>JAZAQC010000013.1:0-10000000 GCA_036289425.1 Rhopalosiphum nymphaeae
TATATAGGTGCAAAAAAAATATATTGTATATTATACAGTGTATACTATTAAATATTTCAGCTGATAAACTTGGATTAAAATAGGTGTTTTTAGGAAATGAAAGGGAGTACTTAAATAATAATATTTATTTTTAATAAATTAACAAACAGAACACAAATATTCGTATAATTCATATATGTATTTTCCCAATAAGCAAAGCTTGTGTTGAAGAGTTTTAATTAACTTGTAATATATTTAATAAGATTTACATTTTATTCTAATCATAACATATAAGTAAAATCGTAATTTTTTAAATACAACTTAAGTGCATTTACATTAATCAATTTATTTATATTAATTTCAAATATTCTGTATAACTTAATTATTATAGATATAGCATATAAAGGTTTTTATACCAAATTGTTTAAAGAATTCTTTACGATTAAAACAAGTTTTTAGTATGCGACATCAGAGTTAGGAGTTAATTTAACTACCCCATTTCTATGTGGGAATACTATTATAGGAATATAGGTATCATAGGAATTCTGATATTTATATATTTTTTGAAACGTTTGATATAGAGTTGTGAGTAGTGTGATTAATATTATTCATAAAATTATAAAAGGATAATAGTACATTTTTATAATATTAATTTGTAATACTAAATAATTACACAAATAATAAACAAATGTATTATTTGTAATCCTAAGTATTTTAAAAATAAATTTTATTACATTTATTAAAGTAAATTTAAAAAAACAACATCATAATTATATGCTTGTCCCAAAAAAAACAATACTATAATTAATAAGTGATTGAACTAAAGATAAATATATAATTCGTTTCATATATTAGTATTAAATATATGACATATATCATAAAAAATATAAAAAAAAGTCTCATAAAATATTTGTTAAGTTATCAATATATTAATTCCATTTTAATTTATACTGTCAAAGATGAGGCCTATATATGGATACCTAATATAATTTAATTTTTTTAAGATGACACAATTATTACAATTATTTTGAGAATTAAATGAATGGACACGTATTTTCAAATCAGAGTTGGTTAATTCAGAGTTAATATTTAAGTAAATATATTTTGATTTAATTCTAATAAGTTATTATCAAATGAATTTTGAATTCTTTTTAGAAAATTATTTGCATTTGTCTACAAAGCATTTACAACCTTATCATGAATTAAAATTGCAGTATTATCAGCATAAAATATTTTTTCAGCATTAATATATAACTTGAGCAAACCATACATATATATTATATTAAATAGAAACGGTCCAAAGCAGTACATAAAAAGGAATACCATGTGTAATAATTCGTGAAAATATTAAGGATTTTTTTTTGTTTTTACTGTCTGCGTTCTATTAATTATATAAGACTTTAATGATTCAATTATTTTGTCTCTTAACCCAATAAGATGAAGTTGTTTAATAATAATATATGGTTTACGCAGTTGAAATTTTTTTTATATTTAAAAAAATTCTAAAAATTTTGAGCTAAGGTCTAAGACTTAGACTCTAATTTATTATAGATGATTTGGTTAACCAAAAGCAATGTATCATAATAGATTTTCCATTTAAAAATCCAAATTTATTTTAAGAAAAAAATGCTTGGTATTTTAAAATTGGATTATTCTATTTTTTATACATTTTTAAATATTTTAGAAATACCCCAAAAATCGTGGTATTTGGCGATAGATACTACTATTTTAAAATCAGAAGAGAACAAGTCTAAAGCAATTTTCAAGTTGAAAAGATAAGCTAAATATATTTTGAGAACATTTAAAACGGTAAGCTCTTTTAGTCCCTCCCCCCCATTTTTACAGATCTGTAAAGATTTTTTTCAATCAATTTTTATGCATAAGCATTTTTTCCCTAATAATTTAATAATTACGAAATTAACAAGTTAAAGTAAGTTGAAATTTGTAAACAATCCAATGATATATTTTAACACTTTATTTTAATAATTTTTTATAATTTTATTTATTTATACTTATTGCGAGTTACAAGATTAGATATAAAATAATTTATAACAATGAACATTTTAAAAACCAATGCATTACAAATTTGTTTACAATATTTTGTTATTTAATAAACATCAATGTTTATTTGGATGCTTTCTGTGTAGCTAAAAATAATAATTTTACTATGTCGGGATTATATCAATTATCAACTATAAAATAAATATGGTAAAAATTTGACTAAAAATAGATTTTAAAAATTTCAACTTAAACTAATTCTGTTAATTTTAAAATTAGAAAATAATTAATAAAAAAAAAAAATTAACGGAATCTGTAATAAAATTGCTTTATTCTTTTAAAAAAAAAGTATGTACTTAAGTTATTTATTTAGTGATTTGTTTGTAATCACCAAAGAATTTAAAAATTGTATTTTGGAACTCAATTTCAATCCAAGGTGAACTAGCTAAAATATTTAATAGTACCTAATTAGCGTAATACACTGTATATTTTAATTCTTTAAGACATAATTATTTAGGCACTATTTTATTTAGCAATAAAATTTCGACAAGAATTGCTTTTAAATCTGACTCAATATGGCCAAGACATTAAATGGGTTGAATCGGACAAAGAAACCGCGTGCATAACAATTCCAAATTTAGAATTTGTATTAAAACATGTCAATGAACTTGGACGTCTGCATAAAATTATCAAAGACTACATAAACAATGACAGCGAACACAACGGTAGTGTAGCTAAAGCTTTAAGATTTAGTTTACAAGAGAAAATGAATTCATATTACATATATGTAAATAATTGGGTAAATAATATTTTTGTTGTGAATATTCAACTGAACTCCAGTTTTATAAATTATTATTATTTTGCAGTTACGTGCCAATCTTGAGGCATTAGAACATTCTAAGGACTACTTACACATGTTCATCCCTTTAGACCATGATGTACTGATAAGGTTCAAATGTCTAGCGAAAGTCGTAAAGAATGCTAAAGGCAAGAGTGGCTGCAATTTAATATCGTCAGTGATTCACTCCAGAATTCGTGAAATTGAAAATAAAATGTTTAATGAAGTAATGTTTTCTAGGGATTATATTTATTGAATGATAAATTTTTGTTTTTAGATCACCGAACCCATACAGGCAATGATTCTCCGTTGGATGATAGACGGTGAAATAGAAGATAAACATGGTGAATTTTTTATAGTGGAAAACCCTTCTGAAAATTATTGGAATAACAGCCACGTATTGAGGTTAGTAAAAAATGTCATGTAAATTATTCAAAAATATATGTGTTTAGTTTATATTAATTTTTGTAGTTCAACTAACACGTTAGATTTTCTCAACGAATATCAGATAACCGAAATTTATCAAACTGGAAAAAACATGAAATTACTGTTAAAAATGTTTAGTCCAAAGATAAAAACAAAAATTAATAAACTTAGGGAAAATATCAAAATCCTAGCTTCTAGTGAAGGTAATTTGCGATTTGATTTAAATGACTAAAACGTTAAATTCAATTTATATTTGTTTTTAGATGGACTTAATATTATGTCGTCTGACAAATGTAGTAAAACATCAAAAATAATATATGACTCGTGTGATCAATCGTCTGCTTTATTAATGGAAGTGTTAATTGGTGATTATGATTTGTATAAACACTTTGAAGGATTTCGAAATTACATGTTACTTGGTCGTGGAGATTTTTACACTTATGTAATACACGAGTTAGAGTAAGATTTTAGTCTAAATTGTTTTAAAACTAAGTAATATTAAATATATTTTTTATTTTAGACCCTATTTTGGAAATAATGAGATACATAATTATCAATTGAAAGATATTATAAAAAATGCATATGTTTTAACATCTGCTGGGAATGATAGTAAAAAGCTGTTTAATAACCTGAAATATAAAATTGATATGACCAAAAAGATGAACTGGGATTGTATCAAATTTGAGTACAAGACTGATGAACCTTTAAATCAAGTAAATCTCATCACAGCAATAGTAATTATAAAAATAACACTAAACTAATTAGTGTATTAACATTACAGATATTCGGTCCTTGCCTCAATTACTATTCGAAAGTTTTTCAATTCCTATGGCGTCTGAAAAATGTAAATTGGATAACACATAAAATATGGCAAGAACTTGCCAATTTTGTAAAAAAATCATACAACAAGATTGGTGAGTTAATACTTAATTTAAAATTTTTAAATATAGATAATACACATACACATAAAATTATTCTCTAATTCCTTGTAATTTTTATACTAATACTTCAACAATTATAAATTACTGCATAAATATATTTTTAATTAAATACAAACGAATAATAATATAACTATTTCATAACTCACTATATATCCATGATTAAGTATATATTGAGATTTTCTATATATATATATATATATATATATATATATATATATATATTTTATTTTTCCGGAACTCACATTTTTATGTGAAAAACTTTCGTACTCGGTTAATTTTAGTTTTAAATACATACATGCATTTTGGCAAATAGAACTGAAATCAGTCTTGAGAAACATAAACGCATTTCTGTCAAATATGTTGAGCTGCGTAAACGAAATTCAAAGCTTTATGTTTGAAATGATTAACGACGAATGGGAACAGTTCAAACATGAAACCCATCGAGCTACTTGTGTCAAAATGATTATGGATGCTCATATGTCGTTCTTAGAATCAATTACGAAATGTTTAGATGACGAGTCCGTGGTAAGTAATATCACAATAATTTAAAACATTATTTTAAATACCTTATATTTTATCAAGAACATAATAGTTTTCCTAGTTTTTCCTCGAGCATTACGATAGATACATTTTTCAATTTTTATGTTATAAGTTATACCTTTATTATTACATATTTAAGAAATTTAAATGAATACTTATTATACATGTCTTTAGAGTATAGACAATATGTATAAATTATAAATGTGTATGTAAGATAAATAAATATATATATATATATTAATTATTATTATTGTTATTATTGTAGATTAGTTTACAAGTATATTTATTAATATACAACATTATATTTATAATTGTTTCTATCTTTTTTCTAATTTTTAAAATAAATTTTTTTTTAACTTAAACATTATAACCTGTATTTAAAAACAAAAATATAATATTGGATTGTTTGTTACATCGTTACAGTTGCAAGATGATTATTTTTTAATAAGCCTGAGGACAATATCTAAAATTCAAAACATATTAAAAAGTACCTATTCTACTTCTCATTATTGGTTTGTAATGCTATTTTATGGACATTAAAATCTCAGTTAGGAACTCTCCAAATCTACCGTTTTAGTGGCGTTTTTTTTTAATTTGATAAATCTTTACTATAGGTAGCTCTCATGTTAACTATGACTTTAATCCGATAGCGATATAAGTTCTTCAATATTTTGAAACCAATTTGCCTACACTTCTAATTAAATTTCAAAGTTATTTTTAGTAAAAAATGGTGTTCCCTTTTGCATTCCACTATTCATTACAAGCTATAAGTCGAATGAATTTATTAAACACATATTGTTCATTGCTAATGTTAAGCCTTTATTTGCTTTTTAAATGATATTGAATTAAATTTCCCTGTACTAACATGCGGTACACGGTATACTTTAATCTATAACTTAATATTGGTCGATTTTGTTATATTTAATTGTATTCGAACTTGTATTTATATTCAAAAGGCTAAGTCTACTTACCCATAATAAATAAATATTCTATAAAGTATTAGAAATAAAAATGTTTAGAAGTACAAAAAAGTATTTATGTTTTGTTTTTTAAATCAGTTCGTAATATTCGTATAATGTTTGAGATTTTCTATTATAAGCAAAAAGTTTAGAAGATATTTTTTATCAAATCTTTAAAATGTAAATTTATCCATTAAAACTTATAAGTTTATAACGATACAATTTGATTAATGCTTTTGTTAGTATAAATTAAATTATTAAGTTTGAATGTAAACACTGACAACTTTTGAACTTTGATCAATCATTATTCCAAAAAACTTCAGATAAAAAGTTAAAATAACAATATAATAAATTAAAATATGTATATGTGTGTGAATTTATTACACACAATATAACAGTGAACTGTACTTTAAAGATGTTTGATACTTTGATAATAATGTTCGACTTTTATTATAATCTGAAATATTTGTGAAGTTAAAACCTGTAAAATACCTAAGCTTTGAAACAAAATATTGATCTAGACTGATTTAAGTTATAACGACTAAACTTAGTCCTTGGAAGTGTCTTTCAGGCTATTGTGTATGAGCAACAGTTCATGAACTTTGTTGAAATATTAATGTAGGTAAGTATATAATATTATTGTTGTTAGTTTATGGACGAGTATGTTGAATCGTTGAAGATACACGTCAAAAAGTTTTCTAATATTTTCCGTTGTTTCGTTGATACGATGGAATCATTGTCCGAAGATACGAAGACCAGAAAGTACGGCGAAAATCACGGAGAAATGATAAATATATTTATGGACAATTTCAGAGATATAAAAAAACAATTTGAGGTGACAAAATATAACATTCGTATAAAATCATATAGAATATTTATAAACAAAAATATAGACATAATTCGATTGGAATAATGTATGATATTTATAATTTATCTTGAGCTCTATTATGCACCATCTGTGAATGTAAATAAAATATTATGTTTCGGATATAACGGAAAACCAATCTGACATCGGAACACCTGGGAATTGCATTTTTAAGTGCATAAAATATTTACCCTAATTAATTATTTATTATTCCATATTGAATTAGTTGAATACAATTAAAACATTGATAATCTAAAGACCTACCAAGACAATACGAAAACACAGGATTCACCGAGTAGGCCACGCGTTAAAATGTCCTTTCTTTTAGTTCAATGTTTCGTAATGATTTATAATAGTTATTGATATTAATATTTAGTCTTTATCTAAGTGGCTAGGTATATTATAATAACATAATAATATATAACCATGTAGGAATATTTTTCCGTGTAAAATTGGAGAAATTATAAACATAATTTATTTTTCATACATATAATATTTTATGACTGACTAATTAAATCTGATAAATGTATACAACTTTATGATTTAAAAAGTATAAGCACCTATGGCTTATGTATAATTTACAATACATAACGTATAAATGCCCAATATTAATATTAAATAAATAAATAACTATCTATATATAAACACAATTTTATAATGGAATACCCGAATACATGCTAGTTTTCAAATATTTTAAAATTTTTATAAAATGATATATCATGGTTTTCTAAAAAAAAAAAATATTAATAAATTAAAATATAAAATTAATTTTATAAATATTTATGTAGTGAACTTAGCGAATTTTTTTTTTTGCTTGAAATTGATTGAACAACGACAAAAGAATGTGTATTTTATCCAAATAATTAGCGTACAGTTGAAACTAGGACATTGCCACAGCTATCGTAATTAATTTTACTTATCTATCTAATACTTTTATCGCTCACTCTTTATAAGACGCTTTTGTAAAGTATCTAATCTTTCCGGAAACTTAAAAATAAAAAAAAACCTTGTAAAAGAATAAGATTGAAAGATTATCGGCGATGTTTTCAAACAAAACTATTTATTTACAAGAAAATGTCCAAAAGGATTTAAAGTTGTTATTTGTTTTTCAGATGGAACTCAACGACTTTTTGATAAAACTTAAGGGTAGTGCAATACAAGGTCTAGGAACACTAGCCTTGAGGATTGACTTTAACGGCTATTACTCGTCTAACGGTATAAAAATAAGATATACTATAACATATATCTGTTGCACGCTTCTCACATAAAAAATATCTAAGAGGTATATAATAATACGATTATTTTTTTATTTTCAGTGAGTTGCATACATTGGGATAGACCGTATGTAATTATGGATTGATCGCGAGTAGTAATAACCTGGTACCAACGCCCATCAATATTGTTGTTTAATTTTTGGGGGAATAGTTTAATAAATATCAGTGTCAAATAATCTGATTTAGAATGTAAAGAATCCAAATCCAAAATTTTATTTTAAATATTTCAAAGACAATTTTAGAGCATATTTATAAATTATTTAGCTTTGTATTGTATTTTCATAATTATTCTGCAATAAAATTGTTTATAATAATTGAAATGCCTATATTATGTCCGTGGTGTAGCGATTAGCTAACAATTTATACGTATTACTTATAATACAAAATTTTTATTGTCTAAAATAGTAATTTGAAATATACTCAGAAAAAAATGTACTATAGGTATATTTAATTCAAAATTCTGAGCGAAGCGATGAATGCATTGATTTTACAAAGTTGTGTATTTTGCTTAAATTTAATACGAGATTCCTCATAAGTTAATAGTATTAGATAAAAAAAAAATTAACCGTTAATCTCAATCATTTTTTTTATGAGCGTTTGAAGTTGCTATTAATGACAATCTCTATTGTCTTATGATGTCGTATTTATTTATTAAAGAATTGGCTAATATTGATATGGTAACGATATGACTATGCAAAAGAAAAAAATTAATAGTAAGTACCTATATACATATAATTATAAAATAACATGTTTTTTGATTTAGTTCATATTTGGTCATTTTATTAGACTAATTTTTTTTCTTGAAATTCATTTTATGTGAGTTGAAAACAAATTATAGATAGCCTTGTCATTAAATAGTATAACTATTATGTAGGTACTTATAAGAATTCATAAAAAATATACAATAATCTAAGAAACACATTTTTTCATCTTATAAATGTATGTTAAATGAATAGCATTCTTTCTTTCGCACAGAAAGAAAACCTAAGTAAGAAGACTTATACGATTTCTACAGTTGACATGTTTAGAGTGGTAAAGGGTAAATACCCTCCCCTTCTCCCACAAATACATACACACACACACACGACTACACCACTGAGCCCTATAACAAATGCAGAGAATAGAATGATGGCGCATAAATACCATAATGTGTATCACCGGAAATAGACTACTAAAAGTATGCACTTTTTCTTTCAATGCGTTTACTTGACTTCAAATCTGGGGCGCTATTTGTGTACGCCGATATTACTGATATCTACACGAAAACGCATTGCATTTTAATAAGTTAGGATTTAAATGCTAGTCAATAATATTTTTAATTAATGTCAATGGTCGAGAACTGAAGAATAATGAAAATAATGATTTTTACAATTATACCAGTATAATATTATAATTATTATTTTATCGATAAGACGATAGCATATTATTATATTATTATGTTTCGTTATACCTTGTTTAGAATATGAGTACGTGTGTGTGTGTGTGTGTGTGACGTATTCATATGTATACATAGAAAGCAATTTACTTTGATAAACTTATACGCGTGCGTAACTTAATATTATCAAAAAAAAAAAAAAATATGATAATCGGAAATTACAGTGTTAAATTATAATTCAAAGCATTCGTATATTTTAAACTTTTCAATAGATAAACATGTAAGTACTATAAAGTGCGTGTGAATTTTTGAAGACTTAACAAAATCGCAAAAATCTTGCCAATTAATTATATTATGAAAAAAAATTAAGCAAAAATATTTTAGACTTTTTAGAGTAACTATTTGACTATTTATATCGTAATATTACAATGTCATGGATCATGGTTAAAGCTTATAGCTTATAGATATCTATTCAGAATTTGAACAAAATGTATAAATTACCTCTTATTTACATGTCCTAACTGGTGGACTTTTTAAAATAATATCCATGTATTTTCATCAATCATCAACATTATCCTTACAGGATCCAGGAAATCAATTTTGAACATAAATAGATAGTTATGGTAAATAATATAAATTTCAATAAACTAAGATATTTTATTGAAATATACCTAAATCGTGGGCCTAACTTTGTGAAATTATTGTTGAAGTCAAATTTAAATCAATATGAAAATAGAAATTACTTAATCATAATCCTATGTAAACTTATTATTAACCTGATATTTGTCTTATTTTATAGTAACACGTGAGCTAAATCAATTCTTTCAATTTAATTTAAGTACAGTTACTTAATATATCGTATTAATTAAAATAATCAACCATATTTTTTTTATTTTTTTCAAATATTTTACTGTATTTTCTTTTCCTTTTTTTCATTGTTTTAATGTATAAAAAGTTTTAAACCAATATTTGTACATATATACTAAAGCTTTATAAACGTTGGATAACATTCTTATGCCTCTTATAACTTTGAAATCATAGAAAATACACTATTTTATTAGTATACTCATAGTGATAATTATTGATTAGATACTTTTGAGATAATTTGTATTTATCATTCTAGTGCAATATATTTTAAAGTAATAGTACTTTTTTTTATAGTTAATTAAAAAGGCAATAAGTAAATAGGTATTGGAAATAATTATATTCCAAAACCTGTCCATTATCATTTATCAAATAGTATGGTCAATTGTTCACCTAAATTCAAAATAGAATTTGATTTAAAAATGTATACAATAACAACTTAAATTCTAAATAATATGCTTAATTTCTATAAGCTTAATTACATAATAATATTAGGCTTACATAATATGGAATAATTAATTTCCACATCTTTCTTATTAATTTATAACAATTATTTGATACTTGTCTTAATAATCAGTAGCAATATTTTAACAAATTGTTTGCATTGTAGTTGCAATAAAAATAGTAAGAAATAACTTGATGTTGATATTTTAATATTTTTTATTTTCAATACATTAAAATATGAGATAATTAAATTAGTTTAAACAACATCATATTAAAATTTTTATGAAAACAAGATAGTCGTACATCACACATCTCTAAAAACTACTCAATAACGATGCAGTCTTGTCTTTAAAGTATATAAATCAGCAAATCTAAACTAACTTATAACAAAATTATTATTTCTATAGTACATATTAATTTTAAATTGTTGCGATGATTTTTCATATGTAAACACACATATTATACATGTTATACAATAATATATAGTATGTGTTAATAATTTAAAAAAATGGTTGTAACAAATTAAAGAAAGTAAAATATAACCAAACCATTGTTTAAATTGTAAAAGTTCTATCATAGTATTTTCTTTCCATTTCTGTACATTTCATACACATTTTACTGCATTATATTGAGTTTTTAAAAACATTAACAATATTTTGTAAGTAGCCAACCCACAAAATTTGAAAAATATTTTATGAAATAAGTGAATTGTGAATTTAAGATTCACTATTTTTTTATACATAAATTTTGGTATGTGCTATAGTAAATAAATATATATATAACAATGAAAGAAATGTATGGTATCAATATGGCATTTACAAGAAATTGGAACACATGCAATAAATTAAATGTTTCTAACGTCTGGTTAACCATGATGCAAATTTAAAAACCACATAACTGCATACCAATGTGACAATTAATTTTTTCTCTCTAACATAAAAAGGCAGTGAAGCTGTATGTTCTAATTCAATAACTCGGCGTGACACACGACCCATCTGTTGGCGTAAGTGAGCTAATTCTTCAGATATTGTCATTGGTTCACTAATACTCGTATTGAAGAAGCTCATACTTAAAAAATAAAAAATATCACATAAATAAATACATTAATTAAGAATATAATTAATATTATATATGAATTTAAAAAATCTTGTTTCAAAGCATTTTACTACATTTTGAATACCAAAATAACACATATACTATTGTACATTGATTAGATTATATTAACATAAGATGAAACTATACTGATATTTACTATCAACTCTCTAACAAATAACCCTTTTAAATTAAATATACTCAATAAAGTAGTAATTTTTAGTATAGTGTCATTTTTTTTTTAAGATGTGATCTTGTCTTATTAACAGTAAAACATTCATAATACTTTGGATTTATCTGCACAGTATTAGTCACTGGTTCAGTATTGTTCGGAATTGATTCTTCACTTTGCTCAGTATTCATAGACTTTACTTCGAAGTCATCCAAAACAGAAGGGAAATAATGTCTCGACATGGTAATTTTTTGCGGTGGAGTCTAAAATTTATATTTTTGGACATTAATAATATTATAGTACATGAGTATAACAATTACATATACCTGAACACGAATAAATTCTTCAGCAGGTGGCTGTGGAATAATCAAATCATCAATTGCAAATTCTCTTGGTTTTGATGAAGATCCTTTATGCTGATTATTACCTACATGATAGTATGTCATTATATTTTTGATTTCTTATATAATGCAAAAGTTAATTATTTATAATAATTTAAACTCAAAATCAATAAAACTATATTATGTTAACTACCAATGCTAATAAATAAAAACATTGTTTTACTCAATGACATTCAAATATTGAAAATTTTAGAAAAGAAAATTAAAAGTATGACTTTTCATAAGCAAAATAGACAGTGTAGTGATATGTATTTAAACTTTAACAAAATGCAAAAATGTATAAGTATACTGAGTATTTTACAATTTACATTAAGACTATTATATATACATACTATGAAAATTTTTATATAATCTGAATCTAATTTTACTATGATCAGTCTTAATTTGAAATATAACCAAAATACCAGTTTTCTATCCTTTAGAAGAATAACTTCCCTCTTTAAACTTTTTAATATTAATATTACATATTGTACAATTAAATACAGATAAATAAATTGACAAACTATTGGCCTCAAAATTGATTGAAATAGATAAATAATTCTAGTGTAATGGTACTATACACTAATACAATTATTATTCAGAAGAAATTATTTCAAATTTATTGCTAAGTATGTTAAGTCCATACCCAGGAATTATATATTTATATTATTACTATACTTAGATTCCATTTTGAAGTTTTATATTTTATGTCTATAAATGATGCATATAAATGCTGTTTATATAGTGCTTAGTATGTTAGGTTTATTAAAATGCATAGAGCCTGTTCAAAGACAGTGACTGCATGCATTTGAATGCTGTAGCAAAAATATAAGTTTAACTCTAAACTAAAATGTTTTTGTTAATACATAAACAAGTAAACACAATTTTTAAATTTGAGAATCAACATTATAAAATATATGTAAGTCATAATTAAAATGTGAGATATAAATCACCAATCCTTTAAAATTGTATTTTTATGAGTAAACACCATAAAAAATAAAAAACTAAAAAAATTAAAGTAATTTTTTGTTATTTCTAAAACTAAATAAACATGGTTAGTGTTATTTTAGCTTTTTCATACAAAAACTATAAAATAAAATGTCATACTAACAAATAAAAATGTGCACCTACCCATGTATCTACTTCAAATTATAATACTAGAACTATAATACAAGTTACACAAACTTTCAAAAGAGAGAGAATCATAGGGAAATTTACCTATAAGAACAATTTTTTCTGGAACATTCATATCAAAATTATCACCGAATCGGCTGTTATCGTCAGTGTAATAGTTTGACGATCGATAATTAGAAACATCTCCATTTACTCGAATACTCTTCGGCACTTGCATCTTATTGTTAATCTCTTCGGTGAAGTTAACATCATAAATGTGGTGGTCGTCCATCGCAAATTAATCTACACAAAATTGTTTAAACATAAATGTATTTTAAGATTTAAATCATTGTTAGCGTTAAAACAACAGACTATATTAGTTATAATTCACCTGAATAAGTAGTAAATAATAACTTGTTCAATAACTTACTTTAGTTTGATACAATAAATTGTGTATTAATTAAAGATTAAATCACGAAACTACGAAAATCTTATCCCTCAGGTTTTATAAATTATAGATCACTGTGAATAAATGAACAATAACAATGATCTCATGATAAGAAAAACATCCGTTAAAACGAAATGATAAAGAAAAATATTGTTTTGGAATGTTTTCTCGACCAAAGGAAGTACTATACAAAAGAGAGGTGAATTTGAAAAGTATCAACAAAAGGCATAATTATTTTTTTTTGATTAATAATAAAATAGAAAGTTTAAATAATAAGTTTGGTTTACTGTTTAGTATACATATGCTTATTTAAATGCATATCGTTAGGTACTGAATCTGAAAGTGTTTGAAATAACTGTTTTTGTTTTAGATTCTGAGCGGAAGAAAAATAATTAAATGGTTTTTTTTGTTCGAGGACACTTTTTATAGTACAAAAAATACTATAACATTCAACTTCGAAAGAGGTTACTTCTGCTACTAGTAGTAAGTTGGATTTAGCATTTAGACCATTTAGTTTGTAATAACTGCCAAATACTTTTCAGAAAAAAACAGAAACTCGCACAAATCCAGTTATTGACGAAGTCGATTAGAGTTTATCTAAAATTGTCAACAAATATCTTTACTCCTTATGTAAATAGTCATTCGAAAGAAAAATTCTTAAATACCTGTATGTAAAGTTTATTTTATCACACAACTTGATTCTTACAAATATATAAATATAATATTATGATAGTCTATACTAATAGATGTTTAGATTAAATTCATTTATAAATATCACAAACCTACTCATATTATTATTAAATCATTTTGACTTTTGGCATGGCCAATTGAAGAATCTGACTGTTAAAAAGTTAAGGTCTTGCTATGTTGTTTTATAATATCATGATATTAAGTACTAAATGTACCACTTACCCACTCTGTATATTTATGTTTGCACTATTTACAATATACTTGTATAGTTGTTTACTTGTACTGAAGGAACAAACACATTTGTAATTTTTATTATTCCTATAAACTTTTTAGTAATAGATATAATAATATAAAATAGGTACTCATTGGTTTGAAAAAATATATTTTAATATAAATAGAAGTCATTAAATAACATCTTTTTAAAAATGCATTTTTAAATTTTTTATTATCTTTTAACCTTTTTAGATAAAACTTACATTTTTAATTTCATATTTTGGGGTAGAATATTTTTCTGAAAAATTCTATAAATATCAAGTTTCAAACGAGTAGTTTATTATTTTAACTTGCAATATTAATATTCTAACAACAATAAAAATAGTAAAAACATAAATTTTTATTTAAAAAATATTTTGTTATTATTTAACATAAATTTAAATTTTTTAATATTAAATAATATATTAAGATAATATAATAAATATTTTTAAAACTAATAAATGTACAAATATGACTATATTTGAGAAAAGAAACCTAAATTATTTAACATTTATTTTCTTATATATTAATATAGAAAATTTTCCTACTTTTAATATCAACTAAGTTATACTTCTAGATATACTATAACTATCTTTAGATGGTAATAAAATAAATGTTATTCACAATTTAAATGGTATTTAGGTTGTGTTTATTTTTCTTATTATTATTTTCAATATATTCTTTTAAATAAATAGTTACCTACCTTTTATTTTATTATTAGATTAAAAACTATATACAATAGTAATCTTGTCTTATGAAGTTACGAACAAGTTTTGACTTTAGGAGAAAAATGTCCTATTTCATGCAAATAAATTGCTTTCTTGGTGTATACATTTTTAGAATGAAAATAAAATTATCATTTGTCACATTAATAATTATTCAATGATAACTATGTTTTATTTGTATTCAATTTCTTTGACCTACATTTTTTTAGTTACATAAAGAACATCTGTTTAGCATAATATTTTTTTCTTATGAATAATATTATGTGAAAATGATTATGTACCCCATTTGGCATTTGTATATTCGTTATGTATAATTATGGATTTGAAAATTAATTTGATTTATTTATTGTTGTTTCACTTTTCGATTTCTGTTAAACCAAACAATTTGTTCATATTTTTCATTGAGTTGCTATTATTGCCTTACCTATCCAATGAATAGAAAATAATGTCAAAAATAAAGCATTTTATAAGTTAATATTTTGTACCAACTAATCATTCATATTAGGTAATATTTAAGATCCAAGATTATTTTCTTTTTTACCACATTTGAGTATTAATTTTTCAAATTGTATGTAATATTACTTGTTCTATTTTATTTCATTAGGTAACATTAACATATGCTCTGTATTATATAATAATAAAAAAAATAGTATAATAATACTTATCAAGTGACTATTTAGTTAAATAAATAAATATCACACATTTAAACAACCATTACAACCAAGAGTTAACAAAATATTATGAAATTTTAAATGTATAATTCACAATTCATAATATATGAACTAACTTTAAATATGTAATATATTTCAATAACAACTCTGTGATCAGTAGAGTAACTAGGCAACAAAATAGAATTTACATAGTTTTTACTATTATCATAATTCATAAGTAATATATTATTATTTAAAACAGCATCATTTTTATAACTTTACAATTATTAAGATTGTTTCTATAAAAATTTTACTCAAAAACTGTTGAATAGGGTATCCAGGAATCACCAATTAATCATTTAGAAAAGACACTTTGGCTAAAGTGAGAGTAAATTTAAAAATTAACATAACCTTCATTTAATTTACCTTCAAAAAACAAAAAATTTAAAAAATAAATTTCACCCACAGGTCTGTCATATGGTGATTCCTGGTTAAAACTATAAAAAAACCCTATTTAAAAATTTACTTCTTCTTAAATTGTAGAAAAATAGCGTATATGCAATAATTTAGTATACTAGTTAATAAATTGTTACAAATTGATTCTATCCAATACTGGAACAAAAAGATTTAAAATAATAAATTAATAGTATTTAGGAATCAAAATTATAACATAATTTTTAAAGTGGTTACCAGCATTGATTACACAATACACTTGTCTTATAATATAAAATGCATGGTCTCTAATAATGATAAATGTTATTTATTTTGTTTATAAATTGTTTACAAGCTAAATCACTAAAAATAAAATACAATTGTACAGTTTATTTCTTTGATTTGTAGTACTAGATTCTAATATCGATTTGTATTTGTTCAATAATATTAATAAATAACAGTTTCAATATAAATAATTTAAGCCATTTAATAGGCTTTAAAGAGTTTTTTTAATTATAATTTTAATTTAATATTTTTTAAATAGGTATATACAAAATTAAATAAATTAATAATAAATTTCACCCAGCAATTATAATATTGAAGTTTATTATCAGTTTTTAAATTGGTATAATATTTTATTAAAGGTATATAAGTTACAAAGTATGTTTAATAATGTTTATAATAATATTTAATTTAAATAATCGATTGTTTGTGTTGTTGTTTTATTAAACATTAATAATAGTAATAATAAAAAATGTGTACATTTATAATACTAAGTTCTTATTAATGTTATTTATATTACATACTTGGAAATTAATGTGTTAAGAATTTGACTTAATCCAAATAGTTTTAAGGAACAAATTACAAATAAATAATACACAATAATACAGCAATTAACTGGTATTTGTTAAATATGATTGATTTTTATGAATTTATTTTTTATATACCTTTTAAAATAATTAATGGGTATACGAAACACAATTAAAAAAAAAAAAATTACATATTATAATAACTAAATATAAGTAAAAATGAGCAACAAAAATAAGCAAATTCTAACTTAATATTAATGAATCACACAACAATGACATATATTTTGAATTGGCCCCTGGGAATAAATTAAAATTTAAAATAAACAAATAAAAAGTAGTTAACTTAGTTTACTAAGTAAATTACTGTAATTAGATTTAATTAAACATGTAAAGAATTATTTCATTATTAGAAATTTAATTTATATTCTTAACAAAATAATCTATCTGGTTACTTAAAGGTAAAATGTTTATTTTTATGCCTACAAATGGCTAAAATAGGAAACATGATGTCAACAAATTCTTATAAATATAATATGTTCATTACTAGTTAATAAAAAATTAACATAAATAGATGAACACTAAGTTAAAGTTATAATATAGTCAAACTAAGTTGACATATTATTATAATATGATGTTATACCATGAGGGACTATAGTTGGTAAATATTTTAATTTTAGGGAAAAACAAATATTTATTACGTATTATTTAAATTTAAATTATTGACCATGACGATGAACCCTTTCAACATGAAGGTCAAATAATAATCTGTTGCTTTCATAGTAGTAAGGATTTTGATCAGAAGTCAGATCTGGATCATATTGTAAATTTTGTGGGTCTTCAACTCTGTTTTGTTGATTATTTACATCCGGATGACTATAATCAGTGGCCGTTTGCTGACTATATTGTGTTGATGTAGATGCATTCTATAAATCGATTTTTAAAGATAGTAACGATTAGAATTATAAAATTATGTAGCAGTTAAATAACAGTTTGCTTAAAATGGTGAATTATTATCTAAAACATTGAATATTATTTATAATATATACAGTAAATAAATCATATTTTAGTGTTATGAGCTATACATAGCAATATTTATTATACTAAGAAATCTGATTATGATCAGATTTAACTTGGTATTTGATGGATATTTCATTGAAATTACTACTTAATATCAATTCCCCATTAAATATTTATTAAAGTAAAATTAAAACTCTTAAAATTGTAATATTTAATATGAATCCAAATTCAAATTTTATAGATTAAAATAACAGTTTTATTTAACTTTAATTGTTCAATAGTAATACATTATGAACAATATTTTTCTTTCGAAAGCATACTTAATAGTTTTAATTCTAACATATTGAGTTAATAAAATTATGTTAAGTATTCTCATTTGCCATAAAAATATTGAATAATATAAGTATTTCCAATAGAATTTTCACTTTATAATATTATAATTTATAATTAAGTAAAAATTATTTACTTTAAAGTATACTATTTACTTAAATAAATATTTAGTTTTAAAGTTATTATGTACATATGAAAACATGGTTTACTTAATTATTAAATAAAAAATAATAAATATTTGTAAGTAAACAAGTATATATTGATATTACACTGATAATTAATAACCATTCTTTAACATTAACCTTGAAATATTCTTTGTAAGACTTTAAATTACATAAATTACAATTCAAGTATTATTTATTAAGTAATATACAATTATATTGTAGTGATAAATTAAAAAACTCAATTGATAAAGTAATTATGTTTAAAGATGATAATTATTCCATACATAAATATTGGTTTCCATTAAAGGACATTCAAATAAAAATAAAAATACTTACACCGTAGGCGTTTGTGATTGCCAAATGGTTTTCAGTAGCAAGTGGACCATCTTTTAAATACATACTGTGCATTCGTTTTGACAAAGGTTTGTATTCGTCATCATATTCTTCTAATGGTCTTTTTCTAAACATCATGATTATATTATAAAGATATTCAAGTAAATAATCCTATTAATTTTAAAAAGTTCTTATTATTTTACCTTAAAACACGCAGAGTATCGGCAGCCATTTCAATTTTTTTGATGAGAACTAAAAGAAGTCGAAGAAATTGAAATTATTTTAAATATTTGTTAGAGAACTTTAAATGATATATCCTCTTATATTTTTTATTCTCGTCTTAATGACACGTGAACGGGGCGATTTTTTTTAAGTAAAGTAGATTATTCTAAACTGAAGAAAACATTTTTATTTTTGTACAAACCAAATAGTCGGAATTATACAGTTAGTTTTTAGTAGAAGAAACATATTTAATACGTAATAAGAATTACCTACGTTCACGAGTAACGAGATATCAACAAGAGAGTTCGATACTTCGATTACTTCGACTTAAAAAATAAATAGTAAATACACTACACACGATAATGAAAATCATATGCTCACTAATCAGTGATTACTTCGTGATGATAACGCAGGATAATAATATGGTGATAAAAATGGTGGTCAGCTGATGGTTTAAACTATGATATTTTAAACCATGGTCATCACTTTAGTACTTTACTCTTTTGCTTTTTCAAATGGATTGCGGAATATTTGAAACTTGCGATTATGTCAATACTCGATTTAATATTATACTGGGACAATTGACCAAAAAAGTTAATAATTATCACAAATATGTGACCTTCCGTCATTAACACTTAATCTAGTACCTTGTTATAAAAGTGTCGATTTAAGGTCTTGAAGATATTTTTCATTTCCAAAGATTGTTACTAACTTTATTTGATGGATATTAGGAACCTTCATCATTCCTTCCGAAGCAACCGCTGTCTAGTTAGTAGTTATACTTAGACCTAACGATCAAAATTGAAGCATCATTGATTTGAATTTCGCATTGGGTTTTCGACTTAATGTATTGACATTTTATGCATCTTGCAAAGTCACGCCAACTCCATTATTACTGTATTAAACTTCTTTTATTGTAAAACTATAAAAGGCTTGCCAACTTTTTTGTCACATATTTAGGGTATGATTTTTTTTTTTTAGTTTTGTCAACATTTCGTTTTTTTGTTTTTACATTTAAATAATTTTAAATTTTCATCAAACCTAATATCGTTATTTATTTTAGTGCATTGCTTTTTATCATATTGAGGTAATAACTGCTGCATGTTTTGCAAAAAACACACAATAATACGCCATAAATAATGTTTCTATAGAGATATTCATTCAACTGTAGAAGTAATAAGATATTCATAGAACTGTATTTTTATTTTTTACCGAATAATTCACAAAGGTCTATTTGAAAAATTACAATGATTATTAAATTATTTTATAAAATATTAAGCACACGTTCATCGCATAATACCCGTAAACACAAACTAAAGGACAGTTACCATTTCCTCAGATAATTGTGTTTTTTTTATATTTTATTAGCTTTAAATTTTTTATAGTTTATAGATTACACTTTAAAAGATGTCGAACCTGTGTGCAGGGCCGGCGTTAGGGGGGGGGGCAAAACGGGGCATTTGTCCAGGGCCTCGCGCTTTAAAAAATTACATTGAAAAATATTTTGTATGGAGATCTTGTAATAAAACAAAACAACAATATAATATTATATTAAATATAATTATACACTAAAGTCAATCGGTATGGCACGTAGCACGGTATGAAAAACCTGGATTCCTAGAAAGATTATCACATTTCTAAAATTTATTAAATTATATTATAGTCATTACCCGTTATCACGAGCAGCTGTCACATCGTGAGTCGTTACTGCGTTACTGCGTCGTGGACAAGCGTATGATAATGGTGCCAATATGAAAGGCCAATACAAAGGGGTTCAATCAAGAACAATGGCAAAAAATCCTAGAGCATTTTTTTTACCATGTGCGTATCATAATTTAAATTTGTTGTTGGGCGATATAGCAAAGAGTTCCACAGTAGCGGTTGGGTTTTTTGGCACTATACAAAGAATATATTGTTTGTTTGAATCGTCTAAAAAACGCTGGGATATTTTTAAAAAACATTGTACATTCTTAACACTTAAACTACTTTCAGAAACTAGATGGGAATGTAAAGTTAACAGTATCAAAGCTATACGTTACCAAGTACCTGAACTTATTACCGCATTAGAAGAAGTGGCTGATAATACTTCAGATCCAAAAACGAAAAGCGAAGCTCAGTCATTAGTTACAAATGAACTAGAAAGTTATGAATTTATTCTTAGTTTGATCATTTGGTATGAAATATTAGTCGAAGTAAATACTGTAAGCAAAACTTTACAAAATATTAATATTCATTTAGACAAATGTAGTAACCTTTTAGATGGTCTTATACAATTTTTAAAATAATTTCGAATGAATGGTTTTGAATCTTCAAAAATTAAAGCTAATGAATTATCAGATGTCTTGAATATTGGCAAAACACTTAAAAAGAAGCGTCTTAGAAAGACAAAAAAGCAATTTGACTATGAAAATTCTGATGAAATAAGTGATGATCCTTAAAACAATTTCCAAACATTTTATTTTAATGTAATAGCCGATTTAATCAATTTTAAATTTATAACAACAATTTCAGTTTTTTATACAATATTGGTAAACTTTCAAAAGTAACTAATGACGAACTAATGAAGAACTGTTTAGATTTGCAAAATTATTTAAGTGATGGAGATTTATATGATATAATTGCTTCTGAATTGTATGAATAGTTACTAATTTTTCATCATACAATGAAAGAAGATTCTACACCTATAGAAGCACTCAGCTTTTTAAAAACAATGCCCGGTGCTTTTACTGCTTTTCCTAACATCGTAATTTCACTAAGAATTTTGTTAACTATACCAATAACTTCAGCGTCGGAGGAAAGGAGTTTCTCAAAGCTCAAAATAATCAAAAATTACCCCAGAAACACAATATCTCAAAAACGATTGACTGAATTGGCTACGATTGCCATAGAAAACGAAACAGCAGATACATTAGATTTTAAAAAAGTAATAGAATTGTTTGCGTTCCAAAAAGTCAAGGAAAAATTTTTAAATATTCAATATTAATTTTGTTTAAATTTATAATGTTTAAAAATTAAAATTGTATTATTATTATTTTAAAATATGTATATTACTTTAATATATATTTTGTAAGTTGTTTGTAAGTGTAATACGTTTAAAAGTAATTATTAAATAGTTGAAAATTGATATTTATTATTTCGCTAATGTATTTTTGTGTATTGCATTATTGGTTAAATAAGTTTAAAAAGTTTTGGCCAGGGCCTCGCAAAAGGTAACGCCAGCCCTGCCTGTGTGTATGGACTCCGCCATACTAAAGCATATATAATATCAAATTTACCTATCTTCAGCAATTCCAACTGTGTTTGTTTAGCTTAAATATTAAAATAAAATGACTGGTTATCAAATTTAACGATAAGAACATCTGTGTATTTTTGTCGGTTTTTTACGATATTTTTATTTTTAAGTGAATTATAATAAGCATTTTTAAGTATTAATATTTTACATACTCTTACGCATAACGCGTTTAAAAATTAAAATTTTCTAAGAAATAGACGAGGGGACACAAATTATCTCCTTACCATTAAGTTTGACAATAGGTCATTCAACACTAATATTTATTTTAAGCATAACACCCAAATTGGAACCGTTGAATATGTATATTTTGATGTGGTATATACGTTAGTGTTAGTATAAGACGGAGACAACACATTCGCGTCTCCGACGTCTATTAATGAGAACACATTAACCGATAAATATCGTGTCGCGCTGGCCAGTAGCGTTGATTATTAATGACATTTATTTTTTTCGTATTTTATAGTGTTTTAAAATTGTCGGCTAAAAAATAAAAACTCGATGACGAAAATCGAACATTAATACCAATAATTACCAGTTAAAAAATATGAATTTCTATGAGATTTTGTATTAAAAATGTTATAATTGTTTCAAACTACTTACATAATATTATGTGAATTTACATTTTCTACAATGAAGCATATAAAATTAAAGGAAACAAATTATCCAACAGATAAAACCCTAGGACATTTATTAGGAGTTTCAACTACAGAAATAGAAGTCGTTTCTGCTGGATTATCATCTACAACTATACATATCATCAAATCTAATATTTAAACAAGTTGTGTGTATTAATAAATAAATGTTAACTGTAAATTTTAATACATTTTAATGTTCTTGTTTTTGCTTTCTATGCTCTCCGGCTCGCTAGATTTTAAAGTTTTAAAAATCGGCCTTCTATAGTAACTTAGAGTTATCCCTATATTATATGTATCATTTCTATCATAATATTATGATTTATAATAAAATATTAAAACTATATACTTGCGTAAAAGATACTTTTGAGGAGCTAAATTAGGTGCAATATGATTACTAGAAAATAGAAACATTACAAATATATTTTATACAGGATCAGTTTTATTTTCGATAGTCCTATGTCAGTCGCGTACTGGCTATAAATAAAATATTTATAGATCCAAATGTATTATATCGGGGATTATCTTGCATTTTCAGAGGCCGTATAAAAGTTTAAAACACAATACTTACACTTTTCATCGAAGTATATTTTAAAGTATCAGTCTCGTATGTTCTGCTTTATATTTCAAAATTTTTTGTAAGTTACTGAGTTCAAAATAGTATGTAACAGTTAAAACGAATCATATTTTATTCTCCGCGTATAACACGATAAACTAAAATACTGTTTGTTTATTTATTTTTAAATGCCTGTTATGATTTACTAGGCATATTATTAACATTATATTGAAAATTCATAGCAATTGTTTATTGTTATAACTTATAATATTCAATTTAAATTTAATTATTAAACATTAAATGTTTACTATAATTACATTATTGATAAAATTATAAAAGTATAGTTAAAAACAATTTAAATTATTGTGTTTTCATATTTTTAAGGTATCAATAATTAGGTTGTGTATTTGTGTTGGCGGGGGCGGGAGGGAACATTAACATACGTATACCTAGTATATACATCATCCAAACACCAATTAAATTAGAAATAGTGTATATGCTCACTACAGAGGTGCTGCTAAATTATCTATATAAAACGCCGTGGAATCATATTTTTCGTTGTAGTTAGCGATTCAGTGCAATTTCGTCTTAGTGTATAATTTAAACAAATGAGATAGTTGGGATCAACGAGATACTGATAAACAACATTTGTTTTTAAATAAAAGAAATATTACGAATATTTGTTTTCAAGTATAATTATTTAAGTTAAAAAAAATTATAGTTGGATTCCCAATAAATTATTGGAACCTAAGAATTTAATCTTTTCTAATGAACTACATAAATGGAATTTTGATAACTAATTGGGCAAGTCATTTATATTTAAAAGTTTTTTGAATTTACAAACTATAGGTTTTTATTTAAAACGATCGTAAAATTGTTGTAATGAGGACAGTGACAAGCTCAATGAAATATTATAATAATGTTGATCTTTTTATTAATATATAATACAAAATAACAAAAAACACCACTTAATAACAATTTGTACATAAATAAAAATAATTCTTTATATAATTTAATAAAACGTCAGCTTATAAATTTAATTTTAGGTACTAGAATTATATGTTATATCATATTTGTATATGATATATCTCAATCAAATAATTACATCCAACTCTTTTGTTATCATAACATCTAAGTCTTAAATTGTCAAACACACCCTTCTAATCTAATATAATCGATTTAAATAAATTGTATTTTATTTATAGATTTAGAGATCTTTCAATCTAAGTTTACATTTTTGAAGTCCAAATTGTTTCGTTTTGATATTGTTCTTGAATTTGTGATGGGCCACTAAAAAATAATAATAAATATTCTGATTAAGTAAAATATCGTTAAGCATGTGTGTTTTATAAAGAGTTGAAAAAACTTACAAATGATTTCTTAGCAGAACGTCTAACTCGTCTTTATTTGCACATATAAAAATATTAGAGTTTTTTATTCCTTTAAAGACATTAGCTACACTGGGCTTTAGATCATGCAAGTATAAGAATTGACCTTTTTTTGAAAAGTCCTGTGACATCATGGAAAATACCTATAAGTCATTAAAAAATTACAAAAATTTAATATTACCAAAGTTATGTTTAACTTGCAGTAGGTAATTAGTTATCATAATTTAAAATCAGTTCAGAGGGTGAAAAATCAATAAATTTAATCAGAACTGTCACACTGAAATTATTACCATTTGCCATCAAGAATAGAAGAATAAATATTGAAAATACTTTTATTTAAAATTATTTAAATACTACAATATCGGGCTGCCAACTGTTTGTAGAAAAAAATTGGATATTCCATCCAAAACGTATTAGCTGATAGACTATATAGACTAATGTGTGCACAAATAACGAAAAATTCAACGTTTGTATGGCTAAAAAATAATATTCATAAAAGTTTACTTTAAAATTTAACTGTAATATTTTAATTCATTTATTATTACAACCATTATTCGTTACATATATAATAAATTATAATTTATTATAATATACTAATGGCAACCAAAAATTATTTCCAAAATATTCTGTATTCTAAAGCTGCATATATGTGTAGATCAAAATCAAGTTATTATATGTATATGTATATTTTTGTGTGTATATCAGTATATCATAACAGAATAGACGTGTGCGAGCCTCTTTTTCGGCGTATTCTAAACGCTGCCATCGGATCGCGAACAATTCGCCGCATGAATATACTCTGTTCAGTGAGAGAACGGGCCACGGCTCTACGAAAATCAGTTATCCTACGCATCCCCAATCGACACCCTGCCATCAAAATAGGTCTAAATATAACGGGGTGTCGTATGATAATGAGCAGAATCGGTGCGTTCTATCGTTAGGCAGAGTTCGGTATTCATCGTTAATAATTTACCGTGTGTACGATTCATCACAGATTCAATTCGTCACGCGAAATTGTTTATTTATTTATTTGAATTTATTAATCGATTAATTATTTATAGTGAAATTATGCATAACATTATGTATTTACATATTTGGCTTAAAAATTTATTGTTCGTTAAAAGTTAAATTGTTCATTAAATATAAATTAATATAAAAAACATATACATTAGTTTATGCATATATGTTTCCATACTGTTTTAATCTTTTATTTATATATTTTTATAGTTGTCACAAACTTTTTGTAATCTTCATTAAAGAGTTTGTATTTTCTTTTTACAACTGTGGAATGTATAATTTAATGTATTATTATATTATTCAATAAGGATTTATTTATTGTTTGACAATTCTTCCTTTTTAAACTTTTAAATAAATTTAAAATTCAAGGATTGTTGAAACACTTTCATGCGACTTTTCGACAGAATTAATTTAAAAATATCGATGTAATATGCGATATTATGAATGAAATTAGTTACGGTGATTTGTTGCGCGGTGAATTAACTGTAGCAAATTGTAGGGATGATTCACCGCTGTACCTCATTGAACGTTATTCTAAGCGTTTGGAATGCTAGTAGATAAGTATACTCAAATATTTTATAGAATATTTAATTTAAATACGATACACTGCTGCCATCTCTTTCACACTACTTTGCCGTCTCTCTCTAAAAACCGGTGCACATCTTTGCTCTTATTTATTTATATATTTGTTTGTGCATCAAGAACAAAAGTCATAACGATTCGTCTTATTCATCTTTTATGTCTGAAAAAAAAATGTCTTCGAGGTATGCAGCTACATAAACACAGCGTCTCGTGCATATCCCTTGCTCCCGTCTATCACACGGTATGTAGTATACGTACGTTTGCGGTTGTGAAATCTGCCTCGAATACACTGGAACCGTCGATGACTACTGGGATCCCAAGAGCAAGGCCGTGTTTGGTAATCGTTTGCCGAACGTATTCCATCGAAGGGAATATCAAATATCTGTCGGGTGTCAACAACAGGTATTTGATCCCGTCGCGGTTCTATGAAAAAAATAAAAATAAAAGTTGATGTAAAATAATTAATATTAATAATTTATAATATTGTGTTTTGACGTAGACGACGGATCTAACCTTTTGAACTTGAATAGATATTTTTGGCTTCGCAGCACTGCACATTATGAATCCAACGTTCGCAACGATACCGATGAGCACGCCGTACTCCAATGGAAGAAATAAGCATGCGAAAAACGTGATCAACATAAGCACTAAATCTTTTTCTGCGGATAGCATTAATTGTGAAGTCATCAATGTCAATAATAATAATATATATTTTATTAATATGTTATAATATCATGTTTTTTTCATTTTTAGATGTCGTATAATACGATAGTAATGATCAACGTGTGAAAAAAACGTCATTCCACTGTGTCAGAAAGTAACGCAGTACCTACTACCTACTTTTATATACAGAATGATTTACCAAATATGCTAACCCCTATTTTCCATTTAACAATGAATTTTTTCAAATTTAGATTTTTGATATTTTTAAATACACTTAAAAATCATATTTTAAAATTCGTTATAATTTTTGCTTCTTTATTTCTATATGGTAAGTATTAATTAAGATACTGAATTTGAATCACGGCGTGGCGTTATTTTTGCACATAATGGTTAGCGTTTAATTTTTTGTACTTGATCATCAACTATCTTGAAGTATATTTTATACTTATACTGATAAAGATGAATCGAGAACATTTGTAAGATTTTAATATCGATATATATTATTTGTAACTTAAACAGTTAATCCTAATTATCACTTACAGATTAAATTTTATGTGTTATTGAAATATCAGTTTTAATAAGAAGTCGTCATTATGTATAATGGACTATCGGGTAATCGTGTTCTTGCCCAAGACGGGGTTAAGGCCTGTGTATCTAAATGTCCGTTCGTTTGAATACTCATACATTTGAGTAAAATAAAATACTTACAATAAAAAATAGATAGGTAAAGAATTATAAAAATAATATTTTTATATTATTTATTAATTACTGATTTATAGTTATTGGCACATAATTGTGAGATTATTAAATATATTTATATTTTAAAGTATGTCTTGATTAATATACAACACACGGGTCATGGGTAATAATAAATAGTTAATACACGTGTATTAAAAACACGGGCTTTAATATATTTTTAGCGTGTATACCCGTGTATTTAAATACCCGCTCATGACCACGACCACTAGTTTTAGTAATGTTGGTTAAATTTATAAATTACTGTATTGTCTATATTATTATTTATTATAATATACTTATTATCTATTAAATACCTCTACTGTTATTACTTATTACCCTACCGACTATAATAATGTAAATATATGTAAATACCTATATAAAGGTATATTATATAGCGGCTATGGCTATTTACTTTTAATATGTTTATTAATAATAATATAACTTGAACATTTTTTTCTGATTGTACTAATTTTTGTATTCACATGGGCGTAATATTTTGGTCAACTTTTTTGATAGTTCTTTTAGAGTACCCTTTCTCGCATTTTTGTCAAAAGTAAAAAACGTGTTGAATCTTTTTTTTGTTTACAACTTATTTTTGTTGGAGTAGACAGGAGGATAATTATAATTATTTATAACACTTATTAGGAAATAATAAATAATTTACTACTCGTGTACTAATTGTATATCATTGTATATTATATATACTACATATTTTTGTACTTCGACGGGTCGCTAGTAAATTATCTTCTCATTATTCTATCTTTTACGATCTAATATCATTATAAACGTGTACTGTGTAATTCTAAAGTATGATCGTAAAATGTAAACAATATACGTACTTTTTGACTCGTAAACGTGTTTGACCATCTTGACATCGACCATCATAAATGAGGCGGCAATTATAACGGCAGCTAATGCGGTCTTCGGGATGTAATAGAAATATGGTGTCAAAAACACTAATGCCGCCATAACAGTAAGTCCTAAACTTTAAATTCCATTACAATATTTTTGCAAACACGTGGTGGTATAACAATATATTTAAATATCAATTGATCATTAAAGAAAAATTTACCTGTGTACAGGCCTCCGAGGGGCGTGCGCACGCCGCTTGAATAATTGAGTGCTCCTCTAGCGATGGCCCCAGCCCCGGTAAAACCATGAAAGAACGAATTACCGAGGTTCGCCATACCGATTCCTAATAGCTCTTGGTCCGTGTCTATTGGCTTACCTTCCGCTAAAATACCCACATTAGGTTAGTTTGTATTCGGAACATTTGTAAAATATATTCGAACAAAATTAGGTCGGAAATGCAATATTAAAAATTCACCAAATTGTATAAAATATTAAAAACCTAATAATAAATATACCACAGTTTCTCAAGTTAATTATGTCATCTAAAAATATACTATTAGTGTATACTTTTTAGAATAACTACGTACTTAATACGAAGTTATTTTAAAAAGTGTATTAATAATAGTTGAGTCATAAGTGGACCTGTTGGGTGAATATAACATTCAAGGTATTTATAACTATTACTCTAATCAAATGTAAAATAAATAATATTTTTAAATTTCTAATACTTATTTTGTTATTTTCAATTAGAATTGGTAATTTAGGTTTGAGGTCCACTTCTCTAATTAGAAAACTTTTAAAATGTATATTTGTTTATTTTACTATCTAAATTAGTTATTTTTTACAATTTTTACAAAAATAATAACAGTAAATGTATATAGTAATATATGACTTACCAAAAGTTCTGCAAAGGGATATGTTTTCGAGTAATGATATGAGCGGTATCACAATAATGCCTGAACCCATAAAGAAAATCATGTCGAAGAAACTTTCGTTAGTGTTGCTAAACTCTGGCCACTGGAAATGCGGCAATCCATGTGGTATTTTGCCTTGAAAAATTCACAGGAGCGACTTAGAAATTAGAATAGGTAATAATTATATTTTAAACACTAGCCAGCTCACAACTTTTTAAAATTAAGTGTATAGTAAACTTGATTTTAAAATATAAACTACATATATACTGAATACTGTAAAATAATCGATTATATGAAAGCTATTTTGAAATAAATATATATTTTAATTTTAATAAGCTTCGACGGAATTAGAAAAATCTAAATTTCGACATCCAGTTATAGTATAAGATTCAATAAAACAACTGTTAATCGATTAAGTAATAATATTACTAACTATTTCAATACTATTGTATTTTAATTTATATTATTTACAATTATTAACGCCCAATCGAAGCTGTTGAGGTAGATGTACGTTAAAATTGTTAGGTACTTTTCTCTAGATTAGGGGCGGCCACCTGTGGCACGCGTGCTTTTTGTGGTACATTTGACGTTATTGAATGGCATTAGATAAAATAACATATATTATATGATATTATATATATTATAATTATATTATTGTAAAGTAAATTTAAGTATTAATTTTTTATGGCACATTCTCAATTTTGTATTTTTTATTTAGCACGATATAAAAAAAGAATGGCTACCCCTGCTTTAGATATTAAGGAAGCATTTTATTTACTAATAAGTATCATTTTAATTTATATAAATATTTAGTTTGAGATAATTTTTTGTAAGTTAGTTATAAAAATAATGAAAATTTGCTTGTATAATATTTTTAACGTTATAATGGTAAAACAGATGCATTACACACAGTTTAATGTTTTAAAGTATTGGATTTAATATATTATGTAGATCATCTATTGTTTATAGCTTGGTATTTTTATAAATTCTGATCAATAATAAATTTAACTACAAACATTTACAAACATTGTGCATATGAGTAATTCTTAAAAATAATTCATTTTCTAATTTAAAATTATTAAATTTTAATTTTTATTTATAATTAAATTGTTTTATTAAAAATACATAATAATCTATACTTATATATATTGTCCGTCAAGTTGATTGTTGTGATATCATACTCATATTTCAAGTATTTTTATCACATTGTACGTACCTATACTAAACGTAGTGTTTAGTTTTATTAACTATATAATAAAATGTATTAAGTACAGATTCGTAATTTACATACCGATAATTTTAAACGGGATTGGTGGTGCCCAATCAGACGTGATATCGTGGTTCGTCTTATGTACACACCAATAACAGATAATACTACATACAATTACTACAAATGAATTTCTAAATGCACCAATCGCCCAGATGAGCTTGTTTACATTTTTTTGCCACACATTTTGTAGTTCTTCTTCTTTTGGACCTATCCGCGTAGTACTGAACGCCTGATTACAAAAAATATAATTATTTATTATTATACATTTATAATAAAATATCGGTTAGAATGTGTAGCTTGCAGAATGATACCTTATAAAAATACATGTTGGAAACCCGCACAGAAAAAGATGCATAGAAAGATTTGCGTTAGAAATAGTTGGATATGACGGAGAGAGATCTAATAAGAATAAATGTCATACTCGGCATATACAAAGCATCAGACAAAGAATAATGGAGAGAGATAATAGAAGTTATAAAGGATTTATATGGTCTGTTTTAATAGGCGATACCCGTTTGCGTACATTTAACCTTTTTTGTTACTCACTTGTGTACAAATATACAACTTAATTGCGCATACAAATTTTTAATACCTGCGATAAATGATCCAAACATGGTACCTCGTTTGCGTACATAAACTATAGCTAAAGTCTACTAGAACTCAAAAAAACTTACAAAAATAATGTTTACTTGCTTTGTAAGGTTGTTTTCAAATATTTTCCTTCTCACTTTTACAGGCTTAGGACTACATATATGTAATATGTACAGTACATGCATATTTGAATATTTATGGTATTACACGAAATAAAATGACTAAAGCACTGTTAACTCATATTTCGATATCATCACACGTTTAACTAAACAATAGGCTTATAGTAATATGAACGTACCTAGCCGAAACATCCAACGGATGTCAATAACGCACACATTCAACCTAAAATCGCATTAATCGTTTAGAACCGTACTAGTTATCAACAACTTTTGGGATTAGTTTCCGTTTCCAGGTAAAAAATTGTGTACTGTGCGCAAACGAGTTTCACCGGTTTTAATATGTCAAAAATGAAGAATATACATTTCGCAAGTGGGTATATTGGCTATTAAAATCAATATGATTCCAAAAATTATTCTCCACCGGGTATATTACCTACATAATTTAAATGTCTTGTTCAGAAATAAATATTTAAGTTTTGAGAAAATCATGTAAATTATGGGCGTTGATGCCGTTGATGTGTGTAACAAACAAAATTTAACTGTAAGTTCTTATAGATAATAATGTTCTTAAAATAGTTCACTTATTGAGTTTACTTATTTATACATACATATATATTATGTATACAGATGTAAGCAATGGTATCATACACAATGCATAGATAATAACATTCTTTATTACTGCATGATAAAATAAATATGTATTACTTATGTATATTATAATATTATATAATTTTGATAAATTAAAATTTAATTTCAATTATAATATTATCATTACAATATACAAGTATAGCCGTATAGGTGTATGCGTTTAAAACTATTTGAAATTTAAACGATATAGCTCATTAATGCAATGCGATACTTAAACCAGCTATTTATCGTCGCTTCCAATTATTTATAATAAAACGTGATATTTAATTTGTATATAGTGAAATTATATATTAATTCCTACCATACATTATTATATAATATCTTATACCTTTAAGAGCATCACCGTCCCTATGCACGCAAATCCCATAATCGTGTCTCCTATGCTGATATTACTGATGTGCTCCAATACGGTTCGGCACATCTTCAATAGGTTTCCGCCTCCACCTTTGACGCCGATCAGGTCTTTTACTTGGGAAGTAATGACAAGAATGGCTGAAGCTGACGTAAACCCCGAGCACACCGGTACGGATATAAAATTGACGATGATTCCCAAGCCCGCGAAGCTCATCAATATTTGGATGACACCCGTCAGGAAGCACAACAGCGTCGCATACGCCGGTCCCCTGGTCCCGATTGTGTTGTTAATCAACAGCGCCACAATGGCGGTGGGTCCCATCGGGACTACTTTACTTGTGCCAAACAGTAAGTAAATAAAAGTTCCCACAAAAGAACTATAAAGACCATACTGGAAAATAAATGTTGTTTTCATATATTGAAATATAAAAAGGTACAAAGTAAGTGATAAATCACAATTTAATTTTTTCAGTTAAATATCATTACTGCAAAATATAATAATAAGTATTATAAGGTTTTCTATTTATTTTGTTTTATTTAAAACATCATCACAGTTATATTATCTAAGTACAACAATGAAGTAATTACAAATTATTATATTATTATAATAAAACGCGATATTGCGGTGGACCTAATTTTTATGTACCTGGGCTGGTATTCCGACTATGCTGGCCAACGCCATTGATTGAGGTATTACAGTTAAACCGATTGTAATTCCGGCTAAGAGATCGCCAAGAAAGTCTTCGCTCGAGTAAACGGGGAGCCATTGTAATATAAATAGTTTTCTTTTGGTAAAATTGGTTAGATTTTTTAAACAGACATTTTTGGTATGTTGGGTAAATTTCTTCTTCTGATTAGCAGCAAGTCTTGACGATTCTGCGTCATCTATTGCCACTAAGAAAAAGAAAAAAATCATTCATACTATAAATCAGTTGTTATAATATTTCATTTTTTTTTAAACTTTGTACGCCGTCTTAATCCAATAAAAATAATAGACTTCAATAAAATGATGACTGAGCATATTGTTTAATATACCATAAAGATTTATAATCGTTAATATAAAGTTAAGTTAATTTAGAATCCTGTAGTCTGTATTCAAATCGTACATTCTTGGTATTTTGAAAAATTAAGATTTCAGTTTATAATTTATTACAAATTATTTATGTACAACAAAATGAATGACAATTAACTAAGTTTCTATCATTGTACCTATATCATTACTAGAGCGGTAGATTAAAGGCTAGAGATAAAAAAAATTACTGAGACCAAAATTATGAGAAAACTGAGAAATGTACCGAAATTATTGTCTACATGACTGCACTCGTCAAATAACAATGATATAAAGAATACTATAATAGCTTGATTCATACTACTTCATCTATTTTAAACTTGTAATATTTTCAAAATAAAAAACACCATTTTATATTTTTAGATCAAATAGTTTGTGTAACGGTTTATTAATATTGATGCCAAATTAACTTCTCTCAACCTATTTTAGTATTTTAAATGACATTATTAAATACTAATTTAATTTACTAATCTATAGTGACTAGTATACAGGTAGTTATAATCAATTTTTGAAAATGTCAGTTAATTTTAGATTTAAGTAGCTTAGTATTTTATGCTATACTTACAGATAACATCATTGTTTGCTGTATCATAATTTAACTGTAGATTGCAATTGTTAACGGTTGAATTTTGCTGTGGGCCATTGTCGTGTTCATACTTCGGGTTGTCCATTTACTTAAAAACTATAAGCACATAATATCCAATAACATATATTATAATAATTATAGCTACACACTATTGTAAAACAGTGATAAAAGCGTTTGAATATGAATTATATAAATACACGAGAATTTGTTGAGTAGACACAAATATTTAAATAAGAACAAATTATTACTGTTAAACGTAATAAAAACGCTAATCTTTTTATTAGGTATTAATGTATTATGAATGAATAGTAAAACTATCACAAGCGGTTTAATGACTAGTTTATAAGAGATTGTTGAATTTGAATTCGACGGTATAGGACACCTCCTATACTATAGGAGGTAGTAGGTTACATATATAAATTATAACGTTAAGTATAAAAACAAAAAATATGAATTTAGACGTTCGGAAAAAAAACTGTGTCAATATAAGTAGAGAAAATTAGGTAGTGTAAAAAGCGAACTTTCAAGGATTTATTTCGAAAGACGATCGATGATTTTGCTCGAAACGCAAGTCGTAGCGATTATGACGTGCAAATGTCTTATTTGGCACTACGGGTCTTGTTAACGAAATTATCTAAATAATCATGTTGTTTTTTTTTTCTGGCACATGTTTGATTTGCTTAGACGCGTACCTACATATCTACTGTGTATGAGTGTACGACTGTACAGTATATATCATAATATAACATGCACACATACAATACTATAATGTTTACAAAACGCTTAGATGTCTTAATTTTTATCATCGTTAATTGTCCGATTTAAAATAAGTCATACGATAATGACACTTGTACTAAAATATTTCTCAATTGATACGTTTTATATACGCAGGTAAGTACACCCGAATTATATCGTAGTCTATTGATATTGTAGAATATAATTAAATTAATTAGATTTCTATGTATTATATCACGTAAAATTATATTTCAATTCAAAATTATTATGTTAGACGAAAAAATAAAGATTGAAAAAATTATAGCGCAAATGACTCTCTGTTATAGAATTAATAATAGAATTACATGGGTATACGTTTACATTTAATATGGCTGATAACTCATTATCCGCGATAATAGTATATTTTATATTGCGATAAAATGTGATTCGTGCAACATATCATAATTCCGACATTAATGTATGCGTATATTTTATAAAACGTTGATTTTATTACGAAACAAATCTAATTAGGTAAAAATATGTAGGAACTAAAGTGCAAATAAATATATACTTCTATATGGTATTAACAACTAATACGTATTTAACGACTTTGTGCGTTAACATTTTTATTATGCATAAATCAAGAGTGATTATTGCATTAATCATAAACTTGATTTTTGTGGATAAAAAATGAGCCTTCAATATTATCGTGTTTATTATTGTTGAAAAATATTAATAATAATAAAAATGATTATAAGATGCCATGCACATAATCTATATAACGTAATAAAATAACTAGACAATTTGAACCGTACCTATTAATCAGGTATTTTAATTTGAATTCTAAAAATCGAACGTTTTTAACATTGTGCATATTAATTTTTATAGTGTAACTAGGTACTATCTATAACTATATAATAGCCCGCAACGTGGGTACAACTAATGAAATATTTAGTTTGTTTCCAAGAAACTCTACGGAGTGATCCATTTGACGTCAGTCACTAATTATTTCAGAAGACATTTGAGTCTTTGAAAATATTTCTTTTACATAATTTTAAGTCATTTCAAAACAATATTTTTATCGTTATTATTTTATTCTTTTGTTTGACCATATTATTTGGAGTACTTTGATCTACAAAATCTATAAAAATCTAATTTTGTACACGTAGTCAATTAAATGTATAAGTATTTTTAATTTAGATGAAAAGAGTAAATAGTGGACCAGCACGTTGCGGGGTGACGCACTCTATTCCGCTAATCTAAACTTTAAATATTTATACAACTCATAAATTATCCGTTCGAAATGTTTGTGTATCGAAGTACTCTAGTTGTCATTATAAAGTTATAATGATAAAAAATGTTAATAATATTATTATTTTAGAAAAATTATGTTTTTGAAGACTTAGAATTATGTGAAAAAATTATTTCAAAAACAATTGTATTTTTTGAAATTATTAATGTCTTACGTTGAATGGATCATTCGGTATATAATATAAATTAATATTAAATACCTATTTAACTGTTTGATAGAATCGCATAATTACTACCATGATAAGTGTGTTATTATATAACAAAATAACAAATAGTACTCACAAATATAACTATCGGTGTATAACTATTATATAATGTATAGGTTTTAACGTGTAGACCTGTTGAATATCCAAATTTTTAAACATCAACCATTGATAATGAATGTCACTTCTAACTATAAGTACGTGCTACGATAGCGTGAACTAACTGTTCCAATGTTCCCATCATTATTAGAAAACAAAATAATTACACAATGCAGTAATCAATTGGCACCACAAAGCGAATTCTTGGTCTTGATAAATTAATAAAAATAAAGATCAATAAGTCGAAACAGGGCTTATTTATTAATATAGGCCATCCAAATGAACGATGTGGCTAACGTACAGATTTTTAATTAGTTTGATTAAAATAATATTTGGGACATTGATTTTTACGTCCCGCTCATTATAATATATTAATATTATCGTTATATAACGCCGGGTTTTACAGTCAAATCTGTGATCCGATGATTATCATATGTGTGTATGCGAGTGTAGTCTTAATTACACAAATAAGAGTAAAAGATACGATACGTCATTTAATTAGTCGATATCGACGGCTCTCACTTATCGATACACGCAGCGTGCGTTTAGCGATGAGACGGTTAAATTGATTAGTATATTATGGTATCATATGTCTTGCACGGCAGCGATTTGATATTGTTGTTTTTCGAAGCACCAGCAGTCACTTTTAAATGAACACCGACGACTGTATTGATTAGATGTTTAGACGATATGGAAATGCATGAACATTTTACTAATTTGCGTCGATTACCACTTATACATATTTCTATATAAATACGTATATGTATTTCTTGTAATATTTAGTAATTATAAATATATTACAAAACAATATAGGTACATATTATTGTCAGCAAGGAAACTAGTCGTGTTATTTATATGTACTTTGAACTCTGAAGTCGTTAACATTTTGATGCATGACATTTTATAATAATTAGTACCTTGACGTTCGACGTTGAATATAATAAACATCTCATCGTTTTATATAGCACCATAAAATGTATTATACAGATTACAAGGCGAAATCGCTATTCAAATTTTCATTTGATGGGTTATTAAGAACTTAACTGCAGTTTTTTTATCAACAAATACAATAATAATTGGGGCTATAAAAAATGTATGACGTATTTGCGAAATATTTTTATTATTGAATCCGCGTTTTTCAAACAAGTGTATAATATAATAAACAAAACCAAAAATCTATTAAACTCGTAATAATTACAAATAATAATAATTATTAGAAACATCAACCGAAAGTCTGAACTCTGAATTTGTACGTATTAAATATCAATTAAAATAATTCAAATTCGAAACTGTATGTAAACATAAGTATGGTTAGAAACAGTGAGAATAAATTAAAAATGCAAAATAATTAATTCCTAAAGATTTTCCTTCAACAGTTTTGGAGCAGGATAGATCCCATAAGAGGTAATTAACACAGCCAATTTAACTTTACTACAATATACAACTGCACGGCATTGACCTTAACAAATTAAACAACACGCGTGGACTTACCCCGTTTTTAATTCTATTAAATGTAAACCACGCAGATTTTAAGTACAGTAATTTGGGTGATTTCAACCAAATATAAAATTTAAGTCTAAAATATATCCAATTATAATAACTAGAGCTCAGCTTTCAATGTATTTTTTAATTTTTAAGAAATTTTTGACTTACTTCTTGTATTATGACTAAAAAATTAACTTCATCATTGAAATATAAACACAGCACATAGTGAAATAAAAATGTAATTTTTCAAATTTAAATGTTTACTCATTTTTCATATGAAATATAAAAGTTATCATTCTATTATATCATTGTTATTCACAACAAAAGTCTTTTTTCAACGTTAAACGATAGTCGATAGCTCTATCTATTATTTATAAGGATATACAAAAAAGTAGGTATTTTTAGGCCATTTTTATTTGAGTCTTACTAAAAAATATTTTATTTTTTACAACTATAAATGTAGCAACTGTATGATTTCTTTATATAAAAAAAATATTCGTTTCTTATTAGCCAATAAATCCCAGTAGTGAACCCTTCTTTAAAATTCGAATTTTAAAAAATACTTTCTTAATGCACCCGTTTTTTATACATGGTACGAAAGTACCGTGAACATGTTATGTCTATATAGTTATCTTTGTTTTAGCTATAGGTAAAATGATTATAAATTAGTCAGCCAGGACTTTTCATTTTGTATATAATATATAAATTATATTTAACTTAACAACAATTTTTTAATTTGTTTTAAATGACTATCGGTCGAAATTTCTATTTAAGACTAGGTTAACAACATAAAAATTAATCTTAAATTGAAGTTATTGAGATAACCCTCAGTCATGATCCTAATTTATTACTGTTTACTATCATCGTATCATGTGATTGATATATCGACCGTTGTTGAATACACGTATGTTATTGAAGTCTTTTGGACGAATATTGAATATTAATAAAGATTATCGAAACTGTAAGTATGAAGACATAAATCACAATCTTTATAACTATATATATAAAACAGTAAGCTGACCGACTGATCTATCAACGCACAACTCAAACAATTGGACGAATCGGGTTGAAATTTGGCATGCAGATAACTATTATGACATAAGCATCCGCTAAGAAAGGATTTTTGAAAATTAAACCCTTAAGGGGGTAAAAATTAAAAACGTTTTTTTTTCAATTTTTTTGAAATTATGTATATATATTCTATAACACAAATAAACATTGTCAATAAACTTTAATTTGTAAAATTCAACAACCGCTAAAAGGGGTTAAAAGGGTTGAAAAGTTTAAAAATAGAAAAAACCACTTAGTCGAAACCACTGAAACTATATGTGTGATCATATTATTTATATGAATGATTCGAATTTATATAATTCAGAATTAAATACGAAAATAGTGTAAATATTTCGATTAAAAGCGTGACAGGATAAACTTTAAATATTTCGTTCAGTTCAAAAAGAATCGTGAGTAAAGCCGTGTCTATCGATTTTCGTTCTTTTTTATCACTTTTACCGTAATAGAAAATTCTAAAAACAATCACCTAGTGGCCAATTCGACTCACTTAAGAAAAATGGATAATGTAAAAGAGATATCAGTAAATCAGCGCCACTTAAACTGCATGTTAGTGTGTTCTAAGTCAATTAGAAAACTCGGCTCTTGGCTCTTGAATTTTGCATCAAATGGATGCAGATAGCAGATTGCATCGGTTATTCTACCGCCAGATGCCAGTCGGATATTCGCCGTATAAAACATCATTACACACAGTTACACTCCATTCTTCTCTTCGACGGAAAAGCGATTCTCGCGTCGTGCCGTTATAATTTAATAATCGTTTATTGTTCTTATCACAGTCATCGTTACGCTTATCGATGTAATAATAATAATAATAATAATAATAATAATATTATAGGACTTAAAGGCATTTCGTAGAAAGTTCATTGGTTTCAAAATTGATCTGAACTCGTCATCTTTAATTTGCGGCTGTAGTTACCTTATTGATAAAAAAAAAGCATTTTAAAAATAGGACAATTAAAGCACTAATTTTATTGTATAATATGATCCTACAGCTGTTTCTTACTTAATATTTCTTACATTTTTTTGTCGTAATAATATGATGCATGAACTATACTGGGCAAGGTTCAGTTTCTTCGTATTCTTGTGTTATTATACATAGGACAAGCGTAAAAACCTTTATGCACGTTATTCTGCATATTATTATTACATGAAAATATGAATTTCAAAAATAGATCAGGGTGGAAACCTGACCGAACACAAATTCAATGATGTACTTAATTACTGTAGGGTGAAACCGTTGTAAGTTATATGTAATATATTTTTATTTCGAAACATCCATTAAATGATTATCGTCAATTCGTGAATACTAATGATAATAATTTTTCATGTAGTCATAATAAATCAAGCTTAATATTTAAGCTTAGAAATTTTCGTTTTAATTGATTTAACCTACGCAATAAATTAATAGTGAAATGAAAAACGTATTATACATTTTAATTTGCTATTATTATATGATCTTAAAATGCCTGAAACAGGGGATAGGGAATTAAGTTAAAATTTTATAAATAAAAATCATTACTATTTAAAAAAAATATTTAGTTACTATAATATAAAACTAACAAGTTTAAAGATAAAGTAAGCTAAAACTATTAGAAATTTAAATATATGAAAATTATTTACAACATGGTGTGTATATGTAATATTTATATATATATATATACTGTGTACGCCAATAATTTAATAATTGTTATGCAGTCTCTATACTGTATAATCGATACAAAATATTATAGTGACAACTATCACTATGTTAATGAATTGTAGGTTGAGAAAATAAATAATATTATTTTCGATTTTGAGTGAAGAAAGAAATGAATTGATTTTTTAGTGATTTGTGTGGTTTTTATATATTTTTGTCAATTGTGATTTTAGTTGTAATTAAAAAAGGATCAATCGTATAGACTTAATATTTTCAGCAAATATTTATATAAATAAATTATAGTCTATAAATTATATAATTTTTAAAATAATTTAGCTATGTTTAAAGTAATTATTTTTATGTAAAAACATTTACATATTCGACATTTTTACTTTTTTCGATTTGTGTTGATTAGATTTTTATTTATCTGTAAAACAATTTTTAAACTTGATACAAATACCTTTATACGTTTTTCTTATAGTAATTAAAACATATACCTTAAAAAGTTAAAACTATATAAATACATTATTTTATATGCAATTAAAATAAAAATAATTTTTTCTCAATCAATTTTAATTATTTAGCTATAATAAAAAATGTATTAATATTAATGATTTTGAAATTTTTCGAATTAAAAATTAAAAATAATTTATTTTTAATGATTTTATTCTACGGGCTAAGAAAAGAGATAGATTCCTTAGGGGTAGATGACAATTACTAGTCTGAGTTATTTTCTTCACTACAATATATATTAATATATTATATTTAATACTTAGCAAATACTTTTATTTCATTTTTATAATAATTATTTATGTACATGTGACATACAAAATTATCTTATATTGAAGTTATTTAAATAATTCTCAATCCTCAGCAGTGCTGTTTACTGCCATATGTTTGTGCAACAGTTGATCGATTTCTCGACTCTCGTAGAATAATCGAATGTTGAAGTCTTTTGGACGAACTCCCTCAAAAACATTGACTAAGCTAGGTTTAAGGTTATAAAAAAATAACAACTGACCTCTCCGTGAAAAATCTATAGTTAACAATTCTATGACCTGAAAATAAAAAGTATAAAATAATAATTATTATTATAATAAACAAGAGGGAGAATGGAAGGTAGGTAACTGATAAAAACCTTGGCAGCAGTAAAATCTGCTCCGTATATATGTGAACAATCAATGACTACTGGTAAATTTTGTTTTAAGCTGTGCTTAATTATAATGTTTCTCACATAATCGACTGATGGAAATATCAAGCATCTGTCCGGAGTCATCATCAGATAATTAATGCCGCTCCTCGTCTGTAATAAAATTATAAGAAATGTACTTTTTACATGTCATAGTCATATACATAGTCAAATCAGGCATTTTACTAAATGTCTTATAAATATTCAAAGAATTTAATTTTTATGCAATTTTACTATGCACCAAGACATTTAATTATTAGCCTACTTCAAAGTCAAGAAAATTATAACAATGAAACATTTTGTATTATTTTAAAAACTGAACTATATTTGCTTGTTAATTATTTATTGTTATTCTATAAAAAAAAAAAGAAAACTATGTATTATTTATTCAAATATAAAATACATACGTATATAAAATACTTTTAATTTTGTGTCTATCTCGGTACCATTGTTTTAAAACTTAAATTATAAATAAATATAGATAATTACTTATTAATTACGAGTATAAAAAATGAATAAAAAGGTTAAATTACAAGTTTTTGTTAAATTTTAGTTATTATTTGTTGTTACACGTTATTGTTTGGTAGCATTTGCTGAGACATTTAACATTTACATATATTATCTATATTTATTTATATATTTAAATAGTACATAGTTTTTTTTTTTCATATAGAATAGCAATAAATAATTAATAAGGAAATATAGTTAAATTTTTAAAATAATACAAATGTTTCATTTTTATAATTTTCCTGACTTGAAATAGTCATTTGACTAAATTTCTAGGTGGATAGTAAGATTGCATAAAAATTAAATTATTTGACTATTTTTCTATGACATAAGTGTATATATAGGTTTATACCATATTCTATTTTATTGTTTGTAATCTTATCAAATAATAAATTTAGCCAACTTTCTTACCGTGTTTACTCTAATTGAAAGTTTAGGTCTTGCTGCGTGGTAAAGAATCGATATCAAATTTAAGCCAACACCGATTAAAATACCTATTTCCATGTGCAATAACAAGCAAGCAAAAAACGTTCCTAGACCGGGTATGAGATCGCTTTCTAAATATAAATAAAAAAAAAAAAACAATTATTAACTGGTAAAAAAAATTTAAGTTTTCCAAAATACTTGTAAATAAATATTTATAAAACAATAATAAACCAAGTACTTTGAAGTCAACGCTGTAAATAAAATAAAAAACCACGAACTCTACTGCAGTTGTTTAGAAAGCACTTATTGAATTTACCTCATTAAGTAAATGTTTGTAATGAATGTGTTAATTTTGAATTCAATGATAAATCATTGCACTCTAAAATCTATTACCAGTAGAAACGCGTGATTGATTAGCCTATATTTTTAAAGATATTTTATTATAAATTTGAAATTTTTACTCCTATAAGTAGTTTATTTTTTCAATTAAAAATTAAAGCATTTTTATTGCGTCAGAAAGTGATGTCAAATAAAAAATCAAATTGTTGTAAAATCAATACATTCATCCTCCGTTCCAAATTCAAAATTAACAATACACATAATATATGTGATTCAATAACATTATTGATATTCATACTAAAAACGTTTTGATTTGTAGATATAATTTATAAAAGTTCTAGAAAATAATATTCAGTATAAAATATTCAAAGAAAATACAATAAAATGTTAAAGTCAACATATTATATTATATTTGGAAAAAATAAAATCGGTTTTAATTTTCAAAACATTCGAATCTCGGCACATTCTGAAAAGGAAATGTTCTTTGTTTATATTTTTAAAATAATATAAAAATACAATGGATATATGCTTACAATTTTAAGAGTAAATTTAAAAAAATGTAATGCTCAAAAGCTTAATAATGTACCAAAGAGTTGAACGGATAATGTATGAAACATTAGCATATCGTTTCTGAAAGTAGTTACATTTATTAAATACAAATAATATAATAATCAACAGAATACCATGTACTTATGTATTTTAGTTAACTAAGGATCCTATAAAAACAGCATGTAATTAAATTTTACTACTCCATAATCCACCAGGTTAAATAATTAGGTACTAAAACAATCATTACACTTAATAACTATTACAAAACATATTTGAAATAATTTAGTTACAAGTGTTTTTGAATGTGATATTAGGTAAATAATTGAATTATGTTAGATTTTCATGAATATTATTTAGTGATAATCATATAAATTTAAAGTAAACAAATAAATAATATTACTTTTTGATCGATAAATTGGTTTAACAACACGAATTTCCACCATGAATATGACCGCAGCAATAATAATCGCTGCAAGAGCCGATTTCGGTATATAGTAAAAATAAGGTGTACAGAATAATAAAGCTATGATGACCAAAATTCCTAAAAATAAAAATGATTATTATATTGATCAATTTAATTTTAAAAATATAACTACACCCATAAAATACAAGATATTGGTAGTATTAGTCGATTGACTTGAAAAAAAATTGGTCTCACCTGAATATAAACCTCCCATTGGTGTTCGTACGCCACTGGCGGCATTTACGGCACTTCTAGAAAAAGAACCCGAACCTGGTAATGCATTAAAAAACGAATTACCGATATTACACAAACCAATTGCCATTAACTCTTGTGTAGCATCAATAGGTTTTCCAAAAGCTACAAAAATAAATAAATAAATAGTTCATAGATTCGCAGTAAGCAAATATTTAATTTTTCGTTGCAGTTATACTGACAAAATGTTTTGCATATGGATAGGTTTTCAATTAATGCTATTATTGGTAAGACAATAACTCCAGAACCCATGTCTGAGACTATCTCAAAGAATCCGGCTGTGGTTCCATTGTCTCTCGTAATGCTAAACTTCGGAAAATCGAAATTTGGCAAACCCGGTGGAATTTTGCCTGTATATATTATATAAATTGACCATGTTTACAGTATTACGAAATTAACAATCACGGTTTAAAATGTTATACATCATATTTACCGATTACTTTAAACGGTATAGGTGGAAATTCATTAGATGTCACATCGTGGCCCGACGAGTTCACGTAAACGAATCCAATGAACGTGGTCACGATGATGACAATCGAATTTCTAAATGTTCCGATCAACCACATCGCTCGATTGATCATTCGCTGGACTTTTGTCCGTTCGCTGTCTTCTTCAGGGCCCACGTGAATCAGAGCTAACACCTCAAAAATAGTGGATATAGATCAGTATCGTAATAATTAATAAACTGCATTACCGTTCGTAATTATAATAACGAAATAACAATAGTCAATAGTTGGTATTTATTTTGTTGAATTTGAAACTTGTAGTTATTTTTATCTATTTGAAATACCTACTCACAATCGGTACTTTATGGTACAATAAGTGATTCGCCAAGTGATTCTTCAGTAATGTAGTTATTAAAAATTTGATTTTTGGAGTTTTTAAATATATCTAAAGATCATATTTTCAAATATTTAAGATTTTTTGTATGTATTACTTAAGATTTGTTCTGTGGAGATACAAACTTTTATTTTTCGAATAGTGTGTATGTTTAAAAATTTCAAGAATCCGAATTTGAATAAACGTATTATTAAAAAAAAATATGCGGATAAGTATACTTGGCAAATCACTTAGTGTAGATAAATTTGAACATAGAATATATTAAATTTAGATTATTTTTCACTTACTCGTAACAACAAAATAACAACGATGCACACCGATCCAAGTACTATGTCTCCAATTCGAAAGTTACCTATGTCTTTGGACAGGGATATAATTATATCGATCAGAGTCGAACCCAAAGCGCGTATGCCAATTATGTCCTTGACTTGGGACACGACAATGAGAATGGCGACGGCCGACGTGAATCCCGCATTTACCGGCCCGGAAATGAAATCTATCAAGAATCCTGTGTACGAGATATCGGGAATAATATTCGATGAGAAATAATATTATTATGATTGTTTTCAAATCGCGGAATTGTCCACGTTATGTATAAGCATACCTAATCCTACTATTCCCATGATCAGTTGTATGACTCCCGTCAAAAAGCATAGCAGCGTCCCATACACTGGCCCTCTTCCGTTGAGCGTGTTATACGTCATTAGCGATACGATAGCTGTCGGACCCATTGGAACTTCCTTGCAAGTCCCTATGAAGACGTACATCAAACTTCCAACGAACGAACTGTATAGACCGTACTACAAACAAGTGGATAATATAGGGTATGAACTTTCGTTGCGAATAGTACCTACGTCAATAAATGTGCTGCCGCCGCATCCGAATTGCATGCCATCTCTTAAAAGTTAAAATGTTGTTTCATAGTAGTCATTTGCATACTATAGTCGGTTATTATTTATAATAGGTAATATGTTTTATGTATATTGTATATTATGTAATTTTTACTTAGCATAATTGTATTTATTAAGTGTATTTAAACTTTAAGCTCTAGAAACAATTTTCAATTCAAAATTTCAAATTGGTTAATTTAAATGTTTACTATTTTTCAAAACGATAGATTGTATGAAACTTTATTATTTTAATTCTGACATACAATTTTGATACAATGTTTATACAATTTCCTATTTTTAAAATAATTTTAAAATACTACACACTGTCATCTATCAGTACTAACGTCACTGGCGTAGACATGTGTAAGTCTAGCCACTCTGGCAATGCGCCAGACCTGTAAATTTAAATTTACTCAAAACTAAATTTTGGAATTTTTTATGTTCCAATACAATACTGGAGTATTGCACTTATCAATTTCAAATTATATAATTTGTTAAGTATTTTGTGCATACTTGACATTGAAAAACTAGCAAAATAAATATTAATATGTTTAATGCTTTTGGGTTAGGCTTAATGTATGTTTTAATTCAGATTCTTTAATTTCTTATTGCATATAAATCATATTAATATGACTAATATGAGTTATAATCATTTATTACGATTTACGATTTATTTACGATTCATACAACATTAAGAAAATAAGAATTGATTAATAGGAATTCTTACTGTTTATTTTTTCGACCTTGTTATGTTAGCGAAACATTTAGAAATAGATTATTTGGGAATGAAATGAAGGTTTGTACTAGTATTTTTAAAATAAATGTTCATAGTGTTGTTCATATAGTGATTTGGTGCTTGAATTTATATGAGTTTAAAATTTAAATAAGTTCTTTTTTTATTATTTAACTTAATAACGACATTGTTTTGTAATTATATATTTCATTTTTCGTTTGAACTTGGTTACCTATATACATTTTTATATTGCATAAAATTTAAATTTGACAAATTTTATTTATTTAATTATTACTTATTATATTCTATTTTTAAGGCATAATTGACGAATACGCGTACAAGAATTGTCTAACTCTTACCAGCCATTCTTATGACCATTTACTTACTTGAGGTGGTAGACCAGCAAGAGCTGCAAATGACATGGATTGTGGTATGAGTGTTAGACCAACTGTAATGCCAGCTAGAAGGTCTCCAATACAGTCTTCCTTCGTGTAAATTGGCCACCATTGCAGAAATGGTAACCGTTTAGGTATGTTTTTCCGCTGGAATGCCGATTTAGTTTTGTCTGCTATTTTTGTGCAATAAGTCTTTAAATTTTTTTCCTCGTTATCGCTCACTTCGTCTATCACTATAATTATATACGACGGATTACATGGATTACAATAATATTTATATAGGCATCATATTTAATATTATTATTATACCTATATACCTATAATAATCACAAATACTCATACATTAACAAGTCAAAATCAAACGCATGTGGGATGTGTCTTTCAATAGAGTTAAAATCGTCAAAAAAATAAAATATTATATATATTATACATGGTGTTTCGAGTAATGATCAACCGCATTAAAACAGGTTAATTGCTAAATACATCATAAATATTCGTATTTTTCCATTTGAAGCTTTCAATACTTCATAAATCGTGGTCCGTGGACCATATAGTACTCATATTAATATACCTATTCGTATTTATTAAAACAATATGTGTATTGCTGGGCATGGTGGATCGGGAAGTGATATCGACTAGATCCGTCAAAACGCTTATAGTGTAACAACTACCTAAGCAAATGAAAAGCCTATTTTACATTAGTAGAAAAGATAAAAGACATTATTCATAAATTAAAAATCATAAAACTTGACGCTGTTCGTATTGAAACGATGGTCTGTTTGGCTTTATTCTAGACTGTCACATGTATAGAGACTAGATGAGGTATGTATATACTTACGGATGAAGTCAGAACTTCCAATATTTAATATCTCGCGGTCGTACGTGTCCGCTGAATTCTCCGTAATATCCGGCAGCCGATTGTTTTGCGAACTACGAGGACTGGGGGGCATGATTATTTAGATCTTTGACGTTTATTTCCCTGTATAGTCAAACAGTGTGCGCCAAAGGTGTCGAGTTTGTTGCGGACGTAAAACTACATCGTCTACGCGTGTAACATCGGTATGCGATATAGGTAATAACAATAAATAAATAACAGAATATAAATCCTATATTATGGCTTATGACGTTCGAATAACAATAGCTATACTGCTGTTATTATGACGTATTATTATAAAGTGGTTCAGTGGCAATTTGTATATTATAGATATGTCCAATGAAAATGGTTGTCAAATCTTTATCATCGTCGTTTATATTACACAAAAATCGAATAAAACACAAGTGGTATCTATTCTGACGAATTAGTTTGACGTGATTAACATGAGTACAATTCATATCCATTATACAAGGCGAATCACTAAGTATTCTCACTCCCTGTTTCTATTTCAATAATGCAGCTATACAAAATCTAATATTCGAAATTTTTAAATAAGCTTAAAGACTGCATTTTAAAATTCTTATGTAGTACTAAAAGTCTAATGTCCTGCGGATATACAGATTTCTGTTTTCAAATTAGAACTCTTTTTTTCTATAATAAATTATTTATGGTAATTTAAAAACGTGTTAGTAATTAACATTAATCTATCTACATTTATATAATTTATAAAAATAGTCCAAGCGTACTAAATGGTAGACCCAAGCACTCAAAATAACATTTATTTTATATTTTTTAAAAACATTTTTAAGAATTATTATCATTAATAAGAATATTTTAATAACTGATAAACTATTCGTTAAAATTTAGAATTACAAGTAGGCGCATCAAAATGTTCAAAAAATAGATCCAACAAATAGTTTATACTAAAAAAGAAGGGTTCTATTTGAAAAATAGAATTTTGTTATGTCACAAAATATTAAGTAGTGCAAAAAATCACAAGAATTCGAAAATGTGATCTTAATGTATATTTCAAATATTTTAAAAATTAAAATTTTAATAAATGTTTTATTATATAATAAAAGTAGGTTGGTCGTGATTGGTGAATCATCCTGTATATTTAAATAAATTTATACTATCCATTAATGCTAGTGCGAGCAACGGATAAAATAACAACGCACGAACGCGATTATAAAAATGTTCATGATATTCTTATTGATTATGATGTGCACAATACCTGATTCCATTCCACGTGTGATGTATTGTCATCCAAATGTACTATACATTCAAATGGGGGATAACAGATTTACCTGTGGTACGAATATTAATTATTGTATTTTTAATTCAACTTCACAAGTACAAATCGCAGTCCACAAAGGTATACATAGTATACTATTATAAGGATTCTTTAAATTGAAAATTAGTCCTTTTCGAATAAATAATTATTTTTGTCATGATCGATATAGGCTATTTTAAACGTTTGAATTAAAATTCAATGATATAATAAATTAAATTTTTAATAAATTTTAATTTTGTATGAATAAATTAATTTATGACCAATTTAAAAATATTTAAATCGTATGATTCAGGTACATATCGGACTATTCCGTTGAATATATATTGTAAATATTTACAACACACAGGTAATTTATCTCGTATACAAATATCTAAGTACGCCTATATTCAGTGGCGCTAAAGTCCAAAATTTTTCCTATGACATTATACACCTTTACAAAAAAATTTGACACTCGCCTACGTTAGGTTAATGTAAGTTTGCACATTCAATGACAAAGGTGATTCCGTACCGATTTAATTCACCTATGACAATTGTCATAGATAAATATATATATTGGCGTCAATGCCTATATTATGTACCTATTGGCTATTACCATAACAGTATTATACTTTAAGCATACCAACATACTATGTTAAGTTATGCTGTATTTCTTAAATAAATTCAATCGATTGTTTCTAATAGAAAAAAAAACAAGTTAAATAAGTTTGAATTACCTACGTTTCAGTCCATTCGTGGTTAAGTACAAATATGTTCGAATTATATTAGGTATCACACATTAATATGAATATAATAATTATTATCTTCAGTATGTGGACAATAATTATGGTTAATCTGAAAGATAAAATCGATAATCTATAAATACAATAGCGTCAATAGCGGAAGGTCATATTTTATATTTTTAATACCCGGCAACGATGGATAATGCAGCTAGTTATAATATAATATAATTAATTTCTATGTCATTGCCAAATTAACATTCAATACATAATATTTTAATACTTAAGATTATGAGTTTTTGGAAATAAAACAGTTGGCACAGTAAAATACATACACATATAATTCTAAAAACAATGATAATACTTATACATAAATATATCATTAATTTTCAGTTTTAACCAATTTTAAGACATTTGTTAAAGTTAAGTACTCATAACAAAATAAAACACATACACAAAATAATATAATAAACAATTATTTAATGAAAAGTAAACAATTTAATCAATAACTATATAATTGTAATATCGATGATTTATTGTGTTTTACAATATTATTAAGAACATATTGTAATTTATAAAAACACATTGCTTAATAGATAATATGTTAATACACTATTTGACGTTGCGATGTTGCAATACAAAATACATATAATATTTCTATTTTATGTATGTTACACTGACACACACATTCTAAATATAATATTATTTAAAAACTATAAAAGATAAGTTCGTTAAAAAAATCAAAATAACAAAAGCTCTCTCTCTTTCTCTCTTTGTGTGTATTGTTTTTGATTTTTTTTTTCTTGAAGAATAAATTATTTTAAGATGACATTATTAAAATAAATTAATACTAAACTAAGTACAAAGTTGCAGTTGAGTTCTACTGTAGTAATTTTAATATAAATAAATAAAATCTATGGTGTTATATATCTTATTATCTAATTTCAAAATATTAAAAATGCATTGGTATGTCGTCTGCTTAAAAATAATGATTTATATTTTCTAGTAAAAATAAATCAAACAAATCATACAAATAAGATATTAAAACTCACTACAGAATCATAAATTAGTATAAATAGGTACACATAAATATACCAATGTTGTCAATGGAATTAAATCATGTGTGAATATATATAATCGTGAACAAATATTAAAATTATAAATATAATTCATAAGATCTTCATCAATTTTTAAATTTAATTGTTTAATAGAAATATGCACTTTGCTGATTTTGAACTCTGAATATCATTCTGCCAACGCATCTTCAATTTGTTGACGCTGTTGTCTAAAAAATAATAGTTTTTATTCATATTAAAGGTATTTCAACGAAACTACTATTCAGTATGAATACTGACTTCCATCTTTGGAACAATTGGTCTAAGTCATGTCTATGATAATATGTTATGAATCCTTTAGGTTGGACTCCTTCGAATACAGCTACCACGCTAGGTTTTAAATTATAGAAAAACAAAGCTTGACCTCTTTTTGAGAAATCTTGTGTTAACATCTCGATGACCTTGAATGAAATGTACAAAAATCAATATTTATTTATATATATTTTATTAATGGCATAATTGTTTGTCGGACCTTTGCTGCGGTAAAGTCTGCACCATATATGTGTGAACAGTCGATGACAACGGGAAGTTCTCGTTTCAAACTTTGTTTCATCACCAAATTTCTCACGTAATCTACCGACGGGAAAACCAAACATCTGTCTGGTGTAACCATCAAATAGTTTATGCCATCCCGTGTCTGTAATCATGATTTTTTTTAGGACAAATTAAACTGTGTTTAAATTTTACGTTTACATACTTTATGCACTTCAATCAAAAGTTTTGGTCTTGCTGCGTGATATAAAATCGAAACCAAATTCAACCCGATACCTATTAAAACTCCTATTTCTAGGGGTAAAACCAAACAAGCGAAAAATGTCGCCAAACCTGGTATGAGATCACTTTCTAAAAATAAAAATGTAAACGTAAAAATTAAAAATAAAATACAAAAAATTCTCACCATAATAATGTTAATAATGTAATAAATTATTACTTACTTATAATAATCTATTGACATTCTATAATTTATAAAAAATATTTGATTATATAACAAATAATAACTATTAATAAAAAGGTACTCAATTAAAATATATTGTGTGTATTATGATAAATCTTACATTTGTGAAAATCAATTTTTAAGGATTATTATCCTTTTGCATATTAGTATAGGTATCTTTATACTATGCATTTTAATATCTCAAAAATTAATCGTTAAAAGATTAATTTAGATAAATCAAAATTTTCAAAAATTATCACTTGAATAACAATTTTCAATAAAAAGATATTGGTCTTCATTTAAAAAAAATAATTTTTGTTGCTACTAGAATACTAGACAAAAATCTAAATATTTAAAAATATCTTACGTATATTTAACTACTTAAAAATTCAAAAATTCAAAATTTGAATTAATTAATTATTTACGAAATAAATGGAGGTAAGCGTGCTCGGCATTATTACTTGCTGTATATACGAATGTAAACTTAATGAATTTCACCATATTTCTCATAAATATAGATAAATGTAAAAATCATATACTTACTTTTCGATCTATAAATGGGCCTGACCACGCGCACTTCAACCATGAATATAACTGCGGCAATAATGATCGCTGCAAGAGCGGCTTTTGGTATGTAGTATAAATAGGGCGTACAAAAAAGCAAGGCGACAATAACTAAAATACCTAAAACAATATTAATAATTTCTTGGTTTGAATAAAAATTAATATTGAAAACCAACGACGATGGTGTACGATTCGAAATGTATGATAAGGTTTCATAAGTGATATACTCTAACCGGCGTATAAACCTTCCATCGGAGTTCGAACTCCACTAGCTGCATTCACGGCGCTCCTGGAGAAAGACCCCGTGCCAGGGTACGCATGGAAAAACGAATTACCGATGTTACATAGACCGGTCGCCAATAACTCTTGAGTGGCATCGACGGGCTTACCATCAGCTGAGAAATAAATTAAGTAATCATTATCATAAACAATAACACGAAACTCTGAAACTATATGAAATTCGTAGCCATGTAAAAAGGTTGAAGGTTCTACCCCACCAACCATTATATAGGTAAAAATTTAAAGTGTAAATTTAATCGATTGATTCAAAAATGTTAATATTTAAACTATACATTTATTATAGCCTGAATAAGTAGGTAACTTTTTATTACGTAAATGGGTACAAATAATGATATATCGGGAAGTTTTTTTTCATTTTATATTTGATTTTTAACCAACTAAAATTTAACCAATAATATTCAATTCTAATATTTTCATATTGATGATAGTTAATAGATACGTACATTTTAAAAACACCTAGCAATAACCAGCAAGTAAATTTAATATAATATTAGATAATTATATTTTCACTGATTTTCTACTATAACTTAGACATTTACCATGTAAATTACTTTTTTTAAATATTATAATTTATAAGATGATTCCTACTGAGTGCTAAGTCAATAGAATGTGTATCGTTAATCTAATAATCAAAAACTGTATACGTACGTGCTAAAACATTGATTATTATTATTAAACATAAAATACTTACGCGTAAAACTAAAGTACAATATCATCGATTAAAAATATTAGTATATAATATTTATATTTTAATAATAACGCCTACAATATTCTTTAAATTGACTATGTATATATATATATATACAGGTATTATACTTGTAACAAAGTTAAGAGTAGAGTTTTAAATTACTGTAAATATTTTTTGAAAATTTAGGGCCAAGAGATGTTTTTAAGTGTCACGCCAATATACTGTTACAAAGCCGACGAATGCGTAGTACTTCAACCACTCTCTTAACACGGCCTCTGTATAAAACTGACTTTCGACCACTATATTACATTATTTTTAACTAACCGAACGTTTTACATATGGAAATGGTTTCAATCAGCGCAATTATCGGTAACACTATGACTCCGGAGCCCATGTTCGAGACCATTTCAAAGAATCCTATTGTAGTTCCATTATCTCTTGCGATACTAAACTTTGGCAGGTCGAACTCTGGCAAGCCCGATGGTATTTTACCTGGAACAGATTATAATTTCCAGTTGGTACCACGTGTACCCACTACACACCGTAACCACGGCTCAATAGCTAGTGGTTTTCTACCATAGTGGTAGTCGTGATGGTCTGCAACAGTGTTCGTTTCTACTTACCCACCACTTTGAACGGTATCGGCGGTGTTTCGTTAGAGGTCACGTCGTGTCCCGTCGAAGTTATGTATACGTAGCCCACGTAACTGCTAACGATAACTACTATCGAATTTCTGAATGTACCAATCAACCACATAGATCGGTTCATAATCTTGTGAAACGTGGTTTGCTCTTTCACGTCCTTAGGTCCGATTTGACACAGAGCCATTCTCTTAAATTTTTTTAAAACAGTGAACATAAAAATACAGTCTACTGGTGTACGTGGTTATACGTTGTAAAATGAATATAGCCTATTGAATTCCGTAATCCATTTTTTATACCTACTTACCCTCAACAGAAGAATAACGACGATGCAAATTATCCCTAGCCACGTGTCGCCCAGTTGATAATGACTAATATCTTTAGATATCGATATAATCATATCCACTAGCGTTGTACCCGCAGCTTTTACGCCAATCAAGTCTTTGATTTGTGATGCGACGATGAGTATCGCGACGGCTGATGTAAACCCTGAGTTTACTGGTCCGGAAATAAAATCGATCAAGAAGCCTATGACAATATCGAAAAGTATAATAATAAAACATCGCGTTTAAACTAATGTACATTGGATGTTTACCTAGTCCCACTAAACCCATTATCAATTGAATGACACCTGTTAAGAAACACAGCAAAGTGCCGTACACGGGTCCGAGTCCGTGGAGCGTGTTGTATGTCATTAGAGATATGATGGCCGTCGGTCCCATAGGTACTTCTTTACAAGTCCCGAGGAAGACGTACATCAAACTACCGACGAACGAACCGTAAAGACCTTGCTGAAAACGATCAAATGCAGTAAGTATAAAATAGTAATAATATAACCGAACAAAATGAAAAAAACCCTTTTATTTACTTGTGGTGGTAGACCAGCTAGAGCAGAATAGGCCATTGACTGTGGTATGAGCGTCAGACCGACTGTAATGCCTGCCAAAAGATCTCCAATACAATCTGCTGAGGAATACGTCGGCCACCATTGTAAAATCGGTAGTCTTTTGGTGATTGTTTTGTACGTAAATACTGTCTTTGAATTACTGTTTAGACACGATGAGAATTCGTGTAGTTTTTCCTTAACATTTTTCTTAGGTCTTTCACCGACTTCGTCTACAACTGCGAAACTTATTTAACATCAATTTCTTCTAATTAAATTTGTTACTTTATATTAATTAGCAACTGTAGTTGATTCAAAATTGTTATTAATTAATATTAGTATAAATAAATTCAAAATTTGTTTCTTTATGAACTTTTATTGTAAATCTTAAGAGTTAAGTTATCAGTAATAATCATAAATAATAAAACGTATACTAGTATACTGTCTAATAAAATATATCAATTGATTTTTTTAATACATTTTAACATAATTCATATTTACTTACGTATAAAGTCGTTGCTGCCTATTGTGTATTGAGATCTTATATTATCATTTACCTCCATTTTTTCACATCGATTTTGGTGTCGATCGTTATCATCATTAGTAATGGTCATTTAGATAAATCTGAAAATTAAAATTATAAATATAAAATATTTATATATAGGTATATTTTTTTTCATATTTAGTAGTTGTTCATATTAATTTTTTTTTTTTAGTAAGTTAAAAGTAGCTGGTATGTTACATGATAATTTACTATGTGTAAATAATATTCTAGTATTAAATATAACTATTATTTTTATAATTAATGTGGACATTTCACAGGGAATAGTTTTGGTTGCAAACTATTCTGACAAAAAAACATTTTGATATGGCCAAAAAATTGCTCATTCGTCAAATTTCTAATTCCATTTTCCACTTACGTTTTAGATGTTTTGATTACAAAAGCTTAGTACCTACCTAATCTGTCTTTAATGTAATACTACTATTCGCACTATTATTTATCATAGACGTATTGGTTTTTACTGATTATTTTTATTATTATTACATTTTACGTTAAAATATCATATAATATGTTTTCCAATAATTTAGGCTTTTCTAAATTATTTAAAAAATAATTCAATAAATGGTAGTAATTTTTTATGTATTGAGTTAATTCCAAGAAAAAGACCTTCAATATTTGTTTATGTTTTATATTATTTAAAAATGCATAATATTGTATAATATATCCCGTATTATATATTATGAATATAATATTTACTAGGTATCCTAAATTAATTTTTAATTGACTAAGAGAAATACTACCGCATAATATTATATAAAATAATCATGCATTTGATTACTTAACTTGATGGTTATCATTTAAGAGCTAACTCTTAGTTTTAAAAATAATTTATATAATTTTTATTTATTTATAATCATTTTTTTTGTTTAAATGTGTGTAAAATATTATGAAACGCTAGTAAAAAGTGCTACAATTCGAATATTATAGATGTATTTTAAGTAGTTTCTGCTCAAAATTATCCCTGTGGCCAATCAAAAATTTTATTTCACGTGGACTGGGGGACCAATAATTGTTAGTTTACTATTGACGTCCACGGGTCAATGTCTGAGTATTAAGGCTGTATAGCTAGGATCGGATCCATTAAAATAAGACAACGCACATTATTATATCAACAACTGTACACACGTTAATGATTAATAAATAATTGTATAAAAAGTATGGAGCGTGTGTGTAACAAAATATGTCCATCTAGCGCGAACAATTAATAAATCAATGGTAAAGTATGGACACTCGAGGTTTTTTCTTTTTTATTAACGGAAAAATAAACGAATTGATGAGAGACGACTTATTATAGATGTAAGATATTATTTCAATTAGTTGAAAATTGATTATTGTTGTTGTATGACCGCGTCTTTATATTGTCATAAACCATGGCAGTGATGGTTTTAATATTTTTGTCGTTTTAAATAACAAAACAAATGAAAACTGAAAAACGAAGGATACAGTCTGCAATTTTAAGAAGCTTAAGAACTGAATACACGGTTCCTCAAAAGTTGGTATAGCTATTTAAAAATATTAAAAATATAAAGGCGTACATTTTTTTAAACATACCTATAAAAAGTTCAAATTTTTACAAAATTTGTCAGAATTACAAAAATATGAAAGTAATATTGGAATTTAAAATGTATATTATGTTCAATTTTTGTGACCAAGACTTGAAAATCTAATACAAGTTCCCTATAAGCTTTTCTTAATTAAACATAATTTTTTTTTTTATAAACATTTGAAGTTATATTTGAACGACATTAGATACTTAAACGACAAAAAAAACGATTATAGTTATTTTATTATAATTCAAAAATATTATTCATGGAGACTTTTACGTATATTATTAAATACACAATTATATTTTCAAAACATTTAGGTTAATTTTATACTATTGCCTTGAACTTATTGACATCAAAAGACTGTCTTCGCTCAGAATCGTTTTTCATGCATATATTTTTCATTAAATTAAACACATACATATTACAGTGACTTACTTAAGAGCGAAGTACACACAATATCTATTGTATATGTAGAAAATCAGTTACTTAATTTTCCCCTATATTTCGGTTTATTTTTTATTTTTTACATTATTATGTAATTAATCAAATAATTTTTTATTAATTTTTTTATTTTCAAAAATTGTTACCTATTTTGTTTTTAGCTTTTATCTGTTTTAAGGTTAAATAATTTCAAAATATCATTTTTAATTGTAACCTTAATTTTTTTTTATCTTAAATAATTTTAGTCCACAAATCACATACATCTTTAAACAAAGAGAGACCTTTACATATAGCTTTATTTTCTAAAATACTGAATAAATTTGTTCATTACATGTATAAATTATACATATCATATCTGCGTTTCTAACAATGTGAAAGTAAATTATTAATTTTATTAATTGAGTACAGATAATAAATGTACTTTTTACTTAAAAATCGACTTCATATTCTAACAAATAATAACTTAGTAAATTGTATAACATAAGTTAACAAATTAAGATTCTGTACAAAATATATTTATAGAACTTGTTATTTTAAATTAATAGCAAACTATTAGTCTCAGCTATTAAATAAATTATAATATAATATTACGTAGATACACAATAAGATAAGATATATAATTTATAGTTTTAAATGAATTATCTACTTATTAAATATATATAACTGTGTATCTTCTTCCAAAACTTAGTATGTATTTTTTATTTTTAAGAAAAAACAAAAAAATACTTATTAACTACAAGTCAGTTTCAATCGACCAAAGTACCGAATTAGTAATTATTTACTTTTAAAATGATACAACTTTTATGTTCTAAGGATAGTATACAATAATTAATTGATTAAAAAATGGTTAGATTACAGTCTATTTGTCAATTTGCAATTGATAGGACTAATGATGATTTAAAAATTATACCAATTAATATTAATTTATCACCATTTTATAATTTATTAAAATGTTTTGGATTTAATAAGAACCAAGAATAATCTAAAATACAACATCTATTTTTAAATTAATGTAAAACTATTAATGGATAAGGGTTATTATTCTTAGTAGTTAGTACCTACATACAGTTTAATAACATAGAAACTACTCGTTCAAATTTTGACTTAAATGCATTATAATCTTTAAAAAATGACTTTGCTTAAAAATGTACAGTAAAAATGTTTGTTTTTAATTTAAAAATATTGTGTATCACCATTCACTACACGACTAAAAAAGGTAAGAAATCGTATTGTTTAAAATATGGTCTTTGGTATGATAAAAAATTCTAAATATCAACATTTTTTTAGTTGTATTATAAAAGATAAAATAGAGTGAAGTGGTCATACTATGTTTGTTAGTATTTTCTAGAATTGTATATTTATACATATACAACTTCATAGACCTTATAAGAATATAAAACAATAGGTATTACTACTTTAATATAATAATGATTGTTATTATCACTTATTGTCGAAAAAACCAACTTTCATTTTAGTAACAAGTTCTAAAAAAAATATAACTTTTTTGTTAAGTAACTAAAATTATGTATTAACTTGAACTTACGATTACATTTATAGAATAATAATAACCATGATTTAAAATGTATATAGTCATATTTACTAATTTTTAAAGTACATATAGTTAAATACAAAATAGATTATTAATATATTTAATTTATTCTATAGTACAAACAATTAAAAAGTATTGGACATTGCAAGTTATAAATATAACAGTTAAGTTAAATAGGTAATATACGTAACATTAACAATAATCATTGTTTTAATATTCGACGGTAGGTACCTAAACATATCAATTATCCTTTATCATCATTACAATTATATAGTAAAAGGAAATTCACTACTAATATTCCCCATTTTTACTTTAAAAATGAATTGTTAAGTTGGTATACACTATTTACTTGATGGAATATTTTCAATTATTTAAATTTTTTTACCATTTAAGAAGTATCCTGTGGTGATACAAATTTCTTTTTTCAAATAAAAATCAGTATGTTCTATTGTAATATGATAAACTAATGATTTTTTTTTTTTTAGAAATGTTGATAATTCTAATTCAAAATTTAAATGAGTAATTCTGAGTTATTAAAATGTTTATACTATAAGAATAATAATCCTTATAAATGGTTTTATGTATATAAAAAAATAAGATCTTATTTTTAATTATATATTCATTGTACTATGACAATTTTTACAAATTATAAAATGTTGAAGCATTAATATTGGTTACAATAATTTAAAACAAAAATTATAGTAACTATATTTTACAAACCTATTATCACAGACCTATTATTAATACATAAAAAAAAAACCACTAGTTCGAATTTTGATTTAGATGCATTAAAACGTTTTAAAATATACAGAAAAAGATTCTAATTTAAAAAAAGATTTGTCATTTAGATAACTATTCTGCTGTACAGTAGTATCGCCGAGTGTAACTAGTCATTAAAAAGTAAGCACTTAAAAGACTAATGAACATATTGAATTTGAGTCTAAAGATAAATCATTGTAAACGATGAAATTAGGTTACCAAACAATTAAACAATTATTTTAGTAATAATATTATTATTTTAACAAATGTCCGTATCCCCCTCTCCCTCAGAAGCTAAGATAATTTTTAATTTTTATCATTGAAAAACATCAACTAGAACCAATTTTTAGCTACTTCAAAGTCAATGATCAAAGCATTCTACTAAAAAGTGTTTTCAGACATAAAAAATAAAAAAAAACACACAGCACTGTAAAATAAATAAATTCTTTGCTACGTTCAGAATCTAAATTAAATTGACTACAAGTCACTCTTTAATTGGTATATAAATACGGTTCTTAAGTATATAAATTATTCATAAAATTAGAATTTAAATAAATTTATTGTTAAGCTAAAAATGTGCATGAGCGTATTTGGTGAATTACCTTGTATATCATAATATGTAAAAGTGAGGCTTTAATTTGAGAGATATGTATCAAACATATCATACAATCGAGTGGTACTTACTTACTCGAGAGACTCCAAGTCCAAAAACTTTATATTATATAGAATATATTGAGTTGGTAATAATGTATTGTTTTTGTATTTTTATGATCGTTACGTACAAATCATAACGATTGTCAATTATACTAATCCAATCGATATTGTAAACAACGACTAGGCACGGAAAAATAAGACCTAAAAATCACTAAAAAAAAAAATTAAATTTTAATGATGATATTATATTATATTGGCTGTGGTCATAGCATGTGCACGATACAATGCACTATATATCGTGATGTATATTACGCAAACATATATCCCGGTATATATAGTATAGAAGGTATATGAACTTGAATGAATTTATACATATTATATTATATTGTAGTGTTGTACGCGTATGGACACTGCCAAGTCTCTGAAATGACACTAACGACCGAATATTGTACAGTACGACTATTATATTATTATTATTATTATATTACACTGTTGTGTAGACGCACGCGTAAGGGTAATGCTTATAATTTATAATTCGTATGGTTGCATCGTTTACACATCTATACGGTTATCTGCGTATATGCATTCCACATTCATTAGCATTAATAGAGTTATCATTTAACGATTGTCCGTAAACTATCACGCGAACGATGGACGGTCTAATAGCATTATGCCACTGTCGCATTGCATATATACAATTTATAATAATTAATAATATAAATAAAGATTAAAAAAGAAAATGATGTTTACAAAACACACACAAATTAAACGTATACGTGCCTTATATAAACTCATTTTACTATCTCCAGGTGCCTAAAACCATAATAATATGTAGCGTGTAAGTACTCAGAATAATGTTCAGAAAAAATAGGTGCTTAGTATATTCTTTTTGAATTCAAAGCGTGACAGCTATCCAACTTTTAAACGTCATAAACAGATACATTTTTTTAAATATATATTAATAATTTATGTTTAGGTGACTTCCAATTTATAAATGATCACATGACCGTCACTTACGTGTTACCACCTTTATATACGTATACAATATAATGTACAGTGACCAAGGCTATATAATTGTAAATGAAATACTTGTTGATTATATGTTATTGAAAAATAGTTCACGGTCGACTCTTTCTGACCAAAAAAATAGTAATATGTTCTTATTTATGTTACCTATATAAAAAATGACAAGACATCATAGTAGATTGTACAATATTGTACAATTCACCAATAATTGTAACTCACATTTATAAATGTTTGAGGGAATTTAACCAGTTAGCAACTATTTCCTCTATTAATGTTATAAATTCTTACGGCCTGTAACACAGAAACAATAACATACAATTGGAAATAGATATATATACAGCTATATAGCTATATTATAACAACTATTGGAATCGTGAAAAGTTAATAAAATAATTTTACTTTGCGAAGTGTATGTAAGTTGTATAGTTACTGTAAAGTTCAAAGATCAAATATTTTTATATATAAATACAACTGCATTTGTATATTGTTCAAATAATCAATATTAGAATAAACTCAAAAATAACTGACCTGATACAATAACAATAAATCTCGTTAAATATTATTTATCGTTATAATTACTATATATTTTGCTGTAACTGCTATTTATCATATAATGATCATCTCATAAGTTATAACGGGTTTCAAATCAACTCACATAACTGACAAGGACGAGGACATGGATGCTTTCGTTATTTGTGAATCATATAGTATCAGATACTTACACAAATATATGTGAAGAATGTTCCTATACCTATAGATTGGTTTTAAATTGATGTTTTCTTAAAACCATGTTTTTCTATAAACACTTTTATCAATAGAAGGAATAATTATTGTATGTTTTCTTATTATTGGCGAATGACTAATTAACTTAATGCTTATAAAATGTAATGTCATTATTCATAAAATCAATACAATGTCTGAAGTTTAAACAATAAAGTCCTAAATATAAATTAGTTTAATTTCACATTAATTACCTATAAATTAAATACATTTTACTTAGTTTTAAAATGTAGAACAAATTTATGATTGATGTCTATTTTGATAATTTATTTATATAATCAGATTAAACATAATTTAATATTTATATGCATCACATACTAATTTATTACATTTTTAAGCTCGAGTTTCATCATGTAGCACAATAATTAGTTGGTTGTATAAACTTTAATTATATTCTCTCTCCTTAAACACAACCATAAACTTTTGAGATGTTGAATTTAAATAATTTAATACCTATGTAACTATAAATTTTAACAACAATAATAATTCATTTTTAACCTTCTGCACCGTTTGGCGTTTTCATTAACTATAAGTCTATAAATATGGTTGGAACATCCACCAAACCGTGTTGTTTTGTATCAAAATGTATACCTAGTGAATTGAAATGCTATAGCTACCGTAAAGATAATAATATATATCAGGAGTGGCCAAACTTTTTTTGGTCACAATCTATTAAAAATATACTTCACCTATGAGGATCAACTTCCATACAAAATTTATAAAATATATAAAAATCATACAGATAAAACTTATCGTCAATTTGTTCACTACAACCTAGATTACTTTTCGTGCGCGTGCCCTAAAAATAAATTCTAACATGATCGACTTTGAAATTTTGTCCGCCCCTGATATATATTATTTTTATTAAAAAATAAAAAACTTTATTTAGAAAAAAAAATAAAGGAACTACTCGCTTTATGTGTTGCCTTATGATTTATAGTACAGTTTTATCTTATCAATACAGCTTAGGTATATAGTTACTTAAAATTATAAGTTTTAATAAAATCTATACAAAAATTACCGCAAACCATGATCAGCCGTGGACAGATTGCTTATTGAAACATTTATTATTTGTAACTTAAGGTCATTATTTTACACTACACTAAGTCCTACAAGACCAGACAAACATTTTGATAATCTTAAAAATTATGAATTTGTCGAATTTTAGTATTACATTGTCCGGTTATCGTCGCCATTCAAGGGTGTGAGAAAATCGTATAAATAGTTACAACTAGTAAATGATACAAGTATGCAACAATAACTGGGATAATAATATTATATCTCTAGCTGTTTACAATATTATCAAACACGCGTATTTTATACGTTGACATATGTTGACGGAATGTGTATATACAATACACATACATTATACTATTGTAATACAAAACTACACAATGCGCATATTATATACATATAGCTTATATTATTATGTCACACATTTGCTCACAAATACTTATTATTCGCGAGTTTACGACTACGGAATTAAAAAAAGTCTAGTTCATGCTTAGTTAGAAGATAATATAATAGATATTTTATTTGCACTGGAACAATAATCTACACAGTTATACATTTTTACGGACAAAAACAAGTCTACAAACAATGAACAGTAAAAAACTAAAAGCATGTTACATTATTGATTATTATTTTAATATGCTCACACACAATGTCATATCACGTAATAATATACGATAATAATCCTAATAGAAAAGACATTTATAAAAATCTACAGTAACTTCGGAATTTTGAATATTTGCGTTTCAATAAACTTCTAATTTTTCATCATATGAAATAAATCAATTAAATTAACGAAATATTTCGACTGATCTTGTAGAGTTAATTGTATCATTTACAACGTTCGACTGTAAGTAATAATAATCTACGTTAGTATTGACTTAAAATAGTTAACAACAATAAAATATGATAATATAATACATGTAAATTATGTAATATTTTTGGAAAAAAAATAATTCAACAACCCATAGGCGAAGGATAGGAGAATGGCTACACGGGACTAAATGAAACTAGTTTTAAATAAAATAGTTTTTAAGCATCCAAAAGAATTAATTACATTATTACATGACTGCATTGTCTAATTCTAATTCGTATTCTATACAATTTATATTTATAGCTTATCCTTAGGTAACGATATTTTATTATTATAATTTATGAAATTCCCTTTTGGTCAATTTAGAAGTTAATATTTTATTATTCTTTAGTCACTCATCTTTTCCAGCAATAATAAAAAAAAAACATTTAAAATGTCAATAAAACAACTAATTAATTGGTATATAATATTTTTAAAATAATTAATAAATATCTCTTCACTGTTATGCACAGAAAGCGTCTGTAGCGTGAGCGTGATAAACATTTGTTCATCAATTTCACTAATTTGATTTCATCACTGTGTCTATAAGCCTACTATACAACCTACCAATAGAAAAATAAACTAAAAAAATATCCTTAAAAATCAAAAGCTGACATTCTTACATTGCCCATTCAAAATAATTGTTTGTAGATATTAATTTATCATCGAATTCAAAATTAAACACACCCATTACAGTGACCAACTTAATAACCTATTACACTCAAGATCTACTATATACAACAGAGCAATTTCTCCGGTTTTTTTTTTTATTATTATTATTTAAGCAACATAAAAATATTTAATATTATTAAACTTTATTTTTGCAAAAATATAGCTGATTATAAATTTATAAGTTATATTTACCTTTCTTCAAATGTTGACTAAAAAATAATATTTTTTTGTTTTCTCCACTATTGTGGATTCGGTTATAAAATAAAATTTAAATCATATTAATTGATTTTTCAAATATTGTTAGTATGAATTTGTAATAGATCTTATTAATATAATAATATGTAATAATCGTGTTTTTTAATCGTACCTGTTCTGTTAGCGCACGCCCGATAAGACGCGTATGCGATAGATAAAATATATGTTATTTGGCCACTGCCCAGTGCCGAAGACGAAAAAGAGGAAGAAAATACAATTGTTTTAAACGTCCAGTCGTCCAGAGACAATACGAGTAGACTGCTACTTTAATTTGTGTTTGATTAAAAAAACCGCATGAAATTAATCGTACATTGGCACAGGGTTTTTTTTTTAATTTCAAGTTTAATTACCAGAGCAGCATCTCGTATATAAAAAGTTATTATAAGGCATCCCCACCCAAAACCAGCGATCATTGCATTCACTCTATTCCATAATGGTTAAAAATACTTTACAAATAGATTAATTACTAATTATTCCAATATTTGAATACAAAAATATTTAAATATATTTTTCCATAAGTATACCTACTTAAATATAAATACATTTTAAACATTTTTCAAATAATTTTAAATAACTGTTAATTTATAATTTGTGTACAAGAGCTCTTATTCTTCAAATATGTTTTTCTTTATAATATTATTTTTTTCAATTTTACGGAAACAACTCATAATTGATGGACCCCTACATAATTTTAGATATAATTACACTTAGATTTTTTTTTTTTTTTGTTGTTTTTTAATTTATTTGAATTATAAAATATAAATCACAAATCAAATATTGAATACTTCTGCGCGCATCGTAAACCTTGCGTACAACCAGTTGTCACGGCAAAATGGAAAATAATAAAATAAATTACAAGGTAGATACCATGCAAAACTACATTATTTGCTATGTAATATGGAAATAATAATACTAATATGTATATATTATTTTAATTACATAATGAAAGGGTTTACTATAAATCAGAAAAGTTTATTATTATTATAAAAACCAAACTGCTTTATAAGTTATTAATAGATATAAGTCAGTGGCGTCATTTCAATATTTTTTTTAATACGCATGCCGTATAAAGCAGGCCACTTTAAGCGCAATCTACTATCAATTTTTCAGACCAATCAATTTATAAAGTAGGCCAAATTGCTATAATATTGGATTTTAAATACGTAAATGTATACCCTGCATGGTTTAAATGACGCCACTGGTACAAGTACGTACCTAGGTATTAAAAAGAAACGGCGAACGGTCCATTTTTAAAACTTATATGACGAAGGCTTTAAATACTATATAAGTACAAGGACATATAACTAGACTTACTTTTATTAAGGAAGAGGTCCCTAATTATTTGTCCTAAATTCACATTATCAATATCAATAATTAACTAATTTAATATCAATGTTCTGCGGACTGCGACTCGCATAGTAACAATTTTATAAAATATATTAATAACGCAATTTATGATTTTTTTATTTATTTATAGGAATCAAACTCTGCTAATGTTCTAAAAATTTTTTAGAATTGAACACGATAATTGGATACTAATCGAAAATAAATACTAACGCACTTCGTAATTGGCAACTTGATACAATATAATTTATATAGATACTTTAATACCTTTCTAAAGTTACAAGTTTAAAACTACCTACTTACATTGATTGTTTTATTCAGAGTAGGTAACTGGTTTCATTTTACTGTTAAACATCATGTATACCCAAGTTAGATTTTCAATGACAAGTCATAAACAAAATATAACTATAAATATTTATCCAAAATGAACGTCAATGTAAGTCAATAAAATATTATTCATCATTGTCCATAACAAAATCATCATTACTAAAATCAATCTAATTAATTACAATTTCAAAATATAAAAATAAACGTCAATTAACTAGAGTATTATAAATTATGATTGTAATCGAATGCGTCATAAAACTCATATTAAAATGCCTGTTGGTTTGTACAAATAAAATGATCTAATGGCTATACAAGTAGCAGATGATAGTTATATATTCCATTTAGTCATTAAATAAATCGCCTAGTAAAATTTAAATTGGGACAATGAAAGAATCAGTCATGACAATAAACATATTATTTTATTTTGCGACCCTTATAATTTGTATGAATGAAATACCTATAAAAACACGATAGACCTTTTAGAAACCAACATTTTTTTAAGAGGTTTTTGAAAAATTGACATAAATGGCCGAATATTTGGGTCATTAATCGTCTTTACAATCAATAAATTTGAAATTTTAATATTTTAGCATGTAAATTAGATATATACTAGAGTAATAGACTAGACCCTAGTCTATTAGTTACGATTTTCTAATGTTATGTTTTCTTGAATCATACTTTTCAACTTTGTTTAAATACATTTAAAAGTGATGACCAAAAAATTCAATTGAACTGGAAAAAATTGGCCCGTCCTACAAAAGAGCTGATGAAGTTGCTTATATATATTTTCTTTGTTGTAAAAACTTCACGGCTGGCTATAGTTATATTGGGAAGTCAAGTAAAGGTTTATAATGTTGAAGAGTATTTATATTAATATTAGGCCAGTGTTAAAATATTTGTAGACATAAAAAAATGTGTAATATAGCGCGATAGTGGACACTGGAAACCGATAGCCCTAAAGCAGTGGTCGGCAACCTTTTGAGACAGCGGAGCCAAAAGTTATAATTTACATAATTTTCAAGTTTTTAAAGAGCCACAGAAATTTTTTTTTCAATATTTTAGTATTTGCTTATAGATAGGTTATTGATTTTCGATTTAAAATCAACGAATTTATTTATGAAATAATATTTATTCATGTAAAGACATACAAATATTTTTAGCACAAAACATATTCAAGTATTTTAGCTATAATAATAAATAATAGATAGTTACATTGTTACATCAAATTGTCATCAATGGGAGCATTGGCTTTGCATGCACTTGGAAAGCTCGGTATATACTTTTAATTTTAGTTGATTATGATGGCCTGTGTAGGTATTTCATATTTTTAAAAGCAACAAATATGTAATATAAAATAATATATATTTTTTGTATATTTTTTTTTTATATATAATAATTATTTTTGCGTATGGGCCTAGTAGCTAGAGAGCCGCAACTTAAAATCTAAAGAGCTACAGGTTGCCGACCTCTACCCTAGAGTCATATTGAAGATTGATCTACGAATAACTAATAAAGAAAAAAGAGCTGAGAAACGATTAAAAAATATCGTGAAAAGACGTATGAAAAATCGGAGAAACATGGTCAGTTTCACACCAAAGAAATCAATAGTTAACACGTCAAGCAATAAATCTATCATAAAGGATAAAAAGTTTGACAAGGTTCAATTTTAAATACCAAAAATATCAGTCTGTTGATAAAATATAAAAATGTATTTTAAATCACAATTAAAAAACCGTATGGACGTATGGTCATATTTTATAGAATCTTTCACTATTCATAATAGACACAAACAGTAAAATAATATCAGCTCTTAAGCTGATAGATACAGTAACAAATAATATAAGATAAGCCGATATGTTTTGAATCCAAAAAAGTGTATTGCGATTTTAAGTAAGGGCCTTATAGATTTCTTTTTACGAACTTTTCAAAATGAATACTGACTTTCAAACCATCATATAAAATTACATTTAGAAGAGTACTATTTTAGATAAATAGTTCAAAAAATATACACTATCCTATCACGGATATACCTATATAAAATTCATATATTTCTTCAAAAATAACCCAAACTCACGTATATTTCTTTCTAGACTTAAGTTGAAATTACACGGTAATATTTAAAACCAAAAGCTCAAATAATCATTATTTTGCTACAAGGCGAGATGTTTAATGTTGTGATGGTCCGCCATAAGTGCCATCAGAGAATTTAACTTATATAATGTATGTGACATAACGTGTAGCTGTATAGGTATACAATGTACCATGTACATTGCAGATAGACAGTAAACATAGGTAGCCAAAAACTGAATAGCCAATTCATAAAATATCCTTGCCAGTAAGTACTACATTTTTACCTTATCAGAGTTGCTTATTTTCTACGATTCAATGTTAATTAATCTATAAGCTTATAATTCATGTAGGTCATATGAAATAAGTATATTATTATCTATTATACTGGTTTTTAGTTTAAATATGACTTCATAATATAACACTTCCGTGATATTAAATGATGAGACAAATATCTTATTTAATCAAGCTTGTTTTTACTATATGACTAATAATATATTTTCATCATTTCCCTTTGAATTGAATTAATTGATTTAAACATAAACATATTGCTTAGTGTTTACTATTTATAATTAATTAGCATAGAATAGCTAATATATTAAGATTTATGGTACAAGTTTATATTATGACTGCATTTTCCATTATAATTTAAATTACGAGCGTATGCATTGCCCGAGTTGTTTAGTTAATTTTTGTAGAAGCATACATCCCAACTAATTGTTCTGTACTATCAACATTCTACAACAGTTGAATAGCTATTAATTAAATTAATGACATCATATTTTTATTGAATAACATGCAAACATCCAACATAGATATTATGAACATGTGAGCTTTTTCTACCATTATAATGTGTTATAAATTATTTAGCGCAGTAATGTAGTTACTAGTTATATATAATACTAAATCAACATTCAAATTTAGTGGGTATCTAATAGTTATAATATTACAATATTCATTTTGCTGTAATATAAATGGTTAAACAATTTTTTTATGTATATTATAATAGGTATTATGTATAAATGTTTTCATCTTATAGATCTAAAATGCATTTGAAAACAAACTTTTACCAATTAAAATAATATGAAGTTTAATTATTTTGAAACGTAAGAAAAACATTTATTATAACAGAATAATCAGTTTATAATATATTATTAATGTCTGCTTATAAAAGCAGATTAAAAACGCATTCATATTTCAAAAATTGAATTAAATTTAAATTCATCAAATAATATTATTGTAATAAACTATATAAAAGAAATAAAAGAAATTTTTTTTATATAAATATTATTAATTTTATTCAGTTTTATTGGTTATATTTTTTTTTAACTGTCTGTATGCTAACACAGCTGAATCTCTTTCTCTTTCAATTATCCTCCGATCAGATAAAGACAATGCTTTACGTTTTCCAGTAAATGCTTTTCGTTGAATCACACTTTTACTAGGTTTTTTTAAAATGACATCACTTATTTTCTTTGCTTTTACAGAATTACCAGTATCTGTTAACATGGATTTCAAGAACAAGTCATCTTTTCGACCAGGCTAAAAATAAATATAATTAATAATCAGTAAGTAAGTCCTATGATAAAACATGAATAACAGATTATGATTTTTTACTTACTCTATTTTCAAAATCATTAATAACTGCTTTTCTAGGTTTTACAGTCAAATTTGGAGGACAATGTACAGTTTCTCCAAATTCAATATTGTCTTTTACATATTCAATTGCATGTTCTTCTTTATTTTGTATTTCTTCATCAAGTTTTTGTTTTTTTTTCTCTTTTTTTTTCTCTCTTTTTAGTTTAGTTTTTAATTGTCTTTTTCTTTTAGCTTGTACTAATTTTTCTTTTGCAGTTTGAACGACTGCAGCTTCAGTAACAACAATTCCGCTTTCCCGAATAACATGTGTTTGTTCAGGTTTTTCTTCTAGTTCAAATGCACATTTTTGATTATTTTTTGTTAATCTATTTCCTATATCAATGTATGGTTGACTTTTATTTTTAAGACCACGTTTAGCTAATTTTTTTAGTTGCATAAATTCACGTAAACTCCGAGGCACATCTTGACGTTTAGGATCTTTGGGAGGCTCGTTAGTTTTTCCTTTTAACCTGTATTCAGTAAAAAATTATTAGTTTATACCAAATCATAATAATTATAAAAATCCCAAAATAGTGTAATCAAAAATAAAGCTGAACAGAAGTGAAATAATTTAAAATTTAATAACTTATACATTCTGGTCAGGTTTATAAATGTTACTGTGTTAGCTTAGGATATTTGGTTATTAATTTTATATCTAAAAAAAAAATTTAAAGAGGTATTTAAATAATCACCAAATGTTTTAAAAATGATTGAAAAAAATTGTTTAGTAAAATGTCACTTAATGATTCAACACCAATTGTTCAATTTTAGTAAAATCTAGTAAGTAGTAGGCGATACATTTTGTATTTCAAATTAATATGACAACTAATTAGTAAATAATCTAATAATGTGTAGATAATGTTCATAAAATATGTGCATAGTGCATTAATACATTGCCATTAGTACATATAATTATAATCAATAGTACTCAGTGTCACAACTAACGGTGGTGTTGAGGCCTCATCATTTCATGAGAGGGATTCTAAGACTTCAACACTAAATTATATTAATACATATAAAATTTAACCCGTACCTAGGATAACAGGGCCAAAGTTCTGGCACTGATAGAACTATAGTAACAGTCAGTAGATACTAATGTAACTGTGAATAAATTCATTTATCATTTTAAAATATTATAAATTATTAGAATATATTCAGCATTTTCACAATTTAGTTTTCAATATTTTCATAGAGAATTTAAAGAAACAGGTACGTATATTATTATAGGTAGTTGTAGATTAAATAATAAATTTGAATTAAATTACTATGTCTGACTTACTCTTCATTTCGTTTGGAAATTTGTTCAAATACATCTTTTACTTTTTTTTGTTTTTTACTTTTAAACTTGCGTGCCATTATACATGAATATAAACAACAATTTAATTAAATTAAACAGAAAAAACGAAAAATTAGAAAAATCAAAACAAAAGCACGTTGATGCCGTGTGTTAACAATGTGTTATCACTTATCAGTGGAAAACAATTCGTGGTATACATTACTCACAGGACACGGACTAAGATAAAAATCGTGGGAATGTTATCAGCTTCCATAAAAATAAACATTTATTTATTGTAGTGAAGTTAGTAACGTTTTAATTACACCTATTAGTAAAAAAAAAACCATTTATATATACAATTATCAGTATTGTAGACCAATATTTATGAGCCATTCGCGCCCAAGATCTATAAAGATCTATAATTTATAGATCTTAGTTCATGCCAGCATCATTCTAACGTGTTATCAGTAAATCAATATTTGATATTTATTGACTAAAATTGTATTATAAAAATGACAAAATAAAATGTATACAAAATATATTTTTTAAATTAATGTTATATTATGTAATTAGCTGCCTTTAAATGAGTAGTTCAATCATAGCCATTTTAATGTCAAAACTATGATTATTTAATATACAAGAACACTTAACACTTTAAATCTTTAAATTTATCTAATTATTGTTTAATATTTATTCAAGTTAGTATACAAATTAAAAAGCGGTTTTTTAAATAAAAATTAGTATATTGATTATTATTAAGGCTAAAGACTTCATATCCAAAAAAAACCTTGAAATATGCATGCATTTATGTGATAGAGAATCACTAAGTATGCTATTGAAATACCTATACATTAAAAAAAAATAAAAATCTTTTATTTTAATATCTAAATAATATTTGCAAAAATGCTAAAATTATAAATTGTTTATTTTTATTTTCCGAATTATTATTAATATTATTTTTTTTTTAATCACGCTTGTGGTGTATCGATAAGTAACTAATAATGCAAGTGATTGGCGAAAAAAACACAAACACTAATTTTAAAATATTTATTTTATATGAATAAAACCATCATACTAATATCTCAGGTTCAGAAAATCTATTTAAAATTAGTTTTTTCTTTTTATAAATCATTGTTAAGTATATGCATTTACTAATAAAAAATGGTCAAATATACGAAATATGCACCTATAAATGTTAAATACACTAATATTGCTATGAAACAAATTTAATGATTATTGAAAAACATGCTAGCTCTTAAAGGCTAGAAGCCCCTAGCCCTAATTATTAGACTATAATATATCAAATTATATGTTTTAAGTCCAATATGATTTCAGCTTTCATGCGGTTGTTTTCGGAAAATGGTCATTATACTGTATAACCCACCAAAATATCCAAGTAAAATCCATATCTATTTTGAGTGAACTCAGTCCAGTTGTCCCATTTGTCCTTGCATAAATATGGCAAAAAGAACATTTTGATCATGATTCTATTTTCCATGTTTCAACTACTTACTTATAAGCGGCTAATTACATATAACATTAATTTATATTATGATATATTTTGCATAATTTTTATTTTGGCATTAAAGAAAAATAAATAAAAATGAACAATTTGGGGTTCAAAATTGTAAATTGTAGTGGGTGCATAAATTGGTAAATCAGACGCTGTGCGCATTAACAAATTCATTATTGTTGTTTTCAAATCCTAATTTAATGGCATTTGATTCATATATTGATGGTTTTTTCAATTTAATTTTTTTTTATAGTGTAAATTGTGGAAAAAGTGGAATTTTCAAGATACGAAGAAATAATCAGATAATATGGAACAGAGTATTGATCAAAAATGGAGGTTTTAAACTAAAAGTTTAATAATAATTAAATACAACGTAATATGTTGGCAGTAATAAGATATTATTATTAATATTGAAAAGCTCTTCAAATTGTATACAAAATCTATATCTATATTCTTCTTCTTCTTTTAAAAAAAAAAGATTAATGCAATCGTATATTCGTATGTTTTGATTATTTTTTAACTCGCGAAAACATTAAATTTTTCAACGTAACAATAAAGGTAAGACAAATATAAAATAATGCATTTATTAATTTAAATGTAAATTATAATTTTTAATTTTTAGTTTATTTATTTAATTAACGAATAAAATTAAAAGTAAGAAGATGCCTATTATCAAGAAATAATATAGGTATATCCAAAAATCTAAGTAATATTTTTCTTTTAAATTATTTCTAAATTTTTAATGTATTTAATTTATTTTTATTACTAAGTACTAATGTTTAAACAATAAATATTTTAAATGCATATTTTTAGATTTTGTATGCATATTATTTTGGTATTTTTAAGTGATATAAGTTCCAAACCCCGATTATTACTAACTTTGTTTACCTACCCACCGAAGAATATGACTATATGATTTTTTAACCATCACTGTACGTTTTAAGCATTTAAATAAAAGTAGGTAGTAGAAATCGCTTTTTAAATTTTAAATTCAATCATTTTTACTAATAATATACACTATTCTACACACTAAGTAACACTTTATGTTGCCCAGAAGTATAAAAAAAATATTATTGTTATTTATATATTATATTATATTTTTCATTTATATAAGTATTTACAACAATATTTAGTGTGATCTATAACGTAGATGGTAGTTATTACATTTATTAGAAATATCACAGAGTTCTAATATGTATTATCCATGGCAAAAAGGTAATCGTTGATGTACACTTTTGTACACGATGCATATTTGCTCCGTTATGGTTATTTTCATAAAATATCTCATTAGTTTACTTTCCAGTTCAAAATTTTGTTAAATTTGGAAAAAAAAATATTTCATTTTGCGGTGATTATTTGGACTCCACTTATACCACACTTAAGCACTTAGCTATTTAATCGGAAGAAGAAGAATAGATGTATGCGTAAGTTTTTATTCTTATTATTTTGGTGAATTAAATAAACATTTAAAACTAAAGAAATATTTATTGTTGCGGATAATCTGTTAATCGGATGACGTAAAAACGTGTATTTAATTTCCAAGCTTGAAATGCATAAAATATCATAGTCGTAAAGTAATTATATATATTACCTATATATATTACCTATATATCTTTACCTATATTAACAGTGGTAAACATTTTTTACCTCTTTTATTCCTTACCTATTAGAACTATAAGAAGCTGACGTAGTATTAATATTTCCACTATTATTGCATAGGCAAATTAAATATAAACAGTATAAATACTATAAACTATAAAGTATAACCACTTATTAAGTTCTCAATAAGTAAATAATGATCAAAACGTTATTATTAATGCTGTCTTTATTAACGTCAAAATGAGTATTTATTATTGTTTATTTACGGATAAACTTTTTATCCAAAACTACTCAATCACATTCAATCATTTTTTTTTTTTATAACTATTATTATTATAATTATTGTGGTTAACATAATCATAGATAATATTGTAGTTTGTAAGTCCTCCTTTACATAAAGTAAAAAATAATAATAAATAGTATATCTTTCAATCGTGGCAAACAAGACAATCGTCATAATACGTCGGAGATGATTAATGATTCTAAAATTTCAAGTAATATATTCACATAAACAGAAAAAAAGTGCGGTCCGTTCGGTTTTATTTTTCATATTTCGCAATATATTAAATTCAAAGTTATAGTGTCATTCGTCAGCAGTACAGATGTACGGCATGGTATCGCAGTAAAAGTTAATGTTTTGTGTAAATATTTTCCTATTATTTTGGGGCTTAAAAATTTACTTTTTAGACTTAAAATAAATGTAATTGGGTGAATGTATATTTTATTCTTAAGCACACACGGATAAATACTCGAGATTTAACAACCCATGATTCGTCGTCTTTCGCCGCATTAGGTCGTAGAATAATCTTATTATGTGTATATTTTTATACATAATCTTACATATTTGTAACTAACTAGGCTGAACTATAAGCATTCCGCATAGCCTAAATATTTCTCTGGTATTATGAATATAATGTGTAGTTGAGTACAATCAGTAAAATTAATATGTATGTTTTTGTAGAGTAAAAAGGGTTTCCGTCAATGAACTTTATGTAATAATAATTGTATAAAAAAGTATATCTTAAACTCCACATATCTATAGACCATATAAGAAAGAATTTTCAGATAAATATTATTATTATTATTATTATTATTAATATAGTTATATTTTGTCTTCGAAGAACAGTTGAAATACAGAACCAGTTTACACATAATAGATTTCAAAAAGATCTATATAAAATTATAAAATAACATACAATACATTGATATATGATATTATAATATCTATATTTTCTACCTACACTGTAATCTAGTCACTATTTGTCGGAGAAGAGAAACGATTGTAAAATTTTAAATAATTAAATTTACATGAAAAAAAAAAAAATAGTGCGTTCTGTTCAATTTTATTTTTGACAAAATATTTAGTTCTTAGTTATAATCTCACTCGTCAGTGGTAAAGGTGTACACCAGGGTTTCGTAGTAAGATTTAATGATTTACATAGTATGTTTTCCTATTCTTTTGTGGCTTATATTCACTTTTTTTTATTCAAATAAATGCCATTGGATAAACGAATATGTTATTGATAAACTCTAGTTTACTGCTAAGTTATGTATATTTAAATGGAGTAAATTTGATGTCTGTCCATAAATTTCATGTTATATTAGCATGAAAAAGTACAACCAATCCTTTTCCTTTTTTTTGTGTACGCGTTCTGTTATAATGGACATCTATTAACGTACAGTGTCTTGATTTTACTGTTATTACCTACCTGTAAGTATGATTCAATTTTTTAAAATTGAAAATATACAAGAACGTAAAAAATACATGGAAATTTACTTTACGAATATATAAATAAATTATCCATCTAGCATTATTTATTATAAATAACATGATGAAAATTGTATTCCGTTAAGAAACTTCCAATATGAATGTAATAATTTTAATACATTAAGATAGTAGGTTTTGTTGTACGCTTAACGTTATTGAGAGAAAACACAATTTTGTTAAAAGATTTATATTGGAAATAAAATAAATAAATTACAAATTTCAAATACATTTAAATTGCTAATAAATGTAAAATATAAAATTTGCTATAATCACTTATTTAGTTTTATAGTAATTATTAATTAATATTAGCTCTGTTCTATATTCGAAAACAGCTGATTTGGAGAATTATAAAACAAAATTTCAAAGATATTTATATAACATGACATCTGCAATAATTATAATAATCTAGTATAATACTCCATGGCAGACGTTAATCATCACATTTTGTCTTCTACAGTTAACGATTTAAAAATTTAAATTAGTAAATGAACATGAATAAAAAATTAATACTCTTTTAAAATTTTTTCTTTTTACTTTCATTATTTAAAAAATCACAAAATTCACAATTAATTACAGTAGCTGCATTGTGTTGTTAGTGGATGGTGGTATAATATACACAATATATGACACTTCTTACGTAAGTTAATTTTCTATTTTATAACTAATAAACTTTACTAATAAGGGTTTAAAGTTAAAATAAATAAACATACATTTTATCAATTTATTTCCAAACCCAGAATGCATAAATACGCAATTAATTATTATGATGCTTTATAATGAATTACTTAAAAAAAATATTACACTTTTTTAAGCATTAACATATCTTTAATATAAACAAAAGTGAGTGAGATTAAATTTATGTATCTACACTTATTATTTTATAAATATTTCATTCATAAAAATATACTAAATACGTATAGATGTAGATAAATACAAAAAAAAAAAATTCTCTAAAAAATATACCTATTAAATATATCTCAATCGACTCAATCTACATTATAATTTTATAACTAATACATTATTAATAAATTATAAAACCTTTTTTTAAACAATTAGTATACAATTCAAAAAATAAATCAAAACATTTTATTATGATAGAAGCCTTGCTATTGAAAATAAAACTAAATATATATAATATAAATATTTAAAAAATTAAATCAAATCTAAGTAAAAAAATGTATTATTCCAATAATTTAAGTAATTATTGGTTCTTATTTTGAATTGGGCATAAGCAATCCATCTTCATAGACAAAAATCAATCTCTTTCAACCATTCAATTCTTTTAAATAGTTAAGTTAATATTTTTCTATCGTAATATTTAAAAATGTTTAAAACACAAAAAAAAACAACAAATCTGATTAATAAATTATAAAAAAACTGTACTTTCCATCCTAAGCTAAAATTATTTTTATTCCTCACCTTTATTTTATTTTTATAGTAACCAAACATTTTGCTAGATCATGGACTACCCGCTGACAAAGAATTTGTCATAAAGTTATAATGGCATTGAAAAGGATAACGTGGGAGTTGTATTCAACTTAGAGGACATTTGGTAGCATCAAAAACAAGCTAATCTGAATAACAACTGTCGAAAGGATTCGTTTATTTAATATAATAATTTTTTGGACCATGATACAGTTTATTGAAATTAAATACTTAAACTGTTATTTTATTGTTCATTCCGATAATTTACTGTACTACGGTTTAAACTGTTCTTTTATTTTGATTTTACTTATTCAACGAAAAATTACTAAACTTTTCAATTTTTTTTCTCTTTACATACCTAGTTTCCCATTTCCTATGTTTAAATATTTAATTAATTATAGTTATCCTGCTGTCTAACAATCTGAAAAGATAGTGAAAAATTAAAACGGTGCTCACCGAACAGAAAATTAAACAGTTGTTTATTATAATCTTAATTGTTCAATTTTATAACTTAAAAAATAATGCATATAAAATTTAAAATTAATTAAAATTCAAACATAATAGAACAATTACTAATAAAATGTATGAATAATAACATTGTTTTTTCATTATGCTTACATTATATTAATGCTGTACATTAGTTTTATTTTTATAGGAACCGTATATTTTTGTGTACCATCGACTACCGACCGCCGACGAAGAAATTGTCATTATGCTGAAGGAAAATGTGTGGGCTGTGTTGCAACTCAGAGGTCGTGTCCCAGCAGAAAAAAAAAGCTCATAGTAATATCAAGTGTCGAAATGATTTCATATCGGATATGATTGAAATACTTATACTTCACCAAATCTAGAAGTGAATATATATTTGCCTATTTAATTAAATATTTTAGTTATTGATTTCAGACCACATCACAAATCTTAAATTAATTGTGAATAAAATTCTAAGTCTATTGATAGAATAATTATAAATGTACAATTTTTACTTATTCATATTGTTAATCTTAAGATTAGGTGTTACATTTCAATAATCTTTTTTATATTTTAGTAAATTATTTGAATGGAAAATTAATAGTTAAGAACAAATCTAATACTTATTTATGCAGTTTGTTTACGTTATACTACATTTATTTTATAATTCTATAAAACTTGTTCAGTGTGGCCGATTACACGGGATACTATAATACATTTATTTATTTGTAATATTCTGTATTTAATTAATAATAATTTTGATAGTTTTTGAGACTTAATGTTTAATATTTATTTGCTTCTTTAATCACAGTACAATAATATTTTATCAATATTATTATCTCTATATAACTTTCTTTTAAATATAAACACATTTTGAACAATAATTTTTAATTTATTTCTTATATTTTAGAATTTAATTTATGATGTTTATAACCAAAAAAGGAAGATATCAAAAGTCAATACCCTATGAAACATTCCCGGAAAAGCATTACTACAACAAAAATTATATATAAAAGAAAAACAAGGATATTAACCACCGAGTGACTACAATAAATGCCACGTACCAAAACGATATGTTGTCTGGAATATACACACTCATCGTCGCTCGATCGACACTAATTTTGTTTTAGCTGTATAACATAATATAATATCAATATACACAATGAGTGCATATATATCTATTACATCAACATCATTTGTGGGTAAAGATATGGCTTACACAATTATTATTTGTTCAATATTTATACAACTCACAAACGATAAATCTTATACCGATACAGCGAAGTAAAATATAAAATATATAAAGACATACAAAACTTATTAAAAATAACAACATTATTAATTAAAAATGTAATAAAACACTAGTGGTAGATTTCCCATCCGGTCATTGGCTTTTATGGCTATTACAGAAGATGGCTGATAATTATTAGACACTCAAATACAATTTTCAACAACTTTTCTACATTCAAAAATACACACTAGACTGCCAAATCACAGGTTCAAGACTACATCACATAACTTGCATCTTCAGAAAATTTTTAATAATACAAATATACAAATATTCAATCAGTTACATAATATGTATATTCCAAACAATCCAAATCAATACTGATTTACACCGAGTCAAAGAGCTATATTATATATATTTTAAAATTATTTTACATTAATTTTTAATGTAAAATAACGCATCAATGTAGTCAAATTGCCAATACATTGTGCCGGATAAGCCATGCAATCGAGTAATGTCATACCTACGTATTATGTATATTATCATAAAAAATTCAATCCTTTTTTTATTTGATCATTTTATCTTCAACAACAAACTTTATTAGTTATAAATACAACATAATCACATTAAAGTAATATTCTTAACAATATAAAAATATTATTTAATATAAACCAATATTCAACAGTTCAACACTATGGCGTACATATTCAGAAAATCTTAATTTTCACTGGGAAAGGAATGATACTACATAATTACGTATTAATAGTCACATTATTTAATTTTTATTTTAAGGCGATAGGAGTGCTTTGACAATTTCAAACTAGGATTGTTGATTTAAAAAAGATGAATTATTGTTATACTAAAAAAAAAATTGATAAAGTTAATTTTTATTATTGATAGGTTACTGACATCTGTTGCTCGCTAATTTATGTACACATTTATGACGTAATTTTTCTTAGGAAGAAACGTCGTATAAATTCCTAAACTTAGATTTACTAACACGTCTTAATATATATTTATAATAATTAAGTTTCAAAAAACATTATTATAACTAGGATAACGCTGAAAATACGCGTATTGCTAAATTTAATTTTGAGGAATAAGAAAGGCATCTTACGAGTTGTTTGAAGTTTTCTGATTATTATACATTTTATTCAAAGTAAACGTAAATATTAAAATTGAGTTTTTATTGTTATGAAGAAGAAAACTATTTCAATTTCCAATTCTAGCTGTCCAAGTTAATACAATTGGTATAGGCTATCATGTTGGCATATTGCTCTATTGATCAGAATATAGGCATATATGTCAGCATAAATTTATCATTGACCGTTTCTCACTAACCCACACATCTAATCCTTAGTGACATTTAATTTTAATATATAATTAAAAGTATTATTATTATATATAATTTAAAGTTTAAATGAATATTAAAAAATGTGTTGTGGAGGGAGAGGGTTTAAAATTTGATTATTATAAACAAAAATCGGTTGTTAATTATACCATGTAATAGTTATGTGTCTCAAAATTTATACTGTAAGGGCTATAAACAGTATAAGGGTACTTGTTAAACGAATTATACTATTTTATGAATTATTTATTATATATTATATTACTACACAGTACACAGTAACACAAATATTAAACCACATATACAATTTGTTTTACGCTGTAATAATATTTATAAGTGTAAACACAAACACCGTAACTCCTACGCACAAACACAAATTCACACACGATTTACCTACATAATTAGTTTATTTGGTCTAGTACCATCAGTATTTGCCTGCTAATCCCGAACACTAATACCACGACTGCAGATTGAACTACGTAGGTATACGTTTCACAACTTACACACACGGTCGGCGCGTGTCGTGTTACGAAGTTGGTTGCCGGCACAAGTCATAATATTTTACTTACCTACCGTATTACATATTTATCTATGTAACCAATACGTAATGATCGTTATTCTCACGATCGTGTTATTAAAAGAGCCGCAGCTGTGCCGGTAGTTGATAAAAGAAAAACATGTTCGCCGTTTGATATGGTTTTTTTTTTTTTCACCAGTTTGGACCAATAAAATATGTCTAGATAGATTTTTATTCACAGTCATTAATTTATGGCGTTTGTACCAAGCTGGTTTGTGGAAAAAGTTCTTATTCAATGATCTACATATATTTTAATATAGTATGCTTTTAATAAAACATCGTATATTATTGACATCTACACGTTTTTGGTGATTTTCTTCGTTATTTTCACGTTTTTGATTTTTTTTTCTAGTATATCTTACACGGACAGTGTGTCCAAATTGTTTTGCGATCATGACCTACCACTGTGTTCAGTGGCTTATTTACGGGGGGGCAGTACCCCTGGACCTCCCCCCCCCCAAAAAAAACCTCTTCAAAAAAAAAAAAACTAAAATTCTTACATATTTGCAGAACCCGATTTATGTAGGCACGAGGACATATTTAACAACAAAACATTATATTAGTTACGCAACAGCTAAAACAGATACATGTTCCTGCAGCGTGGCTTTAAGTAATAAGTATAGAAATTAAACATTTATAGTGATGTTATTCTGATGACAATTTCCAAATTACGACTTAATACGAAGTGCAATAAGCCGATAAAAGCAATAGGTATTAAGTACCTGTATCTTTGAAATATAAAAATTGATTGGTCATGTTAGACCTTCACAAAGAAGTTGAAATTACTGTTGATGAGTTGGCAAAAAAATCGAAACGACTGAAATTTATTTTATAACAATACTTCTTATGTTATGTAGTGCTAAATACAATATATATATTTAAATATAATATTATATAAGACTATAGGACTATATATTTTGTTCAACTTCCTCCAAAAACTGCATAAGGACGTAACTATTACAAGATATCAGTGCCTATAAATAGACAATATTTTTAAATAAATCAAAAATGTTATTGGGAATATTAATACAATTTATAATAATATAAAATATATAAAAGTTTAAGTACCTATGAATAATGTTTTTAAATTATAACAAAATAATTAATATATCATTATTTATTATTTAAATAAGTAATTTCGTCCAAATTGGAACTTAAAATGTCTATAGGTAAAAAATAATTGTCTTTAAATTATATTTTTTAGATCTTAGATCAATCAAAATAGTTAGAATTATCATTAATATAGTACTAACAGCGTGGGATTTAAGTTTTTAAATAACCTGTGTCGTGTTTTTTGCTCTCAATATTTTAGTGGACTATACAAATAAGGCTTTCTACCCAAAAAATCTAATAATTATTTATTATTTTATATATTAAACAATTTATTCGCACATGCGACTGGAAACCGGGGAAACTATACGCGTGACACTCGTCATATGTAAATGGTTTGATACACGCTAACACAGCGGTTTCTAACATGAGGGTAATTACCACTCAGTTCTCAAAGAGTATAACAGAATTTTCTGAAGGATAAAAAAGGATAATTTTTTTTCTATTATACATATTTCTATTATGTACATAGTATTATTATTAACTTATCTATATCAATCACATCTCACATGTACTATGATTGTAGTATTGTAATAACCTAACCTTTAGTAGTTTTGGTGATTACCTTATGTCCTAATGACATTGATAATTAATAAACTAAAAATTATCATTAATAAATAGACTCAATTTTTGACGGGGAGAAAGATTATTTGCTAATAACTAATCCGATTTATGTTGTATAATAAATAATACATAGATAATGTATAATAATATTAAAAATAATATCTATATTATCGATTATAATATAAGTGTGAACAGTGAATTTCGTCCATCACAGTGGTATATTTTCAATATTTGGTTAGTGGTTGCTCTCTGCGGTGTTTAGTGAATTCATACAGAAATATTGAAGTATCGAAGTATCATCACGAAGAGAAACCCACGCATGTAGGCAAACACGTTCAAACTATTAGGTTAACCCAACTGTAAACAATATTTAAGACCGCACTGCGGCAGCACACGCGTAGGTACGTCTCACTATAATCCAACAATTTTTTCGCCCTCTTTCACCGTCGATGACATTTCTCTACAGATTCCATTATTCGTCATATCTGTATTTTCAACTAATTTGAGAGTGCGTATATATCGTATTGGCACGTGCACGCACACGATACCGACAACACACAGAATGCAGGTTAATGTTTACCTATTGTATTCGTTTTAAGATAATTATTATTATTTTTGTTAGTTTTACACGTTTTTTTTGTGTCACACATAAAATAAATATATGTAAATATTGTAATAAGTACATAAGCTATTTATATATTGCAAATACGACAACAAATATTTATTCGAAATATTATATTTATATACACAAGAATACAAGATAACAGAAGTTTTTGTATCCACAGCCCCACAGGACAATTTTTATAAGTAGTAGGTACAAAATATCTTCAGTATTTGAAAATATGGTCCTTGAGTATACTTAAAAATTCCAAAATCAGATAATAAAAGGGATGAGCATAATTGGTGAATCATCCTGTATAATTATGATTTATCCACAACTAATTTTTGTTATTTTTCTAAAAAAAAAATAAAAATATTTTGACTATAAAAACTTGAAATTATATTATTTTTTAACTACTATTTAAATCTTAAATTATCATTTTCTATACTCATTATATAATAGAATTTTAAAAATATGTAGATTGATTTATTGGTTTATAGGCATTTGAAAACTAATATGTTTCTAGTATAAATAAAAATGTTTAGGCTCAATGAAAAGCTTGAAAATATAATACTATTTCTCATAAGTTGTTTTTAATATTATTAATAAATACCGAAAAAACATATTACGTACAATTTTTTATACCTAGAATTTTTAATATTATGATAACATTTGATATTACCAGCAAAAAATAAAGATTTTAATTATCTTGTTATAATTCTAAAATAGTATTCGTAGGGAATTGAAAATTTTTGCCATAAAATATTATACTGTATAATAATATAAATATACTATTCACAATGAAATTTTAAAATTAGTAATAAAATCATATCTTTCATATTTGTTGTCGTGGTAATTGATAACAAAGATAAACTGTACAATGACGTCATAGGCAGTGAACATTTTCCCTGCTATGATTCAATTGTGGATTGATAGCGATGATAACAGAACCTGACAGTCCAACTCCCAAGTCGTATGAAACATAGTCAACACACAACTTACTGTTTAATCACCAATGAGTATTACGAGTTACGACAATTATCCAAGACCAACATCACTAATTAACTTATGCAATAATTTTCTTGAAACAATACTTTAATAATTGTTATTTATTATTTAGAAAAGATAAATATATTATGTAAAATTTTATGTATAAATATAATTGCCTACATTAAATTGATCAAGTATTTTTTTTGAACAAATTATTTTTAACACGCTATTATAATCTATTATACTCGAAAATGTGCGTTCCTTTTCAAAAAAACGTGTGCTACCACTTTGTAACACTTACGTAGCATCATTCAATTTTTAAATTACAATACACGTTTCACATAGGTTTTAGCACTTCACAATCACAGGAATCCTTAAAAAGGTAAAACAGATTTTCTACTCTAATTTCATTCTATTTCTGTTTGTCAAACTCTTATATTGTCTCTTGACATTCCATGTATTTTTACTATTGTTTAATGTTGATTTTATTTCAGGTTTCGACTATTGCCTTGAAACAACACATGCATTCTACAAGGCCAATAAATTGTGGTGCTGTTGATCAATGGGAAACTGTTTTTCATGTTTGCGCTCTAAGAGTAACTCTAGGCCTGTGGCACATCCTAGTGACAACGAAAATTTAGACAATGTACCAGACAAACGAGTTGATGGTAAATTAACATTTAAATAACCTATTTGTGATTAGAAAATAATATTGTATACAAATCTACTAATTTAAACATTGCTTTATTGATTTAATTAAACTATTAATCTTAAGAATTAAAAACCTTTACAACATTTTTTAGTTTTTAAAACATTAAATTGGTGATTTAATATACAATTTGTATGTATTTATAGTATACGATATAATATAATATCTACTTAAGTGTAGAAGGAAAGAGTGGAAAACAGTTTATGCTGATCAGGGTATATACATTAAAATCTAGTGTTATTGTGATTTGGCATACTTCTTAAATTGGTTGTTCTGAAAAATGAATAAAGTATTGGAAATGACCTGTATAATAATATGTATATTATTCAAATAAAAATTTAAATAATACCACTAGAGGAAGAGAAATGAATTGACAGAATTGAAAATAATATATAAATGGCTGGAATAACTAAATGTAAGGCGGTTCCAAACTCTATGAACAAGGGTGACTGACCCTATATATTTAGGGAAAAGCAAAAGGAACAAAAGAATAGTACCTAAATAATCATCTAAAATATAAAACTTATTATTTAAAAATCTTAATATGATATTACTAAATAATTTAAGTAAACAAAATCATGTACTTGTAAAAACAGTTTAGGTCATGTTTTAGTGGAGATACATAAGCTGAAAGTATTTTAATCTATCTGGCTACATCTTTCAAAACATTAGATAATTTATAAAAACTATTTTTCTTTTTTTGTCATACAGGTCTGGATTCAAATGATTTAAATCCTCCAGTTATGGCAATGAGTAATGGAGCTCATAATGCTCCTGTTATAGGATCAGTCGGTAGTGATAACTGTGGTAGCTTGCGTTCCTCGTTTACCTGTACTCGTTTAACATTAAGCAAGACCAATATAAAGTTAAATAACTTTGCCACAAAAAGTTTCCAAACCAGGGTTCAAAAGTTATTCGACATATACAAAGATGCTGTCGAAGACTTGATATTAATTGACGGAATTGAAAGACTGTGTAGTGATTTACAGATGTCACCTGAAGAATTCCGCATCCTTATATTAGCGTGGAAATGTGATGCTCATCAGATGTGTCGATTTACACGTGCAGAATTTCTTAATGGTTGTCATGCACTTCAAGTAGATTCTGTGTCAATGATGAAAAATAAATTGTCAGATGTAGCAAATGATCTCAATTATAATACTGAGGAATTTAAAAGCTTATATAGGTAAATAGTTGTTACTCTATTTTAATACTAATAAATTTTATATAAATATTTTATTTACAGGTTTACATTTAAATTTGGTTTAGACAATGCTGTAGGACAGCGTATTCTTCCAGTTGACACAGCCATTGTATTATGGAAATTGATTTTTAATATTCGCGAACCAGAAATATTACAACGTTGGTTGAATTTTTTGGAAAGCCAAGATAACATAAGAGGTATTCCTAAAGATACATGGAATATGTTTTTAAATTTTGCTGAATCTGTATCCAATGGAGATCTTTCTAATTATGATGACACCGAGGCTTGGCCAAGTGTTTTTGATGATTTTGTAGAATATGAAAATGATCAAGCCAATCAGAACATCAGCGAAAAAGGAATTGGAAAAAAACATGGCAATGTACTTTAAAGTAACATAAAAGACTATCACACATTTTTTTTTTTTTTGAGTTTTTAGACTTAAAAATAATATTTGACAAAAACATTGTTTTGTAATAATAACTTAAAATTCATCAGTGCATTACAAGCCCGTCCAATATTAATATAAATCTTTGTGGTCTTCTAATGGCAATATTACTTTATAAAAAAAATTTTAACTTTATATATATTAAGTTGGATTAGTTAAATGTCTTATGTATTTTTTTTTTTATTATTATTTACGTATAGATCAAAATAAATGATTCATATTTTTATAACAGTATCTACTGTTTATAATAATTTACTTAAATGTTTGCATATAAACTTTCATATAAATATTTTTTCAAGTAATTTCTATTATTGTGTTCAAAAAATATAAACTCATCTCGGTCCTACTAATTGCAACAAAATTGGTTCCTCTAAGTAATCCAATCACTATTATTTTTCCACTTAAGTATTTGGGATCGAGAAAGTTTAACATCTGGTTTTTAGTTCTCAAATTTGAGCGCTGAAAATAATCATTTAGTAAAAGACTGACTGAAGTTGTTAGTCAACAAAAACCTGTGATATTATTCACGCTTGATCAATGATAAGCGTTTAATTCTTGTTAATAACGTTATGTGTGATTTTTTTTTTTCTTTGCTTTAGTTAAGAATTTTTAAATACTTTACTAAAAAATAAAACAAATTTTAGTGTAAAATATAAATGTATGTATAATATATTATAATAATAACGCTACATCAAAACAAAATAATATGTATTCTTGAATAGTGTACATTGATTAATTCAATTTCAATAATGTATAGATAATTTATTTAAAGTTTGTTTGGGGTCTTGTTAATTTTATAAAAAAAATAATATTTCTATGATTTACCTAAATAGTTTATTTATTTCTATATTTAGTAAATTATTGTAACATGATTCTCCTATCATATATCATATATATTTCTTGACTATAAATATCTAATATGATATAAACGTCATTATATATAACCCTTAATGTAACTAATTTATATTGTAAAATGTAAATATTAGTAATTATGGATATAATAAAATATGAACATTACTGTGATCAATATTATCATATGATGTGTCAAAAACACAGTGTATTGATACAAAATATATTTTAATTTCAAAAGTTTAAGATGACATAATAGAAACTGTCTATACCTATCTAGTTAACTGACAATAAAGTCAAAATTATACCTTACAAAGTTAACATTATGTCACATATAAGTTATTATTTCAGTTTAAAGCCCTAACACCAAATTTGAAGACAGAAATATTTTTTATATATAATATAATAATATTCTTTTTTCTTTAATATTTACCAAATTCTACATTTTTTTACACTACTATGGTAATATTTTTGTTACATAATATTATACATGCAAAATATCATAATATAATTTCAAAAATATACTGTACTTTAGATTTTATAACTAATATAAACCTAGATACCTTAATTCTGATTTTGTATAGTAAATTTTTTCTATATTGTTCATTAGATTAAAGAAAAGTATAACACTTACTCTTAAGAGGATGCTAGTTCCACGTGCATTTTATTTGTTTGTCTAACTCATAACATAACAAATTAAATATTTTGAAGAATCAATTTAACCCCTTTATGCTTAATATTACATTGAATTTATCTATAATCAAATTTAAATGTAAAAATATCATTTAGTGAACCTCAAGTTTTTTTTAATACTTTAATTTTAGAGTAAATTATGATAATTTTAAATTCTAAATTGTTTGTGTATTTTAAAATGTTTGTAACTTTCTTTAAAATTAAAACTTAAAAAAAAAGTCATGTGGTTCATTAAATAATATTCTCTTTTTTTTGGTACTAGGTAAATTTATTGTAATATTAAGCAGTTTATTGTAATAAAAGAAACTATACATGGGAGTTTACTAGGTATAGTATCCTCTTTATTCATTTATAAATCAGCCAATTTAATTACAATTTCCATGTCTTTTAAAAATGAGTAGAACGATGCAATTCCTGTGTTTTAAATTTAGAACTTAATAAAATACCTTCAAAATATTTTATAGTGATACAACTTTCTACACTCCTGGACTATGGATTGTGATTTTTCAAATTATACACATATTTAATTTGAGTTACTTTGTAGTGTGGTTTAATCAACTAATAGTATTTAAGACTTGTAAAAAAAAATTGAATGCTGTATCTTTTATTATTACATACATCTCTAATTTTTATACGAATTGCTGTAAATTATTTTTTGTTAAACACTTTAATAAACAAAGTACAATTTTTTGAATATGCAATGGAATTAATACTATGATCTATGAAAAATGAAATTTATATGAAATGATTGTTAATTATTTTATAACAAGCTTATGTTCAATTTTCGATTGAATGAAAATGCTTTTTAAGTCATCTTGTCCTTTTTAATATGATACCTGATCAAATTTTGGGATTTCTACCAGGAAATTCTGGACAGGGTAACTCAAACACCCTGAGACTTTCAAGATATTCAGAATTATAAAACTGATAGGATAGACTATAGTGCCCTTATTGAGTATCGACCGTCAAATGTCAAATGTCCCAACTAGTGATGTGCACTATGCATTGTCAGCTATCAAATTATTTGATTTTTCAAATAATACTAGGTATTTAACTTATCAGTAGGTAGTTAGGAGTAATTATCAAATTTTATTTAGTTTTATAAATTAGTGGGCTATGCCCATCACTAGTTCCAATATATTGAACACATACGGTAATAGGTACTTGATGATTATGAGCAATGATAATCATTAACCATGATGCTTATTTTTATAGACAATTGTCAGTTTATTCAGTTTGTCACTTGTCAGCAATATTGGATTTAATGGGAATACAATGCACTGAGGCTTCAAGGCTATAGTTGTTTCATAAGTCTCAGGTTGATGTCTTTGAATTTCTTTTAGCTTTGTAAGAAAATACATTATTAATAAAACAATATTAAATAAAATGGTTAAGTAAAAAATAATTTTAACAAATTACCCACTCCCGCTTATTGCCTTATTCTAAACTATTATGTACTCAGTTTTATACTTGTATCTCTACTTGTCACTCAATTTAACACGTTAGCCATGAGATACTTATAGTAACCCTATAACCTAATCTAGTTGAAATATTTATTTTTTAAAGCCATCTTCACGTTTATCAAACACTGTTAATCATTTTTTTTTAATTACTAATGATATTTTCCTACTTTTTGTTATAAGGAGGATACACCTAGTCATAAAGATACTATTTTTAATCGTTGAGAAATAATTAGACTACATGGAATTATAGACAGTGGTGGACTTGCCCAGGTGGAGAGTGGAAGAAATCCACCGGGGCCGCGGCTGCCATAAGAGGCTCCTTCGTTATAATCTACTTTTAAATTAAAAGTTTTAATAAAAAAAAATATTATACTTGATTGTTAAATTAACAATTATAAACAATAAGACACAATCCTATCTATAATTATTCTATATATTAATATAATTTCATAATTAAATTATTAAGTATAAATACACAAATACACGCCATGTCACCAACCCAGCTTATCTGCTTATCATTTTAAACATAATTTTCCCTGACCAGCGCGATGAATTTGTGCGCTACAACCGAATTGTATTTGATATATATAAAAAAAAAGGACTTCTATACTTATTATAGAAGTCTTAAAAATGTACGTAATGGCTGTAAAATTTGGCCATAATTGAACATAGTGAACTGTACATTTTTTGGACATGCAAAAAATATCTTTTGGGCCACTCAAATCTTCTTTACCTGGGCCGGAGTACCCTTAACCCTAAGTCCCAGTCCGCCCCCTAAATGTGAACTAAAATAAATACTAGAATTGAACACGAATACACGATTCACGTCATTCACGAACAATATGAAAATGTTTTTAACCGTTAGATGTCGTCATACGAACCGCGTTTTCATAATAATAATAACAATAATGATAATCATGGTAAATGTATAGGACGACGAGTTTTCCACTCGTCGCGTAATTTCACCCGTCCGTCGACGACGTCTGCGCCCCTCCGCTACCAGGTGCCATTGCGCATGCGTGGCGCTACAACCGCCGGCTGTGTGCTGCCGCCGTAGCCTTGCCGACTACCGTACCGTACATTCAACGTTACGATAATACTCGACCGTCGGTAACATTATTATTTATTAGTCTATTACGTTGAACGTTCCCTTCTTATCCGGTGTCGCGCGATTCAATTATATCTACCATTATTATAAATATTGCAAGACGCAAGTCGTCACTCGTTGTCGTTGATTATACACTACGATCGTACGAGATTTACTTGCCTATTCATTTTGACGTCGAGTTCGATTGCGCGAGTGTACTCAAAACAAGCGGTCGATTTTCGACGCCTTTAATGTCGAAAATAAATCAGATCAAGACGATCCTAGTATAAAAAGGTGGCCAAACGCCGACCGAGATGGTGGTACTATGTCGCGACCAGATTTCACACCACTTCCAGAGCGATGGTCTTCCGAACTCTTCGTCTGACCAATGTGATTAGGTACGAATCACAAAATTGGAATTGTTTGCTTGTCGAAAGCAACCAACAGTCAGTAGTTATCTGACGAACATTGACCTTAGTGGACTTCAAAAGATCTGTCAGAGTTGAGGTTTTATATTACTGGAAAGAACTGTACGGGGAAGTTGCCGTCACAGACATTACTTCATATGCAGACTTCACAATGAGGAAACTGAGCGGTAAGTGCTATGTTAGTGAATTTTTACATCTTTTTCAACCCATGTTTATCCTTCAAGAAATCAGTTTAATCTTTCTGTATTCCCAACTTGATGTTGTAACAATACATTGTAATGGTCATTTGGCATTTGTCCTAACTAATCGTGTAGAAAATGATAAATAACAATGCACTATTGATAACAACTTGTCAAGCTACATTATTGTACTTATACCTTAGCTTTAAATCAAGTTTAAACAATTTCAAATTAATTGGTATATATTGGTTTATTGTTATATAAGTAACTGTAGTAATTATTTATTTTAATTTTTTTAAATCAAGTTGAATTCACCTAATTTTTTATTTCCAATGAACATTCTATTGTAGATATTTGATTTTAATGTTGCTATCTACTTATGTTAATTATAAAAATATATTTATTATGTATCCAGTTATACCAATTGTGTTTTGTATTTAAATACTACTAATTCTATTAATATTTAGAATAATATACTTTAATTGTTATAGTTACATTAACATTAATCATTTACACTAGTCAATACTAAAAAATATAATTAATGAACATTCAGCTCAGTTAGACAGATGTTAGGCAGATGGCATTTTTATGAAACAGTTTTTTTTTATTTTCAATTCTCATGGGTGTGAGTATTTTGTATAATATTGTATAGTATGTGAAAACATAAAAAAAACAAAGGTCATCTCTGTATTAAATTAATTTATAAATAATTTATGTACTCGTGTACGTTTATCTAGGTATCATAATTTATATTTTTTCTTTTTTCTTTTTTTATTAATTAGTAATAGCTAATATCCAAGCATAAACATATTATGAAATTAATTTATTTTAATTAAAAAAACGTTTTTAGTTTGTGGTTTTTATATATCTACACTTCAACAGTATAGAGATAACCATGGTCTAAGTAGGTACACTGAAATTTGTATTATGTTGTTTATTATATATTCATTTGACACATGCAAATCATAAAAATTATTCAAATTTACTATTTATCATAGTAAGTGCCATACGAGGTGCTATGACATATGTTGAAACATAGGTTAATTTACTTGCACATATTTTCTTAGTATTTTTAGGTATCTTGTATAACTGGTAATGTTTTCACATTAATATTTAAAATATTTCACTAAGAAATTGTATGTTAATTAAGAGATTAATTACCAATATCAAATAATATTATGAAAATTGTATTAAGTATCAAAGGGCATTAGTTATAAATTTGATCTAAGTTGATTGATTTTATCATTTTAATTAGTCCTATTTCTCAAACCTGCAAAAAAGTTCTATATTATACATTAAGTAAATACTTATTAGTTATATATTTTGGTGACCCCGAAATACAATATAATGAGGTAACTTTATAATGTGTAAAGGTATTTTATAAAAATTTAAATTTTCTTATTCATAGAAGTATAATATTTCTGGAAAAAAATATTTTATTTTAAAATGTCTCTATTTTTGATAATCTAAGCAGTGATAACAATAATATAACCAACATTGTTATAAAATTATATGATTTGGGTAGTTAAAACATTTTTCTCGGGTAAAATCAGGATTACATCAAAAGAAGTTAGTTGCCCCAGCAGTAACATACTTTAATACGACACTGACTGATTGCTATGTTAAATTTTTTGAAATGTCTCATATTATTTTTGCTGTCTGCTGTTTTTCAATTGTATTCTATAAGGTTGCTTTATGTTAGGTAAAATAAAATACCCATAATAAAAACTCATGAAACTGCTTATGTCAGATTCATCATGATTCATCATGGTACTTCTCCTTGTCTTTTGATTGTCCTAGTTTAAGAAAGTATGAGTACAATCTGAGGTATATGATAATTTTAAATATGATAGGTACCTAGTTCATATAAATGTAGTTAAAAATATTTTGTTACTTTATCATCTTAATTTATTTATATTATGATTAAATATTTAATTAGTTATGTCAACTGAGTAATAACTAAACTATACTTTAGTCTGATTTGTCTATAAACTATACACAAAACATACTTTTTGATTATTATCACATTTTTTTCCAAGAATAACATTTTTTAAATAATAACACAAAATAAATTATATTATCTAAACTGGGAATATTCTCTAATTTTAGTAATTTTACATTTATTATTTAATACAATATACTTAGTTTCTACCAGTTTAATAAAAAAAACTAGATTTGTACTGCTCTATGGTCAATTTTAAGTTAAGACTACTGTTGTAGGTACCTCATCTATGATTAGGTCACTGTAATGACTAATGGATGACGTGTTAAAATTGGATTTAATAATTATTGCATACAAAAACTGATTCTAAACCAGTGACATTGTCAACATTTCTAAGAATATTCTATAATTTATTTATTCATTACTTACCCATTAATACGATAGATTCAACTAAATTTTGCCAACTTGGCATTGATTATGCATGAGTTTAATGTGCAATTAAATGTAAGTTTGATATCCAGTATATTTTGGACAAAATGGAAAGCTATTGGGTTTGTTTGAAGTCCCCCCCTCCCTAATAATTAATTTTTGGCTTCAGCTTATTCGGATCGATAAACTTAAAAAATTCAACTTAAGATTACTTACAAATTAACCTTCATAACTTATAATGATTTAGTATAATTTGGACTAAGTGGTTGACTGACTTCACCGACATGTTATTTTTCGTTTTTATATCCAATTTATCAAATTTTGATTAAAAATGTTTTGTAAAAAATATTGGCTAATGTATTTTTGATATTAATAAAATTTTGTAAATAGTATAACTTCTGAGGAACATTCGTAAAAAAAAAATTAAATTAAATTTTTAATACCTATCAATAGCTCAAAATTAGTCTGAATATTTTAAAATATGTACGTTTTATAAAAAATAACAAGTAGTAATAGTTGAATGTTTCAAGTTCCTACAAATTTTTAAATATCAAGTTTTGACAAAATGTTAAATTAAAATTGTTTATTAGTTTGTTAAAAATTTGAACTTTAAACGGTTATAATTAAATTGTGATTACGAATTTTGAAATTTTTTATTGCTCCAATAATAACTTAATAATTTATATAAAATGTTGTATTAGATTTTAAGACTTTTATCTCAAACCTACAAATATACAGCGGCGTAGCAAAAATGAGTTCAACAGAACCAGTTTTATGTAATTAGTGCGCTTTAATATTAAAGTGAATTATTTGGCTTGTTATCGAGCTTTAAGGTAAATATATTATCTATGTTTGAACGTTGATATTTTACGATTTTTTAATCTTTAAATAAATTTTGATTTATAATATTTTGTATATGGTCATAACTTCTTTTAAAATTAAAATACCGACCAATTAACCTACAAACACAGATCATTATCATGTTCTTAGATTTAAGTTTGATGATAGGCCAAATTACTCTAGTATTTTAGCGTCAACTACATTAAATTGGTTCTATTAAACTCAAATTCTCTTTAAACTTTGTTGTACATTAATGAGACAGAAACAACTTAGAGTGCATACGGTTGCTTAATTATAATTATTGATTTGATTTATATGTTTATCATTTAATAGTACTTATATTGTAGGTAACTAGGTAGTACCTAGTAATTTATAAAATCATAAAATGATTAATGAGAAGTATCAGAAACTAATGGTACTTGAAACGATAAGAGGTTGGGTAGGTCATTGTTTTAGGTGCGTATAGTATTAAAGATAAACGCTTAGCCCATCGGTTATTGCTCACCTGGTAAAAATGTAATGTTTTAATAATGTAAATTGTATATATTTTATTATAACTTTCATGACATTATCCTTATATTCCAACACCGAATTTATCCTAAACTTACTGTGAAACGAAGGATATTGAATAATCGAATAATTTGCGGAGCGTAACGACTATGACAGGGCTTTGATAAAAATCGCTTATTTATCAGTTATCATAAATGCATAGTACGTATTAAAATACTTACCTAAGTAATAAATAACGGTGCCATAAGTAATCTTCGTATAGTTAACCGGTGTAAGCGATCTACCAAAACTAGAAACAAATAGTTTATAAAAGTGTATTGAAAAAAGGTTATTCTATAAAACAGTTACTTTCAAATTTAATTAATTATCAGTAATTGAATCCTTTAATGTAACCTCCTTTCATTTAAAAATTGATTTATTAGGTACACTCTTATATTGAACATTTATGTTTTATAAAACGCCATAAATATGTAATGTTCTAAGTATGGGCTTCAAATTGTGGCCTAACAATTTTTACTATAATTTAAAGTTTTATAAATAAATTCAAGTTGATTCAAATTTGACTATATGCATTCCATTTATCACTATAGTTAGTGGATCCTAGATCTACTTATCTAATAATTATAAGTATAAAGGTTTTTTAATTTTTTTTAAAAACTTTCAACAGTGTTTTTAAAATGTCATTGCTTGCCGCTAACCTAAGCTAATAACATACGACCCCTGTAATTGTAATCTATAATTTTTGTTACTGACGTTTGAATTTGGATTTTTGTCTTTAGAATTTTCTGCAGTTTAATCTGCACACATTAAATAACCTCTATTATATTTACATTTTTCTTAACAAAAGGATTCGTCTATCGGGCTATCTCAACAACACAATCGATGGCCGCAAACACATTCGAAAGTAATTAAAAACAACTTCCTGGCACAAGTTGAACCAATCAATACCATGTGTTTTTTGTTATGTCCACTGAACAATCAAAATTTAGCATTTTAGCGAAATTTAGTGAATCTAATATTATACAAGTTAAATTATTTCTAAACGTAACGTCAGAATTTCTTTTTTTTCTAGCTCTTGTAGTTTCTTTTGATACCTTGTTATAAAAACTCGTATGCACCATTAATCAACAGAGAACTAGCGGTAGAGAGTTAAATGGAAATTTAATTTTATGGTATATACAATAAATTTTTATTATTTAGTCTATGTATATAAACACCCGGATTGTTGGTTAAATCATTATCAACGCAATAACTTAATCGTTTAACTGTCGTGATTATTTTGTGTAGCGCTTAGCATAACAAAAATTATATATATAATTATTCAATTAATGAATTAAAAATAATTTAACTTTTCACATATTCGTAATAACTCCATTATCCCGCAAAAATGTATATAGCTGTATATATTATATAATCCCATTTGTTATATAATTTACGATAATTTATAAGTCATAATAAAGAATCAAAATAAATACTTTCGTGATTGTAATTATAAAATTATTTTTATTCCACTCATTTTGTTTTATTTTACTATTAAAAAAGAATACTATAAAGCATGACGTCCCCGAACATTTTTTTAGGAAGGGGAAGAAAAATTAATTTAAAAAATAAATGAAGATTTTTTTTATTTATTTTATTTATAAAAATTTATTATGTTTCGTCATTATTACATTAAATTATTACAATTAGGTGCAAATAATACTTTGGAAACAAATTTAAAATTCTAGGGAGGGAAGTGCACTCTCTTACCTCCCACCCTGGAGATGCCTATGCTATAAAGTAAATACATGAAGTTTTTAAATTTCATAGAATACTGTGTAGTTCAATTTACTATGTTTTAGTCACTTATTAATTTTTTTTACATTTATTTTAAATATTTATCATTAGATTTATCTCTTAAAAATAATTTAAAAAACGGAATATTTACGTAACACTAGAAGTTTTTGACAAAATCGATTTTGTTTTTTGTTGGAATAAAAAAAGTTATAACCACAGTTCGCAGGCTTAGATTTCTCACAAAATATTATTTATATTATCATTTTATAGACATAATATAATTTTGAACAAATTGTTGAGCTTTTTTTTTTGCTTTTAAAAATGAACATTTTTAGTATTTTTTTTGATTTATGCTAATACATTTATCTTTATAGGATTGAAAAGTTAGGTAATTCAAGAATCCTCAAGTTATTTTCGATGTAGTTTAATGTGTGTAATGGCGCAAAATCCCATAAAATTGTAAATTTGTGTTCAACAGTTAACTTAAAAAATTTTATTTCGTTTTAATGTATATTAATATAAAATAACAAAATTAGCCTCGTGGAGGCTTTTTTTTCTATAAATATTTTACAAAATTATTATTAAAATTAAGAAGAAATATTGGCAAATAACAGGGGTGAAGTTGTTATTTTTAAATTTGATAATTAATTGACTTACGGTTTATCGTTAAATTAATGTTTAACACATCCAAAAGTGACTAGCTCAGGGATGAAGTACCCTCAAAACCTATATTGTATAACTGAACGAAATCCCCGTTTTTTAATTTGAAATGTAATTTATTAACTTCCGTTTACATTAAAAATGTGTAAACAATTATTACAACATGGTTCAATTAAATGTAAAATCGATTTACTTCTGTTTTCGTATTTAATTATAGTTCAATATGAACAATTCACATACTTAGCCGTAAAATAATTTAGTTGGCTATATAGTAATAGTTAATAGCTTATGCTTATACTATAATACTGTCACCGTATTTTGTTTAACCGCATTATTTACCAAATTAAATAATGTTCAGGTAAAATGATTTCATTAGTCATTTATAATAACCACCTAACCTGTGGTGTAGTTGAATATTTTCAACTGTGTGGTATATTGTGTTTACTGGTTAACCACATGGCTTACACGGAATACAGAGACTGTGTCAGTACCTTGAATATATCTAATATAATAATTAATAATATTCACCAATGTCAAAAATAAATATTGTAGCCAACATAGAAGTATTAATTATGATTCATGAATAATAAAATTATCTATTGTAGATTGAAATCAATTTTACTACCCCAAGTTCTACTGTGGTTCTCATTTATTTTGGTTAATATTATTATATATTCTAATGTTTATCAAGGTATAAATTATAAATAACTTCGTGTGTGGCCGATTCCATAACCTGTGGTACAGTCTAAGTTTTGTATTCCCTAGATTTGTACGGTATTTATTATCAATTAGTTATCCTTAAACATTATAATAATAATAAATATTAATCATTAATTAAAAAATATATTACCAACATAAATACTTATTTTGATACTTTTATAATTTATACAATGATTCGTATACGGTTATTTGAGTTAATTATAATATTCGTTTTATTTACTTAGACATTTTATTTTAATTAATAACCATTTTTTTTTATACTTAATAATGTTATGTAATATGTAATTAATAATTATTATATTTCAATGCAGATATAAATATGTCAATTTCAAAGAAACCATATTTTTTTATTATTATTAATAGATGGGGTACATCTTATAATAGTTCTAATATTTTTTACACATCAAGATCCGATTATTTTTAATTATTCTATATTATTTAAAAAAAATTGTTAATAATATGTTAATTCATATCATTCATTGGATATTGAGGCCTTTTTGATTGTATACAATAATTGTTTATATATCGTCCTGTATTCATTAAAAATAGTTATGACATTTTAAACCAGTTTTTATATTTTTCTAATAGAGACGAACTTTATCAGCTATACTGTGATTAATAGTATACCATCACTTTTTATGTAAAATAATATCTAGCCAATGATTATGAATTTCTAAGTATATTTTTTAGTCTTTTTAGATAATTGTCATAATTTATAAAATCATTAAAAATCAAGTACCACCTAAAGATACTAAAAAGATACCAACTAAAACTTATCTATAATTTTTATTTATTTATGTGTTATGTACACAGTGTCATTAATTTATCACATTCGTATTATACTAACCTATACAATACTATTGGTACCTATGTAACGGAATTTCGTGAAAGTGTCTACAAATAATTTTGCTTTGTTATAAAGATTTGTTTAGATAAAAATCATCGCGCAAATTAATATTTTTTTGTTTTTATTTTAATTATTAATAATTATAATGAATCTAAATTATTAATTCATTTTTACTTACACGAAAATCATTGAATGCCTTTCCAAATTAACGTTTTGTTTTGGTAATTAATAATGTTAATATTAATTTAATTTAAGTAACTATCAAATTTTTTAGATTAATTACGTATTAGGGTTATCTATAATTTTATTGTTGTTAACCTCGTTTATATAATATATATATATATATAAGTATGTAAATTATCTTTATCTATAGTATAACTATATTATAATTAAGTTTTTTCAGAAAATAAGTCTAATATCCAAGAATTTTATTAGAAGCTTGAAAGTACAAAGGTACTAAATGTGTAATATATTCTTTAAAGTTTTAATAAATTACCAATTCAAATAAGATTGTAACGTAGATTTTAAGTACTATAAGATTATTAATTAATTTAATAATATATTTATAAAAATAATCATAATAATAGTATATTTTGACAACAATTTTAAGGTGAATATAGAATTAACATAGATAAAAGTTAAATTATTTTGACCCACTAACTTAAAATAAATTGAATGATGAATATTTGAGTTAAATTTTTTACTGGAAACATCAAGTATAACTTGGCCAATTAATGAAGTATGAAAATATTAAACTACCTGTAAACAACTATACTATACCTTCTATATGTTATCTAATGAGCAGGAGTGGCGCTACACGTGAGCAAGTGTGGCAAGTGCCCCTCCCACATTTGATATTGCCCATCCATTGCCCACTATAATTTAATGTTAAAAATATGTGAGTAAATAAATAAATTGTAAATCATTATTATATAAAATAGTGTTAATTACTTTTTTAGACCAAAGATATATTATTTTAAGTTTGACTGTTATATTCAAATTAAATATGCTATTTTGCACATTTAGAAATGAAAATACTCAATAAAGTTAATACTAATTTTACATTTTTTTAAATCTCATACATTAAAAAATAAAAAGTTATTTATTGTTACATACGAATAAAAGTAAACGGAGGAAATTTGAAATTTTACTATTTACCTATTTAACCCTATTTATTATATAACTTATTATACCCGAAACATTTTTAGCAATACTTAGCTGAAAATATGGTATAAACAAATTAATAGGTGATCGAGTACCCATACATAAATACCCCACCAGACAAAAATTTGGCCCGGTATCGCCTCCTCCCCCCACCATTAAAAAATATCTGGCACCGCTACTGCTGATTAGGAAATTAAGTTTACTCTATTTTATATTATTATATATTTATTCCAAACATAGTTAAAAATATTGTTTAAGAATCGTTTAAATGGTAAAACATAAGATAACAGAAACTGCTTAAATCGTATTCCTAAGTAACATATTTCGTTTTTACATTAATTTAGAAACAATATTTAACATATAAAACAATAAAATTACGATTTGTATTATTTAGTGGTCTATAGATAATAATATACGTTATAACTTGACAAAAATATATGGTTATTGGTTACATTACAATTCTTAGTTAGTCAAATAAAAACGTATGTTTCAATATTATAGACTAAACGTCATTATATTTTAAGTGCTTTATTATTGTTGTTAGACCTTGGTTGAAATTGATAAATGTATAAGCACGATAAAATACAAATTTTTCAATTGAGTATTTAAATTAAGTTGATAAAACAATTTTATTTATCCGAAATGTACTAATTATTTGTTTCAACCATAGTAGTAAATGGATAAATATTTCAGTCCACAGGTATTTATCACACTCCTATATTATATAATAATACAAATAATACACGTTTACGGATTTAAATTTATTATTATTTATTTTTTATTTAATTATAACTTAAGGAGAATGTAAAATCTTTAACGAATAACTCTTTAATTCCATAATAATATAAAATGTGATGCTTATATTTATAATAGTTTATTTCATATTTTAATTTTGTGATTTATTATTTTCTTTATCTTCGTAAAGAAAGTTGGCACCAGTGTTCGTGTAGGTAATGCATTTCAGGTAGTCTAGGACATGTTGGACGAGTAGCCCTATATGGTCCGAACTGTAAAGACGTTACCTACCAGATCGTTTAACTTTTAACCAACAATATACTTAAGACTTATGATGTTTTTAAGCTTAAACTTGACTTAAATACTTTTAAAAATATTATATAATATGTAAGGTAGCCTTATAGAATAACTCTAGTGTATGTCCCATAGGGATTAATTTATTGAAAATAAGGGCTTTATGTTTCCACCGTCTTAAAATAATTAATCTTTCCAAGACGCTACATTATATCCTAACTCGTCATATATAAGGTGTTTTACTATCATTGCCCTCATATAATATATACCTGTCTGCCTATTAAATGGGTTCATTTGTTTACTTTCTATGTTTTGCCCTAACATTAAAACGCGTATAAATTAATATGCTTTATAATTTATTAATTTACATAAATTGACCCCCCTCAGAATTTTAAATAATACGTATTTATAGATAAAATTTTTCATAATTTAATTTAGATAACCAAAATAATATTATAAAATTATAGTAATTTAACCCTTAAAAAATATTAAATAAAAAAAATACCAACGAAACAACACCCATTAAAATATTTTATATATATTTTAAGTACATAATAATATAGGTAATACTAATGATATTAAATACATATCTACTTATATTATGTAACTTGCATTAACTTCTATAATATACGTTAGTTATCGGGTAAAAGAATAAAAGATTATTAACTCGTTAAACATGATTGGTTTTAATGTTCTTGAAACTAATAAAATCGTATCAGCTTTCAGTATATATCACGTTCTTTGTGACAATTTTAAATAAATTATATATTTAAAAAAATTATGAAATGTACTGATTTTATACAATTGGGTTTTTTTAAACTTTTAATTAAGCATATAAGACTGTGGTGTATAAGTATTACAAAAGTTTATGTAATGTATTTTAAATATCGGAAACCCCATAGCGTCTTTGGTTAAACCAATTGTGTTTATTCCTTAGTTTAATGTTAAAATATTTTAAACTCATATTAAGGATAACTCAAATCGTCAATAATATGATGTGCGTGAATCGTGGAAACATGTTGATGAATATATTATAAACATCCCCATTTCATTTGTGGCAACTAGGCCGGTCACGTAAAACGAAGTTTTTGTGTGAATACTTTTCCTTGCCAGATAATAATATATTAATATATGCTTTAGACTCTAACGTGCTTACTTTCAGATATTGAGCATTAAAGAAAATAAATAATATAAGTACGCGATATTTTGTATTGTCATATTACCTACTTAATTTTTGCAAGGACTTCAAATGTAATTTCGTGGTAGAAATTCTTCTAAACCCTAAACTATCTATTTACTAAATAGATTTATTATTTTGAATGACGTATAATCACAAATTATACATAATTAAATGTTAACATTTTAATAGTTTAATAGTTTGTACATTTATCATTTATGAAAAAAATACTTTCTTAAAAAATAACAAATAAGAATTTAAAAATAATATTTTAATATTTTTATTGTAGGTATACCCTTCGCTTTGACTATTCAACGTTTTAAGCATTTTAAGGTTACAGTTATTTTTCTTTGATATGTTTGATGTTCTTATTATTAAATCGTATTGTGTTGTCGTGCATTTATTATTTAATAAAATCTTTTGATTTTACTAAGAGTAGACAATTAGTTATCAATTCTAAGCACTACTAATACCAATTGTTAAAATGAAAATTGATTATATATTTTTATATAACCAAAAAGAGAGTTACAATGTAATACAATGCTAGAAACGTGAAAGTGAAACTAATCAGTAAAATAAAAAAATAAAATACTGTTTAAATAATATCTATCAACAATAGTTTAATACTAGACACCCGATTTTCACTTGGGAAATTATTAAGAACTCTATATATTGTATATGTAACTTAATTTTCATACCTCAGATGTATAAGTTGTGTATCAGATATTATATATATACAAATTAAAAATAATTTTTATGATAAATTTTATTTTTATATGTTTTTTAAAAATTATTTAATTTATCTTTTCCTGGCGTATTTAGTTTAATTGTTTATCTTGAAAAATTTGTTCCATTTCAATAGTTTTTATAATTTACTTAAAAGAAACTCATTAATGATCATCTTTGTTTGTACACAAGGTCATTGTTTTGCCTAAAGTGTGCATAAATCGTTAAACCTAAATCATAGTCCGAGGGGAAGAGAAGGGAAGGGGAGAATCAAGATGACGACCATATGGTGTGTTGTGAAATTCCTGGGCTACCCACATTTATTGTACCTACCTGGCGTTATAAGCTACTTTCATCTGTTATGCATTTACATATACCAGAAATAAAACCCAAGTTTCCAAACTTCAATACTTGAATTCATTATTATTCATTATTATAAAAAAAATAAAATAAAATTGTGAATTATAGAATATGCTATTTTTAATAATATACTATACTTATATACTTTCGGCTCTAAGTATTCTAAATATTAAATTGATATTTGGTGATATTTTAAAACATAATGTATTATTACATTCTTGTGTAGTCATTTATGTTATAGTAGAAGTAAATTAATATCGATAAAATCTCAATTTTATTAACTGTCCTTGCACAATGTTTGAATTGAGACTTTTACCAATTAATTAATGTCATGTAAGAACCAGTACGATCAACTTGTGTATCACCACAAATAATTATAAACAGTTTGGAGTTAAAAAAAAAATAGTTAAAATTAATAGAATACTTATATTATATGTACATATAAATAATAATAATAATAATAATATTGTGATAAAAGTTCCAATGTTATTATAAACATATTGTTTATTAAACTTATTGTTTTAAAGTTAATAAAAACCCTAAAATCATATATGTTGGTAATTAAAAATAAAAATAGGTATGTATCTTTTTATATATTTATTTGTACATTTAATATTATTATTTTATTATTTATATATATAAGAACGTGTAAGAATATTATAAAATTACTTACTTCAAATGCTGCAATTTATGGTAAACGACTATAGATGTCGCTGGCTGTTCTTGTTCGGGGTCCGCGTGGGTTTTGCAGTACTGTTACTAGTTGCCGTGTGTACGTTTAAGTTGGTCCGTGGTTGCTCGTATCATATTTGTTACGTTAAATCTGTATGTGTATTTAATATACGTTACAGAAGTGTTAAGCGAACTATATTTTAGTCTATTGTTGTTCTGTGCGGTTTATGTGCGTTATTTTATTATTATAGTTCAAATGTAAGTGATCCGCGGTTATAATTTCCTGTTATTTTTTTATTTTATATTCAAAGTTTAAGACGGTATATAATACTGTTATAATAAAACATCAATAATTTATATTTCCGTATACATAGTAAACCTCTCGTTTATATGACAATTATTAATTGCTTTTATGTTTATTTGATTTTTTATCAAATAAAATAGCTATATAGCTATATTTATAGCTATTGTTTAATTTTGGAAAACTATTCCCCCTTAGCCATTTTATTCCAATTGTTGATTTGATTTTCCATTACATGTAAAATAGCATAGTTTATTTATTGTATAGATTTGATCATTCTTTACATATATTGCACTACGCGTTAACTATAATGTCGTTAACATCTGGTTTGGTTTATTGGTAGCAAATAACAATACTTTTTCACTATATAAAGGCGGGAAAATAACACGACCCTTCTGATTTTAATATTTTTCCCCCAGAAATACGACCCTTCGTAATACCCTGGATTGGTATCGTATAAATAAATGTGGGTGGTTTAATAGGCCGTGTATAAATGCAGTATTTGTGCTACCAGATTGTCCATTAAATTGTTACAAATTAATCTTTTTAGTTTTATATCATAATTAATAGGTTAGGTTCCTATTATGTGTTTTCTTTATATTTTTCAATCTAAAAATTATCTTCATTTTTAAATTTTTTAAATATTGATTATTGCCTATATTATATTCAATACTTAATAGTTACAGTAATTGTCGTCTGTGTGCGGGTGTTCGAGATATACGTGATTTCGTGTCAAAACATTCCTTTCCGTAATAGGCAAGGAATGCAATGTCAAGAACCTGCAGACTACTGTAAAACAAACATAAAACAACATTATTTTTCAACCTATCATTCATCTTGGTCATATTTGTTATTTCGTCTGGTTTCAAATAAAAATGATAGATTATCAATATCACTTACAACACTATAAAAAAATATCAAATTATTTCATATTCTATACACCTATGTACTACTATTTCGGTTTTTTATTTCGCAATTCCTTGGTTAATTGTCAATTATAAAAATATCGGTAGCCATACTAAAACATTTCTAATAACTAATATTCATAATATAGCCTACACACTATTTTACTCCAATTTTACCGACTTATAATACTAAAGTAGTAACGACTCATTAAATTATATATTTTCTATGCGTTCATACAATAGTTTCTTTTAAAAAATTTTACTATAATTTGTTGTTTACTGTTTTGTATTTCATATTTTTATTATGTAATTAGGTACGAAAACAACCATTTTAATAAACTGTATAGTTGAATAGATGGTTACAACAATGTACGTCTATATATATTTTATACATTTTACTAATCAAAGTATAATAGTTACATATCATCTTGTATACAACTTTATCTATGTAGCAAGTGTTTTAAATAAATGCATAATTAATAATCGCTAGTTTTTTTTTTTTTTTTTGATTAATAACGATATCATTATATTCGTGAGTCCTTATATATTTTGTTTTCTATAATAGGTCATGAAATCGCCCCACTATTAAGCACATGCTTTTTAACTATTTTTTACTACTACAACATTCGTCTTAATTTTAGACAGTTACTTAATATATATCGTACGTAGTTCTCTCTTCTTATTTCGTCCATGTATTGTTTATGTATATATAGTTAACGAGTCAAACGGATGTATTTTGTTTGAACATTTGATCATCATGTCTGATATACAAAACAGTTTATGGGCACATCCACCCTTGCCACCTGGCAAACGAATATTAGATCGTTCAAATTCTGAAGACAGAAAATCAACTTTTGGATTTATACGAAAATTTCCATCCGTCCGCCGCAATAGCAAAAAAGAGAGCATGATGGATACCACTTATGAGAGTTTCGATAGTCTATTCGAAGACAATGATATCGTATTAGTTGAGACCGAATATGTTGAAGATTCCAATAAGAATAAAAGGCCATTTACAGCAATGTTCAGAAGCCGATCTGATGGAAATTTAGCTGGGTCTTCAAAAAATAGTTCTATTATGTCTCACGAGTCTGCAGAACCAAAAGGGTTTACCAAATATTTAAGAGCGCTGAGTGGAAGTTGGAAAAATTTGTTAAATAGTAAGTGATAAAAGATCAAGATTAAAACAAAACAATAGAATATATAATAAATTCTTTTAGTTTTTGGGATTCGGTATAATAGTACCTATAGGCTATAATATGTGTTAACCTATAATAACGTCGAATGTCAATTGAATAGTTCAAACGAATATTTCACCAGGTATAATATTATATAATGTACTCATACCTACGATTTAAATAATATATACCCGGACGTACGACACGTATTCAAATCAAATGAATTAAACTTGAGAGCTCAGCTGAAAACAAAAAAATTATACCTAGTTCGATTATACAGAATAGACTGTAATAATAATTTATATTATTGTATTTAAACGTGTGTGTCCATTGTCCAAACATACTCGTGTTTCCGTCTTTTCTGTTCCCCTCATATCAACTAAGCAATCATTTTAATTGTGTTTGGTGGGCTATACATAGTATTTTAAATATACATTTTAGATCATTGAATACAACGTTGGCGTTTAATCATTACAAATAAATTAATAATACTTTTAACACTATTTTACCATAATGTAATGTTTTAATGGCTAATAAATATAATTACCGTCGTACTTTTGTTTCTAAAAATATGAATAAACATAATATTATACATCCATGCCCTTATTGTATCAAATATTCAAATCTTTAAAAATGTATCATGCATTTTTACTTTTTTTTAGTAATATCTAGAATATATATATTTATAAATATTAACTTCAAATTTATTTATTTTACTTGTTTTATAAACAATTATAAACTATAGTTATATTATTTCATTATTTTTATGGCATACATACAAATACTAATATAATTTTTTTTAGAATTTATTGAATATTATTGATATTATTGTTAAAGCAACAGTTCAATGGCATTGTTTAGATTGTAAAATCGTTCTCAATTATTATAATATGATCATTAATGAGTGAAATGTAATTTATTTTAATGAGCCTTATTGTACATCAATAATTATTATTAAATTGAAAATAATACACTGGCTGTTCGTATTTATATAATATACGATTAGAAACATAATTTTATTATAATTCTTGAATCTTGACGCATGGACATGGAGTTTAATAATCCATGAATTAAGTTAATATTGAGCACACCTGCGTGTGCTGTCTCAATCACAAAAAATATAACATATCAAATTTACGTACCAATATTTTATTGTTTTAATATTTGAGTGAATTGATCTATTACCAAACTTAAAGAATGTTATCTGTATTTATACAGACTGTTCACTGTATTTCAATTTTTTGACTTATTATGATTAAGTAAAATATTGTGATTTAAAAAATAAAAGTATAAAAACGAGTATTTCTACTGCATGCAGATATATCGGAAAATGTATACATCTTGTGGCTACTGACTAATTTATCATTATTGGTTTTATCTATATGATTTTTTTAGGCACTAGCGGGTACATATAATATTATTGTGATACATATACACATCGTCATAAACCTACAGGTGATACATGACGTCATGGTAACGCTTTCCATGTCGCACGAATTTATAGAATGAGCCCAGCCATAAGACATGTCAAAAAATAAATGATTTATTGTTTTAATATTTTGTAATATATACTTTAATACATTTTAATTAAACAGTTAATATTTTAAATTACCAATTCATTTTTCAAAGTAATTTTCTTTATCACTAAGTTTATAATTAAAATATGAACTTAATCTTAAATTATACTTGGCCACTGGTTTTGATATTGATAATACCTTTTACCTATATAATTCAGGTACTTGATTTATACGAATAACTTTAGTCAGATATTAATATACTTTTGTATTAACTAAATTATTCTTTAATTTACAAAATGTTTCATTAAAATAAATAATCATAAATAATAAACATTTTTGTTGCCACATTATTTTTATTGGTTGTTATTTTAATATAATATGTTAAATATAAATTTTAACCTTATTATAACGAACAATATAGATATAACTACCGTCTACCATAATACTTAATATTCGCTTTATTTGTTTATTTAAATTTTCAACTTAAGGTGGGTCTTGTATAAAATAGGTACTTATTTTTATTTTTCATTAAATTTATCAGTATAAAAAGATGTTATTTTAGATACAACCTTTAATGAATATATTTTACATATGGAACGTTTTTGGTTTCATAAGTAAAAGAAGTAGTACATTTTTATTCAGCATTTACTTACCACGTGTCACCCTTCATTTTTAAACCAAAATTAACATCTGTTTTATATAATATTTAACGCAGGATACTATTATGGACGTATACACTAAAAGTTAAAAATCTTGTCTCTTATCAAACATAAATAGTTACTTTATATTTATAGATATTTAACGTAATATAACTTGATCGTTAAAAATACAATTTAAATAATATTCAAAGTATTCATTTATGCTGATTGCTTAGCTTTTTTATCGCTTATAGTTTTCTACAACTTAATACGTGATTTTAGTTACATAGAGCTTGTTATTATTTTGCATTAGTGCATATTACAATTTAGCAAACTTCATTAAAAAAAAAAAAAAAAATGACAGAATATTATATATTGCTTCCCACGTATGTTTTTTTGTTCTTTTACAAAGGTGCAACACCTACATTTTAGTTGTATTCGCAACCACGCAAATTTCCAATTTAAGAAAACTGGTTTTATTTATTATATTGTATTATATATTATATTATACATTTATACGATATAGGTGTTGCAAGCGTTCAAATCTATTCAGAAAATAAAATCGAGGTCATTAAACATAGTATTTAAGTGTTATTTTCAAAAATATATTGATCTAATAGATCTACCCATTTATTATAATTTTGAATTACAATACATAAATATCTACCTACTTATAGTTACGCAAAATATAAATTATGTATTATATTTAAACGAAAATTAACTTATTATTATGAAATATATTCTTAGCAGTATAATGTTAAATGTTTAGAACACATGTCCGTTTTCCTCTTCGACAAATATTAGGTACTTATTATTTATATTTACATTTTATTTATGTTAAGTCGTAGAATTGTTGAAGTGGTAGATAATAGTTATTATACTTATAAACATACTTCGTTTTATGTAGAATTAATATAATATAAATAAAAAATAATTAATGGAATATCGGACATAATATTATAATGTTTATTCTATTACAATACAATGCCGTTATTTAACTGATAAATTGTGTAATTTTCAATCCAAAGATTAAATATAGTCATAAAATAATTAATGATTACTATTGCTAAATATATTATTTATTTTTCTAAATAAAATGAAATAACATTATTGTTTATATACATAAATAAATCAAGGTTTTTTTTTTGCTTATGTGAATAGTGATTTTTTACATCCTTGAACTACCCTCCAAAAGCTTTTGACTTAGTTCTATGAGGCTCGACAACATAACTCCCCTGACAAGTGCTCGAGTTTCAAATAAGTAGTTGCTGGCTTTTGTAAAATCAGAGCCATTGTTTAATAGGATGCTGAACCTTTTAAAATCTTTTATAACTTTATAGTATATATATAGATGGAATATATGTGTTATTATAAAACGTATTTCGTAATAAAATGTTTTTTACTAAAACTATTTGATGTACTGATGTTACAGTTAGCAGTATGAACAAAACTCAAAAAAATGTTCCTCAAGTTAAAAAAGTACCTCCGCCAGCCATTCCGGATTCAGTTGCATGTCGACATTCAGGTAGCAGCTTTGGATCAACGGGATATAGTAGCTCCAGTGATGATGCATTTCTAGATCCAAATACTTGTATCAAACCAGGTAAAGTGTTTCAAAAAAATAATATTTTTTATATATCAATATTTAATTTATCTATATGGATATCTTTTGATTTACATATCATTTTATGAAAGTCGATAATATCATCTTATAAAAATAATATTATAAGAAATGTATGCTCTAAAAGTATTGTAATACCCTATCTCTATGTATAAATTAAACGTTCAATGCATATGGTACCTATTTAAAAAAATGTCAGAGCACTATTTGTTTTACATCTGTGACCCAAGAGCAACATAGCAAATTTGCGTTCAGCAGAACCAATCTTGTGTAATTAACTTAGCATTAGTGTGAATTGACTTATTATCAAACTTAAAATAATATCCTTGTTTTACATAGAGTTTTTTTTAAATATTTCAATTTTGATGCAAGTTATAAACATGTTAAATATTACGATTTATAAATCCTCAATTTTCGCTTTTAAATTTAAATATTGTAAAAAATCATTATATAAACACAGATAATATTCTTAACTTAAAGTTTTATAGTAAATAAATGTACTCTAATATTAAACCTACAGCACAAAGTTGTTTCTGCTAAAATCAAATTGTGCACAAAAATCATAATTATTCAAAAAATAATTTTTGAAATTTTTAATAGTTCTTAAAAAATTATAAAATGTGTGAAATTTCAGACAAACTTGTAGAATAAAAAATCTTATATAATACAAAAAACTAGGTGTTTGGTATTTGCTTTGGTTATCTCTAGTATACTAGGGGTAGTATGATATTGTATTAAATCATCACATTTAAAAACACATTCTGTTTGGATAATATGTTTTTCCTTATTCATTATTTTACTTTTAAAATTTAAATACTAGGTTATTCTAACTTTGTATGGTTAAAAATAGTTTACAAATACTTTTTTTTACACCTTAATGCTTACTGTTAAAAGTTTTATCCATGACAAAACATGTGAGTAACATTATTTAAAAAACTATTTTTAAGATAAAAAAAATAAAGCTTTGAAAATATCTAAAATAGTATACATAAAAGAATCATTTTAATTAACTGAGTTTAAATCAGAATCACTTATGATCTATTATTTATTTTAAACAAAAAGCAATGATATATTTAATACATTCAAATAAATTATATTCTGTATATTTTGATACTTTTTAACTTTTGTTTTTTTAGTTAAAAATAATTTATTTTGTAATACTAGATATCTATGATGCAGCAGATACTTACTGCCCTATTGGAAATAAATCACCATCATCACAATTTAATCATCCAGCTTTCACATTTCCAGGATCTACTTCAGTAAATAAAATCAACATTTTTATTTAATTTGTAACCCTCAATTTCCATTATAAATAAATATTATGATTTTACTTAGTATTCTCATCCCTGTGGAAATATAAAGATGTATTACCACCAATTATCACTTCAGGAAGATCAAGGAATTGATATGACTCAAAGTCCTGGTCGTGATAGTCCTGGTTCATCCGGTTCTGGTTCTGGATCTCGTCACTCTACAGCGAGTTTAGATAGTGGTCGTGCTTCAGGGTGTCATCTTCGAGGAAACACTCATTGGCATCCAGAACTTAGTCCATCTACTAGAGTAGAAAGACTTCTCAATCAAGGTGTTCCAGTATGTATTTGATTTTTATAATTTGATTTTTATTAAGTAATACTTATGTATTTGATTTGTATTTATTCACAGGATAAAGATATAATGTACAGTTGGTTAGTTGATCTACATCTAGAAGAATATTTACCTTTGTTCATATCTGCTGGATATGATATGAGAACAGTTTCAAAAATGACACCAGAAGTAAGTCCATTATATTTATACACAGTTAAATTTGATTAAAAATACCAAAGATCTAATGATCTTAATTGATCTGATTATAATATTTCTGAAAGACTTATTAAATGTAATACAATATGTATTTTTAAAATCTAAAATAGATGCAGTGATTAACTGTTCATTTAATAGATATAATTATGTATTTATTTTATTTCCCATTATTTACATTAAAGTAAAAATAATAACTTAATTTAATTTTTAACTATTAATAATATTTGATTTTAAATATATATTATATAATGTTATAAGGAATGTTAATTGATTTAACGCATAGGTATTCGAACATTTAATTATATATTTACTTATATTATTTTCATTTTTAACTTATAGGATTTAACTGCTATTGGAGTAAAAAAACCAAATCATAGAAAGAAATTAAAAGCAGAAATTGGCTTATTAAATATATCTGATGGGCTATTAGATTACATTCCTGTAAGTATTTTTGTTGTACCTTTATACCTCTTTTTTATTTTTATTAATATTATGAATGCAATTATTTAGGGATCATTAGATGAATGGCTTAAATTGCTACGTCTTGAAGAATATGGATCGGCGTTGGAAGCTCAAGGTTATTCTACAATTGATGATGTAACTCAATTAACATGGGAAGACTTAGAAGATATTGGAATAGTTAAACTTGGACATCAAAAAAGATTATTACTAGCAATAAAACGAGTAAAAGATATTAAGGCTGGCAAATCATTTGTACCTCATTCTCCATATATTATTCAAACTCAAGTGAGTAAAAATTATAAATTTTAAAAATGTATCTTACTTAAAAAAAAAAATAAAACATAATTTACCCTTAGAAAAAAATTTAAAAAACAATTTTTATTCAATTTTAAATTACCTAAAAATATTTTTTTATTTAGCAATTAGTATGTAGATTTTTAAACAAATTTTACTCTTCTTTTGTAGATCTTATAGTATAAAAAAAATCATTTTATTTTTCACTTGAAAATTTAACTAATACAATTATTCTAGTTGGTTTATATATTATATGGTACATTTTTTCATAGAATATTTTATTTTATCAAAACTATATTAGTTAATATTATTGATAATTTCATTAAAAAAAAATTTCTCCCTGATAAAATGTTTTTAACTAGAAATATTCAGAGAATATTGATTTATTTTATTTTTAATAATGTAAAAGCTGCACTGCATTTTCCATTTTATTTTTGTATTTTCTTATACAATTTTTAGTGGCCAACACATTTTAATTTTATTTATATAGTAAACAATATGGCACTATGAGTTATAAAAATAGGGATGTAAGTACTACAAATTATTGCTCGACTCTTTGAATTTTGTTTTTTGTAAAAGCATGTTGTGAATATTTTAATTTGCATGTCTAGATTTTTATTTTTTACAATGCTTTAAATTTGCATTCATTATTATTTAAACCGTATATTGCATCCAAAAGGCCTGCATCGAGTCGCCATTAAGCATTGTAAGCAGCAGTTCTGGATGTGGAACAAGTATCACTAACATAAGTTGCGGTACAGGCAGTGTTGAACTTGATTTGCCTCGCGTTCATGCCACGTATCACAGCTTTCATCAACCTTGGGAATTAGAGAGTAGCAAACAACTATATTGCCAAACAGATATTGTTCCCATCAAGGTATTAATCTATTTTATAAATTATAATTTGCTATCATCATGTCTTGTTGCTTTTTATCAATTTCTGAGCTTTTGTCAATTTACTAAGTCCCCTAGACCTACTCCGGATTCGAACTGGACACTCGAATTTCAGGAATCGGTAAAGAATTATTATTTCCCCCTTTGATTTTTTCTAAATTTTATTTCTAGTTAAATGTTTATTTATTAATATTAAATAAAATTTTAGCTTAGAGGAGCACATCGTGGCAAATCATTGGAAAGTCTACATGAAAATATTAACTCAATAACTGGAGGTACAAGTAGTTTTGTTGGTCCACCACAGTGGAGACATCAACAAAAAAGTTTTGAAGATGGTGATTTAACACCAACAAATGAAACTTCTATTCTTCATGAATGTGGTGGTACATTACCTAGGCCAAGGGGATTAGTTAAGCCAAGATTAGTGGCTAAAGTTCCAGCTTTATTTACTCAACAAAACATGTAAGATCATATTATACTATATTGGTTTCTTTCTTATGTTCACATAAATAAAATAATATGTTTTTTGTTTTCAGAGAAGACTGTTCAGGATTAAATACATTGAAACGTAGACCACCATCTCCACCTAAACGCCAACAGTCTTGTGAAGATAATAAAAAGTGTCATCAAGTAACTGTTGTTGCTGATCTACATTGTATTCCAACGTTACAATCTAAATCTTTGGGTAAATGGACTATAGACAATATGTCTCCTAAACATAACTTAGAGGACCATATTGGATCAAATGCAAGCTTTAAAGTAAATTATTAACAATATAATTGATATAATTTTCAAAAAAAAATTATAAATATATATTTTCTTGTAGTCAAATTCAAGTACTGAATCAGATACTATTCCATTTGCCAATGAAAATGCTGGCACAATTAAACAGAGAACAATTAGATCTACAAATGGTTAGTCTATAATTTTTATTTGTTTATTTAAATAATTAATATAATATTTTTCACTGTGTTCGATTTTAGAATTAATTCAACCTATACTTGCTGAAGGATCTCACTCTATGCATACAACTTCAAGTTATTCAATGCATTCAACAAGTCAATTTTCACTAATGCCTCCAAGGTAAAAACAAATATTTATATTTTATATTTGTATGTTATATAATATATAGCATTATAACTGAAAACCCAATAAATATAATTAACTAAGTATTAACTTTTGTTTCAATCAATAGCTTAACGTTTTGTATAATTTATAATTATATTAACTATGTTTATAAAGTGATTTAACTTTATTTGATTTTTAAACCAAACCAAATTTTAGGTGTTTGGTTTGAGTTGGATACAATTTAAATAGTCTTGTTCAGTTTGAGTATATTAAATTTAAAACAAGTTTTACTTGGATTTAATTGTTCTTTAAATATCCAATTATGTTACTGCTCTAATAATTTTTATTAATAATAAAGTAATACATTTAGAACATAAGTTATTTTATTGTCAATTCTTTCTGTTATACCATGGCGTGTAGTACATTAACATGTACTAAATACATATATATAAATATATATACTATAAATATTAATGAAAAATATAATATATATTTAATGTTTGTCTTATATTTTTATGACAGTGGGAAAAAGGAGCCAGCAGATGTACTTAATGATATTGGAAATATGTTAGCCAATTTAACTGATGAATTAGATGCCATGTTAGAAGAAGAAAAAAGACAAGGTCTCAATGATTAAATCAATTAATTGTTTGTAAAGATTAAGTTAATAATTTGTACCCTAATTGTCAAAAAAAAAAATGTTCCATCCAATGAAAAAGAAACAATTTTTATGTTCCTTTTTTATTTCTATGAATTAGGGTTCTAATTGCAAGAAAAAAATTGTAATCTTATTTATGTCTTACTAAATCTGTCAATGTTAGGCTATAAAAAGGGAAACACCAATTGTAATTGTATTCACTCCTTGTTCTTAGGTTTTAATTTGAAATTGGCTTACAATTTTAGCTGTATAGCTGATACTATCCTTATCTCACCTATATATTTTAAATTGATATAAATTGAAATCAGCCTTATGAATTTAATATATTATTTCAATAATTACAATTAACTATGCCATTACTCAAATTTATTTTTGAAATTTTAAGATAAAATATTATATAATTTCTATGCAACTAAATATTTGTTACTATTAGTGTAGACATATCACCTTAAACGTCTTCCTGTTTTATAATTTTAATCGAAGATATAACTTGTTTTTACAATTTTAAAAACTTTACCTAAGTTATATAGAGACATATTATATTATATTTCTAAATTATTATTTGTAGGTAGCTATTTTGATTAGATTATTAATTAATCATAGTTAACTTTATTTAAAAATTAATATTATATAAAATACTTTTAGAGACAACATATTTGACTGATTAGAGAGAGGTGCACAGTTATTAATCTTTAAATCCTGAAGATTTATATTATTTAAATAATTATACAACGTCCTTGGATAATAATTTATATCTGTTAGTATCAACATAAATAATTTAATGAACTTTGGTGAAGTTATTTATTTATTTTTATTAGTTAAAAAGTAATTTTTTCACTAAAGTTAGGTGAACCAATCTTCACCACATGAGAATTTTATTTTGATTATTCTTTATGGGCATTTCCATTCCTTAGAAAAAACAACTTTTATATTGTATCTATAAATAATAACGCAGCTATTAGCTTTTTATTTAAGATACACCAAGTAAATTCATATTCAATGACTCCTACAAATTGGGTGAACATTAAATTTGTACAATGTTATTTAATGATTAAATAATATTTAGAATCTAAACATTTGTATATTATTGTAGTATGTTTATAATATAAACTGAGAATAACAATTTTATTATATTTATATACTGGTAGATTTTTATACCACAAATTATTATGTACATTAATAAACAATTTTAAATAATTTATTGTGTTTGTCTTATTTATTAACAAAGCCAACGCTAGAAGTATTGACGCCCTAGGCAAAACCATGTTTTTGCCCCTTCCTCTCCCCTCAACCTAGTTTGAGTAGTAGTAAAATTAAGTTTTTTAGTAAGTTTAAATAAAATTAGTAGGGATATATTTTATATTATAACTTACAACTTGGTTACCTCTTCATACAATATTTTAATAAGATTATTAACTCATAAAAAAATAAAATTAATATAATATTAATTGTATTTACTTATAACTATAATTAATATTAAAACTAGTTTATTATACAAATATGAGACAATTGCAGATGTATCTTCAATTAAAACGATTTATTTCAATGGAACCAATTCAGATAATAATAAAATAGATTGAATAAATTATAATAAAACTTAGGTAAATACCTATAGTGGCAAAGTGCGCTGATTAATGAAACACAGTTATTTTTTTGAATCAGTCATAAGTTACAACTTTTAAACATTTATGGTGTAGGTAATGCATATAATAGTATAATGATATTTAATAACTAATTAATTTATATAGACTTGTGTGCTGTCCTTAAAAACTTATATTCTTCTATGTGCTTATTGGTTAATTTATCCAAAAAGGATAATAATCTTTATAAATATTTTATGGTTTTATACTAACTTGAAAAACTAAATACAATTAATTAACTTTTAAGTAGATTTAAGTTATAATTTATTATTATATCTTTTTATTTCATATAATATTAATAGCTGCTAATAACTTATGTCAATACCGACATATTATTTAAAAATGTTATAAATTGCCTAAAATAATGTTTTGTAAATATTAGGTATATTGTGCATGGATATTAATATACGTAATAGCGAAAAATGTCAAGCTTTACGATTAATATTTATTTGATTACGACAAAATAATACTAAAATTGATTAAAGTCGTCATTTATGAGTTATCGTTTAATTAATCGCTGAAATGGATGTTGAACTTTGCAATCTGCCGACCTCTATAGGAACCTTGGTGAGGAGCGACAACCATTTTTAACTGACGGTTGTTGGTCGTTAATTCTATGAATGACATATATATATATGTATATACATTATACCACAGCGTTTCTCAACCCTTTTAGTTTCACGACCTCCAAAAAAGGTATAAAATACGGTCAATCACTTCACCTCCCTCCCTATCTATATTAAGTATAAATTTGTATTATATTGTTGAGAAAGTCAAATTTTGAATGAAAAGGTTTATTTTATAAATCGGTGTTTTATTATTTTTGACCTACGCGAGCCCCCTCCCTCCACCGGTTGAGAAACGCTGTTATACCATACGGTTTACCCACCGTGACAAACATTAATAATAAGTACGTAATAGATCTAATGTGTTACAAAGTGAACCCATGGACAAGTAGGTATACCGAGTACCTTAGATCGATGGTCGGCAACCGGTCCGTACCGTCATTATATACGGCCCGCTGTAAATTTTGGAACGACAAAATTTTTTTTCATAATAAATAATCTAATAATGTAAAATTTTTATTTTTACGCGAACTTTTTAATTCGTGAATGTGGCCCGAGAATCCAAAAAGATTGCCGAGCACTGCCTTAGATCATACTATACTGGTATATACCTATAATCTAAGATCTAAGATAAACCCCTGCGCACAAGTCAGCCATCAAGACTGAGGTTACTTCTCAACGCTAAAAAGGTTTAGAGTTAGGTTGAAAATTTTAAAATATTAAAAAATTTCATCTTTTGTGCATTTACATTTTACGGCACGAGTAATATTGTAAAAAAATGGGCATTGCATTCGTAGTTCAGAGAACTATAAATTTGATGTAATTTGGTAAAATTAATTTTACCATATCGATGTGATCATAAATCAGTGGGCAAGTCCGTCGTGATTTTAGGTAAAGTAAGAAATTTAAATTCACCGCATTATGTAGTAATGTAGTTGTTCCTCAATCATTACCACTTAATCAAAAAAAAAAAGAGTAATAATAGTTTAATACAAAGTAATTTAACTGAAAAATGGATCAACTCACTAATTTTTCCACCACGGGAATTAAAAAAAAGTTTATTGGTTTTCGCAATAACTATTTTTTGTGTATACCAACTCATTGGTTACAAATTATATTGTGGAGCAAAGTCTAATCACACGTGAGTATGTAAGTCGTAGAAATCCAATATAAATTACTGCCAACATTTACAAACCTAAATTAACCATAAATATAAAAAACTTCGAGAAATCGACTGGCGCACAGTGATAGGAAACACAATCTATAAAAAAAATAGCTTGCTTAAATAAATATATTTAAAAAAAATCAATATTTTTTAATGCTGTTTGGACGGTTACCTGGCGTCGACAAAACTTATTATTATTTAGTATCTACCTACTGTTTTTAGATTATGCTATAAAGTACTATTTCCCGTGTATAATAGTGTACTAGTGTAGTATAGACGTCTGTGAGTTATATAAACACATTTTGTTTTACAAATGAGAACCTCCTTTTTTACTTTAAATTATTATATCATTATTGTATATTATGATCTAAGTCCCAAGATAAATATTAAACAATATAATAATATAAAAAAAAACCCTTGGCTAATAACCTTATTAACAGTTGACATCTATAACCATTTTAAATGAAAAAAAAGGGGTGGGTAAGTGGGTATCGCTCTGCTGTAAAGCAGAGATGAAGAGCACTGAGACAACTGTAATGGTTGTGTTAAATTTGAATGCAATGACAGGTATCATTGTATACGAAAAACGATTCCGAACGGAGATGATTTGTCAGTCTAGGATAATTAGTATGATATATTATATAATTACCTATATTTAAAATGTAATATGTCGTTATTTTACGCGATTTCATAAAAAATTAAATTTCATACGCTCATAAATTTTTCTCTATATTAGCGCTAGAATTTTTTTTTACAGTTATTTGAAGAAAAAGTTATAGAGAACCTTGTATTGGGTTTTTTAATCTTAGGTATAAATCACAAAAATTTTATTAATTTTTAACTTCAAAATTCATTGCAAATTTTAACAATTCTGACATATTTAGTAAACATTTGAATTTTAAATACTTATAAACAAAAATTGTGAATAACGATTTTTGATTTTTTTACTATGATAAGTATAACTTATAATAAATTTTTTTCAAAAAATAACTTAGAAAAATCGAAAATTTCAATTGTCTATAAATAGCTTAAAAATAGTCAAAATATTTTGAAAAATTTATCGTAAATAGATAACGCTAATATAAACATTAGGTGAAAATTTAAAGTATTTACAATTATTCGTTTTTGAGTTACAGTAAATTAAAAAAATCAATTTTGTCGAAAACTAATTATGCGTAAAAATGATCATTTTCCGTTACTTTTTTAGGGATTTTCCTGACGCTTTTAAAAACTACTATAAATTTTTTACTTTTGACCCCCCAAAGTACTAACGAGATTAATTTTCCTTTTCAAAGAGTGACTGAAGTCAAAAATCAAAGCACTATTACTACTCCAAAACGTGATGATAGACACAAAAATAAAAAAAACTAATCATTGTAAAATCATTAAAATTAATACATTCATCACTCCGTTCAGAATCTATACCAACATTACTATGATCAAGGTGATAGTGACTAGTGAGTGAAATGAATCCACCTTATGGAAATTAGAAGTAGAAGATATTATCTTCTAAGACCGTGAGTCTGCAACCTTGACTATGATATATTATGATAATATATTTTAGATAACAAATTAATATTTTTGTTGATAACAACAAAATTATAATTGATAACAGTAATCGACAAATGAATAACGAGTATAGAATACAGACCGACTCGTCCCACTCATACAGTCGTTACTCGTTACTCGTTAGTCGTAGTGTCATACTTTACAGCATATTAGCCATGGCTAGTGAACTTAGATAATTATATAATATAATATGATCTAACTCATATCTAAGTCCGCGAGGAAAGAGTCAGTATTCAGTTGTACTCACTACGTTCCGACAACGTATTGACGTATCGATAATGGTACATTCTGTCAGTATACCTGTGTCATAATATTCTGTAATGTGGTCGGATCATGATTTGATAGTTGCAAATAATTCATTATGAATTATGATATTGTTATATTCTGTGTTGGAAGTAAGTAAAACTGGAGTGGCCCGCTGATCGTGGTATTTTTAAATAACGAATACGAATCTGTTGCTGTGCGAATATCTGCAACTAGTGGTCGTTAATCCGTTATACGCAAATCGTTCGCCCGCCAAATCGACTGGGACGATGTATTACCAAGCTTTGATCTATGTATCGTACACTATTCTGGTCAATATTTTTGTGTCGTATGTGCTTGCCGACTACTTTTTTAACGTAATTTTAGACAAATACACGGGATATGAGCATGTCGAAACTCGATATTTCGATCACATTGTCGGTACGTAAATAATTATTTGACATTAAATAATTTATGACGAAAAATCAATGTATAACTAATATAAGTGTAGACAAAAATATATTATGCAGTTACATTAGATAATAATTCAATAATACTTATGTACTTTGGCAATCCGTACCTACCTACCATCCCAACAAAGAATCATAGGCTCATAATATGATTAGTGGAAAACTGTGGGATTAGAATAAAAGATAATACTAAAATAAAAGCACGCTAGGTATCTTGAAATTAGAATAGTTAAAACGTATGGGGTGAGGATATCAAATTTATAGTAGCTTACAATTGAATACATTTATCTTGTTATTTTTTTTTTTTTTTTTGACTAATTTTAGGTATTTATTATATTAGTTTTTTTTCTAAAAAAATTATATACAATTATTAGCCATCTCAAATAATTCCTAAATTTAAATTATCCAAGTTAGGTAAAGCATTATTATTTAATATTTTGTATGTATTATTAAATGCTGCTTAATATAGTGTAACGTGTAAGCTTTGTTTAAAAAAATATATAAACACTACTAAAGTTAAATGAAGGTTTTAAATATATATATATATATATATATTGGTACTACACTGAGAAACATTGCAAATACAAAGGTATTAGTCGTATTACTGTATGAGATAGGTGCGTATTTATGGGGGACTGAGCGGGCTGCAGTCGCCCCTGAAATTTTAAGTCTAAAAATGTTTTCCATAGTCGATAAAATTCGTTGCAATAGTCTTAAATTGAATTTTATTGATTTTAAATTCGTATTTTTATTAAAATTTATCATCTTTTATTATCTTTATGTCTATGAGAAATTAAATATAATTTTTTTTTTTACTGTGTGACGATGTTTATACATTTTATTAGCCCCTCCTAAAATACAATTCTAGTCTATAGATACGCGCCTGATATTTGGTATAATAGAGTCAGTAAGACTACAAAATATTAGTTGAAAATAATGTCTGATACTATATACTGTATACTGCAGAGAGCACTCGCTTGAGTTTGGTGTCAATATAATATACAATATAGTAATATACACAATACTTATACGCGACCATAAGCTGTGGAATGTCGGGAGTCGAATTTTCCTTGTAAATACATAGATATGAAAATGTCTTAGAATTTTTTTTTTTTACATCAATAATCATAATCAAATAATCGGAACAACGGATAAATATTACTCATTACTTATTAGGGCCTATACTCTATGTTGACAGTAAAATGTTTAAAGGTGTAAGATAGACATAAAGTGACGAAAAACAACAAATTAAAATGTTTTATAATTTTTTATTTGGCCAATTGGTTTTAGAATTTTTGTATAATAAATCATCAACAAACTTTAACTAAAAATGTTAGCTATACAATTTAAATATAATTTTGTTTACTTATAAAAAAACATAATGTACTAATTTAAAACGATTTGTACCTTTTTTATGTAAAAAAGTATGGATGTTATACAAGTTTGAAACATAAAATTATAAATATAAATTATTATAATATGTTATATAAGCACATAGTCACTGATACTGCTGCATTGTTGTTGAATAAATTAATGGCTTATTTACTCTATTAGAATATATATCTCCCCCGTTGGTTCCTTTTTTTTAGTTTATCTATTTTTTATTTTTTATAATTTTAGTTATATTTTCCCGTTAATCACTTTATTAGTAGTTAATAAAATGCTGGAACATTTGTCATTGACAACTTTAATCATATCTTCCTCTTAAAGAAATCTTGAATACGCCATGTAGATCGACCATAAACTTCTAGAAAGTTTGCATTGAATTGTGGCGTGCGAAGTCATCAATGTCTATCTAATACGATTATCTATTAACCGGATAAAAACATTTCACTGCTTTAAACAATGATTTGCCAACCTTAAACTTATATATTTTTTCGTTCTATGTGTAAAGGTCAAAAGCGGTATCATAGAAATTTAATACAGTAATTATTTTATTTTTTAACTTTGTTTATTCATATTTACAGTATACCCATTTATAACTAAATCGTTTAAAATATTATGCATAGTTATCGTTTTTGAAATAATTTGGTTTGCGGGAAGCGATATTACGCGTACCTGTATCATAACCGCTATAGCAGTTTATTGCAAATATTTAGTTGATTGTTTAGTACGTTTAGGTAGATTAACCTACATAATTAGTGTAAATTCGTAAAATTTACTTCTATTGAAAGTTGGCTTGTTTAATTTTCCGCTGGAGGGTAGTATTGAGTAATACATTCATGGGGGATGGATCACTAGGTACTTGCTAAAGCGTTCCCCAAAATTCCTGATAAACTTAAAATCTAATACCTATTTAATTGTTATTGTATGTAAAATTATAATTTTTACTATAATTATTATAATGATTATAGCTTTAATAATTCAACGATTTCTTAAATGCTGTTTTGAATTAATTGGACCTCAATATCGGACTTTATATTAGTAACTTTAATTCAATTCATTATCTATCATACTCATATTTATTTATTTATTACTGACATACCAATCCCCCTAACAGGTTTAAATTATCCCAGCCCTATTTCCTATATAACAAATTATTAACCCTCCAAACTAAAATCCTGCTAATGCCATTGACATTATATTGTTTGAACTTGTTTATAGTTCATACCACAATCACACACATACCATATTATTGTTTTATAGTTTTATATTTATTATTTACTCATCACACTTGTACTTACAGAAATACTACTATTTGAATTTCTCCGTCAGTATTGTTTTAGAAAACTAAAAATTATAATTATACTGTGTTTCATGTTTGCACTAGCTGCATTATATAATTGTTGGTAGGTTAATAAATCAATTAGTCCGAATGCACAATTTGAATTTCTTCATCACACCTAATACCTAAATAATAATATTATGTTATAAATTATTCATAAAAATAAAAAAGATCATTACTATATTAGTGATATATTTCAACCTTCATTTAACTTACCAATTTTTGTAACAAAGAAATTTTTCATAAAAGAATAATCTATCCAAATCTGTAGAAAAAAATTTTCATTACTATTTAAAAATAGTATTAGCTCTTATTGTGAACACTGAATATATCATATACCAATTATAATTATTTCTTTTTACTAAAATGTACTTGTTTCCTAAAATAACTGTTTTGCAACTTATTTTTTAGTGGGTGGAGGAACGGCAGGTATTATTGTAGCTTCACGTTTAGCAGAAAACGAAGCACATACTGTTTTACTATTAGAAGCTGGTCCTAGAGTATCATTATTGCATGATATACCTCTTGCCACATCTATGTTCCAAAAGTCACCAATTGATTGGCAACACCAAACGGAATCACAGTTAAACGCATGTCTCGCAATGAAAAATAATGTAATTTACATCAAATTAAATTTTTTTTAATTAATAATAAACTCAATACAAGCCAATTATGGTTTTATTTTAAGTCTAGCCAATGGCCCTCAGGAAAAGTCTTAGGGGGCAGCAGTCGCATCAATTTTAATATTCATGTAAGAGGGCATATTTCTACTGATTATTTAACGTGGCAATCTGAACAAGATTGGACCAAAGAGGATGTTCTTTACTACTTCAACAAATATGAAAAAGCTGATACATATAATAGTAAATATATTTATATTAAAAAATATATATAACAGTTAGCATTACAAGTAACTTATCACTATGTGTCTTGATTTTATACAAACATATATGTACAAATGAAAAAAAATCCACAACATAAATAATAAAAATATAAAACCATTAAAAATAAAAACCATACAACCAGGATCACCCAATAAAAAACAATTCTTCAGTCATCAACCAACACATGTGACACCAATTGCAACAGTTGTACTTGAGGCGGCCAATGAGTTGAACTTTAATACTTCATTAGATATGAACAGCGACAGATTTCATATTCCTAGACGAGATGGTGGTAGTTTTTCATTGACACCAGTGTCAATAAGAACAGGAGCTAGATTAAGCACTGAACACCTATACTTAAAATCAAAAAAAAAAAAAAACTTAGTAGTGCTTACAAATGCTCTGGTTACAAAGGTGATTATGTTTCACAGCATGAAGTATTTTATATTATATTAAAATTATTTAATAAATTATTAAAATTTCATTAAAGTAGGTGCTGTTTAAAAATAATTACGAAGCAAATGGAATTATGTACAACAGGTTTGACCAAATTTTTAAAGTATATGCACTTAAGTCTGTTGTCATGTCTGCAGGAACATTGAATACTGCAAAAATACTTTTATTGAGTGGTATTGGACCAGCACAACAACTTAAATCATTAAAAGTGAAAAACATTTATTTTTATTTTTTTTACATTTATTTTTTTTAAATTTATATTATAACTTAAAGATCCCTGTGATTGCGGATTTGGCGGTGGGAGAAAACTTACAAGACCACATTATTACTGGATTGGATATGATAACTTTAGAAAAATCATTGGACTTAACGTTTAAAGATTTTATATCACCAATAAACATTTATAAATACTTTTTCAAAGGAACTGGTAATAGTTACCCAAATAGTTAATTTTAATTTTCTTTGATATAATTCATTTTTAGGCACATGGACACATCCAGGATGTGAAGCTATTGGTTTATTACAATTACCATCAAATAAAAAAAACTATTCTATATCATCCCCGGATTTGCAATTTATGCTTTTACCTTATGGAATATCATCAGATGCAGGAGCAGCATACTTCAATCACTTGAATTTAAAAAATGAGGTGAGTATAATACTATAAATAATCTAAAACAGATAAAACTAAAATATTAAATTTATTGTATAATTTAAGATTTGGAATGAATATTTTCAACCTCTTGTGGGAAGACAGATTATTTCTTTAGCACCAGTGTTATTGCATCCTCAAAGCAGTGGATATGTAAAGTTAGGCATAAATCGTGAAATTGTTGTTCAACCAAATTATTTACAAAAGTCACATGATGTCAATGTGTTGATTCAAGGAATGAAATTGGTGAATAAATTTGTAAAAACCAAAACATTATCAAAACTTGGCGCTATGTTTAATACTAAACATTTTCCTGGATGTGAAAAATATAATTTTGGATCAGACCATTATTGGGAATGTTACATTAGACATATGACATTAACATCTTATCATCCTGTTGGAACATGTAAAATGGGAAGTATCCAAAGTAAAAGTGTAGTGGATCATTCATTGAGGTAAATGATTTATTGACTCTATGTAAATTAGAATTAAAATAACTTTTATTCGACAATAATTATTTTTATTTATGTTTTAGAGTGCATAAATTAAATAAATTATATGTGATTGATGCATCAATAATGCCTTCCATGCCAAGTGGGAATATAAATGCTGTTGTGGCAATGATAGCGGAGAAAGGAGCTGATCTCATAAAAAAACATTGTTTTCAAAGAACCCAAAAATGTAAAATCACAGATTTCTTATATTATGGTTATAAGTATTAAATTATTATTTTTACTTAATTCTTATTGCTGTAACTAGTCATAATTTGATATGTACCCATCATGGTTGTACCTATCATTTAAAAAAATAAATTTTATTTTTACCTTTTTGAAACATTGAAAAATTATTGTTCAGAAGTTTCCACAGTTTTTCCACGTTTTCTGTGTCGCCAACTCATACCAGTATTTGGACGTCTAGGTACTTTTTGTAAGCTGCTAAATGCGATTGGCTGATCACTTTCATACAGCCAGTTAGGCAAATCAGAAAATTCTGTACGTGGAAATTGGTAACAGCTAGTATAGTATTTAACAAATGTTATTTCATTTGATAAACATTGCATAGCTGTCCATGTATGATACACTAAAAGTGGAAATTTAGAAGTCCAATATTCTAAAAATGTATCAGGAATATCACCGAATAACTTCTGAGTATCTTGAGATAGTTCCCGAAAATGATGTTTCTATAACAATGAAAAAATAAATAAGTAAAATAAAAATAAATATCTTTACACTTTAGGTAATCATGACTAACTTTATTTCGAAATGCTCTTAACAAATCTCTAATGCTCCCAGTTCTATATGTTCGGTATTTCCTTAGTTCTGAAGTTATTTCTTGATCAATCTTATCATGCCAACCATCTTGCCCGATTACTCCATCACCACCTTTTTCGAGTTCTAGCATTACAGGGCTCATTGAATGTTCCTTTTCCACGCGATCGCTAACATCCTAAAAAATTACATTCATAGAATTCCCTAGTATGCGTATAAATTTTAAATAAATAGACACCTGAAGAAAGGATAACAATGTAGAGCTGTCCCAAAATGCTGGATAATAACGAACAGCTGTAGCAGTTGGTCTATCTTCTGGGTTTCGACTTATCATCAAAGATATCAAACGTTTCCAAATTTCACTTTCATTTAATGCACTGAGACTATATTATATACTTATATATTAGTTTGCATAATTTATTAACAAATATTTTAAGTTTTTTTACCAAGGGGCTTGACGTTTATCTAATATTCTAGCTTGACGCCACAATGAATCACCAAATGGATGTTTTCCTTTACTGAGGATATAGTAAAATAGACAGCCCATTGAAAAAATGTCAATAGATTTAGTCTTTAAAATAAATTAAAATAACATTTGTAATTAAAATATAATTCAATTACAAAAGTACCTAGATAAATTATCTTTACCACAGATGCATTTGTAACAAACATTTCAGGTGCTATCCAGCCATCAGTTCCAGTGACGCCTGAACGTTTAGAAAAAGACATTTTTCCACCCTGTAATTTTTTGCATAACCCAAAATCACTAATTAATGCTCGGACACTACTAAAACTACCATTTCCACGTGTTGGTATTGACAATAATACATTGTGTGGTTTTATGTCCCTGTGAACTAATATTTAATATCATCATTATAATAAAATAGTTATTTGATCATTGTAATTATAAATATTACCTATTCCAAGTGAATGAAGGTGCTGCAGACCTTTGATCGACTGACATAAAATTTCTTTTGGGGTAATTTCATTTCTTAATTCATTTTTTTCTACATAGTCCTATACATTAAACATTTTCAATTAATTAAAAAAAAAAAAATAAAAGTAAATTATAAACTCACTTGTAATGTAGCGGCACATAATTCAAGTGCAATATATCGGAATTGTTTATCTTGTTCTGTACAATAATAACGAACAACATTAGGATGGTAATCAGATTCTCGAAGAATATGAACTTCTCTTTCTCCAGCGATAAAGCACTCTGGTAATAATCGTTTAACAGCTACAGGCCTACTTTCAAACTCTCCTCTATAAAAATATTAATCTGTGTTAATAAAATACAAGTTAAAATAAGGTATAAATAAAATAATTACTTAAAAACTGATGTTCCTTCACATCCTTTTCCTAAAATTGCATCTGTACGAAACATAATTTTTCCAATACAAAAACTACCATCAGGCAATTCTTCAACTATTTGAGATGAACTAGTATTGGAATGATTTGAACCTCTTGAACTTCCCTGAGAACTGTTATGACTATTATTTGATTTATTCTTCAAACCTTTCATCTAAAAATGTTTAATTGTTTTAACAAATAAAATAAAATTGAGATCAGAAATAATTGTCTTACTTCTTTTCGTAGATACCAAAACATTAAACTCATCAACAGTGTTATCCCGACCATGAATAATTTAATACCAGCGTTGTCTCCAAGTATTTGAACAAAAAGCCACGAGTCCAAAGATTGAGGAGTCTGAGTGGATATTGTGCTTGTTTGTTTATTGCTGTAGTTATATCCACTCATATTGTGATAGTAAATTATTGAATCGGTGTTTCCTGTTATTCTCGGTATACCTGTATTTAATTCTTGATTCAGCTGGTAGTGCCCTACAAAAAGATGATTTATGTTGTAGAAACATTTGGTAAAACAGAATAATTATTTATTTGCATTACCCAATAAGATTGTATGGTTTTCAACATTTTTAGGTTCTACATTAAACTCATTTCCACTATAATATGGTAAAACTGAAAAAGAAGTTTTGTCCAAAAGAACAATTAATCCTCTATCTACTAATGGATTAACTTCACCTGTGTCTGCAATAGCTGGTAATGCATACAATCCTGTATTGATATGATGGCCAATGTAAAGTGTATGGCTATAAATCAGATATTTAAAATATTTTATTTAACAGGATTGTCAACTTAAAATTATTAAAACAATTATTAGTGAATTGCGATGATTAATAAAATTAGATAGAACTAACTATAAATTAATAACTGTAAATACATGTATATTTTTTTTAAATAAAATAATTTATAATTTACTTACAAATAACTAACAGAATTAGGATCTTTTGATGATAATGCAATGTTTGAAATTAAATGCTTTATTGAGTCTTTAGCTATGTTTGTTAGTGGTAACGACAATAGACTCTCGCCATCATGTTGATAAACTCCAATAACAGGTGAATCAAATTCTCTTTCCCAAAGTAAATTATTATAGTTAATTGGAGGAGATTTTTCAAATTTATCTTTAGGATTAAGAAAAACTGCAAAATTACCAGACGAACTAGCAGCAAAATAAGTCATACCTATTTAAAAAACAAAATTATAGAACTATTTAAAATTTAATTAATAGTTAATTAAAACTAAATACCATGATTATAATTCTGTTCATCGGTCATAGTTTTTGAGTTATAACTGAAAAACGTTACATTCCATTGGCGTTGATCACTACTTAGACTGTCAACCATCATAACGCTATACTCTATTTAAAAATTAAAAATTAAAATCAAATAACTTTATAAAACAATAAAAATACATACCAGATTTACTCAATAGTATAGATTTTGAAGCAATTGCTGTGCAAATTTCACCTTGCTTTTCAAAATTCATAAATGGGTGTTTTTCACCAGTATTCCAATCAATAAAATACCAACTATCAATTTTTTTTCCTTTAAGTAATGTACAATGATTATAATAATTTCTTAAATAATTATATAAATCTTATTTAAGTATAGGACTATTTACCAGAAAATAATATTCCATCTGAACTTCTACATGGTGAATTGGCTACTAACTGAGGGATAGTGACATCCAACTTTTTGATTCCTACTTTATCCTTATTATGTAGTAAATATAGGGAACCATCCCTAGGATCTGGCAAAAATAATGGCCTGTAATAATAATAAATTAATTTTTATAATGTTTATATTAAAAATAATAATGACAATATGTTTTATTTAAAACAAAATGATTAAATACATACGTTAGGGCATCTTTTATATTAGAGGGAACTTTGACAGGTGGATCTAACAAAACAAAAAAAAAATGTTGTAGGTAATATATTAAAGTATAAACAGACAAGTGTATAAAATCTATAATATACCATCACGAAACTTCCACAAAGTTTTGCCAGACCTTTGGTCGACTGCGATGAAAAAACCATCAAGCGTGGACAGAAATATGATTCCTTCATACTGCAAAACATTAGTTTCCACCAAACTCTTGTCATCCTACAATAAAATAAACGCTCCATTATATCTAAAAGGTGACACAATAAACGAATACATACTTTTACATGATTGAGGTCCTGAGAATCAACAAAAAGCAAGCCGACTAAAATTGGAACAACCAATAGCACCACCCGGATGGTCAATGCCATTTCGTCGTCAAAAATTGCGTTTTACAGTTCACAGTCACATCAACCACAAATCGTAAGCGCATCACCATCGGTATACGACCCAATGTTCGATCGGTTCCATTTTTGAAAACTGTCTGTAACGTTGACGGTGTGTCGGTGTTTAATGTCTGAAACGATACGATAACGATGACATATCTTATGGATAAACGAGACGATCAACATTAAACAGAAATACAGAATTTAAGCGCAAAAGTTTCAACAATAATAATAATATTGAAAATCGAGTAGATAAGAGATTCGTTGATAAAGTCGGTCGGTGGTTCGCCGATCACAGTGACACCAAATAAGCAACAGACGATGGCGTGACTGCAGTTAGTATTTTTTATAATTCATTTATATCATGGCATCATGGGGACATGGCCCATGACTACTTTTCAGTAATCGGTTATTAATTATTTTATTAATTTCTTATTATACAATATACATTCGTTCTCCAGCGATCGATTATTGATGCCTGTAGACAGTGTAGGTTGTAGTGAATAGTTTTGTACTTTTGTTTTTTTTGATACTCACCAAAGAAATTTACATAAGTTTAACTTAGAATTTAGCTACATTTTTATCTTAATCTTATAGACCAATGAATTCCTAAATATTATTTTTTATTTTGCTCTTTTAGTCGATCAATCGTCATAAACGATAAACGTTAATTACTATAAGTGTTTGTACTCCGTCAGTCTGATCTACACAATTGCATTAATTGTGAGTTGCCTGAAATCTGCATATTATATTGAAATTAATAGGTACCAAACAGTTAGGCAGTGTTAAACAGTTTGGAGTACGATAACCGAATCTAAATTTCCGTCGCTGCGTACTTCGGAGTATGATAATCGAAATTTACCATTTTATGTTTCATTTAAATTTTAAACACGTAAATAGCATTGATTTTAGTGTATATTCTAAAATAAATGGTAAATAATCTATTATACATAATAAACGTTATTTATTGACCTATTTCTGTATTGACGAATCTACGCGTAATAGTGTAAATGATAGCTGACTTAGATACCCTTATTTTTGTCGATATATCATATTTTCAAAATTGAATTATAGTAATTAATAATTATTTTACTATTTCTGTAATTAATGACCATACTAGTTATAGTCTATGTTTATTACAGTATTTAAGTATTTTGTATATATTTTAGTTTACGTGAAAGCATTACCTATGAAAGATTGTATGTATATATAAATATTTATAATTATCAATATTTTATTTAATTATGAATTAATTTATGCTCAATTGGGAAACTTTGACTGTAATAAATTTAATAAGTTTTTGTTTATTGGATTTACGATACATATCTTATGTCCCTCTCCTTCATCCCCTCTAGATATAGCCTTGCTTTAAGGTTTGGATATTATATTTTGTCTCAATGTTCAGTTTACATTATCATAATTATGAAATATATCGGAAAATATTTAAATGTATTTATAATTACACTTACATTAAATGGGTTGCAGGTATCTACATTTAAACATTTTAGTATAAATATAAATATAAATATAAATAATAAATATGAAGAAAATAATTTTTCTTTAGTTACGTATTAAGATGCCTTCCTGTAATTTCAAAGTGTACCTACTATAACGATCCACGTACAATTGTTGAATAGAATAGTCTATTCTATAATCAATGGTTGTAGGTACAAGTTGTAAAGGAAAATGGTATTTTGCACTACCAATAGGTAAATTTAAGTACGTATGTCATTTGCGCCAAAATATAAAAATATAACATTTAAAAATTAATTTTGATAATTTGCACCGTGACAGAAAATGAAATGAAATATGTAATCTGCGCCACACTTAACTTCAATTGTTGGAATTTAAGTATACTTATATATATTTATTTATAATTTTAATTTGGCTGACTTTTATAACAGGAATTGTACTTATATTTAATACTTTTTTAAATAATTTTCTAAAAATGTACCTTATAACCACTAAAATGAACTTGATTGATCAATGAATAAAAATACAATATGTGAATTAATAAAAAAATTGTTTAGTTATTTAAAAATGGCGCAAATTAATATTTTTAAAGGTACAAGATTGTGCAGATTACATAATGTATCAATAGTTTTATTTGGCGTAAACTATAACATTAAAAAGTGACGCAAATTACATAAATATATTTTTATTTAGGTTGTTTTTAGCGCAAGTTACATACACCCGTTGTAAATAATACAAGCTTTAAAATATTATTAAGTGTTTAATTGATTGAAAATATTTTTAACCCCCAAAAACAATTTCTGATTTAGACTGGCATAAAGGACAAAGGCGCTCGGGCTCTCCTATATAAATCCTTTGTCCACTCTTCTGGTCAAGTGATGTGCACCATCGCGCGTGTTTCCATAGTTAACGTGTCCTTGCGATTCATGCACACGTGCGATATTTCTATTGTCTTATGGCGTCCAGTACTAACCACTCTATTATAGTATTATAATATGTTTGTTTAACTAGCCTACTGCTTGGTTACTTACATCTAACTCGGTACATTGTCCCTTCATGAAATGCATTACAGTGATACCTCTAAATTAATGGACACCTATATTAATAGTGAACATTCTTAATAGTGAACGTGGACACTAAAAACTGGTATCAAAATAAAAAAAATATCTCTAATAAATTAACATAATGTACATCGTAAATATATAAGAATATTAAACTAGAAACAGTCAAAAACTGTTTTAAAAAGTCGGGATTTCTTTCATCTGATACTGCAGAATACGTAATGGAATATGAAAATGAAACAAATTTGAACGTATTCTTAGAATTTGTACTGAGTACTGTTAAAATATGGGTGACAATATCCGATACTGGTTTGTTATAGCCCCAGCATGGCGAGTAAAAACTTTAGAGCCCCGCCATCCACATAACAATAAATACATCGTATAAATATAAAATAATGGGTTTATTTATTGATATTAATCTAATAATTCTATGATAGATATATTGATATAATATAAAAAAAATTAAAATTAAAAAATGGAATAATAATACTTTTAAGACAATGATAAATTAAAAAATGTATAAAAATGTTTATAATATTAAAAATTAAAGTTTCTATGATTTTCAAAATTCTGCTATATCTTTTAAGATGGTGTCAAACGAATCAGTATTGTTTAGTTTTGATTGCCACATAAATTCCGCCATGTAAGAGTCTAAACAATTTCTGTCAGTACTTCTACGTTTTTTGTTGCCCCATTTGACCGAACCCCACATTCTGTCGACATTTTGTGTGTGGGTTACTGAGTTAGGGCCCACGAAATTATACCTATGATTAACTTGGTTATATTAAAATCCATATTGCATCAAATTAGCATAAGCTTTTCAGCTGTCAAAAAAAATTGTAGAACCATGTTTAATATATCGGTTAATAATAGGTATCATGTAATCGGTTTATTATATTATTGATTATTGAATACCTAAAAGGAATGGTACGTATTTTCCTTCGAATTATAAAAAATTTTATAATTTTTTTGATTTATCATTGTTTTAAAAGTATTATTATTCCATTTTTTAATTTAAATTTTCAATATATTTATCATCGAAATATTAGATTAATATCAATAAATAAACTCATTATTTTATATTTATTGTTATACAGATGGCAGGGCTATAACAAACCAGTACCCAATATCCTTACAGAAGACAATACATTAAAAATAACAAATATAATCAAATTTAATGTAGATTGTAGACACTAGACAATCTGAGTGAAGAAAAAAATCAAATCGCCCGAAGAAGAATATGTATAATGAGTTGATATACAATCCAGCATTTGAAGAAATTTGGAAAACAATAAATAATTTAAAAACATATTTTATAAAATAAAGTAGTTGAGATCGGGTTATCAATGGCAATGGTAGCCGATTTAAAAATTCATTGTGGAGAACAAAAAACATTTACACAAAATAATATAACAGATTTTTTTTAATTGTATAGGTATATAAACATTTAACATTTTTATATCTACCCATTTTTTAATTTACACATAATGTATATATATATATATAAAAAAAAATTTAATTTTTAATTGTAGGTTTTACAATGTATACTTAATTTGATTGTTACAAGACACTAGTTGTTATTTCGTAACTGGTATTGAAGTGTATTGTTTCAATATTGTATTTGTTCAAATAAAATATTCAATTTACTAACAATTCGTGGTTGTAACAAATTTTGTACAAGATAGTTTTAAGTACATATTTTACTAATTTAATTTTGATCGTACACAACGTTTTTGGAGGTGTTGTAAAAATTAAATCTCGAATATTTAAAACATTTAAATTCTACGCCAAAATGTCCTATTCGGTATTCTCTAATTTATAAATAAACAGGTAGGTATCTAATTACTAAATACAATTCAGTTAGTAAAAATGGCGGTAAACCGTGTATACAATTTTCAATTTCTAATATTTTTAACGAAAAATGGATCAAAATCATCCTGGTAAGTTTAGTAATAGACTTACATTATTTGCCTTGCTATAGGAATATTTTTTTGTATTACCTACGTGTATAAGAATCTTAAATTCATGATGATAATTGTAACAAATATAAAATAAGTAACAATTAACAAGAATACACATTATGCATATTTTATAAACTTATTCAGGTTAAAATTGTTATTATATATTATGTATAAATAATATATATGTATTTTATTTTTAAGCTCTGTTTATTATTTACATTTAAATTGTTTTTAAATTACTTAAAATAGTTGGAAAATATAAGCCTAGAAGTGCATACACAAATATATGCCCGGAGGTCATGGCTCTGAATTTATGATATATCTTAAATTTTCTCCCTAGGCCCTAAGTTATGTGTAGACTATAAGTTAACCGCACGGAGTATGTTCAACATTTAAGTATAAAATCAAGTTCGACATTACCGATTGGTGTATATGGTATATTTATTATTTTTATAACTAGATACTACACCTATTTTATTTACAAAATAAAACTGTTTGATTAATGACTAATACTTTTTATAACCGTTTGGATTTAGTTTCAGGCTTGAGTTACAGTTGTAGGTAACCATCGTATCCGAATGTACACACACTACACACATACACTTGTCGTAGTTCAATGAGAAATCGATGACGTTTCGAAAACAAGAGTAGGTAAACAGTATCTAAGCACGTTACCCATATATTAAAATATAATATATTTACTGTTTACAAATGTATGTCATATGTGTTATAATTGTTTCGATTTTTTCTCTACTTTGTATATTAATATTTTTTTAGTTGGATCAACGTGATTTTTAAATTATGTTGACTATGCGAACATTACAAGTGTGAATATTCCAACAAATTTACCACTTATGACAAATTGGCAAATGAGTTTGGTTAGGGAGATACGTTAAAACTTAAAATTACTATGATATATCATATACCAAACTATATTAAATTATCAGTTCAGTCAATGAGCTTCAGATTTGGAAATATATTTAGGTAGGTTTAATTCTGTCCAATAATACGCGAATACGCTTAATAGATTCCGATAAAATAACTAATTGATATTCAATTTCCCTATTGTTATCTTATCTACATTATTTATTCTTAATAATATATGAAATAATAACTAGTATAGCTTAAGATTTTATGATTATTTTCATAAATACTCAAAAATATAAACTAGTGATTGCCGGTACTAGGTAGCGGTATTTAATAATAGTTACAATGATTATATATTATAATATATAAATATTAAATATATTCATGTTTAGCATTTGATAACTATATTTTGACATATTGTGTATAATATAGATGACAGTCTGTGAAAAAAAAAAAATTAAGAAGGAAAATTTTTTTAATTTTTTTGACTGAATTGTGTGTAAATTTGGTTTCATGTAATTCAACTGTCTGTAAAAAAGTCGTCTCCGCAGTTACTAAATAACGTACTGTTAATAATTAATTGACAATTGTGTATTTTAATATATGTATTAACATTGATACGCTAAAAAGTAAAAAAAGAAATAATAATTAATAATAATTTTTTTTAAAACTAAGAAGTAAGTCATACATGAGAAAATAGATCTTGTTTTAAATTTTGTTTATTGCCATATCATATTATGTAAGTGCCTAGTACCTACTATATTTAAGTATAAATATTTGCAAAATTATTATTATTATTTATTGATACATATATTGATTACAATTAGATTTTTCCTTAAATTTAAAAAGTATGTAAAAATAAGTATTTAAAATTGTCGTTTTTAATCTAGTCATTGTATAGAATGAGTTACTAGCTTTCAGTTTGGGCTACAATTAATCGAAAGCACAATGTGCTTTTTTTAAGAAAAATATGTTACTCTTACAAACTTTCGAGCCGTGGACATTAGTCATTACTCAATCGTCTCTTATAATATTTAGGTACGACTCTATCTAGATATTCGTTTAATTGTTGTTCATGCGCTAGTGTGACATCTTCTTAATACGTTATGTTATTATCAGTTATTTATTTTAGTATCATGTTGATTCATAGCTCCTTGTTGGTAAGTCATTATACCCAGCTCACGAGAATATTCAGTTACACGCTGAATTTGTTCTCCAAAAAACCGGTTTTTATGTCTGATAGTGATGTTATACTACGCCACTACGGTACTATACGGATACTTAATAATACTATAATAATAATGATACAATATACAGATTATACAGAATGCTCCACCCGTAGTCAGCAGACAATACAAAATGAACCGCAGGTGATTTTACTAGATACCACCATGTATGTAGTAATATAGTACTACTACAGTTATAGTTATTTTGTGTGTACGTCTTTCGTGTTGTATGTACTAATATTATAAATAGTACCTAGATATTTCCTTTCACAACCGATATCGTCGTGATTCGAAATAATTATGAATTTTGATTATGTCTATAAAAAACCTACCCGTTTTGATTCTACAGTTTTGTAGAATTCAATTTTTTATGAATATATTATAATATTATTTACAAATAATTATAATTATTTTTACATTGGATGTTCTGCTTCATGTGGAGTATCCGTCGTATCGTTGTCTTTGGCTGCACGTTTTCTTTACCAATATTAAGTTTATTCTAATTGATTTTGATATTTGTAGTACGAATTGTGTTAAATCGCCGGGCTTTACGCCATCTGTCTCAAGGTCTTGAATCCATTCAACATCCGCCCATCACCGTTACATTATCACCACATGGGCGTACCGTTGGCCATATTGTCGTTAATATTATGTGTACAAAAAATAAATATATACAGCAAGTTTTAGTTTCGACGTTTCGCGCAATCAGTGTAACCACGGTCATTTATCGTTCTACTTTACGGTCGATATTTAAGAGTAAATTTTTAACATTATTTAAAAAAAATCCCTAACACATAATTATTGCCTATTGGTGTACTGTGTGTCTGTGTATATTAAATAACCGTAAATATGTTTTCACTTTTGGTAGTAAACAAATATTCTATAGACCGAGTTTCTCAATTTATATGCTATCGAGTAATAGCAAAACATACCAAACTACCAAAATATTATAATCATTAATCTTTATTCTTTATACACTATTTTACTGTATTACACCGTACACCGTATACCGGCACTCAGTAGTAGATACTGCTGTCTGGCGTCTGCTGCACCGATGCACTGTTCGTTATATTATTATTTATTATTATAAATAGCAGATTTAGCCGTTGGTACTTACCAGATCAGTGATCACGGTCAAATTGTATAATTATCATACTTTAATCAACTACTCACCACGTGTAGGTATATTTGGTTATCGTATACCACTATAATACCACAGTATCGTATATCTCCGTTGCCTGTGGTATAAATATAAACGCTAAATCATTTGTTTATTATGTAATATCCCAATAAACAAAAAATAATATAATACTGATAATTAATTTTTTATTAACATAATATTCCGTAAGCAGTAAACAAAAAACAGTCAACAGATTAAACAACAACGCTCAGTAATACAATATAGTTAATAGGTAATAGGTATATATACCATGTTCGTTGCCGCGGTGCCACGTCGGAAAAATGTATCTAATATATATATATGAAGAACTATATAGGTAGGTTATTAATTTGATATATTCATGAAAATTATGAAATAAAAAATACCTTTACTGTATAAATATATAATATTACACTATATGTATGTATAATATATTTATATTTTATAACGCATCGCCGTCACTTATAACAGCCAACAAGTATATAATGTGTGAGTATGGAGAGGTGTTTTAGGCTCACAGAATGGAGGTCACCTTGAAAATTAAATTGAATATACATAATACACGGTTTTAACGAACATTTTACAATATTATTCGTTTTATATAATCGAAAATAATAATATAATACGCGCAGTTTAAGCTGTAAGCTCGTAAAAGTACGGTTTATGTGATCTATCATTACAATACGTTACTTGTTTCGTTTTTCGTTAATATAAAATATGGTGACGTTATTGACATTGTCATCGGGTTTTTTTTCTCTGTACCCAGTATAATATATTATTATATTTAATTTATACTTATTTACGAATATAACGCGGACTGTTTGTGTGTGTACACACGTTAACGGATAATTTATAACACGATCGTGCTATTACAATTTACAGATGTTGTATTAGTATAGTATATACTATATATTATATATGTATGCGGTAACTGATATTTCTGTTGTATTGGATCTAAGATCACTGATTACAGATATTATATAGGTAATGGGTAATAGGTAACATTAATTATATATATATTATATATAAACGTGTTTACTATCAATTTTATTATATTTTGTTGGTGTATAATAATATTATTAACTATTATAAGTACTAGTTATAGGTATATACTACATTATAGACATCATCTGAATTATATAACAGGTACTTGTATAATATACTGAGTAGTTTATCAATTATGCTCACTAATTCTAGATTCAGAGCGGTGCGATGAATGTATTAATTGTACAATGTGTTTTCTTATTTTATTTTTTGTTGTATGTGTATACGATGGTCGATACAATTTTGAGAGTGGTTTTAAAAAGAAAATTGTATCTAGTTTGTAATTTTAAAGAGGTCAATATTTAAAATCCTTAGTACTTTTTTTTATAATCTGGAAAAATAAAAAAAATTAAAAATTAAGGATAAATGGGAATTCTTATACACATCCAATTTTTGAAAAATCAATTTTGTTTTTTTGTATATCTAGAAAACGAATTAACTTAGATACTTGATTCACTAAATATATGTATTATTATTTTCTATTTACCATCAAAATTTAAAAATATTTCGTGTAGTTTTGAGCTATTAATATACATGAGCAATATTCAATTTTTTTTAAAAATGTCAGTTAAAAATAATTCAGTTAGAAAATGCTTTAAAATTTAATACAAAGCTCCTCATACGTTGTTAATTTTTAAATTAAAAAGTATCGAAAATTTATAGTCACAGCATATTTCTTTAAGCGTTTAAAATTAGTTTTGATTAAATTTATAAAAATTGCGAAAATTAGCGAATTATTTTAAAGTTAGAAGTTTATAAAAATTTTTATTTTTATATCTAATATTTAAAAATTGAATACAAGGTTCTTAAGAAGTTTTACAACCTGTATTTGAAAAAAAATTCTACCTAAAAATTAAATTAATTTTTTATGAGTATTTTGAGTTCATATTTTTACGGTATTCAATAGTAAAATAACTACTTCTCTTTTCCTCAAAATTAAAAAAAATATATATTATGTTAGATACTTAAAATTTTCACCAAACGTTTATTTTATAATATTCATTAAATGATAAAAACTTTAAAAAATGTTAACACCTTTTTAGCTATTTATATACGTCATAACAATTTTTATTTTTTTTAAATTGTTTTCTATAAGTGTTGGTAAAAAATTATTCGCTGTCCAAAATTCTTGCAAATTTAATACAAGATCCCATATAGCCAAATATACGTTATTCTTTTATTTGTATAAAAATATTAAAAATACATAGGTTCAATTTTTTTTGTATATACATTTGAAGTTTTGGATAAGTTGAAGAAATTCATCTAAATCGCCAAAAATGCAAACTATTTTGTTGTTAGAAATATATACAAATTTTTGTTTTTATATTTAAAATTTGAAAATGTAATATAAGATTTTTTATAACTACTTCATACTTAAACCATAATATCTATAGACGAATACAGATTTAATTTTTATTGTCATTTTAAGTTCAAATTTGGGTGAAATTACTTATTTAAAGATAAACATCGTTGATAATTATTTAGTTATTATTTGAAAACATTATTCGTAGAAACTTAAAACTTTTGCGTATACATATTATATTATTATGAATTTTACCCTATAATATACAGCATAGCGGTACCCACTTGTCCACCTATTTTTTTTAACTCAAATAATATGATTATTAAATGATGTCTACAGGAGATTTTGAATTTTTAAAATACTGAGATTTTCTGTATCATTTAACGAGTGTCACAGTGATATAAACTTCTTTATTTTTATTGAAATTCACTATTTTAAATTTTTTGTAAATTGTTAAGAAAACAATATTTTGAAAATGTTGGATGCATAGGTGTAACTTGAAGGGGGGAGGGGCTTAGCTCCCAAAATTAATTTTGGCCCCCCTGTCATAATTCCTAGTTCTACACTCTCGCCAACAGAAGTAACATTTTTAAACTTTAATTTAAAATATCGTTTTATTTTTTTTTTATTAATATCTTGGAAAAATATTTATTCTTTTTTTAGTTATTAAACTATATTACTGTATGTAATGACCCTGTGTAACTATGTAAGACGTATAATATTGTGAAAGAACATTCTCAGCAATGCGTCGAATAAACACTTACATAAGGTCAACCATGTTACTAAATAGATTTTCAAAGTTATCTATCATAGCAATTGAAAGAGATTTGTCAAACGTACTTAACAAAAAAGACATTTTAAATAAATTTGTCAATACTGATCGGAGGCTTAAGCTGTAAATTGTGATAGTTATGTATAAAAATCCTTTAACTATCATAGTTTCACTTATATTTTAAGACAATTTAACTTGTATCTAAAATAATTCTTAATAATATGTTAATATTTTAATGTTTATTCTCAATACCACTTTATTTATAATTTGTTTTATAATAATATTAAAATAAAATATTAATTTATATTTAAAACCAATGAATGTAACGTGTTTGGGGGTGTGGGGGGTAGAGCCCCACTTAATTTACTTATTATAAAAATTCTAGGGCCTAAGCCCCCCCCTAACTTTAAGGTCTAGTTACGCTTATGGTTGGATGTATCTAAGTTGAAAAATATAAATTTGTAACGCTTTTTAACTAATATAAAAATATATTTTTTACTTAAATTACCTAAATTTTTGAATAGATAGTACTTTTAAGTAATGAACTATACTTAATTAAAAATTTAAAAAATTAGAATTTAAATAAATACTCTATTAAAAGTAAAAACGTTAATTAATCGGGAATGGAACATTTCGGCACGGAATTTTAAATATCCAGACTTGCTGCCTTTTCATAACAGGTCAGTGCATATCTTTATTACGACTCTTTAAAAAGTTTTGTGTGACTAAAATTAAATTTTTCAATTATGTACAATGTACATATAAAACAAAAATTTTTTAAACATTTTTTTTGCACAAAAATTTCATAACAACAATTTGTTAGTAAATTAGACATTTTATTTGGACGATCACAACACTTCAAATACCAGTTACGAAATAATAATTTGTGTCTCGTAACAATCTGTTGTATTATATCGACCTACTGATTTCTATCTCTTATTGATTTATCTTAATTGCTCTACCTAGAGCGGCTAGAGCATAGGTTTTTAATCTTTTCTGGTTTGGATTCCTTTGAAGTAGAAAATTGTAAAAAATCAACAAATTTATTTTAAAAAAATATGACCTACAGTATTTGATATTTCTTTGATAATTATAATCGATAAGAAATAAAGTATTATCTGATAACTATAAATATATCTACTATATTTATATAACAATATCCAAGTTCTAATAAATACCAAGCCAAGTATGACCATCCACTCAATGTACTCCTGCAAGATCTATCATGAAAAGGCGGCAAGTTTGAAAATTCTACGCCGATTTGTCTAAGACTCTATATATTTAATTAGACGAAATATAGATATTACAAATACCTAGCAGCTATGATTTAGTATATTTTACTATGGAAATTATACGTATAATTTCTATAATATATGTAATATATTAATATGTATGTATAACTTGCTATAGGCGGTGGCGTATTAATGTTTTTCCTATATAGACACTTTTCAATTCACCGCCTTTCCCCCATCCATCCTAAAATTATTTATAAAACATATTTGAATATACAATTTATAATATTATCTAGCGAATTTTTACTGTTAAACTTGTAATTCTAAATTATATAACATATAATTTATATAAAAATAATTTTTCTACTCAAAAAATTAATAAAATTTGATTTTGTCAAATGAAAAATACTTTTTGTAATTTTGTAAAAAAAATTATTAAAATTTTCCACTCTCCTAATATCGCCGCTCTAGGCCCGGGTCTATAGGACCTGTGCCTAAATACGTCTCTGGCCATAGGTAGTTACATTAAATTACTAAACTGTTAACCTTGAGTTTTATAAAGTATTTTTTTTTTGCTTTGTTATGTAAAATTTATACTATGCAAGCTATATTAAGTAAATGTGATAACAATACTAATAGTATTATAAATTGCTTGATAGGCGTGAGTGGGGAAATGTTCAAGTCGTTCACAAACACCACCGGATGATTACGGTTTTTGCGAGCACGAACACCTGTTGATATTGTATTATTTTATTACAATTTACATTACATTCAATCAAAACCTATTTTATGCTGTTCCTACCTAATACCATATAGTGTATACAGCTCCTACTATTTTGATGCATGTATACAACGTACTCGATACTACACGTTTCGGTGTTAGATATACATATAACATTTAACACTACAATTACATTATTGTAGGTAGTAGAAATAAATTGTGACGTATGTGAATGACTATAATAAAAATATACACTATAATGATACTTATAAATTATATAGTGTAGAATTCAATAAGCTCATTAAAATCTCTACTAATCAATAGCTTAATATATGTTAGGTAATAACTGATCGCTTATTTTACTATTTACAATTATAGACGTCACATTTATATATTTTTAAATTTACAATATTAATACGCTGATGTATAATTTGTAGAATTATAAAAAAATAAATAGTTTAACTATATTATTCATTTATTCTTTTATAAATCGGTTCTTTTATTAAAGAACACTCATTATAATTTCAAAAGATATTAATGTTTAGAATATATAAGATGTATATAAAAACTTCAAAATTGTTTATTTAACAGTTTTTCGTCATCGTTATAAAATATTAACTTATAGCTCAATCGTTCTAATTTTATAACAAATTTACAATACAAATTCATACATGAACCTTAAAATTCACATAACACACATATGTATAATTGTTTCTAATAAATAACCTGACATTTGTTGAAAAACTTAAATAAAAAATAAGTCCCTTAATCCCCCACCTTCAATTTACGCCTATGGATGACCTAAGTAAGATATATTATGTTTAACCTAATTTAAAAAATTATATGAGTATACTATTGACTAAATATTAATTATTAAAAAATATTTTGTATTGCATACCTAATTATAAAATTACCGATATTGTATTCATTTACAAAGTACGAGTATTTAATAGACTATTAAAATATTAACTAACTAACCTTAGTATTTAAAATAGAATAACTAGGAAACTTTAAAATTTCGATTACAATATATGAAAATTCTCAGAAAAATTATTTAATTCATAGCTTTCTTTAAAGCTTATAGGTTCTCGTTAGAAAAATCTAAGCATGCAAAAAATTCAAAAATATCAATATCGTCTTTAACTACATTTAAAAATTTCAAAAATCAGAATTTGAATAATTTAAATGTAAATATGGGGTAAACATGCTTAAAAATCATCATATAAGTATATTATTATTATGAATGAAATGTTCATCCACCATAATAAATAAGACAGTAGGAATATGGCACCAACATTTGTATTATTAAAAAAAGAGTCAAAATCAAACTGGTACAGCATGTTTAATACATATGAGGATGAAGTGGTTTAGGAAAAAGTACAAAGAAACAATTGAAAAGAAGGAAAAAAATGTAGAGTGCTAATTGATATTTTATCCGCTGCACGCAATAATATTAATTCGTACGCTTTTAAAATATATGATTAAAAAAAATTACTAACAAGGTTACTATAATAATAATTTTTATCTTAGTTATCAGTTACTATGAGCAACATTGAGTATTTATATTTTATTGTAATTGTAAATAGCTAAACATCGAAAGTTGACACATTCAAAGTTCAATTTAACGTTTTAACCTAAACTCTGGTTTTTTTATAAATTTCGATCGATCGATAAAATCTTAGTTATATAAATGTTATCTTATTATTATTTCAATAATACAATATTCTAAGAAATATATTTTTTAAATATTATTATAAGTTATCACTTATCAGATAAAAGTGTTACATTTAATAAACACTTTTAATTAATTTTAAAATGAATTAGCATACAAATAGATACATTTAATTTGCGTAAAATAAATTTAATAGGTTTAATTTTTTTAGTTATAAATTATAATAATATACACAAATAATGTATAGAGACACTATAATATATATTTTTAATGAATGCAATGACTATATAGTAATGAAAGAAATATATAGTATTTTTAAATATATTAAACAAATACAACAATAATTAACAAAATTACTTGAAAATGGAAATGGAAAATATTAATTAGATGATTTTATAATTGGTATTATATATGGCTATTATACATTTTAATTTTTAAACATGAGTTATCACGGCTACATTTATTAGAACTAACGTTAAATTGAAAAAACCTTTAACTTTAAAATAACTGAAAACTTTTTTTAGACCGTATAGTTTATGCCCTAAAACTTCAATAATTTTAATCAACAAATTTACAATTACTTTATTACTGCGGTTTTTAGGTTTCCAAAATAAAAATTCATTGTTTTATTTAACATCGTACTATATTAAATATGATGAATACAATAAATAAATATAATGTCTGCATTATAATATAAAAATCAATGAATACTGAATAATACTCGCATGCCTCTATATATATTTTTAAAAATTAACAATTTAAAGGTTCTCACTTTTCAGTTACTGTATTAGGGTGGTTGTTGTACGGAGACTTCAAAAAGTGCTTTGTAGGGTTGTTGACCCTGCAGTTTGAACACATTATATCTGTTAATATTGGTAAGTGCTAATTAATTTTGTGTTAATAATATATTATTTATTTATAAGCAATGATTTAGGTACGTAGGTAGGTTTTATATTGGAGTTCCAAAATTTCAATTTTAATTCTTGTCCTCTTTTATAAATAACTATTATGTTTGAGTATGTTATTTACTTTATTATCATAAATATTCTGATTTGAATCTTTTTAAGATAACAATTTATTATATATATACTTATAATTTATAATGTAAAGTATAACAGATATAATACTTTGCACAATAATGCTTTCTACGGCATTATTATTTATAGATTATATTCAAACATAGGTACCTATAATTTGGTTATTTGTAAATAATAATTCTAATTTATATGCTAATAATTAATAGTATTATAATAACTAAATCGATAAATTCACATAAATTTTACGACTATATTTTTTTAACAATTATAATATCTTTGTCAATAAATTTATACTAATTTTAACGTTTATATAATTAGGTATATCGTATATATTTATCTATGAATAAAATGAATATATTATATTAACGATACCTCCTTTTGAAACCAATTTTATTTTTCCATGCATAGTACTTATAAGACGTTTAAAACAGGATTTTGTTTTAAATTTACATAGAAATATAGTATATTATCACCTCCTTATCTTTATACTCATTTATAAACTATAAGTACTCATTTTGTAATGTAATTTTTGTACTTGAACACTAATATAATTTATTATTTGCTATATCATATCATAATAAGTAAGTATTGTTTATATTGGCGTAACTAGGTTGGTAGGGAGATTTACTCCCCCCCCAAAAAAAAATTCCTTATTGATTTTAGATTATACTTGTTAAATTATATTATTTTATCACTTGAAAAAAAAAGAAATGAATATTTTAAAAACTCGAATTATTTTCAAGTAAATTTCTAGATAGTGTTGTCGTTGTTAATGAAAAAATATCTATTTTAGATTAAGACTGCAAGTTATATATCATGTAATATTTTGTTATTGTATTGATAAACTTTGTTAAAAATTTATCGTACAACACTAGCTACCGTTTAATTCATAGTCGGGAACTTGTGGCTCTTTAGAGTATCCATCAATAACGATATCCGTAAAATATAAATTAAAATTCGAATGTATTGTAATAAAATAATGTTTTTCTAAATTTGAGATTTTTTTATTATTATGTTTTTAAATCCTACTAATTCCCGATGAAATCGTTTAGTGAAATATATTAGTCATATTTTGTATTATCGAATGTATATTTAAAAAAAAAAAAGAGTCTAAGATATGTTGTGATAGTTATAGAGGAAGTGGTAGTGGGAAGGCCCCTATGAGTTATTTTAAGTTTTTTTTAGGAGGGCTGTAGCTCCTCAGAATTTTAACCCTAGTTGTGCTTATAGTTGTTATACCTACTACACTGTATCTGTGTATTAGTAAATATTAAATACATAATACATAATAAGTGCATGTAAATATCTAATATCTATAAGTATTATTATTATTATTATTACATTACATAGAATTTAAAAGTTATATTTACTTTATTTATTTGTATTAAAGATATCATAACAAACGAATGACAAGTGAGATGCATGTGTTATATGTGGTATTTGCGTATTGTGTATTGATATGTAGTAATTTACTTTATAATTTCAATAAGTGCAGTAATATATAAATAATTCATTACTATTTACTTATAATTTACTTTCAACGTAGGTATAATGAACATTATAAACTAAGACACTATAGACGATAAATTGAAATAAAGTAGTAATTAAAGTATTAGTATAAAACAATTATTTATATAGATAGTTGTTTGATTAATGGCTGGTTAATATGAGAGTAAGTTAGAACGAAGTTTAAAGTAGTATAATTAATATTTTTAGGTCTTTATGGAGATTTTTATTTGTGAAATACCAAGGAGAGGACGTTATTAGTCTTAAACAGATGGATTGATAGGCCTGAAGCGTATTAGTATTAGAGGGTTTTGTAGAACCCCATAACAAAATACCGTATGTCTAGACTCTAGGCTGGTTAAATTATTGACTTGTATATGGTGAGTTTATTAGATACAGAGAGTTTGGATTTCAAGAATGATCTTAGACTAATTTTAAATTGTTGATATGTATTTATCATTTTAAATTATTTTTGGTTTTTTCTATAAATATTGTTCAACATGTCGTTTAAAAAGTTTTAAAACGTAACACACAAAGTTCCTTATAATTTTAACTTATATTTAAAATATTTGAAGTAGGTACCTACGTATTCACATATTTTTAATGAGCATTTGAAGTTAACATTTTTACAAAATTCTGCGTAATTACAAAAATTTTCAAATTAATTTATAACATGTATAAATAATACAAAATGTATAACATTTTTAATTCTAATAGCTTCAGAGGTTTTAGTCTAACATTTTATGAAATTGGATACTTAAATGAAAAATAATAATTATAGTCACTTTCTCGTGATTAAAAATTGTTTTTTAGGGACCAAAATTTTTCGTCTTTACATATGTATATTATTATTTACTTTATACATCTATATGGCACCTTTACAAAATGTAATTTTCAAATATTTAAATTCATTTAAGCATTTTAAACCACAATCTTATTTACACAGTTTTACGGTACTTACATCAGTATCTATTATTAATTATGTATATAGTATATCTATATAAACTTATAAGTGAATAATAACTAGTAATATTATTTGATATAGTATAATAATTTGTAATTAATATCTTTGGCAAAAAATTAGTTCAACTTATACTGTAATATTAATAGAAAAATAAGTTAATATAATATAATAGATATATAAATATTTAATATAAGCTGACAAACTATATCTTCACTCATTGTTCAGAATCGTTTTTCATAATACAATAATTTATCTAAGAATTCAAATTTAACACATCTATTGCAGTCACCTACTCGATGACTAGGAATACTCAACACCTAAATTATACAATATAGTGACTTCTACAGTATTAAATTTGACCGATATATCAAGTAAATATTAAATAATCAATACCTGTTTTGAATTACGTGTTAGAGATGACGGTTAAAATAAATAGAATAAGTAATTTTCTACAAATAATATACAGAGCCGCAGAGGCTTTTTAACTAAGTAATAAGTGTCGAATTGTACTTATGTATCCATTATAGTTTAGCGAATCTTTGGATTTTGAATTGTCCGTCTGACATTAAAAATGATAACCCTTGATTTGTTGGAATTAAATTTTTAATAACTCATTAAATTTATCAAATCTGTGTGCGAACACATTATAGTCATTTATAAAAATCAAGAGTAAAGATAAAATGTAAGAAATAATACTGATCTAGTTAGTTGGGTGTATCATCATTAAGACGGATGTTTTTAAACTCGAAAGAAATGATAAAAATATAATTAAAATTATAAATACATAAAATTAAAACATTATAATAAATTTGAAAAAAGAACTGTATCTAATAATCATATAATATCTAATAGCCATGTATGTATTAATATGTTCCATTAATAATATGGCATTTATGTTTTTCCTTACCAATATGAATATGAATATAATATATTATGTATATATATATATTATAAGTGAAATACCCTTATTTACATTTGTATATAATTATAATATGCATTTACTTATTCATGTACAATATATGTCTGATATGTTAATTATACTATAGGTAAATATCCTTTATACGTTTTGCTTAAGCGTATAAATGTGCGTGTTAAGCGTGCATGTTTCTTTATTTGAGTTTTTTTTTTTAATATTAAATAGGTACTTTATAATTAATAATTGTTTAATGTTAAGCTATATGTACATATAATGTATATGTGACCCTATACCATTATCCTACGACCTTTTATCTAAAATTTGTTAAAAGTACCTTACCCTTGGAAAATGGAGTCTTCTTCATATCACCTATGAGTCATGACTCAATATAGTTTTCAGCTTTACATTTACCATATCCTTATGACGTATATTAAACAATATATTTACGTCAAATTTAAATATTTATTACTTAAAAATTAAGATAAATTTCCGTCTATAAGTGTCGATTATTCCATATCTATCCACCGTAGAAAATTGAATCTAGTATGCACTGTGAGGAAGAGGTCAAATATAAATGAAATCCAGTACTTTTTAAAATAATAATGAAAAGTAAAAAACAAGAAATAGGTAAGTTGTTCTACTATATAGATATTTCAAGTGCACCTTAAATTGAGTAAGTCATTGTAATAGATGTAGTGATGGCGTGAATTTTTTTCCTATAACGATTTTCTATGTTAAATTTAAATAGCTAGCTATTTTTCAAAATTACGAATCTTTAATAAATAATTTTGGTTCATAATTATTAAATATTCAAGTTAAGACTAAGGCCTACACATTTTAATACAATGTTCTTCATCAGTTTTCTAACACTATACAAAAAATGATGTATATTATTAATATTTTTCTATACACATTACACAATGATATTTTAGATTAGTTATTTATACTTCGAATCTACAAATCTATTTATGCCATTTTACTGAACGTCAGTGTACACTTACAACTTATATTTAAGTATATATAAATATATAATGTATACAATGTTTTTAAAAACCTACCTATTACTTCACGGTACCACATTACCGAATCGTATTATTAATAATAGTAATTTACATAAATATTAAATACATTTTAAATTTTTTTTAAATATCCTTAGAAATAAAGACTAACATACCACCTTGCTCAGAATCGTTTTGCGTATGATTTATTTATTATCACTGAATTAAAATTAGCACATCCATTACAATAATTTACTCAATGATAAGGTACACTTAAAATTTACTATAAAGCAAAGCGACTTTCTCGGTTATTTATATTTATATCTAAATATAACACTATAAATCAACAAAATCAAATATAGTATCTTCAATCAATATTTATATTTAAAAAAATGTATTTGAGCTATTATAAATAATTAGTTAAAATTAAAACGTTAATTATAATATATTATTATTATTTATATATATATATATATCAATTCTTATAATATTAGTAAGTGATGACCAATCAAAAATTATTAGTCTTGTTTTAACATAGTGTGATGTTATAATCCTTAAACATAATCTATCACCTATACTCTATAGTATAGGTCCTATACAGTATACATACATATTATATACTACCTAAATAACAATAATAATATATAGTTTAAATATTATTTGTTCTGCATATTAGTTTGTAAATCCAAAATTTCTTCTTGTTATTTATTTTTATTTTTTTTTTCAAGAAATATACAATCTACACAATTAAGCACAATAAGTATATGTGGTATATGTAAGATGAGAATAAAAAAAAATATTAGAGTTGCGTAAATAAGGAGTCACCTACTACTAGCACTTAACTTGGAATTTAGGTTATGGAATTATTAAGTTAAAAGTTATTAAGACGGGAATTTCCAGGAAGTGAAGTGGTATGTGAGCCTGTTTGGTCTTAGCGATTGATAGCAATCAGTCGCACTCAATTAAAGACACAAACACGAATAGATCATTCCGGACTGTATCGGTATAATAGCCCGAAATCCGAATGCTGTGTACAGACAACTGTGACTGATGCGGTGTCAATCGTCAAACCAAATAAGTGCGATAAATGTGACCACAAAAAACATGCAAATTCACAATTTACAACTAATAAAGAGTTTTGTTTAATTAAACAAAAATTTCAGTGTTTAATTCATTAAATAATAATATATACATATATATATAAATAGTCGTACGTTCGAAATCTAAAAAAAAAATAGCATTTGCCGTATGACCCGAACAAAGCCATTAGAGGATTTTCGTGACCTAATCTACCATAAAAGCGTTTATAAAAAACAGCAATTTCTTCTCCTACTGTTTTGATGCTTAGGTCTTTGTGAAGGGTCAGGTTAGAGACAAAAGGTGGAGCATAAGTAATTTTTCGGAGTGTAATATTTTGGAATACTTATATTTTATTTAGATTTGATTTTTTCCTTGTCGATCCCCATAGTTGAATCAGGATCCCGTACGTCTATATGGCCTCCAGAAGAGATTTATTTATTAGTAATTTAGTTTTTAAAGTTGATAATTTATTTATTTTTAAAGAGTAAAATTTTTAAGGATCGAGGACGGGTATTGAGTATAAGTTTTTTTAATATGATTTTGGCATGTTAGTTTTTTGTCAAGGTTTAAAACTAATAAGTATTTAACAGTTTCAATAGAGAAGGTATAGGTAGATTATTTCTTGTAATGTTAGGAAAAAGTCCATGTCTTAACTCTTAAGGAGAATATCGAATGAATCGATTTGTTATTGTTTAATTTAGTTCTCCATTTGACATACTATTCAAAAGTAGGTTTATATAGGATTGTAGATTTTCCGAGACAATTACTAGATTTCTTGTTATTTATAATTAAGAACTTATTATTATTCAAATTCAACTATACTAATACAAATTTAACTAAGATATTATTACACGAAAATATAAAGTAGTTATAATAATTAGTGATGGGTAAATCTAATTTAATGTATATAAGACGTAGGTATTTATTTTCATTTTACAATATAATAAAATAACTTTTACAAATATTATTTAACTATGCTAAAGTACGAGTATTATATTATATACGGTATCTGCTAATTTCTATGTAATATTATAATTTATAATTTACGTATTCGATTCTATTCAATTTTAGTATTAAATAGTTGTTACTATAATCTAATGAGGGATGTATTCTTTTATAGAAGATAACGGAACACATTTTTTAAAATTATATAGTTTAACTATATAAGTCCAATTTGTTGTATTCAGGTACTATTCAAGTAGGCACGCTAAAATTTCTATGGATTATAATCATCATAGTATACTGTATAGAAATAGAAAACAGTAAAAATATAGTAAGTATACTTCCATAAGTGTACTTTATTAATAGCTAACTATTTTATTTTAACATCAATAAGAATAAAAGATTTTCAATATTGTAAAAATTACGTAATTTCATATTTTATGACCATTTATTTTGATAGTTATTATAGGGAAATAAGCAATATAAGAAATATACAAAAATTGTAAGTTACATAATAATATTAGAATATGATAGGTATTGCAATGTATGATTGCGTATTAATAAAAGATAAAAATCGACAATAACCAATCTAATTTAAAAATCTCCGATAGACTCCTCCCTGTATTTTTAAATTCAATAGAAAATATTATGAATGTATATCTATAATACTATTATATATTAAATCTATAACTATATATTATATAGATATAATCAAATATTCGATAAACTGTAAACATTTATGTACTTAAACAAGGTATTTAGGTGTCTATTATTATTTATTACTTAAATATATATTATTTATTTTTGCAAGGTGGACGTGAAATCAGGATATTTCTTTTACGTGATAATTTTTTTTCGTTGTTTTACTTTAACTTTAAGTTTTAGGTAACCTTTGCTGTAAACAATATAAACATTATATATATATATATAATGATGGATTCTATGCATGTATGATGAAGCAGTATAGTGCAGATTATTACTCATTATTGTGGGTGTTAGTCTCACCTCCCTTAAAAGTGAGAAATGGATTTACGGTAATGCGACAATAGTGTACGAATTATCTTTTAGTAATATTTATATATTCAACGATTGTATGTTCGTTTGATGAGTACAGCGTCTACATTTAGATCTACCGTTCCAAGACTGTATATAGTTCCATACAATATGTGTGACTTATACATACAGTATACTATTATAATTTATTTATAATGGAATATCGACGAAAATGATCGTATGTCGCGTGTGTTGTTTTTTAAACGAAATTCCGTTCAAATCTCCGGAAGACAGATAGAGAAAGTAGATAAAAACGAAAAAACAAATTGACGTGCATGCGGCGTACGTGTTTACTGTCACTGGTGCCATGTGCTTGACGCTGTGTCAAAATATTACTATATTGGAGTGAGATTGAAAAAAGAAAATTTTTACCTATCTTCTTTCTTCATCGTCATCTAAATTTACCCCTCACAAGTCTATGACAAAAATACTGCTCGAAAACTTCAAGTCCACAATCTCTATAAAATTATACTTAATGTATAATAAACAATATTATATTAATTTACTTTATATTAAGATATAGCATAATATTTATCGATAGCTAAGTAATATTCATATTTAATTTATATTTAATTAGCTTTTTCGACTTGCTACATGCGTGATATTATAATAGTATCTAACGTTTGATGAGTTTGATCCAATAAGTCAATGAATATCCCATTAGTTAGTACATTATCACCGTAGCATATAACGAGGCCATTTTTTGACCAAAATCATACCCTTTCTTTTTTGACTGATTTACTTTTCAGCTAAGCTAAAAAATTTAATATTTATTGTATTTTATACCTATAAAAAAGTATTAGAAATATTATTATTATTACAAATTATATTATACATAAATAGTAATTTGTCATTTTAGTCAATAATTTTTTGATCAATACCTACTATAGTTACTAAATAAAAAATATAATGTTTTTTTCTTATTGTTGTTTATACATATTAATAAAAATATATGGTAGTTTCTGTCACAATCAAATCCTGAGGTTATAATAGTATAATATACAATTATATTGTAATACGTATATTATAGCTATGCGAGGAAATCGAATATATGCCCCACTCCCACATATCTAATAAAGTAATAAAAATAATTTAATGAAATTTTAACTTTATATCTATCTATTAAAAAAAAATGTATATCTATTTGAGATGGATTATTTAAATAAATTTTTGAGAAATATTTTCAATTTTATTTGTACATAAATTTATTTTTTTGAACGGAGATGTAAACTTTGCCAAGCTGTAACTTATAGATTATTTGTTCAATTTTATTTTCATGTTCATTTAGTTCTTTCATATATATATATAGGCGTATATGTTAAATTATTACGTGTGTTTTTCTGTAGTTATTTTGTAAACACCGATAGGTAATCGTATTTAAAACACACGCACGTATTTAAGAATGTAACAATTTAAACTTGTTTATATATTATTATATTTATAACAAAAATGCTATTTTAAAAATTAAGAAAAAATAACTGAATTTAAAATGCGTATCATTGGTAAAATATTGTAGTTTTCAAATATGACCATTTATTAAATCATCCACCTGTTTTTCTAATTAACTGTCAGTTAAGCAATTGTTTTTTTAGTTAATTATTGTTCTACATAACATAGTTACAAAGTTATAATATCAATGTCTGTAGTTTTTTTCTCTTCCTTGGAACTCAAAAGAAAAAATTAGAATTCAAAACTTAAAAGTTTATATATTATTAGAAATTACAATATAATTTCCATCTAAGTCAAAAAAATACCTTTTTCTTTTAGAACACACTCTATGTGATATCTTTTTACGAATGCATATTGGACATTAAATAGGGGATTTTAAGACACACTCAGGATACTTTTTTAATATTCCAACGATATATTATGTAGGTATACACTAGTTATTCAGGTACTTGTATACATATGAACTATCAAGCCCAATATCTATAGGCCATAGGTAATTAATATTTGTATTTTGTATTTACTTTTATTATTAGATACTTATATAATCAGTACTCTAATTGTGAAAAGGTCGGTATGAGGTAGAAAGACGGAATTCCTCTACTATTTTTTGTAGTTTAAGACCCCCCGCAAGTTATTTTCACTAGGACAGAAGGACGTGTTTTTTACAAAACATTTTTTTAACATACATATTTTTTATATCATTTTTATTACAAAAATTATATTGAATAACACATTTAATTTAAATTAATTAAATCATTATTGTGATAAATATAGTATAATACATATATTTTATACTTATATTGTACAGCAGTTAAAGAATATATTAATATGCAATTGTAATTTAAATAAAAACAAAATAATATATATGTAGGTACATTAAATTCATTAATATTATTTAATGGAAACTTTCTATACTTTTTATAAAATTTTACTATTTATTTTAATGGTTCGTAAGAATTATTACCGCAAGTATGCTCATAAATTTAATGATTTAAGCAATTATGGTTGATGCCCAGAGGATTTTGGGCCTTTGCCTTTAGTCCTTACAAGTTAGATTAAGTAAAGTCATTTGAAGAGATGCTAATTTTTTTCGTGTCTAAGAGTCAACCTTCATTTGTTACTAACAAATTTATTCGTCGTACACACAGACACAGTACTCAGCAAGTCAACAACTGATCTATGCAAATGTGATTAAATATAACAATTATTATTAGTATCATTTGTAATAAATCTCGTAAACATTACTAAAGGGATTTAAGTGCGCTGAAAAATCCAACCTTTTATATCTTCGGCCATTTTTTTAAAATTATTAATTTACAAATTGTTTTATTATATATTTATTTTCTTATATTTTTGGAATCAATAGATCAATAGTAAGTTTTATTTTTTGTCCGGCCTTTCTCATATTGGAAATAAAACCATTTTATTGCATTAAATGTATATTTAATAAAAACTAGATTCGACACATTTTTGATATTTTGTTGTTATTGTCAATATTATATTGATGTATATGATTTATCATTTATTGCACAACAGGTAAAATATTTATTAATTATGAATTTATAATGGAAAGAACAAACGTATTTAAAACATTCATAATGAGGATGTGGGTGAAACAACTTGGCTTGCTCATTCAAAGTATCATAAGTTAGAATTTTAACATCCCCGTGCAATATTTTAGGTCTAGTCGTGCTCGTGGATCACTGCAGCACACACCGTAGTAAAACAATAATAATTATTACCTAATAATTATATTGTTCGCGATGCGTATTATGGCAGGGCGCTAGGCAGCACCATCAGTAAGGTGTGTTGCAATAAGCGCGGAACACGATACAGCTATGGCACGTCGTATACAATATAAAATTATATTATATTATATATTTTTTACCATTATCAGCGTGTGACGAGAGTGCGCACGTTTGTGTGTGTGTACGCGTAGGAGTAGGGGAACGTGCAGGCCAGTCTAATAAAACCACGCGTGTATGTGTGCGTGTACGCTTTTTTTCCGTTTTATCGTAAGGTACCTATCACAGTTTTTAGTCTGGTTTGCCCGCCCGTCCGAGCAGTACGGTCTTAGTGTTTCAATTGACCGCCGTCCGCAACGAGGAAAGTACGTAAATATTTTTTTTATTTTCCTTATGTTATAATATTTCCACTCCACCGCGCCTCACACAATGCAAACGACACAATACGTTTAACTATGTAATATATTATTCGCATAATAATATAATATATTATTAAAACCGCGGTACTTAATTATTTGCTTATAATAATATATCTTTACATAGTAATACGGATAAGTATAGTGTCCGTTGTCTAAAGTTATTCGAAATCTATACTAGCCGTACATGACAGGTGATGTAAGTATAGACTATAGTAGGTGCGATATTAAAATTACTATTTAGTAATGGTGTAAATTATAAGTACCATACCGTATAATAATATTATGAAGACGGCGCACGCCGCTGATCTCAATGAGTTTACGCTCGTCCACGGTTATTAATCGTTATCATTATTCAAACAGTTCGTGTTATAATATTATGCGAACGCCTGTCGTGGCTGTCGCGTTCGCGATTTAAAAATATTTTGTCATTTGGTAATGTGCGCGTTTTAAAATTAAAAAACGAAAATAATGCTTCTAGTTTTTGTTCTATGGGTACCTATCAATAGCGTACTTGACTGCACACTCTCTGTTATTTTACCATCAATTTTGAATAGGTAATTCAAATGGAAATTTGTGTCCCACATCACGTATCTACACAACCTGTACTGCTTAGGTACATTATAATATAAAACATATTAACGTGCATTACGCCTAACTGCTTTTAACATACAAACAAAATATATGAACACACAATATGTCGTTGTTCTAAAAAGGTCTCGTTAAATCATGCTAAATTAATAATTTGACAATGCTCGATAACAGTCATTTCAAATATTATGCTGGATCTCCCGTCAACAGTAATTTGTATACCGTCTTTATGAATATGCAATTGTTCGACCTCTCAAACTCATCGAACCAATACATTATTATATCTTTAAATCGGTATAATAATATGTTACGTGTCTAATTGAAATAGCCGCATCTGTCGGGCAGCTCGCCGTATTTGCTTTTTATTAGATAAATGATTAATGTCCCTCGCGTACGACCAATTTATTGTACAGAGAAATATTCGGCGATTAAAAATAAAAATTCGCCACACTCTTATTGTTATCGACTATTTAATCGTGTTTGACCTGTGATATTATGATTACTAACGATTTAATGATTGACATCAGTAGTTGTTAACGGGTAGTCATAATGTTTACGACGATTTTAATAATGTTAATGATTTGATAATTGTTATGAACGCGCGAAGTTATTAGTCGAAATTTCAAATGATAGTATCTTGTTCATTAGTAATATAGAAATTTCTTATGTGGAATACATTTTAGTAAATAGTCCATTTATTTGTTATATTGAATAATGACTATATTGTTATTACGTTTTTAATTTAAAGTCATTAAATTGACTATATAGCAATAGTAAAAACATAATGATGTAACAGACGAAAACATGTGGGTATAATAATTATGACGATGATGTTTTCTCCATTTAAATGTAGTTTTAAAACCACAATAAAAAACTACGTAGGTTAGATACTAATAAGTAGGTATCTATACTTAATCGTTTACCAGTTTAATCATACAAATGCCATACCTATAGTTTCTAAAATTAAAAGCGTTACATAATATAATATAATATTTTATAGTATATAGGTAATAATATATTTAATATTATGTATGATGATTGATAAACATAATATTATATTATTTATTAATTTATTTGGTACTGTAATTTGCAGATGATAGCTATAAATCATAATTGGTAATTTTCATAATAGTATCACTTCGCGTTTTAGTAAACTCACTAATACGAAATTCCCGATGACTGTTAGAACTTATCGTTAAAAAAAAACCAGCACGCGTGTAAGTACAATACTTGTATTCTTACTAGATAACCCTATTAGGTGACAAACTTATCACTAGGATTATAACTTTTAGCGTATAATATAATAAACGTTTGAGATAAGTATAAAATAGATATTGTTTAAATTAAAATAATTATTGAAAACTTAACGACTAAGATTATAATAAAATATATTTAATTTCATAATTTTAAGTGTCTATATAGTCTTATTACATATATAAGTACCTATAATAATATAATAGAAATCGATTTCACATAATAATATGCATTGTCCATAGCTCTAAGGCCCAAGGTATAGATTAATGAACGTCGAACATGCCAATTTTTAAAGGCTAGTCAAACCATATTTTAAGCTGCTAACTTGAAAATCAGTTTTTTCGTATAATTAAAATTTTATTACTATGTTTTGTTGGGTACAAAATCTGGAATTAGACTATGGTTATTCGTTTGATTTAGTTGAAAAATTATTTACTAAATTATTTTCCTTCGTCGATAATCAGATTATGTTAGGTTTTAGAGTTATAAGGCTTATAAAATATATATAGGTAGAAAAATAAAAAAATATCATAATATATCACAGTTTAGCAGTTACTTCATCTCTTCACTTTCTCACTCTCACATACGTTTTTTTTTTTATCAAAGAATACTCATTATTTCAAAAGCTACATTTAAAAAAAAAATTTTTTTTTACAAAATTCTAAGTCGTTACCAAATAACATTTAAAAAAAATAAATACTTTTTAATCTTAATTTGTTTACCTTTATTCAACATAACATGAATTTTTAATTCCTTATTTCAAAGCAACATATTTTTTAGAGTACTTAGATGTATGTATAAAAATCGAATTTTTGATGAATATTTTATGAAGCAAGTATTTAAAATGTATAGACAAGTTGTGACTATAAGGTACACCGCAAAATGTTGATTCACTGCTCCACTCAACTAAATTTTAAACGCTTATAACTAATAATTTCTTATCAAAAATTGTATTTTTATTCATTGAAATACTCCAAATAATATTTTGTTCTAGAATATTAAATTAAAAATGTATGTTGTAATTAAAAACGTTAAAATTTAAAAAGTGATAACCATAAAAATATAATTTAAAAAAAGTAATTTTGTAGTAAAGACTTAAGAGTTCAATAAAAGCAAATAATATATAATTAAAAATACAAATAATTGTTAAAGTTTAAAACTATCTTATCGTTTGTGTATAAATAAATCAGTAACGATGATTTATTTTAATAATTTCATGTATGCTACATATAATATACATAAATACATAATACTTATATATATATAAAATGTTTTTTACATATTAAGAAGCCCATTGAAAAATTACCTTATCAAATTATCATTTATAGATATAATTTGTATGTATAGAAATACTACATATTTTTTGAAAATTTTTTCATAACTGAAAACATCAAATTTGTTACATCTACAATCAATGGCATACTTAGGACAGGCCTCTCGGGTACATCCAAGTTGAGGGCCACAATAATTTCATTATGACATTAAAAAAAAACACGGTACAATTATTTTTTTTAATCAAATAGAGATTCAAAAAGTTGGTTTTAAATATATTTGTAATTAGTACAACAAAGATATTATTATTATTTCTTGGTTTGCAGCATTAGACTCTTTCTTAAATGAATCAATATTTAATAATTTAATGTTTGAGTATAAGGGGGCCTCCACAGTTCGCCCTCTATAGGCCATAGAGATATCAAGTTTCAAGAATCATGCTGTGCTACTGCTTTCAATACTAATTTGCTCAGAATTCAAATTATTAAAATAAATACAATTAACGGTTTTTTTTTAAAAAAAATTTTCGTAACAGATAAAAATAATTCCATAAGTTCCTGCTTGTAAAATATTCTAACTTTATGTGTACATATATTTTTTAATAGTTTAATATAAAATTGATATGCATATGTTTTCCTATATTTAGTGTCATTAAAATATAACATACGATATTCATAGATCAAAAAAATATTATTATATATTACCTGGAATAAAAATTGAATTAAAATAAATTATTTACTCTCACGTTCATTAAAACAATATCTTAGAACAAAAACGTAATAAAAAAAACCAATACGGAATATATCCATACCTTATTCATTTTTATTAAAACATTATTGTGATATATCATATATTAACTTACTATAAAGTACAAACTACAAATATATAATTCAATACATGTATATGTTTTAACTCTAAATATTCTAAATACTAGGTTATATTTATTCTTATATTTTTTAATGATGTTTTTACGCGTTTCGCTGAAGGTACCACATTAAACTAATTTCTTAAGAGGATATGATACCAATTATTTATCATTTTTGTCTATTATAAAAAAAAATTATATAGTACCGCTAATGAATATACTTATATTTTATAAGAAATAAATAAATTGACCAATTTCTAAGTTCAAAGACTATTGAATTGCATGGGTTTTTGTATAGAATTTTCAATATACCTTTAATTTTTAAAAATATTTATAGGTACTTATCACGCTTTAAAATAAACATATCCTTCGAAGAAAATCCCGATTTCGAAATGCTAACAATTTTTATACCATAAATTTAGAATACTATTAACTCTAATTTAAAAAAAGATAATATTAATATATTAAATGAAACTTTTTTAAATACCTTTCTTGAAACTTATTTATATCACTTTAATAACTTATAATGTGATTGGCCTAAATAATTTTTTGGTGTTACATAAATGTAATACAATTACCTACATTACTATTAAGCAATATCTAAGAATTATTTAAAACATAATGTGTACAATGTGTATACCTATTACTTACTTCCTAATACCTCCTCTATTTTTCACTGAATACCTATATTTTTCTATAGAATAAACCATCTATAATTATTATTTACATTAATATTTATTATATATGTACATATATGATTTAGATTAAAAATGTCAATAATAAAAACAGAAACAACCGAAGCACTGATAGAAAGAGGGTTTGAATTTTTTGCAAAACATTTTCCAGATGTTGAAAAACCTGATAAATTAGGTATTGGACCCGGACGAGTAAATTTAATTGGAGAACACACGGATTATAATGACGGGTTCGTATTACCTATGGTGAGTAAATCAATTATAATGTATATTTTGTATATTGCTTCATATAAAGTATATATAATTTCAATAATATATATAAGTAGATACATAAGAGACTAGAATAAATACTGACATATGATTTTGCGTTTATAAATATATAAGTTGTAGTAGAATATTGAAGGATTGAGAAAAAACCATTTTTATACTTAGATACAGGTACCGCACTACCGCATTAGGTATAAATAAGCATTTCGAATTGTGATAGTTAGATTCAGATAGTGTAATTTTCTTAGAATTGGACGATTTGGTAATCGTTTCTTTCTTTTGTTAAACAATAAATTAAGTCAATTTTAGTTTTATTAAATCAACTTGATTTAGATTTAAATGTTTATTAGTCGTATTCATCAAACGCTCGAAAAATAAGTGACCTGATCTGTATGATGGTCGCACAAACTACGTCTGAACAGATACTTGAATTTAATTTCATTATTTTAATGATTGATCTATTCTACATTTTTATTTTTATTCATTAAATTTTGTGTATTAGTTACTTCGTGTTTTTTCTAAGGGAACAATTCATACCCCCCCCCCCCACACACACACACACAAAAAAATCACAATCGACAACAACAATTCAATAATAAATAATTAGGGACAAACAACTAACACATCAAGCCAATTACGCCCAAAATGTAATATATGAAAAATAATTACTGGAAGCCTTTTAAATTACTCTGACGGCGTCACGACGACGCATGGATAATATTTTTGATAATAAATAGATCAAGGTCGTCTCGTCCAAAAAACATTAAAGATTTAGGTAATTTGTTTTCTTTTAATTTTGAAGTAAGTTATATGCATTTAAAAACTATAAATTATTTAAATTATTATTTTTTTATTATATAATACTCACAATTTGCTTCAAAATTAAAATATTAAAAAGACTTCGCTAAATCCTAGTCTTTAATAATATTCATACCCTTAAATTTGATAATAATTCAATTCATTCTAATACAAAAAATAACAGTAAAATGGATTATTATAAACGTATAATTTGGTACGTTATACGTACAATTGTTATAACTATTAAAATGGTTTTTTAATTTTATCTAAATTTAAATCCTATTCTCTAAGTTGTTATAATGTTTATTGTAAGAATATAATATCTCTTATAAATTATTTAAAAAAATCATAAAATTAAATTAATCTAGTACTTAATAATATAACAAAAAAAAATTATTATTGTACTCGAAAATTTTTACCAATTATTAATGATAAAATATAGTTTATATCATCACTGGACACTCTTAAGACTTAAATGGCATAAAATATCGAAAGATTTGAATAAATTCATTACTAAAGGAAAAATAGGGATGAGCATACCTCTTGGTGTAGTACCGCCTTGTATTATATAGGTATAGTTGAAAAAATGTAGGTGTTAGTGATAAATTATTTATTGATACGTAGCGTTAACTACTTTGTATGCTCGGAATAATTCACACATATTACCCTGTATTTAAAATATACATTATACATGCGTTTTAGCGTGTTATAATTTATGAAATTAATTTAAAACTAATTTAATAACTTTAAAGTTTTAGTGGACATAATTTTATCAACAACGTATTTTTGATCAATTAAGGGTACCTACGTGAATGTTCGTATATTTACATGGTCATTCAAAATTGTTTGTAGATAGGTACATCGTTTTTATATTATATAAAATGTATGTAAAAATTGTACATTTTATTACTTTCAGTATATCCAGTATTCGTAATAGACTGTAATGCCTATTCACATTCATTATTCATGTTTAGTGTTTGTATTATTTGCATTTTCTAACGTATTCATCGTGAATAAGTAAGAAGCATGACCAAGTACAAACTTGGTTTTAGAGTTATCGTACAATTATTGAAAGCTTATACTATTTAATTTAACACCACCGTACAACAAAATTTGTCATACCTAATTTAAGTTTAAATATGATATGTGCCATAGTCCGTATTATATGAGTTTTATACCTATAATTCTATATTGTGTTTATGTATTAATATTATTTTTTCTTTTTTTTAATTTTGTATAAATTTTATATATAGTAATTAATTGTTAATTATAATAAAAATTTCTATAATTTTCATCAAATAAGTTTAATTCCTAAATATATATATTTTTAATGCACTTCCTAGTACATTTTTTTTAACATTCACTGACACAATTACTTGTATTTATGCTAATAATCAATGTATATATTTTTTTTATTTTACTAGGTATTATATTACTTTTTTAATTTGTTTTATTTATATTTTATACAACAATTTATTGAACTTGAATATTTCAATGGCTGTCTTAACGCACTTAACCATTTCGAAATAATTCTTAATATATATGTAATATGATTTATAAATATCGACATATAGTATAATATTTGTCATTTAACATTATAATATTCAAGATGATTGAAAATTTCACAAGACCTTAACATAGGATTATTTATATTTAGCCGCTAATTTTAATATTTATTATTTATCAGGTATAGAGCTTTAACGATTTACGGTCATGTTACATGTATAAAAATTAAGTAAACTTTTCATTTAAATTATTAAAAAAATATATATACTCTCATAAAAACTAAATCAATGTTTTGCTAACAATATTACTAATTTATGTACGAGTATTTATTTGATTCATTTTTGTTAATAACACTGATAACAGTATATATCAACATTGATATTTTTTAAACTTAATTATTACCTGGTGATTAATACATATTGTATAATGTTGGCTATAGTGAAAATACAATTTTAAATTAAATTGTATTAAATTTATAAATGATCATAATACTATATTATTAATTACTCTGAAGTAATTTTTCAAATATGTATTGTTAGTCGTAACCATAGCAGTGGTACTACATACATAAACAATTTTTATTTGTACCTAAGTACTTATTAATTAGATTACCCTTATTTTTGGCTTTTAAATTATGACATCATTAGATTAAATTTATAATTGTTTAAGTACATTATCGTTAATTGTAGTTTATCTTATTTATTACCTTTTGCGATGCTAATGATGCCTTGAGTATTTTATTTATTCTATTTACAACAAACACACTCACATACACATATTATTGAATAAATTTAAACACTTCCTTAAACGTTTAATCAGAAGTTTAGTTGGGCTAATTAAAAACATTAAATTATTTATAGAAAAAACCTTTCACCCTGATAACTTGTGTAGATATTTTTTATAACTACTTACGTCAATCAACAATAATACAAATAACAAAAATAACTGTTTTAATGATTTTCTTATCGTTAAATTATTACAATGCAATACATAAATGTATTTATAAACAATTATTTCTATGTCTTATGGTAAATAAACTTTAAACTTAGTGAATTTAAAAATTAAATTGCTTTAATTATAATTCATTAGTAATTATTATTTTCTCTAAATATCAAATATTAAACATTTTAAATTTAAAAAACATTATTTTCATAATTTAAAAATAAAATATTATATTTATGGAGTGATTCACCAAGCATGTAGCTTACCAAAATTTTTCCTTTAATAATGGATTTATTCAATTCTGATTTTTAGAATTGTCAAATTTAACTTATTACTTAGATTTCAAGTAGTAATTTCAAAATTATTTGGTGTCTACACAAATCTAATTAGAACCAATTTGTTTTACTTCAAATGAATGATAACAAACTATTTTTTTCTTTAAAGTTGGTTTCAAATTAAAATTCGAACGAGTAGTTTCAGAGTTATTAAACTTTATAAACTGATTTGAAAATTACAGTAATGATAAGCATTTGTTAGTATGTTTATAAAAACTTTTCAGTATATTAAGCAGGTAATAGATTGAATAGTATTTATTTATTTTATATATGATTTAAAACTATTATCAAGGATTTTAATCATTTTTACGGAAAGTCAAATTACTAATAAACTATTCCTACTTAATTCAAAATAGATACATACATTTTTCGTTATAAAAATTAGCTGCTCAACAGTTCATATTAAAGCAGTTTGTATCGTAACAGGACACTCATCGACCATCGACCTATAAAACATTGAACGCTCAACGCATACAAATCATAGTATATGAAAATACGGTTTTAAAGTATATTTAAATTGTAAGTCATTTTAAAAATTGACATTTGAGTAAATGCATAATTAGAGTATAATAAGAAAGTAAACATATTTGGTAAATCTTGTAAATTATATCGATTATTTACAATAGTATGGGAAGATTTTTAGGGAAAATAAGAAATTATTTGTTATTGTAAATTGATTAGTTACCGTATTTTAAAATTGTTTAAAAGACTACAGGTTAGGTTATTCATACATATTCATTCATATACATTAAAGGATTATTGTATACCTTCGAGTAATAACGAATTATCGACTTCAATAAATTTAGAATTTTGCATTAACTCTAATTTATAGATAACTAAAAAATAAAAATAACCGAAGAAGCAGCTTTGCTGTATAGTAGATTTCGAGTGTGCATGTGCATATAAGAAAGTAAAATTTATATATGAGGAACCTTGAATTAAATTGTTAAACTTTATTACCGAATACGTTTGAATATCCAAAGTCGTTAAAAATTTAACTTAAAGCGCTCATAAAAAATGTATGTGATTTTACACTTAACTTCTTTTTAAATTTTATGTAAAAGAAGTAAAAGAATCTTTTATTAGATTATCAAACTTAACCACTTAGGGTATTACAATTAAAAATGTTATGAATTTTTACTACAAAATAATCTACACTTTTTTGTTATTTATAAGGAATCAAAATTTAAACTTTAAACGTGCATAACAAAATCATAAGCGTACATCGGTGTGATTTAGGGGTGATTAGCTCCCAAATGTTTCAATAGACCCCTCAAAAATCGAATGTAATATATTATACTCATGTATAGAAAAGGTTTGGGGTCACTTTACATTATAGCCCTACTAAAAATTCAAATAAATATCCCCCTATGAGCAAAATTGTGGCTATATATTTTAAATATTTTTTAATTTCTATTGGAACAATTTATAAGGAACATCGTATTACACTTTAGAAAAAAAAAAGATACTAAATAAGTCAAAAATAAGTCAAAAATTGCATATGTCTAATATGCAAAAAATATATTTATACAAATTCTAATTAATTGGTAAAAATGTCAAGTTTCTAATATTTAATTTTTGAAAAAATATTAGATCTATGTATTTGTTTTTTTTTTGTCTTATAATTCATTTTTTATTTTATTATATATTTTTCTTATAATGATGTATACTTATTTATTACTTTTATATTTTAAGCTTTCATGCGTTTATTAAACGATTTTGTTAAAATTGGTTTTGTGTAAAAATTGTCACTTCCTGATTGTTTGAAAAGTAATTTTTGAATTTTAACTTTCATAAAAATAAAATAATTTAAATTTGCTACCAAAAACCTTTCTCAAAGATAATGATTGAAGTATTTTTATTGTTTCAAAAAAATGACAAAATAACCGAAAACAAAATATTAAAAAAAAATACTTTTACTTCATTCATAATTTAAAATAATTACGTACTGTTTGTTATCAACTAGATATTCGTTATTAGTTTAATGTTTCTTTGATGTTTATCACTAGAGTACAATATAATAAATGTGTATTCTTATATTATAGAGATGATATTTTAATAACTGTTAATGTTGAAAGTTGCACATTAATGAGAAATTATATTGAATGTTAATAATGTTTATATGTTATCTACTTTTAACATATAATTATATATTTTATTATGAATTTTATATACAATTATAATCAAACATGTGAAATAATGCTGTTTTAAATTGACTCGTGATAAAATTTAAGTTTTCGCATGTTATACTGTTATAACTTAAAACATAATATTATTATAAATATTAAGGCCGTAACTGGGGAGGGTCTAGGAGTTCAGACCTCCGCCGAAAATTTAAAAGTTATAACATTTTAGTGGTGAATGTAAGGTATAACATAAGCCATTGAATATTTTTCAGTTTCGACCATGATGAATATTATTGATACTAATGATACTATTATAATATATATAACTTAAATTAAATTTTATAAGTCTCTTAGTTACAACAATTTAGCACAATATTCAAAATGTCTTTAAATCACTGTATTTATTTAATATTTTGCATTGTGATATTATATTATATTGTGACATCATAATAATTCACGATTTAGAAGCTTTTAACACGTAATTGTTTTTTAATATTTTATTTTTATAAAGCATTAAATATTGAACTGTATTTAAAATACTAACCATTTGTTTATCCCCCTTCATTTTTCAAATAAAATAAAGTATTTTTTAAGTAGATATTGCTAAAAAATATTGCTTCTATTTATATGAATAATTTATTTAGAATTCCTATAAAATGTTGTAATGTACATGACGAAAAAGAATCATAATAGGAATAATAAATATTATATCATGTATTATTATTTATGTCGCTAAATGTCCTGTTGCACTGTTTCCTGGCATTTGAACTAGTACTATAATGTACTATTTATTCCATCATTAAACCATCTAGAAACTAATATAAACGTTGCAGGACGAAAAAAATAAACAAGATTACATTTATTATATAATACCTATTATATTATAACGAGTTTATTTGCAAATTTATTTTAATACCCACGTCTTTATACTACTTGCCGCTTTTATTTCAATTTGTATACCTACTCTTGAATTTTTGTTATCCGAAAATACTTGTATTTACAACATACATGTTTTTCCTGCTAGTATGTTTATTAAGTTTCAAATGAAAAGATTTTCACAATTTATTGTGTAAATGTTTATTAATTGTATACTCTCGTTCATTTTATAGGCACTGCCCATGGTGACAATAATGTTGGGACGAGCCAACAATAGTGATATATGCCGCGTAGTTACTGCATGTAATGATTTCGATGAAATCGAGGACTCAAATAAAACCGAATTTAAAATTCCTACCGTCAAGCCGCTGTACGTGGGCACACCTAAATGGGCCAACTACGTCAAAGGAGTGATCGCATGCTTCCAAAGTGCGTACCCATAGGCACGTACTGTTTATTTGAATAAGTATAATACGTTGTTTAATTAGTTTAGTCATTAACAAACAATGCGTCGATGATAGATAAATTAGAGACCATTATAGACTAAACAGTAAACATTCACGAGTTTTTTTTCGAGATTTTCGTCTAAAAATTGATACTTATACATAAAATATTATACTAATGCCATTTGCCGGAAAATATATAAATATAACTTAAGTAAACTTATATGCATTAAAATATTATATTGACAAAACGTATAGAACTTAATATAATTAAATTTTTTTTCTTCTCGGCACATTTTTTTTCACAGTGGCAACAAATACAAAATAAAATCTTTAAAAAATCGAAATTTTCCTTACAACATTTATGAGAAAATAACACAGTTTTTGACCACAATTTGGTCCTTTACCACTTTCTCTGTAGAAGTAATAAAAAACTCGTTTAAATAATGTTAATTAATTAATTTATAATATTTTATGTTAAACGCTGAAACGCATGTACATACTTTCAAATATTAAAAGAAATATAAATAAACAGTTATATAGAAGAATTTTATTTTCTTAATAATTTCTAAAATATTATTCTATTAAAATTTAAAAATTAAGTTTTTAAAAAAATATTATAAAAAAATCAAATTATTTTACGCGGTAAATATTTTTGTATGACCTACAAATTGACCGTCAAAGACTTTTACACAGTAAATTTCGATTTTTTGAATGGAGCTTAATTACCAATCAAACACTGTAGTGACGTTTATAAAGAATAATGTGCAGCAATGAAACAAATACGTATATTAGTATGACGTAGGAACGAAACGCATGCTCGTTTTATTCATTAATAATGCACTGTTTATTTAAATTCTGATTTTACAAATTTTTATTTTAAGCATATTTTGAAGTAATATGTACCTAACATATGTTTTTTATACCATTGAAAGAGTGTCATGCGGTGATAAAATTATATTTTTCAAATAAAATCCAACTTTTATCGATGTAAATTACTTATGCCTTTTTAAATCTAATTAAAAATTACTCACTTTTGATTTATTAATTCTATATATAGTGTACTGTATAATATTATGTAGGCTAATTTTATTATAGTCCTTAATAATGGTTTTACTAATATGAGTATAAAAATATGTAGGCTTATTATATAAATATAATATTTGAATATAATTAATATATAAAATATTTAGTCTATAGTGTCTACTAACTCATAAATTTTATAAATTATAAATGTTTATGGATTTATATCACTTAATATAATTTTAAAATTATCATACTCAAATATCTTATAAACCTGTTATAATGGATTTTTATTACATGTACAGTAACTTAAAATTTCGTAGTTTAATTTAAATTGATAAACATTGATATATTTATAAAATCGATCTGTTTAACTATTTGCCGCCAAAATAAATTGTTCTCTTTGAAATAAAGAATTTTGTAGTGCCAAAAAATATTCTTTAAGTAGTATAAATGTCTATAAATATTTGAAAATATAATCTTTTAAAAATTCCAAATATTAGAATTTTAATAAATGTACAAAGAAAGGAACAATTGAGAAAGAGCATTGAAAAAGTTTGGCAACTCAATCAGTATATTAAAAATCAATTTTTTATTTTTCCCATTTAGGTATAATAGTAGGTTTTGATGCCGTAATTCTATCCAGCGTGCCCTTGGGTGGTGGACTGTCTAGCAGTGCTTCCCTGGAAGTAGCTACTTATTCATTCATCGAAGCTATTACAGGAAATAGAACAATTCAGTAATGAAAACTTTATGCATATCAATATAGTGTTAGTTAAACAACTAAACCGTTAATTACATTTTTCAGATTAGTACAAAAAGCCATGGTATGCCAAAAAGCAGAACATATGTTTGCTGGAGTACCCTGTGGAATAATGGACCAATTTATTTCCGTAATGGGAATAGAAGGTCATGCTTTACTCATAGACTGCAAGTATGTTTATTATATTGTAATTATATACATCTTAATGCAACGTTACTATTGTCATTTGGACTAGGGCCAATTTTTTTATGATTGGGTGATTACTGATTATATGTTTCATTCAATAAAGGACGTAGGATGATTCGATGTAAAGACGTATACAAACAGTTTCTTGTTCCTGTTTACACGTGACATTAAAATTATTATTTTGATTGTAATATTAATTTGGTTATGCTGTAGAGTCGATTTTTTATTATTTATTAAAAACCAGACAGATTAATTTCTATAAAAGTCAGTTAATGGTTTTGTTTGATTTAATTTTTCCTTTAATTCTATTTATTTTTTTTCTTATTTTTTTTTATAGATCATTACAATACGAACCCGTTCCGTTGACTGAATCCAATTACGTGTTTTTGATAACTAACTCCAATGTTCATCATGAATTATCCAGTAGCCAATACCAGCTGAGACGATTTCAATGCGAAGAAGCAAGCGATTTGTTAAACGTTCAAAGTCTCAGATCCGCCACGATGGAAGCCTTGAATAGTAAAGTCAACAACATTTCAACACTATAATAATAATTTATAAACATAAAATATTTCTTAGGGTGTTAATTTTTTACGTTTTCATTAAATAGAAGTACACTTGAATGGGGAAATGAATGAAATAATATATAAGCGCGCTAGACATGTAATAACAGAAATTGAACGAACAAAAACCGCTGCTGATGTATTAAAACGTGGCGACTACAAATCGTTTGGTGAACTCATGAATGCTAGTCATAACTCATTAAGGTAATTTAATATTCATTTTCGTACGTGTTGATCGCAATTTCTAATTTTTTATTTAAGGTTTTAATTGTTTTGATTAACGAGTACTAAGTTGTGATACTAATAGTAATAGACAATAGTATAGGTATCCACTTACATAACTAGTAATTTATCAATTATAATGATAAATACAATGATATAGAAAACATAAAAAAATTAATACACGGACATATAAAAAAATATTAATAAGATGTTATAAAAAAACCAAGTACTATTCATATTTGGTTATTTTATCTAATTTATCATATAAAAATATACTTTTCAATGAATAATAAAGAGGAATAAGGTTAAAACGTGAGTTATTTCCAAAAATAATTAATTCCATGATAATATTATTTATGATACCATGCTTCTATCATATTATACATTACATATTTTTATTAATTTAAGCTAACTTAGCTACTTTTCCTGGAGCGATATCTGTTGCACCATAAATTATTATACATATCATTATTTAAATTTTATTATTAATTAAATGTTGGTTATTATATTATTCTGTTAATCACGAACCTATTTACAGATTTTATTTTTATTGTTACGGTTTCATATAGTTTATTGTTACATATCGACACGCAATGCAAGGTCATGCGTAAAGAAAAAACAATGACACTCGTGCGCATTATATTTTATTAAAAATGTTTTTACCTCGATGTTACAGTTTTTACTACAATTTTATATTCTAGAATTGGAACAGTCTTTTTTTTTTTTGCTATTGATTGGGTTCACTGTTCAGTATTTACTTTTATTATTCAAATAAAATAAATAATTTAAGGTGTGTTTAAAAATACAATGCTGTTGGTAAACTTTTATTGTTGTAACACAATCATGTTAATTTTTTTATTCATACATTGATAATAACTACAATTAGGTGCCTACTATGTATTATTGATTTTTATATTACGTGTTGATCCTAAGCGTATGAATTATTTTTTGTATTAACTTATATTTAAAAAAAAATATATGTATATATAAATATTATACATATTTTTACTATTCAGGACTCAGGTGTACATAATTCCCATTTAGCAATTATACAGTTATACCTAAGTAATATAGGTATTATAAAAATTTATTAAAAAGTAAAAACTACAATTTCGTATCGCCCTGACCTAATTTGAATTGTATAATTATTACTAAGAAAATATAGAATTTTTGAAAATAATCAAAACGAAAAATGTTTTTAAAGCTTAACTAAACGTTGTAATATTATAATATGTTTTTCAATATACTAAGTGCTGGATCGTGTTGAAAAATGAGAATATCTACAGTATACATAACAAATTTAATAAATCATATTGCCGGTACCTATTAACTAATGTAGCGTTATTATTTATTAGTCTAATAATATTATCAACAGAATCGTCGTAACTGTCGAGTATTATATACTTACCTACTTTAAATAATATGGTAAAATGTGTAAAGAATGATATCGTCTTGCGCTTTTTTTATTATTATTAGGCGGTTCCTATATGACATAATTATAATACATTATACGATTCGTGTTTATTGAATCTTTTTTAAACCACTTATATCTTGTACATAACTTTGTCTTAGCACTCGTTACAATGTAAATTGTTATTATATTTTTCAGGGATGATTTCGAAGTTTCCTGTCCAGAGTTGGATCAGTTGGTAGAATTGGCCAGAAAAGTGCCAGGTGTCCTTGGGTCTCGTATGACTGGAGGAGGTTTCGGTGGATGCACAGTCACATTGGTTAGGGCTACAGAGCTACAATTATGTGGAATTATGCGTGTCCGCGCTGTGTAATTATAATATTATTATTAATATTTTGTTGTGTTTTTCAGGTGGACCAGGCTACCGTTAACTCCGTCGTTAGTGCCATTAGTTCGGAATACAAAGGAAGTCCGAAATTCTACATAGTCTCGCCGTCATCCGGAGCGAAAATTGTCAAATTATAGTACACCGGCCGTGTTCTCACCAATAACCGTTTAAAGCCGTATTATTCGTTATGCGGTACCTACCGTAATGAATAATAAAATCGCTCATGATGTATTTAGTTGTGTAAATTTATTATGAATTGTTTTATGTTTAGACGTGTTTTTTTATGAGATACCTATACATAAATACTTTATGCATATAATATATATTTTAATATAGTAGTAAATTTTATTTTAGTTACGATACACTTAAAAAAAACTATTATATACCTATACCGGCTATACCTAACTAAAAATTGCAATTTTGGAATTAATTATTTGAGGATATTATACCGTAGAGTATAACCATGTAATATAGATATCTATATTCCATACCTCATCGTCACTATTCTTTCTATAGCTATACCGATGAATAAATTGTTGGTTTTCATATAGCCATATTCTTACTACAGTAACATATAGTTTTATATCTTGTACAAACAATGTCGTACTCCACAATGGATTCAGTAGCATCACACGTAAGTAATTGCAGCTGGTCTTGTAAAAATGTAGAATATGCATCTTTCTTACCGGTGGCATGCGCACCGCTCAACACCTTTTTGTATTATTTCCATTTGTTTTCGTTATATTTATCTGCTGAAATTATTTAAAATTAAAACTACCCCAAAATGTTCATTTAAAAATATGAATTATTTATTATTTTATTTTAAAATCTTCAAATATCGTGGATAATAATGTAGCCTGTGCCTTGTAGGTAGGTGTTTTGTGATTAGTTGGTTATATATAATAAAAAATTACTAACATAAAAATAAAATAAAATTTTTTAATAACTATTTCGTCGAATAATATCTGAATAACTCAAATTTATTGTTATTTTGAATTGCTTTTTATTTTGTTATTATACCATAAATACATTAAAGACTAAAATAGTAAAATGAATGGGAAATTTAATAAGATCTAGCAGAAGAAACAATGAAACAACTCAATTTTAATACTTTAACTAAAACATTAAAAAAAGATGCAAAATACATAGAATTTATCAGTGAGGGTCTTTAGATATTAAATTGGAGTACATACAAACAAAAGAAAAAAAGCTTATATACGTTTATTATACTAACGTATCACACAAACTAATGAAAACTCCAAAAAAGACCAAAATTAAAATAAATTATTATAAATTTATCGTTTATTCAAAAATCAAATTAGACTAATCATAAGTAAATAAGTAACTATAATCAAAATAAATTGATTTATTAAAATTAGTTCTAATAAAAGTTGACAATTATATATTATCTATAATCTATTTACATAAATGTATAGGTACTCATAATACAATAACATTATCATTTTAATTATAATATTGATTATGTAATTTTAAATTTTAAGCAGATTATAAAAATGTTTTCATTAATTTAATTATAATTTTATCCATCTTATATAACTTTAGTAGTAAAAACTAAAGATTACTAAAACAAACTTAAATATTACCGGTAAAAAGTGCACAACGTCTTCTTACCACCCACCCACGTAATTGCATGGATATTAAATCTTTCATAAACTGTAGAATGTTTATATGCTGTATATAATCCACTAATATGCTATGCTGAACACTGAGCAGTGACCTACAATACCTGCAAAGTACAAAGTATATACACGACACACATAAGACTTTGTGTTTGGTGTGTCATAAGACCTGAATATGAATTCTGGCGCCACTGAATGAATAATATCACTATATTACATATTTATATTGCGGGACACTATGGTATAATATATTATAATATTTCTTTTGAAATTGAATATATTTTTAAGACACGTTATCGGTAAATTTAAATGTATAACCTTATACCACTGATGCATAAATATATTATTATCTTATCGTTACATAAACACTATTAATATTCTACTATAGCATTCCAAGCAAGGATTATCACAAATGTTTGTTAAAAACGTATCTTTTTATATAAAGACCTTAAATTACAAACTGTGAAAGAGTTATATAATTAATCAATATAAACAATGTCATTAACAATTATTCAGACATTCAAACCTACTTATTTAAAAAAAAATCTCCCTTAACAATTCCAGATAATATCTCATGCTATTTTAAAAAGGACTAATCAAAATACTTTTTTCCGAGGTCTGGTACTTTAATATACAGTAAAATTTAAAATTTAAATTATAAAATAAATAATGAGGCGTGGTCATTGGGTCTTCCTTCTAGTGTTTCCGTGTCATTATACTACTACTGTAATCTTATAAATCACTTATTGTGTAAATAATATCAGATTGTAAATAAATCATTTGATAAAAAAAATAATAATAAAAGTATTAATATAATTATTATTAAATATATATAGATATAAAACTATACATATTATCGTATCGATAACATAGTTTTTCAGAAGAAGTTTCGACGAAGTTAAGCCTTACACGCAGGTGTATACAGTCCACTATTTCGATATAATTCCTGCGATGCGAACAGTGGCGTGACAAACATTATATACAAACTAAATGGGTGCAGTTTTCTTCAAGTTGTGAAAAATAATAGAGGGGTTGGATGATTTGTGAATGATCCGTGTTATAGTTAATTTTAAATTCCTTATTCTAATACAGAATATTTTTTTGGTGTGTTTGTAATGTTTGTATAAATAAAAATTGAATTTTGGATGATTAGCTTATGAATTTTAATTATAAGTATTTAAAATTTAGATGAGCGGAGTGGAGTGGTACATTTTGTGGATTTACATCGCTCATCTAAACTTTAGTTACTTATAAGTTATAAACTTATAACTAATAACATTTTTATTTTATATTTGATTTTTATAGATCAAAATATTCTGAGTAACATTTTGCTTAGGAATATAAAATTAAAAATACAAATTTCTATTTAAAAGGGTAAACTAGTTTTTAAAAAATAGAAACGATTAATTAATAATTTAAAAATATTATTTTTTTTTTAATGTTTATTTGTAACGACTTAAAATTAAGTAAATAAAAAAGTATTTTCAAAAACTTTATTTTTTTCTGAATTAATGAATGTCTTACATTAAATGAATCACTCCATAATGTGCAATCGAATATTATTAGCTTTTCTCGAATTAAGAATAGTAAATACCACTGGACGCAAAATCCAACTAGTGTAATATAACCTATATGGCTAGATATAATGTTTCAAAATCTTACCAAAACATTGGCAGCATGTTTTCTACGCGTTATTCAATAAACAGTTTATATGTCTATACTCTATCACTACGTTTACATAAGTTATGTAAAATATAGGTGTGTCATGTGTGGTGTATATGTATGAATGATTTTAATAACTTTTCGTTGGACTGTCATCATCATACGTAAAATAAATAAAATATTTTTTTTAACATATTTTCTTTACGCTAGGCTCCTCTATGGTTATAAAATCCGGATGTGTTATCTTATCGACTGTCTTATTTGCCACACGAAGATAATACGCTTTCCTGGTGGTAAGGAATAAAATAGCTATGTAGAAAAAATACGAATAAATTATTTTATAGGACACGAGGCAGATACCTGCAGTTAGTACTGTCGTAAAATTAATTGTATTTGACAGTTGCGTAGGACGTTTTATTCCTCAAAAGAATAATCCGTTACTTTCTGTTTTTGATTTCGATTGAGGATAATCGATCGAAGGTATTTGGCAAAGGGACATTCGACGAGAATGCAAGTCATTATAAATAAATTATACATTTTGTATTGACTTTTTGACAACTATTCTATTCCATGAGTCTATTCTGCAGACCAACCCTGCTGTCATTTAGCACGTCAATACGTAATGTGTTAATATGTAGACATTTTTTATCGACTACCTATCTAAATAAAATTAGTGTTTACTTAAAGTACCTATATATTTATTCATTAAATTCATATACATAGATAAAAGTGGTTGAAATTCAAAAGTAAAAAATTCTAGTACTTTCCTTAATAATCAGGAAAAACAGAAAAAAATGAAAGATGCCATTACTTTTTTATACTTCAAAAACATTAGTTCAGCACAAATAAAAATAATTAACTATCTATTTTTGTAGCTGTGGATAAATAATCACTATGACAGAGTACCTTTCTTGATTATTTTTAAACTTGAAAATATCTAGTATTATGCGTTTTTGTACACCGAACTTTAATATAAAAAAACGAATGTACCTCGTCAATGTTATAGACGTGTTAAATTTGAATTTAGTGATAAATCATTGACTATATTTCTAGGGATATTTTGTTAAATATTTATATTGCTATTAATAATTTATTTATCTATTATGAATACGGTAGTATTTACAAATTTTTCTAAAAACTAATCTTTTTTGTTGTATAACAATTTTAATATTATTTTATTTGAATTTACTAACTATACAACCTTTTATAAATTAAAAGTGACTACTGAAATACCGTAAAACCATGTGAATAAATTCATATAATTTATCATAGAATTATAGTAGATCTACGAAGTATTATATGAATAATTATATTATAATAATTAATAATATACTCATATTATATAATTGTAAATTGAAAACGCGAAAATTATTGTACAATATAGGTACAATTTCTGGAATGTAATAGGACTAATAGGAGTGTCCTATACTCTATGTTACTTTATATTTATGTGTATGTATGTGTGTATATATTACATATATAATATATGTAATTACATAATATTATAGTTATATCGTACATAAATATAAGCCATTATAGGAAAGCAAGACGGGTTTCGGTTTATGATAAATTATTGTAACTGTACTAAATATTTTTTGTGGAGATTTGTGGCATTGACCTACCTATATAGGATAGCATGCGTAACGACCAAACAGGTATTTTATTTTCTATTAATTAGGAGGTTATTGTTTATATAATATTAATGTCTCTTAAAACAGATAAACAAATCTAATTTGCACAGTACACACAAATGTATAATAATTAAAATATATCAATTAATTATATTATTATAATAATTATAATATATATTATTTACAGATATAATTGTATAAATATAGTGCTTAAAATTAATAAAAAAAAAAAAATTAATTAATTAACTAATTATTATTTTTACTGCGTTGCTACGAAAATAATTTCATATAGACGACCAAACAGTGAATAATTACTTTTTGATATTAAATATTTTAAATTTATTTTGGTGACTATATTTGTTGTAAGCTTTTAATTTAATTTAGACATTTAAGTATACATACATTTTAGGCAGGCTAATTAAATTGAGGTACTTATTACGTTTTGTGCCATAATAGGAAAAAGCTGAGAGAATATAAATTATAAATACTCAATACAACGTAATAATAATAAATTGTAAATTTAATACGAATTAAATGTAAATGCAGTTTCCAATAAACAAAGGGACTAAGGGTGAAATAACTGACATCAATACCGCCCCCAGAACACGAATTCAAATATAAAAAAAAGCTCTTATTTATATTTATTATCATTTAATATTTAAACAGGTCATGTCGATTATGATTGCATAAAGTCCTACATTACTAATCATTATTATTACGTTTAGGTTATTATCCTTACCTCCATTATTATTGTTGTGAAAAGCTGTTAAGCTTTTAGACGTAAGCGGCAGGTGCGTACTATATATATATAGGGGGGGAAAGAGCAATGGTGTTTTGAAAAAAAAAATAAAATCATTCAAGGACATCGGAGTTGGGGTGTCTGATAAATAAATTACGACGACCATCAATAATAAACGCGATAACATTACGACTAGTCCAGGAGTAAGTTTACTTTTATACAAATTTATAATAGCGTACACAGGTATATAGTACATTACGGTCGAGTCCGTGACAAGACTGACGGGCGACGGGCCGATAGCTCGTCCGATGCGTTATCCGACATAATAATAACGTGATTATACGGTGGCGCCTAAAAGCTATTTAAGTAAAATTTGTGACGAGTTCTAATTGAAATTCGTATTTATAGATTTATAATGATATATATTATACATATTATTTAACTGTCTGATATTATTATACAATATATAGGTAAGGCTTTGATTGATTTGAATTATTATTTAAATAATTAATGATTATTAATTAACCTTCTAACTACATATTTTAGTAATGGTAGTTAATTTTTACTGCGTGAATAATAAATCTAATAAGTTTAATTAATTTTGAACAATTTTTCTTAAAAGTTTTTCATATATGGATAATGTAAAAACCCAGAAATAAAATTTCTTATTAAAATAATTGTAATCTGTAGGTACTTTAAAACATTTTACATTATTAAATTATTACACCTTCTAAAATTTATTAATAATTTTGTTTATGTATGAAAATAATTAGTGTGGATAGCAAAACAAACGGATTGTTTTGTTATAAAAAAAACCCGATTAAAAATAAATGTACATATTTTGACAAGTAATTAAAATGGAACATGTCCATTACAATATTTAACTATTTCATTAGACAATTAAAACAATTTACATTTTAAAGTCTTTGAGAAATATTTGAATCTTTGAAGAAATCTTTGATAACAAATCTCAAAGTTATGGTATATACCTAAAACTTTTAAACAATAATAATAAGTATATTAACTATGGTATTTATTGCTTTCTGGAGTGATCCTTTGCAGAAACATATTATGAATTTAGAAATAATATAAACTACTATTAATCCTTATGACCTTATTAATATTTTTATTTTTCAAAGCTTCAAGCTAAGACTATTCTTCGAAATGAATTCATGATGAGTTGAACGTTTAAAATTATGACCCAATTGTAAACCTACACATATTTTAGATGTTTGTAAAATAGTTTATAAATATTAGATTAATATAGTAATATTAATAATAGTATAACTTACTCATAATTATGTAATACTCCTAAATCTAGGTAAAAAATATTAATTTAATTAAAAATCGATTAAGAAGTGTATTTGTTAATTTTTGTAATAAAAAATATAAAAATTATACTATTTTTGACATAAAATATAGGTTAACCTCCCTTGCTCTAAAATCTATACAATTTTATATTTATAAATATAATATTTTGTAATATATATTTAATATTTATAATATAATAATATCGGTATTTATTTATGGATTTTAGTCAGTACTCGACAGTTATTTATGGTAGATTGGCAGATACCTATAAATTACAATAGGTATGAATAGGTAAGTACTTTAAGTTTGAAAGTATAATTCATAATTTATTTATTTTTGTTGAAACGTAAAATATCCAGTATGTCCAATGTGAAAAAAGTATACGTATTTGAAAATAATAATAATGTAAATACATTTATATTCAGTACCGACGAAAGTATAGAAAGAATCTTTACATATCTTTCCAACATATATGTTTATATGTATTATATAATATCTATGTAGAAATGTGTAAAAAAATGTTGTCACTTCAGTTAAAATTGAATCACAATACCATCACTGGGTTTAACATGGTTTATATGCATCACGAAGCCTACAGTTTTATTTTGAGTTTAGATGAACCAAAATAAACAAATATAATAATCAATATAGTTGTCTAGCATAACTATAATAATACAAGGATGATAATTTTCCGATAAAAAAAAACCAAATTTAGATAAATAGTAGTTGGCAAAAAAATCCGTTGACAAAAGTACAGCGATAACGAACCCATCCTGACATCTTGTATATAAAATGTAGTGGATTGAATATTATATTATACATAGTATATAGATGTATAAGATAGATTCACTGAACAGTGAAAGTTGCTATATTAAACTACATAGATTTAATCCGGTAAGTAATAAAGTAGCCAGACGATAAACAGCAGTCAGACAAATCATAGTGGGTTGACGTGAAAAATCTAGGCATCTAGGAGAGGTTTTAGGCGCCGTATCAAACATGTTACATGTATAATGTTAAAAAAAGATTGATATTAATAATAACTAGAAACGAGATATTATTACATTAGCCAAGCTTTTTTGAATAATATCATAAAAAATAATATTTTAAAATTATAAATTAATTATATTTCATTAAACACATAATAAACAACAAAATCTATTGAATGTATTAATCATTATGTATTTATGACCATATCAGATAATACGAGTATAACGTTTAATAGTTTAATGTGGTTGATTCGCCAAACATGCTGCCCCTCTATTTTTTCTTTAACATTTAATTTAAAAAAAATTTTAAAATTCTGATTTTTAATATTTTTAGATATACTCAAACACTGTATTTTAAATTCTTAAAATCTTTTGTACTACTTAAGAAGTGTCCTATAATGATATAAACTTGTATTTTCAAATTAAAATCCTTGTTTTATTGATAATTAGGTAGTAGATAATATTTTGAAAATGTTGATACATACCTAATTCGAAATTCGAAACGTAGGTTTCTAGTTAATTAAATAGTTATAAAATATATATATCCAATATTACCTATAGGTACAATAGATACAAATAAAGAAAATATAATTATGAAAAAAAAGATTTATTTAATTTTACTGGTATGTTTCTGATGACATTTTGAATTACAAAAAATATTGGATGATCTGCACTTAAGAAATTAGAAACGTATGCAATTTTAAAACTTAACACTACCCACGGAATACGATATAGCAACTAGATAATTTTAAAACTATTAATAGCAAACACTTGTTGATATTGAAATGTAAATCGTGAGTACCGAGAACAAACAACAAACACCAAAACGATTTACTAAAAGTAATTTGGTAATTATTTTAATTGTAATAAAAATTGTTTGATATATTTACCAAAATGTTTGCCCCAATAACTAACCTTGTTTTTCAATGATTTAGTATTTCTGAATTTCTGGTACTTACTACTGATCATACATTTTTAACACAAAATACAAATTTCTTTTCGGATTGTTATAATGATAAATAAACATCATAATACGTTGTATCAGTAAACAGTCGGCAAACCGTTTACTTTTAATACCACTGTGAAAACATGCTTAAGTATTTCTCACGCAGATTTACGTTTCCTACGACTGTTATTTTATAGCCCCACACCCCACCCCAATGACAGATACATTTGATAATAGAGTATTTTGTCTTTTTGCGCATACTTACTATTGTAAGTGACAAATAAGTGCTATATCGATCCAAATTAATTAAATATTAATAGATTTAATATTTTATACTAAATCTATGAATGACGTGGCTCAAAAATCAATTACAATTTATGAATTAATACTTTTTTAATTAAAAATTACATATATTTAAATAAGTAACCTACGGGGGTGTATTATAAAGATAAAAATAATATTAATTGAGTAACGCAAATTTTAAACTAAAAACTGTTATAACTACGCCATTATTTTGAAAAGTAATAATAACCTAATAGCAGTAGCGGATCCAGAGGTCACTCAAGGCGGGACGAATTTAAAAAAATTAAATTATTTACGACACACATGGGTGTAGCATCTTCTTAATTACTAATTATAATTTATAGTTATATGATTATTTATAGTATTTCAGATAAGCAGAGTGATATAAAAAAGAGCACCCCAAAAATATACGTATTTTATTCCTTAATATGATAATCTAAACAAATATAATACCTATCTATTTATTACTAATAAAGTAATAAACTACTTTAACTACTGTTAGGTAAGTTTGGTTTAATGCTTGATTAAATACGTAAAATGATCTATTCCAGAATAGTTTTTATTTGAAAGATTTAAAAAAAAAAATCCTAATACTTTTCGTCAGATGAATGATAACTGAAGTTGTTAGGTACTATTAAAAACATAACTTATACATATTTATCGATAAAGGTTGTGTCATAAACATTTAATTTAAGTATTTTTACGGTCACAGTGTACAATACATCAATAATAATTATAAATTATGGGCACTTATATACAAATAATAATAATATATGACACTCAATGGCGGTTCGTAGTTTAGCACAGGAGTGCGATGAAAAAATAAAAGAATTATAATATATCATATAAACAATTAAACACGTCGTTGCCGTCCGATTTGAGCGACAAAGTTCACCGTACATCATAAGCTTATGTATAATATAATAAATAATAACTACGGGAGTTATGTCTATAATATTATCTACTGCTCATTAAATTTATTGAGTATTTTTATTTTTTATTATATAGGTACAAAAAAAAAAAATGATTGCATACTCATTTTATAAAATATGTATTTTTTTAAAACTAATTTTATAGGATACTTACCTTAGTTATTACTCATTAGCTATTATATTCGGGACCTGTAGGGTATATATTGGTACCTAATACAATAATACCTATAGATATTAACTATTATTTTACATAATTTTTATGTACATATACATATTATATATTATAAATAGGTACCTTAATAGGCTGAATATGTTATTACTTATTAGATATTTACATTTATTTTAATATTAGATAGGTTACTAATTATGTATTTACATAATTTCAATAGATCGTTTACTTGTGAGTTATGAACATTATAATATGTAAGCTTAAATATTTTATTTTTATGTTTTTGTTTTTGGTGAATTCAATTAATTTTCTATAAAACATTAAATACTAATTTTAAAATGGTAGATACCTACTTAATATTGGAACGGAATGATGATAATACAATGTAGTAGGTACATTTTCTAAAATTACCTACAATTTAAAGATTTAAAAAAAAATCGCATTTGAGCAAAATAAAAATAAATCCAAATTTATCGTATGCAGATGCAATGATTTATTATTGAGTTAATGATTTCTAGTTATTTAACACTAACATCACTGAATGGCTGTAATATAGTGACTTACTCAATGACAAGGTAGTAGGTACACTCAACACCTTTATTGGCTGTGGGAGGTTACCCATTTGCGCCAAAAAATATTTATTCATTTTGAATACCATCCATTTGTGCCAAACTTACCTGTGTAAAATTTTACATTAATAATTTGATTAATTCATTTATTTAAAAGACGTCGTGTATGTAACGTATCATAAAGTTATTTTTATAAGTCTATAAATTTTAAAGCTTTGTATATTATTGTGTTTGTGGTAGAAAGATTGAAAACAAGTTTTATATCAGTCTTATTATATTGTACCTGTAGGTACTCAGTTATCGAATATAGGTAGTAGGTACCGTTCTTCGTCAAAAGAACGATCGTAGCGTGATTGTACAAATTAAAACAAGATTAAAAAAAAACTTTAAAAGCAATTGAGAATTATAAAAACGAAAAATTAATGTGTTATGTACAAATAGTTGTATGTATTTAATTTGGAAGGAACAATAAAGATTAGGATGATATGTATGATGTATTTATTTATATATTATTATGATTAACTTGATTACTTATTTAAAAAAAAAAATCATACTATATAGGTACCAGTGGCGAACCCAGGGGGGTGAACCCCGGGTCCAAACCTCCCCCCCTTGGCCCATGTTATATTATTTATTTTTATTTTATATTTTTTAAAGTTACCCACAAGTTTTTATCAAAACCGGTTCTTGGATTTTACACTATAAATAATTATAATACTAAATAATGACTTTATCATAAATTAATTGGCATAATAAAAATAATTAATTGAAATACCTACATTGTAAATATAAATTTAAAAATGTAAATAATATGTGTATTAAATAATGTAATTTTATTTATCAAACAATGAAATGTATTTATAATGTATATACTCTGGAAAAAAACAGACAAATAGTAGATAAATACATTTTTTCCTGGACCCCCCCCCCTTGAATAAATCCTGGTTGCGTCAGTGATAGGTACTATGATTTAAATAAAATTGTATTAATCATTATTATCATTATTTGAGAAAAAAATATACTACTTTATTATAATCATACCAAATAAATTCGGTACAATTGGGTCATCGAAAAAAACATACCTTTTTTATTTTGGCGCAAATGGGCGATGCCCGGCTGTATACTGCAACAGAGTGGTTACCTACTTTTACCTATTTTTATTTAATTTGGGTAGCTTGTTACTTGTTAATTGTTATACTGATAATAATGTTATTTGTTAGAAAAAATGTTTGAAAATTGGACTATATGTACTATTGAGGTTTTCACTGTCTTGTGGTTCCCATTGACTTCTGTACAAGGAGATAGCAGTTAAGTATTGCTAAGCAGTATCCAATAGGTAATAAAGGGTAATTCTTAAAAACTGATAGAAATTGTTACACTTTTGGATAGAAAATTTATGGTTGCTATATATTTATCATAAAATAAAAGTTATAAATTATAATACTTTTATAATAACAGTTAACGCGTTTTTTTTAAAAAATATTATCGTTCCTTTTTCAAAATCATTATTATTATCAATCCATCTTGATAATAATGTTAATACCGATAAGGCAATACCTGATAAGCAAAAAGATTTTTTTCAAATTTCAAATTCGTAATTTATTTGTTTGAAGACCTGTTACTATATTTTTAGTTTTTACATTATTGCTTAGTTTAATGATTTAACGTCATGTCATTATTTCCAGCGTATCTAGATAGCACTACAAAATCTAGTTCAACTGCAGATGTGGAAGGTAACAAAGTTTATTTTACTGATTTATAAATTAATGCACCCATTTATTTTAAATCAATAGGTATGTGTCTAACGTAAAATATGGACTTTTGACCGTGTCAAAAAATTAAATTTATAAACATTTTATAACTGATAAACATTAAGATAGAATATTTGGTAATTATATTTAAACGTAGAATGTTTGGTCTACAAAGTATTTTTACTGTAGGATGTTTTGTTCTATCCTGTTATTTAAATCATTATTAATTATATTGATTTCTTTCGGACCATTAAAGTTTATTAACAGTTAATACATTTATTTTTAATAGTCAATTTAATGTTTAAATTACAATACATATATATAATTTAAAAAATGTTATAACATTTTTAATATTTTTTAAATTAATTAATACAAATTTTACAATATATAATTACAAATAATTAAATAGGTCAGTAAGTCACAATTATATTAAGTCAAAACTAAAATGTTGTAAAGATATATTATTTTTATTGATTTCTAAAAAAATAATAATATACCTAGTCAAGAAATTTTAATTCAATAAAAAAATATAAATTAATTTATATGTAAACTGACTCATGTTTTTTAATTAGTATAAAATACCTTCATCATTATTATATTTAAATCCTTTACATTGTTACGTTATTTTAATTTCTTTAAAATAATTTATTTTGTTGTAAGTTGTAATTATTTCTTTACACGAGTTTTTATGAATAACATATCTACCTGATTCATAATTGCACTTTTTTGTAGTATAAAAAGAAGTAGTAAATTAATTTATTTTTATTTATTTTTATAATTAAATACTCCATGCTTATATTTAATTGTGCAAAAAAGTACATAATATTATTGTATAGCGTATAAAAATAGTAAGTTTAAAACATTTTATCGAATCAGTTTATTTAAATATCTTTTGATGTAGCATATTATACTTATTTGAAAAACCCAACACTTGCGTAATTGTATTATTGTCATTTAAACATTAAATTGCTTAAAAATAATTTTATTAATTACTAATTAAATAATGAACTTAATGAACCTAAAGAAATTTCTATAAATAATGATTTAAGACACAAGATAGATGTAATTGTCTTGTAGTAAAAATATAAAGGAAACCACACATTCTATCTTAATAATATCTATTGTGAATGAAACATCCTAAAATCATCTAACATTTATTTATTAACAACTTATGAGTAAATGATATATTTAATTTTCTATTGATTGATATTAGTGATTTGAAAATGCTTTAGTTCATTTCTTCTTTTGTTTACATACTTTGTTAATTTGTTTGTATTAGCCATCAAGTTTATTTTAGTTCTGAATTTATTTAAGTGAATTTTTAGTTAATGTTTAACATTTTAAATATTTAATTAACCTTAATCAATTTTATGACTTATTAATTTAATTCAATTTTAATAATATTAAGTCAATTAATCTGTATTATTTCTATTTTCATAAGAAAATGAAGAACAAAAGGTAGTACAATCAGAATGGCTTAAAAATTCTAGTTTTGAGCCTGAAGCTTCAAAACTTATTGACAAATTAATCAAAGAAGATAAAAAACAAGAACATGAGACAAATGTTCGAAATTCTTATAGGCAGTACAAAAAATTACATGGAAAAAAGAAAAAAAAGAAGGATAAAAAACATGTTAAAAAAAATAATCGACCAAAGTAAGTTATAATTTAAGTACTTAGGTATTTTTATTTCAAATCATTTTTATTAAATGCCTAAGTTATTTATTGTTAACTAAACTTTTTTCAGTTTACATGTTGACCAAATTTTAAAGGACTGTGATTTTGTTTCAATTGATTGTAAAAGAGAATTGGGAAATTTAAAAGTTGAAAAACTGTATAGACCTGCTGCTCCTATGTAAGTTAATTATTAATATAAAAAAGATACTTCTATCTGTACATCTAGGTATATTTAATTGAGATTTTAAAATATTAATTTTTTTTTTTTGTTCTGTTTTGTCTTAAGGTTTCGTGTTAGTAATAAATATCGTGTTCTAGATAATCATGGATGGGCTTATAATTCTTTTAAGCAAAAACAAATTAAACGATATTACACTTTAAAAGAAAAAGATTATGGCGATAGAAGTATTGATATAAATATAGAAGAAGATTGTTTAACTCAAAATAAAATGTTAATAAATATTCCTAAAAAAGTTCAAAATGAAAATGATGATATTGAAAAAGTTGAGTTGAATTCAATAAAATGTGAAAATTATTTAACTGAATTGACTGCTGGGTTTAATAAACATTTAGCAGAACAGCCAAATGATATTGAATCATGGATTAAATTTGTAAATCATCAAGTAAGAATTTATTTTAAATGTACTCGTATTATATTTTTGAAAGTTATCTTAAAATCTTCTTTTTATTTTTCTTCGGCCTTAACTATTTGAGTTCATTCATCTTTGCTCTATACTTCTTTAGGGTTCTGTCCGCTATCTTTTATTTACTTACACCCAGCTTTTTTCATGTCATTTTCTATTTTATTCATCCATCTCTTCTGTTTTCCTCTTTCTCTTTCTCTTTCTCTCTTTATTCATTTCACAGTTTCGCTCATGGCCTTCTTCTTATAACATGAATAAATAATCTCAACCTATTCTCTTCTATTTTATCTACAATTGCTATTCCTACACTACTTTTAATGTAATCATTTCTTACTCTATTCTACTAACCACACATTCATCTTAAGATTATTATCTTCACCACATTCAACCTCTGTTTTTAATATCCACATACCCACTACATTCTAATTCATATGGCTTCATACTACTTTGTGAAAATTATTTTAAATTAACTTTGATACAAATTGTTAAATAGGAAGCCTTATACTTTTTAAACCGTGGATATGGTTATAAATGTAAATTGAATAAAAAAGTTATCTTAGAGAAGCAAATTGCTATATTAGACAAAGCACTTTCATTCAATTTTGAAAATGATCAGCTTCTTGATATGAAATGGAAACTTGCTGAAGATTATTTTACACCAGAAGAAGTAATGCCTCACAAGTTATTTAAAAATATTTTTTAACAATTTTACTTTGTATATTAGCTTAATAAAGAATTGTTGAAAGAATTAGAAAAATACAGTTCAACTAAATCTTCTCAAGCTTTATTATGGTGTCACTATATAAATGTAAATCAAAATTCTTTATCAGATTGTACAACCTCCAGTGTTCTTAAAAGGTACTCAGATGCTATGTTTGCCTTAAGTAAAATCAAACGAGGTTTACCGTTGAATGAACAATTTGATATACAACAAAATATTATTGGTTAGTAATATATTGTATTAATTCTAATTTAATCTCCTTAATAACAAAATATTTTGTTATCCTTCCACTTCTTATTATATATTATATTAATTAGATGATTTAAATGTATTGTATATGTATATACATGTTATAGAGTTGTTTATGAAGTGTGGTTTATTTCTGAGGCAGGCTGGACATTATGAACAGTTGTTAACATTAATAAATATGTATTTTTCAATCAGCATTAACCACTTTGATAATGATCTTATTGAAAAGTTTTATATTGAATCATCTGATGACATAAGTAAAAAAACAAAAAATATTAATCTATATAATATATTTGTTATGATATAAATTTAATGATCATTTAATATATTATAGTTTTTGATCATGAATTGAAAACTATGCCTCTGAATAAAGCATGGTATCAAGTAGAATCATTACGATCACGTGATCGTTGGTTACCTCTTCCTAAGCATATGGCAGATGATGCGGAAGATCCTCAGAGAGTTATTTTACCTGAAGAAATGGCAGAATTAGTTCAACCTTTAGCCATTCATAAGTCTGTAATTGCAAATCTAGTTACCGCCTGCTTTATTTTATTAAAAATGCCGATTTTACCATTTCGCCATTTTGTTGCACTCCAATTAGGCATTCATAAATGTCATTATTACTTAGATAGTCTTGAAATTGTTCTCAGCAGTCTCTTTATGGCTCGTCATTTTGAAGATTGTAAGTTAATATTTACATTTTATGTATTTAATTGCTGTTATCCTTGTTGTAATCATAATGTATTGATATTCACATATTTTTTCTAGCAAACTTTGGTGAAAAGAAAGCAAGTAATGCATTGTTAGTCATGCTCAATACAGCAATGCCGCCTAACTATTATGAAGAATCTATTTCCAGCCAAACATATTCTCGTTTCTTAACTAGTATTTTAAGACATATAACTGATTGCTTGTATGCTATGGATTATATTGATGAAGCTAATATGTTTTTAGTATGGTGGTTAAGATTTGAAAGATATTGTATGATTGTAAATTTCAGCTCTGATAATAGTCGTTTGGTATCTGAAGTTAAGTCATTACTTGGAAAACCTCATTACAGGTAATATATCATTCAAACAAAGTAATTTTATCTAGTAAAAAAGTATTTTTATGTTATAGAAATAATATTCCTCTGTTCATTGAATTTGCATTACTCAAAAATCAAGTAGGCAAAAAAGATGATGCTTTGAAAATTTTACAAAAACTAATTGATGGTCAATCTGTTTTGTTGGATAATAAACCAGTTTATTTAAACGATACTTATCGAGCACCATACACAGCTATTTATAAGAATATTGTTGAAATATTAATTCAATCTGAATGCAAGTAAGTAATATTTATTTATTATTTCTATATCTATATAAATCCATATTAATTGTATGTCATTACTAACAATAATTGTTTTGGATTTAGAGAAAAAGCTTTACAAACACTTATAGCTCTTGCAACTGGAGTATTGCCAAAACATGCAAGTTTAAATTTAACAGAAGAAGCAATGCTTGTATTTGATAATATCACGGAGAGCATTCTAAATGATAAAGAACAATTTGCATACTGTGATCTAAAGTATAATTACTTGCCACAATTTATCATTGAATGGGTTATTTGTCGTGCTTGGTTTTTGTATTTGACTGAGAATATACAAACTTCTGTATCTATGCTTAAAGATGTAATTAGAAAAATTAAAAATATTATTACAACAGAAAACTATCAAAAAAACCAGTAAGACAATTTTAATATATTATACTAAGTTTAAATATTTGATAATAAATTTTAAATTGTTTTAGTGCTGCTGAAGAAATTTTGACTGAAACTATGATTATTATTTTAAATTATCATTGTAACAAATCAAAAACTTATCATAAAGAATTAAAAATATGTTTAAGAAGTGCTATATCAAAGTATTCTCACAATATGCAATTTTTATTTTCGATGGTCTGGAATGAGGTAAAATAAAAGTATATATATTATATTATAAAGAAATATATTCTATGACGTGCACTATTAATTGAATGCAATTGTGGATTTAAGTTTTTTATAATGATCTGTATGATAGACGATAATGAATTCCTTAGTGGTGCTTAATATTATCAAAGTTATTTGTTGTTAAAAGATATCAATGGCTGAATAATAACTAAAATTATCAAATTATATGAAAAAACATTTTTAATAACAGTTTTATTCTTGACCTACCAATGACGTTATATTCCCAAGATTGGTGGTTAATAATAGTACATAATGAATAATAATTAATAAATAGTTAAGTTTATTATTAATTGTATTATTGATATATTAAACATCAACTTCCAAATTAGGTATCTATCTACGTCAATAACATAATCATAAAATATACTTAATAACATACCATACTTTTAAATATATTTTATATATCTTTAAAATGTATATACTATTTTAATTGAATATGTAGATTTTTAGTTATGTTACTAAAATCCTATACTTAGTATTAAGATCAATATGGAGTTGTTAAAAAGATTTAGTACAAAAATATTTATTGTATTATTATTAAAACTTTGTTTTAATTTCAATTTGTATGACACCCTTAAGTTTTTAAATGTTAATATATATATTTGTTCTTCATTGACAATAAAGTTGTTTATTTATATTTTATAGACTAAGTATGGAGGTTTTGGAACACCACTATGGCAAATTGAAAATGTTTATGTTGATAATATTGTTGCTGAAAATATGGAAACTGTTAGATTAATGTTGATTCTAGTGGGTAGAGAACGATTGAGAATAGCAAGTGATGTAGCAAGAAAACATTTGAACGATAATAAAAGTTCCATGAGTATATACGGTATAATGTTTTAATTAATTTTATGACTAACATATGTTTTTAAATAAGGTTCCCATTGTATATTTGAGGTACATTGAATTGAATTGGTTTTTAATTTAATGTTATATGGATTATGGTTATTAATTCTATCTGTAATGTGAGAGTTTTGTGGTGTTATTTAATATCTTATAAACTGAAATTAAATGATCTTTGATTAATGATATTGTTACTAAGTATTATTTTTGTTTTAAAAAAGTAATAAGAGCTCACAATATTTTTGTAGAAATAGAAATAATAGCAGCAGATACCATAAATACGTTCATAATTTCTAAATGTTTTTGTACATTTTTAATTGAAAGATGATTTTAATTACAATCTTTTACTATTTATATTTTATAAATTAACTGAAATATAATTATATTCATATTTATATTTTAATTGCTATTTAAAATTTTTTTATAGGAGGTGGAAGTATTATAGATGTGTGCAAAAACATGCGTAATTTGTTTGACTATTTCATAAGAAATCTTAGCAATATCACAGGAATGAAAAAATGTCCAATGTTTTGGCGACTTTATTTACATTATATTTCTGAAACCTCACCATCGGATTATAAAAAATGTTTCTATGAAGCTGTTGAAAACTGTCCATGGCATAAGGTATATTAATTTTTAAAAGTATATATTTTTACCTAAAAAATGTGTGTTTACAGTTTTTATACATGGAAGCTGCATTTTACCTTCTAGAAGAGCTGCCAAACATCTGTGACATTTTAGTTGAAAAAGAGTTACGAATACACATTACACATGAAGAGTTGTTAGTGTTAAGAGAAGACTAAATTAAATATAATACTAAATAAAAACTATTTTTTAATACAAAAAAATTCATTAAAATATATTAATAAAAGAGTTCAATAATTCTTTTCAATTTATGATGTATTTTCTAATATATTTAAAAATTATTTGTGTAATGTATAAAATATGACTATTTTTATGATAAGACTGAACATTTTGTATAATATTAATATATTAATTAAAAATAAATATTTCAATTGCAGAATCAATTAAAATGCTTATATTGTCATGAAAAATTTGGTATTCCAAATAAACTAACATAATAATATAGTTAAATGAACAGAATTTTTACTATGTCTTAAACTATAGAATTAATGATTATTCAACATATTTTCATTATTGAGGAGATAGTTTCTAGTAGCTTTAGTAGTAGTATTAAAAAAACTGAATTAAAAACATTTTATTTTCAAATTCATATTAAATTTACACCTAAGGTTTGAAAATACAAGAAAAAAATTGTTTTTTTTACTAAAAATTAAAATATGAGTTTAGCAAAAACCCACATACAAATGTATTGTAATACATTTTTGAAGTCAAATTTAATGAGTAAATGTATACGGTGTAATAAAAGATCGATCAGCATTTAATATGTTGGAACGAAAATAGGTTTTTTTAACATAAAAACTATACGTTTCAAATTCTCCATACTTCTATTTCTATAGTAATTTAACATTCCCTACTGGCTACTAGCAGATGGTAAACTGGTAAATATTATATACTTCGGGTGGCTATATTAAACACGATTTAAAATAAGTATAGTTAGTTCCGCGGTCTTACATGAAGAAATAAAAGTACGCGTAGTTAGAACAAACCGATGTTATTAGTTTACTAAAACTATTCAAATGGAAGCTATTATCAAGAGAATCGAAGGTAACTCTATACACAAGTTACTTGAGACCAATATTGACATATGTGTGTTAGACGTGGGCTACTACAAAATGCGACTATTCTAAAGTTAAGTACAACAGAAAGAAAAGTGCTCAGAAAAATATTTAGCCCAGTTTATAATATAGAAACGAAAACGTACGAAAGAAGACATAACCTAATAATGACTTGCAAAATTTATATGGAAGACCAAACATACTATCGTATAGTAGAAGCAAGAGGATAGAGTGGGCTGAACGTATTTGGAGGGCAAAGGGAAAAACTATACAACGAGTTACAGAAGGAAGAATAGAGGGGAAAAGACGGAAGGATAGAGTAGGAAAATATCTAAAAATGATCCATGAAAACGTAAAAATAAAAGATGTGAATGATAGGAGCCGATGGAATGAGATAGTGGTGGCAGCGATAAACCTTCATGGTCCATTTAGCTGTTAAGAAGAAGAAGTTCCGCGGTTTTAGAAAATATCTTCGAATATAATGGGTAGTTCTATCACAGTCATAGTCCTATAAAGTATAATGTATAATATGATCATTACATAAATAAATATAATATTATGGATTACTGATCACAGTCAGTGATTTATATTATTTTCTGTGTTGTATTATACATACCTATGTTCCGCGCAAAATGGAAATAATATTTTTCTTCCATGATAGTAATTTAAGTCGAATTTTTATGATGTTTTTTATTATTATTGTATTATCCAGTGTTCATGATTTTATCAGAATTTAACGGAAAATAAACAACATTTATTGTTAAAAATGTTTACAGTGATTAGATAATAAAGATTAAATAATAAACGTTAATTAAAAGAAGTAATTATGAATATTAAGTAATTAATAATTATAAGTATTTATTTTATCACTTACACAAATATTAATTTTCGAACCATTTATTATTATAAATATTTAAACAAATACCAGTATTATATTATTTAAATGTTCCATTGTTATCACTTATATTTCATTAATTTCAGTTAATTTGAATTTAAATATATTTCAAGTTACTAGAAATTATTAAGGACTATAATCTATTACAATTTTGAATTCTGTTTCAAATTATTCATGAGGTAAGAATTTGTTATTTATATATTTCTTAGATTATTTTATAATACAATTTTGTGTTTATATATATTATGGTTTTATATTAGATCTTAAATTAAATATTTTTTAGGTATTAAGTAAATATTATTTAAATATGGACCATTTAATATCACCATCATTTCATAACCATTTGAAGAATTTTATTATAGCTGCTAAACAATATTCATGTTGCCATGATGAATCATCTTTAAATGGAGTTCTCTGTTCATTACAAGTATGTATTTAAAATTAAGTTTTATTTTATTTCCCTATATTTCTATGTCATTTTCTAATGCTTAACTAGCATAGTAATTTTAATGTATGATGATTTTCAAAAAAAAAATTTACTTATTCCTATAATTTTTATTAGTATTATTTATTATTTGCCATCTATTATCGATTTATTAAACTTTTACTAGGTAACATAATTTCTACATTTTATAATATTCTAAATAATTTTTATAAATATTTCTAAGCATCAAAATAAATACAGAAGTTTGTGTTATTTTAACTATAACTATTATTAAATTTATATATTAGTAGTACATAATATTTAGTTATAAATAATTTATTTTTTTTATTTTTTTTTTTAATTATTTTATTTATTACTGATTATTTATCATAATATGATAAGCTAAATATAAATTATAAATTATTGTTTATGTATCACTATTTTTCAGATTCTTGGACAATTATCTAATGAATTTATTTTTAATTCAAAAGACACATTAAGACATGAGTTTTATATGAAGTTATATGAATTGATGAGCAATACTAATGACGATTCTGAGATTATGTGGGCAGCTGTTAATTTTTTGCAGTCCATTGTAAAACAAGGATTTTTTCATGACATAATACTAAATAATAATGAATTAACACTAATTTTGACAAAATTACTTAAAGATGAATTAGCATTAGATAAAAAAATCAAAATACTTAAACTACTTCAGGTAAATTATAGTTTATTCATCAAATTTGATATTTTAAATTATAAGCAGAGCTCAGGAATTTATTGCATATATTTTTTATATACATTTTAGAACATCCTCAGTAAAATAAAAATGTGTTTCATATTTCATAAATATTTTATAGAAATTTTTGTATATTTATGGATTTTATTATTATTTTGCTTATTTAGAATTTATGTACTATTTTTAGAAATATTCTCATACTTAAATGGGTCAAATTGAGTTCAATTGATTTTTTTTAAATTCATTCATCAAGAAAGTTTGATATTAACATTGAAATTGTTGGAAATTTTAGAATGGAGATGCCCGTTCATTGAAATGATATTCAATAGATCTCTACATCTATCAAAAAAATAAAAGTAAAGATAAATTTAAAAAAAAAATTAAAATATTCTTTTCCATATTTAACAAATTTTTAATGCACTACAAAATTGCATCTAAATTACTGATATGCAAATTTTAATATTATAACTACTGAGTCCTGCTTTTAGGTATAATTGACTTAACTATTAGATATAATAGATTATTAATTTTTAGGAATTGACATATAGAATGAAATTACAATGGCAGGAAAGCCATTCATCTGAACTAATTAGTATGTTAATAAAATGGATATCAACTGAAGACAAAGATCTTATATCATTAAGCTTAGGAGTTTTAGTAAATGTGTGTTGTAAAAACAAATTTGCTATGTTTACTCTTGTGAAATGTACACATTCCAAATCCTTCATGCGTCTACTTTTAAAACTACAATCTGACGATATATTTATCAAAATTCAAGTATATAAATTATTATTAATTTTAGAACATGTATCTGGTCAGATACCACATGTCGATGTTAACAATTTAATTGATGTAACATTTGTTGTTTTGGAAGAAGGACTTAAACTAAAAAATGTGTTTATTCTACGTCATGCAGTTGACTTTTTTATTGATATTAGTGAACATGCACGTTGGAAAAATTATGTTTTAGAATATGACGGGTATGTTTAATTTAAGTTATAATGTGTATACTATTTTTCTAACTTAAATGTAATGTTTTAGCTATAAAACAAATTTGATTAAAATATTAGAAGCTATGAATGATTTTAAATATATTGAGAAAACCCATAATAATTATCACATAATATTACAAAGTGTAGACTTACTTTTGCAATTTGTCCATCATGTTATCCAATTCAAGAATGAAGATTTAATTCTATTGTATCCTAAAATAATAATATATATTTTACATTGGACTCAATTTTCAAATCTTCATGAACAATCAATGTCAATTTTACAAACAATAATTATTAATGTACGAAGTTATAATAATTATATGGATCAAAGCCTTCAATGTGATATTTATGAAAATCTAGAGAAAAGTTTATATGTAAGTTTAATATTTATATATGTAATAAAATAATTTAATTTTAACAAAAAACTATTGAAAATAAATAATTTTACTTATTATATTTATATCTAATTAATGTAACATAACAAAAAGTTATGAATCAAATATTTTTATTGAGATATTGTAGTTTAATTTAAAAAAAAAACCTTATTAAAGTAGTAAAGAAACTATTAAATTTAACTTTTAGTGATAGTGTATGTATTTTAACATTAGATAAAAAAAAAAACGTTTTTTGATATTAATTTACAATTATTAGCACAACAAATAGTGAAATGTCTAAAACTAATATTAAAGTTATCTACTAGAAAAAAAATGTATTCATAGTAATTATATTTTTCAGGTGTTGCTAATGATTTTATTTGAACCAAATAAAAATGTAGAAAATGATTCTAATATATTATGTACATGGAATAAATATGCTATATGCTTAAGACTTCTTCAAGAAATGATAAAAATGCAAAATTTATATGAAATAATTGAAGAAAAACTTAATATTTCTGTATGAAAAATGTTTATAATTTTTTATCTAATAACTTAATACTAACTTTTATTTTACAGTCTCTTCAGTCTTTGTTTCATTCTCTGATATTGATTGATATTAACAATTTAAGTAATCTACAAAATATCACATTTGTGTATATTGAAGCACTATGTTTTCTATCTGAATTAGTAGCAAAGAATCCTACTTGGATGTCTTTATATTCTGAAATATTGAATCAGAAACACGTTTATCGTGTACTTGCATTTATAATTTATAAAGGTTCAAAAAATATGAAACAAAAAGTATTAGATCTCATAACTAAATTTTCTCAACAAAGGTAATACATAATTTATAATCTCACATTATATTTATTTTAATTATATTTTAATTTATATTTAGTACTTTAATGTTATCTGATTGTTTGGAAGAAATTGAACAATTATCTTTAGCTAAAGCAAAAAATGTGACAACTACAAAATTAGAGGAGACTGAAATAAAACCTATTTGTACATTTGCTCAAGAGGAACAAATACAAATGTTTATTGATAAATTAGAAAATATATTCAATTCTAATGAAGTAAACAATAATAATATTTTTATTTTAACTTTGTTTTCAGTATTAATCAAATAAAATATATTTTTTTAGATACTTAGTATAAAAACAAGTAATGTTATTACATTATATCAGTACAAAATGAATACATTTAAACAAACTGAAGTGTGGTTAAAACAAAGTCTTGATAATGCCTCTGAAGAAATAACACGATTAAATTATAGAATAATTTGTTTAAATAGTGAATCAATGGAACTAAATCAAATGTTATTAGATAATCATAAAGAAATTGAAGAGTTAACAAAAGAAAATGAAAATTTAAAAAAAAAATTAAATGATATTACAGAAAAATTTGCTACAACTAGTAATGACTTTGCAAAAGTAACTAAATAATTTTATGCAAATTAAAATATTTTATAAGCATATTTAATAATATAAATATTTTGTATTACCTTAGCTATCTCGAAATTATGAATCAAAACGTCAAATTATTCAAGAGCAAAATTCTTCAATAAAAAACCTTGAAAAACAATTAGAAGAGCTACATTTAGAAAGCAATAAAATGAAAGCTAATTTACTAGATCAATTAAAAAATGAAAAAACTGGTAAAAATTAAATTTATACTATACATTTTTGAATTCATAAATATTGTTATTTGTTTGTGTATAAATTTTAAAATGTATAATTATAAATTTTTAAATTATTATTATTTTAGAAAATAAAATTCAAGTTTCAAAGTTGGAACAACAATTAACTGAAAAACAAAGTATTATCAATGAAAAAGTAGAAGTAAGTTTTAATAAACTGTTGTATTTACTACTTAGTTAATAATTAAAATATTAAAATAAAATCAATATTTTAACAGAACTATTTAATATTTTTATTGATTGACCATGTTTTATATTTTATTATATCTAATAGGAAATCAACAACAAAATATCTTTTATTAAAAATCTAGAAAATATTGGCTTAGAAAAAGATAAAGATATTATTGATTTGCGTAAACAACTACAAGAACAACATAGAGTTCGTGAAATGATAAGTCAAATGCTAGCTGCTACATCCAGTAAACCTTAATTATCTGATATCTAATCTTGATTTACTGAATTTGTGTTCCTAACTTAAATCTAAAAATCTACATTTAAAAAAAAAAAAAATGTTGTATAACCATCAGAAGTTATTTTCACAAAGTTAATGTAACAATGTGTTTTTAAATTATAGTTTTTACTTATTTTGTAAGTATAATATTTTTATGACTAAAATTTTTCTAAAATTCAATTATAGATATGAATTGATTAATTAAAATAAATACATTAATTTAAAGATTTTGTACTTATAAATTATTAAAAAAAAAATTATTAGAAATACTTTTTAAACTTAAGATATTGAAAAATTATTATTTAAAATATTTTTGTTTTTTCAATAAATACAGTAAAAATTTTTTTATAATTCTATCACTAATTCATTATTAATAACGTATACCATCGTTCATCAACCACTAATAAAAACTTATATATAACTGTATATAGCTAATAACTATACAAATTAATACAATATCTTAGAACATATTCGAAACAATCATGTCTTGTTATAATATATTGTTTCATAGAAAATGTAATTAAATTTAACTTTACTAAATTTTAAAAAAACAATAAAGTAATTTTAAGAAAACTTAAAATATATTAGTTATTACTTATTTTCTATTATTAAAATATAATAACCTGTTAATATATTTTTTGTTTAATTTTATGTATAGATTATAAGTTACTAAAAAGATTGATAAACATTTTGTTTCAATGACTTATTGTATTATAGAGGTGATTTATTTTTATTTATATCATTATTGTATACTTTTAAAGTTTATTAATTACTATATTTGCTATTAAAATAATTTCTTTTAATATTTTTTTTTCTCTATTTAGTAATATATTTATCCATTACCTTTTTATTTTATAACATAATGAGTATACTACATTATTGCTATATTTTTAAATTTTTATAATTATTATTTGTATTTTTTCACTTATTGGTTGTTACATTGTAATGATTATTATTCTTTACATACCTAATTTGTGTAATATTTAAAACTGGTAGAAAATCATTACAAAAATAAATATTAAGAAAAAATCTTTGGATCTCTAGTTCTTAGTAAAATTAAAAATGTGTAAGTCTTATTTTTCATTTTTCTATGTTTTAATTTCATAAAACAATATCAATAACATAATATACAATGTTTCAATATTTCAGTGGTTGGTAATTATCAATCACTAATTAGTACTTAGCTTAGCATAACAATAAATTCTTTAAGATTTTCTTCTTATGACTTTTGAAATAAGTAATAATAATAATCTATCTATCTATGCCAGGCGTGCCCAACCTTTTTCAACTTGCGGCCCACATGTAAAATTTATATTTATACTGGGGACTGTATATACTTAACGAATTTTATTTTGTTCATTTTAATAAAACGTACAATAGATATATTAGAACCTAATATTTAGGACATTAGGTATGTCTATTGTACATTTTTCTGATATAATATTATCTTTGTTTACTTATCAAATTTATGACTAATCGTAAGTGTTTAAAATACTAAATATTTATTTTTTTTTACCTCTACAAATTTTTAATTTTTATAAAATAGTCATGGGTGGGTTAGAATACTTCCGAGGGCCCTGGCTGGACACGCCTGATCTATGCAGTGCCTAACATATTCTATATCATCAAACTTTTAGATTATTGCGGATGATTCTATTGATTTTACAATAATGTGTGCTTTTTTGTGTGAGTCTGTAAACACAATAAATAGATAAAATTCTATCCAACTTTGAGGATGGTGTTAGATAGAAAATGGATCTATTTTGGACTTTGGTATGGTCAAAATTAAAATTTCTATACTATTTTATTTAATAATTGGAAAAAACAAATAAAAAATTTAAGGAAGAATGGACTTTTTAACTAAATTGATTTCTTTCTTTTTTTATAATTACAAAATTATTAAATTTTCAATTTTATTTTTTCTATAAATGTCAATAAAAAAATATTTGATCATTAAAATTCTTGAAAATATAATATAAGGTATCACATGAGCTTTTTTTTTATTTTTATAACTATGCAATTATTAAATGTGTATAGGCACGATTTTGTTTTATATGCATTTAAAGTTAACATTTTTCAATTTCAAAAATTACAAACTAAGTAGGTACCTAATTTGTAGTAAAATTTATAAAATTTTTAATTTTTATAACTTAAGTTTGAGTATGTAATATAATATTTCTCATAAGTCATAACTATTTCATTCTTGAATTAAAAAAACTAAAAAATAGGCAAACTTAATTATTTGTTTTGACATTTGAACAAATTTACGCATTTTAACTATGAAACACCGTTATGTTAAATATTTAATTTTAGATCAAAAACTTTATACGTGGGATCTTCAAACTTTCACGTAGGTGTATTATATTATGAATTCTACTAAACGCTGTACGTCTAAGTGCCTGATTCATCACTTGCATGGAATTTAATTTCTGAAAAATATTGTACACTAGTTTATTTCATTTAATACATACATTTTGAATTTTTTTCTTTTTTCGATTATTATTTATAGAAGCCAACGTAATTTAAACGTAGTGTAAAAACATGCAAGGAAAATAGCATAAACAACTTCATGTGTTAAATTGTAGAAAGATTCTAAATTATTATCTCTAGGACATTGATACTATTATTAATGGGGAATATTATCATAATTGAAGAAAAATGCCTTAATTTTTCTTCTTTTAACAATTCAAGTTTTTCAAGTCGGCATTTGAGTGAAAATAATGTTAATATTAATATAAAGCATAGTAATATATAACTTGGCTTTATAAAGCATATTATGCAATTGGCTTCTATGTCAAAATTTAAAATATATAATTAGTAGGTACCTATTTAAATATTAAGAGACTCTATTTAGTTTTGCTTTATATAAGTAAATAAGAAATTGATTAATAAATGATACAAATAAAAAAAACATAAATTTTGAATGTAACTTGTAGATATCTTAATCCTAAAAATATATATTAGATACATGCATGCGCGACCGCAGGGGGGGTGTTTGAACCCCTCCGAAATATCAGGAAAAAAAAATAAATTACCAGACTTACAAATGAATAGTATGATATTTATGTACATTTTTTCAAAAGCATCTCCCGAAATTTTTTCCTGCGTTCGCACCTGGGTACAGGTCAAAAAAGTATTAAGATACACGATACAAGATATAAGAAACAATTGTATCTTAGATGCCGTATGTATCTTAAATATTATTTAAACATATTGCTCAGCCCTGTCTGGATTGTAAATTATACTCAATAACACCGCTTCGCTTAGAACCTAAAAGCATCATGTGTAAAGAACTTTTTTTTTATCTAAGGACGCCAGTACGTCATCGCGCGCATGCTCTGCACTGCAGCCTGTTTATGCTCTTTAGTAACTAGTCGCATCAATCAGGGTTTGGACGGTTAGTTATATGTGTTTTAAATAATCGGTTTAGTTCAAAACATTTCATACATAAACGTTAAAAAAACATTAAATTGTATATAAATCTATTGTACTTATTTCTATAAAATATGGGTACCTACATTTTGTTTGTAGATCACCAAATCACGGTGTATACTACCTACTGCATGTGGTGTAGAAAATATTATAATGTTATTTTATAATGTAGGTACCTACTTAAGTATTAGGCTTGAAACAAACCATCATCATAAATTCATTTATTTAAAACATTAGGTACAAACAAAAAACATTTTTTTTCAAAATAACATTTTAAATGAATGAAACGTTTATTCTGTATTATTTAAAAAATACTGTTTTTTTTCACCGCCCTGGCACCCACTAATAGTGGTGCTCACAAGCTACTATTGTCTATATTACTCTTAGCCATTAGATCATAGTTATCAATGATCATACAGTGGACAGTAGTATTTTATATACCTAATAGGTATACGTATATTTGTGTATAATGTATATTGATGATTAGGGTTTATTCATCATAAAATTATAATAGTTAATTGTAGTTCTGCAATAAGGGCAATGAATTAGATGTAGATATCAATTGGGGTACGAATTATGCTCGAAGAGTAGCGGAGGCGAACTATAAAAAAAAATCGATTCAGAAGTAATATTTGACTGATCCTTATAATTGTTTCGTTCAGAATAGTCCATCAACTGTCTATACTCTATATGGTCCGTCTATAAATTATATCTGTTGTCTGGTAATCTGTAGCGTAACTAGCATTACTATAGCAAGATTAACTAATGATTTGTGCAAATGCAAATTTTTTATTTGCACAATCATTTTTATAACAATAATTTCCTTAGATTTTTGAAAAAAAAGTTGCAAATCTCTATTGCCACCTATGGCGGTGTTGTGGTAGTTAATAAACTGCGCAATTTTTCTTCATTGCCAAATCAGATATTCGGCAACACTGTCAGCATCTGTTTATTATTTGCAACGCCATTATCAATGCGTTGTAATCAATTAACCCCGAGTCCATACTACAACAGTACAACTTGCTATATTAGATCAAATATATCGTGTAGTTTGTACTCACAATTATTAGTATTACAGTATTGTAACTTTTATACTTCTATAGTAATCTTGTATTTTTATGGCTACTAGCATGGTGCCTAGTATTTCTTAAAAACAGTTTAAATGTTTTACACGTTTTAATTTATTTTCATATGCTTCAATAATGTTCATAACAAACAATGTTCTACAATGTTGATTACCTATGTGTCATTAAATGACTATAATACTCATATAAATGTATAATAGATTTTCTTAAATTATTATTTGGATTTTTAAATAATTTGACAATATTCACACTAAATGGCTCAAGAAGTAGTATACGGGACTCAAGACGACACCCATGTCGTTATGTCTGAGAAAGTACAATCACTAGCTGGTAGTATTTATCAGGAATTTGAAAAAATGATATCCAAATATGATGAAGAAGTTGTGAAAAATTTGATGCCATTGGTTGTTAACGTTTTGGAATGCTTAGACCTTTCTCATACAGAAAATCAAGAACATGAGGTAGAAGTTGAGCTATTACGAGAAGATAATGAACAATTAGTTACTCAGTATGAGAGAGAAAAACAACTACGGAAATCTGCAGAACAGGTAAGCGTTAAATTATTACTAGAATGTCATTCAAATTCCTATATATGTTTAGACTTCATTAAATTTGTGTCTAAGAATAAAATTATTTGAGAGTAAAACTTCACTCTTATAGATTATGTTGTATTTATTTATAATTTTTTATTTTATTCATACCTATTAAAATCATAACTAACTATTTAATGCAAATAAATATAGTTTTCCCCAAGTTAGAATTCATAATTAGATACATAATTAAATTAATGTTGTTTAAGATAATGTTGACGTATGACCTTTTTGAAGGATAGCTAAATTACTTACCTTTTAAAATGTACAAAAATAGCTATGCTATTTGACATTGACAATTGTAAAGTTGTAATTTATTGATTTTAACATTTTGAAAACTAGAATATATTAGAAAAATATAGGCTAAAATTACTAATGTTGGTTCTTTATTAATTATTAAACATTTGTTATTGAGTTATCTTGTATGACAATTTTTATTTATTTTAGCTTACCTATTGTATTGTTAATATAATTTCTTTAATGACTTATAATATAACAAAATAATCAATTTTTTTTATGAAGTTTACCTAATTTATATTTTTCTTGTAAAATACCTTCTACCTTAATTTTGAACAGTTTATAACGTCCTTTAAAGGCCCACGGAGGCTTGATGCTTTTTATCCCATCTAAAATTCTTCCTTTATTCATGGTTTTGGCTTAGTATAGTAGTATATTTCTAAATATTTGTGTATTCTTTCTTTTCTATTACAATTATACACAATATATTTAGTAATATATTATGTTACCTATGGGCTATAAGTAACATAAAAAGAAGATAATGGACTATACAAGCACTGAGATTTTTAAAACTGATTTTGATATGATAAATATAACATAACTATAAAAATGGGTGAATTAGGATTAAAATAAATTTTCCATCCACTAAACTAATATTTTTTAGGTACATCTGGCATCTTTAAAATAAAATATTAATTAATATCTCTGTTTTAGAAACTTCTGGAAATGGAAGATTATATTGAAGATGAGAAAAAAGATTATCAAAGTAAAATAGAGAGTTTAGAATCAATTGTTAGAATGTTAGAATTAAAATCAAAAAATGCTTCAGATCATGGTAAGTATCTAACATAAATATTATTATTATTTTTAATAAATATACATTAATACATAAACTGTTATATATAATTGTTATTGGAGTTAAAGCCTATGATTTCATTATAAATAAATACTTATATGGACAATATGCATAAACATGCGCACAGGGCATGGGCTGAAACGCACTGCCTTAATCTACCTAAATACTAAAATTCATTCAAATTTAGTTAATTTTTTTAAAATAAATTTAAAAAAAAATTGAATAATTTAAGATTAAAGCAGGATAAATTTGTCTTGGTTGGTGCTTATGGCATGCATGTTAAATATGAATATAATTCAAAATACTACAAAAATGTTGTTAACATTTTCCAATGTTTCAGAGGATGATTTATTTACTGAACTGAAACTTTTAAAAAATTATCAAAATTGTATGCAACTAAATGGTGCTACTAGTGAATTTATTTATGAATGGATTCACTAGTTGAAAAAATTGGAAATTTCACAGTATATACTTGTGTTTTTAAAACTTAAAAAATGTTTACAATCATACCTGTAACTAGTGTAACTAGCTGTATGTGTGAACGTGTTTTTTCAAAATTAACCATAGTAAAAAATAAATTTAAAAAACCAAATTATGCAGTACAATGGGCTATGAAAATGTGGAGTCATTATTACTGCTTTTCACAGAACAAGAAATGGTATCCAAGGTAGATTTAAATGCAGTAAAATATGAATTCAATAATATGGGTAATAGACAAATGCCTCTTTAAGTGCATAAAATACATTTATAATTTCTAGTTATGTAATTCATAATTATTATATTTGTTAGATAATTATACTTTATTTTAATTTGCTAGTACCTGTTTAGTATAAAGTATTTAAAATAATAAACTTAAAAGTTAAAATTATATTAAACTATTTAAGACAAGGGGGTTATAAAATGGTTGATCAGACATCAAAAGGCCAAAGTTTCATGAGTTAGCTTAAGTTTATTATATTATTCATGGCTTTTAATTTTTAATGTGATAAATTAAAATAATTATACATTTTTGATTCATTTTGAAAACTATTTTATCATCTTAAATTATTATTTTTTTTTTGTTTTGTAAGTTAAAATTGTTTAATGGGGTTGCCACACCAACATTTTCTTTGTCTATCTCCCGCATAATTTTAGAACAAAGATATTCTGTATTTCCACAATTACAACTCTGGTTCAGTTTAGGGCAAAGGCACTTATATATTTTATAAAAAAAAATATTTTTTGCTTTGCATTAACTGGATAGATTTTTAATATTTACATATTTTTATAAATATAAGCATTTTTTAATTTGAAATAATTTTGATTACTTTTAACTATTAATAACTTATTCAAAAATGTAAATATTAAAAATCTATACGGCCAATGTACAGAAAATATTCTTTTTTATAAAATATTTTATAAGAGCATTTTCCCTAAATTGAACCAGGAGTTGTAATCGTGGAAATACAAAATATGTTTGTTCCTATATTATGTGGGAGATAGCAATTACAGAGAAAATAAAAGTGGTGAAAATAGTTATAACAAAACATTTGTTTATATATAATATCATTGATTATAAATACTAATTATTGATAATCAATGATAATATATATAATCTACACACATACAAATTAGAGATTTTCATAAAACTGTGTTACTTTTACAAGCCAATTTAAACATAATATTGTATTTTATTTGGAGGGGGGGAAGAATGTATTTGTTAATATTGGTATTATATCTATTTATAATTTGTATATATTTGTATACATTTAAGTTTTTGTATTTGAATGATTTTTATTTTGTGGTAAATCATGATTTCTAGGTCTTAACATCTTCTGTCAGACAATTATAACCACCAAATTATAAGGTTACCGTCATAAATCTCTAAACACAAAAATACATTATTAAAATTAAAATACATTTTTTACAATTATTAGTAAATAACATGATTTTCATAGTTTATTGCACAAACATAAAGTACTTAATATTTTTGTTTAAATTATTAGAAACAGATTGACATTGAAAAATAAGTACTTTTTATAATTATAATGATTGTGGTAGCTAATAACTTTTGACAACTACAATAATAACCATGGCCGTTGATGAAACTATTTAATTTATTAATTCTATCTATTTTATTGGCCTTTTGGGTAATTAATGGCTATAACTTGTCAGTAATGTATAATTTCCATAAGTATATGTACTCAGGTTAGTAATTTATGACAATATATATTTCACTAATTCACCCAATTGTCATGTTTTACCATAACATTTTTATGCATTTATATGAGACTGATTTGACAAGGAAGGCTTAAGCCATACTTCTGCATATTTTTAAAATGTAGATCTAGAAGACTTGAGAGGAATTAATCATTTAAGGCAGGGGTGTTCAAACTACTGCTTGTAAATAAATTTTATCCAGACTTTTGAAAGATGTTGAATAATTTAAAGACATGTATAATATTCCAAAATTTTTATCGTATGCATTTGTTATATGTCAGGTATCATTTGTATGTTAGTTCAATGTGCACTATATAATGTTCATTTTTTTTATGATCCTAGAATAAAAAAAACTTTGGTGACCCCTGGTTCTAGGTGTTTTGAATTATTTAAATATTTAATGCATAATATAAAACTGTTACTAAAACAGTAATACTAACAGTAAAAATCATAAAAATGTAGAAGGTAATTTTTGTCATCTAGACTAAGTATGCATATGTCCTATAAGTTGTTTATAATATTCATTTTATATATATTTATAATTTATAATTTAAGATATTTATTTATTAAATAAATAAATTTAATTTTAACTAAGATACATATTCATTTAATTTTCAATTTAATTATAATATATTATGTATATTGTTTGAAATATATTTTATGTAATACTAACATTTTATGTTTCATATTAATTAATTTTATATTTCTGTTATTAGTTTATAGATTGGAAGAAAAAGAACAAGATATGAAACAAGAGTACACAAAATTGCATGAACGATACACAGAATTATTTAAAACTCATATGGATCACATTGAACGTACAAAAATTTTAATGGGTTCTGGTGATCGAATGGATAATCCTAGAAGTATGCGTATGCCTTTTATGAGCATGGCCCATATGAATCGGTAAAAACAAAACATTTATAAATAATATTTATTTTACTAAAGCTACTGTTATTATTTTGTTATTTAGTTCTTCTGGACCAGTTTCATTTGGGTTTAGTTCCCTTGAAAGTCCATCTACACTGAAGTCTATTGATGGATCAAATGAATATCCATTAGTTATATCTAATTCTCCTCCAGGCAGTATGCATTCCAATTCTAGTCTGAAAAATGAATTACAAACCCAAGTAAGTAATAATACAAACATTTATATTTATTTTTTGGATTAGTTTAAACTAATATTGTTTATTAGCTGAATAATTGACATTTCGGTTATACATTTTAAATACATGGTACAATACCATTTTTCAACTATCATAAAATTTAATTATAGTTTTTATGTTAAACACGTAAGAAATAGACTAGGAAATAGGGTGCATATATATTATAGAGAGTGTTAGTTGCTCTAGTTAGTATCTAATACCTAATACTATCTACCACTAATTACCTAATTACCTTAAGAGGATGTCTACAGTAACTGAGTAATTTATATATATGTCAGACAATATAATGTAAAAATATAAAAATAGTGTCACTTTGTATTAAAATTAGCTATGGGGTTTATGGGAGAGGAAGCTTCTACCCAAATTGGTTAAGAAAGGTTAATATTTATTTGAACTATTATAATTTACTAAACTACAAAATCCTTAATTATTTTATAATTTCACTATAGGATCTTGAAACATCTGAGGCAGAATCACGTTTACGTGTTGATCAAGTATCTGAACGAGGTTGGTCTGAAACTTTAAATTCTATTAGCAAAGCTGATGACAGTAGTCCAGACGAAGTTCCAGAAATAGTAGAAGAAATAGAAGCAACTACTAAAAATTCTGTTATGTCACTTAGTGGGCGTAGTCACACACAAAGGTAAAACAGACTACCATTAAATAAAAATATTTTATCAATAATTAATTTTAATAATTCAATAATAATTTTGTAGAGAACAAAGACCTGCTACTAACGTTTTATATCAAGAATTCAGCTTTCAAGACAATGAAGTGCAAGTAGAATTAGAAGAAGTGCCAGAAATTACTGGTAGCTATTATATTTATTATATTGTTTTAGTTTTTGTTTTTCAATTGTAATCTATTTATTTTTTTATTTTCCAGTTTATTTCTTAATATATGCTAAATAATTTTTACATTTTGGTTTTTATATGTTTTAGGAAATTGGGTACATCCTGGAGATTATGCTTCATCTGGTATGAAATATTATGATTATTGTTCTATGCTTTAATTAAACAAAAAAAACTTATTTTTTAAGGCCTTTTTTAGTTCTGCTTTTTTTAAAAATTATATTTTGTTTAAATTGCACAGTATTTATTGTTCTTTTTTTTTGCATGTTCTTTTTACATAATTTTTCATCAACAGTCAGCAGTGAGACTGAACCAGAAACTCCACTCTCGATAGGTATGGCATCTCTTCTAGTTTCTTTTTACTAAACTTTTATATCGGCTAATAAATATTCTTGCGTATGTCAAAAACTAAACAATTAAAAATAGTTGATTTAAAAAATTGTAATTAAAGTTTTTATCTACTTAAACTACTACATTAAAAATGTTCTATCATTTTACAATAGAAAATGTTATGGATCTATTTTTTAACTTATTATATTTTTTACATTTATTTAATGTAGTTGTACAGTTCTTTGATTACCATGGTATTATTCTATTCTAATTTCTAATATGGAAGTATAAAAATAATATTGTTCAATGATGTATTTGAATGGATAGAAAAACTATATTTAATTACATAAAATATTTTCTTTATGATCAAAGAGAAATAATTTAATATATTTTATACTGAAAATTCTTAAACTTAAAATATAAACGAATTAATGAATACTATTTAGAAATAATTAAATGAGCTAAGCATATGTGCAAAAATTTAATTTTTTTTTACTTGTTTTATAAAATTAATTTAGAAACTTTTTTAATTTAAATTGAAATCAGTAATCTATGTATTTTTTTAATTCAAATCGATTAAATAAAATCATATTTTTATTCAGAAATAAATATACACATTTTTTATTTTTTATCTAGTTAACTAAATATTTTAAAACTGGTAGAGTTATGGACTTATGGTATATTTTTATAAATTGAAATTGATACTTATCAATGTGTATTAATACTTTTGAATGCTTATTGAAAAATATAAAAATATTTAATAGTGCTTTACGAAAAAATTAGAACATATTTAAGTTTAAAAAACAAAAATTACTATTATTTTTTTTTTTAAGCACCTATTTTATAATACATTTATTAAAATGACTAGCTTTGGAATACAGCTTAAGAATTGCCTATTTGCACAATTGTTTTATTTTAAATAATCACACTATATTATTGAGCTTTCTTGCATGTATTTAATATTTTCATTAAATTCTTTTAAGAAATATTATAATTACTATTAGAGAACAAGAAAATATACTAATGTATTAAAATCTCTTCCTCAATATAAGCTGTTATGTTCTATTAATTTTTTTAAAAGTTCTTTATATGTACAACTTTTATTTAAAATAACAAATTAAATTAAACTAAATATAACTTGTTTCGTATGTTTTTGCTGCTGTAACTCAAACAATATGCTCTTGTGTCCGTCTGAAACCATAAAACAGTTAATGATAACTTTTTCGGTAAGACTAACATCTAACTAACAATTTCTTAATGTTATGTTTTAATATCTATTAACTATTTTTTTACTGTAACTATTTAAAGGTATGGGAAAGGAAGTTGAGAATCTCATTAAAGAAAATACTGAACTATTGGCTACAAAAAATGCTCTCAACATTGTTAAAGACGATTTAATTATTAAAGTTGATGAACTTACAAGGTATTTTATTTTTATTTAACATTATTTGAAAAGTAATTCACACTGTTGTTATTCAAAATTCTTTCTAAAGTTTCTTAAATATTTTCATCTCAGGAATGTAAATAAATTATAAATTTAAAAAAAGTGCATTTTCTATAAACATATAATATACGTCTATAGTATTTTCCTTATATTTATCAAATCTATTTTAAAGTTTGATCTTTGTCTAATAGCGTATTATTCTTAAAATAGTTATGGATTGTACATTTCTTATATCCTTTATTATTCATTTTTATTTAAAGAAATTATATAATCTGTATACATTTTAATATAATTAGCACAAAGGATTACAAATATATAGTGAATTGTAGACTTTAAAGGACAATACATTTTGGACATGGGGAATAGGATAGATGATTTTACAGGTGATTTCTAAATTTAGAGTATTAAAGTTTACTTATTTCAGTAATTGTAGGAATATAGCGGTCAGTATGAAGGGTGCAATTTGATATGTATGGAAACACAGTAATAAGTTTTAAGGTTTTTCATTTGAAGATTTGTATTTTTTGTATGTTCCTTATTTTTTTTTTTTTTTTGGTAATGTCCTAGAGCCGAATACCACATCACTTTATGGGTTTTCTTATATCTTAATATATTAATTTAAAATATAAATAATTTACATTGTATTTGGAAGAAATTAAAAATTCTATTATTGAAATGAGAACTATACAAAACCAAAACTTTAAATTTTAACTATACAATATGCATGTACTTTAAATTATACTTTACCAATGGTTCATAGTAATCATTACTTGTTTAAATATAAATTCAAATATTTGTTTATAGGTAAACATATTTATTATATAATGTTTCATAACATACGACATATTTAACACCTTTTATTTTATCAATATAAAATAAATATCTAATATATATTTAATCAGTGTTGAATTTGGTGTTTTTTTATAGACTATATGACCAATATTTAAAAATTTTAATTTTATAATTTATTAGATTCAATTTTGCATATTAATTATAAATGTTCTCTGATTTCCATTTAAAGAACAGTGTTAGGTACTTTTTGAATAATTCTTTTAATAATATTTTCATCAAAATGAATGTTTAAAATATTTGAATTTTCAATTGTTTTTATTTAATTTGAATTAAATTAGTGAGCAACACATTTTGCGTGAAGAATTAAAAGCTTTGCAAACACTAAATATTCGTTTGGCTCAGAAAGCATCTGAAGTTGAGGAAGAGTTAAAAAAAACAAAACAAGAATTAGAACAGCTGAAATTGAACAAATCTGATTCTGATGTAACTATTATATTTTATTAATTAATTATTCATTATGTTATAAATTAACTTTTGTAACTATTAGAAAAACATAATTTAATATTTAGTATCTATCATTAAATAATAATTTTGATAAATATTGTTTTATAATGAAATATTTAAATAAAATTTCAGGAAGAAAAATCGTATGCAGAACGTAAAAGATTTACCCGTGTTGAAATGGCTAGAGTTATTTTAGAACGAAATAAATTTAAAGAACAACTAATGGATTTGGAAGAATCACTTCGTTGGCAAGAAACTGTCCGAGCTATTCGATTGGAGCCAAATGAGAAAAAAAAACAGGGTGTGTGGAGACTGTAAGTGATTAATTATTTGGTTTCTGAATGGTGTAAAGAGAGTGCTTCATTATCTATCGCACAAAAACCAAATCAATCAAAATATGAATATGCACAAATAACTTTTGATTTTGGTATAATTCAGTAGCTTTGTGTATTATATTATTATCATATTATTTTATATTTGTTTTAATTACTTTAACAGAATAAAATATCTCTTACAGTTTCAGCAACTTATTTGGAAGTAGTGTCAAACCAAACGACACTGGACTTGGAAGTGGAGATAGCGGAGGAGGCGTAGTTGCGCGTCCAAGATCAATACATTATGATCCATCATCTCATCAAGTTGGTCCCTCTAGCATAATGAAAAGACGTAGTATGATAGAAGGAGGAAGATATAGTAGATATGAAGATGACATGTGAGTATTTTATTATTTAGTTTGTATTTCTCCAGGACTAATCTTTTGCATGGCTATTGGGTTTACTAACAAAATATGAAATACATTTATATCGAGCTAAAAATAATGTCTATGCTCATTGCTGAGAATTAAAATATATATATTTTTTAAATTATTTATGTATTTATTTTCCTTTAAATTTTCGGGATAGTGATCTTTATTTTATTTATTCAATAATATTGGTTAATATTCGGTTACAGATTGGAATATTATTTTTATAATTCTAGTCAAACAATATCTCGGCATAAACATTTGAACTTTATCATATAATATATGTAAAAATATCCACACATCCAAAAAGAAATTTGATTAGGTTAGTCCTAGAGAAATTTTATTTATACCTTTCTATTATTTTAATAAACTTTGTTTAATTATATTTAGCTTTAGTGACAAATCTAAGCGTTCTGATCGACGCGTGCATTTTGGCAGAATACGTACTCATATTCCTAGAGAAGAAAGCTGGTTACAAGCTTATGGTTGGAGTATGCCAGCTGATCCTTCAAATGGAAGACCCCTTTTAAGTATGCCACATCAATCTAATAGTCCAAGTACAAACTATCCCGTACCAGTTCTAGTAAATTGTTGCTCACCGCTTGCTGATACTGAACCTGGAATGAAGGTAAATATTAATTCAATTTATTCTTCAAATCTTATTTGTTTAATATAATAATTATTATATTATTAATAAACATCTTATTTTTTTGAATAAATCCAAGCCAGATGTCTATGTTTATAACGATCCTAGTTTTTGAGTTTATAACATTTATAATTTTTTTTTATTATTGTTCAAACTTTGTTTTATAATTAGTTTTGAAAATTAAAATATCTAATTTTTGGAAGAATCTCAAGAATTTATTTTCACATTTACTAATGTTAAACTAAAACTTGTATTAGGTACACATTATTGTATTAATTTAAGGGTTTTTATTATTAAATAACTTGTTTATTGTATAAATATACAATTAAATAGTAATATTATTTTAAACATTTAACTAAATATTTTTGTTTATCTTAGATGTGGTGCGCCACAGGAGTTAATCTTAGTGGTGGTGTTACCAAAGACGGTGGTGAAATTGTTGGGGCTAGTGTATTTTACAGTAATAATAATAATAATAATAGTATGGAAGAACCCATTAGTAAAAACTCAGAATTTCAAACTACAATTAATGAAAGTTTAGAAATGAAAAAATTAGATGAAGAGTTAAAAGTAATATTCTGTTTCAATTTTTTTATAACTACTATGTATTTATATTAACTCATTAATTTAATTCTTTTAGGAAAATAGTAGATCAAACGTTGAATCAGAACTAGTTCTATCATCACTTATTTGGATATGTACTACAACTAATAATAATACTAAAGTAGTTATTATTGATGCCAATAAACCTGATATTGTATTAGAGACATTTCATATTTCCTGTCAAGCTCATATTGGTTGTATTGCTTCAGTACCAGGTAAATAATATAATTTATACTCTGTTTAGCAAAAGAACGCATTGCAAACCGATAAAAATCTGTTCTTTGTACATCTCCACTTGACATCCTGCCATCGAGACCAATTCGATTATAGCAGATAGTCACGTGGGAATGTGCAGAATTAGCTGGACAGAGTATATATAGTATGTGTTCTAAAAATATGAAAAATATTATATTTTATAATTGTCCTATATGATTATATTCTCTTCTAAACCTTATGAACACACTTTTAATGATTATAACAATCACACTAAATGTGTTTTAAAATATTTTATAGGGGCTTTAGAAAATGATTATGTGGATAATGATGTTATAAATTGTGAGCCTGAGCAAACTGAAGAAGTTACTGAAGAAGACAAGCAATTACCAAAAGATAAAAAAACAGATGTAGAAATCGGCAAAATTATGTTTGTTAGTTGTGCAGCTGGTAGTGAAGAAACTTACTTAGATGATAGTCATAAAGCAGATGAAATATTAAGTGATATCAAATCTGATAAGATTGATGATGGTAATTATCTATTATTTTTATGATGGCTTTTATTTTTTAATGCCTGAATTGCTGCTTGTTTTGTTTGTGCTATTGTTTGTATTTTGCTCTTAGAAGATAGCATATCAGATTCTGTTCAAGCAGATAATAATAGCTGTGAAATACCAAGAAGACCTAGCCTATTGAAAGAAGGTATCATAAAGGATGGAATATCTGACCCTCTAAATGGTAATTGATTTCAAATAAAATTTTGCGCATCTATTATTAATAAAACATATACTTTATTTTTATTTAATGAATAATAATAATCTCATAATTTTATTTTATGACTAAAGTACCTAATTGAAATTAATTTTAAATTATAACTAAATAACCCCATTTGACTTTCTAAAACAAAAGTTAATAAATAACGACATTAGAGGTGATAGAAAAGAAATATAAAAAAAATAGAATTTAAAATGTAGTTTGCATAACTTTCCATTAAAAATTATAGCTTTTTAGTGACGTGTTTACAAGGTAGGCCAACTAAGCCTGGGCTTGCCCAATTTTCATTTAACTGTTTTGTTTAGTTTTTTTTTTTAATCACAAATAAAAATGTTATAATTAATTTTTATTATTGAATATTATTATCATACCCATGTGATAGAACACATCTTCCCTAATATTTATAAACACACTACACATTACAGAACAAAACGAGTCTACCCAATTATTTTCTGCTAGACATGCCACTGTAGCTTCTTCATTAATTTAGAAACACATTAACTTCCCTTGACTCTTAAAGTATGTTAAAATGTAATAATTATTGTTACTAATTATCAATATATTTCAAACTAACATTCAAATAGTTCTATTTGATAGTAAAACAATTTTAAGTATTCTATTAATAAAACAATATGTAATAGAATGTTTTCATGTTAAGAATTTTAATTTCCATACTCTTGTAGGTGGACAGTTATATTATTTTAATTATACTTAAACATTGATGATTGATATGAATTACAAAAAAAATGTTTAAGTTATTTCATAATATTCTGTTTACTTCACAATAAATAAATATTATTATGAAAAATGTATTTAAATGTATCTTGTCCATAAGGTTAAGGCTTTGCAAGCTTTATACTAATTGGTGTTTGTGAAAGTTAATAGATTTATTATAATTTAAGCACTGGTGTGGTTGTATTTCAATTGTTTTTTGTTTAGATGTCTTTATTACTATTTATTGATTTTTAGTTCTGAGTTGTAATTTATTTGAGTATATACATGTTTAGGTAATGTTAAGTAAAATTATTAATTTAGAGTTAATATTTTTATATGTCATTATTAACTATTCTAATTTATTTTAATTATTTATATTATTTATCTATTTTAGAAAACGAAATAGCAAAAGAAGATCTAGATAATATGTCAAGTGTCTTACCTACTATCTGGTTAGGATTTGAAAATGGTTGTATATTTGTACACTCTGCTAAATCACAATGGAGGCGATGTTTACACTCAGTAAAATTAAAAGATGCCGTGTTGAGTATTATGTAAGTATATTTTAGCTTTATCAAAATTAGTATATTTGGCTTAATGATATTTTATTTTTAGTTATGTTGATGGTCGTGTTTTGTGTGCTTTGGCTAATGGAACAGTAGTTGTATTTCGGCGTGATGATGAGGGTCGATGGGATTTAAGCAAATATCATAGTGTAACATTAGGACCACCTCAAAATGCAGCTCGATGCCTAGTATCAGTAAATAGCAAACGAGTTTGGTGTGGTTATAAAAACAAAGTGCATATTATTCATCCACGTTCATTAGTTGTTATTGTATGTATAAATAAATCATTAATGATTTATGGTATAGAATTTTTGAAATAAAATATATAATTATGAAATTATGTATAAATATTTTAGCATACATTAGAAGCACATCCTCATAAAGAAAGTAAAGTTCGCACCATGGTTTGGGTAGGAGACGGCGTTTGGGTATCCATAAGACTTGACTCAACAATAAGACTTTATCATGCATATAATTATAATCATTTACAAGATGTTGATGTACAACCATTTATTATCAAAATGCTAGGTAAACCTTTTGTTCTATAAGTAATTAATAAACAAAATAATTTTCTTAAATTGAATTAAATAAATGAAAATTTTTATCAATAGGATCCGATAAACCACAACTTTCGTGTATTAGGATAACAGCAATGCTAGTTGCTTCTAACAGACTATGGATTGGAACTGGAATTGGTGTTGTTATATCAGTCCCTCTTTTAGATAGTAAGATATATTTATTTACTTAACATAGAATTAAATTATTAAATTTTTTTTCTGTGTTTAGAAGGTCTCTTAGGATTTCCAATTAATAAAGAAGTGAAAGTATTTTCTGAACCAAAAACTCAAGAGATAACACCAAGTAGTTTCATACCATATTGCTCAATGGCTCATGCTCAATTATCAGTACATGGATTTAGAGATTCAGTAAAGTTTTTTGTATCTGTACCAGGTAAATTAAATGAATAAACAAATTTCTGTAATTTAAAAATGCCTGATATTTATATTCATAAAATATTTATTGTAAATCATTCAATAACAAATTTATCGTTCTATAAAATTTAAACTTAAAAATAAACATTAAAAAAAAAAAAATGGTAATAATAATATTAATGGTTACATATAATATTTGTGCATTTTTTTCAAATTCCCAAAAAAGGACATGTTATGCTAAGCTACAATTATGCAGGTCCCATATCCCTCAACCTAACATGATGCCAATATTTAATTCAAGTTATAATACATGTTTCAAATAAATGTTCAACAGATTTTGCTATTGTTTTCAATAACTCGATTTTATAATTTCATACAAATTTGTTTAATATAATTTTCTATCAAAGATTGTTGGAAATTTTAATTTATTATATTACAGGTTGGAAAGTAATAATACCATTGCCTATTAATTTTACAATTTAATCCTAGTGATGTATAAAACCATATAAATTAACTTTTAATTTACTTATAATAAACACATTTACATCACCTTTATAACCCAAAACTCACTTAATAAAACATTTAAGTATTTATATCTATTGTCATAAATTGTTAAAAACAATAAAAACCAACTATTCTAATAACACTTCCCATGGTAGGGTTGCTATTCATAAAATCTGTCATATTTCATCTACTTCTGTGCAGACATTATTTGGAATCCTGTATTCTAGTTATTGAATTAAATAAAATTCATATTGTTATAACTGAAATCTACTTTCCTCCTAAACATATATTTGGTAACAATTTTATAATTTTATTGATGGCGAGTGGTAACTAATGCTAACATCTTGTGGTATATGCTGTCTAAAATATCTTTATGGAGTTGCTCTGTACAGTTGTTTTATATTGATGAATCAATTTAAAATTCTAAATTCTCCTATCCTAATTATAATACTAAAACCTTATTGAATAAAATTTTAACTAATTCTTTAGTTTTACTAACAATCAATATAATCTTCCTTCCTACATTCAAAATTATTTAATTATACCACTGATAAATACAAATTTGATGATCTAGTAAATTAAAAAATAAATTAAAATCAAATGGCAATTTAGAATCTGTAAATAATTTTATTAATATCATCCAAGTTGCTACATAATCTTCCTAATTCTTATTTCTTCTTACATTTGAATCTTTTAGTATTCCAGAACACATTTATGGAATTGTTGTAAGAAACACAGATCTTGTTGCATTCCATATAATTTTAATAAATGTGTTTAGTGTAGAATAACTAAATAATTAATGTTAATCGAGTCCCATAGTGTTGGTCCTATAAGTAGTTAAGAGCATTTTGAGATTCAAACTTACCACTTGATACATAGTTATAATACAAGAAAAATTAAAATAAATGCAATCTGTTTATATAATTTTCTTTGGTTGTCATTAAAGCTCTATCAGCTTATGTTCAAAAAAAAATAATAATAATATAAAATTATAAATAATTGAATAATAATCAAATACATTTGTATTTTTATTGTAGGATCTGGCGGTTTTTCTGCTGCATCTGCCATTCAACAAGACGAACCAATTGTTGAAAGTGTACCTGATGCTGAACATTTGACATCCACATTGATTATAGCTGGTGGTGAAGGTTATATAGACTTTAGATCTGGTAAATGCATTATTTATAATAATTTTTTATTTAAAATAAAAGATTTGTCGGAACAGAAATATTTAAAATGTTTTGTCTGTAGCCGATGGGGAAGAAACGAATGATGCAACTTGTCATTTGCTCGCTTGGTCTATGTTGTCTAGAATTATTCAACAGGACAATTGCTAAAAAGTTATAAAAATTTCCCTCAAATATTAAAATGGTATTTATAATTATCGGTCCATAATTTTAGCTTTGATTTTCTCTTTTGATACTGATGTGGTTTAACTTCTTGATTTCTGTCTTAAAATATTATCATTTTTATTAGCACTAATAGTTTTAAATAGAATTTAAAAAAAATTATCTGTTTTGTCTTATCTAAACAAACCATTACACCATAGTTTGTTTAATAACAGCCAATAAATAATAAACCAAACAGTTAAAATTTATTTATTTGCTATGTCTTGTTTAATAAAAAATCAATTTATTGTTGGCTGAATATCATAAAAGAATTTTACCTAAATTAAATTGATTCTAGCATTTTAAAATGCTTATTTTTAAATTATAAAAATTACTTCTAAAATATCATTGACATCAATTTTCAATATATATGATACATAACTAAGCATATTAGTTGTCCTGGAAATAAATATACATCATTGTTCTATTAATGTTAACTTTATACAGATCCACATAATTGTATAAAATGAATGATATGGTGACATAGCTATTTAGGAATGATTACTCAAATAACAAAAAAATGGTACCCATAGTAAATTTAAACAATTGTTATTGCTTCAAAAGGTGATAAGTAATGATAGACAAAACAAGTATCACTATTGTAAAATTGATACATTCATTGATCTATTTATAATCTAAAAGAAACTTACTAATAGGGGTATTTATATTCATTTCCTGAATTTTAATGAAAAAGTTGGGATAGCTAAAGCATCTTATTTTTTCAGTTAGTCTACAAGTAGCATAAATTATGAAGCTCCTAAGCCTTCTCTAAGTTGCGTCTAATTTTATTACACAAAAAATGTTATGCCAAATTTAAATGGTATGCTAATATTTTATTTTTACTTTAATTATATCTATATCTTGTACAGGAACTATTAAGTGTAAATATACAGATCACAATTTTTTTCTTTTCACTAATGTTTATCTGATGGCATGTAAAATTGTTTTAAAAGCTTAATAAAATAACCAAATGTTGGCACTAGAGACAAAAAAGCACCTCTGCTATACATTGTATAATATACAGGTTGGTTCTTTAAATATCCATTATGTTATAATAAAACATTCAAAAATAAAAATACATTACTTAGTTTACAGTACAATGAGTGTATTAACTGAATCATCCAGTAAACGTATACAGTGTATTCAAATAGTATTTTAATTCAATATTATAATCCTTTTATGATTACTTGACTTGATTCATGGTTGTAATATAAGTATACAACCAATGAAATAATAAAATTCATGATAATTATTGATTAGAATGTGTTTTCTAACAAATGTATCTACAATTGAAAATATATTTTTATTTAATATTAGTGATAAATAAAATGGTTTTTTAGATGAACAAGGAGATGGTGACTACTTTGACCGAACAGAAAAAAATCAATTATTCCTCTGGGGAGTTCATTCAGAAGTTAAAAGTAAAGCAAGATTGGATGTCGATTCACTAAATAATACAATTTAGTAGTATAGGATTTTCTTAATTGTTCATATAAAGTGCCATTTCCCAATATTATATTTGATGTTTTAACTGAATTTAATCTAACCTTATAGCCGATTCTTCCTCTATAATCTATATAATTTTATTACTATCTATTGCTTTTGTTACCTTATTTATTATTCTGATCTGTTATATTATTATTTACATTATGTTATATTGTGCTGTGATTTATAACTCATTTAGTACATTTTTGAGGTTTTTTTTATAACTAACTGTTGTTTGTTGATTTTTTTTATTGGACAATATAATTACTTATTTTTAAGATATTTTAATCAATTATTATTTATTAAACATTTTTTACATTATTGTATGAAACATTTTAGTCAAATCAAGCATATATATATATATATAATATAATTATATGTGTTAAACAATTTTACTTTAACCAAAATTACTTATTTTAGTTGATTATTATATAATATAAATATAAACTGTATTATTTTGTAAATTATTTTAAATTTGTATGTAAATTTTTTAATATTTGCTATATTGTGTATTTATTGTTTGAAATACTTAGTGGTTTATTGTTCATTTAAGTAAAAATAAATTTTTTAGATTTTTTAATTTGTTTGTTATTAAGTTTTAAATTCGTTATTTTTATTTAAAAAAAATAAAATATGTTTTGGATAATATTATGATATTAATTAAACTTATAAGATAACCACATTTTTAGTCTTTACTATGTTTTTTTTTTTAATCTGCTGTAATGTGTGTTGCTAGACTTATCAATCCTTTGATATTTTTGTAATAGTTGAAACTATGATAAACATATTTTCAATTTTAGATAAATTATTGTATATTATATCATAATTTATAGTAACATACTAACATCGTAGTACTGTACTGTACTATGTTAAATAAAATGTCATTAACTCAACATAAATACAAATATATTATTTAAATTCTATTGGTATTCAAAAATATTATGCGTGATTTTAATATTTGCATTTTACATATAAACCAAACTTTACAAAGTTATTTTGTTGTCATAAATTGAGCACGACAGAACAGCATCAGAAATCTAGAAAGTAAATTCTAACATTTTATGATGAAATAAAAAGAATGCGATTTTATGCGGGATATAAAAAAAAAAAGAAAAGCCAACGGACATGCAGTGTACCCAAGGGTAACCAGACAATTTCCTCCAGACTGTTTTTGGCATAGTAGGACATTTTCCCCCCATATTTTTTTTTAAGTTTATTATTTAATACCTAATATTATAATATTATTTATTATTTAATAAGAAATTATTTTTTTTTTTTTAATAAATATAATAAAACGTAAAAAAATTATATAAATATAAAAGGTTAAAAAATATTTATGAAATATAGTCTAAAAATTACAAAGTACAAAACCTTCATTCATAACGATATAAGATCGTGGAAGAATCTTATCTTAATAGTCTAAATCAAATAATTAAGATAGTTTTTGACAACCCAGCAATTGATTGGGTTTTAGATACAATTTTAGATTTCAATGTTCTAGCGAATAATACAGTATGCTAGTACTATTATTTTTTATTTAGACAATTTTTTAAATATAATATTACTATTATTTTATTGTTTCAAGCAGTTGAATTGATCAACAATATATATCTAATATAATAGGTAATTATAGTATAATTGATTATATTTATGAAAAAAAAATTATATTATATTAAAATAAAATAATTTCTTATTTTATAATAAATAATATTATATTTTTAAATAATAAACTTAAAAAAAAATGGGGGGGAAAATTTCCACATCGAAAATATATCGGGGGAAAATGTCCTACTACGCCAAAAACAGTCGGGGGATGTGGGGAAACTGTACGCCATTCTTCCCAAGCAGTCACCCATCCAAGTACTAACTACGCCCGACGTTGTTTAACTTCAGTGATCGGACGAGAACTGGTGTGTTCAACGTGGTATGGTCGTTGGCAACAAAAATACCAGAATTTATCGTACTTTAAGTTTTAAAATATGAACATATACTATAAAGTCTCACGAAAGCAAAATATCGTGTATTCACATCCGGACAAAAACCGGATATTGTTGCGCATTCCCACGCATTTCCGCGCCTAAAACATTCACTGTATTTGGCCCGTCACTAGTTCGCCGCTCGGTCTAAATTCATACTCTATGCACTGCGTGCTCGAAACTGTACCTTTCGTAGTTTTGTGAGAGACACTAGAGACAGACTATAAATATAAAAATGGTTATTAGTGTTATTGCACATTTTGTTCATAGAACTCAATATGAATTGTCTTCCACCATTTTGTACTTCAAGTCTTCAACATTATAATAAAATAACATTATTATAAAAAGAAATAGTTTCATATGACTCATGCGATATCTAGGAGGTAGGTTAGGTTTAGGTCTATCTCTAAGTTAGATTAGGGTTTTTTTGAAAACTTGAACTATTTTATTAAAATTTTATAGACAAAATTTACTCCTACCTAAAAATACTCGAGGCGCAAAATGGTATATTTGGACAATGGAACGTTACATTACGTAACTTACTATACGTATACTTACACATTACGCTATAATACCTACTATTAATCAAGGCCGTAACTGAAAAAAAATTTCCGGGGGGTCCGGACCCCTGGACCCTCCCCCCAGTTACGGCCATGCCATTAATGATAATTTGTAGTCTTGTAGATATAAATAAAAAAATAGATTTTAGGTAGTGTTAAAATAGTATAGTATTACATATTTTCGTGTATTTTCTTTTACTTACGAAACGTAATAAAATTATTACGTTAAATATCGAATCTGTGGTAGAGCCAAACATTCTAAGGTACCGCCAGTGGCGTGTCATACACGTGTGCAATGTGTGCAAATCTCACGTGCCCTCGGCTTGGAGGGCCCATTATTGCTTAACGTTCCGTAAAAAAAAAATTAAAAATTAAAAAAATACAGTTATGTACGAAGAATTAAAAAATTGTTTTCAATTTCAAATGGTTTTCATTTTCTCAATATATCATTGTTATGAAATCTATAGATATTGTAAGTATATAATTGAAAGTACCTGTGGACTTGCATAAGATTTTAGAATACAAACTCCTACTTTAAATTTGAATTTATGCATAGATACCTATATTATTTAGAATAAATAGATGTAGGAGGGAGGCTTTTTTGTTTTGCACACAGGCCCATCTTTAGGATAAACCGCCATTAAATATGGAACTATTAGACATATTAAAAAATGTACAAGAATAAAATATACATATATGCAAGGAAAACCTGACAATCAATCATATAGGGACGAAAAGCTCTAACCACATCAAAGCATGAGGGATTATCACTGATGAACATCACTTAAACTAACTGAATGAAGAAAACATTCAAGCAATTTATATACTTTTCAACAATAATAATTGTAACACATTTTTAAGTAAAATTTTGTAAAGTAATGCAAATAATGTGAATCCTTTATTTTTATCTACAAATTTATATATTTAAGTTAAAATTAAGATATTCACCATTGTTGTTGAAGCATTAATAGTTAATATAAAAAAATATATATACAAATTAAATTGTTTTCTATATATATTATTTATCTAGAAAAAAGTAAAAATAAAATGTTATGTTATTTTTATTTAATTCATAATATTTCTTATTTTATAGCAGACACACTTAATATTTTATAATAGTATACCATTGCATTTACTGTATTGGATTAAATACTTTTAAAATATTGTATTAATAATAATAACATAATTATTTTATATTCTTGTATACACTATGATACATTTTTCAAAAACTAGAATAATTAACAATTTCCATAAATATCTTAAATATTAATGTACATTTTATTATTATATAATACCATTACTAATATACAATTATTTAATTATCTAATTATAAATAATTTTGTATAATTATCTACATTAAATTTATTTGGGGGGGGGGGAAGACTTGGGAGTTAAGGAAAACATCCAGTAATGTTAATTATAAATTATAATATACATATAAGCAAATAGAGTGAACTTCCTGCTAGTTTTCAAATAGCTATGTCCAGGGGCACTAGCTGGGGTACATAGGTGCTACAGCACCCCATCCCCACGTTATACTTTGCCCTTTTACCTAAATACTTGATCTGTAAAGTGTAAATTGTAACAACTATCATATGTTTACACTTTTGGAAATAAAAACAAAATAATTTTTTAAAATTGCCCATAAAATTATAAATTGATACCCTTAATAAATATTCTATCTCATAATTTTATATCCCAGTCTGCTCCTGGCTAAGCCAAATATTACATGAACTGTATCTCTAGGTTGTTCATAACAGAAATATTGTAAACTAAAAACCATATGAAATTTTGTACTGAATAATTATCTTGAGAGTTTTGATTTTCCCATCAAAAACGTATGTTATTGAAACTGGAGTATAAGAAACAATCAGATTAAATTATATAAAATTTTAAAATTTATATTATTAGTGATTTTCTAGTATGAAGCTTTTACCCCATTTTTATTGTTTATCAGATATAGTAATCCATAATTCAAATAAAATTTAACAAAAATTAAAAAAAAAACAATGAAATACTCATGGTATATTGTATAGAAATATAAATTACACATACAAAAATTATTTTCATAAACATTAAAAATATTTATTTAAGAATCATAATTAAATTTATTTTTGGCATTTTGAATTAGTTTACTTTGGTTTTTAAGGTACTGCGTAAACGAATAAAAAAAGCATGCTTAGACATTTGTGAATCTGCAGGAATATAATTTTCGTAAAAATTTTGAACAAATTCTTCAATTTTGAATCCAAACTTTTGATATAGTATCATAGCTGGATTATTAACGGAGACATGTAATGTTATATCTCTGGTCATGCAAGTCTAAAATATAATTAAGTTTAAATATAGTATATAATCATATTTTGTTAATTTATTTTAGTATAATACCTGAATTAAATGATATATCATAAATTTAGCAATACCAAAATTAGTCCAATGAGGACGAGTGAATAAAAATGTTATATAATTTTCATTTGTGCTTATGTCTGGAACCATGAAACCAAAACCGATTATCAAGTTTTTGTATAACGCAATAACACTAAAGTCTGGGTACAATAGACTTTCAGTTACTAAATAAAAAATAACAAAATTTATAAATTAATAAAATACAAATTATTTATCATAAAATCAATATAATTGCTTACAATCAATTCCAGGCCAGAAAAATTGTCTTGCCAATGCATTTATTGAATTTATGTGTTTAGCACGAACATAACTATAGTCAATTGATTGAATTTCTGTAGTTTTAGGCAATCCATTTTTCTGTCTAAAGTGTTCTTTTAATTCATTTAACATTTGTAACCACAGCGGTTTAGTCACCAAATCCCTGAATATGTATGGTTTTAAATACCTATACAAAATTAATGGTACCTTTTTGTAATTTTATTATCTTCTCCGACATATAAAAAATATGTTAAAGTTTATTCTGTTTAAGACATTATAATAAATGTATTTATGATGCCTGATTCTTTAAGAGGACACCACCAAAGCATCTGTCATCTTTATTTTATAAGCGTATAAAAACACAAATTTATAATTAGCCATTAAAATTTAATTTAGTTAGTTTTAAATTTGAATATAAAAATGAACTAACTAATTAACAAACTTAAACATTTAATGATATTGTAATTTTAAATCAACTTATAAATAAATGTGTAAAATATGATAATTGGTCAATTTAACATTGAAATATAAATATAATTGTATCAAGTAATAGATGTAAAAATTGATAAGTATTACCTATTAGTGTAAGGACTAATAATAGTTTTGGGTTTTGAACCGCAAAGAAGATCTCTCAATAATAAAGGACCTGGATTTTCAACCTGTTCAATAAATTGTTCTTCTGACTTGCTCTACATTAATAATAAAAAATAATTATTAGTCCCTACACAATGATTAAAAATTATTATTGCTCGAATACCTGATATCGATTAAATATACTTATATATTGTTCAGATGCTAGTTGATAGTTTATCACATTAGCCAGATTACCAACTGTTAATTTCTGTAAATCATTAGGTAATTTAGATTGAACTTTAAAATCACTTTCTATAGTATTTTCTGATTGTAAAGATTGAGAAACAGTATCAGTAGCTGATTTATTAACCAAAACTATCTTCTCGTTTTTAGTTTCTTCTGTATTTTTAGTTGAAATGGTAGTTTCTGTTTCAATTTTAACTTCTTTATAATTGTCGTTTTCTCGTTTTCTAGAAAAATTAAATAAAAAACAATAAGTAATTTATAAACATTTTTAAATAAATATACTATTACTCGTTTAAATTATGTTCAGTGGAATAATCTAAAGTTGGGAACAATTTAATCATGTCACTGTCGATATCCATTGGTGAAAATAATTTTGGCGGTGTACATTCTCTTGAAACACACAATTTTTCTTTTTTATTATCACTTGGTTGTACAATATTTTTATTATTCAATCTTATTTAGAATAAAAACTTCATTAATGCAATCTAAATATATTGATATTCAATATGTTTCAAACCAAAAGAAGAGAAAAATCTTCAGAGTAAGATTTTATTTAAAAGACAAAAATTAAATCCAATGTTTCTCTAAAAATGTTGTACAATAATTCTGATACACATCCATAAAATGTAATTTGCTACTCCTCCCTAATTTATCATTGCTTAGAAGAATATTCCTGTTATTCCTACTTTGATTATCTTTTAATGCAGCATTAGTAAATTGTTAAATAAATATTAATTATTTATGATATAAATTACCTTGCAATAATATCACTTTGGTTGCTATTATTTAAAATATTAGATACATAATCATTAGAAGAATTAATACTATTTTTTGATATATTTGTTGACTGTACATAATTTATTTGATTTTTTTGATTTTCTAATAATGCATCTTTTAATAATCTAATGAAAAAATATTTTAATTAAATATTATTATTCATACAATGCATTTGTTAATAAGACGTCAAATAAAACTTACTCTGTTGTTACATCAATAGCATATAAGCTACAACTAGATAACTCGTTATTTACATTTATTTTCTCTAGATTTGTTGTTTTAAAAACATCTGATGATAATGAATCTGTTTTTAATGATTTATTTATTGCATCAAAATCTTCATCATCTAATTTGATGGTATTATAACTCTGATCATACTTTAAAAACAAATAAATTATTTCTCTGATTATTTTAAGATATTTTTTTCATAACAATATTTATATTTTTTAAACTTACTTCATTTCTTTTTTTTATTGGTAAACAATAATCATGTTCTTTTTCAAACCATTCGTTGAATCCTAAAAATGTATTTTTGCCTTTAGCTCTCAAGCGTTTTGTTATTGGACGACGGTTTTTATTTGATTTCTTGTGCATATGTAAGTAGTCGGTAAGACTACTTGTATTAATGGTCAATTCCATATTAATGCAGGTGACAATAACAGTAGAAAAATAATATTTAATCTCTACATAAGCTTAATATGGAACACTTCAAATCAAATAATCAAGAATAACAAACGTTAGTAAAAATTATAAAAAAATATTAAGTTTATCATAGAAGGAAATTACTAAGCACTAGCTAACGATAAAATAAAATAATAATAATTTAAAATCAATTAACTGGTTTGAAATTATCATGGAGATACTTAAAATATTGCAAAAATGTTTTGTTATTTAGTCTATAAAGTTGGATGTTCGATTTGTCGTTGAAAAGTTCAAATAGATTTTCATTTTAGTTGTTAAAACTTATTGTAGTATTGTTGATTGTAGAAGCACATGGGTTATGGAAATATCAAATATGGATTGCACGGAATACTTTATTATCAGTTATCACAATACACTTGATAATAGATTATCTCTATCAGGTATGTGGTTCAATAACATACCAACTTAGTGGTTAGGCTTGATTACTGTTTTTAGATACGGATACGGATTTCGTCGTAGACCTTTTCGTCCATATTTTTATTGTATCTATTTTGTGTCTATGACTCTGAGGTTCAGCAGATGTTGTTATATTCTTTGACAATAATGACGAAAAGTGATTTCACTGAATATCAGTTACTCCCATAGACACATATAAGGACTATGGTTATTTCGAACATGGCTATTAAAAATGATGAAACCACGTTATTCCGATAACAATATTACCGTTATCAATGTATTGTTATCGTTGAGAATTTACTGTAATAACAAGTAAAAACGAAGAGATCGCATTTGCAAATTATAACATAATCCATGGCTAAATATCTAGATTTCAGCAGAACATGCCTGAATACACGATGTAACATTGAAATATAATATTGTTATATTCTGTGACAGCATAGAGTAATAATACCATGATAATATATATATAATAAATATATTTTGTCATGAATAATACTATAATTAACCACGGCATGATCTAAAATATTATACGGTTACAATATATAATAATTAGTTATATTTCATCTTCAGTAACTACTATTATAAATTCATCTAAGCTTAAATGATTAATGATTATGAGCGAACTATATTTTTTTGTCATCTCGTAGTCTACCCCTTTAAATTTTAATTTTTTTAGTGTAAACTAATAAATTTAAATATTTAACAATTTACATTGTAGGTATTTATATCTTAACGTTTGTAAACATTTATATTTTATATATAATTATAAATTATATTTAGGTACCAAAATTAGTTTTATAATAGGTTTTGGTTTTATTTAAAATGTTTTTATCTTACTGCACCTACTGTAATAATAATTTACACAACATTGTTAAAATTAAAAGGCACACAGACCTGAAATACTTGTTTATTAATCATTGGATGCACATTTGTAAACAGGTATACAAATACATTTTTTAAATAGTTTTAAAATCTCAATACTATAAATGATTTATTAATAGAGTTCAGTTATAACAAACAAAGTTGAAGTGTCCAGTACGGATGTACTCACTGTTGAAAAATAATGGGTTCTGATACAACGGACAAATACTGTATGCAGGGAATTGTACAGTCGATTTCACAATGCAAAAACTGTGATTAGACTACCTAGTTTTCCCTATTTCCCTATAATACAACTAAACTTTGGATTATATATTTGTATTATTTTTATGATTTGTCATTTTTTTTTGTGTGTATAAACCACAAATCAATGAATATCGCAATAAAGACGAGTTTAATTTTCGGCCTGGTATCAATGGTAATCTTAGAACCCTTGGATTTTTTGTCAATAATCCATATAATGGAAATATCTATTGTGTGCCTGCCATAAAACTAATTAATATGAGATAATTGCATAAAGATATTGCTTAGGTATCAGGTAAATTTTTATTTTTATTGAGCTAACTAGATGTATTTACAAATATGTTTTTCATTTTGATGGTGGTTTTTGGCAAGAAATTATTGTGCGAAGTAATTTAAAATGTAACAGAATGGCTATAGTGGTTAATAATCCAAGAGGATATACAAATCAAATTATGTTAGATGAACAATATAAAGTTAATGACTTCTTGAAAAATATTAGTATTAATACAAAATCTTTATATTTTCATCCTAGGTAATTAATAATAAATTATTTATCTATTACAGTGCATAATATTATGTTAATTGAGAAATTGTATGTTAAATATAATGTAGGATAATAAATTTATAGATTTTGTTTTACTGGTTTAGTTTGCATACTAGAAGTTCAAAAGATTCAACATTTATTCTTGTTGATAGCGATAAATACGATTATTAAGATTTACGTCAGACTTATTTTTTCAAATTAATACATTAACCACTAAAATGTTGTATAATTAATTATTCAAATTAACGAATCCTACAAAATACAAAAATATATCTACTTTGTTAGATTTATATTCAGGTATTAGTATAACTTCTTCAAAATACAATCATATTAAATAATTAATAGTTAATATTGATTTACATAAATGAGTTTTTAAATAATTTAATTTTCTTTCATAGGCACAATAAGTATACTTGGCAGTCAACATGTACAAATATGTAATGGTATTGAATCTGTGGCACAAGCTGTTAATGATGCTAAAGAGACTGAAATGATCAATAATATGCTAAATTGTGATTTTGTTGAAGGAAAAGTAAAAATGGTTAATACAAAAATGTTCACTTCACTAATAAACTGAAGCATCTCATAAGGTTTTTTGCTGATTGTATTAAAACAAATTTTGGATGAAATGAGTATGACCAATGATTAGTGTACAGTTTTAAATCTTGATCGAGCAGGCGTGCGTAAGTTGGCATAAACATGTGTAATATACTAACATCTTGACTGTTTTATTAATTTTCAATGTTTTTTTAGATCCAAAAGTCATAAATGCTATTAGAAATAATAAAAATAATAAAAAACTCTTGGGCACCTGTTGTTGGGGGAGCGGTGATACAAATATCAAATGATTAACTTTTCAGTCAATTAACATCTTTGAAAACTTTTTTTTTGTATTACATAGGTTGTATATAAGTACGTAAAATACTCAAATATTTTTAACTTAAAAATCAAAATTCAAATTAAATTAACTTTTTTTATGAATTTTTTTTTTTATTATTAAATAAATACATTTTTATACATATAATATACTAATAATATCAATATAAATATAAAAATTAAATTAAATTAAAAATCATTTTAAGTGTATTTTATATTATATAACTATCATCATTTTAAGTACATATTTTATTGCATTTTTGACATTTTAAATGCATTTTTTTAGATTTTTTAGTTTATTAAATTCATAGCCCTATTTATTACTTATTTTGTATGTGCCTTATTTTTCATTTCACAATGTAAATCACTAGGATTCAAGACTTCTTGCATTTGCATGTTGTTTTGTATAGTGGTCGTCGATTATTCTAGGCGAGTTATAAATTTGTTTTATGAAATGGTGAAACTAAATACTAAGTTAAAATTTGTATTTTTTCATATTTCATCATGTTTTAGGAAAAGTGAATATTTGAACATTTTTTAGCATATTTTTCCATATTTCGAATTTTTAAATTTGTGTGTATGTTAAATTGTCCAGAAAAACCATACTTGGAAAACATTCAAAAATATATTTTTAAATAAATTAAAGTCGTAGTTTATCATGTTAGTTTTTTTGTCACTTAAGAATCAACCGTTTTATCGAGAATAATGATAATTGTATAGTTATGGTAAAACCTAATAACACCTAAAGATTTTAAATTGTATGACGAAATGAAAAGCAGTACTTCATTAATTGCGGTTATGTACCTATCTAATTTTTAAATTATAATATGCTCTATGCGTTTTAAAAAACAAAATAAAAAATTAGCTGCATATTTCGATAATTTTAAGTGCAACAAGTCCCTAACGACCCAAGCCCTATACATCACTATACAATATTACAATATATAAATTAATGTATCCTTGAACCCAATTATATTTATTCATTCAAATAGTACTTTTTGTGTAATAAACTATAAATTATTCAGTGGATAATTTTCCTGAATAAATTGACGTTTCAGAATCAAAAATTCGAATAAGTAAAATTTTTAATTTATTTAACTTTTTATCCGAAGGGTCCAAAATAATGGGTTTATAAGATTGGGGGCTGTGGTGATTTAAAAATACTTAGTTATTAAAATATTCTATAAACATTAATGAATTGTGAAAATGTTCTAAATATAATACCTATATAATAGGTACCTACTATTCCAAAAATTACGTCTATTTTATATTTTTGTAAAATAATTTTTAAGGACTATTATCTTAATATAAACATTTTAATAATTAATTTCTAATGACAAAACATTAACACAGGTGGATTGGAAAATTATAAAATAATATAAACTAAGAGGTTTTAAATAGTATTAGTTGTACTACAACTATAATGATATGCACTTTTTTTTTTTTTTTTATTAAAATGGTCATTGGTTATGAAAATATGAAATATAAAATTTTACTTAATAAAATGATATAAGGGTATCGTGGTAATAGTTCCTAAATTTAATTATTTTATAAATTCAAAGTAATATTAAATCGAGAAATGTGTTTATTCGTAGCAACTAGCCAGGGGGGGATCTTGGATATTTTGATAGAGGGGGCACATATTAATTGTATAATTTGAATCATAATTAATAATACATTCTCTTATTTTTAAACAAAATTGGTAATATATTAAATATAATGTTGATTACATAATATCACACATCAAAATAATAATTTATAGATATAAGTAATACCTATACATGTAGTCATTAATAAGTAAAAACATCTTTATAGATTCTCATACTTTATAGCTTTATAGGTTGAATTTAAGTCTTCATTTATGTTTTAGTAGTATTATTCTTATTTACTGTATTTTTCATTTATATGATATACGGAATTACATAAAAAAAATTGTCGATAGAAAATTGACAGAGGGGGCACATGCTACTGTGTCCCTTCCCTGAATCCGACATTGCAACTAGCAAAGAAGCAACTGATTTTCGTAGTAACTGCATGATAATACAAATTCGGTGTAGTTGAACGTCGTAACTTTCAATGTTCGAGGTAAACACTGCAACCCATCGGTATCAGTCGTATATCACTATTCACTACAGTATCAGATAAAAAATATATTGAGTGATGTGTTTAATTCGAATTCGTTGATTATGCCATTTTGGTTTCGGAGTAACAAAACTAAGTTTACCTAGGATTTTTGTGTTCATTAAAGAGTAAACCATCATTATACAGTATCTAAACTGTTTATTTTTAATTTTAATTGTATTTCCTGTATTTATATATTATATATAGTGGTATCTAATATATATTATTTTTAACTGTGTTACACAATTAGGGATATGTTGGACATATCTTTTAGGAAAGCATATTTATTATGCTGCGCAACATTATTACTCGTTTCATGGACAGAAAGTAAGTGACACTTAACATGAATGTCTGAAATTAATAATTTTTAAACATATCTAAAAAACAGGTAAAAATGTGGAGTATGTGACTTGTGGAACTGTTGCAAAATTGTACAATATCGATCTTAAAGTAAGGTTGCATTCGCACGATGTTAAATATGGTGCAGGTAGTGGTCAGCAGTCTGTAACTGGCACTGATTTATCTGAAGATATTAATTCACATTGGGAAATAAAAGCACAAACGGGAAAACATTGTAAAAGAGGGTAACACTATTTTTAATCATAGTTATTTTTTAAAAATGTTTATTATATTTAACATTTTAGCGAGCCTATTAAATGCGGTAGTATAATTAGATTTACACATCTAACTACCAAAAAGAACCTTCATTCGCATCTATTCAGTTCTCCTTTATCTGGCAATCAAGAAGTATCTGCGTATGGTAATGATGGAGTAGGAGATTCTGGTGATCATTGGTATGCAGATTGCAGTGGAGACTATTGGGAGAGAGATGATGATATTCGGTTAAAACATGTAGATACAGGAGCGTAAGTTAAAGAAAATTTTTAATTTATGACATACCATTGGAAAATAGTTACATAATCATTGTTAGAGTAAAAAAAATTTTCAGCTTTTGTGTGAATAATAAAGTCAATGTTGTAAATGATTTAATATATTTTCAGATACTTAATGGCTTCAAGTTTATCATATGGTCGACCAATTAATGGACAAAAAGAAATTGCTGCTGTAAAAAATCCAGGACCATTTTCGACTCATTGGCGTGTAAAAGAAGGCATATTCATCCACAAAGATGAACCAAATGATTTTCATTCTGATTACCCACATACAGAACTATAATATTATTTCATTTAAGTATTGAATCAACTATTTTATAATTTTGTAAATTTATTAAGGACTGCACACTGTTTATAGTAGAAAATATAATAAAATATGAACTTCCTTAAAAATTAAAACAAAGTTTATTGTGGTGTATATTATGTTTATTATTTTAATTTTAAAAGTTATGTAAAAAAAAATAATGATACATAAGTGCTAAAATAATTTTTATTTAAAAAATACTTCCAATCTAAATTTGTATTGTACATACATTTACATATTGTATTAAGATTAAATAGGTGGATACTAATAACTATTTTTATCTATTAGTGTTGATTTTGTATTGTATTTTTGTTGTAAAATAAATATACTAAAATTAGATGTTTGAGTAGATATAACTAACAATTTCTAGAACTCAATAAAAAAAAATAATAATAAAAAAACATAAACTTAATAATAGAAATAATTTTAAAAATAAATAAACTAAAAATGTATTCTAAATACTCCACCTTCAGTTAAAAATATATTTATGGAATATTAGTTTATCCGCTTTAATTGTTACTAGTAACAAACATATTTTTTATTAAATTATTAACAGTTAACATATGATATAAAATGTAAGTTTAATTTGCTTATTTAGTCAATTTTGAAACTAATAATTTGATTATAAAATGATATCTTGATGGCAGCTAATAAACTTGTACATTTTGATTCTTGTTGAAATGATAAAAAAAAATAACAAAATATCTTTTTACAATATTGTGATAGAAATATAAAGCTATTCATCATGGTTCATGATCAAATCATTTATAATTAACCAATTTTAATTTTATCCTGTTTCTTCATCGGCAATCTAGAAAAATATAATCAATTTTCTTTATTAAATTAGAAATATTGTACATAATTCACTTAGTATTATTAAATTAATTTGAACATAATTTTATATGTTATTGTTACAAATTAATAATATTAATAATAATTTATTTATATCATTACTTAAATACATATATTATACAAATTTGCTATAGGTTATAACTTATAACTATCTTTTATAAATAATTTAAATAAAAGAAATGTTTTAGAACTTATTAGAAAATAAATATTTGAAGAAGAAAAAATAAAAACTTTAGAAATAAACTCTATCTAAACACCAATTATTAGGTAGAGATTAAATAAATGAAGAAATTTATATAGAAAATAAGCAATTACTGTAAAAATATTTTAATGTAATCTAAATAGGGTAATATCATTATTAAGTGTTCTATATTAAGGACACGAGAGAGGTATAGAGTGGAAATTTTTTTTTGATACACTCTAAAGTTGATCAATATTTAATCAATTTCTTTTTTAAAATACTGCATAAAAATACTGTATAAAATAAAACAAACTATAAGATTTGAAGACATAGCTGACTAAATAACTGATTCTAGTAATAACCCCAATGCTTAACAATAATATAAAATAAAGAGTAAGAGTATTGAGTAAAATGAAACTCGAGATGTTTAAAGTGATTAATAGTATATACTATTTAGTTAGTTAAAGAGGAAAAAAGATACATTTATATTATCTTAATCTATACTATAAAATGTAATACAACTGAAAAGTTTGTTATTTTTTTTTTTTTAAACACTCTATTTTTTGGAACTATCAGTCTGTTTTGAAGAATTCCTTTTGCATTTGATAATTGAATTCTTGAGGTAAGTTTTAGAATATTTAACATTACGTTATCATCCATAAGAGCTAAGCAAAAAGAAAAAAGCCATAAAGAATACTAATCAAAAAAGAAAATAGTGTGGACCGAGTGCCAACAATGTCCACAATGTCAATTAATGATGAAATAAATTTAAAAAAATTGAAGAAGTTTAAGAAAAAATATTGTTTATATTATACTCTAGATTATTAATAGATAATAAAATTTCTTTTATATTGTTGAAATATTTTTCATAGGCACTTTATAAAATAAATGAATAAAAAACTTAAGTTAAAATTAAATACAATTAATGTGATAAAATGTACAAAATATAATTATTGTACTAAAAATAACAAAAATCAAAATTAAAATTAAATCTTTTATTTTTTTTAAATTATGAACATTTTTACACAGAATATTGAATAACGAATTGAACAAAATTTGAAACATAGTAAGTAGCATTTTTTTACGAGCAACAAAGTGCACAGGAACAACTAGTCTTTTATATTTTGAAATTTAAACACCAGGATATAATGTTTATTTTATTTTAATTAGTTTTTAGCTTCGTTTTAGACTATTTGTAGATTAGTTTTATTATATTAGTACTAAGTCTTGATTGTCACTATAACTTTTCAAACTTATTCTTTAGTATAAAGAATATATTCCTTGGTAATTAGGAAAAATTTCCCAGGCTAAAAATTAAAGAAATAAAGAGACAGCATACTAAATTTAATTAAAAAAAAAAATTAATTGTGTGTTAAAAATGTTTAAGAAATTATACATAGATTAAGGCAATAATGCAATAACAATGTATATCAAGAGGTTTCATGGGGGGGAGGGGAGTGATTAGAGTATGTGGTTGCACCACTTACTCTTAAAATAGTTTCAATTGGCCTGTATCCTGATAAAATAATGCACGATTATTATTAATATGATTAAAATTAAATTGTATTTTAAATATTTTAATTTTTATAGTTATTTTTGATTTATAGATTCAGTCCATGATTTATGAAAATAATTAGAAGCAGGATAATGTACATATATGTAGTATATCTATTTTTAAATGGCCTGGTAAAATTTCAAAATGACTTGCTTGATCCCTGAGTATACCTAAGTTTAGTATTTTGTTTTTGCATTATTGTTAGTTTGGTTAAGATAAATAAATGTTAAAAATTATGATATTTATACTAGTTTTCTTCTCGCTTGTGTGTCCATTAAAAAAATATGAGTAAATTTTTTAAGCATATTTGGTTAATTATTAAAGCATTATTTGATAGCTTGTAAGGCATTTAAATTTTATATCTCGATTCTAATTATCATTAAATAAGTTTATAAATTGAATACATTTTTATACTAGAAATATTTTTATGTAATCCATATTCCTTATACCTACTATGATTTCCTCTTAATAGTTGATATTATAATTTGTAATAATTCTATAAACATAAACTAATAATATCTAAATAGAAGTTATTTATAAATCTCAATTGTTAGAAAGATCGAAAAAAAAAATGTATTAAAGATTTCTATTGTCTTTGAATTATTCAAATATACACTATATATTTAATACAATATAAATTAAGTATCATATTTGTTGGTTATAACTTAATTAGTTATTTTTTATTTTAAATATTTAACTCTTCTCCTAAAAATGAATGTTTGCTATAAATTATTTTAACTAGAAAGAAATTAGACTAATAAATATTATACTTAGGTGATCATAAAATACAATTATCTTAAAAAAAAATTAAACTATATAAACTAAGAAATATTTAATTAACAAACCACTTAACATAATATTTTAATTATTTAAAATAAAAAAAATTTGTGTAATCCATAAAAAAAATTGTTTGTAATAAAACTATTAACAATCTTTAAATCATATTTTTGGGTAAGAAAATATAATTAATATATCATAAGATAATAATTATACACGATGCATTTCAAAATAACCACTACATTAAATTGAATAATACAATTTTAAGGATTCCAATAGTTTTTTAAAATTACTTTCTTGTTTTTCAGTTTTTTAATTTTAAGACCATAAACCAACTAACCGGTGATTAAGTAGATTAGTAGTTATAATTGTAAAAAAAAATTTTGATAAAAAAAAGCACTCAGGAAAATTCCCCCAGAAACTCGTTGAAAAATTGCATGGATTTTTAATTTTTTACATTACAATATTGGAGTGTTAAAAATAAAATTAAAATTAATAACTTAACAAATATTTTTAAGGAAATAGTGTAAAATATTTAATCTGCTTTCAATCAATCAAGTTTCCGTTTTTCTACAATCTTTTTTGTGATGAATCTACCAAAGTTCTAACTAATCTTCAGATAATACCATTCTTGTTTAGTCTGTTTCTAGCACAACATGAATCAATATTCATATTATTTACAGATACAATTTAAAAGCCCAATTATTTTATTACTACAATAACTAATACAGTGAAAAAAATTGTATTATTTTAACAATTTTTCTAAAGATTTCTTTCTGATTATCTTAAAAATCTTGGTAAATTAATTCTGTGTACATAAAAAGTACAAGATAATCAATAAAAAAAAACTTAAATTGTATAAAACTATTTCAAATTGTATAATTTGTCTTTAAAATATATGTGACATTTTCAATAGAAATGTATGGCTAAAATTTACACTAAAGTAATAGAAAAAATATTTAAAATAAAAGAAATGGGTAAATAAATAATATAAAACAAAATATATTTATAAAACAAGTTATTTCAATATTAATTATAAACTTTCATTGTTGAAAAAAATAATATAAAGTAATTATAATATAAAAATATTATTATATCTGTAAGCAAAAAAACATAATAGAATATGGCCAAATATAAGTTCTTAAGAAAATATAAAAATATGTATAGGTGTTTTTATTAAAATGTGCAATATGTTAACTCTTATTATTTTAGTTACATCTCTTAGAAAGGTGATAAATAATGTTATGTAATATGATTAATGAATTTTGTAATATGATTCGATTAAAAGCGAAAATTAGACCTTAAATGTACCTTATTTAAATATTTGAAAGCAAAGGTTGCACAAACCCCAAGACCAAATACAAACAAATATGGCAGAAATTTGAAATTAATGTTTGGTTTCTTCTTCATCAAGAAAGATACCATGCTTAACTTCTTGTCAGAGTATGGTGGATATTTTGCTCTATATTATAAACATTTGTTAAGATTAATACAATTGAAGAAGTAAAACAATTATGTGCTACTAACGAAGAAAATGATTCTCCAATGATGTTGAAATCTTTGACCAAACAGCTTTTCCGATGTGTAAATGTGTCAAAAGTATGTTTTCCATGGTAGGCTCCCATTCCACTAAGACCAACCCCTCCAAATGGTAGATTTTCAACTAAACAAATTTTTAAAATATTAATACATATTATTTTTAAATAGGTTAGTATAACATAAGAAAATAATAATTTTTCATAGGCAATCATTATATAAATAAAATAAATATTTAAAAAAAAAAAGGTTATTACAAAACTTAAAAGCCATTAGATATTAAATAGGGCTAGATTATTTGTTTGTACAACAAATAACATATCTATTTCTTACTTAAAAAAAGCTTGTTAGTTTTTATGTAATTAATAATTAAGTGAGTACTAAACTATTATGTCTAATAAGCGTATGTCACCGAAACACAATAAACACCTAACCTATTTAAATATAAGCTAAAACTAAATTTTTTTTATGGTGATTGAAAAGCTAAATACAAAACCTGAAAATAAAGAATAAATAATATACATTTATTATTTTTAACATAAAATTTATTATCAGAAAAAGCAAATTATCGATATTGTATATAATCTAGTATAAACATAAAATTATTTTAAGTTGACTTATAATGTTAAGTATCACAGAACTAGATTAAGTACTAGATTTAGTAGTCAAGTCTATTACATATTCAACCCAACTAAATAAAGTACAAATCCAAAACTTTAATTATTTATTTTTTTAAGGTAAGTATATATATACTATATATTAAATTTAATACATAAAAATGTATTTATCTATCTTTGTTTAACTTTAATGTTTAAGTGGTTAAAATAACAATACATATATTTTATGGAAATATATTTTTAAATTTTAAATAACTATTCAGTAACTGAATAAAAAAGGGTTTTGTTGGTAAAACAGATTATCCAATTCCATGTTTGAATATAAAATCATAAACTTATAGTTTAAAACATATTAACATGTGTAGCCATAACACAGATGAAATAAGCAGAGAAAATCAATACAACTTCAACTGTTTTATAAATTAAAATAATTTAGTTATTAAAATGTGAATTTTTTACAAATACAATATTTATTAATTTATATTATTTTTAATAAATCCAATAACACATATATATTTGCTCATGCCAAGAGCAGCTTTAAAAAACATACTACTGCACACATGGAAAATAAATTACTTACCAGACACATGTACTATAGTATCATTGACACAAACTCCACCAGCTTTCACGTTTTCCAACATGTTGTCAATGGTTGCTTTACTTTGAGTAAATACATATAAAGCCAATGGACTATGATTTCTGTACAAATTTAGTAATTACCATCACCATAAAAGTAATTTAGTTAATGTCAGAACCTCAAAAATATTATTCCAAAAACCAATTTATTATTTTGAGACAAGATACTCTCAAACTATCAAGGTTCTATGGTATTTATTGCAATTAAAGTAACATACGCCACACGATACAAATAAAATATTAATATATTGTACTGTGTAAAATGTCAAGTTTTAGTAGTTAATTATATTAATATTGTACAATTAAATAATTATGATTAATATGTGAATTTATCAATAATTATATTAAAATTATTTTAATATATGATCACCAGAATTATATTAAAATTCTATGTACACAAGCAATACTATAAAAAGAACAATTTAAGAAGAAATTGTTAAGAGAAAAAAAAAGAAACTTTCTGAAATGTCTATTATTGATTATTACCAGCATAATGACTAACGGTGTCATTTACACAAAATGATCCACTAGAAGTTTGTCTCATAAATAAATTCTGCATTTCTTGGTCGGAAGAGAATACATATAACGTTAATGGTTTACTCCTGAAGGATAAAACATAAATATTTATATATTAAGTAATTTGCCATCAGTATACTATGCAAACTTAATTGAAATACAATCCAATATAATAATTCATAATTTCTAAAAAAAATTGATAAAATACCTGATTTATATTTTGATTTTTAGTTTAATACTATAATTATAGAATAAAATTATAAATTTAAAAATTGTATTTGATTATTTGATATTAATTAAATAAATGTATTTAAAAAAAAAATTAAGAAACATCACTTTTTGGGTACTTACATTTCAAATTTATAATAAATTGTAGAATTTAATTTTAAGTTTATAAAATATCACATTAACGACAGATAGTATTTGGTGTTAAGTTGTAAGAAAATATATTCAAAAAAATTAATGGAGTTAAAATATAAATTCATTTTTTATTTTTTTAAACAACTCCAAATAATGGTAGTTAAATATTTGTTGATAATAATATGTCCAATGATTAAAATCTAAAAGTTGAATAGAAGTAAATAGATATAAGGTATCTATTACAAGGTAAAGATATAGATTTTTCTATTTTTAAATATTATTACAATGTGAAATTGTTAGGTTTTATTTGATGACATTTAAGACCAGATTTAATATTAAAATGCTTGTGTGTAATAAATTAATAAATTTATGTACTTTTTATAAATCAGTCTGTATTAAAAATTCTAAAATTAAATAATATTGAATTAAAAATGAAAATAATATTATTATTATTATTTACCTGCTGTTAATAAAATTTATAGCATCATAGGCATTATCCACAATTACAATTGGTAAAATAGGACCAAAAATTTCTTCTTTCATTATAGGATCTGTAGGTTTCACATCAGTCAATATTGTTGGTTCAATATAGAGATCTTTTTTATCATGTCTACCACCAACTGCAATTGATCCGCTGTTAGTCATCAAGTCTAATAATCTCCTATAAACCAAATAAAAATGTAATATTTTCAAGAATATTTTAGCAAGTATAATTTAAATGTACTTACACAAAATGTTTTTCAGAAACTATTCTACAAAAATCTGGAGAATTTTTTGGATCGTCAGTATACCAAGCTTTTAACAGTTGCTTAGCTTTCTCTACAAATGTATTTTGAATTTGACGAGTACACAAAACATAGTCTGGTGCAATACATGTTTGTCCAGCATTAATACATTTCCCCCAGATTATACGCTTAACAGCAATGTCCATATTAACAGTACCATCAATATATAAGGGGCTGCAACGAGAAAATATAAGTCATTATCAATATACTCTAATAAAATAAATATAATTTAATAAAACAAAATATTAAAATACCTTTTACCACCTAATTCCAATGTGACAGGTGTTAAGTATTCATTTGCAGCAGCTCTGACTATTTTCCCTACAGATGTTGATCCTGTATAGAAAATATAGTCGAATCTTTGTTTAAGCAATTGAGTTGTTTCTTCAACACCTCCTAAAATAACTGGGAAAGCATCCTGTAAAATATTAAAATGTATGCAAAAACAAATAGTTAAGTATAAAATAATGTTATTTACTCTGTTGAGATATTTTGGTATTAGTTCAGCAATGAGTTTAGCAGTAGCTGGAGCTATTTCAGAAGGCTTTATAACAACACTATTACCAGCAGCTATTGCACCAATTACAGGTAACAAAGTAAGCTGTAATGGGTAATTCCAAGCTCCCATAACCAATACAACTCCATATGGATCCTTATGTATTAATACATCGTCCATTATATTAATCAATGGTTTATCAGGCTAAACAAAATATATTATACATGTCAATATTTCTTAAAAAAATAGTTACCGTGTACATTTTAGTATTGTACACACCCTTTCAGTTTTCATCCAGGATTCTATTGAACCTAGAGCGTTGATAATATCATTTTTTAAATATTCAATTTCAAACAATACTGCTTCTTGCTTGCTCTGTTCAAATAAAATTCAAAGTTGAGATGTTTTTTTATATTTATACATATTCATTAACAGTAATTCAAATCACCTTTCTTAAATCAGAAGCTAGGGCTAATTGTAAGTCTGAAGAATTTTCATTTAAGAGTTTGAGAAGTTGCCTAAGGTGATGTTTTCTGAGATGTAATGATTTTGTTTGGTTACTATTGAAAGCTGTTCTAGCTTTCTCTACAACCTAGATAAAAAGGAGATATTTCTGTTAATTTGACTATTGAATACAGTAAAATACTTTTAAAAAAAATAAATAAAGAATACATACATCTGCATAGTTAGCCATTATGTCGTTAGTTGCTGTACCTGTAAAAATCCATAAAATTATAATAGAATTAGCATTTAAAATTATGAACATAACAAGGACAATATGATTTAACAAAAGTGATTTCCATTTTAAATAAGTATATACTACATAATGCATATTGTAGCTAACACTGTCACTATCTATGTAGTATATCTACATTATACATGATTGCATATCAATAGGTAAATAATTTATAGAATATTTTTACTTAGCTGGAAAGTGTGCTGGTAAAATATACAGAAAGAAAAAAAAAATTTATTTTTATCGTCTTAATTATAAATTTAATAAATTATTACCTTACATTCATTCTCTAATACGATTGAGATAATAGATTTAATACAATCTTGTTATGCATTATGTATATTGAATCATGTCATCATAGATCAACGAAATAGAAAGTGTTTTTCGTTTTTGTTTATTAGGTTACGTACATTGTTATTTGTTAGGCAGTTACTACATAGCTAGTACATGCTGTGTTCGGCGAATCAGTATCAAATACATAGCCACATAGGTAACAGAGTGTTGGTAATAATATGTTACCTAAATTTGAACTAAATAGTAAATTAAACTCTACACACGTCACGGTAGATTATATATTTTTTATGATCTCCCCGTAGACTAGGTATACTTGTGTAGTTATGGCACAACTATATTAACTAGAGAGCCTCGATTTATGGTAATAGTCAAATCTATTAGATTTTTTGGACTTAAAGAAGAACAATCAGTCACTCATCGATGTTATCACAGATGCATTTTGGAACATGAAAATGTATTATACTATGATAATTGAAGCATTGAAAATTTGGAAATCTCAAACCGAGTTTAAAATTAAAAACGATATAATTTAAAATAATAATATAATATTATATACTTACAGATTACAACCAGTCTATAGTATCAGAGTGAACGACGATGATAATAGTACTATCGAATTCAGATATCAGCGATATCGTACAAATCACTAAATATAACAATTACACAATCCACAAGTCAAAGCGCACTGAGTAGCGAGTTCTAAGCACGCGTGAATAGAATAATTTGAAAATATAAGGTGTTCAGAATGTGATAAAAAAATTCCCGATAGTTTATTATAATTAAATATTACACACTATAAATATTTAGTAATTAGTAAGCATTATAGTATGTTCCTCAAAATGTGTATGCCTATATGGTATATACTCGATGTTAAGACAACACGTACCTAAAACAGATATTAAAGCGAATGAGCAATGAAATTAAATAACAAAATTAACAATGAAATATTATTATAACATTCATCATATACGCCATTCGGCGAAGTGTCACGACGCAATGGTAACCGCCAACCGGAATGATTTGGAACCGTCAATACAGCGAATGTAAAACAAAATAGAAATAATATATATATAAGTTTATGTCAACCGTGTGTGTGTGTGAGTGTAATATCTATATATCAGCTGTGGCCTGTGAGCAGTCAGTGTCGTGTTTGTTACCTCTTACAACTCAATGCCGGTAGGTTGTATAATAATATATATAGTATATGATATTACTATATATTTTTATAATCCAATTATCTCATAATATTATTATTAAAGCAATAGCTAGTATACAGAGTGATTCACCAGGCATGCTCACCTCCATTTTTTTTTCATTAATAATAAATTTAATCAAACTCTGACTTTTGATATTTTTGTACATACAGTTAAGAACCATATTTTCAAAAAATTAAATTTTAAGTAGTCTCCCATGGTGATACTAATTTTTTTAATAATAATTTTATTAAAATAATCCATTTTTTTTTTAACGTGAGGAAATTATTTCAAATCATATACATTATATTTATATAATTATATGTCTTAACTTTTAACGGCTTTACTAGTAAGTAGTATTTAAAATGATATTATCTCTATACTTGTACAATCATAACTTATTTGGTATCATCAGTATGTATCACACTATGTATTAACATATTGCAGTATTTATACCAACTATATAGCGTGGTATTGCAGTATTCGGTGTTGGGTCCGTATGCTGCTGCGCGGCGTGTGTACTAACAATAATAATTATTATTACCTATGATATATGAACAATGGACATTATTGCATTAGATGATTAGATATATTTATATGATTTAACTCCATTATACCATAATTTCTTGAACAGTGATCAAAATTTAATAAATGTTTACAAGAACCCATCTAATGGTCAATAACAGTAAAACAGTAATATCTTATTTTATGTATACCTAATATACATTTTTTGTTTTTTCCAATTATTTCTAAATAATTAAAATTACAATTATTGTACCGAATTTGTCTCTCCAACTAGATCAAAGTTGATAAGTTTGATACCAGAAACCATACATCGAAGTATTATTCTATTATAAAGTGTTTTCAGGATTATAAAACACATAATAAAAATTGTAAAATAAATACATCTTTTGCTCTACTTAAAATCTAAAAAAAAAAAATTAAAAAAATTAAAAATATTGGAAAAAAATAAGCCGATTATTATTTATTTATTAATATAACAAACGCGATGTTAATATAATATCACTCACATTACACATCTAAGCTGACACCTGTACAACACGAAATATTAGAAAATCTACATGAGACTAAACGCCATTTCAAGTACATTTCAAATGGACTATCTGAATATTGGATATAAAAAGCATAATATTAAATTAATTAATTTTAGTAAATTTGTGGAAATTTAAAAAATTTCCGGATACGCTGAGATTATTTTAATAATTTAATTTATAAATTATATAATATATCTACATTAATATACATATTCTATACCAAAGTATAGAATTAGAGTATAGGTAAGTTAGCAAGTGTTAAATATTAAAGTATATAATACTGTATAGGAATATCATTTGGGGGACATTTACCCAGGAGATTCACTGATGGTCAGTGTGGGTGAGAGGTAAATTACCTCAGATAACGTACCAGTATAATAGAATAATAAACAGCTCAGGATCACAGATCTTTTAGCAAATCCACGGGCTTGGCAGTCACACCATTAGTGTTTAAGGGATAAAGTTATATAGAAAGATAAAGTATAATTAAGTATTGTAAGGGTATTATAAGAATTTGAAATTTAGATTTAATTCAAATTCAACACTATCAAATTTCAGTTTAGTATTTAAATTTCTGGTAGATGGCTGGATGAGTGTAGGCAATTATGAAATGTCGTATTGGGTAATGCGGAATTGGTCCTCAGGTCTTTAATTATTGTTGTTATACTCTTCATAATACACGGGTACAATATATTTATGTATTATACTTGTACTAGTATCTCCGTGCACTTCGTTGAACTGTGTAAAATTGACAAACATGCCAACATTTAACAAAATTCGAATGAATTAACAATACTTTTGGTTTTCTGATTTGATGTGTAGATGTACAGAGTTCCTACTCTAGAAGTCTAGAACAAGCGATATATAGTTGACTACGCGAATAAATGTTTGAATTTCAAATAAATTCCAGTACTAATGGTAAATTAAGCGTCCAAAGATAGTTAAGTTGTGTAACACAAATTTCATCTATATTTTCGTAATATCGACTATACTTTTTACTTATAAAATACTAGTTTCTAATAATAATTGATAACTGTTTTTTTTCATCGTGTTACCTTGGTGACATACAAATCAACAATAAAAAATTGTATTTAATATAAATAAAGTATATATTTGTGAATCGGTAAAAAAGGGAAATGTAGATAGGGTTTTGATGGAAACCGGCTATTCTCAAACAGGTTTCACTGTATATCAAAATCTCGTTTCAATATTACAATGTAATAATTAACTCACATAATTTAAATTAATTATCTACATGAATCATACACTATAGTTCTTAATTTCTTAAGAGGACACTACACCCGCATGTGTTGTCTCCGTCTAACAAATGTAAAACATAGCAAAAATTGTTTTTCGCGAGAAAGAACCAAGAAAGCTACAGTCATAACTAAGAAATTAATTTTTCACCACATAAAAAGGAGAACTTTGGCTGTGAAATATCGTTTTTATTCTTTTGATATCAAAACTACAAAAAAATCATTCAAATTTGAAAAACATAAAAATTATTTATTTTGAAACAAAAAGAACTATTTTCGTAAATAAATGATATCAAATATATAAAAAACGATATTTCACAAATAATGTTCTAAATTATGTTATACATCAATTTGAAGTCTAAGTATTACTACACCCTAAATGGTTCTATCTCGCACAAAACAGTTTTTGCTATGTTTTACATTTGAAAGATGAAGACAACACATACGGACCTCTTAAATGCGTCCTCTTAAATTTAAATGCATTTAGGTATATTAAAAAATAATTTTGTACTAAATTTAATTAAGTTGGTATTAATTAATTTAGTTAATAGTTAAACAGATTTATTAAATCAAAAAAACGTAATCAACCTATTATAGCAGATTAAATTGATTACAAATTTAGAAATACAACTTGTTATAACGATTATAAAAAACTTGAAAAGTCTGGAAAATTATAAATGTTGTCAATTTAAGGTAGCTAAGTAAGTTCTTTTTTATAGTATCGCAGTTAAAAATATTATACACAGTATCTTTGATGTACTTTTTATTTATACCTAAAGCTACAAGCCTGAAACCGTTCACACTTTCACAGGTTATATAAAAATTTATTTTTTATTTATTTTCATAATATGGTAGATAAATTATCTATATTACCTATATTATACTAACAAATAACTACAAATCATTAACTGTATGTTTATAATTTGTATTATATTATGATAAACTGTAAGCAGAATAATTAATTTTATTAACGTTGTGTACAATTTTGTTGAATTAAAAAACATTATTCAAAATCATTGATTTTACAAGAGCCATAATTATTATAATTTATTAGCATGACTCAGTGTCTGATTCCTATTGTGAAACTGTTTGTCTGTATATACATAATTAATTAAACATATGAATTATGTATAATTTATCAAAATATAGCCTATATACGTATTCTATATTATGTATTATAATGAGTTTGAATTTTGAAGTTTAAAACAAATATATTTATAACAGACAGTATTTGGCACCTCAGTCATTTTTTAAACTTTACATCATTCTACCTCTTCCGTACTATTTATTTTTTAAATCATATCTCGGAAACCAGTTTTTGTCACGAAAGTTAGCATTGAAATTTCAAATTTGGCCTCAATTCTAGCCGGTGTTTCTCAATAAGCCATTTCTTCCCCTAAATAGTTTAATATATACACAGCTAATCAAGCAACCACTCCTCATGTTTCTGTAGCCGACTTCGCTCTCATATACACTTCAGACAAAAATCCACTTATTGCTAACTAACATTTAAAAAATAATTTTAATCTGCAAGCTGACTTGGTATTCCAAATTGTGAATATAAATAATGAAATAAATAATAAAAAATCTTCCTATATTACTTTCACTCTCAACAAAAGTAGAGGACTTCCAGTCTATTTAAACAGTAAATTCAGTAAAGTTATTCTATCTTCGCCTAATGCCAAATACTTGGATCTGATCTAGACAAAAGGTTTATATGGGCTAAACATATTAAACAAAAACAACTCGTACTAGTCCAAATCCAGACGAAGAGTACTCTACCCACTTATATAGGAAAACAATAAAATATAAATATAAATACAAAAGCGCTACTATACAAAATCCTTTTTAAGCCAATTTGATTATATGGTATCAGGCACGTACACAGGGGGATGTTTTGGATGTTCAAATACCTCCTGAAATATTTGGATTCTTGTATATGATTATTTACTTATTCAATTTTAATGTTAATTTTGTTATATCAATGTTTATATTTAAAAAATTATTGTAATTATACTTAGTTTTTATAACAAATTGTTGTGTATTTATTTAAAAAAAATCTACTTTTCAAAAACTGGTTTTCAAAAATACCACCAAAACTTTTTTCCGCATACGTCCCTGTATGGTATTCAATTGGTGGGAGCAGCAAAAAAATCAAATATCTACAAAATTCAAACATTCCAATCAATCTTGTTACAAATGATTACTTGTGCCCTACCATTATATACGTGTCAAATCACACTTTACACTCAGATTTAAAAATTAAAAATTTATACCGTTCAAGATGCAGAAAAAATTTCCTATAAACTATTCCGTGCCTGTCTTGCACTCATACCTACTAATACATGTTTAAATTCTGATCAAACTCCATACCAGGAAATCTATCTAGGAGACTAAAGTGCAACTGGAGCCGTGACCTAAAAAAACACTAACCCTCTCTACATAGAGATAGGATATAGCCAGTAAATTTTGCCGCTTGGTGATTACTTTATCATGTCAATCAATCCATTATACATATTGTAAATCCTTAAACATGCTCATAATAAAATTGTTTATAGATTGTTTGTAATAATATAATTATCAAAGTAAAATAAATATATTTATAATTAGATCATGGCAGCTTAGTCCTTCTTAAGCTATCTTAAGCCTTTCCTAAGATATATTACTTCATTTTAATATATATGCAGGTAATTTTTATTATAGTAAATTAAATAATTTATAATCAATATTTATAAATTATAAAATCAACGGTAAAAGTTATAAATATAATAATAGTAAAATTATGTTAGTAAGTTTTCATTGATTTTCGTTTTATGTCATAACTTATAAGCAGTGGCGCAACTAGAGCTTACATATATATATTTTTTGGGGGGAAGGGGGCTAAAAGTACCAAGACAACACAGACCTACCATCACGATGGTCTCAAATATTAGCTGATTGATAGAGGCGCTCAGGTTATTTAGAACCACGGACTAAGATGTATATTTTAGTCCGTGTTTAGAACATAACAGATAATAAAAACATGGTCGAAAAAACAAAACATTTTCAAACTTGATAATTATTTCATTTATATATTGACTATTGAGGTTATATAGATATAATTTATGTATAAATAGATTATGTAGATGATTAGATTTTATTACAAAAATCACAAAATTCTGAGATTCAATATTTTTCATCAGGGAGGGCTAGGGAAATATTTAAGGGAACTTAGCCCCCTTCTCCCCCCACAGTTACACCTATGGCCTATGCTGATAAATAATAAGTAGTTATAAAAATAGTCTGCCCGCCGGCCGCTACGTTTGAATGAAATACATCGTCATCTGAATATCTCATTGCTTTCAAATTAAAAATATAATGTCACCTCGGCGAACTATCAATTGATGTGTTTATTTTGTCTGCTTTTTATTTTTAGTTTAGATCAAAATTTTTTTTGGAATCATTACAATTTATTTTTAGACATTATATAACTTTACCTAATATTGAAATTGAGATGGTTTAGATATTATTTAAATAATTTTACAATTATACATCATACCTATTGAATTAAAAAGTGAAGTATAATATTGCAATAAAAGCTAAATACACGTGTTAACACTGATAAGCGTCTTATATAGTATTGTATCCTATGTGGTACTATTTTGTTATATTTATTATTAAGATAGTCAGTCTAGTCTCAACGGCCGTACTGTAAGGCCAGCGTTGTGGTTATGTTTCTGTACAATGTGTTGTCAATAAAGTAGAATCTCAAGTATTTTATAGTGTTGTTTATACACGTAATGCTAATGCATACAAAATAAATATAGTATCTCAACTCACGTTATTAATGTTATATTATATATAAATATATAGTATTAAGTGGGAGGAAATACTGGCGATACTACCTTCATACATATATTATTGCACTATTAAAATACTTCGATTATTTAACAATTTCTATAACTTGTATATATACTTTTCATATATAAGCATCTTACTATTACTAGTTTTCCTTCCGAGATCAACATGAAGGCCATCATGATTTTAATTTTTTTTTTAATTTTCAAACGAAAAAAAGGAGAAATCATTGACATTATTATCTAGGTGACTTGGTATAATTTCTATATAGCATGTACATATTTCAAACATTTTTTTTACATCAAGGGATTTTCAGAAGTATAAATGTATAATAGTAAATTAAATAGTACAATATCCATATATTATTAAAATTATGACACATTAATACATTATTGTAGAAGATGCATGTTTTTTGAGATATAAAATTCAATTCAATATTTTAATCCAATTTGTAAATATATTATAATATGTGTATTGTATGAGTAATAAACATTTTAAATTAACTCAGAATAGTAGTTTATTTTAAATTAATATTTGAGGTGAAAAGTGAACTATTAAAATACTGGAATTTAATAAAAATATACGCAGGTACTTACCAATAAATAAATTGTGTAGTTAATATAATACCTTACATAAAATATAAAGTATATACTAAATTACAAATTATTACAAAAATTGTATTTTTTTTATTTAAAAATAATTAAGATAATGTCATACCGCGATACCCACATGTGTTTTCTTTGTATCTCATAGGTTTTTATTAATATTATCGTTTTAAAGTGAGTTATAACTATATAAAATATTACAATTTTAATATGCTCATAACTCGTTTTAAAATTATAATATTAATAAAACCCTACGAGATACTCTATATTATTATATTTTTACATTTAAGTTTGATGATAGATAAATTTACTCTAGCAACATAAAATGGATTTTGCTGAACGCAATTTGTCATCCTGTACGTTAGTAAGACGGAGACCAATATATGCAGGTATAATATTATCTTCTTAAGATAAAATAACAGACCAGTATAATGTAATAAAAGACGTATTCTAATAAATTATAATATATAGTATTGATAAAATTGTTACTATTAAGAGAAAAACTATGTCGAGATTATTTATGTATAATTGCAGTTTGTTTTAATACCTCATTAAGTTTTTTTAAGTTTTCACATTGTCATAAAATTATAAAAATACTATACTATAACTTATTTGTTATTATAAACAATAAAATATACATACCCGGTATAGAATTCGTCGATGGAGTTTTGGGATATTCGTGAGTGAATTTATTAAACACAATACCTAGAAAAAACAATTAATATAAAAGCACTATAGGTACATGAATGCGTTAATTGTATATTATGATTTATATGTACAAGGTACGTAAGAAATCTGCGGTCGAATTAAACAATTGTACGTGTTTATAAGTATAGTTGATTGAAGTTTTTACTCAAATAATAAACAGGATATTATAGTAAAATGCAAGGAATGAAAACCGGCTGATCCCACTATTCACTAACAGGTCACTGTTTGCCTTGGAGCATGCGCAAATGACTTAGAATCCTATGTTTACGTAAAAATTCAAGGGCAATTTTTACCATTTAACAAGACATAATATACAAGTTTAGTGGTTTACAACGACTTAAATATTATATACAAAACATTATAAATAATTGTAATCTTACATTATTTTCAACTGAAGGTCAATTATATTTAAAGTTTTAAATTGCTATTTTTTGATTATTTATTTTATTTTTTAAGTAAAATATATACAACTCATGATTATCGATGTAATTTTATACATGAATATCTGACTATTTATTAGGGAAGATATCTATATTATATTTGATATTTGAATCATTATTTTATTAACGTTATTTTTTCAATCTATCATCAATCATAATTCAAAAATTATAATACATGATATTAAAATATGTAAGTAGGGTAGACGTATAGCTTATATGGTAAATTTAAAAAAATAATGTCCGTACACTTTTATAATTTTATACATTAATTCCGCACAATTTTTTCAAAATTAATCTATTCCATACCACATGCACTAAAATTTATCAATAGCCTATACATTTATCGAAAAACGCACTATCTTTTAAAACCTAACATCAGTTAATCATTTAATCAAAATCACAAAATCATTAGCAATTATGGAATTAATTTAATAGAATATTTTAAAACACTGCAGGATGTAAATTTATTTCAATTTAAGTATTATCTACTATACATACTTTATTTTATCTTATTTTAAATTGAATTATTTTTAATTAATATTAAAATTATAAAATCTCATATATTAAATTATTTTTACGACAGTTGTTTAATAACAATAAATGTTTAATTTGTAGTTGTCAATCAAATATGTGCGGTTATGAATGGTAAGATTTGGCGAATTTTAAACGACACTCGTGGATTGAATACAGACAGTACTCAGGGAATTCAATATAGGCAATATTCCATCTTATTTTACCGGTTATGCAAATAGTATTTTTATATTATGCGTGTTAGACTTCCCCGTATTATACCGTAATATGCTTCCATACATACACGTAATATAACTTATTCAACGAATTACCCGAAATCGCAAAACATAGATTTCAGTGCTGTGAACAGGGTGGGGGGCTTCCTGGCCCAAGCCCCCACCCCCCACCCCCCCTCCGAAATGTCAAACGAGAATAATTTTATTAATTTAATTACCATTTGTGGTGATAAACCAATGCAGTTCTCATCACACTTACTTGATCTTGATTTGATAATATGTATTATATGAATTATATTGTTAAAAATATAATGCAAACTTAATTTTATGTCATAATTGGCTATCAAAAATTAAGTCCCCTCCCCCCCGAAAAAAAATCCTGGCAACGGTACTGATAGATTTTATAATTAAAAATCATAAATTTATAATCTATAGTATACTTTATAATGACTTCACTTTTTTATAAAACGAATAAATAATTGTTATGGATACCCGAAAATTACGAATTAATATAAGTCTATCAATTTCTATTCTACAAAGAGATGCTATCAAATACTAATGATAATACATGAAATTTAGTGTTAAAAAGAGTAAAAAAAAATGACTATGCAAATTTATTTGATGCCATTGATGCCACACAAAGTTTTTTTACTATCTAACATAAGTGCTTCATGCTTGATTTTAGAGCTATTACATTTTAAATTATCATTAAAGAAAAATTATATAGCAATTAAAAAAAATAACAAATAACGAATATAACATAGACGTAGGTTCAATAATAACAATAAAAAAAAAAAAAACAATAAAAAATTGTAAAAATAACAAATATTTACGAAAGCAACGATTTTGTTTTAAATAATCTGGCTTAATATAAATGCACAATGAAAACAAATCAGATAATACGTACTGTATACCAGTATGTAAGATATAATGTCGGTATAAGATGTATCTTATATATACAATATGTAAATTAATTGGAAAGCTAGTAACTGTAATTTGAAAAATATTGCAGATATTGTATTGCAGTTTTTTCAATGTAGTATATAACTAATAGCCTACCTTTAACAATGGCATACAATAAAAAAAAGTCAAAACCGCTTAAATTTTTTTTAAAAATTCAAAAATAGCTATTTTGTAGTTATTTATTTGTAATATGGAAATAAAAAACAACAATGAAATCGGTTGAATTTTGAATGTACTAAAAAAATTTCTATTTCAAAAAATATTAGGGTAATATAGTTTGTATGGTTTTCACATTAATTTGATAATTTAATAAACTATAAAAAACTCACAACTTATTGATATTTTATAAAAGATTTTTTTAATAAATAAATACCATTTCTATGTACTTTGCAAGAGTAGTAAATTTTATTTCATTAAATTAATAAGGTGAAATAAAATAAAAATTTAAACTACCTAATGTTAAATTAAATTATTTAAGCACCTGCATTATGCTTTATGCACTGATAGAATTTTAACATTATAAGTAACATCATATCATATCACTATATTAATAACCCTACCAGAGTTTAATTAATATTATTATTAAAATACTTTCAACAATTTTAGGCCAATTATAATTTAAATACAACATATTTAAACTTTTTCAAATAAGACTATATTAGATTTAAACCAAAATGGAGTTAAAATTAACTTTGATATAATTAGCAATGTATAGTGAACATATTGAACAATATTATAAAAACAAATATAAATACAATTTCAATGAGTAGTGTACCTACTATATCTATTCTTTTTTATTATGGTTTGGATTACTTAGCATTATAGTTACCCAAACTATACAATTTTACCATAATATTATACCATATATTTTGAAATAGAAGTTTCATTTGCGTATTCAAAATTCTACCGATTTTAAAATTGTTTTTCTCCATATTTTAATAAATAACTCTATAAAATGGCCATTGATGAATTAAAAAAAAAAAAAATTAGGTGGTTTTTTAGCTTTTTTAATTTGGACTAGTGTAAAAGGTATGCTATTAATCATATATTAATATGAAAAACTACTACAATGTCTGCATCATTTTTCGAATAATTAGAGATATTGACTTTAGAATAATTGTTGGTGATAGGGGCGATTGTAAACTTCACCATATACCGGTCAGATAAAAAAGTAATAAAAAGGTAATGTAAACTCTGTCAGTATTAAGGCCTTCCCACATTAAATACGTTGACATTCGTTGCGATGACATATTACGTCGAAATTTCTGAAGTTGATATGTAAAACTTGACAGTTATGAGTATATCTCAATCAAAGAAACTCAAAAACAAAAAAAATAATAGTGTTACATATTTAATAATTATTACGATTATTTAATATTTATTATGATTATTTAACGTAATACATATCACAATATGTGTAATTAATTTGTTCAGATAATTGTTATCTTTATTTTTAAGTTATATATAAATTGTTTGGCAAATTACGTATACTTTACTATTATTTAATGTGGACATTTTTATAAAAATTATATATTTTTTTAGTATTAATTTTATACTGTTACTTGATTTTCTTTACTGGTGAAATTTACATGATTTAAATTTTATCTATTTTTTTTTTTTGTTCTGGCGGAGTTTACATTAAAAAAACGTACTTGTTGATATGTGCCCGGTGCTATAATGGAAGAACTAACACTGTCCGCAAAATCTATTATCACACAGATATTAAATAATAAGTAAGCCAGTAATCGTACTATAGTCGTACCAGAATAATAAAACATAGTAGATAGTATGTATGACTTAGATTTTAAAATAATATACGTCAGCAAACTAAAAATTCGCTTTTAATAATACTTTTAATAAATTTTTTTTAAACTTTTAACATATTTATAAGTAGTCAAAAATAAATCATTAAGAACATTTCATAATATGTTTTATTATATTGCTATTAAAGTAATTTATTTCATTATATTAATATTTCAATTTACAGTAATTTAACTAAATTTTTTCGAAAAAATGTAATTATTATAGTATTATTATATTTATATACTCATAACTAGAGTCCGGATTTGTATGCATTTATATATTTGTAATGAGTGTATGCATTTCGATGGGAGTAAGAAATGTGGACAATCTGTGTAACAGATAATGCATAGAAAAAAGTTTATTTTGCATATAAATGCATATTTTAGAGATGACTGCATATTTGAAAATTTTTGCATATTCAAGCATATTTTGTACAATAGTCAATTATTTTGTTTCAATTTCATCGTAGAAATTATTAGTTCATTACGTATGTTGGGAAATAATTGTTATTCTCCGTATGTTATATTTTTGGACAGTTTATGTTAAAATTATATCTCGATTATCGCAAGTCGCAACGCTGACATCAGTAGATGTGGAAAGCTCGTTTAGTCTGTATAAACACATACTGAGTGATAGAAGGACAAATATGACACCTGAGCACATGGAAAAATATATTATTGTCAACTCTTTTTATAAAAATTAAAAATCATACATTGTATCTATTTATCAAAATATTTTTTATTAATAACAAAATTATGTTTTTATTGGCTTAAATTGTTTTTTTTATAAAATTTTGTATTTTTTTCATAAATATGTACCAAAGATATGGTATAAGAATATAAATTACATTTTTATTTTTTATTATTCTTAATTAAAGTAATTGTTTTATTTGTTGAATATATTTTTAAATATTTACTGTTCTTTAATAAATGTTTAAAGTCTATGTCTATAATTAAAAAATTAAGTTCATCTATTTTTGTTGAATTATTATTTATAGAAGAAATTAAAAAAAAAAAATATTAAAATGCATATATTATGGGTATAAGAGCATATTTTTGCATATTATTAAAAAAAATAAGAGCATATCAAGTGCATATTTTAAAGTTTTTTGATGCATAAATGCATACTATTTTAGCCTTTTTGAGTGCATACAAATCCGGACTCTACTCATAACATATTCAGTATGTATATAGTAAACTATATAATATATGTAAAAGTTTAAATGGTCAGTGGTCACGAACTCACGAATATTATTTTTGAATTATAATAATATAATTTAAAAGTCCCTTCAACAGGAGGACTCTTCACTCTTGTCATTAAATTTTTTATTCTTCCTCGTGTACCATAAAATTGACAAATTAAGTGTTTAAGTTTGACTTATTTGTAACAGATTGTTAAAAAATAATAATAATATAATTCTCATCGTTATTCATAATTTACCTAAATACGTATTTCAGATAATTTTAAATTTAATATGGCAATCAAAAATATACAATATATACATACTTATTTATTTTTTTGGTTTCAGTATGAACAATTTAAAGAATCTTCTATTCAATTTTCAAGCCTATAACTATAATCATTGAATATTTAAAATGTTTTTAACTAAAAATTAATTTGTACATTTTATAAATTTGATGAATTTTATCAATATTTGAATTTTAAAAACGAAAAAATTTCTTTATCTATTATCTATATCAGAAACTACTTCTAAAGTTTAGTTGAAAATCGAAGTAATTTTACAACTCCAAAAGGTGATGCTGTCATCAAAATAAAAAAAAAAGGTGGCTAAGTGATGGGGAGTAGGTCACTATAATGGATGTGTTAAATTTGAATGCAATGATAGGTGTCATTGTATACGAAAAACGATTCTGAACGGAGATGATTCGTCAGTCTAGGATGTATTATATTATTACCTATATTTAAATTGTAATATAAAGTTATTTTACGAGATTTCATAAAAAATTAAATTTCATACGCTCATAAAATTTTTTCTATATTAACTCTTGAATTTTTTTTTACAGTTATTTGAAGAAAAAGTGATGGAGGACCTAGTATTGGGTTTTTAAACCTTAGGTATAAATCAAAAAAATGTTATAACTTTTAAACTTCAAAATTCCTTGTAAATTTTCGCGATTTTTTTTTTTTTATATATATTTATTTGAACTTTAAATGCTTATAAACAAAAATTGTGACTAACAATTTTTGATTTTTTTTTTTTAATACGATAAATAAAAGTTATAATAAACCTTGTATTAAATCTTAAATTTTTTTTAGATAGCCAATTTTTTTTTATAGGCATTTCAAAAAAATAAAAACTTAGAAAAATCGAAAATTTCAATTGTCTATAAATAATATAAAAAAAGTCAAAATATTTTGAAAATTTAATCACAAATAGATAACGCTAATATAAACATTTAGTAAAATTTTCAAGTATTTACAATGATTTGTTTTTGAGTTAGGTACAGCAAAATAAAAAAATCGATTTTGTCGAGAACTGATTATACGTAAAAATTCCCGTTTTTTCGTTACTTTTTTATGGTTTTTCCTGACGCTTTTGAAAACTACTGGAATTTTTTTACTTTTGGCCTCCCAAAGTACCAATTAGATTAATTTTCCTTTTCGAAGAGGGGTTGAATCAAAAATCAAACCATTATTTCTATTTCAAAACGTAATGTCAGTCACAAAAAAAATAAAATAATTAAAAACATGTTATTGTAAAATCAATACTTTCATCACTGCGTTCAGAATCTAAAATATAATAAAATCAATACATTCATCGCTTTGCTTAGGATCTAAAAATATCGAAAATATATAACCACAATTTGTATTTATAAGTTCAATTTTTTACAATGTTCATCTATATCATACGGTAATACATTTTTAATACCTATAAGGTCTGACAATTTAATACAAGGTTTTTCATAAGTTTTTTTTACTGGAATCGAAAAAAAGTTTTGTGTAGGTAGTCTTTAAATTTTTTATGACCTATTGAAGTTCAAATTTTAACCTTAAATAACGATTTTAGATGGAATCAGTAGATGGCCACTTCAACAACTCACAAATCAAATATTTTTTATCGCGTTTTATTTACATTCAATATAATTGTATAATAAATTATTTTTAATTATAAATCCTTTGAATGATGACAATGAGAATTTAAAACAATTCATTAAATTTTATTTATACAACATACATAATACATATGATAGATATTATATTATCATAGATTTATAGAACAAACCATATATTATTTTTTTCGTTTTATTATGTAACTATATAAGTCACTGCTAATTTAGTCTTTGTAATTAATTGCAGTATGAGAATGGGACAAAGCTACAGTATGCCCGAATGCGCCCCTGAACCTAGTATGAGTTGTCCACTTCCACTTGTATATATGTATGTCAAGAAGCATACACACAGTACATACATGGAAATTATAATAGCCCCCCAAATTTAAAACTCAAATTGCGCCTATAGTTGTGTAATATAAAAATAAATATTATTTTATTAATTAGGTAGTTATTTGTAATACTCTAGCTATAATAATAAGTCATAAGTATAAAATAGTAGTAGGAATATTATATGACCTCTCAAGAGATGAGAATTTGTCTACTACAGTCTATAATGAATGCTTATTATTTCAAATAACTATATACTCTATACCTCTATAATTCTCAAGGAAATTAAATTTTTTGGTTTATTATCCAAGGTAAATAATTTTCTGTAAAAAATATAATATCTATTGTGTACAATTTATATATTTTTTTAAATAATATTTTTACTATATATTATAGCTTAACAATAGTATATAACTAATATAATTTTAGACTTGAGTAATTAGTATAATAGATAAAAGATACATTAAAATACATTTTGGTCCAATTTTTCACAGTAATTAAAGTGTTGATATATTTTAAAAATACGAAATACGTAATTAATATCAACCTCAAGTATTTTTTTTATAAAATAGGTTCTCTGATGGTCAACATTTTTAAAATAAACTAATTTGTATACTATACCTACCTATTATTAATAAATTAGAATATGAAAAATAGTAACTGTGTAATTAATAAGTATTTATAGCCTTACCTAAATTATATATCATTATAAATCATTAATTAATGAGTTGGTTTGATATATTTATAATAAAAAACCTTAAAAGGAATAACATAAATAGCAAAAATGATTTTATTTAACAACAGTAAAAAATAATTTATGTATATAGATTTGGACGTTGACCTATAAATCTAATAGCTCCTGGCTTAAATCATAGATATAATTCAATGTTAATGCTACTCATAGACCTTTTACTAGTAGAAGACTAAAAGGTCTAGGATCCTACTATTATTTATTCAATAATAAATTGCTAAAATTTAGTGGTTCTCAACAGAGATGTCACAAAATTTAAAAGAAGAAAATAACTATTGCCACATCAAATAATTTTTATAAAATTTCAACATTTCATTTAACTTAAGACTTAAAACAAAATATTCCTTTACTATTTTTTTCGCAAAATTTTTTAAAAATTTTTATTTCAAACAGTTGGTTAATTAATTAATATTAATATTAATTATATTTAATATGTTTTATTCTAGTATTTTTCCGTATTTTTTTTTCGTTATTTAGAATGAATTTTTACAGGTTATAATCCTTTTGAACTGATAAGTTAAACATTTATTATACTAATATACAATTTTCTTATAATTTTTTTTGAATCCCTCGTGAGTTTTGACTATAATATAGTAGGTATTTACTCACCATACACCATTATATTACATTTTTTCATTTTTTTTTTTTTGTAATTAGTTTAATATACAATCTATACCTATACCCATAGAGCACAATAAGAATATATGTTTAAGGAATAAATATTATTATTATTATATACGAATTTATTTATAAAATGTACTAAATGAATAATAAACAGATCATATTTGCATGAGAACTCATCCATTTATAACTAACGGTTGATTATTTTTATTTAATATTGTTTTACATTTTTAAAACGAGAGAGAGATGGTTACGAAACGCTTAGACAGTTATGGAAGCGTTAGTAATGATTTTTAACTTCTTTGTGAACTAGGTTGGAAAGAATAATTATTATTTTATTTTTTTTATTATTATTTAAGACATAAGCTGAGACATTTACTAGTTTTATAAACGCTCTATTTCGAAACGTTTGAATTTATTTAAAACTTTATTTTTATTATTTCTATAATTTCACACAAATACAGCAGGATTATCGTATTTCTAAATTGGTTTAGTGAAAGATTTATGAACGAATAGTTTATTGTTGATGCTGGTGTGTTTGTTATTAAAACTGTAATGTTATCATTCATAAATATTTTGAATAGTCTATACTCTATTACTTTATATTACAAATAACTCTAATGCATTAAATTAAATTTCTGTTTTCTTTATGACGTATAAGTGTAACAAAAGTATAGATAGCTTTTAACCATTATAATATTAGCATTGAAATGCATATTAATGAACTATAAAGCAGGTGTCGATATGATAAAAACTCGTTTTTAAAAAGTAGCGTGTTTCACTTTCACAATAAATTATTTATAGCCATATTAAAGAGAAATAATATGTATTATTACTAAGTTTCATACCTTAAACAACCTGTAGCGTTTATAGTTTATACTTATAACCGCTAGTCGATGAAATCATTTATATAATATAAATATTATGTGTAGTCTACTGAAGTGATGTAATAAGCAGATTTCTTTTAAGGTAAGACATATAATTCTTCAATTTTTATGGTTTTGTTTTATTTACAATTAGATCTAGTTAGTACTTTGGACTTTGGAGTGAGGGGTCCTTGTAAAATCCAATATTGTCAACAAAAAAACAAAATTACTGAAAAATGGAAATATTTAGACTAATTTTTAACTGTTTATAAGCATTTAAAGACTTTGAGTTTTATAGTTCAAAATTTATAAAATTATCAATTTTATTGCTATTGTTTAACAATTGAATACAAGGTTTTTTCCAAGTCGATCTATAGCATTATTAAAATAAATATAGAAACTATAAATATACACAATTTTTTTTTCAGAGATATTTGATTTACCTGAGATGTTGTTAGTGAAAAATTTCCTCCACAAACTATTTATGAGCTGTAAAATATATAACCTTGTAATCTACACTTACTTATTGTTTTAAAATAATAAGTTGTAAATATATTTTAATATAAAAAAAAATGTAAACATTTTAACAAAATTGGATACTTAATATTATATTATTTACAAAAAAAAACCTTGTGTATAATAAATAATAATACACGTTCCTAATGGCGAATTGTTTCAAATCCCTTAGAACAATTTTTATTTAATTACAATAAAATAATAAAATAAATTAGTCAAAAATCGATAGTAAAATAAAATATTCCTGTTTTTTTCGTATTATATTATTTTTAAAAGTACCCACTTAACTTACTGAAAGTTAATTAGGTATTTTTAACCTCTCTTCCCCAAAACACCAATTACTAACTAAATTCAATTTACTACCAAAAACTACCATCGAAGTTGAAGATCGGAGCATTTTTTCCTCTATAAAAATGAGATCAAAGTTCAAACAAAATAATAATATGAAAAATGTTAGCGTATTATATTAATAATAAAAACATATATATATATATAATGCAATATAATATTATTGTTTAGTTATTATTTATTTATTTTTATTAGAAAATTTACAATCCATGCTACGTGTATAATAAGAAAATATGAACAGAACAAAGTAAGTTTCTGCACAATTGACGTTTCAAACAGCGCGTTGGATTACCAAGGAAAGATTTACACGAGAGTTAAGAAAATTTAAAGGTTTGTGTGTGATGATAATTTTGAGTGGAATCTGGAGTAGTGTTTGGAGACTAGTTGTCGTAGTTTTTCGATTTTTAAGTCGGTTGGAGCATGTCGTTAGATATGTATCAGAGAGCAGAAGTGACGAGACAAAGGACTATTCACTGAAACGTATGTATAGTTCGGATTTATGAAGGTTTGGCACAACCCCAGTAATGAATAGCATAAGCCCACATGGGTCTTAGACTCTTAGGAATAACTTGGAATATCCGATTTAAAAATCGTTTTGTGCTTTTTCTACATTTTTATAACTAGTGCATATTACATAATTGCATTTTTAAGGACATAATTTAATATTTTAAACTCTCTGCCTTCTGGTAATAATAAAGGCGAAGTACTTACTGTGAGGTTCAAGGTTACTATCGGAAATCACGACCTCGGTCAGACTATCATCTTCCGAACCGCGATCACCGTTTGCAAATTCCACGTGCAGCGGCTGTAATTCGTCTTCGGCCGCGGTCACTTGTAACAGCACCGGAATCGTCGTCTTTGTTACATCAGACATTTATAACAAAGGTCTCTTTACAGTGTTAAAAAAAAAAATAAATAATAAAAATAAAAAAAAGCGATCAAATGCACGACGGTTTAATAGTATCGATATTATAAATATAAATTAAATATTATATATTATTATTATTACTAACTATATTATATAGCAATATAATATTTTATTATATTTTTACATACACAAACGCTCGAGATTCGTGGCAAAATATAAAAAATCTAATGTCTTACACATAAAAACGGCTAACGGAGACAAAACTAAAGGAAGCGTACTGCCAAATGGCCGAAGAGTTGAAGAGGAGTAAAATAACAGTTTAGATAAATAAATAAATACGCACCGTTCGGTCAGTGTCGTGGCACAACGGACCGGTTCGGCGGTATAGTCGCGAAAATCCAACAGAACGGGCGCTGTATTTAAGATTAATAAGATATAACTGATATAAGTCTTACTTTCAAGTTAAAATAAATTATTATTATTATGATAGTTTGGATGTTTCGGCTGTGGAAAAGTTGTGGCCTTGCTGGTTATAATATAGGCACCTAACTTAAAATTAGCTGTTAGCGTGCGCGCCTCAATGTAACGTTGTTATTATATGTACAAATTGGTAGGCGAGTCCTACCTCTGCGAGTCGGCTGCAACCATACGTATTAAATTATCGATAGCGAATAAAAACGGCGTCGTCGTCGTTGGTGCTCAACGTGAATGCCGAATACAATAGGCATAGGTATATGTTAAAATATAATAGGTATAGCGCGATCTACGATTCTAGGCACGGACGAAAACATTACAAGGACGAGGGAATCATTAAAAAAGTGCCGATATAATATAAAATTACGGTCTAATGCCTAAATATATAAATAATGATCCAGCATGTCGTTCTCAAATAATATATATTGTGTTTAACTGTTTAAGTATACAACCGTGAGTCGTATAGGTAAATATTAAGTAGCCAGTAGGTACTCATTATATGCGTATGCGCCCTTCCAGATCTACACCTTCCCCACCACGACAACGGGACATATATAATATTGTTTTATAAAAGCTGCATACTTAACAGTTAACCTACTCCTACTTAGACCACTTTGCAGAAAACTATACACTGCAGTATACCGTTAACTGTTATACGCGAGTTTATTGTTATTATTATTAATATAGTTCGCATAGGAGGTATCACAGGTGCCAGTAAATTGAGCTGATTTTTTACAGATAGCAAAAATTATTTAAAAGAATAATGACTTATTAAAGCTGTATTAATTTTTGTTTTTAACAAATAGCATAATAAAACATAATATGTTTATACATTTTGCGAATTTTAATTTATAATATTTAATATCACAGACATTTCTGTACTTGACTGTATAATATATAATTTTGCAATCCCAGAATTAATATATAAGAGTATAGGTATTATAATAAATATTTTTTTTAAGGTTGAGCCACTTGCCCAGGTTTATATATTTTAATATTTATATGTATATATAATAGCTATAATAATAAATAATAACATGTCACATCATATCATATATTCATGTATTTTTTTACTCAAAATTATAATAACACCTTACATACTTTATAACACTGTTGTTAAGCATAGTATTATTTATAATAGATATATGTAACAGGTGACCTAACATAATATTATAAATTATTGATCCAGCTCAAATCTATTTACACGAATACACGCAATATATCGAAATACATTATTAAAAATTGGAATCACAATCCCATTGTAGGTTTAAGTAAAAAAACTTACAAGACTTTACTATAAAATAAAATTTTGTTGATTTATAAATTTATAATGTGATTTCTGGTTATTTATACACAGCGACACAAAGCCTCAAAGTAATACATTTATTATTTAATGTAAAATATTTTACTGTATATCTATACCAGAGTGGCACAAGATTTCGCACAATATACCTTTTTACCTAACAGATTCCACATAAAAATTGTTGCGACGTTGCCAGTTATGAGGAAAAATAATTATAGTAATAATATTAAATAAAACAAATTATTAAAAATAAATTTTATAGAAAAATGTATTTCAATTCTGTCGTAAATAATACTGTAGTTTGGTGTTTATGCATAAATATTAAATATATTCTATTGTTGAAGTAAAAATAGCCTTAATAGAAACTGATTCCTCTGATTGTCGCTTACAATTTTCTCTGAGTACTTGTTTTTCTATTTTATTAAGAATGTCAGCCAAATTATTATGTACACCGTTTGAGTTGAAAACTATTTTTTTATAATATATAATATGATAAAACATATATGTAATAATGTAATACATTGTAAATTATTCCAATAAGCTAGTATTTGGGGAAAAACTATGTTATACTAATGTAACTAATGTTATAATATGACTTATGTGCAATATTAATATCAACCATTTTTATGTTTAAAATAATTTTTATAATACAATCGGCAACGTTGCAAATTAGTTTTGTGCGGAATCGTGTTAATAAAAAGGTATATGCAGAATTGTAAATAACTTATATCGTCTATATTGATCTTCTGGGGTTGATTTTAGCTTGCAATGGGTCTATATCCACGAAAAATAAAAATGGAAGATGCGTGAGATTTAAATAGTGGTCCATGATAGTTATTAAGTAAAAAATGCGAGTATCGTAGTTTAATTTGCATTTCCTGTCGTTTTAATTCTTAAAAAAATTAAATATTTTCATTATTAAAGAAATAAAGGTATGAATAAAAACAAACTGAAAACATTTTTTAATTAAAAAAGAAATTGCAGTCCTTAGTAAACGCTATTCAAGTGAGTAGCTTCGTGTAAGCTATAAAAAATCGCCTAAATGAATTTGTAAAAATTCAATTTTAAGGGTCTACGAAAATTGAAAACTTTGCATGTGGTATACGGGGAAAATAAGTTTGGGAACCTCTGGGTTATACCTATTTACAGTATACGCTCGTCGCTCAAGAATAATATGCATTTTTTAGGTCATGATTTTTAAATATTTAATCATTTTACAATGCATTTGAAAAAATATAGAATTTGTTACTTTATTACTGCACTATTTAATACATAATAGCAATTAAGCTAAGTTGCATTGGTTGCACAGACATTCACTTAATATTTAATGAATTAATAGTGATTTAGTGGTCTATGATTGGTCTATTAAATGTTGGTGAACCATTAATTTAATCAATTTTTTATGAAACCAAGCATTAGATTATTATTAGTTTAAAATTATTATTCCATTGTAGATTTACTGTATTTTTGCATTTATAATAAGAGCATTTATATTTTGTTGTGCATTTTAAACCATTTTATATATATTATTTAAAAATTTTAAATAGTTATTGATGATTGTTAATAATGTATAAATTGTACTTAAAATATCCATGCAATTGATTAATCCTAAAAGGAATATCAGAACAATAAAAAATATGATTTCATATTTTAATTTATGCCAATTTATTGAGTTTTTCAAATTTGTTTTTATTTATACAGTAAACATGAATGTATGAAGCTTAAAATAAAACAACATAGGAATAAAATAATATTTTAAATGTATTAATATGAATAATATTCAAGTAACAGTTAAAATCATATTTATATTTATGAGAAAACAATTGTTTAAATCTTTAATTATACACGTATAATTTACAACCAAAAGAGTATGAAAAAATTAATAAATAGTAATTAAATACACACCTATTTTCTATTATTACAGAAATAAATAACAGATAATTATAATATTTATTATTTTAGAGTATGAGAACATTTTTAATATACAATAACATTTATCAATCATAGATAAAGCTATATTAATATTTTTGATATTAAAACTATATTTTTTATAAGATTAAATCTATAAGTAAATAGTAATATAACTAAGATATGGCTCATTACATAATTAAAAATGTATTATAATTAGTTTGTTACTATTTTTATTTCCTAAATAATAAGAAGAAAAATAAAATTATTATTTAATAAGTTTGCACACTCTTACTACAGTAAAAATATATGGTGCATATGGTGTCTTAAGAAAATGTAAGCTTAAATATTATTACAATGTGATAATAAGTGAAAATATACAAAAATTGTAAGGAAGAGTTAAATATTTTAGTTAAAAAGTTTAACGTTATTTTTTAACCAATAATTAATATAATCTTAACATCATTCATCAATATTCCCTGTATACAAAATACACATAAAAATCATTTGACTTATTTTTGAATGCTCCAGGTATGGAGATAATTTATGATTAATTTGACTAAACAATTATTAAAATTTATTTATTTATATAATATGTTATAATATACGATAAATTATATACTATGGAAAGCTCTCAAAAATATCTAAAATAATTGTACAGGAAATATTTAAGTAATCACAGATCAAGAAATAATTCTAATATCACAAATTATATGTAACACTTTAAAATTTAATTAAATTATTATAACTAAACAATTCATTTTGAGCTATTTATATTCTTTGGGAATAATTGATACTATTATTTTATGTATTTCATATAATAAATGCCTAAAAATAAATTAAATCAATTTGGCCAATTGAGAATAAGAATATAAGATACCTACTATCCCAGGTTGCATAAAAAATTGACTAATTCAATGGACTAATCACGGTCCATTAAATCATGTTTAAGGAACCATTAGCTCATTTGTTAAATATAAAGTGATTGTTCATACAACCTGGTATAGCCAGCACTTCACTACTAAATATGCTTCTATTTTCAGAAATTTTAACGGATACTTATAATAGATTAATAGTTCAAAAATTCAATAAAATAATTTAAAAACTTCCAATTTAACTTAAAAGTCTTAAAATAGACTAGACAAATTTATAAATAATTATTAATACAATTATTAAACAAGAGTCCAATCTTATAAATAATATTGAAAGTACTAAAATAATTAATACTATTATTAATTATGTATAGTTGTGCGAATAATTTAAATAAATTAAACTTAAACAATAAAAATAAGGTACACAAGTATCAAATCTAAATAAAAATAATATATGTGAATATATATAAGAATCAAAGAAAATCAACCAACCATATTAAAAAACATATCAATATTCAAGTATAGGTAATCGCATTTTTCAAACTCTATAATTTTTTATATTTATACTTATTATGATCCATTAAACAAAATTAAGAAACTGAGAAATTACTCTGTTGTATATTATGTTTCTAATGTACCTTATTATCGAGTAGGTCACTGTAGTTTGTAGAGGATATAATAAATTTGAAATCACTGTACAAGAAAAATAATTTTTGATGGAAAAGTAAGGCCTGTTTCTACCGGTAAGGTTATTTTTTGTTTATTTATATTACTTTTAGTAATTTAGAAGTAACAACTAGTTAAATAGCTATTTTTTTCAAAAACATAATTAATTTTTAAAATAATATTATATATTATTTTATCATTGTTTTAAATGAATACCGAATATGTACCAAAGAATAATATAAATAAGTTTTTAGTGTTAATAGAATTATATTAGACAAAATGTAATTATGTAATACCATTTTAAAATATTTTTATAATTTACAAAATTTTTAAACTTTTGATTGCCCCAAAGTACCAACTAAACAAAATTTGCTATTAAAAATTACTCAAAAAAGGGAACAAAAAATAATAAATGAACAAGAAACATATTGTATTATATAGCTAATAGCTACTCACAGAATTTAAAATAAAATATAATTTTTTTTTTTTTTTTTTGTTATTAATAATAATATTTATATAATAGTTAAACTACACAATAATTAATGGATAATAATTAATTGAAGGCAAAAGATTAAATCTGTAAAATTTTCTCATAGCTAAAGTTATAACATTAAGTCATATACTTGTACAATGTAAAATATTTATTTAAATACTTAAGATTTATGGTTATAGTCACTTGACTTTACTTTAATGTAATTAAAAGCGTAAAACAAAAAAATGTTTGAAAGAAACTATGACTATAGTCTATAATTATATAAAATGTTGTAGTGTACTCAATAAAATTGAGTGTACATATTGACTAATTAAGATTAACAATCAGACTTTAAAATAAATATTTTGGTAAACTTTCACAAAGAAATTAATAAAATTAGACTAGACTATAATATTATATTTATTATATTTAATATGAATGCTAATACTTTATGCCTTATGGCCTCTAATTTAATATTTATTAAGTTATGTCATACTAACATATATATTATAGTTAGTAACTATGGAAATATGTAAACTTAAATGTATTTTTGATTTTATTTTTATAATTATTTAGTCTGATATTTTGTAGACAGCCTTATCTAAATAATACTAGACTAAAAATAAATAAAAATCTATAAACAGTATTGATCCACTTAACTTTAAAATGTATATTTAGTTTATTTCAGATTAATATTAATTTACTTTTTTTTCAAAACGTAAAAGATAATTATTACAATTTATATGTATAAGAATACAATTTAAGCTAGAATATGTTTTGATACTTGATTTAATTCATCAATCATTAAATAGATAATTTAAGTGATTATTGCAATATGTAGAATAATATAGTTATTTATATCTATGCAATTATTTAAAAAACAATATTATTATAATTTAGATTTCCTTTCAGGTATGTTTCATGTTATTACATTTGTTAAATCTACAGTGTGTATTTATATGGATCATTAATGTTTCTATTATATAACTATGTATCATACATATATTTTTTTAAATTATTGCTGCTCGTCTAGTAACATTGTTTAACCCAGCCTATATTTCAAACTTACATGACAGAATAAATACCTTTATAAGCTAACATTATAATAGTAAAATAACTGTGGCATCAAAATGGTATGGTGTTTAATAAAATATATACAATTGCATACAAACTGTTAAGTAACTAACAAAACAAAATGTATTTAAAATAAAAATAAAATGTGTTAATAATAACTTTATCATAACTAAACAATACCTAAAAAGTAATAGGTAATAGGCATTATACATTGAATTTTTAATAATTATCTATTCAATGATATCTATACTGCCTAAATGCATTATTTTTTTATAATATTCATCTTTAACAAATATTTTTATAGATACCTACTTTATATTTTAGACATACGTGGTAGCTGTTGAGTACACAGGACCTTCTTGGGAGCGATCTGTAATCTGTACCATAGTTACACCCGCTCCCTTTTTTTGCTAGGATGATTTTGGAGCTGGAGCTGCTTCTGGGGGATCTGAAGGATGTGCTTTCATCCAATTATATAAAGGTAATTCACAACAACAAAGCATTTTTATAAAACCAGGTACTTCAATATAAAGAGACGGCGGTATAGGTATTAATGGCGAAGTGGATCGCTTGTACAGTTGATAATGAGCATTGCTAGAATTTAAAAAGTAATATAATTAATAAATATTGCATTTTTTATTGTTACTTATTTATTAAAATAAAGGAAAAGTTTTATACACATTTTGGATAATACTAATCTTTAAACTAATTTACATAAAATCAGTATATAATTAAAAACAATAACACATAACATAGACTAAAAAAGTTATTGATTTTATTTGGTTAACATACTTTCTAAATCTATGATCAGAAACTCGTTCTAAGTGTGGAATACCAGAGAGAAAAAGTATGATAAATGTTGTGAAAATTGGCGATATTACAACAATATACTCTGGACCTTCAATCACATTTAATGACACAATAAAAACACCCCACCACAATACTATTTCTCCAAAATAATTTGGATGTCTAGACATACTCCATAAACCTATAAAAAATAAAAATATTATAAAATAAAAGTATATAAAAGTAATATATTTGTCTTTTTTGATTTTTCTTAAAGTGTAATAATATTTTTAAGTGAATTGCTTTATTATTTATAGTAATAGAATTTCAGTAAATTTTTAATAAATTTACTATGATACTATTTTAAACATAACAATTTATAAATCATTTTATATTAGAAAATATTAATTATTATTATAAGTACATATCCTTTTTTGCTATTGATATATCTCAGCATTTATTATAAAATCAATGGCTGTATGAACTGATGCGATTGATTGAACGTAAATGTGTAATTAATTACATTTAAACACATTAAAATATTTATTTTTAAATACATTATGCCAACGGTGATTGAAAACATTTAATATCTTAACATACAGGTATTAAATTTTAACCAAGGTTTTCAAAAGTTCATAGAAATATAGAATATTTATGATTATTGTATAATGCTATTTATGTAGTTTTATTCAAAATTCAGTATTCACGTACATCCTTAAGTCTTCCACTTATTGAGTACAACTACCTTTTTTAACAGTAACCATCCAATTATTTTTCTTTGAATTTTTGTAATCTAACTAATCTCTTAAATTTAAAAATGATTAAAAATATAGTAGATATTTTGAATGTTAAAATTATTTGCGTTAGTAAATTATGAAATTATTATACAATTAACAATTAATCTACACTTAACTCGTGCAATATAAATTGAAAATACAAATTATTTAATCTATAACAGTAAATGTTATTAATACAAATTAATATTTAAGATTATAATATATACAATTAAACCTATCAAAAAAAAAAAAATTATAATTTAAGATAGTAAGATTTTAAATGTGATTATTGATTACTAATTAGTTACATATTGGTTTATATAACTGAAATATCATAAGTCTTAAATACTTAGATGTGAAAAAATAACAGAATATTTTAATTAAGAAGATATTTTTACTATAGCAAGACTAAAGTACTATTTTTTGACTTACCATCATCACACCACTTTCCTTTATTTGTTTCTTCACTTCTAAATGCATACTTTTGTAAATCAGCAAAAGTTTCAATAATGAAGCCAAAAATAAACACACAACAGCCAACAGTATCCAAAGTGGTCATAGTTTTAGGGGCTCCAGCTTTTATAGAATTATGTGGTGCATTGATAACAATAATAGGCAAACTAACAACAAGTACCCAAATAGCCTGGACAATAATTATAAAAGTAAATACTAAATTAGTATTACATAAAATTAACAAATAATTTATAATTAAATACAATTTGCTAAAATAATACTTATGTCGTACTTGAAATGTCCAAAACACAGCAAAGCGAATCATATTGCTACGCCTGTCTGGAAATGTAGCATCTCTACCAATTTTTATTATTCGATAAAATAAATATGAGCTTAATCGGGCACCCCAAATACATACAAATAATGTAACCATAAATTGTCGATTATCATGTGTCTATAAAAAATAAAAAAGTAATAAATACTTAAATTATAAACATCTAAATAAAATCATTAAAATATTCTTCTCCATTTCTTCATTTCTTTATTACAAATTATTATATTACCAAAGTATGTTTTTTTTTTTGTATTAACTTTACAATATACTAGTTACTACCAAAATACTTTATTTTTCTTTCAGTTTAATATTTAATATGTTTAAATATTGATATAAAAATAGTCAAATGATTAAATTAATTTAAACATTATAATTTTTTAAAGTAATAAATTTATATTTTATTTATTAATTATATTTAGGTATTATTAAAAAAATATAAAGTTTATAATCTAGGGACTTTATATATCAGGTTAAATGCAGACTTTTCAACATTAGACTAAATAATTAAAAAAATGTATCATCAAGTATGTTTAATATGTAATAGTTAGTTAATTACTTAAAAGTAATTTAATATTGCAACATTAATTATACATTGGCAATTAAAGATAATAATATTAAATGTAATTTTTATTAAACATTTTAATAGGAATTTAACTAAAATAAACATAGTAAACAAATCATTTATTTATTGTAAGCAATTTTAATTACTTCGACTATTAGGTAGTGTTATTTACTAGATACTAATATGTAATTAATATATTGTTTAATTAAATCAATTTAAATAGTAATTGATATACTGTAGAATAATGATTGAGTATATTTTACCTGAGCTAATCCATATGTTAGCACAGCCACTAAAATAAAACTTATACCACCAGCAAAGTCGGCCACTTTATCATACTGAAATGTGACAGCAATAGTGAAAAATAAAAGTTGCATAGCCACAACAACAATGGCACTAATGCCCAAATGATATTTATCCAATACCGCGACTGTCATTCTGACGGCTCATCTACAAGTATGTAATTCTACATAATGCTCTTACATAGGAATCTGTAAAATTGTATGAAAAGTAATCCTTACTAAAGATTAATGAGGTAAACTTTTTTGAATTAAATGAACAACATTTTTTGTCTTGACCTAGAAAACAACATTTCCTGAATACAATAAAAGCTAGAGTAATTCAGTTAAAATTAAATTAATATAAGTATTTTATTTTATTAAAATATATTAAGAAAATGTTAATTTTATCAATTCAAACAATAAATTAAAACAAAAAAAAAAACCAGATGAATTTGTTTTTTAGAAGCTTTCTATAAAGGTTTTATAAATGTACTTTTAGAAAGAATATATGTATACACTAAGGACAAAATTAGAAGTTATCAATAGGGTTTTTGAAAAAATAAAGAAACTACTGATCACATATTCACAGTAAGGAATAAAATGTAAAAATTCTATAAGTTTTGAATAGACCTACTTTGAACATTTAAAGATTACAAACAGGTCTACAATAGCTGAGGAAATATGCAAATTTAATAAAAATATGTAATGCATAATTCATAATTAAAGATAATTTGTCAAAAAATGTTTTTTAACAAAATCACTGAGTGAAATTTGAAATAAGTCAGGGCTGCAAGTCTCATATAATTCAATCTGGTATTCGTAAAAATTGTAAGAGATATGAATAAGCAACAAAACAATGGAAATAAACAGAGAATCAATGATATTGGAATATTATGCTGACAATGTTGTAATGAGAAAAGAGACTAAGGAGGAGGTAGTTGTTAAATTAACTCTGAAATTACTAATGCCCACATATCTATGAGGCTATTAATAAATGAAAAAAAAATAAAATATACGGTAATTTTAAGGAACAAACTAAAAGTAAATGATCCTTACTAATAAGACATATATTAAAAAAATGTGATGATTAAATGGTTATGGCCTTTGAATGAAAATTTTTTTGTAATATGCATGGATCAAACAATCAAGAAATAAAAATGTTTGGTAAGAAAAAACGAGGAACTACAAAATTTATAAAAGCCAGATATTATATTGTGTATCTAGAATACATAATTGGAATGGTTCAATCATAACTGGATAATGTATGATCAATCAATAAAAAAAAATAAATAGAACAAGACCTAGAAAGAGATCGTAGGACACGGTGGATTGACATAGTTACCAAAGACTTGAGAAATATGGACCAGAACACAATTTTTGAGGCTGAATATAATGTAAAGACACTTAATAATGTCAGCAATGGTCCTAAATGGACTGATAAACTGAAGTAGACAAAAATCAGAATGAATAATTTTTTAAAACTATTTTATTATCATAACATAACTTTAATGAAATAATAACTATTATCAAGATTTTTATGACACCGTAGTAGAGTTGAAGGTATAATAAACACCAAATAATCTAATTAAGTACTTAAAATTACTTATAGGTTTTTCATTAATGTACCTATAGCTTAAAATGTATAAGATTATCAAAAATTGTATGTTATCAATTCATGTATACAACAATATTGTACTACAATTAAGTATAAAATATTGGTCATTATACTACTTAATTGGTGTTAAACAATACTGAAGACTAGTCAATCACCAAATTTAGTATCACGTAGGAAAATGAAAATAGGAAAAAGCTTGGGTAGATCACCTTACGAAGTACTTACGAGTTGTGAGTAGGTACCCAATTAGGTAGAACAGTAACGCCAATCAATTTCATAGTAATGCAAAAATGATGTGGATATTTAAATATAAGCAGGAATAACAATTAACAAGTAATAACAACTTTACTATAAATCGACAACTTTGTCAATTGGTTATTCAATATTCAATTTATGAGATCAAAATATTATCAGTTTTATTGTTTAATGTTTAGACTTGACTATCAGTGAGTGTATACCATAATAAATAAATGGTGTATAAATTATATCAGCTGGTGTATACCGCATGCGCATTAATAGTTAATACCTAAACCTAATTACGTTCTATATAGTATTTATTCTATCTTCAGTCGTACTATAAGCTATACGAGTATGAATTTACGAAAGCAAAAATAAAAAATAGCAGCTGGCAAGTGCTTAATGTGAATTGAATATATTAATATTATAAAATCATAATATAGATTTATTTGTTACTATAAGTAGACAGCAGTACGAGCTACTGCCTATTATTCTACTAGCATTACCATTGCATATTGATTAAATAATAAATATACAATATATAGTATACGCATATTTAATCAATGGTATTACTAACTTAGTTCATGTACTTAGTACACTAGTACAGATTACCAAACATGAAACAACAATACACCATCGACATTTTTGTGAACCTGTGCCATTCACCTACACACATAATCTGTATAGTCTTGTCACAGATGGACACAGATTAAATTAAACTTATTCCATGTCACAGACTACAGTGGCATAAATTTAGTAATAATTGCCAGAAGAAGGGATAAAATGTTTTTACATTTTACTTATAACCCCGTTTCTCCCAACAAAAATTATATTTTTCATAAGCATCTCCTTTCAGTGCAATATATAGATATATATAGATTAAAAAAATATTCAAAAATATACAATAATATTTATTATTTATTGTTAAATCAGTTTAAATATAAATGTAGTCATTGGGAGGAGGGATACGACACCCCCTATAATTACGCCACTATAACGTTATGAATTTTGATGGCTGCGTGCCTCACACTCCTACTCGTTTATATAACTAATGATGAATAATCATATGATAACTTTAACAATATTAAAATTGTTAATAGTACAATATTGACAATAAACATTGTTGAAATTACAAGATTTGTATGATTATTGATTAACATTTAACATTAATATTATCAAATATCAATATGATAGTAATATATTGTTGGCCATAAATCGAAAAGGTTATTGTCAATTCAATCTGGAATTTTATCAATATGATTGTGATTTCTTGTTTTCTGTGTTAATTAATAACCTAACATTGTTTTCATTACAGCACTACACCAAAGTTAAAAGAAATACAGAAAAATTATTAAATCTTATATCTAATAGCATCTTTGGTATTTAGACACAACACACAAATCAAAATTAAATGTAATTTATACAATATATCAATATATTATGTATTTACTATTTTGGTTACCTACCTAAGCATTTTGTTTAACATATTTTACATATTTTACATTGATAATTTGTAATTTTATAAAAAAAAAAACTAGACATTCTGAACGCAGCTCATGTGGGGCTAATAAAGGGCATTACAAAAGAAAAAAATTGACATTGTACAACAGCATTTTTATAAAATCTGTATACCTATGGGTTATTAGGTATGACTGTATTAATATTATAATTTTGTACAATATTATATTATATATATTTATATAAATTTGTCAACTTTGTAAAAGCGAAATATTTTATAATTTATATTAAAATATAATATCTGTTAACTGATGATTGAATTTATTACTTAATATTTCGCAATAACCGCAATATAGATCGAAAAAATATATTAATTTATTCTTGTAAGAAATTTAATATATTTCATGTAATTTTAATTCAAAACCATCGTCCCGTACTAATACATATATATATATACTATTAAAATATCTTTTTATTTTAAGCTGTTATAGATCCAGTTTTATCTGCTCTTGGTTATATTTGTGGCTCTATTTAAAAGAACACTTGATCTATGACGATAGGTACTTTATTTATAGTTGAACTGTTTTCTTTTTTAAATTTATTTTTACTTTTATCAAATACTAAAATAATAAATTAAGTTATTTTTAAATAGTAATTTTTTTGAGGGGTTTTCAAGTTCCAATAATAGTAATTCTTATGGTCTCTATTAAGACAGATTGGACATTGTTACCAAGGGCGGCTCCAGAGACTTGGTTAAGGGGAGGGCCTTAGTTTTAATTTTTCTTATGATTATAGGTTCTTTATAATATACATAATGTATATATAGCAGGTACATACCGTTATATCTGTACATACTTATACGTGTCTATAATAGTATATTATGTTTTATGCATATATTTGTTTTTCAACAATATATAATTCTTTTAGAAATACAGGCCTGGGAGGGGCCTCGGCCCCTAAGCCCCCGTGATTGTTACGTACAACGTGATTAGTACGTACAACCGTACGATCAATACATATCGTTTCTTTACACATTGAACGGGTACCCAAGGAAATCTAATATCATACATACAACAGAAAATAGATGTACAAATAGTCAACGAGACTTAAACATAGGTAAACAAATTTGAACATTATATTAATACTCAAATAAAGTAATCGAGAACAAGATAGATTAAATAAAATATTAATAACAATAACGACAATAATATTATTAGGGCAGCGATAGTGGGGTGCAAACGAATTCATCAACCGAACATTTTGGCAAAATTGTAACGTCTCAGGGCAGCCCTTAGAACCCGAGTGACACACTTGCTTCCGACAGCAGTCTGAGCGTCCCGGATCTGATGCACGGCGGATGCGACTCGGCGGTCATCCTGCGAGAAATGGACACGGAACATAGTGGCATACACCTCGTACACGATCCACTTGCATTGCATGGGTGTGACGGCCGAGTACCGAATAGACGTGCGTGCATTTGCGTACACCGTCCGGGCGACAGCACGCACCGTGTTGACCAGGAACAAGGGATTCAGATGGAAGAAGTACTGCTTGATGACAGCAATGACAGCAAATGCCTTGTACGCAACCACGGACGCCACGTTCCGGACTACTGTGGCCACCGAATTGAACGACTTGCTAACCAGTACGGCGGGCATGTTATGCCAGTTGGGCCGGCCGACTTTGGCGTACAGTGACCGACCTGGTCTTCCATGGCCCAGCTTGTAGTCAAAAAAGTGCAAAGGCCGGCGATTCCGGTACGCGGAGGCGTCTTTGGTTACTTCGCCCGTGACTGCGTTCAACCGGAAGCCCAAGAATTTGATCGTCCTTCTGCTGCCGCCATCGTCGTCCAGATTCGTCTCGGTTTTGGAACGGTTCAGTCGGAGTCCGTACTCGTTAAATCCAGCGCGCATTGCTGCCAGGTATCGACGTGCGGAGTCACGGTCAGGTGATACGAACAGATAGTCGTCGACAAATCGGTACAGCCGGCAACCCGACCTACCATCCACCAGGCCCGTCAACCGGTCGGCGTGCAGGTCGGCAAGCAAAAGGTCGCACAGGGCCACAGACAATCGGTCGCCTTGCACTATACCCCTAGTCATAACCCACCGGAGGCCGCCCCGTTCCACAGCATTGCACCGGATGCACCGGCGCACAGCATCCCAGATCCGGAACAACGGCACCACGTCAGTTTTGTCGTGGAACACAAGAGATCCACCTTGGAACTCCGGTGTCGCCAGTCCGCCCACATACCTGAGCTTCTTATAGTACACGGTGCCACCACTGCCGATTTTCACTACGTCCATCGTATGCACGGCCACCGTCTTCTGCTTTTTGCCAAAACGTTCCTTGATTCGATCCCGGACGACCGTCTGCAGTTTGTCGTGCATGAAGCTGGTGAACGCGTCACGGAAATCCGTACGCACGTAGTACAAGGTGGTAGCGGTGGAACTACGGCGGAATTCTTGGAGCGCTTTCCACCCGCGGAAGAATTGTTGTCTTGTCACTGATCGGAATTCGACGGGTCGAGAGCGCGATAAGCACCGCAGGAACGTCAGACAATCGTCGGTCAACCGCTTCTCGATGATGCCTTCTTTCCACCGCAACTTGAATATCAAACGCACCCCGTTAGGTTTTGCATACGGACATATTTTCCAGTTTCTATAAGACGATGATGACGGTGGCTCAGGCACGTTGGGCTGGATCTGACGGAAAAACTCGCTACCGTTGGCTATTAGTGGTGATATCTTTTCACGGCACATATTCGTCCATTTGTTCTTAACCACGTAGACGACGCCGTTGTTAGGCGTGGTAGTCGTTACGATCCGAAAGCAGTGTACGATCTTACCGAAAACAAACACGTTAATCAGCCACACCAGTGTCTTGGCCGCAATCTCAGCCCACCGGTCCTTGGCCACGTCGTTCAGCCAATTGAACTTTTTTATCCTGATCTTATGCATGACGTGCTGCACCGTGTAATCGTGGAACTTTCCACCGTTCAGCACCTGGCACAGGTTATTACAGAACTGGTCACGGTTACCGACTGTCCCAAACAGCTCTCGTGGCACGATTTTACGCACCACCGTTCTGGCAAACAACTTTACTCTACACAATGGTACCTCAGCCGAAGTGCAATTACCTATCACGTTCCGATAAATGTCCCAATACGCGCGTGAAGTATCCTTGTCCGCCATAACTTTGAGTTTACGTGTAAGCTGGTGAAGACATGTCGCGTCGACGTCCGGAGGACGACCGCCTGTCGTGCCGATGACGTCTGTTTGTAGTATACCGCGCAACATGTCGGATGAGTCTTGCCGCCCGATCGGCTGTACGTCCCTTAACAGTCCCGCGATGTTGAAGCATTTTCGCGGCGACGGTGATGGCAGCTTCGGTGTCCACCTTGAACTGGCTCGGGCCCGGAACGCCTGCAACACTTCGTATCGACCTGCGTGCTGTGACGGTGATCGCACGCAGTAGTATACGTGCCGGCCCAGTGGCACGAACAACAGACAGTCGAACAGCAAACGGCGCATGACGCGGGTACCCACGACGCCATAAAGTCGTGCCCACGGTTCGGTCCGGATCAGATCGCTGACGGTCATCAAACACCGATAATAACCGTCCCGAGAGCCTTCGCCGTCATCGACCAGCTGCGGCTGAATCTTGCTGTCACAGTACAACACAAATTCGTCCAGGCCGACCGTGGGCCCATCCATAGCACCACGGTTCCGATAGAAAACGTGCGCATCGTAACAGACAATTACCGCATGGAGGTCCCGCAACAGCGCTGCGTCCAAGGTAAACACGGTTTCTGGTGGTTGTGAGACGAGCAACAGGAATTCCGGTAAGTTGTTCGTGATGAACTTATTTGGCATCGCCACCAGCAGTAGTCATTCATCAAATCGTATTCAAGTCCTTCGTATTTTTTATACAGCTATAGAGTACTAATTTTTAGTATTAATCTTATACGATCGAATATTTAGTACTTACCATCAAAAATACGAAATCAAACACAAAACCGTTATACTGTTTATCGCAGTCGTTTTCACAATATTCGAATTATAGATATCACACTATCACATCCTGGTTCTTCTACAAAGATAATATCACAGAAGAAAGATAAAGTCAAGGCAAATAAAAATAAAAATTATAGTAACCAATGCACAAGGGGGAATAGGGGATATATTGGAACAGTTCGGCCCCGAGATAAGAGCCAGACTTTATTTTCATGGAATTCTCATATCTCAAAAAATCGGCCTCGGAGTTGAACGAAAATTCAAGTGCACCAACGTTGAAATATAAACATTCTCATTACATTTCAATTTTATTCACAATCACTATTATTTAATATTATATTATATTGTCTAATTATGTTGCATGCACTGTAATCGAGTAAGTTGGATCGCTGTAGTTATCATAATGTTTATCGTTTTTTTTTTTAAATCACAAATTCTCAAACATAACGTATTTTCTGAAGTCTATGTTAAATTGTTAATATTATATAGTTATAGTGCGGTATAAAAAGTATTCAACAATTTAATATTTATTATTTATATTAATTTTGTTTTTGGTACTTTAATTTTATTGTATAGTGATAAATCATTGGAAATGCAATCATTGATGTCATCATCAAGCTATTAAATATTAAACTCGTGTCTGGATGTGATTATTTTCGGAGTGACTCCAAATAGTTCGAATGGGAATGAAAATTAACAATTTGGAGTTAATATAATTTGATACATTCAATCGCCATATTATAGATTGGTAAGAACTTGCATACAATTAATTTTAGAATGTCGATATGGTTCTTCTATAGCTGCTACGTGAATAAAGGTGGCGATTTTTTTCCTATTTTTGAGCGTTATAGTTGGTAATTCCAGTTTTAATATTTTATATTTTTCGAACAATAATTATTCTCTTATTATACTCTTGAATTATGATAAGAATATTAATCAACTTTAAAAAAAAGTGAATACAGTTGTTTGTGGAAATATTTTATTTTTCTAACTGACTTTAATTAACTGAATTTTATATATATTTTTAATCTATACATATGTTATACAATAGGCAATAATTATGGAAGGATAAGAAAAACTGTAAGAATGAATAGTGAAATGGTAGGAAATCTTACATAGACCCCTAGTAGCCTTACATTTACAATTTACAGCTTATATCATTTTTAAGTCATGGCTCCAGTTCCGCTTAAGTCGCCTTGTTGGATTCTTAGGTAATGCTAGTAAGGCTAGAACTCTGATGAGTTGGTTGGAGTTTTGCGTGGAAACATTTGTTATATAGAATAGCAGTTTTGTTGACTAAGTAGATTTTGAGGTCAAAGTTTATTGAGTTTAAAAAAAACTATTGTTTGATTGCTCTAAAAAAAATTTCTTAAATAGTATATCAAAAGCTGAGAAGTTTAGAAATTAATTTATTTAAAAATTAAATACCTGATAACTAATAAAAATATCTTTTGGTATTTTTGAAATTTTAGCAAAATTCTATAATGGTACTTAACCGTAGAAGCTTAGAAAATTTAAAAAAACTTGTACCTGGACGGGGACGAAATGTTGCTCAGGAAGAACAAATGCGAGTATTTGTGCGTATTAAACCATTACCAGAAGAAGATGATTTATTAAAACCGTAAGATTTTATTATTTAACTATTAAATTATTATTTTTAAAATACCATATTGTATAACTTTTATTATCAGCATTAAATTGTAATATACCTACCTGCCTATATTAGTTTTATTTAAATGAATTAATAGATTTAAAAAAGAATTCATTACTAAGCATTTAAATTTACAAAATAAAGAAAAACATTTTAAGTTTAACTTTAGTACTTATATTATTGTTGAGAAAATAAAAATATATGCATACTATAAGTTTTAGGTATTATAATAAACTTCAAATGCATCATTAATTTATCATTAAACAGTTATAATTATAAAATAAAAAACAAATATTATAAAACATAAATATCATTCAACATCATCTTCCATATATAGGTATTATGTATATTTATTTTATTACTTTATAACATATTATAATTTCATATATTTTTTTCATTTTGTATTAACACTATAGGCATAATAGGTACACTATCTATTGACCAAGTAAAATATATAAACTATATCGTCTATATCAGTTTTTCTCAACCTTTGTACTGTAGCAACACACTATTAAAATTGTTCATACTTTGTGTACACTTTTTTTTATTTAAGTAGTACAATTTAATACTTCTCGCAATACATTTGGACTTACCATGCAACACACTGTTTGAAAAACACTAGTCTATATCATAATAAATGTTACTGAACAAGGAGTTATTATTTGACATAGTTTTAAGTAATAATGTTATAGGAATATTACAAAAGTACTTTTTCCTATTTACTAAGTTATCTACTTTAATAACTAGAATGATTATTAGTACCTTTTATAACCAAATATAATAAGTTTATTCGTATGTGCAATTAGATATTTTTATTCTTTAAATATTTCTACATAAAATATTCACACATCAATGCTGTACAACATATTAAATTACCCATTAATTATTATTTATTACATAATGATTCATTTTTAAAAATTAAATTTAACTAAGGTATACAACTAATCTTTTTCATTTTTAACACATTTAATTATAATTGAGTAAATGAATAAAAATTTTTAATTTCTTGATTAATAAGGAAATTATGTTTCAATCTTTCCTAAGTTTTTGACAATTTTGTCAAGTTCTCCTATATCTTTGATTGAAATTTGTCCCGAGCCTCGAGTTAATGGTTTTGGTTGTGATGGATCTGGTTTCCATCCTATCATGTACAAAACTTGAAATGTAGCTGGAATACCTTTAGTATCACTATTATCATCTTGATTACCATAAAGCTTATCATATATAGTAGCTGCTGCAAACATAGTATTCTTGTTCAGTCGCAAGGGCCGTTGTAGAACAGCATTATTTTCTCCCATGCCTTTGAGATCCCACATTAATTCAAACATTGATGGGTAACGAATAATTAGTTCGTCTGTATCCAATGTTAGCATAGAAAATCCAGCACTTTGCATTAATGCTCCCACATCCCTAAGACGCACAAAAGGCGATATTCTAGGTGCTACACCTCCATCACGTTCAATGCCTGCCAATTGTAATGATGATCGTAATTCATATAAAGTGTCGCCTGCTAACATTGCTCCTAGAAAAACTCCATCATTTTTCAAACAGTTTTTAATTTGTAGAAAAGTTGAAGGTAAATTATTTACCCAATGAAGATTTAAACAACTAATTATTAAATCAATACTATCATTTTTAAAAGGTAATTTCTCTTCGTCTACTACTATTTTACTAACCTTTACTTCAGGCTCAGGATTTTTGGCTTTATTCAAAATTTCTTGACATATATCACACATAATTAACTCTTTAACATTATCTATGGAAATGTGTTTTGATACATGCCCATATCCACAACCTAGATCAACCACTAAATTAAATTGTCTTTTTATATCAAAAAGGCGATCTGATAAACGATATCCAACTTCTTCTTTAATATATTCATAAATTGAACTATCTTCGGCTATTGCTGCTCGTTGTTTTTGAAAAACTTTAGCTTTTCTGTCAAAAACAGTCATGGGTGTAGGTTCATTTGCATTTTTCAATGTTGCTAATTTTCTAATAAATAGTTTAAGTTTTTCATTAATTACTGATTTTCTTAAAATGTTCATTTTACACGACATTAATTAATTGTAAAATATAATTAAAAAATTTTGTTTGATAAGTCTATTTATTTTATAAAAATTTACAATCGGATGATTATAAGATTTTTAGTATAAAATTAAGATATATAGAGTAAATGATAAAATATTTATAATTGCCTTACAACATTTGAAGCACTTAGTTAATTTTAGTCTACAATAGAAAATAAAGTATTAAAGTTACTAATCAATAATTATAAAATACAAATTAAAAGCATTGGTCATTGGTAATTGTTACATATTAATAATTCTTAAAAGTTAAAACTAACTTAAATATTTTAATCTGAGAACTGATAAAATAATTTTGATTCAAATCACGGTTTAACTTAAGATCAAATTCAACAAGAATAATGAATATGGCTATAGAACATAGATTGATAATTCTTATACAGTGTTACCAAATTAAATAATATTAATTTATTTAAAAAAATCTATTTTTATTTTTTTAGTGCATAACTTGAAAACAAATAACCTTAGATACTTTAAATTTTTATTAAATGGTAATTTAGTTAAATGAGATCTATGAATTATAATTTTAAAATTATTAGCTGTGTTTGCGATTTAATTGCTCAATTTAGTATTAACTAAGTATATATTACAATAGTATATTAAATAAATATTTTATATACTTATAGATTAGGGCAAGCCAAATAGTAGATTGCAGACAATTTCAATGTTCATCTCCCTTTGCTAGAATTTATTATTCTACATTTAGTATCCTCCCTAATAAATTCCATTGATTACTATTGATAATATACTATAGTTGTATGTATTTATATGGATATTTGAATGAATAATATATTAGTATATATTTATAAAAAAAAAGTTTAACCATCCCTACTGTATAGCTTAATTTTAAAATACCTTAACTGGATAAAAACAGTAATTTAAATGATATATTTCTTTTCCTTATGTTAACTGATAAATAGAATTAATATTAAACCTTTTTAATGTGTAAAAACTAAATATGTTAAATTGTTATTTATTTAACCTTATTTCATGATTTACAGTAAAACAATAAGAATCAGAAATGATAATTGTTTGATATTTGATCCAAAACAAGATGAAACACCATTTTTTTTCCATGGTGTTAAACAAAACCCCAGAGATATTTCAAAAAGACAACATAAATCGATAAAATATGATTTTCATCGTGTTTTTGGACCTCAAAGTTCTAATGAAGATATTTATAATGAAAGCACTAAAGATTTACTTAACAAACTTTTGTGTGGATATAATTGTTCGGGTATGTACCATTGTATATGCTGTGCTATATATCTTAATACAATTCTATGGTACTGATACAAATAATTTTTGGCATTCATGTATAGTATCTAGTATACTGTTAAAATATTGGTTATTAAGGTCTAGCCATTAAAAAAAATTCATCTGGTGATAAATTCCTGTATAATGTTTTATAGTATACTTTTCAAGAAAACGATGCACTTGTTAACTATAAAATAATGTGAATCCAACTTGCTTTTATAATGCTTAATACAAAACTCAAACTAATATAATTAATATATATATAATATTATGTTATTCAAAATTATTTCAAAGTCAATATCATTATTTTTTATTATTTTATAGTATCTAATTCACTTACTATATGAATAACTCAATATTTTACTTTTTATTAAAAATTAATTTATTCGTGTATTGTAGTTTTTGTTTATGGAGCAACAGGTGCTGGAAAAACATTTACCATGTTGGGTAATGAAACAAACTATGGTATTACATACTTAACTATGAAAGATTTGTATGAAAAAGTTAATGAACAACAAAATTCTAAAAAATTTGAAATTTATGTTTCCTATCTTGAAGTAATGTATTAAAATATTATACTAAAAAAAATGATGAATTAAAATTATTTTGTAATTGTTTTTATTTTAGGTATATAATGAAATGGTATATGACTTATTAGTAAGCGATAAAAAACCTTTATTTTTACGTGAATGTGGAAATACAACGTCAGTAGCTGGTATTACAATAAAGATGGTTAATAATGTTGATGAACTTATTGAAATGCTGCGTCGAGGAAATGACAATCGTACACAACACCCCACTGATGCCAATGCCGAGTCATCTAGATCACACGCATTGTTTCAAGTGTATATACAGATGACATTTAAACATACAGATCAAGTAAAAATGGCCAAGCTATCCATGGTTGATCTGGCTGGTTCAGAAAGAGCATCTTCTAATAAAGGGATGAGGTTTAAAGAAGGATCTAACATTAATAAATCATTACTTGCTCTCGGTATGTTTCTGTTTTATTACTATTAAATAATTAATATTTAAATACATGTCTAAAAATTGGTTTATGTACTATTTGTACTATATCTATATATTGAATTATATACCTATATTAGATATAACATTTTATACATTTAAAGTTATTAAATAATATTATTAATTATTTATGATAGGAAATTGTATCAATAACTTATCAGATGGATTGAGGCACATACCTTACAGAGATTCAAAACTAACTAGATTATTAAAAGATTCCCTTGGTGGAAACTGTAAGACTTTGATGATTTCATGTGTGTCACCAGCATTGTCATCATATGAAGATACACATAACACATTGAAATATGCTTCTCGAGCTATGAAAATCAAATCTAATGTGAGTATAATTTTTATGGTATTTTAAAATAATTCCTTAAATTTTAATATTGGTTTTCTTATTTAAGTTGAAAGAAAATGTAATGTCAATTAATCATCCTCCATCCCATTACACAAAATTAATATCTGGCTTAGAAGATGAAATTCAGCATCTGAAGAAAAAACATGAAGAACTAATGAAATCTAAGACACCTTTACCACCAGACAATTTAGAAGATCTTAAATCAACTTTGGAATCTTTATTCACTGGAAAAATTAAAAAACACAATGAAATTCTTCGTTTGGAATCAACACAAAAAAAAACAGAATTGAGAATATTTTTAAAGAAAAATTTACTTGAACGATTTTCTTCGTTTAATGTTCCAAATCTAGATGAAATGGTTTGTAGTCATTATTATTTATTTTATTTCTAATTTATCAAAGTATATTATTTATTTATTTTTATAGACCAGTGAATTAAATCGAATAAATATGGCTATTCAACAATTTCAAGGGCGTATGGCTAGTTTGAATGCTCAATTAAATATATTATGGGATGAAGTAATTGCATCTAACAATGAATTAAACTTATTTATAAAAAAACTTGAAGAAAATAATGTCAAACAATTTTTAGATATTGATATTATTCGGTTTAATGCTGAAGTATGTATTTAAATATTTCTTATTAAACAAATAACAATATTCATTCAAATATTTAGGTTATCATAGAAGAGCAAGCTACCCTTCTTGATCATAGAAATGAAATTGGTATGATATTGGACAGTAACCTCAATATCAGTAATGAACTAATAACTATGCTTGCGGAAAAATCTAATCAATATTATACATTATTAAACGCACATAATAAAAATACAGAAGATATGAAAAAAAATCATATTGTAAGTCAATATTATGTTTATCTTAGAAATTATTTTAATAAAAAATAACATATTTAATTAATTTGTTCTTTATTTTCTGTTTTTTGGTTGTTCTAGAATGTAACAAAATCATTTTTGGGTGGTTTGAAAGCAGTTAGCTGGGATTTTTCACCAGGTAACCAATGCAAAATCAAGAGGGATGCGTTTTTTAATTTAAATGAGCTTAGCATTGAAAATTTGAGATCGTGTACAAAGCCCGAATGTTCAAGACCTATTAAATTAGAAGAGTGTATGGTAAGTTAGTAAAATATTTATAAATTAAACCTTTTATAAATATTTTTCTATTTTTAAGAGTCCATTGCAAATTGTTGAAGATAAATTGGAACAAATCACATTACAACCTGAAATTAATAAAATGGACACATCACCAGATTCAAATGCAGATGAAACTGTAGTAATTTCAAGTCAAGCAGAAAGTTTAAATAATACTTTTGTTTTGAAACAAAATTTAGATTTAGCATCTGTTAAACGTATGGCTACAACCACTCCTCATCGTAGTAAACCACCTATTGATACACGTTGCCTAACTAAATCAATCACTAAGCCTACCATACAAAGAAAAAGATTGGTACTTAACAATCACAAAACTGGACTTTCTAATAAGAAAGTTAATCAAGAAAATATGCCACTTATTATGGCTGCAACTAGGACACTGGCTGATCCAATTCTTGCCAAAGCTGTTACTAAAACACGAAATAATACTAATAATATATTAACTACAAAATCTGGTAAGTTGTATTGATGATATAAAACAAATAAATATAAATAGATGTTGGTTAAATGTTATGCTATGGTTGTATATGTTAATTGTTAATTTATTATTAATTTAATTTAACAAATCTAAGTTATATGCAATTTGTAAATAATAATTGCATGTACTTAAAGATAATTGAATATAAATAAAAAATAATTAAACCTTTTATAAATATTAAATAAAGTATTATGTTCTAATTATAAATCCAATAGTTTTAATCAATATAAATTTTTAACAACATTTTAGTATTATCTAATAAGTCTAAGTGTGGTTTAAATCAGGGACATTTACAAAAGATTCATATAGTTGCTGATTTAAACAATGATATTGAATAATCTGTAGACTATTTTATTTATGGAATTTGAACTTTAATTCAGATCGGATGTGCATGTACTTCTCAAAAAAATGTATAAACAATAGTAAAATTCACATATTCTTTATCACAATAAACATCTGTAATGTATATTTTTTGATTTTACAGTAAACACAAGGATAACTTCACAAGACTCATGTAAGACAATAGTAAAAAATCAAAAACCTACATTGACTATGAGGTACCTAATTAAATTGTAGTGTTAACACTATTATTTTCATTTACTTTATTTTAGCTTTATATTCTTTTGTTTACTTTGCCAGGCTTTGTATTAAAATAGTTTACTCCATTAAATTCAATTTTGCTTAAAGTAGTTTACTTGAAATTTTTGAATACCTACATGTTATATGACTTATCATAACATTTTAGAAATTTAAAATTTGTAGAAGAGATCCATATTGGTCATATTTGATGACATGAAACAATTAATTAAAAATGAATTTACTATTTGATAATTTTTGTTAGTTATCGATTATTTAAATACAGTGTGCTTTCAATTATCCACATTATTCTGTGGAATGAACTATGTACATACAAAAAAATAATATAACAAAATGTTGTTGAATATTGCAATTGCAAGTTAAAAGAAGTGTTTTCAAATAAAAAAAAAAATAACAACTTGTTACTGATTTTTTTGTCAAAAAATAAATAGTTTAAATATTTTATGAATTTTATACAAAAATAAAAGGTTTTCTCATTTGATTTTCCTTAAATACTATGTAAAAGTACAAGATTTAATTATAATTTTTTATAATATAATTATTAAATTTTAATTTAATTTAATTAAATTAGAAAATTATCTGTGGATGCTACGCTACCCTATTAAATGGATAATCGAGAGTATTCTGTAGTTATACATTCATGATTTATTTATTCAATTATAATTTTATATAAATAATCTAAAAAAAATACTGGAATATTGTATAAGTACCACATTAATTGATGAGAATCTTTAGATCTTTCATAAAACATTTTATATACTTATAATATGCTTAGTGTTTGTACTGTATATTTTTATAATATTGTCTTGCAAATAATATTTATTTGCTTCATAATTTTTATAAATATATAATAATGATATCTTAAGTTAATTTAATTTATATTTTAGAAATTTGCCTAATTAACCAGAACCACTACCCTTAATATCCAAAACCAATGTAACTTAAATAAACTTTTTTACTCAAATCGCTTAAATTAAATGTATCCTATTTATTTTAACTTATAACCTTTATAGGCCCTTTAACTTTTTATCATAAAAAATTCCATGTGATATAAATTTTTGTATTGTGTTTTTATAGTCAATTAAAATTTGTAATTAGTATTTTATTACTAATTATTATTGACAGAATATGCCTTAATTTTTCATGTAAATTAAACTCTGGTTTTTAAATGTAGATTTTATAAGAAATATAGTTATAATACAGTAATATTTTATGGATTGAAATAATATTCTAAGAAATATCCTATAAATTAATTAAATAAGATATTTAATTTTCAAATTAATTTTTCCTTGGTTTTCAAAAAAACATCCATATTATTTCAATAATAATATTTAATAATTAATAATGATATTTAAAAATACCTTATGGTTTTTTAAATTTTTCATTTTAATATTTAAATAAATATGTAAATACTTCTAGAAGTTTAAACTGAATTTGAGTACAAAGACCCAATTAATTCAATGTATTAACTATGATTAACATTAATGCTTTTATATAGTCTTTTATCTAATTAATCATCTATGTTATTTTAATTTAACAAATTAAATATTTATGAAATAATTACATGTATACCAAGACTAACAATCATTTAAGTTAAATTAAAAAAAAATTATAGTAGTCTCTAACATAGTTTTCCAGTATTGTATTGGTTTTGCCAATATTATATTTCTATTACACTTCTCCATTATTCTCTGTCTTCTATCTTTCTTCCTGATGTCTACATATTTCATGCATAAGATTCTTTGCAGCTTATGCTATGACATTTTTTCTTGATAATGTTTTTTCTTTTTTCTGGAATTACTTAAGAACTTGGTTTACAGGGTTATTATACCCAATTAAATACTGGCTTTACTATTACTATTACTGATTTTTATATGCTTGTTTATTTGATACTTAATCAGCTATCTAACCATCTCATCTTTTGCATACATCATATATCTATAATATAATATTTTAAAAGATTATTGTAATTTCTTTACGAAATATGATGAGTATGAATAAAATTATATTAACACAGTTTAACATAAAATAATTTGTAATTCATTATTAGAATAGAATATTTTATATTATTATGTATGGTTTTTGTCACTTTATTATATTAAATATTAATTATTTTCATTATAATATGATTATATAGTTAATCTTCTTTCACGATTCTCGTAGCAGCATTTACATCTTTTCCTTTTCTTTTTTTATTATACATGTATTATATGGTGTGTAACTTACTGTTAAATAAACAACAATTTTATTAAATAATTTAAAAACTTTAAATTCCATTTCAAGTAATTTCTTTTCAAGCAATTATTTTGTTATTTTACAGTATTGACAGTAATTACAGTACCTGTTAAATATTATTTATAGTCTTACAGTTATACATAAAACAAAATTATATTTTAAAGCTTGATCTCAATAAAACCATAGAAATAAAACAATATATTATTGAAAACATATATTCTAAATATTAAATACATATATATATATATTTAATTATACCATATTTCATAATTTGGTTATCCCTATATTGTTAAAAAAATATGTAAATTTATTATGACTTAATCCAAAAAATAATTTTTTTGGCTTTTATTTTTTTTACAAATTATTTCATTTAACTTAATAAATTATACTTTTCTATTTATAATTTCAAGTTTTAAAAAATGTATTTTATTTTCAGGCAACGAAATTGGCTGTAATAAGTTAAAGAAGTATTAAATGTTTAAGGACATATTCCTACTTTTATAATTATGTGTTAAGTGTTTTTCAATCATTAAAAACTTTTTATATTTGTGTAATATCATATTAGTAATATGTTTTATTTTAGTTTTATTTAGTGAGAAATATTTTTTAACAATAATAATAATCATTAAGACCATAAATTGGTATTGTATTATTATTTTTTATTATTATTATTATTAATCATAGAAATACAAATTTCAACCATAAATTGTCGTTCATAATTGTATTATAAAACTAAAATACTTGTTACTTGAATGTATAATTTATTTTTATTTCTTTTATCTAAATACAATTTATATTTTATTTGAGATTACTCCAATTGTGATGATATATATCTTTCAATAATTTTATTTACATAAATCAATGCCAAAACAAATGTATATTTATATTTCTTTGATTCTACCTGGTGGCTTAATATTTTAGTTTTCTGATTTAGAATTGTAAAATTGATTCTCTTCTAACACCAATAGCCATTATACATTTTTATGGTTTATTTAAATGAGTATTCAATATGCATTTTCACAGTTCAAATAAAATATATGCCTTGAAAAATTACAGTTTTTTGTTTTTAATTATAAGGCAGGAGCGTATTTCTAAATATATTGAACTTCTACAATTTACATATAATAAGACATAATAAGCTGACTCAATAAATATTTCCTGGATTTTAGGGGGCTGAAACCCCCTTAGCCCCCCCCCCCCCATAAATATGTCCTTGTTATGGGATGATCAACTATTATATTTATACTATCCTCATATTCTGTGTTTGAATAGTTTCTTACACTTTTTATTTCATTTATTCAATTTAATTTGTGAGTTGAGATAGTACTATATTACATTTAATATATAAAATAATAATTATTTTCTACAAATTATAATTATATATGAATAAATTGAACTTATATAGATTTATTTGTAATAAAAATCTTTTGAAATTTTTAGTATAGTATATTATGTTTAGTCTTTACCATAATTGATATAATTATCTAATGCAGTCGATTAAGCTCATTGAATAAAAATATGATACTTTAATACTACTTTCACTGTATTATAAATTGAATCGTTGGTTATCGTTTGCGACATGGCTGTTAACCTACACAAAATATTTATCATTTGCGTATCAACATACCGAGGAATAAAATAACTGGGAATCAAATTTTAATTTAAAATTCAATAGTTGTCATAATTTACATCTCAAATATATAAGTAGACAATTAAAAATAAATTGGCTATATTAAATTATAATCATACTTATATAAAATTATGATAATATATCAAAATCATAACACATATTCTTATAATCTTATTATAGTGATAGCTGAATATAAGACACTCAGCTATCAAAATGTTGTCCATTATTCAGTGGTAGTAAACTTTTATAATTCATAAAGTGCTTAATGTATTATGTATAAAAGAAAATATCTAATAGGTTAACTTAAATTATAAAATTAATAATATAAATAATTTTAATATTTTAACAATACAATTCAATTTGGTTTTTGAATGAATTTTTTTTTTTTTATAGAATGTGGATGTGTTTTCCTATCATCATTATTTTTAAATTAAATTTAAAATAATATATTTTCTTTTCATAGGTATTCCCATTGTAAAATAGTAAAAAATATCCCAATTTCTCAAAAAACATCCATTTGGGAAAATTTAAATATATATTAAAAATGGAATAAATATTGAATTATTATAAATAAAAATTATTTAGTTTACTGTTATGAATCCTATTATCATAAGCAACTTGTACTTTATTTAGGTTCTCCTAATTTTACCCAGTTCTATTGTTAAATACGGTTATGTACAAAATATGATGTATAATAATTTGATTCACGGTAAACAAATGAGGCACAAACTACGCACAATCAAAAAATTGAATTATGCGAAACTGTCTCATAAAATGGTCAAAATTATCAATAGTGATGTACAAATGTTATATGACCAGTTTAATGTAGGTCTTATTGTAATAAATCTATTTGTTAAATATAAATATGTATGTAGTGTAATTGTATCAGCTCAGCCTGTTTATTCTTAATTAATAAATAACAGCTGTTAACAATGAATAAAATCAAAGATATTTTTATGTATTTTAAATTAATATATTATTGGTAATTAATAAGGATTGGCAACTATAAAAATGCTAATAATTGTTTAATAAATAAATAATAATCATATAAAAAATAAATTAACACAGATTAAAATACATTGCACATAATAATATAAATAAAACATAAAATATAAAAACATTTTATTAATAAATAAAAGTATAAAAAAAAAATATATATATATATTTATAGTATTACTGTATTGTTTTGTTACTCAAAGAATGACTTATAATTTTCGAGATCCACCTCTGCTCTTTATCACCCCGAATGTAGCCAATTTTACTTCATTTAAAAAACTGGAGGAATTATGTACCGTACTACCACCTAATATAATTCTAACTTGTGGGTTTGCTATGTTCATATTGTATATTGCCATTGATTCTTCATATGTAACACCACCAATTACAAAAACAATTATATCTTGCACCCTATCGAATAAAAATATTACAATTTTAGTATAACTAAACAAAAAAATATTTTTTTTAACAATATGTTACAGTAATGATATATTTTATAAAAATATAAATGTCAACCCAAGGTACAAAAACTATCTGATTAATATTATATTAAATAGTTAAAATAATTTTAATAAAAAATTAAAATTGTACTTCGTACTTCTTTGTTGGTTGATTTATATCACTTAAGAATGGGTATTGTTCTTCTTTTAATCTTGATTTTATTAAATCTTCAACTAATTCCTTCATCAATGGAACATGTTGAGTAAATATGTTGTCAACGCCTTTCAAGTCCTAAAATACAAATTAAAAATTAATTTCTTTATTCTTAAAACAAACACATTTATTAAATAATAAATAAAATTTTGATTTTTTTTTGAATGAAGAAATTTTATTTAAATTAAATTCATAAACTTAAATTGAACTTTATGTTTGCTTACATGAATTATGATTTACAATTAGGAAATATAATTTATTTACCTTATAAAATCGTTTTGTTATTTGTTTTGCATTTTTTAATGTATTTTCATTATCCAAAATTATTTTACTTTGATATTTCATAACATCATGTACAAGCTGAAATTAATCAAATAATCATAAACAAAAATCATTATAAATTTAATTAATATAAAAATACCTCTATCCAATGCTCAGCGACTTTTTTTGATTTTAATATTTGTATTAAACTAGTTAATTCTCTATTACTATCTTTGCTGAAAGATTTTAAAGCATATAACATGACGAGTTTACTTGCCTCTTCGTCCGGTATATTTTTTTCAATAAGTTCTCTAATTTTCTATATATATAAAAAAAATGTATTTAAACTAAAATAGTATTTTTAAGTAAGTAAACTATAATCAGATTAGATAAATTAAAAACTATATAAATTATACTAGTATAATGTTAGCTGATATGAAACAGATAAATGACAAGAGTTTAAAGGAAACATAAAAACTAATTGATTGTTATGGGTAGACCGTGTATGATTGAATAAAAAAAGAATAATTTAATTCAAATAATTAAGAATTAGGTGACAAGTATATAATATGTGTGCATTGATTATAAATGGTGTAATAAAATATTGAAGTATCTTATAAACCATTAAAATATAATAATTGTAGGTATAATTATTATATATTAATATTAATCATACATAAATCACCTTATTTGTTTATTAAATAATATTAGGTATAACTAGAAATACAACATAAAGTAATACTAACCTGAGTATGTTGAGAAGATTGAATATCACAGGCAATTTGTTGCTGCAATTCAGATACTTCTAAGAGATTTTTTTTTGTAACATAATTTGATAGTTGTTCCATAATTATTACATGTTTAGCAACTGTACCAGACATTTTCTGAAAGAAATATGTTATAATTTAATATATATATATTTTAAATCAACTTAATTTGTATTTAATACTTTAAATTGTGGATAATTCTCAACAAAAGCTTTCATATCAGATATGGTATCAAGTTTTTGGTGATTTTTTGCTTTTGACTTAAAATCATCAATTAAAGATTTCATTATTTCGCCGATTTCACCAAAATTTTTATATATATTCTAAAAATATTTGTAAATTTCTATTAATAAAAGAATTTAAGTGTTTTCATTATTAAAGAGTAAACATTTACTTGTTTATATAAATCATCTTGCTCAGCACACAATAATACTTTTTGAAGATCTGGTTTAATGTCTTCAATATGACTTAAATCAACTTGATTATTATTTATAGTAAGCAACTCATGGACCATAGCTTGGTAAGACCACTGATGAAAATGTCATGATTATTAAACAGTTAGTATATAATTTAACAATCATTACTTATTAGTATTTGATACACACCTGTTATCGCGATTACTGTTTATGAGTAAAACTACTAAACTCATCTTTTTAGACAATTTTCCTGAGGCAATACACAATTTTTTTGAAAAAATCTACAGCATCTTCTCTAGAATTTGGCAAGTATGACTTATTATATAAGTTAAATTAAGGTTAATATAATAAGTTCAAAAAACTTATAGTTTTCAAAATGTATAAATATGCAAATTGTTAATAGTAATGTTAAACATATTTTAAACAACAAGAAAACAATAATAATCTTCAACTTTAAATTCACAAAATTATGATTAAATAATCTATGTTGTTAATCTATCTTGACATTATTTGTTAAATAAATGTTATATTAGTCAATTATCCTATTATTGATTGTATTAAAAATAACAATACTAAAGAATAACATTTATTTTATATTTATATAAATTGAGAAATTATGTTAATAATAATGATGCAGTAAGTAGTTGCGATAACAGGAAAATACATCGTTTTTCAATTTATAAATAATAAAAATTACCGGCATTAATAGGGGAGTAACTGGATCCTCTCTTCGATCCAATATTAATAATTGTGGTTGTATGTCACCTTGTTTTAAATTGAAAAGATTTTCTTCTTTTGAAAATATTACCTTAAAATAATGTACATTAAATTTATAGTTGATAATGATACAATAAATAAATAAATAAATAATAATTATTTTATTATGTTAGGTAATTCTAAATAATAATCTTTATAAAAAAAACTTTAAAATAACTAAGAAATATTGTACAATTATATTGATAATATGTTAAGAAGGCGTCACACCCGCATGTGTTGTCTCCATCAGCTTAAAAATTAGAGTGAATCGACCTATTTTGAAATTTGATGGTAAGAAAATTATCTGTCTTTGTATGCTGGTTTTTTACAATAATTCAATTTTTTAGTAAGTTATGCGTATATAAATATACGAACACAGATAATGTTCTTACCATCAAGTTTCATAATAGGTTGATTCACTCTAATTTTTAAACTGATGGAGCTAAACGTAATCTGCTGATCATAAATTTGTATGTTACGTATTTGCGTATGAGACAACACATGCGGGTGTTACGGCATCTTAAAAGGTATTAATTATTAGATGTTACATATTATTTTTAAATGACAACTCTAAAAACACTTCAAAAGGTTCTAATTTACAAATCAAGTCCAACCAACAGTTTCTGTTTACATATTTAAATGCTAAGCATTTAATGTAAATAATATAATAATTACAATTTAAAAAAAATTATCAGAAAAACTATTGTTTTTTAATAAGTATTAAATTAGGAAAAAATATTGTTTCAGTAACAAATACACCCAATAAAAAATGTGGTTTTCACAATAAATTTACTTTGATTTTTTCAGCAAGTTGTTTACTCATTTTCGAAGAAGCTTGGAATCGTATTAATGGATTTTTTTTCAATGATAATAAAACAGAAATAATTCCTTGAGTACATCGTGTAAGCTGAAGTGGATCCCAAGACAGACCTAATAAGAAAAAAAATAAGAACATTGAAGAGTTATGATAATACAAATATTTTAAATAATAATTATTTATTACATTGTCCACAAGATGGAATATTGAGTGAAAAAAGATGAGGCGCTACTGCTAAATAATCGGCATAATATTCTTGTACTTCTCGTACAACTTCTTGGATATCACTTTCAGCAATTGTCTTGATGTCAGTCTTAGAAATTATATTGCTAAAATCTAAAAAACAAATACCAAGTACCATGTTTAAGTACAAATTACTTATTCATATACTTGAAAAATTGTGATTTGGTTAAAATTTTAAAATGGTAAACCTATTTGTAAATATTATAAATAATAAATTATAATAAACATTTTATTTACTTACATATATAGTAATATCCATATCTAGGATTACGTAACTCTTTGCATAACAAAGATATATTTTCACTAGTTGGACGTAAGAAAGTAATACATTTCATATGATACATACTATCTGAACTACTAGTTGATGTTAGTTGTTCAAATAAATATACTTCTCTCTGAAGTATTTCTGACTGACTAAAAACTGCGCTTACGATACTTGTCTGTACAAATTACAAAGATTTAAAACAATTAAATTTTAATAAATATTATTCATTTTAAATGAAGTTTAAAATAAATAGTAAATCTGGTAACAAATATAAAATATAATTATTAATATATAATTAGTTGTTAATTAATACTATTAGATTTATATGTTAAAACTTATTAACTTGTGATTTTTACTAATTTAAAACAAAATTGATTTCTTGAAAAAAAAAAAGAACTATACACCTATATTTTTAATACAATATGCTTACAGTTGTTTTGTCCATAAGTAGTACTTTCATTCCAGGACCACAGTCTTCAGTCATCTTAATTATGTATAATTTTATAGCTTGAATTAGGTCCATAGCGATCAGAAATATTTGAGTAACTTAATTTATGAAATGTTAGAAGTGTAAAACTGTCAACTATCAATCGTATAAGTACAACCTGTACAAAGTGTAGAAGTGTACAAATCGAATGAGTATTAAAATATGATTTGTATTTGTTAAAATGTCAGAATACAAGATAATGATAAGAAATAATATATTGAGATAAGAATATTATAATCATTATCTATCTTTATCTAAGATACAAATACAAAATACACGGACGCGACTGAAGATATATAGATATATCATACATTGTGCACACAGATTTAAAAATACTAGACATACCACTTACCTAGCATGGTTAAATTAATTTAATTTAATTTTTTTTTAATTTATCCATGCTACCTGTCCTAGTGTACCTGTCAAAGTAGATATATATATATATATATATATGGTGTGTAATGTATCCACCTTGGTATACCTCTTCTAAATCGCGGAAATATAAAATTTATCATACTGATATTCACTCTTTCATAGCAGGTACTCATAGTAGAGAGATTTTGTTATTTAGTTGCTTTCTAAAAATCATTAGTCGAGAAATATGAAACATTCCGAAATTTACACATCATTTACTATACTCAATGACATAAAATATTAAATATTTAAGCCAATTTAAGCTATTTAATAACTAGCAATTTAAATTTTCAAATTTTAGATTTTGAAAAATTCTCACTTCTTAATATTTTTAAATAATTGGAAATAACAAATTGTTAACGTTAACAAATTCTAAAAATTAAAAAGATGGACAAGAGAGTACATTTGCCGTTTTACTGTAATACGATGCTTTACGATTTTTTTTCGTTTTCAATTATTATAGGTAGGTATATAATAAAAAAAAATTAAGGTGTCCGGTATAAAGAAAAAATTACCTTTTTTTTTAATTAAATAAAAAATTACCTACTTTTAATTTGTGGATTTACGGAACAAAATCCATCTTTAAATTAATATTATAGCAGATATATCCACCACAGAATAGATATATGATTATTATTAATTATTATATATGATTTCATCTATTTTATGTATCCACCTTGATTGTAATAATATTTTATTGTAGGTAGGTATGTTATCTGACGGCGACACATGCAGATATATAAAATAAATTATTCTATATAGGTATCTATGGACGGCGTCACGGCGATATACACGATGACAAACAACGGTTTAACGGTTTAAGATGATAATTATCGTGATGAGTGATGAGTCTCTGATGGCCATATTATCATCATTCGTTTTCCATCACAGAGTAAGAATAATGATGATTTATCATATATGCATGATGTATTTGTGGCTTACGGCATAGAGTAAGCATTGTAAGCTTTCATCGTGAACTAAGATATCTTAGTCCGTGGCTTTCATCGACCGAGCGAATAATAGGTAAATAGGTTAGGTATATAATACTAGGTTAGCGATTTTCTCGTTATTGTTTCAATAAGTGAATAGGCAATATAAATAAACTGTAAACCGTAAAGGTACTAGTATAAATTGTTTTTTGAAAATATGATGGAATCAACGTTCATATATTATGACCGCATTAAAAATGTATAGATGTTTCAATGTTTCATGATCATAAATGCTACTGCAGATAAAATAACTCTTTCAAAACGATTGTTGAATAATTGTAAATTTGCTGTAACGGATCCTCAACGCCACAAAAATGTTAAAATTCACTTGTCATTATGATCACTAAAAATGACATTTTGCAAAACACAAATTTCAAAGAAATCCTTAAAGTGTTTACTGCGGATATATTATGGAGGGTAAATATTTGAAGTTAAATTATGTTTGAAACTAAGTATTATAATTTGCTCTATATTAATCTTAATTTTAATTTAGTTCATTATTAAGAATAATTTTTTTTTTTAATTAATACAATTAAAAATATTGGCATGATTGCAATTTAATTCTGCTATTTGAATTTTGTACCGGTAAATCTGCGGCGTAGGTACTGTACGCAAATTTGCAATAAGAAATGTGTTATAAATCAAATTTTGCATATTCTTTGACGCTAAAGACAACGGAGTAATCAGCATTTGTTTTTAACGTTGTGGCAGTGGAGTGTCCAGAACTCGTTTTGTGGATGGGCCACTAAAGTTAAGTTCAGAATGGTTTTACCCCCTCCTCATATTATAATTTGATCTATTTAAGTTTTAGTATTTAATGACTAGTTTTAATATTTTTATAACAAATAGTAGCTTACTTTTTATTAAAACATAAAATGTATGATATAATTTACTTTGGTTCTTAAATATTTTGTTCTTAGATTAACTATAAACTAAAAATAATTATAATAGAAAAAGTTATGGAAACAAAAATAATATCCTGTATAATATAAAAAAAATCCACAATTTCTCTTTAAGTATTCAAATCTTACGTTTTTAATGAAATATCTAACCCCAATCAAAACAATTTTTTTTCTAACTATAAATTATATTTTCATTTTTCATTGAGCATCGAACTTATACTATAGTCTAGTACTTATATAAAAATTTGGATGGGCACTACTTGCCTACCGGGCCTACCCCCTACGCAGTAAGCACGCAATGCGTTGGGTCATCATCACAGTTAAAAAATATAAAATGACGAAGGGAAACTAAACAGCGTTTGTTCCAAAAATTAGTTAGTTATTAATTATTATTAAAACTACTTATTTTAATTAATATTAGTGATGATCAAAACAAGACTCTTACAAGATTCTTTCTATTTTTACAATATATGAAAAAAAAAATGAAATGCCTGTTATAGATGTATGTAGGATTTTGCTACAACCTCTAGATTAACATGAATATTATAATATCAGTATGAAATTTAATTTTTTACAAAATCGCGTAAAAATAACGATATATTACAATTTAAATATAGATACTATTATAATATATACTACTAATTACCCTAGACTGACAAATCATCTCCGTTCAGAATCGATTTTCATATACAATGATACCTGTCATTGCATTCAAATTTATCACATTCATTACAGTGACCTACTTTTCATCTTTACTATACAGCAGAGTGATATCCACTTTCCCACGCTTTTTTTATATGTATTTTATACATTATTACATTTTGTAATTTTTTATATATTTGTAATAACAACTTATATGATTTCTTATATTAATTTTTCAAGCTTTTTGACTTAGCGAAAAAAATGTATTAATATTTATGTATTTAATTTTTTTATTTTTGACCCCCCCCCCCCCCCTCCCAAAGTATCAACTAGATGAATTTTCCTTTTTAAAGAGGGGCTGAAGTCAAAAATCAAAGCATTATTTCTACTCCAAAACGTGATTTCAGACACAAAAATAAAAAAACACACATCATCGTAAAATTAATACATTCATCACTTCGTTTGAATCTAAAACGACGAGAGATAATAGATACCTCATGTTCTTACTTTTAAATTAAATAGCACTGAACACAAATTTGCATTGTGTACGAGAGACAAAAAATAAAGACGGAGACAACACATTTATATGTAAGCATGTAGCGACCTCTTTAAGGTTTTATTTTTAATATGTTTTTACATTTTTTTTAAAGTATTTCAATGTATAAAAATAATCAAAATTAGGATGATCAGTTTATGGGTATTTAAAGTCAAAATGATCGGAGTATTTTTTTTTATAGTATACATTTTGCCAGATATTCCCGTAACACCACTCGGTTAACGGTTAACACACCTAATCTTTAAATACTTGTAGCTCATAAACTATATTCATCCGAATTTCGATTATACATTGAAATATTTAAAAAAATATCATTATGATAAAAAATGTTATTTTATTTTAAATTCTTCGACCAGTACATAATAATACACGTGACACTGCTGTCGTCGGGCTGCGTCACCATTTACGCTATGTTGTTCTGTGGTTATATCTTATACAGTTATACATAATAAAAAAAACGTAAATTGTGTAAGAAAAATATTTTTAAAAAGTTTACAGATTTTGAAATAATGAGTGTTAACTATAAGCGCCTGCAGGTTTTAAAAATCTTAATGGGTGCCTTGATATCATAGGCATAAATGTACAATTTGATGGATGGGGCAATGCAATGAAATCCAATGTTCTAATATGGGTGCCTAATGTACCCATACCCCATAATAATTTCAATGGATGCCTGAGTCCCTGGGTACCCATCTACGCCTTAAAGGGTTCTAAGTGAATACATTTTTCATACATTTAGACCAATAAGCTTGCAAGAAATAAATATACTTCTAGTAGTTCAATTTTAGTTTTGAACTTGTTAGCTTCTTTTCTATATTTCGTAGGAAATACTTTTTTATTATTTGTCTTGTTAGCACATTAAAATGCATGTTAATTTTGAATAATTAAATAAGTTATTTAGAACCGTACTATGTAAATTATTCAAAATGTCCAAAATCTGTTTCCTAGAAAATATAAAGTAGAGAGTAGCAAATTCAAATAATTTTTCAAAATTGAAATCGGATTACTAGAAGTATGTTAATTTTTCGCCAGCTTATTAGCATTATTCATTGTCGTATATGTACAAAAATATTTTCGAATGTTCGTACGATGACTTGTTGACGATTAAAAATGACACTGTATAGGATAACGTATAGGTTTTAGTCACGGTCTTAAAATATCTTCTAAGACCGTAGTTTTAGTTGTACTTTAGGCAAGTATGATTGTGTGAGGTTTGTTTCATGTTCTTCTATTCTTATCTAAGCACGGCTGTTTAGTGTTTACTTGATTATTTATTAGTTCTGTCAAAACTTGCATTTAACTATTCAAGGTGAATATCAATCCACCTTGCTTGCATTATAGTCGCATTATACCACAATTATACTGGTATAAGGTCTATGCTTCTATAATGGTTGTATTACTATTTTTATTTATTTATACAATCAGCGCTGCGCGAAATAACTATAATGTTGGTCATCATGGTTAGACGTTACAGTGTTGAAAGTTATTCCGTAATCTGTATTGTGTATACTCATGATCGTGATTCGTTGGCCACGCCGCCAGGGTTATGGTGACGGTAAGAACGGAGTAAAACGACTACGACGACTACGGCGTATTCTACATTTTTAGTTTTTACTTCTACGTCGCTATTTGACTGTTTCACAACGCTTAATATCGTATTAGGTCATTCGCCATTTTGCCGTTTGTACTCACGACTTCATCGGTCGTCGATTGACTGTGTATGACTAGCGTATACTACATGGATTAATTGTAATATATAATTTTCCTAAACGTACTAAGATTGAATACGAAAATTGAAATTCTCGCGAACATACGTATACTATTGTTTAAACAATGTTTTTACGTGTCGTACGTGACTTCTGTCGACGAACGGCCACCGTCCCGTGTATAGAAAATGTCAATCGTTTGATACATGTAGCGGTGCCATTGGAAAAGAACAGGGACCGTCGGAGTTTCTTGGCCTCGGTTCCTCGTAAAGATGAAGGTACCGAAGGCGAGAAATTCGTTTTCATTGATTCCGCAATCACCAAGTGAGTTTCTATCGATTCATCTACTCAACGTTGATACGCATATTTTTTCGTACTTCATTATACGTGGACGCCATTTTTATTGGTCTATTTTGTTGTGTGTGAATGACAAAGATGAACATAACGTTATTGCCTAGTGAATTTTTACTAACTTAGAATTTTAATTTTTTGAGGAAAGAAGATATGTTCCCTGACATAAATACGCCTAATATGGTTTTTGGCGGAGTTAAATTCTCAGATGTACCTATTTGTCACATTAAATCATCTAGGAATAATACAATACTTCATGTTACTAAAGTTAATGGTAAGTGATCATTTTTGAAATATTTCCTTTCGTTTTTTTATTTAGAATAATCACTAAATATAGTATACTTACTATTTATTATTTAATATACTTTCATAAAACTAAATATTTAGCGACAGATGTCCCAAAAAATCTACTATAGTTTCCAGATTTATGCTAAATAAATCTGATATTATTTCTTATAATAATATTATTTTATATTTTTGTTTTAAATCATTTATTAAACGATTATATTTATGTGTTCTTAGATATTTATACAATTCTTAAGAGGATATTGGCGTAGTATTTGTTACCTCTCTCTAACCTACGCACAACATTTTATGTTTTCAATAATGACAATAACCATATTAATTTCTCAAATTGTAGTGAAATGTCCTCTTATAAAATTTCAAGTTAAGAATTTTATCTAGGGTATCTCATAAGCGTTTTATTATGTTTTAATTTTAAAGCGAGTTATGAGTATTTTAAAATTGTAAATTATTTATATATCTTAAGAAACTCATAACTTGTTTTAAAATTAAAATGTAATGAAACGGTTATGAGATGCTTTAGATCAGGGGTCACCAACTGGTGGACCATAAACACTTTTTACGGATCCTTTTTTCATGGAGTAGATTTTAAAATTTTTATAATATAAATAAATGAAAATTATAAGTGTCATATAAAATTTATATTACAACAAAAAAATTAAATTAATCTGTGTTGAACAAATGCATAAATAAATAAATATAAATACTAATTTAAAAAAAAAATGTAGCCAGTATGTTAAGTTTCAAAACAGACCTCCGTAAAAATTAGAGTTTATTAAATTGAATTTAGTATCAATGTGAAAATTAATTTTTCTATCCTATTATGTTGCCATTTATGAATAAACGATTTTCTTGGAATTTTAATTATGTTGGACATTACAATTAAAAAATAATGTGAGGTAGTGGTTGTGCAGAATAGTAGGTGTCTAGTGTATTTTGTCATTGAATAGGTAGATCATTGTGATGGATATTGAGACTATATTTGTTAATCTATTTTATTATATATTAATATTGCTAATAGTCATATATTTTTTATGATTAATATGGTTGGTTGATTTGGTTCTTGTTAAATCAAATTGTAAAAGTATAAAGTAAATGTTTTTTATAATTATTTTTTGGGGGAGACTAAGCCCCTCAGCCCCCTTTATTTGCACCTATGAGTATACAATAATATCATACATACTTGTTATTACAATACCCAATACTTAAGCTTTAATTTAGATTATTATTATCTGTAATATTTAAAAGTCAATTGTTACCCAATTTCATTATGATAGCCTCGGTAAATTATGATTTCATTGTTTTGGGTTGAAAGTTTTAATTGAAGTTGTCTTCAAAGTTGACATAAAAATAAAATATTGTAAATTCAATACATTCATTACATTATATAGAACCTAAAATATGAACTGATAAAGTTTTAAAAATAAAAGTTACCTGATCTAAAATTATATAGTTAATTAATGTTTTTAAATATTATTAATACAATTAGCTTCTATTCAGTTTCTTTATTTTATTCTTCTACATAATTTCTAAATTAAAAATGAAGGGACTCGATTTTGTTTGAATAAATTCATTATTGATTTATGATACTTAACAGCTCCATTTAAATATAGAATACTTATAATTATACCCTATTGAATAAATATAATTTTAAATTAAGAATTGTCTTAAACTGCATCCATATTTTCTTTTTTGAGTTTTAAAAATTAAGAATACTTATGATTAATTATGTGTATCATGTTTGTTAAATAAAAATTGGTCTTTTTTTTTTAGGTGAAAGGATAATGATAAGGTCTTGTGGTATGGAAGGATTTAAAAATACTAGAAAAGGAACTAATATTGCAGCTCAAGCTACAGCAATTGGTTTGGCCACAGTAAATATTTATTATTATTTTAAAAGAACAAAATTTTTTTTGTTATAGAATGAATATTTTAATAAGTAAATTAACTGATTACAAAGCAGGTTATATCTAAAATGTTAAAAACATATTTATAATCACATTTAATATTTATTTTGATATTATATCTCATAAATTTAAAATAAATTTATGTACTCTTGAATAGATACGCTACACTTATGTTGTCTACCAATAGAAGACAAAAAAAATAAATATTTTTTTGGCATTAACTTGTGTTTTAAACAAAGTTCTAATTTAAAGTGATATTTTTAATTTAGTTTTATAATAATTATTTATTTTCATACCATAGTTTTTTAATTTAATAATGAATTAATTCATTTTTATATTAAATTTTTAATTGGAATTAGAACAATTTGTTTTATTTTTAGAGAGTATTAGATATTGGAATTCATACAGTTCGTGTAACAATTCAAGGATTAGGACCTGGGAGAATGGTAAAAATACTTATATTTGTATAATATGTGATACTTTTATTTACTAAATATACTTATCTTATTAATAATTGTTTTTGTTTTAGTCTTCAATAAAAGGTTTAACTATGGGTGGCCTTAAAATTATATCTGTGACTGATGATACTCCAATTTCATGGAATCCATTAAGATCAAGAAAACAAAGAAAGTTGTAATTATAACATGTGCAAGTAAGTCTGAAAATAGTTTATATATTTTGTGATCATAAAAATAATGTAAAAAATCTATCAACATTAAATAAATGTTATCAATTTTTAAAATTATTATATATAATTGTTTTTAATTGACTATTCTAAAATATTCTCTTGTGATATTAATATTGTTTTAGTTTTGAGTAAAGTACTCATTAATTTAGTAATATACAATAAAAATATTTTTTGACAAAAAGTTGTATTTTAGAAGTGAAATAATTTTACTTTTATTTTTATTACTTTAATTGTTCTTAATTTTATTCTATACTAGTTTAATAGTTGGTTGAATATAATTTGTTTGCTTTTTTACACTATTACGTTTAAAATTGAAGTTCCTTATTATCCCCCCTTTTTTTAAATATGTTATTAATATAATAGTACAAACAAATGTTTATTATACTTAAATGATTATAAGTTTTAATGTAATGTTTTCTCTTACTAATTATTTTCTAATATTGATGAAATATTAAAAATTTTTGTTATTTTAAAATTTTTGTTTGTTTCTATCTAGTTATTTCACCTCATTGTTGCTTATAATAAAAATATTTCATTTTCAATTGCTTTGTAATGAGTGTTATAACTCTTAAAGAGGGGAAAGAACCGTGTAGTTGTATTGTGTGCTGCGCAAAAATATAAATCATGTTAATACTTAATCGTAACCGTACCACTACACCGAATTTCATGGCATAAAAACACTATTTACAGTGGCAGACAACCCACGCTATTAAATTTGCTTGTCCTTAATAATATTTGATTTGTTTAGATGTTTTTAAGTCTACATATATTATACAATAGTCTATAATATTTTTAATTTAAAAATTATTTTGTTATAAAGTCAATTTTCATTTCCAAGCTTTCGGTGTTGTCGACGTCATCCTTGATTCCTCTGACAGTGCGGTGTAGTGGTGTATTTGTGTGAATGGTAGGCGGCTCGCGGGGGTACCACTACCATTCCATGTAATCTCACTGCTCACAAAATGGCCGCTTATTGTTTGTCTCGTACCGTTTTCCACACACTCGTACACGTTCGTACCTAAACATATCGGTGTCTGTTTTATTTTCGTTTATCGGAATTGAATTTAAATGTCTGCTTGATTACCGAATGTTGTCCATTTTCGCGTTTAAAACTGCTGATAATCGTGCCCATACGCGAAACTCACACGATACTGGCCGTGCCACTTCACCTCCTCACCTTGACTGCCCAACACTGGCCGTATTTAGGTGAAGCGAAGATTTTTTTCTCGTAATTTTCTTTTTCAAACGATCAGTTTTTACGGTTTTCATTGTTTTGCGGCCCTTATATGGTTGGTCCTATCCGTTTTTACACTCTGGACTGGCCTTAAAATTCACAAGATTGTTTTAGCCACCTAAAATGCATCAGGTAAGAAGCAGTCCTCTTCTATTTTCATTATCCCTTTTTATCTTTTTAAATAATATACTTAATGTCAAATTCTATCCTTCAACTTAATATTGTTAGTTATTCGCCTATTGAGTTCATCATTGTTCAAATCATTAGTCTCCATTTTCATGTAAAAAATATAATGCTTATGGTAATTTTACTACTGCCCAACTACCCTTTAATTAACTTTATTTTATGTAAAATATTTTTAGTTTTTGAAATAATTATTATATTGTTCTAATATGATTTTGGGAGAGTGGCGTTAAGCGTTTAAACCTCACAACCATTTAAATAAGTTTTCATTAAAATGTATTCATTGTTGATATTAAGTGTAAAGCACCCTTCATTACTTAAATGTATCATAAGGGTAGTTATAATGGTTGGACAGCTAAATTCTATTTAATTATGAATTGTCCACGAGTTAACTAAGTCTAAGACGTATGAAACATAGAAATTTAAATCGGACCCATTTTCAAAATTTTAAGTTAAAGTTAGGATGTGCACATAGAAAATGGTCAACATAATAATATCTCATATATATAATACTATATTTTTCAATAGGTGTACTCTATTTTAGTCTTGAAGTTGTCTTTTGAAGATGTTTAAGGTGGGCTAGTGGTTATTTTTTTAAATTTATTTATTTTTGATTGTTATGCTATATTAAAGTGTATTTAATATATTTAGTATTTATTTTGAGAAAATGTGTGTAGTATGATGAGTAATAGATTGTTAATTATGTTTTACAATTGTCCACATATCTAATAATAATTTTTATTTAATATTTGGTATTTTGAATTTTATAATTCTGTCATTTTAGTTATGTAAATTAATTACCTAGAGTAGATACCTTGGAAATATAATTATATTATATTTATTCACTTATTTATCCTAAGTTTTATATTGGACTATATATACATAAAATTAATTAATTAATACTAATATTATGAATCCTTTATTTTTATCATTTCTATTCATTATATATCTTTTTGATACATGTATCAGTAATCAATGTGTATACTTGGTATAATTCAACGTAATGATTAATTATTGTACAATAATTATCATATTTTATTTGCATTATATTTTTATATAACTAAATAAACAGGCCTAATAATTGGTTTTGATATTTCATATAAGAAATATATATATTTTTTTAATTTTATATTTGTAAAATCCAAGTTATTTTCTTTCCCACAAGTAAATTAAAACCTTTTATAATATTTATTTCATAATTTCTTTTTTTAATAAATATTTTAGTTTTAAATGGCCAATATATATTTTAACTGTTGTCAAGGTATTTTTTATTAAGAATTGTGGCCTAAATACAACATTTGTATTGTTTAGTATCTATGATAACTGTGTTATTTATTTTCTAATCAATAAATATATAACAGTTGACAAATTTATTTTTCTAATTGATCTATTTGTTAGAATATGCTTCAACTTTTTTTTTGAATAAGTGAAGCTCGTTGAGTTTGTTATAAAACAAATAAGTTTATTATAATAGTGCATATATTATCATGTATTTAACATTTTCATAAAGGTGAGTGTTTTATTATTTTAATATTTCTTCTAATATCATATTTTTTTATTTTTAAATTTATATTTATTTAATTATGGTTTTATTTATATATTATAACTAGCTGAATAACCTAGCTTTACCTGTGTACAGTTTACTAGTGTTAAAAATATATTGTAGGTAGAGGTTGCCTTTAGATCATTGATTTTTATTATTATTTAATTAGATCACCTAAAAATAGTTGTTTTTGGATACTTCTAAAAAAAAAAAAATAGGTCTTTAAGGTATTGTTCAACATTATTACTTGATGATTGTATTAAAATTCACCAAAATTTAAATTAATAAACTATAAATCTTATGAATTGTATAATATTGAAATTGGGGATGTATTAATCATTATACATACTGGCATGATAATTTATTTGTAATAGTTTCATGATACGGTTTTCATCAATCATCATTAGACAGTTGTCACCAATAGCAGTTATTTGTAACTAATAGCAACCCTATATAAACAAAAAAAAAATAATTGTTTTTATGAGTGTTACAAATCCCCGAGTGAGCTCTTTAAAATGAAATCCTTTCTTACTGCACTTGTATATTATAAAAAGATATTGTTCAAGATTTTTTTGAATTTAAGTTAAAATTTTGTTCAATCCATATTTCATAAATATATTCCCATTGTTTGAATAAACATAAGGTATTTTAAGACCCAAGTGATGTACATATAAATTATTTGTTTCATTTGACTAGGTAACCTAATATATATATACCAACTTAAAAAAACCTTAATCAAGTATTAATTTTGATTTATTTTATAAATATCAAATAATATATATTTAACATTTATTCCTCAAAAACTTAAAATAATCAAAAATGTAGGAAACTAAATTAATTTAATTTAGAATTTATGTAGGTTAATTATAAAATACTTACATTTACATTTAATGCCACATTGCATAAATGTTATTTTAATGATTGAAGACAATTTAATAGACTAAACATCATTCATGGGCAACTATTCCATGTTAAGGTATATTAGCTCAGTATTAATTTAATGTTATGTGGTTGTTTACTCAATGATATATGAAAATATTAAATAATAATAGTTGATTAAAACAAAGTAAACAAATGAAAATAAAAACTATTGTCAGCTTATCTTTAGGTTTGATAAAATGCTTCAATGCTGTGGACAAGTTCAAATATGCATATGGAATTATGATATTAATTTAAAAAAAAAAATCATAAATTATAGGATAATAATCTACATTTTTAACTATTTATGTGAACAATGATGAACAGTTGGTTTGTTTGATAACTTGGTAGCCGGCACCATGTTGCCATCTATAAATAGTATGGGATTTAAATTGCAGAATGTATCAGAAGAAGAATCATCAGACTCGGACCAGAATAATGAACTTAATTCAAGTTCATCATCATCATCAAGTTCCGGAAGGTAAGTGAATTAATTATATAAATGTATTAAACTATACATATGTAGGTATTTATATATACTCATGGATACTGATAAACCATTTTAAAGTTATTTTAAATAATTATGGGATTATGGTGTTAAATAATATTTTATGGCAATTTAATTTATGATTTTGCATCTCCCTTATAATATGGTTCTTATATCGATAAACTGCTAATTATTTAAAAAATGATTAATATTTTTTTTCTTGGAGTGTTTTCCAATAAACAAAACAATCACAATTTTACTATTTTTAGGTTTTTACATTTTTAATATCAAATTTTTAACTGGTTATTTACTGTTATAGTTAAGGTTAAAATTATAACAAAATCTTTTAAAAATGCACGCAAATATGCTTTTAAACTGTCAAATGTATTAAAAATTGTATTATTCATTCTAAAATACTATACATTTTTAATATTTTCGGTTGTAGAAATATTTAAGTATGAACGCCGATAAATAAAAATTATAAAATACATTAAAAATTATTCATATCATATGGGCACATGCATAAATAACCAACTGTACTTGTTAAGTCTTTTAATAAATAATATTCTTAAACATAATATATATAAATTATAAGTTAATAATATAATAATATGTTATATAAAAAACAAACATGCAAAATAAAATTTAATATAACTGCTTTTATATTCAAATGGTTTAATAATGTCTACAACATAGTACTAGACTAAACGAAAGAATATGTAAAAATCAAAAATATCCTAATTCTAGTTATTACTTTGTAATAAGTATTAACATTTTTGTTGTACATTACTACACGATGGTACTTATTCTCGGTATTCTAACAATATTAGTTCTACATTTCATTTCATTTATATTAACTTTAAATTTACTCATTTACTACTGATTCTAAATTTTATGTTTCCTTAAAATACTCTAATTAATATTCTTTGTAGAGTATGAAATTAACAATGGCAGTTTATAAAATAATACATTTTTTTTTAAATGTTTTATAACAATTTTATATGATTTTAAAATAATATTTATACTTATTCTTTTTAATTATGTTCTAATCGATAAGTCATGTTTATATTTAGATATGTACATATTTTTATACTTGAATTCTTTTTCTAATTGTTTCCCAATTCAAGCATTGCATATCATTTATTCATTTTCCGGTGCTACTATGAGTATGATAGATGCCAATATTACTGTGTCCGGGCTATTAATGTTCATTATAAGTTGATCCTGATATATAATGTAATGCTTACAAATTTTAATTAAATGCACTTAACAATATATCTCATTTACTTATAACACAATGCTTTATCTAATCTATAATAATATTAAATTTAGAGTCATTGAATTGTAAATAAGTATTAATCATGTATAAGTATAGTTGTTAGTATCATGTGGTAAGAGTAAATACAATTAAAAATTATTTTTATTTTTGCTGTTTAAAAAATTATATCTACAATTATATAAATCATACAAATTATTCACAGTATCCTGATTTTATCACAAAATTGAAAGCTGTTGCACACTCGAAGTATTCTAATATACTTTTTTATATATTGTCAATATTGTAAAATGGTCCTTTTTAACTATGATAAGTTATGCTCTAACGAAAAAGGTGTAATGGGATTTTTGAAAAACCACTGCAGTGTCCTTTATAAACTTTAGAATCAAAAAACCAACATAAGCTTGGTCTTAATAAAATGTTTTGTCTCTAAATTGTGGTAGGCACTTAAATTAATAGTCAAATAAAATTTAAGAATGGAAAAACATAAGACATTTGTAAGGGAATTTAGTGTTATAATTTTTGATTACCATTTTTGTATATTGTTAAGTTTGTTTATCAGTTGCCTTAACAATACATAAATAGTGCAGAGTATGATAATGTAGTATGAGTTACTGGGGTTGCTAGATTTTAGCTGCCATAGTTAGATAATAATAAAGTACTATTTATATATTATGTACATGATATTGTTGAAATGAAAAATATTCTTTATTTATTATATTGTAATGGAATGAGTAATTTATAATATCTGAAAATATAGATATGACAAATATTGTAGAGTCCATATAATATGACAATTTAATATTAAAATGTTGAATACTTATTTAGTATTGAGTAAGTCAATTTAGGTTGAACATAAATTAATTTTAATTAATTCATAAGAATAAACCTTGGCATCAGGTCCATTGGTTTTGAATATAATTATTATCTTAAATAAATCAAGACAATATGTTAAAATATAAAAAACATTTTTGTGATTCAGATAACAACTACAAAATAAAACTACAGCATATAGGACATACACATAGAATAATATGCCATTTAAATTTAGTTTTTAGTTATTATAATTTCCTTACATAATTAGTTTTTAATTTTATTTGAAATTTCTTAAATAAAGCAAAATTTTTTATTTAAATTATTAGAAATAAATTAATTCATAGGCTATACTAATATGAGTAATTTAATATAACTTTTCACTTATAAAGTTATTTTTTGTGATAATACAAGTTTATTAAGTTTATTTAGTCATACACAAAATATTTGTAACTAATGTGATTGGTATATTATATATATCTATGGTGGTTTTGCGAGGAAGAGTTACTGTTTTACTTTTCATTTTTAAAAATTAAAAAATATTTGTTTATTTTATATACATACTATTTTAACTTATTAATTTACTAATATGAATATCGTACGTATGTTAGATTAATAATGAATTAAATATTTTGTCATCTCATTTAAAAATACATTTTAAAACCGCCACTGATGTATACTATAAAATACAAATAAATCACAGTTTAAGAGTAATGTTGATTAAATAGATAGTATCCATATATCACCTGGGTATGGTTGAATTAACTAAAGAAAACTGGATAATAAAAAAATGTATATATTTGATGATTCATTTCTATATATTTTTAATAATACAATAATTTATTTACTGTATATAGTAATAGTGATATTTAGGTAATTATGAAATTTGATAGTAACATGTTATACAATATAACCTATGTTTCTGGTATTATATATTTCCAGAGATTAATGACTATTGCAGTAGCATATTGTAAATAATAATAATATTTTTTTAAAAATTATAAATTTACAAAAAATATATTTTATTAAAAAGAATCATTAAGTTATTTAAAAAAATTAAACTGTATATTTGTTTTGCAATTTTTATTAGTCAATCTGAACTTAGTATAAAAGCATCTCAAGTAGCTAATAGTTCCGAACAATCAACTGATGAATATAGTCCTTCTGAACGACCCAAACGTGTGATTAAACCATCATCAAAACTTAGCGAAAGCGACGAATCAAGTGATTACAGTTCTCAAGTCACTAAAAATACGTAAGTTTTCTGATCATAAGATTGTTTTGAACTATAAAATATATATGCTTTTAAACTTAATGAACATTTAAAATTTCTAAGTACAATGTTTTTACAATTAGAAAGTGGAAAAGTGATAGCTCAGATTATGATTCTGAAACTGATAAAGAAGAAATACCTCGTAGTAAATCATTAGCTACATTACGACGTCAAAAACAACCTACAAGACGTCCTACAGCCAAACTAAATCCACGCTTTAATAAAAGAAAAAATAATAGTTATAGTGCTAACAGTGATGACGAAGATGCTAGTAAATCTAGGTTGGTAATGGATATTTAGTTTTTATTTAGGTTTTTAAATTAAAATATATTTTATTTTTAAAGAAATGCACGTCGAAGGCCACAAGCAGTTAGTTATAAAGAAGAAAGTGAAAAAAGTGATAGTGATGATTACTTGGAAAGAGAGGAGGTTGAAGAAAAAGAAGAACCACCTGATACTTCTGAAACAATTGAAAAAGTTTTAGCTCGAAGACAAGGCAAAATAGGTGTTGTAGGAGATATAACAACTATTTATGCAGTCGAGGAGAAAGGAGATCCTAATATTGAGTGTGATGCTAATGAAAAAGAGACTCAGTTTCTGATCAAATGGAAGGGTTGGTCACATATTCATAATACTTGGGAATCTATGAATTCACTTTCAACTCAAAAAGTTAAAGGGCTTAAAAAAATTGATAATTTTGTAAAACGTGAAGACTCTGTTGGTGCATGGCGTAATCAAATGACACCTGAAGATTCTGAATATTATGAATGTCAACTTGAACTTCAACAAGATTTATTAAAAAGTTACAATATTGTTGAAAGGATAATAGGTATTAATTTTATTACTATACAGTATGTTACAGATATAATGGCTTATATAGTATTAGAAAGCTATTAAAAATATTTATTAAATATTGATACATTATGAAACTTTTTCTTGGGAAATTTGAAATAATTGAAATTAAACAAATAGTAGTCATAAAATTTTTGTTAACAAACACAATTTTAATTTAAGAGAGTAAGTTAGTGTATTCTGAATATACTATGTAGTAAAGGTTTTATAGTTTTATTTTTTGTAATATTTATTAAAAGAATTTTAAACTTTATAAAATTATTAATTTATAGGAGAATCTAAAAATCCAGCACAAAAAGAATACTATGTTAAATGGCAATCTTTGCCTTATAGTGATGCAACATGGGAAGTAGCTTCATTAATAGAACGTAAGTGGCCTCAAAAAATAAAAGAATTCAGAGATCGCGAGGGCTCAAAAAGAACACCATCTAAAGCATGTAGAGCTTTAAAATATCGTCCAAAATTTGTGCAACTCGCTGAAGAACCTGAGTATTTTGGTGGTTATGATGAGGTTTGTATATTAATTTGATTAAAATATGAAAGTCAAAATTTGTGTATAATCATTTATAAACTAATTATTATTTAGAAACTAATACTTCGAGATTACCAATTACATGGTGTGAATTGGCTTATTCATTCTTGGTGCAAGGATAATTCTGTAATTCTTGCTGATGAAATGGGTCTCGGAAAAACTATACAAACCATTTGTTTCCTTTATTATTTATTTCACAACTATCAAATGCATGGTCCATTCCTAGTTGTTGTTCCTTTATCAACTATGCCTTCGTGGCAACGAGAGTTCAGTTTATGGGCTCCTGATATAAACATTGTTACATATATTGGAGATGTTGAATCTCGTAACATAGTGAGTAATTTATAAATTTATTTTCTATATTAGTGTTGAGTTGCATGAACAATTGATTAATTTATGGTTCAATAAAATATAATGAATTAATAATTATCCACTAGATCATGTAAATGGGACTATTAGATAATTATTAATTCATTTAATGTTAAGTGATTGTTGATACCAACCCCTTGGTCTAAGTGTGTTGTATAAACAATATAAAAAAAAAATACATATCCAAATATTTAAATTTTACCCACACATTTATACTAATTTATTTATCTTACATGCCATATATATTTTATATAACTTAATTTTTTTTACAGATACGTGAAACAGAATGGTGTTTTGAGAGTTCTAAAAGATTAAAATTTAATGCTATTCTTACTACATATGAAATTGTTCTCAAAGATAGTTCGCTTTTAAATAGTCTTAGTTGGGCTGTTTTAATGGTTGATGAAGCACATCGTTTAAAAAATGATGATTCTCTTTTGTACAAAGCTCTTCAAAGTTTTGACACTAATCAGAGGTTACTTATAACAGGAACTCCTTTGCAAAATAGTTTAAAAGAGCTGTGGGCATTGTTGCATTTCATCATGCCTGGAAAGTAAGTATTTGTTATTGTATTTTATTTTATTTTAGTATATTTTATGCGTTCATTTGTTAAATAGATTTGATAACTGGGAAGAGTTTGAGCATATGCATGACAATGCAGCTAGCAAAGGCTATACAAAACTTCATAGACAACTTGAACCATATATTTTACGCCGTGTTAAAAAAGACGTGGAAAAGTCATTACCAGCCAAAGTAATAATATAAAAATGTTTGGTTCTTTTATAAATGATAATTATTGACTATTCATATTAAATTGTTATGCATTTTAATATTAAGTTAAGGTACTTAGTATTAAATTTATTGTTTTTTGCTTAATAGGTTGAACAAATATTAAGGGTAGAAATGACTCCTGTACAAAGAAAATATTACAAATGGATTTTAACTAAAAATTATAATGCTTTAAGAAAAGGTTCTAAGGGATCATCAACAACATTCTTAAATATCATGATAGAATTAAAAAAGTGTTGCAATCATGCTCTCTTGACTAAACCCCAAGAAAATGAAAACACGGCTGATGATAATCTTCAGGTAATTATAATTTACTTTATTAAGAATTAGAAATAAAGTTTAAATATTTGCATTTTTTTTAGAGTTTATTACGAGGATCTGGAAAACTTATGCTGCTTGATAAATTATTAGTGCGTCTGAAAGAAACTGGTCATAGAGTATTGATTTTCTCTCAGATGGTTCGTATGTTAGATATTCTTGCTGAATATCTAAGTTATCGACATTTACCATTCCAAAGACTTGATGGTAGTATTAAAGGTGATATAAGAAGACAGGCATTAGAACATTTTAATGCTGAAGGATCTCAAGATTTTTGTTTTCTATTATCAACCCGAGCTGGTGGACTCGGTATTAATTTAGCTACAGCAGATACAGTTATTATTTTTGATTCGGATTGGAATCCTCAAAATGATTTACAAGCCCAAGCACGCGCTCACAGAATTGGGCAGAAGAATCAAGTTAATATTTATCGACTGGTTACAAAAGGATCGGTTGAAGAAGATATTGTTGAAAGAGCAAAGCAAAAAATGGTTTTGGATCATTTAGTAATTCAAAGAATGGATACTACTGGTCGTACTGTTTTAGACAAAAAAGCAAAAAATGCATCAATTCCTTTTAATAAAGATGAGCTTACAGCAATATTAAAATTTGGTGCAGAAGAACTATTTAAAGATGATGCTGGTGCTGACGAAGAGCCTTTAGTAAGATATAGATACAAATTTAAAATATACTATAAATATTTTGATAAATGAATTAAATATTTCTCTATCTATTTTTTTTAGTGTGATATTGATGAAATTTTGAGAAGAGCTGAAACACGAGATGAAGCACCGACAACTGTTGGCGATGAACTTTTATCTGCCTTTAAAGTAGCTAGTTTTACTTTTGACGAAGAAAAAGATATTATTGACAAGTCACCTAATGCTCAAAATGAACAAGAAAATAAAGAATGGGTATAAAAACAAACATAGAAAATAATTTAATAATCTTAAAGTTAATTTTTTTTTTTTTTTTATTATTTTAGGAGGAAATTATACCTGAAACATTAAGAAAAAAAGTTGAAGATGAAGAAAAGGCAAAAGAAATGGAAGATCTTTATTTACCTCCCAGAAGTAGAAAAACATTACAGAAAGTAAATCAAGGAGAAGGGAAAAGTGAAAAATCCAAAAAAGATGAATCTGATGATTCTAGCTATGATGGTAGTGATGAGGATCAACCTCGAAAACGTGGAAGACCACGTGTTGGAACCAAAGAAGTAGTTAAAGGTTTTACCGATGCAGAAGTATGTAAAATATTTTACTATATTTATTATATTTTTCTTCAAAAATAATTTGTTTTATTCATTTTACTTTTTTTCAGATTCGAAAATTGATTAAAAGTTGTAAACGTTTTCCTAACCCTATGAAACGTATTGATGCTGTAGCTGGTGATGCAGATCTCCAAGAGAAACCTAAATCAGAATTAAAAAAAATAGTTCAAATGTTATATGACCGTTGTAATGAAGCATGCAATAGCGAGCATACAGAAAAAGAATCTGATGCTACTAATGATGATGGTGTTAAAAAAAGAAATAGGGGACCTTCAATAAAACTTGGTGGTGTAGCAGTAAATGCTAAAAGTGTGCTTGCTTGTAGTGAAGAATTGGATATTTTGGATGACATAATACCATCAGATGAAGAAGAAAGATCAAAGTTCACTTTGGATTTGAAACGTGTCAAATCAGCTAATTTTGATTTTGACTGGGATATAACTGATGATTCTAAACTGTTAATAGGAATCTATCTTTATGGTTTAGGTTCATGGGAAGCTATTAAAATTGATACTGCATTAGGCCTCAGTGACAAAATATTATCTAACGAAGATAAAAAACCTCAAGCTAAACATTTATTAGCTCGTTCTGAATATCTACTGAAGATGTTGAAAAAGACTCAAGTAATAGTTAAAGGTGAACCAAAACCTAAAAAGGCACGTAAGGTAAAAGAAGGAAAATCAAGAGAAATAATTGATGATGATAGTACTGATAATGAAAATGGAAACAAAAAAAAAAATGATAGTGCTACTAATCATGATGAAAAATTGAAATCAAAAAAAGATTTAATCAATGCAAAATCTGGATTGACAGGTTCACCAAAAAAAGAAAAGAAACGTAAAGTAGCTACTAAAACGGGTCCAATGCATTTCACTGCTAATAGTGAACCTAAGGCTGTAAATGTGGATGATATTGTTGAGTTGCCAAAAGAAAAATTTTTAGAGGTGAGTTTGTTTTGGATTTATTTATATTAGATTCTAAGCGAATTAATATATTGATTTTACATTGATGTTTTTTTTCTGTCTACTATCACCTTTTGGGGTAGTAAAAATGCTTTACTTTTTAACTTTAAAGTAGTTGCTGGTAATAAATTGGTACTTAAAGTGAAAAAGAGTGTTAAAAGTGAAAAATTTCCAGTATTTTTCAAAATTAAAATTAAGAAATTATGGAGATTTGTTCACAATATTACAATTTAAAATATAATATATAAATTTTGTAAATGTAAATAATATTGTATCAGTATACAAAAATATAAAAAAATATAATCAATATTTAATGAACTAATTATCATGATTTACCTATGTTTTTAACAGTGTAAAGAAAAAATGAGGCCAGTGAAGAAAGTATTGAAAGCTTTAGATGATCCAGAAGAGAAAAAAAATGAATTGCGTTATGTAAATCATATGCAAGAATGTTTAATAGAAATAGGTTCACACATTGGGAAATGCTTAGAAGAGTATAAGGACCCAGATAAAATAAGAGAATGGAGAAGGTTTAGTATATTTATTTTATCAATTACTAATAGTTTGGATTAATACTTAATTTCAATCATTACATTTTAACAGCAATTTGTGGTTTTTCGTCTCAAAGTTTACTGAATTTGATTCTAAAAAACTTTTAAAAATTTATCGACGAGGGTTACATACAACTGAAAAACTTGAAAAAGATAATAAAGTAAAAGATAGAAATAAAAATAAAGATAAAGTAAGAGATAAATCCAAAGAAGATAAAAAACTCCAAAAAAATGTAAGTTTTTAATATAGATTAGTTGATTATTAATACTTTTTTTTTTTATGAAATTAAAAATTATTGTTAAATACAAATATTTAAATTTAAATTTAATAGATGGAATTTGAAAATTCATCAACATCATTAAAACGAAAGTTACGTGATAGTGATGAAGTGGAAAAAACAAAAAAACAAAAAACTTCTAATAGTAATCCAAGCATTTTGTTAACCACTCCAAATTCAATCCCAACTACGCCTCCAAGTTCCAGTAATTCTTCCAATGCTACAAGGTCATATGATCAAAGCAGTAATCGATATGATACAAATTACAATCATCATAGAAATAGGAGTACACCCTATTCTCGGAGTGATACTCGAAGTGATAATAGAAGGTTACTGATTTTCATAAATTAATAGTAAATTTTTGTTATTTATTTTTTTTTATATGTAATTATGGCTTTCACTGTTAAGGTTTTCATCAAGTCGAGACTCTAACACTCGGCGTGAAAGATATGATAATAGTTATCGTAATCGTCCTGCATTCAGGGAAAGAGAAAGGGAGATTGATTCTGATATGCGAATGTACGACAAAATTAGGTTTGTATAGCCTATAATATGTATAGATATAATATTATCCATAATAGTATATTATAAATTATCATCAATTACAATTTTTGTTTTCTGCAGATATCAACAGCAAGCCTATGCTGCATATGGACAAGCTGCTGCAGCTAGTTTCTATGCTCCTGAACTGTATAGTCGCTCAAGTTCTGCGTCATACATGAGTTTACCTCAATATAGTGTTTCTGCTGATTGGCATCCTCCTGTATCAGAGTACAGAAGAGACTATGAACGTAGACCTCGAAATAATTCCTAGCCATGTTTTGTTTTTTATATAAGTATTAAAATAATTGAAACTATACTTATTACCTTGAATTTAAAAAGATACATTTATGTAATGGTTATTGTTAAAATGTTTTTAAACCATTAAATTAATTTTATAATTTGTATTGTACCAAAACTTGTTATTAATTCTTATTAGGACTCGATTACTGAACACTAATTGTAAATACTTTATTTTTATACATAACATTATATAAATATTTTTAGTACAATTCTGATGTAATATCATGTAAATAGATTTGACCGTTTCTTGAATGTTCATTTAAATATGTATATTTTCTTAGGATTTCTCTTCTATGCTGTATTTTTGTACACATAAAAAATGTAAAATATTGTTGTTTATTTTAGTAAGTGGTTATTGTCGTCTCCATGTAAAAAAAATTATAATTTTTATATTTACATTTCCCTCCTATTTCTTTATTATTATTATTATTATTTGTTTTTGTGTGTAGAACTTGATGATAATATTAAAATAATTATGTGATATTAAACAAAATATTCATGTTGATATTTAATACATATATTATGGTTATTTTAATTTGGTTTTTCAAAAATTAAATCATTTTTATAAAATGTAAAATATTAAGTAAAAATTGTGACAATAATTGCACTGGGAATATACAATATTATATATTTAATAGAAGATCATTCAACTAGTACAATTTTAAGAAAAAAAAACTGAAAAGCCCACAGATACCAAGTTTCCCTTATAATATAAAATATCCTAAAAACATTCACACAAATAGATGGCAACAAGTTGTGTTGTGATTTGTGGTTGCATTCATTTCTACTTTAATCAGTGTATTTGAGATTCAGAAGTACATTCAAAACATAATATTATACAGAAAAGAGATTCCCTATTTTTTTATTTCTGAATTATCTTAGTTTCAATAATATTTATTTAACTTGAGAGGCTTAAATTTTATTTATATTATGTCATTTGTTTTTTTTCTATAAAATAGGTATTACATTGTATAACAATATATAATTAAAATATACATAAATTATAAATCAATGTTTTCTTGAAAAATGTCTAAAAAATAAAAATAAAAATTATATTTTGATTTAAATCTTGTTTTACTTAAATTATTTTCAATACCTAAGTATTAAATAAGTAATAATAATGAATAGTGTTAGGTAAAAGACATGGAAAAGTTATAAATAACATATAATATATATTATATAATAATAAGTTTCAGTATCTATGAGTTCTACTATAACGTCTATGACCACTGCAAGTGCACATGTATTTAGTGTTTACTCCAGTTTGTATCGTTAATGTCTCGGTGATCGTAATAATTACTATAATTCATTTCGTTACTATTCAATTACGTATCATAATAATATGAAGTAATCTTGTGTACCGGGCTCATCTAGTATGTTGTCGCCTACAACGAAATCCAAATGGCATTTGTTACTCAACACAGTGAAAAAAAAATCAAATCTTTTTGTTCGCTTAATCGTATCACAGAATATAACAATATCGTATTGCTGCTATATCAATGTCAGACGGCGAGTCTGAAACTGAATTATTTCCACCAATATCGATAGATATACCTAGTGTTGACTGTTGAGGGTGAGCAACTACTTTCAATCAAAGTCGTACTTAAGTTCATTCGTATGCCTGCGATTTATCTCAAAGAAACATCTGCAACTTTTTAATATTCCACAAAAATGAATACAACTCACGGGTAATAATAGTTTTTCTTGAAAGTCCACATCATAATTTTAATAATCTGCTCCAATAACTATATTAACTATAACCTTAATTTTATAATCTTAACCATATATCTCAGATGCTTTGGTCGAGTTAGGTCACTCCATTAGTGACGGCGATAGGGAGTGGGGCACTCCGTGCAAATGCCTGGGGCTCCGTGGTTAGGGGGCCCATGTCTACTTATTTTATGATTATTATTAAGTATTTACCATTTAGTTCCATAATTATCAAGGGCCCCACCCAAGGGCGTCTGCAGGAATTTTTCAAGGGAGGAGCAAAGCACCTATATTTTATTTTTTATTTCATTATTTTATTAGTGATATAGTACCTCATTGTTTGTGAAGTGTTTTCTTTCAAATAGATAGAAAATGTAAAAATTAAATTATTAATTATGTGTAAATAGTTAGAACAGCATTAGTTTTAATTAATTAATGTGCAACTTTAAATTAATAAATGCAATTGTTTTATATAAATAAAATGTAATTATTAATTTCATAATTTTAGGTTTCCTATAAAATTAAATGTTTCTAGCTTCTACAAAATAAATAAAAAAATACCAAATTAATTAGAAATTATTAATTTAAAAAAAAAAAAAAAAAAAAAAAAAAAAAAAAAAAAATAAACATAACTATATTGTCTATATTTTAATATTATAGTGAACAACCTTCATTAAAATGTATTATTAAAAAAATATGTATCCTCACATATTGAACTGTATAAATAATAATATAAAATAAAGAATAAAAACTTTTAATATTCAAATATAAAATTTATATAACTTATAACATAATGAAATAAAAAAGAAACACCATAAAGATCAACCTTTATACACAATATTATACCTACTATTACCTGACACAACTTTGGGTTGGCAGAAAAAAATAATATACAAATGTTAACAAAAAATTATAAATAATAACTATTCAATCATTTCAATCATTGAATAATAGTTCCATTCTTCGTGGTAGTAGACCAAATTCATTTATAATTTCTTCAATTAATTCTGATTTATGATTTTTGACAAACTCTTTGTGGACAGCTATCATGCATAAACCATTAAGTCGATTATCACTAATAGTATTTCTTGTCCAAGTTTTCACTCTACGCAGTGTACTAAAAGTTCTTTCTATTGAACAGGTAGTAACTGGTAGAGTCAATGCAATAGTTAGAGCAATATGAATTGCTGGGTATAAATTTGCTTCATCTAAAAGATTTATGAAACTTATATTTTTAATTTCACTTTGACTTATGTTTCTATTTTTCCACACATTATACCATAACACACACTCCTCAACCAAATTATCAATTTCATAAAAATTATTTATTTCTACTATCATGTTTTTAAATTCATCATGCTGCATTTTTTTCATATTATTTGGGTGTAAATTTAATAAGGAATGAGCAGCACTGTTTTCATCAGAAAATCTTAGCTTTAATTGCATTATTAAGGAATCTACATATGGTTGGTATAAGGAAACTCTAAAATAATCTTCAGGAGTATTTATTGGATGATTTGAACGATACTTTTGGTTAGAAACAATACGAGGAATTTTAATGTCTTCTCCAACCTCAATCGCAAAATTTTGAGCCTTTTTAAAAATCTCATGAAAATAATTTTTTGCATCCAGGTTTTTAAAAACTTCAATAATTTCACTAATATATTTTCTAGCTTGAGATAAATCTAATTGTACTGCTTGTAATGCATTTGTTATAGGTTCTAGTTGAGCAGAAAATGTTGCCATTATGAATAAACATACAATAAAATTTGATTTAGTTGCTGCACTGTGTAACTGAAATGCTTGACTTTTTGTTTGTGAATCAACGCCTGTCTCCATAGATATTATTTCTAATTGTTCAACTATCTCAACAAAATTTTCACTAAAAATTCTTATAGTTTTACATTTTTCTGACCATTTAGTCTCACAAAATAAAGGAATTTTTTCTATTCTTTTTCTTCTTTTAGGACTTAATCTAAAAAATTTAATAATTGACCTGATACTCCCAGCACAGTTTTGAACATGCTGAAGTTTATTCAAATCATTTATTACTAAATTTAGTCTATGTGATGAACAGTGTACAAATACAGCTTTAGGAAATTCATTTTTAATAATTGCTTGGACACCATTATGAATACCTGACATAGCACTACAACCATCATACCCTTGTACTACTAAATTGTTTAAATTAAGTCCAGAATTTCTCAAAAAATGTATTATAGATTGTGCTACAATTTTAGCATGCATATCTGTTAAAGAAACAAAACCTAAAAAGTCTTCTTTGACTACAGGGTTTTCTGATTCAAATGAGATGTATCTTATACCTATGGATAACTGTTCTGTACCAGAAATATCAGCAGTCTCATCTACCAGAATAGAAAAAAATGATTGCGATTTCACTAAATAATTTGTTATTCTGCTTAAAATTATTTTTCCTGTAATATTAATTATTTCATTTTGAACTCTAGCTGAAATATATTTGGAATTTTTGGGGCTTGTTTCTAAATGACTTAGTAAAATTTTATCACCAGCTTCAATTCTAAAGTTAATTAAAGCATTGAAATTTCCTTCATTTGATTTTTTTCCACGCAAAGCAATTTCTTGAGTGCCACAAAATAGTATACTTGAAATAATAGGAAAAATTTTTTTCCTATTATTATCAATCAGTAACTTATGAGAAGTGTTAATTTTATCATAAACAGTAATAGCTTTGTTAGAAAAAACTTTAATACAATTTATAGCATTTTCTGTGCTTTGTAAGTGTGTCTTAGAAACTTTATGTTCACATGCTTTTTTGTGAAAGTCTTTAAACTTAATACATGGTTTTTTCACAAACTGAACTTGTTTATAAGAATTACCATGATCACTAGATGAATGAAATAGAACACAGAATACACAAAATGGACCTTTCATTTTTTTAGAATAAGACAATCATGGTGAATATGTACTTAACCATTCATAACGAAAACTACGAGCAACTGACGTACTATCTTCCTTGAAACTATACTTAATTTCTGGTGTCCAGATATTGGTTAATAGTTTATGTTTTGTTTTTTTATCAATAACTACTGTGCAAGGAAGATTAACAAAGTTCCCAATATCTAGCCTACTAAAACTATCATTTTCTAAATTAGTAGAATTCAATAAATTTGGATTAGATGACATAAATGAAGATGGTGTTGTTGGTTTCGGTGATAATTCTATAACTGGTTGTTTTTCAAAAGAATTATTAAAAATATTATTACTTGATTTATCACATGGTTCACTATCTTCATTATAAATCGTACAGGTTTGATTTTGTTCTTCATCTTGTTTAGAACTATTATTACTCTTTTTTTTAATATTAAAAATATTAAACATTATTAAGCTACTCACTAAGACACTAGGTATACTCAAAAATTACATTAAGTCGTAAAAGAGTAGGTAACTTAGCTAAGTAGATGGTTAATACGTTGAGTGTCGCACTATTTATGATGGGTATAACATAAATATTGTTATTTTATTACATAATATCCAAGCAAAATATATACTAAACGTTATTAAAATAAATTATTATTATTGTCATTCGGCGACAATTAGTAACAACACAAATAATATTATATTATTATATTATTATCGGAAATAAAAATTAAAAATAGCAACGCTGCGTTGTCGACATCACTGTCGCTGCCGTCGTCAACAATGAACAAATAATTAATACAAACTAAAAATAGCTACACAAAATCCAAATATTATATCAACATTGATTATATTAAATATTATTATTATTTTTTTTTTATAGTAAAATATTTTCCGAGATATTCGAGTACGAGATTCTACTGAATATTCACATATTAAAAAAGTCGAAACAGTGCTTCTAAAACTGATGACTTAATACACCCATAAAAATCTACATAACATTTTTTGTTGACTACGTGTGTCGTGTTGACCAAGATTGACACTCAATGTTTCAAAAAATGTTTTTTTAATTTAAAAAATATTTATTTTGTGATATTTTATATTATCTAATGATAATTGACCAAGGAAAAAGCCAAGGGAGGGGCAGATGCCCCTACTCGCCCCCCCCCCCCCCTGCGGACGCCCTTGGCCCCACCAAAAATATTGCCCAGGGCCTCAAAACACGTAGTGCCGTCACTGACTCTTACTCTGTTACGTGCGTAGTGAATACGAAATAAACCAACGTTCTCTGCCACCGTTATACGTCGAACATTTAACGACAATAATAGGGTTGCCATACGTCCCGGAAAACCGGGACTGTCACCGGTTTTTGACTTTGTGTCCCGGTGTCCCGAAAACATTTTTCGGGACGTCTATATGTCCCGGTTTTAGGAAAAAATTAAAATTGTTTAATTTCTACAATTTTATTTTTAAAAATAATAATTGAAATCGAGAGTCAACATGTTAATGTTAAAGATAACGAATAATTGATAAATCCATAGGCTAAATATAAAATAATAATACCGTAATATTCGAGAACAACAAACAAGTCATGTGCGCTGTGCACTATGCAGTTTACATGTTTTATTTTTATATTTTATCGTCTTATCGATAATCGATATAGCCATACGGGTGATACAGAGACAGACTAATGACTTTTACATCAGTAGAACGTAGTCACTAGTCACTCGTAGACCGTAGCCTAGATTGTTTGTATTTATTATTTTATTCGTTATTATGGTACCAAAAAGAAAATGTCACTTTCGTGATGAGTTTTCCGCTACTTGGAGTTTTATAAAAAAAGGTAGAAATGAATTTGAAGCATATTGCACTTTTTGCAAAAGCTATCTTCAAGTTGACCACGGTGGAAAATCTGACATAGTCGATTATATTAAATGTAACAAACATTTTACGAGTACGTTAAAACACAGCCATCTTTACTTACATCGGTTAAATCATCTAAGAAATATGAATGGTACAAAGAAAATGAGACAGAAGAGCCCAGCCACCCCGGCCCAAGTACAAGTAAATAAATAAAAAGTGTTGTTATTTTATAATTATATTATATTAATTTAATATTGTTAAATATTATAAAACAATAAATTTAAAAAAAAAGTTTACATTGTCAATTTGTTATAGTAATAAAGTGTATAAGTTATAACACTATAACCTATTGTAGTATTGTATCGTTTTTTTAATACGTATCCAATGGCGAATATAGTTCAATAATATTTAATTCTAAATTTGTTTACTATTTTTCTGTCTGTCCCGGTTTTACTTGATGAAATTATGGCAACCCTAGACAATAACCAAGAAATCTTTAAAATTTATCTACCTACCTTACTCGAAAAGCCAAACGCAAAAAGTAGGAGTCTACCTTAGTTTTCAATGTTATATACTTGTCAAGTATATGGTCACACCTGTAATTATTGGATAACTAGTAATCACTCGCCCGGGTGCATGTAATGTGACGAAGGTAATTTCGCCGAGTAATCGCACCAATAGCCCAAAAGCGTATAACGTATAACCTCCTGCTTAAATGTGTATAATGTTCTGGAGACCTTACAATCACCTACAACAGTACAAATAGTGTTCAGTACGTAAACATTTGATCGAATAAAAATAAAAAACCGAACATTCGGTATCTTAAACACCGAGGTTCTTGTCAAGTCATCACTGCGGGTCCACCGAGTACCAACACCGCAACATAACAGCAGCTCAACCAGCAATCAATATTTACATTCCAATATCTAGTTTCCTGATTGAAATAAAAACTTAAACTAAACTCTCTATTTTTCTATTTACCATCTGGTATCCTTATATGTAAGTATAAATACATAAATATTTATAAACAAAATCATAGTAAATTCTCCATAATAATTGGGGTTCGGAACTTCTTACGTTTGTATGTTTTTTTGTAGTGGTTGTAGATTATTCTAGGTAAGTTATACATTTGTTTTATGAAATTACGAAACTAAGTACTAAGTTTAAATTTGCATATTTTTGTATATTTCGTTGTTTTCGTCATTTAGGTATTTTAGAAAAAGTGCATATTTGAGAAATGTTTAGCATATTATCCATTATTTAAATGTATATGTAAGTACAATTGTCGGGAAAAATCATATTCGGAAAACATTCAAGAATATTTTTTTAAATAAATGATGGTCGTAGTCTATCGTATTTGACTTGTACTTTGACTCGTCTGTTTACTATAGTTTCTTTGCCATTTGAGAATCAACCTTTTTATTGACAATATCGACAATTGAATATATACCAGTTTTTTTATAAATTATAAAATATAATGTATTTGTTTTTTTTCACAATTTTTACTATGCAAATTTTTATTTTTCTAATTATAATATGATTTATACGTTTTCAAAAATAAAATAAAAAAATAGCTGCATATTTGTAAGAATATTTTTATGATTTTCACTGCATATTTTGTATTGCGATATATTTTTAGTACCTACTTGTATCAAGTATTTGATAAAATAATTTCTTTGAAATATAAAAATACTCAATACATTAAAAAGATACTTTTGAATTTATTTATGTATTGATTTTACAATGATGTGTTTTTATTTTGTGACTGTTATCACGTTTTGGAGTAGAAATAATGCTTTGATATTTTATTTTAGCACCTCTTTAAAAAGGAAAATTTATCTGATTGGTATTTTAGGGGTCAAAAGTAAAAAAAAATCAGTAGTTTTTAAAAGCATCAAGAAAAACCCTAAAAATAGTAACGGAAAAATAGGAATTTTTACGCATAATCAGTTTTTGACAAAAGCGATTTTTTTATTTTGCTATAACTCTAAAACGAATAATTGTAAATACTTGAAATTTTCACCAAATGTTTATATTAACATTATCTATTTACGATTAAATTTTCAAAATATTTTGACTTTTTTAAGCTATTTATAGACAATTGACATTTTCGAATTTTTTAAGTTTTTTTTTTTGAAATGCCTATAAAAAAATTTGGCAATCCAAAAAAATCTTTACAATTTAATACAAGGTATAAATAAGTTGTACTTATCATAGTAAAAAAAACCAAAAATCGTTAATCACAATTTTTGTTTATGAGCATTTAAAGTTCAAATGTTTACGAAATATTCATATATGACAAAATCGCAAAAATTTTCAAGGAATTTTGAAGTTGAAAATTCATTACACTTTTGTGATTTATACCTAAGGTTAAAATACCCAATACAAAGTTTTCCATAATTTTTTCTTCATATAACTAAAAAAAATTCAAGCATCAATATAGAAAAAAATTTATGAGCATATGCAATTTAATTTTTTACGAAATCGCGTAAAATAATGATATTTTACAATTTAAATATAGGTAATATATATAAATTAATAATAATATAATATAATTAATATATCCTACTAATTATCTTAGACTCATAGATTATTTCGGTTCAGAATCGTTTTTCGTTTACAATGATACCTGTCACTGCATTCAAATTTAACACATCCATTATACCCTTCATCTTTACTATACAGCAGAGCGATATCCAATTTTCCACCCTTTTTTATTAATATAATTTAATACTTAATGGCTAGTATGTGTTTAATGAATTTATTATCATTTATTTATTACTATTATTAAGTTATAAACTACTTTTTATAGTTTTATAATGATTATATATTTAAAAATGTGTATAAAGAATAATATTATTAATTCTTTCGTAGGATAGTCTGTAATTGTAATTGTTATTTAGACTATTACACTCATAATAATGAGTGTATAATTTTAGATTATTGTGTTTATCTATTATTTATTTTTTATTTTTTTATACTCTTATATAGTTGTATAGTGTTACTGTATTACTTACATTCGAGTATATATAATATTTAAAAGTTTTGAAAAACTTATGACTTAGTTTATTTTAATGTATCAAGTATCGAGTATTGGGTATCGCGTATCTAAATACTTATGATTTAAGTATTTAGTATCTAGTATCGCAATCATAGACGTATATTATACGTCGCATGCTCCGAGAGTCCAAAGATAAGTAGGTATATTCTATAGTATCTTAAATATCTAGTGTCGTACCTAACACCGATTTTCAAGTATTTTGCCTATCTCTGTTTGTAAGTACGAAAATAAATCTTATACACGTGAAATAAATCAAGATAAAGAATTATAATATTCCCAACTTTTCACAATAGAAAAAATAAATACGGAAGTACCATATGTTGCAGTGGTTGTGAAAATATAAATATTTGACTCAATTATTAAATTACTCAGGGACATTTCTTAAAATACTTTTAATAATTAGTTCAAATATTTATTGATGTAGAGAGAGTAAAAATGAACACTATAAATGAATAATGTATTGTTTTATCGTAATTCGTAATAACTTGTTACTAATTAGTATAGTTACTATCCTTTTCGACACACGTAAAATTATCTGGGAATGGTTTGAAATGATTATTGGTTAGAATTAGGAATATGTAAGTCATCTCATTATTTAATCATTAGATCTTATTTAAAAACGTAGTACAATGCAAATTATTAATATGTTATTACTATGTATAATTGATACATATGGGGTGTCAAAAGTAAAAAAAATCTCATAACTTTTCCATAGAAATTGGAAAAAATATGGAAAATCAAAAATATTTATTTACGCAACAACAGTTATGTGGTTTTCTATAAAATCAATTTTAATTTTTAATTGTAATTAAAAATTGAATAGTTGCAGGTACATGAAGTATATAAATTTGATATCATTTTAAAAATATTTTGGATCTTTTTAAGCTATTAATAGACGTGTATAATTTTAACTCTACTTTTTTAGTTATTTTTATACTTATATTGATAATATTTTTTTTAGCCAAATGAGCCAAAAACTTAATACAAGGTTCCTCAATAGTTGTTCTTATGGTATATAAAAATTATTAAAAACACATGGTCAGATGTAGTTATCACTCATCACCTTTTTTTCATAAGTAAATATTAACGCACATGTATCTAGAATACATTATATAGTAATATTGTTATTATGTGTCTTCCAGTCTTTCATAAAAGTACTTTTATAAGTTATAGCTATGGATAAAAGATTAAATTATTATTATGTTATTATAATGCCATATCCATATGTACCTATTACTGAAAGTGTTCGTTAGAGAGCGTTCCAGTATTCAATAACAATTTAGACAATTAGATAATATTTTTAAATTCCACTGTTCGAGGAAGAAGGTTGCTAATTTTTGGAAATGATACATTTTTTGATGTACCTAGTTTTAGATTCTAATAAAAATGCTTGAATATTTAACCTTGATAGTTACTACTGTTTCTATGTAGTTAAATTGATTCAAGTTGTTACTTTGGAAAGTCAAAATTAAAATAATCCTATTAATTTTCAAAATAATGGAAGAAAAAAAATTTTCATTTTAGTTAGTTTTTAAATAATTTGTATTAATGTATAAAAGATTCTTTCTTAAGATTCAGTATTGGTTGGTATTGTACGAAGTAGTTAAAATATATTTTCTTTATTTTAAAAATTAACCATTTTTCTGATAAAATTTAACTGAATTCCATTTCTCTTACAGAACTTCTATACATTTAAATATTGAGATTTTTAACACACGAATCTATCTATTATCTTCGCTAAATATTTATTATGATTGATAGTTTTTTTTCTCTTAAGAATTAAATTTTCTTTTGTTTATAATTTAATAATTTATAAAAAAAATATATTTAAATGATATGAATATACCTATATTAGCGCCAAACAAAATATTTTTACCCTTTTCTTTTTATTCATTTATTTGATTAGCTTTTAGTCAGTGACTAAAACAGGTCAATAGTTATTTTAGAAATACAAATTTATGACAATATAGAGATGATATGTCATATTATCGGGAATAACTTTAAATACTAACACAAATTGGTAAATACATTAGTAATAAAAAAAAATAACCAAAACAATAATTTTTACAAGTAAAAAATTAGCACCGTTGGAATTTACTTTTTTTCTTTTAATTAATTATTGAAAATGTATTTACAAAAATGTATAATTGGTGGAATTAACAACCATCTCACTAGACCAGGTTAGGTCAAATCAAATTACTAGGTAAGTACATTTACTATACAGTATACATACAGGTAGATAGGTTAAATTAAAATTAAATTATCTTATACATACCTAATTTGCAAGCTAACATAGATCTAGATTTTAGTACCTATTGAAATTTATTCACATAAATATATAATACGTTTGGTTAAATAAATTATTCTCTGTATAATAGAAACTAACTTAATTTCAAGTAAAGGTAAATTTGAAAATAATTCACCGATATTTTGTGTGAAGATTTTAATAATATTATTTAAGTTTAATAGATTTAAAAATTGAGTTATTGCAGTAAATAGGTAGTTAACCAAGTTTTCAAAAGAGTAAAATAGTAAAATTTAAAGACATAGTTATATGAAAAAATTATATTAATTTAAATTCCTATGTTAACAATACAATATGAAAATTGTACAACAGATGCAACAGATATCAGAACATACTGATTTTTTTAGTAAATATCCATATAATATTACCATGAAAATAACGAAAGAAGAGAATAATTGTGTGTACTTATGAAGATTTTATAAACGCGAAGATGTTATAAAAATTGCTATAAAATGGTTACGTAAGTGGAGAAAGAAAGAAAAAAACTCGGTGAAGTAAAAGGAACAATCAAACATTGAAAAAATACAATTTGAAAAAATGACATCTCAACATGTTTAAGAATAAGTGTCATACCAGATACACATATAGCTATTGAGCTTATGTGTAAAGAAGACTCAATTTAATAAGATTGAGCATATGGTCAGACATACAAAAATAATAAACAAGAAAAAAATCGAAAATTATATCAATATCATTAATTATATTTTTGGAAAATAAAGATAGATATCTTTAACTATTTATATATAAAGGAATATATATAAAAAAAATGATTCACATCATACAAAATATAAATAAAAACCTTACACGATTTTAACGAACCTGAATCATTAATAAAGACAATAAAAAATAATCACCAAAAGTGTCACCTAGCAAGAAGTACAAACTAAATGTTTGAATGACGATATCTTCGAAATCCTTGAAATATGATTTCCAATATTCAATAATATGTATTATGTATATTATTATAATTTTATCAGGAAAGGGGGTTATTATTGTTTAATTTAGCGATTATAAATTTTCAATGACCACAATTTAGAATAATATTCTTATATATTATAAAAAAAATAATAATTTAATTCATTTTAAAGATTTAAATTAAAAATATTTATATTCAATAAATAAATATAAATATGACAAAATTTAGTTAATTTATTCATATTATATTATAATAGATTATGTTGTATAACTACTAACTGAGATAACTTGTACTACTATAGAAAAATCTATAAATTAGTAGCCTGATTTTAAAGGATTTACCGTACCGGATTTATGATCATGATTTTAGATTTAGAACATTTTTTATTCGTGACGTTTTTCACTCTATCTAGGATTTATTTTGTTTATTTTCCTTTTGTCCTCAAACTATTAATATGGTCGGAATTTGCTCATAAATAAAGAGTAAAAATGTTGGTAATTTGTATAGATTCCCACAAAACTTCACATTTGAAAAAAAACGAAAATAATCTTAACGAAAAGTACCGAAAGACTGACAAAACTAAAACCTGTATTGTAATCTGATTGGTGGAAAATTTATCGTTATACTTTTTTGATTAGAAGTTCGATATACATAGTAATATAACATATTATGTGTGTTTATTTTGGAGTATTTGAACAATGAATTTGTATTTTAATAAATAACTTAAATCGACACAATCGTAAAATAATATAAAATAATGAAATTTATTGTGTTTAAAATATATATTTTTGATTTTATTCATGTTACATATTACTATAATAATAGTAATAACTCTGTATGGTTTTCTACTTTTTCCATATTATTATATATATAGGAAATATTGTTATGTAATATTATTGAATTTCATTATATTATAACAATACGTCTGAACGGTATAGTTTCTCTTAGTTTATAGGATTGTAATTTAATTTGTCAAGATATTCCGGGATCATATTTGTACACATTCTTGGGTATGCTGGACATTGGCATAGACAACAATACATGTCTCCTCATATTTAAGTACGGTGTTCATTAATCTTCCAATAGGTAGTTTGGTCTTCAATACATACACACTCCCGTGGGAAATCAAACGTTTCAACATCTGCGAACAATGGTCTGCATACACCCTGTATTTATAACGTGGGTCTTATGTTTGACTAAAAAACTTTTTCCTTAATCCGATTTCCTTGGCTGGTACAGAAATGCAGACTGCAGCATGTTTTCGTTACGGGAGTAAACGTGAAGCTGGAGAACTTTATATTCAACGTTTTTAGTGTGTTTTAAAACTAAAAAAAAAAATAAAACCTCAACGAAACTTATGTATCATTAACTGTTTCGAGTGGACATTTTTAATATATTTTAAAAATGTATAACTAATACTAAAACTACAATATATATATTATTAACATTGTTTAGTTTTTAATTTATAAAAAATACATTGTTGTTAATATTTTAGTAGAAATACATCAAGATGTAATATATTATTCATTTTGTTTTATGTTTGTAAGTTTTAATTTAATTATATTGTAAATAAAATGTTTGTAGTGAAAGTCAAAAATATTAAATAAATATAATGACAACAAATTCATACAAAATATTTTTAATTTTATCATGAAAATCCTACGCATTCATGATTTTATACAAACCTATAAAGATTTTAGAGAATAAAATAGAAATATAATAATTTATTGTTTGTGTTGTACAGTTGTACATAATTCATATGATTTATTATGGATAAGCATTTGACAATAATTATTGCAATGCTATTAATATTTATACCTAATCAAAACGTAATATTATTTTGTGAAATATTAATTTTTATATACTGTATATATTATATATATATATTATTTATATGGGTTGAACCAAATTCAAAATTATATGTTAAAGATAAACAGACAAACTAAGTTTTACTAAATTAATTTTAGTAAATAGTCATAAATAGTTACTACTTAGGTACTACTAGTAAAAACATTATTTTTATAAATATACTTGTAATATAATATACTATAATATGTATATTAAGTAATAGAACAAAAACATTTCATGAACAATTTATTTTGCAGAATTTACTAATAATGTTATATCTACTAAGAATAGAATGTATTTTCTTTTTGCTGTCTTATTCTTGATCCTGTCGTTTGATCTTTGTATCAAATTAGAAAATTTAATAATATTGAGTTAATACAAAAGGCACTTTCTACGTAATAATAAATTGTGTGTTATCTTAGAAACTAAAAATATTTACCATTGCAGGTAAAATAATTTAAATAATTTGTACATTACATTTTTAAAAGATGAAATTGAAATTCATGTATGTTGGGTTTTTATTTTGCTTCAATTAGTACAATTTGTATGACAAAACTTTGGTTAGGTTAGATTAAATGTAAATTGTTATTCTTTATTCTGTTTCTCTTTTACGCATCATCAATATTTGACAATAAAGTTATAAAATTAAATAATTGAAATTATTTATTACTTTTATCATCTGTAACTATAATGTGTTGATTTAGTATTATCCAAATGGAGGGATTTTTCTTATGATTTTCTAACTCAGTTGAAATGTTTTAAGTATGTTCTGTTTTCCATTTATATGTTGAATAAATAACTAAATAAATAAAACAAATTTTTACTTGGAGCGAATAGAACGGTGTGTTGTAAATAGAAGATACTATGCAAATTTAACTTCTCCACTACAAATCTAGTCTGATCAACATCAGTATCACGTAACCGTAACCGTAGTCTATCAGAAAGTCACTCGTGTATTATTCAGAATTTAGTGGATAAAAGAAGCTATTGGTTTACAATGATGTTTGTTTTACGGCAAATGCTTTTAGGATAGGAAATGTGATATGAATGTTTTATTTAGTATTTATATTTTATCGATTGCACGCTGTATTAAGGATAGTTTTTTACTAAAAAATCTTAAAATTTGAATAATTAAAATAAAATATGTTGTATTTTTTTTGAATATGACGTGTGTGTAAAATAAATGATTGAAACATTATTAATTTTTGAAATTCTAATGGCATTTTTAAAGTAGTAGCAGTAGAAGAATTTTTTTTTAATTTATAATTAAAATGTAGAAAAATTATTTAGTTAAATTGGAGAAAGAAAATTTATTTAGTTTGAGCTTAATAAAAAATATATAGTTCTGATAATTATTTTTTTTTTTTTTAGAAAAATAGAAACAAATTTATAACTTGCAAACATTTATTATATTTATGGTTGACATTTTTTTTTAACAGCTGGATGACGTAAGGGAAGTGAATGTTCATTGACATTACTTCCAATATAAACTCAATTTAGTTCGTATTAATGATAAAATCACGTAGTCATTTTTGTTTGAGGCGACAGGAAGGGTTGTTAAACATGGATGTGGTAAATGTTAGGTTGGCGATGAGAGGATTAGAGTGATTTAAGACGTTTTAAAAGAATTTATTGTAATTATAGAATGTTAATGTTGATATCGTCGGAAGCACGAGATCACGATGCAATGATATGTTACTGACAGTAAGCAGTCGACGGTTTATTGATTGGAATGATTGAAAGATTTTTAGGTTAGCGTTTGATGTAGTACCCCAGAGTTGTAGCCATTGAAGGGCATAATTTGTAAATTTGCATTTTGTTTTTTAGTGACATTTTTGATCGGAGTAGTGATCTTAGTTTGTGAAATCTGAAATTAGAGGTTTAAAGATTTTCGTTTCTATTTCTTAAAAAATATTTTATAATACAACAAACAAGAGATAAAAATGTAATACTTAGATATTTTACATGGATGGTAATTTTAAAACATTAGAAAGTTTTTTTTTGATTTTTTAGCAGATGGTTTTAAAAACGCAAAAAGATAGTCTTTTTTCGTATAAAGGATTTTATCAACATAGATTTTGATTTAACAATAAAATCCATCTAAGAAATTTTTTCCGATTTATAAATCATAAACAAAAACAAAAATAAAAATAATAAATAATATTTATTGACTGAGACAAATATGGAGGAGTGTCGCATATCTTAAACATATTAACTTGACTTTAAAGAGCTCACTTAATTTGTTTAATTTTTACTTGAGAATTTCTTCACTAGAGATTCTCGAATATATTAACAAATTATTTCATAATATATTATGTTGGTTGGTTTTTTTTAACGTATTGTACAAGTTAAGATAGGTTAAGAAAATGTTGTTTTTGGATATATTAGTAAAAAATAAATGAGGAAGGTGTGAATAGTTATTTTTTATTTTACGAAATAATTTTATTCTCGTTACGATATATCTTTAGGCCTTAGGGAAATGTCATTTGAAGATTTATTTTTTTAACTCTTTAAGTTTTTAAGTAGAAATAATATCTTAAGAGATTTATCAAGTTTATTTTGTATTATACATTTTTTAATACTTACTTTTTTAAGTATTATACTTTGTCTAACATTATTAAAAATTAAAACAAAACAGTTGTAATAAATACAATATTTAACATTAAAAAAAAAAAACGTAGAATCAAAATTCAAAAGTAAGATTTTATTTATTATTTATCTATGAAAAAATATCAATTATTTGTAATTAAGTCTTAAAGACTAATCATAAATCGTATTTGTATAAGAATATTTTTATTTAAAAAGAATATTAATATAAAATGTCTATTTAATTATTTAAAGTTATTGTAAATTGTTTATAATTTAATTAAATTTTTTAAATTTATAGCCAATTTGAAAAAAAAATAAAGCATTTTTAAAAATTGTTTTATTTTGGTTTAGGTAGTTTGTCTAGAATTTTAAAGAATACGTCGCTTAGGATGGATAAAGCTTTTCAAGTTTTGTAACAGATATCATAGCTTATAGATAGGTATGTGCAACATTATGTAGGGATGAGGTGGCAAGCAAAAGTCGTATGCCAAACTTTAATTGGATGGTTAAACAAATTTAAACTTTTGAGGTAGATACATAAAGTTTGACCCGATGTTTTGTGGTTAGAATAACGATAGTTATGTCAAATTATCATAGCAATACTATTGTATTAATCGTATAGTATTGAATAACACGTTACAAGTATGTCCATTAAAAACAACAGTGAATGAGTCTTTTTGAACGTTTCAATAATTTATTATAAAATATTATAGTTTAAAATAATCAATAAGCTTTAACTTTGATTTTATTCTTAATATGCTTAGTTTTCAAATTCAAAATTTGTATATTATAATATTGTTTTTGTTATTTTATCATTTAATAATAATTAACAATCAAGCAGTACTATATTAATATATTATGATCATGTAGGTAAAACTTATTGTTTTGGTATATGATCGCGTATAATGTTTTGGTACAGGTTAGGTTAAGTGTTTATTATTATTTAAATTATTGTATAATTAGACATTTATGGAGAATTGTATGTTGTTTGGGTTTGGCATATTTCTAAATCTATATAAATTAAAATAGTGTTAATATAATTTTATAAACTGATCGTCGTTGTAGTATAATATAGATGTACGAGTACATTCTAATAAATTGAGCTTTTTTAATATTCAATAATTACTACAATATCAACAAATAGGTGGTGGGTATGGTGTCAACTTTAATAAATTATTACATTTCAGGGTTGAGCAACGTATCTGCAGGGTATAGAGAAACTCATTTCATTTCGTTCGATTTCAAAATTCTCACATTATGAAAACAATAATATCCATCGTTTTATTGCTGATACCAGATGTTGTGGATTTTGGAAAATAACATTATCCTTGCGTAGCTTAAATTTAATGTACGTACAAATATTGTCGGAATTCTATTTAACTATTGTCCTGTCAATTCATTTATTAAAGAAAATTATATTTTGTAAGATTTTAATCAGTTTGTTTATATTAAAGATTAAACATAAATCAACATCTTTAACGGTACAAATAGTAACCATGTATTTTTAAAAATGATCTAAAAATTACTACTATTTATTGTATACATTATATTCTATTACGTTTGAAAAATGATATAATATATCAATAAGATATTTATTTAGTTAAATAGTAGGAAAAGTTATAATATTACTTTTCTATTTATACATTTTTCAATTGAGTTTAGGTTACCTATATATAGTAATTATACTTATTTTAATTTTTAATCACATGTTTTTTACAAATAGAATAATGCAATCTCATGAATAATATTGGTAATTTTTGTATTGGTTATTTATATTTATTTCAAACAAATTTTAAGAAGGTTGGTGTATAAAATTGAAGAAATAACGTGTGATTTATTTCAACATGTGATTTTTATAATAACATTACCATTCGAACTTTGTAACTGGAAATTTTTAACTTTTTTGGTAATTTATCATGATTATTATCAAATAATATTGAAGGATATAATAAATTGCATAGGTCTATCAAAATCGAATTTCTATTTGCCATTGAGGTGGTGTAAATGATGATAGTGTAAGTACCTAATACATAAGATATTTTTATAAAATAAATAATCCTGTTTAATATTATAGTTACAATTATGATGGTTTATGTAAATTGCATAATGTATTAATCATTATTTAGTATTATTGTTTAAATTATCGTTTCTGTCGAGATACCGTCAGATACCTGTCGAAAATATGTTGTATTGATTATCTATTTAGTTTAAAACACTCATTATTAAAAAAAAACTATTTAAGATATCTTGAAAATTCAACAAAAAGGAGTTGAGATGATTTATTATTATTGATCAGCTGTTGAGTGATGACCAACTACGATCCGTTAATCGGATCGACAAAATATTAAAATTAAATAAAAATTTTAAAAATACTTTGAATTTAAAAAATTGAAAAAAAAATTAATTCAAATTTACTAAATATGTAACGTTTGTAAAATGTAATATAAATACATCTTTTCTATTTCTTATTGTCAATCGTGTTGGAAAATCGCGTTGATATTACAGGACCTTGTGTTGTAGACTTTTCTTTGTACGTTGTCTAAAATATAAATAATATCATATTTATCGTTTTACATGAATACTTTTTCTATCACTATTCACCGAATATAAATGTAGTCGTTTCTTGTTATTGTGCTGTGTGGTTGTAGTTGCAGTCATAATGTTTAAAAAAAATAACGGAAAATTGACTCTGAATATCGTGTTTTTTAAAATTAATATGAAAACGATTATTTTGCCTGTCGAGAAATTTTTTTACGGCCTTCGATAAAAAAAGATTGGTGGTCATCACTGGAGCATAATAAAGGAGAAGGACAAGAGACTATGGTTGGTTCGCGGTATTTTCAATATACGGAAGAGAAATTCAGTCTGTGTAACCTGATATTTTCACTCTATTTTCATGTATTAATAACTTCATTAATTTTGAGATATGCAACTCGTTATTATGTGTTTATTATTCTCTTTGCAAGACTGTTCAAGTATCGTAATGGTGTATAGTTATACCTATTTATATGATATGTACGGGTGTATAGATATTTTGTATTATCCTTAAAACGAACTTATTGCATTTATTTCACTTATATAATTTATAAAATACTTTATCTATACATATATAATTAATAAAGTCTTCAAAACTAAATGTTCATTAGTATCATTTATAAAAGCTGATCCTTTTAGTATAAGTATTTATTATTTTTAGTATACAATAATTGATATATTAAGTTCAATCGGATTACATAAGTCAAAAATTTATCATCATGTAGAAGATATATGATTAGTTATTTTGCTAAACGTTAATAGTAATAGTTAAGTATTTATTAAAATTAGAGCATAAATTATAATTATATTAAATAATTCGAACATAATAATTGTATACGTTAATAAATATATACAAATCATATTAATTAATAATAGCTTATTATTTATTAAAGTAATACAATCACGCATGCATCAGATTTTTGATATTTGAATAGGTAGGTATCAGTGTGATGTAGAATCAGAATTAGTCTTTAGCGGATGCATGGTAGTGGCTAAGGTCCTGATACAGATTATATTTAGAGTATATTCTCAATATTAAGCAGATATCGAATCAGAATCGGTTCATGACGGATACACAATAGTGGCAAAAGTCTTAGTATTCGAAAATCTAAGTTTAAGCATTTAATGACACATAATCAAGTAGAATTAAATTGAATTATATAGAATTAATTATTCCTAAAAGTAATAAGATTATTATTACAATTAAGCGACTCTTTATAATACTTAAATATTAAAGCAACATTTGATTAAATTTATCTGTCCTACGTCAATGCACGTTTAACTATGACTTGTAAGAATTGTAATGTTTTTAAAAATGTACTTATAAATAAATATATCTTAAATGGTGATGAATAAGCCAGCATTTCATTGAGACTTTTAAAAGTTAAAAGTGTAATGCAACAATTCTTTCGATACCTCACATCGAGTTTGTTGTGAAAATAGTGTATCGTATTACTCATTATATAGATCAAATTAAATTACGTATCAAACTATCGAATCAATACAAACGAAATGAGAGGGACTACGGGCACTCAGTAACGCAATAAATTATCGATAACGTATTTTATTTTGTGTCTATTTAACCGGTTAACACATATCACACACCACATACGATACCCCGCGGTATCCACAAAAGAAATATTAACACTATACAGTACGTACATAAACTTTTGTCTTACATTCATTGAATTTCAAAATTAACTCTGTTATACATTCTATTTTAATATTTATTTGCAATTTATATACTTACTTTCTATTTTTTTGCCTTTTTTTTTATTAATTATTTTTGTTTTTACTATAGTTTAAAATTTCAACAACAACTTTGAAATAAGCTTTGAATAAATGTATAATTTTGTACAGAAGAAATCATTTGAAATGACATCCAACCTAAATTAACTTTCTCATAACAAATTTAACAAATTTAAAAATTTAATTCAAAGTTAAAGATTAAATATTAACGTATAATCTGTTATTGACAAAATTTTAACATGTTCAACTTATACTCGAAAACCGAAATAATATCTTCTATATTCTTTAATAACTGCTACTACCTATCTACTCGTATAATTATTTTATGAAAAAGCTTTTATCTGCTATATTCTAGAATTTTGGATATAATTTTGATATTCTATTTGTACGTATACTTTTCCTGGTATATGATATAAATATTTTTTTGATTACATACCTCTTTCAAGTTTCATTTACTGTGAGTAGTCCGACTTCTAAGGTATTGGTTGATTCTTTATCAGTTTCATATATACTGAAAATTGTTTCTCCGTTAGTTGCGTATAACTTATTATTGGTTCTTATATTTTAGTTTATGGAAGATGTTAGATGAGGATAAAAATTTGTATATGTTCAAAGTTCATGGGTACTTCCTTTGGATTTTGAAGTAATAATACCTTGCAGGTAAGTTGGAGATTTTGAGGTTGTAAAGGATTCATTTTTGGACAAAGTAGGAAATCACTCATAAATTCATACAGTATTATATGATGTTATAGTTTATCAATGCACTCAAGAATATTTTAGTATGATTTTTTTCATAGATTTTTTTTTAAAAAACATCAAAAACGGAGGTTATTATTGTTATTAATTTGAGTATTTTAAAATAATAATGAGTTTTAAAATTTAGTGTTATTACATAATTTTTTTTTTTAATTTTAAATTTTAAATGAAGCAATGAATGTATTATTTTATAAAGATGTGTGTGTGTGCTTATGTATTTTTACATCAACTAATTAAATTATTTAAAAAAAATATTTATTTGTGATAATTGATAATTGATATACATTTAATACATTAATAGTAATATAATATATTGTTTTCAATAGAAATTAGAAATTATTATATTTTCATATTATTACATAGTATCAGTATGTATGGTACATAATATATTTTACACTTCTGGTGCATAACAAAATGCTTTAACTATGTGCAGTAAAACATATAAATACTTTTTGTCCAGTAGTTTGGTACCATAATGTACAGTGTTTACAAATATTTGTTACAGACGTCGTCTTAGGTCTCCTCACTATAAATTTTGGCGTCAAAGAATCTCCGTCGTAAATTGATATCCGTACATAAGATAACTTGCTATGATTTTCAGTTCTTGTGACTCCAGTTGAACTGCTGAGGTAGACGGTATTTTGACCTCGATTTTGCACGCCGATACTGTATTATTAGGAAATGTGATGGTTTATTTAATATGACCATCGATATCCTTGCTTATTGTTACTTTGTGTTTGTTTGGTGTATTTAGCTAGGTGATAACCAACTAGACTGCCGAGACCTTATTTTCGGCAGATCCAGATATATTTTCTGTGATAATCGGCATCAAAGTGTAATGTTTTTCCAGTGAGCCAGTTAAATCTTTTCATGTCGAGTTCTGCTGGTTGTTTTAATTTGGAATTGAAGATCGAAGCATTTTATTAATTAATTATTGCGCATTCAAACATGAAACAGTTTAAATTTGTAATTTAATATTAGTAGTAAATAATTTTATTGAAAAAAAAATATATTGTTATTTATATTAAAGATACCATATAATTATTTCAATTGAGTTGTATACAAATAAGAAGTAAGCTTATGAACAATTTTTTATAGTTTATATTTTTAATTTTAATTGTTAACAGGTTAATTTCAGAGGATAAAAATAAATGTTTATTGATTTTTAAATAGTTTTTAAAATCTATTTCTTCAAAAATTTAATATTTGTGAATTGTTTAAAGTGTCATAATGACATTTGTTTGTCCTTAATTTTAAATATTTTTATTATTTTAATTATAAGTATTTACTGTGCATTATATTTATGTGTATAATAACTAATACCTACATAGTACATAATATATTACTTGGTGAGTGGTGATTGAAATATTATGGCTTATTTTTTATTAACTTATATTATTATATGTATAAAGACTACTTAAATAAATAGTTATTTATTTTTTATAAATGGGTCTTATAAGATTACATCTAATGATTAAAAAAAAAAAAAAAAAACGAAAATGATTAAAAATTACGAAGATTAATTGTTTACTAATGGTGGTAGAATTTCTTAATTATTAAGTTAAGTTAAAGAGTACTCGTAGATATTTTTGGCATATTACAGTAAATAGATGGGGTGTACGAAGTATATTCTTTCTGCCCATTTTAATCACCGTTAATAATTGTAATATGTTCAAGTTCAATAAAGGTGTACAGATTGTTGATGATTTAACATTTCAAATGTTCTTTTGATAATAAATATATATTTTGCATAAATAAATAAAAATGATTATCTGATAACAAAAGACAATATTGTTTAAGTATGTTTCGGTTTTCAAAAATTTTATACTATAGAAAATATCGATTTCTTTAATATTTAACCACTAGTAGTAAAACTTATATAAAAAACTCAAAAGAATATTCCTTTTATAGTTTATTTCGATGAAACGTATTTAATTAATTACAATTTTTTCACTATTTAATTTAATGGATCTTAAAATTTAATTTTTTCGATTATTTGTTAGAAAGTTATGTTGCTAATTAGTAATATTAATAATAATCTAAAATAAGTCTGTTTAAGATTGGTATATAATCTATATATATATTATTGTATAGATACTAAAAAGATACATTTAAAATTAAAAGGTAAAGTTTAAATGTATTAATAATTTTATAAATATTTTCATATAAGTATATCAGATATTACCAGCTATATTATCAATATAATTATATAATTAAAATATATAAATATTTGAAATAAACTGGAATCCATATTGTTATTTTATAAGAGTATTTTTAAGCGCTGAACTTTAGAGCACTAAAATTCTAAAATTAAACTTAAAATTTAAGTACTATTACTATTTACTTATAAATATTGAAAAAAAATAATAAGATTCAAATTAAATGAAACAACATTTGTATAGTGTATAGATAAATTTAGTTAAAAAAAAAAAAAATGATTAGAATAATAATTGGTATTACAATGACCAATAAGAGCAACAATTATTTTATTTAATTTTATAAAATATCTATATTATTTTTTTAATTTGTCGAATAATTGCGATAGCAGGAATGGGTAAATAACTTACATTTAAGTAATATTCTGTAATTTTTATATAGGTAATAATATTAAGCTCTATGCAGCGACGGTGATGATGGAGAGTTTTCACTACATTTTTATATCATAAAGTTATTATGGGGGAAGAAATTCATGAAACAGAATGACGTTGTTCCTATTTTTCAAATTACTTAACCAAATTTGACAAGTTTTAAACTGTTTGTGACTAAGTATATTTGTAAAAAATTTAAAGCTTTCCTTCAAAATTGGCTCATTTATTGAAATTATTCAATATTTAGGATATTATAGTCCGACATTAATTATAATATGAAAATTATTATAGTCCACATATTTATTAAAATATAATAAATAAAAATCAATCAAATTAAAATTTATAATATTTATCATTATGAAAAATTGTGTCTTACTTCAAAATAAGGTTTTACTAAAATCCTGCATACATGTGATTTGTATAAATTAATCGATAAAAGTTAAAAGTGATTCTAAAGTTCTCTTAAAAGTCAACAGTTTAGTACCCTTTTCATCCTCATCACTAATTGACCCATTTTGACTTTTGTGTTTTCTGTAACTTACGATAGACAAACGTGAAACACCAGCTGAATTTGGTCAAAATTTGGCGTGCATCCTAGACTAAATGAAGGCTCCTTCATTAATCAGTTCTGTCGAACAACTTTCCTTTTGCCAGAAATACGTAGTTAGATACTATCGAAATTCTAATTCCATGTGTCCTTTAACATAACCAAAATTCTATTATTTCAGCATTATTTATAAGCATTTCCACTACCTAACGAATGTGTTGTTGTTAATTAATATCATTCCCGTAATCGAAGGTATATAAAAAAATATATATATATGTAATTTAAATTTAGGAAAATATTTGTTTTTAAATTAATTCTTATATAAAAAAATTTGATTTAGGTTGATAATAATTATTTATCTAAAAACACATACATTTTATCATAAAATGTATGAGATAACATTTTTTAATAATTTAAAACTATTGCGACATATATTATATAAATTATGATCATATACATATAATATACATTAACTAGCTTATTTTTCATTAAATATGCAGTCTTAGGGTCTTTAAATCTTAATGAAACTTAGTTTTATTATTTTCTAGCTATATATTAAGTATTCCAACAATTTTGACTTATAACTTTCAAGTTACTATGTACAAAGTTAAACACAGGTAAGGCATAGACACTACTATAATAGTATTGTATGATAAATCATATCCGCTTAGAACTGTATTTCTGAAAATGCAATGAATTAGCATTGCATTCAAATGTATTATAATCAATATGGTACAGCATTATCCTTTACTGAAATAAATGAAGCGAGAATAGTTCCAAATTCTTTATCACTATAACCAATATTTTTTTCACGTAAATTTTTTACAGCACGGTGTATCATATAACACTATGAAAAAAAGGATACATTACTAATTTATTACTGAGTTGCAAAAATTTGTAAAAAGGTCTATAATAAAATTAACTTATGAGTTATGATTTTATTACTATTTTGTATGTACATATAAAGATAGCGTTACATATTTTTACTATTTATTTTTTCTAGTTTCATATTACAAATAAATGCAAATACTTTCCATCAATCATTTTCATTTTAGATTCCCAGCTGACTAAGTAGTAATATAAAATATGTTTAATGTAATGGGTACCTTTAACTTAATATTATAAAAATGTATGTGTTATAAATGATAAAGAAGTTATTATACCACTACACCAGTTCAATTAGACAAGGTATTGTTTTAAACAATCTAAAAACAATCTAAAGGTAATTATTTTGGTTAACCAAAATATGATTATTAGCCTTTTTTTATTATTATTATTACGTCTATATAGATAAAAATGAAATATAATTTATCATGTTATACAATTTTATATTATAATTTCAATTTTTTTTTTTGAACTTTTATTTCTCTATTAGTTATTGATTAGTTATTGAACAACATATTACATACAATTTAATAAGTAATACACTAATAGTACTTTATTCATAAGCTAAAAACCAATATTTTATCATTTCATTTAAAAAGTTGTCCACTGTAAAGTACTATAATAATTTATTAGTAAAAAAAATTAAAAACTGAAGTTCTAATAAAATTGAAAAATTCTCACTCAGCTGTTATTTTATTTAATATAGACGATAATGTATATATCACGCAAGCACTATATATATATTTAAAATTGGTATAATGCATAAATTGTATATACATTTATAAAAAATATTTTTGATTTTATCTTATGAAATAGGTTAGAAAAACCTATAAAAAAACCAAAATAAATGAATTGTATGTTAACTTAAATAAACATTATTTATTTTAATAATTTATAATTAATTTTTTAGTTTACATATAAATATAAATTATAAAAGTATTACAATTATGGTATGTATAAATTTTGAACAAATCGGATCAAGTACATATGTTTACTTGTATTATACTTGGACTATTTTTATAAATTATAAATATTGATAGATTAGTATAAATTTCTAAAAATTTTCAAATCCTCTATATCTTCCAATTATCTTTAGTTCACAAAATTAAATAACTCAACAATTATTTGTCTGAATTTTGATTTTGAAAAAAGATTAACATTTTTAGAAAATTATCTGCTAAATAATTTACACTAGAAAAAGGGGAGGGAGTCGTCGTTTAAAAAAATAGAAATTAGGATACTTCTTAAGTTTCATGAATTTGATAATATGGTCTTTAAGTATATTTTAAAATTCTAAAATTCGTGTTTTCAAGATGTGCATTATTTGAGAAAAAAAAGGGTGCGTATGCTTGATGAATCATTCTTTATACAAGAAACAAAACATATTGCTTTATTTAATATAGGTAGTTGTTAGACTATTCTGATGAGATTATTGGTAATGTCATAGGCGCAGAAATTATGTCTGTGCTGTTCCTTTTGCATGTAAATAAGAAAAATATTATAATATAGTATATACAAATCTATAGACAAATAAATAATCTGTATACTGTAATATGAAATGAAAGATAAAGTTATGTAGAATTATATTATTAACCCTAACTACTGAAGTGTTGTAAAATTAAACCAGAAAACTTAATTTGCTGTATAGTCGATTTTAAGTGAACTGATGTGTTAGGTTTGAACTCAATTATAATCATTGCATATGAAAAACGATTCTTAATGTGTTAGCCTCTTTTATTTCATGATATTTTATAGTTCATATATCTTAGTATTAATAATAATTCATTTTTTTACTAGTATACGTGGTAGGTTAATTAATTTTTACTCAAAACCATAGTAGATATTATACATTATATTATTAATTGTCATAATATACTATAATGTGTTATTGATTTAGGGACTGGATTTATATACTCTATAAATTTTAAAAATATGCATTTCTGCCTTTATTTTGTAGAAATATATCATTAACAATAAAAAATATGTTAAAAAAATCTTTAATTTAATTATTTTTATATCTTTACATAAAATTATTGTATATTATTATAAATTTTCAATGGTGATGTCCAATATTATAATTTAAATTTAAAAAAGTAATAACGAAAATATTTTTATTTTTTTTGTATAAATTCGGTATCTACAAAGCAATTGTATTGACTGTAAATGTAACTATAAATACATTATTTAATTAATATAATCAAAATATTACATATTATTATGCATTTAAAAATCGTTTATATGTAAAGAAAAGTCTTGAAATACAGAAATATGCAAAATAAAACTTTGTATTTCTGGTCTATTGACTATAATTCAAACTTGTAGCTTATCTAGCTACTTTTTAGAAAAAACATATAAATGCATATAAATTCGGTCCTAGTTATTGTTTTTATTTTATAAATCAAAATTTTATACCGTAGAATGGATTAAGGAGAAAAGTTTAATTTGTGAATAGGTTTGTAGTATAAATAGCTTAATATTAGTGTAAATATATTAAAAATTAAATTGTGTATAGAAATAATTATGTACGTAATACGTAAGAATGTAAAATATTTTCAATTTCTTACGATCAATTTTTTTGAAATATTATAAAATAACAAAAATCATTTTGTTAATATAATTAATCGATATATTATGAAAAAATAACTTGAAAAAGTTTAAAATGTCTATCATCTGTAAACAGTTTATACTAAATTGAAAAATTTTGAAAATGTTATAATGCTTAAAAGCTCATATAAATAGTTGGTGAATATGTCGAGTATTCATTTTTATACTTTAACAAAAAAATAAAAACTATATCAATTTTGTTGTAAACTAGTGTTGCTAGATTATACTAATGTTTTAATAATTATTTTTTATTGTTTTACAATATAGGTCGTATTTTTTAATGTTAGATTTCGGATTTCTCAAGTAATAAGCATTTATTAGATACTTTATTTAACATATTATTTTAATACACATGTAATTTATACTGTACTATAATATTATTATTAAAAAAAGTTTCAAATAACGTGTATTCGATAAAAGTTAGTTATAGATATTAAACTAATACACAAATTATATCATAAAAACAATGTTTTTAAAATGCAAGTAATTTAATATATATGATAAGCATTGATGTCATACGTAATACAACATTAAAGAATACCTTTGAATTAAAAAAAAATATTTCTTAAATTATTAAAACAGTGTTTTTAAAATTGCAACAATGACAAAAAGTTTTCTACTTGATATTCATCGCTTTTATGTCTAAAAAAACACTGGGTAATAAAGGATTGTAATTATTCTCTTAATCACCTTTTACTTTCATTCTCGAGAGAGTTTAACTATACATGTAAAAATTGAATAATACTATTCAAGTTCATTGATTGACTTACTTATATTACTATTTACTAGGTTATCACTAGTGTTAGGTATAAAAAATATTATTGAACTTATTTTTAAAGAAAAATAATAAATGAAAAAATAAATAAAATGTTTTGTTATTTTAATTTTTGAATATCAAATGTAACTAATATTACACATAATATAATGTTGCATATAGACTAACTTCTGTAATAAAATAGTAATAAATAATTTTAACTTTTAATTCATAATTTCAAGAATACTAATCCTCGTATCTTATATTTTATATATCATACTAATCATTATTCAATTGAATTAGGAATATTTTAAAAATATTTTAACTTATTGTCGCAATAAATCAATGAAGTATTATATACCTGTTTATTCTATTCGTCTATTTTACAATACTCATTAGTTGGTATTTAGTATTCCATAATAAAATAAGTATTTTTAGCATCACATTATTATTTTCAGTATTAACTGTAGTCATATAATATCCCATTGATTTAATTTTGCTCTATGACTATATTTTGTATTATTTAATATCTCAATTTATACTAAATTAATAAATAAATATTCAATAATAATATATTCTATGATGTATTCGCAATGTTATGTTTTGTTTAATAAAATATTAGTGTTTATATGTATATTTTTCTGTTCTTGATTTAAATTACATTTCTAAATTATTATTTAACAATACAAACTAGGAATACAGAGCTACTGCTTTAATATAATATATAAATCAGGTAACTATAATACACTGCATTGTCTTAAAAGAAAGGATTAAGTATAATCACATAAATTACCTACTTTCATTTATCAAACAATTTAATTGTTGTAAACTTTTATTACATATACGGTATTGTTGAGTAATATATATTAGTATGAAAAAAATAACAAACGTAATACTAAATAATGTTAAATGTTGATACTAACACATAGATACAAGTACAGATATTTAATCAAAAATTTAATCTAAAAATAATCTCTTAACCTAGAAGTAATCTCAAATCAAACAACGACATTTTTTAGGGAGCTTTAAAATAATACTTACAAATAATATATTATGATAGAAATATTCATCTCACTAATTCAGTTTAATGAATATTTACATGTCTTAACCTAAGGTAATGTAATATTAGTTGAAACTAAAATGTTCATAATGTTAATGAATAGTAGAAACTACTAAGTAGTTGTGAAAACACAATAAATGATATTTTGTAAACATGTCTATTTTTCAAGTATTAAATGTAAATATAAACATAGTTATATAGAGACAGAAGATAATCTTAAGTAAACTACACTTAAAGTTCATGTATAAACAAATTTGAAATAAGGTTAAATAAGTTTTAAGTTTTAATCACCTTATTTTTTTTTTTGTATAAAACTATATTTAAAATGGGTGCAAATAAAAAACAATAAATAAGTTTTGTGGTTTTGATATGTATTTTTATACGAGTCGACAAAACAATATTACATTCACTCTTTATTACTTTAATACATAAATAATATTCAAATTAGTAAATTAATAAATTAAAATAACACTCATTTGAAGTAAACAAATATTTTTAATTTTTGAAAATTACAAGTAAGGCGTCGCTTCACTTGTTTTATTCCCAAAACCATCATCGATAAAAAAGTATATATAAATATATATATATAATAAATTATTTACTCATTAAAAATAAATCTTTATACCTATTATATTATAGCATAAATCTATACCAAAAGTTAACAAAAAATATATATTTACCGAATTACTAAGACATAATCAATAATTATTTTAGTATAAACACTATAAACTTTCTATGCATAACAAAATATTCAAAATAGATGTATTTTTAAGCTATTTATAGAAATTTAAAATCTTTAACTTACATTTTTTTTAGATTTATATTAATCTAATTTATGTTTATAAAATTTGAAATAGAAGGTTTTTCACTAAATTTTTTTACCGTTTTGATGTATATTGTGGTAAATAGTAGTTGTTATATTTTTAAATTTTTAACGTTGATAACACTTTTTTGTCAGGTATAATAAAATAAATTGATTAAATAATAATAATAAACTGCTTTGGTACATATTATATTAATTTGACCAATTCTGACTACTGGAAAAAGAAGATAAAGATGAGTACTGTAAGTTCTAGTACTAGAATTTCGAATATGTCGTGGGATATTAATTTATTTGTATTCTTTGCTGTATGAAGGTAGAGGGTTTCAAGTGCATTTTCAAGAGCTTTAAAATAGCAGCTGCTTCAGAAGAGTATAATATATAGGATTTTGATGTGGACATGAATGTGATTGTTTCTCTTTAATATGTATATTAGTGTAATGTATATTCATATTATTTAAATTAATAATTTTAAATATTTCCATTGGGCTAACTACTTTATATTGTATATTAAACTATGTATTAGAAAATGTACACAATTCATCTTAACAAAGTACTTATTTAAGTTATATATTTGTATACATTTATCTAAATGCAATGCATTTGATATGTAGGATTTACAAAATAGTATAAAATTAAAAGTATCAAAATATACATAAGAAATATCCTATATTTTTAATTTATTGGTCTTATATTTTATGGTAATAACTTTGAAAAGTTTTAAATTTTACTAATGTATTATATATGTATTTAAGGCAATTGGAAACAGTTCAATTTTTTAAGAGCGTTTTAACCAATAAGTGGAAAACTATAATGTATACTTAGTTCCAGATGTTTAACTTTTATGTTAAAACAGATTTCGATTAGTTAATTACATTTAAAATATTCGCGTAATATAGAAATCAGACCTTTGGTTATTTTCAGTATTTTTTGTGATCTTTTAAAAACAAAAACATATTTTTAAAAGATAGCGCGAAAAGATGTATTTTTTTCCAGAAATTATTTTACATTTTTGAAATGTTTGTTTTGTATTTGATATATTTTTATGTTGATAGTATTTTTACGGGTATAATATTACTTCATCGGTTACATTTACATAATGCTTGTGCTAAATTTAGCTGTGGTGGTACTTAAGAATATTTTAGGCTTCACATATATTAATAATTGTATATTTGCATTAATTATTCACTCAAAAATCACATTTCCGCTTGTATTAATACACAATTGCCTGAACAATATTCATTGAAAAATTATTAAATCCTTTCAGGTATTTTTTTTAAATATAATTAAAACTGTGTATAGTATAGTATATGGTATGTTATACAGTTTTGAAAATATCTAATTTTTTTAGTACATAAATTGTAAATCAACATTTATCTTATCTAATTAAATTTAAGTGAAATTTTGAAGCTTATTTTATAACTTGTGTATTATATAAAAACATATGATGTTCATGATAATTGTGCAGTTAAAGGTATAATAAATAATTATTAATAGATAATAAATAAAAATTTAAAATTATGAAAAGCTTTTCTAAATAATTTATTTTATTATTTTATTTAATATATTTAATTTTAATACATTTTGTAATTCATATCATTGAGTATTTTACGTAATAACAACGACAATTTTTACAGAAATTAGCAAAGTGATGATAGTAATATAATGATGATAATAAAAAATAATTCAATATATTTATCTGAATATATATTTCTTATGAGAGTACTATAAGAATCATTAGATTTCTAAAAACAGTTGTAACAAAAAAGATAAATTAATATCAAAGGCAGACTAAGTAAATAAATATAAATAATTAACATTTTCAAGAACACTCAATTACTCAATGTAAATATGTTTATAAAGATAAGGGTTCGAGTTAATTACCATGGTTATACGAAAGTTAAACTATACGTGATACGAGTGAGTAAATATCTATACGTATCAGTATTAAGTACGTGTTTGGCACAATAACTCATTTGAATACTTTAAAAAAGATGTAATATATAATTTATTATATTGTTTTATAAGCAAGTGACAAAGTAATGATTTCAAGTATTTTTTTTCAGAAATTTTCTAAAATATAAATTATAATATTATCATGATAGAATTATTTGTTTAGCGTAAACGATCAGTTTATAGGTATTATATTTGTCAGTTGTGTTGTGGACCCTTAAGGGTAGTTCAGCATTACCATTGCAAGACTGATAGTAAAAATAAACGTTATTTCTGCCACGAGGCTGACAAGTTGTAATACAGTAAATGTCACGGAAAAACTTATTGTAAAAACAAATAATTTATAATAAAATATAATAATAATAAATTGTTTTAGATTAAAAATAAATACCAATTATTTATGTTTCGATTGTTAATGACTGGTGAATAACGTTATTTTGAAACGATTTTATTTCAATATTTTAAGCAATAATATGTAACTGTGCCAATAAATAAATTATAGAGAGTTGTTCAATTGAATAAATACCAACAGTTTGTCACTTTTGGTACGTAAATCGTATAAAATATTTGAACGAATGTAACTTTTAATAGAACATTTAATATATGCATCGAATTAATATTTGGCTACCGTTGTTAACCTTTCCAACGGCGCGCGGCGGTACATACACAACTTGAACCATAAAATAATAATAATAATATATTGTATAATATGTTTGTTTATGATCGCGAGCGAATTGTGGACCCGACCGTAATGTATTGTCCATGCATCATTATTGTTATGCTCAGTTTGGCATTGGATACGCAACACTTTGAAGTGTCTGCTATCGGGGGAAAAACACGAATAAATATAATAATGGCAAGTTTATTTATTTTAGACCACTCAAAAGATAAGCTATGGCTGTGGCTGTAAAAGGTCGCCTCTTCATGTTGCGTTACTATGATATTCACGTAATAATATTGTAATGATACGTATTATAAAAAGCTTGTATGTTTAATGTCGTATATATTATGTATAAATATTAAATAACTTACTTACGCGGGGAATGTGGTGTTTAACAAGTGGCAGCGTCGCACTTGAATTTCACGGGACCGACAGCTTTGTAGTAAAAACTATCAGAATCAAATCTATTCTTTTTTTCGACTAAATCTCTGCGATTTACAATCAATGTGAAATTGAATACATGCTTATATTCGCGTTTTACATACAAGGTGCGCAAGTAATTACATATAAAGATGTGCAGAAACACTCTATTTCAGGAGTCTTTAACCTGCGTTCCGTTTCGTCGTTATATTAGTCTCGTGAATTATGTACATTTTAAGCATAGCATGTAATGTATTTTTAATTATTTGACGTATGTTTTAAATACGAATGCGGTCAACGAAATTTTTTAAAAAACAAGTGGTGGCCCATTACCCAAGAAGGTTGAATTCTACCACTCACAATAATATTTAGACAACGGACATGACAGCACAATCGTGTTGCTGTTTGCATATAGTTAAAATTCTCGCACGTTGCGTTAGACGATTCATATTAAATAGGCATTTAGTCTAGATTCTCATTAAATCATCGGTTAAAGACCAGTTTAATTAAAAATCATGACTGTAGTCTACACTATTCGAATTAAAGGACCAGAACGATCATGGAATAGTTCAGACAGCGTAGTGTAACTTGTAAGTACCCCAATGTCAGATTCAAACCTAACGCTTAAACCGCAGACAACTGCAACGACGGACACGGAATAGCTGCTATTCGAATACAATATTATCATGATAAGTTTGTTAACTTGTATGATTCGAAAAACATCCACACTGGATATTTACTTTACTTAGCGTTCGGTGGGGTGACAACTATTTTGTTAGTTAGTATATAAAAAAACTGTTGTTGAGTACGTGAAAACCGCAAATAGTTCGTACAAAATCGTGAGGGACTATGTAATGTTATTACTGTAGAAGTAAATTTGTTAAACACCACTTAATTTCGTTTTTACAATTATAAATGAGGGTAACGAGTGTAGTAAATATTAGCTTGTCATTAAATCAAATTTATTTAAATTTATATCTATTTGATTAAATTATAGGATTTTGGTTCTTTTACACGTTTAAAAATTAAAGAAATAGAACAATTATAATGTTATCCACAAACACTTTGATAAAAAAAAACTCTCAAACATTAGTGTGGCATCCCGTGTCAAAGTCCGCGTGTATACAAACATTGTTTCTGTTGCTGATGACGGTGACTGGAAGGACAGCAGATCTCGCATTCTGGTTGTGACGGAGCGGCGGTGTTTTTTAATCATCACATTTTTAGTATCTCAAATTGTTTGCTCGATGTACTTACTTATTTCAAATAGTTCTCAAACCTAATACCAACACTACATCTGGAATGTAGACGATATTTTAATAGTATACGCCAAACCATTATTACAGACGTAGGTGTCTATGACTGTTTAGAGTGTACATTTTTCCTCAGAACTATTTTAGGAACATTTTTAGGGGTCCAATAAAAATTCGAGACGGATTTGTGTGTGTTAGTCAGACAGTAATACAAACGATTAGGATTACTTGGCATTGCTAAAAGTCTATTATTAAAATTGTTAAATTCTATCTCTTTATGAAATTTCAATAATCATTGTTTTTAATGTTTCCGTAGTTTGTAATATTATATTATATAAATACGTTACATTTTCAGTTATTTTAAATGATAATAATTGTGATTTATTATTGTCGTGGTGCCGGAGTACGACAACGATTGACAAAATTATCTAAATTTATTCGTAGAAATTCGTTATTACAAGTATTGGCATTTAGTGTATGATTATGTAGTTACTACTTGTTATCATTATGATATTGAATATTTTCATTTTTCGTTATTACTTATTCATTGCTTAGTGTTGTACAGCTAATATAGTTGTCATAGTGTTATTGTTTCAAAACTGAAGACTATAAGTTACATTAACGCTCAAATTACCTTGGATAGTTAAATATGTTAACATTTCGCAAATCTCTCATTATTTCATGTGGTGATGGTTTAGTGCCTTAGTGAACACCCCAAATGTGTTTAGATATATATATTGTAAAATAACTATATATTTGTATATTATGATATACTTTGCTATGCAGTGGCCAGTGGATATATAAGCACTTTTATACTGTCCAGTAATCGTGCGTTGTATTCATAACGTCTATTACACTGTACAAAGTATACGTCATTTCTTCATTCAGTATGGAAATCTGTGGCTGTATATTACATAATATTATAACGGATGGTCGGCGGTCGCGACGCGTGACGTACTCGTATATGCGTATTATTGTATTTTATTTTTTCTTCCATCCCGGCCGTCAGCATAATAATATTAATAATATTATGTGGAAAATATTACATTCCACGCTCCTTTGGTGTTTTGGATACCGAATAGAATACGATTTCAGTGCGCGACGGGCTGGAATAATACGTTCTGCTGTCCGGTTTTCCATACGAAAAAAGTATTACAGAGGTATTCTGTATTATATTAATATAATATATATATATACATATTTTTGTATAATATATTATATTGACAGATTTTTCAGATAGTTTTTACAATAGTAGGTAATTTAAATTTGTATGTATATAAGTATATTTTTAAGAATCGATGATTCGAATAAGTTAAAACGACAATTTGTAATTTTTTCATCATCAAATTATTATAATACGGTAGTTTATAGTTTGAGCAGGATAACTGAAAATTTTAGTTGACAATAAGGTTTAAATGTTTAATATCGAATGTAATAGAGCTGTTGATCGGGTAGTCAGTTCAAATAAGTTAAACGTCTAGCACTGCGGTGGCTCTTGACGACTCAATGTGTTTGTATTTCAAGTATCATCGTGTTTGAGGCGTATTATGACTTATTTGTTTGCGTATGTATTCGCACTATTTAACCGTTTTCTGTGAGTCCGGTTGGAAACCGGTTAGTATTTACAGCCGTAGTGGATTAAATAGTGGCTAAATTGTAAAGTAGTCCTATGGTCTCTCGAGAGCTAAACTGAAACAGATTAATTTATGGTCTTTTGGTGACTAAAGGGTAGGCAGCGAGGTAATATATTACTGAAAGGTGCATAATATTAAACAACAATATTACAAAGTCCGCGGGATTAGGTCGTCGGCCGATGTAGTTTCTTGACGTGCAGCTTAACGCCGCCGGCGCACGTCCGACGGACGTCAATCGTTACAGTCTCCGCCGCCATCAAGTTAACTACATTAATAATAACAACAACAACAACGACAACGACGACGACGAGGATGAAAAGGACAACGACAACAACAACAACGACGAAAAGGACAACAACAACAATAATAACAACAATTCGAGTCTGATGACGCGGCATGGCCAACGCTGCCGCCGCCGACGGTGCGCTATAACTCAACCGCTGCGGCGGCAACGTTTAATAGGACGGACCGGCCGGCACGGCGGAGGCAGGACGGCTGGGGGAGAACTTAAACGTACGGCGATAATATCCGGCGGCGATGAATACCGCCGGTGTGTGCATGGCCGGAAAGTTGATAATTAACGACGGGACGGCGGCGAGCGTCGTACCGCCGCCGCGACAACGGGACGGGCGAAACGCCGAGCGGGCGAACGAAAGCGCGCGCGCGCTACCCTCCGCCGCCGCCGCCGCCGCCGCCGTATAGCGTTAACGCGGCGGCGTCCGTTCTCGCGGGCGACACGACGACCATCAGTCGACGGTACGCGCGCGTTGTGTGCGGAAAAGCGGACGATTTCGCGCGTCACCACCCACACGTAATATTATCGTCGTCGTCCCGCCTAAACGCCGGCGAGTCGCGTGTTCTCCGCAATAATAATATTATTGTTATCTCGTCCCTTAGAGCGAAGAATATCTTGTCCTCGTCGTCCGGTACAGTGGTGTCGCGGTGTCGGTGGGTGGGGTGGTGCAGACGTCCGCGTCGGTGTAGGTGCTGGTGTTTAAGGGTTTCCGCTGGTGTTCGTTGCGATCTCCATTCGCCGATCGCGTCCGTCCCGCTCGCCGTCTCCCGGTCCGGTGCGATCCGCCACCCCGGACGATGACCGCCGCGCGTCCGACGCACGCCGACCGTCGTCATCCAGCGGCGTCTCCGCGGCCGTTCGCCCCGGTGGCCACGTGACGTGGCTGCTGCTGCTGCGGCGGCTACGCCTGCTGTCGGCCACGACCACGACGACCACGGGCGAGCTGCTCGCTTACCGGGCGGCGACCGCGGCCGCTGCGGCGGTGGCCCAACGGACGGCCGCGGCGGCGGCGATGTACGGCAACGGCACCGGCTTCGAATTTGGCGGCAATTACACGGACGAATATTCCGGGAGCGACAACTGTTCCGCGTTCCCCGCGTCCCCGTCGTCCGTGTTCAACAACGTCACCGGTTGCTTCGAGGAGCCTGCCGTCATCGTCATCGTCAAAAACTATTGGGCGCTCGGGCTGGTCGTGTTCCCCATACTCACGCTGTTCGGCAACATGCTGGTCATAATCAGCGTGTGCCGGGAACGGGCCCTGCAGTCCGTCACCAATTACTTTATCGTCAGCCTGGCGCTGGCTGACCTGCTGGTCGCCCTCGTCGTCATGCCGTTCGCCGTCTACGTGCTGGTGAGTGTCGTTGGCCGTTTGATAAATAGTACGACGAAAATAATGAAATCGTGTCCGAATTCGGTCGGTCGACTTTTGGTCGGCGTCGTCGTCGCAGCGCCCGCACCGAATAGTCGATTTTACGTCAAAGGGAAAATGGTATAATAATTTTTTAGGGAAGGTACGAATGGATACAAATCGTATAAAAAAAAAATAAAAGAAATCGGTTAGTCCAGGAGTAATGATGATTTACTCCTACGAGTAGGTGCCAGGACGATTTGCCTAATTAATTAATACAATATTGTCGTTACACGTATATTATTGTAATAATGCCAACCAGACGTGTAATAATGTCAACTGTCAAGTTCTATAACGTACGCCGTACAATGCCACTCCATATTGTTAGAGTTGAATTTTTCCACACCTGAATTATAGGTACTTCGTCGGGAAAGTGGACAAAGCACGAGTTATGGTTTTCGAGGTCCCAATATGAAATAAAAAATATTGTTTACATTGATATTTTTATTTTTATTAAATTTCGCTAAAGTAAATTTTTGTATTATATATTGTATACATTTTTCATTAAACTAATAATAATATAATATTATATCCCGAGAAAAATATCAAGACAAACTTTGGCTAAAATAAAATTATTAGTACTATATTGTTATTAAATGTAATTTTTTTTTTTGATTATTGTTATTCATATAAGTGTATTTAGATATTTTCTTTTACACATAATGTTTAATAAATAAAAATAAAAATATTATAAATTGATAAAAAAAATTGAGTCCGCTAAAATAATCTTATGTCCGGGGGACATGGTTTCTCCTGGACTCCCTTTCAAATCTGAGTTCGTTGTTGGGTACCTACTCTGCACTTAGATAATCTTCTACTTTATATAATTCTGTATAATATATGATGATCTTATAAAGAATTATCGATTATCGTAGTGATAACATCTATTTTTCTTCATTTCGGAGTGAAAACGGTTTTGAAAAATTCTGAGCAATCGTGCGGAAAACGTCTTCGAGGTGGACTACGGATAAGAATATAAATGGAAAATGCTGTATTTAGATCAAAAGACTGAAAATAAACGGTATATTTCAAAAAAACATTTTACCAAAACACCGAGGAGCCATTATTTTTTTTAATTTTTTTTTTTTTAAGTGAATCGAAATTGAAATTTAATTTGAGCTATAGGTTTATCAGTACTTGTAAATGTATTATTTTATTTTAGGGGCTCAACTATATTAATATTATTGGATTGTTTTATTCAGTCGTTTCTCATCGTCATACGATCAGCATTAAATTACAATTTATATTATGTTTTGGTTCTAAATAATTGTTAATTAAGTACAGATTTGTATTTACTTTTACTTTAAGTTGTATAAATCTTGTTTCGATTTTAAATAGAAACATAATATAAAAAGCAATAATATTTTATTAAGGTTTGGAAATCTTGATAAATTTCAATTGAAAATACTATAAAATAAAACTGATACCAAAACCTATAAAAACAACAAGGTTTCAATTCCTTACTTAGACGTACATTTGTGTAGAAAGTTACTAGGGTTGAGTGAGTGTTGATAGATATGCTTGCAATCATTGACTGAGTATTTATATTTGACTATCAAGTTCTGCCATAGAACTTCTGCTTTAGGTTACGATCTGAGGCATAAACCATTTGTAGAAATAGCACAAGTTTAGTAGCGGACGTTGTCCGTTCGACGTTTAAATGGTTTTGGTTTCACGACCAAGAAAGAATAATAGGAGGGGGTGATCTTTTCATTTTTACGGCTGATGGGCCGCACTTTCGACAACTATATAATATTACTACATTATTATATGATACGCAGCGCGCCGTTGTGTTAGTATCAAAATGTAAACAATTATGATTATTTCGTGAGAGCATGGTGGTGGAGGTGGAAAATATTATTTACGGCCGGGGATCGTGTAATAATAAATATATACACAAAATAACGACAGTAGAAAACGGTATTGAAATAAAAATTTGCGATTAGCAGCTCCGCATCGGGTCGTTAAACGCGTCAACCAGTAGGAAAGGCCTGCCTCGTCTGGAATATAATCGAGAGGAAATCTTATTTACTATGTTATTATGCGCGAGGTTGACAGACCCACGGCCACAATTTCTTTTGTATTATGACGTTTGTCTTATCATGTTTCCTTCAGAAATAAAAGTGTCGTATCTTCTAACATCATTACCACTACCACCGCCATCAACCATTCTTCCATTTTATCTCATTTATTTAAAAATACGCCGTGAAAATATTTAATGGTTATTTCACCACTCGTCGACAACTAACCACCCCGCCAAGAAATTTTCCACGTTATGATCTCGTAAGCAGAAAAGTTATAATATTTTAAATCCTCAGCGAATAAAATCTCATTGCATGGCTAATATTATTTTACAATTTTTTAAATGGACCCTATGTGTTTCTAGATCAAAAATTAAAAAAATCATTTTCATATTTTGTAATTAGTTTATAATTAGTTTAAATACAAATATATACTTTTATAGTTCACCGGGTAATATATTTAACGTAATTCACTCATTACTTTAAATACTATGAACTTTTTTGAAATTATCATTTTTATATAATTTTAAGACGTTAAAAAATATTAAAAATAATAATACATATTTCACTATATTTTATCGTTATATTTTTTTATTTTTTCTTTAACGAAAATATGCATTTTTAATTCATTATTCCAAAGCAGATTATTTTTGTAGTACTTTGATGTACAGAAATTTAATTTTGGACGAGTATTTTATGAATTATAAATATTTAAAATTTAGATGAGTGGAGTTGAGTTATTTAGGGGTATCCAAAGGCGTGTAGTCAGCGGAGCTAAGAGGACTATATGCATTCATATTGATAATGTTTATTTTAGCATATACTATAATATTATATTAATTTATAAATTTAAGTAATTTTAAACACAATTTTTTTTATAAATAAGTTATTGCTTCAGCTATTAAAAACATGATTTAAAAAAAACTTTTAATGAAAGAAATATATAACGAATGGATAATTTGTTTTGTCTTTGCCTATAAAGTTTCTGGTTACGCCACTGGGAGTACTTCGAAAAAATTTTGGTTCACTACTCCAGTATTGAAACTTTATATACTTGTAACTAATAATCTACTTATCCAAGATTATTATACATCGATATACATCGAATAATATTTTGTTTCAAAATATAAAATTAAAAAAAAAATATTGTTATTTAAAAGGGCGAAAAACTTAAAAATTATAACGATAAAAAATAAAAAAAATATATAATTTTTTTTCTTAAATGTATTTTGTAACGGCTTAAAATTATGCATTAGAAATATTTTCAAAAACTCTAGTGTTTCCTGAAACAATGAGTTAGTTCATTAAATTACCCCGTATATGTATTGATTAATATATCTCATTAATATCTTAATATTTATACAATATTTATAGGTAAGCACAGTACACATTATATATATAGTTTTATAAATATAAAGTTTTTTTTTATGCATTTTTGATAAACCATCTTTTGTAGGGTTATTCGGGGGTGGTACTTACGTGGCAGACACTAGGATACACCACCCATTTACGCAATATCTTTTGATGTCCGTCAGAATACTAATGTCCTACCACATTTGGATCGGCTATTTCTAATATAGAATATGTGATAATAAAATGTGACTGTAAATTCTATCGAAATAATTGATACCTTAAAATCTCTCTATTATTCATAAACATTTGTAAATATGATAAAATGTTGAAAATTATTTGGCTTTTTTGTGTTATTTATATTAAAAAGTCTATATTGAAAATTTGTCGATTTGTCGATTTTTCAGTTTTTTTTTTTTTTTTTTTTTGATATATGTATGATAACATTTTTATTTAAATGGAGATAATTATTTATATTCTCATTAAAAGAGATTGACAATTTAAAAAAAGGCACTTTGTGATTTGATCTTACGGTGACCAAAAATTTCAAAAATTCATATGAATAGTTTTATTTTTATAGATATTTAATTTTGAAATTTTGATTGTATTAGATATTTAAACGAAAATTTAGTTAAATTGTTGTTATTCAATAAAATTAAAATTTGTGGGTCTTGAAACTTTACACCTTTATGTATATTATTATTTACTATTTATAATAAAATTTTCAAAATATTTAAACTAATTTTATGTTATTAGTACTACAAAATCTATTCATACCATGTTTTAATAGATAGGTCAGTTTTGCCTTAGAATGTATAACATTAAATTCGATTTTTGCCAAAATTAGTTTAACTACTATTAGACAAATAAACAACTATAAGTATTGAATATATGTATATGTATATAAATTAATATCCTTAGAAATATAGGCTGATAGATAATATTACTAAGAATATACGAATAATATAAGAATAGACTTTGTTTAGAATCGTTTTAAGTATACATTGATTTATCTTCAAATTGAAACTCAAGACAGTCATTAAAGTGATCTACTTAATGAAAAAATCTAATACATAACAGAGTAGCTTTACTTCTCGGTTTTTTATTTTTGATTAAATTAAACTTTCAATTTTAAGTTTTGACCATAGATATTATGCGTATTTATATACATAAAGATTCCTAGCAGATTGTAGTTTAAATGGTACAATAGGGTGCAAAGCAACCGTATACATGGTATGGTGAATTCAAAATTAGACCTTTTCCTTAGATTTTAGATGATTTCAACTAATTCTATCTGGAAACATACATTTTGGTGGGATTATTATCAAAGAGATGTTTGTATATCATGTGTTTGGGTTATTCTACATTATACTATATATTATACGTTATTTGTCTGTCCGAACTACAAGTCTTCACCGTGACCAAACTACAGATACCGTATGAGTGATATGCTGTCATGCACAATTTGTTTTTGGTTGGACAAATTATCATGTTGGAATTAAATCGGACTGAATGTTGGTAGATAAATGATCATCTAATATTATTTTTTAGGTGGAGTATTTTATTTTATAAAATTGGTATTCAAGTTTAAAGTATTATTATTAAATAAAAATAATTTCTATTTAAGTGATATTTTTTAATGAAAATTAAGATGAAATTATAATAATAAACTTATATTTAACAAAATATTTTTGAGAACTAAATGCATTTTATTCTACTTAATGATTTTTTTTTTGTTGCCCACGAAACATCGTATAATGAAAGTTACACTGTGTTTTATATTAGTATATGTTTATTTTTTATACGTAATTTTTTTAATGTTTGTATATATCCATAAAATTGATATATAAATACATATAAATACGATAATTTATATAAAGGTAATTAAAAAATATAGTTAAATATTTAATAATAATAAAGTTAATTGTATAATAAATATTAATGCATATTCCATTCTTTTGAATTTTGAGTTGTGGTACTAGTATTAAACATTGAAAATTATTTTGTAAGCATCATAGTGTTAGCTTAAAATGACTGTTTTGGAAAATATTTCTTTATTGTATATTAACTTGTAATCTGGAATGTATAAAAATAACTGCAGAATTGGTCGTTTTTCTACTACATCTATAGTGATTTTCATACAACCAATCGAGCATTTAGATATATTTGTAAGTTTATTTGAGGATAAATAAAATAACCATTGAGTTCATTAATGTAAAGCAATTTTATGTAATACATTATTAAATACATATTTACTCGTTAAGTGACCCGAAACATATATCTACTGTTCATCGTTATAGTAATATTAAAGTAATTACATTCAATAACATAACAATTATTTTTACTTTGTAAGAAATAGATTATATTTTGTTAATGTTTGTAAAAATTCTGTTTTAATTTGTACTAGGTAATGTAAGAAACGTCCGATGAACTACAGATTGTTTTTTGAAAAAATCTTATTTTATCTACTATCTATTTACATCTAGATTAAATTTGTGATATATAAAATGATAACGTTAAAAACAATTTTAATCAATCATGTCAGTATTATTTGTTTAATTAATTTACATTTGTAGAGGAATCTACAAATGTTTTGCAATATTTTTCAGTTCTTAAGTTGTTAAATGTTTTTATATTTTATCAAAAATGTCTAAATCAGACTAAACGAATCATGTTTTAGGTTTATATATTGATAGTTATAATATGTTAACAATTAATCGATATATCATGTTTATAATGAATTCAATTTGAAGGTAATTGTGTGTTTATGTTAATATAACTTTTGATTAAAATCTTCTACTGTTTAATGCGAGAAATGCGTGTATAATAAGCGACACTAAAATATAATTACACCTATTATTAGGTAAGCAATTAAGGTTTTATTTTTACCTGCTTTGAATAACAACTTAATATAACTTATATAAACGGATGCATTCCCAAAATTTCAATTATTGACATTGTGAATTATGATACAAAATATTATAAAAAATATTGAACCCAATTATCTTGAAGTTTTGTCATTTATTTATAATTATTGAAACATAATTTATATTAAGTAAATATAAAAATATATATTGAATTTATTACAAGGTATATAATATATCTGATGTTATTTATGAATTTTAATTATGAGCCATTAAATTTTCATATAATGAAATGTTATAAAAAAAAATGTGTTTTAATAATATATTATAATTATATCTGTTGAAATTTTAAAAAAAGTGTCAAAACCTATACATTTTTTAAAATTTAAATTAAGAATAATATTTAAACAAATTATATATTTAAGCTTAAAATGATTTTTTTATCTCTTGTAAGCATTGCTTACATTGAAGATAGAGAGTTATATAATACAAATTTAAATATTAGTTTTTCATAGATCTAATAATAATATACTCTAGATCAGAAAATATTAAGATATTCTCATAATGATGATACTTATTCGTTGTATTTGATCTGAATAGAAGATTAAATAAATGTAATGATTACAAAGGAAATCATTTAAACTTCCTTCCAAAGTTAATTAATCGCAAACTAATCAATTCCAATATGTTTTTCAAACACACATTTTGTTAAAAAATTAAGTTAATTTTTTTTTTTAATATGTCTAATTCTTATTAGATTAATATAATAGTCGTTTTTAAGAGTGAAACAGATACATATAAATGATAAATACTTATTTAATATAATATATAATATATAGTATTATATTATTATTATTTACTATTTAATATAATGTAAATTATAATATACTATACAATGTATACCTATTACTGTATACATATATCTGTTAAATAGCATAAAACATATTATGTGAAATGCACGCAATGGCATTCGCCCTATTTGAGTTTGTCGTTATTGGACAACGAATTATAGACATGGGTTATAGACGTTATAGTAGTTGTAGTATTCGTATATAGAGAAAAAACAATGTTAGACATTTACGCGTTGAATATTCATATATATATATATATATATATATAAACATAGTATGATATACAGACGGTATTGTATTACATGGCGTGGGCGCCATATGCATACGTTTTTGCATTGGGAGAATTTCCACAGTGAATATGAAGCTACACTGCAGCTAAAAAAAAAAAAATATACAAAATAAAAATGTATATATTTTTCGTCGGAGAACGGTTATCGAGGACCACCCGCTCGAATTCGGATTTTCCGGGACTGTAATTTTTCTCTAGACCGTCCCATTACACACGCGTTATGTATACAAAATGCATTTTATATATTGTACTTTCATGTGTATGCTCGCATAAAACTGAAGTGTTGATATCAGTTCGCGCTTCGAAAATTGTTCATCGTGAAAAGAAACGAATTCAAACATAACGCGTTGAAACTCGTTCTCCCGACGTAAAACGTTTAACGTAACAATCTACAGCATCTATTCAGAAACAATCCCTAAAGGGGTTTTTTTTTTTTTATTTGATTTACAAAATATAAAATGCTGCATACGTATACTGTTTTTATTCAATAGTATAACTATTGCGTATTGTCTATTTTGTTGTTTTACCAATAATAATGGTGATGTATTAATCTACCTCCTCAATAAAATATCGTTACTAAATCTGCATTTTATCAAGGTGTTCTGGTATTTATCAGTTAAATTGATAACAAATAAATTTGTGAATGATCATGTTAAAATTTAATGAAAAAGATAACTAAGAAAGAACTAATTTTTGCCGAAAACATCACATATACTATATTATTAATTATTTTAATTTTATATCATAAATTGTTGTTATTAACTTATTAATCGTTACTATGCAGATACCTTCAATAGAACGGCACGAATAGTTTTGTGGTATAATCAACATAATATTGGCGAATATTTTGAAGATTGAATTTTTAATAGTAATAGTAATATAAGTAATAACGAATAGTTAAAAGTTTAGATTATAAATTTTTGAATTGCATCAAAATAACTAAAATCTTTAAAGGAAAAAATTCATGATTTTTCGTTAAATCTCTAATTTTGTCAAAACTATAACTTAGAATGTCTTAAACGTTTACTGTAGCTGTTATATTTAATTAATACATTTCTAAATACAGTTGTTATACATAATAAATAAGTTACAAAAATAAAATAATGATATCGGTGAATGTAATTTAACATATTATATTATACAGTGTTTTTAAAAAGCTAGTTTTTATAACGAAGTTAAACGCGTGGCCATGGTTGATTCTGGGTCTTATTGTGTGGAATAGTGATGGTTGACGTGAGTGCATGACGTCGAAAAGAGAGATGCAGGTGTATTGGACTCGTACCCAACTCGGGATTCTCGGAGTAAATAATGTATTGCTACGGTGACGACAATTATGTTCTGGTTAGGCTGCTAGGTTATTTATTGGACTTGATGCTCGTACCTTACATCACAGAAGCCCATTGTTATTGTGGGAAATTAAGGAGGAATTAATGCACTAAAAATAATAAAAATGTATATTATAGTTAATAGGTAGTTAAAATTCGGTAGTGGTAGTTTCCATCTAGGCCGGCGTGTTTTAGAAAATGTTATCTAAGATATTTTGATACTGAGCGAGGATGGTTTTAACCTAGGTGATTAAGTCCAGGATAATAGTACGGTTGTAATGTTAATAATAAAATAAATCAAAGGGTATATTTTCGATTACATTTCTAGAAATATTTAATGCGATACTTTTTGTTAAAATAAATAGTTATTGGTTAATGTTAAATTATATTTGTTTTTATTTCAAAAGAACTATAAAACGTTTACTTAGCCATATGTTTTTTGTAGGCGATTGTTAGAAAATTTACTGAAAAGATTTAGCTACATTTTTACCCAACTAATGCTTTCTGAAACATTTTCTCCCTTTTTCATTCTTCACGTTTTAATACGTTGTAAAAGAACTATACATCGGTTACTGTACTGAAATTCAGCACAAATAAATCGCAGAGATACAAAATCGTGCTAAAATAATAATTGTTCTGGGTTTTTCTTCTTTCTTGTTATTTATTGTTTGTATTATTTCCGAATTTTTTTTACTTATGTTTTTGTAAGACTTATATGGTTATATGAATGGATATATTTTGTTTTTAAATTAATTTTGTAGTTAAATTAAAATTGCATTTAGAATATTATATAAAAAAACATATCAAACAATTAACACTACCTAATAATTTGCATAAAATATGACTAATTATATTATATACCTAATAGCTACATTTTGATAAATTTATTGTATATTATAAGTTATGAGTTTTATGATTTATAAAATTTACATTATAATGATGAAAAAAATCCATATCTTATTAACAAATAAATCAAAAGCCTAAGATTATTGATAATGTAAGACATGTATATCAGAAAACTATTTTTAATAGGTTTATACAATTGAAAAAAAGTATTTATTAAGCGATAATTATGATAATCTAGTTAATTCGTATAATAATTTAAAATATTTTTTAATTTTACCATACCTATTATATTATCAACCAAAACAAAAGTCATTTATACGTAATCGGACAAGTATTATACTGTAGTTACGTAAACATTAAAATGTAAAAATGTAAGTATATTTATTAATGTCTATGTTTTATGATTTTCATGTTTTCAAAACATATATTTCGTAATATTTGTACAAATATATTTTAAATACCTAACAATCTTTATATTTAAATATTGATAGTATTTTTTTTTAAATAATTATGAGATTTATTAATGTTTAAATAGCTTGGTACTAAATAAATATTTAAACTGTGAGTATCTTATGATAAGGAAAACTAAAGTAAATCATTTAAAAAAAGTTGTTTGAATTATTTGTTTTACTGTAGAATGATTTATGAAATTGAAGTAGATTTTTTTAGAATTGAGAACTTGTTAAAGTTAATACTTTATTGTGGATTCAGCAATAAACATATACGTTTGAATAGAACTTTTTGTATAAATTATGAGTTTAAACCATTTTAGCTTTAAGCTAATTTTGTTTTAGTAATATTATTTAATTTAATTTTAGATTCTTTAATTTTTTAGAATATTAGTAAAGTTTTGTTCATTAAATATTTATAAAACTCACGTATAAAAGCTAATTTAATTTAAACTTATTATTGTTTATCAAAAGATTAAAAACTATTTCAATATTTATTACGTGACATTATGAATTTAATAATTAAAGTGTATTGTAATTTAGTACAAGAAAAAAGTATAAATTATTATCCAAATTGTAAATCAAATTATGTAGCTTAATCAATAATCGTTAATGTTAGTTAATCACTCAACACATATTTAATATTTATATATTTATAAATTGATACGTTTTAAACATTATACTATCATAAGTCTATATTTTCTTAAATTTAGAAATAATTTAAATAATCATTTTTTTATCACCTATAATAAAAGTTATGCCTATACAACTTTTTAACAGTTAATATTTATTATTGAATTTTTTATTTAAAATTCTGGAACATAAAACTATTTTAAAATGTTCACTAAATATAGTACTTAATAGTTTACATGTTTGAATAATTGGAAGTTTAATACGTTGTAACTAAGTAGTTAAGTGATAAAGGAGTCATAAAATATTTCCCCCTGCATAATTCTGATATAATACTATGTTCTCTTTTTCTTATAAATTTAATATTTAATCTAATAAACTATTTTTCAAAAATTAATTATTATTAATACTTAAAAAAATGTAGGGAAATTAATGTGAACTGAAATATACTACTTTATAATATTTTATTCATTATATTTAATTTATCTACAAATAAATAAATACTGGGCTTCACTGATAAAAATCATGTAGAAACCAAATATAAGAAGAAAAGCGTGAGCACAACCATTAAAAAAACAATAAATTATACATAAAAAATATTTTTGTTTACAGATTATTCAAAAATGTAACATTTTTTTATATAATCAAAGACTGGTTCAAAGTGATATCTTATTCCACAATATTGTGTTGGGTGGATACTATAGATATTTATGTTAATATTGGTACTGCAATTGGTTGTATTTAGAGTTCAGGTAAATATCTTCTTCAATAAATAATCTGTTAAAGATTCTAAGAGTATTTATAAGGAGATAACAATTAACTATACATAGAATTATATAATTCTATATTATATTTCAATTTTATAATTATAATAATAATTAATTTATCACAATTTTCTTAAGGTACTTAAATTAATTATTTTAAAACGCTGTTATGAAAAAAAATACATTATAATTTACATATATGATCACTTCTAATTTTTAAATAATTAAATATGTAACATTGTATGTATATTATGTACCATTTTAATGTGTTTGTAGCTTAAAATAATAGTAAATAAATAATTTTTTTATTTTCTTTTTAAACGTTTAACACTTAAAAGAATAAAATCCATGCATTATATTTTAACACAATATTATCAAAAGATTCAATTAGGTTCTGTGCCAAAAAATACATTTATAGTTGTTTTTTATTCTGGTAAAATAAATTTTATGTTTACTCGTAACTTTTAGAATGGGTTATATATCAAAAACCTTTTGACAATTCTAAAGAATTTATATGACGGTTTTGTTATGTTATGGAATCATTTACACTAAGAATGTAAATTTCTGTTCAAATTAATCGAAGTGAATTAAAGTATACATTCATCGTGAAAACTTGCGATAGATGGTAGGTATAGAAATTTCGATGTTAAGTTATAATTCTAATATTAACTTAAAAAAATTCTGAACTTACAAACCATTTTATTTTTTAAATTAAGTGTTTATGTATATTTATAAATATAGATATAGGTATATATATATATTGAACAAAAAATATTAATGTTGACAGTTTTAATAACTGTTGGAATAAATTAATTATTTTGGACCTGTTGAACTTTATAATATCACATACCAAGATACATCTGTAATATACAATATTGTATTTTTAATTTAACTATATTGTTTCCGTAATCATTATAACATTTTAAAATATTAGTATGCAGCGCGTGTCTATCTATTTAAATATATGGTATACCTTATCATTAATATTACAATAATTATGAAATAAATAATACGCCCAAAATATTTGCACCGTTCTTATAGTATAATATATTCATGTATTAATATATATATATATATTGCATAAATTAATTGGAAATTTAAACAGTCGCCTCGTTTCAATAGGAGACAATTTCCATTTATAATGCTGTCAAAAATAAATGTTGGCCACCTCTATTTTCACGCCCGTTCTTAATTAGTCCATTTTAAACTCATACCCTCTGCTCTTTTCGTTGTGACGTTCTATCTGTATTCTCAAAAAGTCGTTATTGGTTGATTTTCATTAAATCTGGAGGTCCTTAATTTTCATCATTTTTACAACTAACGCAGGTTGAAAACATTAAAAAAACAGTCCACTGTCGTATTCACGTAGTGTAGAAAATTGAAAAAAATGTCTCAATTATTATATTACTTACTATTGCATAATTAGATGTTTTAGAGAAAATAATATTAAAAACTATTGTCTTACAAAATATTTAAATATGTACCTATGTTGAAACATTTGAATCAACCATAAATAATTCATAATATTTGTGATGTATGCGTAAGTAATATGGGCGTATACCGTATACACTATACACACTAAACATTCATATCGTTACAACCGTAAAGGAATTTTTTGAAAAGCCCAAGAAAATATTATTTAAATGCAAAAGTATTTAAATTAATTATATGTATGTACTATGTAGTTACTAATACTAAGGTACAAAAAAAAAAAAAATAAAAATAATAATAATAATATGTATATTTTTATATACACTTTATATTTACTATCGTGAATCAATCAATATCTCTAAGCATAGGTATACATAATTTAAAAACTGTTTTCTTGATAAGATTGACAGCAAAATACTGGATGAATAATCGTAAACACAACTACAATAAACACTAAATACGATTTTTTTAATTTTGTTACTAGAAATTATATATCCGTTTATTTTGGAATACTTTTTTTGGGATGGATTTAAATGGTGTTTTTATTGGAATATATGGGCTCAGATCTTATACATACTCATCCATCTAATTTCATATATTCATATATTATTATGCTAAGCGTTGTTATGGTAAGAAATCAATGGGAAAGATTGTTTCCGATTACGTGAATCGATAGAATTCTGTTAGATAACGGAAGTAGTTCTGGTTGATCGCTTTGTTATATATAGAGTTAAAATGATACTCGCTTTATGACTTAAGTTTTTTTTATATAAAATTAAGAAAAAAACACCCTCGAGACATTGTTTTCTGGTTACTCTTATATTTATAAAATCTAATTTGTTTTTTCTTTGTATTATTTAATTATCTCTTTTTTTATTAGTGATGAGATATTTAAATACATAATATAGTACAATATACATTACATTTTCTACAAAAATTAGTATTGATTACTACTTGATAATGATATAAATGTTGAGTAGGCACTCAGCATTTTTATCATGAAGTCTTTTTAATTATAATTTGTTTGTTGAATTTCCGTAAAACTAAACTTATTTTCTTCTATAGAACGTTAGATTTCTTATTTACTTACTATATTAAATTTAAATATTAAGCTGATTTATAATACCATTTAGATATTTAAAAAAATAACTAGTTGGTTAGTAACTAATAAGTGATTACTGTAGTTCATTCAAATTTATAATATAATTAGACATTTGATATAATATTATCATACCCACGGATCGAAGTTTGTAAACTGTATTGGTGTTATTATAAATGCATTAAACATTTTATCTGTTTTAAGTTTTTTTTGTCTTAAAAAAATATTATATATTATTATGTAAATAATGACTAGATATGAGTTATTCAATAATAAGTTTTATAATAGAAGTGTTAAATTTGAATTAAGCTATAAATAATTTTACAACGAAAAAGATACTGAACAAAAGAGATAGATGAATCAGCATATATTTGATAATTTTATATTTTTGGTACTTTCTTAATTTGATAGGTTCAACAAAATTTTTATATCGATTTTGCAAATCTTACTATCATTTAAAGATACAGCGTTTGTTTGTTTATCCACAAAAATCTCAAAAAAAACTTGACTGATTGTTTTGAAATCTTAAATGAAGATTCTTTTTTACACGTGGAATGTCATAGGTTATATAAAATATAATTTAGTTCAATTTCTTTTTGTGATTTGCATTCAAAATGGTCCCGTAACCCGTACAACGATTTTTACAGCTAGTAACTTATAATTCAAAGACAATATAATATCAGAGAATAACATGAATAGATTCGTGATATATTTTATAAAAACGTTTCATAGTTTCAAATATTAATATTTAAAATTTGAATAATTTAATGAATTAGAAAAAAATAACTCAAATCGTATGAGAAGAATCATGTTATTGGTTAAATGTTCAATTTTATAAAAATTTAAAATACACTCAAATAAATAAATATTATGTCTTTGTGTTTCTAAAGTATTTCAGGTGCTATAAGAACAATGTATGATGAGGAAAATTGTATTAAAACCTGATTTAGTTTAAAATTTTCCGTTTTTCCTTTTAAATTTTTTATTTGTTTTTACCGATTATAAGAATGTACTAAGAATTTTTAATTTTGATTTTTCTAAAATACAAACTAGATTTACTTTATTATCCAAAACAACCGTCAAAGTTTAAAATTGGATCATTTTATAGACTACTTATCCGTGTACGTATAAAAAACGTATCATTGTAAAATCAATACGTTCGTTATTTCGCTCAGATTCTAAAATGCGAGAAAAGACAAAAAAACCACACATTAATGTAAATCAATAATATCTATCCTAAAACATAATCTGTTTATATTTATATCTTCTAATATAGGATGGCTCTTCAATATTTTAGAAAGAAATCGGCGTAAGTTGGTGCACTTTTGCGGACAAACCTTCGGTGAAGGGTGAAAAATCTATACAAACGACTACGGAGATCAGCAGGGTCATTTGAACCACATTAGTAGACGTCCGAATCAAAATACGATTTTCTGGATACCGACTACAATGCTATAATAGAAAACATTGAACAGCTGAAGCACAAAAAAATATATGCATGATATATGGATGATTTATCCTAGGCTGAAGCATGTTATTCAAATTGACGATTTTCTTAATATTCGTCGGGCTAAACCGTTTTTGTATGTTTTGCTGTTCAAATGGAAAAAGGGTGTTGATAAAATTCAATAATCATCAAATTCTTATAAAACCTACAAGTTAATAGTTTTTTTTAAATAAGTTATTTTTATTAGACTAGTTTATTGCACATTGTTATGTTTAATTTAATTGTTAATTTTTGATTGGTTTTTAATTTATTCAAAGGGATTGTAGAAATAAGAATTTTAACATAAATTTATCTAGCTATGTGGAAAAATCTAAATAAATTAAATATTTTAATTTTTAAATAATTCACAGGATATTATTCTATGTACATTAAGTACATTATTATTAACAATTATAATAACATTTTATAGTTGTAATAATGTTACGAATAATATTTATCTCCTTATTGTTAATAAAATCAACAATTGTAAATTCGTAACTATGTCCCACAAACTACAGACGGAATAAACATAATGAGGATAATATAGGGTATCTACACTTATATTTGGAAACTTAAAAATAGGTTAGATTAGATATAAAATTATTTTATTATGTTGATTGAGTAAATTAATCCTTTTACTAGAGATACATTTTATTTAGAATCAACGTTAAATTATTAATGGTATCTTAATTAATCAACGTAACATAAATTACACAGAAATAATATTGATACAAAATGAAGATGTTTTGTTTTTTTGTTAAATATTTGGTTAACATTTAAATTTAAAAAATAAATAATACAAATTAAGCTTGTCATTACTATAAGAGTTAGAGTTTCAAAACATAAGTAATTATAAAGGCAGTTTTTTGTTTTTATCTCTTATACTTGCGTTAATCCATCAAATCACTACAACGTTTACCAATTTGAAATTATACACAAATAAAAGAAAAGTTTGTTAGACTTTTTTTATTGGTATTAATTTGTATTAAAAATATAATTATTCTAAAGAAGTATTAAATCAAATAACATTTGTTTTTATATTTATTAAAGGTATTAATATTGAAATAAAAAATAACTTTTTGTAACTCATTACAACTGACAGTAAAATAAAAATTCCGTCAAGACACAAATACTAAGTAAATCGTTTTATTTTGATCACACATTGCTTAGGATAATAGTATATTTTGAGCAGATTTTCTTTCACAATTTTATTTGTAAGAATAGGTGTTTAACAATTTTAGTTAAGGAAAAAAACCAATATTTAAAATAATATATTTTTGTTTTTATGAATAAATTTGTATCAAACCATCAAGTAAAGCTACGAATTAAATAATAAAAAAAAAGTAGGTGAGTGAGTACCACTCTGCTGTACATTGGGTGTCGAGTTGATTACTATTATTGGTGTGTTAAATTTGATTCAATAATATTTTATTGTTACGAAAAACGATTCTGAACAGTGATGTCTGTCATCCTATATCACCAAGTATATTTCATGATATGTTTTATACCTATTAAAGTTATTTATTTTATTTTTTGTATTATAATAGATTGATATATTGTTTTCTGAAAATATTGTTATAAATTATTTAATTATTATAATATAAATTATTTTAATCATATTGTATTAAATGTTATAATTCAACATTTAATAACATCTTTTTGTAAATATCACAAGATAGTAAAAATAGATTCATAGTATAATTAGTTATAAATATATATAAAGCAAAATAAAAAATACTACTGTGTATAATAAAATTTATAATATAATAGACGTAAAGTTTTAAGTTCCCATGAATAATGTTTTTAAATTATATCAAAATAATTAACAACGTTATTTATCTTGAAACAAGTAATTTTGTTCAAAGAGAACTTAAAATGTTTTAAAAAATAATTGCCTCCATATATTTATTTTTTAAATAAATGATTTTTTATTTTTACCTCTTCAAAGTACAAACTAAATTCAATTTTATATCAGAAACCACTAACAATTTTGAAAATTAAAGTATTTTATTGACTAGTTATCGTGTACAAACAAAAAACAACACACACACTTATATAAAATCAATTCATTCATCATTCCGGTCATTGATCAGAATCTAAAACAACTATGAACAAATTAAAATTGATATATAATGTAATATTAGCTATTGTAGCACTTAGTAAATTATATACACACACATATATATATATATATACGTTTAAAGATAAAATTAAAAATAATACAACCTTTATCATAATAAAATATAATACGTAAATTAAATAATGATATTTTCTGTTGTAATATATCATCTTGTACCTAATTGAAATATTTTATTTTATTTTGTTAGAAATATTGTAAGTAATGAAAAAATAAACTCTTGAACATAGAAATCAGTTTTTCTTGATATTATTTTTGAAAAAAAATAACTAAATTATTGTTTTATTGTCTGGTTTACTGAAGTTTAGAGAAAAAAAATAATTACTAATTAGAATTTAAATTGAAAAAAATATAAAACAATTGTTTCAACGATTTTTTTTTTATAAAAGTATAACAGATTAAAAAATGAACCATTTTGGTATAATTGTTATTGTATTTTTTTTTAAATTAAATTAGTAAATCTTTTTTAATAAAATCTTTTTTAAGGAATTTTTTTCTCCATCTTTTACATTGATTTTGAATTTATGTATATTAAGTATAACGATTACATTATGGCGTTTACAATATACAGTTTAACAACTATTTTAATAATGTAAATGACAATAAAATAATTATTATAATTTAATACACTGTCTAATGCGTTTTTATTATTTGTATCCTGCAGCACTAAACAATGTTTTAATAAAATACGTATAAAAAATACATATATAAGTATTAAAGATCATATTTTTTGTAAATATTAAGAAGTTAATTATAAATCTTGAAATATGATGGTTATTTGTCGATAAATGACAGTCTGTCATCTATTTGATTACGTTAAACCTTTTATTATTAATATGCGTATATACAGATATATTGAAACCAGTATTTTTCGGCATTAGAGTTTTTATGAAGCTCAAAAAGTTTGGGTTTATGGGCGGATATAAAAATATATGAATCGCCAAGATCTAAAAACCTCCTACAATCGTTTCCTAAACCATCTGACTTTTATTTATTATTCTGGATTTAAAATTTATTGTCCCCTAGGGTTCTATAGCCAAATATTTTCATGTTTTCGACTCTTCGAATAATATATAAATATATATTTATATATTATGCGTACATGATGATTTTTTTTTAAAGTGTACAATGTGCATAGCTTATCTCAGGAGCTAATCGTAATTTTTTTCTGTTTGAAAACTGACAGCGAAATATTCTATTGTATACCGATCGTAATTATTTTAATTTTGGTTAATATTCAGTATACTCGAATAGTTTTGTGTAGTTTTTATATAGATTTAAATTGTTATGAAGTTTTTGTTTCATCATTTTCAAAGGTACTATGTAGACTTGAGTATTTGTCATTGTTTGAGATCAATATTAATTTAATCGTATTAAATATAGAAAGATTATTTTTAGTGAAATTTCATTTGTTATAATAATATACAGTGATTTCTTAATGTCTTATATTGCCTTTGGCCGATAAGATCAAATATTTTATTTATAATTATTTTTCTGTTGTGATAAATAAAAATAATAAAAATGTTTTAAATTTAGTAAAAATCTTATGTTGGAAATCGAACAGATTCAATAGTTTCATTGATAATAATAGGTATATACTGCCTTATTATTTGCATTGCTACATAGTAATAGTTGCATAAAAGTGTTATTGGATTTTTTACCTTTTAAATTTGAAATAAACTACTAAAATAAAAAAAAAACTGTATAAAATAAATGTAGTGTGCGACAATATAACACCAATATTCTTATTTTTTTTTGTTTTATCTATTTTTCCTTTACATAAAATATAGTAAAATCACGCTGCGTAAATCTACATCAGTGTATTCTTAGAAGAATATTCTATCATTTCAGTTTAAATTTAAGGTTCTGAGTGGAGATAAAAAGCTATATTTTGTCATACTATATTCTGTGATATTTGTATACTTCATAGGTAGACATTTATTTTAAATATTGTGCAAAGCATATTCAATTTTATAAACTGAATTTATATTGTTTTTTAAATTTGTAAAAATTGTAAAAATGTGTGACGTGTGTTATTACCATAATCACATTTTAGAATCTAAGTTGATTTTTAAAATGAGTAGTTTTTTGAATTCCAGTTTTAGGAGAGCAGTATCTTTATTATTAAGTAATTCTTTACTCTTCAATTTTGAGAGTGGTTATTAGAATTAAGTTGGATTAACTAGGTACTTTTTTTAAAGGAGGGGAGAAGGGTGTTAGTGGTTTATAGAAAATCGGAAAATTTAAGCAAAATAAGTTTTTTTGTACAATCGATTTTGTTTCTTTGTTGTAATTAAAAATATATAATGGTTGACAGTTATAATATTTTACATTTATTTCAGTATTTTATAGTCATACTAAAATTTTCAATATTTTAAATATATATATTTTTTTTTTCTAGGCATTTACAGTTTTAGAATTTTTAAAGTTTCATTTTCATTAATAAAAAATTTCAGTTCCCGAGTAAAAAAAGGTTGAAACTCCTAAGTTGTTCTAGTGTTGATGAAATACTTAAAATTAGAAAAATATGCAAACTACTTTTTACTAAAAAAATTAATACATTTTAATATTATTACTTGAATTGATCTGATTATAGAATTGTCGTAAATGCATTTTCAAACAATGAGAATTATAGAGAAATATTAACTATTGTATTAAATTCTTTGTATTATTATCCTTGAAACTATTATTCAATATAATATTATGGTGTTGATGAAATTTTTGATTTATATACAATCTATCATTATGCCAATAATCAATAATTTATTTGAATTTTTTTTATAGTTTTTTGACTTATTTTGATGTATTATTTGATTTAAACATAATATAGGAACGACTGACTAGGTAAATGAAGTAATAAATAATAAAGAAATATATTATAATTCTATTTAAGAAAAACAATTTAATTGAAAATGATAACAATAATTACATATGAAGATCTTATTCTTAAACATCTATCATACTTAATTGAATTCAATTATTTTAAGTTCTAACGATAATTTATATTATACCATTTTGTAATTTTAGTAATAATTACAATTTTTACTACAAATTATTTTGCTCAATTTTATATTATAATGTTTATTTTATTTGTGAGAAATTTCGAAATTAATATTTATACTTACATAAAAGTTGATGTTTTGGCAGTCATCCGAATAGTTTAAACATTTTGGAAAATACTAAACTTAATTTATCATATTTGAAGTGGGGTGGTTTTTTCTGTATAAAAACATAAAGTTGTTGGTAAATAGAAGTTTTATTTTATTTGTTAACCTTCTATACTCAGGAAAGTTTTAAATTGTATAGGTATCAAATTCATTACAAAGATTTGTAGTTGCTGTAGTTCAATCATAATAATTTGAGCAGAAATAATATATATTTATTGTATATTGATATACATTTGATTACTAGTTATGAATTTGTAGTTGGTATATAATAAATTACTACAAGGTACACAATTAAACGTTAGGGTGTATTTTATTTCATAGAACTCAGTAATTCAGGTATTCTACTAATCTTGAAGGTAAAATATTATGTTAAAGAGCATGAGGTTATAATTGTAAATTTAAGAATACAACGTAGCTATTTAACATATAAATTTGATTATTACTTATTAAATTGTTTAAATTAGATGAGTTATTTTAAGTCAAAATATTCATGAACTCTAGCTTAACGATATAAATAAAAGTAATTTTTAAAGCATTTTATTGTTAATTGAAATAACAAATACCTTTTATAGTTATATATGTATATTATAATAAATCTTATTTAAGCTTAAAATATTTTCATAATAACATTATTATTATATATATTAGTGTTCATATTATACGCTAAAATTTAGAGGGTAAACAAAAAACATAGTTACATCTGTATGCGGATCACGAATGTTTTATGTTTGATTTATTTAAGTTATTAATTTAATTTTTTAGAAATGTTCTCATTTATCCATTCTTGTTTCTTTTACCCCATTTATTTAAATCATTATAATATATTATATTTTTATCCATAAAATATTTCATTTATGAATAATTGTAAGACAGGTACTCAGATTTTATTTAATATAATACGGTTGAGTTTTATATGTTTATTTATTTTGTTTTTAAAACGTTAAAGTTTGAGACAATATTAGACTAATAAGTTATATAAAAAAAAAACATATAATAATAATAACTATAGTATAGTTAGAGACAACCATTTGATCAATTGGTGAATCCACAAATAATAATGTTGGTTTGGAAATTAAATAACAACGTATTAATTTTAAATAATTTTGTATTTAGTATGCGTATTTGGATGGCTATAGGCACATTTTGTCATACGTTTGTCTAATATATTGTGCTATTTTTATGCACAGTAAAAAAATTTATTTTCTACATTTTTTAGACGTTGATAAAATTTTTAAGGTTTCAATATTTACTTGTTTGAAATCAGAATTTGTTGGTGCTAAACGATTATTATTTATTAAAACTTAGAAAAGGAAAAGATAAATTTTATAAAATTGTTAGAAATTCATGTACTATTTCGTATAATTTATTTAGTATATTGTACATTTGAATAATTATCAAAAACAAAAAAGATAGCAATACATAAAGTTATATACTCCAAGAATGATTTAGAGATTTATATATATATATATATATATAATGATGTTAACTATATTTTATTAATGTAATATAATATAAAATTTATATTTCTTATTAATTTCATGTCTTGGTCCAAGTTATTGAAATATTTTTATTATTCAATTGAGAAAAAAAAATGTTTAATGTAAATAACTGGATTTTTAAAATTGAATTAATTTTATGAAGCACTCTGGACTAAAGTGTCAGACAACTTTTAACTGCCAAGTTATATTGCAACAACTGTGCACTATTTTTGAAGTGTTCACCATTTACTATTAAGTATTTCGAGTTCTTATGAATTGAAATTTCAGTCCCAGCAATACATTCAATTCGAAACAATTAAATGATCATTTTATGTTATAGAAAATATAATTTAGGCAGCATATTTTTATATTATATATTATAAAGAGTATTAAATTTATGAAAAATCAAAGTTAAGAGTATTTTATATGGAAAATGTAGGATATAAATCAACAATATCGGTGAATATGATTGATTAGACTTAATATTGTATAAAAACAAATGAATTACTCATGCAATTTCCTATCGTCACGTTGTTCAGAAAATCAAAACTTACTTATCACATGAGATATTACTCAGTTAGTGAATATTGAGTCTGTAATATAATTATATCAATGCAAAGTATTTATGGAGAAGATTATATAATATTATACTGTAGTTTTTCAAATTTTATTTTTTAAATTATTTAATATTTTTACTTATTTATTTTTGTTTTTAACAAATGAGTTTGTGATATACAATATTTCATTATTCGTTTTTGAGATCTCACAATATTGTTTTTTTGTATACAGTTATATGACAAGATGACTTGTAATTAAATCAATCGATTTTATACTTTGAAATTCCATATAGATTGATACAAAAAAAAAAAAATTAGTTAACGTGATATTTTCGGCAAGGTCATATAATATAATTGTAAGTACGAAAAACTAATCGAAAACGTGACAAGCAATAATTATTTTCATCTTGTTATTGTACATTGCACAGTTTTTAACTCAATTTTTCAACTTCAGTCATCATTAATTTTTTAGACACATGTTCATACTAGGTGAGTTAGTTACATATATAATATATAGATATATATGTAGGTCGCAATACTATGGCAATGAAATAGAAAATCTCAGTAACGATCGTCGACTAAGGTTTTATTTTTACACTTTTCTATATAATGGGTATACTTATTTATCGTTTGGTAAGTGGTAATGGCTAACGGGTTTTTTTGTACTCATACTCTAGTATCATAAAAAAAAGTTTACTAGCATCCGAGACGCACTTAATTTACAGCGAGTCGACCGATCCTGTCATTAGCAGGCCTTATGATCCCATCAATGGCCAAATTGGATTATCAAAACCCCTCTTAATTTCACCTTTTTCCTATCTGTACTTAAAATTGTATTTATTCTTATTTAGATTGCAACTTTTTTTTTTGCAGTATAGAATGTTATGTTTATTTACTGATTTTACATTTACAGTGTTGAAGAAAATCAAATATACTAGTATTATTTTAGAAATAAATAAATAATTATTGCGAATATTATAAATTATTGATTATTCTAATATTATTTATTTGAATTAAATAATCATCAATTATTAATACAAATGTAATACTTGTCCAATATTTGATATACACACTGGTACTTTATCAATAGATCCTACAATAACACGTGAAAAAAAGTTTAAGAAACGTTAGAATATATAATGTGGACATTACATTATGCAATTGTTATCTGTATTAACCTAGTGGTAGAAAAATGTCATACTATTTTTTTTAATGAGTAAAAATAACACCATTATGGTTATATTGCTAGTAGTATATAATTAAAGCGATTTCGTGTGCACCTAATGTCGTAGCTTAATTAATACGTAATATGCCCATTAAATAACTTAAAATATGACAATATTTAATTTTCCTAGATCATTATACATAATAACATATTATATTGTCATTGATAACTTCTTCAAATAAAAAAGAATTATTTTCATTTCCATGTAATGATATGAGTTATAGCGAGTTATCTATAGCAAATGCATTAATAATTATAGAAATGATTAAATAATTTTACAAACTAATAAAGTTGTATCAAATTATGAAAGGACTATTTATTTTTATCCATATTTTTCTTTTACACATTTACACATATTTTGAATTAATTTAAGGATCTGTTGAAAGATTTTGTTGAATGATATTGAAAGAAAGGTCCGAAACGCTTTGTTGCAATACAAGGCTATCTAGCAGTGCATTTCTAGGATAGATCAACGATAAGAATATATAGGTCACATATTGGATTTAAGCCAAATTATAAACAAATAATGTTTCTAAAAATAGCTAAAAGAAAACGTAAATTTTAATATAGGATCAGATACATAAGAGATATTGGTATATATTGGAAATCGAATGTCGTCTAAAAATGTATTAAATTAAATAATAGAAAAAAAAAATGAAAACTTGTTATGTAACATAATATAATTATTGAGTACATAGATATTATACGTAAGTTATTAGTTATTAAGTTAAAGAATAAACCATACATTATACAGAGACTACGGGAAATCGTCTCATTTCACTAATGCGGAGTAGGACAATTGTGTACAATTTTAAACTACAAAAATTAATAGTTTATTTTTGAGCAGAAATTAGTTAAAATTTAGCTTGCTGTCATTTCTTCAAAATTTTTTAGGATAATGTGTGTTGTATATAATTACAGAAATGGTTAGTATATTTGAAAATTTTTTCTTGATAACTATAACACTGATTCCAGTACATGGGAGTTCATTGAATGTTTTAGAAACTTTTTATACCAACATAAAATAAATTATACTAAATTTTACTTAGAATTTAAAAAAAATTTCTCACTATAAATTAAAAAAACAGTTGACTTGTATACAATTTATTTTTAACAGAAAATATGAAAAAAGAATTACTTGTTTACTCGTCGTAAAGTTTAAACTCTTATTATTTTTTACTTAAACATACACTTTGTAAAATGATATTCATATTATTTTAAATTCATAATTTGTCTGTATTTTTCTGAAATTATAAAACAATCATATTTACGAGAATCCATATTCTTACTCAAATTTTTTTCAACTATTTATGTATTACAATTTTAGAATCTACTATTGTTTAATTTGAATTTATGAGCCATTATAATTTAATTTATTTCGTATATTTTAATTTTTTAATTTATTTAAAATGTTATTATATTTACAAATATTATTAGTTAACAATATTAAAAGTTTTGTTGTATAATAAGACAATACATATATTATTTTTAAATGTTATATAAATCAATAATATTATTCAAGAATGAATGTCAATTTTGACTGGTTGTCACTGTTCTATAGCTATAACAATACAGTTTTATTCGTTTTTATGATTCCAAGAATCATTAATATTACAATACAATATTAAGTTATACTGCCTTGATAAGGTATAATATATACCAAATAAATTACATTAAATGTTTCTTTAGTAATATAATATTTTTTTAATATTTATAATGACAATAATATATTTTGTACAATTAAAATTTGGTATTCATAATTTTAAGTTATTTTTTATAAGCATTTTGTGTAATTTAAATTCATAATTTTTGCATTAATCATGTTTAGAATTAAATATACAGTGAGTTATTATATATTAAGGGGAATATTGGAAACACTTTTACATATTTATGCATAATAATAATAATAAACTGAAAGAATTTCATAATAATATTATATTATTATCTACACATAAATGTAGCTATATTATCTATATAGTACGCCGTTTTAAGAATTTAGTCACTCATAAGAAATTAATTATCAACATTTTCTAAATAAATATTCGATGGTAAATAGGAGATTTTAACAGTTGTACTTTTTTCACAAAAAAATATCAAATCTAGATTTAATTATAAATGGATTTTAAATTATTATAATATCATAATTTATAATAGCTATGTAATGATCCTAATTTTTTTTTTTGAACCTTACGAAACTGCTATACAAATTTAAAAATAACTTTTTTTTATACAGAATAAAGACGTACATGATACAGTTTCTGATTTAACATTTTTTTTTTATAATTTATATAAAACATTTTTGTATTCATATTTTAAAAATATTTCATAATATGTTACTGTTTTGCAAAAAAAAACATTTGGATAATTTATTAAAATTATTTTAAAAGACCTAATATATTTATGACTTATTCATTGATTTCTGTAATGTAGCAAGAGTGCAAATAATACAACTAGATTGAATGAAGCTATCAATTTGATTGATTTTACAAAAATGTGTATTTTTAATATGATCATTGATCACCTTTTGAAATCTTAAAAATATTTCAATCCTCATTATGGAGGATGGTTTTTAGTAAATATAGTTGATATTTTGAGATATCAATAGTTTAAAAATCTAAGTAATCTTAAATAAAATAAAAAGGAATATTTAAAAAACACTAGTTTTTAATACATACGATTATTTTCTTGTACTATTTATAAATTGAATAAATGTATATTTGAGAAAACTCTTAAAATTGTATTTTAAGACATGATATAATTTTCAAAATATTTTGACTCATTTTATTTAACTTATATAAGATATATAAATTTAGATTTTATTTTTAAAAATTAAAAACAATTTTTATTCTTTGTAAAAAATGTCAACATCGTAAAATGCATGAACTATTTTGTAGTTAAAAATACATTTATTTTTAAAATTTAATAGTTGAGGTTTGTGTATTTAGTACAAGAATTCCAAAAATACTATAAATAAATTGTGTGCATATTTTTCTAAACCTTATTTATTCAATATTTAAACAAGGAACAAAGATTTTTGTCATTATGTTACGATTAAAAAAAAAAAATACGTGATTAAAATATTTTGCATTATGTACTTAATAGTTGTTTATACACAATTTCTAATTAGACCAAATATTTTTTTTTAGTACAATTCTGATTTTAACGTCAAATTTGGTAAGCAAACAAATTAGCTCATGATGAAATAAATGTAATCTAGTTATTTTAATTAAAACCATTAATTAATCTAATACACTTTGAATGGTCGTAGTATATGCGATAATAAATCAAAGTCCACCAATTAACCACCAAAGTTATTAGAAAAATATACACTATCAAGATAAAGTTATAAAAGTATAGCGGTTTATTGTTAAGCATTAATTTTAAATGTATTTTAGTCTTGGCGGCTGGCGTAGTATCATAGATGCAAATAAGACGTGTAACGAAACGATTCGCGGACTCGAATACGACGATTAAATCGACGGGGCTATTATTATTGTAGTTATAATAATTCATAAAACCGATGTTTAAAGGAAAAATCACAATAATCGCGTCTATTATCGATTCGAAGGGTGGGTTTCGTTTAATCGCCGCGGTCGAATAAAACGCACGGCCGTCATCGGTGACGGGATGTGGCGGGTCGCTGCAGCGGTTCGCGGTTCGTGTAACATACCGATATAGGCAGGTAAACGCGCGCTGATACGACAGTGTAGCGTTATGTCGGCGATCGTCGCGGACGACGGACTCCGGTGCGGTTGGCTGATCCACGCGCTTCATTAACAAAATAACTAATACACCGCCACACAATAAAGTCTAACAAACCGTCTGCTGCGGCTGCTGGTGGCGGCGGTGATATGACTGTATTGTTAGGGCGACCAGGGAAAAAAAATCGTTCGCGTTTATTTCCGTTCTACGTATACACACACGCGCGCGCGGTATTATGATATTTTTCCCTTGGTATTTTTATGTTAATAACAACGAAACGCGACGTTTCGTTTTTTTCCCCGTATGCCGTGGACGGAAATATTTAAATGTAATGAACTGGTATTCATAGAGTTTAAATATTTTCGCGGGCCAGGCGCGCGCGTACGCATTCGCTCGTGGCGGGACTGGATGGGAAATACCAGCTTTCATCGGTGGCGATGCGGTTAAAAAAAATATGTAGTCCTTCAGGTCGCGAAGGGAAACCTAGGTTATCTGACATAATAACATTATTTCATTGGACACCATCGTTTGATTTTTAAAATGGCACTGTAATTGTACAGTAATACGAGGTAGTTGCAGAGGATGTCACAATGTGTCCACACGCCCGTCGCAAATTTATTCACGGACATATTATATATTATAATATTTTACATAAAGTATAATATGCTCGACTAAGAAAATATTTTATATGCTTGCTGTAAAAATCACCTTGCGCTCAACAAACCCGGTACGGAGGGACGAATGACGCTATTAATATAATACACCACTGGAAAAAAATATAAAAATAATATTATATATTTTTATTAATAAGGTGATATTATACACGAGTAATTGATTAATCAGGTCACGTGTATTGTATGGACGAGTGTTAAAAATAAATGTAACTGTCTATAAACGGGATTCAGAAAATGGATATTATTTATTTTAAAATGGTTAGTAGTGATATGGTTATAATTTCATTATATAAGATACAGTGCTCGTATGTACGTCTCATATCATAGCACTTTATTATATATGTAATTGCAAATATTGTTATCGTTGTTTAATTTTTTTTATTAAATATACTAAAATTTTGTCATTCGTGATTTTAAATATAAGCACGTTTCTATTACTCTGTAGTAACTAAAATTATTAATATTCATTTATTAAACAACTTGGTAGTTATAATAATAATTTATTAAAAATATTATTTTTTAATTTAAATAATGTTTATAAACAAATTAATTATAATCAGTTTACAAATGGAAAATTGTATGCTTACTCAAAACTCGGATTGAAATGAAAATATTAAAACAATTAGCTCTATGAGTAAACATATTAAATTACATATAATATAATAACTAAATGAGAATAGTGGATAGTATATCGTTATACACGGGTGGTTAAATTGCTACCACGAAAATGAAATTTTACATTTCGTAGACCTGTTTAGTATTATAATACGTTTTTTTGATAAATTATACCATTGTATAGAAAATATCAGATTTATACTCAAGTGTTTGAGTAAATTGATAAAAGCTCAGTGAGAATATTTATCACTAGTAGTAGAGTAAAGCGAACCCATTGTTGGGTAAGTAAGAAACATCAAAAGGAGTAATAGAGGAAACTTGTATTTAGGCCGTTAAATTGATAGATGTGGTATGTTGTGAAAGTTTTGGACATTGGTAAAGTACTATATTGAAAAAAGTGAAGTGAGCTATAAAGATTTCTCCCATTTTGTTTTTATTGTTTTTGTGGTAGGCACTTACTAACCAGCAGTAACAACTAACAACTGGTGTAATTACATATTAGATAATACTATACTTTGAGTAAAAGGCAATTTATTTATTTTTTATTTTATACTGTAATGGTTCAATAAATCAAAATATATAGTTGAATAATATTTAACTTAAACATAAATCAACGAAGGTTCATAAGCTAATGAATCAAGAAATGTATTTCAAATATTAAATACAACTCTAAAAAAACTCAATAACTATAACAATATATATTTTTACGATATATATTTTTTATTTTCAATAAATATTATTTTAAATTGTACTAAAAATGTATATATTTAATTGAAAATATATACATGAATATATTTTATTTATTTAATACACCAATAATTATAATAATATATATTTGTTTTCAGTGTATAGCTTAATACATGATTCATGAGACTTTAAATATGAATCGAAACCACTTCAAGTAAAAATTTATGGGATCTGTTTTAGAAAGATTTAGGCTAAAAAAATAGCGAACTTTGAGGCGGTGAAGTGTAAAAACATTTTGTTTTCTTGCCCTATTGAAAGTCTCTTATAAAACTTGGTATAGTTCAATGAATGTCTGAATTCCTTAGATTTCTGTTTAAAGTTGAATAACTTCTAACTCATTTGAGAAAACCAGTATTATAATTTATAAGTTTATATTATATTTGTATAAGCAGTATAAAGCTGAATAAAAAATAATAAACAAAAACACATTACGTTTAATTATTCAACATAATTAAATATTTTTTTCTTCTGTTATTTTCAAATCGAGTAAGTTAATGGATCCCAGTTCATAACAATGATCATTATTTTAATTTCTTCATTTTGATGTTATTTAATTAATTTAAATAAATATAATGATTTGTTTTTTTTTTTATGATTCTTATAATTAAAAATGAATTCACGCACAATATCATTCTTGTGGAATAATATTAGTTCTTAACGCTCAAGTAGAACCGTAATTCTATCTCTGCCACTATAAAATGCATTGTCGCTACACAATACAATATATATGTAGTACTTATCTCTTAACTGACCATTAAATAGTTGATATTATATAATATCGCTGGCGTATTATAATGTGATCCATATGTATATTTTATCAATCGCCTTATCATTTAAGGATAGCTTAAAATAAATAATAAAAAAAATTCTTAAGGATTAATATTAATTACATAATTTAGTTAAAAAAAAAAACTATGACAAACACCCTTTTGTTATATAATATTTTTTATGTTATAAATTTAATATGCTTTAAATAATTCTAAAATAATAAAAATATTGGAAAGGCCAAAAAATATTTATTTAATATTAAACTTTTATTTTGGATTAATTAAATAATAACATATTGTTTCCTATACAGAAATGTCATTTATAGGAAAATAACTATGAGAATTTTTTGAATAAAATAACCAATAGTAAATTTAGAGATTTTAACGGTTGTTTATTTTAACCAAAAAAAAAAAAAAATATCCAATTTAGATTTTATTATAAATGGGTTTAAAATAATATTTACGATAATTAAAACATTAAATTAAAATATAGTTTCAATTTTTCGTCAAATCTAGAGAAATTGCTATACAAATATTGAAAAATCATTTGGTATATACAGAAAGACATACATAATGGATTTTTCTATCTTAAAATGGATCTATTTGTGATACCACAAAAGAGAAAATACATTCGTTGTTAGAAATGTTTGTTTTATTTTCATATCTAAAAATATTTTATAGTATGTTTTTATTTGTAAAAAGTTATTTAAATAATAATCTATTTAAATGTTTTTAAAAAACTAAATTTATTTATGATTTATTTATTGTTTTCTAGGACACATTATATCATTAGATCTTAAACACAGCTGTGTATTTGTTGATTTTACAAAGACGTGTATTTTTATTATCTTTTAAAGCAGTTAGAACTTTGGTAAAAAAATCCTATTGTTTGTTATTTATATTGTGTATATTATGCATTTAATGTCATTTTTGATATTTTTGAAATTATTTATTTTTTGTTGTTACAAATATATTATAATTTAATAAATATTTGTAGACAATTTGAATTTCAATGTATAGGTTATTTGTATATTTAAATCACAAATGCTAAAAATTAAAATTTTTACTGAAGTAATATTATTTAAAATTTGTAATTAACAAACAGATTATAATAATATATTAGTATTTTCCCTTTTTTTATCAATTAGTATACATAAGTATATAGAGGTAAGGTTATATATAGTATATATAAGTAAGGCATCTGGCAATCTTTAATTGTTAACATTTTTTCGTATATATTTATGAAGAGTTGTTTTCTTGAAAAATTAAGCTTTATCGTTAATTTTTATAATGCAATCGCCAATTTATTTTTGTCTGCTGTTGTGTTGGCTATTATTAGTGATTCAATGACCTATTGATTTTTATTGCAGTTATTTTATGAATATAATTTACATACGACCTCAATTTACAGCTCGATTCGTTTAAAATAAATCCACTTCAACGATTTTCATAAACTCACCAAGTACATACTGTCAAAAACAATCGGGTCCTTGTTATACGCGGCAAAAATTAATTTCACAGCGTGTCTCTCGCGAAAAGGTCGGTTACCGAAACGACTCGATGTCGATCGGTTAAGTAAAAATAATACGTTTTCAAAGACGCGCGTATAGACGAATGTCCGACGAACACTTTGTGTACAGTCCAACGAGTCCACGAGCAAAGTATTTTGAATGAAAGAGAAAGAGAGAGAGAGAGAGAGAGAGATAATTTTAGTATAGATGCGTCAAGCGAAATTGGGATGTGTGATGAAATTTATGCACGACAAATGCCCGATAGCCTTAAACAGAAAACACACAATTGTTATAGCATACATTATATTATACTCGATAGCCACATAGTTCAACTCTATGACACGTTTCAAGACATAGGTATAGCTCAACGGAACGCAATAATTTCATAGCAAGTCCTACACTATATTATGGTGGTCTTATTGGTTTCTCAGTGTGGATGCTCGCGGTTAATTTTTGTTGGAATTTTTTGTCTCCTCTGCTATCAGGAACAACTCGGAACATGCTCGTTCACATATAAATATATTATACAATAATACATATATAATTAACTTGCCATTCCATTGTTTATAATAACAATTAATCGGTAAATAATTTATAAAGAGGAAATGTGGAGATTTTATTGTAGTAGTGTTGTGTGTACATAATTAACACGTAAACTGGCAGGGCATCGTTAGTAGGGAAAGCATTTTTGTGTTGTTGCTCGTTAAAATTGAACGATCCGTCGTTAAAGAGGGGAAAAACTAACGCGGCTGTAGGTACAACAAGGCGCAGCAGGACGGCGGCAGCATCAGTGACTTTCATTCGAAACGCAATTTCCGGATCCATAACGGTATTAGGAAATGACGTCGTCGTAGCGGCGGTACAGTAGGTAACGGACATTCGGTGACAGCATCAGCTTAAATTTCTACTCAATCGTAGCATACAACTCGATTACCGTCATGGTTTCACTCGATTACTAGGTAGTGCATATTATATATTTCAACGGCGTATACTTATGTAAATATATGTATGGGTTTAACCGTATAGGTTGTTATTTAACGGGCAATTTAACGGTTTCCAGCCATGTAATAGCGAATAATAACACATCATTTTCAATATATATATATATATATTTTTTAATTTACATCCAAAATTGAATATCGTATGTTATTAAAATTCAAAACAATTAAAAATACAAGAATAATAGATATAGTTAACACTCTTAATTATCTAAACAAAATATTATGATCATCGGATAACTCTTCTTCCGTCAAAGAATCAGTGAACTTAGGTAGCTCAGCTGTTATAAAACCTCCATTTAAAACATAAAAATGAATTAGTTTAATTTTTGAGTAGGTATAGTAAATTTTTATATTGTATTTATTATAAATAGAAATATTTTAGTGTACTTAAAAAAAATAATCAACAAGTAAAAAAAAGATGTTAGAAAAGAGTGAAAATTAAAAAAAAATATAATATATTATAGGGGTTATATCGCAAAATTTTATAATAAGTTGCTTTAAAATTTCACTATTTCATATTTTATGATATAACTCATTTGTGGCAATTTATGAATATCAGCATTTTAATCAATTTGTATTTGTTATTTTATTTATTATATTATATAAAATCATTGGAGTTATGTATCTACATTTTAGATTTGTTTAATTTATTATTCAATCATAAATTTCTCATGATTCACACTTAAGTGAATTTTATTTGTGATTCCTTCTATTAGAAACAAATCATGACTTTAGTTTTTTTACGTTTATTTTTATTTTCAGTACGTTTGTTGTAAAAGTTGATGTTTTTGGTCTATAGAGTACCATAACCTTACACTTAAATTTTATAAATCTTCTACTTCTTGACATTAATTACTACCATGGTTAATTTTGTCATGTATGGTTTAATGAGATTGAGTTGATACACTATTGTCTTGAATAGTTATGCTAAATAAGTAAATTATAGTAGAGTATTCAAATTACTTTAAATCTTTTTAATAAAAATAATTTAAAATACTTATATAAAATGATTTAGTGATTATACTTATCAAGCGAAATCATTAAATAAAAGTCATTTATCTCTATTTATTCACTATTTTTTTTTGTACACTACATTACGTTTTTTACGATTATGTTAAAATTTTATATGATGTTTATATGGCTGTTGTAAAATTTAATTTTAAATAATTTAAAAATTTAAAAAAAATTGTTTTAATGACGTGTTTCATATTTTTAGTTCGGTTTTATAAGTATATTTAATAAATATATCTGGTTGAAATGTAAATAAATCTATAATATATAACTGTTGATACATAATATTTAGTATTTTATATTTTCTTGACGTGTTTTAAGTTAACATTTTATTTTTTATTTCAAGCTAATATAAGGTTCAAAGGAGTTTCTACAAGTAGATACTCGTTGTTATTGTACTCTACTTTAAATCGACAATACTCTTTTATCTGAATTTTTCGAGTACCTATGCATTAATAATTTATGAAGGTTTATGGGTGCTTTTGACGTTATAAAAATAATCCACTGCTTCACTTTTTTTAAAGTATATTTTTTCTCGTTTTTGGTGGTCAAAGACATTTAAGGAACAATGTATAATGATCGTAATTTAAAGATTGAATTCAATTTGACGATAGAATATATTTTTATAATATATTTATTTAAGTTAATTTTTAGAAGGCGGCTATTTTGTTTTTATATGAAGACTTTTTAATGTGTATTAACGCATAAATCATAGGAATAGAAAACACAAATTGTAGTAGGTATTAATGTGATTTATGAACAATAATAATAATTGAAGATTATAATAAAATATTAATATAGTTAACTTCACTATTTTTTTACTATATCGATTTTATTTTTTGTAATGTTTTAATAAAAAAGGATAAATTATACAGAAATTATCTCTAAATAATATGATACTCTATAATTACTTAATACTTATATTAGTATTTTAAAGATAAAATGATGCATTTATAATACTATTTATGTATCTATAATGATATTTAAAATAATTTAACTTACTAAGAACGTCTTAATATATAATGTTATATGAGTGATATCAATGTTACAAAAAACATATCCCACAACTTATAGATAGCAAATTCCAATTCAATTTTTCCTACATTTATTTATGTGTATACACGGTGTAAGCCCTAGGTTTTTGTCTATTAATATGTTTATTTTTTATTAAAATATGCTCACCTAATATACAAAAATAAAATATTATTAACCTCGGAAATAACTTTCTATTTGTGTTATTTGCATGATATTACATATTATTACTACAACATATTATATGGTAACTTATCAATTAAATTATTTTAATTTTTTTTGAATTTATCCATTATACTTAGGATGTCAAGTGTGAGGGGTTTTGGGAATGCTTTGAAAACTTTTAGAATTCATCTTGTTAAAACGTCATATAAATTTAAAAAACCGTAGTATTTAACGTTCAGTTTTTTATTTCAGATATAATAAGTATTTAAGTTATTAGTATATTTACATAATTTAAAGTAATGTGTTTTACGTCATTTGAGTTAAAAATTTTTTAGCGAATTTGCTTTTTTCGTTTAAAATAATATAATAAGAGAATATTAAGATACCTAAATAAAATATTTTGTTATCTTATACCGTGTTTGCATACACAATAGGTAAATTAGAGTACTTACTAAGAATACAAATTAACAAGCTGTCATCTTCAATAGATGTATATAAATATTTTTTTTATGGTTATAAAATATCCAATTAAATCTGGTTATATAGACAATATCCTTATTAGAATTGTATCTAGAATTTTTTTTTAATTTACTTATGAATTGTGCATATAAACAATTCATAAATAGATACATCAATATTCAATAAATTATATTATACATTTTTATATTTTAATATTTGGTATTCAAATTAATTGTTTATTTTATAATTAAGTAATATGTTGTATAAGTTTAAGTTTGGTTTTAGACAAATATGATGTGTAAACTTAGCTGAATATTGTTAAAGATTAAAATTAAAAATAAGAAAAGTAGTTTGGTGATCTTAAAATATTGGCTGTGAATCACATGGGATTATAATTATATAATGATAACATGTTACGAGTATTACAGAATACAATACTATTGTCAGTTCCTCAACATATTTATTCATGATTAGATCATTATTCATTGTGTTCATTCATCTTACTGATTGTAAATTCAAAGACAATTGGTTCACCTGTGTGCTAAAATAAATTGGATAAACAATATTTATATTATAACAATATTCACGTACTTTCTTTTGTTATTATATTATGAATATAAAAACATATAAGAAGTATATGAAGTTCTCTTTATTATGAAAAAATAGTTGTTTTGTTTATGCAGATTAACTGCATAGGTATGTATTATATGTTTTGTAGAGTTAGCGATACGTGAATAATTCATTGATTTGATTTTTTTTCTTGTATTTATGTTTTTGGAAATTCTAAGGTTTAATTGTAATAACTACCTGGTTTGAAATATTTCAATAATGTACAACCCGGCTTTGGAAATAGGTATTGTAAAAAATGAATTATAATTTTGTGTAAATACAATTTGCAAAGTGTACGGATACAATAAACATCTTAATTATTAATAATTAATGATCATTATGAACTTAAACATTATTTAATAAATTGATTGTTTAAATAACAATGGAATAAGGTATATCAATGACTTAGAATTATTTATGATTAATTAATCACCACTAAATTTTTAAGTGATTGTTTACTGTATAGTTATGGGAAGAGCTATTATACTTTTAGCAAGAATTCAAATTTGTGGGTATGTTTAGTATAAAACATGTTCAATTTATTTTTAAAAAGAAATTTGGATGTTTTTAAACACATAATGATTATCATTTGTGATAAAGGATTCACTTATTATTTCAACATTTTTTTACAGTTTTAAATAAAATATCTTTTTATAATTTCATAGTAAAAATAAAATAATATTTTTAATTTTTTAACAACAACATATATTTTTAATTATTTTATCTAATTTTCTGAAGAATAATATATTTTAGGGAATTTTGATACATAAAAATCAAAATTCAGATGAGTAATTTATGAGGTATGGAGATACCTCAAAAAATGTTGGTTCACTACTCTGCTTACCTAAACATTAAATTATAATTATTAATTATTTATTATAATTTTTTTTTTAAATATTTAGGAAACAATTATGTTTTACTGAGAACTATTTAATGCGAAAAAGATTATGACAACATAATAATAATAGAAAGTACAAATAGTTTTATAATTTTTTATTTATGACAATGTGTTCACTAGGTAGAATAATAAAATTGAAGATATCATCTATATATTGAAATTTACATAATCAAAGTTTACATTATGGGAGATTTTACGTTAATAAGTAATAATAACTCTTTGTAGTTAAATGTTATAAGTTTTAGTTTGTCAGATTAGGTATATCTAATTTCTTTTGAGGCTATAAGTCGAGTAACGTTTGGATACGTTTGGAGGATATTCATATACTAATGACCTATACAAATGTTTGTTGTTGATTGATTATTTGTCGTTGTGTTCTATCAATTGATTGAATAGTGTGATAAGAAGATAAATTATAACTTTGATGTAATTAAAAAAAAAAGTTAAATGAATGATTAAGTCTAAAATGCTGGGGTAGTGTTGTGGATTATTTATTTATTTTGAATGGCTTGGACATGTAAGAGTTGATGGTTATTTGTGTTTATATTAGGCATTGTGGTATTATTAGTGGGTATTTCTGACAATTCGTGTTGATTTTTATAAGTGGTATTTCCTTGGTAAACTTTGTGGAAATTTTTTTGGGATGGTTCGTGATTTCGAAATTTTTGGAGTTTTTTAATACTGAGGAATTTTGGTAACTATAGTAGTGTGGATATCTTCGAATAGAGTGCGAAGATTGGTCTTTAGATTTTGTACATGCTTTGAATAAATTATATTTCTCACATTTGACGCATCTGGGAATGCTGTTACAATAAGGTTTTGTATGCCAATAGTTTTGACATCATTTTAGTAGGCTTTTATGTATTGTAGGGCTCTTTGATTTTTATTTTTGAGTAACATAGATAGTTAAGTGAAAAAATATCATTGTTATTTGGAGTTGGTTTTAAATAAATGCAAAAGAGTGGTAGTATTTTTTTTTTTTTTTGTTTGTTTGATATTGAAATACGTTGGTAATACCGTGGTTTATATTATATTCCTTTTTATTTAGTGCTCTTTGATTAGCAAAATTAAAATTGTTGGATTTAAATTACTGTCAACTATTCTATAGAGGTTTTCTACTTATACCTAGTATGGTATAAAAGTCAGTATTTTTTTCTTTAGATATTTTATAACAGTTCTATAGAATTTAGAATTGGTAGTTAGTTTTAAGATATCGGTTAAACTCTTATAATATATACATTTAACTGTTGGGTAAGTTTTTTAATTTCTTCACAAAGATTAAAGAAACTAATTATTACTCTCAATTCAATATATTTAAGTATATTTATTTTTGCTGTTCTATTCATAAAACCTAATCTATCTAAATCATATCTGACTAAGTTGATAGCAGTTATTACTTATTAACTATATTATATGTATGGTGTGTTGTAGTAACTTGTAAGTAATTTTTTGCTGAAGATTCTGGGAAGCTAATCAAGTTGGAATATTTGTGTCAAAGTATAACAGATATCCACTGATATATCTTGTTTATTTATTATTCTAATTAATGGTATTCTAGCATTGTATTTATAGTTATGTTATTTTACTATAATAATCTAGATTCGGTTTTTTTCCAAATAATGGATTGATTAAGTTATATCAGTTACAGTTACGTTACTATAATTTATCATTTGAAAATATGTATGATATCAATGTATTTACATCGATTCATATAATATACAATATATATATGTATGATAACAGGCGAGGATTTAAAGGGGGGGGGGAGCGATAAAAACGGACACGACCGAAACTCTATCGGCAAGACAACACATTTCATCGACTGCCAAAAACAGCCATTCACCATAGTCTATGGGGGGGGGGAACTATAGTTCTTTGGCCTCCCCCCTTGGATCCACGCCGCCTGTGTGATAAATCATTTTTGATTTTAGTTTCACTATAAATATTGTACTTCAATTTCGTTTCATATAAATATTAAAAATATAATGCATTGATTAAAATCGCATTAATCTTAAACATCTAACACAGAGAACATAGAGGGGGATTTGCTTTTCATTATCACCGAAATCCGTATAAATTTATACTAGGATTTTGTTGTCAACCTGAAGGTTGGAATTTTATGCTACAGGTGATGCAATATTAGACTTAGTTATTGTCTCATCACTTTCAGGAGCGTGCTAACCAAGGATAGGATATGCGTGCCATGTCCCTTTTTTGGCTTATTTTTGTTTATTGATTTTTCATCATTTATTGTTAAAATAAAAATTCATACTTTCATATTGTTTTTATGCAATTAAATGTATTAATAATACTAAAACATATTATGATAAAGTAATTTTAGCATATTTATCGCCTTCACGGGGGACTTACACCAATATGTTACTAGTCTAGTAAACAAAATGACATATACAATTTACGAATTCCCATCATGCACGATTAATAATATTTTATTATAGTTAACTTATATATCTCCAGGTAAATGCCAAAGCATATTTAAAAAAAACTTTATGATCCAATTCTGGGCACAATCAGCACACGTTTTGCGCCACGATCTGTACCATGAATTGTACAATAATGATTGGCACACGATATACTGGCAAGTACACTCTACCACCCTCCCTCACCTCTCCACGACACTTAGTAATCAACTTACCTACTATTACGTGTCTGCGACGATCTCACGCGCAAATTAAACGCTATACTTGTATATTATTATTATAACATCGTAAATCGTAATAGATTCATTGATTCCGTCTTCCCAACACCAGCGTGCAGAGGTGGTTTTGAGACCCCCTTCCCCCCGGGGATCGTTCACCGGATGCAAGCGGTTAGGGAGCTAAAAAATTGTGAGGAGAGTGGCGGCGGTCCCGTCGTCAAAATTAATACCTTCGGAGACGGCTTGACATGTCGAGGGATTACCGTGGTGGCAGTGGGGGGAGGGGGGAGTGCGAAGTTAGTTGGTTGCAGTTGTTTACGCGGGTGAGATGCGCGCGCAAAAGTTTCGCATAAAGAAACGTCGCGCCCAGCCGTCTACGTTTGTGCGAGTGCGTGTTGTTTTCCCTTTCCGTGACCGCGCTCGTGCGTGCGTTAAAATAAGGGATACGAGTGTGTGGGGGGTGTTTGTGAGTGTGGTGGGGGGACGGTGGGACGGAAGGGTAACAAAAGGTTAAACGGGCTATGGCGGACGAGATAAAACAGACATTGCCGCAAAAACTGTGCGCCGAGTACTCGTGTGAGTGTGTGTGCGGTGTGTATATTTTCTACGGTTTTTGTTTTCTATTTAAAAGGAATGAAAACAGGGTGTACGGTGGTGGCCGTGGGAGTGGTGGTGGCGGTGGTGGGGTGGTGGAAAAAAAAAAATTCCGACACGTCGTCGCATATAGTACACACATTTGTAACGCGGCCTACGTTCATCAATTACAATTGACGTTTTATTTATCAGAGCTGCCAATCACAAGAACCTCTTGATTTTTTTTTCACTCCCAGCAATCGACTCTTCAAAGTTTATGTTGACTTCTACATATATATTATTATATATATATAATATACGCGTTCGCTCACGCATACAACAACAATGAATGCTATCAAAAGTGATTTTTCCGGGGGATTCACCGGATGCATTATTTTTGTGTCCCGTAAAACTTTTAACACGCCGTCCGAAACGATCGCCACCGACCACGAGACGGTTTAATATTTTTCATCATTCCCGTGGGTATATAATACCACCCACCGGTGATTTTGAAAAATTACTCGACCGATCCAACATTTAAATTATTTTATCTCAGCAGTTAACACTGATCTTACCGCAGCCGGACGCCAATTTTCATCCGACTGTTGCGAGCTTATAGTGTATCTATGTATATGATACATACTTTATATATATAATATATTGTTTACGCAAAGCGCATAATCCTCCAACGGAAAAACTTTTCTCCCGTAATTTGTTTCTCGTAGAATAAAGAAACGTCTCCACCACCACTATGTAATATAATAACAACAACGAAAAAGTTATACGATGAATATTGAGAGTGACAACAAAACCGGAAAATTTGAATTTATACAGCTATTTTTCAGAACATTGCTGCCACCTTTCACTAATAGAACACAATACAGGTCAAACGTAATTGTACATCTTGTATAATGTGTAATATATTTTTATGGAATATCAAACAAAATATAAATTTAATTCATATTAGCATAAATATGTTTTAGAGTTTTCTGAAATATAAATTGTAATTTATTTAACATGTTTTATTTGTTTAATAAATATTAAATAAGTAGAGCTATATATTATGTGCGATATCCGTAGGCAATATTATGATTTAAAATAATATCAATCGTTAACTGTTAGGTATAATATATTATTTAAAGTATTTTATCCTAACATATGTCATTTTATTGTCAATATCTAAAATCTGGTAAGTTTTATATGCATAATTTTTTACTTTTAATTATAAAATAACCTAAAGTATGTCAAGCTGAAAAATATCTTTTATTATTTGTATGAATAAATGATATAATTAAAATACAAAACAACTATTATATTGGTTTAAAGTTTATTTTATGAATTAAATAATAAATAATTATACGTATCATTGACATAACAGACATACGAGATTAGAATGTATAAAATTATCTTATGGAATGAAATAAAATGAAATGGAATAATTTATAATTTATCATTTCTTAATTTTAATTCATTAACCACTTATTTAGTATTATCGTTGTATCAGATTAAAATAATAATCTAGACTATAGGTAGAAATTATGCAAATACCAAAACAAGGGTAAAACGATTATTTTTCAATTTCACCATTCGTTTTTACTTTGTCCATTTGAATAGAATATCAAATTAGATAAAGTGGTGATTTTCAAAAACCATTTACGTTTCTGGGATTTAAAAGTTATTTTTAAAGCTGCCAAACTTTTATCCTAAGGTGGATTAGTGAACAAAAGTGCACTACAGAACACTTATTTGCATGTGTCCGTTTGTAGAAAGTTTTTAAAACTTCAGGAAATTAAGCTGATTTAATACACGTAAAAACATAAGCCACAATAAGCTTTGTTGCTATACATGCTATTAAAGATACCGTTTTCTATCTTTATCGCTGGACACTATTTGTGGTCATTATGATTTTTTATAGAATATAAATATAAACGATACAATAATTTAAGTTCGTCTGTTTTCTAAATGGTTCAGATGAATTATAATGTAATAATCTAATGGTCATATAAATATTAACGTTTACAAAAGTAGTATTTAAAAGGTAACTAAACACCAATAAGTAATGTAAAACAAAAAAATAAACAATTTTGTTTTTTATTCTGAATGAAGGTCTTATAATTTAAAAAAAATTTTAAAATCTCTGAACTTACTAAGAATAATTGAAGTTTGAATTTTAACTGAAATATAATTAGTTAGCATAAAAAAGGTTATACTATGAGTTCAAAATGTTAAAAAAATCAAGAAATTATTAAAAGTTTATACATGTTGAATTATAATTTCAAGTAAAAATGTAAACTATTGGTAAATACTATATTATTGTTTCAAAATGTATATATTTTAAAGAAAATTATATTTAAATGTTATTAGTTAAATTTATATTAATGAAAATGTAAATAATTTAACTATACTCATTTTATATACATTTTTTTTTTGTAATTTTAGATATTTAAGAAAGTTTTGCTTTCAACTTAAAATTGTGAATATTGGTGATTTGTTTTAATAATTGTAGTATTGTGATTCATAGATTTAAAAAACAATTCATAGAAATATTTTTATTTACAGTGCACGGAATAGCTGAATTTCGTATATATATATATATATATATATAAAGAATAGTATATCACTTGTTACTCTTAAAAGTAATTCAAGATTTTATATTGTTATAATTTATAAGTTTTCAAGATTGAATCTTTCGAAGTTTCATAGAAATTGTTGAATTTAAGTTTTGAAGATCATTCCGTGTTTTAAAAGTCCTTAGAAAGTTTAAAAATTCCATAAAACGCGTTCATTAAAATTTTTGATGTGTATTCTATATATGTATATTCTATATCGTAGTTTCACGGTACCTACTTCTCATATTATTCAGGATGTGTCGTGTATTAGATGCCGTAAGTTGTTTGTTACAAGAGGTTGGATTTATATTATATTGTTTATACAAAGATATATATTATATAAATAATAATAATAATAATAATAATAATAATAATAATAATAATACAAAAATGTAAATAATATAAATAATAATATTAAAATAGAAACAACCAAGAAAGGAATATTTCAATGTTGAAATTTTCCTCTCGCATTCCTACGCTCGGTCGAGCACACCTTAGTGTGACCCTTCAGAGCACCAAAAACACGTCTCATTAATCGTAGTGCCCACATAACGAGGGGACCCTAGCTATGACGTTTACATCGTCACAGATACCCAGAGACAAATAAATAACGAGCCACATCAATATTCGTCCTCTGTTTTTTCATTTGTTTTCACGTCTCTTCACCCTAACTCGTGTAGGGTTAACAGCTATAGATGCTTTAAAATTTTATTTATTTTTTTATAATTTGCAAGTTTAATTGGCGTGATACAACAATTTTTGTTGCGTGTATAATCGACAAACAACAAAAGTGTTTTTCGATTTGAATCAAACGAAAAGTCATAGCGAGGGTATGAAAAGGAAACGGAATTTTAGACGTTAACAGTTTTCGCGTAAGGGACGGAAGGAAATAGGGACTAGAAAAAATGCGAGTATGGTGATAGCATTTAATCTTGCATACTCCAATATTTTGGTTGCGTTTATCACATATTTTTTGTCAAAAACACGTGCTCAGTAACAACTCTTTCAACCAACAAAAGCTGCGTTTTTGTCATAGTGCACAGTTATAATTTTTATATCGTTTATTAATTCTTTAGATGGCAATTAGGTACGCTACTTTAAATCCAATAAAAACGATAGTAAAATTATTGCTTGAATTTTTATAATCATTCATGGTATTACATAATGAATAATAATTTAATATTTATAAATACAAGTTTACATTCGTAATTTGTATTCATAAAATCAAGTCTATTACATATTTTAGAAATTGATATTGTTGATACTTTTGTATATCTTAAAATATTAAATAAAAAATAAAACAAAGGAAATTATAAATCATGTATAGTAAAGTATTGAAATAAATAAAAATAAGATATGTATACTTTATATAGTTTTTATTACATTTTTATTAAATTTAATATCTAAAATGTTTTATGAAAATATTTAACTATTTAAATTTATTTTCCGTTCGCTGTTTTGAAAGTTGAAACATTAAGGAGAATCGTATTCCTATAAAATACTTCATAAATTGTTTTATATAAAAGTTAACTAACTGAAAATATGTTTTTAAAAACGTTTTAACGGTTATTATTTATAATTTTTACTGTTAAATACTGGTGTATATTGTAAAGTATTAACCAAATAAATCTGTGGATTCCTTAGTTGATATAAATTTTGATTTTTTTCATACTTAATGTAAAATTTAATTAATTATGACCATAAATAAATTTTACACAAAATAATATTAAATTATTAATTTATTAAACCGTTATATTATTAGATCTGTATAACTTTTAAAACATTAATTATAGTTAATATTGGTAATAGTATTATGTAGTTGTCTAATTTAAAACCATATTTTTACTGAACAGAAACATATAAAGTTATACATTTAAAATTGTTTTAAAGATTAATATAATAGTTAAATTATCCGAATTAATTGGTACCACATCTAATTCAAATTGATGAAGTTCGAATAATAGATTTTTTTTTAACTTAACACATTTATTATTATATTATATTTACTATAGTTATTATTATTATATATCACATTATTAAAAAAAAGATGATTTTTTTTTTTACTATAAAACTGTTATAGGTACATAAATACATTAATAGTTATAATTTTTTGACATATTTATGAATTTTAACTTTACAAATTGCTATAATATGGTTTTGTGCAGCCATATCTAAAAAACGTTTAAGTAGAATTAATAGTAGAGACTAGACAATATAGATATTCTGTTTTTCATAACATTCGAGACTAATAAAAAAATGCAATAAATGGCTCAGCAGGTGATGGCCTGTGTGTATTATTGTTTTCGTCACTTTCTTCGTCCTCACATTGATTTTAATTAAAGAAACAATCTTATTGTCATCTAATACTTGATATTAGAATTCAATACTTTAGCAGATGGATAAGTAGGTGCATTGTTCAATAGGATTACCTTACGCATCGTTTATAAAAATGCTTATCGATTATTATGTTACAAGTTAGGTAAATACAAATAACATATTAAAAAATAAATAAATTATTAAGTACTATTGATACTTTTTTTCTTTTTGTAGTACCATACATCGAACTTATTTTTTTGAAAAGAATGAATACTTATAATTTATTATTATTATAATGTTATAATATTATATCATACATTATTATTATTAACTATAAGTCGTATTATAAAATGGTATAAATCGATTATATGTACATTACTGATTACATTTGATATTCATTCATATCATATTTTTAATTGTTGGAAGAAAAATTTAAGTTAAACGTTGTTAAATAAAATTTTCAATATTTTTGAATTATAAACGAAAATCGTATGGCATATAATATATATATAAGTCAAGTTGAAAAATTAAAATGTTTATGAATATAATAAAATGGGCCAAATATTTAAAAAAATAAATCATGTTTAGAAAATGCGAATAAAAATATTTAATGAAAAATTCTACAGTTATTCATTTTTAAATTATAAGATCAAATTAATTTAATTGATAACTGATTTTGCTTAAATTATACCATTTTTCGCTAATATTGTTTAATTTTTCTGATTTATTGAAAAATATAGCTATTTGACACTTTGATGTTTGGTTCTAGCTGTATTCACTTTCATAACAGAATCCACCCTCGTAGTTAAAGATTAAAACACTTTTACTACTACTAAAGCTGATTAGTCATGTATAATGTATATTGTATGTTAATATATAAAAAAAATATTATTAAACCAATACAATGTTTATTAAATTACTTCGTCTGAATCTAAAAATAATTTTGTTTTTTTACGGATATTTTGGTATTATATAGTATATATATGTATTTATAATTTCATATTCCACAGCAGATTATTATTTTTAGAATTAAAATATTGTACAAAAATTGAATATTAAATAGTGAATTAGTTATAAGCATTTAATGTTTAAATGAACGAAGTTGTAGCTCAATATTTTTCAGGAAAGCTCTAATGTACACAAATAAGCTTTCGTTTGAATTATATTGTTGTAATTGTTTAAATATATGCATAGTGTACACTTATAAAAATTATTGTAAATATAACATATCATCCATTATTATAACATTTACATAATCTACACTTTTTTATAAAAAAGGTTAGTAAATCATCTATAACAAATAAAAACCGATTAATTTAATTTTTTTTAAATATAAAAATGTATGGTTGCTTATATATTTTTAATGACGGGAATCCATGATTTTAGGTTAAGATCACATAAGTAGATATCATATAAACTTCATTAAGAACTAAGAAACAGGATTATTGGATTTTGATTTCAATAAGTAAATATTTGAAATTTGGTATCATAAACTTTTGATACGTATTTATTTGTACGTACACTTTATAGGTATACACAATAAAAAAATTAATTTGAAGTAGATCAGATCTTAAAAATCCCCAATAAAAAATAAAAACAATTATTTTGAAATATATGCAGCCACTGCGCCTAATACATATTTTATATGATGAACGCATATTTAAACTACATTAATTATGAAATATCTATGACAAGAAAATTCAATTTTTCAACTAAAAATCAAATAATTCTTTATTGGACGAATACATAAGTAAAATATTTTTTACAACCTGTAAAACAAAATTATTTAAAATCCAAATGTTGTTTGTATAGGTCTTCAAAATAAGATACTTGTTCAGTTATCAAATAACAGAGGAGTTTTGAGAATAAAAATGTTTGTGTAGTTGATTAAAGATAAATTGTTTGATCAGTAGCTTTAGTCCTAAATATACAATTCATATTAAATTAATACGATTCATGATAAAATATTTAATAAAATATAAAATGAAGTATTTTATATTAAAATACATATCTATAGTAGTTTAAATAATATAATTTTAAAAAAATATTCAGATTAGTGGATAAAGAACCTGTAATAATTAAATTGTTTAATAATGCATGTAAATTTAAAAGAATCTTGTGTTTTTTTAAAATATGAATAATAAACTATAGTGAGGCATAATAATATGTAGATTGATTGTTGAATTTTATTATATTGACAAAGGATAACAATGATATTACATAATTAAAAAAACACATTATCATATTCTAAAAATAATTTTGAGTGATAATTGCTGATATAAATAAAAAAGGATACATTAAAAAATAACTCTAAGGATGTAAATATATAAAAACACTTAATTTTAAAAATATAACGTTATCCAGTTTGATCAGCGTTTAAAAAAAAATATGGTACTATTATTAGGTTAATAAATTTTAAAACTAACTACTCTTGTTTTAGTTTTTATGATATGTATTATTTTATTGTTATTGAACAGTGTTTACACAGACGAATAAACTTTGAATACTTTTGCCCCATAGTATCACATGTATGGTTTTATTGACACATTGATGGTTAATTTATATAATTTGTATGAAATGTTTTGCGAATTATTAGGTAAATTTACTATTATTACAAGAACACGGTTTATTCTTACAAGATTATGGTAACAATAGTTTATTAACTAAAGAGTTAAATAAAAAATAAAAATTCTGCAATTGTCAATTACACACCTAAAGTTATCAGAAATTATTTCAACCATTGTTATAAATAAAGTTACCATGTTAGCTCTTGCTTTGAATAAAAACTTATCAAAATCATAAAAAGTATGTACAGTGTACACACGCGTGCACACTGTACATTACATAAAAAACCAAAAACTTATCACATATTATGTTCTTGCAGGTAATATCATCAGGACATCGGTTTATTCTATAAAAATTATTTAGATAACGTGCAGGAACTGACTAAATGTTGATGATATGGTCTGTTAACAACAACTTTGAAGGTGAGAATCCGGCAGAAGTCGTAAAAGCACATAAAACCAAATCCGTGGCCGGTGCGGTCAAACTTCTGCCGGATCATAGTTGCGCAGAAAGTTAACTTACTGTCGAACAACTAATAATTCGATGACCGAAAATACTTATAAATATAAGAGCATGTTGCTGGGCATGGCAGTAATCTTAACAATCCCAAGAAATCATGGCCATGTAATGTGTGAACTATAATATACCCGATATAGTATCGTTATAAGTAAAAATTGTTTATAACAACGATGATTATACTAACATACTGGTTTTCTGAATTAAAATTAAAGTCCCCGCCAAAACTCCTACGTTTTAAATATTAATTCTTATTGGTTGTTATGACATTTTTATAATGACTTAACACACTAATGTAGAGATCAGCAACCTTTTGAGACAGCAGAGTCAAAAGTTATAATTTACATAATTTCCAAATTTTTAAAGAACTACAAAACAATTTTGTTTCAATACTTAAATAATTGTTTATATATAATTGATTTTCGATTTAAAATAAATGAGTTTATAAATTAAATAATATTTATTCATGTAAGAACATACAAATATTTTTAGCTATAATAATAAATAATACAGTTATTGAATAATATATAGCCTACAGTTAAAATACGACGATAGGTTTTATATGTATTTGGAAAGTTTGGTACATACTTTTAATTTTAGTTAATTATGACGGCCTGTGCAGGTATTTCATATTCTTAAAAGCAACAAAAATGTAAAATAATATACATATTTTTTATATAATTAAATAATTATTTTTGCGTTTGGACTTAGAGAGCCGCGTATCTTAATATCGAAAGAGCCGCAGGCGGTCAAATCCTACGCTAATATAATGCCATTTATCTTTGGTGAATTTAGAAAAATTAGAAAAATAGTTTATCTATAACGACCACGCAATGAAGAGGTTTTATGACAAGAATAATATAAAATTAAAAACAAAATTCGAAAAAGTAAAAGTAAAAATAAAATGGAAATAATAGATTTAATTAATACGTGATAAATAATACAATACAATTAAGGTCAAAATTTTACGATTTAAATATAATATTGTCATAAATTAATTTATAAACTATGGTTTTGTACAAGCTTTTGTCTTAAAATTTTGGATGTTGTGACTATCGGTTATTCTGATCTATTTTCTCTGGTCTCTTCAAGTTTTTATAAACGATTTTTCTAATGTTGGTACATCTATTGCTATCACGGTGATGCGACGTATACTAGTCTAGCAGTACATAGATATGGCGCGCAAGGCCGCGTGACCGCATTTTCGTTACCGACGAAGCGCTGACCATGACAGCCGTCAAAGGTATACGTGTTATAAATCGCCCGCGTACAATGTCCAACGCGCATTTTACGGGATCGCATTCCAACCCCATACCGAGACCACCATATTTTATATTTATTATACATGTATTTATATTATATATAACTATATATACTATAATACATTTAATATGTACAATGTACGTATGTTATACCAACGCATTGTTAGCATGGTCCTATCCAAACTCACAATAAGTATATATTATATCATATAAGTACTTGCATAGTTGAGCTTCTTCCCACGTCACTACGCACAAAAAAAAAAAAACCCGGATGGTCATAATATTATTATGCTTACATGACAGGTACTTATTGTTGTGTTAATTCGAAATCATCGCCTATGTGAAAATATTGTTTGCGATTAATAACGATAACATTAAAATATGATATAATGATAATATTTATTTTTTATCCTTAAACGTATCATTTGTCAAAAGTTCATATCGAGATATTTTTATGGATCAAATCACAAACTCTCTCAGGAATGCGAGTTTGTATTTTAAAATTATAAAATCAAACGACTTCAAAGTGTGCGTTAAATTAAATTCGGAACATGATAATGTAAGCAATCATGATATGATATAGAATAACGTTCACGTTCGTTGTGAAAAATTGGATGCCATTTTTATTACTCAAGGTAGATATAATACAGTTGTTATATTTTTGTACAATGACCATAAAAATGAATCAATTTTTAGAAACTATGTACCTATTGACCTTATAAATCATTTTAAGCAAACGTCATGCATAGAAACATATACGTATATAGCGGAGTCTTTTAGTCTGCGTATTGTTTGTAGTATATCAATATATTATGCAGGGTGGTGGCAAGTCAACAAGAATGACGGAAATAAAAATAAAACAAAACGGAACCCATACTTATATTATATGTTTGTCAGTTACAGCAGTGTAGTAACCTAAAAAGAAACTTTAGAAATCCATCACTTTGCCGTGTTTATAGTCGGACATGGTTTTATTGTTCTGCGCCGTAACGAAACTTTGTGAAATTTTCAACTTTGAATAATGTCACTCTATATAGTAATTATGCATACTGTAATTATATTTTTCTCTGTATATTTATACTAATTTTGTTTTCACAACATAATCGTTTTAGCACTTACGTACTCGTATTCGTGGTATAACGTTGTTAAAAGAAATTATAATATCGTCCAACGAACTGATAATTTATGTATATTGTATAGATCCATTTCCAATTGTTTTTATTTTTTATTTTAGAGAAATTTTCATACTACCAGAGGCATCGTAGAAATGTAAAAATATTTTTTCACCCTTCTACATTTAATGTCTACAATTTGATTACATTTTGAAAAATATATCACTACGATATGATTTATTGATTGAATGTACGTTTTTTGTGCAGTAACCTGAAAACGAAACTAACTCATAGTGACTAGATTAAACAAATTTAAGTGAATAATATTGCCAATAAAAAATATATTTTTAAAATTGAAATTAGCTATGTATGTTTAAAAAATTAAAAACCGTATTTTTGAACTTAATATTTTAAAATTATTATTATAACGCATAATATAATTCAATAATAAATATAAATTATGGTAGGTATGTACTCGTAATTTAGAAATGAATAAATGAACATATTAAAAAATGTTGTATTGTAAAGTATATTATATTGTAAAATACAATTTATGTTGTGCCAGTAGATAATATCATTAATATCTGGGTAGTAATTGTATTTAGAAATATAACACCACGTATAGGATACAATAAATTGCACAAAAATATTATTGAACTAATTGTAATATTTTTTATTAATCAGTTAATTTATTGTTTGATTAATTATGATGTTTTTTTTTAATTATTTGAGTGCTAACTACATATATATTAATTATTTAAATTAATTTTAAATATAAGAGCGTATATATCTTTATATAAACGATATAATATAAAAGTTTTCTAACAGTATACATACTACATAGTGACTTAAATATGACGTTATGACAATAAAATTATAAAATTATTAATATTACTATGATAAATATTTTATAAAAACTAATGGACTCTAAAAATAGTCGTTGCATTTCTCGTAACTCATAATGAAAGTTCTAAATAAAAATATCTCCACCATTAACTATCATTGTAATCATTTAAACCAATTGTTCCGTGAGGTAATTTTACTGAAAACTTTACATCTTATTATTTAAATTTATATTTACCTAGAAGATAAGATTTTTGTTTGTACACTATGTTTTTGTAGTAACTTAACGCTATTAATATTCAAAATTACAAAACTTATTTGCAACATAGTTAGGTACGAGATGGCCCAAAAGCAAAAAGGACCTCTAAACTTTATACGCAGAACTTATTTTATATACGTTGTTTATGTATTTAAAATACTATAACAGAATTATTGTATTTTTATTGTTTATATCTTAAGTACTATATTAGATGCAAAATTAGATAAAATTATGTTTTACAACTATTGCCAAATTTGTAAGACATTTTAGGAATTTTGATTATGGTTGATTAAATTCATAGTTGTATCTAGAAATTACTACTTTATTTTATTGATGTATTAAATAAGTTAAAACAAATTTAAAGCGTAATATTCTATTTATAATGTTTATAAAAATAGTATCATTATTATATTTTATTGTATTGATTTTTGTATCTGCTAAAAATGAACAATATAGTTTCGAAAGTAATAATAATATTATTAACATAATTGTAAAACCAAATGTATTCCTTGGTCTGCTCAGAATCTAAAATAATCTATATTCAAATACGATAACTTGATATATCTATCTCTGTTTTTTTTTTTTTTTAATACAAAAAAGTTATACATTTTAATTAAAACTTTATTAATGAAAATTTCAATAATATTACCATGAAATAATAAATTAGATTCGTTGAATTAATCTTATACTTTGTGCTAGATTGATGCTGTTAATCTTGTTAATGTCAAAAACTTTCCGTGACAACAGCCGATAATATACAAAGAAAAATTTCGTTTATTTCTGAGCTATTCTAATTTATTATGCAAATCATCCGGTTACCTGTGAATAGTACAGATAATAAATAAGATATAATTTATGTATATTATCTAATATTAATATGGTAGGTAGGTATCTAATTAATAATATTATAATATTTTCCGGTGTTAAAAAAATAGTAACGTAGTAATTACAAATTATTATGACTTATCGGTCTCTGAAATAAAATAATGCGTATTAAAAAAAAAAAAAAACAATATGTATTAATATTAAACTGTCATGTATCGACAGTTTAAATATTGAAAAATAAGTAATAACCATTAGATAAAACGAAGGAATAATTGTTTGTGAACAAATTCTTCTAAAAACGCACATTAATGGCATACTGTATGTTAGTATATCTATTCAGCATTTTGTATTATACGTATTTATAATAAAAATTAAATTATAAATATAACACTGACGTGAGAAAAATTCTGAAGAAACAAAAAGAAAACCGAAGCCTTTGGTGACAAATGTCAATGTCGATGGATAACGATTATTCTGCAGGTATGAGTTGAGATATAACTGTGAGTATGTGACAACTGAACGCAAATACTTTTAAACGTTGTGCTATCGACATAATAACTATATTTATTTAATATTTTCGCGTGTGCCGTTAGCAGTTGTATTGCGACATCGATATATCACACTTTAATCTATCGCATTTAATTATAATCAGGGATTTGTGCCCAAATAATTGATTTTGGTGTTCAAACACTGGAATAAAAAATACAAACAGACGTTAGGGTGCTCACAACCGTTATGATTTTTATTTTTACATTTCGATCATTCTACAATCTGTAAATATGAAATATGATAAGCAAAAGTGGTGATATTTATATATTTCATACATTAAAAAGAACTTAATTTGAAAACGTTGAACCTAATTTATACATTTTTAGGGTATTGGTTCTTTAAAATATTATTCAAACACATGAAATATTATTGATATGCGATGGTATGAAATAATATATCGATAATGAATATTTTATATTTTTATATATTATTATTATGAAAATTTAATTTAGATCATTGTTGTTTGGTACTACCGCAACTTTCAAATTCCAATCACCTGCACCGGTCCATGGGGTAACCATGATGTATCTTGGTAATTATCAATATTTAATTGAGTAAGAACGAATCCCCTCGACCATCAATCAAACGTCGACCGTTTGTCAAACCAGATCTCACCTTGTGGTTATCAGAAACTTTGATCACTTAATTGTTATTAGTTAATACGATTATTATTTTTATTTAATAACTATTTCATTTTTGGTACATTGTTTGCCTCGGAATCTTGATCACTAAACTAAATTTAGAATTAAACAACTAATAATAGGATTGAATTAACTGAAAAATAACTACATAAAATTTGTCGAATGTTTCAAAACATTCTTTATAATTTTGTTACTATAATGAAAATTATCAAAAAAATTTATTTGTTAATAATTTATTTAAAATATACTCTAGATTAAATAATTATTAGGAAAGTTTCAATAATTAATTACAAATAAAGTATATCATTAATAACAATTATAATAAATCAACTATTCAGTAATATGAATAGAATTTTGTAAAAAAATATGATTTTAGACTTGGGCTAATATACATGAAGGATTAAATAAATTACAAAATGTTATAAATAATATAATTTATTTAAATATGTGATAAAGTGTGAAATATAATGAATAAACCAATATAAAACGTATTATAAAAATGCATAGTTTGAATTTATTGGTGAGCTTAACACATGATTATTACAGATTGTGTGAACGTGACCAAGGTAATTGAATCTTGTTCGTAGCTTTAAAACCATAAACATAACAGAAAATAACATCAAATGATAGTCCAATAATCCTGAAAAAAATTAGTGTTGAAATTTATTGAAATATTAACAAATTAAAATTAATTTTTGAATAGTATGTTTATTTGTTTAGTAAAATATAAGAATATACTCTACATAGTTTATACTTTTTTTCTAGGTATAAATTATAATATTTGGATAAAAATATAATGGTTGTAGAGCTCAAAAATAACATTAAAAAGTTTTACCAAGTTGTTGGTTTAAAACCCGCACATAAATACAATTTTAATTTATTATTACCTATCGTAAATTGTATACAATCGATAGAAACATTAAAGGCCTAATTTTAATTGGTAAATAAGACATGATTTTTTAATAGTGTGATATACATTAAATACCTATAGAAATATATATATACATTTTTTATAGGTAATTCATTTTTGAATATTTATATAGAATTTTAGTTACTGTTGTTGATAGAAAAAGAAGGAAGATTTTCACTAAGAGTTGCATAAGCTGATTATTACAGATATATCAGTATTATAGTTTTCTCCGTGTTAAACTGTTAAAGCACTTTCATATATTTATAGTTTTTGACTTAGAATAATACTATTCAGTAAGTATTTTACGTATTTATCTATTAAATTGTTTTAAATATAATAATATACAATGATATTTCAATGAATGAAAAGCATATCACATTAATTTTTAATTTTAAAGATTATATAATTTCAATATAAATTTCGCTATCTAGAATTAATATTTTCACATAATTTTATTAATTTTCTATATATATTGATGAGTAATATTATTGATATTTTACATAATTTATATTTTATAAAATGTAAATCCATAAATTCTTATTTTTGGTGGTATTTTTGACTCTGGATGGAGCAATAAACGTACTTATTGATTTTTTTATAGTCTATAAATATGAAATAAAATAAGTTATTCCTGTGATAATAAAATATGTTTATTATCGAGAAATTAATTTATCTGTGATTGCGATTCAAAATATATGCTGAAAAGTTAAGTTAAACATTCTCGGTTAAAAATACCATGAAATCGAAATTTCATAAAAAAAAAAAATTTTTTACGTTTTTATTAACACTTGCAAATTTAAAATATGTTTTCATCTGTCAGCTTAGTGTTGAGTTTTGATGGGTTTTTTTGCATTGTATTCACTACTATAACGCTCCGCACTGTCAAGTGTACCTATATATAAATATATTTTTTGTTATATGATTCACCGTATATTTTTTTCTTAGGCCATTGATTCTGTAGATGAATGAGTGGTAGGATGAAGAGAGTAGACTTAAAAAGTACGTCCTAATATTGACGTGGTTTTTATTGGTTTTCTTCCTCTCTAAATGGTTGAAGTTTCTTTGGCATTTTTTTTTCAGTCTATGTTTTTCTTTTATTTTTCTATTATTTTTGTTTCCTTTCTATCGCTGCCACCTGAAACCCACAACTCTAAAACTTTCGTCTAACCATAGCCTAGCTTTGCGGTGTATTTTTTCGATAGACATTCTTTTGTTGCTTAATATGTCAGTAATATTTCGGATGAATCCGCATGTGACCAGAACGTAAGAAATCGTTGTAGAAATGGGTATAAAAAAATATAAGTGCTTATAAAATAAGTATTCCTTTTTTAAGACTATGACCTCACATATCAGCTTACTAAAGCAACTAAAGCTACAGCTTATTTGGCTTAATGAATATACATTTTTCAGAGTGGTTGAAATTTACTTTTTTCCCCAGAAAAGTGAATGAATACATTTCTTTCACAATTTTACCGATCGTTAAAATAAATGTTTTTTGAAACTGCTGCTTTCGATGCACGCTCGCAACAGGTGTGGCGTAGTTTAATATAAACCTTTTTTTCACTTGAAAGTCTAAAGTTCTTCTACTAAAGTACATTTATCTATGTGACTAGAATAAACTTATTACATACATCATTTTCACGGTAAGTTTGGTATTTTTTTTTTTATACAAAATGGTAGTCAACTATACCTACACCATATTATCGATAACATTTTTAAATGGACATAGATAATTTAAAAATAAATAATAATCATTTAATTGACAATATTTTGTTTTTCATAAAAATATATCAAACGAATAAGTTTATTCAAATATTTTTCTTAGTTTAAAAATATTAAATAGAAATATAAAGACAAACAAATGTATTCATTAGTTTTTATTTATTGGTTTAATTAATTTTAGAAATAATTTTATCAAATTATTGTAAAATTAATACACTTATTACCTATATAATACTGAGTTACAATTATAAGTTTTTGTCATATCATCAAATTTTCTTTTAATATTCTCCAAAGTGAGTTAATGGATTTTGTTGAAGTTAAGCTTAAGTGAAGTAGAGAAAATTTCATAAATTAGGTTTTTGATTAATGGTATCTTTATGTAGGTGTAGTAGATTTATTTACATAAAAATATGAGCAGTATTATAAATATAATCGTTTTTAAATTTTAATTCTACAAAATAAGCAAAGCATTCGATAATTCAAGAATTGAATAAAATTAAAATTATATCTTATAAATATTCATATAAACCTTTGTTAAATATATTTAATAAATGTCTTATTCTTATCATTAAACTTGAAAAATATGTTTTACTAATGATTCTTAACTATTAGAATGTTTTAACATTATTTAAATACATCAAATATAATTTATTTATTTAAATTGAAATTATATTGTATTATATATATATATATATATATATTTATTGAATCAAAATAGATAAATCATTAGTTTTATAATAGAATAAAAAAACATACTATAAACTATAAAAAAATATTAAATTTGAACAGTGTTATTGTTATTGTTTAATTACAATTAAGTTAAAAAATATTTTATAATTTGCTTGGAACATAATAACTACGATATTATGCATTTAAACAGAATGTTTATATTTAGACTTTGACTGTTTCGTCTAAAAATCGTGTTACTATACAGTATGTAAAAATTCATTTATTCTCATATATTATATAATATATACACGACAATTTCTGGATATTATGATTCTTTACAAACATAATATTTTATTTTTTATATATATATTGAAACTTCTCCATAACAGACACTCTATACGATCGAATCCTTTTTGTAATAGAAAATAGCAATATCCCTGGACGTTTCAGTACATATACAATAGTGAAATTAATCTCTCTATAGCAGAAAACTCTTTATAATGGAACAATTTTTTGGTCTCAAGCGATTCCGTAATAGAGAGATTTTATTGTATATAAAATTAATATTAAATTTCTTTTAAGTAATTATATTATTTTGTTTATAACTAACGGTTATGTGTTCAAGATAATTAAATTATTCTAAATAAATTAATAACAATTGTTTAAATTTAATTTTTAGTAAAATAAATAAAAATTCAGTTTTATTGAATATTGATAAAATTATATGTACGAGTATCTATATATATATATCTATATATTAAATAGTCACCTACAATTATATAATTTGTGAATTCAGATAATTTATTTATTATTAATGATTAACACAAAATATATTATGTTTTATAAGCTACATCGCATATTATAGTCTTAATAAGTAATGAATTGTTTGAAAAAATTATAAATACTTTAAAAATATAACAATATTGGAGACACTACAATTATTTTGCAAATTATACAAACATTTTAATATCAATTAACATAACATAAATATTAAATATATGATATTTAAATTTAAACTGGCTGAGATTAAATATAAACAATTTTAAAATTAAATTTTTAATGAATAAAAAACATTTTTTTTTCATTTTTAAAATAATTTTAAATATTTGCATTGATAACTTTGTTTAATAATATAATGTATTACGTTTTTTTTTTTTTTTAATACCCAATTTCTTTAGCTCTTAATTTTTATTTGTATTTTTTGAAAATAAGTCTATTATAAAAGGAATTTTAAGGATTTTGTAGGGACTGTGTACAGTGATACAAATAGAACTATTTATAAATAATTTGTTCAGAGTTTTTTTTTATTTTGTGGCTTAAGCTTGCACTACATTTACATAATACATCAACTTAAACTCTACTTTAGGATTTTGCAATACCTATTTAGTTTGTTAAACTTAAGTTATTTGATATTTTTGAGAATATTCGAATGATCACAAACATGGATATAAACTGACACATTAGAAATAAATGTGTACAATTATAAATAACTTTAGGTTGATGTTGTCTTTGAAATATTTAAAAATCAATTAATTAATGCATAATGTATATTTATTTTTCAATAATTTAGTAATAAATAAGTTTAAATTATATCAATGAATTAATTATTTTATATTGTATGATATATATTTTTACTAAATCTAATTATTAGTTTATATCGAGTGTATATTATAATGTTATAATATATTAGAAACAACAAAAAACAAAATTATTTTTATTTTACCTCATTCGCTACCTGATTATAACCAACCAAAAGCTTTCAGTCAAGTTTATATTGAGAACTTTGCGTTAGAAACTAAGGACGTGCGTTTGAACCCTCATCAATGCCCAAAACCGAATTTCTACTGCCACTGACCCAACACCACCACCGCCTACGTCATTATGATCTCTAGTATCAATGCTACCGCAGTTCATCTACGATTTGTACTACTTGCGCCTTTACACCTTTGACATTTGATAGAAGCAACGGCTGCATCGGTGGTAAATATCCAGATATTCGGAAATGCATTCGAAAGACCTCGAGAAAATCGTATTTCACTGTTCATAATCTGTTTTCTAGCCAATATAATAATGATGGTAAAATGAAAGTTGCAGCGAATTCATTTGAATGTAATAGTTGAAATAAAATTCGGCTCATTTTAAATTGTATAATTAAGTTATTATATTTTTTAAATTTATTTCATACAAATGTTATGTTGTATGAAAATACTACGAATCAATTGTATTATTTTTTTAATATTTTTATTTTTTAATTAAGTAATATTATTTAAAATGTTGGATTTTGAGCTATTTGTATGTTCAAAGTTATAAATACTTAACGATTAAATGTGCTTTGTTTACGTGTAGTTAAATTCTATACATGGGGTAATAAGTTAATATAACTAATAATATTAGAGTGTACCATAAAAATGTACATTTTTATATAATAAACGTGACATTACTTATAATATCGAATAAGATATCAGATTTTTATAATTTTTGTATTTTTGTGGGTAGGTAATATTTTTATATCATTATATTTTATCGTTTTTATTTGAAATAATATTAAAATTTTAATTTAACAAATTTATAATTTTTAAAAGTTACAGAATGTCGTATGCTTTTCTACAAACTAATATCATAGGATTGAAATAAGAAAATATCTAAACTACAATCTACAAATAATGTACAAAAACATAAGTTTTTTTTGGAAATTTAAACATAAATATGGAAACACTTTAATCTTAAATTGTTTAATTGAATGTAATTTACATGATTTTAAATCGTAAATTCAGTTATTTTTCTAAAAACTATCGCTTGTGATATGAAAAATAAATTGTTGGTTCCACCAAGAAGTCGAAACACTGTTGCTGACGCTAAATGACCTTCTAGTTATCAATATTTATATAGGTACTTTAGTTTTTAAGGAAACATTAAATTGACCATTCACACGAATGTTATTTTGAACATAATTAATTTATATTTTATACTTCAGCACTTTTCGTTACGCCACAGATTTTTATTATTATATGTAGGTGTTCTTATAATATTTTATTTAATATAATGTGAAAACATAATATTTTTCAATTAAGAGTATATATTTGCCATTTTATGCTGCTAATGAAAGAATAAAAATTCACTTAAATAAATCATAATAATATGTGAATGCGTGTTTCAAGCGAATTAACGTTTTCAATAAAATAGATGGATAAATATTCATATCATCAAATATTTCTTGAATATTAAATTTATTTCAAATACGTTATGGCGGTTGAAGCATGTTCATATTCCAAAGCACTTTTTTACGAACTGTGAATTAATGATTAATCAAATGTTGACAAATCCTTTTGAGACTATTTGCTACTCACCGTTGACACGGAGCTTTAGAGTGAAGATGGATATTCGATTTAAATTAAAGTAATTTATATTCAACTGAATTGACATTTCACTATCCTAATGCGTCATCGATCGTTAATTTCCAGGGGAAGTTTTTGTTGAGATTATCTTTAAATTCACGTTTTATTTTTTTGAAACTAAACAAACAATATTTTATTAATTTATCATTTTTTTATTGAATTAAATATAGAATTACAACTTTATAGTTTCATATTTTTGAGCATTTTTCATATAAATCTTGAATAAATTGTATTATAAGTTTATTTTTATTTTTGGCATTTTTCTTGTATTTTAATCTATTTTCAAAAAATAAAAAAAAATATTAAATTAATATATTATACTCGTATATAATCTATTAGGCATATAATGTCTCTTGCCAATGTGGACCTCTCCTTCACTTTTTAAATTAATAAATAATCATAGCTAATATGTATTTTTGTATTAATTTTAGTATAATAATTAAAAGAAGTTTTATAGTTATTGTATATATAAATATATAATGCACTATTGTATAAAGGGCTCAGCCCGTCAAATATTAATAAAATAAAATAAATAAAAATAATTATTAAAAAATATCATTAAAATTGAATACCATTTTTATTTATGAAATAATGTATTAAAGAAGTATTTAAAAAAATACTTTGTATAAATGTATATTTTGATTTATTCTGGTAATCATCTAAGTAGAAATATAATGTCATTAATATTATTGAGTAGTGTATAAATATAATGATAACATATATAAAGTTTTGTAGTATTATACATAATAAATTTATAAATGTTTATAATACTATTTATAAAAAATATACTGCTTTACATTACAATATAATAATATTATATTGTAACAGTTGTTTTTGTATAAGTTAAATAAAACCAATTTTTTTATGTACATCAGGTAATAAATGTATTATACAATAGTTTAATGATTCAAATGAGAAACGTCAATATAGTTTATTGTTTCGAGTCAATATTATATACCTACTATTAAATGAAACAGAAATTGATATTTTTTGTGTTACAAAAATGTTACTCGCCTAGTTGATGATATTTGTGCTGAAATTTTTTTTGAGTAATCCATTGTGAAAAACTGTAAAAAATGCGGTTTTGAGAGAATAAAAACTAGAAATTCTCATGTCTATATCAGTACTTCAATCTTATATAGTAAAAGAATTAACTGAACCGAAGGTATACCCGTGTGGGGTAGGTGAAACTCTACGGAATAGATTGGGGGTTTTGTTAGCACTACCTGAGAGATAGCTACCCGGTCATGCACATTTCCAATGTTCAATAGAGCGTGTCAAATTGTCCCTCAGGTCGAAAAATGTTTTTCTCTATATTTTCACTGGAAAAAAAGCACGTGGAAGGGTCACGTACTCACGTATATATGCATAGACACACATTTATTTGTACACTCATATATATATATATATAGCATAATGCCTTGAATAATAATAATAACTATTATAATTGCAAGGTAGGGACAACCTTTTTCCTCTCGAAAACAGTTTGTCACAGCTGCTGTGGAGCCGCATATCATCACACACGACCTGTCTATATGTCCTCTCCATAATTTTTATCACGTATTGCTTGCCACAATTGTACTGCAATTTCTGTTGTTGCCATTCCGAGGTTCACTAATTGATTAAATTTATGTTCATCGTACAATGTGTAAGATGTGCCTTAAAGGACAGATAAGCATTTATTGTAATAATTGGTATCTTCTAATTGTTGCATTATTTGCTTCCATATCCAATGCTGTCGCATTGTATAAGTAAAATAGCGACATAAATGTACGCAATCCATTAAGTTAGTTACATTTCCAGTGTTTAATAGAATACACCTACATGTTATATTATTATCTTAGCTTTATATAATGTATCAAAATGTAATATGTGATTTTCTTGTGTTAGTATTTAATAAGTATTCAACTGTTATATTGTAATAACATAGAATAACGTATTATTAAGAAGCTTTATTATTATCGAATTCTTAGATTAGTTATTTTTATACCTACATAACAATACATTTTAATAAATTTAGAGATATATGAAAAATTTACTGAAAGAACGAAAAAAGTAATATAGCAATATTTGGCTTTCATTTTTTATTTAAAAACAGAATAAATCTGATATATTCAATACAAAGTACTTAGTTGTAAAACAAATGTCTTTTATTTTGTACACAATGAAATAATAAATATCTAATTGAATATTAAAAGATTTTTTTTTAATTACTTTTAGTTTATGTACATATATCTAGTGCAATTTAAAGTTTATAAATGAAAATTTTACTTTGATAATATATAATGTATTTACATATTATATTTATATTATGTCTTACATAAATTATACATACTATTTTAATATTTTTCTCTTACAGCACACGGATTTATAAAAAATATGAAATGTTTTTCATTAAAATAAATTAGATATTTGATTAAAAATATTGTGCAGTTTATTGCAAATATATTGAAAAATAGTAAGCCGATCAAAACGACACTAAGTTAATACTAACATACTAACATTTTTCCAGCTTTACATAAAATAATATTAAAATTAAATAACAATTTAAAGCTTAATTAGATTTTAATACATTTATAGACTAAAATGTTTTTAATTAACATTATTTCACTGATATGTATATTTCGAAGAGCTAAATAATGTCAGTGGAATAGCTTGGAATAAAACAAAAATAAATGCACCATGGACATGTCATCATGGTGGTGATGAACTATAGTATGTATACGATGCGAGTTATTTTGACAGATAATGTTTGTGTCATGTACCCATAGTAGGTGTGACTAAATTGATTATTTACCTAAGTTGGCAAATTCTGTTTTGTTATATAAATGTACTTATTAATTTACTCTTTATTTTATTCACGCGAAAGAGTACATAGTTATAATTTACATACCTACCTAATTAATATAGTTTTTTTATGGACCCAATAAAATAATGCGATGAACTCTATAAGCTAATTTATAATGCGATTTAAATGAAAAAAACCGAATGTCATTATAATCAATGCATAAGCTAACTACTTTACAATCAGTCATAGGAGTTATAGAAAAGCGAGCTTTAACTCTGGTTCATCTAAATTTAAGCACAATTATTATCTTTCATTATAACACTATTATAATGAAATACACAAATATAATTATGTTCAGTAGATAGCATATTAGGATTTTGGCGTAAGTGGCATTATTCAAGATTCTCTTGTTGGATGTAATAATATAACTTTAAAATAAAATACAGTATTTGCACCTATGCATAATATATAATAGCATAGAAAATCAAACGTAGAATGTATTTATTGTTAAGTAGGATTACTTACGCTCTCTAGAATAAGCCGCAAGATATAATAGTTGGAAGGCACGTGGGTTTTAGGACTCTGGTTTTTAAAAGTTTATGTATTATGACATTAAAGTTCCAACACCGGATAGCATCAGTATATTGTAATTAACTGATAGAATATAGTAATATCTATTAAATCTTATTCTATGTAGCATTTATTTTATAAAGTTATGTACATTTTTGTAAATAATATACATTATTATTAATTTTTAAATTGCAAAGAAAAAAAAAATCCCGTAATCAATACGATGACTTTGTCAGAAAAATGCTATAATAATAAACTACTAGAAATGCATTTGATTTAATTACCAGTTTAAATAATCAAACGACATGTAGCAGATATCAATTACCACTGAACAGCAGTTGATACTCAAAATATTTATCAAAGATACTGATGAATTAACTATTGTTAATTATTAAAGAGTTATTCAGTAAAAATTGAACTCTACTTTTTAACATAAAAAATATTTAGTCTTATTAATATGTTAGGCACGGTAAAGTTTTATGTGGAAAGATTTGAGTTATTAATAATATACTAAATATAGTATATGTATTATTAAAAAATAACATACATGGTTTAGGACCTGTTACATCTTTGAGTGGCTATATATGACAGTGACTGTTGAAACACTGTTATACAAAATAAGGATTCCGCGTTCTTATTAAATGTATATTACATACATTATGTATAATAACATTATGCGTAGTAGCACGTGGTTAGTAATATTTTTATTACATGCAAAATTGTATTTTATATTTAAATCATATAATAATAAATACATAATGGACTATAAAAATTATATCGCACGTTTTATAATATAACTGTTATGTTATTTATGGACATTTTACCAATGTTCTACCTCTAAGTTGTATTTTTAAAAGTCGTGACGTGTGACCGTTTTGTACAATATTTACCCCGTCACTGAATATAACTACGTTAAAAAATATTGTATCACTGTGTTGTGTATCGCGCGTATTATTCACATTGTATATCGATAATTTAATGGTTTTTCGAAACATCGGACGTGAGACGTTTACCATGCGTTGTGTTTTAACGCTGCGATGACGGACCATACTGAAGTATCTAAATTACTCGCGCGCTTTTGTATTATATTATGTAAGTTGTTGGTAAATCCAAACCGACAACTATGCGCGCGTCTACTAAATCTCCACCACTCATACGTTCAAACTCATACTGGCGCTCACACACGGATTTCTCGTATGACTGCATTGTTTTCTCGAGACAGTGTGCCGCGAATCCATTACAATATTTCGCGACGCCTCTATGTCTCTCCTCCCCTCCCCCCACCGCCCCTCTTACCACCTCACCACCGAGTGCACATAAAAGAGATCGCGTGATTGTTCCTCTACGCAAGCAGGTTAATGAATGAGCCGAAGAGATGAGACGACGTACGCCATGCGATTAGACCTGAGAACGGCTTAAGTAAGGGAAGGTGGCGGTGGTGTTGCGATGGAGTTGGTAGCGGCGGACGCGGTGCAGGTATGGTAGCGGTGGTTATATAGCGTGGCGTCGGCCAAGAGAGCCCGTTTATCATTCTACCATAAACATGTTTAATTACGTTTAACCGGCAAAACGTCGTTGATTAATTATATACGGGTAGCGCATGTCGGCCGGATGTCCGCTTTTCGGTTCACTTTTCCTTTCTTCTCTTCTTCTTTCTCTACCGCTTATTCTCTTCATTCTTATTATTTTCATCTCCTCCTTTTTCCATACTCGTGACCATATGCTCTATCGTACGTATCTCTTATATGCATTAACTCTTCCCATGTATTCCATTGCCACTACGAAATCACGAACCACATGCACACACCATTGTCGTGTATAATAAGTGTATAATAATATATAATAATATATATATATATTTATAATATTGCTAAGTTCTACTATGTGTGACGGGGACAGCTAATTTATTTTTGCTCTTATTGTTCTTCTACTCTGATCACGAAATAAAGCTTTCACGAATGCAACTGATATATATATCTCACATTTTTGACGCACATTATCTCAAGTGTAATAACGTACCACCACGCGTGTGTACTAATCGAAAACAATTGTTCGCTGAAAGATTAGCTTTCCGCTTCTGCTCTAATGGTATACTCGTGTATTGTTTACGGCACACATATTTTGTGACAATTATTTTTAAATTTTTTATTTATCATCAATATATATAATTATTATTTTTTTGAATATAATTTCAAAATTTTAAACTAATAACTACAAATAAAAAATGTTGTTAATCCGAAAAAAAGAGTAGGATTGAAGAGCATCATATCGATTTTTCTTTGTAACTAAAAAGTTGATTTATACATTTATTTGTGATGAAATTTTCTAGAAATAGTTTAAAAATTGAGCAGTTTTTGTAATGACGGCAGATAACTAGTATAAACTATAAAAAAAATAATACTATATATTATATGGTAGGTATAGTTAAGTTACATTAAAAAAAAAATAATGTTTATAATATATATGAAATCCGATGAAAAAAAATATATGTTGTAACTTGTAAGTTTTATACTTAATAATATGTTTATTTTGTTGAAAATCGACAAATATATTTATTGATGTATGAAATATTTTTAAAATGCCCAAACTACAATAAATTTTATTCTAAATTAAACATATAATAGAATATGATAAAAGTATTTGATAGTCAGCTAATCTAATTAAAAAATTGCAAGTGTTACTTATTTTTATTTTTAAGAATAATAAATTGGATACATATATTATATCATATATATGATTTCAATATATTTTCTTACTTATGGTAAATTGGAAAGTAATTTTAAAGAAACGTATTAATTAACCTTTATACAGATAACCAAGTTTCAACTAACTTGTCAAAAATTACAATATGTATACAGTTTGTTGATTTTGATAAGTAAAACGTTTTGCCTATGTTTAAAACTTTGAACCTATACTAAGGCTGTAACAGTTTATTTGTTGAATAAAACCCTGCCAGTTAACATACTTCATGAAACTATTTATATATATATATATATGAGTATATTGTTTCATAATTATATGTTTTTTTTATAATAATTATAAATTATGTTTTTCTTAAACACCATACAAATATGCTTAATAATGGTTTTAAGTATATAAAAATTGTATTCATTAAACTTTAATAACAATATTAGCTTACGATATTGTTATTAAAGTTTAATTTTTTTTTTAATGTGAGTAAATTTAAGTATATTTTTGTTGCACAGTTAAAATAATATAAATTTTTTGATGAACAATAGTATTGTTTTTATCTTTTAACAACCTACCAACAATCACTGCCACATCGTATACATCAAGCCAGAAAAATTCTAGTTTTAACCTATATTTAACATTAAAATTTTATTTATTTAATATTTAATAACAAAAAAATTATTTTATCGCACTTATGTTTAAGAAAATTGTATGTATATTATCAATAGGCTTAGATAGCTTATTCCAGCTAGGAATGCCTTAAATAATAAATAAAAACAAAAATATATCTTTTAACAATAGTTGAAAGTCCATGGTGTTCTATAATAAACAAATAGACATGAATAAATAAAATCAATAAATTAATAAATGGGCTTTTTCTGTTTTGGCTCTTTAGATGACTTTAAAAGATGATTTTAGAACAAATGATGTTTTGAGTGATGATTAAAGAAATTTAATTCAATACATACTAATTAATTTTACTATTGTTATTTGTGTAATCACAAATAATCATATGCAATAATTTTCATACAATTCACACAAAAAATATTACCATTATTATAAGACCAACATATTCAGCTCTCCACATTGAATTTAAAATAAAATTCAATTTCAGGTGTGTTTTTAGTAGAAAACTCAAAACTGTGCATAATATGATTATAAATAATTGAAAACAAAATTTCATCGAAAATCGAATGAAGTGCAAAGAACATCATATTAAACACACTTTAAATTAATAGAAATACTTGTTTTAAGCAGCACTCGTTTCAATCTTTATTTTGTTTTAATAATATTTTTGTTCGACAAAAGATTTGTGTACAATAAATGAATCCTAAAAGTATTGTTATCTAAAGTTTCTTTTTGGTATTTCTTCAATTCTCTTCTTGTCCAGTGCATTCAAGTGTATTATGATTGGGTCAAGTTACGTATTTCAGAAAAGTTTTAGACTTTTGAACTAAATAAATTTGTAGAGCAATTGAACGAAATAAGTTGATATTATTTAAGTTAATGTCGATAAGAAAAAAATAATTATAAATATTCGTAGAAACTCTATAAGACAATTTAACTTTTTTAAAGAAAAAATAAATTTAACGAATAAAAGTAAATTTTATTATATAAACAAATAATTGTCTTTGATTTTAAAATATATTATTTTTTATTATAAATTATTTACTCTATACATTTATACAAATATAATATATATTGTACATATAATGTAATACATTGTGGTTAATACATTTTATAAAATAAAAATAATATAATCATGAACGAATGAGGTCAATCTAAAACTTTAATTGAAGACAATATATATTATGTATGTATGTATTAACACTGATTTATAAATTTATCATACGTACGTATTATTAGACAAACACATAAAAAATGAACAGTTTTAATATTTTTATGTCATACATTATGTTCTGGATAAATCTTGTACTGCAACGTTGAGAAATGTGTTAATTTATTAAAACGTTATTTTTATACAGTTTTACTAGAAAAAAGTCGCATTAAATAAAATGTAAACATTTGTGATTGAAACAAAAAAATAATGTTATCTGATTATGAAGAATTTTAATGGTTCCATATTGATTACATAAACAGTCGTTTGCTTTAAAAAAAGAAAATAAATGGACTAATTTCTCAGTAAAAATATATTTTACCGTTTATTTTTTCAACAAGTTTTTCAATACATTTGTAGCTTTATATAGTTTATTGACATAATACCTACTTAAATTTGATCATATTCTACTAGTTATTGTTTACATAAAAACATTTTCGTAAATTAGACGCACAATGTTGGTTAACGGCGATACAGAATATATTATATATTATATTAGTTTTTCAATTTTCTTTTATTCCATTGTGTATATATATATATATATGTATTTCTAGTTAAGTACACAAACTCTGTTGCTGATGGATTTAACTTCTTTTGACCGGATTTTAAATAATATAAGTATAACTGATCCAACTGAGAACTGGATGAACTAAAGAATTCAAGAAATAATCGGCTTTTATCGAGGAAAACGGCTTTTAGGTACCTATACCGTTTGTGTGTTGATGTAGAAATCGCGGGTACTAACTTACCAGTTAATAAAATTACTCGAGTCACATAATAATTGTTTATAAAGAAAAACTATATGTTAAAAATTATATTATCATATATTTTAATGTATATTATATTTTGATTATTAATAAATTATTAAATATCATATAAATTATTAGATTTACATCCGTTATTACTTATTATCTATAGAATACTAATGATCTTTTGAAATGTCTTAATTCTAAGTTTATAAGAAATTTTTTTAGTAAAAAATTAAATATGCTGAATTATTATGTAGAAAAAGTTTTTATTAATTTAAATATAATATCATACTATTTAACATTTTAGGGTTTAAAAAATCTGAATGTTTTTTTGAAACACAAATGAGTATATAAGTGGGATGATTCATATAAAACAGAGTGGTTGTTCTTATTACAGTATTAATGTTATTCTTCCGTATTTAAACGCATTATTTTCAAATTAATATTTTTCTCAAGAAAACTAATCTAGATTAAAAGCATACTTTTTGAGATCCAGGGTTAATATAATAATCCGTATTAATCGACATCGCACACTATCTAGATTTTTAATTAGGAACAGCCTAATCCGGATGATAGATATCATCGTTATACGTATTCTTGACAATATTCTGTACATTTCATTAATATTCCTTGGTCGTTGGTCGCTTGGAAATAAAGAGAAAGTATGGTGGTTAGATCTGTATAGTGTTTATTTTTTAATACTGAATTCATCATATCGACTCCCCAGTTTAAAAAAATAATCTTTAGAAAAAATATTTTTTTATAAAATAGCATTAATTCATTTATTTCGTTACAAATATGTAATCTATAGATATGATATCGTGACTAGAGTGTACGTAGGACACAGATGATTAAAATGATGCATCACGCCCGTATGTGTTGTTTCCGTCTTACAAACGTACAATATAATAAATTTGCTTTCAGTAGAACCGATGTTGTGTCGTTATTTTTAATTTTAAAGCAAATTGATCTATCATTAAACTTAAAGATAAGGGAATTATTTATTACTTATCGTCAGTAAAATGAAAGAATTCTCATATCTTCCCTAAAAATTAAAATATCGTAAAAAACCGACGGGGATGACAGAAAATATCCTTACTTTTAAGTTTGATATTAGATAATTTTGCTTTAAAATTAAAAATAACATCACAACATTATATCTTACGTTTGTAAGACGGAGACAATACATGCGGATATAGCATACTCTTAATAACGACTATATCATTCCTACGGGACGATTTTTGTCATTTTGTACAAGTAAGTTTGTATTTCTATCTAAAATTCTGAGTGGAGTAAACTGTGTATTTGTTTTATAATATCTTATAAAACAATGTATGTAATTGATTAGTATATTTTTAACACATTTTAATTTAACATTTTTTACGGAAATAAGATTGAAAATATAATTCAAAATTCGTTTTTAGTATTTTAGTTTTCATATAGTAATTTAAAACATTGTAAGTATAACAGGACGTTTTTTTTTTTTTGTATTAAGCATTCAAAGTTTAAATTTTAATGAAATTCAATTAAATTAAAAAAAAAAAAAAATAATAATAATAATAATAATTATTGTAGACTAACATTTTTTGTCATTATTTGTATCATTATTTTCTATACACGATGCAATTATTTAACAGTGTTATACGGTTATAAAACTTGTTGATAGTGCATCCAATGAAACACATAAGCTTTATAAATTGATAAATTGTTAAATAATTCTTTAAATTGTATATTAATAGACCTTTATAACCAATGCTTAACACACTGTCTAAATACTTCATGATAACGTAAAAACATATTTTCAGTAAGGTTGTTACAAATATCTACCAGTTTTCAGTAATTTAGTGGTACTATAGCTATTTATTCATAAGTCTTAGTCCGTGATTTAAACAAATGCTTATCAATAATATGCTATATAATTGTTATAACGTGGTTAAGGCGTATTGGTATCAAAACTATACTATTCACTTTGAATGTAATTTTATAAGCCAATTTTTAGTTCAATAGTAAAAATAAATTATGATAGTTTAGTGTAACGAGTTTATCATCACTCACATTCGTTAATTTTATTTTTTCATAACATATTATTATATTGTACATTTGTTTTAAGATGATGACTAATTTGAAGCTATTTACGTACATCATAATAATATTCGCATTATTCTTAAGTATATCGGTATTGACTAATAAATCAATAACAATAATGTATGATATAATACAATGAGTATTTTATAATATATATACACATATGAATATGAGATGGTTTTTACAAAAATGAATTTAACGTACTGTGATACTAATAACAATATAAATATAAATGAACGATAAAACATCTTAAGAAACAGTAGTTTATACACTGTTTTTACTCAGAATCGTTTTTCATATAATACGATGGTATATCATTGAATTCAAATTCAACACATTTACATTTATTACAGCGACCTACTCGATGAGGAGGTACATTCAAAACATACATTACAGGTGTTTGATTTTTCCGGTTTTTATTTATTTTATTTTATATTTTATATAGTTGAATTGTTTTTTTATTTTTTGTAGTAATTTATTTTATTTATACTTCCAACAACAAATTGAATTTAAAACTCGAAAAATAAGGTGTACTTATTATATCCCAGTTTAAAAATAATATTTCTGAGAAATTTATTACAAATTTACGAAATATTTTTCGGGATTAACGGCGTGCTGTGATTGTTGCGGGTATAATATGAACAAAAGTACAAATTGTATATTTGTTTTATATACAGTCTTAAGTCACTATTAGTCTACGAGCGTGAACGATTTTGTCGATAAGAGTTTCACGAAATCAGTGACGGGACTACCAATATATATATTTTTATCCGCCGGTCGCGACTGTTTGGCGGCCATTCATTTGCCCAAATCCGAATTCAAACCTAAACGCAGAAACATCAATTGAATTTGTATTTCACACGTATCATCCGTGAAAACGGTCCGTTATATATACATACATAATTGTAGCCAACTAATATCGTTGAATTTACGGCCAATAAATTCACGTCAATCGGACACCGTTTCGAATATAGGTGTATCGTGTGTATACCGTAAATACACGCAAACACACACACACACACACACACACACACATAAACATTACACAAGAGCAAACACTTCGGAGTTCGGCCGAAAGGGTGTGGCGGTATGGAAGGTTGAAAGGAGAGATTTCGCACACAGTCGTGTTAAAAGTGCATCGTCCGTACATATACACACGTATATATTCGCGCATATCTCCACCGCCGGGCCAGTCGGTAATTTATCGTCCGTTAATTGTGCACTTTTCGGACGCCGGAATAAGAAATATTATACAGAGTATGACGGGAAGAGAGGACGCCACGGAGATTTGTAGTGCCGCTTTGCCGTGCCCAAATACGTCCGTCGAGACGTCTATAAAAATAATATACTCGTGTACTATATGCACACACACACACACACACACACACACACACACACACCTTTATTTATATACATAATATACCTATATACGTGGCGTGTGATGTATATTATAAATGACATAAACGCAACGCCAACGGCTGATTTGTTTTTGGACGTATATCGCAGCACTCCGTACGCCCGTCGGGAGTCGGTCACCCGGTCAGTGGCCGTGGCTCACTCGGGTGTAAAATAAAATACCTGTCCTCAGTCCCTCCGGGGCACCGCGTACAACGTTGCGCGCACCGGGAGCCGAGCATGTGCGTGCGCACAAAATACACATGGAACTGTCAAAAATATTTTAACAAGACCTCCGTCAGCCCATTCACTGTGTACCCGCTACAAAATACTCCCGATCGTATCCCCTTTTTAACACCCTTTCCGATTCAAGTCGGTATTTTTTTTTCGATCTACCGATTAACGACCATTGACGGTATAACAGGTACACGTAATTTTACCACTAATAGTCCCCAAATGACGTTTATATTATAATTGTTATGAATTTAATAAAATATTATGTTTGATTTATCATATTGCAGACCATGCTTGAAAATATATTGAATTATTATAGTTATAGACAAGGGTTTTAAAACCCGTTGTACGTAATGTTGTACTTACGATAAACCTTTTTTTTTTATTAACAAAATATTTTGGAATATTGATTATACTAAATAAATTGTTTAAATATACAAAAATATTTAGTGTTTTTGTGAATTACATATTATAATTATTAACAAAATTATTAAAAAATGAAATCATATTTTTTTAAATACCACCATATAAAAGCTAAGTGAGCCGTGTTGCTTAACTTTAAACTATACTAATTGCGTAATAATTTGATAAAAAAAAAAAATAAACGCTAATTGCAGGTCATCTCAAAATTTTTAAAATATCTTCCTCGTAAACTATGATTACTTAGGAACACTGCTAGGTAATATTAAATTGTTATGATTTTTTTCTCGATTAATTAAATTATCATCCATTTCTACTATAGTTTATGTCATTAAATCAAGTGTAGTTAAAGTTAGTGTATACGTATATTTGTGTGCATTAAAACTCAACAAAAACTAAAAACTTGGACGGACTAGTAAATAAATGATGATAGTTTTCTTTCGAAATAATAATGAAGCAGTTAAACGGGTATATTAAGAATTTGTCGACTAAAAAAAAAATTATTACGGTTACTTGTCTATTGTTTATATATATATATATATATATGCATGTATGTGAATAATGGATTGTTATCAACGCATATTAGCGCGCACAATCAATAAATAAATAAATTATAATGATTTTAAATAGTATTGCACGGTTCTTAATAAATCAATTATGTACTATATCTTATTAAATATACCAAATATATTATAACTGAAGTGTTTTGTTTTTTTTTTTAGGTAAGTGAAAATATTGATGTTCAAAATTAAATATACATAATAATACTAAGCTGGTCAGTATGTTTATTATCCACTAAGTTATCTATTAAGTTATTGGGATGTTACAACCGTTACAGGTTCAGCCTAAAATCTTAAATTATTTATTTCAGAGCAATTTTTTTATTTTATAAAGTACCTAATTATATTTTGATAATTTGTACAATACATCACCCGAATAATAATGTGTTACAAAAAAAAAAAAAAAATTGTCATATTTTAAAGTAAAATATGAATTAGTTGTCAAAAGTTCTTGATATGCCCAAATTAAAAACATTCTATGTATGTATTCAATTTTTCCATGGTTAACCACAGATTATTTTTTAGATAAACCATTTATTTTGTGAAAAATCGACCTAAATATAAATTGAAGAAAAGTATTTTTATTCATTTTAACAATGTCACTTTATAAACTATAATTCTATGTGATATTATAGTTGTGATATTTTTATGTATGATAAATAACACAATCATATTAAAACTTTACTGTATTTTACTAAAAATGTTTTATATTGTCCAATTTTTCTGAATACAAGTGGAAATTGTTTTTAATTAATATAATCGGTTTTATCAATGAACATTGAATAATTATTATACTTCTATTGTGTTCATAACATCACACCTGTCAACCAGCACCATTAGTCGTAATTATTGTTGTTGGATATCAATGTTTAATTAATAAATTTTATCGCTATATCATTTTTGTGTTAGCATATTACTGAATTCAATAAAATGAAAATAATAATATATATTTTTTTATTATTAAGCTAAAAACTACATCAACAACAAAAGTTATCAATTTTTTATTTTAAATCATTGTACATAATAGAGAGTTGGTTAAGTATATAAAGTTAACAACTATATAATAATATAATAATCATAAATTCATATTAATGTTAAATAAATATATACAATATTACTTATAAATATACATAATATGTAATATATTAATAATATAAACAATAAAAATTATATTTATATATAATAAAATAAGATATTATTTTCAAATAGGTACATATATGCTTCTCAGAATTTATTTATTTTCAGAACTGTATTATTTATCATAGTAATAAAATATAACCATAGGCAATGTTCGATTTAGTTTGTTACATGTAATATATTATTAGTTTGATCATTAAAATGCATATTGATTATATTCCTAGTATTTTGTTTATAGTAAGTTATAGCTTTAAGTAAGGGACATTTTGAAGAGCTTATTAAGTTTAAAAAAATGAACATGACATACAATAATGTTGCGTTTTAGGCAATTTGATTAATGCGATCTTTTGCTATTCAGGAATCAGGAAGAAACTGTTGTTATCGAATTATTATAAAACTTTAAAAGTGGTTATTTTAATAATTAATGTTAAGAGTGAAAAAAATTACGTTTTATATACCAAATTGTAAATGTTTGCTAAGCTTTTCAAACTTTATAATAAAAGTAATAAAATAATGTATGAGTAATTTTGGTTAAGCGTATCCGAAGTTAGTTTAAGAATTTAAAACAGTTACCTGTCAAAATAAACCTTAAGATTAACGAGAATACCGTCACATTATATATTTTATTGTGCGTAGTGTTTAATTAATTTTTTTAGAAAAAAAATTAAAATATTGAGCTCTTGTAAATTATATTATATTTAAACAAAAAAATCCTATCAAAATATTATTTCATTTTAACATTTTAGAACTCATTTGTTTATAGATATTTACGAATTTTGAATCGGCCAATAGTCAGATGACAAATTTACAAGTATTTTACTGTACGTTGAGAATTTTTATAGTAAACTTCTATGAACTAAGAAAATGTACTATTACTGAGATACAAGGTATATTACCTATATCTATTTTCTAATCTATCGAGGTGTCTCAAAACACTTTTTTTCAAAAGTTTTTAGAATGTAAAAATAAGTCTTATTATTATCAGTTGGAATACCGTTTGGTTACTTGCTTCATTCTGAAGCTCACAAATAATTTAAACAATTCTAATTAAAATATGTTATTTATGGTTTAAATAATATGGACGAATTTAAATTTATAAAATCTAACCAATCGTCTATTCAATTTGTACATATATATTATATATATATGTATATTTTTTAACTGGGTTGCTTATGCATAATTTTTTAAACTACTTTTATTATTTTTAACTGATAATACATATTTAACTATAGTTATTTCGCTGTATATAATCACTATATATAGTCAATTTTATAATCCTAAAGTTTATGTTCATAACTAGTTATTCAATCCGATAAAATATTTTTTACTCCACATTTTTACCACGATTTTTATTAAATTACTAACTGATATCGAGTACGGAATACTTAAAGGAAAATTGTTTGTTGAATTTCTTTTTTTATAATTATTTTTCGCTCATCTCTCATACCACTTGTTCTCCACTGTTTAACAGCAGGTTAAATAAGACTCGAGGGGAAAAAAAGTTGACATATCTGTTAGACGATCGATGCAATGATTGATTGATGTGCTGTTGTATACACACACAGGTCATGCCAAATAATCCGGAACATCGGTACAAAGCGTTATTGCTTCTTTTTTAAAGTAAAAATAAAAGAAAAAAAAGATAGAAAAACCTATAGCTTATAGTGTCTTAATAGTTTTATTGTATTGGTTTAGATTCTAGATGATCACAATGAAAATGTATTACATATTTATTTCCTGTTATTTAAAAAAAAATCATGATTCATAAAATTATATTATTATATTAAGAAAACATCTACAAATTAAAATCAAAGTATTCAATTTAAATTGATGTTCAATAATCAATACCGTTGTTAAATATTTGATACTTGATAATTTATGTAGTAAAGTAGATAATTAAACGGTTTTAATATACAATATATGTATACATAATATATACAGTTTCGGTTTTTTCAATACATTTTTATTTATTACTTAATATTAATATAATAACAATTTGCAAAGAATGTAATTATTCTTATGTAGTATTAAGCCACCAGAATAAAAATAGCACTCAACGCTCAGATATTCTAGACACGTTATTACAAAGCCGATTCACGACTGGCAGTAAATTCTATCTATAACATTTAGAAAAGTCACGGAAATAAATAAAAAAAACACCTAAACGTTTTATATGGGTTTGGCCTTTGTACGCTAAAATATTACGTTCATGCGTTGAATACGAATTTGATATATACATTTTTTTATCAAACCTGCTTATATATAATATGCGATACTGAAATTTTTGGGTAATAGATTTTCTTTATTTATTTACAACAGTACCTACCTACAGTTATATTGTGTTTATTTTAGTGACTTATGAGAAAAAACTATTGTGTTTTTTTACTAAGCAATAAGATAATATTCTACGTTATTTTCACGTTTTCGATTATAATATCTGAGTGTTTGTGTCAAATTTCGTTTGACAGAATAATGTTTGAAAAAAACACGTACAAACAAAAGGAAATTGGATTTACGGACTAGTATAGCCTGTCGATTTTCCTGTTTTGAGAAAAATGGTGCACCAAAGATGGAATTTCAAAATTACCAAGTTTGATTTTTAGCTTTGACCAATTTTGTGTTGACTTTGTTCTGTGGCCCAAAAATTGAATAAAAAATAGAATATATATTGGATATTTTATTTTGACATACTTGAAACATATATCATACCATTAACTATCATTATACATTGTAAATTCTTGAGAACTTGAATTAAATTATAATATACATTGGTATAGATTATAAAATAATATTATTTGTGGGTCCGATAATACTCTAATAGGTAACATTATTATTAACAAATGAATATTCATATAGTTCATATATTCATCATTTTGTTTTATGTTATATTTAGTAATTAATTTTTAACATAACTCATTTTTAAAACCTTTTTTTGTCTTTACTTTTAACTATTCGTTGTTCCTAGGTAGGTGTGTCCTAACACTTTCTACCAACTGACGTTAAGCCGAGATGAAGTTATGTGGGTCATACATTTTCTTCCTTCATTCTACTCTTATTTTGTGGAACCTATCTGTCATGTTTTGGACAGTGCTATGTTTATCCAATTTTTTCTGTTTGATCGGTACGCTATAAAAATAATATGGAATGACAAAAATACTTTTTTTCTTTTTCAAGACTACTAAATTAGATTAAACTCATTCTTGAAAGGTCTACAATTTACAATAGTGAATTCTGGGTTAGGGTGAACCGGAAAAAAAAGTGGTATATCGATTGTGTCCATATCAAAGTTTTTTATGGTTCAGATAATCAGATCACATGTAAGTTATTTTTCAATCGTAATAATGAAAGCACAATTTTGTTTTTTACATTTATTCTTGGCATTCATAAAAAAATAGTCCAATAAGAAATGTTATAAATAGGTATCTATTATACAAACTACAAAGTTCGTAATTAATGTAATGAGTTGGCCCAAAATTAACTTGCTATTTACATATTTCAATAGGTTATAGTTTATTAGATCTAAAATTCAATTATCATAAAATAAATTATTTTCATTTGGAATAATTATTATTATTAATATTTTTTTTTTTTTTGAATAGAACATTTTTAATCAACTATCCATTCTAAGTTCCATACATAGTTGTTAAACTTTCTATGATACGTAGCCATTTTATATTTTACTACATTTATCTTCAATAATAATAAAACACTAACAAATATAATTTTGTAGTATAATAAGTATTTTAATATAAAAATGTGTGAGAGATTATTGTTTCAGATTCTGCATTAAATTTTTTGCAGAGATTGTGGAGTTTTTTTTATATAGTTTCAGCCATCTATTCTAATCCTCTTAAATATTCAATGTTGCTTTTAGTCTGTAGGTATTATGTATAATATATTGTAAATAGACGCGAATTATGTAGTTTTTATAACCCGAGTCAAGATAATTTATTACACATCAAGACTCAATGTCAATTACATTGGCATCATTGAATAATTCCGTGGTTGGATTAAACTATGTTCACGTTATTAACATTTTTTCCCAGTTGTAAAAAAAAAAAAATTGTGCCTGTAACAATATACTCTCAAAGCAATATCAATAACAAATATCTGAAATGACAAAAACCCTTTTCATTGTCGTAACTGCCATGATAGTACGTTATTATTATTACAACACCCCAAGTTGTTATTTATGCATAGGTTTTGGATTTTTATTTATATCCCAATATTGTTTTATCACGCTGTACTTATATTGTCATTTGTCACTGAGAAAAATATGGATGTGTAATATATCTGTTACATAATATAGGTTTAAGTAAACTGACAACAAACTCTAGGTAATTGTATAATATATTGTATATTGTAAAACCGACGAATTGGATAAGAAAACTGTATACATTAAATATGTAAACATGTAATTAAACTATAGAAAAACAATTTTATTTTTATTTTCTGTTGAAATATAATAAAGAACAACTAAAATAATGATAATACATAATATAATTTATTATCTATTTATCTATTTTTACCATCATTTTACAAAAAATATTATCATTTTAACTTCATAATATAATTTAATATTCTGAAATCAGTTTTTAACAATAGCTCCCTTATTTAATATTATTTTAATGAAGATCTGTTGTTGCTCAAAATTATGTAGTTGAGTCTATAGTCTATATATTTCTATTAGTCATAGTTATAAATGCAATTTTTTTTTTTTATTAGGAATAAGACTCGGCAACTTCACGCTGGTATTTGATACTTTTTTTTACATAATATTAATTAATACTATTTAAGATGGCTACACAAATTTTCTTAGAGAGGTATTTAATAGTTTACAATACATTTTCAATTTTTATTTCTTTAATGAAATTTAGTATATACTTAATGGCTGGTTCGTTCAGACCTAGGGAAACTAATATTTATTATCAGATTGACATCAAAATTTGTTTCTTGTAAGGCAGGGGAGTATTTATTATTGTGTATAAGTTTCATTAAATCGTCGATTTTATTTTTAATAGCTGTTTATGTTCTACTTATAATTTATTATATTATTTATGAAATGGTAAATACTTAAAATTTAACAACAATAAGTTATTAGAACTTGAAGAAATATCACAACTAAGAATTTTTATTGTAGTATACTCAAATACATCGCTGTTTAGTTTAACTTAACAAACATTAAATAGTTTAGTATTATTAAATTGTATTATCATTATATTATTATTTGATTTTAAAACTAATTAAAGACCTTGTTACTAATTTAAATCAGACATTTAGAAAAACATCATTATGTAGAACTGCATTATAATAATAAATAACTATTGTTAAGTTATAAAAAAATTGACAAAATATCAATACCTTTCTGATAATCATATATTTAACAACCGTCTTATCAAAAGAAAAACTCAAAAAGCATCTATAACCCATCAATTTCAAACTTTAATGACTTTTCTTTATCTCAAAATGGTTATCCATGGTTAATAACAAAACACATTACTAAAAAAGAAAAACTTTAGCTTTACCTAGTAACAATGTTCCAATTCTTCTTGACCATTACAAATATTGATAAAGAATACAATTTAGTGGATTTAAATCACGATAACTTAATGTAACTAATTTTTTATAAGAACCAATTTGTTACTCAGGTGGAGTTATGTAAAACACCTAGTTATATTTAAACAGTTAAACCTCACTTAACGGACTCTTATAAATAGCGGATACCTCTAAGTAGCAAACGTCTTTATCGGGAATAAGGATATTTTCACTACTTATCTATAGGAAAACCTTTAAATACGGACACTCTAAATAACCAACACTTTTATGTCCAAATGCTGATAATTTTTATCGTAAACATTATTTAAGTTATAACAATGTACATTTTACACATTATTATACTATTATAGTTTATCTTATCCGTCAAAGGTAATGGCCTTCTCATTCGGCATATCTGTTGAAATTTTATCAAAATATTATTATAAACAAGTTAAAGTAACTGATTTGGTTTTAAATAATAATACATATAAGTACATTAATATATTTATATATATATGTGTGTGTGTGTGTGTGTGTGTGTGTGTGTGTGTGTAACATTTCTTTTTATATACACTTTGATATTGTTTAGATTTCCATTTACCCCTCCCCTTCTACCATTTGAAAATAGCGGACACCTCAAAATAGTATACAGAAAAAATACACTTTAATCTTCATAAGCGATACATATGTTAATTTCCATATTGTTTTAATAACATATCTATATTTTTAATTTAATGTATATTTAAATTGAGTATATGAAATTGGTTATGAGTTACGGCTATATAATATACATAAATATATTAGTTGACAATGTTCGTAATATTATTGTTGTACCTATATTATGATAGCTAGGTCAAAAGTTATTAATTAAAAACAAAACATTAAGATTAAAGATAATTAATATTCCTATGGATTTATATTCAAAATATGTTAAATAAATTTGCAGAATAATTAAGTTTATTATATTTATATTTGATTCTTCTTATGGCCATAAGCCAATTTAAGATAGCCTAATTTTAAATATTATTCACAGTATTTTTATTTTACGCGTGCATTTGAACTAATAAATAATTTCGATAATGTATATGGTTATTATTATAATATTGTTAATTAAATTATGAGATTACATTGATTATTAGCCATCGCATGATAATAATGACTAACACGTAATATACCTGCTTATCACACTTTGTTGAGAAATTCAACAATGATTTGGGATAATAGTATAATACACAATATCCCTGAAGTTCAAAAACTTCGTCGTTATAAAGTTTCTCTACCTGGATTAATCTTATAGCAGGAAGAAGGATTATTGGATTTAAGTTTTTAGCAGATTTTTCATTTCAGAAATATTACTTTCTATGGATAGATCTAAGGTATTTTTTTTTCATTATTGAAAAAAAACTTTAAAAAAAAAAAAATTATCATTTAAGAGTTTAATCCAGATTTGATTTCGAAAATATTTTTTTGTACTTCAGTTATAAAAATTACTTTTAAAACGCAATTTAAAGGACTTATCACAATATTACAGAGTTAAATGGCCCTTTCCAGAATGATTGGAAACCAAAAAAAACAATTAAACTTTTCTTATAGAACCTGAAAAATACTGAAATGTCTGACATGGCACAACAAATATGTGAATCACACATCAGCATTCTTAGCAACATTTTAATAAAACAGTAACTAATTGATTTTACCACGCATAAAATACACGTAAATTGATACTATTATGTTTTTAAAAGTTTTTGGTTTCTACATTAAGACATTGAGTGTCTACGTTAATATTTTCAATGAATATTGATAAGGTTCAAGATCTACCACACAAAAGCTTGATCTACATTCTAACTACGCAGTTATTTTAAATTTTCAGTGATGTGCAGGATTGAAAAATTAACCAATAGTAAAAATGTAGTATATTTTTACAAAACATAGTCTAAAAAGAACCTAATAAAATGTATGAGCCAATCGTTATAGTTTATTTTTTAAATATAGTCTTATAAAAATAAATTAGTATTATACAATTTATACAATAATATTCACTTGTTATTATTCTATTAATCATACTTATTAAAATATATTTAGTTTTTTTCTTTATTCAATTCTTCTAAAACTAAAAATTGAATTATTCGAGTTCAAATATTAATTTTAAATTGTATACGTTTGTATATTGTTATATAAATATAAAATAATTTTTAGAAAAATGGGTTAATAAATAGGTTTTTATAGTAAAATTAGTTATTAGTAAATTAATAACAAATTAAAAAAATAAATAAATTTAGTTTTGAAGTAGGCGTATTAAAGTAAACGTGGTTATTAAATTAATTTAAAAATCAGATTTTAGAGAAATTAATTGGAAAATAAGATATTGGTTAGGACAAACATGTGGGTGATTTATAATTTAATCCCAATTGACAGATTTCACAACATTGTTAGCAAGGATACATCATTGAATAAAATTGTAATTCAATTTCATTGGATTTCGATTCTGCTCAATTATAACATAATCAACTAAACATATAACACCCGAAAGATCAATAATTGTAGTATTTACTATCATTGATTTTTTGGGGTAAAAAATAAAAATTATCAGAAAAACAAACAGAAATTTACTAATGCTCCCCGTGTAAATGATATTTTTAAAAATTCGAATAAAAAAAATTCTGATTAAAACAAAATTAATTGAGTTATTATGACGGATTGAATATTATTTCTTATAAATCGTCAAGTTTCTGAAACATAGTTTTTTTATTGCAAATTTAGCTTTGCAATAAAGTTTAATTCAATAGTATAATTCCTGTAGATTAATTATCTTGTGCTTCTGTGCTTCTAATTGAACATTAAAACAATATATTGTATACGTTATAATCTTAACATCGTCTATTAGAACATACATTTGCTATCACGACTACACTATTACTGGCATTTATGGAGACATACGCAGATTGTCTCAACATGTCAATTTGTACTATTTCGAATTGGTAGAATACTATCCATGTCGCAATGTAACTAACCGCGGTTACACAACTATTCTATTCTAACTATCGCGGTGACTGGTAATGATCTGATTATCGTACGATGTTTTATTCTTTAATATTGTATTTTTAATCTTGAATAATACGTCGGCGTCAGAATGAATAAGTTCACATTTTTTTGTTTTTTTAACATTTAACGACGTAGGTCGAAAGAAGCTAGATGTATGGTACATTGAATTTTTTAACACTGTGATGCTGTAATTATTAATTATAATACTTAATTATACCTAATTATAATATAATACTTATGAAAAACTACATAAAACACTGTTAATTAATAATTATTAATTAAACTAGGCTTTATTGTTATATAAAAGTTACTTATATTTATTTGATTGTATAATAGCACAATAGGTATTATACATTATGATTACGTTTTGTTATAATAACCCAATCAAAAAAAGTTTCACCATTTTTTAGTAGACATAAAGTTGTTCACACGATATACCCATTACCTACTATTTATTTTGGTTTGTATTTTTGATTTTCTAAACTTTCATCATTGATGTTTTTTATATTTTTCAATGTCGTGAATACTTTTGATCAGCACCACCTGTGTCTAATTTTCAATCGATTGATGTTTAGAACTTACGATATTTTGTGAATAGTTGTGTTGACCAAAAATATCTTCAGAACAAAAGATGTTTAACAATATGTTGTTTAATGGTTCTTATATACCATCACTATTATTATTTTAAAACAATTAAAATTACAATACAACAAATATGCACAAAAAATTATTAAAGGTATTTATTTTACGTAAATTATCCACAATTTCGATTATTCAAATATTACTAATAACTTAGAGCATATTATTATATGGTTCACAGTTTTATACTTATTAATAAAAACATTTATGATTTAATTTTGGAGATTTCAATGAGTTCCATTAGGTATAGTAAAACATAACTGAGAAATGAGAATTTATTATTGTGATAATTGTAATTTGAAAACTAAAAAAAATATGATTTTAATGATTATAATATGCGTGATTTCATAGATATTTTTTTAAATTTAGATAAAAGTGTATATTTTCGTTTTTTATAATATAAAGATGAATTTAAGAAATTAATATTTGCACTTATTGATAATGATTTAGGTTGTGTACAAAGACAAATAATTTAAAAAAATTATTTTTAGTTAGGTATAAAAAAAATAAATAATAATTGTTTATGTTATATGTATAAATTAGCAATCTTAATTTACTTTTATAATTACAATTGATCAATTTTTATAGAATGAATTGCATTATTAATTTTATCAAATTATTTATAAAAGTTTTTGAAATATTCAATATTACATAAATAATGTTCTAAATTTAAACTATAATATAATTTAAGAATTAGTTATTTCTTAATTTTTTAATTTGATTTAAGGTTGGATTCTGAGAAAAATGAGAGAACTGTTATTTTTTTACAATAACATAAGATGATTATCTTAGAAATGTGTATTTTTTTAATATAGAAAATTATCCAATATGCTTGGGATTTCAACGATTAGAAACATCACGTAAAATATTATACAATGTATCAAAATAAAAATCAGAGCTAAAGAAAATTACAAATAAAAAGAAACAAAAAAATCTTTGGTAAGTGTGTTTTCCTTTAACTTTTTTTCAATTTGTATAAAGCAATGAAGCGCCACAATCCAGATACGATGAGAATATGAGATAGGCGAGACGAACGTTCAATAAAGATGTCACATAACGTTAAACTTTTTGTTTTGTACTTGGAATCATAAGTGTTGTGATAATAATACAGTAGGTCTAATACATTTGGAAGTATAATTATTGAGCAGTTACAAAAAAAAAAAATAAAAAAATAAAAAAATATGTCATTTATATTTATTTCAATTTGCATTATTTGATTTTTTCTCCTCGGAATCCAATGAGTTATAATTGAAATGCGAGACCCTGTGAACTTGTCAAACAAATAATTCCAATATTAACATACAACCAATGCAAGTTAACAGTGGTAAAATTTTGCATAGTCACTAGAATAACCTTCTACTTTATTTAACGAAAACAAAATGTAATTCTTTTTTTATTTTTACAAATACCTATATATTGAATTATTAGAGTGCTGTCAGAATAAATAAAACACGCAATCATTGGTTGACAGAAATTTAGTTTGCAGGATCATTAAATACATGGTATTTGTTAAGCGTTAAGCGTGTTGGCAATATGAAATCTATATATTATGTTTTTGTTACAGCATTTTTATTTTATTGAAATTAAGCCTCGGCAGCTGGGGTACTGATTGGTGCTAAAATAACCTTTTTTTTTGTTGTTAAATCATTGTACGATGCCTTATTATTTGGTTTTATTTTAATTAGTGTTCCAAGTATAATATGCTACAAAAGGTTTGAAAACATTACAATTATTTCATATTATTAGAATCTTTTTTATAATTGTTTTAATGATGTTTGAACAAACATTCATTTGTAATGTCTAATTTAACGAAGTTATTACATATCCTACTCTTGTACCTGAAATAAAATATAATACAAATATTAAGTTATTTATTCGATAAATTGAATATATATATATATATTATATTATATTATTTGAAAAATTTAAACTGTAAATATTTTATATAAATTAGACATTGTTTGAATAAAGAATATTTATCCACTAATTTCATATTATAATATCGGAAATGATGTTCAAAGGATATGAGAAACGTGTGATGGAAATATTAATAATAGAAAAGTTACTGAAGAGCTTATGTAACTCGGGAATATGGTCGAGGGTAAGTGGGGACTCGTTTAGAAATTTATGATTGAAGTTTACAACATTTACTGGAGTACAAGGTAAAGGATATGAGAAAAAGTTTGAGGTGCATGGGCCAACTATTAATTCTATTCTACATTTGATTATTGCTTCTATATGTATAGTTTCTCTCGTTATTTCATTTGTGCCGGTTAGGTTACAGTAAAACTTTTGCATTATTATTATTATTATTATTATTAGTAGTAGTAGTAGTCGTAGTATTAGTATTCCCATCGTAATCGTCAACGAAATTTTGTTCCCATAGCGCGTATGAATTATAAATAATACGGTATGAATGTCTATCGTATTGTGCGAGAAAAAAAGTAATCAAATACTATAATAAGTAATAGGAAAGACGTATTGGTACTATTTTTCTTTTCTATTGGTCGTTGAATATGATCCACTTTATCTCATAGTTATTATCTAAATTATAATAATATATTTATAACTAGGGCTCGGATTTAAATGCCCTAAAAATATCAAAAAAATGCCCTTTCAAAAAATGCATTTATGACCTAAAAACTTTAAGAAATGCCCTAAAAATATCAAAAAATGACAATGTACAAAAATATTATCACTTGATAAGAAAATAATCCGATAAAAGTTTAATTGTGTGCAATAATATCGGCTAATTGGATAGTGTGACATAAAGATTGTAAAATCCGAAAAACCTGATGTTAAATTAGTTAAAATAGTTCAAAATGAAAATAATTTTTATTACGTAGTACTATACTACTTTGTAGTACTTATATTTCAATGAGGTCAATTTTTTTAGTCATAATACGACAAATAGGTCAAAAATGTCCTAAAAAATTAAAAAATGCATTAAAACCGTCGAAAAATGCCCCAAAAATGATGAAATCCGCTAAAAATGCAAAAAAAGCAAAAAACTGCCCCAAAAAATTATTGTGGTTAGATTGCGAAGTACTTGAAACATATTTGTAGCTTAGAAAGCATCGCGTAAGATATCCCAAAAAAAAGATGCAAATGCATTGAAATCCGAGCCCTATTTATAACAATAAAATGCAATAAACCTTTGGTTTTAATATGTTTCATATTTTAAAAAGGAAAAGTTATGACTATCGTGCTTGATGATTTAAAAACGTATATTTTCAATAGATAGTCGAGATTCAGAATATTTTATATCTCCAAATGAAAATATTCATTTATAAATTATAATACATAGAAATTTACTTTAAATGTATCATATACAATAATTTAAAATTAAATGATTCATTTGCATTTTTTTTCTATTATTATTGTTTAATATGGTTAAAAATATATATAAATTATAAAATAAATAGTTTTAATATAGTTAAATCCTATTTGAATAATTTGTGATCGATTTTAAATAAAATAAAATAATAAAGTTTTGTTTAAGATTTGTATTATCATTTTAAGCTATGATTAACCAAATAAAATATTTAAAAATAAATAATATTAGTTGAACTAATAGAACGTATTTGTATTACAATTTATAAGGGAAAAGAAACTCAAATATAAGTATTACCAATCGAAAAGAAATTAAATCGGGTCAGAATTGGCCACACAAGACTGACGTATGGATATTTGATGGCAAAATATAACTTACTAATGCGGCACCGTGCTCATTATCAAACGGAAATTCGAGGAGTGCAGAAAATACGAGAAAATAGGGACGAATTCAATATGAGCTACCTGTTTGGAACAGTGCTAGGTCTAAATCCAAATAATGAAATAAACATCGAATTAATTGAAATATAAAATGATAAAATCATGAACAACAACTATTACAATATACATGAATATCTAGTTATTTAAATTAAAATTGTATCATTATTCTTTATATTTCTCAAATGTAATAATGTCAGTTGCGGCTCATGTGTATTGGTGGTGAGTGACGGGGTAATTACACCACTCCCTACTAAAATTGTAACAAATTACTAATTTAAAGGTTGGGTATGGATTTAAATATTAACAATTATCTCGTATAATATTATTAATGAAAGCAAAAATTGTTTTCCATTATTATAGAAATACTATCAGATAATCAGAGTTTAAAAATATAATATGTAAGTTTATATAACAATATATTTGAAACAGGTTATACCCATCTGCGTGATTATTACGTATAGAATCAGTACAATATTATCGTATCTGTTATTAGGATTTGGCCATACCGTTTGTCGTTGGACGACGCTGACAATTGCCCATCATAAACTTACAATATAATAATAGAATACGATCGAAATATAAAACTGATGGAGGATTTAGTAATAATAATACTGCCGTCGGAGTAAATAATCGCCCAACGTGCATGCGGACTGCGAAAAACTATACGTAATAACTAAAAATATATTTTACTAACTCAAAAACTACGCAGCGTACAAACTTGAAATTTGGAATAGAGGTTTTTCTCATATTTTCACCGTGTAATAAGAAAGGATTTTCAAAAATGTTGCGTTCTAGTGGAGTCATTAACAATTATAATTATTCACCGCCAATATGTGGTTGTGCTGCACGGCATGAGCGCACGACGGCCCGCGGGTTTCCAGCTACCTGCAACCTATCCTTTTTGTCCAAAGGTCAACAATAAGAATTGTTCCAGGAAGTTTATTGATAAAAATAATCTCATGCATCGCGCAACACCTATACTCCAATCAATTGTATAAATATTAACCAATACACATACAAATTCTTTTTATTAGTTATCTCTCCATTGCCTTGCCCCGGTGCCTATACACTAAACACGTTCATTTCATTTGCACTCTGTACTACAAAAATACACATGTGGCTACACAATACAAATATAAAAGGAGTTTTTCCGGGCAACGACGTGTAATTCAGCTAGTTTATATATAAATATAACGCTAAAATATGTCTTAGTAGTCGAAGCAGGAATTTTATAATTTCAAGCCTAATAAAAAAAAAATAACGTATTATAGCTTATCAATATATCATATTTTTTGAAATATAATAACATAAAAATGGCATTATGTTTAATTTCATTAAAAATATATAAAAATTAAAGGTTCCTATTTTATTATTTGGTTATACAGAATATGGCATCGAAAATGATTGATTGATTTAACATACTTTGTGCCATTTAATATTACTTACCCACATTTATATTTTATTCTTACATGAAACTGATATGGTGTTTATTGGTACAATGTAATGCAATATACTCCTCTGATCAATTTACCCAACCTCCCAAACTAGGTGTCCGGTTGCGTTTGCAGATGTTTTATAGTTCCCATAGACCAATGAAGAAATTCGAATTTTTGTTAACAATCAAATAAAATATTGCTTCTTTTCACACAGAAATCTTCTCCTTTTGAAATGTCTTGAAAATATGGTAAGGTAAAAATCTGTTAAATGGTCAAGACGTGATCACAATATATGACAAGAATTTATGTTTATGTCTTCTCCTAAGAACTCCAAAAATGATCTAAATAACACAAAATGGCTGAGGTTTACTTGTTTTTATTTTTGTTAATACGTATTGAAACAAAAATTATTATCAATTATCTATAGTCATTATCCTTATAGACATAAAGTAATTATTTTAAATATTGGTAATGACAATTTTTGATTACTATTAGCTTAAGAATATATTGTTGTATAATGTATATGTATTATTATATTATTATATATGCATTGTACATTTATGAAATGTAATATATAAAGTACATAAATATAGTCACTCGTGATAAAATATATTATGTTAGCTACATATTTTTAAGTTAGAACATTTTATAGTTATTTTTTTCATACAAAAGTGTATTAGTTTATTTATTATCCTATGACATATATTTCTATCAATAATTTATTTTTATATTATATATTATTATAACTATATTTATCATTCATTTTACAATTATGCTTAATAATACTATTTAATATAATATATATTTATATATATTCTAAAACCATTTCGGGTATCGGGAACTATAATTTGTTAGAACAATTTATTTATATATTATATAAAAATGTGATTTCAATTGGAATTCAGTTAAAATATTTTCTTAAATAATATAATTAATATTAAAATTCAGGTAGAATATAACTAAATTAAATAAGAATAATCAATGTTTACTATTGTTTACTTTCACTAACAATTAGTGTTTAATTATTAAATTTAAATAAGTGGTAAATTCCATACCAATTATGGAAATTGTTAATAAACCCGTCTAAGAGCTCTTATACTCTTAGTCCGCAGTCAAACTCCACAACAATTACTATTCAATGACAAACATATTCTCTAGAAACCAACAGTAAAATATCTAGGTGTTACTCTAAACAAAAGATTACCCTGGTGGCCTCACATCTCCTTAAAATATACACAAGCTTATCAAATGTATATATAGTATGCTGTATTACATAATAAATGAAAAATCCACAATATAAAAAAAAAAAATGGTTCTGACTAATATATTAACAAATCCTTTAACCGTTAATTACTTATGCTTATTCAATATGGGAAAAATTATTTAGGAATATTTAAGTAAAATAGGAATAAATATTTCAAATTAAAATAGGTACTACGTATTATAACTTATGTACCTTATGGTTCGTTAGAAATAAATATATTCACAATGATTTAAAAATACCATTAATCGAAGATTTTGTTAACTAAGAAACTATCAAATTTCACAAATCATTATATTATAAATCTTCAGGCGCTTTACATGACAAACTAGAAGTCGAACCCCTCTACTAAGAAGACTAAAAAGAGGCCGTTCTTACGAACTTATAATTTAATTTAAAAACTACAACCAACAGTCTTATTGTAAATAATTATATTATTTTTCTTCTCTTTTCCTCTTTTGTTGTAATTAAAATTTTTACTTGTACAAATAATAATTAATACTTACCACACGTAAGCAATTTAAAAATCACCAAAAAAAAAATACTGTCTATAAAATATGTAGATAACATTGCATTAAGTTATTATTCACTGTGTTTGTTTTTTATCTTAATAAAATTACAAATTAAAAAAAAAAATAATAATTTCTAAATTAATATTATTATAGTTTATAAATAAATAACCAAATATAATGTTAATATAATTTATTTTATTTTTTATTGATAACCAAAATATTATATTGTTACTTTTAAATGTTTAATTTCTAGTAAATTTTTATATTATTTCAATTTTTAACCACTCAAAACTCTGATTGATGGCCTTTATATATTATAATTATATTAACAATTCAAGTCTGCCGTAGTCATATTTTGAATGTAACAGATTAAACGTGGTAAAATTGGCCACAATCCATAATCATCGCATATCATATTCACTATAGTGAATTATGTACTTCAAGAATATAGGATTCCAAAACAATATAATACTTAACATATTGTTTAATGGGACTTACTTGATTTAAGACAACATATTTTACTTGTGGTGAATTTTACAATGGTCAATTAAGTGATTTTAAATATTAACTTTTGTTTAAAAAATTTACATTTCATATCATAATTCATAGTATGTTTTAATACAAATCTATTTAAACTTAATACATTTAATAAAACTTTATTTATCTTATACAAATCCTCGCAGCTGTTTTACAGTCTTACAGATAAGTAAAAATTTGCCATTTAAGTAAATACAATTATTTTCATATTGAAAACACTGTATGATTATATTTTAGTTGTACTTAACATATAATTCAAAAAATGATATTTTCTTCTTTTTTTTGGTTTTGTTAATAGGTACTATATTTTAAAGTATTTTTTGAAATATATATATACATTTTGTGTAAACGCCTAGTTTATTATTTTAATATTCAACTAAGAACTATAAAAAATAATTAAATTTTAAATAATAAAATAAAATTGTTTTACCTTTGTAGTCAATTATAATATTAAAAAAAAAATAGTCATTAGTTTAGTTCAAACATAAATAAATTGTATACTACTTTAAAACACAACAGAGGTTTATTGCCACAACCATTATTTTTTCAACTTTTTCTCTTGTTTGTAACTTTCGGGAGATGTCCAATCATATCTTTTGGTGGCTTAAATGTTTGATATTCTAGAACATAAATAATAACACTTGCTTATTTATATTTAATGGTTTGAACAAATACGACATATCATCTAATTTTTTTTTTGCTTGCTCGGTTTATTTTCGATTTTCCCATCTGTTAGGTGTTAGTTCTCCAAATATTTACAAATATATGATTATTTCTTGACAATAATCTTTTAGTGGCATATAATTTTTATCTTTGTGAACTTTTTTTTTATAAAAGATCCACGCATTAACTACTGAAAAAAAATGATAAAACATTTTGAGATATCATTTTTCATACCTCATTATGATTTTATATAGGCAATATGGGTATAAAATAAATCTACACGACTACACTATCCATATGCTTGTTGTAAGCTCCGACAATGTTAGAATATAGCAATGAATTACAAGTTTTGTTTTTCTTATCGAAGCGTTAGACTTTAGTTTCCAGTAATTTTTCAGATAAAGTTGAAAGTAGTGTAACGCATTTGTTATCTTTTCAAATTACAGCTGTAACCAGTAGAAAACTCTATAGATTTCGTTTTTTAAATTTATTCATCTGGTAAAAAAAAGATTAGGTACTTTATTTATTTGTAATGTCCCCATACTGTATATTCTATTTATTTTTTTATATGAATTTCAGCAGCTAGAGTGTTATATTGTTGGTATTATTGTTAAAATAGAGATTAAAGTTTTGATTTTTAGGAATTACATGTGTTACGCTGACTGCAATATTCATTGACACTTTGAAAATAGATTCTTCTGTAATTCTTTGATTAGGATTATTTTCCACGCTGAATGAACCAAAAAATTATAAGAGAAGCCTTGAAAACAATGATCTTATGGCTCCATTTATATGGTTTTAGTGACAAATACAATATTTAAAAAAATAAAACTATTATATTATTACTATATTATTTTATGTCAACCAAACGAGATATATAAATATTAAAATTTTTATTCAAATAGCTAAGATCATAATTTTAAAAAAATATGATTATTTATATTTATATAATTTAAATAAAAATTTGATGTAATTTATTATTTTATCTAACAATAAGAATGTTAATAATTATAACATCTAATTTTACATTTATTTAATTTATTCTGTGTTTGATTATCCTTTACAATCCATGTAAACCACAAATATGTGGCCCATACACCTAATGAATAATATAGCGTTCACTTACCGGTAGTTGTGCGCTCTCAAGATATGCGCTATCTCTGGTGAATGGTGTGTATTTAAGACCATTTTCGTAATTAAGTATTTCGTGCCAAGACGGCCCTCCTCAGCGTAATCCCACTGGGTTTAGTCAAAAATGATTGCACAAATGATTATCTGTAAATTCGTAAATACTCAATTCGTTTTATTATAGTTTCACATAATATAATATAATATACCTACCTAAATGTTTAAAATCTTCCGATTTCGATATTCATTATTGAATGTTTGAATTTATATATATATATATATTTATAGAAATTAGTGGCATGCCTAGCGGGTAGGTCTGGTAGGCCCGGGCCTACTTTATTTTCTAAATAGTTATTAATATTTTATACATCATAATTATTTGATTTTTCAAGAAACATAATTTTATTTGACGATTTTGATATGAAATAATTTATATCGATTATACATTTTACTTTTTGGTATTAATAATTTATTACGATGTATAGACGTGTAGTGACTAATGAGTGACTGACTCGTTCGAGGTAATCTTTTTATCTATGTACACTATTAGAATAACCTTATTACATATTTATTTTATTTTGCTTATAAAATAACTACTAATTAAATTATAATAATTATAACTGGACCTATCCTACATTTTAATCCTTGACACGCCTCTGATAGAAATATTCTTTAATATGAATGTGTGCATTGTACGACTAAGGGAATTCGACTAGATATGATTTGATTGAACACGCTAAGCCTTTATGTTATATTCTATACAGTGAACAGCTGCCTGGAGTCTCACGATTCTATTATTATTATTGCACTATTAAAAAATAACGAAGACCAATAAAAAAACGTTGAGAATGAGAACTTTTGACTGACTTCATAAGTTTTTATGTTAACACATCTCTACTGTCACAATATTGAATGAAAATATTGATTGTGAAGAGGAAGCTTAAAAATATATTATTATGTTATTCTATGTATTTTCATGATTGAATACATCTCATTCATTTTGAAGTAGTTTATTTTGTAGTATACATAATACACAGGTTTTTTAATAGTCTAGCATAATATGATTTATAATAAATTAATACTGTTAAATAATTTTAAATGTACAAATATGGTTCTATATAAAACATCCTTATAGTGATTTTTATACGACTATATAAATAGTTGTCTAATAGCTATGTTAAATTATGCAGTATTTACTAATACTTTAATTCCTTTAATGCTGTTGTATTATTTGTATATTATGGAGGGTTTTAAATTTAATATAATACACATAATTTAAACATAAAAACAATATTATTTAAACATATAAGAAGAGAAAACATAATAACAACTTACAGTATACATTTTAATTCAGATATCCATAAAAAATATTGGTAAAATATTGTAGTATTGAAATTTAAAAATTAAAAATCTATTATATTATATAAAAAAAATTTATTATGATTTGATTGTTGATGACATTTTTTAAATCGTTCTAAATTATTTATATGTTTGAATAATAAACTAATAAGAATGTATAAATTTAAGTGCATGTACTTGTACAACAAAAAAGTTTTAATCCATGTTATAGTAAATTGTTTTCATTATCCACTGCTATAAATATTGATTAAGAAATGAACAATGAGATCTAAAGTTCTTAGATGAAGTGATAAATATGCCCGGATTAAGGTTGTAGTATTCTCTTTTTTTTTACAGAGCTAACAGATTACTTTATACACTGCAATATATGTATTACAGCTTACAAGTTTATTATTATTTCAAAAAATTAATTTAATTTTGTAATAATATTATAAAATAAAATAAATATGTTTATATATTATGATTTAAACATTTGTCAAGCATAAAAATATACAAATGAAAGTATTTATAATGATTTATATATATAATTTTTTTGTAGTAGTAGTAAAGATGATTTAAGCTAACAGAACTTAAAAAATTAAGAAACCTAAGTTAATATTTTAAGTATATTTAAATAAGTGAAAATAATTAAGATAAATTTCTATACTAGTATTCAGATTAATTTTAGTTAATATATTTTCCTGTAATTCTTATAATTTTATGAATTTCTGTTTTTACTAAATCAAAAATTTAAATTTCTATAAATATTATTAAAATTGTTCATATAATTAATATTGTATTACCATTTGTGTAATAATAAACATTTCCTATATAAATTTCTATAGTTAAAAATATTTTAGAAATAAATTGAAAATTTATTTACGAAGTTTATGCTTGAATCTAGGTTTGTCCTTAAAGTACTTTCGTAATCCATTCCATGATCAACGTGACATAGTATCTTAAATGCAGCACTCACCCTAATCATGTTTCATTTGTTTCACTTGCCTTCTTACTAAAAACTACTTAACACCGATTTTTCATTTCCTTCCGTGTCAACCTTGCGTGCCATTTTAGAATCTGGTTTATTCCCCACACTATTTTCTTTGAGCTTCATTGAGTAATTATTGATTCTTAGAATGACAGAATAACAAAAAAAAAAAACTTTTAATCATATTAATTTTATTTTTTAAAAAAAAACTTTGTAAAAGTTAAGTCTTATAATATTATTACAAAAAGTTAAAGATTAATGGGTGATTTTTAGTTAATGAACCGTAGAGTTTTGTTAATCCAACAACTTTATTTTTTATTATTATATTCATAATAATTTGAAGGTCATATAGTATTATAATGTACATTATATTATTATTTAATACAGAAATGTGTGTATCTATCAAATATAAAACTTACTCGTGTTTAGTATATATTTTACGGTATCATTAATTGAAATCTAAATATACCTACATTTAAACAATCATGATTCACTCGTGTAATTATGACCAATTTACTTATTTTTTATGGACAAATTAGTTGATTTTATATATGTAAAATGCACCATAGTAAAATATTAAAAATAAAAATATGAAAACACTATTTATGGTATAATTACCAAATATGATACATTTCAATCAGTCTTATGATAATTTTTCTAAAATATTCATACAAACACTATAAGAAGTACGTATTTAACGGGTGTAATTCAACCTATTAATCTATTCCTTTGATTAGTTATTTGTGAAGAAAAATATTATTGACAAAAATTAGTCTAACCATTCCTTTAAAATATTTTTTTTAAAGTATAAATGAGATAGATTGATTAATGATTTATAGAATAGTTAGTTGTAGATGATTACTAGTCTACCTCCAATTACATTAACCAGAGATAATTTGCCCAACAACAATGTCTATTCCCGAAACTTTACAATGAATAAACAAAGTCTAAATTCCTATAGAATACTATTGTAAACTGAGATTGGATTGTACTAATGGAAATATACTATTTTATTGATTATTTGGATTTTAGAAATGGATTTTTATCTGTGGACATTTAATCAATATATCACAGTATTTATGAAAGTAAGCTGGTTATATTACAATTGAATTACACCTGTAATTGATTAAACTTCTTAAATATATAATTAATATATTATAATTGATGTAAAGTTATCAAAATACAATATGATATTTTTTATTACTGTTATCAAGATAACTTAAAACTACAAATAATAATAATAAACAAATATATTCATGTAAATAAGAAAAATGACTTAATTGAAAAAATAAAAAAAAATTATTCACCTTGGCAACATGTTTTAATTTATATACCTTACTAAATCGAAATAAAACTTAATACTCATAACTAACGTATTAAATTGTCTAATTTATAATACAAAGAAAAATTTAGTTCTATTAAATTGTATTAAACTGTGTACCTAGATAAATAACAACGGACAATTAATATTGTTTCTAAATATTAAACAGTCGTTGTTGATATTTTAAGAAGTGCGCTAATAGTATGCAAATACATAAATTAATAATCCTATAATAAAGATTGTGTTAATTTCGAAACAAAGTTAGTATTACAGTGACGTTTAATTTCTACTATCATATGTGTTATATTTAAATTGTGTTTATAGTATACTGTAACTGGTGCAATATTTATAGTTAAGGTTTTATTTTTATATAATAAAATATAAAAATAAATTATATAACTCTGATACAGCTACACATCATAATTGATGCATCTTAAATTATATTGTTTATAAGTAATTTTTAAATTTAAAAACATTGTGCAATTTTTTAAATATTTAGTTGAATCTTTTTTTTAATCCGAGAAAGTATTTGTGTTAAGAGTTTTATAGGTTTATTGTTTAATAATTTTAAAATGTTGTAAGTATATTAACTCATATTTTATTTTAATATATCATGTAATTTATAATTATTCTTAAATATATATTTAAATTAATACAGTATTACAATTAATTAAACAATATATTAAAAATAAACAAGGTTAGACAATGATAAAATTATCTATGTTTTGTATGTGTAAATAATAACTACTAGCTACTATAGAATTCAATAAGATTTTATAATAAGTTTTTTCTTTACGAGTAAATACTCATACTCTATGCATATTTTTGAATTTTATTTGATAATGTGGTATTTATTTAAATAACATTTCAATTTAAGAAGTCAGTTTGTTATTTTATTTTAAATTTGAATAATATTGTTAATTTTACTGTATTTGATAACAATAAAATTATAAATGATTATTATATAGCGAAAACCATAAATAATACACAGATTCAAATAAATCGTTTAAGCCTTCCTTTTTAATGTTATTTGCTTTATAAAATCTATGGATTTATAAAAGCTGAATTTTTATTATTTATCAATAGTATACAGTTTGTTATACATTTAGTGAAGAGAATAACCAATAATTTATATAGTTTTTAATAATTAGACATTTATTATTATTTTAATCAATCAAAGATTTAACCAAGAAAATATTTTGGAGAGTATTCTCAATCATAAAAATGTTTCCATCACTTTTCGTATACTCGTATTATAATATATTATATTGTTAATTGGATTAATTTATAAATGGAAATCAATATTTTTTAGTAAAAGGAGAACTAGCATAAGGTTTATTTCTGAAATATTGTATAATATATTAATATATGATTTGATTAAAAAGTTCAATAGATATTAGTTCACAATTTATTTAGTGAAATAATTATACAATGACATTTAAAAGTAGTAAGAAATTGACGTTTATAATCGAAAAATCAAAATTAAATATTATATTTCATGGAAAATTTTTTAAAATGTACGGAAGGAAATAATTTAATATTTGAATGTAAATACTTAGTTAAAAAAAAAAATTATCATATACACTATTATTTTATATATCTGTTGGTCGACATGGTATGTACTTATACAATGTTGATAATACCGGTAGTTAACATCCAAAGGTGTCATTCAGTATTATATCAAGTCAACAAATCTAATATTTTAGTTTGTATAATGACAAAACGCATGTCAACTGTCCACCGGACTATATTGTTTATTTAATAACTAACAACAAATACATCGTGGACATTAAATCACGTGGTACAGGAGTGACTGCTGCAAAGTATTTTGGTTGTAGATATACAAGTATACCACATTTAAGTTTTCATAATAATTGATATAACATTATACCATAAGTTAAATCTTAAGTTTTTTTTTTTTATTTCTGGATAATCAATTTTAACGTTAAATGAATTGTATCAAAAATAATAAAATCAAGAATCGAAAATAATAATAAAATATTCAAATACAAGTTTTATTAATTTTCCAAAAAAAAAAAAAAAACAACAAACAAACAAACAAACATAAAATATCTTAAATTAATTAAGATTCTGTCAACAAGATAATAATTTTTATTACACATTTATTGAATGTATTAATTCTCCAAAAAGTTCAAATAAAAAATGTGTTAATTTATAAATGGTATTCATATTACGTATATATCTACTAATATAGCGGAATAAACCATACAACGAACGTTGATAGACATAATCGCAAACATCATATTATAACTTAAATACTTGATAATAAATTGTATGAACACTGTGTTTAGATAGTTTAGAACGCTCAATTTGAGGTGATTACTGATTACACGCAATTGTTTAGATAACACTTAGTAAAATAAATTTAATTATTATTTTCATTGTTACATATTATTAATATCATATTATACTATAATAATATTAACCTTACTATAAACTGAGGCTTATGAAACTTTCTAGACATAATTTATTATATTTAATACAACTCAATTTAAATCTAGATAAATCGGCCAATTTTTCTGATTTTTTAATCATATCAAGAAATATTTTTTTAATGAAACACTATAACATTTTAAAAACATATTTTATATTATTTTTTTTATCATGATACTTAATAGTCACATAAAAGACAAAAGCCAACTCAAAAATATAAAATGAAATAACATTTATTTATTAATTTATACTTCGATTGAAATATTGCGACTTCTAGCCCAATATAGTTTATAGTATATTTTTTTTTTAAATGTTTACCCCGAAATATACTTATATATATTTTTTTTTGTCTTCAAATTATCAGTAGAATATTTAATAGTTATAACAAAAAATAAAAATTAATGATAAAAAAAAAAACTGCATTTTTTGTGAAATCATTAAGCTGTATTATTGATGTTTTGAGTGTATCTCGTTAGTCGCTATTGATTAAGTTACTGGATATATTACATTTTAATTATTATATTATTGAATATTGCATACAAAAAACGAATCCGAGTATTTCGGTATATATTTCTAATAGAGTTATTAATTTGAAGTAATAGCTTATGGGGAACTATCTTATTTTTTTTATAGTTTTTACCTGAGAAAACATTTCTGCACAATCTGTAAACGATTTGAATTTCTGGTTTCTAAATGTATTTTAAACATCAATTCCATAAATTGTTTTATAACAATTTAATAACTTAGTACTAATATCTACTGATATTTAGAAGACTAAATTAATGGAATATTTTAATTTACTATTTTTAAAATAAAATTCTAAACTAACATAATCAGTGCCAAATTTAAGGATCTCGAAGCCACAAGGCAGCTTCTAAATAAGGGGCCTTTTAAAAATATATTGATAAAAATTGCTTTTAGTTTGTTATTAAAAATTTATAAAATACGGTTCCAATACACATTATTACTTTATACATCTACATAACAATATAGTATAACATAATATTAATTGTCAAGTTACTATTTACCTCATAATAATATTCTTATAAGCCTATTTCTATCTAAGCCTTAAAATAAATAATTTTCTATACATGAAATATTTCTCTATGTTGATCCATTTTGTGTGACATTATTTTTTTTTTTTTTTTTAGTACTTAGCCGAGGGCTTAGGCCCCGGAAAGGTTAGAGTTTCTAAACAGTTGCTTAGACCATAATAATAATATGTCATAATTCTAATGAGTAATATAAATATTTTTGTATGAACCAATAGGTACGGATAAACACAATGGGTATATAAGGTATATAAATATATATTTAGAAAATTGAAATTACTAAAAAAAAATATATGTAAATTTCAAATGTAATTCTAATAATAATAAAAATATTTAAAGCAATGTAATTAAATTTATTTTGTTAAAAACTAATGTAGCGTAACTATTTTCGTTGTTCATAATTGTTTTTTAGTTTCTCCTTATTATATTTAAAAGAACTAAATTCATAAATCCAGTTTGCTGCCTAAAGTTATCCTTAAAGTTACATAATTAAGCATTTTAATTTACCTTTGACAAACACACACACTTACACAAAACAAATCGGCATAAAAAAATATATTTATCGCTCCGTTCGAAATCTAAAAAATATAAATCTATATGCTACAATAATAATACAATACTAATTTTTATTGGTAGGCTTTTAACTATTTAAATACATTTTTAAAATAAATAAAAATAAACTAAATCAAAATTTTTAGTTATACGTTTACAATTTATAAAACAAGACAAAATCCATTTATTTGTAAGAACGATGTATTTATTTACTATAGGAATAATATTAAAACTTTGTAAACTTATTTTCAAATGTATTAACGTATTCAAAGTTAAAATATATCAAATATATCAAAATAATTGTAAGAGGTACGTTTATGTATTCTGGTTGTAATGAAGTTTCTTTTTGTATTCAATCCGTATAAATGTTCTCTCCATGATTCTCTATCTTGTGCTTTATCCATGAGATGTTATACGAATCGATTCTTACATCTTTAATGAATTTTACTTATATAACACGTTCTTGGTGCTTTTACGTGCTGCCTTTCTATCGTACCTTCCAGTATGATACTATAGAGTTCTTCGTAGTTCGTTGTAATGAATGTGCTATTAGGCTTAAGGTTCTGAAGTTACTGCATTGATTCGACCCTGATTTTTTTAGTAATAGAATTAGTGTACTTTTATAAGTCTTTTGGAATAGTCCTAGTGTTATATCGTATCAAATAGTAATTTAAATAGATCTTCTTTTGTTTTTGTTCCAGTATAATTCTGTATTTATATTATCTGGTCCAGGCGTTTTATTTGTTTTCATGATTCTTAATATATAAATGAATTTTTAACTTAAAATGGTTATAGTCATCATTTTCTGTGTATCTCCATTTTCTTGCTTTTTGGATTAATTACTTAAGGTCATTATCTTCATACTGGGATTCTACATATTCTTTCTATAGGTCAGATATTTTATTTCTGTCAATTAGTGTATTTCTATATTTTTCTTTAATGTGTGCACATTTTGTTTCTCTCTCTCACTCCAAAATATGTCTGTATTACTTTGTAAGCATTATCCTATAGATTATTCTTCATCGTGATCTCTACTTCTTGGCATTGTCATTTAATCTATTGTAATGAAGTAAAGAGTTATATATTATAGCACACACTAACAACAATAATATGAAATTCTTAAAATGTTCTTCCATTTAAATAAAATATACTATTGATAAGAAAATTATTTTTGCACAGTGAGAACTACAAGTTATTGTATGTCTAATGTATGCATTTGAGTATTCGAAATGTAAAACAACTATTTATCAATTAGTCTTTTTATATTATATTTTTAAAGTTATGTTAACAAAATTTATGAAATTTCTAATTAATATACTTAATTAAATTAATAAAATAACGAGTATTATTAAGATTTAATATTTACACTATATATAAGTTCACAAAATAACAGACATGACATTTTATTTAACAGATATTAGTTTTTATTTATTTTTTTATCTTATAAGTGAATATTATTAACAATATTGTCATTTTTGTTGTTTTTAAATAATTAAAAACCAATTATACCAAAGTTTAATAATCTATTAAATAATTACAAGTAGGCCGGGTATTATCTAGTGATAAAAATAAATACCAAATTAGGTCTTATAATAAATTAATGGCTTTGTTGAAATGATAGTTATCATCATATAGTTGGTTATAATTTATGTTTCACGACGATTGAGAAAAGCATACAATTAGAAATCAATTTTGATGTCAACACATTATTTGAGGAGTATAAGTGAGTGTACTAATTATAGTTTTGGACTGCATTGTTGATAGTTCATAAATGGGTTTAAATTGTATTAATTAACTCGTAGTTAATCATGATTTTCTATAAACAGAAATTTAAAAATAAATTTCTATAGGACTATTTAAAATTCGATTTCGATTTTGATTGTAAAACTGAGTATATTCGTATAATTATGACCTTTGAGTAAATTTTGACATCAATTAATCAATATATATATATATATATTATCATTCTTGTTATATAGTCAAACACATAGTGATGAAATATATTTTCTTAATTATTTTGTATAAACCTTAAATTTTTATTTTTAATACTTACAGTACAATTAATTATAAAATATAAAGAGGAGAGTAATATTTTAAAGTATTCTTTGAATTCTCCTTTAATTGCAGCTGGTGAGATCAAAGTTTATAAAAATTAAAGTATATATTGTATCTGTTTACAGACAATATTGAGTATTTTAAATATTTTAGTTATGTACTTTAATGTTTAAATAAATCCCATTGTTTCAGTTTTATAGAGTAGAAGTGTATTGTTAGAGAGACAAATATTAACAGTTTTTTATGTGATTTATACATATGTTCATTAAATTTTAAAAAAATATTTAATATTATGAATTTGTAACCATTAAAACAAGTAGGTAAACAAATAGTAAAACTGAACAAAATGTAACTATTTTTATGTTAAAGTATTTAGTAACAGTTAATTTAAATCATGTTTCGTGTAATGTAAACTATTATTATTGTTATTACATCAATTCAATTTTTAAATTAAAATTGTACAAATGTTAATAATAATATAGTTACCAATATACTATACTTGTATTAATAGGATAACCGAATAGAATTTAAAAGGTAAAACCATTTATAATAATACAAATTTATAGTCTAATATTAAAATGTATTATATAATTACAATTTATTTTTCATCCATTATAAAATATGTATTAAGTTGAATCATGAAATAAATAGACAAGTTACAGGAACTTACTCACAATCATTCATATTATATGTACATAATATATTCTATTAAAAAAGCATGAAAATAATTAATATATTAATATTGTTTAAAAAATTAATTAATGTTATTATTATTAATTATTATTTGTTAATATTATTATACATTTATACTTATATTTTCCAGAGTTCTGCGAATTAATGATTTTTCTCTTTTCATCTTTTGAAGGTCTTAAGTATTTAATTAATTTTAGACACTTATCATTTTAAATGTATTTGGTAGATTGTTTAGTTTTGTAAATAGTAATATTTATAATTTTATATTTATTTATAATCATAAAAACAATACAATTTTAAGTTTATTATGGTTTTTAATAAATAATAATTTACGTAGTAAATAGAATCAACCTAATAGATCTACCTAATAGATATTTCTAAAATTTATTTTTATATTCTCAATTTCTATTCGACCTAATCAATAGTATATATTATAGTATTAAAAATTCAACATTATAAAATGAGTATATTTTTAATTTTAATAATTATTTTCAGAAATCCAGAAAACAATATTTTGTAAAAATGAGTAAAGATCATTCGCAAATATTTAATTGTTTTGCGTTTTGTTTATTATTAACAGTATAATTGAATGAGTTTTTGCAGACAAGTTATCAATAAATAAAACTTTAAAATTTAAAATTTTAAATACAATACGTTGACAACGTAGTCAGAAAATGAGTATATATTAGAATTAACTTCTTTTTAAATCGTATTAATTTCTGTAGCTATCATTATATTATACATAGTTACCTACCAGTAGCATCGGTGCAGTAAATGACAGGTTTCCGAACCGGTAACATATCGCCTTTAATTTATTACACGGTCGTTTGTTAAACCGCCTCTAACGACTAACACAATGCGATTACGCCGATTAGGTATTGGCGATCAAAATGTTATCGAGTCGAATTATGTCGAACCCCGTTTAAACATTGTCAGCAACAAAAAAAAAAAAAAATAGTTAATATAATGTATACTTAATATTTGAACGGATGATGATATGGATATGTTAGGTACATAAGGAGTTTATTAAAGCTAGATACTATGCATTTGGGCACAATTTATAATTTAGTATGAAGTATAAGCTAATAATAAACACATCTTAGACCTATAATAGTTTTATAATTATCACGCATACACAGAATGTAGACTTGAGATATAATACTTCTCCATTTAACATATTATTTATTGAATTTTAGTGGAAATTAATATTATTGTATTATATTTCGATATATTGATAAAACAAAATATTGATGATTGTAATAATAAATATCGTAAAATATACTTTAAAATTGAAATGATATTGTGTTTTATATAATATTATTATCGCAGAAATATTTGTAACAATAAAGTATTATTATAAATTACCACAATACTTCGAAGAACGTATCGAAAAATATCTACATTCTTAATAAATGTTTGTATTTTTTGTATGTCGAAACGATCTAATTTAAAATCAATTTCAATTTCAATAATATATTGTTTTTTATTTGAAACAACATTATGCTTTAGTACCTACCCCAGAAATTTTCTACATTCCCCTTTTCACTTTTCTTAAATTGTAAATGGCTTAACTTTCAGAATCGATTGCAAGGCCGTGACACATTATAAGCAATGTGGAATACTAATTTTCAATCGAATATTGATTTCTTTTTTAAAACACACAATATTATATACATAAGTAATCTGTTAAATTAGGCAATAAAACATTTTATAATAATTAAATTATGTTACCTACTTATTAAATTAATATTAAAAACACTTTAACTAAAAAAAAAAAAAACATAAAAACATAGATCTTATAATTATTTTTGTGTATTATAGGTTTATATAATGGCACAAAAAGTGACAGCATACTATTTTTGATACTAATACATAAAAACATGTGTACATAATAATTCATACGTTATATTGGTACAAATAAATTAAGAAAAAATATATTAATTTACATTATCTCAATATCTACTATTAAGAAAAATTAGTTTTGAGTACATTTTGTAAAATATTTATGTATGCATTGATTTATAGCCTATATCCAACTGAATTTAATTACCTAGGGTGAGCTATAAACTTCATCTTAAATATAAAATAATACATAACCAACAATTATGAATATTTAAATATTGTAAGTGTAATAAAATCTTTAGTTTTTATCAAATATCTAAAATCAAATGGGCCATAATAACTTAATTTTGATTTATTTTTAAAATAGATGAAATAATACACAATTACCTAATACTTAATAATGTCTCTTAAAAATACACGATTCACATTTATTATGGTCATATCGTTGTTGACAATAATAGCAAGAAATTATATTATAAAAATATGTTTATATTGGTTTTATTCGTATTATGGATTAGATGCTCATGCCTCATAGTTTGTGTTTGTAATATTATAATACAGTGATTAAAATAAAATAAAATGTATCAATTTAATTTTTGTAGGGTATTATAGTATTTAAATTATGTAGATAATCTCTTTTTTTATCTAAGCTAACATTAGATAAATTATAACATAATTGTTTAAATAAATTAAAAGATAATACATTTATATCATTTTTATCTAGATAATAATTCTTAACACTGTTAATTTTATCATTGGTTATAAATATTAAATACTTTAAAATAATGATACATTAATAAATATACACTGATAATCATATGCATTATAATGACATAAATAATATAACAATATATATTATGCTTAATAAAACCTCGGTGTAATTATAATTTGAGAATGTATGTAATTTATTATGTTAAGTTAATGATCACTAGTTTTATAACTAATTGAGCAACATAATAAATAACTGTATTGACAGTAATATATTTACTAAAAATATTTCAGTGTATAAAAACTTTAAATTAAAGTTGAGTTTGAAAAATGTGATACGGAAAAGACTTTAAAGAATCGGCACATGTTAGTCTTTTAAAAAACTTTACACACCAAGTATTTTCCAATTTGCTATAAAAATCATCGACAAGAAGAAAAACTATATCTTTTTACTTGATAAAAAGTCTAAAAAAATAGTTATCTTAAAGCTATCAATAATATAAAAACAATTTTAAGAATATTTGATTTAAATTATAAAACATAATAATAAAATAATTACTTTTTGTGTACCTTATAATATCTGATATATTTTTGTGAAGTTCATACCAGATAGGGTCCACTTTATATATTATCAGGTATGCAGTAGGTATACTAGCGCTTAGGAGTTTATTTCAGTATAAAACAATAACGATCGATCGTTATTGTTTCTCTCTATTGTATTATTTGACAATCGTATAAATGAAATTCCTTCAAATATTAATATCTGACAAGTCACGAATGATGATCAGTCATTAGTATAAGTTCTAATGTTTTACAATTATTTTGAAATCTCAGATTATTTGATAATTTATTATAATTTATTTTCTATTCTGTAATGTAATTCTAATAAACAAATTCCGTTTTAAAAATGTACATTAACTGAAGTGTATCAAATACTTAGCTTTTTTTATCTATTAATTTAATTGATTTTTTTTCTTATACATGGGTCAAGCAATACGTCAATAATATAATTGAATACACTATTTGGCATGATATATAATAGTTTTAAATGAAAAGTTTTATTTTAAGTTTTCTATACAATTTCCAGTGCTAAAAAAAAAAAAATTTAGTGAAGCATTTATATTTCAATTTTCCGTTCAAATTATAGATTTATAATGAATGATCTCTTGGTTAGAACTATACGATATTTAAATTATATTCATGTTGATATTTGGCCTTAAATTCTTAACTATGTAATATTATACCATTATACATATCAATTTTTTTATTTTTTTTATAACTTATAATAATAATAATAATAAAATAATTATTTCTATTAACATGTTTCTATTTATAATAACAAAGATTAGTTATTTTTTTATCAAAACCTTTTATTGGAATAATTTATTATTTTCAATTGGAGAATAATCAAAAAGATAGACTATCATAACACTGAAGATTATAAACGTCTAATATTATTATTATTATTGTTCCTATTAGAAACAATGAATTAATGATTTGTTGAAATATTGTACGAAATACTTATTAGTTATTTGTTTATTGAGTATTCCAGAAGTCTAATACAACATCGTTAGTTACTATATATATATATATATCTTCAAAATGTATTTTATATTATAAGATATTGTTATAATATGCCTTTATTTACGTAACAAATGTATTGTTGTTGTGTAATTATAATATTAATTATGTTGCCTAAGTAAATAATAAAACATAAGATAAATATGTATGGGAAGATTCTTACCTACATAAGTATTACATAAGTATCTATATCTAGTATACAGTTACTATAATAGTCGATAAATGGCAAAATGCCAATAAATAATTCTAATTATGAACGTTAGATAAAATCATAGAAAATGTGGAAAATATCAAGGTGTAGTAAATAATTTTCAAAATAAATCACATGACTTGGGAACATGCTCGTAAAGTATATACCTATCGTATAGGCTGTTTATGGTGGTTATATCATTTATAGATTATGTAAATTCCATTATTCTGTCATTTAAATTTAGTCAATATTCATGCGATGTAATAAACTATATTTAAAGATAATTAACATTTGTTTAATTTCTCTTTATTATTATTTTATTAACGCCTATACGTGTTACGAAATAAAATTGTCCCATTAATAAACAAAAAATAACGTAATAATTAAAAACAATTAAATCTTTACAAAATTAAAAATGTTATTATTTTAATCATTTTTACTACCTATTTATATAGGTGTAATTTAATTATGAAAGTAAAATGCACAAGTAGCTAAAATTAGCGAATAGGCATCTTAAATTGCATAATACTGTAATAAATATAATATTATTTAAATTAAAAAATAATAAGTTTAAAAAATACCAAGTTGTTTATTTGTCATAAAATTAAAATATAGCCTTATATTTTTTAAAACACTGTATAATATGGTATGTTTGATAATATTGTGTTTTATATGCATTGCAATTTGTTCTCAATTGTATATAATATTATTATGCATTTAATAAATTACATTAATTTTATTTGACGCTCATAATGTGCCTTCATACTGTTTTGGTCGTATAACTAATATAATATTAAAACTCTAAACATTATTATACAACAAACATGAGTATATTTTGTATTATTAGATACTGTTCGTGCAATGGTATGTATTATGTTGTATCAACTTTTCCTGGATTTGTTCAAAATCTATACCTACTAAAAATTTCAAAGTAATTTCATATGTTGTTTATAATTTAATATAATATGTTGTAGGTTTCAATAATTATTTAAACATATTTTTTAAATATTGTGAATATCAAAATATAATACTTAATTACTACTAAATTTTATAATAGAAGATTACAAACGTATAACGTTTTACTTCATTCAATCTTTCGTTTTCAAATTATTTTATCTTATTTATAATTGTGAAAGCAATGTTTTCAATATTAATGGTGTGCAAATGGTAAATAATGTATATTATTATAGTTCATTAAGTCAAGCATATTCTTAGTTGACGTTTTATAGTGCTTTGTAAATTATTTTCTTAAACATTCTTTCTAAACTTTTATTTTTAAATATTATAGTTATACGGTTTTATCATTATATACCTCTTTATTATACTTTAAAATGTAGTCAAAAATAGTTAAGTAAATAACACAAAATAACAAACTTTCAATCATAAGTTTTAGGATATTTTAAAATTATGACTATAATATAATATAAATCAGAATATAGCTTTACTTTTTCTGTTTTAAATAAATCGAAATTAGAATTTTTTAACATTTTTTTTTTAACATTTTTTGATATTTAAAATTAATACAATGTTCAATATTAGGTTAAAAATGTACTGATATTTTACCGTTTCGTAGAAATTGAGGTGTAATACGATACATATTATTAAATTATTATACATTTTTCACACGAAACTATTGTATTCTATTCATACTACATATTTCACGTAAATCAAACGATTTATAATTTCAAACTAACGTTAAACATTCTGTGGTAAAATATTTTTACTTCCTGGCTGTTATTTATTGTTATCCAATAAATTACATTGTGTATGCGTATCATACCGAAATATAGCTACAAATTCGATTCTATTGACATTTTAACAATTAGTATGTAAATATTAAACAAAACGTCCTTATATCGAGTTCATAGAATTATTATTTTTATTAGACAATTAATCAATTATATGAGTGAACCAAATAGGTGATAAAAAAAAAAATACAAGTAGAAGTGAAATACCAAATTAATTTTATTAAATATACATTATCTATACATATAATACAATTGAGCACTTATTTGCTTTTCCGTGGAAACGATGAACTACTCTACTGATTCGTTTCAAATTCAACATAATCCGGATTTTAGCTGAAATCGTATCATACTTACACCACTGTCAATTGACTTTCTGGATCACCAGGAATCCTAGAAAAACATTTGGGATATTTTTCTTTCTTTCGTTATTAGTGATATTTTTACTTATTACGTTTTTTTTAAATTTATTATTATTCCTTCCGACTTTATGAAATTTATTGTTCTATTTAAATGGTGATTTTATACATGTTATTTTTAAGTACATGCTAGCGCTTCTTAAATAAAACACACGCGATTATGATTTTTGAAAATCTCGAATTTGAATAATTTTTTTTAAATTTACTTCAACATTAATAGGACAACTGAAGAAAAACAAAAGAAATTTAAATCGCAAATCGTGTAAAGACTAAGTAACAACTGGTAGTACATAATTTTATAAGAGAAAAAATAGACACACACACACACACACACACACACACTACGCTCGCACGCACGGACGCACGCACGTACACATAGACACAGACACACGCGCGTGGCAAATAAACGTTAAAAGTCAAAATTCAGAAAAGAGAATAAGACATTTGGATATAAATTGCACACGTTAGATATTATAATAAATAATACAGTATCGTAAAGGAATACGTATCGCGTACGTTTTGCATACTACAGCGATATTATTGTTGTGTGTGGAAGTCACAGCGCGGGATCGGACCCTCGCGGTTCTGCAGTCGTCGGAGAACCCATATTATATGTTTGGTACCTATAATACATAAAATATATTTCGATCCCATTAAAATATGTTATCGGTCATCAATTTTCTGTATATACATTTTTTTTTTTTTTATTATTATTGATTCGATCATTTTCTTCGTTTCAGGAGCAGCAGCAATCGTTTTACTATAATGCACACAACGCAAACGTTAAACTATTCATAAATATAATATTCTATCACTCCCCGGAGCTCGACAAAGGTGAACAGAAGCCCCATATTAAAACCGTGAACGTTCGAGCGCGCTGTCCGTATTCGTGTGCCATGCAAGTTACAATGCCCGAAAATAAATGTATAGTTGTGGGGCGGATACTACAGAGAAATCTAACATAACTTCAGTCTCTTTGAAAGTGCGAAACTGAATTATTCTATATGATGCACGCGTTTCAAGCTCCATCTTCCGCGTATTACAAAAGTATTATTTGTACAGCTCAAGGCGGTGTACGGTGGTCGCGTTGTGTTGTTTAAATCTAATTTTATTTTATATTTTGTTTGAAATAACAGTTCCTTTCATATTGTCTATATTGACATGATATTACAATATATTATAATATCATAGAGACATTTATTTACCATTGCACAGAGTTTCACTGATAACTGATTAAACTTTCTGTAAATTTTCAAACAACACACGAGAACATAATTTAAAAACACAACATATACAAGATGAGCATTATCGTTTTGAGTTTAAAAATATTTTGTTTTTGAGAATAATTGGCAAAAGTAGTATATATCTTTAGAAAACGTATTTACAAAACATTTGTTCATGTTCTATAAAAATTACAACATTGTTTGGAACGTATTAATTGCATAGTGTAATAACAATAACAGTAAACATTTTATAACGGTACTGAATAAGTTGTGGTGGTAGGATAGAATATCGTAATAATATAATGTTGATGATTTTATTGAAATATAAAATAATATAATTTATCTTATTTTAAATTTATTGAACAAACGATTAAATTATGGTTAGAGGTATGATGTTAAATTTATATAAAATCATTTCGAGACAAAAATAATTTAATTGAACGCATATTTCTTTGACTCTTAAGAAAAAATTGTTTAATAATTCAATGTATTTTAATTGGTAATATGTAAAACTAAAATAAAATCCATATTAACTAGAAAGTTATTTTGTTGAAATATCCATCCCTCAAATAACACTAATACTATAGACGACGAAAGATATTTAAAAATTGTTTTAGATTTAAAATGATAGCAACTAATTAATATGTTTTTTTTTATTATTATTTTTGAGTAATAAATTATCATTTTAATATTTATTTATTTTTAAAATATGTTCTTATGAGTAATATTGAGCACATACTTGCAATAAAATTAAAATCATACCCATACTTTAATATTGTAGTTTATTTTTTTTTTTTTTTATGATCCATTCTTCCTTTTAAATTCACATAATGTATTTATAATAAGATAAATTGAGTTTCAATGATATTATATTGGTTCAACATGTATGAGCTTTTCAAATTTACTTCAATATGATTGTATGAAATGTGAATATGAATACTGCAAGTTATTTATTTAGTAATTTTATTATTTATCGGTTTAATGAAAATTGTACTAAAGCCAGATTTTTTTAAAACAATTTTATAATTCTGGTTTATACGTCGTTTACCATCACAATGATATTATATAATGAAATTGCGTTGATTTCGGTATGTGACATTTATTTAGAGAACACAATGTTTAATTAGAATAGAAATAACAATGACTACGTTGGGTTTACGACAAAAACATTCGATATTATTTCTGTGAAACTTAAATGGTGGAAAATAAGGATTATCACAGGTTTAACAGTGTATTAAATTTGTATTTAATGAATAATTTTTAAATCAATTTGAATTATCATGAAAATTATTGTTCATCAGATTAATAAAAGATACTATATACGCGATTTGTTAAACTAACCTAACCTAAAAGTACTGCTGCAAGTGCAAAATTGTAATATTTTATTAATTAGCATTGTAAATTACGTTAAGTCATTCAATTATATTTTACACCCTGGGAGAAGATGACTAATTTTAAATGGAGTATATCTAAACATTTTTACAATTCAGAAAATAGTAAAATACAAATATACAATACATCAAATTACTTCCAGTTATTGGTTATGTGTAACGACTAATATATAATATAATTTAATATTATTATTTAAATTATTATAATAATCATTTATTTATTTTAAATGCTTTACTCTAAGTTATTGCTAAATCGTTATGAACTATGTTTTAATGTACAACTATATCCAAGTTATAAATAAAAATACACTTTATATTTAATTTATCTAGTAAGTATTTCAATGATATATATTATGTCCATCTAATATTACCTGATGCATACGAATTTATTAGTTGTATTCAATATATTTATGTACAGTTTATTGTATATATTTAAAAAAAAAACTATACTTTCAACGTTTTAATTTACAACAATATTTTACTATAAAAATGGTCATTTATAACACAATTATTCTGTGAAAAGTTTAGACATTATATGCATTCGTTAATTAATATATGGGTTTGGTGTACGTAAAGTTTGTTTTGGACAATAATCAATACTATAATACAACTTTACAGTTTTTTGTTGAAAGTTAATTGCATCACTACCAAGATTTAAAAAGTGTTACACTTAAAAAGAAAAAAACAATATTTTTTTTTGTTAAATGTTTTTATAATAAAGCAAAAATGAACTATTTTAGTTTATGGAAATAGATTTGGTGTTATTTGTCTCCATCCTGTACATTAAATACCCATAATTTATTTTGTTTTCCTTTTTTTCAGGTGAACGGGAAATGGGGCTTACCCCCGTTTGTTTGCGATTTCTATATAGCAATGGACGTGATTTGTAGTACATCGTCCATATTCAATTTGGTGGCAATCAGTATAGACAGGTAATTATTTATGTTAATATAAAACATACAACATTCGTATAGTATAGCAGTGTGTTGTCAAATATAGACAATACAAGTCATGATAGTATTATAGTAAAGCCTCTATATAAATATTTCTAGAAAATTAAAATGTTACTAAATATAGTGATATGAGTACTCATGTTTAAATTATAATGTTTAATATATTATCATAGTTTATGAAAGTAATAATAGTTACTGATTTGTTAGGAATAGTGTTTATACAATTGTATTAAAAAATAAAAATAAAAAAATCTACAAAAATCGTATGAGTAACATTTTAAATATTTTTTTGTTTATATAACTTTGTATCAGTTATTAAATTTATTCCTAAATTTAAATAATTATTTTTTAGTAGAAAAACATATTTTTGAGTTCATAGATAGAATAATTTAAATTTCTTAATATGTAGGTTAATCAATGATTTTTTGAAATGTATCAGAAGAAAAAAATCGCTACTGTCAGTTCTTCTAATTAGTATATTTGCATATATATATATATATATATATATATATAATAGTAAATTATAGAATATTATAATGACTATGATAGTATATTGATTTGGATATATTACATTTAAATAATTATCTAGGATAACACATCTATACAATAATTACAATATTAAATTAAAACTTTAAAAACTTATAATAATTTAAAATCATATTATTATTATAATCTAAAGCAGCAGTTCCCAACCCATGAACCACGGAATGCGTAGAACTGGGATGAGGATCATTTAATATTAACATAACTTACGTATATATTTAAAATAATAGTATTATATATATTATATACATATGTATACGTATACATTACTATAGAGGTGTGATATTAGTCATTAATTTACCTCAAAGTTATTTTTACAAAATTAATGGTCCGCACAGCTAAAGAGGTCGTGAATCGCGAATCTAAAGAATTATTATGTATCTAAAATATACAATGAAACTAATTCGGTACATACTACTAAGTGAATTTTTTTTTTAAATGTCATATTTTATATTACTAGTGAAATTTGTTCAATTTAAGTTCATATATTTAATATATTTATTAATGTTCTATTTGTTTAGTTTTTGAAAATTATTCTTATACACCAAGTTCTTTTAAATGTAGTTCTTTTAATTATTAGGTATTAGACTTTTAGTATCGACGCATTAGAGTATAAATCAGTATTTAAGATATTTTATGTCTACTATTTTGTACTTGTACTCTGTGTTATTGAATTTATCGCATACCTTCTTTGTCTGTGTGGTGTAGGTAAGTAATTTAAGATATAAGTTATTCATTACAAAATTGAGATGTTTTGATATGGATATTACCATATTAGTATACAATTCAATATATGTATATAAATAAATAATGTAATCTCTCAGTTTTTTTGTTCGTAATTTGTATACCTACTTAGTTAAATGTTGGTATAATTAATTATGTTATCTACTCAAAATCAAAGTTTTTTGATTATAAATTTACAATTGTTAGTAATTTTTAAAAATTATTACCACCCTAAAATCTGGTAAAAAATTATAATATGAATTTAAATGCAACATAATTTTAATTTGAGATTATAATATTATTACTTATCAGTTATCACCAAAAGTGGCTAATATCAACTGTATAAATTGAATGTTCTTATTACCAACAAAATAATTTTTAATAAAAAAAAAAAAAAATGTTTATTAATATATTATATACTATCATAACTTATAGTTAAGGAAATATAGAGTACTAATGACATATAGTATATACTGCTAATATCATATGAGATATTATCTGTTTTTTTAATATATGTAAATATGTATATCAATTATTTAAAATAACATTACATTTGATAGGTATGCATAGTGTCTTTTACTAGTTTTTAATTTGTTTTATTAAAATTAGGTATAAGTTATACTAACTTTTGTACAGCCAGAAATTCCAAGCATGGCCAAATAACAAATTGATATTAACTAATATGAACAAAAAAAAAAAAATGTAATTTACTTTTATTACAAAAAAATATTTTTTTAATTTTATTAGTAACTTAATTAAATAAATATCAAAGAGTACAATATGTCATCAAAAATTAAATATTGCAGTAGCATTTAATCAATATATTATCATAAAAATTATAAAACCTAACTTCTGTCGAATGGTGGGTGAGGTTTATATTGGAAACAAATGCTTTTGATGGCTTCGTGGATTATACATAGACTACTTTAGTGACCTGCATTTGAATAAAAGGTACTTTTATTGTGAAAAGCATACACTTCATTACCTCTTAAGCTCCTTTAAGGGAGACGTGGATGAGCTAAGATATTACAGTTGAATAATTTTGTCGGAGAGGAAACGTAAAAAAATGAAAGAAGGAGAGTTCAGGTTTTGGCTATATATTTATATATCATACATACAATATATTCATAAGTTGTTTAAATTTGTGAGTGAATACACTGAATCAGTTTTATTTCTAGATAAGATGTTACTGTGGGGCAATTAAAATTTTGAATAAAAATATATCGCATTACTATATTTTACTGTACATCTAATATATTCGCATTTTTATTTAATTAGCCAACGCTACAATTGGTTAATTGAATTAGTTGAAATTCAAACAATGTTGCTTGTTCATCAATCAAAGAGTGTGCTTTCGCAAATGATGAGTTATTATCGCTAACAATGATGACGATGTTTGTACTCGAATTCTGTGTATTCAATAATATAAGGTCGTTGTGTTGTTTTCCTCTTCCTCCCCATCAACCATTATCCACTATACCCACCACATAGAAGTAGGTACGTGACTAAACGAAATTCGGTGTTTCATAAAATAAATATTGAAATATAGAGATATTTAAATATTTTTGCAAAAACTTTTGTGCTTCTAGCGTTTTGGGATAGTGTAATATAAACCTAGCGAATGAACATCATAATGTTACGTATTATATACACCGAAATGTATTAAAAAATATAAATTACTATGGTTTGTTATTTAAAGTTTTTGAGTTGTGTTTTGCTTAAGAAAAGTTTTTGAAGTTAAAATATTGAAAACTATTTCAATATACAAGTATGTAGGTATAGAAAAAGCACTAAGCTCAAATATCAAATAAAAAACAACATTTTTTTCCATCTGAAAAATGACATTAGAACAATATCAGTAATACAACCTATTATATAATATATAATATTATATATATAGTTATACCAAATATAAATATATACATAATTGATTAATTTTCTTCATTAATCATCCAAATTAATGAGTAAAAGTTTTGATACAAATTGACTGATATGTATGGTGTATAGTATATATAATACAATATATTTTACACTAAATATATAGCTAGTTGATTCAAATTATTGTACAAGTTACGAAACTTGTCGATTTATACATATTAATTACGTTCAGTTAAATTCCCATGATATAACAATAACGACCGACACATAACACCATAGACGTATTCAGAATTTTTGTGCTTCATTGCTTATTCCCCTCTACCCATTCTTACAGCTGTCAATTTTTATTAATAAAAATTAATTATATAGGTTCATGTTATATTATTAAATAGGAAAACAAATTGAATATACTAAAATAATAATAATAATAATAATAATAATAATAAATACATATTATTACTCGCAAACAAAAATTTTGAAAATTTTAAATTTTTATAAATATAGCTTAAAAAAATATTTAAAAAAATATATTATACAAAACAATTTTAATATGCATATTTTGTAAAAAAAAAATTAATTTTATAAATATAAAAACATGACATAATTTTGTCGTAAATAATCCTATTTTGATTTTACTGGTTATTTTTAAAAGTACCGGAAATTACTATTTTTGACCCCTCCCACGAAGTACAAAATAATTCCAATCTTCTAAAAACACACAGTGTTTAAAAAATACATTAATTATACTATTTTATTCTAATATAATATGTAACAATAAAACATATAGACATAGGTAAATTAATATACAGTTGGATAAAATAATAATTAATAACACAAAAAATTGTTGTGATCAATTATTTTACATTATTACTATCAAAATTGATTTTTATGCAGATATAGTAATTCGTCTAAAAATATAATTTATTTAAATAGATAAAATAATCATCTAGAATTAGAATAGTTCTACATAATTGAATAGACAATAATTAATAATTAAATAACATTTCACAAAGTCATAACATTCAATTATAATTTAAATAGATTAAATTAATTTTAAAGTGTTATTTTTTTTACCGAGTTCCTACATTCATAATACTATCAGAAGAATTTATTCTAATATCGCATATAAGAACTAGAAAGCTAATACATTTTTAATGAAAATTGCAATATTTGGTCGTGCATAAGTTAAACAAATCGCCAAACTTGGCATAAACCATACAGTTATTTGTTGTTTTCTCCGATAATTGTATTTTTTTAACCCAAACACGAGGTGAAAATATTATACATCATTTTTATATATGTATTTTTTAAATAATTGACAAGTTTCGTAATTCATACATCATTAAGTTTGACATTTTTAAAATCATAATTAAAGCATAATTTGGTCTCATTTGATTCCAGGAATGCAATTCATATAACCATATTATTTTGTGAATACAATTACGAACAATTATATAACTTATTTATTATATAAATAATAATAACAATTATTATTATTATAATGTAATAATACACTAATACACTATAGCTGATTGATAAATGCAAATGCAACTTATAACAATAACTATGTTGGAAAATATTTCTCTTGTACTTAGATAAATATTTAAATAAATGACTAAAGTTTCGGGCTTACATTTATTTTAGAAAAAATACATTTTTAACATATTATTATCCAAATGATTGCGAATGAAATTTCATTTTTATTCTGTAATAAAGAGAATACCACTGTTAAGATATCAAAATTATGGTAAGCATCAATAAAAAATAATTGAAGAAAATACTTCGTAGTGTATTTAATTGTGAAATCGGTTGTCTGGAGATGACACACAAATTTTAAATTTGAAAATTACCAATATGTATAATTATAGATCTAATGATTTTAATGTATCATTCGCTAAAAACAATATTCGTAATTTATTTTACTGTTTTTGGTTAAGCATTTGTGTATTTTAGTACACCTATTGAAGTAATTTCAGGAATTTTGGCAAAGCTCATATTCACTCTAGTTAAATTTGTATGATATATTATATTATGTTATTAGTTTGTTGTATCATATTATAAACTTTGAAGAATGACCAGAAAGAATATTTCAAAAACGTCACATTCGTCTTATTAAAATAATTTAGTTTCACATTTTGATCCGATTTTTGTTTTTTTTTTTTTAGAGCATTATGAAATTTAAGGTCTTTTTATTACGCGATTATTTTATCTCTTAATTTTTTAGATATGTCCTAATATGAGGAATTTTTAAATAACAAACATCTGTGGTTGATGTAAGTTCCTTTGGCTCATTATTATTGGAAATTGTTATTCTCGTTCGTTGGACCAAAAGTGACGAAATTCACAAATATAAACGAATACGCAAGACTTGTTTCACCGGAATGTCTTCGCACTTTTCAAGAATATTTATGTATTTTTGACATAATAATGGTATGATAGCGAATTTTTAAACTAGACAGCATGATGGAGAACGAAGAATAAAAATAGACAGCTATCCATAATTTTCTATTTAGAATGACCAACGGAAAATATTGTGATTATATGCGATTTATACCTAATCATGTGGATGGTGATCGTATAGTATGAAGTTTGTCACCTCGACTATGATTTGAAGTCTACCGTGGCTGTGTTTAAGGGGCGACGAGGTAACCGGAGTATAGTTGTAACTAGAAACTGTGTTATTTTCCGTCGTTAATCAGTCTTAATGAAAAATAATGAGCTCCTATCCAGTTTTATCCAAGTCTGTTATCGCCATACTGTCTGATTTTCGACGATTATCAATCAAACCGTTTTCGCGCCGTTGTCGGTGATTAGTGGTGAGCAATGTGATGAAACTCCCATTGAAATAGTCTTGTACCTATACGTATTTTCATAAAACGTCATATAAGAAGTAGGTAGTGTTTATAATCAATATGTTATATAATGCTCGTGAACCACATTATTTCCAGTCAAACGATATGCAATGTCTGTTTCCCGAGGATTACGATCCGAGAGCAGTGCATTAAGGTGAGACGCATATCTTGTCGTCACCTATATTATTCAAAGGTTCCTTTTGAGAATATATGGTTATTCATACGCTTCCAAGGTCGTTATACATATTATATGTTATTTAAAATTGAGTGTATTCACATATTTATATAATGTTATCGTATGCGTGTACACAATACATTTTTAAAATGCAAACAATTAATTTAATAAAAAACTTTATTCTTCGTAAAATAGTCACATAATGCTCTGAATATCAGTTTTTATTATATATTTATATATACTGATGAATTACAGTGGATTATCGTTATTTTATTTATTTCAATTATGTATTATTTTCACGGCGTGTATAAATAAGTTATTCGAATCTTTAGGCTATTTTGGTTCGGTTTCAGTTTCATAAAAATAATTCGGTGTCTTTCAAATGGTTCATACCAAGTTCATTGTTTCCCAGTAACGGTTATTAGTTTATAATTTGGTCAACATTTTATTTCATCATCGTTACATTTCATTGAATTTATTTTTTCATCATCCTGAAGTTTAATTTATAAGAAATTATACTATTGAACTATATAACATAGTTTTTATTGAATACAATATAAAACCACATACTATGTAATATATAATAATTAATTATATACCTATTGAAAAATAATAAATGAAATAAAGGGGAAAATAGGTAAAAGTAGGTAACTGCTACTATACTGATACAATAGGCGTAAAGCGTAATTTGCCATTGAGTATATATTAAGTCACTGTAGAGCATGTGTAAATTTTAATTCAATACAAATCATTACAAAACCAGTTTTATATTTCACCGAAACGACTGATTCTAAAAATTAGTATAGTTATAGCTTAAAGTTTCAAGTCTGTACGTGATTTTGTAACCATACAATATATTTTTACCTATACATCTATACACTATAAAAGTTAGTTCATTATTTCAGAATAATCTTTAAAAAGTTTCATAATATACATCGTGATTTATCAAATATATTTATTGTGATGAATGAAGAGAAAAATCAATTTTTTCGTTGTAATTTCCGAGAAAAATCGAAAAAAAAATATTGTGCTACACTCAAGTTATTTTTTAGTAATGGGTCTGTGGATGTATTTTATGTATTAAACATTTTATGTAGGTAACATGTTACATTTAAGTGTATTAAATTCAAGTTCAAAAACTCAATCGAATTTATATTTCTGATTTGGAAAAAAAGATTTCTATTGTTATGAGAAAAGCAAACAACTTAAAGTATTTTTGTAAACTATTTTTACTAGGATAAAATATAAAGTAATAATTCTAATCATAACGACAATTCTATTGATAAGATTAATAAAAACATCATTTATTTTAATTTTTTTTATTTAGTATTTTATTTTGAATTATATTATATTCATATTAATAATATTATTACTTAATATTCATTCTGTGATAAAAATATTAAAATTAAAATTTGATTGGATTTATTTTTCACTGTTTTGAAAAATCATGATTATATATTTTAATATACCTATTAATTCATATTTGAATTATTAAGACCTGATTTTTATTATTGTTCGAATTAACTATGATAACCTAATTTTAATGTTTGAAGTTTGTCAGACTTTAAACTCACATTTGATATAAATCAGTATATTCCATTGAATTGTGGTATAAAAAAGTGAATCTGTATAATTCCGTTAAACCCGGATTGTCCGTATTCAGAACATTAATTTTGTTTTAACTTCATCGAATGGCTCTGTTTTACATAATCATATTAAAAAATCCCACGTACGTTTTTTTTTTATTATATTATCATTATATACATACAATTATGCAATATTAAAAATGTTTTTTTTAATTTTTTGGCGATTCATCCATATTATTTGTATAAAAATTATAAATTAATAGATAAATTGCTCAATTATTATTTATTGAAGTTTTTAGGTTCTGAGATTTTTTTTATGATATAGATCTCAAAATAATGATCCAGTTATTTATTTAATTCATGATATATTTTTTTCAAAAATTTTAAACATAATTTAAAGAAGCTATAACTATAAAAAAGATATTCAAAAACTAATTTGCATCTTGTTTAATATCTTTTAAAATATTAAAAAAAAAAGTATCAGATATAAATTATTATTAAATAAATTATTGAAAAAAAAGTTTATTTCGAATGTCAAGTAAAGAATCAATCAATCAAATTACATACTGAAAGAGTATGAATGAGTAATATTAATAGTTTTTATAATTTAAAATATATTATCTTGCTGAAGTGCCTTCATTAGAAGGTATCTTCATTCAAGTATATATTAAAGTCACTAAATACTTATAAATGTATAACACTTACATTCATAGTAACAATATTTTTTATAGCTTGCATAATAAAAATAAAAACGAATGTTTAAAAAATATGTTATTTTAAAAATTAAAATGGTAATGTGGTGAATTCTGTATCATAAAATATCTAATGATATTTTTATTGTATTATATACCAGTTAAAACCTTTATTTATTTGATTATTGACGAAGAATTTTGTTACTATATTAATATTGTATGTGTTACAATATCATATAAGCAGTGAAGAATTTATTGGTTTTAAATACTAAAAATTATGTAGGTATTTTATATTTTTAGGAATATATTTTTGGAGCAATAAAATATCTTTAAAAGTTACATAATACAGTCGCTCTATAGATTGAAAAAAAATACAGATGATACCATCATTTTACGTTTTTTTTTTAAATCTTAGTCATTTATTAGAAAATTGTGAAAAATGGCTCAAATATTAAGTCTACGAAGACAAACAAAGATAAATCATTACCCTGCGAAACACAAGCGCAATGCACCTTATAGGCATCCATAATAATAATACACATAAAATATTTTTTTTAACAATAATTTGTGGTTTTGCGTAAAAAAAGATATTAATAAATCAAAAAATTGTGTAAAATAAGTAACCTACTAAAAAAAAAAAAAAAAAAATAATATTGTAAGAAGTAGTATAAATCCTTTTATAATATTTACCATCTCTCGTGCAAACTCAAAAAAAGTGAACCACAAATAGTAATATTTCATGGGTGCATATACCGATTAGCGATAAAAATCGATTTTTGAATGTGAATACAACATAATATTATTGTTATTACTAAATTTTATTATAGAGATATTATTATAAAATCATAAGCGGTTAGGCGTGTGATATAAGCGATATGCGAGTGACATAAAATCTGTGCTCATGTATTCACGCTTTTAATTTGATTTTTTTTTCTTGGATTCATTATTTTTTATTATTATTGTCATACAATATTGTTGGAACACCTATATTACTTGTATATTGACACATTAGTCTGATTATATCGTCCTTATCGTGGAGTATAATATTATAATGTTTAATACGCATTGTCGCACGCATCAATTGATTTATTGCCAGTGTCGTGTACCATAATAACAAGGGCTAATAAATAACGCCCCACCCACCCGTGACGGGAAGCGTATGCATGTATAAATTTGACGGTGAATAATAATATATCGTATACGGTATATGTAGCGTACGGCGGTGGCTTGATACTGTCGGATTGGCGGTCGGGTGGGTAAAGTGGGAGTGTTGTTGTTACGTTATCGTATATTCTGGTGATTCTGCGGCGTACGCGGTCGGCCAATATCAGATTTCGTTCTTTTTTTCGGATTTTTTTTACACCCGCCACTTCTGCTCACCGACCAAACATACTTTCCGACGCTGAAAATAAATTGCTCGTCGGCCGTGTGTCAACGCATAACACGCGAACGTACACTAACTTCCTGGTAGATAACACGCACGGCCACCAATTTCGTACGTTTCTCGATTCCTTGTTGTCGGCGGATTGTGCGTGTGTGTGATGGATACGGTGGAAGGGCAAGAGGCGGATTCACTGGCTACGATGTTGTCGTCCAGATGTTGGAATTGAAGTAAATGGATCGCTTAAAACGCCCATTTCCAATAACAACAACAATAACAACATCGACGACGATGACGACGATTACGACGAAACAAAATAATAATAAAATAAAAACAACAAACTGAATAAAATAAATAAATAATAACAATAATAATAAAGCTCAGGTGTAAGTACCGGTGAGCGTAATATCGATTTTGTTATGCTCGCGATTTTTCGATGGTAATAATAATTTTTCTGGACTAACAATATATTTTGAGGTTTTTATTAACCAAATACAGTATACTACTAAAACTATTTAAATAATGTATAACAACCTACACGTTAGTTTTTTTGTATTTAAAATGAAATTATAATATAAATCAATTAATGGTAAAATTAAAATTATTGTTTGACTATACCTTTTATAAATAATAATACAATTTTTAAAATGTTATTTTTACAAACCGTTATCGAAAATAATACGATAATACATGATATCCTTAACATATTGCAATTGCTTTTTTGTAATAATTAGAAAGAACATATTCAAGATGCTACTACGTCATAATAAATATTGTTAACTTGATTATCTAATTATTAATTATCTAACACTAATTTTTTGACCCTTATATTTCATAAGAAATAAAAAACTATTTACAGATTATACATTATATAACACCTATAAACGTGATTATTTGATGATTTTAGAGCTTATAAATTTATAAACCACGAATATAATGTATATTTTACTAAGATTTCAATCACAAACGTTTTGAAGCCTTTAACATGTTTTTATCATTTCAGTTTTACTGGTCGTTATTGTACTCATCGTTATTAAATCTTACTAATTTAAAATGTTATTTTAATTAAAAACTGATAGATCTTTATAGCAGATTTTGAAAGAAAACGTTTCTGTTTTAAAGAATACAGATAATAATTCTGTGGTGGCGTCTTGTATAAAATATATATACATATTCTATAAGTACAAATTAATTCGTAAGCGAACTTTTTTACCGTATTATAATCGTTTAACATGAAACATTAAGAATTCAAAAGAAGAATAACCCATTTAATTTTGGTAGTTTTAACATTTGAGTAAATTAATTACTTATCGACTGAGAAGTTAGGAACCTTATCTTATTATCTTGTGTTTTTCGATATTTTAATTATTAAATTTGAATTCTGCGTTTTTAAAATGTAACATTTTACATAATAATCAAGTTATGAATAAAGTTATTATAAGTTATTACTCTAAACTTACAATATTTAATTACCTAAATGGTATGCTTCAATTATGAATTTGTAAGATAGAGACAACCATCATGAACTAAAACAGGTAAAATATTCGCTTAAAAACATCGTTATTTGAAGTGTATATAATTCAAAACTTTACTTAAGGTATTTCAATAAAATGTAATATTTATGTATATAAATAATACATATGTATATATATTTGTATATAAATATGTTATAATAATGATGTGTATTGTACAGTAGATATTTCTATATATTAAAGTATAATATAATGGATATGTAGTATTATAATAGAAAATTAAAAAAGTTATAGTAATTATTCTGACTTGGAATGTTAGGTTAGGTTTCTGTGCACCTGTGTACTATTGTGGGAAGCATTGTCTGTATAAAGCCCGGTAAATGATAAACAAGGTTTTTTTTGCAGAGTTGATCAAAGAGCTTAGAAATAAAAAAAATAATAATAGTTATATTGAACGATGTACATATTTCCAGAAATTCATAATTTTGATTTTTTTTTCATTCATTTGATAATATTTAATTTTTTAACTTATTTATTTATGTCTATGACACTAATACTGTAGTTAGTTAATTATTTTCAATACTTATTTTAAAAAGGAAAAGTCAACATAATAATGAAATATAAATAAATCATAAACAATTTAATTCAACTCCTTTTTAAAAACGAATTGATATATACTATATATATATATATATATATATATATTATATTTCAATATTTAGTATACCGTTTTTAACCGTATTCCAATAAGAAACAATTTTTTGAGTGATAAACTTTCGTTATTCGATTGTTGGAAATATCATACATGTGAACAATAATGGAGAACCATATACATGTTTGAATAATGTATATGTCTTTATCCTATACATGAACTTAATATAGTAAGTGGGTGTAAATAAAATCGTAGTGTTGAATAATCTTGCAATGACTTTAAATAAGACCTTTTCGTTTTTATATCAAAATCACAATATAGTTAAACTTATCTCGTTTTACTTTTAATATATTCAACAATATTATATAATATCATATTGAAAAAAAAAAAAAATCACGGATATTTTAAAAATATATTTTTATGGTTTACCTACATATTTGAAATAATTTTAAGTAATAATGAATATAGTTCGTTGAGAATATTAAACAAAATTTTTGATGTAACTTAGTTAAAATATTATAATACAGTTAAACATCGATAAGTCGAAATCTAAAAAGTTGCATTTCCCTTGAATTTTGACTTATCAAGGTTCCTACAATGCACCTATACAATTTGTCAAATATTAAAAGCATAGTTAAAATTTATATTTACCTTCAGATTTCAACTCACACCAAGACGGCAGGACATCATCATAACCAAAGCATGAATACGACTCACTTGTTTAACTCAATCTTTTGTCTCGGCAGTAAAAAATCTCCACCAGTTTGGAATAGCGTGGCGCAGTTACCTAAAGGCGCTGATATTGAGTTAACAGTTTTGTTGCTATACTATCCTGTGGATAACCACCTTAGAATTTTACCAGCACATATGCTACATCCTACTTAGCTATAATCGTTAAGATAAAAATAGTATCTAACTCAAATTTCTCTTAACATAAAAAAAAAATAATTAAAAAAATAATTGGAACATATGATGTATTATAAATATTTAATAACTTCGATCTATAATTAACAAAAATTAATAAATAATAATTCATTAAACTTAAATTGAAGTTATAATTTATAATAACGTAATAATAATATTATACATATTATGTATTATTATTGGTAGGTATGCATTATCACTACTATATATATATATATATATATATATATACTAAATATAATTTTACGTTTAAGCATCAGCTTATATAATATAGGTACTTAATTTAAAATTTATTTATTTATATATTATCTCAAAAAATAAATTATGATTTATCATTCAATCAAAAGGTTTTTCTTAGTTTCTGGTACATTTTTTTTTAACCGGTATAGAGGTAACAATATTTCATTTATTTGTATTTTTTACTTGAAACAACTTTTTTATTCCTGTTTATAAGCTCAAATCGTTTCAGAGAATATAAATCAATTTAAGTTCAATTTGACTTTTTAGAAACTTAAAAAAAACTGTTTCTTTTTAGTTTTAATGATTTTTAATAGCGTATATTTTTATTGATATATCTACATCTTAAAAACTTAAATTGAATATATTTTTTTATTAATATTTTTTTAGTTGGTCAATGGATCACAAGAAAAAATACATACCTACTATAATTTATGAAATTTAATAATAAATTCCAAGTATTCAATTAATATATTATATTATTGATTGATTAGAAATATATAAATACATATATACTCTTTTTGTCAGAATAATTTGATAAAATGAAACACTTCTATGCATATTAAATAAATTATATTGCTCAGTAACTCAAAATTGAAACTTGATAAATATAAAACATAATATTAAACTTATAAAATATTATTTTTCAAAAAATAAAATTTTAGGTAATATCCTTGGAGTTAATTCCCCGGATTATTGCTAAGGTTATCCATTTACAGTTATTTACAGTCGATTTCATAAATCAAATCGATCGGTTAGGTTAGATTAGTAGGTAAACAGTTTAATAGTTTTCCACATTGGGCTGGAAAAAATCTAAGTTTGGACTGGAAGGAGGGGGTTACTTTAATGTGTATAGAAATAGAATATTATTATAAGCGAACATACTATTCGAAAATTACATTTCATAGATATTATTGAAAATAACCGTATTTAGACTTAATAAAATAATATTTTTAATATAACATATTATTTTTATTAATAACAATATATTCTTTCAATTTTATCATATACGGCTTGTAATTGGTTAAACCGATCTTTTTTTCATACACCTTCTAACATTAAAAATTAATCCATTTTTTAAATAGTATTTCCATAAATTTACTTAAACCCAATCTCACCTACAATACCAATCATCCATTAAACGAATACATAAACATTTATTACCCAGATTATTGCCTTATCGTAAATTATAGTTTTGTCATAGTTTCTACATAAGCTGGTTTCTCATATTTTATTTCAACAATTGAATTTCCATTTTCAAAAAATTATAATAATATTCAATTTATTTACTAACGAACGTTTTGCTATTTGTAATACATTACAAGTTATTTATCTCATTTTATATTATTATTTTTGTTTCATGTTCTGAATCTCGTTGATTATCAATCCTTTCTTATCCATTAATTTAATAATTAAACTTCTTTTTTTAGTCCTTTTTAGGTATTGATTTTTTTTAAAACATATAATCATTTTTATTAAATAATATATTTTACTATGAACTGCATTGTACTTAAACTCCCGTTGGTATATTACACGATTACAACAAACATTTTCTACTTTATCGTATAACTATTAAAACTAATTATAAATGATTCAACTGCACATTATTCTTTTTTTAATAATAACAAATTTAATTAGAAAATTAAAATTAAATACCTCTGTAAAAATTCATATTTTAATCTGTTTTTTTAGTCTGAAATTATTTTTGCCTATTCATATATTTAAACATACTTAGGTTCTCTATTCTCATTACTTTAAAATTTAATAACATAGGTTCTTATCGTTATCAATTATTTAAATTTTGTCTTAAATACATTTTTATTGTATGTTGTTGAATAACGTTGGATATTATAAAAAAGAGCAAACTAACTACTTTTTATTTAAAAGTAAATAAATAAATTGTCTAATTATTCAAAATATTTATAAAAAAAAAACAAAATTAAAGATTAATATTGTTGAATAATTTAATTTTAGCTAACCGATGAAAAATAAAGGGTTTTAGTTGTTTTTAAAACTTTAGTTTGTACTTGCATTTAATTTATTATTATATCTTACAACTTTATAATATTATGATTATTTTTTCTTTCTGAATTTTTTAATTATAATATTATCGCTCTATCATATACAATTTATCGATTTATATCTTCCATTAGATCATAGACGTATGGACAAATTAAATCCAATTGCATTTACTTGGAAAATTTACAATTAGAAATTGCAACATATTGATAGAAATCCGCCTGAGTAATAATATTTATACAAGGATCTACTCTGACTAACTGAGCTTTAACCGATAATGGAAATCACTCCACAGAATATCTGACTTATACAACTCGAATTTTTCTTTTAAGTACAGATATATGATGGTTTTTTTTTTGTGTTTTATATTCCTCGTCATAGAACATCCAAACACACATACATCAGGGGCAAAGTAAATACTTACTAAAAGGTAGAAAAATAATCCAATTGAAAAGATGGCTGGTAGCAAAATGAAAATGTGTCCTTTGCAGGCATTTTCTAAAAACTTTTTGAAACGTTTGTTTTGTACGACAACGCCTTCTTTTACCAATGTAAAATACAATATAATATATAAATATATGTATTGTTCTATAATACATAAACAACAGTAGAGTAGAATGGAAGTATGGTTTTATATATCTACAAATTTGCAATTTAAAACTCTTGTCATTTCTTAGCTTTTTTTTATCATACTTCACCGTATATCGTTATATTTATATATTTATACCATACACATAAATACATTGAACAAATTTTTGGTGATAGCGATGATGTTTTTATTAAACAAACAAAACCTTAAGGTTTCAGCAATATGTTTTTGCCCTTCAAAATGCATTAATGCTTCGACTACCATTTTTTAACATAAACATATATGATATTGACATTGAAATATGAAATTTACATGTCAATAGTATAAAATCACAAAAATTAATTTATAAAGGTCTATCATTGGATGTTATGTTTTTTAATGAAGTTATATATATTTTCACAGTTAATAATTTATTTTAAATAATATAAATCAAAACAAATTTATTATAGTTATAAGTACTCAAATGAAAATATTTATGATATATATATATATTTATGATAGTATACATTTATTTTATATAATCAGCTTTATAGTTAACTGAGTGAAACACTAATTTTGGTAATTTAGTATGGATTTTTGGCATTGAGTATATTTTGATTCAATTATAGTACGTTTTCCCGAAGATTTTTGACAGAGTGCTTATGAGGAATGTTTACGATTTGAAAGAATTTTAAAATCTTTTTCGGAATTTAGAATCATCATGATTTACGTATGTGTTCAAGCTTTACTGAAATAGCTAACTCGAATACAACCGTTATTATTTGATAGATGTTTCGAACATTTTTAGGCTCATTGTTCTTAAAGGTACAGTTTTATGTACTATCGGAATCCAATGCTTTGCAATTAGGATTACGTTTCAAACTTAATTTGGAGAAAAGATTGTCATTTTTAGATAAAAGAAATGTTCTTGTTGTTCAATAGTTTTGTTTACTTGTTCATCAACCTAATTTGTAGTGTACAGAGTTTTAAATTGGTCTACCGTTGTGTTTGCAAATAATTCAACTTTTGTATTGTAACGATATAACTTTGTTCTGTCGCTATCACAAACCTGCAGACTACCACTTACATTATCAGCATCTATTAATAGATAGACGATCGCCTTATCTAAATCACAACCAAATATCTTGAAAATAATCCATTATATTTATAAAAAAAAAATAATAATCATTAAAATATTTTTTTTCTTTTTTTATTGATTTTAAATGTATAATAGTGATAATAATTTACATAATAGTTCCATTTTAAACGTATACATTAGCCAAAACTATATTAAAAAATAATATAATAAAGATATGTTTTTAAAGTAAAATATTTAGAAATTATTTCAAAATTTGTAAGATATTTACCTTTGTATTTTAAAAATTAAAAAAAATATATCTATTATACTACTCAACATTATATTACTATTAAAGGAATAAAATATGAAAATGCTTAGGCATTCGTTTTTTAATATGGTATAATACTCGTACATCTAGATTCTAAATGTTTGTTGCAATTTACAAATTCTGTGGATGTTCACCTGTATTATTTTTTAAATGAAACAAAATGAAAAATACTCTGGTATGTGAATATGATATGTAAGTATATGTAGTGTACCTAACACACATTTTTTGGTTAGTATTCAACCCAGCTTACAGTTATCTTTATCTACATAATATTATACAAAGTTGTTAATAATATATGATAGTAGATCGTTAAATTTAAAGGTTAAATAATTAATTTTTTCATTGACAAAAAAATTGTATTTATATTTATAAAAATTATAGTTCGTAAATAATAATATACATAACAAAATATATAAACATAATAATACTAAATCTATATATAGTATATACCGTTTTCCATTCATACTATGTATATAATATATATAGTATAATATGATCTAAGAACAGTACATATAATATTATAATCTGAACACACACTAATATTAATACTCAAAATGTAAATTGAGTTAGCGAAGTCACACCTATGTGTGACATGTATCTATGTATAACAAAATTCACTTTTTACAAAAATCAATTTACATAATGATTTTGTAATTTAATAACAATTATACTACCAAGTGAATTTTTTATTGGTAGTAAGTACTTACGCATTGTATATATACTATGTAATACATGTATTATATTCTTAATGTATACTAACATAATATTAAGGCACTACGCCCAAAATAATATATTGATAGATGTCTTTGACCAAATATCATATACATCATAGTATGTTCGATTCATTTCTGCAGCGTACAATAGTAAAACGTTTGTATAGCACAATTGAATAAAAAACCGTTAGAGTTCTCAAACTTTCCACGAAATGTTGAACATCATTCACGATAGAAAGTGAAGATAAATGCTGAATTTTCGATGACGTATTTTAGATTTTATACATATATATATATATAAACTAAATAAGCTATTGGTTTTTACAATGTGGTGTTTTTTCCTCTTTTTTGAAAATACTCTTGAATTCAATAAAAGTATTCTATAACTTTCATATGTGGTACATAATTCCATCGAAAATGTTTCATATATTGAACTTTACATTACAAAATTACAAAATTTTCAACTATTTTGAAAAAAAAAAAAAAATTATATCGAAAAAACGTCAACAGTAGTTTCATTTAAATTTGTTTTGTTATGTTTATTTTATACGATAAATAAATTTAAAAATACCTTTTATAAATTAATGAAAAAAAATAAATATTTTAATTATAGCTACATTTTCTATACAAATATTACTCGAGATTTACAATTTATAATATGATGTTAAAAAAATTAGGTACCATACAAACAATAAAACAATTATTTTATAAATTGCGAGAGGAAAAAACACATATCATGCGAGCTCAAAATAAGTCATTAAATAGCAGAAGGTTTAGGACCCAATTCCAAGAGCAAATCCAGTTTTTTTTTTATTAAAAACTCAAAATATAAAGTATCGATTTCAAATTATATGTTCTAAATCATCATAAATGTTTCAGTTATGTTATCAATTCAGTTATAAATTACAATTAGTAAAATTATAAATATTATTATTATTACCTATTATTGTTTAGTTATACTGACTTTACTATAGGTAAATATTTTTATATAATTTTTATTTTGTATTAATTAAGTACATTTTGTAAATAATACTTGTACATTATTAAAATATTAATTCATGTAACACTAATTTTCAAGTTTTCGATGCAGAATACAAAAAAAAAAGAAAAATTAAAATAATAATATACAAATATAATTTATTACGGACGAGTATACTTATCTCAAGTATTGCAGGTATCATAATATACAACGATCTATATGAAAAAAAAATATATATTCTTTTGAAGTATTTATTATTTATTCTTAGTATTCTTACTCTTCAAAATATTGTTTGCAATGATTTAAGTATAAAATAATTTAATTAATTTAATAATCTACTGCATATTATATTGAAATATATATATTTTTAATATGTACAATGTAAAAAACGTTAAAGATGCTATTAGATATAAACAGAGAAATCACAAATTTCTTATCAAGTGTATTAACCAGTATCTTTATTTATTTTACTAAGTATAACACAGTACGTCAGTATCTACATTATAATATATATAATAATTGAACATAAAATGACGGTTGACCTTTGACTAGAATCAATATTTAATCATATTGAATAAAAATATACCAAATACAACAATTTAAGATTACGTATTTATTTTAGTGAGCAAAAATGTGAAGTCGTTTAGCTTATTACTAAACTTAATAAGATCTAGTTTAATCACAGAAACAACAATATTCTTGATGAATATAAAAGGTATAGAAACACAAATAAAAATATATATCATATTTGGATAAAGATCGATATTATTTTCTATAATTCTAATTATCATCTTATGAAATTATAAGTTGTCTCTAAAAGGTAATTTTTAAACAATTCGTAGAAGTTTTAATAAAAATATATTATCAATGCCCAAAAATAAAATATGAATTATTAATAAATGTGTTTAGAAAAAACTGTAGAAGTAGCATATATCGGTTGAAATAGGATCAGTGTTTGAACTGATTAAGTCATCGGATAACTTTTCTGACTGTGAGATTCGTGTCACGTTTTATGATGTTAAACTGTAAGTGTTGCGCAAAATAAGTAATGCTTTCCACAAGCATGGATAAAATACAAGTCACTAAAAAAAAGTATATTTTAAAAACTTAATCTAATAGTAAGCCTATCTACTTCTATAACCTCTAAAATTTTCTAAAAAAATATAACTTTGAAATCTCTCTCTGTAGGTACATTGTAAATATTTTTTGTTTGAAATTTACACAAAATATGCGGGTACATAAACGAATCACCTATACTCTAATACCACAACGTCAATATAAAATAATCTATACAATTATTTTCTATAATAACCTATTTTAGTTTGAAAGGCCTATAAAAAGTTTATATATATATATATATATATATCAGTTTATAGAGTTTTTAGATTTTAATGTGTATTTGTCGTGATTGATAACATCAAGAAATATTTTTATTTGTAGTTGTAAAATCGTGACAAACGTACTTATTTTTACGTGTAAAATGGTATAATTGTCTGCTTTGTGTTCATTATTTATTATTTTTACAATGTATATTTGTAGCGTGATGAATTTATTAGGAAAGGTGGGGGGAATAGTCTATAATTTATAGTCAAATAATGCTTCGGTTATTAAACATATATTTAAAAGAAAAAAAAGATGAAAAATTATACTTACTTCTTTCAGTCTCCTTCATTAATACCAAAACATGTTAAAGCAAAAAAATATAATATTTTTAATAACTTTTACAAACTCTATAATTATTAATATACATTTATTTATATTTAATGTGCGTGTGGTGAATAATCTAACAAAAAATATAGGTTAGATTTAAACGCGTCATTTGCCTAGTATAAAGCATATATGAATATATAATATTAATAAATAATACACAAAATTACAACATTATAATATTATCTATACAATTTTTATTTACTTATATAGTATACCACAATAACTGTTAAAAAAAAAAATAGATTTCAATATTTATTATATTATATAAATACTGATTTGATTCAAAAAATATTAAATAAAACCACAAACTTATTAATTATTATACCTATCGTAAAATAATATTTGTGTATACAAATAAATTCATTATTATTATAGGTATAATATGATATAATGTAAAAATAATTGAATAATTATTATTATAAAATATTCAAGGTATGTTATTTACATTTTTGTTAATAATTAATAATATAAAATCGTTTTAGTTTTCATACATGGACGTAGAAAATGGTCCATTTTACATTTTTTTGGACGTGGTTGACAAAATTCCGGGTGGACGCAGCCCTACCTAGCTTCCACATTATAAGCTTATACAACTGTATCTTAATATGTTTAATAATATGTGTACAATGCATTTTAATATAATTATTTTCATTTATTTATTATTTTTAAATTAAATAGAAAAACTAAAAGTCATCCGAACGCATTTAATCCTGTTATCTTATACAACACTGGTGATGTTAATCTAGTAAACAACAACTCAACGGTAAAATAGAACACAATGTTTAATATATTTGAGAAAACCACATCAAGTAAAGAACCTGCCGAGTTGAAAAATCTATTGAATTACGAAAAGCTGTTTATGGCAAAGGAATCATAAATAACAACCATTTGAACCGAATACAATTCATCAAATACCAACGTTTTCTTTCAAAACTCACATATATACTTGGCAAATTATAATCGCCCAGTGCTAAGTATTTGATAACCGTTGGACCGCTTTAACATGTGGTGTAAACAATAAATTGACAAGTGGACTAGAAACCTAAAAATATTTCACGGTTTGTCTCGACCATGAAGCGTTAATATAGACAAACATGTCAGCCACAGTTACAGTTTTATTCAGTTCTGTAAATATAGAATCATTATTTTGATGACATATTACGCCTTGGTGGATTTAACGTTATAATAATAATTAATCTGAAATTCGTATTATAATAATACGATATGTCTGAAGTGTTTTTGTTATATAAGCTTTAAGGTAATTTTTTCGGCTAAATAAATAGCAAGCTATAGAAATAATTTATGTAGGACAAGTTTTATTATCTATAAAAGATTTATGGATAATTAATAAACGTGTACCATCAACACCAATTAATCACGATCTAATTTGTGCATCATTTTAAGCTTTTAAAAAAAATATTTTTAAGTAAATTTTAGAGTATATTATTATGATACAATAATTAGCATGTTATTATTGAACTATTAAAAATTCTAAATTTAGCTTTATTAAAGCTATTATGATTCGCGTCATCTAAATGTTTAATCATTTAAATTTAAATAAATTGATACAGTAATTTATCAAAGTATGATATGAGTAATATTTAACTTGTCTAAAATTATTTTGTATAACAAATATTGATATATAAATAGCCGTTAAAAGCAGTTATTTGCGTTATAATTTATAAAATATAATAATAAGAGTTTTATTTCTAACTTGTAATAATTACGATTATTTAACCTAATGACTTTAACCATAAAACTTTTTATAACGTCAAAATATTTTTACACGAATTTATAAAAAAAAAACTGCCTTAGTACTACATTTTATTTAAAATGATTGAAATTGTATTCAACTTTAATATAATTATTAATTAAAGGTTTCTTATTATAATTTTATTATTTGGAGATAAGACCTATCATTAAAACTCGTGGTTCTTGCCTAAATATGGGAGCTAAAAAAAAAATAATGACATAATACTGATTTGAGAAATAACATTAATTACGTATTTTTTTATTTTTATAAATGTTTTAACTGTATCAAAATATCCATAATTTTTATTATAACTAATAACTAGCTGTAATAACGTTTAAAATACCGTTTGATATGTTAAAATTAACCAAGTATATAACAAAGAATTACTAATCACAATATTTTTTATTATTATTAGGAACTATAAATAAGAACATTAATAACTTTATTATGGACATAAATTGTAATTAATTATCAATCATGATTAATAATGAATCTAAACCTACATAAATATCTATTAAACGTTTATAATCTACTTAAATATAATAATATATGTTTTTATTTCATAAATGCTAAATTTTGAAAAAAATATAGTTTAAAATAAATATATTATGATTTTAGATTTAGTTATGATAATTTAGATGTTAGAATATTCCTAATCATTAAGAGTAAATATTTGTAAATAATACTTAAGTAGCAAAACAATTAACAAAATATTTTCATACGTTTGGACTTAGTTTTGTTTGTTAAGTAAAATTAAAAATATGATGATAGAACATATGATAAATCATAATTTAATTGAATCATTTAGTGATAAAATTTTTAGATTTTTAATAACACCAAAAAAATGGACTCGCTATAATTATTTACACAGTATTATAATAACATATTTTTGCTATTTGGGTATTGCTAACCGCTTCGTATCTTATGTAATTACAGTATTAGAGCATAATTTATAACAAGTTAAAAATAAAATTAATAATTTTGATTTATTTAACTATATTATATATAATAATAAAACTGTTAAACGAAAACGCAATGTTTTTCATTCTGTAATTCTACATTGTAACAAGTACATGTAACTATTTTTGTTATTTAATTTTATACTTACGATATTGAAGATTAATTTTAAATGCTTAATGCATAAAGTATAATAGTATATTATTAATATATTAGATCTTTTTAATTAGTTTATTATAAAATTAGCTTATAATTATACATTTAAAAACTAATACACTTTTAACTATGATGGGTATTATTTCATAATAATTATAATGTTTTTTTAACGGGTTGAAATGAAAAAGGAAATCATAAAATATTTTGTGACACTCTTAATGGATATGATAACATAACTACATTTATACAATTGATAAATTCGTAAATATTTCACAAATTGATATAAGAAGTATAAATTTCTTATTCACTATGCCTTATTTAATAACACAAATTAAATTGACTAAATTTATTTATCGATAAATTGTATTTGTTGTAGTATCTTTAGGTAGGGGACATGATAAACTAAATACATGTAAAGGATAAATATTTAAATTGTATAAACTATACATGTTTAGAAATTGAATAAGACTTTCAGGAAATATTTAATTTATAACTGAAAAAAAATATGATTACATTCTTTGAGGTTAAAAACTATTTATTATGAGAAATAAACTGTGTAATATAAATTTATTTTATAAATCCAGAATTTCTATTAAAAAAAAAATAAATAATTTCAAATATTTGATTATTATTTACATTGCAACAGATCAATTGGTAATTTACTTTGGAATATCTATGGAATACTGATTTGTGTGAAGCTTTTAAAATAATTTAAATCATATTTCCCTACTTAAAATTATATCAATACATAATTTGCTAAATATAATTATTAATTTTTAATAAACCTGTTATTACTCTGTTAATTTAATCTATTCTGAACTTAGAGTAAGTTAACAATGTCAGTTCTATTTTTATAATAAAAAAAAAAATGTATATAATATAATTTATTAGCTTTGAAAATATTAGTCGTTTGATCATAATATTTTTTATAATACTAAAAATAAGGGAAAATCTAATATTAAATATGTATTATATCTTACTACTTTTGGAAAACGTAGCCTAATTAGTAATTAATGTAGGTTTAAAATGTTGCACCAACATCTTTTGAATTAAATATTCCAAATTGCTTATCTTTTAGACAGTTCTAAGATGTATTAATTGAAATATTAATTGTTTAAAAGATAATTTATTTTTGTTTTAAATTATGTTATAGAAAACCATAAAACTATAAAATAAAAATACTATTTTACATAATATCTTAATAATTTAATTTTTTGTTAAATAAATAAAATTATCATATTGCATTATAAGTTATATAACGATTTCTCATTTTTGAACACAAAATGTCCTTTAAAAGTAAAATTAAAACTTAATCTTATTAAATTGATATTATTAGTTGATTTAAATTATTATTTTTTTATTTTAGTAATAAATATATATGTATATATATATATATATAACGACAATATAAAATTGATTAGATGTAGAATAAATATAACTTTTAACTATATTCTTTTCTACGACCGTGTTTAATGTATAACTATAAATGGGTTGTGTTTAAACCATAATATTACAATACAAGGATAACTATTAAAAAAATATATAGTATTTAATTAATGTATGAAACAATAATGTGTCTTCTTTATCTACCTACTATTGAGACTATCATCTAGGACATACTGCGTTAAAGTTTAGATGCGCGGAGTAGGTAGTATAGTAAAATGTTGTGCACGTATGCCACTCAACTCTTCTGATCAAAACTTTAAATACTTATAAGTTATAACTTATAATATAGTAACTAGATAAAAATTTGAACTTCAAAAAAGTCTGATTAGAAACTTATTAAAAATGAATGTTGTCTTTCAAAAAAGCCAAAAACTTAAAAAAATATATGATAACAAAATAATAACTAACATTTTTTAGAAATATATTTTTTTCAAAAATATTGTTTTATTATGGCATTAAATAATAATAATAATAAAAATATATTTTCAAAAACTAAATTTATTTGAAATAATGAGTGTAGACACTTAAAAGGATCACCTTGTATATTATAACAATATATTGTAAACATCTAGGTATGATATATGGACATGTACAATATTACATTGTTATTCGTTGTCTATCTGAAGTACAAAAAGTAATTTTCCTTCTGTTATTGTATTTTTTACAACGATTTCTCAAATATTTTTCTATTCGTTTTGTTCATTTCAATGCCCACTATATCAAATTATTTTTTCGAAAGATATTTGTGAGATATTCTTATAATATATAATGGTATACAATTAAGTTATTACTATTATTATTATTATTATTATTATTATTTCTTTTTTTATCATTTTTTGAGTAATTGATTTTTTTTCTTATGTGCTGTTTTCAATTACAAAAAAGTAAATTTTGAAAATATCGAAATTAATATTATCATCATGTTTAAACAAAGATTTTAGTTTAGGAAATTTGTTTGAGCTTTTTATAGAAATGTAAGATGTAAAAGTTTTTTATTAATAATTGTTGATAAAATAGTGTTTAAATTCATCTAAACACTTTAAGATTTAATTTAAAGTTCTTTTAAGTTATTATTAATAGAATTAAAAATCATATTGACATTTGGAGTTTAAATTTGAATAAAACTAGATATTTATCGCAGAAAAATTATTTTAGTAATTTTTGTTGAATACAAAAATATTTTTCGTAGCGACTTGAAACTTTAATGTATATTATTATATTTTATACGCACAATAACACTTTCAAAGTATTTAGATTTATTTTATGCTATTGCTTATATATACCACAAACCTATTTACCGTTCTAGGATAAGTCAATATTGACTCAAAAGTTAATAACATTGTTACAAACTGGGCACACGTTAATAAAATAACCACCTCATGACCGAAAACAACCCACCCACACGTAAATCAAGTGGAGTAGATTATATCGTTAAACACATCTAAACTAAACATAAAAAAATGCAGGAAAGCACTATACAACCCGACCTCCGACCATCAAATATTAATATTATTAACTTTCTAAAGGAAACTGAACTAATGAATTATAATATTATTAAATTTAAGTTAAATCTATACAGTAAACATTATGTAAATATAATTTAAACCAATAGCCTTAGATAACGATATTATTAAGATCAATTATTACAAAAATAATAATAATAATATAAACTATTTTAATAATTAAATATAAATAATATTATATAATATAACATTTTGCATATTATGCAACATTATTTGCAAAAAAATATTCAATCTACCATAGACCTAATAATAAAATAAATTGATTTATAGAATTATTGTAATTGCATAATTACATTAATGTAATTAGAAATATATTATAAAATATACTTATTAATGTAGGTTAAAGACTGTAAAACTTAACACTGTCTTCGTTCAAATTTGTTTTTTATACGCAATGAATATGAATTCATCTACGAGTAACAATGAATTCAAATTTTTCACACATTATAGTACATTCCAGTAACTTGTTCAATGACAAAGTACACTTGACACATCCAGTTCAGTAGAACGGTTACCTATTTTCTCTATTTTTGGCGATAAATATGACGATGACAATGTTATGGTATGTAACGCGTGAGAAACGTAGGTATGTGAATTAGGTATTATGATATAAACGACCACATTTTTTATAAATGCATTTATTTTTTAAGGAATGCGATTGGAATCATAATTTTTTGCATCATGTTCATATTTTGATAAAACATGAATGTGAGCAAGAGTAATAGTATGTTCAATACTGTAAACGTTCTGAATACTGTGACGGTATAAGTACATAATATGAATACGTCAGTTTACAGAAGCTGATGATATTATCAGGATAAAAAGAGAAATTGTTCAACTTGGTCACACTATATTATTTTGTCGGACGCCTACGTATGGCGGCGATAAGCTCGGGTAACCAACAAAATTAAAACGGCAATATCTGAGAAGTAAAGAGGATTTTCCGTTTGGATGTACCGCCTGGACCCTAATTAAATATTTAATCTCACCCTGTTCCGAGCACACGTCGTTCACTATTCTGCTCTTTTAACCTCGCTAATTCGAGATGATCTTTTATTTTATTTTACATACGTCGCAAAATGGTTATGCTTGAATAGCAGTATCTAGTCAGAAAGGCGTTATGAAAATACTCTGGAACATTCATGAGACATATACGATGATTAAATTATGTGTGCCATGGTATATTCATAATACTACAATCTTGAAAGATTATTAGATTTAATAATAATATTCGTCTCTTGTGTAGGTATTCGCATATTATGATTCCAGTTCAATGGAATACGGTTTTTGATTTGAAATTATTAAAAAGTTTTTTTTCTGTAAATATCTACAGTATTATATACTTATATAACTTACTGTCTTATTAACAAATTATGTTAACCTCCAAAATCTCCCAAAAATTATATTTTTGGTGGGGATGCCAATATAACTTTACTACACTAGTAGATACCTCACTTACTTAGAATCGAGTTATCTACTCTAAAATGGTACCAACCATTTTATATAATTTGTTATTATAAAATTATTATAATAATTGTTGTACTAGAATTTGACATTCGTTAGTAAATGATTACTGTAGTATAATAATTTTAAAAATAACATCATTGGTTTAGGAATTATTAAACACATTTTTAAGAATTAAGATTAGGTAATCTATGGAGAAGTGAAGAGTATTTTGCAAAGTTATAGAAAATAATATAATATGTAATTAATTATAAATTAATAAATAGGTAATCAATTTTTGTTCAATAAATCAAGTTTAGTATTATATATGTAAAGTACCAATCTTTTTATTCCAATTTTAAACCACTAAAGAGAAACCGGGTAAGCATTACTTCCAGCCATGCAACATTGTTTATTTAAATAAATAAATGGTATACAATTTAGTTGCCTCTTAGGACTTAATATCTATAATACCTATCTGGTATATTTTTAAATTATAATATGACCTAAATAGACATTTTGGGAAATCTAAACTATTATTTATTTTATATAATATATTACTATTTATTATATGTACTTTAACTTTTCGAATTATATCATATATTTAAATGCATTAATAAAACTTGATATGTATAAATAAATTTGAAATGTATAATATTGATATCAAACATTTAAATACTTTAAACCGTTAGGACAATTTATATTTTGTTTTAAATAGGTAATTTATTCTGATATAAAATATATTTTTACTCGTACATACATCATATAAATAATATAGTGGGATTCAATTTCAAAACAAAAAAAATACATGAAGTTAGAGTCAAACAGTCCCGTCGTGTGAGTCTATTAGTACAATAATTCAAAAGACATAGTTTCCAATATTAACACCTTAAAAAATATTTAATTGGTGTAAAAAAAAAAATATATATATATATATATATATATATATATATACTATATGATAATATATGTATGTAATGTATAATATTACAATAGTGATCAGCGAGTCTAAATAATCCATCTATTATCTATTCTCATGTATAGATACATTATTTCATCGTAATAATCATGTATATCCTTATTGATGCTAAGAATCTACGACATTATACGTTTCAATTGTTTGCATACACATACCTATAGATATCAAACGAGTCACGTTGTATATGAGTATATCATGATGTACTGCACAAATTATTTAATTGATTAGAAATTTATTAAATTTGAATTAATAGAACCCGTGCGTGAAACTGATATTATTTATGTATTATTATTAATATCACGGACATACTATATAGGTAAATTCAATTAAGTACAAAGATTTAGCATGACAGTTTCATATGAATACAAATTGCTTAAACCTAGAACTGCAATAACAATATATAATTATAAATAAACATAACACACGACATTAAATAATAGGTAACGAGTATATTTAAATTAGAATTTACTTTATATATAGACATTGGCTAAATGGCCAATAAAATAAATACGTTGAAGGAATATCATATAAATAATTTTTAGCGTGATTTAATATTTTATTTTGCTATAATTATTATTAATATTAAAATTTATAGTGTTATTATTAAGAAAACTGTGTGATTTATTTAATATTTTTTGTTATTATAAAAATAGAAAAAAAAGTTATGTTACATAATTATTATAATATGATAATGGTATTTAATTGGCTAAAAGTACTTGGAAAAATTAGATAATACAATGGTGTAATAACTTTTCAACGTAGGTATACCTACCTAATTATAGCTATAACACGATTCCGCAAATTTGCGGAATCGTGTAGATTTTAATAACCATACACGATTCAGCAAATTTCATATTTATATATATGATTCTGCATAATTTTAAATGCAACGTTGCCATTCCGAAAAGTTAATGTAATTGTAAATTTTAATTTTTGAAAAATTACCATTTATCGAATACTTCATCTGTAAAATTCAATTGATGGACTTTTGACAATTGATATTTGATAATGTTTATGTCATACGAAAAAAACGAGTTATTTTAAAATATTACTATAGTGCACTCACTTATCTTAATTAACTACACTTATACAAAATAAAACATTAAAATTGAAAAAACAAAATTTTCATTAATACATTGATATATAAATTATAGAATTTAAAGGCGAGTTATCTTTTATAATATAGTATTTAATATAATGGATATTAATAAAAAAAAATCATTAATATATATTCTATTCAAATCATTGAACAATTATTATCGACGTTCTGACCAATGACAAAATAAAGATAAGTTTCCTGCACAAATTAATTGCACTAAAAACGCCATGTTAAAAATTTAAAAATGAAATTAAAATAAAATTTACAATTACATTTACTTTTTGGAATGGCGATGTTGCATTTTGATTATGCGGAATCGTGTAGATTTTTATAGCCATTGTTATACATACACGATTCCGCATATTTGTATATACCATTATACTGTTATTATAGTATTAAATTATAAGTTAATAACATAATAATAATGATAATATGATATACATGTGATGTTTTGATAAAAATGAGTTTAATCTACCGTTTTACTAAGAGTAATATAAGTATATTATAAAATATCGTATTGAAGTAGAGAATGACTCCGCTCATAATCGTTTTTTATGTGCAATGATTTATTATTGAAATATTAAATTCAAAAGAGCATACTCACTCTCTTTGTTTCTATAATGCAATATTTTTGTTTTATTTAAAAAATGTTCAGTGAAGATACAAATTTGAAGTTGTTTAAATCAGAAACACCCTTTTCTATCATGCATTATTTAATAGATCATTGTTCTGAAAAATTTGATGAATCAAAGTACAAATTTGAACACGTAGTTTTTGAATTATTTAATTTGTCTACTCGGTATAATAGGTTTATTGATTTGTAAGATTTGCTAATAATTAGAAAATAAGTATTCTATCAATGTTTATCATTTAAAATAAAGTTCCAAGTATAATTAATATTATTTCCAATATTAAATCAATTTAATATTTTTGTAAAACTATTTTAAAGTAATATTATACTTAGTAAAAACATTTTAATAAAATATGAGAAACTACTCGTTTGAATTTAAAATTATATGTACATCAACACTTTCAAAAATATTATCCACTAAATAGTTTAAATACAATAAATAAAGAGGATTTCTTTAAAAAATAAATAGTTATATTATTAAAAGACACTTCTCAAGTATACAGAAAATTCTCAAGAATTCAAAAATATGATCTTTGAGTATATTTAAAAATTCCAAAAGTTAGAATTTGAATAAATGCATTATTAAAGAGAAAAAATAGGGATGGTATTATAATAATAATAGGCATGCTTGGTGAATCACTCTATTTATACTTACAATAAAAATGTATGCTAGTAAAAACAAATCAAAGTATAATTCTATTAAATCTACATATGGATTGAAAAATTCACTTGAAAAGTAAATAACACACATACGTATCAGAAGTGAAGTGCCAATACATATTTTATTCTAGACCATTTATCCAGGAACTTTCACGTTTATTTTAACTAAGGTAAATGAGGATATATTTTTTAAATTTTTAGAACACAATATATTATATAAACACGTGTATATATTATTAATTGTTATTGGCAAATGTTATAATAAATATAAAGTTCTTTTATTTTATAAATAGTTTTAATAAATATAGAGAGAGAATTTCGTATTCAACGGTTAGTTGGTTGAACTCACTATCATCATAAAATTAAATTAAAATACAATAATAATTTAAAAGAATCTCGTTAAAATGATTATAAATTTTAATAAAAATATTAATGTCATATAATATAATTATAAAAAAATTAACTTACTACATTAAAATTTAAAATATACTTTTGTGTATACAGAAAATAAAACTTATTTGATTATTTTGACTGATAGTCCAATGAGAAAGTCCATTTTAATTTAATTTACTGTATTAAGCTAACTCGCTATAAAAGATTGAAATTAATGTCAACTTGTAGAATCAAGAAAATGAATCAACATTTAATAACGTTTAATGTTATCTTAAAATAATTTAATAAAAAGAAGCTTACACTTTTTATGGTACTTTATTTATATAATGCATTTCTAATAAAACAGATTTACGCTATTAACTTAAAAATGTATTAAATACTTTTGACAATTAAAATAATATATAAGTACTGATATCGATTATAGTAAGTATAAATATAATTAATAAATATCTACGCGTAATTTAATTTATTATTCGATTTGTATTGTTTCAAAGAAAACTACATGGCAAAATAGAGGAATTTTAAATTACATTGTGTATTTTTAAGATAAATAATATGGAATTAATCAGTACGTAGGTATAGTTATTAGGTATATTATGATAATTCTTAAGTAAGAAATATTTGTTTTCAATATTTTTCTATAGTTAAATTTAATAAGTATATTCTCTTAAGATACTTAAAAACTTATATCGTCGGGCATTTGTCATCAATATATTTAAAAATATAAAAACTTAAAAACAAATATATTTTACATATAGCCATTAATTATGAGTTGTATATATAATACATATATGTAAAAATTATAAATAAGACGAAATGGAATATTTTTTTGTCTTATGATCACTTGTTTTTAAATAATAGTCTGATATTACAGTTTAATAAAATATTTATGATTATAAAATTATTAAGCATTTAAGATTAGTGGAAGATAATATTATTAGTACATTGCAAACTACCTTAGCAATTATATAATTTTAAACACAATACTAACTATAATATAAAATTTTAATATTAGGCATAACCTGAGGAAAAAATGACTAACAAAAAACGCTTATTATTCAATTAGATTTCAATAAAATCTGAAAAATATTTATAAGCAGGTACAGTCTATAAAATAATAAAAATTATGTCATAAATAGCTGAAGTTGTGTACAATAAAACAAAAGGAAAATAACAATACAGTATTAATGACTTTATTTTATGTTTATCTTTATGTAATATATACCACTGTTTTCTGTTTTTTCAACCATTTATTTTCGCATATATAGTCAAAAAATTTTATATAATTTTATTAAACACATATAAAATACATTTAAAATTAGTTCAAATTGAATACAAGGAAATATATTGATCTGTTACAGCTAGTATATTAATTATGAAACATGATATAATTAATATTTTAATTTGTTATTTTATATAAGTATTAAACGAATTACATTTATTTTCCTTTAGATTATTTTACTTTTTATTAGTTTTTTGGAAATTAATAATTTTTATAATTGTATTGTTGCAAGCTATTATTTAATAAGTAACTTCAGACAAGTTAATAGCAGTAATAAGCTCAATGATATTTAGAATTTATCGACTATTTATACGATTTTTATGATAAATAAATGTTTATAAACTATTTATGGTAATTTTAACTATTGTTCAGAAACTATAATTATAACTTTATAAAATATATTTTAACATAAACATAGTTTAAAAAGCCAATCTTTTATCAGATATATTTTTCAATTACATAAACATTTTATTCTGTTGAGTGAAAATGGTTTTAATTAAATCTACGCCGTATTTTATTTCTGATAGATTTATTACTTTTTAGCAAATAAATCAATTATTTTTTTTTAGAATAAAATGTACTATGTTTTAATCCCATCAAGATGGTCTATTTGTAAAGATATTATGCATACATATAATATGTAATTTAAATATTTATGACAAGATATTATTACGTTAAATCTTGTGTTTATACAAATATCGGTATCTGAATAATTGAATTATATAATGGTATGACAATACTAAATATTCTATTTACATTTATTCGAATGGTAATATTATTTTTTAACCCGAACAAATACTATAACAATAAACATCTACAGACTACAGAAATTTGTGAGTCATATATGTACTCGTGGATCGTAATAGGTATATATAAAAATATATATTTATGTATAATATGTATACTGATATATGTGTGCAATGTATTTAATTCGAATGTTGGTACTCATTGACTCAATATGATATTTTTATAGTGCAATTGTATGTTATTAGTGTTTCAGTGAATTTGTTATATTAATTTGATCCACCGGTCCGTGGACTCCTCTACATATCCATCGGTCATCACCTGTCTAAACTACCACACTCAAATAATTAAAATACTATTTTAATATTATGAATGAGTAATTAAGCTTATTTACATAGATTAACAGTATAAATTGACTACACTTGAATAATTTAATTATCAAAAAAGGTAAATTCAACGTTTTTATTTTTTTTTTTCGTATTTCAAGTTCATATAGGTGAATCTAAAAATCTCAAATTATTGTAAATTCGATAAATGAAAAATACGAAAAGTGGTGACCGTCCAAAGTCATATTCCAAAATATTAAGTATCCAGGTTGAAAAAAGTTATCATTAATTATTGATGACATAGGTATTACAATATTATGGTGAACATTATAATTTATAAGATTAAAGTTAAGTTAAAACTTACCATGTGGTCATAATAATACGACACGTTTGTTTAATATCGCCGTTTTTTTTTCGTTAAGTGTAATTCAATAAAATAGTACCTCTGAATAGTATTAAAGTAAAATTACGCTAAAACGGGCTCTGAATAAACTGAAATCTGCGTAAAACTAATTTTTTTCGATCCTGTCAAAACTGCATAATATATAAGATTACATATTACATATATATACTATACTTACGTCCTACATATTAAAAAAAAAAAAATCTATTAAACGGAATTTGCGTAGCGGAATTAGTTTTTAATTATATATAATATAATATTATATTTACTAAATAAAATTAAAATTCTCATTAAATCTTGTCAAATGACATTAGTTCTTTTATTAGTTATATTTCATTTTTTTACAATTAAATACATGGTTTCGTTGAGAAAAACGCACGGGCTGACTCTAAAATTAATTAGTAAGTCTGGCAATATTATAATTATATACTTGTATTACCTACTTACATATTATTATTAGTATGTTTCATGCGTTTTAAATATCATAAGGTGACCATAAATTTAAAATTAAAATACGGGACATTTTAGTTACCCGCCTAAATTAATAATATAAAAATGTTCAATTATGTTTTAATACAGCTGATATTGCTAATAAATGTTTTTTTTCACTTTTGTAGTATATTGTTTTATATATGAACGTTCACTATGTACTATGGAAAATACCGATTTACATATCGTATAAAATATTTTTCCAACTCCGTCGGCATCATTTATAAAAGGAAATTCTGATTTTAAATTTGGAGTGAAAACGCACCGTCTTTTTGGCATTTCGAGAACAAATTATTATCGAATCGTAGTGAATCGTACATTCAATTTTAAATTATACCACTACGTCACTACGACTATACTGAACGTCTGTCATGTACTCCACAATCGTGTACAAATATTAATAACAAATAATATTTATAATTTTACATAGATATATAATTTTGAATGTTATAAAATAAATATAAATAGATACGTTATAGTCTGCAACACGCTCATACGAGTATTTGACAATAAATTGACTACGGCGAGTGAGATTGTACTTGTTTAGGCGACGACATCAAAACACGACGATATAATAATATTATTACGTTTTACATTGCCGACAACGATGTGAAATTATTAGTTTTATATTTTCTATTCACAGTATTTATAGTCAAAACAAAAATCCTATAATACCACTGAAAAGAATAAATTCGAATATTCTGTTGAATATTGCCAAACAAAAATATTGTAGAAAAACGATTTTTTTATAAAATAAATTTCAAAAAGGTTATAAATTAATAGTAAGGGTAAAAATGGGATTAATACGGATAGATTTGAAAAAACGAGACGAAATGCGTCCTGTATAACTTTTCCTGGCAAAACGGGACAATCCCAACGTTGATTTTTTTATAACATATGCTAAAAATAATGTGCTATGTATTAATTTAATCACATAATATAAAACATATGTTCGATAATTTGAAGATTTTTCTTTCAAAATTAATAAAAATGATCAAGTAAGTATTATAATTTATAATAAGTTATTATGACTTCAGTAAGAAATTATATTGATAACATAAATTGTATATTTTGCACATAAAAAACATTAAATCTTTAAATAAAATTACATATTTTCGTTCTATTATTTTGTTTATATATTTTTTACAAGTCTTATAAATGTAATTATAAATTGTTATTATTTTTAACAGAGGTTAATAATTAAAACAAAAATCTGCTTCAAACAGATTCTTTTCCATGACACTATTTATACTGTATGTATATATTTATTATTACTGATTTAGTTATCTATAATAATCAAATTATATCGTGTAACCATGTTTATACCTATATAAATCGATAAAATAAAAAAAAAATGTCAGTATTTTATATATTGCAGTTGTAACTTAAAGTGTCATAATAGTAGATATAGTATTCGTAGTTGTGGTGGTGGTGGTAGTGGTGGTTATCTTACCGTCATTTTTTCTTTCTTTTTTTTTTGTCACGCTGTCGGATAACAAATGGACTTTGTTCTTTTTACCTTTTCCACGATAACTCTTTGCATTTTTTTTTTATTTTATTTCTGTATAATCCAACGGTCAGATACAGTTTTGGCGGTGGTGCAGTTTCATTGTAAGTATTAAGTAGGCCAAATTGTATTTGGTAGTAGTGAAGTCAGTGGAAAGTTGAAAATAAGGAACGTTCTTGGTGTGTATCCGGCGAGCAGTAAGCTTGATGCGGCTCACCCCCAGCTCCTGGAAAAGCATTTCCGGACCGTTCGGAGTCACATTCTCAAGCCTCACATCCTGTCAGTCTCTCGGGGATGATTAACATTATAGCACTATTGTTTAGTTATCATAATATTATTATATAGTATAATGACGAAGTGCCGTCGGCGGATGGTCTCTTCACACAAAACCACATGTCTGTCAAATAAAACGGTGTAATGAAATATTTGTATAACATTTAAAGGCTAAAATATTTTAATGTGGCAAAAAAATATTCAAACCTCATCTCGAAAATAAGCAATGCGTTATAAAAGTACATGTGAATAGTATTTTGAATACTCAAGCTACTCGTATAATATTCGTTTAATGAACTTGACAAAAGACAAAATCATCGACCATTAATAAAACGTTTGATCTTAAATGTATTATTAATTAATATTTATTATTTTAATTATATACGCTTTGGTATCAGATAGACAATTATGGCCGTGAATGTGAGATTTGAGAAACAATAGATAACTATTGCTATTATATGCGTATAAGAGTATTTAATTTCAAGTTGCCTGCGATGTGTTCTCGCTCGAATTTTCTTTACTTAACTGGTGTGTCAAAAATTGTTAATATAATATTTTTTGTTCATTACCTTTGGTATAATTATTGTTTAAAATAATTAATTTATTCATTCTTATCAAAAATGAAATACTAAAACTATAAAATCACGTCTACATACCTACATTTACATACACAATATGAAAATAAAGTAAAAATTTTTATTTTTTTTTCCACAATCGCTTATAATTAGTAAATACTAAATACTCTGCCTCAAATAATAAATTATTTCAGTTGGTGATCAATTTTTGTTCAGTTCTGTTAAATCCATCAATTAAATCGGATTTCGTCGACTCTCATCGTCAGCTCCCGTTTTTGACAATTGCCCATGCCCAAAAATTGTCTGACCGCGTTAATCTAAGCAAAATACAAGCAAGGTGGTTGATAGAATAATAATGTTAAATTCCCAAGAGCGCGTCACTCGACGAGACGTGTTAGACACACCCATTTCTGCCAGCTTGCGCAGAAATCCGCCACCTAACATTACTTTGTTTTGAGACAAAGCATAATAAATATTATTTTTAGTGATTTTGACTTTTTAACTAATAGGTTCACAGAAAAATATGGACATAATTCTTATTTTTAAATTTTAAAGTTTTAATCGAGATAGCCTTGATATTTTTTCTCATACTTTGAATGAATAATATTAAAATTTACTTTGACCTGTAATTATAAATTATTTAATTATATTCATATAAATTATATAGTATAATGTTTATAATTGGTATTTTTTTAAAAATATTTTACTTAATTGTAAGTACAAACTAAAAACAAGTTAGTTAAATGAATTGAATTTTTTTAATATTAGTTATTTTTATGAATAAAAATCAAAAAAATCAAAATTTAATAACTTAAAAAAATATCATAAGAAATATTATCATTTTGTATCTTACTGATTTTTTTTTTTTAAGAATTCGTCTATATTTTTAGTATCTTTTTTTTTACATTTTATTACCCAAACGGTTAACACGTTATTATAATATATTATGTATAATTCTTAAATAATTTAACAATATAACTAATATAATTTTATAACAGCTATTTTTAACTTAAAATATATACTAATAATATACTGTTCAGTTTTTTTGTCTAGATATATTATACTTATTAAGTATAATTGACAGTAGAAGTTTAAACTTTTCAATGCCTAATCTAAAATTATTTTTTTTATTAACAGTATGACCACTAGGTCAATCTCGTACATTATAATATAAATGTATAATATGCACTTAAGTGTATAAACATACGAAATTCGATTTGCTTACCGACGAATGTACATTTAACGGTCGTTGGCGTAACCATTTAGTTGTCATCTACATTAACAGTAAGTAATAATATAGGTACCTAGTGTAATACGATTCCGTGCACCTCACCAATTGCGCTGGTTGGTGGCGGAGAGTAGAGTTCCAACGCGACATGCACCACCCTAATGGTCCACTAAACGTTTCTATTATTCTCGAAATTACATTTTAATTATTTATTTTTCATTATAATAATGGAAATAAAGGTGAAATCACATGCGGGTGGGGAAATTATAAAACTGCCAGCCACCTCGTTAAATATTTAAATTACCGACTATGACGACGATGACATTTAAGTATGAATATTTTCATAGAATGGTTAAGATTATAAACAAATACAATTAAAATCATTTATAACTACAATATCATATTATAAATAAGAATTAATTTGTTAATGCGTATTTCTCAGAAGGCTCGTCGTTTTATTATCATCCGGCCGGGTGGAAATATCAATGGCATGCATTAATGCACTACTATTTTATTTTATTTTTTTACTTTAATATACATAATATTTAAAAAAAAAAAAACAAAATATGTGGTTGATATGTTTTATTAATGTTTTAGGTGTTATACAAACACAAATATTTATATAAAATATAATTTATACACATGACGTGTTTAAATTTAAATTATGAAAATTATTGCAAACGTTAAAATAGTATAATATATTGATATCGATTTATATTAAATATAGATTTATCTCTAACGTCGATTTTATCACAATGAATCAATTCTATTGATATATGTATAATGTATGTAATAATATTATTATAACTATTGTCAGGAATTCATAATAAAATATATAAAATGTTTTTGTTTTTAAACAGCACGCAATGCAATGATTATTATTATATTTTATGATTCTTTAGCATACACTGTATTGCTATTATTTATTCCTAATTCAGATATAAAATTAAGGTATGTGTGTTTCAATAATATAGTCCATCATTTAATAATTTAAATATTTTTGCTTGTATAACAATATAACATAGGTAATCGGTACATTATTATCATATCGACTTGAACAAAATAAACTCTAACATCGTCCCGGCCATAGAACATTAATATTTAATATACTATTCCGAGGGGTTGTAACGACTTCTTTTGGGAAACAAATCTGCATTTTTATGACACTAATATGTTATTTTTTCCACAGTAATGGTTTTATTTAAACGTTTTTGTAATATATCTAAATCGAGTATAAAATATTACAGCTGTGGCAAAAAAAAAACCACAGTTGTCAGTGGTTGTCACTAAGATCGTATTATGTATTATGTATGATACATTTATATATGCTATAATGTCAAAACGTTGGTCAATTGGAAGTTCCCAACTCTATATACGTTTTCTTACGTTCATATTCGAAAACTTACAAAGGTATTAAATATTATATGATCAAACTGATCAAACGATTTGTTTTAAAACTGCTGGCAGCTTACATTGATATAATTTAATATTATTCATATGTTGGTCTGAAACGTTCACAGTTTGGAATAATATTCTCGATGGACTATTTTGAAGTTTTTATAAGACTCTGTAAAAGCTGAGAATTTATTTTAATACGGTGTAGTATGAAACGTCCGAAAATTTAACGTTAAAACAATATGAATAGAAGACTATTAAAACAAAAACTAAATACGTTATTTTAAAATAACCAATATATGTGTACCATGCAGCTGAAAGTCTAATAAAGTAATGAGCATGTGTTATTGTCGGTTACACGTGTTATACTGCCAGTTCACCGGTCATTATTTACACTTTTCGACATGATCCTCGGTTCACCATTACTTAATAAACTTTTACGCGCAAAAGCTCACTTTTTTTTTCCACCGGGCGTTTTGCGATAAATACTCATGCACGTACACCCACATGTCAAAGACAGACTAAGGTCGGACAAAAGACACCAAACCGTATTACTTGTACGCGTTTATTCCAGAGGTTCCGTTTGTTGATGCTGCAATGCCCTTTCCTATATATTACGTAATTTCAAAAGACACTTAAAAATAATTAATTAATCTACAATATTTATTTAAAATAAAATAAAAAATGAATTACAGACAATATAATCGAAACGGCTTAAACTAAAAAAAAAAATCATGATTTACGTCATATATTTATATGAATAAAAACTACTCCGATAATATAGTATTTAATATACAAAACTTTCCAATTCATAACCTATATTAAATATGTTATGAAATATAATATTAAAAAATAAATTTTAATTTTACTATAAATTTAAAAAAATAAAAAACATACTAGTGTATCACTTTACTGTACGCATTAGGTATCGAGTGGATCACTATTATAGGTATGTTAAATTTTAATTCAATGATATATCATTGTATATGAAACTACTGATTCTAAGAGAAGACTGTCTGTTAGCCTATACTAGTATACTATAGCCTAATTTTATTTCATGATATAATTTTTGATATAGCTATTAAAGTAATTTATTTTACTTTCAATGTAACAGTAGGTTGACAATTTTTTCACAAAAATATTGCATTTATTATATTAATATAATAATATGTATTTATACCATATTTTATACGCTTTTGTAACTCGAAATTAAATAACATTTTTCTATAAATAATGTAATGAATAAAAAAAAATCATAATATAAATAGATATTAGTAATATATTATATTAAAAGAAATCAAAAATATTATTGTGTATAGTAACATTAATAATAATATAATATGTAAAAGTTGTAAGTTCCAACAAATAATGTTTTTAAATTATAACAAAATAATTATAGAATTTACTTATATGAATTCTTACTTAACTCCCTATGTACCAACTAGATCTAATTTTTGACCAGAAACCACTCTCATTTTTATAAATCTGTGAATTTTTACTGCCCCAAAGGTATTGAAAGACAAAAAATCACATCATTGTAAAATCAATACATTTATCGTTTCGCTCAGAATCTAAAATTATAAAAATTATAAAGGTACATATTATACAATATACATTATATATTATATTGTTTTTTTTTTTGTTTAAACGCTGACAAATCGTTGTAACAGCACACGTGCTTTAGTATATTATTTAATTATTTCAGTTTTGATTGCAATTTAAGTGTAATTAATTTAGCAATTAAGTTCATATTATAATTTCATACACCTATTCGTTAAATATTTACAAAAAATGAGATTTTTATCATAGATATAAGACATGATGCATAATTTATTTAAATTAAAATTAAATCAAACATTGTCATATTATTCAGAGTTCATCAAATATTTTTTACGCACTTATCCATTATATCATAATAATGATTCATTTTTGAGATAGTATTTCAAATGTTACAATAAATGTAATATAACTTAAATCAAGAAGCAATGGGAATAATATATTCAATGAAAGATTTGTATACTTTTTACAAAAATATAACATTTTAAATAAAAAAATGTAATAATAAAACATAAATAAGATACATACCTACAAAATGTAGTGATCTTATATACAAATAATTTTCTCATTTATTAATATAAAAAGTAATTTTTTTTTTCTTTCTAGATGATTCACGCTAAAAAAGTCGTTCGATAATAACACATTTAGTTTTATTATATTTTATTGTTTCAAACAAAGATTACATTATGAACCGTGAGTTTGGCTTATTAATCCGAAACGACTTTATTAATATTACTTAAGACTATAGTTTATTAGCTGATAAACTTTAGCAATTAGTTAATTCTTACAGTTATTAATGTATATTAATATATTATAGATTTTTTTTTCATAATGTTTCATAACTATTAATATTGTAAAACTATAAGGAATACGTGATATAATTAATAAATAACACTCTTTGTGGTTTTTTATAATTTAAAATCTAAAAATAAACTTATTAAAATATCCAATATAAAAATAAATTGTCGTCAAAAAAACTAATTCTTCAGAATGTATATATATTTAAATAGGGAAATAATAGGTAAAATATTATTTTAATAATAAATTTATATTTATTATTATGTGTAAAAAGAGCATTGAAAAATTGATAATCTAATATTATGTTATTTACATGGAGTTATTTTTAACTTTTTTTTTAATTGGAAATTATGGGATTACGTGATGTTATTATATAAAGATACCTAATTCTTTTCCGAAAATGTTGATGTATTTAAATATATCATAAAATCTTCTTTTTAATTACTTATATAATATTGCTTCTTTGATACAAATAAAATTGTATTATTGACTGATACAAATTACTATAAGTATTAGTATATAGTTTAATAATGTTCAACCATTTATATACGTATCTGATGTTTTTTTTTTATTAATCTTTATGTTCGGCGATAGGGGCCACATTCACATTTATACTAATGTATTTACACGTAAATGTAAATTGACATATATCTAAGAAAAATAAATCCGGGTCTTATTTTATTTGATTATATATAAAACCTTTATTTTGGTGCTAAGACCCTTTTACAGCTATAGTACAGTAAAAAATAAATAAATAAATAATAATGCTTAGCTGTCCCTTCATTTTAAGCACATAACATCATTATGCACACGTTCAGACAAATAGGCAAATAATAGTGTACTTAAACCTAACAATACTGCGGCAGACACTCGAAGCCGATGTTCCATGAACGTTGGTAAAAACAAAACAATATTTCTCATCGCTTATAAAAACAGCTTTATAATTATCCGATCAATTTTTATTTTCCGTTAGATAAATATTGTAATTTAAATAATGATTAGAAATAATAATATTGTAGCGATTATAAATACAACGTATTATGTATAATAATGATTCACTAGGCATGATCACTCATATTTTTTATTTTTTTAAGTATAATATTTGATTATCAAATTTTCAATTTTTCTAGATTTTTCGTGCTATTTATGGTGCCATTCTGATGGCGATAAAAACTTTTGCTTTTAAGAAAAATCCCTCATTCGTTTACTATGAATTATTATTTAGTTGATATAATTTTTTTTATAAAATTGATGTACACCTAATTTAAAGTTTGAATGAATAGTTTTCCCATTATTAATATATATATATTTATAATAAACATAATATTTAAGATAATAGTGCTTAACAAAAGTTTTACAAAAATATCAAATAGTTGTTATATCAGGTATAATGTTTGTTATACTTTGACCAATTATTTTTTAAATTATAAATATTTATGGAGATTTATAAATTATTAAAATTTTTAAATTACTATAGACCAATATCTCACAAACACCTTATTTTATATACACAGTTAAATATCTTAAAAAATATTGGTTCGAATTTGAATTTTGATACGTAAACATTTTCAGAAAAGCCCTCAAAATAATTGACAATATAAAAGGTAGAATTTTATTTGAAAAACAGAATTTTGTTATCTCCACAAGAAACTCCTTAATAAGTGCAAAAATATCCAATATTTGATAATATGATAGCTAAATATATTAAAAATTCCAAAAATTAGATGGCAAATAATCGTCTTATTACAGAAGAAAAACGGGATGAACATGTTTAGCGAATCACTCTGTATATAAATATACGTACATAAATGGCAGCGAGTTGGTAATCCGAACACGTCGCGTCATTAGCAATGTCCGTTTGATGATCCCTTTCTACCCTTCCACCGCAACAATCGATCCCCTTTCCCACTGATGACGATTCGTTTCCCTGACATATTTTTTGTTATTATTTTTTTTTTCGACGATCACAACGCTAGCCGCAATTATTACCACCACTGCAGCAGACAGCAGACTTATTGTTTGTCTGCCAGCTGAGTCGTATCCAAAGTATTCTGAGATATCACACAGATTTGGTTTAAGTGCGTGATTACAGTAGTAATTTTTCGACGGGCATCACGTGCAATATTTTAACGATACGCTTACATTTACATAATATTTATTTAACACTGTAGTGAGATAAGGATATTAGTTAACTGTTTTAAATGACTAATGAGTCATGATGGCTAATAGTCAAATATAATATTGAGATTCAATCTCGATGGTTTTCCAATAACTTGTTACTTGGCTCTGATATTTACAACAACGAAAATCGACTCTTACCACAACTGTGTATTTTATTTTAATTATATTGTCAAGATTTAATATTATTGACCAATTAAATAAATGTGTAAATTTTCATCTGTATCGTTGTGGTTGATATCGAGCCATTTCTGTGTTTAACACGCTTTTGTCCTGCTGCTGCACGACGTGCAACGAATATTACAAATTTAACTGTTTGGAACGATTTTTACTACAATAATTATAAATAAATGTTCAGGTATTGACGTATAAACTATGTAACGTTACGTTAAAGTACCGTTTCTTACAACGCAGAATTTTTGAAGATGAAAATCACTCTTGCTACTAATGTTCGTTCGCGTAATTCAACCTCTGTATATTTTCAATTAAATTATATTATGTTATAGGTACGTATACTTCGTTTGTTCACAAGAGAAAATTGTTAACAATATTATTATGAAGTACATTTTGTAATACAATATTACATGTACGGTAAATATGTCAGACGTTTTAATTGTTTTAAACGGCGTTTTAATTATTCTATAAACGGGCGCAAAGGGGCGCTTTATTACGGAACATTGGTGTTTTTAATAAACCAAAAGATCACTTTTATGTAGAAGACAGAGATTGAGAGATACTATTTACACTTCTGAAATATTAGACGTAATAAGTGACATTAAATTACTACCGTATTAATTTTACTATTATTAAACACGTAAATATCATAGGCGAACTTACTTTAAATATAATTATTTATTTTGATAGTTAAACAATAATTTGAGTGAGAACAAATTAAAAACTATAATTAAATAGATATTATAGTTTGTACATTTAAATAAAATATGTTTATAATTATATTTTAATTAAAAATAATGCAATGTTTAAAACATTGATGATATTTATGTATACATATTATTAGATTGTAATGCTATATTCAAGAACAATAAAAATAGTAATGTAATTTACTGAATATTAATATGTTTTACTAAATATGAAACCAAAAAAAGAAAATATTGATCATTTACCTGTAAAAACTATCTAGTTAAGAAGATAATGGCATTGTACCGATTATTTTAAAATTATGCACAGTAAGGAACAAAATATCTTTAGCAAAAAAAAAAAAAAAAGAAACGAATTACTCAAATAACAATAATATTTGACGCAATATATTGCATTGTATTTTAGTATAATTAATTTAATATCATTATCAATATCGGATGATAATTTTATGTCATGTAAAAATAAATTGCCTATTTAAAATAGATTAACATCCTTCAGTGACAATAAGAAAACCAAAATTATTTGTTCAACAGTGCGTTTACATTTTTTTAATATAAAAATATTTTACTAAGGAAAACCAAAAAAAAAAATGACCAAAGAAATATATAAATACATTAATAAATTATTTTTAAAAAATTAGGCAAGCAGGTACCGCTCTGTTGAACATAAGGTGTCAAGCGATTCACTATTAAAGGCATATTAAATTTGAACTCAATTGTATATCAGTGTGTACTGTGTATACTAATTATCAAATATGATTCAGAGAAAAAATGGTCAGTCAGCCTATATTACCAAGTATACGTATTTTTTGATATGTTTTCTTATGTAACTAAAATAATATATACATATAATATAAACCATAATATTATATTATTTTTATTAATTTTTGAGTCAATTTCACCTCACCGTAAAACAGTATAAATAAGTTCTGTATAGTATAAATAGGCAGGTAATGTCTTAAATTAATCTACATATTTTTAAAATTTAATTTCGTATAATTTAATTAATAACAATATATGTAAAATCTTAAAGGTGACCATAGTTAAAAAACAATTATTTATTAAAATATTGAATTTGCGTAAAAATCCACAATATTTTGTTAGTGTTTTATGATTTTTAGTTAAGTTTTAAGTTCTAGAAAATCTTAATTTTAAAGAGGTACAAAAAAAAAAATCCAATTTTCTATCCAAAACCATATTCAAAATTTAAAATCAAAGATTTTTCAATTACTTTTTGTGCACATAGTTTTACATACACAAAAAAAAACTCTATCTTTGTAAAATTATTACATTTATCGACTCACTCATAATATAATAAATATATTTCATTTAAAATCGTATAGTGCTTATAGTTTATTTTGTTGAGAATTTAATATGTCTTGCATAGTATACAATACGAATATTAATATGTTGATTGTCGATTGTAAGTGAACGCTAACAAAACATTTAGGTCTGAACATCGTTAATCATTTAGACACTTCCGAAATCAATAAGATACTATTTACTGTTTTTAACTATCATTCTCTGCGTGTATATTTTACTAGTACCATTTATCTTTTGATTATCATTCAACATAATAAACAGAAATTAATCATTGAAAAAATGCTTGGGATGCAAAAATACAAATTAAGTTAATTATGCAATGGATCTTAATACTCATAATGTCCTGAAGTGATGTATACACGTATAATAAATGTATTGAAAACCTATTGGTTTTAACTAATAGGTCCAAATATAATTTGACATTATTAAATTTTAAATTTTATTAAATTAAATTAATACTATTTGTATCTTATAATTTTCAGTTATAGTAACTGCGTATAAAACAAAGACATTTTCTCCCTATAACATATAAAACATCAAAAAATAATTTACTAATACAAAATTATATTATCATATATATTATATATTAACAATTCAATGGTTTATATATAAAACAGTATATTACATTATATTTAATCGTAAATTTAGTAAATTAGATAAATTACTTTAAACATTTAGAACGACTATGAACGTAAAGAAAATACATCATTTCTAGTAGATAGGAGGTGTGTATTGACATTTTAATAACCGTATCAAGAAAGAAATGTGTACCTATATACATTTTTAATGTTGAGGGACGTTAAGTTTAATGCATGTCTTGAGGGATGAATTCAGAGTGATAAATATGATTTTTTATCACGTACGTCATTCCATCATTTTCGTTCCATTAAATAATCATAAAAATGATAAAATAATATTGTAGATAATCTTTTTATTAAAAAAAAAAAACACTTTAAGTGATACTAAGTGTCAGACACTATAATATAAGAATAATTCTGTTTCAATATTATAATTTATATTATAATTTTACACTTTATAAAATTCTGCATAATCATTCAAAAATACATTAAAAAATTTCTTTTTTTCAAAAACGACAGAAACTGATAAAAACATAATTTTATGATCGAAGAAATTTTAAATTATTATAGTATATTATATTTTTTACTTTCTCCAAGTGGATACATTTAAAAAACATATAAAAGTAAAATATTATTATAAACAAGTTATGATTATATTAATCCGGCACTAAATATATATATTAAATTTAAAGTGATTAAAATCCAATATGTTTGAAATAATATACATCGCTTATAATATTGGTACTTTCTTTGTTTGATAACAATATACTGATTTTTGATATTAACTTTTACTTTGGTGGATTGACATGATTAAAATGTTTATACATATTAAATTATTGAAATAATCGTATAGCATAATTAGTTCATTCCTTTATGAAAATGTACAAGGTTAGTTAGCAACTGAATACCGTACAGTATTTTAATATGTTTAACAATCATAGTAAATTAATTCAACTAAAATGTTTATAAGATAACATGTTTAAAGTTACCTGTCTATGTGCTACTATAGATATGATAATTAATAGAAACGCTTAATTATTCGTAAGGCTTTATATTTAGTGAACTAATTAAAATAAATATATATATATATATATATTTTATTTCTTTATGTAACAATTTTAAATAAAATATTATATAATCTGTATGGATTTATTTATTTAAACTTTTTATAAGCACATACAAATCAGGATTAATTTTTGACAATTTGTAAAGCGAGATCAGCTATTAATATTAATAATATTTTAAATGCGCAGTATGAAAACTTAAAGAGAGTACCTACGTTTGAAGTGAATATTTTTTATTTATCACACTATAATTTGATTGTATTTTTTATGTGATTGGATACATCAGTCAAATTTTTACGTGATCAATAAATAAAAAAAATATTTTATTTCATTCAAATATTTTACTGCGTTGAATATTATAATATTATTGTAATATCACTAAACTTAAGTAATTCAAACACTATATACGTAGAAATCAAGTGATACATAACATGTTATTTCAGAATGTGAAACCTATTCGACCAGAAATGTTTGTCCAATCGTATAAAAATGTAGTTCGTGAAAATATCTAACAGCATGATTGTAACAGTTTAGGAATAGTAGTACAGTACACAAGTAAATACACTCAAAATTAGCTGTCATAAAAATAAACAACGAAAAAATAAAATTCATAGAAAGACTTTTAAATTACGATAAAAATATAGAAGTTAGAGAATTTATTTTGAATTGACTATTACTGAACGCTATGACTGAAACTATGACGAATATTTATGTATCTAATTGCATACATACTATCCGGTAGATAGTTTTGATAATTTTGTATGTCCTACAAGGCTACAAATCAACTACTAGAAAAGAGCTAATTCATTCAAGAATACTTTATATATTTATTAAAAAATTAAGTAATAAAATACATTCTATGTTTGCTTGTATTTGGCTGAAAATTGAACATGTGGTTTCATTGTGTAGATGAAAACTGCAGGGTTAAGATAAATCACTTAAGTATTATTGATAACAAGGTATATTAAGGTCCAAATAATCAAGTTGTTTAACACTATAAAAAATGTAAAAACTACGGGTGTAAGATAAGTGAATTGTCGGGGAAAAGGCTCAGAAGAAAAAATGGACAGAAAGGATAAAAAAAAAATCCAAACAATATTATGTTAGAAATGATGAGCTGAGATTCCACGACCGTGACGATTGGAGAACAATAATGCTATCGACTTAAATTATTCTTACAGAAATCCAAGAAGGATAAGATATTTATAACATAGACGTAAGTATACTAAATAAACGTAGGACCTATTAAACTAATAAAATTCTAAAACACATTTAATTACAAATCTATTATTTTAAGTGTGAAAAAGATTTTATGAAATATATATTAATTTAACGTGGTGCTAACTTATTTATATTATATAAGTTTATTATAGTACAAACATAAATATATTTTTCTCTTCCTCGACTTTTTAGTTTTTATATTAAATTTAAAATCATTTATGATATTAACTATAGATTTTTAGTTACAAACATAGTGATTTAATGATGTTAAACATTTTAAATAATGTAAGAGATAGTTTATCGTGGAAAATATAAAATTTATATTATAATATATTTAACAAATGTATGAAATTACTTGTCATAATATCAAAAATAATATTGAATGAATAATTAATAATTGTCTATAAATCATATTTCGAACAGTTATTTACGAATTAAAATATATGATGTATGCGGTTTGAATAATATCGTACGGGTTTATTGTACAATGTGAATTATTAATAATTAATGTATATGTATTTGATTAGCTATTAATTATTTACTTTGATAGAGAATACTGTAAATACCAGGAAATAAAAACTAAATTTTCATCAATTATATATCAGCTATACAACATCCTAAAGATAACATCCGAATCATTATGGTGTACTGTATTTATTTAAATACATAAATCGAGCATTAAGTATTTTATACGTCAATAATATGCTCTCACTGTTGTCAAAAATTTACAAATTTTTAAAAACGTTAAGCATGTGATGACACGAATTGAAAATAAATAAACGAAACTTTATTGAAAACATACATTTAATGTTATTACGTTAATGATTAAACGAATTGAAATATACTTCTATAAAGTTCGTAATTATATTAACTACTTCAACTTGGTCAAGAATACAAATACGAAATAAAAAAGAATCTGAAAAGCGCGACTAATTTCAGTAATCATTAACGTTCTTAATGCACAAATACGTTGGTTTAATATAAATAAATAATTCAAGCTAGAGCTGGAAAATGAGGTTGTCTGGTTTTTCAGTCTAATTGATCTTATTTTAACGACCTGTCGGTTTAAACACTTTTTACGCCTGTCCCTGGCCTAGCCGCTATTAAAAAAATAATCGTACACATTTAACCGGCGGATGAAAAAAAAATTTAAACGATTATATAATATATATATATATTATATTATGTGTATATATATATACTAAATATGTAATATGTGTATCATTATACACATGTATATATGCGTATACACGCGTACACATATATACGTTCGTGGTAACAAATTGAACTAAGGCCAAGGGATTTTAAGGTTAACGCATTTATATTGTTTATGCACATAACAGTGACGAGAAGAAGACGGTGGTTCAAGGGAAATCCGGATGAGATTTATTTCATGAAAATCGCTTTTACTCGTGACCACCATCCTACACAACAACGGTTGCGTTTGTATATACAGGTCTCCAAGTTGCCAGGGATATATAGTTAAAAAAACACGCAAAAAACCGATTTAAATATTTAAATTAAGGTCCGAAATAAACGACGTACGCCGCCGCCGGTTTGCACGCCTTAACCCCGGCTGACACACCTGAACAAGAACATTCGATTCGATCTAAATGCTTGTAATTTAATTTATTTAACCGCATCACGCGTAGACAGTGGGTTTGATTCTGGCCGCGCCCTGTGGCGCCGGACAAAGTTTTATCTTTTTTTTTTTTATTATTACACCTTGTGCTTCATTTACGGTGCATGACCATCTGCAGTATTTCGCTTATAGCCAGTATTATTGTATAATAATGATAATGTGACTTCCTTAGTGGAGAACGTTTGCAACAATCGTCTCTATGGGACAGTGACATTTTAAAGTTTTTATTTTGTACTTGACTGACCGACCGGATGACCAGATGATCGGTGTTTGGCGCAGATCCGCTGCAAGAGCAAGCAAAAGAGGTTGGAGGGCGGCCCATTTACAGTGGACGACCAAAAAAGAGGTGTTATTTATGCATACCGCCATAAATGCCTCTTCTTATTTTGCATAATGATCATTATACACCGTTGTCGTCGTCGTCGTCGTCGTCGCAAAGGGAAAGATTGAAAACATTTTTCACTTGCGTTTCTTTCGCTAATCGAGAAAACTCAGTAGCAATGGATGTCACGGAGTCATTTTTTATATGGCCAACCCAGACTATAATAAATAACTTTTTCCGACAGGCTTCTCTCGCCCTCCCCTTCCTTCTGTTCACCACCACCGAATCACTCGTGCTCTTCGCCACCCACTGCTGTACATTCCTGTGTATGGTTGACACAGTGTCTCAAAGGTCTTAAGCACTAGGCCATGTATCAAATTTTTCATAATAATAATATATAACTTCATATGTCGGGTTTTCGTCGGGAAGGATACGGGGGCTCGTGTATGTGTACTAGTGTACTATGTAGCGTACTGGCTGGCAAAAATCTTATTGCGATCAATTTACACGGCTGGAAAATGCAGACATCCCCTTGAGTGTCCGATATAAAAGTGTACGTGGCCCACTTAAAACACAAGAAAAAAAATATATGTATTAAAAATATCACCGTCATCTCCGACAGAGTTCAATTAAAATCTGAACTGTCGTATAAAGATAGAGGAAAAACACAAAAAAATACCTATTTTACGAAACTTAATTAAACGCACGTGCCTATTTTTTTTTTATTATATTACATTTAGAGAATTGAATTGAGATTGTAATTATATAATACAATTACATCGAAGTCTTGTTAAATAAATCAGATACCTATTCTTATATTCTTTCTGTAAGACATTAAACTTGGTACGCAATTAAAACAGCTAAGAAATAATAAAATAAAATAATCCTTGTATAACATATTTTGTTATTTAGTCATTTTGGTTTTTAATGTTTCGTAATTAATAGAAAGATATATTTCTGTGTCATGAGAAATTTTATAGTTAAATTAAGAATAATTATTATATGTTAATATTATACTAAATTTAATTATTATTATTATTAAGTACATAAATATTGGTGAAAGTTATAATTTTCTTTAAAAGTAAGTGCATTGTTATTTTATAAAGCATATATTACTCTGCTGGTACCTACTTATAAAATGTTTTATAATTAATGAATTTTACATTCTAAAGTTTTTAAACAAATTAACTGCTTTGGAGTAATGCATAGATAAAATTAGTTCATATCTGGATTCTGCATGACTGCATATGATAAAAGAGTATATTCGCATTTTTTAGTAAAATTATCAATAGAAACAATTATTTATAAAATGTATGAGGAGTAATAGGACAAAGATTCCTTAACATAATATATAATCAAAATTACCTAAATATGCTTGAAGCTATGCAGTTACAATTGTTTTTATTTAAATAGAACTTATAGTAAATAAAAAATTGTAAAACGTCAAAAATGTATTTATGAATTAATAATTGTGGAACTTAAGTTAACTCAGATATAAATTGATTAATATTTCTATTATTATATATATTTTTATGTATTTTTAAGCAAAATAAAATTACTTTAAAAATAAAAAATATGCAGTTAAATAACTAGGTATATTTCCGCCACGTATCGGATTAGGATATAAGTAACGATCTCCGTGATAATATGCTCGAACGCGTATCTACTGATTTTTAATCGTACGTTTGAAATAGAATCTAGATGTTAACAAAAAGTTTCCAGTCGTTTAATTGTTGATATCAATGTCTATTATAAACCAATAAAGATACTTCTTAAGTGAAGAAAGTTTATTTTGAAAATTACTTTTGTAAATATAACATTTTATCTAAACATGATATTGATCGTAAATTATGCTTTCATAAAAATAATAAAATTCAAAAAAGTGCACTAATATGCTAAACAAGTTTTCAAATATGCACTTTTCCTAAAAATATAACAAAATATGCAAAAATATGCAAAGTAAAACTTTGCGTTTAATTTCAATTTTCATGAAACAAATTTTATATCTTGATACCTTAGGAATAATCAACGACTATCTGAAAAAAAAATGCAAATGCAAGAAGACTTATATCCTATAATATGTTATTAAAATTAATATTAATTCGATGCTATAAATGAAATAGTTGTAGGTACTTAAATTTTATTGAGATACCGAATTGGTATTTGCTTTTTTTATTATCAATAAAATTATTTATTTCTAAACTATGGGATTGGCGGAACATTAAAGTAATCAATTTATTTGGGAATGCACGCAAAAAAGCATCATGTAGGTATTCTTAATGGTAATTTCATTAATTATAAATACTAATATAATATTAGAACTTATAATCAATAGTAAATTTAACTGCTCGATGTGCATAATATTTAAAATACTTAATACTTTATTTTTAGTTATTAAGTTTTTTGATATAATATTTAATTTTAATTTGTTAAAACAACTGTATGCTCCATATAATTGTATAATTTATACATTTCGATATCGCTATATAAGCTATTGGATAAAATGTATATAATTATAAATTAATGAACCGTGCACTACCCTACCTCTTTAAATTAGTCAATCCTCGTGGGGGGCACCTTGTATAGTTGTATTTAACCATCGGGCTTATCGTAACATGTTCCTCGTTCATAGCTTGTATGTACAGTATTATAGTTAGAATATACCGTATCTAACCACATGAATTGTTTTAATAACATATAGAATTTAAAATTTAAATGATGAAATACAACATTATTAAAGTTAAAATATTGTGATAACAATACGAAAAACTTATATTGGTCTTACTAACTTGTTTGTTAGTTTTCGATGTTCATTAATAGCAAATTGTGAAAATCATAATATAATATAAATAAAAAACGATTATAGGTACTTTTTAGATATTATAATATTATACAATGCATTGGCCATCTCTCTGTGTTATAGGAACAATGTCAAATTTTACTCCCACAGTACTATCAATGACCAATGTAACTATTACAACAAGGGATACTGTTAATTTAATTATGCTAGAATTGTAAATAAGTGATTCACTAATTTTAGTTATTTTATTGTAGCAAAGCATTGGAATTTGTCCAGGTATCTAGGCCACCACATAATATTCACACAATTGTTAATAAATCAATTTGTATATATAAATTACACATAGATATATTTGTAATAAATTTTCAATAAGAAATTAATCGTAAGTTTTCAGATTAATTGTTCAATAATATTAATGCACAGTAGATAGTTAGTCGCAGTGATAATTTGAAACTATAAAAATAAAAAAGTATAGCGAATATAATGGTGATTCAATTTTCTGGTAAATTTGTGTAAGAAACGTCTTAATTAATGACCAGAAATACTTACTTATAATTTATATAAAATAAAATAACCGTTTCTAGAAAGTGATAGTCGTGTAATAATTGAACCAAAAAAGTGAAATTTTAACGGTTATGAAAATAAAACAAAAATATTGTTCTACCATCTGTTTTACTAAATCTTACTTAAATTATCTAACTTAAAATGACTTAACAAGTTTTACATCTTTAAATATTATTATAATTTAAGAATAAAATATTAAATGGATTTTGAATTTATGGTCAATACATTTTAATGAAGAAAATACTTCTTAAATCTGTTCAATGATATATTTTTGTTAAGATCAAGTTTCAAGATATTGCGATTGTGTAAATTTATTTATTTATTACCAAAAAGTGATACATATTACATAGGTTGTTGTTAAAACACATCGCAATCAATTATGGTGAACAATAAGTTTGTAAATAAATCTTACTTCAGATAGTCCCTTTTATATTCCACCGGGGGTGTTATACTGTTATAATTTATAATCAGTGATTTTTGATATACCCTGTACTGAGGTTTAAAATTAACTGATTCATATTGTGAGATTTTAGCATATTATAGTAATCGTAACTACTGTTAGTCATGACTAATGATAACTGTATACTATAAAAAAACTGAAATTCTATAATATATGTGTAGTATTATAATAGTGATATCGTTTTACTTTAAAAAATTAATTTCTTATGTTTGATTTATTCACATATAAAAATAACATAAACTCAACTTTTTTTTTTAAAGCTACTTTGTTATATTTATCTTTGATCATTGATTTTACGTATTTTTAAATTGTATTTTACTTATTTATTACTTTGTAAAACTTTGTAATACTTTGTACAGTAATATTTATAGTTACTTAAACGAGATTGTTTTAATATTTCAAGTATAATTTCAATAATAATAAAATAAATTATCGTATATTTGTATATGATATTTAAATACTTAAGATATAACTAATTAGTTATTATTAATCTAAGATTACAGTTACAGTAAATGTCTACAATATTATAAAAGATAATTTAATGCGATATTTTAAAAAAGAAGCATATTACACAATATACTTTGGATTAAAACAAGTTGGTTGATTTATAAATTGCATTTCTTATAGTTAACTATATTATACTTGTTAGTTATTTTTTTTTTATGCTGCATGTACATATTTTATACGTTTACCTTCGGGTTAATTAATATACGCGAATGTATATCAATTAAAAAAAATCCATTGCTACAGTCGTTTATTAAAAGTTTTATCAGCCCAAAACGCTATTAATTTTTAATTATAAACTTAAGGTTTTTATTATTTTTCATAATCTCATATATTATATATTTATATATAATTATGCGCAAATTAAAAACTATAGGCATAAATATAATTAACAATAATTGTACTACTGAACCGTAGTTGCATGTCGTATTGTTAAAAAATAAGGATTAAATGACTAGTATCCTGTTAAATATATATATACTAAAATAATAAATATAGAAAAGAAGTATAAACAATAAAATAACATAATTATATAGTAATTATAATACCTATCGCGATATTATACAATATATAAATGTATAGCACGATATACGCGTACATCATTCGTTTTGGATCGTTTTTATTGCAACTCAGACGCTCAATAATATTCCGGACTTTGGGGTTATATAAATACTACGTAGTTGTGACAATTTCATTTTGAAGATAATTTTCCCTGTGAAAATCGCCGCGGACGTCATATCAAACGTCGACTGCGGGGGAGGCGCACTCCGTGTTACGTTACGTTTTCCAATGTGTCCGATCCATGTAGCCGGGTCGTATATCACGGAAGTCCGTCAAGTCGTTTTTCTATTATTCGGTATTTAGATATAGGCGCGCGTGCACACATAATAATAAGTAACATGACGTTATTATAACAACACTACCCGTTTTGTCAAATGAATCCGAGACATAAATCCTCTATACTTTATTACGGATATTATTATTATATTCTAAACGAGTATATGCTCCGCGCCGCCGCCACGCGTATCTATAAATATTTTATCCACGTACATATTACATAATTGTATCATCGTTCATTTGTCATCACGTCAATTTCGTTCAATAATCACAGGTAATACGATACGAAAACGAAAGATTATAATATTAAAATACACCAACGCAAATAATTCGTTATAAAAATATATTTTTACGAATATTTTACAATTCAATAGAATGTTCTTGGCGCCACGTTCCGTTTATCTGACGACCATCGGTGAATTGGATTGCGATATGCGAAAAAAAAAAGAAACGTTGTGATATTATAATATTATCTTAGCGCAATGTGAAGCAATTAATATGTTTTTTTACGTTTTCATTATTTCTGCGACCGTCTTGTTCGGTATGTTGTTTTTGGATAATTCCTGAGCCGGAAAAGAAAAAAAAACCAGTGTGTGACGTTGACGACTTATCTCGTGCTCGCTTCCACAGCCGCATTTGCGCTTGTGCGCGCGAATGTTAATGGCGCGAGATGAGCTTTTCCCCTCATATCTTGACACTGCGCGTGGCACATCATCCATTCATTTGCCCGTGGCGGCGCCGTATAATATTATTCGTGCATTATTAAATATTAAAAATGTCACTTTGAAATGATTAATTCACCTCCGTTGTAAACACGAGTGTGTCCCCGAAGTGTCATTTCTGATTTGCAAGGGCTGTGGTGGTGCCGCCGGCAGTGAAGGTGGCTGCGGCGGTAACCGTGATGGTGGCAGTTGAGTGGGAGGCTGGGAGTGGGAATCGCCGTTACGATATCCGGAAAAAAGGAATTCGCCCGTTCATACCTCTTAAATTATATAAGCCGACGTGTTTACCACGTCAATATTCAACTGTGTAGGTAATTGGTTTCCAGAAGCGATCAGCACGAATGGAGGGGAAGGCGATAAAGAACAAAAAAAAAAACTATATATACCGGCACGTTGGTAGTTTTTTTCTTATTCAATCGTATCATCTGTCCACATCGAGAGATACCGTCGTGTACCATAAATTAATTTCGTGCTTGTTTAATCGATTTCGTTCTTTAGGTTCACTTTATCTGTCCGAGCGAGTATTTTCTAAATTTCTGTTTTTTTCTTCACAATCCTGTTGATCGTTTGAGACTATAAAATATAATTAGTACCTACTCGTTTAAAATATTAAATTCTTAAACCTAAACTGACAGTTGACGAAAATTAATTTTTCTTGAACGTGTGGTCTGGTCGTGTGGAAACGTTTATGTTTGTCATTATTTTAGTAACTAACTAACAACGTTCTTGTATAATCATTTTTCATTATCTACTTCTATACTCTATTTTACATTTTTTTACTGTTATTCGATCAAGTTTTACTGACAGTGAGTCACCAAACCTTAGGGTTATAAATATTATAATTTTAGCATTTATTTAACAGTATACTTGAGTAACTGTTTGGATAATATGCTACATATAACGATAACGATTGGTGTAAAGTATAAAATTAAAATAATTATGTACAAAAATGTAAATAGAGAAGTCAAATACATAAATTCTAGAACTATTTTTTTGATTTATTTAATTTTGCAATGATTGGTATGAGTTTAAGGATGTTCACATCTCTCGTTTGTATGTGTTTTTAATTTTAAATATTATGCGTCATTTGAATTAAGGAAAAAATTGTATAAAGATTATGCTAGTTTCTGAATGAAATCATTGATAGTAAGATTTTTAAGTTTAAGTTGAAAGCATTATTTTATATATGTCACGGTGTATTTAAAATTAAGCTTAAAACTTTTTACTGAAAAATATGTATTTTTAAGTACTTTTTAAAACAGTTTCTACGGACAAAAGATTAAGAGAAGCTTATAATAGTAATGAGTGAAAAACTTGTTCTATCTGCTTTAAAATATTAAGTAGTTATTGATATTATTTGTCTATAGTATTCGAATATCTATTATAAAAAATTGTATATATTCAAGAATAATTTCAGATAAGTTATCAATACACTTATTTTAAGTTATGTTTAGATAAAATAAATATATAAAAATATATGATATTCATATGATAGGTATAAAATAAAAATCTGAGTTGGTAAACTAATATCAGAAAAATTAAAAGTAAATAAAATAAAGTTATTTAACTTTTTTTTTTAATAAAATAGGTACTTATTATGTAGTATATTGATGTTTGGTATAAGTTTTATATTTGCATTGCACGATAGCATCAGAGAACATGATGAAATAAAAAGTTGCAAAATATAAAGTACAAATTATAATAATTTTATACATAATATATATTTTTTAATATTATTAAATAGCATAAAAATATAGTTTATAGTCTAAAGTAGTCATGAAGTACCTAGTAAATACTTTAATATTTATTGAAATACAAATGATATTAGTAAAATAAAACATTTAAATTTAATAATTAAATATTCTAGTTGAATATAATAAATCAAATATACATCCTTATTATACATCATATTATTCACAATTTTTTTTTTATATATGCTTATAATAAATTGATGTGTTTTATTTATATTATTATTTAATTGGTTGATTTACTTGCTGTACACCTTGTGACTAATGTATATTATAAATATAATTTATATTCAAAGTATAATATGTTTGTATATCGTATATGTAGTATGTACTATATAAGTACATATAATATATTATATTATTATTACTATACGTATTACTTATATTGGTTAAATATAATATTATATTATATAATAATATACATTATTTATACCATATTTTAGTGTATACTCATAAAATTAAACTATCGATAAATATTTAAAGCTGTATACTTTGTAATATTCTGCTACGCGTGTATCATATTTGTTATATATTATAGCTATATACCTATTTCATGTATTATTTTACACAAAGAAACGTATTTTCTTTAGAAAAACTCGTTATATAAAATCAACATTTCTCAAAATGCATAAAAGCCTTTGAGTTATAAAATATAAAAAAAAATATACAAGAAATATGAGTTGATCCGAGCGATGCTTAAAAATACACTAACAGAAGCGAATAACTTTAGTTACTATATAATATTTGTACGCGTTAGTAAGAAGAACAAAGTGAAAAAATAGTACAATTTTGATTGAAACATTATTTAATTGATTATTGAGAGATATTAAAAATCGAATGATACGCGCGCCAGGTGCCCGGGTGGTTATACCACAATAGTACTACAAAGAATACATGGAAATTCCATCGATGCGCATTTCTCTAATAATTTACATATTATACACACACGTTAAATATGCAGATAATATACAGATATAGGGAATACTTTGTTTGATTTTCACGTCGTCTATCTATACATTCTCAACTGAATCGAATTTATCAGTATTATTCTGCGCACCCTAACCTAACAAATGGTCAAAGTCATTGGCATAGACCTCATTTTTAAATTGTGACGTGTTTGGCAGTGGTAAAAAAAAAAATAAACAAAACTATAGGTTCTAACAAAATACAGTTAATGTTCAATAAACATCATTAAACATTAAACATAGCTTTCGGAAATGCTAAGTTATGATATCTGTGATTGTTCGAAGTCTCGTCTATAAAATATAATTTTATTTATTATTCAAGCAAAGGGTGCGGGGGATTTGGCTCTTGTATAAACCACTGTGAACGGCTACAAAGCCTGCTGCTTTGGTCTGATGTCACGCTGTCGATGTCGCTTCGCAACAGTCGGTAAACTGTAAATTTTCAACTATATAGTTGACGTCGTTGCGTCGCCACTATTAATCACGGCGGGACATATACGATCACATACAATATAATATACCATCGTATTTATATTTCGCGTACAATATATCAATGTGATTCGGTCAAACAACAAATACTCGTAAATATTTGGTCAAACGTATTAGACTTTTTTTTTTAATATTATTTTTACCTACGTTGGCTTAAATTTAGACGTTTTGGGAATGTTTTATTATGTTTAGATACACTTTAATTTTGATAAATGTACAAGAGCCACAAGTTGTCTCGCACACTTGGCCCTAAAATGTCTTTTAATCGGACTCTGAACACCACCATCACCAATTGCGCTGCGTGTATGTGTGTGTGTGTGTGTGTGTGTGTGTGTGTGTGTGTGTGTGTGTGTGTGTGTGTGTGTGTGTGTGTGTGTGTGTATAATACGACTTGACGTTGTGGCATAAAACGATGACCAGCACAGTCGATCTAAGTAAGGCTTAAATTGTCTCATTATACGGCGATAGTCAATGCATTATTCTAATAAATAGCCTGTCGTGGTTCCGACTTACTAGCCGCAACCGACATTATAACATTATCTTCGTTGTCTTTCGAAAATCGTACCATGTAATTTTATACAGATATGTACAATATTAATGTTATTCTTAAAATACAATACATATATATCAGACCGCACTACCACAGCTTTTAATGGATTAAGTATATCCTAGTCAGGTATATTTATGTCTGATAAACTTGAACTTTATTTTGAAATCATTTCAACGATCATATTATAAGACTTATTTATAAGATAGGATTAGAAAAATTATTGTAGATTACCAACTATTTGACTTTCTTATAATTTTGTTACTATAAGACCATTTACAATTTTGGTTTCATCGTGAGCAAATAAATTCCATTACACGTTGATATTTAAAAAAAGGTTTATAATACCTATTTGAATTAAAGTTGCAATGTTCAATTATTTATTTTCACATATTTTTAATGCAATTTTTTAACATCAAAATGAATTTATAATATTTAGGCCCTAGTCAAACATAATTTAAAAAAATAATATTTTTTGATGCACTCGCTATGTGAGCTGCAAAAAGTTCATAATAATAAAAAAAATTATAAATTATAATTTGTTATTTTAATACATATTACAAATTATAATAATTAAATTAGATTATATTTTAAAACTTAATATTTATTTATTCATTTTTGTATAAGTACCATTAAAAAAAAGAAAAAATGATTAAAGTTAGTATATGGTATAATAAAAGTATAAAACTCTTACAATAAAGTAGAATCACAGGGAGCTCACTCCTCGCACGCCACCCCACCCTACTAATCTAGCTAACGTTTGTTTATTGTATACTTGAATCAAAAAGTAAATTTAAAAATAAAATCTTAGTACATATGGAAGTAATGCAACATTTAATAAAATCCCTGAAGTAAATAGAAAAGCTACCGAACTACACAGAAAAATAAATGATTGATTTTGAAAAGTCTACGAATGACTTTTCAAGGTCTTGACTATTTGTACTGTGATAAAATTGAAGTTTTTTATTTAGACTATTTTATAATGTCGAAAATATTACAAAATATTTTATATTTATAAAGCACTATCAAACCCATGCGTAGATCACCTCAAAGGCACAAAGTCATAATTGAAAACACATTGTACACAATAGATTATAATATACGTTTTTTGGTACAATAACGGTACACAAAATCAATCTCGTTTCCGTCGGAATAACAGCAATGGACGCACCACGTCATCCGTACGAATTAAAAAAATAAAACACAAGTTAATACGAATCGCGCGCGCGCCAAATAATTATTACGCTTATTACCTTACCTACGTTCGATTATTGTCGGCTCCGCGGATAGTTGCACCCGCGATGATGACATAATAAATAAATATAGTAATCATGTCATCGTGCACGTAAACTGCAATAATATTATAATCATCGCGTAGTATGTTATTCCCGTATTGATATTATTATATTATAATTTTATGTCCACCGCCGCCGTCGCTCGCACACCGGAACAAAACGCCATTCGGACCGGATGTGCGTACCACACAGCGGTTATATAATAATATTATTATAATACTGCGCGATGTGTTGCGAGAGCGGCGGCGGAAGGACCGATAATAATGATATTATAATTTATCGTTTAATGTATGTGTGTGTGCGCGTGTATGTGCGTGTGTTCGCAGGTACATTGCGGTCACGCAGCCAATAAAATACGCGAAGCACAAAAACAATCGGCGAGTGTGGCTGACAATCGTACTGGTGTGGGCCATCAGCGCGGCAATTGGCAGTCCCATTGTGCTGGGGCTGAACAACACGCCGGACCGGGAGCCGGACCTCTGTGTTTTTTACAACTCGAATTTCGTCATTTACTCATCCCTCTCCTCGTTCTACATACCGTGCATCATAATGGTATTTCTCTATTGGAACATATTCAAGGTAAGCCCAATTATATATAATACACACATATATAAATATATTATTACAATAAATAAGTATAAATATCGGTGTATTGTGTAGATATACACGCACAATATGATTTGCCCCGTTACACGGGTCTCTGGATTGTTACGCATTTCGGCGGCACCCGGTGAATTAATAGCGTAGTTACTCGATCGTCATCTGTAGTGTGTAAAACTGTATACGTATAATATGTATACACAACATTGAAATACTTGCCGTGTTATTTTAATTTGAAATGACAATGTAACAGGCATGTACGAGGGTATCCTGGGACCGAGACTGCAGGCGATTAAGATTCACAGGGTGGTTCATCGACTCGTGATCATTGTCCACCAATATTTACAACTAATATTAATACGTGTTTATTCAAATTCTGATTATTGGCATTTTTCTGTAGGTATCCAAATTGAAGTTTGAACAAGTGGTTTTTGAATCGATAACTTTAATAAAACATAATGACTCAAACAATTTGTATATAATATAATAAGCATTATAAAATTGTAATACATTAAACTATTGTAAATAATTTACTATAACAATATTCAATCCATAACCCATAGCCAATTATAATGAGATGTATTCAAGCTTAATAAAAACGTATCACCGCATAAAATCTGGACAATCTTAAACACCATACAATCTGAATATAAGATAACTATTGACTTGAGGTAAACTTAAAAATTCTAAAGGATTTTGTGTATCGCGTTCTGTATACTAATTGATCTCGTTTAACACTGTAGTTTCCACGATTTAAAATTTGTAAAACACTAACACTCGAATTGATCATATTATTATTATAACTGCTGTTTACCTTGTCGAGTTTTTTAAATCACTTTATTTTATTATAATTTTTAATTGATTTATAATTAGGTATATAAACTTAAAAATTACTTGAAAAAATAATATTATCTACAATAAACTTAAATATGAATACAAGTAGATATTATTTCGTTGCATGATATTCTATGCCTATAATAAATGCATGAACATTTTAGCTATGATAAATTAATTTGATTATAGAAAGATTATTATTGCAAATTGATTTTAAAAATGTTCCTAAATGCCAGAATAATTTTAGGTATAGAACATGAAATAATCGTAATTAAATAAACATTGTTTTAATATTGACATATATTTTCGATGTTTTTGATAAGTGTTCATGATATACCGTACAGTGTTGTAAAGTTTATCTCACAAATATTACAGGAAAACACACAACTGATACCGAATAACAGTGCTCTTCAATTGACATGCCAGCCAAAGAGTGCGATGTATACAAATTTTAATAGATTTTTGGTGTTATCATTGTGTTGATTCTGCTAAAAATAAATCAAACATATGTTGAAAATTACTTTTTACGCGTGGATTTATACATACATATTATTATAATAGCATTTTGAATCACTTGTGCAATTTTATATCGTAAATTAAAATATAATACGTATCTAGTAGTGAAAAACAATTTCTGTTACATACGTTTCACCCAACAAATTAACCATAGTTGGCACCTTGAAATTGTCGTTTTTGTCAATGCTAAGTGACAACATAGGCCTATTATATACGGTGACTTGGGTAAGAAACACAACACGATTGCGTAGAATAGTTAATAAAACCCACAAACAGCAACATATAGTTCACCGATAGACTGAACAGTTGCCATGAATTGTATTCACCAAATGACAGATGCTTTCAAGACAATTACACCGAGGATAGTAATCTGCTTACAAAAAATATATATGTAACATATTACATTGATTTTTTTTTTGTGATATATTAAAGTAGACATATGAACACAATCGATTTATTGGAAGTTACTCACAAACGAAGACCAAAAACTCTAATTGTATACTAATACACTGATTTTCAGCGATTAAAAAATGACATGAATAAATAATAAATAATACCGGATGGTAGTACTCAAAAAATAAATACTTTTTTTTAATGTAAATAAACCATATAATGGTAAACCATAGATAGTAGACAAATTATGTATTTAGTCTTCAGATATAGTTTCTATTTTATATATATATATTTCTCTCGTTAAGCGTTTCAAATATTTTGGTTAAATATACAATATAAAATATATTACACGTAAATATTATTATTAACTGACTAGCCAAATATACGATAAAATCGTTTTAAGTTTGTAAAATGTTTTAAATATAGGTCATAAAAAATAACAAAAATATATTGAATGTAGATAATGTACATTTAATATCATCGGAAAAGTAGAATATTATTCAACTTTGTTAGGTAACATAAAATCTTATCTTATTCTTCCAAATGTTATTCAAAAACTATACTCAATTCGCATTTCTAAGGAATCGATGCGGGTGACAAACAGGTGTGACTACACAACGAAGACTGTTAATCACTAAAGTTCCTTCCTAATGAGAATGAAATCTATACTACTAAAAACAACAGCTGTATATATTATAATATTATTTGGCGTCGCATAGTTTACCTCGGGGTGATCGTTTTGTATACATTTCCCTTGTGCCTATCATTTTAACTGATTATGTATATTGTATATTATATCGGGTACCGCCAAAGTCCAGGAGAAATATTTTACGCAAACACAATTACGGTCAACGCGTCTACGCCGGTACAGAGAATTAGAACGCTGCCGACGATCGAGTGCCAAGTGGAAGATATAAGAAATTTGATGCCCGCTAAAACAGATATCAATACGACCCCATTAAAAAAAACGCCACTCTTAATCGAAAATAATGTTCACCACCCTCGAGAGTATTGCGCTGACCGTAGTGTCCGTGACGAAGAAGACGTATAATGGAGAATTCGGTGCAATCTATAAGATTACTAGTCCGTCAACGCACGTAGCGTCGCACTGACCACCATCGTCACCGAAAACGCTGAAAATGTAAATTATATAAAACCATGCAGTGTTTGATATTGGTACCTACACAATTACTCGACCGAAATTTGCAAAGATAAATGTTAGACATCTATGTTCCTCAATACGTACAGATATTAAATGCAAAATCGAGTGTTGAGAAGGCATATTTGCAATAATATGATACGTACCTCGATACGAGTTCGGTACATAACTACTGCGTATAGAATTTCTCTTCTTGAAAATCTTGAATGTGATCTTGTGGCGTCATTTGTTAGGGTAGACCAATAACCTAATTTCGAAGTCACCCTCCTGAATAATTCTCGAATACGCCTTCACCGATTGAAACTGACACGGGTACACCAGTGGCATTTAATAAATTATTCAATTATACTATAATAATATAATAATATTTAATGGGCATTTTATTAATTAATTATTTTACACGAACATATAATAATATTATGTTCATCTGTTTTTCAATTGTCTCGTTAATTTATCTTTAAATATTTTTGTAGGTATAAATTAAATTAAATAAGTAAAGTTAGTATTTATTTATAAATATACGTGCCGTGAACGAATTATTTAATTTTTTTGAATAGAGTAACCGGGTTTATGCAGAATTAAATTTATCGTATTGGTTATTATATTTTCATACCCTCATAAAAATTGAAATGACACCATAATTAATATCCTATTATATTAGATTTGACTTCAGTGTTGTACCTACCTAAACGTTTATAGCGACACTGGGATATTTTCAAAGTGTCATTGAATCTGTTGATTAATTCTATATACATTTTAAATTAAATAATGAACTAAAAACGTTAAGTGCTGGTCTATGATTTATTCCACTAATTTTCACTACAGAAATTAATATTATTAATTGTTAACTGTGTGTTATTTAGTTTTTTTGACAGAGTATGAAGATATAGTACGCTAGCTGATGTTTCATATATAGCTCAGATATTCTCAAAATTACAAACCATCAGCTATGCTCTATTAATAATACATATATGTTTATATTGTTTATGAAATATGTTTGATGACAGTGCACTTACTTCACATTGATTGAATGAAAAAATGTATGTGTTAAAATCGTGAATATAAGTAGAGTCCAAAAGAGAGCTACTCGATTTTATTTTTTTCTTCGTCGTAAAAGTAGAAAAAACGAATCGATGCAGTTTTTATATTATATTGAATACACTTAATAATAAATTATATTGTTTTGTTCGAGCTTTATACGGTTTTGAACGCGTAAGATTTCCGTGAGGGCGTTAGGAAATTCGATAGCAATCAGTACAAAAAAAAAAACCTCCGTTGAAGGATTTTCGAATTATTGTATTATACGTATAAAAACACTAACGACATAACAATAAATTATATAAATACAAAAAAAAAGAACATTATTCCTTTAATCGATTCTATCGAATTGTTCAATATATATATATATAACTTAAATACACTTTATAAATATTTTATTAATACTTAAGAAATTAATAGAAGCTATACAAATGCGAAAACACAATAATGTCCTTAGTTTATAGTAATAATAACTATATATTACATTAAATATATATTCATGGTTACCGTAATATTATATAAAACACTGTGGACAATGGTATTATATTATATTAATTATTATTTTACTTATACCTTTACATTATTATTAATGATTATTATAAGACATGATGGTTGTTAACTATATTCAGTTAAAAAAAATCGTTTTAAATTACTGAACAATATATTGTTTATTTAATGCATTAAGAGCGTAAAAAAAGTTATAGATTTATAAACTAAAACTATACCATTAAAATATTTATAAAATTCCTAAATATGGTTTTCAATTTGGTTTTTATCAAATTGATTTCTGACTAATTTTGTCTAAAATTGATGATATAGTAATTGAGTAAATCGTTTGTATTCACTTGAGTGCCGTATTATGAAATATTAAAAATTTAGATTAAAATATTTTATTATTTTATTATATATACATAAACTCTTAGGGGTATTGAATAATAAATAGTTATAAAACATGATAACATATAAATTTAAAAAAAATAACAAATAGTAAATATAATAGTTCTAAATATTCGATGTATTATTCACCGTTCATACAAATAATTTAAGTTATTGCAATCGAAATTGAATTTGAGTCAAACAGAAATACAACAATATTATCAGAGATATAATTTTAATTTATTGAAAACTATATGAAATATATACAACGAAAAAACTCTCATTTAAAAAAGTTGCTGATATGAAGTCAATATTTTCTAAAGATATGTTAAATTTTCACGTACAAGTAGATAATAATATTATAGATATGCAAAGTAATAAAAACGGTTATCATGACCATTTTACTAAATTTATTTTCTCACTACCATTTAAATTACATTTTTTTTCTAAAAATATCAAATGAACTTATGTCTTCGTGATATTACATTTTAACAGTTAAAATCAATCTTAACATTTTAAAAGTTGTATTCTGTATATTTAATAACAATATATTTGTACTTAATCAAAAATTAGCAGGTTCTAACGAATAATATTAATATTATAAATATATCATATTATTTTTTTTAAACACAACAAAATAGCTAAAACTTAAAACATTAAAATATGTGTATAAAAAAAATGTTGCTTATGTATTTTCAATATATTATATTTACGATAAAAACAATATTAATGTGCAAACTTGCATTAAATTTACCTTTTAAAATCAAAACTATATACAATATATACATTATCACATTATCAACTACATAATAATTTGTAAATTTTGCGATTTCGTAAAAAAAATTAATTTAAATGATTAAAAAAAATTATGTAGTATTTTCGACATTATTAAATTATATTATTATCTACGGTTATAAGTTTTTGAATTACAAAAAAATTGATTTTGTAGAAAACTGGTTTTATATAAAAATTCAATTTTTCCCTAATTAAATTTTGTTTTAAATTATATAATAAGAAAAGTTTTGGTATTTTTACTTTTGAGCTTTTAATGCTCCAAAATATGACAAAAGACATAAATGTGAAAATAAAGCACTGTAAAATTAATGCATTCATCGCTTCACTCAGAACCTAAAATGACATTTTTTAATATAAATGAATGCGGTATAAAAATACATAAAGATTAGGTATATTTATTTTTTGTATAAACCATAATAATTAAATTTACTATTATTATAATTGTATTTGTGTATTTTATGGATATCATCATTTCATTCAAAAACCATTAGTTTATTTGAAGTTTCTTAATGATTTAATATTCTGATTAGCTGCGTAATAATACAACCACGTTTCGTAACCATATTTGTTATTTAAATTTATTATTGGGGGAAAAAAATGATCTATAAAATATTGATGTTTATAGACACAACATTTTACCAAACATTATTAATCACAACTAGGAATTTATGGGAATAAAGTCAGGATATAACAATTTTACAAATACTGTTGGCATTTCCTGTTTTTCCCGATATTTCCGAGGTTTCCCAGATACAATCCATATATATATTTTAAATAATTTCATAGAATTTATTTGACTTTTTTATAATCCAGGAAAATATTATAACATAACCATAATATTATTAAGGATTTTATACTTTATTTTTTAGAAAAATGTCTATGAAATTATTATTTTAAAAAACAAATGTGCATTGATGTGGAATATGGATATTGTATTGGTAATTTATAAATACATCCAACTAACTTGTATTATCATAAAATAATAGATGTACATACGTAATTATATTATTCTTAAAATAAATTTTTAGTTATTAGTTGTTTTAAGGAGTAGAGAAAACTCTATGGAAAACAGCTTTATATAAATACTTAATTGAGGAATTATCAGATCTAGATTTATCCATATACCAGTAAACAGGATTAACTAAATTAAATATTAATGATCATTTTGGAACTTCTAAACTATGTATTTAATGTTTAAACTTCTTAAAAAATTAAATATTTTCAAAGATAATATGGATAATATATAGATAGCATATTTAGATAAATAGTATATTTTATTTTAGAGTAATTAAACAAATATTTTTTGAGGAATATGATTATTTGTTTAACAAATAAGTATAAAGTAATTTGAATTATAAATTTAAAAAAAATATATATTAGTATAGTTTACTGTAGTAATTAAAGTACTATAGCTAGATATATCGTATATACATTTATTCTAAAATCTAAATATGGTTTTGGTAAATACATTTTGTGGTCTAAACCAATCGAAGCAAATATGTTTGTTCACCTGACTATTTTGAATTAATACGTAATTACTTGTTCATTTTTGATAATAATAATGTTATTCATTAAAACTAATAACATAATGTTACGAGTTTTTATTTTTATTTTGAATGGCCAAATAGAATTGCACTGACATTTTAAAATATTGAGTTGTTATTATAATATTATGTAAACTGTATGCTATGTATTTGTGTTGTACGTATAAATTAATATTGAATGCCTTAAGTGCCATTAAGTAATACATGTTATTATGTTTATTATTATTTTCAAAGTTACCAACGTTTATACATGATTTATAAAATATGGTTTATCATGTTTATGATATTATAGTAAATCGAATAACCAAAAACGAATTAACATTAAAATGATTAAAAAATAATAATAATTCAACAAGCATAGAACTGACAAGTGAATAGGTCACACCATAACATAACGGTGTTTTACAATAATGTAGAATACAATATTTATACGAGTGATTATAATATACGCACATATTATACATATACGAGAAGGGCGAGGTTTATTTTCTATTTATCTAAAACTCTAATCGATATTTTGTATTATTTAAATATTTACACTATGGATAAAACGTACTGTGATAATAATTGCAGGTAATTTAATATTTTATTTTGCTATGGTATTATTTGGGATACGACCGTAAATGTCATGGTGGTTCAAAAAAGTAGTTTAAAAAGATAACAACAATTGTCAACCGCTTGTACTTACCGTTCTAGTGCTTTTAGCGAATTTAACACGCGACCGTGTTTCTTTGCCGCTGATGAAAGCACTGTACGTGATTTCATTTAAAAATAATTGTTCCGTAATTAACACAACGAGTGCCAGGTTTCAAAAATGGTTTGTGTACGCGACGACACGTCAGTCTTAAATATTTCCATACGTGCATACGGGTATATATATTATATTCTTAGTCGATTACTCTAGACACAATTGAAATTTATGTGAACGTATAAAGCATGATATAAAATATGAAAATGTAATTTTGGGCTAAAATATACAACGTAATATATTATATAAACCTCTATGAATTAATTATGATAAACTTTCGTAGAAAATTTAACAACTCATCTTTGTTTCGTTTTCTTATCGATTGTTGAAGGCGTTGAATAGAAATAACATATATGATTGAGATATTATTTTATTAAACGATGATTAATTCTCTACGAATCATTTTATGCAAGTTCGTTCTCAAAAACACTATACAATTAAGATGTTTAGTACGGAAAAAGAAGATTATTAAATATATATTAAGGTAACAAATAAAATGTATTTTCGGTTTAAAACTTGATAAAATATTTAAACGTCTAATATTAATTATTGTAGGTATCATAGGCGTATTGCTATAAAATTACGGCGAGGAGCTGAAGTCACACTATAAATTACACGATAATAAAAGTGAAAAGTAAGACATTTATCTATTTATAGATAAAATTAAACTATTATTCCAAACGTCCATTATTTCTGTATTATATATATTTAGAACATAATTAGATCAATATCGTTTGAAATATCTCTTTCTAAATTTAGTATTCCCAGAAATGAAAAACTGTTTTTTGTCATAGTTTTATTAGTATTATTGTTATTAGCCAAAGTTAAATATAATAAGAAAAATATTTACCTGATCGAAATAGACAACAGAAATTCTGTAGCGCTAATATTTACATTGTAGGGAGGAGTAGCTAAGTCCTCTAGATACACCAATGATAATAATTTATTTTAACTAATAATTTTTGTATACTGTCATGTTATGAGAATAAAGGAAACGAAATGATATCAATTGTTGTAACTATAATTTAAAGATAACGATTTAAAATTTTAAATAACATTCAATAGAATTATACAAAAGGATATTTATTAAAATACAACGATTATTAATTTTCCAGTTAAAAATATTTTAATTAAAAAACGAGGAATAAGAATAATACTCGTATATTACAATGTGTTATATGCGTAATATTGTATGTTACCACAGAACAATATAGACACTCAATCAGCTGATGTTACGTACATTCATATAATATTACATTGACGTATATATTGAACATACCTGAATAAAAATAGATTCTGTTTATTAGAATTATTATTATTATTATTCTATTATTAATATTACGGTTTTTATTACAACAACTATTAGACTAGAGTAATAGTTATACATGTACTATAATGGACTTTTATAATACTAGAGAGTAGAGAGAATAGAATATGATATATCTTACAGTTATTAATTAATGTTTATCGAGAGCATCATTGACTGATGCAGGATTATTGAAAATAATGCACTAGGTTGAGTATTAATTGGAGACATTAAAGAATTATAAAATGTTTCATTCAATAGTAATGAGTAAGATGGGTACCTCTTCTAGTTTTATTCTCGCACTCCAATTATTCAATTTTGGACTCTACAACTATTTTTCTAATCAATAACCTTATCTAGTAACTGCTAACTGCATGCACCGAAATCTATAATGACGATGACGACGACGATCCATTGGCCGCCGACCAGAATAAGGGATGAAATGTTGTTTTCTAGTGTGGTTACTCCTTAAAGTTAGATAACTCGCTGAACCTTTTTCGTGACGGTCCGCCCCGATCCATTAAAGACAACGTACAAACAATACTAATTTAATTAGGTTGATTGCCGAATGAATTATGTATATGACACAAACCACGGTGGACCTCTGTAGATCACTCTCTACAAAGAGACGTGCACTGACATGATCGGGCAAAATAGTGTTGAATTTGCGCGATGTAACGATGATAATCGTCCGTATTAATTAAGCCTACGCGAAAGTGATACGCTATTATTATATTTATTATTTTCATCATTATCGTATGAATTGATAATAATATTACTATTGCATTATGTTACGATAAATCGGCTGTTGTTGAAGTGTAGAGCACACGCATACGAAACTATCGTAAAAAGCCTTTGAAATTATTTCATGAGTGATGTTCGTTAGTAGAACGCCATTTTTAAATTATTCGTGTAACACGTTGAAACAATATTTTTCTCGATAGGCGAGAGGACACCATTAATTTACTTAATACTTTGAACAGTATAATCGAATAACAACTCTCACGAATTTCTAAAACTTTCACTTGAAACTATACACACGTTTAAGAAAACAATTATTTCAAAATAGGGCGTTTAGCTACTCCCGTAGATTTTTTTCATTTCATTGAAAAAAAAAAATAATAAAATAAGAATCGTCTAAATCAGTCTCGTGAAACTTCAGAAAGTGATGACGGTGGGTTTGGGTGTTTTTTTCTTCATATAGAATTTAGCAGCAGATTTCGTTCACTTTCAGCGTATTTTTTTTTTTGTTTTATCGTAATAATAACGAGAGGTCTGATTAAAAGTTATTGCCGCCCACGTGTCTTTGTCGCAGCCGGGCAAACAACGTCAACCATTAACGCCGCAGATGACAACGGCGTCGGTGGCGGATTAATATGGTGTATAATACGCATTGTTCGTCGTATTTCACTTACGTAAGTACACGACGTATTATTATAATAATATTATTATTATATTGTACGCGCAAGCTCGGCAGATCTGGGCACGCACGGCCGCTTCGAGTATTCGTATTAGCTAAATTAAATCACGCATTGTCGAGTGTGAAGATTTCGGATGGCACTATGAATGCATATTAAGCTCCGTGAACCGTTCATTAGATAAATTGCTATTTTGTAAATTGTCTCGTGGAAAACACCATCAAAGGGCCGACCGTTACTGTTGAAATGATGTCGTTGTCGTGATTGCAAACGGGTTACGGGGGTGGGGGGGCACAATAGATATATGGGACAGGGAAATTAAAATAATATTAATATTAGTGTACTTTATATATATACCTAATAAATTTAATATATTTACATTACTAGTGAAAAAAAATAATTAATTAAATCCAAGTTATCGTTGGGAAACTAAATTTGAACAATGCGTCTTAATTATACTTAACGACAAGACGATGACGAGAAGTTTCGGACAATTTTACGAGAATTTCGTTTTATTTATTTGTTTTTTTTTTCTGCTATCAAATAATAACGACGGGCAAATCGGAAAAAGTTTTTTTCTCTTTTTTTTTTTATTTATACCACCGTCCCGCTTTACATTATGCATTCATGAGCTTTTGTAACCCAATCTCGTCGGTCACGCTGCTTCTTATCGACACAAGGCTTGCGTTTTCGCTCGTTTATATATATTCGTACGTCGACAAATGTTACGTACACCGATTTATAATGATGCATTATTACGAATTCTTCTTCTTCACAAGTAAAGAAACAAAACACCACAGCGTTGATAACGTAATGCAATTTCGACCCACAGATATCGGAGTCGCCGCGTTCCGATTTCTCAGCTGAAGTTTTCGCTCATTATTGTTCGTATACACATTTTTTTCGCCGCGGAAACTTGAAAGGAAATATATACATAAAAAAAATTGTACGACATTATTCAGACATCCTCTGGTTCAAAGGTTTCGATGATAAATCGGAAGTTCACAGTCCAAATTACGAGAAGTAATTACATTATACAGCGTCACAGTATACATTTATAATACAATGTTGGGATATATATTTCGTTTGTCTTTGATTCGAATTATATTGACGATACTGTGTATATTATTAATGTCAGTAGGTAGATAAATTACTTGAGCACTGAAAATAGTTAAAGTACTTAAGGTATATTTATTAAATAAAATATTAAAAAGCACCTTTTATTTTTTAACCTCATGGTGTCAAATTATTTAATAATAAATTAATTTCATAATATTGTAGTATATTTTGTATTTAATTAAGCAACTTATATTTATTTTTATTGTTTCAAAATTTTACTCAATCCAAACTTAATAGGTTGGAAATAATTTTCATGCATTTCTGAATTATTTCGAATATGTTGGATCAAATTTCACATATATAATATAATGCATATAATAACTCTATACGCTTTATGGCAGAAGATGAAAGACGAAAAGTGACTACAGCACTAATATTACATAATGTTACCACAAACTTTGAAAATGGTAAAAGACTATGGGTTTAAATAATTTTGTAACTACACATATGAAAGTATTTTAAAGGTATTTAATAAAATATTTTACGTATAGTACATCTACGAACATAATATTATTAAAGAGATATCAAAAGGACTAAATATTTTAATACTAGAACTTTAAATTTTGTCGATATAGCTTTGAGATATTCTTGTCGCTTTTAATACATACATTGTACAAAGTGAAAAATTTAAATAATATAATAAATACAAAAATAAATTTCCAAAATAATAATAATAATAATAATGAGTTACGTTCAAAATGAATTAGAAAATATTTATCATGAATGAAAATTGTATAAGTTAGGTAAATTATATAACGTGATATGCATTTGAAAAACTTTATTTCGTTAAATTTCTTCGAGTCCACTGAATTAAGATGACCTAAAATATTATACAATTATTCAAAAGACCTAGTTATACTTCTGTTTAAATGCACAATTATTTAAAATATTTTTATAATTTATGCAGTTATCTCGTTAGTTATTGAAATGAGTGTGCAATTTATTTTTATTCTAAGTAAAAGTATACAGTCATAGTACAGAAAATTGTATAGCCATTGTTATGCCGTATTTAGAGAAAACTTGCGAACTTAGAAATATAATGAACATTTATTTTTAAAGAAAAAAATAAATCTCAAACCTCAGTTGTATAAATCAACAATATGGTTTTGCTTCAGAAAAAAAAATATATATTTATGGTTACTATTATTGGATTAGTTTGTAAGTAAATAATAAAATATAACATAACAGCAGATTTTGTTTATTTTTAAAAATAAATTACTTCAATAATAAAAAAGTTATTACATTTTGTTTCTACTATAGATTTTAAAACAAATTTCATTGACCATAATTAGTTTATATTTGTATTACTATACTCAGTTCCAATTTGTTTCATGTTTTCAAGATTAATAATTATTCGTTTAATTGGTATGGGATACAATTTCACAGAAGTTTTAAACGTTAAAAATATGATATCACCACCATATGAACATTGGAAACAAATTTAATATACTATTACGATTATGAACTGTAAGATATCAGTTAATAATATCATCATTGTTGTTATGATAATAATAGTTCTATATTATAATATACCTAAATACGAGACGACGCAATGCCATCAGACGGAACTCACCAGAAACCTAGTAAAATAGAACATCGTCGTATGTCATAATACGCGTAAATCGATTACATTATATTGTATAATGTTATTAATAGCATCGATGCAACGATATAGGTACGTTTATAACGAACCGCGAACACCGTTAAGGGTTATTCAAAGGTTTAAATCCACAGTTTTGCATAACTAGCTAGTCTAATTTGCATGCGCCGATCAAGACTTAAAGATGTTCATCACGGCACACCGCCCTGACCGTTTCCCTGTATAATATTATTCTATAACCACCGTTTACTCAATGCGTTCAATTGTTATTACTGTGTGAACCGGTGGCGGTTGCTAAAGGGAATGCGATTTTACGCGGTGCGTATATTATTATAATACCTAAACCGATATAAATAGCAATTTATATTGAAATCATCCTTCCGTCTGAGTCAGATTTCAGAAGTTCTTCTAATTATTCCATGTTAAAATAATTGTATAATATGTATATTATAATATTATGGTAAGTGATGTGTATGTGTACAGGCTGAGGGTTGGATAGTAAGCGGAAGAGTTCATTTGATTCCGGCACCGGCGGACCGAACGTTGAAAAGAAGAGAAAAAAAACGAATGAAAGGGTCATAATAATGTACATAATATACGTATATACGATACATGTGTATACACCGTGACGTATAATTAAGAGTGCAAAAGAAAAACAGCGAATGGGAAAGACACAGGTCACGACGTAATTTTATATTTGGTTTGATATTTTATTCATCCAAGAATTTATAACCCTCGAGTTAGTGGACGACTGTATGCTATATTATTATAATACTTATACTATGTATGCTATGCTTAATAAATTCGGAATTTATTCGCAGAACCTCATGCCCTCGGGATTTGCACCTGCACCTTGAAGTTCTAATGACACGTTTGTGTTTTGTAGGGTCTATATTATTATATTATTTGTAAGGTATGAACTGTGTGTATCTGTGTGTGTGTGTGTGTGTGTACATATTACATACATATGTTTAATTTCTTTCGGTTCCAATTACGTCACTGCTATAGCCACCGAACATGTGTTATATTCTTAATTAAATCGTCCTTACTCAAGCTCGCGACACTATAATATTAAATGTATTATACAAGACAGGAAACACACGAAACTCTCGTTCAGGCATATTTTGATTTAATAAAATAATATAAGAGGTTACTGCGCAGACGCCTGTGTGACTTAATTAGGACTTTTCTATATACAATATACAATATACATTAAATGTGAATATTTCTATGTTGATTGTGTGCATATTTTGTATGTAATATTATATATGATAGCAAGAGGCAAATATTCCGTATAGTGTTATCGCTTATATATCTCGTAAAAAGTAGATACATACATTCAAAAGGATCCGTAACCGTGAACGACTGGATTCCATATAAATATGTATATATAATGTATATAATATTAGGAATACGGTCATGGAATATATTTTGATATTATTATTGTGGGTTACTTTTTGGAAAAGTTCGTACAAATATCGCCAAGCAAGCAACTAAGCAACTGAGTTTCACGTAGAAGATTTGCGATGTAATTTGTGTAATATTGTTTTTTTTTTCCAATAACATTATACTATGAGCGTAGTAAAGAGTTACGGCGGCAAAGGTGAATGCAATTTTAGAAAAATTACTTGTCATTTTGACTGCAAAACTTTCAACGCTAAATTATTGAACTTTAAAAGTTTTAACTTTAATAATATTTTAAATGACTAATTGTCTCTAAAAAATATATTTTTTTAATTTATTTCACAATACTTATACGCATATAATATTTTGATGGAAAGTGTTAAATTTGTAAACCAATAACGAATCAAAAGTTTTCCTAACAAAAATTAACTTTAGCTACAATATTCGTTTAGAAGGTAATGTTGAAACGGAAAAACTTGGTTTAAAAATACCTTAACTCTATTATTGTATTTATTATATTTTATCGAGATTTCTATCCTTACAAACTAATTATTTTTAAAATAATATTATACATATTTTATATTGTAAATATATACCATCATATAAACGTTTTTCACCTAATTGTAGACAGGTGGTAGAAATAAACTTGTTATCATAGTATTTAAATCAGAAACTGTAACTATAATTGTATTTCAATCTCAAATTTTACAATGACGATTTAACAATTTTTTTTCAATATTTCTAAATCGAAATGTATCTTATATAATTCACAATTTGGTTTAAATTAGGTACTTATATTACAATAAAAATCAAAGACATAAACCCTTGATTAATACATATACGTTTCGTGGTTGTTTGTACTTCTAAATAATTATTTTCTCCTATTAACATAACAATAATAAAATTATAAAATAATTACAGTTAATCCAAATTATTTGCAAACTAATAAAGCTTGTCCAATATTTAAATTTTGTTAACAGGACAGAAAAATTGATCATGGTTTTTAATTTAAAACATTGTTCTACATTAACATTTATAGTACATTTATTGATACAAAAATATTTTTGGTAAAATAATTATATATCATTACAATTTACAAAACCATTTTTATTGTTGTTTATTTTATATCCTCTTAGAATCTTGGGTAAGTACTTATTTAAAAAAATGTTGAAAGTTGAAATATTTTAAACAACCTCGTTACCGTTTCATTTTTCGTGTACATAATTTTACTCGTCTTGTGTTCAGTGTCTGTGCAGAATTATTATGTATCTATGATTATAACAAATACCTTGTAGAGTCAACATATTTAAATTTCATTGAAACCTAAATTCAGATGAATAAAGGACCATAATGCCCTTTGTTTTCCATGCATGCTTATTTGAGTTGTGATATTTACTTTTGATTATACAATATTTCGTTTTGTATACACGTAAAATAGAGGGGAACAAGCTTATTTCATTGTAGGTATTTCAGCTTATATATTTTTTTATTTTTTTTTATAAAGGTCGGTTGAACGTTTTTGTGTGTATTTTATCTCAATGTATTTTAAGTTAAACAATTGTTTATATACACACTCATATTTATAACATATTATATTAGATAGACCCTATTTGTTTATATAACAAATATAATGAAAACTTTAACAATATGAAATACAACAACGAAACATTATATTTAGTAATATATTGTGGTACGTGAAAAATTATAACTGTTACGAAAATAATAATAATAACAAGAATATCACGTACGGTGTATAAAATTAACTTTAGCTTTGTGGTCTATGACTTATAGTTTCTGATCAAAACTACATTAAAATGTGGATAATTATCATACTCATCAAAAATACTTTTAAAATTTATTTAAATTAGGTATTTAAATTTATTTTCCAATGACTATCAATATATATAAACACTAATAAAGTCATAAAATTAATAAGATCATATACCTCTTTATAATTTATATTTCGCTGATCATTATAATTAACTTAACTGTATCTACCTATTCTACCTATATAATAATATTTATTTATTTTTTACGTGATATTTATAATAATATTATTTAGCGTTCATCAGCACGTATTTATTCAAATAGATAAATACAGTGCTTTCAGTTCCTTGGTTTTAACTATCGTTACGCCGCTTGGTCTGTTTCCAAAAATTATCAGTTTGCAACAAAATATTTAACTTATTTTATACTAAGCATATTTTTCTAATAGCATTACAAACGTTGTCTTGCCAAAACTATCGTCGAAGTTTCTTCTAATCTATGCCATTAAAATAATGAAAGAGTTTTGTATAAAACGTGTAAATTATGCTTATTTATTTATTCATATATTAACGTTTATATTAGTAAATACAAAAATTGTTTTAAATAATATTTATGTTTTCCTTTTTATTTATTTAAACTTTGTTATTGAATTAGTTTTGAAAATTAGGATATAGTGTTAAAAAGCACGGAAAAAGAAAAAATATAGTTATAATAATACATAAGTAAATAATAATAATAATAATAAATTCGATTAATAGCTACGTTTAATTATAAAGTCAATATGGTTAAACAAATTTAACATGGGGAGTATAGTATTAATTTGTTGAGATACGAGTACATGTCGGATGTCGAAGGAGGTGTTGGAAGATTTAAAAAGAGACAATAAATTGATACACTGTAATGAAGTTTTAGGACAGTTAAAAGTAAGTTAGTTATGTCACAAACTATAAGGTTGTTGTAAAGTGCAAAGTGAGACCAAACTGGAGACGAAAGAATTATGATATGCATTTCCTAGAGAGATTAAGCTACTAAGATTATAGCGGGATAGTTGAATATATATTTGAATATTTCTATATTATGTGGTAAAATGAGGTGATAATGATTCACATTGCTTATGGTATGTATTGGTTATACAAGTTTGAGGTTAAAATCTGACTATGAGATTTTAGTAAGGGGTGGGGGGTAGGCTATCTGAGATGCGGCGGATTAAACTAATTTGTTAACGGATTCATCATCCACTTTTTTCATGATGTTACTAGGTACTTACAAAAATGAAATGTCAAAGCCTGACTCTATTAGAGAATATAAAACGATCTGATATTATTTATATAAGGAGAATGTTGTAATTTGAATATATTAAAGGAGAGAGTTTGAAAGCAGGAAAATGAGTCGGTGGCGATAAGAAATTAATTTTGTGATAAGGATGAGATTGCTTTAAACGATTCAATTATTTGGAACCATTCGGCCATACTATATGAATATGCAGTGGATGATATATTATTAGAAAAGGAAATGTGAAAATCCAAAATTTAAAATAAAAATCCTGTTGATAGAGGAGAAGTAGAGCTATAATAATGGTGTGTGATAATATTAGGGTTGAGGGGACATAAGCAGACAATTTGTGGTCGGCAAGAAGAGATGATTCGAGTGGGTGTTAAAAATCGAGTCAAATGTAATTTCAACTTTTTGTTACCATTCGGTTTATGTTATTAATACCAAAAATATTATTGCTAAGGAACTTAGCCACTCATTAACTGATGAAGATATTCGTATTAGTGAATTCAATGATAATTACTGGTATTTCGATTATGCCGTTGAAGTTGGGTTTGAAGTGTTTGATGTGTTGATCAACGTTATATTTCGTATATTATTTCGTTTATGTGACAACGAGTAAAGTAATGTAAGATGGAGCCTGAATGGTGTTTTTAATAACGTTCCCAAGTTTTGACGAGTTTTTAGTATGTCATTATCAATGGAATTATTATTGTCCGCTGTATCGCCTGAGTTGATAATCACAATGCTATCGTACGTAAAATTATTTCCGAAATTTGTGTTAAAATTAAGAGTAGAATGATTATTTGTTATGTGTTGTAGATTCTGTGAGATTGGATTATTAGATTGATTTGAAGTTGAATAGTTGCGGTTTTTACTGCATATAACAAATTTAAATTCGGGATCTGAGTAATGACATTATAAAACAATCACGGATTTAATTTTATTGGTCTCAGTTTTTTGACTTAGATGGCGGTCGTTGCCACTAGTTGGCAACAGAACATTGAAATAACTTTTAATGAATTAAGTAATAAAATGCTATAACTTCTAAGTGATAACTAGTGGAAAGACGACCGTTAACGATGAGAGGTAGATCGAGACTGAATAACATGGTTAAAATTAATTAGTAAATTCTTAATAACTCAAAAAGCTTTTTTTAATTATTGAATTACATTTTTAAAAGTTTGATTACAATTTTAGCTTTTTTTATCAGCAGATTCTTGATGTAATAAACATTTCATCAAAGAATTTGAATTTTTGAGATTTAAATTATTTTCTTATTTCTTATTCACAATGTGTTAATTAAAAATTAAAATAAAAAAAGATAAGTAATGGTTAAACAGAAAAATATACGAAATTTATTAGATCATCTCTGAAAATTATTTAATGAGGTATATTATATTTAAAATTTAAAGTTATATTAGTTTTGTAATTAAAAAGTAATTCAAAACATATTTTTATACTTAACTTTAATAGAGGATATTTACCAAAAAATTAGTTCTAGTTTTTAAGAAATTCGTAAAATAATATCATCAGTATTTATTTTTATTCTACTCATAAATATTTTACATTTCATAAATGACATATGTTCGCGGAAACAGGATAGAACTTATTATTCATTATCTTGTAAATATTTTTCAGTTCTGTTTACGAGACGTAAAACCAGACTAATAGATTATAAATGCTTATGAATTATGATTTTTTAACTCATGTATATTGCGCATGCACAACACAATTTTATTTATTTTTAATAGCAACCACTATTTTAAATATCATTTTTGAATTTATCAATTTTTTTCAATCAATTTTGACATGTATTCTAAACTCAAAATTTGTAAAATTAGAGCAGGTAAAATTTTTAAAAAATGTATTAAATTTGATTTTTTTTTTTTAGTTGTAAGTATTTAAGTATTTTTTCGTTCGTAATAGAAGTTTAGAATTGTATTTGTTGAAAATACATGTTTTTATAATAATTTACGTGTTTTCTGTAACATCATAATGTGTTATATTAATTCATAAATAGTAAATAATTACTTTATTAGTACTCTATTACTTTAATAATAAATGTAAATGTATCATATTATGTTGTTAAGAACAAAAAAAAAAATTAATTTTATATATTTTTTAAAAATTATACATAGTTCTAATTTTCCCAATTTTGGGTTTAGAATAAATTTGTTTTTCCAGTCAATTTTTAAGGTAAACAAATATGTTATACAATTATTGATTGTATTTTGTAAAATAATCAAATATTTATGGTTAATATTAGGATTTACTAAGAAAAATTTCAAGAAATTCTAAGGATAATAATATCTTCTTGAGTATATCCTTTTTAGTTCGATTTCCAATCTATGAAATAATGTAATCTTGTGTACTCCAAAAATTATTAAATTTTACGAGTACTAACTATCCCAACATTTGTATTACTATAGGTTATGTAAACTAATAACACAAAACAAAATTGACTTAAAATTGTCTATGTTTCAATAGTCATAATTCAATTTATTCTATTTAAACATAACATACAACCATACTGTTTTAAATAATATTTACATATGATTATATAATATAATTTGGTTTACGTAAACACTTTTTATAGTTAAATTTATTTAACTTATTTAATTATTATTATAAATATACACACCCACACATATATATATCTTTATTACAATCAATGAAAATTCCTTTAATTTTATAAAATTAGTTGTATAATTTAAATATGTTTCACACTCATTAGAAACCACACTATAACCAAAACAATGTATTTATTTTTGAATTGGTGTGCGCTTTATTCAAGTAAGTACTATGGCGTTATGTTGCCGTATGCAGACTATATAGTTATGTGTAATGCGTGAACCTATAGTATTTCATATTAGTGAACCATTTTTGAATAATATAAAATTATAATTTAAAGTACACACAGAAATGTATCATTTTTAAACGAGAAGCAAAACCTTGAAAATTGTTTATTTATATTTATATTTTATTTTTTTGTTTGTTTTTTTCTTTTGGTTGAAAACAAAAACAAAATCAAACGATTCAAAAAAATCGATTTGTTCTATAACTTTAGGCACAGCAACGGAAAAAAAAACTTTACGGTTGGTAGAAAAAGAAGCCGCTTTGCCTTAGTATCTACTCTCCAGTCCATCACCGCTACATCTACTTACAACCTCCTTATCACCTTTATACATATACATTATTAAACTATAGATATATATACTTACGTAGTAGACGAGTTTAAGGTTTGCTTATGGTATAAAACTTTTCGTAGCAATAGTTTTTGAGAAACCTCACCTCTTCCGCCATTGCTACCGTGTTCATTTCGAGTAATTCTTCAGGTGTCAGGCACGAACTGGGGCGGTTTGTCTGTAGTAATTCAATTTATCCACTCGCTGAAAAATTGATAGAATCCGTAACTCTTACCCAGTAACAAAGGGCTCACGATGGCCAATGGTCTAAGATGAAAAAACAGCAACTAGAAGATGCGAGAACGTGCGTTTAGTACATAATATAGTGTACCATTGGTTGAGATTGGTGAGAAATGCTCTTTAGTCACGGTTCCACGACCTGTGGCTTTTTACATCTATCCTCTCACTACCGTGCACCGTTATCATCATTATCCCTAATTAAATATTGATGTATAATATTTAAATTACACAAAAATAATTTTCGGACAATAATCTGTTATACGCACATCAACAGTCCAAATGTATAAATAATTTTCAATTAAATATTTGTTGTTTTTATTAAAAGTATACATAATCTATAATATTAAATTTAAAAAAATATTATGATAAAACATTATATAATTTTTTATTTTATGCTAAAGGGAAATCATCAACCAATTTACGGGTTCATGCACTAAATTATAATATACCTATCAATGTACAGTAAATTCGACGTGCGTCATACACAACCACCTAACATATTATATTATTATTTAGTTACTTTTGATGGTCGGCGCATTGTGTAGGAAATTTCGGTACATAATCATGTATAATATGTGGCCTTCGAGCGTTAACCACACCGTTGACAGTTGAAATATTATAATGACATGTTAATTGCGATGACACGTGCAATTGCGAATTACTCGTTTGGACAAGCGTGACTACTTTATTTTATTTTATTTTTAATTGCTTTGGACGAGCAGTGAATGATAACAAATTCACAGATTTCAAATATTGGTGGAGAATGGAATGACTATTTTTGTTACACTGCCATTGTAATGAGTTAAAAAAGTATAAATAATGATAAAAAAATCATAAATTGAAATGCAAATAAAATATGTATTTATGAATGCAATATGATTATAATATTATTATTTTTAATTTATTAATATATTTGTGTAAAAGTTATTTTACTAAATTCTATGATAAAATTAGTTTAATTTAAAGATATTTGTTAAATGTAAAAATGTGTAATGCGTGCATACATAAATATTGTTTATTTTTTATAAAACATGTAATAAGGAATAGTCTTCAATGTGATCTTTCTAAATAGATGTTACAGATATCACAAGTAATTATTACATAAAAATAAGTAGAAGAAATAAAATAAGATTACATTTTATTGACGAAAGATAAGACAAAAATAACGTTCAATGCTTGAGCATACATTTGAGTACCATTTTTTATATTGCATAGGTTTACAACAATATGAGATTCTTTATACCATGTATTCCTAAATTATATGTATTTATTTATTTAAACACAATATGAGATAATAATATAATATTATACAATATAATTTGAACCAATGAAAAGACTATACGCATGTACGCCTGTTATTTTAATATAATTTAAAATAGTCTAATACAAATGTAACCATAATATGCATGTCATATTATAAGAAGAAAATAATTCAAAATTAGTGTTGCAAATATAATCAGTATTCTTATAAATTATTTAATATATAATGGTATATGATATTTAATTAATTTTCTTAAATTTAAATATCTTAGATTATTATATGATATTATGTGATGTGCAATAATATTCATATCATTATTAATTACGCCGTGCAGTTATTAAGTATGTATTAAAATTTATCCATTATCTATATTTTATATTATGTTCAGTATTATAAAATATTTACTAGTTGGAAACGTTATTTTGAAGTTGAATGAATTATAATGAAAACAAATTACTTACTATCATAGAAGATTGATATTGAACTTATATTGTATTGGTTGTAATTAAAGTTAAAAATAAAATAAAGTTTTTTTTTTATCGTGAACGATTATACAAATTTATTTTTTAATACACTCCATTATGTCTTTGGTAGTCGGTGGATAATGAGTATAGTGATAAATATTTCACTTGGATAATAAACAAACACTATCAGTACTAATACACTGTTCGGCTATAGTATTACCTACACTGTAAACGCGGCACAAATCATGCTCTGTTATATTCTTCTTGTTGCATCCGCGGTTATTAGTTAATTACACGAAACCTTGTAACCATTGTACTCGCTATTTCAGTGGTGATAGCTTCGGTCATTCTCCGCGCCGATAGTCGAGCACAATGACATATTATTAATATGACACCTATACGCGCGCGCGCGTGAGTGTATAGAACTGATAGTGTTTGCTATAAACGTATATTATATTATACGTCGTATATAACATGTCTAAACGCCTACAAGCCGTACACCCGAATAGACGAAAAAAATTATAAAAAAAGACGAAAAGTCTGTGTATAGAAATATTATATTTATTACGCGTACATGATAATAATAGTAATAATAGTACGATGAATGTATAGCGAAAATAACCGGCTTTTGCGATGGCGAAAAGACGGGAAAAAATTACCTACGTTACACTCACTTACGTGCAGCGCCGAGATTATAAATCGTTTTTGGCTTGCCAAAAGTTGTATAATAAACTTTCAATATGATCACTGCCATAATAATATAAATAATACATAATAAATGTGAAAGCGCCCGTTAATGACTTTCCGAGGACAGCTTTATATTGTATATATATAGGGTGCTGCCTGGTCGGTGGAGGTGGTGGATGTGGTGGAGTTAGTGGTGGTGGTGGTGGTTAAGGTTGTTACGGGTGATATAGGGATAGCGAGGCGTAGGGTAGGTATACGCGGCGGTGAAAAAGGCCGAACGGAATTTATTAAGGCACAACTTCTTTGACACGGCAACGGCCGGCACGAGCGTCCTCCACCGTCGCTTCCGCTTCACAGTCCTCTCTGCGGCCATGCGCGCACGCCGTCATCGCAGTCTCCACCTTCGCCTTCGAACCGAAAAGCCGTTATCTCTATTAACCGTTATATTTTATGAGTTTGTACATATCGTATAGGTATAAAACGTAGGTATTATAAATACACACATACACACACACACACACACAAACACACACACACATATATATATATATATATTAGACCGATGGACGGGTGTGTATTTAATATATATTATATACTGGGTGATCCGTTTAACGTAAAACACTCATTATTATTACAAAAACCATTATACGCATTTTTTTGCACATGACTTTATGTCGATTATTAACGGCGTTTTTCTAAAAAAATATATACATATTTTTCTCGTTGTTATTATTTTTTTTAACTTTTTTTTCTAATAAAAACATGCATTTTAAATTAATTATTCGATCAGAATGTTTTTTTAAAATTATTTCGATACATCGAACCCTAGTGAAGTGTGTTAGAAGTGTCCCTGCAAAATGTTAGTCTCCATTATTCGACTCACTTAAAATGTTAATAATTATAACTCATATACTATTCGTCTATGTATGTTGTCATTCGAAAAGTCAAAAACTTAAAAATATATAATTGTTTTCGCTTATTAACAATTATTAATTAAAATCGCGTAAATAAAATATTTTCGAAAACGTTAGTATTTTCTGAAATAAAGTGTGTCTTACGTTAAATCGATCACCCCGTATAATATATGTATACACACCGTATTAACGGTACACGCGAGGATTAAAACCGCATTTTATATCGTGTCAACTGATTTATCTCCATCCTCGCGTGCATTCCGCGCGACCGCAGCCATTATACATGTCTCGACCGATCGCTATACACATAATATATATTACGTATGTTGTATGCCCCACCGCCGTCGTGTGTTATTACACCGCACGAGCACTCTCGCACGTTCTGATTTCCCTCTCACCGGCCCGACGGCCGTTAGGACATTTTTTACCCCACCAGCTCAAGTTTTTTTTATATATAATATAATGTAGGAATATACAAACGCGTCTGTTTCCGTATTCTTTTTTTTTTTTTTTTATAGCGGTTGATAAATCATGAGGGTGAACGAAAAAAAAAAAAACTTTTAAAAATTACTCCGGTCGGTTCATTACGGTTGTCCGCGCACATAAGCTTGTTAAAAAAATAACCGTTTCTTTGAAAATATGTTGCGCTCAAGTCGGACTGTCACGGTCATAAGTGTCGACATCGTCGTCGTCGCAATAATAGGAATAATACAACACTAAGGATTATTTATTATTGTACAATTATTCAGTGGGTAAAATTTATAGATTATTATCACAGTTTTACGCTTATGTTAAATATATAAATATATAAATATAACATTAAATTGTAAATCGCACATCGTACAATGATGTCTACATTATAATAATATATTATATAGGTAACTACTGTTATACAATTGTTTTAAAGTTTAAAATAATAGATATACGTATTTATGATAAAATAGATAATATTATTATGATGATAATAAATTATTCTTTTAATTTAATTATTGTGATGCACGTTAACCTCTCGTCCTATATCCAAACAGAAATAATTATTAATATAGCTTTCCTAAAAACTCTGCTTTATAGTTTTCAAATCCGGTATCGAAACACACACACACACACACACACACACTGCATATGCGCTGCGCATAATCATCATCATCCCCCATAAATGCATAGATTGTTCGCTGAAAATCTTTTTAATTTTTTTTTTTTTATGTGTTATGATGCATTAAAATATTGTTTACTAAAATAATAATATACATTATTAAAGGATTTATATGCATTTTTTTTATCTCGATCCATATAGTCAAATATAATTACTGGATTAAAATATAAACTGATGACTTATAATCTATATGAGTATTTACACTAGAATATACTCATAGGATTTATATTAAACAACAATATTGACCATTGTTAATAATTGTGAAGTAAAATATATATTTATAAAATGAGCTGAAAGTGTTCAAACTATGCCCTGATGGTATAATAATATGAGAAATGTGCGATATGGTTTTGATTCGGCCAAATAATATATAATCCCGTCAAGTCGAAAATTTTACAATTGTTGTCAATTTGAAATGCATAAAATATTCAAGAGATTTACTTCCTTTTCTCGGCTTGATTTTTTATTACCTATGTATATATCCTTGGACTAGCTGCTGTGAAAAACATGTCAGATAAATATTAGACTACATGGAATAATATTTACGCATATTAAAAGTAGCTTTAAGTCTGTATAACCAAGGTAGGAAATAAAATATATAAGAATAATAAAACACAACATGATTTACATACCTATATTAACAACAAAAAAGATGCGATAAACATCATAAATAGATTTAAATGTAATTAACTAGAAATCCTGCATTTATTTATTTTCTAAGATCATCTCTGAAATAATATGAGAATAAATATGTTAAAACTAAAACAAAAATATGATGGGAAGAGTTATAGTTTTGTACATTATAATGTACATATTATTACGTAGACAATATTTAATTATTTTTATTTCAAATGATAAAATGCTTTAATTTGTACATTTTCTTTAAAAACCCAATATAAATAATTAAATCCTAATATTCATTATTCTAAAACATAAAATATTACGTAATTGATTATTTTATCTTTGTATTTTGAAACAATTAAAATAAAATTGACATTTATATTTTAAAACAGTTGAATAATTTAAAAAAAACGCATTCATTTTTATGATATAATATTAGTCTATAGTACTATAATATTGAAAATATCAGCTTTACTGTTGCACAATAATTATTCTTAAATCAATGTAGCTTAAAAAAGTTTTGTTTTTAATAATTGTTTTGTTTATTTATTTGTCCATATTACCTATACATTGTATTGTAAATTATTTTAAATTAGAAATCACAATTTGAATAAAAAAATTAAATATTTTATCATTCGAAATGTTATTAAAAATTAATGTCGCTTTGAATTTACAATGACGTGGTTATTTTGTAACTTCATAATGTAATAGTATATTATGTTTTGTTAGTCAAATATTAGAGCTTTTGATAGCTAATTAAGTATTATTAAAGCAATTATTATCTGCTTGTTTACACAACAATATTACTAAAAAATTATATTTCGTAAATAAATATAAATTGAAAAGCCTATTTTATAATAACTTACCCAATAAACGTAATAATTTCTTTATCACAATGTAAGCACGCACAATCATAGTATTACAATTATTAAAAAATATTTTAATCTCAAGTAATTTCTTATGAATTCACCGACAAAGCCTAAAGTAACTTTAGAAATTGAAAAGCTTGAAATATAAACTAAATAGGTTTTAGGTTCTCTAACGATTTTTTTAAAAAATGAATTTTTTCAAATTTTTCAATTCACGCCATTCAATTCTATTAAAATAATGTGTTAGTATAATATTATATTTGAGAATAAGATGGTCTATTAAAATGATTGAAGTAACAAATTAATTATTTAATTATTTATTATTTATTAAATTTAAGCATAATATGGCATTTATTATTCATTATTATTATTTTTTTGTACATATTTTTTGATATGAACACTGATTTGTTTCAAATACTCTAAAAATCTCTCTTACATGCATATTTTTTCAGTAGGCATGGTGTATAATATCTTAAGTTATCCATACTAGCAATGTCTTCACAATTTGTGTATTCCAGTTAATCAATATTTCATAGTTTATAGATGTATAGTATACTTTTTATATATCTACATGCCAAAAAAAAAAAATACTACCATGCTTTTTAAATTATAGCATTTTCATAATATCAATCAATATTCAGAAATTATAAATACTTTTTAAATAACACATATTACTTCCCATTATATATCATAATAATTTACATCGTACGTCGTGTTTATATGTACACTCAAAGTGACATAATTCACATTAACATTTATTTTGTTGAACAAAATACATAATATATATATAACCATGTAGTAATATTTTATGATAATTGTTTTTGAAAATGTATTAACTGTAATTCATGGTTCAAAATATAGTTATTTTACTTACTCGTGTAAGTTTAGTAATTTATCTAAGAACGCTAATTAAACTAGTACAGATTTCAAAGACCAAAGTTTACTCAAAGTAAACTCATTATAAATAATATAAAATTAGCATGGTTTAATGAAAGAAGCAGGTCATTTATTCTTAACACAATTAATAACACATCGTTAAACTTCATAAAAAAAAAATGTATTGTAATATGCATTGTAGTTATATCATACAAAATATTAAATTATCTTCTTACTGAAAAAAAAAATGTTTCCATAACGTGATTTGTAAATTATTTCAGTGTGTATTCTTACGAATTGCCGCCATTATCTACAATAAAGCGCATTATTATAATAATAGTATCAAACGATATCCGGAAATATATTATTATATGAAAAAAAACCAACCTCTAGCCACTTCATACCTCATCGTATTCTACCGCCATGACAGCAGAAGAGCGGTCGGCCAACATGCAGTCCTCAATCGCCTTACTCGATGCGGTCCCCTTTCATCCACCTACAGTACCGACTACCGTAATACTACACTTCCCTTCACCATGTACGAGTATTCCCGACCAGCATGCACATTCCCGTGCCATTTTAAATTACTCCTAGCCGTTTCCTATTCCGAATCCTTCTACGTGCATTTCTCAAATTCTCTTTACCGCTTTATGTTCGTTCTCTCCCTCGCAACACGCTCAAACCACTTTAACCTATTCACTCTCGCCTTATCTCCAGCGTTGGGGTAAGTAGCTCTATAACCACCCCATGTATGTTATTGTGTACATATTCGTATACTTAACTCGGTATAATCTCATTTACACCGCACAATATATCCCTCTACGAGGTTTACGATGCCGCGAGTAATTTTTTCAACAGTTCCGTGTACGTATTTATACAAATGTCAACTGCTGTTCCCCGACGTGCACTATACCACCTGTCTTATATTATTACTGTTTGTATATTTAGTTGAGATAAAATATATGCAATAAAATTTTCACACAAAAATAAAATACTGTACATAATAATTATATTATTGATTATGTTTTTTTTTTTATCAGTGAAAAATAAAAAAAATGCATATTGTTGCTTTAATAATTGTATTTTTACTAAATTATTAATTACTTCTTCCAAACTATGAAATACAATTTGTGTACATCATATTTTTTTAATTTATAGTAATTTTATATTATTAATCTGACTAAAATATTCATTTAAGGAAGAAATCTCTATGAAAACATTTTTTTTTAATTTTCTTTGTAAATTTCCATCATGCACACGAATACAAGTAACGATGAATAAGTCGAAAATTTTTTGCCTATAGGTACCTATCAATTTTTAAATTAAATCCATCAAAACTTAAAAGTCGTAAAATAAATGTATGCATGTAATATTAAAATAATAATTGAATGAAAAATACGATAAGATATTTAAATTATTTTCCTAATATCACAGTAATATAACAGAAGTCTGTTGAAAAGGGTGTGTTACTGAAAATGTATGGAAGCTTTTCATGATTTCCAGAAAAATAATGATTATTTTCAAAAATCACCCATCATACGTATCATATGAGTTAAATAATTTCAAATTGTTGTATATTTCAGCATGATAATTTTGGAGTACTTCCAAACAAATGATTTCATACTTTAAAATAGACACAATATATAAAATGTAAAATGAAATAATTCATTACTTTATTGGGAATCTAAAACTAACATGTTTTAATAAAATACGGATAAATTATACATCACAGTTTGGTTCAATAAAACAATAATAACTTATATTAATTGGTATATATATATGTGTTTCATAATATAGGTATATAATTTAAGCAAAACACCCATAATTTATGTCGTATATTTTGCGTTTTCGTGTTTACGTGCAATTTTCGACGATTGCCATTAGTTTTGTTTAATTTATGTGATATAATTTGGTGTATCAACATGCATACATATTTAGCTCTGTACTAACTAGTGTTTGTCCATATCATACAATCGGACATTGTGCCTTTACATATTTGAATATTTAACTACAACTTCATTTTAACATGTTTACACATGTTACATAATATATAATCTAAGTATTCATAAAATTATTATTAAATTTATTAAAGTAAAAATTGATATTTATTAAAAATATTATATTACTATTATTCATCTTATCAATAAAAAAAAAGTTTAAATACAAATATAATAATTTAATTTTCCTGTAATCAAATGAATATTAATTAATAAAGCACAGTTTGATTTTGTAGTTATGAATAATTTAGACTTTTTAAGACTTAATTTTTAATGTATTCGCAAACTTTAATGGTATTATATTTTATAATTTGGTTTTTTTTTTTATATTACTAACTAAAATTCTGAAAGTGAATATTAGCTTTAACGTTTATATATATGTATGTATATTTTTTTATTATACACAATATTATAGTCATAAAAAACGAATAAAATATATTTAACTCAAGAAAGCTTATCATTCGTCGATTCTGCGAATACTAATAATTGTTTACTATTTATTGTTAGTAATATTTGCTTTTTAACTTCCATTTGTTACTTAAAAATACTGAAAAGTATCTTTAATGATATAATACCACACATTATTGCTAGTAAATATTTTTTACCATTTATTTAATAAGACTCGCATCTTGGTTTAAAAGAAAACCTTTAAAATTAATCAAAAATATGCTATTAGTCAATTTAATGAATGATAGGATTTGCGTATTTAACAATAAAAGTATAAAAGTAAGCTTAGAAAGAAAATTAAATATCAACATTAAATCTTCATTATAATATACTCTAATAAAATAATATGTATATACGATGTGTATTCATAGGTATGAATATATTTACTTTATGATTAATGTTTTTAAAGGATCAAATGAACAACGTACATTGTTTTTGTATGTGAATAAAATGTTATTCCATCATTATTAAGTCGATATTATGTATTATCATAATTTTAGTGGTTTGCAGTTAAATTGATATATATATATTATCTGATATTTTATGTTCACTACAGGCATTAAACCTCAGAGCGAGAAAAGCAAAGGCGGCGAGAAGACCACAACTAAGCAGAGATATGAAACCGGGTATCATCATCGAAAATGTTGCACAGACCAGGAGACGTCTGGCCGAGACTACGTTACTGGCTACAGCCTCATTAGCGCCCGGAAGTTCATCCATCATTGATGAAGGGCCGACCAACACAGGAAGCGGAAGTCAGGTAGTTAAATATGCACATCAAAATAGTTAACTAATATGTTTCGATATAGAACAATGATGAACTTATAGTAGTATGATAATATACACGTGTTTAAATGTTTAAAATGTTATAATTTAGATCAAAATGAAAAACAATGGTAACATACAACGTATATTTTTCCAGTTCAATAGGCAATGGTTATAATAGTTATTTTTGGCATAAATATTGTATTAAAGATTAATTATAACGAAATTGTTTTTGTGGTTAAAATGTTGTCGGTGCTTATTGTTGGTGAATCTGTAATTGAATTAATTAGCTGATATCATATAAGCATCAGCAATACTAGACTCTTATTGAAGGGGGGGGGGGGGTACGAAATATTCTAAGTAAAATATTAACGCTCTTTTATCAAATTTCATTACTTTAGTATTTTACATATTATCCTAAAGCTCCATGTGTCGCTTAGCTGGCCTCAATGTTTCGAAGGTTTCAATAACTACGTCAAAGTCTACATTGTATACTAGTTTCTGTCCTATGAACTTAGTGAATAGGTTATATAAACATTCTTGTAACATGAATGTTCTAAGTTTAGATTTTAGATTTTACTATGTTTGAATTTCGAAAATGATCTTTCACATGAAAATGTCGTCACAGGAATGACCATTAATGATTTTAAAGCTCTAGATACATTACAAAATATAAGCTAGTACCATAAATGGTTAATCAATCCATCTAATTTTTATAATTTGCTTTGTTATTTTTTGATAAGTCCGTTGATTGTTTAGTATAAAATTAAAATACAAATGAAAGAAAAAAAATATCATCACTAACGGTTTCTAATTTTAATAAATGACCCAGTGTCTTTCTTTCTATTATATTTAATGTTTCTTGATTAAATTTTAAGTTTAATCTAGTTATCAACTGATTTAATGTTTGGAAATATACATAATTATTTTAGTTTTATTATTTTATACATTTTTGATTGGTCTATTTAAGACGATGCTTTTATTTTTTTATCAGCAGAAATAGTGTACAATTTTCTCCACTCAGTTGTTTAGTGTTTTTTTTTAAATATTTTTAAAATCAGTTTTTTCGTAGATTCTAAAGATTTTTTAATAACATAACGAGGTCAATAACTATTAATTAATTTATGTTTGATGATTGTAAAACTGTACTCGCATTATATTATATTTAATATTGGATCTAGAATTTGCATAAAAAAATAAACATAAAACTATTTATTATATAAACCAACTAAATGAAAAAAAAATGTAACATTTTAGCGTGATTAATATTTTCACAAATCGTAGTCGTAGATAAAATATAGACCTTATACTTAATATAATAGCATAAGGTCTATGAGACAATCACTGAGCACTAAAAATAATGACACATTTATAGATGTATAAAATATACGAAATATATTAATATATTATTATTATTATATTATATATTATTTGTAATAATGTATAAAACCAGTTGCATAATCTGTCACCCCTTCACTGTAGTACTGTCTATGCGTATGAGTATAGTTTCAATAAGGACATCGGCATTTAAATTAATAATAAATCGATAATATATTTGTAGTTCATGAATAACCTAGTAACAGTAACTTCATATTTGATATAATCATTCATATCTTGTAGGCATGTTACAATAAACTAATGTAAAACATAACTACACACATTTCTCATAATTTTATATTCTGTTCAACTACCTTTCTATTTCTATCCGGTAAATAAAAACTGTAACATCTTTATTAATTATATTAAAAAATAAAATATGTGCTTGCTGATATTGATTTTTCTAAGTCTATATATTGAGTAGATATGTAAAATATTTAAAGCTGAAATATGTGCATTACTCAAATATATTATATATATAAATATATATATATATATTTATGATCTAAAAAAGTTTATTTTGAATATTAAATGTCAGATAATTAACTTTGATGACATAAATTTTAATTTTAATTATAAAAATTAAAAAAAAAATATTCAATTTATTATTCAAACGATGTGGGTACATTAAATTAATGATTAATATATATATATATATTTAATTTGAATAAATGTATGGTTCAAACGTACTTTGAATTTTGAAGTGTATTATAATTTTTGTTGATACTAATACTAATATTAATGATCAAATAAATTTTTCAATATCGTGAATTAAAGTGGTACTTATACAATTGATAATTAATTGTAGGTATACATACTTATGAATGTTAATATTCAAATGTTTCAATTATTGAAAATTAAATTAAATTTAGTTTATTTGAAATAAATATTGTATCATAATAGGATAATCCCATTACCCTGTATATTATCCAAATTCTTAAATGTCGAGCTGTTTAAAAATTATTATTATTTGCTTAACATTATTCAAATTTAACTTACGGTGAAACATCTATGTACTAAAATAATATGTACAAAATGCATTCTTTACGTCAAAAAATATATAAATTTCTCATAATTTATTTAGGTTACAAAAAAGAAATATTAAGAAATATTCTATATTTTCTCAGGGAATATAAATGTATTAAGCTATATTCTTCATTACTAACATTACTTAGTGTTCTTGTTATAATTATCAAAACATAAATATGTACAGAAATCGTTAATTTCTTAAGTTACAATGCACAAAAACAGTTATCATCTATTAATTTGATTAATTTATATTCATAAATGTACACATAGTAAAACGTATTTACCTAAGATAATTTACATAAATATTTTTAAATTATTCAAATACTTCATAAATCATCATCTATAAAAATTATAATGTGTGCGTGTTTCTTTTCAAACCTTTCATAAATAAATAATACAATTATGAAGTATAATTTGATGAAATTTTATTTGAAAATTCGTAAACGCAAACAACATACATTATAATTTATATGATAAATTATATTACGACTAAAATTATATAAATATACGTAGAACTCTTTAATGATTAATCATTCTAATTGCTAATAAAGACATTTATTAGAAAACCAATCTGATATGTATAGAATAAGTTTCACTTGATTTTTTTTTTAGATTATCTAAGGTAGAAATGTGTTCAGTATTCAATATTTTATTACTATATTATATTCATTAGTATCAGTATAATAAAAATTCTGACTATACTCTTTACGATTGATTAGATTAAATTTGATTGTGAAATTTATCCAACAAGATATTACTTTGTATAAGGAAGCCACAAGCATTTAATAACAAATAAAACATAATAAAGTATAAAAAAAAAAAAAGAAATAAAAATTAATATTAGTTGTGCCATTTGGCAAAATACTGAATACGACCAAATAGTCGTACTTACAGTCTATTTCTTGTATTGTCTTTTAAATTTGATTTTTAAAATGGAATTAAAATAAATTGCCATGTACAACCACAATGTACTGAAGTGTTATCATTTTATAAAAGTATTAAACTACTCCGATATCAAATTAATCCTACTAATTTTTGTTATTCTTTTGGAGAAATTTAAAATTAAAATTATGTACCTATTGAAATGTGTAAAAATAATTGTTGTCTACTTTATGTTATATTATATTATTGTCTAATATGAAAAGCATGTGTTGGATTTTTTGGGTTGGATACAAATATTATACAAATACAATTTTAATATATAATTTCAAAAATTTACCTCTAGATTGTATTTAATTTTAGAAATATATTTATAAAAAATCTGTGTATTATATCAGTACATATACAGTAATCTCAACTGAGTGGGTCACGCAATGCCCTCTGCTATCATTATAACACACATAATAATGCGTATGCTTTCGGGGTGTTTTAATGGGTTTTTTGTGTTAACAGGACGACGAAGAAGAGGGCGGATCACCCGGCTCAGATGACTGTCACATCATACATAACGACAAATCTACAGACTTTATCCTGTCCACAGTCATGGAAGAAACCGCGTAAGTGTAAACCTTATGTAATGTTGTGGTACTTCTGTGAAATCTATGACTAACTTTAATTTAAAAGTTATTCTATCAAGCTGACCAAATACACAATATTAATTATAAAATATTATTTAATTTAATTCTTTCAAATATTAAATCGTAGGCTGCAGAGATGAGTGGATTTATATTTTTATATTTTTAAACTTTGGTTAAACATTTCGGTAACTGTTACAAAATTAATTTAAATATTTAATAACATATTGTAAATGTATTTGTTAATTTTTTATAGAATATTTGTATTACATATTATGTAATCAACTAAACACATTAATAAATTAGAGGTAGAAGCTTGCATTGTAAGCCGGAAAAAAATATAAATACCATTTATCTTAAATTAATATTTAACATACTAATATTTAGAAGCAACCATAAAATACATGAATAACTAATTATTATTTATTAAAAATATAAATTAAAACAACATAAATAGATAAATAGAAAATTTTATTAAATTACATGTCTTTTAGTGAGCCAAAAATAAAAAATAAATTTTTTTGATTTAAAATTGTCTTAATTTAAAATAAAACTAAAGTTAATATTGAAAAATAAATACGTTTTTAAAACTAAATTACAGAGTATCACAGAAGTTATTATCTTAATTATTGTATTCAATTCATCAAAGTTTTAAGTACAACATTTTAATCAATATTCATAAAATCGAAAAAAAATGGTACTAAAAATATTTTTAAATTAAAATAAATTGTGAATGATAATTTTTTTTTTAATTTCCACTATTTGAATTATGTTCTCAGATACTGTCATCATTTTTAATACACAAATTAAATATAAATGAACTTTCTTCTATTTAAACGATTAAAAATTAAAAAATATTTTTAAATCATAATAAGAGTTTGATTAATTAATTTTTAATCATAATATGTTTTTAACATCAAATTTATTAATAAGTTTTTAATTTATTATTCATATTAATAAGTTAAATGTTTTAAATTTAATAAATTTCATCACAATAATCAATAGCTTTTTAAAGATTATACAGCAGTTTGATAAATAGCATTGAACTAATTTAAGAATTTAAAACTACATTTCTTAAAATTTACTAAAAACGTTTTATTTTCAAAATAAACTTAACTAATAATTAATTTTAAAAAAGGGCGTGGGCGAGTAGGTATCGCTCTGCTGTATATCTAGTAGAAATGGAGATTAGGTCACTATAATGCATGTGTTAAATTTAAACGCAATGACAGGTATCATTGTGTACGAAAAACGATTCTGAACGAAGATTATTTGTTAGTCTAGGGTGTATTATATTGTTACCTATATTTAAATTGTAATATATCGTTATTTTACGCGATTTCGTAAAAATTTAAATTTAATTCGCACATAAAATGTATTCTATATTTTTACAGTTATTTGAAGAAAAAATTATAGAAAACCTAGTATTGGGTTTTTTAACCTAAGGTATAAATAATAAAAATGTTATGAATTTTCAACTTCAAAATTTCTTACAAATTTTCACGATTTTGACATATTTCGTAAACATTTGAACTTTAAATGCTGATAAACAAAAATTGTGACCAACGAATTTTGATTTTTTTTTATATTACGATAAATACAATTTATAATAAACCTTGTATTAAATTTTAAAGATTTTTTGGATTGCCAAATTTTTTTTTGACATTTAAAAAAAAACTTAGAAAAATCAAAATTTTCAATTGTTTATAAATAGCTTTAAAAAAGTCAAAATATTTAATCGTAAATAGATACTGCTAATATAAACATTTGGTGAAAATTTCAAATATTTACAATGATTCGTTTTGAGTTAGGTACTGCAAAATAAAAAAAATCGATCATGTCGAAAACTGATTATGCGTAAAAATTCCCGTATTTCAGTTTTTTTTTTAAGGTTTTTCCTGACGCTTTTAAAAACTATTGAACATTTGACATATATACCTATAATACATAATTGAAATTACATTATTTAATATGAAAATAAATATTTTTAATTGTACATATATTTTTTTCTGAATTTTTACGAATTAAAATATAAAACAACTCAATTTTTCTCTATTGGTATTCTACTTATTAAACATAATTGTACATTTTTTTTTTTTATCACGAATGATCAAAGTTATTACAACAATTCAGTCTATTTAATTATTAAGTAATAATAACAATATTTTTTTTTCTCGAATTTCTATTCCAGAGTTACAAAAAAATGTATTTTAAAAAACGAATTTATAAAAAATATAATAATTTATTATGTTAAAATAAGCTTTAATATATTATATACATATAATAATATATATAAATGTTGATGTAAAATAATTGCATACGACTTTTAAATACAACTATTAATATTTATGTTAATAGTATCTATGTACATTTTTTTATACGTTTTTATTGTGTACTGATATCCTACCAAAGTCCTACCTATTATTTTCAACTCACATTAGACATTTATTTTTGTTTGTGAACGTGTATTTTTTAATACATAAATATATTTATTATTATGAAAAAAGTGGAAATGAATTGTATTTATTAATAATAGTGTACACTACACTCCATAGAAATTGTGATCGTTCACGTTGATCCTCGTGTGATTAAAAACGAAGGTTGTTCGGATCATCGCAAACAATCATGCGAAAAACAAATTGTTGTGTAGCAATAATTTTGTTATTAATGAGTATAATTCGTCGATCCCTAAAGGAATAATAATAATATTTCATATTTTCTGACGCAGTGAATAAACTAAAAGTTATAACTTTGTGTCGATCCTTCGAGTCGTGCGGACGACCATTCAAATGGGTCGACACTAAAACTAAACTTCATGGAGACGACGATAACCACCGAGCTGTAAATGTGCGAGACATGATATAATGGAAAGTCGTCGCGGGTCCAAATGTTTGGATGAGACTTCTTGTCTCGATTTAATCGCGGTCGGACGTACTCACCCGCCGCTATACCGTGTTATTATTACTAGCGTACACGGGCAAAACAGGCTATCATTTCCAATAATGACTGTATAATCGCTCACCGGATAAGTCGCCGGGCTCGCCGGGTGTTCGCTGTGTTATAAGAGTTAGTGTGATGACGATTCGGTGGAACATGCGCAACGATCATTATTATAATAATTGTCGTCCGTCTCACTCGATGTGACTCCAGAGTCCAACGCCCGACGTTTTAATTCGGAACGCTTTAGATGTTTTATCAAACGATAATGGTTATTTTAATTGAATCGTGTTCGTGGTAAGGAAATTGAAAAAGTTTTCCACGCAATGGTAATGAATATTACGTTTTTGAGTATGACGATAATAATAATTGTTTACGAGCCCTTTCTATAGGATACCTTGCATATTTTCGCTGTAAAACAATATGCAAAGACGGAGCATTTGGTTAGGTATGACATTATTTTTTTTGTCGCGCACACCTGCAACTTGGTATTAGAAATGAAAATCGTCAAAATGTAATGGTACAATGCTACATTATTTCTTACCTATACAGTATATTTTAGAAATATACTAAAAAAAAAAATAAATCCCTGATAAATAATGTAATACTTAAGCCAAACGGTATAAATTAGATTTATGAACGTCCTTATTCACCGTTCGCATTTTGTATTGTTGTATATTATAATATTATGCGTTACATCACTCCATCCATTGAATTGTTTCCTCGACAAAGTATACAATATCATGTACCTACCAAGATAATTATTATACTTTAAACTACGTTATACGAAGTATATTGAGCTAAATATTTCTGTTCTAGGATGGTGGCAACGTTGGCCACACCATCCAACCTAACTGCCGACCCAAATGGAAACTTGGGTTCCAGACCACAGGATATCGATCTTGTAACAAGGGTCTTGAATCCTAACCAAACAGTCAGCTCCATTAGTGACAAGATCAGTGATAAGGTAAAATTACATAAGAAAAAACCTTATTTTAACCTATTATATTACAAAGTGCGCTTGGTATAAAATTATAAAAAGGTATTTGGTGAGAGAATATAAATATATAAAAAATCACCAAGCAAACTTAAATTTCACTCTTTTTTAAGTTAAGAAAAAAATAAATTATGAACAGTCATTCAGTATAATATGATGAAATAACTTTTGAACAAAAAAAGGTGCAATGTTTGATTCCATAATGAGTGAAGTCACATTTCAGTATCATAATACACAGACAGAGTGTACAATTTTCATTCTCCTAAGTCAAGCATTATATCTATATACTACGTAATCTTTTTAAATAATAATCAACTTATATATTTTCAAAATTATTATTCTTTTTGATCGTTTGAACCGGATATCCTCGTGTTTGCCATATAAAATTGTAATTATTATTTAAATATTATTATAGATTTCACCCATAATTAATAAACAGTTCGATAATTATACTTAACATGTACAATTTGTGATGTCAAGTTTGTGTAATTTTGTCGTGCAGGTTTCTGAAATTTAAATATACATTTAAAATCAACATCATACTATAAATCCGTTCCCTAATCCTTACGCATAACCTTTATCAATTTATCAACTCACCATCACTGCCACGGAGCTGTTATCACGGGGCTTATGTGAAAATAACGGTGACGCTCTAGCTATATTTTGGAAACATAAACTCACCAAACTAGGATTAGAAAACTTTGTTTGGTTTAAAAAGTTTTACAAAGTAAAATTATTATTCATATTTACTATGGACAACACGGACGATATAGTTTTGTTAGAGCAATAATTTACTTGAGGATCTCTTGTGATTTAGGTACCAGGGAAACGTAGAGATTCATCGGCAATGTCGTCACCAATTGCAATGACCACTTCGTCGTCGACAACATTGACGACAACGGTCACGGTGACGGCGGCCACCTCAACAGCCGTACCACAGCCAATAGACCGATCGAATCGAACAACACAATCACTGGTGAAACGTTCGCTGTCGTCGATGCTCCGGAACGGTTCCGAGGAGGATAATTCGAGGTGTTCGAAAAAAGAGTATAAGACGACCACAGAAGGGAGCAGCCGCTTCACCATATACAAGGTGAATAAGGCGAGCCGGAAGAAACGAGAAAAGTCCTCGGCAAGGAAAGAGAGAAAAGCTACAAAAACCTTGGCAATTGTTTTGGGTGAGTCACTATTGTATTTTTAAAATTTTTGCCAACATTTATATTTCCATAGTTATTATTATTATCATTATTATAGTAAAGAGTTATAATTTTTCGGTGATAGAAGGAGTGTGATCCTAATAACCCTTCAAACTCATTCCGTTTCCAATAACAAATTTGATACAGATTGTACTTTTTATTAGGTATTTTGTGAATTTTCACAGGAAACTTCAAGAAACTGATCTGATTTACGATACTTATGATTTTCATAAATTTCATCTTGGTTTTTTCATTTTTTATGTGTCGCCTCTAGGGATTTGAAATATTCGCAAATTATTTATCGTTGTGACACGCAGACAAGATTAAAATATATTAAAACAAATTCCATTTGAGATTCTACTATATCTATCTTAAATAATTGGTACATTTATAAATAACAATCAACAATATTTGCTATGAATAGAATATTAAAAATAGTGACAGAATACATTTATATATATATATATATTTTGTTGTAAAATATCGTACTATACATAATACATAAGTATCGTGTTATTGTTATTATTATTATAGGTATATACCATAAACAAAATATATCGTTGTGTATATAATACATATATATATAAATGTATACACCCGAAAATGATGTCTTCTGCCCGTCAGCTTTATCTTAATGTTGTACATAATATTTCGCCCGTCGTCATCTCGCGCCAAACGGATGTTTTTCTCCTCCGGTAGCCCGGAGAAAAATAATAATAATAACGGTAATAACGATAGTAAAATATCGTATTTATCTTCGAAGCGTGGCACACCGTCCTATGTATATAAAATAATAGTAATAATATATAGTAACAAGTCGTGCGTTTATATATATAAAATATAATGTATAAATAAGCAGAATGTTAATACTGCGAATCTGTTTGTGGTTATAGTAACGAGAAATATAACTCCTATAATAATATTATTATACCTACGTTTTCGTTTTTGTTGTTCCCATAAAGTGCGATCGTGTTCAAATCGTTTATATTTTAGTTTCGCCAACCGATTTATGCATACCGTATACTTTTAAACATAACATTATTATACTCGCACGTACTAATAACCAGTGTTTTGTTTAAATTTACGACCGTTTAAACACTGACAACAGTTAACGCACGTCGTTGTGTGAACAAAATGTGTTGGTACACAGTATAATATCACTATTATAACTTAAATTAACGTCGAAGTTTTCATTGAACGTTTCTATTAGGAGCGATCGTAAGATAAAAATAAAAATGACGAAAATCGAATAGCATAGGTAGAATTTGAAAATAGTTACCGCTATAGTTTTGCTTATAAATCGCATTAGAATGTTCTGTGACCTCAATATGCTTAATAAATACTTATACGTGTTATCGGAACGAACCCACTTAATCTGTTTTGTACATATTCTGTAAGAATGAACAATATTTTTATGCATTTATGTCAATTTTACTTCATGAGATATCATTAAATCATTATGATTTGAAAAGTTTAGTAATTTATATTAATCGCATCATTGATATTTTATATTCCGAATAGAGCGATGAATATGTAATGCATTAATTGTTTTACAATGATTGTATTAGTTTTATTTTTTTATAGCATTACCTTTGAAACGATAAAATTTTAAACTTTTAAAGTAGTTACTTATCAAAAATTTAATTTAGCTGAAACTGCAAGGTAAAAGTTCACAATATTGTTCAAAATAAATGGTTTAAGTTAAAATACTTGCCAATTTATTTTTATACGATATGGAAGGTTTTAATCTGGTGATATTATAAAAATAATATTTAAAATGAGAAGATTTATTTAATGTTTTTTTTTTTTTTTGAAATTATTCATATTAATACGATGAGAGTGTAGGTAATGTGTACATGTTGAGATTATGGTTTAGTATTTGGTTGTTAAGGTACTAGGTAGTGTTAACTATGAGACGAATAAGGTTTATAGATTGAAGTTAAATGGATTTATTTAAGTTAGATATTTTATTTAACCATTGAAGTTGAATAATATTTAGGTCATTGTCCATTGAAGGACGAATTAATTTAAAAAAAATTAAAATGGATATTTAAATGAAAAATAATCATTATCCGCTAATAATTTCAATCATTATGATGTAATTCAAAACATATTAATCATAGGGGCTAAAAACTTTTCAGTCAATTTGTATATTCTTGTGTAATACAAGTATATACAATGCCGTTTTTAAAATATTCATACTATTTTCAAGCTATTTATACCATTTTAATCGATTTACATAATTTTATGATACGAGTACGTCAGTATTGAATCTAAATTAACAACAATAATATATAATGTAATATTATGATAATTAATAATATACCTATTAATGTACAACATTATTAATAAACAGTTTTTTACAAAACATTTAGTTCAGAATGCTGTATAAATGTAAGAAAAATTAATCATTAGTTATAATATTGGTAATTCAATTTCTAACTTAGTGTTGAGACTCGTTCTTTGCTCAGAATCGTTTTTTGCAAACAATTGTTTATCATTTAATTCAAATTTAACACATCTATTATAACCGGAATTCAAATTTTATAGCATTCGTTAATTATTATAGGATACAGATAAAAATAGCAGAATGAGATATAAATTTGTTTTATGTATCAAAAACTCCAAATATGAAATTTTATTTTGCTATTTTTTGTATATTTGAAATATTTTAAATTGTTAGTGTTATTATTGGCACATGATCACAATACAAAATATATGTTATAATTATTCATAATTGTGACTTCCTTAATCTTATGTATATTTGAAACCTATTAGACACCGGAAAGTCTTACCTATTAAATTCAAATTCTTTATTCATTAATTGACCTTAAACATTTTAAACAAAGTCAAAACTAAAGTTTTTATATAACTTTAACTAACGAATGAATAACTTATTTTTGTATCTAACTCTCATATTGTAATAACACTTAAGCATGATATAATAGATTAATGCCATCAATTATTTGAATTTTGAACATTTCATGAATCCAAAGTTTTTGGTTACAAAAGGTATTTGTTTTGACAGTGAATTATAATATACATTTATACATAGGTATGACATGGTTTCAAAAGTCTCGACGTGCTATATATATATATATATATATATATATATATATATATATATATATATATATAGGTATATACAAATACAGAGAGATCACAAAGTTACAAGTCGTGTTTTTCGTTATTTGAGTGTTGTTCTATAAAAGCAAAAGACAATAAATAAATTAAAAGTGAATGTTAAACTAAAAAAAAAAAAATTAATTTTACTACCGACACACACAATGAGTTAAAAAATATGAAATTGTAAACGATGATATTAAAAAAATAATTATTCAATGTAAAATGTTCTAAACTTAAATTATTCTATATTTATTTAAATTCATGATATTAGACACATTTTACTGTAACTGTATTATATTACTATTATTAAACTCACTAAAACTTTTTCAATTGTTATTATGAAATAGTATAAATTACATAGCAACGAACTATTTATAATGTTTTGAATTTGTAAAACATTAAAAACTGTATTTTTAAACTCTTCTAAACAATGCACTTAAATTTTATAGAAAGGAGTTATATTATAATTTAGATAATGAATGGAGTTATAAACATATTGGTTTTAGTATGATGTGGTTTTTTAATATTGAAATTTGATTTTTTCGCTTTTGTCTTTAACTTATAGAGCTGTAAAATTCGTTGATGGTACGTGCTTTTAGTGTGATTTTTGGATAAAAGTTGGATCAAGTTGGAGCACATGTGTTCAAACTAATAAAAAATTTCGCGTTATTTTATAATAATTAAAAAAAAAAAAAATTAAGTACTAAGTACTTAAATTAATGTTCATCATAGCATTATCTAGATATGATAATAACATTTTATAAAATATTTTTTTTTTTGTACTGTTCCTATTATTTATTTTTCTTTGTTTATATATACATCTAATACGATTATTTTTATAAGTCAATAAGCTTGAAATTTTAATACATCTTCTTCGTATTATGCATTTTCTACTGAAATTTATAAATAATAAGCTTAACTTATCCAAATGTATCCATAAGCCAAATGTATTCAGCATTGGGTATCCAACGAATATTCACGATTTAGTGTGAAACTATTTTTGATATATTGTTATTATTCAAAAAACATTTAATGTAGAAACTTAAAACATTTCACTATGATTTAAATTATTATTTTATATACATAATACATTATTCAAAATATTTATACGTGTTTTCAACTATTTTATGTCACGATCCTATTCAAATTAAACTAAGATTCGTATTGATTTATACAATTTACAAGTAAATATCAATTATATTTTATTTAAAGTTTTTATAATAGATTTATGTATTATGTATGCGATGTTTTGAAAAATTAAGTTCATCGTGTTGTATTACTTATTGAAAAAATAAGCTATAAGATATCATAATAATAGAAGTTTACACAGATGCATTATTTGAATGCAGTGATTTATCATACAATTCATATTTGATTCGTTTGTTACAGCAAACTACTCAATGACGAGGTGTATTTGAAAATTATTATATAACTAAGCGATTTCCCAGTTTTTATTTTATTTTACTATCATTAAATTAATTAACTATTCTGCGTTTTATTCAACATCTATCATAATATGTTAATGCAAATTTATTTAATAAATTTATTGTATGCGTTTAAACCATTTTAGCAGTTTCAATTTGAACATGTTGAATCCGATTAGTATATATTATCATAAATTAAACACTTTACTTTATTCTCATAAATTTAATTTAATTAACATATTTGTTAATGTTCTTGATGCCTTATTTATCAAATGATCTTTGAAGTGGCTAACTCGATGTGTTTGTTAGAGAAAAGTACGATTGGTGACTTTTTTTAAATAAAAAATATAATAAAATAAATTGTATTCTTTTATAAGATAAATAACTTCATACTGAATGAATTATATCACAATAATATTATACAAAAAAAATAACAAACCCATCAATGTCCTTTAAAAAATATGATGTTTAATAACTTGTTACCAGTCAAGATAAATGTAAAATCTATTTAATTTATTTTAATAATTGTATTCCGGAATTCGTTATACTTATATTAAATTACGTATAAATAATTTTCCTTTTTATATTATAGTTTTGTACTTACACAGATATTGACTGATACATAGCCTAAGTTACTAAAGCTACATATTATGTACATTAGCCATTCTAACGTTTTTTTATTCAAATAAAATATCGCTTTCCTGAATCCATTCACGCAATTTTACATTATATTATTATAAATTGATTCTGAACATAGTACACTTTGTTTGATATAAAAGTTGAAATATTTGGTATATATGAGTTGGGGAGAATACTATTGTAGTCTTGATATAGATAAGTTATATCAGAAGTTCATTTACAATTAATTTAATAATATTATTAATTGCACATTGCGCAGTAAAAGACAAAAATACAATAAAATATTGCTCTCAACTTTTTATTTTTAAATTTTTGAATTCAATTATTTTATCATTTTTGTGTATAATTACTAATATTATTGTTTTAGGTGGTAATAAAAAAATACAGTTTATTTATACTATGGTTTTATTATTTTTTAATCTTAAGATTTTAGCAAGACCAAATTAAAAAGGAAAGTAAAATAACGCAAACTTATTCGAGTTTATTACGTTTCAAAGCACATATATTTTATACCTATACTGTATTTTACGATATTAAACTTTTTTGTCGTCGAATTGGGTTAGCGATTAAAAGGCCCAAAGGATATTGGATAGCACGATTCCCGTAGACGTGCTCAGAACACGTGTTTAAATTACGTAGAATCCCGTTCGTAATGCCGTCGTGTAATATACCGTATGTTGTAATTTTAAACGGCCTTCGAAATCGTGCAGTTTAACACGATTAGTTTTTGTACGTGAAATGTTGAAGTAGGTACTTCCATTGGGTGTTTAGTAAATTACTCGACGTGAGAGAAAAATTTAGAAAAAATTGGAAACAATATTATGGCAGGAACAATATATGTATTGTATTTCAACACACTGCGTGTTTAAGCCCTCGCGTCGCGTATACTCCAAGGAACACGAAAAGCCAATATGAACTGTTTGTTCTATAGCACGAGATATATAGCATAAAGTATAGTATTTTCACTAAAGCTTTATATTGTGTACAGATACATATTCACAAGAGTATGTGTGTGTGTGTGTATGTTACATCCGCACACATATTATATAATGTATGTATATACATAGTAGTATAATCTATGTGTGTATATATATGTATATATATTTTTAATATATCCTAGTAAACTAACACAATAGACACTTTTAGGGTGTTAAAATTAAATGCACTTAATAAAATCGGACATAAAACGAACTTGAAATATTCTTTAGCTGCTTGCTAATAATGATTGCTCGATAAATAAATAAAAACACTTCTTGTTTTCAAATGAAACGCAAATGCCTGATGTAAATGATAATGGCTTCGTATTAAAATAATAATAACATTATTATTGTTATTAAAATATTAATAATTACGTAGTAGTACAGCGTACCGAATACGCAATTTTGATACATTATTGCGTTGCAACGAAATTCAGTTGAAATCAAATACTTGGTAATTTCTTTAATATTAAATAGGACTTTATGAAGTACTGCGTTAAAGGAATTCTGAGGCAATAAACTTAAAAAGGGTAAAACAAAGAGATTTCTACAATTACTTCGTTCGATGAAATGGAAATTTAAATGACTTATTACTTTTGTAAAGTACTTACTTTATACTTTTGATAGTGTCAGATAAAAAATAAATAATGCACTTATATTTTCTATTCTAATTACTGTATTTTAAATAAAATAATATTACCATATATTATTGTTAAAACATAGAAACTATCAATATTTTGATTTGTATATTAAACGATAGAAGAGTACAAAAGTAGTATACTCTCAATAACGTTCATATATAATTATAAATAAGAATTAACCTTTATTTCATAAACTGATTCTAATAACATTTAAATTAAATACGTTTTTCTTTACGTATTAAGTAATCCGATGGGGTTAGTAGCACTATTTTTGTTGATTTAAATTTTGATAATTATTTAAATCTACTTTATACAAACACTTCAATCGCCCTACTATGATGGAGATGCAGTTCGCAATTTTATAATTCATATTAAAATTGGATTTTTGTAATTATAATGTAAATGATAAAAAACAATATAATATCATTCAAATATATAATAAAAAATTACTATAGATTATCAAAATTAATACTGAATTATGTATATTATTACAGCTGTGATATTGTGTACAAATAAACACAAAAACTTACCCAACAAATTATTGTTAAAATGTTAGATTTATAAAAAAAGATCAAAACCACGTGATAAGACCAAGACATCTCTTTACTTTTAGATAGTGACTGGTGATATTTTGAACATATTATACACATTATTGGGTTTAAATAAAATATTTTTTTTATAACATTAAACAAGAATGCATATACCAAATAATACACTGACAAAGTATTTTACATTATCTTGAGAAAATTAAAAAATATTATCTCATTTATTGTTTCAAGAATCTAGTGATACAAGAATGACTTTACTTAAATCGCATAATTATAAATATTATATTAATAATAGTATAAATTTAATTTAATTATATAGTCAAAATATGAGAGATGTAATTACTTATATCAAATATTAGCTTATTATAAGTTATAACAAAGTTTCTGAGTTATTAAATTAAAACCTGGTTATTAAATCTGATATGTCTTACAGCCAAATTCCATGATTTATATTTAAGATATAAGTAACAGTATAACTAAATGATTAATATATGATTTATTAATATAAAAAAATAATTGCTTGTATTTTCGGTTATCCATGAGTTTATACTTAACAGAATCTAGTAAAATAAACATAACTAATTAAATTTTATAATTGTTTGAAAGTTTTAAAAATGAACAATAAAAGACACTTGGTCAAAATATTGTGAAAAAAAATGTTTTTAAGTTTAAAATAAAAACAAGATAATTTATTATAATATAACATAATGATAAAATGCAAATAAATAATTATTTTTTTAAATAAAAATGTATAACAACATTTACTATTATGACATAGTTTGATTATAAATTCGACGATGGAATAAAATGTAAATCTAAATCATTACATAAACTTAAACTTTACGATAATTTATTATACATTATTAAAATGTTATATCTAATTTTATTTTAATGATGAATCATAAAACTAAATGATTTCAAGAGGAGCTGAAATTTTAAACAAATTCGTCATATACAAGGTCAACTTTATTTTTAATTGAATAATTTATTTATTTATTTAAATTCTGATTTTATGGTTTTTCACAGAATTTATTACTTAAAAATTAAGGAATGTATTGTGGCAATACAAACTTGTATTTTTCAAATGAAAACTCCCTTGAAAATATTAATGTCATAGATCAAAATTCAAATGAATAGATAGCTTTTCAGTTATTAAAATGTTTATGCTAAGGATAAAAGTCATTAGAAACGGTTTTACGAACATTTAAAAAGATGTAATATTGGATTTAATATTTATTATTCTCAAACTATTTTCAGAAAACGAAATATAAATTAAATATTATTACTTATGTAATATAAATCATAAAAATCTTTAAATGACTTAATATATTATTATCTTTTAATTCACAAATTAAATAGTTCAAAAACCATTCGATCAAATTTTGATTTGATTTTTGATACATCAAAACTTTCAGAAAAATATTATCTGTTTAATAATTTACTGTTTAAAAGTAAAGTTATAATCTGAAAGTTTATATCACCATAAGACACTCCTTAAGTAGTACGAAAAATATCAAGAATCTTAAAATATGGTTTTTAAGTATATTTAAAAATTCCAATATTCAGATTTTCAATAACAGTGCTATTAAACAAGAAAAATAAGTTGAGTACTCTTTGTGAATCGTCCTATATAATATTATATAATATTGAGCATCAGCTGAAAGTCACCTAATGACATTTTCATTCAGAATTTAACTATATCAACCAATTTCATATTTTTTTCTTAAAAAGTTATTTTATTATTTTACAAAGAAAATATAGCGATAACTTAAAATAATTACATATTTTATAGTTGAAAAAGTTTTTGATATGACCTGAATTTTCATCAATCTACGTACAATTTTAAAAGAAAATATGTTCTTTTTTATCCTTATTAAAACAATAAACCAACTATAAATGAGAAATTACTTAAATTATTTTTTTCCAATAATGAAAATAAAATATTTGAATTATATTAAATATAAATGTCCATTTATACTGTATAGGTTAATTATTTATAATGTGACTACAGTAAAGTATGATTGAAACTGCACAATAATATGTAAGGTTTTTAACTTTGAGTATTTCTTAGAATTATAATAAAATCTGTATATAATATATTTTATCATACTATTTAAATATTCAATTAATCTTATTTAAATATACTATTTTTAATGATTAAATAATAATTAATATAAATAAATAATTATTATATTATGTGAATTTAAGCTTAAGTTTTACAAATAAAAAATACTTTTAAATTTAAGTATTACCTTTAAAGTTGAAGTAAAAGAAAAAACATGTTTACATTGTTGTAAAGTGTATGGTATGTTTACTGTGGAAGAGAATATTAATCGTGAATATAAAGAACATTATGGTGAATAATAATAGTTTGGGTTTAATTATTAATAAACTATTTATAATTAGGGATGATAGCGTGTTAAAATATTCAAAATATTTGAAACAGCTAATATATTTTAATGAATACAAACCTCTAAATTATTTATATACCAAAATCGTTGTATAAAGATTATAATAGTATTAAGTTGTTCAACTAAGTAATTACCTGATAAATATTTAGTCACGTAAACTCACTTTAAAAAACGGTTGCCAGTGATACCGGTTATTATGTTGTCACTTCGTATTAGACATAAGATTTTGTAAGGTGTTTAATGAGTCAGAAAACTAAAAGTTAACTCTATGTTTGTAAGTTTTTAATTAATAGCAAGGTAAATTAAAAAAAAAAAATCAATAAAACCCCCGTACTTAATAGCAGACTTTAAATGAGGTTCCGGGTTATATAATATTAAGAACGACTATTCATAATAATTTACTAATTTATCGATAACGAACGGTATACTGTTGATTCAAATGCTTTAATCTCTTATTTAATGAGATATCTGTTTAATATCAAAACATATTAAAATAGAGAGTGATTGTCCGCCGTGCTCTTCCGTTTTTTTATTATCATAATAACTTATACAATAAATTTACTTAAAATTATTTGATCGACCATTAATTGTTTGTTATATAACTGTTCACATATTGTAATCATTATTAATATTCTTCTTATCATCATAAAAAATTGCAAAACATTTTTCGATTAATAAATCAATGAATACGTGTGGACAATATTTTGTTGAAATGATTAGTTATTGCACGATAACAACTACTTTGTTTGAAAACAAACAATTTATTCTATAATAGGTATGAGAAAATAATATTTTATATCTACAGAATTGTATATGTACCTATGTATAATATTATTATATATTCACGTATATATTCATTATATGTATAATACTAGGTATACACACAATTGTAGTAGTTGTTTGTTTGTTGTTTAATATTTATTTTTGCCGGTGGAACAATTAATTTTATACCTGCGCAACTTTATCCGGTGGAGTTTAATTCGAAAACTGCCCATAGTGATTATTTTAAGGAGAGTTTGTGTTGTTCTTTTATCTCGAGCCGGATGTTTCTGTTCTGCTGAAGTGGCCCGGCGAATATGTACAATGGCTTTAAGTGGGTGAAATATCCTGTTTGAATGTTTTGTCTGCTAAATGGTGGTCGACGAAATAACATTGTTTACGCTATGTAATATTAATTATTTGTATTAGACACGAAATATTATGTGTTGCGCGTTCTTGCTAATGATGATTGCGTGGCAAACGATGACACTGTCATAACTCTCTGTAGTTCTGTTATGATGACCGTGGAATACAGAAAGATAAATTAGCTTTTCGTTTTATAATTATACATTTATATATATTATAATATTGTATTTTTAGTTCATTTATTTTAATACTGTTAAATTATCAAGTATACAATAGCATTGTAAGTTATTTAACAATATAATAAATATGTAGTGTACATTATGTACAAATATCAATTCAAAATAGTTATATATCTATGAGTTTAAATATTGTATGTTCGACCCAATTATAAAATATATGTACTTGAGACATGGGTGTATAATAATAAAAATTGTTTTTTATTTTAACGATGTTACATTATTTTTTCTGGTTATAACTCAGGCGCATTTTACCATATTATATTATATTGTTGTAGATTTAAAGCCAAAATAATAAACACTACAAAAGTAATGTAAAATATATTTTGTACTTAAGCACGTAGACATAGGTTATATAATGTATTCAGTTCATGTTAATTATACTAGGGTATTCAGTATTTAATATATCTACGGCATGTATATACAATATTAATATATTATGTATGATATAATTATAATTATATCATATTTCATACATAATTGTTCGCATGGTTTATTGATTGTATTAAACATAATAATGGCTACAATACTTATAGCGTCGTCGCATACATGCCTACCTTAATTATCATTATGTGTTCACCCAAGTCTTTAAGTTTCACCGCATATATATTTTTAAAAGCTCAAATGTGTCTACATATTTTGAATAATAAATAATTTGTATATAGTATATAATATGCACCTATAAACCTATGAAATTCATATATGTGTCACATTTTTATATATAATATGCACTCTACACATATTCAATTAGATTCAAACATATATCATTGTCATATCAATCATTTTAATTTTATACTTGCCGGATAATTTATAATGCGAAAAACTTATTCTCATTATACTATATTAGTGTATAAATGATGCTTTAAGAAAATAGATTAAGATTTTAGTAAATTAAACAAAATTATGATTAAGATAAAATTAATACCTACTGAATAAGATAATATAGTTATTTAACTTAAAATATACATTATAATTCGAAAATCTAGAGAATATTATAAACAATAATAATAGTTAAGTTTAAATACTTAATAACAACACTATCGAACTGTTTTAGATACATATATAATTATAATATACAAGATAAATAAATTATAAGGTCATGTTTATATAATTTAATCAAATATCTATAGTAAATAAAAATTATGCGATGTCGTAAAGTCTATACTATTTAATATGTTTGAATAAAATCTATTTTAAAGTCAGTTAAATTTTATAAAATATTTTTTATGTTTAAATATTAAATTTCAATAAAACCAAAATATCATAAATTGTATTTCATGAGTTACACAAATCAATTGAACTACCCTGGTGCTCTGAAGATTGATTATTCTAACGTAAGCCAGTGACAAACTTTGTGAACCGCTATATTTTAAAATGTATATAAAGTATTTCTTATCCAATTTGAATTCGACCTAAAAAAAAAAAATTAAACATACATTTTTTAACTATGAAACTACTTACGTTTTTCAATATTTTTATTTTCTTATAGAATTTTATGAACTGTATATTTGATATAATTTCAGATTCATATTATGATTTTATTCATAATCATATAAAATATAGTATTTTTCAATACTATTGGCTTCTTATCTTGATAATTATGTGTAACATTTAATCATTTATGCAAAATAAATATAGATACGTGCGTTAATCGATTCATCTAAAAGGATTGCGTTATTCATTTTAATAATATAAAATATTAATGTATACATTTTTGTCGAATTGTCTGTATAAAATTAGTCAAATTTTTTCTTAACGTAGAGTCTTGTGTACTAAAAACGATAAATATGTCGATAATGAGAATAAATAATAATTAATTATGAAAATCGGTTTGTTGACTTTTATAAATATTTCTCAGTAATGTTGGTGCAAGATAAATTTACTCCCCAAATTAAACCGAAGTTAAATCATTAATTTATTGTTAGAGCATAAATACACATTTTTTAAGGGTATTTTTCTTAAAGCATCGTTCGTTTGATTTAGTAAAAAAAAAATAATTATTATAATACTATTTAAAGTTTGTACAGAATTTGATTTGCCATATTTTTAATAGTCTTTTTCCCCCTTTACCAAATACCATAATTTTTATTAAAAGAATAACGACCAGTAGTCATAATTTACCATTCAGCAATGAAACGATCAATTATCTACTAACATCGAAGAGTAAGCATCGATAATTATTATTGTTTAAAAAACAAGTTGTAAGATAAAAACTTTTTTTTATGTAATATAAACTTGGTTAATTAATTAAGTCTTTTATTTTAAGGTCGATTGAGTAAAAAAAATAAGGTAATTTTATAATAAAAAGTTAATGTTTTAAATACAATAATATATTTTTACCACCGAATAATATTGTAAAACAAGTAACCATTCTTGAAAACTATATCACACCAAACTGTTCTTAAGTTAAATTAAATTTATGTGGTTAGACCTATACTCTGTTCCAAACTATTTTTAAAAACAAAACATTGAATATAAATTGCTTTCCTAACACCCATTTTGTATTGTGGTTTACAACGTAGAGCCTCTACAATGCCGCTAAACATTAAAACCCTACAGTGATTTTATTCAAAATATTTTCACTCAAATTACAACAACTATCTGGTATGTAAATAATGATACACTTATTAAATTATTAAATAACTTTATCTTCCAACATTAAATAAACTCATTTTTATTAATTTACTTTTATTTTATAAAATGTATAGTGAATTTAAAAATTATTTAAATTCCAGACTAATTCCAAATATGCTAGATGTTTAAAAAACCTATTGTAAGAACCTATACTAATTCCTTTAAATCCATCTTAGAGATGTCTCCGTCGGCAAGTGTCTTGATTCACATTTTTGCATTTTATCACTTTTACTTATTACGCTGCATATTTGTATAATACAATGAGTACATTGTACAGATTCCAAGCTAAATATGTTTTTATAAAAAAATGAAAAAATAAAAAAAAATGTTGCACGTAGTATAAAAAATATAATATTTACTTTATTTAATTTTTTGGTGCAAACAATGTTATAAGCTTCTTCGAATGTTTGGAAAAACGATAGGACACTAAACCTAAACAATGAAATCATAAATAGCCAATATGATCACTTAATAATATTCTTATAAAATTATTTTAAAACAGAAAATAAATAAAACAGTACTTAAAACTTAGCTTAATTATTGAATATTAGGTACAATTAATATAATTATTTTGTTAATTTATCAAATCTTTAATTTTTTCAAATTAAATAATATTGTATTCTATGTCATTAGGTGTACATGTTATCAATATAAAAAGAGAAAACCATAATATTGAAAAAATAGTTTATCAATTTTCTGTTTAGGTATATTTGGTACTAACTTGTTATACATATTATGTTACTAGTACGTAGTAAGTACATTAGAAAAATATATTCTGAAAACTCTATATTACAATATACTCATTTAGTTCTGTTAAAATGAAAAAAATACATTATATCACTAGTCTAGTCTTTGATTAACGTATAATATTTTTAATTAAAGCAAATATACCTAAATAATATAAATAATTTTTAGTAGAAAACCAATAAATAGTATAATTAACGGATACAGTGAGACATTAAATATTCAAATATAAATATAGATATAAAAAAATAAAACCCCTTATAAATGTAACATTAAATCATAATGAAGATTAACTGTTTTTACTAAACATGACGCATATAATATGTATGTAACAAAATTGTTCGAGAATTCTTGACCGTTTATTATTGTGTTATTAAGCGCGGGTTCAAGTGGGAACACGTGATGGTGGCATGGCAGTCGAGGAGAGACAACGCGACAAGGTGTACCTCTTTTACATGAAAGTGATTTATATGCGTGAGACGTGTGCTGTCCGACGCAAGGCGTTAGCGTGAGCGGTGTGGGTGACAGATAAAGAGAGGGTGAGTGAGTGAGTGAGTGATGGACAGAAAGACAAACAGACGGACCGAGAGAGACGAAAAATAGTTCGGCAATGATGGTATAATGTTATCATCGTTGACTATAGATTTTGTACAACCTCTGCAAAGAACGTCGACGGTAATTGTGTCGCGTAAATCGATGCAACTTCGTTTGTGTTATAATTATTATTTTATGAATTCCGGTTAAAATGTACGTACGCAATGATTATTGTAATTACGCAAATCATTCAAATCAATCTATCGAGAATATTCTTTATAATTAATAAGTTTATAATAATCATTATGAAATTATATACCCAGTACTATTGATAATAAATAATAATTATGTACATTTATAATAATTATTTTATGTAATGCTTACGATTAACACATTACTATGTAAGTTGCAGACATTTCTAATTATAAAAAAAAAAGTGTACAATATATATATTATTATTATTATTTAATTAAAAATTTAGTTTTGATAAAAAAAAAACCGATATTTTCATAGTAAATTTGTTTTGAAACTAATAAAATATTGTACTTTTTTTTGTTCTAAATATTTTTTGAAATATTATTTAGTAATAAGTAATTCATAAAAAAATCTTATAAATCGTGTGTATTAAAGAAAGTAAAATTAGTGATAAGCAAAACTATATTTATGAATTCTAAGAAATTCACTTAGAACATTATTTTAATTCAAATTTTAGTATAATTCTTATCTTCAATAACAATCGTAGATGTTTGGTTAGAGTGTTATTCATAATTTATTCATATTTACAAAAGTTGTTATTTTATTTTAATCAAGTCCAAATTCAATTTTTAAAAATACTGTTAGGAAAATTAAATTCATCTTTTAATATTTTATATAGCAAAACAGGCTACAGGCTCAGAGTACAATTTTTAGTATGCACATTTACATACATATATAATTATTTGATATTACAATTTCATAAACATAATTCATAAATACTTATAAAAAGATTAAAATGTTATTGAATATTATATAATATTGTAAAATTGATGATTGTATATGTACGTATAATCTAATTTATACAAATAATAATAACAATAATACATATATTTATTTACAAATACAAATCACAATTTTAAACTTGAGTTTATTAAAATTTAAAACTATATATTTTATTAAATTAAATGTCCTGTAAATTAAAAATCACTACCAGAGTATTTAGACGTTAATTACTCGATATTATAGGAATAGAAAAATAATAAGATAATTAAGTTCAGAAGTTCGTTTCACAATGATTAAATTATAATTTTAAATTAACCTAACAAACACTGAATTTTCCATTTATGCTTATTTTACCTATCCATATATGTTTACACAAGTCTCATGCCTTGGGTTTAGAGACCAAATAAACAATAAATATTATATAGGTATCCTTTATAAGATATTATACATCTTTGACGTCAGCGCATAACATACGTAATATATCATACTCAGTTTTTTTTCTTCTGATTTTTTATCTAAACCTTCTAAAAAATAAAACTGTATTATTATGTAAATACCAAACATATGAGTGTTGTCCACTGCATAATCTGAAAACGGTTATACTTCCCCGTATCGATTGAATCGTGGTTTTCTATCAATTCCATTCAGCCAGTTTACGTATCTTATAATATTATACATCCCGTATACGTCCGGTTCTATTATCTCGTACATAGTGTTTGAATTCGGAAAAAAATAGAAGAGGGATGCAAAAGTGTAAAACTGAGTATACCTGAATATTTAAATTTTTCATTGATTAGAATATAATTATATGGGGTACGTTGAAATATTATTTAAAAAGAACAGGGACTCCATTCCCTATTTTCGCATTCAACTAAAGCACTGGTTATATAATTTAATAATAATTGCAGTATAATAACTCCAGTAAAAACTCTATAATCGAGATTCTATCGTGAAGACGAAACCGTCAATAAGTGACTAACAACACAATGTTAGAAATAATACAAAAAATATACTCTCTGTGAAAATACATTATTACATAATAATATTACACCGTAAGACGTATAAACGCCCACCATTTATTAGTAAGACGTTTAACTAATATATTATAAACATTCGTAACAGCTATTATACGACATGTAATACGAGTTCGAAACTACGCACATAATGCACTACGATAGGAGCACGCCCCTGTTAGTTGTTCTCCTCCTACTACTTACTGGCGTGTACAATATACATATATACATTATACGTATATAAGAATATTCTCCAAACATGCTTATTTACAATAAATTCGTTATTTAATAGTACCTAATGTATTAACTTAAATTTTCGCTTTGGAATTTATTAGTAGGTACATTCTTACTGACTTAAAAAAAAATATTTAAAACATTTCTTAACTATTTTTATGATATTATTATTATTTATTCGTATTGTCCTGTCGCCTGTGGTGTGGGGCAAAGACTTCTTTTAAATTTTGATAAGAGAAATGAATGTATTGGAAACTAAAAAAATTCATCAATATTCAAGATGGTTTATAATAGAAAATTAAATTAAGTTTTAATTAAGAAAAATAATTATGGGAACATTTCAGTAACACCAGATACCAGTTTATAACAAGATTCAAAAACCTACCCTAGACATTTTAAATTTTCACTTCATACATTTTATACTAACAAATTCTAGACGATGGTATAATTTTAAAAAATAATTATTATACCAGTTTTAAGCTAGTTATTGATAAATATTTTAATTTTCGATTTTTTTAAATTTTGTTTTCCGTAAAATTTAGTTAATTTTTTAATTTGGCTTAAAAAAAGAGGTTATCATATAATTTTTTTTAACAATCTAAAAATTTACATATTTCTAAAGTAAGTAAAATATAATAACACTTAAAATGAAAATTAAACTATAATAAATATTTTAGCAAAAATTAGCAAACATATCGTAGTACTGCTATTAAAATATTAGATTCCCAACAACAATATAAATAAACTATGAAATATTCTTAAAAATAGAAGTCGATTCATTATTTTCGCTTAAAATAGTTTTTTATGTTCAATGATGATATACCATTGAATACGTGTTTGACTTAATATCCACTACTGTATTACTTTAACGTATTCAATAACGAAGTATAGACAAAATCTATCTACTAATAATACAGCGGAGTGATTCTCTAGGTTTTTTCAAATAAAAATCACCTTTTAAAGTATATAATTTTAAATTATGTAACAAATAAACTGGTCAGTATAAAACAAAATATATATTTTTATTGTTTAAAAGTATGATATACTTGAAAATTCTACAAATCAGAATTTTAATTAATTAAAAATTAAAAAAATTTGTTGAATCACTCTGTATATAATATATATATATATACCTATATACAAATTGACTTACGTGTAGTTATATACGGTATATAGGATCTTGACGACAATGGGAAATAAACGGTAAGGTGTATATATATATAATATAAGAGCATCGGCTGCCGGCGGCGGGCGAACGAACAGGCGAATCCCTTTACATCCCACCTACAAAACTTACACCGTGGCGATGACGACTACCAACGGCAATATCTCCTCTCGCTATACATATATATATATATATAGTATACACGCTATACTACTAATACTATATATTATTATTTACTTCTCTGCCCGTTGCTTTCCCACAGGGCCCATTGAAAAACGCGCTTTAGCCTGGAAACTCTTTTCGAAATCGACTCAAAAGCCCCCGGTCCCCTTTATGTGCATACCCCCATCCAGTCACCGTTGTTTTCGCCGCGGTTCTATTCAATCAATTGCTGGTTCTCTTAACTTCTATACGACGACGACCACAACGAGAATATACCATCTCGCTGCAACGTGCAAGGTATTTTTCTTTCAGTCGTTTTTTCTTTCCACCTTTCTTCTGACTGCTCCCAATTCGCTCACTGCCCTCGAAGTTGTCGCGTCGACATTGCTGCAACGATAGGTTTGGGTAAAATGTTACTAGGTGGTTATTCTTTTTTTCTTATTATTATTAAATGCCTCTTCGCCGTGCGGCTTAGTCTTCAAATAAGATATTTATTATTAATTCTATTCTTTCTCTTTCTATCTATATCCTGCCTCCCACTGTTGTTCTATCCTCTGCCTATTAATAATATTATTTTATTTATTTTAATTTAACTGTTCTCTTATAACATAGATTAAAACTAAATACACATGTCATAAATTCCTTCTGAAATAAGGGTTTTCTGGGCGGAAAATACATTAGAAGCAGCTCATTATTATTATTATACTTCCTACAGGCTACCTGTCAACCTAGTTGTAACACTATAGTCGCACTACACACCAAAATTGTATATTATTATTGTCTATTGAAAAACAAATTACGTTCATCAACACCATAGTTACGTTTCATTCGAATACAATTTTATTTAGATGATTATTTAGATAATATTTTATTCAAATAAAAAATTATTCGACTTATTTTCAAGTATAGTTTTTCGAATAATTTTCAGTCATTTTATTTCAAATTATATATGATTAGTATTTTAGTAATTAAAACATTTACGTATTAAAAAACAATAGATAGCATTGTAATTTAAGTTCACGGTTGTAAATCTACTTTTATTTGAAATAATATAATACTATATTAATAAAAATACTATGAAAGATGAAACTAAAAGATACTAGAGAGTAAAGAATACAAATATATTTGTATTTTAAATTAGCAATATGTTTGAAAATCATTCAATTACATTTTGATTTGAATAATTATAAAAAAAAAAATCATTCGAATAATTATCTAGATAATATTTTGCCCAACTCTGATCAACAGCAACGTGAATTCAGATTGTGTAAAATAATTCTTATCATAAAAATAAAGTAATAATATTTTACAACAATATCAAAAGTTTAACTACAGCATACGGCAGCATTTGATGGTTTTAAATTGGCATATCGTCTTTATTCTTTATTAGTGAACCTAAAACGTTTATTTTTATAATACAGCTAATTATTCAAGACATGATTTCCGATTATGCTCGATTGTCAATGACGTTTTAACACAATAATCGAGTTGGAATGATAATTCATCACTACTCACATGTATTGAAAGCATAAAAGCAATTAATACGATTTATTTCAAATATACAGTTGTATTTTTATTTAGATTTTTATACTGTCTACTTAATAATTAAACACATTATTTTTTATTATTTTTTATTTTTGGAATTCCTGTAACAAGTATTATTTTTCAAATACTACTAGGTATTTGGAAAAAATTATCTATTGCCTATATTATTAGTATAAATATATCAAATTATGTATTAAAAGTAATAATTATGTGATATGATATTTATATAATATTAAAATAAAATTTATTATGAGCATAAAAAAAATGATAATATTAATTGTTTCTTAATTGCCTGTAACTTTCTCTACAAATATTATTTCACTTTTATTTAATTTATCATATCATTATAAGTATCACATTGAGTTTTTACAAAAAATGTTTTCTAATTTGCAACTTAATAACTACTTATATTCTGACATTACTTTCATATAATAATATGTACCTAAACTTTTTTGTAGAAAAAGGAATATTTTACAAATGGTACCAAAATGTTTTAGTTTTACGATTAAAACTTTTAAACTTTATTACAAAATTACTCTCATTTTACTTACACTTTTGTCTTTGTTTACAACAATATCAATGAACAGTTATTTTATTTACTGTATAAAATACTATATACGTGCATAATATATAGGTACGTGTGTTACTTAATATTATGAAATACTCTTTTATAATATTTCCAAAACATATTTCCAATACATTTATTGTTCTGTATGTTTATCGATTTTAAGACATTTTTTAATTTATATATAAATAATGTAATTATTTTATAATATTTCAAACTATAAAATGTATTACAATATTCCTTCAATACTACAATAGTAATAATTGTTCGTAGATACACAATTAGAACATTTTTTCTCTCAGCTTCAGTATAATCTTCTTAAAACGTGATCATAATTGACATTATAAAGTTTTGTACGTTAGCACTATTTAGTAATTCTATAGTTTTATACAATTGTATTATTTTCTGATAAGCTTATGTTTGGCATCACAGACATATATTATAACGCAAATTGGTATAATTGCTTCTATTATTATCAAACGAAAATTAAGTTTATTAATAAGTTGAGAATTTAAAGCTTTGCTATACATGAAACAATTTTGTTCCAAATACACCGAAGGAAGTGAGTTTACTTATTTGATTTAAGATGTTCAACAATTATAAGTTTCGTGAGTGAAACAGATATTCGGAAAGTGAATTTATATTTGTGGTGAAGTGCCAATATAGTATAATTTTGGTACTAGACAGATTTTGCTCCAAGTTACATATTTCAATATCATAAGTTTAAAAAGTAAAATTGAAAATCAACGAATGATGTTTGAAGTTAGTTCAAATAAGAAGATTATATATTATTTATTTTTTTACTTTTTAACATTTTTATTACCCATAAAAAAAATTTAATTAATTTAAACAATTATGATTGCACTAAAAAAAATGTATTTTGCATTAGTTTAAATTAAATTAAATTAAGAAATCATAAGATTTTAAATTAATTTATTGTTCAGTAAAATATAAAAAAAATTTAACAACATCACTAATAGATTTTCTTATCAAAAAAAATTATTAATTGAATATTATTAAAAAAAATTAACTATTGATTATTAGATAATCTATATTCATCACAAAATTCACAATATTTTGAAATAGGCATTTTATGCGATTATTGGTATTTAATGTATTTCAAATAATATCTTCTTTATTAAATTTTGAACATTCCAGAAATTATATACGTATACTGTAGGTAAATACCAATAAAAATATTTTTTCTTTTATCTAAATAAGCTGTTTGCTATTGAAATATAAATTGAGTTTTTAATTTTAAATATTTAAATAAACTATATTTTACTTAAAAAATTTGGAGAACTCTAGATAATATCAATTTCAATAATATATTGAAGACTAATAAATAGTTTACTTTAACTATGGTTAATTATGCCTTAAATATCGTTAATCATGAGATCATTAATAAAATGTATGTATTTTTAAAATCAGTTTTTTACTCCTCTACAATAATTTAGTTCCAAATATTTGATTAGAATTATTCATTAAACTAAAATAAATTACCTATTGAATAATGAAAATTATTTATCTAAATGTTGATCGGGTTTTGTTTATTTTATATATATATATATATATAAATTATTGTTAAAATAACATTTTTAAATCTTAGATTCTAATTAAATTGTTAAAAATAATTTATTAATCATAAAACTTACCTTATGATTTATATGATATCCAAAAATAATAATACTATACATTTTATTACTAGAATATAAATATATAATATACATTTAAACGAAATGCATACAATTATACATATTTAATTATAGTAATTATCGTAAACATTAATTATAACAGTATTTTTTACAAATGAAAATTAACCTACATTAAGGTGTTTAAAAATGTAAGTATTACTACTAGACAGTGGACATCATATATTATTTTATTAAAAAATGGATGTGCGCTACTTAAAAAAATAAAATAATAAATAACCATTTTTAAATTAAAATCGTTTTCTAATAATCTATTTTACATTTGTTCTTAAAAACGGAATTAATATTATTTATTCGTACCGATGTATGTTGTACAATTGAAACTACAAAAAAGGGATTACGTTCATTACTACCTATAAAAATATAGATATGATATTAATATCATCAAGTATATCATATAAAATATAGTATTCCTGTCTATTATCAATAATAATAATAATAATAATAATAGTGGTAGTAGTAATTATTATATTAATGAATAGTTATAATACGAGGTAGGCACATAAAACATACACAATTATGTATTATAATACCGGTATTGGTAGTTTTATTAATTCTACGAATATAATTCGTTAATTTCTGATTTACCTAGTATTGAACAAAACTTCATAAGTACTACAGACCGCTCGTGAACACACATACATTTAGCCGATAAACATCAGACTACAGTTGTAATCGCACAGTCGCGCGCGGCCAGGGACTGATGATAATATTACGGCAGTGAGTCGAGTCATCATCATAATAGTATTATAATAATACAGTGTACAGTACAAACGATGCATTTGATTTTATATATTACGATTTACGGGTACCGTAAACGCGCAATATACAAAATTAAATAAAGTTATACGCATAATATAATGTCGTGATGTTATATGTAATGCATCGTGTGTAGATTATGAAACAATAATAATAATGGTGATATTACTGTATACGTAGGTAGTTCGAGTCGTAACGGATGACGTGTTTAATGAGCTTTATGGGCTATCAAAAGAAAACTTTGGTCTCAAACTCGTCGGAGGCTAAAATACGGTGGCGGGGACGTCGCCGCTGCCGTCGCGACAACTGTTTCATGCTTGAAATATCGTGTACATTTTCCTGTAATTAATTCAAACACGTTGTCGGATGCCCGTGGCACCTGCTCTAAACGACATCGCATTACGTTGTTATGTATATATTATATCATATATTATACGCCGTCGGGATCGCCCGTAATATAATCATAACGATATGTACGTTTATATACACGAGCTGCTTCGGCAGTTGGGCGAATATTTTTAACTATTATATTTAAATTAAAAAAAAAAAAATAATAAAATAAAACGCATAAAAAACATTTCGGGAAAACTTCGACTTTCCAAAAACCGACCCTATACAGTCGGCATCGTACGCACTCGGTCGTTTTCGCCGGAACTGCTGTCGTGACCGAAATCCCCTGCAATTATTACGATGTGTGATATAATTTAATCAACCTTAAACACGTAGCGTTAATAGTAGTAATAATAATTATGATATTATTATGATAGGTTACGATTATTGTGTTATACGGTGTGACGTGTCTTTTTTACGTTCTGTTCATTGCGTGTGCCTATAAATTAATTATCGCGTTTTTGTGCGTGAGAAGGTGGCGCGACGAACTCGGCAAATATTTTATCATCAAATCGTCCTATATACACAATATTATGATTTCATATTGTTTCATATCTTTTCTATTTCTAATATATATTTTTATTCGTATAGTGTATCGCAAAAATCGTACCGCATACGAAAATGAGACTTGGCCAATTCAAACAACTCCCAAACTTCTCAATATAATTGTACGCTTAGCGTGTATTTTATTATTATAAAGCGCACGCAATATTTGAATTAGCCGTTATTATTTGTTTTACTATTTTTACATATTATTTTGATCTGAACTGTTTTTAAAGTCAACAATTTTTACTCCGTTCCAACAACCACCATCTCGTCATCTCGTTCCGGAAATAAAAACATTTCATTCCTGGTATTCAATACAAATTAAAAAGTCAAACTTGTGTTTGATTTGTAGTTGTTATACAATTATTACGTTTCAATGTTTCGTTTGATCATTATTAATAATTGCCATTAATTATATATTGTATAATAAATTTATTTTTATTATACGCCACGTTTCCGTTATCGCTATGAATAGGCACCTAAAATTTATGATCAGAGGTATTATTTGTATACAAATATTTAAAGCGTTAATGGCATGGTACATGTCCTGGTTAAGTGGGCTTGCTTTAATATCAGCTAAAAAAAATAAGGCGACTTATAATTTTACAGTAAGTCCGATTCGTATATCAAAATCTGATTGAAAATACATGCATAGAAGAGATAGGTTTTATTTTATTTATTACTTTGATAGATATGATAGATATGTATGTTTTTACAATATTATCAATAATACAATCAATTTAGTTTATTATTTTACGTAAATATTGCACAATTTCTGAGTTTGAAAACGATATTTTTTATTTTTCTTCGATCGAAACAGTCTGCAAGTTATACGACGTGTGGTATTCACGTATAGTCATGGACAATCATTTGACTGATATGTTTACAGCGATATTTGCTTAGATAAATAATTATGTTTATTGGGCGTCAGAATAAATTTATTTCTCTTTTTTTTACCCTCACGAAAATTGTATTATAGTACATGTACAACATCGTTCAAGCTACACTATGTGCATAAGTGATGATATATAATATTATAATGTACAGGAATGAGCCTCCTATCGGAAGTGCACATGCGAAGTACATTGAAGTGTTTCGAAATAGACGTGTGTGACAGCAGACACTAATGGTTACCGACGAGATTGCGATAACGAACTTAAGATTTCCGCGATGATGACACTACAATTAAATCGACTCCTTTGAGCAGCACATTATTTCATTATTATAGGGCGTTCGCGACACATCACGACGTGTTGTTTAGTAATATAATATTGTATATTATTATTATTAGTATTATGATCGTATGCGTGACCATAGAACATTCAAACACAATAATAATTAAAAATAAAATTTGGAATTCAACCACCATCGTCGGCTATGTATAGCGGACGAAATTAATTTCGGATTTTTGTTTTACCATCTCAGTGCAGGCGTACTACAGCAGACTGTAAAGTTTACCTGTATGATATTATACAATATTAAAGTGTAATAAAAAAATATATATATAATATACCTATTATAAAACATAATATGGTAACCGGCAAGCACTATATTATTATTATACAGCATCTATTACTGGACGCAGGATTTTAATTATAAAACGCCCGGAAACTTTGGTTTCCGGCTGGCGCATAATACACCTATGCGCGTTTTTAATACGGCCACATTTTTAATTTATTGGTAAACATATTATACACGCTGTTGCGGAATCCGTGTACGTATATAACATTATAATATATTTTACCTATGCCGCTTTTGTCGAGGACCATTTTTTCCCCCGCTCATTGTTTACACGAATACTGTATTATTTAATTACATTCGTGGGCATACAACGTTTGTATTATCATATAATTATTTTAAGAGAATAGCACGATGTAATAAAATATATTTATATATAACTATATATGTATTGTAAAAAATAATATCATAGACAAGTCAATTATAATATATACTATTCATTAAGAGTAAACAAAATTAGAAAAAATAAATAAACGGTTAAATTATCAAAAATGCAATTAAGTATATATAATTGTGTTTTAATAACATTATTTTTCTCTCTCTTTCTTTAAATTTAATACAGATTGCACTTTTAAGAGATAATTGTTTTGTTGTTTCTTGGATGTTTTTATTGTTTTAAACAGTAAGTAAAAGCTTGACTCGTAGTCGTCTATTCTTTTATCACATACCATCGGTGGTAAATTAAAACAATTAAAAAAAAAGCAGTCTACTTTTTATTTTTTAAGTAATTATTATGTAATAACATACGTATTTAAAATAGTATTACAATTTACTAATTATTTAAGTACTTATATGAATACTTTAGTTTTTATAACGTTTGTTTTTTTTTTTTTTAATCAAAAAATAAGATTGCCAATGAAACGAATATTGCATGTACCACATTCGGTATTATATTAAAGTGCACATATACGTATATTATTGTAGAATATAGAGATAGACACACTGTAAAATATCAGACAGACTATTGAGTTATAGATAATTTTGAACATTTTTGGTTGGACGCAGTACGGAGAAGCCACATGTAGTATAAGTCCTACAGTATATGTAGTTGTGTAGTTTTCGGACGGACGATAACTGAAATGACGCGCCCCACCGACTATTAGACCATTGTCCATTGCATACAAAATGATTTATCAACCATGCTTGTCATCCTCATTTTTAATTTAATAATTTATTGATTAAAATTCTGATTTTTCAGGATTTGTAATTATACATTGGGATGATAATTTTTTCAAATTTAGATTTGTCAACCATTTAAAGTGTGTCTTGTGTTGATATCATCTTATTTTTTCAAATTTATTCAAAATTACCTATTTTCTATAAATTGATAAGCAAATGATGTTTTTGAATATTTTTATAAGAAAAATCAAAATTTAAACGAGTACTTTTTGAGATATTAAAATATTTATAGTATTGATGAAGTTCTTAACAAAAGTTTTACAAAAATATAAAATTTACCTAAAATTTGATCTAATATTAATAAATTACTGTAATTTTCAAATTATTATTGTCACCTTATTTTTAAGCGTATTATATCATAAACTAATCACCATTTATCAATAGGTCATATTCTTAGTAAGCAAAATTAAATAACTCAAAAACTTTTTATTTGAAATCCAATTTAGACATATCAACATTTTCAAAAAATAATCTTTCTTACAATTTATAGAAATAAATTATGTCTCTTATTTGAAAAAATAAGGTGAATATATATATATATATATATATATGTATATGTATTGCCACAGAACTCCCCTTTTAATTATATTTTAGAATATTGTCCATACTAATTTAAAAAATCAGTGATTAAATAAATTCATTTTTTAAAGAAAAATAGAATGAGTATTCTTTGTGATCGTTCTATAAGTATAGTGATATACACAATAAATATATATACACTCAACCCACTAACGCTTCATTACCAGTGAAAACCACAACGATATAACTATTGTCGTTATTATTATATTCGTTGTATTGCGTTATCAGTGGTTTTCGTTTAATATAATATAATTTATATTATTCCACTATATAATAATAGTATACTGTCCATTACACAGCCGTCACCAGGATGTGTCGTATGCACGTATTTTCACGATACGGTATGATCATCCACGGGTCTAATACCTTTGCAAATTTTACGTGGCATCAAATACTTAAACACACTACAGAGTATAATCCACAACCCACCTGCGATCGAACTTTTATCGTCTTTAATACAATAATCGTCTGAAACTTGTAAGCTGTTGAGTTGTGACAAGCTGGTTCTAAGTCTTAACCGAAATGTTGCTATAATTAATGTGACTGTACATATGAATAATCAAACAAGTTTGAGCATAATATGTATTTGTTTAATGATTCTTATTTTGGTTCAAAATTATTTTATAAAAGTTAAGTAAATATTGAAAATTATAAAATGAGCAAAATTGTGTACATTTTTATTTTTATACTATAATAATATGTATAATAGGTAAAAAGATCGATAAGGTACTATACATTAAACACAACCCGTAAACGACCTTTAATCTATAAGATTTCAGAAAAATACATTTATAAAAACAAAAAAATTCAAAATGAATAAACATCCACCTACAATATACATAGAATAAACATTGGCTCACTATTAAAGATTTTGATGACACAATAGTTATTTTTAATTAAATAAAGTAGTTCGATTATTTCGTTCTGTTTTTGTATTATTAATTTTTTTTTTTTATCGAAGGAGAACTTTTTTTGCAATTACAATATAAATAAAATCCTTTGAAATCCTCTAGATAATAATCTTACCTTTAAATTTAATAAATATTGTTTGACTTCAATTTTTAAAAATAAAAGAGTAAAATTGATTATTGTGAACGTAAAATTTACTATATTGCATATTTGTAATACGGAAACGATACAATACATTCAGGCAAGTCATTGTCATCAAAGAGAAAAAGCATGAACATGTTTGTTTTTTAGTGATATTTATAAATAATATGTAAGAACATAGCAACATGTCCTTTGTAAAAGAAATCTGTGGGTACGCACACTATACTTTTGTAGTTTTGTTTTCATATTATTTTAATTTTGTATAAATAAAGAACCTGTTTGTAACTATTATTTATAACTAATTATAATAACACATACTCGAATATTATATCATAGTATAATATTATTATTTATTTATTACATTTGTTTTTTGTAATATTTATAGTATAACTTATGCGCCTTATACATTTATATGTTATATTAACTCATACTTAAAATACAAACAAATATCATATTTAAATCTTTAAAATCACGTTGGGTTTTTAAAACTCAAAACATAAAATTAATTATTCAATAATTATATTCTCAATGAAAATTGATAAACAATTTCTTAATAATATTTTAATTTTTTTTTTTTTTTTGATTCATAATTATCTGATTGCATTTTTAAAAAAAATACGGTAGAAACTAAACTCCACCAAGGAGGTTCTAAATCATATAAAATAATATAATTTCTTTATTTATTGGAAATATCAGTTAACGAAAAATCGATTCCCTTAATATTTTTAAAAATTAAGTTATGACCTTTCTTCGTTGTTAATAAATAAAATGTATAATATTATAAATAATACAAAAATAATGATATTTTATAATATATTTTTCAAATTAATTCTGAGCCGGCAACTTAAACATCAATAAAAAAATAAACCTTTTAATTAACTACTATATTATTATTCATTTATATATTAGTTCAGCAGTTATTCTAAAATAATTATTATATCTAATGGTATATTTTATTTTTAATTTCGAGCAAAGTTAATATTTACTGTACTTGTTTTAAGAGTAACTTATCCAGCATATAATAATTAATAATTATTATGATTAAGTATAGTTAAGTTCAGATAAAAGATAAGTGCATGAATATTAAGTACTACAGATTTTTTCTTTTTGCGGATCACTGATCTTAGTTCTCTTGATCAAAGTGTATAAAAAAATTCACGGGTTCGTTTGAATGCCCATTCGAGTTAATTCGTCACAAAAAACAAATCGGTCGTATAAAAGAGTTAGTGATAAAAATTACTCAAATTCTAAACATCATACAAAGAGTACACTATAACGTTAACTTCGAGCTATCGAAATTGCAATGTCTGGAAATCTACATCTGAACACAAATATTTTATTAAATATATAAAAAAATACTGTAACCTCTATCATATATTTATTTTTAAAGAATTATTCGTAAACGCATTTGTTCACATTTTGTAATATTTAAGTTATTTTACTAACAAAAACAAATACAAATTCAACGCAGATTTCACTTTAACCCGTAACTCGTAAAACGACATTTTTAATTCAACTTGAAATGAACACGCACAATGATAATAATATTTTACCCTTTCGTGTTTCAGGCGTATTTCTGTTCTGTTGGGTGCCATTCTTCACGTGCAACATACTGGACGCAATCTGCCATAAACTGGATAAAGAGTGTTCGCCCGGCGTCCGGATGTTCATACTGACCACATGGCTGGGCTACATGAATAGCTTCGTCAATCCCGTGATATATACGATATTCAATCCGGAGTTCCGGAAGGCGTTCAAAAAGCTTATGCGGATAGGCACTTGACCCGTGGCCGACGGCACCGGCAAGAGTTTCGCCACGAACGCCTGCGGCAAGTGACGCGAACGAGCGCCGCAGCTGTCGTTTGTAGTTACATATTATGAAGTGTTAACTCGCAGTCACTTCCTGTACATTTATAGTTATTATAACGTATCATTAATATTGTATTATTATTAAATTATTATTGTCGTAATATTATTGTAACCAAGACTATATTGGTATAACTATTATAGGGATGAGGAGTAAAAATCGACAATAATATACATACACGAGAAGAGGAAAAACAAGTAAATATAAATTAAAAATATTTCAATAGCAGGTATAAATGATTTTATTCTATTATTGAAGCAAAGGGCATTGACGAAAAACTGATACAGATATTATGTAGATGCCTATATAGCATCTGTTACAGTGTCTTAATAATAAGTTTATTTAATATTATGTGCGTTTTCAACTTGACTATTGAAATTTAAAACAAATTTGTATAATAGTTGAAGTATTAGTATGCTAGTTTTAATAAAATTACCAAAATATTAACTACCATTAATTTTCTCATACATAACCGTAAACCAGAATGGTCGTTATTAAGCGCAAGTCACTAACAGACACGCACTTTTGCCTTATACAAAACCCACATATTATTGATATTTCATTTATCTCAATGTTTTGATATTATAATATTTGCATAAACGTTGATGATAATAATAAAATATACCTAACCTAACTAGGCATCTCGTGTGTTATTAAGCCCATAAAGACTATGATGATCACGTTATTTATTCTAGCAATATTATAATTATTATATCATAGTTAAAAACTATATCATTAGGTTTCAACTATTATCTCATTTTACTTTTAATTATTGTTTAAAAACTCTATTTTTAGTTTTTACAATGAAATTGTCAAATAAATAAAAATATACGTTTCCGCAAGTGATTAAAAACTTGTAAATCTATTATTGTGTACATTGATGACTGAATATCCATTAAAATGATACGTTTAAATATAGGCGGTAAGAGAAATTTAAATGATTGACCCTAAGATTATCAAAACGCTGTTTAGGTTTGTCAAAGTCGTATTAATATAATATAACTATTATCATTACACTATAAGTTTTAAATTTTTATAAGTAGTCAAATTACAACAAAAGTTAATCTCTTTTTATTTATTTTTTTGTAGGTACATAATATCTAAACAAGTATTTTTTTTTTTTTTTCATTAAGTAATATTTTTTTTTAATTTAGTTTTAAATAGTAGAATTCTATTAACCAATATATGATGAATTTATTGTATCTATATGAAAATGTAATTCGTAATATTTTACTTACAAAATTAAGAATATTTGATATTTGATACTTTAAAGAAAAATCATAATATTATATATTATGTCTTTGACATGTATATATTATAACTACACATAATTCATTAGAGCAATTCCAAAAAAAAATTAATCTCAAAGCCATATAATTTTTCAATTATTTCTATTTTAAAATGTCAAAACACTATTCTCAAGTCTAAATATATTTTAAAAGTATAATTAAAATAATAATTATTCTACTTACTAAGGTGTATTCCGAGAAAATAATAAACACACAACTTACTTTTAAATACAATTATTTTTAATTTGTATAAAGCTAGAAAAGAGAGAATTGTTTATATACATAAACTAAATTATATCGCTATAAAAACTACAACACAAATGAGAAGATATATAAAAATAAATTGATAGTTAATTTAAATGAAATCAGATTAAAGATTTATTTTCTTATTTTTCACGCTCAGTTATACTTATTCTATTTTTAATTTTCTCTACAAAAATAATAATAATAAATTAAGTGCCATATTTTTTCAGCACCCTGAAAATATTTTTAATGATATTAATTTACCTTTAAATGATTTTCTTGATTTCAATAAGTATAAAATAGCTGAGAAATACAATTTAAAAATAAAACATAATATCATCTTGAATAATTTTAATTTAATATGCATTACCTATGCAATAATATTTATTTCATAAGTAGGACTCAAATTTCTGAAATCTGAACAATTTGAGAAAAGCTTTAAAAATACATTTATCACTTGAAATCTCAATAACATCCTAAACAATGCATTTGAAAAGTATTTTTTGGTTTTTTTTTACTATACAATTTAACTATTATGTATTATAAAAACGATGAGTTGACCCATATGAATGAAAAGAAAAATTGTTGACTCGTATTATTGTCATATTATAATTCAATATGAATCAAGAAATTAAAAATTCATTTTTTATCATAAAAATAAATGAAAAATCAACAACAAGTTAAAGCATTTCTTAAAAATATTAAAAATTCCATAAAAAATCATTATTGGAAAATATATAATTAAAATACATTTACCTATAGCTTGAAAATCATCGTGCCAGAAATTCCATAAAAATACGCAAATGCATTTAAAAATCAAATCCTACTCATAAGTTCTAAGTAATATTCAATATTCATATATTATAAAAATAATGTTTATTGGTTTTAATAAATAAATTTTAATGTATTATCTATCATATTTTGTGTTCTAAGTATTTCTAAGTTAGTATTGCGAATTCTGACTGTTTTATCAATGTAATTAAATATAAAATGATATATAAAATATTAATAATCATGCATGTAATTTTAATATTCTCAAATCAAATAGTAATCATATTTTGCTCGAAAAATAATGTTCATACAATATGTATTTATATTGACCATTTTCATTTACTTGATTCTCGTTGTTTTTATTTTAGTTTTTAATCAAATCTTTTTGGTAAAACATACCGTATTCGAACAACCAAACTTTGTTTTGTGACGTAAATATTATACATAATTATGGGTGCCTGTATATATTTTGCATACGTGTTTAGACTATCCAATTATTATTTTATCAGAATAATGTAATATGATTTTAGATTACTGGTAATTTTGCTCAAAGAATAGATAACAAAGTTTATCTTTGAATATAATTATACATTTTGTTGAAGCAAAATATTGCTGGATTTAGTGAAATAATAACACCAGGTTATAATTTAATGTTTTAATAATATAATATTGACCACAGTTATCAAAATTTAAATCATTTAATCCGAAATTATTTCTAATAATATCTTTTTACGAATAAATATTTAAAAAAATTAATAGAAATGAAATCCAGCTTTATACTCCTAATTATTTAGATCTAATAAAAAAAGTTACAAATTACAAATGTATGTTAACATAATAATAATAACAACAATTGTTATAATATTATTATATCTCATAGACACTATTGCTACACTATAAATCTGTTTTGATTTATATTGGCTGTTATTCCTAGATATTTGATTTTGATTGTAACATGAAACTGTTAAAAACTAACTATATTGTAAACCATATAATTTACACTGCTTTTAAATATTTTCGTAAATTAAAAAAAAATATATAATTGAACATAATATCCAAAAATGTGTTGATTTTTTATTAAAATTCTATTATGTACCTCGAGCGATAATAAGAAAACTCTATACTTTTATTGTACCCAAATTTTAATATTACTTTCTTTAAAAAATATTAATTTTTTAATGCTTATGAATAATTTGATAATTAGAAAACTCTTTTAATTTTTTTTTTTTTTTTAATACTCATCAGCTATAATAATTATAAATTGTTTTAATAAATTTATTGATTTACAGATAAAAATATATTTACAAAGTTAAAAACCATTTAATTTGATCATTTGGTTTTGCTGTTGATCGTAAATTTAAATTATTATTGATTAAAATAAAAAAGATAATAAAAAGAAAAAAAATGTATTTTATTGAAACTTCGAAGGAATAAATTAAGTCAAATGTTCATTAATTAATTAGAAATAATATTCATTAATTAAGATTTTAATTTTTGTCAATAAGTTTGTATAACTAAGAATTTCATCGATGGATATTTTTAAAACTCTGTTGTTATTGTAATTTATTATATCTTTTAACTTCATTGATTTATTGTATTGTGTATATATTACTTATAAATATGTATTATGTTGAAACGTTGAAAAAAACTATCGTTTTTTTTATCATATTATATAGTCGATCGATTAATTATACTACGGAATATTGTATAACATTAAAATAATAAGAACTGTTATAATGCGCAATACTCCCATTATTATTATTAATATTTTTTTTTTTTGTAATTATATGAGTCTTAAAGTTAAATATATTATTATATTATAATAATTTGTTATTATTATATTTTTTTTTTTATTATTATTATTGTTAAAAATTATATCAAAATACATACATATTAATTATTAATTATAATTTCCAATCTAGTCTATACAAAATAATTTACGAAATATATATTACATACATTTATATTTATTTCTTTATATTATATTATTATTATAACATGTGAGTTAGACGCGTTACCTTTAAAGTTACGATTGTGATGTAAATATTTGAATTGTAAAATTACTATAAACGAACAAATAATACTGTATAATAAAAATATTGACAATTATTGAAAAATCGTAATGGACTTTTGTGGATATGTTTTTATTTTGAATTTAGTTAAATTTCAACCTACTCGTTACCAAAAAAGTGTTAGGATCTTTAAAAGTTTATTTGGTCGTTGACTGTACAACGCTCCAGCTATTTTCAGATGTATGTTTTAAAAATAATAATATCATCATACTGTGACAATATTTAGTATACATTTAACGAAATTTCAGGTATTTTACGGGATGATGAAACTACAAATAAAATAAAATCGTAAATTTAAAAATGTGCAAAGGACACGAAATTATAAATTTCGAAATTCAAACTAAACGTGTGAAATAATAAAATGACAATCAAACGTGCACGTCATCAACATATAAAACGCAATATTATTTAATTTAATTTAAACGAATATAGTATCGTTGAAAAATGTGTTATGTTGAAACTATTATATTTTGTATAAAATAAAAATATACATATTGCAAAAGTCAAATAATGTATAGGTACTTTTATTTTAATTTGTAAACAAGGCAATTCACCAATCATATATACGAACATATATTATTAGCATATATTCAAACTTTGAATTAGGTATTTAAAAATTAATAAAAAAAAAATCTATTAAGCAGTTTACAGTAAAAATGATAGGGGTTCGATTTCAAAAACTGAAATTTGTTTCGTCACAAATCATTCAGAAGCACAAATCTCAAGAATTTGAAAATGTCGGGGGAATTAATCTGCTTGGTGATTCACTATATTATACCCTGCGTATACTAGAAGATTTTCACAACTGAGAACATAGGGGAAAAGGTCGAGTTATCAAATATTTAATACGTTCTATGCGTTATTCGATATACAATATACGCCATGCACTATTTATAAAATATTAATATTTATATATTACGTATGTATATGAATTGTCAAGAGGATATTTCCTTTTTGGTGAAAAATAAAGATATCGACGGATTCGACTTATTTTCACTCTAATAGCATAATTTATTGTATATACCTAATACCTATATATACAATATATAGTTATAAATGTGTATATTATGCTCACACACGTAGGTACATATTCGACTCAATGTCAGAAGAACATAACATGAATTGCACTTAACATTTTTCAATTTACGTGTACTTATACTGGAGATTTTAAATCGTATACTTTATGTTACCATCGCGATTACGCTACGCGTTATAGATTATTTAAAAATCAATGAAGCAGTCGCGGCGGCTTTGCGATAAAGTATATTATGTAGTTTAATACTAGATTACAACACAATAGTTATTTGAACGATAGTATGTACCAACATATATTTTAAACCTTCTAGGAAAATAGGAAATATAACCCATCGAAATTTTCTGAGGGATAATATTTCGTAATATAGTTCATTAAATTTTCAATTAAAATAATTATTGTTGAACCATCAATGCGATGATGCAAATTAAAAATTTCTGTATACTTTAACAAAATCTTTAATTGTTATATAATTATTTCTAAAAATACATTTTCTTATCGACTTTGTATTTGCTTTTTTTCAGTATATTTTATAGTTATTATATCAAAGATTTACATTATAATAATTGTTTTTATTTATTTATTTTAAATCCAAAAACCAAAATATTATATTATTATTTATAATATTCGTTAATCGTGCTGATACATAATATATTTTTATTTTAACCACACACTGATAAGGGTATAAATGATTTCTGCAATAATAATTTTGTAACTAAGTTCAAATAAAATGTATTATTTAAACCAATTTTTTTAATACTTAATGATATTTTTTAAAAAATAATAAAAATCTATTATAATATAATAGTAAGTTAATTGTAAATATTATTCATACTGAAATACAACTATTATATTAGTCATGCATGGGTTCTAACGAAATAGCTATAAATTTTATATTGAGAGTTGAGACCAAACTTTTTTTTATATATATTATTGTTATTAAACAATTTTAATGTGAAATGCGATAGTCATCACTCATCTCTGACTGCAATATAGGTAAATAACTTTTGTTAATTGCTGACTTTTACATGATACGGCACATGTATAAAACATGTAGGTATGCTTTTACTTTTTACATAACATCTGACAACATACCTTTATAAAAGGCCAACCCATAAAGGCCATAACTATAAATTTCTCTCCTGAAGTTGGATAAGTTGTTTAAAAATTGGATTGTATATATTAATTGAAAAAAAAATATCTTTCATTTTAAAAAACTGTTTTTAATATAATAATATTATAATAGTAGTAAGTATCATTCTTACTAAAACTTTTTATTTTTATTTATCGTATGAAAATTATAATATCTTGTACCTATAATATTACTATAATATTATATAAATTAGCTTCTATTCCATATTCGATTCAAAATAAATAAAATTATTATTTTTTATATGCACAGTATTAACATTAGACACACATAAATATTTTTAATTTATAATCATGTTAATTTTTTTTCTTATACTCGCTAAATATAATTTTTATTATTTTAGATTACGAGTGAAATGGTACAAGATAAATGATACCAGCAATAAATTCAAGATAATATCCATAACTATATTTTAAAATAGTAAAATATAATTAATGCAATATCGTTTAGAAATATAGTGTATTCTTTTACTTTTTAAATAAATATTAATAATATAAAAAAATGTCATAATATATATATATGACTTGTTTTATATGTATGTATTTTATATTTCAAAGCATTTTCACTCTTTTTTGTTTTAGCATATTACAATAATATTGCACATAACATTATATACATTTTCTACTCAAAACGCATAATTTTTTATAAATAGAATTTCATTGTGGTTGTGCATATTTTATAAATAGAGAAAAATACGCGCATTGCCAGTTCCTGTATTCAACGACTATATTTAATATCTACTTTTTATAATTAATAATTATTGTTCTGTAACTTATGCAGCAATAATTTAAATTAATTAAACTTTTATAAGCAAAATAATTTTATTCTAATATTTCTTTAATTGCACTTCCTGAAATATTTCAAATGCGTCACAATTCTCTTCGTAACATTTCATAAATGGTTCTCTGAACACCGCCATTTTAACAACGACAATACCGTTCACATACAATTGCATTTGTTTAAAAAAAAAAAAAAATAACAGGCAAAAAGTTAGTAAAGAAGGTTATTTTGATTCTTGAATATAATAATTGTTTGAAATGCAAGAAAATAAATAAATTAAAACACGTTTTTAAAAAATGTTTAAACGGGTTACTTCGAACATCAGTCATTTATACGATGTGGATACAGGACCTACCCCTAAAACCTAATATTCACAGCCACTGTAATCGAAGTCTATTATAGTTACTATAATGGTTATACAAGTATGTGGTTATAAGGTACGGTTCTAGCTGAAAATATTTATTTAATCAATTAGCTATCTGCAACATTTTGGATTGATACATGTGTATGTAATGATGACCGTACATTTCAATGAAACGTTTTAAAATTATTTATCAACACAATAATAATAATAATAATATCGCACCTGGTAAAAATACTATAATATAAATTTTATGTTTTCTATTGGCATCTTCTAGCGCCGTAAATTAAATCATTATAATATTATTATATCATATTATATCAGTCGGATGCACATTACGCCAACTGCATCGGTAATGTGCAGAAGGGGTAAATAATGTGAAAAATACGTAGTATGGAAACGAATGGGAAAAAGGTATAACAAACGGCAGATAGAAACTGCATAAATTCCAACAGTGTAAATATTATATTCGACTCTTGATTCATCGACGTGCACAGATAAATATCAAACCGACACCATCGCCATTCACAGTAGTATTGTCACCAAGGCGTGTACACGTTATGCACGTATAAATAAATACAAAATGTACAATAAATTATATTATATGTGTATATATCGTATAAAATATTATGTTTTCTTAAGTGTGCCAATATATGATAATAATATTATGACGGGTGAGCCGATGTAGATGTACGAAAATATGTATTTTACAGCAGCAGTTTCATAGTAAATGTCACGTCACGCGACACTCTATATACACTTCCTATAAGGATATTTTATCCGTCCGGTTGGTTTTATTTGAAACTCGCGTGCACTTATGATTGGTGTTTCGTAAGGCTTAGACGGTTGCAGCTGCAAACGTGGTTCATCGTATACATTTCAACCATTTCCAACGTTCCGTCTATATGCATCACAGTATATTATATATTATTATTATATCGTAGACATAATGTTATATTGTATGAATCGAATACAACGTTTTATCAAATTCCTAGGAGAATACTAAGAAAATCGAGATTTTAATACTCGTTATTTATCACTACATATACGCGTATATGCTAATCATTATCGTGGTATCATTTCACTATTCTTTCATTAAAACAATTAATTTTTAAATTTTCTTATAATAAAAACATATAACATTTTTCATATTCAAAATATCTAAACTATCAAATCATTTAGTTTTCAGTATTAATAAATACATACAATTCATCCGTGTTCTAATAATCAAGCGCGTCTACTATAGGTATTGCAATAAATAATGTTTTGATAAGAATATAATAATAATAAAATAAAACATTTTAGAAAATACGATTTCAAATAAACAATCAATTATCTTATTTTATAAGTGATTGTTTATGATTATATTTACTTAGCTAAGATTTTTATTATTTGACCAATTCGTAAAAATAACTATTAAATAAAACACTCTAAAACTTTTATTTGTGACCATTCGCCGTTTGATAAATTCAACGACATTCACGAAATGTATTATCTCGAATCATATAACATGCACATAACACTGCACGACCGATCGACGTGATAGTATAATACAATTATATTTATTATACTCGCTAGTAAACTTCGATCTACCAATACAGGACACCATTTCCGTCCCACTATTGTTCATGTCGGTGCTCTTTCGCGACCTCTGAAAAGTTTCTAACACCAGTGATGTAGTGGTTTGTCATTTTTAGGTCGTTCACATTTGTTAGCGGCCATTCTGAGGCAAACCTACTTGAAAAGTTATATTTTATTATTATTATTATTATTTGTAAATATTTTATTTTGTTATTTTTCATTCATATTTGGCATCGACAAAATGGCTTTGAAAGTATATACTATTAATGTATAATATACGCAAGAGGTGTTGGATGATCGTGTAATAACGGGGTTGGATGGGATGGGGTGCGTAAAATATAATAAACAAAAAAAATTTGTTCACCGGATGGTCGTTGTCTTCGCTTTCGCTGTTGGAGTCGTCGCTCGTTGAAAAACTACCCCCGCAGTTGAGGTAGCACGGGAGGTCCCGTATCGGCGTGCTGTGTGACATCGGTCGTAGAAAAGTTTCAGTGACGACCGCCACCGAGGCCGGTGTCACCACCTCCGTAGGCCGATTACAGCCGGAAGCACTTTTGTCTACAATCTCGGAAGATCCGGATGGATTTGACACCATGTCGCGGTCGTCGCACGCCACCACTGCTGACGCAACTTCCGGATTCTGCAGCTGGTTGGACACTGACAGATCGACTGCGAACGACGATAACAATTCTGCCAAGTCCGCTGAATTTGTCGCATTTTTTTCGGAGACGCACCTGAGTTCTCTTTACGTCAGAAACATAGGCAAAAATAAAAACATAGTTATGAAGTAGAAACCACAATAATATCATAATAAATTATATTTAAATGTTTTATGTTAAATAAATGGATATGGGAATTGAGCCAGTTGACTAAATAATGCAGTTATAATGGTTTTAATAGTTATAATGGGTTATAGATAAAAACCCGTTTGTTGTGGGTTTATAAATTAATTTTAAGCATCGCCATTTTTTTTTATGAGAGTAATCATTTTAAACTTTAATGCCATTACAGTTCTTAATTGGTTTTTATGAAATATAACTATAGAATTCTATAGACTATAGACTACTAGATTCTGAGCAGAACTAGGAATACATTTATTAATAATTGTTATTGTATCTATTTAAATATTTTTCACTATATAGTTTGAACTATTTTATCAAATTTTGTTCAATTTGAATATATTCAACCCTGTATTAAAATATAAAGCATTTATCATAATTTTTATATTTCATAAGGATTTAAAGAACTGTATACTGGCTTCCAAGTCGCATTTTCGTGAAAAATCAATTTTTATTGCAGTTTCCTATCTATTACAAACATATCGTATAATGTATGTATTTATATAATTCTATTTACAATGTAATGTTTTCAAAAAGACAAAAAACAATGTATTATTTATTTAAGTATGGGTATTATAATAATATGTGAAAACAGTGCTAACTCGACTTTAGACACCACTCCATCGATCCACTTTTGACGTTCTTCCGATTTTTTCCTCGCATAATCCAATTTCTCCGACAGCCTTTGTACTGTAGCCTTGTAATAGCACTCATTCCTTTTTATTTTTTCTATGGTCGACTTAAGGTGAATTTCTCTCTACGCTCGCATTATCAAAATTCAGGTAAAAAAACGGGTATTATCTATTTATATGTTTTATATGCGAAGAAAAAATAAACTATATTTATATTATATTCGTTCTGAAAATCCTCTATCGTACCGTTAAGTGTTTCTTTTTCGATTGCTGTCCTTCTATCATATATTTGATAAATCCTTTTAAGCGGCATTCTAATTCGTCAACGCGTTCTTCATAAAATTTCATTTGTGATTCACATTTTCCGTTTAAATCGTTTTGTCGTTTACTATAAAATATAATAATCTATATAAACATTGTTATTTATGTGTTTCGTTTTAAATTCAAAATTATTAAGTTATCTAAAAAAATGAACGATCGTTTGGCGCGAAAAAAATATTCACTTATCGTTGTCTTCATTTGTTACATTTTGACATTCTTCATTATCGTTCATTTTTTGCTTTAGATTACTTTTCATTGTATCCATTTCAGCACAAAAACATGAAGAGACGTCAATAATTTCTTTCATCTATTTTTATTTTGCCCAGTTATATACGGTATAAGAATAATATCGTATTAATATAATTTTAAAACTCTTCTACTATTTAATATATTATTTTATTTTCAAATTATATTTGTATATTAAAATCAATTATCTTTAAATAGTGTTATTATAAGTGTACTATATTATATATGTATTATCCTATTAATTATTATAAATTTTAGACGAAAGCTATGCAACATAATAATAATAATAATAATTAATTAAATTTGTGTCGTGTTTTACTTTGAATTTTGTGATATTTTCATCAAAGTTACCGCAATTTGTTATCAATTGTTGAATGTTATTGCATTTATCAGCCAATGAATAGCGCTTAAGCATATTCTGAATTGATTTTCGCATATGCTCTATCTCTAGAACATCTAGTAAATACAATTTTACAACACTATGCGATAAAAATTTAAACAATATTAAACAATAATAAAATATATTTGTTAACAATATTATAGATTGTATTTATACCTATTTCACTGTTTTTTTTGCTGACCAGTTCATCGATTGTATGTTTTAATTTGCGCACGGACTTCAATAAACTTAAATAATATAATTTTTTGTCCATAATAATTAGTTTTTACTAGAATTTCGTTTTTATTTTTTTAAGAGAGACTGTTAGGATAAAATTTTGTTTGACGATAAAAAAAATAATTCAATTTGTAGTTAAAAAATGAATATAATATATTTTTAATATCTAAAAAATAAATTAACATATTATTATTAATCTCCATGGAGTTGTAAAAAAAAGTCATACCTATACTGTAAAATATAAAATATGAGGTGGCGGGCAATCTATGTTTCTTTTTTTTTTTTTTTACACGTGTTGCCGTCACAGATACCGCATGCAATTTCGTTTTATCTTTCTTTCCACTTCGACCGCGTTGTTTCTAATAAATTGTTTTCCAGGTTGAATTAATTACAGAGTTTACGTTTTACATAAGAAGTTTATTGTTATTTATTTTTATTTCGCAGGTATACCGTTTAAGTGTTAAAGATTAAATGTTCAGTCTTCGAGACGTGGATGTATTAACATAACGCTGCTAATGTTTTCTGTTATTTTGAAATTACGTTAGAATATTCATAGAAATTAATTTCCTTATATATACTGTAAATACCTTTAAACCAGATAGTTAATACATTATACAATCCGTATAAGCGTGTGTAATAGTATGTATCATAATATCTTATACGTCATATATATAGTATATACCCGCAGCTCCAAGCGTATTGGGTTTTAGTTAAATTTCAATAAAACGTTTTACAAATCTTTTTAATTACAATTTCCATTTAAATTTGTTTGAGGTATAACGGAATATTTGCACAGCTTAAAACAGCGAACATTTTCCATGTACAATTTAAGTCCGCAGACCCTACAAGTATGATTTATTATTTTCATCGTAGAACGTTATCAATTAATATTTAGCAGTTCTAATTGGGATTTTTCAAGGAAATTTTTTTTATAATTCCAAATCGCAAATTGAATATTATTGAATTTTTAATTTTAATTTTTTTTATTTCATTATATTTATAAATATAATAATACTTGTAACATGACCCAATATTTAGTTATGAGGAGCACCATGTTGAAAATTATGCGGATACCTAGAAATTGTAACGAAAAAGAAGCGTTTCTGTATGAATATACGTCATATATTGTTATTCTTAAACTCGAAAAACTTATCTAAACACTTTTTGTTGTTGTTTTTGTTTTACGAAAATCCATTTATTACTAAACGAGCACCATATTATTGCATTATGTCTAATAGCAGCAGCACAAAGATACTGCTAGGAATTTAATGGATTATTATATAGGTATTTGATCCGACGACGGGAACGGTAATGTCTATTTCGTTCCAGGTGCACTATTCTTGAAAGCACACGGGCGGTATTAGCAAACGGACACCACTCACATAGTCACATTCATATAATACCACGGTACTAATGCGTTCGAGAATAGGGTCCGAACCTGGTCGATTTGCAGCATATTCCACGGGCACAATTATTGCGCGGTTTCGGCCTGAACCGTATACATATATATACGTATATAAAACTACACACATTAAACCACGATAAGATCAATCTTTAATAATATCCCTTCGCCAGAGGTGTTAACGTTTTGCGAATATTAGACATTATGTTTGAAATAATATCATTAAGCGAACTATACTATGATGGTATAGAGTCTGAAAATATAACATTTCTGATTAGTTTCCTCATAACCGACGGAATATTTAATAATTTATCTTTTAATTCAAGCTATATATACATTTTTAATTCGATAAAATAATAACGAATAACTAATTATTTATATTATATTCTATAACCGTATCAATATTTAATGTATTTTTTTATTATTATCCAAACCCCGATTACAACTAGCAATTAAATATTAATTTGAGTCCAACGTTTTAAAACAATAGTCTCGAATATGCATTCATATATTACATTTAAATGTAATTATACGCTCTAATATTGTAATATTGTTGATTGTTAATCCGTGCATGTATTATTTATATAAATATTTGACAGCGTTAACTAGTGAGTTTCCATTTGTGTAGTCGTTGTTCAGACATAATTAAGAATAATAAGGTCTACTTTTTGTGTAAAATACGATTTATTTTTAAATTTATTATGGTAATTAAAATAACTTTTAAGATATTTAATATACTTCTAAAATATTTTTAAAAAAGTATACGAATTAGTTAAACATCAAAATTATGATTATAAATAAAAATCAATGTTGGCTATTATGAAAAAAATATTATAAGATTAAAGCGAATTTTACTTTTTTATTGTGATAGTTTGACAAGTTTATATTATATTATGAAAACAAAACTAAATATTCACTAAAATAATATTATTATAATTTAAGACAGGAAACATATACCTACTAATGGAAAATTAAATTTGAAAACCTTATTAATACACTATATTATATTATGTTAATATTTACAACATCAAATGAAACATTGAGTTTATGGTGTGGTTACTAAGATAACAAATATAACTTCGAAAACGTAAAACAACTAAAACTTAAACTATCAGATTTGGAAAAAAATGTTTATACTTTGATTTCATATCAGTTTATTTTGAATAAATGTAACGAGTCTTGGATATTATATTTAGTCTGATGGTCATTTCACATTTTACAACATAAATATTATGATGATTATTGACATAATACTTTTATCTTTTAATTTTTTTTATCTAATTTACGAGAGGAGATTGTATTATCTTTACCAAATAAATTCAAATAAAAAACGTTAATCTGCATACTGTTTAAATTTATTAACAAAATAACATAAAAAAACACAGTTTATTTGTCATCTGTCAACTTGTTATTTTGCATTTTTCAATTACCTGTTCAATGTTTTTACATTTTTTCTTTGAAGTCATTGAAAATTCAGTGAATAATATTTGCTTTGAATACATTCAATATAAAATATATCCACGCCAAATATAATATACAATATAATTATCATAAGAAAAATGTACGTGATCGCCCATTTAGTATTAACTGAGATAACGTTTATAAATTATATTAAATATATTTATAAAAGTTTTAAATAATACATCACATTTGTGCTTTTTTGATATAAACATTAAATGTATTTCATCCATATAATATATCACTAAATGTCTAAATCAATTGTTATTTATAAGTTTGAATGTCAAATAATGAATCACTTTAGCTAATACGAGACATTCATATTAAAGTTATTTTATTAAACTATAGATAATAATATAGAGTAGTACCTATACATTACAAATATTTATCTAAATTGCATTTATAATATTATACTAAGAAATTATTATATCATATTATTTTGAAGTTTCAAATAATAATACTGTGATAGATGTATTATAGAACTATTATGTTTTTGTCATAAATACAATACGTTGTTACTTTAAGAAAATAGTTAAAATATATAAACAATTTAATGGATAATTATTTAACATTATAGTTATAAAGCCACTTTTTAAAATGATTTGTTATGTATCATACACTTGTGATTATAAAATCCAGTGTAGCTTCGTTATTTTTGTTTTTGTTTTTTTGTGATGATTTTCATGTTTTAAGTAATTCTCAAATAACAAGAAATATAATAAACGATGATGTATTGGTAACGTTTAAATAAAAAAACCGTAGTTATACTTCATAACAATTTACAAACCATACTAAATAAATTACTACATTCATTTAAAAAAAAAATAAATAATAATAAATATTACCATAATATAATGTTATACTTTATATTATATTGGAGCTTATGGTAACCGTTGAAAAATGTTTACTCCGTTTAAGGCTAATCTGAGTTTTGCGCTTACTATCGATTTTCACTTGCAACGATTTATCTTTGCTCAAGAATTTATGCCCATCTCGGTTGCTCACCTATCTCCCGAAACTTACTTTGTGTTTTTTGTTTGTCGTTTTTACTCTAAAATATTATGTTATAACCGCTATACTCTATTACATTTATTAGTATAATAGATATACTTACAGTTTATTTTACACTTTACTTTGTTCGGTATTTTATAGATATTATTATGGCTTATTCGTAATAATAGTGGATACATTTCATATTTTTTTCTTCGATATAATATCTTTTAATTGAAAATGTTATAGTATTCTGTATATTATGGACTAATTATTTTAATATAAAAAGGTTTGCAATAAAAATAAATTATAAATATAACCATCTGTGGAGAGAAAGGGGAACTATTGTATAAATCCAAGGATACATTATTTAATCACAGGTACTCCGCAAGATATATCAAATATTATTATTTTGCTTGGATGATGTGGCAATTTTTAAGTTTTTTTCTGATGTAATCGAACATTAAAATATTAATTATCTGCAATCGAAGTATATTTTTAATATATTATAATTCTTGTATCGATCATTTTAATCATAAATATACTATTTATACAAGCATAATGGAGAAAACATTAATTTTGTTTTATTGTATATGTTGTTATTTTGAATTGATAATTAAATATCCATTGATCACAAAATAATACATACTCCCATTAAAATAAAATAATGAAGAAAATGTATGTTAAGATAATATATAACGTTAAAATAATATTTTATACAATTTTAACCTTAAAAGGAAGTATAAGGAAGTACTGCTTCATAAAAATAAATGTATAAATAACATATTACAAAGGACATTTTTTGTTGATGCTGTCAAAGAATTCGAAAAAGAAAAACACGAAATTCTGAAAACTTATCTTATTACATAATATATATATATATATATATATATATTGTTCTGAACACGGAAAATTTAACTTCTTCTAAAACGTCACTCAAAGCCTTGTCTTTATTGGAAACAATAGGATAAAAATATCTATTTGCTCGGGTCTACTTTAAGAAAATGTTATTCCTTTAGTTCTAACTTGTTATTGTTCAATAACCAAGTTACAACAATTTCTAAATTATCCACCTTCGTATAATAGCCAATAAAAACACGTTGTATTTAAAATACACTCAACAATTGTCCTGAGCTCGTGTCTGTCGTCCAATATTAAATAACTATTGTGAAAATCATTTAATATGGACAAATAGTATGAAAATAAATTATACATCTCTAATAGCTGATTTTCAATATATTATTGAATAAAATCATACATAAAAATATCACTTATACTATAATAGATCATAAATGACATAAATCATAATATTATTATTTATAAATGTACAATACGTGACATATTGGCGTATTTATTTTATAATATTGGTGTGCCTGATTTTAAAAATTATAATTATTTTTTTAAAAATCGTTCATGTGGAATACTAATAAAAATAAGTACTTGCGTATTGAAAAAAATTGTTAATCCATTATTATAAATATTTTTGTTAAATCATTAGATAATTTTATCCGATAAAGAACACATAAATATATAGTTTTAATAAAATAATGGATTTTTAAATTAGTATTTCTGAACATAATAAAAATATTAACAACAGTTTTAATATTTATTCGTTATCTTTAAACGCACATTCACTGCATCCTTTCAAATTGATTTGAACATACATTATGTATGTATGTACCACGGCACAATATATAGGTAATCTAGCTACATAGTAGTATACAAAGACGTTTCTAAAGTATCACTGCGCGTGTTCAATATTGACCTGTCGCATAGTTATATGCAATTTTTTTTTTTTTTTTGCTTTTACATGTCCATTTCATATCTGAAGTTCTATAAAATAACAACTTTGAATAAAAATATAAAATACCCTGATCTGTCAAATATTCTACTACATATTTAATCAGCAGTTTCTTACTATATTATATGATTATATTTGATAATAAATTATTGATGACGATATAATTATTTTTATAAATATATCAAATGTTGGTATAATATTATAATAAGCAAGAAGCTGTATTTAATTTTAACTATAAAATAATGTTTATATAAAATCATTGTATAGCATAATAAATACAATAATTGTCCGTACTTATACTTGTCTATAATATGATAGAAAATTAATAATTATTCATATTAGACAAAAATAATATTACTTATCCAGAATCCCGAAGATCCAGTAGATCCATTTAAAAAAAAAGAAAAATTTTATTTATGTTATGTCACATTTCCTTACGTTATCAATCGGTTAGATTCAAAAAAATTATCATTAAAATTAAATAACTGATAAGGTTCACTTATTTTAATTAAAACGCTAAATGTTCAAAATAATATTCATTAAAAAGTTGTAAATTTAATTTTCAATAAAAGCATTATTTTTCCTTTTTCTCAAATATTTCTTTTTTGAAATTTGTCTACATAAAAGTAGGTAAATAGGTTTCAGTGCGTTCCTACACGAATAAAATACATTCATATTATACAAGTATAAGTTCATACACAAATAAAATACACACGTCAACTAAAATTACGTCAAATCAATATACTGTATAAATTAATATAATATTAATTCCTACGTGTGGTGATAAAATGATATTTTTAAGTGTTTTAATTTTAATTATTTTTATAATAATAATTATACCATTATCATATTATAATATACTGATAGTAATAACGTATCGTCTTAACACTTTTTGGCCTAGTGTTACTTAATTAGGTTCAATCAAAAATCAAATTTTTTACATAACACAAATTATGATTTGTTAATCTTAAATCTAAATATGGTTGAAAGGAAATTTTTTTCGTTATTTTTTAATTTTCCTGTAGGACTAATATGTATATTTTTATATCACTTAGGGACTTGAATATTTTAAATTGCTTATTATTAATGTAAAAGTTTATACATGAGTATATTTTTGTTGCGTAGGAACTTACATAAATACATAATATTGGTGTATTCTTTCTTTGTAGAAACTTAAGTATGGAAAATTCTTTAGCTCTTGTGTCTTTGCGAAAACTTACATTCACCCTGTTTAATTATTCTGAAATATTAATTAATTTAATTTGAAATATTTAGAGTTATGACATTCCTCGCATATTTACTCCTTGAACGATGTTGGTAATAATACCTAATCACAGAGTAGTTAAATACCATTAAAATTAAAAATGGTTATATAATAAAATGTAGTTTTAGATCCAATATATAAAGTATTGATGAATTACAACAAGTACCGTATAATGTATAAGTATAATAGCATATGAACATATAAAGTGAGAAAACATTTATTTATTAAGGTATGTTATTATATTGGTACATGTTTTGTAAACATCGTATTCGACCAAATACTCTGTACAACTAACAAAAAACGTTACACTATTATAGACATGATTTTACTATTATTACTTTAGAAACTTGATATATTATTAACTTGATCAATTGTTTGCAATTCAAATAAATCCATATTAAATGCCGTAGTATTCAATTTATTCTTAGAAAATTGTTATTTGTGTAATTATATAAATACAATTCATATTTAATTTACAATGAAGTGTATTAAAAGTACTAAAAAAAAGACAACGGAGATCATTCATGATACAGTTGAGCACATCTCGTTCAAGCATGTTATCTCTATAACTGCTCTAAATAATGCAAAGTGCTAACCCTAAACAGCTATTCCGTGTAATAGTTGCCTTGACAGCTATAAAATACGAGGTAAATGCCGTTACTGAGAGGCTCAGCTCTATGTAGATTGGTCACATTCATCACGCACCTTATATATATATATATGTGTGTGTGTGTGTGTGTGTGTGTGTGTGTGTGTGTGTGTGTGTGTGTGTGTATAATGTAGATGATAACATTGCCCTAACCTTATTATATTATAGTATTATTATCATCAAATTTCCACTTAAGGCTTTCGTCTGAACGACATGCCATTCGATGTACGCGATACGCTCGCACATTTTCTCAAATCACTTTATTCACCCTGTATATACGAATATACGTATGCGCGCGGCAACGTGATGGAGCCACAAAATCCGTACGGCACGCAATGATCGCTTCTACCGTTTATAGAATCGCTGACGCGATAGTATTTTGTCCTTATCGCAATCATCTAGATGTAAAACGATAACACGCGTGCACCACGACTTCATCAGATCAAAGTATTTGTACGAAAACTCTATTTAAGACTTAAACCGAGTAGGTATCTATTCATCTAAAGTCAAGACAACGGGTTAGCTTGTAAAACCGTTTATTTTACATTGATCGCGTAATAAAAAATATTTTTGCGTGTATACTATATGAGTATATATTTCAATTGTACGTAAAAATAAATTAATTGACACTAAACAAAAATTTAAATAATCAACATCTTGAACACTAATTATTATCAAAAATAATAATATAATTGACTCATAATATGTCACTAGAATCTAAATGTATGTGAATAAACTAACAGTAATAATTATAAAACTGATTTAGTAAATAAATAATTTACGAACTTAGTACAATATGTTGATCAATCCATAATTAAAAATTAATAATTTCGTACGAATATTGTAATAATTACCTACTTAGATTCATTTTTACATTTAAAAAAATTAATAATAAATTATTAAAAATGTTATTCGAATAAAAATAATGAATATATAAGAGTTACTTTATACTAAAATCCCAGGTATAGTACCAATTATAATTGAAATTATATTTATGTTATAATATTAATATAATAATTGAAATAAATTTAAAAATAATTGAAAATATACATACATAAATATTAAATATAACCAAAGGAACATTTTTTAAAAATACAAATCAATCAAAACCTCGAAAATATATAAAGTGAAAGTGTATTCATTTAATATAAATCAAGATAATATATTATGTAAAATACAAATATTCCTTAAAATAGTTGATATATTATGTACAAAACTTGTTATCACAGTATCCTTGTTATTATAGTTTGCTGACGTTAATTTTTGAAAAATTTATCAAAAGATTTCATCCGAAACGATTATTCAATGAACAAAATATTAGAATATTAATACACTATTGACTTGACAGCTGATATACCAATATTAATCTATATTGCAACAATATTATTAAAATACAATTTAATAATTATATGACTAATTTGGATTATCATTTGCAATACTAGTCATTAGCCTGTTTAATGGCCAATGGTGTATAAATGTATGCAATGTATATTTTAGCAATACTAATGTACATATCAATCACATATAATTTCTGATCGGTCAAATAATTATTATAAAATATATTACGATTAATATCAAGTGTATAGTGAAATGTTACCAAGACTAAATTTCAAATAAAAGGAGCAAGTTAACTCCGTTTATTCGACACAGATGTAATAAAACTATCTTACGAGCTAATTATTTTAGTCATTATAATTTTAAATGAGTAATTATATTCGAAACGATGTGACGATCACACTGCGAATGGCGATGTTTGGGTCTGGTATTTGTGAATTTTAACCGGCATCGGCGGAGATCAGCTATGTTAACTGAATAATAATAATATTATTAACTAACCAACCGTTACGTGTCATATTGTATAATATTTTGATCACCATGACTGCATACGCTTAAAGGTAAAACCGTTACGAACAGGCACAGACAGTGTAGTTGGCGAGAGACGTTCCCCACGGGCAGACGTGTTCGGGGAACTTACGCACGTCAAATGAGTCGGTAACGGATGGCTTCCGCCGCACGACCAAGACGTTGTTGGACTGAAAGCGGGCTGATGCGATATTATAATCATATACTCATTATGTTCGGCGATGATAATAATAATGCCGACGATGAGAAACTATCTCAGGTGAACTAAAATCGTATTTTCACCGATTCTGCGCATTATATATAGATGTTCAATTCTTATTACCCATAAAAACCTCTATAATATGTAGTAAAGTGAATAATGTACTGAGTACGCAGTTATGAAAACCGTGTAAGACCTTCTATATTTAAACTCAAGAACTATCTACGACTTGCTTTGTTTGTGTTGAGAAACTCAAAATTGCATTTCGCGTTCGATGACATAAAAAAAAAACAAACAAAAACGAGAAAATAAACGAAAAATTGGTTTCAACTAAGACCGGAGAAAAAATGAACTTCACCCAAGAACCCAATGCATATCGTTTATATTGCTGCTATACTTTCAACAAAGTCAAAATATATCCCCTTAGAATAAATATATATTTTTAAGATATTCGATTTAAATTTTCTGTCGGTTGGGGTTTAAATTTTCTCAATAGTCATTTAAATTCTAGTTTTACGAATATTAATATTTATATTGTTTTTAAGTTATTTGTCCAAATTATTTATTATCGAAATGTTAATACTTTTTTTTTATTATCTGGAATTGGTTTTCAAACAAATAAAACGGTTTATTTGCTTCGTTTTGTTTTTATTGAGAGAAAGAAAAGTCTGACAACCAAAAGTATTCTTAAACTTTGAATCAACAAAACTATATTAGTATATAGGTACATAATTTAAATTTTACAAAGAAAATTCCAATTAATATTAAAGATACCATGAAAAGAATAATTAATTATTATTAATAATGTATTTATAAACATAATTAGAGATTAGTAGTTGTAAACATAAAATAAGTTAGAACAATTTTTGTATAATATCTTTTTTCAAAGTTTTGCTCGTTATATTTTAAAATCTCAATTAAGACTTTATTATTCTTTGTGAATTATATTGTTAAATAAAAAACTAAATTGTTGAACATAAATCCTTGAAAGTTTTATAAATACGTTTGAACAAATCTTGTTTAAAATTGAATTTGGATTCTTTTCAGACGGGACTATATTGGAGTAATGGAATAATGCTGGCAGCGTTTCCTTCTAAAAACTAGTAAATAGTCATAATGAATTCATAAAGCTTTTAAAACTCGAAGCTATTAAATTTTGTTTACAACTTCCAATGACTAAAAACGTTCTCGTTACGATGTAAATTAAAAACAACTTTGAAAACAAATTTAAAGGAATATAAAACATATTACATTAAAAAATGTCACGAAATGTCAGCAAAATTTGTATTCGAGCGCGTTTACGATAAAACTATATATCATTAATTAATTACAATATTTAAGCGTAATAAAAAGAAATAGTCATGATTTTATTTTTGTTGAGATTTTGCTTATCTAACCGATTTATAATACTAACTACGCATTGCAGCCTGTCCGAATTATACTTGCAGATATGGTGTATGGTAGGGATGGGCAACTTTCGGCCCGTGTACTATTGTTAACTAGCCCGGTGGCCAGTGCTACATTTTAAATTATTTTATAAAAATATAAAATGTTAGGATTTTTTTGTATTTTATTTTATTATATTTATATAACCGACATAATTTTTATTGTAAAACACAGATATGAATTTATCTAGTATTGAACTATAAATGTTAATTGTAAATTCTATTGATTTATTTTTTTTGTTTTTGCTTTCTATGTTCTCTGACCCTCTAGATTTTCACTTTCGAAAAATCTAGTAGCATTGAGTTGCCCATTCAATTCTCAACCCAACGCTTGTATTTATTTTGCTCAGTACCTATTTATTTAACTGATATTATAACATCGCGATGCATTCTACGCTGCTGCACACAGTGTAATTATAAGTCCTAAAAACTTTTCAAACGTAATAATAGAATGCAGTCAACCACCGCCGGTTAGAGATGATGGTCGACCGACTTCGAATAACTTATAAACCTATGGCGGGTAGCCCGAACTTAGGTATATGTTCGATGAGGGTGTTGTGTTTCGAAGACGGTGGTCGAATGAACGCGCAAAATCTAAAGACGGTATAAAAAAACTTTTCGGTAGACCGGCACCGTTAGTTCATAATATTGGTAATAATCGGTACAAAGATTATAGATCAGCATTTTTTAGCTTCATTTCTCGCGCGACTCTCCGAATCTGACCCGATGCCGCTGTGGTCGCAGTAATTGTTTATAAGTTATACGCCGCGGGAATTCTGACATCTCGCTACTACTTCGGAAAACACCCCCGCCGTGAAATTCTAAATATATAATGTATATATACAGATTTATCGAGGTCTGACGTCCGTATAACGGTTATAAGGTTGGACGATAAATTTGTCGAACTCCGTACGCTCATTTATACGAGCGCGTATATGTGTGTGTGTGTGTGTGTGTGTATGTGTACAACTTACTGGTATCCACGAACCATTTCTCCACGGGTTTCTAATACGATATAAATTCAACGTACATATGCAGGTCGTATACAGGACGATTCGCCGAGAACGCTTACCCCTATTTAATCGTTAAATGTAAATGGCTGAGGTTTTCGTTTAGATAAAAAAAATGTGAATCACCAAGGGATAGAAAAAAGACCCAGAGCTTTTGAAAACCAAGTAGTGCTTATTAGTGTAATCGAATCTTCCAAAAATCAGAATTCTAACAAATTTATAGTCCAGCGATACACAATGGCGGTGAACAGCAGGCTCAGAGATTCGCTCTGTACATCATTCCATATGTATACTCGCGCCCCCATATCGTCCGACAATCAGATTTACCACAACGGTTGATGTTATTTTACCGACTTCGGCTGTTGAATGTGCAGTAGTATATAACATTATACTGCAGCGAGCGTATAATAAAAAATAATAATAATAATGTAATACACGCGTATGGGTCCACGGATAAATCGTGTGCATATTCGTGAGTTTCATGGCGGCCGCAATAACTCGATCGGAAAACATTCGGAACGAGTCGAACGAATCCGGAAATATTATACTAACCTCGTGCTCCGTATACGTGTAACATTATAGGTACACACTATAATGTATATATATAAACGTGGTTTGTGTTATTACTCATAGGTAACGTGCCCCACAATAAATTGTCGCAAGTGTTGTATGTGTGTGATAATATTATTGTTATACGAATATGTTATTATATAATATATATTTACCTAGTATTGTTATATTATATTATTATTATTGTGATTACTGTATATAGATAACCACATTCATCATGTATTCTATTTTTAAAACCATTTAAATGTAGACTCGTCAGAAATATGCAGGAAAAAACTCGATTTTATATATTTTTTATACAAATTACTAAATAATTTGATTGATAACCCTGAGTTATTAGCGATGATTCGTTCCAAGGTACTCACTGTTTTTCATTCGTGTTCAAATTTGACTTGTTTTATGTGGAACGCACCAATTAACCGAATAATGAAACTAGGTTATTAGTATATCCGCACGTTCGTTCAATATATATATACTTTTATATTTATAAGGATAAAGTAATCGGCTAAGTGATTATATTAAGTTATATATGAATATAAAAAATAAATAAGTATCGATACTTGCCACGATACTTATGTACGATACATCATTCAGAATGTATGTTCAATTTCGGCGTTCATGAACACATTTTACATAGCGTCCAAGATACGTATATTTCCAAATGTAATCGTTGAAATACGTTTAATGTTATTTACTTGTATAGGTACTGTCGTTCTGTGTCTATAGTTGTATGCACACAGTGCAATCAAAAAACCGTATACATTTTAATAGTTCTGGCCGAATTTCTAAATACGTAGTATTCTAAAGTAGAAATATTCTGAAGTCATATTTTGAAGATATAAAAATTTAAACAAATATAAAAGAAGTTATTGATGGGGACAAATACGGTGAAACACCATGCGCATTGCGCATATATATTGCTATAATGTATAAGTATGTTGGCAATGCAATCTTAACGGTATGCGAACGAGACCTCAGGCTATAATAATATTATATCGAAATAACCGTTTGCTGCAAGTTACTACTGATATTATATACATACTTTACTATGGTTCAAATATGTGCACTGAACGTGAAAATCGGAAAATATCATATGACGATAATATACAGCACCAACGACTCGAGTAATATTACGACTATATAATATATTATATTACATTTTTTTTTTTTTTTGAAATTTGAAACAAAACAATATAATATTGTACATTTATGTAGTATATAAATTAATTATTATGATAATATATAACTGTAAAAGACGTGAGAGGAAATGGTATCTATTAATAATATCTCGCCGTTAAGGCTAGAATGTATATTATAATCTGATATATATACAATATAAAATAGTAAAATATTTATTTAATTTTGTTAAAATATATACAACAAAAATATGATAAAGTAAATAATAATTTCCCAACTATCGTGTAATTACCGCGAATACCAAAATTACCTGTTTCGTCATCTAAATAAACTTATGTAAATCATAAGCAAATCCTTAACGTTTTAATTGATTTTTTAATTATTCTTGCCGAAAAATAAAAATAACTATTTTTATGAAATCAAAATGTCGGTGGTATAATTATTATGATGCGGCGTTTATACAACCATTGCATATTATTTTAATTTTAGTATAGCACTTTATGGTGTCGTGGCCTACTGATTGACTAACTCCCACTAACTGATTGACTAACTCCCACTACTCCACGTCATAAAGTTCCATCAACGGATGGCTCTTTCATCCAAGTCCCCACTCCCCCATATTATTGTTGCCGTTGAGTTATTTTATATTAACCTTAAACATCAATTACATTTATTAAATAAAAAAAAAAATAATAATAAATACTTGCAAATTGTAAAATTCTTAGTTAAAAATATTTATACAACAAAACATGTATTTTTCACGTTTAATGTTAAGGTGTGTATCATACTTAAAATAAGATGAAATAAAAAATATATCATTTGAATATAAGGCAAAATTGTGAACTTGACTAACCTAATTGGTTCAATAGGGCGTTGTAAAAAAAAACACATCCGTACACTAAAATAATAATATTAAAAACCCAACTGCCCGCTTTACTCATCATCATATTATTTATTACATTTATATACTTGTTCTGTTGGTGTTTAAATATAATTTGGGGTAGTAGAAACACAATTATACTGAACATATATTAGATAATATATGCACATTCCTATCCATACACACCCTAACAAACTTAGATGACATGTAATTCTATGTGAGAATATACTGTGTACAATCAGTTTATGCGAACCAAGTCTTCGGATTGTTTACACACATTTTATACTTACCTACATGTTCGATTCTCTGAATTCGTAGTGTTTCGGGTACACACACACACACACACACACACACACACACACACATATATATATATATATATATATATAATAATAACAATAATAATAATAATATACTATCGTCTATCACTATATTATGCGCCAACGAGACCACGAATCCCAAGGCACTTCAATTCGCGCGTAGTCCGTTAATATTATTATATCGCTCAACCTCCTTCGGCGAGTTTATAGAGACAAAGGGCTTCTTCTTCTACTACTACTACTTCTTCTTCTTCTTCTTCTTCTTCTTCTCCGGTAGGGTGACGAAAATTTAATTTCGTTCGACCGAATATACTGCATTATACAGAATATAATCACATTATTATGGTACCCGGTTGACCTGATCTCGTTCGTATTGCCATACTAATGCAGGTCAATTCTTTTATCGAACAGTGCTCATCATTTCAAAATCTATTTAAAAAAATATTGTTTTCACAAAATAAAACGATATTTATAAAAATTGTTGTAATTATTTTTTAAGTTTTTTTCCTTTTTAAAATGACAACTTTTTTTTTAATTCCATCATATTCTGTAGCAGAATATTTTCAGAGGATTTCGATAAATGAGTTATAATTATTTAAAGTTTGAGTGAGATACGAGGACACTTTGCAAAATGTTGGTCTACTACTCAGCTTACAAAATTTTAAATATTTATAAATCTCATAAGTTACACATCTGAATTTCGATTGTTAATTATTAAAATACTCTGAAAAATATTAAGCTTCAAAATATGAAATTAAAAATATATGCTATTATTCAAAAAAGTAAAAATTTAAAAAAATATAACAATAAAAATATTTTAAATATGTTGTTTTTATCGAATAGAAATGGTGTAAAAAAATTTTAAAAATGTCAATAGATTTTGAAATAATGAATGTTGTTCGATAAAAGATTCACCTATAGTATAATACACGTATTTTATACTATGATATGATATGTAGTCATGACGAACAATAGCTGCTTAAAACTGTATAATATTATCATTATACACCTAAAACGATCGATGCATATTCTATAGTTTCCGCCCTAAAAATCGTCCACGTGTATTCCCGAAGGAAATTTACGTTTTATTATTGTACATCACGTGTAAATAAACAGTACACAGCAAATATTAAAACAATATCGCAATGTCGCAATATTAGAATCGACTGTTGTTAATATTTTCATGGTATTTTTCTTTTATTAAAAATTGATTTTAATTTCCGACAAGAAGTTTTAGATTATGTATAAAAAGCTTTAGAAATCAGGTGTATATTTCTATAATACCTGTAGTTTGCTCCGTCTCACAATACGTATTATGTAAATTTCTGGTTTTATTTTTTGTTTATTTTACGTCTGTTACAATTTGTTTGAATGGAATTTGTGATCAGATCATCTGCTCTTTACTCCGTTTCTGGTAGTAAATCGGATGTAGATTGTACTTAGTTGAGGTATTTTTTTTCCTCACTGTTTTACATAAAACGTAGGAAAAATATCCGTTATGCAACGATCTAATTTACGACATACCCGTTTTCCCCGTTTTTCGTGATATACATTATTAATTTTTGTTATTATTTCAAAAGTATCAAAGCTACAGATCTGACAGACATTTACTCTCTCGAACTGCTTATGATAGCGATAGAAGGAAAAATTCCTGTACGAATATTTCGGATGAAAAAACGTTCCCTTCTGAAATAAACATAGTTGCGTTGACAAACGTATCACTTCTCTCTACCGCCACGACATACCGAGCTAGCGCGTGACGGTATTCTAATCGATTACGGCAATGTCTTTAGACGACATATTATTATTATTATTACTGTTACTATTATTACGTATCGATAGCAATAATAATAACAATATTTCGAGTGTGTGCCCCTTCAAATGTTATTAAACGGCTTTCGATATGTATACATTGCGCGAGCAGTGAACACTGCAACAGGATCACGTTGCCTACGCATACTATTTCTCGTGCAAAATATTATATTTTATATTACGATAATATTATAGCAGCGCGTCTTTGATGTACGGTAACCATTAAAATTTCACGTTACGGCACTTTTCACCGTGAAATATTATACAATTATAAGTTAGGGACGGGAAAATCTTCGTCCTATATAAAAACGGTTCGCTGGACGGATTTTTTTTTCGCTTTTTCACTTTATTCGCCACGACTTAAGCGTGAAAGGCGCACTTCGTGAACACCAGCAATAATGATATTATAAAATTACGCTCACCAAAAATTGACTCCATCGTCTCGCGTGGTAAAACAGTGATTTGTTTACATTTAATATTTTAATATACACACAGTGGTGGCTTAAGGGGGACAAGGGTGGCAGCTCCATCATAATAAATAATTTTTTATTCAGCTTTTCTTTTTTAACTCATCTAAACCTCAAATTCTTAAATCATTTTCAATCCATTTTTATTTTTTTTTTCCTTAGCGTAAAATATGTTGTTTTTATTCAAATCGTATGTAATAACTGATGATATATAACATAATACATAAAAGCTAAAGTAAATTTTCAGTTAATGCATAAGACCATAATTATAATGTTACATATTATATTATTATTATACGTATCTATCATATAAAGAAGATTACCACATGCATAATATAGAAAATTTATCAAATCGTCTTATGTTGTACTTATTACGTCTAAAATCCAAAACCACGTGAAGTGGTTGTTTTATAATTAAAGTACAATGAAGTATTCATAATTCTATAGTTATATAGCTTATTCAGCTGTTACATTACTAAAAATTAAATTTTTACGTTGAGTGAATTTTAACAAAAATTACAAAAATTAATCGAGAAGGCCGTGAATTTTTAAATGTTTATTATTATTATTATTATTATTATATCCTATAATGAGTTTAAAGATGCGCAAAGTTGAACGCGTGAAAACAATGATAAGTAACTGTTATCGTTCCTCAGAAGTAGTATATTATATTTTATATGGTACGATAAAAGGCGTTAAAGTAATGTTAACTTTATTTTCTGGTGATTACCGTTAATACTTTAGTAACGAATAATTTGTTAGTACGTTATGAACGTTATACCTATTGTACATTATGTTAATATTCAAAAAACAGTAAGTTGATTAAAATTAGGATTATAACAAGTACAAAATTATTTAAATTACAATTAAAATAGCAATTGTTATTTTTAATTATCATTAAATATTTATAATATTTAAAAATGTACACAGATAATATTATTTATTTTCGCAAGATAGGGATTCGTGATATTTAGAATTAAGTACATATTTTTCCAACTTTCCGACAAATACAGTTATTAATACGCATTCCGTAGCCTTGCGTGCCAATAACACTGTTACAGCTTGATTCTTCTCTAAGTGTTATCGTTTTGTCTTTAGCTGATACAAGTACTCACTGCAAATTTAGCGAATTTTCTTTACATGAAATAAGTCGAGATCTATTGTGTTTATGTCTAAGAAAATCATTTGTAGTACTTAAACATGTATTTAGATATTTACGAGAAACACAAAGTTCACCGAGCAAGGATTACAATTTAAAATAAGTAGGTACTTATATTCTGATATTGAAATATTGAAATAACAACACTTTCCATTTTATATGGAAATTAAAGTTTAATACCTCTTCTAAATAATAAATAATGATCATTTATGCAGGTTTTCGAAAATATATCCACTATAATAAATAACATTATTTTTATATACAATTTATGTTACCGTAACATGTTTAAATGAAGGATAATGATTTATCATATTTAAATTAGTGGAACAGAATAATGTATAATGGAAAATATATGAGAACGTTACTTCTTCTTTAAGAATAAAAAAAATCAAGCTTAAACTTTAAAATCATCATACTGTGCATAATATACTAATGTTAATTTAAAATTCTATAATTTCAAACCAAGCTACCTATTTAATAACGGATTATAAATTATAATTATTTTAAAGTTTTGATTGGGAGTGTAAGTAGCGAGAAGGTTAATTATACAAAATATAGATAAAAAATATTTGCCGCCCCTTAATACCATTTCTAGGGTTTAAATTTTAAATTACTATAATCAATAAGCCGAAAGTAGTTTAATGTTGTATTTAAATGTATGAACATATTCAAATTATTTTATACTATCATATAAATAGCTATATTTTGGAAATAAAGTGTAAAAACTGTCTAAATAAAACATAAAAACGAGAAGATAATTTTGTTTACACTAAATATTCGGTTGGAAGTCTCAAACAAATAAAACATGCGATTATTTTCCGAGATCTAGGCGGGTTAATTTTTAATAAATCAACCCGCAGTATTACAGTATAATGTGTATAGTTTATGCCATGTACGTTCGTGAATTGCGTAGGTAAGTGTACGTACGTGAGCCTAATTCAAAATCGTATTTCATTTTTATTTTCAAGAATATACAAAATGAGCAATAAACAAACGTACAGGTTATAATAATGTATACATATTTTTTTTTAACAAAAATTATTTAATGGTCCGATATATTTTTCGTTGGGAACCAATACCATCCATCTTACACGACTAGGAATAATAATATAAAATGTGTTAAAAAATATGTTAGACCCGGCGAAATGGTAGAAAACTCAAAAACTAGAAATTTATTTATCCCGCGTACGTGATAAAAGTCTTGGAACGACAGACTTTATACATATATTGATGCGTTTGCATGTGTGTGTGTGCGTTAGTTAATATATTATAATATAATATTATACGATATTATCGTAGGCATTTTTCATTTAACGGGTGCACATTGAATACCTCACGTCCACTACCCTCGCCATCACTTAGGTAAAAATCAGCCGATATCATACGCAGACGCAAAGTCTAGTAGATAGTAAATTAGAAAAAAATAAAACAATGTGTAACACTACTGCGAATAATAAATGCGAACGATTCACAACCGCCGTTTCCATGTAAGACGTGTCCATATATAAATTTCACATCGATGTCAAGTCGTATCGTTTCACCAATAAAACTACCGTTCAAAAATTGATCCATTCAAAAGTTACGTTGTTTAGTAAATTCTTATATTATTTTAGTCAATGTGTTTGTTTTTAAAAAAAAGTTTTTTTTATAGTTTGAAATATTAAACTAAACATTAGTTTTTACGAAAAACATTTAATTTTTTACTTTTTTTTATCAAAGAGGTAATATTTTCAAATCGTAAACTAAATGATTCTCTATAAACTCTAATGTATAAAAATATTGAATTCTGCGAAGTAAAATAAAATGAAATTAGTCGATAAAGTTTTGGTTCAATATTCTGTTCATTTTTACAAGTGGTATTTTAATAGAAATTGTTTATTAAGTATTTATATCATCGACAATTTTGAAGAAGGATTCTGCTGATTTTGATAATAAAATATGAAATTTGTTTTTATTTTTTGTAAACGTTTCTAATTAAAAACCAAAGACGATATAAAAATTGTTTTAAAAAAAATATTAGCTATGCATTAAATTTACGATTTTAACTTTTTATTCATTCTATGTGTATAATCAAATTCACCAAAGACCGTTTACCAGATTTGATAGATTTGTCGTTTTATTTGCGAACGAAGCAATGTAATTATACAATCGAAAATCAAAGATGATGACACAATTGGAAATTTCCACTTATTTCGAAACTACATTTGTGAAATTATAAGTACTCGCAAAATGAGGCAAGTAGTTTTGTTCCTCCTATACCAATAGTTATGATAATAATAAGGGCCGTCTTTAGAATTTGCGTGGCCCAAGGCAAAAATACTTGTAACACCTTTTTGTTGAACCTAAATCGTTATTTTGATATTTGCTATAAATTATATAAAATATACAATTTAAATGCTACGAAAATTAAACAATTTTTAAAACTAATTTTACTACTTTTTTCAAACGCGATGCCCCAAATTTAAGCAAAATGCATGAGGCCCAGGGCATGGCCCTGCACCCCCCCCCCCCTAAAGATGGCCCTGGTAATGATAGTATATATTAAAATATCTCATTAAAGATTAGATAGAATACCTGCTGTACGATTGCTGTGTCATCAAATATATATACTTTATCCGTTAAATGTATCTACAACCACGTGACGTTTTATTTTGTATTGCTGTTAATATCAATATACGTTCATTAACAAATCATTATAATCGATTTCCGTTAAAATTTGCCTGCCAACTTCACTGGATGTGTTATCATTTATTTGACTTAGTAGTATTGATGAAAAAAAACTGAATATTTATTACTTTTAACTATTTGCAGATTAATATAACTGACTTTTACAAATCACACAGTTGAATAATATCTAATATATTATTTATTATTGGTATATACTAAATCATAAGAGAATGTTTAATAGTTATTACTTATTATCACGAAAAAAGTTTTGAATTTATTTTTAGTGTATTACTATAATACTTTAGTATATAATTTTATATTTTTATGTATATATATATAGAGAGAGAGAGAGAGACTCGAAACAGCTAACATCATCAAACATTCTGCGAACTATATCTGAGAGTTTCATAATGACACAGATCGTTTTAATTGCAATGAGCCAGAATAAAAATAAATAATGTATAGAAAATTGAAATTAGGTTGTTCAGTTAACTTTACAAAATCCCTACGACGACGTTAAATAATATATTCGCGTCAAAGACTACTTAATATTATATATATATATATATATATATACATAACTAATGATAATTGAAATTTGAATAGGTATGCTATGGTTTTACTCGAATTTCGTGGTTTTGAGAGGAAACTGAAGAGCGTAGATCCAATTAGAAATGGAACGATGAACAATACAGAACATTCTATGAATTTTACATTCTTCCCGGTATATTAGCATTTAATTTTTCAAATATCTGTGGTTTATCAGAAGTGGAATGACATTGCGTATTAATACTAGATAATAACTATAATTCTATATATTATATTAATTACTTTTGCCAAACATCTCATATTCACGACATACTAAACGATATATTTAATACCAGTGTATGCAAGGCTGAGTAAGTTATCGATTATTTTTAACTTATAATATCAAGTAAATATTATAAAAAATAAATTAAGTTATGAGTTAACTTATATATTTTAGCAGTGCCGTAACTAGCTTTATGTGTGCCCTTGGCAATCAATATTATACATTTATAATGAATTATTTATTTTATATATACAATTTTATGCTTGGAAGGAGAAGGGAGGGTTATACATAATACTTAAATACAGTTATATTTTAATTTAAAAATTATATTATTTGTATTTAAACATAATAATATATCATGGAAAATTTTATATTACATACTAAGTATTATTATTTATTTTACATTATAAAAAAAAAACAAATAATTAAAAATTTATTTTGCGAGATTTAATAGACGCAAACTCTTCTATAATGTCATCATAATTTAAATGATTAGCTGTTTCTGATTCAATTGAGATTATTGCCATATTAGACAAACGGTCTTGGCCAATGGACGATCGTAAATAATTTTTTATTATTTTTAATTTACTAAAACTACGTTCACACGAATCAACGGTGACTGGAAGTGTCAGAAAAATCCGCAAAGCTATTTCTATGTTTGGATAGGCATCGTTAAGAGTATAAGTATGAATTAAATTTAAAAATTCGAGTGGTGACTGTTCACATAAATCGGATGTTAATGATGCAGCTTGGAACTTAAAACATTCTATCTCAGAACATAATTCAGCTGCATCTAAATCTTTAGAGTATTTTAACGCGAGGTCAACAGAACATTTTTTTAAATATTCAGTGGACCATGATTGTAGATTTTTGCCTATTAAGAATAAAAAATCGGAAACAACATTATTTAGTTTTTCAAAACGCCATTGAATTTGAGATATAATGCTATCAAACACCATATTGCATTCTCGTTCAAATTCTTGTTTTGATGTAAGCATATACCCTTCATCTTCAGCTAGTTCAAAACTTATACGGTTCTTCTTACGTTCTTTCTTTCTTTCTTTCTTCTGGAAATCTGATGGCAGTTTTAGTTTATTCGCTAATATATTTGATAAATTTATTGTATCACTATATTTTTCTCGCATGTCTTGTAGTAATGATAATAAACCTTTTAACATATTAGTTGCTACATCAATAGAAACCCCTTTATCTTGTAGGCTACAATTTACTCGATCAATAGCCATTAATATATTATTCCACATATGAAGTAAACAAAAAAATTTGAAATTTATTTGTTTAAATATAATTTTTGCACCGGTTGTAGTTTCTTTATTCAAATTATCATTTGTCGATATTTCTAATAAAATATTATAAATCTTTTCAATATTATAAAGAAGTGCAGAAACAGCTCGTTTTTTAGATGACCACCTAATCTTACAATGTAACTTTTGTAAATGTATTTAACCTTTCCCATCTTGATGTTGAACCTGAAAAGTATACAAAGATTTGTTGCACAACACCAAAAAATGTTACCATAAAATGAGTTACATTTGCTGCATGAAATCCAATTAAATTGAGACTATGGGCTGCACATAGAATATATCTTGCTAATTCATTTATCTGACAACTTTTAGATTGAACTCCATTATATTTTCCTGCCATATTGGCGCCGTTATCGAAACCCTGACCTCTACAATTTTCTATAATTAATCCATCATTAATTAATTTTGTCGTTATTTCTGAAGCTAATCCATGTCCAGTTTTTTCTTTCGATTCGATAAAATCAACGAAACTTTCCATAATATAACATTTATTGTCAATTATACGGACATACCTTATAATTTCACTCAGTTGCTCTTTATGTGATGTGTCCGGTGTGCAATCAAATGATATTGAAAAATATTTCGCCTGTTTTATTTAAATAAATATTTTGCTACGAACTTTTTTACCTATTAATCCAATAATTTCATTTTGAATAATCGGAGAAAAGTAGCTTAAAGATCCTTTTTTAGATTTAATATTTTCAATATGTTCAGATAATCTATCATTGTAATGACTAATAAGTTCTATAATTGTTATTATCGCCTTCATATCAATTATTATTATGTGTTTTCCACGGATATAATAAAACCAAAAATATTGTAGTATGCGAAAGTAATAAAAAATAGCCATATAGCCACATAGGTAAGTTCTAAAATCATGTTTTCACTTTATTAAATACTTAATGACTATATCCGTAAAATTATACATTTTAATAATTTTAATATTAATATTATTTAAAATATTATAATTTTTAGTATTTATATAATATAAAAATTGCGCCCCCAGCTCGATTATTTTAAACTGCGCCCTTGGCCACCGCCCACCGGCCCATCTTGCCAATGCCTAGATACGGCACTGTATTTTAGAACTTTGTTAATTTAAAAAAAATGTATTTATTTATAAAATTACAAATACTAGTAGTATTTATGATGGTAATCGAACTTCGCATCTCAAATTATTTTACCAATTAAGATTTATAGTATGTTATAATACTAAAATCTAGAATTTTTTTTTTGTTGTTTTCATATTATATCTATTTTTAAGTGTATATGCCATTAACGGGGTTTGAAATTTGAATGCATCTTTAACTTAGAATGTTCGTTAAAACATTTTTTTTTTTTGTTATTAATCTTTAATTTTAAATATTTTTTAATTTGTTTTTAGAAAGAAATACTTTCCAGTTATTGTGTATATTTTAAAAATTTAAATATAACGATATTTTTAAAACAAAACATTCAAACTTCCAGGTATGACAATTTTATACTAGATTAATGACTATTAACTAAATAATGTATTATTTTAGAAATTATATAATGTATGATAAAATTATACACTTATCAATAATTTAAATTATCGAAAATTATTAGTCCAACATTTTTATTGAGTTTATAAGCTCAGATAACTAAGGGTTTTTTTTTTAAATTGTAAAGCAATGTTATTTATTTGAATTTCTTTTGATTTATTTTCATAGCTTTATGTATTTAGAATTGACATTTAAATGAAGGCAAGGTGATTTATATTCAAAATATTGCTATGTTTAAAACTTTAAAATGTATCGTTAATTATATTGACGAGTAACATTTCAAAAGAAAAAAACAATGCGTTTTCATCCGTGCGAATTGAAGGTTTTCAAAGAGACCACACAGATATCCGATAAAAACAGTATGTAATAAATAATAAAAAATATATGATACTTTAGGATAATAGTATAAATGCCATTGTCGGATTGCCGTCATTTGCATCTGTTGCAACAATATTATCATGTTATGTGTACTGTGTAGGTACCAACACGTCCTTTGCATCTCATAACGGGATTGGTATTGTGTGCCAGAAATTATTATATATACTCCATTGAGGTCGCCCTATATTAATAAAAAAGCAATATTTGTGAGTATGTGTGTGTTAGCGACCCATAGCCAAGTCTATCGCACTTGTGGTTATGAAATTTGGTACATAACGCACTATCTACCTAAAAATACGTAATCCTATACTAAATAATGTGCACCACGAAACCAATTTTTATATTTTTCATTTTAAATAAAATAAAATACAAAATAAAAGTTTTACTTTTGAAGTATCTATTAATAAAACGAATTATGTCAGTAATTGAAATGCATTTTCCGAGAGCATCCAAAAAATAATGCACTTTGTATTGAAATCCGTGTCCCTCGTGATAATAATAATAGTCGTCTGCAATGGACGAACTGAATATTATAATGCGTTTTTGTTGTATTTTTCATCGCTGCAGTACTCGCGACTAATATTAAAACGCAAATTGCAGAATGCTCTTAACTATAATGAAGTCAACTGAGTTGGCATGTTGTAATATTAAGTCAGTGTTTGCGTCTCGACTATTATTTGAGTTCGTACGAAAAACTCTGATAGCGTTCTCACGATGGGTCTCTGTCCGTCCAGCCTTTATGTGATAACTACCTCGGACGTATCGTCGTCATCGTTTCAGTTCGGCAGCAGCAGCTGTGCGACGAACAAAACTACCCTTTTTCGTTTAATTATGCTATACTATATATATAATGCTATGATGGTAACAATATAAAATACGGTATAAATAATAGATACCGCGGGGCCGCGAGATATGGCATTTCGTCCGAGCGATAAGACGGCAAAAACGTTAATTAAAACAAAACCCAGACAAAGGCAATGACGACGAACGGACGAACATTTGCATTATTATTAAACGGATAAAAAGAAAATCATCCTTTGAAGATGTCAAAGATGCCAAAAAAGCGAAAAACGTCGGGGACTCGGGCAAAAGCATACACGAATAAATAGACCGCACACAAGGCGGTGTCCGTCCGTCCACCGCAGTTACTACGGTAACCTTTGAATAATATATCATCGGTCGGTTGGTCGGCGGGTTATTACGTTTTGTTTCCAACGAATTATGCGGACGGTGTGTTTTTTATTGTATATTTATGCGTTATTTGCGCGTATATAATGTTGGTATATAAGTATATACCTCTACATTTATGTTGAATATATATATATATATATTATATATATGTAATATTATATAAATAACATACACTATAGACAACAGGAGTGATTTATGCGTTGGACATTTTGGATGGTATGTTCGCGAGACACCGCGAGTTCCGTAAAAATAAAATAATATGAGTTTTTATTTTTTTACGAAAAACAAAAAGCACAGGAATTACAATGTTATCTACCTCTCCAGTCTCTCCATACATTTATTGTATTATACATAATATTACCGTGTGTGAGGGTACAAACGGCCGGCCATTAAATTATTTTACAATTTATAAAATGTAAATATTATTAATTACTATATTTATTTCGTATGAACAACATAAAAAAAATATAAGTTTTTATAAAACATCTACGCTTTTAATATCATCACTTTATTTTATTACACCCAAAGCGTAATACTAAAGTATATTAATATGTAGTAAACATAAGTATTTTGTTATTATTATTATTATTATTATTATTATTATTATTTCGGAAAGTGTATGTGCTTGCAATTTTACTCTTTTCTTCCAAAAAGTAATTTCTCCTTTATGTATCTTATATATTATATAATACACGCGTATACTATATATACCTACACGTTTACAGTATAGTCACAGTTTTTCAAATGCGTAGAAATTGCAACTTTTCTCTTAAGCGCTCAGCGTTTGTTTTAAATCTCGTAAGTACCTACCTACCTGCTACTCACCACCGCTCGGAGTGCCGACGTCTTTCCATCTTCAAAACAACCGCGGCATGTTCGAGATAAAAATAATTGGAATTACTTCGTCGCCGCACACGCATTGTGTACTACACAACACAGTCGAATACCTATATACGCTTGATACGTAGGTACATTGTACATATTATAAGCGCACGGTGTGTGTGCTCTCAAGAACGAACGAACAAACGACGTCCGACATTGGCAAACTTGTTGATTTAGCAGCTGGGGGCCGATAAATTGGTACACAACGCCAGTGACGGAAGCGACGATGGTTTATCCTTTAGGTCTCTCCCGCCCACTGTACACACTGTCACACCGTACCGTTATAATTTTTCGTCGAAATAAAGTCATCGTGCACACGATTTTCCTTCACGTTAACGATATAAATTTAAAACGTTTGGTCACACACTGTTATAATATAACCAGCAGTATAAGATTGGGGCTTGGGGAGAGAGACTTGCCCCCGTGAAATTATTTCGAAAAAAGTATCGTTTCGCCTCCACGGACTCCTCAAGATATCAGAAACGATAAAAAAAAATCAATACACTTAACATACATATTTTACGAGATAAAAATACGTTTTTCCTTAAACTATTCCATAAACAAGTACTTACATATTTTATTCGTGTTTCTCTTGTCACATATAATAATAATAATATGCTAACGTATTATAAACGTCATCGCATAATCTGCTCAGGGCTACAAAGATAACCCGTTAATATTATTTCATGAATATTATAATTACGAGATTATCATCACATAATTATTGTTTTCAAACGAATTGGAGCGCGCGTATTCTTTTAACGTATTCTTATATTTCTTTAATGATATTTGACTATGCGGGCACCGGCGATTGTTGTACCTGCAGAGCTATAATAATAATTATAAAAGACTACGAGTTCCGAGACTTGTGTAAAAACAAACGACTGCCTGTGTGAGTTATGGTTTCGATACCAGGGGCGAATAAATTATTTTTCACCCCTTCGCGCCAAGTTTTTCGCCCGACTACGCCACTGCACATAACATCGTGTCTACCGCACATATTGTCGTACGCGCGCGTATCATATTATCGTGTACCTATTACTGCAACGTTTATATACACCTTTAGTAATGTATAAACTATCGCCGTCGAACGAAGTCACTATACGTTGCGTGCGCGAACCGTAATGCGTTTAATCGATCGGAAATCGGACCAAGACCGACGGGTGTTTTTATATTCACCGAGAGTGCGAATAATTCCCATTATATGTGCTCTCGGCGGAAGAACGGGGCTGGCTGAACCATCACGCGAACGCATTGTTTGCCGTGCCGAGTTTTTTGCCGGTCCTGCGGCAGCGACTGTGCGACGGCCGACGAATCGGGTGCTGGGGGGGGGGGGGGGAGTCGTGAAAAAAATAAGGTTAATGGCCGCGGGCAAACAGACCGCTGTAATCCCGGAAGAAAGATATATTAGTGTATTTTTATAAAGTTTATAATTAATTTTCGTGCCATACATGCAAACTAATTTTTCTCGCCGTGTGATTACGCGTATATACACACTCCGTGCAGGGGGAGGGGGCCACTTTCCAAACTACACGACTTAACGCGTTTTCGACACGGAGTTTATTCAATTCGTGTCCTAACTGTTAACAAAATATTTCAAAAATCGTAAATCATATTTTATTTTTCTATTTTCATTTTTTCCCCGTATTAGCTTATAAAGTTTTTAATACGAAATGTGATTTATTCATCGGAAAACGTGCCGCGTACATGATCGTGTTTAGAACGCGATGATTTATGTCTTTCTTGTATATATGCGAGTTATTCTCAGTGTATGTATATGCGTCTGTATAAGTGTGTATGTGTGTGTGTGTGTGTGTGCTTGTAGACATATTATGTTTAAAAAGATATTGTAATAATGTATACGCACTAACACGATACAAGAAACCTGTACACTATAGGATTCTCCAATAGTCACGACCTTTTTATTTTTTTTAAATTGTAATCTTTTCTAAAATCGTTATATCGCTCGAGTCGCTCATATTACTTGCAATATAATAATATTATACTACGTATAATTAAATGGTGATGGAAAAAGTATGTGTACGGCACGTATACCACAAGCTCTCATTTCGTTTCCCAATAATTTTCGGTAAGGCCGTAAAATTGAAAAAAAAACTGTTTGGTTCCGAATTGTTTTCGGTGGATGACAGCAGTTGCTTCCAAATAATTTAAAACGAAAACATGTTAAGTGCTATTTGTGCGTGCCAAGTACCTTTTTTTTGTCGCTGTATTTATCCCGCTTTTGCTTAAATAATGTATACGATAATACGCGGTAGTAACATTAGTGCATTACCCGTGTGCAATAATTCCAAAATACGAGTATAATAAAAATAAAAACAAACCAAAACGTGCACGTATCTATACCTACGAGTGCGAAATTCAATTAAATATTATATAGAAACTATATGGCTAAATCTGCCGTTTTATTGTGGTGTTATTGTTATATACAGGTTAAAAGCACTAAAAGCATACTCACCATCCATTTATTTTCAATAATACAGTTATTCAAAATGTAAAATGTATACTCAAAGATCGTATTTTCAAATTTTTAAGATTTTTTTTAACATTTAAGAAGAGTCCTGGAGAAATATAAACATCTGTTTTTAAAATTACAACCTCAAATTATTTAGCATATATTTTTTTTTAATGTGGATGTAACACTTTCATATTTAATTTGAACGAGTAGTTTTTGAGTTAAGGAAAAATTATAATAGTTCCATGATAATGTGTTTGTTTAATGAGGCTATGATGATTTAAATGTTTTTAAACTAGGTACTCGTTTAAATTTAAAATAAGGTACGTACATAATTTTTTTTTTTAAATCCTATCCACTCAATTAATTTACAGTAAAAAAGTTGATTGTCATTAAAAAAAAAAGAGGTTTATATTGCAACACCATTATACACCTCAAGTAGTATAGAAAATCTCAAAAATTTGAAAATGTAATCTATATAAGTATATTTAACAATTAAAAAAAATAGAATTTAACTAAATTTTTTGTTAAGTGACAAAAAGTAGGCGAGTATGATCGGTACATCGCGTTGCTCATAATTGTTACGGGCGCGTTACAGTAAATGTATTGCCGGTGTATTTCTACTAGTGATGGAACTCCCAAAACGGAGTGGCCACGCTCACGGACGGTTTTGGACGGACGCAAATCGCTTTACAAATTACGTTACATGACTTCCACATCAGTTTGTTTAATAATATATTATACAAAGTAAGTGCCGGAGTGACGGTGTGACGGACCCCTAGCAACGTTATCTACGTGACGGCGAAAATAAACCCGAATATATTGCCAAGCACAGTAGTCGCCGCAAAAGCACGTGTCCTCGAATCGATAACCACTACCCGCGCGCCATGCATAATAATATATAAATATATAATATAATGTACGTGTGCGACGACTGTCGATCGAAAGTCATCAAATGGATTGACAGAATACGCCTTATAATCATCGTGTCGCGTGTATGCCATTTATAAGGAATGAATCGTGACCCGGCGGCGTCGCGCGACCATTCAAAATTCGCCCCAGTCGATTTTGGGCGTAGGTACACATGCTGCAGTTTTACTACGATACTATAAAATTATGATAAATTAATAATGCATATCAGTGTTTTTTCCAATAAAATTATTTGCGCGTTCTCTTGTAACGCAAATTAAATTATTCACCATCAAATCCCGTCGGCGATACTATAAAGTAAATTCTCGAGAATCTGATTTTCACAGTACTTTATAATATACAACGATGCAAAAATATACACTTTATTATACACCCTCAGGTAATATTTTACGATGAAAATACGTTACCTATTCTTGAAAATATTGTGTTCAATGTTCTAAAAAAATAATATTTTTCACTATTTTTGTTTTAAATTGTTTGCTTTTTTGTACAATAACATATTTTTAATTTCATATTCTTGAACACAATATTATTTGAAATAATTCAATAATATATAAAAATTGAATTTTGGCCGAATAGTTAAGTTATAAGTATTTAAGTTTTTGATGAATGAAATATTGAATCATCTTTTGTGGGCAGGTAGCACTAAGCCACACCACTTCATTCATAAATAATTTAAATACCTATTACTCATAAAATACTCTTATGAAATTCGATTTTTACATATAGAAATACGCCTAAAAACAACATTCTTCTTCAAAAATTGAAATTAAAAATGCAGTATGTCATCGTATGAAAAAGTAAAAACTAAAAAAAAATACAACGATAAAAAGTACTAAAAACATACAATTTTTAAAATATTTTTGTTTGTTTTTAATTACAAAAAATAATTGTTTTTAGATTTTAGAAAAAGCGATATGAATATATTGATTTTATATTGATATGTTTTTTATTATTATGGACGACTATACTATAACAAATTATTGATAAAATGCTTTGATTTTTAAAAACAAGGGTGGTATCAGATAGAAAATTAAATCTAATTTCTACTTTAAAGAAGTCAAATTAAATAATTACTTGCAAAACTTTTTAATATAATCAGTAAAAACAAAAAAAAAAATTAAAAAAGTTAAACAAGAATTTATTTAATGTAATTCGAAAATGAATAAATGTAGATATTTTAATACATTTTCATCCAATGTTTATATTTTTTATTCATGATAAAATTTTCAAATAATGTTGAGCTATATTTACAGATATGAGTAATTTTTAATTTTTTTTTTTCCATAATTGTTGATTAAAAATTATTCACTGAGTAAAAATGTATGAAAATTTAACATAAAGCTTCTCATAAGTCATGATTTTTATTTATCAATTAATAAATTTTAATTTAATTTTTATAAACATTCAAAGAATTCTGACAAACTCCATAAAAATCACGAAAATTAGTGAATTATTTTATAGTTAGGAATTCATGAACACTTTTATTTTTATACCTAATAGTTTTGTAAATTGAATATACGAATTAATAATTCATACTTAAATGATAAAATATAAATAAATAATATATAAGAGGCAATTATTATTTGTTATAAATATATTTTTTTCAACATTTAATCGTTAAATAACCTTATACAGTAAAAAAATTAAAACTATTATTCGTAGTAACTTTTATCTATAATATATTATTATGAATTTTGTTATATACAATCAAATGCTTATATATTTTAGGATATTATCTATTTATACTATGAATCTATTTTTCTTTCTTACGGTATTTACAGAAAAATAAAATTAAAAAATCTTAGTTATATTAATAAATTGATATGATATGGTATAAAATATACGTATATTATTATAATTATTAAAGACTAAATTATCCAAGAAAATACATAGCTGTATAAAAACATATCACAAAATAAGCTTAGAAATATAGGCTGAAAAACTGTCTCCGCTCAGAATTATTTTTATATACAATTAAATATCATTGAATTAAAATTTAACACACTCATAATAATAACGGACCACTCCGCATCTAAAATGTATAGCAGAAAAGTGTCCGATTATCTTTTTAAATATTGAATGAATATTTCAAACGGGGTGAAACCCTTTTCGATCAAAAATGTAACTTTCCTTTTTCGCCCGATTCACTTTTCGACCAAATTTAAAAAAAAGGTGGATTTTTTTTCGACTAAAACAAACATTTTAATAATAATAATATTACCTATAAATTACTTAAAATCTTAGTTTTATACATATAGAAAATTATTAATAATATAAACTGTATGAAATGTGTACAACATATTAAAAATAATAACATATCATTTTTGTCAATAATAATATTTTTATTGTATTTAATATATTTTTTTTTAAATTATAATAACTTTATTAAATAGAAAATAAAAAATTATTAATAATATAAATTGTATACATTTTGTAAGATAAAATACAGTAATTTATTAAAATATATATTAACGTTATTTTTATGTTAATATATTATTATAATTTCTGTCATTATCTTGTCAATTAAACTCGACAACCGTCGATAACACGAAATGACAAATATTATATACACATAGGTTTTGATAATTATTGATATGTATAACATAAAATATATATTAAAATATTTGATTTGGTCGAAAAGGCAATCGACTGTTTTTAAATTTGATCAAAAATAAAATCGGCTGAGAAGCGAAGGATACGTTTTTAGTCAAAAACGTCCATGCCCTTTCAAATGATAACGCTAACTTTGATGAAAATAAAGACGTAAACAAAATAATATAGATAAGATCGAAGACACGGTAGGTAGTATGTATACAAATTGATTACCAGAAAATGTCAGAATTCAAAATGACGCATTCGCACATTTTATGTACAGGCAACTAATTCCTTTGAAAACCAAGCTTCCGAAAATAATTAAATGGAAAAATATGTTATTGCAAATATAATTGCAAATGAAAATAAAAATTATTAATTAAAAACAATTTCGTATAAAATAAAAGTAAAGGAACTAAAATTGGGACTAATTATCATTCTCTTTAAATAATTATATATATTTATTCAAAAAGTTTTAAGTTCCGATAGATCAGTTTCCAAACATTAAGGCCCTACCCACAAAAATTCTATTGTAGTCGAACTGAATCGGTGTCCATAAAAAAGTTGTGTTTTTTCATTTAACTACACGCATATTTATTGTTCTTTTAAAAATAAGACAAATTGGAGCTTGTTTTGTCGTTGAACTTATAAAACTTATTTTTTTACTTTTTAGTTTTTATAACAATTTAACGTTCAGATCTAAATTTTAAATCCAATAAAAACGACAACTATGACATCCGTGTAATTATAAAAGCCACTATTCGGGAGATGCGTAAGTACAAACTATTATTGATAACTCTAATTTAATTGAGTTTAATGCAACTGTGTCATAGATGGTTCTCGCGTCGTTATTAATATGAAAACTGCGTTATTTTTGTTATGCTTATGAATTTCGATTGAATGTTAACACAGTAACATGTTTTCAAAAAAAAAACATATGGTTATATAGTATAGGTACATATTGTCTAAAAATGTTATAAGTGGTCTCCATGATCCATACATAGTCTAAATAATATCCAAATCATTAAAATAACTGTTCGCATCCATCTTATGAATAAAAATGGTTTTTATTTATGCCACACTACCGAATACATATAGCCACACAGGATAAAAGGATAAGAAAATAAATGACAATACCTTAAGTTTTTTATAACATACTTATTATCTATAGAAAAATTTTTATACTATGTATGAATTTTATTTCCTCAAATCAAATTTTGATGTATTATGCATACATTATTATATCATATATTATACGAGATATAGATATTTCAACTTGGGTAGTTCTTCTATTTATATACTTTATATACTAATTAATGTGAAACTATAAATTTAGACCATTATTATTACTTTTATATACTAAAACCAAAATATTTTCTGAAAATGCTGATGTATAAAATACATTAAACATCGAACATAGATTTTACTCAGTTATGTATAAATATTAAAAATGTTGATAAGTGAAGAATGAAATGGCATAGGATACCAAACAAATTGTTGATGTACTACTCCATTCATATAAATTTTAAATTTCAACTCAAAGCTATAAATAAAAAGCGATTGGTTCGAAACTCGATCTATATACCATAAATAAGTCATACATAAATATATATTTATTGAGACAAATAAAAAATATGGATCTCAATTTTTATTTTTTTAAAAGTAAGCAAGTTGATACAGCTCTGCTGTACATCAAGTGTAGAATGGGGTGTGTTAAATTAGAATTCAACGATTCTGAGCGGAGACGGTCCGTCAGCCTATATCACACAGTATATTTCATGATATGATTTTTTGATACATATTATGACAAAAAGTTAAGAAAATGTTATCACAAAGTAAAAATTATAATATAAACATTTGATAAAAATTAAGTATATTTTATTATTATTTTTTGGAATATAACAGAATACCAAAAATTATTTTTAAATTTTAACTTCTTTAAAGTACAAACTCTATTTAATTGTCTACCCAAAACAATCCCCATTTATGAACAATTTATCAACTTCTAATTTTATAGTATTAATTAATAAAAAAAAACATATCATTGTAAAATCAATACATTCATTGATCCACTTAGAATCTAAAAAAAAAAATAAAAGATTTAATCATCTATACTTATTAAAACTACATGTTAGTACTATAACACACAATTTCTCTTTAAGTTTATATATTTTACATTTTTATTTTTATATTTTATTTCATATTATTTATGTATCATATAACTTAAATTAATGTCATCTTAGGTACTAACATTATATTATTATTTTTGATTTTTGCTTTTTTAGTAATAGGATAAGGATTGATACTTGTGGGTAAGCTTTATGGTAAAAATTAAGTAGAACCTGAATACTTGATCCATCAAGAACCTCTACAAAATAATCAATTACATATTATATTTATAACTGCAGGAAAAAACCACTACCATTTCCAGAGACATTGAATTAATTTGCTTAAACTTGTATTGACATATCAATAAGCTCTTTTTAAACAAATATTATACTTTGATGTTTTAATTTGGTGGTATTTTATTTTTATGTGAAATTTGAATATTCTCTTATTTTATTACATCTTAATGTTATCTTATCATAAATTTTATCTATTAGTCCTAAGATTCCAAAAAATAAAATGTTTTCATCTTAGATCAAAAATCTTTATTTGATAATTAAAACTATTCATACTAGGTCAAGCATAATCCATTAGTGAATATTAAATTAAGCTGTTCTGTTTCTGTTTATAGACTGATTAGTATTAATGTTTTTATTCATAATGTATAATAATATTATTTATGTTAAGTTATAATTTATTTCCAAAATTATTGTTGAATATCATCGCAATATATTATAGTGTCATATCGATTACTTACGTATTTTTAATTGTTTTTTAATGATATCTACTAAATTTAAATGTTTGATCATCAATTATAATGTATTATAGATTTTGAATTTCAATTATTTTAAAAGTTACATAAATCTTATGTTTAATATTAATGTTGTAGGTATTCAATAAGATTTTGATAACAACTGCTGTCTGAAAATCTTAGAATTGTATGTCGTATTTAAATGTGAATTCCACTTTACAATAACACACTATTATTATACGATTTAATGTTTATACGATATTCTGAAATGGCGGAAGACTTTTCAGACCGATTTAGAATCTCAAAATAAAATAGGATTTACGCGCGGCGAGCAAATCGTAATTATTATAATCTATGCCTTCTGTTCCGATGACGATTATCGGTAGAAATAATTAAACACACTATAATTATTTTAATTGTATGTAGTGCGAAGGTGATGAACACGGGACCCAGAACACGTAGCTCGTTATTTGAAACTCACAATACTATATAATATTATGTTTCTTATGGGAATGCGTTTGTTTATAAGAGCTTTTGTCTGTGTCAGATGAACCACAACGCTAACATCATGCTTAATATAGTAGGTACGTGAAATCAGTTTTGCAATAGTAAGCCTTATTCGGGCCATGTTGATACAAGTGTGCTAGAGACCGAAGCAGAATTCAATATATTACAAAAGCAGTTTTAGAAAATGACATTGTTTTCTAGAACAATAAACACCAGTTATGGTTGATTGCGTGAGTGTTAAAATGCAAACCAATATAAACCCAAAATCTTTTATTGCAGGAAAACGATTTTATCAAAATAATAATATCGACAACAACGGCAAAGTAATAATGTGCCTGTACTATCGTCGATGAGTATTGTGACAATCGATCTAGAAAAGTTTTAAACCAAAAAAAAAAAAAAAAACGAAAATTCCAATCACATAATTGTTGTACAATACCTATACATACGATTTTTATGACGCGGTGATGGTTTTGCGCGTAAAAAATCATACTCTCAATTATTATGAAACAACGTATTTTTTACCGTCTAAACGATCAAATAACATTGAATCGATATTGAAAACACAGTAGTTATTATTGTAATAAACGTCTTTAAAATGGCATCACGCAACAATAGTATAATATACCCATAACGTCATGATGATCAAAGAAAATTCCGCGTTCGTAAACCGTGATTTAATAAAACGGTAAATGCGAAAACGCCATCATAGTCACCGTCGTTATAACGTCGCTTACCTATCTGTATACCTACACGGTGTTTATGTGTGTAGTCGATTCGTTCTCAAGTGCTCCGATCGAGTCTACAACACGGTTTTACAATAACCGAGAAAATAATGATGCAATATTCCGAGGACGAAGAATTCCGTGAAATGGTCTTACGGTGTACGTGTATACCTTATACTTAAAAGTTTCCGGCAGTATTGACATTTGGTTCACGATATTTAGCTATGGAGTTTATGTTATGTGTGCTGTACAAGTGAAACTTCTGATATTATTCAACGGACTTTTAACTATAGCACATATGAGTATTTTCGAGAATCATCCTGACGTTGACGTGTAAACTTATCTCCGTGCAACAAAACCGCTATTTCTTTGTCGGGCTAGGTTAACAGTATTGAACGATAAACAACGGAGACCTACTTTTGGGGCACTTCACTTCAACTTGTACAACACTCACCTGATGATTATTATTTAACTATTATAGTGCCTACCTATTCGTCACAATAGGACGTTATGGACGTGTATGTAATGACTAAGCGTAAGTGATGTTTAACAATTGTGTAGAATCGGTCTGAAATGTATTAACAAAATGTATTGGTGTATAGATAGGCAGGCACAGCAATCATTTTCATAATCGATTCTAAGCCGACCATGTTACGAATCAGGTATTTATTATAAATAATAATGATCGCTTTGAAAAAAAAAACAATAGGATAACAAATTAAATATTAAATAGTTTTTCCGAGTGGAATTTTCGCACTACGCGTACAACGTGAACACCATTTTGTTTTAGATAATTATGTAATTGCAATATTGTGAGTGATGAAACTGATTCAAGTCCGCCAGAACTCGTGTAAATAGGATACGTGAGGTAAGATTCCTTGTCGCCATAAAGGTATCATTTTAGCGGAAAATATTTATACTGAGTATCGTGCAGCTGAACGGAAGGACGTCTAAGTATAATATAGTAGTGTTTTAGTGTACAAGACTATACGTTTTGGTAAAAGGAAGTTATGACATTGTTTTATTAATAGACGAATATAATTAACTTAAAACTAAATTACATTTATATCACAACGTTTGTATATTTTCAATCATATACGCGACTATACGATCGTATAACTCGAGTTACTATATATATTATAATAAATTATATTTGTGCAACTTAATTATAATTATTTCTAAGCCCTAAGTAACTTAACTTTTTTTTATAATTTAACAAATTAATAAAAGTTTATGTACGTTAATATACTCAGTGGCGTATTTACAAAATGAAAGGGAGTTAGGGAATATTCTGACCCCCAGAGCAAAAAAAAAAAAGATAATTTATAAGCGGTTTATTTTGGCAACCCTTAGTTTGTAAAACTATTTTATTACAATTAAGCCCCTAGCAAAAAAAAATAAATAATCATAAATACGCCACTGCTTATATATTATTATTTATAAAATAAAACTCGAATGATATTTATCATATAAATTACATGCATGATATAAGACATAAATATATCGTATTATTTTATTATTCGAGTTTCACTTTTTATTGAAATGTATATATTATCATACATGAACGTGGCCGTTCATAAATTTTTTTACGTATTGATTTTTGTATACAACAATCTATTGTTCTTTCTTTATGATGTTCTGAAAATCAAATGAACGCTATTGACCTTCACTAAAAATTATTAAATGGCAATAATTAACTTGTTTAATAAATACTTTATTTATAATTGAACTGATTAAAAATGATATTTTACTCTTCTATTTTCATTTTTCTCTTTTAACAGCTATATGTATATGAAAGCTTGTCAATTTCGATTAGCAGTTCCACTGTTCAGCTGATATATGTATCACATTATTTATTCGACTATTTATTTTCCATGCTAAATATAAAATATCTTTTTTTAAATATGGTCTGAATTTATTGCATCTACTAAAATGTGCTCCACACATTAGTGATGAAGGTTTTTTATGTTTTATTGTTTTTTATATAATATACATAATTATATAAATATTGTTTTTATATGACGTACTTGTTGTACTTTTAAGTCATTATTATAAGATATTTTTTCAAGACCAAATATTTCTTTCAGTGAAATGGATATAAGACTTATAATATCTATGTATCAGTGTTTTCACAACTCACCTATTTAATAACCACAACTTACAAGGTTCTAAGTCCTAACTTTTAATATAACATCAGAGTTATAATGTATATTACTATCTTTTGTAAAATTAGAAAGTATTTATTTTTTTATTTAATGATATTATCTCTCTTGTTTAATAGATATTGTATATTCTTTGAAATTAATACATTTTAGCATTTAGTCAATCATATTAAAAATAAAATATAAATACTCTATTATATCTTAATGTCCTTGACATCGTATAATAGGTAAATCGTTGTTATAAATATTTTATTCAATTTGAATTCAATGATAAATAATTGAATTCGAATAACGATTGTGATTGGAAACGGTGTTTCAAATTCTATTTCTAAGAATACTTTATAATATAATAATATTAATTTTAGTAAGACGGTATATTGAACTAATTCCCAATTCTTAAAAAAAAACAAGTCGCATACTGCATAGAGCCGTGTTGTGGGATTATTGTTATTATTGTTTTACAAGTATTTTGGACCATTACAAATTTTTTCAAAATGTTTCTCTTCAAGATATACGTGATAGTAGAAATGAACAAATTAAAACTGAAGCTATTAGTATTTGTGATAAAGTTGGAGTAAAATCTAATTTAAAAATTAAAATAAAAATAAAAAGGAAAGTTATGAGCGGAGAAAAATCATCGGGTGAAGATATTTCTGCAGATCAATTTTTAACATGGGAATACTATAAAGTTCTTGATAATATTACGGCTCAAATGAAATGGAGGTATGAACAATTATCAAATATTGCTAATGATTTTCAATCCTTTTCTGGTAATTTACTATCTGTAATACCAATTTAAACATTTAAAAAATGTGCAGTTGATTTAGCAATCAAATACAACGAAGTTATTGACCAGAAAATAATTAACGAAATTGATTTTTTTAAATATCGAGCAAAAGCAATTCTACCGCACAGTTAAACGCAACTGCTTTAAATATTTTAAATGCAATTAAATATATAAACTTGATTTAACTTGTCCAAACTTAATAACTGCATAAAGATTGTTTCTTACCATGCCTGTTACTGTCGCTTCCGAGAACGCTATTTTAGTAAATTGAAATTAATTAAGACGTATTTACAATCAACCATGTCGCAAAAGAGATTAACCAATTCAGCAACATTGTCAATTGAGAATGAACTAACGAAAAACATCGATTTTGAAGACGTCATTGAAGATTTTGCTTCAAAAAAGTCTTGGAAAATTAACTTTTAAACTAAGTACCTATATAATACGTATATGATACGCATGTAAATATAATATGTATAATATAATAATAATATAATATAATATAATTTGTGATTTGTATTAATTTTTAATTATTTTATACCTAACTGTTTTGTTTAATAATAACTATTGCAATCTACTTTAGTTTTTTGTCAAATTAATGTTTAAAATATGTTGTAAAAAAAAAAATTCAATAAAATAGGAATTAAATGTAAATCTTAACGGCATCTGCGCATACATAAAATTAATTAATATAATATTAATCTAGTTTTTTCGACGTTCGGTTAAAAATGTAAATATTTTAAAAAATCCAAGAGAAAACACATATTTTGTTCTTACCTTTATGTACAATTATTATTCACTATATAGTCTATTCACTCTACTTTTTAAACGTTATCGCACAAAATTGGATGTTGTACGTTTGTAAGACGAAGACAACACATACGGGTTAGGTACCTCACGTACCTACTTTTGATTAAAATGTTTCATTTTAAAATACCAAATAAATTCAATATTCTACCGTAAACCACCCTCAAAGTTGAATATTGAAGTATTTTAAGCTTTAGAACGTGACATCTTTTATAAACATTGGTCACATTTATGATTTTCACTTGCGCATACCAGACGCGGTAAGGACTACAGTAACATAACGACGGATAAACCGTAGGATTGACGTATCACGCACTGAGGAATAGCTTTTTTATGTGCTGCTCTCTCTATTTTTGTGTACCCATCATAAGCCTGATAGAATGAAAATTTTAGAACTAAGTGGTACAAATTTTATGTTGACAAAAAAATATTAGTAAACCTTAGTAATTTTACGACGGACATTTAAAATATTTTTTGTTCGAAACTTTTTCTTTCGAGTTATTTAATCAAAGTTATCTATCTTAATGAAAGGGTCACGAAAAGTGAGTCTATTTCATTTGTTATCTTTAATTTTATGTTATACTGCTATGATACTATATACTATATATTATTAGAATGATTTTCTGGGTTAAAATTTAAAAAAAAATTGATTTAATCCAAACACGTACCTACTTATTGATGATGTACGACACCTTTTCAATGTGTGACTTAAATCGCCTGGATTATCTTTATCGAGACAATAATATTATAAGATATCATAATATAGTTTATTCGGTTTGTAGCAAAACCTGCAAATCTGAACCGAGTAAAGTTTATAAGTTCAAGTCTGAAGTTCATATACACGCCCAACCAGCTTTCGCAGAACCTAAGTTTCGCCAAACAATATCTAACTCGAGCAGACAAACATCACATGGGATTTCAATCATCGCATTCAATGTATTAAATATAATAATATTATTATATAATATATATGCGACTTAACCGAAATCATATTCAATCACAGTGCGTCGAAGCGCTAACTATTCGCGTGCTGCAGTGAAATGATAATATTCTGACGAAGCAGACGGACTAACTCATTGAAAACAATACTAAAATATAATCTTTAAGATAAGTGAAATACATAATATACAGTATACAGTATTGCTGCGCAGGTATCGTTAGAATATATTAATTATTTTTACGTGACAAAACAGTTTTATGATGTTATTATACCTACTGCGGCTGCACTATATATATATATATATATTATATTCACGTCATATTTTACTATCTTATAATACATTGTAATGTGTCTACAATAAATATGTAAATCGTATAAATAAAACAGCTGCTAAGCCCCAATCCCCCGTCATAATGCACACACGATTATTGTATAGGTTTAGGTTATTGTGCACCAGTTGCCGCCGTTATATCGGCGCGTTACGGATTTACCAGATAATCGATTTAAACACGCCCACACAGCTATATAGTGTTATACGCAAACCTGCAGCGCGTGAACGTCGTTGTTTTGGCTTTTATATGGGTAGTATAATATTATGCGCACGCGGAGGTAAACGAAACAATTAAAGTGTGTCCGACGTTTCCAATGATATGAATATTGTATACGTTTGTGTGAAATACCGCGGGGAGTATAGTGTATGATGATGATGAAACGTAAATATCTAATTGTGCATAGTGTGCGTACATAGGAGGTATCGACCGCACGCGTTTGCGGGCATATTTTATTGATTTCTTAACGGCCGTAGCGTTTCTGGCACGTGAAGCGTCGATAGATAGACAATAATATTATCACCGCTGCAGTTACGAGGATTTCGTTGACGTTGTATTGAAAATAACGATATTGCGTAGATCCTCTCGCGTGATCGCGAGGGGCTTAATACGTCTTGGTTTCGTACTTTTCGTACCGCCCGGTGGTTAACTTAATCGCCCTGTGTACATTTTAAATCTGTTGTGAAAGAAAAAACTGACTGACTGGCGTATCAACGCAAACGGCCGTCCAAATAACAGTCCGAACCGCTTAATCTAGTAACTTGAGGTTTTGCAGCAAAGGTTTAATTACATAAACACAACGCGAACAAAGTGATGAGAGAATAAGACATTTTTGGAAACTCGACCACTAAAAGTTTTGAAAAGAGGTCTATTCTCTAATCAATATAGTAATACTATGTTGTGTATTAAACACTTTTTTTCCGGGATTATTTATAGGTATATAGTCGCGTATTAATTAATATTTGTCGACTACAAAAATGTATGTTTTAATTTTCTGTATGCGGACGAATTTATCTGGATAGATGCGATTTAGAATCTTAGATGATTATTTAGACGACTTGCACTAGTTGTCCATAAATGATAAAATATAACTAATTATTCGTCTAGATTTGTGTTTCAGCACTGGCTATATTCCGACGCACAGGTATTTAAATTTAATTTGAGAAAATACATTTCAGACAATTCAGTACGTGTTCGACCTCCAACTGTGTCTAGCACGTTTATATACTCGGCGATCGTGCGCTGTTCGGCCCCCGTTAGCATTGCATTAATAACGCCGGCGACTGATTAATAGGTAATGTGAATTATTATTATTAACACTAGACGCCAACCCCGATTAATGAATTAACGAAAAACCTAGGACGGGCATCCCGCCGCCCGTATGGGTAACCCTCTTAAAAAACTTACTCGCCCAAATCTCCAAGTACAACGGTCGAAACAATAACGACCAGAATTAATAATGAAATACCAGTCCTTAATAAAAATAACTTACGCAGTTCTCTACGTACATTTATCGCGCCTACGCTAACACCTTCCGTAACCGATATATCTGCCACCGATACTGTAACAGATAAGCAGCGCGTATCCACCGTTATCGACATAAACGACAATTCCGAGTCCAAGACCTGATACACAAAACACAGATAAGGCGTTCGAATAAAAATCATCTCAGATTAATAATCAACGTAACACAATCAATAATCTAAGTAAAACTTTAAACTTCGCCACTGGTGCGGCAAACAACAACAAAAAATAATCCGTCTGGAGTAAGAACAGGTACTTGCCGTATTTAATTATATTGATCCTTTTAGCTCTAAAATCACCGGTCCCGTACAATTAATTTATACATCAAATAGGTACACGCATAACGTCAAAGCTAAAACAAATAAAACCGTCGAGTTCGTGTGGGTACCGTGCCGTATGAGCATCATTATATTGTAGGAAACGAAAAAGTCGAGTTACTATCCAACGAAGCCGTCACGTCACCTGCTGTATCAACAATATTATAAGCACCGTTATACCTATCAAGACATATCAATGATATTAAGAATACACACACGTCCAAAATATGACGAATGACCGGAGACGAATTGCGCCTATTAAAAAAGTATTAGAAAACGGTATACCCTACTCTCGCTAATCTATTACGCCGACAGGACATCACCACTATACCAGTGCAAGAATCGAACACACGAACCTATTGAACCTACCTCACTCATTATATAATATTATATCTAATCAAACACGAAGAAATATATACCCATGTGACGAAAATCTTACAATCAAACACATTGAATTACATTGCACGAAATTCTCACAGTCAATAAGATCCGTCCTAAACCATCCGACCACAATGGGAGCAACACTCGGGGAACATAACGTATGTCTAATACACGCCCTCTTCGAAGCCATCGAAATCAACACCAAAATGTAACGTTTCAATAATTCAAGTACCTACAGTATCATTATATGAATTATTTACGTTGTTATGATTTAAAGATTATGTTATACTGTAAAGTGTACACTACAACAATGTAAATATGTTTAGTAAACACAGGTTAATGACCGAGAAGTTGAAGCCTTTATTTCTAGATGAAAAAAAATATATACATTTTAAAATCAACCAAATATTCTTTATAACTGTATTATACGAGTAGAGTTTCTTTTATAGCGTTTGTCCAGATATTCACCCGCTCAACTCGATAATATATTAGGTACATACTATAAAATATCTATATTATCACTATTTCGCCTTTCTTCTGCGTTGCCGAATTGCATGGAAATTCGTAAATATTAAATTTTTATAAAAATAAAATGTATTTATAAATAAATTTTACCTTGATGAAAGTATAAAATTAATAAAAAAACATAAAATTACTGTTAAAATTCTCTATTATATTAGACATGATATTTTTATAATTATGGTTTTCACTTTTATGATGAAGAATTTTTGGAATTTAAAGTTCGTGTTATGAATTTATTATGATTTCAAATAGGTACATTTGATAACACAATTTATATAATATGTCGTTGGCATATAGTCAACTGAAGCATCTTACTAAATGCCTAAGCAAATAATCAAAGAATTTAATTTTTATGCAATTTTACTAACCGCCTAAACATTTAGTTAAATGCCTATTTCGAATCAGGCAAATAATAACAATGACACACTTTGTATCATTTTAAAAATTTAACTATATTTCATTATTAATTTCTATTCTATACATAAAAAAAAACCACCTACGTATTATTTAATATATAAATAAAGAATGTGCTAGTACGAGTGCTATATATATCATTATTAAATAATAATACTAGTTCCATTGGTTTTTACTTAAGGAAATTAACGTAGATACGTTGTACGCAACCCGCATTTAGGTATATATTATGGAGTAGGTACTGTGGTACAAATTATAATCTTATCGATTATAACGACAAAAATATGACGTTACGGAAAAAGATATAAAACTTGCGATTGAATTGTAAAATAATTTAGTTTAGTATACGTATATATACGTGTGTACTGTGTACGTGACGGTGCATTGAAATTTTTTTTATATATTTTAAATTGTTAATTTTAAAGTATAATATAAATCAAACAATGAAATGTTTTATAAAAAAATGAGATCAATTTATGACGACCAAGATAAAAAAAAAAAAAAAACCGTGGAATCGGGAAGACTACGAAAAAGCTCTAAATGAAATCAACGATACAAAATTGAATACAGGTAAAACTCAAAACCAATATTATTTATGTAGTAAATATAATCTGATTGAAGTAGGAAATGTTAAATATATTATTTTTAAACCAAAAACTAAAACTGAAAATATTATTTATGTTGTACCTTATAAAAATTATTTAGAAAAAATCGAAGAAAATCATAAAGCAACTGGTCATGGCGGAAGGGATAAAATTGAACAGTATATCAAAAAAAAAGTACATTTCTCGCACAGCAATCCAAATATTTATTAATCTGTGTACAACCCGTAAGTAAAAAAAAAAATCAACACCCCGCATAAAAGCGTTGTTGTAAATTAGTAGTTAGCCATATATTTAACTAAAATTCTAGGTGGATAGAAAAATTTGTATAAAAATTACATTTTTTTACTATTTGCATTTAGTAAAAATGCCTGATTTGACTGTATTATGTCTATGTGACCACGGCATATACATAAGTATAGCATTATTGCGGGTAGGCATACTTTGTCTGTCTATATGAACTCCGAGGACGTATTTAGAATTTATCGTTTTTCTCGGACGGTGTTCGGATTCATACATATTATATTCTGTTTAGCGAACGAGTTCTTTAGATTGGACATTAATTTGGGAATGAACGAGATGATGATGGTAGTAAGAAAAAGTGGTCAATTCAAACTTAAATACTTTAATAGATGACGTCCCCTATATCATGTGCTAAACGTGTTTGTATAGGTTGTATTTTAAAAATTTCGAATACGATATTTACTGCACTGCAGTGATTTTAATCGTCGTATTTGATGGCACCGTGATGTGTAGGGTGATATTGTACAGCGAAAGTGCATTAAGAAATGTTTTTGAACTCGCTATCGAAATCATCACTGCATATCTGTCCCCTAGCACACGCGGGCCTGAGTCTTTGTGATATAAATTATGCAAATTTCGATACTCCGACGAGATTCGGCGTCTTTTTATCTAAAAATTAAAACTCAAGTTTTCCAGGCACACATGAATGTATATATATATATATACATAATACGGGTTTCCAAAAGCAAACACTAAAACTGTGTTTCAAAATAATAATACAATTTTGCAGGGTTGGGCCCTCTGCATCAGCTTCACTGCCGCACTCCTCGACAACCCTCTGCCGCCTCCGTTGATACGTCATTCCGGCAATTAATATATCACGTTCGCTTCATATGATGTATTACCTACTATCGTAGCACGTACATATATATAATAATATAATATATGCACATGTGTATGCCGTGTGTACTTTATATACAACATATTATAATAGGTGACTCACCGTTTCTCTGTCTCGCTCGCGCACTATCTGCCCGTCTCCGTCTCGCCCACTCACTCGCTCATTGTCTGTCTGTCTGTCTCTGTCCATATATTATTATGTCTCTCTGTTTGACGCTTCAATGAAAAATTTTATATTATAATATATTCTATCACTCCACTTCACCAGACATAATTATACGAATGAGCCCGCCGTCATCACCGAGACGTTTATGTTGTTATTTATTATTGAAATAGCACCAACACGTGCACCGTGCCGACGAGACTCGCTAAATTAATAATGACAGGTACCATATACAAAATATTATAACGCGTATTGCGCACCGCCGCGAGTCGGATCGTATTTAAAATTATTTATTAATTTATATATCACTATTAATGTCGTATTAAAGAACTATAGATGGAGGTGAACCTGTTATCCTGTTCGCAAAACCAGTACTAAATAATACACGTAGGCACCAGTACCGGCCATAATACAGGTAGGTAAGTTCCTCCTACTGTAAAATAAATATTAGGATAAACCTGCATACCTAACAGTTGAAAAATTCGAGGATGTCCCGAGTGCGTCTCGTTTTAAAATTTTCATAGTCAGACAAATTATATCAAACAGCACGTGTGCTAGTGACGGATCTAAGATTTTTTTTTTTTTTGGGTGTGGTTGGCAAAATTTTTCATATTGTGTATCATATCGTATAATTTTGTAAACACAATATGTATACGATTTTATGTTAGGTAGGCCATACAAAATATATAATATAACTGTGAAGAGGGGGCCAGACTCCTCGGGACCTCCTTGAATCCGCTACTGACACGTGCGTCTTCAGTGCATAGTCAACATTATTAAGAGTCAATACCTCCGGATGTGTTTTTTGACTTACACATACAACACAACATAGTAAATTTTCGTTTAATAGAACCACCAATTGCGTGTTATTGTTACCCTCGATATTAGTAAATTTACTTATTCTTAAGTTGAGAACATTATTTATGCTTTCTCCGATATTTTTATTTTTAAGCAAGATATGATTAATGTAAATACATATTACAAGTTAAAAATGCTCATATTTGTAATCTATAGCGTAAAAATTAATATACCGAACAAGAACAATACTTAAATACAGATTCTAATAATGTTCTTACCTTTAACTTTGGTTTTAGGTAAATTCATTCAAAATAACAAAGCTAATAACGCAAAATTGGTTTTACTGAACATAAATTTGCTATGTCGTATGTTTGTAAGGAGAAGACACGTGCAGGGGACGAGGGTGCAGTGCCCTCTTAAGAGGCAGAACCGATGATCGAAATAATGTCTGACAAACGAAAGTTGTACAAATGTACGACTTAATGATGTCTACGTAATTTATACAATAACAAATGTGAGAATCTCATTTTATTCAGTTATATTAACTTCGATTAAAACTGAACACAATTGCAACTCATTTATGCTCAATAACAGGCAAACAATTATATAGATATATAGATGTCTTAATTCCTATAATGATATGTTTAAATTCCAACTCTATTTATATTTATTTTTTTTGTTGACATGAGCTTACGTTTGATTACGTTTAATTTATAAAATAAAGTATCTCTCTTTTTTAAAACTATCTATACAAAATAATGTATTATGTATATTTCATATATTTTTCAAGACATTAGCTACATTTTAATTAATACATAAAATATTAATTTTATTATAAAACTAATAGCTAAAAAATTTTGTTATTAAATATTCTATAGAATTATTTAATAATTTGACACTTATAAGTATAGATAATACAATAAATATAAATACTTAACACATATTATCATAAGCCAATAACCACAGATAAATAATAACTATAGAAATTAACAAGTATTAATTATTTTTTTTAATGTGTATGAACTTATATATTGTTTCAGAATATAGGAAATTAACATATATATTATTTTTACCTGCTAAGTCTTGTGTAAGAAGTTACACTTGTCCGAATTTTATAGTTCATCTATTCGTCATAATGGATAAGTAGTTGCACATATATTAATTTGTAACTATTTAAACAAATGTATATGTCCCTCATAAAATGGTAAAAATACTAAAAAAAAATTGTTCTTATATTATAATATTTACTAAATTCGACACATTTATTTCATATTATGATTTATTTTATTTTATAATTTTCATACAGCAACCATTTCTATACAGTTAAAATACATAAAATGGTCATGGCAAATTAAAAAACTTGCAATCAATTATACATAAAAATGTTTTCCATCATTACAATTTATTCAAGAAATAAATTAAAATAATCAAAATGTAAAACATATTATCAATGTCACTATGTACAACAAAATAAATTGGTTTAGTTCATTTCATCATGCAACTGAGCAAGCAATGCTTTCCGTTTTGCTTCTAAATCGTCATCACTCAATTCAGCAGATTTGGAATTTTTCTTATTTTTCACATCTTCTAAATCGGATCTCCTCAGACTCGATGACTGCAAAATGGCAATAATAATAAACCATTAGGATCATATAAAAAACACAGGGTATGAGATTTTATGTATTACATATATCAGTGGTCCTCACCAGGATTTTAGAAAGGGCCAAATGTAATTTTGGAAAATCACTTGCGGGCCACATACATTTTTAATAATAATAATTAAAAATATAAAAATTTATACAACTGTTTACTAAATTTAGTAAAGAATAATAAATTGAGACAAGATATTTTTTAATAATTCAATACAAGTTGAAAATAGAAAAGTAAAATAAATAAAAAAAATAAGATAAAAAGCTATGTTCATTTTATTCACTGTTTATAGAATGTACAATTTAATTTTAATGCAGACTACACTACATTTTTTAAAGGATCACATAGTGGGAACCACTGACATATAACTATTCAGTTTAAGAAATGTCAACGCATTGCATATTTTCTCTCTCTGGCCTATGCATGACGTAGACAGAATGCATTTATTCAGAATCATATTTCTAAAAGGTCTGAGAGAGAAAACCAGAAATGCACTTTTAATAAATAATTAAATGTATACCCTAGAACGAGATCGCGTTACAGGACTTTCAGAATGTTTCTTTTTTTTCGATTTCTTATTTTTTCGCCTTCTGTTCTCACCATCGCTCATGATGTCAGGTGAATCCTCTTTGGTCTTTTTTCTATACTTATATTCAGAATCAGTGGATTCCTAAATATTTTTATTTACCATAATTATTATTACATGGTACATAAATATATAATAATTATTCTCGTACATAGACAGAGGAGGTTTGTCTGTCAAAAAGCACGGTTTATTTTAACCTACCAATGATTTTGATCGAGATTTCTTTTTATGTTTTTTATTTTTCTTTGATTTTTTCATTTTAGAATGATGATGGTTACACACTTCTTCAGTATCAACCAGGAATTCCTATATAATATATGAAAAGTACAAAATATATAACAAACTATTCATATATTTAACAAAAAATTCACTTACATGATCAAATTCGTGTTTATTTAAATAATCAGTACTATATACATCTAAACATGCATATTTTTTAATTAAATTTCTCTAAAAAAATTATAGAATTAAAAAAAAAATTGTTATCAAACAATGATATTATTATATTATACTTTGATGGTTATATTTTATAATAAATATGCATACATATGGATGGGAATCAGTAAGCGTTCATAACAATTTCAATTAGTGTAGACTATGCTGAATACATTTCTTCACTATTCAAAAAAGTACAATACACCATAAGACATCTCCTTACATAAATATACATATATATAAGCTCCATTTAATTTTAATTTAACATTATTACCTTGAATATTTCCTTTAACTTTCTTTGTACATTCTTAAAACAAATCTAGAAGTTAGAAGGTTTTAAAAATAAAACTGTTCAAAATTTATCAAATTTAGTTCAAATATTTAATAGAAACCCATTAATTACTCAATTTTAAAATAAAAAAATTATATTTTCATTAAAAGTTTTTATAAAACATAAAACTTGGTTATTGTTGGTATATACAAAAAATACTAAATAATAAACATTATAAGTAGTAAATAATATATTTAAATTTTAAATTGTATTATTATTACATACATTAAATTACTTTTAAATATATTTACATTACCTGCATAATAGCTTAATTGTATTAAAATCAAAAACAAATTATAATGAAGACATTACCTTAAAAATACGAAGTCTTTCAGATTCTAAAGTTATGGCTTGGAAGGCTTGGTGGTTCTCAATTTGTCCACGCACATCATCCCAATTAGATTTATAGTCCACATCCATTTCTTTAAGCAACGAACGGAATGCAGTTTCTAATTTCCTCTGTCTCCTATTTTCTTCTCGCAATCTTTCTCTTTCTCTTCCCTCAGCCTATTAAAAATGTAACCATAATAAATAATGAACAAAATAAATTAAAACAAACAACCATTCAATTACTTTTTCAATAAAACCATGATAAGCCAATTTCACATTGCCAGCATCTAAGGTTTCTGATTTTTTATCCAAGCAGACTACTCGAGCAAACTCTTCAAATGTAGTATTTACCTGAAATAAGAAAATTTAGGTAAAAACTCTAAACAACAGTTTAAATAACTTACATCAATTATAAATGAGTTTTCTTTGAGTATTTCTTTGATAATTTTTTTTTCTTCGTGAAACCTTGATTTTAAATCTTCCACGTAGAATTTAAAAAGATCTAAAGCTGTAGAACCTAAACATTTACAATTTAAAGTCTTATTCACATAATACAATAATTTATTAAAAAGATATCATATCCGCATATCTCCATCATACGGACATAAAACAACAAATTTATGTTTAGCAAAATCAATTTTATGCTCTTATCATTAATATTTAAGTCAATTTACATATCATAAAACTTATAGGTAATAATTTTATCTAGCTATTTCATAGGCTATTATTGATATTATAATCTTAAAGTGAATTACAGCTATGTAATTTATTAAAACTTTAAAATACTCATAAAACACTTTAAAATTAAAATTGTATTAAAAGCCTATGAGGTGCCCTAGATAAGAGTATTATTTTAAGTTTGATAATACGTAAATTGGCTTTAAAATTAAAACTAATAGCTTAAAATAGATTCTGCTAAATGTAAATTTGTTATTTTCAACGTTCATAAAACGGACATAACAAATGCAGGTATGAACTCTTATTGAACTATTAGCAAAATTTAATATTACCAGGTTGACCAAGAAGAGCTGAAAATCTAACATCTGTACTTATAATAGGATATAACTCTTTCCATAATGACATTGATGTTAATTTTCCTTGCTGATGGAGTTCTTCCAAAAACATCTAAAATAAAATAATTATGAAATAAATAAATTTAATTAAAAACGAATTCCATTAAAATACATACACCAAAGTTATCACGATTTTTTCGCTCTTGTTGTTTTCTTCTTCGTCTTTCTCTTTCTTTATCATGTTCTTCTTCTTTTTCTAAATCTCTGATGTGATCTTGGAATACTGTAAGAGCATCTTCTTTCTCCATACCTATGAATCAAAATTAACTATATTATTAATAATAAAAATATTTTATAGTACTTTAATATGTCAGACTATTTTGTATTATCTAGACAGTGCCAGTGGTTTTCAGCATTTTATTTTTTTATGGCAGACTAAATTTGAAAAACATTTTGGCACTACGGACCAAATATTTTTGAAAAAATTAATAAATTAAAAACAATAAAAACTAATATATTATTTTCAAAACATTAATTAGTTTGGCAGGCTGAGGCCTGATCTGGAGGTCATAGATTAGAGATCCCAAATTAATTGGTTGAATATTATGATTGCATTATAATCTAACATAAAATACACTCTGTTGAACATTTTAAATAAGGATATAACACTTTGAAAACCTTTTATCTCATTATCTATTTTTTTATAGAATATTTTTAAAATTTCCAAAGTTTCACATTTAACTAATGGATAATAATAAAGCTACAATAACATAATACAAAACTAATATTCAAGATAGTATTTAAAATTTATAAATTTATGTGATTGATAGGTTGAAACTTTTAAATGGTTCAATTAAACTATGTCAATACAATCAAATTACATATTGTCATAGTAGAAAGTATATATAGCATACTAATCATAGCTGCTGCTTGATACTATAAAAGTAGTATCACAAAATATTTAACCTACCTAACAATTAATAAAATTTATTTGTGAATCAAAATTAATATAATTAAAACTAACCTAATAACTTTGGATCGTTTACAAAATTTTGATTATTAAGAAGCATTTCTTGAACTTGATACCAAGTTGTAGTATGATCAACCATTGTCATAGAATCTAATAATGATGCTAGTTGTTTCATGTTACGTTTTTTTTGTATTTTCGATTCATCTTTTTCCCTTTTGGCTAAATTAAACATGACATCATCATATACATCACGACGATCAATTTCGGATACATTCCTCCATATCTAAAATAATCACAAATATAATATAATTTTTAAAAAAATTATGACAAAAATATCTTATTTAATTATTAAAATAAAATCCTATACACAAATTTAATTTTTCATGCTGTTTTTTTTTATTAATCTTATTAAGCAACAATTATTCTCAAAATTTAGTAATCTAGTGTTGCATTGTTCTTTGAGCAAATTGGTTATAGAACTACATAATTATTAACAGAAAAGTAACTTAAAACTGAAAATATTAATATTAAATTATAAGAACCCTTTTAGAAACTTAACTACTTTATCAAGCCTCTATTTTAATACAAATCCTTTTACTTGAAATTGCGCATTTTTGGTAAGATGTTAGTTAAGTGTTATTGCTTTGCTTCAAAAAAATTTTTTTTTTACCTAGTCATGTAAATTACAAGCATAATATAAAGTTAAAGAATAATTTTTTCATAATGTAAAAAATTTAAGTTAATAATATATAATAATTTTGAAAGCTGATCATGATTTATACAGTACCTAAAATTGCTTGCTCATGTTGTAAAATAAATACAAAATTTGACCATGTGCTGTGAAAGCTACAATGATTTTAGGTAAAAAATAGGTAACTATAATAAGTTTTTAGTAAACTGTTCATTATGGTATTGCACTTATACCTATTTATTGTTCATTTAATTTCAATGTTTAAACAGTCAGATTTCTTTAACTGTGTTGAAGGGTGATTTCTTCTTTTAGATTTTAAATCAATATAAACTTAATAAGTTATGAAATATAATTGAAACACATTGTAATATTGTAATTTACTAATTTTATACTAAATTGTATAACATTTAAGTACTTGAATTTATACAAATATACTATACTACATGATGTCTTAATATACATCAATCCTTACTTAGTATACCTAAGTAACATTATTTTGAACAATAAAAATGTTAATAGAAGAAAATTTCTTATAATAAAAAATTAACTAGGGAAAAATTGTGTATAATTTATACTGTAGATTATTATTAAATGTTATTTACTTACATCTAAATGCTCATATTTCTCTTCTAGTCTATAGTATTTTGTCTTGGATGTGACATCTTCATTTTTCATTAAAAACTTTTCTAGATCTTCTTTGGCCTTTTTAGCTTTTAATCTATGTTCATCTTTTTCATCCTTTTGTTTTTGAGTTTTATAAGCATTAAAAAGCTGCCTTTTTTCATTTAACTTTTTTACTTGTGGATAAAGTGGATCACGACTAATAACTTTTACAGTTTGATCCCATGACGCATTACTAGGAATATTCTAAAATACAGTAAAAGAATAATCAATAATAATGTTATAAACATTGTGTTATTTCTATTCATATTTAAACTTTTTAATTTATACTTTTTTTTTAAGAAGTTCTTTAAATGCTTCAATTAATTCTTGTTTATTTTTCAAAATTGGTACTTCTTGTGCTTGGAATTTAGATTTGAATCCTTTACCAGATACATTATTAGCTGGTCTATTTTCATCAGGAACAGCTATAGACGCAAGAGTAGCTGCCATTGCTTGATCCATAGCTGATCCAGCATCTTAAAAATTAATAAATCATTAATTATTAATGCATGTTTATTGAACAATTATTTACATTTTAATCCCTCTAATTTACTATTTATAATTATACATATATACACATACAAAATGTATTGCTAAATATTCCCTAATAAATGTGATGACAGAATACTATAGAATTGCATAAACAAACTGTATAAATAACTTATGGTTATATAATAAAATTGAAGGATTGAAAATTAATAAAATTAAAAATATTGAGTTCCCTTCATTAATTCTATATTTTAAATAGTTTTATTACAAATAATTATGTTTAGAATTCTACGATAGAATGAGAAATAAAAATTGAAAATATTCCATATAATTGTTTTTAACATAATTAATGATGATTAAGGAATAATATGTATGTTTGTTATCTATACACACAAAAAAAAAAAAACTAATTTTAACTAGTCTTACACAGTACTTTAATAGTTAGGAAAATAAGGAAACCAATTTAATTATTGATATTATACATAGTAGACTGAGAGTAAAACAATTAATATATTGCTACTCTTCAAAGTAATATAATAATATCTATAATAAAACCAATAATATTGTTTAATATATTGAAGATTATCTAATATGTTACAAATATTATAGAATACTAGGATAATTATTAATAGTATCCAATTATCATTATTCTAAGAACTTTAGCTATTAACATGTAAATTCAAAATGTAATAGATAGAAAACCCAAGAGTGATACAACACATTTCTATGATTATTTTACATTTGATTTCTAAAATATAATATGGAATAAAACTTTCATGTAGATCATTCATAAATAACTGATTTTTGCTAAAATAATTTATTTTTTTTTTATTAAAAAAATAATTAAAATTTTATCGAGAAAATATGTTCAGTATTAAATTACGTGTTAAGTTTAAAATTTAAGTAATAATAAAAAAATTGATTATGAGATTTCTTTAATTTAAATAAATACTATTTAATTTAGCTTTAAATTTACTTATCAGCCATTAATGATTGATCTGCATGAACTTGTTTTTCTTAAGATATGTGAGAAATAAAGAAAACAAATCTTAGTGTGGCATCCTCTAATGAAACTAAATAACTAAAAAAAAAAAATAGAATGTAATCAAAATATATTAATTTCTATCATGAATCATTTACCTAAAGAATCCATTCCTCTATCAACTGGAATTTCCAATGATTGCTGAATTAGAGGAGCTTGACTAAAACCATTAAATTATTAAACATGTATAAATCAAATATGTCAATTATAAAAATAAATATTATTAATACATTATTCCTTGTTCAGAAGCAATTTTCATTTTTAACTCTTCTAATTCCGGAGGTATAGTCCAACTTGCTTCTTTTGTATTAATGTTATGGTAGTATGTAGCACCAGTATCTGATTTGTATTCTTTCCATGGACATTGGTCTAATAGTAACTAAAATAATGATAAAAAATAAATAATGTCAATAATTATAAGAATGAGTAATGGTTTACTAACCTCTGTCTTTGTTTTTAGCTCATCTGGTTTTTCCCAAGAGCTTTGTTTGGTTACTGAATTATAATAATATAACCTATCATCTGGAGCCTTATGTTCAGTCCATTCACTTACAGGTTTAGTTTCATCACTATATAAATATGCACACATTAATATACATAGAAAGAAATTATATACCATTATTCTGAGGATATCTAAATATTATCATTAAAATGTACATTTAAACTCATCACTGGGCCCAGATTTATATAATAAATATGCAAAATGGTTTTTTTTACAAATTAATAAACTATACGGTTTTGAAAAAAAATATTAAATACTCAATCTAAGTATATGTACAAAAGTTTATTAACAAAAAAAAATGCAAAATAATATTTTTTGTTTACATTATGTAAGATTAAAGTGTTAAACAACATTATAGAAAATTATTATTTTAAAATTTAGAATAAACTATTTTTACGAAATTGTGTCCTAAAGTATTATACTATTTATATTAATTTATTATTATGGAACGAATATCAGCATGAAATAATAAAAATTAATTTCAAGTTTTCAAGTTGAAAACTTCTACAAATATCACAAAGGATACTTTTGTATTTGGAAGTACACTTTGCTTAGTTTTGGTTAAAAATGTTAATAACACATTTTACATTATTGAAATATTTCCCATAGTAAGTTACTGCTTCAAGCAATGTAGCAGCGATGTCCTGACGAGTTAATATTGGTTGTAGAGGTATACTCACAAGTCATAACATAATTATTATAATATTATAGTTGTAGAATATGCAACATTTATGCAACTATTCAGAAATATGCAATATCCATTTTCATTCATAAATGCAAAACTATGCAAAAAAAATTAACCAAAGAATTTACACATTACGAAATGTCAAAATTTATAATCAAAAATATTTTAGGTGAATTATAGAAGAATATGCATTTGCATATAAACCCGGGCCCTACTCATTATTATAGGATGAGTAGTATAGAATATATAATTTTTAGGAAAATATTGATTAACTTAAATTTACTAAATTCATCATAAGAAAAAACAAATTATTTTAAACACCATGCTTTTCAAATATGTTTAGTTTGAAAAAACCAAATATTGTGACTTACCAAAAATGCATTTAATATAATTTTTCCCAAATAGTAATTTGATTTATTTAAAATAGTCTATTTACATTAATTAATTAAAATAGTGTTATAACACAAATTGTTTAAATGTAATAATGATTTATTGTTCAAATATGATAACTCTTACCAATTGTAGTCCTATTCTCTTGGGTGTCACCACCAATCTTAGATACTGTAGTACTGACATTCAGCAAAATCAATAGGAATCACTGTGGCCTAATATCAAAGTTTACCATATTTAAAGTGTAGAATGTTAAGGGCCAGTTATCAATATACATGCATACATAAAACGAAAATTAATAGAATTCAATGTCTAATAAAAATGTATTAATTTTAATAAATGAAAAATTGTGTTATACGATAAAAATCAAAAAACATAACAAAGAAAATTAACTATATCTATATTATTTAGTGTTTCCTTATTATGGCAATAGTGAATATGAACCAATTTTTAAATATTAATATTAAAATCAATAATGAAGTTAATTTTATGAAAACTTTTAAATATTATATAAATTAAATAAAGTTCTTAATTAAATTTATAACACTTGAGCTAATAGTAAAAATTTTGATACAATACTGTAACTTGAATTAACAAGTTTAAAGTTTATTATTTACATAGCAGTTTACACCAACAATAATCACTTTTACATAAACAAATATTATATTGTAATTTGAACCTTTTTACCATTTACAATGAATAGCCTGAACAAAAATGCAGTGGTTTGTTAAAACTAATTAAGGGAAGAGCAATAAAAATATTTGATTATAATTTAGTATTCATGAGTTGACTAGTGGTACAAAATAGAACATCTATTTCACAAAATTTGAATACATTGAACATCCTATACGATTTCTATTGTAAAATAAAGATGTAGGTAATTCCAAGACTACATACAGATCAACCATTTTTGTTTTATCATTCTAAATTTTACAACTGTTTAATACAAATATAAGGACTAAGAACTATCACCAAAAAATATTTACGTCATATAGCATGTTAAAATATAATCACTAAATAAAGGCAATAACTAACATATTTATGATAAATTGTACTTACTTTGATGACTGTGAAATTGATTTGTTGAAAGATACTGGAGCTCCAACAATTTCTCCTACAAAAAAAAAGTTATGTTAAGTTATAGGTAATAGCTACTACAAGTAATTACAATTTCAAAACTTATCAATATAACTTTTCAAAACTAAATTTAATTAATATAAATCATTCAGTTATTTAATAATATTATATAATTTTATGTACCGAGTTATAATTATTTGGGTACTATTTTATTATTAAAAATATTATTTAGAAACAACATGATGTTGAAACATCAACAGATATTGTCAGATATAAATAGTGTAGGTATATTTAAGCAATGTTAACCTGGCATGTTCATGTTAAACGGAGGCATGAACGGTGGTGGCATGCCCGGTGGTCCAATACCCATAGGTGCTGCAGCCATGAAGCCGGGCGGTATGGCACCGGGAGTGAAGCCCATCTGAGTCGACGGCGGGAACGCCGGTGGCGGTATCATCGGTGGAGCTACACGGGTGTTCAGGGGTGGTCCAGAGCTCGGCGAAGCCTGAAACAAAACAACAGTGAAGAGCATAAACAAAAGTCACTGTCGGTAACCAAAATTCTGCAAGATCACTTACCATTACTACGACTACGATTCCTGGTTATACATCAATACAACAGAGAGTAATGCATCAGGTGACGACGTTGATGACCCTCAGACGGACAACATCTGGGATCGAGCGAACCGAGATTGTTAACTATGGACGTAAATGACAGAGTGAAACATTAAGCAAACAACAACACGAATCCGGCGGATAATTTCGATATTATAATTAATAACGTTGAAGTTGAAGATTACTTGTCTTGGGACCCGGATCCGGAAAGTTTTTTTGTTATGTTGTTGCCGTTGTTGGTGGACACAGGAATGAAGTTAGCAACGGATGCACGCAGACGGATGGGTCGCGGCGGCGCAAACCGGCATCCTCACTCTCACGATAAAATAATATTACCACTACCGTAGTTCCAAAGAGATTCGATAGCACATGCCGCAAATCGTGGTTATCAGCGCTTCGTGAGGTTACAATTACGGTCACCGCCTTTTATCGTTACAATATTTATATATTAATATAATGTAATATAAATTTAATATGTATTCCACGTACACAATATGGTTGTAGTCTTGTAGTATAGTAATTTAGTACTTTAGCAGTACTTACTACTTACTTTACTATACACTAGAACTACAACGTAATAGGTACGTTGTGCGTTTTAAATAAACTTTATTTAGATTTTAATTTTTGATATCTTCTTTTATAAAACTGTCATTGGCCACTAAAAATCGCATATTAATAATTGTTGAACGATGACAACTCAAATGCAAATTGTCATTATTACCTACATCAAAAAGACAAAAACAAATTTTAAAAGATAGCTGCAGCCTGCGGGCAATGGACATGAATGAAAGTCGGTGGGTGAAAATATTTAGACCTTAAGATACCATAATTTTTTACCAATTTTTCCAAGTTACAGTTTTCAGGTACTTATATTAGTAGACAGTAAGTAGATACCTTATACTAATTTATAACAATATGATTGTATTTTTTCAATATTTCTTAATTTTCACTATCAATACTGCAGATTTAATTATGCTCCGGTAATCAGAAACAAATCCAACATCAACATTTCAGATATCTGCCTACCTATTAACGGTAATGGTAATACAAGTTAAAACGATAGTTTACTATTGCGCTTAAAATTATTTTATTACCTATGTACCAATTGCGCTCTAAACATTTTAAGGTCGATAGACCAATTGTGCTAAACATATTTTACGCTACCTAAGGAGAACTTATTTGTTAGTAATAATTATACATTAAATTAATACACTAACTAGTAACTGTGTTTGCGAATGTTAATACAATAATACATAATAATATATTAATATAATATAAATAAATATTTGTTTTCTTCACATTTAACAAGTTAGATAGGTGCTTTACTTGCGTGATCAAATGTCTGTAATAATAATAACGTTTCATAAAATTCCCAATACTATTATAACCAGTCACTTAAACCAGTAATCAATATTGGTCCATAAATAAGTTTTTAATTTTTAAGCATTTTAGAGTGTAGATTGTTTATGTTGATGGTATTAGATCGAATAATAATATTTTCATATCTGAAAGTAGGCAAATTTGAATTCAACCGCAATTGATATAATGTATACTGACCATAAAATATAAGTAGCGCAATTGGACCAATTGGTACACTACACTTATTCAAAACAAAAACTTTGTTATAGGTGCAATTGGTACATGCCCATTATAACGAGGGAAACACTCTTTGACCATAATTGCATTCATCCGTTTTTGACCAAATTAAAAATAATTATCCGGTTTTTAACTAAAATCGTATTCTTTTCTTTTCGACTAATTCGCTTTTCGGATAAATTAAAAATTATAATATGCTACAGTGCTACACATACACAAAAGTTTAAAGTACCATATTATTTATTTATGTATTATAGGTATACATTTTATACGTAGAACTTATATTTTTAATACTTTTCTATATGACTATAATATGCGTGATATGTATAACAATGTTATATTGAAATACAATAAATATAGATAGAACTTTTAAGTTTAATCGAAAAGGAAAGAATTCAATTTTGGTTCTAAACAACCAAGCCCGTTATAATATTGGAGTATAAGAAATAAGAATATAAGATTAATAAAAAAAAACCTTTTTAATGTTTAAATTTGCTATGTATCTGTAAAGCATATTATAGGTAGGTACCTACTATACATCTTTTTTAAATAATTTTTCAATTGTAAAACTTTTTTCCATCTGTTTAAATAAACACTGTATAAATAATTATACAGGTAGTTACAAAAGAAACTATGACATATATAGTTATACATTGTATATTTTAGCCTATGAGTACAAAGAAAAAGAAATACGTGTGGTATAGCGTCAGATCGTCTTATTTATGCGTTAACATTTATAATTATTAAATAAATAAATTAGTATCCAAATTTCGGAATTACAAAATAATTTAAATGTATAGATAATATAAATTTGTATGCATTTAGTTTTATTTATAATAAAACGTAATATATTTATTTTTAAATATGCTCATTTATATTTTTATATTTTATGAAATTAATTTGTGTGTTTTGAGTTTAAAAAAAGTATTTATTCATAGTTACACAAGCTCATTGTTGAGTATTCAATTGTATAATTGTATGACCTATTTTATCTTCGTGCAGAGGAAATTTCTTGTAATACTTATGATACCAATTTAAAACCTATTTACCAACCTAAAATTAATATTGCAGTATCCTTTGTATTGTATATTATTGTTATTATTTATTCGAGGTAATTTATCAATATTCTTATAATACTCTATAAGAAGGATTTTACGATTTCAAATATTTTTATACAATGAGTATAGCTTGTAACTGAGTGACCGATAAAGTATTTACCTATATTGGTAATAGAAATTTATTTATGCTAGAAATACAATTAAGAACAGTTATTTTGTTGGTACCTTTTTAGTAATAGTTAAAACCATTGAGAACGCTTCATTTTTATTATTCCATATATTTCCATGCGACGTTGCTAAATATATAGTAGTCTGAAAATCCAAATTAATAGTTATTAAAAATATATAATATATACCTAGTAATTCAAACTTTGAATTTAATTATTATCTATTGTTGTTTGAGATTGGGATATCGTATTATACTGAAATTATCAATAATGACGATTAATCCATATAAATACAACTATAACGAATTGATGCAACAATAATAATCAAAATTTGAAATACACGCATTACTCATATTATATACTCAGTACGTTGTATTTACGAAATAATTTGCATAATTTATGATAAAATGGAAAATAACAAAGACTTTTATCCTTCAAACGTAATGGAAATTTAATTGTTTTAAATTCCCACAAATATAAATTTATTAGATGGAGGAAGGATATTTTTGAGAAGTGGACATGTCAAAATGGCCAACAATAAATGCACAGTAAGTTCTTAATAATAGAAGGTGAGAATAATGCTGTTAGAGAAGTTTAGAGTAAGCACTGTGATTCTACGATAGTCACTTCAAAAATTGAATGCCAAGTGTTACGGGAAAATTAAAGAAGAAAAGCTTTGGAATCAGTTTCAACCAGACCAGTAAAAATGATTCGTACAAAAGTTATGAAAACATTAACAACATTTTAGTTCTTTAATATTTCAAATCTGTTCGAAAAACAATTTTTTACAAAAAGAAAGAAAAATATTTTGAGTTTTACCCAAGACTTTTATTAAGACTGTTACTGAACAATAAAATAGGAAAAATGATGATGATTTTAAACATAGAGGTCAACAATTTATTTATTTCCACAAATAAAGCATTTAATTTGTATTACGACTATAGAAAATCTAAATTTTATGGTAAATTGCACAACATTTTTGGCTAATGAAACTTTTTATTATGCACTAAATAACATTTAACCAATATATGCCATACATTGTTATCGAAATTCCACTAATTTTCTTATTTTTTCAAAAATAAAGCAAAAAAAACTTATTTCGATGTGAGTAATAATTAAGAGCATTTGTGCCACACAACTACATCTAAATTTTTAGAAATTAAAAACCTACATTTAGATTTTGAAATTGAAACATATATAAAGCTGCATGTGAAACATTTCTCGGTGTTATGATATTTGGCTGCTATTTTAATTTAGGTCAAGTTTTGTGATGTTAAGTAAGATACTATTAAGTAAATGTAAATATTTTTTTTTTTTTTACAAAAATGTATTTTTAGATTAATATAGATAAAATGTTCAAAAATTAATTTAAAAATGTGAATAGTAAATTTGACAACTGGTTGAAATTGTTTCTTGGACTACCATTTCTGAATCATTTAGAAGTGCTAGATGGTTTTATAGATTTAATCACGTTATGTCCAAATTAAATACACGGCTATAACTGCACAATATATATTTTAAAAACTTATGTTGAAGCAGATTATGTATTTCCTCCAGATGTATATAGACAAAAGAACCATATAAACATCCTAGGTAAGCTATTATAACAAGTTTGAACATTTCAGAAAATGCGTTATACTTTATTTTTAAATTTAAATATGAAATGCATACATACCACTTATACATGGCAACGTCGCATAGAATTTCGTTTTCGACAGTTTTTTTTTGTTTTGGAGGGTCGGCAGTTACCTCATTGCTCCATTTTGAGCGTTCTTTGCAATCATAGATACGCCAAAAACGGTAAAGCGTTCTCAATCGTATTACCTAAAGGCTATAACCTTATTTTTAATTGATTTAGTTACAATACTAAATACCTAATAATACAAACCGCTTAGGTACCTATGACGACTTCAAAAAAAAATTGAATTGAATATAATCCATTATTATGAACATAATAAAGTGTAAAAATCTACAGCATTAAAAATACAACTATTCAACAATAATATTTGGATTTAATTAAGAATTTATAAGTAGATATTATGAAATTATATTATTTTAAATTTACTTTTGAAACGAAATTATAAATTTATAATTAAATAATGTGTTTATGTAAATTGCAAACTACGACTATATAATAATATAACATTGAATATAATTTTATAATATTAAAATTAACAAATATATGTGTATATATACATATACATAAATAGATAATTAATAAAAGTTTATAAATATTAAATATATTATAATATATATTTATTAATACATTTATAAAAACAATTGATAGTGAAAATTTATTTATTAAAAGCTGCATTCATTATATTATTTATTTAAAGTAACAAAAATAAAATATTATTTAGTTTATTTAAACATCGCACACTTATCCAAAATTTAATATTTCATCTCATAGTTTTTAATATCATGCCATCATATTAACAAATAGATATATAAACGATAATATAATAAACTGAAAAGGGTATATTACAGTTAGACATATTTTTAAATATTTTTCAGTAGTTAGTGATCTATTATATTAAATTAAGTACCTAACAGCTAATATAGTAATATAGCAATATCCATTCAAAAATAATGTTTTAACTAACATTGTTGTATTCAATTTGTTCTATGTACTCAATTTACAATTTAAGATGTTATTAATTTTATAGTCTATATTATTATGTACAAGTAGTTATTATAAAGTACTAATCCAAAAATAATAATCTTTTTATGTATTACATAATATTCAAATTGAGTATTAAATTATAAAACTTTTCACTTTTTAACATTTTAATTTTTTAATTTTTTTTTTACCAAGAAAAAAAATCACATACACTTACCTCGGTAATACAATTATTTTACAGCACCCATCTTCATAATATATTAGAGAAATTTTAGTATCGCATAAATTATCTAAGATAATATTAAATTAATAAAACTATTGTCATATGTAATAAAATATAAATATAATATGTATATTATTACTATTCGTGTAGTCAACAATAAACGATTAAGTATGTACATCAAAGCATTAAAAATTAGATTTTCACCATAGCGTATTAAATAAGCTAGTGAATTAACAGAATAACAAATTCTCAATTTTGTATAGTTATGTGTGATTCAAATAATTTCAAATAATATAGTTTCACTTGCTGTTTAAATAGATAACCATTTTATTTACCTACTATTACTTAAGAATAAACATACGTGGCCTGACATTTAGTATACTTATACTTCACAGTAGTCGTTGTCTAATAATTATTATGCACACCGGTGTATATTATTCTTATGCATATTAATGTCTTTATCAAAAATTCAAATGCATTTACTACGTCAACATATATTCGTTTAGATCATAGCTATAATTATTATTTTAAGTATATAAATGACAATAATAATATAATACTATAAATTTAAAAATGTGATATCAATTATTAATAATTAAAAACCATACATGTAAAATAATTTTTATTTTGAAATTCTCTATCATTCGATATCCATCTTAATCATTCTTGCCTTCATTAAATAGTTAAATTATAGATTTTAGCGAAAAAATATAAAATTTACTTTAAATGTGTTATCATTGTGCAATTTTTTTTCTTTACTTGTTTTGTTTACTTACTATGTACTTGCCCCTTGTTTAAAAACGAATAGGCAACTAAATGTACTCTAATTAATTGCAATGTTGATCGTCATCGACGTTATCACGTCTTCGTTATTGTACATTAATATGTTATATCTTCAAAAAAAATGAATATTAATGAATTATATAATAAAATATGGATTAAATTATTTTTAGCGTAGGGATTGTTGGTCAGTATAATTATTATTTCTACTAAACGTAAGTTTTATATTATTTTTAAAAAGATTACAACAATATGCATTAAAAATATTTGACATCATGTAAAATAATAACATAGCAATAATAATAATAGTTATTTATCAATTGAAAATACTTTAAATCGTTATTCTTTATTATATAATATATACTGATCCAATCTTGAATAAGGAGTCATAGTATATTGTTTGAGTTTAAAGTGTTAACCATTATCCTACTTTGCATGTTAAAATGCACACTAATAATATTTCTAGATATTAGACGCAAATTATAGATATTTTTAAATTACCATTGAGAAATATCCAAATATTTATTAATTAGCGTTACTATTTACTAGTATAAAATATAAATATTATTAAATTACATTTCATTATAATAGAAGAAGTGGAGATACTATATGATGTCCATTGATCATTGCATTATTATAATCGATTAAACATTTTAAATTATAATATATCTTACTGTCAAAATTTCTGGTTTATTTTACTATCTAAAATCAGATTATAATAAGTATAATAATTTAAATTGTTTTCATAAATATAGTTGATATAAGACGTTGTATTATATTATTGTTTATTTGTATTATTTAATTTAATATTATCGAATATTACTTTTCAGCTGTTTAGTATTTTGTTACTCACATATTTTATATTTTATAATTTAGTCAATTTGTTTTTAGCCAAAATTGATTTAACAAATTTAATTTAATGTTTTAAAATTTAATACATTCATTACAAATTCATATTTTAACTATTAGTCATATTATGCAAAGTCATTATAGTATGTGAATTAATTAACTTATTGTACTAGATGTCGTATTGATGTCTACTAAGTGTACTTTTTAAAAATAAATTTGTTTATATTTATTTTGGTTTTTGGCGCTTTCAGGATAGTAATATTTTACTGTTAAGCTTATAGACACACACACACACACACACACACACACACACACACATAAATTTATATACATTTATATAATACACCTCCAGCCTATATACTATAATGTGTAGTATCGACATAACAAAAGGGTCGAGATGGGAAGTTTCTTGCTCGGTCCAATGCTCGGTGTTGAGTCGATTTACAAAAACCAGTCACGTGATGCGAAATGCAGCTAGGACTAAAGGGAGGGTCTAGAATGTAATTTTCTTCGTACGAGTCCCTGGAGGTTTTACCTACTGATCTTTCGTTTATCTGCCACGTGAAAAAATGTGATGGCCACGAAAACAAAAAAGGGATGTAAAGAAAAACCATATACCTCTCTATCTATATATTATATTATATATCAACTCTTCCTTTTTTTTGCTTTCTGGCAAAATAGATTGAGAAATGTGTTTTTTTTACATTGAGTATTACATAGATTTCCTTATAATAAACTGCAAACTCGACAATGATTCGTATAAATGTATTTATATTACCTAAATACGTTTCACGATTGTTTGTATAACATGTGATGTTTTTGATTTTTTGTAATGGTATATTATTCATTATATATAATATGAAATGAATAATAAATATGTAGAAAGTAGGTACAATTAATAAAGTATATGCAATAATACAATTAATAATTAATATAATACATAATTGTATATGAGGAACGGAGCTTTATCCAATTATGTTATTTTAATAATCAAATTCAATCGTTAATATAATTAAAACTTAAAACAAAACTATATCATATCATTAAGTATATTATGATATAATATATTATCTATACTCAATGCCTCAATAATAATATCTATCACACGTATACCTTAAACTGAAATTAATAAATACATAATATTATACGTTATTAGATACTTACAATAATTTATTTATAAAACAAAAAAATACATTAAACAATATGTAAAATACATTATATATACATATATACATAATACTAGGTACGTTAACCGACACCACCGAGTGGTGAATTGATAATATTTGAACTTCAAAGAAGTCATGACAAAAAACAAACAGATAGCGCTACGGGTGTATTCCTATTTCACCATTCAGTTTTCTGGTGCAGTTTAAGTTAACTCAGTTGTATATTATAATTTATAGTCTAAGTAAATTACGTCCTTATATTATCTACGATAGAAACACAAAAAAACTACATGTAAATCGAATTAGTAATTCCAGAGCTAGTAACATAAATATATAGTTATACTGTATATTATAAACGAGAGTGTAATATATTATTATATATTTATTATAAAGGATTATATTAATAGGAGGTATAAACAAAGCCGTAACTGGGGGGAGGGTCCAGGGGTTCGGACCCCCCTGGAAATTTTTATAAGTAGACATATTTTAGCGGTAAATATAGTTGATTGACTATAAAATTTCAGTATCTATATTAATAAAAAAAGTTGGACCCCCCCGAAATTTTTTTTCAGTTACGGCCTTGGATGTAAGTACCGGGTATGTACACGTTGATAAAATATTTATAGTTAAGTTAATAAGTGTGTAACGTGTATAACTTATAACTACGTCATTGGTGCTGATCATCTTTTAAAATGTATTATTGTTATTGACTAACACGGGTTCACCTAGTAACGTAACTATACAGCATCGATTGTCCGTGACAAAATAATCCAACGGGCCATTAGTTTTACAAATTTGGAAAAAAGAGGTATGAGGGACACCTGGTGTAACTATCACCAACAAAATTTATCTCTCTTTATACCACAGATAATAGGTTATAAATAATTAAAAACATATAAGACCGCTTTAATTATAAAGTACGTGTCTTCAGTTCCACAATTATTATCGTTTCCAGACGTCAATAAGCAAACACTACAGATAAAATAATTTATGAGCATGTCAGTATTTTTTCGAAATATTAAATTCAATTTATTTTAAAGCAATTTAATTTTACTAGAAAATAGTTTCATTTTTAAAGATCATCGTATTTTTAAATGTTGTAATAACAATAATTTGTTTTTGGATCCTGTATAATCCTTGATTGGCTCTCTAGATTCTATAGAGTCCCGTGGCTCATTTATCGTCATTTTTTATTTTATTTTTACCACAAGTAATCATTTTTTTACTTTTAATGTAAAAATAAATTATATTTATGTATGAATAAATAATCGAACGAGTCACAATCAATATATATGTGGTCGTACATTATTATGAAGTAGACGCCGTTGCTGCAGTCTAAACGATATTAAGCAAAGTTTAATACGCAAAGACAATAGTAAATCTTATAGAAAGTGTAGTACACAATTTACTAGCATGTAATACACATTATCAAATAATATATAAGTACTCATAACCATATAAGCATTGGCGTAGACTGTAAAAATCTTACTAAGCGTAGAGGACTTAGTAGCAAACAATTAATAACCACGCGTAACTGTACTGCCGTTACGATGTGTAAAACGTATTTCTTGATTTCGCTAAAAAAAGAAAAAGAAAAGTATAAAGAAAATTGAACGCAAATTACTTTTTATAAGTAAAATTATTTATAATAATTTAACGCATTATACCAGTTCAAATATTTAAAAAAATTGTCAAATAATACATTTTACCAGGTAAATATTATAATATAATACCTATACATTTTAATTTTAAATCTTCACAATTCAGTATTAAATATTTGAATAACATATTTATACTTGCTCCCCGATTTTAACTATTCTCAAAATTTGTACAGACTTAAATAGAGTTGTTAACACATTCTCAATCTAAAGATTAAAATTATTTCAGATATTTATAAATAGCTAATAAAAAAGTAATTTAATATTGAATTATTACATTTAAAATTTATTTAAAAATATATTATAACACTATGACATTAATATATTTTTTTTTTGTATTTTTAATAATTGATAAATTAATATATTTAAATACTTACATTATAGTCTTAATATAAGTTAAAGTAAAAGTCTTATAAATTGAAATGAAATATCTATTTTATTACATTTATATTTACTTTTGCTTGTTTACAAATGTTTTCTAATTCTTTTTATTATAAATAGTAATTATACGTAATGGCGTGGGTTTAATAATGATAAAATGAAATCATTCTTTTTTTCGGCATGTTGTTAATATTATGACTATAGTACTTTTAAATTAAGTTAGAAATTATTGACAATAAATTAAAGAGATACTCGTGAACTGCGTACTGCATCCTATTAGAAAGTAATATAAATACAATTTTATTTGAGTAAGTACCTAACAAATACAGTAACTTCATCACTTTTTTCTTCACGTAATTAATAAAAAAATGTATAATATTACTTTTTAAAAGTAACTTATTTATCACAGCGTTGGTATACCATTGAATTCATTTTATTTTATATCCGATGGATTTAAATTTCAAAAAAAATTCTTAATTGTATTATACTATAACATAATAATACTTTATTCGTTAGTTTTAAACTCGTGTATGTATAATTTAGGTACCTATAAATCATTATAATGCATATTATAATATAAGGTACACAGGTATAATGCGTACACTGTAATTGCGTATAAATATAAAGTGATTTTTTTTTAACAGTATAATCACTTGTATTTTTACAAAAAGTTTTAAAAGATAATTATTAATTGAAAAAGAAATACAAGAATGAACTATGTGATATTATACTACATAAAATATTACTTATTACTTACAAAACTTCATATGGTTTTTAATTATTATAAAACATATTTATATGTATAAAAAAAAGTGTAAAATATAAAACAAAATATTGTTATAATAATATGAATAATTATTCATCGGCAATAGACGATATAATATTAAATATTATACTATATTTCTCGAGTATAAAATTATTGTGTATTTATATAAATTGTATATGTTTAAGAGTTAATATAATTTATTGTATTATTTTCGTCGTTTCACGTTTGTGTACAATGATTTAAATACTTCATTAATAAATTCTGTCCTTTACTTGTTATATTGTGTTCGTTAGATTTAGTTTTTAAACGGCAACATAATATTATACATACATTTTTAATTCAATTTTACTGTGCAAAATAATTTTCTTTGGGGTTCTATGATGTAATAATGTATAGTACCTAATTAAATATTGACGGCACAATTATGTTATACGCATAGTATAATATAATAGTCTCTAAAGTTTAGACAAGACTATGAGTGAAGCGTACACGCGTACTTGCTCTGTAAACAGTAACTTCTACTGATTTGTAATAAAACGATTCATCTACGTTTTTCAACCGGTGTGCCGCAATCATTCATTAGACGTGCCGCGAGCATTTCAAAGTTTTTTTTATTATAATAATTATAATTGAAACAAAAAAATAAAAAATATAATTATAAAATATAATTTTATGCAAGTACCTTATATTCACGTATAAAGCGTTCGTTGAAGAATAAGTTGTTCATAACTGAGTCATGTGCTGTATTTAAACAAAGGTTGAAAAACATTGACCTATACATTCTACAATATACATTTTTAAATTTTTAAACAGTGATAATTAAGTTACTAAAACATTTTAATATTGTATAATATTAAAATTATAATAATAATAAGTTATTATCAATACTCGCTTACTTAGTACTATTTTGTAGTGAGATTTCAATTTCATGTTTTTCAAATGATTTTGGTTATTGAAAATATTGATTGTTTTCGGTTCAGTTCAGTTCTTGCGGTTTCTGTCTAGACAGAAATTTGGTTTATATTTTTAAGTAAATTTCTACTTACACGCAATGATTGAAATAAAATCGTTTTCAAATATATAATGAACAATTTTTTCTATTGTTTTTAATATTTTATTATAGCTTATTTCTGATTTCGATATTGGATTTTTGAACTACATACTATACAATGTATAATTTGTAATCTACGATTGCAATGAAAAAAATTACGGCGACAGGCAGTAAAACAGGAAACAATTAATTTTTACTATATAGAAAATCTGAACTTACTTCTTAGACCTTAGACCATATTTTATAATAATATAATAATATGTTATCTAATTTTTTTATGTAAGCAATGCTCTAACTTTCTATAGACACGGAGCAATATAACTGCACAATATATGCCACTTAAAGTAGTCCTATACTGCAGTCTACCATCGACACGTGAAAATGGCTTGTACCTATATATATATATATATAGGTACACTTATAATATATTAATATGTATACCGTGATTCATATCATTGCGGTTTATTATTATTATGTATTTTATTTTATTTTTCGGTTTAACTTTGTCAATGTTGATTCAGCTTGTGCTAGAGCTCAGACCATTGCGATAATCGATAATTTTTTCGTTATGCACTTAAATAATGTTAAATGGGTACCTACATTAAATATTATAATATATTATATTATACGCATGCACACCGAAATATGTACGCATATTTGAATAGGATGACGCGACCCTTCCCCGCGGATCGTCGCGCTTTTTTTTGTTCATCCTTCAAAGGTTGTCGAATGAATTAAAAAAAAAATGTATAATAGTAATAATAATAATGAAAAAAAAATACCCCGTGAGGGTTATATTATCCCGTCGACGGGGTGCTGCGCCCGTCATCGTCTCGCGCATACAGTTCTCTATACGCAGATTATAATATAATATAATATAATATACCGCGACGACGACCCGGACTACCTACACCGTCTGAACAATATATATATATATATATATATATAGGTAATACTATTACAATAATACGACATTATTATTCAGACACAATGCAAAACAGGCACGGCACGTTCCCGAACAACGGGTATATAGGTAACGCAATATCCGTATATTATATACATATATTCTACATATATAAATACATTGTGAACGCGGAAGTAACATCTACATACACACACACACACACACACACACACACACACACACATATATATATATATATAAGCAGTCATACTACCTGGCTACCGAACACCTTGTGCTGCACCAGCGCTATATATACATATAACGTATATTATAATATTTTTGTATATAGACGCGGGGACCAGCGAGCGACATCTGCATGAACCCGTTCATCGATATATACCGCATCGCGCGCCTATCATCGGACCCAAAAGTAAAAAATACAAAAAAAAAGGGTTAGGTATACTAAATTAATCATCATCTGCCATCCCTTTTTTCCGTCCGAAATTTTGCCTCGCAGATGTCCCGCGCGCGCGTGATATACATATATATATATATAATACATAAAGATAGATATAGATTATATTATTATATATACGTAATATCGGAAACAGATGCTTCAGTTGTCACACGAATGTCCCGTATACGGGACTATTACCTATATTAATATTATATATGTATGGGTACCTTACCTACCACGTGTTCTTGTATATATACGGAAATTGATACTGTGACGCGTCGATATCATATTATGCGCGTGTAGTATTATTATATATATTATTGTTGCGTATTCCGATGGAGGTATAGGTCGAAACGAATCGTAATCGTTATACCTATATATATATATATATATATATATATATATATGTAGCATTTATCGATATGACTCGATGTAATTATACATTATATATTATTCTATAGACTAATGCTGCAGACAATGTAACGACTGTGTACAAGTCGTATAACTATATATAGTGTATAATAATTAATACTACTTATGTATTAAATAGAGTATTTCGTCACACTCGTTTTTTGACGTACAATATACGTAGTATAATTAGTTGATATTATATTGCTACTGTTACACACATATGATGTCATATACATTGGTATGCATTTGAAATTTGTTGTCAGTCCTGTGCTATGTGATTTTTCACTAATACAACGCCGAGCCTGTAAAAAATATCAGCATAAATACACACACAAAGTTATTCGTTAAAAATAAGAGATGAAATATGAAAAATTAAATTTGTATACCCTTATGATTCGCCGTATCGGGCAGTGAATTTTGCGGTATTTGGCTCCACTATGGCAAGCTTTCGATGAGTAAAGACCACAAAGAATATTATTTATAGTATACGTTTCTACAGTTGAAATGTTGAATCAGATAGCTTATGAAATACCTAGGTAATTTATTGAAAAACTAAAACGTGTAAGTTTAGTAATCTATATAATTTATACTTTAATTTATTTAGTTATTTTAAACATTATCTGGCATCATTTCGTTAATGTTTCAAATTGTACATAATATGATCATCGATCATCAATAATACTGAGCGATGTTATATCTTTCGTCTCGATTTGGTCTACTCGTATCAAATATAAATTAGAATTCGGCTCCAATTCGTCATCCATGTCTTTATAGTTGTACTATTTAATTATTCTATATTATAATTATAAAATAAAAATGTAATTAATTATTTATAGGATGGCGTTATTGAGTACGAGTAATTAATTAGTATAAATATTTTTAAAAACTATAATTCTTTTTAAAAATGTTGATTTTGTTGTAAGCTCTATTGCTCTTATAAATAAAATATATCTTTGTATAAAAATATATGACATAAAAAAAAAAATACGTAGGTACACTTTGTTTAAAATTCTGTTATACAGAACTATAATAATATATTAATATAAATTAATTACAGTAAAACCATTAAAAGCAAAATAAAAAAAAAAAAATAATAATAAATAAATAAATATTATTCAAATGCGAAATTTAACAATTTTGAATATCACATTTTTCTTTAATAATCTTGTTTAAAAATTGTAGTCTATAATATTACGAATTTTTGGTATATGAAATAATGATAATAAATTAAATCACGTGAAATAGCAATAATATTGCTCTAAAACAATATAATATATTATGTGCAGGAAAAGAGAAGACGAGAACAATGTTACTATCGATTAAAAAATTAATATTATCATTTATAAATAAATAGACATAATATTATATCATACAGTTGTAACAATTTTAAAATAGAGTGTTTACTCACAAAGTAAAAAAAACCTTCACAAAATAATCTCAAAAGTACACAACATGATGCAAACCAAATGTTTGTATTTATTTATTTTCTTCCTTTCTTGTTTTCGTGCATAACCCGACTGAAAAAAACGTTGGGGTGCAGAACGAGGATCTATACGGGGGGTAATTAAGGGTGACGAAAAAAAAGGAGTGAGAAAAAGGTTTATCATCAGATGTTTTGCATCCTCTGCAACAGTACGATTTGCGAGCGTGAATGGACGGAAGGGTTAAAAAAATACGCGTTTTAAAGAACTACACAAAAAAACCGTGGCCGAGGGGTGGGTCCACGGCAATCCTAACACACCAACACCACGCACAAAAAGTAAAAAAAAACCGCGTACGCACATTATAATACATAAATCCCAGTCCGCGTCGTACTCAGACCAATGTTAAAAAAAAAAATAATTATTATTATTATTATTATTACTACTATTTTATTTAACACACGGGCCGCATGGGGCGTTACCCGACTCTGCTGGACGTCTTCTTTGTCGCGGATTGTAATAATTCAAGCGCATCGCTCAAAGTGATTTCGCCAAAAGGTTCCTCTACAGGATTACTCTCTTTCTCTATATTATATACGGTTTGGGGTAGTTGTGCCATTATTATACATATACCCTGCGCCAACCTAGTGCAGTCGGCGATGCAGGTTCGAAGAGGAGGAGAGGTGTACAGCACTCCCTGTTTTCACGCCGTGCACGTGGGTGCAAATGACGTATTATTCGGAAAACTCGTGGAGAACGTTTTTTTTCCCAATACCACTGCGCTGTCGGAATCACCATTCACTGCCGTCGTATACACGTGTACATATTTATGTACAGTAAATCCCCGAGGTTAATCGGCCTCAATCGACCGAACACAAAATACGGTCCGGTCGGACGAGACGGTAGTTCTCGTTTCGTTCTTTTTTTCCAGTTTCTCCTTACCCTATAAGTATATACATTATATATATATTATGTTCAAAATCCCGTTTTTATTGTACACGCATTCCTCGCCGGAGATCCCTGATAACCCATAAAAATGCGCACAGTGCTTTCAAATTGCATGTTTTGGACGGAGCGCCCATCGGAATCCGAAATGAGCTAGCCACACGCTTGTATGTATATATATAATGCGTACCTACATCGTGTATATACTGTAAATTATATCGGATGATCCATTTAATATAAGAAACTCGTTATTTCAAAAACTATTAACGTTTTTAAAAATATTTTTTTTTCATAATTTTAAGTAGTTAAAAAACAACATTTTTCTAAAAAAAATTATTTTATGATGGGTACTATTTTTATTATTGTAATTTTTATAATTGTTTTTCTTTTTAAATGGCAATATTATGCTTTTTAAAATTATTATTCTAAATTTTTTTTTTTATAATAAACATATCTACAAATTGAATTTTGAACGAGTGTTTTTTAAGACATAAGTAGGGACAAGATTTAAATGTCCTATAAACAATAGAAAAATAGCCAAAAAAGCTTTATAAAATACATTTTCAACGCAATAATGCCATTAAAAATGACCCAAATTCTTTTAATTAGCGCGCAAGGAAAAATAAAACGATGATCTAAATATCGGCATATTTAAAACTTCTTTTTATTTTATCAAACTAACAATAATACAAAAACAAAATACGAAACTCGCAATAAATAAACAGTACCTCGAAATAATCATGATTTTAAAGTAGTTCTAACTGATAAATTAGTTTTATTTGTTTTAGTGAAACCTATAGTAAAATAAGTAATCTGATAATCACTGTAGATAAAGACTATGTTATCAAATTTATAAATAAAACAATTGACATTTTGTACACATAAAAATTATCCAAAAACTATTAAATCATAAATTGCGAAAATAATAATTGAATTTTCTAGTTTAAATTATAAGCTAGTAAAATTTATTTTAACTAAAATTTAATAAAATAACCTGAAAATGTTGAAAAATGCTCTAAGAATGAAAAAATAGCAAAAATGCAAAATTAAAGTGTCACATAAGAAGTATAGGTATTTGTTAATTGAAACGAATCGTGTAATGCATTGTGTTAGAGTCTAGATCATTAAAAAACTTTTGTGCTTTGAAACGAAATCCGGGCCTTAGTAACATGGTAATAAATATTTCTTTTCAAATATGGTGTTTTGTAACGACTTATAATTATGTAAACGATATATTTTTAAAAACGTTAATTTTTTCTGAAATATTGAATGTATTATACGTTAAATGAATCACTCTGTACGCTTGTCTCCCTTCAATCCCTACCACTCCCAAAAACACCACTACCCTGATGGTCCAGTCCTTTTCACTCTCGATCCATCATGCATCACCTATATAATATGTACCAGCTACACCCGGTGTTCGAACAACAACAAAGTTTGATGGCTGCGGATTCCGAAGACAAACAACCGTCGAATTAATTGGACCTCGCGCGAGGGATCCTTTGACTTCAAAAACACTTCCGTGGACCGAGTAAAACAAATTCACCACGGCCGAGATCCGTTTTAGTATTTAGGTATATACACACACGCAATATAGTTTCGTCGAAAACTCGCTCGTGAATCATATATATATTGGCGTAGATATAAAACAGGGGCCTTCAGCTCATGGTTTGCCTCGTGTTTATCTGATTTCTATGGACACAATATCTTGATCATAGCTTATATTTTTATAACTTTTTATACATTTTTAATCTTTTAGTATGCATGTTTTTATTACGAATGTGACCAGCGAGATATTTTAAAAATCCCCGAGTATAAAACATTATTAATATACGTAGATAGGTACGTACGGTAACCTATTGTAACTGCGCGCAGTCAAAAATCGAATATTCGTAACAAACATTCAGATATAATCACGTGTTGAGGTTTGTACGACTGTATGTTATACATTTAACCTACTATTATTATTTATAGAAATATTGTGCCACAACCGTGATACTGTTAACAGAATAATGTTTACGTCTAGACATAATATTATAATTATCTACGTACGCATAATATAATGAAAACTTTTTATAAAAAAACTTGTTACAACGAAAAACTCTACACAACATAAATATTACATTATAATGGTTGGTTTGATTTACAACTTATTAATCAATTCATTCTCAGTAACGAAACAATATTTTTCATTTCATTATACAATTTTTCGAAAAATTAATTTATTGTTTTATGAAAACGATCTAAAATTATACGACGATAAAGGAAAAATTCAAAAAATATTGGCAGGGTAAAAAAGTTTAAACGAAGATGACAAGCTAATCAATATAATAATTTAATATAATTTAACAAAATAATAAATATGTAATTAAATACTCATGTAATGTAAAAATAATAATGTGTATGATGAATAATAATACATACCTTTATACATAAATAATTTAAATTTTGTTTTTTTTAAAACCCTCTATTACAAACACTCTATCACGAAAGAAATCTTTTGGTACCTTCAGATTCATTATAGAGAGTTTTTATTATATATACATAAACTTTTGTTAACATCGTATTAAGTCCAATATTTCTGGACCAACAGCTATCCGCATATTAAGTGACTCCGAATGACTATAATTTTATAATATTCGTATATATATATGAATTAACAATATGTATTAAATAGGTTCTCCAGTCCCGTTAAAATGGTAAATCATATCTCCAACGTGTAGTTATTGAAATTTAGACTAATATCACCGATAATTATTGATGATAATAATAATATTATGTTAAATTGATGCATTGCCCATCAAAGCTTTACATTATAGTTGCAGTGGTTTTATATTTGGGCTTTTTGAAAATTCACGTTTTAATTCAAAATTTAATCACATTAACAATATGAAGATAAAAAATGTGTTTTTTTTTGATAATATTTTTTATGGTGTAAAAAAATTGTGTATATATTGAAGCAAATCATATTCGACTGATTAATATCAATTATGACATTGTAATAATACGTATTTAACTGCCGTCGCAAACAAGCGCATTATATATTATTAACTATTAATTGGTGGTAAACGTTTTAAAGCTATTTTCATGTAAATGAGATTAACAACGTTCAACGGAAGGGAGAAAGGGTATATGTTATTTAGTTTATAGTGGCAGATTAAATTATAATTAAGCGACATTAAACTCAAATTGCAAACGCTCTAATAGTCCGATTTGTAAATATATTATGTAATATTACAGTACATAAAAGTAAACCACCACATCTTAAACACTAATAGTCATATAATACGCAATAGTATTATTTTTTATATTTTTAAACGAGTCTAGTGGTGTAAGTTATAGAAGACTATTTTAAATAAGCCTACGACAAACTGAACAATTTAAATATGAATGATAAATAATATATAACGATTAGGTATGTATTATGTATACAATAATATATAAAATATAAGATACACGAGTAGTGTAGTACATGAAAAAAAATACCGATCTTAAATTATCCGAGTACCTAAATGAAGTTAATATTATACATCATATAGATGTGATATTTTTTGACGTGTGAGTAGAGATTGTGTATTTATAGATTTAAGAACGAGTAAAACAGAATAATGAAAAATGGTTACAAAATATTTGTAAAGTATTCAGATTATTAATAAATTAGTTTCTTTCGAAAATAAGTTATGGATCGCATATTATAGTTAGTTCTCTTAGTCAAGTATCTATACAATCCATTGTGTAACGAATAAAATAAAATATAATAAATCGTTATTTATTATTTGCTTAAAATTAAAATTGAATGGAGTCGTGATTTTTAAATAGTCATTTAAAAATGCATATCATATTGCAAAATAGTTATTTTATTTTGTATTATTTAATTGAGAAACTCTTATTTTTAATCAATTAATTTTGTTAAAATTAAAATAACATTTTAGCATCATAAAAAAACTATCTAATTAAACTGAAGTTTATATTGTAGATGCATATTGAGTATTTAACTCATTACTGCTATTCGAAGGCAGAGCATTATTGATTAATTTTTCTACACGATAGCTTGACTTCTCAGTGTTATATTAATAATGTATAGTTCTGCGGAATGAGGAAACACGGGATTCAAATATATCTATATAAAAAAATACATATTGAAATACTTTTATGGCTAACGTAATCAATACATTTTATCTTATAATTTTATTTTTGCAAATATTTACATGTAGTTATTTACACTAATTTAAGCGTAGTTTTACAGAATTAAAACCTATAAACAGTTTCAAAAAAATAGTATTTTTATCATAGTATTTTTTTTTTTTAATTTTGTCAAAATACATTTGTAATAGTATAAAATAACCTAAAACTTAATATATTTATATGGTATACAAATATTAAAAGTCATAATTTATTAATATTAGTTAGGTATATCTATTCATATAGTCTATAGGTAACTTATAATAGGAGTTATGAGTTACGATCCAACGAGATATTAATCCTATATGAACCTATACTTATGATATGCTAATATGGTACCGATCGTCGATGTAATGTATTGTTTATATTAATTATATTTATACTAATGTTATCTTAGTGTTATTAATAATAAATTTTCATCTCTAGTTCTTTCTATTTGTTTAAATTAAATAATATATAATAACAAATATTTAAATTAATAATAAAAATGTATATCTTAACTGGGACCGTGTATTAATATAGTATATTTTATTTTAGGAAGATGTTTTAAACGAGTCAGAAACGATGCTTGACGATGAAAACTTACCAGAATGTGAATTAACTTAACAAGCACATGCAATTGACTCGGAATCATTTTCTGTTCCTGTACAACCACCAAATAGAAGAAAAAAAACAGGTATCGGATAAATGCATAGTGGAAGCTATTGAGATTTTAAAACGACCTTAACCAACTCTCACTACACCTGATGAATGGTTAGTTTATGGACAGCACCTTACGAATAAACTTTGCAAATATACCTCGCACACAAGTTCCATTGTCCAACATTATTTTAATAATATATTGTTTGAAGCCGACATGGGAAAATATGACGTAGATAATCGCCATAATATACTTCAACAACCTCAATATTCAAACTTCCATACCTATTCAACACCATCTGCGACATTTTCTCAAAGCTCTCCTTTGTTATCCGCAGCATCTCCATATCATTACACGCCCGCCACTTCATTGTCTCCAAATGAACCAATTCATGAGTTTCTTTCGCCAATATCTCAAGCTTATGTTACAACAGAACCATAAAACAACGGTGCTGAAACTCGGCCAAACTCATTTTGCCAACATTATTTTATAATATTTTTTATTTTATTTTAAAAGTACTATGAAATGGATTTTCATAAATGTTGTTGATTTTTTAGTTTATTCAATATTATTATATATTAAAGTTACAATATATTTTTAATTTAATAATAATTTATTTTTGCTTTGTTTAATAAAAGAATATGTAATTTTGTTTTTTATATAATTAAAATACATTTTCACTATACTTATTATGTGTTTTTATTTAGAATTAACTAATTATTTAAATTTTTATACTACCTTAACATATGTCTTCAGAACTTCTATAAGAGCTTGACAAACTTCCGGTACTATGAGTGAAATAAGTTGTTTTGATATAAAAAACGTATATTGAAGACTAGTATAAGAGTCTCCTATAGCAAGGAATTTTAATGTAACTGCTAACCTTTTCTCAGCTGTAACTGCGTTTCTTATATAGTAATATCCTTTTTCATAATTTTTGATGCAATTTTGCACAACAATAATTCAAAATCTTCTGATGGCATACGAATACAATTTTTAAACTGTCCAGTAGTCTTATCAAATTTTAAATGATCCATTAAATTGAGTCTAGCTTCTCGTTGTTTATACAAGTGAGTGGTCCACCATCTTCTATCTTGTCGACTTGTTTATCGGGTTTTTAAAATATAATGTAAAACTATTAACGCGGCACTTTTAATTTTACGCTCGTGTTCAAACAAAATCAAATTATTTTCTCGAATAGACAATGATTTAAGTAGTAGCTTAACTATTTTGCTGTAAACAATGTTAACGTAATTCTCGCTGAACAACAACTAAAAATCCGGAACGCGAATTTGACACATAAATATTAAGTTGTGTGAGGTAACGACCAAGCAGAGCACACACAAGCATACATGCTCAGCTTGTGCGTGCTCTCGTGTGGACGCACTTTAATAAATATTTTAGAGTAGCGCACGGTATAAATATCAGATGTCTAATGAAATACCGTATTTCCCGGTTTACAAATCAAATTAAACTTCGTTCTGATACATCATAATATTATGACCATTCTCACGTAGATATACTATCGTTTTAAACATGATATTATATAGGTAGTTTTGAAGGTTTAAGAATTGTCGATTTCAGTATGCAGAATACTATAATATTACAAATTAATTTTCAAGCTTCGACATATACCTAGAAGATTCAATGAGTTACACAATACATTTATACGCGTATGACTATACTTTGTACAACAAATTATAAAAAATGAAACCTAAACGGTTTTTATTCATAAATTTGTTATTGTTCTTAAATCAACTAGTAAGAAACAATAAAGAATAAAGATTTATTTGCAAAATACAAAGATATACTGATAATTATTAACTGTTTTCCGTCGTTGTATCAAAAAAGTTCGATGCCCTTTAGAAAGACGTCGAATATTATATTTTATCAACTATAAAATTACCATCAGCGTTTATAATGTCATGACGTATAACTAGCTTATGTTTAAAGTTATAACCATTATAGTTTTGGTTCGCTTAAATCTTTTTTTCGGAACGTTTGAGAGGATCCAAGCTATGCCTAAATGTCTTCTAAGGGAATTTCGTATTTTTCATTTTTGTGATTTTTTAAATTGTTCTGATCGTTTGTGATTTGTTTTCGGGAATACTATGATAAAACAGATTCCACCTGTATACTCAAAGAGTTCTCGTCAATAAAATCATTTACGAAACGTAATTTTTATGTAAACCATAACGACACGCGTGATCTAATCTCAAATTGACACCGCGAGTCTCGGCCGGTTCGTCTTAAACGCCGCAGCATCGTTGTCACATCGGAACGGTAGGCGCGTGTTTGTCATCGTCGGCGCGTTTTAATCGCCGAGAGACAACAACACGCACTGTTTTGGCGGCGTGCTCGCGGCGCGTTTAAAAACGAAATGAAATCGTTTTAACACGATTTTTCCCCGTCACGTTGAAACCCGCGAGCTCTATACGATCACATAACACGATATGTGTACTGATCATATCATATAATATGGGCGCGCGTGGCATAGCGCGTAACAGTTATTGAAAATAATAATACCGCGGAGTACTCGCTGCTATATACACGTCAACGTCGTCTGACGGTATATGAATTACATCAGCTGTATACCGCATAAATTATATATACACCGGTCCTCGGGGACGACGTTTTAAGGAGCGACGTCATCGTTTTCTATTTGCCGGGTCGGCGACACTCACGCTCGCGCTATATATACTACACACACACATATATATACGCAGTACGTATGATACCCACACACACTCGTGAAATTATTATAATATACGCGCAAGACCTTTCGCGCGGCGGCGGCGGTGGCGGTGGCGGCGGCGGTGGCGGCGATGGCCGTGCCGCAGCGAAAGGCGACCGTCTCGGCGCAGTGACAATCCCCCAGAGTCACATATAATGACGCGGACTATAACGCGCAGCTCACACGCATACACATACACACACACACACACACATATATATATATAATACGTATACGCCGAGGACATTATACCCCCACGCGTGTAATATACGTCGTCAGTGCGTGCGTGTGTGTGCGCGCGCTATCCCATATAATAACGCGCTCGTCTCCACCTATATCCGGTCACCACTGCCGACATAAGACCTTGGCGCATACATACATGTATATATATATATATATGTGCGTGTGGTGTGTATATATATATATATATATATGCATATGGTCGTGTTCAAACGACCCTTCGTCGCGCGCAGATAGGGGAAAAAAAATGCTCTCCCGCGTAAAGTTTAATATTATACGCGCATATCGGCCGGCCACAGTTGCGATACACACACACACACGAGCGCGTAACACATACGAGTGTCCTTATTATTATTACTATTATTACTATGCTCGCGTATCCTTTTATACAAATATATATATATATATATATATATTTATGTGAAGATTACGGTATTTTCTCGGTATTATTTTCGCGTCCTCTTCACCGCGCTATCCTTCGCCCGGGCGAATTGCGCATGTATGTATATTTTATATTATATAATACTATATACGTACATATTGCGTAGTGTATATACGCGTTGTACACATACACGGGACACTGCCGAAATGCATCTATGCTAGTTCGAGGCTAGAAAACCGCGAGCCTTCCCGTTTTTTGTCACTTTATTATTATTATATTTTTGTTTGCGAGTTTTTAATTTTTAATAATTATATACACGGTGTTTCCAAATTTATACGAACAATTTACTACTGTTTTATTACAAGCCGTTGTTATCACGATATTGTCTTGAATGAGTCCTATTAAAATTTTACTCTAAAACTACTCAAATGCGATTATTTGATTATCTGTTATGAGTATTGAGATAGAAATAATGTCCACATACATGTACAGGTAACCGATACTTGACAAAATGTGATAAGTCGAAGAAAAATTGGATATAATCAAGCACGATTACAAAGATTATTATTTATAGATTTTTTTTCTATACTACTAAAAAATGTATAGACACTGGTAATACAATATTAATAGAGCTATCTATGAATCATAACGATGGCATCATCGCCATGACATTGCAGTAGGTACTACAATTTCTTAACGATTTCTTAATTAATTTACGCTCTATATCTTTTAAACACGTTATAATACCGCTTATATGTCTTAAAATTTAAAACGTAACTTAGTAGCAAAACTGTATCAGATTAGAATTCTAATGTGAAATATTTTTCGGAGGTATATATAGTGTTCCCCTAGGCTAAGGGATATTGACCTTAATTTCGCTAATGAGCATTATGTCTAGTAAACATTGTCTGCTAGGTAGATTATCGTCTCTGCAATCACGACAAAATGTTATATTATTCGATATGAACATAACGTGTATTATGTGTATTTCCATAAGAGTTTTTTACTTTTTTTCCCTATATATTACAATACTGCACTCGCGCGTTATATTATTATTATACGAGAGTACTGCGAGCTCTCGTCAAAAACGTCAATATTCTTTAACATGACGTTTCTATCAGCGCACGATGGTGGCCGAAACTCCTCCGACGCAATGACTATGTGTATATGTATAAAATATACGTATACGTATATAATATGGTATACATCATAATATACGTACGCGTATCCGTATTCCCAGATGGGACTTCGGATCAAATTGCGAATACATATATATATATTATAAATAATATATATACGTGTGAAATTGAAAAGAGCACATCAGATGGCGGCCGTGACCGCGACCGTGACATTGAAAACGTATCATTGTAAATACAATATTTATTACTATTTATTATTATTAATGAAAATATTAATTGAAACATTGTGCATCGTTGCTGATGCAGTGGATATGTAATAAATTCTAACAAACAGTTGACGTTTCCTTGCATATTACACATATTATTGTTATAAAATATGCATGCGCGTATTTACGTAATTATCCAATAAGTTGTTAGTAAAACATGAAAATTGTTCTTTTTAAAACTTTATAAGTAATACGTAAATAATATAATCAGGAAAACAAAAAAAAATAATCAGGCTAAAATGGGCCGCATAAACAATTCAACTTTTTTTTATATATATTCTAAGCGGAACGATGAATGTATTGATTTTACAATGAAATGTGTTTGTATTTTGTATCTATGTAAAGATAAGTAGTCGATAAAATACTAATATTTTATACTTCGAGGGTCATTTTGAATAGAAAAATGAATTTAGTTTGTACTTTATAGAAGTTAAAATTAAAAATTATTTATTAAAAAAAATACTTTTTTTATCGATGGGAAAAACGAACAAAAATTTAAGAAAAACCGGAATCATTACCAGTTTATTAAAAAAAAAATATTGATAATTTATAAATTGGTAAAAATTGAATATAAGGTTCATAACAAATGGTTAATTTCCTAACAAAACAATTTTTTTAATTTGTAGATACAATATATTTTATATGTATTGAAATTTGGAAAAAAATTAATAAGCGAAATACATTTTTTACCATTAGAATTTAAAATTTTTACGATAATGGATATTCATATATCATATAAAAAATTATTCACTGGGTTGAAATTCTTGAAAATTTAATATAAATTCCCACATAGTTATTCTTATATATGTATAAAAATATTAAAAATAAGTATTTATAATTTTATTCTATATACATTTGAAATTAGAATCATTAAGATATTCGTCAAAATCTATTTTGTAGTTAAAAAGTTTCAACATTTAAAACAAGAGTCCTCATAAATAATTTATACTGAAATTACAAAAATTAAAAAATATATATAAACAATTATTGTTTTTAGAAATGTTAAGTATAAATTTGGACAAAATTACTTATTTAAAGATAAATAGTGATGTGAATTATTTTATTATAATTTAAAAACATTTTTAATGGAAATTTAAAACTTTAACGTATATTATATAGCTATATATTTTGATATACGCAATACAATTTTTAATTTATTTTAATATATTATCTATTTATACCATAAACTTGTTTTCACTGTTTTGCGATATTGACAGGAAAATGTTATTAGATTTGGAATTGTATATAAATTGATAAAGGAATAAAGAATATTATTATACTAATTAAATAATTATAGACTATAGTAAAATAAATACAATATTTTCAGAAAAGAATTATAAACTCAACTATTGTATTACTAAAAATAAAATAAACGACTTTAATAAATATAGGTATCAAAAAATATATCATGAATTAATATACTGAGTGATATAGGCGACTGGCCGTAATCGTTTTTCGTATACAATGATATATCATTAAATTCGAATTTAACACATCTATAATAATGCCCCTTTTTTATCTTTTTTTCTTGATAATTAAAAAAAGAATAATTGCAGAAATTTAAAATGTCCACCAAATACTCACATAAACATTTAATAAACATTTAATTTTCAAAATATTTTAAATTTTTTTGTACTATTTATGTAGATAATTTAAATATTTGACTTTGTTTAGCTTTTTTGTATTTTTGCATGGTAGAATTGAAAGAAATAAAGATTGAACAATAACTAAGAAAGATTTTGCTAAAAATTTCTAAAAATACAGTTATTATTTTTTATAAGCATTTGAACTTTAAATTTTTATGAAATTTATCAAAACTATTAAAATATTTAAATTATTTTGTACTTAAAACTCATAACATTCGAATGATTGTTTTATATTATAGAGGTTAACTACAACAGTATCTACCCTTTTGTGATATCTAATGATTTCTGTACAGTAAAATACTGATTGATGGCTGAACAATTTATACTCGACAGATTGATAGTTATAACTTATAATTATTGACCTTGCCAACTCAGCATGATTCGTAGCCATTAATGTCACGCTGAAGATGTGTATAGTCGATAACCCTCCTGATCTGATTTTAATCCGTTCTTAACCTTGGGAATTATTTATTTTTCGTTGATATTTTATTAATTTGTTGTTGTTCTGTGGACGATATTTAGCTGATTTTAATTTAAAATTGTGTACATTTGTTGTGGCTTTAAAAAAAAAATCACTCTTTGTTTCATATTACATATTTTTTGTTTTTTATGTTTATAGCACAATTTTAGCATACCTTGATATTTTTTTATTTAAAATAGCCAATAAGTTTTTCCTTTGCAAACGTCGCAAATCTAATACAATATACATTTTAATCAACTCCGATGGTTCTTCAGTGAATGTTTTTGACATGTTAAATATCGATTGTTAAGGCTTTTGCAGGATCAGAAATACATATTATGCTTATTTTTTCATACTTTCAATATCATTGTTTGTATTGTATTAATCTTCTTTTAATAATATTAGGCATGATATTGTAAAAAGACTTCATAAAGACGAAAGTTTTAGTATAATCATGAAAAAAATATTCACTTTTGAACAATTTATCTTGAATGATAAGTTACTTAGTTTGTAATATACATATGTATTTTTAATAATAATCAAGTTTACCATAGTCACACAAATTTTGAAACATAATATAACATTATCATATTTAAATTAAGCTTTATGCCCATTCTTTTGGTTTTTGTATATTATATAAATTATTATTAGCAACATATCAATTATTTTGTGTATTGCTTACACATCATAGCAATACAAAAACAATTTTAATTCAATGAACTCATATATAATAATATAATACATTAAGTTACAATAAAATTTGGTTATAGAGGGAAATATATAAGTACCTCAATATCGAATATTATAATAGGATTAGTAATTAGTAATTACTGTTCGTCAGATAATTTTACCTTGATCAGATTTGAGACTATAAGTTCCTCATTGAATGTATTAGGTACATTTAAATAGAAAGCATTAATTATTATACATCTATTTAATAATAAAACAATACGTAGTGGGAAAATTATAATTACTGTATATTTCACAATTGAATGCATATTACATTTTTGAATATATTTATTAATGAAATAACCTTGTTGTTCGAATTAGATTTTCGAATTACTAAACTAAACTTATCTAACATTATATTTTAGAGTTTATCACTATAATAATAATAACACCTTCACTTAAGACGGGTAATTAACGTAATATGTTATTCAGACGAAATTCATTGTACCTAATTGTAACACGAATTTACAACAACTTCGTATTATATGCATTATACACTTGGATTTAATATTATATAAATATTATGAAAATAATTTATTTCCCGTTAGCTGTTTTGTTACCAAAAACAAACAAAATTGGTATAATTGGTATCATTTGTTATTATATCTAGCAATGAAACGAACACATTAATTAATTAAATTCAAATTTTAATTATGTAATATTATTAATACTAAAACTGTCAACACTATTAAATATTTAAATATTACGAATTTCCGATTTGTCTTTTATACTTATTACGACAATACCTATATTATAACCTGTAGATTATTTTGACTAATGAAAACTGTTATTATAAAGTTGGACGCTGTTAAAATTATACCACTATATTGTTCATATTCACAATATATTATTATAATCATATCAACAATTTTCGTATAATTTATCAAAATAAATATAAATTTTGAGTTAAATTAATAAAGTCAACTCCTAACATAATAGTATCGGTGAATGCTTATTTTCCATAAACAGTTTTCGGTATTGTTTTTGTTAATATTTGTTGTGAATCCTGCTTATTGTTACAGTAAATATTATTATTAATTTATTAATTTTTTAAGTTAGTACTTTCGCAAATTCGATATAAATTCGCCAACTGACTTAATAAATTACTTATTTAAAATGTCAAGTACATATATGAAAATATTCACTAAATTTTTATAATCTTCATCATTCATATAATTAACTAAGTAATGATATTTATATACGGAAGTTAAGTTTCAAAATAAATCTATTTAGAACATCAGACATATTACTAAAGTTTACGTGTAATAATTGTTTTTCTCCTAAGAGTATCAGTAAGTCCTAAAACTTTTTAATACATATTATGCGATGTAAATGTAAAACAAATTTAAATTAGTTTTTACATAATATATTAAAATGTAAAATCTACAAAGAGATTCAAGAGAATATTCGAGCTTACATTTCGTACTTATTTAGAATCTATATTATATAAATAATGCATTAATAATAGGTACGTGTAAATTATATATAAAAATATAAAAGCCATATAAATGTTTTTAGTTCATAATATATTTTGTAAATAATTATGAATGAAAACTTACAACGTGTAATGGAAAAAAAACAATGATGGAAAGACATGGCGAAACAAGGCGGACCATCAGTGACATTACTTCAGCTCGATTGGGTAAAATTTATATATATATATACATTAAAAAACTTTAGAAGATGATTATTAATAATTTTATTTATTAACAATTTTCTGAATTTAATAGCTCGAATTTTTCGAAGAAAAATGAATGGATTGATCAAATATTTCTTATTTTCAAGAAAGTACTAGAGTTTTAGTGACAAATGGTCTTAATCACCAGAATAAGAAAAGTGATTATTTTTTTATGGATATGACAATAGTTTTTGTGTGAATATATTTTTTACTACATTGATAGTTTTTTGTATTAGAATTCCTTTTGGAATTGGACATAATCTGTAGTTTTCAGAATGGCAACCAACCTACAGAAGACAAATTTATCAAAGACGTATAATTTTGGTAGGATATATATATATAGATAGTTTTATCAAAAACTGACATATTTTTGCGGTTAATAATAATCATTAAATTTGGAATGACTAAATCCTTGGTAGCAAATACATTGAATTGTTTGATGATTGTGTCGTGGTGGCTTTTCAATCTTAATTTATTATAGCCATTCAATAAAGAAAGTGGTGTATATATTATTATTTGGAGTTATTAAATAACTATTTAAATACTCCAAACAATAAGTATAGGTAAAATAATATTATTCAAATATAGGTACCTATATTATTCGATTTTATTGAAGTAAAAAATTATTAAAATTAAATAATATCCTTAAAAATAAGACGTTTACTAGTATTCAAAAAATTACTCGTTAAACTTATTAATTTATAAATTATATTATAATATAATCTACATATTTAAATGATACATTTAATTTTTTTATTAAAAAATCCCTTTAATTTCAAACATTTATTATAAATTTGTATTTATGTATTTACTATATATTTATATAGTATTGTACCCATATATAGTCTGTAACTTTCTACTTCTATCTATTATCCTGAACCTAAATTCTGAAAGTAAATAAAACAAATTATACAATAATTGTTAACTTTTGTGAACATATAGATGTAGATCTTTTGTTATTCATAAATATAAACAAAAAATACGTAATATATTTTATATATACATTATACATATCTATCCCATTATTGTTATAATAAACCTACCGTTGTATACTATAACAATGCATGGGTGGTGCGGCGAGTTTATATCACATAATGTACGAGTGTATACGATATACACTATGTTTGTACATGTAGATGATATTATTTCTAACACTTTGGAAACTCGTTTACACGACATGACATATCAGAGAAGGGTATCGTGCGATCACGGTTCTGTGAGCAAAATGTCCGATTTAGAATTTGGAATATTCTATATATCTATACATATATATATATATATATGTGTGTATTGGTGGTTAGGACGACGGGAAAGGATGTATGTAAGGACTGCGGGTTTTGCGACCGATAGGTAAAAGCTGCACATGGTATCTGATTCGGACCGGAAATTGAATTTGCTCGCAGTGAAAGTCCACGATCAGAAGATATCCCTAACTCCCCAAGAGACCCTTGTACACGCGTCTTGAATGTCATTTTAGAGAAAGATATAGAGATTGGAAGTCACCGCGGCGTGTGCGGGGGCGACGAGAGTATATATATATGTACAATTTATGCATACAACATATATATAGGTATATCGACGGGACAGTGCCGAGCGTGGAACGGGGAGGGTGCATCGTCGACAGTAAGGAAACACAAACACAGCCTGACAATTTAAATTATATGCTAATCAGTTCCTGTTTTTGGGCCGATGAATTTTCAACTTCGGATGACAAATTAACGATATCGTTCCAAAAACCGAATTCCGCTGTTTGTTCGTAGTCTATATATAAGCGTGTGTATTGTGTATATATTATCTGCGTCGTGGACGTCGCTGGCGAAATGGTTCTTTTTTTTTTTAACATAGCGTATTTTATTGTCATTATATATCGGTAACTGTTTTCGTTAATATTTTATATCCACAGTGACTTGTAGCGGTGGTGTTTTGGTGAGGGGGATGGTAAAAAAAAAAAATCATTGTTATATAAATATAAATATATAGCCTATGAAAATTCCCCCGGATATCGGTTTCCCAAACGTACAAAAAAAAAAATTACATTCTCGTGTGACAGGTTCTCATCAACCCTTCCGCAAAATACACGAGGGATTCCTGTTTTGTGGAAAAAAAAAAGGAGAGAAATCAAGTGGTTACACCGTTCGACAAAACGTGCACGAGTGTTGTGCGTATAAATGTATGTGTACACGGTACGAATTCCGGGAGAATTGGGGTAAACTATGTAACCGTTTCGGGGTGTAAATAAATAAAAACACTCAAACTACTATGACATTCGCGACACAAATAATAATAAAATCGCACTGCAGCAGTATCGCGTTGCTCGTCACCCCCTCGTCTCGCGTGTACACATCATATACGTATATACCTACCATTGTTGAATATTATCATATGATATAATAATAACGTCGCTCGGCTAATGGATGACTAGAAAATCGGTTTCAGGGCGGCGTGGAAAAAAATAAATACGAAATACCGAAAAAAAAAAAAAATAAACCACTCGAGTGCTCTAACCCTAATGACCGCGCGTATCGTTTGATCAGATATCATTATATCACTACGTATATCTGCAGCGGTACTCTATACGCGCCGCGTATAGATATTATATTATACAAGACAACGCGCCTATAATACCTATAAATATATATATATATAGCTGTTATGCTTTATTATAATATTGTAATATTTTGTTTGCGATTTAGTGGGCCGTATATAATTATAATGTACGTACGCGGAGGAGAGTAGTCTACCGTTTTGCCGCGGCTAGTTTCTAGTGCTTATACCCGCTCGAGTGGTAGCATTGTTCTTATTGTAGCGAACACAATAAACCACGCGCGCGTTTTTGACTTCACGCGGTCACGAGTATTAATGTATAATATAGGTAGGTAGGCACCGCATACAACACACACGCATACACTTCTAAACGATCGCTATCAGAACTATATATATATATATATGTGCGTGTACAGTACACAGATAGGCACTCTTTTATAATAGACCACATATACGCGTGTGTTATATTATGTATAGACATACGCACACTTCTCGATCGTTTTGCCAAGCAAGCACATTATATATATATATATATATATATATATATATATATATATATATATATATTATATCGCTGTGCATGGCGCGCGTTTAATGGTTTAACATAATAATATATTGTTTCGGGGTACATATCAATGAGCTGAAAACCGAAAACGTCTGAACCGTAGGTACATCGTCGTCGTCATCATCGCGGTCGTTGTCGTATACTCCAACTTTACATATTGTACTTGCGCGTGTGTTTTATTATAATATATATAATATGTGTTGTTATTTTGACGCGTAGGTATAATACGTCTTGACGTCCTCTCCAATCACTGCAGTGTATCAAGTGCCACTGCCCGTATGATGCTTTAATCAGGGTAATATTTTGATTGCGAACCACACATCATTTCAAAATCGTAAACAGTACCTATTTGAAATAATGAGTGGTTCGATGACCACGGATTTATAATGAATAGTTATAAAAAAAATAAAAAACTAATATTTTATGCGGACGTCTCTAAATAACATCGTCAACCAATGTACTGCAGGATAAACAGCTACGGCCACGTGTTTCATCGCGCAGATATTTTGCCGTGAAAAAAGTCATTCAATATGTGTATTTTTTTTACGGAAGACATCTGACCACTCGTTATACATTTCCAGTAAGTGTCCTATAGTTAGTAGTATTTTTCAAAGATTATTAATAAATTATAGTCAAATATTAAACCAACAGGTAATTACTTATTAGATACAAGTATTTAAATTTAAAATAAGCAATGATGAATATGATACAGAGGTATGTTGCAAAATTATGATCTAATAAAACTCTGTTCACCTATAAATATTGAATATTATAATTTATAATTAATTAAATAAAAGTTTGATTTTAATTCATATATCTTCAAAAGAATACTTTGTTCCAAAATATGAAATTAACAACGTACATTATCATTTAAAAAATGAAAACTCAAAAATTATAACAATGTAAAAGAATAAACAATATATTTTGTTTAAAAAAATTTTTAAAATGAAGTAAAAAAATATTTATTTTCACAAACATTTATAAGTTTTAATATCTATAATAAATTGATATCATCCATTAAAATAACACAACATATCATTTATAAATTAGATAGTTAAATAAATAACGAAAATATACTTAAAATGTAAATAAACGTACGGTCGTGCAACCCTTACAAACATTAAACGTGTATTATAGTATGCAGTATTTTTTAGAGATGTTTTATGTATAGCATAAATATAGGTATACATATAAATATATTAGCAAATAATATTATAATACTGTTTTTACGGTGCGTGACATCTGTACGTAATCTCTTCAGTTCCTATTATACATCATGTATACCTACCTACATGTACAGTAAAATACGAAAACGGGATACATAAACGAGATGATATGGCTCTTAAAAAAAAAAGAAGACAAAATAGAGAAACAATAACTATCGATATTGCGCGCGTACCTATATATTATGGAGTGTGGCATTCGTATGACAATGTATATTATATTGCACGTGGAGTATGAGTTATGGGCATAGTGGTTTTGTTTTTAAACACATACAAATCTATTCAATATGTTGCAACTCTCGGAGTCAGTTTCACCGATATACGCGACTATATTATTATATTTTATATCGTGCACTTGTAAGCACATACTTTATTATGTAAGCACATAGACATTTTATTTTGCATTACTAAAGTAATATTTTCTATTGTTATATCGTTGAGTTTATTACCGCAGATTTAATAATAATATATATCCACCGAAAATGCTCAGCTTTTTACAATATTCTATATTTCTACTATGTTATTCAGATGAAATGACTTATAAGCATATTATTCTACAGAAGCTTCATATTATGTGTATTATAAACGTTGGTGTATCGTATAGAAAAGGTAACTATACAATGTACACTTAGGTACTTGTATAATATTAATAATTAATTGACTAAGTAATAATATATATCATATAATATTTTGAAAATTGTATTAAGTATATCACAAAAATCCTGATAAAATTAATATTTTATGAAAAATGTAAGTTTTCAAAGTTATTAATTTTTTAGTTACAAAAAATTGATTTTATAAAAAGCTGGTTTAAAAAAAATCCCATTTTTTAAATTTTTTTTATTGTTTGGTCAGATTATTTGGTACAATACATTTTAAAGCCCTGACCCAGTTCAAAGAACTACCTCAATTTTCTACCACTAATCAACTTTAGAATTTAAGATCGAAGCATTTATAATCAAAAATTGAAAAATGTATTTGCAGACACATCAAAACAACATTTGTCATTGAAACACCTATTATAGAGGAACCTAACATTTAGTGCTTTGCTAAAATATCAAAACTATTAATAACATAAAATATAAACAATTTGGCACTAAAAAACAGCATACAAATCTGAACGTTTTCATTTAATTATAAGTCATAAGTAAGTATTACAGACGGAAGTAGTATTTATGTTTCATTAAATGGAATATAACGTCCGTCATTTGAATATGAATATGATCATGATATATCTTATATAATATTACGACATAGACGTATTAAAATGTAATCACTTTCGATTAAAGGATAGAGTCTTACGCACGCATACAAAACGATCTCGTATTTAGGTTCTAACCGATTGTTATGTATTCACTTAACCCAAAATAAATGTGGTCCCCGATCGGCGCAAGGATTGCCGATCCAGTCTCAGATGAATTCGATGTATAAATGGGGAAATACATTGAAAACGTTTTTCACTGCATTGGCATCGCGTTCACGAGTATAATATTATAATAATGCGTATTAATGTATATTTAATATATTATAATATAATATATACAATCCGCGTCCACTGTGCGGATTGCAGAAACGTTCTGTCAAAATTTAACGTTATATTCTCTAGGGAAAAGGGACCGACAGAGCCGCTCACACAACGCTATTGGTATATATATATATATATATAATATATAGTTAGGCGATGGCGGCAGTGAAGGTTTATCTAAGTTAAGGGTTTCCGACGGTCTGCTCCTGGCCGATGGTGTGTGTACGCATTATAAATTCAAACACGAAGCGAAGCACTACCCCGGGTGTAGCTTTCGAAATCGCCATGTCGAAAAGTGAAGAAACCCTGCTCGGTGCGTTGTGGTACGGATCGGGCTGCAAAGTTGGCCGAGTCGCACGGGAACCGCGGGCGGCTTTTAACTAAACGGACAACATGCCGCACCCCGCCACCGGACCAACCCGTCACACAAACCACCACTCACCTGCAACCCATCATCCACGTCCATTAATAATAACCGTATAATATGTATATATATACCTAGCCGTGGCGGACCCGGTGATGATGGATGACCCTCCTAAACGATTACCACTTCATATCCCCACGCGAAGTTTGTTGCCTTTATGTACACGTAAGTAGGTATATATATATATATATATATATGTAAATGGTATATATTTCCCTCTCCCTTTTCGCTCGCACAAATCTCGGAATATCGCCGGACCCACGTAGAATAGGTATATATATATATATATATATAGGTAACTATAAAGTATATACATAATACTGGTGGGTAGCCGGGTAGGTAAGTATAGGTAAGTATACCATATAGTACACATCATATACTACGGGAAGTAAGTTTAGTCCGGGTGGGCGGTTCTCAGGCATGAATAATCGCCGGCGACTGTGCAGAGATTTGAGCGTGGCAGTTTCTTATATCTATAGCTATATAAAGATATGAGCAGTGTTCAAATTGGGAACTGCGTTATTATAATTTTTTAAATGTTTGATTTTTGTTTAGACCAGTTAGTTAATTTTATAACTACAAATCTGTAGAGCTTTTACCGTACGCTAATTGTGCGGCAGTCCAAAAAACTAATAATAATCTAATAATCTCTCTTGCTCTCTCTCTCTTTTCCGATTGCAAAAATAACTTTGTAATTACTTATTCATTAATAAATATTTAACTAAGAATATTGAATAAAAATGTTGGCGGTTTATCTGGTTTGAACATCAATAAATGTAATTTTAACATAAATCCACGTTCACCATTATTATGGATTATATTTTTATACCATTATATATTATATATAATATATATTATAAAAAGTTTAAATGTAGTAAAGCCTCTCACGAGTCTGTATTATATCATTTTGTACATGGAATGCAGTTTTTAAATCGTTGGATTGTATATTTCTATTTAATTTTTCCCAACTCGAGTACTGGGTACAGGTCTATCTATATATCCCAAATCATTAGAGAAGAATAATATGCGTAAATACGTACGTACATATATATATTATAAAATTATGTAGTAATGACACAGGGAAGGAAAAAAAATAATAGTAAAACGTTTTGACGTATAATATTTATATCGTCCCCACTGCGTCCCATCACTCCGTCGTTGCGTTCACCGCATAAAAATAATTTCGTTTAATGTTTTTACCCGCTGCCACTGCGTATCAGAAAAACGAATTTTCTGGTCAACTAAACGATTTCCATATTTCCAACGGTATTCGAGCGAAAGTATCGCGTAAGCCGCCGCGCTGGGAGCGAAGAAACGAAAAATGGTCGTACGGGGTGCGCGGTGGTAAGTATATATATATATATATATATATATATATGTATGTACATATATATATATATATATATATATATATATATATATGTATGTACATATATATTATATTATATTATATACGTATAAGGCAAAAAGAAACATAGTCGGTGGTGGGGAGGGACGAAAGAACGTATTTATACGGATGGTTGAATGTCACGCGGGTCTGGAAATAGCCCCATATATTTCCTCCGCAATGCGCCGGGAGACTTTATTTTCGACCAGTCAAAAGCCCCGGACCGACGTCGACCGCGGTGAGGGGTTGGTGGTAGTGGTGGTGAGGGCGAGAGAGACCCGCGCTGCCGTTTCCCTCGACTTTTTGATCCGAACTAAATTGGATGTCCACATGCACACGCGCTCCCCTCCTTCGTCGTCATCGTCGTCGTCGTTGTATAGCAGCAACGGCGGTAGCAGCCTTTGAGCTTTTTTTCCCCTTTGCTTGTGCCTTTTTTTCTTATTATCCACGTTGGACAAGCCCTTCACCCGTCTCCTCGTCATACACCCCGCGCCCACAGTCGAGTTTTATACATTTCGGTCCCGAGTTTCATTTTCTCTGGGCCGGATTATACGGTTAAAGATAGGTACTCTGGCGGAAAAACGTATAGAAAAATCTTCTTTAACAGGAAAAAAAAACGAAAGAAAAAATATACAGGAAGAAAAAAAGAATATATTTTTCAATTTTCTCTTTAGAGCTATATATACCTGCAGAATACTACCGCCGTCGCCAAGTGGAAAAATTACATGCTCAATATTATTGAATAGGCGTGCACTGGATACTACTACAGTAGGAACAAAACGCATTTTATACCCTTTGGATGAATGAATTAAACATATTTTCTTACTGTATACGATTCCACGACTGTCTACGACATAATTAAATAATACGTTTTATAATATTATTTCCAACTTAGTATACTAAATTTAATTGGTTTTACTATGTAGACATTTGATGTACGTTTATACTACTTATATATAATATACTTATTATAACTATACATAATAAATATATTATAACATTTCTAAGCACACGGGTATAAAACATTTTTCTTTATTCCGGCGAAAATAATAATTCATTCAATTTTTATAAGCATCAAATACTCGTATAACTTACCACGCTAGTACCGCAACTGTCCACTACTAAATTTATAAAATATGAGAACTAAATAAAATATCATATAATTAAAATATAGTACAATAATAACGTGAATACTATGCAAACAGATACAAATCGATATAGCAGTTACATTAAAATTAAATCAATAAATCAATAAATTCCATTTGTAGTTTACAAGTACTCGTAGCACCACTAAACGCCAAAGTAAAACGGATATTTAATTTAACAATTATAGTTTATGTACTCATACGATTTGATTATTTCGTAAATCCTGTAAATGTATATCACGAAAATATTGTTTGTTTTTCGGTTCTTTTTTTTCGACGCAGATATTTTCATTTAATACATTCTTGCTAAAATAAATATTTGTATAATGTAAACACTCTGAAAACAACCGCTAAAAATGTAAAATGATAAACACGAATGAACGGAAAAAAAACTATGATCTTCTAAACCATTTTTTATTTTACATTCTTATTATATATATATAACTCGGAGATAATTTCATTTCACTGAGTTTATTCTACGACAAACAATTTTATATTGTTTCTTTATTGACATTTTTTAAAGCATATCAAATATTTTTATTCATAAATTCTTAAAATTGTTTTCTTTTTTATCTGTACCATTGTTATCATTGTCTGAAAATATTAATTTTAAAATTACTATACGCGCACAGCATCTGTGTTTCCTCGTTTCGCAATAATCAACTGTTTTCCGAAAAGAATGTATTAGACGTTAAACAATGGATTTTTTTTTACGGTTTCGGTTAAATTTTATCCACTATAATTATCACCTACATACTTATATTAGTATTATTACTGCGTCGACATAATAATACGCAAATAAATATTAATAACAATATTTCTTACAATGATGTGATATGACGTAATATCGATTTAATCTCACAAAGTATAAACTAGATTACAATATGGCACATCCAGATGTACGTATGGGATTCAAAATTAAAATTCGAAATGAAATCCAATACATATATGGTTTCCATGTGCTTTGCGCTGGATTACAATAATATATTATACTATATATAATATATTATATCATCATTTTGTACACAGGCCGCAATCAGTTTTACTCAGTGCACAGTATATATTATAATGATTTATTTCCTCAAATCGAACAATATATTACAATACACACACACGTATATACATAGGTAACAATAGTACATAATAATGAATACGCTGCACACACACACATACCTAAGTATTATTATTATTGTATTACGTAGTGGCTCGAAACTTTCCGGACCCTTTTTCTATAATATACGATAATAATATAAATGGTACGGCGACGTTGTCGTATAAGCAGCTATATAGTGTGTGCTTTTATAATAAACCGTTTTCTGTCGGCCGTATAAGGATCGTGTTTATCAAACATTACCGAGGCGGTCGCGGTGAAATTGGAGCGCCCTCCGCCGTCGCGCCTAATGTGGTCGCGACCCTCTGAACGCGTATACCTCTATATATATATATATATATATATATATACAGTGCGCGTCTACGACTACATACACTACCGACGAATCCTATTTATATATATGTATACGTATAGAACATAAAACGATGCTCTCCCGCGTATGTCCACAAGAATGTTTTTGTTTGTTTTGGATTTCCTCGTGTGTATATATACGCGCGTGTGTGGGTGGGCGTATATGTGCGTAAACGTTAGCGAAAGAAATTCCTCTAAACGCGCCCCGTTAAGGTATATATGGTCGTATTATAATATACATATTATATACGCCACCCCCAGTCCAACAAAACCCGTGTGTATATGTATGCCTAATATATACGTCGTGACGTATGTTTTTTCGCGTTATATATATGTGTGTGTATATTATTTTAGGCTGCAGCGTTATCGCGTATTATCTATGTATGCGCCTATTATTATTATTATTATTATTATTATTATATATATGGTATGTATACATTTATCGACGGTTGTCCGCCGAGAAAGGGTCCGGAATAAAGCATTACAATAACATAACATAATAATAGTAATGTGATGTGTGTACAGAGCAGCTACTGCAGATTCGCCCCCACTCGCCCTTAACCATAATATAAAATATTATAATAATAATTCGCATTTTGTTTTTGTTCAGTTATTCGGTGCGCGCAGTATATATAGAATATAATATAATATATATGAAGCATGTAAATATATAATATTATGTATGTATATATAATACCCAAGAGTAAAACAATAACGCACTGCTGATATTTTTATTATTATTTTAATAAGAGCTTACTGACTGCAGCTTACAAGATCATCTCATATAATAACATAGCTTATTTACATTGTAGAGATATATATTATATTTTAAAGATGCTTATATAATCAATTAAAATATATAAGTACCAAATACACATTTTTTCGCACGATAAAATAGCAATCTTATTATTATTATATAGTATAATATTATAATTATACGCATGTTGTAAACTGTGATGTATTCATTATGATTATATTTCTGAATATTATCTGTTATTTTAATAAACGTCTTACGTATAAACGATAAATACTATAAATATATAGTCATAATGTTATAATACATTTATCAGTAGTTTCTTTATTAGTAAAAAATACTTTTCACGTGTATTTTATTCGAAGATCAATACATATTATGTATTAGGTATATTATAATAAGTGTTTGAACACAAACCTAATATATATATACTTATCCATGGAATCTTGTAGTATCACGAAAATTCGTTTGGTAAATTCTTTTTACTAAATATCTTTTATTTATTTAAACATTTTTATAAAAACGATTAAATTATTATTTAACCGAATGGATTTCAAAGCTAATACACAAATCTCCATGTAATTTACTATAAATATTGTGTACTTGGACGATTTTTTTTTTTATTATTATTAAATATTATATTAAAATAATTATTTCAATTATATTTTAAATTCCTTTTTATAAACAACAGTATATAAAACTGTAGATACACGATTAAAACGAAACACGCGTGGGTACATGTATTGAATTTTAAATAATGGTTATATATATTTTACCTATATGATACTATATAGATACATATTATTGAATGGTATTTCTATTTATAATTTTTCCGGCAAACATGAACGTTCCACGATATGCATATAGCACGGATACATATGTATAATAGGTACCTAGCTCGATTATATTATGTTAAAAATAAAAAAAAAGAACTGTACACTTACGTGCTAGTTATTGTGCGTTAATAAAATACGATTCTTTCCGAACAGGAAACCGCTGCGTTGCATTGTGTAGGGTTGGAATCCGTCAGGTAGCTGTTTAAAATGAGAAAGAGCGCACACACAACTACACACACAACAACCGTTTTTTACATAACATCATCGTCGAACAAACGCGGAATACCGGGGGACCGTAGATATATTATATAAAGGGTTAATGTTCGAAATTTTAAAGGCCAAGCGGTGTGCGGGGGGAAGGGGTTTTGACACACATGAGAAAAAAAAGGTACCTTTTGTGTTGTACAGCACAGATGTGTCAGTAGGTTTAGAAAAAAATAAAAATAAAATAAAACCCACTATGTTTGGGGAAGTGAATTTTTTAGAGGAAGGGTTAATCCAGGTACGCGGTGCGTAAGACCTGTTTTTATGCGGTAGTATAGTCGTTCGTCGATCGCGTTCGTATGCATATTCGAATTACTTCTATGCGTGCAGTGTACAATGCTCAAAACTAGTTCGGGAACGAGGAAGTGCAGGACATGACAACGAGGAAGTACACGATTCGAGTGAGTGTTATTAATATATTTTTACGATAAGTACGATATAATATTATTGTAATATATAATAGATGTATACGCAATATTAATAAGTATGAGTAATCGGAATTATAGTAAATAATTTAAAAAATATATATAAATAAAAAAAACAATAAAATAACTAGCTGCGCATTATTACAATATTTATAAATTGATAGATTCTTTATTTTGTTTTATAGTTCGTTTATCAAACAATCAATCGATTCTTCTTTTTATCAAAACTGTATTCTTATAAGAATCAACATTTAAAACAGATAAAATTAAACATATATACAGGTATAAAATTTTTTTTTTAATACCAACAAAATCCTTCTTAGTTCCTAGTTTGGTTCATGCACCGCTAACTGCCACGTATACCTACTGAAAACAAAGTCGATGTATTTAGTAAGTTAATGCGAATAATTTTCATTATGGTTCCAAGAAAACAGTCATAACTTAAGTTATTGTTAATATCAAGTTATATTATACAAAAGAATATAAAACTCAAAATTAACCAAGGAATTGCAATTTATTGATAAAATAATAACATTCCCGCGTGATTGTTCTTTTAAAAAGCTGAAAAAACCTTTATCAATATTATATTTTCAAAACTATTTAAAAAATAATAATAATAATAATAATATATTTTCATTTCAAAAAAAATATTTAGAATTTTAAGATAAAAATATAGAAATTATATACAAACAATTTTTTGTGATTAAAGATTTCTACTGATTTATCATTCGCATAACATTTTATTTAAAATGTATTTATTAAGATAAAACTTCATTAATGAAGAATATTATAAATAAATCAGATACATAATACAGGTATAAAAATTTGTCAATTTGATTATTTCTTATTTTTTTATTAGCTTTATTCAGTTATAGTACGTATATTTATTAATTTTAATAACATTATTTATTTATTGCACGGCTCATTTTGTAGTTTAATTATAAACTATGTTATAATCAATGTATATAATAATATAAAATGTATATTTTTTATGTACCATATATATATATATATATATAATACATATTTTATACTAAAAAGTATTTTAGAAAGTTAAAAAATAAAATATGGATAAATATTAACATTAAAACTTAGCTTTAAATTTGATGGTTTATTAATTTAAAAAGAAGATTAAGTATAATAGGTAAGTACTAAGTAGGTACTAACGATAATATCTAATATTTTATTTTATTAGCAAAGTCTGTATTATAATTTATTAGACATATTATCTAAAAGTTATAGAATATTAAAAATATTTGTACTTTAGTAAATAATAATAATATTAGATAGTTTATACATAGGTTTCTATGCATGATTTTGTATACATGGATTAATGTATAAAAATAAAAGGTTTAAACAATAAAAATATAGTATTCATAAATACGAGTATATATTATAATATCGTTTACCTATACTATTACGTATAAATTGAAGCAAAAAATACAAATTGAAAGTTTTTTAAGCCTTATGTTAATCCCAATAACCTGTAAAAATGAAATAACAATATTATTAGCGCAGCCATTACAAAATTATTTTTTAGTCAAATTATAATTTATTGTATTATGTTAATTTTGAATACACGTAATATTGCCATCATTATTAACGCTAACAATATTTGCTCTACCGTTTATCGGTTAGGTATTACAAAATAAATACAAAAGGAAAATAGGCGAATAAAACGCATTAGAAGTCAAACATGTTCTGTGTACACAGTATAATATCAAAAGAAGGGTAAAGAAAAACAACTACCTACGTCATGGTATATGTAGTTTATAAAACGAAATAAATTCAAACCGATTATCGGATGTTACTTTAAATAAGTTGTGATTTTTAAAAATTATATTTTTTTGTACCTACTTATTTATAATCTATACCCACAAATAATCTATTCGATTAGAAAATTAATTAATATATGAATAATCTAAATGTATTCTTATATAGAAATGAATAAATATATTCTCTTACACACGTATAGTATGAAAATAAGTATGTGTATAATATAGAATATGGATAAATATAATATAATACAAGTGATTAATTTGGTAATTTATTGTATTCCGTAATGAATATATAAACATTAACAACAGCAGTAATTGGGCGGGACACGGTTTGGCGGGTGTCCTTATATTTTAAAACAATAATAATTATACAAACAATTATCGGCACACCACAAAAACGATTTTGCTCTTCTGCAAAAACAACGAAGGCTACCTACACTGCAGAGCGGGCATACGTATATTTTATTTTCAGTTTTTCTCGCTTTATCGAAAAATACTTATAACAAATCAGATGCTAATGTTGTATATATTATAGGCGACGTCGTGCGTTATACTCGCGTATTAGGCATGTGGACGGTGTATTTTACATTCGGTATAAAATATCGCGTTAACGCCACGATACATGACTGGCGCGGTCTGCTCGCACCCTCGGCGGTCGTGCAGAGTTGCAGGAACATTTTCGGACGTATAGGTACAACTATTATAAACACCGAATGAGGAAAACTAGCGCGCAACCGCAGACGGAGCGCAAGTCGCGCGCGTAGTTTTCGCCGGCAAAACCACATACATACTCACACGCGCTGCAGCACATACAATATATATAACGTTTTCGAAACTTGAATAATAATTTATGTTGAACGAGTTTGGCACGTTAAGAGCTGCCAACTCCACACTTACCGGGGCCTGCCGTTCTAGACCAGTGTGTTTATGTGTGTGTGTGTGTGTGTGTGTGTGTGTGTGTGTGTGTGTGTGTGTGCATATATCGTGCCCTACATGTATACTTAAACAGCCGAAACAATTTTCCGGAAGCTTTTCCACCCACCGCCACCCGATCAATGGTCTCCTCTCGTCCGCGAGCGTGTAAACATATTTACCATCGAACCGTATATACAGCCGGTCGTTTCCTGGAAGAGCCCGCTGCTGCAGCAAGTAAACGAATTGGAAACAAAAATAAAAACCGCAACTACTCGACGCGTCCCCCGCGCCGTTTTTAAAGCAATAACATCGGGCGAGTTTACGGCGACGACGGTACCATATATATATACGTATATAATATATAATGTATATAGAACGACGCGCCTTTTTTTCTTTTATTATTTTTCTGTCGTCTTATATTTTATTTTTTTCCCACACGAGTTTTTATATGATATATAATATATGTGATGTATATTCGATGTGCGTATAAGATATATAGCTAGCTATAATCATACGTGTACATTTTTAATTCCATCACTTCAATATGTGTATGTATAAGTTGTTTGTTCAATTAAACGATATGTGTATAGGAGGCTGAAAAACTATTTGATTCCTTGTATAATATAATGCGAATAAGTGTATAATATATATATTATGTTTTGTTCCCGTATTTTGTTCTGTCTACGAACATTACAACTTCTTTATGGTGCTACATCGTTATTATTATTACTATTATTATTGTTGTTGTTATTTTCGTTTTTCGGCATTTTCCAGAGTATTATACAGCAGTGGCGGGCGTATATATATAAAAGTTGCGAGGGTGATGGGTCATTAGAGAGGGTCCCGTTCGCTGAAACAGCCAATAGGGTCCTAATCCCCACTGCAGCCATGTTGTTGGTCAGTGCCAATTTTTCTATGTCTTTGTTTAGGGTGGTTTCCCTCCCCCGTGAAATAACATCGCCGAGACTCCATATTTACTGTTACTTCTACTGCTGGTATAATCAGGGTATAGTTAGGTGCATTACGGGGTTTGTTTTTATAGAGAAAATCACTGAATAATGCATAAGGATTGCGAATTATAAATGGGTATTTTTAAATGTACGATAATAAAACTAGCTGTATGTATATTACGTAAAAAAAGAGATTTTGTGCACGACATAATTTATATAATATGAGCTGTACCATTGTTTTATTTTATACTAATTACAAGTTATATAGGTATATATTTAATAATGAATTATTATTAATCTTTTCCAGATTTAATTATTGTTATTATATCTATACTTCACTATTGTTTCGAAGGCGAGATATTGAAACACGCTACTATTACACACCAAAAATATAATATTGTCGATATATCCGCCGTCTGTACTCTGTAATAATAGATATAAACGCAATTAACTATATATATTTTATTATACAAAGATAATTACAACATTATTTATTATAAGCTATAAATGTTGGTAAAATGTAAAATAAAAAAAAATCATTGTTAAATAGGGAGGTGCATCGAATGAAAAAAGAAACATTGTATCGTTATATTATTTTAGCATATTATAGAAAATATATCATTAAATACGTGCCGTATTTGCAATAAATGTGTAGATATAAAGATTCAATAAATAATAATTTAATTTTATATAAAAGGAATTTTTCCAGAAAATAATGAAATGCGAAATAATTACTAGATGCATCAAAGTGCACTTATAACCTGTTATATTTTATTTATACATCTTATACGTGATTTGTATGATTGTACACTAAAATATTTAAATAGTAAAAATACTAAATTATAAATGATAAAATACGGAATTATCCAAAGATAAACACTGTTGGATATCAAACGATCCAATATTTAAACAAGACAATTATGGTGTGTCTTAATTTAATTTAATTTTTAACCTTTTCATATAAAAAAAATAATATACATTTATAATCTATATATAACTACATAGAAATGGTCTTGTAAAATTAATTTAAAAACATTTCTTCAATATTATTCTAATAGAGTATTTTATTAAACACTGTATATTGCAGCTTATAGGTATACGCGGTAATATTGATATTTAAATATGCATACTAAATAAGTGTTTATTATATCTTGAACAATAATTTTCCAACAAATTATATTAATTTCTCGTAAATATATAATGTTTCAACGATTTAACTACATTTTTATTTTATATAATATACTTAATTTTTTAATTATACATAAATTGATAAGTACAGTTATTGAATCAATTTAAAAATATAACCTTTAGAACTATATTTTCTGGCTTAAAAAGACGCATTCATTTTATGAAATACAATAACTTAAACCGTACATATGTAGACCATTATTTAATAACAATATAGCTCTATAGTTTTTCAATTTTAAAATTTAAAATTATTATATATGCTTATATATTAGCTAATACTTATATTGTCACTATTATATAGTACATATACTATAATATAAAATAATTATTAATGTGAAAAGTCTATTAAATGTTTTAGAACAATCTTCTTTTTTCTATAATTAAAAAATATTATAACATATTTTAATTAAACTTATACAATTACAGCAAGTAAATTATAATATAATATAAATATTAAGTTAAATATGAAATAAACGTAAATAAATAATATTTGAAGAATAATTAAAATTGGATAGAAAATTTAGTTCACTTAAAAAAAAAAACAAAGTTTCAATACTAATTTATACACCTAATAAACTATTTAAAAAATATATCTTTATATAATATCTTATGATGATAAAAATATTTTATTGATAATTTTTTTCATATAATTGGGTAAGCATATAGCCATATAGGTATCATTTAAATTCTCTATATACCTATATACTTATGATATAATAATGCATTTAATAATTATGTTACAATGTTATAATGTTATAATGATTATAATATTTACTTGGTTAAACGTTTAGTTTCTAGCGGTAATTTAATGTTGATCATTTATCTTGACATTTTATAATTAATTAAGTTTATAATATATTTAGTACATACAGCTACTATAGAATATACATTAAACATATTAAAAAAAAATACAAGTACCTATATAGAGTTCGCTATTTATAATACAAATGCATTTTCATGTACAATATAAGAAATACAAATTATTTATATAACTATTGCAAGGATTTTACTAGATTGACATTTTCCATATTTGTATAATTTACAAAACAAAATAATATATACTTATATAGATACATATTATTATATCTATACCTGGTCAGATTTATTATAGTAATGCTTCTCAAACTGGGGACCGTAGCTATATGACTGGTGGGCTGTGAAATATATATTATATATACATAAACCTAATCCTGATAGGCCATAAAATAATTACTGATTTTGATTAAGGGGGCCTTGACAGTTTCACATTAAATTTAGGGGGCCATGAAAAAAAATTTTGAGAAGCACTGTATTATAGTACCTATATGGCTATACGTTAAACGTTGTTATTATACATAATATAAGTATGATATTTTATAAATAGTATATACTGCATGACTTAGAGTTTTTAACTTAACCGTACTACTTATCAACCCTCTAGACTATAGCGATCATAATATATTTATTATTTATATATATAAACGAAATATTAATTATATAATATAGATTCATAATATAAATATATATATATAGGTAGATATTTACAAACCATATTTATTGTAATTCAATATAAAGAGTATCAATAAAAAAATTAATAAATGAAATTAAATAAATAACATATATAATATATATGTTAATTGTGTGTATAATATAAATGTATACCTACATAATACGGTTCGTATTTATAATAATATTTATCACACCTATATTTAAAACAAAATATCAATATGATATTTTTATAATAAGGAGTATAAATATTATACGTTGTGTGGATGCTTAAATTTTCAAGTGGTAGGATTACTTATTACATTAATAATATTACTTATGTTATTCTATAAGTAACTAGTGCCATGAATATTTAGGGTAACCTAAACAGCTCAATATCACGATTCTATAGGGCTTCGGGTCTCCAAGCTCGAAATTTTAAATAACGAGATAAAAACATGTACTTACTCATAACAAGTTATATTTTTGTATAAAATTCTTATTTAATATTTTTAAAATGTTTGACTTTTTATAAATATGTTAAATAAATGTTCCTAAACACATTTTAATACATATGTTTTGAACCAATTAATTGACTTAATTAAATGTTTATTTTTAAATTTAAATAGTGAAGAGTTAGGTATATTTTGTTTATTATAAAAATTTTAAGGGCCCCAAAAATTCAAGTTTCACCATTGTCTAATGTTGATTTTTAATTATTTATATAGGTACGCATACTTAAGTAGAAATATATAATAACAATACTTTGTTTTTTAGTACCCACAACTATGCAGAAATGCAGAATACATTGTTGTCGTTCTCTATATAATACTCTATATAGGTAAAGTAATAATATTTAAGAAATTACTAAAATATTCTTATGTATAATAAAATATACGTTCTATTTTACCCATCGCGCACGCCACATTCCATAATAATTAGTAGAAATAATATTCATATAATGGGCCCCCGCTCATCGCGTTATTTAAAGTTATGAACCTATATAATCACTGCACTGTATATATATATATATATATACGATAAACATATATATAATATCATATACATAGCACAATTTAATATAATGTATATTATACATTATACACAGGCCTCGCGACGTACGAAATTAATTATAAACGGACCAATTACCGGCGGTGGCGGCGGCTAATCCTCGTCATTACGATCGGCGGCCAGCGCACTAATTTATTATTATTATTATTATTATTATTATATTATGATCCGTCGTCATGAACGCATTGCGGACACTCGCCGGCGCTAACGGTGTATTGCGCTCTTGGTGGGGCGGGTGGGCGGGCGGGCCGTGACATTGGCCGGCCGCCGCGGAATAGGTGGGGTTGGCGAGTTGCGCAGTGGTGGGCCGCGGCGTGCCGGACCAGCGAATGGACACCGGCCAATCGATACTACGCGCGGCGTCGGCGGTGGCAGCGTCGTCGGCCAACACTCTTCCGTGCGACGCGCGCGATATTTTACGCTTTTTTTTTAGCCTCCCCCACCGTCGCCGCGGCACCCATACTACATATATACGACCGTGCGTTGTATGTAATATGTGTACATACGACCCTCTCGTTCCGCCCTCGTATTATACAAATATATATATACAGATAAATGATATTGTGTATACGCGCCGTGTTCAATTTACTTTTCGGACCCTTTCGCGGGCGTGTTCGATTTATTTTTCGGACCTTTTCCGACCGACGTACGTCACGTCCTCCGTCTATACAACGTGTATACCTACCGCACGGGTTATATATGCGGCGCCGGAGTCTGTGCTCTGATGGATGGTGGTGGAGGGGGGGGGGAGAGGATTCAGAGAAGAGAGGCAAAGGGGTAAAAGTTTTCTCGTAAGATAGCGGTGTAAACGCACAATATATAATGTATATATATATACGTAGGCATAAAGGTATAGGTAGGTATATATCGAGGAAAACGACTTTGGCCCATTCTGCCTGTTCGCTACCCCGCGACCGCAACAATATAACTACTCGCCGCTGCCCTCATCATCACCACGTGCCCCTGCTATGGTTCTATTTACTTATATACTATGAAGGCCTATAGTGGCATAGATTTAGATGTTATCATTTTTATATGATTTTTTTCTCCGGCGACGACGTCTTAAAACAACAACAATAATATGCTGCTCATCTATATATTATATATATAATAAATAATGCGTACTGGTGGCGCGTAATTTATCAGAAACGTCAAAAGGTTACGCGCCGGATTTTGTCCGTGCAATTAAGTAATAATGTTAAATTACTCAATTACTTTACTACATATATATATATATATATACCTCGAGTCATGCCGCACCGCGCCGACGAAAGCGAATACATTTTATTACAATGTTTAAAAGAGAAGATGATAACGCAAATCTAAACGATTATTATTCTTATACTTTATTTGTATGTATCACGTTTATTTCTACTACCGACGACTTCACACATTTTTTTACAAAAACATACGCACAAACTGTAATAAGGTATTTTAATAGAGTTGAATAATATATGGAAAAATGTTCAGACTATAAACGTATTTCAGAATAAGAGTTTATGGGTTTTTGTTATATTTTAAATTAACAAATATATTATAATATATAAACCTTACAGACAACATAAAACGATTTATTAAACGTGTACATTATATTATGCCCTACATATGTGTATAGATTAGGAAATTATTGCACCTATCAAAAAATATACATCAATCATTATATTTATTCACCATTAAATACGATATTTTGTTTTTTTTTGTTCTCGACAAGAATGACTGTATAGGTGATGGCGCAACTTTTTATAGTGAATATAGTTGTGATTGCCTAGATGATATTGAAAGGGTAAACACAAATATAATTGCTTCGTAATTATTTCATCTCCGACGGGGGTAGAATTTCGTACTGAAAATACAATGTAATGATCCTCGAGTGTGCTTGAGTGTATATATTATTATAGTTAGGTTATTAAAAAAGTGTCCAATCATGATTGTAACAATTTTATAAAAGGAATTATATCCGATATGTTGTAGGGGAAATAACCCAGTTGATATTGCATACTCGTATAGAAAATATATATACTACATCACTTATTCACTTACAATATTGATATTATACTGTTATATGACTAGATATTAGGTATATCAGAACGTCTTAGGCATTTAATATATTTTGATAATGGGTCTTATTAGACGCACGTTACGCATACATTATACGTACTAATATAAATAAATATTACTAATAAATTGTGGCTTTTTTATATCGTAAAACATAAAAATTAATATAAATTTTTATGGTGAACAATAATGTATAAAATCTCTGTATACTATTGTAATGAAAAATAAATATGAGAATTACTAATAACGGATATGTAATAAAAATAAACAATTCGACGAATACTGCAGGTAAATCAATTATAGCATAATATCGATCATAATAACAATGTACTGATTACATATTCTTATGTTTATTGAATTTAAAGGTTTTTTTAATGTAATATAATAAATTATATAATATCAGTTGCTAAGATTAATAAAATAGATTAAAAGTTAGATATTTATTCATGATTTTTAAATCGGAAATAACATAATTATTGATTAATAATTGCATTATTGACTCATTAAAGGATATTTATATGTCATAAAAATGAACAATTATTTATATTCGCATTTTTGTTCATACAAAAAAACATTGAAATTCTATTAAGTAAAAGTGAATTTAAATTATAAAACCACTGTATATATATATATATTGCTTATAAGTATTATTGGTACAATTATATGATTTATATTATTCCATACTCACATTTGATGTTTATTCTGTTTATCCCATATGTTATTCGAGTAATATTAATTAACCTATAACGAACAAAACAAAAAAAAGATTTTTTTAGTCACGCGCGTATTACATGGAGCTGTATAAAACATAATATATTATTCATAAATGTAGACGTTTAAATTTCATTGAACTATCATAATCATACTATATACGCGTATTATAATCAGCGGTGGTACATACGAATGTAGTTTAGGTACGCTATTTCGCTGGTTCAAAATTTAAATAAATTTAATTGATGATATAGATGGGTAGTGTTATACAATAGGTACACATACTACATACATACTTAAAATAATCATCGACTATCGTGTTCCTGATTGAATGTTATAGATTTCGCACTGTCCATAACGCATCACGATGATATAATAAAACCTATCCGAAAGTAATCGCTGAAAAGAGGGTATTGCCACGGTGTAGGCTTTTGAACTGTTGTCCGTCGCCTCGCGTGGAACCTTTGCTATCATGTCCGGTAACGGTCAGCCATTGGTCGCGGGCGACCCTGTATAGTTGTCCGTGGTGACCCCGATGGCCGAACGGGATAACGTCAGGTCCGTTTAGGGCACGCGCACCTGGACGACTGCCCCACCGCGTCCTCGTCACGTGGGTACGCGTATAATATGTAATGTCGTGGCAGTGTATACCTATAATAAATATATTGTATACATTTTATGCGCACGACCGGTTTTTTACTGTTCGGTCGCGGTCATCGTCGGCGGTATATTATGTTATATTATTATACCTATACGACGAATAACCGTCCTACAACGGAATAATAAAATATATTATGATATTATTATACGTGTATACAAATATTTTTAATATATTCTACGCGAACACGACTGTATGAACAATGGTATAATGATATTCGGACGCTTGACGCAGCTGCAACAGTATACGCCCGACTCTATGGTACATTTTTATGTTTATAAACGTGCCAATAACAATAATAGTGGAATATCATCACGTTGGTTTGCCGTCAAAGCTGTTTGACTTGAAAACCCGCATGTAGGTATCGCTATCATGTTTATCTGCCTGCAGTCTGCACTTTTTAATCATTACAGTAGATAGGTTTTGTTTGATATAATATTTTAAAATAATACAGACCGCCTAATATTCAAACAAATTGTCAGCTAGATAAATAATATAATTTTTCCAGGGGCATTTCCGGCAATATAAAGATTACTTTCAATACCAGATATTAGCCCAAAATAAATTTCCCTTGATCAATGTTCGAACTTCCACATGTGGTGGAAGGATGGTGTATTTAGAGTATATAGGTATACCTATTGTTATATTTAAAAATATATTAGCTTACTCTTCCTAATTATATATTATAATCAATAAATGAAATATACATGTACTAATATCAGGTACTGAGGTAAGATCATTATTTTTATACTTTTTCATCCCACTATACTAAGTTCTTTCTAATCCAAGCATTGTTTTTAGTGATTATCGATCTAGGATCAAGATGTTTTGGTGTATTACATTTTAGATTTTTTTAGTAAATATATAATTGATAATAGTTAACTTCTTATATATACATAAATATCCTCGAATATATTATAGTGAAAATTATAGTAATTGAACTTACATTGAAACTATACTACTAATTATACTTATAAAAAAAATTAGTTCTATAAATTGGATGTACTTATTAGGTTTTAGAAAACTGCACGAACGATTTATATGTACATTTTTATTTTGATTTTATAATCACCGACCGCAAACTCCAGTATACCTATGTATAACATAATATATAACAAATACGCAATACGTATATACCTACAATTTTATCTGCAGTTCGTACGCGACTTACGCACCCTTGTACAATATCATAAACCACCACGAGTTCTTTAACCGGTTTCTGCGCGTTGGCCGTCAGCGTAACACGCGTGTATAATATATAAATCCACGTCGTTATAATATTATATTATGTACGATATACCGCCGTATAACCCTCCACTGATGCCGTTGTATTATTTTATAATATTATCTTCACTCGCCATTTTTTTTTTTTACGATGGCATATTTTTCGCAACCCTTTTTTCACATGCTGTCCGTGACTCTGACAATGAAGATTCACTATCGGTCGTTACATATTATTTATACTGTACCTTTATTAAACGTATATATATGTATACAGCATCAGCGCATTACATACATATTATATAGAACAACGAATGTTTTATTCTTCGTTGGATTTATGCGCGGGCATACGCAATGTCGAAATCGTTGAATAATTCTTAAATTCCATCAATTAGAACGATGTCAGAAGTCGTGTGATATAACAAGTCAAATCATAGACAGATTGTATAAATCAAAGATCGTTCACCGTTATTACTATTATATACTCATATATGTGTATATACGTATATTGCAATAGTTCAGGTGTTTATCGTGCAGATGATAAATACGCGTCTATATATGTAGTTCGTAATATATATCATGCATAAACAATAATGCGTATAATACTGCAGGTTGCAGTGGTCCAGTTTTGATGCATAAATCATACATCTATAAATATGATCACACGTGGGGTGCTGCGTGTTTTAATGGCGATGAACGCAAATCCCGCGTCGATTATATAGAACGATGCCAGAGGTCGATCGCGGTATACGGTATAAATATAATAGATCAGAGATCACAACACTCCATCGGCCGGCACAGGTCCAGATAAACATATATTATCATATTGGCACGTACGGTGGAACAATAATATTTACATTACAATACAATACGGCGGGTAGCTGCTGCAGCATTGGTCCAGTTTTTGTCGTGTAGCAGGTAGGTACACCGCGATCGTATACAGATCAAAGATCATCGGCGGGGTTGGTCCAGATAATTTACATAACATAATATGTTACATAATGCACGCCACGGATAACGATTGAGAACAAAACTGGTTGCTGTGGTCCAGTTGTACGCGGAGGGTATCATAATGAACTGTATAGGCGCAACGACGACGATGATAATGATGACGGGGTGTCTCTCGGGGCGCGCGTGCTCCGCGGATGACCCGAGATCAAAGGTCGGGATGCAGTGCGAGGTGCTCCAGTTTATTAAGTCCGTTGCGGGCATCGCATAATATATTGTGTACATACCTATTAATACATTGTATATATATATATAGATAGATATACTAACATAATGAATAATGCTACAAACGCCACTCGTAGGTATTATATTATATAATAATAAAAAAGACGAGCGAGGCGAACCGGTCGCGAGACGACGGCGGCGATGGCTATCTCGCGGCGGAACCCTTCGACCGTGTATAACACACTTAACCGGGATGATGACCCTAGAAGATCGTCCTAGCGGTGCCCCTGCAGTGGCACGCGGGAGAGAAGTCGCCGACGTGTTTTCGGTGGCGGGCCGCACTCATTCTTTTCCCGTCGCGGCACGTTTTGCATATAATGTAACGCTACTATACTACACAGCTCTTCAAGGACCTCTATTGTGCGTGAACATATATTATGCGCCGTGGCGGTGCAGATGATGACTACGCGCAAAGGTTCGGACCCTTTCCCGACCCCGGGCGATGCACTCACACATATATATACATATATGTAGACACGTCGTAATAATCCAATATGCGCCGATCAAATCTAGTATCTCCCTCTCTCTCTCTGTACATACGCATATTTAAAATGCGTTGCAACGTATATATATATATATATATAGGTACTCGATAGGACGGTTTGTATTATTTTTTTCCACAGTTTCCACACGCGCCTATATACACATAGCTACTATACTATACTGCATGTATAGCGACCAATTTGGTAAGTGTCGCGTTTTTACCTTTTCTCTTTTTTTTTCGTTTCGAAATTTTGAGTACCACCTACCACCTATCTACGCGTTTTTTGCCTGTGGTGTCTGTATACTCATATGTATATATATATATATATATATAGGTATACTGATCGACCGTGAGAATACGAGGCAATACATAACGAAACGAAATATATAATAATATATATGAAATGATTTACGTCCGTGTGGCGCACGACAGAAGGTATACCTGGTGCCTATAATATGTATATAGGTATAGACGGTACACATGGTAATAATCATAATATAAAACATCACATACAACAAATCATCGATGTTCGTTCGGGCGTTATGTCTTCTTGCAGGATGATTCGAACGCGCGGTGTATTATTTTTGCACGTTGAGGAAAACAAAACGGAAAAAAAGGGTGAAATTTATTTTGGGTTTCTGTGTCGTCTTTTGGCCGGGTGTTGTGTATACCGCACACCTATACACATATAATACTACGCGATATACGTGTGATTGAAAAATGTTGATATTTTCCAATACCCATTAACTTGTCCCTATTTTTATTATTACTTTTTTTTTATTGTTACCTTCAAAAGGGGCTAAAATATCGTAACAATAACAACATGTCACGCTTCGATAATTCTACGTGCGTGCAGTTTGATGCGCTCGCACGCGAATATATATGTGTGTTTGTGTGAGTGCAGGATCTGTGCGAATTCCCAAACTGCAATGCAAGGGTTATATAATGTTATTTTAACAGGTTTTTAAGTGTAACGTGCAGTTTTTTTTACGTCTGTTTACGGCAACCCCTGGGAATTTTTTTTAACCAGAAAAATCTGTATTGTTCCTTTATTATAAGCCTTCATATTATATATATATATATGTATGGGTGAGTGTGTGTGTATAATTTAAACTCTCTTGAAACGTACCTAAAATTTCGTGTAATTGATGAAAATTTTAAGAAAAGGGTTCGCAGCTGTTTCGTAAAACTTCTTTATACTATTTATATTATACATTACGTTATAATCATATATAAGTACTATTTATGATATTATATTATACAACATATCAGTGGTGTAAAAGACCACGGGAATTTATATAATAATAATAATAATATATAAAATAACTCTATACCTATAGGCTATAAGTAAATATTAAATACACGTATTATATCATGTACCTACTTACAATGTATATGCGTATAGGTACGCGCAGAATTGAATATAATAATGTTCCTCGCGCGGTTAAAAGTTGAGCGATCGTTCCGTATAATAAAGATCGGCGGAGGCGCTTTTACGACCATAAAGCTATCACGCGAGAAGCGGCGGTTTAATGTCGAATAATAAAAACCGGCCCCGCGGGCTGTTGCGGGACTACTATGGCGTCAGAGAGATACGAACGTGCGCTCGAAATTATTTTCTTAATCCCATTAGTCCGGTGCCACGATAAAACCATACTCATAGAGCTATTATTCTTAATCATTCTCGTTTGGGCGAGCTGCTGCGGCAAACGCTTCTTATGCATTCGCCAAAAAAAAAAAATTATCTTACGATTGATAAATAATTTTACATAATCCTTTATGAATACTGTTCATAGGAAATTACATAGACTAATATTTTCTTAACAATAGATATGATAACAGAATTATTTCTCATTTTTAAAAACTGACTTAGTGTTGTGTGAACCGCATCCACTTATTATAATGTGTTTTAAATATAAAATATAATGAGTATAATATAATTATATGTACGTAGGACAATAATTATCATCGGTAATTGCAAACACGAATATATTCTTTAAAAAACCAAAGTGCTCTTATAGCGTTATATTCTGTTATGAAACATTGTAACAATGTCTTTTGGTGCTAAGCGAGACAATGTTGTTTTATCGTAATTAGATATTTTAAAATATTAAATTTTCATTAATATTATTCTCGTATTCTGTTTTACAGGTTTTCTGTGTACCTATCACAAATATAAATTAAACATTATTTAAAGATCATGACTTCGATAAATGTATGACAGAGGTGCAAAAGATTGTGATGGAACGAGAAAGTTCACGAGAATCTGAAGCTATTATAGAGAATTTTTTTATTTTTACTTTCGTCAGTTTAAAATTGGAATGTTAAGGTGTTGAGATTTATATGTTATGGCTGTGCAGCTGTGCTCGCGTGTTACTGACCGATATAATACTATATATGCATAATGGGACGTGGTATGTATAATACTGCGTAGTTGAAACACGAGAATGTGATGCTTAAGTGACAAGTGAAATGTCATTTTCTAGTGGGCCATATTTACACATATACACTTATACACATATTATAATATTATATATATATGCGTTGAGACGATGTATGACGTTTGTGAGCGTTGTCCTCGCGAACGGTGTCGGACTAATGACGTGTATGTGTTAGTATATATATATATATATATATATATATACATATACGACGTGGAGAGGTTTGGGGTTGGTAAAAGACGACGAAACGCTCCTCCGTATTTTGTGTGGGTGGAGGAGTGGTCGGGGGTCGAAGGCAGGCGGGTTGAAACGCACACCCTAAGTAAATGGAAGTAGCTGCCGCCGCCGCCGCGTACTGACCGAAACTAGACAGAGAGTGATGTCGGACAGCAGCGAGCCAACCCTCGTTTGCAAATGCCTCCGCCGCCGGACCTTTGTGCTCGCCCGCCGCCGCCACACAGTGATTTATGATCCCCAGCAACTTTCCTTTTCTGCAGACCTTTTTAATGGTTATATATTCCTCCTACTCCTTTGCCGTATACTTACAACGACTACTCTGCAGCTGGTGTATACATAGTGCACCCGCTCACACACAGACACCATACACGTATTATATATAATATATTATACACGGTCCGGCCGCTAAAACTTATTATTATTGTTATTGCGAAAACTTACTTTTCACTTTATTTTATACATATATAATATATACACACATGTAAATATATTTTATGTGCACATAAAAAAAATCGATAAGGTCCCCTTCGTCCACGAGTGAGACAACAACTAATCGGCACTCGCCCGAGCGTATAAACTCGACACATCAGCTTTACTGCAAATGCAGCATAATATTATCTATTATTTACATATTTTATTTAGAGCGTATATAAATATGGCTGTATATATATTTATATTATAAATACGAAATTGTATACCAATAATTTCGTATACCCAGTGATCTAATAATAACACTGCTATATCCTATATCTTATTATTGTTTCCAACGATTATCTAATTTCTGTGAAATAAATAATTAAATATTGAATATTGATAACCTTTTCTATAATCGTGTGTTTAATAAAGCTGTTCGTACATAACATAATTATATAATATGTATTATGTTGAATAATTTCGAGTTTAAATGAAGTTTATTTTAAATTAAAAACAGCTTAATTATTATTTAAAGTGTTGGATAATTTTTATTTGAAAACTCGTTTTTCTATTCAAATGTTTTAAATTTAATCTGCCTAAAACATTGATTAATTATTAGGTATAATATAATCAAAATGCAATTATTAATAAGCTAAATAATTAGGTATAATACATACGCTTTTTTAGTATATACAAAATTATGATTTTCTATATAATATATGCTTTGTGGCTATTTATCGATATTTCTTTAAAAAATCATTTAAATTGTTCACAAAAATACTGAAACTTATACGAGACATATTACTAAGAATTAAATTGAATTATTTGTACTCAGTATATAACTATTTTTATTTTTTATTTATAAACATAATTTATAGTTAGTATTATAAAAATGATTATTTATTACTGATTCTATTATAAGTTTCTAGTAAAAATCGATACTTAATTTACAAAACTAAATTATAAAATCGACTTGAATATAAAATCATTTTTGTTCATGTATGTTTTTTCGATTTAATTTTTGAACGATCATTTTTCCATTTAGTTTGAAAATCATAATATGTATAAATATTTAATGTGACTAGGATTCATATATAAATTATACGTCCATCCCAATATCATCTCCTTTTCATGGCACATTTTTTTTCCGTGCACATTTAGGTTTAAAGCTGCAATTAGGGTTTATACTTTAATAATAAAAATCTTTTCGGAAAAAAAACATGGAATATTTTCCTCAGCTTTCGGTACCCATAAACTTTTTATCAATCAAACCAGAGTTACGGATTCATTTTTACCCCTCCCCCCTTGAGCCAGTATTAATAATAAATTCGTTGGAGTTTCCGTTATGTCATGTCTACGCGTCATTAGGGTAAAGCTATATATACATTATACATGGGGTCCCGCGATTGAAATTTGTACGTAATAGTATATTAAATTACTATTACAATCTGTCCTGTGCGCATATAAAATACATTTGCTATATAAAGTGTTCTATATTTATGTTAAAAAACTGAGTTCCGGCAAGAGCTAATATAATAATGTAATTAAAATTATTGTTACAACAATATAACTGCAAAAATACACCTAATAGTTAATACAATTGTGACTTGTAGAATTTTTAGTCATAATAATAAAAAATAAATGCTTGGTACATCTTACAAATTATATATTTTTCGTAGTAGGTATATAACTCATTAATTATTATACAGGCCATACAACTATACAAGTATATATTCATGTTCATAAAAAAAAAAAAAAAAATAATGCTTGTTCAATAAAGGCTTATATTATAATATTATCATGAATACAAATTACTGTAGGGACAATAAATTATACACTAATTGAAAATAAATATTTATCTGCACAAGTCAAAAGTAAAAATCAAATTCTAATATAAGGTACATAATACTATTATCAATACGCATTAATATATGTAATTTATGTATATTTATATATTCTATTTTTCAAATTTCTATTATAAATATTATTAGAAAAATATATGTAATACTATAATGACTAATGAATAATATTTTTATATTTTTTTCTAATAAGAAACTCCAATACTGTAGGGAACACATGAAAAATAGTAGTTATTTGTACTTGTATACACCCGACATAATATGTAATTATTCCTATTATGTTAACTATGATTCAATGAAATCAAAAATATATAGTCATAGAGTTTTTTTTATAGATGTTTGAAGTTCAAAATTTATTAAAATTGTATAATTAAACAAAAAATAATAGTTATTAGTTTTTTTTAATTATTAAAAATTATTTATCGTATATTCTAGATCAGAAAAAGTAATCGGGTATCTAACTCGGATTTTGTTAACGTCAGTTATAAGAAATATAAAAAAAATTTCAAAATTTGAACATATTAATTATATAGGAGAAAATGGAGAAATGAAAAAGAAATTGTTTCGATTTACAATATAATATCTTCGATTATTTTGAAAGTATAAAATATTTATAAATATATTCATAATTTTTTATTATATAATCGAGTACATTAAAAGAGACATTCTGAATAACTATGATTTGAGTGAGAAGGATGAGAGGGGTCAAACCATTTTGGTCACGTTGACGTGTGCCAATCATCATATGTTGTTATATAAGTATATAAGTTATACATTGTGGCTGTATAACTATATATGTATACCGGTTATCTGTGATTATGCGTACTTATAATATCCATAATATTTTAAATTCTAATAATTAGCTTAAATATTTACTTACCTGCATAAATCTATATCTAATATTATATAATTATATATTTACTACCAATATAATCCCATAGCGGTAACTGTCATGAGGTAGGTACTTACATATATCTACTTCATAAGTTAAATTATATTCATAATAATTTTATATGCATATCATTTAGACACACAGATAAATATATTTTAATCACTGTTATATCTATTATTTTGTATTATTATATTAATAATATGAAGATACAATAATGCAGCATATCAATCATACCAAGTATATCAAGTATAAATACTACATCATTAGCATATAGTTCGTGAGTTTCCTACAAAATCTTATTAAGTACGATTTTGGTTATCGCGCATAGTTGGTGAATTAAATTAAATCTTATTATTAAAACAGCAACATTTCTGTACAAAATTCAACTTCATAATTTAATGACTGGTTTTTTTTTTTTTTTTTTGAGTTCATATTATATATTTAAATAAACTGACATAGGTATATAATGTATATCTTGTGTCCAAATTACATAGAAACCCAAATTTTTCTAAGCTTTTTACTTTTTGTTGTTTAACTTTACGTTTAATTGATCCATTCGCGTAATTTCAATATATTCGAAATTTCATAAAATATTATATAATTATATTTGAATAATATTTATGATATCAATAAGTAAAAATTGAAAGCGCAGTGGGTACTATAAAAATAATTTATAAATTGAAGTTTTCGTTAACCGCTTATAAAACAAAACAACAATAACCATAATGATAGTAGGTTTTTATATGTTTTTATTTCTCGACGATTATCATTATACATATTATTGTTATTTATATTATTAGCTATGTCGGATACTATAAGTAGCAATCAATTTATAGGTACATCACTATACAGTAATGAAATACGATGATTTATAATTTTTAAAGTAAACACCACCATAATATGATAATGGACGCCACTAAATATTTTGAATGCTTCTGCCAAAGACCGGACAAACAATTATAGGGTAAGCGCCGGGCGGCACACCATGCCCCCTCCCCTTAGTTACATGCCCGCTCTTACTCAATGTCAAAGATAAGCCCCTCTCGCCGAAGACAAAACTACAAAAATCACCAGCTCATTATTTCTTTAAATGTTATTATAACTTGTTAAACTTAAGTATTTTTGTAAACAACAACTTAACACGTATTATACCTATAAATATTTATAGTATTGTTCGTGTTAAATATCGTTGGCTAAAATAACTTATTCATCGTTTAGCTGTTATTGCGAAGCCCGTAAATCCGTGAAAAAAAAATAACAATATCATAATATCGAACACGCAACAACGATGTCTTCTATAGGTTATGTTAACATCACGTTGGACCGCGCGCGTGTGTGTGCATAGTGGTTTCTCGAGGAAGAGCAAAAAAATAAAAGAAGGAAAAACGACCGACGCGTTTTCCGTTCGCCATCGCGGTACGTCGGCGGACCGTATAGATATCGTTATTGCTACAGCAGAGTAACACGCGCGTACGACACATACGTATATATGTTGTATATGCTCGCCACCGTTTATTATATGATGTTATACCGTATAATGCACTGCCGGACCTGCGGCGGGAAGAGAGGTCGGCGTATCGGCGCGGACAGAGTGAGCGCAAATAAACAAAACGCGAAACACAAACATTCGCGCGCTGCAGTGTGTGTGTGTGTGTGTGTGTGTGTGTGTGTGTGTGTGAGCTCGCGCGCGGGAATAACTTTTGAAGCGGTTTTTGGATGTTGTCGGCGACGGCGGCGGCGGTGGCGGTGGCAGTGGGGGCGGCGGCCGATGATATATGACCGAGCGGCGGCTGTACAACCGGACGGACGGACGGACGGCCGGCCAGAGGTTACTAATGGACGATCGCGACGGCGGAGGCGGTGGCGGTGGTTCGGGGGGAACATGGCCGCCCACCAGCCGCCTTCCGATGTTTAATAAACTACCCCCTCCCACCCCTCGTGCCGCACCGCGCGCGTACGGCTCGTTCGCCCCGGCGGCGGTGGCTTCCAGTCCAGATATCCCGTTATTTATTATATCGTGCCCGGTCTCGGGGTTTCCATATATATAAATGTGTGTATAATAATATATATAACGGCAATTTTCCTTATTTTCACGCTCCCCCGCGTTCATTGTCTGCCACCGCCGCCTTCTTATTCGCGCGCGCGAGACGCAATGTACCGCTGCATGGCACAATATTATATATTATTATATATATAATAATAATATAGTCGGCAAAACAGAACGGGCGACGAAAAACATTTAACCGCAATGCCATTAGTCAGGGCGACCATGGCGATTACGGGTTATTATAATATATTAATTATTATATATATATATAATACGACGATATAATTGAGTGCACGCGCACACCTTGTATAATATTATATTTTTCTTCGTTAGCTGTGCGTATAGTTCTGCTAACTTATTCCGCTTGTTTTTGCAGCTGTTAACGGTAGTAAACACGAAATCTATTATTCGATCCTAGATACGCTACGCGGATCTCGACCGGACCGGACGGATTTAAGAATAGGTATAACCTAACCTATATGTAGGTGCCGACTGCATAGACCCGCGGGGGTGATCGATTTGGGTTAACGAAATAGACACTCGTTTTTTTATATTAATGTTTTTGAAAATATTTTTTACGTCAAAAAAATGCTGTTAGGTCCTTTAAAGTAGTTTTAATATTAAGTTCAGAACACGATTCAATACCGCCAATACCGGAAATAAACTTTCACTTTTTATACATGTATAATACAATGTATTTATTATTTGCTGTATTTTTATCAAGTTAAAATAACTATAAGGACGTATATATATTAATAACCGAACGTATATTTCTAGTTTTATATAATTGAACTTGATCATAAATTCATTGATCCATCAATTATTATGTGTTTAACATGACGCATTTACGTAAGGTTATAAGTAGATAATATAATATATAGCTAAATTGATTTTGTTTGGTGTAATTGTGTTTATAAATGTATACATAAATACCTGAAGTATTTTTTAACCAATATATAACAATATTATGATTATTAATTTTTTATTTATGTATAAACTCGAACGGTTAAATTCTTCTTAAGCAAGAATAGATTATTAAAGTAATAAATCAAACGCTATTATATATTATTGTGTAATAAAAATAAAAATTAAGTAAATAATTGTCTGTAAAAAGAAAAAGAAATTTTAAAATGATAATTATGTATTTCACCGTACTTACTCGTACAATTATTGGTTGTAACATTTGTCACGTATTGTATAGGTATATACATATACAGATATATATATATATATACCCTGCAATTGAATTTTAATTAGCGAGTTTTAAACTTATTTGGATACAACTGTTTACATAAATTGTAACACTGAATAATCCTAAGAATGTTTATGAATATTAAATAATACTTGATATAATAATTAATAATTATTATTATTTATAATTTATGCATATTTCATTAATATAGGAAACAGAGTTAAAGATAAGGTAAATATAGTTTCATTCGTAGAGAATATTATAATTAAAATATAAAGATTATAATTTGTTCGAACTCAAACACAGCACTCAACTAATACTATACTGAAGCAGCTACTCAGGCTACATGATTTCTTCGTTTAAAAAATAAAATACAATAAAAAATTAGTAATAAGTTCTTGGGATTATACTTACAAAAGTTATCAAAAAAATATTATCAAGAAATAATTTATATAAATGTATATACCATATATATTATATATATATATATATATATATATTGCATACAATATAGATAACCAAATCTATTTAAATATATATATAAATATATGCATAGGTATGTAGAGTGTATTTCATATAGAATGTAGATATTATACACGTATATTACAAAATTTATGTGAATAAAAAGTTGTTATTTTGTTGATAATATAAATGTTAAACATTAAAACTTCAATAATTTTGAATAGGACTAATAATAGTAATGTAGTAAAAGATAAAATTTTGAGTAATTATTTAGTTTGTAAAAATAATAAAATTATACACAAATTTGCTAAATTATTTTATATTATATATCTATCATTAAATAAGCGTATATATAATATATATATATCAGTGAACATAATAGTAAGTACGTATAATATTATTTTTTAGACCTTAGGTAAGTAAATAAGCAAAGTGATATCGTATCACTATCTATTCTATACCCCTTTTATATAGGTACTATATACATATTACATATTACATATTTACATTTATATACCTATATGGCCTATAATACACATTCCAAAATGAAGGGTTGCTCTGGGTATGTGTATTTAGAGGAACCCTGCAATATTGGGTTGAAGGTTGTATATGACTTTGTAACTTCTAATTGTTTATTTTCTTAGCAATAACGAGTAGGTATATAATACAAGACAAACAGTGGGATATACTACAATTACATATATATATATATATAAAGAGAAATCACTAACTATAATATATTATATTATTTAATTATTTCAATAGCAATACAGCTGTAAACTGCATATACATGCCCGAATAAAAGTGAGTGCGACATTATGCTTAAAATACTTAATTTAAGGGGCGATTTTGCCTAATCTTATCTTCGTGTACATTATTAAGGTAACTTCTCGTTGTGTGACTTTCAAAACTTACCGTAGTAATGGGCTTATGTACTGTTTTAATCCTTCAAATGGTAACGAGAAGTAGTGTAAATGCACAATACTAGTTGCAATATCAAGATTTAAAGTTATGAAGTCAAGTAAATAGATGCCTTTATGTTAGAGTTTATCTATTACCGTAAACACGATATTATATTTTTAATTTATATTTACCACAGCCGTACAATAGAAATATGTAATTAGTAGAAATTATTAAAATATTTAACAGTAATCACTGTATAGCTATATTATTTTAATTACAAATATGTTTATATTATGTATAAGGTATAGTGCAATCTGTATAATATCACTTAAGAATACAAATTACAATTATTTATAGTTAAAATAATAATAACAATGAATAATTATAATGATGGTAATGATGGAGTTGATAATAATTAAAGAAAAAAAAATACAAAAGTTTTTTGTTTTAAAACGAACAACATTACCAGAAATTATAGTTTTTTTTTTTAAATAAGTAAATTAAACGTAAAATGGCTTAATTACGGGATAAAAAATATATTTTAAAAGATAATTTTAAAGCAGATATAACGGTTCTTAATTCAAAACCACATTATATTGCTTCTTTTAGTACTCACTAATACAATTTACATATTGTATAATTTAAATCTTTTAGTTTTAAATAATTATATTGTATTTAAACAAAATAAATTCAAATTAAGCACGCATAATGTGTTACATATGTAAGTATATAACTATGAAATTACTTGCATAATAGAATATTTCAAATTTAGGTATCTATATTATATAAAATAACAAATAAGTGGTTACAATTTATTCAAACTTTGGTGAATTTTATGGCCGAGATATATTATATATATATAGATGCAGATGTACGCCCCTTAAATTAAATCGTTTAATAATCGAGCCGCAATATAGAAGACGTGAAACAAATAGTGTTTTTATTATACGAAAATCCCCTTAAGTTCTAAACTTAAAAACTTCTGTTCAATGTATTTTACTGTAAGTGTATATATATATACATTTGCAAAAACTTCCAACTTTTTGATTCTGAATTAATTTACGAAAAAAAGTTTACCCGACAATAATATAACTAACTAAACAATATCAATTTAACAAGTTATTTTTACGATATAATTTTATTAACAACTTTAAAATTGATGTCGTTTTATAAATTTTAAGGGTGATGAATTTGTATATTATAATATTATTTATATATAGAGGTGTAACATAATCGATATTAATTTATTATTGTTGTATATTTTCTTCATTCTGAGCACAAAAAGTCACAACCAGTGACTATAAAATAGTATATAATATCTATAATTGTAAAATACAATTATTCATTAGTTCGTACATATTCCAAGAATAAATTATAAATTTAAAATAGTGTGTCAACAACAACAAGACTGAAAAAAAAACGATTTTTACATTTTGCGTCCCGCATGCAAATTTATACGGGAAAATAAACCGTGTCAATCTCTTTCTATAGGCCCTAGCACAAAAATCGCTTTGAATACTTCATTTTCTTTTTTTCTTTCTTTTTTTTAAGTTATTTGACTGATCATCACGTAAATAACTCGTGTTGTATGTCTATACACACACACATATATACACAATTAAACTCTGTCGAGGGAGTCGACTGCATTAATTAAACGTCGTCAGAGTCGAAATCGTTGTAGTTGTCGGGTATATATAATATATATAAATATATATACAGGCATACAGACCACTGTTGGCTGGCGGTGTTAAAGGGGTAGATGTGGCAGAGAAGGGACTGTCCGTTAGTACACGACGGCGGTGACGGCGGTCGAGTATGCATATATATGTATATATTCGTGCGTTGGGAGCAGTGTAGACGAGAGGACTGCAAAGGACCGAGAGTAGCCCAAGGGTTAGGCGCACAGCGGTGTCGTAGCACTGCTGCCGCAGGGTTGTATTTACAAGGGTAGTGGTAGGGTGAGAGGAAAGCGTGCAAAAGACGAAGAGTGGACTATATACGCACGCCGACAGAGCGGACCGGGCAGAGGCTGGGGACATCCGAGGGATTACTCTGATTTTAAGGGATTGGTTTTCGGGATTTGCCGACGACACAAAAGGACGGCAACGCTTAATTGGATGTCCTTTGGGTTTATTGATTTTACTATCGCCGCCACCGTCACCGCCGACCCTCGCGTGCTCTTAGCCACACCACTCTCTCTTATTCACTCTCTCTCATTCTCTCCTACTCTCTGTCTCTCTCTATCACGTTCTACACCGCGTCCCGAACACGAATATAAATATACATATATATAGTCCTCAACTCTCTCTCCCTCGACGTGGTCTGTCCGTCTGTCCGTCCGTCCGACCGTATCTCTCCTGCTGCTCGGTCGCGCGCGCCACGTCCGGTCGGCCGTCGACGGTAGCCGTTAAGTTCCCAAAGGTCCGCCGGGGGACTCTTTCATTTACATAATGCCCATCACACGCCCTTCCACGCCGTCCCGTCGTCTCGATCCTCCGAAGTTATCCGCACGCATATACCTCCACTCATACGTATATACGCACACACACACACACACACACACATACATATATATATAACTTTACACAGACTTATACGTGTGTGTATATATATATATATATATACGTATATAAATATACACTACCGGACGCGACGGCCGCAAGGGACAAAGATAACGACGGTGGCGACGACGTGGGTGTGCGAGGGATGAGCGAGTGGTCGCGGGCGCGGGGCGAAAAGGGAAATTGGAAAACATTCGAGTGACGGTTTCCAAGATGGCCGGCGGCGGCCCCTTGACCCGCCGCACACGCACTACCGCGGCGCGGATGAGACGAGCGCGCGCGTTTCTCGCTCTGACTCACCGAGCAACAATGATTTATTACGAAACGCCACAGCCACAGCCGCCAGTCTTCTCTCCTCTTTTTGTCTCTGTGTGTATGCGCATGTGTGTGTGTGTGTGTGTGTGTGTGTGTGTGTCAACCGAGGAGTTCGCTTTACCTCTATGCCGCCCGTGCGTCACGCGGTCCAAAAACACTGTCCACCCGCACGTCCTCGTCGTCCGACCAGCACACACACACACACACGCGCGCGCGCGCGCTCGGAGTTTAGGTTATGTAGGTGCTCACGTATACGCATACACCGCCGTCGCCGCCGCGGAAGGAGATTCCTACTGTTCGGCAACGCGCGACGTACGAACGATTTCTGTGTATGGAATTGGACGCTGGGCGGATGATAGGTGGGGGATGACTGGGGGGGCAAGGTGATTGCTCTTGATGGGGACCCGTGTCGTGCATACCGCAGAAAGGGCCCCGCTCGCGCGATTCCAATTTCACCTACGCGAAACGGTTGGGGGCAGAACTGATTAAAAATGTCTCGCGAATCTTGTCAATATTGTTGTGTTCTGCATACGCATATTTTTCGAACGAGTGTGTATTTGTGTGTATGTGTGTAAGTGATTCGAATGTTCATTTGATGCTCTTTACCTTTCCGTTAGTCGAAATCCTGTGTCATATGCTATTATTATTTTTTTTTACACATATAGGTTAAGTTATATTATATTGTGAATGTTCTCACTTTTTTTTTAAACAAATATCATGGTTTCACGTCAAAAAATAAAATATTCAAGACACATAAAAACTTTGATTGTTTTCATGAAAACACGTTTTAAATAACGTTAAAAACATATCTTTTTCCGTACTATTATTGTTAGCCGCGTAACAATTGAACGTGTCAAACAATATGATACAATAAAATATTATATAGGCATATTATTAATTAATAAACATCACTATTATCAAAAAAAAAATGTTACCTCTATAATAATTATTATAACCTGTTATATCGTGGTGTATACTATTTATATTGTATGGCTATAGCAATAATGGTATATACTATAATATAGAACTTGTTTTATACATACATGCATATATATATATCACGTAATTAGCGGAAGATCAATCGGCTACCTTGAATGTGTTTCTTGAATAGTTTGTGTGAAACCCAAAATTTCGAAAATAGGTAATTTTCTGAATTAAAGAGCTGTAAAATATTTATTGTGACTAAAAAATGTTAAATATAAATTAGATGAATAAAACTGACTGGAAAACACAATGGTTTTAGTACGTAAACGTAATAAATATAAGACGTCTTGCAACGTTAGTTCACGAAGCCATATAATCATATAAAAATAATATAAAAGGTATATTTTTCTATATTTTAATATAAAAACAAAATATAATTTTATAAATTGTACTATGAAAAATGTCGATAAAAAAAATAACATATTTTTAATTGACTGTATATCTATAACAAATTAATATACTTGGCATTTTATAAAAAAAAATACGCAAATAATAATAAATGCGTTCCTTTTTGGTAATCACGATTTTATCTACTTATTCGTTTAAATTGTTCTGTCAATTGAAATTAATTATTCTACATAAGTATAATGTATAATTTATATAAATGGACTTTTCTACTTAGACTTCTGAAAAATAAGACATTTTACACAAATATTAATTCAAAACTTTGTCTAGGTCATGGATATTATAAAGTTTATAAGTACATAGTATTTTAAAATAGTTTTTTTCTATGAATACTCATATTTGATTGCCATATTCCTGTGTATAGTGTACGCCTACCATTATATCATATATTCGTGGTGTACACAATTGATATAACTTAATATATTTATAGGTACCTTTTTTTATTATAACCGTATTTTTTTTGTTTATATATTTTATTTTATTTCATTTTTATCTTCCTCCAGTTTGACGACAAGAAAGACTACAGAGAAAACCCGATAGTAAAAAGCCCAATGACAGTACTGTTAATGCACATTAATATCTTTGATTTATGATATTGGGCTTTGAAAAGCAGTATAGTATAGTTCGATAAAGTCGAACAATTTTCACGGTTAAATAAATAGGGCACGATTTATTATTACAACGGAATACCCTTTTGGTGGCCGTTCGCAGGGAGAGAGGAAAGTAGATTCGATGCTGGTTTTTCTGTTCCTGTGCGATACGCCACCACCACCACCGCCACCGTTCTCACGACCGCGCGGGGTAACCGAGTTAGGTTCTCTGTATAAAATATATCGCCCCTTCCGCCACCGAGTCCGTTCATCAATATAAAAACGTTATCGAGTTTTCGGGGGAAAATGGCCGCACCGGGATACTGCTAAGTCCATCGGTTCGTTGCATGCCATAAATTTTGCGCACACGGTCCTTCCACACACCGAAACAGTTACCCACCATTGATCATGTATTTCTACTCAAATTTGAAGAAAGAAAAAATAAATAGTTTTTATTAGCGGGGAAAAAACGAAATCGACATTTTTTATGGGGAGTTTTTGCTACATGATATTATTTATATATGTACATATTATGTATATGTTATAGCGAATATATATATATATAATATATGAATACAACTATGTATAGCTATATGTTATATAAACACGATGATAATATTTTTTTTCCTAATATTATATTATCATACAATGTAGCTCACGATATTATGAACCGAAACGGATACTACTACAACACGGTCATATATTAATCATTGCAATTTATATTACATCATATATATATATATGTTATGTGTACTGTATATTTGTACATAATTTGATTTGACCGAGTAAATTAAATAAACAATATTAATGCTCGTTTATATATTTTTTATTTTTTTACGAAATACGTCTAAAAATCCATAAACAAAATGCACATAATATGTGTCAAGTACAATACAAAATTTATGGTGCTATTTCAGGATACATTTTAAATTTAATTATACAATAGCTCAACAACTTTTTGTCAGCCCTTTTATGTAATAAGTATGCATTTTTTGACTATGGTACTCATTATATGGTATTATTCGATCAAATACAAAACGTAGTTATTGTTACTACACATTATTATAACAATAATTTCGTTTTCAAAATTTTTATTTCGTCGAGAACTTGTGATTAAATAATATACATCATTATTAGTTTATTAATTGTTGTAAATAAACGTGTTAATATAAACATATATTATCGTGGGTCGTGAATGTTGATGAATTTTTTTTTGAAATATTAAACACTTATTATAATGTATAGACGATGTCGTATATATACGCCTCTATGTATGGAAGGAACGAGATAAAATCCATCATCGCTCACAATATATATTCAAGCGTTTCAATTAATGTTAATTGTGGACATTGATTTTGTACGCGCGGAGGGTCTTCACGAGAGCGCGAGTTAAAACAAAACTTTCACTTCAGCTTTCCGTTCAAAGTTAAATCTGCTGCGCTCGGTAGTTCTCGGAACACACGGTATATATACATTTATAATAATACACAGGGTCGATTAGGGTAAATATTGAAATCACCTTATAACTTGGCTAAGCCGGCCAAGCGTTCCAGGAAAGGGTTGCCGATATTTACCTTACCCCCGACAAAGTCGAGATTGAAAACGTATAGGTATATACATAATATATTGAACACTCGCGTGCACTCTCTCGACATCATACATATAATATGTGGACGCGCACACGATTGCATGTGTTGCACAATTATTCTCCTCTCGTACGATTCGCGAGCAAGTAAATACTCATCGATTTACTTATAAATAACGTTCGATTAATATATATATATATATATAAATACATATTCAGTCGAACAGCGAATAATTATTTAACTGCAGTTTACACCAAGAACATTATAACGCAAAATCGTCTGATAGAGTACGCGTCTCGCCGTGAATTCGATGACGGCGGACGGTCAATGTAGTCTTAAAACGGTCATCGTAAACGTTCGCGCGAGTTTATTGTAACGCACAAAATTCCAATTTCTTTACGATAAATTATATTTTGGCGTGTACGGTGAAGTGCATATACGTATGTATAGTGCCGACAAAAAAAAAGGTTCATCTCCGTAAACATGCGTTGCAGTAACACACCACGCTATTCACTATACACAGCAGTATAGAGCCTACCTATACAGGCACGTCGTGTATAATAATAATAATAATATATATATAAGCCCGTTGGAACATTATTCTTTCACCTACATACGTATACAATATATATACATACGCGTACACTACTATCGTCGTCACGCCTAACCCTTTGGCCAAACAATACACGGTTGTTGACCCCCCCTGGGAATTTTTTCCACCGAATAAAGGGCGTAATTGCACAAAAGACCATTTATTTATTTCCGTTTTTTCGTGGGGATCTATTAAAAAAAATTACTCATTGTCGGCGCCGCTAAATAGAGGCGGTCTGTTTCCATCATCATAAGGAATCCTGCACCGTCGGTCCTGCGTTGTGCTCACGCGTGTATGTGTACCTATATGTGTATACGGATGGATTGAATTTTCGTTCTATTATACGAGTTTTAACCTCCTTTTTGACAGGTATAAAAACCCACACGGGATAACGGTTTTTGAACAGGTAATCCTTTCGCGCTGCGCGAAAGGCTGCCAATTAAACACAACACAAAACCACTACACAATAATATTTAATGTACAACCGATTCGATGACATTGTTTCCGCCGCGTCAATCCACTCCACGCCGTGACGTATAAATATATAATGTATAAGTAGATTATATATATATATATATATAGGATGCAGGTATACAGCCATGCACGCCGTGTGCGGCGATTAATTCCTCTCAACTATTATATATAGGCGAGCATAGACGAGTGCACAATATTATCGAAATGTTATGATAGCTGCATGTTTAATACTACAGAGATTATATTATTATATGTTACACATCGACGTCGTAATATATTGTGGGTAGCTTAATAATTATCATGCTAGATAGTACATTGCAAGAGTGACGTCCACGAGATCTATAATAACGCCATCATATTATAACCTAATAACTCAACATACTCATATTATATTATCGTCTTGTCAGTTTATACTGCACTGTGGGCGGGCGTAGGTATAGGAAAAACGTAAAGAATATTATTATACATGTATTTATTATATATTATTGTATTATAATAACAGTGGAGTAACAAAAGTTTTTCCATGAACCATAAATTATATATACCAAAATATCAACAACAACAACAACTGTTGAATGATGACGTTTCCTCGGGCAACATGTGTGATGAGAAACTCTTTGTTTGCCCCGATGAACTTTTCTCCACATATTTTCCTCCACCATATTAATTTACATAATATACGTCGGAAATTAGAAGATTTTATAACTATACGTATAGGAAATACTATATATATATATATATATATATATATATATATATATATATATTATATATTTGTGCATTTTATTCGGTAGAAGTATATAGCACCAAACTTACGTAGTTTTATTTTTAGTATTATATATAACCTAACGCGGAAGAAATTTATTATAGGTAGGTACTAATTTTACAATGTATATTTACATTTAATACGCCCCAGCATCGATACAATTTAAAGATCAGAAACTTATTGTCGAAATGGTTTTTTTCATATTGTGCACAATATTTTGTACGGTTTGAGAGAAAAACATTACACATAACTGCATAGAATATAATTGTATAACTTAATAACGATAAATGTTTAGTATAATATTAACACTAAAAAAACTATAAAAAAATTAAACAGTTTTATACACTCGACACGAAACTTTTTTTAAACGCCAGACACCACACTATTATTATACTGATGCATATTATACTGTTAGCTCCAAACGAAAAATCAACCACTCGTTTTACATACACATTGTGTAAAAAAAATTATTTTGAATTTCCCGTGTTTTTGATTTTGTATTTATATCACAATTCGATGTGCTATTAGCGACCTATAATTAAATAGTTACTGTTTTGTATGAATCTTATTTACTGTACAGTTTTTATTCCTACCTAAAATATTTAAACACGCCCAATAAAACGTTATAATTAGATACGATAAATCATTCCGTCGTGTAAACCGTAATTAAGTTTTGTACACTTTTTATTTTTATTTTTTTTATTGATTATGACAATTAATTTATTTCACTTGATTTCACGTCTACTAATTACCATAAGAACTCGTCTGTTTTACGAATCAGTTATACGGAGCAAATAATGTTGTCGGTCTTGATTTATTTATGGGGGCTCTTGAAGTCTTTGAGAAGAAAAACTACTTATTAACTTTTTTTTTTTTTTTAATTTTAAACACCAGTAGCGCGTGTTGCTTGCCGCGGGTGTAAATTACGCTATTGTAAAACTCATTACTCATTTCGTCTAAAGAGGTGCGTTTTTAATCCATCGATTAAACGACGAATAAATAACATCAAATAATTACGTTCGGAGTATTGTTAATCAAATAGCTATGAAAACCGCCATCGTCGTTTAAACTAAAATAATAAAAACAAAACTGCGCGTGTACAATTATATCGTTATTCGTCGCTGTTGTCAAATCGTAATTATTATTTGTACACGGCGACGCGAACTTAACACGTTTTGTAAAATAGTTTTTAATTACGATTCCGTCTACCTATGTAATATTACAAAGTTACGTATCGTGGTGTATAATTATGAAAATCGACAATAGAAATGCAATTACATAAACGAATAATAAATTGTGAGACGGCGCTACCCCGCCAAGTGCCATATAGTTATAACTTATATATATATTGTTAGCTAAAAAGTGATAAGTGATCTTATATTATATATATATATATATATAGGTACTTGCTCGTCTACGCAGTATAATTTACTATAACGTCGCGAGTGTAATTAAAATCAAAACTCAATGTTTAATGATAATCCTATTGTCGTGGGTATATTATATTATTATTATATATGTTATCATTTCTCATATCGATAATAATATTATTGTTAGGTTTTACGGTATCATTGCTCTATTTACAAAATGTCCTATAACAACATTACACAAAATGACGAAAAATAATAAGCACGTTCGGATAGGATGCAACTGCAATATGTAGGTGGGATCCGGAAGTGTGTGTGTGTGTGTGTGTGTGTGTGTGTGTTAACGAAGTCGTGAAAGGGATGTTGCGGAACGACGGTCGGTTCCGGGAAAAAAAGTGTAGAAGAAGTGAGGAAACACTGCGAGAAGAAACTACAGTGGCGACTATGTATACGGTACGAGGGTAGCGGTGGCGGCGGGGGCGGCGGTGGAAGTGGTATACTATACCGATGGTGGTAGTGTTGTAGCGGTGACTCCACCCCCACCGCCGTGCCTTCCCACCCCGTGGTGGTTTTTGTGTTCCCTCGAAGGCGGCGGCTATTGATTATTTGAAGAGGTCAGCCGCTTGTCCAGGAAAACTCCGACATTTGCACGCGGCCCTCCCCAGCCCACGACCGTCCTCTCGCCGCGTCCTCTTCGTCGCCAAAGGGGTCCGACTGCTAAACAATGCGACACCGCAGACACGGCGGCACGAACGCGCACACCGCCAACCCCCGCCGCCCGCGCGGACCGCCCCGGTGGCCAGAATCGTACCCCCTCCAGCCACACACACACACACTCTTCGACTACCCCTCGCGGAACATCTTTTGTCCGCAGGGTCTCAAACGCCGTGCCATTTATATATATATACAATATATATATTTATGTATGTATTATGTGCACGTGATGCACTAACACGAGACATTCTCATTACATAACATAATATATTAAGTCCATCAGAGTACACATACACATATTATACTTGGCAACGTATAATATATTATATAGGTGCTCTCCATGTCAGACCGGATATGCCGCAGGAAGTGCGGTCCGTTTACCGGACGTTAACCACCGTTGCTATACACTTGCCGACGCCGTCGATATCGTGCATCCACCTACCTACACCGAATAGTAGCGACCTTTGCTAACTCTTATCGCTCGCTAACCACAGCTAGACAAAAAGTACACGTAGTATACATTTATAGAATCGTAAGAATTTTGGCCGCTGTCGCCCGCGTTTAAAAACTAGTTCATCTGAAACGTATTAATGTAATAGTATTTATGAGTATTAAACTAATACAAAACTATAATTATAAACGTAATATTTTTATAATTTAATAACACCACGGCGAACTGGGTGGGAAAAATAATACTATTTTAACGCTTTTGAAAAAGTTAAAATCAAAATATTGTTAATCATTATAATATTATATACACGTCATCACTGACAGTTCTGCAGTTTGATATCAAATGGTTAATTGGGATTTGTTTTAAAAATTAAGAGGAACTTGTCGTAACATATTTTAAAAAGGTTCAAACTAAATATTATTTAAATTTGTTAATTTTATTAACGCATTGTTTACAATTTATGGATTTGATTTTTGTGCGTTGGGTAATTAAACTGAATTTGATGCGAATTTAATATTGAAAACTAAAAGTTTAAAATTAATGTGGTTTATTATTTTATTTCACTGACATTATTAAAAAAAAACACGTACTCCGATTTTACTATTATAGCGTTTAATTTTCATTTAACATAATATTTTCAAGATCATATCTGTGACACATATATGCATTTAGCGTTTTAACAACGGTTTTTTTCTCGCATAGACGACTCAATTAAAAAAAAATAATATTACATTGTATTAAAATGTGTCAGGAGTACAAATCCCTAAGAAACGCATATTGAATTTATAACAGACATAAAATATTATATGACTTGGCCAACTTTAACAACAGTATACCTACAATATTAAAATCGTTTGAATCATAATAGTATATAAGTACAATATTAAAACAATTAAATTATTATGCCTACGATTACAGCATTCATGTAATGATCATAATAATATTGTTATTCTATAAAGACGTCCGGTTTAATGGTTTAATTTCAATGGTTTTAAATACATCATATTATTATACGTTCATCTCACCTACTCAAAGTAATTAATAATTAAAAGTATAATTATTTTAGCGGCAGACACAATAAGTATTAAACACGACGATACTGCTTAAGAAATTAATTCCGCCTACATAGATGTACTAATGAACTTAATATAAGTATTACTTAAACACAAATGGGTTATTATCGATATGAATGAATTATATAGATTACCTATACAATTTCAATACAAATCAAGGCTTTGCATAAGCTATATGATGTTATGTGCAATTTTATTTAAGGTCCCGCCCACGTGTATACACGTAATATACGAGCGTAATATGACTCAAAATTTACTAGGGTAGAGCATATTATACATAGTGTGGGCGAGAAATTGAGCGATCGTTTGGCGATTTTATTACAATAGCTTTGTCGCAAATATAAAATACTTAGCATTGTACCAAAGAATCAAAAGACATACCTTCTGTAGAAGTACGTGAAAAAAAAATAAAATATCATATACACATTGTACACTTGAACTTATAACATATTCGCGAAACCCGAAGACGGAATTATCTATTTCAGTGAGTGTTTCTATAAAAATGTGTTATTCACAAAAAAATAATAATAAAGAATATATAATATAGGAAAAATGAATTATAAAATATTTCGTCTATAAGGTATACTGTACATATATCGCGTTAAAAAACGCTATTTTCCTATTTTGCCTAATACCATATAAGTAGTGCATAATATACCTATATATAAACAGCTTTACGATATTAAAAAAAATATAATATATTACTACTGATGATTGGCAATTTTGTTTTGTAAATCGAGTAAAAAATATATTATATCTATTACCTATAACGTCGTTAAGCCCACCTTAGATTGATCAGTGATTCTGAACACGTGACATTAAAATTGGGAAAGAAAGCGTATTAGATACGTTAGGACGTTAGGTATCCATATGACTTCCAGTTAAAAGATAGTGATGTTGAATCACTCGCTCAAATTTTACCTCCCTATCATACGCAGCGCCAGTATTTAAACACCAAAACACTTATCTCGTTTCGGCGGAGCTGGTGACGATGGTTCTGTGTATTCTAATCACTGCGCTGCTAATGACAACGACGATAACGTTGGTACCTATAATAATATAATATATTGCCTACTCATAGCTGCAGAGCGGTTGTCTCGTTTAACAAGACACCATTTCCGCTGGTACGGTCTTAATACGTATAATAACGTATAATTGAGACGAGCCTCGGCAAATACGGTTGTCGCGATCCATCCGATAAGAATAATAATAATTATCAATCTCACGTAACACGCATTACGCAATAATATTATTCTGTCGAGGCTCGTACGTGTATTTCGCAAAACCGACACGACCTTTGTGAGCGGTTTAAACGGCTAGTCATCGTTAAACCGAGTATTTTTAAATCATCCACAACCCATTATATAATATTATCAATCGTAATATTGACCACGCAAAAAATTGATAACCATACAGGTTTGAACCCGTTACGTAGATATTATAATATATTATTAGTGTAGTCCAAATTGTGCGAATTAAAATATTTATCTATTTAAATAAAACGGTCATCTGAAATATATTAGATGATTTTTCGTGACAAGATTTTTAATTTTATTTTTTTATAGGTATAATTTTTTTTTGTGCTGGGTGGTATTAATTTTTCTTAAAATTTTGATTTCGTGTTCATTTAATTACTTTTTTATGTATATTTAAATTTAAATACGTATATGTCGTTTTAGTTATTTATAATAAATTGTTTATTCTTTTCAAATGCCGGTGGGACAATCGCAATCGTATTTCAATCATATAATGTATTTACGGCTCTAAAAATTTTAACTAATATATGTTTATGTATTGTTATATTTATAGTGAAAATACTATATTACAAAGTAAACGCTAATTTTAAATTATTTGTTTATCGTTTATATAAATTTGATTATAGTTTATCAATTATTTATATAAATATTTTATCTTTTCACGATCATATTTTGTTTATGTTAGCACGACACTGAATATTATACTTAACTTATTATGGAAAAAAGCGTAACATTATCGATATCACACACACACACATCATACAGACTTGCTCGTTTATACGCACTCACATTATTAACTATTGTAATTATTTCGAGTTTTTGACATAATCATCGAATTATTCGTATATAAAATATACGTTGTTAAACGTCATAATATTACGTATTTATTGGGTGGTTAACAAATAACATAAAAATAAATTTTATTTTGAAGTTAATAATAATACTAGTAATAATTAATACTGCTGCTCGAAAAACAAAGATTATATTTTCCAGACTTGATTCCCCTCATGCAGGCTTATTATAGTAAGAACCCAATGATAATATTATATTATATCAACAAACGAATACGGCGGCTAGTTAATTCGACGCCAAAATCTATAATTTGCGGGTCAAAGCGTTTGAAATGCTCTAACCAGTTTTGTAATGCATATTAAATCGCTGCAGTTGTCCAATGATCCGAATATTGGTCGTCGTTCGTTTGAACAGTACGGAAGAAAAAAAAAGTAAGGGAAGGCAGAAAGAAAAATAAAACACATAAATTATCGCGAAATCGCCGACACATATATATTATTATATACAATATAATATTATAGTAGTGCGCACGCAACAGCAGTGTTGTATTAGGATCTTTTTTTTTTTGTTTATCTAGTTAAGATGTTAAACTCAAAAATCATCTATGTATAAATAATTAAAATAAAATGTTATGTCTATACAGATAAAAATGAGATATTTTTTTTTACATCTTATTCTTAAAAAGATAATTTAGTAACACATATAAGTTTAGTTTAAATCGCTAATAACTCTATATTAATAAATGTGAAACAGTTTAAACGATCATGCAATTTTATTTAAAATTTCTATCTTGGGTACTAATTGTATAGTTATCTATAGAAAAGATACCACGATGTTGTCCAAATAAATTTATCTAAATAAATGTAGGTATTGCATAACACTGCGCAGCAGTCATCAGTCAACAGCAATATCTAGCTTAACCAGCTCGCGCTATACCCTGTATACTTATATTATAATATATCAATACAAAGAGAAGGAGTAACGATCGAGCAAAACCTACGACCATGAGTTATGGTCTTAACCGCACACAGGACACAGCATAATTCATTATAACGTTATCAAAGAAAAAAATGATATTTAATTTTAACAGGTTTTTTTTATAATTGTATGTACGAGTTACTTTCAATTTTTTTTTCTTTTTAATAGTATAACTGTTTCTTTGATCAATACGACTCGACAGAAGTAATGCGGTCGTTTATGACGGTGTATCGAGTAAAAAATAAAAAAAAAAATTGAATATCTACAAAAATTTCACTTAACTTAAATTATAAATTACACGCGCCACCGAAGGCGATATAGGTCGAACGAGGTTTATTGTACTGTTTAACTGAATATAATGTACATTATTTTGTTTAAATATAAATATAATCAACTGATGTTATTACATTCAAAACCATCGTGCTACGCGAGGGAAATAAACGGTCTTGAAGTTAGCGATTTCGTTTTTATCGGATAACCCCGACGGCTGTTAAACGGTGGGAAACAATCAATCGATATCGTTTTAATGGTATCTAAAAAAAAATTAAACGAAACGAAAAAAAAAATAAAATATAACCACTAATAACGCCGTCTCGGGCTCATAATAATATTGTAAAGACGCCGTTATCTGTTGCCGTCGATTATATTGCCGACGTCGCTGTCGAACGGTATTATATTATGCTATATACATATTGTCTCGTGTACACGACGTAATGTCAGATGTAAGAGGGCGGATGTACAATTAAAAATTAAAATCTGTTACGCGCCGCAAAAGTGTTGGGGTGCGAAGACTTGACGGAAAAATACAGCAACCCCTTGTCGTCGGTGGCATTTGCCGACGACGTGTCGAAACGCACGATGAGTTGCCTAATTCACCCCCGAAATATCAGTTTGTTCAATACACGTACACACCACTATCGTCGCGTGCGTAAATGAAATATTATTATAATAACATATTATACGAGAGGGTAGCTGCGTTCCCTCGACACATCATTAGCATATACTTAGACATCGAAAACCGCCAAAAACCGATTTTTTTTTTCTTACATTCAGAGCAAAGTATTTCACGATTTTTTCTCGCCGAGCGCGCAACAGCTCTCTTATCAAAACGTAAAATGTGCTTTTTATAATAAAATTTCTTTAATCGCAACTACAGTCCAGCAGTTAAACACGCTTATACGTTTTCCTAGTTGATTTATGTAACTGTGCAAAAAGAAAAATATGTTCTGTAGACTTATTATAATATCACATTTTTCAAAAACTTAATCTAATTTCTTACAAATACAATTATTTTCAATAATAATTACTCCATTTACACTCTACCAATTAAAACTTTATCGCTTAAACATCTTTAATTAATAGCCCATGTATAATATGCATTCGATATTAGTACGAAAAATGTTTCTAAAAAAGAGAATTCTAAATTTTTGTCATTCGATATGAACAGTGTAAAAAATCAATTCCAATAAACACTGAACCAAGTGAAATAATAATTACATTACACATTAGACAAATCACGTTAAAGATCTGAACAAATCAACAATTGTCGTAATAGATTATCGGCGCGTTTAAATTATTTATTACACTAAAAAACACAAGAAACGACATAATATACCAATCATATTATTATTTATTGCCTTATTGGTATACGCAATTTGTCGCTCAACGGCATCGACCGTCGGTCAAATCTATTCGCGACCGGATTCCGCGTTGTAATTAATCTTCGCGAATCGCACTATATTATTTTAATAACGCGTCGGCGACCGCCGTATATTTTACATTCGTTAAACATAAATTCTAATACTATAATATTTATTAAACGTAGCGACAACGATCTTCAGAAAAAAAAAAAAACAATATTCGAGCGACAGTCGCGGAAGAAACCTTTTCCTCGGCCACGACGAGAATAATATTATGACTGTGATGGGTATGCGATTTTATGAAAACGGCGAAATTACAATATTTCGGAAACGTTTTTCGGTACCGGTCTGCGTATATAAAATAATATAATGTCGTTTATACACGTAGCATATACACAAATGTGTGTGTGCGTGTGTGAGCGTACATATATTAAATTGCTAAAGGCAAAAGTATGCACGTGTGTCTGAGAGTTGTTCCCCTCTATTGTCGAGTGTCTGCGGGAGGGGAAAAAATGAAAGGCAATACTGTATATATACGGTGTATATAGTCGTCGTCGCATTGCAATTTAATATCGCAGGGTTTTCATATAAACCCTTGTTAAGGAGAATCCGTCATTTTCGTCGCCGGAAAGACTAAAAAACGCGAGTAGTACATTTTTGTAGTAATAATAATAATAATAATAATAATAATAATAATAACAAAAAAAGAAAAAGAAAAATAGAGACCAGCTCCGTTACGTCTTTGTGGCCATACGCGCTCCACGACGTCTTGATATTGCGATATTCGTCTACCAGCCGGAAGACATTGCGGAAAGTGCACAGATACTTATATATATATATATATATATATATATATATATATATATGATTATGTGTGTGTGTGTGGTTTAATGAGAATATTATATTACATATTATACGGGATATGATTTTTAAAGGGCAAATAATATTATATGGCTTTCGGAGAACAAAACCGTACTTTTGCTTTATGAAAACATAGATAGCTATAGTTGTGCCTTTGTGTATTAGATATGATATAATATAAATGAATATTAGTATAATATAATATGTGTCATATATATTTCGTTACAACAATGCGTAACTACCGACGTACGTTTACCGATAAATTTTTTTTTACATTTAGTGTCATTTGTTTTGATATCGCATACTATTCGTAAATATTATTATCCAAGAACATGCCTATTGGGCGTTTACGGTTTAAGATTGATCTCGACAACGGAACGTAATGAGCGCGGCGTTCGTACAAAACGATATTACAAATGGGTAAATGTTTGAATCTAATACATTCATATATAAATCTGTATTGTTGAATTATAATATTATTGCAATCGAGCAATATTGTATACTATATAATATAGACACGGGTTAACGTTTTCAATGAATTAGTCAGTTTGTGATATGTTTTCTATGTAAAGTAAAAAAAATGTTTTTGCGTAATATTAGAAAAAATATAACTAGTTAGGTTTTAATAGATTTGTTTTTAATGACTTTATCTACGACCATATTATTTCGAACAACCGGGACAGTATAATTATTTACTATGAATATTAAAATAAATAGTATATTTTATAGATTTTAAGTGCCAGGTGGGGCGAAATAAAATGCAACGGGCGTGTATAGGTACCTCACAAATGTAGTATTAATTAGACGACTCCATCTAAGTTTAGAATTTAAAAGAATTACAGTAAATAGCTATAAGCAGGTTTCCCGTTTGTTCAATATTTGTCATTTTAAAACAATATTTGAGAAAAATATTCTATTTTTTGTAGAATGTTAAATTAAAATCAACACTTGAACCTAAACAAATGGCGATAAAATACAAAAAATCAGTTTGGATCACTCTGTATATACTATTAAAATTGATTGTAATATGTATACATATAGCTTTGACGATGACATACTATTTTTGCTAGCGTCGAATAAATAGTTCTTTTAGTCATGTCAACGTACTACATATATGTATATATTATACATATTTACCGCAAGATCGAAACAAAATCTTGATCGTTCGCGTGGCAGCAGCGATGTTGATCAAACGCGTCAAATACACGCGATGGAGACCGTTCGGTAAACAAGTTCGTCTCGTGTCAACAACGTTTAAAAGGATATATTATACTATATTTGATAGGTGGCGGGATTTTGTAGCCAAACATGCGACCGGTATAATATAATATACGAACGTATTCGAAAAAGATCATAATAGTATTACGTAGGTATAATAACATATATTTCTAAAGATTTTTAAACAGTGAAGTAAATACACTCTTTGTGGCTAATGCGTCAGATCGCTCGATATACCTACACAGACAAAATATAACAAAATTGATAAAAAAATATGTAAAAGAATATTTTTGTTTTTAAAAACGTTGTAATATAAAAATAGAGTGGGCAAGCGGGTATCGCTCTGCTGTATGGTATAGAGATGAAGAGCAAGTTACTATAATGGATGTGTTAAATTTGAATGCAATGACCAGTACCATTGTATACAAAAAAAGGTTTAGAACAGAGACGATTTATCAGTCTAGAATAATTAGTAGGATATATTAAATGGTTATCTATATTTAAATTAACTAAATTAATGATAAAAAAAAAAAATTACGAGTAACTGAATTTAACAAGAAAATTACTATTTGATGATAAAAGGATCGTCGTACATATTTTAATAATTATACTTATTATCGATTAAATTAAAACAAATTTTCCATTCAATTATTATTGATATTTCTAGAAATAGGTAAATAATAGTTTATATGCTTGTTTTATTTAGGTCAATCGATTTGAACGTAATTGAAACGGAATGTACGAGGTTCTTATTGCAATAAAACAAGCCGGAAAGACGCCAAAGACGATAAGAATATTATATATGCGTATTTATTAATACGTCATTTACAGGTATTTTAATATAATAATATAATATACACTATACACACATTTCATATTTGCACAAGATTATAATATTAGTATTGAGGTATACCGCGAAGGAAGTTGTCACAATTTTTATTGTTTTTTTTTTTTTTATAAATATTAAATTTAACAAAGTCATAAATTTAGTTTTTTGGGTTCATTGTCATGTCACCACAGGGTTAATAATTGTTCAGAATCAATAAAATAATAAAATATATCAAAATTAAACTTGTAATTATAAATATTAAATTTGTGTTAAATTTAGAATTACTCAATAAAAATAAATTAAATTAAATCCATTTATAGTATATATACGCAACAAGTTAATGAAATGTAACTAATTTAAATTATATTTAATTTGAACCTTTTAAACACATTCCACAACAAATCTCGCGTAATTTATGACAACAAAACACGTTCTATAATTTGATAATAAATTAACTTTACGAACAATCATTATCGATATTGACGAAAAATAAACACCAAAATATAAATTAATACACTAGTTATTTATCAAGTTAACAATTTACAATGTTGGTTATATTATATATTAATGACAAATATTAAATGTATATAAGGAAAAAGTAACTCGGAGACTTAAAGTTAACTCTGTTCATTTTAAAATGTTTAGTACGACTGCAATCAGTCCATAGCCGAGATAAAAATGATTTAACATTGCGATTATGTTCTATACATATTATCGACATAATTTACTATCTAGTTTCAAAGTTATAAATATATAATTACTCATGCTGTGTGTCGTCAATGGGTTGCTTTTTATTCAATACCTCACGTCCTTGCTATTTTTACCACATAAACTTATTGTATATTAGCTGTATAGATTGTTTATTTCTAATAAAAATAAAAATAAATCGTTTAAAGAGCTTAACATTGTGATAACTAAACCGTGTCACAACCTATAAAACACGGTCTCACTCATAGGTATTTCTTGTGCATATGCATTCATGCAATGATGATAAGTTTTAAAAAACTACGTCCATCATGCTAATTATTTGGGAATCTTTTAAAGACGAAGAGATGCATATATGAAAACAAATAAAATGTTAATATCCATTTGATAAACAGACATTTTGCTAAAAATATCAAATTTTTTATAACCTTACATTTTTCATTTTAAAATGATTATAGTGTTACGTTGGTCAAATTACAATTAAAATGTAGGCAAATTAATTATTTTAAAATTATAACTATGGGGTTTTTTTATCAAGTCATTTAAAATTGTACTGGAAGTTTCAAAATATAATAGGTGGATCTATTTTTATGGATTATGGGAAATATCCGAACTATAACAATATCAATTTAATCAAATTCGATTATTCTATTAGTCTTTCAATTTAACAACTATTATTCTCACAAATATAAAAAAATGTAATTTTTTCTAGTATGTTACATTTTTATTTTATAAGATTTATGTATTTTCTAAATTTTTATAAAAACAAGATTAAAAAAAAATGTTATAAAAGACTGACGAAAAACCCACATTTAATTATATATAATTAATATATTGATTTTCCATAGAAACTGTGGATACATTGTATTATACAAAATTTTCAGAACCTATATAAATGTATAATGGATATCCTAGTCCAAAATCTATTGCAGAACAAGATAAAAATAATAAAAGAATATATTTATAATTATATATTTGCATAGATATAAGACTGGAAATTTTGTGATTCTAAGCATATTATGACGATCAAAGTTATACCAACTACGGGAAGGTGTTTCTATTGTAAATAAAACGATTGTTTGCAATTTATATAAAATATTAACCTAAATAAATGTATAATAATCTAGCACTAACCTTGTAAAGAGACACGACTAATCTGTCCAATGGATAGTGTCCATCATATGGTACGGTTCTTACTTCGGTGGAAAATATTTATGTACATTTCCACTATATATAAATCAATTACCTACATTATCATCCTGAAACTCTTCGTTTTTCATATTGATTATTATGGTAATACATAACATCTACAAGCTTGCCGTTCGTTTTTGTTTTAATATAATCTATAAAGATATTATTGTTATATATCAATAGTTATGCCTATATTTTTTAATAAAATACAATTTTACCTGAAATATATACTAGTTTTTTATATGAATTCAAAAATGTAATTCATAATATTTTAATATTATGCTTAAAATTCTACGCGAAGCAAGGGTTGTTTAAATTGAATTTACCATGAATAACCGTTTTTTTTTTCATGGATAGTTTTTTGGATAATGAAAAAATTTCAAATGCATATAGAGTAATCCTAACTATCGACATGGGAATTACATCTAATTTATATTTTAAACAGTTCATTTTTTATATTATTTTTTGTTTAGTTTCGCAAGAGCTTATGATAAATACCTAACAAAAAGTTAAAGAAAATGCGGGTACGAAAAAGTGGATACAGGTTAAATAACCATTATTGTTTTTTTTTTTTTTTTTTAATTGGGTAATATTTATTATTACTTTCAAACACAATATCACACCTTAAAACTAACATAGCCGCATCATAAGGACATTAAAATTCTTGAAAACCACTAGACTGACTTTTTTTATCGTGTTTTTGTTTTCCAGCATACACACGAACTTTAATACTATTGTTACATAATGAACACAATTAAGTTTTTTTTTATTAAATCTTACTGGTTCTATGTTTAATTTAACGTTATATTTTATAAGTAAAAATAATTTTAAAGTTGATAATAACTCTGTCAAACTATAAATATATTTATAACTAATAATATAATTACATTATTGTAATATTTACACAGTCATTTTGTTCTTTCGTATTATTATTAACAGACTAAAAGTTACGAGATACAATTTTCCAAATCGATTATTGCATAATTATAATATTTTCATTGAATTATCTAGACCTGCAGTGATGAACAATATGTTTTTACCGAGGGCCATAAAAAAATTTTTTAGAGTGTCAAGTAATCGTTTTACTATTGACTTTGAAAAACAAGATGTCGGAATTGATTTTACGGTTTTTTTTAAACATTAACTGCAACCACACAACACAATATTATGAAAAACAACTAAATAATTTATGTGAATAGTGGTGGATAATGAATAATTAATGATCACCTCAGTGTTTATGCAAAACGATAAATACGGTGTTATTTATATATAGACGAAATATAAAGTTTTTTTTCGATTTTAATTTCACTTTAATACTTTAAACGGGTTTGTTAATATACGGGCTGTAGTTAATCTGTAGTCACCATTGATCTAGACAAAATATATTGAATTAGATTGCGACCCTGTTGTATCTAAATTGCCTATCCATAACGCCGTATCACGAAAAAAATTAAAACATTGAAATGTATAAAAAAAAAAATTTAAGACATATTAATACTATGAGCTAGCAGGTAAGTCAATCAAAATGTAATATAAAAATTAAATGAAAAACTAAATAATCACTCGAAATCGTGCATAATAAGTAAGTTTAGTATATGACATTAATTATTAACGTAATGCGTTAAGTTGCATTTGTATATACATTTTTTTTTTATAGTGATGGTGTCTGTATTCAATGTACAGTATTTTTTTTTTTCATTATTAATGAAAATTAGGAGTTAAATTTAGTTGTTATTGCGGAAATGAGGCACAGTAAAAAAATTGAATGATTATTTTATTAATAAACCTTTTTCGAAAGTTGTTTATACTGAACTACCAAAATTCATTTTAGAAGGCTTTATATTTTAAATGTCAACTGAAGGGGAGATAAACTATTACCACAGCAGTTAATACCCGGTTAAATGACAAAACTAACTGTTACGTCTATTATGTTATTATATAAGCATAAGATATAATGCGTTTTGTTTAAAATTCCGACGTAGAGTGTATACATTATCGGGAAAAAGTTCGTCGGTACAAACACGACATTATACGTAAAATTATAATATGTATATCACCTGCCGCCGCGACGTCTTCTGCATTCGCTAGGCCGGCCATTCTTATGACATTATCCACCACACCCCGAAGTGATTGGCTTATTTTTTTTCCCCGACACGGCGCACGGGCGTGTGAGGGGATGGGATGGCAGAGATAGTATGCGGGGCACGGGAGAACACACGGGAAAAGTATAAAATGGAAAAAGAAATCTCCACAGTCGTCGTATACTACGGCAAGTCCCGTGATTTTTGCGCAAAAACGCAAGGACGCGTGAAGAACGCGGCGGTGATCTCGAAAAGAAAAATCACACGCGCCCGCGTAATTCGCGAACCGTGAAATGTGTCTTCTTCCCGCGGATGTGTGTGCGTGAGCTCGTTTTCGCGTGTATACGTTTGTGTGTGTGTGAGAGGACAGACAGCTGGTCGACGGTCTGAATGCCCAGTTTTCCCGAGGAGCTCATATTTCAAATCTTGGAAAGATATAGCAGACCTCCGCCCCCGCCGCGCCTTCGCCGGTCCACCATCACCTCTGCAGCAGCCTCGGCGCACGCAAACGGATGGGAAGTGAAATAAATATATGCGGAAAAAAAAACATCTTACACGTATACATATTAGTGCATCACCATGTAAAATCTCGCACTCACATACACACGTATACACACATTTTATTATAAATATATACACCCGTATTATATCCCATGCGAAATAAATGTAGCTATTTTCCTTCGATTTCTTCAACGCCGCACCGCCGACCGCCCTTCTTTACTCGCCGTCCCCGGCCGACCATTATACCACGCACGTATACATACACTCGCACACAATGCGTATATATATATATATAAATTATATACGCACTTGTACATTTCTTCTTTTGCTTTTTTTTTTTCTTCTTCCTCTTCGCGATGTTATGCGCGCATATATAACATATACATATACACACATTGTATACATTATACGAATACTCGTCCCCTCGCGCCCCCCGCCCTCATCGGCCGTTCTTTCGAAAACACATTTCCCTCGCGAAACGTCATGACGCAGCATCGCCGCCCGACCCATACAATGGACCGCACACGCATTTACACGGCGGCGGCGGAAAATAGCGCTCAGCACCACACCAGACATTGTACACGGACAGATACAATGTATGACGACGCGGAGGACGAAAGTTGGAAGGCCGGAGAAGGTGGAAGAGCACAGCGTGTGTATGTGTATAATAATATGTATAGGAGTAGATAATATATTATAGTCGCCGAGAGGGCGAAAAAAAACCTTTAACCGTCCGGGGGAATACTACACGACGTATTATGGACTGTGCTATATATGTATACACACGTGAGACCTACCGCAATGCTGCTGATGTGCTTAGCGGAGAAGCCCGACTGCGGTCCGAATTCGGGTATAGCCCTGTCGTGCGCCAAAGAAAATTATCCCCGTTGCGTCTAAACGCACGTCGGTTCTCTAAACAACGTATCGACGTTTATTATATTTTTTTTAAACGCGTATATATATATATATACAAATAAAATAGGTATATTATAATAAAATTCAATAAAAATGCGATGTTATTTGAATTGTTTACACGTCATTAGAGGTGTCGTTTAAATATTTATCAATCTTTGAAGATGGTATACTCGACTCATGTAACAGTATAATTTTGGAAAGTTCAAATACGTGAAACAAATTCATAATGATATTATTATATAAGCGTTTTGATTAAATTCCTGAACATTTTAGTATACTTGGAATGTGATGTACAAAATAATGAATTGAATTTCGCGTAAAAACTTTATATTGTTGGAATATTAACGCCGAACATTGTTAGCCCGCGTAAATGTACCGTATTACATTTATATAAAAACACATACGGAAATAACTGTTCTGTTTATTTAATTTGAAAACAACATTTTCTACCCACTTTGAACGGGTTGCAATCGGAGTTTGAGAATGAAAATATAGGTTAGATTTGTGAACGCCGACATTTTTACAACATATCGTTGTCGTACGACTGTATAATAATATTCACCGCGGTGATTTGGACAAAGGGGGGTGTATAGTGTAAGGTGCAGACGGTGGGTGTTCTGAGTTTGTGTTTTTTTAATATAAACACATCGTATACCGTACCGCGACGGAATAAATTAGTTAAATCGGCCTTGAACTATTCGAATAGCGATCAACGGATCAAATATAATAAAAAAAAAAAAAAAAAAAAATGATATAATATTATAAATTAATATTCATTTTTATTGTGGGTCGCGGTAAAGGGGGCATGTACATTTTAAAGGGTGAGTTAAAAATTCTGTAATCCTGATCGCGCGCACTTAATAATAACAATGTCGCCAGACCACTGATTATTAAACTCATAAATAATTTATACTTAAAATTAAAATATTTATAATGCACTCGTATGTTTGCATTTTTTTATCAGTTATTAATACGTCATATTATGTAAACTACCGTTTAACATTGTTTTAATATCGAAGAGGGAGCATTGCGAAAAAAATATATAAATGTTAGAATTCAATCCAAAAACAATATAGACTATAATATTGAACGACGAGAGCAACCGAAGAAAATATTTTATCAATTGGTTTATTATGAAAAAAAAAAAATGTAATTTTTGTTATACGATTTATTTTTAAAAGGTTCAAGTTTGTTTTAAATTATCCATTCCTCGATTAACATAATTCTGTGATCTAAGATCTCAATTTTCGACTATAATATTATAATATAATATCTTATGACGCAATTAAGATAGATTATTCAATTATTAATGTGTGTATACGTATATTTTATATTATAGACGGTCTGTTAATCGTGAAACGTACTTCTGATCGAATAATATTACAACAACATTATCGCGTACTGTCGTTTGATAATAAAGTTTGTTAATTGCTAAATAAACTATTTGTTAATATCAGAGTGCACTAATACATGCTGCGGATGCTGAGATAAGGAATAATATTGGAGTTCTACTCAAAATGAATATACGCGGTATACATATATCGTACCTGTATGTGTATAGGTACTTCTATAGTGTAGGTGTATACGGGAAGAAGTTTTCGAGTGTAACCTATTATATAACTCGTGTTGTTGTTTAGTTCCTAGAAAGTTAGGCATTGTTTACGGACGAGTATTAGATTTTCTCTAATAATAATACGTATATATAGTAGTTTTGACTAAAACTAGACGCAACTTATTTAAGGGTCGAGGTTTATTGAACTTTCATCCGCGCGTTATTTACAATATTATATATTATTAATTATTAAATTATGTTATTATATATTGTACCGTGGTCCCCGAATCCCTGATCATCCCGGAAGACGTTATATTGTTTGTTTCCAATCCCGGTACCAGCACAGACAGTAAATAAACACATAGTATCGATTTAGTATTAATTATTTTGACGACCACCGCGTCGTAAACCGTGTTACGTATAACTACTCGAAAGCTGTGGGGCCTGACATCTATACAATCGCCTACTGATAACCTTCAAACAATCGAATAACGTATATTATAGCACAACACATAATTATATTGGCGAATTTAACCGTATTAATATCATAATACATTATTTTTTTTTGCGTTTTAATGACAATATTAGCGAAAACTCATTTTTATGCAATTGTAACTTTTGGTTAAACGTATAAAGGATGCCTTTATATTTTATTACTATCGTTACAATCGAGTTGTAATCCGGTCTTGACTGAATATAAAAGTGTATACTAATTGATTCCAATATTTAGTCATATAGATCGGTAACTTTTTCTCTGGAACCATCTCTGAGAGCACTTATATATTCAGGTCTACTTGAATATTGACACTCATGTTGATCATCAATAATTCTATTTTTATCGATTTTGCATTAAAAAAATATTATTTTTGTTTTCATACATTGCAAGACATTGATAATGTATGACGGTTAGATTGATATTTAACAATTTTAAGTAAAACCGTGTAGACAGATTTACTTAAAATTTAAATTACTTAAAAATAATTTAGAAATAATATATCGCATATATAATCTCAGAACCAAAAAACAAAAGGTGCTATCTTAGAAAATAAAATTATTCGGAAGAGCGATTTTAAATTTTAAAACTTCACTATGTTATATCGTCTTTCGACTTTTAATGATTGTTAAAAAATTAGAACAATATTATTCTGAGTTAAGTTTTATAATTTGAGTTTGATTTAAGCAAAACTTTACGTTTAAAAAACGATAATTTAAATAATTTCAGTTATGGAGCAAAAATTCAATATTAAGGTTAGCCAGGTTAGGTCCAATAAATAGTCCTAGCCTAACCTTTTGAATGTGAATTTGTTTTTTTAACTTAATCAGAATTTTTTCTGTCTTGATCTAAATGCACATTTCCTAGAAAAAGGTTATGATTAATATAATTTTGCTATTATTTATACCTAAATTATTATTATTATTATTATTTTTTTTTTGATAACAATATAATATGTAAAGTAATTAATAATATTATGTGGTTGATATAATAATTAATAAAAAATAAGTAATACTTTTTGGTTATCCATAATAATAAATTTGATTGTATAGATAGGACCTATTGATTTAAACACTGTATAACTTATTAAGAATCCAAATGTAATTTTTAATCAATTTGTAAACTATGTTGATTTAAAAGCATTTTGTTCTTTGTAGTTTGTACGTAATAATATTTAAATAATACGTATAAATGGATTTTTTGAATTACAGATAATTGATAACTTTAATTTATATAGTAGTATTGTACTTATATGTATAAAAAGTGTATTAAAAAAAAAATTCAAGTTGATATTGTTTGGGTCTGAGCTCACAATAAACAGAGTTGGGAATAGATAATGTAAAATGTATCTAGATAAATTCGAAACATAATATATATGTATACCTATGAATTTATCTTTGTGAAGAAAAAATATACAACAAATTCTGAAAATATCTGGATAAAGATAAAAAATGAATATGTTTTCATCTAAATAATAAAAGATGATTTAAAAAAAATAAAAATGTTATTTGTTGGTTCTCATTATCACTATTTCACATTTATAATAATGACGCCTCATTAATAATCAATAATAATAGTAGAAGGTAGATGTTTATAATACTAGTTAAAATAATAATATTTTATAACTAAAATAATAAAAAAAAAAAAAAAAAACAAGAATAAAATCTTTAAAATAACAATATGCATAGAACACGTTGCTCAATAATAATTTATAATTATCATTTTTTTTTTTTTAATCCATAAGACAAAAATCGTACGTATTTTACATTTACTCAACTTATAGAAATAACAAAAATAAGTATACATTATATTACTATAATATAATAAATTAACAATAAAAATAGAACATATATTTATGCAGTGCGTGTATACGAGGGGCAACCAAACAGCATCAAAAAACATATGATGTTGTATTATTTTAATTTCAATATAAAATATTCAATTAATTTGTTCTCAGACGCTTACAATCTATTAACATGAATTACTCACTTGAATTCGTATTATTAAGTTGTTATTTTCATTTTTGCTTAAATATAACTTCAAAAACATTGATGAAAACATTTAACATAACTTTTAAAACATCATAAGGCAGGTTAAGTTACTTATAATAACCGTAATTAATCACAATATTTTTTAAAAATGTACATTTGATTACGTAGGATATATGTCAATGTTACTTGGACAATGTCCATTCAATAGAATTCAAGTAAATGTTAGTTTTGATATCAAAAAGCAATGGCCACTAAAAAATAAAAATGATAACCACGGGAGACAATAATAATTACCGAACGTATCCAATTATTACACACTCTTATGTTGTTTACTGACCGTCGAAACTTATATTTATTTACGCCGTTCCTTATGAATGACTATTTTATTACATTATAATAATACTTAATATTATAGCGTAATAAATAGCTATAGTACGTGGTTAAGTCGTATTATATTTATAGGTGCGGTGGAAGTGGCCCTGCACATACTCTGCGAATACCCAATAGTGATCTGTGTTTAACGTTCGAAATGATATATTATAAATATGTTCGACGACGGGTATTTTCCGAGTAAGCTGCGGCGGCGGCGGTGGGACCACTGCTTCTGGCTTTCTTCTCGCCGCGAAATAAATGATATCGTAGGCCGTCGCGTTCATCCTCGACGACGGTTCAGGCGTTATTTTTTTTCTCTCCTCCCTCGCGCACTCAACCACCCTCTGCCCACCCCTCCGTTCGGCCCAAACCGCTATCTGCAGTCCGCAAATACACATCACAACACCCTAGGGTACCATACACCGGCGAAAAGCTATCAATTCCTATGTCATTTCTACGACTCGGTTCGCGTGCGCGCGCACTCGCGCACACATACACACACACTCTTGAAGCGACCGACGGTGGAAGAAAAGAAAAAAATATAACACACACACACACACACACACACACATATATATACATATATATATATATATATATAATGCCCAACTTTTGAAAGTGCCGATTCCTATTCGGCGGCGGCGATGGTAATGGCGCCCGTATAGACATTTGCAAACTGTCAAACGCAACCGCCACGGCTATTCTTCTGTCCGCCACCGCCGCCGCCTTTGCAGTGCCGTACATTATGAAATAATGTATGCGTACGCGCGCGAGTGAGTGTGTGTGTGTGTGTGTGTGTGTGTGTGTGTGTGTTTGCGTCCGCAAAGGGCAAAGAGGTAGGTACATACATACGAACGTCGAAGTGTGCAGCAGCCCTTAAAAGCACGTCTTTTGAGCGCGTGAACTTTATTCGGATTTCTGCATCCGTTGTGCACACTTCACTACGGCTGCTGCCTTTTTTACAGCGCACCGGAGCCGGCCGATCGGGGACGAAAGAAAAACGCCTTTTTCGCGACCTCATCGATAAATCACGTCGCGATTAAGTGCCCAATGATATCGTTGTATCGTCGTGTTATAATATTATATATATATATATATAATCACATTCCGCGTCTTCTTTGTCGCGTTGCAGATTTACCGCGAGTTATTTGTATCCGATTTGTATTCGACATCGCAATGATCGAACGTCGAACGCGTTTCTATTATTTTGTAAAATTTATTAACATTTGTAAAAGACACAATATTATTATTATACTCAGATAAATTCAATATAAATATATAGTTATTTTAATATTACTGCTTTGTGCTGCATGGCCAATAATAATAATGTAATTTGTCGCTGTTGTTCATGAATTTGTATAACGAACAATCCAATAACGCGTGTACTGTTGTACACATTAATATTTAATGCCATTATAATATATGTAACGATACCTTACCTAATAATTAGTACCTACTAGGGTTAGGTTAGGTTAGGTTAGGTTTATATTATTATATTATCATTATTAAAGTGCCGTAGTATCGTCGATGTTAATAAGGTACACTTTGTAGGAGTAATAACTTGACATATATTAATTTCTTGGCTCGCACACCCTCTGTTCAAAAAAAACAAAAATAAAATAAAAACACGATAGACATCACGCAAAACGTATAAAAAGAATAATTGTGTTTTCATCGTAAACAATATTGAAGTATAATATTACTAATCTCGTTCTACATGATTTCAATATATATATATATGTGTGTATGTATATGTGGTGTGTATATTTAATATGTATCTAAGACCTAAGTTATATTTGTATTATGTGTATACTTAACATAAGTATATACTATATCATCAATTCGCCATTACGATTGTCGAAATAATTGAAATACTAAATAGTGTCGGTCGTAGTAACATTAAAAACCATAATTTATTTAAAATCAATCTATAAATTTGATTTAGCAAACATGGTAAGTTTATTATTAGTCTGAATTTTTTTTATACAACCGGGAAATTTATGAAAATATAATTGACTTGTTGATTCATATAAATTCCCATCAAGTATAAGTGTAATTTATTTTATTTTATTTCTTTCAACATTAAATTTTAAATGTAATAAAAATTTATACAAAACTATATATCTACGTGTCAAAGAAAATAAATATTTTGAAACTACTTCTAATTGCTATGTATAATATCTATTTAATTATCTAGAAAATCACTATTTTGAATTAACATGTCATTTTATTACTTTATGTTAAGTATTAAAATCATTCGACTTGAGGTATTGAAGTTGCAGTGTGTATAGGTACAGAAATGAGTAAATAAATTATAAGGTATATAATACGTACATTATTATCACGAAATTAAGAAGTCTGAGTAGCGTTATAATTTTAGTGTCATCTATAGAATTTGGAGATTCACTAAACAAATTTCTAATTAAAAGCACATTACTGCGAATAATAATGAACGTTTGGACAAAAGTAATTGGGTTACAATCGACTAATATTTATAAGGGGTGTCGTCTTTGCATATAAAGTGAACTCCAAACATTATCATACGTATGTTTGTTATCCAGCTAAGCATAAATACATTATAATGATCGTAAACTCAAAAATTGTATTGTTGTGATAGTGTGGTATAATGGTATTGGTATTTAAATATTTAATTAAATAGTTTCTCGAAAGTGTCATCAAATCATTGAATTACTTCTTTCTTAAAAATTATATATTTATGTTTTATCTACTCGCAGACCACATTCTTGTGATACCACAAATGGATATTATATATGATTGTAGAGTTCATTATAACGTGATCGTATTATTATTGTATTATAATATTAGCTAGGGTGGCGAGAATCAAATCTGTTTTCGGCATTTTCATCGGACTTCGATTTAACTATTATTGTTATAGGACTACAACAAAACATAATATTAAATGCCACGATATCGATATAATGCATTGCAGTAATCGTAGTTGTAATAATTATACCAATTATACGGGCGCTTAGTAATAAACGTTTATATTCCGATGTTACACTATATTATCATGCTATCTACACAAACCGCGTATTTTATCGGTGTTTTGTCAAGCGTTACGCATATTATAATATACTTATATTACCTAATACAGTGTGATAATAATTACACGATCTGTAGAATGTATTATGCTGCCTGTGTGTTATGGCGTATTGACGTAAACGGTGTATAGGTATAATAAATAATATTAATAAGACATTACTTTAGCAAAAAAATACATAACGATCAATTGATTACAGATAAATAGCTACAACATTCTCTGTAAGCTCAGTTTGTGTTAGGAGTGTAAAGTTCTAAACAATATATATATATATTGTAATGATAATATAAATGGCCGTATACTTGTTATTGTAATAGCGAAGCCGAATAATGTAATTTATTATTAAATCGTATCACATTATAACATTATGATATTGTAAAGATCGACATTTGAACTTTCACCAGATTATAAATACGTCGAAAAGAACGAAAATTAAATAAATATTATACGAGCAATATTGACAAGTGATAGTAAAGAACACAAGCGGACTCAGTTAAAACATCAAAAGCAATCTGGGGAGTGGTGCTTTTTAAGTTTTTTTTTATTGGAGAGCGAAAAAATTAAACTAGCCAATAATATTATTTTTTATTGTCATATCACTTTTTCACCATCGTAGTATAAATATGTGTATCTTGATATAAACGTGCTGTATGGCACATTATTGGGATTGAAGAGTTATACTATAATATTTTAATAAATCGAAGATAATTTGAAAGTTGGAAATAGCTTTTGTCATCCATACGTCAATAATAATAATAATAATAATATATACATAATAATATTATATATTACCTCTGTACTTATTGTACGAGTATTGTATTGAACGCATTGTGGTCTTCATCTTTAAATTTGACGCATCGACTGCATCGACCGTCGGGGGCGTTTGTTGATCTGATGTCGGGAGAAAATGACGTAGAAAAATTAATGCAGCCAATGTACACGATTCCTCATATGGTGTTACTGAATTTAATGTTTTCCGCGCGCACAAGTCGCGAGTTCACTTCGGGTGTACACATGTCCATACACTATGTAATATGTTTAACTGTCTAAGCGTGTAATGCATATAATATGTATATACAATCATCGCTATTTAGGCAGTCAGCGATGAGACGGTCGCAGCGTTGTTATAAATCGTTGCCGAGAATATATATAATATTATTGTTGACCTCGGCGGACCATTACCGTAATAGTTTTGGCTCTGAGGGTTTTAACCCGCGAGCTAACCGGCGCGAAAGAGGATAAAAGGGACTCGTGATTAATTCGGAAACAAAGGGGGAATTGCGAAGAGGATCGAACTGGAAGTCGGTTCGTGTATCGTGCGTATAGGTATATACATATATATATATATACATTCTATTCGAACATACATGTATATACACACACACAAAGCTCCCGTGACCTCGTGGCGGCGACGACGACAGCGGGCGGTTGACGTGGGGACGGTAACTGGCCTTTACAAAGTTTTGGCCTTTGGCCGTGCGCCCTTTTAGCCGGGATCCGCAAAAGCCATTCCGGTCGACGTGATTTCTGTCCCGCGCGTCAAAGGCGACGACCATAATATATTACACGTGCCCCGCGCCCGCCGTGTAAACAAGACGTACGCGAGCCTTTATAGCCCCGTCCGCATTACAACATATTATATTATAATACTTGCAGTGCGCGCGCGTGCGAGTTAGGTGACCTTTTCGGAATATATACGTCGAACCGTAAATATATATATACATGATATGCACTGTTTTTTCTCAACACTCGCGCCCTTTACTCGCTGCACCCACGTACATCCACCCACCCACTCGCGCGCGCACACACACACACACACACATAGATTTGTACAAGGTCGACGTGTATACGCGCGTTAAACCGCTCAACGGGACCTAAAACGGCCTACGATGGCGGTAAACGGGGTTAGAGGGGACGCTACTATACGCGTCTAGCCGGGTCGAGTGTAGCTGTCGCGGACGTGGACAGAAATCGGTTTGCGATCAATCATTGGCGGTCTCCGCAACTCGTTTTCGCAAAACTGTCACATACTGTATAGCATTATAATACACGCCCCGCCGCCGCCGTCCTATAAATCCGCACGAAGATCACTCGCCGCCCCGTTCTCCGCGGGAGTCTGTGGCGGAGGCGTCACGCGCGCGGAATACGAATGACCGTATTGCGTAGAACGCGCGGGTCGGCGGCGTGCAATAATAATCGACGTCGATCTCGGCGGCAAACGACCGTTTTGTTTCGTTTCGCTTCGGGTTTTATGTTTTATCCTCGAAGGCGCTGAAAAAAAAAAAAAAAAAAACCAAATAAATAAATAAATAAAAATAAACCCGACGCGGTTCGATCGACGGCGGTGCCGTTTTTTCGTCCGGGTGAGGTCGGGCGGCGGGACCTTTGTACATAATGCTCGTATGCAGTTACCCCCGAGAAACACGTTTTTACCATTGCGCGCTCCAAATGCCGATGTCGTGTAATGTATACAGCTATATAATAGCGTATACACCTACACAACGTGTAATTGTCGGCACGCATTACACGCGCGCGCACTTAAATTCAAAATAACTCCTCGCCAAACACAATCGCGTCGACGAGTATATTATAATATATTATGTACTAAAGCGGGTACCTGCTACGTGCGTATAGTATACACCTATCCATATACACCACACTCGAGGGTTTGGAAAAACGTTCGTCGTTTACGACAGTGGACGATAGTGATACGGTTATAATGATACGTTATATATACCTATACATATATATTATTCGTCTATGTGTCACGCGACTGTTATACATACGAATGTAACGTTTACGTTATTTCAGTGATTACTTTTTTATATCAGTCTTATCCAAATAGCCTATACTCTTCTACAGATATACATCAGTTATCGTGCTGAATTTATCCTCATTCCCAAGCCACCCTTTGCTTTGGTATATTATTTTATGTTTGTTATGCAATAATATGATATTATACCCCCCCCCCCCCCCCCCCCCCGAACAAACGATTCACTGTTCGATATGACGGGTGTTAGAATGAAGCTACTGACATTTTTGGTATTCCGTTAAAGGAAATCCGTTGCACTGCAGTATATAATATAATATACATTCCAATCACGAAACGACCTCAATATAAAATCAAGAAGTTCCTTGAAGCGATAACATATTATGTACCTACGCAGAAAACGGACGTAAAATGTGTTCGAAAAAAATTAAATCGATTTGAGGAATGAAAAAAAAAATGTATTTTCATATTGAACGTTATCAAAGGGGTCAATAAAATGTATCAGCATAATTTATAATATTCTAATATTATCTAACAAGGTATTTTCTTTACTATTGTATGTGAGCGAAAAGTATAATCAGACTTATGGCGCGAGAATAAAATAATATACTTAATGATTAGATACTGAGTCATATTATTTTGCTTAGTAACTGTATATATTGCAAGGGTAAGCATAACATGTGAACCAAGTGTATAGTAAATAAAAAAAATATTTGCTGCATTTACGATGGTATAGTTTCTGACAATATGACGCGCATACGAAATGCTTAAAATTCAAATCTAAAAACGTGATTATATAGATTCATTAAATATAACAATATATTATTTCCTATACTATGATAGAAACATTTTTTTTAAATTATAAGCCTAGTTGTAGTATTCGCAGCACGTCGCCATATGTCAAAACATATAAATTATTATGTAAATTTAAAAAAATTCTATTTCGTTATTTACAATTCACATTGCAATTATTATGAAGTTTTTTGTCAAAGTAACCATGACCTAGTAAAAGTCCAAAATCTCACACAATGAGTTGCTAGTATTCAAATCATCTAAAATAATAATCAACATCATGTTTGCAAACATTCGAAGCACATATGATCGATATAATAGCTAATAGCAGTTATCTTATCTAATGTGATTGAAATATAGTCACCCGATAAGTATAACGCTCAAATAATATTATTGAACAAATTATTCAAATATATTAAAGCACAGAGCATTAAAATAAAAACGAGGATAAAAAAAGAAGAGAAAATAATTGAAAGTAAAGATGGGCCAATAATATAATACACAGCCCACTCATTTCGTGTCTTATCTACGTATACTGTATTTCAGCGTACTGCTTAAACACGACACTGTGCACTTTTAACGGAGTACCCATGCTGTCATGTTATGCACTTGTGTGTTATAAATAATACAGCATAGTATAGCATTCGATTTTCAGAATTACTACAAAATATGATTTATTACGACTGTATAGATTATAAAATATTTCACTAAAGCGGTTATTGCGTGTCTAATAATGTATGTTTATAATAATAATCGGTGTACTGCAAACGTCTTGTGGAATTGAGTGTGCATATTAATATATATATGGTAATAATATACACATCGATAGGTAACGCGAATCCTATTAATTTAATTATTCTTATACTGACCAAGTGGTCAGTTATTGTTTTAATGTAACGCGCTAATTTTTGCTAAATTTTCTTATTTATGTATATCTTATTATATTTTTCGCAAATAACTAAAAAATATCCCATCAAAAATTGATATTGACACATGGCTAGTGAGCCGGATAAGATTATTGAGGGGATGATAATATTACAAATAATTTTAAGTAGTTCAACCTTATTTTAAAAATTGTTAAGATCTTTTGAGTCTTTTAATAAAATATCAATTGTATAGCTTGCAGTGATAGACATAAAGTTTTTATAACGAAAAATGACAACTTTCGATAAACGGTAACCACACATATTTTTAGCCACTCTGGGATATTTAGCTACTTAATTATTATTGTATGTACGTACTATATAATATGTTATTTATTGGTACAAATTAAGTAGGACGCTACTCCCGAACACTAGTGTACTCTGCGAATATAATATTATAATATTTCCATCAAATTATTATTAGGTATACGAATTTATTATTACGAAATGTTTGAATTCAAAAATCAATAATAATGTTCTATTATATTAATAAAATATATACATAGAAATGTATATAATGCGCGTCGCACAGGAAATATGTTAAGAATAGTATATTGTATATGTTACACTTATAAAATGTATACCCCTTTACGTACATTAAATTGCATGAGCGGTTTCTTTTCTAACACATTTTTGTATTCAATGCTTATATTTATATTTACACGAGACATTTTTAAACCCCTAGTTTTATTTACAGATGTAACTTACACAGACAGTATTGTCATGGCAAGGTGACTTTTCGAGTGTAAAGTTGTGACTTAGGAACATGGGAAACGAAAAATAACGAACATCGAAGAAACGAGTTTCCACATTGTTGTTGTATCACACTATTGTACAATAATAATAGGTATACTAATAATAGTAATAATAGTTACGATAATATAATAAAGTATACTATAAATATCGTCGTATTGCAGATTACAAAATGTCCACGCCAAACGTCCGACTTTCGAATGTGCCGTTATAATTTGTATTGTATACTTATACGATATAATGCAGTGCAAACAGAATATAATAGTATTTTCACCTGCTGACATTTTATTAATCAAGGTACACACACACTTCTGCGTTCAGTGTATAAATACATACTAAATAGATACTGATGCTGTAGTTTGGTCCAGTTTTTCCAGAAGAGTGATACCGCTGCAGGTATTTACATAAATTCTGCTTAAAGTCCTTAATGTACAATTTTGTACAATGTGTGGGTGTATAACGCACACGACAAATCCTCTCGAAACGTCATTCGTAGGATTACACATACCTATGGGAAATATCAAATTATATGCATAATGTACCTACGACTTACTTTCCATAGAGTTTAATGTGTTTCGGTATAATGTACATCATAATATGTACAGAGAAATAAAATAACAAAATATCCTTTGTTTAACGTCGAAAATAGTGAGAATTACGATTATTTATTTATTTTTTTTTAAACCGAGAGCGAATTGAAACAAATTATATTAGATCGGCATTAACTTATAAAAAATATGTTCGAAATCACAACAAACGAGATCATACAATTAATTCTGCCTGTATTCGTAAATTATGTTACTTAGTTTTATTTAACGAATATATATATATTTGTGTGCGTAAAAAGCCTTAAGTCGTACACACTCCCGTGGCGGTCATCGATTTTCGAATTCAACTAATATATAATCCGTAATAATTGTATTTGAAAAATACATAATAATTGTGCATTGGCATACAAAAAATGCGACCACATATATGATTCGTGTGTATGTTACTGTTATTAAATGCGAGTGCAGGCGTGTACACCTCGTTACAAGATCGAAGAAAGCCAACGTTCGGCCGCGCGGACGGTGAGGCGTGCATATTGAGGGGAATCAACTTTAATACCGGAACATCCGATGCGAAATAATTGATTTGCGACGGGTAAACGAGCTGTTGGCGTAACTCCGGGGCCGGAGGACTTGATTAAAAGCACGCGCCCTAGTACACACGCACATACACACATATATATAAAGTTTATATGAATATGGAAAGAGAGCGAGAGAGAAAACTAGAGGACGAAATGCAGATACCCTTCTCCCGTCGTACCTATATTCACCTTCAATAGACTACAACTACTACTATCAGGCATCGTATATGCTATATAATATGCATCATCCGTGTGTGTGGATATGCGTTTATATTGGAAACTGTTCAACGACAAAAATGTCTGTATATATATTTTATATATATTGTGTAACTTATATATTATACCTATTTGAATATGCGTACAGCAATAGTACAATATTTGCACGATAAAAACACGTCGCGCGCACAGCCAACTATCCACGTCCCGATGCGTAACACGTGTCTGAAAAAATGCCACATATTTATTATTTGGGAGAGTCTTATAATAATTTGTGAACAAAAAAAGAAAAGCACCTAAACGTATATTTATTGAAATTTGGAAAAATATATATATAGTGTTGACGTCGATCGAATAGTTTAAGAGAAATCGTCCATTAACAATGAGCTTAAAAAAGTAACTTAATGTTTCCGTTAGGTTGGAACATTAAATATTATGATGCACATCATACGCTATTGTTTGTCCGACACATATGTTTTTATTACATTGTAATCAACTTATTCGATATTTGAAAAAGAGTATTTTATTATTAGTATAATATGACCTTTTTATGATGAAAGTAATTTTCCAACAAGCAAATGTTAATTTAGACTCATACAATGCGTACTCGTCGACAAAAGACTTCAGATAACCATCAAATCATTATTTTTAAATTAAATTATTCGTTTTGTTTGTTTGTGTACTGAGCCTTTTAATATAATATTTGCTTTGAAAAAAAAAATGTAATTATTTAGGTAACTAATATAACTTAATATATAAGATGGTTTTTTTTAATAACTTGTTAAGTATTATATTGCATTTTCTATTCATATCAGAGTATAACTTTTAACTTAACCAAGTCACAGATTAAAATTAAAAAAATTAAAAGATGAATAATAATAAACAATTAAATGGTAATTTTTCTTAGACGAACTTAACTTTAATTAAGCTATTACAATTAAAAAAAGTAATTATCCCAGCCACGCAATCTTGATTTTTAACAGCTTATGCCTTATTACCCAATGACAACTATTTACTAGAATGAACTAGTTTAACTTTTAGTACATCTACTTCAAAAAATGTGTATAATAATTTTTGTGGGTGATTCATATCTCTATAATCTATAAATTTAAGCTTTGATTTAGATATAGTGTTATACAGCATTAAAAATAAAAAAATCTAAAAACTTTGTTTTTATCATAATTCTTTCAACTTAAAACTATCGACAAGTATACACATATAAACATTTTCAAATGAAAACTTTCAGATTGGTTATAGTGTTCCAATCGTGTATCATACTGTGAAAAATAGTGTATATAAAGACTGTGTCCCTGTTAGTCGGGATTGATGTAGAAACGAATTTCTCTTTACTATTACGTATGGTTGTCTTTAAATACAAAAATATATTTAATTAAGAAATCATTAATTTTTACAATATGCGCAGATATAATAATAAAAAAACATATAATTTATGAAACAAAGTAATATTGTATAACATAATTATTTATTGCCATAACATTATAATAAAGATATACTAAAGTACTATTAAATAAGCATCATACATTTTTAGAATATTTAGCATTTTAATTACGAATTATAATGTATAGCCATACTGCAGTTAATAGGTATACGCATTATATTTTTGTATCGGCAATTTAAAAAAAAATAAAAATACATACGATTCGTTCTGGTATCGCGTGGTGCATATGCCGCATTAACATCGGTGTCTGTTCAACCGGTCCACCACACCCCTGTGCGCTTTGACCGAGAGATCACGACCGCTCAGCGTCCGCTCTTCATGACAACATTCAAATAATAAGGGTCCGCGATCACTACAGGTGTATGAGAGGACAACACGACGCGGTCGGATAACGACGTATAATATAATAAAATAATGTTATGCATAAAAATAGAACCGGACGAAAAAAATACCCACACGTCTGGCGCCAATTATTATTATTATTTATAATATTATTGCGACCGTTTCGACCCGAAGGTCATCACTGAGCCCGTCACGGTAATAAATTGAAATATTACGTAATCTAAAACCAAAACAATCACAAAAATCATCGTATCTCTCAATCGATATGCTTTCCAACTGTTCGGGGAAATCCCGCAATGAGGTTAAAAATAAATCGACCAAGAGACGCATTAACAAACATTATATAATAATTACGAATTACTTTTACGAAAAATAATAAATATTATATATTTTATTAGAGGTGCAACTATATATCATAACGATGGGTTTCCCTCTCCCTCGTGTCTTCCAGTTCGTTAAAGTATATATATTTAAAATACAAAAAAAAATATGTATATATTATGAAATATCGACGAAATTTCTGTCGCACAGTCGCCTGGGAAGATTTCGCGGTGTGGTTTCGATATCTTTTTTTCTTTTTTTTTTTGGCCCGCGTTCAGATCGCGCGCAGCATTGAGATGTAGCCCCGCAGCAGCCAGCCAGCCCTCGACGAAAAGTTTTCCGTGGTCGCCGATGATTTACTGCGCTTCCCCGGAGAGGACGCCGACCGGCCGGCCGACCGACCCCGTTCCGGCGCGAGGGAGCTTACACGCGAGTATAATAATAAGCTAGGCGTGTATACGGAAACCGAACGCGGTTGGCTGGTCGGCGGTATTCGCGCGCGGACGGTTTTCGGCCCTCGCGATAACGCACTTATGCCGCCGAAACTACCTACGCGCTATTATACTGCAATAATAATAAATAATAATATAATATTACGCCGCCGCCCAAAGCATTCCTTTTCCTGCATAACTATACATATATAATACAGGCCGTCACAGTCGCATAGTCGCGGTCGTCGGGTCTTGCGCTAAATATATTTATACGCACACACACACACACACACACACACACACACACACACACACACACACACACACACACACACACACAGATATATATATTATATTATGCAGATCTATCGCGGACCATACTCTTCCGCATATACGAACCTTATCTCCTCCTCTTCGCGCACCCCCCCCCCCACCACAACCACCACATCGCCATAGGACCCGTCCAACCACCGACGCAGCGCTACTATTCTCCGTCCGCGAGGACCTTAATTATACTCGACGCGCCGCGTACTGCAGTGTACGATGCACATATACCATCGTTATAATAATAATAATAATAATAATATGTGTACGCAGATACGAGCGGTATAATGTGCTTGTGGATTACAATGTAATTAAATCGACCAAAAACCCGCCGTGCGCTATTCAGTGCTTCCCGAAGACAACAAGCTCGACGTATTTATTATTTGAGTGTTTGCAAAATAAGACATTAGATTATAATATACAGAGTGTTCAATAAAGGATATGTTGAGTTTCAAAACCGTAAGTGTAGAACGAATTTGGTTAGCGATGCGACTTCATAAACATCGACGGTGAAGGATATATAGAACATTTGTGTGAAAACAAAATGTAAAAACAATTTTATAATCTAAAGTTATTTTGATCGGTACGACGGTACCTGCGTTTTAGTTGATTGTAAGTTAGTTACTTTATTCGATATAATTATACCACTTTAAAAACCAAACATCGTTTATAATTCATAAAATATTATTTATTTCAAAAACGCTGTGGTCTATAGACAAATAAATCAATCTTTAACGACAGTATCTTGAATCGAATGGAGTCCATTCGAATATACTATAAAAGGGTTACAATAAGCTTCGGTAATTGGCTGATAAAAATTAAAGATAAAATAAAAATAAATTATAATTTGTTAAGCTATCGGAATTAAACGACGAAAATTTTGTATTCAATTTTTTATAGACTTGTAAAATACCTGTAGACACATTCCCTTCCATACTTCTTAGGAGTTGGTAGTGCAAAAATTAAGAAATTTAATACTATACGATTGTAATATCATTATTGTATATAATGTGTTTTAAACGTATACAAAGAATAATTAACATTTCTCGGTATACGGATTTAGTTACAACACTAAGAATATCACTGCAGATTGCAGACGTCAAGTACCTATCTATATGATATAAGCATCTACAAAAAATGTTTGGCTTCTCAAGACCCCAACGATAATAATTAATGATATACTATAGTTTGATGTTTATAAATCAAACGAGATAATACAGTGATTTATTTTATTTTATTGAACTTGCCTTAGCTACTATGAACCTCAGAAGATATTTATTTTGTTTAACTGTATTTTGTCTTAAAAAAACTTTTATACATTTTTTTTAAAACAATTTTTCATACCTAATTATTATGATTAATTTTATACCATTTTCTCTTGAGGTTAAATCATTATACTCATCTGTTTAGCCTAAATTAGTTTCAATTATAATATTATAATGCCGTTCACTATGGGTCCTATAGTTTTAACACTCAATTAACAAATAACATCATTGTAATGATTTTGTGTAGTATATTATCTTTTTAATAATTAAAATTTTTAATTATATTTTAGATTATTTAAATATTAAAAGTTAAAGAAGACAAGAGAAATGGTAATATTTTAATATTATATTTGGGCTCGTTAAATCAAAAAAAATATAAGTATAAATTTAAATGCAAAATATAATTTTCGAGATGATAATACAAATACATCGAGAAAGTTTAAGATCTAAGAAACATTTTGTCGTTTTTTGTCTTGAGAATTTTAAAACTAATATCTACTCAAATAATATTATTAGGTAACTCCTTATTAACATAATAATATATTAAATAATCCAACCAGACAGTTTTTTTTTATTCAAATAAATCTCTAATAGTTTTAAATTTCTTATTGTATTAGTTAAAACTAAAACGAACTCTTGACAATCTAATTTACTATAGTGACTAAGTTATATATATATAGTATAACTAGGCTATAAACAGTATAAACGTAATATGCAGTTATTAAATATTTTTAATTTTTACTTTTTTATGCTTTACAATTTACGAATCTTATATCGGATCTAATCGAATTTAGAGATTTATAAGGGTTAAAACTGAATAAACTACACGTCGTACTTTGACTTTTCACTGTTGCGTGTTTGTTTTTTTATAAGTTTATAAATGTGCATTATACATTTCTTCAATAATATTAAGTAAAATAATTATTAATATTGATATACGGTGGTGGCGAGGAGGAGCGTCAGACCATAGTTTGTTCGAGTGGATTGTTCATCAAGTCGGAACACTGTTTTAACGCGTTCTGACTACTTGGACCAACCTCGTCGCTTTTGTAAGTTCGGTGATCGCAACTTCAAGTTTGCGCGAGCTTTGAAAGTATGTGGTGGTTGATTCTGAAATCTTCGATAAGAAACTTTGCACCGAGGTTTATGCCGAGATAGGTCACATATATATAATAATAAGTATAACGAGGGGCGACCAGCCTCGGAGTAGGGGATCGTGGTTAAGAAACTTTGACTAAACCGGTAACTAAATACATATACACATATATATTACATAATATATATATATATATTACTTACATACACACAAATATGAGACGCGTGTGCTCGAGAGATCACTTTACGGCTTTGGTTTTTACCACACCCGCATGTGTTGTATACCTACCTGTATGCACTTGCACAAATGTATAATAACGATCAATTTGGAATACAGATATTGAGATATATGAATGGGCGAGACAGAGCACCATTAATATATTTTTAAATTTTTAAGTCCCATCATCTTTTGACATCAACAGCAGTTGGTAAATGATGATAATGAATTATGCCATTTTTGAAAAAACTTATAAATCAATATTAGTCCTTTAACAATTTATTTATTTACAACTGGTGGCTGATAAAATTCGTATTGTTATAAATCGTTTTGAGCGGGATTTCACGCGTGAATATACTAGAAGTAATAATAATAATAAAAAAAAAATAAGTTAACACACGTCGTCTTTCATCGTATAGCGCAATTACTCACTAATTTACTCGTATATAATAATACATAATCGTTTAATGAAAAATACATTGTGTTATAATAACAGCTGGTGCATTATGTATAAATGCATACTATTGTGTGGCGATTGAGTATTTTATTGCTATTCTCTTAACATACTATTACACATTTTTTTTCACATTTTTTTTCTGAAACAAACTGCTTAACCTAAATGCGCTCATAACAAACTTTAAAATTTCACTTACGTAGGTAAATAGGTAAATAGCAAGAGGGTATCAAACCATTAAGGACACAACGGGTTTGTACCACAATAATATAATATTTAGTATAAATAGTATCATGTAAAAATTATGTCAAATGTCCAAACACAAAGTTATCGTCTACCAACCGATAATAATCACTGCTCATTGACTGTACACACCATTTTATGCCACGTAAAATCGTATAGCGGATCTCTGAATACGCGAGTGTGTAATAATACAATTTTATTCTACTCGCTTGTGGCCTGCAAGTATAATGCATTATATATATAGTAGAATTTCATAGACAACACGTGTTATCGTATGCACTTGCGAGACTTAAAATCCAAAGTTACTAAGATGTGTATTAAAATATTAGCCCAATGTTTATTTTGTGCGTGTGATGATGAACAAGACACTTGTTCGCGCGCGGTTCAGTCGTTTCTCGCGGTTCCGTGGTTTTTTGCAATATTGTGAACAATAATAATATGAACTACTACTGCACGCTTTTCGTCACGCCTGTACCGCCTCCACTTACCTACCTAATACTATATTATGTTCGAGCGACGACCGGATTTTGTATTCTTTTATATACGTTTTAATTACGGACGAGGGTGAAAAGGAGAAAAAAAAATTAGAAATTATACAAAACGAAAAACTGCACCGGGAAACGAAGCTTTCAAATACCCTCTCCCTCTTTTGCATGCGCGCGCGCGCACACACACACGCATACTCATACAAACTATCCGCAAATCCCATCACGAACAGCTCTAATTACCGCCGTGCCGTGAAAAAAGTTTTTAACGCGACGACCAAACAACACCCTATATATACAAAGTGGGTTTTATCAAAGTCCGTTAATTAATTAGCGGCGAAAGTGGCTGACGGGCAGCGTCGGCGGCAGAGGGTTGCAGCGCGAAGAGCTGTGAGAGTGTATACATTATAATGTATATATACCTAAAGAGTGGATAGAACGAGGCTTTTCCTCGCTTTTTCTACACGTCTGTCCGGTCGACGCACAAACCAACACATACATGCGCGCACGCTCGCACTCTTATATATATATATATTACGTATATTGATATTAAGACGTATAATATATGTATAAATATTTATAATATTATTATACCGAGAGCATTTATATATAAATATATATATATATATACACACGCCAAATATAAGGTTTGCCCGCAGAAACCTTACGCGAACGAGCTGGTCTTTAACCCTTTACCCCGCCAACCCATTTCTGAAACTCTCGTCGCCGCACCATCACGACTATCGCGAGTATAACGCTTATAATTCAAATTTGCGTTTACGTGCGCGGCGTTTTACGTATATATATATATATATATATACGGGTATACCTACCCGTCGCCGACCCGCGTAGTCGTCTTAAGTTCGCGCGCGTGTGACGCGATCAAGGGGAAATTATGATAATAGATTCGGTAAACAAGAACAAATCCACTCGGCGCACGCGTCTTTACCGTGCGTGGGCGAGGAAACGGAGGCACCCGAGCCGGGCGGAGGACGCGAGGGGTTGACAGGGTATAATCCCTTGGTCATTAGACGGGTGTATCAGCGGATGACGACGGCGTTTTAAGTTGCCCGGGGCCCAGCGCCAACGACATTCGCCCTGACATAACCGTCACTTTATATGCTAATTCGTCATTAATCCGCAATCTAAAGCGGTGGAAGGGTAGTTTCGTCCTCTGCACCCCGGCCGGCCGACCAGCCAGCCAGCCAGCCGGCCCGAAGTCCTTTGCAATGCACCGCTCGTCCGCCGTTCTTCCATATATAAATTGTATACATAATATATATATATTGTATTGTATGTACAAGAGAGATTCTTCTCGAAACCCGCAACGCGGCGAAACACAAAACGCCCGCGAGATAATATAATATGGTACAACGCGATGTTATCGTCATCGTATAATATCGAATTAGTCCATCTCACGTGCTCGTCAACAATGTCATAACGTATATGCATAAACGTATTAATAATATGTATATGTTATAAGCCGGACCAGGATATTTAAATCCTCAAATAAACCATAAAAATTATTTTTTATAAAAATTGCAATAACGCTCTTAAAAAACGACCTACATTTTTCGGTAAACTTCGTGCCTAATGGTAGTAAACGACGGTTTAAATTTTGGCTTTTTTAATACCTTTTTATTTTAACTCAACTAAAAATAATGCAACGACAAAATATTTAACTTAAACACGCACAATAAATAAATACTAAATATACGGAATTGCGTATGGTAAATAATATATGTACCTATATAAGATTTCTACAATTAATTCTATAAAATATACTCATCACTATCATAGTATTAGTTATTTTTTTGGGAATTTCCCTAAAAATTTTAAGTGCTTCAAAAGATCCACAAAGGTCTTTTATATATTAATAATGACTGAATGAATCGAAGTATATTGTAAACTATTTTTAATACCAATTAAATTTGACTACATAGTTTTATTTTCAGATTTCCATAATAACATATACCTACAAAGACAAGAGTACAACTTTAAACCTGGAAAAATGTATTTATTATACTTGGTAGGAATTTTCAAGCTTAATATAACAATATAGTTTATACTTAAAAATAATTATTTATCTAATAATAAAAAGTTGTGTATACAAAAAAGTTATAAAACTGTTAAACTATTTATCAAATATATTTATAATGCCTACCTTCAATAATACACAATAATATAGGTTCATTTTAACATCTTTTTGTACGTAAAATACTGGTCAAACTCAACTACATTTAAAAATGTTTAGCTATCTTAAATTAAATAATTGGTATATTATAAATTACTGTAATTATTTTTTAACATGATTGGTGTGTTTTATTTTCAGCTGAAGTTTACAACACAAACGATAATAGTAATTCTCAGCAGCAAATTGGACTGAATGAAATCACTGCAAACGGATCGTGTGAAATCCAAAAACGAACTACAAGTCGTAACGTCTCATTGCTAACAGCGTATCATCCGACAGATAATTTCGAAGTATGATAATCATGTTGATTCATTAGAAAAAACACGATTACGATGCCAGGTTTTTTTTGTCATCTCAATCTCAATATAATAATAATTTTAAAAAATATTAAAATTAACGTTTTTTAACGACAGAGGCTGTTTTGAATACTGTGTCGACACGAGAACAAACGCGACGATACTCCGTGTACATAATATTCCGTTGTATAGGTAGCGCTCGGCCGATGGTTGTTGACCGGCCATTTTGGCAGAACGTGACCGTCCGGCAGCTGCAATGACCCCGGAAGTGCTCGTCCAACCCTCATAATGCCGTTCTCCGCAGTCGGTACTTCGTACAATATAATAATATAATAAATCGCCGCGTGCGGTGGGGTCGTCGGTGTTTTCATTGACCCTTGTAGTCATATGTGTGAGAGGTGGGGGTTGCGCGCGCCACGAGGGACCGACCCCTGCAACTATACGGTCGCTGACCAAAACACGTTGTCCCCGTTTGACCCTTTACCCGTAGATTTCCGTCAATAAACAAAAAGGAAACCAGTCTTTCGCCCACCTACCCCTACACTACCCTGCCATACCATATCCATCGTTACCGGTCTATTACTGGCATATCTACGAGTAGCATTCGTATTATACGACAGTTAGGGTTCCCCCACGTAGCTTATAATATTAACGCGCTTTTCGTGTCGATTTACCGAGTAAAAAGGATCCGCAATAAAAAAAATTACAAATCGATTCGATTTGAATGTTATATAGCTGTTCACGAGTACCGACATTTTTAACCGATGGCCGACTGGTTGGCCGACTAATATACATGTATACTATTTATTTTGAGTTAAATATGTGCTATAAAAACCATTGAATAGGATTCGACAACGAAAAACCGCGTTCATGCGGTTCGGGAGTGTCGGTAAAATATGACGACGACGAGTTTGTAGAACGGTAAACTCAAACAGTTATAGTATAGTAACCGTTTGTTGTGTTTTACCTCTATAATTATAATATTACTTAGGTATTTTCTCACTCGTTCAGATATACTATAATATTACATGGACTTTACAACATAAATGTATTTTAGCAACAGAGTAGTTTTAATAAAACTTCGCAAAAGTGTTCACTATGATATGTTTTTATAAATATTGGAATTTTCATACTTTTCATAAGTAATACTATTATATTTTCGTAAACAATTGAAACAGACATCATTTGTGCAACAACTTCGAGTCGGACTATAACATGACAGTGATTCGCGTTTTAAGTAAACTACGATGCTAAATAATAACATTTAAAATTTTTTTTTTTTTACAAAATACGAAACTCTTTTCATTTCTATCAAATAAGTGTACTTCATTTTTTTATTGAAAATTTAAATTTGTGTACGAATGTACGATTACAAAATGCTACACTACCATAATATTATATCATACAAAAATAAAATTATATTTCAACACTATGCTACTTTTCTAATTACTCAATGTAATGGTTAGGTATTAATTTAAATCTAAAAAAAAATATTTTTCTTAACTTAATACCTACATGACATGTTCAGTAAATTGATTAATTTAACATTTTGTTTATAAATTAATAATTAATTACTGCTCTACAAATTAGTAAATCGCATCGCAATTACATAATATAGCATATTAATTTCACGGTTATATATTTAGTATATATTGATCATTATTAGGATTAAAATATAACGTTGTCGGGAGTGACTAGTTAAATATAGAACATTCTAGGAAGAAATTAGTATCTTTTGAACATATTATAACCGTAACTGCAGAAGATTATGAAGGGTATTTAGGATTTTAATATTACAAATAAGTATAAATTAGTCTAATAATATTGTTAATACATAAAAGTTCATTATTACTTATGAACACAGTTTACCAAAATGTGAGGCTATCTCGGAGTTCAGGCGAGTGTGATGGTAATCGCGGAGAACCGCCGTTCTCCTACATATTGGTACCTATTGGCCGTAGCCTTATAATAATAAAATTGTGACAAAGCCGGAGGAACTTAATATCTAGTCAGCATATTGTACACGATATGTTTATAAGATATATAATATTATATAATGTGTACCTATTATACATGCTATTATGTTTATAAAATATAAATAATGAGGTATCAAAAGGATATCAGGTGGAAATAAAGAGAATATAATAATAGTGTTTTGGTAAAGGAATCAAGTCCTGCGTAAAGCTTTCCGTGCACTATAAATTACGAAATTGAGTGGCGACCAAAAATAAGATTACACACAATTTATACACATACAAGTAAACGAATTTTGGCATCCAAATCGCAAATGTATAATAATAATAGTTAAACAGAGCAGCTTCTTCACGTTATATTATATTATATTATTATGGTCTCTATATTGACCATGCGATGATCCCTTTGGGTATTCCCAGCATGGGGGGCAATTTTGATAACCGGATGCTTGTGTTGACATAGTGATTGAATCCTCCTGTACATTCCGTTCGTCATCCGTCCCCCTGCCGTAGGTCCTGCGTAGATCTGCCATTACATACACGTATACAAACACACACACATAAGGATATGTATAGGTATCCATGTGTAAACAACATCCCACCCCTGTGTTTGTTCGTGGCTCTCCAGAAATTACGAAACCAGAAAGTCAAACAGTACTACGCGTGAGTACAATATATATGTATATCATATACACTCGTACAATTCACAATAAATGATATACATGTACAACACAATCTCTATATGATCCACCTATAAATAAAACGAGATTAAAGCAAAAGGACTAATGGTTTTGAGAATTACGTACTAAAGCCAAAAATGAAGCGTTTTCATCGTTACAAAAAAAAAAAAAAAACACCTATTAATAACAAAATATACATTAAATGATTAGAATTGATTTTGTAATTTATAACGATATTACATTAAATATAGCCTTAATTTCATTATTACAAAAATACACACCTAATAACAAGCATGTATAATATGACTAACAGACTAAGTGAGTATGTACTCCTGTTCTTGGATCAATGACATTTTGGCTATGATTCACTGTTTTATGTATAACCCATGTTTATAATACGGCGTATGCCCTCAAATGGCCCATATTTCGTAATATATCCTCAGTTCTCTGTATAATTAAATTTATCTTAGTATTATACTAATATAATAATACCTATAATTGGGACACATGTATAAGTAAAAGTAGAACAATCGATAATGTTTTTTCTCGTGTATACCGATCGGCTAGTAAAGTACATACTTATATAGGTATAATTCTATATTTTAAATTTTGGGATCATCGACAGTGGTGGATTTACGCGCGTGACCTCACAACCATATATATAAATAAATATTTCCAGACTTTCAGTAGTCCGGATTTTTAGATAATTTAATACTACTATGATTTGATGTGTCGAATAAATAATATTAGTACTTACGAGTATATTGAAAGTAACTGGCGATTAAGCCTGAAAAGTTTGAATATGATCTACGTGGTGAGACATAGACGGCGCCTGGTGAGGATATTACCTATTATGGCGAAATATTTCGTAGACAATTTGATATGATGTGAATTTATAGCACGGAAAAATGGATACATAAGAACGGTTTGATGATAAATTTTGATCGTCGAATTTTGCATTCTTCAGATTACTTCAATGTGTTTGAAAAGTCTATCCATGACGTAAAACCGCTTGTAAACCGCTGATCTTTTCGCTGTGTACTCATCTTTATCGTGTTTCGAAAATATGTCGACACAAGAAGTGCGTACTACAAAACTAATGTGTAGGTAACCCTGTCTAGAAAAAATTATAAAATTTGATGAGTCACACACCTATACTATTGAAGTTAAACGGTTTATTACTTGTTACAAAAATGCAGCTAATTAACTATATTTAACTATACGTTAAAGCCGTTTAATAGAAAAATAAATCGAAACTCTACCAAAACAAGTAAAGGACAGCGAGGGTATACTAAAGTCGAATAGCAGAGTTACAACAGTTATTCTGCACCAATCATATTAAATGTCACAAACATCAGATTATACTAATATGTTATACAATATAATATCATAAATTATTTGCAAGTTTCTTAATTCATTATATCTACCTATATTAATCTTTATTTTAACTATTGTTTTACACTATATATTATGAGTGTGTGTATATATTACAATAATACGAGGATGCATGTTTTCATGTTTATAAGTGCAGTCACGTAAAAATGAAAGTACTAATAAAAAATAAATAATTTAATTTTTTTTTATTCATATCAGGGCTAGTGCATTATGCTCACCCTATCCCCTTACACACTACCTAAATTTAACGCATACCTACAACTGTTATATTATGGATGTTATTTGATTGCACATAAATGTAATTACAAATTAGTATAATATTATATAGGTCGTTTGAAATCAAAGTGATATTCCCATTTCAATTATTATTGTAATATTACCATTATTATTCTAACATTAGAAGTTAATTAATTTAACGATTCGAGTCAGTTAAATTCAACCGTTCTTTAAAACGTCATAAAATTATATTATATTTGATTAAACAATACAATTGTAAAGTATATCAATCTTATTTGATTAATGAACGTATATAATTGTCATGTAAATCAAAACGCTGTGTAATAATATAGTGCAGTTGCTGTACTCGACCTCGCAGCAAAATAAGAGTCCCGTTGATATAATTGGAAATTTCAAAACATAATATATATTTTGAGCTGTAACGCACGTTGTAACTATTGCGAGTTGCGAATGCGACGCACAACTACATTTGTTATGGCTCGTGAGTCGTGAACAATAAAGTATAAGCCATTGAAGCAGAATCAAGAAAAATCGAGATTCGAGACGGTATGCTATACAGGTATACCAATTTTATCTGAGGTAATATTCTTTTTAATTTCCAGTGAAAATACAGACTTTTGCAAAGATTGCGTTTTAAAAATTAGATTCCTAATCTTGTTATCTAATTAGTAATTACGATATCAACCAAAATGTGAATATAGACCGTACGAAATACAACGACAAATAAACTTTATTGTATCGTTTTAATCGATTTTGCGATAAATAAAAGCACGATATAAAAAAAATTAATAATTCATATTTTACACGCATGACACCTATTTTGCGTTTTTTATAACGTAAAAACCCGTAATATGAATTATGACTATAATAGTATAATTGTCTTTAATAATTTGTTTTTTACTTATTATTTATTATTATACTATTATAACAATATAGGTATTTGTCATATCGATTCGAGCAGATATCATTAAATGTTTTTTTTCTCTTAATTTACGAGTATACCCAACATAACTATTTTTACGATACAATGATGGCGTTTTAAATATCGAAAATATTTAAACGGGATTTGGTATCAGTTACGATGCCAATGATGTTTTGCTCTATTTATTTTTATCGGTCAAGACATAGTATTTCGACCACAACAGCATAAAGTGACAAATCTGAAATAAATCAAAGTATAAATTACAATTGACTATAAATAAATAATTTAAGATTTGCGTATTATACCCCGCCAAGGCAATAACTAATACGTTTTTTAATAATTATAAACGAGTTTCGAAGTCAATATTAGTATCACAACTTTTTCTTACAAACATTCATCGGTTATTACGGTGGTCATGAGCATTTTTTTTTTTTTTTGTTAATCAACTTTAACTGCTAAGGCCACTCTTAGTTTAAATTTATTTTTATAAAAATCTAAATGTTCAATAGATATAACTGTATACTAAAACATATAAAATACCAAAATGAAGTAGATTATGCTAATATTCTAATTAATTGTTACATTTGATATTCTCCAGTCTACAGTTTCTAGAACGTGTGTAGTATGCTAAATTTAAAATAAAAATTGTTTTGAGCATCACTTCGATACAATATAATAGTATACGAGACAACTGTACTGTTTAAACTGCATTACTACTATAGACGACAAATGACGTATGGTAATTTCCGACGGGTCATCGACTTACTTACGGTGATTTATGAATTAATGATACGTTTTAATCGTTTTATACACTCATAATGTTACTATATAATAATATAATTGTTAATAATTATTACGCGCTTAAATATTACCAAGTTGAAGTAATAAATTGTTGAGCGTGAAAATTAATAAACGAAATTGCATTATAAAATTGTACTCGTAATAATTATAGTATTTTGACGAAGCGTGTGGGGCGGATTTCATTCAAATCGGAGATAAACGAAAAGAAACTAAACGATATGTGTAAATGAATAAAAAATATGCGCAACAAAGGAATCGTCTACACTTTTTAATCAAACTGACATAAGTTTTTGGTGCACGGAAAAGTTTAACAACAGTTTCAAATTTTAAATCACATCTGGACTCGATTTCATCACTATACATATTATTATACAGTATATTAGTATTATTTAAGTATTAATGTTGTATATTAAAATAAATAAATAACACTCGATGTAATATTGCTCATAGTGAGGACCAGTAGCGAATCATATCTTATGAGGTGGAGATTCTTTTTTAAATTTTATAGTGTTTTTTCGGTTTTAATGGAGTCTACACACACACACATATATATATATATATATTTCAAACACAAATCGCACCTATTAATTGTTTTAAGTTAGTACAATCAATTTTAAATCTAAAAAATTAAAATCATAAAAATATATATCAAGTGTTTAATGCGTTTGTAGAATTTAGTCGTCAGTATTAAGTTTTGATACTAAAAAAAAAAAAAAGCATTAGAAACATTAAAATGTCCAACCATATGAATATTATACGTTATACGGGTAATACTTTTGGGTACCTATGGTGCGTTGGTTTAATAAAAATCTTGTAAAAAGCATGTCAGATGTATCGGCGGTGCCATACTGCCGTACGATGTTCATCTAGTTTTGTTTTTCGACGAACCAAACTCGGGCACGTAATTTTTAAATCGTTGTAGACGCGTACGGTTAGGTATTTATGTGTACATGGCCATTATGTTTATAATTTGAAAAAAAGCTTTTCCGAACCTATGCGTCGTTTGTATGTATAGTCACAATACACGCACACACACACACACATATATATATATACGTATATATGAATGTATACAGTGTATATGGCACCATGTATACTTCGGTATGTAATGTACAATACACATACACAAAGAACGGACTGCACGCGGCATGGGGGTGGTGTGCGAGTGGAATGAGACAAAGAGAAATAAACATGGCCGCCGGACGCTAACGATCCCTTAGGGTGTCTGTGGTCACCATAAATACGACCGGCCGACGCCCGCCCGCCACCGCCGCCACATTCGAGTACGTCCCGCGCGAACTGCAAAGTTTCGGGTCCGAGCGGGCGGGCGAGCGGACTTCGCTGCTACCGGCATCGCGTGCATATACATTATACACGCAAATATATGTATACGTCACGGTTGCGAGTGCGGAGCGTTTGCGTCCGGCTCTCGGCTGCGGCCATTTTTAATTATCTTTTACTTTCATTTTCGCTCCCGCACGCCGTATACGGTCGCGTCTCGTTATTCGCCTCCACCCAGCATCGCCGTCCGCAGTGCGATCACCCTCCTCCCTCCCCCCCATGGCATCGTATACATGTTTGTATGAATAAAATATGACGTGTGTGTGTGTGTGTTTGTGTGTGTGTGTGTGCAGACGATCCACAACCAAGTCCGGGTTTTGGAATTTGTTACGTATATATAAGTATAATCCGCCTATACACCCGGAGACGATGCTGTACACCAAGAAAACGAATTTTAAAATTTTGAATTTTACTTAGAAATAATTTTACTAAAGAAGGATTTACACCCAGGATTTGTCGGCTCGAGTAAAACGTAATTTTTTTTTTTTTTTTGTTAAATACTTGCCGTAGGTCGCTTAAGATTAAACAGTCATTGTAATTGAATATATTATTATATAATTTTAGACTTTTGTTATTTATATATATTTGATAAAAATCACCCAAATGAACGTATAAACAATATGCGAGGTTTATTAATTTAACCGAGTTCAATACAGGGGAAATCCACTGGCGTTATTTAACTTGACACGAGCAACGCAGCACAGGCTATATATAAATTATATAAAAAACTAAAGGTCTAAAACAGACGACTCTTATGCAACTCCACGATTTTCGATTGGTTTTCATAAACATTTGTCAATAGACTTAATAATAAGATCCGTAGTGACATGTACTACTTTTCGCTTTTCAACACATGTACATTCTAAATATTATAATCTAATCTCTTATTTAGGTATATGCATTAGCTTATTTGATTACAGAAAATAAAATTGTGATCGGACATGATTTTATGTCTATATTTTATGATTGATCAAAACTCCCAAATAACAGCTTTAAAAATATTTGCAGTTTAAAGAGTTTATAGATACCTAGATCCGTTGGCATTTTATTCGTTCCGTCCAGAAATCCTATAAAATGGTATATGCAGTACGCACTATACTGGCACTTTCATTCCCACTTACCACACGAATCACTCGTGTATTCGTGTACATGGCAGCATAAACTCAGAGGGTCTTCGCAGTGCATATCTACGTTGGTGTAGGCAGGCGGACAAAAGTATGTGAGGGTAGTGCAGTGTGTATATAATAACATGGCAAATATGCGAAGAGATCGCTTCGGTTTCGCAGGATATGTCTCTCGCTCGGTCCGATTGTAATGCTTGTACACTACATAAACTATATATATATATATATATTATCCTTTCGGTTTTGTGACGAGGACGACGGGAAACACTTTTTCATCACTTCCCGGGCAAAAGTGCAGTTTCTACATTTTATACAATACAATACACGCACGCACACACACATATATATACATATATATATATGATACGAGAGAGTGAATGTGCGTGTGGTGTGCAGACGACGACGGGCCCGTTGAAAAATGAACACAGCCCGAAACCGATTAATCAAACGACGACGAGGGTGCGGGACCCCCAAACACCGCTGTCACCCCTCCGCTGCGACCAGAAATCGTTTAAACACTATACGATCGTTTATTCCGGATATATAGTACGTATATTTCTATAAATATCATAAATATTATATATATATTTGTTCAGTCGATATGTACATAAATAATATGGTGTGCGAGTAAATGTACATCCACCTATAATATCGAACAATAAATTACAACGTATCCCGTATTGTGCTGTTTCATAATATTTTTTACAAACAGATTGTTATTTGTTTCATAATATAGTTTATCGTATGTTTAAATAAATAATGATTAAACTGACCCTCGTTGAGTCAACAACATTCGGGAGTGTTCCGACAACGTCCAATGTGCAACGAGCTTAACGATGTGTACTAAGAAATAATAATATCAAACAAGAAAGTCTTGTTGTTACAGCAAAGATAATTCAAATACAATTTCATTGTCTATAAGTGTAAATAATATTAAAAAAAAATCAGGACTGCTCTAAAAATCCACGACAAAATATGAACACGTCTTTAAGATATATTTTTTATATTGTATAATAATAATAATAATACTGATATAAAATAAAATAAATGTTGTAATTTTCTAATAAACATTATCATATTATATTATATACTCGTATATTAAAAAATATTGCACAGGACTCATCTTTTACTATAATAAACCAAATATTTATGACACTGAAGTCATTAAAGTTGAAACGATTTATCGTTGAGCTAAAAAGGAATAAACTTTAATATGACTTCCCACCTTTGTAATTAAGTATTTATCACTAATAAGTAATAAGTTATTCCACATACCTTTATGTACACGATAATACTTTGTATTCTAGAATGTTCTCACTTAACTCTAATTCATTTCCTGTTGTTCGTGAATTATATTCCCGTAAACTTTTCAAAAGTAGTTCAATTCAGTGACGAATTTATTTAATCTATTTGTATCTGCTAAATGTTCAGATTATATCGAATTACTTATTAGAATCTGATAATGGTCGCAAAATTCTGCACTTGACCACAATAATTGTCATTTTAAATATTGATTATTAATAATTTTAAATCAGTATACACGTAATATATTTTCTTCTAATTATTGCTAACCTTACAATACAATTCAGTGCAAGTATAATTGAAAGTTTAATACATGTATTTATATACATAATATTGTTTCGATTATCCTATTTGTTAGATTTCTAAGATTGTTTATCAATATTTTTGAGAATTTTGAATATAAATATATTTCATATTTCAATTGTTTATTAATTTGTAGACATCCGTGTTATTTTCATATATTGAGCATTACTCTTAAATATTATACTTCTGGATAATATTATAAATATTATGTAATAATCTTTTTTTTAATATTTATATTGAAAAATAATTCACCGAGTACAATGTATTTTTTTTAGTTACTACAAGAATAAAATCATTTGTTTTTAATAATTATTGTAATTCGTATATAATATTTATGCATTCGTTTGGTTGAAACATAACCGAAATAATTTTTCAAATGATATCATTTTACGCATCGTTTACCGTTTATACTGTAATAAGGTCAATTCAGGAATGTTGAACCATGTAGTTTAGCTCATACAAAGGTCAGGTAATGTTTTTAGAGGGTGTTCAAAATCACCCTCATCGCTTATATTTTATGGTCTTCATACATCTATTACTATCATATTATTACAATTCTAAACAACGGGACTTTTGATAACTGCAGTATAGTAAAATTACGTATATATAAAATCATTTTTTGGCTACGGTATTATCGAAATGTGTAAAAAAAACTTTCATACGGTTAGTTCTTACCATACTTATTCTAAAAACGCTTTAAATGAAACGACTGTTAAATTATATTAAATTTTAATTTGGCCAGTAAATATGCAGCGTAATAAGCAATAGATATATATTTATTATGATGTTGTTTTGTTTATGTATTTTCATATATAAAAAAGTACTCAGCTCGTCATATATTTTCATTTTTACAGAATATGCGTCGTCATTAATTGAAGAACCGAACCATTAAGTACATAATGGTAGCGATATTATTGGATGACATAATTTGACGAGTTGTATATTGTTTTTGCATTAATTTTAATAATTATTTTTATTAAACAATAAAAATAAATAATAAAAATGCTTAATCTCAAAAATTGAACTGAACGTTTTTATTTTTTGCTTTTCGTCCTTGGTACTCGTGTCCCTAAAATTTAAAACGGTTCTTTAATACTTCATTGTTGATAGTTTATGACTTATTGTTACAATATTGTATGTTAAACACTTCTAGAAAGACTATATAATATCGATATGATATTTACTTGTTCTTTGAATCATAATATTATTGAGTTATTTCAATCTAATTACTTAATCAACGATTAGTACACAATAACTTCCTAGATAGTTTTTGATTTATTTTCGATTTTTATACAAATATACTTCGGTTTGAACTATAATGTTGTATGTCCGTATTTTGTAGGAAAAATCATTCCTAATTTTCTTTAAGTCGATCAATTTTTGATTGTCGAACAACACGGATTACACAAAACATACAATAACCTAGTGTTTTTCAACCAGTGTGTCGTCGAATATCGAATAGTCCGAATGTGTCATGAAGTATATTAAATGGTACAATATACACAAAAAATATGGAAATACCAATAGCTATTTAATATAATATTTATGATGGTTAAAAATAAGTCATCTTTTATTGACATATTTTGCATATTTTATATTAACAATTGAAATTAAATATCACCTATTGTTTTTATTTTTTTATATCATGTGTGGCAAAGTATGCAATATTTTAATGGCGTGTCGCCACAACACAGAGGTCGAGAAACACCACAATAATAATCCATATGATGGAGGTAATATATATAACCTATACCATTTTCATCGGAATTTCAAGTATTATCGTGTATGTAAGACCTACGACATCATCCCCCGATAGTTACACGAGTATGTGACGAGATTAGGATTATCCGTGGTGTACTGCCCGAGGATACAACATCACACGTGTGAGCATTTTATGTACACACATATTGGTAAGTACGACGCTTAGATTGAGAGAGTGGTCTTACTTGTTCGGTTCCGCGAAATTCTGATTTTACAGGGTCACACGACACGATCATCGCCTCGACTTATATTTTTCGACCCTCGAAACGACACACGCATTATATATTAGATAGAGTATGTAATGCGTATTATAGCCGGTATATATTATACGATATGGGCCACCTTGTATCTCCTCAAAGTCAACACTACACGCCAACGGTATAAACAGACACGATGGACCGCAATGTGCTATCGTATTCACTGTACACTTAAGTTTGTATCCACCTTGCCGTCTATAATATGGTATGGTCGCCGCAATCTCGCGATTTTAATTCGACGAGAGAGCTTGAACGATTTATTTTAACAAAGAAATCTCAACGTGTAAATATAATTAAATAAAAATAAACATTTTCAAATGTGAACCGAATTTCCTTACTGTGGAAAAATAATTTATCAAATTATTTTAATAAATATGACTCGCCACACAAATGTAAAAATTTCAATTTAAGTTTTAATTATTACATGCAGTTATCTGCAAAAAAAGTTTATTCATCGAAAAAATTCCAATAGTAGCCGCCTATTAGCAAATATCATCTATATCGATAAGTTTTAGAGATACTACAATATTTGGGCGCTTATATGAAATGCATATACATTATATTATATTGTGTGTGTGTGTGTGTGTGTGTGTGTGTGTGTGTGTGTGTGTGTGTGTGTATATAAAATACATATTAAAAATAATTTTGTGATCGGTTGTTTACTGTAAACGGTAACATTTTTACAAAGGACTTAAATATTATTTTCAGAAAAATCGCAGTGATTTAACAAACGATGATCCTTTTCTACAAATTTACCGACTAAACTTTTTACCAATGTCCTATAGCCAAAAGTTAATTGTACAGTAAATAAATATATTACATTATATATGTATAATTTTAAAGCGGCCAAAGGCGGAGAATATGCTAAATAAATTGTCTTTGTTTGCTAGCAAATACTGATAAATGTACTCTAACGAAACTCCAAAATTTAACTCTCGGAATGTCGAAAAAAAAACAACTAAAGTTGTACGGGGAAAAAACAATATTTGCATACAAAAATGGTCCACGTTACATCAAACAAGTTATTCAGGTCAATATAATAACGTCCTTATTCTGGAGTTATTATAATGGTTAACTGTTATTATTTACATAAAAGCCTATACCAGGAACTGGAAATTTACCACCAACAACTTTTATATAATATAGGTATTTATCGGGCTTATTATGTAATCAATAAAAATAATAATTGTATTATTAATTACAACAATAATAAAATAACAATATAAATAATTATTATTCCGTGTTTGTATTTGTTTTTTCATGACACGTAATTATACCGTATTATAGTTATTACTATAGTACAACATTGTAACGTCATAAATACAAATCAAAGTAAGAAAGAAGAAATATAAAAAAACATTTACAGATTTTAAAGTGCTGTCGGTAAAAAATAAAGAAAAAAACATGACTTATAAACTTTGAACGTCGTCGCTTCTCGGAGAACAGTCCGTTTTCTCATCTATATATACATACATTATTCGATTTTAAGTTTTAACGAAGTAACATGCACTTCCCCAGTTCCCAGGTACCTCGTCACCTACGACATTATTACAACATCCGTCTCAACCGTTTCTCTCGTCCAATACATACCGAGAATTCTCTGTTTGCAAACATCCCTCAAAAGGTGAATATTTTTATTTATATTGCACTTAGGGATTCGTCACGTCGATATTTCAACACATAGTTTTTAATAGGAATAATGTAATGAGTAGGGCTGTGAATGCAATGGACTTAAGACCTTAATTTTATTATTAATAATATTATACATAAAAAAAATGTCGGAAATCACGTTCTGATGTAGGAATAGATCCGGTGTATTTATTAGTGAGGGGTGTTTTGTATTTTAAACGTCACGTTATATAACTATAATATAATAGGACTGTTGAACTACGTATCTTGTCGCATATTAATTAACATTGAAAATAAATAACGTTTTAACTAACAATATAAAAAAAAATTAAAATAACTATTGGTATATTGATAAAGAATTAATACTATTTAAGTTACTAAATTTAAAATATTATGCATTTCTAAATAATTAAAAAATATTAAAACACATAAATACCTGTATATAAATATAAATATTCAGATCAAAAATTATGAGGTAAAATCTAATTTTGTTTTTGAAAACCTGTCAATAACTTTATTGTTACCATAAAGTTTATAATAGTGGTTGGAAGTACATAAAAAATAAAATGTGGGCAATTACGACAAGAGCAATAATTATGCGTCACGTCACGTCGATGCGATTAATAATTATCGACTTATAAAGAAAATACACATAATAAATACATGACGTATAAAAACATATAAATAACAGTGAAAATTCAATTATATAATTTTTATTATTGTTTGAAGTAAATGTAATAATAATATATATTAATTTTTTGAGGAAAATTTGGGGGCATCACTCCGTTGGCATCCCTTTTTTATCCGCTTCTGCATTTTAATGATTATATCATAATACATATCAAACTGTGACTGAATCGTGGTACGATGAGTAGAAAAAAATCAATTTTCAGATTTATAATTATATATTTAAATACTTAAACATTGTGAAACGTTACATTTAAAAATACAAAATACTAAAATCTACACTCCGAATTACAATTTAATCCTAAACACTGTAATGGAATTTTGTCCGTTGACTTTGTTTTCCAATGAATTTAAACTTTATTATAATATACAATTGTCGTATCATAATAATAATTTGCATACCATAATAAAAGAAAATACCCAGCTTGACAGATATGCCGTAGTCTCGGCCGAAGAACTCTCTCGGACAAATAAGTAAGTGTTTAAGAATTAAAAGTTGATATTTGAAATATCTATTAAATCGAAGTGTTAATGTCTGCATTTAATAATTATCTATCTAAAATACGTTTCGAAATTCGTAATTTTTTTTTTTCATATCGATTTATCTCGGTTATGGGGCGGTTTGACGATTGTAAAATGGAAAAGCCTAAAGCCGTCGGCGACCCGTCCGTTCGGGAAAACGAAAGCCGTTTCGCGTATATAAAACCGTACGTGGCCGCCGCCTCGCCCTCCAGCTGCCTACGTCCTCCGCATACGACGAGGCGAGAGTTTTCCGCGTTCGCGTCACGCCTCGAATGGGCCATAAAACCTATTTTCCCGGTACGTCGCGGGGAAAATAATCATACTGTAACGGTGTTCCATGTATTATTATGCGCGCGTACGCATCGCGAGCCGCGAAACGCGCACTCAGCCGGACGAAGGCGTGTGCGGAGGGATGGCGTGTATAGTGGTTTGCTTTAAAATTTTAATCTCGTCCTGTGCCGCCGCCGCCGCCGTCGCGAAACGGACTCCGTGAAAAAGGCGTCGGCGGCGTCAGGGGCTGCTGCTGCTGCAGGTGGTGGTTTTCGAGGGATGTGTGCTACAATAAAAGGGTGGAAGGGTCAGGGGGGTTGGGCGAGGATTTAATTTACAGGCTACCGTGGCCACGGGACCTTTCGTTCGGGGACGGAGCCGGGCACACGATATAGGAACCGAAAAACCACAATTCCTCGCGGACAGACGCACTGGGAATATTTATATACCTATACCTCCCATACCGTATACACAGTAGTGTGTTCGGTGGGCGGCGGTGGCGGCGGACAGACCACCACTACGGTTTACGACTTTCTGTCCGCCGGATAAGTCTCGGCCATTTGTTACACCGCGGTGCGTATCCGGCGCATCTCCCACGGGGAATCAAGGTGGAGGTTGTATTTGTTCGCGTTTCTATATTTTTTCTTTCTTTTTCTCGTCCCCCCTCTCTTCTAGCCATCGTCTTCTTCTTCATCTTCTCCTACTCTTAGTTTTTTTGTCTTCCGTCGGTTCGCTTTTATTTCTACTCCGTCCTACCCGCGGCGTGCGTTGAAAATAATACACATACGCGTATAGTAGCTACATATAGAATCGTATTTTCGTACTCGCTATAATATATTATTATAAAGGTAGGTCTTATATATTATATATATATATATATATAGCTATTAGCTATATGGAGAACCGATATTCTCCAAACCATTTGTCTTGTGATCCACTGCCGCCACCTGCCTATCGCTCTTCATAGTGGTATAAGTCGTCCGCGCTTTTATATATATTGTATACGTAGCTCGTTTCCTCCCTCCCACGCTTCCTATGAGTATATTATTGTCATACATGCGCCGCCCGATCGAAAACGAAATCAAAAAAAAATACACACCCACACACACATCATCATCTGTACACATATATATTATGTATATATACATAATGTAAAAGTATAAACGCACATAAAAAATGTAACCCGCGATTATTAGGGCGTTTTGTCTATGTCGCCGGCGAATCGGTCGCGCACTTGTCTCGAACTCGCGAGCGCTGAATTCCGTCAACCCCCGTTCAGCCATCGATTACACATATAAATATATATATATACGGTCTTTGGCGTGTATATAATACCTACCTATATATATACGCATATATGTATAATATATAATATAACACGGCGACGAGGAAATGCACACGCACCGTATCTCTGCGCAACAATAATACGCGTATATAATGTGTCGTACACAATATACGGTACGTATGAATAGCATATTTTTCATGTGCTCTGGTTTTGCTACTCGACGTTTGCGAAAGACGGTTTGCGGGTGCGGCGGAAGGGGTGAACGATACGTTTGTGCGGAGTGAATGATGCGAAAATTCGAACGAAACTCGCCGAGGCATCAGAGCGCGCTAACAAATGTTTCGGGTTTCGCGTACGCTTTTCGATTTCGAGTATATCGATCAGCGACCGGATGTGTATAACAATAATATATCCATAAGTATGCATATAGGTAGTGTACACAGGTAAACTCGATATCACGCATGCGTGTTGTATATTATGACGTTTTTCATTTTATTTGTTTCACCACCGCGATGTATGGTCGGACGATTATTTCCGTCGAGCAACGTACACGATTTATCATAAATTATATATATTATATTAAAAAATTGGTCTTACGAGGTCTTACATATATTTAAAACGGCAAACAACAATTATTATATATTATGATATATATTCATTATTTATTATAATTTATAAGTATGTTTATCTTCTATACATCGTTAATGTATTAAAAAGTAGGTAATTGAATTTAAAAATGTCATTGTGTGTATAGAATATGGTTTCACACGTTAAAAGTTGCAAATACCCCCCCCCCCCCCGCCACCACTATACGGGAACCTGTGTATACACTAATATTATAACTATATATATATCGTTATAATAGCTTTTTCTATATTCATCATTCTTTCAAAGCTTCTAGCTATCATTGTTTTAAATGAGTACTGAATATTTTTAATTTGATCTCAATCATTGTAATACGTTGTAGGTATATTCATAATAAATAATATACTAAATTATGTAGGTATATCTTATTGGATTTGGCCGGTGTTGTAATTTAAAAGTTTTGATCAAAAGAAAAAACAAAAGATAGCATAAATTTATATTATGTCATCATCGTTATAGGGGTCGTTTCTACTTGCAAAAAAATAAAATGTATAATAATGTAAAACACATTAGTAAAATTAGAGGTCTAATCGTATAAATTAAATTTTTCTTAATGAGTTTATTTTTATTTATCTGAGTTTCATATAATACGAATTTAACATAATTGTATTTGTATAATAAATCCCACAATTGTACACTATACAATCAACCATTATAATGACTAAGACAATGAGTCAGTCATTAAAAATTACTTATCATTTGCATTTCTGTACATTATATCACGCAATGATGAACTTATTTTTTATTCTCGTTGTATTGTATATGTATAACGTCGTATTGTTACCTGTGTTTTAAGTGTTTTTACACTATTTTTACGATTTGTCCATTTGAAAAAAAATAAAAATTAAACAATGTAATATTGTTCTTCTATAATATTATTAATGTTTGATGTTTGTATTGATTAATTAGTACTTGAAAATTTTCAATTTATAATCTTCATAATATGTTGTTGTTTCTAATTTACTGACGGAAACGTTCGTACACAATGATGTGATGTGGAACAATAAGGCGCGGGTGCAGGTTTATCGGTTAAAAGTTAATTTTCCGATAAACGGTTAGGTTAGGGCACGTCATATTAATGATTGATGTGTAAGTAATTCACGACGACAGTCTCCACTGTATAAACGGGTGTTTAAGTTATCGAACATGTACGTGTATTTGATGGTGGGCGCTATTTCACCAAACACGACCTTTCCCGTTTCGACAAACAAAATTTAAGACAATTTTAGTCATTTTAAAATTAGATTGGCAATGCTTATTAAGTAATACTTTAAACCTATAGAACATTATTTAAAAACGTATATTACATTAGATTATTATATCCTAAAAATGTTTATGTATATATTATGCTTTTTAAAAATGTCACCAGATCTATCCGGTATACGTTCGTTTTATTATATTCTTGTCTATCCTTCATTTGCTAATTTTTTTCTGGATTTCATTGCGTGTAATATCTAACAAGCTTATTATTGACAAAGTATCAGTATAATTTATAATATAATGAATTTTTGGTTTACATTTTTAAAAAGTTATCTATGGGTTTCAATATTATTAAATATTATTTAAAAAACATTTTAAACTTACCGATTTAAAAATAATTAAAATTTGTTGAGTCAGATTAGGTTAGGTTAAGTTTAGATAAACGGGTATTTTACCCAAACGCAAAAAATTGAATTCGGTCGAAACTGGTTAGGACTCAGGACCTTACTTGAGATAGGCGACGCTACAAAATATACCTACGCCGTGTAGAACTATAAACTTTATGATACCTATTCACTTCGTGTCGATTTCGATTAAACCTTGCAGGCATACCAGCTATACATAATATTTACTCACAGTTCGTATTCAACTTACGACTCGGACTTGGACGTATAAGAAAGCGGAAACAATGACGAGGGGGCTGGCAAAGTTACAGTGTTCGGAAACTACGAATTGTAAATTACTTAAGACACGTGGAAGTGGCAGTCCGGTATTAAATCGGCGGCGAATCCGCAGAAGCAGCAATCATGTATATATACCACAGCGTAAATACAAAAGACGACTTTAGTACTTTTGGGGGAGGTGTAACGCCGCAATGATGAAAAAGGGTGCACATACCTACCTCTATAATAATAATAATAATAATAATACATAGTCACTGCGAGCTTCATCAAATACCTACGGCCGCCACTGCGGCTATTATAAATATTTCGATATTGCGAATTCCGCAAGCTCACTTTTCGGTATGTACACTATTATACACGATCATTCTTTTTACCCGTCCACGTATACGGCGCCCCTCGTCAACACAACACGCTCTACGTTCCTATTGTATTATAGCGGTGTGCGTGTTTGTTATTGTTATTTGTATTGGAGTTATTTTAGTAAGAGATAAACTGTAAAGACGATGTTTATATACAAAATGTATTTTAATATGGGCTATAGTATTCGTAGTATATAGGATAAGTATGTAATAATAAAAATGAAAATTCGGCGACACATTTATGACATACGCATAACAAATCTTGTACAGTTGGTGTTTGTCTTTATGATTTTTGTCTCTTTGTGATTATAATATGCTGATAATAAATTTTTGAAAATCTACAATCTGAATCAGATGGACGTTAGAATTCGCGTGTTGTATAATAGCATTGCCGTTTGGAGTAAATGAGATTGACGAGTATTAAGTAAGAACATAATTTGAGTGTCTTTAAAAACACTGTAAATAGATAAATTATTAACCACGAATAACTATGCTTATTGCTTATACCCAGATTAATATTTTTCACTTTAAAAAACTAACAAGTGGCAATTATTATTATCACTGTATAATAATGAAACTCAAAATAAAGTAAATTAAATATGTTTTCCAAATCAAATTAAAAAACAATTTAGCCAGCTCGATCTCCTGCAGAACCTGTAACAGTATTGCCAGTCTATTAGAATATTAGAGAAGTTTAAAATATTTTTTGTTATACTAGAACAAAAAAATCCGTAAAAAAAAAGCATCGATAATGATAATTAATCTTAAAAATATAATTTGGAATTTAATTATAACTTAATTAAAAAATTAAATAAACTAATAAAATTGATAAAAAATAAAATTAAAATAATACTTTGAAATATATAATTTATTAAAAAATAATTTTCACAAGCTTTTAGTATATAAATAAAAAAAATATATAAATTAAATAATTTAGTAAATATACTATTAAAGCTAAACCTTTCAGACGTGTTATACTTTTCCTAATAAAAGGATGTTAAAAAGTGCAATAGTATTTTGTGTTATGTACTATCTAAACGTGTCGTCGTTTTAAAAGGCAAAACATTTGAAACCGTTCGGCTCGATACTTTTCGTCGTGAATAAAATTGTATACTTGTGTTGCATATGGAATAATATTTAATATAATATTTTATTTCGTATCGTAATAACATAATATCAAAATCCATCCAAACCCATTAGAAAAACTAGTGCTACTGTTTTTCTACAGGATCCTATAAATAAATATATTATAACAAATTGGTATTTAAACTATTTAATCTAAATAAAAAAAAAAATAAAACTAATTTTCCGGATTTCGTTTTGAGTAATATATAGACACGTACGTAAATTTAGAATATAAAATAAATAATTCATGATCGAGTAGCCGAGACGCGCAGGTTTCGCCGCAACCTACAGGAAGTCTCGCAGACACGACTGCGCCACTGCTGAAGGGGTTGGGATACGCACTGAGGCCACGGGCGGGGCATGCGGAAACAATCACACATTGCACTGCACTGTTTGGCCTAAGTACGATATTATTCATATATATTTATATATGTGTGCGTGCACTTATGTATTATTATGGTATAGCTGGTATGTCATCTCGGGGGAAGGGGTGCGATAAGACAATGACGCCCCCGTGTCACACACCACTGTGCATCCCACCCCTACCCAACCGTACTCTGAACAACGAGCCCCGTTCGGTCCGGCACCTCTGCTCTCGCCGAATCACATAATAATGTGCACAGTAATAACAACGATATATAATATACGCTCGTAAAACGCGTCACGGCCAGAACGGGCAAAGGTCTTAGGCGTCCCAGGCACATAGCACACGCCATGAAACGACCGTTAAGCATTTAGGCATATTGATGAAAAAAAAAAAAGTAAAAATATGAAAAAAAACATACATCTATATATTATTATCATACCGCCGTGAAACTTTCCTGTGTAATATTTGTATAATTTAAATGTAGGTATACGCGTGCTATTTTATTACACTCACACTCGAAACTCTACGTGTTTGCCTGTGACTTACAAAAAAAAAAAAGCTTGTCGGTGAAAAAACATTCCACGCTATTATATTCTTATAAAATATTATTCATTTATTATAACGATGGAAAATTTAATGATTAAATTATTATGAACTATTTTTATTTTATTTTATCCTTTATTTATTTTTTGCCGATTTCAATCGAAACTTCTGTAAAGTGTGTGCAGTGTACACGGTTCGATGGTTTCGCGGGGAATTAGACGAACGCTATGTATATTATTATAAAATAAAGCTAGTGAATGATATTTCACGTCTTCTGCTCTTCACACCGCCCAATCACCCGCCGACCACCACGGAAACGCACACTTTGTTCGTGTTGAGAGGTGTTTAATAATAACGCCGTCGAACCCATCGGGCGACGATGGCGAACCCTTTTCCGCAACCAACAAAATAATATATAATAATTATAATGCTGCTGGAGACGAGGAGTCCATAGACTATATAGGTAGGTACCACTCAAACGCGGGCACCACAACCGATGAACGGCACTCGGACGACCGTCGACCGGAAACCCTTTTATCAGTTTCCAATTAAAACACCAGTGCAGTGCACGCAGTATAGGTATGTTTCAATGTATTACTATATATATTGCGTATTCTGGTGACTGCTCGATAATATTATAAAATTATAGTGTATATTATTATTATATAACATACATCCTAATCCAATATATTAATATTATAAGAATACAGATTATAGGTAAATATCTATTTTATATTTATTTATACACTGTCTGCCAAAATAAATAATAATAACCAAACATTTTTATAAAAATAAAATTATTACAGAATTTGATTTTTGGTAAGAGGGAGGTATTTTACATACATTTTACCAAGTTTAAATACAGTAAAACATCATTCAGACCGTCAAAATGAACTTTGTGTATCTATCTGCATAATATCACTGAATACTCCATAAATAAACTGTAAATGATATTATATGCAAAAAAAAAACGAAGGTTATGTAGTGTAAGTTACTGCTTATATGTGAAGTCAATTTATGAGGGAGTGCTTTATGAGGCAAATATTGTCTGTAAACACTACCTATAAGTTTATAATGGAAAATGTCAATAATTTTAATTCTTTTTGTATAAAAGTTTATAATTTTATAAAATGTATAGATTTCAATGAGATTATTCCTAACTTTGATCAAACTAATTATCTTTGATTAATCGGAATCAATATGAAGAACGAGTTTGGTAGCTATTTGATTTTTTAATTGGAATTGTTATCATTTTTTATCGTCACAACTCACAACAGTATATACTAATTTAACAAATATATATATGTATATGTATATAATATATAGTTATTTATTATATTATATAAACAATAATGATTTAATAAAAATAAAAATATCCAAAATATGCACCTAAGGTAAATTACTACAATTACGATCAAAATATTATTAGGTAATTATTTTGTTAAGAAGTAAAAAAGTTAAAAATAAGAAAACCCATTTTACTAAGGGTAATAAATATATTTTGATGACACGATTATATTATACTTAACCTAATTTTAATAGTTTAATAGGTTTTGATTTTTCAAAATAAAAATGTTAAAGTTTAGCTTAATGGCTATGGAGTATTTATCATTATCCTACTTAATGCGTTAAAAACATTGACAAAATAAATAAAAATGCGTGATACCAGAGTACGAATATAAAATAATATAATTTTGTTTTACTTTTTCTTAAACGTAAAACTTGTTTAGACTGATTATTAAGATATCGTTAAAATCCAATCTTTCAATTATATCATTCAAGTAAATGATAACCGTATCGAGAATATTATAGAAAATTGCCAATATTTTGCGAATGAATTGTAAATAATTGCAAATTGGTTTTAAGAATTTAGAAATATTTTTTTTTTTGTCTCGAGAAATTTACTAGATTTTTTGCGTGCTCTCGTCTTTTTCCAATTGATTTGAAAATTGTGACAATATATGGCAAATTATTACAAATAATTGAAGATTTATTTCTAAAAATTAATTTTCCAATCGATATTTGATATTTTTGTAAACTTGTAAATTTTATAAAAAAATTTACGTGTTTATAATCTATGCAAATTCCATTCAAACAAATACTAATAACGTTATTTAAATTCTAAAAAAAATGAAACTATACTCATTACTTGTGACAAATCAAGATGTGCATTTTAATAAACTCTTAAATTTGAATAATCTAAATTAAAATTATTCTAACATAACTAAAGATTTTATGATTTTTTTTAGGTATAATAATTATACATTTTGCGGATAAAAACAAATGAATTGAAGAGTCTAGGATACCAGTGCTACTGTGTGCGGACTTGATACTAATTAACCGACTGCATTTATGTATCGCTATAATATACCATTGCAATTTAATACAATTACGTATAAAAGTATGACAGTATTTATTATTGTATGTCTACTCAGAATACATGTCCACGGTTGCACCGGTCGTACAGGAGTGAATAATCATTTTGTTTACGAAATCTCACGGGACGTCGACTATACAGAACCTATACTTCGTGCCAAAAACCTCAAAAATATAGGCTTTACACATGACATTAAAACAATACGTAAAAGACATACTCGTGCAAAGCATACACTTACGAATACGTGCAAGTTGTGGTCTTATATGGGAGCCTTTTATAATAATTTTATGTTTAATTATGAGATAGTAGATTTTTGTTTTCGTTTCCGGAGGGACTGGATTTCTTTGAAAATATTTATGACCAAAAACAAGGACATGATATTATAGGCCGTTTCCCACCTACAAATCCCACCTCAGATCTAAATAAAGAGTTATGACTTTATTTTATATTAGATACGCCGTTGTGCGTGTAACGCTATAACCTTCAGATTCGTGCGTTATACGTTATTATTATTTTACGTACACATAAGTACAATGCGGTAAACAAACGAAGCGTGTAATCAATAAATATTTAATACACATTATAACCGTTTTAAAAAACAAAACTTAAACCGTGTTCACTTATTGGTTTATTTTTATAACTTCGCACAATTTTGACGATATACTTAGATAAGCTGCTTTAAAAGCCTTGGTTAGCCTTGAAAGTTTCTTCGTATCACTATATTGTATACATGAAATCAAACTTTAATACCTAACTTTTTTTCAAGTATCTCGCTCATGTATATATGTATTATAGTAACGGCCAAACGTATGTGCGATTGGTGACTCCGCCTACCTCGAGACAATATTACACTACACTACTACAGGATAGTCTTCACATACCAACAATTGTTGGCGGGATATAAGAAAACAAATAACTTTATTAACGATTTTAACGCCTTTTTCAATTTCACAAGGTAGTATTCGCTTACACGGAGAAGTCAGTAAAACACTATTTAATTTAATCATATACATTTGAAATGCGTGCGCCTTTAGTAGTTTGGTGTGTGAACGTTACCCAAAATATCAAGTTTTAATTTTCCGGCGACGATAGGAGGCAGAGTCACATACGTTTGGCCGTTACTATAGTACAGAACATAATATATAAAATAAGTAAATTAATGGTTTATATATATATAGGATACATGATAATTATCTATACTAAAAATAGGACGAAAAGCGTTCTGTTTGAATTTTGCCGTGGCATAGTGCTCGAAAAATAGCATATTTATTCTAACCTAAACACATAATGAGTTATATAGCCGTAATATGCTTTCGTACTTAGATACCTACCACATCTATTTATATACGATAAACGCTTTTTATCCACTACCCCATCACAATCGCAATACCTATCGTATCTGCCAGGGTTGGTCATATTATAGTTACATGTAACTAAGTTATGTAACTCGGTTACTTTAGTAACTTGTAACTTGTAATTAGTTACACATCTTCCTATAATTTAATATGAAAGTTACAGTTACAATTAAAAGTTACATTATACATAACATACATATTTAATATTTACCACCGCGTAATAAATTATCATATTATTATAAAAAAAAATGTAAATACGCGCGAGACGTATTTCGTACGATAGGACGAAGTAGACTGCAGAAATTACAACACATTTTTTTATTTTATTTTAAATTCAATAATTCAATTTTGTGTTTTTAAATTGTATCATCATATTATATAAATACTAAAATATCATTGACTTATATATATATTTTAATAATTACTCCAAATATTACATGTTTATATGATTATATTATTATGTCTATTGCATGCACTCACTTCATAAGAAGACTATTTACTATTTTTTTAACTGTTACGTTACACAATTGACAAAGTTATAAAATTATAATAAAACTATGTACCTCAATTGATGTTCTTTATTATAAAATTGAATGCGAATTTTTATATTATTCGTACCTAATTCTATTGTATCTGTTTCATTACACAATTATATATATATATATATACATATTGTTTTGTAAATGAAGTTTTCTCCGTCAATAAAGATAATAATAATAATAATAAAATGTTAGTTTATGCATATATTTATTTTTAATATTTTTAATATAACTTTTAACTTTAAATTTAACTTAGTTACATAACTTGTTACTTGTAACCAGTTACAATAAATAAAGTAACTTACCCAATCCTATACCTGCAAATTGAAAGCGATAGACCATTCATCGCTGGCCCGCAAATATATGTATACAAAATACTATTAAACGCACGTTAACTTTGACTTTATCACACTGTTGTACTTGTAACACAACAATATACACTGCACAATGATAATAATAACATTATTAAACTCCGCTGAAGCGTGCTGTGGCAGTGGGGTAGGGACTCTTGTAAACTCGCGAGTGTTTATCATATTATTATATAATATATTGTATATTATTATGCGTCAATGTAAGTATATATACACATAATAATATGCAGTCCACAACACCCAGGTGATGGCATTGAACTAACGTCGTCAGAAATAATCATTCTACGATTTCTACGGTGCCAAGCACATAATACGAATAAAAGTATACACAAATGCGCATATAATAACATTTAATTATTGTATTAAGTATATTATATTAAAAATTATGCAGTAAACGAATCGTTTGAAACTTTATTATTATTATTATTATTATTATTATTACTACTATCTTAAGGTACCTATACCGTGGTATAAAGTGGTTTTGGCCATCAATCCGACCGGTCGAAATCAGTCCACATCTCCTTGCTTTTAAATACATGAATATATCAGTTAATTCATGCTAATCCAAAACATAAACCGATATCGACACATTCGGCGTTTAAATTGCCCGTAGTTTAGGATTTTTAGGATTTAGATTGATTTTCTAGCTATTTTAAAACGGAATATTTCAGTGGAGTGTACACAAAACTGAATATACTATAAGTATATAGATATATATTTTTACCCGTTTGCAGCCTAAGTTTCCTCAATTACGCCGTCATAGTGCGGCGAAGGCTATATCTCTATAGTACACAATACGCAATAATAATAATGTACCTAAGCACACGCGTGTGCATATTATTCTATAAGCGTTATTTGCAGCAGGACCACTCCACGCCCAATGTGTGTGCGCCGCGCACACACGTTCACAGCACATGACGAAAATCGTTGTCGCCTCTATACACACGCACACAATAATATATTTCAATTAAAGTTTCCCTTTCGTGCGCGCAAAGTTATCAGCCAGACGAAGACGAAGAAGACGACGACGACGACAACTTACACATCGGCGGCGCCCCTCATCCCGCCGCTGCAGCAAATAGTCACGCGCCGCGTCGGCGGATGTATTCGGTCGGACACGCAGTAATGGCACGCTAATTCCTGTATTCGTATTAAACGGTGTTAACCCTTTTGCGGTGGCCGTGGCGCCCCGATCTCCGCCGCCGCGACGCAGCCTCCGAAACAGATAAGAACTTTGGCGACGACACAACAATGGGACCATCACCAGCAGAGCACAGTACATATATACACATATATACACACTCAGTACTCACACACACACACACACACACACACACACACACACACACACACACACACACACAAGCACACATAGACACACACATATATATATATAAATAGTTATAAACACACACATTTTACATATTATACGCACACTCCGCGCATATAACCTTCCGCACCCACCTCCTTAACCCCCCCCACCTCTAAACACGACGGCACAAAACTCGACTACCCTTTTTGAGCGCGCCCCGAAGAAGTGGCGTCCTGCGACTTTGGCTGGCTATAGGTCGTCGTCGCCACCTCCGGTTTCCTGCCAACGCGCCACCGCAGCGGCGGGTGGTGGTTTTAAAACCATTTTCCGCGCCCGTCGCCATTAGCCTAATGCAGTGCCCGGCGATGTGTTGTGTACGTATATATATATATATATATATTATGCTGTGCGTGTGTAAGCACATATATATGTATTTTATACGCGACGGTTACGGGGGCGGCAGCGTTAGCGATAAATCGCGGGACGGGTCGTCGCGCGTTCTATCGTTTCGCCGGAAGTCACGAGATTTGGGTTGGTGGTGAAGTCAGTGTTGTTTTCTCCGTCACACAAGCACACGAACACACACATTTGTATATTACGCGTGCCCTTCGAATGCCGCACGAAACTATGCACGGACGCGTTCCCCGCCCACCAGCGGCTCGCCCGCAGCCCACCCCACCCACCAATCACTCATTTGACGTAAAAACAAATGCTACTCGGCCGTTTTCGCGCTCGTGCGAATATTATACGCCATTATATTATGCGTATATATACAATTCAGTTTGGCCATTTTAATTAAAAATTCATTGCTCTCGGCGCTGCGTTAAAACGTTATATTATTATCATTATATGTATATTACATGAGACATTACGCGCGTAAATCGCGTTTGAACGTTAATCTAAAACGCGTACACACACGCATCAGCTGTGCCCGTGTGTATGTCTGTGTATGACCGCCGCCCGGAGTGAAAAACTACCAACGTATATATATGTGTGTGTGTGTACCTGCGTCGCTTTATTGCCCAACACCTAACATCGCCCTGCACCCGACCGTTACATTATATAAATATATATTATGTTATTATATAGTTAGGAAAAAACGCGCATACGATTATTGTTGCGCCGCGCCGAGCAAAACCGTTGCGTAACGGCGACGTGGTCGAGTGTGAAAACTCAATAAGTTTCTCGAGAGTAATAATATTTTACAATATATATTATCATCGTTGCGCGCTATTATTTCGCAATGTTATATCGACTGCGCGTTCTGTGTGAAATTTCGTCCGTAAAAAAAAATCCGTTGGAAACGTTGCACATTGTTTCTGGACGGCGTTCCGAGTGATATTGACTAGCGAATAAATGCTGTGCTAGTGTGTGTGTAGTCGAAAACCCCGTCGGTGCCTCCGTCAAATCTTTTTTTTCTAGATAATAACAACAATAATATTCTAATTATAGAACTACAATTTAAATTTATTTTTATAATTTATTATTCATATCTTTAATTTACTTAGCTAATTGAGAATAAATAAAAAAATTTTAAATTTTATGAATTTTAGTTTGTTAATTTTTAGTACATATTTATTAATTATCGAATTGGGTTGTGTAAGTATATTAAAAGTTAAAAAATTGATGAAATTAATATATAGTATTTTTGAAAGTTTAGTTAGAGTAATACATTGGTGACCAACCTTTTGTTACCGAGCACCATAAAAAAATAAAAAAATTCTCGGCGAGCCAATAATTTAAACTTTTTCTATGAATTGAATGTTATACTTTATTTTAGGCACATATTAATGTAGGTATATTAATAAATTTAATTATTTATTATATATTGCTTACTATAAAATTAAATACAAACATATGTAATTAACGATAATACAATAAGACATAGGAAATATTTTACAAACGTTACATTTTTAGAATATTATATAATTTTTTTAATTTTAATAACTTTGACAGGCCGATTAATAAATGATAACGAGCCAGATTTAGCCCGCTGGTCGTACTTGGTTACCACTAGTGTATAGGATACCATTTCGATATGAGAGACTACTGCCTGATTAACCAATAGGCTGAATAAACTACAGCCTAAAGCGTCAATCGGTTAATGTTCAATTGGGAGCGCCATGAAATATTTTTTTATGAATATAGACGTCATGGTTATATAATATATACTTTAAAAAAAGGTGAAATAATTTTTTTAATTATCTAAAAGTATCCGTATTTGGCACATTATTAGAATAATATATATATATATATATATATGGAATATGAAGAAAAACAAAATTAAAAATAGAGACACAATAAATGCGTATAGACTTATTTAAACGCGACATGCCGATGATCGGATTTCAACAGTCGTTGAGATGTTTAAGTCGGTCCACTCGGTCCATTTTTCCAGTAATAAACACTTAATACATTAGTACAATAGTACATTACTAAATACGCGATTCAATGGCAAAAAAACCGAAAACCATATCTTAACGATGCAGAAATTGTTTTTTTTTTTAAACATCGAGTTTAAACTAATATATACGCCATCGCTATAACATTTAAAACTGCATATACCTACGTCGAGTGTCAAGTCGTGTTCTTTTCTTATTCCAACGCAATATTATAAGCCAACCTCTTAATGTCTTTCCCGCGCGCACATGATTCGCAATTCTCAAATTTCACGAGTGATTAAAATATTAATAACGTCTGCTAATTCAATGGTAAACACTGCGGGTGATCACGTGATCGCGCACTATAAGTCAAACTCCACACGCATATACGAAAGTATGTATACACCGAACAGCCAATCGAAAAATTCGCCAACGTTCCCCGACGTATATACGCGCACCTATATAGATATGTGAATTATTGTGTGATCACAGTGTGACGAGTACTCGACGGAGCTTTAACAACTGTCGTCTTACGCGTTAAGCGCTGATTGAATCCGCCTAGAGTGGGCGCCGACGATTATAAGTCCTTGTTTCGATATTAAACTAAAATCACGTTCGCGACGAGCGTAAATTGTTTGTATATACATAAAAAAAAAATATAAATACAGTGCACGTCGATCAGTCAGAGATTAGTTTTGTTTGCAAAACATTAATACAATTATTATTATTACAATAAACTTCAACGCCGTGATCGTCTGTGTGGGAGATAAGTACATATTATAACAAAGATGAATGAAAATAGTTTTCTTAATTCTGCGCAATATATTTTTACAGAAACTTCATGAATAATACCCAAATTTCAATGCAAAGTGCATTATTTCTTTGATACTCTAAAACCGCGCATTTTGAGTATAATATAGTTTATGTACCACATATTTCAAAGCTGAAACTTTTATTTGGCACTTTTTAGAGTTTTCCGGTCATTTAAATAATGTTTAGTGCATATACCTATACCTATTAAAACATTTTACGAGCAGCTTTTACTGTAAATTAAAAAATTTTAAATCTTATACCAAGAAATGTAGTTTTCTATGTAAATAAAGAAATATTAAAAACACAGAGTTAAACAGCCGTTTACCTATTGGTTGCGTTGTCGTGTATGTAATTTTTAATTGTAATAATTTATTGTTTTGAAAAGACATTTTAGTTTTTAGATGAGCATTTAAGTTTGAACCCTAGCCAGTATGACCTATAATAATATATTCACCATACCGAATTATTTGTCATGATACAATATTTTGCGTCTACTATAAATAATACATATTATCTTAAATTATAGGTAAGTTATAGTATCCATTATAATATTGTAATAATATTGCAACAATAATACACATAATTCATCATATGCATCTTTTTACTAATCTGTTGGTATCGTTTTTATGGTAATGCCGTATTGGTATATTATTATTCTATCAGTCGAAACGCTTTACTTGTGCGTATGAAACTGAACGTACTACATTGAGTGGGTCACGACCGCTTGTCAAATGCAAAACACAAAAGTACAACAATAAGTAATAATATTATTATTATTAGTGCCAGAGCCGTCAAACTCCTTTACCCTCGTCCATCGACCGTCGACAGGTCGCGCCGCCACGCGACTGTGTAATGAATAATATTTGAATACGACTTATATATTATTTTTATGGCGCGTATATATTATATTTTGTATTACGTTTCTCGCTATTGTTGTTGTTGCTGTTGTTTATGTAGAAATCATAAAATTATTATTATTATTATTATTATTATTATGATTTGGTATTCAAACTTTGGATACCGTTCCGCGCACCGCCTACCGAATAAATTGATCGATTCATAAATAAATACATATAAAACTATACTATTTCGCTGAATCAATTATCTCGGCGACGAAGACGACTGTGCATATATAAGTAATGATATAATATGAATATAGCCGTTAATTACGCGACGTGATAAACTTTGTTACAAAGTCGAGCGGAATAAATTATAAAAGTCTCGGCCGACTTTTTAACTCGTTAATGCAGCCACGTCACCAGGTAGATGTGTGAATTATAATTTATAATTTATATTACCGACGCCGTACACTTGTTGCTCGCAAAAAATATACACGTGCAGTGTGCACCATGCTATTATGGCATATATGTTTATGTTTTATAATGCGTGCTAACCAGACGAGAAATTAATATCAGTTTTTAATGATTTGTTTGTTTTCTTAGACGGATAAAACGCATTGTAATACAACAGTAGTCGTTGTGAAAGAAAAAAAATAAAAAAATGAACGAATTTAATTTTATATTCTTATTTAACCATTTGACTCTACATTATATAAGGCTGCAACCTAACACCGGATATTTATATAATTGTTATTATTTTTGTTCTTATAAAATATTATAATCTGAAACTGGAATCATAATTGCTTCCGTAAAATATTTTTCATTCACGGTATAAACATAATATGAATGTAAATTTAACATTTAAATAGTATAAATAAGATTAAAATAATGTAAATTATCATAATTTCAAAGAAATAAGTGACTGAAGAAAGTTTTTTTTTAACCTACTAAATGTATTAAAAATAAATTAAATATGTTAAATTCTCCCCTCAACAAAAAAAATGCCTGTCTCAGAATATTAGTATCGATAATATTTCGACACTATAATTATTAAAAAAATTTGGTTTAAGATCCAGTTGTTAGCGGTTTGATACTGTAATATTATAACAACGATATAAACCTGAAAACTAACCTTTAATGATGTTGTAAATCAAAAGAAATTGCAAAGTTGACTTGACCATAGGCGATTTAAAAAAGATGATGATTTTGTACGTTGACTGTACTAACATTAACATTATGATAAAAATCTTAATATTAATATATTATACGATTTGTAAGAAAGGAATTTTTCAAGTGACATGACGACAACGAACGTCGACAAGACAACATTATTATAATAATTAATATTATAATAATACGTATAATACAATATACTACTCAAACTTACAAAATATATGTTACGAAGAGACTTGCATTGTTATAAGTAGGTATACAGGTAACCTACACGTGCAACAGAATAACGGTTGATCGACCTATTGTATAATAATATTACATCAATTAAGTAATGTGACGATATGAACACAAATAATTGTGTTCACGTGAACAAAAGACGTTAACTTCACGAACAATTAATGTATACTAGATGTTTAGTGAAAACAGAAGCACGGTTAGAAACACGTGTCACTCGTAAAAAAATTAACAAATTTGATAGGTACTCGGCATAATTGATTATCTGGCGTTTAAATAGTTACCATCGTTGCAACTTTTAAAATAAATACAGCGTTTTGATGTTATATAACATACCTTGCAATGACAACTAAGTATGTATGTAAAATATGAGTTAATTTAATAACGTTTTGGTTGTTCAAATAATTTAGTACTGTGCTTTGAGAGGGGACGATAACTGATAAGCAATATTTTAAATAAATAATAATCGATTACACTGAGAGTACCACAAGTCAAAACTACCGACAAATACTACGCATACTTGCATCCTGCAATCAGAGAGGTCGATTATTTTTTATACGAGTTGTACTCTACGTACTCTAAATTTGAATTTAAAATAAAGGTTTCATGTACTAGTCACCACCTAATGATCATATAATAAATATTATTTATATATATATATAAGTGGTCCTTATATTATATAAACGATTCAAAAGTGTTTGAACATCCCGAATCCAAACCTAAAGCAGCCTACAATAACTACTCCGAAATCGTGAGATGCTATCGTAAATGATTGAGAATAGTAAATTTATTTCCGACACTTGTGGTGTACTAATTATAATATGGCTTTATTTTTACAAATTATTTTAATTATTTTAAATTTTGAATTTCGAATTTGTATCATATTAAAAATATACTTTATAGTAAACTTAATTTTTTATAATAATAACACAATATATTATGACATTATGTATACATTAATTTATATATGTAATATATTATAGTGACGTATAGGTACTATATTATGAACTACTCGTACAACTTAATACTACGAGTACACGGGAGGTAACTAATGTTTATTAACCATTTTATTTACGATAAGAATTGGAGGTAATTCATATATTTTGGGAGTTTAATACAATTCATCGATAATCGTAATGCATTTTTATGAAGAAACTAAAGGACTAATATTATTTATTAATGCGGTGTCGCCGAGAGATTGTAGTGGTTAAATCAGTGTTTCAGAACACGAACGTAATTAAGAGTACTATTATAATTTATAATACTATATAACAATATTGCAGTTAGTAATTGAATAGGCAAGTACACTTTAAAATAGAAAAAATGAATTTATAAGATTTGACAATGATTTTTAAATAATTTAAATAATTAAATTAATTGACAGTAAATTACTGTAATATAAAAGTAAACGATAGATGATATTGATTTTTACTTTATTTTTCATAGGTTTTTACAGATCTTCACACGATTTTCGTGCATTGCTCATGTGCTTATAAAACAAATTATAATCACAGCATTGTCGCAGCAAGAGTATAGACATCCTAAATTCAAACAAACTTAAAACCGTGTTACTTAATGTTAAAAAATAAAATACACGTTTTTAATTGACAATTGTTAAAGTACACGAGCTGTAGTTTATAACAAGACTAAAATAGGTAACAAATTATCAAACAAAACTACAAAACGATTTCAATTAAAACATTCAAGCACTTAATCTGAAAATTGAAATCATCCAAAGGAAAGTAGGAAAGTATAATTATTTGATATGGGATAATTATATATGAAAGTAAAATAATATCAATAAAAAAGAACCGTTATACATAAATCATAGGTGAAAAAATTCTTATATACGATAATCCGTATAAAAACATTAAACAGTACTACTTGCAAACAAATTAAGAAATATAATACCTTCTATTTCAAAATGAAAATTCCTCCTAAGTTTCAAAAAACAAGAGAAACGATGTAAAAATCACCCGAGCCAAAATGTAATCTAATCCGTTTCTTCCTTATCACCAAATAACCAACTATTCTACATGCAATACATACAAGGAAAACCAAATGTAATATACGTCACACGAAGGTTTGACGTATACTATACTTTGTTGATTTCCAATTTTTAAACCGTCAAATGAGCAAAATCGACAACTTTAATAAAAACTTATTGAATTTTCATTTTGGTGACCATTTTCACGAATTATGCATAAAATTATAATTTAACCTCGCGAGACTCGTAATTTATAACTCTAAGCCGCTAAGGTCGCTTATTTACTGATGAATAACTGACGACAACAACGAGTACTGGATGTGCGAGGGTGAGATCTCATTATTAACCTAGACAAAATCGTACTATTTCTCAACTGACCACAATAACGAGTATCGGAAGAAAAAGTATAACAGTGTCGTCTTTCTGTTTGCACAAAAGTGTTTTTTCGCCACAAACGCCTCAGTGTAGGCGCTTGAGATAAAGTACTCAGAAAAGGGTTAATAGTATTTTAAAAAGGAAAACAAGTAACTCTTGATTAAAACAAACTGAAATATAAATAAATTGGATCTATAATACGATCAAAACAAAACAATTATTTTTAAATGGCCGTTCGTTATTCAGCACACCACACCATCCAGCGAATTGCAACCTCACTCAAACACAAAGAAAAAAACACGAAAACATAACATTTATTTTTCCTCAACACAAAAATCGCAAGTAATTAAATACCTATAATGTCACTTTGTTTTATTCATGACCTGTGCATAACCTAAAAACCGGTTAATGATGACTATCGTCGAGCGTTGTCGGATAACTGAAAAAATAAATATATTCATATACCTACTATATTATAACACGCAGATCGTTGCAGAGAGTAAGTTACTATATTACTAGCCATTTAACAACATAACGACAACCGTAATAATAATACGCTATTAATTCGTTTACGACGGTACGGCGCGTCGGCGTTGTCTCGTCCACCCACCCCCGTCGATGTGCCCACATAACTACACATAATACGATTACGAATCATATTATTATGTTATGATATTATTAATTATACACAAACATTATGCGACGATGTATATATTTATATTATGTACGACGTACGATGTATCGTACACTAATTCGCGTAAACGACCGTTCAATTACCGCGCGATGGGTATTAAACCGTAATCGCGGTCGCGGTAGGTGATCGCGGGGACGTTTTGACTAACGCGGCGATTCGGCGGTACGCGCGTTACTACGATATTATTGCGATATCACGTTAATCGTTCGCGAGACGTAATTCGCGGACCGTTTAAACTCTCGGCATACCGTCGGCGCGGTGAACAATACCGCGGTATAATATCGCCGGAATTCATCGATAGGCGCACGAGATAGGTCATCGCTAATAACTATTGTCTCGTAATATAATATCCTCTCGGTGTCGCCGGCACGGTGCGAAGACGAGAAGGAACGTTCGGAACACGAATTTAATGCGATCCGACCGGTTACGTCTATCGGTGGCCGAACCAACAACCGCGGCGCGGACGAGTGCCGACGGTGGCAAAGATTTAACGATCGGTTAGGTTAAGAGCTTAAGACTTGCGGCGCGCGCACGTGTGTATGTGTGTGTGCGTGCGCGCGTGTTTAGACCTCGACTTAGCCCCCCTCCCCTCCGTCCATCGGCGTGATACCGTTTTCTCGCTAATACCTTCTCGGCGAGATATCCTCTCGCAGCAGCGTCCCGACACAATACACCATATACGCGCACGAAGCACCTAATTTTACAGCCCTCGCGAGACATGACCACCATAATTAATAACACCGTCCTCCGCGGAAAAATAATAATCAAGTGAGCGCCTACAACATTTGGCTTTTACCGAATCCGTTATACATATATATATTTATGCCTTAGGTTAGTTTGAAAACGAAACATTATGTGTTTACATGGCAATGACGTTGTAATATGATACCTTCAGCGGCTACTGGATGACATATAAAACTCTATAAATGACTGAAAACTCAACAACTTAACCAAGTTAACGGTAGTGGTAGTAGTACGCGTAAGATTATTTTTCTGCGACGGTTGTGTTAATATTAGTTTTCCGGGTATTATATACTAAATAGGTACTTAACAAGAGGTGAAATACATTTTTGTAGAAATTCATTTTCATAAAAAAAAAAAGACTTTTTTAGTACAAGAGCACAAAGGTTAGGTTAACCAAACCTAACCACTACCAATTCACGAACGCACTATGTTTCTGGAGAGTGCATTATATGCCCGAAGCAGTAACACTGATAATATAATTTTATATTATTCATAAGTTTCGTCAGAAAACACACCCAAAAGCCAAAGGCGTTATTCGTTTCAAATATCAACCTACCCGAAGACAATCACGAGTTCTAGACATGATAAAAATTTTAAATTATATCATACTCCAAAATAGTTTTTGTTCAACTATTATTTTATTAATCAGCAATATTATATTAATTGAAGATTATAGTCTTATTTATTTTTATCGTTATATTATCCGCACTTCATGTGTTATATGCTAATATTTTGGGTGTTAGAGGATTGTTTTTTTATTCGACTATTCGAATCGTATTTATATTGAAGTATACATACACGGCTACACAATATTATAAAATATAGTATAATTTGTAACGTGCCGGAATTTAAATTACTAGAAAAAAAAACATAATCAATTATTGCAAAAATAAAACATTGTGAGTTATTGTAATTTGACGGACAGTCAAATAAAACATTTTCGTATTTGATATGCAAAACAAACACTGTAATACCTAAGTATATTTATAACATATCGAATAGTAGTAATAGTACATTTATGATTTATAGATTGTGCGGTAATAAATAATAATATTATAGCCCTTGTTGATTAGCTTGTCATCCCATCCACGATAACCTAACAAATATTTCAACGGCCATATTAAAAACAGACAATATCTGATATAAAAAAAAAAAATGTCGACAAATTTAGAGTAAGTAACTACCTATTTTATTATGCGAAATAATATACAAACATCTCGCACTACAGAGTCTCGACAAATGATCGCAATCTGAATATATATATAATATATACAGTAGTAATAATTGACACTTATTATGCAAAACCGCCTTCGTTAATTATTAATTCATCCGCACAGCGAGACGATTTATTTTAACAACCATTATACGATTTGTGATCGCAATAAACAACGGATAATACTATTATAGTTTTCTTGTAATATTTCCACGGAAGTATGACTACCTACGTAATATTATTAATAATATATAGTTCGAGGTTTACCGTGGTTCTCGCAATTTAAACTCTATATCGTAATAGAATATTAGAATATAATATGTATCGTTGATCGAACTATACGACGTTTGCCAATGAGATTTTTTACATATTTTAATATAATATAGACACCGCGATTATAGTTTTTATGCATGTATAACGTATATATTATAGCTAATATGGGTAGAAACTTAGGCCGGATTGAGCTGAATAATGAGATAATTATGACTTAAGGTGCATTTTAATTTTGATAACTATAGCTGACGACGATGGCAACGGGTCAACACAAAAATAATATGTTTGAAAAAAATGTATAAGATGATCTATGTATTTAGGTATACCCTAATATTATTCAAGGAGATAAAGATAATAAAAAAAAAATAACAACATTATTTAGTTACATAAAATAAACATTAACAATGTTCGATGTTGAGTTGATGGTTAACAAACAATATATTTAGACCCAAAAGCATAAAAGATAAGACTAATATGGATAAGGCAATATCAACTTAATTAAGAAGTGAACTAATTTAAAGAAATCATCTCCTGGATCAGATATCGCCAGATTAACACCAGAAGCACGTATAGCGATTGTCTTACTTTCATTTTTTTTTTCAAACAACAATTATAAAATCATTTTGTTAAAATCTAATCATATGATTCCATAATATTACAGATTAGCTGTAATGGTTTAGTCAATCGTATAATTACGTAATAATTTATCAACTAAACTATTAAACAATAATGCAAAAAATATGTATTTTTATTATTATTTTTTAAATCATTGTATACACTGTAATAAATAACTTATTAATTAGTATTTTAGATATATAAAATCAGAATTTTAACTTTGAATTTTATTTTTTTAATCAATCCAAAGTATTATGTATCACGCCGGATATCTCACTATATAGTTACACGTTATCGTTATCGAGTTTTGAAAAATGATCAGCTTATTAATGCGCCCAGCACCTTTGACATATCTTTAGTATTTATGTACCTCGATTATTGTATTATCGTATTATATTTTCGCGTGTATCGGAACACGATCACATAATGTATTGACCTCTATTGTTTATCGCCGCTATATCCATGACGTGCTCGCGCCGTGTGACATCTGACACGACGTCTCCAAATCCCTGCGGCTTTCGCATGATATTATACAAACGTGTGTGCGCTCCGAGACCGTTTGCCAAAAGGGATTGCGTGTTTGACGATCGAAAAGCCTCTACACGGCGGCCCCGTCCGACGGTTTCGAGTAGGCGATGGCGATTGTGTTGGACCGTATATATATATATTTATGCAAATAAGCGAACGGACGTCTACCGCACCCCGTCCGTCCCGCCCCTTTGAACGGGCCGCTTAGACAAAACAAATCAAAAGCGGACCATTACGACTACCCACAATATACTCACAGTCGTGCTGCTGTTTTCGCGAGATTGACTTACACACGCCGTATAATAATTATACGGACGCGCGACTCCGCGCAGGGTGTTATTAAACTCGATCATTACAGTCGACACTCGCCTTTGATGGACTTCGTGTGCGGTACTCGAGCCGTATAAATAATAACATGAGAGGTACTGCTGCAGTGCGGCAGTCAAACCTCTGTTTGCAGACGACTAGCTGAATGTCGTCGTATAGATAGAACGAGTATTTGGACCGCTTTGAGAACACTGGCATTCGGCGAATTTGTCGATGTCTTGCCGAGTCGTATACTTTAAATTATCTCTCCGTCCGACCAAAAACAAATTAATGGCTAAATTAAAAAATAAGCAGATCAAAACGCTAGTATAATAATGATGTGCACTAAAAAAAAAAAAAAAAATGAAAAATGAAAGCGTAATATAAAAATATACCTTACGAGTAACACGGTTAACTCCGATAAACTAAATTATGCATACTATACTTTATAAATAATTAACAATTAACTACAGCTCTTTAGAAGAATATTATTAATTTTGTTATTTAGCAGCGGTTTTTCCGAAAAAATTATTTTAAATATTGCAAGAGACGTTTTATTTTCTATGTAATTTTTTATCTCTATATTTTTAGACAAATGGTTGTACATTATTATAAATATTATAAAATGGCTCTGATTAAGTTTAACAGGTACTAATTTTGTGATCGATTCTATCTAACAACGTGAAAAAAAGGTATTTTTAACTTAATCTTTGTTTGAACTTTTTTAAATCTGATTATCAATAATTATTCACGTCGTATATAAACCTTATAAAATTGTTTTATTTTGTGATTATAATAAAGTTTCGTTTTTTTGAAAGCTGTCAATTATTCGGCCACGTGCAACTAACTTTTCCTTTACGTAATAACAGCGATATTTTATTTTATTCCATTACTTTTTTTTATTTTTATTAATTATTATCGTGTAATTTACTTATATTTATATAAAGTTAAAATATTTCATTTCAATAAAAGGTAATCAAAAGGTACATCAATTGAATAAGTGAATACAAAACTAAATTTTGAGCAAAAAAACAATATCGCGTGGGAACGATATTCTGTTCGTTTAATACCTTAATACCTTATAAATTATAACCTTAAATGGATTTACGTACTATGTTCACACATCGCGACGATGAATTAATATTAATAGAATTCCAATATGCATTCCATAGAATTCAACTGCGACGAATGACACGTCCGCAAGACCGTTTTTTCAGCAGATGGAAAATAATATTTTATTTTAATCGTATAAAATATCTATTTATATTTAAATCTCGTTACGCAGTAAACGGGTGAGTCCTGCTCGTGCACCGTCGTTCATCACACACGGGTCGCGGCGACGTGACACATTATTTTCCAAGATTTCTCGGCGCAAAAGTTTATTATTATTACTATTACAGAACGACCTCGCAATATTATATTATAATATATTTTATACATAACGCCGCGCCTTGTAACCCGCAAAGGTCTGCAGTGTAATCGGTTTAACGGTCCGCAACGACGTGCGACATAATAATATAATCCAATAAATCACGAACCCGGCCGGAAGTTAACAAGCGGCCGGTAAACGAAGTCGATTTCCTCCGCGTCAGAGGATCGACCGCGATCGGTGCTAGCCGTGAGTGCGGCGTAGTGTGGTACAGAGGACGGACTGTCGTCGGAGGATCTTCGCGGTGACGACGTCGTTGCATCGGACCTAATCAATATCGTTTCATTGAATTATGCAATCGTTTACACGAACGTATAATATTATATAATTATTGTAAACATTTATCTATCCCCCTCCCCACGGTTTGGGTACTCGCACTATATATTAAGATTCCGGTGGTGGTGGTAGCGGCGGTGGTCCGGCAACGTCAAATTTGCCGTTTGCTCACATCCGGTCTGATAATAATCAAACGGATTACGTCAACAAGCGTATATATATGCGTCTACCATCACATCCGTAGTCACTCATCAGTCAGACCACCGCGAAAACTACTTCCGGCTCTGGCGGTGGCTAATAGATACACAGGGTAATTTGATGAATTCATACTTATTGTTTGACGCAAGCGACGTTACACATTGGTCAATAGTTTTTGATATGAAAAAAAATTGCAGTTTACCAAACGATCAATAGTGCTCGAATTCAAATAAAAACTTTTATTTTTTACTACCTATACAATGTAAACAACAATCGTCAAAATGATGAGAGTTCACTGTCAAAATAAAAGAACTACTCTTTTATGACATCTTAGTTATTAGTAAAATAAACATCCGAAAAAGAAAATAATTGTTAGTTCGAATATAGGAGAAAATAATGTATAATCTTACAATCACATCATAAAATAATTATTCTATATAATAACGTTTAAACAATGCTTTAATTGTGCGATAATATTGTAAAGTTTTACTTAATCGCGTTAAGCCACTACTAAAAAGAACATCGAACACCATAAAAGTATTTTATAAATGGTATATATTTATATGTTTTACTATACACATATACTTTGACCATTTTCGTATAACCTATTAGATACCTGCTCACCAGTTTACTAATACACAGGTATACAATAATATTATAACTAATAAATAAACTGCATTCGCGTTATTGAATTTATTGAATAATTATTATTTATTATTCCCAGACTTTGCGATAAAAGGATTTTTTTTTTTTTAAATTAGCTGTTTACATTTAATAAGTAATAGGTACGTGTCATAGTTACAGGGCGACCTTCTTTATTTTATTTAGGCAACCGAATCGACACCTGTGCTCGTATCTTGTTTACAGAAACACCTGGCGCATTGTATAATATTATTATTTATCCATTTACAAGTACAACGTAGCTGCGCGTTTAAACAAAAATGTAAGTCATTATACGGTGTATCTTAAATGCTTTAGAAAATATAATTATTTTCTATTTTTGATATTTTCTTAAGTGAGATTAGGTACGGAAAACCCAAACTGAGGAAATTACATTGATATTATTTTACAGATAATAATAGTTAAGTATTTTCCACGAACAGGATAATGTCAATATTTACTATATTAAAAGGTCTGAGAAATTGTAAACGACGAGCTATACTGTCTGATTTAGTGATTGGTCACTAAGAGAAAGAGTACAAATGATTCGTGACTCACATATTTTCTGCAATATTTAATATATTTTATTAAAAATAAATATGTGCGTGTGATCTTATTGAACATCAAACTACATTAATTTACCATTTATTCTATTTATTATGCAACCGGCAAAACTAATTTTTATTGTAAACTATTTAAAATAATTATTTACGAATAGTTTTTAACGATTGTGCATTTAACTAATATTTATATTGTTTTGTTATTGCGACCCCCCCCCCCCCCTTTACCACAATCACCATTAAATGTTTCTAAATACGCACAAGATCGTAGCTCAATTTAAAATAATAGCATACAATTCTGCGTGAGATGTTTGAAAATGAGACGATTTGTATATTTGCCTATTTTCGGAGAGAGGACAGGGGTGGTTATTGGTTTCTTTAAACTATATACATCCAATATAAATAAATCATCATTCTTTAACGAAATGATAGCAACTAACCGTTTTATATTGAGAATTGCCTAACTTGAAAAAGTTATACTACAGCATACTCGTTCTTTTAGTAAATTATTTTGCCAAATATTTTTCATGGCTGGATATCCAATATACATTTGTCATTCAGAGACTTAGTCCTCCGATTCTCTCTCTAATTACACCTCGTGAGGGAGAGTTCCATACGACTTTGTGTTCTAGAAAAATTATCTGAGCCCCTCCGCTCACCAAACATAAAAAGTCATGAATACACCTCCGAGATGTAAACATACATTTATAGAAATCGACGAATCAGCACACGAGACAACGTTAAGTCTGGGTACCGAGACAACGTTAAGTCTGAGTACCGAGACAGACGTAAACGCGGAAACAGATATGGTAATTTTAATAACAATAAATATTACTCTGTGCAATGGAAATTGATGACAAAATTACTTTCGAATATCGAATTTAGTTAAGTGTGAACTGGCGCCAGGCTGCCAAGTATGTACAAACACTTTATGCCGACGAATAAACGCAGTACTATCGTGAAAACTAAGTATATATCATTATAATGTGGCTTCTGCAGCAGTCGGCGACAATTTCAAATACGCACGCACATACAATGTCAAACTGGTTCGATTTTTAATGTCAATCATTGTTTATTGTACCTACCCTTTACGTATTCGCTTATTTATTATAGTAAACGAATTATTTATGATGTTTTCCAAATAACAAGATTCTCGGCAACCATCGGCAATAACCGTGTACGATAAAGTTCTTCCGGTTGAAAAGTGTAAATTTGAACGTTTTTCTAGCCGCCATAAATAGTTTATTTTTTTATTTATTTCCCATACGATCAGGATTATTATATTGGCGCAGCAATCGTACAAAACATATTATTTTTAATTACTAATATGTCATCTGTATTCTATGGGTTCTTTTGCACGGACGTTAAGAATTACACGTGTCCGATAACCGACCATCAATCGTCGTCTTCGTTTAGCGAGTAAAATATCATTAATGTAAAGTAACACCGCCAATAACATTATAAACATTGAACAAAAACGAGCCAGAATATTAGTTTGAAATATACATTATGATCACAGTTCAATATTTAATTATTGTTCTATTTAAAAACCGACGTTAGAAATCAACTGTTTTATAATAATTGCAACCTTCGTCGACTTACGACGCGTATTAATAATAATATTACAAGTGCGTAAGTCAATCGGGTCGCGACGTCGGCGGGCAAATAATACGTACACGTCATTCCGGAAAAATCCACTCGAATGCTCAATGTTATATTTTTGAACAATAGTGCACACACATTATTAAACTGTATACATACGCATTATATACTATACTAAATGGAACACTCAATTAAGCGCCGTTTCAGGTGCAGTCGTAAACGGTTTGTACGACAATAATAATAATAATAATAATAATATGTCCGCAAACGTTTTGATGTTATCCGTCACGCGAATTATCGGCAACACCAGCCCAATAACAAGCTATTATAGGCGTTAAAAACAATAATCATTAATTACCTACGCGATGGCTACGTGGTCGGCATTATAATACGTTTAAGTATTTTATTATAATGCGCAACACCACTCGAAAGAGAGAAAAAAACAGAGTTTAGCACTTGACCAAACGCAAAGAGTTGCGATGTAATTGTATCCGCGAGTGGCTTAAAAACTATGATAATAATATTTTAACGTTGTCGGAACAAAAGCACCGTAAGCAAGATCTCTACGAATGTAAAAAACATCGCTTATTATAGCGTACACAACAATATTAACGCGACGCTATCGGTATCTGGCGGACTATATTACTGTATTATCTAGCCAACGTACCGTGGCGTTTGCCCGTTAACAAAAATCAGACATACGCACGGCTATCAATAATTGCAACAAAACGATTAATTATTTAAATCGGAATTCTATGATATATAGTAGGTATAGTAACAGTTGCAAGACATAATAATTTATGAATCGTGTAAAAAAAAAATTATTAAAAAATACTCCGTGTCCCGTGGTGACTCCATTATAAGCACAATATTATTTGCAGTGATTATAAATAATAAAAAAAAAAAAAAAAAATGAAAAATACGAATTGAATAGAGATCGGGATATTGTATTCGTGGATTATATTATCAAGTACGAAATTCTCTTTTACGCAATTACAATATATTTTCATGGAATCGGGCCTGCGTGGAACATAACCGGCATAATATAATATATTATATAATGCAGCCAACTACAACAACACTTAAAAATTATATTATTTATATTATAATATAATAATATGTACTCGAGAAATTGTCATTTTCCATAAGTCTTATGTTAAAATTAGACTATACTATTCCATAACATTGAGATTATGCAGCGTGTTATGTACACGATAAAGTTTTATCTAGATCTAACTGAATTATTCCGAATAAATCGTTGTCCACAAGACCACAACCATAGAATTATGAGCTCTAAATATAGGCAATATAGGTAATTATTTATAAATTTAGATTTCTTGATGTCTCGCCGGTTTTTAATTTTTGCTCTCATAACCTATATCGTACCTAAACTTTACAACTTGTACAACTATTTGAATGATTAATGGAATTTATAGTGATTCAACTTTTAAAATACTTACACAAATTCAGTTTATGAATTGATTTTCTTTTTTCTTTTTTTAGTATCGTAAACTTTATTTTTGTTTTGAGTTTTCAGGTAAACCAAAAAATAGTACACGTCATTATATTATTAATGACACAACGCGCGGGATGAAATTTTTCAAAACAACAATATACCTACATCGAAGCTCTGCCGAAAAAGTTATGTACGAGATTATACGAACATAAAATATCTCATCTTCCAAAAAATCTCAATCAGTGATCAGACCGTGAAAACGAATTCCAAAAGATATCAAAAAATATGAATCATTATAAAATACTGTGATATAACAGTTATAAGCTTATTGCTAAATATTTTTTAGTTGCAATTCACTGACCGTTTTAGTTTAAAATTCCTACTTAAACACTTTAAAAAAAAAAAAAATGATTATTTAATTATAGCTGTACAGACAATACATACGTGTAAACATAATTTCAACTCAAAGTTTTATTCTTTAAAAGCGACAAAAGCTTGATTCAACAGATCTAGTTGAATTATTAAATCAATTAAAAATTTAAAGGTCAAACAATTTTACATTTTTTTAGTTTGTTGAACTACTTAGACCACGTTTACATTAGTTGCGATAATAAATTAATACATTTCGCATACCAGCACGTGTCCATATAATTATTAGTTTATATTTTTATGTTAATGGTACGGAAATTACACTTCCCTTAAACATAAAATGTATATCAGATATGAAGCCGACGATACAAGAAACATCGTAGTTGAAAACAAAACCGATTTTGGTGTAAGAAAATCGAAAAAATTATCAGTAGATCGTCTAGCTGTCTTATAAAGACGAAGAATGCATTGTGGGGTGCACTCGAGTCCAACGTTTGCATTGGGTTTTTAAAGCTTAATACCGCGTATAGGACATTATAGGTTGTACCTAAATATGCGCGCTGTGTTGTATTTTTTCATTGTTCCGAAAGGGTATTGCGCCGCCGACGAAAAGAATAATAACGCTTGGAAAAAACTAAATATTATGACAATGCGCCGCGTACTCGTGCTGCACTGCCGAGCGCAGACGTGTAATGTATATATATAGGGACCTGCCGCCGACTGCACTTTAAGAATAAAAATCATATAAAAAAACGGTTGTACGCAGTAATATACATTTTTGAAATTCCTAGACGGCGAAAACTTAACGTCGACAATAATACGCGTGCGTGTACAAATTTAAAAACGAGATAGGTGCCCGCCGTGTATAGGTATAATATCATTATTATCATAATAATATGACCCGCTCTCGGTGCGCAGCTCACGGATAATGTGCCGTCGCACACGCAGACGACACAATATTGAAGCACTTAGCATAATATTATCTCAATTCTCGATGCGTTATTATGTACACACGAACCGTATAGACAACAATATTATGTATTATTATTTAAACGGCGAGTCGTTTAATGTTATGACGGGATTGATAACGCCGTCGTAATAATATGATCGTACGGCATATTTGCGTAGGTAAACGCGATTCCCGCGCCGCGGACGTATATTTATTGCGGTGGTGGTCCATTATCGAACGGCCGTTTGGCAGAGATTTCGTGGAATACGAATCATCTGTTTGACGGCGAGTTCGTGTTTTTCTACATTTTACCTATTCGCACATAATATATACGTGTTGCGGGGAGTACACGCGCCGTACACCGATAAATGTTCTCGTTTTATCTGGCGAGCCGCAGCTTTGAGAGCTTAACTTCCGTCCCGGAGACATTAAAATCCCGCCTTGAAAAAACTTTTTACAACGATGAGAGATGAAAATATGTGCGAATTAAAGCAGTTTAAAAAATAATTACGTAGTTGTGCATGATATTATTGTACAGAGAAAATCGACGTGATAGTAATACATAATGTGCACATCATCATCGCTGCAGTAAGTTATAAGTATGTGTTATACTGTATAATAAATTAAATTTTATGCGATAAGTATTATCTTCCATTGATATGTTTATAGCTCTTCATCATACAGACTCGTAAAGCACACCACACTAATATTTGCTAGTTATTTAGCTATTCCAAATATTGAAAAGGACACATTGTTTTGACGGATAATGAGGAATAAAAATATATTTTCAAAAACTTAAAGAAGAATACAATATTATAATGATTGTATTGTTTATAACTTCATACGTTTTAAATTCTTAACACTTTTTTGTGTGTGTGTGTGTGTGTACAAGTTTTATAATTATTATTTAATTATGAATATTATACGTATTTAAAAAAAAAATATTTGTATTCGTTTTCTAAAAATATATTTACTTATTAAATAAATAATAATCTTAATTCGAGTGGGTTAATTTTTTTTCAAGTCCTAGTCACTTATTAAATAATATAATATTAACGCATCTACTCAAGTCTCTTTCCTTCAAGTTTAAAATGCCATAAGGTAAGCATACAATAAACAGCTACTAACAGTAACTAACGTATAGAGGGTTCGGTATAATTCTCGTTTTATTAATTAGGTACCTATGACTACTATTAAAAAGTAACCATAATATAATCTATGTATATTTAAGGATTTTTTTCATTATTATTATTCGCACCGAGATTTTTTGCATGTAAATTCTTTTCTTTTCTTTCTTTTTCATATCGGCGAAATTCTGTTAAAATGTGTTTTTTAATGAATTTAGTTTCACTACAAGTGATACATATTGAAGACCCTATTTAAACCACGAGCTAACTTCGTATAGCCAATTATTATTCTATTTAATACTGCAGGCTCGTCTTTTCAATTTTTGTTGTTGTCCGATGGCTCCAGTGCGTCACTTTTCTATTGTTTATTTTTTATTATTCTGTTTTTATCCATATGTTTAAAGATTTTACCTACTCCGTCCTCTCTCACGATGGTCTTTCTGTAACAGTGTTTTACGTTTCCCGTTTTTCCACTTAATCCGTCGGCCGGAAATCACGTGTCTCTATATAATTACATCATATCGTTATCAGACGACAGCGAGTTTGTTGTTGTAAAAAAATTCGAAATGGCCGTATAAAACCTATAAAATTATAATCGCGGTTACATTGCGCGATACTAATAATCACACGAGATATGCGCGTTATTGCGACAGAATAATAACATATTAATATTTTACTATTGGTCGTCGTCGTCGGTCAGTCGAGTGCCAATGCGTGCGTATTACATACGTCGTACAGTCTATAATACAATAATATTATTATCACTATGTATAGGTATATAGCGCGATGACGACATGACGTCCTCGTTATGATAATCTGTCTGTATCGCCCAGCGAATACGCATAATCAGTGTATACGCGTAAACCTATATTGTAATGTATATAGATGTACACCTATACATCTCAAAGTAAACAAAAACGTAAACGTGCATTCGAAACTAGTCCACGAGTACATTAAACATTTATTTTAAATTGTTGTAGTGTTGTGGCTTATATCACCGATATAATAAAATAATGATATATTATTATATGTTATTCGAATACAATTGATGTTCATTTTTTGATGATGGGAAGTTTCTGAGATTATTATTTAGAAATATTTTACAATATCTACACATTTTTTTCTAAAAAATTTAACTAAAATTTAACATAATATTATAAATTTATAATGAACAGATGCACTACAATAATAGTATCTGTAGAATATGCCGTTCGATATCGTTAAGGAATGTTTTCAAATTCAGAAAATTCTGTAAAGCTCCGTCGTATCTGTAATGTACAAGCTACGGTTTTGTTCTTAAACTATCGTTTTAAAATTGTTATTTAATTTTAGAAATTTCCAAGAATTTCATCAATTATATTTTGACGAGTAAACTCTCGAATAAATCGCGTTATTTAATATTTTTACGACGCTGTACAGCCGCACGCCGCAAATACATATTTTATAAATCTTGAATTTCTGTCTCTACCTACATATATATATATATATATACTTGGAGGTTCGAGAAATTAAAATTCGTATCATATATTATTACACGCGCGTACGACTACAGCACGCGGAGGGTAATCATTTTCTGTCACCGTAATAACACAGAGACTAGGATTTAGGTCAACAGTGTCTTATGGATAGTTGATTTACCACTTTACCAGGTATACTGCTACAGTGCTGCAGCACCTAGCCCCGAACGAAATAAGAACAACTTTTATTTTGCGCTAAGGGTTGTCAGATCAGGTTTCATCTCGAAGTAAAATATAAAATAGGTCATTTATGTACGTCTCTTGGCCCGGCCCTGACCTGACGACTGCGGTTGTTGGTTTGAAACTTAACATGCGTTAGGTACATAGTGTACCACCTATATATACGGTTGTCAGATACGTTAACGTAGGAAAGATATCGCGAATTGGTATAAAGCTGTGTTTGAAAGGATCTCATCAATCACGATATATAATATTAAACTATTCACTACACTATAGTTAGAATGTATTAATTGTTTAATATAAGCTCAGATAAATTTAATAATAAAAAGTGTGGTTAAACGTATGAACTCGTATTCAGCAAGAATTTAATATAAATAATTTTATCATCGAAAAATTTTAAATGTGGCCAATAATGTATCGCAAAAGATAATAAATTACTTTTTTAAATAATTATACTTATATATTATGTAATATATTATTATATATATCTACCGCATAAATAAATAATAAATGTTATTTGTATAGAAAAAAAATTTTGAACTCTCTAACTCTTTTCGAATTAAATTATTTATTTTACCATCGATAATATTCAAAGTCTACTTATATCAAAAATCTCAATAAACCGAATTTTTAACTCGGTTCTCTGAATTTCAAATTGTCAAAAGTCAACTGTAATTATATAGTCGTCAATCTGCACATAGATGCCGCTCACGTTGTGAAACAGTCGGTTTTCGCCATCGGATGGCAGCACACGACATGCGCCTGGGCTACGGTGTTTCTTCCGGCACATGGGCAGGCAATAAATACGCTACTGTGGTGGTAAATTAAAATACGTTGCGGGCGCTTTCGTCTTGTGTAATGATATTAATTAAATATTTTTTATTATTAATAATAAAAATAAAAAGCTATCCGTGGTACTCAAGGTCACTGAACGTTACATTGATTTTGAAATTATATTAGGTTACATTATGAATAGTATTCGTGTACAATTAATTTATGTAAAAATTAAAATATTATTTTATCACTTAACGTCGTGTGATCTGCAGCCGCAGTTTTCGTAAACATAACTAGAGACAGTAGAGACAGTAATGATATACGATTTTACACAGATTTTCACACACAGTTATTTAAACATTATTTGAATTAATTTACTGCCAATAGAAAACAATTATTTTTTCAGCTACGGCCAGTGCACTACTATCATTTCATGTTTAACATATAAATATAAATAATTACATTTTATCCGTTACGCATAAAAATGCTTTGATGTCAAATTGAGGAGTTACATTCAAAAGGAATGCACTCCTTTATACATTTTTATTTTCTATACTAATACCCGCCATCGACAGGTAATTCAGCAACTAATATTATATTAAAACTCTATATAATTATTATAGGTACCTATTCGACGTGTACAAATAACGTACGCCTCACATACCTTAAATTAATACATCCGTATATTTTATCATTATTATTATCTTATTAACCATAACTTATTATTACTACTAATTTTTTCTATCGTTATTCAAATTAAGTCTAGGAAAAAATAAAATAGGTATGATTTTTTTCACTTATGTGTTTACGTTTTTACAATAATGTTTATACAAGTATTTTTTATTGATATTATTGCCATTTCCGTGGACTCAAGTTAATTAAAAATATTAAATTTTGTAAATGATTATATGTTTGCAATTTTTAAAACGTATTTTTCTTAACGAAAATAAAAACACCTATTTACTTAGATCACGTTTACACCTTTAAAATGTATCATTGTGTACTACACGTTGAATGCAAAATTTAGGTAAATACCTTTTTTTTTTAAAATTTTGACAATTCAACGATAAAATTAACATTTAACTAATTATTGAGTCTCACGAAATGTCCCATAAAGATCCACTTCTACATTCTACGTTTCTAAATACAAATTCAATTATTGCTTTTTAACATAAATAAATCGAATTTTAATGTTAATGAACATTACTTAAAAATGTGATTCATTTACGATATAATTATTTATTGTTTAAAATAATTCATAACATCGAATATTTTTTAATTTGTTTTGTTTGGATAATTTTTGTATTTTGTATTCTTGTATATATTCTTCAGCTGTAAAATCTCACTATCATATTGCGTTATTAATATTAATTAGTAATTACTACGTTCATTTAATTTACACCGTCTGTATACTCTATTCCAATCGAGGCGGCGTTTATTATTTATTCATAAAGTAAAATAACAATTTTTTTAAATATTTGATATAATATTAGCATTTACCATGATTTAAGAGATTATACTACTGGTTGCCCGTCGTTCTATGATAAAAAAAAAAGGTTTTCAAATTGATTTACAAAGTGATTAATATGTATAAAGTAGTGGGTAATTAATACATTTTTATTCATGACATTCACGTAAACTATTGTCGTGAATTATATTGTTGAAAAAATGTATTAAACATAATAATTATTGCATTAAATATGTATGTTATCATAAAATGGATTCAGAAAAACGTGACCGTAAACGCGATCGTTCAACAACTATATTATAATTCATAAATAGTCACTTAAATCAATAATTATTATATAACTATTAAAACTATTATTTAATAAAATATTAGTGTGACATAATATGTTACAATATCGTACTATTTTACTTTTGTAACGCCGCTTTCTCGGAATCAGATCGTGTACGCCATAAGACGTCTTTCTTTTTCGGGCGTCGAAATACGACTGCAGTTTCGGATTCTGCAGAATAGTACATATACTAGATTAATTTTTCGATGAGGCGATGGCAGGGAGATGAGGTTTGCGTAAAATCGTATTGCAGATGTTTTCCAGGACTTCTCGTGGCAAGGGGAGTCGTACAATATAACAGTATAATCTATATACCTATATTATATTAATATTATGCGTACACTCTTTGCTTTCGTGCTTAATGGCCGTTGAGAAATCAAATTAATTATACCGATTCGTTGAAATGGTAAATAGAATGACGTAGTTATTCGGCAACCGGAACAATAAATATATTATATTACATTGTACATTACACGACTTAAAAACTGGTATTTATTTTTACGTATGTATAGCGTGTGTTGTTTAACTCACTTTTTATGCTATGATGATTTCCTATCTCTCTCCCCCGCGCAATTGGGTTCGGCATTTCAACAAGATATATGGCCATTGAATCCACTACCGCTAACCTACAATAGGAATAAAATTATGTAATATGTCCATAGTATGTAACTATATGTATAGTGTAAAGACCATGCTCACCCACACTTTTTCATTTAATAATAAGTGTATTCAAATTCTTATTTTTGAAATTTTCAAATAACCCCTATATTATACTATTGATTGTTTAGTGAACAATTTTCTAGAACATATTTTAATTCAGACTCCGAACTAGTAGTTTTTAAATTATTAAAATGTGATGTTAAGGATAATGGCCCTTAAAAATTGTTTTACTAAAATACTATCGAATATACTTGGACCATTTTTATGAATTGTAAACATTGATAAATTACTCAAATTTTCAAATTTCAAGAGCTCCCATGTCTTCCAAATTCATAATCGCATAAACCTATCTATGTTCAGTACACAAAATTAAATAATTCAAAAATTATTCATATGAATTTCTATTTTGATGTGTCAAAATATTTTACTGGAAAATAGGTATTTCAATATTTTTTCTTCGAATCAAAGTTAAACAATTACACTGCACCTGTAGACTATCTATCAATGAGCAATATTTTGTACAGCTGTCGATGATATGCAGTTATAAATTATAACTGTATAATAGTATAATAGATATATTATTCATTTTGACTTGCCAGTAAACGTGGAAACGCTTTTTCGTCGAATAATTTACTTATACGCGTTAAGTAGAACTCTACTATGTATAAAAGACTTGATAGTGAACTCGGTCAACTAATTTAAGATACAATTATTAACAGATAAATGAGTCGATGACGTATAAATATAAATATGACAAAATGCGAATTGATAAACGTAACTCTATGTAAATAATGTAATCGCTAGCTCGTATACAAATAAACAAAAGATACCTCGACAATACTGCAGTTTTGACGAACATACTAAAGTATTGCGGCCGATTTTTTGGTTTCTAATGATTCCGACATCAGGTCATCGATGAATCGCGTGTAGGCACGAGTTTAAAATGTTCCTAATACGGAAAGTTACAACATTAAACGTTGTTTTCCGTTACGTTTGTATGCATTCGTAGATAAGATTATTATATTGATGCATCAAGGATCATCGCAAAACAGTTTCGCGAAGTATATATAGCACAAAATTAAAGATAACACATTTCAATTTTTATTTAGTCGGACATGGCTACCGCGGAACAATACCACACCCAATAAAAATAATACTTTATTAATTCATCAAAAGACGGTCTTTTTGAATAATCACACGAGTGGAATTCGTTAGAAATGCTTATTATACAACATTATGATAATATACGTATACAGACGACATTGCACGCGACAGCAAATGGCCACACGTGCACCGGTACAATATGCGCAAGTACTCACGCGCGCCGCGCGCCAATAAATAATATTAGTCGGTTTTCGACGTATGCAAATCGGTACAATTATAAAAATACGCTTGCGCTATATAGTGTTAACGTATGACGTTAATTGAATATCCGTCGTTTACGAGTGATGCGATAACAATAAATGATTGTACAGATGATAATATTATTATTATGATATTGTATTATTTATAACATATATTCGGTAGCTGGTGAATACTAATCGATGTGCATATTATTTATCGCCCCATACTTTCAACACTATTAGTTACCTAGTGTATCTACTTACAACGATGTGGTATAATAATTGTTTTATTGTATTAATGAATTACAAGCGTATCTGTTATATTATCACGAAATCGGTTTATATCTAATCGTACTACACGATAGTCATTTATTAATAAAATAAAATAAAAATGTAATATTCGTATGATCACATATAACGAATCCACGTCAGAATATCGGAATAGAAATTATTCAGATCAAAATATCGAAGAAAATATAATATAATAGTGTCCCGAAAGATTACAAATAAGGGCGAAAACACTGATTTTTCTACACATGAGAATAACCGAAAGTTATTTGGGCATTCGTTAAAAATCGCGGTTGAAAATCAGGACCTGGTGATCTCTAGTTTAAAATAGTGCGAAATAAATTTGGTTAGGTATACCGTTTTATAAATAATATATAGATGATAATAATAATAATAATAATTAATAACCAATAATATATATGTATATATATTAAGTGCATATTAAATGTACGTCGTAGTAAAAGGGACAAAGTGGTATGTGTCGAAATCTTTTTAAAGTCAATGGCTATAGTTTCAATAAAAAAAATATTATGAGTTATTATTATTTATAATAAATTATATATAAGTACAGTATTGTATTAATCGTGACAATGCTTAGGTAAATATTATGCTCAAGTTAATTGTGTTTGAATTTGCATTATTAGTTATTACTATTATTACACAATTTAATTATACTAAATATCTTATATTCCCTGCAATGTATTGGTTATTTTATATAGTATAATGCCTCTCGTTTTAAACTTTATCCGTATCATTTTTATAATAAAATATCTTGTTAATATAAAAATTAGCAATTATAAAGAACTACATTGTAAAATATTGCGTGCTATGTGTAAGTATTTAGTTATTATTAAGTAATTGTTGTACACCTTATAATAAAATTGCTATCAACGTCATCGGTATTTACCTATAGTAATAGCTGTGTTAATATTTCGATTTTCGATGTATTGACAATCATTGTAAGGGATGTATCATTAAACATATTTAATAATTTTACCTTCATAATTTTTCAAATCGTAATATCTTTAATAGCTTCTATACTTAATAATAATATAATATGAGCCACATACATTACTTATAATTAATGGCAAAACTACAAAATTAGTGTCCGGTAGCAAAATTTTCAATGCGCCCCTTTAAATCTGTAGGCATTATATAGGGAGGTCTGAAGAGGGAGATGGTGCATTCGTTTTAACAGAGTTATTTTATGAACTTTTTAAAAATATTATTGTATGTTTTATTATTTCAAAATTGTATTCTAATTGTTAAAGAAAAAATCAATTGCTTAATAATTTGTTATAAATTATTAAAAGTAAAACACTGTATTACAAAGAGCCCGCGCCCTGTGATCCCTGCTCTTGGTTACGCCACTGCTTATAATGCCTAATAATAATAAATAAACGGAAAATTGTAGCAATTCAAACGCAAAAATGTGGGTTACGCACTTATACGTTGACAGCGTGTAAACCCGATAAGATCTGCATGCGCTCGATGACCTAAATTTATTGCGTTGTACAGGTAATATTACAATATTTATTGAAAACTTACGATATATTATTTTACGTGGGCGTCGCGATACTTTTAAGTTTACATACGCCAAACTTCTGTACAGTACTCGGAAAGCTATTGGGTAAATATGATAACGACAATGTTTTGATGTCATAATATATAGATAGTAAATACACGCTATTTAACGTTCTGTAATATATAATATGAATATGTATCAATATATCATACATGGTCTTTACAATTTTTCCTTTTTAAATTACAAAAACAACCAGCTTTGTCAAAAACTAATATTATGTTAATATCGTATTTTCTAAATATTTTGAAAAATGTTAGTTTGTGGTAGCTATGTTTAAAAAAAAACATACATTGTAACTTCAATATACCTGCCGGAACGTCCAGAATCTAAAACTAATCAATTGTTCATTATCAAAACTCAGAAACGTCATACTAAAAATTGTTATTTAAAAAAAAAATAGATAACAAATATACTAATCCCAGTATCACATCAGTGTTACGTTGAATGAATAAATACATATTGTATAATATACTAAATACCTTGTTCGTATTACTACAAAGTTCATATTGGCTGTTTTAAAATAAATAAAAAATATTACATTTTATTTACAAGGTCTAAACTTATTTTAAATTTACGATTTTGATCAAGATTATAAAATAATTTTTCAGTAATTTGTAATATTCACATTGTTAGACTTATTTATTAATTTTAAAGTACTCTAAAAATATGAAAAATAAAAAACATCATTGTAAGATAATTAATGATAATTATCTCTAATGTTATATTATAATGTTAATCAAAAATAAAAATTTTACTTATCCTATTTCTTATTCGAATAATCAATGTCACAATAATATTAAATTTAGATTACTAGTAAAATTGTGGCCGTTGTTAATATAATTGACATTTTTATTGCCTACCATTACATTGTTGAGTTGAAAATTACGAAGTGTATAACACCCGTCGTGAAGGTCTGTCTGTCTATCTTTAAAATTCGTGGCCGCGCTTGACTACCTAACCTAATCATACCTTTTATCCCTTTTTTTGTGTATGTTGGTTTCATCTACCTGACCAAAAATGAACAATGTTCTTACTGTGGGAAAAATATAAATAACCGATAAAATATTTATAATACATTTTTGGTTTATAAATATAATAGTATTTTAAATATAGATTCAAAACTATGTGTAAAAAATGTAATAATTAAATAAATATTTTAATGATAACAAATTATATTTGTTTTAAGACAAGAATATAAAAACACATCCAACAATCAACAAGTATCTATGTTAATATTTTTAGTACGTATATAAAACTTCAAGTTAAACAAAATAAATAAACATTACCAATTTACGTTCCGTTTTATACTTGGAAAATTAACTAAATACTTATGTTTTATTTTTTAAACTATTAAAATATTCTCGTTTTATATCTACTCGATGAAGTACAATAGTTCGCTCGTTTCATAATTTATGATATAATGCTCTATTGCTCTATTGAAAAAGAGACATATGGTCAACAGTCAACACAGATAACCTAATAACGTTGAAACATATCAGAACGTCACATATTGTTTTTAAGACCGGTTTAAAAACAGATGTTATATTATACTTTAAGTTAAAAATTTAGTTTTTGTATAATTATAAGTATGTATAATATAAATATATTATAATGTAATAGTACACGGATGAATTAATTAAATCGCCAAAATCAGAATAATAGTTAATAACATTTATGAACATATTATAAATATTTATACATATATACAGTCAACTCTCAATAATTCTAAGTTGACGGGATTGTTGAAAAACTTCGAATTACCGAGAATTCGAATTGTTCAGTAGTTCGAAATAACGAAAAAGCAAAAATATAATTCGAATTACCGATAGTTAAGAAAACAATTTTATTTTTTATTACTTTTTTATAATTATTAATTATATCAACGAATCAGGTTGTATGTATTAGAGTTATTTATTGTTTTGAAATTGTAAATTAAACTATATAATAATTATACTATGTAAATTAAATTATTACTATAAAAGGCAATTATTTTTTTAATAAATTTGTAATGGTTTACTGCTTCATCGTGTTTAATTTCATTTTTTCAATAATATTTTCTATAGTAAATAAAGCATCAAAAATCTCAACAGTGACTTCTGATTGAAGCGAAAAGTTCCGTAACTTTTCCAACGATGAACTGGCTTCTTTTAAAGTCACAAGAGGTAGAGGGATTGTGTCGTCTTCATTGTCTTTAAATAACGCTTAATCTATTTTCCAAAATTTTGCTGGCAGAGAGGACTTCCCATACAGCAACATCTTCATCCATATTGACATAATCAGTGAAAGTTACATTTTCTTGAGTTGGCAAGAAATTCCATTGTATCGGTTTAATATTCAACTGGTCGTTATCTGTTCCTTGAATTTTTATGGTAAATCCTGATTTTTCAAAACATTAGAGTATCGTAGAACGTGCCACTTTTTTCCATGCTTTATCAACAAATATCATAGCAGTCAATACATTAATATTTGGCGTTTGTTTACTTTCAATGCATTCCAAAACATTCTTTACAACTTCTTGGCGGTAAAAAGTTTTACAATTCTTAATTATACCTTGGTCAAGTAATTACAACTTCGATGTGGTGTTAGGAGGAAAAAATTGAAATTTTATATTAGTTAAAGGTGGGGAGGTTATTATGAACCATACAGTTGTTTAAAAACAGTAGAATTTTACGTTCCTGTTTTTTCATATCTTCATTGAGTGAAACCAACCATTCATTAACCTGTCTTTACTATGTTTCCCGTCGTGACATTTTTCTTCTTTAAAGGTAAATATTTTATCTGGTAAACATTTAAAAACTAAAACAGTTTCATCTGTGTTGAACAAATTTTGTGGCTCGTAATTTTTTAACAAAGTTGAAAGTTTACGATACCACTCTGAACAAACGTTATCATCAACAGTAAAACACAAATTTTTTTTGAAAAAAAAAACAGTTTCTTTTCTTAAAATTTGTTAACCATCCCTCACTAGCTGAAAAAACCAAATTTTCCATTCTTTGGCGAATGATTTTGCCTTTTCTTTTAGTAAAAAGTCACTCACGCGCATATTTTGCCCTCTATATTGCCTAACCCATTGTACTAAACATTCTTCTAGTCTTGGATGCTCACCTTTACTGTTTCGTTTCTTACCACCGCTTGATAACGTAGTAATGATTTTATTTCTGTTCTTCAAAATAGTAGACAGTGTACTTAAAGGAATGTCAAATGTCTTGGCCATATTAGTTTTCTTGTTACCTCTTTCAACCGCTTCAATCAATTGTTTTTTTTCCAAAATCGTCAAAGATTTGTATTTTTTTAAATTAGACGTACTTATCACAAGAACTTTACTTTACAATCGACCAAACAAAACTAAAATAAAACTACATTCGGCTGACGGCTATCGACGAGTTAAATTACAATTAGGGACGATTAAGAATCATAACGATAAGGTTCTTGCGATAATAATTCTATAGTTATTGAAAATAATATAATATAATATATATATATATAACTATATAGCCGGTGAACTCGATCTACTGTATAATAAGATAATATTTAGAGTATATAATATCATCATTGATGGACCACTGTAATGAATGGGTATAGACATTTTAGTTTAATATGATGATGCAACGAGCATATTATTTAAATTAAAAAAAATTATTATTTTTTACTTAAATGTTTAATTAAATATAGTGTCGTCATTGGGTGGCTTCTTTAGTTACCTAATATTTTTATTTTTTTATATTTCTGTCTCATATTATATTATATATTTTTTATTTCGAATAATATTCGTAATATTATGTATATATAGTATATCGATTTAAAATTAAAAAAATATATCTAATTTAAGTAAATAATGTAGTATAATCGAGTGCCTGCTTTCTTTGTGTAAAATATTAAAAACTTTAATAGATAGAATAAATTCAGTTATGTAGGAATGATTTCTATAACAATATTAAAATAAAAACGACTAAATTTAAATTTAAAATTCTTATTCGAAATATGTATATTTAGGATTTAGATAAATTCAAAAGAAGTCATAATCGATAATGTTTCATGTGGAGAAGAAATTGTCAAGTTATGTAGGATTCATATTTAAAAACATTTAAAAAATATATATTTTTTAGAATTTTAGCGTCCATGGCAGCGATGTTACCGTATGTGCATATTATCGTTAAAAGTTTATTAATATTAATTATAACAGTTAAACAAATATAATGAAATAACGAGGTCCGGAAACAGCGATGTAATCTTATTATCTGTTCGTGCGGCATAATCGATTTATAAGAATCTAACGTTGCTATCGAGGGTCGCGCTTTATCGACTTGGCTATACACGAATGACCGACAACATCCAACGGGAATGACCTTTTTTACCCGGCCGCACTGATAACGAAAACTAAAATCAGTTATCTCCAACGAAATAATTAATGGTTATCGTGAAATTTAAATTATTTACCATCTGTAAAATAACGTCGAATCTCATAATAATCTGGTGGGTCGTCATTATTAATATAATATAATTACCATAGTGAGGTTTAATGGTTTTTCATATCAAACGGACCAGGAAAGTCAAACAAATTAGTTTAATTCTTATACTTAAAATTATAAATTTACATTAAACTATAATATAGATTACACTGTGGCTTATTTCGTAACGAGCCACTCGTCTGGACCGGCTTTTATTGCATCATCATTCGTCAGAAATAATCGATAATAATATGTATCATGTATCATGTATTAATATTATTTTTTAAAAATTATTGTGATCGTTTATTACATTCAGAATGATCTATAGACCTAAAATCAGTTTTTTTTTTTTATAGACTTGAATTGTTCAATTTTATTTTGATTACACACACCAACCGTAAATCGTGTTTCATGACGTATGTGACATATAATTTAGTTAGTGGATATTTTGTGGAGAAAAAAAACACCCAGAAACGACCACGCTCGGTTCGGTTTCAATTCATACGTCACATGTCATAATTTGATATTGTGCACGTACGAACTAAGTGTATACGTTTTTAGTAGACACGACCTGATGATTAGTTTCAATAAGATCTTTATTGATTGTTACGTGCTGTTTGCATTTATATCAAACTTTGAAATTATATTATACATTGAATAATATTGTTATTATTAAAAAATAATAAATTTTCCTTCACACAAGTACACAACATACAGATTACGCTTTTCAACTAATATTTTATTTTATCGCTAGTCTCTTTATAAATTATGCCCTTTTTGTTATTATTGTTCAGGTATTTATGGTACCTACTATAGTTGTAATCAATATTATTACCATACCTTCGATTGAATGACAATATTATCATTACATCAATAGAATGTTTTTTTAGACAAATATAAAGTGTACAAAAATCTTTATGCGTATAAATATTATAAAAATGTGAAGGTACATAGACGTAATATTAGCCACTGTATATATATTGTAAAGGGAAATAACATTTTTCTTACTAAATAATAACATCATGTTATGTTATTGTTTAGACAGGGAAATTGGATTTGGGGGCGACAGAGTGGTTTTTTTTTTTATGGAAGCATTGTCATAACACCTACTCTTTTGAACGCAAGACAATAGAAAATAAATATTAAATTTATATCTTAATTGAATATGTTTTCGAATTTTAGGTACTATGTATAATATAAGTCCAGGGCATTATGTCAATTAGAAGAAAAAACAAGCGAAAGACACTAAATAATTTCGTAAACTTGTCAAATTTAATACGTCTCGGTGGATAACAAAAGATTCTTTTCCCTCGCCAGATTGTATAATGAGCCGCCTTTGTATGTAAATGAAGTGCAGATTACCGATTTAAGTTCATATACATTCTTTTCTTTTTTTAACGAATTCAAATATATTAAATCGGTAGTAAATTATCAGTCGATTTACATTGCTTTAATTATTCCGGTCGAAGACAAAGTAAACAATTTATCGGGTAGTCACCCATGTGTTTACAGGGTGATTCACCACAAAAATACCCGTTTTAAAACAGTAAATCACTGACTTATACGCTGCGCGTACCGTATTAATTAATACTTTATAAGTTAGTTTATGGTTCGCGATTAACTTTCTTCAACAATCACGTATCCAAAATCAACTTGTCCAACTACTTTATTTAACAGAGTCAGGCGTAATAAGAAAAAGTATTTTTTTCTTAATGGTACAATATTAATCCGTGAGTTACGTAAAATACATAAAAACAAAAATCTTAGAATTAAAAATAATACGTGTCAAATGTTTAAGTCATAAATTATCACTGTAATTATAATTACATTTGTTTACCTATTCATTACATATAGGTTACCTTTACACTTTTAGTATTTTTGGAAGTCATACATTTTATCTAAAACATGTAAACGACGTGAGTTAGGTACTTATCTCGGTTAAAAAATTATTAATATACTATGGAAAACAAATTTGTGTTTTAATTTGATGTGTACCTGAATAAACCTGTATAGTTTGGTTTGCTATGAATAGGAAGTATTATACTGGAAAATATATGCAAATTTCTGAGTCCAACTAATAATCTGCTCTGATATGTGTGTCCGTTGTACATCCCCAAATAAACGTTTTCGTTGGCCTCAACCGGACCATATAAATCATATAGACATGACGTGTGTTTTCCGGTCAACCTTTTAAATTTAAAATAATAATGATTATGTCACTCGTTATATGTTTTTTTATGATATATATTCACTTTCAAACAAATTTAACAGACTCCGCAAAGTTATGCGTTACAAGTTTATTATGCATTATAATATAAAAAAACACTACTAAACCAGGAGTCTGTATTCCACCAGTTCGTACAATGATAATAATATTGCACGATAATCATCATATAATTATTTTCTTCGTGTCTTCACGTTCTTACGTTTTCTACGAAGAAAAAAACAAAAACGCCATGTAGAAATAGTACTATTATACAAGCACTATCGTGTTTTTGGCGGTATCTCAAAATAGTTTTTTAACCCCAATGATCGGCTTATTGATATTCTATCTTCATGTGTGTCTGTACACATTATAATACATAAAATGTATAAGATTATGTGGTTGTTATAGATCAATAGTGAATTCTATTAGAGACAAATGAGGATTTCGCGGAGAACACCATTATAGTATATATTACGTATCTATCTAATAGTATTTTACAATTTATTATTACGTTTTATCTATTCGCTCGTTAAAATTTGTTTTGTTGTTTTTGGAAAATCGGCGACTGTACTAAATTATCTTCTGACTAAGTGTTTTCCCCAACCACATGTAGTATAAAATATATAATATAAGATATCGATAATAAAACTATGAAAATCACATTCTATGCAAAACGCATTGAAAACAGCATAATAGGTAACATCATTAACGGTAAACAGTTACACCACAGTATGCACTTGCGATAATATTACATAACATTAATGTACGTGTAGGTCTACACTGCAGCTGTGTTCATGACGAGAAAACGCATCGGTGTATTTTCGATTGTGGGAGGGGGTAGGTTGGAAGTGGCGATGGTTCGAAGGAGAGGTATGTTTTATTATATCATGATATATAGTGTCAAAATAAAGATAAATAATAATAATTAATACGGGTCGGAGTTATACAAATAAACCTACGTGTAAAACGAATCAAACCAAGTGATTTACAATACACGTTTTTTTTTATTATATGTATATAATATTATAAGTCGTCCGATTAAAAAAAAAAAAATTTTCCCGTTTGTCTTGTTTTTTCTCTAGATGATGACGTGCGGTAAAATAATATTATATTTTATGGTGACTCCAGTCCGTCTAAAATTTTCAGCTCCAACCTTTCAAGACTGTCAACTAACCTGTTAACTAAAATTCTAAATTAGATTTTATAATGTATTAAGTTATCCAAATTAGGTTATATTATGTTTAAATATTTTAAGTACACAAAATTTGTTTAACATTACAAAATATTTAATATTTACACAATAATATTATATTTAACTTAAACTTATTATCTTAAAAATGATAAACTACTAAGTTATATTGAATAAAACAAACATGACGTAGATAAATAATAAGAGGGATAAAGTAAAATGTTGTTTTCTCTCTCTTACGGTTGACTTTAGGAAAAGTGACTGTATAGTGCCTTTCAACAAATAACGTCCAAGTCTAGGTTTCTAGATTTGTCATAATATTATCAGTTGATAACAGTTTTGTACCATTCCCGCTCAACCTGTCAAAAATAAACATATGGCCAATGTATACCATTAAATATTCGCGTAGTTTGGTGATAATTTTTGTACAAAACACAACACACCGCGAAAGCCAGCCACAGTGAATTATCTTTTTTTGTTTCATAACATCTGCTCGTGTTGTAATGGTTTTCGTTGTATACAGTAAAAACAATTAATAATAATTATCCATAAAAACGTTACTTCGACTGCTTTGAAAATTTAGTAAAATTATGTAATTATAACGAGGAAATTGAAATATTTCCTATTACAGAGCACGTTATATTATAATACGATTTTGACATACAAATGTATAATTATTAAATAGCCTGTGTGTGTGTAAAATAGATATTTTCACTAAACGTTCGGTGTATAGTATTTACAATAGTTATATTTATAATGTAAAATACAATCATATAGGTATGTACATCATTTTGTGGTATATTTTTTTTTCTTACACTTCTTTTACAAATCGTTTACATTGAACAATTATTAGCGTATGGTCTTATCAGGGCCCGCTTTAATAATGTAAAACAACAAATACGGCTAGGAGAACGTGTATACACGTGTATATTCTACACACTGGCCAGGCGCAAGCTATAAAGTTTGGCGATGGGAGAAAAAGCAAACCAATCGACATACGACTTTATGAAAGTCGAATAGCGTTTGGACAGTGTTCACAAGTATCTGGTATACAGAACAGAACAGTTTTTCATCTGTGTCATAACTGATAAATTTTTAATTTCAAAAGCTGCTGCGCATTATTGGGATCGGAACTAGCTGGAAATAAGTACGCCGCCTCATCCGTTCGTTTGTCGAATTACGAAGTATACACAGCACACACCTGAGCAACAGTTTTTCAAACGGTCTGCTTAGATTATAGGCGGAGACGTAAAAAGGAATTATGCGCGTTTGTGATAACACATCACTGCGGTGTTGTAGACTGCGCGCGGGCACGGGCCATTTACGCCAAAACTGTAATGTGCGAATATTTCGCGTAGGCGTAACCCGCGACATTTCCTCAAATCCACCGGCACGGCGACGGCGGACGGACGGACTTGTTTGTATATTCACACGTACAATTTTAGAGTAAAAAAAAAAAAAAAAAAAAATACGTAGTTATTGTAGTCGCATAAAACGACGGTGTACAAACACGTCAAAAGCGACACACACACGCGCGCGCGCGCACAGTACACATCGAACGGCACACATCACCGCACATTAGCATAATATATGTACACTCACACGGACACGAATTATATCGTCGCCGCGTACACACACACACACACAGTCATAACGTTGTGCAGACGACACTCAACATGTGCACAGACGTCATAGGTGGGAAAAAAAAATGTGCGTCTGAACACATGTACGCATAGTGTATAATATAACGCGCGTGTTTATAATACGACGCTCCGGCGGCGGACCCCGTCACGATTTTTGTACTGCGATACGCCGCTTCACTGTGGTGCACTGTGGTCGTATCGCAGTACATATTCTATGCATATGTATATTATGTGTGTGCACGTGTACATATATATATATATATATATATATATATACACACCTAAACATGACGATATTACATAGCACTGCGTATATTTTATGGTGCGACACAACCATTATGATGTACACTATACGCAGTCGTGTGTCTGTTGTAGGCGTGTGGTGCGTGTACCACATCGTATTATCAACACGTACGGCGGCCGTTTACGCGGACCAGACTGATAACGGGCTCGGACGAAAAACGCCGAACGATTTACGTTTTTTTATAGGCGGCCCACCGGAATAAAACGCGTATCGCCGGGCGCCGGCTCGGCGGTCTTCCGGCTGTTTTGTGTTGTTCCTCGTTTTTTATTTTTTTTTTTTTTTGCTATGACGTCGCGACCAAACGAAAGATCACAATTTCGAGTAAATGACTTGTTATCGTATCGCATAGTACATTATTGTAATTATTAACTACTTGACCGAATCTCACGTATCAATAATATTAATAGTATATACTTACGAAATATTTATCGCGCGCGTTAGTACGGTTCTATATAATATGGTATAGTACCGTATTTTAGGGATTCATGAGAGAATCACTCCGCCCTCTGAGAATCGACCTTGGTTTTTGTTAATATATTCATAAGCTCATCTACACAATAATACAATTGTCAAATTAGCATTTAATAAAATAAAAATAAATAGTACTGGGAAAAATAAATTCAAGATGCTGATTAATGCGGGGCATGGAGAGGAGCCCTCTGTATCAGGAGTTGTATTAAACATTTTTGATTTATTTGAAATACTTATCTTGGACTTTAATAAACATATATATATATAAACACAAGATACTATATAAAAAAATCATCCCGAATAAACTCGTACTTTTATGCTAAATCCCGTCGGGATTTATTTGCTAACTCAATTTAAAAAATATTTATTTAACCTGTAAACTATGGTCATACGACACCAGCGTGCATCTAAGGGGCTAAGGGAATTTATTATTTATCAACCCATTTCTCTTAAATGATTTTTATAATTATTAGATTTGTCAAGATTTTGACAAATTTATTGTCTAATACCTAATTATGTACCTACTAAAATTATATTTTTTGTTATTTTGAAATAATAATGTAGTCTTCCTTCCATTTCAGATTTTTTGATACATGATTGATAATAAAGAAATGGATTGCACGAAGAGAGAGAAAATAGTCACATTGTTGAGTTTTAAAGTTAGACCACAACATATATATCCGTCGTAGAAACAAATATATGACATATTTATAATTAATTAATAGTTTATTTGATATAAATTATAATTTATGTATTAGTTTAATTTATTGTTTTTATATCGTATACGCAATATGTAAAGTACTTCGGTATGTATTATTAAAAATTAAAATAATAAATTATCGATGTAAAATAAGATCTAATTTTGTCTACTGCTCGAGATAAAAGATTAATGTTATTGGTAGTTATTGCTTAAGTAAGTTATAAGATTTGTTTTAAAAAGTAATATATCAGGTATCTAATTGTAAAAAATGGTTACTAATGACTGACTTAGTAACTTACAATTCCAGCTGAAAGAGGTTTAAAAATGGAATTAATTTAACTATTCGAATACCAAAATATATATAAGTTTTAATAATATAATTTATAAATATTGTTGTTTGTAAACATTTTCAATAACTTAAAAGATAAATTCAACTGTTTTGTACGAATGTTTAAAAAGGTACTATAAAATTTTATTTATTTTTTTATCAAAAAATGTAAAAAAAATAAAGAATATTTTTATCTTTATTTTTATAGATATACAAACATACATGTAAAAATAAAAAATTACCTAAACAATTTCAATTCTCATGGGCTTTCATACGGATGAGTAAATACCTATTTAAAGTGTTAATATTTGTTTTTAAATATTTTTTCATTAAAATATCAAATATTGAAATATATTTAAAATTTTCAAAGGTAGTTTTTACAATAATTATGTTGAAATAGTTTTATATCACATCAAAAACACAAGTCCATTACGTCATCATGCAATTTAATAAAGTTAATTAATTAATTAATAATTATAATAATCATTAATCATTAATGTATAATATTCTATTCTATTCGAAAACGAATAGTTTAAAGATATATACAAATTAGAATTTCACTTAAATTTCATATTATTATTGTATTTGTTGTATGTAACAATAAAATATCGTTTTCACATAAATATATAGTATGACATATTGTAATAATTTAACAAATCTAAGTCTAAAATGTCTTATAAGCATTGATTTTCTAAATGATTATATTATACTTTACACAATGGCATTAAAATTAATATAACTACATAAATAATGCAGAATTTAAACACGCCCATGCGACGAAGCCGTCTATTTTTATGTACAAACAGTTATACAGGAATTGTTCGGGCTTAACGGGGATGATGATTTGTTTGTTTTTTTTTTTAAATTGATTTTTTTTTCACACGGAAAGTGTTACAAGTTTGATAATTAAAAAAAAAACAATCTCAAGTAGTGTGCTTAGGCTTTGCGTTTAAATATTTTTCAAACAGAATTAGCGTAATCTTTTAAATGTAACACCACAACAGATCATTGTGCGTGCAGCGTGTGCTCCGCAACAGTAGCAACAATCGGTCACATGTATCTTGTCTGGTTTGCTTGTAATTCTATTCGAAACTGTGTTTTTTTATACACCCCCAGCTTAGTCCCAGATAAGCACAGTGTTTCCGTCCACTTTATGTCGTGTGTGTAAGATGATAACAACTAAAAAAAAATAAATATCTATGCAGTCGATGGTTCTTTATTGTTTTGTCCAGATAACATCCTTCTCCACCATCTTATCCCACGCAAGTGGTGTCGGATACTCCATGTTTGTCATCTATTTCACCATATTCACTGCCACACGCTTCCATGTCTCATTTTTTGATGACCTCTAAAAAGGTTTTCATTTACCCCCATCACTCCTTCTACACGAAACTCGCGCATATTATATATCGTCAGAGTATCCAATAATAATTTTAATTCTCTAACTCTGGAAATGCCGTATACTGTATGTCTGTATCGTAGTATAATATTCTGTCTCATTTTCTACGCTATTGACACAATTCATATTGACGACTAACATTCACCCATAATCATTTCATTTCTATAACACTATTCTGCGGTCCGTTTATATGTATATTATTTGATCTAATGCCCAACGTTTCGTAACTCATTAACGAACTCGCTAAGCTTCTACAGTCTTAAGCAATTATTTTCCTTTTACCACAAATATAATGACACCTTTTTATCTTTCAATCGGTTAAAGATAACACTTTTTATATAATAAAAAACAGATAATTTAATAACTTTTGTACGTATCTCGATAATTAAAACTATAATATTTATCTCGTCGATGTTATTAATAATTATATCTATTTATTCTCGGATTACATTATAGGTACGTACTAGTATAATATTATAATATAGTATCTTTCAATACGGACAAAGTTATAACAAAACTGTAGTTCTGCCATCCTGGCTTCAACACTACACTTAAAGTTCAAGCTTTTTAACTAAAAAATAGTTATTAATTTATTTCAATTTTCAAGGCAACAATTCGGAAATTTGTAACCTAAGTCTTGACCACAATATTACTGATTTTATTATTTTGGGAACTGAGCTGATAAATTTTACACTAGGTATACATATATTTTTTATTTTAAATAAATTACTACTTATTTTGATTATACTATTAATAATATAAAATGGGTATGCAACAATTTTGATTTTAATTTACATGTAAAAATATAATTTGAAAAAGACTTTAGTAAAATTAGGTTTTTGAAACGTTTGTGTAAAAACTTTCACCTATGTTTATATCTTGCACGATAGTCACATGTGCTTAAACCATTATATTTTACTTTATATAGTTTTCACTCTCACATAATAATATTTCAAAAATACAAAATAACTTCTATTGACGTTTAATATATTTTAATATTCTTATTTCTTGGTCCATTTTTTTTTAAATTCTCAGCCTCCCGGAAATAATATAGTCATGTTGACGTGTATTTGAAAAAAATAATTTTTATTTTGATAGCTTTTAATAATGAAATGAACTGAAATATAACTAATAACAACAAATTTTGGTTTAGTAGATCATTTTTTGTAGTCCATATTTTTATGTTTATCGGGCTCATATTTTCCCGGAAACAATGTAAAAAATAATAAACTATTGGTATACGAGTTTTTGATGATAATTTTTGACGTCTGCATTCGATTGTTAAGTATTGTACGTTTGAGTCGTGCCCATGAGAATAATAATATTATAGATATTTTATTTTATCGTGTTATCATCGTTTTTTGTTTTGATTTTGCAAATTAACTGTTTTACGAATTATTCAAGTTAATGGCTGAAATTGAAGTATTAAGCATATAAACTGCATATTAGTCATTAGTTAAATTTTTACAAATCACTTATTTTGATTATTTTTAACTGTCTTATTTATTTTATTTTATGTTTTTTTAAATACAATGGATAATATTTATAATACAATATAAGGAACAAACATGTTATTAAGTGTTTGATTATACACGAATATCTTGCTCAATCAATTGGAAGTATTATTTTATCAAAAACCATGTTCCCCTTGAAATGACGGTACATACGGTTCTACAGTACGTCGGTATTGTGCTACCTGTAATAATATTACATGAATTATTATATTATAATAACTGGTATATTATATATGGGCTAGGATTTTTAGTTATTTGCATATTTTCTTCCTGTAGTTCGAATAGATTAATTGTTCACGATTTGGTTTATTCTCAATTAAATAGAATATTTTTTTTCCATATATTTTAAATATAATATGTGTATAATAAATTGTGTATTTAGAGTTTTTGAAAATCTAACGAATTTCAAAACAATAATTATATTGTATAAATGTTTTTATTACGTCTCCATTTGTCAAATTATTGTGAGTCTATTAATACTACTTATATAACATCCTTAACTCGATTGTACCAACGTCCAACACTAAAAATATAATTATCAAAATTTTATTATATAAATATAAAATAATAATGGATGACTACATTGGTTATTATCATATCCATAATAATATATATTTAATTTATTTTTGGCGAGAATTACCTAGTTAAACCGTAATTATTATAGAAAAATAAATTATAAATAGTAACGTAAATATATGGGTATAGTAAAATATTCTTAAAAAAGGGGGTAACTGCTTATTCTAGGTTTTGATTTTCATTTCATGTAATTTGTTGATAATGGATTGAATTGCGTATTGTCGAGTATAACATTTTTTGAAAATACATGATAATTTTTCCTTCAAAGATTTTAGTTTTTATGTACCTACTACAATTAAAAAATTAATAATAATTGGAATGATATGAATCTTTTCAGTGTTAACTATTAAGTATATTATTTTTATTTACTTTTTACAGGTACCAATTTGTTTACCACAATCTGAATATTTGGATTATAATTTTTAGATATTTATACCACGAATCTATATTCACACCGTTGTACTGTTGTCTGTAGAATTTTTAAGTTAATAGCAATTATGTATGTACCTGTCTGGCTGTCTATGATATTATAATGGTTAATAATAATATAATATACGCGATAGTTTCGGCATAAATTAGTTCTGCAACATACCGTATACACTATACTAATTGAAAAATAAATTACTCATTACAGTATACTTACATATAAATTAATTATAATACATTCTTCGAAATGAAGGCTAACATACGGTCTCGGCGCAGAATCTTTCGAAAGCAATTCTTTTAAAATTAAATTTAAATTTAACACGCATCCATTACACGCGGTGACCTTTACTTAATTACGAAGTAAGTACACTTAAAACCCACTATACAGCAGAGCGAGTTCCCCGGTTTTTTATTTATTAATAGCGCTAATTAAATATTTAAGACACAAAATAAATTATTATAATATTATGACCGTCACAATTATCAACTGTACACATAAAAAAGCGTAATGTAGATTGTCCCTTGTAAGTTCGATTTTTCCGTCAAATTTATCGTGCTGTTCATAATTGTATACCTACCTGTCGGCTGTCGTTTGAAAAATCCTTAAACACGCTACGGACACGCGCGCGGCACCCGACGTCGCCGTAATATTATTATTCCCGTTAATACTTAATTGACGGTTGCAGGATATTATACGTACTTATATTATTCGCATGCGTAGATACGTATGGCTGCCGCATCAGGTGTATACGTTTAATTTATAATTATTGTGCACTCCGATCGCCTCAGCGTGTCATCATAATAATATTGTAATCTAATAGGTATGCCCATTCGGTTTGTTCGATGTAATATATCTAACGATAATGATGATATCCTTTTCAAGTGTTCCGGCGGTGCGCTGCAGGCGTGGAAAACAATATTGTTCGTAAATTATAATACGCGCGTGTATATTGTGTACATATTATACAGATTTAAACGTTTTCGTCGTCTGCGACGGATCGTCATCTTGTCGTCGGTATATGTGTTCGCATGGCATTGCATAGGTATCAATAAAAGACCAAAAACCAAAGTCTGGAAAAAATACAATAATTCTATTTATAATTACCTAATGCGCAGATACTATTATTGTTTAAATTAACAAATGCGCAGATTAACGTTTAACTTATACTTTACAGTTTACTTTGTTTAAATACCCATGTAAAAATAAATACATTGAATAATGTACAAGAAATCTTTAAAAATAATACAAATTTATATGAATATCTTGTACCGACTAAAACAATTTTGCAGTGTATTATATTAGTCATTTAGGTACGTAATATTAGTTAAAAAAAATCTATTATATTTTATCACTTTAATAATATAATGCACAGCATAAGTATAGTTATAGAAAAAAAAAAATACCTATTGTAAATTTGTTCTAGGGGAAAGTCAAAATGCCATATGATTTATATAAGGTTCATTAACTTCCCGACAGACTCGAATATACGATTTTCCGATGTGTAAATATTAATTTAACATAATGATAGTATATATAGGAATAACAAATTTGTTTTCCGTATAAACGTTGACGTGGAAACCTCGAAAAAAGAAATTAGGAGAGTATAGTGGGAGGGGGACAAAATTATTTGATGAATAACAAAACAGGTAGGTGGATAGGTTGTATTATATGTATAGCATGTTTTGGAAATACGATTTAACACTTTGAACGGAATACGTTCAAGTTTTGTAATACAATTCGCTACATATTATTATATCAAGTCGATATAGTGTGTACGATTAAAATATCTATAGTCGCCATTTACCATTTTCACAAAGATTTATCGATTTTTTTTCTGTTAACTTTTGTTGCACACAACTGTTTGGTGTTACTGTACTTACTGTGTACGCAGCGACGTATATAATATATACACATGTACACTATAACACACAGTTGTTAGTGCTAAAAATAAATATTACGCAAAATTGGATAAAACGTATTTATGATAACTAAAATGGAATATGTTAATAATTGTAATAGACGGCGTTGACATTTAAATTATGTCTTTGGCAACAAAAAATGAATTGTAAAATTAATACCACTCCACATTTAGTTGAAATGTGTTGATTTGAAACGATCATGTCTCGTATTGTATTAAAACAATTAAAATTTATAGTTGTTTTAACTTAAACGTAAACATCATAATGTGACTATATGGTCAACAAAAATATTTTGAAGTCCTTATCGAAAATCAATGAGCGAATGAGTTAGTTTCTGAAAACATATTTTGCACTTAAAAAAAACACCTGCACATATTCTATTCTATGTGATACACAAACACGCAGAGCGCCCGCACTAGAAAACACAATATTATATTATGCTCACGGCGAGGGGTATAAGTGTAGAGTATTGACGGGTAAAAGTTATATCCATCTCACACGTTTTACAGGTCACGGACTGACGTGGATACGAATTTTTTTCCACAAATTGAATTGCGACGATAGAGGTCACAGGAGTGGGGTGCAAGATTTTCAACACAAGTCTGATATCATATTTTAATGTATGTATAATATTTATATATTTATATTATATCATAATATATTTTATTAAACCAATTACAATATTCTAAACAAATCATTTATATAGTATATATATATGTATAATCACTTAAAAGAAAAAACTGATTCGACGTAAAATAAATAATATTATAATATAGTAGGTATTATGTACATACAACGATATAATAAATGCCGAAAGTAATGAATAAAAAAAAAAACAATAAACGAAAAACTGTTTGCAGTACAAAACGTATATTATAATATAATATATATATAATACTTGTATAATAATAATATGTATACGTAGAAGGAGAGACATCTTTCAATGCAAAATTTTGATTTTAAAACTAGAAATAATAACTTTGAGGACAACGTCGGGGTGACGTGATATTTTGTTATTACAAATATACATAAATATATGTAATAGGTATATTTTATATGTCTATAATTTTAGGTAAATACCTACCTATTTTAATTTTATAGAAAACAAATACATCGTGTTTTGATGTGTGTGTGTGTGTGTATATTTGTGTGATGTATATAGGTACTGTAGTACTCATATATATAAATATACAGAGAAATAAAATTATATTATATTATTATTAGATGTACGACCGTTGTCTGCGTTTCAATTTCTGACGTCGGTGATCAGAGTTTTGGTGATTACTCGACAAACAAAAAAAAAAAATAATGCGTCAGTGAAATAATAATGATGATTATTATTATAACATGTCGAGTGACCATCAAAAGTCTGAATAAAAATGTCGTCGGATCCCGAAACCGAAAACGGTCGACATCGTGAAGTTACACTAAACCTAATCTAAAACTCATCACTTCAACAATATTATAGTAAACAATAATGATACAAATAATTAATAATAAAAAGATAGACGATTATTTATTTATTTATTTATTTATTTTTAGGTACAGTGATGATAATATATATATATTTTTTTTAAACCAAACGCACAGTCAATAAAATATTAAACTTACAATTTATTTACGTAAGGTATTTCCTAAATTACATAGGAAAATTTAAATACACCATTTTTTTAAACTCTAATCCGTATAAGAACTCTACAATAAAATAATGAGGAACATTAGTGAGCGTAAACGCAATTTTAATTAAAACGTAGGTATATGTTATAATTTTTAATAACTATATTTTTTTTGTTTTTTCTTATTTTTAAATTCAAACATTTTGTTGGTGAGTTTATACTTGGGGTTTGGAGATGCTTTTAAATCTAAATCAAATAATAATTGTAATAATAATAATAATAATAATAATTATAATAATAATAATAATAATAATAATAATAATAATAATAATAGTAATAATAATAATAATAATAATAATAATGATAATAAAAATAATTGTAGTTGTAAAATAATAAATAACAGACTAGTCAAACATAAACCGAATTTACAACATTTTTTTTTGTTAGAAATTACTCATTTCTAAAAGAGAAAAAAACAAACGATTGTTAACAATAAAAAAAAAAATCTACACGACAAAATTCTAAATTTATAAACATTTTGTACTTATTTTTATGAAAAATTATTTACACGATGGAGAAATGAGACTTATATATTGTTTTATATTATTATACACGATGTGTTCGACACGTTATTTATATTTACAAATTTTCTGGGAATGTTTATCGAGATAATATCGTAAAATAATATTAATAAAATTATTACCATTTACAATATTGTTTTTCCTTCACATAATCACGCGCATCCACTCGGTCTACACGTAAACATGACACGTATGTATAAAGCGGTTGGAAAACTTTAATAATGATTATGTGAACTCGAAATATGCAGTCTTCGGTGTGGAACTCATGATAATCTCTCGGGAATGTAGGAGGTACTCTCGTTGAAACGGAATCGGCGCGAAAGAAAATTCAGTTATATAAAAAAAAATAGACGCAAACTGTACAACGTTCGGTGAACGCGAAAATCGTATAGTATATATAATAGTAGTAGGTAGGCATTTGGAATGGTACGTCGTTTTCAGTTAGCATAATATTGTTTTGAGCGAATCGATGTGACGCCGTTTAACCGTGGGTATAATATATAGCCTTATACGAACAGATAAAGGAAGATTAAAAAAAAAAATATATATATATATGTAAAATTAAATTAAAATAAGACTGTATTTACACCAGACCTATACAGATGGGTGGTAGCGGTACACGATAGAAAGACGATCGGCGGGGTTAGGACGTCTTGTTTTCCGCGTGGTTTATAATATAATGTTATAGATTTTTTCTTTCAAAAAAGTGTTATAGTGAAACGGTAACTAAACAAAAAAAAAACACATGAAACTGCATGGTCAAAACAAAAATACTATCGTCATATAAATGTTTTTCGAGATCTATTTGCATTTTGTAAATTATCTATATATATATATTTCTTAACACACTTACATAATATTAAAATATGCGTGTCGAGTACGATCTAATAGTAGACATCGTTATTAAATAATAATAAAATTGGTTTTTCGTCAATTCTCTGTGTAGTGGACACTACGTGCTCCTCGGCAGCCACTGTCAGTATATTGTCGTACTCTGTACGGGGAGGGGGCTGAAACCCCTCCAGGGGAAGAGTCATGTGTTATCTTTGGAAACGGCCGAACTGCTGTACGACTCGTCGTCGACCATGGACGACGGTAAGATGTAACCACCGGCGCCGCCGGACTCTGCGGTCTTCGAACCGTCGTCCATTTTGATGTACTGGCTACCCTCCAGCTTGATGTTCTGGTTGACGACGCATTTGCGCATATGCTTTTCGAGCGTGGACGGCACCGAGAACGGCATCTCGCAGAACCGGCATCGGTACACGTCCTTGCCCAGACGGCCGTGCGTCTTCATGTGCCTGGTCAACTTGGAGCTCTGGGCGCACGCGTACGAGCACAGCTCGCACTTGTATGGTTTTTCGCCAGTGTGCGATCGCCGATGCACCGTCAAGTTGCTGCAGTTCTTGAACACCTTTCCGCAGTACTCACATGTGTCGTTGCGCCGCGACTCTTTTTTGGAGTGCGCCCCCTGCAGACCCAGGTTAAGGGCTGCTGATAGCGAACTAGGACCCGGTTTTGAGCGACCTCCGCCACCACCCCCGCCGCTGCCGGGTTCACCGACACCGCTTCCGGCCGACGGTGGCTTTCCAGGAAGTCCGCTCAGGAACGATTCGCCCCGGTGGTGCGCCGCTATGGCCGGTAGCCACATGTTCGCTGCGTACAGCCGTTCTCGTGTGAGTAGCGGGTGATGCGGGTTGTCGGTGTCCAGCTTCAGCCTCTTAGAGGCCGGGTCGAACGGATTCTCAAATGCGGAACCCGGCCCAAAGATGCTGTGGTGCGCGCCAACCAGGTCGAGCGGGTTTTGCCCGGCGGCAATCAGGTTCTTGGTGAGCTCCTCGCGGAACCGAATATCCGCCGCCGTTTTGTCGACAAGCCCGTTCTCCAGGTTGCGCAACGGATTCGCCGACTTTGTCGAACTGTTGTTGTTGTCCGGTATGATGGACGGAGACAGCCGGAAGTTGTCCTTACGCCGTATCCGGAACTGTGGCGGGAGCAACGAAGATGACTCCTTGAGTGCTTGCTTGTACGCTTCGCTGTACTGTTGAATATTGCTCAGACCAAACTTGCTCATGAGCTCGCCGACCAGAGAGCTTGGTGGTAATGGTTGGGGTATACGGTCACCGGGCGTGTTCTCGGGCGAAGTGCGATTGGAACTGTTGCCGCCTGGTTTCTTATCGTGTTCGACAGACGATGTCGACTTGGTCGTTAAGTCTTCTGGCACGTCACCTCCCTCATCGTTCTCATCATTGTCCTCGTCTTCCAGCTCCATATCCTCCTCCTCTTCTTCTTCGTCATCCTCGTCACCGTCGTCCTCGTCAGCGTCATCCTCATCAGCGTCGTCCTCGTCACCATCATCCTCTTCCTCGATTTCCGCTTCGTCATCATCAATTTCGGAATCGTCCTCATCATCATCGTTGGATGTTAAGTCCGGTGTCGAGCTCGTATCCACCCCATTGGTGGTCGTCCCACACTCGCCACCGGCCAGCCCGTTTCCCCGGTTCGACCGGCGGTGCGTTTTCATGTGCCGCTTCAGCTTGGAGCTCTGCGTACACGCATGGTCACACACCGAACACTTGTACGGTTTTTCTCCGGTGTGTGTACGTCTATGCACTATCAAGTTGCTCAGGAACCGGAACTTTTTTCCGCAGTATTCACACTCGCGAGTCTTCTCCTCTTCACCGATCAGCTGTGGTTGACTGGTTATGTCTTGGCACGTCTTATCCTTAGACGCGTTGGACGACAGGTCAAGTGTGTGTCTGGATGCGTCACCGGCGATTCGGTCTTGTTCAGATGGTGACTCGACCGAATTATTGTTGCTCACGTTGCTGTTGTTATTGTTATTGTTGTTCAAGCCGACGGTGACTGCTGAGGCGACAGTAGTGTTCGTCTGCGGCGTTACAGTCGGGGCCGTTGTTGCCGACACGCTGTTGTTGATATGATTGTTGTTGTTGTTGTTGGGGCTGCTAAAGGGTGGCGTCATTTTTCGCGGCGAAGGCGACGAACTTGGTGCAGTAGCAGCTCCAGGACTAGTGGTACCTGCGAGTTGCCGCAATCGCTGCGAGTAAAAATCCATCTGGGGATCGAGATTTAAGGCCGGTAACGTTGGCGCTGGGTGTCTAGGATTGTTCCGGTCGTTGGCTGCGGCCGCGGCGGCTAGCCCCGGGAACGGTGACGTCGGCATGGCGTTTGCCGCGGCCACCGCCACGGCGAAACCCAGCCCATGCTGCTGCTGGTTGAGCCTGAACTGTTCGGACATGAGCTGCTCCATGCGGAACTGGTGATCTTGGTGGTGACTGGACGTCCGTCCGAACAACGGTGGGTTGCCGATGGGAGACGTCCCAGGGAACGGGGACGGACGCTGGGGAGGCTCGCCCATCGGCATCCTAAGCAAGCCTCCAACAGCAAAAGGGTTGTGCATAGGCATAGACATAGGGTTATTGTCGACCATTGACGGCGGCCCGGTACTCGTAGGCGGTGGTGGTGGCGGTGGTGGATGGGTGTGCATGTTCATCCGGGATGGAGGCATGCCCAGCGTGAGCGGCAGGACTGACATGCCTGGCAGTGACGACGTATTGCCGCTCGAGCACCCAGACGATCCCAGCGAAGAGCACGACGAGTTGTTCTTGGACTGCGACACCGGCGACGGCGTGCCGTCTGTGTATATCTTCATCGAGTGCGAGGTCTGGGCGTGCTGCAAAAGTCTCCATGACGAATTGAACCTCGCCTTACACGTGCAACACACGAAACTGCTGGGCTCTTCAGACATGAAAAAAAAAAGATTTCTATTAGAACGGTCGTTGTATATTTCGAAATTTCCTATCGGTCAATTGACTGCGAGCGAGCACTTTTACACGCGGCCCCACAAGCTGTGCATATAATGTAATTTATATCATACATAAGTACAGACTATAATAATATAATATATACGTATGTATATTATACACGTACAAGACGACAACAATACTCTCGAGGTCCGGCTCGACGTTAAGAAAAAAAAAATAATAAAATAAATAAACCCATACTGCGCGCCGCAACCGTCAAGCGTAGGTATATTCAATTGATTTAAAATTTAATAATGGAACAAAAGAACGACGGTGTTTTTATGTTTTCGTAATAGAGCTGGACGTCGTTGTGTTTCTATCGCGTTATATTGTATGCAATACGCGTACAGGAGGTAGGTACGGCGTATATCTAGACGACCCTTATTCATTTAATATTGTACATAGCTTACAAGCGCGCGCTGCAATTATTATTCCTCAAACTCGGTGGCACAAAACGAAAGAAAAAAATATGATTGACTTGAGAATAGATTGCGCGAGATCGGACTCCGAGCGACTGCTGAGCGGCGGCGGTGATGGCGAGTAACGGCCGTTTTCCGGCAGCGACGACGACGACGACGACGACGCCGCCGCCGCCACCGCTGTCAATGACGTGTGGCTACGACCGAAAAGGGTCATGCCATACATTATACATAATATTATTATATGCGCACGAGCAGCTGACCGAAATTTTGCGGGAGAACAACAACGACGACGACAACTGCGCGTTATTGCACAAGATTCGGCGAGTTTTTGTTATTTAGAAATCTATATTGTGTTTCGTGCGCATACAATCAGTATATATAATAGTATATACTCGTCGTGAGTTCAATATACACAGTAGTTGTAGGTCGTAATAGCAGTGGTAGCAGTAGTTTTTTGGGGGACGGTAAAAATTTCATTAAAAAATATTAAACAAAAATATTCGAGAGAAAGAGAGACGGACATTCACACCCCATCATACATTTCATATATATCATTATACACGCGTATATTATGTTTAAAGTGGTGTTTTTTATATTTTAAAAAATGACCCGAGGGATGATATGTAACGCGACCACCGCCACCACAAGCCCCTCTAATCCCGTTATCGGGTTGTAAAGTTTATTTTTTTCCCCCGTCGGACAAGATGTCGGTGTGAAAAATAAAAATATAACGTTTTCGCGGTGGCGGCTGCTGCGCCACGGTAATGGCAGTGGCGGCGAGCGCAATAATGAACGAGTGGCGTATAAACACGGGCGCCGGGTGGCACAATGATGCGCTGTTACGACCGGACCCCGAGAGAAGATATTATTGAAAAAAAAAACAGTAAAAACCACTATGGAAATGCGACGGGCAATGTGCTCGTACGCTCGTACGCGCGACGTCGGCGGCACGGCTGGACCGTGCGTGACTTGAATGCGTAACCGCGAAAACGAAAAAAGAAAGACGCGAAATATCGAATAATATAATATCGTACAATATAATACCGACCGGAATCGGTTAAATAAAATAATAACGAATCTCATACCAGATGCGAACTATTGCGCATGAAATTTCGTACCTGCGCGAGCGCGACTCCCGAATTCGGATCGAAGACGACGAGGTGATTATTAATTACTATTAAGTATTATTATCATATTATTATCGTCACACCATAGACGGCTTATGGATCGGTGTTCGCCAATAGATGATTCATATTGTTTTATTACGATATGCAATATGACACACGAGTATCTACGTGGATTACGACGAATCCGGACGAGTAAAAATATTATGCTATTATCGCGCATAACGTCTAAATAATATACGCTCTTGTCGTTTTCTTTTATACTTATTTCGTTTTTTTTCCGCGCGGTCCTCGCGCCACGCACCGTGATCGATGCTGTGGTGGTGATTGTGAAAGGGAGGGGGCACTGGAGAGAACACGGTTTCTCTAAATAACACGAAAAGTCGAACCGAGCACGTTTCTCCGTGATGCACGATAACAGTGTCGTCTATAGTATAGTGTATATAATATACGCGCAAGTATAGGCTCATCCGAGTGCAGTGCGAGAAGAGGAGGAAGACTATAGAGGGATATTTCATTTTTTTTTTCTTTTCATTTTTTTCAAATGCAAATTCTAACCATCTCGCGCTTCACACATACACGCGTACACGCACACATTATTACGGTTAGGTTTTCTTTCCTCGTCCCGCTACCCGCAAACGCTGTAAGTATATATATATATATATCACACACACACACACACATGATATTATTATAATATATTATATTGTATACATATACACGTGAATATACGCGGCGAGTTTCCTCTTCCGGCGCCGCGCGGGTCATATATGCGGGGGAAGTGCAGACGAGGATCGTCGTCGTGTGCGTGTCGCTAGTAATATATATATATTGTGTATATAATACGTACATTATAATAATATCTATGAGCGCATTCATCATCGCCGGCCACAAGTGGACCTCACCACCACAACCTCTTCCTCATCCTGCTCCCGCCCCCGCCACGCGTCTTTAACCGCCGCGAGTATATTTATAATATATACGTATATAACAGTGCGTATATTATAAGAAGATAACGTCGGCGGCGCGGGCACTGCACAAAAGCGACAGAGGACCCGCGGGTGCGAGCAGCGGAACAATGACGGAGGACCGTACGTGGGTTATCTCATCGTCGTCGTCGTAGTCGCCGTTGTCGTCGTCGTCGTCGTCGACCCTCTTAAGCTTTTTAAGGTTTAAAAAAATAAAAAAAAATAAACGAGCTTTATGGACAATCTGTGTTAGCCGTCATCTGCGCGGCAGTAGATGGTTTCTGCCTAGGGGGGGTGTAGGAGAGAGAACCGTAAATTTGCATTTTTTTTTATCGCAGGACCTATATACATATATATAGAAGAATAGCTCCTGTTTTGCATGCGGGCGACCCTGCTGTCCGCGCAAAGCCATATTATAATATAATGTAGGGCGAACGGAATCGCGTATACTGTACTATACTCGTGTACGCTCAATATAATATTATGTAAAAGATATATTATATTCGAATATAATAATATCGTCATCACTGATGATTTTAGCAAATTATGATGTACATAATATATAAGCGTATTCGAACGACTCGCCGCCAAACGTACACACCATACTAACCGTATTATTATATTGTAATTTTTATTATTTATTTATTTATTATTATTTGTTTCTCGTCGAGTGGTCTACGCGCAACGACACTGTTTCGCTACTGCAGACTATATATACCGTCATTAAATATTATTGTTGAAATAATCGTCCGAGGCCGTGATCACGGACGGACGACGTGACGCTGTCACGTGACGGGGATTGCGTCCGTCAGCGGATCGACGAGTGGTCCGACCATACGGACGGCCCGTGCGTCTGACGGCTATGATAATATCGTCATAATAATAAATAATAATATATAATACACAATACAATAAAATATGCGCCCAAATGTAATAATAGTAATAAACCTACGCCGACCTTATGCACGCTGCAGCCATCAGCGCATACGTCTACACGGTATATAATATAACGTAGGTACCTACCCCCGACGGGCACGCGTATATACGCCGAATTACCTGACTGTACCTATAAGGGTGTTTCACGATACATATTATTGTATTTTAAAGCGATGGACGCGTGTACGTGTAATATATTATGCGCGCAACCCTTTTTACTTTTCCGAAATTGGGGTGTGTACACGTCGCCGACGAGGCCGCCGCACAGCTGTGACGGACACCAGGCTTTAATAATATTCATTTTTCCACTGCGCGTATATAATATTATACATGTGTATGTGCTATATATACTTTAATAATAATAATATAATATCGGATACGCGCGACATGTAGTATATATGTGGCGTGATCTGCATCTGCTGCAGTTCTCTCGCGCGCTGCAGTCTCCACGCCAGTCAGATTTGTATTTTTCCTCGCCCAATCCTTTTCTTTTTATATATTATACATAATAATAATATGCTGTCCACGTATATGTATAACCCTCAATGTGTGCCCGACACTCGACGATTTTCACGAAATTCGTCAAACGTCATCCCGTTTTCGGGTAGATATTATTTATTGAAGATATTATTGTCTGTCGTCCGTCACGAGTGCCAGCCTCCTCCTAACACCCCTCCCCTCTCCAATCAGTCACCAGTAGACCATACACGACCGATTGCAATAGTTTCGACCTTCGTTATTACATCACAAACGAACATACCGCCGTCGAGTCGATCATACAATCATACATGCACTATGTGTAGGTACACACCGCCGAGAGTATATTGTATTTGTACATAATATAATATATTTGTTTAACGATACTGCGACTATAACTCCACGAGCTATATAGCGCCGGATAACCGTGGCCGTTGTCATCGTCGCACATTTAAATAAATCAATTACCGTCGGTCGCGAATCAGTAACATGCGTAACGTCAAATATATTAATACTGTATAATATGTATATATACACAACGTTTTAACGAGCCGGGTTTACTAACGAGTAGGTATGTCATTTATGTACACACCGCGTAATTATTATTATAGCAATTTAGCTGCTATTTATTTATTAGCCACCCACCCACCCACCAATCATGGTCGATTATATAATTGGTTTATTACGATATGTATATACGTATAATATACTTCGTACGTTTTGTAAATGGCATGAAATGTAATTGGTATGATACATAATATTATATTAGGTCGACTTATAATATTATTATAAGTTTTAAATAATACGCGACAATTAAAAGTATGAATTATCCGTTGCAGTTTTCTGTACACTTGACGTAGGAATACATAATAATATCCTAATAACATCGATAACAATATTTAAATTTTCTTTTTTATCCTTAGTCACGGATACCTTTATTATAACTTTTCTTCCATTCAACGGCGTGCGTTCAGATGTTACTCCTTCAAAAGTGACCACAATAATAAATATAAAGATTTTCGTCATCGTTTCGTAACGACAGCGTCCTATAGTGACGAATGTTTAAATTAATTAAAATATGTGTGAGTGTGTAAAAATGTTTTTTACCACAGAAATAAGGCCATATCAACAGAATTAGTTCTCTATAGATCCACACAACAGAGCGAAACTGAAATATTTCAGATGATACAATGAACGACTATAGTCTATTGTATATATAAGATAAATGTATATATATATATATATATATATATATACATACATATATTAAGTGTATATACAGAACAAATTCATCGGAAACAAAAAGTCCTTACACCGCGCGATTGGCGACCGTATTAGATAAAACATTATAACAATATTAAAAAATATTATATAGCATGAGAAATCCGGTTTTTGTTTGATGTGCCCGGAACACAATATACGTGACGAACGATATATAAGTGCAACGGGAGAAAATAATTTTTAAAAACTAAACACCGGACAAAAGAAACGCACGCAATGGTTATAGCGGGTTTGGACAATACGCGTGCCCCGAAAATTTATTATGTAAATCATATTTTGTCAACGCGATGACGTTTGATGAAAAAAATAATAATAATAATCCCGAACTGTGGTTACCAGCATATTAGTACAATAAGGTTTATGCGCGTGCGCTAAGCCATCGATGTACGATGTGTTCGTAAGTATGCGCTTATACCCACGCTCATAATATTATTATAATCGAAACTCGTGCGAATTCAGGAATAAAAAAAATAAACGATTTCTAGTCCTCAAAGATTATTGGCACGGTCAATTTTCGCCAACGAAAGTCACGTCCGGTCGCGGACCCGGAGGCAACGCATACGATAATACGTACCTATAATATGTATATTCATAATATAAAACACATGTCGTGGGTGTCTTTTACTATAGGTACACATTATAAATATTACGTATGTTTATTATATAGATATGATGATGCGCCCGATGGACTGTGTGCATAATATAATAAAATGGGTAAGGTTAGGCCATGTGTGTGTGTGTTTAGACGGACACAACTGTAATATGTACGCTGACCATGACTGCAGTCGATGTACATAGACCGCTGCAGCACGCCACGTCCGCCCACCGATGAGATTATATTATTATTATTATCCGGCGTGCAACGTTTACACTGTTATTACTTATTAGATTTTTAAGTCGTGTGACGACGGCCGATATAACGGCGTTTAATATTATTATTATTGTCGTCGTCGCGCGTTTAATCACTTTGATATTTAAATTTATTTTCTTCTTTTCAAGTCGCGTCCGTACATATTATAATGTTATTATTATATCGTACTTTCCACGGTCGTGACCCGTCGTATATAATATAGTGTAGACTGTCAAAAAAAAAAACGACGTGGATATCGCATTATATATTAAAATATTTCGTTATTATTGTCCGTGTCATTTTTATTTCTCATTTTTCGGAGCAAGGACGAAAAGAAAATAATTACGACGACGCAATAACAATATTGTAATAATATTAAATCAATATAAGGGAAACGATCCGGGAAACGCGTATACGATATTTCATTACAAGTCGGTATTAAACGTGAACGCGGTCGTGGTAGGCACCTAAATAAATATATAGGTACACGTTCGTCGTCGTCGTCAACGTCGGGTTAAGTTATACACGCCGCCGCGTCCCTGACACGGTTTAGTGACCACACCGGCGGCGTAAAGGGAAAATGTATAGTGCGCGGAGTAAGTACGAACGATACGCAGTGACGAAACGATGAGCGCAACCGTGTTGTACGCCGTCGCCACCTCGTGCGCATATATATAAATATTATAGTCCTCATCGTCAGAGTCGCCGCCACGCCGTCCTTCGGGCGTCGTGACCCGCAGTGTCGTGGGAAGCCCGCGGGCCGTAACGACGTTTTCACATATTATTATTATTATTATTATTATTATTTTAATACTTTAGAATATTATATTATACATAAATAAGTGCACGGCGAGCGCGGTTGCAGTGTGTGTGTTTTTGTGTGTGCGTGTGTGCACTGTCCGTTCTGCCACTGCCGCCGTTTGACGAACGGACGTGAATGCGAAAAAAAAAATCGCTTTTAATTCGAACGGATCGCCGCCGGACGACAGCGAGGGTCACTGTGGCAGTTATAGCTATTACATACTGTGCGCATATTATAATATGCAATGTGCGCGCGTATAATACATCACGATGATGAGTGTAACGCGTGGTGTTCGATTTCTATACGATATACTAATTGGCGATATATACGACGACGATCGTTTGTATACAATATAATAATAATAATAATATAATCCGCGCGGGCGGCAGCGGTGTTTACGGTCCGATAAACACAACGGTGGCACTTGTGTGCATATACTTTTATATATATATATATATATCTATATATACGGACGTGTAGAAAAAAAATTGTGAATGACGCAACGGAGAAAGGGTGAAATATATTATATGTCGTCGTTCCCGCGGGGGACGGTGCGCGGCAATAGCCATCATCGTGTATAGCTTATAAAACAGTTGTGCACGGGAGTCTGAACTGGACAATGGGCATACGGCCGACTGTCAATCCGCAGAGGTGGCGGATGGGGTAGCGCGTGTACAAAGTATCGGGAGAGACTATCTTTATATAGACGCGCGTGTAGCGGCTCAACGAAAGGGTTAATTTCGATTTTACTACCGACCGTCGATGACCTCCGCATGTATGTGAGTGTAACTATACGATATATAACGTACGCGAATTATAATATATACATGCGTATATTATGTTTACCCCAGTTCAAACGTATCACAAGAGAACGAAAACGCAATGCACAAAAACGAAATCGCCCCGAGGCTAATATATATTACTGTCGCTAATAGACAAATCGCGCTCGGACTTTCGTTTTCATATACAGTACATATATGTATATAATCTACACACACTGCTATCCTCTTCGTCCATTGCGGGTATACGCGCGTGTCTATACATCGCAGTCGTCGTCGCTTGACCTCAAACCGTCCATCTCTCTGCGGCGTATTATTATTATTATTATTATTATTTGTTTCTCTAGCAGTTATTATTATTATATTATCATCGTTGATAAGACATCTTAAAAGGGTTTTCTGAATTGCATGATGTCATGAGCATCAAGTAGTCGCATCAATGCGTCATAGACATATAAGTATAAAAGTATTATACACGTAAATAAATATTAGACCTATACATTCTTAATTATAAAAATGGTGTGTTATATTAATTTGTAGATTCAGTACTGATAGAATAGTATTTTTAAAGTATATATTTGATCGGATTATGATAATAAAAAAATATGAAACGAACCTACATCATCTTGGTTATATACTGTCATACATAATAGTATGCAATGAAATAATGTCATACAGGTACAGATCCTCAGAGAAATGGCATTTGTTCCGGATGCACTGGAGGTAGATAAATATATATTTTATTAAATAGCCGTAACTGTCGTCGAAGTTTTACGCGGATGTGAACGATTGCACTGGTTATACTATTCTATTCTATATTTTTTTTTGTATTTTTTAATTCGAAAGGATTTCGCGCTCCCCGTCGCGTGGCCAAATGTCGTTCGTGTCCGGCGGCTATTGACGATTATTCGGCCGTTAAAAATGTACGCCGCGCGAATAATAAGTTTCCCATGGACGTGCGCGCCACTAACATTATTATTATTATTATTATTGTGTGTACGGTGCGGGAGAGAACGGACGGCCGAGGACGGCGGCGGCCGGTTTTCCCGGTTGTCGCGCGCGGATGCAATTAAAATTTGTCGCCGATCCAGAACGCGTCGATCCAGTGTGAAACGCGCCGCTAATGGGAAACAAGGTTGGATTTATTACTATTATTAGTATTTACACCACCGCTGTAAAGAGAGAAAAAATATATTGTACATAATATAATTGACCAGAATAATAACGACGATAATGATAATAATATAACACGACATAATGGAAATCTCCGCGTGGAACCCGATGAACCGAGCGCGGCGGAAAAAAGGTCCTCTGGCCCGGCTAATGACTCGCGTTGTCACCTGGAGAGCTTCGCAGTCGTCGCAGTTTCTCTGTCTCCGTCTCTATAATAGACGACGGTATTTTTTTCATTCAATTTTTCTTTTTACTGTTTTCGCGGTCCGTTGCGCCTCGGTTGAGTTTCCACACGCTACTACAGCGTCGTGTCGTTTTTTTTTTAGTTTTTTTTTTACACGCGCCAAAAATCTAGGACCCACGCACGAAATCAAGGACCTTTAATTATTATTATTTTGCTCTGCCCCTCTTTCCAACTATCTTTCTCTCTACGGGCGGTTGCCCGTCACCTGTAATTATTAGGTGACGACGACGAATACACCGCCGCGGTACCGGTTTTGTTATACGCCGTGCCACTGTATCTATATTAAATAATATTATTTTAAAACTATAATATATAGTAAGACCAAAACGAATTGGCCAAAAATTAGCTCAAACGGCCGCGGCCTGTCATAGTTTCATCTGCGGTCGCTACCAGATAATGATAATCGTTGACTTCAAACGCCAGTAAATATTATCTCATATCTTTGTCAACATTTCAATGATTTTAGATTTAGAAAAAAAATAGATGTATATTTAGATTAATCGTAGACTTTACAGTTTTAAGTGGTTGATACTGCAAATCGAAGTACACTATTATAAGAGTCTTGTACAACAAATAAATGTTTTAATTAGAAATGTAAACGATAGAATGTTTAGACACGAAACAAAAAGAATTTCTTATTTACATAATTTACCATATATTACTGTACGAATGGGCATTATTGTGTAAAACGTTTATATTTGTATGCATATTATTATATATAAACACAAAAAGTTTTTTTTTTTTTTTTTATCACGACGAATAACGCGTGTGGACTGCAGCATATATAAGCAGCGAAGGACAATTGTTTGAATTGTAGTTCACTTGACCGCGCGCGCAAATAGTAATTTTACTCCTGTCGCAACTATGTATATATTTTAATATTATATTATTATTATTATTTTTATTATTATTATAAACATTCGTCGTGAATTTGATGAACAATTATTTCCCTTAGATGTTGAAAGACGTTTCGAAACGATTCACAGCACTCGCTACAGTAGTAACGATAAGAAATTGTGTATATTATAGGTATTATAAATACGGAAAAATAAGGAGGCCACCCTGACGATATAGACAACATTTCCTAAGAGAAACATATCCCGCCGGCGACCCTGCACGTCGTCTCGGTGCGTCGGTATCCTTGCTTACGGTGTATTTGCGGGCGGAAGAGGGTAGAACGAGATTATCTTTTTGTCATTATTTTTCTCCGAATATAATACACGCAGAATATATATCTAGGGTGTACGAGATTCATAACATATTATTATGGTTTTTGCCGGCGGGCGTAAAACGAAATTCGACGACGGCACAATTGGACACGAGTGAGGAGGAGGCAAGTGTATAACTTTTCAATTTCATACGTTCGACCGAATTTAAAACCGATTGCGTAACTTTTTCAATCACTCACCCAAAAATGAAAAAATATAATAATAAAGAATTGGTATATAATAACCTACCCCGTTCGGTTATACATAATAATATTGTATATAAAATAAGCGCAACATACCTGAGTTGGTGGTGTTGGATTCGGCATCGACGCAGGACAACGCCGAGCGGTTGGACTTTTTGTAGCCCAAGTCCTCAGACGACTCGGATCCCTGTTTTACCCGTCCGCCCTTAGTGGCGGCGGCAGTGGAACTGGACTTTTCGTCCTCGGAACTCGCGGCACCATCTTCGCCACCGTTGTTGCGGTCGGACGTCCGCTTAGGCGTGCTGGACGGCGGTGGTCGCCTGTGATGATGATTATGATGATTGTGGTGGAGTGCAGATGGGTCGTCGGCACCAGCCGGTGACTGGGACCGGTGATGTGATTTTGCTTTAGACGCTGAAAGACCGTTGTCGAGTGGTGGCTGTGGCGGCGGCGGTGGTCCGGCGCAGTCGTCGCCACTGTTGCTGTTGCAGTTGGCAGCCAGCGAGTCCTTGCTGCAACCGGTCATCTTGTGCTGTACGAACCGGCATATGTCCGACAATAGGAACACTCTCTGACACTGACCACACGTCAGCAGGTCAACCTGATCGGTGACGCCGGTACTGTGTGTCGGGTCCGTATCCGCTAAAAATAGAAAAAAATCGGTTAAGATCGTTGTATAGGTGCGTATAATAAGTGGTCATTAGTAATGACTCATTACTAACAATCAGGTTTTATTTCAAGTATAATATTATCTACGTTTTTATCCACATTTTTATTTAAAATATATATTATATGTTTTGTATACTACAAAAATTATAGATGGTTATAGTAATATATATACGACATTCGTACACGATGATTTTTTCAGAAAATTAAAATACGCACTTAGTCCGATTATAATATAAGTCCAATATAATAATTATATACCTATACTTAATCAAACGCCCTCGACGTATTAAAACGATCGTGCCGATCTATTGCTTATTGTTATCATTGTTTGGGGATGTGTCCGTGCGCGCGCCGGACGTCGTCCATTTTGTGTTCAATCGGTGGTTTAATGATGAAAATCAATAACCATTCGATATACATCCCCTCCTTTCCTATATTTTCAGTATCATGTACACGTCTGTGTAATTTTTTTTTGTTTCGCGCCCCGTCGAAAAACACAATATGAAATCGTCCATCAGTAGCAAGTACAATAATAATAATAATAATAATAATGGCAACGATGACGATGTCGATGTGTGGTCGCGGCGCAAATTAGTTTAGTTCTGTTTGAGGGTTACAACTGCGGGCGGAGGGGGCGCCGCTGCCGTCGCCGTCGCATACAGAACGCTACTTATCGCGATGACGCGTCAGAGGTGATCACACATCACACATACAATACTTATATTACCATCATACGTCATAGTCGATATATATAAAATGTGTGTGTATAATGTGAACCGTGACGGTTTCGGCATCACGAATAAACCTATGCCACGCACTTATAGGTGTCGATTATTAAAAATTGATCGATAAAAACGAATTTTCTTAAAATATTATTGCTATGATATTATATCGTAGTATATTCACGAAAAAGTGTTCGGATATTTTACACAATAAACGGGCGAAGAATATTTTTATTTTTACTCCAGAAAAAGATTATTTGTGGGAACTACATAGGATGAAAGGAAAATAATCAATAATTGAACGAATTTCAATATTTTTCCACATAATAATATCATAATATATTATTATTATACGACACCGCCAGAATAGTATAATATAATAATATTATAAAACTGACCTTGGACGACGATACAAAAATAAAATCGTAAATATATACACCTATACAATATAATGCGTTCGACGATGCGCGAGGCTGTCTCCATAAATCGTTTCCGATAACCCGGAAATCCACCATTTATATTACATAATATATTATTATAGCGTGTGTGTACAATATATTTGCGTCACATTTAAAGAGTAGTGGTTCCCTTATACGTTAAAACCTACTTCACTGCAACGTTTTTGCAGTGTCCGCCCGACGATGTCCCTAATAGTTTTTAATCGTTTTGCAGGAGCCGGGGATATTGTTTATGCACTTCTGGATGGGGGACGGTAGTGGTGGGGCCGTTTGTATATAATATAATAGCCGACAAAAGTGGCAAACGTGCGTTTGACGTGAAAATTTCGGACGGCAATATCGTACGTATTATATTTTATATATATGACCCATATATACGGTTTACACAACGATTTTCGTTGTATACCACACCGGGCGTACACATATCGCTCTGCTCCACACCACTCCACAAACCTACACACATATATATATACCATTCACACACGCACACCCACAAACATACTGGTGAAGACCTTAAATGCGCCTAATGGACACTCGCCGTACACAATATATATATATATATAAATGAATATAGGCGAGCACACGGTGAAAAATCCCGTGGGGTAGTGTTTTTGTTTGCCCGAGGGGTGCGTCCGCCGCTCGGGCACCGGGGCGAAGGGTGTAGCAGAGAACGTATATATAGATGTATAGAGGACGGCCGCAAACATCTGCGCGCTATACGCTACAACATACAATAATATGCACCCGCTGGGAGAGTGAGTAGCTGCAGTGGCGGCGGCGACGATGGTCATTGGTCAAATCGATTGGTCATCCGGTCAGTTTTGGTCAACGCCCCAGGCCCGCGCACCCCCTCTTTTGAGGGATGTAGCCGCCCCACCGACGACGCCGGGGCGGTGGTCAAACCCGCGCGAGGACTTTTCCACCACTTCCGGATCATTGTGTATACGTAAACGTATGTGTATATTGAATATATATATATTATATTAGGTATAATATAAATATTTATTTCCTTTTATATTTTTCACGTATTTTCATAGTATCCGGGTTGTCTTTTGTGTTACATATTATTATCGTTTATCATATTTTATATAAAATATTATATTTTAGGTCGTCTGTCACATGTCCCCGCAGTCGTTTGACTTTTCGAAAAATAAAAACCCGCATTGTCGGTTGCAAGACTCCCCGTCGGTGCCAGGAAATTACAGCTATCTGCTGCCGCCGGTTTGTAGTTGAGCACAAACACACTAGCTACACCACCATCATGATCGCCACCCCTCCCTCCAAACAACGAGCAACGCGCAGTTGACGTCCGGATTCAAAATAGCGAAATAAACAAGAACCGTATACACTTCAAACGTATAATCGTATATACACACGCGGGCATACCGGGCATTACACAACGTACAAATAACATATCGTATGTGTATGCGGTCTACCGGACATGACCACCTTTTATTTTTATTATTTTTTTCATTATTATTATTTTTTTTATCTATTTTACCAGAAATATAAATAAACCCGCTCTTGTTTTTACGACTAGAAAAAAATGTCTCCATTGTTTTTTTTTCTCTATTGCCCCGTACGTATGGACGTTCGCTCGCTGCAATTATAACTGCCGCTATAAATTACATACGTGTATAAGTACCTCTATACGTACGTAATCACGTATTACTCGTGTGATTGATCGCCGTCCGACCGGCTGATCGATCGATCAATCATTCGGATCGCGGCGATCCCGGCGGCGTCGGCGCGTTGGTTACCGCATGACACAATCGTAATGCACCGCGCGCGATGTGTATATCTACAATTGCAGCCAGAGTATGTACACTTTGCAGAACACATATCATACTTTCTCCTCTCGACCGCCATTGTAAGTTATATGCATTTACCTGTGTGTCGTAAACTCAAAATAGATTTTTTTCGTTCAACGCAACGGCGACAGTTATTTTCAAACTTATTACCTATTTACGTCTGTCGGATTATCACGTGGTTTATCGTAAAATAACGCGTTGTTTACTTGTTTCTATAATTATATCAGATCATTATTCAACTATCGTACCTATATAATATTCAATCGTTTTATTATGTGCATAGTAAAAATAATCGAGAAATTGGGAAAAACCGTAATCGTTAAAACTGTACTAGCCTCTAGGTAACGTAGAAGAGAGGATTCGAGATATATATAGATATACGGGTTATAATATATATTATGTCTACACCCTCCGGAAAATAATAAGCACTGCACACGGCAGACACACTCGAAACTCGCGTACACTTGGCCTATGACATACGACTGTAGTGTAATGGCAACGGTTTTACGGGTCAAACGTAAATATGAAAAAAATGTACCGTATTATACGTAGTGTAAATTGCTAATATATATGACATTAAATAAAGAGTAAAGGCGACGGTATTATATTATATATACCTACAGATGCGCTGCGGTGGTCGTCACCGATATAATATACACACACATATAGTGGGAAAACGTATTTAACAGTATATAAGGGGCGATAGAAATGATAATGACATGAAAGGAAGTGCTGCTCATATATGTATATTCCCTCTCTCTCTGCCTCTCTAGCACGGGCTTATATACATATACTTACATGTATGTGTGTTCTTGCATATAAATCTCGCCACCGTTACCGACCGTGTCCGTGCCATCACTTCCTTGGCCACCGTCCTGGCACGTAAATAATATAATAATACACCGTATGTAGGACATAGGCAAATATTACTATACCGATTCGGTAAAATATAATAATATTTTACACGTCGTGCAATCATAGACTATGATGGCAGCGCACCACAATATATACGGGGCAATAAAATCTCTCGCCTACGATGTGTAATAATAATATATAACGCCGCGTTTGCACAGCTGTCCCCGGCCAGTTGTCGGGCGCCCAGCAGCAGCCACGTACATAGTACTATTATTATTATACTTTGTGTGCCCCCTTTGGCGTTTTGATCTATCGGCCAAACTGTGTAAACTGCCGCAAACGCGCGCACGCTAACACACAAGCACACATAGTATACATTATGTACACGAACCGTGCGGGTCCCCCCTGGGCGACGACATCGCATAGGTAAAAATCATATATATATGTATGTGTGTAGGTAGACGTTTGTGTGAGCGACTGTGTATTCCGGTAAACGCGATTAGAACTGCTCGCACGCACACACATGCTGCGTGGCGGTGACCCGACAACAACAGCCAGAGGGAAATTTTTATTGGTTAATTCGATTGGCGAAGACCCCGCGGGACCTCAGCCACAAATGTACGACGAAGACGACAAAAAGACCAGAACGACCAGAAAAAAAAAACACTTCGTCAAACTTTTGGCCTCGGGAAACATTTTTTTTTTCTTCTCGCCTTTTATTTTATTTTTTTTCCCACAGGACTTAATTGAAACGCGAACGAAAAACCGCCACCTGCACCCCACCACCACACAGCACATGCGGAAAAGCTCGGATCGCGGATGTCCTCCGCGTTCGCGCGTCGCAATAAACAACTTAAAAGGACGCCCGACCGATGTAATTGCCGGAATTTTACGACCCTCGCCCGGTTGGCATCGTGCCGGAGCTCGTACACCGAGATTAATAATAATTTTCAGCGAGGGAAACGCGTGAGGTTTCTATTAAAAAGAACGACTTTTCGATTTTCTATACCAGAAACTATAATAAATATATATGTGTGTGTGTGTGTGTGTGCGTATATATATATATATACAATACAATCCTCCGCAAACCCCTTAAACGTGGACGTTATCGGGTATCGTTGTCGTGAGCCCGCCTCACAAATTGGACCCGATATTTCTATTTATTATTTGTATGCGAATTAATGGACTTTGGAGGATTACAATCGACAGCCGCATTCGCCCTTCGGATTCATATTTATATATATAGATCTATTTATCATATTCCATGCGCGCGCGCACACACACTCTCTCACTGTCTAAATGTATATAATATAATTTCGATCGTCTACGGACGACAATAATACGTCTGCGTGTTACGTATATACGACATTTTGTAGTCGGGGGTGGAAAACACAATTTTCTAAATGATAATATTATACTCGCTACAGCACGATAACCGTATGCACCACACACAGCACCACGCCACATTATAACGACAAAATGCGTAAGTAGAATATACGCGGTGACACAATCGTCGGCCAACCGCCACGATAATACGGCGGTAACAATAATAATACATGAACGGATTTGAGAATTAGCTCGGAAATGATTTAATGTACGTATTGCAGTCGCCACCAGGCATTATTATTGCGATCGTCGAGTATCGCGGGCCACACACGAGTACGCCATAATGTTATTATTATATATATATATATATATATATATATATACGCGTACGTTACGGGTATATAACATGTCACATGTGTGCATGTATATATAGATAGATAGTCGTGTGACAATCCGTCTCGCGCGTTCGCGGAAGATATCGATCTCTGAATATAATTTACCGACGTCAACTGGTTTCGCCCGAGGCCTCGCGGTAAAGCGCGCGGAGACCGAGTCGTCGAGATAATATTCTATTTCGAATAATCGATTCCCGGCGAGCGCGTTCGGTCGACGTACCTACATAACACACGTCGCATACAGTGTACCTACCTATACCCGGTATGTGCGGAAAATGGGACGAGTGAAAAGTCAATATCGATCGCGCGCGCGTCATATGCCTCTTTATAGAATACACGTTTAATATGATATTGCAAAACGATCTCGCGTTGTCGTGCGCGATTTGTCGCATTGTAATGTCATATCGATTGCCTCGATAACCGCCGAGTGATATTTTACGAACATTTCGTTACGTGTGTACGTAAGTACGCGATGGCCGCGGAATCGAGAAAATCTACAGCATTATTATTATGACGCCATCACGATATCACACTGTTGTGTTGTGCCTGTTATAGGTACTGCTACTGACCGAAACGCGTTTTTTCTCTGTTTTTTATTTTTTTCCCTAATGGGTTTCGCGAACGAGGGTTTTACGAGCAGGGACGACGGTTATTCATTTCTCACCGTGTGCATTATAACTGCCTGCAGCGCCGCACGTTTATCCCGCGTCACACCGATAACGCGCGCGTATAAAACAATCGCGCGATTACGATTTTTTTATTATTGGTATTATATTCCGTCGCGTAATCGATCGATTTGGATTATATTATTGCGACCGTGCAGCAAACAGTTGTTTTTTTTTTTTACGACCGATTGTGCGCGCATATACACGATACGCGTGGTGGCTATATAATATACCCGACACAATAATGTAATAAACCATGGTAATAACAATGAAAAAAATTGAAAAAATTTGCGCGTAGGTAATTATACTCCGTTCGGCGAGCGTGTGTGTGTGTGTGAGTATAATGTATATATTAAAAAAATATAATAGACTTTTCGATAAGCGTTCGACCGGTAGCGGCGGCGGCGGTGACGATACATTATGAAGAATAAAGTATATAGATATATAGGTACGTGTTTACAACTGCAGGTGTGTTGTTATTGTTATATTCGCATATATTTATGATATAGGTGCAAAAACGTAACGGTACGGCCGCCGTATTCAGCGAGTGTATAGGTATATAACCCGCGTTCGCATTTCGTATTATAATGTTTTATACACATATTTTGGCGTCGGTACGCGCAGGTAGCGGTTCCCACGCGGCGGGGGTGACGACGGTAGCCGAATGGTTTGTATTTTTATGTACAGGTATACACATATGAACGTATGGCAAACGTGGGCAGTATTATCCGCGGACCGGGTCGCTATTATTATTATTATTGTATATGTTAATAAACGCGAACGGTCCGCGGCTGAAGGTCGGGTTCGGGCCGTTGTGAGATTGTCGCGGACAATGACGTGCGCGTCAAAGGGTTGTGTCGCGCCCATTCATTGTGACGGCGTTCCCACGGAAGCCGGACAGGAGTCGACCGACCTGTAGTAGTTGTAGTAGTATGTATATATATATATATATATATATGCCTACTACCTGCCTATAATACACGTGCACGTGTAAAAGACATGTTTCTCCCGAATTAAGTATTATTTTTTGTACGCGGGAGAGAATATCGTCCGGCTGTCGTCCGTGTGAATCTGACCCGTTCGAGAGAAGAAAATAAGGGTGGTTTTCGCGATTTTCAATACGCGATAATATCTGCACAACAATCGTACCGTGAGACTTGTGAGCATCATATTATTATTATAAAAATGTACCTGCAGTGTCGATACAATAACATAATAATATTCACTGGAAGCGTCCACGTATAAGTGCCGCGTGGGAGTTTTGAAAAATGAACCAAAAGCTTTTGAACCGATTGAGTTTTTTTTCGAAGGCGCGGCGGCTGTAATTGTCGCGCGTAGATCGGTAGCCCGAGTTGCCCGACACACGCCTAACCGGTTACCACGCGAGGGGGGCACGCGCGGTACCCGCTTAAATTATAATAGTAATAATAGTAATAGGAACGATAGAGTACGATGCGATATTGTGCATATGCGGTGCAGGTAATCCGGTTTCGGCGCCCGTTCGCCCCTTCACAGATAATATTATGTAGGCTCGTGCGCGATGATAATAATATTATGCCGGAAGAAGATCTCGAGCGCGAGTCGGTCGCGTGCGCTAGGTGCGCGGCTCATTATTATGCGAGTTATTATTATTATTATTCCTATCGTCGACGACGACGGGAGAGGATATTATTATAATATATACACGCGCACATTATATTGTACTAGATAGACGGACGCCGCACACCTGGACTGTACGCACTGTACCTATCTGTATATAGATATAATATGATACTACTGCTGGTAATACTACGCGCGCGCCGGTGCAGCAGTTTTTATCGCTGTCGTCGGTCTTTCTATCTTTTACCAGCTACCGCCGTCGCACACGACAATTATATAGTATAATATTGTTATAATACGTACATACCGAATAGTTGTTTAATTATTATTATTTTTTTTAAGCGTAACTATATACCATAAAGTGATGTACGCGTGCGCGGCATGTTTGTACATACATACTGCAGCTAGGTATAGGTGGGTACGAGTGCGTGTCTTTATAAATGTAAACGAGCATTATCCGCGGTCTGTGGCCAATGTTAAAACAGTATTACGCATTTATATGTATCAGGTTTAGTGGAAAAAAGTAAAAACTGACAGCGAAGACATATCTTACACACATCGCGTGTTATATCGTTGCAGCAGTATTGTACACATCATACATCTGCAGTCGTCGTGTAATCGGCGTTTCCGGTCCGGTACACTCCGCGCAAAGTCCTGTAGGAAGTACAAACATATTATATGGTTGCTGTCCCGCCACAGAATATTTTTGCCGCCCCGTTTACAGTCTGCACGTGAGAAATGGATGTGCGCGGGCCCGTGTACGACGATGATCCCGAATGAGTAATGATGACGATGACGCTATATATATACATGTGTGTATGATACATATTACATGTCCATGTGTATTATATACATAGGACATCTGCCAGGTTTCTCGGATTTCGTCGGGTAGATATTTTGGTATATTATTCATTTTTTTGTCTTCTCGACGATTTTTTTCTCTCGTTTTCCATCTTCACCGATAGACGCGCGGCAGCGCATGTGAAAATACATAACGTGTGTGACTAATTAGGTCGACAATATGGCCGCCGACGATGTTATTGGGGATTGGGCAGAGACGCGAAACAGTTGCGAAACGAATTCCGGTACGGAAACCCAATGAGGCGAGTCTTGCTGCGGGCTGGTGGTGGAAACGCAACAAAAGGTACTCCTGGCCACCGCCTGCGGTGGCGGTGTGTCCGTGGAGTTTTTTAAGAATAAGTATTTCGGTTTTTTTTTTATCCGTCCACGTTCAACGTTCGGTAAACACCGCCTCCTTATAGCCACCCCTACCCAACACCACCACACCTGCGACACTACTGCGGTCCACGCACCGTCACCTATAAGACCACCACCGCGAGTTTACGCGCTGCACGGTTTTCTCATTAGCCGTCGCTTCTGAGGTGTACACTTATACACGCACCGCACTTATATATATATATATATATATATATATAAACCTAACCGATACGCGACGGTATATGCGTGCGTATAAAAAAAATACTAGTTTAAAAGAAAAAATAAATATTTTTTACGTTTCTTCGGCAATCTATACGCAAGCAGCATGTTTCCGATCGTTTCCTCTCGATCGGCGTTTCCCACGCGACGTCGGTGATCGGGACGACGAAATCATTAGGCTTTTTTTCGACAATGGTCGCGCGAGAAGGCGTAATTGCGATTGTTTAATGTGGCTTAACGGTCTCTCATTGTATGTAAATGGCACGCACACACGGTGCGGCCGCACGGCGACACGAGCCCCGAAAGAAAACAAACGATAATAAAAATGTATAATATACTTATATGTAGGTACCTGTATATGTATATTAGATACACGTGTACTTAATATGTTTGTATGTATATAATACAAATAGAGAAAACGAATTAGCCTAATAACGATATCCAGAAGGATGCGGCGGCATTTTCCCCTACCGCGCTCTGCAGGATGGGCGTGCCGACAACGATGACGACGACGGCGGAATTGGGCTAGGCACGCGATTCTTTATTTCGACGACTCGCCGCGAAATCAATTGTTTTTTATTATTTTATTATTATCATCGTCATTATTTACGCTTACTTGAATATATAGCTGCATGTATAACGTATGCGCTCGTGGTTTTTTATTTCTTATCGAACCGATACTAAATCGTAAATCAGTAAACTGTCTCTATACAATAGCAGGTTATTATGTAACATATATATGACAACACTAATAGGTGATAATAGATGTATAACTACATAATATAGTATTATGGTATAGCAAAAACTTCAGAGTTGGGCGGGTTGGCGGACGGTGGATCCTATATGGTCCACCGCTCTGGAAACTTGTCAAAAAAAAATTAATTCGGCAGTTAAATGATACGTATAGAATCATATTCTATAATACGTATCGGTACACCAAATATTATTATACGCCTTTATACGTAATTTATATTAAGTAAATGTACAATTAATAGAATACAATCAACCGCGTGATGTAGCGTTTAGTACCTAAATTATAGAATATTAATAATGATTTATATTTTATGTATATATGATGTATATACTAAAGCATATAGAAATAGCATACGATGTGCATAAGACGTATAATATTCCTATATAAAAATAACTTTAGATGATGAGGTCACTAATATAGCGGTCGCCCGCTTATATAAAATGTATAGAGTATACGTGAAAACATAATTGGACATAAATTGTACAATCTAGAAGTGTCTTTTGTCAAAGACTAATCGAAAGGTGGCTTAGACATCTGATTTCTAAATGTAGGAACTTATGCGACGGATGCATTGAGTCACATGAAAGTTTCGCATACCAACCTAGAGGTGACGGTCATTATTATTTATTATTTTTGTTATCATAATATTTTATGCAGTCACGAAAATCAACACATAATATTATAATGCCACCTAATATTATAAAGCAGTACACACAGAGGCAATTTCATAATCCTGTCGTTACTCGTTTGCGGTACGAGTAATGGGCACCGATTATTATCGCATGATGATAATAATATAATATAACGTCCGATCACTGTAATCGTCTTGCGGACTCTGCCTAGCTATTTTTCAGTGTTGGGAGTCGGTAGTTTCGTTAGCGATGACCATATATAGTAGGTAATCATATAATGCATTGCATTGCCCCTATTTGAACCTCGCGGGTGTGAAATACTTATAGCCGCGGTTGGTATAATTCTACTTATAAATATTTAATATAGGTGTTTTTAATTAATAATTAGTCCCGGATATAAATGTTGATAATATATGGTTAGATAATACATATGAGTGATATAGTTTTACAATTACCTATACATGGATACTCTAGCAACCGATTTAGCACCAAAATATTTGATATGTGTAACATATATATATATATAAGTACATTTATTTAAACAAATTGTAAATCCTTTAACTATATAATATAGAAGTACGTATCCTGTAATATAAGTTCGCACTATATACCAATAGGGATATATAATACAAGCATTTTATCTTTTGAACCGGTTTATTGATTTCAAAATTGTTTATCTAAATTACTTTAGCACGTATTATAATAATATAATATATTATATTATGATTAACGAGTTTTAATAAGGATAATCATATAACCATCATGGCTTGTGCCTCTCCTGCACGCGTGGCACTATGTGTGCGAGTGGATTACGTCTATATAATTATATATATACGGCATACGCATATAATTTGGTCATCATAATACAATGTCTCCGGGACAAAGTGTGAAATTTTTGGCAGTGCCATGGTCGTTAACATAATATACATAATATAGGTAAACTTCAATCGAAAGTATAACGGTCAACTGTATGATTTCCATCGTATACCGTATATGGCTGTATAATATGCAAAACTGATAAACCTAGTCTTGAACATTTAAATCGAGGTAATAGCTGAACACACGGCGGACGACGCGTATAATATATTGTACACATACCTACTTATATTGTTATATAACATTATTATTGTCATCGTTTGACGGCGGTATCGCGGAGAAGGCTTTTCGGGATTTTCGTCCTTTGTGCAGCCGCTAGTGCCGCCGCCGCCGCTCTCCCGCCACCCCCGCGTGGGAGACCAGATACGCCGCCACGCCACCGTCGCCGCTCGTCAGAGTAGCCGTAATTGACCACATTCTCGCGGGTCAAACGGCGAGCGCGGTCTTCCCACGACGGACCGTTCATTAAACGCGACCGAGCGCACTTACTCACGATGTACTATACCTATACGTGTGTAGTGTGTACACGCGACGACGACAAAATGCGTCTCGTTATAACCCGTTTATTATATACATTATACATATAATATGAATATATATACACGAACACACACTCTTTTTTCTTCTCCTCGTTTTGCTTTATTATATTTGATATCAAGATGTATATACATACGGATTATACTCGCCCGTAGGTTATACGTTCGCAAGTACAAAAACTGATATAATAATATAATGTACATAATACGAAACGGTTGTGCGCGTAAGCATCGCGTTATCGCGGGTAACGGTCACGATAATACGAGCTCGAGATCTAAAAAAATAAAGCCGAGATTTACGCGCTGCGATGCACAGTATATAATATGGGATGGCATGATTTTTGGCGATGACAATATAACGTGTGGGAACGGACATGACATAATACAGCAGTTTATAGTAAATGGCGAGAGTCGTCGTTCGTGATTAAAAATACAAAACGTGAATCCTGTGCAGACGATTTTATAAAATTGTACCTATTCATGGAAACCGAGATTTGAGAATATTTTATTGGTACACATAAATTAGTGTACTACATTGGTAATTAAAGATGTAACAATATACTCGGGTTAAAATAAGAGTTAGATTTTTGTCTCAACGCCTATCGATAATTCCACAATTATGTGGATTAAACCGATCACTCGTAACGATAATATTATTTCAAAAATAATTTTTACATACATATTATGCTAGTATTACGCACGTATTTTTATATACCATGTAATATTATAATTTATAGGTGTAGCTGTTACCGACAATAAACATATAACATTAATATGTACCTACATGATCTATTATATGATATGTACGTGTAAAATATATTATGCTCGGTAATAAATTTTATCATAAATACCACGAATTGTAAATTAGTACAGAATTAATATTTATTAGGTAGGAATTTCAGGTATTGTTGTGACTGTTTAGTTTTTATCGATAATTTTTATTGAAAAATTTGTGAAATCCGGAATTATTTTAACTAGTTACTAGCCAGAAATAAAAAAGTTATCAACATTAAAGATCGTCAATAAATCATTCAAAATGTGATGGTTGTACAGTTTCAGGTACGGGTTCTTTTTCACCAACTGTATATTTTGGGTGCGTAACATAAACAATAGCAATAATATTATGTATAAGATATAATAATAATACAACGTTTGGAGCACAATAATAACGAGTGTCCCGCCGACGACGTATATATAGGTATTAAGAAAAAAAAACAACAGGTAAAAAATTATATCGCGTCGTCTCGGACCTACCCACTTATCTCGTATTTTTCATCCAAGACTCTTATCCGAATATTATCGAGAAACACACACGACATTGAAACGCGTGTAGGTATGTTTGGACCTACATAGGTATGTCTGCATAATGTCATTATATATATTATGTGTACACACGGAACGCGTAATCGACTACAGACAACGCCGCGCGCTACATGCCAAGCAGCTGATGATGCGTTCGCGGGGAGGGTGGTCGTTCCACACCTTTCTGTTCTTTTTTTCCCCGACCGAAATTCGATAATAAATAAAAACACGGGTCAAGGGATCACCAACGGCATTTATAAAAACGATATGGTATAGCCAGAATTTAATATATTATAATATATTACGAGTATATTGTCAATATTACCGTTTTGATTATTTATATTGTTATCACTCAACTCGTCAATATTTAATATAATATTATGACGATGCCTAAGTAATAAATGAATGCAGAAAACTTTTTCACGCGTGCGATGCGCGAATGCTTGTCTAGCTAAAATTTATCGCCACGCCGCGAACTGGAGTAGGTAACTAACGACGGCGCGACCGGCCAGACAACAATTACCTGCATGCAGTGAATTACTGCTATATAATATATTATATACTTATTACATATAATATTATTAAAGTAAATACACAGTATACACATACACAAGGAACATTATGCTATATATTATATATATAAAAATCTAAATGTTACTTTTTATTTTTTTAATCCCTGACCTATAATTTATGAATGAATGGTCACTGTATATAATATTTTTTTGCGATAAAATAAAAAAATTACCAATTCCAATTTATATAAGATAATAATTATTACTTAAAGTATTTTATCAGCTACGATAGCTTCTATTGGCGTACATGGTATATTCTTACGTGCCATAATAAATTTAAAAATAAATATAGATGTATTATATATACTTAATGGAAATTGAAAAAAAGCATCTTTAGTTATTTAATATTAATGTCAGGATTAATTTAATGTACCTATTAATTACATTTATGTATAAATAATTTAAAAAAATATTTTCACTACATAAGTAATTGGTTTTTATTAATACATTTGCTAAAGATATGTAGGTATAATAAAGACTATTTTAAGTTGATAATTTAATTTTAAATTAGTTATCCTGTTCTTAAATATTTAAGTATACATAGGCGGCAGTCAGTATTATAGGAGTGGCACCGATAGGCAAAATCACCACGCATAATTCATGTTTTTAATTTGTCTCAATCTAATTATAGAATTACTTTTTATACAAAAACAATTCTAAATAAAATTTTGAATATCAAAGCACGGTAATAAAATCAAAAATAGGTAGAGTATGAATAATTATTAGAATTAAAAACTAAATTATTATAGATTGGGTATATTTTTATATGCACTATTTATATATGAAAAAAAATAATAACCATTATTTTTATTATTACGCACCTCATTTAAAAGTAAATAAAGAGAATTTTTGAAAAACCAAAAATAATAATTTTACTATAATATATATATATATATATATTTTGAACTTGGGCGAAATTTGAATAAAAATAAGATAATCACAATATATTATGAACAACATCCCCTATATTATATGTAAGTATCCATATTGGCCATATTATGCTTATCATAATATTATACTTAAAAAACCAATTAATGAAAAAAATTTTGCATACCTTGAGCGATACGAACTGCGGGCATTTTAATCCTCATGGTGAACGTAATCTTGATGGTTCCACCACGTTGGTTACGAAATTTTTCTCCTCATATAAACACCGACGACAGTGGTCGGTTCTTTGGAAAAACGTTGGCCGGAAGTCGGAAGTCGATCATTTTTCGACCGCGGAGTTCACATAATTATATAGTGTACGAGGGATAAATTTTGTAAATCAAACAATGCGGAGTGTTGTACTCAACTTAAAAAAAAAAAAAAATAATAAATAAAAAAAATAAACGAAACAAACTGACTTATCGTGCCCGCGAAATATAATTAATATCGAATAATGTCACAAGTGACCGCGACGAGACGGTAGTAAAACAGTTTAATAATAATAAAATAAAAAAAATAAATAAATAAATAAAAAACTAAAAACAAATAAGTACGTTCGTATAATAATTATAATATTATGTACCGAAAAGTGTTCGATGGTATAAGTACACGACGATAATAACTTATATTATCGGAGCGAGCGGGCGGACGGACGACGAGCGTCGCGCGTACGTAAGCGATGGCCGCGAGAGCCGGAATGACCACAGCACGCAGCGGTGCCGACGAGTGGACTGAGCCGTGCGGCGGCGGCGGCGGCGAGCGATAGCGCGAGCGTGTGGTGCGCGGTGCGTGTGCCGGTGTGGTGCGCGCGGGCAATGCAACCGCGTCCGAATAAATGCAAACTAAATGCCGGGGACCGCGCGCGCCGTCGGTTTGTCGGTAGCGCCGGCCGAATAGCCGCGTCCACTGCCGCCGTCGGCTCGGGTCGGCTCCGGTCGGCTCCGGTCGGCGGGCCGCGCACACGCGACCTCTGGTCCCACAACCGTCGGAGCGCCGCAGTCCGCGCGACCGGGACGACGACGGCGGCGGTGGCTGCAAACGGCGTCGGCGGTCGCTCGTCGTCGTCGTCGTCCGCCGTTAGCTGGTGGTGCCTGGTGGTAGTATTATCGGCGGTAGTGGCGGTGGTGGGGCCGCAGTCGCACACCACGCGCGTACGGACGTCCGTTGGGCATCCCTACCGGCGGCGCGCCGTAGTTGCCCGTTCCGCCACCGTGCAGCCGACGGGCGCCCAACGCAATCGTCACGGCAACCGGTCACCACTCCCACTGACCAATCCTTTCGGCACGGCTGACCGTCCGCTGACCCCCGACTCCCCTCCGCTCATGTACGAACTACAGCGGCGGCTGTCCGACCGGCCGTCGCGGCATATCATACGCACGTGATTGTTTCAACCCTTTTCCACACGCCCGCGCCGCCGCCGTCGCCATTTTCTGGTCGCACGCGATTTTTTTTCAATATATATACTCCGTTCGCAATGATTATATACCTATATTATTTGTACTATTTGTATTATATTGTCAGGTCGTGCAAGTCTCCGCGGTATATATATTAATATCATATTATTATAAACAATATTATTATTATCCACTATATGTACGAGTGTAAGTACCCATGCATATATTATGTACACGTTCAGCACGTTTCCCGCGATCAGAAAACGCGTCATTATTGTTCGTGGTATTTTGTTGTTATGTTATCATGATATACCTATTAAAAAACTTTTAGGTATACATGTAATAAATATATATAATATTATAACCTGTGAAATATATAGACCACTTGAAATGTTACTAATGCATTAGTCAATGTTAATATATCGATATAAGTACATTATAATATATATATATATATAAATGTGTTACACCTAAATATCACACTTAAATTGCTATTTTTAATATGCAGTACCTATATCTGTAGAGGAACCGATATATTAACGAAAACTATTTAATAATACTATATACATGAGATGAGCCGCGAATAGGTTCTATGTATCAGGAAATGGAATTAATGCAATAGAAATCAATGGATATGCATACACTCAAAAGTATAGGGAAATAGTTGAAAGTTTGAATAAATATACCTACCTATATTTTATATGTACTATATATACACAAATTAAATTTCAAAATAAATAATAATTTCCAAAATAAATTCAAATTTTATGTTTTGAAATCATTTTAGTGCGCAGTTGTCGGGCTACTATACGACACATAAAATCATATCACATTTTAAGTTAACCAAACTTGCAACTATAATAAACGTTATATATATTTTTTTATTTTTTTGTAAATTATAGGTTAACATAATTATGTTGTATTTAAAGAATAACAATTTAGAAATTATAAGAAGCTCGAGATAAGTTTAATTCAATAATATATAAACTTAATTAATTAAAAAACTTAAATCATAATCAAATAATTAAAATTTTAAAATTTTAATTTAGCTCCTAATAACATAATTATTATTATAAGTTATTGAACACCATTCTTCCATAAAATATGTAGGTATGATGCAATAATATTGCAAAATTAAAAAATCGTGAAATAATATAAGACGAAGAGTATTATTATACCTACATTACTACAAAATTTTCTACAGGGAAAAAGCAAAAAATATCTAAAAATAAAATCCACTGTACCTATATAAAATAATAACTATGTCCTTTATATTATATTATATTATATTATATTATAAACCTATATCGGTTTAAATATTTTCAATTTCTCGATGAGAAGCGAAACCTATTATATGCAATACATAGCTTTTATAATATTAAAACAAAAGATCTATATAGTTATTATACTTACTGAAACTTTTAAAGGATATCGGTTTATGTTATATATTTTGTCTCAGTAATAAAAATATTAGTTTAACTTAAATGTATAATATTTATATATATATATATATATATGTATCTAACTGTATAGTATAGTAAATATATTACAAAATATGCATGTAAAACAAAATTAAAATGTATATTGATGTATACCTAAATTTATTTCTTAAGTTATTTTTAACTATAAATAGTGTCCCTATAGGAAAATATATTAATGAGTTTTAATAAGATGTTATATTAAGTATTATAATTTTTTTAATATTCTATAAAAGTGCACTGCTTACATATTTTTCATGCGTTTTAGCATTAATTATATTCCATTTAAATTTATTTATTTATTTGTCACGAACAATAAATAATGAGAAAAATGTAAAATACTTTTAAATTTCAATAATATATAATCTATAGACATATAACTCGTATGGTATATTATACATATAAGTGATCATAACTTCACAGGCATTTACATTTTTAACCTATAATATTAGCTTACATAATCTTGCCTATAACTAAATATTATATTATATTATATCTTATTTTTCTATACCATTTTATTAAAATGTTTTTCTTGTTTTATTGAAAATGTTACTAAATAAGGTTCAAACTGTAAAGATCGTTTATATCAGTATAATAGAAACAACATAAAATGTAAATTGATTTTTGAAATCAGTACTAGGTACAGCATATTAATCATTTTGAAATTGAATTTCATCTCAAAAATAAATTGTAATTATAAAAACATTTTTATTTGTTTTATAATAATTATTTTATTCACTATGCATTTTTATACATTAATTTACGCATATAAATATTTAATATTATATTATAATCATTCGATTTTATTTTATAATACAACAAAATGATGCAAGCTGTTGCCCGTAAGAAGTATACATTATCTACATATTATAGGTATTATTATAATACTATATAATATGTATGGTATATATAAATAGGCTATTAAATATTGTCCTATTTTTTTTGTAGATTTTTTTTTAATCAGCAATATTTTTTTTTTACATTACCTATCTATTACACTGAATGTACCTACATGAATGATCTTATATATAACAGATATGACATATTTGACAGAAGTTAAAAATATTGAGAACTGTAATTTGTCTTATTTCAAATAAAAATTAAAAATATTAAATACTTATTACATTGATAAAAATTAATTATAAATTACTCACAGAAATACGAGGCTAATCAATCGCTCACAAATTATATATGCACCTGATGAGTATATATTCAATATATATAGTTAATGACTAATGAATAATGACTATTATTGATTCAAATTCATCATATTTATTTTTATTTTACCTATTACCTATTAGCTATTTTTGTATAAAATATATAAGTAATAGTGTTTTAGATGTACGCTACTTTATTAAACAATTTATTATGTAATACAATTAGTTATCAAAAAATATACACAATGCATTATTAGGTATAACATATCATATTGTGTAGTTCCATGCAATATGTAATACGCATATCAGATTTTCATATCCGTACGTGATGTAATTGAATAACGAAAAAAAATGTAAATTTGATTAAAATTTTTAACAGTATTTGTATTATTATTGGAGGTAGTTAGATATAAAGCTACGTTATTTGTCTAATTTATAGATAGGTAAAATACAGTGATCAATTTTTTTTTGTTTTTTTTTTCTCGATATTGTGAATTTTCATTTTTGTCTATTAATTATGTTTATTTACTGTTATTCGTTTACAAATGCAATATGTACATTATTATTTAATGCATAAACAAGTGGTCGATGAATATACTGCAGGTATTAAAGGTAATATTGCTACACGAAAAAAAACAGGAGTACTTATGTGTAAAAAAAAGTGTTAAATTTGTTCGTGCATAAGCTTTACGTATATATTTTTTATGACTTACACATACACATAACAATATATGGGACAATTTTTTTCTACGAGTAAGGTATTTACTATTATTTTATTGCATCGCTCGGTAAATAAATGTCGATTAGAAATGTTTGAATTCATATCTAATCGCGTGCGAACAATATAATAATAAAATAAAACGTCTGCCGGCGACCGTGGTGGTCGCATTATATTTGCATGTATTGTAAGTATACACAATAGGTACAGTACTACGGATATATATATACATAATATAGTACAATACATACATTTACGTATAGGCAAGCAGCGCACATTACTGCAAACAAAATATAATTTGTCGTAGTCGATAAACGGTTATAGACAACAAACAAAAAGCAATACAAAAAGGCTTTTACACTATATAACATTATATATACTCGGTGATAGTGGAACGTGTAAACTTCCTGGTTCCTACCTATAGCTGCAATATGTACCTACGCAATTTAAATGAGTCGAAAATGTAGAGGCTGCACGTTGCATAACCAGCGTTTTAATATACGTATGGGTCACTGTATTATATTAATTTATATGATTTATTATAACATATTATTATTATTGGCCAACAATCGAATTCAATGGCCAATTCATATAATTCAATACATGTATAACGTGTCGAGTTGACATTAAATTGTATACATACGACGCATATTACAGCGAAAGGTGGCTATAAGGTATAGGCTATATAATATATATGTTATATGTATATAGTACACAATTTCTAAAAAAAAACCGTGCCGTGATTACTACTGAAAATCCTATACAGCTATATTATATTATGTAATATCTTAAATTTAAGTAGTCCATAATAATAGCTGTTTTTTAAATAAAATCCGATTTGTATCTATTTGTTTCTAATATGTTTAAATCATAAAGTCAGAAAGAAATGAATTTATGGATTTGTATAACGCGGTACAAAAAGTGCTGTTCAGTTGAGTTGTGCAATGAGACACGATGATGAAAAAGAGGACACTCAGTTTTTAACGAGACGTGTACCAAGAATCACCTTAAAATAAGACACTTTGGAGTAACACAAACCGAGCGCAGTACAGTAGTGATGGCCAAAACAATAACTAACACTGTTTTATTGTCATTGTTCTAATAATTCTTAAATAATATTATTTTTTAATATTAGTAAATACTCGTGTATATAGTAATAGTGTTAAGTTTTTTTGTTTACCCTTCGGACTAATGTGCATTTATATAGTAATTCATAAACAATTATGTATACGGCAACGGCGCAAACGTTGTGTTTATTAAGGTTGAAGAGAGTAGAGGAGAAAAACCTTCATTATAATATATATATATATATATATATACCTCTCAACTTCGAAGCAATAAATCCAAGGAACATTTGTAATAAAGTTTCGTGCAGGAAGCCCTGCTCATCCTCACCCTCCACCGACATCGTCGTGCGGATTGAGCAAAAGAAACCAACAATGATGTTACACATAATAGGTATACCTGCTATAATATACCGGCTAATATTGTCGGTAACCGTGGTAACGAATAACCGACACAACGGATGTATACAGCTATATGTATATAGTTTTGTTCTATGCGTATTTAGGTATATAGCTAACTACGGCTATATATACGCGATACATAATGTATATAAAAAGGAGACTGCAATATATTATTTACCTTAGGTACTACGACGGACGAAATAATAATAATAATTATAATTAAAAGAAAACGAAATCTCGCGAAAGTCTAATTTCCTGCAGCAACCAATCCGTAGCGCGTTACCAGCTGTACCAGCGATAAGTACAATTATGTATCTTAATATAGTTATAACAGTTCGATAAAACGCGATTTCACCTCATCATCGTCACACGCGCGACGAATAATAATGTACACACAATTATTTCCGTACTGTATAAATGTAGTTCACCTATACAATATATATATATACATGCGTAGCTTATCGTATTGAGAAAATAAAAAAATCATAGTCGCCGTCGTGTCACAAATATAATATATAGGTAGCTACTTATCGTCGGCGAGATGTGCGCGTACACGGTGCGACTCGATTTACGCGGGCGGTCCTTAAAAATGCGCAGGCATGTGTGTGCTTGTGTGTGCTCACAAGTCACACCGGATGTAAATTTTTTTTTCTCGTCGAAAATGTGTACCGTATGCGCTACCGCATACACGTCAAAACAGCATCAACCGTATAGGTATCAACCGACACGGGGTACAGAAAAAAAAACCGTAAAAAAATTACTGTATACATTAAAGTACATTATATTCCATACCTACCTGCTTCATAATGTGTGTGTGTGTGTGTTTGGGATAAACTGAAATAGATTTACGCGAGCGCGGTTATTATTATGGAATAGGTATATAGACTGTAATAATTATATTAGGTATTGTTACCGCGGTGTAACATAATTATTATCTTCTACAGGTTTATCATAATTACGTGTGATATATTATATTATATATGTATTCAGAAATAGGGCGCAAATTCATTATTTATTTAACTGTAGGCTTAATTAGATATTTTCTGTCTGTAAATAAAATATTTCTACGTTGTTTTAAGTACCTATTTATAGGAACATTTTTATAAAAACAATTTTTATGTTGAACAATTCTTTTTATCGTGGGACTTTTAGGTTTTCACTGGTTTTAACAACAACATATTTATTTTAAATTCTATAATTAGAACAGGAAAGGTATTTTTCTAAACGATTGGATATTCAAATAACAATTTATTTTTTATTTTTAATAATTGTATAAAAAGGTTAGTTAAATTATAAGCGTTATTCCATAAAGTTGTAGTATAAAGTTCCCACTCCCCTAAAGTATAAATGATGATTATACATATATTATAGTAGAAATCTGTTTACTCAATATTCGATATTTTTATATCAATAATCAAAAAAAAAGAAAGTAAAACGGTGCTGTAAATAATGATATTAAAAATATTATTTGTTATGAAACGTTCGTAAAAAACCCAAGTATGAACAATAAAAATAAGTTAATTTTTTTGAATATATGTATACTTAAAACACTAAAAAAACAAGAAAAACAACTTAAACAATAAGGTACATATTACATTATTAATAATATTATATCGAGACGGCATATAATTCACTGCTTTATAAACAAAGTTGTAATAACCATAGAATAATAATAATTATAAAAAATAAACCTATGATAATAATATGAATAATACAATATTATAGGCCAATATTATTATTGTGATTATTTCGATAAAATTATGGTGTCAAAACGCACTTGGACAATGATGATTAACGACCCTGACCAAGAGATTAGTTTTTATGACGCTTTGGTGCGCTATTGTTTTTGTTTTTTTCTTTTTCATTCTCGCGCGTATATATCATCTCGTGTATACACATACATATATATATTATATTTACACTCTGATCTCTCTAGACTCGCCCATTGTCTCTGTGGTCATTGAGATCGCCCCTCATTGTACTAATATAGCTCTTCTCAATGCGTTTACCGGTATGGACTTGGGCCTCCAACGCGTGTCCATTGGTGGTCGCCTATTTATATACCTATATATATATATATATATATATATATATATATTATGAATTATAATACATCTAATAGTATATACATACGACACATTGCCGTATAGCTTTTGTATAATAGTTTTTTTTGTTTTTCGTACCTGCGGACCCGATAGTAATAATAATATAATAATGGTATTTTTGCCAACTCATCATTTTCTGGCGTGTCTAAAACCCAATTAAAATTAAAGCCGGCCAACGCGCGCATATTTTTGTTTCACAGCAGCTATAGAATGCCAGGCATCAATATGATACGTATATATTCTATAAGATTATTCTATTTATATTAATAGTTGTTCATATAATAATTATTATTGTTATTATTTTTAAAAGCTTTCGGAAGCCGTTGATAGATTTATACATATTATTGCAGTACAAATATAAATGCATTACGATATGGATTGTATACAAAAATGGATAAAAATTCGAACAATTAAGATATATTAAAGTTCTGTTCACTAAAAATCGGAGGTGATGGTAAATATTATGGTGACAGCGAGATTATAGATTCGCAAGGTCTTGATAGATGACTGAACGATTCGATCAGTGGTGCCGGAAGTTTAGAATTTTCTCTTTCCTTATATATTTTATGTGCACATGTTGTATTCGGTGAAAATATTTTTAATGTCGATACATAGAACTGCGCAGTAGGGCATATTAAGGCGTCATATTTGCTCATTGAAATTATGAATAATAATGTTGTTTTTAATATTGAATCTATAATACTAAATATTATTATTGTATTATTGTATATCGTATTGTCAGCTGCAGAATTGTATATTATATTATAATTATTGCTTGATGCTAAAATCGTTATCAATATAGTATGTTATATTATAATATTATTATTTTTTCATTATATTATTATTACTTAATGCGAAATTAGTTTTCAATGTACGCTATATTATAATATATTGCAATTCTTTATGAAATTATATTACCCGTGTGATTAATACTACTGCCAAAGTCACGTCTATAAGTCGTTTGATGAGTTTAAGCTCATATAATATTATGACTAGAATGAAACGCACTACTGAACTTTTTAAAACAATTAAATATCTATATTATTAAACTGTTTAAAATTTCAATGCCAGTAAAAATTAAGTGTTTTATGAAGTATACTTCACCTATAAGATATTTATATAAAACCGCGTATCGTAACAATAATATGACGTGTCAGGTGTCTAATATTATGATAAACATTCTCCGATTTCGTATGGTATAGCTATAGCAATATTCGCACTTAGTCACTTTACAGATTTAGTGGACTATTTAGATACACACGATTGTCCTATTAGCCATGTGTGACTCAAAATCAATATTATGTGCTTTATTTATCTTATATTATATTATTTCAAACTAACTTCAGATATTATGTAACTGTTTTTGTTAGTATTATACAGTATTTTGAAATCGCAAAGTTATAAAAAAAAAAAATATTTCAAAGAAAATAATATCAAATTAAATGAATATTCAGGAAAATTATAGCTTTTCATTATGTAATATTCTATCTATATAATTGCTAAACAATGTGTACACCGTGTCCGCTTATAATACTGCAGATGTAACGGTAACTGTATTATGTTTATTACCGAGTATAGGTAGATATAAAAAACATTATAATATAATATTTATATAACTATAATAAGTTGATCATAATTGTGCATTCCTTTTCTTCTATAGTTTGACTATTAACAGTATAGCCCATGTATACTATTTATTATAATATGTATTAAATAATTATTATCATTTGCCATGTATCAAATTAGTTATAATACGTGTATTGTATGGGCTTTCCATTTTTATCGCATACATAATACTGTAAAAAAAACTTGTAGTCCGAACAACACACATTGTTTTCTTCCATCCGGTCATATTTTTTATCGGCCATATGTACAATAATACAATATTATTATATTGCATTTCAGCGCTTTTATTGGTCTGCGTAACACTGCAGTTCGACGCGTTTGACCTATTGCGCTATGTAATAATGTATATTATTATATAGTATAAAATATATATATATATATACTTATATTATTATTTCTCGCCGTATTCGTCCACACGCATGTTTTATATTAAATCGATTTGACGCGCAAACGCATTAAACTATGTATAACTATATACGATACCTACTACATTATGCATCGTTCAATTGGTCATAATTCAAAATAATATTTTTACATATTGAATCTATTGTGTTATTTTTTCAAATAGACATTTAATAGTATTACGAGTCGAACGGAACAAAAGCGAATGATAAAACATAAGTATTATTATGCATAAGTGTCTACCATTATAATACACAATCGTGTTTTTCGTTTTCACGATGTTATTTTCTTTAAGTAACATTTTGACTCAAAAATAAAAAAAAATAATTATTAAGTAGGTATATATAAGTATAGATAAGTATATATAGTATATAGACGTGGAATGCTGACAAATATTTCACTCTTATAAACGAATATTTCAAAAGTTCAAACCAACCGTTCAATTTGTAAATATATATATATATATATATATACTGTGCAGTGTTATTACTTATATTAGTGTTGGTATATATATCGTCATTTCATTACTCTGGAGTTTGGACGATAATAACATCTGTATACCAATTTTATCAATCTACACGAGCGTAAAATTGTACGTTGCAATGATTCGCGTTTATGGAATTCTTTTTGCAAGGTGGTACAAAATTAAGATTTTTTTTATAATATTTCATGAAATTTAATTTGTCAAAACGTTCAACTGTCATCGACTTAATAACAGGCATATGATAGTGTAATAATTGTATCCAAAAACATTAGCGATTTAAAATATGTATAAATTATATATTATATATCAATGATATTTCCATAAAATATGTTTTAGTATATGAATTGCAATTATTGAATTTGTAATGACTATGAAGTATGAAGAGTCAGAGTTAGACTATACGGTAGTGATAACTCTGTATATAAGATGTGTAATAGATGTTCAACATTGTATATTATAAGTCTACTAATATTGACTGTCTGAAATGATTTGTGTACCTATGTATACAAATATAATAATAATATAATACTTCATTCAAATAATATATCTGAAACTAATAATAAGTGCAGTATTCAAAAAGTTTGATTATTGCTGAATAATGAATTTATATATACATAATAAATATGGCTCAATAAATTACAGCAAATCGATATGTTAAATATAATCATAATCAATTGATGTATATTATTATATTACAATTTGCTAGTCTTTTTTCTTATATCTATATGCCTGAAAAGAACGCACATTTTTAATTGTACCGACAGTTTAAATATTTTTATTTATTTATCTAATTCTATTATAGTATACTGTATCAAAAGTAAACAATTAATTCTTACACAATGACCTTGGTCATTTATGATTTATACCATACGGCCCATAATCCGTAAATAACGTTGACAATTCAATATATTTATGATATTTTAAATAAAACGTATTTGTAATATTTAAATTTTAGTTTAAAATGTCCAAGAAAAAGTAGATTCATAAATTATAATTACATTTGGATCCACCAAATACTTATATTTACCTATATGCGGATTGTACATCATTACAACTGAAATCATTCTAAGGTGTTAATTTTTTCAATTGGACTATTATTATTTTTGTCCGGACAACAATCGTCGCACTGTTGTCTGATTAATTATACATATCAGACTGTTTTTATCGCAATGAATAATAAATTATGCGCATTTAGTTAATAAATGATTTTATCAGTTTTGCCCACAATTTTTTTTTCTTATTGTACGTTTACGACCATAGATAATACTGCAGGGACGTTCTCATTTACCAAGATAATTTATGAGGACAGGCCCCCTGCTATTGTACGTCCTAATTTGTCTACTTTTTTCCTTTGATAGTTTACACATTGGACAATGTATAATACCATATACCAGACAGAAAACAAGTTTACGATATAGTTTATTAAATTATATACCTATAGAAATAATAGTTTTTTTTTTATTTATTTCAATTTAAAAATAACTTGTCCAATTTATATTTAAATAAAAACGCAACGTTTTATGCAATATAATAACTTATATTTAAAAATGAATAGTTGAGTTTTTAACCGACTGATATTTTTATTATTATTATTAATCATATTTAATAGATATCTGTAGTCTGTACACAATCTGAAGTGAATGCATACTTATTATATATTTGATATCTGTTGGGAAACAAATGTAAACTGAATAGTTAAGCATTCTGCAATCGATAAAATGTACTTTTTACTGAACTATTTTATGTTTATGTATAGTTTTAAATAATATTATAATATATATTATTATACTGACGCATAATAATATACCGTGTAAATGGGATGATTGAAAGTAAAATCATTTATGTTTGATTCCGAATTAACGTATCTCTCTATACGTACGCATATGTGCAAACTGCAGCATATTGTGCATAGTTGACGTATAATATTATACTTATATTATTATCGATAGGTAGGTATTTATGTTAAATCTTCGAACGAGTGCACGATTTTGTATGTGCATAAAATATTATTGGGAAATTATGATAATATTGTAATGTATACCGTAAACAAAATACGTCCACGTAGACACCGCAAAACGATGATAATTATACAATATTATTGTGGAAGTCTTTACATTTTCGGCACCCGTCCGACAGTGTACGATACAATATTATAATACACATTTTAAACATATGTTATACAAATAGCGTATCACAGATCTTTTCCGCACCTGAATCTGTATACAATATATCATTGTACAAGCGCTAATTTCACAATATGTATAAGTAAAAAAAAAAATATATATATCACTGGTATTACAAATACGGGATAATACCTTATCAATTATCGTACTAGTGATGAACGGTATCCGGATAGTTCACCACTCGACCACTCACCGCTCGTATGATTTATCGCAATCGTTTCATGGATAATACGTTTTCACACAGAAACTGACATATCAATACTAATTCTTTAGTCGGGATATGTTAAATTACGACACGACATTTTTGTTATGATGGGCAAAGTTGAACAGTGTATAGCCGAGTATTTTGTGGGCATAAAAATAAAATACGAGGACTTTGTTGAAAGATTAAAAAATGTGTGTGATTAGTGATGACTATTAAAATAGAATTATAAAAAATTATTTAAGAGGCATCGTCCAGAATTGTTGGTTAAACGTTTAATTATTTATATACTAATTCATTGTAATATTATTATTATAATTATTTTTTTTTTTTGAACAGTATGTAAACGTATAAACAAAAACTAATTTATATTTTTTGATTTAATGAATTCGCCACGACGAAACGTAACCGCGGTAAATTATTACGCGGTGACTTTTCCTCGATCCTAACGAATAGTGAAAGATCCTCTCATATATGCATCTATCAATTGTTAAAGTTAAAGATCCTCTCACATACCAAAATTAAACTAATTTGTATAGAATGCAGAACATACGAGCAGGGGAGGGAGAACCTCATTATAAATGTTACAACAGCGCCTTTCAGAAGCTTTAAGCCTGGAACCAAGAAATAAATGTTCCAGTAGTTTGAGGGTGTAACTCGTACTCATAATATCAAGAACATATTTCACCAATCAAATATAATATAATGTACTTGTATTGTTTTTTAATGTTATTAATAATAATGCAAGACTTATCTTATTACAAAATACACCCAACGGCCCTAAGATGGGTATCACTGACAGCTTTTAATAATAATAATAATAATATACCTATATATACACCCATGAGTACTTACATGTTTTATACTTATGTAATGCGTCCAATTCACTATACGATACATATTATTATGTTATAGTATTAACAAATAATATATTATTATATTGGTCAACACGGCAGGTCACACGGCATAATATACGCGGGAAAGCATATATTACGTGTATTATATAAAATGCGATACGGTCGGCAGGTCGGTCAAACGGCCGCGGCTGCAGCTTGCTACGGTTATCACGTGTTCGGATCGCCACGTGTGTACCTGTATGTTATACGTTCATATATGTATATATATATATTTAAAATTTGTATATAAATATATTATATTAGACGCACAATACGACTTCGGTAAATTGGAACCGATCTGGCTGATAACGCGGGCGAGCGCGTCTACGACGGCCTTGAACTGTTCTAGGGGTATTTGCATGTGCCACATCTGACGCATGAAAATATATTGTTATAATGTTTTCTTATTATTATTATTTGTCGTCCTATGTATGTGTACAGGTTAGACGTATACGTACGAGGCTGAAGGCTATGTGCGCGCTAAAAATAATGATCTCGTCCAATCTGTTAACAGTGGTAGGTAGGTACGTATAATACGTACAAACGCGCGCGCGCTGCGAGACGCATAATACTATATGGACGTGTATAGGTATGGAGCAAGACATGCCTACAATAATAACGTTCGATTTTTTTTCCTCATACTCGTTGATATATATAAGCACGCAAATAGTGATGCTTGTACACACGAGTATCACTATTTATGTGTGTGTGTGTGTGTGTGTGTGTGTGTGTGTTCGAATAGGTCAACAGTTTTTTGGTCTCTCGACATGCATCATCAGATTCAATGTTCGCACGTCACCTTTATACACAGTTCATGTGTATAATATTTATTTGAGTGTGATCCTACTGTACATAATAGGCGCGTACCTACGCGGAATTGACAAATGCGTTTAGCCTGATTTTTCGACCCGAAGCGTTCGACCTAAATATCATTTAGTAAATAGTATATGTGCGTGGTAAACATATAACACTAACATATGTGACGGTAATTTGTTTATTTTTCTCAGGTTTGCAATCCTCTATTATGCAGATGCCTAATGAGAACTTTAACATAAACATTTAAACTAAAAAAGTGTAATATTATGATATGGGTATAATGGTTGTTTTATTTACGGGCGCTCAAAGTTTAAATACAAGAGGAATAAAATGTGAATGTAAAGAGTAAGTATATACTGTATACTTTATAAAATTTGTAATTCCGTTTATTTTAAGATAAAAAAAAAATCACATTTTGAAAATCGGCGTGTATTTCGGTCGACGTTTAGACAGTTATCACTATTACTTATTAGGTAAAATCTATCTCATTTCGACACACAATCTCTGTGATAAAACCGCAAGGAAAATCACGATAATTTTTTAGACACAATAGCAACACTATAATAGTTGTACTAATTTTATAGATAATTTTGCGTATAATTAATAACATATATATAACTTGGCGCTGCAGTAATATTCATCACTACTAAATGTTAGTTATTATTATTTATTATTGTCATATCAAGTGAGGTAACGTATCGTCAACTGTTTCGACTGTGTCTTGTTGACCGTTACACTCGCAGTGATCGGTGTTTAAAATATTCTTCCCTCTCTACATATACCGACGATTTATAAGTATCGAGTACAGTACGGCAGTGGATCATATTTCTAGACGATCGACCGCAGATTACACCGTCCAACGCGTATAATAATATTTTATTATACAATACTGTTGATGTATGTTAATTGAGAGGTCAAATGCAATAATCAGAGATCTTTATTTATTGACCAATTCCTATTTTTTACAATTTCAGATACACCAAAACACTGTTCCTATTGTTGTACAATGTTTTATTGAAAATCCGATTAATTCATTTAATATTTCATTTCGAATTAAATATTGTGATTAAAATTGATTAAGAAAAATAAAACAAAACGATTAAATAGCTATGCATGCGGTATGTACTTAACGAATCTAAATTTGTTTTCAAAACAAATATCATGACTTATTCATTAGGGAATAAATAATAAAATTCAGTTTTTTGAGGTTCTTGAAAAGTTTTAAAAATTGGTTATTACACTGTACCTCTAAATATGAAAACGTTGCCGTGCACATGTTTATATTCAAACCAATAACGCCGAATGCGTTGTAGTTATTATGGAGTGTTCTTCTATCGAGTCTACTCGTAAATATGATCGAATAGAGTAGAACCCACGACGTAATTCGGGCAAAATATTACTAATGCACTTATTGTAACTATTTATTTTCATTTTTTTACTCGACGCATTTTATTCGATCGTCGGTCTTTTTATCGCGTTTTCGTATAGGCGGTATTTATATACGACGCGCATAGTATAATATAGGTAGGCACGTACAAAACGGTCTTATTGTCCGAATGTCAACGGGAGAATTCGTATTGTTAACCCCGCGCGGAGGCGGTGCTGGAATAACACATTATACCTATATATTATACGTTACATGTTATTATTATATATTATTATACTTAAAATAGACGCGTCCCTGTTGTGGTGACGACCGCACGCGGTAGACGGGAATAGAGCGCAGGGGCAAAAGAGATTTGTGGTCTGAAAATAAATTCAGTCAGATGTCCATTCTTGATACTCCCCATACGGAACAGTTCTATTATTATGTGTAAACTGTATTCTTTATGCACGTTTTATTATAATACTCGTAAGTTGTAATAATATAATATTTTAATATTTTCCAGTCATTGTCGTAACCTTTTTGCGTGACAATGATATAATATACAGTTATATACGTAGGTACGCGTATCTGGAGTGCGGACAATCCGCACACTACTCGATAATCGTATTTTACCGCGGTGGTATGAAACGCATATTATAATAGTCAATAAAGTTATGCGTGAATATTAAAATTGAACGTTTGCGAAAGCGGTTTTGAAACCATTTCTTTCGTCGGATAAAAGTATCAACCGTTCTAGTCTTCTAACTATTGTCGTCGAGATGTTGTCTAATGTCTTGTGATCGCGGGCGCGGATCCAAGAGAGGGGAGGCAATATTTTTAATTAACTTGACCGTTCCAAAAATTAAAATTATTTAAAAAATTTAGTAATAATTATATCATATTATTCGTGTGTAGAGTACGACATACTACGTATGACGTTGAGTAGGACGATATTTAAGACTTTTCTGGTGGTACAGAATGATAATTTCGCATCACCGAATATCTATGCGTTGGTGCATGTAATTTTTGTACAGATCTATTTACGTCACTGATTTCTGTGCGTAATCGGGAGTTTCAAATATAAATAACAATAATTATTATTGTTTTATAATGTCGAACGCACATAATAGGTGACCGGTTTCGTTTAAAATGCGACTAGTAAAAACGTGTCTAAACATAATATGACAATACCGTATGCTCTGATTACAACAAACGTGGTATAATATAATATATAGTTTATACAGTATGCATAATATACAGTCACATTTCGTATAGAGATGTTATAGGTACCTATACACATACAATTTGATGTACGTTGCACGTTATGAGAGTGTAAGTACGTATAATTTAATGCATATACGAGTAGGTTCGACTTCGTTCCGAGAACGCACATGCGTTAAAAGACTTAAAATATTATTTCAGCTCGTTACGATATTACTATTTCCCATCAATCTTCCGGCGACCGCGACGCATATTATATTAATATACCTAAACGCGTGTATACATATATAATTTCGTTATACGACAGGTCTATGAGGTACATAACGTACATATATGACATTGTAATTTATACGTCACCCGTGTGGTATTATATACACACGATATTATTATATATGTAAGTGTAACAACTTGGGCTCTCAATTTGATCAATGTGCGACACCTGTTGTAACCCGTTAGTAATAATCACAATATAAAGTGATATGACGACGACGCGCCATGAACCTACCGGCTAAAATATCTACCATAAAGTGGACATACAGGTATAGCCTGTATAGATATTATAATAGTATAACTGTATAACCATTTGGTCCAGGCCCTCGAGGGATACGTCGCGGCCGTTGCGTCCTGTTTATGAATAAAAACTATTTACGTAACTACGATATTAAATCAAAACATAATAATATTTTGCGCTTACAAAACGGAGAAAACGTCGCTTTTCGCTAATATTTCATTACAACTAATGTACGATGCGCGTATGTCGTGCCCGTCGGAATTGATCAAATTTCAAGACTAGGCAAGCGGTTTCGTACCAGCGGATGGAAAACGTTTACTGAACGTTTCGCTTTACGGCCTGCGACAAATACGCATATTTTTTTTATTGACACTGATATTACACTGAGTATGAGTGTACGTTGCACAGATCTGTGTGTAAAGGTAGGCAAATAGGTGTATAAATATATTTTAAAACCGTGCGCAAGCTCCGGCACGCGTATTTATTTAATAAAATTAACCGAACCGGAGCCGAGGTGTCGGCTGCTCGAGTATAACACCTATATATATATATATACACACGCCACATCTAGTAATGATATAATGACAATAATAATAATAAATGTCCCTATATATAATATTATGTATAGTCATATATTGTGTACATGCATAATACGGGTTATGGTCGTTTTGACCACATCGCGCGACCCAGACCGCAGGCGCACGGGCCGATCCCGATTTCTCGGGTATTCGTGTGTGTGTGTGTGTGTGTGTGTGTGTGTGTGTGTGCCCATACCGCCTACAAATTGCCCAACCCGTAATTTGTCACCTGCTACGTGTATGATATAGATACACCGGCCGCCGCCGGTACACGATAATAATAATAAAATCGTTAATAACAGTCCGGTTGCCGTCGTTGTCGTATCACTAACCCGCGCGCCATATTCGTATTTTTATTCTCTCTATAATATTATAATAATGTTTTACGCTCGCCACACCATTGTCATTGCTCCGCACGCTTTCGTCCATATAGTGTATACAATAATATATACCTATTATAACATATTGTGCATGTAAAATATGTGTAATATATTGTTACAATCGTTCGCATTCCGAGCGACACCTCGAAATCATTATACTTAGGTACGATACATAATGACAATAAAATTGTACACCTATAATAGTATGCAGCGGCATTAAAACGCATATAATGTGACCATCTCGTGACGTATAATATATATACTGCTACAGCAAGGCTAAATTTCCGGATATGCTGATATAGTGCGGTGTCGTTGGAGTTTTTCACGATTATCGTACAGTGAATTTATTGGGATTGCAGTGGGTACATTACTGAGGCGCCGGAAGTAGGTTTTAATGGGTAAAATATTATGTCGTCTTTGGTTTATTTTGTCACGTGCATTTGAGAGATGACTTTATGGCACATCTGGGAACCATAATAGAAAACAACGACTAGCAGTCACTATTACTATTGTTCTTGTAACGTTTCAAAAGGATCGGAAAAAAGCGATTACCTTACCGCGATCAATAACGCTCGTGAAGTTTATTATAATATTGATATGTCACGTGGTGATGAAATATTATACATGGGTGTGTTGCAATAGACTCGGGAAAAAGTCCAAACAGGTGTGTACGCGGATAATGTAGAACGGTAACGACAAGATAAGACACAGACGAACGAGCAAGTAAGGGTTATTATACCTATATATGATGTGCACCTACCTATACACTGATTAGTTATTATTAGGTATTATTAATTATGAGATATTTATACTGTTGTAGCCGCGTGTGCGATATGCTGAAGTACGGTTCTTATAATATACAATAACGTTTTCACGGCCAACTAGAAACATAGAAACATTTTATGTCGGTAATTGGTGTGGGGGATGTAGACAAACAAGATATAAAAAATAGTTATAGTTACAGCAGCTAGCAGTAATTTACAGTAATATTATTGTAATATTATACAGCTAAAGAGTTTATATGCTTGAACATGTTAATCTCGAGAGCTAAACTGGACAGATTTTAATAAAAATTGTAAATAGATTCTTTGCAAAGACTTGGAAGAAGTTTATCTTCTTTTTGAACTTCTATATGTTGATATACGGTGGCTTACACATGAATTTAGAATAATAAAAATTGAACAACTTTTTGTCGATATAGACTTAACATTAGATACAAAAGTGAAATAAAAAAAATAAAAAATTATAGTCTAGTCGATTCACTATGCGTTGTTCTATATTTTTTTTTTAAATAAAAGAAAATAATATTTATTATCTATTTAAATTTACAAAAAAATAAGCAATGTGCTTATGTTTGTAACTTGTAGAATCAAAAATAACTCGACCAATATTGATAAAAATTCCTGGAATATTTGTAAGAAATATCAGAAAAATTCAAAAAGTAATTTAGACTACGATTGAAAATATAGGAGTACTTATATTATATCCAAACCGCTACTGGCAGATTGCCCACCTCGATCGAATTAGTTCATTAAGTGAAGTATACTATTTCCGGTTTTTCCGCGAACTGAGAAACATTGAAATATTGAGATACATCGATAAGTATAGAGTTGTATTTTAACGTTTAATTATAACGGCTAAATACTCAAAGGGGATTGTGTGGTCTTCCCTTTAAATGTGACCCAGACATTTGTCCTACATCAATTATAATATTAAAATGTGTACCAAATTATTGTTATTAAATGTTAACGCATAAGAATATTAATGCAAGTAGTGCGAGTACACCGGATTCGTATAGTATAACATGTAAAATAATATGAATTGCATTGCTATAATTATTGAGACTCGATTATGAGCTCATTATACGAGTGTACCTACTATTACCTTGTTAGTATATTTCACTTTTATTTTCTTAAATATCAAACTTTTTTTAAATTCTTATGAAAAATAAAGTTTGATATAAATTATAAAATAATATCATTTTGATGTTTAATATAATATTGACATAAAATATTTTAGAAAAAAAATATTTTTTGTAATTTCACTACGTAAAAATAAAATATAAATCGACGTATTTAAATAATAGTAATACAAATAAGATAAATAATAATAAGTGTTTGAATTAAGCAATTGCCCGATGGCCTATTTAATATAATAATATAATATTATCTTGTACAGTGTACTATAGTATTTTTCTGTGCGGTGAGGCGCGTTATAGGTACCCACGCTCAACAATAATTTACCATCATTAATAATATTAAACACTATCTTAACGAAATCGGACCAAAAGTTGACACAACATACGTATAACCATTGATTATAGAATAATAATATATTATAATCAATGGTATAATATACGACGCGGTTGACGATTTATCGATTCGTTGACGATTATACAAACTGTTGAACAAATAAACAAATTTAAGCCAAACAGTTTCGTCATCGTCGCACACAATATTTACATTGCGATTTATCACTATTTCATTCGCTCGTGATAGCATATTGCAGTCCACGATATTATATTACCTACAATATGTACTTATAATAAATTATATATTAAGCCGTCTACGGTCTGCTAAAGTATTATGTATATTGTTCATCGTCCAGACGATCGATGAGTAATCGTCCAAATAACATACAAAATTACAAAACTATAAAATATGTTTTACGTATTTCACGCAATATTATGTACAAAACTGCACCGGTCAAACCACAATTATAATTATAATTATTGTTGAAGGTATTACCAACTGATATAATATAGAAATTATCTTCATCTCTATTGCGGTGATGGGATAAAATTCTGTATAAATTCTGTATTTGAAAAAAAAAACTAAAATTCACAAATTTATTCAATCTATAACGAAATTTTTGCCAAATATATAGATATTGTATTAAATTAAAATGTGTTGAAATTGATCAATATTTTTTATTATTTTATAATATGTACCTAAAAATTATTGTAAGACGCGACGAGAAACATTTAAAAAAAAATTATATTAATATTTTAACTGAAATATTAAAAAACGTTTCGATATTAATTTTTAATATCTTCAAAATGATTTTAAATATAAAAATACTTTCATATATACGATAATAATAATAATAATAATTATTATTATTATTTCTCTTATTATGATTATTATTTTAGAGAACAGAGCACATCGATTTGCGAATTTCCGAACAAAAGTCCAGTAATGATTATTATCCGATGGAATGATACAGGTAATAAAACTCAATATTTATGTATTTATTATTACCTATTTAATAGATACGCAGATACTGTTATTTTTCAAATTAATTCACGTCGTAATAAAATATAACATCTAATTTTTTTTATATTGTTTTAATATACTTAAACAGTAGGTAGGTACACACATATTGAAACAAATGTATTACCTATTACGTAATAATAAATATAAATATACCGCATTAATTTAAATATTGGAAGCTAATAAAAAAAAAGTATAAATATTAGATTTTTATACCGGACTTTTATTCCATCAGACAATTTTTAACGAACTTAATTTGCTGGACTTTTTGTTAGATCCGTCGACATCTAACCTAACCTGGCCAACATCCATTCCGTGTTCTAGGTCTCAACCAAAGCCACTCCTACTAACAATTAACACACAAATAATTTCGGTTACATTTGTCATATAAGTAAAACGATATGACAGAGGGGTGTAACAATTGACCTTGCTATACTCGGACCGGCTAATCTTACCTAACCTTTGGTTTGGGGGTGCGAGTACCGGTGACACACGAACATAATATATCGGTTTATTGCAACGGAGTCAGTATCAAAAGTGTTTACACCCAAAACGGTTCACATCGATTCGTATTAGTATATAATTATTATATTATCGTGATCTTAGATCGGCTAGACGATATTATATGGTGTCCTTAGGGAACGCCACGGTCTAACGCGCGACGAATATTCCCGCCGGACTGTTTCATCGTCTATTTTCGGACGTGGTGTACAGTACGACGTATTATTATACACTGCATATAGTATAGGTATATACACATTATACGTATTATTTATAATATCTATTATAAATATATAACGTGTACGAGGGAAACTGCCGAAACGCACACACGTGTTTCGTTCGGTTTTTTTGGTTTTTCCCCCGTCCTTCCGTCCGTCCGTTCATCATCGTCGCCGCCGCCACCGACGTGTACACATAGAAACGCCGATGAAATTACATAAAAAAAAAAGACCACGTTAAAAAACCCGAAAAAAAAACACTCTCGGGGGAGGTGAAGTTCGTTTTCTCATCGTCTACGACGGACTTTACAGGAAGGTTTTCTGGTCCATTTTTTCATTCCTTTCCTATACATTATATACGCACACATTAAGAATATACGGTGCTATGATGTATATATATATGCTGTATATGTGTCCGTCCGAAACGCGAGACACGCACGGAAACGGGAGATCCACCGTGACATGTGGTTCAACATGTGCGACCAACTAAATTTTACTTCTATTTTTTTATGCGCTTCCAACTTACACACACACACGCACGCACACATACAAACACAGAGCTCGACGTTTCAACGACAACGAACTGGTCTCTAATGATATTGTTGTTGTCGTATATATATATTTATACTCGTATATTCATACATATTGTACGAGTTTAATAATTTAACGTGCGTATGATATACGTATTTTTTACCGATGCCATACAAAGCACTATAATATAATGTGCCGATGTATGATGAGCTATTCTGAAGAAGGGGCGAGAAATATGATTTTTGTCATATCATCATTTATTTTAATCAAAACAATATATTATGTTTATATAATGATATGTGATAAGATGAAAATTTTAGAAACGAGAAGGACATATTACACTATAATAAGTCAAAACTCATCAAGAGCATCGCGTATGTTTTAATATTCATAGAATTTTAACACCTGTTTTTTTTTATAAAATGTAGATAAAAGTTTTAAAATTCAAATAAACACGTATTCACTTTTAAATTAAATGAACAATAATATTATGGACGTACTAAAGACATTGGATAAACCTATTCATATTAATTTATTTCTTGTATATCCGTATATTAACTGATTATTGACAGTGTCTTTTTGAATAAAACACCTGACGTGTAAACGCGTAGTTTCAATGTGTAGATTAGGTTAGTTTTATCCCCAATTCTTTGTACATAATATAATGTACATCTTTGCGTTAGGCGTTATACCTTCAACATAATGGAAAATTGTACTCTTAGGCTGATGACACTACAATTTTAATTTCCTATTCTACCTGGCAATCAGGCTGACACCATGTTTAACCATGGCTTTACTGGATGACTGTTTTTTCAAAGTAATAACTTATAAGATTTAATTATATTATAATTCAAAATGTATTGCATTATTAAACGATTTAATAACTTTACCGCAAAATATTAAATTATTTTACATTCACAAATCACAATGCCATAGCAATATAGTATAATGCACCTTACCAAAACTTTAAATATTCAAATGTGAAATATCTCCGTCTATTAATTGACGAAAATCTTATATTATATGAAATATTCATATCAAAACAAACTCATGGTAAAATTAAGTGAATTAACATATTTTATTTGGCATAAAATCATTAACTCACTTCAGTATAATTTCTTAAGGTGGTAAGCATATACTTACCAGTTAAAAAATATGTAATACAATCACAAGCATAACCTAAAACATTTCCTTTAAATACATTATTTAAATTGTTACGATTACTTGTTATTAATAATAGTTATATAAAAACAAGTTATATTATGCTTTATCTTCAAAACAATTTCAACTCTACAATAAGTATAATACCACAGTAAATTTATTAAAATATTATTCATTAATAATAAAAATTGTACATACAAGTTGGTTTAAAGTCCCTAGATAATAATTATGATCCCTGATAATAAAATAAGTCCGTATTCCAATTTTAAATACAAGATAAATAATTTGGCTTACATAATTAAAAAAAAAAAAAATCTTCGTATTTCCTCATATACTTCTATTTATCAAAATAATTGAGATCTACATTTTTTATCAAAATATAATATTGTTTTAACTTACCTGAAAAATGTTTCATTTTTATATTATCACCTTTATTTTTATTTCTAATATCTACCAAAAGTTGTTGATATTCATGCTTACTGATAAAATGTGATCACCATGTTTATGACCTTGGTAAAAAAAGTTACTGGGTTAATCGCTCGGAGTGCATACGTTTATCCCGGTGGACTTCAGTACCATGGAATGTATACCTACCAACTAAGATATATAAAAATCTAACCCAAAAATAAAAATACGATGTTTAAAGGTACACGAAAGTTGAGCAACTGTTAGTAAATATTTGGATTATAAAATTTTGAGGCCCGTTCGCAAAAGACTAAGGAATATAATATTATAATACGCGATATATCATAAGTTTAAATACAATGAGTAATAATTGTATAGTCTTCAACTAAATGATGCACGACATTAGTTAACTGTTATTTTCTCAATACAATATTATTATTTATATAAAATATATAATCGCACAGTTGTCCCGTTATGCTTATTATGAATTGCAATTAACTCGATGTATTTAACGCGATTGTTATTTTATATAATATTATATTATTATACCGTGACCGTATGCTATAGAGTTGGTTATACGACAGGTACCTATATAAGTATAAGCACCTATACGTATCGTGATTTTTGAACATGTGTACATTAATTCGATATAATATATGAGTGTTAAAAAATAATAATAATAAAAAAAAATAACGTGGGACCACGGCAGTATTTCCTGGGCAAAACAAATATTAATCAGCGACAAAGAAATGAATGGAAGGTTCGTTTATAAGAAGAATAGAGGCAAATTTCGAAAATAAAAAGTAATTTAACCTGCTCCAGAGATCGGACAATGAAATCGCGATTGCTTCGGACAAATTACACCTGTTGTGGGTGTTGTGATGTATATTTCTATATCCTTTTCGTCGCTGCGTCTTCCACCACCCCCGCGTCATCGTCCCGGTCCTTTCTTTTCAATTTTTCCAGAGCCGTTATTTTTTCCCCAACGCGAGCAATCGAATCGTCCGCCGCCGGGATAATAACGTTGACAACGCGCGGGGCGCAAAACACAAAGGATTGATCCGACACCGGCGCATTGTTCTCCGACGTCTATACGGGAGAGGAGAGAAGGGAAGAAAACGAGAGAGAGAAACACATTTTGGTGAGCGGTTTTTTTTTCGTTTTTTTTTTTTTTTTTTTATACACGGAGAGAAAATGAATAAAAAGAAAAGAAAAAAATCTCTCCGATGGGATAAAAAAAAAAAAAATAATAATAATAAACGAAATACAAGGAGAGAAACGGTATATATAGCAGGGTACCTATACTATCTCCGCTTGTATATCATATAATATAATATAATATTATATATTATTATTATTATTATTATTATTACACTCGTAGAGAGAAGAACAGTGCTGCGCAGAAAGAAATTAATCCGCAGGTAAAGGTACCCTGCCCGATGGCAGCAGCAGGTACCTGAGCTGCACGTACACCCGCGGGGCGACCGCGTCCGCGAGCATGTGTGTGTGTGTGTGTGTGTGTGTGTGTGTGTGCCCGCGCAGTAATACACGCGGGTCGGCGGGACCTGCAGACACGCAAGTACGCGACGTACATATAATACTACGTGAATTATACACGAGCACCGGCCATAACTCGACGGACGGATGACCGGTCGCGTAGGGGTTGCGCGCGATCGAGGGGTGAAAACGGTCGGCCGGACAGGTTTTTACAGTTATACGTTTCCGCGCGCGCACGCACAAGCGCAGCAGACACGCACGCAGACGTCTTCGGCTGGTGTTGGGGTTGAAAATGACCCGCGCGCGCGGGGGTTATTGGGCCGGGCGAAACAACCTGTCTGCTGTCGGGGCTGGTGCTGGTGCTGCGGGTCAGTCTAGACACGCACTTGTGGTCTCGCTCTCCTCCTCCTCGCCAAACAACCCCTCCTCGTCCGGTCCACCACACAGATATATTATACACATACACACACATATATATATATATATATAAACACCTATGTGGTCTTTGTGTGCGAAGGGTGCGTTTTTGACCTTGAACATTCCAACGCCCGGCGGTCCGCGTCTGTCCGACCGTCCGTCCGTCGGCTCACAGTGTCCGCCGCCGCCGCCGCCTCCAGACGGTTACGATTATTATTATTATTATTATTATTACATATTTTGCGTTCCCCGCCGACGCCGAGACTTGCGAGACAGGTTCTACACTACACGCACACCCTTATAATATCGTCTGTTGCGCTTTTTTTAAAATTTTTTTTTTACTATCATTGTATTTTTTTCTCTCTTATTATTATTATTATATATATATATATATATATATATATAGTTTATGTATACGCGCGGCACTTTCTCCCTCTGATCTTTAAACGTCCTCAACTATATATTATATATTATTGTACGATGATAATATACATCACCAGACCTTTTTCGGTCTATAACACACGTATATATTATAAAAACGATGCAATATATATTTTAGCCAGTTACGGAATACGTGCAGTATAACAACTCATTTATTTATATTATATACTGACTATAACTGGATATCGTATACATATTATTATGTTGTTTTCGATTGCGCGTTTTCACCGAGCGCGTGATTAATTTTTTCATCAAACTTCATCACAGGAATATAGTATTATACGTTATAATATAACGCCCATAAGTACGTTATTAGAACACGTTTATTGTTGATTGTCTTTACGTTTCGTTTAATAGCTTAATATAGTACATAATATTTATATGTAAAGACGACTTATTTTTGAATGTCGCTGGCATCTTGGTCGGGCATTTGTTATTTATTTTCACATCATAACTATTATAGTAGGTATCTAGACAATAGTATTAAAATATCCAAATATAGCCAAGTGATGGAGAATATCGATTGTCAGATTGTGTGTAACTCTTCTAAGTAATAGTTAAATTATCGTTCGTGTATGTTATACAAATAACGATATTTTTTACCTAAAGTCATATTTTATTATTATATTATTTACACTATAATATCACCGTAATGATAACGTGTAACGTTAAATGTATGATATTATTACATAGCATTTTACTTTTTAATTGTTATTAAATGTCGCATATTGAAATAAAACGTATTTTAACAACAAAAAATATGTTTTTATTAGCGTACACCTAATGCGCGTGCAACGGAATACGGTGAGCGATTACATTTTTACTGGTCTTGGCTAGTTCTCGAGCTAATAATAATTATATTATGTACTATAATATACGCGTACTACAACATAATATTTTTACTGCTTCGATATTTACGGTAATAAACGTTGGTGTTTTGTGATTATAATATTTTTATCACGTGGTTTCGTTCGCTAAAATTCAACGTAAAAAAGCAAATAGAAATTCATTTTTATGACACCCGTTTTTCCTATAATAATATGTTCATAAAACAAATGCGGTTACATTATTTAATTATTATGGTTGTACAAACGTTGAACGAATTGAATTTATGAAAACAATTATACATGCGAGTTTTAAAAGGTAGCCGTTAAAATAAACTGTTAATCGTTAATCGTAATCGCAGTTTTAATCGTTCGTTTGGTCGATAACTTAAGTCCTAAATTTTATTTCGGTTTATAAGTATTTATATTTTAGAATCACTGCTATATTCGCGGGTACTTGTGCATCGAATATTAATATGTGGTATGTCGTGCAGTTGGAATAGTAACATTTTTTGCAACTTTCAACGCATTATAGGGGTCCAGGGGTATATTTTGAAATTCAAACTGATTTGGTGGCTTGACACTAAGACACCGTGTTTTTTTCGCATGTTAGTAATTATATAATTGAGTTCATTCGTGTTTTTGACGAATGCCAAATTCACTTTCGTGGCTTTTTTTTATTAATAAACAATGATTTGGACGGATTCGAAAAGTGTAGAGTGCATATAATTTGCGTTGGTCAATGTTTATTATAATGCGCGTATTTATGTTACGATACCTTTCATCAGTCTACAGTCGTGTATCGTATCTAAAATAAAGCTGTATTGCAGATCCGCACACACGAGTGTGTGATATATGCAGATTTGAGTCACGCCTTAACAATATTTTAATTTTTAATAGCATACGTATATATTATACACTAAACCGACAGTTAATAGGTAGATATATATTATACTATTCTCCACCCTCGTATATCGCGGTAGACGCATTATGGTCGTCGTATACACGACACACGAAGTCTTGCGTTATTATTATTTAGTACTGTTGTGTCGTCGCAGAAACGGAAGACGACCGTTCGATTTCAGGCGAAACCGTGTGTCCGGTGTGGGCCCAATTATATACCGAGCACCGAAAACCTCGAGTGTCACCACACACACACACACACACACACACAAATGTACAAAAACACTGCACCTATATACACGCGGACATCTGTTGCCTGGGCGGTGTATTTTGGCATACCGTGTGAACTGCAGTTAGACCGTCTGCCGAGATCGTAAAACGTTTCGCGAGGGCCGAGGGCGCCGTTTACACCGCTGCCGCAGCCGTCTCGAACCGCAATGTTATACTTATTCGAGATTTATAATAACTGTACTGAAGACGTATTGTACAAAGATTATTTTAAATAAATCCTTTTTAAACACACCATATTATAATATTATTTATAAAAAAATAAAATTTTACCATTTCAAACCTAGTTTATTCACGTATTTATACATTATTATTTGTATACGAATTTGTAAAGAAATTAATAGGTATTTTCTTTTTTTCAGGTACTATTTAACTCGCATATAGTAATATATTCTATAATAGTTTATAAGACACAAACTCTAAATCGAAAAAAAATTCATATCTTTTCAACAGTAAAATAATGAATTTTTCATTTGTCCAATAACTGGTATCTACGTTTTATTTATCGGTTAAATCAAAATTATTTCAAAATGTTGATAATATATTTTGAAAAACAACACGCGTTTATGTTTTAAATTTTAAACACGAAATATTACGTAAAATAGAATGCAGTTAAATTATTGATTCTGCATAGGGATTTAAACAATTATCCAAACAATATTGTTACATTTTTAAAGTTCCTACAGGACTTATGAAAGTGATATTCCACAATGTACTTAGATACATTTCAATACTATGACAACGATTATAAAATAACAATAATTATAATTATTATAATAATACCTATATGGATTCGTGTCGTCTGTCGTATAATACACATTTTTATACTACATTAATTAGTCAATGTTTTATGATACAATAGCACGCTTAGGACTATATATATATAATTATGTTGCATCTACCGCTTAATAATATGTGTTTATTATGATAATAACAATAATACATATATACATAAATATATATATATAAACGTGTGAATAAACAGTTCTCGAGAACGGGATGTGCACACAAGGACACAGGTGCACATCGCTTTGGCTACAAGCAGCACCGATAATACATACGTACCGGTAGTGTACATGTATACACAGGTACGATAAAATATTACAACACCACTACTCGGGTAGCCGACTGAAGCTTGTTATGATATTATTGTAAATATACCAATAGTTGGTGTGTATATTATTATTATAACGAGCTCGGGTATTCACGATATACCCATACCATGCCTATATACTAACATAACCTACCTGCAGTGCATCCGCGACGCGTCCCCCGATTCCCGGGCGGTACGATTGTTTTTGTATTTTGTACGGTTTTTTTACTCGCTTTACGTTTTTTTCTATTGCCATCCGTTTGAATCGCGCGTGCCCGACGAAAAATTATGGTAATAAAATACACCGTTATTATTGTGACGCGTAATATTGTATTATGCGTGAGCACTACACATCGAACGGGGTACGATTTTTTTTCGATCCCGCGAACCGCACATATCATTATTATCATCTTATCGTCCGCGGTTATCGTACGGCGGTTTTGTCTATTTTTTTTTTTTCTTAGGGTAAACGCATACATAACGAATAACAGCGCCGCGATTGCTGCTGCACTATAGCGTCCTCGAAAGTAAAATATCTTCGATATTAGCTCATGCGATGAGATAATGACGTCGGGGTTGCGATGGAAAAATCGTCTTGTATATACATTATATATTCGTGACAAACATACATGATATTAGACAAATATATAAAAAAAATAAAATACCGATTGCGATCCGCAGCATAGCGAACCGATTCACAGCTTACATATTGTATGTTCACCCGCGCCTTGTATTTAACGTGATGTATATAATTACTATCACGTTTAATGTATAAAATAATTAAATATATATATATTTAAGAATAATTTTATTGCTGTTATAACAATAATAATTATATTGTCGCAGTTTTAATTGTTTGGGTAACTGTCAGTTGCGTCCCAATGTACCATTTTTTTTCTTGTGTATATGTAAATTGCGTCCCGGGTATTTCTTATATTAAAATCCAAAATGTATGTTACAAATTTACAGTTATTATTTTCCTTCCCGTTTTATCGGACATAGGGCTGTCAACATTACTGTTATAATATTGGTATGGTTAAAAATATTGAAAAAATTGTAATCATTTATTTCATATTAATTAATTATTAATTTATTCATTATATAACTTATAAGAATTATGAATCATGTAAAATGTTAAATGACAATTGCCGTACACATTTAATTCAAGTACATTTTTAGTTTCTGATTTTTCTAGAATATAACTCTAATACAGATGGCAATTTACGTATGTTGTTATCGGGACCTTTTTTTACCGGAACTCAACTTTAGCATTTACCAAATTGTTAAAATCGGACTCGTTAATGGTAACCGCGTCTCTTGTACATCTCTGCTTTTCAGTGTAACTATTATATGACATGTATGAACGTTAAATAAGAATTACACCAAGTGATGATTCGTTTCAAAATTGAATAAATTATATTACTTCGTAATGGTACGTTATTTCTTAACAATGGCAAATTAAAATCCGTTCATCGAATACAATAATTTTAAATAAACATAAACCATTGTACCCCTTAAGTTCATTCCGAAAATTGAGAAGAAATAGTTTGTTATATTGTCATTTATTGTGTGTATTTTCATGCCTAAAATATTAATTATTACTGTACTATCAATCATTTATGTTTAATATAGTATACTAATAATAAACTCTATATTATTTTTGTAATCCAAAATTTAAACCTAAACTTACATTTTGTTTTTATGACGTCAGAATTTCATATAATTTTTGAGACTTGTAATCGACCATTGCACTATATAACTCGTCAAAATATCGATCGTTATACGGTAACATTATACATTTTTCTACAATAATATTACTCTATTAAAGTTCTATAAAAATACCAATGACAATTTAATGACACTCAATTATTTACTTTAAACGTTTTACTTAATATCAGTCACTCAAATTCAGTTAGGTGGATAAGACTATAATATACAGAATCTTGTATTGTATTTTATCATCAGGAATAATTTATAAAAGAAGGAGTACAAAAACGAACCAGCTGTGGGTCCGTGAAATTGTTTTCACACAATAAAATGTGACGTGTATTGTATATATAATAACAATAATATATATATTTCAACTGCGAGAACCATTGTGGAATATGTTATATTCGCCATAGATAAGAATAAGTAAGTAAGTGTATTATAAAATCCAATACCAAAAACAATAAATTACATTTTTATTATTTTTTAACATTTGACTAAAAAAATGTATTAATTCCGATTTATAAAATATTAATTAATGAAAAAATTACCGAAAACGCTTAATGTATATAAAATATGTAATATTATTATATAGTTTATTATTTCTGGCACGACAAATAATGAGGGTTTGCAAACTTTCTTGCCACAATGTATAACACAACCAGAAAAAATAGTTTAAAATATATTGAACAAATTTAAAAACGCTCTTTCTGGCAGGTTAAAATTTGAAAAAAATGTGTAGCCACCGCTGTCCTAATATAATCAGCAGAATCAATTACTATTTTACGTCTAAAGATCAAAATATTATCACATCGATTAAATAGAATTTGAAAATGTTATTTGTTAAAAAAACAAACACAGTGTAAAGTATATTTATGATCGCCGTTTGATATATATTTACAATTTGTATGTCGAACGTATTAATGAAATAAGATGTAACACGTCCAGTGCGCATACCATTTAATTTTTATCCTACTAAAAACATATCTCTATACTATTATTTAACTGAATTATGCAATTTGATTTTTTGTTACTTGTAAGTATTAAAATAAATAAACAACAAAAGTTGTGTAAATGTTTAAACACGTCAACATTTTATATTCATTGTCTCGCTGTAAAATCGTAAAATTATAATCGTTGTATGCATTGAGTGAATCCTTATGATAATATAATAATAATAATAATAATAATAATATATTTTTGTTTTAAAAAAACATCAGAAAGAAAACGTTTCCAATTCATAATGATATAATAAGTATATTATATTATATTAAAATAATTGAATACGTTGTACTATTCAAATAGAATAATAACGGTTAAGATAATATTATAAAACGTAGTCATTCGAGATGGGTTCAATACGTATGGGAGACAGAGATTTGTGTCTGAGCCAGATATTTGTGTATGGCCATACATATTGGTACGTATTATTATAATGAACGAGAAAAAATGTTTAAGTGGACTATATAATCCGAATTTGCGTGAACGTAAACATTAACGATGTGACGTATATAGTACTGAGACGTATTAAATTTCGTGGGTGTGCCGACAAAAGATCTCGTTTTTTCTGTTTACCGGTTCACTCGGTAGCTCTTCAGGATGCCCATAAAAAAGGGACGTTAGTGGCTTATAAATATAATATGGAGTGACCTCATTCGCCGCGGATAGGGACGATTGACGAAGGTGCCCCATAACGCACGTCGTACACATGGGAATCGAGAAAAACGTAAAAGACGGAGCAGAAAAAAAAAGAGTTGTCTGGGTCCGATTTTTCGGGCCATTATTATGAATTGTGCGCCGTGAGTGCAGACGGATTTTTTTTTCGTGTGTTTTGTGTCTTCGGGGTGATTAAAAAAAAAAAAATAATAATAAATAAAAGGGTAGCACAAAGGGGATGCTAGCAGATGCCCCGGGAGAAAACCAATACCAGCCGTCGCGTCGTCTTAAAAAATATATATATCATATAGGTGCGTATATATAGGTATGTATTACTGTACATAAAGGTGGGTACCGCGGTCCTGGCGAATGCGAGTAAAATAATCGTATACTCTGACCGAGCGACAACAATATTGCTGCACGCCTTTAAGGCGATTGTTGTGCGAGCAATAAAAAGAAGAAGAAACGGATTAAAAAAATAATAATAAAAAAAATCGACCGAAATTGTTAAACGGGTATAGGCACACCGGACTCGATTTCAACGTCCCTCGGTAAATATATACGCCACACCGCACAAGGTATAATAATATAATATTTTATTTATTTATTTTATATTTCACGATTTCGTCGTACATATTATTATTATTATTATAGGGAGTGGTTTTAATATCGTACGTGCGTTCGATCGAAATACATATCATATCGGGCAGCATATATCGCGCCAGGTGATTCTTTTATTACGAACTATTTATTATTGTAAAAACTATAAACGTTTTTTAAAATATTAATTATTTTAGGCAATAGTAAATTGTAAGTACCTTTAGAGAAAAAACAAAAACATTATTCAGTATATTTTATCAGTTTTTTTTTATTTTTTACAATAAATAACGTACATTTTTTATTTCAAATTACGAACAGATATTACGAACGCGGAATAATTTATGAACATAATTGTAGTGTGCCAATATTTTACGGAGTACCCTTGTTCTTCAAATACTGATAACTCATAAAGTCATAATATACTCATTCGAAATTTGATTTTTAGACATTGAAATAATTTGAATAATATTTTACTTCAAAACATAAAATAAAAATGTATGTATTCGTTCAAAAAAGAAAAAAAAATTGTGTGGATAAAAGTTAGTAAGTTGATATTTTTTAGAAAATGTTTTCTTTATTATTATTTACAATTATGTAATAATATTTTTAAAAAATTTAATTGTTTTTGAAATAATAAGTGGTTCGTGAAAAAAAAATCACCACCCGTGTGTATACACGGCTATAATAAATTCTTATATCATTATGCATATTGTTATGACGTCTTGTAAATAGTTGTTGCGTTACTATTACAAATTACAATAAAATATTACGATGTAAGGGTGCGCGTAATAAGAATTACAGATGGACGTGAAAAGTGTATTGTTGATTTAAATGTAAAAGTTAATGCGTTTAATATAAATCACAATTTCAATTATTGTAATGTCGAAAACCCACCGCCGTCATTAAAATTATATTCTTTTTTTCGGCGTGGTCTATCTAAGTTATCCGTGCGCTCATTCTGGTATGTATTTAAAGTTTTGATAAACGAAACGAAGTGGTACAAGAGTATCTTGCATAATGTTGGTCCACTACTCTGTTTATTTAAAATTTAAATATTTTTAACTTTAATGATGCACTTGTTCAAAATTCGTCTTCTTCGAAATACTCAGAAAAATATTCCATCTCAGATACAGTTGCAGTCATAGTATATGGTTACACTTATCAAACGTCATTGTCTATGGCATTGGACAATCAATAAAAGCAAGTATAGTTACTTTTGCAAAAAAAAAATATTCTTAAAGGAATTCTGGAGCTGAAATCGTATGAAGACAAAATATAATTCTGATAAACTGATAATATATATATATATATATATATACCATACTGAACGTCCGAATGACTCTTTTCACTTAATTCTTTCGTTCCGGACAGCGTGCATACTTATAAGAAACCGAATAAAATTCTCCGTATTCTCGTGATTTATTGTGATTGATGGTAAAATAATTGTAAAAATCGCATACAGATCACGTGTATTATGTTAAAATGGTTTGACTCTATGCCAAATCGATTTTTGGCGTATATTTTTGTTGTAATTTTGTTTTAGGTATATACTATATATATTCTATTATATTATAGCTGTAGGAGCAGTGGTGGCGTAGTGACGATAAACTTGGAACTTCCGGTGCGTTAGTTGAACTTTTGTCCCACGCTGGAAAACTTATTCGAGGGTCCGGTGGCGGAGTTGTAAAACAGTTGCTGAGGCGAACAAAACTCGAGCACGAACCGATCGCCAGGATCAGATAAAAACCCTTTAAAACTTAAAATATATTATAATATAGGTACATGCATAATCGTAACCCGCGGGCGAACGGACGTTATCTCAGTGCCGGGGAAATTCGTTGTGCCCTACAGACTGCAGTGTGCGCACGGATGAGTAGCACGTGCTAATTGTTTTATATTTAAACTCTCGACGAACGAAACCGAAAACCCGATACGTGACCTCTTGTCGAAATCTCTTCGAAATATAAATAATTATATTATAACTATAGCATTCAGAAGTTATATAGCATTATAAGGAATTACAGTGTATACGCATGACCTTAGAATGATAATATTATATTATGTTAGCTATGAAATACTTCATATAGATAAGAATAAAATAAATAGGTGAATAGAAAATATCAAAAAATAATAAATAATGACAGGAGAATATAATTTATTTTATAATATTTTATTTAGAAAATAGAAATTAAATTTTTATTCATTTACAATATTAATAAAAAAAATAAAACTAAATGCGTATTAAAATTATAAAATCTACGTTCAATGACACCGGAATACGACTTTAAACGGAAATCGGATCACAAATAAAATATAATATTCAAATAACTTACCTACTACAATATTAACTAATAGCAAAATTTCACGACCAAAAAAAGTTATATCTATAAACTATAAAAATATAGTATAATAATTTATTAAAAACAGTAAGACAATTAATTTCATAATTTACTTCATGGCAATGTGAACAAATATTGCGTGTTACTTATTATTTAGACTGAATTTAGGTTGTCAATACTCCATAAGCAACATAATATTGCAAATCCAATTTTGATTCGGACAAAGCACACGGCATCGAAATTACGGCGGTCGTTATAATATTTTTTCGTGCCGTTAATGCGAGTGGTGTCTAGTGACTATTATATTATTATTCGCGGACAGTGTATTTATTATATTAAATTAATATTGTAGAAAACGTCCCCATCAAATTCGCACAGAGATTCTCACGAGGTTTTTCGCAAACGCTATTTTTTTCTTCATTCGCGTGCAAGGTACCGCAATGTGATTTTTTCCTCCGATTTTTTTTTTATCGTTCATTTCTTTTACTACGACGATCCACCCCTGTGTAATGCTTGGCAGTACCATTATGACGGTCAGATGTTTCGAAATTCGGAGGATTTTTTTAGTGATTTCTATATTTTTTTTTTTAAGTACTACTTTTTTGGATTTTTTTTTACTAGATCCCGTTGACCCACACCGTATATACACTTCAGTTCGTCGAGTTCTCACGGTCGTGCGGCCGCGGCACATGTGGGGTAAGATTACATTTTTTGTATTTCGTCTAAACAAAAATGCTTTACACACCGGTTTTTTTTTCACGGTAGCTGCCATTATTGAAACTGTTATTATTGATGGACATTCTGAAAACATATAAAAAAAAAGAAACGGTAAATATTTATACTATTGCAGCCTTCGTATTATTATACTCATAATGCGGAGAACGATATAATTTAGTTCGTATATAATATGTCCATACAGCGCAGAAGAGCTACAGTGTACAGTGTACGCATATGGTATGTATATGTATATACACACAGTCGCAACTTGTTAATCATTGCCGGTTTCGAGAATTTTACTCGAATTTCAACAATTATGATTTACTCGTGACGTAAATGCCGAGCCGGCGTAGTTTCTTGTTTTTGGTTTCTCGAGAGGTTTATATTTTCAAGTATCCGGCACGCCGTCGTTAAAGTATAATTAAAGTACGCATGACGGTTTTATTATTATACATAATATGAATGCGAACACGTTAATGGGATTTTTTTAATTCTTCAATTTTCACATTTTAATTTTAACTTACTGTTCAATGGATATTTATAACACTATAACGATTTCGTGTAAAACTACAATTTGTTTTTCTTTATTTTAAATATATAATATGCTGTACCGGTGTTAGTAATTTATTGTACACATTAAGCAACTCAACGAAGAAGCCATCCTTATTGGTGATAATTCTTGTTTGTTTGATTTTATTTTGATTATTTTATTTATTTGTTAATAAAATTAGTTAATATAAATATTATTTTAAAAAGTCTAAACATCGTTTGCGCTTCAGGCGTCTTGAAGAATTAACCAGCAATTTTATTAGTTGATAAGCTTATATTTTGATCAAGGGGGATAAAAGCTGAGGAGTTAAGGTGAGCGTAGAACATCTTACTTATAAAAAAACTAAAAAATTAAAATGTGTACAATAAATAAATGTTTTGTCTTTTTAATTAACATAGGTTCGTGTAGTATTATACGTTTTGTAATTCTGTAAATCATTTATAATAATTTATACAAACTGTGTACATATGAAAATATATAAAAAATAAAATAAACATTAATCTAAATGAATGCAATGCCTATATTAAAATCATAATGTATTTAGTCGTACCAGAATTAACACGACGATGCAAATAAATTAAATTGTTATGTTTCACGGTGTAATGGTATGTTATAACTTAAAATATTGAACTCATAATACAATTATCGTGTACTGATATACCGATATAGAACATTTGTATGTTGATCTGATAGAAGAAAAGCAGCGATCAAAGAAACATGTGTAAATATTTTTATACTAGTAAAATCACTGTCGTAACTCTTGTATTGAATTATCGTCGATTGATTATAGAATAACGAGAAAGATTAATTCAAAACTAATATAATAATATTTATTTCACCCATCAACACGTGTGTCTATTAAATATATAATCTATAACAAACGTCGGCTCGCCGTCATTGGATCAGTGTGTTTAATATACACGATGTAGTTACCTATGTATAGGTATGTTATAATATATTGGTTTCGTCACGGCCCACACCGTCGTGATATTATAAGACGGTTTATTTATTATATTATATAATATATTTATTATTATTATTATTATAGCAGGTATACCGTCTGCGTGGGCCGGACAATTTTTTACGCAGTATTTCCTGTTCTTTTACACCCTTGTAAACAGATAAATCGAGAAAAATACACACATAATGATAAAGGGGCGAAAAAAACCCACCCGAACCAAAAGTTCATTATATTAATTATTAGACGTCGTCGCCGAGAAAACGGTCAAGGACGACACTGTCGGATATTATAATAATATTGTATTATACTTTTATACATACCTACAACCAGCTATGTTTTGTATATTAATATTATAAAATATTACGCAGGTATTTATTATTATTTTTTTTTATTTTATATTATACTTTCTCTCCGTTTCATCACTATATACGTATTCGACGTCGTTCGTCCCGTCATCCGAAGGGGTAGTTTCGCCACACGGTACATCGGCCGGGTACACCGGTGTGCTCCTACTTATATGTATAGGTATAATTTTATATCGTAGGTGCATTGTTTGTGCGTCGCAGATGGCTAACGCGCCGCGTGCGTGTATGTGCGCGATGCTGCTGTAGACGAGCCGCGCTCAGGGTCAACCTTTTGCAATTCGAGGTCACCCTCGAAAAAATATACTCTACACACCGTCTTATTATGTGCGCGGTGTGTGATAAAAAAATTGTTTCTATAAGGCCTATAGGGTCTAAAAAAAAAAGCGGAAGAAGGAGGGGTTAAAATTACGCCGTGTGCGCATAAAAAACGAAATCCAGTCTGTATATATATGTATAGGAAGCCGGTATACTTGTGTGTATAAAAAATACCCGAGAGAATGGCGTCCTATACTCGAGGGTCCCACGGTTGCGATTTCAGGTATATAATATATAATACGCGCGACGTTGTGGCGAGGACGAGGACGACGACGACGACGACGATGACTATGAGGTGGTTTAATCACTCGCCTCTCACCCCAAATAATATTTTTTTTCTCTCCATCGTTTTTTATACCTAAGGCCCTATAGTCTATACTCAAAACGTATTTATTGTGTGTTTTTCGCCGCCGAGTTGATTGCTGTAGGGACTTTCTCTATACACATACGCACACACACACATGGGTATACGATAATATAAACTATCTTCTCGCAGCGGGAACGTCCACTATAATAATTCAGTATTATATTATAATGCACATAACGTGTACCGTTGGCCGAGCGAGGGCAGAACAAGCTGCGCGGTGAAATGCGCATAAATATGATGTATTGTGTGAAAAAATAATGACGATCATAAAATATTTGGTATTGGTATAACATGATAATGTTATGGTACATGCGATGTTGACGACGACGACGACGACAGTAATAATATCGGATAGTAATTATTTGTTGCACAACTATAGGGATGATAACTACGGTTCGTAAAAACCAGATATATTTGCATACGAATATGACCATAAAAAAAAAATACTAAATATAGTCGAAATGACGTTGTTAAGGGAGTTGGAGTAGAAAATTCGGAATATTGGCAATTTGTTGTACAAGTACTGTGTACGTCTACATGTGCGTCTAATGTCGGTATGAGTGAGCTTAAATTACTTTAAATTCTAAAATATGGTTCTTAAAATTACTCCTAAACCTATTTATTTTACAAGTGGAAACTTCTAAAAAATATATTTTGAAGTAGGTATTAATAGTAGTGCGATTTAAACGTTGTTAAAAGAATTTGTATTCCCTAATATTTTTTCTAAGATATAAAAAAAAAAATAATAATTAACATTTCTAACTTGATATTATAATTATTTATAGAATTGAAAAAATGATTTTTATTTAAAGTTAGTTAACATAAAAAATTAAAGCATATTTTTCATACATACATTTAAAATAGCAAACGGAGATCAGGGAGTACATTACTACTTTTATTGGTCCAATACCACAAAGGGTACTTAAACATTGTAACTCCAGAAATACACACTCCTGTTATATAGACTTAAGTTTTATTTTCAGCTAATTCACAATACATTTTAATCCTAACCGTTTTCTTATTGCGTTTTAAAATATTGTATTAAAAGTTTGATTTCTATAATGAATAAAATGTAAATAATTTACTCGCATATTGACTACCATAAATACGATAAAAAAAAAAAAAAATAATAAAAACAAAAAAAGAATTTTTATGATTTATATTGCTTTTTATTGGCCGAGTTATATAAATGTGTTGATATGCACTACAATAAATCATTGAAATATGTAAAGTATAATAATATATAAACTCTATGGATCATGAAACGGATGTTTACTTCATCTAAATAGCTATAAGACATGTAGAAGAATATACAATTTCTCATCTCTATTCCCTTGTTATTAACTACTAATAAAGTATCGTTTGCACTTATATTTATATTATTATTGTGTGGAAAACATAATGACATATTATAATCATTGTGGTCCAAAAGTATAAAGTTGTATAGTAATGATAATATTGTTTATTAGCTATTCACCGCAGATATAATATTATTTTCGCGTTTTCGTCCGGTTGTCGTCATTGTAATTTTTTTCGTCGTATTTATAAACTAGATAATAATTGAAACACGTATAACAACATAATATGTTACTATAAAGCACCTATTATACAGATACACGATAACAAAGTACGTATGTCGTATATATTGCATTATTATGTGAATTACTAATGGAGATGAAATATTTCTCGTTAGAACATAACTTATTTAGTGTCATGATATTTTACTGTTTTGTATTATGTATATTGTATGTATATAAATAATGTAACAGTCTAAGTGTAGTACAATGTATGGTTAAAAGTAAAAATAAAAAAGTATAACCTGATAATTGATTAATAAACATTTTCATATACTTATAATTTATAAATTAATAAAACACATATACCTAGTGTAATAATGACTAAACATTTTTTTGATGACACGTAGATACATATTTCATGAATATTAATGATTTGTTTTTTTATTTTTTCATTATATAAAATTATTTAATCTTATAAACTAATTTTGATCAACATTAATATCAGATCTTTAAGTTATTTACGTGTAATTACCTATATTTAATCTATTTTTAGATTTATCCTGCATTATCTTCGTGTTTTACCGAATTTATTTGTACGGCTTTAGATAGTACATATTTTGTTTTGATAATGGTAAAATTAAATATTTATTTGAAAGATATTTGAGAAGATGTGATTATATGACATCTGTTAAAGATTTGTGTGTATATTTGATAGCGACAATCGGGATAAACGTATAATTATATATTGTATCATCGATGTTATATTAAAATAGACCCATAGGTACTTTTTGAATTGTTCAGGAAGGTAATATCCGTGAATTTTTCATTCTATCTCATAGAATTATAGAATTATATACAGAGTGATCTATCAAGTATTCCATCTTCCATCTTCTCTTCTTCATCAATAATAGAGTTATTCGATTTATGATTTTAGAATTACTGATATTTTTTTTATTGTGTTTTATGATTCTAAAATTAACAACCCCGTTTTCAAGCATAATAATAAATACCAATTTAATATTTTTGTAAACCTATTTTTAAGGACTATAATCCTAATGATATATATATTTAAATAATTAAAAAACTACTCATTTTAGAGTAGAACATATACAGAGTATTCGATATCTTAACATGATAAGTGTCTGTATTTTGAATTTTAAACAATGAACTGTACAAAGTTTATCTATTGCAACAGTGCAACTACTGCTGTAGTGAGCTCCGTCGAATTTTTATTCAGTCGTCGTTAACTTCTAGTCTTGTACTAAGTTCGGTACGCTTTAGCCGCCGATATTACAGCCTATACCTATTACTTAGTAATATTGTATACATCTCGTGCCGATCGGTTGTAAGCTTGACATTTTTGAAATCACACAAATCCGGTCGGTTATTGCGTCTATTATTGAATTTCTCTGCCCCTCGTACGCATCTATATAAGTGTGAGATGAAATATTATCGTTTATGCGTGGAAATCGCGAGAGACGATTTTTTCTGCGACCACGTCATGTTATTAGTATACACACACACACACACACACACACACATATATATATATATATAGGTATATAAAATAAACGTTGGATGTAAAAAAAGTGGCAAATAACATGCCGTCGGTGGCGGTGGTGGCGGCGGCGACGACGGTTATCCAATTATTAGCGGTTAACCCCGGTATATACCCTGCAACGACCCACACCCCCATCGGCACAATCCGACAGGAAGCAGTCAACCGAACAATATTCGTACGCTGTAGGTATACACTATATAATAATAAAAATAATAATAATATGTGTACGTCAGACTACGACTGCTACTACTACTGCTATAACTACTACTACTACTACTACTACTACTACTACTACTACTACTACTACTACTACTACTACTACTACTACTACTACTACTACAGCAGCTGCGAATCAGCCCGCTGCAATTTATGTTATCCGACCCGGACGATACGTGTTTTTTCTCTCCGCGAAAGCTTTGCACGGTTAACTTACTTATACGTCGACATCATACAGTATTATCGTTGTACGCGCGTATTTATACGTCAAACCGTGTAACATTGTATGGCACGGCCGGCGGCTATTTGCGCAACAACTGTACAAACACCGCCGCGGTGCCCGGGCGCGCGACCGTTTCTTTTGTGGTCGAGAAATTCTCCGGGCACCGGTCGGTCACGCGGCGATAAATCCAATAAAACTAATCGGGCAAAAAAAGGAATGAATATAATAATAATAATAATAGTAGTAATAGTAATAACTGCGGCAGTGTATAGGTAGGCTGTGGTAAAAAGACGACGGCGGAAGAGAAAAGAAACGGGAAAGGCCACCAACAGACTGGAATAAAATAACGCCTTATTAAACACGTGCCGCGGGCTGCGTCCGAGGAGAGTACAACAACGATAATAATAATAATATATGTAGGTACTCGCACATGTAATAATAAAATAATGTTATTATATTTATTGTATAGTGAGCTAAAAATGATCGATGCGATTCGATTGTTGTGGGTTTAAGAAAAATATAAAAAATATAAAGATCGACAAAATGGCTACTACCATTGATTATAAATACTATATAATAATATATAATCAATGCTACTGCGTACGCGCGTATTCGTGGTTGCAGCCGTAGTATGTGCAATATACATCATTTGCTCACGATTCGGGTACGCTAACGAAAACGCGTTTTAGCAAAATCTTACGATCATATTTTATAATTTCAATATGTGTGTTTTTATTATGGTTCCGATTAAAAACATTGCCCACTCTGTTTGACCTTCCATTTTATTTAATCATTGCTTATTTAACTCAGCGTATAAAATTAATTAATTAAACTTGTAATTTTACATTTTTATTTGAATAAGAGTTAACAAATTGTTAATCGAATATAATTATAACGGTTATAATAGTAGCCTGTCTGGAAGTTAAATAAAATGGCCGTTTAAGGTTAGTAAGGTTAAACAAGTAACTTCCTATCATAAATATTATTATAATTAAAAAAACCGTTTAAAAACATTTAATTCCAATGATAACACGTTTTTATCATAATATATACTACAAATTAAAAATCATTTGATTGGAAAAATAATATTGATTACGCACATTCTAATAGTTTGGATCAAAATTGTTATCTAAATTATTGCAGAAGTTAGTTCACTAGTTCAGTATAGATATTATTATTATGTACCTATAGAATTCATTTAAACTTTGAACTATTACAATCAGTTTAATAGTCTAATACGAAACCTTTGATTATCAATGTTTAGTAATACGATATTATCTGATTCAATATATGAAACAAAAAACGTAATGTGATTTGCTTGTGTATGAAAAATAACAGATGAAAATTTGATAATTTTCAAAATTATTTTTGACTTGAGAGTTTTTGACATTGTTGCCATGTCCAACTCTAGTGTATAATATACAAACACGTCTGAAGCGAACATTTTTACTTCGCGATCCTTGAAATTATACATAACATGTATGTAAACAAAAATGCTTAGTGCCGTTATACATACTCAATTATTGCCTTTATAATATAAATTAAACATTTTACCTATACCTCGTACTGTCCTATTGCTGGACGTCTTGCGTTCAAAGAAATAATCCAATTTAAATTATTTTTCAAGTATACTATTGCCGTTTCGTTTCATTGTGTGCAATCGTTTCGTGCAAGTTAAAACGTATCTATATACTTGCGGTATACCGCCACGTCATATCACTTCGTGTATAATATGTTCACGAACCTTGAAGACATGGCAATTTTACACCAAAATTACATTTAAATATGTCATATTATCTTTTCGCCATCGCATTATTATAACGAGGTGTACTGCACATATAATCTATCTGTCCCACGGAGGCGTTGGGCTTACGAACGAATCCGTCAAATCGAGTTACATTATAATATTATTTTATAATATGTTACAATATTATAATGTGCAGTCTCTGTGATATAAAAGACTTCTTTTCTTTCGTCTGTAGGGTGGTGGTAGGGGGGGTGTACGACCCGGTTCCCGCTGGCTGCGTACGAGGAACCCTTTGCCGAAATTCCTACGGACCGGTCAGAGGATTCGCACGCATGCATATACCTATATACGCGTATATACAATAATAATATATAATGCTGTATTGTGTTCGTGTATATTATATACTTGCGCGTTGTTCGTCGATAACACCGTATGTACAATGCGTATAATAACAATAATAATATATGTTCCCGGAGAGATTGATGACCACCATTGCCACCGTACAATATATGCACACTGATTCGTGACCGTGATTAATCCGGACAATATAGCTATAATAATATGTGCAGCTCATCTCCGCAGATCGCCTGCAACAGACGTAGGTACTATAGTTGTTATAATGTGTTATTATTATGCGCTACCGGTTACACGTTTTGGAGATCACAATAAAAATACCGACTCCAAATAATATCACTTGTGTATATTATATTATTATACTGGAGGACGTCTCGCCACCGCTGCCGCCGTGTTCATCAATGTCAAAGATTCTTTTTTTCTGGTACATCGATATTATAATATATTATCATGTTATTTGGAAACGTAGTTTCGGGCGATTATTTCGAACGCTGCAGCATTATTACAAAAAAAAAAAAATAGTTTCCAGACGAATATTTATAATTTGACTCAGAACTGATGTATGTTACAAGAGTAAGGATTAACATGTTCTAAACAATTACGAAACATGCTGATATTATGAAAAAAATATTCTTAAAAATACAACAAAAATATTTTGTTTTGTATTTCTTTTATAATATGAAAAATTAAAATACCTAAGTATTATGAAAATAATACGCAGAATATAGAGATAGACTACGATGTCGATAGACGATAAACATTAAATAAAATTAAACATTTTTTTGACAGATGAAAATATGAACGAATAATAATAATAATAAAAAAATAAAACAGTAAGTGAAAAGCATTTCTATCTAAGTTAGCTATATTTTGGACTTGATTACCAAAAAATTATGTAAAATTTTACATCATCATAACCCTATTAATAACAATGATCAATTAATAATATTTTTATAATTTTTTTTTTTCTAGCATACTGTACAGGTGTTCATATTCCAGCACAAACACTGTGTAATACACTTGATTTATAAATCGAATTGATGAGATAGAATTAGCATGACATTTATTTTATCATAAAATCAAAAGATCAATCGGTGGAAATGATGCAGCGTCTTGTCAGACTCATTCAGATGAAAAATTAAGTTATTCATAAATTGACTATCTCAAAATTTAGCATATACCTAATTAGCATGGATTTGCACGAAATTATTTAACCTTGCATCAGTCCCGCCCATTGATATTTTAATTTGTGGTATACATATATCATACAAATTTTAAATTTTATCACGCAATTTTATAAAAATGACGTATTAAATATTTAGGCAAAAATAAGTTGATTTTTTAACGGTCCTTCCTAGTGTGAAGCACGTGTTAAAATTGTTAGGTAGAAAAAGCATCAGTCATTATTTCTGTGTATGATGGGATATTAGGTTCTCGCTATTAATGGTTAAAGACGGTCATAAGTTGTATGCTATATTTTTATAACGATATTAACTCCTCCCCTAATTCCTTCAATATTAAAACAATATAATATGAAAATAGTATCCGCACGGTAGTCGTTTATGTACTAATACATATTATATATTATAAAATTTAAATTTTTAGTTGAAAAAACATAGACTAATATTTTATTATAACTTTCAAATGATCTACATTTTGTTTCTCATATATTTATTTTGAGTTTATCACATTATTATTATTATTTATTATACATGCATTTAAATTGTTCAAAGTATGATCATATGTATAATAGTAATATAAATATTTTGAAATAAGTTGATAAACAAACAGCACTACATTATTGACTAAAAAAAGTAATCGTTTAAAAAGGAGAGGGAAAGTATATATACTTATATACTTACAGGATGTAGCTGTATGTATTATTTATCCTGTTATTTTAAATGTTGATTTTCAATCGGTTGATGACAAATTAATTACGGTATTTTGCAATTATACGTTATTTATTTTTTTATATTATTATTATTCGTTAAGCGTAAAGTAAAATTAATTGCAGCCAAGCAATTTAAATCATGCTCTTCAATTGAAAACTAGAAAGTTTTTCCTTCAATCTATCAAACTACAACGATCTAGAGACCATATGATATAATATATTAAAACATGCGGGTATTTTTAATCGTTATCACGGTTAAATTCGATATTTTTTTCATGCTTATTATTAGTATTTTTAGTATATATTTTAGTCATTTTTATTTGTTTTTTATCACAGTTCTTTGCTTTAAAATTTATACTATACATATATTCTATAACATTGTTGTTGTTTCGTGCTAATATAATTAAAAACTATAAAAAATAATATAATAATATATAACTACTTTTTTTATCGTTTTGTACGAGTATATTTATAGATAAATAAAAGTTAATTTAAAAGTTAATTCACTAAGTGGTCATCTAGTATATTAATTTAATTTCTACAGATGGTATGAAAATATATATTTTTGATCATAATATTTTCATTACAATTCTTTTCAGCTGTATGCCTGTATCTAATGACCACATAAACAAATATAAGCCGCCAATGACGACAATTTACGTTGAACCCTTTCAACCGCAAGATAATCTATAGATACATAACTAAAGATCCATCAGAACAGATCTGTACTCTAATAAAAGTTGAACTAATGAGCAATAAATAACCTAAAGGTTTAAAACGATTGGTATATAATTTTAAATAAAAGGAGTCTGCAGAGGAATCCGGGGATTTTAAATGTTTTACAATTGATTTCTAAAATATATGATTTGGGAAAAAAAGTGGAAACCTAGTAGTTTTGGACAGAATAAGAAAAAGTGATTGGAATACCAAGGTTAGTATAATCGACAGTAATTAGATGGATGATACGACAGTAAGGCATTTCAATAGATTACCATACGAAATATATATATTTCAATAGATTTTAAAAATGTATAATACTTGAAACCACATCGTGATTTATAATATAGATGATGAGCCACTGTTAGTCATGAGAAAAATATTCATTGCATAAAATGTACGTACAAAATCGACCGACATGCATTGTATAATAAAAGGCAAATAAAAAAATGGATATAATACATATCGAAAAATATATAGTATTATATAACTATTTCCACGATGGTCTTTTTGCATAAACAACACGTTATGGTACTTATACGTGTATTATAATAGTACATTAATCGAAAGCGTTATTATAGTATTTCTTAATCATCGAAAAACTATCTCGGCGTGGCCGTACATCCGATTCGCTATAACGCTCGTATACTATTTTATATTATTAAACGAACCCACACGCGAGGGCGTCCGTGAACGCCAAAGTATGTAATTATCTCATCATCATCGGCGTGTCATATCTGCCGGTTACTTCACATTTATACGCTCTTACTTTCAAAGTTCATTGCCACCGCGATGGTTCAAACTCAAAGTCTGCTATATGTTAATACAACGAATTAAATGGATGTTACATATAGTAATTTATCTATAAAGTTTTATTTGTACGTATATGTATATATAATATATTAAGCATACAGTTAGGTATAGGTGATCTTTATATATTTGAAGATTATTACTACGAATTAAATAGGTATAGTCTCGGTATTGATCGATCATATTCATTATAAGTATGATACCGTATTTTTTGGTCTAGGTACCTCCTAGCTATAAATAATTGAAAACGAATCAAAAAATTTGTTTCCGTGTTTCTCCGAAAAAAGGTAAATACATGACCGTCAAGTACATACTTGCTACATTCAAATCTTTACGAACGTTTTGAATTTTTATTCAATAAAAACAATTTTTGCAGCATGAGCGCGACTGCTCTCTGATAATCGGAGTCATCCTGTAGTATTAACTGTATTTACAATTTACAGACACTCGATATGGTTATAAATGTACACGGATAGCACATATTGAGATGCTGCCGAGGACCGGAGAAAGTCGAAACGGACTGCACGAGTTAAAAACTTTACGCCGATAGTTGCGACACACATATATTATTAACAATAATATATAGGTATAATATGTATCAGTCGTGGTGGACCCGCCGCAACGTGCGGCTTGGGTCATATCAGTGAAAAAATGTGTATGTAAATTCCAAACGATTTCGAAATATTTTGCCATTTCTGAAACCATATAATATTCATTATGATATTGTCTTATGTGCACTTGAACACGCTTGATTCGTCATTTCGGAGGGGTTGGAAAAATTTGATAATTTACTCCTGAGTAGGTGAGAAGTGGGGGCATTTCTCACTATCATATTGATCTCGGTGTTGTTTATTTGACAATTAAGTAGGTAAGCTGCAACTAATTCAATACCATTTAAATTGATGTAAAGAATATTGAAAAGAATTAAGAATTCGTTGGTTTTACAGTGATCAGCGGGTGAAGCGACCTTCGAAACACATTTTTTAAACGATGACGAAATACTAAAATAGGTATCATAATAACGTCCGTATTACAATGTTTTGTGTGGGCCTTTGCAACTTAGATTGGTCTTGTATTATACACGCGACATTGCAACTATACATACGAATCTCGGTATACCTACGCGTATTATACGTGTCGTTTTGCACATCGCTCGTGAATCTTCGGCGGCGCAGTAGTTTAAAATGTTTAAATACTACTCCGAGAGTATATATAAGTTCTCCGTCGGACGCGGGCCACCCGGATATATTATATTATTTTGTCCGTGACATAAACACGAGATTATTCGTACCGGGACGTCGACCGATGAACTCGTGTAGATTGCATTATTATCATCTGCTAAGATAATATATACGTTTAGTATTTTAGAGATCGTGGTTTTCGCCGAGTTTCTTTGGACGACTTAAACAATGCGACATATTAAACCGGCCATGATGAAATATTTTAATAATGAGTGCACAATCTCTGGGTCGTATCTATACCACTTCGGCCGCGAAAACAATCTCGACCGACGCCCACTCGATGTCGCACGGGGGAAAAAAATAAGAATCACTCAAATATCAAATACAATTATTTTTTATGCAGCCCAATATACGGCGATAATATTAAATTATAGAAGTGTAGTGTTTTTTTTCCTCGGCGAGAGAAAGGGTGAAAAAACTATGGTATATTTCGGCACCGCCACCGCCGCACCACCACGCGTTGGATTGTCGGAGAGCAGGACGAAAGCGGTCCTAAAAATTAACCCGTACCGCTTACAGGCGAGCGGAGAGAATACGATTACCCCTATCGTATTATGCACCAGCGGCGGACAGCAGTCGTTTTGTATATATTATTATTATTATTATTATTATTATTATTATCAATTTTCCGGTCGAACAAACATCATCAAATGGCCTCTCTCTCTCTGTGTCCGTCTCTTTTGCGTTGCGTATAATACGCCTATACACTCTGTTGTCGACCGATTGACCCTATCCGGCGTGGGGGACAAAAAAAGAATATACTACAACAACAAAATAAACGAGAGCATCTGGTCAACAAAAAGTCCGATACGATCTTTAAACGGCGCGCGCGGAGGAGGGAAGCACTCCGATGTCGTCGGCAGGTATATAATATTTTATATATTTTGTTGGCGTATATATTATATAATGCCCACACGTATAGTACTAAATACAATAACGACAACGTCAAAGGGTTAAAGGGCGCGCGGCACCCAAAAATAATTTATATATACATACATATTCCTATAATGATAAACAACCGCGATATGATGTTTATCCTTTTTTTGGTCACACACGTGTGATGGATAAAGTTTTGCTCGACCGAAATCGAACGGATCCAATTCCAACATGATAATACGAAAAAATTTTTAATAATAATACTCATCCGAAGAATACACATGTAAAGCGTATATTGTATTATAAGCAGGCACAATGCGGAGGTCTCGCCACACTACGACCGAAGCGGTCGACGGGTCAGACGTATTGATAATATAACAACAAAAATAAATACTCGGCACTCGGTTCGCTACTCATCCGTCCGGTGTCGTGGATTATACAATAATAATAATAATAATAATTCAATCACCCGACCGATATTTTCGCACGGTGTGTCATATTTCTGTCATTCTGCTCTGTCGAAGGACGTGTTACTACAACTGTAATATTATCGACGAGATTTTTCGATAATTTAAATAACCGACGATTTTTAATTTTCCGATTTTTATAAGCCTATTCATAAAATATCAACGAACGTCGATCGTACAATCGGTTATTAAAGTTCTCATCGATGTGTAGTCGGACGTTTTGTATATGTGTTAGTTTTTGTTATCCAATGCGATCAATTTGTTATAATTTATTATATTTTGTAAACACTTACACGTCGTTTAAATACCTACTGCCGTCGTATTACTCGACGTTTCTGTTTATGGGCCGCGATCGTTCGTTGACAGACGGTAGCTGAGTACGGTATTCGTTAAACGAAATTAAAAAAAAAAAAAAATCCAAAATAAAAAGAAAACAACCGTTACAAATATAATCGTGTGCGTATACAGATTTGTATAGCGGACATATTGTTATATTGCAGTCTGGAAGACTTAAACGAACCGTCGTAATCGCGACGTGGGTCATGGCTTTTTGAATAATTAGCGCGATGATAATATATATGTAATATATTTTCATACAGGTGATGTAAAACGTTTCATCACTATATAAATCGCGACTAGATTCGCACGATGAGCACCGACACCCATAATATGCTAATAGAAATCAACCGCGTAAAAGAATGGGAAAAAGTGTCCCGCACGGACGACGCTGTACACGCGCAGCCGCAGTGTGGACGTTGGACAGGTACCTACGTAGTTACTATACTATGATTGTTATTATTATACATAATATGCGTGCGGTACCTGTACATGTATATGCAATAGACATTATAATATGTGTGTGAGTGTGTGTTACGGGCGTGGGAGGACTCGGTTTGAGACGGTATATGGACGGAAGAGGAGCCGCGGCGAGGAGGTTCGAGAGAATAATAATATAATAATATTATTTAAATTATTATTTTATTCTATTATATTTCAGGGCGCGCGGGGGATCACGCGACCAACCGTCGTCGGACGTTGTGATGATGTCTGCGAGTCGGGTCATTTTAGCGCGCGATTCAATGCAAATCGGACGAGCGTGACCGCGTTGCGCAAGTACAAACACATACGCACTCGAGTGCGCGCGCACACACACACACACACGCTCGTTGCCTCTGCAGTGTCCTGTGCTCGTCGACGACGGACGCGTATATATATAATAATAATATATATATATATATATATATATATACTCGCGACACACATCTTCCGCCCACGGGGCCCACTGATAAATCGTCTCTCGGCCTTTCTCTCTCGCGGGCGCGCACAAACACACACACACACGCTGTATATGTATATATGTATAGGTGCACACGCATTATAACATCATATAGAAATGCAGCCGTCGCCGACGGACGGACGGCGTTGCGTCACGACCCGCGCGCTGCCACTACACGACGACGGATCTGTCACCTCGGCCTCACGACGTTTCGTCAAATAAATAATTGGAGCAACCGCGGCATAGGTCGTACGTAGTATGTTATACCTACACTCGTACCTACGGCGTTCGCCGTTAGTGTGTACACAGCATTATGCGCGTTATAAAATTGCAACCGACGACTTTATAACGTACGCATACTACGTATTATATTATACATATCGTGTAGATTATGCGATGCCCATCACTGGGTCAGCGCGATGAAAACTGTACAACGCTATCGTATCATTATTACGAGTACGATGTCACGATATAATATCGTTCCCGTTTTCTATTTCCTCGTCGTAGCTGCAAATATCTTGGGCTGCCCATATGCGTGTTTTCGAGTTTGCATATTATAATATTATAACCATCTGTATCCGTTTCCCGAAGTCCGTTAATTTTTTAAAAAATATTGGCCAAGACGGTTATGGTTAACTCGACGACATTTAATATTGTAGTTTCTTTATTATTATTATTATTATTATTATTATTACAGCTGGTACGGGTAAACTAAAATAGAAATAAATTTAAAACGCGATCGCTTATAATTTTCAGATTTCTTGGAGGGACCAATTACGATCGATGAATCACCGACGACCGACCATCAAATATGTAAAAGCAAATCGTGATTTACTAAAATTATACACGAGCTCGTTTATACTCAAATGAAATACCTCCCATATAATATGATAGTGATAATCCGTATCGTCGTCTTGTAATAATTATTAGATATAGATACATTATAAAAACAAGTTACTATGTATTATTATTACTTACACTACTGTACTTGTGTTTATTAAAAATATATTTTATAATATTATCTAATGTAAAGTAATAGGTATGTTTTCTATTCGATATTATTATATTATTACTATGTGATTATGTTTAAAAAAATATAAATTTTTCAGTTGTTCAATATTCCAATTTTATTTCATTGACCCGACAGCTTGCAAGTATTGAGTGGCTGAATATTACCGAGATCGTGCCAACATTTTATAAGATGTAGTTTCATGGTCCACGACAACTATATAAGTAATTATATATGGAATATTGCATAAATATTGCCACCTATCCGTTCACGTCTTTATAATAATAAACAAGGTGATTTACTAATGAATGATGTTCACTTCCACGTTTTACTTTAATAATTATTTTTTTCGAATATATGATACGCCAAAATTTTACGAAAACTTATCCTCTAAAAATGTACGAGATAGAAAAAGGGGATGTTCTTTGAAAAAAAAAGTTTATACCCCCACTGGATACCTTTTAAGTAGTCGGTACACAAAATATTGAGAATTTGAAAATATGGTATTTAGGTATGTTAAGCAATTTTAATAACCAGATTTTTAATGATTGTATTATGAAAGAAAAGGGAGGGGGTGGTCTATTCACATTTAGTGAATTCATTGTATACGTTGATTCAACTAAACTGCACGAGCTCATATAGTAGGTATAGTATACCTACCTGCCTACGCAATGGCAGCATAACATACGTTATTTTCACATATAAATATTGTCTTTTACCTATGCATGGTTCATAGATATATCAAAATGTGTATAAATATAATGAAAACAGTTACATCACTTCCATGATAGTTTTTTAGCAAATCGCCTGACCTATAACGTGACACGTTTTGCGCATATAACCTAACCACGTATAGGTATCATTAAAATACCTATATCACATTGTAATGTGTTTATAGTTATTATATTATGATCATTTATCAGTCTTCGGTAAAAGAGAATACAACACAAAGTCGTTTAACCGTATATAAATATTGTGATAATGGAAGTAAATATTTGACAGTCGATGTCATTGTGCGTGCTTATCAACGATTCATATTGTCTACAACTTTTATACATATTTTATATAGAATTATCTTTAAACTGCACTACTCCGTTCATCTATTATAATGATAGATCAGTTTATTATAAACGATATGATGTATTATGTTTACATTGCTCGACGGAGTCGTCCGTTTTATAAAATAAGTACCTATGTACAGTACTTAGAAAAATCAAGTTAAAGCACTACATATTATACATATTATTATTCTGTAATATATAATATACAATAATATAATATAATCATTTAAGCATATGGTTGTTAACCATTTCTGTCAAAATAATATTTTTTACACAATATTTTTCCATCAAAAAGTTATGATTTTCGTTTCCAATAGACGTTCCGTCAAAACAGTTTGGTAACCAATGATTTTAATTTTTAAGCAATTTACTTATGTATAGTAATGTAACATAGATTAAGTTATGGTGGTTAGTGATTGATTGCAAAAACTGTACAATAGTATACACATTGTCAATTGTCCATAACAGAAATATAAAAGTGCTATTGTAATCATCAAGATACTTGTCAAAGTCATAGAAAAATAGTTTTAGGTGGGATTCAACTACTAAACTTTTACAGTACACATAGCGTAAATCGTTAAAATTCAACTGAAGAACTTAATATGATAATGTATGTGATTTTTTACGTATTATTATTACTTATTAGCATTATGATTTTTTATAATGTTATTATTTTTTATGGTATTTTAAAGTATTTAAATAAAATGAATATTAAGTGATATAGATATGGAATTATATAATGATCAGAATATTTCCTTATTTTAATGTTTATATATGAATTTTCCGTTTATATATGGTTCCAAATTAATTTTAAGTAGAAAAGGCGTATGAAAATATCAGGCAAGCAGTTTTTTGGTAAAAGTGAGCTATACACGAGCTAACGTTTATCTACATGCATATTATGTTTGCAAGAAACGAACGGCATATTAATTTATTAAGGATCTTTTGTGCTCTTTAAAACCTTTGGGCCTTTACCTAATATGTGTATTTATAACCATAATAATAATATAGCTATGGTATATAGTCTGGTATACCAGCATAAATTTGTACTAAACGTTTTGATTGTGATAATATTAAAACTATTTCAAAGACAATACGAGTGTATAGGTGGGCCTTGTAATCCAAATACATTTTTGTGTACGCTCCCGGCGCTGAACGATAAACGATTTTAACAACATTGTTTTCGTGGCGTACGTCCTCAGGGAAAAATGTTTCATAGTGGGTTTAATATTATAATGTAATAATATCAATATCTGTGCGTTGTAGTTCTGCCAAAATATATGTAAAATAATAAATTCTTATACTTATGTATAAGTAGGACAGAAAAAAAACTCATAGAACCTCTTAAGAACCTCTTGAAAGTCATCTATGGAACCCATACTTTAAAAATTGATTTTCGGGTTTCGTACGTTCTTTTTGATTCAACAAATTCGACATCATACTTGAAAATGAATAATATATTTTTATTATATTATTATTCCAAAAATAATAAAATAAATTATTACTAAATGACGATTTATGTACGCGTATGCGGCAAAGTGCAATTCATGTAATGCGATAATATTTTCCATATCTAAGACACTTCGTAATTATTACCATTATTGCGGGTCACGGACGGGCTTTTAACAATTAATAACCGACTTAATTTAAATTTTAGTGCCGCTCTTTAGTTGTAGTACCATCTTGATATATTAGGAAGGTATAATGGACTTGGATATACAGTGTGCTCGATGTTCGAATAATAATATTATGTTGTGCGCAGGCCAGCATTTTCAATCGACACAATATACCGTTTAGTGTACACATTGTAATAGTTATAGAAAAATGAGCTTATAAACATTTAAATCGAAGTTGACGTCGTCGGAGGTATGCACTGTGCAAATAATAACAATCACACGATATCATAACACAGTGGTGCGTTATTATTAACAGCTATATTACGAGTATAATCAATTTAATTAATCTGTTTGTTGTTTAATGCCATTTTATTATTTCACCATTGCGTTTTTACTCGTAAACCGTAATTATTTATTATTTATTTTGCGGTGTATTAAGTCGAATTCATTAAATGTTTTTATACTTTTTACCGGTATTTGACTCGTAATAATTTATTGCAATATAACCGCCGTTGACCTTGCACGAATGTTTATTATGTATTATAAATTATAACACAAGAATACTTATATACCTCTTTATGCATAATACTGTGTACCGCGTGACAAGACGACACGACGAACTTCATCGATTTACGTTGCAGAGTTCTTGCATTATTATTAATTATTAATTACAATTACTATTATTATTATCATCATTATAGGATGATATAAATCTGCTGCAGCGACGGTTAAGTACGGCATTCTACCGCGAATAGTTTCTACAATATCGCATACGTCATTAACGAGGAAGTGTTGGCTAGTGAAATACGACTGCTGTACATAATAGAGCTTACGACACTCGTCATATTATCTATAGTCGTACAAATGTTATAAAAAATGTGTGTGTATTATCACACATACACGCGTGTATTCCGAAAACGAAAACATATCACGAAACAATAACAAATCCCTTATGCAGAAGACCGATCAGTCACTCGTCCCGACGACGCGCATAACTATATATACCCATACAATGTCGTTTAAGTACACGTTTTTATTTCTTCAAAACAACGGTCTACGTGTGCGCACTACACTGCTGCGTACAGATATAATATATTGTACAGGTACTTAAACATACACGTCTATATTGAGATAAATTAGATCGTCCGACGAGCATGATATTATGTACTATATTATGTATACATTATATTGGGAACCGAACACTGATAATAATAATATGTATAACATACACAATACGACGTGTTTTCACGCTCACGCGATACACCATATTAATCGGTCGATTGTATATATTATACGTATGTATACGTATTACTACTACTATTATATTACGGCGTGTTAATAACGTAATTATTTCGTGTAACGCGTGCATTTCTGGAATTAAATGAAAAAAAAAAAAAAAACACGATCAACTGTTTTTATTATTACCGTGATGTCTAGTGTCGACTAATTGCTATTAATACGCGTACTGTTGTATGTATTTAGGTAGGTACACCCGTAATAATAAAAAAAAAAACGATTGCACCGTTCTCGGACGGTGCATATATTATGATAGCGATATTACAATATTATATATTAATTATGTTTCGGTGATTGATCTAGAAAACAAATTATATTAATTTTTTTTTCGGTGCGAGCGTCATTATTTAGTGAGAGGGAGGAATGGATTTAATTTTTATTTGTTAAACATTTTTTTTCTTTTTATATAATCACCATTTTATGTACATAATATACATGTATCTTTTATTACGACCTTTTTTTTTTCCATTACAATGACGCCCACTCATCAACTACAACATGAAAACCCACGACGGGTAATGTGCGTGTTATCTGAAAATAAGATGTAACATTGATTTAAAACACATACCTATTATAATAATAATATAATTTAGTGTGCTGCAAGTGAAACCGATAGTGTTGATTTTTCAAATTTAATTATTCTCGTTTGCTGTACATAATATTATTAACATTTCAAATTAACACCTACACTGTATTACGACTGTTCGAACCGATAAGTTTCGGGAAAAAAAGCGGTCAATAGTAACTCGTTTGGGTAATTACTTTTTTATAGCGCGTATAACGTACTCAATTAATACTATATCAGCAACATCGTCGACGATATACTTTAAAATAATAATATTTGACGAATACATTTCGCGAAAATAATCCCTATAATATAATAAGATCATTAAGTGAGGCATAATGCATGCGCGATTTGGTCAACTATACGTTAGTTGACGACGGGTAAAGAATATAAAAAAAGAGCGCACTCGATCTATCGAGATGTCGAAGAATAATTTTATACGGTTATTTATTATTGCGTCGATCTTTGGCGTATAAACAGTATTATCTGTGGAGATGATGGATCACGGTGATGACGATGAATAATATTATAATGACGTGTACCCATTATTATATTACATTATTATTATATATAGAAGACGTAATATCGCACGAATCGCACGTGATCGTATTGGCGGTGCGGTGATTGCGTAACGAGAACAATATAATATTGTATACCGAGCTTAAAACCCTAATATATATATAATATAACCATTTTATTACGGAAACCAGTCGCGTAGATGAATAATATTTAGAGCGGCTGCAACCCGATTGAGCGCAGCTTACCTTTTTCACGATCCGATTGAGCTGTGTAATCAAGTAATAGAAATCTAAAAAAGTACCAAAATTCGACATGATTGAATATAGAAATGTGTATAACATTTTCGTATTTATTTATATGCTATAAACCGAAATACATTTTTACAAATTTTGAAAAAAATAATTGTAAATTTTATTTTATCACAGACTTCGGTATATTGCATAACAACATAATAAAATTGAGTATGATATTGTCTGTTTAGTGGAACGGCTGATAGTTGTATTCAAGCTACGCTAACGAAATAAAGTTTATGCGTAGATAAAAAATTGTACTGGTAATACTGTATAAATATTTCATAAGACGTATATACATCATGGCCGGGTCTGATCTTAGTTAAACCATTCAAAAATTGACAACGTTGAATAAAATGGTAGTACTTTTTCTGTGCTCAATCGGATAGTTAAAAAAAACGGATCACACTTAATCTAATATCGTAGTTTAGAGCGTATACTGTTTAGCCCGTAAATAGTTTAAGCGATTCCGGTAGTTTATTGATAAACGACGGAAAAAGCTATGCGATATGTGATGGGAGATGACGCGAAAATTTGTGATATCTACTGCGTAAAATAATAAAATATCTACATGTCGTTATGCATTTATAAAACGACTTTGTAGGTACATACGAATTTCTCGTGAAAAAAACCATAGGCGTTGAAATATACAATTTTTAGACGATGAAGGACGATTCGGTCAGGTGTCGCGACGATAGCTGATCGTCGTCCTCGTTGTCGCCACCATAATGTAATATAATGTTATTAAATAGTTGCTGTCGTCGTCGCGGGACGTTTGTAAATTTCACGCATCCGATTAATTGTTGCTGATATTGGTGTGGCGGCGGCGGACGTTTTACAATAATACGCCGTCGAATATTGGTCGGGTCCGCGTGTTATGCATCGGCACCGTGCGAATAACCATACTACGTCGCATAATCGTATACATTATTATTTATTATTACGAGCGCACGCGGAATCGATGTTATTATATTAAGCGCGCGAAAAACCGTTACGAAAACGATCGATCATCGGAAGACGTTTTGTCGAAATCGACCCGGTAGCACCACAATGACAAAAAGAAAATTATTATCCACGAAAATAAAACGTCTCGTCATCGCGCCCGAAGAACGCGTCCCATTGAACGCGCAAACGTCGCATAAGCCGTCAGCTGCCCGCGCGACGACCCCTGCAGTACTAACAGCACCACCGGTAGTGGACACGCGACGACCGTAACAATAATATATAATAATTGGAAGTCGGAGGCGTCAGTGTGGCGATCTGGAGACGGACGAATGCCACGCTGCTGATGTACCGACGTCGCAGAGTTATAATTTTAATCATACCTCAGAGCACACATACAATGTATTGGTAAACCGCGAAATGTATTTTTACGTTTGGGATACGTACAGAAAACTATTGGCTCGATTTACACGCGGTTTTTATTTGTTCGTTATTATGTAGACAATTTTTTGACATCGGACGCAGACGAGTGGTTGGAATTTCATAAATCCGGGGTGAGTGTGCGACCGTGTCTTTCAGTTCTGTTCAATGGTATATTTTTGGGTTTTTTTTAAATAAAATTATATTTGATTAATTTTAATAAAATCTGTTTTTAGTGATATCTGCACGAAAATTAAGAGAGTATAGTTTGAACCACTTTCGAAACTATACCAAGAGCTATATCCGTTCCACCACATGCAGTCTTACTGCACTCCAGTCTACGTCGAATTAGTTCACAAGGCGATGACTGGTGTTTTATTTTGTTCGGTTGTTAATATCGTCATTATTGGTTTATGTAGGCGAGTACCTACTACCACCTACTTACATAATATCATTACGTTTTAATAAAATCTGAATTTCGACCAGGAAATGATTAAAACCATTACGTCCAACTCTGACGGTTACGTCGTAGCCAATAATGATGACGAGAATATGTATACCGTACGATGATGATAATAATAATAATAATAGCTGCAGGTATTCGAGGCGGCGGGCGTGCGCACGTCTTCGCTTCTGCAGACGGCCGTGCGGGGTTAGGTTAGGTTAGGGACTCGGCACATAGCGGTTGTGGGAGATATCCACGAACACTACATAACAAACACATACACACACCTACATATATATATATATATATAGAACACGCGCTTTTGCGCGCTACCGGACTTGATAGTCGTGTCTGGCCTTTGGTCTCCGCGGGGACGATCGTGTGTCACGCCGCCGCCACTGTCACCGACGAGGTCATCGCGCGCGGAAAACCGTATAATATTATATATTTATGTATGCATTTATAGTATACCGTCACACCGCCGTCGCCGGTTTATGTGACGACGTCGGGTTCTCGAGCGTATTTTTGTACGTGCGCATCGTATAAATGAAGCGACTGTAGTACAATATATATATATATATTATAAATTGTCGAGTTGTGACGATTTTTATTACCATCCATTATTTATGATAATAACGTTGATGTCCGATGGTTTATTATTTTTGGAATGTCAAACGTTTAAATAATGACGTGTTCGAAGCCCACAATAATCCGTGAATAACATTAACGTCGTTTTTCGGCCATGCCCAATCATCATTTTGCAGCTTAAGTCCAAGAAAAAGCTTCGAGCTTATATTATTTTCAATTTAAGATTATTATCAATTCGCGGAATATTCAACGTGTTCGTACCCATATAATACATAATTAGCTGTTGTAAATAAATTAAAACAATGTGTTGATAGGTTAGTGATTTATACTGCTCGAAATTTACTTTAAAAAAAAAAAATGTAGATCAATTCTGTTCTTAGTTTATCTTGATATAATTTTTTAGTCAATTTTTTACCTCTACAGTAAAATACAACGAAACCTAACCAGTCGTTATTATTGATAGACTTGTATAATGTTATAATATGAATTCACTATAGTTATCACGTTCAAATATTAAATATTATTCTTAGAAATTAATATTTGCCATGACGTCTCACCTAACTTTACCGTGACGCACCACTATAATATTATATGATTTTTTAAGAATAATTATAATAAAAAAAACATTTTTTGTTTGATATAATATAAATAAACGATATGAAAGCGAATTCTGGTAAAATAATTCAAAAAATCTAAAAACTACCATAATATCAAGTATATTGCAGTGTAAACTCTAAAAAATGATAATAATATTAATCGCGATACTCCAATGATGTTTAATTTTGTTAAAATGTTTAATTGGAGTTAATTAATTTTATAATACATTGGGCAGAATATTATTTGTGATTTCTCGATTATAAAATATAATCGGACATGATCCCAACCGATATATTATCTACAGTACATATAATATGGTATCTAAACACACTAATTAGTCATAATAATTTTATCGTATCTTATGCACAGTTGTGTGCAAGACGCGATTGAAAGATTAATTATACGATATTATCGTATTATTGTATGAACCTTTTCGTGCGCTTACAGAAACAAAAATTATCGGTATGTATCAATCGAATCATGTACATACCCGTCGTTGGCATCATATACGTATGCTATGCTGTCTATAAATTTCGTCTTAACAAAAGGCAAAAGTAAAGAAAAAAAAATTACAGATTTTCATAAATTGTTTTATATTGTTGCAATAAATGCGGAGACCGACATAGTTGTAAGGTGCGAGCTGTTTGCTCGTACTCATCATCCGTAAATAAATACATAATATAATATAACATTATGTTATTATTATATGTCAGTGTGCCAAATCAACCGTGAATAACACATTTACAACACGCGCGAGTTGCACAATTATATATTATTATTACTATGATCATTCCGTCAATGGATTTACAGCATACACGTTTATTTATTATCATTTTTTTAATACTTTTTTTTTCGTTACGATAATATGATGTTGACAATCGCTATTAGGCATACAAAAAATCTGTTTTGAAATGCTGAGCGAACAATATTATTCCATTCTGATTCCGATACACGTCGGATTTCGGTTTCACGGTTATGCGCAGCGAGGGTAGCTTAGAGAAAACAAATTCGTAAAATGAAAATTCATTTGATTTATTTTCGTGCAAATCGGATAAAATATACTGCACAAACAATGATTACAATAAAAAGAAAAAAATCGTACAACTACGGAAGGGTCCATTATAATGTGATGATGTCATGATAGACGATAACTATGTTATAAGACGTCGCAAGCGTTCACGACTGCTGTTGTAGATTATACTATATTATTATATTAATGAGTAAGTAGTCCGCTGCAAGTGGGACTTAAACATTTCCCGGATTTGTCAGATTTATTAAAAAGTCAAAAGTAAATTAGTTCAATTTAAGTATCACACATTTCTAAAACGATAAAATATCCTCTATTATGATTTTTTTGTGCATTATCGATTATTATTGGTGAATTAATGAAAATGTTGTTTTGGTGAAATTTATTCTTTAATTTGATTAATTACATTGGATTTTTAAAATAAATTCGCTAATTCCAGATTGTATGTAATCTTTTGGTTGTATAATTATGTCATGGTGTGTCCAACAACGTATATAATGCATTAAATATAAGCTTGTATTTATTCTGTATAATAATAGCCCGCAGAGTATTATAATACGAACTTATCACAAATTAATTAACGACATTTGAGTAAAGAATCATTTAGCAACTATTTTTTTAAATCTCATAGTTTTGTTTTTTTAAGCGCATAATATCCATAACTTGCATATTTAATATATTTTTAGTGCTAGACAAGTAAAGGTATGCGAGTATGTGTGGATACAGTCTCAATGCGAATTATATGCACAGAAAACATCTCTATTCGCAAATCGCATATATTAAAATACATAGATTTTCTGACGACGGTGGCGTGCCTGTATTTTTTTTTCCTACGCAGACCGTTTTGAAATTAATTAACCGAAACGCGTACACAGACGTCTCTTATTATAATATTATAGTGTATTAAGTGTTATAGTATTGTATAAAAAACCACTCGATGCGAAATGTTGGAACCAAGCCATAACACATCGGTATACATTTCGAGTAAAACGATGCGAGTAAAATCCTTCCGTCAGTTATAACGACATTAATAATTAGTATTATATAATATCATATTGTATCATGAGGTCGACTTACAACTATACAAGTGTTCAATATGCGCATACCTTAATACACTACTTAACATCATTGTGTATACAAGAATAAAAAACAATCCGATACAAATTCGATTTCGTAGCGATATATTATTTATTGTCATATCGAACGAAATACGCGTAATTCTATGCAACATAAATCATATAATCCTGATCACAATATTATCCAAAATGCGTTCGCGTCTCCGACAACAAGGACGACAATCTCATTTCTTCAATAGATCTTTATCGTCCAACATTTGGAATTTAAGTATACGAATTTTAACAAGATTAATTACATTTTCATTGCGATAGCCAGTTAACAAATTTCATTCCAGTTACTGTTTTTATCTATAAAATACGAGTATATATTATATAATCGTATCGCCCGTACTCAGTTATACTTGCTAGAATTTACGGACGCCAAAACCTCTGTATTCTTTGTAAGACTAAGCACTATTTAAATTAGCCGGCTCTTTCAACTTCATAATATATAGTACGATAGTTTACGTTTGTCGACAAACGTCCGTTCCTTACTTGAGACCGTGATTTATCGATGTTGCGATAACTAACGCAAACACACAATGTAATAATATATTATAGGTATATCGTATGAATATCGAATATGATTCTGAAATAAAAATCAATTTTTACCACATTATAATTACTATACTTACGTTATTCCGTAATTGTTATTCTCACTCCGTTTTCCTATCGTTTAGCACTGTGAAACTTCGAGAAGAGGACGATGTTCATGTTCGTAATAATAATATATCATACGCCTCGTCTCGACTCGTGTCCATTCAAATGTATCCGTCTTTTGTGTCCGTTTGTTTATGGGCCGGTTCCACACACGCATACACACACACACACCTGTGCCTGTGCGTGCATATATACGCATTGAAACGTCTACATGGAAGACAGGGCGCGCGCCAAGAGCTGTGGTCAATTCAGGCTAATTGCGCGTTAACTCGCGTAGGTATCATCAATCACCCGTGTCCGAGCATCGTTAATGACCACAGTCTTTGCTCTCACACTCACTGATCGTACAGACGCTCAAATGTTTCCCGTGGACAACGGCACCGATAAATAGATAAATAGAGAGAGAGAGAGAGAGGAGTGAAAGAATGTTCGAGTGGGAAAGAGAAAAGAGAGCTTTCATGCAACTCTTGTTATTAATACGTATACGTTTATGCGTTTTGTTTCGCCGGAGATGCCTATATGCAGACAGACGTGTGCACGAGAGACATACCAACCAAGTTATCGTCCTCTAGCTGACTCTAGATAATTTATATTATTTGAGACGACTAGCTGTGTCTTGTTGTTCTGATTAACAGGTAATATCGTTATGGAATAGCTTAAGGACTTACGACAACTACAGATGAATACACATTTTGAGGGCAAAAACTGTGTTTACATTTTGATACACTAATCAGATTAATTCAAAATCATCTAGTTTATTTTATATTAAATTAATACGTTTTTCATTATATATATTATAAAAATGTGATTATTTTCGAGCAAAAAAATAGCAAAAAATCCATGTGATATCAACTTTAGATAATTTTATAAAATTACTATAGTATATTTTAACCAATCAAAGGTGTGAATATACGAGAAGTAATCAAACTTGTTTTTTTGTTGAAGATCTACTTAGAGTATATATTTTTTTTTTTTTTGAGAATTAGTATTTTAGTTTTATAATTAATAATTATAATATATTGTATTATAAATACAATTGAAGAAATAATAAAGTTAAAACATTTAATCAAAAACTAATGAGCGATAACGCATAATACATTCTAATAAAGAGGTGATTCAGTGATATTTATTTTGAAGTCGGCTGTGATCGATTGTGTGGACACCGCTGATGTTTGTGTATACTTACTATTATTAGGTATTCAGGTATTATAAGTATAGAATTGCAAAATATTAAGTAATATTATATTTGTATGTTACATAAAAAAATAAAATATTTTTATCGGCAGTACCCATTAATTTTAATTTCGCGTTGGATAATGATAGCAGCAAACAAGGGGGACGACGACTACCGACTACGCGTTCCAAATTGTCATTTCGCAACTGTTGCAATAACTATAGGTATCGTGAACAAACCTAATCTATAATACGTCTTTATTAAAAATAATATCTATAAATAATTTATATAATAGGTATGTAAAATTTTTAGTCATACGTTGAGCACAATTGCCATAGTCGTTGTTATTTTTACGTATAATACAGGATTATTCGTTCAAATTCAAGGATCGGCAATATATTTCCATAAAAAATTATACAGAAATTTAGATTAGAATTTAAATTATCCCGATGTTCTCATCAGGCACGTAGTCAGGATTTTATTTTATTCTTATTTTTTTTCGTTATAGTGTGTGGGTGAGTGGAAGGGGGCTTAAATAACTTTGGATATTATTTTTATTTTATTTTATTTACATGATTAATATACAAAACATGTTGTAAAACTTTTTCATCTCCGCTTTGAATACTTCACTGTATGTCATATCGTTGTCTAATAAATTGTAGTTTGGAATTTTTAAATTAATTACATTTCAACTATTATAGAGTGTATACTGTTTAGTACTGTACATAATGTATACTATACACTGTATAGTATATGTCATGTCTGCTATATTGTTGTGGTATCAGTAGTCTCCGCACTAAGGAGGAGAGACAACATTTGGATGCTTTGATAATTTTTAAACTTTTGATTTATATGTGAAATAAAAAAAAATTGCACGGGGCTGTAGAGGCAATTACTCTCCCCTTCTTCCAATAAATAAAAATACTTATTTCCAAATTTTTTCCTACACCGCAATATTTAGCACGCAATAACTACACATATGCACGACAATTCATAAAGTTTTCAAATATTTCCATAGCTTTAAAAAATAAATCATGCATAATGGATGTGGCCAAAACCGAAAATATTTTGCTAGTACTGTAATGGTGTGTAGTGCATATGACATGCACATTTTAAAACGATTTTTGTCTGATGTCCCTCATTAACGCCACGAGTTTATTTGTTGGTCGTAAGTTAAATGGTGCTATGATAATGACGATAATAAATTTTTAGAAATGGATACATCATTATAATATAATATCATGTACCTACCTATACGTCCTCCACACATCAAAAAACATTTTAATATTTATTATATTATATCTTTTCTGAGTATATAGTAACTAGCGGACTAGTGAGAATATATGTGTTGAGAAGAAATTTTCTTCTAATAGGATTGTACACACAATGACTACCTATTCATTTTCAACCGACTTTTCGTAATCTCATTCCATTGTTCTTAAATCTCGATTCGACAAATTGGAGCATTACTGTAGGTACACTTCCACATTTCATCGAACGTTTATTCTGGAGCACCATCCCGTACATATAGATACACAATTAAGAGGACACTTAAACACCGTTTATACATTATTACGTCTTTGTTTACAAAGCAATAGAACAAAATCCTAAAATCATGCTCAACGGTGTTTACTGTTTTAAAATAATTATACGTTATATAATATAAATGTGTCGTATTAAAGCTTTTTTGTTTATAACCAACCTACGCGATATTATTACAAACAATAATAGGCATACCTACGAAATGAAACATTAAAATCTAATATAGTTAAATGTTAAAATGTATGTTCTATGCATATATTTTGTACTACTTAAATCCATACGACTAACGCGTCCAATTAAATAGTCAATGGTCAGATTTACGAGAAGATAAATAAAATTACACACAATGTCTACTATAAATTACAAATAATAACTACGAAGATATTTACTACTTGCATGAATTGCTATAATAACGCATACAATTATGGAAATCTATTATGACAAATATTGCACCCCAGTTAAAATCTGTATGTACCGAATGTGTTTTTTTTTTTGAATATATACCGCATAATACATTTATAAGCCACGTTCAAAGACAAACGTGGTGAGGTGCACTTTGTCAGTAAGAATAAAGTATAAAATAATTAATACATATACCATAAAGTTATTTGCCGACGAAAAAAGTGCGAAGAGCATAATTATATTATATGATATAGTATATACACATTATATAATATAAAATAATGGAATATTATATTTTCTGATAGATAATAAGTATTATTCGAATCGAGTGCAAACGCGTATACAAATGTACAATAATAGTTATATAACATCATACATTTATATACATACAGTGAATTAGATTTAAACATTCATAGGTACACGCGATAAATAGATACACACACAGAAACACGTGCTAATACTCATCCGTCCGGGGTGGTACAACGTGATAATATTTATTAAAATAATTAATTGCTGAGTATGTAATAATATGGTCGCGTGCGAATACCTGTGCGCGTTTTCTAATTAAACGTTAACTTTTAATTAAAACCTTTATGCACGCGGCGTATTATTATTATGTACTTTCCTGTATTGTAATATCATAATATACCACACTGTGTACTATTATATTATTATTACTACACTTAGAAGAGTCAATCAATGCGGTACGCGTACGTTATAATATTCATTAAAAGCCTCGTGTCTAGGCCTCGCTAAAACTGCGGTGCACTATTTTCAACGACATTGACAAGTGTCTCATGAATAACCTCTTCGTGCGGCGAGCGGCATTCTCCCGCCATTATTATGCAATAGAGGCCCCGGTGAAACCGACTACTATTTTCAATTATTTCGTTCGAACGAAGGCATATACATAGGTAGGTAGGCACTATAGGCAGGTACATTATGTCGTGTGTACATAGGTGTATACGATATCATGCGCGTACGGTTTATATCGCACTCATTACTCGTTTACAATATTTAATATATTCGCCGTGCTTTTGTTTTACGGCGCACGGCTGGTCGGAGAAGGGGGGAGGGGGTAATGAATAAATGGTATATTTACGCGATAATTCAGCAAATAGATTTGCGCCTCCGCCTTTGTGAGCGATAATAATGTATGTGCTATACTACTTTGCGTTCATATATAGAGAACATACATATATAACGAGAATGGGTTTCTGAAAACGTAATTTCCGTCGCCTTTTACATCACACAAAGATATAATAATATATTCAAGATATCGTATATAGATAGATGCTTTCGGTAATATAATACGTCGTTATTATTGATACTCGTGTCTTAAAAAATATAAAACCACCGAAAAATTCGTCTATAATAATTAATAATAATTACAAACGCACGCACGACGGACGATTAGAATATTGATTCCTATAGTCACTTCGCCTACAGTGTCTATAATATCATATTATATTATATATAAATTATAATATTATTATAATACGTAGGTACCTACGTGTTTAGTATATAATAGTATTGTACGATTACTCCGTCGTCGATTCAGACCGTTCGCGATCGAGACGAATCCGAATTATTCGTAGACACGTTTTGCTTCTCGCGAAATTCGTTCATAATAATATAGGTAGATATAACATTGTGATGGGGTGGTTAACTGGTGTCATGAACCCTGCGATCTCCGTAGTTGGACGTTACGTTTATTCAACAAAGTAGCACGTCAAAGGCACGTTTGGACGTAAGTTCTCAATAAATATTAAGTTTAAAGTCAACACGGTTATTTTAATTGATCAAACAAATTATAAAAATGTATATCTACAGCAACTCACAAGTATACAACATAACATTAACTTTTAAAATAAAATTTAATTGTTTTTTTAACCATATAGATATAATGCTGACGTTCTACCGAAGAACTTATAATTATTTAGTGACCTAGAGGTGATGTATGGCAATATCGCGGCTATAACGTAATGACTCACATTAGCGATAAGTCCTACAATTTGGGACGCGGTAGATTAGATCTGATCTCATCAGTTTGATCATAGATTTAGTCTTCCTACAATTACGTATGGGTAGAGGTCACATACATATAAAACTGAATTAAATTTGTTCGTACCAATCTGTCTTATAAATAAATATATATTTCACAATTCAGTATGTCCATAGGAAATATGAGTATCCGTATTTATCTTTATTGCTTACGTAAACCTATTAGTTTATTAAAATATAACAACGTATTATATACATATGTTTATGACAAGTAGGTTTCTACCCACATTGCTCGCAACACTTATCTTCTGAGCACATTTCTATATAATTTCAATTAGTTATAATTTAAAGTATTTATAACACTAACTACTTAGTCTTTACATCGCTCATAATTATATTACGACGATGCTTTATTTATATCACGCAGTAATTTTTTAACACTTAATTATTTCAATTTCGACCAATGTCCATGTTCGATTTCGTTATCAGAATGGAAATATACTCAGTAAGAATGGTGTGTGTGTGTGTGATGAACACTTCAGAAATCTACTTGGAAAGCTAATGGTATATAGCTATAGTCGCGAATGTATATAATATTATATACATAATCATTGCGAAAAAAATAAAAGGAGAATAAATAGACGATGAAACGGCGGTGAAGAAGAAATCGCACGGTCAGCTCACACACATACACACACACTCACACACCTGCCGGCACTCGGCAGTGGCTCCCACGCGATCATGTGCAACACGGAAGACTCCGGACAACGACGACGACGACGACAACGACGACGATAATCTCTGAACTCAGTCACGAATTCAGCCCGTGTCGTAACCGCGTATGGTCACCTTTGTTCTGCTGATGCTGCGGCTGCTGCTGTTACCGCTTTAGACGCGATTGATGACGCGGTAGTTTTTCATTTCGTTAATATTATTATTAGCATTTTTAAATATACATTTGTTATATATATATATTTTTTTTTTTGCGTACGGTGAAAACTTTACACTACAGGTCGCGGCCCCTCGACTTATTATAATATTATACGTACATGCCGACCGAGTCCGCCCACCTGCAGAAACGCGTCTCGAAGAGAGTCAGTCATAATCTGTCGCTGCCGCAATAATATAATACATATTATAATACGTCGTAACGTCATAATAATACGACCGCCATAGGTGCTGCACAATGGACATACATATTTCATAAAGATACGTCCCGTGAAAAAATAAATATTTAAGAACTCGCTGACGGGGAAAAAAAAATGTACTATCGCGGCAGTAATTTCGGTACTCAGACTCAACCGACTTATGATGATATTATAATTTATAACCAAATGTAAACTCCACACTGATAACAATAAGGTTTTGTAATATTTTAAATAATTTCGATTTGTGTGTGCGCGCGTGTGTACTTCACTATTTTACCATATTTTAACCGGACCTAGTGTGTATACATTTATATGACATTGATTAAACGAATTCTCATTCTTTCCAGAACGTTGTAACAATAAAGTCTTACCGCAAAAGTTCGGCCACAGGCGACATCGCTGCAACCGACTAGCTGGTTATGGTAATACAATATTTATACCATAGCCGACCGTCGTAAAGTATATTTTTTACAGGATTACTTATACGTATACATAATATACTATATTATCTATATTATTCTTATTTTAATGGCATGCCTATTCGATTTGACAAAGGTACTTCATTTTCATAATATTACAAGTCGTCGTATAACTCCTGAAATGAAAATCATAACAAAAATGATATAGGCAATTGGAACTTATATACATTTACGCGACGTTGGATTTTAAAACGCTTATTTAGTTGACCAGTTGCGTACGATAAGACTGTGTTACTATAAGAAATGACAAAACTTGCGGTGGCAGATTTTGCGACGGGCAAACGATTCGAACACTTTGGATTGAAATTTATTGTAATATTTATTATAAACATTGAAATTTAGATCGTTAAAATTGTTTTACGTTATATCGATAGAATGGCGACCGCCAGATGCATCACTGTCTTCACCGCTCATTGCCATTTAGCGTCGTGGCTGTGAGATAATTAGTTCCGCACCGAACCTCGACGACAATCCGGGGCGCAAGTCGTCTCGCGTAATATACTGCCGTCTTCGTCGCGACAAGTCTACGGGGTTAAGGAACCCAGTCTTGGACCGGAGGAAGAGAAAAAACATTTTTTTCTATGTATATTGTATAATGTATATATATATATATATTTATCTGATTCACAGTGCTACCACGGTCTTACACACACACGCAGCTGCGTAAGAAGGCAGTCGTTGATGATGATAATAATAATAATAATAATTTTATTATTATTATTATTGTACATTTGCGAAACTATGACTTCACGACGAAAGATGCTACACCGGCTAACCAATAATAATAATAATAATAATAATAATAATAATAATAATGATAATCTACGAGTTATCGATAGACTCGTATACAGAGGAGTTTTACACTACATTAGATAGGTATATATGGATATACGGTTGTAGTGTTGGTGTATTACGGTTGTACCTATATAATAATAATATATATTGGCCGGGAGGTACGGCGACTCGAGTGCCCGGAGAGAATCGTTTTTTATTATTATTTCTTTTATCTGCGCGTGTGTGCATGTTTACACGTGTTTCGTGATAACTTTCAATAAACGGAATACTTTTGAATAATAATTACCTGCGCGCTCCAACGTGCACACGACTGCGGCAGCCGCCTCGCGACCACGGTATTCGCGTATATACACTTATATTATACTATGATGTAGGTATATATAAGTGCTTATCGTATTATTATTATTATTATTATTTTTTTTTCGTTGTTTTTGTAGTTGTTGTACACATGTTGTAATTTCTGCAACGCGCGCTACCGGACCGGACCGCCTTATGCTTTGACAGGAGTACCTTTAGTGTGTATGATTTTGATTAAACACATTATCATTAATTATAATTTATCAATATCCTCGAATTCGTAAAAATTGAGTCCTGACTGCAGCGTGCTACAGGATTTAATTTAAACGCACAGTGTTTAACCAAACTTTTGTTCATACGCATGAAATAGGTGCCTCTATATTGTATTGGTCACCGGGCATTTAAGTCGTCCAATTGGCTATTCAGTTAGTCATGACGAAAACAATACACACTAGATGTGCAGTTGTGTAGTTATATTATTGTAAAGAGGAATCGAGGATTTACGATATACCAACTATAGTAGTGTGCTCAAGAATTGCGAATGGCGATGGTAGAGGTTATTAATATTTAGTCATTACAGTAGAGAAGACATAAAATAATTAAAGTTTGATTAAACCAGCAACCGTTTGGAATAATATTATGAGTATTGTCGTTAAACGAAACGTTAAAATAAAGTAGGTACGTACGTAGTAAGTACCTACATTTATAACTCGACAAAAGCCTGGTAATAGTTTATGTGCATGCTGTCCGCAGTTATTATGCTGTTGTAGTTGCTAGTTGGCCGGTTTAATATAACATGATTGCGCGTTATTATACCGGGTAACCCGAGACTAGGTTTAAAAAATCGATTGATATCACGCAAGTTCTAGGTTTCAGCTAATTGGTTAAGGTCCCATATAACATTTAAATCTAGTCGCAGTTTATCGTCCTTTATTTGAGATAGTGAAATACCGCAATCCTCAACAGTACTGCTTTGATGCAACTTTCGGACCAACCTATTAACATTACTATATTTATCATACCGTGAAAAGATTAGCTCGTATGTGGCGTACCTACATAATATTGATCGTAACAGTTTTCAGAACGGCCCACAACGGTTTCCCTGACGTGTTATGATATGACGAGAAAACACGATGTGCCACCAACTGTACATTGTTAACGGCTACGACGTTCGTTGAACTATTGTGCACACTTGTGTAAATATACGTAAAATCGTGTCAAAGGTCGCCGGTACCGGGGGACTTTTGGAAAAAAGAAAAGACATAAACACGCGACACGACAGCGCGCGCGTAATATCGATATGGTTTATTATTATCGCCGTCCGCGCGTGGTTTGTAGGAGGCGCGGTATACAAATAAATTATATTTATCTATAATATATATATATATTATATACCTATCATGTGTATGTGAATAATAATAATTTATAGGACTTTATCAGTGGCCGGCGATCGCGTTTTCGATATTGTTGCAATAATATAAGGCGCGCGGGCGCGTATTTTATAATATTATATACTATTATTATTATTATTATTATTATTATTAGGTATTATACCTATGTATAAGCAACTATTATTGGCATTTGAATTTATCTATTCATTGTTTTAACGGCCTTATAATATACGGTAATAATAGTAATAATAATAATAATATATTATACCTCTAACCCGGTATAACGTATCTGCAACCATAATTGTGCCATTGACGGGCATAAAATATATTAAGTAAGTAAGTGTATATAGGTATATATTATAGACAAGTAGCGTTCGAGTTTACCAAACGGTTGTTACCTACGTCGAAGGCCAGCGCTTTTTGAACGACCACAGAATTTCGGAAATTGGTAGCGACGTCCGAATCGTGGACTGTCGAATTTTCTCGTGTAGATATAATACATTTACTATTTGGTATGCTGCAGAAAACTGTTTAACATTTCATTAATTTATTTATTTGTATTAGTTTCTAATAAGTAATTCTTATAATTTGACACTTACAGCTTATAGCTTACTTATACATTTGAATGATATTTAAAAACGAAATAGTTTTAAAGTTATAGTAAATTTTTGATGTATATTAATTAGTTAAGTTAGCGACTGGTGTGATAGTCGATCACTTCTCATATTATCACAAAAATTAAAATAGCTAATTTTAATGTTTAAAACGATCTGAATCAGACTCGAGAGTCAAAATAAATTCACTTTGCAAAACACTTCACAAACCCGTTCTTTTTATTAAATTTTATCGATTACAAAAAGTTTTTTTTTTGTCATTTAATTGATGTAAAATCTAAATATTTTTTAAATTGTTATTAATTTATTATTAATTTATAAAATGTATGTCCTACATTTTGAGGTCAACTACAAGATATTGTATTTAGGTGTAAATAGTATAACTATATTAATTACATTGCATAAAATGATTTTATAACAAATGCAACGGGTTCTAATAAATATAATTTTACAAGCGAATTTTGTACAAAATATACTGTGAGACATATATATTATGTTAAAATTGTAGTTTTAGCATAAATATATTAAGAATACATATTTCTAAAATATATACGAACGAAAGAAACTGAAAACTTTTGAAGCAACTTCAGCTCCGAATGTGTTTAATTGACAATTATTAACACTATCTATACTGCATATTATAACATTAGGTACTATTATATGGTATACGGTTATTTATTTATTTTTTATCCTATTTTTTAGAATATAACCGTTTTCTCGCTGTTCTACCATAGGTTACGTCTAGACGAGTCACCAGACGCGGAATGAAATAGAAAAAAGAAACCGACTACGATAGACGCATAGAAAAAATACCGTTTCGTCCGCGGGAAACATCACGGCGACGGCACAAGCGACAAATGTGCGATTCGTGTGGTCGCGTCAACGGTTTGCCGGTTCGAATCCGTCAGACAAACACAATCGGCGGGTAACGACCCTCTAATAGGTACATAATAACGCGATATAATGCGTATTATATCGCGTTGATATTGCCGCGAACGGTCCGCCGGAATCGTTCCGCCTGCGAGACGAGAGAGGCAGAGAGAGACAAAACACACACAAAAAAAAAAAAACGACCGTCCAAATCGTATACTATTTTACTATCGCCGTTCGTGCAACGTGCGTGTGACGTCTTATAGGCATAGGTACCTATTTATGTTGTACACACACACATATACGGCGGCGGTCGTCGTACGATAATGCGCACAGTGAAATATGTGTGTTGTTCGATTGTCGTCGGCGGGGGCGAGGCGAAACGGAAAATAATGTATGATGATGATAATAATAATAATAATAATAATAATAATAATAATAATAATAACGACGTGACAATGTAACAGAGCCACGAGCCACCTGGGCGACCGCCGCCGCGTACAGGTATATTACACGTTTACACAGCACTATAGGGCACGTTAGGACTCGCACCGTACACAATATAATATATTATATATTTAACGCAAACATAATGTCGTGTACACTTATATACGGATGGCGTACATACACGTACATAGCTGCGCTCTTTGGACGCGAACAAGAACAAAAACGGGACAACACGCGACAAAACACTAATTGTCGTTTGTGAGGACCGAGTCCTCTACTGCGGTAGCGCGAGCGCGCGTATGGTATTTATTACCGTGCATTGTTTTAGGGTTTCCGGGCGGCGAAAAAAAAGTGAATTATTACAAACACATAAATCTAATAAAAGTAAAAAGGAAAATTCAAAAACAAAAACGAAAAAAACACGCGCGAGTGGTTTTTTTTTTTAAATATTTATATCGTTTGTTTGTTTATTGTCTTCGCGGCGTCCTCCTGCCGGTGCAGTAATTGGGTTTCGGTCGAGAGACATCACTACCGGTAAAGGTGCTGACGCGACGTGCCCACAGTATATGTACGCGTATATTTCACGGTGTAAGTACACGTATACCATTATTATAATATTATGCTGCACGGGGCTCGGGCGCGTGTCTCTACACGCCCCGAAAAAAAAAAAAAACGCTTACCTAAGTACAATATCATTGCGACGTATGTTTTCAAAAGACCAATACCTATACGGAAAATATAATCATTCTATTACGAGAACATTGTATTCACTGTTATATTCTATTAAGAGATCGTAGCATTATGACAGTATTCAATAATTTTCAAGTCAACGTTGTTGAGAATAAAACTATTTCAAATCGATAGAAATCCGGTATTTTCGATTTGAAAATAAAAATGATGTATTTCGTTTCCAAATATTTTTAGGGTGTAGGTTCCGAAACAAGTTATAGTCGGTTTGGTTCCAGTTCATCGCTTAAACATACATAAATAATATGTACAGATATAATATGTTGTAGAAACTTTCTCGCGTTGAATATTTTCAGAAGCACTCAATTAAAATCGAGTGGCGTGATAATTTGTCGTCTATTCTAGAGTTTATAGTAAATTGAACATATTATTATGATATCATTAATTTTTTTATTTAAGTACTTAAATGTTAAATCTGTCACAAAATAATATAATTTGTTCTTTACTAATTACCATATATGTATATATCTAAATATCACTGAAAGTCACAACATATAGTTTGATATACTAAATAACCAATTTATTTATATCATAAAGCATAAAAAAAAAAAACATTGAAAATGTTTACTAGACTCTAGTATAGGTATAGATAACGTATATCTAAATATGTTACCATTGACAATAATCATTTTAAATTGAATAACTTATTAATTATAAAACACAATAGGTATAATTATATACTTCATTATTACATACTGTATTAATGTATCATAATAATACACGTCTTATTATAAGTATTTATTTTAGTAAGCAAGTTAAATCGAAACACTATCCAAAGTTGTTATCAAATTGAAAAATCGTTGTTGGTCGAAAAGCTTTTATATGGTTAAAATAAGGTAATTATGAGTTCTGTTTTATACCAATATCTATATGTTATACAAATATACATTATACGTATATGTATATTTTATTTTTATTTTTAAATAAAAAAAATAATTTGATGAAAAAAATATTGGTAAAAATCCGTAGGCTATATATAGCTTTATGTCGAGGCACAATGTTATGATCTAATCGGAAATTTGACGAATAAAAATAAATATAATTTTGTAATTTTTATTTTCATATTTTCGTTTGGTGTTTTCATTAGTATTGTTAAACAAATTATTATCGTTATATAATATCATATTCTAATATACCGATCATCTACTAAAGCATAAAATTAAAATGCCTGAGAGAAGGTACTTATTTGGATAGATACTCTCAACTTAAAAATTTAATTTTAATTTTCAAGAGATCGGAAATTATTTTAGTCTCGTTTTTATTTTGTTTATGTATTGATTAGGTCAAAATAAACTTGCTAAAGTCAAAAATTAAATTACCGATAATTTTTAGTTTAAAACATAAGATATTTTGGTCAAGATTATATTATTGTTCTATAACTATTTTATACTTCTATGTATATAAATATGTTATACTGCCGAATGATTCACTAAGAAGGTTCACTTCTATTTTTTTTTTTTTGTGAATATTTAAATTATAAACTTTGGAATTTTTAAATATACATAAAACTATATTTTAAAATACTTAGATTAAAGTAGTGCCCTGCGGTGATGATACTTCGTGTATAAACAGTTTTTTCCAGTAAATTGTTTAACAGATGATATTTTTGAAAAATTTGAATACAATAAGCTTGTGTGGATACACGACACTTTTTAAATGGTAATAATGAATCAATTATTTAGATAAACGGAGCTCTATATTTACTTAAAATTCCGAAAATCAAAATTTTAATTAATTTATTATTATTTAATTTGTTGTTGAAAAATAAAATAACAACCTCTGCAATAATATTTTATTCGTAACGTTTCCGAGTTTGTTTCTCTTAACCGTATAATGTATGTATATATTATCGAATAAACATAAAGTATAGAGTAATTGTATATACTCTACAATGGTTCGCGTTATAGGTGTATTATAAAATCGAATAATAAGTAACTAATTTTATAATTATAATATTATGTGTGTACATTATTTTTCTTCGAACCGCATTGATATTCGTTAAAGATAAATATTATAATGTTTTACAAAACACGCATATTATAATGGATTGAGCATAATATATAATTCTACAGTTACTGTGAGTTACCCACTATATATGTTCGTTGCAATCTTGATGTGAGTTCGCAATGTCTGCATGCACGTGAATAACTATAAAATGATAAAAAAAATAAACAACCCGTGTTCACCGTAAATAGTTGCCTATTAAATCTTATGTTGTAGGATGACGTTTACAAAACATAAAACCGAGAAAAAATAAACCTTCCGTGCAATTTGTTTTGTTTGTTTAATGTATCGTATATAAAACATATAACATTAACCCATAAAATAATTAAACCAGTTCAATTAAATGGTTTTTTTTTTTTTTTTTTGCGTCCAATTGTTGTCGTATTTAAATACAGTAAATAGATATATGTACAATATTTTTTAACCTAGTGCTCCATTGTAACACGTATATAGTGTATGCGTATCACATTATATACGCCTACTGCATAGCCACCTAGACGAACAAACGGAATGACACGAAATAATTTATTTGGTTGAAAAACTTTTTACATGACCTAAATAACGGCGGTTAGAACACGGATTTAAGCGTGTTATTTAGACTGAAATTATATAGGTGCACCACATGCGATATTTTTGTACGGAGTAATAACATACACTATTGGTTATAATATTACATGCATCTGTGAACTTATAGCTTTAAACACTTTTCTTTTTTGTTTGCAACTAGTAAACTCATAATGTATTGGATTATGTTAGCTCAACGGGTTATATATAGCCATATAGGTATACAGACAAGAAAATTATTAATTCTTAAGAATTAAATGATAAAATATAGATAATTAAGTGATTGAAACAACGTATGTAAGCATATTCATAAAATATCATTATTCTCGCTTTTCAAACGTTTAAATAATTTTTTTTAATATAATAATAAAATCATTGCAATGCGAGCTTATACAATAAACTGATACACTCGTATATTATGTACAATGTTCATATTATGTTTCAATGTCTATAATAAATAATTAAAAAATATTATAAATTATCAATTAAAAAGAACTAAATAACTAATTTTTAATTAATTCCATATTATTATTATTATTTATAGTGAAGGTATCCTAAAATCGACGCATAAAAATTCACAAACTATGTGACCGGAGAAATTGTAAAGTTAATAATCGTTCCCGACAACAGGACTATTGCTGTAGGAGTATCAATATGACACGGGAAAGTAATTTGGACGGGAAGTGTCTAGACTCTAATGAGTGTACAGACGCGCCACCGTTCTGCAGTTAAGGTTCAGGTGTCAACCCTAAACGAGACGACAAAAAAAATGGAGACAAGTCACGCTCATAGTATTATATTTTATATAATTTGAATAAAGGCTCTGGAATTGGAAAAACTTACGGAACACGAATTCTAAAAACTGAAATGGGACGATAAAATTTATATTAAAGACAAATAGTTATATAAATATATTATATTATTATAAACGAAGTCTAACCTATTTTTCCGTTGTAATACGCGCATAATATATATTATAGTTTATGAAATTAAATCATAATATTGTTACTATAGCTTATATAGGTTAATGATTGAAATATTTCATTGATTTTTCATTTAATTTTTTTATTCATTTCGTACATAGTTTTTTTCATTGCTTATATAATAATAATAAAAAAAAAAATAAATATAAATTGTATATTATTATAATCATTTGTTTGATGTATTCTGTAGTTGTAGCCATTAACAATATCATCAATTTATTTCGTTAGAAATAATGCATGAATTTAAGACCAACAATATCAAATGTATAATAAAAAAGTTTTATAATTTTATACAATGTGTCTTAAAGTTAATATTATCATGATTTCAGTTTTGAGTAAAACAGTATAGGAATGTTTCGATTCTAAACTATAGTCTATAAATATATAATGTCCTGAGGTCTTCTGTTGAATTCACCCGTTTGACAACATAGCTACATTAAACACACATTCTCTTTGAAAACAACATTTTGAAATGTACATTATAGTTATATGTGTGTGTACAATTATAATCAATGTGTCTGTAGATCTATAAAAATAAATATTATTGTTCGTTCTGTTACAACTGCGATTTCAATGTGCGTAGATCAGCAGCAATGTCGATTCTTAAGTGACATTAAACAATAATATATATTGGAAACAAACTAGAATTTTATATGAATATGAATAATTATAGATACTAAATAGGCAAGTGTATTTTATTCAAAAATAAATTGCGTTTAAAAAGTTGATCGTGATTTGTGATGTTAACGTTATTATCATGACGGTTTAAATTAAATTATCTAACATTATTGTACATGGTCGCTGCCAGGGGTGTTCTCCGGCCTCTACCATCGACTTTTTTCCCTTCAAATTTTCTTAAATTATATTACTGCTTGGTAATTTGTATGTTTTATATATAAAATACGAAGCTTGCGCACCTATAAAAGGGTTTAAGGACGCCACTACAAAACGTATCTTTTTATTTTACATTTATTGGTATTTTTTTACAAAAACGTTTTTATATTGTTAATAAAAAACTCACGCTTCAAATGTATACTATATAGTGTCTTGATATCGAAGGAAACAAGTGACTATGTGCTACAAAAGTTATTAACTTGAAACTTCCATTTATTGTCACGCAGGTAATTGCAGGTACAACTGGTAACAAGGTCCCGTGCTAATACATTTTAATTTTCACTCTGCAGCATTAATGAGAGGAGTTGTACGGGATCGTTTTCACTATAAGTTTAACTCAAGACCTAAGTATTTATATATATAAATACATACATACACACACACACACATATATATATATACATAATAGTATTTTTTCCCGTGAATTTCGGAGTTTTGAATGTAATAAAATATAATATTCACTGTTTAATAATGGTGTATACTCAACAAATTAAATTAACGTCGAAAATGATGATTAATATATTAAAATAATATATTTTTGGTTGATTTATCAAATATTAATGTCTCTACGACTGCAATACATAAACCATACGCATATTATACTATATAGTCTACATATTACATTTGTGCATATTGTATAGATACATTTATTATTTTAAAGAACGTTCAATGTTTCATATTTCATTAATTTGAAACTCAATGATCAATATTTAAACGTATAATTATTAAAAAAAAAAAATGTATAGTGTTACTATTGATAAAATTTTATGCTCACTATCAGGTAAAATCAAAGGAATAAAAAATTTAATTTAATAAAAAAATTACTGATTGTTTTTATAAGTTGTATAGAATAAAGTGTAATCTCTGCTTTTAATTTAATAATTAATTAAAGATTTTTTTTTCTGGACTAAATTGTGTTATACGATGAATCAATAAACATAGTTGCATGATTAATTGATATTATATTAGAATTACAAGTCTATTATTTAAAATAATTCTGAATTTTGTTGACATTTTAACAGTATGGAAATGTATTATTTTTTATTTATATTTCAAAAACTTAACATTTGCTCTTCAATTTTAATCCGATATGAATTTATATATTAATTATAATATATAGATGATACTTGTTACTTATTATTTTTGTGGGCGGCGATGGGAGAGGGAAGGTTTCAAACCTCCTAATCCTCTGTGTTTACGCCTCTGGATGTACAGTTCACACCGGAGAGACTCGTCTTGCGTATGTAAGTGTGGGCGTGTAGTAAACGAATTTACGACGACGTCGATGGTGATGATTACAAACTTTATTTGGTATTCTCTGAAGTGGTTGTACAAATGAAAACTTTGTCTTTGACGTGGTTTTTTTCCCCTCTAGAAATTATTATAATACGTATGGATACGTCTGATATAATATTATACGCAGCCACAGATATATACATAGCGAATAAATAACTGGATATTATCAAGTTTTACCCGAAATTATACATTATAATATTATAGTACCTATTATATACTCCAAAAATATACGCGTCACTCCTAATGAGTTGTCAGCTTGCCACTAAAATAAGTAGCTGTTCATTGATTTAGTATTGCAGTATAATATTATGATGTATTATCATTTGGGTTAAAAATCGTTTAAGCCACAAAACAAAAAAAAAAAAAATAAGAAACATTTAATGTATTGTTTCATGATGAACTGATGCTATAGTTCAGTGTAATTTTGTATTTTAATTACGCAAACTTTTAATATTGTTTTATATTATAACAGTATAAGTCAAAGTTTAATGAAAAAATAAAATAAAATATAATAACTAAACAATTTAACATTAAAATTAAAATATTTTTTAAAAAAGGGGATCCTCCTTTGTGAGTCTTGTGAAATGTGTAAAGAAAGAGTAAAATAAATAGTTGATAGAGGCAAAGAAAACTTGAAAATAAAAATTGGGATTATTGTTTGACAAGGGAAAACTCTAAAATTAATATAAGAAAGCAATATAGGAGAATCAACCTCATCCGACAGAAGTTTTCTTAAAAAGTTTAAATCAGTAGTTTGTCTTCGATCTGAAATAGAAGATAGATTTAAAATATTTTGAGAAAGAGAATAATCATGAGGAGGACAGTGGATTTTGAATATATATGATGTAAAACGTAGGAATTTACGTTGAATTATGTTCTAAAATTAGAAAGTCACTAGTGGTGAATAAATTCCAAACGATAGAATCCCACGTGTTCAATTACAGGGCGAACTAATGAACAAAAAAAAGTTTTAATTGAAGAACGTAGTTTAATACGAAGTAAATTCGTTGGATAAAACCAAGAACTTTGAGCGCTTTATACTTTATAGTATGTCTTCTCAATATGAAAGCACCATCGTCAAAAAATAATTTATATTGTGTGGGGGTGGTCTACATAATTGTATGAAATTATCCGTCGTAATCGAATGATTAAATTCCATAATATTTACAGAAGCATATTACATATTATAGTCGTATAGCATAATAATATACTTACTTCAGATAACATGCGATCTGTGTAGGTAATATTATAATGGCGACGTCGAATCATGCGATTTCGTTGGCTAAAAAATTAATAATACCATATTATATAATATAAAGTATGTTAAAACATATATAACGAAACAATAATGAATAATAATAATAATATAATATGATATGTATATATATATTATATATATATATATATATCATTACGGATATAGCAATAATATATGAATGTCTCGAGGGGTGATGAAAAAAGTAACGCCACAGGTACCTCTACTGCAGTGCTCTGTAGTCGTAATTTATTATGTGATAAGGGTGTAATATAATAATTATTGTAATTCACTTGCGCCGCATAACATCTGGTCGGCTGTGCTTATTATGTCAATATTATATAATTATAAATATGCGGCGCATATAATCTCACGTTCGCTGTTCGTCTTACGCATATATATATATATATATATATATATACACATTATATACGGTTCTAAAGTTAATATTGTAAAATTAGACTTAACACAGATTTTTTTTTTTTAGAACAGGTTTTTTTCGCTTTCCGTTTGTGAGTTATGATGGTTTGTGGTGCAGAAAACATTGGGAGTTGCATTACGGAGACGAGTAGCTTTGGGGTGGAGAAAACCCGACAAAAAAAACCACTACCGCTCCCCATGCGTGACGTCTCAGTGTATTATAATATTAAATATAATGCGCACATGAATTCCAAGTTTCCGGTCACTGGACACTTGATGAGAACCGCGACGGAGACTCTCGCGCATGTGTGTCCGTCGTCCGACCCTTAGTCCAAAAATAGATTTTTAGCCCTACCTCCCCCTAAGTCACACGTGAGTTCATAGAATATAGAACATAATACTATAATGTTATATTATTTCGGTGTGGATGACGTCTTAGGAAAACTCTGAAATGTGTTCGCTTGGTTGTTTTTTTCGAATAGAGCGATATGCGTCTAATATACTATATTATTATTAACTTTTATAAAATATTATATACTATTACGGTTTATACAAATTACACAATATGTATGGTGGTTCTTTTAAAAGTATTTACATTTAAAAAAAATTGTTTTTTATATTATTTTAAGTTATTACATAACTACATTTTTGAAATCATATTAACTTTTACTATTTTTTATCGTTGTAATTTTCAAAGTTTCTTTTTATTTTTTGAACGAAAGAAGAAAGCATAAAATGGTTTATATATTTCTGTCTCAAGTAGAATATTTTTCTGTTAATTTCAGTATAGAAACAGAATTTCGAACGATATATCACTTATTTAAATGTGAGTACTTAAAGCTTATATACTTATAATATGAGCGGAATTGTAGGCCATCATTATATGCTAGGTACTCTTGTGTATACTCCATTCCGCTCATATAAATTTTAAACACTATACATTATAGCTGAAATTAATTTAATTTAATAAAAAATTAAAATTGTACATATATAATGTTATTAAAAAAAAAAAAAATTAAAACCGCAAAAAAATGTATTTTGTTTAGATTTAAAACTATGCTAAATATATATTTATATATATATATAAAAAAGTTTTCCCAAAAATTTAGTGTTTCACTTAAAATAATAAAATTACTTTATGTATTATATAGGCTCTATGTACCTCAATGCCTAATGCTCCGACAGATAACCATAATTATTATTGATCTCAGCGTTTTAACTATTACTATATGCGTACGCGACGATACGAATACATTTAAAACATAAAAGTTGAAATATTAATGTAATAATGTCGCATCATGTTTATTCACTTACATAATTTTTACGTGACGCAACAAGTTTATTTATTTAAATTAAACTGCAGAGAAAAAACTAAATTTTGTTTCACGTGCCTTTTTATGAATGGAATGCTTAAACTTCGATTTTTTTAGTATAACTTTTTTATTTCACCACTGTGTAACATGCAAAAATAAACTATTTAAAGAATATTAAATGGTATTATAAATATTTTATGTAATATTAGCTATAGAAAATGTACATAATTATGAAAATAAGTATCTCTTTTGTCAACATTTTTCGTGAACTAAAATCGTTTTTCATTACGATTAATATGGATCTTTCATTTCGAAAATATATATATATCATACAGCCATTTTATAATATCAATTGTATTGTCCAATTAATTTTGTACATTGCAACAAAAAATAGTAGGTAAGTCTTATTAGTTATGTGATAATAGTTTATCTTACTTAAATAGCATATGCTAATAATTATTGATAGTTGAAATGTTATAAAAAAAGCAGGTACATGGATTTGAAAATACGTGACAATATTTTTTTTTGTAAATAATACAAATAAATTATCGTACATAGATTATTGCTCGTCTCAGTTGTGTCTAATATGTATAATAAGAATGCATTGTATTTAATTTATAAATGGATAAACTTTTTTTTTAATTCGTAAAAAAGTAAACGACTGAATTAAAAATAATAACTTTGTATTTTATAGCGTTATAAACACTTTAACGTTAACACTTGTGGCTCGATTGTTGTACTCGTTCATTTACTCCATGTTTTAATGAACTTAAATATAATTACGGATAACGCGAGTAGTATTAATAATAAAAGAATAAAAAGTCGTTTATAAAAAGTGCAGAGGAGGGTGCACGGCACTCTTGTTGTTTAAATACAAAATAAAAGTGGTCTGAAAAAGTAAAAGTGCTGACAGTTGAAACATCAATTAACTGCATTATTCTGGTAAAAAATGACGGATAAAAATCGTAATAATTATAACAGCTATTTGGAATAATAATTTATTCGTAAACCAATATATTAACATAACCTGGTCGGATAAAAAGTAATACAACAATTTTATTTTGTATAATCGTTGTTTTTCTGAGTTCAATTAATACGACGCCGTTATATATTATCTTTGAAATATTCTATTTACTTAAAAGTTAGAACTATATGCGTTGGATCGTCAATTAAGTGGGTTATAAATATTTATTTTAAGATACGTTCAGCGTTTCTGAAAATCTTAAATGAATTATTCATTTAAATTAATCACGGATGTACAATTTACAGAATAAAAAAACCTTAATGCTTTTTAACATAATAATAGGTATACATGTTTACTGTTTGCTTTTATTTTTCTAAAGTCCATGTTTTGATAAATTTTAATTATTTTAATTTTAATTTTAATGCGAAATACGGCTCTTAATATTTATTCGGAGCATAAAAAATATAATAAAACATAACGTGTTCCTATAATATTTATTGTATCATGTTTTATTCGTTGAATTTTATATTTTGCGTGATAAATTATCTTCTTCGTAAAATTACGATTAAGTACTACCGAACGAAAATCGAATTTAAAAAGAAAAACTAAAATGTTGCTCTTCTACGAGCATTTTATTATTTTAAATTATTCACTTGTATTCTACATCATATACGTGTATTTATATATAATATACATCAAAACAATTATATGCGATTCAAATGAATAAGCTGTAAAGTAAGATAAAATATCTGAAAAAAACTGTAGGTATATTATATAATGTATTAAATTATATTATAAACAGGCACATACTAATAATTTACCCTATTTTCTAGTCAATGTATTTTTTTAAATATAGTGTTGAAATATTATCAGTTTATCGCTGTACCAAAGAGCCACCGCAATTCCCAATAGATATTTAGTTTTGAAAGTAAAAATGTACTTAATTTTTTGATTAACCAGCTCAACATTAAATTCAAAGCAAAAAAAAAAAAAATAACATTTTAATAGTTTATTGTTGTATAAATATTTAATTAGTCAATTTGTATATTTCTTCCATAAACGGTAGTTATGTTGATAAACACGAAAGTTTTAAGGACGGTAGAGGAACATAACCAAGAGGAGGATGGTATATATAACATATAATATCGGGTGGGTAATGTGGGTAAGGACGAATGTGGCGAAACGACGACTTGTGTATGTCTATGTATACATATATCGATATGGGTGTAGAGCGGAAAATCTCGATTCGTCTCGAGTCTACGCGGTATTATCGCATCGCATCGACGCAATAATAATAATAATAATAATAATAATAATATAATGGTGGAATCCGAGTGAACGGGAGAACAACCGCCCAGCTGATGGATGTATCGTCCAAGCAATTATATTTTGTTTTATTATATTAGACATGGGCAGGTTACACGACGTCATTGTTACTGTACCTATAACACGTCTGGAAACGACGACGAGGCGAAAACTGCGAAATCACATGGTGCTCATTAACTTACTGCGAAATGTATATTATACTATAGACCTGCCAGCGTGGTACGAAAACGCACGATAGACGCGTCTGCCCCGTGTATTTTCGAGTGCGTCTCGGGGTACGGGGATAATGGCGAGACGGGTCATCATTAATATCGAAACAATGAGACGACGGAGATGGATGTGTGATCCCACACCATCGCCCACCACTGCGGTCCGCGGGAAGGCACAGCGCAAACCGTGCACTGCTGAATTATGATAAACTTTTATTAGTGTAATGATGTATAATATAATGTATTTTTTTTTTTTTTTTTAGTATATCGGACAGAACAATAATGTATTTGCTGTCTACCTGCGCGTCGTATTAGCACGGAGAAACGAGAAAAACCGTAACGATAAAACAAAATAATATAATATTAAATTTAGCCATATATATATATAGCTGCGGTAATTGCGATGAATGGGAACCGTAGGTGGAGGGCTTGCAAACAATAATTGTTGCCTATCTATTTAATATCGTCTGTCTGCGTACAGGTGCTTGCGTGATGTTCAATTGATAGAAAAAAGTTTTTATTATAATTATTTTTTTTTAGCGGCAACTCGCCGATCGTGGCGTACAAAACACTGTTGTTATGACAGTACATAATATTGACTTTGGTTATTTAAATTTTAAAACATGTGCGTCGATATAAAGCAAGTGTGGCACGTACGTGCGTTGTTGTACGACTGTGCGTTTAAGTTGTTTAAGTTATCATTATTTTTTTTTAACGTTACGACGATAGTCATACATATTCTAGCTGAAATGTGGTTACAAAAAAAAAAAAAAAATATGGTGTTATTATAATATATTATTATCTACACGTTATCTACACGGCGATATATTATTGAGCTTTTGCATTCGACCTATGGCTCGATTTCGAACAACAAATGTTCATATTGTTTATCGTTATTCTCGATTATTATAAAAAAGTATTGAGAAATGTTTACCTTTGAACAAAAAAATCACAAACTAAATCCTATACACTACCTGAGACCCCCTTCGATGACTAGAGCATTTATATATTACTTGAAACAGTATATCTTTAGATATAAAAATAAAATAAAAACAGTTGAAAGATATTATTATATAGTTATTAGGTAAGAATGTTTGCAATCGCATGATATTCAAGTATAGTTTCTGACGGCAAGGACGATACAAAATCCTGTTTTTCCTGAGCTCGTGCACCATAGACTATTTCGCTAAAATAACCACTGTCGACGATCGGGAGAATTTCTTTCGGTCATAATATATGCGTACGTTATTCTGACGGTAGTTGATCGTGCACAATAACGATTGTGACGGGGCAGTTAGAAAACAGAATAATCGTATTAATTAGGTACGTATAGAACAACAATAATATTATAGTATGTCTATCCTTACGTTTTCTTGCGGTGCATCATAATAATGAAATAGAGATATACTATGTTGTCTCACGTGGTCGTGAAATCTATACAGTCGTAAGTGTTATAGTATTTTAGGCGCGTGTGATTTTGGCGGGAAAATCATAAACTATAATTTGTCGTAACATCTCGTGTACAATAGACGTAGAAATACGCGATTGTACCTACATAATGTAATACATGGCACTCATTTCAATACGCGGACGCGTACGACAATAGTACTACGGGCGTGTATGTGCCATATTTTCGGCGTGCCGTGGATTTTTTTCGATTGTCGCACTGCCAATCACGTGTATATACATTATACGTATATCATACCGGTATAGGTACGCGACGGTTGTAAATGATATAATATTATTATACATCGTATAATGTGTTTTATCTTCGGTCCCGCCGTACGCGCATATAACATAATGGCGGGAATGTCGCACACATACTCGCTCGTCACGCGAATATAATAATATAATAATATATCATTATATAAACGGATCGCGTCTGGTAGCGGCGTGCGCGTATACCATTACAATACGTCTAAACTGCGACGTGCTGCTGCTGCTGCAACAGGAGTCTTCCGTTTGTGCGTCCGAAAAAACCGATACGGTCGACGCGTGCAGCGGTCTGTGCATTATATCATTATGCAGCGGGGAAACGGTGTGCGAAGGCGGCGGGAGGAACGGCGAAAAGAAAAGGAAAAAATCCAGAAAATTATACGTACTGGGGTAAAATAATAATAGTAATAAAGATTTCTGTCGCGCACAATGAAAGTCGCCGAGTCATCGTGGATCCGGTCGCCGGGCCAGCTGGGCGTCTTCTCCGTATAGAGTGGACGACCTGTCATCGCCGGGTTTCTTTTCTCTGTCATCCTGCTGCTGCTGCTGCTGCTGGTCCTGCTGGTCCTGCTCCCCCTCTCCCCCACAAAGACTCGCAAACGCGATAACGATACGCACGCGTGGTGTGTCCGTCCTGCACACCGCATTGCCCAGTGAATCCGGAACGTTGGCGTAAGTTTTATAAACGTTTTTTTTTTTTGTATAAAGACTTATATTTTTGCTCATCATCGTCGTACCGCGAACAATTCCTGCATAACATCGCGTAAGGTATATAGTATTAATATATAAGTATATAGGTATATAGGTATATAGTATATAGTATATATACGACAAATCTTGAAAAGCCGAAAGATTATTATTATTATTACATCACAAATCCGGAATTATTTTTTTTACTTGGTGACATTTTAATGGTTTTTCAAAAAAGTCGTATGCTAAATAACTATTTAATAAGTAATAATTATTAAAACTGAAATAGAACTAAACAATAATTAAAAAACTGTGTATCTATATTAACATTAGCTATATTATTTAATTTTAAATAGTGGGGTATTCAAAATAATGTAATTTTTACACCGCTATCCCACTTATATTTTACTTACTATCTATGAATCAATACAAATATGCTAAAATAACAGCTATATAAATGAGCAAATTAAACATAATAAGGTTACCTAAGTTGGCTATCACTAACACTACAAGACATAAATAAAAACATATTATATAATTTTAAGCTAACAATAACAATAAATAAATTAAATAATCAGTTATTTTAACCATAACACTAAAATCCTATTACTATTTTTCAAAATATTAAAATATAATGACGTAACTACGATTTTTTTAAGACGGGTGTTAATAATACATTATTTTATGAATACCCAATTAGTCAATTATATATATTATTATACTAATAACTAATTAACTAATTTCATTAATACAATATACCAAAGTAGTACCACCGTTTAATATACTAGTGTTGAAAAGAATAACATCGATGTACCGATTAGGATATTTTATAAATAAAATTAAAAAGTATAAAAATGTAATTACTATTTTATTATCAATTAGTAATAATAACCGCATAATTTGAAAATTTAACCTTCAAAAATCGAAAAGTTTAGCCATGAAATTGAAAAATTTTGGAAAAACTGAAAGTGCTTTTTTTGGATATTATGATTTTTGTGTGAACTTGCAACCATATCGTATGTGTATCGTTTGCTAGTATTTAATAATATAGACCTAGCAGTTAAAAATAGTTGTTAATTCTAGTGTTTATTGTTATATTATTAAAATACCTGCATCATAGCTAATTAATAATTAAATCAACTCATTTAAATATTTCAAATAAATTAAAATTATTATAGAAATTGTATAAATTGTATCTTACGCATTTTTGATACGTTTCAAAACCATAGTTAGTTCAAAATCATCAAATGATTGTGTATAGACGTTTTTGAATATTTAAAAAAATATTTGATTACCATTTAACAATTTAAATTTCAATAGGTATTGTAATATTTATAACTTTATTGCCTTTTAAATTGTGTCTCGGAGATAAAATAATTCTCATTAAGGAAAAAATAATATATATTTTTTTTCATCTTGGTTTTTAGTAAGTTATAATAAAATGAATTTATTTTACATTTCTATAATAGCACAATCAATATTATATTATACGGTTCAAACGATGGGGTGTCATAACCCCCTTAAACACGCGCCACTGTTAAAATCGTTGTCTTATTAATTGAACTCTTTTATTGAAAAACGACTAATATAATAATTTTTTATGTGTACACTTTCAATACCCTAAGCCGATCTCCAACAGAACATAATATTACGTGTTGTCTATAGGAACCTTGCACTCGACCCAAATCGTTTTATCTTTTACCGAACCAAGTGCTAGGCGAATATATATTTATATATTAATGTTGGATAATAACGAAGTAATCCCAAAACAGCAGGTATTAAATACACTATTAATGCTATGACGCAGGTGTGTATATTTGCCATTATAGGTTTATATTACTGGTATAAGTAAAGGCATATCGATTTCATTATAGCATTATTTCGGAGATTTAACGATAACATTATAGTAACCAGTATTATAAGCTGGTACTAATATATATATATATATATATATATATATTATTATTATTATTATACGTGATCGGTGGAGAAAGTCCGCAAGTTTCGAATGTTTCACACGCCTTTTTACAAAATTTATTCTTTTGGATTACATTGATTCAATTATATTTACACGCTTTAAAATACTCTCTCTACATTCCAAAAATTTCAATGATGGTTTTTCGCGTATTGAATAAATATATTTTATGCTAGTACCTAATAAACGCTTAGAAAAAAATATTTATGATACATATATATACATAGAATCTATACAACCCGACTTTGTGAGAGGGGAAAATGGAACATTTATAAAATATGGTGGTATATTGGTGTGTTGGCAAATAGACATCGGTGTATCTCGTTTTGTGAACTGATTTGATCGGGATGGGCAATTCGCCAGTGGTGGTTTGGATATAGAACTTGAAATATTTTCGAGTGTAGTTCGAACTATTCTCTTTATTTACCGGATATCTTTTAAAACAATCTCTAACATTTTCGATGAAATCGGTCGAGTTTTGAGTTTATAAGCTATAATATAAACATAAGGGAAAAATTACCTTTTATGTATATTTGAATAGAAAAAACAAGTAAAATATTATGTTTTATTTTATTCAAAAATAATTCCATAACAATGGATGATGGTGGGTCGGTTAATCAATACATTTTTTTAAAATTTTATATCTGTAACCAATGGCAATATAAATAAAAATATTTTAAATTTTCTCGAGCTAAAATGAAATGCGTTTGTGAAACACCATATAGAAACCAATAGGGTTTGAAAAAAGAAACTTAAAACACCTACTGAGTCTCGAGAAATCTATTGATATAACTTCTAATTTTATTGATATCGACACGGTAGATAGTGAGATTAGCCTTTTGTAAAACATTATTTCAAATTTATAAAATACAATAGATAATGTATAATATATGATTGCATATACACAATAAATATATATAAACACTAAGCAGCATAAGTGCATGCGGTAGATTGGGTCAGAGATGGGCTAGACACGTCTTGTCTATAGAATATCGGTCACTCGATAGACCTAGTTACACTTTAAGCATAAAATACTCGATGCATTTAAATACAATATATCGTGGGTTTGAAAGATTTATATTTTGTTATATTTCAAGTAATTAATACGGACTTTAGTCTGCAGCCGATAACTTAGTAATAATAGATTAGGTATTTTGATTATTTCAATAAAAACGATCGCGGTATGTTATTTAAAATGTCTTTCGTGTCGAGTTTCTCTCGATGAAAATTGTTTGATGGTATACTCGATATAATTTATCGGATCAAGAACGTATCGCAATAAAATTATACACTCGACATTATCTATGACTGTGTGGAGATACAGCAGTTGTTTACTTGCATTTAAGACACACGCATTTAACTCGCTTGAATCGAAAACTCTTCGTCGTGTACGCGGTACCTGCGGGTGCAGGGAACGAACAGACACGTGTGCGTTTGCGTGTGGGACCAACGCTTTGAGTAGTATAGTACCGTCTTCGTATATTATATTAATATCATACAGTATATTATTGAAGATCTCTGACGGAGGTACAATGCGGTCGGCTAGATGATCGTCGTCCAGATTTACGACGGGATCGCGTACACTACACAATATGTGACGTACACACGCATATCGTTACTCGCCTATGATAATAAATATAATATATAATAAGTATATGTATATATGTGGGTGTGTGTGTGCTCTCTCCCGGTGTATAAACAGGGTTTAGTGCATCGTGCACGTGGTGTCCCACAGGAAGACGCGGTGCCGGGCGGATGCGCGCGAGCGGCGGCGGGAACCAGGTGGCCGGCAGTCAGTGTCTGTCTACGTCTGTCGCACGGTCCGGCGACGGTCGACGGCGGCGACCACGTGTGCGTCGTTTCGGTTCTTATCCCGTCGTCGCCGCCGCCGTCATCTTATCCCTCTCATCCCCCCTGTAAACTCTACTCCTCGTCATTACCGACTCATAAGTCCCTTCCATGTTATTACGGTGTCTACAACGGTATAGGTCGTTTATAATATTGATATTATTATATATAGTCTTTTTCGGCCGTTGTGTGTGTGTTCTTCTTTTTCGTCCATTCCACCCACACTGGCAGACCAACGTCGTGCGTAGCTGGTAAATAATATTTATAATATTATATGTCGTAACATCGACCAGACGACCGAATTTTTGGGAACATCAACCCTCCGCGTGCGTTGTTATACGACCATCATCATCTCCGGCCGACCCGTCTCATCGTTTCCAGGCGGTCAGACAGACGCCGCCTGTGCGTATACATACTCGTTGAATTTTCAGGGAATTCGAAAGTGTTTCGCGATCACAGTATTTTATTATAACACAGTGATGGTACTAATTTCAGAAACGAATTTTTCGGTTAAATAAATCCTACCTACCTCCTTATCGTATAATGTGATGTACCCAATAGGAATAATAATATTGCACGATTAATAGTCAAATCGTTTTATACATCTATTGTGTGTAGGAAGTAGGTATATAAATATAAACGTACAATTGTAAAAGTAAAATATTTATTATTATGTTTGCATTTTATTGTCAGTTATTTTCATTGAAATTGAGTAAATCGTCATTTAACATTAATTTTGTAACAAAATTATTGTAATCGAAACACAATTTTCCTTTAATAATACTCATAGATTATAATATTATATACGTTTACTTTTTATGATATCGTGTTCTACAGAGTGCACTTTAAGTTCCAGCAGGACCACTCTGTCCAAACAATTTTTTATCGTCATCGATGTAAGAAATAAATTGAGTTTGACTTCAATCTTATTCGAATTGAAAAATAAATCGAATGCGATGTTTACATTTTTTAGTCTCGATGTGTGATGTCAACGAAGAAAAACCATGTCTCTGTACTTATATATACGCAAGTTCTGCACTGTGACTGCAGAAGACTGAAATATACGTTTCGCAAAAAAAGTATTTTGTAACGAAGTCCAAATAATAATAAACACTCAGTATTTGCTGTCACATCGATTTTTATTTTATTATTATCCATTTGACCGAGTTCGTAAAGAGATTTTAAATAAATTATAAAAATATAAATCCGAAAGATTTCATCGGAGATTCAAAACATATAAGAAATATATTTTGCTATAAATGTTTGATTTAATTTGGTTACACTATCAAATTTAGGCACTAATTATAATTGGGACGTTAAAGAAAAGTTAAAAAGTTACTTTAAAAGTCACTTTGTAAATAATCCACTTGAATCGAATGCATTAAAATGTTTGATATAAAGTATTAAAAACAAAAAGGAACTAGTTATTACATTTTGTGATCATTGCAAAGTAAATTTTAATTTTTCAAATACTATATGGTAACTGCTGACTGGAATAAATTTTTATTTTTTAACAATAAGTAAATATATAATTTTAATAAAAACTTTTGTATTTCATAACCCGAAGCAATTAGATTACTTATCTGGTATATATATACATAAATATTAAATATCTAATAATAAATTACATTTTTCATTTTAATAAATAATATTCAAATTTTAAAGTTGTGATGATCGAAGTAGCTTACCTGGAGACTATTTTGAAGTAGGTCACCTGGCAAGTCATTTAACTTTGTTCTAAAATAAAATGAGTTTCTACTTCAATTAAGAATTCAACAATTTAGGTAATCAATAAAAAATTTTAAATCACAACGATGAAAGAAAATGCAGCCCATTTACGTGAGAATATAAAAAATAACTTCTTTTTTTAGGGCCATCGCAACAATTGACTCGGAAAATTAGGAATTACAGTGAACTAACCGGAAAGGTCAAATAATACGCTTCGTATAGTACACTGCTATTGCACTGCGTTTATATATATATATTATAGACTATATTATAGTCTTACGATAAAATATATTAAATGTGTGTTACATGTACATAATATAATATATTATAACAGATACATCATCATAGGATTGTGTTTACATCATCGTGCATAGTTTCCTCGGTCGACTCGTGCGCGAAGCTCCTGTTCTCTATTATGTAATTGTATTTCAATATGCTTGCGCTCGAATACGCGGCGTGTGCATACGTGTGCGGTGTGTTTAAATAACGACTATATATAATGATTGCGTCGCGCATTAATCGAATCCTCGTCACAGCGCAGCATCCGCGGTCAAACACAACATCGTTTTGCTCGCGATTCGGAGTCGGCTGCGTACAAACGAGATATATTTTATAATTTAGTTTTCAAATATCGTGCGAGATAATATTATTAAATATTCTCGCGTCGAATAATACGCGTTTGCGCGTCCGGATTAGGGTATATCGTCGCGCGGCAAGTGCCTATTATTATTATTATAAAATATAATTTATACGTCGACGATATTATGTGCGACACCGAACCGCGTGGTGTGAAACGGTGTGGTCGTCGGCACGTCCTATTGTCTATACACACTACGCGCGTACAGCGTAATATCTTCTATATATCTACCGGCCGCCGACGCCGATCGGTATCTGTACAACGGATATCTATAATACGAAGTACCGTTCGTTCGTGTATCATAGCGCGTCATACCATTATATCACACCTACCTATATTATGCGTTCCACCGTGCGAATAAGTGCTGCAATATAAATTACGTACACACCGTATAGACGACGACGGCGATATTGTTATATCTCTTAGTACGTATATATGGTATACGGGACGAGTGTGGCTCGCAGTGTCGAGCTCCCGCGGTTACGTGCGAAGGGTTACGCGCCAAAATACGTCATGGGCCGAGAATTTGCATTTTAGGAAGTTAAAACGTTCCTTAGTGGCAGTTACGAGGCGTTACCTTACGCGCATTCATCACAGAGGGCACACTTCAATGTTAAATTGTATTATTATTATTTGGCTGTTTATATATATATATATAAACGTACATTTGTATGTGAATTATAGACTTGGGAACTACTGTACCAACTGGAACCGAATTTCGTGTATATATTCTTTGAGACGTGTAAGTCGACAATATATACATTGTATAGCTATAAAATATATAAAGTACAAATATAATAGAGGGATATTAGTCATATTACTATAGCAATGGTTATATTTATATATGATGAGGTGATTGGCCGAACGCGTTCACCTCTATTTTTTTGAATAATACTATTGTTCAAAATCTAAAATTTGTAATTTTTATTATATTTAAAAGCTATATTCAAGAATAAAGTTTAAGGGCACTCATTTTTTATTGTAAAAAAAATTTTTTTAAAAAAATGATGACGTATCAAAATCAAAATTCGAATGATTAATTTTTAAATGAGTTGTTTTAATTTTAATACTTAGAATAATATGGCTATATGATAATACATTTGAAAAATAATAGAGGAGATAATAATATGTTGATTTTAAAATAAATAATCACTTATCTATCAACATGTATAATTTGTAAAAATGGTCCAAGTATAATAAATATAAATTCAATACTACAGCTATTGTATATTTATGTAAAACCATTTTTAATGATTACTATCTTTAATATAAAAATATTTTTTATGACTGAGAAACTACCTAGGTAAGGTACTCGTTCAAATTTTGAACCACATAGATCAACATTTTCAAAAACGTTATCCACTAAATAATTTTTAGTAAAAAAATACAGTGGTTCTCATTTGAAAAACAGAAGTTTGTATCGCCACCATAGGACATTTCTTAAGTAATACAAACAATCTTGAAAATTTTAAAATATCATCCATCAGTGAGTATTTTTAAAAATTTCAAAAATCAGAATTTGAATAAAATACTCATAAAATCATAACTAAACGAAAAAAAAATAAGTGGCGAGTAACTCGGTGAATCATTCTGTGTATACAGGGTGTGCATGTATAGTGTTATAGCCGAGTGGTCCGCAGCCACGTACAAACGTCACCGCGGCACTTATAATATATTATATTGTCATTACTGTATACAATAATAGTATGTTACACATACGAGTGAAGACGCGCGCACACTGCAGCCAGACCGCGCGCTGACGATATATTACATCGCGTTTATTTCTAGACGAACGCCGCGACTTTGTCCACCACCACCACCACCACCACCCGGTTGATTTATACGCTACTGCAACGGTAATAGGAATTATTTTCAAACGATATAGGACCATGTGCGGTGGCGTGTTGGGCCTCGCGGGTGTATAACACATACACATATACACGGAGGAGCGATAAAGATGCGTAGAATATTATAATACAACACTAAATCTTCGACCGTCAGGCCGAAACAGACATAACAATACTATATGCGCGGGGTGTGTCTGAAAATTGGACTAAATAAAGAACTAAGAAAAAAGAGAAAGATGTTATAAACGGTTTAACACGTTCAAAATATACTCAATGTACGGACGTAATTATATTATCCATTGTTCCCGCGCCACCGAACGCCATCCGATAATAATATTAAAATCGATAATCGAACCGCTCGTTAAATGCTACCTATTTAAATATTATTATAATACCGTCGTGTAGTATATAAATATTGTATGGTGGTAAGTGATAACCAGAATAATTATGATAAGTTTTTGTTAGGTTGTGTATTTTTTTTTATGTTCTGTACACGCACGTTTTTCAATTTTTCGTGAAATAATCATAAAGTTTCTGTTGTTGTATTATTTTCTTTTTTTTGACTTTATTCAATTTAGCAATGCAATATTAATACAATATGAGTTCTAATTCTTAATACAAAATAAATAATAACCGAACGTGGCGCATTCGATTTAAGAACACATGTATTGCAATAACACGATATTGTAAAACAAACTCGTCCAATAAACCGTGGCTGTTGATTCTAAGTGGTAATATGAACGAACCATATTTTCGGTTATTCAAACGACAGACAGCTATATATATTTTAAAGCGACTAAAACGAGCAAAGAAGAAAATTATGTCCAAGTATAGCCAGAATAATATTAATTATCATTAAAACGGATTTATTAAAGTAACCTAACCTAACCGAAAGTCGTACTAAAACCTGTACGCAGAGTAAAAATAATATTAATGAAGTTCAAAGAGTCGTAGCGTAATATAAAAAGTAAAACGATGACTTTTACAAATTTTTTACAAAAAATCAACAATTATACAAAACTTTTGATTTGTTCATTACGAATTTCAAAAAAATTGACAACGCGACATAGTAATAGAACATTAAATAGTAGAATGCAGGTACCTATACTTGAAGGTACGAGGAATGAAGAAACTGCGACTCCGATATAATATAAACAAACAAAATACATAATAATAATACGGTAATGTTCAACTATATTTCAGACTAAAACTGTTAGAGACTGGATACGTACGACGCGAGAGAAGATGACTGTCGTTATTATATTTCGAAACGGTTGTTTGCATAATTTTTCCTATGTATAATACTTTTAGTATGTTATGTTAATCGTACGTATTGTATTTCCGAAGACGTGTGAACGTGACGATTATTGTTCGACTTCAAATGTTTTAGAAAGGCGTAGGTGCATTTTTTTTCGGATCCTAATCTATGCGAGAATAGAGCAAAAACGAATCTATTAGAATTTGTGTGCGTTATACTTTGTTTGTTTTCCTGTTTAGGTAATCGCGTGAATAAAATTGTTTTCTTTTTTTTAATACTTCTGCAGTCTAATGGCTCTAATGGTCACTACGCACAACACCAAAAAACTGCGGCTTATTTTGTCTTCGGGTCGACAGCTTTAATAATTTATTTATAATATTATGTTATATTATGTGGGACTTTGGAGTACTCCGCTATACCTACTCCTAAACTATGTCAAACTATACTATTGTTGACATGCAAGTTCCAAATACCCACTTAGTATTATTTAACTTTATTTCTGGCTTTCGCATATTTTTTATATTTACTTTTATATTTATATACATGTCGTCATAGTCATGTTTGGATGTAATAATAATATTCACTTATGCGGGTTCAATTTTCTTTTTAAATATTTAACTGTACAGTCGCGTGTGCGAATTATCACTGCGACAAAATCATGTGTTTTATTTTTTTTCAACTGAAAAACATATTTCGTGTGTTATATATTACACGGAGAATATATAGGTTTAACTTAAACAATATGCGTGTACATGATATTTTATAAACGTTTGAGTTTATTGTTGTGATGACATCATATAACTTTAAGTTTTATTTTTGGAATGAAAAGGATAAACAAAATACTTAAAAACCATTTAATGGAGCTTAATAAAGATTTTTCAGAAGTACCTATATTGTATTTTTATTATCTAAGTAAAATAACTATACAGTATACTGCACTCCATTATTAAATATTAAATATAAACATTTCCTCGAGATTTTAAGACAATTCTTGTAAAAAAAAAAAAACATAAAAAGTGTAAGCTCAAAGAATTTAATATTACTACAATGTATATATATTTAGACAGTGTTAAGGTAGAATAGAAGACATGAATGAAAGTAAATAAGAAGACGTTTAAATACTTGGAATATTGTCTTATAAAAATATACACGCTCATATAATGAAAAGAATAAATAGATTTAAATTTGTTTTAAATCTATTTCGTTTACGTTTTTACAAAAATATACAGTTAAATTGTACTTGAAAACTATTTAGGTTATTACTCAAGCCATCATATGTATAATGAAAATATTAACGGTGGCACGATCCAACGGGTACATACTAATAAGGTCGAATTTATTTATGACGGAATACCTGTAATAACTAATATAATTATTATTATCGTTATTTATTTAATAATTTTAATCGTGTAAAATGGCGTTCTATGTGTCTTCTTCGGGTATACCGCAAGAGTATAGTCGAGATTTCCGATTCATTCGAAACGTGCACGTGACGTTCAGCGATCGGTAATCGAGACGTGGTATCATAGTAATAAATAATAATATAATAATACGTTGCTGTTTCGGAAGTCGACGTCTCATTACATACGTATATAATAATATGATATATATATATATATATATAAATACAGTCGACGAGCGCGATTGTACAATTTACGTCCGATGTTCCCGTCCCAATAATGTATTACCCGCGTATTTACCTATTGCCTACCTATATTACATTTACAGTAGTATGTATTCGGATTGCGGCGCTGCGGAGATCTGCCGACGAAAAGGTACACACGCGCAGGCATTTAGCTCGAGCGGGTTTAAGTTACGGCGGGAGAGGTTTTTTTTACCCCTCAGAAGTTCTTTACGTTTACACATTATAAATTATAGCATACGCGTATACGTGTACGAAACAATTTGGTCCGCAAAGCCAAACTTGTGCGCGTTTAGTCGCTATTTGCCAAGGTTCGGTCGTTTATATTTTAACAAACAACACGAGACGGGTCCCGAATTAAAAGGCGTTCCACGAGTTTAGGATGACGAGTTTCAGAGTTTTTGAGACGGCCGCAAATGCGATGCTTCTAGGTCCCACAATGTATCACGACGTCTGCCAGAACAGGATCAAAAGTAAGACTTAATTACAAACCCGGGAACTCTCTCACACACACACGCGCAAACTCGCGCAACCGCATAAATTATATATTAATACGATTCTCATGCGATGTGTATGCATAAAATTAACGTTCTTTTATGTGTACTCGCACACGATAACAATTAATTAAGACTAAGTTTCCGCCAGTGTAGGTATAATTCGTCTCGTCTTCGATGAGTTCTATATGTGTTTATATATATATATATATATATATATATATTATATAATGTATATGTGTGTGTACATACACGATATATAATTTGAATTTGGTACGCGACGTGACACGACTGTTTGCTGAAAAAATAATACTACATTTGAGATAGGTAATTCAAAAAAATAATTGTAGTATAATAAAATACTATACCTTCTGCTCGGTATATATGTATAATTTAATATGTATTATTATAATACACCTTGGCCCGATAAAATAAAACCACAATCATTCGTTTTATAATATTCTGTAACACGTCAAACGACTACATCACCATTACCTCACTCTACCAATATTAACGAATGACAAAAGTAATATTAGCTGTTGTGTTGGTGGAACCATTGTTATAATAGATTTATATTAATATATAGTTAGCTTCAGACACCATAATATACTACCACATCTGCTAATAGTGCTAATACAGTAATACCTTTTGATTTTTCTTTTCAGACAACTACACGGGGAGTGATCGCGTTTTAAATACATTTTTTTATTGACACTATACTTACCTGAAATTGTATTCATCTTAATTTATATTACTGTATCTAGTTTAATTGTACTTGCAATCTTAAATTAATTTTGTAGAAGCTCTAGTATTATAGTAACCGTGTACGATACGTGCCTAGAAAAAATCAACCTTTTTAGGTTCACAATATCTAACATACATATAAATAATATTTTTAAAATTTTTATTTATTTCATCTCAAATATATATTATTTGTATACGTCATAACAAAACGGTTTTCGTATATTGTTTTGTTTTTTTACATTAATATTATTTTGTATTGTAAGACATTTGATTATACTTAAAATACACAAATACCATTCTGTATAATATTATTACAAATTATATAAATTACCTATTCGTACCAATACGCATTTCCTGTGGCGTGTCTACTGTCTGATACGTAGCCAAAAAATACAAAACAAAAAAAAAATCGTGAACATATATTATAATTGTTATTATTACACGATCGGACTTTCGAGGGTGTCCGAAAATAACGTCAGCCGATTTCGACGAAGCACATGCATATTATACACATGAAATAAATACGTCTTGCCACTATATTTGTTTATGGCGCCGACGACAGAGTAGATATAACAACTGATTTACTTTTAATGTTCCCTCTGGTAAGCGCGTCATATACATATATATATATATAAATATTATAAAATAAAATGTGCTATCTCTATATAGGTTATTACACTATATTATAATAACTATGTATACCTGTCATCATAGTTTTTATTACGGACGACACTATATACAAATATTATAAAATTGTATAAATTCTAGTAGACAACAGTTTCCACCAAATATAATAACAATAACAATAAAATTACGGACTGGAAGAACCTTTAAAAACATTCAAATACCATGGATTTTTATATAATATACATTTTATTTTTTTAAGTCATCGTATTTCCGGATGTAATAATATTTATATTTGGCATCATTCTTAGAAAATTATTAAGCTTCATATCATGAAATTAAAAAAATATAGAAAGTCTAAAATGATAGTGATTTAACCGGCATTATACAATTGTGTACCTATTTACATTTTACATTTTTTAAAACGTAACACTTTAATAAAAATTGCTTTCAATTTAAATATACACTCTTCGAAATAATGAGTATTTATTGTTAAAATATTCACCCCCATCATTATACTACAATAATAAACGCAGTGTTCAAAACGGATTACGATATTAAAAATTAAAAAAAAAGTTTTGTTGAGAGTAAATAAGTGGCAACTTGTGGAATAAGAGCAATCGTATGTTATTGATTCACGTGTAGTTTCGACTCGAGTAAAACTACAATATTGTATTAATATTTGATAATATATTATACACAAAATGAATTCCATTGTTGATGAAAAACGATAATAATAATCGTACAGGGAAATGTTTGTTTTTCCGAGATCGTACAACGATTCTGTTCTTTTGATATTTAACATAAACCCCAAAGGTGATAAATATTTATGTGTTATACCTGCCTAATCGATTCGTCTCGGAACAATGTCGTCTTAATCTGTAACCACTGAACGTACATAATATGTTATTGTATAATGGTCTACGCGCTCGTACACGACAAACATCGCGAATATTATTATATAGCTGCGTATGATATAAATAATATAATATATATAATATATACGTATATAAACAATAATCGTGTCGTCGACACGACCTATATTATAATATTCTGTACTGTGAACTGGCGGACTACGGGACGAGTCTTATACAATTGTGAACACTCATTATTTCACAAAGTATAATGTAAATGTACCTATATAAATTCATGCTATTCATACAGCCCTTACATTTTGTGTAGCCCTTATTTCCGCTCTATCATATTTGTTGGTACCTAATTCACTACGTTAATACAATAGTAAGTCGAATAAATATTAAATATTGTTCAGATTTTCTAAATATATTTACAGTTTGAATATTACTACAGTGAAGTGATCAGAAGTACTTATGATAAAGCATAAATAAGGTAAATATGAGTTATAATATAAGTATCTCGCGAATTTGTCGTATACTTAGTCAGTTTTCGTTAGATTTCTCTAAAAAGAATTTTTCAAAAAAATAAAAATAAAAATATCACACGATAATCTTGAAATAGGTATAAAGTTTTAAAAACTATATTTGTCGATCTTGACGTGTTTGTTAAATATTTATAAACTATTTTTTGCAAAAACTAGTTTGGACAAGTTTAGCCCAATAATATTGCGTTACCTTGCAAGATATAACACTTGTAAATTTACTGGAAAGTCTATTACCATAAGTTTTGTTTTTTATAACTCTTATTATTACAATTGTTATTAAATCATTTTTTTGAATAATTATATCTAATTGGATTAAATTGTATTTTAATCATAACAAATATATTATTTATATTATATAACTTAAATTATTAATTTAGTAAGAGGAAGAATTTAAATTTATGGTTACGCTTTTTCTAACAGCATTATACGTATTGTATTTTAATTATTAAAATATATTACGACGACTTGTATGCACCGTGAGTGTGGACTTAACATGAGTATCATCAAATTATTATGAGGACCCAACTCGGGATCACCCAATTCATAGATAATACGATACGCTGTAATAAGAAAAGTGTTTGTATATACACTATAACAATATTATGATAGCCGCAGCGACGAAGACTAAGACTTTATTTTTATTTATATATTTCGCACCCACCCGGACACGTCACGCCCCCGTCGTGTCCTGTGCCCTCGGACACGACGACGTTTCGATATTATTCAGCTCGTGTTTACCGCGAACGTGTGCGCGTGCGCGCGTGCGTTGTGTGAGTGTATGTGGAAAACAAAAAAACCGAATCTAACGTGTCATCGTTTTCTGCGCTTATATATACATATATATCTGTGAATAAAGCACATATATATTCATTTTTATTATTATTTTTTTTTTTTTTTAGAAGAGGAGCGCCCGAACAATAGGACGACGGCCGTGGCGGCGGCGTGTGCGTTTTTTAATGACTGTTGTGATGTCACGGCGTTTGGACGTCTCAATCGTCTTCTCGTCTTCTCGTCTCCTCCGCTCATACACACACAGATACCTACACACATAATATAGTATAATATATATATATACGTTTGCCGGTCAAATTCGTATTATGCTAAAACGGCCTGCCGAGTTGACTGGTACTTTCACGCACACGCATCACGTACGTTCGTGCCCGACCGGCTCGTGCAAAAATTTCGACCGCCAACGGACCGACCGACGGCGTATTATACGCATGTACGTTAGGTATTATAATAATATATATCTGTATATTGCGTGTTTATAAAGAATTATTATTATTATTATTATTATTCATGAATATAATAATATACAGTTTCTCTCTCTGTTTACATTCGTCTACTATGCAGACTCTGTGTCTGTCTGTCTGTCTCTCAATCTATCCGCATCCGTTCATTTCGAGATGAGTGTTCACGGCACACGCACTATAAATGACTATTGGGCACTATGCAGCTCAACGTCAAGCGATTCTTGAATGCGTACGTCTAGCGACAAAACACAATCAAATAATTATGATTCGAAGTTAAATATAAGAATACAGTCAAGTTATTCGTGTTTAAAGAGAAAGACGAAATTAAATAAGAGTATATGTTTATTTTTTTAGATCTGGAGGTGATGCGAAATAAAGAACGATTGAATTTTACATATTTCATCATTATTGTTATTTATATAATATTTACTTATACATTGTATTACATTTTTTTTTTTTACATCGTATCTATAACTTATAAAATACGATTTTGAATCGATAAAATTCGACTGACTTATGTATTTTTGTACGTATTGATATTCGTACAGTTGCTTTTTTTATAGATACACATTATATTTTGGCACCATTCCTTTATTAAAGATTGCTTTTGTACGCAACGAAATAAAGTATTTAAAAATCGTTTAGAAAAGTAAAAAAAAAAACGGTATAACTCGGGATAAAAAAAAATTATTTATTACTTCAATTTTATTATGATCAATTTTAAATACATAACGCGACAATGATATTATAATAACGTACGCCCAGCATGATAGAAGTAAAAAATGAACAAAAATACTATGGTATTTTTCAAGTCTCTTTCTTTGACTTCGCAATTCTCTCGGTGCACTGACGAGTTGTGTGAAACGATTTTCAGTATGATTATTAAAAAGATATATGTCAGCGAGACCAACATTCAGATTTTAAAGTCACTCTCGAGAGCACACATATCATAATAATAGTACCCATCTATTTACGATTACGATACACGCATTAGAATAGTATGCGAAAACGACTTTGACGCTCGACTCGCGATTATAGGAAAATGCACGTAGGTAGGTACATAACTTATATTTATGTACAAAACGTGTGTAGCGGAACCGTTCTCACGGTGAATTAATATCCATCACAATATTACATGACAATAATTTCACGCAACACACGCGTATACTAGAAATGGAAAATCCACGGCACGCGAAAAATATTTATTATATTGTATTTAATTTTTAATAATAAATTTAATAAGACCACCACATAAGTACGTCATTCCTCTTTTTGAGACAGATATGGATTTTTCAAAGACCGTTTCTGCGTCAGTATAACTGGCAAGGAGTCATGGTTGTGAATGTAATATAAACTAATTGGCATCAACTATGCAAAAAAAAAAAAAAATCATAAAAAGCAACTTAATAAATATTCAAATAATATTATTTTTTTTATTACGCTTTGTTTACTAAACAAATACATTGAATACATTTTTCTTATTATATAATATGTAATATATGTTATTATTATGATACGCATAAAAAAAATCGGGTAATTTTTGGCACTTAATGTCAGAAAAATATACCACCCCTGTCCTGTGTGTAGATTATATAGAAATTACTGCTATATTTGTGGCAACGTAATTATAATATATTATTACTGTTATGCATCGTCGTTGATAACTATTCGAATCGAACGCACGCGACGTCATGATTTGGACGACTGAATGCGTTTTCTATTACACGACAACAGTACTGAACTTTTACTGCAGTCTCAGAACGTTATTGTCGCACAGACCTTTTTTTGTACGTAATTACATGCGAACGTAACGAACTGTTTACGAAGGGTATAATAACAATATTCTTCTCGAAAAAAAACTTAGCGTCATATTGTGTTAGTTATGTATAACCAGAGCTTGCGCTAATGTGCAGTTGTGCATAAAATATGCAGTACTTATTTAAATGTTGTGCAGTTCATAACAAATAATATGTTTTGAATTTTTAATAATTAATTATATATGTCTATGAGCTTATAACGTATAGGTATCATTTGATATTATTTTGTTTCGAATTTATTAGAAATTATGATTGAAAAATTGATAATTTATTTATGAATATCAAGAGATTAAATCTACGGTCTTCAATATAAACCGTGGCCATGAGTCATGACTAGGGAACGGATTTAAATGCTCTAAAAAGCAAGAAAAATGCCTTAAAAAATGATCTTAAAATTATTTTCAACATTAAAAAAATGTATTTAATTACATATTTTTTATTTTTAAGTAGATATTTATTATTCGTATAATTTTCGTTATCTTCTTTTTACTCTGAAAATTATTTCCAAAAAATGAATGTTCAATTTAGATGAATACATTTGTTATATTTTTACCTTGTGTTTCACAATAGCACCGTATAATCAGATGCTGCTCAAGTACTGCTTAATTTTTATCGAATTTTATCAATTTACATATAAAATTGACTTAAAAACATAAAAATATACCAACAATGCTCTTAAAAGCAAAAGTCTTAAAGATATAAAAAAATTTAAAATAAAATTCACATTTTTTAATTCCTTGATGTATGAAATGAACTTTGTGTTTGGAAAGCAATGTTTTCAGATATTAAGAAAAAAATGTAATTTGCATTTAAATCCGTTTCCTAATCATGACGCCAAATAATATGATTGGTCTCAAATAAATAACAATCACCAAATGAAAAATAGCGAAATTGATGAAGAGGTTGTCATAAAAAATAAAAAAAAACATTTTAAAATCAAAAATAAAAATAAAATTTAAGAAATGTTATTATTTAAACTATCAATATTTATACATTATGATGTATAATATACTATATAATATTTATGATAGTGTGTGTTATTTATTATTTCAAATTTTTTCACTTCTGTAAAACAAACAAGGTGTGCAGCTCTAATATTTCTTTAGCGCAAGCTCTGTGTATAACTGCAGAGTATAATATTATGTGTGTAAACGTGCAGTGCACGACCATTTTTTTCCAAGCGAGTTAATTATTATGCTAAAACTTTTAGAAACGAATGTTCGTAATCGTTATTTTTCGTATTTAGGTCAAGTTGGATGGCCACTAGTTGCGTCCATTGGTAAAAAAATCTTACTAATTGTAGCCCCGGATTGTTTGAGGTACATAATCATTGTGGCACAATTGTTTTTTAGAGTACATACGAATTGCGATTTGCCGTACAGCTTTAGGTAATTAAAAGTTTAAAATATAAAATTAATTATTACTTGATGCGTATAATCCCGTATTATTCTATGCTTCATTATCCTTCGTTTTTTTTTATACAGATTTAGGACTGTACGCCACATCGTTGCTACAGGTAGGTTAAAAATGTTATTTAATTTTGATTATTTTCTTGAGTTTTGAATCACCGCCAGCAAAACTCTTGCATAGAGCTGGTCAAAAAATTCGTCTTACAAAAAACGGACGCTTGTCACGTCAAAGCTTTCGCTCTGCACACTATAGTAATAATAATATTATGCGGAAAATGAAACGATTCCGAGATTTCTCACCCGAGTTCATTGTATCGAACGACAACCTATAATTGCACGCACGTTCCGTTATTATACTTATTATTTTGGTCGTAAATGTATGATTATTATTGTCGTTCACTGGAAAACGGCGGTTACACTCATGAGCACAATAATTAATATTGCACGTAAAAATTGGCACGAGTCGCTCGAGTATATTAGACAAGTACTCGATATTCCGAGAAACCGCGTTCCGTCATTTTTGCTCATCTGCTTTTCCATGTACGCCTCAGCGTCACGTCATTTGACGTGCCCGTGTGTATACATACCGAATATTAAACACGTCTTATAAGACATATTATGTATATAACACGACGTACGAGTATAAAATATTAAATACCACTCGATGATACCGTTCGATTATGTTTCTAATTATATTATTGTGTGCACAGTCAGCAGCAGCCCGATATATTATACTCTTTATCCGTTGAAAATACATTTTCAAAATGGTCTTAATTCATAGGAATTCGAGCATACTCTTGAAATTAAGTACGACAAATTATTTCCTTAATACATAAAAAATATTATTGTCCTTTTATAAAATTAAAACTTATTAAAATATATTTATTCGAAAAAACTAAATTTTAAATGTTTCTAATCAACTACAATTTTTTTTATATTGTATACATCTATCTAGATTTAGATTGTTCATCAGCGGTTTGATCACAGTATACCGAAGATCTAAAACTCGAACAAAAGCATACGAGCTTCCGGTCTGTAAATGGTATAGGTAAATATTCTTTTAGGCATAAAAACATCGGATATGTGCAGTGTAATATATCTCTATTGTATCGGTGATGTACACACAAAATTCAATTTCAAAACATTAAATACGAACGGACTGATACTACGGATTTTTACTATAACCAAAGTAACATCTTGAGTATTGATAACAAACGACCAGCAAACAAAAAGTTTTTCCGGTCCATATTTGTTATTTTCTACACACACCGTCATACGCCGACCACCACCGACGCGTTAACGTATATGTGTATGATTGCTAGTAGAAACGTTAACTCTCCGGGTGGTCATTGCGCACGGGAAAACGCGCACGACAGCGTGACGAATGTATAATTTTCCGGACAATTGAACTCCGCCCAATAACGGACCGGCATCGCGAGCTCTGAAATGACACGTGCCCGTCATCATCGTCGGTGTCACGATCATCATGCGCGCTACCACTATTTTGTTGAAGTCCTGGGTAGTACGGAAACGGTCAACACCGTACGTTAACACAACACGTTGGACTTAACCAAACATTGAGATATACAGTACAAAATAGTCCACAATTTACTGCTAAAAAGAGTATGGCGTAATTGCATAAAACCATTTTTGATTAAAAACCAAAAGGATTAAAAAATTAAAACGAATACATAAATACCTGAAAAAAATCAAATTACAGTTTTAACAATTTAGAAACTGTGATGAGAAAACTAAAAATCATGAAAAATAATTTTGTTAGACGAAAAAGAACTGATCCGTTCATGATGGTATCGTTTTGGGTACTAAAAAAATTACTAACTTATAACACAATCGAGTTTTGAAAAACAGACTCTTACTAACACAAAAACTTACACAGTTCGAATTGTTTTCACGTCTGTGAAATGCCTATACTCTCAATGCTATACAACTCAAGTTATATACTTGTAATTCGATACATAAAAGTGAAATAAAATTGGTTTTCATCCCCCTTGAAAATTGATTAATTAAGACTTAGCTGTATTTATTTACCTATCTAAGTTTTTTTTTTTTTAATTAACTGTCTGCCGCTTTTACTATTACTAATATTAATATGCTCCACAATCTGACAAACATAAATATATACATATATACAAATGCTAAATCTGATATTATCAACAGCAAGGTTATAGAGATATAGGCGAGTTGTTACATGTTTTTTTTCTGCCGGTCGTGAATAAATCTATCGAAATCAGCTTGTCCCAAGTCCCTCCCACGAAACGGACTTGAAGTAGTGCAGTCGCTATACGTTATCTATACACGTAGATGCACATGTGCAGTAATTAAGCACAGAACTATATATTGTACGTCTTGTGTTTCTTGTGTTCTGTTTCCACAACACTCATACTCCCTTCTACAGCAGCTGGTCTCGTCTGGACCAACTATAATACACGTGACAGTTATATACTGCAGCGTTTTAACATTCGGACTACAAATGCTAATTTCGACGGACAGATGATGAGTGTATCACAATACACAGAGTAATTATTTGAACAGGAGACGTTTATCGTCATTCCCAAAATTATACAGTCTTTTCGTTATTTTTCCTGTCGTATACATAACATTTCGTATCGCCCTTTTTATTATTGACTTAATACACTTATAGCACGGGACTTGCCGAAGCCGGTACAGATAAAATCATAGTTTATTAAAATATAATAATTGAATATTATGAAATTATTCAAAAAGAAAAAATAATAATAATATATGAAATTTGAATTCAATCGTTTCATTTAAAACGAAAAAAATAAATGTTATTGAAAGTTATTTGATTTATTATCATCCAGTCCCACCACCACCATTATTCTATGGCCTGAGATTGAAACATATTTTTTGTATAGATAAATAAAATAATAACAATAACAATAATAATAATAATAATAATAATAATAATAATAATAATAATAAACTGTTCACATTGAGTTTGACATTTATATAATATTATAAAACACCAATGCTGGTTGGTTGTTGCAAAAAAGTTGTCATATTATATTATATTGTACGTTGCTACTTGTCCACGATACTCGTATAATAATACAGTTATAGGTACCTATATTGGTAATACATTAATTACTTGAAATTCAACTTCTGTAATATGATGAATTAATATTAATAAAACGACTTATTGTATACGGTTCTGATATTTGCTGCGGATTTTCGCAATAGGCTCTTTTTCCGCAAAAATAAATAACATCGTGAGCAATAGAAATAATTCTTTATAAAAAAATAAAATAATATCCATGTCATCGATGATGCGTACGACAAGATGCATAGTATTATGCAATATATTCTACGTAAAACTTATTATATAATAATATACAAAATGTATATGTGCGTGTATGCACATTGTACAAACGGAGTGTATTCGAGTCGACGATTTGTTTTCTTTAGTATTATTCACGTTTGATTTCAATGACATCTGCACCGCAGGTATCGCGGTCATACTCTTTGATTCAGACCACAAGAATAAAATCTTAAATATACACATCGCGTGTATATATCATTTTTACCTATAATACTCGAGCACAGAGTTCAGATACCGTCGTGGTTATGCGGTTATTAAATCCCGTGCCTACGAGAACAGAAAAACTATACGTTTTCCTCATAAGTATATAATACAATAACGGACGTATAGTATTGTGAGCGTATACCACTATAATATTATATTGAAATATTGTCAACAATTATATTATTATATTCTTATTATTTATTACGTACGCGACTGGTTACTTTCAATAACAGTAATATATTATTACAATAAAATGTGTGAACGAGATTATGAATCAATACTTTTATTGTGATGTATAAGAAAAACACAACATACATTTATGCATAAATATCTATGGATTCGAAATTGGAGAGGGGGGCACAGAAAGCACTTGCTCTTCGATGCAAACGGTTCATTGGCCCTTGCTTAATTTTCTGTTACTTTGTTATATACGTTAGTTAATAAATTAGTAAGTTAATAGCTTATAAGTAATAACTATAGTATACCTTTCAGAATAAATTATTAAATATTATAATGTAAGATATTTTTTCATGAACTACATATTATACAAATATGATAGCATAGCGTTACACACAATTTTTATACTTATAAATGATCAATCACTTATCGTATAAAAACGTCTGTAATAAATTTTTGTGCTGACCTGTGTTCTCCAACTCCCCTACAAATGATTATTTCTATGTAAATCACTATTTGGAACCACCATAGAATTCATATCAATTAAGTCTAATATAAAAATATTATATTGTATGCTCTATAGTCTACTTGGTCGATGACGCGCAATGTGATACGCAATGCATTTTAGTACCCGTGTGTAGACGTATTAAACTGTTAATCACACTATAAATTTAATGTGGAAAATCATGCGTTACAAAAATACACAAAATTAAATAATAATTAGTATTATATAGAGATAAATTATAATTTATTTTGTTTTGCACTTAAAAACTTTTTCTGTTTAGTTTCTCAGTACCATGCGAATTTAAGTTTTTGTGTAGGTATTTCATTAGTTAAATCTAATGAGACCCGAAAGTTTGAGTTAATTAGGTTAGGTTATGGGAAATCAGTGACACGATATAATTATCTCGGTCCGTTCAATGACACAAAATATTGCAACATCTACGATCAAACGATTACGATAATCTGAAAACAAAAAGATGTAATATTCAAGAGTGACAAAAGTAGCATATATGATAGTCAATAAGTTTGACCAGTAGTCAATACGCTGTCCATACGCGATCACCTATTAATGCTTATTTACTTATTATTTATTTCACCGTGTAGACTATCTGAATATAATATAATATACCTAAATATATTTTAATTTTCAGTTACAGACGCTGCGTCTGTGGTAAACTACAGGCAATCATTTGTAAATATTCCATAATAGGTAGGTCTAGTGGGTATCATATTTTAGCAAAATAAGTTATTTTAATATTAAAGATCGGATCGATAACGCAAATGTGACGAGACCACAAATCGTTTTAGTGATAAAACGCTAATGTCACGAAATCGATCTTAATTCATCATAGATGTTCCATTATTTGCCGCCGTGTCAGTTGTAAGGGTGTGTGTTTGTGATAGCCGTATAGGCAGATAAGCGACGATCCGAGCGCGGACTAGTATATTTAATTATTTGTGTTAATTATTTTATGAATTCAAGCGTTTCTGACCATATTTTGTGTGAACTATTTTTTAATTGTTTTTATTACATGTCTAGACGTTGATCTGTGCCAGTTTATTCGAAGTCGTCGAAGTTGAAAGATATAAACGTATAGAACATAAAACCCAACACCTATACATCTCCTATATATTACGTATAAATCAACATTGCTGATAAATGTGAAATATTTTAATTTTAAAGTGATTGTTATTATTTATACGAAAAACTAAAAAGTGGTTTATTGGTACATAATACCTAAGGTTGTTATCCACGTTTGGAGAATTTCTATTTCTGCACGCGTATTTAAATATTTATTTCATGCTATTTATTTATATACTTAAATTTCCTTTTTAAATGTTAGTAATAATACTATATAATAATAATATTTTGTATATTTGGCGCATGCAGATTAATATTATTTGGTGTGCTAAATGTTAGTATATACCTATTCAATTGGAAATACCATATCAACAACATAATATTATATTATTCAAAGATGATACTGAACCGTTGGCCGCATCATTTTAGTTTTTTTATTGTACGCAACATGATTGTTAAATTGTTTTATTAAAACTCTATACTTTATTTTATAGAAGAAGTGTTTTATTTATGTTTGATATGAATATATACATACATATCAAAGTTGGACTATTTTTTATTTTCATTTTTAGTGAATTGTTATTTTTTTAAATTTAATTTTGAATTGTTTGAATAATTAATTTAAAAAAGGATTCGAATAATTTTCGAATATATACGCATGGCAATTAGAGAAATTTTAGTATCTTTTTGATAGAAAAATAAAATTATCATTTATTAATTATTATTTTTTTGTAATACTAACTTCTATTATACCACTTAATGAATCATGTAAATAACTAAAATATATTATATTTAACTTTGGAATCCATTATGTAATAATATAATAGAACTCACTCAGTGAAAAATTAAAATTATAAAATATAAATAATTAAGCTCAACAACTGTTTGTAATAGGTAATCAGACTTTATTTACTAAAATACTACATAATTTGTATAATATACCTATTTATATATTTAGGTATTTACTATTACAATCTAATATATTATGTCCTGATGTTTTAGAAAGACTTTTATAACAACTAATTTTAAATGTTTCAAAGTTTAAATTTAATTGCTCAATTTCTATTTTATTTAATACATATTGTTACTAATATTTAGGATTGGAACAAATAGTCATAATCAAAATTAAAAATATAAGTACAAGTTTAAACATGATATGATATTGTATTTTTATTTAATTAATAGAAGAGTTCAGTGTAAAATACTGCAAATGTGCAATTTTTCTTGTAGAAAAAAATTGAATTGTAACAAAGATTTCGAAAGTTCGTGTTTTTAAAACATAATTCTCCTAATTTTTGTTATTCTTACTACGAACCCGTTATTCTTCCTGCCAGTCCCTCGGGAATTCTTCAAAAAACGAATTTTCTTTGATTTATTACACTCCATGCAATACTCTGTTAAACAAAATATATATATTTAAATACATATATATATATATATATATATATATATATATATATATATATATACCTAAACGTGTATTTAATACAACAGAAAAAAAAGTATTTTTGGTATTACTTAATGGTTTTGTGAAATCTCACTGCACCCTGAGAGAAAAAAATCGGTCAACAAATAAATTGTATACATTATTGTAAGCTATAAAATAAATTATGCATTAAAAAACGAATATACAATATTAATATACTAAACAGACTTTTTATCAACGCATTGGAAGTGAAAAAAAAATATTACCCATGTATTTAAGAAAAAAAATATGTCATGCCATATCGTAATCGAAATAAGAAATCGTTCGGTTTCCGTACGATTTACGGTTGTCGATCGACAACCGTTTAGTTTGTAATTCGTTTTTTTCCCTATACCTTTGTCCATATAATATTATTATTACGCAGTGTTCCGATGTATCCGCGATAACGTCCGCGATGACTATGTAAGAATCTTTAAAAAAACGACTCGTTTCTGTGCATCTAAACGTATAATAATAATAACAATAATAATAATAATATATTATTATACAGTTAATAGTATCCGAAGTTGGCCATAACGGCAATGTAGAAGAGATGAGTTAGATTTTGCTCGCCCTTACCAACACCGAATCCCGGCGGGATCCGTCTATATAATGACCCTTACCGAAAGACAATGAACGTTTTCAAGGAACAAAAAAAAAAAAATAATAATAATAAAAATATATAAGGACCACACCGGTCCTTTTGACGGCTATAATAGTGGCGACAGATCCCATGACATGCGGGTGGATGTGGGCGTCGTACCCAGCAGCAGCAACAGCAGGTGTGTTCACATCGTATAATATAATATTATATATATATAATAACTACGATAATAACAATAAATATTATACGCGTGTAGAAAAACAGTTTCGATTACATGGTCATTTCGTGTCTGCAGTGCGCTACGACACGGCTAGTGCATTTTTCTCGGTGCCACTGACGCCACATACGTCGTCTATGATGATGTGGTTTCGTCAAAATCACTGCACCACCGGGCGGAAGTTCTCGTATATTGTCGCCGTTGTTGTTATATTATTACTAGAAATACTACGTACATCGCGTATGATAAATATTACAACATTATCGCGACACTAAATCTGTACAATGAAATTTTATCTGCGAGTTGTGTTATTATAACGACCGTAATGATATTGAATGTTTGTAAGCGCATTGACGAGTATATAATACTATTTGTTATTATTTTTCTATTGCAAGTTTTCTGCAATGACGAGTCGTGCCACGCGGGAAAGAAGAAAAATTCGAAGTTATCGACATGTTTAATATGGGTAGTGTATTTAGTAGTTTTTTACTTTTGTTGCATATAATTTTTAGTTTACAGTATATGATAAATGTTTATGTTTTTAACTACTTACTAAAACTGTTATTTATAATTTAATTAATTTTTAACTCCGTGTGATTAATATAATGTATTAATTAACTTACAATTATTTACTATGAGAATAATAAATGATGCCAATGTAAAATTTACCCTAATGTGGTCTATTTGGACCTGAAAAAGGTTACTTTCGAAATAAGCAGTACTTCATACTTAAGAAATATAATATAAGTGAAACTAATTTTTTCAAATCAAATTTATTACGTTCATTTTCTTGATAAATGTTCACGCTTTTTAATTTCCGGCACTTATTGTACTAAAATAAAAACCTCGTTAACTGGCGTCCATAACACTATTATTAAATTCCATTACTTTGTACGATATTTTGTTTTAATAGTTAAAACCTATCAAAATAATAGTATATAAAACAATGAATTACAGTAGCATTTTCTCATAGATCAGTATGTATAATATACAATATATGTATGCTCAATAAACCTTAAACTTACTAATTTTCATGACAAACTTTTTTACTGTAATCAAGCAGATTTGATAACGTTAAATATTCGTAATAATATTACAAATCTCTATTTAAGTATATATATACATTGTATTTAATGTACCTATATATACCTATACACAGGTGACATTTTCATAATAATAATAATAATAATAGTACACATAGACGACCGGTGTCGCGGGTTCCGGTTGATTTGACCCATAGTAAGTATATGTATATACTACTTTATAATATACAGACTGCTATCCGCGACGACGTCTGACCGAGTTGACGCAGTGGCGGCCACGACAACGCGGCGGCAGTGTGCCCCCGACCACCGGAAGCCGATAACGAGGACTTTCACGGATCGTTGGGTCCCTTGGAAACAGGAAACTAACAGTTTCTCTTTGATGGTAATTAGTCGAGCCCCCCGATTATCTCGTGCCCGTATTGACAGCAATATATATTATATTATATATGTGTATAATACAATATATATCGAACGGACTGCAGTGTCTATGTATAATACGAGTATTATAGCCGATACGTTTCGTGTGTATTTTTTCATTTCGTTCTTTAAGCCCTCGACGCACCGTCGGAAATCGTAGAAACAGGAAACGGGTGGTCAACGGCGTATGTATATATTGTACTATGCGCCGGTACAGTGCGCGACCCGCGTCTTCTGTTCTACGCCCGCCGCACCCTGCCCTCGCGCACCCCGTAAAAATAAAATAAAAAACTGTTAATTGGCCTCGTACGTCGAGCGGAAACAATGATGATCGTCTTGATGCGTATATGCGTATATTACAGATATATATATATAGATGCGCGTGTTCGGCGCGACATGGTCATTCCCGATGATTGTTATTTTTACCTTCCAAATCCTATAAAATGTTTATATACATATTATTATGGCTGTGAGTACGAACCAATAATGTTTTTTCGTGTTTCCTGACGAGAACGTTACCGCCGTGGGACGGATACGAAAATAAAAAAAAAAATAAGGAACGAAGAGAATGACAGGATATCGTACGATTATAACAAGTGTTTTGATTTCCTCATAATTTACCGATTTGACCGTATTTTTTAATATATTATAAATTATAAAGTATTATCGTCGTTTCGTCACCTGCAGCTCAATATAATAGTCACATGGTCCAGTAGTCGAAATTAAAGCGCTGTGAAGAGTGTTACAGCTCCATAGTAACACAAAATATAAATAATAGTATATTAAATTTTTCCCAGGTGCGCATTGACTTGTACTGGCCATGCTTAATAATGCGTACTTAACATTTATTGAGGATTCAAATAAAATATAGATAAATCAATTACACAAGGAAGCGTTTACTATGTAATTAATTCACGTTCTGTGTAACAGCTATTAAAACTAAATGGAAAGGAGTAAATACGTATTTTGAATATAATAATATTAAAATAAATTCAAGACCTTAAACGGTTTTTTTATTGTTTCATCGTTGTATGCTGCAATGTATACAAACAAAATACCAAACGTAGAATTTAATACATAATGTTGTTTTTACGGATTCTCGGTATGCACAGTTTTTATAGTTATTGTGCGTATCGTATTATTGTTGTTTTGGTAGAGTATTTTATTAATTATACGAACCATCGTCTGTTGATACATACGAGTATTTTGTAGCCATCAACTTGTATACGACTTATGTATAAAATAATATATGTAAATTATTTATGTTATAGTGCACTCAATGACTTATATAAGATGATAAATAATTTTACTGTTTACATTTATTTAATAGGTAAGCATAATAGCATATGCCTTAGTGGCATATACTTTCAGCAAACTCATTATTACAATAATACCTCTTTGTTCAGTCTAGTCATTTTAGTATCATAAAACGATAAAAATAAGTTTTCTTATATCTTACATTTATCTTCAAAAGAGTTTATGGTAAATATAACAAGCGTGTTAAAATAAATAAAATCAGCGTTTTGATAATAATAAATTAAAAAATTGTGATTATTACGTCTTCCTTTCTTAAAAAAAAACATATAACGCCGGTCATGAGCATAATTTAAGGACTACCATGGACTTTCGATTTTACATTATACATTTCAAGTCAAGTATATTATTTATATAATATAATAAATTAATAACACACGCAAATGCTTTTTATTAAAAAATGATTTAAGGTACCTAATATATACATATATGTCATAATTTAATAAGGTTTATATCGTATATATTTTCAAATTTTTACAAGTTTGTCTATAGATAAAGTATAAATATCTGCAAATATTTTTTTTCAGCTTACCCCATATATGTATGAAATACAATACATTTGAATTGTATAACAATTTTATACGATATATAGTCATATATTATTACATTCTTAATTTTTAAGATAAATTAACAATAATAGTGTTGTTTGAATTTTACGTTTAATATATTTTAATATTTATACAGATGAATTACAACAAATGAATAGGATTTGGTTTATCTCTTATTAAAGTTACTTTTTGTAAAGCTTATAAATATGCAGTTATTATACAATTAAATGAGTAGGTGCGCATAATGTAAAACAATTATACTGTTATGAGATGAGTACTTAATAGTGATGCCATTAATTGAACAATATATAATTATTGTTGGTTTGGAAATTAATATTATGTTTACCGTTTGCTTTTTATGAATTTTATTGTGGTTTAAAATAAATTTTGTTGCTTCAAACAAATACGGCTTTTTTAACAACCAACTATGTTTGTCACAAACACGCTGATTTCGTGTTTGTCACGAACAATTTTGTCCAAAACAAGGTCAAGTGACATATGCTACAAATCTGCAGAAATCGTTATGACTTATTTTATTATTTAAGCAATCTAAGTATAAAAAATATGCGATTTAACTTGATTTGTGAGTATTTTTTGGTTTTCATAATACAATACACACACATGCTCTTAAAAAGTTTGAAATCCGTGTCCGCTATGCATTATAATATACAGTTATATTATATAATTCGTCCGTCCGTTCAGCATGTACATTACCCGTTAACCTAGTTATGATATTACTATTATTATTATGAAGGTTTATAAGGAGGCGGACGGAAGCCGCCAGTGTGAACGAGGATATTGTCGTTTGATGGTCGCCACTGTTTGTTTGTTTTTAATGACCGGAACCAGAAAAATAAAGGGTCCCCACTGACCATTTTCGCTACGTGTGCATATATATATATATTGAACAATATACAGGCGACGAGGGGTCAATTTGTTATTGAATGAGAACATCCGAACTCCCACACACGCGCAGGGACCGACCTCCGTCGCCACCGGTCGTCCGAATAACGACGAGTTTTGGGTTTCATACATGTTAGAAAATTATTATTTCATGCCTACTACTACAACTATATTGCTGCTGTTAAAAAATGATAACAATTAAATCACTTTTCCCGGGTACATGTACGATAATAATCGTAATGTCGTGTATTATATCTTTATGTTGTGCAGTCTATAAACCAGTTTTACGATATTACACAGGGCCACGTGCGATACGATTATATTATTATTACACCGTGCGATACGCCTTGTAATTTCATTAAAGCGCCCATTACAGGTATTAATCGGACGGCCGTTATACGCGGTGTCGGTATACACACACATATAAATATATATATAGGTACTTACTTGATATGTCATATTATAATATTATATACAGGTGACGTGTTGTGTGGTATAATGTTATATGGTAGTGTTACGCGTGCAACGTGATATGTGAGTGAACATGATTTTTTTTTCGTATCGGTATTATTATACAGAATTAATGATCATGTACACAGTATTTAAACGTCGACCATGAAAACAGATACGTATACTGCAGGCAGTTCCGATTTTTGGTGAACGGTTTTATTTAATTTTTTTCATATCGTCGACGACAGAATGTTTTACAAAAAGAAAATCATCGTTGGGTTTTTATTATTATAGGACTTGATTGCGATGTTGAAACCGCGAAACCCATATTTTATGCGATAAAACATTTAAAAATTGAAAAACAAAAAAAAGGCGCCATTCGAGTTAAAATCATTTGTTAAATGGCTGCTACACTATACATTAGGTCGATACTTGACAAAATGTTATTTTTACAGCCTTTTTACTGGTTTTTGTTTTTATGTGTTTCTTTCAAATACGTTAAATGTAAATTGGGAAAAGGTTATCTAGACAATCATAATATAATATGAGAAAGCTTTACTGTTTATTTAGGGGTGAAATATTATATTATATTTTGGATAGCGTACAGCTTAGGCTCTATATTCAAATTATATTATGACGTTCTATGTCTATAAATTATTTTATTTGAAGGTAAACATTTATTATAGAAACACTTTTATCCAATCAAATTAATTTGTATTAAAATACATTCAATGGTGGATACTGGATAACTATTAAAAATTTTTTGACATGAGAAAACTATTCGACTGTTCTTCAAATTTGTTTTGTTCTAGATATATCATAATACATTTTTACATAAACCATATATGTGTAAAAGTTTATTTTGAAGTACGATAGAACAGTTTGCTCTCAATTTAGTAATATTACTAACAAAATAACTCACATTTCGCATTTTTACACATTTTGCATCAAAAACAGAATATTATATTTAATTTAATTTTAAAAAAAATGTATAAAGTTTTTTTTTTTTTATCTAATAATCACTTATATTTTTAACAGTGTCTATTATTTCTTCAATATCAATATTATTGAATACATATTTCTTTTTAGTCGTAATCAGAAATCCCTCTAATTAGTACTTGTATAAACACTATAGACAGTCCGCAGCTCACCCGAAAAATTCTCGATTTTTCACCACTATAGTACCTCACTGAATACATTTACCTACATCGTATATATAGCGATCAGTAACGAGCTTAACGAACTGCAGACATTGACGTTATTGCATTAATAGCTATTGTTCGGTATTGTATAATAATGAATATTATTATCAATAATTCCTCTGTTAATTATATGCTATACACAATATATATATATATATACATTATTCGTAGAATGTAAAAATGTGATGATAACGTTAAATAGCGGCCGTCGATCTTACGGAAATAATAGCATGTCGAGAAAACGCGTATTGGACCGAAAACGTTTTCTGTGTAGGTATATATTCGAAGGATAGCGGATGTCTGTTCGTCGCCTGTGAACTGTACGAACGTAAAAAATCACTAGAAAGTAAATAATGTTCGATATAGACATGCAATTATAATTGCTACACGCAATTGCTGAATTGCGTGAGTGTGAGGGTCAACAGCGGAAAAATTTCCATTCGCGTCTGCACGGCTGAACCTTTGCACCGAATCCGCGATGGTTTCACCTCGAACCTCTGTCGCAGTGATTTGAACGATCCGGCCATCGATATGAAGACACGGTGACGCGCGCATAATATTCAAAAGAAAAATGATTAGAACATTTCCGAGATTTATATTGCAATCGCATAATATCTTCATATCATTTTTGCGAGAAGTTAAACTGCGGAGCGACGTAATTTTGGGTCGAAAAACTGAGTATATAGTCTGGAAGTATTCTCTCGCGACGTATATACCTATCTAATTAGTGTTTGCATTTTAGTCGGGCAATTTAATGACTTTCAACTGTTACGTTCGCGTTCGCCGAGCATGCACATGGCCCGAGTTGGCAGAAGCGCGTGATGTCAGCCATACACAAACGTCTTACGTTTGAACCTTTGAGCGTCATACGATATTCTTTTGTGATGCGTGTAACAGTATATTATAGTTTTGAAGTACGAGACATACCTCATGTCCTACCACATACCTACCTATATATCGTACGAACGTTTCATTGATTACCTAACAGTGTTAACAGTTTTTCAAAAATATTATGAAATCGTAACGCGTCGTTTTAAGTACATTATTACGTACAGTAATATATTAATATTATACAATATAATATCAGATATCGTCATCGCGTATTATCGTGTATTATTGTAAGCTGTGGCGAAGAAAGGTAATACGACGTTAATGAGATTGAGTAGGATTAGGTTATAGGTGAACAAGGACTATTAGTCCGGACCGAGGCTATCGGCACACAGACTGGCAGGATTGACAGTGTTTACAGTGATATTTCATCGACGGCGGCAACCGACACTGCCGTCGTCCGCGGGACTGTGCTTTTCGGAGGTCCATAAAATATAAAATGTATACACAATCGAGACCATAGCGGTGGCAGCAGCAGCAGCGATGTCAACGGCCCCAAAACACACACACACACACACACACACACACACACACACACACACACACACCACGTGCACAGCACCGATAATAACAGACACGGTTTGTACAAATGACACATTTGTCGTGTTCGTGTGTGGGAGGAAGCCGGCGGCGTGGTGAACTATACCGTTGTTGACCGATCACCTGTACAACTCGCTGATCGTTTTCTATCGCAATCGAACGAATAACGACATTGAAAATTAAAAAATACACACGAGTATAATATTATCGATTCGTGCACCGTATCGAGTCCCAATTTTGCGAATAGCCGATGTGTGTGGGTAGAGGTAAATGGTAACAAAACGTTAGACCGAAGTCGATCTTTTTAAGAGTGAGCGATATTTTGAAAATTTTTTGACCCCCCCCCCCCCCAAAAAAAAAACGGATTTGCCACACTATAAACCGTTAATTCTTCGACGATCGCATACCTAATATTTAGGTACACTCGCGTCAGTCCATCGTTTGTCCGCGAAAGTTCGCTTTTCGTCACGAGCAGCAGTTAATTACTGTAAACGTATCGAAAACAAATATCCGCCAGCGCACGCGGAGGTGGTGATATATCGACAATAATAATAATAATAATAATAATATTATAATACTATCATATTATTATAATATAATATAAAATAATATAATAGTAACTACCTATAATAATATATAATAATATGTGACGTCTTGCTGGGCCGTGAACCGCACGTTGCGCGCGTTCTAATTAACCGGTCCATTATTTGATCAGAGTCTCTCTTGTCGTCGTCGTTGTTTGCGCGCGCCGAATGTACTGTTCTTTTTTTTTCTTTTCATTTTTCCGAGCGCGCCCGTACCCCGTGGGGTCACCGCGCGGGTATGTATTTTACATTATTATAATGCACCGCCGCCGTCGCCGTACACGATTAACGCGTACGATATTTTATACACATCGCAGTGCACGTACATAGATACGTATAGATGATAAATATATGTATACGTGTGCGTGTACACGTAGATGTACGATATATTATTATAATATTATTGTGATAAACATAATATCGCAGGAATCGGTGCCAAACCCGGCCAGAGACGGAGAGAGAAAAAGTCGACGCCCGTACAGATCGCACAATAGCCGCCGCCGCCGCCGCTTTGATGGAGTCTTTCACTATATAGCTCTATAGATCATAATAATATAGTACAATAAATATTATATTATTAAGCGTGCGCTTCGGGGCCCGACGACGGGACACTCGTAGGGCAATAATAACTATTCGTTATCATACGTGCGGTATATTATGATACGATGGCTAAATAGCCTAAAAAATATTTAGGTCCATTTTTCTTGAAAATCGTTTTTAAAGTGCACCGTTGATCAAATCAGTTTGGATTTTAAAATATGTCGTAAGCATAAAAAAACTATTTTTGATTAATTTTTTTCAAATTTCAATTTATTTAGGTTTGAATACATATTTCAGGAAACACGATCATGTAAAATAATATATATATATATATATATATTTCTCAGCGTGTTGACGTGAATATTTAGATTTAAATTACAATATAAGGATCACAAGAATAAAATTTATTTACAAGTTATTAAAAACTGTGTACCGATATTTTATTCAACTAAATTAAATAATCATTGTTAAAAAAATGTTAGTTGTATGATTTAAAAAGTTAGTAAAGATCTTTTACGTTAAATGTATATATAATATACATATGAGATATGATACAGTTAAAGTGTTGAATTCCGTTATTTAAAAAGTTAACTACAAACGTCAGTTTAAGTATAAAAATATAACGTATAGAAAAAACGTTGTATTATACTTCAACTAATAATTTCATAAAATACCTAGATATTCATATAATTTTAGTTTGATTTCCGTTTAAGTATATAGTTTATTTAAATTTAAAACATATTATAATATTTAATTTATTTTAAATTTAATTCATTATAAGTTAATAAAACCCATCGCCCGTTAATTTTAATACAACTGCAATAACTGAACGAAGATGAGAGGATCTTCCTCTATCAACTTTAGAGATTTTGATACGCACTTTAGATCTAATATTAACAACCGAAAGTTTAGTATTTGTCATTTGATAAATCTATTATATTCTTTACGTTAGTTTTTTTTTAATTTTCTCTAGCTCTTTTTCTCTTTACAGTTAAACAACATAAATGACATAATAATATAACAATATTTAAACAGACTGTATCTTTTTATATATCAACTATTGGGCGATCTTCGTCTTCCCGCAAATAATTAATTACATTGTCTATTTAAATTAAATGTCTTTTTTTTATTAGTTAATTATTACAATAATACAACTTAAAGAAATAAATGACATACGAAATATCATATTATACAATGAGTTTTTCATTTCTTTCTTTAAGGATTAAGTTAATAATTTTTCTTTCAAAACGTTCTTATGTTTTCTGTTTTTACAATATCTGTTAAGGAGAAAGATTTAAAGATAGTCCAATATTTGGTGCACTGCCAAACGTCGCTTTGTATAGATTACATTTAATTAAAAAATTATACTAATATTTTACAATATTTATTTTTAAAGCTTTAACACATCAGCGATTTGAACAACAAGTATGTATAAAATAAGTTTAAATAACTGGTTAAAATATACATTATAATATACAAAATATATATTACCTATACGTTTTAGTTATTTCATAAGCTAACTGATTCGACACTAACTGTAACATATGTACGACATACGACTTACGAGTACATATATAAACTCATATAAATAAGAGACTTACGGCTTCTTACGTTTTAGCCATTATTTTACACAATTGTATGCATAATTATATTTTTTATAGCATAAATATGTAGCAATAAAATACATAATTGAGAATGGGGAAATAAACACAATAAAGAGAAACAGAAAACTAGAGAGTAAGCAAGATAGGGGGGGGGGCTGTACGAGGATTCGAGTTGAATGATATGTGCACGGCTGTGGTGGTCGTAATAATTAATTAGGAATGTAAGCTAAGCCGCAGAGTATAATAATATTAAGCGGATTCGGTATGATATATTTGTCGGAGCCAGCTTCCTATACGTGGCTGTATCTTCGTTAGAACGCGATATGATTTTCCCCCTTCAGAATTGCCTTGCTGTAGCACTTCTACTAACTATAGATCACGATTCACAGAACGTAAAATATTATTACGTTATAATATGTGAGCACCAAAGTAAACATACTATACACGTCTCGTATGTATACTATTCACTTATATTACCTACCCTCTGGTTACTAGGCTTGGTGACCATCTGAACATTCCAAACATTACAAAATATATTATTGTCCATTCGCCACTCCTCGCTATAATACCTATAAGTGTATAGTGTATACAGTATATTTAGTGTCAGAAATATTGTACAATATAATATTATATTTATGTGTGATAAAATGTGACGGATATATATTGTAAATAATTACAATATAAACACTATTCGTCTTACGAACACAAATAACCATGAATCGTTAAAAATGTCATATTCTTTGGATTTGTGGTATATAAATATAAAGTTCATCGATATATACTGTTGGGTATTGAGAATATTACGGAATAATATCAGCGAAATCAGTTTACCCGTAAACTTAAATTTATCAAACGAAAAAATTGCCATGCCTCGCAGGGAATTCCGTTTCTTAGCACAATCGTTTTCGTATTATTGCAACGCATATATATGTATAGATATCAAAACTTTGATATAATAACCCATGTATAATGTCAGTCCAATATGATTATTAAGCAGTTTCTCTTATATTTGATTCCTCGACTTTCTTTTTGTACATAACTCGCAATAATAAACCTTATCAATGTCGATATTCAATTAAAATTCCCATTGAAAAACTAATATAATATAATTTTAAAAGTACCTACACGCCATCTTATTGAAACTGTTTGATGGTTCTATAATATTATTCTTTAAACAAGTTTAATTGTTTTAAAATCAATTAAAAATGCAGTCTTAACTAATTAACTAGAATGTTTGTTATAAAATTCAATCACGATATAACGCAGAAATTAAAATAACAATAACTCTGTGTCGCCGTTAGTTTCGATTCGAACAACGCAACGCCTTAACCGCCCTATTTTGATTTTGTATAACCGGCTAACCTAGCCTATATGCTTGCGTGCTCGTTCATTCAACAATACAATATAAATAACATTATAATAGGTTTTATTTGGTACACAATTTGTAGGTTATTATAAATAATGGTCGAAATCTTATTTTATGCCATAGCGTCATTCGTATAACATAATATTTTTCTATAGAATAGTTTATGATGTAAAATTAAAATTAAGCTTGGAAACATTAAGGCAGTGTAACTGGTACGAGTCAAAAAGGCATGTACTTAAATCGATTCAACCAAAATACGTTCCTAAGTATATATTATGATTTATAAATATAAAAATTTATCAATTTGATTTCTAAATAACATAATATCATTGTATTATTATTTTGTTGAAATATTTTTAATTTTGACGGGAGGTCATTTAGCAAAATACCCAATTATTTTTATAAAAATATTCATTTACTTGAAACGTTACTACTCAAAATAATATGCAGCAATTATTTTATTTTTAAAATTATTTTATACGTCATCTGTCACGTATGAGAAAAATCGGTCGATTTAACATTTTGACGTTTGCAGTATTTCAACGCTATTTCAATATATTAATATTATGCACATACCATATTGCGCTTTATTATTACGATTAGAAAATTAGAAAGTCGACAGATTTTTCACTATCATAGTATAATACAGTGTACTATACCATACAAACTCAATAAACACTCACAGCGGGACAGTGTTGACAAAGAGACGAGTGTTTCTATATTAATATAATAATATTATAATATAGTCCAGACGCCGCCGCCGCGCGTATCGACTTACCTACCACATATTATCATAACCGTTGTCAAATATAATAACATTTAAATAACGCGTTAATCCATCACATATATAATACTATGCGTCGTATGGTATGTATATTTCGATTTTTTTTTTTTTTTTTTAATATCGTGCCCGTCCTCGATAATATCGTACAAGCGCAAACCAAACGAATTCCAAATAAATATCACGGGTGGACGCGAAATTCGTTTGGAAGCGAGTGACGATGAAACTTAAATGAAACCAGAGTGTTAAAAAAGAATAACGGTAAAAATAAATGTCAAGTGGTCTGCGCTGGTCCGTCATACACGTGTCGCGGATATAAACAAAACGACGACGTGTAGTTCCATTAGTCTGGAACGCGCGTGTAAACCGTCGTCGATCAGCACCACATCATAAAATACAAGCCGCTATGTACGTAATAGTAATATACGGTTTGTGTTTTTGACCAAAAAGTAAAAATAAAAAACCATAAACCTATCCCCTCGACGACACACGGTCAAACCCTCTCGACAATTTTCACCCCTATACGCATGCATTTTTTCCGTTTCGTTTTTTTTCCTTCGTCCTCGTGTTTGTTCATCGATCAAATAAACCAATATTATAACAATATAATATATGTACACATAACATACACGCTGCTCCAGCGGGCCTCACGTGTACGATAGTAATTATACGACGTGTTTTTCGTGTATATATACCCGTTCTAACGTAGCTCGTTTTATTGCGGGCCAACCGAAAGTCACTGTCGTCACTCCGCGTATTTTAATAATGAAAAAAAAAAAACTGTACGATAACGCGTATTTTGACTACCCACCGCGTGTTGTAGGTACATTTTATATTATTATAGGTGAGTACATAATACCTATTACCTATATTGTGTTCACCTGCAGCAGCTGTAGCAACAATGTGTACGAGTATCGTTAAACGTTTCGGAGACTCGTAGAACGATAATAATAGATAATAATATGATATCCGTACAAATCTTACAGGAATCTTGTAGGCTCAGAACCGAAAGGTGTTAAATTGATTTTTTTTTTTTTTTAATTCTAACACCCCAATCAATCTTCTCAAAACCGCCACCACCGGATTGTGTTTGTATAATTAAATGATATTCTAGTATTTAAAATTGTTCTTAAAAAAAAAAAAGTATGTTTAAAAAGTAGGTAAGTATTTGTAATATTTATGATTAGAGATACTCATAAAAAAAGAAATTTAAGGTTTCGTAAAAACAAGAAAACTTTTTTTATTTCCTATAAATAGTTATTGTTCTCAGTTATCGAAGGCTTGAAGTATAGTATTAATATGATAATCGTACATAATTATAAATAACCTAATGAAATTTAATATTTATATAGATAATAAAGATTGTTATAAATCGACAAAACTATCATATTTTAATTATGATAGCGATGATATAGATTTAAGTTTAACAGAAATAATTTAATAATTACTGATAATTAATTATCGTAGTAATTTATTTGTATATATTTTTAATATATTATACATAATACCTATTTTATCGAAATCTCTTTTTACAATCAATGATCAATTTATAAATAAATAACAGACAAGTGTTTAGTGTTGCAACTTGTAAGTATATCTAAATATTTGCATCTGTTTTTAAAATATATGATTAAATAATCTCTGTCGTTAATTAAAACGAATAAAAGGTATCAGCTTTGTACAGGAATGTTTTGTATACATACATTAGGTACAGTTTGATATATATTTTTTTTTATATTAAAACAAAAATCGCATTATAACAATACTTGATACGATAATGTATCACTTACGTGGTGTAGACTCTGTGGTAGAGCCTTATACTAGTCTTCGACTGAAATAATAAATTGTGACGCAAAAACACGACGATAGGATTTGCGGTGAATAAAAATATATCGCATTCCATTTCAAGTAGAACGTTAAGAATGTAATAATTTATCTCGTTTGTGTATTAAATAACAGTATAAACTATTCTAAATCATTCTCGGTGGATCCGAACATTGTGTTTACACAAGACGATACACTTTTATATATCTTACACTCAGAATTGTGTGGTTCTTAGATCTATTGTGTATCTAAATAATTTAAATTTTATTATAAGGATTCGATTTATAATAACTATAAGCTTTAAGGTATTAAATGCGTAAGTAACGAAAATAAACCTAACATATTATTTTAGAAACGCGTATACTTTTTTAAAATTTTGCATTAATCTAGAAACAATATTTCATTTGTTTTATAATTACTTATTTTTATTAGTTATATGATGTAAATTAATTTATTCTTTGGATATTTTTAGGACATAATGGAGCTCATCGTAGAATTCAGTAGCAAATTAGAATACCAACGAATTTTACTTAATAGATTGTTCGTGTTTTGATTTTGATTTTTTTTTTAAGCTATAATATTTGGTAGGTGTATCATTGTAATGTTTTGAAAATTCATATTTAATTCAATTCACAATTATATTTTAACCGAGGTGTTTACAATAATCTTTAGGACTTTATATTATATCCTTATTCTTATTCTAATGTATTATTATTGTTTTTCTTTTATGTTTACAATTAGGAAGTGTAAATTAAGATGGAAAAATTTAAGTTATAATGAATTATATATATTTATATATATATATATGTATTACATTTGATGTAGTCATCTAATAAATTATAGTGCTTACATATAGTTATAAATAGAGTTAAAATAATATATTATCTGTTTTTGAATTACATAGTTGCTTCAATTATAAATTATTAAAATATATTTAATATTATGTACAATATATTATTAGTAGTTAGATGCCTTTTTGTTTATGATCATACATTTTTAACCAAAAAATAATTTTATGATGATGAAAAAGGATTATATAATTATAAGGGTTTTGTAACAGATTTTAGTTAGCTTAATTTAATGATCGGAAAGCACTTTCTATAATTGAATGTGATTAAACTATTTTTAATTAAAATCTTGATTCGTAAAAACCTGATGCTGCAGTTTAATGTATAATGATGATTTTTGTATTATGATTGATTTGTATATATAGTACATTGTGTAATATGTTAAATAAATTTATTTTAAAATTAATTTGTATAGTATTTACCAGCACTGCAATTGAAACTTCCTCTTTTCATATAAATATTATTGTTGGAGCTCAAAATTCGTGATATTATTTATGTAATCACGTATCTCTGATAGTTGTGATTTAAAAGTCGTACTTTAAGAAATTATGTTATACTTATCGTGATATCGCTGTTTATCATTTGTTACAACGATCATCACTCCGACTAAAAACTATTCAAAGGATGTTATTTGGAAGTTAAAACCAGACTACTAGAGATGCGTCACTGACCACTGTAGTTATAGATTGATCCCAACATTTGTACACTACTTATGTCTTGTATTATTTTATATAGTTAGGTATTAATAAACATCGTAAGTTGAGGATATCACTAAACCACAGCAGACCGCTGGTTCGTATAATTTACGAGCGACTCCGACGCTCAACAGTTTGCAGAACCTTTACCACGGTACCACGATATTCATTCGACGTGCCTTTACTTGCATCTATATCACAATGTAATATAATATTATGATTTGTATCTGTGGGTTTCATTTGGCTGCTTTGGTCGAATACAAATGTATACAAATTATTCTAGTTCGGCACGTGCGACGGATATAATTTGTTTCTCGTTATAGGGTTATAGGTACATATTACTATACCGTAACTCGAATAAAAATGACCACCTAAATCCCAATTTACGATACATAATTTTTCATAAGATCTATTTTAGTTGTTGTTATAAATTCAGAAGACAAAAGACTCTGTTCTCATATCTTATATTTAAACATTACATTTTTAGTTTTAATTATTGTACTTTTATATTAAATAATTGTGTGTGTAAAACTAAAAAATATATCTAATATAATATTATATATATATATATTATACATATATAGGTCATAGAAATGTTATATGTAATGTATTAATTCAAAGTAGATATTAAGCATTGTAGCATAACAACAAATAAAAAAATCAATAAAAATTTTTTTTATCATGTTAGATTATTAAAACAAAAATCGGAAAAATAAAAAATAATTAATACGCACATTATTGTATCCATATTATTATAATATTTTGTATCGATAGAGTCCTATTGTTGGTATAATATAGGTACGTATAGTGTATAATGTTTAAAATCCGTTTCTGTTGTTTGTTATGGAACCCCTCTCAACTACATGTACCTAACTATAATATGATATACGTATAAGATAAGTACTTATTCGAGGGCCCTTAGTGAATATTAGCCAATTATTATGTAATATAAATATTCGGTTTTTAATTGTAATTTTTTTTTTATCTTGAGGACACGGACGAACAACAGTATATTATAATGTATAAGTGTATAATAATAATAACATAATTAGATTATATTGTTAGAAGCTTTGTTTTTTTTTCGTTAACGGAGATAAAAACTTTGTATTTAGTTTTTTTTATTTTTTTTATTATTATTCTCTTTACAAGGATAAGTGTTCCAATCGGTGATGTCATTGTTGACAGTACAATATATCATGATGTGTTATAATAACGATTCGTCTTAGACGCTTCGATTAGGTGATTAATAGTAAATTATCTGTCATCAAAAAGTACGGTGATCGGCAATGACTATATGTATACGATACCCTACTTTATACGTTACGTTGAACGAATGCAACGGGTGCGATGATCGGTTTTTTTTAAATTCGTTGGATCTGTACATATCACTATATCAGAAATCCGCCTGACTATTGAATCTATTTTTTTTTTTTTTTTAATAATTTCATGACTTTTCGTGACTTCACGTTACAATTTATCGTGGTAATGTAGTTTTTTCGTTTAATTTTTAAATGATATAAAACTTAATTTTACAGAATTATTAATAATTATATTATCAACCATCAACGGTATAGACAAAAGATAAAAATATTGAACAAATATTATAACTTATGTTTAATAACAATTATTTAAAATAGTCATCAAGTAGGTAACTGCTCTACTGTACCTAACACACAGTATGTGTCAAGTATATTTCGTCATAATAGTAGTGGTTGTGCTGTAATGGTATTATTCAATTTGAATTCAATGAGTAACTTTTTTGAATCAAAGTTTCTGAGCAATAATTTTAATAATAATATTACAATTTTAACAAATTTTCAAATTTCCCCCCCGCCCACCCGATTATTTTAAAAAATACTGAAGATTTTAAATTTTAACCTCTCAAAACTATCAACTATAGATACAATTTTCTACCAGAAAACTATCTCAAAGTCAATGACCAGAGCATTTTTTTAAATAGAAAAATAATTGAAAATATATAAAATAAGCCATGTCGTTGTGAGATCAATACCTTCTTTGCTACGCAGAACCAAAAAACATAAAACAGTTTATTTGCTACGATAAAGTCGAGTTCACGCAGCCAAGCATCTGTCGTATCGTGTCGCGTCCAAAAGTCGAATTTGGCTCTACTTCTGATCGTCGTCCCGGTTATCGGTTAGATAATGTTACCACGATTACAACGGCCTATCAGAATACGATAAAAGTCACATACATGACACGGCAATCGGCGCGGCTGTTAACCTGCCTTAACAATGCAAGTAAACAATATAATAATATTATAGCAGCTATTATAACAGTTATAGAAAGATGAAAATATAACCGCGGTAGACCGCCGTAAATTATTTTAGGGCCATGTGGTCGAGCTCAATCTCCGAGACACGTCCCCCAAGTTCACCCGCCCCAAATTGACACCCGTAACAATATACGTATTTATACATGTGGCCATAGCGAGATGACCAGCAGTACTCGCAGTCGTGAGACACGCTTATATTAAACTGTCGTCATCGCGGTCGCGGTCGGTGGCGTATTATAAAGCTCGCGGTTTTTTTTTTCTTTTTCTCTGTCGTAACGCTATAACAATATAAAGTCGTCCGTTCTCAGTTCCCTTTCGGTATCCGCACACTATATTAAATGTATATATATATATATATATATATATATATATATATTCGAATATTACATTGTCACCGCCATTATACATTATTATACTATTATATGCGCCGTTTCGTACGTAAGTATATTTATTGTTGTAATCGCATCGACCGGGCACCGGCCCGTCGAAGTCAACCGACCGTCGCCGTCCGCGCGACACCGAATAACTACGCAGTCACCGGACGAAACCGCGTCGCCGTCGCGCAGTCACCGCCGCCGTCGTCGCGCGACACGGTCCGCGGGCTGCGGACGTTGTCCCTCGCGCGGCGGCAAAGCACCTGCTGTGAGCGCGACGACTATTTAATACGCCATACACGTGCATAGAATATATGTATATTACGTATTATATAAAGGCGTACAACTATGACGGCGATGACAGCTGCGGCGGACGTTGAACCGACGACTGACGATAGTAATTTTCGTCAACTGCAGTGCCCATTTCGCCTCCTCCGCGGACACTATCGTCATCTTTCCGCTGGTATCGATCGGCGTTATAATAAAATCGTGTAAAATCGTTACTAGCAATCGTGGCCACAACGCGTGGAACGGTTTGAGTTTAAAAAATGTTGTCGTCAAACGGTTGAGATATCTCGATCGATTAGAATATTGTTCATTCTAATAAGCAGAAGAGACCGAAGTATGGGCTTATTATGTGATATACTAAACATTTCAGTAGGTACAATATAAACGTTGCATCTTCGGTTAGTGCATGACCGCTAAAAATGATAAACTCAACTAAAAAAACAAATATTAGACATTTACACTAATATTTGTATACGTCGATAAACATCATAAACCAGCAGAAAAGAACGACAAAAACTACAAAATTTCTTTGATAGTAGTAATAGTAAGAATTGTAAAACCACGTCGTATATACTTTAACGAAATTGTTTTTTGAAAATATTATTCATATAATTAGTTGTAAATTAAATATAAAATGTAATAAATCACCATATTGTTAGTAACTTTATTCTATGCGGTTCTCAAAAATTGTTGTCTGTCGTTATTGACTTTATGTTTTTACACTTATTTATCCTAATACTCGTCATGTACCTATTCAGTGTTTACCTTTTGGATTATTCTGTGTTATTATAGTATATTATGTCTTTATGTAACAAACAATAATATTCTTATAATCAATAATAATATGCATCATAATGAGATACTGTTAGATATATATACAACAGTCATATAGCTGAATTGCCTATACAAAGTGCCGTGTCGTTATAATTTTAAATTTTAAATGCACACAACTCATCTATAGTCATATAGAACCCTAATAAAGTCAACCCCATTGACTGATAGCTGTTCTATAATAGAAATATGAACAAAGTGATTCATCTTGGCATAGCTGGTACCTACTATGTTTTACAATAATATTATGTAGGCACTCTTACCTACAACTGTGTATATACAAATACAAACAAATTTTTATAAGTTCCTATTAATAAGTTTTATTATTTATAATTTTATTTGTTTATCGAATATTAATGCTTTTGGGTAATACCAAATACCAATCTATTTGTGAATTACATATTTTTGGTTTTAATCATTATTAGAACAAATAATATCTATGAGGATAAATTCAATTGTATAATTTAGAATAATTAAGTTAAATAACATTAACGACATATCTACACTGAGTAGTTTTAACAGTTGTTTCGTGGTGAAGGAAAAAATAAGTATGTAGACTATATAATATTAAAAAAATTAGTAAGTAAAATTTATTAAAATGAGAATTTTACATGTCTTGGAAATTTAGGAAAATTAGTGTGTTACGTTAAAATAATAAAATATTATTTGCATGTGAAAAAAACAAACATGTTATTTACCTCATCCAAGACAATCGTAAGTATTGACAAACTACGTTATAGCCTACACGGTTCCACTATCGACCAATGAGACGCAATTTTTATACTCCAGCTAATTATTTATAAACAGATGATAGAACTTACAAATAAAAATTTGATTAATTAAACAAATCTATTTCACACAAACAGTTATGACCTAAGTATACTTGTATTTCTGATCACTCTTAATAGTTTACAGTTAATACGAATAAACTTATTGTGATATATTATACATACTCTGAACACTTAGGTAATCGTTTGTTATATTCGATATTAAAGAAAAAATATATGTATATACCAATTTATATTTATTATATTTACTACAATCGATTATAATAATGTCAACCATTCCATATCTTTTAATTCGATTTATTTGGTGATTTATTGCTTTATAGTAGATAATGACCGTAGAAAGAACATTGTTTTAAAAAAGTCATTAAGTGTATAAGTATTAACATTTTATCGTCGAGTGTGAATGGAAGTACGTATCTCCGTATCAGTGACATCTTGTAATTGTACATATTTATAAAAGTTGTGACAATAATACATTTATTTGTAAATCAACAAAATTAAAGCATAATGATATTATGGACACGATAAGCTGTCCGGATTTCATTGTAATACCTCAAAAGCTTTTGAAAATTTCATATCACTATTCAATGACATTTCTGGCGCAGAGCATGAATATGTAATTCATTCTATGGATATTAATTTTAAGTACCTACTTAGTTTAATAAAATATATATGTCATCATAATTTATAAGATTTTAATATCGTTTGTAATAGCTAACATAATATTTCGAATGGGAAGTGAACAAATATATTAAGACTTGATTTAACAAGGAAACAATGTATAACTAAGATACTGAAACCACAAATGATAAGTTACACAATAAATAGCTACCTTTATTAGTATAAATACACATACCGTCACCTAAATATATGTAAATATAAACCTAGTGAAGTGTACTTTAATGTCTTGTTAATAATTAATTAACTATTGATTGTTTCTCATTTAATGTATGTAGAAATACAACTGAATTTTGAAGCATCAACGGAAAACTATTATTCAGTTAACATTTGAATAATAAAAATTAACGATTACAAAAGATTAAACATTTTATTTTTACAATAGTACAATTCGCACGGATACGGCCTTATGTTATGCCTAATTCTGATTAAAAAGAACAGTATTCAGTGTAAAAAATATATTAACTTAATTCACATAACTTAATATAATATTATAATAATTAATAAAATATAAAAATTTGGATATGAACATAATATTGTTGTTGTTAGGTTTTTATATACGCCTTATTACCTCGTATAATCAAATCGGTGTATTTACTTAAACAATTGTTTAATCATACATATAAATTAATTTACTACATATAATTATTATTTATATTTGTTGTCATTTAAATTTTAAATTACCTGTATATAATATATATATAATTTTTTATATTATATTTTTTATATATTATATCATAGTTGTTATAGTGGAGAAAAAAATATAAAATTGTAGGACGTATTGACCGCAGTTTTTATGTATGAGTAAAATATAAGTATCTATAATATTGTGATATCATTTATTTTATAAAATAACCAATATTATTATTTATAGTATTGGAATATAATATGATTACTGTTGATTATTCGTATGAAATGTCTTACTATTTATACAATATATTGTTTGAAAAAATATAGTTACCGACTTTACACATCAATGCATCATATTATTATTCATATTATTAAATGTCTTAAATAAACGCTGGTTAAAAAAATAAATAAAATAAATATAGGTAGATACCTACTAATTATAATGGATTTAATTTTTGTTTATTTTTTTTTAATTTCACATAATTCAACAGTATAATATTGAAAAATGATCTTTATAATAAATTTTTATGTTTCAATTCTATTGTTCATAATATAATATTTTTTTTTTCATAGACCTATTTAAAATGGAACGTTAAATGATCATGCTCGACACGCGAAGTTTAAATTGAACCATCTAATCTGGATCCATCATGTCAGGATTGACCTCTGCGCGCAATTTTCGTCTATTATTATTTCATCACAGTCGTTGTACTACACACAACAGTCGTGTAAAACCCGTGAAATCGCCAACCGTGACTTGTTTGTGTGCACGTGTATACAATATATTATGTATAACATAAAAAAAAAATGAAAAGTGTATGGCTTTGCCCCAAACGTTATGTTTTTTGGTCATTTTTTTTACTTATTTTTATTACTATTATTATTATTTCACGGTTCGGAAAACGAATCATATAAATTTCTCAATAGAATGAAACTTTATTTTTCCGAATGACGACAAAAATCAGCTAAAAATGGACTTTACACATCGCCGTCGGTTATATAAAACACGCGCGACCGTATATTGACGCCGGATTGACTTTCGGAAACATTTCCGCGGAGCCCGAGGGCTATTGTATACACGCCGGAGACCGGAAAAAAAGGGTGTCGTAATAAATAAATAAAAAAAAAGTAAAAAGTCATCGCGTCAAAAGTCGGAGTAAACAATCGGGCGATGGGTTTACTACGATGATATCAATAAACGACGCGCCACCGCCGACAAGTAAAATTTATTACCCCTGACGTTTGATCGAGGAAAACTATACAAAGACATGTCCTAGCCCTTCCGGTGACGATTCGGCTAGTTATGTATATGTGTGTGTGTGTGTGTGTGTGTGTATGTAAAATATACTTGAAGTCAGCTATGACGATGGGGTCAGAGAAATGTATACGCGTCCAACCGTTAAGTTAAAATAAATGGGGAAAAAAATTATTAGAAAAAAGCTATTAGCGCCAAGTATAAATATATACCTATATTATAAAGATAACGTACCGACAGCGGAAATTCATTTTCATTTGTATATTATAAACGTGTACCGTTGTATTAAATAAAGTGATTTTTCGTCTTATCGAACACAGTCCACGCAGACGAGACTATCATAATTTCGTTGGTTTTAAAAAGTAAAAGAAATGTTTACAAAATTTGAAGTATATACCTACCTACTACCCACCTTCTTCGCCACGTAATTTAGAATCGTGACTTGTATTATTATGACAAATGTTTAAACTTTTTAAATGGCACTCATCTAATTTAAAATGAAAAATATTGAATTTTGCAGAGACAATGAGTTGAAAATATTTCTCACTTTATGCGAGTACACATAATACTATGTCTACTGTAGTATACCGTATAGTATAGTGTAATAGTTTTCGCGCATATGTGCAATCGTTAATGAGCATTATGTTAATTTGGAAGTTAAGGGGATAAATACGATATTTTAATTAGCATTAGGCTAATGCACATTAATTATTTATTTCAACTGACGAAATCCAATTAACCCTTACTTGGGGATTATAAAATGCATGAAAAACCGGTATAACCGGTGCACGATAACTGTTTTGTTCAAGGAAGACATTATATAGATCATAGAATAAAAAATATGATTCGAATTAACTTTAAAGATTTAAATTATATTGAAAATTGTGTTTCATATACATTATTCAAAAAAACGTGATAAGTATATTAATATTATATATATATATATATTTATCGGTAGTCTTCCTGCAAGTTTTGTGTTTCAAAAATATAGACATTTATATTGGTTCCAACGTGTTTCTCGCCATTTTCGTCACACACGATTTGGAAGACCCTGTTTATTAAACCAGTCAGAATCACCGATATTTAGTGTCCAGTATACAGTATAAATGTATAATATAGGCATGCATTACTTATTATAATAATATAATATTGTACAATACGTATACGTATAATACCTATAGTATCATTGACATTTGTATGCGTTTTACTCGTACTATTAACATTAAAATAACAAACAAGTAATAAGCAGCGGTAGCTGATTTAAATATTAAATACCATAACAATGTCAGATTATTTATAGTAAACCTCGTACAACAAGCGGCCGCCGGGCGGCGAGTAAACAACGACAGCAATAATAGTAATAATTGAAATATTATGTTAATAATTATTCATATATTATCTTCTACTTTGATCGGCGTTATAATAATAAAAAATAACTAACAATTATTGAGTGTAATTCCGACGGCATTACCTACAACAGCCAGTCGTGTCCACAATTGCACATCTCGTAGGTTAAGCCTGCTATACGTATACTATATAATACAGGTACATGCGTTTGTTTATTGATATTTTTATATATATGCATTTAATGGTTAGGTAGATACGCGTATATTTTATCGTCAATTATTTAATGCCGTCGCCTAGTGAATTAGTGATGCAGTCGACTACACTGCAATGTATAATGATAATATAAAAAATATGCGATTATATAATATTATACCCATTTAAGTATATACCTACCGCGTTGTAGTCGTGTACCACCTATATCAGTATAATAGTGATCCAAATGTAGAAGTCACAATTTTTATTTTCCTTAACTTACATACTTCCTTGTATTTCAAACTGTTGTGACAGTGAAATTATAAAAGACCGTATTTTAAAATATTCTTAGATATTACAAAAAAAATGTACAAAAATAAAAATTTAAATAAAATGATAGATTAAATAAATTAGACGATAAAAAGTGAATGAAAATTCTAAGTGAATCACCGTGGAAAGGGCTGTTTAATATATTTTACTATATTAGTAATCCCGAAGATGATATAATATTATATTATATACTTTTCTACCTGCTTTTAATAACACATTTCGACTTCTGTGTCCTAAAAATCTAGTGGTAACGAATTTCACGAAAAAAATGTTTTACATGCATATTCATACACAACTAATGTTTGGGAATAATTGTGTTCTCCGTATTTTTTTCGGTACACTTTGTAATTGATATATCAAACAAATAAGTCAGTAAAAGTAACAGTCACTGAATTTCTTAGATTGTAATAATTGAACTAAGTTATTATAGTATGATGATAAAAATCAAATGTTTAAATGGATAATACATCATAAATAAAATAACTATCATACTGAATAAATTAAATTCGTTTTGAGTAAATTTTATCGTCATCGATTATCATCGTTATTGTTACCGTCGCCGTCTCGCACAGTCATTTGAACTCAGCTGAGCAGCATGCCCTGGCCGTGTAATGATAATGTTTTTACAAATATAAGCGAACGAACGGTTTAGAAATCGCTGTTTGTGCGTGGCCGATAATTGTTATTGTTATAAGAAAAACTACTACTGTCCATCCGGTGTGAAATTATACACGAAAATAACCCGCGCGACGCCGCTGATGAGTAGTAGAGCGTATTACAGTGCGAATCTCATTTTGTTTTTTCGATTATTTATCCTCGACCTCTCGCCCGTGTACAAGAAATTTAGTTATTCCGAAGCGATTTCCTTAAATAATAATAATAATAATAATAAAAATAAAAATACTCACCTCTGTATTACATTATATACACAAGCAACCGACCGTCGAGAGTGTGGAAATCCACATCGTGATTTCTTTTTTCTCCACGTTCTCGCCGGCCTCGAATCGCTATAGTACACTGTAATATCCTCTACATATATTATTAGATATTGTACGCGAGTAGGGTATCGCCTGCTGCAATGCGCATACAATATACCGTACATTATAATACATTATTGAAACACAAACTTCTATTTTCTATATAAGTATAAATATATATCAGTTCGAAGATTATGTGGTTCCGTGCGAAAAATTGTCTTTGCCGAACTTAAACGAAACTTTTATCTCTCGTCATTCTTATTTTCGCTGTTTTCAATAGCATATATACTTGCATAAAAAAAAGTTTCAAAATTGTTATTCTTTTCGATGTATTTTTTTGCGTGAAAACGATTTTAAAAAAAACTTTTCCTATACCACAAACAAACCAAAAACGAACGATCAATATTACTGAAATAATATTGTAGTTTTCAACAGAAATGATTGTTTTTGTCCATTTCAATTTTCAATATAACTGAAGCTAACTGTTGTTTAATCTCAAACAATAGTATTCCATAGAAATTGTCAAATATAGCTATAACTTACATGACATTACATCTTTTTTTAGTTTGTTTTAAATAATTGTTATACTTTTACTTTCATTCAAAATTATATATATATTTTTTGTTTTTAAACGAAAAAATTATAATATATAACACAATACAACATTTATTGTTTATATAATAAAACTACCGATATTTGGTGATTTGACATTTGCGTCTATAATATTATGTGCAGTGTAAAATGAGATTCGCTGCATGTCACTGTGCAGTAATACGATTCTATGTATTCTATATGATATTATCGATGCACCGGTATAACGGTCGGAAAAATAATTAAAGCTAATTAGTATACTCTTTTAAGTATAACACATTAGGGATAATCTTATAATTCGGTTACTTAATATTTCTGTCGCCTAAGTCAGTGATACATATACATATTGACCACATTGAAAAAATTCCTTTACTATTAAATCACATAATATTTTAGTGTTATATTAAATATTTTATTTATATAAACTAAATATTAATAATATTAATAGTTTTGTTTTAATTTTATAAACAGTAGTGGACTACATATATATATATAAATATTTAGATAAAAATGTCAATTCTGATTTTGGTTTTGACTCTAAAATATAGAAATAATAATGATTCCGGCAATATTATGGTTAAATGAGTAGACAGTCGTACTATGTGCCCATATTATAAATTATAATAATACACCCTTTAACGTTTTGCCTTATCCCCGCCCGCGTCAATTAATTTTGGCCAATAACGGATGGTGATGCAATCGTTGGTATCGGAAAAAACGGACGAGATCAAATATATAACAATAATACGATTAAAATGTCATTTAAATTAACCCGAAGTCATAGTATATAACCTAGCGCGTGACGATTAACGATAAAACGAAAAAAAAAACTTGAAAAACCATCACAATATTAATTTCTAGACAACAACATATTTTTACTAAGCGCGTGTAGATCTTGGGACGACCCAATAAAACAGATTAGGTCGTTTTTTAATACTTCTTATGATAATAACGCCGATCGAACGGTAATCGCTTTACATATTATTATTATGATTGTCGTCGTAAACCCGGTGAAAGTGATTCCGTTTGGATTTTTCCGCGCGCAATAATAATACTTTATTCCGATACAGAACGGTCTCCGCCGTGGTAGTCGACTTATACATTATTATGTATATTATTGCGTATCGAAAGACCCCGCGGGTCGTGCCCGAGTCCGCCGCGGACGGTTCTTCTTCGCGCGCATACGCCTATAATACACACACACACACACACACACATATATATATATATCACATTATTATATATTATAATAAACGTCGCGGCCGGGTAATCCAGCGACGGCGGCGGTACCGCGCGAGATCACGTTCGGCTCGGGTCCGGTTCGTGGGCGTGGGAAGAAACCGCTAAACCGATTTTATATAATAACATTATTTATATATGTGTGTACGTCTTATCGCCGTCGTCGGCCGCTACCGGACTGGGGTTAGTGTACATACACGCGCATTTTATTATGTGTACGTAATATTATTATGTTCACTCGTATATACGGCGATCCGCGCGACCGTCGGACGGGAGACCGAGTTATATATCGTACCGGCGGCGGGCTTATATATTATATTATATATGGGTACACGCCGTCACGATTTACGACTTTTCGGCAAACCGACGCTATGACATTGATAATATACGGGGTGATCCGTTTAACGCTAGACACGTATCACTATTTCGGGTAACGCTTAAGTTGTTGACAATATTTCTTGTAGATAAATGTAAGCCGTCAAAAAAAAATATATATTTTTAGAAAAAAATCATGTTTTAATATTATTATTTGTTTTGTCGTTTTCGTTTTGTAAAGTTTTTTACTCTTTTAAATGTTAACATATATTTTTCATTTCATTTTTCTAAGTAGAATATTTTTGGAATATTTCAACACATAGTAATTATATTTTAGAAGAGCAGCTAATTATTTATTAGCATTAAAAGTGAGGGATTTAAGGATTATGGATTAAAAATGAATTTTATAATTTAAAAAAAAAATTTTAATTTAAAATTGTAAAAATAAATATTATTCTAAGAAAATGTTGATTTTAACGAAATAATATTATACAAACAATTTTTTTCAAAAACGTTTATTGTTGTTTTCTAAATAACGAGTGTCTCGCGTTAAATAGATCATCCGGTATAAATATTATGTTATAGAGCACGCAGGTAAGTTAAAAAGAGAAAATAAAAGGAGGAAGATATTAATTTTTTTGTAAATATTCTTATCGCTCAACGCGCGCGCACAAACAACAAACATAGCACACACTCGCAATGTACGTATGTCGTTCGGTCAACAAACGCACATACCGCACATACGGCAACGACATCATGATACATGCCTTCACAGAGGGGACTTGGGTCTTATATAGTTGTGTATGTGCACACACCGTCGTACTCATATAAAGAATAATATACAATATCTCGAATAACTGAAATTTTGTAATATTTATATATGGGTGTACATGTGAGCATATAAGAATGTAAAGCCGAGTCATCACCGCGTGTTTTCAAAAACCAAAAATTACTCAAAACTGACAGACGATTTTCACAAGGTGAAAAAAGCACATCGGAAACCGATATTCAAATGTAATATAATCTCTCATAGCTTCTTAATGGCTAAAGAAGAACCCCCGACATGTACAGCCTGTAATGTACAAGTCTCCGTTAACCGCATTCTCACTGAATGCCGAATTTACCATAATTTAAAAACAAGTAACAACCTGCCGGAAACATTAGCTGAAACTCTCCACAATCATCCTCAGTCAATATCCAACACCATCAATTTTATCATAGCCGCCAATCTTCAAAACAAAATTTAAACTATTAGAATAAATAGATAATATTATAATATCATGTAATAATTAAACTATATTCCAATCCAATGTCCCATGTCGCCGAGGGTCTTAATATTAATAACAAATGTAATAAATTTATAAAAAACACATTGTCCTATATCGAGGTACCCTCACGCTGTAGAAATGTAAACTGTGAAAAGGAGTGTTTTGGGCGCGCAAACAAATCGAGTCTGAATATTTCTATATCTATATCACTATATTAATAATAAAATATTTTATGTAGATAGTATGACGGTTTATTTTCAAAGAAAAAAAAAGTAACAGTACTAATCAGTAATATTGATATCATATAATATCCTTCTTTCTGAAAAAACCCTTTTATTTTTACTTATGTTCCTATAATATAAAGTTTTAACAAAAATTCCGACTAAGTACTGTGTAATGTTGTGATAATATGGACGGGATCGCATTATCGTTATCTAGTAGCGACAGTCGTGAAATTATTCAACTATAGATAAAATGATTAATCGTGGAAAATCTGTTCTCTGTGTATAAACAAATAATAATAATAAATATATTACATTATAACTGCATCGACGTCTGCTCAAAACCTACCAAAATTGGTTGGAACGACTCATCGTTGATGATGTAGCCCCGTCAATATATACCTATTTTATACTTTTATCGTTACTCGATATTATTGTTGCGTATGGATGACGTATTGCAATATAATCAGTGTCGGTTTTAAAGAGAAGACCATCGTAGTACTAAGGGCTTAAATTACCAACCCCTGACTTCCATACAATCGCCAATAATTGATATTTATAATACGCGATTATTTAATTTAGCGTTTAATATTGATTGGTAATATAACATTAGTTGCAGGTTTAAATCATATTTATCTCGCGGCAATCCTACTATTATTACACAATAAAACGACAGAAGTCGATTTTATGAATTATAATGTATATATACCACCATTTAAAATAGTAATGTAAAAACTTTGTAAAATACTTTGCGTAATATATTGTGAATAGCTAATCTTTGAACGGTGAGTCCGACGAACATCTGTATTTAAAAGTTTTATATGAGTCTTTTCCTCGCCCTCCCAGAGAAAAGATAAACAAAAACACCAAATCCACCACTGGCTACAATTTACTTTATATTATTATTATTATTATGTACAATTATTTGACTTTCAATAAGTATAAGGTTGTCACAATACGTATACATAAAAACATAATATAAATCACAGATATTACCCTGCATAATACCATAGAAAGGGTTATCGTCAGCGGCAGTGGTGTATGAGCAATAAAGGAAATGTCCAATAAAAAAACAATTTCTACTGCAGGCAAGCTGAACCGGTCGAAAGGTCTTGTTATGCTTCCCTTTATTTTTATAATGTTTACACGTCGAGTTCTATTATAGGTAGTTATAATAATAATCTTTCTCGTACATTCTGCTTGGCCATAAACTATTTTTAACATAAATAACATGGACGTAAAATATAAACTGTATGATTTGTTTCAAAAACTGAAATCGACTTGTAGACGCCAGACTTCGTAAATACTCATGTGCTTAAAATCAAAATATCAAATTTTTGAATAAATTAAAATTACAAAATATATAATTATATTATTTGTGGTTATAAATTCTATGTATTATAATATTATTATTGGAAACATTGGTTGCTAAATATATGCTTTAACTACCATCAACAAAATAAATCAATTTGTAACTATGCAAAATATAGGTATTATTAGGGGGTTTATTTATAATTTGCGATGTAGAAAAGAGTATAACACATTTACAAATTTGTTAACTCGACGCTGAGTACAGTAATAATTATCATGTGTAGTTCGAATTGTGGTAGTCATATTTAGCGATACCAATAACAATAACGAGTGTAACGGGTGCATCATCGTTTTATTTTTTCAGAATTCTCGATCGGTATTACACTGACCTATAAACAAATTGTTACAAAATCCGCGTGATCGAGCAGTGATGAAACGAGAAAATCGCCGATATTGTTTACTAAAAAATATTATTATATTATTATTGGATGGCCTCCGGGGTTATGAATAATGTTATGATATTACCGTTGCGCTTCGGTATCATAATAACGATAATATTATAACGTCGCGGGGAGAAAATATCGTGGCCGGGCCGTTGAAGAACGTTATTATTATTATATGCACATAAACCGAACGCGTGACATTTGCTTTCGACAGTCACGATCGTTTGTGCGTTGAGACTTCAGTAGGTACACGGGAGATCTAGTCTAAGTAGCATTTTAATTTTTTTTTCTTATTAAAAAACGAGTCTTTAATCGCGTTTTATACGTTATCGTGCAAAAATTTTGCAGTTAAAATTACACTGTCTTAGCCGCCCCGTAAAATGTATATTAAAATTTAAAAGTGACTTGGTTTAGTTGTAGTATATAATTAGTAAATATCATATTTTTGTAGATCGGCTGATGGCCACGACATAATGATATTATTACAATGATACATGACTTATCTGCGCGCTATTCGTCGTTCTCGTGTTCAGTGTTGGCGAAACAAATTTCACCAGACAACAGCGGACGTCCGCGGAGACTCGCACGACTATGTAATAATAGATTATTCGTTTCGGTCTAATAATTTTATTATACTATAAGTATAAAATGATGATACTATTGGCTATTGCAAGGTGAATCGATAGATCTTTTTAAATCTTCGACGATACTACACTTTATTTGTGTATTCTGCTACGAAATAATATATAATATCACATATTATAGTAGTTACAGTGCCAACTAATACCTCAGACATTGTTCTAAGGATACTCAATATTCATATATAATTATAAATTTCCTGAAGTAGAACGTCGTCGTATAGTATTGGTATACGTATTCTGATGGGCGAATAATGAAGATAAGTTTTAAGATAATGTATTATTTTCATATTAGTTTACGAAATTATGTATATATATAGGATGGGATTATGAAAATGTTGAACATTTTTTAAGCCATACTCGTACATGACAGATTTAAATACTACAAAATATACGATATCGGTGTATTTATATTTTAATTTATGTTTGTAGTACAGTTATTTACTGTAACTCGAACGTTCGATTGAAACTCACTGAAATAAATAATTATATCTACTTAGTTACCAAATAATTCTACAATTTTAAAACATATTATATCGTATACCCAGATATTAATTTTTTTAAGTATGAATACGAATATCTACTAATCTTCAAAAAATAGTAATATACTGTTAGCCACGCTTATGCTAGAAATATTTAGACTTCCAGTAATATGAAAAAAAATCGAATTATTCAACACGCGTGGACGTATTTTACAAAAAAAAATACTAACTAATAAAAAAGTACCTACATATTATACAAGCATTTTATATTTATAACTTTATAGGCATGTAATATAATAGACAAAATATAGCAATTCTATTTTTGTAATGCCGAGCAACTTAGCCTGGCTAAACGGCCTTCGTTCAACAACGGTATTAACGGTATTAATATTTTATAGGCCTGTGGTTGTGCAACCGGTGGATAGCCGGTAGATCCGTACCGCGATTAATATTTCAAAAGATTTACGTGCGAAACTCAGTCGTAACGCGTCGTCGTGAGATCATTTTCGAGACATCTATTTTTATTTATTTAATTTTTCTTACTCACATCTCCACCGTAGTATTTATTAGAACCCTACATAATATGTGTCACATTATTGTTATATAATTTATTATAACGTCAAAATGACAATGTATTATATTCTACAGGACGCCTCCGATACGATAAACGAATAATGATGATAGAACTCAATTCACTTGTCTTGCTTGCACACTATTCGAAATACTAAGGAAACTAATATGATATATCGAAATATTTAAGGATTGTTGAGAATGAAATCCTTGCCGAAAATCTACATATATATTTTTATGTCACGTCGTTAAGGACAAAATTGAATCGAAAAAGGATTTTGTTGGTGGTCCACAAAAACGTACTACTAAAGACTGAAACACAAACTTATATATTTTGAAATAGTAGACCTTAAACTATTTTTTTTTTTATTTAATTTAATCATTAATTTTAAGAACCTCACCTACGGAATTGCTATCAAACTCAACATTAATCGTGTACTTGCTGTACTCGTTATAAATAACTATTTCATAGATTATGCAATAAAAAATTCAAGTTAAATAAAAAACACTTGAAAAGTGACTTTTTTTTTAATTTGGTCGCGTTACTCGATCGTTGTGAAATTAACATTAAATATATGGCAATCATTGCTGGACGACTTGATATTATGTTCAGATATAATATATTCTGATGAGTGATAATATACTCATATATAGTATTGTCTCGTTGTTAGTACTGTGATATATGTACAACCGGTCGGCGGAAATTCGTCACCGTTCAGGTTTTCTGCGAACGGTATTTCTCGTGAGTAATACGACGTGTCTTTATAATGCAGCGAGCTCGGCTAGTCGTGATCTAAATTATTGCTGAAACGCGCGAAATCGTAAGCGACGTTTCGTTTTCGGTTGTGCTTAATTTGTCTGTTGTATAATATGTGTAGGTACGTCGTATTCGATTTTAAGCTCGTCCGCGCTTGTCAATACACGTAGATAATAAATTAATACAATGTACATAAAATATATAATATTATCCGTCAGATTTCTATTCTATTGATCGTATTGCGGAAACGATGGCTACACGTAAAACTTTGTTTTTATTTTATTTATTCATATTTAATATGCACTATTAACTGGCTGGTTTTCTTCGCAATATTTACCAATGATATATGCGTTCATTCGTCATTACTGCTGGTTAAAGCTCAAATGACCCATTAAAATACGTCCTCGTAACGTCATATAGTATACAAGATCAGTAAAACCTATCGGAGGCAGAATAACATAATGGACAAACAATATTTTTTGTGATTAGCAGGTTTCCATTTGATTAAATAAAATAATAACGTATTGTCTTTTTGAATTAAAAATGTATTATACACATACTTAATAATCAAATTAAGTTTTAAAAAAATTATAGATAAACAATTTAAATAAACATAAGAAAATACAAATTATAAGTTAATAATAATAAAAATCAATAAAATAATATGAAATAAGACAAATATATAAATATCAATAAAATAAATATACATAATAAGTACATAATATTTTCAATACAAATACAATTATAAATTCTTATATTCATGAAAGTTGTTTGCATAGTATTTTCTATAGGTAACATATTTCACAATCTATCTTTGCCACTGATATTGTTTCAATTAAATCTGAATCACATTACTTCACAGAATATTCTTCCCGGTGCTTTATATAAATAAGACGAGCTCTCTTGAATGTTTTCAATTATTAATTAGTTCAAATCAGTACAAGCGTTAGACAGGTTCCACTTATTCAAAGGTTCCATGATATCGTGTTAAATTATAGTAATTCCAAATTATTTTTCCTTGCAAGACAAAATCCTGCACTAGGAGTTAGAAAGATTTCACTGTATTAATTAGGTACAAAATAATATTATATGTTAATTAAAAAAAAATCAATACGATGTACCTAATACATGATTGATTTTATATTATATTTATAGATATTATATATTATTATTATCACATTTAGTTTAAAACAACCCTGTTACATAATTTATAATATTAATTTACATTCAACATATTTATTATTATTATTTTTTTTTTGTGATGGTACAATTTGTTTAAATAATAGATATAATAATTATATTTTTGACAATGTTTATTATGACGCTATTCAGAATTTAAAGTACCTAAACTCTAAATCAACACCCACGCGTTGAATACGAAATTTATTATCTTTTAAATAATGGAAAAATGTGTGTTTGAAATAGCTGCAAATATATTAACCTGCTCAAGACCACATTATTGTTTTCGGTTTTTGGTTCATTCAAACAGTACAGTTCCACAAATACATCATCATATTACATTATTTCTCTGCTGCTGTAATACAATCGACACAGATGCATATTCCGACATTTTCAACAACCCGAAATTCTTGTGCCAACTCGTTTTTATTTTCGAAATGATGAAAAGAAAAACATCTAGTTATACTATTCAGACTGTATAATATAAATTTTCTTATCTTTTAGTCTTGTAGGTACATTATTTTGGTCCGGTGTCTTGCGAGAGAATATAACTGCAGCAGCAGTATTGCGTACAGATGACAACGACAGGTGATACGCACGCCCGAGTAAACTCTGAAAACACAGAATTGTTTTTTTATATTTTTCACTGCTAAATGAGTAAATATTTTTGACAATACGAAAAGACCGCTGTTTTTTTGTTTTTGTTTTCGCGGCCCTATAGAAACAATACACAATGAATTACGAAAATATGCGTATATGCCATAATATTATAATATCGACCGGTGCATATATGACAAAAACAATAAACGTGTACAATAGTTACCACGAGTGAAAACACTGTCGTGGTAAACAATATATATAGTAATTTGACCGTGAGTTCGAAGCAAATTCTAGTTTTTGAGTCATGTATATTGAATAAGTGACTCTTGCAGAGGACATTTTTCTTTCATACATTACGAATTTATCGTATATCGCAAGACAATAAACAGTTCAATAATATTTAAAAATTTTAACCTTTTAGTCCAAAAATTTAAAGCAATTATGCGTGTATTCTCACTATTTTTGGTAGTCTTATAAAGCTCAAGATACCCCCAACCCAAAATTATTATTATAAAGTAATCAAATAACCATAATATATTATGATATTAAATCTTATAAAAGTACAACGCATTTTCGTACAAAGTCGAACAATTATAACGAAATTATAATACATAGATTTTTATTGTCATCGAAATATATCATAATTTTGACTCTTTTGAAATTTTCAACGTGAATACCAATTATAAAGTACCGAAATGTAATGAGCGATATTTTTCAAGCAAATATAAAAACATTATTAGGGCTAGAAATGTAATGCCATAAAATAAAAAACTTTTATGTACTATAAATTTAAAATAATGCAGCACCTATGAAATGATCCATTTTTTTTATTATTATAAACAAGTTTTAAACAAAAAAAAAATTATTAACTAAATTAAAAAAAAAAGTTTTGCAGGATTACACAATTTTAAAACGTATACATAAACTTTTAACTTGTAAAAAAAAAATAATTTTTTCATTTAATTTGCCGTCACCTATCATGATTTTGATTTGATTACGTCATACGAATCAATTTAATAATAATATTCGATTAAATAAAACTTTGTAAGCACATTATAAAGTTATTATTTTAATTCAAAAGTATATGAAACGTATACATTATAAAACGAATATATTTACCGTATAATTAACTTCAAAAAGCAATGTAAAACATATCAAAAACTCAGCCTTAATATTGTACTATTAATTATATTATATTGGTAAATGCGTACGAATAATGTAACGTTTAACTATCCTTTTTATTATACTAAATATTATTTAATATTTTGTGTTTAAACCGTCATGTACCGATTTTCCGTTATGAAATCCTTTAGTTGATTGTAAAATTTCGTTATTGTTTACCCCTCGTGACCATTTGTTGTTGTATGTTATTGAAATTTTTTTTTGTCAACGATATACATATTATTATTATATTATTATACTTACATTAGTGTAAATTCTGTACAGTATTAGTCGTACTGCATACACTAAAATATAATAAACTTAAATAATAATATTATTCTCATATCAAATAAATTATTGAAAATTATTTATCGTAAACTATAATGAATTTGAATTCATGAATATTTAACCTCAATTGGAATACTTATAATGTATTCATTAGATAAATTGATATATATATATAAATCAATTTATTATGCAATTAAAGGTTTTTAATTATTTTTATAATATGTTATAGTATAATATTATGAAACACATGAGTTCAGTTAATTACTTATAATAAAATATGTATGCGGAAATTTGTATTTTTACTGAACGTAATATGTAATATGTATGTAAAGTCATACTAGTATTGCATGTGCTGTTTATACCAAAGGGTATGATACAACGAAAATACTGCGCTTCAAAATAATATTATTCATTATGAGTTGTCACATTATATGCAGTACTCGTACAAAACGTATTTTAAACAATGTACCTATTTTCTAATATTATAGTTTTAAACAACAAAAACATTGAAGTGACATTACTCAGTTACTATTAATAAAGTAATAATTATTATAAGAATAATTATTGTGACTCGATAAAGTTTACGATCTTATTTGGATGAATTTTTTTGAAATTACAATTTTAATATTAATAACAATTTATTAACTTAAGGTGGTATTAAGTTTCCAAACGTTGATATTAATAAATTATACCTAAACATACATAAAATAGATATTATATATTTCTTATATTGCTACATAAAACTAAATTAACCTAAACAATGAATTATGAAAAAAAATACAATTTTGAGATAATCTAAAATTACATAATGAAATAATCTAACGTATTTTTAAACGTGTAAGACTAATGTTTTACACACACACACGTTATACATATAATTCTGCTTTATTATATAGAGTGAAAAAATACGAGGCTTAAAAAAAAATTCTCACGTTTATTGTTTTATTACGAAACTTGAATTTATTTTTTAGGCCGACCTAGTGACCGAGATCTGAATAATATAAACCCTTTTTCCTTTTTGTGATACCCTGACGCCCTTATCATTCTTGTTATTTTTTATTACCGTATACGAATATAATGTAGAGTACACACAAAAAACAATATAAAAAATAAAATACGATCCAAATGAGGATAACGGTCTCAATCCCGCATTGTTTTTCTGTGGGGGTAAGTTTTTTTTTCATTTTGCATTTTAACGTATCTATGTATGCCCTCGTTTATACGTAATTAAGACTCGGGAGGAAAACAATACGGTCCGATGGAAAAAAAGTAGAAAAAACCCACAACCGGACAGAATATCCGTTATCTTGATTCTGTGGACATTCATAATAAAAAAATGTATAGAAAAAATTGCGTTTTCCTTCCGACTGACTTTGATTTAATTACGAACAGTATTCACTCTTTGGAACCACACAAGTGTACTCAACGAATTATTTTTTAATTTATTTCAAGTACGGGGTAATTTTTTTTTCTTTCGTCACAAAAAAAAATCTATTCATTTCTCAAAGTTATATTTAAAAACACATTTCTGCGTAATTCTGTTATACAATAAGCCGCCCGGTGTACATACCTATTTGTATATTATATATGTAAAGATAGTTGCGTATTATTGTGCATATTTAATTGAAAAATATGACGTAGGCATGTACTCGGAATTTACTGAGTCCGTAATAGCTGCGACAAATGCGTCTACCGAGCTAATAATAAATTGTTACAAAAAAATAAAAATAAAAAAATAATGTTGTGTACACTCGAACAAAAATGTTTTTATTATAATGTGGTAAATCGACTCAGTTTATTCGTACATAGAGATAAAAAAAAATACTATATTAATATAACGCGACAAAACTTTACGAAAAAAACATTTACAAGATAATCCGCGGGTCCGCGATGGGACTTATATGCAGGTGAGATTTGATCGAATTATTGCAGCCGTATATGTGTTAGCTGCAGCAGTGTATACGGAAAAAGTGCCTACGCCGATAATTTATCGTATTATTATTGTTATAGCGTTGCAGTACCAGCAGTAGTTGTGCAACCCAACCGCACTCGGAGATGATACTACGAGATTTCAACTGCTTTTGAACAGAATATAATATTATCTTTTTCGTGAATAATCCGCTGCGGTACGCATGAGCAATCCAATGTTTTTGGGCGCAGCTTCGAATTTCGAACGTCGTGCGAACGTAGTACTTTATTCCTATACGTATAGGACGCCGGCTGGGGGATCTATATAATTGTAAATCGCGACACACGCAATACCTATTTATGGTGTTCAGACGAGCATGACGTTACGCGATTGTCCGGAACACGGTGTACACAATATCATACATTATTATATCGTATTGTAGACACTCGGCACGATTAATGATTCATGCCGTCAGACGACACTTCGGAGAATCATCATTAGTGGTCTAACGCGTCTGTCTAAAAATTCGTATAGCGAGTGTAACCTAATATATATATATATATATATGATATCTGGTGTCATCGTGTGGCAAAGTATGTAACATGTATAGGTAGCGCAGTATTACATACAATCGGACATGACGTATCTCAGTTCCGTTTACCTGCAGCGTGTAGTGTAAATACGAATTGCGTGTATACACACAGTACACAGTTATTATAAAGTGTGTGTGTACGTTTCTTTGAACACAAATTCGATTGAAAACGAAAGACTTCGACGGCAGAAATGTAAATATATAACTATTATATTCACGTCCATATATGTATAACGTATACTTGTCATCGTAATTCGTACGCGTATCAAAACATATAACTATTGAGTTGTAAATCGAATGAATTAAAATAAGTTTTAATCAGAAGGTGTATATATATGTATATATATATATATATATATATATCTCATAGTTGCAAGAAATTTAAAGATAATACGCATTAAAAATGCATAGACGCCCGAACAGTGAATGGCGAAGTAAAAATAATTTACAAAATAGAATTTCGTATGTAATGCATTTGTGAACGAATGTTTTGATTGAACACCTATTATACTATTACGACAAAGTAAACCCGCAAGACTAAAATAAGTTTTAAGACGCATTAAATCCACCGGCGTAAATTTATTACGTTGTAACATACCGCCAATATTATTATACGCATATAACATCGGCTATATGCCTGTAATATAAATCCAATATACAAATATCACATATTATTAAAAATAGGTCCGTGGGACATGTTGTACGGATCTCACAGTTTATAATATCATATATGTTCACCATACGTCATAGAAAGACGTGATAGCGAACGGTCGTGCAATGCGTTTTATAAACGTATATATTATTGTTATTATTTGTTAGCAAAAATTAGTACGGCCCTCGAGATCGATAGGTTCCCGGGAGGTTGCTTTCAATACCCATTTATAATATGTCATATACTTTTGACAATATGCCGCAAAAAGTATAGCGCGTAACAGTTTATGTATATGTATTCAATATTATAATCCTTACAATAAGTAATAATAATATAATAATAGGGTTCGGGCGATTATCGATATGTCGCGTCCCCGGAACTGCATATAATGCACCTATATACATAATATATGTTATATAATACGAGTGCGAGAGTCTTCGTCGGTAGTCGGTATAAATCACTGGATCCTCTGGCTGAACGGGATGTCCGGAAACGACCCAGCGGCACCATTGAAATGTTAATGGTGTTGCATCTGAGAAAAAAATACAATCATAAAAAAAAACGTTTCGCCGACGGGGTCTTCGCGTCGCGCTAATCACGTGCGTGTGTGCGGAAACCTTTCAGGTACGGACGAACAAAAAAAAATAAAAAAATACAATATGAATCGGGGTCACCGGAACTACCCCATGCATTATGGGTGAACCGTCTTTCTTTTTTTTATATACGCATAATGCGCACCCTAACCCTTTTTCAGACGACCGGGCGCTGCACCCTTACAGAAAAGACTCTGTGAATTTTTTTCGGTAGTCGTGCGGCTACGGTCTTCGTCTCTGTCGTCGTCCTGCACGAGGAAGAAGATGCGATGCGCACAGAATAGTTTTTTACACTCTTCACTCTCTTTCTCTCTCGTTTTTAATAATTCTATTGTAGCCGTGTTCCGATACGGAGCCGGTCGGTAGGGTATAGCTGATACAATGCGCGTGTGATCCTAGCGTATTACTATACATAAAAAATGTATGTAGATAGTGCGCACGTTGAGCAATAAGTGTACTGCTGCAGGTACGTCCGGATCGGTCGAATCGGAAAAAAAAATCTCAGCCCGGAACAAAAAGAAACGTCGAATAAAAAAGATAAAAAACGATCGTCCTAACCCAACAACGTATTTCTTCTCGCGCATTGTCATTGGATGTATACTTATTATACTGTGCGCACACGTACGGCAAACATATAGGTATATCATCAACTGCGAATAATAATATATTATAGGTTCCGTATAGGTGTCCATATTATATATTATTATATGCGCGCCGCCGTTTGACGATTCCACTTCGGTGAGCTTTTGCGTCGCGCGCGTGATAAATTACTGTGAGAACATTATAATAATAATATTATAACCGTCCTCCGGAAAGAATTTCATTTCGCAACGAGCCCGGTGACGGCAGCGGCGGCGACTATGGAGTTTATGAAACTTTTACTCTACATATTATTTTAATAACATTCGTGCTATATACGAAATGACTTGCGCAGGTCGACCTCGGTCCGCGTGCGATCTTCGAAAATAATAATAATAATAATGTAATTACCATAAAATTATTATATATATTATAAACGCGTGCCGGTCCACGAAACGTACAACTAACGTTACGTGATATTATGATTATTATTATTATTATTATTATTATTATTATTAAAGCAATATGTATAGGTGGTGTACGCTAATAGAATTTTATTCATCCATTGTCGTGTGTGTCATATTGTATCGCAGTCCGTACGATTATTATAGTAATTCGCAGTACATAGCGTTATGCGTATAAAGGTGAGGATACATAGTTATGCGCGCCGACGAAAGAGAAAGGATGATGTTCGCATAGTAATATTATTTTTCTTCCGTCTCAACAGATATATAATATTATATGTATATATACTGCTATCGCTCGTCTGCAAAACAAATCTACCAATACCGCCGTGCGCCTTATTGTGTTATAAATCTGTGGAGGTAAAAGGAATCTGAAATTAAAACGTTTTGATTTGCCGCCATACTCACGGGATTTCAGTGTCTAACCCATTCGTGACAATGGTAATAATAAATCGTAACATGCGCAGAATTAGAATTGTCGACACGTCGTCGTCTATACTGCAAATAATTACCTACCAATCGAATTTCATATTTTGTGCTTAAGTCGGCCAACACAGACGAAATGCGATAAAATCTACGCATTAAGGTTATTATATTATATGTAGACATACGATAGTATTTAAACCAAAATCGGTAACGCATAACCGAAGATTTAATAATCATTTTGATATATAATAATTTTAAGTCCTGAATTAATATTGATCACGTGTATATACATAATGATTCGTGGGATTTGAATAAGAAAAAACATCACCGTATGTGATTACTACTTTTTTAATATATAAACTAGACACTACATTATCGAGTATATTTTGAAAAGTTAAATTGCTTAACTGAAACTCAATAAAAATTAATTTTTATATTTCTTGTTTATGGCAATATGCGTACAATAACCAATAAACAGACATTCAAGTAATAGGTACATAATTAGCGTCGTAAAATATTCAGTGATCAAAATATTTTAATAAATGGGCGATTGGAATATATATATGTATATATATATATATATATAGGATGATAATATTATTTTATCGAGAATCGGACAATATCTTAAAAAGTATATAATTAGTATGTATATAAGTAATTTTTCATATATATTTTATATTTTAATGAGATTATCAGTTGTAAATGTTTTTAAATTTAAACAACAATTTTTAATTCCTTGTATTTTCTTAGTTATCCCTAGGTTTAAGATTATATCATATTTGTTGGTATACTGTATAGGCATTTTTACTTTGTATTCGTCTCTTATAAATCATATTACATTGATTATTATAACACAATCAAACTCACAAAATTGTTTTGCTCTTTTGTCGAATTCGGAATGATTCATGATAATCACTCTTAATAATTTGAAAATCAGAAATTTATTTTTATTTTTTTTTCCGTCATCCTTATAAATGACTACGCAAAGTATATAATATTATGCTGCGTATTGTGTTTACATCTACTCCTCTAAAACCGTTTTCTGTTCGATTGTTCAAAGAGGGTAGTGGTCATTGTCGATATATAGGGTCGTAGGGACCAAACATTAAACAACGTGTTTCGTTCCTATTATGTGTTTGTAAAAGTACACGTTTCCTGCGTTTTTGCCTTAATATAAGCCAAGTCATTTAGGTTCAACATTACATAATAAAAATAAAATATACAAACGATAAATACGTGCGGAAAAGATGAATAGTGTTTTGTTATAATAATGTTAGGTCGTACTACTTATAGATGTACTATGATTTTAAGAACTCTTATATGATTAAATTAGTTATAATAATAATCTATTGTAGCATACCGATTACCGACAAGTATAGATTTTTTGAAGATTAATAATTTCAAATAACCATATACGCAGTATTTATAAAGTAAACTGTGTCAGATGGTAATTCGCAAAGTGAGCAGTCCACTTAACTTGTTTTAAAATAAAATCTTTCATATTATATACTGATGCATTTTGTATAATATTTAATATTCATGAAGCCATTTATTATAATATTAATAATTCGATTTCTGGCAATTAATTATTAGAGTAAATTGTTTGCTAATATTTTGAATAAAATCAATTTTGCTGCTAAAATTATCGTTACAAAAAATAAAATTATGTTTCTATAATAAAATAATTGATATGATTATTTTAATTTGTTTTTTATAATATTTAAATACTTTTATTGATTTATGGATATTAAGTGTAATTTAACAACAGAATTGATACGTTATCGATGTCCATAAACAATATAAATTATAAACTATGTTAAAATTATGAAGGAAATGTTAAAACAGAGAAAAAATCGAGAAGAACTTCCCTAAATGTATAGTTATTAATATAGTAGACTACGAGCGTAGTTCAGGTTAATTTTCAATAAAATGTAATTATTTTTTGTTCATATAAAATGTAAGAACGCAATAACTTTTGTTTTTACATTTATCAATTATACAAAATTTAGATTTTATTTCGGCAATAATGTTAACACGTAATATTGTTATATATAGGTGTGTGTAGTATCACAATGTATAGGCATTCGTTTTTTTCCGTTCTTTAACTGTGTTTTTGCTACTTTCATATTTATTCATATATTACTTATTTAGTGCAATTTTTCCCGCTGATTGCATTAGTTCGAGTGTTTAAAGTACTATGCAATAGTCATATTGTGCGTAAGCCAAAGACGACTTTTAGCCGAAAACAGACCATGCAAGATCAACGATAATAACTCATAAACAAAATATTATAACATACTCTCCACATTTTAAATTTCGTGCAGATATTTTATTAGATAATATATAACATTTATATCGTAATATATGATATGACGTTTAGATAATATGCAACCTTTAACATATTATCGCGTTCCTGTTTCAGATTAATACCGTAATATTGCCGAGACAGACCAATTGCCATGCATCAGTGACAGCTATAGATCAAAGCATGTTTAGAGAGAAAGTGAGTATGTGGGCAGAGCGTCTATATAGGTACCACGCGGAATCAGTATATAAGCAATATACTATTACATAAATCTGCTTCTTTCACATGAGCCTTAGTCCTTAGGTGGACGATACCTGTAAAATTACAAGGGCCTTTTAAGCGCAGAAAAATCAAAAGCATTTTTAATAAAAAATAAAAATTTATCGATTGAAATTTACAAAAAATGGGTTTATAAAGTAATTTGCGAATGAGGTTTCGTTTCAATATACCACTATTATACATATTATCATCATTATTGATTTTTTGTGTAATTAATATGTTATTAGGTACTAATATATATATATGTTATGACCAAAACATTTACGTTAACGTTTACCGTCCACTCAACACAGTACATAATATTCTCAATAGAATAACAATCTCTAATGTAGCGTTATAAGATTTTTCAAAATCTATTGACTCAATTATTATTTTATTGGACGTTTTGTATTATTATTATATAGTTACCTAATTATAAAAAAAAGTTTAATATCATTAAACGTAATATACGTATCGATTGTTTGAAATCCATTTGTACTGCCTAGAAAATATGAAAACGCCAAGTCATATATACAAAATAATCGGTACCCAAAATAATTATATGTATCATCCGTCGATGACATCGGTGGCTCCATCACTATGACATGTATAGTTACCGTTGTTGGGTTCACGCACTTCCAGTTTTATACAATATGATATTATACATATATGTAAATAAATGTACATCTAATATTAAAATGTACGTTCAACATATGCCGGCAGTGTTTCTCGAGAGCTGCAAGTCTTATATACAGAGAAACGCCATACGGCGTAGGTAACACGTATTTCGCGTAATCAATGCACTTCCTATGTCAACCACATAGAAACGTAGAAAAATGCGAGTTTCGATATTATATTATTATTGTTGTACGGGTAAAAAATGCAAAATAAATTTTCCATTGTATTCGTGGCGCGAAGACGCTGCGGCGTGGAAACATAATATTATAATAACAATGAGGTCCGATACGACAAATTGAGATTTGACCCGACTCGTGTGTATATATGAATATCCACTGCATTGTACGTTTATCGTACAGTATATGCATAATATATTTTTTTGTGTCCATACACACATATTATATATATATATTATGTATAAAGAAAGCGTATCGGAAATGTATCTATGCGCACGCGTGTTATTGTATACATATATATGTATATATATTATGTCGAACCGAGAACGTTCATTGTGGCGACGAAATTGTGTCGTCATGCACTGACTTAAAACGACCATTGATATCATAGACGACTGCATACGGCTATTATCATTAATATCGTACCGTACACTGAATAATATGACATTATGATATTATGTAGAACTATATACTGACTACTGATGTTACCGACGCACGTCGTATATAGAAACATAATATATATAGAATATAATGAAATCTCAATGACGTCTTTACGTGTATCAGTATAAATATAAATATTTGTATATGATTGGTTCGACGTCATTTTTTACTAAAAATATGCATATTATGTACAAATCGTTACAACACTATATAGGTACTAACATATTATTCGAAAATACGAAATTTTAAAGTGTAAAGAAGGAAAATAAATTTAAAAATAATCATGAATATCTGTGAAATCAAAAATATAGTTAAATAGTTAAATTTTTTAAATCAAAAAATAACGTTTGTTAACTACAACCATTGAAATATTACAAATACGCAGTTAGAAATTATAATAATATCTCGACATGCAATATAAAGTGTTGTACCCATATTATTATAGTATTTAATGTCAAACAAATTTAGGTAATTCTTTCTACAACTTATATAACTGGTATAAAAATTATTTTGTTATGAGTGAGATATTGGGTATGGACACTGTTTTTTTCAGTTACCAGGCGATAACACACGTATAATAACAGTCCATTTTTACGGCGTAGACGATTTGTAGACGAGCGAAGAACAAATTGTCATTTTAATACGTATATTATGGATATTACGTAAAAAGCTGTTAGATACCGATATACCATAAGTATTAAATTAAATATGTAAAAACAACAAAAAAATTAAACGTCAACGTAACGTTTCAATAAAAAAACGATTTAAATTTAATAACCATACAATTACGTGGACGTCTACGTTTATCCTGTACAGCGTTATGGCAATCTGTATATATATATATATATACACGCATAGGATTACCGTGTTAATTATGTACACAATTGAGGGCAAAGGGTCAAAATTTAAAGCGATTCAATCAGTAGACGTATACATAAGTATGTGTAATTGCAATGAGTAATGGCAGTGGACACCGTTAATAATAACAATAATAAAAAAAAAAATAAACGGTTTTCATAAATCTCCATTTAACCATAATATAAACGTCTCACTATTTTTTTTTTTTTTTCGTTCCACGATTCCAGTGTAAAACAAGCAATGATTTATTTACGAACCGGTAATGACGACGCGTTGTAAAAAATAATTCAAATTAATTGACCGTCGTAACAATTAACAACTCTCCGGGTTGGTACATATATTTCAAGCTCGTTCACGACAATTTAATTAACCGTACCTATATAATATATTACTGTATATACGACTAGCCGATGTACACGCGCAGGCGTATAAACGCATAATAGATATTTTATTCATCGCATATTTTTAATCGCCCGTTTTCTTGTGTTATTGTTTCAATGACAAACGCTTTTTAAGCGGTATAGAACATTATTTAAACTCGTTCACGGCCCGCAATAAAATAACCATAATATATAATATATACGTTATGTATATACATATTATATATGATATGGCCGTTAATTGCTGGTCGCAAATACAACACATATGACAATATAACATGTTTATATAAATAAAAACAAACACGATAACATATTTTACAGACTTACACACGTCTTTGCATACCTGTGTTCGGTAACAAAAACCGGGGTATACGACGCTCACAGATAGTCGTAAAACTTTTGCAATTTTTAAAACGATGTCTGACGAGATTACTACAGCAAGAGTGTAAGACTCTCGTTTTCTACAAATATATACTATACATTTCTCACGATGTTAATTGTTTTAGACGTAAACGTCGTGTAATCAATATTACATAAGCTCACGAGTCGGTTTTTTCAAACGACAAAAAGTAATTTCATTTCCGCCGAAATAAACTAGGTACATACAATTGTATAGGTATATTATTGGTCAATAGGTACCATAATGTATATACGTATATAAGTCTGTCAATGAGTCGTGTGGTCACCGGTTTAAGCTATTATTTTTGTAGTCAATCCTGCTAATTAAATTAAAAATCACAATAATTTTACTGTCTAAGATCATACATGTACGTAATTTACAGAATAGATATCAAAATCATCGTTATTGTAAACCATAGAAACGCGTCGTAAATAGTAAATAGAATATTATTATTTATTTCACACTAAGATAGAATATGTGTTAACATAAGAGTATAATATTATATTATATTTGGGATACAAAAATAATATTATGTCACTTATGTTTTTTATTACAAAATGCATTTTAAATAAAAAGTAAGACTACATGGTTTTTCGATTTATTCGTAAAATAATCATATTACAACAATAATAACAATAATGGTTATTATTATTTAGGGATGAACTGAATACAAAAATATCATTGGGATTAAAATATTGACTGATAATTTTTGTATATCATAAATAAAAAATATGTTTAGTTTGTATTCTGTTCAAAATCGTCGAAACTTTTTACTTGTACGGTTATATTATCTTAATGGGGTGCTAATTTCGCTATTTTAAATACTGATACTGATACTATGTATAGTTTTTAAACAATTCTATAATATTAAAATTATTAAAATATTGTAGGAAAATATTAAAACACATACTATATCTATGTGGAGGATATCGTAAGTTATAATACATAATATTCAACTTGAACGATAAAATGATTTTAAAATAGGATCGAAATTTAACATATAGTTTGTTGATATGATATTATACACTTATAAATTCAATATAATAATGTACGATTGCGATTATAAAGCAGAGAATAAATGATTCGCTACTCCAACGGATAGGCTTGATACGCTCACGGTTTACCTATTTCGCTAACCTGACCTATCGTCTTACCAGAAATTATACAAGTACCTATATAATATCATTATAATCATTATTTTTTTAGTTTTTTAATGCAATTCTATTAAACTGCGGGAAATGATAGTATTGCGTAACAGTCGGATAATTATGATCGTGATTATGTATGATGAAAATTCAATGCAAAAACACAATGCATCCATTAAGTCAAAAAGTTTGTTGAATTTTAGGGGAGGGGGCTTAAATTTTTTTGTATCAAGCGTTACATTAAATTAGTCAAACATATTTGCATAATCACATTACTCACTATATGCTAATGTTTTAAATATTTGTATTTCTTTTATCATAAAATGTATATTACTATTAATGTGCGATAAACAATAGCAATACAGAAAACTATAAAAATTACGGTAAATAATAACAAGCGTAATATTTCTATAATTATTACGATATTTTTTCATTGATATATAATACTTTGAAAAAATAAAATATTTTTACTTCTGAGAAGAAAAGGGTCGGGTCGAAGATAAAAAATATCGACTCATAAAACAGACCAACATTGAATCTAATTTATGAATAAACTTATTTGAAATAATACAAAACCGTCACAATATTAGGTATTATACATTCATAATAATATATGTTTTTACTTTATAATAATATTTAAAATATTTGTGCTATATTTATACAATTAACAAATGTTCTAACACTTTTTTTTTAAATTATAAATTTGACATAAAAAGTTGGCACAAGACTGTCCAGTAACAGGACACTATAGAATTATAACTTCAGAATTTAAAAAGCACGCAAGGATCACGTCACCGATGACATTATAGAACAAGAGCAGCCAAACGGTCGATCGCGGACAATTTCAAAATCGATCATGTTAGAATTTATTTTTAGAGCCACGCGCACGAAAATTAATCGAGGTTATAGTGAACAAATTGTCGATAAGTTTTATCTGTATAACTTTTGTACATCATATACATTTTCTATGGAAGTCGATTTTCAAAGGTGAAGTATATTTTTAGTAGATCATGACAAAAAAAAGTTTGACCACCCTTTTTATAGAATATAGACAACGAAGTGAATTGTCTGATATGGTTTTCTAAAATTGTGTTAAAAGGGATTGTTTTATGTGATGTGTTTTTTAGATCTTTGTGAAGTGTATCGTTTAAGACATATCATTGATCAGAGGCTATTTCATCAGAGGGATATTGACCAGAAGCCTAGATAGTTTTGGCTAACGATGGTTATTGGAATAACCCCACATATGAACAATAAAAATCCAAATTATCAGCTGCCTTAGTACAGAATTATAAATTAATATAATATCTTATAAATGAATATATTTGTATTGTTTAACACTTGTCAATTTTTAAAGTTGGACATTTTTTTTTTTTATATAACTAAGTCCCGTAAGCCTCTCCTGATATCAATACCTATGTCATCGGCGCAATAAAAGCACACCTACCATACACTGGTTCGCAGTAAATATGCAGCTGGTAATAATATTGTTTTTTGTTTATACTTATGTATGTAATTTTGTTAAACACGAAAACTCTTGCGTAGGTATATATTATTTATAATATATATAATAATAGCGAGGCGTATTCATTTAATATTAAAATAATATAATATATATTATGTATGCCTATTATTTAGATTTTTAGTATTATTAGTTTCGCAACGTCGTATCGTATACAGAATGTACTATTCACAGCTACTGAGGGAACTACTGAGCTATACGGGAACGGTGTTTTTGTTTTCGTAGATTTTTTTTTTTTTTTTTTTTTTGGCATTCTTCAATGTGAATTAAACGGTTTCTGTGCGTGTATATTATTAGTATTAATATAGAAATTGGTGGTACTATAATTTTACCAAGTGAATTTTGTGTAACGATTGAAGAGGTCTGTAGTATTATATTTTACGAACTACGACCTGTTATATCTCTAATATTTGTTTAAACTCAATAATATAATATGGAATGAAACACCCCCAGATACTCAGTGATTTCGCATTAAATTTGTATATTTAAAAAAAAAATAACTGTACCGCGTGTACAAAAATATCTTGAAGTCTCACCGATATACCACGTTTTTATTATATTGTATTATATATTTATATCATGAGGTTACAATAAAACGTGTTCGTCGGCGAGTCATCGTCGCGAATAATAATAACAATGATAATAATAAAAATAAAATTAGGGTTGACATTATCTTATAATATCATATCGTTGTATGTATATCAAAACATATAATATTATAATAAAGTATGTGCACATACATAATATTATATTATATCCGAACGACGGCGGTGCGATAATGGTTTTTTTTCTCTTGGTCGTGGAGTGCCGTTTGTCGCGCTGCAGCACTATACCGTCATCGTTGGTACGCACCTACCATTATGATAATATTTTGTAACGGCGATATTATGCGCTATACCAGTGATCGCATAATACGCAGCACACACACTCGTTTTAACGAACGCATTTGTCTAAAACTCGCACACACTCGTCATTATTGTATCATTCTAAATTTTAATAACGCGTAGATTACAATATATTATGTATTATGTCATTATATTATCAGCCCGATGTATGCATTATATTATATACGTAATAATATTATAAATTATATACACAACGACTAATCGACCATAAATCCGCGAACAATATTAATATTATTTTTAATGGCCACCCGGGGGTGAAACGTATGTGTGTCTGCAGTGTCTGTGTGTGTGTGTATGGGTATATGGGACGTGGTTTTTTTTCACGAGTTCGTCCTGACCGTAAATTTTTTTTTTTGTTTTGTTTGATTATTATTATTTTTTCTATTTGTATATTGTCTACGCGCCGCCCAATATACTATATATATTATCGTATACGACTTACTACGCATATTTAATATCGTATACACTTATGTATGTATATAGATATATATACACGTGGGGCATGACCGAGAGGGATAAGTATAAAAAAAACAAAAATAGCCCAGTCACCACCATAATATACATATATTATACGTGTATACCGTCGCGGGCGCCGGTGACAGCGGCAATGTATAAAAAATTAATATAAAAAAACTGTTATTCATTGTGCAAAGGGTTGACGATGAGAACCCGGTCCTATACTGTACGGTACTTGGTTCATTAGACCATATACTATTAGGTATATGTGTATATAATAATAAATTATGCGTATAATGCGCGTACGACGGTGTGAGAATAAAAAAAACCCCGACCCGACCCGGGCTGTCGCGCGAACCGGTCCGAGGGACGCGTTAGAATATTATGTGTAAAAAGCGCGCGCGCGGTCAGAAACGAATAAAAAAATAACGAAAATGATAATAAAAAATGTCCACCGTATATTATGTGTACTTGGTTATAGTTATTTTTTTTCGTTTTTTTGTTTTTGTTTTTTTCGTTACGTCCGCGTGATCACCGCGCTCAGCCATTGTTTCGCAATCATGCAAATGATTTACACGGTCGATTTTCGACTTTTTTTTTTCGCGCCCGACCCAAATCGGCGCGTAACGATCTCGTTGTTGGTTTAACGCGCTCGTTGAAAAAAAAATATCTAAACGAAACAGAGAAAAAAAAACGACCAGAAAATTAGTACATTTTGACTGCGATCCGCAGTATGTGTGTGTGTGTGTGTGTGTATGTGTATAACAATATAAATTATGCGATGTAATTTTTCAGTTAATTGTCGTGCGACAGGCGATTTGGTGGGTTATACACTTATACAATATATAATAATATTATTTCCTACGTGAAAAACGATATGCGAGCGACTGTTGTACGAGCCAGTACTCATTGTTCCTAGTGTCGTTTATTACATTATCATAGTAATAATGATAATTATTATTATTTCATACATGTTTACATTTTTTTGTTAAATCCAAACAACGGGCTTACACGCTCGTCTATATAATGGAGCATCATTTTTTTTGTTCCAAGTTTTTTTTTTTTTTTTTTGTACAAATTGGTATGACTTTTTTTTTTTACTCTTTAACATTTGTCAATTTAACGCACATTATAATAATATTATATATATGCCATTACGTATACCGTAAATCACCAGTTTTTTTAATTGTAACGTAAACGGTGACATTCATCAAAAACTGCATACAATATAATAATATTTGTCCAGTGTACAAATATTATACTAAAGATTTAAAAGAAAACATCGCATAGCCATCTCATAATGAAACCTTTATATATTATTATCTTTGAAATTGTGCAACGTCTATAATCTCTTGTGTAGTATGTCCTGTAAAATTTAAAACATCTTCAATTTCGTACTACGCAAAACTGTATGGTTTTAAAGTAATCGTTAAAAATATAAAAAATAATTTTTAATATTAAACACCAAAATCCATAAAAGTATTGAATGGAAACTAAATGCATTATTTTAAAGAACAAAAACTGGAACCAGAATCTATCACTTTCAAACAAACAATATTTTTTGTTCTTTTTAATTTGATTGATTTTTAGATTCTAAGATTTTAAATTGTCTTTAAAAAAAAATTACTTTAATTTATTTAAAAGATATCTGTATCATCTTGTTTAAACCGATAATACCGATACTAACCAAAACCATGGAACTTAGTTAATATTTTTCAAAAAGATAATCGAAACCAAAATCAAAAATATCAAAAGATTCTTGATTTCAAAACTAGTGAAACAATAGTAAAATATACATATATATTTTACTCGTTATACATTTTAGCAAATTACGCTAATTTATTTACTTTAATAAGATATTATGTTTAGTTGTTCTGATTCAAACATTTTGATTATTAGATTTTAAAATTTATGTTTATTTTATCAAAGAATTAAACTAATAATGCCGTTGTTATTTCATAAATTCAAATCAAACTGTAGAGTAAAAACAAAATTGTATTTCAATTTTACTTTTTTATTTAATGCAAGTAATGTACAAAAATTTTGCAGTTTTATAAGATAATATTTTTTAGTAAAAAAACTCATATCTGAAAGAATGTCGCTATTTATAAAGCCTATTTAATCTAACGCTTACAGTTTAGTCTAAAACTGAATTATATCGGTGTAAGATATAATCGTTTAAGTCGTTTAAGGTTTTTATGTTTGACGAATGAATGAAATAAATTGATGAACGGTGCATGTTTTTCATTTAAATGAAAAAATACATAATAATCATAACGTGATTTGTGCGCTCGTATATATAAATATATTATTATATCGTTGCACTGGTTTTGACGGATAAACGAGGAAATTAGACGTAATATTGGGTGTGTATGTATATATTGGTATTTCATTTAACCAATAACATTTACTACAAGTGCAGTTCGAAAAAAATGTTTTTGGGTGATTTTATTTTTTTTTATGATTTCGAGGGTGGCGTATATAAACGACGTTTAAACGGCATTTAATGGACCACGGTAGGTCCCCTCAATGTTTACATACACTGCACATACGCTCGGGGAGAATGGAGAGAAAAAAATCGTGGTATAAAAAAATAAATAATGGAAACAGTACTGGTCAATATTACCTATACTGCACAACAAATACACGGCGAACGACGTAAACCACATTATATGTACCTATATAACATAAACGCATATACCTAATGTACAATAATATAATAATATGTATAAAATCGTTGTCGTCGAACAAACAAACGTCGCGTCTGCACTACTACAGTTCGATAATATAATATCCCTTGTATACAATATTATTATATGGTCCGCACGACGAGCTTATATATATACATGTATATATATGTATTTATATATTTATGGGTTGTTTTTTTTTACATATTCTTGTAGATGTGTATGTTTACCGTTCGTATTTTATATACACACACACACACACATACATACACAAATAATGTACAGCAATGTGTGTATGTGCGTGTGTGTTGTGTGTGTACATTTACAAAAACGCTTCCGTTTCGAGTGGACAGACGGATTTTTTTCCCTCGTTATGGGAAAAAAAAAAAGAACGTACAACACCGCGCGTTTAATACCTGTCGTAGCTATACTGCACTAATATAAACACTGCTACGCGTTGCGTATATAAGACGTCTTGTATTTGGGTAGACCAGCCATCGCATATTATATGTATTATGTATATATGCACGAGAACGCGGCACCAAAACTTTGTGTCCCTTTTTGTCGGTCCGATAATAATACACCGATATTGTGTGTGTACACAGTGTTACGCAACACACCGTTGTTTACACCGACCCACACATGCGCATATTATATAGGTATTTATATTGTGATATATATACATACATATGCCGGTGTGTTTTATACCGTGAGAGTGTCCTGCCTTGTCCGTCAGCGTGTCTGTGTGCATCTGTTGAACTCGGTGGACACACACACTGTACATATACGGACCATGTGTGCGTATACACATAACAAACACCGCACCGGCACTATACATAGCAGTATATATTGTCATAGGTGCATTACGGTCAAACGGTCAAAAAAGCTGACTTGATTTTTGGGGCGTCGTGTACATGTTCAGAATAATCTTTGACAGATCCAGTAACGGTCCGTGTACACTATATACAAGTCCACCGTCCACTAGGTTATAGGAACTTAGTCTTCAAAAACAATGACACATCTACAATAATAGCGCAAAAGACTTATAGTATACGGTTTAATATATATATATATATATATATTTATTTTTTCACAAACCGTGTATTTGTATCCATATAATTTATTCGAGTACACATTCGAGTAACGATTATTCGAAAATTATTAAAATATAAAACTACTTTAAAATTATTATTCTGTTTTTTTTATATTATTTTTGATAGCCTCTTGAGATGGAAAAAATCATACTCAGATTAAATTATAATTTACAATATGTATGTTATGCTTACGAATTAGGATGATATTTAATTTACGATAAAATAAATAAAATTCGACTAATAATATTTATAAATTGTAATTATTGGTTAATCATATAGAGTTTCTTGTCAAATTAAAAAGTTAAGAATTAGATGTTACATCAATAATATTATTTTTGCGTTAATATTAATTTTTAATTTTTAAATAGAATACTATTTTATTTGTATGAAGGCTTTAAAAAAACTATTATATAAAAATGCGCGAATCCTTCGAATAAGTGAAATAACTAAAAATTTGATGAAATTTAAAAAAAATGTGCTACAATAACATTTTTCAATATGTGATGATAGATGCACAACCCACTATGAAACAAATTTGTGTCAAACCAGACTTTGAATGTACAGCTCCATAAGGAATATGGAAACTCATCAATTCCTATCCCTGGCTATAACTATTAAATCTATACGTATGCAATTGCACATTAAAAATATGAATAGCATACGATGGGCACATATTTTTTTATATTTATCTGAAATCACGCAAAAACAAATATAATAATAATACTTATTGATAATTTCATAACCCTAAAACGTATATTAGCGCAAAAATGAAATGATAGTTTGGTCATATTATTTTATAATGATTTAGATAATGTTTTAATGAGGTGTGGATTGTACTTCACAAATAGGTTTTCTGGTTTTTTTTTTCGATAGTAAAATGACTCAATTCGATTATAATATATAAGCAAAGGATGTTGTGTTATTGCGTAAGACACGTTTATGATTTTTACGAGTAAATAGTAAAATTTTGCACCATATTAATTATTAGTATACATTTTAAATGCCATATTATTAACTACTACTATTTTATAAAAATATTTATTACTATCAAATATGTTTGTATTTAGTTTGAATGTTTATCATTATTATTATTAAAATAATATAGCTAGAAACTTAAAATATTGGATAAGTAAATTTAAAAATAAAATTATTTACAAATATTAAAAAACATATATAAATCACGAGTATTGTTAAAAATATAATTATTTATTTATGTAATAATTAAGTACTTGCGGATAAAAATAATATAATATAATATATTTTAATTTTATAAAATACTCTACTCAAAGCAATAAATAAAATTAGTAGTAATTAATTTACAAAATATATTAATTAATTGTATGTGTTGCAATTATTTATTTATTTATTTAAATATGATACCGCATAGCCATTAATTAATTTTAACCAGATGTTATAGTTTTTTGTTTAGAGATTTCATTATTTAATTAAGAACTAGTGGACTGGAGTGGCAATAAATAAAATAAAAAATGCTGTTAATTTTTTTTCTCTCCCTTATAACGGTTCTGAGAATCGTGCGAGGAAACCCATTGGTTTTACTTCAAGATGTGTTTATTCTTAATAAAACACTCATTTGGTCTTTTAAAGCGCTCCATAAGTTTTATTATTTTCTCTACATGCCATAGGTTAGGTAACACAGTGGAAACAAGTATTTGACATAAGTTATGTATGAAGTACTTGAAAATAGGTCATATTGTCCATTTCTGAGTACTTTTTCCGGAAATCTCGAAAAAAATACTTAAAAACAAGTTACTGTTATTTGATCGCTTGTGAAGTAAATTCGAAAATTACATAACATCTATCCAGGGTTAAGTCAAACATGTAAACATTCCGTATTAAATTATTAACAAATTGCTCGTTTAAATTGAGTAATGCATCAGTTATGCTTTGCATATTATGATGAATCCACCTCAAATTTTCGTCGTTGTCTTAGTGTGGTGCATTGATCACCAAATATTTAAGTTTTTTAAGCCTATTCAATATAATTACCTAGTATAAAATCATATTATATGTAGTTGATTTATTTTGTTCAGTAAAAAATAGTAATAGTTTTTCAAAGAATATTATTAACTATGTAGAGACTATTTCTTCTTTTAGTCTTGCTGTGTAGAGTAGATACCACCCTTACATATACATATAATATACGTATATGTGTGTAGTCGGCCTGCAATTACACTATTTCCATAATATATGCGACATACCCCATCGTCTGGTACGGACGATGACGGCGATCCGCGGTCAGATCGTTCCGGGTGACAATTCCGCGGCTGTGGGAAACGATGCGAATTTGCAAGAGAAAAAAATAGGGCCGGATGCAATAATAATAAACGGCGACAATACAAAGCGCACGACGGTGATGCATACACACATACAGATGAGTTTTTATAGTGCCTCTGGGGGAAAGGCGAAAAAAATCTACTAATGGGGAACATTACACCCCAAAAAATAATATACGTTAAATTCGACCGGACGTTTTTATAATAAATATAATAATAATATATTATTCAAATGCGGCTGTTTATTCAAATAATAGATAGATATACACATACACGCACGTATAACTGGCCGCTGTCGGGAGGAAACCCCCGACGAAAAAAAGGAGAGAAAAAAGTGTCGGGTGCAGCTGAGAAGGGAACGACGCCGTCCCCGCGGCACAATGCAGACGTTGACCTATAACCTGTACGGCCCGCGAGGTGGCGACCTTTGTGACCAGATGGTTTTTGCGCGAAACGGCAGTTTTTCGCCACAATAAAAGGCGATTGCCTATGAGGATGACGTTATATAATACTACACACTACGCACACCATCATACATTTACTTCCGACCGACCGTTTTCGGGCTAAAAACCGGAATTTGAATATTCTCGCAACGTCCGCGGACTCGGCATGCGATTCTCAGGCTATTATACTATCTCACCCCCTTTCAGCGTTTCGTACAGTAGACAAACACTAACGGACCAGGTAAAGGTATACTTACTTTTATAATTTATACGTAAATCTGTCACTATTATAGGATATTTCAAACCGAACCAACTACCGTACATATATATACCTATTAGTATTATTTTTATTATATACTCATTATACTCACATATATTTTATTCGATGTTAAATACAGTTCACGGTCTGCCTAATGCATTTATAGGTTTTGATTCCGTTTTCGTTTGATGCTACAGGTATTTGTACTTAAACATTTTAACAAGACTTTAAAAAAAAATACAATATGATAATCTGAGTTTTAAATTTTAATATATTTATTAAAAACTTATAACTTTTAATGTACACATTACTTTTTAGACAAACAAGAAAATTATACTTTTCTTTAATTATTTAAAGTGTTTATTATAATTTTACGTTATTTTTTATAGGAAAAGAATACTTAGAAACACTAAGTAGATATCGTGTTTGACAAAAAAATACAAAAATCCAATATAGAACTATAAGTATTGTGGTTTGTATATATCTATAGCTTTTCATAGATGTTATATAAAAAACAATAAACGATAGTTATATTTTATGATATATAATAGCTTAACATTTTTGAAATTTGTTAGGATTATACTAAATAACACTAGCTAATATATAAAAATAATAAATTAGATTACAATTCACATTAATACCGCTGATAGGTTCAGTTAAAACGTGTTGTAGTAATCATGTACAATATATATAATGTAACGTTATAATAACCCATAGAAACGCAGTCGTTCGTATAACTTAAAAAATAATAAAATTATATTTTATATTGCCATTATTAATAACTGCCAATATTATAATATTTACATTACTCAATAGGCGTGACAAGAGCGCAAGAAAGAGTTGATAATCTATTGCCGGTAAACGTCTGCATTTAGGCTTATATCTTGGTAAATAATTTTTAGGTATTTAATTTAATTTTGTCAAACTTCCAATAATAATTGTTATAGTTTTGGATTTCATAAACGAAAAGTTATAACTTTTAGGAGAATTAATCATTTACGTCAAAAATAATTAATTTGTTTTGAATACAGCCCATCTGCACCAAAATAAAAAAAGACATATTTTTACCGACCGCCTATTTGCGCCAAATTGACCTGCGTAACAAGTTACAAAGGCGCAATTTAATGGATGCTTGGGGGTGGCATTTAGAGGTTATTTCATAGAAATTCGGTTAATCTAGCACCCTCATACATTTAACCCAAATTGCGTCTATGCTGCATTGTGCAGTGATTTTATATGACAATAATAACTATTTAAATATATATATTTTTTTAAATTATAATAGGTATAATACAAATTATTTTCAAATAACTGTTAATAATAAATTTCATCAATTTCTAAGTTATTTAGAATATAATTATTTTTTCTGAATTTTTGAATCTGATACATATACGTATATTATGTTATCAGAGTATCTTCGTCGAGTCACCATTCTACATAATATTATATTGTTAAAATTATAAATTTACCTAAATTTTGTATTATTACAATATAAGATATACATATAAATAAACGGTTTAAATTCAACTATTTTAATTTTGTCTTTTAAGTATTTGTGCTTTAACCGTAATATAAAATATAAAGTAACATATTATTATGGAATAACATAATTATTTTATCGTGAACTAGACTATTTTATAATATTAAAATATTGCCTATATTTTCTCTAGAGAAATATATATTATTTATAAACTAATTATTTTTTATGTCATATAACTTATCAAATATTATGATTTTTTTCGTCTAACCTATTTGATCTTAAAATCTAAAAATTCTTAGTTATTTCTTAGAGTTATATATAGATTTATATTATATACCTACTTATAGTTACAGGTGGTCGTGTTTTACGCAAAATAATCATCACCCTGTATAATATATAATAATATGGCCTCCTCGCGTTTCCTGCACAATAATATTATTATTATACATAACAATAATAATAATATTCAAAGTGTATACGTATGTGTTATTTTTTTCTCCCAGAAAACCACATGTCACCGCGACGAGTATATACAATATACGTAACGACAACCGTGTCGTCCTGCGGCCAACTATTACGACTGCCGCACGTATATAGTATAATATATCTAATATATTGTCGCCTATATTATTATAATGCATTATAACAACGCATAAGCTCTTTCCCCCACCCCCATAACTGCCACCGCTGAGTTTCCACGACCAAATGGCATAAATGACCGCACTCGAGTGTACACACACCGCCGCGTGCGTGTCTCCAGACTTTTCTCCGGGATTTATGGGACCGAACAACCTGCTGCAGCGACGAGGGTCGTGAGATAGGCTCTACATTATATTATCGTCTACACGACTAATATTCGTCGTCGTCAGCCGATGCTGCTGCAGCTGGAAGGGAGGTCGCAGCGCGAAAGACGGAGTGGATGCATACGCAGGAAATGACGCGTATATATTATATTAAAATATTTCGTGTAACGTTATAATGACCCGTTTAAGCGGTTTGTGGGGGGGAGAAAGAAAAATATTATGACGAAAACGGAAACGGTTCGTGTCGACAGAGACATTGTATATTATTACGGATATAATATTATATTGTATACGCGAGTCTAAAGATTATCAGCTATATAACCCATTCTGCGGATAGTGTAAAACCGTCGGGGCCAATACACTCGGCGAGATGTACCTATCTACCTATTATATTATTGTACGTAGAGGATAATAATAATAATATGCGTATGCTCGCGCGTGTAAAGTTCGAAACCGTTAGAATTTGCATGAAAATTCCCGAACAAAGCTGGTCCGTTTAGATTTTTTTTCCCGCATTTTATTGTTTTTTTTTTTCTTTTCGGCCGATCGCAATCTCCTTTTGTACGCGCGTTCGAGAGAGAGTCATGTGTCACCGACACGAGCCCGCGACGCACAACAATGGTCCGACGGCAGAGCATTATTATTTTTATTCAAATCGGCGTGTATAATATAATGTATGCGCGCGTATAACATACACGAACGGGCGCACATTTCATTTTTGACGCGGGACATTTGGCGTGTGTACCTATATGTATACTGACTGACTGTGTGCGTTATCGATCAAATAAAAACGCAGGTTGGCTAGGGAATGGCCAGGGGACGCACACACGCGCGCACGTTAAACTCCTCTCGCGAGCTTCATTGACCAAACATGTTTTACCGCGCCTGGTTACCCCACGAGCGGACGGCGGCCGTTGTTTTGCCGTGTTGACGCAGACAGACGTACGGTACCGGTGGTATATTATGTGCAGTATTATTATATTATAATATTATTATAATGCCGGTTCACAGGGGGGTGTAATAAGACTGCTGTAGCAGAATGAATTAAGTAATATTATAATATTTAGGTAGGTACCTATCGACAAATTTGCCGAAAAAAAAACCAATAATAATAAAACGCGCGCGATAATTTATACATTCAAATCGTTTTTCTGCGGCGATCGACCAGAATAGTTATATTAAAATATCGGGTTTCACCACCACCGTCGCTCGGTGGTGGTCGTAGCGGTGATGTTGGTGACTGTACCGATATTATGATAATATATAGTTAGGGCGATTAACCACATTTTTTTTTTTCTGGCGTCCTGACGACAGTTATCCGCACGAAATCCGAATAAACTAAAAGACCCCGGAAACAACCACTCGTTGTACATATAATAATATATAAAATAGCATTGCTGCAGACGCCATGTCATCGCTGTAATTAGTAGGTTATGCATATCGTTAGTGCTTTCCACGAAGAACGAAACCGATACAAACACACATCGATACGGGTTTAAAACTATTTCTATGTCCAACTTAACTATAATAGTATGTTTATTAAATAACAGTTATATATATGTAGTAATGTATAACTTTTCAAAATATTTAAATTAATTAGTTATTAAAAATTTTAATTTTTCCATTTCATTAGGACAAGACATTAAAAAAAAAGTATTTTATTGTATAAGTATTTATCATTTCTATGATAAACTTATACTAATCTTTGATTATAATAATAATTCGTAGGAAAATAAAATATATTTGTAGAGTTATACTACACATAATTATATACTAAAACTCATGGAAAATAGAACTATTTACATAAATTAAAAGTACATTTATAATGTATAAAATATATTGTACATCTATATATTTTTCTAATCAATTGGTAAGTACTTCGGAACTCGAAGAAGATATCGACTTGTAAGGACCATAAGTGACTTGACCAAAATAATTGTATTGCGTATTACGTACTTTAATTTTTCCTTATATAAATTATATTATGTTATTTCCGTTTGATTCTATCATTTGATTAAATTGATGGGCACATCAGATTTATAAAAATATGTTTTGTGCGTTTGCTGGTTTTTACCATTATCATTCCTCCCTCATATTCATATTGTGAAAAAATTGGGGTATTTTATTATGTTCTTTGTTGGAAATAATAGCTATTGTAATACAGGCAATAGCCATGACCCATTGAAATCTACAAAGGCTATGGAGGGCTTACTAATTTTTTAAATGCGTTTCGGACAGAACAAAAAATATACAGGCTGTAATTTTAAATTCAAATCAGTATTTATACGATTTATTCACACTTATGTTATAAGAAATATATAGTCATAATTGTAATAAATTGGATTTCTTATATAAAAAAAATCTTTTTAGTAATGTAAAATTTGAATTATTTCATACCTAGCGCACGCAATGTTTAAGCTACCCACGATTCGCACACAATAATATACAATATTCTATGTTGATAGTTTCTTATATAAAATAATAGTTTTTAAATTGAAGATTCGTGTAGTATCTTCTGTAAAAGTATTTAAACCCACACTGGACATAGTACTAATATCTTAACTCAACCGCCTTGTATCTTAATACTATTTATATAAATAAGTAAATAACTAATTATTCAACTTGTAAAATATATTTTAAACCAATTAACTCTGTTCAAGTTCTTTTTATAGTTATTATAAAACACTGAAAACGAAAATCTTAACCTTTTTTTTTTATTGTGATGTTGGGGACATAAAAAGTATAATTAATCCCAATAATATTTTATATCACTGATTGATGTAATTTATTTTCGAAAATCGCATGTTTAAAAACATCGAAATGAAAAAATGTATTTTGAGTATCTACAATATAATGTGTATATTTTTGGAAAGATGGTCTTTATACCAAGTGACTGTGACACTGCGGTGAAATAAACCTAACTTTTAAGACAATTACGTATAAAATCGACCATTGACGGCCTTACGAAAAAAAAGAAAAATAGATATAGAATGGTCATTGGGCAACTGAAATACTAAATAAATAGTTGCTAATTGATTTAGCGTAAGCGCTATGATAGTCAGGTAATCCTCAGATATTGAATTGTTCCAGTTTTCTAAAAATCATAAAACTAAAATAAAAATGCCACTTATTTAAGTACATGTATTTTGCAGACAAAGTGCGGACAAAAGTAAAACGTGCGGATAATAATAAATAAATTTAATATGCTCGTACGAAATTTACGCACACGAAAACCGTTCACGGGCACGAGGTCGCAAATAAATTAACGACGTCATTACACGCGCCTAAGTACGTCGCTAGTTTTGGGCCGTTTGATCAATAGCAATAACAAAACGCGCGCACGCGCAGATATGCACACAAACGATTTACTATATAGCAACTGAATATTACAACTTGTGATCCAAAAAAAAAAAATATGTATTTATTGATATAAGAAATTCTAATTTTATTAAGTACGGGTGATAATATGTCCCGGACGCAATAGTTAGTATATAGTAAGGTACCTGCAGTAGTGATGTATCTGAAGCTCGACCAAACGATGACGCTTATAACTATATATAATACTTTTATAAACTTTTAACAATATTATGTTGACAGTTTTAATTTAATTTAGTTGTACGACCTTACAATGTTATTTAGATTTATCACCTTTTTATAAAATAAATAAACACATTTCCGCGTAAATCGATATAATTACCTACAAATTATGCATTTTTCTAAAATGTTTATCACACTCATATCGGGCCATGTCCCATATAGGCCATATACAGTGTATTCCATTCTATAAGATATAAACTTTCGAATTTGAGATGTTATTATAAATTTTATACCTATCAAATATGTATATGTTGAGTAAATTTTTCGAACTTGTTTGATCAGAATCAATTTATCCGATTTTATCAATTTTGAACACAATTTGCAGATATATAACATTACTGTACAACGGAATGATAATAATTTTTTCCCAAATTCTCGTGATAAACTATAGACTACTTATAGTACAATTTAAAATTAATGTAATATATCTGTGTTTTAAATATTGTTTGCGATATCCCGGACTCGTTATCTATCAGCTCCGACAGCTTTTATATAATGTTTTCTTTCTCCGCACACACGCTGCACGCTATACATATAATAATAATATAATATATACACGCCGGCACCGTTCATTATAATAATATAAATGCACACTATATACTGCAGAAGAGAAAAATATATTAATAATAATATTATAATGCTCGCGTATAGTACTGCAGCGAAAACAATAGACGCTCCGCAGTGTTGTCGGAAATTAATTAATCAACGGTCGCCGGCCGCCGTACCTATAAAATAATAATAATATACTTTTTAATCGCGTGGAGTATACGTGGCTAAGATTTTCGGGATTCCAATTTCCGGTGCTCGCGTACCGCCGTTATTATTGTTGTTAAATTTCGCCCGGCAACAATACGTGAAAATTAGACTAAACACCGAGCAAGCGATGACGGACTCGCGCGCAATTTGAGAGGTGCACGTCGGTAGGCGGCAACAAAAACAGAATATTGAAAAGAAAAATATATTTTATTAGCGATAGTTTAACGACAACAACATTAACTGCAAGTCCACGTGGGCTTATAATATTTATTATTTTATTTTATTCCGGACTAGGATGTTACATTATTTATATTTCATAGCATAATATAATAGAATACGATTACGTCATTCGGATTTGGATGTAGGCCGAGATTTCCGTGAACGATAATATTAAATTAATTTAATATGTACCTACCGGTGGTGACCCGTATCGTATCATCGTCACCATGGCCCATTTTATACATCGTAATATCACAGAGCACCGTACTCTATACGCGTTTAGTACACGATATAGTCACTATTGAATTAGAAAAATAATCTTACATAGTTTTATCCATTAAAATAATAATATAATATCGCGTGTGTACAATATTATATAAGACGACGACTTATCAGAACAATACAATTTTCCCGATGCTGTGATATCGCGTTGCACCGAGTTTGTTATAATTAATAATATTATAATATTGGTAAGCGGGTAAAAACGATCTGGCGAAACGGTTGAAAGAAATTTTAAAATGGAAAAATTCTTTCAGTGGAATTTTCATCAGCGATATAATATTAATAATAACCTTCGTCGTCTGCGAAAACTTCAACTCTCATTAAGTTGGTTGATCTATATTCTAGACTATACTACGGTACATTATATTATCGTTTATCACACTGGCGTACACATAATATTATATTAATTTATACGCGTCATTGTTAAAGTCCAGGGGAAAATCTATAAACGTATTCCTCGTTTCGTACAGAATCAACGCGACAGTGATTAAGTCGAACTTATTTCAATTCACGTGTAATAATAGTAATCCGTGGACGTGCACGAATAGTTGTACGAAGCCAGCTGGGACTGGTTGATATTCGCTAATACGAAACGAAATTCTGAATTTTTCGACTAAAACATTCGGAATAATCGAAAAAACAATTCAATTCAAACACGTTCTCCTCGATGATTTGTATAGTATATATTAATAATATTATATAGATAAATATATTTTTTTAAGCGAAATTCATAATAAGAAATTATATAATCTCTAAGTCATAGGAATAATTATTGAATAAAGTTTAATTAGTTTGAAATGATAAATTACAGATCACTCACGTCTTTTTTCTTCAATATTGTGGTTATACAAAATCTAATTTTTGTATTTTTAAATATATACTCAAAGATAATATTATTTTCAAATTCTTGAGTTTTTTTTTTTTTGTATTACACAAGAAGTGTCCTGTGGAGATACAAACATTACAAACGTCTATTTTTCAAACGAGAAACCCCTTTTTACTGTAAAATGTAAATTTTTTTTTAAATGTGATTATTATGCATGTTATAAATATGTAAATGTTAATTGTTATATTGATATATTTATGTACAATATAAAGCTAATAATTAGAAAGCAAACTTGCCAAGTCACTTGCGGGGTGTTAATTGCCGAGGTCATCTATCTTTAATTGTTATTATTATTATTATTATTACTGTTAATTATTATTAGAAATGAGATATCGTAAATTTGTCTTTGTTGTCCATATCGAATTCACGATCGGTGTGTCGATAACAAACTCGCGTATCACTATATTATCGAATTACGCAACTAGCACCGATACAATTGTGTCGATATAAAACATTTTTATGGTGAAATCGCTGATCATCTTATCACACCTACTAACTGCGAGTTTTTTTTTATCTTTTCATGTTCGCAGCGGTACTCAGTCAAAAAATGCAGATAAAAAACCTCGCTATTTGTTATAATATTGTACATACTATTCCATACGGTTACCTATTTCCAGCACTTTGTATGAAAAAGATTAATTAATCATATTATTCAAGATTTAGCTACGGTTCTGGTGTAAAACGCTATTAATATTAGTATTATGTTTACGTACTATTAATTGGTCAATGATTTAATTCGCGGTCGAAACTGTTTGCACAACATCGATGAGGAAACCAATGCGAATAATTAATGCACGCGATCTATCGTATATACTATGCCAGAGCCTAAAATTAGAGTATTTTGCTACTGCGCGTCTAATACCACACACAAAAATATTTTAAAATAATAAACATTGACTTAGTAGTGCACAATGCACATACTACATAAAACTTTGTTGCATAATTATTTTTGGTATTTATTAATAATTAGTTATAATAAATACAAACTAAGACAATTTTCTATAAAAGTTCTTCATACCTATATGACTAAAAATTTTAAAATTAAAAAAGAAATAGCTTGAGTTGATATAATTATTATATTATTAAATAAAAACAAATAGCTTCGTTAATAGGGACATTAGGAACAGCATATAACACAATGTTATACTTAAAACAATTATATAAATTTAGTTAAAAACAAACATGTTACCAATGTTTTATTGCTATTATCAGCAATAGAAATACATTTTGAGACTTCAGATTTTATATTATCTTTAGTGTTAACGTACCGATTTTAAATGAATACATGCTAATTAATCATTTTCAATAACCATATTGAATATTAATCAAATAAAAATTTATAAAATCTGAAAAAAATACTCAACACTTTTAAATTTGCTACTGCCTATTTAATGTTAACTACTGCACACCATATTAGGCCCTGTACTATACTTGCTGTATATTATTATATAATTGAGTTATACACTGTTAATATTCTCGTACAGTACATTTAGAGACAAATAAACAGTTATTTTTCATTCGGAAAGTATTTCAAAATTTAAAAAAGTATTCATTGACAATTCAATTTGAAGACAACCAATAACCGGTAGTTATTAAATCGCATTCATTCAACTATTTTTTAGTGTAAAATAAAAATAAAATATAAACGATACATTTCATTACCGCTAAATATAAAACCAAAAAAAGTTTCTAATATTATTATAAAGCATTTGAAAAACAACAAAATATAATTTTTGTAATTAATGTCGTATTCGTATAATGTATAACATAAATAATCATTATTTAATATTATTAATACAATTTTTACTAGGAACTATTAAAAACTATTAACATCCAAATATAACAATATTCAAGATTCAACAGTGATTGCCACACGGCTATATTAGTGAGTTATAAGCCTTGCTGTAAAAAAAAGATCTCTTTTATTATATATTTTTACTTATAAAATTTATAAATACGATTTTTTTTTAGACAGTGTTTCTTTTTGTCCCCATCCACGTCTGAAGTACATTATTTTTTTTTATGATCATTGTATAACAATATCTGGTTATCTGTCAAGAACATATAAGTTAGATTTAGTTATAAACGAGACGCTGTGGCCGTATAATAAACAGTTTATGTCATATAATATAATGATATTATGCTTAAATAATAATATAATATTCACAAAATCATAACTACGACGATAATGATGACGAGAACGACGCCGTTTGAACATCATGCATCTCAAAACGACGGTTTAACGTGGTACAAAAAGGCCACACATCAAAATCTACTTAAACGATTCAAATTATAGCACTTACTTTGCCTATAACTTTTGGGTAATATTCCTATATAACGTTGCTTACCTTGTTAAATATATAATTTATGGTCGAAATAATGAGTCGAGCACGTGCCTTAAATTATACGACATATACGCGTGGGGTATAATATACCTAACCTGTATTGTAATGATTGGGGAAAGAGTGTGCTTTTGGGAGGTTAAACACGTCAATCCAGAATAAAATAATTAATTTTGTTTATATGTTATTAATTGACTCATTTTGTATGAGATGATATTAGACCACTGCTGAATTCAATTTAATCTCTATTTATTTATTTTTATTTAATTTACGTTTTAGTTCATAAATATTTGAATACTGAGCACCACTGAGAGGACTCATGTGGAAGCCCAGGCGAGTCACGACTTCATCGCAGTCGCTTTAAAGTTTAACTTAATTTCAAACACACTACTATCGCATATTCTACGTTTGAAACAATCGCAAGGTATTACAACTTATTGCGTATAATATGTATATTGTGTTGCCTTATCCGACTTTTTTTCCACAACCGCGAGTATTTTACATTATTGTATAACGAGGCGATATTCACCACTGCAGTTCGTCTATCCAGGTTTTCGCGTCCAGGTGATGGCGATAACATAATATAGCCACTCGAACCACTCCAAATAATGGGCCACCGAAACATGGTAATTGAACCGCACACACTATTATATACGTACCATAATATAATATATATACCTGTAGGTAAGACTACGCGACGACGACGACGACGTCGATGATGATGACGACGATGATCATAATCGAGACTCAGTGAAGAACACACGTGCAGCCGTCGTCGTCTTCGTCTGTAAAATATTAAAAAAAAAAAAATAACGTAGGTATAATAATGTATAATACGTTATCGCGTTCAAAAGAAATCCGTTCGAGTGTCCGCACGACGACCGTTATAATATATTATTATTACTATTATTATTATTATCATCATCCTCCGCTTATATTATAGTTGCCGGCCGTGTATACCCGTCGAGTGCCCTGCGCCTACACAGCATAGTACCATTAAATACTTATATATCGTTTATTTTTATATCGAGTTTATACTCAAACCGTTCTGTATATATTATAATTTAACCTATATATGTATAGGTACTCGCACGCTGTATATACGATGCCCCGAATGTGCGCCAAAAACACGTACGTTCTATTGTTGTCGTTTGACGTGTGTTTGACGAGCTCGTAAAATACCGTCTGCAACATTGACCATATATACATATAAACGCATAATATATAATATATACATAGAGAGAGAGAGAGAGAGAGATGTAATGTGTATGCATGGACCGGTGGCCAGCTTCCATCATTATGATAAATATTATATATACATATATATGCGAGTATAGGTACCGATTTCTCGATGTGGGATCGTGCGGATGTATGCGCATAATAAATAATATTATAATATTTCGCTTATAGAAATTTATAACGGCGTCTACGAATTTTTGTCGTAACTGCCGCGCCTATTACAGAGTATTTCATGTATGCTCGTTATAATATGTCATACACACTTAAAGTATACAAGCATTTCGCTGACGATTAAACAATTTATTATTCAGAAATTGATATTAACCACTGTTGAATTATTATGTTTATTATATAGTATGCTGCTATCATGGGCGTGCGCACGGATTACAAAAATGTTAAATCTGATTTTTAGTATTGTGCACCCCCAGCAAAAATGTTTTGCTCACGCTTATGGCTGCTAAGCCGTATTGTGTAATGTAGAGCAATTATATTAAATTTAAGTTTTTTATTTATACCAATAACAGTTTCAACTTGCGCTTTGAAGAGCGAATGAATTAATACATTTTGTCTATTGAAATATAAGATTTGTTTAAAACCAAAAAAACCGTATAAATTCAAATTTAAAATATCAGTTTTAATTTAGATTTCCTATTTTTAAACATGATTTAATAATTATGCGGTATATTAAGTCGCTGAAAAAGTTTTAGTAATACCTGTTATTTTTGGCTCAATCTTTATTTTTGGTGTGACCGTCACAAAACTAATTATGTTGTCGTAATTTACGATAATAATTATATACTTAGATAAGTAGATAAGTGGATATATAGGTGATTTACACCATATATAAATGTAATATCATATTGTCAATCATTGATGCATTTAAATTAATTAACAACATGTACCTATACTAACATTATTTTTCTTATCATTCCTCGTAAACGACTAAACATAGTTAAAAAGTTTAATTTTAACAATTTAAATTGCAATTTATTACTTTATTATTTTATTTTCTATGCTGAATAAATTTCATGGCCTTGACACTTTTTAATATGTTCAAGTGAAAATATTTTTCCCTTACATTATTGTGTACTTTAACCTATATAAACAATAATAATATGTATGAAATAAAAACATTTAAATATAGAACATGTTTTTTTTAGAATTTTTTTCTTTTAGATATGCAAACGACGGTATAGTATTATAATATTATATGAAAAGCATGACTGATAAAAATACATTGGTAAAGTAATATTAAGTATATAGGTAGTAAAATATTTTTAAATTTTTCATTATATATTTAACAATAATGTTTTCTAAACATTTCTGATTTCTATAATATGTTGTATGTATAGGAATAAAAATGCCTAATTAAACAATACATTTTTTTTAATTCAATTTTATAATTAATGGTATTATATTAGCTTATATTTAAGCAACATTTTATAAAATATTTTAGTATCTATACATTTTCTTAATATGTTTTAAATATGTGCAGTGGCTTGTGATTTAAATGGTTATAAATATAAATGGTATTTAAAACAATATAATATTTTTTTCGCTATAATGATTATACTATAATATCATATAGAATAGTCACAAATGTATATTTAAAGAGTTTAGTTAGGTTAGATCGAGTTTCTTTCAATACTATTTTAAACAATTACGAACGTGTTGTATTATGTTACATCGGTGACAATATAATTATACGCACGAGCTTACTATGCATATATGTTGACAACAAATATTAAATCTATATCAATTAGTAGATGATAAAGCGCCAATTTATTACCTGTTAATCACACCGTGTCGTGTTTAATAACTACAGTAAAATGTAAATCGTTGACAGTGTAACGATGATGTATATTTGTTGTTAATATCACTGACATTATTAGTATACACAGTAGAAACATGATTCCGGGTGAAGCCGTTTCTGTTCTTTGACAACAAAGTACTTGCACCACGACAAAATACGTGAATAATAATAATAATAATAATTATTATTATTATTACATTTTCTCTATTTGCGTTAAAGTTGTACATAATAATATAAAACGCAGGATATACACTACTATAGTATAGCATGTAGAATTGTAGAAATTATATTATTTTACTGTACAGGAGACTCAACCACGACGCTCCGTGGAAACACTACATTTGGAAATTGTAATTAAAGCACAGACGTATGTAATTTTCAGTCAAACAATAATTATTCTTATTAAACTTAAATTCTAGTTTAAAAAAACCTCTGATCTGACAGGCTATAAAAAAAATACTTATATAAAATAACGATTTGGTAAGGTAAAATTCATAAAGGAAGTCAATAAAAAAGTCACTATAAAATATACAGTTATCATAAAAATTGTATACGTTAACAGTTAAATTCATATTTAAATAGTTATTAGTACAATATTAAATTTAAAAAAAAACTGGTTAGTATATTAAGTAACGCTGTACATTATAAGTATTTGAGTAATTCGCTATAATCGACGTATTCAGACCCGGATTAAGGGGGGGGGGAGCAGTGCATGGACGAGAACCCACGAGAAATAAGGGCCTACAAAGAAACAGAACATATAATATTATATTTTGCCTAAAACAACTTTTACAAATTAAAAATTAAAAATTATATTATTATTTTTTTTATCTTCTACATAATCTAATTACCAAACTTAGAGTTAAGTCATTTGTGTATAATATTATTAAGACCTATGATAATTGATAAATGTAACGAGATATTATAAGTTATTGTAACTAGCGACCGGATGTATATGCACCTACGATCTTAATAATAAGATGTTTTTACGCTTTATAGTTTCATAAAAATAATCTTTTATAATATGCATTAATATTGTTTTTGAAAAAATATAATTTTCATAAAAATGTATTTAATATACTGAAAAATCAAATAAAAGTAATAGTTTATAAAAATTGTTAAATTAATATTTATCTTTAAAACATTATTTTAACAGTCATATTTAATCTATACTAGGTACATGGTTATCTAATATATACTGGTGTATATTGTTTAATTATATTTTACATGTATGATTGTAAGACATAGCTGTGTAAAATTAATATTTATTATATTCACTACAAGTTCGTTAACTTTATATTTTATTTAAATAAAAAAAAAATAATTTAAATAAAATACGAACATTTTAATTATTAATTATTATAAAAGTATCTAATATTATCATTATCATATTATCGTATTTAACTGTAATATTGTACTATTGTAGACTACTTACATTATACAACGAATCTTATTAGGTCGATAAATAGTAAACAATATCCAAAACTCAATTTTACCTATATTTATGTACCACTAAAAATCGTGAATGTCGTGAATATTGGTAATAATTGCGTTTCATAAAAGTTAAAGAATATTAGCTGAACGTCTATGTCTAGCATTTAAACTGTCAGTTAATATTATTTTTATAAAGCGCATTAAACTAGTTAATTTTGACGGTAAATAAAAAAAAAACACGAACACGTCAACTCGACAATCCTTATTAAATCGGTTAAAACACTATATTATGTAGACAAGGACAGGGACCTTCTCCGAGAGCCTACACATATATAGTATTATTATATCGAAATAGTAAACTACAGGTTTATTATCCCCCCCCCACACTCCTTCTGTCTTACCAACCCTTCGATGGTTACGTTTATCGCGAAATATTTAAGAACCATAACAATTTATCGGCGTGCACGCATAATATTTTATGTATATAGTTGCGTAATATTATATTATTGTATCGCGGGACGTCCCTCGGAGAGGCGCTTGAAAACGTTTTATTATTTTTTTTTTTGGAAAGATTATTACGCGCAAGTGTGTGTAGGTATTATATTATATTATATTATTCATGACAACGGCGTGTCCATCACCTTCGATATTCACACAGCACGAACAACGCGTATTGATGCACACCCGTATGCATATATTAATACGTATGTGTGTGTGTGTGTGTTACGCGCGTCGTATTGAAAAGTCCGGACAGACAGACAGACAGACAGACTGCCGGGTCGAGTGTTGGGTTGCGGCGGAGTCGAGGGGGTAGAGGTTCGGGTGGGCGATTTTCATGCACAAATTTAGTGTATACCTTCGACGTAATGACACCATTATTTGCGATTTTTTTTTCTTTTTGACAAGGATCACGACACGGTCCATTGTGCCCCGCGGGCGACGTTAAATAACAAAAATATATCGTCGTGGGATCTTGACCCCTCCGCGGCCCAGGCCAGGACCCGTCAAATATGCCCCGATGCTGTGAGCAGTCCCTCCCCCGTCCGTCTCGGGGGCACCCGTCAAACTCGTCTCGGATTACGCGACGCGTCCATTGAGATTATTTGGAAAGGTGTGATCGTCTTCGATTGTGTATACCTATACGCAATTTTTTTTTCATCCGTTTAAAATGCGTCCGATTATAATAACCTACACACGCACACGCACACACCTCGGTAATACGGTTTTTTATCATTATTATTATTGTGCACACCTACGAACCATTATTAAAATACACCGCGTATATACATTATGTTATTATTATACCTAAACGTAGTGTAGCGTGTTTTTTCCATACAAATAGTTTCGATTCAATACGCACGCTATATAACACATGGCCATCGTATCGAATTACATCACAATATTTTTTTATATATCATTCGCACCGATGTCCTTTAACTATATTATACACATAATAGCACCCAGGTATCCATCTTTTTTGTCTTCTTATTTTTTTTCTTCCTTCAGTGCTGAGACATCGGTGAGCAGAATGATTGTACATGTATATAGTATACATTGTATACATGCATACATATTGTACTCGTATAGCGTTTAATGTCATTTATTTAACGGGTTAGTATATAGATCTTAATATATATATATTGTACTGGAATACAAATCTGCACGTATATGTATGTATTGAATATACAGGGTGCTATATAATATTATAGCTATAACTTATAAAACAAGTAATAATACTATCCTGAAGCCTGAAGGTATTGCATACATATATTTATATATATTACATAGAGCACAAATCACACATCAACTATACAACATACTTTAGCGTGCCAAATTAAATTAATCATATAAATTATAAATCTATAATAATCCACACGAATTAATACATTTTGTATAATCGCATCGTTCAAGAGGATTCCTTTAACTGCAGTTGAACGATCACTCGATAGAATTTTCCTCAATATCTAATAAATTTAATAAATGGAGTGGGTACGCTGCCCATGGTAAAAAATAACCACAGAAATAAAATTCATGATAAAAATATCTAAGAATAACACTATCTGAAAAAAAGATCAAGTAGACAAATTATTGTATTATTTTACATCCACCGATTGTTACTTTAAACGTTGATTGTAAACCGTATATACGAGTAATAATGATATTATGTATGCTAATTCATGATAAGTGAGTACAATATTATAATATACCTTTAATAATATTAAATTACATTAATAGTCAAGAGTAATTTATTATATTTGTAAATTATATGATTGTATCTTATAAAGTTATAACTCATAATAGTGTATCTATTTGTAGTTTTTAAACATTGTACTAATAGCCACATCATCGATTTGAAGAAAAGAAATGTCTTAATGGTATTCGATTCCTAATTATTCACGCTATTTAAGACTTCCACATACAACAAAGAAAGAATAGAATAAACTTCAAAGGCTAGAGAATAATAGCACGTATATATCATAGATAAGTATGTCAGGGAAATTGTTTGTTTCATGTGACTCCTGACTGGCAAAAAATGTATTATGCGCTGAAACTGCAATTGGACGTTTTTTAAACTATTCAAGTTAGTTAAAAAGATACACCTGCAGTAATATGGTTTTGTTTTTCATTTTTTTTTCACAACCATTTGGGTACGTATAATATTCGAGCGTAACACATCTTAGAGATTTAAATAAGAAATTAAAAAAAAAAAACTAAAGAATATACACGCTTATTGTTGTTGACACGGTTTTAGGTGATAAGGAGTTTAGTGTCGCAACGGTTTCCACCGATTAGGTCATTTACCTGGAGACACGACAAAGAGAGTTAAGTGGCCGACACGAGCAGATAAGGAAACTATCGCTCGTGTTTGTCCTCCGAAAGGGTGTGTGCGACTTTGACGAAACCTGGTTCCCGGTGTACACTGCATGGTATATAATGTAGAATCGTAATAATCGTAAATAATATTGAGAAATGTTGTTGAAAAAATGTCCGAAAAAAAACAAAAAGACGGCCAGATAGGGACGACTGTGGTGATGGGCGAGAGGTGAGGAGAGCCGTAAAAAATACCGACTCGCAATCGGACGAGGGCTCGAAGAGTTAAACACGAGCATCAGCTGCCCCGTTGTTCGCGTGTCTAGGGGAGGGTTGAAGGTTACGGGATTAACTCGGGGGACACGTGCGTGTGCGTCTTGGCGTGATCTACCCGTGTGGTTTCTGTTTTCGTCGCCGTGCGATTCGTCGGAGAAAAGAATAAGACTAAAAAAAAATTCATATGCGTAAATATACGTGATACGCGTCTTATTATATATATATATATAAACATCATATTATATGATAATAATATAATACAATAGGCACGTATAGCTGGCAATGGTAAACCGTGTACATATATATAAACTATCCATCCCATAATAATATGACGGCGGCGTATACGGTATATACATATAATATACTTAATGTTATATTATATCCTTTTGGCAAATGTTTACGACGGTCCCGCTGCAAGCTGCCATCATCACAGTGTCTTGGAATCCGAACGGCCGATTATGAGGCCACCCGCTGCCGACGTGACTGCGATAATGCGCGCGCAAGCACCTATGTGGCCTAAGTATAAATAAATATAATAAAAAAATTAAAAAAAAAAAAAAATACGTCATAATAATATCAAATATTGTAAGCATATATTATATGTGTGTGTGTGTGTGTGTATAATAATACATAATATGAGAAGTATAAAAAAAAAAAATTACTTGTGTGTAATAATCTCACTCGTCATATATCACGCGTGTGTGTGTGTGTATGTATGTGTGTGCGTGGACCCGGGCGCGTGTTTGTTTACTTCCGCCGGTGTTTTTCACCTGTCCCCTTGCCGGTATCGCTGCCCCCGCCGCCGTCACGCCGACACCTCAGCCAACGCGACACTAAAGCGCGCACACGGCTGAGCCCGTACACATAACAATATATATCGCATACACTCCGAGAGGCTATATATTAATACGTATACATATATATTGCGCTATTATATCTGTACGTTGTACAGTAAATATTGACCGGAGCTTATCGAGCGTACCGTATGTTATATTATATATTATCGTGTACAATAATGAGACGCGTCTGTGTGTAATTATTACACAAGTGCGCGGGCGTATATACGAGAATACCGCGTAGAAATCCCATATTATGTATCAAGTGTACAGATAACGACGACGACGACCAAGCGCGGCGATTGTTCCGAAGGCTTATAATAATAATAATAATAATAATATGTAGTTCACGTAATCATCGTTAGTGATGCAATATTATAATATACAATTTGATATTATTATTGTGGATATATACTGTGTGGCGCGAAAACACGTGTGTGCTCTATAGTCGACTACCGCTGGTGCAGTTGGTTTGATGGCAATACTGAGCGTATTTAATATACATATATATATATTAAAATGTCATATACAAGCTCACGAACGCACATGTTTTGAAACATTTTTCGAAAAAATGTATACAAATATCATGCACAAAGCACTTAGTTTATTTCAACTACTGGTTAATTTTATATTTAAAAAAATGAAAAAAATAAAATTTTTACAATAAGACTTTATTATTACTTTATTTTTTTTTTTTATCATAGTGAGGTTTTTTCAATAATATCCAACCTGTTTTTAAAGTCTCATTATACCGGTAGCAAAATACTTTTGAGATTATATTAGTTTTAGTATTATAATACATTTTAATATCGTATATGTACGAGTACCTATTAAATATTACACGACAATGGATTTTGATTATTATACAAAGAACTTATAACATTATATTTATATTTTTAATTTTATAATCAGAAAAGGAATCCTTTTCTAAAAAAATTCAAGAGGGAAGTGGGGTATGTGGAAAATAAGAATCGTAATGATAGTAAAGTTAGCAATAATTTTTTTTTTTTTACAAAAGTTCCTATTTATTTCATTCATAAACTGAAATTAACTTAGAATGGAAATTAAAATATATCTAATACAGTTGTCACTCGTCATACTTTTTCAACCAAAAATATTTTGGGTTAGAAGTTCTTCTTCGTACATCAGTGGAAAAATTATTGATATAATGATATATGTAAATATTTAAAATTGTTCATGCGTTTATTTGTAAAGCTGCTAAATATAAACTGATAAAAATGTCCACCTTCACTATATTATACCTATCACTCTATCAATAAACTGTAAATGTGTCTACCAATATTGGTAAATATACTATGACTACTTACACTTTACAGCAACGAATTAAATTGCAATAACATGCAGTGCAAGACTTATTTTAATAGCAAGGCAATAATTATTTTAAGCTATAATGATAATATAAATTATAATACTCTACAATTCTACGTATATTATTATGTATTTTTTTTTTTTTTTTTGTTAACTATATCGAATATTATAAATCCATATTCAATTTCAGGGCATATTATCGAGTCAATTATTTTTCAAAAAAGATTAATTCAGGGAAGGGGTCTTAGGGTTCAAGAGAAGTTAAATATTATACATTATTAGTATAAAATTTCAATGAATGCCGTGGCCTGCAGTGTTACATTTGTGGACTGAACTTTCGTTTCCATATGCTCGTGATGTGTTAATAATGGAATAAAAAAGGAAAAGGTTACAATTATTTTAAGACATTTTTACTATTACTATTATAGAACTCAAAGAACATGATGATTACTTTGAAATTTTTAGTTTTCTCTTTTTACTTTCTACTTTTACTATAACTTTAACAAATCATAATTAATACATTTAAAAGTATATAATATATTACATACTTTGTTGTTATACTAAACCAACACAATGATACGTATATTTGATTTTCAGAAAAAGTTATTCTATGAATTTGTTATTATTCTGTATATTAATTTTTGTTCTAGTTAGCAATTATTTATGAACTATACACAAATTTAGAAACTTGTTTTAATTGTATTTTGTTTTATTTATTCCATGGTAGGCTGAATAAATTTATATAAAAATATGTATTAAAATATACAAAAAATTATTGCATCAAATGCATAGGAGCTTTAGGTTTTTGTTATTTTTTCGATTTATATCAAGTCTTAAGATAATAAATAAGAATGAATAACGTTAATTTCGAACTTGATTTAAAAATATCTAATAAATAATATTATTATCATTATTACGTGATATTTTGTAAATATTTATTATTATTTATGAGATTTGAGTTCATATTATACTAAAAATTTTGTTTAAACAAGTATAATATACATTATACTCATGAAAATTATTAAAATTTGTTATTTATGGCAAACATTTTAAAATTAATACTTTTATAATATTAAAATTATAATTATAAATGTATAAGTCAAGTAGTCGAGATAAAATTGTCTATTTCATAACATTTGTAGTATTGCATACCTTGGTGATTAATACTAATTAGTTAAAAATACAATAAATTAGTGTAAGTTATTGATCGGTGTATAAAAAAATGACACTTAAATAAAAGTTGTTTTGTGTGACATAAGATAATGTATAATTTATAACATTATGATACCGGTCATTGAAATGTTTATGTTTATAATGAATCGATAAATTGTTTAAATATATGGTAAAACAATTATAATAATATTATCATAAAATAATAAAATAATTATGGTATAGTGTCTATATTTATTACATATACTGTTTAAATTCGTAAAATTAATTTAGAAACAGTAAATATATAGTATGGTAAACGAGAGTATATAAAAAGGTCGATTAGAATTAATATTAATGAACATTGTTTAAATCGCAACTTTATTCACATAAAAAATAAACCTAATCAATTTTATCTTGAAAATTTATAATAAATACAATGTTCGACGTATAACACTTGTACTAGTACATTGATTCCTGTACACGACTATCGTTTGTGACAATATTCGAGATTCGCAAGTACACTTTTATAATAATAAAATTATAATTACAACAATTATTATCAATAGTATTTTCTTGATATACCGGTGGATCTATTAATAATAAACACTAAAGCATAAACAATAACAACTATTGTTGTGCACCAAATGGAATAAACATAATATTTTTGTTTTTTTAACACTATTATTACAAGCAGTATCTACGTACCTATTATTTGTTGTTGTTCTTTATTAAATCACTATGAAAAATTGTTTTTTGTAATATATTTGCACAGACTGTATTATGTCTGGTTCATTTTTATTGTAAAACTTTAAAGTTTTACTTTGAGCGCCACTTAAACTTTAAAAGTTTACTCGGTATAGTGTCTAAAACCACGAAATGCACGTGCAGCACCAACTATACTAGAAATTTATCAGTTTCATGACTTGATGTGGTATAAATGCAGCTTATTAGTTAAGTATTAACTATAACAATCACAATATTTTGTTTTCAATATAAATAACTACATTCATTTAGTGTGATTTCATGCCTATATGACAAAATATATAATATGTAGTCGTATAATTATATAATTATAGTCGTGTAGCAAATTCCAATGGAATATTATACAATTATTTTACACGGCATTTATACTGTTTAATATCATTAATTATTTTATCACAAAAATGTTGGCCAGTCACTGTGGCCGCTAAAATAGCAATAATTATGCTTTATATAGTAAAATAATAAATAATTTATAAAAGTATTGAAAAAAAAACTTTTCAGAATAATAAAATGACGTAATTTCATAAACATTTCCTATGCATTTTTATGTATTTTTTTTTATACACCATATTGTAAATAGTGAACTTAGATTATACATACATACCAATAATATTAAATCGGATACGTACTTATTATTCGAATTCGCCAATCATTAGACAACCTACTTTTTATCGAACATTGCTCTTTCTCTCTCTCTTTCTATGTATACATATATATATATATATTTACTCCCATATTTTCATTATAATATTAGCCAGTCGTTACATATACCTTTCATATTTATTCCGAATATTCTCTCCGTGGCTCAATACATACATGTATATTATATCTCTATATCCTTACACTCCCGTTTCTTTAAGTACGTTCATAGACCACCTAAATCCATTTTCTCTCTCTCTCCTCCCATTCACCATTATGTACTAAAAATTCTATTACATTATATTATATTAATATACGTGTATATAGGTATCAACATCATATATAATCTCTTTCTACTCTCATTATTATATACTTCGGACGTTCACTTCACCTTTTTATTGTAGTATAAACGCGATCATTCTGTTTTACAATATGACTTACCGAACACCAATACAGTCACCGATATAATAATTATATCGAATTCGATTTCGTCTGCAAGGTGAACTTTTTAACGCGCAGCGCTGTAGCTGGACGCGTGTAATTTCGCATCCGACCATAGGTAGTATAAAATTAAAACTACTGTCAAAGTGTACGTACATGTGTGTGTATACAAGGTTATTCACCAAGCACGATCGGTTCCAATTGTTTCATATCATTAAGAATTTATTCGAATTCTAGAGATCATTTATAATAAGTGTATACTTAAGTGTGTCCTGAGGAATAAATGTTCTTAAATAAGGATCCAATTATTTTTTAAAGAAAAATTATTTAAGTAAATAATATTTTTGAAAATATTGATGTTCACCTAATTATAAATTCAAACAAGCAGTTTCTCAATTATTGAAATGATTAAATTAAGAATGAAAATCCTCAAAAAAATTGTTTCACACACATATAATATAAAATATAGTGTTTATTATATTTGAACCATTTTTTTAAATTATAAATATTGAAAGTTGATTATAAATTACAACAATTTTCAAATAACCACGGCTCCGTATCATCTAAATTCTAAATCTATTGTTAATGGCATATTATTATCCTTAATATACAAATTTAAATACTTTAAAAACTACTTATTGTTTAAATTTAAAAAATATCCGCAATTAATTTACAATAAAAAGGGAGATTATGATTTTATTTTTTGATAATAAATTGCTATACAATATATAAATCATCATCCTATCACATTATTAATTTCGAGAACCAATCACCTAAGTAAAAATTGATTTTATTTTATTAAATTTATAAAAAAAAACCTTAAAACTGTCTTCATCGAACATTTTTGTGGTTATTGTTTTACACAAAATAAATAAATATGCGGGTTCAGACATATTCTATTAGGCTCAATACAGAACACAAAAATGAATGCAACATAATAATACTTAACAATAACTTTTACTTATCAGCTAATATTGATACAGAATGAACTATATGTTTCTTCGATTTATTTTATTTTATATTATATAACTGCCTGGAAAATTTCTAGTCACACCCGAATTCGAGCGGTGATAATTCTCACGGACCAGCATTGTGTTATATGGAGTAACTAAAGCATTATATTATAATATATTCAGAACGGATCGCGATCTACACAAAATAAGAAATTCAAATTTTTAGACTACTGGAGTAGTGCAACTCATATACTTATATTACAACTTATATGCTTGACTTTTTTTTTAATGTGTAATATGATCATGATATTATAAACATTAAATTGTAATGTACGAAATTATTATAGACTCGGGAGAGTTTACAATCACCCCTGAGTCAATGCTGAACTTAAATCAATACGTGTATAACTAATATTATAATATAGGCGTAACATAATAATATATTATTTTAGTACAATGTTAATTTTAATATTTATTTATAAGTTATAAATCGCGACGAACAATGTGATCAAATTATCTAGGGGGAGCATCGAACTCATCGCGTGGCATAGGCGTACATATAATAATATATATTATTATAACGAGATCCGATTTGCCGATATATATTTTGCGCGCACTGTGCGCGTTAATTACGACGGCCGTCGATATTTTTTTGTTATTATCATATTGTTATCGTTATTATTATTATACTCGGACGGACTGGCGTTAGACAATAGCGGCTATATTATAGGCATGCGGTGTGTGCGCGTATATACGTGTATATTTTATTATTATTATTATTATTATTATTATTATTGTACATGGGCATACGTATAATAGTATCGTTCGGCCGCGGTACACGCCGCCGCCGCATATGCGCGCTCCAGCACGGCGTGTGCCCCCAAACTGAGATCCTAATGGAATATTTCGATTGATGTGCAACGTCGTATACACACATATTGTATAATATTATCGTCTGATGACGGTATGATGGCTGGCGCAGCGGAGAGGAGGACGCCCAAAGAGTAACGTTACCCTTTTGTCTCGGGTCAAGCCGAAACGCCGACACAAGAGCTGCCGCCTATAGTCTTGAGGAAACAAAAAAACAAAACAAAAAAAAAATTAAAATTAAATAAAATAAAAAATTTATAGCATACAAAGACAATGACACGTGCATACTGCATATGCTTGTAGTGCGTGTGTATGCATGTATGTATGTGTGCCACACATGTGTCCACGCGTCTGCAGATATCCTCGATCTATATACACACGTGCAGCTAGATAATATTATTATTTATTATATATTATAGCGTTTTATTCGTAAGTCCCGACACCGCAGGTTCAGACTTTAATGTACGTGTGTAATATAATTGTGAGTATAACTGATAATATTATATTACTGGGGTATAATATTTCCAATTTCAAATGAATATATATGTATATATTATATATATCGGATATACAGTTTTTATAAGCATAGCCAATAAGCAATCATTAGACAACCTAATATACGATATGAAATAGTTTAAATAAATACCTGGTTTGTTAAAAATACAAACTTACATTAAACGACATACATAAGTCAAGACATAGAATAACATGAATAAAATATTATAAATTATAAATCAAAATATAGAATATATAAGTTTATACTATGTTGAGAATCAATTTAATTTTCTAAATAATTAGTAATATACTTGATGGTGAAGATAATGTTCTTACTAATATTCTGATGAGAAAATCATAACAAGACAAAACGTCGAGTTTTAAACGACGTAAAATCGAACATATGAGATTAACTTTCTTGTGTGAAGCATATAGTATTAAGCTCTTAATAAAATTTTAATAACCGAATGCCAACGATATAAACAGGATCGTCTAAAACTTGACATGACCGAAAGCCTAGACGCTACATTTGGATAGTCATTAGACCCAGCCCTAAATTAAATCTCGAAATTCTCAATCTCTTAAAATTAATCAACAAAATATAATCTTATGATATATTTAATGTAATTTGTATTGTAAATTCTCTAAACAATCGTAACTAGTAATTAATTAGTTGTAAATAGTTGCATTTGTAACCGATTTGTTATTATGATCAATAAAAAAAAATATATATTTTTTTACCTGTAATATGGCGATATTTGTATATATGTATATTATATAAGTAAAGTATTGATTTATTTCTAAATTTAATTGAGTTAGCTGTAAATTTTAGATAAATTACTTCTGAAAATTCCACAATATTAGGTATTTATTATAGTAATTTTATAAAGATATTGAAGATTTAACGATTCATTTAATAAAATATATAAAGCGATCCATTAATGATAAGCGATTCGTGGCTTACCATGAATTTTTAATTTTTATAGTTGTTATTTTGATGATAGTGATTTTTAAATTATCTTGTCTTTAACTTTTCATAAATACTTATAATTCAATATGTCAATATGAATAATATATTGGGTTTAATATAGAGTAATTATTTAACTGAAAAAACATATAATACATATATAATAATATATAACCTAGCCATAAGACAAGATCACATAGGTAGTTACTTTATTACGAAGCGCTTATAGATTTCCAATTTAGTAATATAAGTTAGTTAGTATATTTTAGAATACAGTATATTATACTGTAGTTGATACTTATTAAATATATACAAGTGTTATCTTGGGGATTTTTGTATTTACATATTATAGTTTATGACATAATTATGTAAATTTCCAGGGCATTGGTGTAGATAAAGCCATATAATATTATTCCGTGTACTTTGGCAGGTACACATATAATAAGATAAAGATGTGTCATGTCTATGATTTCATTAACCGCACGGCGTTAAGTATTTTCATAAAATATCCACACTACGAGTACACGCCTATTGATGTAAAAAAAAAACGATGTTTAAAAAAAAATACTATAGTCACAAATTTGATGTCGAAATCGTGTAGGCAACGGTCTGCTTTCAATGTAAAAAAAGCGACCTAAGACAGCTATTACGCGTATACGTACAGCAGCCAATCGGTTATATTTTTTTCCGAATACATAATTTTGTATTTTAACAATATTAATAATACAATAATCGGCATTGAGCAGTGTTGTTTTGCTGGTGAAACGTTCCCGTGCGACAAACAATGATTCCGTCGATATATTACGTCGTCCTGTTCCACGCAAAATAATATACAACGAAATAAGAATACTTCGCTTCTCGTTATCCGTTCGAAATCCATTAGTTATATTATTATCGTTATGTTTGTAAATCGTCATTTATTGATTAAACGCGAGTTGGAAAACTGCACCTACGCAATTCGAACGGATCAACGATCATCGATACCTATATAATATAATAGTATGTACTTCGAGTATTGTAGCCGTCGCGGTAAAGCCGGTCAACGGTTTTTTTTTTATTTTTACACGTCAGTCGTCCGGATCCGTCAATTAGCTAATAGATTCGGCGGCGGCGTCCACCCCGATGTGTGATGTGATTTTCAATTTTCCAAATCGACCGATCGCCCCAGGTGACGTATATAGGTGTACCTATACTTATCACACACACACATATATATATATATGTGTGAGTGTGTGTGTGTGTGTGTAGCATTTATTATACGTATTCGACATTAGACTTGTACGAAGTGTACTGTATTATTACCGACGGTTTTGCCGTCGCGACAAAAATATAAATGATGGCCGGCGGACCATATTGATAGCTAGATGGTGTGTAATAATGTTAAGCTGTGACGATGATATGTTTCGTATTATTATTACTATATTTTTTACCCCCGGAAAACGTAAAATAAAAATTCCTTTGGAGCGAACGGTGGCCCACGTATATACAACACATCTGCTCTGTGGCTGCGACGATCGTATGATATATATAATAATAATATAATACTATACATAATATACTGCGCGATGACGATGAAATCCAACTCTGCGGAAAATCTCGACGGTAATGCGCGTATAAATGCCATTTCCCCCTTTCGGTGATATATATATCGCATCTATATATATGTGTGTGTATAATACACTACTAGCTCTCGTTAACAATAGTCGTGTAAAAAACGCACATAAAGGAAAAAATAAAATCGTTCTACCGACAGCGCGCGCGTGTAAAGAATATAACGGCTTGACCTATTATTATTATTATTATTATTATATTACGTTTCGTCTTCCACACGCACACACATGCATGATACGCCTATTGTCGTTTTTGGTGAATAAAAAAAAAATACTAAAAAATAAAAGCACGTCTACCTCTTCGCTATACGCGTTTATATTATTACCAGAAAATATAATAAGGATCCGGCAAACGCCCCCGAGCGAAAAGACTTCTTCTTCTTCTTCTTATAGTTTCTATACTGGTGCAGCTTCTCATCGGCAGCTGTGTGCACGTACTTATACGACATGTATAATAATATCATACAATCGCAGCGCCTGATGTGTACGAGTGTAAAGGATGCGTTGTCTCCGCGTGTCCTGCAGACTGCCTCAACCCTTTGCGACGAGCGTAAGACGAGTATCCTGCTGACGAGATTTTTATTTCGTAGCCCGACCCGCAGAACACGTACAACGATATTATATGTATACGTATAGGTACATTATATGATTATATATGTATGGCGCCGTAATTCGACACGCGCGCGCCGTCATCTTCGTTTTTTATCGAACAAAATATGACAATAACATCGTAATGTCGGTTGTCTTTATTACCGATTTTTTTATTATCATTAATTTGTTTAAACCACTCCCGATAGAATCGAAGTGTATGATAATATACTCGTATAATATATACAAAGAAGTGCTATTTTCATTATTTTTTTCGTATTCCTCCTATAGTCGCGTTCTAAATACGTTCATATTACATATACATACAATATAATATTATAAAAGGAACAATTGATTTAATATTTTAATAACCACGCGCCGTTTATTTGTTATAATTTAGGATGGGTGCACTAAAAGCCTAGAATGAATGTATACTATTTAAAGCATGGAACACTTTTAAATAGACGATATGATTATATTTTCAAATGTAAAATGAATAAGTCACACACCTTTGTTATAATAAAATATAAGTACATAGGGTGATTAGAATCATTATTTGAAAAAGGTAATAATTAAAATTTATTTGATAAATTATTTAATTATAAAATGAGAAAAATGTCACATAAATTGTTGCATTAGAAAATCACTTATACCAAAGTTTAGAGACCATTTTTTGATTTGCATATTTTCAGTAGCTTTTACGTCTTCCTATAAAGTATTGGACATTTTTAAAGTCGGTATAGTGTAATATCCAATAAATTCGACTACATGAAAGTTTTATTACAATACTTTTACTACTCCAGTAAAAAGTGTTTCTGGCAAGAAAAACACACGTTTTATTGTAAAACCAATATATAACTCCCTGCCTCGTCTCAAATAGAATCTAAATATCTAGTGAAATAACAATAATAAAAAGAAGTTTCTATGCTAAAATAGTATTAAAATCAATGTCTTACAATATCACTATAACGGTTTTTTTAGAATTTCAAGGTTTTAATTGAATTGCCATAAAAGTCTTAGTACATTATATTAAATCAGACATAATAAAGGTTATAAATATAATCATATTATCGTTAATAATAATTATTCTCAGCATAACATTGACTTGGGGGATGGAATATATTCGCGGACGACGTGTATAGCTACAAAACGCACTGGATAAATAAATTATATAAATACTTATACTTAATAATTATGAAAGCATTCGAAATACTTAAATTTATTTTATTTTTAAATCATACAAATATTATAACCAAATATTATCTTAATATTCTTAAATATAAGTGTTTGATTTATTAATAATTATTGCTCATATAATAATATCATCCATTTATTATTTTATTCGACCGTTAGTACTATATTTTTGGTATTTTACAGTGTTCAAAAATAATATAACTTCCCACAAACGTTAGTTTTTAAGAGAAACGACGTGACAACCATTACCGCACGTAAATTCACCGTACGCATATTACAATATATAATATAAGACAGTTGGTTTTAATTTTAGTTTTGGGGATGACCACATGTGTCACTATTTTTTCTCCACGACTGTGTCTCCGTATGCGTCCTCCGCACATTATTATCTCATATTCTCCTCCCCATAACACAGAAAAGGCATACATCTATTTTGAGCTGAACGTTGTCAAAAAGTACATTGGCTGCAGAAGGGCCACAATATGTTTCTCGTTGATGTCTGGACAAGATAAAGTATACCAACTCCAAACATTTACGCACCCTGTGAGTTTTTAAAAGATTGTTTTGATTTTAAACCGGAAATAGGATTTGCTCGTGATTTTGGCATATTTCAATAATTGCGCCACGTGAAATGTTTTGCGTGAAAGGTACTACTATTTTATAACAAATAAAACGTTGTATTATAATATTATGTATTTATACTTTCAATACTTCTGCACTCGTATAAACTGTTTGGCGAAAATAATAGTTAATCAAACCATTGCTATTATGGATTAGATTATTTAACTCCCGCAACTCCCGAAATTCCGGAAAATTAAAAAAATATTATCTACAGTGCCTATAATTACGTACCATTAAAATATAACTACAATGAGTATATTTTTGACAAATAGTATTTTTTTTTTTTTTTTAAGGGAATCGCGTTTATGTTGTAGCATTAGATTTTGCGTGCATTATTTATTTTTTATCATTATAATATTGTTGGCAGCAGATATTATTAACACGTCAATAATACGCGTTGTACGTGCGTACACTACGCATATTTAATACCAGTGGTCCGCGTAACGCATAATGTGTTTCAATATTTTAAACATTGTTTTGAACGAGCGTATAATACCCATAAGACATGCCTACTTTTATTATTTGTATTTTACGCTCTGACGCCATCACACTATATTATATATTATAATATTATTCAAATGTTGACATTGTGTGCGTTTAAAATATGCGCGGCGTTCACGACGCATATTCTTTACATTTTTCGGAACACAGACCGTTTTGAATGGTTACAATATTGTTATGATATTAATATAATAATAATATAATATCATTATATTGTACGCCGTAGTGGGGTGCCGCGCATTATTGTGCTGCCTAGCTATTTATTTGTTATCGGCCAGTAAAATAATGTAATATCTTATTTTCTATAACATCTCCAGGACTATTGAATATCATTATGCCTGTACACGTCTAAGTGTATAGGTAGGTGATGGTTACTGCAGCAGTGTCGTAGGTGCCGCATAATATACATGTATTATATACCACGACCCGTAACCCGCAAGTATAGGTATATACACTTATAATGCACTCTGATGGGTACTTATATAACGGTAATACACGATGTGCCCATACTTGATATATTATCGTGATATTATGCTCACAACTCGTCAAAAGCACAAGGCGTCTAATATTTAAAAAATAAATATCTTCGGAGTGTATAATATCGTATACGACAACTACTTACATAATGTAATATATATTATACTATATCATTATACGCCCATCGCGTGCAGAGATATATTGTCGTCGATCTTTCGTATCTGCAATGTGTGCCTTTAAACAAGAAATAATTCCATCACTGGCGATACCTATATATAATATTACGTTTTTACATTTTTCAAATATCGTGTGTATAAAGTACGCAGGCAGTTTACGAAAATCGTAAAAATTTTTACGATATACATAGTTGTACGATTTGATCGATTTCTCAAACGCGTATTGTATAATGCATAATGTTAGGTAAAGTATTAAGCTACGAACTGAGTAGTTGCGGTTTCTGGGGTTTTCGTGTTTTGGTCATTAGCCGATGATGATATATAATGTTGGAATATTTATTATTGAGTGTGGTTTTTAATGATTATCGACGGTTGTTCGGCAACCTTGACAGCTGGTATAATATATATATATATATATATATATATATATAATATAGTAAATATACTAATGTTTGATTGCGTTTCTTTTAAGATTAGGTAATGAGTATAATGTGCACAACTACTATAGCCGACAAGTGTGTCATTTAACAATTTTTATCGTCGATGGGTACTTACCTCCTCTCTCGCATTAGTAGGTAGTAGGTACTCGTTGTGACAGAAACACGAATTTTAAATGATAGAATATTTACGAGTATTTTTTTATTATTTTTTTTTATTTTTGTAATTATTTGCTGAATTTTATTTTGTACTATTTATAGTATTTCGTCTCTGGTGGTTAGTATGTAGATAACGATTTTTTTTCTAATCGATTATGTCGATACGTGAAAAGTTAATAATTATCGACCATTATACATGTTATTTCGAACTTCACTGATTACAAAACAATTTGTCCGTACTTATACGCAAAGATGTTGTGTACTTGTGTATCACTATCGTTAATGGATTGTATTCGATATAATATATTTCAGCTCGGTATCTAAGATTAGCTAATTTTCGGTAGATAACAATTTTTTTTGTCGACATAATAGCTTTACTTATAATAGTATCTAATATAGTAAGTTTAGGTACAGCACTCTTCAGCGTGTTTCTTTGAAGTTCATTAAAATTATATTATACATATACAAGATCGTTAATGAATATTTTTTGTGTTGTGTTTAATTCAAGGTCAATTTGAATATTTGTTTCAGTCTGCCATGGTCGTCGCGTGCACAGTACAAAATAAAAAATGACCGGACACACAAAGTTACATAATAGCACATTATTATTCATTATAATAATGACGATGTATATTCTACAATTTAGTATCTTTTTAAACAAAATAATTGTGCACAGATGCTACAAAATCATTTCAATAATAATAAGTGTATATCGTAACCAAGAAGTTTACGCTTAGCCGAAAACGAAGACGGAGTACTGCAACTGTTGAAAGTAGATTGACGAATCGATGTCATTGAATTCTGTACCCAAGAAACGGAGAATTGAAATACTATTGCAATCACTCGGCGTCGAAAATAAAAATGTAGCGTAAATCGATCGAGTGATGAACGTGGTTACGATCGATAGAACCGGTCATTAAAACGAATTAATTTCGTGTGACGTATCGCGAAGGGTGCACGCCGTACAAAATATATCGTGATCCACGGCAACCGTACACCAACGTGGATGGTGTTGCGTTGACGACTCCGTCAGTACAATCGTTTCGTATTTTAATATAATAAAATTACATCGTTTTCGAACGATACCAGTTGTTTCAAATAACTTATTAGCGAGAGCCGACAATTATTTTAAAGTTTCGACCGAAACCCGACTGGCCAATTTACCCATCTGAAGGAGGTTTTAGAATTTTAATATTCTCAACTCGCACGGAACTACAGAGGGTTCCGAGCGTTATAACTGCAACGTTATTGGTGTATTAAACACGTAGTTTAATATCCTTATGATTCGACTGGGTCGTTGGTCGCAAAAACAATTATCACCACCGGTGCGTCGTATGTTTGCAGTAATTATTATTATTATTTTCATAGGAACGATTAAAGAACAATAAAAAAAACAAAAAAAAAACAAAAATACACTTCCGAAACAACGCAGCGGACGCATGAACGGTCAACAGCTACTGACCGTCCCCGTCGAATACATGTCATACAATAGTGAACAAGATTTAATGATAATGATGACGAACACGACGACAATAACGAGCACTCTACAACGACGCTTATATAATTATCATTAAAAATTGTTATAATAACACAGTAACACCGGAAATGGCAGCGACACGTTCACACACACATACGATGAACGTCTTAAACGCGAGACGTTTTAATTAGAATTTCCATGCATATAATATAACATGTACGTAGTTTTTTTTTCTTTTTCCCTTTCCGTTCGGGTTCTTTTTTTCCATTTCAGTATCTTCCGAAAAAGGAAATTATTAAAATCCTACGACTACAGTACACATAACACGATGCATGTGTGACATACGGTGCACGTCATGTGCCGGTGACGAATGGGATTATATGCGCGTGAAAACGCGTTTTTTACTTTTTTTTTTTTTTTTAAATCCCTCAGAACGTAATACCATGGACTGAAACCTTTTCATGACTTGAAAATATAATTTATAATTTGAATGTAAAAATTGAAATGCTATGAGTATTTTCCTGCAAAATTTAAATAAACACGAAATAACCTCGTTGTATATGTATTGTAATATTTAACATCCATTTTCTAACGAAAAATGGTGAACGTAAATACATTAGTTTCTTGCTTAAACCAAAAAAATTCAAAACATTAAGACGTATAATAGGTTTCATATGAATTTCAGGTCCTATTTTGTTTGGTTCCGGTCTCCACAGTGATAAACATCATACAATATATAGTTGGGGCAGCGGCAGTGTGAAATCTTCGGATGCAGCATAAATGTAATTCCGCACTGTCAAAAAACCAATCACGGTCTGGCCGAATAATATACTTATATCGTACAGTATGTACTCAACGATTAACACGGATAATGAAAAAATGTAGTGGCAACGGCGGCGCGTCGAAATAAGGAGATATATAGCTAGCGGAGACAAGTGGCGACGGGGTTCGTCGACCCTTATTAGTCGGCGGTGGTCGCGACGGGGTTGGAGGTTTTACACAAAGTATCGATCCAACAATCGCCCCCGGAATGGACGAAATGACCCTCTGCAGTAGTATAATATATTATTATTGTGTCTTATACATACTTTGTGCAGGTACAACGGTCGCGGTGCTCGCCGGCGATGTTTTTTTTATTTATTATTATTATCATGTCCTACCTTTCTTATTCTTCCTGCCCGTCACTCTCCGTTTCGAAAAGTCGGCGGCGCTTTCCACCCCCAACCACCTCAATCATTCCGACCACCATCACCGCCACTTCCGCCCCTATACCTCCACCACCATCACCACCACCGCCGCCACCCTCTCACAGTCCCTTGTTCCGTCGCCGGGCATTAATTTTTGGGACTGGCACCGACCAGCACCGATACGGCCGGGTACACGCGAAAGTCTTCGCCACCGACCACCTATACATATAATTTATAATATATGTATATATATATATATGATTGTACCCGACCGTTAACCGAGTGGTGTAATGTGTGTCGGGCAATAAACCTCGGCCCGGACGGAAAAAATACAAAGACACGAGTTCTCCGTATCGTATTACGTCGCTTTATAATATCAGGTAAAATAATACATTACCTATATTATTAACGTCGTAAAACGCAAAATATTAGATAAAATAATAGTAATAATATACGTGATATTATTATTATTATTATTATCGTCAATATTCCAAGTGGTGTCTATAACGCCGGTCGGCATCGTGAATGACGCGCAAGTATGTATGTTATATTATCGCACCGACGCCCGACCGGCAGTCGAATACCATAGAGCGCAGCACTCTACGACACACGGGCATCGTCCAGAGATCACATTCGATTTGTTGAATGACGACTTTTGATTGATAATCAATTTTTTTCATATTATATTATAATATATAAATAAATTATGACTTGTTCATCTTTCAACTCTTGTCGTCAACGGTATTTGTTAATATTATAATATTATGTACTTGAACAGTTATAAAAATAATTCAAATGTAATATATTATATTATATTCGTCTAATGTTCGTCGTTCTCGCTGATTAAAATATTATGGTTAACTTATTTGTAAGTAGTTACAGTCCTTTGAATACGATTAATATACTAATAAATTCTTATCGTCCCACGCTAAACACATTTAGATCACCATATTACCGTGTATAATATAATTATGTTCATAAAACGAAAATATTAATTGAAAAACATCACGCGGTCAGTTTAATGACATGCCATGAATGTTATCATATTGTAATTATAACAATATTGTTGTTTTGATTTTATTCGTGGACATTTCATACCGTAAAATAAACTTCATACTACTGAATTATATGGTTTTATTGAATACGACATAATAATAACAATAGATTAAACTCATCACAAATTGTAATTTAACACGCAAGACGCGACCTGCAGAATTTTATGATCGAGTACTTTTGGAACGTATAAGAGCATAACTTTATATATATATATATATACGTAGCTGTTTGATAATTTAATTGCACGGCCATGACGTCTTAAGGACTGTTTCGTATATAATGATACATAGAAGTGCCTTACACGCAACAGTGTAAAATTACTTTATATAACTGAAAAACTTTCCGAAAGTTTGCTGTAGAGAGAAATACGCTTTTAAGGGTGAAAATAAAAACACGTCCCACCGTAATCTTAACATTTTGAATCGACCATCAGACGACGTTATAAAAAGTTATCAGGTATATTGTATAATATATACAAATAGCTGCTAGGTGTAAGACATTGTTAAAAAATACGATTTAAAACATCGACTTGAAAATTAAACGTGTGCACATTATTAATAATAATATTATATTGCTGTTGTATTATTATTAATCGTGTAATGATAAAATTCGGATTTACACAAGATTTGTATCGAAAAAAAATCGTGTTACGTTCGTTTAGTATCAACTCGACACCATCACGTGGACAGATGGTTTTGTCCCAACCTGCAAATAATATTGTATTTGTCAAAATCGAGAACGAACACGACGAAGGCGTAGGTATATCAAACGTTAATTTTGCAGCAGTGCAGTACTAACGTAGATGCTGTTTATTACTTTTTATTTCTTTTTCAGCTATATGATAGTTGTACACAAACCTTTAAAAAATAAACACGTGTCGTGGTACTTAGAACAGCGTACTTAATAAGAAAATGATTCTATAAAAATAAAGAGAGAAGTAATCAGTTTTTATACGTCGCACGCAAACGTGCAGCACGTCGCGGTCACAGAAATGCATCGGAAACCTCGACCTACATATAATTATAATACTAATAATGTTCGATGATATATATAATATTGTTACAACTCAGTTAAAAGGTACAGAGTGTTTCACGGTGTTTTTTGGCAGATATATTCATTTTAATTATATTTTTTGAACACATTGCTATACTGCTCTAGTACTGCGTGCGTAGGTTTAGTTCAAAGAAAATAGCCACGATGGGTATATCAATATTTTTTTCGATTTGTATCTAAACTTAAGACATATTTTACAAGACACTCGTCGTATTATAAAATAATGTCAACAATGTACCTATTGATATTTGAAGAAAATTGAAAAATTGATATTTATTGGGTATTCAAATTAATATGTATATTGTTAAGTTTATATAGACGAAGATGAGTATAATATTATATTACACAGGGAGGTAACATCACATGTGATGATTGCAATTGCAATTAAAACATTTTATAGTAAATCCGCACCACTATTTCAGAGATAGTTGTGGAATTGCGACTAGCAAATATATAATATATTATTTTATCATTTAGCTGCTTAATATTAAGGCACGATCATAATATATTCTACTGTAACCTTGAATTTGAAATAATATCGCGTGTATTACGTGTTTGTGCTTTATTACATTTGACAAAAAGAAAAAATGAATTACACAATAAAAACGACATTTTGAAATAGATTCACGGAAAGTTGTTTTTACCAAGTAATAATATAGGTCATAATTTTAAATTATTGATATATATTATTGAAAATATTAATACAAATCAATTATAGAAAATGTATAAAGAAAAAAAATTTTCATTTTGCAATATTTGTACTCAAATATAAGTATATATAAACGTATTAGGTAAGCAATGGGTGAGCCTCAACTTTTAACATTACAACTCCACTCTCATAAACTTTGAAATGCTCAAATAAAAAAGAAATATTTGAAATATTTAATGTATTTTAGGAAAATTATTTTGGTTTTTTTCATCATAGTAGAAATTTATTATAATATTATATATATTGTAACGGAAGAAAAATTAAATCGTATATAAATGTTATAATGTTATATTATATTATTTCACTTTAAATTAAATATGAAAAAAAATTGTTTATTCATTTAAAAATATCTTATATTGACAGTTATAATATTGTTAATTAGTGTAGCCAGTGCATTAGTATCGTCTTAATTATACGTAATTATAAAACAGATAACCCATACATTTATTAACGAGTAATTCCTACTGGAGTTTCACGTTAAACATAATATTTATATTTCAAAGCAACATTAATCGGTAGTGGTGAATTTTTATAACAAACTCGTCAGTTATTAAAAACAGATTCACGTGACTATACCCTTTCCAACGGGTCGTTATAATATTACAATGCGGTTGCTGTTGTTACTATTACGTGAGCAGCGGCGTATGTTTGGTTGCCACCAGCATAATGGCGGCGTCCCATGTTAATAACAATAATAATATTCATAGTAATAATTAATTTCCATATGTGATATTAGTATTGTATCGATAAACGGACACTGGCGCATCGTATGGCAAACCTGTTTTAACATTAATTGTCATACCCAGTTGTATCGGTTTATCGCATTCCTAAAAAATAATGATGATGATGATAATAACAATACAGTGTTTGATTTGATTTTCTTCGAGTCGCGTGTCAGTGTGTGCGTAGAAAAACATTGCTACCGATTAACTCGGTCGGACTCATAATAACCGTCCCCTCTACCCCGAGTAAACGTTTCTTGAATGACTGCTCCAAATGACTTTGGTAATAAAACTGTCAGACGCGTAAAAAAATCGACTATTATCACGAACTTAATCGCTTCGGTTCGCACGCGCTCGTTTGTATTGTAATACGCTTGATGATATACACAGCCCGAATACTTTAATCAAGTCTAATAATAATAAACGTCATGACTCCGTTCGGGTATACGCAGTAATTTAATAAATTGAAACGATGTAGGTATAGGTACGTAGGTATAATTGTGTTCATATTGAACGTTATGCGATTATATTTCCACGACAAACAAAAAAATAACCACATGGTTATGAAACGGTAGAGTAACCATATTATGAGGAGAAACTGTTAATCTGAATAATAATTTGGCGATGATTAAAAATCATAATCATCTTCCCCTTTCTTCTACACCGTAAGAAAAAATAATAATCTATCTATTTACATATATATATTTATATATATTTATTTGTAAATTAAAATATACTATAATAATATACATTAATGTCCGAAAAATGAATTTTAGTTCTATCACACTTCAATATTCTTGATAAAGATGCCTGAAGTGTAGATAAATGGTGTCGTAATCTCTTTTAATAATGTTGATAAAAATAAATAAAAAAAAGTGTCATCAATAGGTGGCTTATTTCGTCTCTTTTTTTGAGTTTTACTCTGTCATAATTTTTGTATTTACTTATTTGTTATTAGTTGTATATTACTTAAAATTTACATATATAAATAAATCAAATAGATAGATCGGTTGTTGAAATTATCTACATTAAATAGAAATAAAAATCATAAATAATATACATAATTATAATTATTATTTATTTTATCATATATAATAATAATATTAAACTGTATTACATCACACAACATGCGACTAATTTTATATTATATATTTTTTCGAAAAAAGACTAAGATTAAAATAAAATAAATAATATTCAACTTGTGGACGTGAAGGAAAAGAGTTTGTTATCTATTGTAAATGTGTGAGTATATATCAAAATATGCAGTCCACGATGTTCTATACGAGTATACAGTAACGCGGTTCTTTTTATTTTATAATAATTTATCAATTTATCATTATAGTCTACTAAAATTAGTTTTTTTTTTTTTCATAAAAACAATTTGACCATAATCTAAGGAATAGTTATAGAAAATTATAAAATTGATATTTCAACACATGTACCTACGTTAAATGTGTTTATAATTTTTACTCTGTATAAGGCAGAAGTCTGATATTGTAATGTTCAAAACAATAATTACTTATAAGAAATAAGTACGGATAAATACGTCATGAACGTTTTAAACACAATTAAAGTGACATTAAAATATTAAATCAAACCCTCTTCCGACTTTGTAAATAATTGATTAGTCTGTTTAATCGAAACACTTCAAATAATAATATGTTCTTTTATAGGAATAACAAAAGTGTTCTACACTCAACAATTTAGGTCAAATAGTTTATCAAAGTTTATGGTATAATCAGGTTTTAATAAAAGAAAGTTTTTCTCTATTAAGAAGACGGATATGGCGCTTTTAAGCGCTCTAAACTTTATGCATATCGCGCGCAATAAAGGCGGTTACTAGAGATTATTAAGGCCATCGGAGTAGAACATAATTACGACCATGCCACGCGGTGTACGTACTTTACTGCAAATTATAAACATGACGAAAATAGAAATCCATCGCTACAGTTAGCGCGTTAGTACGATAATCGCATTATTGCATATTCTTAGTGTATAATAGATCATAATAAAATTATATTCCGCGTATACACATAGACCATTAATGTGACACTCCGACCGAGAATTACCTATACAATTGCTTCTTATTTGTACATGATTTCAAAGCATTGCAGTTGCTTGTACCTGCAGATAACATTACACTAATTAATTAATTCTAAGTGCGTTTGATATTATCGATGGAAAGTGAACTGATTTTTCTAACATAAATACATAAGTGCATTTAAAATATATCGTGTATTATTAAAACAATTAAAAAATTAATTTTATTTCAATTATGTTGTTTTATTTGCAGAGCCTTGTTGTTTTATTACCTATTAAATATAATACATAATTACTAAGTGTTGTTAAGAATTTAAAAATTTGATTGCATTTTAAAACAATATTGTACCAATTATTCAGGAGACATTCACTCTCAAACATTTTACTTTATGTCATCGTGAATAACGATGATTTAATGATTATAAAATTATAATTAGATTTATTATTATTATAAGTTAATTCTAAAATATTTATTATATTACCATTTTTGTTTTACCAATTGTTATTGAATATGATAACATATGTGTATATAGTGACAATCATAATAATATTAGCTATAGTATTTACTATTTATGATCATTGATTTTAAATTTATGTTTCGCCCGAATGCGTGTAGATCAGGCAACCGTACCGTCAGACATGTTTGTATTAGATAATGTGAACCATAATATACCAGGCACTGTCACTTGGTTGGTTATTTATCAAGTGGCGAGAACAAGTGAGGTAAGAACGTACGACAAACGAAATGAAATTCATTTTTGTATGAATTTAAATATTTTATCCTTGACTACAACTCTGGACACCGTTTATTTTAAGAAAAAAGAAACGATATTATTATAAATATATTATATTATATAGGTAGTAATATAAGTAGAGCCCAGATTTAAATATCTTAAAAACTATCAAAAAATGTTATAAAGAATAACTTAAGAGGTAAGATTGTCCTAAAATTATTTTTTCAACACAATAATGCTTTTAAAAATGTTAAACATTTTTTTTATAGGCCCGTAACTGTACAAGAAATAGAAGAATATTACTGTTTAACTTTTGAATTTTTTACACTTCATCTTAACTAAATTTACAACAATACAAAAGCATACCAAAATTAGAAAAAGTAAACTTACTGGAAATAGATTAAAGCGTGATGAATCTATCTCCAACTGACCAATTAACATTTTATCTTTACTTGTACATTTCATGTATGAAGTATATCTAAAAACTATTTAAGCAAATGTTTTGAAAATAATATTTAATAGTATATAATATTTTGAATTTGCATTATTCTTAAAGCGTATACGTTAAATATAATTCGAAATTAATAAAATTACCTGAAAATACTAAATAATACTTCTTTGTATTATCTATTTATCTTTTTCATGAAACAAATTATGTACTTGGAATACTTTGTTCTAAACCATAGAGTGCACAAATAATTATACACTATGCAATAAAATCCTACTCCTAAAAATAACATAATTATAACTATAATCATCTCAAAATATAAAACAAATTCCAAATTATAATGTTTTTAATATTTGTATTGAAAGATTTTAGTTTTTAAGAGATAAAAATAGAAATAAGTTAAAACACAGACAAACGAAAAAATAATACATATCAGAACTTTATTTATTGCTTAAATAATATATATTTTTGAAAATTTTATTTCACAATATATATTGATGTGCACATTTATGTGACATGATAATTTTTCAAAATTATAATAAGAATTTTAATATTTACAGTAAATCAAAATCATATGCATTATTCATTAAAAAGTGAATAGACTAATTAAAAAATGAACTATTATCAATTATTCAAATTCGGAATCATTAAGTTAGTATCTGAAGTAGGTTAATATTATATGAAACTATAGACATAAAAAAGCCGCAATAATTGATAAGAGAAATGGGTGTTTTATTTTAAATATATACAACATTTTAATTAGACAAACACTGTTATGATAATACTATGATATATACAATATACACAAATAGTTTAAATCAAATAAATAATCACACTGTCGTTATAGTATAATAATATTATTAAAATACCTATATCTACATTAAAAATGTTTTGTGTTTAAATTCATGTCTGAATTAACACTACACGTGGTCTGGAAATACATGCATGAAAAAAAGGAAAAAAGATAGGTTAAGTTAAATTTGCATGCCTTTCATTCGGAGTCGTAAACGTTTATTGTACGACTTTTTTTTTAATTTTCTTTTTTTTTCGGATATAGCGGTTTTCTTGAACGCGTGGCGTGAAAAACAAAAGTTTTACTCGCACATTATACAACTGCAGTGACAATATATATATGTATATATTATATACGTATCTACTATACAATGATGCGTCCTTGAAAAGAATAATAGCTGTAAAGTTCATAACACCCTTGGTTTAAAAATATGCATTTACATATAGACTATATTTTAAATTATATTATAATAAGGTGCCTAAGTTAATAGGAAATTTAATATACTAAAACAAAAAGATACTTAAGTATTGTGAAAAACCCCGTAATTCTTATTTGTGTTAAATGTATTTGTATTAAATTTAAGTCGTCCATTATAATAATTCTCAGTTGTAGCAATATTTTTACATTTTAATTTTTTAATCTTTATGTCTTAAATACACCATACAGGCTTCTAGTAATGACCCAAAACCATTATTTCGAAAACTCTTAAAACCTTGAATGTTGTCAGAATAAAATAGTTATCGCAAACCACAATAGAAAATGGCTGTATATTGTGTAGACTGTAGATTTTAAGTGTTTAACTTAAATAGGTAATATTATAATATTTTACGTTCATACTAAAATTATATAAATTTGGTAGTACTACTCATTAATTTTTTTCAGTATTGGATGTTTTAAACCTGTTCACTGTTGAACAATTATTTTAAATCAGCTATTTAACTCTGTAAAATAATATGTATGCTGTTTTAAAAAATTTTAATTTTGTTTAAAAAAAAATTCTATTATTCTTGTCAATATGACAACATAGTTATGCACAATATAATCAATATACACATTGTACAATACAGTATACATTTTTTGTCAAAACAAATTATTAAATGAACAAAAAGTTTAAAATTAAGCACTTGAGTTATTAATAAAAGATACCTCAATTTGTAAAACTATAGGTATTTTTTTATACGGTTATAAACTGTTGAAATTGGTTTAAAAACGGGAAATTGTTGTCATGGGATTCCATTGTTATAACTTTATAAGTTTAAATTTTACTGTCGAGTTATTTTAATCACGTGCAACTTTGACCTGCATAAAACACTAAGTATATAATATAATATTTATGTTAATGTGAGAGCTTTTAACAAATTGATTATTATTAAAACATTAACTGTTATCAAGTTATCTAAAATGTATCCCAATATTATTTTATAACAGTTGTGGGGGAGAGATCAATTTAAATTTTTGAGATATTTTACAATTAAAATTAAAGAAACAATTAAAACTCATATTAAAAATTTAAAACTATTACTTATAAAATTATATGAAATTATTAAATTCAGTTTAAAATATAATTAAATTGTTTAGAAATTGAAGAAATAAGACTGTAATACAACATGGTTGAATGATTCACAACATTCATAATAGTTTTGTATTTGAAAAATATACAAAATTTAATAATAGTATACTTTGAAACTTTACACTATTCATCTTTTTTAACTACAAAGACTACTTTTTATTTTTCTTCGTATATTTTTTATAAGTCACAATATCTACCATATAATACAACATTATGTAGGTCTTCAATTCTCATGAAAAGAATGAATATCTACTGATTCTTGATTTAAAAAACAAAAATTAGTTTTAAAATTCAATTGACAAATAAAATAGAACTATAGAAATACCACCGAAAGAAATAAACACGTGACGCGAGTGTAAATATTATAACAAAGTTGGACGCAATAAATTTAGCTTTATTATTTACAATCATACTATAATACTTATATGGCATATGTATAGATTGTAAATAAGATTAAATAGCTGCAAAGTAATATTATATTGTTATGGACACTCAGACGAATAAACATATAGTAATATCACACACGACTAGGTCTGTTGTTTGTATAATTTAACTTGTTTATGATTTATAATTCAAAATTTATAATGTCAAGTGAAAGAAACACAACTCTGGAGATGTACAGCGACTCATTTGACCTCTGAAAAAAACTGTAACCTTAAATTATAGGTATAGATATTTTTGTATCATGGTAACAATATATCGATTAATCGGTAAAAGAAAATTGGCAACTGTATCTCAAGTTTTCAAGCTACATAGTGTAAATATTTCATTTCAGAACTTAGATTACGTTTAGTGGTTTCTATGTATAATATATTGTTGGTGTACGAGTATATTTACTATTTAGGTAATAACTATATCTATATATGTACAAAATCTTCCATATAATACACAATATCATCTCCTTAAAATCTCTATTTTGAACAAAAGACATTTCCTCTGACAAAAACCACGCACTTACACGAAGGATCGCTAGGAAGTGGGAATAGGATATTACCCATACTAATAATATATAAAGTGTATTCTATGAAACTCGCTATACAGCCACATGAGTGCCATTCAGTCTCGTGACGCCATTTATCTTCTGGAATCCAATAACGGTATCATTTCCTGGCGTCGTCGTCAAGCCTTTGAATCTGGAGTGAAAGTGTTTCCGAAAAATGGAATCGTTCGTAGCTAGGTACATAATATATATCTACGCGTCTATATTTTATATATATATATTAATATATATAAGCACACATGTACCATCCCGCATAAACTTTATTGAAACAAAATTTAACCACAAAAAAATATTATAAGTGATAAGACTTAGAAAAAGCATGAACCTAGATTACTTTTGTCATTATATGTGGTCTTGTAAATCTGTTATACGGTCAATTATATTTTTTCTGGTCATATAATGATAATAAGTTGTTAATATTGCATGGCAATAACATTATCTTACAACAAATTATAATTCCATATCATTTTTCATAAATTTAACGAGCTATTATAATATATGTTACGAACTCACAACAAAAATTGCGACCATATTATAAATATACTATATTGTATACTTGTATACAAAAAATCAACATTTTGTATTTTAAATTCTGAGTAAAAAGAAGAATGTATTGATTTCATAACGATGTAGGTTTGTTCTGTGTATAAATACACGTAAATAATAAAAAAAATATTTAACTTCAAGGTGGTTTGTGATAGAAAATTTGTACTTTAAAGATGTGAAAATTAAAAATTCCCAGTATTTTAATCTATAAAATCGATCAAAAAATTGTAACTTTTATGCGAAACCAATTTCCGAGACTAAATTGTTGTTTTTTTTTTGAGTAACTAAAATGAATAATCGTAGATACTTGAATTTTCACCAATTATTAAATGATCATGATTTTTATTATATGTGAAAAAAATTTCAAAAAATTTCGACTGTTATTAAATTATTTATAAATATTTAAACTTATGAATTTGTTAACGTTTATTTCCATAAATATTGACAAATAATTTTTCACCTAGTCAAAAAGCCCAAAAAGTTAATACAAGATATGCTGTTTTTAATAGATATAAAGAATATTTAGAATACGTGATCACAATTTATGTTAATAAGGATTTAAAGTCCAAATTTTGTATATTTAAACGACGAATAACGAAATTAAACCTAACCTAACATTGTTATAATTCAAAAAAATTATTCTTTGTGACCTTAACAGTTTACATATATATTTATATTTTATACATAATGATATTTTAAAATTGAATTTTTTTATAAAAATTAATTCAATCTACTGTATTATTAGTAGTAAAATAAATTACTTTACCTAATAACAATATGAAAGAAGACAATGTGAAATATTCTTAGTGATATAGGGTGATAAACTGATAAACCGTCTCCGTTCAAAATCTTTTCGTATCATATATATTATGATATATTATTAAATTTAAATTTAATACATTTATCACAGTGATCCACTCAACACATATTATCCGCCCATAAAACAAAGCGATACTCACTTGTATACCTTTATTTTGAATTTGGTCCATATATTATACAGAATAATTCACAAACCATACTTGCCTTCTTTTCTTTCTTCAATAACGTAGTTTTCAAAAATTTAATTTTTAGATTTTTAAAATATATTTAAAGATCACATATATTCAAATTCTTGAGATTTGTTTGTGTTACTCGAGGAGTGTGCTAAGAAGATACAAACAAAATTTCGTTCAAATGACCACCACTTTTCCGTTTTAAATAATAAATTGTTTATAGATAATTGTTCTGAAAATGTTTACGTATCAAAATCAAAATTCTAATGAGTAGTTTTTAGTTTAATTAATTTTATATACTGAGAAAAATAGGTCCATATAATATGTATAATAATGGATTTGAAAGATGTAGTATTGGCTATAGTAATATAAAAATTCTAGTTATTTATATTATTCTATCGATATTTATTATTTATAAAAATTATCCAAATAAAAAATATTAAATTTGATATTACGTACATTTTTTATTTTTGTAAAATCATTTTTAAGGATCTTTACTCTTAGTAAAATCATTATAATTTCTAAATAACTATTCATGTTGAATTGAAAAAAATGATCCGCTGAATAATTTACGGAAAAAAGTTTGTACTTTGATTATTTAAAAAATTTAAGTTTGTATCGCCACATGATACTCCATGAATAGTACAATATATCTCAAGAATTTAAAAATATAGTTTTTAAGTATGTTCAAAAATGTCATTAATCAGAATTAAAATTAATTCATTATCAAATTAAAAGATTGGTGTCTACATGTGCTCGGGGAATCATAGCATGGATATAAAAGATGTAAAAATATATATGTGAAACGACAAAAAATAATATTACGATATAACCTATATATAGGTGTTCGTTCAAAACGAAAAATTCAAAAACAAGCAGCTTATGGGGGCGGAATGATTGAGCTTGGCTGATGGGGTGAATGGAATTATATATATATATATGTGTGTGTGTGTGTGTATATATACGAATTATATGCTCGATATATGTCTATATGTGTATTCTTATTCGACAATTCTTCCCGGATCTGCTACCTCCGATCCTACATTCGCTCCCTCCGAATACAGCGACGTTGACATAAAGAAAATGCATTACCCACGGCCGTCACGTGATGCAGAGTATGTGTACATGTATACAGATTTTCTATATCAACGGTGAGATGGGAGAGTTACGAGGGAGTGAAAACAACGGGGGTTTGACGTCAAAGCGTAGCCGAGGGATCGCAGGGAATGGCGGCGAGACACGTCAAAAAGGAAAAAAATCATTTAATATATACATAATATTTTATTATCAATTCCGCGAACGTGAAACTAAGGAAAATCATTTTCAGTGGAGCGAGGGGCTTATACGTATTGGTTTTCGCTCAGGTCTGCGCTCATCGTTCGACGGTCGCACGGTGGAATGGCATGTCGACGTTTCGTTTTAACATTATTTTTCAGAACATTATAGTCTGTCATCACCGGAAAACCTAACCTAACCGGAATATTATCTAAATCCTAAATACGGTTCAGTATAACTCCAGAAAGAATGCTTTCTGAATAATATTATTTCGTCTGGTAAAACCCGCAAAAATATTAGTGAAGCGTAGTATTCGTGGTGATTAAAATGATTATCTCCGACAATATAGGTACGGCGACGAGACGAAAATTCGACGTAGACAAAAAAATACGAGCAGTATGTTTCACGCGAATCCGAAATAATATGGTATTCCGTTAACCCTCCCCGAACGCATCGATACCTCTACGACATAATATTATAATCGGCTCGGTCCGCGCGATTCGCGGACCGCACCACCGCGAGCAGTCCACCGCGGACGTCCGGTCGGGGCCTCGTCGCATGCGAACGGCTTCGTCGTCGTCGGTGGTGGCACACGTGACGGCGCGAATGTGGTGCATGCGTGTGTGCTGGGCGCGCGCACACCGCCGTCCACCCCCGAAACAAGATGGCCGCCCGGGCGAATTGAACGCGGCCGCGGTGTCGGGTGGGTGTTCGGAGGTCGGGCGACGGCGGCGAGCGAGAGGGAGGCCACCACGCACCACATCACATCACGCACACACGCACACGCGCCCACACGCCGCGAGCGGCAGAGGACAACGGGCGAAAATCGATCATATAATATATTATATTGTTTCGCTCGGTCTCGCGCTTCATCTCGCCACCGCCGCCCAAACCCATTATTACGTATGCGTGTGCGTCGTGCAACGTGACCTCCCCTGTGCATATACACGTTATAATATCCGCGAGCCCACCCCGCGGGCCGGCACACTGTTATACAGCTGCAGGTCAGGCCGCCGCCGAGTGTAGCCCGATATGCGTGTATGACGTATATATCATCATCATCATCATCGTTATTATAATGTATAATATGTGCAGTGCCGCTGCCGAGACTTGGACGCACGTCCATCCAGCCGGTTTCGTATACTATATAATGAAATATAAACATTTACTTCAAAACGGGTACACGGCATAGTGTATGCGATTATGAGTATTTACCCGTTTTTGGCAAACATTTTAAATTATAGTTTCCGCCAACGCGTATATATATAGCTGTTATAGACAATATCTGTTTAATATTATTAATGTTTGTTTATTTAAATATCGCGTCGTCGTCGTATAACCCGTACAAAATTATTTCATATTATTCAATGATTTAAAATTTAAATATACCTTAAAACTAATCACTATTTTTTAAATACAACAATAACATCACTTCATCCAAACGTATGGGATATAAGTGTAATGCATTTTACCAAAAGAGGTATATTAGTTGAAGTTGAAACGGTAATCAAACTTTTTGTTTGGGGAAACGATATACATGACCATGTTTAGGTATTCGCTCCTGGTCGTCAAAATCTAATAGTACTTCGGGGTGGGACTCATTTGTACTTAGATTTTGGACACTACTATAATAATATTAATAAATTGAATATTACCTATATGGCTATATACAATGTACCTACATAATGTTTGAAGTTTAATGACTAATGGTATAATTAATTTGTTTTAACATATATTATAATATAAATTTATATGTAATCATGAATAATCGAAATTCCGAAATTTCCGTGACTAAATAATATAGAAAAAACATGAAATTATATTATGAATGACGCATGTGCGTGCTAGTTAAAGTCCATATTATATATTTAATTCGTAGGTATATAATATGTATATCAATATTGATAATATCGTTATTTGTTCTGTATTGTGCACCGCAATGTCAGTCGCAAAAAAAAAAAAAATATAAAAACAGTCGAACATTTTTCTCATTTTAAATGTATTATTAATATAATTTTAATATTATAACTTCTTGATGCACGTGCGATTTTATGTACATAAATATATTATATTATATATATGTCAAAAGGTTTTCGACCGACAGTCTTTTATAAAAGTCCTTTTCATTCGAGCGACACTGCGGGTGTCAAAACTAATTTAATATAATATTCCTCAAAGTAATATCAATTGTATAATATAATACGCTGTCATTATTAATGTTTGACATATTTTTTTTATTACCCGTTCGGCGCGTACTTAAAAAACTTTAAAAGTCATTTTTGCAAAGGTTTGCGTGCACATTATAGTTAGTGTTGCTAGTGATATTATACGCAAATATTACTATATATATATATAAAATAATATAATATTATATAATATAATACAATTTTTATTTTTTATTATAATATAATATAATACAATTTTTATTTTTTATTATAATATAATATAATAAAATATGTATATGTAGACACCTATACTGTTAAACATTTTAGGTACACCGAAAAGTAGCATATTTTTACATTTTTTGGCGATACGGAGATATTTTATTTTGCAACTTACTGCAAACGAGATGAACCAACATTTCATAATTTTTTATTACAAATACCGAAATTGCGAGATATACAGCAGTCAGTCTTCGTTTTATTGGCAATATTTTAAGTTTATGATTTGCTGTTAAAACAAGATGTATATAAAAAAAATTGTCGTTATTTGAAATACAGGTAGCACAATTGAAAATTAATCGTCAATTGACAAATATATAAAATATGTACTGTTATAATGATAGATTGTTTGTAAGAAATAATGTAATACATATCAAGGCCATACTCAAAGCAAATTTTCTAGATGAATTATGAAAATCATAGTACCTAATAAGTGGTGTATAAAACAATGAAAATTGTTTAAACGGTTTCATTAATAATTATTTAATACAATTTCTGGACGGGAATGATATGCAAATATTATAGTTATTATATTAGTTGAATCAAAATTCGGTTAATTTTATTAATTCTAAAAAAAAAAAAAAAATTAAACGTCAATCGTCATTATAAAATAAGAATTCGAAAAGTTAGATATAATATATGTTTTTGTTTTATCTTTGCGTTTTATCTTAATAATTATTAGATTAGATTATGTTGGTATGTAATATGCTCAGATTGAATGTTAATATTTTAGTTTACCTTATAAAATTTATAACTGCTTTACGGCCATTTATTATTAACTATATAATATAATAAAAATCTCTTTTAACAATAATAATAATACGTAATATTTCACATAGGCGGTATTTATATATTTAATCGTATATACTTGCGATCGGGTTATATGCCGACAAGCTGGTTGGGTAAAAACTTAAAACTAATTGTGACGACTAACATGATGTGCATTATAATTTATAAATTTATAAAAGTTACATATGTATACATGTTACATATTGCCACAGTGATGTTTATTTTGTATAGATATTATATATGCTATACCTATAGTATGCGGTTGCAAAAATCATACGCACGTTTATGCATCATACCGTATTCTGTTATATTATATAAGATCCGCTACTACAGTCACCGTGGGAAATGCAAATCTAGATAGATCTCATCTGCAGTATACAATATTATTGCACGTACGATAAAATAATACCTACAATAATAATAATCAATAACATTACCATCGTCGCTGCCGCCGTCAATCGATCGGCAACGATTTCCTTTTGTGAATATATTTATATATTACTTTACTCGCCGAATATTGTAACCCTTTGATGCTGCTGTCCGGGCCACCTGGGATTAACAAGACCCAGCCGCCCCGCGTATATAATAGTTTATATTCAAATATTATGCGCGTACCGATTTGCGTATACATATGTACATATAACATAATGGGATATTATATTATGTACCTATATCCACGGTATACCTGACGCGCGGTCCGCGGGGACCCGGAAGGGATAAGTCATACAGGTATGGATCGTAGATGATGTAGGTACAGTCGGTTCAGATCGCGGAGAAAATTTTAATCTGAGAAAGCCAGCGCAATAGTATTATATGTATAACGCTATAGTGCTGGTCTGCTGGTGCAGCTGTGTCGTCGTCGTGCCAGAGACGGAATTGTATAATATATACATTGTACTGCAGCCACAATAGGATTTAAGACATCCTATATACATAATAATTTAAGGTCACGGTTGCGTGTATTAAAAAACGTGTTCATTGTCGGAGGGTATACCCGTCGAAATTATTATTATTATGATCATTATTATTGACATGCTGCCAAGACGAAATAATATAACATGTATCTATAATACGACTGTGCGAATTTGTAGGTACCTATGAATATTATGCACAACCCTTTTTGAACACTTATTAACTAAGTTAAATTCCCAAACGAAAATGTTTTGTATTATTTGCGTCATTATCATATTACTATTAATATGCATAATTATTATGTACCTATATCGTCTGTATACGACGCATGGTCTATAATTTGTTAATTAGCAATTAATGTATACCAGAGAATATTTGTCATTATGTATTATGATTATCCCAATAGATCACTGCAATACACATTAATATTGTAGGGCTTAACGAATATTCTGCAACGGAAGATCAATATATTCCATAATAGGTTAGTACACTCGCGAGTTAGTATATATTATTATACTGTATGATATACACTTACATCACATTAGTTGTTTGACTTGTACAAGTATTAATAACTTGAGAGCGTTTCAATTGAAAGTCACTTTATTTTTTGAATTGTGTTTTTTACTCTGTAAATATTTCTGAAATATAATCTCCAAAACTGAATAACTTCTATTTAGCGTTTATTAAATAATAAATTATACTGAAACAACCGTTTTAATATGTTAAAATAATGTAAATTTTGATTTTGTACGTTTTACTCGTATATGCAGTTAAAACTTAATGTACCTACGATTAGATACATTATAAATGAAATATATTGTGATAATATGAATACATTTGGTATATTTCTCGAAATATTATTTAATGCTATTATACAGGAATATCATAATATATGCATTATTGTTATTAAATCGTTTATGTTTATAAACATTGTCATGTACCTATAAATAACACATCCATTTATTGTAAAAAAATATAATATAATATTATGGCAACATGTACATTCCATAATTACATTAAATTGTAAGGGTACATAATAAGTACTTGCTAGTTGCTATACGTACCTTTTACACGGCGGAATCAAAATAATTTTTATTATTATTCAAACATGTCATTTTAATAAATTGTTTATACAACATCCACGCACACGCAAGAATATATATATATATATGTATTATATATACTGTAAAATTGTTTTTATAGATAGAATACAATAAAGTCTTAAAAAAATAATAATTTATCTAATTAATATTTCTCGTATATGGTTTTAAAAATTTTAAAAAATTAATTATATTATAATACCCACTTTAATTATTGTGCCTGTGAATATAACTTACAATCGAGTAAAAAAACCAATCGTTACCAAAAATACCCTTCATCACTTGTTTCTCTAATTTCAATAGTGCAGTTACTATCTGCAAGTTTGGCAGTATAATAATCGATTGAACGTGACTCGTGGGCCTCAGTGTCTCACAAAATATCAACAAGAGTATATAAAATACTTGAGTTTTTTAATTTAGGTCAAGGGTGAAAAGAAAATAAATCTTAAAAAATATGCTAAACATAATCATTTAACGAATAGCGGATGAAGGCGATAAAGAGGAGTGCTTTTGTGTTTATTATTATTACTCACAGTGTTTTTTTTATTTTTTATCGCGTGCCACTGCACTAAAGACCGCGTGCGACGTTGGTAAGGGGAGTGTTGAACTTTTTTGCATTCTTTTTATTTTAATTATGACCTTGACTCATATTTCTCTCAAGGCCAAATGTTTTAACTACCCTCGCCGCGAGGAAAAGTTTCTTACTTTTTTATTATTATTATTCTATTGCACCTCGTGCCTCACCCTACCACCACGCCGACGCCGCTGCTGCCTTCTTTGTTATTGCTGTTAAAAGAAGTAATTTATCCATCCCCTCAGTCAGCGGTGGCTGGATTTAATTTGCATGCAACAAGTGCCATAAATATTTATCGTCGATTAAAAAAAAAAAAGAAACGAGAGAAGAAAACAAAAACAAAAACAACAGATTAAAAACATTCCAGACGTTGTATTTTTTTACGGCAACTGTACGTAATCAGGAAATAACAATTTGTTTACTGATTTTTCTTTAACACATATTTTGACGTTTGTCTATAGGTCAAAACTTTTTTAATTGTTTATTTAAAAACATGCTTCATTGTTATAAATTTAAGTTATCTCAATTTCGCAAAATTACTCTATGTTATACTATATAGCATTATAATACGCAAATAATCATAGTTTATTGTTTTTACTTCAGACTTTCTATTAAGTTATATATTATTTAATATATCTCTTAAATATATTTTTCAATATTTTATTGTAATTGTATAATATTATCTTTATTTAAAAGCAAAAAATTAAAACATACGTATACCTATAATAAAATATAAATTAAAGTACTTCCGCTCGGTCGCATAAACGTTAAACGATTAAATTATCACTTAACATTTATTATATCAATAGTGAGCTAATCGTATTTTTAACATGATTTAGTGACCTGTACATGATTGATCCATTAAACTTTAATGAACCAATAAATTAATCTTTTTTTATGAAATTAGAAATGTAAATTTAAATTTAAAACAATGCAAATGTATAATTGTACAATCATACTAAATTAATATATTTTAATTAAGTAGGTGACGTATCAGTAATTCAAAATATATTTATAATGGTTTTGCTACTTAATTCAAGTTAATGAATATTGATACAAACTGCCTGGAGAATATTGTTTATAATTATATTTTATCAGCGCTTAATTTGAATGGTAGTCAATTGACATATGTTTGATAGCTAATATTATATGTATACTAAATTAATAAATTTTCACTGATAAAAGAAAAATTACAAAATATAATATTTGTATGCAAAATTACCCACAAATACACTATATAGTATATATGTATAATACGTATAACGATAAAAGATTCTAAGAATAATTAAAAAATACAAAATGCACTAAATGAATCAGTATCAATTTCTCATAAATTATTTTCGATTGATTTCGAATTACACGAAAAAAGAAATAATAGACATACATATTTTCACGTTTCTATAGTATTATAAATTATAATACATATCTATCACACAATCACACAAGTAGAATTACTGCTACAAGTACCTAACGTTAGTATTGTTGGAAGACAAAAGCTTCAAAATGAAATATGAAAAATAAAATGAATTGTATTATTCACTAACGCCAATCTATATACATTATACGACGTACAATATCAATAACCTACAATAATTATGGCGATTTTTCCATTTTGTTTAATTAAAATAAATATAGATTTTTACCATTCTATAATATAATAGATTATTGGTGATTTTGAAACAGGTATATAAAATATTAATATTGGCGCAAATTATGTTTCTTTTTTAAAACTTTAGTGTTTATGTCAAATAACCATCAGTAAACAGAGTGTCCCAAAAAGAACGCTATTTTTAAATTAGCTAAAAAAACGTTTTATTTTTCAAAAAATTACAAAAAAGGATATGTACAGTTTCAGTATAACATCCGATTTATGTATGAAAAATAATATTATTCATTGCCCTCCACTAATTCGTTAACAGATCGAAGTGGGGTTGACAAAATTAACTATAACTGCCTCTCAGTTCTCTATAGTGAGTTTTACGAAGACGTCTTAACCCATTGGGGCTTTTGAGATCAATAGTTGAATCAATTTTTTTTTTTGATTTTTTTATTAGCCGACGTATTGATAACACATTGCAAGCAACGTCGTCCCGTTCGAGTAAGATATGAAGTCGTATCATAGATTCTGCACCTCTTTCGTTAGATTGATAAAAGATCTGAACAACCAACACACGTATTTAAATTAATATTCGGTCCATTGACAACAACTGATTACACAACTACAAACCGGAATGATAGTATTAAATCGATTAAAAAAATTATCAGAACAATGTTGTAAATATAAAACAAAAAAAATGTCAACCAATTTTTAAAAAGCGTTCTTTTTAGGATACTTTGATTATTGTATATATTCTAGCAGTAATGCTGTAAAGAAACTCTCATACTGTGTGTGATGAGTTTGTTCCTAGTTTCCTAAAAATCAAACATTTTTTACTCAATACGCAATGATATTCCTATAAACCTGTGCATGTATGCATGTAAGGAAGACAATAAAATATAAAGCCGCCATGCGTTGTACACATTATTATATACATACCACAACTATTTGTCTTATGAATCATAATTCATAAGTTATGATGATACAATAGCGATACTAATAATATATTATGTTATCGTGTCGTACGCATATTACAATATGGTATAGCTATATTATAAGCTTGGAAGCACCGATTTAGACGAATCCGTAACATATATATGAGTGCGCGGGTTTGTCGATCCAGGTGCATTCGTAACGACAGTATACCTTACATATATTTCATGCATAGTATAATAATAATAATATATAATATGCATGTCTACCTATGTTTGATAATAATAATAAAAAGGGTATGCAAATTTATGCGTTCGATCCTAGCTAGGAGGCTGTGTTCCGCATTCGACGTGCTTTCTCGCGGGGAACCGGTAGCGCGGCGCGTGTGTATAATATTATAATATATACAATATACATATAGGGTATAAAAGGGCGCCGTGAACGGGTGTCGTGACGGGGGTTGAGGGGATACAGTCTGAAATAGAGTGTGTATGTGTGTGTGTGAGAGAGAGAGAGTGACAGGAAAAAAAGGCAAATTTAGATCGACGTGGTTCGAAAAACACCACCGAAAGGGTTAAACGCACCACAGAAGAGCGCATATTTAAATATTACTAGTCGACGGCGGAGGACACACGTAACGCAAGCGAAAAACGGCACTTTAAAACCACTGGTGAGTACTATATAGTATTATAAAATTTTATATTATTATTGTCCCGCTCGTCCGCAGACGTTTATTATTATTATATTATATTTTGTTATTTTTACTGTAAAACGCCCCAAACCAGTTTAGAACTCGCGTCATAACACGCAAGCCCCACGTATGCAATCTATTCCATTTTGGGGGAAGTTTCGCCCTCACGAACCCTTGACCTCTTAGCTCTTCCTCCGCCCACAATCGGTGCCGGCTTGTCCAAATATATTATCAATAATAATAATAGTAATAATATTGTATTATACATTTATACATCATCACGTTAGCGAAATACGACGGTGTATAAACATCTTAGGAAATATTAACAGTAATATATAATAATGAATTGTACTGCAAAACGATAAAATAAGTACCCATATTTGAAATTTTTAAAGAATAATACTAGATATAATATAAAGCGGAAACAGAGATCTTTCAAAATTAATATAAATGCATTTGAAGTAATGCATTTTTAAATTGTATTATCATTCAAAATTATAAAAAAATATGTTTTTAAAACTAAAATATCACCAAATATGCACTATAAACATTTAATATTTTTTTTGTTGTGTCTTTAAACTAATTTCTAGCTTACCCATAACTATAAATCGAATAGCCCATATAAATTATATATTAACTGTATATTATATTTAAGCGATTGACATAGAAAATACATTTTTAATATAAATCGTTACATTTTTTAAAACTGAATACTGAAAGTCAATAATTTAAGACGTGTATATGAATATCAGATGCACAAATAAAATTAAAACATTCAACACTCTATAATATATAAGTAAATGTTGTATATATAAGATTTATGTAGAATGTTCAGGTACGAGTATAGTTCATAGAAAACATTACTAGTTACTACAAAAATAATATTAAATATATTTTTTTTTTAATTGAATTGTTATTATGTTATTAAAGAGTAAAATTGAAACAGATTTAATGTTTTTCGAGAGACCGACAATTTTATAGTTAAATTGTCGTTAGTTATTTATGTATTATTGTATAAAATTAAAATGTATTAGCAACTTCTATAAGAATTCGCTTTTTTTATCATGCCTATTTGGCTATTTATTTTAAATATTTGTATATCAATTAAATACATATATCTATATTGCATATATATAGGTATTCTATTCTAATAAATTTAAATTAAAACTTCGTTTTATTTAGCCATAAATATATTTTTCTCGAATTTCAGTTATTTGCATATTATAAAATAAAGTATATTATGATCAATTAAATACCATATTGTATACATAATAATATATTGGAATTTCTTATAGTGAATTATGTATTTCTATTGATTAATATTTAATATCATTAAAATTACTAAATTCGTAGGTTTAGTAAATATTGTGTATTTTAGTAACTATATAGTACAGAAGATTAAATACGATAATAAATTATTTTTATTAAACTTTTTTAAAGACACATTTTAAATAATCCATTACTTGGTATTTGCTTCTATCTCTTAAACTTTTATTATAAATAACAATACATATTTTTAACGCATAAGTAGTGTAATAAATTATTATTGTAAAAAAATAACTGATGTAGTTATATATTGAAAATATTTTTAGTATAGGATTACTTATCAAAAACTGCTAAAAAGACAAAATAAACATTGCAATTAAATTAAAATTTATTGTAGTATTTACCAAAAACTAATAATATGAGTCTTCATATAAAACTATAATGTCGTTTCCCTTTAGTACTACCTATACTACAATCCTATCAAAGTTCTACCAATAAAATAATTCTTTATTTGATAAACCGTAATTTTGTATTATAAACAATAAAATTTAAAATTAATATTTTTTTTTATTCTGATGAAATTAAATTATTTAAAATTAAGTAAATATTATACAAAAGAATAAATAAAATATACTGATTCCACAGGTTTCTGTTTAAAAATGATTGTTACGTTGTAATAAATCATCGTTTCCGTTGTATATTAGCATTTATATTACAAAATTATGTTACTAAAATGAGTAAAATCAAATGATTTTAAAAATTAAAACTCGTAGTAGGTAGTACCATTGATTTCAGAATATATTCTAATAAATTGTACTATGGTAGTGCATACATACAACTTGAGATATCATTCGTCCTAAATTGATTATAAACTCTGCGAAGAACATGAAAACGGACAGAATTAAATATCATATATTTGAATTAAAACAAAATTAAAATTTTTATAGTAAATGCATAATTAATCGAATCGAATTAATAAAAGAAAACCATAATATAAGTAGCAACGAATTTTCCATTTTAAGTAGATCACATACAGCCCACAAATAAATATAGTTATATATTATTTATTAGGTGTATAACATTTTAACATTTTTATGAGTTCTATAAGATTATGAATTTAACTAAATATTGATATACAGTTAGGTACCTACATCGATATTTTCAAAAAATTCACAGACTGTTTCGTAAATCATAATGCACAGTAAAAAAATGGGCGCATATCGATTCCGCCGAATTATATCGACTCCGCCGACTATTGATCCCCCTTTCACCATTGTATATGTATTTTAAAATGTATAGTCTATTTAGAAAGTATAATTTAGACAATATAATATATAATTATAAATTATAATATTAGTATTTAATTAATGTGTATATGTGAATATATTGTTAAATGTATAATCTAAATTGTATGACATATAACCAAATATGATCAAAAGTAGTTACATTTATACATTTTTATTTTATATCTACATACAATTGTTATCATTTTATACAATATTTAGAAATGTGACCAAATATGATGAAAAGTAAAGTTACATTAATTATAAATTTTAATTTTGAACTATATATAAATATTATCATTTTATAAAATTTAGATTATACATTTTACAATATATTCACATTTACATATTAATTAGATTAAGCATTTTCATTTTGAATTAATATAATTATATAATTGGGTTGGGGGAGGGGGGTGAATAGTGTCCGGCGAAATCAATGTATAAATTTTATAAACAGTAACCGGCAGAATCAATGTAAACCTTTTTCCTAATCAGGTAATTTCGACGGAATCAATAAATCCCCCAAAAAATAATCGCAGGACGGAATTATATCGATTCCGTCTAGCTGATAATTTTTCTATATTGATTCCGCCGGATATTTGTTTATGTTGATTCTGCCGACTGCCTATTAAACAATAACATAGGTATCATATTATTATACAGAATTTTTTTTAATCAACAGTACTTAGGTACAAGGTACATCCAGTTTACCATATTTTTTTTATTTAAATCAAAGCCATTCAATTACTGTCATCTACAACGGAAAATTTAACTACATTATTTTGTTAAAACCTAAAATAGATAAATTATAAAATTCAAATACCTAATAATTGATTGTTTTACAAAATATTTTTACAATTTATTTAGATAACGCCAAAAAGGCAAAAATTATATTGTAAAAAAGGTTATAAGCAATTGAATACAAAGTAAAATGTTAGGAATGAACTGAATTAATATTATATTTATATAACTAAGGAATATCGCCAGTGGGCAACTTCTCCAACTTAAATCTTCAATGTCTGTATTTACTCTAATTACCATTTATGCTTATTGTACTGAATTCATATAGATTGTGTAACCTAAATTTAAAAAAATGTATTTATGTAAGCATTTTACATTTTGTTATTATTTAAATAAATAATTTACAAATATTTAGCGTATTGATAACCAGCGGAATCAATATGAAAAAATTCAATAGATTTCTTACAGGTAAAATGGTTGTCGCAATCGGTATACACCCGTTAGGACATTTAAAAATGTATTAAAAATCATAATTTTTGATATAATAGGGCTCTTCATTAAACGGGCGGTATACATTAAAATTCTAAAATAGCAGAATTTGAGTAAGTACCTAAATTCATTGTTATTATTACGATCATATTATACAAAGAAAAACATGTAGGTGAACAAGCTTGATGATCATCCTATAGTGGCTATAATGTGTACGCTAATATGTATTGATAGTAAGGAAGGTATTTCGACACTCCGTATCTAATGGAATGTGACGAGCTGAAAATCATTATCACGCGTATATTTATTAGAACCGCATTATAACAGACAGTAATGGTGAACGATGTCAATGATAGCCACGAGAGAAACAGAAAAGGAGGGCAATCCGGTATATCATATGAGTAAAAAATAATTGTAAACGTGTAAAATGTGAAAAATGTGAATTGTGAAATCTGAATGTAACTTAAAAAGAGTACGAATGACTCTATCATTCACAGCGGCCTGTTGGTCTAGGGGTATGATTCTCGCTTTGGGTGCGAGAGGTCCCGGGTTCAAATCCCGGACAGGCCCGAATAACTTTTTGCATTTTTTTTTTAATATTTTTATTTTACATTCATTCGAACCGGTCTCGTTAGTAAATCGACTACTCAACGATTCCTTTCACACACACCGTTCTAAATGGTGAAAGTTTTATTACTTAAACATCGCGGCCTGTTGGTCTAGGGGTATGATTCTCGCTTTGGGTGCGAGAGGTCCCGGGTTCAAATCCCGGACAGGCCCAGCAAACTTTTATTTTTTTAAATTTTTTTTAAGATTTTTATCGTCGATAAACCAGTTTATCAGATCGCGAGTGAAAGGCAATGGAAAATTCCTAACAACCGATCGCTTGCGTTAAGGCGCGTGCATTCACTACATACAAACATCGCGGCCTGTTGGTCTAGGGGTATGATTCTCGCTTTGGGTGCGAGAGGTCCCGGGTTCAAATCCCGGACAGGCCCAGCAAACTTAATTTTTTTTATATATTTTTTTTAAATTTTTTATCATTGATAAACCGGTCCATCTGACTGCGAGTGAAAGGTAATGGAAAGATGCCAACATCCGATCGCTCGCGTTAAGCCACGTGCATTCACTACACACAAACATCGCGGCCTGTTGGTCTAGGGGTATGATTCTCGCTTTGGGTGCGAGAGGTCCCGGGTTCAAATCCCGGACAGGCCCGAAATTTTTTTTGTTTTTTTTTCGTTACTTTTTAGTACAAATTTATTTTTTGTTTACGTTTCAATCACGTGTGTTTGTGACTAAACGACGATCGTTCGTGAGTTTCTTTCACCGCGGCCTGTTGGTCTAGGGGTATGATTCTCGCTTTGGGTGCGAGAGGTCCCGGGTTCAAATCCCGGACAGGCCCGAAAATAAGTTTTTTTGCAAACAATTTTTTTTTTTTTTGCATTTTTTTTTGTTTACTTTCTCTTACAATCACGCTTGATAGTGGGAGAAATTCTGTAGTAGTTCAATCACTTCATAGCATGACTATTCATGACAATTTTATACCGAGGCCTGTTGGTCTAGGGGTATGATTCTCGCTTTGGGTGCGAGAGGTCCCGGGTTCAAATCCCGGACAGGCCCGAAACCGACATTTTTTATACAATTTTTGTCGTTTTCGAATGTGGTTTCATTGTCTATAATAAAAATAAAAATTTTATTTGTACATAATATATATTATAGCTTTTTTTCATTTTATTTTACAAACGGCATCTCAAATTATTATGGCATACAGGTTTATAAGATTTATACCACGTTCACATATACATATTATGCAAATTGAATGAACACCGACGCGCAAAAACCACCTACTATCACGAAGCTGTTTGCATGTGACGGCCAGCTATACTGTATATTATATATAATGTTATATATAAATATATATTGTATGTATATTATATATTATATTCTATACGCGCGTAACATACATTTCAGATACACAACTTCACGAGTAAATTATATGTATGTATATATGCTTACAATATATAGGTATATTACTTGGATATATACGTATAGTACGTGTATACTGTTTATATTATTTATATATAGCTATATATAGCGTGACAGGACAAAAACAATATAGAAATTCCGTGTTTGCGTTCGGAACTAATTTACGAAATACCCCTAAGGGTTTCCAGGGTGTATATATATATAAATATATATATATATGTTATAAGTGTGTGTGTATGTGTTATGTAGTGCAGTTACGCGCGGCCGCCCTTGGTGGCGGGCCGGCGACGCACATCAAAGGCACCCTTAACCCTTTGCCCGTCTGTGTATAATGTATATATGAGCATGGAAGCCGTTCCTTAAATCTAAGGAGTTACCCCGTCGCAATTAATTTCACGCGAATCGTATATGTACATGCATACAACGCATATATACATATATATTATGCACATTATACATTTTAAGGCGAGCTTTCTATTGCTGCATTGGTGCCTAGGGCGGAGATACCTACAACCACGAACAACCAGATTCATTATTATAAATAGGTGTAGATCAGACGTATGTGTGTATAATATATTAAAATATAATATTATTGTATAGTAACGTGAGCATTATATTTGAATTCAGTCAAATAAATTTATAAATTAACGACACATATAATACAAAATATAGAAGATATACTATATACGTCTACGAGACATTTCATTGTATTTGCCCTATCGCAATCAGTAATGTTTTATCTCGTCTAAATTAAACAAATCTTATTATATTTCTAATTTATTTTTAAAAATAATTTTGGAAAGCTATTATACTCTGTTGCAGGAGTTTTATATCATACGGGATTTTTAAGTGTTTTGAATCACCTACACTCAAAATAAATATATTAAAACTGTTGTTTTACAAGTTTCTTAATCATAACTATGAATTTATAGGAGTCGATTTAATGAGTTAATTTAATATGTAGTTATTATTTTAAAAGTATAATTTATAATTTTCATCTGCACATTTTAAAGTTTATAAGTTCCCTACAAATATTATAATAGCCTGTTGGGTATAGGTACATGAGGGGACATAGAAGATACCTTGTAATCTTATGAAAAATATATAGGTACAAAATATATTTAAATAATGTTTTCATTAGTATAGATATTTTATTAGTACTACAGTATTTTGTAACTAAATAGTTAAAAAAAAACTAAGTTAAACATAAGATTTTAGTATTATATTATTTCAGTTAATTAAAATAAATAAATTTTGCTCAGAAGTTTTGAAATTACAATGCTAATTCAATATATATTATATTATTATTCAGTAATTTAATAAATTTAAACAATTATAAACCGATAAATTAATATATATAGTATATACATAATATAACAAAAAAAATTACATTTATTTATTATTTTTAAGATATTCTATATTTTCTTCTGCTGCTTAATAATAATTCATATGAAAAAATAATAAAATGATAAAATATTGAATATGCGTATATTATTAAGTGTTTAAATGTTGTACGTGACATTATTCTGAGTTATAATAACAGCATATTATTATACTGAGTTTATTGATCTAATAAATAATCATATGTATAATATTGCTATTACTAATTATCTTTTGATTTTTTTTCTATGTGCATACAGCAAGATACAACTGTTGCCCTGTCTTGTGTATAGGATATAATGATATTTTTATTTTTTAATGTAAATTTAATTTTCTTTGTTTAAATTCTAGACTCGTTTCCTCTAATGATTCATAGCCTTTGGGGCCTTTTACTCAAATAATAAGTTTGCAAAACTCATCTTCCCCCTCAGGTGTAACGATTTATTTTCGTATAACCTTCTTAGACTAATTACTATTCATAAAACAGGATACAATAATGTGTTTTGCTTGTTCTAATAACACGTTTCGTAAAATAATATTATACTGAAATGTGTTCATTAAATGTATTCACATTTTTTTTTAATTTTATTAAAAGCAACTATTAATATAATTTCAGTGTAATTACTAGTTATTAATTAGACACCAACAATATATTTAATATATTTATTTACCATATTCCAATGGTGAAAAAACAATTCTAATTAATCCATCGTAAATTTCATTAAATTAAAAGAAAATGTAAATTTTGATTTTATCGTATAATTAGAAATTAATAATTAAACTCATTTTTAAACGTGTTTTGTAGAGAATCAATACACAACTATTCAATATTGGTTATTATATAATATTGTTTTTGTAGTTCATTTTAAATGAAGTTTAATACTCAGTGGAATACACTAATAAAATACGTCATGATAATATGTCCAATCATGTCATTTCACCATCAAATAATATTTTAAAATTTGTATTTTGCATACACAATACCTATATAGTATACTATTATGTAATACCTACTATTAATATTACCTCTATAAAAGAGTTATTTATTTTATTTTTTTTTGAAAATGTCGTAATTATTGTGTAATATAAATCACACTCGCCACGAAAAAAAAATATTTACTTAATAAAAGTATAAAAGTAATATTCATAGACGTATAATATTTTGAAATAAAACTAGCAATCGTATTAATAACAATATATAATACGATGTTTCTATTTGATATCTCTTCAATGCAATTCAAATAATAAACAATTCTGCATATACAAGAATCATTGTAGTTTACGAGTAGAATAACACGTTTTTAAACCATAATATTATTAAATTTAATTCTCTACAGCACAATAACTTGTTTTTGTATGAGATTAAATTAACCATAATATTTTTCATTTCTAAAACTGTTTATTTAACTAAAAAAAAAATAAAATATTAAATAAATCTCGTAGTCGGTCGATTATTATGTATTGTCAGCTAAACTTTATTTTATATCATGATATACTATAGTATAACAAAGTTATTTTTCAGCTATACTGAAATTGAATACAAAATTGATTTGACATTTTTGTTTTTATATGCAAGATTTAAAAATTTAATACAAGGTTCTTATTTTTAAACATTTATATATATAAGAAAAAAAAATTCTACCGGAAAGTGAAATTAAATTTTTACTGACATTTCAATTTAAAATGTATGCGATATATTCGATATTAACCCATAAAATAATGAGGGGTTAGTCGAAATTATTCGTTGGGTCAAAATTTTTAAAAACTTAATACAAAATCCCACAAAATGTGTTCTTATTTCTACACAAAAATTCTAATCACACTTTTTTATATACATCATATACATTTAAAGTTAGAATTTTGATGAATTTCGTAAAAGTCTTAAGTCAATTACATTATAAAATTAAAATATATTAATATTGATTATTTCGTTAAATTATATTGTTTTGCATCAACAGCTCGCTGTAAATTACATGAAGCGAAATCTCTCAATTCACAAACACGTTACAATAATAATTATTAAAGTTTGACGTTCGCTATAATTGGTTCTTGTCCCCTGCTGTAGGCTGTAGTATACTAGCATTCATATTTAATTTAAAATTTAAAACCGCTGAATAGTGGAAAAACTTTAGTAAATTATGGTAGTTTAAATTTAATCAATAAATATTTCTAAGCATTACCACTTATACAAGCAAATTCTGATAGCACCAGGTTGGACTTTATAGGTCATCGAAACAAATTCATTAATCATGATTCATATTATGTATTCATAAATATAGAACTGAATAAATTATAATATATAGATTAGGTTGTAATAATAGTATAGGAATAATATTTATTGATCGATAATGTATTTTTAACAAACAATAAATTTTGTCCATAATAAGCACATTAACATCAAGATTATTATTACGGTAATAAAACAAATAATACCACTGAAACTTATTTTCATAATATTATTATTGGTTTTAAAATTGTAGCTATTTATGCACTGTTTTTTTTTTTTTATCGAAACGTGTATTACCAGATAAACGCGCGTAAAATATCATATCATAATATAGCCGCTATATTATTTAATCTATATGGCTATATGAGAATTTTATACTCGCGGGTGTCGCTGGTTTCTACCAAAAATTAACTTTCCGTTTTCTATCAATACCTTTTTCCATTAAATTAAAAAAAAACGGCATTTCTTTTTCCTCCAGTTATAAATTATAGAATTTTATAGTTTGGGAACTCTTATATAAGATTTATAATAATATTATATTTTTTAGTAACTATAATATTATATGTACACTATACAGTTAAATAATAGTTCTATACCTACAACTATTTAAATCATTACCCATTATTTTTTTTCAAGTTATCATATAAGTAAAATAATATTCTAAAAGTAGTAAAAAAAAATTATCAAGACAAAACATGTAAAAAGACCAAATGTGTATCGTAACCGTTTTCCGATTTTGGAATTTTGTTCTTTATATATATTTTATAATCAAGAGATTGTATTTCCTCCGTCATGAATTAGGCAAATGAAATCTATAACTAATGATATTACTTTATAGCTAAACTTCAAAAACTGCAGTTAAAATAGCTTTTTCATAATCAACAAATATTACTATTTAGTGTTTTATTACGATGCTCGTAATATGTATAGGTATTGTAATGTTCATTCCTACCACCCCCTATATACCGTAATCTGTATTTATTCAAATTGACTTATTATTATTATTGTTATTGTTGTTTCCAATACGCCAATTAACCGGTGCACCGCGAACAATGGACGCAAGTATTATGTAGGTGCCGGATGTCCGGCGCTCGTATGCCATAAAATGACAATAAATATTTTCGTCGGCCGACTTAATGTCTCGTGAATAATTCGTTGTTGTCGTTGGGTCGACGGTAAGGAAATGATTGTTATTAATGACTGTCCACCGCCGCGATGACCCTGTCGTCGGGCGAGTGCTTATGTACGTATGATGGGGCGTTGTGTTGTGCACACGCGCAAAAAGGTTTTGAAAAAAAAAAAGGGTTGACCGCACCCGGCCAAGGGCCAAGGGTCAAGGGTCACGCCTTGTATGTGTGCGTGTGTGTATTATAGGCACCGGACCATTGACCATTAATAGGTTAGTCATATATAATATTATAATATTTTATGTACCCGTATTATACCTATATGTACTTATACCTATAAACTGCTGAAGCGGGGTGACGTGAAATTTATTACTCCCGAACCGCGTGCGACACGTAGTGGCACGCAATTTTATAATATCGCTATTAGCACACATACACATAATATATTATTATATATGAATTGAATTAATGACGTAGTAGGAACACACGCGCGCGGGCCCCGAAGCAGGACCCTCCGCGCCGACCACGATATATATTTGCGAGTATATATATATTGTCACAGAGAATTGACAGAGATCATGCACGAAACCCTCTCGGGAAACAAATTCGGAACTGTGTACAAATATACCTATACTGTTTGCTCGGATGTGATATATGCGTATAATATAATAATTACATAGTTGAACGGATGGCGCGTGACGAAAATTCGCCAATATAATGTAATATAATTAGATCCTGCAGGATTTAAATGCCCTAAAAATCCTAACCAAAAATACGTGTTCAATGCAATAATGCTCATAAAAAATTACCCACATTTGTTTGATATAGGAACTCAATAGTGAATAATGACGGTTCAACTTTTGACGTTAACTCGAAATAGACGCGATAAAAATGTAATATTTTAACTGATCGCAATTAGTTGTTATTTGTTTTTGAGTATAAGACACTATATGTGTTCACATCAAATAATCGCTGCAGATAGATAAATACATTATTGCGTATTTTTATTCATAAATAGAATGATATTGATATTTGGTATGAATGAAAAATACTTAAAAATTAAAATCTAAAAAAACATTGTATTTCTCGATTTAGTATTTTAAATTTCCTAATTTACACCAAAAGCCCGAACATTATGCTAATATGCAAAATAATATTATTAAATATTAATAAAATGACCCAGAGGTGCTTAAAAATACAAAATAAAAATTACACAGTTACATAAAAGTATGAAACGATTAAGTTATTGAAATACATAATTGTACAAGAAAACCTCAAAATTAACTTACATTAAAATCTGAGTTTTTATAACAATAAATGAGATAATAATAATAATAACATTATTCAACTTCAATTGCTTAAGGTTTACATCTACTGCAGTATATTACGCATTTATTTATGCATCGCATTTAAGTCTGTCATACATACGGAGTACACCTAATCTAACATATTTCGACTAGTTGCCTAATATAAATAAATCACTGCATTATTACAATTATGTTTTAGCTATTGATATATACTATTATTATATACATAAAATGATGCAGAATTATGTGTCTGATATCCGCCTGTCGAATGAAAGTTACAATTGCCGTAGACACAGTTGGCTATATTTCTACAGTTGAATTATAAGGGAAAATATCATAGCGATATTCGATTAATAGGTAATACACAAATATTAAGAATCATTGAGTTCTATTTGGGTATACCTATATACATACTTATATATCCTATGGAAATTAAAAAATATCACGATAATAATATATTAATATTATTGATGATTTAACAGAATCTGAAGTCGAAATAGAGTTTCCAACATTTCAAGTAAAAATCATACTATATTTAGTAACATTAAATTGAAATGTTGCTAAAAAAAATTGAGTAAAATGATTCATAATAATTATATATACATATTATACAAAGTGTAGCTTTATTGAAAAACAACTTTTATTTTAAACATATTATTTTGCACCATACTTATTATTATAGGTAGGTAACTATATATCTTATACTGTAGTAAAAGACTACTTGAATACAAACAAATCATATATACATATTATATTATATAGTAGCCCTTAATTTGCTAACGCGACTACGCGAGCATCATATTATTTTTTAGTAATCTATATGAATTTGTGTCGTCATTGCACCTATATTTTGTCACATATAATTTGGAGATGTATATTATATATCAAAGCTAACTTATATAGTAAATAAGCGTCGAACAATACAGTATAGTATATACATATATATATTATACGTCATATTATTATATTATACAAATATATATATATATATATATAGGGTACAAAGGATTCTTTTATTATGAACCTAAATTGGACAATACGATACCTTATTAGTGGAAATACAAAATATACGTTTAAATTATAAATTTACAAACGCGTCTATGTATTTTACATATGTGATTGAATTATATGATTTAAAATTGTAGTTTAAATGTTTAAAACGTATTTTCCAAGAACGTTTCGGGTTTATAAAATAAAATATAAGAATCGTCCTCTAATAATATTATGCGTAATGTATAACTCGCACGTACGCCGCGTTTTTCGGATATATGTATAATACAGCACTCACCCCCGCCAGATAATCCGCTACCGCCAAACGCGCGGGCGGGTCCCGGACATTCGTCGGCTGCTGCTGTTGTCGGTGCCGGGGCGCGTGCGAGGGTGGTGACCATGGCGACGGTCGTACGCTGTACGCGTATTTTGACCGCGGGGGATGGCGGCCCGCCATTTTATTTTCCACCACTTTCATCGCCGCTACCGTCGCCACCGCCGCCGATGACGACAACAACATATCCCATACATATATGATGATCTCTGCACTTGCCCGAGGTCGTTTCGCGTTCAAAATATCGTAAATCCGAGTTAATTTGTGGTCTATATCATAATATAATATTATAATTGATTACATCGTCGCCGTACCACGCAACAGAGACGCGCATTTATATTGCACGACTGCCGACACACCAACGGTCTACTTTTTATTCCATATAAGCGAGCAACTTTTTTTTTAAATTATTGGGAATTTATTTAATAGAATAATACATAAATATCTGTAACTGATCTATTCGTGTGAACTCAAACCTGTAGCCGCTATCTCCTATAGTAATTATCTAATAATCGCATTTGGTAACGTACGCGTAGTATATTTCACGAAAACAACATTTGGTCTGAAAATCTCTTTTTTTTTTGTCGCTGACTTAAAAAAAAATATTAAAAACTTGAACTAAAGAGTTTTTAATAGTTAATTATATTTTACATTTACAATTTATAACGTATTTTATTTCAATATACAGTGTTCAACTAAAAATTATCATTAAAAATTATTTGTATAGTTAATCGAGTAACATCACCAAATTAAATTAGTAATTTTTTTTTTTATTAACAACTTGATATCTTTGGTGGCTTTGAAGTCATTATTTCAATGTTTTGAATAGAGATGAATTCTTTCAGTTATAAAAATACAAGATATTTATAAAAGTTAACATAATTAACTATAATAATTAAGATAATTGTTATGTATTATACTATATTTGGGCGGGGTAGCTTGTGACTTTTTGATTATTGTGTTGATAGCTACACTATACCGGTTAGACTTAAAAATAGTAAGTCTTCTCTTACACAGAGAAAAACATTTTTTTCTAATCTAGCAGATTGAATTATTTATAAATTACAAGATTCAAAATATTAAAACGTACATGGTTATTCAAATCGATTCACCCGATTTTAAATGCTTATTATATATTTTTAGTTTTTAAGTTATTTATAGTAATATAATGTGGTACATTAAACAAATTAATAATATTTAAAATTTATTTAAAAGTACTCCCATAAATGTTCTATATGCGGCTTCCCTAAGTCACCCGAACATCTAGTTGAAACCCAAATTAATGTTATGCATATCATTGACTTTGTTAATTATTTAACCTCACTTTGTTTGATTATAATGGTTGTATATTGTACGTGTACTCAGTATCTTTTGCCCGTCATATCTCTAAAAAAAGTAATCACAGTATAGCCTAAGATCAGGTGACCTATATGAAGTCGTCTGGCGCAAATTTATTATAAAAGTGATATAATGATGAATTATAATAGTATATAATGTACTATACTATACAATCACGAGTGTATATATACATAACTGTATAATTCAATACATATTCGTACATCACTCGACGACGGAACGTTTTTCGAAAACGAGTCGTTCTTCCGCCTACAATCGCCTCCTCCGCAGCTTGTGATAATTATATTATTATTGTGACAGCCTCATCGACGCTACATCATTATCACTATTATTATTATTATTATACTTTTTCCGCGTTCAACACGTAGTTGTTGTTTCCACTTCCCGTTCACGCTACCGCCTCCATGACTATCGCCACCGTCGCCGTTTGATGATGGCATAATTTCGCTCGTCGAGCGTTGTTATTATTATTTATTTATTTTTATTTTTTACTTTTCCTCTCTTATTCGTCTTATTCTTCTTCGTCTTCTCATTTGCAGCCTAACTGTTGCACTTGCCAACGCGTATATTTTAGCGTCCGAAATCTATTCATAAAAGTTCTCAGCCCGCCACTCTAGAATATATACATTATAATATATTATATTTTTCCACAAGATAACTTTTCCTTTTGCTCTTTGCCTGTAAACACCGCTTTAAGTATATATTAATATATTTATATCGTGTAAAATATATAAACATTTTATAATCATAGATATTATTTAGGTCGTGTAAAATATATAAACATTTTATAATTATGGATATTATTTAGATCACGTAAACCAAGATTAGTGTTATTCGTTTATTGTTTTGTTGTTAATTTCACTAATTCACTCCACTCGTATAAAATATATTCTATAAACGCTTGAAGTTTGATTTTGTTTTGCGACAATGACGTACGATGCTTTTGAATTCACGACGAAAATAGCCATCTCACTGCACAGAGAACAGGACGAGGTGTTATTCGTCTAAATATGATGTAATTATTATTATTACTACTTTTTATTTCATATATACGTACACGGAAAAATGTCGTAAACTGTATAAGATTTTATCAAAATTTCAAAACTGCCAAGATATGCGGCCATCAATTAGGGGACAGTATACCATAAAAGCCATACTAACTTACGCCGTGTGACGTGAATTAATTAAAATATCGTACGTGATGGAATTTTAGTGCGTTTAAAATCGCATTATGTTATATATATGGTAAAAACGACCGCCGCCGGGTAACCGTGCACAGACGAGGCCGTTAAAACTCTCTGTCTCTCTGTATATATATATATATATATATATATATTTATGTATGGCGACGATAACACGTGTATAGCGGCTAAAAACAATTACCGTACACTACAATATGTGAGGAATCTGCTATTAATTACGAGCAACGGGGTTGCTCTCTGTCACACACGTTCACTCACTCACTTTGTCTCTCTCCTTCTCCGCGTATAATATTATTATTATATGGTGTCGTGGCGTAATAGCTGCAGACATGATAGGGTGAAAAAAATAACGGTATATTCCATATATTGAAAGGATTTATATAATATTATGGTAAAAACAACGTTTCAGTGAATTCTCATAAATTATAAGTTCTATATATTATATTTTCGTATAGTCACTCAGAACACAATATACATATATCTCATGTAGTATTTCGTAGCTGTTTACGAATTTAATTAGAAATGTATTTAATAAAATGTATTTAATATATACATAATACGAACTTTTTGTATATCTTATGATGAAAGTCGAATGGTGATAACACTGATAACTGTTTAAAAATTAATTTATTACCGAGAAGACAGTTAAACATTTCGGCGCTCATTTTGTTTCATTTTGTTTTATCGTATAGAAAAGTACCTGTCATATATGAATTTCGAGATTTAATGTAAAATGTCAATAATTCGATTCCATCTAAATTAGTAGTTTGATAATACTTTGAGACTTCTAATCTATCTTAAGACTTGAATACAAAAAAAACCAAATGTAATTAGCTGAGTATCGATAACTTCAAATTCTGAAATACCTATTTTCATTATTAAAAACTCTAAAACGTTATATTAACGCAGTACCACTATACTTTTTTCTTTCGATTATAAAATTTCCATCACATACAAAGCTATTTCACATAATATATCCGATATTTTTAAATCCAATTTTCAGTGTACATCGTACGAATTTCTGCAATATTGCATTACATCAACCACTTCAGCAGTATATATTATATTCGTACGTATTGATCACACTGAAATAGTTCACTCGCGTAAGTCATATGGAAACCCATAATGATTTACTGCTACACGAGATAGTATACGTCATTTGGTGTAAGCTATCAGTATAGTGACATGATACTTTAACGTTCGTCTATATAAATATATATTATTATGATTACATATCGCAGCACTTGAAATGTGACGAAGGACTTGGCGGGTGACATTATATAACTACATCGTATCACATCATATACTATAACGAGAAAAATATTATCAATATTATCATCACACAATTCCATCCTAAGACCAAACTAAAGGGCATTGGCATGGATGTTTAGTGTCTAAAAGTGCTCGAAATAAGGTGCGCAATAATACACGGCGATCAATAGTGTCAAAGCGACGACGATATACACAGAGGATGTTTATCAGGAGCATATAGCATAATATATTATGTATAAAAGGGTCCACCTTATTTTCTCGTTTTATTATTTAGCTAACTAATACAAGCGAATAGGAAAACACGGTAATCGTTATATATTAATATATATATAAGTACGTACACCTATCTAACATGAATGTGCTGTGCGATGTTTGCGATCGCGACGAGATGTTACAACGTACATTCTATAAGTATCGTCTACCTGTATTATATTATTTTCACCGCACATATAGCTATGAAACATATTTTATCGATTTTCAATATGTTGCATACATCGAAAAACTGCGTTTATAATATATACAATACTACGCAGAACAAATCTGAACAGTTTTCTGATCAGAATAATATAATTATAATATACATACCTAAATAAAATACCTGAATTTATTAAAGAACATAGTATTATTACAGTTTCATAATATGTTGTATAATATAAAAGTATTAAGTGCAATAATTATCTAGTTCTGGTACATAATATAGGTACTTCTATAAAGAAAGGGAATTAATATAATAGGTAGGTAGGTAGGTATACAGTTTTAAATCACTCTAATATCGAAAAAAATTATAAACAAAAATAATCATAATATTTATCGGACGAGGTTGAACGTATGCTTAGACGATATTTTGTTTTATGAAAAAATTACAAACGTATTTGTTAACGATAAAGCCCCTACTTTTTAAGTTAAATTTTATTTTCACATTATTTCTTATAAATATTGAACTTTACTGAGATTATTCGTATGGTGCTCAGAAGTTTAGAATCAAATTATATAAATATAATAATAAATCTATTTGTCAAATAGGTGATATTTATTATTTTAATGTTAATTCCTAAGAAGACTCTCAATAACCATTGAAAAAAGTGTTTATTGAATGCATTATATGACTTAATATAATATTATATGGTAACATAGTTATACCTAGGTGCCGACTATTTCCAAATGTCTGTGAGATATGCCTAGATTTTTCTACTTATGCGATAATTGTTTTTGAGTATCTTGTGTTAATTTCGTGCACTATTGGCTTTAGCCAATGATCTGTGTCTGCGGTCGGCGTATTATGTTATATAATAATATGAATGTATAATATTTTATAAAATAATTCATCATCCGAAACGCGCGCGCGTTAAATTGTCGTAACGGTTTGCAGCCGCGCCCGTTTGCATATATTATTATTCATTATACAAACCGACGTCGGTATATATATATATACGTAGTCATACATATGATACATATTATTATCACGCTTATATTATACAATATTATTAAATCGGTGTGGAAAACAAAAAAAAAAGTATAAATTAATATAATAAGACAATAAAAAACGGAATTATGAATTCACCGGTTTTATCATAGAAACAATGTAATATTATACAAATATAATATATATATATATATATATATATATGTATCTGACGTTGTACGGTGGAGGTAATAATAATAATAATACGCGTACTTTTCGGGAATGGTAGGGGGGGGGGGTGCAAATGAGGTCTGCAGTGCGAGTTTTGCAGCGCGCGTATTATAATATTATATAGCCGTGCACATATATAATCGGGTCGCCCGGCAAAACAATAGAAGCTGACTGCCATTGGTCGAGCCCGGCCACCGGCGGCGCGCCACTATGTATATATATATAATATCATACGCACTGGCGATAATATATATATATATATACACAGCCTATACCTACGCGCGCACACACACACTCACACAAACGTATATATATACAGCGCCGCGGGTACAAAAGGGATACCCACGGGAGAAAGGAAAGCCAGTCCAGCCGTCAGCTAATTAAGGGTTGCGAATGTATTGTGCACTGCAGGCAAGTAGCGGCGGCGGCGGGTAGACCCGAAGGATAACGCGCGCCCGAGTAAAACAAAGGACAGCCTTTACCGCCGCCAACCCCCGATCGTCCTTTGCCGCGCTCTTCTGCCGGTTCGGGTTCATATATATATATATATATATATATATGTGTGTGTGTGTGTGTGTGTGTGTGTGTAGTGTATACACTCTAATATGTAAATCGCACGAGCGCGCGTGCGTGTGTGTTACCCGACCCCGACCCTGCAGCAGCAGCAAAAACGTCAACTCCAACACATGGGCACATTATACCCGTTTACACTTTTGGAAGGAAGTTTGGATAGTGTGCGCGAACATATTATTATAATAATATATACTGTATAATATTATAACGCGCGCTAATGGATTCGATTAATTAACCATCATGAGAGGCCTAAAACCGTTTTCGTCGACGCCGTTGATACGATGATATAATATATTACTATGACGCGCCAAGTGTATTGCTTTTCGAGTCAAAAAACAAACAGCGTAGGTAAGTATACGTTGAAACGAGGGCAAACAACGGGCACCGCCTGGTTTACGGTGTACATATTGCAGTGTGTAGGTACCTATACCTATACCTATACCTACTAAAATAATAATAATAATAATAATAATAATAATAATAATAATACGATATAGTCTCGCGAGTCTCGGCAGAAAACTCGCGTAATAATAACCACCGCCTTCTCTCTCGTCGGACGAGTTTCGTAAACGCGAAACTCGCACTGCGAAAACGGTCGAGCGTTATTAATACATTAATAATATAATAATATGTGTTCACCGTCGTTGCCGTTATCGCGAGAGCACGCGGTATCGCGTTACTCGGAAATCCTTTTTGGCTCGTTGGCAGAGGATTTCCAGACCGCCCTATGTAAATAACCGTAATCAGAACCGTCGCGGATTACAATAATTATCGGGTCTTAACGGCGAATATAATAACGAGGACGTTTTACCCAGAGAAATATAATGATGTGAAGGCATTACAACACTGCCAATTAAGATATGTATTAATATTAATAATAATTATATTCGTTCCACGTCGATAATGGATGATGGTACACAAGAAGATCTCATGTCATATTTCAATCGAAATTTAGGACGTGTACCAACTCAAAGCAACATAATATACGGCGATGTTTTAGAGAAGACAAGGGTTTAAAAAAAATACAATAAATCAGACAAAATCTGTAAAACGAAATTCAAAATGTTCTTTTTTATTACAATAAAAATGTATTCTAATTTAATAACTTAAAATGTGATATCCATATTGTATTTTTGATATCAGATGATCTAATATAATTTTTTCGATATAATAATTCAATATTGTAAAATTTAAAAGTTATTTGGTATTGGTAACCTTTATATTTCGGTTGGTTCCTAAAATTATTATTAATATTGGCTAGAAATTAGTGTGAATTTACTTTGAATTTTACCGTTATAAAATACAAATGATCATAAATGATTATAATGAATAGTAATTACGCAAATAAATAAATATCAATAACCGTAATTATGTACTCTATGAATTAATGCAATATTTATACATAATATTAAGCATTTCCCGAAATACTTTTACAATAGATATTTTACTCGTATTATAATATTAGATAAAGCACATAAGATATTATTACATTATTACTGCAATACACATAATATTGTATGTATTGAGGTTAGTGTTGTATAAGTTGAGGTATTTTAGTACAGAAAATATATCTACACATAACTTTTAAGACTGTTGTATTATGAGCTATTGGGTATGTTATTTTATTTACTGGTTGATTATTATGTGTAGGTATTATAATACACGTAAAGAACTAGAGACGTCATGTCGACTCAGACGCGCACATCGAATATCGCGCAATATTTATAATAATAGGGTCACCCAGACGTCGTAATGTTGGTTTACGTTTTTGTTCCGCATTTTGTCGCCTTTTACCCGTAGGTACACACTACATCCAGACGAACAGACGCCATGTTATATTATAACGCGTATAATACATAATATAGAATATTATTCGCGTTAATCGCATCACGATCGAGCACACCTGATCGGATTCGCACGGAGCACATACAAATAAAATGTACCTATGCCAACCGCGCAGATTATAATAATAATTATAAAACGTGTGTGCGTCATAAGTCCTCTTATTCCCCGTACATTATGAATTATATAATAAATAATGAATATAGTGACATTGTTGTGTCCCCGAATTCACGAGTACTCGCGAGGACACGATGTCGAGTTAAACAAAAATATTTTATAAACTGTTTGAGACGTACGTAATAAGCCACATATTATACATGATGTGCTTCGATCCGAAGTACAATAAATTGTCTACCTACGCTTTATATATAAACGTGGCGTAGAATATGAAATCGCGACGTCGCCAAAAAATTGATCACAGACTTGGTATTATTTATGTATAATCTACGAACGCGAAATGTCATGCCGAAAGGCATGCGATGTGTATGATATTACAATGTAAAATATTATATCATGCTGTATGCGACGATAACGAGTACACGAGATCGCGATGATAATATAATGCCACTGTTACTATGACGCTGACGCTATCTATATAATATTATATTGCATTGCAGTATAATGCGTGACGAACGGGGGAAATCGACACATCCAGCATCCGCTCCGTCAAATAAACGAAAAATGACCGTCTTCAGCACGACGTCGCCGTCATCGCTCTTATTATATGTAATAATATTAATATATTATGTAGATAGGTGTATAATATACGACGACGACGAACGAAAAAGGTATTTGTCATTTTCTCTTCACACGTGCAGCAACTCACATACGAATATATATATATATATTACATAATATTATCGTCTAATGCGCGCCCGATGCATCAATATTTATTGACACTCGGCGGAGTAAATAACATTTCGAAAAAGAAAACGCTCTCGAGTTGTATGTACGTATATGTATAATAGGTATATATAAAAATATACACGTGCATACATTATACACAACGTATATATGTGTATGTATTATACTGGCGCGCATACATTTCTCTCCCGTGGAGTATACATACATATTGTATATATAAACATATACACTCCGCCGAGCTATATCGCCGCTGCCGTCGTCGTATATGGACCGTATCCACGCGAGATAGAAACACATTATAAATAAGGAAAACTCTCCCCCGAGAGCCCGTCCAGCAGTCGCGGGGCGGCGGTGCAGCGTTCGCGGGAAACGCTCGGTGTGCCGGCTGAGAATCGGGCTGGCGATGTATATTATATACACATAGTGAGTGTCGGTGGCGGCGGGCGTGGGGCGCAGGTTGCGGGGCGACACAATGTGCCGAGAGAATTCTGCCGGGTCGTTTTAATACCCGTAAAGGGATTTCAAGGAAAACGTCGATAGTGTTTTTCCCGGAGTTTTATGTGTGCGTTTTATACGTGTACGTGTATATATATATATATTATATTGCGCGCGCGATGGGCGGAAAGGAAAGCGCTCTTCGCCGCTGTCGTTGCGATAAGAGCCGATGCCGTTTATAATGGCTGCACTATTACTATGCACGCGCGTTTATATATATTACTAGAAAGCGAGAGTGAGATAGAGCAAGAGGGAGAGTTAGAAAGGGAGCAGAGTCCCTATATATGGTCCCTCTTTCAAAAGGACCCTTTTTCCTTGGACTTTTTCTTTTCCCGACCAATGACCCGTCTCCCCGGCCTTAAAGCTCCCGAATACGCGCGCATACGCACGCACACACACACACACATACACCCAGGGTGGTTTCTACGACGGGGGCGGTTTATGGAGCGCAGAGTTTTTATGGCCGTTCGTTCGTTTTTTTTATTATTATTATTCCGTTCGTGTGGGGTGGATAAACAGGTCTGCCCGCCACCGCCAATGTCTCGGACACATTTCGATCGAAACGCATAAAAAGAAATCGTATATACGACACACGTTTTTTTAATGGAAGTGCGTATGAGTCACGAATCGCGATATATACTCGTCCGCCTCCGCGGGGGTGAGACGACAGCCAAGTATGGGGTAAGTATAATACGTATATGGTGTTGTATATGATATATTACACACATTCTCTGGAAACGACCACCTCTGCTGAAACACATTGACTAACGGCAGACGACGTGATCTGAAACGTTTTTATTTTTTATTTTCTGTACTCCTGTACTCTCATACATTTTTCAAGTGTACGTCGGTGAGATTTCAAAAAGAGGACAGACGAAAAACCGTCTGTAATGCAAAAATTCTTAAATTACTACTTGAAACTATGCGTCTTATATTATACTCTTTAAGTAGATCGGCAGCAAACATTTCACAATGCGATGACGCACCATTTTATTATATTAAATATGCACTCTAATGGTCACATCTTAAATTCGTGCTAATAAGTTATAATACTCTTACTGATTTAACACAGACTTTTATTATAGTGTGCGGTGTGCATCTGCGAATATATCGTCGTGATGATGGGGCCTGCGTTTGTCATTTTATAATATTATGCAAATTCGCATAATATACATTTTGATGTAGGTACCACAATTATGAAGAAAACGAAAAACTATACAATATTCTTACATGCGATTCGGACGAATTATTGCTTGGAGCTATTTTATTATACAGTATCTCATATTTACATAGTTCCAAGTCGAAATTAGCTATACTGAAAGTGTTTCCACTATGGATACTTGCTATTTTATATTCGATCATGTCCACCAATTTCTATTATTTTTCCAATTTAATCATAAATGTTGTAGCTGTAACATAACATGCGTACTGTATAATTATACAGAATTTTTAAATAAGCGCAATACATATTATAATGTCTAATATCTATATTCAGATACAGTTTAAAAATCCAATCGAAAACTAAAGATTACTATTTAAAAAAAAATATGTATTTAATTTAATAAGGTAGCACATTCAGCATTTTCATTTTATCGTACCATATGATGTAAATTGGGTAATAAAAACATAAAATTTAAGAAATAAAAATAATCACGAATAAAATTTAGAAAAACCGTTTATAAAAATTCATAATCGGTTATACAATAAAAACACGTAATTTACATCGACTTTCAATCGATTGTCATTCATCGTGACTAGTGTAGGTGGCATAATATTAGGTGGCAATCGGAGGTAGCATTCGATATATCTCAAAGAAAAATGTTCGGTTCGAATATTTTGAAACGAATTTTTAGGAACTTTGATCGCCAGCCATTATGCAACGCATGTCTATTATACTAATATAATATTATAACGCGCGATGACGAATATGTCATCTAGTAGAACACGCACTGCGGGAAGCGCGCGACTTTTTTGATTAACGCGCGCCCGTCGCGAACCGTCATTTATACAAATAATAATAATCATTATAATATTCTTATTATTGAAAAACGGCGACGAATGATTTTTCGATAACTCGCAGCCGCCGAAGTGTCTGGGTTTTGCGACGTCCCGCGGGCATCGCCAAAAGAAAACAATAATACATTATACAACTACCGATACGTCCGATTCTATTTGCGTTTCGTTTTTATTATTATTCCTATTGAACCCCTTTTGTCGCGTCTCGTCCTCGACTTTAATATTTTAAACGTCACGTTGACAGATATTATTATTATTTCGTCTGTTTAAAATAAATTCCTACGCAACGACGTTCTATACATGCACGCGTGTTTTAACAGCATCATAATATAATACGCCGATTTGTTTTCTTCTTAGCATTGCTCCCGGGTTACAAAAACAATCAAACCTACACCCCTCTCTCATGGGAATCAAAGTACGGCTGTCGTAATCTCGTTGTCGTTGGACGCGTTTCTAAAACAATATTCTTATATTATTTGCTTGTGCGCACGTCGGAAATGTCAACGTCCGAGAGTTGGCATTTCCGTGACTACGACAACCCAGACGTATAGTATATACGTATCGTCTATACATACATTGTAAACGAATCGCCGTTATAAACTATGGCTGTAACGATTATAAAATGTTGAACCATAATTTATTAAAAATATTATAGAATTGGAATTGGAACCTTCAAAACAATTTTTTATTAAACCATTTTTGATTTCTCGCAGTACCGAAATCGAAATCACCGCAGCCTCTAAACACGTCGTAATTATACTTTAATCAACCCGTGAAAAACAGAATTTCTTTTACACTACTAGTTTGGGGTCGTCTAAACCATAATTTATACAATTTTATATTAATTGAGTAGAATATAATATTTCATATGCATAAAAATATACGGTAATAGAGGGGATTTTTATGTAACGTTGATGGTTCTTTGGAAACAGTTGACAAAATTTAATACAACACAGTAATATCAATCGATTTCGACGTTTGAAGTAAAAACATCAAAAATAGGTAGTCAATAGTCAGGGAACCTATACTGTATACACTTATTAAGTATTTGGTTAGATTAAATATTTGGAACGATGAGTTGGACCTTTCACATTCAGCTTGATCGTTGATTTGCAAATATACGCGGCAGTGTAGACGAGATTCGTCGAGTGCGCAAATTAAAATAATTATTATTCCTATTTATTATGTATACATCTTCTGCCTATATTATGTACATTATATATTGTTTATAATTTTATATTACAATTATCGTCGTGTTGTATAGAAATTCGCCCGAATCACGTTTATATTATATAGTTCGGGAGTGATAATTTAATCGCGTGTTTCACGGAACAATAAGCATGCGACGTATATATATATTATATTTCGAGTTGTCCTCTCTGCGTTATTAATTTATTGGAAAACACATTTTGCATAATAACATAATTATAATTATAATATAATATGTGTGTACCTTGTGTACCTATATATTAGAAATAAATTAAATATCAGACCTCTACAGCTACAATCATTTCTTGTGGACGAATATTAATTTTAACTTTTGACCCATTTATACAATATTATTATAATATATATATACTATACAGGTAGGGGTGCGCGCGTTTATAATAGCGATATCAGTGGAGTCATAATAGATATATTGTAGTTGGTGAACGGGTGCGTTTTGATAAGTCGCATACCCGCCCCAAAAGCATAATATTATTACATCACACCCGAGAATTACTTTACAAACTGCGAAATATGTACGTTTTCATACTTCAATAAATATTATTATAAACGGGCCAACTCAAACGAAAATTTACTTAAATAAACAAAATAATATTATGTTGAATTTACTTTAAAAATACGAATCAGCTGCTTATGCACATGCAAATATAAATAAAATAAATAACACAAATTGTATAATATTATAATGTACATATGGTGTTGAAATTCAAAAATATAATCTATCAACGTTACATAACATCTTACATATGTTTGTAAAACAATTTATTATTATTATTATTATAAAATTCTGTGTGTAAGACGTCTAAAAACTTAAATGACTGTAATAATATTATATGTAATCAAATAAGTTATATTAATATAATATTATTTTTTTATATTTCAGGATATAATCACAAAAATTTTTGACGATTGACAATAATTGGATTTTGTATCTGTTTCTGTACGATTAGCCAGTCAGATTTTTATGACTAGATCAATTCATGTTTATTATTTATTAGTACGGATTAAGGGATATTAATGTTTAATTCAACATAGGATCACACATTTCAAACATCTGCGTTTACTATCGGCATTCAACAGAAAAGGAAGTTCAGCGACATAATAATTATTATTATTAAGTAAGAAATTTAAACGATACGATATAAAGTTAATATATAATTTTTGTTAAAACTGCCTTAGTGTTTAAAAACTATTGACTTACTTTCTACAGTTTAAATATAATTTATCTGCATTATAATATATAGCTCTAATTCCCATTACTTATATGCGATTCATATGTACACAAGTCAAACGACTTATATAAAAGACAAAATTTTGCAGACTTTAGTGACTTTCCTTTACAACTATAGATAAACTCTTTAAAATAAAAATCAAATAAATTCTATTCATTAGAAAATATCATTTGAATATTATAACCACTTGCAAACCTTATTTCGAAGTTATCCCAAATAGTGGATAAATTGTTAAGACCACTATTCACGTACATTACATAAATGCGTGAGTATTAACATTAACTATAGTATTATGATACTATGTACGAAACTAAGGCCATTTTTTGGGGAGTGGGCAGCAGCATGTAACCCTCATATTTCCTTTTTATTATACTCTGTGTGTAAATTTCTTCTACACCCTTCTACTAAGTTAATATATTTGAAAATGGCTTGTAATAAATATAAATTACATCAATATATTTTATGTTAAATATATTATATTTATCCAGTATGAGTCACTAAGCATGCCACCCCCATTTTTCCTTTAATAATGTATTTGTTCAATTTCTGATCATTGTAATTTTTAAAAACACTTAAGTGCCACAATATTTTTAATTATTTACATATATAGGTATAAAGTCAACTAAATAATTAATAGTAAGAGTGTTGATTTTCATGTGAAAAAAAATGTTGGTATTGCCATAAGACACTTCTTAAATGGTACAATAAATCTAAGTATTTACCAAATTTGAGAAACAGTCTTACACCATACTCATTCTTATCCAATTGTATGCATCACCGTAGAAAACATTTTTTTGGGATTTATTATCCAATATGTATTTAGGATACTAAACCCCCCTGCCCAAGATCACACTTATGATTAGTATACAGTAAACATATATTATTATTATGTACCTGGAACAAAGCTAGTCGTCATATTCGCGCGTCCTAGCCCCACGTATTTTATATAATATTTTCGTGTTTACGACATTAAATGAGAATATTCAACGGATACCTCTTTCAGACGTAATAATGATTCATTAAGTTTTTATTAAGCACGTACGGAAGCGTGGACAATCGTTTCGATGTTCCGTTCGCATAAGATATTATATTTGTGTTACACGATGACCCGCCCTACGCACAAACCGCGTCAGTACGTTGTTTTCATCCCTACACTTTATAATATATAAATACATAATTTTGTACAGATTATTTATATCGTTGGCGTGTACAGACGAGCAGTGTAAGCGGTGGCAGCGGCAGTGGTTGAGGTGGCGTGCGACGTGCGTACGATACGGAATTTTAACTAGCAATTTAGCCTTATGAATGGGAGAAAAAGTTTTCCCGCGTTTTTATTATTATTTTCCCTCTTTCCCCTCACTCCCTTCATTTTTCATCATCACCACCCACCATCGTCCCCGGCTTTCTCGCCGTTTATCATTCCGCCGCGTTCGTTTCAAGTTCGCGTATAGTCGTCTTCCTCATCCTGACCTACCGCTACTATATATTATTATTATTATTACGTTGCATATAATATTTATATATATATATATATATATTATATATTTTGTCGACGACGACGAATCGTGAGGTAATTTATTATTATTTCAACGAGCTCAGTTAAAAAATAAAGAAATCGACGACGAGCGATTTTTTTTCCGTCTCGTTTTTTCATTCCCGCGACACGCCACCCCAGGACTATATACATGTATAGTATATATAAATATATATTTGTTTTTTTTAATAATATATTTTTGCACCCAGACGCCTTCACCGTTATATATACATAAATACTAATTTAAAACGTTTATAATGTCGTCAACAGGTTTCTCGTTTCATGGGCATCGCGCGCACTGCTCCCGTTACCGTTTTTCGATCTCCTGCTCGGTCTTACCTCCTTTGCTATATATACTTCATCTAAATGTGCATACTTATTCCATAAAGCTTGAATAGTGATGTTTCGATGGTATAAACTGTATTAAATCGCCCATTCTGATTGTAACGATGGCCTTAAACTGTTTTGTTAGTATATTTAATTTATTTTACGAAAATCATGTTATTTTTACCTATCGAAAAGAAACAAAAAATATACAACCGATTACGAATTTAACTTTTTGAAATTAAGATCAACATTTTTTTTTTTTTAAAGACTCTAATCTTTATAACAACTTATTCGTTACAGCTTTGAAAACCATTTATTTTTGAAACATTCAAAAACGTTGTATGTGTATACAATTTTATATTATTTTAATCATTTTAATACGTTGCACAGTAAATTCATACGGTTATATTACCTTTCTCGAAAGTCTAGTTTTGTAGTTTACATTTTCCTTGGAAAATTTTGCTCGTAAAACAGGTTAAAGTGCATGTACTAAATATTTTGAATAGTTATGATGTTTTGTGAACTATATATTCGTAGCATGCAGATCACTGCATTTTCTTAAATATATAAAATAAAATAACAACTATAGTAATTGTTTTTCCTACATTTCCGTGCTAAACGTATACAATTTTACTTAAATAAATATAGACATATTTGTTAATCGTTGTGTGATAAGCGCACATAATATAATATAACATTATACATTGTTTGGTATACTTTACGAACTCATAATTTGATTTGTTTAGTGCATTGACTGGAATGTTTAAAAAAAATATTGTTTAATACTAATATTTACAAAAACCGTTCTGCGTACACTATCAGTTGACTTCATTTATGTAACCGTAAACTGTATTGTGATGGCTCGTTACGTGGTATTTTTATTATGCACAAAATATGAATACTTATTGGCTAAAGGGTTTGTCACCTAACGAGCGACTCTATGAAAATATAATACAACATCCCTACGGGATGAAAAATAATAATAAAAATATAATGAGATACATGGCCCAGGCAAAAAAAAGAGGGCAAAGAGACAACTACAACAAAAAAACAAAATTCACCCGTAGTTTCAAAATATTTCCGGTCTAACGATGCAGTGTGTGTTTGGATCCCGTTGATCTTTTTCACACTTAGATTTTTGCATACAAAAAAAAAAAAAAAATCAGGGTCGACACATAAAAAATGGGTCCTTCCCTGGCACCGTTGTATCCGATTTCCATTCACTGTGAAAAAAAAGTACAATAATAACCTAGTTATCGTATACAACCCTTAATTTTCAAAACACATTCTATTCAAATCGCAGCATCCCTTTTAGGTAGTTTATATTAACATACTCCTGGGGGTCGTGTGTGTCATGCGTGCATTTTTTTCTCCCCCCGGTAGTCTCACAGCGTATATATAATATGTATATATTTTATGTAACCCTTTCACGGGATGTGTGACAGTGGCATGTTTTTTTCTTCTCAAGGAAGACAGGTTTTTTGTACTCTCAACCCTTTCATATACATATATATGCTTATATATTATGTATAAAATAATATCCGCATACACACAGTCCTTTTTTTTTTGAATAATAAAAGGTGTGTGTAGTAACGGTCCGTGAAAAAAAAATCGATTCCTTGGCGAGAATGTTAATAAATAATAAAGGGAAATAAATATTGAAACCCTTTCGTGACTGTCTGTGGGTCCCAGGGATCGGCGACAAGCGCACACAATGCCGGTTCGCGTTTTATGGAATACCCGAAATATAACAGCGTGTACGAGAACATTTGTATTTTGGGTTTCCTGTGCATTATTCATGCATATGTAGGATATCCGGGATGTCGGTGCGTATGTACGTGCGTTATACACAGTGTTACGATTTTATTCTTTAGCGTCTGATATAATCGAACGCCAGTTCTGTTGTCGATATAATTTAATATTGTATATAATATTATAATACGCAATATGTGCCCTGATACAATATAATATAACATAATAATATAATAATATAACATTATACAACTATATGAAGACATATAATATATTATGTAGAAACCGATGGCGTTTCAGAAAAACACACGACACTGACGAGCAAACAATATTACTATTATTATTTATATATCACAATACGTATATAGTACACGATATACCGGAATCTTTTGCGTTGTAATTCGTAAGTATATAGGTTTAAGGTAAGTTCGAACTGCACTGATTACAACTAAATATTTTACTCTCAAGTTATAAAAAAAAAAATAGAAAATTGTGCTCAGACCAGCCGGTGCCAAAGCCGAGTAATTTATAAAAGCTATATAGTTAATCAAAAGTGCAAATTACTTATTTTATCATTTTTCTGTCAAGTATTCTGTTAACATTAATTTTCCTTATGACTTGTAATTCTGGTATAACCACATATTTTGAGTTATGGCTAACAATGGTCTAAGTTGCGAAGTAAAATATCATTGACGAAGTTAAAAATAGCAGTTATTATGGTAATTTCAAAGCATTTCGCAACTTCATACACATTAATATTATTAATATAACATCATTTTAAAAAACTGGTAGGTATGAAAAAAATAGGAAATTTATGTCACCAATTTGGTATATTATCATAATAAACAGAATTAAATTTTAAATAAAAACCATTTAATCGCCTATAGCACTTTCGTTTTCAGATTTAGTTTAACTATTTTATTTGAAAAACAATAATAACGTTTATCGTCGACTATGCACGCATAATATTAAATTAATTTATATATGATGCATAAAAGTAAATTGCAGTTTTTTAAATTACGTCTTCCGTTTTTTGTTTTCGTTGTTCGAGTTCTTTACAAAAAACTTGACAGATTAACGGCTGACCGACCAAATATTGTACTCGACTATATAAGTGAATATATTATCGCCTTAAAAATCGTGCGGTTCGTCGAATCGCGGGCCCCCGCACAATTTCCCTGTATACTGAACGTATACTTATTATACGAGCATACACTCTTCTATATACCTCGGGGTATATACCTAACTACCCATTCTGTTTATGCATTCGTCGGAATAGCAATCGAGCTCAGAGAAAAAGGTAAAACCGTTTAGCAGCCGTCAGCTACTTTCGCACGTCAATACGATAAAAAGGAACGACGGTAACGTGTGGCGCACACTCATCGCATATACATATGCATATATATATATATATAGTGTATACTTACTTCTTGAACACACACACGCGCGCACACACATATAGGTATAAACCGCTGCTGCACAGTCCTTTGAAACAATAACGGAAAATTTCACCACGCACATTATTATTTTCTTGAATTATTCATGCGTTATAGCGCGCGGTCTGGAAATTGAATTCCTCTACCACCTCACACCCACAAAGACCCGTCGACTACCCCTAACCCGACGTATAAAGCGCGCGCGTGTGGCCGGCGGTGGTAGCAGTGGCGTAGCGGTTGTATAATATATATATATAAGTATACATACATACATATACGTGCGTATACAACACACAGAGAAAGTTGAGGGTGACGTGTGGTACAGCGTGTGCGGGTTGCGGTTATACGTGTACGTGTGCGTATATATATATTATATATGTATACACACACCCGAGGGATTGAACTTTCCGATGGCTTCGGTTCCGGCAAAGGGTCCGGCCGCCGCCGTAGTCATGGAAACGCGCGCGCCAGCGGAAAAGGCCCCGTCGTATAAATATATATATATACGTATGTTCGACCGGTGAGAAACGCTTTCACCCCCGAGAGCGGCCCCCGCTCGCCCGCCCGCCAGCGTATGTGTATGCGGGCGCGAGTGCGTGCGTAGACCATTCGGCTTTTGCCGATAACGCGAGCGCCACCCTCTACTCACTGGCTCCCGACAGTCTTGCCTCAGGACCTCCGGCCTGCCTTTACCGTCCGCTATGTACGAGCGCGTATCTCCACCCGAAGCACACTTTTGGCCGTCATCCAAGCAATAAGCCGCTCTTCCTCGCACCCTCCACTATCACACCCACCCCATCACACGCGTCTTCCGACTCGACTACGACGGCGGCAGCGACGACGACAACGACGACGACGACGAAACCTCCCCGCTATTCACCCGCAAGGGTTGCCCACCGCGCACGGACTTTGTCTCCACTCCGTTCTCCCGTCTCCTCATCGCCATCCGTCGACACCGCCAACCCCTTTGCTGTCCAAATTTGGCTATTGATTTTCAACCACAAAAGTGTCCCTCGCCCCCGCGTATATATATTATATATAATATATACGTATACTCCGGTGAATATATTATTATATTTTCACCTTCGGCGTGTGTGTAACTATATACATACATACGCGTATACACATATATCTCATACATATATATATATATATATATTGTGCTGTTCGCGCCTTCGTAGAAACCGAGTTTCCCGTAACCGCCGGAAAATACGCGTATATAGGTGTATATATATATATATATAATGGATAATATTACCCAGATATATTATGCATAGCATCTATATATAGCTGAACGCAATTATATACGACCTTATAAATTAACGGCAGTGCTGTTTTTAGTTCGTGTCTAACGACGAAGAGCTTTTAATGTTGTTACATTATAGATATATGTATAAATACTATAAACCTATACAGCTATGAAATTATGTGAATATATTAACAGTTGTATTTTATTATTATCACAGCCGAAAACTCGATCGACATAATATTGTATATTTTATACTCGCTTATAATAGCCAGTATGTATCATAAAGTTTATTAAAATATTACGACCAAGCTGATGTTTTTGAGTTTTAATTTTCTTACCTACAATATTAAATTCGCACAGCGATTTACTGATATTATAAAAATATAGTACTTCAGATAATTATTTTAATGTTTAGTTAATTTATTAAGTACAAATTAATTCCGAAATAACTATGGGGCAGTATAATAGCAATATAATGTAAGTACATTGTTACACTGCAGGCGCGATTACTGAACGTTTAAAATAAACAACGAATTTTACGACTAATAATTATAACCGAATAAATTATAGTTTGAAAATAAATCTCGTTAAAATCGTGAAAATAGCATATTATTATGCTTTCGTGTTTTAATATTTTTCTATATAGTGATGGTCACCTGAAAAGTGATAAAGTGATTTACGAAAACTTTGCGTAGGTATTAAAACCACATAAATGTACCGACCAATGTAAAGTCCAACAAATGAAAAACAATTTTCTACACCTTACGCGAAAAAAATATTTTGTGCAAAATAAGATTTATCAACAAGTCATTACAATTAAGGATTTTTTTTTTAATATCTTTAGCCAAACTTTTATAACTCAAATTTTGTTCCTTTTAATATTCGCGTCATAGAACGTTATAATAATAACGATTGTTATTTTAATAATATATCTGAATCTTACACAGCGTATATGATGCAAGCTCGACTATAACAATATACATATTACGAGCGTTTTATACATTAAATAATACAAAAACAACAACAACTTTAATAATAATAATGTACCCCGCAATAGTGCCGAACTTGCTTAAACTTTATATGCTGTTTAAAACAGTGCCTGCTGATACAAGCGAGTGATGGACGAACACACACGATTTCGCTGTTTACCGTGCTGTATCTCTATACGTATACACAATATGGCTATATGTATTTATATAATATATAAACGTGTGCGCATACATATATTGTATCACGTATTTATAAACACATATCTAAGGCGTATAAGTACGGGATGGCGGAAGAGAAATGTTTATAATATATATAACTATCGCCGAGCGTCTTGTCTCTCGTACGTCCATCATCGTAACCCCCTCAGCAACTACCCCCACGGCAACGTCTGCGAAACGCGCGCGAAAACAATAGTTTTGGTAGGTGAATTATTCATGTGCGGCTTTCGACTTTGACAAGCGGAGCGTTCTTCTTGCTGGCAAACCGAGTCCCCAGATGGTGCGTGCTGGCGCGCGCGCGTGTGTGCGTGTGTATGTGTATATGTGCGTTCTCTTATCGAAAGCTGCCAGCTGTGGCACTGGAGGAACCTCCGAGTCGGCGAGGGGGTGCTGTTGCAGAGGTAGGGACGAAGACGAGAAACCTCGATTATGTCCCGACTCCCGGCCGCTGGGTAGTCTGTTTTCACGCGGCGGCAACGTGACAATTCATCATTGTCTCTTATTTCTCTCTCTCTCTCTCTCTCTCTCTCTCTCTCTCTCCGCGCTCTCTCTCTCTTTCTCTCCGTTTTTACTTCTCCAGTCCTTTTCTTGTCTATCCGTCTATTCGTGTATACGTTCTATCTATCTATTCTTACGACGACGACGACCATAACGGTATAGTTTTCAACGAGAAACTCCCGATTTCCTTGAAACACCACTCTTCTTTACTATACATATATACTGACGTTTCCCAGAATTAACAGCTCATAGTTAGGTACTGCTGAAAACTTCAATATTATAATATCATGTTAGATACATATGCGATACGTACTATATTACAGCAAATATGGTATGCGTTTAAAATTCGAATAAATTGTAATATATAAGAGCATAATAAAGTATTATGGCACTACGACAGGAAATTATTGCGATGTTATTTTATGGAAATAATATTATTTTTTCTGAAATCTATACCTTAACGGGGAAATTTATAGAAAATATTTAAATATAACATAACAGCAAATAACAAATGTCATGAGTTAGGTTAGATATATAATTTACGAATTATAACGATACTGTTATCAAGATTTTATATAATATAATATATTAAAACTAAATTGATTATTTTATTAATTTTCTACTATAGAAATATTACCAAGCAAGCCATTAATTATACATTATTATTCTTACGCTTGCCCTTTCTATTTTAAATGTATAATCACGAAACAAAAATTAAAAGTTAAATTACAATTTAGAAAATAAATTATTACAATAGTTTTTAAATTGGAAATATTCAGTTGACATTTCTTGCCGCACCACACATTAGTTATTACTTTTAATGTATTAAATCAAATTTACTAGGTAAAATTAATCTTATAAATTAAAATTATGTTTTTTTTAAATAACATAATATATTGTTATATCTAAGTACAGTCTGCACTCTACTACACAATATATATAAATCATGATAAATAAATAATACTATGAATAACTTGATGAAAGAAGATGTTACCCAGTGGAATGATACTATTCCTATTTAATTTTAATTTATTTTTTTTTACTTAGTAATTTAACAATATGCCTATACACCGTTATGAATGTATTTTAGTTGAAAATCACGTTACAAAGAATTGTAATGAAATATTCAAATATTGCGATAAAAACTCTGAAATGAGTTACGCATAGTATAATACCAACATCTGCCTACACTAGACTATCCGAAACACATGAAATATGTATGTACTATATTACCTATGTGTATAGTGCGAACAATGTTACGACGATAATTGTATTCATATATTTTATGTATATTGGCTTACTATTCACACTCCAATGACGTATTATACGATTTTAACACATCGGCACATTGTAGGTACGCTGCATATTATTGTGCGCGCGTCGTTAAATCCTATAAATAAAATAATTCAATAGCTGTTTGACGAAAAATTCGAAAATATATTTATACTTATTATTTTTGTATTTTATAACCGAACAAAAGGTTAGGTAGGCATTTGACTCGGCGTGTGTGTACACTGCTGTTATATATATTTTATTGTAAGGGTTAAAGATGAAAATTTGATGAGGATGTTTGCGGTCGATGAGCAGATAAAACGTGATTTTTTGGGGGCCATGGCAAAAATAAATCACGCAGTGTACCATTGTGCCGAGTACTTGGCCGTACCGCGTAAAAGAGAAAACACCTTTTTTTTTTATTACCACTGCACTGTATATGTATATAGAATATAGGTATATAGCATATCTGGTGTGATATAGACCGTCCGGATTAACAGGGGATTAGGCATTGTATTGGGTGTTTTTTTCGGTCTGGATGTGCCGCGGAGGGTGCAAGACGAGTACCTAACCCATATAGTTGGTAGATAGGAAGTAAATGTGTATAGGCACTCTCGAAAAAATCGCGTATAATCTCGATGTTTATCTTAGGTCCGCATTGTTATTGTAATCACAATTCCGGAGTTGTGAACCGAAAATTTAATTGGCACTCACACGCACGCATGCGTTCGCACGCACACACACACACATTTTACACTTGCACCGTATCGACGAAATTCGTTTTATCTCTGTATGGATATTTCTGGATAATTCATCATTATTATTAACATAATTTATGTCACTTCGTACCTAAGTTGGTGTCCATACCAAAGCCGAGTTTTTAGTATTCACGTTGAAGTTTTTTCGTTATTATTTAAAGCCTATTAACAATACGCAATATGGTAATTTAAATTTCAACGGTTAAAAACAAACCCTAACTGAACAACATTATGTAGCTACTGCACCGTTGTATGTAAATGGTTATTGCTACAAATTACAATATCGAAAACAATCAGAATAATATAAAATTAACAATATCATTTTTTTATGTATAATAATATTATAATATTATACTAGTTTTATTTGTCCTTTATACGTATAATGATAAATTATTATTTATTTTGTACAACAGGTAAATAATTTGTGCTTGTTATTATAATTATTATTGATTCGACGCGAAGCTTATTTTACAATCGAGTTTAAAATGATACTATTAATCGTGAATAAATAATAATTGTAAACCAAATAAAATATTGCATTCGTGGATTAAAATATAACTACTGACATTAATAAAATAGATTATATTACACGTTAATCGATTTAATATCACTTAAATGCCAACCACAAATATTATCTACCTAGAATAATCAAACATATTTTTAATAATTACTAACTGATTATAACTGATTTATAATAATCAGAGTTTTCGTTAAATATGTTAGTATGTTTTATTTTTAATATAAATATTAGTGAAATTATATAGCTTTAGTAAAATCACTCAAAATAAATTGTTGTTAAATAACCTGTTTTTAACGGAAAAGATTTATTCAAACGCATTAAGTTTTTAGTATAGTTTTTATATACTTACCCTTTCCAGAACTTAAATATTAAATCTAAAACTAACATTAAAACTTTTGAATTACCTACTGACACCGTTTAATAAACATAGCTTGAATATTATTTAATACTAATTAATTATGTAATTTATTTTACAATGCAATTTTATATTTGTACACCTAATTAAATATTAGCATATATAATTTACAACTTAAAATAATAATTATAATATACATTTTATTTTTACATATATTCATAATAAGCTGTACATAATATTTAGGCTATATAGAAAATAATTATTAATGAACATACACATTAAAGAAGTATCCATTTTTTGAAGTTATTTTATTTAAGGAACTCGTATTATTATTATAATTTTCAATTAACTATAAATAATTCAAGTAGCAATCGTTTTAAAACCATTTTATTTTATTAATATAATTTTTTTAATATTTTAGACGATGAAGACTCTCTCTCTCTATATATATATGTGTGTGTGTGTGTGTAATAATAAACACTTTGCAAAAATAATATGATTTTAATGATAATTAATAATTATTTTGTAAATCTGTATTTTTCTCGAATAAAAAAGTTATCATCGGTTTCTTTAAAATAAACGTTTAAACTAAATTTATTCGTTTACGTATAATACTAAAACTTTAGACACTCAAAAAATAAAACAAATGGATCTCAAATAAATAATAATAAGGTTCAGAAACGATTTTTTTTTAGCTTAAGTACCTCAACGTGTACTTCCAACTACAACTACATAATTTGCAGAGCTTTCTAAAAGCACGAAATCACCGTAGTTTCCCTTTGCTATACTTATTTTGTATTTTTAAACCTTTGAATTTCACTTCAAGGAAACCCGAGTGGCGCGCAGCCCGAAAGTCGTTTACATTGAGAAAACATTAAAGTCGTTGAAGTGTTCTTTTGTACCAACATGCGATCATTCCTGTTTGTTTTCCATTTCGTGCATTCCATTCCCTTGAGTTGCTTTCCTATATATTTATATGCATCGTCATCACTCTTTCTCAAATTTTACTCTTCACTTCCATTAATTCGAACTCTAATCATTAGTTTGAAAGTACTGACCAGAATATTTTTGTTCACTGTAATATAGTATAATATAAATAAACTAATAAAAAAAATATCTATACCTAATAACAATAAAATGTTATATAAAAACTTTTTTTAAGTATTAATAGTGTAATGTATGTATCTATAATGTATGTATACATACCGAACAATTTCTGTTAAATGTACAATTTTTATTTTTACATTACCTAATATATATTTTTTTATCTTAAAAGTCACAGAAAGTACAACTGTTTCTTAAAAATTTTTTTTTAAATAAATAAAAATTGATTTTAGTTTATAAAGTATAACTTAATATATTTTTATCGCCGGCAAAAAAAAAATAGAAATATTACTTTGCTATCCGGGTACACAGATTACATATATGTAAATGTATAATATAATAATATTAAATTATAATGATTGTATTTTTAAATTTGTATTTAATTATTAAATAATATGCCTGTGTCTACTATGAAAACAATACACTGCAATTCAACATTATTAGTATTATTACAATTGTTAGAAAACATTTAATAAAATTTTATATTATACATAACTTACTGTTTTTCAATATATTTTTAGAAAAATGAAATTAACGAACATTTTAGTCGTGAATATTTTGATGCTCTATAAATTATAATTTTATTTCATTTTTAATAATGTTTTTTTATTAATTTTAAATTATTCATATATTTGTATAGTCATAGTGGACATACTAATTAATATTTAATAAATGTCTTTTAATAATAAAAATAAATAAAAAATACGATTCTTAATTCAAAATATAAAATTAATATATTAACTAAATTTTTAAATATATATTATAATGATTTTAACAGTTTTTATTTAAGAAATTTAGAATAAAAGCTAAAAAATTAAATTTCGAAAAATTAAAACTAATAAACCATTTAAAAAAAAAATATTTTGATAAATTGAATTTATTGACAAGAATAAAAATTTAAAGCCCAGCAAACATTATGTAATTTGTACTTAATAAGATAAAACGATAGAAAAATTAACATTTACAATTTCCATTCTTTATTTAATAGTTTTACTTAAAACACTGTGCTTATTAATTTATTATAGACAACCTAATTTTTTTTTTACAATTTTATTTTTATATATTTGTTTATTTAATTTCGATTTTAAAGCTAAATGTAATTTTTTTTTTTTTATGTACACGATTTGAATACCTACATAATAGTTTTAATGTGTTATTAGTTATAACTGTTTTAAATATTTGTACAATGTACATTGTATAATTATGTAATTCTCTAATTATCTAAAAATGGTGCTATTTCATTTTATTGCAATCAATTAAATCAAATATGACTAATTCTCTTTAATAATTATTATGTTTCATACATTTTTCTGCTTGCTCGTGTAAAATGTATTAATTATTAGAATATCAATAGTTGTAGGAGTTGCATATTTTTCTATAATATATTCTTGATTTACAGCAGACTAAGCTAGAAAATTGTACATAATGACGAGTTTAAAAACGAATATTTAAAATTCATATTTTTGCATATTTCGTTAATTTTAGAAAATAAAAGCAGTTCTTTTAATTTTATAGATTTTTATAATCTTATAAAAACAAATTAAATTGTTTATACTACCAATATATTCGTAGTATTTTTTTTTAACTGAAGTTTTATGTAAAGTATTAACAATATAAACTATAAGGAAACTTCATAACTTAGGTCACGACAATAAATTATTATTTTGGTCCAATCAGTTCTTCATCATATATTATTTTATTGGTATCATAGTTACTTTTATTAAAATAATAACTTTATCATATATTAATATACCTAATGTTATATAATATGTTGCACTAATAATTAATAAATTAAACTTTTTTTCTTAGTTTCGGATAGTTTTTTAGGCAAATTTTACATATTACTTTTTTTTATGAGGACATTTTATCGATTTTAACTTCTATAACTTCCAAATCCAAGTAATAATATTATACATATGTATGTAAACCATTTCAGTAGTCATTCGAAAAGTGGCAGATGGGAAAATGTCTTTTATCATTCGTGTCATTCTGTCAATGATAAGAAGGTTATGCAACGTGAAGGTTCGGAATGAGAAACCCAAAATGCGATTAGTCCAGTGACAGGAAAAGCCGAGGGAGAGAACTTTTACCCGGGAACAACCCAAAGAGAGAAAATTTCTTTTTTTTATCTTTTCGGAAAGGGTGGTGGTGGTTTAGGCAACATTCAAAGGAGTATATGCAAACTAATGGTGTCCGGGTGCGGGCGAGTGGCGTCGGCGGTGGCGTCAGCGGAAAGGGATGGAAATAGCATTTCGCATCCCTCGCGGAAGAAACCTTTATACACACACGTACGTACGTACGTACGTGAGCATGCGCGCACGTACACACGTCCCTGGGCCAGCAAAGAAGACCCACACACGCACTCACACACATACATATGTGTATACTGTGCATAAACACGAACGTGCACACACTCGCACAAGCACATACACACACATAAATCAATAAAACGACCGGAGGGATGCTTTCTAAAGAGCACACACACGATAACATATACACACGCACACAATCGGCACACCCCCGCCTCACACATACCACCCTCGGAGGCATTTGTTATTTACAGTGTGCGCTGTGGGTGAAACCGCCCTCTACCCCCTCATCGCCCTCGCTAAGGCTTTAACGCTATGACCGGCGGGTGGTGTCCGCCGCCCATATATCATCCCTCTCAGCCTATTGGACCCAACGTTCCCGCCAATCGGCTTCCTGCTCCATAACAAGTACACGTACGTATATGTACTATATAGTAGTGTGTGTGTGTGTGTGTGTGTGTGTGTGTGTGTGTGTGTGTGTGTGTGTGTGTGTGTGTACGCGCACGCCTATGTGTATATGCTCACGTGTATATACACGACCTACACATACATGGGCTCTCTTTGGCAGGCGGGTGTTTGAATTCTAGGAAATTGGTTTTACCGTCTCCTCTGCTGCTGACGTCGCCGCCGTCCCTAGCGCGAAAGTAACAAGGACCGAAAAAAGGACTGTAAAAAAAAAAGGTATTTTTTATCTTTAGCCGATTACACGTCTTGCAAAACTCCCGGAGAGCGCACATGACGTGTAATAAAAATAAGAAAAAATAACTCCCTCTCCCACCGTTAAAAGCATATATATACGCGCGAGCATCTCAAAACGCGTGACGCGCGCTAGTCCTATAATATTATAATATGTATAAATGGGTATAGTGTTGCGTAATACACAAAAAGATAAAAAAATAAGGAATAAATAATATACTTTGGAAACGAAACATCAGAGATCCAATACGTGCATTGTATAATTTATATACAAAGTATATTTTCGTATTATATTTTATAATTGTAGTATTATTTTAGCAGAAAATTGCCAAGTTGAGCAGTTCTCACAATCAGCTGAATTGTTAACAGATTTTTATTTAAAAATTAAGCGTGCTGTAATCTCAAAGAAACGTCAATGACTGTTTTAACAAAGCCGCAATAAAAATATTTACAAAGTCAAATAAACGGTTTGATAATTAAAGTATAATCTTCCATAAATAATTAGTTAACATTTATATAAACAAACCGATAACGGGTTTTCAAATGAAAATAATAAAAAATACTATAGTATTTTATAGTAGTAAAAATAATCAAATTAAGTCTTATAAAGCATTAAAACTTTTTTTTATTAATATCGTCACTTGAGTAATAAACAGGTACTATTACTGAGGTTATAATAAAGTTATTGTAAAGTTTTCATTACTCTATATTACACAAACTAGATCTAAAATAGAACGTTTATTTTGTAAATCAATTTTTGTATTTTATAATAGTTTAAAATACGTGCTTGTCGTAATGAAAAACTGGAGAAAAAAAATTATAGTATTTTTACCAGTATTCATTAAATTTTTATTTTAGTTTCTGAGCGAAGCAATAAATTTATCCGTTGTATAAAGGTAGTGTTAAAAATTTAAACAATTAATAAAGGTTCATCATAGTATTGTTCTTGTTGGAATTAAAAAAAAAAGTTTTGTGGAACGTTTCAACGTTTATATTTCACGAGTTTTATTTAAGTTCAAATTAATAAGAAATAAGATAATTACATGTAAAATAATGATTAATCTTCGGTAATTTTTGATATTTGGTTGTAATTCAAAAACAATTTATTGTAAAAATTTGAAACTTTGCACTACTATTTAAATTAATACGAATTAATATTTGATAACATTTTCAAAATATCAAGTTTCATTTTAAGTTATTTCTAAACATTTAAATTTTGATATTCTTATTTGTAAATATTGATATAACAAATTTTTAGCTTAATAAAGAAGTTTGAAAATGTAAAACATTATAGCAATTTAAGAATTATTGGTAATAAATAATATGAACATTTTTTTATCAGTAATTTCTTAAAGTGAACTGGATAATTAGGTCTCGCTTGTGATTCAAAAGATATTTTTCTTATTGACTTAAATCTTTTTTGCCATTAAATGTAATATTACTACTATGCACATTGAAATTTTCAAACTGTTTAAATTAATTATGAGCTATTCAAACCATAAACAGCACGAACCTTAATGTACATAGTTATATGACACTTCAGTATTGCATTTTAAGTTAATAACATCTATTAGTATAATTATATGAAATAATATTATAGTACAGTAAAACCTCCTATAATAGAAAAATTAATTGGTCTCAAGCAAATACGTCATAAGAAAGATATACTGTACTATAATAATATCGATATCTATAAATTATATGCAATTCTTTTCATCTTTTAATAATCTTATTATTAATAAATGAACTTTGTAAGTACAGTTTATTGTTCAACATACTTTGAAATTATCAGTTTCTATACTTTATTTAAGTTAAAATGAGTGTATATTAAATAACATATCCTCGGAACAAATATTATCTAAGCAAGTTAGTATATTATTTAGATATACATATTACAAATAGAAATAAAAAAAAGTATAAGTTTCCGATAAAAAAAAATACGTTTTAACAATACCGAAGTAATAACCATGAGTTATAAATTTTAATAAAAACAATAAAAGTTGATTTTAAAATGAGTTACACTTTATAGAGTACTTACGTATGTAACTAATAAGTTTAATTTATATGTATGTTTCGCTGAAGTTAGTTTAAAAGTAGAATAATTAAAAAAATAAAATTCAAAGTAAGAGCACTGTATATAGAAAAAGAGTGGCTGTTCAAACTCAAAATACTTAACACCATATCAGTATTTCTCAAATAGAACCCACATTAGCTAAAACCATTCCTTTCAATATTTTTACTACTATGAAATGCTCGGCGACTTTGGATTAATATATAAATTGTATTATAATTTTATTACTATCTAATTGGGTTTTTTCGAAGTCGATTATTATTTGTTCTCAATGGTTTGTTTGTAAGTCACACGCATTACACGTTATCAAAACATGTGTTTCACAATATAAAATTAATCAGTGTATAATAATGCGAGGTATTATGTACGTATATTGTTGCTCGAACGTTTTTCTATATAGATAGTTTTGTAAGAGCGCGAGCGGAAAAAAACGAATCGTAAAAAACAACCGACCCTTAAACGATTAAAAACCGATTTACCGTCGTCGTCGGTATATTGAACCCGGAAACACATTATCGGTATAATATTATATACATGTACGACGGGGCATTGTCGTTACGACAATATAAACACGATTGTACTACACGAGTAACCACCACGCGTATGCTCACCTCGTCTATCTGCACGCGGTGTGCAGTGTGCACAATATACATACTGTATGATATAGTATATTATAACTCACTGCGTTGTACTTGTATAGCCGTCCCGCGCGCATAAAAGTTATTCGATAATAATAATATGTATGAGTACAATAATAGTAGTACGCACTCGATCGAGGATGACCGGTTTAGCGAGTTTTCGTTAAAACGAAAATTAAAAATCGGTTGTTCGGCGGCGATCGATGATGGGCTCGCCGCCGATTGGGGTGGGCACGTGGCTGTGGCGAGGTGGGGTGGGAGGGCGCACGAGCCGTTTGTCAGAGGCGTCTCCGGTAATTGGGTGGTCAACCCGGGTGTATGCATTATGTGTGTGTGTGTGCGTAGAGAGGGAGAAAAAACGGAAAAAATGTATCGATCAGGGTCAGTGGTCAGCGCGTCCAACTGGTTTCTCGGTTGCAAGCGCAACGCACCGGCTGGAAAATATCTTGTACCGGGAGCGTCACATAATGGGGTGAGAGGGGGGCATGGGGGTTAGTGTCCGGAGATTTATGGCGTCCAGTTCCGCTTCCGGGGGCCAAGGGGTTAAAAACAACAGTCATAAACATGGGCGCAAATTGATATTGAACACTTTTTAATGGACATTCGACACACGATTGTCGGCGAGCAATCGGACAACATAACAATATCGTGTCCCTCCTCGGGTGAATAATAATAATATTTCAGTACACAGAATATACGCGTGCCCCGATCGGCACGAACGGCAATAAAATATACATAATAAATATTATATAATAATCGAGAATAGTAAAAAACATTGTATAATAATATTTATGCGTAAGGCCATAATGGTAAAATGACAATAATATACGTAGTATATGTAACTACGCAATGTGTATAGCCCGGATGTGTACAGAAATCACATCGGGAAGTAAATACTCTGCAATACTCGCACTAAGTATAGAAGTATACTTATTATTATACATTTTGTATATTGAACTATACTAAAGTAAAAATGCATTAATAGTTACATATAATACAACATTATAATATTTTATTACATTATACAATATATGCTATAATATATTCAATGCTCATATTTCATAAAGCTTATGGTAAATGTGTATTGATACAAAATCAAAACCGTAATTTTTATGTTAACTCATAGTGTAATAATTAATGTTTCTGAGCGTTAGAAACGGGAGTAATGCGACACATACACCGTGTTTTTTAGAACAATTTATAAATTATAGCCCATAATACCTTACGACTTTTCGAAATATATACTTCCGGAGTTTATATTGTTTATAAATAACATAAGCACGCGATTTGTAACTTAGCGGTGAATGAATATGAAAAGCAAAATATTTGTACAATAATCGTTTTGACCAGGTAGTTACTTGGAAAAATAACTTTAACTTTATTAGAATAAAAAATATTTTCTAAGAAAATCAAATCTTTCATACGAATCCTTTACTTCGATTGGTTTCTAAGAAAAAAAAAACAGTCGTATTTCGGTAAGCTTCTTTTTTCTCTTCCCCGTCATGCTCGTTTTATAACATTGACAATATTATACTTAAGGTTTCAAGTGTCTTACACGCAAAACGAGTAATAATAACATATTATTTTCCGCACTGCATTGCGCGCGTTGAACAATTAGAGTGTCGGGGTGGACAACGATATCGTATTTTGACTTTGATATTCGTCAAATGAGGAGCGTTGTAAACAAAGCGGAAAATCATTCTTTCGACTTTTCGGTCCACGCAAAACATTCCAAAACATCTCTCATCGCGTGTAATGTTATTATAATAATACGAGCTACACTCGTATTATATTATAGTCATTTACCAATAACAGAGTGTTCGCCTCGCCCACGCAAATACGAGTACAGCAGCAGTAAATGTTTATTTATTTTTTTATCTCTCCAGTTTCCACACACACACGCGCACATGCACATAATACATTCACGTAATAATATAATATAGACGTACACGTGCGCTATCAAATTTGAGTATCGAAACTGACATTTTGATAACGAGCGGGAGTTGCTTTTTTGCCTCTCGCCCGTCACTCCTGCAACTCATCTGCCGCGTGTCTCTCAGGACGAAAACGTATACTTACGTATTTTTTTGCTCTCGCAAAAGTAAATTGTGTTGTTATACGGTACACGGCGCGAGTATATGCAAAATACGAATTTTATATATATATATATATATATGAGTATTCATATATACTTAACCTCGCGACTTTCTCGCCTCCGGCTATACCGTCACCTCTCCCGTTCATCGTCGTCGTCGTCTTCATCTCCGCGTCAATTTGTCTCTAAAAAGACAAAACGACACGACGGCACCCGGTTAGACGTTTGTGTGTGTGTGTGTATGTGTATGCTCTATACACGTATGGTACAAGCGGGGACACACGTACGCGCTTTTATTATTATAACAACAATAATGAACGCTCTGGGGAGACCTCTGACGTGCAGTGCGAGTCTCACTTTTATTATTGTCACGTCGAGGTAAATTAACCGTCACACTCGCGACAAAGGTCTACATATGAATATATAATATGTATATGCGAATTATTATTTCTCGGGCGCGGGGTCTCGAGAGTCGAAAATAACTAGGTACATAACAGCATTATGCGTATATATATATATATAATATATTATACGTTTATATGATATGTTTATTATGTGTTGTTTTTACTTATTGCGTATTGTATTACGTGAACTGTGCTAAGACAGTAAGAGGTTAAAGATATTCCATTCAGCTTTTACTGAATCGTTGTCAACGGTTTATTTACGGTTATACAGCACGGCCATATCATATTATTGTAGCGTAGGTGTAAAGTATATCGAATCACGTTACCGCGTATTTGCACAATAATATGGTTACTATAAATTACTATTTTCTCATATAATGAATACATATATTTTTTTTTACCTCCGAAAATAACACTGATAGGTAAAAACGTAAGTTGTATACGATTTTGCGACGATAATAATCTTTGTATACATAATATTTAGTTTAAAGTATAACAACAACAACAACAATCAATATTTATAATATTTAAATAGTGTATATTATAGTGCATCATCATATTATTATGCGATTTTAAGAAGTGTACTATCCATGGTTAATATTTTTACGATTTTTTGATATTATACAATATATACATATAAACTTAAAGAATTTCAACTAAAATGAGAATAATTAATGCTCTAAAAAAATTTATTTATTTATGGATCTTAAAATGAAATTACCTATATAATATAAAATATTATATATTTGTTCTAGGATATATATACTATTGATATACAATTTATCAAGTATAACTTGATTTTTCGATAAACAGTTGTATGCCAAATGTAATAATAAAATGTATTAAATTATAATACTTTCCTATAACTCCTTACACAATATTAATTTTTTATCTTAAATTAGGTAATTATTTAACAATAATAATGTACCTATAATATTGTTATTATACTATTAAAATAATGTATGATAATGATTATGATGTTGCGATACGACCAAGTGAATGCCTCTGTGCACATCATATCATGTATTAATTGCATTATACATTTATATAAGCTACAATGCTACATATAAATTATTATCATCATATTATTTCCAGGCACATTATGCCGTATTGTTTTAATAATGTATAACACAAATACACGTCGTATTACTCGTATTATATCATCAAACGGAATAATTTATAATCTCGAACAATATAGTTATATTTACATATTATACAAGCACAACAAGTGTATGTATATTATGTTAAGACTTAGGAATGCATACAGTATATTACACAATATAACCATATAGGTAATACATATAGAGGACTTGAAGCCTCCCGTAACAATTACGTAAAATATCTTTTAATATACACACGCGTATATTGTCACTTACTTTAGTAAGGTAATATAAGGTACGAGAAAAAAGTTTTTACGTTTCAATACTAAATAATTATAAAGTTATCTTTATCGTGTCACAACAAATAAAATATTCTCCGACATTTATTATACAAACGACATTTGTTTAAACGAAGACGGTAATGTACCCTTGACGGTTCTCATTACTTTCGACATCCCTTGGCTTACATTTATACTACCGTCCGTTTGTCAAATTCATTAATTTGGCTTTACGTTATCCTTAATTCCGTTTAATAATGTTTCCTTGTTTTTACAGTACTCCTTCAAAACGTGTTTACGTTTTAGACTATTCATAATGTACACTTAACAAAAATTGAGCATTTTAAAGTCTTAAAAAGACATTTGTAAACAAAAAAATCAACAATGTGGTACACATTGATTATTAACCTATTGTTTTTAATTTGTTTTTCAGATATTTTTCATTACAGAGAGTACACACCATTGCAGTCAATTCAGAATTATAACCCAGTATACAAACGAAACAGATAAAATAATAATTTAATGTTTAAAATAATTTATATTTATGTTTTTAAGCATAAATAACTACTTATGGATATAACATTTTTTTTTCTTTATTTATTTAGTTATTAATTAATATATTTTTTTTTTTTAAACAAAATCAAGTTAACTGTGGATACCTTCTATAAAATAATACTTGTTGCAAAAATAAAATAATCTTGATATACGTATACGAAACCTTATAAAATGAACATATTGTAACAAAATCAATAAAAAACCAGGTACAGCCTTCGAAAATAAAAAATACAATAGTAATAAATATAAGTGTTGGAAATCATGCTAATTATTTAAAGTTAAAATTTACAGATTTGTTTTCTCTAAAATTATTTAAAATTAAATTACCAACTTTTATTACAAGACCCTTTTTTCTTGTTCTTTTTAATATTGTAAAATTTGATACACTTCGAAATATCAAATAATTATTCAACCTCACTCAATCAATACAATTTTACTTACAAATAATTGTTTAAAAAATAAATTATAAGCTACATTTCTAAAAGTCGAGTTTTATGGTAATCTATTCGAATATAATTCAGATCATAAATATGATCTTATAAGCTCTAATAACTATTCGTTTAAATATTGAATCATAGTTCAAAATATAATACATTATTTATGCGCATAACAATATTTAAATATTTTAAGCACTACCGACAAATATAATTGATATATATATATATATATATATATATATATATATTATGATATATTAATAATTGAAATTTCGATTTAGAGTATTTGTCGTTTCTTCGAATAAAGTACAAATAAAAAAAAAAAAACAATTATATCATTCATTTAACATAAATAGTTGTTAAGTGAAATATAAAATCAGCTATAAGTTATTATAATGTCTTTTATATTGTTATAATACTAATAAATTAAACTCTCAATTAGAGATAGCACAATATATTATGTTTTTTTTTTTTTTTGAATGGAGTGCATTAAAAAATTAAACGATAATTATAATTTAAAACGGACGAATATTTTTATTCGTATACAGAGTAGTGATTTAGCGTGTACACCAACATTAAATTATGTACGAGAATTCGACACATTCTATGTGCCATTATGTTATTATGGGCTGCTTAATGACTTTTCCAATATGGCCATTATTTTGGGGAGGCGGACGCCTGCTATATTACTCTATACACAGTGTATAACTACTACATTTCATTATATACACATTGAAGCTTAACTGTTTAAGGTCGACGATGCAAGCCATACTTAGCCACACCAGATGTGCGGAATTGCAGTTCGAGTAGGCACTCGTTTCAACCGGAGCAACGCACCCTTTGACCAAACGCCCTACGAAACGCTTTCGGTTAGTGATTATCGTTGACCAATGGTGGCGGACGTCCGAGTGTAGCGTATATAATACATATTATGTATACGCGTTTCTCGTATACGCTATTCGCCGCTTGACTATTGAAACTGCTGCTAAACCCAAATAACATACATTCGGATATGTCTTATAAGATGTATTTCCGTTCGAGTAAGCTGATCCCTCATAAATATCACCTTGTGTCAAATTAACTTTAAAATCTACCAACGAAGTACTTGATCATCTCTTTCTAACATATCTAATTATATATTTACTTAATGCAAATCACTTCGAATGTTGAATTTATTTCTCTTACCAATGCTGTTGATACTTCTCACCTCTGTAAATGTAGATAGACTCAATGGGTCCATTGATGTCTATATAACTGATACAATGTTGTAACCTATTAATTGATTTATAAAACATTAAATATATTTTGGAATAGCTCATAAAATAAATATTAATAAATAATTACAAAAGTAAATTTGAGATTTTTGTAATAATTTATGGTTGTACACAATAGCGTATTTAAGGTTTTTCCGCCTATAGACACTTTCCAATTCGCCCCCCCCCCCATCCTTCATAAAATTATAATTATTTATAAAAACATATTTGAATATACAATTTGTTATATTACCTAAAGTATTATATAGCGTATTTTTACTGTTTAACTTGTAATATTCTAAATTATATAACATATAATTTGTAAAAAAATAATTTTTCTACTCAAAAAATTAATAAAATTTGATTTCATCAAAATAAAAATACTTTTTGTAATTTTGTAAAAATAAATCGTTAAAAATTTGCCGCCCTTCAAATCTCGCCGCTCTATTCCCGGGCCTATAGGGCCTGTGCCTAAATACGCCTCTGGTTGTACAACTATATGAACTATATATGTATAAGCATTTAGGCTCGTACTAATTATACACTCACTCAAGAAGTGAATATAATTTAATGTCGGAGCATCACATTATATAATGTATATAGTAGGCCATGATTTTGTTTGCTCGAGTTTTAAAACCAAGTGTTTTCAATAAGACGCGCATTAGGGACAGGCTGATGACGAGAAATGCGTTTAACGTAAAATCTTGTATTTTATATTCATAACACGTATCTAACGAGAAAAATGAATAAAGCTGGAATGCCAATAATGATTATATCATCGGATTTGAACATCACGTATACCTATATACTGCTTGGCGAGTGCATTGAAACGGCTGATTTAAAATATAGATTATTTTATTTTCGTTGATAGCTTTGCGTAAGAAATGAGCCCACACACATATCCGACGCGATACAATTATTTTTTTTCGCGTTGTATCTACTCTTCGACGAGGTGTTTAGTGCGTGCCCGATACAACGTTGATGCGCACAATGGAACGAAACGAGCTTATTATAATACATTTCTCGATAAAATAGTTGTTCGACATTCATGTATATACTTACACTATATAATAATTTTATAAATTCACGCAAATCTATGAGCCTAGAAATCGCGTTCCACGACAAAATATCTGTAGAAAACTTAAAAAATATACTCAACAACATGGAAACGTGGACAATTTTGAAGGATCGATTAAAATATAAATAAATATGCGGTGTTGTTTTTTCTTCTTATATAAGGCAATTCCATAATGCTCCGCCGCCTTGTAGTGACTGAACAGTTCCGATGGTATAGTGGCTTCGTTTCGCGGAATTTTAAGGATTTTCTATACACAGAGAAGGACGACATACCTTTAGACGTAAATATGTTGTAATATTGAAAATAATAAATTGCAGATAACCCGGGTTAAAGGATTGTGCGAGTGACACGATGGGTAGGCTCATGGTAGTAAATATAGTTGGTTAGGTAACAGCTGTTGCAGGTATAATATTATAAATAGAAACTTAGATACTTCGAATTTCAATATCTATACACTTAAGTTTAAGCTCAGAGCTAAGTGAGTAGCTTAGCCATGGTTTTGCGTGTTTCAATCGATACGCTTGAGTATAGAATGCTTATAAGATGATGAGCATATATACGCCCACATTTACTTTGGTCTTATTGTCATCCTACGTATATCATTACATAGGACTATTATATTACCATACACAAGACGCGTGCGTGGGTTTAGAGATATAAAAAAATACCTGTATGTATGCGTTATGGAAAACACATTTTAAATAGAATAAAAGAATTACGGTATTATACCATTCATGAGACCATATAGACCGTCTGGTCAGACATTGTAAATTTCGTATATATTATTAATATTATTATTGTACATAAAGCGAATTTAAAATAATTTTTACAATTATGTATTAAATAGTGTTGATTTATTATTATTTATGTATAAGTAAAATTAAGTGCTGTTGTTTTTAAAAATACTTAGGTATCGTATTTTTTTTTTTTTTTTGTAAAGTATTATGTGTACACTACGAGTTTATTACCAATTGACCTATATTCTAAAAGAGAATTATATATTATACTTTATAAATGTCTAGTCCTCCTTTGAGTATACACCGACCTAAGATAACGCAAACTCAGAATCTTTTGCCATTACTTTGTAGTAAACAGAATCTTTCGAATTTTATATGACAACAATTATGGAATCAAGTATGAACCAACATAATCTCCACCGTTTTAGTGTCACATAATTTGTAAATATCTGCGTTTATATACGAGATTAATATTATGATATATTTGGCGAGGACGTTACTAGGACAGTAGGTCATAACAAACACAGAGTCTAAAATCCTTAAATTAAAGTTCGAAATAAGTCATGGCCCATGGTGGGCAAATCTTGTATTCGTTATAACTCTATAAGAGTTCAGTAGTCACAAAGAATCCTGTAAAATCAAAGTCGAAAATAAACCACAGGTACATTAAAATGCCCCCCCTCATAATTCAAAATTAAATGTAAACTATACAATAATTATTGTATTTTATAACTGCAAACGTCTATATATTTAAATGTTAATGTTAATAAAATGTCATTATTGTTAACTTGCTTAATAATTATTTTAGCTAGATCATAAAATCTATTTTATGTCATACTCAACTTAATGTGGTTTTATTCTCTTTATATAAGTACATTCATAATATTAATATTTTTAAATACTTTACATATAATACTAAAGACGATGTTTGTGTGCGTGTGTGTTAACCTAGTCTATATGACTTCTGTGGTTATGAAATGTAGTATGTACATATTATGTATAATTTGATTCTATATACCCAAAGATGTGAACTTCAAAACGACATTTTTAAATTTTTCATTTTAAAGAGAGTCAACAGGCATAATTATTTTGTTGGATCACAAAACAATGATTATATATTTGTATAGGGTTGTCATTGGTTACAGAAAATAAAATAGTTATCATAATTAGATTTAACTGTATATTTGATTAAAACAACTCTAACAACGCAATGTTAAAATTATGAATAGCTTACACTTAACTGAGTTTAATACGGAGTAAATCCACCAGCATTATTTAATTTTTCACGGACAACGCCATGCAGAATCACCAATAATTAATAAATATATCATACTATATAATGACTACAAAAAGACCTAAGACGAACGACCTTTATGCAAATTCATATTTTTCGACCGATATTCATAAAATTATTTTCAATAAATTCATCAGGTCTTTAGTGGCATAGCAACATTTTACTTTTTAACAAAAAAATGTTGAATATAATTATTTATATAATATTATTTATTATTTATATAATTATTTTATTTTTTTTTTATATATATAAAATAAAAAAGTTTTTATAATTGGATATATAACTTCATACTTGATACTTGTATTTTACATTTAGTCAAAATAATCCTAAAAACATAATAACTGTGTTAAAAATCTTCACATTTTACATTTAACTAAGTTTAAGGACAGGTAAATTCGCGCGCATTTAATTTATTGCGCTCAATGCCGAGCAGGATCAACTAAAGTATATCGTAAGTATTAATTATTATCCAAATTTAACCCATCCATGACAGTTTTTTGACCGGATTTGGATTTTAGTTGGAAAATGCTAAAAAGTAAATACTTATAGAGGAGTCATACACGTCTTAGCGGGGCCAATATCCCAAGTCCCTTTGCTCCAATAGTTACGACGATGATTATATTATACGATTGTAAGCGACTATTCTCGGAGCAGTAGCATTATGATGTATTATGCGGACGGATATAGCATCGTGTAGGCCTCGAGACGAAAGAAATATATTACGACCATTACGGGGGGCTGCTGCAGTGAGCGGATTAACTCCGAGTGCGTTCAATTATTCCGCCCGTGACACTGATAAAGACCGAACTTTACAATGTTTCCGTCGCTTCGTTGAGTGGCGGTAGCGGCCGATTTAATCGCCGAAACTTGTATTTATATATTATATTATAATGCGGACGGATGGTGAAGAGACAGGGGACTTAAAGTCTCGACAGAGCGATTGGAGAAAGCGCGCGCGCGCACAAGTATATGTATGGGGAAACGCCGTTGTTTAAGGCGACCGGTATTAATTATTGATTTATACTTCCGAATTCGGACAGCGCGTATTATATAAATACTACATTATTATAGTAACTATAGTTATATAGCAGCAAATCATTCTAACTAAAAACCGATCAGTCATTTCGTGTACATCCTAACTGTCGAACATGTCACGCGATCATAGCATGGTGTAATTATTATGCTCACGTATGAATTGTTAAAATATAATGTAATAATACGTATAATACTAGTTGATCCTATACAGCGCTGCCTATGATAAATTAAATGCTTGTGGATTTACCCATTCTTAAACTTCGTTTATAAACTACGCATAACTTGTTATTTGAGTTGTTTTGGCCTAATATAATGTAGGTCTAAAATTATGTCTAATCATAATAACTTCATTGTCTGTAACCAATGACGACAATATATATATAAATTTAAAAATAATAGTTTTTCCTGAGTTATCAAATGTATTCAACACTTCCGTGTTAGAAAGCTAAAAGTATATAATACTAAGCTGTGTATACATATATCCATCCATGTGAATCTTTGTGAAACTATTGAAGAACATTTTACGAAAAACTGTGGGTCATCTGATTTAGACCTATGGATTTATAAAGTAGATTAATGAATTAAATCTTAGCCGATCTTTCACATTTCCCTTGAAAAATTAAATAATTTCAATGGAGTTACCTTATCTTAAACTCTGTTAAATGTGAGCTAAAGATATTTCGCACACATCATTTGGATGATTTTGACCAAACATAAAATACAAATCTACATTTTTTTATGTCCTATTATAATGATATTTTATATAGCTAACCACTAGAAACTCTGTTTGAGTATTTCTTTAAAATTCAAAATTTGAAAAATTGAATACAAGGTACTCATTCTAGGTTATAGGAATACCCCTATCCCTACGAACAAAATATCAGAAGCTTGAATGCAATAGACTAGGCTGTGGATCGCATACACGCACAAACGTTCCCTTTTATTAATGTAGATAACTATAACACGCGTTACCTCGTTCGCGTTGAACATGGTATATCGTCATGTACCACGGGTACAATCGGTAAAGACTGGTAAAGAACTATAAAAAAAAATAAAAATAAAAATGTAAAAACGATTGACAACAATATACGTCCGATGGAACCGGAAGGGCGCCGAGGGTTACATTCGGGTCAATTGCAGCGAGAAAGGGTGAAGCCGCGCGCCGGTTTATACCTTCGGTCAATACGCGTATACGAGCCGCGCGCGCAGGTGTTTCGTCCAGGGACCCATCAGGTTCTTCCGGGTTCTTCTCTCTATAACATTATAAACTACACACGTCGTACACGTGAAATACAATACGATATTTATTTTAAAATCGCGGTCTCGTGGTGAAGACTGTTTTTTGAGGCCTATGCTTCAACTAAAATCAGTAAGTGAGTCCGGGTTTGGTCGGATATGTACCTAATCCTGTAGATCAATGAGTTAAGGTAATATACCAACAATTAATGCACTACGTTGAACTTAAGGTACAATCTATAAAGTAAGTTAAAGCGGTGTAAACTGTACTAGCCGTACTTCTATAAATTGAATGCCCATGATATAACTAACAAAAAATGAGTTGTACATTTTATTTTATTTCATAAAATACACATAAAGAGACTTGAAATTTGACGAAGTTAATGAGTAAAGGTGCGTCGGTAAAACGGACGGTAAGTTTATGAAGGAACTTAAAATAAAAGTCTTCTATCGGCTAACAATGGTAAATCGAACTCGTAGGGAACTGGAGAGTAGTTGTACAACGGGTAGGAAGTATTCAAAATATGGCTGGCTAGGATAGAAAACGACATTAGGCTCGCCTATATATGGTTAATTGTCTTTATTTAGTATTTAATATTGTTTATTTATTCGACATTCGGCACATTCTACGGCATTCTAATATTTTTGTAAGAATTAAAATGGTGACATATATTTATTATATTTGGATTTTATGCAAATACTGTGGTCTGAATGAAAGTGATTGAGTGCAACGGAGTATTTAAACAAGTGACGAAAAACATTTATTGTATTATTACCGTACTAGCTACAATAAAGGATAGGCCTATTCAAACTATTCAAAAATATTCAACGACTTGTATAATATAATTGACTGATAATAATGTCAGTTAAGATAAGTACAAAAAAAAAAACTAAAATAAGTACTGATTTGATCGTAAAAACTGATGATGGTTGTTGGTAGGCATAGACAATTTTCAGATCTCAACCAAAAAAAAAAATATTCTACAATGTCCCATTACATGTAAGTACGTGCCCGGAGCCTACATATACAATATATTTGTCACCAACAGTATAGATTATAATACTTAAATATTTAAGTATATAAACTGCCGATCGAGCCGGTGACGCCGACGTTAAGGAAGTCCGGGAAGTTATGCGCCCGTATTAAATCGTATATGACATTACGATAATAACATTATTATCTTAGGCCGTTATTCAGCAGCAGCGATGATCTATTGAATCGCATACGTCGTCTTGTCGTCGTTTACCGTAATCCACGCGGCAGCGACAAAAATTGCATATCGTTCACCATTTATGGGGTGAACGCGAACGACTTACGAGCTATATTTTTTCTTCTTTATCTCTCCGCCCGTTTGTTTGTATAGGTCGTTGTCATATTATAGTGTAACACATGAGTAATCGCGCGACGACAGGTATATTCTGTATAAAAGTGTAAAACGCCCGAGGTTGTTTAAGACAGTTTTTTTCCTTAATAAACACCATACACCACCGTGGTGGCTATATATCGATTAGTTTATGATATTTCGGGAACGATTCGATCAAAATACGCATCAGCCGTATATTCGTTTATATTATAGTGAGAAGATTAAGCCACAAAATTTGATTCGCCAGTAGACCTGTAGTGCGTATTATAGTATATAATAGTTTTATTTACTTACTGCAGGGTATCGCCAATAACAGTATATATTTATATTTACTCAGTGGTGGACTTGGGCGTCGCCCACATTACTGTACAAATGATCGAAAACGCAAATGGGACCTAACCACGCGCAGATTCTCATTTCATTAATAAATCAATTTTACCGTTATTACCTCACGGCACATATACAACGTTTATTAAATTGTCAAATGTTTTTTTATAGATAATCACTCCAGGTACTATCAGTTCTTTATATATTCAAATTGTATGGCATATTGCTATTATTTGGTAACTTTTGTAAAAACTTTACGTACAATTCTGAAAACATAAAAATAATATACCAATTCTATAGAAACAAAAAAGATAAATAATTCAAAGTCTATCTACGTTGATTATACAAACCAAACAATAGACATCATAACTTTTTTTTAAATGTTTTATTTAAATTATTATGAATATTACATTTAAATGTATTCAATTTTTTTCTTAGTGTATTTATTACTATTATATAGCTCGAAAATTGTATAATGTACTATCAAAGTTATTATTGTCAAAGAAATTGATTTATTTTATTGTCTATTATAATTTATATTACGAATAAATATTAAAAATAAAATTGTATTAAAATTATTTTTTTATATTGATGTAATTGTAAAATGTATCCTTTTGAGACTCGAGAGAGTTTACGTTACCAGCAAACAGAGCTTACAGGTAATTAAAATCGAAAGAGTGTATACCATCGCCAGCGAACTGAACGTACCCCAATTCTAAGCGCTGCATTGTGTTATTCGGACGGCTATAAAAGTACGACATATAAAATACAATATAGGTATAACTTACCTACATAATATTATATTTAAAAATTCGTTCATGGATATTTCATACATATTACCCCGTTTTACGATCGAAAAAACAATTATTATAATATGCGTCGTGTCCATAGTGTATGCTCACTATCATATTATTATTATTACTACCCCCGCGACCCATCTACGGACGTTCAAAATATAATATATACATATTATATATTATATATTGTGTACGGCGGAAGTGAATGAAAATTCCACCGCCAGTGGTCAAAATAGTAGTAAGCGTGCGCAGTCCGGCCGGCGTGATTTATGACCGAGGGTCACGGGTGCTCGCTGACCAATGGGCAAACCCTTGGGGTCCGCGAGGTCCCATACACACACGCACACACGCCCTATCTATATGTGTGTGTGTGTGTAACATGTCCGCCCGTCGTGTTTATTTCCTTGTTATGTATAATTCAAACAGAGTCCGAATGGATAAATACGTATACGTTTGACGGACGTCGTACAGGGGTGGAAGGGGGGCACTCGAAGGACACAAACCGAAAGGGGTGGTCGGAGGGTGTGTGCCGTGGGCCTCTCATTTGTCCCCATTGTTACGCGCAAAACGGTGTTTCCCCTCCAAACAGCTGCGGGTCAGCGCACATATACATATATACATAATATTGTATACATTGTTATATATTATTATGAATATATAAGTGTATAATATTATCTGTGCGTGTGTGTGTGCCACCTTCGCCGCGGTCCCGCGCATTATAAAATATTATATACGAGAGTTTCATACACTCGTCACCGAATTGTGCTGTGCAGAAAACCCGACGCGGGAAATTTTAACATCCGGTTCCGGGCTCGGTTCGTTTGTATACAGCGTGTGCGTAGCTGCTGCCGACACTACTACGCGTTTCGGTGCATTCGCCGTGCGCACGCGGTGTACAATAATGTACGAGCGAGATCTGCGCTTGTATGGCGATAAAACGATTTGCGTACAGCCACTCGACAACGAACGAGGGCGTCGATAAGGTGCTGTACCTATGACGCGACCGAATTTTATATACGACGTGTGACGTTATCTAAATTATAATAAGAACATATTATATACCATCGTGCGCATAGACAGCGACTCCGGTGATAGGCTTTCGTCCGTTTCTCACAACTTGTTATATGTTTCGATACACAAATGACATAATATTATTATATAATATATACGTAAATCAGTTGCCTGCGACATTCCCGAACGATGGAATATTCGTTTTATGTATGGCGTGTATAATGTTATACTCGACGTCATAATATAAAACTGGAACGCGTCAGCCACTTGGCATAAAAAACGTAGAAACTTTAAGTATAATACATAGAACCTAGCATAGCTCATATAAATAGTATAAACAATTATTTACAAAAAGTTCAAGTAAAACTATAAAATATGATCTCATTTAATTTATTACATTTATTTATTCGACGTTATTTATAATTTAATTTCAAAAAAAAGGTAATAACATTTGCCGTTTAACAAGAAGCAATATGGTCCACGCAATCCAAAAAAATTAAACAAATCAGTAAATATGGACAAATTAAACGAAAAATGTATAATACATATCTATACCTATATATTTGCATAAATACCAGCTTTTATATTTATTACTGTCATTGTTTTATAATTAAAGTGTGTTATTTTAATATATCAAATTTAATCTATATCTAGTTATTGCGGTGCGTAACAACTAAAATTATCGAAGTATAAGGACAAAAATAAAAAATAAAAACAATTATAGAAGTCATATTTACCTTACCTTTTTAATCTAAACGTTTAACACGGTATACCTATGTATTTGCAGCACTAACGTGCACATCATTAATTTTAATATTAAATAAAAATGTACGTACATTAATTTTAGGGAGTTTAAAATAAATATCACACAATTATATTACATAAATGTATTTTAGAAGGCTTTTATTTGCTTGCATCATTATTATTCACTTTGTCCTTTTTTAAGTCAATAAACGGCATCGGCCGTTTACCTTACGTTAAATTATTTTCGTAGGTACATCGTTTGAGCATCAATATAATATTCTAAACAGCGACTGAAAGAAATTAAGTATCCGAATGAATAATTTTTTACTAACTTTAAGCTCGACATTTTACAATATTAATATTGAATTTTCAAATAATGTATAGGTATTTCTGTTAAAAATACGTATATCACAACGATTGATCTTTACAATTCAAGTTACTGACTCGTAACTACTACAAATTCAGATGAGCATGTGTTCTATAATAAATCATGACTATTATTTAAAATGTAATTTATTAAGCCAATTTATATTTATGATTTATACCTATATATACTTGTTTTACGTGAATATTTTACCTTTTATTAAAATTTCAAGTAGAGCCAGAATTTTGGGTAAAAAGTTTTTTTAATGTGTGATGTACAATACCAAGTTTTCGATATTTTTTATACTTTTTTTTCGACATTATGTAGAACTGCTTACGATATTTTGATGTAGGTGAGATAATAAACAAATAATATACAAAACCGTAATCGGTATTTTAGAAATAGTAATAAGTGATAATAATCGAGGTGTATCAGGTTTTTCAAGGACAACGATTTTCCGAGCAAACCAGAACCGTATAAATTCTGAAACTAATAATTGCATACTTAATATTCGTAATAAATTGATTTTGTGAAACTTGAGGTGTATATAATATAATATTTCTAGCAAGTAACAAGTAGTGAGTATTAAACTTTCCTAAATATTAACTGATTTTAAGTATCCCCCATTAGTACATTGACGACATAAACAATTTCAGAAATTGCTGTTAATAATGTCGAAAATACGACTTCTTTCTTGTAACTGCGGCGGTACAAAATAATATATATTTATTTCGATAGGTAAATAAATCTTGAAACTTTATGTAATAAATCGTTCTGTTGATTTTTAGGTTAAACATATTATTAATTTACGATCGTGCAGTGTAAATATATAAAAGCGCACCGTCAACCGACTTGCAAACATTAAACGAGAACACGAGACGTTTGAACGAAATCAATATTTATTTTCAAAGTGTTCATTTACTTTGGATAACTTCTTATCGGAGTGAAATTACCATCAATCTGTGCGTTTATGTATATTTATATACATACATATATATACATACATTTACATTAAATCGCATTAATTAACGTTATTTGAATATATTATTGTCGTCTGTGTCTATATAATAAGGGAAAACTTCAAGTAATGACACAATGACCTCGTTCAACTTTTGTCTTGGAAAAAAAATAAAAAAAAAAACGTCTGGCAGTTGAATGTTAAGTTAGTAAATGTTTTTTTTCATTACTATGTTGTGTAAGGCTGCAAGGGTGATAATTATTATCCCTCGACTTGTTGTTTTTATATACATATATATATATATAGTTTTTGGCGAACATAAAGACCGTTAATTTAAATAATCCATTAAGAAACGGGGCAATGGTTTTTGTAATAACTTTAATTTCACGCGACGAGAATCAAGTGATAACCCAAACAATTATGTACAGTACAAGTGGTACAGTTAAAAACGCCTGTGCAATTTCCGTACAGACAGCAGTATTATACATTCAATATGATGCGGTTTTCAAGAATATATTTTAAACAATACACACCTATTCACTGTATGAATAATTATAATGCTATTTTTTTAAATATTTTTTCTTACATACGAAATGTGTGATTACTAAGCGGCAGGTACTCACTTATTATATATGTATATAATAATACGGTTTATATAATTATAAGAAATTGTTGGTAAACTTTATTTTGTGTGTATATAAAAAAATATAATTCATGTATAGTGTACCGCACGTGTAATAAAATTAATACTAAAACGGATAATTAACAAAACTATGTAAGTTCACGATATTGCGTATTGACATATCTTACAATAATATAATTTATAGGTAGGTACTCGTATTTATTGAGTTTAAAAATATTGTACAAACGCTTATAACTTAAATGTTGATTAGGTATTTAAAAAATCGTTATAAGTCAATAAAAAATAATAAATACCGTTCGATTGACAAAATATTAAACCTCGTTGTTATAATATAATTTACTTATGTTTTTATAATAATCGTATCAGCAAAGTAAAAGATATGGCGTTATAGAATAAGATGTAAAATTTACAAAATAAATTTCATATTTTTTTTTCAACTCAATCTGTTCAAATATTATAATCGAGACATATACAAACTATCGAATTGTATTTTTAAACTACAGAAAAATTACCAAGTCGATTGAAAAGCCCGCACATTTTACTACAGTATTGAATATTATTATATAATTTTTTGTGAAATTCCTAATAATAATAATAACAATAATGGTAACATAAAATTTTTCTTTCGAAACAATGAAAATTCCCTACCATTGTTTATATTCCCCCTCAACGTAAACATTTCATCATCACATTCTTAATATATATTATCGTGGTTATGCCGAAGACCCTGAATTTAATTCAGGGTCGTTGTATTTTTATGAACACGTATATTATAAATATTGTAGTTTATTCGAGGCGCAACGTTTTTTCGACTTTCTCGTGTCGCAAAAGAGATAATTTATCATCCACCGTGTGTTAACACACACATACACGTGCATAATCTATTATAAACGCACTCGCACACTCTGTAAACGGTAACTGTCAGGATAGCAAGCAAGTTGATTCCTCGGAAACACCAAAAACTTGTAAGCATATAAAATATTAATTTCAAATAAAGATTTCTAAATAATTTGTTCGTATTATAGGTAGTAGGTACGTTTAAAAAATATATTTATTTACGTATGTAAATGTATAAAAAGTAAAAATGTAAATCACACTTCATAGTACTTAAAGCCTTACTATATATGTGAACGATGAATACAGTGTACAAATAACTTTATATCTGCAAATCACACCCTCCAAGCTCTCTTCAGTTTGAAAAATTAATTTAAAAATAATTAAAGTGTGTTGTACTTTATCTATAATAAATTTAATGTATATTATTTTTATCTCTATGAATATAATCGGAATACAATTTCAACTTTAGCTAAGCCTCTTCCTACTCACAAACGTGTGTTCAAAGCGTTGTTAAGGGCCGTGGAATGTATACCCCTTCGCGGCTAAATGTGAATACATAAATCGTACAACCTCCCTCTCACCGTCCCTGCCAGAATATTGAGACTGCATTTTCTCACACGTCTAGAATAGCAATTAATGTCGAACGCCTCGCTAGACTATACGGAGAAAAACACGACCTTGCAGCAGCAACGACGGCTGTCTCACGGAAAACATACAATTACCTAATATATTAACTGATGACCTTTTTATTTGTTTTCGCTTTCTATATTCTCTGACTAGCTAGATTTTAAAGTCCTACCAATTGGTACTCCGTGTTAACTTTTAGTTGCCCACCAAACCCGACCTATATAAATATTGACTGTGCCGCAGGTCGTATCCGTCGACGAAGATCCGCTACAACTCCACTCGGGCGTTGTTGCTCGTTTTACGCGCCAAATTATTTAACGACGTACCGCCGCCGTTCGGAGCACGCTTGCCCGTAAAACTTTTACAGCCTTTTGCCCGCCACGCGCACAGCATCCCTCCGCCGCCTCCGCCGTCCCAACACAAGAATAACATAATAATAATAATTATTATTATTATTGTTGTTGTTGTTGTTGTTGTTATTATTATTATGTTTTGTCTTATTAATCGTATACAATGTATAATGCGTTGTGCGAGTTTACGGAATATTTTATGTATACGATATACTCACCGCTATATTATTGACACCATATATGTTGTAAATAATGAGTAAAACGTCTGTCGTATACAAAACTGTTGCAGATAAATCCACTTGTTGATTCGTTTGGTATCGTGCGAGCGTGATAATTTTCTCGCCGGCTAATGATTTAACGACGGTATACGACTATAATATTGTAAACTACCCGCGGGGGGATGGCTTCTAGGCTCGAACGGATATCGTCGTAACACTAAGCACATACCTACAGCATAATATTGTTATTGTTATTACACACTAAAATAACTCCGCGGCGCCTAACTAACGGTACGTCGAGCGTACGTAATATACGATGTCGTATATTGTTATGCACAGCATCACAGCATACAGTGTAATATAGTGTGATATTATGGTCGCGGAGTTTGATGTGCTGGCCAAACGGCCGAGTGTGTCGTACATATTATACACGTAATATAATGGCTTTTCTGCTGTAGCTACTGCGCGCGGTTCCGTGTAAATATTTAACGCTGATAACGCGCGAATAAAACCTGCAAAATCTCCTGCGGGATTCCAGACGATTGATAATTTTATACGCGTTATATAACGAGTCGTCTGACGGGATATACAATATTTATTATTTATATCGTGTAATATATAGACGTGTTTTGTTCGTTTAAATAATATGCATTGCGGTACGCGCATACATTTATTTGAATTCCCTCGTGTGCGTGTGCTGTTAAAATCACGACTTCATTTTTTAATAACCTTTTCGGGTGTTCTCTGTCGGACGATTCTTTAATGATTACATTTAACTTAAATCGGTCGATACCATTATAGGTGTTGACATTTTTTTTTTATTACACAAATGATTTTCAAACCATTTAAATATAAAATAATAATAATTTTTTGTTGTCTGCGATCCGTTGCTATAATATGCTAGGTATAGAATAATATTGTATAATAAAGTTGACTTATAGTATCAATAATATGAACATTGACATATTTACTGATTTCGATTTTATTATAATTATTTGTATTAGTAGTAATTCACACGGATATCAGTTCCTTTACAACCCAGTCAACGAATATAATAATATCAGTATAAGAATAATTAATTATCGTAGTTAAATCATTCGATTTAAAATAACTGAAATCCAAAAACGATCAGTACCAATTTAATTTATAATCACTTTATATTATAAATTGACAACAACACAACAATATTAAAGTTGAAATTATTATATATATATTCAGTACTCGTCAAGGGGAGGGCTATACGTTCTAATATTATACTTGTCAAAAAATAGACATCTGCTGTTTCTTATATTAAAAAACTGGAATTTATAAAATAGACAAACAATTTTTTTGATTATTCAATCAAAAGTGTCAAATGGTTTTTTTTTTAAATAAGTTATTATTATTCAAAGCCAGTATACGTCAAGTATGCATGTCACGACGGCAGCAAATAATAAAAAATGTACGACAGTAGTATATACTCTATTGATTCGTCAACTGTTAAGTGTCACGTATATTTTATTTGTACCATATTCCTGTCGAACAAGACAAACAACACGAGGGAATAGGTCGCCAGGCACGGGTTGCCCCCCAAGCCCTTTGTGAACCCGGAGGCGTGGTCAATCCGGTTCCGGAGACCTTTTGCATATATAGTACATCCTATAACCTACTTATATTCACAAAACAATATATCACGGGTGTCGTTGAAATAAACCGTCTACCAGTTTACGGTTGAGCAACGTGCCAACGTGCAGTATATACGATAGTGTGGAAACCGATTTTTGACCCTTTTCGTAACCGTACCTCCGTGCGCGTCGTGTACGAGTGAGAACAAAAAAAAAAAAGGAACCATCTAGATGTATAAAAAAGATAATACGATAATCTTGATTTAGCTATAACACTGCTCGTGATACTATTGCTTGGAGTGTGCTTAAAAAATAATATCTACGTATCATTCGAGAAGTGATATTAATTATAAAATTACTTATATAGAGTTAGTATAAGATAAAATAAATGAATTAATGAAATTATTCAAATCCAATTTCACACTGATAAACTCAAGCATAATATCTATCTTTATAATGTTAAATTTAGAGAGGATTTAATATTACCGTGCTTCTACATTTAAAATATATTCCCTAAGACGTTTTTAACGTTTAGCGCTATCATTTTTTTTTTTTTTATATATAAATCATAATATATACAGATAAATAGTTTATGTTTTCGGTCACTTTTCATCGTAAAATTAATGCTCAATTACAATATTTATATATAATTTAGTTTTACGACCAAAATAATACATTTAAATACTCGTAGATATATTATATTATTATGTAGGATGTATAAATTGCGTTTTAATCTTGGAAAATTAATGAATGAAATTGTACCGTATTATTTAAATTTCAAATTCATATTATGTGTATTTTAGTAGTCTTGAAAATAAACCCGGAAACATATACCGATTGATTTAGATTGTAACCGAAACCTTAAATGTTCATCGTGACGAACCGAAACCTATAAAATTGCGTCGTACATAGTTCCGGCCCCCGCGACACAATGCCGTGTTACAAAACTCGACGCGTATATAGCCCGTTTTCCGTTTAATTCGCATTCGACGAACGCCACCGGCGCGCTGGTTGGTTATATAACAATACGCGTACATACACGTCGCTCGTATACTTATTGCTTATACGTTATACACGTGTGCGGGTATATATGTATATATTATGCTATACAAAGTACCGAGTGAGTGGAAATACCACGGTCGCGAGCAATGACGGATTTCCCGGGAAAACCCACAAAACGCACGGGTGGTTTTTCGGGGACACGCCGGGGGCAGTTGTCATGGGAACGTTTTAGCGAGGGCGTGTGTGTGTGTGATTGATAGCCGCGACAACATATATTACTCTCCCTAGACACGACGACGACGACGTTCGTACACGCGCACACACACGCGCTTGTAAATACACATATACATAAGATATATTATGTGTGTATGTGTGTGTGTGTGTGTGTGTGTACCACAACTACGGTTATTCGGTTCAGGAATTCCAACAAATGTTTTTCCGAACGCGAAATTTCCTGGCGGACGGACGCGTCACACTGCCGCTCGTCCTCCGCTCCCTCTCGCCCAATCGGTCGCTCCCCGGGGAGACGGTGCGAACGACTCTGCGGCAGCAGCAGCGTATTATATATTATTATATATTATATATATACACTTCTGCAGCGAACGTGTCTCGGCGAAACGCGCGTAACGCTGCGAAAGCTGACAGCGCGTCGGCTGCGGCTGGATGCTGCGGAAACGAGAGAACCGCGGGCTGAACGGGTAAGTCTTTACTTCACTCCGTATATAGTCCACCCGCCACGTCACCGCGAAGCATCCCGCCCCTCATCCCTCGTCCCTCGCTTTTGCCCATTACGCTTCCGACCTCGCAATAACCCGCGGCACCACCTCCCCGCCAAGACACCCGCGTGTGTGTATACGCGTGTGCGTGCAGGCTGTTGCTGCTGCCCGCCGCCCGTATCCTTTTAGAGGAAACCCACGTCATTAACGGCGTGTGTGCGTGTTTATATGTGCATGTGTGCGTGCGCGTCATGTAGGCTTACATACCCTCCCCCCGGCCGAACACTATACCCGACCCAATAACGCCGTATTTCGCTCTTTTCCTCTTATTTCTACCTAGTATTTCTATATGTATACGCATATACGTCGGTTGGTGTTTGTCTACGGGGCAGCAGAAACCACCCCCTCCCCAGGAATTCCAGCACGTCACTTTTGCCGAAAACGAACCGAGTCTTTCATTCTCGCCCCCGCCAACCCCTTCACCAAACACCATCCCTCCACAACAGTCCACGGTCCCGTCTCCCTCCTCTCTTTGATCTGCATACACATACAACACTCACCCCTTGCAGAACACTCTTCGCGTACAACCCTCGCTGCCTTACACCTGTCAAGGGAATTCTAATAACTCAAAGTTTTCCCTCTCGCTCGAACGCCCGAATTCTCATTTCTCTCTTTATCAGTTTTCTCTGTGTTCTCTTCTCTCTCGCTCTCCTTTCTCTATCTATCTTTCTCCCTCCCTCTTTTTCTAGCACTCACACAATCTCCGTCTATATTTGTCTGTATCCTCTTTCTCTCGACACATCCACCGCCGAGCCACGAAAGTCCGTCACCTCCGCCCGGCCTCGGACGTATGTGCAGCTGCTATGCGAAACACTAATTTATTCTCGATGTACTGTTATTCTTAGTCATCTCTTTACTACACCTTCCTGTCTGTTCCGCCATGCCATCCTTTTGTTGAATTTTGACTCTCTATAAGCGAGGGAAACCTTGGCTCGAGGCAATACTCAGTGAATCCCCCGAGGTTGACCATCGTTACGAACGTAAGCACACGCCCCCTCACATGATTTTTTTAACACAATTAATTTCATATTTTCAAGCACTAAACATTCTAGTCATAAATCCTATTTAATAAGTTGTATTTAAAAAAAAAACAAACCATTTTATGATCTTATAATTGAAAACGCTTTTTTATAATAATTCTAAACAATAAAATAAATTAATCAGTCAATATAGCCATTCATCGTGTGTAATATTAGTAATTAAATAATTTAAATAACATATCATGGTATTTTAAATTAATTTATAAACAAATTATTATTTTAGAATACATAATTAAATTTTAGTGAATTATACTGTAAAAAAGATACGGTATTTGGACTCTTACGGGTAATGTTTCACTGACCTTCATTAGTAAATGTTCGAAATGCAGATATTTTACACTTTAACAATCTCAATTAAGTAAGTAATAATATTAAAAAATTAACATGCAATATACCAATGTCTGCCATAATATCACAGTAATCAGTTAAGTAAAATCTCGCAGTTTTCATCGGAAAGGACAAATAATGAAGTTTTTTTTAACAATGTCAACAAATTTATTATTAATTGTAACAGCTTATTAAAACTTTACTATTCGTCAGCAACTAAGTTACCATTTGTTTGACAAACTCTTAACAGAATAATAATGAAATTCCTTGTTATCATGCATTCATGCGGCTTATAAAACAAAGCAAATAGTTTGCCCAGCCGGTAATAATCAGCCCTAAAATTAAATTGTAAGAATTTCCGTAAAATGTCAAACATGCATTTATAATTGTGTTTTAAGAAAAAAGCTGGTTGCACATTAATTATTAACTTTATCAACTTAGCTAAAATTAACGACTATTGAAAATTAACTTTTTACCTCTATAGTAAATTACATTTAGTTTCACAATATATAAAAAAATATAAATATTGATATTTATCTACTATAGGAGATTATTTTATTATTGGTTATGACTTTATGACTAATAAATAACAAAATACAATAAATACTTTAATATTTATTTATGTTTGGTAATATTATTAATATTTTTAATTATAAAATCAATGGTATAAGGAACATCATGCTTTTGAAATTATTAATTTATTAACATATTTTGAAGTCAAAATAATTAGTTTAGATTTTACCTAAAAAATACAATTCTTAATTATTAAAATTAAAATTTATATTATACATAAATTTATGATCACGATATTTTATAATTAATTATTATTAAATACTGTGCTAAAATTTAAATAATTATTATCTTCATTGTTTAACAGAGAAAGTTAAGTCACAAAAATTCAAAACTTAAAACTCAACACACACTTTTGAGCCTCTAGATAATAAAGTTTAAACTATTCATTTAGGAAATTTCTCATCTGGTTGCTTTGATGACTTACACACGCTCTATTGTCTTCTTCAAAGCCACCATTTTCACCAATTTTACTAAATATGTTACTTTATCTTAGGTAGGTACCTTCTAGTTTGAACCGTCAAGTTTCTTATTTAACTTTCGGATTACCTACATGCTTTGATCTCGGAAAATGTAAACCACTGCAAATAAAAAACTCTAAAGCCCCAAATATGAATATATATAATAAGAAACGAACAAAGGAATAATTTGGTTTATGATTATATGCGAAGTTGGTATTTTTTTTTTTTTTTTTTTGTATTTGAATTTACGAATTTGGTCATACTAATATATTCTATAATAGTTACGAAACCGAGTGTAAAAATGTTTGCTTTGACATCTAAAATTAAGTTTAAGAGATTTGAATGCAAATGTATTTCGATAAGATTGTGCAAATGTAATATATTTTCTCATAAAGCCAATCGGTTCGTAATTGTATATTTTTTGTCAGGACTCTCCCTCAGCCGTTTAGCTATTAACAGTCATTGAAAATAGAAAATTAGATAATTAACTTGAGTATCAATTTTTTTTTTTTTTTTTTTGTTATTATTTACTCAACAGGGGTTCCAGGGCTAATAGCATATTTGACTTCCCACTGAAGCACTACACTGTACACTGGATCCCCATCGACATCTCTGATGTTATCTAATGTGCTTCTACTCCCTAGTGCTCAGTTCCATTTCAGCCGTTTTGTCTGTTTGGAGAGCACTTAAAATCGCTTCTCGACGTGATAAGGATTTGACGCTTGTTAGTTGTTTACCCATATCCACTATATACCATGAATACTTAAGGATCTCATTATTTTTATTAGAATTATTCGTCAAATATACCTAGGTATAGATTGAGTTGTGTCAAATATATGGTGCATACATCTACAGCATACATACGACTCGTAAATCTAGTATACATTTTGCGTCCGAGAGATCGAAGGTTTCTTTTGAAAATATTTATAGTAATTAAAATCGCATATGGTTCAGTTATTCTGATAAATTAATGATTTAATATTTACATATTATGATATACTGTGGTTGGTGAAATTGTTAATTGATTATTATAATTTACAAGTGATTCTGAAGTATTTTGATGGTACAACAGCTGCCATAGTATAGTATTATGACATTAAATATTGATAGATAATGTACAAATAAGCACGATTTAATTTACTGTGTCTAGTTATGCACAACTGTTATTTCGCTAAATATAGTAAATATTTATATTTAATTATGATAAATTATGTTTTATGAGTTTTTTATATATTAAATAATTATGAATTGCAATACAGTTTTTTGGAATTTAAAATAATAAATCAACAAACACTCATTTATTTTGTTATATTATATTATACATTATTATCATTTATTTCAAAATATTTGTGGTATTATTATTTTCTTGACATCTTACTATACTCCATCTTATATATAGTAAGTTAGACTTGTTTTGCTCGCTAACACATTACGCTGCACTGTATATTTGTGTTACATTTTGCAAACCATACAGTATATAATATTATATTAATATGTGCCTATATTATATTAAATTACATTCGTATAATATTGTATGGCGTAGGGAGATCTTCATAAGGTAACTTGATTACGAATAACTGTGTGCACTGTGTCTTCTTTGTTCTCCTGCGGCTTCTATAATTTCAGATGTGTTTCATCGCATTGATGTTCTTATGCGCGTTTGGCACTATATAATATAGAATATTCGAGGATGATATATTTTAAGCCGAAGGTTGAATTACAAGTGTCTCAAATGGGGCGAGGGTTCTCAATGATAAAGCAAATATATTATTATAATATATACGTGTCAGTTAAATGTTATAACAACATGATGAGGCTTTTGGTATAATTCTTGTGATATTTCAATATGTGTATATTCCATGTATATACCTTCACTCGTATTATCAAACAGCAAGCATAATAATCACTATAATAATAATAATAATAATAATACGGATATTTATGTTCAAGTATTTGGTTTTAATAAACATTTAAATTACATACTGTAGTTAATATAATATGCTGCTGTTATTATTGAGGTTGTATTATTGTTGAAAATTTTAAAGCAATACACGCATCCTATTATACTTATAAATAAATAACATTAAAACAGTGGAACGTCGATTATTCGCATGTTAATATTACCCGGACCGTCAATAATACACACTATGAAGTTTCTAAAAAAAAAAATTTTTATTTTTACATTTTTAACTTAGACTTATTGTACTATGTACTTTTAATAATCCAATTTTATTTATTTTATCATATTATATTTATACGTTATATAAGTTCACGGCACATGAGTTTTATTTTTAATTATTATATACAACATTTAAATTCGTGTTCATTCGTGTTCAACAGGAATATTTATACAAAGTAAATACTTGACATTTCCATCAAATATATATGTTAGCAGTATTTTCTAGACATAATATAATTTTCAAAATATTTTGGCTCTTTTGGAACTATTTATAGACATTTTACTGTCGAATCGCCTTCTTTAGTTTAGTTTTTTTATAAATGATGATAAAAAATTGTATATTCGACAAAAAAGTTTAAAAATGTAATATAAAGTTCCGCATGAATAGTTCTTACTGGTTTTAAAAACAAACTTGAATAAATACACATTAATACTTTATGAGTGTTTTAACTTCAAATTTTGACGAAAATGAATATTTAAACAAAAAATAACAATTTTAGTTGTTTTGTTGTAATTCAAAAGAAAAATACTAGTCATAAGGACTAAACATTTTTATCATTACGTTTATTACTATTCACTATGCACAATTAAATTTTCTATCATGAAATCATTTAATATTATACATTTATTTACACCATTCGATAGTTTATCATACTATTTATTTTTAAGTAAATAACATATTGTAGTAGGTATGAAATAATATTATAATAGTTATTACTATATAATAATATGTGATTAGTTTTCAGAAAGAATTATTTTAATCTACTTTATAACTAAAAGAAAAATATAACAATATTATATATAACTATAGAAAACATCTTTAATACAGCATAATCATATTCATAGGTTTACTCATAATCATTTTTATAGTATTATACAATGATTTATCATTTAATTCAAATTTAACACCACCAAAATAATAATTTTAATAGTGACCTACTCAATGACAAGGTACACTCGACATCTTCTATACAGTAGAATGACTCCTCTGTTTATTTTTTTAATGGTATTCCATACTTTATATTTAATTTTATAAAACAGAAAAGGTTTATAAAACTCATAAATTAATCTTGAAGTAATAGTTACTATTTTTATTATTTAAAAAAAATTAAAGTTTACTTAAGAGGTGTGAAGTGATCTCCTCGTCTAAACTTTCAATGTTTATAAAATCATAAAGAAAACTTTACCATTATTAGTTTGATATTAATGTTTGTACATTGAAATTTGCATAAGGAATGTTTTACTTTAAACTTTGCAATTAAAAATATGATGAATGATATGAAAAAAGTAAAGAACCTAAAAATATATCACCATTCAAAAACTAAATTAGCGATCAAAAAATATTTTACGATAAAATAGTCACCATGATATAGGTATGCAAAGCAAGTTTCTCAATTTTATAACTAAATATTCAATATTTAAAACTTTTTTCGCCTTATTTTAAAATTTTTATTCTTTCCAATTTTCAGTATATATATGTATAATTAATTGATCCATCTAAATAAATTAAAAGTTGAGTTATTCACTTTTATATAAATACCTATTCAAATATAATGGCGCATGTTAAATATTTCAAAGTTTAAAAAAATCGAATAATGATATTTTCAAAATATTAATACAATCTTTACCATACGCATTAATGATGAAAATAAAAGGCCAACTGTGTTTTTTCAGAATAGTTCTGCAATTCATTATATTTTATTTTATTTTAACACATCCATTAACCATCAGTTTCTTAGAATGACCCAGACAATTTCGAGTTATTTATATATCGAACATATCCACACCGTTCTATTGACTTATAAGTTAATAAAAATAATGTATTATGATTCACGATATAAAAAATTAAAAATAGGTAAGTATAAAATGGATATATATATATATATATATATATATATACATATATATTATGGAAATTAAATAATCTGTACTCATTTATCTATGTATCATAAAATATGCGACGTTTTTGACAAAAATTAGTTCAACACAGCGAAAAATAAATTACTAATAGTTATATAAATAAGTACTTATCTAAATTATAAAATTAAATTTGATTTATCGCCTCTTCTCAAAACCATTTTTTGCGTACTACAAATGTGGGCATCACCCATTTGCGTCAAAATAAAAAAGGAATATTTTTTCGATTGCCCGTTTGCGCCAAATTTATCTGATATAATTATAATAAAGTAGTATATTTTTTTTCTCAAATAATGATAATAATAATTAATACAATTTTATTTAAATCATAGTAAATAATACGATTTTTTTTTTTAAATAAGTAATCAGATTAATCATAATAAAATATAAATACATCATACACATCATTCTAATCTTTATTGTACCTACCAAATTAAATACAATTATTTGTACATAACGCGTTAATTCTTCGTTTTTATAATTCTCAATTAATTTTAACGTTTTAACTTTTAAAGTTTTTAATCTTGTTTTAACTTGTGCAATCACACTACGATCGTTCTTTTGACAAAAAATAGTACCTATATCCAATAACTGAGTATCTACATGGTACAAGATACGTAATACGACTGACATAAAACTTTTTTCAATCTTTCTACACAAACACAATAATATATAAAGCTTTAAAATGTATAGACTTATAAAAATAACTTTATGATACATTACAGACACAGCGTCTTTTAAATAAATGAATTAACCAAGTTTTTAACGTAAAATTTTTACGCAGATAAATTTGACGGAAATGGGCTGTACCCAAAACTAATAAATATTTTTTGGCGCAAATGGGTAACCTCCACGAGACTGTATTTCATCAAAAATTACACTTCTTAACAGTAGTATAATATTGTCGTAATAAAAATGAGGTATAAATAATTAAATATGTTTAACTGTATGAATACCTACGAGAAAGGAATTTAAATTTAAAAATCAGATATCAATAATATTCATAATTTTTAGAATAATAATATTATCCTAATATTATAATTATAATTAAATTATAGTGCCATATCATATTAATTCTCTTTTAATGGACTCTCACATTAGATTTTTTTATTCATGTTATATGTATGTATCTACCTATATTATAGTTATGATTTATGGTTTCGCATATATTACACACATCCTGACATTTGAAATTAGACATCATACCAAGATTAACAAGGATAACCTTATGGGAATCGCCAATATTAAACTTTTAAAATAAGTAATATTAGTATTAAATCTCTAGTATAGTAGGACGGTGTGTGTAATATATTTGAGGAATCCTTAAATTAAAAAAAAAAATGTGCAGACATACCAAAAAAACATATTATTATAATTTTATAAAATCAATAAATTTCTTATTCCGTTCGGAAATAAATAATTATTTTAAAATTTAGTTTCATATTACTATTATTTTTTTTCCATGTATATTTCAGAATGTATGAGAAATATTCAAATTACATTTCTAACAATGAAAAATTCTTTTCAGATAATACATAGGTACATACATAATAGAATATTAAGTATGTTATAAATTATAATATACACATATATTGTAAAAAAAAATCTTAACTCTCATTGTCACGTACGTCAACAATGTATGCCACTCAATTAATCACCCAAAATATAAATACAATTTTAATTAACTTTTTCGTGAAAAACAAAGTTGTATATACTACAAGAGTTTGAAAATATATTGACAGGTTTTCATTGTCTATTATTTTTATATACATTTTAAAATGATAAAATTGTATACTTAATTCTCTATTAATGAGTCCATTGCCAAATTTGTTTAAGCGGTATAATCTAATATATATATAACACTAAATTAACTATTACTTTAATACTACTGCGCAGATTAGCACATTATGTTCCAATTACCCAAACAAATGTTTTTCATAACAAGAAAAGTTATTTTTTAAATATTTTTCATATAATTTATCATCATACCATAACATGAGATATAATATATTCGTTTTTGTTAAATGTATATGTCCATTATAGTTAATAAAACTTGTTATAATATGTTAAATAATTTTCACTTAAACATCAGTCAAAGTATATAGATTCACCAAAATCCTTTTTAAAACTTTGTATGAACCGCGTAAATCAAAAAAAAAATATTTAAACTTTTTCTGTATGAAAAATTATTTGCATCAGAATTAATAGCTATACATTATAATATTATAATGTTGTTTCTTGGACTCATTTTAGTATAATTTTAAACTAAAGTACACATAATATATCATATGTATTCTGTAAACTGTAATCAGAAAACATTTGTGACCATTTATTCGTTTAAAAATGGTGTTTCAAACTGTTAATTGTAGAATTTATTCAAATATGAATGTAGTAACAATTTTAAACATAATTTATTTCTACTATCATAATTGTTAACATAATAAATTAAATTACATTTCATGGCAAAAAACAATAATTAATAATATAGTTATATAGATACAAAGACTATAAAGGTTCTGATATAAATAATATATTACTTAATATGGTCTCTTCTAAGTGGCTTAGTATTCAATTCATAAAAATATTTTATGCATATCATTATTTTAAAGTCTTTAAGTTCTCTACATTTTTTACATAATTAATTTTTGTTTTAATTTAAAAACGTATTTGTTGACAATATATTGCAACACAGTGGTTATGAAACTATTTCATTCGCGGAACCCCAAGTTGGTATAAAAAGCTATAGAGCCCAAAATACCAGAAATGCCAAATTTAAACCGAAACTACTTTAATTTGTTTTCTTTATAACACAATGCATATAAAAACAAATCATTTGATTCAATCAATACAATTTAGAAAAATAATTAAATGTATACTAGTAACACAAATTGGCAAGTACTATAATAGAACATCAAAACTATTAATAGTAGTTATTGTATCTAAATATAACGACGTAAATACGCAATATATACATTTATAATAACAACATTTTGATTTTATTCGATATGTGATATATTTATTTGAAAATTAATAAATTGTTTTTACCAAACTGTAGTTTTAGCATCATCAATACAAGTGAATGATTCATAAAAATATTCCTGCAAAGGGGATCGATACTTGTTTTATCAGTGTACTATAGTGTAGATCACATCCCGCTCGCGTGTACGCTTCTCGAACCAGGTATCCAGTTATGCATGGTAATTACACAACATAGGTAGGTATATATGTATATATATTGAAATTAATATTTATGTACATGTCGTACATATTTTATCGTGAATACCGTCAGAGGCGCCTAACCTAAGCGGCCAAGTTATATCCTACCATATACTAAACGATATTAAATTTTGCAAATTATATGCTGTTATATATGTCTTATATACTATACATAACGATCGTCGAAATAAGGATACGATCGCGACTAGGGGCGGGCTCTACACTATATATAGGAACGTACGACCGTGCGGTGGCATCCTCGATCGATTTTGCCCGCGTGGCATGCGAGGGTGTCCGACAGCAGCAGCAGCGGTGGCCCGCGTCCTAGCGATGGGCGGATCAGGAGTAGTGGGCGAGAGAGAGGTGGTTTGGCGGAAGCAGGGATGGAAGTAGAATATCTGCACGCGTGTCGTGGACAAAAGTTCTATCTCTATTTCTCTTTCGATCTCTTTCATTTTCCCTCTCTTTCCTCCTCACCCCAATTTCTTTCTACAAACACGACGTCTCCGATGCCACGACGCGCGTGGGTCAAACTTACTTTTCGGGGGTCCGACAGCGTATGCGCAAAACCAGAGACCCTTTCATTGATTATGTGTGTGTGTGTGTGTGTGCCTACGTGTTATGGCTTGTGAAGTATGTGTGACTGTATGTTTGTTGTAGATGTATGTATGTGTGTGTATTACGTTTGCTGGGCAGGATCACCCTCTTTTTACCCTAAACATACATTTTCTTCTTTACAGCATTTCCGACGTTACTAGCAGTAGTCACTTAGGTATTATTCTATATTCAAACGGCTAGTAGAATCCAAATTTGACGGTAGGAAAAATGCTATTGATTTAACAAATATAATCAATAAAAATTACCTGTAAAATAGATATCTATAACATAGATATAGATATATACACATATATATTCACCTCTAAAGTTCTCATAAACTTTTTTGATAATACCATAAAATATCAAAATTATTAAATTATTATTGAATTTAAAAATGACTTATACTAACCCTTTCACAACCAACAGATATCCCAACATCCTATTTAGCAAATAAGGACAAATTCTTAGAATAAATACGACGACGTTTTTACCGAGAAATGCATAAAACATATTTTAAGAGGATGTCAGTACACTATTTGTTTTCTCTCTCCAAGAATGCAATCTAGAATCAGCTGCAGAGTACAATAAAATATACGACATTGTTATTCTAAACTTTACATGTATGCATATGTTTGAAATGTGCGTTGTAAACTTTGCTATAAGAGTAAATTGACCTATAGTCAAACTTAAACGTAAAAATATTATTAAGGGCATCTTTTAGGTTTATATTAATATTTTAATTTTAGAACAAGTTATGAGAATTTGAAAAATATAATAATCAACATAATTATAAGTGTAACTCACACATTACTTAAATTAAATTAATCAATGACTCGCATTAAGATTAAAAATCAATAAGAGCATAATATGATAAATGATAATAGTACTTTAATAGTTGTACAATACTGGACTATTCACTCTAATAATAACATTTAAAACTAATCAACATAAGATTAGTGCTGCTTAAAATTAATTTATTGTATTACACGTGGGTCAAAGAAAGAAAACAAATAGGCCAGAACACTAGCCTTTTAATACAACATTACGTCCCAAAATGATTACTCCAATAAATTATCGTTAATATTTGTAAATGAATCTAATTTTATAAAAAAAAAAAAGGAATGAATAAACATCGCTAATTTGAATAATGAAACTTATTTGTGAGCTATGTTTTGTAATAAATAAGAATTGAAATTAAGTATTTAAAAAGTAATAATTTTGATTTATTCATAGTAGTATCGTTTTAATTTTATTTTTCATGGCTTTATAACAATTTAAACTTTTATTTTATACCCAAACTTTTAAATATAATTGAATACTAACCTTTAAATAAAACTGCTGATTTGTTTTTATTATTTTATTTTTCGGCACGAATATAATTAAACGACTAAGGATTCTTTTTATGTTAATCGTTTCAATAAACTTTCTATATTATCATAACAACACAATTAATGGACTGTTTGATTAAAATATGTTACTAAAAACTTTCAACAATATTGAATAAAAATCAACTGAGTAATAAAAACAAATAATTATTACACTTAAAACAAATTTAAAAAAAAAAAAAACATGAATATAGTTCTAAATCGTAAGATCTTTCGTACAACCAGAAACTGTAACAATAAATTAATATACTATATAATAATATCAAATCAAGTTGTTTTTAATTTTTTATGCTGGATGTAGCGTTTTAAAATAAATAATATCGCTTTGTAAATATTATTAAAAAAATAATTAATTCTATTCAACATTTAGGTCAACGGTCGTACAAAGTATTTAATAGTGCTTTCCATCTCGCTTATTCTAAAACTTGTTTTAGTTAATTAACACATCGTCAATATTATTCAGAATTTTATGCGAAACAATATCCCCAGTTTTAACTTAAATATAATTAATTTAATCAAATAATGACAACATCGATACTTTAAAAAATTAGGTTCAAATATTAAAGTCTGGAATCTTAATGTTTTCGTAAGTTTCAGTTTAGTTAGTGTAAAAATTAATATTTCTAATTCAACACAGATTCTAAAGAATTCAAAATTAAAGTTTCAATAATATCGATATAAAGTTTTTATCCACATCATTATTATTATATTGAAAATTATATCATATAATATAAATATTTGGTGAAACTTTCTTGTCTCTCTCTGCGGTAAATTATTTTTATATAACAAGGAAACAATCTATATTTTTTTACCCAATTTTTTTTTTTTTAAATTTCTGTACATTTTATATTTTTAATTCGCTAAAGTACCAATAATATCTAATTTGAAACCACCTTTAAAGTTGAAGTTTGACACATTTCTACTGAACCTGATAAAAATAATGAAACCAATTTTTTCATCGCTCCACTTACCACTTTATACATCTGATAACATTATAAAAAAAAAATCATCACTCATTTAATAAAATGTTAAAGAACATGCAGTTATATTTCTTTATAACCTATTATGTATTAAATGTAAATACGAAGTATTAAGAATAATGAAAGTTTTAAAAATTAAAATGATTAAAAATGTATTATTTTCTATGGTTTACAACTCAATCTCAGTGCATAATTTAATTAAAAGTTATTTTAAAAATGTTTTTTCATCATTCTTAACAAGATGTAGTATTTACATAATATGCATCAATTATATAATAAATAATATCTTTTTCATCAGCCGATCCGATTTTATCAGTTTAATTATATCCACTAAAAATCTAATATTTCCTATTATGTAAAATAATATATGCAATAGTAGACGTAATTTTAGTGTTTAGTCCATTACGTTTCAGTACCTCCCAGACGGTATTATTTTGAAATTGATAATGTTTCTGGAATATTTTTGAAACGTTTTAAGTTTTAATTTCTGTAATGGAAAGGTCTTAATTAAATAGATGATTGTAAATTCCACCGATTTATAAATAGTCAATTTTTGGAGGTTGAATTTAAAACATGTATAAATTCCACTGGTATATAGTTTTTACCTGAAAACATGTTAACTCCACTGATAGTCAAATATTAAAACTATTTTTAGTATAGCTACACATCAACTGTCAACTTTGTGTGTTTTATTTTAATTTTTTTTTTAAACTACCAACTATAGTGATCATTATTAATTATTATACATTTTTTTTTAGATTTGTGTAAAAAATGATATAAGTATGTAAATATAATATGTATAAATTAGAAATCTCATTAATATGTACATATTACATATTGCAACTTATTATTATTATCGCTTACTTGTTTTATTGTAATTGCGTGTTTAATAATTTTATATCATACCTATACTGTAATACTAATAAATTTATCTCAAATTCTATACCCCGGATACCTTAACAAAAATAAAAATGACGTACTAGTGGAATTTACATGAAAAAAAGTTTAAAAAAGTCGCAATCGGTGGAATTTACATGTGTCCAATTAAAAATAGATACATTAGCAATTACAATTACAATACAACATTATAGTCACTTATTGATTTATTAAATCGATTAAACAATGACTAAGAAAAATATATTATAATTTTGAATGTACTTTAATTAGTTAACGTAAAAACTTTCAATTCAGGATGTCGAGTGATATTGTACAATCAAAGTTAGCATAGTAAAAAGTTCAAGAACTCAATATCTATTTATTGTCATATAATAACTTAATTCGTAATAATCAATCAAAAACAAAACAATTTAAATTTATTAAAGTATGAATTGATCAAAAACATTTTTTTAAAGGCTATCCTCGTTCCTCGTATACAACTGTATTTGAATACCTACTGAAAATATATTTACTTGCGTAGGTATAAATTACTCGTAATTTGTACACGACACGATTTTAAAATGAAAAATATGACTAAGGGTTAATCCCGTGTTAAAGTTTCATTTCTGTCATATTATATTCACGTAAAATATAGGTGTCAAGATTAATTTACACAGAATGTCTTTTAAAAAAACTTTTAAGTTCCAAAAATCGGACTTAATTTTATAAATACTCCATAAAACCCATATTTATTTATGCAATTTATTTAAAAATAAACTTTTGGCCTAAAATACGAAGTTTCTGTAAATAATATGAATATTTAAAGGTTTTTATACTGTATAAAAAATGAAAATAAAACAGTTGTGTTTGGAACGATAGCACTATCGCCAATACTATTAAATTATTATAAATTATAAGAACTATACTAATAAATCGATCCAAAATCATAAAAACACTCGTGGCATACACAACATTTATACAACATAGTATTTTATTAATAAATATGTTGATTTAACTTTTAGTTTGAGGTATAAATCACATTATATAGTTTATAATATACATAATATGATTTAGTTTTATTTTCCGAGACGATTTAACTACAAAAAATTCGAAAAGTAAATAAAATATGTTAGTTATATGCTTAACCTTCTCCGGTGCATAATTAAACGCGTATAAAACAAGTGTTTTTTTCCTTCTTAGTTTTTTCACCTACTTGTTTATTACGCAAAGAACACTTATACGAGAGAGACTAGTGAAATGTATAATAAATTGTTATTGTGCGCCTGGAGGTTGTTATTTAGTTTTTCATTCTTGTACAAAAATCTGTTATGGCTCCAAGTTTTCGCATTAAACATGTTTGCATTCGAGATTATATTTGGCAAAATTGTTTACAGCCCTACTCTGCGTCCGCACCCATACTGTTTATATATATTAAATAGTATATACGTAAAAGCAGTACACCCGAAACGGCTTGGAAATCATAGGATTAATAATTGAATACCACTGGTCCATTTTTTTTTATAATATAATACGTTCAATGCACATAATAATACATTAATATATATTACACCTATAAAGTTAATAATCCGATTTATCTATGTATTTAAAAGGTACAGTATTGATTGACGAGCTATACTGATAATGTACATAGATATATGAGACGAAATGGACGACAATTTTTTCGACAAAGAATTGTCACAAAAGTCATAGAACCAAATTTAAATGAAAATAACGGGAAAATATTGAAGTTCTGAATTTTGAAAACATTTTTAATTACTGCCGTATGGGGATTTTATTACTTTCAATTTTTGGTAATATAATTTCAATGAGTTAAAGGGTTACTTATTTTTGTGATATCTGCAGAAATAATTTTGCATAACGATCTGCTCAATCAGATTATAAAAAATCCGAATCAGGGGGCAATGATTTATAAAGTATAATTTTTTATAATATTTAAGCATAATTTCTATACATATTAACTCACACTTGTACGGTATAGGTATAAAAATATATGAGTCTTCTTTGATTTGTTGGATTTGTGAGGAGTCTTGGCATTACAGTTTATATGAATACCTACACATATAATATAAATAATATTATGTTCCAACATAAAGTAATTTTCATTACAAACGACACACTAACTCGCCTAACACAATAACATTACTGTACTAGTTCTACGGCTCCCCGTCGTCCATTTTTTTTTATTCAAAAAATAATAGCGCACAAATAATCTATATGTTTTATTTTTACGTCCCCCAAAAAAAACAAATTGTTATTGCAAAAATCTCCGAAAATCGTTAAGCACAAACGACCGGACTTTGTGAATTTTCATGCACAAACAAAATTCAAATTAAGGGCCGTAAAACCAACCCAATAGTATATTGTATATACTATAATAAGATACAGTAGAACTGCGATTATCTGTAAAGCACCGGACTAAAGCCTTGATGAATAATCAAATAGACGATTAATCAGATGTATGGAAAATACTTATAATATAAAAACAAAACGAAAAAAATGTGTGGACATTTTTTCAATAATGATACATCAACCACTTGACTTGACGATCAAAATCAAACTGATATGCGACCGAATGAATTCGTAACACGTTATCGATTGAGTGTGCCGATTTATCAGATTCTATTTTTAGCAACACAGACATTTTCAATAACGATAAACACTTATCATTTATAACGATTTAAATATATTTATTTTTAAGTATAACGATTAATTGAAGTGGCGGTGAAACGAAACTCCACTGTAATCTAGGATTTAAAATATATTTCTTCGATTTAAATATTTTTTAAATAATAAACAATTTGTCCAATGACTTTTGTACATACGAATATATTAATAAAAAATATTTCTTTTAAGAATAAATAATAAAATAAAAACAAAAATTCTAGTTATTAAACCATACAAAAAATTCAAGTTTTTTTAAAAATAAGAAAAATACTGAAAGTGTTCGTTTTGAAAAACAATCATCCTATAAAAGTATTAAATAATAAATTCAACCATTACAATTTGTAGCTTTTAATTGGTATACCGTCTTTAAAAACCACGTTGTAATTTTACATAGTTATATTTTATTTTCATAAACTAATATAATAACGTCCATTTCAAAACGGCACAGTCAACCAATCAGTGTCTCGACATTTATACATATCCGTAAATACAAATTGTAGGCCTTAACACAGGGGATCTGCATTTTTTACGTAAATCCCCTCCTGGGACATATTTTTATTCATTTTTATTGTATTTTTTTGTCATACAACTTAAATTGAAGTCGGCTTTTCTAATGTCACTCAAAAGACTATAGAAAATCTGGTCTTCTGTTAGTTTGAAAATAATATTAATATTATATCCTTTTTATTCTTATTTCTTATGTATAAGTATAATTTGTAAACGATAAATTTGTAAGTACATGGAAGTATGTCACGCATATGTTGTCAAACTGATGAAATTAAAATGATCGATCAAAAAAGTCAAGCTAATATTCAATACTCAATACAACCAAATCATTATCGATGATTATTGTATATTAAAGATAATTGTAAAGTGATGCGTACGTGCGTAAACATCATTATTGAAAAATTACAATTTTGTTTACAGTAGAAATATATTAAAACTATAAATAATATAGTATTTCATACATCCGTACAGTCTTATAATATTCGCAGAGAGAGTAAGTTTTTATTTAAAATTTCGCGTAAAAAAAGGTTTTTAACCGTAAAGGTCTTCATTTTATCTTGCTGAGCTATTATTATTGTGAAAAATGTGTTTTACAAACACTATACATGCAAAAACAGTTTTTTTTGTATACAATTATTACACATGCACGTGTGTTATTTTAAAGAAAGGTTTTTTTATTTAAATATCACACATAAACAGTTTTCACCGTAAAACCCCCGTATAGCAAGTTTTACCCTTTGAAAAATACTCTTATATACGTATATACGCATGTTAATAATTGCCTACGTAAAAAACAAAAATGTGCAAAACTCGACAACTATTAAAGTTTTGAGTGGTTATTTTTATAATAATGTTGTAAGCATGGTATAAAATTATTTTGTAAACAAGTTTACAGTTTAAAAATAAGATTATATGTACTAAAACAGATGCGTACGTGAATTTATCTAATACCTACCCACATATAAATGTATTATATCATACACTTAATTACTTAAATATTATATTTAATTTTTTTTTATATATTATATTATAAATAATATAATGATTAAAGGTACACGATAATATAATCAAAGTTATTTTACATGGTTCATTATCTTAAATATAGTACCTTGATAAATATTTTTATTGTTAATTTGTTAAATCAAAAATTCAAAATTTGTTTAGTTAGAAGATTTTTGTTTACATCAGATATTTTTTTAAATATTTGTATGGAAGAACAAATATCAATTTCATCGTCCAATTCAAAATTGTCCGTTCCCAGAACACTGCAAAACTACCTTAAAAAATAAGTATCTACACAAAGTCACATTAATTACATGTAGGTATAAATTATAACTTATTGCGAAGTTATTAAAACGCGGAAACATTGCTTTAAAATAATATTACATCTACAATATAAACAAAAAAATACACCGTAACCTATCGAAAACAATATAGCTTGTTTACAACTAATCATAAACAATAAATTTGATTTCAACAAGTAATAATATTATGACTTTAATTATTATCTTTATCATTAAGATAAATAATATTATGTCTTAAGACGTACGAGAGTTCGTTTCTTTAATTAAAAATAATAATTGCTCGCTAGTCCCATAAAATGCTTTGCAGCCTTAAGTTAGTGAACTATTCGAAGACAATTTCCACGAACATTAGAAACTGAATTTAGTAAATTAAAATACATTAACTACGTCGTGTCACACGTTGCGCAAGAAACTTAGAAAACTGAAATAATTGTCTACGTCACTTTTCGAAGAAAATATACTTCAAACTTGAACACAATAAGGGATTGTTCTGCCAAAAGTATCTTTAAAATTAAATATATATGACGTTATATAAACTATGTAAGCAATAGTTAAAATAATAATATGACACCTAACCTGCGTACAATAGTTTAGTTATATTATATAATATTCAGTTTGCCATAATCAGCTACAACGTAGTTTTCAACGCAAATCATTATAATTATGATATTCATTATTTTTTTTAAATATTGCATTACACTATAACTGAACATTTCTTAGTTGTTGATGCCCTGAAGGCTTCGGTATTTCGGTCACAATAACAACATCGTAATAATTTATTATGAGAAAAACACTCAGTGTTGTACTAAAATTGCCTATTCATAATGCCGTGGAATCATAATTTTTTCATAATAATATCATGTTCGTCATAATTATTGATGTTGATCAATAGAGTCTATTTTAATACATGCACTAAATTTATTATACATATTATATCTAAATAAAAATAGTTATAACTTATAACTGTTTACTAGGTATAATAGATAATATAATAGATTATGTAGTTATCATCACTGATGCTAGATCCACAAACGTATGTTTCACGCGTCATAAAATTAACTTAAATTATATAATATATATTGTTTTTTAATTACAATTTGGTATTTAATTTTTGTAATCTACCTAATGAAAAATATTTTCAAAGATGTTAACAATTTTCAAATTAATAAATATTCACTATTGAAGCTCTAACTGTGTATACTATGCTATAACTGACTGTCCAACAATTGTTTTCTTTTTTTTTTGTTGTTCAAACGAACAAAAAAACTAATAAGAAATAAAAATTGCCACTCAAGCAATCTTTGAGAAAAAACTATAGAGTAATAAAATTGTGTATTTTCGTGAATAGTAACGTAACAACTCACATACACACCTACAACGACAATCAATAACGTTATGCGAGAAATTTAACATAATAATTTGCATTTTGTTTTTTATATTACTAGGAATTTACTACAAACCAGGTAACTATAATTGAATTGTTTTATATTAATCTAAAAATTTAGAATACATACTAATACATGTAATAAAGATAGAAAATATGGTTGGCATAATGTTGAAGTCTCCGCGAGTAATACTTGTAATTTTAGCACTTTGTAATAACTCTCTTAGTTAAGACTTTATATGCATTAATATCTATTATTATTTATTATAATATAACATACACAATATAATTTACTATGACATATACTTTTAATATAGACTCCATTCTCACATAAATTCGATAGCATTTTACATTTCTTGCAATCACAAATATATTATATTTGTATTTTAACGAAAACAACAATTCATGATGCAATAGAATTATTTTTAGCGAACATACGGATAGCATACATAACGAGGTCTGGCACGATATGATAATATAATGTGACAAGTGACAATATTGAAAAACAGTCTAGAAAAATTGGTTGAAAATTGGAAACTCATCATTGGTTATCTTCAGGACTATACTTACCCATTACAGCTATATTATAACTCATAGGATATATACCATATATCGCCCAGGTTATTGTTGATATTTATTGATTATCGTTTATTTTAAGGTTATGTACTCGGATAATAAATAATAAATTTTAAACTGTTAGTTATTTTTTAATTTTTTATTATTAATATTTTTTGTTTGTACCGTACGCAATTATAGAATTATAAAACTTTCCTATGATGGAAAAAGGCGCACTGAAACTATTTCAAAACAATGGAAAACTAAACTTTGATGAAAAAAAATGAGCAATTATCGTGATGTTAAGTTTAATCTACTTGAGCAAATAAATATCCAAATGTAAAATTAAAGGTAAAATATTGCAAATCGTATGGCATTTTAATTGTTAATAAAAAATAAACATATTCACAACGATAGTTAGGTATCTGTAAGTAATCGTTTTTCATTATTTCATATTATAATACTATAATAGATTGGTTTATATTAATTTTTTATTTAGACTGCTATCTGCGAAGTAGTATAAAAAACATAATTACCTAAAGTTGTATATCTTGACACTTCATCATGCAAGTTCTAATGAACTTAGATTAAATTTTAAATATTAAAATCCGCGATATGTTAATTACTACACCATTTTACTATTAAACTATGTAGCTATTTATTATAGTTTTAATCGAATTATATGATGATAATAATTGGATATTTAAAATAAGTTATAAAAATTGTTTATAACATACTACATGATTTTATTTTTTAGTTTAGAAAAGGACACGTATATACTGTATACTGTACAATGTATAGTTTTAAGGTTTAACTTTTTCGCATTATACATTTTGTGACAAGCGATATAAAAGTTAAGTTGGAGTTAGAACTATGGGTAGGTTACCTATACATATAGCTATATATTATCAAATAACCTAATCGTATCTACCTATTAAGTACATAATTACAACTTCACTTTTTCATAAATACCTATTAACCTAACCGTAAACGGAACATCGATATTTTTCATTTTATTATTATTCCGACCAAACGAAATACATAAAAATCATTAAAATTCGCAATCACAACCATCATATTCACCGCGTACCTCGACTGCTACAGATAAATGTTATTATGTTTATAACATTCGCCGTATTATACACAAATATATAATATATAAATGTGTATGTGTGCGCTCACGCGTACCTATATAGAGTCTACACGCGCGCTGGTGATATTTTAATGGCAGAAGTAAGTACAAGAAAGACAAAATATATGACTACAGCCAAAGCTGATATTGCCGATGCTACTTCTGCGGCGTATATATTTATACATTATATTATTATTATTATTATAGTGCGCCGCGCGTTTGGAATCCATCACGGACTTCCGGAACAGCCTCCGGTGGTTCGTTGCATCGACGATATTACAATGTGAGCACATATACACAGTACACACATATATTATATCATATTATATATACATATATAATGGTAATAATATTATATATATTATATAGAACCGAGTACGAGACCCGCACACACGAGAGCCGCGAGCAGTCGTCTAGCGGCATTAATATGGGAGGGAAAAAACCCCTTTTTCTTTTTATACACACGGCTTATCACCCGGTGAGTTTCGAATGGCTAGAGGAATATACATATCGTAACTCCGGAATAATATGCGCAGCTTCTTCCTCTCTATAATATTACAGTTTATAACGGCGCTAGCGTGTGATCGTTATATGCGTTGTATATAATATACGCATCAGGAAATTAATATTAATTAACCCTGCGGCGGCAGTGGTGTTGGATGATATTTACCGAGAGTAGAGTTCATATAATATATATATGTGTGTGTGTGTGTGTGTGTGTGTGTGTGTGTGTAAATATAATAAGGGTCGAGGCGAAAAGCCAGTGCGGTTTTTGTGGTTTACGCACACCACAACAGACTGTGTCGGCAGCAGACTGCGTAGTATAATATAATATATATTTATACATATATTATATACGCGTATACCGCGCGGTGCAGCCTATCTTGGAGATAGCTGGCTAATGAAAAGACAGATTAGAAATTTCCATATAAAAGCCACGACACGCAGGCCTGTTGTGCGCAGTGTATATAATATGTGCAGCTGTATGTTTGGCAGAGTCTGCGTGTGGGTATATGTGGGTGTGTGGGTTTTTATAATATATACAGCGTGCTGCTGGCGGACAAGACGATATCTGCACCGGTAGGGGTAGCGGTAGGAGGTGACTACGTGTGTGTGTGTGTGTGTGTGTGTGTGTGTGCGCGCGCAAAGGATGTGGATAGGATCATCGGAAACTCGACGGCGGCGTGGCTGTATGGTTGGTGGGGGACTGGGGGTATCGCATTATGGATACATTAAATCTAAAAAGCCGCGGGGGAGTGATGCAGCTAAGGGATGAAGGAGAAACCTATAGTCGGCGGCGGGCGAAAGACCGTTAGAGGAGAACGGGGGCTGCACATGGGGGAGGCGGGTGGTAAATATATGTATAAATATATATATACGGTATAGTAGTGGTGTGCCGCGACAGGGGAAATGGATGAGTAGCTGATAAGAGGGTTAAAATCATCATTCAACGTCGGCCGTCGGTCCTGGTCCGGGCCGGCGGCGTCTGCCACTGCGACGGGCGGGACAGTGGTGGAGCGCAAAGGATTTTTGGACGTGTGTATATATAAGAAAAGGGAACTCTGGGAATAGGGCTTAGATAAGGGACTTTGGTGTATATTCATATATAAATATATATATATATATGTACGTATAAACCGCTCGGAGATGCTTCCCGCCCCGCCACCCACAACCCGACCTGCGTCATCCGTGCACGATGGTTTCCATATGAGGTCTTTGCGCGCGGCGACGGTGGGGGGGGCGACAGCGGTAATCCCGCAGGACGCGGTCGAGTAAAACTTTATCTCTATTCTCCGTCCCCCCGCTCGCCCACCGACCCCTCAGGCCACAGACCGTGTACTTTCCGTCGGCAGCGCAACTGCGTAGTACCTAAGTATGTGTGCAAGAACGATATATTATATATTCGCGCATGCGTACGTCGAGTGTATAATATGTATTATATTTCTATGAGTAATCTATATAATATAAATATGTTTACAATACGCTATACCTGTCTATTATAAATGTCGCAGAATCTGAAATGAACAAAATGATATATATTATTTTGAATGTTCATGTATTTAATTTAACTTTAAACCTACCTAAAAACGGAAAAAGTAGCGCAAAATATCACCGATATACTACATGAATACGACTTCCTATAATGTTATTTTACGGACAATTATTGCGTTAAACGGAAAACAGCGCATTATTCGCATGTCAATAACATTATGATGGATCAAATACATGAGTAATTATCGCAAAAATCGAATATTCACGTGCGCAAAGTGGGCCTTATTATGATACTTGAAATATGTTGTGCTGTTGAAGCGAAGCGCAAAAATTAAAAAAGATCTATTCTTCAAAATCACTTCCTATAAAAATTGTATAGTACTCCAATAATCTTCATAAAATCGAAATCAAAATTGACAAAGTTGTACAATGTTGGAATATATAGTTGTCAAGCATTAAATAAAAATTGGAGAGTGCCCCACTGTTTTTTTAAAATGAAATAAAAATTTTTGAATCAGGAAATATTTCATAAACAAAAAACGCCCAAGAAAATTGCAGAGTTCTACTACAAATACTCAACATTCTTTACGAAATATGAAATTTTCTTTGGTGTAATACTTCTATTATGTTTATCAGAGGTTGGAAAAAAAGCAAGTAAAATTAAAAGTACCAATATGGGAGATAACACTATAATATAACTGGTTATTGACTCAAGTTTACCTACACTAGAAATTCTCGTATATATACGTAATATAAGCGGTTTTACAATAATTACGAATGTCATATCAGTGATTTTTAAGTTAAAAATATCATTATAAAACTAATACAATAACTAATAATAATTGAAAAATACGAATAATACCGTAATATATATAATAGTTTTATGATGTGTGAGCATAACGAATCGGATATATTTTTATTATATTATACTGCAGAAGTACAGAGGATAAAAAACAAATAATAAAAACCACAAATCCAACGGTCGTATTATAATCGTAACGATTTCACTGGGTTTATCCAAACTGGATCCGCACTAGGAGGTATACATCTAACCAATTACCACCTATTTACCTGTTGCAAGATTTTACTTTTTTCGCGAATTTGTTTATATTATGTGTAATACAACTATACTATATATTGGCCGTAGAATTTATCATCGAATATAATAGAAAATAAAAAAATGTATACACACATTTAATGTAATACAAATAGTTTTTTCGAACAGAAGTAATGTACACGACTAATTAAAAACCGAATTGATTTCGTTAAAAACACGGAGCCCCCCCCCCCACCACCAGCGAGGCCTCGACACAATAGAACATAATATTATCATTGTCATGACGAACGCCGCCGCTCGTTGCTATTTGACTGCGCGCGTTTCTATAAATAACACAATATCACAACACGTACAATTCTTATAATAATATATTTCACGCAAATATATTATTATTTGTATACACTATTATATGAGCTATCCTCCCGAGTCGCGGCCTCCCTCCCCACGACTTACTGCAGCGTGGTGGTTATTGTTTTAAAACATTAAATGAGCGTGTGTGTCTATAACATTATATTATTCCATACCGTTTACGCGAACAACACGACTACCCCTTTTGTACTCGAAAAATTCCCCAGAGTATAAAGAAGCAATCATTTCCGCTCAAGTGCCGCACGTTTCTATTAAATCCGGCATTTGCTCGGCGGCCGCGAACTTGGCGGCGCATTATTACGTCGTAATTTTATAATACGCGCGCTCCGCAAGTATGTCGCTCCGTGCGTACATTATAATATTACATACATACGCACATAGGTATTGCGTATATATATATATATATATATACGGGTACACAGGTAGATTATATTATTTACGAATCGCACACGCGCGTGCGGCTCTACAACGCCGAGCCGTATTACCTGCCTACCGTAATGTGTTGTAGACGTATAACGGCCGCGGGGAACGGTAATAATAAGCTCCTACGCGGGCGGTATACGCGCAGACCTAAAAATAATAATATTTCGTCAGCGTTCCGCCTTCGCGAGTCGTGTGGATAGTTATTTACGAGATGTATAAGTGTGCCAAACAAGTGTAAATAAATTATAAACATTTCGAGTCGAACGTAAAAAAAAACCCAATTCCCTTTTCCCGATATTCGTTCCGCAGACTTAGGAGTTACCTAACCCGATAGCCGATATGTACCGTAATATATTTGCTTGTACACGATTAAAATGTACAACTGCAATGTAATACCTCTACTGACGATTCGACAACATTTTAATACGAGTTAGAAGAATAATCGAACGTTATATCACTTCGTTTATCAGATATGCTGTCGTTCGAAAAATCCGTTTCCGATGCTTAAGTGAATTATTATTGTTTTACTTCTGCTTAAGTACGAAATAGATACTACTCCAAACATGAGGATGTGCCAAGCCTTTCCAAAACCGTATGGTCCAGACAGGCCACCTTCCAGTCAATTTCATTTCGCCAAACAAAATCTGCGCCATGGTACACGTCACAGACTTCTCATTACACAAAGACCTAAAAATCGAAATAATTTCTATTACACTATTACAGCTAAAAACAGTAAAAATTACTATAAAGAAACCTGGTATCGAGATCTCTTGAATCCCGACTTGTAAATTGATTAACTAAAAAAAACTTCTCTATTCCTTTAGAGGATTTCCACACTGGTGGCCCTCCCTCCTCACGTTATTCATGTTTTTGTCTTCTTTTGCTATCAAATGTATTTATTATTTTATACAAATATTACAGATAGCTGAGATAGATAGTAAATATTATTTAATTTAAATAAATGAAAAAAATAATAATTATACAATTTCACAAACATAACTCATAAATTTGTATATAGGTACCTAATAGTGGCGTATCCAGTAGGGCACAGAGCCCATAGCCTATATGTAGGCCCTTCATTGGCCGTATTTGCTATTTTTTTCTTTTTGGTAGTATATTTGGTAAAATTTTAAACAACGTGTGCCCCCCCCCCAAAAAAAAAATTCTTGATATGCCATTGGTAACTACTATGTGAATATCGTATTCGATATTGTGGTGGACTAACCAGCAACTGATTGCAGCGTCCGTGTAGCCTTGGTTAAATAAATAGATTGGTGCAAAAATTCTTAAAGTGTGGATTTATTGTTAAATAAAATATACTGTAAATTATTCTAAATGTTTTTTAATTAGAAAATTAGACTAAGTCACAGGGACTGATTCGTGATGACATCTGACGTGAGCTCTCCAGGGCCCCCTTATATAGTCGATTTCCCCCTACCTATTCTTCTGCTGGCCCTTCCGGTCAACGGATGTGACTCATTTGTTGTGCACACGCTGTTTACGCGGTTTAGGATTCCGCGAATGTGCGATGACCAAGTTAGACACGTGTCAGTTATTGAATATGACTAAAAAGTCGTACTTAGAAAAGATACACAATCTTCATCCATTATAGGCATAATTATCCTATAAAACACATTCCTATTATATGCCTTTGTCATTATTATAATTATTACGTATCACTTTTACTATTATTATCTAAGGTGCTAAAGCATGTAGAAAAAATCATACTTAGAAAAGATGTATAATCTTTATCAATTGTAGGCATAATAATATTTTAATAACCTATTCTTATTATATGTTTTCGTAAAGTGTTGTCATTATTATAATAATTACGTATTACTATTACTATTATTATCTAAGATATCAGAGCACGTAGCAATATCAATAGCTAACAAAAATTAAAAAAAAAAAGATTAAAGGCAAATAGGTAAATACATCTGTAGGAACATAGGTACCTATAATATGTTATAAATATAAATCCGAATTTTAACCAATTAATTAATCAAATATTTTATAAATATTAAATATGAATAGTAAGTGTGTTGTTTGGTGAAATCATATAATTTTGGCAAGGCAGTCTGGACTATTTTAAATAAAAGAGGTAAGTCGTAGGTATATAGGCAAGCGAGTACAGTTCTGTTGTACGCTTATATATTAGATGTCGAATAGGTCATAATTATGGGTATGTTAAATTTGAATTCAAATAAATAATTATCTACAAAAAACATTTCTAAATGGAGACGAAACGTTCCGTTACTTGTTAACATATATCAGTATATCACTAATTCATGTTTTTTATATATTTATTAAAATCGTTTATTTTACTTTTAAGATTATTGTAGTAGGTTGATATGATATCATTTTTATGAAAATATTTACTTTTTAAAAATGTTTACGAATTTTATCTTAAACGATTATAGAAAATATTATGACTATAAATATTTGATATTATTTGAGAGATTCAAAAGTTATGAAGAGTTTTGTATTACATTTTCAAGCAATTCTACACAGCGAATAATGTATATATTATAATAGGAAAAAAATTTAAAATTTGTCATGCCTATTATTAGTTCAAATATAATTGAAATATTTTTGAAATTTTATAATGATTGGAAAACAACATAACCATTTGATAAAAATGTCCAGTATCTAAGGTTTTTCATTCTAGAGTCAGAATATCTAATGGAAAATAGGAAAATTGGATTTGTATAAAATTTCCCCTTTTTTCTTATTTTTCCAATTGAAAATAGTATAGGGAATTTTTTACTTTTGATTTCTCGAAATACCCAATAGATCCAATTCTTTACCATTAACCACCTCTCTCCCCACCATTATTTAAATCAAATCATGATAAAATAATGACATTAAAAAAAACACACATCATTGTAAAATCAATACATTTATCGCTTCGCTTAAAATCACACATAATTGTTTATCACTTTAATATCAACAAAATATTAGTTTAAGTTACTATTAGTGTACCTGCCTAACCCACAGACCACAATGGCAAAAATTGGATAGCCAAGGAAGATGACCAATTATTTAATAGGAACCTACTTAAATGCTATAAAAACAAATGTATTGCTTTACTTGAAAAAATATTTTCACAATTTTGTAATAGATTTTACAAAATGATAATTATTATATATATATATATATATATATATGTTTAATACTGCTAATGCCACTAACATTTGTAAATATTATATATCTACTTAAAAATTCATACGATTCCAATTAAAATATCTTAAGGATAAAACATTATATACAAGGACCCTAATTAGTAGTTTTTATTTATATTAAACAATGCTAATCATAACCACATTAGCTATTTATAAATGATCATTTGAAAATCAAATGTTGAAAAGAATTGTCAGTCTTGAAGAAAACTAACAATTATTATCAAGCAATATTAATTCATATTTTAGAATTCAAATAATGTTAATCAAAGATACTTGAAACATTCCATAATAATCATTCACATAATTGTTTCCTATACATAATGATATTAAAAAGTAACCAGCTTAAAGTTTTCAAATTTGCTTTATCAGTATTTTGCCTGTTCTAAGATTTTAAAAAGAAAAACAATGGTCCTTATAATTTGTTCATGTAATTTAAAAATAACAGAAAAATAAATGCCATTTTATTTGATAAGGTTAAACTTCAAATTAACTGTATCCTTTGCTAAGAAACATTTTTTGTAACTATGTATATGTATTCATTCTTAAATTCTAAACCACTATAAAGCAAAGTAATTAACTTAACAGTATTGTTTCAGCTCCACAAATATTTTTTATATTTAGTAAGTTATAAATTATTATTTCATCCAAATTATCATGTAGTGTCATCAAAATACATACAACTACGACAAACAAAATTATGTATTTTTATATGAACAGCAAAAACAAAAAAAATATTTTAAGTTAAAATCAATACAAATAATTATTTAATTTAAAAATATACATACAAGTTTTTTTACAGAATATAATAAAGTGTAGTGCAAGAGTATAAAATAATTATTTTAATAAATATATAGAATAAAAGATACCTGTAACTTACAACAAATTGTAATAATATTTAAAAACAATTAACCATTTGTAAAAATGGAAAATTTAAAAATATAAATAGTGAAAAATTAATAACTGTATAATTTATACGAAAAAAAAATAAATAACAATTTGATATAACATTCAGTCTATTATGGAAAATAAGCAAGGAACATTAGCAAATGATGCAGTAAAATATATGATTTAAATGGTCAGGCTGCCTGCTACTGCTGTTGAAGTTTCTGCTACTGTGGTTGGTGATGTTTCCAACAACTCAGGCTCATCCAATTCGTTATTGATCTAAAAAACAATATTATAAAAATATTTCTATTTTTCAAATATTAATAACCAATAACAGATAATGTATATGTATGTATCTGTAGTAAACATTTAAAATATTATTTGAAAACATCAAAGAATATTCCAGCCTAAAGAATTTATCCATAATACATTATGATCAAAAATAGGTCAACATTTAACAAAAATCAGTGTTGTTTAAATATAATATAATACATAAATCAATAAAATGTTTTTCCAGATTAAGTGTAGATTTTTATATTAAAAAGACGTAGCACCCGCATGTATTATCTCCATCTTACACAAATACAAACCAATTTCAATAGTGTACTGTTAGTTTAGATATTAGAGTGAATTGACCTATTATACAATTTAAAGGTAAGATTATAATCTAGGACTCTACGTATCATTTTATTAATATTATTATTTTAGAGTAAGTTATGATCATTTTAAAATGTACAGTTTCATTGTACTATGTCCTCTAACCGTTTTATTTGGTACTAAGAATTTTGATTCTTAATACATGGCTGTTTATATTAAAAATTTTAAATAACTTTATACTACAGCCACCATATTAGATTATATATTAATACTAAATATATATTTTACTAAGAAATTATAGAATAGATACTGAATTATTTTGATAAATACAGCAGCTGCATGACATAAATAGTTTGCAGCATTGTGCAACATTTAATCAGTATAAAACTATAATACAATTCAATATAACTACCCAAGATTTAGTAATAATATATTATGTTGTAAATGAACCATTAATTTACATAATACAATTTATATCATAATAAGCATAGCCACCAATTTTCATAAAGCATACATACTGCGCATTTTTCATTATCAATACATTCTTTTTGTAAGTTTATCATTGAAACTGTTATAGGCTACTTATAAATAACCATAGTTTTTCCAAAGAACATAGTGCCAAACTTAGTTTTATTATTATAAATAGATAATAATGTACTTAAAACAATATTAGTAATACTTTTACTTACTAATTTGTTTGTTACTTGCAAGTTAGAAATTTCCTGTTCAACTTTAGCTGTATTTAAGTCTAATGAAACTTGAGCTGGTGCCTCTAGATGAACACAATGAAAAACCTTTGACAAAAAAATTGACCATTAAAATATTATGAAATAAGAGTATTATTTTTAATAAATTCTAGTTTAGGCCTCACCTCATTAGCTGAATTATATGTACCAGTAATACGAATAAATACAACAGGCCGAGAGTTGAACTGCAAAAGTTGCCAAGATCGAACAAGCTCTTTTGATTTGTCAACAATCAATTCCCAATCGCACATGTTAACTGACACTTCAACGTAGTAACTATAATAACGATCATCACAATCCCAAAGTAACATTCTGCAATATTTATTACAAATTAATATTCAATAAAAATTTTAAAATCTTGACTATGTTCCTTTGGAAACATCAACAACCAAAACTTTTAATGGATGTTGCTGATACGCCTAATGGATTTAATCTAGCTCTTAACTATATGTAAGTTAGCAATAACTTTAAGCTTAACTCAAAAATTAGTTGGAGCAGTTAACTGTAAAATAAATAATGATAACTACCTCATTGAACTAAGCATATAAGGTTGACCAAGTTGAACAATTATACATCCAGAACCCAACTGATGACATGTATAACCGCAATCCCAGTCATAATCTTTACAGTTGCCATCCAATAACGAATTTCGACAACGACTCACTCCATCAATAACAATAGCATTCATGTCCATTGTAGCAACATTAAATTTTGGTACTAGAATTCAATTAACTCAATTAGAATATATATACTATTCTAAATTAACTTACAAGGTTTATATATATATGTGTGATATATTCATCACATTTTTAGGATTTTTAAAAGTACAAATTTGAAATAAATGTTTAATTAACATTTAAATGGGAATTATTGCTTTAAAAAAACATAATAAGTAAATCAATTATCAGTATACTATATAAGAAAAACAGTTAACAGCTATTTCCAACATACAATCTATTGAGTCTATAGTGATCTTTATTATATTAGTTATAACTCTAATGACAGAACTCAGAAGGCTGGCTTAGGTTTATGTTCAAGTTATTCACAAATATTTGTCTACATTAAAATATCTGAATGTCGAACTTTGTGATGAAATTTTTAACAACTTTTATAATAGTTTGTTTTTTTTCTCATATACCATATTCCTTTAAAATAGTTTTATCTATTAATATAGTTTCTACAGCAAAAATCCTAAAAATGTCTTACAAAACATTCAACAAAATAATAGATTGTATATATTTAGTAATATTGTGTAAAAACATTATAATAATTAATAATGATATGATGCATAATATTTTTATTTTATTCATTAAAATACACTTACCTACTAATCCTTTTTCAATTTCTACTAAATTCATTTCTTCGGAATTATACATTATTTCCATTGAAACTGTATGGAAAGATTTATTAACGGTGTTATTGGTACCAACAATACGAATGTATTGCACTACCCGAGGATGTATCCACAAACGCTGTGTTGATCGACAATAATAATTTGAATGATCAATGATACGCACCCAATCATGTTGATCCATTGATACTTCGATGTAATAAGAATAGGACCTTCATTACAAACAAGTATATAAATAATGTATATTTATTTTGAAAAAAATCATTAATTACTTTACCTGAGATCCTTATCCCATAGTTGCATTTTTATATAATTTATAATTGAAGGATGACCAAGCTTTATCATAATACCACTGTCGCTTTCATTAATTAAATGTCTAGTACAACCCCGCTCGTGATCATGCCCATATGAATCAGATTCTAATAACGCGGAACGCATCTCTCCTTGCATTACCTGAGCGCCTTGTGAAGGATGAGCAATATTTAGATTAGGTTCTAAAATAAAATAAAACCTTTTAAAATTATCACTTAATAAAACTTAGTATCAATTTAAAAATTCACCAAAATGGCAAAATTTGCATACTTAGTTGTCCTCTAAATTTGAGTTTATGTGAAGGTAATGTATTTCGCAGTTGTATGGCATCCAAAATGTTGTCAGAACTAATAAGTTGTGATTCCCTCACAACTGAAAGTAATTCGTCCAAACTCATCAAGGGATATCTGACAGCAGATAAAACTTTAATTTTAGCTTCAGGGTCTCCATCATCTTGATTTGCTTTAATCCAACGACAAACCGCACGGAATATATCCAACTCATAAGCATACAATGAATCTCTATTAAGTACTTCTTGAAGCGCTTCCTAAAATTAATTATATAAACCAATTATCATACAGTACAATTTAAATTATCTTTAATAACTTACGGGTGAAAGAGATAAAAAAGATTCAGATTGAAGTACTTCTAATGCATGACAGTCTGTAAAATTCAATGCTTCAATAACTAACTCTTTATGCTGATATAAACGTGCTGCAGCAAACATGGGGCACACATTATAAACATTGATATTGCTGCGTAAATATTTGCATAGAGAAAGTTCCAAATTTGTGAAACCAAATAAATTGGAAAGACTAAATATTTCTAAGATAACTTCATCCTAAAAAATAATAATAAACTTATCACTATTCAAAAATTTAGCACAACATTTTGATCAGCAAAACTTTACCTTTAATATACTTAGGTTCATACGTCCTGAATAAATATATTCCAGAAGTTTTTTAAATGAATTTATCGAAGCTTCAGTTATTTCCACTTCTGTTTGATGAGATTCTTTGAGACCACCATACAACAGCGCTCTATAAATTGAACAAACAATTTATGAAAGTATACATAACCAGATTCATAAGTTTAGCTTAAAATTGCTTTTAAAAGAATTTATATAGGTTCTTAACTAAAAATAATATAAAAAAATATGTAATACAATATTATTGTAATAATTGGATTGTGTTTTAAATGTTTTAATTATTATATCAATTTTTATTTTAAATTAAAAATGTTTATATTGAAAACCTATATTATAGTTAACTGTGTAACATTACTATAATAATTATTATTTTAAATAAGAAGGCAATGTAAATTAAAAATGTTTAATAATTTTCCAATACCAGTTGATAATATTAAAATATATGCCACATATGGCAACAATATCATTTCCATGTTTGATACCACATGAAATGTTTTTACAACACAATAAGGTATAATATGGTATTATTATATAATTTATTTTGTTGCACTTACAAAAAAAAATTATTCAATGATATTTTATTGTGTACAACTTATAATTAGTTACATTTGACAAGATTAAGTGCTAACATTTTGAAGAAGATCCAATAGATATTTGGCTAAAAGTCAAAATTTCAAGGCACATTTGATATTTGTAAGTCTAATAACCATTATTGTTATAATTCTTTATAGCTTATCTGAAATTTAAGGTAAATTTGTGTAATTATAAATTTCAAGTTATAAATCAAATGAAGTTTATAAAAACTGTAAGCAATTTCTACCATAATTTTAACAGAGAAAACTCATTATATTTAAAAGAATAAAATTATCAAACCTATACATTACCAGTGTACCTGTAATATTTTAATAAATGAAAACTCATTATTAAAAATATAAAAATAATAATTTTAATGAGGAAATATTTATCAATTAAATGTAGTTAATCACTAATCACCATTGTAAAAAAACCAATACCTACTAAAATTCAATCATAATATTATATAATATGTATAATATACTAAATTGACTAAATTATAATAATAAAAATAAAATCTTGAAAATTACAATTGTTTACATTTATTAATTTTTGAATTACAACCAAATAACAAAAATGATTATGTCAATAACTGGCACTATATAAATATTTGAGGTTCTAATAACTTTTATTTTTTGAAAAATAAGGGAAGTTTACTACTTTTAATAGACTTGAAAAAAAAAATAACATCACTGTAAATTTATTACACTCATTGCTCAGAACAGAATTTAAAAGAATCTCAAGCTAGAAATCAGGTAAGTAGTAAATAGTACTACTAGATAAGGACTTTAAAAACAACAATTTGAGAAAGTTAAATTCTCTTACTCTAATATTTATCCTCTATAAAAAAAATAATAACATGAATAGGAAAATAATTATACAAAACATTAATAAATACTACTGTGATAAAAATTAAACATTATAAGTTTAAATTAATTATTATACAAATATATAATTGAGTTCAAAGTATATAGAATTACATAGGAATTTAAAAAGACAATATTATTTGATTGATTATAGTAATTAATAAAAAATAGAAAATCTCCAAGAAAAAATAATCCATCTTATTAAAATGAAACTTTAATCTAAAAAAATAACTATGTACACAATTAACAATAACTGGAGGGGTTAAGTATACAAATCCATTTAAATATAATAAAGACTTTTCGACTCATTATTTTTATTTTGAATTAAATATTTATATTGTTGTTGAATTTTATGGTTTGTATATAAAAAAATGTAATTGAAACAAATATTGTTTTCCTTAAATATGGAAACACACATACAAGGTAAACAACTTACTATTTAAAAATATTTATTTTTTCAATGCATAATTAATGATGAAATGTATTAACTATTGAGAGTACTTTATTTAAAATACTAAGATTATATTACCTAAAATAATCGCTTCTTGAAGCCAACACCACTCTGTGAGCATGGAAGCGTTCACCATTGACCACTAATACAACATCAGAAAACCTATAAATCCAAAATTTAATGTTAAAACTCTATAAAATTAAACATAAATTATTTTTCTTAATAATAAATATATTTATCAAGATAACAACTATTTTTTTAGTTATTTCATTTATATAATATGAACTTTATAAAATACATTTATTTTAATCAAACAAACAGTTGTAAATATAAAATTAATTTAATTATAAAATGTTACTATTTCAGTTGTAACCTATTACTTATCAACTTTCAATTAATAAGTATTTCATTAAAATTAACAATCTCATTATTTTTACAAAATTGTTTAATTTAAATGGGTAACTTAATATTTATAAAATTATTATGTCTTCAGTAAATACATGATTAAGCCGTATATATTAAAATGTGTATTAACAAATTGTGTTTAAACATAATTCACATTAATTTTTTATAATCGATTCATTTGGCATGGAAATAGTAGGTACCTAAATGATAACAAAACGTTCTTACCTGTCATTGAGATAAAGAGTGCCGATGTCATTGGCCAAAAAATGAGCATGATCTATTTGCTCGTAACTATGTTGTTTTTCAATGGACGTAGGCGATTTAGTATCAACTGGGCTACGATTTCCACCATTTCCGGTGTCAACCGTACCATCTGCTAAATGTTGACCGCTCATCGCACCACTGCGATGAGTGTAGAACACGGGTCCGTATGCTACAGAAACACACAAATATTAGCATACATTTATATGATGAGAGCAAAAGTGAACAGAATCATGAAAAAGGCAATCTATATAATAATTTCTATTATTATCATTATAATTAGGTGGGTATAACGACACATTCTAGTCGGTCAGTACTGGGCCATGGTCGAAAAGCGCAGTCGACCTAACATCGCAGACGTACTCATCTCCTTCAAATTCAGTTTCAAGAATCAAGACGCGTCGGAGGTGGTGAAGGCGATTTCGTTGTTGTTGTCTGACCAACGACCGGAGTACGAATGTGCAGTGCTGAATACATAGAGTGTCTACGCGATGGAGCCGACATGGCCAGACGAGCTCGCGCCACCGACATTTTATATTAACAGCAATTGCAGTAGGTAATTGATACGCATAATTTAAAATAATATTATAATACAAATAGGTATTGTTATTACCTACCTTCGAATTCCAGCGGGCAGAATGTAATATTTGTTATATAGATTAGATAAAAATTAATATAATATGCGTTACAGAACCGCCGACCACGTCGAAGGCGCAAAACGTTCGGATTTGTGTGCGTAACGTGTATATTGTGTGTACTATCTTTTGTAGATAACTATTGGGTACACGGGTTCGACGTAATAGTAATAATTGCCACCTATAATATATACGACAATTAACGATAGGCGTGTTTTAGTGTAGTATAAGTAGTAACCGCGAGTAAACTGTTTGCTGATGAGCGTTCTAAACACTGAAGTAATGACGATGTTATGACTTTATGAGAGCGTCGAACACGTCTGGATGTCTCGATATCACGAAATAACAATAATAGTGGTGATAACGCGGCGGGCGTGTTGTGAGTAATAATTGGTCAGCGGAACAAAAGAGAAAACCGAGCGAGTGTCAGACCGGGTCGAAGGGCAAAAGACAAAAATAATATTATATATGTCCCAATTGCCCTATTATTATGTGCGCACACTGATAATAGACGATGTAGAACGACAATATTGAAGAAAAAAAACGTACGCAATTGACGAATTTCACAACAGTCGACGAGACGCGTATAATGTATACATATTAATATATTATCGGCTTATCGCATAATGTCATAGGTATGCACGACAGCGCCGTAACGCAGTGTGCTGTCTGTTTACTACGCACCAACCTTTTTTCGTTCTCGGCGACCGTATGGCGCTGGTGCAAATCCTTTTTTGTCAAACTCGGTAGGTGTACCTACCCAGGTATTTACGTGATGCAAACTGTACACTAACCGCGGTAACCTTGGTCTTGTCCCTTCCGCGGGAACACAAGTGGCAACCGTCAACAATAATATATTAAGTACTTACAATACAATGATACAACAAATTTAGCTGAAATATGGTCGTTGTAAAACGTTACGTCTTAATGTCTTATTATTCTTCTTAGTTTCCATTACGCCCATCGCGATACGGGCTGGGGCGTATTATTTATGTGTTTACGTTTACCACTTATAAGGATAATTTTGTCACCCTAAATGACTATAAAATATAATGCAAATTATTGAATTATCACAAAAAATGTTGCCCTAATTTACAATAAAGATATAATTTAGTTGGGTAGGTATATCGTTTAAAACGTTTGTATACATCATTCAAATATGATGATATAACTAATAATTAGACGATTAGTTTACAACGAAATTTGGATCTTGCAAATATGTATATATATATAATATATATTAAATCTTCAAGTTAAAATCGTTAAGCATTTCATTCTCTATCGACGGTTATGTAAATCGTTCAATTTTTCATCAGATTGAGTGGATCCTAGATACATTTTAAAGATATTTATAGACAATTAAATTTTACAGTTATTTTTTAGTTTTTTTTAAATAGATTTATACGACGATAGAAAAATTTATAAATATAAGTAAAAATACTTGAAATTCAAATTCAGATAAAAATTAATATGATTTTCGAATAAACTTTTTTTTTATTATAATTAATATTAAATAATAAAACACTAAAACTTGAGAAAAATGTTGTCTTAAATTTTTAAATCTTAAGTATAAAAAGGACTGCAGGCTATATATGTATAGAGTTTATACTATACATATGTTTATGCTCATTTACTCAACATAGTATTTTATTAAATATAATATAAATACGAGTATATTAACAATTTCATAAATCTTTATATAACGATTAATGATTGATTTATATAACTCGACAAAACGAAAAAAACAATGTTTTGTGTGGACAATTTCTAATTATTTAATTATTATTATTGTTTTTTTTTTGTTATTAAAAAAAACAAATGTGGTGCATATAGTTTATACATATAATATATAGTACATGTTTAATTAATAATAATAAAAAAAATGAAAAAATATTTTTTATGTGGGTTTAATGTTGAACACAATAATTATGATAACAAAAAAAAAAACAATATAAAAAAAGTAAATTGGATAGGACAACACAATAAACGAGGAGGAGGTTACGAGATGTCGAAATAGCTAATATGTGCACATACAGTATATCCCAAAAGTCCAGTATCACCCTTACTACCTCCGTAGATACCCATTTTGTTGATCACATTTTTTAAAACAGTTCAATAAAAAAAAATTGAGAATAGATTATATAAGTTAGAGCAAATTATTTTGTTAAATTTCCAAGTTGACTAGTTATATGTTATTTATAACAAAACAAAAATTTAATGATTTAATTAATATCGGTTTAATCATATTACAAAGTCGGCTATCTAATTTTGTTTTATAAACCTGTGGGTTTGACTTTCTTTTTTGCTGACTAGTGTAGCTGTAGCTTTTCTCTGGTTCGACTACCGTGACGCCAGGTGGTTCCCGACAGCAACTTCGGCTACGAGTGCAACGATTGACGACGAGCGGCTATAGTGCACAATGTCGTGCGCGTCGCCGGCGATGTAGGTGACGACTCTTGCGACGGACAGCGGAGACCGAGGGATTGCTGCGGGACGAAAAAAGTCAGCGACCAGCGTGTCACAACGCACCATGGTCCTATCTTAGAGTAGATTTCGCCTTGGCGTCCCGTCTGCCGCTGAGTTTTCGCGAGTCCGGCGCGGCTGAGGTCCGCGTTTCTATAGTTTCCTTGTAGTTATTAGTTATTATTGCGAATGTGCCAAAGTCTCCACCGCCGTCGTCCTGTCCGCTATATGTCTTCGGCTAAGCGCCGAGAGTTGAACTTGAGGACGCTAATCGCATCTGTGGGTGCAACACATACACCGAAAATATTGAGTACCTATTGAGTATTAGCTATCTCTAATATATAAAATATTATATGTGAGTATAATTTTATTTCCACTTAATTTATCAATATCAAGGCGCGAAGCTGATATTAATTTTTACACGACTTTGTTAGAGTTGTATAAGATACAACAGTTTAGAAGGGAAGAACTACGGTCATATTGTCATACTATAAGAATTTCTTATAGAATTTAATTTGAAATATGTATATATAGTGCCATAGTGGTATTAAAGTAGAAACTCTGCGATGACTCGGATACCATTGTTACGTCTTGTCGTCGGTGGTCCACGCTATAAACAAAGAGGAAATTCGATAGCAGTTAAAAGTTTTATAATACGAACGTCAACGTTTCACAAACGTTTCGTAAGTTGAAATTCGATAAATGCAGTTTATTAGGATGCGTGGTATAGCTACTGTATAAGACATAAAGAGTTTATACCCTAAGCTCTTCGTGATAGTAACATACTAACATTTATTGTATTATGGCGGTGAAAGTATAAACAAACTCGACCACGGTTTTGGTAATTGGATCCAAACAAGTTAAATATAACAGGATCAGTGAAATGTTAGCAAACGTGTACTTCACTGTTTAGCAAACAGACAGCTCTAATTTCTCTGTCATCAAATGTTTTCAATGTTTATCGCAGCTTAACGCTATCGAATTTTCTTATACGTACATCTATACAAAACCAACGGCTTCACTAGACGAATACCAGGTACACGATAATGATAGTATAAATTTACAAATAGATTTTCGGCCAGGGTAATATTTTAAATAATTCGATACCCAAAAGGAGATATATATATATATAAGTAACCAATGTAGTCATTGTATAATAGTATTCCACATGCCACCCGCAAAGGCATAACAGCAAAGCGTATTTTTCACTTACTTATGATAAAAGAAAAACGAATATAATGGAAATGTTTAATGTTTCCACCGCCGTATATTGCTTGTTAGCCAACGACACGAACAATTTGGCACGGCGAATAGAGTGAGAAAGAGAGAGTGACGGCCGACGGGGATGGTGATTTTAATGAGCTGGCTAATATTCTTTAGTAAGCACATGGTACGGTGTCGGTCATTTTGCCCGGACCGCAGGGAGGCGTAAGTGCATAAGTACGCCGCACAGACAGGCGTTGATGATTTGGTGCGAATTTTAATCGCGTAAAATGTTATAGTGTGTAAGTTTTGTGTTCTAGCGAATACAATTATTCGCAGTGATCTAAAATCGCGACCGTGCGCGAACTATTCACCTAGTGTGTAATGTGTATGGACACGCTACAATGATAAATATTACTATTTGTTATGTCTTACGGATATAACTACTAAATTATCTATAACACCTTCTATCGAAAAAAATTGTTTTTAATTTAATCATTATAATCTTAGAACGGTAATAGTTTTATTGATAATAAATGCATTTCAGCCATATTTATGATTTTTAAATTATTATAGGTACTGGGTACCACATATTATTATAGGTACCACATTGATACTATACTTACTTATCTAATAATACATTTGAGTAATTTTTAAAATAAAGTGTAACTAGTATTCAATTTATAACGGATACTTGGGAAAATTTAAAAATAATAAAATATCAATGAATGATTATTTGCAGTCAATGGGGACACATTTTTGTGCTAATCACAAAATGTATTTTTTTAAATATAAATAAATAATATCAAAAAGATATATACCTACATTAAATTTAGAAAAAAAATTGTGTAACCAAGCCAATGATGATAATTTGTTATCATGATTATGAATTATAATTTTTATTGTATATATTATTTTATGTTGCACATAAATTATAATAATTTATACATAGTATATACACAATAAACATATCACTTACTAAATTGATGTTTAATCGTGTTGTTGTGAAACTAATATATTATTTTTAAAAGGAACAAAATATATAGGTACCATTTTACAAGTAATATAGGTTATAATAAATACAATTTAGGTACATAATAGTTTACACAATATATTTATAATTTATCTCAATATAAAATCAGTCATAATTATTTTGTGCCTAACATACTGCAAATATAGGTATACCGTATACCTTGGCATTTAGATAAATTTTTTAATACTAAATTATTTCTTATAAAATACATATGGATTTTGATGGTTTAGAAATGAGAAAATGATAATAGCTAACAGCTATTATTCATTATTTTGTAAATAAAAAACATAAAAAATATTCATTATTCAGACTTAAACATACATCTAAACCATTATACGCGAATATAAAATATTTAATTAATTGTCGATAAGTTGTTATCAACAACTATTAATTATTATAGTTTTATAATCATTGTATTTGTTCTATAGCATTATAACAAGAATTCCCTTGATAAATAATTATGGTCTGGTTTTGATTTGATAATTTGATAATTCATTATTTTAAAAAAGATCTATATTGAAGATCAATTAGTATTGCATTAATAATGTGTGTTTATTTTGTATCTGAAGACTCGTTTAATATAGTAAAAAAAATGCTTTGATATTCAACTTTAAAGGTGGTTTCTGGTAGCAAATTGTTAGATCTAGATAGTGCTTTGGACGTTCAAAAGTAAAATATCGTCCATAATTTTCATAATAATTCAAAAAAATAAAAATAAATTTAATATTTACGTTACTTCACATTTTTTTAGACATGGTATAATTTACAAAATATTTTGATTCTTTTTCAGCTATTATAAACATTGATATTTTCGACTATTTTTAATTTTGTATTCTATGAATAATAATAAAAAATGTATGATCAGAAAAAAAAACTAAATTAATTCTTTGTTTTTACAAAAAAATTTTTGCTTTGGAAAAAAAAAAATTAACGTAAAACGTGACATAAATATTTTATGTGCGCGTTTGAAGTCCAAATAAAAGTCCATTGGATATTTGTATGTAATAACGATTCAACTTCAAAAAAAATTATATTTTATATTATTACTCAAAAAATATTAATTCTTGAAACTTTTCGATATTAAGTACATGAAGGTATAATTTTTTTTTATATAAAACAAAATCAAAACTGTGTGTATTAAATTAATTTTATTTATATTATAGTATAACTTATTCTACTAAAACTAAAGTATACACACTGTTTATTTCTAATTGACAATCTGTTATAGGGACGGGACATCCGGGACGGACGTCAGGTATTTTAAAAACAACATATTTTATTTTACATGATTTAACTGTATTATATATGATACAAATTGTTTATGTATCATATTATAATTTGTTATTGTCTGTATTTATTTCATATTATTCTGTATTAATTCAATACTTTCAAATCCTTCGATTTTAAAGGTGATCCGCCTACTACGTATAATCATAAAACTAATTGTAATTAATAATATTATCATTAAAAGACATCTTTGTATTCTTGGCGTTATATAAGTATTAAAGTATATATATAGAAAGAAAGAGAGATGGAGATTATAAGTATATTAATACCTACTTGACAAAATAATAATAAAAAATAAAATGAATAGTTAATTTATATATTATATGTCTGTAAATATAGTATATTATAAGTTACCAATACAAATTCACGACATTTAATTACTACTGATAATATGAGCTCATCCGATAAATAAAATCTCATGTTTCTCTTTAAGAGAACTTGAAAAAATTTGCTATTAATATAATATGCGTGGTATCTTATTACATTTTATTTTTGACGTATCACTCTCGCATCATTTTTAATTAAATTTTAGTTTTTTAGGTATACCAGATATAATAGAAAAGTTAAACATTTAATTAGTAATATATTAATACCTATCTATCTTTATCTTGAATTAAATACATATACAATATTAAAATTTAACAAATAATAATTTAAATTTTTATTGTTTATCGATATGATAAAGAAGAATTCGTACAATATATAAGAGGTTAAATAGACAACACATTTTTAGGAAAAATGGAAATTTTAAATTTAAAAAACCTGCTGTAGCAAGTTTATAGGCCGGGTTGAGAGAACCCTTTACAGGTATCTTATAAACCATATTTTAAGTTATTTTAATTCTTTCTATATTTTATTAATGAATAAAAAATAGTTATATTGTTTTGTCATGAGAAAATATTTGCAAACACATTTTCATGTGAATTTGTTATACAACACGAATTATAATACAGGATTAGTTATTAGTTGATTACTGTTGATGGGTTATTGAAATGTGGGGTTTTGGCAGATTGTACACTTTGTTCAACTATATGCTACATTGAGTGGCACAATAAATTGAACGCTGTCCAAATGTGCATTGTGTTCTATCATTGGTAAACTGATTGAAATATTATAACCATAATAATAATTGTAAGTTATTAGTCATACAAACATTTGATAGATAAAAAACATAAATAGGTTAATTGAAACAAAAATATTATACCTACTAATTATGCTTAACATCAAATGTTTGACGTGGTGGTGTGCAATAAAATATTTGGTTAGTTCAATAATTGTAGATATAGTTACATATGGCATAAAAAATAAAATTTCTAGTTACGAAATGTTACAATAAGAGGTACCAAGCACTTTGGTTACTACATTATAATATTCAACTTATATGATTAAAAATGTTTCAATTATTAATATTAAGTCGAATCAACGATTGTATAGTACAACCGAAAAACTAAGAATAAAAATGTTCACTATACTTATATAATTTTAGTTAAATTTACTATTCCTTAATTTTTTTTTTACTTAATTAACTAAGAAGGTGGAAAGTATATAAATGAAAAATGTCGTATACGACATCTACATCGATTTACTGGTGCCGTATTCAATAAAGTTATTTATAGTCTATACATTTCCATATAAATATATAATACTATTTCAATACACCTCGACAATTTGTTGAGTATAGATACATTATACCCTGGAAAATTAAAAAAAATACGTCACGCAAAGTGATACTCACTGATTTCATAAGCAGATTATCTACTATTTTTATGACCGTTACGTTACACAATAGACAAAATTATAAAATTATATACCTCAAATTATGTTCTTTGTTATAAAATTGAATGTGAATTTTTATATTATTCGTACCTAATTTTATTGTATCTATGTCACTACACAATTATATATATATTATTTAGTAAATGGAGTTTTTTCTATCAATAAAGATAATAATAATAAAATGTTAGTTTATGCATATATTTATTTAATATTTTTCAATGTAACTTTTAACTTTAAATGTAACTTAGTTACATAACTATAACTTGTATCCGGTTTCATAACATAAAAGTATCTAGTATCTTGTAACTGGTTACAAGTTACTCTAAAACTGTGTAACCAGTTACAAGATAATAAATAAAGTAACTTGCCCAACCCTGAATAGAGATAAGTATTATTTAAATTTTTTAATAAAATAAATTAAGAATTTTCAAAAAATAAGATGCGTTTTTATATACAACACATTTTTAATCCGGTGTTTTCGTTAATTTGGCTGTCCTTTGATCTGTTATCTGCTAAATTATCACGAGTCTACTGTATTCGTTCAGACATAACGTATATTCAAACACATTTTTACCAGCTACTTAATAATTCATTTTTAATATTACATTATTTTTTAATCATAATCAACAAATAAACAACAAAATTAAAAATTGTAATTATAATATTATTAATACAATTGTATTGCCAGTTCCAAATTTAAGAAAGACAAGCAAGTGGGTATTATTACTCTGATTTTATTAAGATGTCGAGTGAGTCACTGTAATGGATGTGTTAAATTTTAATTCAATGATATATCATTGAAATTTAAAAAAAAAACAATTTTTAACCGAGCCAACGATGATAATTGGTTGTGGTAATGGAAAATTGTGAAATATGAAAACAACAAAAAATATGTATTGCATATATATTATATTATGTTGTACATAAATAATACATTTAGTATATACGCTACAGAGTAGTGATGTCAAAAATCCGGACTTTTAGATATCTGGATTATCCGGATATCCGTATCCAAAATTTAATAACCGAATAATCCGAATAATCCGAATAATTCGAATAATTTAAATGTTCATATATCTAATCTAATTATTATAAAAGAAGGTTTTAAAAATATGTTGACGATTAATGCAGTTGGTAGTAGTTAATAATATTATATTTCATATTATAGAATATAGATCATGGCTTAGCAAATATTTATAGTTTAAAATATCCGGATTATTCGGATAATTCGAATTTTATCCGTTTATTATTTGGATTCGGATATCCGGATTATCCGAATAGTATTGGAATTCGGATATTAGTGACACCACTACTATAGAGTATACATAATATATGTTCTGGTGTACAATCACGTGGTACCTTAAAATGTGAAGTGCAGGTGTCTATAAAAATATGAATATGCTTATACATTTTTTATATTTTGTTCTTGGACGAACTGCATACATCATGATCTTGTATTAAATTTAAAAATTATAAAAATAAAAAATAAATCTTTATGAATTTTTAACTACGAAGTAGTTGGCAAATTATTATGATGCTGATAAATTAAACAACTTTAAGTAAATATAAAAATAAGTTGTGCTTATATGTATTTTTAATATTTTTAATTAATTAGTAGGTACTTTATATGTTTAGCGCTTGACATAGGTACGAGTGCGTATATTTACTATTTTCTGTTAATTTATTTTATATAATATTTTTTACAAAAAGCAATTTAGGTGAAATACATATATATACAGATGAATCCTTTTTAACGATGAAATTTGTGATAAGTTTTTAAAAACCCATGAGCTCTTATTAATTTTAAATATTTATATTTTGTACTAAATTAAGGTTTTTAAAAATAATTTTGATTAAAATCCAAATATTCAATGTATTTATATTTGATACTTGCTATGCCTAAAATATCCGCTCAAACATAAGTGCATACCTATATAGATACTAAATAGCATATTCGAACATGAATAATTCAGTTTTTAAAGATAATTTAATTTATAGCAATACGTGTACTAAAAATGTTATTTTTCTACTATATTATAGTATAATTAAACTAATTAATATATTTTTCGAAATGTATGTAGTACTAACTGGAAAGCTTAAAAGATTTTACTACATGTATATTTGTTTATCTTGCCATTTTTTTTTTTTTAGTCGAAAGTGTTGGATAATAGGTGTATATTATTATTATATAAGCATAAGTATTTTACTTATATAATATAATCTAAGAATAATAAACAATTTAAATCCATCTAATTCATATGCGTATAAATATGTAAAATAAATTATTATTGTAATGGTAATAAATTATCCTGCGCCGCATACGGATAAGTTGGTTGAATGTATTAAAATGTATTATTATTTATACAAATTAGCAATACATATTACATCGTATAAGCCACAAATCATCACAAAATAAATGTAAGAAAAATTGTTGTTTGACTCGAGTATAAACCTATTAAAATTAAAATGTTGTTGTCGGAAGAGGAAGTGGGGTGGTACCATAATGGTTCGTCTATCTGTCGATGATATTTCTTCATTCGTAGGTTACAGTTATTAACCGTGTATATTATATTATGTAATATTCAAGGTTAATGTATTATAAATATTTAATTTAGTTGTGTTATTAGGTGCAAAAATGTATTCTTTAAATTGACTTTAATCGTTTCAATGAAATTAAAACATTGAATATTATGTAATTATATTTTGAGAATAATTCCTGAGAAAATATTCGTCGAATTATTAGTATATATATTATATACATATAATATATAAATAGAAGTCTGATCAGGTCAAATTCTATTATTATTTTATTTATCAAAACAATAAACATTTAATTTGATAGATTTATATTATGAAGTGTTATAATTTATATAAGCTACCAACAATTAGTGTATGATATGAATGATTTGACTTATGTTTTTAATAATTTTTTTTTAATTTCTCAATTTTAATAATATGTTTATATAATTATATGTATATAAATCAATAATAATACTAATATAAATATTAAATAATAATAAAAAAATTGAATAAATATTTATAATTAATTAATAATTTCGCATTGCAAGGGTGTTCGTACAATTGAGGTCCGTTTATTATTATTTTTGTATTATTAGTGAACTTTTTTTGTTCTTGTAAATGATTAGTATTATCCAAATATCAAAATCCATAAATGAAAAACAAATAATAACCTATCTGAACACTCCTATAACGATTTTATTTGATTCAGCAAACGAATAATCGTTCTTTCCTACACTGATTTTCATCAGATTTATTTTTTTTTCTGTCTGTAAAACAGGATTTTATGTCTTTTATTCTGCATTATCTATGTACATTACACAGCTTTTAACATACAGAAATACTTCTAGTTGATTTTTGACAGCCGCCTGCGGCAGAAGCAAAACCGTGTTTTTTATCTCTTCTCAACTATAATATGAATATATTATGTGTAAAGCCATGTGTAAAAAATACTATATAAAACAAATTAGGACCCATGAGAATTGTGCATAATACTTGGTTAAAGATATACCTAACGATTTTTAAAGTATAATATATTTTATAATCAAACTATTGTAGGTATGTATGATAAAATATATAGGTTTTAAGGTTAGCCAGTAATAAACTATTTTATTTTCCGTTTAATAATTTTATTTTAACAAAATCATCGATTTTATATTATTATATGTTAACATACACATGGAAATAGTGTCGTAGTGTCGTTTTTACAGTGCATGTGTGTACTCATTCACAATAACTTTAAATCACTAGCTATATCCTATAAGTGCCAAGTGCTTACGATAATAATATAATATTATATACTTATCACCAACTTGGTATCTATAATTTCCACAAATGCTTTTCATTGCTACACAATAACTATATAACATACGAATACCTACTTAAATACAAATTGACAACTTAACCTTTAATAAACTTAGGTAGGTACATCAATTAATTCAATACATTAGTTAAGATTTGAATAGACAAAAATATAAAATAAGACAACAAAAAAATATTTTAATTTTAAAATACTGAGCGGAGTAGTAATTGTATTTTTTTTTGTGTGTCTACACAAAATTTCTATCACTTGATATATATCGTGTCTTTTATATTACCTAAATAATAAAGTATATTATCATCTTATGAGTTTTGAATCAATAAAAATATAAAATAGATTTTTAACTTCATCTTTACTGCCTTGTTGTTAGGAAAAAAAGAATCTAGTTCGTACCTACTATTTTAGTGAGTTATAAATAAAAATATAGGCACATTTTTTATCAATTGGAAAAACAAGAAAAAATTTAGAGAAATCGATTAAAAATCTTATCAAAAACAGTAAATATTTGAAATTTTTTCTAAATGCTTCTATATTCTTTTTTTATACGTTATATAATTTTAAAAACAATTAAATTTTTTGAACTATTTATTATAAACATTTGAATTTTATAATCGTCGATACACAAAAAGTGTTTTACTCAGTCAAAATGCTTAAAAATATAATACAATAAGGATTGTCATAAGTAATTATCACTCGAATTTTTAAAATAAATGAGCGTTAAATCCACAGTATTTTTGTTTATAAGCGTTTAAAGCTCAAATTTTGACGAAGTTAAACATTTAAATGATTTTGGTTGTTTTGTTGTAATTCTAAAATATTAGTGACATTATTTACCAATATTATTATATTTTACTTATATACAATGACCCTAACCTAACCCTGACTTAATTACCAAACCAAAAATACTTGAAACGCTTTCCTAAACAGTGTTAGGATCAATGGGACAACAGATCAGAAATACCGGTGCAGTCAGCAAGGAAGTGCGTGTTATCCAAAAATATAAAAACGATAATAGCAGCGCCATCTGTAAGCCAGATATTAGCTCCAACTTTTAAAAGTTGGGATTGAATTAAAAAGAATATTAAATTTTTATTTTTGTTCGTTAAATCATGAATATTTAATAAAGTGTGACTTAATAACAATGTATAGTTTTATTAGTATAGAAAAAAGTGTACTCATAGTATTCATATTTCATAACTACAGTTTACAATACATTATATTATACAGTGTTAAGTACACAATGCCTCTCTATCGCGTTAAAGATACTCAGACACGCATTGATTTCAAATACGTTTTAAAAAATATTGTATTTCATAGTCGAATGCGAAAAGTAAAACGACACAATGATTAAATAAAAATTAATTAATTTAGTTGAAAGTCAAAAAGTCCAAGATTATACGTGACACGTACGTATCTGCCATGCTGTGAATTAATGCTTTCATCAGTAAAGCCATGTTTTAGTCGGACTACCTAATCTAATCCATGTTTATGTAGTATCAAAACAATAGACTAGTTCACGTCAACAATTTTAAAAATTAACTGAGAAAATTTTTTCATTACTTCGTTTTTAGTTGTATAGGTACTATTGGTACTAATATTATTTTTACGAGTTATCAACCACTTTGTTATTTTTCGCGTTTAGTTGTTGTGTATTAAATAAGCATTTTTAATTGTGATCTTGAATGCTGTGTGCAAACCCATTAATTCGAATTAATATTTAAATGGTAAAATATATCAATTATATTAAAGTTGTGACTTCTATTGCTCAGTGAAAATTATTTAACGGTTTTATTTTTATTAATTTTAAACTAGGTATTTTTGTCTTTTCACTGCTTGACTGAACTCCCTGATAAGGCGATAACCTATTTTTTTCAAAGTATTATAATTATTAATAAGCGTACATAATAAATTAAATATAATTAATGGATACTTCTAAATTATTACTTATATTAATTATCAATTACTATATAATATGGAGTAAAATTATATTATCCAGAAATGATACACATACCTCTTTTCCATTAACCTTACATGTTGTCTTTTATTAGAGTTGAAATTATTACTCAAAGTTAGGTTGGACAGTGGCGTATCCAAAGAGGGGCCACAGGGGACTTTCCCCCTCATTGGCCGTATTTGCTATTTTTTTTTTTAAAGATTTATATTTTTTATTCGTATACATTAGTGGTAGTCCCAAACTATTCTATTCTATACGCCCTCTTTGTAGATTTTCAAAAATCTCGTGTCCCTTCCTATAAATTGAAAATAATGTATCACTTTTTTTTGTGTACTTTAAAAATAAACTATACAATACTTGGAATGACTGTACTTTTTTATTGATATTGATGATAATAATTATAAATTATAAATAATAGTAAATAATAAAATAAATTGTATTTCGTAATAATTGCTTGCGGCTATCTAGAAATGTGTACACGCCCTCCAGTTTGGGAACCAGTGGTAACATGAACGCATACGGTGTGTGCTCCACATTGGCTGCCACATGACCACCGGCGACCCATATGATTTTATTTATTGTGAAGCCAATTGGGTGGCCGGTGACCTAAACCGAATTATTTTTCAGAGGTCGCTTGAGGTTACCAGCTACTAAATTTGACATTATTTTAAATGGACTTAATTTCAATACGGCTTGGGGATAGAAAAATATGGTTTTTACCGTGACGTGGACAACAAAATAATTTTGAAAAAAAACAACGATTAAAATACAAGTTATGTAAAAATAGAGTGGACCTCCACGCTCTGAAATCACCATGTGCAGCCAACGTGTTAAAGAAATTTTGGATATGCCATTGAGGTTAGGTATTATGTACATAATAAAAGATTACATTATCAAATATAGACACATATTTTTCAGATTAAATGTATAGCTTATACAACAAATTCCAAACAATATAACAATATAAACAATATTTCTTCGTAACATTTTTCTCAAGTTGATAAGTTAGTTTTTAAAATTTATTTGTTTATAGATCATAGGTAAGTAGTGCCGGATTCTAATGTTTGATTACAGCTACAGCTAATTTACGGTTTAAATAATTAAAATCAGTTATATTTTCTATCTATGTTTGTACTAATTTATCACAAAAATAAAAAAAAATACGACCAAACACTCAAAATCAGCTAATATTTTAAGCGGCCCGACGAGTTTTCCCCAGTTGTTCGCCAGACCAAACCGACCTGCAAGTAAGTTTTAACTTTTAAGTTTATAGTTTTAAAAATACGAATACTGAGAACACTAGGTTCACCCCCCTAATTTTATACGTACCTGCGCCTGGGGTTAGGTAATAGTTAGTACCTGAGTATCTATAATTATATTATATTATGTATTATATTACGTATTTACAACGATTTTTGAATTTGAAATTTGAAATTTGAAATACATAAATAATTATTGTAACAATAAATAAAAAATTCTTTTGAATGTATTTATTAGAATTAAAATAACTATATACAAACATTCTATTAAGCCAATAAATGCAATTAATTTAATAGACTTTAGTAACAATAAATTTATAAAGTAATAATTATATTTTCATTGTATTTACGCTGTAGAGGAATCGTTGACTTAAATTTATGACAATAAAATATTAGTTTATAATACAAAGTGTATCACAATGATTTTACATAATAGCCTCGGCACTTCCTAAAAGGCTTTTGTCAATTGTTTGCTTATTTCCAATCGGGAGAACAGCTCAGGTCGAAAAAGGTTTTACGAACAGGTGAACTCCCAAATTGCTGACGATAATACAAATATACAAATTTGAGATCAATAAGCTAGTATAGTGGTATACCGTATTTTTAAATCTAAATCATATAAAACGGAATACTGGAAAATATTGGACATAATTTCTATACAGAAATTAATTATATATTTTACGTAGGAAAATACGAAAGCTTATTGGAAACTAGTTTTCTTAAAATAAAATAAAACGCGTATACATTATACAAAAAATTGTGCCAATAACATTTACCGGATGTATGATTTTTTTCATATTTTTACATATACATACTTGTTTTTACATTTATTATTATTTTTTTAATGCTTAATACAATTTAATTCACAATAATATATGATTTATTTATACATTTTTTTATAATTCACTTAGAGTATACCAACACATTTTTAAGTACATCTCTTTTAAGACAATCAAAAAGTCTGTATATAGAGGGAAGGAATCAGTGTTGTAAAAAACCGGAGCCGTTTGGGAATTAACTTTTTTGTAAAACAGGAGCAGAATAGGTTATATCCAATATGCCTATGTAATTTGAATATAATATAATTGTCATTATTTTTCACTAATTAAATTGAACAAATCATTTTAAAAGAATAGTTTCCTTCCCATTTTACAAAATACATCAACAAATTATAGTTAAAATATCAATCGCTAAAAAAATTGGATTCAATTAGGCTTATTATCGGACGGATTTCAGTCATAAGCTTATAAATAAATAAATATGTATAATTCCAAACCTGAAACTGAACGGTATAGCTCCTCATTGCAAACTATAACAAGTGTATTTATTCCTACCTTTTTTATGTATGTATATAATTGATATTAAACCGAACGCGCATATGATGGTATAACACGTTGAATATGCTGTACCTAAAATAAGTACTGGTAATTTACATCGTATTATGCTATGTTATTTTCTAAATATTTCGAACGTAGGCCTGAGCGTCGAAATTTGATTTTCGATTGTCCTTTATGTTTTCGTATCCCTAATTATATTTAAGTTGATACTGTATTATATATAGTTTTATATTAGACGGTTTAATGTGTGGGTAGGGTGAAAAAGACCTACAGTACATATCCAAATTCAAACAGGTTTGTACGGTGACACTCAAATTGCCTCCCAAATTTAGATAGGTAATCTTTTTTCACTCGAATTGCTTCCGAAAACACCTAGAGGTTAGGTTAGGTATACCTAAACCCTAAACGATCTAGTCAAATTGCTTATTCCCATATAGCATACCCAGATTATTAATGAATATACCAATAGTTATACATAATGTAATATCAATCTCCGTAATATTGTTCAAAGATATTGATTTTAAGACTATTTATACAATATTTCCAAAACGGATTAATTTGTTGAATGCGACAATCTTATCGATTACTTATTAACAGTTAAAGATTAGTCCATCATTATACACAAACTTGAGTTTTTAACTGTATAACAGAATAACATTTCATCTAGATTATTTATCATTTTTATTGTCTATCATTAATTATTACTGCTGAATCGGTATATATACTAAAATATTATAATTATTTATTAAAATTTAGGTAATATTAATATTGACATTAAAACAATCGATATTGACTCAATTTTCTCAGTTAATTTAATTTATAAATAATTCCTATAATATACAAGATTATACCTACATTGATTAATTATAGCTATCGGGGGCAATTCCAGTACAAGAGAGTCCAAAATAGGAGGCTATTCAAGTGAATGATAATTTGGAAATAGGGAAACAATTCGAGGGTCAGACTTATGTAACTAAAACTAATGTCTGATCCAAATTCAATAGTCAAAAATCAACTAATTGATAAACTCTAAATATGATATAATGGTGGTATATATATTAGCCTATAAAGCTTCCTGCAGTGACTTTTTTTTTGAAATAAAATCTAAAAGATGATAATTTTAATTTACCCGGAACCTCGAACCTCAGAACTAATTTACAAATTAATTTTTATAGGCAGTGGAGTCGTTAATAAACAGTAAAACAAATAGGTTTATCAGGAAATTAATATTGATTTTAAGCGGATTCGACTAGGGAATGTGAAATTTAATTTTCGATTACTTTGTTTTATTATTTGAACAAATTAACAATCTGTACTCAATACAAAGAATTACAAATAAAAAGACGACCGCATACATTTTTTGTATACAAGATGTACGGTGCACGGAGGTGGTATCTATATAATGTATTATCAACTTAGCCCTCGTGCAAGCATTTACAGAAATGAATTATATTCCTAGTAAAAATATTTAAAGTAGGTACCTAAACTTCGCCGCGGGGGATTGACGCCTGCACGGTACGACGATAGTTACCCGTCGGTTTCATAGAAAAAGATAAAAATATAAATGCATATCCTATAGTTAGGTTTGTCGTTTTTTGCAAACAATAATCTTTTGGGTAGATAGTAGATATACACGGTATAGTTATTGTTAGCAGGTCAGAAAAAAATTCTGAGTTCAATATAACAGATACAATTGTATAAAAACACGTGTTAAGTGTGGTGGCTATTCGTTATTTAGTTATATCAGTGGTTCTCAACCTCTTTATGCCCGAATATCACCTGCCATTAGAAATGTTAAATGTTTCTCAAAACTAATAATGTTCACAAAACAAAAAAGAATAAAAATAATCAACCATCGCAACAAATAGTTGGTTGTAATTGTACACACGTACGCTAAGAAAAGCACGACCTCGCACACACGCCAGATAGAGAGTACCTTGCCAAGTTGCCTTGCCCGAATTATCTTTTACGCTTTTATTCCCACTCGATACCTGTTGTTGTATAAAAAAACAAAAAACTTCAATCTCAAAATTATACGAATATAGTAAGTTTTGTTTTATATTATAATAATATAGCCAATTAGGTATACGCGTATAATAATATTATAGTATATACTGTTTTAATGTTTAGTTTATAAAGGTAGGTATAATATTATTGTTAGTTATTACCCAAATGATAAATAAATATTTTTTCCAAAATTGTTAAGTCTCTGTAACGGTATAGGTAGGTCCTTAAATCTAAACGGCTTTTAAGAAATGACGTGACGAATATAGCGTTGCTTGCTTTAATATGTCTATACCACTGTTACCACTGTGGTATACCACAGTATACCATAAATATTACAAAAACGGTAGAGCGCGTACTACATAATCACATGCAACCCACAAAAAAATATAATACGACCCAAACGCACAAACTAATTTAAGGATGTTGAATTCTCACCAAACGCGTCATCGAAGACGCGTATTTTATTTTATTATATTATTATTACTATTACTACTATTATCGATACGACGACGGAGTGGAAGGTACGCGCAGCACGCGAAGAACAAATCACAAAAACCAGTCCCTACAATGGCATCAATGCACTGTTAGAATTTTTCACCACTCTTACCACGCGCGGACAACATCCCCTCTCGACACGCGATTGTAATAGCGCTCCTGCAGTGATATGCCATCCCTGCCAATAGCCGTCACACCGTACACGGGTACCTATAAAGAGCCGCTGGTCTATGTCGCGTTTCATTTCGTTTATTCGTCCGGTTTATTTGTCGGCTCTTCCGTACAACCGTCCGTTGCCGTCGTTTTTCCTCTTCGTCGTCCTGACACAGCATCACCGTCTCAATCTGTGGTCCGGTCACCGTATAAATTATCATTTTTGAATCCAACTCTTTCACCTTACGTACGCTTACACACCGGCTGACCGCTTATACATACCTCTTATATACGAAAATCAGAGGTTCATACAGGGTGTGACGCGCGTCACTGCGTACCTGTGCTTTTTGTCCTTTATAATAATCCCAGAAGATCAACGCTGTCGAACATCGCACGAAAATGGCAATTTTTCGTATACGGATTTTTCAACTTTTTCGTTTTGAATGCTTGTACGAGCAGTTGTATATGACTAGGTATTTATAACTATTATTTATTATTATACGCATTCGTTGATTGATAAATTATTCGTATCGCGTACAATTCATAAAAATTACCTTCAGTGAGCTATAACTTTTCGAGTAGCTAAATAAGCCGCTGCAGCATCTGCAGTACACAGCCAGGCGTATATGTTATTTTGTTACTAAAATGATGATCAATCAGTATACATAAATACAAACAAAAATACCTGGTAATTACCATTTCTGTCTAACTATATAATTACCTGTAGTACTTGCTTCTTCGTAATAGATCTACATTATACACGCACACACACATATATATATATATATTGTATTAGGTTTTCATAAGCTATATTCATAAATAAAAGAAGAGAGATTTAGTAATAGATACCTAAACGTTTGGAAAGTAAAAACTTTTCATATAAAACTTTTAAATTCTTTAAGAATTTATATTTAAGTAGGTATATACACAGACACAGCCGAATCTCGATAAATGATAATTCGCATTTCGAGAGGGGTATAGGTGAATTCAACTAATGTATTTTAAAATTTTCAAGTTTAAATTCATATAAAATATGATAAAATATCAGTAAGATACTTCTTCAAGTTTCAAAAGACAAAAAAAATTTAGTTAATAAGATTCGGGTTGTATAAGAATATACGAATAACGTAAATGTATGTGGTACTGCATTGTGGCACCATTTGAATAGTAGCACTAAAGCCGCAGTACTAATATTTAATCTGGCTATAATTTATTTCCATCGTCAAGACAATTTTTCTTTATCGTAGTAAATAGTTGGGTGCTAATATTTTATTTAGCAACGTAAGTATAGAGTTGAAGATTATATACTTATCTCATATTTTGATGAATTCTAATTATTAATTATTATAGCATTTATAACGTCAAATAACATTTTTTTTCACCTTTTGACGTACATATAAATATATTTATTAGGTATATTTCAATTACAATTAGAATATCTATATCAAAAGAAGCATAACTTTTAATTTATCTATACACCCTCCATACTTTTATTGGCTCAAATCAAATCAGTTGCAGGACAATTGTAACTCATCTGCTAGCACTAATAATTATCAACATCAACAGTTTATACTTTATAATAACAGTAAAATTATGTCGCATTATGTCGCGTGCTTTTCTAATTATTTCGAACGTGGGCCGTAGAGTCGAAATTCGATTTTCGATTGTAGCTATCCTTTGTATTCGTACTCCTAATTATATTTGGGTAGGTACTTAGGTGAAAGCTTTATTATATATAGTTATATATTACATGGTTAAACGTGAATTTTATAATTTATTATTATTATTTTTATATTAAAGATAAATTTAGAAATCATTCAGTAAATACCTTTTACATTAGTTTGGTCAAAAATGTTTATTAAGTAGACTATTTAATTCATAAGGTTATGTAGGTACCATAATAATGGTGATTATTAATATTTAATATTTAATATACATAATTATTTCACATTAATATTTTTAAATTACTTATTTTTCACTTGGTCTATTATAAATACAATTTATCCGTAAAACCTTGTGGTTAATAAAATAAAAAATTAGTAAGTCTTATACCCAAATTCCACGTCATTAAATCAAATAAAAATTATTGATTATTTATTTATTTCCATATTTATAGAATTTTGTCAATTTCGAGTTTCGACTACATTTTTTAATCTTAGTCAACAAACAATTTAAAAGATTTTTAACTATAAATGAATTCCTATATATATATATATATATATATATATATATATGTGTGTAGAAAAATGTATAAATGTTGTGTAGTGATCTCTTAAATTGGCAGAACTAATAATTATAAACAATATTATATGTTTAAGAAAAATCAATATGGAAAACATTACCACTACTAAAATATACAAAAATACTACAAATCTGGAAAGTCATGCTGAATCTGATGTTGAACAAAATTCAAACATCGGTAATTATAAAATATACTAAACTACTTATTATAAATAACTGCTTGAAAATGGTTATAAATTAGTAAATTACGCTAGGTAGTGACCAACAAAGTTTTATTATTTTATAGATTTCTTGGGGAATGAAAAAAAATAATTATAGTTTAATCAATTATTATTATAGATAATTGTACTCCTGGCAGAATTGGAACTGATAGTAGTCTCAAGCAGATAATAAATAAATCGGCTTCTATTTCTTTAAGTTTTGAAAAAATCCATAAAAATTCAAACAGCAATATACAGAAGGTGACACTAAATGGAATAAATTATGAGGAATTTAAAGAAATACAAACATCAATAAAATATACAAGTATCAGTGCAAGTCTGTTTGTCAATCTGTCACACCTTCAGTACCAAAAGACAACAACAATACAGAATTATGCAATACCAATTCTTATAAGTGGAAGAGATATACTAGCTAGAACACCAACCAGTTCGGGGAAAACTGTAAGTAGGTACAAATATTTATAGTGTAAACGAATTTGAGATTACCCATTAAATCTATTTTTGTTAAATCGGGTGATAAGCACGTAAATAGGTGTTTATTTTTAGGGAGGAGGAGAGGGAGGGTGATTAACCTTTAGCAGAATAGTTGAGGCTTAAAAAATGTACAAAAACTGTTTTCATCGTAGTTACGGAATCGGTTACTTACGTTCGGTGGCTACTGGCAATCATAATTGATTATATAATCAGAATTCAAATTTTTATATTTTTTATTATTTATTAGTATTACTACACTTCGATCATAGGGGGGAGTCGATTACTCCTAACGCCCCCTAAAATACGTATCTGTGCTTCACCAAGCAAGCCCCAACCATTTTTTCAATTAATAATGAACTTATTCAAATTTTTATTTCTGAAATATTTTAATAAACTTACAAACTATGTTTTCAAATTTTTTTTTGTGCTATTAAAGAAGTATCCCATGTATTCCTATGATGGTCATATAGAAACGCTACTTGTATACTTGTGTTTATTATATTAATTGATAAAATATATATTTATGTTATTTATCAGACGGCTTTTGTTTTACCAATACTGAACTGTATATTTAAAAAATTATCGGAAATAAATGGCGACGGTCATCGTTCCAAGTGTTCCGATCCACTTGCCATAATCGTTGTACCCACGATACAACGTATCAAAAATGTTTATAATGTTGTAAGTCGTTTAATTACAAACACTGCAATAAAATGTGAACCATTGTTTAAAATAAATTCAATCTCCAACCTGCAAAAATGTAAAATTCAGGTAAATATAATAATAATCTTATTAGTTTTTTGAAACATTTATGATATATATTTAATTTGATTTCGTCTCTCTTACAGAACGGTGTTCATGTTCTTATTTCCGATCCAGAATGTTTAGCTGGTATCGTGGCCCGAGGTTGGATAACTTTCGCTGAATTACAAATGATTGTATTTGACGAAGCGGATTCATTGTTAAAAGTAGGCTATAAGCTTGAAATCGAATATATTTTAAACAATCAAACTATGCAGGTATCGACGGTGAGTACATACATAATACTCTCTTTTTTTAGTTATTTTTCAATAAACTCATAGGTTAAAAGTACTGTTACTACATTGTTTTCTTAATCCTTGTAAAACCGGAACGTATTATGGTTAATCCGTTACAACTTACCGCAATATATTAAATACTACCTTGTGGGCCAGGTTATTGTTAATACCTAAATAATAAAACTGTTTTATGCAACTAAACAATATTGTTTAATTTAGTAAATAATAATAAAAATGCTTGATATGTATAATTTAAGGCTCTTCACTAGTTGTTTATTTATACCAGTAAAATATATCGAACGTTTTTAATCATAAAATTTTTTATACGTGTCTACAATTACTATGTTGACAAAGTTCGTCCCTTAGAGCCTTTCCGAGTTCACGATTTTCAATATACTTAAATATGCAAAAATCTTTATTGTAGTATAAAAATAATTGAATAAACATACATAATATTAGTAAAAATAAAATTGTATTTAAAACGCTATAGTAGTAGCGCATACACAAACAAACTGGAAAATCGTAAGTTTCAGAAAGCTGATATTTGATTTAAACTTAAAAAACTATGGTTTCCACGGTTTTTTAAAGCGTGGCAACGAATTTGTTCCTAAATTACTAACTGGCTATGCATTTTAGTAAAAATATACATTTATATTTAGGACAAAAGAACAACAGTTTTGTTTTCGACCACTATGAACAAGGATGTTCAACAAATTGCAAGGACTTATTTGAAACCAAATTATATATCAATAGATGTTGAAGAGATATGGTAGAACTGGAAGAAGCATATACCACGTAAGAAAAAATTATTGAAAATAAGATATACTTACATTATTGTATTTGTTCAATTAACTTTTTAAGTTCAATATATATTGTTATAAGACATAAGTTGTAATTATAACTTTATTTTCTTAACGTTGAATAATCTTAATTATAGACAACTATGACTCGAAAGTTAATTTTTTTCTTTAATTTCAAACTTCCCCGCTTTTGATTCATTGTGATCACATTTAACACAAACAACATGTTGTTTAAGTACATTATTCAATATTCAACACCATTTTTTTATATCTTGTATGTATATTACTATTTATGTTGAGCTTTTAATGACTTTAAATAAAAAAACAATAATGGTAAATCTACATATTTTTCAATATGCCTGAAACTTGAAGTTTAGTTTCTATATCCAAAAATATTTTTGTTTTGCTGTAAAATTTTAATAGCACGGACATCTTAATACTATATTATATTTTAATATTTCAGCAGATATAATAAAAGGGTTAATGTAATGTTAATTTAGGTTTTATAGTAATTTTCACATTTTGAAGCAGTAAATCAACATAATTCATGAGATTCATAGATGATGAGCAGTTAATCAAATAATATAACTTCTCTTTTTGTCATACTTAATTGACTTTAAAAATACTTATCATAATTTACCTAGATATGTTTATATAATTATGTAGTAGCCCACGTAGTGACAACTGATGTACTTACCTATTATAGGTATGAGATACATGGTAGTGTTATAGCAAATAAAAATAGAGACTGGAAATATTTCTAAGATCCTAGGATATTCAACCAACCTAGTATTTTCTAAGACTTGGTAAATACGATTTATTGATAAATATTCTAAGTCTAATTACAGTTTCTGATTCTGACTGGTATCATGGAAGTGCGCGAACTAAATTTGAAGTACCTATAGTGTAACTACCACTTGGTAAGAATCCCTGATAACACATGTAGTCGTACTCTTATAATGTATATCCCACAACTAAATCCTTTTGTTTGCATTATATGCAGCTGCGTTTGTTGTGTTTAAAGTATTCCTAAAACACATTTTGTTGTGTGATTTATACTGTTGAGGATCGCTTTATATGAACATGAGTCTAATATGACATACCATATTAATAAATACTTAAAATATCTTTCTTATATATATATATTACATAGGTTATATATATATTGGATACATTAGATTTTCCTTTTTTTATGTATATTGGAATGTGTAAGTATATATGCCAGCATTATATTATATATTATATAGAAACGATATTGTCTAGTTATTTTATTATTTTGTAAATAGTATACATAATATATTATATACTATGTTTTTATAAAATATTATATATTAAGAGAATAAGAGAAGACGATTAATACACAAAAATAGGAATTTGAAAGAATTAATTTGTGTTATAAAATGTTGTTGATATCTACTAGTTTATCTATAAAATGGTTAGGTAAGGATTCATTTGGTCTTTGATCAATCCACAGTGAAAACCCTAACTAAACTGAAATCCTGCATACTCTACTGATTTAAAATATATTAATATACTTAATTTGTATTTACAGTGATAAATAGTATATCATAGAACATTTACAACAAATGTTGTTCTCATTAATTTTTGACAGGGCTCATACACATTTCTTGGAAACTAGGCTCTCGAAATTAACCTTGAATATGAACACATATTATTCATTCTTTTCAAAATATAAAATTATATGACAACTAATTTAAAAAAATATTTGTACATGTATAATTTATATTATCAAAATTAATTACATTGTTATAAACCATAAAATCCATATGTATTATACATTACAACAATGATAACAGCATATTGAAATATAAACTCTAAACTTTTAATACACATGGATTTTTACATACATAACATAAATGTCAAAACAAATTCTAACCAAATAAGAATATCAAATTTAAATGACCCAAATAAAGTATATTTTAAAAACTGCTTTTAAAGCAGAAAAATTGGAATGAACATTAATAAATCAAATATCTATTTTTAAATAATAAATCTCAGTATTTTTTTTTCCTTTTCTTATATTAATATAAGTAATTTTGTTACTTAAAAATATATCATAATATTTACAATTTTAAATAACGTCAAACTGGTCTTAACATTTTAATGAGATTATTTATAACATGATTTTAATCAATTTATTTTCATTAAATTTAATTTGATAGTCTACTATGATTAAAACGATTATCACGTCTATTATGATTTGTTGTTGAATTGGGCTCATTGAAATCTTCATCTCCATCTTCATCTTCTTCTTCATCTTCAATTTCTTCATCATCTTCATCTATTTCTTCATCATCAACATCATCATCACCTTCAATTTCATATTCTGGATACTCATCTTCAACATTATTGTATACTAAACTACGAATGTTTGATCTAAATGAACGAAAGTTTTGGTTAGAAATGTTTTGGATGTTAATAATATTTCTGTGATTGCCCAATCCAGAATGAAGATCATTAACATTAACAACTACATTCCCATTGTTAGGATGTATACGATTATATTCATTAAACGATACATTGTCAATGTTGGGTCTAAAAATAAAATTAAAAAATATTATTGTAAAATTTTTATATTAAAATAATTATTATCCATATATTATATCATCAATATTCTCTATACTTTGTTCAAAACGAAATTGTGAATTGGCAACGACCAGTTTTTGTCAAGTACGGGTCAGACAACACTTGTTTGCCAACCTCGCTGAGTCACAATCTCTTTGAACAGATTATATAATACTATACACTAATATTTGTTGTCTCAATGTTATAAATTTACAATACAAAGTGATTCTTTTCTTTATTAAATAACACTTATTATTTGAAAATTTATTAACGATTTCGAAATGTTTTTTTTAAATATTTTTATTGTTATAATTTTTAAGTTTTTAATTTTTTGAATAACAACATACATTTTTAATTTCATATTTTTTTGAGTATTTCGAAAAATTAAAGTTAAAATTTAGATGAATAGCTTATGAATAGAGTTAGGATGTTTATACATTAAATACAGTTATATATGCATTAAAAAAATTAAAAAATATGGATAAAAAAAAGCAATAAATATATAGACAAATTTAATTGTTTGGTACTATTTTTATGTGCTCGTTATATTAACTATTGTCTATTACTTTTTTGAATTTTCTTATTTATTATATAAAAAAAAAATACATCTTAAAAAGAGTTGCATTCATGTCTTATTATTTTCAAATTGTAAATCTTCATCTGTTAGGTGTTAATATGTTTTTGAATTTATTAGAAGAAAAATCTCTTAACACAAAACTCGCAATATAGGTACTCTTCTAAAGCAGTCGTAAGCGGAAACTAACTACAAATTATTAAATTTTCTATGAAATATTTGATACAATTGTAATAGTTTGTAGTTTTAAAATAAATTTTGATTATGACAATTGATGAGGGTTATCGGAAATTATTTTTAAGTAGGTACCTTTACTATTTATAACTATATTGAATTTTCAATAATAAATAAGTGATAATTTGTAAAATACTTTGTAAAAAACAAATAAACAAACTTATTTAAATTCAATTAATAAAATATAAAATAACAGTAATTTTAAGCATTTTGTATAAAAACTGTTAAATATTCATTTTAAAACAGAAAAAAACAAAAATTATGTACTTATAAATAAAAAATGGTAAAATATTCAATTATATGCAAAATAAAATTTTGATTTTTTGAATATAAATATCATGAAACACATTACTATATAAGAATTGAAGCTATTGAACAACCTAAAAAAAATATGTAAATCATAAACATCCTAATCCTATTTATAATATAGTATATAAAATATACTATACTTTGTTCCAATTTAGATAACTTGCGTTCATATACAGTGAGTATAGCCAACAAGCCGCACACCGTATCAGCTAATACGATGATCGCTCTTGCATTACGCACAGTGGCAGATGATCTAACATAATTCAACCATTTGAGCACAAATCACCTTATTTGGAACAAAGTATATAAGCAAATATCTATTATATACTCACAATGGAGAAGAAGGGTTTTCATCATCTACTTGCTGTGTATTTCCGACCATTTCGGTATAATATTCTCTTTGATTTGCTGCATATTGTTCTACATTAAATGTTCCATGAAATTCTTCAGGAAATCCTTCATCATAATGATCATTTTCATTATATTGTCTATCTACATCTTCATCAATACTGTCGCTTTCATCTTCTGACTCATAATTATGGTCATCATAATACTGTTCATTATGATACCTTCTGTTATTTTGAGTAACATGATTTTGATACTTATGTGACGGAATTTGTTGATAATGAGAAGTTGAAGGTTTGGGATTTGACAAATTAATACGATTTGTTGAGTTTGATACATCAGATGAATGTATATTTTTTTGATTAGGGTTTTGTGGTGATTTTACAGGAGGGTCAGTAAAATTGAGAATTGGCAATTCTATACCTTCTGGCAAAACAGATCCTCGCTCTTTCATCCTAAGCAGTATAATACTTTGTAGTTCTCTTCTCTTTTGGCAATTCTTAGCTACTTCATCAGTAGAAAACCAATTTTCTAAGTGACGAATCGGTAAAGTGTAGTCTACAATTGGCCTCTAAAAATATGATAAGATTTAGCCTATGCATTATAATAAAATAATTTGTAAACTTACATCAAAAAACCTTTTAAAATAATGAATTGCAAAAAGGCCACAATCTGTATAATTAGGTTGCTGAGGTATTTTAACTAAAGATCCTTTTATAATACTAGGATTAAACTCTCTTTTTTTGCCGTACTTAGCAAAATATTCTTGTTCTAACCAATCACGTAGTGTGGCTGTGATTCTAGCACGGCCAACTCCGCCAGACAATGAATCAAACAATAAAATACAAGGACTAAAAAATAAATAAACATTAATAACGTTAACTTAGATTAATAATAGATATTTTACCGTTTAACTAATAAATTTTTGTTTTTCTTTAAAACCGCAACATCAGTATCATAATCAACTCCATGTTTATCTGCATAGTTTTGCTAAAAAATATTTATATACTAAATTAAATAAAAACATAAATGATTTATATTAAGTTTTAAAATTATTATTTTATAATATTGAACAATTTATATGATTTATAGAAAAAATGTCTTACAGTTGATGACAAATCAAACAACCATAGATCTTCAACATTAGGATCAGCTTCAATACGATCGACAGCAGTGGATTCAGTTGGTGGCAGTTGATATCGACCTATAATTTAGTTAGTATATATTAAAATTATTGTCTACCACACTACATTAAAATATTGTAATTTAAGTATGTGCTTAAGGTATTAAGGTATAAATATTTTGAACAAAACGTATACTGTAATATTAAGAGTTTTTTGTATGTATTCAGAGTCAGTTGTAAAATCACTTATTACAAAAATTAAATATTAAATTATTAATTATAATTTATTAAATTTTAAATATTTACCAGTATTATCATCAGGTGCATTTACTGGTGTTCCATCTTTCATATTAACTTTACCTGTTAGGTAAGGATAACATATAACTGCCATAAACCAATGGTAACTAAAATAAATAATTAATTTGATAATAATTTAAGTTTTATTTTAAATAGATAATTAAAAAGTTATATTAATTCTTACTTTTCATTTATTGGTACAAAAATGAAATCTTTCTTGAATATGTCTACATTCTTAGTCCACTTTTTTACTCTTGCATGTCTTATCTGTGATGCTGAGTAGTGTGATGGATAGTCAGAGGTATTAAATGATTTCGCCAGATTTGTATAAAAAAATGTACTAAATACATACGTTCGGTTTCTATCTTCATCACTTAATTTGTGATTATACCAATAACTAAAATCCAAATATTTTTCATAATGTAATTCAATACTATTTTATATAATTACAATTAAAATCACTTACTCTAAATAAAATTCAATAAGAATATCATTTACAAATTCATTTGAATTCAACATTTTATAGTCCATAATTTTGATAATTGATAATCGCTCACCTAATTTATCTACAAGTATTCTAAAAGAGAATATAATTAATTTAAAAATAAAATTTGACATGTTAAATAGATTTCAAACTTACGTAGTATTATTTACTTTTCTCTCATATTCTTCCTGTTGTTCTTTTTCAAGTTTTTTAATCTGAAAATTTAATTTTTAAATATTTCTCATTAATGATTTATAGATAATAAAAAAATATTTTAATTAGTTAAATTATCCTAATAAAATAAATGAGTTATATTAACTTTTTTTTAAGAAGACTAATTTAAACTAAACGTATTTGTTTTTTTTAGTCTTAAAAATACAACATAACAAATTTACATCGAACAGAATTGATGATTCTGGTACAGTGATACTATATTACTTAAAAAACTGATGAATATTTTAACATATGATTTTAATTTATTTTTTCTAATTGATAATAAATTATGAAATTTAATTTGAAAAGTAAGATAACATTTACTCCATTTACAGAGATAATGTGATTACTTTTCATATATAACTGCAAGCGGATAGTGGGGAGGTTAGTCCATTTTGGGTAGTTTTACAGCAGAGTATAATATATTTTGATCTATATACAATCACATTTTTTCAATGAACAGAGTGTAGAGTTATTAGACCTTAGAACCAAAATAAAATATTTTTTCTTATTCAAAAACCAATTTTAAATTGCTAAAATACATTATTTAGTTTTAAAAAGTTCATATTAATATTATTGTAGTTACCAAGTGCTCTTGCACAGAAACATAAACAACTTTGGTAACATCAATCCCTTTAATTTAAAAAATTTAAAAGCAAGTTCGAAATTGTAACATTTTCATATTTACTTATATCTAACTTTGAAATAAAATTATACATTTTAACAGACGAGTGCATAACTTTCAATAATATCAATTCATTTTAATATTAAAAACTTCAAAACTAAATCAATCGATTATAAATTTGCTATGCTAAGTATTTGTAAGCTAGAGACAATAGGTGTATTGTTTTATTTTATTTCTGTAGTGTCTTATTATGTTTACTCTTAAGACTTAATTGCATAGAATAGTAAAAGATGTATTAGTAATTAATATTATCATTCAATAGAATCAGATTAAGAGAACATCGTGTTTTCATATGTTGTCACCATCTTACTAATGTAAAACATGACAAATTTGCATTGAACAGAATCAATTTTATGCTGTTAACTTTAATATTAGTCAATTTACCTATTATTAAACTTTAAGGTAATAAGATTATCTAGAGCAACTCATAAGCTTTTATTGATATTTCAATTTTTAAGTGTGTTACGACCATTGTAAGTTTGAATATTTTACATAACTATAACTTGCTTAAAAATTTAAATATCAATAAAACCCTATGAGATTCCCTAGATAATAATATATATTACCTTTAAGTTTGATAATAGGTAAACTAACTCTAATATTTAAGCTAACAACATAAAATATGATCTGTCGAATACAAATTTGCTATGATGTACGTTAGTAAAGACAGAAATAGTGCATTTGAGTATGTTTTATTAAAAGATAATACTCATTATTAGGTATAATAAAATTAGAAGATGATTAATACTTTAAAATTATTAAAAAGGAATTAATATGATTTATTTAATTATTAATTGCTGTTTACACTATTATGTTAATTAGTTAATCATATGATTTACTAAAACAGTTAAGCCACTAAATAAACTGAAAATTTATTCAAGCATACAATGCATCAGGCACCAAAATTATTGTTTGTTTATTTTGATAAAAGGAAATTAATTTTGTAAATTAATAGTAAAATTACATAATTTTGAAGCTATAGTAGAAAAAAAAATAAAAAATACTATAAATACATAAAAGATAAGTGATATTATTAGTACTTTTAATTGTCAATGATTTTAATATAAATAAATCAAGTATATAATATATAATTAACACTAGACATAAAACTAGGATAATAACATTAATAACAAGATAGTTGTTAATACTCTAATATTACAGCTTGTGATATGCATTATATATACTACAAATCCAAATAATTTTCTTAACAAAACATTTAATTTAAGATAACCATATATTTTTAGCTTGGTATGCATTTACATATAAACATGGGTCTAACTTTAAGAAATCTGTTATTTTTATGTCTAGAAAGGAGTTTAAAAGGACGTCATACCCACACGTGTTATCTTTGTCTTACAAACATATATGACAAATTTTTGTTCAATAATATCACTTTTATGTGATTAATTTGAATATTAGAGTGAAATAATCTATTATCAAACTTAAAGGCGAGAACACTATTTGTGTTTTTTCATAAGCTTTTTATGGTATTTTAATTTTTAAGTGAGATGTGACTGTAAAATATTTGTATTTAAAATTGCTCATAATTTAATAAAAAAATTAAAATATCGTAAAAAGCCATTGAAAGATTACAGATAGTGTTTTCACCTTTTGGTTAGATAATAAGTCATTTCACACTATATTTAAGCTAATTACATAAAATTCATCATACTGAACAAAAATTTGCTATGTTATACGTTTGTAAATCGAAGATAACACATGCAGGTGTGACGTGCTTTTAATGATCACGTGAAGACTAACCAATAATGTTCCAGAAAAATCTGGATAAATGGCAACCCTACACTAATATACCTAATGTTTTAAAATTCAATAATGATAATTATTATTATAAAAACAACTATAATGATTATAATTTTAATATCTAAAAATATTAATTAAAATTTTATTTTCATCCTATAAATAGATTTTTCAGTCCTGTTTTCATAGTTCACAAGATAATAGTTTTTTTTTATTTTGAATACAATTATATATTAAAATCAATAAAAATTATCATTAAAAATAGTTTAACTATATTTAACATTGTCTAAAAAGAAAATCATTAATATATATATCAAAATATATCATTTTTCCTATTAACCGAGTTGTTTACATGCATATAATAAACCACTTCTTTTTTAAAACAATATTCCATTTCCAAAGGTTCAAATCAAATTATATTTAATACATGTAAAATAGTTATGAGCAAAAAAAGAAAACTAACTAATTTTTAACTGAAGCTGTTTTTAAAATATTTGACAAAAAAATTATAACAAATGATTTTTATTTATATTTTAGTTTATAATGTAAACAAGTTTAAAAACATACCTCCTCCTCGTCCTTTTTCTTTAAGCAAAGAATTTTGTTTAATTGATTTAATGTCAAGGGAGCATACTTTCTTTTAGATAATTTTAATAGTAATTTTTCCAAGAGCTGTATCTCGGGTCTTTTTAAATTAAAAAACCAAACTATTTTATTTAGCGTGACATCTAAAACAACAATTAATAAAATATTAATAATTGATAAAGAAAAAGAAAAATCTTTTTCTAACCTTTACTTAATGGATCGTATAAGTGGTTTTTGTCATCTTCATTCATATTTAATAAATGCTGAATGCCAACTGCAGCTAGATGGTTAGTGTAAATTATAATTAAAGGATTTTCTCCATAATAACCCAAAATTTTCACAACATTGTCCATTTGTAAGTCAATAGTCACTGGTTCTGGTTCTAATAAAACATATAAATATTAATTTTTACAGAAGACTTTAATTCTGAATTTTTAAACATTTAAAAGCAATAAGATTACTTTTAACCAGATTAAATTTATAATTACATAATTAAGTAGGAAACATTTTTTTTTAAATTTTTTTTTTTAATACTAATGATTAATAGATTGTCTATTAATTATAGGCAAATTTGGAAATTACTATTAACTCTTACTGAAATCCAAACTATAATCAAAGTATTTTATAGAATAATCAAATTTGAATTGTACTTTTTTTCTAAAAACCTAGACATATATTAGATTCTCAGCAAGCAATGAATTTTACGACAATAATTTTTTTTTATTTAAAAAAAAGCATTTGAGTTATCATGCCTCAGAAAAAAAAACTTTATTTTAATACACTATTATTCTTAAGCATTTGATAGATACTACTATATAAACGATGGTAGGTATATACAACCATCCTTTGATTTACTGTTAAGTATGAAAATTAGTCATTCCATATTATGTCTGCCTACTATAGTCATCCAATATTTCAAAATGGATGTGAGCTCAGCTCCCAAACAAATTATGGAAGGGTTGGGCAAGCATATATTACTTCGGGAAGACAGATAATTTAATTGGTGTACCTTGCCAGTAAGACTAAGACAATTAGTTACTCTCAACATATTGTCTCTATTGAGTTTAACAAGATTGTTATAGTGTTATTGATAAATGCCAAACCTATAATTAAATAAGATACTTCCAAAGTTTTTTTGCTGGGGTACAATAACTCACAAATACCTTAAAAATAAAAGCAATTAATAGTTATTACTTATTAGTATTAACTTACCAAGACCTTTTACAGTCATTCGTATTCCATGCAAACAAACTAACATATCACCAGAAGGAGCTGGTACAGTTTTGAAACTACCAATATGTACAGAGTGACAATCCTCAATTTTATAATAATCTTTAACACTCAAGTCTTTCTGCCATAATCTATCTTCCAAAAGTTTAGGATTCACTAAAAAAAAAAAAATAATGGATTTATTTTGTATATTATAGTTAAATATATATAAGCCATACAACATAATTTGTCAGTATGTTTCTTTAATGCTTCTTTTGTCTCGACTTTAGTAATAATGGGTTCTAAAGATTCTTCCTCTTCTTCTCCAGATGACACTACAACGCATTGAACCTGAGATGAAACAGAATTTATAGAACTGGAAGGAACATCAATGGGTCTAGTGTGTGTTATAATAGGACTCTCAGGAACTACAGCAGCAGAAGTACCTAATAATAATAATAATAATAATTAATTATGTATTAAATAGTTTTAAATTATTAACTCCAAATAATCTTACTAGGAGTTTCAATCCTTGTGACTGTAACATTTTTTAAATGAGAAGACATATGACAAGCTGCACATGTCTCATCCTTTGAAAAAGCTCTACACTTAATACATTTTTTTACATCTTTAACTGATGACTGATGTGCGATTGCTGGTTTCACATTTTGCTATTATGAAATTAATTATTATTAGACATTTAATAAAACAATTAAAAAAATAGACTTACATATAAATTAACCACTTTTTTAGTAGTTGATACAAGTTTTGAAGATGTAGGAAGCTGGTTACTGTTGATTATTTGTTTATTTGATGTTTGAATGAATGTTGCTGTGGCCTTTGTATGTTTTAGAGAAGTATTATTGTGTTGGTTATTAGATACTTGATGTTTTGGGTCAGTTTGATTAATTGTAGGATGTTGTATTTTTGAGGAAATATTCGTTGAAGTAGACTGTTGTTTAGTGCTATTTGATGTTTTATTAGTTTGTTTAGATGGCAGTTGAATGATTGTTTGTTTCAGTGATTTAGTTATGCCGACTTGATTAGGTTGATTTATTGAATTACTGATACAAAAAAATTATTTAATTGAACGATTTAACTTTAAATCAACAAAATTAGATTTTTAACTATAAATATTGTAACTTACATATTATTTTGACTAGCTGGGCTTTTCTTAGAACTAGTTGATGGTAAAGTTGACCTAAACAATAAAAAATAATTAAAAATAACTGGTAATATTTGAAAAGTATAAAAGAAAAAAAAAATGAAAAATGTACATTACCAATTAAATTGACAGGATTGTAAGGTATTTGAATTTTTTTGTAAAAAGTCAAATTCATCATCAGATATAGTCTATAAAAATAAAATAAAAAATAAATTAATACAACTTCAAGTTTTATTAAAAAAAAAAAAAAAAACCAAGAATGATAAAAACATTAATAATTTATTTTTAAAAGAAATAATACTTAAAAACATATATATAGATATTATTAAAAAATTATTTTATAACCTATTCGCAACTCCTATAACATAAATAAATAATGTATGTATGCACAGTCATATATATATATATATATATATGATAATACTAACCTTTTTTATGAGTGTACCCATAGCAATAATAAGATCATTCACTACTATAGATTTTCTGAATTCAAATATTTCACCAAGAGCTCGGAATTCCATTACTTCCCTGTAAAATCAAATGAAAGATAAAATAAAAATAATTAAATTATGAAAATGCATTTTACTATTATATTCATAGTATTGAGAAACATTCAATATCTATTCAATTATTGAATTTTTGGTAAATGAAAAAGGACATACAAATACATATATAAATATATATAATATATCCTCATCCAATTTAATTCTATGTGTATTTTTTTGGAACTATCTGAAATCTATAGTTTATTATAACAACCATACAAGGACTTTAACTCAACTGAAGAGCAATATTTAAGCTACTATTAACATCACATCCATAGATATGCTGGCAGAGGAGTTAAAATTCAAAGCTTGATTGTCTCAATGCATTTACCAAAACAGAAGCTACATTAATTATATGATTTTTAAAACATAAAAACAAAAACTTTAAACATCTCTTATAACATGGAAAAATATTTGAATTAATATATCTTATACTGTTTATGTTATTAGTTTTTAAAATAAGATAGTATCTCTGCTACACTCTTTAGACGATTTTATAACTGTATTTATATTTTGACTAACTAATTATTCAATTTAAAACTCACTAAGCAATAATTATTTAAACTTTACTTTTAATTAATTATAATTTATTTTTCATTAGGTACATCAAATTTATTTATGATAGATAGTATTTGATACAAGTAATTAGCATTTATAACAAAAGGCTGTACTCAGAAATAATTTTCAGAAAGTGGAGAAGAAGGTTATGCAAATCTTAATAAGTGGTGTATAAAATAATGATGAAATAATTTTAAAGTTTGTGTAATGCGAGTAAATTTTGGAGGAGTAACCTAACCTTTCAAGTACAGCCTTAATTTTTAGGTAAGGGTATTGTTGAGGATAAACTAGATCAGATACTTGAGTTCTCAAGGAACACACTATATAAATTAATATCATAAGCATAGAATTTATAAAATAAATATGAAATAGATAAATTGTATTTAAATTACTTTCTATATTAGGAATATCTAATGTCAACATTAATTTCATTTCATGTAATATACTTAATAAATGCAAAATAAAATAATACAATACAGATATATACCCTAATATGTTTTGTTTTTATTTTTTTCCCTATTTTTATCATAAATAGTATTTTTAGGGCAAAGCTATAAAACAAAACCACCAAGTTTGTATACAATTTGATTGATTAATAAAAACATAAATATCAGCAAATACAAAAAAAATATTTTTTATAAATTCAAAATGTATTACAAATAATTAACACATTTAAAACTGTAATAACAGTTTAAAAAAATACAGAGGAGGATGATAAATAGGAATTATGTGTTTCTATATAAAAGTTGTAAAGCTCTTGAGTGATTTGAAAATAATTAAAATTATTAATACTTAGGAATTTATACTTTGCACCCTGTTTCACACACAATAGAATAGAATAGATATTGGTTTAAAATAAAGATATTGAATGAACACCAAAAAAGACTTAGTATCAATATGTGTTGTCTCTTTGTCTAATACCCAATATAGCAAATTCTACATTCAAAAAAATCCATTTATTAATTTTGTTTTTTAAGGTTATTTGGCCAGATATTAAATTTATAAGTAATAATATTATTAAGAGCCAATATAGTATTTTTTTGATATTTAAATTTTAAAATATCCATAAAAAACTTACTGAGGCCCTAAATAATATTATTACCTTCAAATTTTATCATGGATAAATTCATTATACTAAAAATAATAAAAGTAAAACATATTATATTGAATATAAAATTTAAAATGATATGCATTAGTAAGATAGATACAACAAATATATAAATACATCAATCCTTTTTACTAAAATATACTTAGGCTGGATTGCATAAACATAAAACAAAACTGCACAAAATGCTTTTTGTTGTTCATTTAATATGATTTAATGGATCATCATTAAATTTTAGTTAACTATTAAAATAATCAATTTGTCTATGCAATCAAGCAACACACATTAATGTGTGAATTTTAAATAGATTTCTTAACTTTTATTGCATGCAATATAAATTTAAAAAAATTACTGTTCTGGGACCAAAGTATCATCAGTTGTACTGCTTTCTATAACTTTCAACTTGAACTGATCTTTGTGAAAGCAAAACTTCTTGTGGAATCCATTCTCTTTTTTATCATTATCTAAAGGTGAAGAATTGTCCTTACAATTCAATTCAGAACCTGATGGTTGTGGATCTTCCTTTGTAGACTGTACACAATTGGATTTTTGTGTAGATTGGATTACAGCATTTGATGTTGAAGGAATAGATGTAGCTACATTAATATTAGAAACTGTTGTATCATTTTTCTTTGTTTGATAATTTACAACTGGGTTTGGTAAAACACATTTTGTAGGCGGTTTGGAATCTTTACGAACATTGATCGGTTTAGTAATAGAGAGTCTAGGTTGTTTAATTGTCCTAAAAAAAAAATTGAACAGGAATGTTAATTTCAATTATTGATCTATTGTAGTTTTATCTTAATAATTACCGATTAGAAATTTGATATGGAGCAGTTCTTTTGGAATTTTTTTGAGTTTCCTTACTATTTGTAACCTAAAATAAATGAAATATAATAAACATTCAGTCAAACATTTAAAAAAATAATGATTTTATGTTTTAATTATAATTTTGTGAAGTAATAAAAAAACTCACTAATTTGTCTGGCTCACAAGAAACAGGTACAATAGAAACTGGTGGTGATACTGGCACAGCTAGATTATAAAACATTAAACAATTTTAAATTTATATATTTTTTAAATGTTTAATTAATTATAGTAAAATATTATCGTACTCCAAGATGGTCGGCTGGTAGAAGCTATAGGAGGTTGTTTTGGTAATGGTGAACTAGGAGTAATTGATATATTTGGATTATTGAAAATATTATGACACATAGGCACTATGACTGGACTAGATGGCCTGGTTAAAAAAAAAAAAAAAATATATTAAAACAAAGATCAATAACAGTAATAAAAATGTAAAATGATTAAAAAATTAAACAAGTTAATTGAATTGAAAATATTTTTAAATAGTAAATAACAACCTTTAAATAATAACTAGCTGAATTACCTGTTGCTGTCAGGTTACCATAAAAAAAATAAAATTGTTGAATAATTATTTACAGTATTTCCCAAAAGTCCCGTATCACCCTTAATATCTCCATAGAAAATCAATTTATTTAAATGCTGTGTTTGGTGTATGTTTACAATGTAGTAAGTATGGAAATTCTGATTGAATGGCATAAAATTCAATTTTTTTTTTTCAAAAATTATGAAAACATTTATTTATGCAATTAAGTTTTTTAAATTTTTAAGATAGTTATTTTGTTGATCAATTTTTTAAAAACAGTTAAAAAATAATAATAAAAATAATAAACTTGAATAAAATTTGAGCAAGTTAGAGCCAATGTTTTTGAATTTCTAAAAACAATAATTTTGTTACCTAGCAAAACACAAATTGCGCTATTTCATCATTTAATTGGAATACTGATGACAATTTGTAAATATTTAATTATTAGTGAAGCTTTCAATGAAGATTAAAACTTTCAATTTTTGATAACCGGTTTTTTGTATGTCAATTCATATAATTTAAGACAAATTAATTGTTTCACATTTGAATAATAAAATATTTATTTCAGCCAGATAATACTTATATATACCTAATTTAAGATTTTATTTCCATTTCTAAATTTTAGGTTCACTTCACGATAATACAGTGGATTTCGCCTAATGTGACACTGGTTAATATGGGCAAAATGGTCAATATGATCTGGTTTCAATAAAAATAATTAATACAATTAATTTCGATTTTTACGGGCAACTGCTTAATGTGGGCAAACAGGGCGGGTTCCGACATGCTTACATTAAGCGGAATCCACTGTATTAATATTTAAAAATAAATAATCAGTTTTGCTATTCACCTAACCTAACAATAAGATATAGCTATTGTTATTTATATTCAAATCAAAACTTTATTTGCATAAAAAAATTCTAAATTTTTGAAAAAATTAAATTAAATATTTTGCTATTAAATCAGAATTTCTGTACTTATTACTGAAAAAAAAATTGCATTAAATATAATGATTTTCTACGGAGATACTAAGAGTGATATGGGACTTTGGGGATATACTGTATATAAAAAATGTATAAATCAATATAATAACGTATCATTAATGCTTAAGAAAAAATAAAATGGAAAGTAACAGTGGGGGCCCCTAGTGAAATTTCAGATTTAATCATAAGTGTTGAAAAATGCTTAATTTACTATATGGATAATGCAGGGTATAATGCAATAATAAATATGTATTTATAAATTAAAATTCCTCTATTTGTATTATTTATATTATAATTGAAATCACCCGGCCATATAAAAAATGTTTCAGTTGTATATGCAGCCATGTTGGTGGTAAATTGGCCCATAGTGAAAATAATTTTTATAAACGCCACTGGAAAATAATTTAATTTCTTAAGTTTAAATAACATTTATAGATATACACAAGACATTTTCATTTGGGAAAATTACAAATATTTCACCCAAAACAAACAAATGAAAATTTCAATCAAGTTTCAGTATTATTATAATAGATTTTTTATATACACTATATTCTCGTCTTTTTTGTTGTTTAGTATTATTTGTATTTTTAATTTTTAAAAAGATCGAACTCTGGACATGGTAACTTAAAGTTGACCATGACTGAATACAAGTTGGGGTAAATACAACTCTATTTTATCCAATGTGAGACCATATGCTTTGTTTATTATCATGAATAAAGCTATTCTTATCGGAAATTTACGTCTAGTAATGATATGATAATGTAGCAGTAGAGGTAGGATGTGTGCGTGCATTATATATAAGCCAGACAGTAACGCACATCGCCACTGACGACATAGCAGTTCTGCAGTAGACATACATAGGAGTAGTGGGGGTTATTAAGATGTGTGCGTGTACACCGAAATGGTACAGTCAAGCTTGTTAATCTGAACATAAACAGGGTTGAGAATTATTACATCACTATATTTTTATTTTATTTTTTATTATTTAAGAATATTTACAATCTATACTAATATTATATTTAGACATATTTGTCCATAAATCCACAGAATAATAATAATAATTTAAACTGTAGTTGTATTCATTCATTCATTGTTTTTTTTTTCAATTACAGATAAAAATCAATTTGTAAGTTTAAATTACAAGAAAATAATTTTTTTTTCTAAGTCATAGATAAATGACCCTTTTCTAAAACCTGTCAGAATTAACAGAATCCTACTGTTTAAAAATAAAAAATCCTTTTTATATTTTGGTCTAGTAATTTAGTCTAATATTAATGTTTGAATTTAAAAAAAAAAGCAACTAAGAAATTAGTTTCTAAGAACTTTTTAAGTCAAAGGAAAAATATATTTAACTGAAATATTTTTAACAAAAAAGAGGTTTTACTATTTCATTCAAACATAAGCAGTAACTATTATCATCATAACCGTTTATAATGTTTAAAATATATAATATATAAGTATATACATATCTATGTTATGAAAATATTTGTGTAGGCTATAAATTATGTATATTTGATTACTAAAAGTTAAAAAAGTAGACATTTAAAATATTATAATTAATTTTAATAAACGAAGTTTTATGAAAACAAAATACAAAGAAATAAATTTACTTTGTTTTCATTTAATTGGTCAACATGATTTTTTTATGGCACAAGACTTATGCTGCGAGGGTGCAAACATTAAATAAATAAACATGAAAATAGACAGTTTCTTAGTAGGCCAATTTATAAATACCTAAATAAGTTTCACTAGAGTCCATTAGCATTAAAATGTTGTTTAATATAATTTTCAAATATACTAAAGCTTAAAATTAAATTAAATAATAATAAATATCAATTTTAAATTATGGTCGCTTTTACAATCTATTAACTAAAATTGGTTAATGAATAAACTTCACTTGAGTTTGTACATTAGTATTTCTCTCACATTTCTGTCTAAAATGAGATGTATACTCAACAAAAAATAAACCCTCGTGTAAATCATATTATAGGACATAATTATTTAAGGAATATATATATATATATATTCAATGTATCAGACCTTGAATATACTATGTAAGAATTTGTAGGAAAAATTCCAAATTTTAACTTTTTATTGAGCACACACAGTATAGTACAACATATAATTTTTTTTTTTCAATAACAATTCTTTTTCGATACTGGATTTAGATAAAATAATAAAATAACTTAAGTTTAAAATAGTATTAGGATTTGTTAGGAACAGGTATCACAAATGTTGATAAAATATTGATAATTATTATCCAGCAAAAATAACTACCTTGTACCATTATGTACACACATGAATATCAAATATTTGCTGTTAGGAAGCTCTCAAAGCTTTCATACAAAATATGAAAAATAACATAATCATACAATTTAAATCTTAAATTATACAATTTATACACAATAATAAACACATAAAAAAAAGTATAATACAAAAATGATTTTAAGACTTAGATGTATTCAAATCCACTATACTAGTGTAAAAAAATTGATTGTCATTTGAAAAAAAGAAAAAGTACAACTAAGATGTACAACACACACACCAAATGTTAAAATTGGGAAATTTTCCCAAAAATTATATTTTGGTAGTTCTTTAGCTATTTCAAAATATATTATCAAAGTTTAAGGTTGTCTGACAGAAATACTAAGTGGTAGATTTAAGACTAGAAATTCAGTAAATTTATAAATCTTTCTAAATTAATTTAATTGGGGCAGTGATTAAGACACTATAATATAACTAAATAACCTAATATTTTTGTATTTTAATAACTTAGGGTGCATAGGTATTAGTTGGACGCTTTGTACGCTTCAAACACTAACAAGTGCTCATGGTATAATTCACTTGGCACATTTAAGCACTCACACTACAACTATGACGTAACCAAATCTGAATTCTACGTGATTGTTCCAGGCTCACAAACGCTCAAACGAAATAGGTAGTGCAGTGTAAGTGTTCATAATATTTTAACAGTTTATCACAGATCATATTCCGTTCTATTAGGAGCATAGACATAACAATTATATGCGTCTATTTACTAGTTGAACAGTTTAAAAACACGAGCACTTTAAGTACGTAAACATAAAACCAAAATGTAACTTTAATCTCCTTAAATACACTACCAACTACATTTAAGTAAGAATTTTTTAGCTCTATAATGGAGTATTTTCATATTTTTCGTAATAAAATAACAAAAAATGCAAAAATGATGTTTATTTTATATAAACAGAATATACTATACACTACAGCAAAACAATCAATAGCAAACAATTTAAAGCAGATACCTTTTTGTTAAGATTTATTATACATTTAGTAAAGGAACCCTCACCCCAAAAAATCTCAGTGACCATTATGATAATAGCTACATGTATTTTTATAGCTCTTCCTCAAAAGAAATAATATATTCTTAATAAAACTTTATCAAAAAAAATTTGCCTTCCTTCTTATTTATACTGGATAATTCATTGAGCATAAGATCCTCATTATTTAAAAAATTATTAATGTTATTAAATATTTTTATCATTGCTATTAAATTAAATTTTCTTATAAATTAGATACATTTTGAATTGCTTATTTTTCCAAAACGGAATATTTTGAAATACTTCAATCTCGATTTTAATATATAAAAATATAATTTTGATAGATTAAATTACTCTGACTAATAAACTGCTTCAGATTATAAAATTTAAAATGTAGGCTGTCATAATACTTAAAATGATTTAAAATATATATTTCAAGTGTTTTCTGAAATAATGAATACCTAATTTACATTAAATGAATAGTATACAAATAATAAAAGTAACATTTTTTTCATATGGATTATTTAATATTTTCATTGCATATTTTCTAATCGGTACTTTAAATATTTATATGTTCTATTCCATTCCTAATAGGCAATAATCAATCATGACAATATATTATCATTTATGGATATTAAAATCAACCCTGTACGGTACATTAAGTGTTTTATACTTCTCTATTAATTATAAAAGATAGATAACATACTTAGCAGTTTATATCATTTCATTATTATAATTTAATAAAAATTAAAGATACTTTTTAAGTAATTATTAAAATAGCAGTAGTAACAAGCTATACAAATAAGTATTAAAAATGATATCAGTATGAAAAGGCAAAATCTGATAAACTATAATTAAAATGTATTAAATAACTCCTGCTAGATCACCTACTTCATTAAATAAGTTTAACGATTGTTGTTCAACAAAATACCTAGATGAAACTCAAATTGCAGGAAAAAAGTATAAGAATTATAAAAAACATAAGTTAAAATTGGTACTTGACACTATAAGGTACTCACTTTTTGGTGACAGGATCCATAACGCTTATTAGGAAGGCTCCACCGTAGTTTTGAATATCAGCACCAGGTGGTAATTCTGTACTAATTGTTTCCCTTAACTTGGCAATTGTTGTATTATTTAAAGTTATAGTGGGGAAAAACTCAATCAATTGATCTAGATCGCAAGCTACCCATGGACCACTGCTGCCTTTCACGCCCACCGTGAACATGGTAAATAGATGTTACCAAAACTGATGAGAGCACTTTTGTCAACTGAAAACGAACAAAATGAAAACGCATGAGTCGTCACGCAAGAACAACAATAAAAACAATAACAACAACGTGTATAAAGTCACGTAGAGGTCTGCATCGACTTTGTTTACCTTTAAGATTAAGTCTGGTGTTGCTCATATTATGGTTTGACGCATGTCCGACACAACGGACGATTCACATATTTAAGGGCGCATCCTACGCAATGGGATCACACGCGACTGTGAGTCGAAAGAAGAGACTTAGTGGACAAAGACGCAATCATAAGCGTTGGCTACTGCTGAAACGTGCGAGTCTTCAACAACAACAACAATTGACGATTAAGGCGCCACGGAATGGTTCGAAAATGTGCGGGTGCACGCGGCGACGGAAGGAAATGCGTCTACCGGCGGAACGCTCATAAAATATAACAGTCAACAATGCGACGAAATAATAATAATATTTATTATTATTATTATTATTATTATTATAGCAGCGGCGGCGTAGGGGCGTACAATGGTGGACGACTGTAAACCAAAAACCGACAACAGACTGAGCGACAAGCCGACAACAGTGTGTTTCTGCGCCAGTGTCGACTTACGGCGAACACGAACGGCGCCGAATCTGCTTTTTGGTTAGTGGTGCGGTTGGGGGGGCGGTCCGTGAATACCGTATGGAGGTAAGATAAGCGCGCCTGTTAGAGTGTTATCTGTTATCACACCATGCGAGGATGTCGCGCGCCCGCGCGTACGGTGGAGGCGTAGCAGACACACGCCGAGAAACACGGTTCGGTTAATCCGTCATAGTGCAGACCGAAGTGCCGCCAACTACCAAGTGGCCAATGCAACATTTAACTACATTGCTATTGCTACATTATTGTACTGTTTCAATTACTGATTATAATAATGGTATTTTATTACTTATAATAAAAATTATTAGTTATTATTTATTAATTATTATATATTGAAAAACTAATTTGTACTACAGTCCGCTATTTTTTTTTCAATTTCTCAATTGTTCTGTACGATCTAGCCAAAAAAAAAATCACTAAATATATTAGTAATCGCTACAATCAGAAACTACTAGTTTTTATTTTTTACGTACTTATGCCCCTATCCACATTCACACTGTCAGAATATTACAATAATCAAAAATCCTTGAATAATTTATATTAATTATAAATCACACATATTCATGATTAATTTTAGTAATATTAACTAGAAATTTAGGATATTAAATAATTAAAAATTTTCACAAAATTCACCCTAAGCTAACTGTTGTCAATTTTTGTTTATATACCTAGATAGTCATCTAAAACATTTTTCTATTTTCCTGTTTTAATCATTTCTATTATGACAAAATATTTTCAAATTATAAAAAAATAGAAATCTCACAAGAAAGAAAAAATTGAGATATACAAGGATGAATAAATTAACTGATTATTTTATATAGTATTACAATTTTGACAAAGTTTGAAATCTAAAAAAGATCCTCAACTAAACAATATATATATATATATATGAATTAAATTCAATACAAATAGATGATAAAATGCATAAATATACCTGACAAGTGACAATCATAAACTATAAAATATACAGTTATATTAGTTTTGGTTCAAAGTTCAAAGCTATTTGAGATTTTTTTTTTTTTGTTTAACCGACAGCAGAGAAAGATCTGTTTAAACAAAAAGCTATTTGGTTTTACCTACTGTGATTGTTTGGTAGGTAATTTTTGTGAATGCAGATCAGTTATCTATAATTAGATCTATCAATTACCTATCTAATATGTATGTAACAATACTAATAATTAATAAATAATAATTATACATTTTAATAATTGTTATATGAAACAATTTAACAATATTATTATAATCAATGAATTACTAGTTAGTAAATAGCAAAGTAGATAGTGCAAAATTGTTTAGTTTAATATAGAACCTTCAACAATAGTTTGATACTAATGTGCTACTTCAATAATTATTAAGTGATATATTATTGATATTATTATAATTAATTTGATATATTAAGCATTTAAGAAGACATTAAACTTTGCATATGTTGTCTCGGTCTTAGACATGTAAAACATAGCAAAAACTGTTTTTCGCCGGATACCCACTCAGGCTGTAGTGATAGTTAAATTGATATACAATATAATAGACAATATTATCTGTAAATTATCGTTTTTATTTTTAGATATCACTTATTCACTTGACACTTATACAAAAAAGTTTTTATTGTTACAAAATCTAGCTATTATTTTTGAACTTGAATAACTTTTATTTATAATTCCGATATAAAAAAAAAACGATATTTCACAGTCTAAGTTATTCTTTTTCTGTGATGAAAATTTTGTTTTTTAGTTATAACTATAGCCTTCTCAGTTTTTCCACACACAAAACAATTTTTGTTGTTATGTTTTACATTTGTTAGATGGAGACATGTAGGTATAGCGTCCTCTTAAGTAGCTATTACAATCTACAACACATTAAATATTTAAATTATCAAAATTTACATAGAAAACATTAAACATTGTATATTTAATTTAATTGTATTAATTTTAGATTGTATATAAAGATAGAAGATCTGAGAAACTTTTTCCAAGATTATAAAAAGATATTTCCACTAAATTACTAGTTGTTAATCATTGTGATTGTTATTTTAAAAATGTTTACGATTGAATATAGTAAGTAACAATGATTAAACATTATTTTCTCATCTATTTTACTCAATAATAAAAGTATAGAATACATAAACATTGTTATTTGTCAATATAATAGCTTAAACCATGTTGTAAATACACTAAGTTATGGATCATTTAGCTGTGAGACTTTTTAGCTAAAATAATACTTAGAAGTTAGAAAAACTATTGTCAATACAAAATGTAAATCCCAACAAAACTGATTTTATTTTAATTATTTACAGTGACACAATGACAATAATAAAAATCAATAATTATTTAATAATATTGATGGCACTAAGTTGATATTCTATTTTATACAAATATAATTAAAATATTATAGTTGTACCATAAAATTATCCAAATCACTGAAATATCCACAAAATAAAGACATACTATAAACTAAACATGTATATTTTTCTATTATGTCATATTTTATTAAGTATTAGACATTAATTCTAATTTTCTAATTTAATATAAATCAATAATGACTATCAACAAAGTAACACAACTGATAAACTGATGGTATACCTGGTATATAATAGTTAGTAGTACAGAAAATATATTTGTTTTTATATTTATTAATTTTTGTGGCAGATCTAGTTTTGTATATTTTGTGTAAACTATTTTAATTATTATTGTCATCACAAACATATAAAATGCATTGCATTTAAGCTATAAGCCCATAATTGTGTGATTATCAATATAGCTCACACGGAAGTAGTTATGGTAAATTTATAATATTTTTAATACATTTTAAATAGATAATTTGGAAAATTTTAATGTAATTTATTACTTCTCTCATTATGATGACATAAATGTAAATAACTAATCTTTAATAAATATTAGTGATGTGTGAAATTGTATAATAAATAATAATAAATTCAATGTTGTATACCTCTAGTAAAAATATTATAGTAAATTGATTTGAGTTGTTTTTCAAAATAAATACTCATACTCCACAACACAATTTTTGCTACAAAAAGTTTATGAGGATAATAACTTCAATAAAATAATATAAAAAAAAATTAATATGATTTATTTGATTATTAATTTTTAATTTTATTAGATGATACAATACAGCTGTTTACAGTATTATGTTTATTAGTTAATCAGTTAATGATATCATTTTTTTAATAATAGGTAAATTGATTAATATTAACATTAACAGCACAAAATTGATTCTGCTGAACGCAAATTAGCTGTTTTACGTTTGTAAGACAGAGACAACATATGCGTGTATGATGTCCTCTTAATTATATTTGTTAACTAAAATGTCATAATAGAATTTTGGATTAAAAAATAAATTATCGAGCCTATAATAATAATATTTTTTAGTTACAAATTAGAAACATGATCTACAAATTGATTAATTTTTCAAACGTCTACAATTTACTACATATATTAATATATAATATTGTATATATCATACAGAAAAATGTATTTATTTATTGGTGTATCTTAATAATACAAATGAAAACTATCTATTTATAATCTTTAATTTTTAACTGAAAAGTATCGAAAGATTCTCAAATAAACAAAAATTAAACTGCGGAATAGAACAGCCAGAACATGGTATAAATAGGTTTGTAATATAATTTAAAATTAATTTAATGTTGTAATGTAAATAAATAATAATATCTGTAGTAGTGAAAATTTATAGTTTAATCATACAATATCATAAAATATTGAACTTGAAACATCTACAAAAAAAAATTGTGTTTATTTATTTTTAATTATTTTTTAATGGCGATAAGATAATTTTATGAAGAACATTTTAAGAAATTTTCAATCCTACCATAATTATTAAAATTGAAAATATTAACAAAATAATTTGCAAATTTTGTCGAAATTTTTACATTAAATACTTTGAAAAAAATTATGTTTATGTATTTTCTATATTCTGTAACACATTTGATTATATATTGACATATAGTATATTATATATTATATTCTTTTAAAAAAGTGGTTGTATATACCATTATACCAAATGTATACCTAAATCGATTTAAAATGGTATGTTTCATTGCCTGTTGTTAACCTAGAGACTTTAGAATCTAAATCCGAGTATTAGCTATGCAAATAATATAAACGTACTCAATGTTCCTGTGTTCCGATAACCTCATTGAGTACGACGTAAACGACGAGTCAATAATCTGTAAATTGTTACAATATATAAAATTTATATTAACAATAAATGTATGGGAAATCTTGTTTTGAATATTTTTGTCTAAGCATAAAAATATTGTTATCAACATTTATAGAAAATAACTAATTAAATTAAAAAATATTAAAGAAAATGTTTAAAATAGTCTAAACATTTTGAAAATGTCTGTTGTGTATATATAGCAAATGATAGTTAAAGCCGTTTAAGGTTTAAGTAATAATGGAATATATAAGGATTGTGCGGTTATTATGTTATTAAATAATATCAAATACGAAACATAGCTATTAATAAATAATAAATATTTGAAATTTTTTACTTTTTTGATATGAATAATTTTTAGATTCTGAACGGAGTGAAGAATGCATTGATTTACAATGATGTATGCAGATGTATGTTTTTTTTTGTGTTTGTCATTACGTTTTGGAGTAGAAATAATATTTTGATTTCAACCCCTCTTTGAAAAGGAAAATTAACCTAATTGGTACATTGGGAGGTCAAAAGTAAAGAATTTTCAGTAGTTATCAAATTTGTCGGGAAAATCCCTAAAAAAGTAATGAAAAAACGGGAATTTTTACGCATAATCAGTTTTTGACAAAATTGATTTTTTTATTTTGCTGTGACTCAAAAACGAATAATTGAAAATAATTGAAATTTTCACTAAATGTTTATATTAGCGTTATCTATTTACGATTAAATTTTCAAAATATTTTGACTTTTTTTAAGCTATTCATAGACAATTGAAATTTTCGATTTTTCTAAGTTTTTTTTGAAATACCGATAAAATAAATTTGGTATTCCAAAAAATCTTTAAAATTTAATAAAAGGTTTATTATAAGTTGTACTTATTGTAGTAAAAAAAATCAAAAATTGTTAGTCACAATTTTTGTTTATAAACATTTAAAGTTAAAATATTTACGAAATATGTCAAAATCGCGAAAATTTGCAAGGAATTTTAAAGTTGAAAATTCATAACACTTTTGTGATTTATACCTAAGGTTGAAAAACCAATACTAGGTTCTCCATAACTTTTTCTTCAAATAGCTATAAAGAAAAAAATTCAAAAGTCAATATAGAAAAATTTTTATGAGTATATGAAATTTAATTTTTTACGAAATCGCGTAAAATAAGGATATATTACAATATTTAAATATGGTTAATAATATAATATATCCTAGACTAACAAATCATCTTCGTTCATAATCGTTTTTCGTACATAATGAATAATGATACCTGTCATTACATTCAAATTTAACACATCCATTATAGTGACTTACTCCCCATCTCTACTACACAGCAGAGCAATTCCCATTTACCCACCCTTTTTTTTAATTACAATGTTAATAAAACACTGAACATATATAAATAACGCCAATAACGACTAAAAACATTACAAAATCCCTAAACTTTTTCAAATTTTATATTATTACGGAACATCGAGGTTTTTTGCCTTTTCTCGTCTGTATAGTAGTATAGTATTTTCGATTATGGTGTATTATGTATGTCTCGCTTTTATTCGACGAGGTTTTTTACCATAAAATCTTAATGATCTACGACAACAGCCTGCGGTTGCAGTATTTAAGTGATAAAACGACAAAGAAGACAAGATACACCTCAGTAAAACTTAGTGAATTACTCACTTATAATACAGACAAATAATTTTATTTTATTAAATTAAAATAAAATAATTTTTTTTATAAATTTGAATGTAATAATATATATAAATTGCTTTTTAGTAACTCTTTAGAAATAATCTATAGTTAAAACTTTAATGATCAAGCTCCTTGTAGACAAGTCATTAGTACCCGGCCTGTCGGATCAATCCCCCTTCCGCTATTTTAGTTAATATTAAATATTAATTGTTTTATTACCTACTTGCATGGCTTAAGTATTTGTACTTTTGACTTTGAACATACGAATACGATTTTGAGTTTATACATTATGAATTGTGAAATAGTGAACACAAAGACTGCCCGTATAGGTAGTAGGTTTTAGGTATCAGATTGGTTCTACCAATGTCACGTCGCATGAACTCATAATGGTAAACGGTAAAAAAGTCCGAAAAAAAATATTATTTATTAGTTATATACATAATTATTAATTATGCATTAGTTAAAGTAGGCAATCAACTATTATTTTAAAATTACTTGAATGTTAAATTATTATACAAAAATTAATACATTACATTAAAACACAAATTATTACTACTCCCTACTTCTTTTCGATAAACAATGTAATTTATTTTGTAACATCAGTTCGACTGGTTCGTTATCTGCAGATCTTTGACATAGTATTCGAAGACAGTCTTCCAAAGTAGTTTGTTTCTTTTTAGATATTAGTTCAATCTCAATATCATTTAATTCTATTTTTTACGATATCGACACTTATTTCCTGTCGCATTTTATCAATTAGCTTCCATATCGTAGAATGTTTATTTATTACCATTTTTTTTTTTTTATTAATTTAGAATTACTTTTAACTCTGCTATTGCTTATGCCACGCGGTTGACTACAATATTATCTAGTATGCTGTTACATAATAGGTACTAGATAAGTATTAATGTTACTAAGTCTAAATGTTAGTTTTTGTTAGTTTTATAGAAAAACAAAAAAATTAAGATATCATAGTGTATAAACCTGTCTCTATATTAAGAGCAATTAAGACATATTATTTGAAAAAATGACTATTTAATAATAAAACATATTTCTATTACAATTAACTAATTTTATTTTAATTTAATAATTAATATATATTAAAATAATTAATAGTTCTCGGACTTATTTTCCTAATATTAATGATAATGTATCACAATAGCAAATTCTACAATGCGGATAAAATGTATCTACATTTTAGCAAATTTCAAGGTTCAATATAAAAACTAAAGATCCTACAAAAGAGCCGCGGTGATTTTGCATTTTGTATTTAATTGATTCCCAAACATAAAAGTATAATATACGATCATCATTATCGGATTGGAATGCAGTTTAAATAAATGCGGTCTAGTAGATCGGTCGCGCGGTTCATGGTGTGAGTCTTACTACCGGAGGAATCTGACTACGGATAAAATGTGCACAGGTATATAAGTATATTCCTAAATTTAAATAGGTACCTATTTTAATGTTTTTTTTTTATTTTTGTTCTGAAATTGAAACATATACAGCTGAGGCCATTATAGATATATATATTATATATATGATTGGTTTTTGTTATATATTAATTACAAATGTACAATTCAATTTTTAATAATATTGTTATAATTATTAAGTATCTATAGCTAGAGCACCATTATGGTAGAAGGTGAACCACTGGCTTTGAAGTAAATGGCCGGTAGAATGCGGTACTATCGCAACTCATTAAATATGTTGTTTTGCCAACTAGTAAATGGTAACCTACAACAATGCGAACATTGCGTCAACTACATGTAGACCGCGGTCATTTCGCCATTACGTCTTTGTTATAAAAATATTATAAGCCCATATGTTCGGTTAGATTAGTTACTATACTTTAATTAAATTTTGGATTTCACATATCATGTACCTATCACAGAAGATCCTATGTTATTGTCGAGCGTTTAACAATATCGGGAGTCAACTAAATTAAATACATCGGTAAGACGGTAACTATATTGTATGAATACATTAACATTCATCAACTCAACAATCAAAAGTATACCTCGTGGGATTAGGTGCATCAAATTACAAACGACTAAAAAGGTAAGCAAGACAGAATAATAAGATGGTTATTATGTATTTATTTATTATAGCATTAAGTTCTACTATAAATACAAATAATTACATTTTTTATAACGTTGAATTACTATATAATTAAATAGATATTTGTAAGGCTTAGGCATAGTGTTTATTAATTGTTTTTTACTAAATAAAAACAATTAATAATTTCTTATTTATACACTTATTTAAAGTTTAGAGGCGAGTGAGGTGGCACGGTTACTCGAGGAAAATATTAATATTTGAGAAAATTAAAAAATCGTAATAGATACATACATTATTATTTCGAACAATAGATATTAAAATACTCAAAAAAAGTATAGCTCAATTTCTTTGTTAAGAGTTTAATATAGAAAATATGAAGAATGTTAAAGTACAAGCTGTGTTTGATGCAGTGCTTTACTTGGTGGGGGGGGGGGGGGGGGGCGCAAAGGAACTGTATACTTTAACCAATTTTTTTTTAATACAATAGCGTACCCTTTCTTCCTAGAGTGATAAATCTCCATGGTTATGTGAGTTATATTAAAATGCTAGGGACATTACTTTTTTAAAAGTAGCTATAGAGTACCTACCCTCTCCTACTTTTTTCTAAGTCAAGTACTGGTGTGATGGTTGGTGCAGAAAATTATCATTATTCATTTGGTATACCGAACTTAATAACAATTTTGACGAGTTAAAACAATGCCGAGCTTGAGAAAGTTTTGTTAATAGACAATAGTATGTACTTTTTACCCATCATAAAATCATATCGGTTGGTCTATTTATCAGATAAAACTTCTAAAAATCAATATAAATTGACATCTATTTTATCTTTTTTTATTTATTATTTTTTTTTTAAATAATAAAAAGCCAAAACAGACAAAAATTATCGAACAAATCAAAAATTCCATAAAATGTCAATATTTGCAAAATAAAAGATTCAAAATTTAATTCATTGGTATCTAATCCAAACATTGTGATAAAAAATAAGCTATATAGCTTTAGTAATAGATATATCTATAATGTTATATACAATCGTAAATGTTTAAAAAAATATTTACAATAATTATTATTTCATTAGCAAATTAAATACATAAACATATTCCTTTAATTATTTTTTTTAAATTTCATTTTCTGAATTTTGGGAGAGCTACAACCTATTTAGAGGGTTATTCCTGTGGGATCTACCCAAAATTGTATTTATGTCACCTATTATGTGAATTATAAAATAATTTTACTTAATTAAAAATTTATAAAATATTTCTAAATTTTTTTAAATAAAAAATGATACTTATAATAATATGTACGTTAATGTAAAAAAAGTATGCAATTATACGAACATTTTGTTTAAAATAGATTAATAAAAGGTGTCATAACGCATTGATTGGGTAATGTAATAATGCAAATGTGTAAATAATTAGATCATTTATCAATTCCGTCGAAAATCACAGGTAAAAAAACAAAAATTATAGGATAGAAAAAAGTGTACATGTACACCAATTGCGCCAGTTGATAATTGTATGCAATACATTGTTGTACATTGCTGTATTTCAATTGCATCGATCGATTTTTAAAAATGTATATTTTGTGTATAATATTATTATCTGTTACCATTGATTTTAGAACTTACAGATAAGCTGTATTTATTACTTAGTAAATTAATAATTTTCAAGTATGATTGGTGACTTTAGATTTTAATAACTACGAATCTATTTTTACGCGTTGAAATCCCTAATTTTATCTAAAGTTTTTAGTTATCAAAAATCAACACTCAAAATATTTCAATGACATTTAGTAAAATACAAGTTAAAACGGCTATACAACTCAATAATTTTTGTAACGTATTGACTACGGTATCAACAAATTACAAATAAAAAGAAAAGATAAATCATAACTATATAAATTATACTATTTATATAAACTAAAATTATAAAAATTAAATTAACTAAGATAATTTTATAATAATATCGACTAACCATTATTTTTAATGACGCAATAGGTGTATATTACTGGTAGTGTTCCAAATTCGTCACAATTGACTTGACGATCATCGAATAATTATTTATTAATATTATACCTAAAACTATAATGAATTTGCCAATTAATAAAAATATGGGCTAAAATCAAAATAATATAATATAATCTTCAATAATATATGTCTTCGTGTAAAAATTTAAAAATAAGTGAAGTAGGTAACTACTCTGCTATAAGTACAGTAAGTGCCAAATGTATCTAGTCGTTTTTTAGAAGTCATTTTATCATAATGAATGAAAATATTAAATTTGAATTCAATAATATATCAATGCAGTATACACACAAAAATCGATTTTGAGCCGGGGAGATCTATCAGAGTATTAGTCTATATTACTTTAACTATTATTTATTATAAATTTATACTGATATGATAATTTAAATTAGTTTTTGCTGGAAAAAAATATTAAAAATGTAATACATTTTTACTGAAAAAATAACTTTTTAACTTTTGTTATTTTGATGAATTTGATAAAAATTTAACTTTAAACACTTATAAAATATAATGTAATTGTATTTTTGATATTTTTTGATAAAGATATAAAGAACGTATGAAGAACCTTATTACACTTTCAAGTTTTTTTTTACCAAAAATTATATCATACATAAATCAAATAAAAAACTTGAAAATATCTATAAATAATATCACAGAGTCAAAATTTATTGAAAATTATTTTATAAATGGTTAATATTTTAAGTCTTTATAGGTATTCTTAATTTTTATTAACTTTAAACAAAAAGCAAAATTAATTAATTTTGTCAAAAACTGGTATTGTGCAAAACATTTTGTTTTCACAAATACTTAAAAAATATTATATTGTTTGTTATTTACTATGTATATACATAAAAATGAAAATAACAATTTAAATTATTAAAAGAAAGTTTATGTAGTTTATAAAATTAATTTATGTGAAAAAGGTCACAAACAAAAAATTGTTTAAAGGTTTTAATTTTTTGGCTTTTATGAGAAAAGTTTGAAAATTGGACATAAGACTTTATATTTCTAAGGTACGAATGGTACATTCAAAATTTCTTCCTACATTATTTATGGCAATGAAATATTTTCTTCAATATTTTAATCAGATTTTTACATAGAATTACAAGCAGATGATAAATTATATATAATCTTACTATTGTACAAAAAAGTTATAACAAATATTTTCATCAAATAATTAACATAGCAACGAACCTATATTAAGAGTTCTATTGTAAATTTTATTATAAATAGAAAGGGACTTAAATGTTAGATGAAGAGTGCACACTGTGAAAAAAAAACAAAAATTAGAATTGGCTTGTTTATTAATATTTTTAAATTTCTGGTAATATTATTTTTTTGAATAACAATAAAATAACCAAGATTAGTTTTATTAAAAGTTATTAACTATACTGTTACCTACTTTTATTTTTGAAAATCTTTCATTAAGACTTTACATCTTATAGTGAATTTACTAACTTCTCTAAAATTGTTTTATTGTAAACCTATCATTAGCATAATGGTATATTGTTTATTATGTACTTCTATGAATTCAAATCATAAAGAACAATAAGAAAGTATTCAAGCTTATTTTTATTTTATTTATTATTTATAATTAATATCTGGAACAGATTATTGAACTTCATTGAGATAACTTTTATGGTGGTTATTCACCATTCAATGAAGAATATAATTAACTATTGTATTACGTATCTTCTTATTGATTTACATTTTTTTTTAAAATATATAATTAACAATTATCATATACCAAGTATCTAAGTTAAAAAAAAAAATAAATAAATAAATTAAAAATCAATATTGATATTAAAATTGTTATTATACCATTGGTTATTTACATCTGTTGATTCTTTCAGTTACACTTTATATAATATATTATACAATGAAGTTATTATACCTTAGCAGTAGTTTAAATATAGTACTACTTGATGCTAATAGATATTATAAATTGGCTTAACAATAATACTTTTGTAGGGAAGCACATTTAATTTGTTTGAATTTTAAATAATACAATATATTTTTTAATTAAATTTATTTTAAGCCAATGTTGACTTAAATATAATAATTAACTAGATAAATATACTAGAATACATTTAATAACAGTAATTCAAATTTTGTATTACAAATTTGAGGGTTCATTTATTTTCAATTATTTTTATAATACAAAATTTAACTATCATATAGTTATTTATATCAACACAAACAATTGTTACATTAATTATGATAATTTTATCAATTTTATGTTGTATTGTTATATGACATAACAATAACTTATCCCATATATATTATTTATTTAAATACTTTAATATTCTTAATTCTTACACATCACAGTTTTAATAACAAACACAAACAAATAAAATATATATAGAAATTCAAAATCAAATTGATTTCAATTTTTCTTTATAATGTAGTTACCAACCTATTAACATAGTTTAAGCTTGTTACACACACTATTTTTGTTAATAATATTAGACTTATATTAAAGAGATATAATAATAAATTATAATTGATTCACTGATTCACTAAATATTACTATTTAGATAATAAATATTAAAATATATATGTATACCAATACATTGATGATGCCCTGCCAACAATTTCAAAAATAATGTAAAATAATAGAAAAAAAAATACATGATTTAATGAACAAAAAATCGACCTATTGAAGGAATTTCAACAGTAATCAGTGTAACAATTGTGTTAGTTAAAAATTAGTAATATATGATAAATTATTTAGATAACTATTTTATACTTGATTATACTATTATTTAATATATATATAAATATTGGGACTGTTTAGTAAGTGAGTCACAATACCATCACCTTGTTAACCTTTATTTTAGGATTATCAATGATATTTGTTGATGTAAGAAGTATTTTATTCAAAGTATTTATGTGATTTTTTTATATTTAATTTGAACTGTTTGTAATATGCTTTAGAATGCTTGCACATGAACTTGGCTAGGGATTACAAGATCATTGTGTATGGCGTAATTCAATATATAAAAAGGTACTTTGGTTATATCTCAACAAATGTTTGATAAAAAAAAAAATATTAATATAAATGATGTTTGTAATTTTTGCAGAGCCCCATAATTGAATACCAATCGTTCTACTATATTACATAAAACATGAAAATCTTATAGATTAGTAGACTAATTTCTAATTTTGTGTAATTGAAAATTAATAAATTGTATACAAGACAGAAGCAATCAATGAAGAAAGAAGTTTGTTGTGTAAAGATTCCTATTTGTTTATATTTTTTCATAATAATAAACCATACATCACTCATTTTTTTTTTTTTTTGTTTTGAATTTTTATAATAAAATATACAGTACTAAGTAATATAAGTACAAAGATCAATATAGCTATAATAAAACTCAACATCTTGTCTTTATAGGATGCTTTGATGATATCTATAAATTAGTTCATATTTTAATGCCCATTAATAATGTGTATTTTTAATGTCTACAGACAGTTAACACATACTCATTAACTTTTTATTGTAAAACTTATTCCTCTTAGGTATACATTATTAGTCTTATAGTCTTATTCCTTTAATCATTAAGTCGATGAATTGAAAACTATAGTTTATAATACACTATAGTGTATCCATAATTACGATTTTATGAACTTATAATAATTTGATCTTCAATATTTGAGATAGTTATAAATCTTACATAACAAATCAATCACCTTCAATTTTTCAAACAGATTTAGTCTTCACTTTAACTGATTAAATATAAGTGATATGTTGTCATGTATTAGAATTAAATTTCCTTTTTCGAAATTGTATTCTGTCTTTTCAATTTTTAGTTTAGAAAAAAGACTAATGAAGTATCTTAATTTCTAACTAATGAGAGGCAGTATTCATTTCAAAAGTAGATCTACAATAATAGACAATAGTTGTCAGAACTTAATTTCTAAGGTTATTATCATTAGTCCTATGTATCTATACTATATTCGGCTTTTTTTACCTCGGTTGATATCATGCAAATTCAACAGGTAATAATTTCGTCATTGTTACTCAATGTAGTTAAAACGTCATAAATTTATAATATTTAAAACGAGATTTAAAAATTAGTTTTCCCTGCAGCATCTGGATACGGCGCGCGATGTCTAGCGTCAACTACCAATTCGGAAACCATATTAGGTAGAAATAAATCTATACAGTACTCTAAAGTATATATATATATATATAATTACAAATAATAATATTTTATAGTAGCGGGTTCTATAATATAATATATTAGTTCGTATTGTTCGTAATACGGATATTATATAGTAGTAATACTGATAAGACGATAATCATTTTTTAACACAATAGAAAAATACACGGAAAAAAAGTTTTTTTTTGTTGTTATTGTTTTTATCTGAAATCTATTATGTTAATCAAAACATCAAAGCCTTTAGAGGCATCGAAAATCAAAACTAATAAAAAAAAGTAATATTAAAATATGATAGTTACCAATAAAGAATGTCTGAATAAATAGCGGCAGTACAGGCTTACAGCATGCGTTTATACATTGGTTTATACATTCTATAGTTCTTCCACGGCTGGGTGTCAAACGGAGTGTTCAATTGGACACGTGTTGCAGTAACCGGTGTAGTTGTAGAAGTGTTCAACGATGTCAGCCGTAAAACGTAAAGAGAATATTATCATGGAAATCCAAATTTTTTAAAACGCGCGTTAAATCAGAAAGAAGAAAATACAGATAGAAAAACTAAAACGTAAAGAAGTAGAATTGACAAATAAAAATCAGAAGCAACAGGCACGAGAACAATTAATAGAGATAAATTATACAGCTGATGATCGCGGATGGATGATGATTGACAGAAGTCGCTGATACCACAAAAATCAATAAAGATTGACAGACGTATCTTTACGTCATTAATAGGCGAAAACTACACCTGTTGAATTGATTCACTGCGACAACTGAAAAAAATGATAGTGAAGGAAACAGATGGACATACACTTTAGACAAGAATTTAGATAACGCAAAACAGTTCGGTGGAAGTTTGTTTTATTATGTAATGGCGTAATGCCGTACCGGGCGACACTTGACCTTAACGAACGAAAGTGTTCGTAATCGGAAGGGCGCAAGCGTGTGGACTTAAGCGCACACACACACAAACACACACGTCACACACACTGACACGAGAAACGGTTTCGTTATCGCGGTGATTGTTAACTTGTAAGTCGCTAGTTATATTGTAACCGAAAAATTAAAACTACTGTTTATGTTATTTAACTGATGTCAAAACACGGTGAAGATGATTAAATGTTATGTAACAAGTAACAGGTGAGAGAACTGTTGCAGACAAAACAGAAGACGGCTGACCAGGACGACGGTTTGTACGATACAGATTCGTCGATAGGACGAACCGACCACCGTAGAGACGCGCACACGGACGAACGCACGAACACGCACACGCGCTGTTAGTTTACGGTGCGGACGTAAGTGGTGAGGGGGGTTACAGTCTGCACACTAGGCCGGTATCAAAAAAACGTATAGCCGATACGTACTCGTCTGGAACCATAGGTTTCGTCCTGGTCTCGATTAGGTATATATTTATTTTAATTAACTGTAGGTTATCTAAAAACATAATAATATCAAATTCTATAGCTTTATAATATATGTCTATATCATAAATTATTCAATAATTCTACCGCAACGCAGTTGTGCCGACTGTAAAGGTAAGATGGCTGACCCGGCGCTTCGGCGGCGCATATATCTACCTGTTAGCTACTAGTGGGGTGGACCCAAAAAATCGTTTTTAAATTAAATATATTATACTATAACAATTTTATCCGAAATACGATAATAATTGTACTGAGACCTCAATCGACGCTATTGTATACAGACAGTGACGAATTGTATCCTAATGTTTCATTTTTGGCTCCGAGATATAATTCTGACCAAATAAATAAAAAAATACATTAGTAATAATGTAATTATATCGAATAAAAATTATTGGATTTATAGGTATTTACTTTTTATATGAAGTACCTACTGGTATTTACTGGTTATATCGCAAATAAAGAGCTGAAACAGAAACTTTTCTGAATATGGTCTATATGACTAAAGCTATTAATAAAAAATTCATTTTTAAGAACAGTGTTATATTAAATGGCTCGAAATCACCTATCGTTATTCATAATACTAAAATAATTTCCACAGAAAATAATCAAGTCTTCTATTTTATAAGCTTACTAAAATACAAATTAATAGGTAATATTTTTAATTGCCAATATTTATAACAATACAATATGAAATAGTATTACATATAATATATTACATTATAGTATTGTTAATTATATTAGTCTGTAATTCAGTACTCTGTTTACTGAATATTATAGATTTAATTTAAAGTGTGTACTAACATAAGAACGTATCTATATTATTATAAAACAACCCTCTATGTAGTTGATAGAGGTGGAATTCATTTTACTGCGGACTGTGGATATCTCCTTCAAGCCAAATAACAATAATTTTAGGATCGGTTCAAAGACCAAAATAATATCAGGAATAGGAACATTTTTTTTGCGGTCTCCGTTGTGTTGTGCCCTCACCCTCAGACCAAGCCGGTTTCATTATGTACGTCGTACAGCATTACCATATATTCGTGACCTTCGTCGGTTCAGTTATTTTTTTATTTCTCCCGCATATGCGAAGGATTCTTATGATGTTCCTATATTTCTTACTAAAGTTACTTCTGATCAGTCCAATGTTGATGCATGAGTCACTTCGGTAATAATAATAATGTATCGATAGACAGCGGTTATATTTTATTTTATACTATAATATATTATTATTTATTAAATATTTAATAGATGCAGTAACATCAATACTTTAAATAAATCAATTTTGTTGGAATGATATTTTTTACAAAAAATTTATAAAATTTGAATACTGAACAATACTTTTTGATGAATGATGAGCATCAAGGTTGTAGTGTCTTATTCAATCAACAATCAGCGATTTTTTCCCATATTATAATTAGCTAGTCAATGATGTGCAATAAAATGCTTTTACGCTAATAATGTTATATTTATTTAAAAACTTAATGTGAAACACTTATTTTTATACAAAGTATTCATATTTTAATATATATGAATTGTATTTTATACAAAAATATATTATTCAAAATGTAATTATTTATTATTTAGCTGATTTACCTATAAACTAAATTATACTTGAATCATATTTCTATAGCAATTATATACATAAAATATTAAATATTTGTGTTTATAAATTTAAAATACATTATTTAACTGTTTAAAAATGTTTTAAGATATGTATTGATAGATGTTTTTATGATCGTACAGAGTTGGTATTTATTAAAGATAAAAGCAATAATATTGTTATGCAGTCAGTATGTATAGGTTTACTTAAAATTAACTTTAAATACTACTTTTTAGAACTTTAGAATATAACTATTATTTATTCTGTTTATCTACTAATTCTATAAATGTTATAATTAAGAAGACGTGTACCTACATTTTTTATTTATCATGCTAACACATTGGTAATATGATTGATTTTTATTTATCTTTATTTAGTTCTATAAATCGTAAACACCTATGTATATAATCAATGTATAAGTTAATAATACAATAATTTCATACGACGAACAGTTGATTTATAGAACTATATATTATATTAATATAAACTATTTTAAATAGGCATGCCTTGAGGATAGTGCATAGCAAAAAATAAAGTACACTTCAACTACAACTTTTATTATTATAAACAAACTACAAATTTAATCAAATTATATTATAACTATTTCTTACTATTATACGTATAATACGGGTATATATTATTATAGGTAAAATGCAATAGGGAAATAAACCAATATAGAGATTCTCGTTATCAATTGTTGACTTGTTTATAAAAACCTAGTTGGATTAAATACTCCATTAGTCTATTGTGTGTATTATTGTTTTACTTATATCTGTTAGAGGGTAAAACGGTTTGATGTGGCAACATTGCATATTTGCAGAAGCTGTATTGATCCGACCACTGCGAATATTTGGCCGGAACAAGGCCGCCCAGTGAAAGTGACAGCGCGCAGTCGTGTGTACATACTGCGTAGAATACGTCAATACTATAATAAATTATATCACAACTCACCCTGTTTCATTCGTATTATGTACTGCAGTTTAAAACTGTTTATCGGCATTCAACATCAGATCAGTATAACTGTATACGATCGCTAAAGAACGGATGGATCTAATCATTCTACATACAAATCAAGATAGAATAACTATTAGTTCCTAGTTTTCTATAGTTTCCTAACATACTGGTTCGGTGAATTTTTACTGTTTGATTTGATTTAGTATAAATAAATAAAATTTGATAGTTCAAGTTAAAAAAATATTTTTTGTATAGGTACTCTTCGATGAAAAAATAATATGATTAAACATCATGTTTCGCAATCTTGATAAAATACTTAATAACCTCTTATATTTTTAGTAGGTATCATAAACAAAAATTAAACCCAAATACATATTATAACATTGACATTTAGCATTACTATAAGAAAGTTAATATAATTTTTTTTTTGATAAATTAATGATACAGTTAAACAGGTATACGAAATGATCCATATAACGAATTTTTAATGTATTAATGGTGGAAGAATTAATAACTAATATTGATGATAATAATTGTATATCTAAATAGTCGTATATGTTGATTTGTTGTAAAAATATATAAGGGGGTAATGAGTTGTATCGCCTTGCCCTATCTGTAGGTATAGGCTGGCGCAAATAAAGGATTTTGAGGATCTTAATATAGTTATACTCTTCAAAACTCTGACAAGCCCTCCAGCCCCCAATTAAGTCTTCTTTATTAAGTACTAAGTAAATATTATTTTCCTACAATTTTAAAATTGAATTGAATAAACAATATTAAAAAATGTAATTATTATTTTTGTAGTATTCCAGCGGTAAAGAGAAGTGATATATAAACACGAAAGATAAGAATTGTTGTTTCCGGTATATATATATGCATAATGCTATGTATTTTTATTAGATAAATATTAATTAAAAATAAATTATATAAAAAAAATTTTTAATTGTAAGTTGACTTTGTTCTCACAAAAAATAACAATTTAGACAATTAGCGATTATTTGTAAAAGATTACATACATTTTGTACTTAAAGTTATTACTGTGGACATTATAATTATAGAGTGTCTTGATAATATTCATATACATAGTACATGTTTTTTTGAAAAGTCAATTAGTGGTGAATGTGGTGATATAGGGTATGATTATATTATATATTCGGTATGCGGTAGGCTGATGGCAGACACTTTTTAAAGGACATAGTATGAATAAAGACTCAAAATAACATTTGTAGAAAAAAAGAACAACGCAATCTGTAAGTTTGGCATAATTATGTGATAAGAATTATGAAATTATATCCTTTTTGATAAACACATCTTTTAAAAAATAAAATGTTTTTATTCATTGAAAAATGTTAAAAAATCTATTATATTTTACGTAATAAAATCAGTTATAATAAAAAGAGGTTATTAAAATATTTTTAAGGCAATAAGTATGAGGGTTTAGTTAGGGACATTTTTGGTGAACACATTTTAACATCCGAATACCTTGTAACCAATGTATGTGAAATCCCACAACTTAAACTCATACATTATTACTTCTTCAAAATAGGATTTTATAGATCAAAATACTACTAATAATATTCTACTTAGAAATATAAAAATAAAAAGGGGGAAAATAGTGTTCCATCGTATAGTAAAAGTTAGCTAGGTTTACTTAGTCAATCGTCATTGAGTATTATAGTCCATTGTAATTGATCAGACACGAATAAGAGAGGGGGATCATTGAAGCAATGCCCCTCTAATCTTAAAAAAATAAAAAAAGCTGATGAAATTTTTTATATTATTATATATTATTTTAACTTTGATAGTATAACAAAAATGAGCAAGAAAAAAATGTTTAATTATTTTTATTACATATTTCTGTGTTATGAGATATATTACGTCAAAATAATAATCTTTATTGATATTTGATTCCTCCTGCCCACAATTGGACATCCGTGTGAGGATCCACGCCTGTGATGTATGTGTTAAATTTGTCTCTTAAAAGTCTGTCAACCTATATCTAAATATATTGTTATTAATGCTATTAATTATTATAGTAATTTATTTTATTCATTTTTACTTTATTTCAATATGAACTTTTAAGGAAAAACTTTGTATTTAAAATTCAATATTACAAAAATTGAACACTTTACATTTTTAATTACAAAAGCATTTTAAAATGTTTAGATATAAAAAAAAAGAATAATGTCTATGCATCTTTTTAAATTTCCATAGTAAATTCTTTTTATAAAGAACCTTATTAAATGTTCAAACTTCTTGGTCAACATTTTGCAAAATATTGTTTTATTGATATTTATGAAAAAAAATTTTAATTTCGAAAATATAAATTGTTTATAAATATCTTAAAAATAATTAAAATATTTTGATTATTGATGTGTTGAAAACTATGATACAAACATTTTATGAAAAATTACAAGTAACAATGGTTATTTGGTTTTGACTTACATTAAGAATTTTTATTTTCCTTAATTGTTTTACTTTGTTTTTCCCAAATATATTGAAAATAGTTAAGAATTTTCAATTTTTTTTACTAACTAGGTCTAATATGCTATAATAGGCAATATTAAAGTATATTTTGATATTTTGAGTGTTGTTTATGTGATCAAATACAACTTGTAATTTTTTATATTTTAATTATACTGTTTGTGTAAAATTTAGTTGAATATTGTAATTAGTTTATTCTTTATAATTATTAGTGTCTATCTTTAAATGTAGGTATTTAATTATTTATTGTACCTATTATTTTAATTGATTTACACAATTCATTATAAGTATTGTTTTTCTTACATATTATTTTTTAATGTATAAAAATTAAATAAAAAATTCAAATTATTGTTAAAGTTACAGTATCCTAAATGTACACTATATTTGATTAACTATGATTTTTGAAATACCTAATTATTTTTCTTTTCATATTCAATAAAAAAAATCTCAATTATATCCTATTTAAGTATACAAGCATCAAAATATCCAATTACAATTTTCCAGTTACACTATTATTTTTTTTTTAAAAAAGCCAATCTATTTGAATTATATTTAAAAATAACTAAGTACCTTGTAATTATAAAAAAATAGTAATTCAAATTATGGATAATATTAAAATTTATGAATTTTATTTGGTTATGAAAATGTCAATGTATGGAGATGAGGTGATATAACAATTATACTATTAGATATATGTTTTATTAATTATATTATAATTATTATTATAATATGTAAAAACATTTTAATGAAAGATAAGGTTAGGCAAACCTTGGTCAAATGATTCATATAGAAGAAAAGGTTTTAAACTATATATTTTTACTAAAACAATTTATACTTAGAGTATCTACTATTAAATTATTGTACTTACATATAAATAAATTTATTATTTTGTATTTAGTACACTAAGAACAACTTTTCATAAAATAACAACTAACAACAATGACATATTTATTTATTTTAGTTTTAGTTTTAGCATTGAGTACAGATACAACTATTTATTCTCAATAGTTTTAGTTGTATACATTGTATGGATAATAATACTTTTATCTGTAATTTTTTTCTGCTTTATCAGATGGTGGAAAAATTTGGATTGTTGACCTAATTTTGGTGAAAGAGGTGATGAATATATTTCTTTTTCTAAAATCAATTAAGTACCAAGTTGAATAAATAATAATTTAAATATTGTATTATAATTTATTATAGCAAATTACAATAGGTACTTATATAATATTTACTTTGCTTAGTGCCTATAAATAAATAAATAGTACCTTTAAAAACGTTCAACTAAATGTTCAAATATCTATTCTTTATTTGTTACATCTGCGCATTCATCAATATTTATAATAATAAATCTAGTGAATTATAATTTGGTAAAAAATTTAGGAATATTGTTATAATAATTCATTGTTAATACAATATTTTTAATTAAAACTCTGAGGTATAACTGTATACTATATTCTTTATGATTAAGGACTGGACTAAGAACTGTAAATAAAATTGTAATAAATTGGAGTTATTATAATTTGTCCTCAAATAATCAATAATATCCATTGAACTAACTGCAAAATTTAAATCGTGATTTTTCGTTTAAATATGCGGAATATGCCCATTACAACATCAGTATAGAATATAAGGTACAATACAATATAACCTCAAATTTTTAGTTGGATGTAAAAAATACTGAATAACTATACATTTTGTTATGGAACGAGTGCTATAAATAATTAAAATAAAGTTAAGCCAATAATTATTTTACCTATCTAATTGAACATTATTTTAGTTACCTAAATAGATACCTACTCAATAATTTAACTATTTTTATATCTTATAGTTATTTGAATATACTTAATGCCTTAAACTATAATTATTAATGGATAATATGAGGTAGTCGTCTAAATTGGAAAATTATAATTTTGTGTTATGGTAATGATATTTTTATTTATATAATATAAAGTAAATAATATTCAATACTTACTATCAACATTTTGCGCATTATCCGAAGATGATTTCATCATTGCACACGAAGACTTAAGAGTTTATAATTAAATTAACCAAGTTTTTTACTCCACATCTCTGATTTTTTTATTCTTTGGCATAATATTAAAAGTTAAAAGTTATGTAGTGTTTTTAAATATTATTATTATTATGTTTTTTTATTATTCTATGTTATCGCCGTGGTCTGCACGACGCACGACGACTTTTTATATAATTCGATCTATTTTTATATTTTATTATTTTTACGTACGTTGTCGGCGTGCGTCGGCCGACGATTCGGACTAACCACGACGACAAATGACAAAAGAGATCGATTAATAATTATATGTTTTTTATGTGTCTTATGTCTAGTAGTAGTCTGTCTGCACCCATACGCCGAGTTGAGCCGGGCGCGCAGAATGATTTTAAATATAGATTATCATTATTTTAATTTTATTGTTTTAATTCTTTTAAACATTCTGACAATTAATGAAGGTGACCACTCTCCCATCAGTTAAAATATAAATTTTTATTATTAATTATTATAATCAACAATAACAAACATTATTTTTCCTAATAATAAATTTTAGTCGATAAATGAAAATGATAAAAATATCGCCCATTGTGCAATTACGCGCCAAAATTAATATGGTATTATACTATATATTATTATTAACGGTGTTAACAATGAAAATCGATCATTATTGTCTTAATCCTTATTAAAAATATAAATATATCAATTATCAGTTATGAAGATGTGAGTGCATTTTTATTTTCTATCTCAAATTCACACACAACATACAAGTAAAACACATTCATGTAAAATTGTATTTTTATGATTTTTCAATTGATAGTCTTAGAGTAAAATCACCCGAGAAGGATATAAAACCGCACACATTTGATCGACAGTTGAAAATTAAACATTTATTGTTATTTAACAAAATGGTGTTAAGATAATTCAATACATGAGATTTTATAATTATAATATTTATTAAAAATAATTCAATATCCGAAGAATGTAGTTGGGCCATTTTAAAACTTCGTGTCCTCATTCCTCAATATCCAATGGCGTATATAAAAAAAATAATGATGTAATTAATAAAATGAACAAACTATACAGTATGCTCGTATATGCTCGTATATACATTTATTAATCTTGACAATTTTCAAGTACCTACTTCCGACTCGACTCACGGAACATTTATAATTTTATAAGATTTTACGGATATATTGCCGTATACAGGGCCGGCGCTAACAAATATTGATGGTTAAAATATATGAATTTTCCAACTACATTCTAAAATCTAAAAAAAATTCACAAGTGTTGTCTCTGTCGACTATCTCACACACAAGTAACATGGACAATTTTGCGTTCAGAATGTTTCAATAATCAGAATAAATAATTCATTTAATTATGTTATTTTAAAATAGAGTAAATTTATATATTGTAAAATGTAAAGATAAAATTATTATCCAGGCATACTGGGAAGTTTTATTTATATTTTAATTTTTAAGAAAGTTGGCATTTTAAAATTAAAGTTTTAGCTTTTTTGTAGATTTTCAAATTAACATAAATTGTGTCATATTTAATATATCAATAAAACACTCCAAAATGCCCTAGTTATTTATACGTATACAGTATTGAACGGTTTGATTTTGAGAATACTGTGGGGAATTAATATATAAAAGTTGGTGGATACCGGATTTGAATGACGACTTTTTTTTTAAAGTGTGTTGTTATGACAACCACCATGCCACAACATGGCATACATGGTGAACTAGGGCCCAATAATTGGCTTACTACAGTTTAAGAAAATATCTTAACCGAATGTATAAAATAACCATCAAGCATACAAAAAAATTTACTTTATAGTATCAAAATGAAGTAACATATCTTAGGGAGATCTAAGCCCTCCAAAGGATCCATCCTTATTTACGTCCATATATTAGGTATACAGTAAAATACTAATATGTACATAGTCATACATAGATAGGTACCTATTTCATAATAAATAAGAATAGTTAAGTAAACTATTAATAAAGCAAAGGCCAGTGAAGAAATATTCTGCTGAAAGTCTGAGACTACATTATGACAAATGTAAATTGTAATAAAGCGCGGCCGTAATGGCAAATGAGGGGACTTTTTTGTCGGATTTCAGCGTAAGTACATGCGTTTTTAAATAGTATTTTTGATTGCATTGTGCGTGTATCGTGTATGTGTGTTTGCGTTTAATTAAATAATGGTTTTTACTTATATTTGTTGTTTACCATTTGTTCTGGAGTAGAAGTATACTACTATAAAAGTATATTAGTAATTTAGTATATATTCGACATCGTCAAGATGAGAACGCTACATACAGCCATATCTATTGTCTCCGTCTTTCAAACGTATAGCATTCTCTTAAAAATTATACTGTACCATACTACCACATTTAAGTAGCAATAATCTATAAGATCTAAACAATGTAAACACTAATATGTATTTATATATATACCTTATTATTATTTTATATTATTGTACTTAATACAATTATTATACTGAATATATAATGTGTATGATTTTTAATTTTAATCAGGCATGTGAATCGGTGGTAACCAATAAAAAATATTTCGCATGCAATTAAATCCAAATTTGGATTTTAGCCCTCTATCGAACACCGTCCCGCGTAATCATTTTTTTTTCTATACTCTTTCCTACCTATCGTCTTTCACATTTTTTGAATTATAAAATATATCACTAGTTTTTTGAGTACCTATACGTTTTTCCACCATCAGTTTGATTTAACGTAATAATTATAATAGCGCGCATTTATTTGCATTTTACACGTAGTGATGTTAGACGTTAAATCTATTTAAATTGTTTAAAATGTTTAAATCCCACACCGTTTAAAATCGTCATTTTGTTAAATGGAAAAAGTTAGAGATGATCTTTAAAAAATATGCTCATTTCGACGTTGTTGCGTATTGTAGGCGAAAGCCTATCAGTTTTCGCAAAGAAGTAATGTGATTGGTATTGGTTCGCATCATCGGCCGACTACGACAAGGTATATTGATCGACGAACAAAAGCGAAGCACCATCATGCAGCGGCGTTTTTAGTTTTCGAACCGCCATAATAATATAATTTTAAATGTTTCGATACATACTTCAATAAAATAAAAGCAATTTTATTTTTATTGTTGATTAATTTTGTTGTTTTGATTTTTAGTGCTTATTAAATATGGATAAATACCATTCAGTAATAAATTCTTGTAGTGAAATTAAACTGCTAAAATTAACTATGAATGCTCAGCTTTATCCTAATTTTTCCAGCACAATGTTATCATTGGAATAGCTTACAATATCCCCGAATTTCTGTTATGTTAACGTTCAAATCTTTTTATACAAATCTAGATAATGACACAATTTGACATTCAGTAGATTTTCACTTTTTTTTTTTTAATTTAAATAAATTATATTTACAATCTGTAATTATACACAATAAATAAATTTGCTAGCTTAACTGAACAACAACAACATGAAATAATGTGATGAGGGAGACTCATCAGTATGGAAACCTTTAGACTTGGGGAGTGTGGGAAATTCTTTGGAATTAAAGTTCGTTTCTTGACTTCCTACGTTTCTTTAGATTATTGGCTCAATTCCCGGGCACCCAATAATATTCAGTATGTTCTTTTCACTCTTTACGTAAATTTCCAACACTGTTGAAGGTAGTTATTATTTCGGTATAATATGTTTTTTCTTTTTCGTTATTAGATTAACAACGTTATGTTTTATGTAATGAGTTACAAATTAGGTAAAAAGTTCTAATTTAATATTAGCATAAAAATGAATATATTGTATTTAAATTAATATTCTCAACTCATTAGTTTATTTATATATATATATATATATTCATTAATATGAAATCTTGATACAGGGAGTAAGTAAGAGAGTTTTTCCTTTTATGTATATTATAATGTATGTATAGGACTATGCATGATGTATTTATTGAAGATAGATTTAATATCTTACCTTTTGTGGAATTTGCCGTTTGAAATGATCTTTTTTAATTGCCAAGTGGATTAGGAATTAACGAATTAAGAAAAAGTATACTATGAACAATATTTTTAATTTGATAAAAAGATACATTAATATCATGTACAGTGATAGAATATTAACTGGGTGTGCCACTGAGCGCCTTATTGAGTGTTTTTTGTGCTTTTATGAAAAATGTTGTGGGATGCCACCTATGATAATAATTAAGGCATAGATTGCGACATCTCACAAAGCATCTATGTTTTGTGTTCATGACAATCTTATAATTTAGTAATAAGCAATTTTTTTATTTTGTCTACTTAATTTTAAATTTTAAAATTAACTATATTATAATGTCAGAAAATGTTATATTAAATTATTTATAATTCGTAAACTTAAATTGCTAAACGTCAAATATTTAAATATATATATAATTAAATCTAATTAATAAATTAATAATGATATATTATATAGATATATCATTACAGTTATCTATTTTGTAGTCGGTTCTATTATTATTATAATAGACCCTTATAATAGTTTTCATACGCATAATAAAAATATAATTTAAAATGCCACTTTTAATCTTGACAAAGGTTTGCGCTGCAATGGATATATGCAGCACGTTAAGTCAAATCGGGAAAGATATATACATACAATTATACTTAGAAATGGTTTTTAATTCATTTTATGAAATAGAAACAATAATATCTTTTGGCTACACTTTATTTTAGATAATTTAAAATGTTTAAATGAAAAGTCCTTTTTCAAGTGAGTGATCAATACATTATAGGTACACAGCCTGCAGTGTCGTCAAATCAGGTAGACATACAATACAGGACAATTGTTGTTCAATATAGAATAAATAATAATAATATGTTATTTTCTGTTTAATACAACAAGAAGAATATTTTTATCTCTAAATACGATTTTATATGTTATAATTTAAAAATTAATTCGAACGTATAGTTGTATGTTGAAAAATGTCTCCAAATACTTATCACAGCAAATCGTTCACAGCCATACTATTATACGTCATCAGGGACACAATATTATAAAAAAATAAAATTACATTGTTCCTACTTTGTTTTTATTATTTATATATATTTATTAATTTTATATTATTTTACTTGATTTAATTTATTTTGTGATAATTTGTCATAATAGTATATTATTTAAATTGAGAGGATACTAGACGTAACTTTAATCATTTACAAATAAATTCATTTTCTTGTTATTATTTGATCAAAACATACATTCAGGTATAGCCGTATGGATACTATGTTTAACCTTATGTTTTGTTGAGTATTACAATATTTTGGATTTTTAACATTTGCAAAATTCAGATAGGTTGTTTAATACAATAATATTTTATAGATTTCAAAAAGATTCCACAGACGTAAACTTAGTTGAATTTCTCTTATTTTCGATATAGTTATGGTGACCAGACGTACTATTTTTCGTAGGACAGTACTCTTTTTTGATGTATATCCTAATGTTTTTAACAATAGTGTTAAGTAAATAAAATTGTACTCTTTTTTTGAAAATATTATAGCTTAATACATGTTTATAATTTTTATAATTTGGTATTAATTTATATTTTATAGTTCGAGCTAATGTAATTTAATTGATTGGTAGCATAGTTAATTTAATTTGTTATCTGTTAATATGTTTCCTATATATTAACAAAGTTTTGTATTTATTTATTCAGATTTTAGACATGGCATTTTTACCAAAAAAATACTTTTTTTTAAATTTTAATATCTGGTCACCATAGATAATAGTGCCATCATCAATATCCGTGATAGTTGCCGACGGAGTCATAGATACCGGATTACACTATGCGCTTTGTCTGTTACCAAAAAATACGCAACTGATCGGTAAACGATGGCAACATCTATGATAAACATATAAGCCGCGTTATCAGGGCCAAACTAGCTAATTTGGCGAACCGATTTAAGATCTTCGGGAACCTTCCGCAACATGTTACGGTTAACATTACGGACGCGTTTCCAAAAGTACAGCACAAACTCTTTATTTTATAATGAGCCAACCATACATATGGATCGTCGGTTGCGGTTGAAATTTTTATTTAATTTATAAATTATATGTTTTATAATTTAAATTAAATTTTTTATTTTTTATTGAATTGAAATACATAATTGTATAAAGTAATATGTATTCAATTGAGACATTAATTTTGAAAACTATCTTTGTTTGTGGGACATGAATTCTAAAGACTATAATGACAGTGATTTTAAAAATGCATGTTAGATGAAAATAGCGGAAGTAATTTATTCAAAAAATTGGAATAATTTTCAAACAAAAGAAAAAGAAGAAAAAGGTAAAACTTAATATTAATAAAATATTTAATATAATGATATATAATGACACAACGAACGATGCATTTTAATCATATATCAAATTATAGATAATGTGAGTATACCTACTTAAGTAATGCATATTATTTATATATCATTATTATTCATTCTGTTATATTTATATATACAATGTACTACGTACGTATAAAAATGTGTAGAATCTCGTAAAACATATATTTAGTTTGATTATAGTTTATAGTATAGTAATTAATTATATCTATACTCGTATACATGCATTTACAGTTATAAAATACAACATTAAAACATTTAAAACAATATCCTTTGAACATACGTCTGAAGATTTGATAGAAGATAGACTCGTATATTTTATTATAATACTTGGTATTCATTTTATAATAAATTATTTTTATAATGTCTGATTACACTATAAATATTCCTCAAACAACTAAATATATAGTTTAAACAAATTAAATTTTAATATTATACATTTATTAAATTTGGTTAATGATTAGCATAATTATTATTGCCAAAGGTTATTTCCGATATGGGATTTGGTTATTTTTTACTAATACGTTTTTTTTTTTTAGTTATATCAGTGTTTTATTATACGAACAAAATGAATACATTTATATATGAAAATAAACTATCTAAAAAGATAAGTTTTAAGTATAAAAAAATATTAATTGAAATTTACAACAGAGTGAAAATAAAATAGGTACGATCTTTTTGTTTACTAATAAAGTAACAAATAAAAAAATTATATTTTACCAAGTATATAACTCAGTTTTCAGTATTATCGGCAGATCAATGAAAAGAGGGGGCATGATATCCTTTAAATTTAATAAATTTTAAATTTCCCCTCCATTTGGTTTCTTAATTTTAAAATTGTGTTACGCTTTTTTTAATGAAAAAAGGAAAAATATAAAATTATGAATTGAAGTGAAAGTTTATGTTTTTCTTTTAGGTAAAAATTGAGGAATCATGTAACACTCATACCACTGTAACAATAACGATTTTATATCGATTAATTAATTAAGATTAGCGATCGATATTTAAAAGGTACATGATTAATTAACGGATAAACTTAATGTTCATAATATGTTCAAATGTTTATTAGATTACTTCTATAATCAAATGTTTACGGGTCAAATATAATAAATATTTCCATACAGAATACCTTTAAAAAGAAAACTCAAATGTTTTATTACTGCATTTGTCTAATTAAAACTGAAAATGTGATCTAGCGTAGACGCGGATTTACCAAGAATGACTCAATTCATGAAAATGATAAACGGTTCAATAAAATATTTATTAAGAGTTAAAGCAATATATCTTTTTTTAATTAATATTTTGAGAAAAGTTATTTGATTATAATTCAATAATTGTAGGTAATTAATTAACCATAAATTAATTAGGCACTTATGTATACAATTTGTGTAGCTTTAATTTAAACTAAATATTTATATTACAAGTTACAAGAAAATCTTAAGAAACAACATCCACAGATATAAATATTAAATATATTACATAAACATGTTTGATTAATATTTAGAGCATTTAAATTTGGGCTCTTAATATCATTAAGTAAGTATAGTGTATAAATTGATTAAGTTTTGAACTAGGAATTTTTTTCCGCAATTCTGTTGTAACGATACCTGTGTCTTAAATAGGTACGTAAAATAACTTTAAAATTAAAAACTTGAATAAAATTTAAAATATAAATCAAGATCATTACTTTATTTTACTATTATATATATTAATATATTATCACACCTATACAAAAATACACAATTTTCAACATATTTAATGGGTAACAAATAAACAAACAAAGAACTAACGTTTTCGAAATTAATTTTTTATAATATTTTATGTCAGTATTTTACTTACGGTTTTTATATAGGTATCAAAGGTATAACATCTATTATACAGGGCCCAGCAAAAAAAAAACCTGCCGTGTTTCAAGAAGCCGTTGCAAATAAACAAACAAAGAAATAGAAAAAAATCTTTTATTTTTTACTTACAAATATTGTGCCATTTTTAGTTATTTAATTGAAATATTATGTTAGTTAAATGGTGACCTCTGTTGTTAACACATTCACGAAACCTTTCTCGATAATTGACCATAACTCTTAATGTCATTTTTAGTGTTGTATCACGTTTAAAAGGTTTTTATTTCATTATTTTTTTTTTGTTTTTATTTTGTTCTTTGCCATTACATCTACTAAAAATGGCACGTATACCACTATCCATCGATTGACCCCTCCACTGATGAACTACTACCACAACTCACACATCGCCATCTCTAAATACGGGAGGTTTTTTTTGCCGGACTCTGTACCTACTTTATAAAACAACATAAATAATGTAGATAATTTATATTTTTATTTTTAATGCTACAGTTTATAGGTAAATGAGTTTAACTCAGGTTTAAACTTTAAAAGTAATAAATAAATATTTCAAAAAAAATTGTAGAATAGAAACTCGTCTGCACCCCAACATTATTATGCTATCTAGCTATAGCATGTGGCTACGACGCACAGCGGTATATTAAAAACATTGCTGCCAACATTTGAAGATTAAACGTACGTTCCGATTATATTATATGAGTGATGGTATTTGTATGCGTCGTGTGTGACCTAGATAGATTTGGAGAGAAGCTGGACGATTAAAATATTGAATTATTGAATTATTTTTCAAAGAAAAGTAGTCAGACCGTGGCCTGACATTAAAATAACATAACGTATAATATTATATAAGAATAGAATTCAGTGATTCAGAGAAATTATTTTTTTCTTTTGAAATAAAAACGCACACGCGGTCATGTCATTAACTAGTTTGTCTGGTTTGTTAATTGCGCACATGACTCGCGATCAAAGTATTAGGGGCGGTTTTAAAAAGGGGAGTGCAACGATGAAATAAACACCGTGAATAAACACTTTTTATTGATAAAGTATTCAATATTTAATCTACGAGTAATATCATATTATAATAATATGATAATAAATAATTTGTATTTAAATTGTAAAAACAATGTTAAAATGTCGTATTGTCTCATTAATATCTTTTTTTTTTATTAGGATAAATTAAAAGAAGTCATTGTCACAGTGAGACAAAAATTAAAATTCTTATACGGTCGTATATTATAGAATAGAGACATAACTATAAATTGATTTATAATGTATTAACATTTTCATTCGCCTGCCTAGGACAAAGTAATTAAAAACATTATTACATTAAATATGACACTGGAATCGTTGCATACCTGATAAAACATGTAAGAAATGTGTATGTTTATTATCTTTGGATGTGTATCTAATGGTAACTAGATTTAAATTATTAATGTTTTCAACTATTCTTTTAAAAATGCGGTATAAGATCTAATCAATATATTCGTATAAACATTTAATATATTTATCATAAATTATATTATATTATATTATATTATAATTGAATTAAAAATTATTTTATATTTATTTTACATTCAACTAAATGCAAAATATAATTAATATGTCCTTTAATATATTATGTTATTAATTTATTATATTTCTAAATATGAATCAACTAAAATAAATATTCATATTTAGAAATATAAAATAATGGATTTATTTAACTTAAAAAGTACTTCAGATGGATGAATACGTTTTACCTTCATTCTTAAATATTTTTTAGTCACTATGCAAACCTATATAACACCCGGAAACAAAACATATACTAAACATTTTATAACATCTTTAGTTTTTACCAATTACACAATAATAAAAAACAAAATTATGATGTACTCAGCTGTCAAAGTATTTCAATAAAGAATTTTATTGTTCATACTAATTCATTAACACATGAACTTATTGTATATATTTGTATACTATATTGTTTTCTTAACTGCCAATTAAACCAATCACACAGCAAATTAAGAGTCCAGAGATAGTTTATAAATCATAGCTAATTATAATTTATTAATTTTATAATATTTTAACGAGTACAGTGGAAATATATAGTATTTTGCTGAATTTTTGCATAAAAACCGTATGCATTTTATCTTCTATCGAGTATTTTAACGCGATCTTCTGGTGAACTTAAAAATAATATTTTCAATCAACTAATAAGTCCTTATTTACTTACGTATTTTTCAAACACGTCTAGGCATAAACATATATTGATTATTATTAAACAAATTATAGTATCCACGTACAGAAAATTTGTTAAAATTCTGTGTATATATGGTTTGCCAGTGCACAATATTTTTCTTTCCCTTACTCTTATTCGCGTGGAGTATAGCGAATTACGAGTTATAAGTATGAATTTAATGTGTTAATATTTAAAACCGTTCATCCCTCGCTTTAAAATTGTAATATCGTAAAATCCAACGCACAAACACTGTGTTCTCAAGTTTAATAATAGGTCAATTTATGCAGGTATTACTAAAGTTAGTAAATAATAACATTCAATTAATTTCGCCGTACTGATTTTGTAATAATATTCACTTTTCTTTAAATGAAAAAATATTTTGTGTATTATAGGTACCCATAATATTCTAAAATTTAATTGATAAAATGTGTATTATAATAATATTCTCGTGGAATCTTATACGAAATCGGTCGATCTGCTTTCGTCGGTAGGCGTGTCGCTTGGCGATGCGGCGAGGGTTGTTGGTTGGGTATCGTGGTGGTTTGAAGGTTGGTGGCGACGCACAACGTCGTGCAGCTGCGCGGACCGATGTTTGTTGGCCGGGTGGATATGCAGGAATATTTGAATAGAGGGGTGTTTGCGACCGACCGTAAAATATTCTGGTCTTTTGTGTGTTTCAACAGCGGCGCGTGAATACCCGTGACGTCACCGCCATGAAACCTTCTGTATTTTTTATACAAGGTTTGGCGACCGAAAAATAACCCTTGGTCTGAATAAAAATATAATATTCAATTCCGATAGTTTTATAGAATTCAAATAAAGTGGCACTATAATAAGATATGTTAAGTAGTATGTATTATATAATATTTATTTATTTATATATATATATAACAAAATCGTTTTATTATGAAATAACTTGAAAAAAGCATTTAAATAATTATTAAAATGAAATAAATAAAATTAGACAAACAAATAAGTAAACCTAATATTATCAAGTAGTTTATTAGACACGAGTATTTACTTATTACTTACATATTTTAAACTGTGACCGTCGAAAACTTTTTTAAATGGAAATTTAAAAATTATATTTTTAATTTATTATTATTAAAAAATGAATAATTGTAGTTGAAAGATTGTTTTTATATTATTATTTTATAATATACATGGTATAATTTTAAAAAGATTTTAATTTTTTGTTAGTTATTTATAGGCATTAGAAATTTTAAATAATTTTTCGAACTTTTTTTTCTATAAATATCAGTAAAAAAATATTCTCTAAGTCAAAATTTTTAAAAACTTAATACAAAATCCTAAAGAAGTTGTTATTATATATTATGGAATATAATAATATGTAACAATGTTTATAGTTATACGTTAATAAATCGAAGAAAAAATGTATAATATGATGTTAAAAATATATATTTTTATAATAATAAAATACTCACTATACAATCAATTCAATATTTTCGAAAAAAATGTATCAACCTACCGTGATACAAAAAGTAAAATAAATGACTTAAATAGCTGTATCAAAAAACACATCATGTAATATATTTAGTTTTATAGGCTATTATACCGTTATCGTCGATTTTTATATACAGTGATATTATTATATCACTGACTTCAGATTTTACACATTGTACGTCATTCAATTGCGTCCGGTTTTAACCTTTATACCTTTCCAGAGTTTGGAAAGTGTCCACAAGTCGGGGAATCGTAAGTTCCTACACGAGAGTAGCAGGTAAAAACGTATATATGTTAATTCCTGTATAATATGTGTTGTGTAAATTCCTACACGGTAAAAAAAGGTACGCATGTTAATTGCTACTAGGCGGAAGACAGGTATGTATGTAAAAAAAATACACTATATTTTATATAACATTATAAGTTATAAAACTGATGATATTATCTTAAAAAAATAAAAATATCATAATACATTTCATTTTTATACATTTTAATATAATATTTCAATAGTATTTATTGAAATTCTTAAACTATTTTAAGTAAATATTCACATAAAAATAAGAACTAATACGTCACACATAGACAAAAGCCATTCAAAAAAAAAAAAAATGAAAATCTTATAAATAAAAAAATTGTAGAGTTCTCAACAAACAAATATCAATAAGATTATATATATAAGCTTACGAAATAAACCATATAAAATATAGTTTTTTTTTAAATTTTTTTATCATAATTTAATTTATGACAATATCATCTGATTGTACTGTATCCTTAAAAATTTTCGGTAAATTATTTTGTCTTTACCATTTTTATGTTCCAATTACGTCTTATTATATAATATAACATGTATTTAATTACTCTATTTTAATATTATTTTAGTAATGACTATTGAATACATTAGTGTTACGATAATCTATAGATTCGCAAATTAATTACATAGTAAATATTTTATCAGTGTTATAAAATAATAATAATACAAAAACAAATAAAAATTAGTCCAAATATATAAAATTAAATAATTTAAGAAATATATAATATAATATAGAACATAAAATTGTTGTTAACTCATCAAGTTAAAACCAATTCGTGTTTAAACTGATCTGCATACCATATGGGCCAAATATATTAGGTATTAACACTTACCTTTACCTATTTTACAATAGGACTTAGGATGCAATTGAAATACAGAAAAGGTAAGGAAAACATCGTTTACCTGAGTCTGGGATGCAATCGCCGGTCTTACATTACTTAGTATTTAGTAATCACTTGACATCAAGTGTTAAATATTTAGTCTTAGTATACAGCACAGCGGTATTTACTCGGTTACATTTTTAATTGTGCAAGACAATAGTATATTTCTGTTGAGAATTTCTAAAATTAAAATTTATTTTATAGCCAATTACACTACTTTTTATAAATAGAGTGACCAATCCCTTAATTAATAATATTTTTTTATTATAAATATACAGTATACACATATGATTATTTTTTTAAAGACGCACTTTATATATGATTATTAAAATATACAAAAATTATTATTATAATATTATAAAATTAGCACCTACGTAAATATGAAAAAACAAATAAATATATTCATAATAATATAATGTAACATGATACAATTATGTCTTAACTCTTAATTAAAAATATGAAGTTTTATAGGAACCTTGATAAACTTTATAATATATTATTTTATTATTACACTATATTATGCGAGCATAATATTATTATGAATTATTTTAGTACAATACAATATATCCATATAGGTACATATATGTAAGTAGGCAATAGTTAATTTCATTTGTAGCTCTTATTTAATATGATTTGTCTCTACTAATAAGTAGTTTTGTTTAATTATTAGTTTTGAAATGCAATATTGTATAGTTTAATGATAGTAAAAAATATATATTCCTAAACATTTGAACACTTATTATTTAAGTTACGTATTAGTTAACTCAAAAAGGGTAAAGTAATAGGAAAACAATTGTTTGTGATATGACATAGATTTGGATTATTACAGTATTACACTCTACAGTTGTGTATGTATGGAAATGTAAATGTAAATGTATAAGGGGAGGATATAATTTATTGTACCAAGTTATATTTTTCATACTATATACATAACGTACGTCTGATTGTTTGCATATTATCAGATGTCTTACTTTATAATAATATATTTAAACTTTAAAGTCAATAAGGTAAATTCCTAGAATGGCTAAAATGTTATTTAGTTGGTTCAGTTTATTGTTTAGTATATAATGTTTGTATATATATGTTAGGTATAATAACTCAAGTTTGCGATGTTTTAATACACGAAATTGTAGTTATTATTGTTTTTCGGCAAGTAGCAATTGTCGTCCACATAATTTGAGTTATATAAAGTGTAAAATGTATTCCCATGTAATTCCGGTATCATATTACACGCGCATTATTATTATTATCGTCCGTTTCGTCGTTGCGTGTCTGTCGTCTGCGGTCATACGGTCATATTATATTGCGCCATGTCTCGTTTTTGCCGGATCTGCAGTCAGTTATGTCGTTGAATTTGCGACTTATCGGCTTTTGTCACATCTCGCGTTTGGTTAATTATAATAATAATAATCGTCCGTACTGTACGTATACTTAGCGCGTTTGAGGTCGTAATTATTGTTTTGTGTTCGCCTTTTGTCGTCTAAATGACCATCTCCGTTCGGCCGCGCATTACGTTGCGACGCGTCCGCTGTCCGTGCCGTGCCCTACTCGAATTGTGTTCCAATGTACGCAGTGCGCTGTTGTTTCGCCATATACCAATAACGAAACGTTCGTTTGCGTTCCGTTTCGCATTCCCATACGGCGGACTAGGGGGGGGATTCCGGGCTCAAGCTCCCCCGAAATGTAAGACGACAACAATTTTATTAATTTAATTACTGTTTGTAACGCTAAAGCAACGCTGCTCTTATCACTCTTACTCTCACTTGATTTGATAATATGTATAATTATACGAATTATATTGTCAAAAATACAGTGTAAACTTAATTTTTTGTCATAATTGGTCATCAAAAATTAAGCCCGCCCCTCGAAAAGAATCCTGACTACGGCACTGCGGCGGACCATAGCGTGCAACGATATTGTTATGCAACGACGCTTCAGCCTGTCTATGCGGTACGCGTAATTATAAGCGTGACACACACGGACCACATCGCGACCATGCATCCACGCTACTACCACGAAAATGTGATCGCTCGTGGCCGGTAAATTAAAAAACAACATGTTACATGTAACGTCATATTACATTTTATGTTTGCACGATTAAGTGCAATGCGGGGATAACTGGATTTTATCGTTACTTGTCTTGACGGGGATTTATCGATTCCACCAAAACAATCGATGACGTACCGGCCAATTAATTTATATTATAAATTATAATATAATTTTGACCAATAATTTATATCATTTTTTTGCCATAGAAAATTTGTGAAATGTTATAACTTTATACATAAGTAAACAACATTTTTCCCCACAGTTTTAAACCACACAAATAAATCATATAATTTAATTTATCGTCAGATTTGAACTAGAAACAAAAGGAAGGAATGAAGTATACTTGAAAAAGGGAATTACTATTCCAAATAAGTTTCTATTAAACTCTACTCGTATGTTGTACATTTAACTAAATAAAAAAATAATCCGTATAAATAAAATAAAATACATAGATATTTAAATTCGTTTAGTAATTTAACTTAATTATCTGTATTTTGTACTCGCTCACTAACCAACTTAAACTTGATAATACATTTTTGACAATAGTATTAAAAAAATAATTTATATTTTTTACCAATAAATATAAAAAATATAAAGGTATATTATAGGTATAATATGTGTATATTATTAATAATTAAAAATATATAATAAATATAAAATAGTTATAGTAACATATTTGTTTTGTAATACGCAATTTGTCGGCGTTTTGATACGATCTATTTTTAATGTTTGCATTTTTCCATTTACACTCTTTGTAAATTTTTGTACGGAACAAAAGTTCAAGTATAAATAAATAATGAATATTGGGTGTTATTTTTTCTTGATGGATTTGGTGAAAGATGTGTAAGTATAATTTTTAACATTGCTCATGTAGAGTTTTTAATATAAATTTCATAGGTTTTTTTAACATCATTTAATGATAAAAATTTTTTATCAATCTTAAAATCGTCAGTCAATAGGTTATTTCTTTTATTTTTTATTAGATGTGGTATATCATATATTAAAAGCAATTTTTTACCACATAATACTGTAGATGGGTTGTTTTCTGTACCACCAAATTATGAAAACATAACGACAGTTTTGTGTTCCTTGATCACAAATTATACTGGTCGGAACTAAACCAAGTTTAAGAAGTTTTTGAACACAGTTTTCAACAATAAGTACTAAAGTTGTCATCTTTTACACCTGCACGTAAAAAAATTACTAAACGGAAATTACCAATTTTTATATAATCCTCAAATCATAACAACAAAAGCATGTGATGCAAATTTATCAGTTCGGCCTAATTGTCCTAGATCTTCGAACCCTTCAATTTCATCTAATACTTTGTTATACTCTATAGACTTCATAATTGAAACTTCATCTAGTAGTATAACACATGTTTTTTCATCGTACGTGAAATTTGATATTTTTATTTTTATTTGTTCCATATATTTATTTGAGCCATCAGTTTCATAATTTATTGAACTTAACCAATGCCTTATTGTACTCTCGTCAGGAAACACAATTTCATTTTTACGCATATATTTATAAGTCGACGGAGATTTGCTATAAAGTGATGATGCAATTTTTTTTCATTAATTGACCAGAGTTTTCGTTTGTTATGTATAAGCTGCATACTCATTAAAGCTTTAGAATTAATAAATGGAAATTTTGTTTTTTGAAAAAAATAATTATTATTCTTTTTTTGGTCATATTCGTTTTGTTATTTTTTTTTAAAGAGTTAATAATTATTCGATTTTCCTTTAATAATGTTTTCATTTTTTCGCAATTTTTTTGTAATTAATTATTTTTTATGATTATCATTTTTTGAGTACACATTTTTAAATTTGATTATTTTTTTAAGACTAGGCAGATTAATTAATTTGGATATCCAAACCTTCGTTGTTGGCGTTGTAGGAAATGTAGGATTGTCGAGTGTTTGTTGAGTTATAATTGGATTCCTAATTTGGCCATCAGAATTATATTTAAGGTTAAATGTAGTAACTCTCAATAATTCGGGTAAAGGTGTACTGTATGTACTTTTTGAACAAAAAAATCTACCAAAAATAAAATAATAATAATAAAGTGCATTTTATCAATTTTATAAACACAAAAAATCTAAAATGATACCAACCTTTTCAAAATGGTAAGTATTCAATAAATATTTCTAGACTACGATTTTCCGTTTCTAAATTTTATTATAAACACTTTTTTAATTTTAGTATTCAGTAAATTTAAACATACCAATTTTTAACGTTATTAATGTGTTTATTTTTGCAGCGGAATCGTAATCTATTGGTTTTAATACAATGCCAAATTTTTATTTATAAATGGGTATTTATTATATTTATATAATAATTAATTTAATATTTATTTCTAGATTATACACTTGAAAATTATAATATGTATTTGTATTTAATATATTTTCATCAAACACTGTAGAAAAAAATTGTTTATAAAGTAGCATGCTACTACTACTATTACTTTTTTTATTTTTGTGTTTACTCTTCGGGGACGTTATCAGCTTTTTAAACAATTAAAATTATAATAAATAAGAAAATTTAATATAAAAAAAATAATTACCGCACATTAACATATTGTGGAAGACGGAAGAGATTTTTTTCAAATCATAAAGCCGCTAGTCAAATTTATATATTTATATATATTTTTCTCCTTGGTTGAAAATTACAACGAGTACATTTAACTATACGTTTAATTATACATGCGTTTTGGTTTTAATGTAAAGGTATGGCGAACGAATGTATATAATTTGAGACGACGGCAGTGCAGATGTATAAATTATTGCGGACAGGACTCTGCCGTTTGTATTCGAAGACGTAAAAGAGGTACAGTTAGTCTGCGGACAGCCACCGCACAGGTTCTGATACTGTGTATCTATCGTTATATCAGTAATTCTGACTGTATCCGGTCGCCGCCAATCTCGTGCACCTGCACCGGCTGCACCGTACCCGGAAACAGCATCTGTCCGTCACGCTACGATAGCCACCGTAATAGCGTCGCGGTAATCCAATCATACGCCAATCAAAAAGATGCGGAAATCCAAATGCTTCAAGTGTACATTGCCACCGTTTTATTAATGTACTTATGTGTGACCAATAAAATAATAATCATAACGATTATTAGTTATTACAACTGCATATTACACATATGCGTTGTTTCATTCCAATCATCGTAAACGATTGTTAACCGCGTGCCATACTTTATATTGTAATCGTTAGTTTATTATAATGATTTCATTTTTGATATATAATTGCAGATTTTTTTATTGGCCGTGCCAGATCTGCTTCATACGCAAATTATTGAAGTTGTATCACGAGGTTTACTCATTCGCACAATAAACACGTACATTCTTTATTCAGTCCATCCCATCATCATATATACAATATATATATATATATTTTATGTAGAATATAAATAAACGATGCCAGATATACCTTTAGAATCATAGACATGCTTACGGCGTTGCTCGGCCGAAAATTTTTAAGGATATAGTACAATCAGATGATATTGTCATAAATTTAGTTATAATAAAAAAATTTAAAAAAAAACTATATTTTATATGGTTTATTTCGTAAGCTTATATATGTTAAACTACATAATCTTATTGATTTTTGTTTGTTGAGAACTCTACAATTTTTTTATATATAAGATTTTTTTTTTTTGACTGGTTTTTGTTTATATGTGACATATTAGTTCTTATTTTTATGTACATATTTACTTGAAATAATTTGAAAATTTCAATGACTACAATTGAAATATTATACTAAAATTTATATGAAAATGAAATGTACTATGATATTTTAATTTTTTTAAGACAGTATCATCAGTTTGATAACTTATAATGTTATATAAAATAAAGTATATTTTTTCATACATCATACCTGTCTTCCACCGTGTATGAACTTAGGTACATAGCTTTTTTCCGTATAGAAACTATAACCTATATTTACGTACCTTTTTTACTGTATAGAAACTTACACATCATTTATGTAGGAAATTAACGTATGTAATTTTTTACCTGCTATTCTCGTGTAAGAACTTACGATTCCTCACTTAATTAAAAAAATGTTAAAATGTTAAAAAAAATTGCATCTTATACACCAATGTAATTAGTAATACGTAATATATAGGTAATTTAAACAAATACATATTGAATGATACATTTAATAAGAAGGTATTAGTTGGTTTAAATCTAATATTTTTAATTTTGTCTTAGCACGGCGTTCGCCCATTTCCTGACGCTCACCAGTGTTGAATTTAAATGCGTCTGGCCAATGTCTTAGCGTCTAAAGAAATAAGTGAAGCTGCTGTAGGTGCTAAATAATTATTAATCACATTTTATTATAAGTTCACGAAGTTAAGTGAGTTAAAACTTGTTAAGGGTTACGGATTTTGCGTTCAAAACCGGGAGCAATTTTATGCGGATTACGATTACTAGATTCCAAAATTGATCACATTGTTTTCGGGTTATAGGTTTTGCGTTAATAACCGGATAATATTGTCTATGAATTTTTCATCAGAAACTGTGTTTCAAACATGGAATAAGGTAACATTTTTCGCGGGTTATCTGTTTTTACTCTCTGAACTAATAACATGACGGAATTAGAACATAATAAATTATTAATTATACCTTTTTATATAATAATAGCAGACATTAATAACCAAAAATGTTCGATTATAAGTTAGCATATAGGTAGTTCACATATTTAAATGCTACTATTATTTAAATTCAATACTTTTCTAATTTTATTCTAAAACTATACCATAATAATAAATAAATATTATTAAATAATAATAGGTTGACTATAATATGATATACAAATCATTAGGTTATAAATATAAATATATACTAAAAATAAACTTACATACTAAATATACTAAAATTTGGGTACAATAAATACAATAAATACCATGGCGTTTTATACACAAAATATGAATGCATTAAAATAATTAAAAAATATATACTACAACTTATACTATGTATATCAGTATCAATAATGCAATATAATTTAGCTCGATAAAGAAATCTAGAAATAAAAATATGATTGACGCTATCTTACAATTTTTTAACACTATACGGCATATAAATATTGAAAAAACGGGTAACGTGTATAAAATGTGTGTGTGTTGCCGTCTGGCGATAGTCGATGTGTTGGAGGATTAAGTGGTGAGCAACGACCCGTAAGGGGACGAAAATAAAATAAAATAATAATATTATAAATACCTATGTGGTACGAATAATACAGGGATGATGCAACACAAACAATTTTTATACCGATCTATACTAAATCATCGAAGTTCTCTAGTCACTGAATTATCATTTGTCCCAATCCAGGCCTGTGGCCAGATCAAATTTTCAGGTGAGGCAAAAAAAAATTTTTTGGGGGGGGGGATTATATATAATAACAATAATAATTATTATTTTTTTAGGGGGATCAACGACTGGGTTGGGAGAGGCAATGCCTTTTTCGCCACCTTGCCGCCCTTGGATACGGGCCTGTCCCAATCACAGGTGATTCCCAATCAGAAGTTGTATTAAATAATTGTAAAGTAATTAAAATACTTATGTATTAACTACTACATTTACAAATACAAAAAATAATTTATTAGGTCTATATATCCATACTTATATATATATAATATAAATTGACAAAATACATAACATTATTTTATTTGAATTAGGTATCTAGTTTAACTTAGCTGTACAGATCAAGACTTTAGGCGGGATTATACAAATTTGACACAACGAGTTTTTATATCAACAACCTACAACCATGCACTATAGTCTGTGCAAAGCCAACATTTAATGTTAAATTTTTCAACTTTTAACTCTAACATATTAGGGGCTACTAATGATTTAAACCGTTCAAAATTGTCACGGCCTATTGTGCATCGATTTTACTCGGTAATTTGTAGAGCCAATCCGGCCTTGCTAAGACTTTATAAAAGTAATTTCTAAACACCACAAAGACACGTAATAATTATTCAATATTGTATGTTTAATTGTTATGTAACATTGACGTAGGTTAATAAAAATATTATGGGTCTGTGTTCTGGAGAATAGGAAACGTTATAAATATAAAATTACATTGATCGTTGATGTGTGCATTTACGAAACTAAAACGTTGTAATGATTTATATTAAGAATAAAAAAACAAATTATACGTCTTGAATGAAAAGAAACAAGGAAAGATAAAAAGAGTCGTGGAAAACCTTTAGAAATTATAAATAAGAACAGTAATCGAAAAACATACAAATTATTTAAGCAAATAAAAACTAAAAGTGTTGAAAAATGTATTTTGAACGAAATTAAAAAAAATAATAAGAAATAAACAGTTTAAAATGTAAATGAATAGTTTAAGTACCTTATTTTATTAAAAGAAAATTAATAACAAACATTATTCAGCCAGCACAATATTATCTTATAACTCCTTATAATAAATTATAATATAAAATATAAATAAATAAAATTTATGTTTTAGATTATGTCTATAACCAACATACGATAAAAATAAATAATACAAACTACTAGTGATGACTGGATATTGGTACACTAAAAAGTAAGAACCATGTATCGTTTTGGTGCATAAAATTCATAGCCGCCCGACGATACAACATTCGTTTTGGTGTTCATATTGCTTTTCCATCACCAATATGCCAATCAGTTGTGCGTCGGCCGAGTCTTTTTATCGCCTCACATATCAGTTTTGATGTCAATACATTTTATATATGCACATTTTCGGGACTACACCTCATACCTAAATCACGCATCCTCACATTGCAAACGCGGACAGGTCACCTTGTAATTGTGCCGTATAGATACGTCCGGTGTGCATATTATATTATTAGTATGGAATCTGCTTCGTTAAAAACGTTTGACATAATACTGTATACCAACATAGTATTCTTGTCAATCAGTGGACGATATATTAATATGTTTGTAACTAGACTTGGTTATCGGTACAGACCATCGACGATGTTTTTTTAAGTGGTTGCAACCCACAGCCTTTATTTCATTTTTATGCTGCCGAGCATGCGGTCGTTGTAAGCCGTGGTGTTCACGATGCATGAGACTATGAGAGGGATAAGTGAGCCGTCTCGTGCTGACGGTGTACTATATAAAATCACCACTGATGTAGACCGATATTAGTCCACACTGCTATTGCTTGTATAATTGTAGAAATCCATTCAAATAGACATAAAAAAGTCCACACATACACAAATATCGTCCTATTTGCATAAACGCGTATGTAATCAAGTACGATTTTACGGTCACCCCATCAAAGGTACAGTTGTTAATATGCATTGCATTTCAATAAATAATTAAATTAAATGTATACTCACTGGAAATGCGAGTAAAGGGGTTTTTATCCATTTCAAATTGTACAAATATTCACAATCATCCATATATCCATCTACAAATCTATAAATCTATGAAAAGAAAAAAGTTATGTTATACTAATGTGTGCAAAATTTCTGAGTGTAAATTTCCGTATAAGTACTGCGAAATCGATAAAAAAAATGACAAAGCCGTCAAAAAGTGACGAAGTCCGATTAAATAAAAAAAAATGTCAAAAGATTATCGTTTTTTTGCTGTTAAAACATTTATCCACCACTACAGAGCTTGGTTGTAGAGTTTCGGAATCCAAATATAAATCCTCCACCCCGAAAAGTTGCATACTAGTTATTTTCTAAAAAATCGTTTTTTGTGTACTTAGGTATTAAATTTTTGGATTTTCGAAATTTTTATAATATATAAACATAGGCTGTTACTCTCTTACGCAAGTTATTGCATTTTCGGAACCGTCCTCTAGGATATAAACACTGAAAAATACGTTAAATGAGTTTATTACGGCGAAATAATCAAAAAGTGACGAAAGCCACGTGCCGTCAAAAAGTGACGAAGTCCGATTAAATAAAAAAATATGTCAAAAGATTATAGTTCTTTTGCTGTTAAATCATTTATCCACCACTACAGAACTTGGTTGTAGAGTTTGGTAATTCAAATATAAATCCTCCACCCCGAAAAGTTGGATACTAGTTATTTTCTAAAAAATCGTTTTTTGTGTACTTAGGTATTAAATTTTTGGATTTTCGAAAAATTTATGATATATAAACATAGGCCGTTACTCTCTTTTGCAAGTTATTGCATTTTCGGAACCGTCCTCTAGGATATAAACGCTGAAAAATACGTTAAATGAGTTTATTACGGCGAAATAATCAAAAAGTGACGAAAGCCACGTGCCGTCAAAAAGTGACGAAGTCCGATTAAATAAAAAAAAATGTCAAAAGATTATCGTTTCTTTGCTGTTAAAGCATTTATCCACCACTACAGAGCTTGGTTGTAGAGTTTCGTAATTCAAATATAAATCCTCCACCCCGAAAAGTTGCATACTAGTTATTTTCTAAAAAATCGTTTTTTGTGTACTTAGGCATTAAATTATTGGATTTTCGAAATTTTTATGATATATAAACATAGGCTGTTACTCTCTTATGCAAGTTATTGCATTTTCGGAACCGTCCTCATGGATGTAAACACAAAAAAATACATAAAATGAGTTTATTACGGCGAAATAATCAAAAAGTGACGAAAGCCACGTGTCGACAAAAAGTGACGAAGTCCGATTAAATAAAAAAAATGTCAAAAGATTATAGTTCTTTTGCTGTTGAATAATTGATCCACCAATACTGACCATGGGTGTAGAGTTTCGGAATCCAAATATAAATCCTCCACCCTGAAAAGTTGGATACTAGTTATTTTCTAAAAAATCGTTTTTTGTGTACTTAGGTATTAAATTTTTGGATTTTCGAAATTGTTATGATATATAAACATTGGCCGTTACTCCCTTATGCAGGTTATTGCATTTTCGGAACCGTCCTCTAGGATATAAACACTGAAAAATACATTAAATAAGATTTTTACAACGATATAATCAAAAAGTAACGAAAGCCACGTGTCGACAAAAAGTGACGAAGTCCGTTTAAATAAAAAAAATGTCAAAAGATTATAGTTCTTTTGCTGTTAAATCATTTATCCACCACTACAGAACTTGGTTGTAGAGTTTCGTAATTCAAATATAAATCCTCCACCCCGAAAAGTTGGATACTAGTTATTTTCTAAAAAATCGTTTTTTGTGTACTTAGGTATTAAATTTTTGGATTTTCGAAATTTTTATGATATATAAACATAGGCCGTTACACCCTTTTGCAAATTATTGCATTTTCGGAACCGTCCTCTAGGATATAAACACTGAAAAATACATTAAATAAGATTTTTACGACGATATAATCAAAAAGTAACGAAAGCCACGTGCCGTCAAAAAGTGACGAAGTCCGATTAAATAAAAAAAAATGTCAAAAGATTATCGTTTTTTTGCTGTTAAAACATTTATCCACCACTACAGAGCTTGGTTGTAGAGTTTCGGAATCCAAATATAAATCCTCCACCCCGAAAAGTTGGATACTAGTTATTTTCTAAAAAATCGTTTTTTGTGTACTTAGGTATTAAATTTTTGGATTTTCGAAATTTTTATGATATATAAACATAGGCCGTTACTCCCTTTTGCAAGTTATTGCATTTTCGGAACCATCCTCTAGGATATAAACACTGAAAAATACGTTAAATGAGTTTATTACGGCGAAATAATCAAAAAGTGACGAAAGCCACGTGCCGTCAAAAAGTGACAAAGTCCGAATAAATAAAAAAAAATGTCAAAAGATTATAGTTCTTTTGCTGTTAAATCATTTATCCACCACTACAGAACTTGGTTGTAGAGTTTCGTAATTCAAATATAAATCCTCCACCCCGAAAAGTTGGATACTAGTTATTTTCTAAAAAATCGTTTTTTGTGTACTTAGGTATTAAATTATTGGATTTTCGAAAAATTTATGATATATAAACATAGGCCGTTACTCCCTTTTGCAAGTTATTGCATTTTCGGAACCGTCCTCTAGAATATAAACGCTGAAAAATACGTTAAATGAGTTTATTACGGCGAAATAATCAAAAAGTGACGAAAGCCACGTGCCGTCAAAAAGTGACGAAGTCCGATTAAATAAAAAAAAATGTCAAAAGATTATAGTTCTTTTGCTGTTAAATCATTTATCCACCACTACAGAACTTGGTTGTAGAGTTTCGTAATTCAGATATAAATCCTCCACCCCGAAAAGTTGGATATTAGTTATTTTCTAAAAAATCGTTTTTTGTGTACTTAGGTATTAAATTATTGGATTTTCGAAAAATTTATGATATATAAACATAGGCCGTTACTCCCTTTTGCAAGTTATTGCATTTTCGGAACCATCCTCTAGGATATAAACACTGAAAAATACGTTAAATAAGATTTTTACGACGATATAATCAAAAAGTAACGAAAGCCACGTGCCGTCAAAAAGTGACGAAGTCCGATTAAATAAAAAAAAATGTCAAAAGATTATCGTTTTTTTGCTGTAAAAACATTTATCCACCACTACAGAGCTTGGTTGTAGAGTTTCGGAATCCAAATATAAATCCTCCACCCCGAAAAGTTGGATACTAGTTATTTTCTAAAAAATCGTTTTTTGTGTACTTAGGTATTAAATTTTTGGATTTTCGAAATTTTTATGATATATAAACATAGGCCGTTACTCCCTTTTGCAAGTTATTGCATTTTCGGAACCATCCTCTAGGATATAAACACTGAAAAATACGTTAAATGAGTTTATTACGGCGAAATAATCAAAAAGTGACGAAAGCCACGTGCCGTCAAAAAGTGACGAAGTCCGATTAAATAAAAAAAAATGTCAAAAGATTATAGTTCTTTTGCTGTTAAATCATTTATCCACCACTACAGAACTTGGTTGTAGAGTTTCGGAATCCAAATATAAATCCTCCACCCCGAAAAGTTGGATACTAGTTATTTTCTAAAAAATCGTTTTTTGTGTACTTAGGTATTAAATTTTTGGATTTTCAAAATTATTATAATATATAAACATAGGCTGTTACTCTCTTATGCAAGTTATTGCATTTTCGGAACAGTCCTCTAGGATATAAACGCTGAAAAATACGTTAAATGAGTTTATTACGGCGAAATAATCAAAAAGTGACGAAAGCCACGTGCCGTCAAAAAGTGACGAAGTCCGATTAAATAAAAAAAAATGTCAAAAGATTATCGTTTTTTTGCTGTTAAAACATTTATCCACCACTACAGAGCTTGGTTGTAGAGTTTCGTAATTCAAATATAAATCCTCCACCCCGAAAAGTTGCATACTAGTTATTTTCTAAAAAATCGTTTTTTGTGTACTTAGGCATTAAATTAATGGATTTTCGAAATTTTTATGATATATAAACATAGGCCGTTACTGCCTTATGCAGGTTATTGCATTTTCGGAACCGTCCTCTAAGATATAAACACTGAAAAATACGTGAAATGAGTTTATTACGGCGAAATAATCAAAAAGTGACGAAAGCCACGTGTCGACAAAAAGTGACGAAGTCCGATTAAATAAAAAAAAATGTCAAAAGATTATAGTTCATTTGCTGTTGAAACATTTATCCACCACTACAGAGCTTGGTTGTAGAGTTTCGTAATTCAAATATAAATCCTCCACCCCGAAAAGTTGCATACTAGTTATTTTCTAAAAAATCGTTTTTTGTGTACTTAGGCATTAAATTATTGGATTTTCGAAAAATTTATGATATATAAACATAGGCCGTTACTCCCTTATGCAGGTTATTGCATTTTCGGAACCGTCCTCTAAGATATAAACACTGAAAAATACGTGAAATGAGTTTATTACGGCGAAATAATCAAAAAGTGACGAAAGCCACGTGTCGACAAAAAGTGACGAAGTCCGATTAAATAAAAAAAAATGTCAAAAGATTATAGTTCATTTGCTGTTGAAACATTTATCCACCAATACAGACCATGGGTGTAGAGTTTCGGAATCCAAATATAAATCCTCCACCCCGAAAAGTTGGATACTAGTTATTTTCTAAAAAATCGTTTTTTGTGTACTTAGGCATTAAATTATTGGATTTTCGAAATTTTTATGATATATAAACATAGGCCGTTACTCCCTTTTGCAAGTTATTGCATTTTCGGAACCGTCCTCTAGGATATAAACACTGAAAAATACGTTAAATAAGATTTTTACGACGATATATTCAAAAAGTAACGAAAGCCACGTGTCGACAAAAAGTGACGAAGTCCGTTTAAATAAAAAAAAATGTCAAAAGCTTATAGTTCTTTTGCTGTTAAAACATTTATCACCACTACAGAGCTTGGTTGTAGAGTTTCGGAATCCAAATATAAATCCTCCACCCCGAAAAGTTAGATACTAGTTATTTTCTAAAAAATCGTTTTTTGTGTACTTAGGTATTAAATTTTTGGATTTTCGAAATTTTTATGATATATAAACATTGGCCGTTACTCCCTTATGGAGGTTATTGCATTTTCGGAACCGTCCTCTAGGATATAAACACTGAAAAATACGTTAAATAAGATTTTTACGACGATATAATCAAAAAGTAACGAAAGCCACGTGCCGTCAAAAAGTGACGAAGTCCGATTAAATAAAAAAAAATGTTAAAAGATTATAGTTCTTTTGCTGTTGAAACATTTATCCACCAATACAGACCATGGGTGTAGAGTTTCGGAATCCAAATATAAATCCTCCACCCCGAAAAGTTGGATACTAGTTATTTTCTAAAAAATCGTTTTTTGTGTAATTAGGTATTAAATTTTTGGATTTTCGAAATTTTTATGATATATAAACATAGGCCGTTACTCCCTTTTGCAAGTTATTGCATTTTCGGAACCGTCCTCTAGGATATAAACACTGAAAAATACGTTAAATGAGTTTATTACGGCGAAATAATCAAAAAGTGACGAATGCCACGTGCCGTCAAAAAGTGACGAAGTCCGTTTAAATAAAAAAAAATGTCAAAAGATTATAGTTCTTTTGCTGTTAAATCATTTATCCAACACTACCGACAATAGGTGTAGAGTTTCGGAATCCAAATATAAATCCTTCACCCCGAAAACTTGTGTACGATTTATTTTCAAAAAAATCGTTTTAGTGTACTTAAATATTAAATTTTTGGATTTTCTATATTTTTATGATATATAAACATAGGCCATTACTCCACTGTGTAGGCTATTGCAATTTCGGAACCGTCCTCTAGGATATAAACATTGAAAAATACATTAAATAAGATTTTTACGACGATATAATCAAAAAGTAACGAAAGCCACGTGCCGTCAAAAAGTGACGAAGTCCGATTAAATAAAAAAAAATGTCAAAAGATTATCGTTTTTTTGCTGTAAAAACATTTATCCACCACTACAGAGCTTGGTTGTAGAGTTTCGGAATCCAAATATAAATCCTCCACCCCGAAAAGTTGGATACTAGTTATTTTCTAAAAAATCGTTTTTTGTGTACTTAGGTATTAAATTTTTGGATTTTCGAAATTTTTATGATATATAAACATAGGCCGTTACTCCCTTTTGCAAGTTATTGCATTTTCGGAACCATCCTCTAGGATATAAACACTGAAAAATACGTTAAATGAGTTTATTACGGCGAAATAATCAAAAAGTGACGAAAGCCACGTGCCGTCAAAAAGTGACGAAGTCCGATTAAATAAAAAAAAATGTCAAAAGATTATAGTTCTTTTGCTGTTAAATCATTTATCCACCACTACAGAACTTGGTTGTAGAGTTTCGGAATCCAAATATAAATCCTCCACCCCGAAAAGTTGGATACTAGTTATTTTCTAAAAAATCGTTTTTTGTGTACTTAGGTATTAAATTTTTGGATTTTCAAAATTATTATAATATATAAACATAGGCTGTTACTCTCTTATGCAAGTTATTGCATTTTCGGAACAGTCCTCTAGGATATAAACGCTGAAAAATACGTTAAATGAGTTTATTACGGCGAAATAATCAAAAAGTGACGAAAGCCACGTGCCGTCAAAAAGTGACGAAGTCCGATTAAATAAAAAAAAATGTCAAAAGATTATCGTTTTTTTGCTGTTAAAACATTTATCCACCACTACAGAGCTTGGTTGTAGAGTTTCGTAATTCAAATATAAATCCTCCACCCCGAAAAGTTGCATACTAGTTATTTTCTAAAAAATCGTTTTTTGTGTACTTAGGCATTAAATTAATGGATTTTCGAAATTTTTATGATATATAAACATAGGCCGTTACTGCCTTATGCAGGTTATTGCATTTTCGGAACCGTCCTCTAAGATATAAACACTGAAAAATACGTGAAATGAGTTTATTACGGCGAAATAATCAAAAAGTGACGAAAGCCACGTGTCGACAAAAAGTGACGAAGTCCGATTAAATAAAAAAAAATGTCAAAAGATTATAGTTCATTTGCTGTTGAAACATTTATCCACCACTACAGAGCTTGGTTGTAGAGTTTCGTAATTCAAATATAAATCCTCCACCCCGAAAAGTTGCATACTAGTTATTTTCTAAAAAATCGTTTTTTGTGTACTTAGGCATTAAATTATTGGATTTTCGAAAAATTTATGATATATAAACATAGGCCGTTACTCCCTTATGCAGGTTATTGCATTTTCGGAACCGTCCTCTAAGATATAAACACTGAAAAATACGTGAAATGAGTTTATTACGGCGAAATAATCAAAAAGTGACGAAAGCCACGTGTCGACAAAAAGTGACGAAGTCCGATTAAATAAAAAAAAATGTCAAAAGATTATAGTTCATTTGCTGTTGAAACATTTATCCACCAATACAGACCATGGGTGTAGAGTTTCGGAATCCAAATATAAATCCTCCACCCCGAAAAGTTGGATACTAGTTATTTTCTAAAAAATCGTTTTTTGTGTACTTAGGCATTAAATTATTGGATTTTCGAAATTTTTATGATATATAAACATAGGCCGTTACTCCCTTTTGCAAGTTATTGCATTTTCGGAACCGTCCTCTAGGATATAAACACTGAAAAATACGTTAAATAAGATTTTTACGACGATATATTCAAAAAGTAACGAAAGCCACGTGTCGACAAAAAGTGACGAAGTCCGTTTAAATAAAAAAAAATGTCAAAAGCTTATAGTTCTTTTGCTGTTAAAACATTTATCACCACTACAGAGCTTGGTTGTAGAGTTTCGGAATCCAAATATAAATCCTCCACCCCGAAAAGTTAGATACTAGTTATTTTCTAAAAAATCGTTTTTTGTGTACTTAGGTATTAAATTTTTGGATTTTCGAAATTTTTATGATATATAAACATAGGCCGTTACTCCCTTTTGCAAGTTATTGCATTTTCGGAACCATCCTCTAGGATATAAACACTGAAAAATACGTTAAATGAGTTTATTACGGCGAAATAATCAAAAAGTGACGAAAGCCACGTGCCGTCAAAAAGTGACGAAGTCCGATTAAATAAAAAAAAATGTTAAAAGATTATAGTTCTTTTGCTGTTGAAACATTTATCCACCAATACAGACCATGGGTGTAGAGTTTCGGAATCCAAATATAAATCCTCCACCCCGAAAAGTTGGATACTAGTTATTTTCTAAAAAATCGTTTTTTGTGTAATTAGGTATTAAATTTTTGGATTTTCGAAATTTTTATGATATATAAACATAGGCCGTTACTCCCTTTTGCAAGTTATTGCATTTTCGGAACCGTCCTCTAGGATATAAACACTGAAAAATACGTTAAATGAGTTTATTACGGCGAAATAATCAAAAAGTGACGAATGCCACGTGCCGTCAAAAAGTGACGAAGTCCGTTTAAATAAAAAAAAATGTCAAAAGATTATAGTTCTTTTGCTGTTAAATCATTTATCCAACACTACCGACAATAGGTGTAGAGTTTCGGAATCCAAATATAAATCCTTCACCCCGAAAACTTGTGTACGATTTATTTTCAAAAAAATCGTTTTAGTGTACTTAAATATTAAATTTTTGGATTTTCTATATTTTTATGATATATAAACATAGGCCATTACTCCACTGTGTAGGCTATTGCAATTTCGGAACCGTCCTCTAGGATATAAACATTGAAAAATACATTAAATAAGATTTTTACGACGATATAATCAAAAAGTAACGAAAGCCACGTGCCGTCAAAAAGTGACGAAGTCCGATAAAATAAAAAAAAAAAGTCAAAAGATTATCGCTTTTTTTGCTGTTAAAACATTTATCCACCACTACAGACCTTGGTTGTAGAGTTTCGTAATTAAAATATAAATCCTCCACCCCGAAAAGTTGGATACTAGTTATTTTCTAAAAAATCGTTTTTTGTGTGCTTAGGCATTAAATATTTGGATTTTCGAAATTTTTATGATATATAAACATAGGCCGTTACTCCCTTATGCAGGTTATTGCATTTTCGGAACCGTCCTCTAATATATAAACACTGAAAAATACATTAAATAAGATTTTTACGACGATATAATCAAAAAGTAACGAAAGCCACGTGCCGTCAAAAAGTGACGAATTTCGATTAAATAAAATAAAATGTTGATAATTTGACTAGTGCTATCTTCTTCAGCTTATTACAACTTTTACTTTTTTTTATTTTTGTGTTTACTCTTTGAGGATGTTGTCAGCTTGTTAAACAATTAAAGTTATAATAAATAAGAAGCATTTAATATAAAAAAAATAATTACCGCACATTAACATATTGTGGAAGACCGAAGAAATTTTTTTCAAATCATAAAGTCGCTAGTCAAATATATATATTTACTTATTCATATTTTTCTCCTTGGTATAACCAATTTCAATGAGTTCCTTTAACTAAATGTTCAATCATATATTTGTTTTAGTTTTAATGTAGTGGTACCGCGAAGTGATGTACATAATTTGTGATGACGGCAAATGCATATGTATAAGTTATTGCGAATAGGACCCTGTCGTTTGTATTTGAAGACTTAAAAGAGATACAGTTAGTCTTTGGATAGACACTGCACAGGTTCTGATATTGTATATCTGTCGTCGTGTCAGTAATTCTGTCCGTATCCGGTCGCCGCCAATTTCGCGCACCTGCACCGACTTGACCGTACCCGGAAACAGCAGCTGTCTGTCATGTTGTGATAGAGATAGCCACCACGATAGCGTTGTGTAAATCCAAATCCTCCAAGTTTACATTGCCGTCGTTCTATTAATGTACTTATGTGTGACCAATAAAATAATAATAATTACGATTATTAGTTATTTCGACTGCATATTACACATATGCGTTGTTTCATTCCAATCATCGTAAACGATTGTTAACCGCGTGCCATACTTTTTATTGTAATCGTTAGTTTATTATAATGATTTCATTTTTGATATATAATTGCAGATTTCTTTATTGGCCGTGCCAGATCTGCTCCATACGCAACTTATTGAAGTTATATCACGAGGTTTACTCATTCGCACAATAAACACCTACATTCTTTATTCAGTCCATCCCATCATCATATATTTTGTGTAGAATATAAATAAAAAATGCCAATATACCTGTATAATCATAGATCGGTAAAGCACGATTGAGCCATAGAATATTTTATGTAATGTTGCCATATTCATGTTGTCAACATTTTGTTATTTATTATCAGTATTTAATATTTAAACTTTCTATCAATATTTAAATCTTAAGAATACGGAATCAATATATTTAAGCCAACTTGAAAGCAGATACTAAGGTATATCAATCTAATTTATTATTTTTTTATTATTATCAAACAGATCTAAATATACTATTGTAATATGACATATTGACTATGAAATCTTGTTATTTTTTTGACATGTTAAATTTTGAATTATTTAAATAAATATTTTTGTATAATACAGTTCAAAATTGAAATTGTCGACCTCGCAGAGTTTTTTTATGCTCAATCGAGTAGGTTTTCTTTTATATTTTATTTATTTTGATATGCTGACAATTTTGCTTAATCGTGTTTCAGCCTCATAAATATGCACACGACGGGCTCGGTCTAAAATTTTTAGAGACACCTTACAATCGGATGATATTGTTATAAATTTAATTAATAATTATAGTAAAAAAATCTAAAAATTTAATTATATTTTCTGTGGTTTTTTTCGTAAACTTATTGGTTTCTGTTTGTTGATAACTCTTCAATTTTTTTATTTCTAAAACTTTCTTTTTCTACATTTTTTTGACTTATTTTTGTTTATGTGTGATGTATTTGTTTTTATTTTTTTTAAGACATTATCGTCAGTTTTATAACTTATAATGTTATATAAAATAAAGTATAATTTTGTTATACATCGTGTCTGTCTTACAACGTGTTTTAACGTACCTTTTTTTACTGTATAGAATCTTACACATCATTTATGTAGGAAATTAACGTATGTAATTTTTTTACCTGCTATTCTCGTGTAAGAACTTACGATTCCTCACTTAATTAATAAAATGTTAAAATGTTAAAAAAAAATGCATTTTATACACCAATTTAATTAGTAATACTTAATCTATAGTTAATATAAACAAATACATATTGAATGATACATTTAATAAGAAGGTATTAATTGGTGTAAATCTATTGTTTTTAATTTTGTCTTAGCACGGCGTTCGCCCATTTCCTGACGCTTACCAGTGTTGAATTTAAATGCGTCTGGCTAATATCTTAGCGTCTAAAGAAATAAGTGAAACTGCTGCAGGTCCTAAATAATTATTAATCACATTTTATTATTAGTTCATGAAGTTAAAGTGAGTTAAAACTTGTTGGATACCAAAGCTTATCGGATTTGGATCTACATTTACAAATATAATACAATAATACAAAAAATAATTAAATAAGTCTATATACCTGCCTATGCTTATATATATATATATATATTTATAACTAAATTTACAAAATACATAATATTATCATACTTGAATTAGGTACCTAGTTTAACTTAAAATTTGACTCGCCCAGTTTTTATATCAACAACCTACAACCTACAACCATGTACTGTGAAAATCCAACATTTAATCTTCATTTCTTCAACTTTTAACTCTTAACATATCAGCGGCTCCTCATGATTTGAACCGTTCAAAATTGTTGCGGCCTATCGTGTATCGATTTTACTCGGTAACTTGTAGAGCTAATCCGGCCTTGCTAAGACTTTTATAAAAGTAATTTCTAACCACCACAAGGACACGTAATAATTATTCAATATTGTATGTTTAACTGTTGTGTAACATTGATGTAGGTTCTTAAAATTATTTCGGGTCTGTGTTCTGGAGAATAGGAAACGTTGTTAATTTAAAATTGCATTGATTATTTATGTGTGCATCTACGAAGCTGAAACGTTTTAATGATTTATATTTAGGATATAAAAAACAAATTATACGCCTTGAATAAAAACAAACAAGGAAAGTTAAAAAGAGTCGTGGAAAACCTTTAGAAATTATAAATAAGAACAGTAATCGAAGAAACATAAATATTATTTATGAAAATAAAAACTAAAAGTATTTGAAAAATGATTTTTGAACGAAATTAAAAAAATAATAAGAAATGAACAGTTTAAATAAATAGTTTTGTTTGTAATGTGTTTTTTTTATTTATACACATTAATACACAATGTGTGAATTTAATAATGGAATTATAAAAATGCCAAACTGTTCCATCACTCTTTTAAAAAGACAAATCTTTTTTTTAAATCGTCAACAGGTGTCCATGATAATGAATGATTAATAAATAATTGATATTGTATAGTAACTATCTATAGCTAATAACACATGCATAAAATAATCAAATAAATATAAATTTAATAATAATACATGTGTATCGCATTACTCGGCTTGTCCGGCGTATTATACAGACAATTTGACTATATTATTGCGCAGAGCAACACATTAATGATAATATATTATAATGTTTAATCGAAATTTTATTTTTTCTTCAAACGAAATTTTTTTCGTTATACATTTTGAAATGTGTATGAATTAGTTTACTAATATACACTACGTGTGAACATACAACTGAATGATAAATCTAGGAAAACAGATGTCAGCAGCTCTAGACCTACAAAAATGCTCAATGACACGGGACATAGACTTTAACGACCTGGTGCCATAGAAAGTATCAGAACCAAGGTACGAGGTGGTGGTAAACAACAATTACAATCAAATTGTGAGCGTGTTGGCCGGTGACAGCAGCCAGTTGATTTGTATATAGACATTACGCTTTGTACTATCTATTGTTTGAGTTGCATACCGTGGTCACTTTGTACGGTTAAAATAAATTGGTAAAAATCGATCACGGACACTTTGTACAGTATGAATAAACCGGAAAATATATTTTACAATATAATATTAAATTAAATTACTCAAAACTTTAGATCGTGAATTGTGATCGCAATCAGTATGAGACATGGGTTTGGTGACACAGTAGAGCATAACATTTACTCTCTGAAATACACTATGAACCAAAACTAAACAATTATAAACTAAATCTTAAATTATTAAGTATGGTTATGATTATACTATTTTAAGAATAAATCAATCAAATATTCGTTGGAAGTATTCGAAAGTAACTTATACAGGTAAAGTTACTACAAACCCTTATGGACCGGTGAGTTATAAGTTATAATAAATCATATTATTTTATAATATAACAGAATATTAAATTAATAAATTAATATATATCGGCGATAATTGTGTAAAATTTAACAGGTATATGTTAAAATTGTTGTATATATATATATATAATATATAATGTGTATTAGTTGATGATACAGATTAATATAAATTAGTTAGTGCTGATTGAGTGATGACTGGATATTGGTACACTAAAAAGTAAGAACCATGTATCGTTTTGGTGCATAAAATTCATAGCCGCCCGACGATACAACATTCGTTTTGGTGTTCATATTGCTTTTCCATCACCAATATGCCGATCAGTTGTGCGTCGGCCGAGTCTTTTTATCGCCTCACATATCAGTTTTGATGTCAATACATTTTATATATGCACATTTTCGGGACTACACCTCATACCTAAATCACGCATCCTCACATTGCAAACGCGGACAGATCACCTTGTAATTGTGCCGTATAGATACGTCCGGTGTGCATATTATATTATTAGTATGGAATCTGCTTCGTTAAAAACGTTTGACATAATAATGTATACCAACATAGTATTCTTGTCAATCAGTGGACGATATATTAATATGTTTGTAACTAGACTTGGTTATCGGTACAGACCATCGACGATGTTTTTTTAAGTGGTTGCAACCCACAGCCTTTATTTCATTTTTATGCTGCCGAGCATGCGGTCGTTGTAAGCCGTGGTGTTCACGATGCATGAGACTATGAGAGGGATAAGTGAGCCGTCTCGTGCTGACGGTGTACTATATAAAATCACCACTGATGTAGATCGATATTAGTCCACACTGCTATTGCTTGTATGTTTTCGAATAGGCGTGAAATAAGTCCACCGATACCCGAATATCGTATTTGCATAACTGCATGTGTACAAACGTATGATTATCACTCCATCTAAGGTGTAGTTGTTGATATGCATTCGATCTCAATAAATATTTCCTTTAGTGGTGTTCTCACGTGGAATGCGTGTTGAAGAGTTCATATCCGTCCCACTTTGTACAAATTTTCACAATCCTCTCTATATCCACCTACAAATCTACAAGTCTATGAAAAGTAAAAAGATATTTTATATTAGAGTGTATTCCGCGCCCACATTTCCGTGTACTTTTGGTTTTTTTTGAGGAAAGGAGTGCTTTACGAATTTTAAATTTATGCTTACTGCATGTTCACAGAAATAGTATACATTCTACTAACTTAACCTAACCTAAATTTATAATTTAAAATTATAAAAACATTTAACTGTTAATGACTCGGACAGATTTGATATATTTTTGTAATATGCAATATACTTATATATATTTACTATAGTATGCTAAAACTTTAAATTTCAAATAAAAATTATAGCGTAAAATTAAAACATCTTACCATCGAGTATCGGAACTATAATAGATACAACATTGCTTTTATATTAAATTACTTATATAAAATAATTTATGTAAAGATAAATGTGTAAATTATTAATTTACAATTAATAATGTACCATTTTCCATTCACAAGATAATTAATCTATTTTTTTTATAAGCCATTTAGCATCGAACTTGTCGACTTAATTGCTTGAGGTACCGCGTAGTAAACAGATGAGTACAACCAAATTATAATTGTATTGAATATTATATAATAATAATAATATTATATTATATTTTATATTATATTTCACGTAATACGGGATAACGGAAACCGACGTTATCGCTAAAGTATAATTTTTAATATATAATATCGCTGACGGACGTTGGATATGGTTGCGTTATAGAGTGGGATGCGCCACCGTTAGAAATCATAAAAATATAGTTGGCTGCTAAGTGTGCCAGTTGACGGAGTAATAAGAAACTATACATATTTTTATAAAACCTTTTTCCCTATTTCAAATGCTACAAAGTCATTAATAATCGTAGACACATAAGTAAGACATTGATCGAAAAGTGATATGTTTTTTTATGTTTTGTTGGAAACAAATTTCTGATGATAATATTAACAAGTGAGAGTTATATCATCATAAAAGTGTTTTATAAATATTAAATTATATATAGTTTAAAATGTTTGATTCCAGCAAAACATAGCAAAAATAATCACCTTTCAAACAGTATATTACTTAAACATCTACGATTATTAATACATTCATAACACTTGAAATACGAATGCACTGTTTTTGATACAAATAGACAGGTTTTGCGTCCTCTTAATGTATATAACTTATTCCTGTGATATTATTAATAACATTGTTTACTTATTTGTTACACCATCAGCCTGCAGATCTTCTCCATTGATCAATCGATCGTCTTCATGACCGTGTATAACGTCCAAACCGTTTTCATCAGATTCCACTCTGTATATATCCTTTAAACAATATTATGATTGAATTATTTTTAGGTATTGTAGGTATATTTACTAGAGTGGCGATTTGCAGGATTAATTTATTTTTTAGTAGTGGGTTCCGGGTGTGTTCCCGCAAATATATATTATATTGTTTTTACACAACTATGATACTAAACAATGATCAATATTATCTTGCATTATATTTTATAAATGTTGAGTGTTATATCGTAAAAAAATCTAATCATAAATTTACAGATCAATTATAGACATACATTTTATGTAAGAAAACCCTAAAACATGGACAATGGAAAATTGACAGGGATACTATAGGTGTTCGTATTTAATTTTTCGTACAATTATTCAAATTGTAAATATTACAATGTTCAATTATGCTCATATTATTATTACAAGTATAATTATATGAATCACGGATTTGTCTGCAATAAGTTAACAACTAAGCTGGTGTTTTGTACTTGGTTCGTCAGATTTCGATATTTTTCTCTAATTTCCAAACCGTCTCCTTTGTTTTCTATAATTCCATGATGTACGGAACTTTGAACGACTGCAATTTCATCTGTTTTTGCCATTTGCATGAATTCTCGTGGCATTTTTTGTGACAAATTATGTTACATGAACATTTGTAAAGATTTTAAACAATTTGATTTTTTTTGCAATGGATCCATTTTTTTCGCCAAAACAAATTAATCGTTTAGTTAAATGTGTGCCTTGTAACCATTTTTTAATGATTATATTAACGCGAACAAATTATAGGTAAATTCAACCAATGAATAATACTACAATAATAGTTTTAAAATAAATATTAACTGAATGCTTGAATAAAGCGGGTTGTCAATAGTTTCACGCAAATAACGTAATTAATTTTTCTTAAATCAGCCCGACAAATTTTTTTTTTTTAATTTTATAAAATGAACTCTATATTCCGTTTTTATTTGATAATTATTTTAAGCTGTATTGTGCGATAAACTGAAAACATAATTTCGTAATTAAATAATATTAAATATTAGAATTTAATTATTTCTCGTATAAATTCCCCATCTACAATACAAAATAAATAGCCTACCATCAATTAAAAATCAAAATAATAGTTAAACCCAAGTGTTCTCAATATTTGTAATTTTAAAATTATAAATTCAAAAGTTAGAACTTTCCTATAGTCCAGATCTATAGATAAATAGATTTTAAAAACTGTAACTTATTAACTCAAGAAAAATGTTACGAAGAAATAAGTTTATATTATTTGGAATTTGTTATATAAACTATATATTTAATCTGAAAAATATGTGTCTGTAGTTGATAATGCAATCTTTTATTATATATATAATATCCAACCTCAGTGGCATATCCAAAATTTCTTTAACACGTTGGCTGCACGCCTGCATATGGCCGCCGGCGACCCAAGTCATTTCAAGGAGTGAAGGGTCACACTATTTTTACATAATTTTTATTTTAATCATTTTCAATAGTATATTATTAATATTTGTGTTAAAAAAAAATCCAACATTCCACGATTGGTAAATAAAAAATATTTCAAACTCTATAATTATAATATGACGTATTAAAATGTATATAATATAGTATCTCGTTTGATCCATAGTCAACGGTCAATAGTCCGGTTTTCCGCTCGTCCTAGCCCGTGTGACTCGCGGGTTTTTGTGCGTTCGCGTTCGCTAAGTATACCGCTGTCTGATGATATTCGTACGAGCCCGTCAATAATAATTGTCGACACCCTTGTGATACCGTCACACACAGATCGTCGTTGTCTCCACGTGTTTCCACTTTGCCGATACAAAACGATCGCCGTATGAGCGCAGTGTAGGCGTGTAGTTGATCCGTATAACCGTTCTGCAGTTACGTCCACACAGTGTGTACTATTATGTGTACCGGCTGTATTATATGCTTTTTTGACACGGTACTCGTCGTTGTGGTCCGGTAAATAACAATATATTATATTTTATTTTATTATTATTTTCGATTTGAGTCACCTCAAGCCCTGTTTAAATATCATGCATGATGTCCCGTCAGAGAACTATTTGACTGTTGAGTAATGTTTTTTTGTTTTGTTACAATAACAAAATTATGCTGTCCGTAACGTTTGTGTACACGTCATTACAACAATATACATTTGTTATATTGTTTCTTTATTTTTTTTGCATTTTCAAGTATATTATATAAGCGCGAAGTGGCGCCGAACCTATAACCTAAGAGGGGCGACTCTACTCCATTTTTCGGCGGGTGGGGTCAGTGGGTAACCAAAAACATTATGTACAGCAAGAATAGGGATAAACAATAGTACTGCCTAACAAATAACAATATGTAGTGTACTATTTGTTTCAAATAAACTGTCGAAGTACGTATAGTTAGCATAAATATAAAAGGTTATAGCGCAAAAGGTGGTGGGTAACAAGATATCATTTTTGCCCTCCCCTCCAAATTTAAACTTTGTTCGGCGTTACTGAAAGCGCATATACCTACATATGTCTGGTATTGTACGTAACAGGCATGACCGCGGAACACATACGAATGAAACTGTAGATGCTTCGATATCATCAATTTTCGTGGCTTACGAACTACAGTTTACATTCTGTGGTTCCGTTTGAATTCACCACATCGTAACATACTAACATATGGCAGAAATAATAAAAATACACATATAAAAGTATAAAGAATATATTTCGTTAAAAAAAATTATTAATAAAATGTAAAAGTATAAAATATAATAATAATATAAAGAATTCGAACACTAAATAATACTATGTCCATACGTAGTATAGCAACATGCTCTTTTGGAATGCCAATACTAATTAGTAATTAGACATTAGTAATTATATAGGAACATGAAATTCCAGAAAATGATAGTTAAAAATATATTAGTAGAATTTTTCTGTTTCTATGATTTTTTTTTTTTTTTTGTACAAATTAAGCAAAGAAAAATATAATAATAACATAATAAATTGAAGCAAAGAAAATATGTAAATAACTAAGCTAAATTATGCTGCAATAAGTGACTTCTTAAGTTTTGTTTCACATTTCATCTTGCGTTCTTTTTACTATTAACACGTGTAAACATAAGCTTATTGAGAATACATTATATAGATCGTTTATTTCTATTAAAAATTAAAATATTTTTTTTAATTACAATCATTATTATGAGCGCATATCGATTCCGCCGGCTATTGATCCCCCCTTTCCTCTTTGTATATGTATTTTAAAATGTATAGTCTATTTAGAAAGTATACATAATTTAGACAATATAATATATAACTATAAATTATAATATTAGTATTTAATTAATATGTATATGTGAATATATTGTTAAATGTATAATCTAAATTGTATAAAATAATTATAGTTGTATAGTTCAAAATTAAAGTGTATAACTACTTTTGATAATATTTGGCCATAGACTGTGCACATGATGAAAAGTAAAGATACATTAACTATACATTTTAATTTTGAACTATATAATTATTATCATTTTATAAAATTTAGATTATACATTTTACAATATATTTACATATACATATTAATTAAATTATGCATTTTCATTTTGAATTATATAATTGGGGGTGGGGGGGCGGGGGCGGGGGTGATGAACAGTGTCCGGCGGAATCAATGTGTAGATTTTATAAACAATAACGAGCGGAATCAATATAAACCTTTTTCCTAAGCAGGTAATTTCGGCGGAATCAATAAATCCCCATTATTATAAGTTGGAGAATTTCCAACTTCGTAAACATATTAGCTTTAATAATTCTCATAATAAATAAACATTGATAAACTTCAATTTTTTTAATTATAATAGTGTTGTCATAAAAGACACCGACTAGGGTAAAGAAATTTATGTTCGTGATATATTTAATTACGTGATATTTCTTTTAGCGTATATAATGAACATACCTTCAGTAAACATCTAAATAACATCAAATCATATGATAACTAGTATAATAAAAGAAATATCACGAACATGCCTTTCTTTACCCCATATATAATACGAATATGTAATATATTAATATGTGAAATTGAGTTCACAGAATAGATTAATTTTTTGAAATTTAAGCACCTATAATAAAATAGAGAAATTATAAAATTATACATTACGATTACATCCACTTATTATAATAAATTATGTACTTATCTATAGTCACTATTCGCTAGTACAACAATAATATTACTATCACTGATATGTCATATGATGATGATTGTATTGCTTATAGATAAACTAAAAATTAAAATTAAATTACACCTATAAGTAAAAAAATGAAGAATTTAATAAATGGTCAATTTACACTTTTAATTTTTTGTTAAAATTGTTTTTAATTTATTACCTAAAAAATAAAAAAATATTTCCTGACTTGTTTTTTTATAATACAATATTATTAATTATTCAAATATTATTATTTGTCACGATTAATTAATAAAAAAATACTGAAAGGATTTAGATCTATATTGGAAAGCAATTATACAGATTTCAGGTAAATACAATAAAATATAAATAGATAATGTTTCACTTATACTAGTTATTCAGTTATTCTAATCCAAATTAATGTTTATAATATTATTTTTAATACCTTCATATAAACTGCATGTCGATTTTATCTGATTTCACAGTAATAAATGCAATACAAATTAACGCAACAATCTTCCTATATTATTACGTAATATTATTTATAATATACAAGTATACAACTTAGTTCTCTATATTAATACCAAGGTCTAATATATTTCAGATATATCAATTTAAATTTAAATATTATGTGTTAAACCTTATTTATAACACTATATTAAAATATATAATACTATAATATAATACTTATTATAAAATAATACACAGAAAAAATGTAACAATAATGATTCTAAAAAAACGTTATTTAAATTTTAAAAGTTGATAATAATAAAAAAAAAAAAAAAAATACCATACTTACCTATAGTTACAAATATTTTATACATTTTAAATTATGTATGTATTCTACTCTCTAATCGTATATGCATTTTTTAACTACAAAAGTACCTTATTATAATTTAAATTTAATTTAAACATATTTTTAATAATATATTTAATAATCGTTTTTATTATTTTATAACTTAGTAATTCCAATATAACTTACATAAAACAAATATATTTTTCAGGAAGTCATTAACAAAATTAAAAATGATACAATTATTTTAAAAAGTCAGTGGTTTTTAGATGTTTTGATATTTCATTTAATAACATATTTTGTATAATTAACTTTAATGAATTAAATTGTAATTCAAGTCAATATTATTTAGTAAAGAAAAATTAACGATATTTTCTATTGATTTATACGTTTCGTTTATAGTTAAAATTAAATAATATATATTATGATATATCAAAAACAATAAATTATTAATTAATAGACAAAAATATTTATGTATAATTATAATATTAATATATAATATTATAAATAATCATTTTACCTTATGAATTATTTTTGTTAAATAAAAATTCAAAAAATATATTTATTTTAAAATGAAATAAAATATTTTATATTTTGACCTTAAAAAATTAGGAATATTTGATTGTCGTTCAGAAAAATACAAGCAAGTTCATGTTCAATCGAACTTCCATTTTTTTTACCAGTTTTTGTTTTTTCTTATTATAATATCTCCTATTTCAGAAAATGTCATTCTTGTCCTATTCGTTCCAACTATTTGACACAATTTTGTTAATAATTTCCAAATATTGTGATGTTTATTACTGACGAGAAACGAATTATTTATATAATTTTTTACATCGTTAATAGATATAAGCTCAGGTTTTATAGGGATCACGATTAAAGATTTATGGACTTTATATATATACTATATATTATTGACTCGTAGTAGATTTTGTACTTGGGAGAGAAAGTCTACCTTAGATGGACACAATCATAACAATCCATTTTGTCATGGATTATTGATTCAATCTCAGTGACCGTAGATAACATGCAAAAGGTACCACCAAAAATCATGGACAAATCTGAATTATCAATTATTACTATCGTAATCACTATTCACTTATCACTGTTTTAATAAAAACAAAACACGTTTTTTTTTAAATTCGTGTTATAAACGTCTTATAAATTATAATACTATTGATTAACAAGACTAAACTTATACTTTAGCTAGTTGATAATGATCATAACATGTATTTAATTATTTTACATTTTATTAGTTATTTGTTTGCATGAATTTTATTTTGAAATGTGTTCATTAATAAGAAAACATCTGCAATGGAACATACTAAAGATTGTAAGTTCAAGACAGACTAGTATTTATACTCAAAGGTTACTGTCGGTTGTTACTCCAAATATAATTGTGCCACCTAAAATGAAAGGTAGGTTTGCCAGTGAAGAACAAAAACGTATGATTACAGAATTTGTTACCAAATCAAGTTCCTCAATAATTGATTGGAATGCATTGAAATCGTCTGTTTTGTCCATTAATCGTGGGTATATAAATGAAAAAAATATTAATGGATGTATACTAGAGACATGCTCACAACAACAGCGTTCAGACTTAGTCAAGTCATTTATGAAGTATGTGAAACAATGTAGTAATGGTAAACCTAATATAGCATTAGAGCTATTGTATATTCGTTCATGTTACAAGTCACGAAAGGAATTGACAGACGATGACCAATATGAAATTCAGACCAATTGTCATTCTTTGTTTAAAAATAATCAACATTTATTGAATTCTGTTCTTCTTGAAGGTAGGTTGTATGACAATATGTAAATATCTATTTTTTTTATTAATTATTTTATTTTGCTATTTAGGTTTAGTGATGGGAATTTGTTGTACACCTTTATGGCGTGATTCATTGGAATTTATAAAAGCATCAAAAATTGAAGATGACATTACAGTAAATACATTAGTTTGTATAATTTTAAGAGCATTTGAAGAAGCAGAAATTGATTTGGGATGGAATTTAGTACACAAAATTTTTAATCGATATAGAATACTACCATTAGAAATAGTTGCAGCATGGTTTAATCTCTGTGAAAAAAATGTAACTTGTAGTCATCGTAGAGTATTAGAATTTTTAAGAGATAATGAGTATATTATCAGAGAAGATTTAGCAGAATTAATTCGTAACAAATTAAAACAATTGGGTATTAAGACTACTACTACTATGATTTATCATAATAAGTAAATATTATTTATAAAATGCTTTGGTTTAGAGTTAGAAAATTATATTTAATAAATATATGTATTTTCTTATCTAGTGGAAAATGTAAGAATTGTAATCAAATATTGAAAAATGCTGATGTCACAGATTCAGAGTTTAAGATGCTTCAAGAACGTTTTTTATCAAATGTAATGATTGGAAAAAATATATTTAATAACTCTTCTCCACAAGAGTTGAACGATTTTAAAGATTTCATTGAAATAACTGCACCATACGACGTGGTAGTTGATGGATTAAATTTGGCATACGCATATCGAGGAAAAATCGGTAATCATTCCTTAGTAAGTATATTTTGGTGCAATAGCATAGTATTCATTAGTATATTAATAAAATAAAAAAATCTTTAATATATACATTTTATATGTAACAAATGTGTCATGAGACATGAAAAATATTGTTCTGTGATACTTATTAGTTAACATACAGTCCACAATACCTTTACCAAAATTGATTTTGCATATAAGAACTCGAATAGTAAGGATTACTATTCAGTAGTTATAATATAATTCTATACAATAATAATAATAATTATTATTATATACATGCAAATGGTATATACATAGTATATACTGGATTATACTTGAGCAGACTCTTTTTTTAGTGGGTGTATGAACAAAGTTTTAAAATAACACTTTAATAAAAAAAACCAAAGTAATATATAGGTATAATCAATTTTCACTGATTTATCTTAAGAATTAGACAATAATTATAAAATCATATCTTTTTCAATAACACGTTTTTATAAAATTAAAATTTTTAATTTTCAACATAAAAATAATATGTTGAGAAACCTATTATTTTTTAATAAAAAGTAAATTCCATTCAATTTTAGAAATGATATGTCCAGCGACTAGTTTTTATCAATAGTACATAAGTCATATTATATAATTTTATCCTACTTAATCAACCAGTTTCTAATACACAGAATGATGGGGTATTGTGCAAACAGTTCACCCCCATGAGGCGATACCACAAGGAAAAATAAAATTATAGAATGATATCATGCGCACCTATGATATTTTTAATGCATTGATATTATTGGTAAAGCATTTATATTTTTGGAGATCACTTTTCTTCAGGTCGCTTTTGAGACAAACTGTATTTGTAGTTTGCTTGGTAATTTTTATTAATTAGATATTATATAAATTTTGTTATATAGACCAAGATTATCATGAAGAATTTTATTGAAAAGAAATTAAAAGTATTATTAATTGGCAGAAAACATCTAATTAAGATGCTGGGAAAAGAATTTGATTTTATAAAAGAAAATGCTCAAGTATTTTTTACAAATGATCTGTAAGAAAATGATTATGTTATACAAATTAATCTTAAACAAATATAAATGTATGTTTATAATATTTTATTTTATTTTTTTGCTTAGATCTAAAGATGATCCATTTGTTTTATATGCTGCAATGTATAGTGGTATTAATACAAAAATTCTTACCAGAGATCTTATGCGTGGTCATAAATTTTTGCTAAATGATGTTCACATAAAAAGCATATTTCAAAAATGGTTACAAAAACATAGGTTAGGGTTAAAAATACGTCCAGGGGATGAAGTTATTATTAAAGTAAGGTCATATGCAATGACATATTTTTTTTTATGTATAATTTAATATTAATATGTGCCAAATATATTTCATTTTTTCATTAGTTGTTTGGAAATAGAAATCATAAAATACTAAACTAAATTTAATTAATTTTTTTAGGAGCCTATAAGACATTTACAAGCAACTCAAGAATCCACAAATGGAATATGGCACATGCCTTACCAGGAATATAAAGAACGTGGTTCTTGGTCTAAACCTGATACATCACCTGATAAATGGATGTGTATACAAATGTAGACTGAACTATATCATACTTAATTTATGTTTTTTTTTTATAATATACCGTTATGAATGTTATGATTGACAAAATATATACATTTTTAGTTAACTATTATTGATTTTTTATAAGTATCTATTTTTACAGATAAATATAAAAACATTTTATTATTTGACACTTAGTATTTCTTCTATGCTTAGCATATATTGTTGAAAATGAAGGATTAATATAACAACTCGTTTTTATAATTTTAAATATCAATCATATATATTGCAACATTTTTAGATGTTTAAATCTGTAGATTTTATTACTTTTTCGTGATTTAGGTTATTCAACTTATTATGCAATAATATTATTTTTAATGAAAAATTATATTATTGATATTTGAAACATTTTATTTTTATTGATAATCTTTTTTTTTATTTATTACAATATTTAAAGATTATAAACTATCAATTATGAAAATATTAATAATTGTGATAAAACAATTAATTATTAGTACGAAGAATTCTATAAAAAAAAATAATAGTTTAATTAAAGTATGGAATTTAATAAAATATTGATATAAAAATGAATAGTATAATTTAAAAACTACTCCATCATTAAATATTATTTTTAAGTTAGATATCATAGTAAGACACAACACAAACATCAACTTCAAGAATCTACAAGAAACCCTGATGTGGACTATTATTGAAAATTTAAACTAAATATGACAATTATATTTGATAGATATTAAATAATTATATAATTTTTTTTTTTAATTTTTTGGATACAAATCTGTATTTAAATAAGAAAAATATAAGATGACTGATACAGATATTTTCATAATAATATAAAACAACACATGAAGATGAGGGAAGTCATCCAACACTCTGATGATTAATAATTTAACCTTTTGAGACAGCACAGTGGATTATCGGGAAGAGTGTGTGATGATAGATAGGAGACTTAAGGGTTAGTTATTTAGTATGATGTAGTTTGGGATGAAACTTGTAAAAATATATTTTAGATAATTGGTCAACTATTGCAATTTTTAAATTTTTGTGGAAGGTTTCATTTGTTAGGTACCAATTAGATGATTTATAACTAGAGAACGGATTTAAATGCAAATTAAATTTTTTCTGAATGTCGGAAAACATTGCTTTCCAAACACAAAGTTCATTTCATACATCAAGGAATTAAAAAATATAATTTTTATTTTGCATTTTTTGACATTTATATGTTTTTAAGTCATTTTTTCATAAGAATTGATAAAATTCGATAAAAATTAAGCAGCATCTTATTACTGATTATACAGTGCTATTATGAAACACAAAGTAAAGGTATAACGAATGTTTCTATCTAAATTATACATTCATATTTTGGAAATAATTTTTAGAGTAAAAAGAAGATAGGAAAACTAGGAGATGATGAAAACAATACAAATAATTAATACCAAAAATAAAAATTCTTATAATTAAATAAATTTTTTTAATCTTAAAAATAATTTTAAAAGCATTGTTTAAGTGCAATTAAAAAAAATTAAATTATGAGTGCATTAAATCATGTTTTTTAAGTCATTTTCTTGTTTTTTAGAGCATTTAAATCTATTCCCTATTTATAACTTAAAATAATGACTTTATAATCATTACCTATGTAGAGTAATTACTTATTGGGTTTGTTTAAAGTTACATATTTTATTGAGTATTAGATTTCAAATATTTTTTTTAGTAGGTATCTCAACATCTTTTAAATTAAAATATATATTTTTTGTAACATAATATTGAGTTGTTATTAACTACTATTTTTTTCTTAATTAATTATTTTAAAATAAAATCTAAGATTAAATCTTTAACTAGAACTATTTTTAATTATATATACCTTATCTGTTTATATTCACATTTCACAATGTTAAAAATTTGGTATTGATAATTTAGCATTAAAAGAATATTAGGGTTACAAGTTATAACTTCAAACTTGTAACATAGGTATATTTTAACATTTGTTTATATTTTACATACATATATTTGGCAACAACAACTGAGTGATTAGTTGATACAATTATAAAATTATTTACATTTATATGTGTGTCAACAAACAAGTCGGATTATCAGCTGACTGCTGACACTTGACAGAGTTCTATTTCATTCATAAAATGTTTGTTCATTGCTTTTGTTGTATGTGCGGGCATGCGGCCAACATCTATTCTGAGCGACAGAATGTAAATCATATTAGTAATTCGTATTAATAGTGTAATGTACACTCATAGGCGCAATTAGTGTTTGAAATTTAGAGGAGTTTGGAGGGGGACTGTGGCTCAGTTCTATACTAGATTTTCAATGTATTATGTAAAAATCATTAGTTTTTTTTTGGCGGGGGGAGGAGAGGAGGCTATAGCAATTCTAAGGGGAATATGCGTCTATGCTCTCCAGACTCCCTTATTTGCGCCTATGTGTACACTGTATATTTTATTTTGTACTTGGTGTTTGTATTTTATTCTCACTCAACACCTGTCACATTTCAACCAAACAGGCAAACAACGACTGAAGTCATCACTCATTACAGTCCATGACAGGATATCTTGTATTTGGAGATTGTCTTAATATGATACTATAACCATTGGTATTTAATATCTAGTGTTTTAACATAAGATTGTTATCTTTATTTAACACTTACGTACAATTACACAATATATAGGTACATATTGCACATACACAACATACACGATAAGTAGGTAAAAAATGATCAGATTTTCAACTTTGAAATTATAAAAAATTGGATTGAGTGCCATCGAATTCAAACTTTTGACAAAAAAATTACCAGTATTTTTAAAAATAAACAAAAAATTAAGGAAATGGAGATCTTCAAAATCAGTTTTTGACAACATTTTTGGATTAACTTAAAAAAGAATAACCGTATTATATAGAGGTATACACAAAATGCTTAAATTAGCATTTTATATACATGATGAAACAATTTTCAAAATATTTTGACCATTTTCGAGCTATTTATAGCCTTACAAGTTATAGACATGAGGAATTACAGGTTTCTTATATTATTATCGTCAATAATACATTTTTTTTAGGTTAAAAAGCTTAAAAATTTAATGTTAAGTTCTTTATAAGTTTTAATCGTAAGTATCTATTTAAAAATATCAACAATAAATAGGCACGGTTTTTTTATAAACGTTTGAAGTTTTTTTTTTTTTTATTAGAAAATTTACAATCTGTATTACATGACACAATAAGTAAAATAGATAACTGATATAACACTTTATACATAATAAAAATACACATGAGGCACATGATGAGGGAAATCATCCAGCGATGGTACCCTCTAGTAATTTATTTTTTGTTCATTAATTTAATAGGTCACAGCGCCAATTTCTTTTAAGTCGGCGTGGTGGGTTGTCAGGAAGAGTACGTGATGCTAAACGTTTGAAGTTAAAATTCTTACAAAATCACAAAACATTTATTTTGTAGTTACCAATTTATAAGTAACCAAAATTTGGATGTAATTACATATATTATAAACATTTTAAACGAAGAATAACGATGTGTAATATGTTAATTTCTTTGCTATAATATTATAAAAATATATTATTTGTAAGGATAACATTTATGTGTATTATAAATTTTAGTAATTTTACTTTTAGGTACGTGACCACTGGGTATATGTAATGACAAATAAGAATAACATATTCAAAATATGTGAATTAATTTAAACTACGAATATTACCTACCTATTGATATCATAAACCTATACACATTTTGTACTGTTTTACAGTGTAAATAAATGTATACTATTATAATAATTAAATACTAATAATATTTATAAATACAAAGTTTTCTGCGAAAACTAAATTATCCTACTATAATTTTAATACTTTAATACAATAATACATAGTAAAATAAATTACTTTAATAGCGATATCAAATAACATATATATTTAGTGATAAGGTTGACAGGCAATCTCCAGTGTTTCCTCTCAGAATCGTTTTTCTTATACAATGATATTATAGAATTAAATTCAAATTTAAGTATAACACGTCTATTACAGTGAACCATTCAATACCTTTTATACCTGTACGGCTATACGTTATAGTTTAGCAGTACCCACTTTCCCACTTATTTTGTTTAATAGTTTTAATTTCTTACAAATTTATTATATTTGAAAATAAATTAATATCATTAATTATAAATACAATAAGTATTTTTTAATTAGTATTTATAACTATTAACCAATGCTAAACGCTTTGTGATTATTAATTACTATAAAATATATAAAAGTATAATTGCAGTTTATTATAGGTAATATTGAAATTAATTTTATCAATTTAAACATGAAACTATATTGTATACCTATCTTCATATGTGTCTATAGGTATTCATCTATTTTATTCCTATTAGTATTAAATTGAAGGCATAATTAGTGATGGTTGAATAGTTGTATAGGTTATAGGCGTATAGCCATTTATAGGTGAAGTAGGTATTTTAAGAGTTTCCATAGACGGATATTTGTTCACACATCCGTGGGGGGCTAAACATTTTTGTCTTGTCCATTGGCGTAAACAGACAATTTTAAACACTTCAAACTAATAGCTAGTGGCTATTATTACTTTATTCTAGCATTTCTAGATGAGGCAACAAGTATATATAGGTAATAGGATCATACAAATATAAAATATTGAATAGCTACTAATTTTTTTTTTATTTTAATTTTATAAACCTATTTCTTTTTACAAATATTATATTAATAATTGTATAGGTATCAATAGATTTTGATAATTATTTTTCAATAAATAAAAATGAGGTATTGTTGAGCATTTTTTGCAACATAGAAGTTCAAAGCCAAGTTTTTATTCAACACATGACCGAAAAACTCCTTTCACTACAAGTGACGGAACTTATAATAGGTATTGTTAAAGTAACTTGAAATAGTTTATATAAATTAGGAAAAATCTGTTTTGATAAAATCTTTTTCATATCATTTAAAATTATATACAGTAGAGCCTCGATTAACTGTCAGTCTCGGGATCAGAGCTTTGACGGATAATCGAAAAGATGGTTAAGCGAGCAACAAAATTTTTTTTAAGCATACATACATACATAGGTATTATTTATTATTTTTTTTTAATAATTATGACATATATATTAATATAATTAGGTACTATTATTTATTGGTACATTATTATTATTATTTTTTAATTTATTAAAAAGTTTTAATATTTACAATTATATACATACTTAACAATTAATATTATAAAAATCGGTTAATTTTTGTAGTTCGTGTAAGTGTGGCCTGACGGTTAATGGAGAAAGACGGTTAATCGAGGTACGGATAATCGAGGGTCTACTGTACTTTTCAACAGTAGACTGCAAAATACAATTCTTTGCCATTATGACTATATAGTACATAGTATTTTCAATTTATGACTTTACGTTCGCTGACCCCTCCAGTAACGTATGGAACCCTATAGGGGTCAGCGGACTACAGTTTGGGAAACGCTGAGTCTTAGTGTAAACGAATTTGAAAATGACATATAGTATAATATACAAGTTTCGTCCAAAGTTGTGGTTTACTATTGGTTTAGCCAAGTTGCTTATATTAAGCATTGGTATGTTTTTAAATAAAGTTCTATTATTTATAAGTTTTATTATCTCCTTAATATTATGGTATAATTTCCAAAAATTGTTAACTTTTTTTTAACTGCTAACTATATAAATCATTGAATTTTTTTTAGTTTTTTTAATATAAATATTGATAAAAAATTATTCGTTGGATTAAAATTCTGGAAAATATAATACAAGATACCATATAACTTGTTTTTATGTCTATATACAAATATGTAGGCACAATTTTTTTTTATATGTACCTATTTGCAGTTGAATTTTGACAAAATTCTTAAAAAATTGCAAATTATGGTTAGAAATTCACAAGAAATTCAAGTTTTAAAAAATTAATACACGATTCCTTATAAGTAGTTTATGTTGAAAACTTGAAACAATATAATTTAAAAAATATAAAATTATTTTTATAGACGTTTTAATTTCAAATTTGTACTAAATTACTTATTAAATGATAAATAATGATGTCAATTATTCTGTTATAATTTAAAAACATTATTTGTGGGAACTGAAAAATGTTTTTATATATTATACTATTTAATAATTATATGAATTTAACTAATCGCAATTACACTTTTAATTTATTTTAAGATGTTATCTATTTATTGTATGAATTTTTTACTGTTTTATGATATTTACAGAAAGATGTTTTTAAATTTTCAGTTATATAAATTAATATAATATGGTAAAAATATATGTTATTATAATAAATAAATACTAATATATAATATAAAAAAATATAAATGCATTATTTTCGGAAAAAATTATATCAACTTACCGTAATACTAAAAGTAAAATAAATTATTTTTTTAATTAGTATTCCAAGAAATATATTTGGTAATATAGACTGACAGGCCGTTTTTGTTTAGAATTGTTTTTCCTATATACAATGATATTTCATTAAATTCAAATTTAACACACCCATAATAGTGACCCACTCGACATTTAATATATAATTATACGGCCATTCAGAGTAGGTTGATTATTTCTTTTGCACAAATACGAGTTAGAATTTGGAAAAAAGTAAAGAAACTCAATAATTAACTATTAAAAACTCTACTTCAAGTGTACAGTTATATATAATTCAGAACATAATATATATTTTAACTATTCTACCTTTTATAACCTCGGGAGTCTATATATTATAGAGTATTATATATGTTTTTTTAAATTCTTGTTATTAAATGTTATATCATAAATAGAAATTAGAATTTTTAATTAATATGCTTATATGCAACGATATACTTATAAATCAATGAATTTGAAAAATAATTAGCTACTGGAATTTAAGCTAACTCTTTTTATCCTACTTAATTTTTGTCGTTACACTTAAATTGTAATTATTTGTAGGTAGATTTATAAGTTTATTAAGTACCCATAATCTATATCTACAGCTAAATAGGTACCTAAACCAATTATAAGATTATTATATCTAAATGGAGATATAGTAGTGAGATATAAGGAAAATATTTAGGTAGATTAACCTAAAACAGTGAGGCCAATGATTTTTAGAGAGGATTTAAAGGGTGAATATAAGTTACCAGATGAGAGACGAGACATGATAGTTAAGTAAAAATCATTAGAATTCCCTAAATTATGTTAGGTATGTTACACTATTTGGTACTATTAACAATAATGTTCCTACACGAAAAAAAACATAAAATATATTATGTTCAAAAACATGATATACTCTCATATCTCATACAAAAATGACAAAATTTAAGATACATTTTCTTACCACTTTTTTATGAAAACTTAAGTGTAGTTAGTGAAGTAAAAATTTGTATGTTTTAGTTTACATAAAAAACATTTTAAAGAGTGTTTTGTACTTGTATATTATGCATAGGTATGCATGTATCTTCGCACGCTACATGTGGAACATAATATCGTATATATGAATTGAATTCTTATTACCTACAGAATAAAGTGATTTAAATAGTTAATATTAAAGTAAATTTATATATTATCAAATTAGTACAGAAGAGTATATAAACCGTGTTCTAATAAAGGAGTTTTTTTTAATATTTTAATTTTTTAATGAGTTAAAAGTAAGAGAAGACTGTCGAAATATTGACAGTACAAATATTGAAAAGTAAGATATGTCGATTCTGAAAACATCGAAAAGAACAAAATATCGACAAACCTAAATAATTATTAATTAATTAAAACGTATGACCAATTTTTTCGGTAAAACTAATCGTCATAAATTGTTGAAATAATAAAAATTAAAAATTAAAAATATAGATTATTTTTTCTTTTATAAACACCGTGAATAAATGATACAATCAGCAGTAATACATTATTATTAGGTATTAAAGTTATAAGTTATTTACTACTTATTAATGAATTATTATTTTATTTCATTATTATAACACATCATGAAATAATTTAATTAAAAACATGTATTTTTTGTTATCAGAAATTAAAATTCTAAATTTTTTTTTACAATACTTTAAATTTTTCATTAAGAAAAAATAACAATTATTTACAATTTAATGTATAAAAATTATAATGACAATCGATATTTTGTACTTTTCAATATTTTGACTGTTGGAATTTTAACCTGTGAATATTTCATACTACACCCAAAAGTAAGTAATTATCAAATTTTAAGTTCTAAATTTTCAAATTCAAATAATTCGTTTTAAAATAAACATGGTAAAAAAAATTGTTCGCTGAAGCAGTTTATATTCTCATCTAAAAATTCGATAATATTATGTAAAGTGGCTCTAATATTAATTAAGTATAAATAAATTGTAATAAAAATTCGGTATTTATAGATTTGCTTAATCCGATTTTAACAATTAAAAACTAATAAGTATATTAGTTACATTTAATAAAATAATATGTTATCCTCAGTCTACTATTTCGTATTTATATAGGATATAGCCATATAGCATTTAGACATCGTAGTGCGCAGACTTGGTTCGTTTAATATGAAATGTATATCCTAAAAATATAAATATCTTTAATTAAACGCTTAATGCTCATAATTTAATACAAGGATCTTTGTAAAGAGTTAAAAGTGAAACTAAGAAATTTAAAATATATACACTGTTAACTAAACTGTGTTATATAACACAGTTCATTTTGACCTTTTAATTTCAAATGTTGACAAAATTTAGGTATTTAAACGAAGAATAAAGATGTTAGTTATTTCATTATAATTCAAAAATATTAATTGTGAGGACTATAAACTTTTACGTGTATTATATGCATATATATATATATATATATATCTTAAGCTATAATGTGATTACATGAAGTAAGCGAAAAATTTCGACTACCTAATAGTTTTCATTATAAGTAGGTAATAACATTATTACCATATATTCAATGATATTTTTAAAATATTTAGATTAACTTTAAGCTATTAACTATTTATAATACAACCTATTCACACCGTTCTATAATTAGGTGTTATTGATTTATAAGTTCATAGTAATAATTTATGATGTAAATAACATTTCTTATATTATAGTAATTAAATATTAATACAATTAAATAAATCTATTTTAATACTAATAGTGAAATAAATTACTTTAATAGCAATATAAAAAAATATAGCATGAAATATACTTATAGTGATATAAGTTGTCAGACAATCTCCGCTTGGAATCATGTTTCGCCTATATTGATATATCATTGAATTTAAATTTGCCATACGACGTGATTATATTGTACGACAGGGCACATTATAAACCTTTTTATATGTATATTTTCAATAAATAATACTTATTAGGTATATAAAATTACAGAGTAGGGCAGTGGGCCAACCACGGGACAAAGACGTTTTATGATAAGTCTGTGTGTTGCTATTGACCTATATGCGGCTATATTACATAGGTACTCTGCACAGTTAGCACACATAAAATTGAAAGTGTTATAAAATAATGAAACCACTGAAATTCAAACTTTGTTAATTTTATTTTTGTTACTTGTAATTAATCACAAATGACTATTTTACTTGTGATTTTCAATCCTATTCATTAATAATGTAAATATTTTGTATTATATTTCTATTTTAAAATGTATATATTTAAAAAACGAAGTTAATACTTATATATAAAAAATTCAAACATACCACCTGTATTTTGTTTATTGTCTAATTTAAATTTAAGCTTAAAAATATTTTATTTAAAATATTGGAGCAGTTATAAACAATCAATAAACTATTTTCGAAATTAAATAATCCATAATAATATGTTATATTAATCTTTATACTACTATTATTTTTAAGTATTACTTAGATCTTTAGATAAATGTTCTAATTTAAAAGTTATGTACTATAAAATCTCTTGAATTGTTGAATTTGAACTTATATAGAGAAAACGAAAATCAGATTTGATAAATCCAAACCTACGGGTAGCCGTATCGGTATTTCAACCAGTTTTAACCTTATTGTCAAGTTAACAAGAAAAAACAATACCTAAATTAATATAGAAAAGTTTCTCTTCCACAATTCCATACAGTTTTTATAACAATACGGATAATTTATACACCCTACTAGGAGTGTATTACTTATATATTTTTATGCATTATGTTGGTACATATTTTATTATACCTATATTTCTAGTCATTTAAAATGAAAACGATGTCTTTTGTATAATATGATTAAATCAATAATAATAACAGTTTAGTATGTTTCTAAGGTAATATTAAGCCTGAAACTCGTATATATTATTATAGTTGAAATACAAATTACAGATATATATTTATATTAAATATTTTTAGGTGGGGGTACTTTACCAATCATGGTTCATACAGTTTATCATGACAACTAATTGGTATATAGTACTTCAATTTCTGTCGGTGACATACACAATATATTATAAATTACAGTATAATTTTATAATTTATAGACTGTGTTAGCAAAATAGTAAAAATATTGTGTGGATAGCTGTCCGAAATTTTTTGTTTTAACACGCATAAAATTTCAAAATAAATTTATTCTTAAAACAGTCCGTTCGGAAAGATACATTATTATATAGGTAGGTAGGTACGTAATATGTAGGTATTATGTCCGTTAAAATATTATATATACGCAGTTTGTGTATTATAATTACGATGAGTACCTATATCGAGTATCAGAGCATGTGTGTGTGGCGTAGGGAGGTTAATAGGATTTGTGGAAGAAGGCTGGAGGGAGGGGGTGTTAAGAAAAAAGAAATGAATAATATTAAAATTATATTATGTAGGTATACATAAATAATATTATTTAGCGGCGAAGACGAATAAGAAGCCGCTCGCCGCCGGCAAACTAACAGCAGCAGCCAGCAGGTCTCTTTTGTGTTTATATACCTACATAATATTATATTATAATTTTATTTGTATATATACATAATAATATTATACCTATACGGATGTATATATATTATCACAGTGTAACACCAGCGTACATCTACGCGTATTAGGTATACAGTGTGTATTATAAGTTTCACTGCAATCCCCACCCGGTCACCGTGCCTGGCCGCAGCGCCGCGCCACTATCGCAAATCTGGTTTCACCTGGCGCGCGCATGCGCCCGGCGGCTGGTTTTATCGTTACGGGCACCGCCGTCGACTGGTGCGTGACGTTTCGTACGTGTGACCGCCGTTGTACCGTATTTTTATTATTATTTTCTTCGTCGTCGCTGCCGCCGCCGCTGTCGCCGTTCCCCACCGTTTGTAATTTTGTTCGAAATCCACTGTCGCCGCCCGTGTGCGTGTCGCGTCGTATTGAAGCAGTAGAGTTGTATACGCAGTGCGCGTCTCGCCGTTATTATCAATAATCCGTGTGTTTGGTTCGTCCGTGCGTATTTTCCGAGTGTTATATTATCGTGTGGTTTGCGCGAAACACGACGAATACGTTCAAATCCGCCGCTGTCCCAACGATGTGTAGGTAAACAGTGTCCGTGCGCGTGTCGCCTGTTGCGAGTGTAACATATGATTAATTGTTATTAACAGAAAAATAATATAAGCGCGACAGCTCTGATCCTCCGGGTGTTTCGCGAGTGACCGTATTTTTTGTCTGTATTGGTGACGCTGTTTTCTTTCCTCCGGATCATGGCCCCAGGGGCCGCACGACCCGTTGTTTTGTCTTAGCCGCGGGCGTGTAAGTGTGCGATCGAGATGATGACCGTCAACCGAAATCCCGCAGTACCTACCGTTACCGCCTGCAAACGCTGTTGATCGTCGGACATCCTGTGATAAAAAGTGAGTACCTACCACACACCTTACTCACATATTTGTGATAACCTGTCATCGTATACATATTTCCGTTCCCCCACTCCGTGTTTACTATGCCCTTATTTGTCGCCAAAAAAAAAAAAACCATAAATTCCGAACAGAAAAAGGCGGTTAGGTTTCGCGCATTTGAATTGTCGGCGGCGGCGATGGCCTCTGTATTTGTGTGTATGCTACCTGCGCGTCGCCGCCGCCGAGTTCACGTATAGATTGCGTGCAAAGATGGCTGCCGGACGGTGACCAGGTAACCTCTATTACTTTTTCTTCTTTATTTTGTCCGTATCTACTATCTGATCACGATCGACCACTGTTGGCGCGATTTCCAATCAATAGGATCATTTTTAGCACATTTATCATGATATGTGCGGGTATTCGACTCTTCAGTCCGCGAACAGTCGTGTCCTGCGCAAACATTTCCAAGGCCTGGCTTGGAGGCCGTAATAATTTCTACCGATAGGTGCGTTTTTGAGAGGGGGAGAGATAAGAAACACGATATTGGGAACGATACATAATAATATTATAACTACCTACATTATTATTATTTATAATCTTATGTCGAAACTTGGTATCTATTTATCGTTAATTTATCATTATTATTATTGTTTTGATTTTTTCCGCACTTCATTTCATAGTGTGAAATAGCCGTGCCATCGATCAACGCGGAAAATAAAATATATAATATTATGAATATTATGGACCACAGCCAATACGTGCACGGTACGCTGTCTTGTCGTTGTCCTCCGGTGTCATATTTCATAAAATAATGTTGATGATCATTAATGAATTAATGTTATAATATCCTGACAATTTGTTCGGTTTTTGTTCTTTACGTAATTTTTGAAATTGTAAAAAATTTGACGCGGGGAAATACTGATGATGACATTTAAACTATTAGTTTTGATATAATTTATTGTTCTTTATTATATCTATCACTAATCATAATAATAGTGTACGAATACAACTTGTTATAACTTTAAATACATATTATATGCACGCGTGGTTTCTGTCATGAATTTAATTTTATAGTGGATTTATACGCCACAGCCTTTCTCCAGAAATAAATAAAATAAACAAAATTGTTTCCCAGTTAGGTTATTGTCGTAAAAGTCGAGTTATTTTGTGGCGGGTACGTCGACGTTTCGACAAAAGGTTCCCCCTTTCGACTGCGGATAATAAATATTGGTACGAATGTATAATTGATAATAATAAAAATAATGTAATATCAGAATATATCATGTTATAATGATTGATTTAGTTTTCAATTCATCACAATAATAATATTATGTTATGATGTATATTAGGTATAATAAATGATAATCAAATTTTACATGCAACATTTTAAAATTATTAAATTGGCATCGTCGTTCGATTTTCTTTGTCGTGAGAATTTATTGTTCTCATACCCTAATTAAATATTAATATACATTAACCATTTAACATTTTAACACGGTTCAATAAACCACATTTCATTTGACGATAAATAAAAACTATTTCATTACTTATATTTAAAAATAACGTCTTGATGTCAGAAAAAGACGAAACATTCAGAACAAATAGTAGGTACATTTTTTGGTGTTAGAATTTACTATTGTGGGTATAGAATAAATAACATACTTCTAATTTAAATAACGTGATACAATTTAATATGATAAAACTCTAAATGTAAGCTCGACAATACTTTATATTGCACTATATTTAAATTTAATACGGAGTCTTATAATGCATTTTGAGTTAATCGATTATGTTTTGTATTTTTTTCACCGTTATGTTGATAAATAATTATAATATACCTATGTTTAATTAGATAAATTATTATTATTATTTTATTTTTATTTAATTTTAAATGTTTCTATTTATTATTACATATTACCTATTATAAGTTAATAAACGGAGTGACAGAGTAATACACATATATTATATTTATAATATTAATAATTTGAGAAAAGGTGTGTTAAATATAATGTCAAAATAAATAAATATTAGATTCAAATAGTATAAAATATACCTATCTAAATAATATATTTAATATAATATTAACATAAAGTTTGTTCGTGCCAGTCTAGCCCGTTATTTTAAGTGTTATTGATGTCATCTAGCATCCGATAGGAGTACGTTATATTTTATTTAGTGACTGTGTTCATTTGTCGTTAATTAAGAAATAAAAAGTTTTTGTAAACCCTTTCGAAAGTTTTTGTTAATTTTCTATTAATGTTTTTTGTCATGAAAAATATCATTTTTTCAAGCACCTTTTTTTATTCCATTCTATAGCTTGATTTTCTACACAAATTCGCTGGAGATCGATTTTTAATGTAACATTTTTTGTTGCATTATTGGTTGGATTCTCAGTTGGATCATTGTTTAGTTTCCATTTTTTAAACAAGGTGGTGATTTAATTCAAAGAAAATTAGAGTTTTTGTATTGATGATTCTAAGGAGCTGTTGTTTTGAGTAATGACAGCCGTGTCGTATTGTCAGTAAGCAATATCAGTAGTGTTAGGGGTTTCAGTGATATTATAGTGGTAGTATATTAAAGGAGGTTGGTCCTAATATGACTGATTCCTGAGAAACTTCAGTTTCGCTTTTATGGAATAATTCCATTCTCTTTTTTGTTCCTACTCTGACTTGAAATATTCGATTTGTTATAAAATATTGAATCATTTTGAATAAATAATTTGAAAGATCTCAGTTAGAGTTACATTATATATAACAATATGGTTTAATAGGTTATTATTGTTTTTCAATATTTTCGTATTTAATACGCCCCAGTACGCGTTCTACATTTTAGTAAGCAAATAAGCAATACAAAAATGCAAATTTTTAATGTGTTAGAATAATGTATTATGCGTTAAAATTTACTAAAAATTATTCATAACTTTTTTCTTCTACACATAACTTTGGCTAATATTAGATAATTTAATTTCTAGGTAATTTCAAAAAAAAAAGTGTGAAGTAAGATTTTTGTTTTAAAAATGTGATAAAAATCGTAATACATATTTTAGTTATATTTTTTATTAATAGACTATAAATTATTTAAAACTAATAATTATATTTTATTTAAAGTAAGATAGATCTTTTTTTTTCAAGATTTTATACTCATTTAACTGTAGGAAAATACATTTTATTTTGAATTGACAATAATTGATCTGATAACATTAGCATTTAAGTACAAGAATGTTATTTACCAACATTTTTTCATGTGTTTTTTCTTGGTATATTTAATTAGTTTATTAAGTTATGCAGGAAGTTTTACTATTATTATATTTTTGATTCAACAGGTAAATACTTAGTTTATTCAGTTTTAAATACGTAGGTAATCAGTGATTATGTTCATATTTGTCATTCTAAAGTACATTCTTCAAGAGTTCATTGTACGTTCGTTAATTTTAACTTATCAAACATAGTATAAAAATAAAAATAAAAAATAGGTACCTATCTATAATTTTTCCTTGTTTTTTTTTACAATATAGATTTTAGTAATTTCTGTTTACCACTATATATTTATAGCAAATATGTTTAGTTTAAAGATCCAGTTTATTTCCATTGCCAGATATTATGTGTATTACAAGAGTGTATGAGAAACAGATGGGTTTAAACATTGCGCGTGGAATGCACTTGAGTGTGTAGTAGGTGATAGTTTACTGGGGCACATTCTTTTCGGCGTAATAATTATTACTCTATACGTAATAAAGTGTTATTCGTATTCTCTCGGACTATTTCATAATTCTATTGCACTATTTAATGATACTTCTTTGATATAAAATTGTAATACAGGATGTTTATAAGAAGGTAAACATGTAATATTTTGTAGATTTGTAGATGTTAATTTGATTATAAAATAATTAAATAATCTCGTTGGTGATATGTTATGTCTTTGGTGTGAGATTTTAAATTTTAATATAGTTTTTAATTATATTCATGTTTTTATTGTAGGTATATAATGGTATGTGTGTGTGTGTAAGTAATTAGTTATTCAAATGTTATAGGTCATAATCTCGTAAATCATAGGTCGCGTACATTATCATAATTGGTTTGAATTATATTTATCTAAATAACTAATGTAAACAAAAATAATCCTAGCACAATATTTCAGTAGTATTTATTCGGAAATTGAAATTATTAATTCAGTAAATTTTAGTAGCCAAAGTTATTTATAGATTATTTATTTTTAAAATCATATAAATCCTATTTGAATTAGGAAAATAAATATACATAATCGAGTACATAATATAATAATACTTCCACTTCCGATAATACTTATCACATAATTACGGTTAACATATATATTTTTAAATCACATGTTTAATCGAACTTCAGTAAAAAATTAAACTTAGGTATTTTAAGGTATTCTATGTATAAATTATTATTTATAATATATACTAAACATGTTGCATTTTGAATCAAATGCATGATATTTTTAATACGATTACCTATAATAATACATAACTACCCAAACTCAAAAGCCAGTGGCGCCGAAGTCAAAAAAATATGTAGGACAAACATTTAAAACAAGCACACACCCACCACATAATTAGTTTACATTTGAAGTTTGATCAATGTTTTTGTAATACAATAAAATCATATATTCTCCCAGTTAATAATATAATATTTGCACGAGACTTCGTGGCGACGGGGACCCACCACCCACCTACCGACAATTTTAAATGTAGAACAATTGTCCTATATTAACATAGTGTTTGGCGCTAGTGCCCAAAGCTAATGTGATGCGACTAAGTATTATGGCGTTTTAGCTGAACTATCAAAGTCTACTGCCCTAAAAGCTAAAATTTACCCAGCTAGTCTACTGAAATGGCGAAAGTGCGATTATAACGTCACTGGAAAAAAAGAATTGGAAATAAAATTAATTTGCAAAATGCAAGATTAGAGTGGAACACGGACACATGGCGTCGCTATAACCTATAATACGCACAAGTACCAAATATTATAATTCCTTACCGTATGATATTACATTATGATATAATCGTGGATATTCAAAGTGATTAATCTTTGAATATATTTATAAAACTAATGTTTGTATAAAAAAATAAATATAATTTGTAATTTGTGTAATTTTTGTTTGTTTAATAAATAGTTAAGACCTTGGTTGAGACTTAACACGACTAAACACTAAACATATTATAAAATCAATTGTATCTATTCGAAAGTAATGTAGTAAAGTAATGTATAACACTTAAAAAAGGCAAGCCATAGATTAAAAGAGATTAGTAATTAACCTTAATACGAATATTTAAATGGCTTCGCAGTAAGTATTTTAATATTATTGAATTGTCTATTGACTTTTCATAAATGTCTATGTACAAAAGATGCCATTTGAATGTTTTATTATGGTTTTTACCTTTGATTATTATCGTTATCTGTAGCACTTGAACGGAAACCAAGATTTACAATTGCAGGAAATCATGAAAGCTCATTGTATACTTGTACTGAGGACACATTCATATTATAGTCATTTCTCCGTGTTTAGATTTATTTATTTGTTTATTTTTTTGTCCCACTTCCAAGTAGGTTATAACCACTAAGCTGATGTAGATAAAACCGCCCATCCTCAGTTTAACAGGAAATGACTAGGCTCGTCCCTGTCTACTGTTATTATTTTCATCATTATTTTTCGTTAATCCCCTAATTTATTTGTTTACAAGGTTAACTAATCAAATGTATTACACCGTGACCGAGTTATGTTTTATTCGCTAAATTAGTATTTACTTATTTTTCTACGAGTATAATTTATTACAATACTTAAAAAAATTCAAAATGATATCAAATTATTTTATTTTAAGTTAATAAAATATTATAATCAAATAAATATTATATTAGATACAATAAGAAAATATTTTTATAAAATGTCCTTCAATAGGATTTCGACGAATCGACCAACATGAATTAAAATATAATTAAAAACAATTTTCAGTTTTTAGTAATATTTTAAATTAGTTATATAATTGGTTAGATTTTAGGATTTGAGTGTAACTTTTTTAAATTGTCTAAAACTTAACTCATAAATATTATATAAGTATTACTGTTAAATTTAGATAAGTATATTTTATGAATTCATTTCGAGTTTTAAAAATAAAAAAAAAAATAAAAGAAAGACGAGGAAAATATTTTTCACTTATTTATTTGTGATAAAGAACAAAAATAATAAATAATATACACTCGTATCAAGTTATTAAAAACAGCTATATACTTAGTGTTTTTTAGAACCGTTTATTGCCTATATTTTAAATAATTATAATATTATACATTATAAGTATATATATATAAATAATGGTGTTCATTATTTTTCAACTTTTGAATTGTGTGATTACTGATTATAATAGGTATAACAAATGAATAATCATTATAGACAATCGTGTAATCAATTGAATGAGTATCTTACAGCTCAGAAAAATGTCAAAAAACCTTGATATCGTTTGGGTAAAAGTATTTATTTAGGTTGTGCTAGTTTATCAAAAGTACATTGATAGATTAATGCCGTTTTACAACCTTGAAAACAACAGTTTGATATTATGTTGTCTGTCGATAATGATAAATATTTACGATTTATAAAATAAAATTCTATGCTATTGCTTTGAAAGTTGGTTAACAAGTTAAATCGTTTTGAAATTTAAATTATTATATCAACGGAAAAATGATTTATTTTTTCTACCAGGCGTGGTGTGAAAAAATATAAGTACAAAATTGCAGTGATCTCATATCAATGGGGCTAATAACAATAGCATATTATAACATTAAACATGATATCACTGTGTTGGGTTGTGTTTTATACCATTATTATTATTACAGACACTATAGTATTACTATAGGTGCTGCTGTTATATTTCTTTTCGTTTTTAATACGACACCCGTCTCTGAGATGCGGAATTTATTTATTATTTCATTTCGTGGGCGTGATCTTCAACATACGATTATGACGTGTGCCTTGCATACTGAGTCCGGCGCGCTGTGCAACGTGTATGTAAATAAATTGTCGTGATCGTCACGAGCTGCTGGCCGAACTGCCAACAATCGACTACGCGTTGCGTCGCTACTGGTTTTACAATAATATTATGTATTTCTATGATATTCATCTTTATCACACTATTTGCTTTCTGCAAAATATATACTGCATGGGGGATATGCGCCGTCTCAAAAAAAAATAAAATATTTGAGATCTTGTTTGATTTATATAATATACTGTACAAAAATTTGTTTCGGATAATTCGGTGGTTCCCCGCAGAATTGATCTTGTGAATATACCATCTCCGCGTGTTTAAAAGTTAACAAAACAAACGACGCGTTACGATAATGTAATGGCTGCACTGTTGACCTACGTTAACGACGCACTCCGGTGCTTGAGAACAATGTGTGCATGTGAATCGTCAAAATCGCAATTAATTCGTTCTTGTTGTATAGTTTTATTACAGGACCGGTAAATCTTATATTATAATATAGCATACAATTATGTATAGAGTATGAGTGTAATATATTTAGAAGATACGTGCCTAAACTAGCATAACGATAATAATAATATTAATTGACGTAGAATTAGAAGATTTTTAGGGTTACATTTTTTAAAAACAAGTTACATTCAAATAAGTAAATGATTTTAACTACATTCCTTTACTTATTTATAAAAGTTTTAAGTGTTTTTGTGTAATTAACAAATCATACATAAAAGCATTTACAATATTAATAATTATTCTTAATTAAAGAAAAGTACATAAAAATGTTTTTATTTCAAAGTAGAGCCCCTACTCTTTTGATAAAATAAAATAATTATTTATACTAAAATAAAATAAAATTTTTAAATTATTTTCAAATGATAACAAATTGTTTTCTTATAATGTACTTGTATTAACATTGTAAACATATTAAATAATAATAATATTTGTCAAACGGTTTTTTTTTTAGTGGATGAGGAATATTTTAAATGTTGTAGTTATTATTATCTTTTGGAACCTTTAAGACCCTCAATCACCACCTATGATAATATTTTAATATTATATAGGTAACGATTGTTATAATAACTATAATATTATGTAGGATCTCAATGCAAGATGAGTCTTCTCCGTAGTCTGGTCGCCATGGTAGACTAGACACACCGCGGCGGCGTTGTTCCGTAACACATTTTTATTCGTCAATTTATGTACACGATGATACGCCAGTGTTATTATTTTTTTATTTTTTTTCCTTCCTAACCAGGAAAAACATAGTGTAACAGTATTAGTGTAAAATAATAATATTCTTATACTTTATTTATATAGTACGGTATTCAATACGGTGTGTCGGAAGCTTCGCATACAATAACGGTAATGGGTTATTGCTGATTATTATATATGCGTTTATTATGTATTGCTACTACGCTTGTCCGGTCTTCGACGCTCTATATATTTTGTATTCGTATATTATAATGAAATCGTTCTGCGTGATACAGCTGTTAACTACGGACAACCGTGATTGGATATATTAAGAGTATTGTGAGTGAACATAAAATTACAATATTATAATTCCAAGAAAATACTTTAAGGAAAATTTAATACAATTTGTTTATTAGTTTAAAATATCCATTTGTTATTAATTTGTTTTCTTTTGAACATAAGATGTTTCTAGAGATCTTTCTCGTTTTGTATGTTTCTTACCACTACAGGTAGATAAATTTTAGTATAGGATATATTATATTGTTATAATTTTGGTTAATTAAAAAAAAATAAATTTTAGTAAAATATATTTTTTGTCTAAAACTAGTTGAAAAAAATTAAAATTAAATGATACACTATTAAAATATCAATTTTAATATAACTGTTATAATTGTCTTCTATTATGCCTATAATTTTTTTTAATAAAATGGTTTTTGCTTTTCGTTTATTTGTATAAATATAATACGAGCTTAAACATTAATATATTATAATTATATACACAATTATTTGACGTGTGCGTTATGTATTACATATAGACCTTTTAATAATATTTAATTTATTCTGTATTATTGTTTACCATTGTCCATTAATAATTATATATATTATTTTACAGGAAGTATATTTATCAGAATAATGTAATATATTCACCAAGACTTGCATAGTTGATATTTTATTGGAATGTGGGCGTGATATTATCGTGTTAATATCTGCACATTATTTTATTTTTAATTACCAATAGTTATTATTTATTATGCTCTCAATATATCATACATATCTCGATACATATATAATAATATGATATTTAATATTCTGCAGTATAAATTAGTATCCACATTTTGTGAATTGATTTGGCCTTATTCGTCAATTATGGTCAGAACGTACACGTTGACATCAGCATTTTAATGTGCTAAAAATACGTCATGGCGATCATTCAACAGGTTATCTAAGGGTATACAACTGATAAAATATACTAACATTTTGTGGTAAAAGTAGATTATGTTAGTGTACACGAAGAAAATACTTGTGTTAAATTTGAATAGGTTTTAAAATAAGACTTCATTTGAAATTTTATTTATTTTAATATAATATACATTATTATCAATAATATTTTATTGTTAATTGTTACATATTTATGTACTAATAGTTATGTTTATAATATATTTTACCTTTTCGTTGATAAATTCATGTTTGTTAAATTGATTTTGGGATTATTTATATTTATACATATATTATATATATATATATATATATATATATATATATATATATATATATATATATATATATATATATATACTTTTATTATCTACTTAACTACCTCTAATATACTCTTTTTATGAGTAAGTATGTTTATTTTTCATGTACTTAAAAATTTTTTGTTTTAGTATGTTATTGAAAGTTATAATTTATATTATTTATAACAAAAACAAATTAACCACAGTTCTTAGATTATTACCTTACCATAATTTTGTAGTATATTTTACCAAACTAACTTACTAGTTATACAGGGTAATTTAAAATTCGAAACTGAACTATTAATAATATTACATTTTAATCACGAGATACAGGTTTATTGTATATGAAATAATATCCGTGGCAGGAACTGTCATTGGAGATTATAGAAATTGCACTCATATAATATATTATTGTTTTATATTTTTTAGTAGATATTTGTAGTGGTAGAGTCCGAGCTGAGGATTAGTTTAAGGTGACTATAGTGGAGGTTTCTTATTTGAAATTGTGGCATTTGATAAGTGAAGTGAGTTGGATGACACTAGTGTTACATACGTTATAGGATCCTCCCTTGACATAAGATATTGATGGGTTAGTTATATGTGTTCTATAATTGGTTGATAACTAATTCTTGTTTTCTGAAGAGGTAATCGTAGTTGGCCCAGAAGGCGATTGATCTTTTATTGTAGCAAGTTAGGTAGACAACTTTTTGAAATTATTTTGCTTGGTCTCAAGAATATATATAAATATTTTTTGCAATATCAGTTAGTTGTTGAGTGTTTTGGTCTCTAATTAATCAACGTGCTTAAAGAGTCATTTAGTGTTACAATAGATTGTTTTCTACTAAAAAAATTTTTTATTTATAATTAACCATCTTATATTAAATAAATATATAGAAAATTTAGATATAATTTATTATTTTATTTACATTGTTATACAATATATACTAATTAATGTTTTTATTAAAATGACTTACTATAGTAATAATAATAAACTGTATTGTGTCAATTATCATAAAATAAAAGTTTAATTTATTTACAGGTATAATATTATTATATATTAAGAGGACGCTACACTAGTATTTATTGTGTCGCCTTTATTTAATGTTTTTCGTTATTTCAATTTATAATATCAAAAAATACAGGCAATGATGTTAATTTTAAGTCAATATGTTAATTAACAAGTTAATAGGTCAATTCATTTTAATATTAAGACTAAACGTTGAATTCAATAACTGAACTCATGTTGTCTGAACGTACATTTTGTATAATGTTTCGTATTTGTACGAAAAAACAATAAATGTGGGTGTGACGTTAGAAAATAACTTTAGCATATTAAATATAGTATATACATTATATTCTATTATATATCTAAATACACTTTTACCAATGTACAATGATAATATTCATTAAGTATTATACTTTTATCATTGATTTTAAATACTATTATTAGCCAATTTTTTTAGAAATTTGAACAATGGTTAATTATAATTATTTTTTAAAATACGATTTATATTATAATACTGTATAAATTAATGTTTAATACTGTTAAATGTGTAATATTCTTTTTAAAGTCGTAAAGTACAGTTTACATAATGTATAAAAAATATTCAGTGTATTGAAATAATTAATAGTGATTATTACTACATAGTTATAGAAAATATATCTGATGTATAGTGGATTTCTCTTTAAGTTTTTTGTGATGTTTCTTAATTCTTAGCAATTGAGATTCTTGTCACACGCGACATAACACAAAAATGTGTGCACACTGCACGTAAGTAATGTACCGGAATTTGGTAACAAAGTATGATCAGGTTTTCAACACTTCAATAAGTTACAATACGACGTGATGATAATAGCATACCTCGAGTCCTGGGTTTTGTTTCTAGCCACACCAATAAAACCCGTTAGGATTTTTTAAGGTTGTGTTATACATATAGTCTGATTTTTTTATATCACCAGGTCCTTGAAAAGTCATGTATTTTAAAATTTTTAACTGATATAAATTTTTTAATGTGATATAAAATATCTGAAGTAATTATCTATATTAAATTATTTTTTATTCTTTTGTATCTAATATTATAATATTATCATTATATAGAAAATAAGAATTTTTTTCAAGCTTAAACTTAGTTTATGAAATCGTTTTCAAATTTTTATTTTACATTATTGCTAAAAATAAATAAATAAAAAAATGCAAATATGAATCTAGTATTTATATTACTTTTATATAATTTATTAACTTGGTATAATATGTCTTTTGGTGGTTTTATCATTTTGTTATTCTTATATATTTTTTGTTAGTGTTCATATTATTGTTAAACCAACAATTGCTTTGTTCTTAATTGAAACTTGCTTTCTAAGTGATAATTATTCTTGAATGGGATCTGTATACAGCATATATTTAAAATAAGTTATAAATTTGGCTCAGGAATAGTTTTCTAGAAACAGGAGTTCTGTCATTTGTATAATAAAAATAGTGAGGGTAGTCATGCTCATGTATAATTTGGTTTTGCAATTCATTTATAAGTCAGTTAAGTTGATACAATCTTTTTTGCTTTTCAAAGTTGTTGGTAGATATTATTGTCGAAAAATTATTTTGAAAAAACTAATTATAATTTATACCTGAATACAATATTAATTTATGTATCATACATAATCATAAATTTACAATACTTATATTTTGTTTAATACGTATAGGTATATATTATTCTTTTGTAATAGATTCATGTTATTATAATAGCCTACGTAATACGTTATGTATTAAAAAAAAAAACTCTTTAAGCCCTTATAATGAAGATCATATTATATGTATGCCTTGTTTCATAGAAAAGTACTCGCCTTTGTTTTATCTGTGAAATATAATAGCTTTAACAATTTTTTAGGTTACCATGAATCCTGAAATGACTATGGCCATGAAAAGGCACGAAGAACGGGAGGCTCTGAGGAGCGTTATTCAACAATGGAATGCTAATCGACTGGATCTATTTGAACTTTCTGAACCAAATGAGGTAAATTAAATTAATTACTCACATAAAAATAACATAGTTATGTATTGCCAATAAACAGGGTATTAAGGCTAAAATATCAAGTTAATATTCTACTCATATCAACACTTTGAATATTATTTTGTCAAGAGGTCATGGTGAGGATAGATCGTTGACGAGAATAATTATTGTTTTAGTCAAATGTAAATTTAAAAACAATACATTGTCAAAAGTAATGTTTGTATTTTGTATGTTGAAGTTTTTTGTATGATGTATATTTTATAAATTTTACGGTCTAACGCATGGGAATAAGTACCCATAGCAGACAGCTAGGGTAGGGTGTGCAAAGGAGCAGAACACCCTTCATTATGTTTTGTAATTTATTAAAGGTGTCCAAAAATAAACTTTAAAACATATAGTATTCAAATCTTACTTGTAATATAAATTTGATCATAAAATCAAATGTTTAGATATAGTATATATACAAATATATATTTTTTAATTATTAATACGTATATTATAATATATTGTATTTATATTTTATAATTTTTGGTAGTACCGCGGTAGTAAACTTCGATTATTAAACTAATATTAGATTATATTATATTTTGAAAAATAAAATAATTGTTTACTTATAATTGGAGTCCGGATTTGTATGCATTCAAAAAGGCCAAAATAGTATGCATTTATGCATCAAAAAACTTCAAAATATGCACTTGATATGCTCTTATTTTTTTTAATAATATGCAAAAATATGCTCTTATACCCATAATATATGCATTTTAATATTTATTTTTAATTTCTTCCATAAATAATAATTCAACAAAAATAGATAAACTTAATTTTTTAATTATAGACATCGATTTAAAACATTTATTAAAGAACAGTAAATATTTAAAAATATATTCAACAAATAAAACAAATACTTTAATTAAGAATAATAATAAAAAATAAAAATGTAATTTATCCTCTTATACCATATCTTTGGTACATATTTATGATAAAAATACAAAATAAAGATATTTTATAAAAAAAAAAAATAATTTAAACCAATAAAAACATAATTTTGTTATTAATAAAAAATATTTTGATAAATAGACACAATGTATGATTTTTAAATTTTATAAAAAGAGTTGACAATAATATATTTTTCCATGTGCTCAGGTGTGTCATATTTGTCCTTCTATCACTCAGTATATGTTTATACAGACTAAACGACCTTTCCACATCTACTAATGTCAGTGTTGCAACTTGCGATAATCGAGATATAATTTTAACATAAACTGTCCAAAAATATAACATACGGAGAATAACATTTATTTCCCAACAATACGTAATGAACTAATAATTTCTACGATGAAATTGAAACAAAATAATTGACTTAATAAACTATTATACAAAATATGCATTTATATGCAAAATAAACTTTTTTCTATGCATTATCTGTTACACAAATCGTCCACATTTCTTACTCCCATCGAAATGCATACACTCATTACAAATATATAAATGCATACAAATCTGGACTCTACTTATAATATATCCGGTTATATTAACGTATTTTCAAGTTATGGATGTTTAAAATTATTTATGTATAATATATATATATTATTTTTTAGTTAGTGACACAAGATATATTATTTATTATCATTCTTTGTTTTTTTTTCACTAAGAATTTAGTAACATAAATATATGGATCAGTATACTATGATCGTATTAGTGTTTCAAGATATTTTATCATAAGGAAAATATGTAGCTAAAAATATATGTTAGTACATATATTTGTTTTAAGATCAGTAAAATAGAACTTAATTTTATAAGTAGTTTTTCTCGAGTAAATTATTTTTACTGCAGTACAACGAGAGTTCTTATTTAAGCTGGACATCTGGCCTCTTGAATAGCGCGTGCTTTACAGGATTTTTTTTATTCCTAGGAGATAAATAAGATTCTAAATAAGTAATGTAATACTAGTATCTATACTCCATATCAAAGTCTGTAGATTTTAATATATATATTTATTACAATCGGTGCTTATGGTATAATTAGTAAATTTGACTAAGAACTATTTAGCAATAAATATTTATTATTATATAATACATTTAAAATTTAGGAGAATATACATGATTAGTTCGCGCATAACGCCCATTGAATACGTTTTTTATTTGTTTAAAAATAATTGTGGTAATATATGATGTCATTGAAAGAGGGTTGTTAACTTCCTTCATCTTATATCTTGATATTTATAATTTTATTTGATAATTTTAGTTTCGGAATCACTTTAAACATTTTTATTTCTTAAGATTTTAAAATGTAAAGTGCATAAATTAATTATAAAATATAATTCTACTGTTTTTGGTAGATTTTTTGTTTAATACTTTTAATTATTTACAATTTATAAGAAATAAATTAATATAAATAAACATTAATATATATGATTAAACTTTATTAGTATAATACTAAAAAAATGTTATTATGTAAACACATAATTTACTGTTTTAGTATTTATTTATATTGTTTTAGCTTCTTTATTTCAAATATGTTTATAAAAGAAATATTTGATCTATTTTTTACTTTTGAGTTCAATAATGAACATTTAAAATTTTGTCCACAGTTGTAAATTTTTATTGTTTTATTATTAAAGCATTTAGTTATGCTAAGTGGTACTTTTAGAAACTGAAAATTTTCGTATGTATTTTTAAGCAATATTTAATTGCATAATATAATATAATTTTTACTATTTTTTTTTAGCTACTTTAATCTTGAATTTTCATCAGCAATATAAGAAAATACGAGATGTACAAAACAGGAAATTATTTTTTTCAACTCTGTTTTATTTATAAAAACTATTTTATACATTCCAAATATTAAAAGGGAGCAGTGGCGTAGTCAGGGGGAGGGTTAGGGGGGCCTAAAAAAATCCTGCTTACGCCACTGAAAGGGAGTACTAATTAGATAATATGTCCTCGGGAGTACATATAGTAAGACTGATCATGACTACACTCTCCGAGGTTCGAAAATATCTTTGAGATATAATATTATCACTTGATTTATTAATATTTATTTTTGTAAACATATAGAAGTAAAAACAATTTATACATTTAATTATTATGGCTGTAGTGAAAATTTTGTTTGTTATCTACAAATACAAATTTTTATATTTATTAATTATGATTTCTGGTAATGCTTAAATTTTATTTTTATTTTTACAAAAAGTAAATAAAAACCAATAATTAATATTATACATTTAGGTACTATTTTTAATTAGTAAGTCAATGGAGTAATATTATTATGTATTAGTTGCTGTATAATTAAGTTGTTATTGGACATTTCACGCTGGTACAATCTGAATAAGTAAAATATATTTAAATTTTAAATAATCAATTTAATTTTGTTTAAATGTCAATTTAAATAAACGTTATTATAATTTTGAGAATTATATATATTGTTTTTTTTTTTTTTTATTGAATTCTGCATAGATTTGAGTTAAATCATTAAGAAAGTAAAACTTATATATAATATTAACATATTAACAAGATTTTAATTCGCTACCACATTGGTCGACCAGTTATTTTTTATGTTACTACTATATTCCACGTTGGCATGAAGATGACCGGGATTTGCTCGCGGAACGTCCATGGTTAATTATTATCGGAGTCCGGAGAAGTTTCAATGGATAAATACAACGGTGAAAGAGACATTCTATATATTATTCACGTTTCAGGTCATTCATCCGATTTAACATGGATGTGTGTGTGTGTGTGTGTGTGTGTGTAGTACACACACTACACAAACTATACACATAATATGTATATAAATTTCATTGAACACATTCATTGTGTACTATGTTCTGATTTCCAATGATGTGTCACATTGTATAGTAGTAGAAGACTCAGTAAAGAGAAATGAAATATAATTCATAATACTATGAATCGCATTGTTGATATCGTTAGTATTTGTATACACCCTAACCTTGTCGCATTCTTCTACGTCGAAGATTAGCAAGGTTGCGTAATTGTTGTATATGTAGTACCTATACTTGGTTGGATTATTTGTCGATAGCTTAATGTGGCATATGAAATACCTATACTTCAATTATTGCAGTCAAAAATTTGGTATGTGTCCACAAGTGCGAGAAATTAAGTATAACAGTATTTTCTGCAGTTTATCTTATAATGTGAAATGGCGTATCTGGGTTATAAAATGCACAAGGAAATCTAAAATGTTAACATAAATTATAAACTAATTTTTCAAACAATTCTACCATATGAAAAATGAATAAAAATAATTTAGTTTTTATTAATAACACTTTGTATGAATAAATAATAATATTTATTTATAAATACATTATTATCTTAAATATAGAACTATGTAATTTAAACTTAACGTATTAATATGAATTAATTCGAAATGATTATTATATTTTTTTTAAATCATTACTTCTTTTTTTTTTTTCTTAAACATGATTATTTATTTATTATATTATTATATTGTCAATTGAGTTGTACATAGAAATAGGAATAATCTTAGGAATATAGTGACTCAGCATTGTATTTAATTATTACTAATCCAATCTCAATAATATTAAAAAAAATTGCACAGTTAAACATTTCATTGTAAATAATCATTGATAAATACTTATCATTGTATTGGTAACTGAACCCATAGCATTGTGTATTTGTGTTAAAGTAAAGTTTGACCACTGAATACACCCACGTAAATTATATTTTTTAATCACTGGAATTTGCTGATGAATAGGATTTTCATTAATATTTTTTGTATATAATTAAAGTAACAAGTATTTGATTTATGATTCTTATCAAATATAATAATTGTGTATTAAAGTATAAAATACAATTTTTGTTATTCGTTTTAGTATAACTTAAGATTGGTTTATAATACATTGAGTGTTTAATTTTTAACGTGTGACCTCGTTATAATATTTTTTAAGACAATATATTATTATATATGAATATATTTTTTGAAAATATTTAAATACGCAATGGTTGTTATTAAAAAGTTTTTATAAATTTGACTAAACAATTCACGCGTAACTTGTAATATAATTCTAGTAAATTTTATTATAAAAAAAAATTGTTGTACACATATTATGACATAAAACAATACATATGCACACATTTATTTGAATTTCTGTAGTAATAACAGTTATGTTATAATATGAACATTTTTTGTTTTACATACTACTAATATTTCAGTCTTATTATTATAGTTAGTATAGTAGGTAGCGTGTTATGTGTGGTAGTAATGTATTTTGTCGCTTTAAGTTTGTCCGTGGGAACTATAGGCAGGTGGTTTTAGTAGTACATAAAATAATGTAGCATTCATTGAAACAATAGCCAATAGGTATGGTATCGTATTCTCCCACCAGTTTAATAGCATTGAAAAAGTATGTAGGTCCCTACATACTTATATAACTTTACAAATTTCCACAATTTAAAAATTATATATATTAATTAGTTAGTATAACTGTGGTTTACTAAGAATATAATTTTAAACTTCATGATGATAATAATATAAGTAATATGATACGGTAATGATTCATTGTTCGATATTGAGAACCACTGCATGCCGCGATGACGCATTATAAAGTGTTTGTAACATTTATTCATATACCTATTATAGGTATATAATAAGAAAACTTCTTACACTAAATGTTAACAATTTCCCACTAGATAATTATGCTTTTTTTGAATTGTAGGAATTGCTTTTCCACGGTGTAATGAGGTTTTACTTCCAAGAACCTGGTACGGGCCAAAAAGTTGCTACTAAGTGCATCCGTGTTGCATCTGACGCAACGTCGCAGGCAGTTATTGAAACTCTTATTGAAAAATTTCGACCTGATATGAGGATGTTATCCGTTCCAGAGTACGCATTATACGAAATACATGAAAATGGAGGTAATTCATTTGTTTTATATATTTATTTAATATTGTTAACATTTATTTTTAAATGTTCATATTTGAATTTTTTTTGTTCACACAGATGAAAGAAAACTGGGCGTTGATGAAAAACCATTATTAGTACAGTTGAACTGGCATAAAGATGATCGCGAAGGCAGATTTTTATTACGTCGAATAGATGAAAAAACAAATGTAAATATTTATTTATTATTTTAAATATTACTTTTATATTTACTTATTGGTCATAATTATATTAAACACAATATATTTAACGAACTATTATTTTTTTTTTAAGATGCCTGCTGGGACGTTCCAAGAAGCGGGATCAAGTTTTAAGCGAAAGCTATCAAAACGAGAAAAGAAACAGTTGAAAAAGCAAGAAAAACTTAATCGCGCAAAAAGTCACGGTTTAAGTCCAAATGATGAAAATGATGCCGGTGTTGCTGAGAAACTATACACAGGTATAATAATTGTACGACCTAACCATATTATATAAAGTAAAATGGCAATTTTTTCTTGCAATATTCAGTTTTAATAATAAAAATTATTAATTTCGTTAATAGTCAAGTTAATTTTTGTTATAAATATAACAAACTTATAGCATATGAAATTTACTTTTCATAAAACCCATAATATTGTGACTGTTAGTTTTAAGTCAAAATATATAGAATATTAAAGGTTAATTGATATTTCAAATGAAAACATATGTAATTACACTTTTTCTTTTGATTGCATACATTTTTAATTTTGTGTTTTATCTACATGTTTTAAATAATAAATAATAAATAATTAAAATATTTAAATCTATTTATATGAATATTAAATTAATGTATCAAGCTTAATTAAACACTGCAATATGATCATAATATTTCTTATCATAATAATTTATAATATTTCAGTTCATCGTAAACTCATATAATTTTTTAATTAAAATAATCAATAGTTTAGCTTTTTTAAATATGTATATGTAATAATTAATTTTTAACTTGAAAGACAGTAATGATTTTTAAGGAGTTTTTTGTAGGCAGTTTAACTTGTCAATATTGATAAGTTTTTTTTGTTTGTAGACTTCCTTTTTTTTTTTTTTTAGATATTTTTGTAAAAGTTATCTATAATATTTAATATTATTCAATATTTTGTATTGTTTTAAATAGTTTGATATCTATTTATAAATTAAAATATATTTTTTTTCATTTAAACTGTTATTTTACTCTATTCATAAAATACTTAAATATTTTTTTTTTTTCATAAAGAATATATTATTTTTTACTTATACTCACACATATTTTATGATTAAAAACTATAGTTTTTAACTGTATAATACAAATAATATAATTAACAATCATTTTATATTTTAAATTATTCATATAAGTTATAAATAAATGCACGTTACATTTTGTATTTATTCAAGTTCTGTAATTATTTTAATTTTAAATTAAGTTGTTAGGTACGTAACACGTTTCTTATTAATCAGATGTGATAATATTATTTATAACTTCAATAATTAATGTAGTTAAATGTGTACAAAATCAGTACAGCATGATTGCTCAATGATTAAGTGGCGGTATCAGATATTTTTTATTGAGGGGGGGATACTGGACCAAATTTTCTGTTGAGGCATTTATATATGCCTACTATATCAACCATTAATTTATTTGTACTCTATTTTCAGGAAAGTATTGCTAAAAATGTTTTGGGTATAATATGTTATATTTCTAAATAAATAATCAAAGAATAACCAATATTATTATCATTTATCACAAATGTACTACAGTAAAACTTCAAATTTCTTCTGTTTTTTTTTATTTGTATGTAACAATACATAACTTTTTATTTTTTAATGTATGAGATTTTAGATAGTGTGCAGTTAGTATTAGCATATTTAATTTGAATATTATAACAGCCAAACTTAAAATAATATAACTTAAGTCTAAAAATTCTTTAAAGTAATTAGTACTATTTTATATATTAATAATGATTTAAAATTTTTTAATTTATTTATATATTTTTAACATTAAATTATAGGGGGGTGAAATAAAATGTTAGGGGGCCACTTGCTCACCCTTGTCCTCGTGTAGCACTGCCTCTGCACTAATCCCATTTTATCTAATAATAGTATTACTCAATTGCGTGCATTAAAGTGTGTTCAGCATTGTATACATTATTAAATTTATTTAATTTAAACATAAATGCAAATTTTAAAATTGGTCATATTTATAATATTTTCCTTATATTTACTTAAGAACTAATCATTAATTCCCAATTTTTTCTCCCAAATCAGGATAAGGATTGACAATAAATTATCATTATAGGTTTGATTAGAAATGGCTTGTTAATATTATTCTTTTTTTGACTAAATAGTAAGTTGTGGTCTTTTTGAATATTATGTAAGATAAATTACGATTTGTTAATTGTAATTGGATATTACAGTCGTATTATCATTTATATTGTGGATATATTATTACTATTATATAAATTGATTCATTTGCATCACTTTCAAGTATAGTCTTCCTTCTATATTTCCATTATGGCTGGAAATTAAAATTCATACGAATAACATTCATATTAATAAATTAATATTAATTAATCTTTATTTTTGAATTAATTTTCCATGATGATTTTTAAATTAAACTGGTATGGTGTGTAATTGTGTTGTAACTATAAAAGGGATTCTGAAAATGATTTCATAATAATTATTAATTATACAATGTAAATGTGCAATAGATAATATTTTGTAACATGAATATACATTTTTGATTTATTTTACTTACTTTAATACCAAAATCAATGTCTAATTAATTTTTTTTAGAGTTACCAGAAACAAGTTTCACTCGATCAATCTCTAATCCAGAAGCAGTAATGCGACGTCGACGTCAACAAAAATTAGAAAGAAAATTGCAAGCATTTCGAAGTAAAGATGGTGGTCCTGATACTGGTGGCACTCTCAAAATTTATGGTGAATCCCTTTGTAGAGATGTGCCATATAAAACTTTATTATTATCTATTAGAGATACTGCCCAACAAGTTGTTAAAGAAATGTTAGCTAAATATGGTCTTGATAAAGTGGATCCTCATAATTTTTGTCTTGTTCAGGTATAATTATATATATCTTTATAAAATGTTTCAATTATACGAATATGTATAAATTATCTTACTAATATTTAATCTTAATCTAATATAGGTAAACAATGCAATCACATTAAATGAAAATAATTCTGGATTGAACAACGGAGTTTCAGAAAATAAAGAAATACTCAACAATAATAATAGAGAATATATACTTGATGATGATGAGTGTCCATTAGCTATTTTAATGAATCATCCACAAACCAGAGGTAAGTAAATTACTATTGTTTATTTATTTATTTTATTTTTTTTATTAAATATTAAGCTTAAAATAATTTGGGTTATCAATAGTTTTAGTGTTTATAAAAAATAGATTCTAAGATAAGTTTGTTTTCAATAAGTATCAGGTAATGCAATGTCTATTTTGATACAAATTTATCCTATTTTTAAATAAACAGTGATCACTTAATTATTTAGGTTATAATTTAACTATTTAAAATAAGTATAAATGCGTATATATTGTTTCGAGGATGTTACATCTGCATGTGTTGTTTCCATCTTACAAACGCTAAACATATTCAATTTGAGTTCAGTAGAATGAATTTTGTGTTTTTAGATTTTTTATCTTAAATATTAGTGTGAATTTATCTATTATTAAACCTAAAGGTAAGAAAACTTATTATTTAAGTAATTATGAGTATAACTATTAAATTTTTTTTACAGTTTTATAATTTTAATGGTGATACAATGAAATTTTTTAAAATAGTTTTTAAGTAATTAAATAAAATTCATTTTAAATTTTTTATAGATTCAAAATGGAAATTTAACAAGCTTGAATGTGATTAGAAATTTTAAAATGCAATACTTCATTGTTCTTATTTAACTGGCTTTTAGGTTTTAAACTAATAAAGAAATTAGTGGTTTTAAAAGAATAGTTGCTTTTTTAATATTATTTTTATCTTTTCTTTGAATATTAGTTAGAGCTTGAAAAAATGAAAAGTTTAATAATTTCTATCTATGGATTAGAATTGAATGTATTTGTGTTTTATACACTCTTAAATTTTTTCAGTAGTTATCCATGCCTAAGGAAAAAAATGTGTTCAGAAATTGATAAATTTATGTGTTGGTGGTTTTTTAAATTTAAAATTTTTTTTATGGTGATTGAATTGAGATTAGTACTTCACGTCGGAAATTTTTTTTAATATACGAGTATATATGTTATTTTGCTGAATATATTTTTTTCTAACAGTTACAGTTGCCTTGGCAACCAAACGATAACATTAGTATTCAATTATTTCAATTAATCGTTATTCGATTATATCGATAATTTTATAACTAAATACTTCGCTTTACGGTTTCGACCACAAAAACTTATTTGTGGTTCAACGATTTCATGTAGCGGAGAATATATAAATTTTTTTGACGGGCTTATGTTTATTTGTTAAGTTTTTGTTGTCTTTTTTTATATACATTTAAAGACTCCACTATAATTAAAAATATCGTGTTTTATTTAAAGTAAAATTAATTTTTTCGAGTTAGGTATTTCTACTACATTTTTTGTCAACAATTTCATATAAAAACAGTACTGAGGAAAAATAATGATATACTTGTTAAGTGTATCTCCCGTTAGTGGTGTTTTTGTTCGTGTAAAAGTCTCTTCACTATATTATAGTTTCTTCTATTTCTTCATGTAAAAAACCACGTAATAGTTTTCATTGTATAGTTTTCTTACAGATTACATTTTGTTTTTGTGAAAACTGAATTAAAATTTCAATACGTATTTAACATTAATAAATTAGATTGATTATTAAAATATTTTATGTTTAAAACAATTTCTTAAGAAAAATTACAATCTTCTTTTAGCAGTTAAAATTAAAAAAAATTTTAATTAAAGATCTTTGATATTTTTTGGACATGAAGTATTTATTTTCTAAACACAATGACATTTTGAAAAAAATTAACTAACTTAATTTTATTTATACCACGAAACTATTTACACCGTTGTTTTTCTATTTATTATTATTGATCTAAGTTAATAACAATAATATTTGATATAATATTATAACAATTATCACATAAAAATGTAACGTTTTTGGGAAAAATATCTTCAGACTAGTATAAAACGTATACTGGGTTGTATAAATAATTAATCTAATGGACCAATAATGGCAAATTTAATCACATTTGAGGGACTATTAGCTCACTATGAATTCATTAAATGTTTAGTGATTGATTATATAAGCCGGAACTAGAGTACCTAATATACATAAATTATAAACTAACCTTAGAAAATACTTATAGAGGCTGACACCGTCTCCGCTCATTATTTGTGACTTACTCAATGACCATGTACACCGGAAACTACTAAACAGCTAATTCCTTTGGTTTTTATTTGTATGCAATTCATTTTATTTCCTTGGATTTTGTTATTTAAATTTTTGTTTTATGATTATGTCTTAGTTTTTATGCAATAATGAATAAAATAGTAAAAGAAGTAATACGTTTTGTTAGAATATTATAAAATAGGCAATAGAGTGATTGAAATATAATTTAATTTATCGAAGAGAAAATAGTCTTCTAAATTTAAACTATCATTTTCTCACTCAACTGATGTTACTTTTGTTAATTTTAATCTTAAATATTTCATATCATAATATATAACATTTATTTTTTTATTTATTAGATTTTTATTTTTTATTTTTTGAACTTCTAGTAAAAACTATGATAGTTGAACTATTATAATATTAAATGTACACAGTTATTATTATATAAAGATGATAAATAGTATCAGATATGAAAACTGAGTGCAATTAGTGTAAATGGTAACAAAAATAATTGAGGAGAGTTAATGTCCTAATTAATTGTTTATTAATATGGTAAAAAGAATTAATTTTATAATTGAGGTTAAATCGGAGGGAAATTTTGAGAGAGCTAAATTTAAATTTGAATTTTGTAGGTTATTGTTTGATTAAGACCAGATGTAATAGACGCATATGACAGGATTGGTTAAAAAGAATCATTGGGGGAAGGACTTGGAGATTAAGTTTTTGACCTGTAAGGTATTGTTGTGAGAGTTGGAAGATTTGATTTTGTTGCGATTTAAAACGAATTGGTAGAACCGACACCCCCGAAGTAATCCTCGGAGCAATGGACATATTTAGCTGGACTGAAGCGACCCACGATACAATTATTTGACTTATGAACTTCGCCACTTTTAACGCAGTAAGATGGGTGATAGCATTAATTTTGTGTGTGATCAGTCTTGACAATTAAATGTTGCGGTGGATCATATGTGGTTTTATTTGGTTTTTCTTTTTCTACTTTTGTATTTAGTAATAAAGTGATGTTAAATAATTGGTTGTTTTCATTATTGTATTCAAGGTCAACAAAAAATATTAATATTTGACAATTAATTTTTTTTACATTGCGGACTTACCTTGTTATATGTCCTTCCGACAATGCGGCCGAAATGTCTGCGTTGAGAGTGAATGATGGAGATTTCTGATGATGATCCTGAACGGACGCTCAAAACGAGTACGAAAAGTATAAAAACTGGTGTCAGTTTCTATCAAATTTCCAGCTATAGCATTGAATTTATCACAACTGTTGGATCGGACGATAAGACATGAAAGAGTAGACTTACAATTAAACACGTTGGGGGGCGGTAGTCTTAATTAATTAATAATACATTTTTGAATGCGGTGAAGTTTACGATGTTTCTGATGGTTAATAGGCTGAATGGTCTGTGGAGTGAACTGAACGTATGAGTGTAATTGCGGTCCTCGTGGGAGGATGGAATCGCATCAAATACGGATTCATTCACTAGTGTAGATTGAGTCAAGAACATCGATATTTTTAGGTGAGGTAAATGTTTTAATCTTTTTTCCCTCGTGAAAAAGAGAATTTAAGTGTTGGATAATATTCGCTTTACGTAGTGGACTTTTAGAGGAACAAATCATAATATTATGTAGGTACGACGAACACGAAAAAACTGATAATACTATTAAAATACCGATAATAGAGTGAACGTAAGAGTGTGTTTTTATGGCTAACGTTATCATCATTCGCCAGACTGATATTATAGATTTGAAGATTTTTATTTATCGAACAAAAAATTATTTATTTTAGTATGGAATTGAAAGAAATCATCATCGTAATTTAACAGAGTTTTTAGCTTTTTCATTAAGTGTTTTTTGTTTATATATACAACACATAATATTTAAGTCGTTCGTGTTTATAGTTTAAATGTGGAATAATATATTATTATTAGTATATTTATTATAAATTATAATGAATACGCAAAATAAAAATTAATTATTTGTATAATTCGTATTTTTGAAATAATAAAAATTAAATATTTATTACAAGTTTACAAAAGTATAAATAATATATATACATACAATAATATATATATTTATAAATTGTAGTTATTGTTATTGATAATGGTACATTTAAATTTAATTTGCAAACAATGCATTTAGACTAGAGGATATTTAGGTGTATTAAAATTCAACGTTTGGTTAATATTTATATTAATGAGTAGGTATGTATTATAATAGCTGCAAAACTGCATTATAATCATCAAAATTGATAAAATTGCATAAAAAACTGTTTATATTAGATAATTCACTTGAAATCAAAATGAAACAAACGTAGCTTACTAAGAAATAAAATAACCGAGAAGCCTAAAAAAATATGTATATATGCTAATTTTACAATATTCATGACTAAAGTCGTGCATAATGAAAATAATCCGTAAAAGGTTTATCTAATATATGTGTCAGTATAAATAAAATCTAGATAAGCATAATATATTCAGCATTATAATTAATTAAAAATGTTAATCAGCCATTATACTCATATGTATAATGACAAAATAATCAATAATTATCATAGTAAATTTAAAATGAAATGTTTTACCTAACACATTTTGTTTAAACATTTTTTAATGTTTGAAAAATATTTGATAACATTATTCATGGGCGTGCATAGGCGTGGGAATTAAAAGGATATTTGAAAAAAAAATAATCAACTATGTTAAACTAATGGAATTGGGACATAAATACATAATGTTAATGCAAAAAATATTAAGATAAATAAGTGTCATATAGTTATAACATAGGTATAGTTACTTTTAATCTTTAGATTCTGAGCGAAGCGATGAATGTATTGATTTTACAATGTGTTTTATTTTGTGTAAGAGTACATGATAAGTTGTCGATAAAATATTTCAAATTAAATGTTTTAGGGCGGTTTTGGATAGAAATTGTATCTAGTTTGTACTTCAAATAGGTAAAAGGTCCCAGTATTTTTTTGTAATTGGGAAGAACAAACAAATAACGAAGGAAAAACGTGAATTTATATGTTAAACCAGATTTTGACCTAAATTGATTTCTGTATTTTGTTATAATTCATAAACAAATTACTACAAAAACTGAAATTTTCACAAAGTATTTATATTATTATTTTCTATATATTGTATTGTTTTCAAAATATTTTAACTTTTTTTAAACTATTTATAGATAATTGATTTTTTTTTAAATGTCAATAAAAATATTTATAAAAATTTAATAATACATTAAAATGTACTGAAATGCTCCTAATAAGTGGTTAATTTTTCAATTAAAAAATATTTTAAATGTATTGTCACAATATTTTTTTATACATTTACCTACTTAGTATTTGAAGTTAGAATTTTGACAACATTCGCCAGAATTGCTTATAATTGGAAACTATTTTCTAGTTAAAAATTCATAAAAACTTATCGTTTTGTATTTAAGTTTTGAAAATTTAATACAATACTCCTCATAAGTAGTACATATTTGAATCATAAAATTTAAAAAATACATAATAATATACAGACAATTATTTTTATAGGTATTTTAAGCTCAAATTTAGACGAAATTACTCATTTAAATTATTTTGTTATAATTTAAAAGCATTCATGTAACTTTTTATGTATTTTAAATTTTACAATATCCAATGACTTTTTATTTTTTTTAAGGTACTATCAATATTTTCTATATATATTATTCTATGAATCTAGCTTTACTGTTCTACGGTATTTATAGAAAGATGTTATTACATTTTGAGTTATATAATTTGATATAATGTGGTATAAAAATATATTATCATAATAATTAAATATTAATAATATTAAAAATGCAATACTTTCGTAAAAAATGTTCCATCAGATTTCCTACTCTAATATTAAAAGTAAAATAAATAAATTTAATAGCTATTATATCGAAAAAAACATATCATGAAATATAATTGTTAGGCTGACGACAGATAATTTTCGCGCAGAATCGTTTTTTGTTTACTTACAATGATATATCATTGAATCTAAATTTAACTCATCTATAATAATGACCCACTTGACACCTAATGTACGTAGAACGGACTGTACCTACTTGACCACTTGACTATCTTTTTTAAAATAAAGATTTTACGTTAACATTTTGTATTGAAAATGTTTCATTGCTTTTTAATACACCTATAATAGAACATTATATTAATATTACTATATTTAGTCAACAATACTCCTAATATTAAAATGTAACTTCTACCAAATATTTGGCCGTCACAAGGTAACTTATAATAGTTTTACGAAATTCATATTTTGCTTACAACTATCATATATATATATATACATTTTTTCTTGGAAAATATCACGTTTTGTGTGATTTAACTTTCCGTTCTTAAAATTTAAAACAAATATTTACACTTTACAGGTCTAACAGGACTACAGGACACCTTTTTTTTTTTTTTTTTTTTTTTAAAACCATTTTGATTCTGAACGTAGCACTGAATGTATTGATTTTACAATATTTATTTTGTCAGTAGAAAAATGGTTCAATATTTAGGGTATAGTCTTATGTAACAAATCGCATCTATTTTGTACTTATTTTAGGAAAGGAAGGGAGGTAAAAATAAAAATTGGAGGAAATATTTTCATTGAGTTATACCTTTAAAAAATAATTATTTTTCAGAAAAATAGCTTGCTATACGTAATGTAAAATATCTAATTTAAATAAACTGATATATTAATTGTAGTCTTATAGCAAATTGTAGATTGTGGTACGGCCGACGACGTTTTTCTCTGAATTGTGTTATGTATTTGTATATAAATGATCAGAGACAATAAGGGCACGGATTTTAAAAAATCGGCCAATCAGAAGCCGTATAGCGTTGCCCTCGTGTGTCGATTTTTTTATGTTAATATGTATTATACATATATGTCAAAGGGATAGTAATGTGGCGGTGCGTGTGTCAACGGCGGCGGTCGTATATAGTGGTTAGCATGTTTACAGAGTTTAGAGCGCGCAGTGGGAAAGTCCTTGTCCTCGACGAGCGCGCCGATTGCTGAAGATCTCAGTCACGCTATCTCAGTCACGCCGTCGTATCCTATCGGTTCGCATGACGCGCTCGTCCTGCGGGACTCGTAATTTGTCCGTTATAATTAATAATAATACGAACAAAATATAATAAAACTTGCCAACTATTTTATGGTTTCACTCAGTCGATATCACCACGTTTTTACTGAATAATTTTTCGCAAACAATCGTCTTGACTCGTATGACCGACAAAAAAATAATACAATTCACTTGTAAAATATTGTTACAATTAAATTATATAATAATGTGTTCGTTCACTAAATAGGTATTTATACTCCATGCCACTCTGAACTTCTATCACTGGGTGTCGTACGGAACCGATTACAATAATAATACAATATCGCGTAGGTATGTCGGGTGGTGCGAGAAGAGATGAATTTTTTTCTTTGTCGCGTTAGACTATAGGATCGTCTCACCACGATATCGTGTATCGAATTTCCTCCTTCCGTATTGTAAGATTATAATTTATTTATAATATAATCATTGTATGCGAAGTGTTCGCGTTGTCAATTTGAAATTTTGACTCGCACCGGGTTTGTGTGCTACTGCCGACAATCGTATTATAATAATTATTTTTATTTATATTATTGTTAAGTGTAGTACGGTCAAGGTTGTTGTTATTGTCGTTGCCGCCGCATTTTGTATACGCACGTAACGATCACACGACTCTCGCCCCGTGTTTGTACCCTGACGACGACGACAACACTTCAAACATGATGGATTGGGGTATACGACGTAAGGAAAATAACTGCAATGCGTCGACAAGACAGCTACGTTTGCGCGTGCTTCCGTTTTGTCATCATACTTTTATGATACAAATATACAGGGTAATCTATTTAAATGGCTACATTGATTTTTCTTAGTAGAATTTATATTTTTGTAGTCCAATATATTGATCTATATTTTTACAAAAAAAAAAAAATAATTTTCATTTTAATCAGAAACAATATATTGGTTTGATTTACAAATTTTTTTTTTTTAATAATAACAATCGACTGAAAATTAGCATATTCATTTAAATAGATCACTCCGTATACAATGTACATATAAGTTTAATATACTATATTAATAATGTATAACAACATTATGACACTGTTGCGTTTATTTTAGTTTTTTTTCCAAATCAATTTGTCCCTAAAATATTATAATATATATACTAGGGTTATATTTAGAAAAGTATATATTACGTTTATTTATACACGCCTTGGTTTTCATGTTGTTTTTTTTACTAATATTACTATAGGTACAGTATATAGTTTTTGGGTCGCTGTTTGCTTGTGAGTCGTCGTGTAGTTTAAAAAGTATACACAAATGTACGAGACGTCGATAAAGTAGTGTGTATGTTACTTATTTTTGTTTTACGTCTTCTGATTTTTTTTCTGTACACATGGCTTGTTTTTTTTTATAAATACGATTGTAGTTTTGTTATATAAACGGCCAATGGTCAATGTTAATCGCGTGCTTCTGTTATATAGAAAAACGCGAGTGTTAGCATAATCGGCATTTGCTGTTTATTATATTTTTGGTTTATTATTTATGTAGATATATCTATATTTATTACTAAATCTTCTATATTTTTTTTTTAGATTTTTACATTGATTTTTTTATCAATCAATTGATCGCAATTGTATTGTTTTGATATTCAAAGCACAACTTAAAACTAAACACATTGGCTAGCTCACAACATTTAATGTTAGAGAATAAAAATAAAAGCCCATTAAAAAAAATTTTCTTAAGGTTGGAATAATGTTGTATTTACGAACCAATTTTGATTTGGTTGTTTTTTGTATCATTTACGCATAACGCATTATAAACTACGAAATATTATTGTTCCTTAAATGATATTATTATAATTTATTTTTATTTTATATGAATAGAATTAATCGAAAAGTATGGCATTGATTTGAAATGTGTATATAGTAGCTATTATATTTTATATAATAATACAATAATAGAACTATATTTCAAAACATTTGCATTTTATAATAAGATTTTAGAATTTTTACTTTAAAAGGGAAATGGATATTTTTTTTTTGGTATATTCATTCTATTATGTATCTATAGTATTTTTTAGTCGCTTGTAATAAGAATTTGGTGGGTAAAATACTCAAATATTTAGCTGCGTGTTAACCTAATTTAAAGTTAATCGAATTACATAAATATGTAACCTATTATAATAACAAAGAAATTCTTTAAATTTTTAATTAGAAAATTTTACTGTTACATATTCGACAAAATTAGGATTAATATTTTTACTTTATTTATATTAATATACTATATATCGGACTACGTATTTTTAATTTATAAAGAATAAGGTAATTGCATTAACATTTATTTTATTATTAGCTTCTAATATCAGTCTATTTTCATTTACTCTATAAAATTGTAAATATTTACTTTATACTATTTACAAGTGGTTAATAAAGTGTAATAGTTTTGGCTCTTACACATAGTATTCTATGTAAATAGGTAAGTACAACTTAAAATATTTTAAAGTCTGTGGGTTATAACATAACAATTATTATTTGCTATAAACTTTAATTTTATAATTCACCATTAAATGTTTGGGTCTGTCTATATTAATTGACCATATTTGAAAAATATATTTAACATATTATTTACTTACATTTACAACAGCCTCAGTAGCCGAGCAGGTCTTATTTGTGTTTGCATCCAAATTCACAATTTCTGTATAATTATGCATGAACTATCTATGGTTCACAGATCATAATTCGTTGAAGTGGATCGTTTCTTGATGATTACCATCAAGATGCTTCACACTATTCGAATTTTTTTATTCATTCACATTATAGTTTAAATGACTTATTAATTGTAAATCCTCTTTTTTTCAATTAAATCATCATAAATATTTTTATTGATTTTATGGGTGTAGTGCAATATTGAGGAGTTCAACTGTTGTTTAGTTCTAATGTTAACAGAAGCATATTATGTTTCTTTTATTTTGGTGAAATTTCAATGAACTATGAATAATGAATATGTACATTGTTAATAATCTATATCCTTATAGACCTTTATAGACATGTAAATTATGTGACATGTTTGATATCTTTTAATAATCAAAGATTTCTGTTAGTGATTTCGATATTTTATTTTACGAAATTTATAATTTCTCATTTTTGTAATCAGTTTGGTATTGTAGACTCTCATAACGCGTATCAGATTTAAAATGTTTTCTTATATTAACAATTATTTGATGTGACTTATTTATTTCTTTATATATATTATTAAAGATAATAATATTTTCATGTATATTTTAATGGGTTTATTTATAAAACGTACGTCACCTGGGTCATTTTAAGGTCATAAAATAAAAACAGTTACATTAATGAGAGTAAAAATGTGTTCCTACATTTTTTTGCTGGTCAAAGAGGTAATCCCTAAAGTAGATTAATATCTTCAGTTTTTATTTACCTATTTTATATTCAGTTGCGTTAAGTAATTTTGTTCCGGTTATATTGTATGTTTATGATTATGATACTATTAGACGACTAATGTTTAGTTTTATAAATTCTAAGTAGGTGGATTAAGTAGATTAAAATGTGTGATTATAACTTATAACTCATCATTGATTTTGTTATTATAAATGTAATAATGGATTTTTAATGTTGAATACTTGTATACCAAGTGTATAAAAACAATGTAGGTCAATATTAAGTTTTTTAAATTAAATATTAATAGTAATAGTCTGGTCAAGGTTTAAGGGTAACTAAGTAAAAATACCAAATTGTAGATAATATTACTGCAATGTGTATGGGCATGATAATACTAATTAATACAATTTTATTTAAATCATAGTAAACAGTACGAATTTTTTTTTAAATTAGTAATCAGATTAATAATAATAAAATATAAATGAATACATCATACTTTAAAAATATATCATCCTAATCTTTATTGTACCTGCCAAATTAAATACAACTATTTGTACATAACGAGTTAATTTTTCGTTTTTATAATTCTCAATTGTTTTTAAAATTTTTTTTTTAAATCTTGTGAAATCAAACTACGATTTTTCTTTTGACCAAGAACACGGTACCTATATCAGATAACTAAGTACCTACATGGTATAATATAATGTAACTGATATAAAACTTGTTTTTAATCTTTCTACACAAACACAATAATATACAAAGCTTTTAAATCTATAGACTTATAAAAATAACTTTATGATACGTTACAGACACAACGTCTTTTAAATAAATGAATTAACCAAGTCGTTAATGTAAAATTTTTACATAGGTAAGTTTATCGCAAATGGGCTGTCAGAAAAAAATACCTTTTTTATTTTGGCACAAATGGGCTGTACCCAAAATGAATAAATATTTTTTGGCGCAAGTGAGTAACCCCCATGTGTATGCACGGATAAAAATTGATCATGGGGTGATAATCATGGTATAAAGAAAAATATGAATCGTATAATTTTTTATTTACTCAGTTTTATATTAATTAAAGATACATATTACGAAAATTATTATGTACTCGTAATTGAAATTTTTTTGAATAAATCGTATAATTAATATTGATTTTTAAAGTATTTGATAATTTATGAAGTTGTTTTTTTATTATATAATTATTTGAAATCTTACCTGCAAACATTTATTTAATTAAGTATTTAATTTTTGAACTGAAATATATGAAAACTATAGTGCTATCTTACGATTATTATTATAACTAAATAAATATGGGTAGTTTTCTTTTTAACCGTTAGATAGCATACCAAGTTATGAACCAACTACTAGATCTACAGTAATACGCATTTACTATCGAGGAGTAAAATATATTTTCTAAAATGGTTTAAATTTAATATATTTTACGTTCTAACTATTAGTAATTATTAGTTCACATGTGAATTCTTTAATTCTAAAATACTTATTTAAAATCTAAAGATACATATTTTTCTTCTATTTTTTTAAGTAATTATTCAAATTTTCAACTTTTTTTAGTATCAATATTTAATTTAATATACTGATTAAAATAGTATTATAAAATTATTAGATTGAGTATAGTTTGAAAATTTACTTTAAATTTTTACATTATTGAAAATCTAAATTATCAAATTTATTTAATTACGTTTAACTTTCGTGATTTCTGTAAATCAGACATATTATTTGTTTAGTATTTTAATAACTTTTTTAATTTAATTTGAAAAAAACATTAGGTATAGGTATTATAACAAATAAGTAAGATATGTATTCATGAATATAGAATTACTTCTTATAGAGTTAGATTGCAATTGGTTAGGTAATTTTGGAGAAAAATAGAATCGCCTATTGTGTAATAAATAAGTGATTTATTGTAAGTCGCAATATTAACTAATAATTAATCAGAATTTTGGAGTTATATTTTTTTAAATAAATTTATTATTTTAATTACTTATAACTTTTTTATGTTTAACTACAATACTATTATTACAGATGATTTTAGTTGTGTAATAATAGTGGACTATTAAAATTTGAAAATAGATTTCTTCATGTAGAAAAAAATCAATTCGCTAAATGATAAAAACAAAATATTAATAATATAGATTTTGATAATTATTTGCACAAATTATATTTTTTCTTCGCTTATGGTTATTACTTATTAATAGTTCATCCACCATTCACGTAACATTTTCGTCTAATATTTGATTAATTGATTAATCCTATAGGGATCATATATTAATAATTACGATCATTATGATCAATATTAAGTTGCAATTTTTTTTATTTCCTAAGATACACAATTAAACAACTAATTAAATAAAACCAAACTATTTTGATGAATAATATTTTTTTTCCGTTAATCGCTTAATTAAATTGTACAAAAGTTGCACTAATAAGAAATTGTTATTTATAAACACTGAGATTTGTTAGTATTTTTTATTAAAATTAAAATTTGTCACTTATAAACATGATTATCATCAGCGTCAGATAATTTTTATTACCAGTATAAATACGGCGTTTTGTATAGGCATTATTGGTACGTTCCAGTATTGGTGCTGTTGTGTGTTTAAAATATATTTAGGTATCATATTATTTTATAATCATTTATAGTATTATTTTACGTATGATAAAATCAATTGGCTAAATAATATAATTTTATGACATATAAACGATATAATGTATAACTGTTTGTTTTTTAGTTATGTTAATTATTAACAATGGAATGTATAATATACTGCCTACGTAATTTCCCGGCTTATGATTAATGATGATTGATGACAGTTATGAATATCCCGATGTGTATACTGTATATACTATGTATTGTCTCTTGATGTAGATGAATAGTATTTTTTTAAACTTAGTAATAATTACTCTATTGTCAACAATATTTTAAAATATGAAAATTAAATACATAGATAAATTATATTTTATCCCAAAAATGAATTGTTTGTGAGATAATAGGATTATAATAATTCCAACTTAATGACCAATTAATAAAATAACAAGTATAATTATAATTTATAATATTAATTAAGATTTAGTTTTTTCATATCGAAGGAGCTATAATATGTAGTTAAAAAAATAGATTATTGATATGGATTTCACCATATAAAAGTTGACAATTCAGAATGTTTCAAAAGCTTATGTGTATACAAATAATAAACTAAATTTCTTAATTTCAAAATTAAAATTTAATTGATCTAGTTAATATATTTAAATAAATTATTGTTTATTACAAAAATATAGAATTTTTACATTTTGCATCGGAGAGTTGGTATCCCAATAATTGATGTATTTCTATGTGAAGCCTTATAGGTTTTTAACGACCTAAATTATATATTTTTTTAGTGGAGTAACTTGTTCACCCGCTTCCTCCGTAACAATAATATATTATTCCATTTTTGTATGGCTTGGAGATAAAACATAAGAGTTTTAACTATAGCTTAGAGATGAAAAAAATACGTTATTTCACGTAACATTGTATTTTAGTACTAAAAATGTTATAAATTTATCAAAAACCTGTTTGAGTTCTAATTAAACTAGTTAATAGTTATATAAATATATATTTATATACAGCATTTTTTTAATGTTGTAATAGTATAAGAGTTTCGTTTTTCTGGAAAATTAAGTGTATTATGTACCATCTGTGTTGAATTGTCAATAATATACTTAATACATATATTATGCAGATATAAAATAGAAATATGAAATTTTTATATACTCTTTTAACCCTAAATTATATTTATATATATATAAGCAAATTGACTGAAAAAAAATAAGCAGACATTGTATAGATTATAACAATGTATACAATATACATATTTTAATATTTTTTTTTTTTGCTTAGGGTAAAAATTTCATGATGTTTAGTTATTTCATGAAGTACTAATATAATTTAATGTATTTTGTAACTTAACTAATTCCCCGTCTAAGCTAATAACTCCAATGGGAAGTCATTTTATTATATAGGTAGTTTCTTTAATGTAATATGTCTCTTATATTTTCTATCATCAGATGTGTTGATGTGTTGTTATTAGTGTCTATTAAATAGATTGAATCATAAAAAATAAATAAATATATTTATCAGGTGTCTAAATGTTTTTAATAGTTTTTAATTTTTTATACCTATTCTGATTTTTATTTTTATGTTTAGTTACAAACAATTTATTTTAACACACACTTGTAAGAATATTTTGGTTTTTACAACGACGTTTAGCAGATTATTTTGTTTGATTGAAAATAAATTAAAGGGTTGCCTTTGTTATAAGATACGTAAAAAAAATAATAACATAAATAATAAATACAGTATTTATGTATTATATATATATCTGAATGGCACATATATTGTACTCGTAATTTAGTTACAAAAGCAGATTACAATGATACTTAAGCAAGATAGTGTGGTCGACACGCGAAGGCCGTTTGAAAATTGATAATCAAATTAAAAATCGTCTGTTTGAATTATTCGAAGTAGTCCGTATAATTTATTTACGAGGTTCAGAACGTTGAAATCGATAAAACACAAAAGTGACATTGTTTTGAAGTTTTTAGTATATAATTATAGTGCCAATATAATGGAATCATTTAATGACGAATTCATCTAATGTCCCTATTATAATGGCGTTATATTTCTATAAAAAATATAAAGTATGTTATAGCCATATTGTGCCATTAATTTTTAGAATTTGATTAATTAATTAATTTACCATAAATTACATACTTTTCAAAACACGAATGTAATGAGTAAGGCTAAGTTATATATGCAATAACAAATGGTAAAATATGTATTTTATTTTTAAAAACCTTTACTTTTTAACTTAGTGGTTTTCGTTTATATTATTATAAATGTTTAATTAATAATTGTCATCCACAAAGTTGAAAATATTGTAAACACTGTTAACACTCGTCGTATCATTATAGTTGGATTGTCCACATGCCTATAAAATCTTATCTTTCGTCCAATACAAATGGCCATATTGGTCTATAAATAGTTTAATATGTACAATAAATTAAACAATTACACACTTTTAGTGTTTTCATTTAAATATTTTAAAACTCTAAGTATGGAATTATATATGCATTTTGATTAGAATATTCAAAGATATTCAAAATAAAAATTGTTCTATTTAATGTAGAATGAACTAAATCGTGGAAATCAACAAGTTGGTTGATGAACCAATGAATTTGGATTAAAGGATTTAAATCCTAGCTCTAGTAATAATTAGTATTGTTTATGAATACATTTCAATTAATTTTTCAATAGATATTTATTAGAGATAAAATATAATGTAGATTGTTAATTTGTAATTAGTGATCATATTATTGGTTTTCGTATTAATTTTGTAATCCTTTACAATTACAATTTTAGTTACTTACGAATTAAATTCTATATTATTATGAAATATACCTATGCTAAATATAATCATTTGTTCAAGCGTTAAAAGTTTCATACATAATCCCTTTTTGAAAAAAAAAGTATATTGTTAATTAAATAAAATTCTAATTTAACCCTGTAGCGTATTTAAAAAAACACAAATTTGAATATGATTTACCATACAAAATACAAACATTGTATAATAACTAAGTTTATATTATGAATTTTTCGATTTATTTATTATCATAATAGTGTATTTAAAATTTTAAAATAATTCCCATTTTTAATGTTTGGATTACATTTATATTTCATTTTGGTTAGATCATATGTTGTTATTTTTTTCAGTGAAGATAGCGCCACCGTTTTTAAGGGTCTCTCGTATACAATTTTGATGGGTGACTCGCCAATCCGCCAGTCATACTTAATATATTGGGCGTTCCAGCATAACGCTACTTGTGTGTTAACTATAAATTGTGTTTCATAAATTTGAATTAGTTTTTTATTAAAATAATTAATTAAATTGTTTAAAATATGATTGGTCTTTGGTCATATACAAATTTTCGCCTTCGAAATAAGGAATGTGAAGTGCTCTTAGGTGGTATAGTATTTTTTTTTAAATTTTAAAAGCATAATAGTTTTTATTAAATTATGATTATATATGTACATTTTTATACTTAATTTTCAATTTTTAACTAAAAAATATTAATTAAAAGATAATAATATTCGTATCATTATAATATTTAAATCATATAAATACTTACAGTTATTGTTAGGAAATAATAAAGATACCAATGACATTCAATTTGTAGAATTGTGTATCGTTTATTAATAAACCCGAGCTTTTAAAATAAATACGTTTAATGTAATAAGTGTTTATGGGGCAAGCCATAAATATTAATGTAACTTTGTATATTAATTTATATAAGGCCACGTAATTAATTGATTAATTATCGATTCTATTATATTAAATATAAATCAGTATAATTACAGTGCAATACACTGACACACTGATAGTGTGTTAGTTTTTTTTAAGTCAGTCAAAATTTAATATTTTTAAATTTTAGATGGGTAATCATTTTCTATTTACTGATTGGAAATTAGTTACTAATGATTATAAGTACTATATTACTACAATAAATAGTAACATTTCAAATAAGCTGAAAAAGTATTTTTATTACACTGAATTATTGTTAGTTAATAGATAATTGTATCTATATTCGTTTATTTTGATTGATTGGAGTAATTTCAAATAATTTAATTTCTATTTAGTATATTGTTTCTAATTGAATATCATGTTGTTTATCTGTATGCTATATTTACTTAAATGTTTCTTAAACTAATTAAAGAGTATATGACAATAACTGGCTTAGTTGAACACACATTTGTGTTTCTTGAGTAGAATTCCATTTATTTGTTGTTTTACAAAAACCAAAATAACCAAACGAAGGTGGTTTAAAGGAGTTGTCTGTGCACTCAACATTGTTAACAAAAGGGCTTATAGAAATTGTATTACGTGCTAAATAAAAATATGGGTCGCTCTAGGGGTTTGTAGTGACGATAATACATGTTGGGAGAAAATCCTCTATTCATCCTTTTGATTTTTATTCACATAGGTATTTCAATCTTGAGTAAGAATGATCTTACCAAATCCATACATACATACGTATTATGTATGTGCATGCATGTATGTATGTATGTATGTATGTATGTATGTATGTATGTATGTATGTATGTATGTATGTATGTATGTATGTATGTATGTATGTATGTATGTATGTATGTATGTATGTATGTATGTATGTATGTATGTATGTATGTATGTATGTATGTATGTATGTATGTATGTATGTATGTATGTATGTATGTATGTATGTATGTATGTATGTATGTATGTATATGTGTATATGTGTTTTGTATATTTGCAAGTACTTATTTTTTCGACATATTTTTTATATACGAACTGTTTATTTTTTACTATCATAACTGTTTGTGATCCATACGTGGAAAGTATCCATGTTGATGATTTAAATAAAACTATTTTCTAATATGATTTTCATTGTGATCTGTATCATTTTAACTTAAATATAATTTTCTCAGCGTATTTTAATTTACCGTTGCAAATGTCTTGCAAGATAGATTGATCACGTCGTGGTTTTAATTGTAATTTAATTGACGAAACCCGAGTAGTTATATTATTCTACAGCGAAACTCCGGGACTGAGTATTCTAGGTTTAACTCGTTTAGACTCGAGGGTCTACTATATATAGGGTTTGTTTAATATGGAAAATAAACGTGAACTGTGTATGAAACAAATTTAAAGAGAAAAACAATTCTATATATTTTTATTCTTTAAATTGTATTTTACGAAAACAATTCTCAAAGAGACTTTAAAACCTAAGTACTGTTTTGCCTTAAGAATACGAGTGGAATTTTTTTTACTGTTGTTTAATATATATATATATTTTAGCCCTGGAGAGCTACGGGGTTTAAGTTAAGTTCTATGCCCCTAACAAATAAGTAAAAATATATTTTTGTCTATATTGAAAATATATATATATAAAAATAAAGCCTAGTCATTTTACATGATATTTCATTTAAATGTTTTTAAATCCTAATGTAGTATACAATTTATTTAAATGGTAAAATAAAATATTATACTCAATTTAATCATCGTTCGATTCAATAATTTTTCGTATGTTATTTAAGATCGAAAAATTATGTGTTCCATTTATACTTGCTAATTAAATAATACACTAAAATTACCATTAGGTAGTTTTAATTCTGAAAAATGTTGAAATTGTTTTAAGCCATAATTTTTATCTTGACATTTACATTAATTTTAATAAAAATCATGATATACTTGTCTAAGGGTCTGAAAATGCACATCTTTAGTATATTAAATTAGAATTGTTTGTACAATTTTGATACTGCAAAGCAATAAAAAGATGTATGAATTAATATATATTTTAAAATGTTAATACTTTTATTAAAATCGATATTATTTATTCATTAATGCATCATTAATTAAAGTTGTTGTTTCTAAATACACGATGATCGTGTTGTTAATTTACTCATATATGATTGTATATTTTATAATTTTACAATAAATTGCTTTTCTTTTAGGTAATTTGGTAAACATATTATACATCTAACGTATTTAATTTCAAATTCAAAAATTATGTTTCAATTCATAATAATATTAATTATTTATGCACCATCCCTGAATTATTTAATTGTTTTTGTTAAAAACAGTTTATTCTAGCGTTAAGAATTCAGATTATTTAATTATTTAAAAATTAGTTTAATTATATAGAATTTTAATATCTGTTAATTTGTCATCGATACGCTTAAAATTAGAGTTTTTGTGTAATTCGCTATTTCAATTTTGTTCATAAGATATGAAAACAGCATGTAATAGCAAAAACATTTATTGCAGTTTAAAACTTATTGAGGTATCGCATGTAGACATGATACAAAAAGGTAGAAAAAACTATTGTAAGCTATTGTATCAGTTATACAATATATTGGCTGTCTAATAAATCAAAAACGGGAAAATTGGTTTTTCAAATGATGTATTGCTAATAAAGTAATTTTGAAATAATCAATTTATTTAATTATTTCAATGATATTTTTAAAAGAAATTATTTTTGTAAATATAATCAAGTTAAAACCTATATTTTTTTATAAATACCATATTAATTTTAATTTTTAGTGATATTTTTTTACAAGAATATTCATAATATTATATTAATTTTTCAAACTTTCATGTTTTAGACAATGCCATTACGATATATCATTTTATACATATAAACTTGATGTAACATAATAATGTTTTGTAATTAGTGTGGGGTGAAAAAATGATAAATAATATGTTTTACACGAAATTTACATTACTATATCTATACCTATATTTAGTATCTATCTACTGACGGTAAAACATATAAGTTTTACATTTATTTAGTTTCTAATATCATTGAAACATTTATTTTGTGACCTTGACATTAGGCATATTATAATAAACATTTAAAAATAGGACTCTCAGTTTCTTAGTTAGTTTTGAATTTTATTTGTAATTAGTTTGAAATATATATATTATAAAAAAACTGAAAGTTTACTATTTGTTTTCGTAGTATCTATTTTAAATTTAATAGTGTTTTTAAATGGTTACCTATGTTTTTAATATCATTTAAACTAAATAAGAACATTTATAAGAATACTAAGGTATATCAGTTTAGAACGTTGAATAAATGTTATTTTTTATTTATAAATTATATTTAATTATTAATTTGTCAAGTGGAGTGGCAAGAAGGGGATATTAAGAGTTATATCACACCTTTAAGTACCTTTAATAAGTAATAAAATACTTTACATTTGTGTATTAATATTTTTCCAAACATTTTTTTCTCAGAATATGAAATTAAAAAATTGAGTGAATGTTAGAAAAAACAATTGTATCTTTAGAAAATTGTGTATCATAGATGAAATGTGATCAATTTAAGTGTTGTACAAGGTTTTCATATACTTAGTAAATAAAAATGAATTTTCAGTGATACGAGCGTTTCATTTAAAAAAGCAAATCACCTTGTAGAATATATTATTGCTAAGTATATTTTATTTACTTACTATTACATTGCTAAAAATTATGCAGTAATGAACTATAACATTTTTGAAGTGTTTTCACACAAACACTATGTAAATAACCATTGATGATGTACTGAAAATATAATCATGGTTATAAATGTTTATCTATATTATATGTATAATACTCTTTTTAAAAATATATTTTAATGGTGAATAACGTTACTATATGTATATTTAAATATTTGATAACAAGAATTTCGCGTAAAGTCATGATTCATACGTTGAGTCTCGCGTAACGTTTTAGTCTTAATGATATTTTCGTTTTTATTGAATTTCTATTTTTTGGCCCGCAATCAAAATAGCTTTTTGGTGTTCTATTGTTCGATTAATCGTGTAAAATACATTTAATGTTGCTGTAAAAACGGAATAAAATGATGGTTATTATAGGGATAATATTTGCGATATGATAGGTAGGTAATGGAAAAATCGCATGGGATTTATTTTAGGTACCTATATATGTGCTATGTGTGATAGAACTTTTTTTTAACTTTTGATTCAATTTATGTTATTCTTCTTATACCCTCTAACCATTTTCAATTTGATATCTGGACATAATCAAGGAAGTTATAATATTATTTGTTATAGATAAATATTTTTTTAAGATATTTCTAAGGTTATATAATCAATTAAAAGTAATGTATTAATATAATTTGATACTATACAAAATATATTAAATTTAAAATCAAACAAAAATTACAATAAGTTTTATTTGTACCGATATGAGAGTTATAAACTACTATAATTATATTGAATATTTGTCATAAAAATCAATTACGTAAATGGTTCGATATTCATATAAAAATAATTTAACATAAGTATATTATTAATTATTATAAAAGTGATAGCTGTAATTTACCTATTTCAATGCGGTAACAATTAATTTTATATAATATGTAAAAATGATTTTATTTTTATGTCTAATTATTATTGTAATAAGATTAGTTTTTATTGCTATCAGTCTGCTAACAATCAAGGTTCTAAGTCGATTATCATGTTTTTGTTTCCAGACTGTTTCCATTTTCAATGTCTCGTCACGTAGAATTTATATCCACCATGTTGGCAAAGTTTCCTTATAAAACTTTCGGTTTTTTATATATCAGCCGTTCCAACTTTCATGTATGTTCACGCTGTGAAATAATGGTTCTGAAAAAAAACCTAACCTAAGTACTTTCATACAACTATATAATTCTACATCATAAATCATTGAACTCATTTTATAGGTTAAAATAAAATAGTGATGAAGGATGAACGTAATATTATTATTTTGTATTATCTACACAAACTTGTACATCAGATCACTATTTTATAACGTATATCGTTTTTGAATTTTATACCTCATGGAATTTTAAGTTTTTAATTATTATTAATTCATCTATGTATGTATATACATAAAAAAAAATAATGTGACTTTTTTTATAATGTCACTCACGGAAGTGTTTGAAAAAAAACTAACAAATTACCGCATTAAAATACCTATATACTAATACCGCATACGTAATTATAACAATACAATATAATTAGAATCGACATTACAATTTCGTTATTGGTCTATATGAGAATCGCGTGTCCATAATATTTAGGGTGTGTCGGTTGCAAACGGAAATTTTCAACGAAACCATAACGAGAAACTTTTTTCGTATTTTGCGTCGTTGGTATTATTGTGCGTAATACAAAATCGCGTATCTGTATTGTGTTAGTATATTGTGTATGAATTCAATGAGGATATAGGAAAGTCCGATGTGTTAGCAATTTACATTTTATTCGCGATAAATGTGTGCTTGGATGTGTGTATTTCATCCATTGTCATAGCAGAGAAACTTCACTGTTGCTCTGTGTATACCATTGCCGTTACGTTATACTTTAGGTACAGTTGGTTTAATAAACAAATTACCTACTTATGTATGCGTGTGTACATTATAATGTGTGCACATCGTTCGCTTCGCTGTGGTTTATATAATATACAATATATCCATATTCTATACATATTCTTTCAACTAAAAATGAAATGGATATTGATTTGTAGTAGGCGTTCCGGAAATATGGTTTTAGTTTTGACAGTCGTGTTTGTACAGTTACGCTGTTTGTATTTTATATGATGAATACTTTTGTATATTATATTATATTTATATATAATATATTGATAATCAAGGTAGTAGCGTAAAAGTATATTGAAGTTTGTTTATGTTATTCTTTTATCTGTATTAAGTATTATATCAAGTATGTTTGATTTTAAATATATTATATATTAATACTTAATAGACTACACACAATCATTGTAATATGTATATTGGAATTTTGTTGATGAAATAATGAAACAAAATGTTTACTTTTTTACAAATTGTACTAATAATATATCTTAAAATGTAATTAATTTCTTTTCTCAAGTGAGTTTAAGTAACCCATCTATGTAAAATTATCCAAAACTAAATTCGTTAATATTGCAGTACAATATTTTTATAATATAAAACTACAAGTGTGTATACCATTATAAACCTAATACGAAATTAAGCTAAACAAAAATGTATTATTTTACTAGCGATCATCTATTAATATTTGATCAAACTGCTCAAAGTTTATCAGGTAAAAAATATATTAATAATAATGCATTAAAATTACTCTTTAAAAATAATTTCCTGTCAGGTTTGAAAGCATTGTTGTGTTTTCTATTAAATAGTTTTTCCATGGATGGCGTTTTCAATGAAATGATATAATATGAAATGCTGCTATACTCGAATTTTTAATATAAAAATACATTCATCTCGTCTTAAGTAATTCTTAAGTTACGTTGTTGTTGTACATCATGGATTTTAATATTCATAATCAACTCTCAATAGTTTTTGACTGAAATATTTCTTAATATAATTTCCGAAAATGTATTGTGAATATAAATAAATTACGTACTTAGGTATTTACACTTTTTAACGATTCGCTCAATTTGTTTGATCTATACAAGTATACGACGATAGACTATATTTATTGGTAGATAAGTTAATTATTCAAATTTATAATACTGGTTCTTATTTTTATTTTTTTTAACGGAATTAAAAGCAATCTAAAAACATGGTTATTTTTCTTGGCAAAAAACATTTTAGACATTAGTTATGGATTTGATTTATGAATTATTCATCGACTCAAAGTTTGAATACTGTACAATGTAAATATTCGTCTCGCGTAAAAATTCGATTAATTAATAATGAAAGACCCTGTCAGAAGCGTGAAACAAATGTTATGTAAATGCCCTCTCCGACCTTTTTGCCCAATTAACGGCCATAATTATTTAGTCCGTGGTGTATGCTCTGGGATATATTATGATGTATACATTATATATATGTGTGTATGTTTAACGGCATAGATCCGTTCAAAACCTTTGGTGTTAAATAATAATGATAATGATAATAGGTTAGTGAATATGACGCGTTGATGACGTTTGATTACATTTCGGTCGAATTCAGTTTGTGCTATGGTCATTTTCGTTTTCCACCCATTTACATATTTATCTCAGAGCGTAAATTATTTTCTATGTATATAATATAAATTATAGTGCATTGTTGGTTCAAGTATTTTTGATATAGATAATACGTGAATATACGTTGTGTCACATCGGCGTCTCTACAGAAACTGTGTGTAGGTAATTCTGTTTTCTTTTTCTTCGTCCTCATCTTGGTCCCTCGGTGATAAATTATACTTTTAGTGTAGGTACCTACGTAGGTACCGACGTCACGCATTTATTCTTCAAAAGTTACTCGAGGGCACCACACCCGAACGTAATAAGTAATAACTTATCATTGTGTACATTTATATAATATATATATTCATATCGTTGTATATATAATTTTACTACAAATGGCAAAATGTCTGGTCGTTTCGCCATCTGTTTTGGTCCCGTGAGTTCTTCATTGTTATCGCCAAAAAGTTCTTAAATAAAAAGTGCTTATGTGGACGGATATATCATTGTTTTAGTTGTTTAGTGTGATAAAACTGAATAAAAAACAAGTCACAGCAATAAAATTTCCGCGTTTTGTTTTAGTATATGTAAACTTCGTGATTTCTAAGACTAAGATTTCCACAATAAAGTTATTATAGTCTTTATCAATGTTTATATATTAAATGTTGTATACTTAAAAAAGTACCTATATAAATATAATATACACTTATAAACATAATAGAATATAATTGTAGGTTATAAATATCGAAGAATTATGACATCGGGAAAAAATATTTTTACTCTCAGTAGTTAATATAAAATACGTATGAGTATATAGTACAGCAATATGATAATTCATACAACAAACAGATATGAAAAATATACAAATTTGTCAAAAACAAAATTCTTGAGATCGTTTAATTAAATGTATTGAAAATTACTAAAAATACGATTTATTTTCACCTGCTTGACCGTGGAATTATACACAATTCGCATCTTAACATTAATGGTGTTATAGTTATTATTACACAGTATTATAATTTATACATTTGTTGTGTGTTGTGATCATTTTTCGAGTTGTTCAGTTCAAACTTCCTTCTATACAGTGTAGTGGCGTCAATGGATGATGAGACGTTTCGCATTTTCGATGTGACGTCTTGTAGTAGTAGTGTTTTGCTTGCGTAGTACGTCTATTCATCCAATGTTTCTGAAATGGAAAATAATAGTAACAATAACAATGTTATATTATATAGGTCAAAAAAATGTATGTGTATTTCGCCTCCGCCACCCATGTCTTTGTAACCGCCCGGCTGACGCGTTAGGGGTTACATTGTATTTTGGGTGGCTGGCTGCTATTATGTATATACGTGTTCTGTTTACGACAGTTTTTTTCGGAAGTTTACGTTTGCAATGTGCCAAGTCGATTTTTTTGTTTACTATCGTATAAACGGTGGTCGTAGCAGCACGGTGAATATATTATGTATATTTTATAGTTCCTAGTCGTGGGTGTTGGTGGTCGGCCGGCGCCGTTGGCCGAAGGGAGGAGATAACGACTATATCGTTGTTGTGTTATGATCTCTGACGACCCCTAGCTTCAGGCGTTTGTATATATGTTTTTGTGTATTTTATTTTTGGTTTGTCGGGTCGAAGTCATTGTTTATCACACACATACATACAATACAAATCGCTTTTTCGTCTAAAATTGGGTTACGTGTCCAAACTATGTAATTCTACGTGGTATATAGCAACGTATATTATATATATATGGCTTTGTAATCTGTATGCCCGGAAGTATTTTTTTTTTCTAATGGCTTAGTGCGATTTCACTGTTTTGGTTTATCCCTGTGAACGATCACCGCTGTCTTGGGTTAAGTAAATTCACGTAGTTATATTTTAGGCGCATGTCTACGTGAAACATTATTGGCAACAATATTTTATACTTGTATTTCTTATTTAATATTTTCACTTGCATATTAATTCAACCGCCCGACTCTCAATGTGTGACTTATTAACAACTATAATAATGGTTGTCATGCACCTGACTTAACCAGTTGAATGCAAAAGATGGATTGTTTAAATTGTATTATTGTTTTTAATCTATTAATATATAATATGTATAAAATAGTGTGTGTTCTATATGGTTATAGGTTAGCTAATTAATGTTTTCCGTTTCTCCAAGTTTGTTACTTAAGATCGTAAATTATTATTATTATTTAATATTTATAGAGTTTTGGACTTTGGATCATAACTTTATTATATACAACAACTTGTGAGTTATCACCATTTCTGGTAATTCGATTAGTACGTTACCTACAAAAACGAAACTTATGTATAGTGTCTCGGATAGTATCTATTATGTGCACATACGCTTGATTATCTTTGTAATTTTATTTTATTATAAAATAACTGGTTTTTATTTATCTATAACCGTTATACTACCATATTTTATATTTACTAATAATATTATATTGCTGATAAGACATTGTAAAAAATTGTCAGTTCGTGTTTTGTTGCTTGTTTATAATTATTTTAAATTAAATATAAATAGTATATGCTAAAAATATAAATTCGATTTTGACTATAGAATATAAGTAATAAATTATAAAAAAATAATAAGTTAATAAACTTAATAATATATATTTAATGTGTATTATAAATGTATTATTTATTAAATAAAAAATTTTTTTGTATTTAATGTGTCACTATTTGAAATACAGGTAGATCACGCGGTCTCCATTTTCACGGGTGTGACACATAATAAAAGATAACGATAATAATATTAATAACGGCCTCTCTGATATAGTAATTGTGCCGACTTTTTTTTTGATACACTTATAATATTATATTTATTTAATCATGGAAATGCTCAAGTCTTTTTATATTTAATTAGCTTCAGCCGTTTGATATTGAATGTAAAACGTGTTGTTAAGATATTTAAGTCTCGAAACACAGTATAACAAACAACAGCATATGTTTGGATCGATAATAAATTATTAGAAAATGGTTTTATTTAGAAACTAAGACATCTATTACATAAATTAAAAAAAAACAACGGTTTCAAGGGTATTTTTCAGCCATTGATGTTAGTCTAATTGTTAAGGTTGTTAAAAATAAAGTAGATACCTACCTAAATTAAAAAAAAAATATTAGTTCTTAAACAATGTAGTATTATTCATTATTTGCATAATTTTAATTAATATTTACGCAGAAGGAACACAATATTTTCAGATAAAATCAGTAAATGAAAACGTTTATATGTTATAGGTTCGATCATGTTCCATGTGCGACGGAGACCGGCCGATTACCATCCTAGAAAACGGAAAAAGAAACCGACACACAAGTGGAATCAGCAAAACAGCACTAGCGAAATGTTGGAATACCGTTATGAGGACGGTTTGGATAGATTACCATTCTTTTTAGAGCTTAATGCTGGTCAGTATTCTGTATATTTTAATATGTATAAGTATAGTTATTTTATTTTTGTAATTCTAAGAAATAAAACTTAACAAAGAAAAAACCTTTTAAATTATTTTTTTCTGCATCGATCGCGAAAGCTTTACCATGAATTGCTTCGTTAACTGAACCTGTCAACTGGATGAAACACTTCGGTATATTATAAAAGTGACCTCGACCGTCACTTTATCTGAAATTGATATTGATAATTTAAAACTTGCCTAAAACGAAACGCATATTACATGAAGTTATATGAGAATGGGATTTTAATACTTTGAATATATTTTTTACGAGAAATGTTATTCAATTATTGCGAGTTTTGTATTTTTTTTAACGAATTCCGCACGTTCGTGTCTATTGTTCTTATTATAATAATATTATCGTTTTGTACATTGTACAATCTTGGTCGTTAATAATATCGTGTATTTTATGTTTGCCATTGAAAAAGCGTATTCGTATTTATAATTTATTAATAATGTAATTTATGTAATCATTTAATATTTATATCCGCATGTATGTATGTATGTATGTATATATGTATGTATGTATGGCATTAATTATTTAAACCACAAATAATATATATTTTCAAACGCTTTTAATTTGTTTGAACAATTAAAAAAAAATTAGTATATAATGTCATCAGGCAGTTAAAGCTGAAATAATATCGTGTATACTAGATATATTGTTATCTGTATTAATCTTCTCGCAGACGGTATGGAAATGGTGAATCCCAAACGGTACCGAATTCATCCCAACGTGACTGAAGTGGGCTGCGAGAGACAGAATCAACCTAGTAATGCTCAATGTCTTCAACTCAATGGTCCCAATATCCAACCCCGACATTGTGTAATTGCGCACACAGAGGGCATCGTCACCGTGACGCCCTGTAGCAGAGACGCGGAGACGTATGTCGGCGGACAACGGATATTCGAGACCACTATACTTCAGGTAAGGTTTTGTGTATGATGTGCTTATGTGTGTATATTATATCTTTGCAGTGGTGGTTAGATTGGGAGATGGGTCTCGATGAGTAGCACCGTAAGTTAATGCAGGTGTTAAGAGATAAACAAAGAAAACTTTGACTTAAGAGCTAATTATAACTACCTAACTATATAAGTAATAAAAAATATAAACATCATTTTTATATTATTTTGTTTTAGCTTTGGTTAGTTCTATGATCTTATACCATTGTAAAACGATATAATTTTATTTTTATGATATTTATGAAAGACATTAAAACGAATTATTTAGTATAATATGAGTAAATTGGAACAAATATTCAATAATAATTTGTTTTAGAATTCGGGGTAATATGATAGCCCACTTAGAACTTAGATAATTTGTTTCTATGAATTGAGACGAGCCGTAAATATTAATATTTCGAACCTCGTATTGGCCGCCACCAATGGATACACATAGTCGAGGAGTTACTAAAATTGTTTAAAATAAATAAAAATGATTGGTTTTTTTTTTTTTTTTGACGGGTATAGAACGGGTCAATAGTGAAATTTGGACGACTGAACAATCTTAGGTTTTTGGATCCATGTTACGATGAACGGCCGCGACCTCGTAACAATTCCCTGCGAAACGTTCAAGACTACTACGATAGGTAAATAATAAATATTATAATTTCGTCCACTGACGCAATCGCTTGTTACACCGCGATTATACTTCACTATTGTATATATTTTAATTGCTTGGTATTTATTTTTTTGCACGTGCGTTTGGTTTTTAGTTCATTATTATTTTTTTTTGTTTTTTTTTTGTTTTTGTTTCTTCGAACACTTAATTAGTGGGTCGGTAGACAACACTCAGCACTCAGCTGTTATGCAACAAAACTTTGAGACAACTTTTGATGTGGACGGTAATATTGAAACGCGCTCCACTTCTAGCCAAGGGAATAAGGATGACACTAGATCACAGAGATCGATCACAAGCAGCCGTGATGGCAATCGGTATTATTATTTTTAAATCACACTATTTATACTCATTATTATTTACTAATGACGATATTGGCTGATAATAATATCATGCGTGTATACTTAATACAATATTTCTGCGTTCAGCGGCATCCAACAGTTATGTATAATAAAGTATTTTTTAAATATTATTGATATTATTTTAGACTGTCTGCTGTATATGGTCGTACTAGCACTGCCCCGGTAGCAGACAACATTTTACCCTGCGTCCTAGAAGTACGAGAAGAGACTGAAGAAGCGTGGATCCATGCGGTCACCATGGACGTTGATCCGTCGACGTTAACGTTCAAACACGCTCCCGCTTATTGTCTGTACCTATTGGCTAGGTATAGAGCGTCAACTTCGTATCGACCTGACGTCACACCAATGGAACGAGCCAATCGTTTATCATTGACTTTCGCTAAAGTCGCTACTATACTATATACTATGATACAGGTAAGCGCCTACACCCAATGTCCATGTCTGAATTATTATTATTTTGGGTTATTATTGTTAAAATATTGTTTATATTATATAATCGGAACAATTTTGTTTTCCAGGGAAAACAAAATGATTTGACTTTACTGTCATTTTGGCTCGCCATCGTCACTGAATTACGACAATTTTTACATAGCGATCGCCATTTGTCTAATTTTTTAACAGAGACCATCGAAATGCTCCATGACACACAGCAAGCGGCTATGCGGTATTTAATTGTTTTAATATAATTTTGTAAAAGAATTTCATATTAATTTATTTTTATGTTTGTCAGATTTATTGTCGAGTGTATACTGGAAGAACTGATGTCCGTCTTGCCTGATCTTTTTGCAGATAATGCGGATGCCGATAATGAACACTTACCTGCTAATTCGGTTCGTTATATTTATTTTTTATTTATATTTGATCATCGTGTGATTGTTGTCGATCTGACGCAATGTTTTTTTTTTTTTTTTTTAACTTTTAACTAATCTATACAATCTACATAAGTATAGTGTATTGTACTCTAATAATTTGAAGGTTTTGTCATTTGCACAGATCGTCAGTAAGCTTGGTACGATGATGACCACACTTCGCGAAGGCCGCGTGAACGCTTCTCTAACCATTCAAGTATACAATCAAGTATTTAGATTCATCAACGCTTGGGCGTTTAATCGTCTGATCACTGCTGATACGAGTTACTACACGCGCGCGTGGGGTGCCCGTTTGAAGTCGCGTATTGGTCGTTTACAGGCGTGGGCCGAAAGACAGGGTTTAGAAGTTTCTGCCGACTGTCAATTAGCGTTGATTTCGCAAGCTGCAGACTTGCTGCACGTGAGTGATAAACATGCCATAGGACTGCCGCATAATATTAATCTTTTACTCGTCGTTATTAATTAGGCTCCAAAATATACTGGCGAAGATTTAGCAAGCATCACTTCCACGTGTTTCAAGCTTAATTCGCTCCAGCTCAAAGCTCTATTGGTTAAATATCAACCAGCACCCGACGAACCGAGACTACCTCATGAACTTATTGAAAACGTTGTTCGGGTAACGGTTTAATATTATTTTGACTTACTATTTTACCCCAAATTTTGAAAGCGAATACCATACCCAAAGAAAATATTTATATTATACTTGACTAATTAGTTTTTGTCTTTTTTTATAGGTTGCTGAAAATTTGGCCGATGAACTTGCCCGGTCTGACGGCCGTGAGATACGGTTGGAGGAAGAGGACGAACTCATGATCACATTTGTACAGCCTGAAGAAGGGTTCAGCTACGAGGTGGCTAGAGGCGTACCCCCGGGTCTCATTGAGTTTATTCAACCTCTCCAGCAAGCTGGTATGTGTCGCCTGACACTTCACTCCAACGCGTCTGGACTGTGGACCGTCTACTTTTTGCCAAACGTAATGTTCAATACATTTGTTTATACTAAAATAATTATGTATATCAAATACAAAATAACAGATTTTTTTTTTTAATTTCTAATAGGCTCGAAGTCCGAGTGCGTTAAGTAATAGGAGTGGTGGTTATGCTATGCAAGCACCTGAACCGGACGTACAAACAATACGGTTGCACAAGTCGAACAACGGAATGGGTTTGAGCATTGTGGCGGCAAAAGTAAGTCACTGTGTGTATGATTTGAAGTAGCGTATGATATTAAGAATTTTTGTTTAACTGTTATTTTCAGGGCGCTGGTCAAGAACGATTAGGCATTTACATAAAATCTGTAGTGAAAGGTGGCGCCGCGGACGCGGTAAGTGTATTAATAATAATACTATTTTGATTAAATATCTGTAATTCATCGATAATATTTATTAAATGTTATTCATTTTTATTAGGATGGAAGACTTCAGGCCGGGGATCAACTTTTAAAAGTTGACGGACAAAGTCTTGTCGGTATCACCCAAGAAAAGTAAGTAACATCATTTTTCTAAATTTCTTTAAATAATTTTAAATTATTAATTCAGGGCAGCGGAATATTTGGTACGTACAGGACCGATAGTGTCATTAGAAGTAGCCAAACAAGGTGCCATACACCATGGTCTGGCTACGTTACTTTCTCAGCCATCTCCTGTCATGACTAGAGGTAAGATATAAAACACAATTATATATAATTTAATTAATATTATTTTGTATAACACGAGAATGTTATTGTATAACCGGGATGTTGATAAAAATGCTTTTGTTGGTGATTTGTGAACAAACCCGTCTAGACGATTTAATTGATTAAAACTACTATTTCCACTTCTACTAATGATTTGTTTTTCATATCTATGACTAACTCGCTTAATATAAATCGACACACGGTATCGTGAGTCGATCGCTTTCTATAAATCATTCTCGTGTAACGTTAGCAAAAGCAAAATAAATGACCCGATGCGCATTTCTTTCAACTGGAGAAACCTCTACTAAAATGAAATATAGAAACATCATTAGAAGGCCGATCGTTTACTATATATTTACGACTAAAAATCACCCGTTGTTAGATTCCGTCCGTAGGGAAAGACCAATATCTGATTATCAGCCCCGCGTGAGAGCAAAAATCCCGCAAGGCAGTTTATCGATGCATGACATACATGAATGTAGCGACGAAGAGGTGATAACTACTTGGATGACGGACGTGCTATCTTTATCAGGTGAATTGTGTGTGGGTTATAGGTGTTGGTGGTGGTGGTATTGCAGGTAGAACAAATGTAGCGTGCTGCAGGGATCCCACGCAACCCCGCTTTGGGCACATGCCCTCTTGCAAACCCCCGTCCGATTATCTGTCAGTGCCGGACGTTCGTAAGAAATGCTATAAAATACCGCCGGAAAACGAGCTGTGCTTGTGCGAGGACATATTTCAACAACACCAAGCCAAGCTGATTAACTGTGACGTGGAAGACGCTAGCGCTGTCGAGTCATACAAAGACCCAGATTTCGATTCCAATGAAAATGTGTGCGATGGTATAGTCAATAACGATTGTTGTTGCGGTGAAAGCGGCGGTGGTGGCGATAACTGCAGCGAAGGCGAATCGCTCAAATCGTCGTCATCGTCGTCGCCGTCCGTCATAAGTGTCAAAGACGACCGAAATAATGGTACCGCGGAAGAAATCGTAGGAAGCGGGGACAAGCTTACGGCTGAAGAACGGGACAAAGTGCTCCGTGAACTCGAAGACATCGTAACGGGAAATTTCCTGACCAAAGTTCGGCGGTTTAGCCAAGACGTTCATTCGGATTCTTCCACAGGTGACGATCACCAAAGCGGTGATGCTAGCCAGTTGCAGCTGACCTCCGCCGCGGCCGCGGCTAGACTGCGTGGTAAACGATCCAGTTCATTGGACACGGACGAGATCGTCAATTACGGTAAAGTGGCTGAGCTAACCCGGAGGTTCTCCAGGTTGGGTGAAATCGGCGTGATCACACCCCGACATTACAGGTCCGAACCAGATTTTTTCGGCGAGTCTGCAACTTCTGATCGTCACTTTCGTCATCATCATCATCATCGTGAAAACGATTTTTCGTTGTCCTCGTCATCGTCGTCCGATGGTGGAATTGGCGTTGGTGGTGTTGATGTTACGAGTAGCGGTGATGATTACGAAGTGGTCCGTCAACCCATCCGAATGGTATTCATACGGCCTATGAGCGTTAGTGATGATCGACTAAATAACAGGAGCGGTGGTGTCGTGTTGACCGAAGTGACGAGTGACGGTGAAACTGACGTATATCAGCAACAGCAACGTACTTTGTCGAACGCGACGCAAAACCGGCGACGGTCTTTCAGGAAGAGCGTTGCATTCGACAGTTCTCTGAGTTCGATCGATGGCGGTGGTGGTGTTGACTGTGCTAGTGGCGACGATGCAGCAGTCACCCGTTACCATCGGCTGAAGGGCGGATGCCAGCAACCACAGACCAATTTTAACTGGCACCCGGCAGCGGCTGATCAGCGAGCCTCTACCATAAATTACAGCAAAAGCTCAGACACAGTGTCCGTGTCAAAGTTTTGCCGATCTCACAGGCGATACTCAAGTGTGGATGTGTACGATCAAGTGAAAAACATTGTGTTTCTAGACGTGGAGAAAACGGAAAAAGAATTTCGGGACGGACTGCTAGCCGAAAAAAACCGGCGGCGGGAAGCTATTCGGGATTATATGGCCAATAAGGAGCTACTGTTGATGAAGATGAAGTCGGCTAGTGTGGGAGGCGTGCTACGTTGGAATCAAGAGCATCAGGATACGCTCTTGGACGATGAAGAACCACCACAATCGCACGACTCTGACGGTGGATCGTCCGATTCGTCATCTTCGCTACCTCCGCCCAAAGACGGGCTACGAAGAGTCCTCCGCACCGGATTAAAAGGCAGGCGGATTAGGAGGTTAAGAAAGTTAGAATCGAGAAGTAGCGGCTTCGCGTTGGCAGACCTCTGGCGCGTCGTCGGTAATAGAGACGTACCGGCGCCGTCGTCGTCATCGTCACAACACAGTGCTGCCGGTTGTTGTTCGTCTGCAGAACCACCCGATAATCATAATAATTCGCTGTGAGCACTGAAATACACACTTGTAACAAAAAAAACTGTACATATAAAAGAACGAACGAACGAAAAAAAAATTCTGCTAGCTTTTGCTTATTTTGTAGTCATAGTATTTCGGCTATATGGCTTTGCTTGGTATGTAGCGTTTGTATTGCGTTGTTGTATTTTTATTTAGCTGTATCTTAGAACTCTGTACTTGGTATACAACAAAATGTAGAACTGTTAAATTATATTCTCACTGACGCGTTGCAAGAAATTCCCAGTGGATGAGTCTTGTGAAGGGGGTAATCGTTTAATTAAAAATTCGAAGAACGAATTTACTTAGTATATCTATTGCTTTTCTAGGTCAAAATGTAAGTAAAACTTCGTTTATTGCCTAATTGAAAGAAGAAATCTATGTATTAAAGTTGTTACAATATAATCTTTGTCTATATCAATTATTTTTATGAGATAAAATCGTCGATGCAAATAATACGAAAATATTATTAATAGTTTAAATTGTTACTTCATTTTTTTAAATATTAAAATTATTGCAGTAGTCATTTTTAGGTTTATAAATATTCAAGCTTTTAGTGTTATATTTTATATGTAAACATTTTACTTTCTTAATAATAACGGATTATTATGTTTTGATTAAATATTGATAGTGTCGTAGAGTAAATACGTTTATCGTGGCATGAATGTATACATTTCAAATCGTTTGCATAGCAAATGTGTTTATATTTTTTTCGCCACAGCCGCTGCCTAATATTTATCATCTCGTGTTATTGTGTGGGTAACTATTTTTTACATTCAACTCTAAACAATGAATTTTGAAATTACAGTTGCACTAAAAAGATTTCCCGTCAAAAACAAAACTAAAAAATGATGAATTTCGTAGTGGTAATTAAAAAAAAAAAAAAAAATAAGTTGGATAAAACAAAAATAAATGAACGATTATAAACAAAAACAAAAATTATAGCGAATTCCATGTTTCGTAAAGTTTTAACGAACAATCTTAAACCATCGCGGCCGCCTTAAAAGAATAATCACCTTGACTTTTTATTCTTGATAAAATCATGAAAAGTAATTAATAAATCATACTAATTAGTATTTGTATATATATAAAGCGAACTTGGTGAATTGCAAAATACATATTTATTCATATAATAATCCCCTCGAACAATTTAACTATTCTTAAGAGCAAATTTTATATTTTGTAATGATTAGAATGGTAAAAATTAAAATTCGCGTGTAACATTTGGTGCCTAAAATTTAAAATATGTTATAAGATATCTGAATAATATTTATATAATTTAATCAATTTATAATTATGTTTCTTTGTTCTATGATTAATTGCATTTGCTGAGTATAATAATTAATAACCTTACCATCTGCATGTAATTATATAGGTTTTAAATCAAAAAAGGTTTTGTTTAAAAGTTTAAAAACTACACCGTTTTTTTAAATTTTTTATAAATAATAATATTTTTATAATTATTATTTTTTTATAAATACGATTATCTTAGGATGATCGTATTGAGTGAAAGTGAATAATGTTTTTGGGTTTATATAATACACAGCAGGGAAATTATTAATAAATTATACACTATCAATTTCAATATTAGTATAAGGGAAATCACTTACCAAGAAATGGTATTAATTTATCGAACAGTAGGTTCATTCAAAACCACAATGCAATATTGTTCCCAATAATGATTTTGTTTGATTAAATAATTTAAATAAAACGAATATACTTACTCAAAAAGTTTGAAAAATAAATCGAAATATTATAAGTAACTAAATATTATGTATGTATGCAATGGATATGTTTATAAATAAAAAGATAATTTAAATGAATTTATAATTTACACAATGTCAGTTAGTATCCAAGGCATTACATACAGTTTTCTGTTATGTGGAGAAAATGTCTTATCATTTTGCGTTTAAATAATTGTTTTGTTAAATGATTGAAGCACAAATCATAATTGTATCTCGCACAGCACACTTAATATTAATTATATTATGTACCTATTTACCTCAACTTTAAGTGTACGTATCTTAATTTTTATACTTTTTATCATCTTTATTTTTTTTATGTCTGTTGTGTTAATGAAAGTTTTACGTGACTTGTATATTTATTTATTTATTATATTTATATCATAAACTTATTAATTTATTTATTCATAGTTTTGATATGTTAATTTTTAAATTTTCAAGGAATGAAACATTTTACAAAGTATTATAGTAAAATAATATCTTTGTTGTTTTTTAAATTTATATATTACTTATTTATGATCTTTAAAACTGGAGAATTTTCACTTAGGTTTGACATTTTAAAATATTTTATTTTATTTAACTTTAAATATCATACAATTCAATATTATTTTTTACTCAAAAATCAAAAGAGTTATAATATATAACAGCTAATTGTGTATTATTATGTTTGATTTTTTTTATTATAATACATTTTTAACAATTTTAATTTTATTTAAAGGATTGTTACACCAACATTTGTTTTCTCTGTCTACCTCCCCGATAATATAGAAATATAGATATTCCGTATATCAACGATTACGACCAGATAAACTTTTAATATTTATATTTTTTTATTAATGTAAGTAGTATGTTTTAATTTAAAATTATTTTAATTATTTTTAACCATAATAACTTATTCAAAAATGTAAATATTAAAAATCTATCCGTCCAATATATAAAAATATTCTTCTTTATAAATGTATAATAAGTGCCTTTGCCCTAAATTGAACCAGAGAGTCGTGTAAATACAGAATATCTTTGTTCATATTATGTTATGTGGGAGATGGATAGAAAACAAATGTTGGTGTAGAAGCTTCTTAATGGTTCTAATTGTTTAAGTTCAGGGACTTTTAAAATTGAATTCTTAAAGATTACATTTATTAAATAGTTTTCGTTTAAATAATATGTACACTTAATGATTTGCTTTTATTTGATAAAATTGGAAAAGCTGAATATATGCAGTCTTGCCTTGATTGTTATTATTTATTGAATGTTTATTTTATTTAGTTGAACGCTTAATCAAATTATATTTTTCATGTTAAGTATGAAATAATAATTTGTATTGTTTTTAAACTAGGTCCTCGTCGTATGAGCGAACGGGACTTACCATCTCGGGTGTTGAGCGAACAACAAAACATCAACTCCAGAGGTCCACCACCTCACCATCTGTCACAAATTCAAAGTTCGAAATCCGTCCCTTCTCTTCACAGTAAGTTTTTTTTTCAAATTTAAATATTATGTGTAACCAATAATTTTTAAGTTATTGATATATTTTAAATATACCTACATTTTTTTTTTTTATAGGCGTTGAAGGGGCTAGCACATCCGTACCTCCCGTAGTCGGTAGACCACCAACTCAACACGAAGTATTTAATCCTGGATACAATCGCACTTCAACTACATATAATCTTCATCAACAAAATACACTTAGATCTCGGTAAAAATTAGTTTAAAAATTGATTTTATTGCGTTTCATAATAACTTATCTACTTCGTTATTAATAAAAAAAACAAAATGTGTTTAGGTCTAGCCATAATTTAAATGATCCTCGTCCACATTCCCAAATGGCTATTCGTCAACCATCTAATCCGAATCTGTTAAACGGAAACTATCATCCAGAAAGATCACCATCTGTACACCCAAGTGTATATCAACCACAACAGCATCCTGCATACCAACAGCATGTACAGCAACAGTTATTGATGCAACAACAATATAATAGTCCTACTCCAGAAACGACTAGTGAACGTTTTTATCAAAACGTTAATCAAATATACAGAAACCCAGATCAAAATGGATATGGACCATCTGGAAAATTGCCAAGTCCACCCGATGAAAGGTATGTTTGTTTGAGAATACAAATATATAAATTAAAATTAATATGTAAATATTTTCAGAACTCCAAATCAATTACAAAAAAGTTTTAGAGGATCGCAATCATCGTTGCAAAGCAGACAAAGCTCAGATGCCACACAACATTTGAAAGATAGACCAACATCTGCATATATATCTAATAAGGATACTTACAATTTACAGAATCAAGTAAGAATATTGATCTTGTATTTTTGTCTCACCAGTATCTGGTATAAATATATTTAATACTTGTTGTTAACAGGGAATGACAATGCGTTCTCAATCATCACGAGATATGTTGAGACAGGATGCAAAATTGCAAGAAATGACTGAAGAAGTTCGTAGACGTGAAATGAGATCAAGTGGAGTTATGTCTCCTCACCAATATGCTACACAACAGAGACCACCACCTAACCGTGCTCAGCCTTATCACGGTTACCAGGAAGCCAAGCCTACCCCGTACCTAGGAGATCAAATAAAATCACAACAAGATATTGTTCGTTCTCAACAATTTAATCAGCCAATGAGAGCTACAATTCCTGAACCCATGCCACCAGCATACAGAGAATCACCACCACCACCTCCTCCACCACCAACCTCAACCCACCCATTGTACCAGACAAGTCCCCCGCGTAATGAGCCTAACCGATATATGGCCAGTGGTGGTGAACCACCTAGAGGTGGTTTCTATCAAACCCCAACAGAACAATCCAAGCAATATCCATATCAGGGAACTAATCCGTGGCAAAGAGAAGAAAAAGAAAAAGAAGCAGAACGTAGGAGAGAAGCTGCTAGAATGTGGCGTGATCAACAAATGAGTGAACTTGTTGCGCTTGGACAAAATAGAACTGTAAGCCAAGAAGAGCAGTTGCGGGCTCTAAGGTTAGAAAAGGAATTCGAGCGTAGGGCTCAAGAAGAGGGAGAAGATGATGATGACGATGATCAAGTAAAATTAATAATTTTTAACTTTTAAATTTATGGTATAATTTGATTGTTTATATACATTTATTAAAATTAATTTAAATCTTGATTTAGGAGGCAAATGAAAGAGTTCAACAATTGATGCGAAGTGCTCAACAACAAAGTGATAGGAGGCCGCCTGCAAATACAGTTCGAACTCCAAACAATAATTTTAGTTACATGAATGGTTCACAAAGAGGTCCACAACCTGTACCTTCTAATGGGTATGCATATATTTACTATAAATTTTAGTTAATGCTGAGTAATAACATATTTTTTTATTATTGTTTTAAAGAATTACTGATGAAAAAGAACGGTTAAGAAGACTAAAAGAAATGAAAACAAAACAAGTGGAGATGGAAGCCATGAGAGAAGCAGAATTGAAAATCAAAAGAAAGGTTTGTTATGAAGATTAAAATTTATAATATATATATATATATTTAACACCATTATTAATAAAATACAGAATTTAAGAATGGTATTATTATTTTATAATTTATTAATATTATTCAGTAGACATTGGTGGTCAATTATTTAAAATTTTATAATAATAATAATATTTAGGTAATAGTGTTATTGGGGTTTCTAGTAATTAATATATTTTTTAACACAATATAATATTCAATAGTTATGATGAAATTACTAAAGAATACTGACAAGATGAAAGTAAAAGTCTTGATCTTTTTAATGGTGTAAAAATATTTTCTCTACAAATTATAATTTGTAATGAACTATATAATTTGGTGATAAACAATTAGCTTATATTTTAGGAGTTTGTAACGGCCTTTCAACAAATATAATTAATTCAATAATTATAGGTAATAATAAAATATTCTTTTAATATAAAAGTATCAGAAGTTAGTTAATAGTTAGGGCTAAAGCACTACAGTATAATCAAGTAAATTTTGTGACATGTTACAATTAAAAACACAGACTAATAGACCAACTAAATATGCAAAATTACAAAGTATATACAGGTATAATAAAATTTGGTAGATACCTATACATTTTTGGGTAACATATTAAGCCACCAAACATTTAGTAGATAGCATATTAGACAAGTACTTAACATAATTTATGATAATAATTGTACAGGTATATAGAATAAATATTAAATGTCACTATCGTGATAGTTACGCAAACCAGGTTTCACATGTCTGTTTTTTGTATTTCAGGAAGAAGAACTTAAGTATCAACAACAACAGCAACAGCTAATGAATCAATCATACAATAACAATACACCCAATAGACTTAACCGTTCTGTAAATCCACCCAACAATTTATCATTAGATAATTCTGGTTATGGTTATAGTTTGGCTTCACAAGGAAGTTTACCATCTCAACGGCTAGATAATTTACTGGGTGGTCCCAACAACAATGACCCACCACAGCCACCTGAGCGTGGATCTTCATACGCCATCATGAGTCAAGTGGAAACTAAAGCAACACCACCTAGACCACAAGTTCTTACATCAACACCAAATGGAATAGTAACTACACCGAATGCAAACACCACACCTAAACGTGTATCATTCCAAGATCCAACATCGATGCCACCCTCACCACCATCTCCAACGTTGGAGAAAATTATTGAAGATCCTGATGTAAGAATTGATTATTTATTAGTATTATCAATCATTATGTATATAATGTATATAAATATTTTTTTATATATTCAAATAATAAATAATGAATTAATACTTTCCTGTTATTTTCTATAGAATTTTATTGATCAGGCAGAAACAATGTTAGCATCACCGCGGAGTCCAGACATTCAGTTTACCAGTGGTAATACGCCAGGTGTGATTGGATCACAAGAAGTATACAGGTAAATAAAACTATGAATAAATATTTATTCTAGTATAAGTAAGAAAAGTATAACTAATTATATTGCATTTTAGGGATCCAAGACAGCGTTTACTAGCTGAACAACAAAAACAACAAATGTCTAACAAAGCAGGTAGTACAGTGCCAGAAAAATTAAGCTTTAAAGAAAAAATGAAAATGTTCGCTATGGAAACTGGTGAAGATGGTACACCTAAAGATAAAGTAAAAATATCTAAAGCTCAACGAGAGATTGATAACTTAGGAGCTTCAAGTACACCTTTGACTAATTAAATAATAATATTATTGAAACAATATTTCTTAGAATCGCACTTAAACATCCCATTAAAGTTTAGTAAATTTTTTTTTTACCTAAAGGTTTACTGAAATCTTAATTATTAATTTAAGTATTTCATTTTTTTTTTTTATTTAATCATCATCATATTATATTTAATAAGTACATTTCTTAAATTTGTGATTTATTATAGTTGAATATTAAACTATAGTTTATTTTCTATTATATTGTATTGTTATATTGTTGAAAGTAATAGCGTTTAAATTATTATCGTTGAATAGTTGTACCATCGTGTTTTATTTTTAATTTTTGCCGCTTTATATAAAGCATAATACTATATTTTTTCGGTCATGAGTTTCGAACAATTTCAATTCCTAAATTGGTTCACAAATTATTCAAGATCTACTTAGAGCAATACATTGTATACAATATATTTAAGGATTAATATTGTTGTCTAAACAATCAAACATTTCATATTATTATTATTATTATTATTATTATTATGATCATTTTTATTACTATTTTTTATATATATACATATATATTATATATATACTTTTAATTTATTGTAAACTTTTAGTTAAATTTTTTTATTTTGTTTTAATAAATTTATTTGAGTTGAAAAGAATAGTAAAGAAATTTAAATAAAAAAAAGTTATATTATATAATTATAAAATATTATTTGTACATTTTTGTGTAAAACGAATATAATTTCGATTTCTAAAAGTATTTTATCATAGTATAATATTACTGTATTTATTATATTATAATATTTATTATTCATTTTTATCAATACTATTGTAATTATTATTATTAAATGTAAAAATACAACAAAATTATATATATACATACATATTATATAATATATATAAATATATTTACATAATATAGTTAATATCGTATATTTTTTTAAGAATATATCAATTTTTAGTGTTTATGTGGATTTTGTATATCTTGTTCTTGAATTAACTTTAACTATCAATACTTATGATAAAGTTGTGTCTACTAACTAGAATTACAAATACCATATTATTGTCATATTGAAGCATATCAAATCATAAACTGCTGCATTTGAAGTTAAAACATTATGTCACTATGTACACTACATATAGTGTCATAGTGATAATATGTTTAGCTATGATATGATCAAATATTATTATACATACAAATATGCTTATGTCGGGTTGCAATGTTTTATTAAATTTAACGAATTAAACATTAATCACTAAATCATGTTTAAGAAACCATAACCCACTATTGATTCATTAAATTTTTGGCTATTGTTTATGTAACTTATCATTAGTGTCTTAAATAATAAAATTATTTATCTATTTATTAAATAGTAAATATTAACATTTTTTTATTATTTAAAGTTTTTAAAATTGTAATGAATGTATAGGTTTTATAGATTTTACAATGATGTGTTTTTTTTTTTGTTTTGGATCATTATCTTGTGAGGAAGTAAAAGTCTTTAATTTTCTTATTTTTGGGGATAAGGAGGGGAGTTTCTAGTTTGAAAATTAATCTACTTAGTACTTTGGTTGGTCCAAAGTAAACATTTCCAGTATTTTGATTAATATTTGAGAAAAACTAATGAAAATTGTGAAATTTTAAGTTTTTAGTTTTTTTAAATGTTAAAAAAATATTGCGCTGGACCAAAAAGCTATAAAAGTTATCACGAGATCTTACAGAGTGTATATTTTGTCCATCTAAAATATATGTATATTTTTCTATATTCACGTGAAGTTCAAATTTGAACAAAATTACATATTTAAATGATTAATAAGTAACAATGTTTACTATAATGTTATAATTTAAAATTATTATTTGTGAGGACTTAAGAGATTATAAATTTTACTTTACTCAATGACATTTTTAAAATATGTGATTTTAAGATATTACCTATTTATATTATGAACCTATTGAGTTATAACTTATAATCGATTCACTAGTTTAGACTGTTGAGTCCAGACATATAAATATTAACTAAACAATTTAAAATAAAAATAAATATAAAACGTTATAGATAATTAAATAAATAAATTCAATTGTTTTATCAATATTAAAAAATATATATTATTAATTTCTAAATATATATATGTGAAAATAATAATTTAGCGTGATAAATAAAGTATCTTAGTTATTTTCCAAGATCTTAAAACTTAATCAACTTATTTATTTTACTTTTTAATTAAGTAATACATATGACACCAACAAAGAATAAATATTACGTTAACGACACAACACTAGTACAGAGAAGTACAACTATGGTGTGTAAAAACTGAATACAAATTGTAATTTATCAGTTTTATTATTTACATGGCTACAACTGTAGGTCTGTATGACTGTATCTTAAATCGTCAAATAATGAAAACATGCAAACTACATATTACAACAGTACAACATAATAGTATAATACTAAACTTCTTAAATATTTTTGACTTCAGCCCCTTTTTGAAAAGGAAAATTCATCTAGTTGGTACTTTGAGGGGTCAAAAGTAAAAAATGTTCAGTAGTTTTTAAAAGCATCAGGAAAATCCTTAAAAAAATAACAGAAAACGGGAAGTTTACGCATAATCAGTTTTTTGACAAAATCATTTTTTTTATTTTGCTTTAACTCAAAAACGAATCATTGTAAATACTTGAAATTTTCACTAAATGTTTATATTAGCATTATCTATTTACGATTAAATTTTTGATTTTTCTAAGTTTTTTTTTTAAAATTCCAATAAAAATATTTGGCAATCCAAAAAATCTTTAAAATTCAATACAAGGTTTATTATAAATTGTACTTATCGTAGTAAAAAAAAAAAAATCAAAAATCGTTAGTCACAATTTTTGTTTATAAGCATTTAAAGTTCAAATGTTTATGAAATATATCAAAATCGCGAAAATTTGCAAGGAATTTTGAAGTTGAAAATTCATAACATTTTTGTAATGTATACCTTAGATTAAAAAATCTAATACAAGGTTCTCTATAACTTTATCTTCAAACAACTATAAAAAAAATTCAAACGTCAATATAGAAAAAATTTTATGAAATCGCGTAAAATAACGATGTATTACAATTTAAATACAGGTAATAATATACCCTAAACTAACAAATTATCTCCGTTCAGAATCGTTTTTCGCATACAATGATACCTGTCATTGTATTAAAAAATTTAACACATCCATTATGGTGACCTCTCCATCTCTACTATACAGCAGAGCAATACAATACCCATTTGCCCACCCTTTTTTTTTCAATTTGATTTTTATTAATGAACACTGAACAGGTTTATATATAATTGATAAAATGATATATACACATTATACATACTTATTAGTTATAAATTATATCATTCTAAATTGTAATATTGTAATTTATTTAAACATTAAGTTTGGTGAGTAGATACATTTTTTCATGAAAGTTAATAATAAAGAAAGAATTACACTCACAATTATTAATGTTGATATTATTGACATTTAATACTGCATTTGTATAGGTATAGACGGTATAGTAGTTATAATACTAGTACATTTATTAGTGTTTATGTACTTGTATACAAGGAGTAACAGAAATAACTGACCAATGTAATAACCTTAATATGTGATAAATATGTTTTTATTAAAATTATATATTTTATTCTAAATAATATACAATTGACAAAAATCATATATCAAAGTAATAAATAAAAATATTCAAAAATATAAAAGAATAAAAGTTATTACATATTCAGTTCATCAGTTATTTCTGTTACACATTGTATTTGGATTTAATATGTATTTATAAAAAAAAAATTAAAAATAAAATAATGAATCAATATTTATTTAAATTCTTATTACACTTTAACATCAATATATTTTCAAAATTTTTATCATTCATCCTACCTCTTTTTTTGTTAAAAGAACAGCCCCGCCAATGCTAAATATGCGTTCAACCGTGGCACTGTTAGGTTGTGGTGTGTTAAATTTTAAAAACACGTTTTTAACTATGGGTATTTCATCATAATGTATTTAGATTTTTTGTAGAACTTTTTAATAAAAAATTAGTAATTTTTTACTCTAAGGAGTAAAGAGAAATCCACTTTAGATTTATTTTTTGACCAGTCAAAATAATTATTTATATAATCATTCATAACCCAGTTTCAAGCATACTTGAATTACTATCTCGCTGTATAGACGTGTATTTTACCTAATTGTATAAAAATAATAGAAAACAAAATAAAATATTTGAGAATAGGTACTTAAATGCTTACTATACTCGTAAAAAGTATTCAAAATACTGTATTCGGAATACTACCCCATTACCCAATTCTGCAAAAAACATAGGTACTACTCGTAATATCATAAAATGTGCTTAGTTTGTTTAATAAGTTTATCATTCTGACGTCTACACATACAGCAAAGCTTTAGTTAAATACCCACTTGCTCACTTTTATTAGATCAATAATAACTGTATAAACTCCAGTATATATTGTATAATACTTTACAATTTACATTAAAACGTTGTATGATGCGCGATTACTAAAGTACTAACATCGTAACATTTGCTAGCGAAATACTGCCATACTGGTAGTCTAGATACGAGCGTTGTGTGATTTTAGACCGAATTGTCTGGCTAATATTATGTCAATTACTATTAAAATAAAATAGGTATAGCCATGCAGACGTAGAGAAAAATATGACTATGAGTTATGCAAATGTTTGGCAAATCTGTGTATATATAAGCTCTTATTGCGTCGAATAATCTCGATGTGGATAGAAAGGCGGAGTTCAAGATAATGGGTATTATCAAAAATGTAAAAAAAAAAATGAAGAATGTATGACATATAATTTGAATCCTATAAATACTAAATCAAAAAAATTAAACTCAACTATGACATTTAGTTATTTTTTTTCGAAGAAATCCGTTATTAAAGTTTGTTTGTTATTGATTTTGTTTTCAACGATGTTTTCCAAAATCGATAATGCGGAAAAATCGCTATCTTCCATACCTGTAGTAGTCTCGAAAAAATGTCTCAATGTTTTTAAAGCGTGTTTGACTTGTTGAGTTGAAACTGCAGTGACCCCCTCCTCTGTTTGTGGTTTGTCTTCTTTTACATCGATATTTTCAATAGTTTTTGATAAAATGTCCATTGAAGAACTTTCGCCATTAACTGTTCGAAAAACTACATCATATCTTTTTTTCCAATTTGTAAACCAACCATTACTGGCTTTGAAATTAGTGTGTCCTAGTTGTTGTGCATATTCGTATGATTTTTCGAGTAAAGTCGTTCCGTTTACTGGTATGTTTTTATCTCGGCACTTAGTGAACCATTTTAATAAGCGATTATCGATGTCCAAATAAGGAGTCGTCCTCATTTTTTTCATATTTCCATTGTTGAACTTCAGGATTTTATCTTTTTGTTTTATAATTGACGATAATGTATTTGGCGGAATGTTGAATTCTTTAGCGATTTCACATTTTTTACGGTCACCTTTTTCGACTAAAGATATTAAACGAACTTTGTCCGAAATTGGAAGCACATTTAATTTACGTTTAACATTTTCCATCTCATTTGTATTATATGATAGTGCGCGTACAACCACTGTATTAAATGTGCTGCACAACTGCACAAGAATTGTCTGTTCATATTATAGTAAAAATTGTATTTGTGTACTCGAGATAACGAAAAACGATTAATTTTATGTCGAGTAGAACGTTACTGAGTGTATTGAGTGTAATTATAGTTTCAAGGGGGATTTAAATGTAGTTCGAGAATTCGAGATAGCCATGTTCGAGATAAGAACATTAATTATGTTCAAAAAGTTATGATTGATGTAAACGTAATATATTATATTGTTCTTATAATACCAACCTAACACTAAACTATACTCGATTCAAACGTGACTAAGCCAATCCTTTGATATAATATTGACAATATTGTGTATGTATAATGTATATAATACTATATATGCATCATTATAATATATAGTTACCTTGTGTAGTTTGTCTTATGATCGATAAACATGATTGCAAAAAGATGCTATCAAAATGGCTAGAGATACCACAATCCATATAGTCATAATAATACAAATATTTAGAAAAATAATCTTTGTTGATTTAACAATACACGTTTGAATGTAGGATAGTATGATGCATTATAAGGTTATATTAAAAAAAAAACAAATACTTAGCAACGTTTGTACATTTCCAATATTTAAGGTCGCCTAATCGCCTTAAATGGTAATGCAAATACAGTAGATTCATATTATGTCGAATGTCGCTATTTCGATTTTTCGTTATCTACAACTACATTGATATACCCTTGAAACTACCATAACACTAAATAGCGTTTTGCTCTCATTAATTCGAAATAAAACTAATCGTTTTTCGTTATCTCGAGGACCTACCTACACAAATAATGTTTTTATTATGGTAAGAACAAAAAATTAAGCAGCACATTCAGTACAGTGATTGTGATTTCACGTGTTGGTTGATATACTAGGTAGTCAATATTTGTAGTCATTCGTAAATAATATAGTGAAATGGAGCATATAAGCAAAATAAGCATAAATTAAACGTCCTTACAATTAATTTTTACATTTTTACAAAAACAAAAGTAATAATAAACAAACTGTAAAGACAGATTTTTAATATATATATGTGTGTGTGTGTAGTTATTGATTAATATTTATCGCATGGATTGAAGTATAATTAATATTGCATGTGACATATTATGGATAAAATAGAGAAACAACTGTCATCTATACCTACTTATTATAAGAAATGTTATGTAAAAGTAAATCAAGACTATGGTAATAGTTTTGTTACTAATTTTAATAAAAAGATTTATGAATAATAAATAATGTTTTCATATTTTCATGATGCTATAGATTAAATAGCTAGTCAGTAGTCTAGAGGTGGCTTTAGTTCTTTGTCTGGGGGTAGGCCAATGTTTTTTTGTATGTATATATTTAAACTATAATAAAATTAGTCAAAAAGTGTTTATATAATATAGAAAAAATGAGCGTATTAAGTTATTATTTAAAGTAAAAATTAACAGTGTATTTACTGTTCTTATAATAAAAAAAAATAAATATATTAATATTATTAAAATAAATAATAGGTATATTTAACCTTGACTATTGATAAAATATTTTTGGAAAATTAAAATCCTGAAGTACAATGATTAAGAATTGTAATATTATTTTTGTAGTTTTGCTAGTCGTAAGTAGGACTGAGAATGTAAAGCCTATAAAACCAAAAAAAAAATGAAGATAAATTATTTTTATTTTTAATACATTTAGTATAAATTTAAAATAATATTTGATTAAATGAATTAATAAAAATCAGGGCTTGAAATCGTTTTCAAAACCGGTATAAACCGTTTTGAAACCGAAACCGAAAAAAATTGGATTACCGGTATTATAATTTAAAATCAAAAACGAAAAACAATAGATACCGGTATTAAGTCAAAACCAAAACCGTAAAAAATTAAAAATCGGTATTAAATATAAAACCGTAAGAAGAAAAAATTGGAAACCGATAATTTTTTTTTTTTAATTCACGAGTTTTTAAAATTTTTAAATACATAAATTCTATTAATATGCTCACGTTCGTGATTAAAATGTCGAAAACTATTTCATTATTTGCAAAATTATTAGCTGTATTATTAATAGTAATGAATAATAACTTATAAATTAAAGGTACTAGCAAATACTATGTATGACAAAACGGACAACAACGATAATTTTATAGACCACATAGCCCACTAAAATTATTCGAATGCACTATATGTCATTATATGTATCATACCATTCAATAAAATGTGTCATAATTTTTAATACTATTTGTGTCGTATTTATTGGGCAGCATATTACGACATTTAATTACATATATGACAAATGAAAACCTGTATGTGTCAATTTATATTTAATTTTAAATCTTTATTAAATTACAATTTCAAGTCTTTATTTAGAAATGCATTTTTAAAAATGTAGATAACGGTATACAAAATCGAAACTGAAACCAAGACCAAATTCTATAAAAACTGGTATAAAAATTGATACCGAAAAATCTATTTAGAATCTTAGAAAATCTTAGTCCAAATACACGAAAGTCCCATTGATCCCAGAATACTATGGTCCAAAACCATATAATTCCCATTAATCATGGAGATTATAAGTGAAGAAGCCAATTATCCTTGAAAATCAGTGCAAAATGAACGAAAATCCTTTGGAATCTTTAAAAATCGTGAACTAAATAGTGGATAATCCCATTGATGTTTAAGAATAATGGAATAAAAGTCAATAATTCCCATTAGTCATGAAGTTTCTTAATAAAGTAGCCATAAATCCTAAAGAATCAGTGCAGAATGTAAAAGGTGCAATTTTTGATAATTATGGTCTAATTATATAAAAATCCCATTGATCCTAGAGTATCATGTTTGAAAAACCTATAACTCTCATTAATTATGGATCTTCTTAGAGAAAAATCCAATAATCCTTGAAAATCATAGCAGAATGTCAATGGATCCTATGCAATCTTTGATGATCATGGTCTAATTATTTTAAACTCCCATTGATCTTAGAGTATCACGATTTAAAAATCTATAATTTCCATTAAACATGGAATTTCTTAGAAAAGAATCCAATAATCTTTAAAAATCCTTTGGAATCTATGAAAATAACGGTTCAAATAGTTGATTATCCCATTGATCCTAAAGTATGACGATTGAAAAAACTATAATTCCCATTAACCATGGAATTTCTTTGAGAAGAATCCCATAATCCTTAAAATCATAGCAGAATGTCAATGGATCCTTTGCAATCTTTGATGATCATGGTCTAATTATTTAAAAATCCCATTGATCTTAGAGTATCACGATTGAAAAACCTGTAATTCCCATTAGTCATGGAGTTTCTTAGAGAAGAATCCAATAATCCTTGAAAATCAGTGCAAAATGAACGAAAATCCTTTGGAATCTTTAAAAATCGTGAACTAAATAGTGGATAATCCCATTGATCTTTAAGCATTATGGGATAAAAGTGAATAATTCCCATTAACCATGGAAATTCTTAGTTAAGAGTCCAAAAATACATAAGGATCCTATGCAATCTTTGATGATCATGGTCCAATTATTTTAAACTCCCATTGATCTTAGAGTATCACGATTGAAAAATCTGTAATTTCCATTAAACATGGAGTTTCTTAGAGGAGAATCCAATAATCCTTAAAAATCAGTGAATAATGAACGATAATCTTTTGGAATCTTTGAAAATCGTGAACCAAATAGAAGATACTCCCATTGATCATTAAGAATTATGGGATAAAAATGAATAATTGAAATTAATCCCGGAGTTTCTTAGTGAAAAAACCAAAATTCCTTGAGAATGAGTGCAGAATGTTAAAGGATCCTTTGCAATCTTTAATAATCAATAATCTATAATAATCATGGTCCATTTATTTAAAAATAAAAAATTTAATTTTATATTTGAGGCCCATTAATTTTAAGTAGTCCAATCTGGTAACTGTTTTGGTATGTACAAGTTCCATGCTTTTATATTAGTGTTGATTGACTTTAGAGCTATTATATACTATTTGATATAAGTTTATACTATATGATATACTGTGTAGTAATCATAAATAATTATCAATCGTCACCGTAGTTTGTTACGATAATAGACGATATGATAATTTTAATACAAAATTAGTAGGTAACCTTTTAGTTGTTTGACCGCAACTAGTACGTAATTTTTGATTTTGACCTCAACTTGTAAACACCCAACTCTAAATATACTTTGCTACGCTGCCAATCGCAAATTCGTTATCTAAGTTTTTATACGATACATTATAGTATATACGAGTAGATACCTACTTTATTGTTTATTATAAAAAAGATGTATACATTTTTATAAAATTTGTGTAATTCTTCTTATGTGTAAAATCTTAAATTAAAATTTCAAGTTGGAATTTTGGACCCAAAAACTCCAATAGTGCCCTAAAAAATAATAAAAATGACGTTAAAATAAAAAATAGCCTAAAAATGCAAATTAAATTTTCTTATTCTCATCCAAAAATACACGTTACGGATTTGTGATCAGGCAAGCATCGTACAGGAACTTCTGAAATAAAAAATGAAAAGTGCATCAAATTCCCAGCCCTAGTCCTAAGATTTATATTATATATTTAAATTACATAATTATTGTTATTTATAATATAAAATCTAAATTTCTATTTTTCATACTGGTTAATAATTAAATCAATGAAAATATTTTACAAAATAAAGAGTAAGATGTCTTGGGTAGCCTCGCCCCTATGTTCCTCTCCTAATTGCCGCTCCTGCAGTAATCTATGATAATGCTGTTACATTATTAAGCAGTGAGCCAGTGACTAGTGCGTTCAATACACTTAAGGACCGTAGTTAAAATTTCCAAAGGCATTCTTAATTTTTTTTTCATGACAACTAATAAATCCAGCGGGGCATTTATGCCGGCGCCCCCAAGGTATGTCTAAGTTTGGCATCCACAATACTTTTATTATGCCATTAAATAAAAAACCCACAAAAAATTATTTTAATTTTAATCAAACGAAGTCTTAAAAAGTTTATTTTTAAATATACACTATATAATATATATATGTTATAGTTTTAAATAATTTTATAAGTATAAGAAAACAATTATATTATTATGTTTTTTTTATAACCGCCTCTAGCATTACTATTTAATAATTTTATTTCTATGTTTAAGGGGCCTCCACGTCCCTAGGCTAAGCCTCTAGTGCCATCAAGTTTCATGACTCGTCACTAAATAAGCCTACACGTTATTTAAAAAGCTCTATGCGGATGATAAATATTAATACAAAACAACATAATTATGTATAATACATATTATTATACAATATATTTTAATATTATTGAAATGATTTGGAATAATTTTATGGTAAATAAACGTATTTGCGCCTATGGGTATAGGCGTACGTTGTACACGCGTGCGATAATTCTCGCACACATTGGACAATGAATCGCTGACCAAAAGATGACAGGTGACGGTGTTAAACGGATTTGCGTTTTCCAAGACTATTAAATACCTACTATTACATTCTGTGATTATATTATATCTCTATCTGCAGCGACAACATAGAACGCAACACATTTACCCCATCAGCTAGCGACCATCATACGAAACCATAAAATACGTGTCGTTTTACCATTACGTATATATAAATATATATATAAAGGTACCTATTTACGTGAGCATATAATGATAGTCTGCAGTGTGATGTGTTCCTTTTGCCCTGGTGCTTAGTTATTACTAGAGAATTGAGAGAATCTGGTTTGTGCAATCGAGGAACGAGCTATTATTTTTTATTATATTAAAAACAAAATATTAAATACTATGATGTAAATTATAAAATAATATCATATACTTAGGTAAAGCAATATAATTACGTCAAATTCAAGTAACTGCACAACAGTAGATAAATATAACCATATAGGTTAGGTGAAAAGGGGTAAGTATAGGTACATTAGAATAGATACATACTATACTTAGTACCATAATAGTTCATACTATCTACAGATAGGTACTTCTTAAATTTTGAATCAAGTGCGGTCGGCACTAACAATCTTAAAACATGTGGCTCTCGTGTCGCTATCTATTGCAGTCGTTTCGTGTTTGCGGTGTTAATCATCGACAACTATAATAAAACAGTGATAGCGCCACTCATTCAATAGAATGGCATGCGTTTGACTTGTGATTCGTATTAATTATAATATTATTAATTAATACAAAGGTGAACATATTTTATTAGTTAAAAAGTTAATTTTTTTAAATTCTATAAATTTAACTAGTTAGTTCATTTTTTAATTAACTTAATAACTTAATTAATGAAGATGACCTCACGACCGAATTTGTTGTCTCTATTTTACAAACAAGTGTAAACTTCAATATAGCAAATTATACGTTCACTATAATTTATTTTACCCTGTTGTTCTTTAAAATTAAAGTGATTTGAACTTTTATACAATTTAAAGGTAAGATCTAAGCCATTTCGTAGTCTTTTATTGATATTTTTATTTTGAAGCAAGGTATGATTATTTTATAGTTTACAAAAAAACAATATTTTTAAAATAATGCTCACGAATTGCTTTCTAATTAAAATATTAATAAAAGTATTCGAAATACCCTCGATAATTTGAACATAAAATCTTTTTAAAGGTTGATTTACTGTTATTTTAAAAATAACTGAGTAAAATAGATTATTGTAAACGTACAATTTTCTATATTGTATTTTGTAAGACAGAGACGACACGCGGGTGTGACATCCTTTTAAAATATTCATTATAATAACTTAGTTTTTTCATTTAATTTAAAAACAATATGTGAAGTTAAAATTAAGTTTAATAATATCAATAATCATTATAGGTATGTAGGTTTAGTTAAAAAAAAATGTATTAATTATTTTTGCTTAAGCATGCTTCATACAGTTATATTTTTTAAATACAAATAAACTAATGAATATAACTTTATTAAATAATGTGGTTAAAATTAATTAGTATTCTGCTAGTATATAATTTCCTAAACCAAAATAGCTAGTGTTAAATAGGAAGTAGGATTTATTTTTAATAAACTGTTTAATTATTATTTACGAAAAATGTCAAGTTGCTGTATGCGTAATATGCGTGACCCAAGTGAAAAAAAAATATTAACACATTTTAACTAAGTTAAATTCATATTTATCTTTATATTAATTCTAACATTTTGAGTCAAATAAATCGTTTTTTAACAATTAACTTATTAGGTACTTAACATTCTTAAAGTTTAATAATAATTAGGCAATTTTTTTCACAGTAAATTGCTAAATTGTCGAAGAGAAGAAACATTTTAATTTTAACCAGTTATTGTAAATAGCTTTTGTAGTCTGTATAATATACACACAAAATATGTTTTTCCTTTCTATATTAATCATAATAATTTCCAATAAATATCATTTAAATAATATTACTTACTTTATTTATTACTCAGTATTATATAATGTACCTTGCTATATTCCCAGTATTTTCGGTTACCGTGTTTTAATCATAATATATATTATTATTTATTGTACATGATAAATCGTGAAACCATTATAATTATTTGCATTCGTTGTAAACATCCTGAGTGATTATTATTGTATAGAGTGTGGTCGAGAACGATAAGCAATTAACAAAATTAATATAATAATTGTTGTCATTTGACTGTTCTGATTTTTCTATCTATCGTATGTTTATTTGTTTCCCTCTTTATATTCCTTATTTTTCTCGTTTCCGCGGTTTTGATATCCCTCCGAAATAGTTAAGTTCCACTATCTTTCCTTTGCCTTTGTCTGGGTCACATAATCGAGTACGACCCTTTATTTTAAAGGAAATATACCAATTACAAGTTTTGCTTCTCCCTAAACTCGCATCTATTCTCTCTTCATATTACATAGGTACTCATATAACAAGTATAATTGTTTAGACGTCTACCTTGTCCTTTAATTTCTCGCGATCGCTCGTTTCTTAAATTCCTATAATTTATTCATGCCTAGTGGCTAATGGTTGTACATAAATGTTGTATAAGATTTCATCTTATCATGATTAATTCTGTGATGAATGCTGGCCTTCTCAATTCGAGGGCACTAATTTAACTTCGCTAATGACTATAGTGACTAGTACATAATATTAGTATATTATTTAATCAAATAATTATTGAGCTCCTAATATTAATAAATAAAGGTTAAATTGTGGGTACCTATATAAATATTATCGTATAATGTAACGTAATTTAATTAAAGGTTACATAATGTTATGTAACTTTGATCCTGTCAATAAAACATTTTTAAATTTTATTTTTTATGATATTATTTAATAAAGTGTATAATTTAAGCTATTAAAGTCGCAATATACTGTTGTTATTTATAAATATTTTTTTTGATTCTTTGTTTTATTAAAATATTTGAATAGCTATCTTTTGGATTTTTTTTTTAATTGTATTTATTAATTTTTGTTGAGTATTTTAATTATAATAGTAATGTAATATTAAATACGACTGAAAAATACGAGTAAAGTATAGTATACATATCAAAATATACACATTGTAAACAGGGAAAGAAAATAGGCCATAATAAAACATTATGTCCTTTTTGTATATACTCGTAAATGAGAAAGAATCTTCGAAATAGTGCCTAAGGGGAGGAGGTTCAGTCTTCATAGCCACTTTTACACCTGACCCTAATAATAGGGTATGCACGAGGATAAAGGCTGCCTAACACCTATTTGTTAATACTCAATATTATAATAGTCTTTCATCTTACACGCCTTTTATTTTATACCATATAATATAAGAATCCTTTAGTTATCTCAAAAACATGATATATATATATATTTAGATTATCAAACACCAAACTCATCTCTTTTTCATCAATAATGCAATTATTTAAGATTATTTTTTGAGTTTTTAAATATATTTAAAGATCATATTTTTAAAATGGTTTTTAGGCCCATGGACTATAATAATGGCTTTAGAATATATAGAAATAGGAACTATGGTGATTTGAAAAATGTAGTAATTTATATTAATCTACCTATCACATTTATAATTTGTAAAATTATTAGTCGACATGAGTATAATAAATATTAGATCGAATTATATATTTTTGTAAAACCATTTTTAAGGACTAGCACTCTCAGTATAAACATTTTAATAACTGAGAAACTATACGTTCATTTTTTAAATTAGATGTATCAACATTTTCAAAAAAAAAAAAAAAAAATACCCACTTAATAATTTACCGTAAAAAAAGAGCATTCTCATTTGAATAATATAATTTTGTATTGCTACAAGTCACTTTTTAAAAGTATTACAAACCATTTAATTAATTTAAAAAATACAGTCTTTTTATAAGTATATATTATTTATTCCAAAAATTTAATTATTAAAAAAAAAATGAAATAGGAGTGAGCATGCTAGGTGAATCACTCTGTGATATTATGTATACCATATGTTATTGATATTATAGATGTGTCTGCGTACATTACTTAATAGTGTATCTCCTACACCATAAATATTTGGTCTTCTTCATTTGTTTACGCTACTTGCCAGTTTGATGGAATGCCTTTATATATGATACACTAAAAACTGGTAAATCTAATATCTTGTTTACATGAAGTTGTATTTAATATGAAACTATAATATAAACCTGCATTTAGCTCAATACTAGCTGTCAATGCTACTATTTTTCGAACTGAATTTGTTATAATTTACTTAATCAATTATGAAAAATTATAACTAAAGAATAACCATGTTTTATTTTAACCTCGTTGTATTTAAAATAAAACCCATAGAATATAGATCATGGATATACTCCATAAATAAATCTCTCTATAAATTACTTTCGGGAATTTTACGTAGTAGGTACTTATTTATTTTTTTGTAATTAAAAAACTAATAATATGCTTTTGTTTTTATCCTAAAATACGCAGATATTAAACTTTTACCGGGAAAATATTATGTTCGTATTTAATATCGTATTCATATTTAAAATTTCAAGAATAGTGAAAAGGGTTTATTCAAGAATTGTCGAAAGTAATGCCCATGCATGTCTTAAAAACCTATGACTTTTTAGAAATATTTATATTTTGACGGTATCCGACATTGTTGTCCACTCATTATACCTTAATTATATCAAAATAATTTAAAAAAATTCACTTTCTTTAGATAAATATTTTAACTTTATTGTTATTATTTATTAAACTATTAAGGTTTTTAAAACATTCGAATTTTTCCATTAAATAAATCTATAGGTTGCCCGAAATAAAATTATTATACACGAGGCTAGTTAATTTTTAAATTTTTAATGTACTCAGCTTATTTATTGTTTCACTTTTGTGAAGTTACCTTTGCATTACTCATTTGCAATGCTTCTATGAAAACATAAATATTATTAGGATGTCCTGTTTTGACTTCTGTTTTAAATTTATTGTTCCACCCTTTACAATTATTATTAGTACTACCTAAATCCATATAACTTATTGTTTTATTATGTAGGTAAATACCTAACCTAACGGACACAATTTGTATTTATTGACGCTGTCGAGATTGTTAAGCTAATTCGGAGAAATCTTTAAAACACTTCTATACGAACAACATTCGCTATCGACTTTTAACAACATTATAAAAACCTATCTAACTATCTATTAGCTGATTGATCTTATTTATAAGGTATCCTGAGATCAATGAAACACGTAGTGTTTAATATATTTCATGTTGGGGATATACGTTTATATTAATATTATTCGTAATCACAATTTGACATCTCGTTTAATTTTATCATATGCTCGTACAGTATACGAATTAAGGACATTTTCACAATATAAGAAATGTTATTATAATATAATGTCTCTAGTATTATTATACTTTTCTAAACTTTATTTTAATATTAAATTTCGGATTAACTTTCATTTTGCTAATTATTACGAACTTATGAAACCATATAGGTACTGTCTTATGTTTATTTCTAATAGACCAATACTTCTTGTTTTTACGTTTAAAATTATTTCTTTTTTATTTAATTCAATTTGCATTTAGCATTGTAATTTTATTGCTTGTCTTAATTGTTTTTATATTAAAGGTATATTATTGAGTATATTATAATAATTTTATCAAGATACTATGATATCTGTTAGTCCTAATATAACTGTCTTATTTCCAATCTTTATTAAAAAAAAAGCTATTTTTGATATGTTTTATGTATGGCTCGGAAATTCGGCACATATATAATCCTATATTCGAGAACGCGTAGTTCGAAGATTGACCGTAAACCCCAATATTTAATTTTGTTTTGCCAGTATTGTTCAAAACTGTTTGTCTCATTTATATAGTATTGAATTTTCACATATTCTGTTGTTTTATAGATTTTATGGATAAGCCGATATTTCTAGAGATTTAAAAAAGTAAATTTATTTTGTTTTCTTGAAAATATTAACTCAATTTCATTTTTCATATTAAATAGGTATAATACATAGTATCTAATATTATTTACTTACTGAATTTTATAATGCATTGAACTGATCGTAGTTTATACTAAACGACATGTAACGACTATTGGTAATGTTTATAACGTACAAGTCGTGCAACGATAACAATTTATGATGTACATCAACATTAACAACCATTATATTATATAGAAAAAATATGATAAATGATAGATTTTGAAAACTCCACATCTTACATTTATTGGTAATGTATATAATTTAATACGCTATAGTAAAATACATTTAAGGTTACAGAAATCCAGAAAATCGCACAAAAATGTGCATAATTCTGGAATCCGGATAAATGTCATACCTACTACGATCTTTATCGAGCGTATTTAGAGAAGGGAATTTCACCGTAAAAATTATATTAATTAAAAAAAAAAAAAAAATTGTATAAAGTCATATTATTGAGTACAATATTTATAGAGACATAGGAGATAGGTGTTAATTCACATAAATTTTACCAATACATTTTTTACCATTTATAAAATTAAGTTTGCTTCATTGCAACTATTTTTATGTGCTCAATAACGCTATTTTATTAATATTTGATTTACAAGTAAAGGTAAAAGTGTAACTGTTAAATATTTTTTTATTAAATAAATAAAAAAACCTCGGTAGTTGTAGTCATTGGTGTGAAACTTAAATTAATATTATATTTGAGTATATTATAATACATAGATTAAATTAACCTAAGGCATAGTTTATATTTTTTTCTACATATTGAATTCTTTTTAAAACTTACATAAATTATGAATTGTATTTAGATCCGGACTAAAAATTTCAGATAATTTTGCGGATCAGAGAATTTCCTTGATATTATTTTGGTGATATTGGCATTCAGTAAAGGTGTACTTGACTGTCAGTCGAATACCGCAGGTGTTCCATTTGGTTACTCCTCTTTTGTCATTAGACGTCGATGGGTAATCGAAATGTAGTCTATTCTGAGGTGATAAATAATTATAATTTGTCTTCTGTGACTTAGTATTTTTATGAACGTAAAATAAGGTAATACGTAATATGTGTATTAACATTGTTGAGTACAACTGTTCCACTTCCACTACAAATGTTGACGATGTCGATGCGTCAATATTACGAATATAATATTTTTAAAACCAGGATTTTATTTTTATTACAATAATTAACATTGTTCACGTTTGAAAAAATCACGAAATAATGTTTACCTACCTACTGATTACCGTAAACGTATACCACGGTATATCGAATAATATTTATTTATATAATAATTTAGAGTATGAGATGCAAATACATGGTTAGATGGTATATGAAATGGTGGAACGAAATCTGTCTAATACAGAACTCTCTAAAGTCGCATCTACTATAATTCCCTTACCAGTATCTCCAGTTGCAATTGAAAATATCTCTAATGTTCATTCCAACTTTTGCGATAAAAAATAAACCGATCAACAGACAAAAACATGGAAAATATTGATGTGATTGTAGATGAAGATAATAGTGAAAACACAGAAAAAGAATTTTATAATACAAATTATCTAGTTAAATCTGATTATTTAGCGGATGAACATAATATTGTAATTGACAATGAATTTCATAAATTACATTTTAAATAGATAATTAGTAAAATTATATTCGAATTAGGTATTTACGGCATAAAAAATAATGATAAAAATAAGTATAAATATATTAATAATAAGTTAATTTTTATTATTTCTACTTAATTTAAATAATTTCAAGTTTACATAATCTGTAAATCATACTCATACATATTTAAGCATACCTAATACTTAGGATAAAGTGTTGTACAATGGTTAGCTTATTAGTGATAAAAATTTTATTGAGTTTGTAATACGTTTATTAAAAAAAAAAAATTATACCATTCCATATTAAAAAAATTATATACATTTATGTATCATTTTTTACGATAAAATTTTTCAGTCTCTAAGTACCTACGCTTGATAAACATTATATGAGATTTATCCGGAATTCGGAATTACGTACATTTTCTTACGATTTTCCGGATTTCTGTAACCTCGAGTGTTTGACTTTATTATAGCGTTTTACGTTGTGTTCATTACCAATAAATATAAGATGGGGAGTTCTCAATATCTATCATGTATCATATTTTTTTTTATATAATATCACGGTTAACGTACATTAATATTACGATGTACGATAATATACGATATTATATAATTGTTTATAAAAATTACCTTTAGTCGTTACATGTCGTTTAGTATAAACTACGATCAGTTCAATGCGTTATAAAAGTCAGTTTTAGCAAGTAAATATTATATATTGAGTATTATAGGTACCTACTATTATATTGAAAATATGAAAAATGAAATAGAATTAATTTTTTTCAGGAAAACAAAATCAATTTACTTTATTACATTTTTAGAAATATCGACTTATATGAACACGAAAATATGGCTCTAAAAACAGTTCTGTAACAAAAACCATAATTAAATCAATAAAATAAAAAAATATATGAAAACTCAATACTGTAAATTTGAGACAAACGGTTTTACTTTTTTTTTTTTGACTTACAAATATTATTTGAAAAGAGTCAACAAAATAAAATTAAAGATTGGGGATTACGGTCAGTTAATTAAGTTATGTACGATAAATTACGACAAAAAACACCCAAATTTTCCAAAATCTTTAGTCAAATTAATTGAACAAATCAGAACTAGGAGAAAAGGTAATGTTCTTAAATATTTAATATGAAAAATTTGTTTTTTGTACATAATAACAAATTATTCATTTGTATAACTAGTACCTGCAGAGCAAGATCCCAAATTTTCTACCAATTCATCAGATTTTCTGGTACTTTTAACCACATAACAAAATATTATACTCAGCTCTATACAATTAGTTGTTTAAATAATTAATTTTATGTACCAGTGGTTTAATTTGTGTTTCTTGATAAACCCCAAAAATTGTTTATTGACTTGTGGTTATTTCTTCAATAATTAAGTGAACTGAACGTTTCAAAATATGTATGTCGTATATATTATTCACAAGTTACATTTAGATTTTGAGATAAGTGTACATAAAGCATGCAAAGAAGTATTCAAACATAGAAATAAACGCGTGTTGATTTAATTTAGGATAACATAAGACCTTGGTGTTGTAATGTAATTATGTTAAAAATATTTATAATATTTTGTTTTTATAAATATTGATTTCATTAAAAAAATATATACATTAAAAATAAACACTCAAAATAATTGTAAAAACACATATTATTTATTATATTGTATTGTATAATATACACATGTAAAATCTGAAAAGCAATTCCGAGCAGTATATTGAACAAAGATTAGTTAGAAAAATGGTTAAGGTTTTTTTTTTAGATTTCAATTCCTTCCAACACAATATATCAAAAACAAAAAGAGGGTAAACAGGTAACCGATAGGTTAGGTGTACAGTAAAATGTCAAGTGTACCTCGTCATTGAGTTAGTCACTATAATGTATGACGTGTTAAATTTGAATTCAACGATAAATCATTCTATACGAAAAACTATTCTGAACGAAGACTGTCAGCCTATATTACTAAATATATTTCATGATAAGGTATGAAATTTGCGTTTTTTCTTGGTTTATTTTTTGTTTTTCTTAGTTATTTCGAAAGTATTAAAAAAATTTTAGCTTTTAACTTTCATAAGTATCAAAAAGATTTAATTTGTTATCAGAAACCACTATCAAAGTTGAAAATCAAAGCATTTGTAGTTTTTACTATCCCAAAAAGTTATGACAGGCACAACAAATAAAAAAAAACACACACATATCATTGTAAAATCAATACAGTTTATAACTCCGCTCAAAATTTAAAATGTCATAAGTTATTATTTAGAAAAATTGAAAGTTAACTCAAGTTAATTGTTTTCATTAATTCGTCTATTTTGGAAAACGTATGTAGTGTTAATAAACGGCAACATTGCAAAGAAAACCGTACGCAATCATGTGGTTTTTAGGGTCATTTTGACAGTCCATTGTTTGTTAAAAAAAATGTAGATATGCAATCGTGCTTTACCGATATAATTTTGTTTCCCGGGAAACACACATTTGATTCAGAACAAAAAAGTTTTAACTAAACGAAAAAAATATATTCACATCTAAAAGGTTCTATCTGTAGAACTTTTTAGTACTTGGTTGAAATTGTTTACATTAGTTATCGTTTTTTTTTTTAACGTTAAGTTTTGATTAGAACAAACCCAAACTACAAGACTTGACGCAGAATAATGTTGTAAATTTCTATAATTGACTATCATTAAAAACTATTGATTGTGGAAAAATATATAAAATTTTGGCGTTTGCGATTGTTTTCTAGACTAATTTGATATTTTGAGATCGTACATTTTGGTTTGAGTCCCCGTTATGTGATTTAGCATGATGAACTAAAAGAAAACCTCGTTAAGTAAAATCATAGTTTTCTAGATAAATTTATATCTTTCTTATTGATAAATCATTTTTGCATCTACATTAAATGTAAATATCCTTATTGCTAAGTGAAAAAGTACAATACAAATTTTAATTCGATTTTCAACAACACATTTATACGAATATATTTTTATCAGTTACAGGCCACGGCTTGAAATGTAAGTAGTTATTCATCCTAGACTATATCTTTATCGAAGTTAAAAATTCGCAAACTCATTTCAAACGATCTGTAGTAAATATTATAACAATAAAAATGCATTTGTTATACAGCCGAGTCGTGATAACTCGAAAAACTTGACAACTCGAATTTTCGTTTATTTCCCTAGAAATATAAATTATAAGCTCGAGTTAAATATCTTAACTAATACATATTTCGAAATTAATTTTTATCTCTCTTCAACTTTGAGTTATTGTGACTCGGCAGTATTAGGTATTTATATCAAAAAATTGAATTTCCATTTAATAAAATACATTTCGTTTGAAAAACTGAAAAATATTATTTTACAATATTCAACGTAGGTATTTATATTATTTAAACAATAATTAATAGAAGTATTATGAATGATGTGTGGAATTTAAAGTTACGAGTTAGGCCCGAAAAGTTGACGATCGCTCGCATAAAATAGGTACGCTTGTGCGCTCACATTTCTGCAGTGATTTGATAATTGAAATTTTAAAGGACTGTTTGGAATGTTGTTCTGTCATGAAAGTTTTTGAGTTCGGCGGCAATGTTCAGACGATCGCGATGACCCGCAACTATAATCGCCATCGTCACCCGTCTGTTTTGTATCGATAGCAGGGATACTTGACACCACATCATTGTGGATATTCGGCCTTCGGAAATATTTGTTCAATTTAACACCACATAATAAACAATTCTCATATTGTTAATGCATATACATTATAGTATTCTGTACTCATCATATTGATTGTAATAGTACCCAATTCATTTTCGAATATTATACAGTCCGATGAACAACTAGTGACCTAAGTAAACCGTTTTAAAATAACTATTAACTGTCAAACTGCTATGTTAAGTAAGGGAATACCAATCATCTCGTGTATTGAAATTATACGATTGAGTATATTATATTACTTTTGTATGTATTGAATCTGCGTATCATTGTCAGAATAAAACATTTATGGGTATGAATCTAATATAATATATATAATATGCGTATTGCATATATATAGTATGGTGTGGTAGTGGCGGTCATCGTGGTTTCCCGTTTTCCTAAATTAGTTAAATGTGAAAACTGTGTTATACACGACATGTTCTGTATTTTACAGAGAATTATGGAATATGGTAAATGAGATTAAATTAATACCGGTAGATCGTAAATGTATTCATTTTTTTTTTTTTAATAAAGAAAATTAGCATTATAATATTATTAATTATTAGTTTTATATTTTAGATAAACGTTTTGTGAAAATAATACAAAAATAATATTAATTACAGGCATACCTTTATTAAAAAAATGTGTTAAACATAATTCTGTTTAATAAACTTAAAATATTTCAACAATTTCTAAATGTATAATGCAAAAATAGCGTTAATCATTATTAAATAATAAATAGTGTACATTTTTTATGTTTATCGATTTTTTCAAATTTTTTACAGTTAGTTGTATCACTTGACTTATGTATAATACTTTATTGTGTTATTGAGTGTATTATAATACAACCATATTATATTATGATGAATCACTCTTTTGCATCGGGTCGAGTACCTACTCGAGTAAGATTAATGTCCAATTCGCGACAACTGAATCCTGTCGAGATTTGTTCCCAATATTAATAGGTGTAATAATATTATTATTACTCAAAAAATTATTTACACAAATTTTCTTCATTTAGCCGTTCTTCAAGACAACTAATTTACTAATGAGTATACCTTATGTGTTTATTTAAAATGCTTTTAATCGTAAAATAAATAATATGGAACGTAGGTAATTGAAAAAATATACATATTATTGACATTTATTTTTATGTCGGTATAACAAACTATGAAGTATTGATATAATTTATTAACTTTAAAAATGTTACCTTACTTTTTATGAAATAATTTCCAGAACATTTATAGCTATAGCAGGTGTGTGAATCAATTATTATTATTATAAATATCAATTTATTTCTAACAGAAAAATGTTCGTGTTTTTAAAACGCATGAGCTCGTTTGAGTTCAAAATGACTATTAATATAATATGGCTTGTTTCGCTCACCTACAGTTACCGTATTATAATTAAAAGTTGTGTACATAAAAAGAAAGAAAAATGTTCAATCTTTCTGTCGGTTCACCAACAAAATTAATAAAAAGGTTAAACTTTTTTAATTCATTAGTTTTTATGAGAGCTATTACAATAGAATATAAATAAAATCATCAACAATTTGTTTTAGACAATACTACAATACAATGGAATAAAAAGTGTTTTTCCATAATAAAAATGTAACCAAATATAAAAACATTTACATGAATTACATAAATTAAAAATTGTTGTCAAGAAAACGCCAAACATAAAAATCTAAAACGAATAATTATTTTGATAACGTATTGTTTGAAAATTATTGAAAACATTGTTATTTGACCATGTTTGTACTTGATATCGATCAAAATAATAGTAATAATAACGTATACATTAGTTATTATAAATTTGAGCTAGTTATTAGTGTTTAAAATACTTGAAAGTCATTTTAAATAATTCAAAGAAGTTTTTACACAAATTCTATTAATACTTGTTTATATGTTAATTAATTAATCATTTAAAGCGAGAGGAAAAAAACTAGGTAAGTGGTACCATTCTACTGTGCATAAGGTATTAAGGTGTCGAGTGGGTTACTATTATACCATTATTTATAATAGGTGTGTTAAGTTTGAATTAAAAAATATTTTTATGTACTAATTGCGCTCAACAAATTTAAGGTCAATAGACAAATTGTGCTCTAATATGTAAAGTAATTTTTAATCTAAATTTATAAAAAAAAACTAAAAAAATTGAAAATTTATTTTACCTATAAATAGTACTTGTATTGACTACCTAGCTCAAAAACAAACGAAATATATTATTGAAAATTTTTATTTTAAATAGAATATGATAATATATAAACATTTGGTGAACATTTCAAGTATCTAAGATTATTCGGTTTGAGTAACATAACAAAAAAAAACAAAATCGATTTTGTCAAAAATAGGATTTGTGTAAAATTCCCGTTTTCCTTACTATTTTGTTTATTTTTTCCAATTATAAAAATATATAAGTTTTGAGAATTTTTGAGTTTGACCTTTTTAAAGTACAAACTAGATCCAATTTAATATACGAATCACCGACATTTTAGAAAATCGAAGCATTTTATCGAACACACGAAATATTACACGCAAAAAACAAAACAAAAAAAAACACATCATAATAAAATCAATACATTCATCGCTCCACTCAGAATTAAAAAAATAATTTCTTTTGATGTCAATGTGGTGGTTGTGTATTTATTTTCGTTTAATATTTATCTAAAAATAAAATAAATCATTTTCTAAAGGATAAAAAAGATAACATTTATGATGAAACAGTAATTATTATAGCCGAAGTATAATGAATAAATATTACGTCATATTATCAATAAAAATTAAAAACTAATAACCATAAACCATAATATAACGTTAATGAATGTAATTGGGCGTAAAAATCAATAATTGGTATCTACAATAAAAATATTAAGTAAACATAATGTTATGTGAATCAAAAATTATTATGCTAATTGTTTATTTTGCTCGAGTGCTGCCAGATTAAAAAAAATATAATAATTAAGAAAAAAATAAACCAATTATTGAGTTGGAAAACAAAAGAGAAGTGTTTATTTTTGTGTAAAAAGAATATTAATATCGCTCGTAAAAGCTATTTTGTCACACAGTTTACCAGAATATCTGATTTATTTCGATATAAGGTAAGTTATTTAAAATCTTTTTTTCAGTTAGCCGATCATTGTTTTGTCAAGAATATTTATGTTGAACATTTACAATTGTTTAATTTGCTTTATTATAATTCAAACTTAAATTTTACAGATAAAATAATTTTATATAAATTGTTTTTATATAGATTAACTTAGTTATTTTGCTTATTAAATTATTATTATTTATTTAAATTGAATTTATTAGGATAAAAGATGTTTTTTTCTAATAAGAGATGATCTTTTTGCTTATTTGAGAAACATAACAATAATCGTTTTAGTTTTCCAAAATTTCTTAGTAGGATAGCTTTAAATATTATTATTTTTATTTTTTAGAATTATGAACATATAAAGGCTGTAGCGCATATTGAGGCGTTTTCCCGAATTTGTATAAAATGGCATAGTTTAGTTAATTATTGATAGGTACTAAAATACATTTTAAATATCATACAATTATGAAAAAAATTTATAACAAATGACTGTAACATATCGTTTTTAATATTATTTAAATGCGTGAAGATTTTGAAAATATATTGATACTTATAGACGTTTACTTTAAAATTAAATTGTTGAAACGTAATCACCTAAAAAAGTATTCATTAATTTAAATTCCATTGCAAGGATAGTAATTTGCTTTATAATAGAATAAAATAATGCATAGAAAATAATTTATGTTTTCATTGTTTTAACATTTATATAATGTAAAAAATTATGTATTTTTTTTTATCATTTACACTATTTTTAAGGCGTATCTACAGTCTATTTTAATTAGTTCAGCTAATTTACCCATTTAGCCTGTTGAAAATATAATAAAAATTAACATGGCCACCACATTTAATGGACTTACGTTTTTTATGTGCACTTACAAAATACACACACATATATATATATATATGGTTTTTAATAATTTTCAGTATATTTAGGGTTTTCACTTAAATATACCGGTGAAATTTTTTGTTTTAACAGTGTTCGAACAATGCATTTTTATTGTACACAATATATTCGATGATGACGCAATATTATTTTTTTTTATAATAGATATTTTCGAATAAAGAGTTTTATTTGTTATTTATAAAAGAATGTTTTCGAACCATTTCAGAAAATATTTGTCTATAAAAGTATGGGTATTGTTGAAACATTATAGTCGCAATACCGATAAAAAATAAAAGGAAAAGATTTTATATGATTTAATGTCAAAGTTGTATTTCTTCTGAAATTGTTGTAGTACATATTATAATGTGCTTTATAATATTTTATCGTATATATTTTATAAACTTCTAACTAAATGTGATATTTTCGTTGTTTTATACAGAAATCATTTACTCTAAGTGCCTATTTTATGACGGAATCAAAGTCGAAATAAAAATATTAAATCCTAAAAAAATAAATATATTTTTTAAACGAAAATAAAATGATAACGTTAGAATCTAATATACCTAGTATAAAAGTAGGCGTCAACTCAACTTGTTGACATAAATAAATGTATTTCATGTGTAAAAAAATGCTCTAGAATTGGTTCATTTCACATTTTGAATGTTACTTACCAAGTAATTATTATTTTCAGATAATAGTATCACTACAACTATTGAAGTGATTAATAACATTGCTTCTTAGTTTCAACAGATACAAATCATTATTGAAAACAAAAATATATGCTATTTTATTAAAGCAAATAATTAATTAATGCATTTCATCAGACGTTATAGCACACTGTGTTGCAGTGCATTTTCATTTCTGTAAGTACCTACCTACTCTGAAAAAGTCTTTGATGTTAATGATACAATGTATTATATGAAATAAAGATTAAGTATATTATGAAGTTGGCTTTATTTCAGTTTGTACTAAACGAAGACATGGATTATTATTTTTATTAAACATAACTAGTTCACGCGCATTTTATTATATTTTGTTTCGATAGAAAATGTAATACATTATCCATCAAGTGAAAACCAACGGACGCGCAGTGTGTTGTATATAAAATGAAATAATAATTGACCTAAAAACAAAAACCATCATTGCTTCTTCAATTGGTGAGGTTTTGATACAAACATGGATTGAAACGATGGTTAGAACTTCAAGAAAAGTAAATAGAATCAAACAATTTTCATCATCTTGTAAATGCCTTACACACTTCATCTGCGTCGTCAATTTATTTTATATTAATTGAAGTTTAAAAACTTTAAGTATTAATCGATACAAGTATGTAGGTATTCGTGATGCTATACAGAACTGCAGTAGTCAGTAATATAAAACAGGGTAATCATGTATTATTTATTATATTTTAATTTTTAATATTTGTAAATTTGGGATTTTCTAATAAACGATAATATCGTGATAATATTAATATAATTTATACTACATTTTTTCGGTAGGGGTCGTAAGTATGAATTACTTTGTTTAACGTGTCAGACAGCTCTTCTACATCAGGAAAATGTTCCTTATTATTTGCCACTTATTCAATATCACAGAGCACATAATATTTTAAGTGAATATAGGTTTATATATGCCATACGTGGTAAATTGGAATCTGAGATATATTGTCGAGCAACGTATAGATGCCCGATATCGCGTATCTATTCGAAATAAGGTGGTGGCGGGAAATCAATGATCCGTCACAAACTCTATATATGAATCTTATCATGATCAGAGTAAATAACTGCAGTAATCATTATTTTATACGGTAGATATATTTTGAAATACATTATATGCAATTTAAAAAAAGGAATCGCGAATTAAAAATCGTAAAACGATGGAATTGAAAATTAATAGCCACTGCAGTAAAAAAATTGATGAAATATTAACTGAAAGCATCTTATAAGAACGTGTTTGTATTCGATCTGGACTTGTCATAAAAAAATAAAATCATCTGAACAACTGATAACATAAAATACCCACATACTGTGATCATAAGTTTATATTTTAATGTTTTCGCGCACGATTACGGATGTCGACGGACAAACGGCCAGGAATATTAAAGCGATATTTTTATTCATGCACGGTATTAGGTATTGTGTATAATTTGTAGTATGTATATCAAAATAATTAATGGCGTAATGCTTACAGTTGTATAGTGTAATAGAATGCAATAGTTTTTCTACTTTTTAAATTTAATTTAGAAAAGATTCATAGAAATAGTCTGGTGGTATATTAAATGTATCGTATACGATATGTATTTGTAACAAATGCGCGCACATGCATAATATCTCACGAATAAAAAAATAAAAAAAAAAAAAAAAATACCTACAAGTATACTGCATGCTTAATATAATATAGTAGGTAGGTACGGGTTTTAATGAGCACAGTTGTTGTCTCTAAATACGAATATAAACTTTTGTAATTGGCTCTATAAATAAAAATTTCCGCAAAATTATTACTTATATATGTATGCAGTATGCACACATAATACGCACGATATAAAATTTTAATACGAGTGTGTGGAACTAATGTACCTATATGACAACGGTCGTGCATGATATTGTGAAGGTCGTGCGGTGTTAATAATCTTCACATCGTATTCATAGCTTAAACTACAGATATTATTATGTAATATGTACGGAAACACCGATGGTCATATAATTTTACTTTATTTATTTATTATATTATTTACAAGTGCACATTTGTGTGCATGATGAATTCCGTCGTGAATCGAATTACGAAATTTAAATTAAATATGATTTAAAGACGTTCCCAGAAGATGCTGCCCAGAAAAGTCAGACGATGGCCCGTGTAATGATATACCTAGTATCATTATAATTTCCTTGTATAGCCGTCATAGGTGTTTAGGAGACGTGTTTTTGTGTTTTATAACCATATTTATCTCAATATCAATAACTTGACATCTTTATTAAATATATCTTTAATTAAAATATTTAATATAACTTTATTTTGTTTTAACGTATGCCACTAGAATTCACTAAGTCAATATTTATGTGTGTATGACACATCAATTTGGATATTAATACATTGTTAATTAAAATTATAATCATAAACGAATTTGAGCTGTTAATAATTTGTGCTCGTTCAACATTAATTCTTTCTAAATAAAGCGCATGTGTTGTAGACTTGTAGTATAGTTTGCGGATAATTTTTTAATTATATTTTACCAAATTGTACACCCTAAATAGGTAACTGATCTACAGTACGTTTTTTTAATAAATATTGACATTAAATTGAAAAGGAAAATTAATTGTGCTATTGTGATAAAAATAAGTAATTTTATAAGAAATTACGTCTGGTTTATAATGTTTTATTATATCAATTAAAATGATTTTTTTCAATTGTATGACATAATGCATTTATGCGTATTATTGTAATGGTTCTAGAGTAGAAACAATAGTGAGAGGGGCCTAGAATTAAAATCTAATGATTTTTTTAATAAAATATTGTAGTATAGGGTTTTTATTATGAATCCATTCCACTAGTGGTAGGTTCAGATGTGTTATATTTTAGGAACGTTATTTTGATGTCGAATGAATTGTAAAAATAATATATTAATTTTTATATTTTATTATTACGTGTAAATTACTATTAATATTTTTTTTTATAATCACGTATCTTAATCATTGTGTATGGTAATATTTTACTGTGTACTTACGAGTACAGTATGTGTTTTTGGAATGAGGCACTGGTCGTGTAATAGACTTCCCGTTAATATGAATTATACATGTATTGTGTGTGCAATTTATATTATGCAATAATGTAATATATATATAAAAAGCAGAGATGCGCAAATCATATTTATTTCTCTATGTCAGATTTCTTTTTGCTAAATTTCTTTTTGGAATTGTGTGCAAACATAATACATGTTGGTTATTTTTGTTCACGAAAATTGCATAGAAAACGAGTATATGTAGGTACTTCGTTGGAAAAAAAATACCTTATGTATAATAGTTATAAATAGTTATAATACATATCGGTACGATATTGCGTTGGTGAGGTTTAAGTATAAAATGTAATATTGTACCTACCCATGTTTTTTCTCTTTTTTTGTGTAGCCTTCATATATTTATTACCGAAGCTATAAACTATTATACAATATAATATACTATAGCTGTCCGTGTCAAATAACGCCCTCTCGAAACGACTATATAATGACGAGAGGTTTGAAATGGTCTGAAATGATTGACAGACAAATATTTACTAAAACGTAGGCAACAGCCGTTCAGGTATATATATAACAAAAAATATAATATCATATACAAACCCATTATATATATGTATCTCACTACCTATTATATATATAGATGTATATTTTATTATATAATTAAATTAAACACGATATACGCCGCTTCTCTTCAATATCGGCGACGATCAACTGCTGTGCATTGGTGTGACATAATATAATATAATAACAAGTGATTGTTTTCCAAACGGAAGTATATCGATATGATATTATAGAGGAAAACTATTCGATACGAACACGAAAACTAACATGTATATAATATATAATACGGTTTTTATTTGTTACAAAACGAAGATTGGTTTTAACAGGTATTAAGTTCTTAGGATAGGTTTAATAATAGTCATTACGTGTTTTGGAAACTTAAAACTCTAACTTAATATATATATATATATATATATTTATGCGTTTCTATTTTCAACTTTTAATTTTCAGTGATTCCGATGTGTCCGTTTTGTTCTAATTTTTCGTACACTGTACATGCACGAGTTCAAAATAATAAAATATTATAGGTCGGTGAATGAATAAAACATTATATAATATAATAGTACGTTTTACACGCGATATATGACATATATTATAATGTGTGGCCTTATAAATAACTGATAATTACAACTATACGAAGAAAAAATATTTACAAATAAGTCCGCGTATAATGGCGATATTCACATACAAATATTATATCGGTAGACTAAAATACGAATACAATTATCTATTCATAATTACAATCAATAATAATTTAGGTATATATTATGTAGTTATGAATAAATGAGAAGAAATCTCTAATAATAACATAACTTAAAATAATTAAAATATAACACAATTATTTAATATAATAATATTATAATATAGTACATTAATGTTGTGTAATATGGATATTTAAAATTCAAATTTGTTTTTTTTCTACCGTACATAATATTATAGAATTATATAGTTTATTAAGAACGATGTTAAGTTAAATAATATTTTCTTTTAAACAAAACGTAATATAATACAATATATTATATCTATTTATGTATATTTATAATTTAAAATTGAAGGAATGGATTTATTAATGTTTTTCTTATTTTTTTTTTTTTTTATAAAAAATATTCTATAAGTTATATTCTAGAGCTTTGCGATCATCGCATAATAATTTCATATTTTCGAATATTTAAACATTAATTTTAAAACAAACATTGAGTTAAAAACAAAGTGAAAAGTATCACGGAAAAAGAATTGGAATTATCGAGTCGGTCACGAATATTTACGTTTATAATAATAATATAATTTGCACGATTAATATTGCTGCAATATTGAAGAAAGTGCGTGCTTTGACAACAGATTTATTAAAGAAAGAGTAAGAAAAAAAGCCGTAGAATTGAATGTATGATATATTATTATAAGTAACTTAACAATATGATGCACCGTATAGGCGGTAAACATGATATACGTAATATTATACAACAATACCGTGTATTTTATTTCTAGACGACTGCAGTATTGTGCAAGTACAACACGAGTTCTGTCATATGATGGTGTACATCTGCGGTTTCATTCCGTGACGTTGTAAGATCTCACTGGCACTTCCCGTATACTACCGTACCTATCAATAGAAGGGGTGAGGGGGCTGCAGCTCTCCCCGAAATTTTGGGAAAATTAAAAAATTTTCTCAGTGTTCGGTACGTACGTTTAGTACCCATTACGTAAGACGAATTATGGCCACGTTAATCTGTGTGAATGTTTATTGGTGCAAAAGTTAAAAATATTAATCATTCGCATAGTTTAACATATATCATTACGATTTGACAGAACTAAGGAGCGATCCTAGTCAAGCTTTCTATGCGCAAAGAATTATCAGTGCCCACCCCTCAAAGTGAATTCCCAGCCATACTGGTATATTATATTATATACATATATAATTATTATAAGTTGTGCGCGTGCGCTTATACCGATCGAAATAGTATTATGACACGACGCGACATTTTTTTGTGCTCGAATCGCGTTTCGTTATTATTGTTGCAGCGTACTATATTGGATTTCGTCGCGGCATCGCACTCGGAGGATAGTACAGTGCAGTCGGCGGACGGCAGTTGTCCGTTCTAGGGTTTTCGACGAGTAAAATAAACCTGATAAGACAATATTATATAATATACATATATAGCAGCTTTTTATCCGCGTATACTATATAATATTAACACACAATCACGTTCTAAACCCTCGGGAAATATGATAAGTCCGCTTCGTAAAAAAAAAAATCACAATTTTTTTCTTATCACCCGTTTTCCGGATCGAGTATTATTATGTTAACGGGGCCGTGTAATGATATTAATATTACAAACGACCGCCGACTGCCGACCGTCGAAAGACACGTTTAATCATACATATACAGGTATTTAATTATGTTGTGTGTAAATCGTTAATCGTTATCGGTGCGTATATTTATATATATATTTTTTTTTTACAATTTAAACGATCTACGTAAATTTACACGCGATTTACGTTGTTTATTTTTATTTATCAACGAGTGTATAAGCTGTGACCTCTGGACCTAGACGTTTCCGTTTCGTAACGTCATCGGTTGTCATTGTATTTTGGTATATAAGTCATCATTTAATCATTATCATTACACATTATAATTCTATTGTGCGTGTTTAAATTGAAAATTGAAATACAATAATGGATCGAACGGAATAATATTTACGAATGTAGTATTATAATCTTATTGTTGCAATTATATGAGAATAATATATTATATTGTGTATTATGCAAAAACCACAGACGATAATATAATGTTATAGAAACGAAGAAATATTATTATTACGATGACACGAATAAATAATAATATAATAATGATAGTGATTTTGATTTTCATCATTAACATGTATTATACTCATCTATGTCTAAATCTATATAATGTATATAATATGTTATCATATCTATGTAATGTGTTTACATATGATTTAGGGTGGCCGCACGTCCGTTCCTTATAAATGATCCACCACTAGGCTCGTTGAATAGTTTTACATTAAAATGGGGGCCGCGTTAATCTCTTAGATATTATTTTTTCACTTTTCGATAAAATTATACGCAGTTATATATGTTTATTATATAATATTAATTTAATAAACGTTATATTTTGTTGCGGTGCAAGACAAGGGATATTGTGATTTTCTTTAAATCGTGTGCGTAAAAAACGCGGGCTGTGGTTCGAAAATAAGCAATAAATTCGTGTTCAGTACCCACCTGTATGTATAATAATATCATAATGTTGTTTTCGTGAGTAAACGTGCCTATACTGTACAGTGTGTTACGGTGGAGTTAATGTTTTATTGGAAAATTGCATTTTCACCGACATATCACAAACACATAGATATAGTGGATAATAAATAAGTAATGGGAAATTTCGAGTGATTTGAAAATCGATATAAATTTGTTTGAAAATAGTGAAGGGATACCATTTCATTATTATGGAACTATACGACGGCTATATAAATCACGATGACAGTGTATCCGTCTAAATAGTTAATGTGTTTATATTGTTAACATATTTCGTGTTTGACGTTTGGCCACCCCGCACATCCGCAAATTCGCACAGACACACTCGCACACACTTAAATATAATTATAAAACGTAAGTACTATGTAAGTTATATTATTATTATCATCATCATCATCGTTCGACAGGCGTTGTTCGCCTAAGAGTGACGTGAACGGATGATAGCGAAAACGGTGGTGAGGACGGGCAGAGGCGACAGACACAGTGGCGCCGGCAGAGCAGAGGCCGCCGCAGCAGACTGGGTCGATTCCCAGAGCACGCGATCCGAATTTTGGGCCGCGTCCGGCGCCCTGTCTACGAGCGGCTGCTCCTTGCCGGGGCACGTGTCCTCGCTTAACGATCTGACGGCGATCAGCTGCGTATCGTCGAACGACATTGGTAATCCATCGGCCGCGCCTATTTCTCCGCTGCCCCCGACCGTTTTGTCCGCTTTGTCCGCGGCCGTTTCGGCGTCCACCTTGTTCGCGCCGTAGCCACTAACGCTGTCGCTGTTGTAACCGTTCTTCGGGCCCGTCACTTTCAAATCGGTCAAGTCGACGTCACCGTCGGCCGTGTCGTTCATCTGACACTGCGCGGTCGACAGCTCGCGTGCCACTTGTTCGTTGTTCGTCTCGATGGCCAGTCGGTTCATCCACAGCAAGCTGCAGTCGCATTCGAACTTGTTACCTGTGAGACACAAGAAAGACGAAAACATGAGAAATGAACACCGAATTTTTTTAAAAAACAAATACATTTATAATTCTTTTTTTTTAACGTTTCGTATAAATATACATACGAATGTATATCATTGTAATTAATAGTATACTTGGAAAAATTAATAAGACACAAATTTTTTTTTTTTAGAAAAAGTAGGTCATTGCACAAAGTTAAAAAAATTATCGAAATATATTCAATAAGATTGAAAAAATATTTTTTTTTTATCTAATAATGGAACTTTTTTCATTTTTGACTATAATAGTTATCAAATAACGTGGGGGGTAAATGCAAAAATAAATGTTAAGTACAGCAAATCCTATATATATCAAAAATATTTTTTCTGTAATAAAAAACGTATTTTTATACTACTCAATATTTAAAAAAAATAGCTAAACAATATTTTGCGTCTCTATTTTTCATTCACTTTTAATAATTTTCACTTTGTATTTTTTAATTTACTATTATACGACGATTAATAATAACTTAAAAACAACATTGATTAGATATTTAGGAATGCTAATTTTTAATTGGATCTTATAGTAAAGTTGCACTAATGGCGCAGGGACTGGAAACAACCCTAAAAGAACTATGATAAAAGTTACCAAAACTATATGAAAAATTGTGGAGCTGAAACCGATATATGGTAAAATTTTTATTTATTTATAAAATATAAATGCGTGTACTAAATATATTTTTCGATGTTATTGACAAACGTAAGTTTATATTTTAGATTTGTTGAGCTGTATAAATTAATTTTGAAACTTTTATAAAAAAAATACACGTGTATATAATATATAATATATATACATACATACATTATATCTTAAGTAGAGTGAGAGAGGCATTGGTTTAACAATTTTTAATGGTGCTTTTTGAGGTCAGTACTTTTGATCAAAAAGTTTAATGCAGCCCATTCATAGAATGAAAATGGAATACTGATTGTATTTTATAAAATATATTTCTTTTTGTATATATTTATAGATATATCTGAAAAATCTGTAAAAATCCAATGATTATATCGTATATATTATAAATAAGTAGAGTATAAAGGAGATGTAATCCTTATTTTGAACAAATTTTCTTTCGAATAAACTGAAATCCGTTTACGTAAAATCATTTTGAAACTTAAAAACACCTTGTCTAGTGACTATTTATTAATTATTAAAACTAAAAAAACAAAACAAAATAATTACACAGTTAAGACCGTGTATGCGTGTAACAGTTATATCTCCTCCACTCATAGTGCCTATGGCATGCAGATTTACGTTGGGTTAGGTCGGGTTATCGTCGCACGTATATTGCATATATATTTGTACTAACATATATTATACGGTATTATTATTATGGCTGTAATAATGATGGGGGCGGTGTCTAACGTGAATGTAAGATATCTTATGCTGATACCCATATAATTCGGTAAATCTAAATTTTAACGACACAATAAAATACTTCGATAATGTTAAAGGAGACGGTGTATGTATGTAGATGCTATAATATTATGCGTATATGTAATATGTATGCACACCGAGAATAGTATAATATTATATTGTTATAATGCGAGTACGTTACAGTTTGTTAAATAATAAAATGTCAAAAACTTTCGAATTCGGTGTGAATGAAGATTTTGGAAATGCATGCGTATTGGAAACTATCAAAATACAAAAGGAGAGACGTTCTTGGAATTTTATCATTGCGTACCTGCACAGTGAAATAAAAATGCTATAAAAAAAAAATAATAAAAAAATAATATTATTTATTATTAAGCTACACGTAATATAAGTGTAAGGTCTTGTAGATTTACTCGCATAATAAAATTTAATTTTCTAGAGAACTACAGTGATTAAAATGTATAATAATATGGTAATTTATAATTTATTACATTATGAAAATATGCTTGAAAATGTTTTGTACATTGTATTTTGTTTCATTAATTATTATTAACTTATTATATATTATATAATGGTTGGTTTTTTCGACGAATTGTTATGTTATGATTAGATAACCACGATTTGTAGATAGCATTGAAAAACTATGATTAAAAATTTAGAGACTAAATGTAGTTTGTTCTTTTATCTTAAGGACATCACATCATACTAACAACAATTTAAAAACCATTTAAATATAAATATAATAATAATTAGATATAATATAATAATTCATTTCTTCCTTAAAAAAATATTTGGTTAAATAGGCCAAATAAAAAATAAAAATAATAATGTTTATTGAAAGATTTAAAAACATTTTTAAAACGGAAATTACCTTATATTAATGTTCCTGCCTATTTGGATTTTTTATTTTAATTGGATTATTATTCAATTACAAATATATTATTAAAACACGGAGAATATAATATTAAAAAATGATTAAAGAAAATTCCCGAAAAATTAAATACGAAATAGTGACAATAATCAAAAATATAACCCTTAACATTATACCTGAAGTATAGGATTTATAATTTTGATTCTCAATAGTGTAAAACATTAATTATGTTATTGAGAGGAAAAGTAATATAAAAAGGAAATATTTAAGACCTTTGCATCAGTTATTAGTTAAAAATATTATTATATTTATACGCAGGAATTAGAAGCGGAAAAATGGAAATTCCAATCTCCCAAGCATAGTAGAATGGCTGAATGATGGGAAAAAAAACCAGTATCATCATATATTATATATATATATATATATATATTGTCCTAATAAAACGCTTCTGAATTCCATACAATATAATAATTTATAAATTAGGAATATTTTATCTCCCATTGTATATAGTCGTTTTTCTCTTTATAATAAATTGACATCTCAACAACAACGGATTATAAAATAAAAAATTGATAAACGACGTCATTATGGAATAATAATTTACAACATGATATTTTTAACACTAAAAATTGACGTTAATTAAAAATCATAACATTTTCTGATTTTAAAAATATAGTTGTATTAATTAACATAAATAACAGTTGAGTGCATTGTCACTTGGCTTATACAACTAAACTCTAATGTATAAAAAGCTCGCATTTCTAAAAAAAAATTCCTGTTCACTCGTTATTCAATATTTATAAATCAAAATTTTTCCAAATAATCCTTATAATTAGTTTTAACTAAGACAGTGATTTTTATCGTCAGTCTTAGAGCTTGGTGAATAATACAAAATTCTTAGCTACATCTATTGGTGCTTAAAATAATATAATATATTTATAAATATTTTAAAATAAATTAATTCTTATGAGTGTCAATTGTTAAAAAAAATACTACCAATCCGTATTAATTAATGCATATTTCATATGGTAATAATTTATTGCAGTTCCGTGAAAATAATTGTAATATATCAAAATGGACTAAAATATAAATAATCCAATTAATGCCGTTACAGCTATATAAATTTACACCTAAATTTCAATTGTCGTGTTCTGTAAATACGATGTACATATACATTATAATATATTAAAATAATAAATAAATAGTCTAGAAAACCAAAACAAAAACGAGTATAAAATATGAAAACCGGATCAACTCGAATGAACATCCGATTGATACCATACGGAAACGGGTAATACAATCATAGGAATATAGGATTTCGTTCTAACGGGTAAATTAGTGGGACCCAAATTAGGCAGTGATAAAAACCAATAGCGTGATCAACCAAAATATGTAGTTAGAACAGAACAATTGTGTATTTTTTTTTTAAATACGTTTATAGTTTCACGTTGTTTAGTGTTACATCCTACAGTCTTGCTAAAAATATTCAAGGACAGATGCATTAGGGTGGTTCTTATTTAAATAGGTAAAATATTTTATTTTAAACAATTAAAAGTTTACCACAGTACCTTCTTAATTTGTTAAGTTACACGAGTAAGTAATTTGAGTAAAATTTGGAAGGCCTCATTCAATCCCTTTTGGTGCCGCATTAGGGTTGAATATGGCAAAAGAGGGTAGTTTTCATATTATTTTATTTGATTTAGAAACTATCGTAAGAACCTAAATTATATATTTTAATGTATCTGATACATATATCATATTTAATATTAATTTTGAAAGTATTTGAATACTCAATAAAAAAAATTTTTATTTACAAGTGGAAATACTTTAAAATTTTGTAAAAAAATGATTTCTTTTTAGAAATCAACTGAACCACATTTAATCAACAATTTCATATTTTATATTAATTGTATAGAAAATTTTACATCAATCATTTAAGGAATAACATTCAATTGCTCATCTGTTTTTTTTTTTTAACTCATCAGCTTATCTAATGTTTTGGTTGGATATAATTTACATAAAATAAAGGGTGCGTAAGTGGGTATCACTCTGCTGTATACCTACTCTCAGTAGGTCACTGTAATGGATGTGTTAAATTTTAATACAATGACAGGTATCATTGTATACAATAAACGATTCAGAACAGAGATGATTTGTAAGTATAGAATAATTAGTAAGATATATTATATTATTACGTATATTTAAATCGTAACATATCGTTATTTTACGCAATTCCGTAAAAATTAAATTTTATACACTCATAAAATTTTTTCTATATTGACGTTTGAATTTTTTTTACAGTTATTTGAAGATAAAGTTATAGAGAATTTTGTATTATGATTTTTAATCTTAGGTATACATTACAAAAATGTCATAAATTTTCAACTTCAAAATTCCTTGCAAATTTTCGCGATTTCGATATATTTCATAAACATTTGAACTTTAAATACTTATAAACAAAAATGTTGACTAACGATTTTTGATTTTTGTTACTATAATAAGAAAAATTTATAATAAACCTTATAATATTATATTTTAAAGATTTTTTGGAGAGTCAAATTTTTTGTTAACGGCATTTAAAGAAAAAAAATTTAGAAAAATCGAAAATTTCAATCGTCTATAAATAGTTTAAAAAAATTGTAAATATTTTGAAAATTTAATCGTAAATAAACATTTTGTGAAAGTTTTAAGTATTTAAAATGATTTTTTTTTTTTGAGTTACAGCAAAATAAATCGATTTTGTCGAAAACCGGTTATGAATAAAAATTCCAATTTTTTCGTTATTTTTTTTAGGGTTTTTCCTGACGCTATTGAAAACTACTAAAGTTTTTTACTTTTGACTTCTCAAGTACCGACTAGATTCATTTTCATTTTCAAAAAGGGGCTGAAGTTATAAATCAAAACACTATTACTACTCTAAAACGTGATGACAGACACAAAAATAAAAATAAAAACACACATCAATGTAAAATCAATTCATTCATCACTCCGTTCAGAATCTAATATTTGAAAATTAGAATTTAATTTTGATTAAAATTTTTTCAAAATTATTTGTATAATTTTACTCAATCATTTTACAAGACTGATAACACTATAGAACAATAAAATTGTAAATACTTATTATGTCGATCCCAAAAATAATTTCTATACTGACTCGTTCTCTTCGCTCACGAAGCAGTATCAAATAATGGGTATTACGGTCAATGAAAAAATATCTTTAGAAATAAGATTCACAGAGGTTTTAAAAACAAAATGAGTAAGAAAAAACAAAAATTTTACAAACGGTGACGGATGTTCACTCTGTATAATGTTATTATTATTATTATTATTAAAATGCACGCAACTTTATCGTATAAAAATTATTAAAAACTTTCGAGAACTTAACCGCAGACGTTTATGTATTGCGATGGAATACATATATTTATAATATATATAGTGATTCCAGACCATTGTCAAATACCAATTTCATTTGGTGCGTCGTCAATCCGATTAAACTTATGCGAGTTCTCCACCGCACGCGGTTTCTTTGTGTACACCACACATAGTTTTCATCAGTAATTAATTTAGAGTTGTCGACAAAGCACCCACAGGCTGTTCGTGATTTGGTATCATACGCGACGTCTTTCGCATGACGATCTCCCTAGGTTGTGAATATTTTGTTTTGTACATATAAAATTATATTATGTGAACGAATCCTTTGTGCTACACGTATTTCTAGCTATACATGTATATGTACGAGTATACCTATATGTATATGTATACGTATAGTGTGTATGTTCGTTTGATGGCAAAACGGTCGGATCGAAATCATTTGCATTTTTATGGCATTTTTGACGGGGCGCTAGAAAGCCGCAAAACATGAACAAAACGATGACATTTTATTTTTTATACATATCGTATATATTGTTACAAACGAATTGCAGCGATCTGCGGGCTTTATAATATTATCTCGTTGCACTCAATCATTTAACATCATCAAAACAATAACAACCGTACGAAACAATTCCTATTACCTACTGATATCATATAATAATATAATGCACGTAATATAATAATATTATATTGCACTGGGATTGTAATATTACGCCGTTAAAAATCAACCAACTAGTGGTACTTCGATCCATCATCATAGTTATTGAAAAACTATTGGGATATGCTACATATTGTATATAATATAATATTACAAACATAAATCTCTCAGTTCCCCCGTGTATATATAGCGCCAATAGACGAGTTCAGTGCCCTTACGTCGATATGACATTATAGTAGGTATATAATGTATCTACCTCAAAACACTGCACAAAATCGGTACGATTTAATATTCTGAATGATTTTAATGTATATTTAAGTTACCTATTTCATACTGTCTACACTATATCGTCTGTATCTGATGCCAGGAAACGACGAACAAATATTATGTCACACATATGCTTTGATGCACTTGTAGTAGAGCATATTCAATTTGTATATTTTTGAGTTGCGGTTAATGGGTTATAAACTAAAAAGAAACATATGATTGATTCAACAATCAACATCTTTTAAAAAAATGAAAATGTCCGTTTTTTACTAAAATCAGATTTCATCATAAATAGGTATATTTATTGTCTACAAAATCAAATCGATTTCAATTTCAATGATAGCCATATTCGTTGTACTATAATCATATCAGGCATTTACGATACTCCAAGTGTTTTAGGGTAATATATTAGGATTAGGTATTTAGGTGCAGCGGTGTATTCGGGCTCGAGGATTAGGTGCGGGAAATATGTTCGAGCCTCCGAAGTATACATGGTGTGTTCATCTTGATTAGCTGGGCAAAATTCGGAACGAGAATTATACACGTGTCGTGGTAGTTAACCTCTTAAAGAGATTATGTAACAAAGCAAACTCCGTGGCTTAATGTCTACTTGCACACACATACCAGATAATTATTATCATTTATGGCCTGCTAGACATTTATACGTATACATATAAATAATATTTTCACGTTCTCTAACTCGCCTCTAAATAATAGCAGCGTCTTTAGGATTTTTAAACATATAATTGTTTATTGATTATAATGGATCTTATAAAATTCTATCGATTAAATACATCATTTAATAATATCATTGGTAAATACAAATATGTGCTTCTGATATGGCTAGGAAATTCAACGTTTAGCGCTCAATTTTGTAGATAAGACTGTCCGTGTCCCCTTGTATTCTTGTTATTCAATTAAGAGACACACTGTGTTATCGCGTAGTGTATACATCAATCATTCGTACACTTCGCGTATATATAATTTCAAAGTTTTAGTACGTAAGTTGACTTGGATTTGATGGGAAAGGGATAGACTTGCAAATCTTGTAAATAACATACACAATATTAATGAAGGTTATGAGTCGATGTGCCCGACTCAGTATATCTGCTCGTACATAAGTATTTCGTTTTAATTACAGTATACAATTGAGATACTAAGTTTGAATTTGAAAGTTATGGAAATCGCACGGAAAAATTATCAAATAAGTTAACAATGAAATAGAATCATTATTTCCTATAACGATCATCCTCAGAAATATTTTATGTTTCCATCTGATTTCATTTATGCTCGGTTCATGAAAAAATTATGACTTTTATTCTATATTTTTTTAAACATAATAGTATTATTGGCATAACGTACTTTATCGAATTATTTATTGAGTAATAATTATTGTTTTTGATCAAATTTCCGGAGTTTGTATTATATTATTTTATTTAAAATGTCATCAATCGAACGCGTGCGACAGTTTTCAGTCATCGCCCGTCGGCAATGTTGTACAACACAAATATAATGTTTTGACGTATGGCCTAAATGAACAATTTCACGTGTGTGCCCAATAATAATAGTATTCGTACAGGTATTATAATGATATGTGCGTAGGGTGGTTGTTGTAATGTCAGATGTGACATTAATGGTGAGGATCACGAGTAAATAGTATTCTCTCGCGGAATCCCCGCAATTTAGTCACACGAATTTCGAACAACCCCCCGACTCCAACCCCAAAGCCACTATATGTATGTCTGTATGTACGTGCATTTGTATATAGACTGCTGCTTCGGCCAACAGCACGCGGCCGAAAATAATAATATTCGAACGGAATAATAGAAGTCGCACGCGTGTTTGACATTAACATTTCAATATGTGTCGTTAGACGTGACGCGAGCATTATTGGCTACTTTTGTCACGTAGGTAGTATAATAATAAAAGGAATTTTGCCAAAAAAAAAAAAAAAACATACACACGCACACACATTGAACACACACGCGTGGCGTAGTCGAGTTATAAAGTCTCGCGGCGGTCGCATCCATTCCGCACGGTTGACGTACAGTGATAATACGCGCTCTGTATAATACCTATCGGCTATACTGTATACGCACAAAAACGTGCCGCAGTGTGTTATTACACTTTATGCAGTGCACTTTGGGCAAGTTTTCTAATTTCCGGCCGACGTTCGCGTCGTATACAACAACGACTCGGGGCACGGTCTCGGTCGGTCCGACAGAGTATACGTATACGAATTTAATAATCCAAGGAGAGCTTTCAACAATTATTATTATATATATGTAGGATATTATTTGATTACGATAAATTATGTATCACTAATATAAAAGTTGTGTAATATAAGCAATTTTTATCATTTTATTTATAGCATAAAATCGAACCATAAAATAATTCCTATTTATGAAATGTGCATAATTTTTTCAAATACACATTCATATGCACTATAAACTTTTTATATGCATTCTTTTTTAAATAAATCGTCGATATTTGTTTACTACCGTCGAACTCCCGTTCATACTCTATCCAAAAGAAAAAAAACTAAATACAATTTCGAACTTTAGTTACAAGTATTTGAGGTTTAGATAACGAAGTAGTGGATCAACATTTTCTATGGTACTCGTATGCCTCTTAAATCTTAATTTTACTCGTCTAAACTTTAAAAATATAATACCTATAAATTCACAACACTTTGTCGTTAAAATACATGTTATTTTTTGTTATTAAATATTAAAATTTAACTTCATACAAGTGCAATTTCGTGTATGATTAATTGTTCATCTCATACCGTAATTGTTGTAACTTAAAATAATAGATAGGTGCCCACAAATCACAATACATATTATTTGTGTGGGAGGGCTGCTAGGGGTGTCAACATTTTAGATTAATATATAAGTTGAAAATCAAAATATGAAAATGTATTATACTAATTTATGATTGTTTATAATTTGATCGGTAAGGGTATTATATCCGCCAGGGCTTTACAATATTCAAATGAGAAAAGAAAATTGATAAAAATGTATCTAATATTAGTACTGTTAATTTTATAACTATTTGATTAAAAACGGTTTTTAATATTTGTTGTACTGTTTCAATCAATTAATTTATCATTTGATATTTGAATAAAATATGTTTAAGACGTTTTGATAAATCTCTAATTGATATTGTGGCTAAGAGTGTTTCAACAAGTTTTTTCAAACCATTTTGTACTAGGTTAAATAAAAAACTAAAAATTATATCAAACAAATGCGTATTCTACACATTTTTATAGAGTATTAAATTATTATGGCATTATGTACTGTGGATAACGTCAATATTGTCACTCGTGTTTAAATGAAAATGTAAGTAGGTGTTTAATCAATCAAGAACATTTTATTATAGCCAAATTTTTGATAGATTGAAAAGAAATTATAAAAATATTTCAATATTTACTATGAAATAACAAATTTACAACATAGCTGTATATTTAAGAAATATTAATTAGCAATGAGTATATAATCAATTTTTTAATAATAAAAGTGATGAGTGATGTTAAGCGACAATGACTTATTATAATGTAGTAAAGTAATAGATCATTGAAAAGTAAAAAATTCAAAAGCACTGTTGATTTAACTTTCTACCGTTATGAGAGTTTTTACTATAGGCGAATGACGGAAATGTGTAATTGTCGGAACGAAATATTGTTAATGTAAAATAGGTACAGGGTACAGTGTTTATATAAGCACCAAGAAATGTATAGATTTTCTATTCACTGATATACTAGTGTTTATGCGTTTTTATAACCAGTCTAATCTTCTAGTGTAATCTATGTTAGTCGCGCATCTGTGTATTGTGGCCGTTCAGATAAACGACATTGTTTTCCCAACTCATTATTTTCCTTAAACTATCATCGTATCCAACTGTTATTTTTTTATTTCGGTAATTATTATTTTGTAAAGTTAAAAAAAAATGATGTTTTGATAACAATAACGCGCGTATGACATCTATTGCTATCGAGGTATCTCCCAGTTTTGCATATTTTTCTGTTGCGACATTAATGTTTGTTCATTATCGTATGCGTGTACATATAATAAACAATAATTATATTTTACTTATACGGTATTATATTATTGTGTATTTATAATTCGTTTAATACGCGATACTACATCATACACACGACGTCTGAGTACACGAGTTGTTACATACATAAACGGCAACGCGGGGGCGTTTATATTATATTATTACTTTTATGCATTCGAACTGCGGAACGCGTCGAACTATAATACGCCAACAATATAATAAGCGAACAAATAATGAGAAAATCGCATCACCGACACGTTTTCAAAGTACAATGTCGGCACTACTCGCACACACGCTGCATGTATTATACCTATACAAGTACAAGTTTGAAGTTATACAAGTATGTCCGTCGTGTTCGGATCTTATATATATACACCTATACACGCGCGCCCATAATACGTAATGCGTTGTGTTATAAATTCGCGTGCGACGTACGGTGCGTACAACAGCAGCTGTCGTCGTCCTCGCCGTATTATAATGGCGTATATACGACTGCAGGTACGTCTAAACGCGTACGGAACTATGCGAGTTCTAGTGCGAGAGAAACTTTTTCCAATTCCGCGGAAAATCGCGTCCAATTATCGTTTACAAACCGATTTGAATGGGTTTGCGAATGTTATAAGGTACTCCGAGTGTATATTGTGTATATAATTTGACGGCAAAAGTTTAACTCGTGCGAGTCTCATCATTACGTATATTATGCGTTACACTGCGACTTTTGTTATTTTGTCGAACTCGATCGGACGATCTCTTTTTTTTTATTATATATATATACATACTGTTATAATACGTTCTACGTTCGACATGGGTAAAACTCCCATTTTCGGCTAGATTATATGAGCTTTTGAAAATAGAAATTGCCCTTAGTTACGCGTGAATTTACCTTTTTCAAACGTAATTTATCGATAATTTCAATCTCGCAGTTAGGAACGATATTATTTTTGGAAAACTGTCAGCATATAATACAGTGTCCATATAATAAGCGCCTACCAATACATAGTTTCTCTATTCTCTTTTAACATTTAAACTAAACATTATTATCTAGTTGTAGCATTTTTTTCGTTCGATCTAACAAATTGTAAACGATTATAAATTTATAAATAATAATAATATGTAATTTATTAAATTGTTTATTTTTAAATTATTTGTAAGTACTTCAGCATCAATAGTTATCAGCCTACTTCTTTTTAAGTATAAATATAAGGTATAACATGTTTAATTTAAGGTCAATATTTACAATGATATTGTTGAATTAATTCTATTTTGACAACAAAAGTATACTCTGCTTTTTGTAATTTCTTCATTGAGCTTTTGTCGCAGCGCTGATGGATTATTGAAGATTTTTTGCGCTTCAGTGTACTTACGGCAGTTGGTCGTTATATATAATTTAATACTGTTCGATTATTATTGAAATGTAAACAACGACGAATATACATTTCTTTGGATTACCGCCGTAGTTATAAGTTACAGTAATTTGATTTTTTACGTGTGCATAATCAATTATAATAAAAAGATAAAAATCGGTAAGAGAAAAACTAACGCTGCAGGTCACTCGTCAAACAACCGCTGCAACGTAGTAGTAGTTGTTGTTTTTACATTAAATTGTTCTTTTCATACCGCAAGCTGTATCATTATATTATACAGCTATAAATACAGATAGGTAAATTTCTTTCGTATATTTGTTGTATTATATTATTTTTTATTTTCATATAAATGTATGATATAAATTATTATTTCATTCGATATAATAATATATCAGTGCGAATCGATGACGCTTTTATTCGATTCGATCGCGTTACGTGCTGCTGCAGGTATATATTATAAAAACGTCGACGCGTAATAATCGCGGATTTCCAACGAGTAACCCATTTACCGCAGGATTCTATAGTGGTATTATATATATATATTTATTACGCGAGATCGTTTGTGTGCATGTATGTTTGTGTGTGTATACGTCCGGGAGTTCACCCTTTTTCTATTTCATACGAACTGTGGGGGGAAAGGGATGAATGTGATAATAAACAACAAGTGGCGATGGCCCTGCATGCCCTGTATGGTATATTATATTATTATATATAATAAAGTATATACAGTTCATTCTCGTGGTCACAGTCAATATATAATATAAGGTCGAGAGCGTGTGTATATTTTATTGTATATTGGTAGATGATATATATTTTTTAAGCGTAAAAAAACTAAATGTTTCCAAAATCACACGTATGCGTTTGGAAAAAATTCCGAGTACATCGAATTTACTTTCCGTAGCTCGAACTTTATTGGTAGTCCCACGTGATGGTCATTGGATCGGATATACACACGATTTTTACTGACAAACACGGAATACTTTGGTTTTTCATCGTTTCAATAAAAGAAATAACAGTTTGTGAAGGAAAATCCGTGATGTGACTTAGTATAGACAATATCGAAACCGCGTGCATTTAATATGTACTGTACCTCATGATGTACAAAGATATAAGATAACTTCAGTAATACCATAAGATTTACGGTACCGATATGTCATAATATTATATATGAATATCGAAAATATGTTACTGCTATACAAAATTAGTATGTCACTTGAAATAATATAATATATAAATATGACGTGTTTGTATGTTTATATAGGTACTCGCCGTTTATCGGTTAGTTATCCCCGTCAGGGTTTGTTGATAAATCGGTTTTGATACAGATAATATAGGTTTATTTATTTTGACAATTTTTATAGAATTTTACTAACTGTATATTTTATACGTACCTATATATTATTATACCACAGAATATAACAATATTATACTACACAAGTAAAAAATTTTGTTTTCGATAACAATATTTTTATTTACTTAATTAAAATGCTTGCACAATAATAAATGACATAATATTTTAAATTATCAAATCATTAATTTTATGCCCTTGCCATTGTGAATTCTAAATTACGACTATTTACATAATATTAATTATAATGTTAATGTTTTAATAATAATATTCTAAAAATTGTCATATACTGGCACAATAATTTATATTAATATCGAATATATTAAACCAGTATAATTTAATATTTATAATAAAATGATCAACATAGTTTTACATACAACATATGATTAGCCCAGCAAGTAATAATTTAATAATTAGTGCAGTGCATCCAATGGAAAAATAATGATTATGGATAGACTTTTAAAAAAAAAAAAATTAATAATTCATTGTTTTTCATTTTTTTATACTATGTTATAGTATTAAATGCTATATGCGTGTGGAGTAATCGTCACTCGAATGCGACAACAACACGCACGTGGCTATGTTCGATATTATATTATGTTGAAATCGGTCACAATAATTATACGATGCAATAAGTTTAAAGGAGTGCATCTGATAATTTATTAAGTTTAATATACTTATATAAGTGACTTAACTTTAAATTATTGGCCCCAATGAAAATTTAGATTAGAGCCTCATGTATAATTAACCTATTTTGTGCATTTGAAACTCACCAATTTTTAAATAATTCACAAACATAAATAATAAAAGGTAGAATAAAAGAGGAAAACCTCTACGATTTGTATGAAATCGAAAAATTACTATAGAAAATTATTTTTTTCTCGTGAATGTAGTTGTAATGATAAATTATTAATTAAAAAAATAATTTCTACATAAAAAAAAATTTCTAATGAAAGCGTATTCAAATTATTTTAAAAATTAATTTAAAAAATGTAAAATTAAAACAATTATACAAACTTGACCTCTCCATGATATATAATAAGAGTTGATAATATTTTTTATACTACCATTTAGTATTATGCAATAACAAATTGCAGAAAATGCTCGTTTATTCAAATATTTTAGTTAACGATTTGTTTTAATTACAATCAATAATTTAAAACACAAATTAATAATAATTATACTGACAGTATATAAATTATTGTAAAATTTATAAAATCAATTTTTTTCTACCAATTTTGAATCCACTTGTTTACAATTAAGTTAAAACGATAAGTTTTTTTGTTAAAACTATTTTTGCTTTTTGTACAGTGCATGATGAACATAACTATCGGTAGTTTTCATTTTACAGAACTAAAGTTATTTTTATACGGCTTTCAGGTAAATATATCATACATATTGTCATATTGTGTATGCACTACGAGGTATTATAGTATTGTATAGATTGGATTAAACATTAAACATTTTTCTTAAAATAATTATTAATCATTTAAAAATTCTATATTTATTAATGTTAAATAGTATAAATCTAAATTTCCAAGGGTTCCGGTACAATGTATACACATTATGTTATCATTCTTTAGTTATTATACTGACCTATGTATTTTATACATATACGTAAAATAGGTACAATCGAACGTTCAAGGAGAACGGTTGCAATGATAAATTAATCTGTAAGACAAGTATAACTCATATATATATGTATATAACCCCTTTCGTGTTTACATTTCACCGTTCATTCGATTATGTGCACGTTGTGCGATAAACCACGTGCGCTGCACAGTGTAATTACGAGACTTAACTGATCGATTCCCCCTAGGCTGCTGATGTATGATTTTCATACGTGCGCACATTTTTTAATTTTATCTTTATCCACGACGCACGTCATGTGGGCTGAGTTGTAGGGCGGTGACGGTGTATTTAATGTCAAAATAAATCATTCGATCGAAACAGACGAGAAAAAATCGGGCTCGACGTGTCGAACCTCATCGGTATACAAAGGGTGGCTGCGACGCAACCGGTGCATAATACGTAATATATTATACACACTAAATACCGTACACAATGCAAATCGATTGCGAACATGCGGGGTCGAATCAATGAGAAGTTCATGTGTTTGTGAAAAAGATCGAAAAGAAAACGGGAGCGGAGGTCGTTGTCGGTGTCACACCTCATCTATGTAATAGCACTAAGAAGAAAACATCAAACAGTCGTTGTGGGTGGGAATTTCAGGGTTGTCGGTCTCCCCTAATATATATAATAGCATATAGAAATACCAAGCAGCGGCCTATCGGCTGCAGGAGACGAAAAACAAACACGACGGAGCGGTGACTGAGTCATTGCGATTTCTAAACGAAAACAAATGTATGTATAGGACGGTGAGATCGCGTTCGCTTGCAGGTCCCTGGGGATGATGAGCGAGGAGGGTTGACGACAAAATGGGGTCGAGTTTAGGTTTTTTTCTCATTTATTTAATTTGGGTTTTTTCCCGGTATACCGGGGAAAAATATCCGGGATCAAAGACGCACGCACAAAGTGTATATTATACATTGGAATATAATATACAGCAATAAGAGAGACACGATACTGATAAATACGATATAGACTGCGCGATGTTAATATGCTTGGTTAATTTAAGCCCATTATCGTGATATTTTTTTTCTCGAAGTCGTATCAGTCGATACGAGGTGATGGTCTCCTGCAACAGTCGTCGATCGTTATCCCTTTATAAACTGCAGCGTGTTTCAAAGACTCGAGTTTTATATTATGCGGAGATAGCAAATTGTGCAAAGGGGCGCGGGCTGCAGAGTGGGGTAGGGGGGCAACTAGCGTGAGCGTGTATATGTGTGTGTGTGAGGGCGTGTGATTAGCATGATGGGACGAGGGACGATAATATTATTATATATGATTGAATATCGCGGAAAGTCCTAGAACGCGAGACAAAAGACAGATTCCGTGTGACTCCCTGGCCTATCATAATTATTATAATATATATCCCACCGGGGTGGCAGAGATCCGGATGCCGTGTCGCTGTTGCTCTGACGTATCGCAGTGAGTGCGTATAATGATGATGGTATAATGATAATCCGTCTGGTGCCGATGCCGTCTGATAGACTGTGCTCGGAGCACTACGCAAATAATATCGTACACACACACACACACACACACACACACACACACCAGCTGCGTTCACCCACTGCGAGGACAATCACGGTTTTCTGCGCCGCGGGAACGGGAAGGCAGCGGAGCTTCGAGGACGGCTGTCAAATTTAAATTACGCTGCAAGTCCCTTTGTAATATAATTATATTGTATTATACGGGTATATATATATAGCTCCACACATATACATTTATAACCATGGTACCTGCTCGACACGAACGCAAAGAGGTTTGAGATTAATTGATCTCTTCGTCTCCACCGATGCTCTTTAGTCTCCTGCTGCAACCACCACGCGGTCCCGCGCACGAAGTTTTGTTATGTATTTAAAATAATAATAACTATTATTTTCATCTACCTTGTGCTGTCGACAGAAAACAACGACGAAGACGATGCTGTCGGCTTATTCATTTCCATATGCTATCGCTGTTGAGTGGTTGGTTTTTATTTTTATTTTTGGAAATAAAAGCGACGCGTGTAGAGTATAATGCACTAGAGATATCGTATAATAATAAAAAGTATGTGAAACAGCGGTTCAGCGACATGTATGAAATATACAACTGTGAGTCTATAGTCTATATGCACTGCCGTTTCTCCTAAAATTATTTTTTGTCACGTAAAAAGTTTAAAAATAAAAAAATATTCGCTGCCCTTCTAGAATAGGTTTTATTTGTTTTATTATTATATAATATTACATCATAATATATGCTTTACAGCGGATGTATTTATAGTAATAAATACTCCCTTCTCTCGACAATCAAAATCGACGCGTGTGGTAACACATAAATGTTTAATCCTTATATAAATAATAAGGGAAAAATATAAAAATTTAAATAAATTATTGAGCATTATGTAAGAAATCTTGTAAGCGGAACACGTAAACGCATGTAGAATAAACACAATCTGATTTTCACTAGAAAAAATTAAGAAAATAATAATAAAATAACAGATCGCGAGAAACGATACGGATGACGTTTTTCCAATTTTTCATGTTGAACATAAACATGCGCGCTCAGTTATTATTTAAAGAGAAAAAAAAGTTAATTATATCACTATGTATAAAATAAAGGCCAATGCTCATTATTTATAGCTCTGACTTTAATGTTTGTGAAACGGTTTTAACCAAAATACATAAAAAAATTTATACTCACTGGTTGCTTTTAAAATGAAAAATAACATTGTTCGTTATATGTATACGCGAAAAAAATACATTACAACTAAACAAAACTTTATTACAAGGTATATATTATTTCGCATAATGCATATATTTAAAATAAATATAATACCGGAGTACCTGTTATGGTATGTATTACGTCAGAAAATTATTTTTATATATTTATGTATATATGATGTTTATGTATTAAATATACATATTCATTAAAGTAAAAAAAAGCCTGATGTAAGCACCAACAAAAATCCCAACCTCTAAATATCAGTCACAATTTAGGTTTCAGGTGTGGTTTCAAATTTATGATTTTCAAAATGTTCCGATTTTAATAGGTATATTTACTGCTAATTTTTGTCTCGATTCCATTCCCCATTTGAAATTTAAATTAAAGTTAAGTAGCATATTTAATTTTATGTTATTTTCTAAATCATCGTATTTTAGTATACGTCTTAAACACTATAAACATATTAATTTAATTTTAATTTTTAATTTTATAAAATACTGTTCGATTATTATTTGTATTTTTCTATTATACGATGATAAACGATAATTATTATATCGATTGACAGTTGTCAATTAAATTGGTTTCTATCTCTATAAGTACTTAAATAGTTAAATATATTATCAATAATAATAATATGCGTACATTAATGAAACATGCGCACAATTATCGAAATGCTAATTGTTTAGTCCATAATTATTGATTATTTTAATATTTAATTATTAAATTTGCATAGTAATACAATGTATATTGTAAAAGCGTATTTAACAACGATGGACTTGATCGCCATAATTTTGTACGTGAAAATACAACCAAAGTTTATCGTTTTTGGCGGTTAAACGGACACGTTTCTGTCGTTCGTAAGTCGTATCCTATAAACTCATACATTATTGTGGGGTCGAGCCCATCGCCTAGGCGTGCAAGCTGACTTAGAAGTTATTCAGATAAGACGTAACTAAATCGTTATTTAAATCGCATGCAAGATAAACGCGACTGCGGTCGTATATCATGGCTGGTTTCGTCGCCTGGTAATTATTAATCATTGCATTTATTGTAATAATAATGGTATAATCAAGGCCGTAACTAGAAAACAGTTTCGTTGTTTGTAAGGGAAGGTTGTCCCTCACGTTGTTACGGGCCTGTGTGTATATTATTTTATTTACAACGGTCGATTTGAGAGACTTTAATAATAATATATTATACAGATGACGGCCAACCGCGATTTTCCACTTTCCCTTAAAAGTTAAATGAGAAAACCGGAATACATGGTAGCCACCATGTACAATTATAAAGTACAATACAAATTAATAATAATATATTTTAAGTCGATACTATATGGGCCTGTAGTATAATAAATAAATTGCAATGTACTAATCAAGTAGTTCGTTATTATGAATTAAAATACGGTAAAGATTAGGCATATAATATTTATTAAGGTAATTTTGTATGGCAATATGATTTTATTTTATTAAAAAATACTTTATCATTGCACTTGAAACAATGTAAAATAGCAATATATATGGTTATATTCCACAAACGTAAACTTTCATTAACTATACCAATGTTAATATCACTTTAATTTATGCTTTTGGAGTTTAAGATGCACTGCTATATATGCATGCTAGATAACTCATTTAAATTGTACATTTAAATACGCACGACAATAAAATTAATTTATGTAAACTCAAACAGCGATTATTCTGTTTTTGGTGTAAAAGTTTATTTATAATATACTTATATACCGTAACGCAACAGAGCTAGAACAGTTCGTCGACACCGTTAAGAATTTAAGTTTATGCGCTTCTTATAAGCTATATTATATATAATTTCGATAAGTGATATTACAAGTACCTTCCAATATTATGTTCACATCGATTCGTAATCACTATAATACTTACTGTGAAACGTTAACATTTCGATTTTGAAAAAAAAAAAAATGTTTTATTTCGTTTTATTTCAGCTTGCAGAAGTACAGCACTATTTTACGTATATTATGGCATTGGAATTTTTTATTGTTTTTCTTTAAAAGTTTTTAGTTTTTTTTTTTGTGTTTTATATATTTGCGAGTATAGGTGTACTCTGAACTATACACGAAACAATTTATTTTTTATTGAATACCACAAAAACCAATTGAGACCATTTTAATGTAACGTGTTGAACGGATCGACCCGTAGTAGTGCACGTGCGTGTTATTATATACATCACACGTTCGACATTCGGACGAGCACACAACATACATTATGTATAAATATGCTGTCCACTACGATGTATGTTTGGCATTACATCGATATTCGTGGAATTTTTCGTGGCAAAATAGGTTTTGTGGTCGTGTCTAACTGTATTGTATATATAAACAAAATGCCGCAAAGCCTTTTCGGAAATAGAAAACTAAAGTGGTTGGCTGTCAGTGCAGGTTCCCTATTTTGACGATTCTGCTGTAAATACTAAATACCAAATTCTAAGAGAGTTCATGAGTCATAGAGTATTCCGTTTGACTTTTAATTATTAACGATTCACAGAGACCGCAGTGCACATGACGCTGACTTGTTTTTAAACCTTTTTTTTTATTTAGTTAAATTATAGAAAATGAAAATGCTTAATCGGGTTAATCCCAATGTCACGACCACACGGGACACACATTCACCCTCCCAATAAAAACGCTCTCGGGAATTCACCCCACTGTGTAGTTGAGATCGGCGTTGCCAGCAAGGGCATATTTTTTCTCGCAGACAAAACCTTATAGTTTACCTACTGCATTGTTCACGTGATTATAATAATAATAAGATTACGTTTTTTTTTTTGTCGGTGGGTATAATATTTAGACGTATTTTCATCGTATTACAATGGACAAGCGAATAATATATTTATAATTCGACGTTATAATAAGTTTAAATGGGCTTTAACGGCCGCGGGACCTTATGCGTATACATATTATACGTATGTATATTATTATACATTGAGGGTGCTTAAACTCTTTTTGATTAAGATATAATGTGAATATATTTTTCTGCTGAGGGTTGACTTGTGTATAAAAATTATATTTTTATTTTTATTTTTTTCAATTTCACACAATTACCGCTTAATTCAAAATATATGAATGTAACTTTATGTATCTAATAAATTTAAAAATTACGGCATAACAATAGTAGGATTTAAAAATAAACTCATAAAATTGATCATATTAATTTTTTTATTGAATTCACAAAGTAATATGTTTTCCTTGTAAGGTTATATTTTAGATATAAGGAATTTTTTAAAGATTTTGGACATTTGTGTAATCATCTCACTCAGAATATCACAAAGACTGAATGCATATTTAAAAAAAAAATTATCCGCTGCGAATATACGCCTGGGACCACCAATCGACCGTTTGGCCGTTCTTATTATACATAGTACCTAATTATTAATACTGTATGGTTTTAAGGTGTTCTTCCTCCCCCTCTTCTCTTCCAAAACTACTCACGCCCTTGCAACTAACCACTAAAAAGTACAGGAAATAGAAACAAGGAAACGTGACGCGTGCGGCGGCGGCCGAAATCGATTACGACGTACGTATATATAAATACCCCCAGAGTAACGCGTATAATATTTAGTACGGGGTCGTCGTCGAACGCGTTCTTATTTGTGGTGCTCTTAAGCGACAACGGAAATAGTCATAAAAAATTCACGAGCAGTCGTCCAGATACCTATATAATATACGTTTTGTTTGCATACACACACGCGCTTGCTCGCGTTTGTATAACTGTAGAGCCCTTTGGCCTTTTGTCGGCCGCCCACATTACGCTATATACGTAAAGAGATACTTTCATGACCGTAGACATAATAATGTCCACACACGATATATTGTATTATATTATACAGTGTGATATAAACGTATGTCGATGATTTGACCGGATACGCCAATTTCCTCGGCCGATCAAAACAAAATTGTTTTTAGCCGAAAATTTCAATCTAAACTCATCTATAATATATCATAATATAATATATATATATGGCTTACTGCAGACCTGCAAAACAATGAATTTTCAATATTTCTATGTGTTTCGTTTTACATACATATATACTTTACTTAATTGAATAATTTGTAGAAAAAAACATCAGTATAAAATTTAAAATATTAATTGATGTAAAATACATACTGCTTTACGATTTATATAAATGTCTACAAAATTGAATTGATGAATTTAGCGCTGTTTGGTTAATATTATGCGGGGATCGCGCTGTATGATAGGGTATTATATTATGATGTGTTGTCTTTGTACAGTGGGGTACATTCAATAACAAAAAAAAAAAAAAAAGGAATTACCTGCAATATGTAATACATGTGTATATATACTTCATGGTTTTACACACACACAGACGTTCGTCGAGCAGCAGACAAGGCGGTAAAATCATATGATGAATAATTTACTCGTTCGATGCTACACGGGAAACCACCTAGCGAATGTTCATTTACTGACCTGACGTCCTTATACATATATATATATATATGTATTATATAATAATTCTCCGCGGAACGGTTTAAATAAAGTGTTTGCATTTTTTCGGTTTACGTATAAATTTTTTTCTCGTAAGATTCCTTTGCCAAACGAAAACAAAAAAAACTCTGACTCACTGTGTATATATATATATATATATATACGTATATAATATACGAATACGCAGAAATGCTGAATACATTTAAACTCTCTACATACACATGTATATAGGTACCCAATGCGCGTTAACCCTTCGACGAGCAGCCACGACCTACTCAGACTAAAAAAACTCGGCGAACACGCGTTTGTCACGTATATGTATATATACGATACGCGTATATTATGTGAATCGCGAAGGGGCGCGCGTGTTGTTCGAAAACAAATGAGCATTTTGCTGTTTGGTTTACATTTCACGCGGAATTTAACGTGCTTTGTTTTTAACCTGCAGATGGTTACCACTCTAATATGTGGCTGGTATATTATGTGTTATACTGCACGTATATTGTAGATGTAAACGTATCGAAAGTGAAACAAAACAAATACATTACATTTTTGAATCACGATGTTGTTATTTACTTTTCAGTTCGAAATGAAAAATCAATATTTTAATCTAATACTTTAAAGTTATTTATCTTTACACGTACAAATGGAATAATATTGGAATATTATATCCTAAACCAATACACTCACAGTAACTAGGTACTGAATTGATTTGTTTGCAAAATGGCCTAAAAACTAAACTAAATAAATTATTTTTGGATTCATCCATCGAAAAAGATTAAATATTGGAATATCAACCATATCAACCCAAAATACACTGTAACCATCAATTATTATATGAGATGTTTCATCTGAAGAGCGAGGTGTAAGCCGGAAAATCTCAACTGGATCGGCGCCTCTAATTACGAGCTAATGAAACATCTGAGTAACCTGCATGAGTTGAATACTTATGAGCGCGAGTTTATACCTTGAAAACTATTGTCGGGAGTGTGAAAAACGCGAATCTGAAAGCTTACGTCAGAATAGATCAAGAGCGACTTTTTGTGGTGAACGGTCGTGTTAAAAATTGGTCTAATTATCTGTGTAGTTTAAAATTAGCGGAGTTAAAAACGGAATAAATTCATGGGCAACCAAATTTAACATGGATACATTTTTTATGAGTTCCGAAATGCACGCGAGAGGACTACTATAAATATTATATACAATATACATGTATATATTTATATATTTTCATCAAAATATAAAATAATAAGGTTTCTTGTTAACCAGTATTTTAATTTTAACTTTTGTCTTTAACATTGTTTACGAACAAGCTGCACAATTTTTTATTAATGTAATATGTTATGAGTACATCAAACTATGTAAAATTAAAGCATTGTGTTGAAAAAAACAATTGTTAATTCAAATTTAATCAAAACGTCAAAATGGACGAAACTGTATTAAAAAGCAGTTGGGTGTCTCACTATACTTAAGCCATTGATTGGTACTATATAAATAGTCTTGAATGGCGTTGGGGAAATGTGTAGTCAGATTCCTAAGCTGAAACATTTATCTTTTATAAACAAAAATTAGTCGGAATGATGTATTCCACAACACATGCCAGAGAATGCGTCAGATTTGTAAATCACACATTTTCATGATTGCATACGATTTTAAAAAAAAAGGATCAAAAGATACACTGAAATTAAAAACTGAATAGTACATAAAAATCAACGAACAATTTTTAAACGATCGTTTTTCATTAACACTATGGTATATTGTACCTTTTGTGATTTAGAATAGTGGTCGCAAACGCTCGTTTAATATTTTATTTAAAGTATTATTATTATATATTTATATGGATTTATATAGCGTAGGTAATGAAAAATATTAAAAACAACACAGAATTTAATTCCAGAGTTATTATTTATTTGTTACGCTTTAATAGCACGCAAAACGTTGGAAAAAATACAAAAGTTTATACATCCGAATAATAATTGTTTTCTTTCGTAGTTTTCGAGTTTCAGTTAAATAATATATTACATTGTGTACAGCTTCGTCTAACAACGGTATATTATATTATTTTGTCGGCAAGAGATTTCGATGACACGCGGGCCACGTCACGATAACGCGAGATTTATTATATCCATCTACCCATATATTTATAAATATATTATATGTGTATAGATAATGGCATTATACGTGTTCAATGTAGAGTGTGTATATAATGGAGAGAAGATACATTCTCGAACTGTGATCCTTTGATCGGTCAAAAAGTTTTCTATGTCCAATGTGCTATTTAAATAACATTTTATCGAACAGCGATATCTGAAAAAACTAGAATAATTAAAAAAAGTAAAATGCTCACAAGGTGGCCATGCAGAATTATCACACTAAACGATAAACATATATAAATATTACGAAACGATAAATAAACCCATTAGTTGTGTTCAATTAACATAATATTACAATTTTGAGTGCAGACGGAGGAAATACAAAGTTAAAATATATTCTGATACGTTGAATCTAATAGTTTCGTTTAGTCGTTTATTAAATTTTTACTTTTTCCTCCGGAGACGTTAATATATAATTTTATTACGGTGCTTTTTCTTTTTAAATGATTCTGTTTTACACGAATTGTAGTTAATATTATTAAAACAAAAAATGTTATTTGTACGTACTACCTATTTTGTGAAAATAAGTTCCTGAAAACTTTGTTTCGAAAAATTACTGAACAACGGATATATATTTATATAAAACTCGTAGGGTGAGATCTGATAAAATCGAAGTGAGTAAAAAATAATTTAATTTGTATGTTAACCCGTATGATCCAAAACAATAATCTAATAAAATAACTATGGTAAATTAAATTTATTATTGAAATATTTCATTATTATCAGCATATTATCATAAAGATTTACGATCATGCATTATAATTTGTTTTTATTTTTTAGTTTATTAAAAAAAAAAAAAAAAAAAAAATGGTAAACATAAAAAAATGTTTTTTACTAATAAAAATGAGAGGTTATTTAATTAGAAGAGTATAACAATGAAAAAAAATAACATTTATTAACGAAGAAAGTTTGAAGGTAAAAAAAAAATATTCATAATGGAATTTTTTCAAACTATTATTATGCTTAAAACAAGTACGGTATTCAGAAAGTATTTCAAATTTTAGTGGATTTTAATCATTTTTGTAATCATTCATGTATTCCGAAACAATATTCATTTTGTTTTTTTAACGTCGTTTTACCTATTATAGTTGTCTTTAGTATTGTATACGAAATTTTCGGTATTTATTCCGTATAATATTATACCATATATACGCATTCTTTATTTGTAGATTGGAAATTGTCCAAAAATCTCTGCTGTGGTATTCGAAGTCAGTATTATTTTTTGATATTAATACTATAACAGAGGGATTTCGGAGAAAATGTTTCGCACGTCTTTGAGAACCATCGAGACATAATGGCGATATTGATTCGGTTTTACGGTAGGTATACCACTATTTAACGCGGAAAACTTCAGTTAACGGCGAACATTAAAGCTTAAAGTCTACTTCTCCGTTTGATATCATATATTTTATATTTATTATATTGTTTTAGAGTTGATGATTTATAATGTTCATTATGTTTTCCCGGTACGGGTTTTACGATTATCATTTTGTCGCAAATAAAATATCGTGTTTTATATTATATATTTTCATTCTCGAATTAAATTTCACAAACGCGGTGGTTTTGTACAATAATTATTATACGTCTGTTGCTATCATTTTATGGTATGTATCAAAGATTTTTGTGGGACGCTTGGTTCTGCAGTATTATTTGAAATTTTAAACGCAATGTTGGTTTTGTATTGTATTAAGTATTAACGGAAATACATTACCGACGTTTGTGGTATTATACTTAAGTACCAAATATGACGTGTATTGACCGCAAACAGTTCAGAACAAAATATGTTTTCGCATTGTTCAATATTTGTTGAGCAGTGTTGATTGGCAATGAAATAAAAATAAAAATGTTAAAATTTAAAATAGAATATTCTTCATCCAATCACTTCGTATAATATAATATAATAATACCGGGTGGTCGAACTTAGTCCAGGTTCAATTTTTCAAAAATTATATATTTGTTCAAATAGAAATGTTTTTTTTTTATTATTTTATAAATTTTATTTTATTTTTCTCATAACAATATAAAAAAAGAAGAATGTTTGTTTCATATGAAGATTAAATCGGTGGAGAGTTTAATGCAATCAGGAATACTGGATAAATTTAAGTCAGATTTAAATCATTCGAATAGACTGGAATAACTGAGTAAAGAATTTCGTCAACGAAATCTATTTTTTGATGACTATTTTGTAAATTATAATTAAAATTTATATTAAATTCATGATTCTTTGCACACTATATAATTGAAAAAGTAACGAAGCTTTTCTTGTGGTAAAAATACTTTTTAATTGATTTTTCTTTTTATTCGTGAACAAGTATCGTACAAATATAAAAACTGATATTCGTGAGTCAACACTAATATTATACTTATATGTTTGACCCTGAACCTTGCGAGTTGTCATAGAAAATGATGGTCTAACGAGAAATTGATGTCTGCACGGTTTAGCCAAGTTGACCTTTGTTAGAGTTTAATATTTGCTAATTATTTATTTTACTATCGCGACTGTGACGGAAATACCGCCGAATACCGCGTAACTAACATTATTTTCAAAATCAACTTTTTTTTTCTCTTATAGGTAGAGAATTTTTTTATTTTTCTAAAATTTACAAACGCATTTATGTACACAATAATATTATGGCTCAGTAAATTGTGTAAAATATATGTGTATTGTATATATTTATAAAAATGTAAATTACGCGCTCGTAAGTTATCTATAATAATTCAGTGTATATGTTTGCAGGTAATTCTGGCATAAAAAAAAAATCAGTTTTGCACTGGCAGACCACCAAAGTACCCGGGACAATGGCGGTGGATCGCTGTGACGTGTTGTGCTGTTGAGTTTTCGAATAGTTTGAGAGTCGGTCCGGCGAGTTGTGACTGTGGTGGTGCAGTTCTCCATGAAAAGACTTTATTGTTATAACTATTATATGCCATAATAATAATAATGTTTAACTGGCGTAGTGCAGTTGGGCGAGTGTGGCGGTCGTTTTGTATGTAATAGTCGTTTCGCTTGCCTTTGCCGCGGTCACGGCGCGAATTACGTCCATGGCGTTATATGTATAATATAATAATATGATTGTACATGTTATATATTATGTATGAGTGTATATACTGCGTTGTTATTCTGTCCAGCCACGGACACACGCGCTATTCGACCCACGATCGCGGTTACGGTATAGTATACGGTAGATTTTGTCGTATGCATATATGTGTGTGTGTGTGTGTATATGTGTACAAAAGCATTCCGGTCCGGACGGGTGGGTAAACTTACGTACATTATCGTGTACTATAAGTACACACGGGTTAAACACGCTCGAACACACACGACACTAAACTTTATATTATATTATATATTATTATGTTGAAGTGTACAGAAATTCCGTGTATGTGTTATTATCGCGCGTTTGTTGTTTTACATGTTATAATATCAAGTCCGTAGAAATTTCACCCCGAGAAACCGGACACGAGTGAGCGCTCGGTTCGCCAATACTCATAATATTATAATATATTATATGCGTATAATTGTATATATATCGTATACGCAAGTATATAATAATATTGTCTATATTACGTAAGTAAATAGATATGCGAGCGTGTGTGTGTATGTACGTGTTTGTATATACATATATGTATTGATATATTGCGCATATACAAACTCTCCGGTGGATTTTCACCCCTTTAACTTTTCGGCGCGCGCGGATGTTCCCGTTGATAAATTAATTTCTCTGGAAAGGGCGCGAACGGTGTGACAGCCACCAAAGTGGTGTTCCGCCGGGAAACGAGTGGCGGCAACCCGGACACGCCGATACGGCACTCGTGTGTGTGTGTGTATAAATAAAGGTATGTATGACTGTATTAGGGGCTACGGGGTGGTTTTCGGACTGCTGTATAGGAGGCCGCCGCCGCCGCCACCTCCTTGCATGATTTATGCGCACCGCACAAGAGGTTGGTGTTTTGGCTTGTTTCCCGTCGGTTGAATATTGCAATAGGCACCCCCTCCACCTTCCCGCTAGACTGCCCTCCCCACCCCTCACCATGCTGACACCCACCCATGGCCCAAGGAAAACCTCACCCCCACCGATCACGATTATATGTACCTGCTGCAGCAGGTGAATAAATTATTATCGTTCCCGCGTGTAGGTGATTATTATTAAACACGGTGTATACACGCACACAGACGCACACACGGAATATATCATTCCGTACATATTATATAATATGTATATATAGGCGATCGTAGGCAATACGACTAGACCGTACAATAATATAAACGTGTATAATAATGTATATACGCCTATATACTTACGACCTGGTAAATATCTAAGTACATGTATTTATATAGTACATATTTTATATGTATTTGCAAAACTATTAAACGCAAGTGTACATATTGTTTTCGTCGTTATTATCATATCGCATAGTATAGATAGTCCGTGGGTAATATAGACATATAGTAGATAAACTCAATATTAGATAAATATATATATATATATCAGCGTGTTGAAAATTTAAGTTTTCCTATTGAAATTTTACATTTTTACTGCAATGCTTCATACAAGACGATAAAGTAATAACGCGTATGCATATATTAAAATGATGCACGGAATTGCGTTCAGAAATAGAGTACCAAAATGTATCGTCATTTTAGTTTTTTTATTTAAAGTTTTAATTTCTCAGGTATTTCAGAAGTGTTTCTATGAATACGATTTTTAGCACTGATTACATCAATTATACTAATTATTATGTACTTTCGCTCACTCTTACAGCCCGAAAATTTCAGAAAAATATAGAATATGAAATTTGAAACATTTGAAAACTTTAAAAAATGTTATGATATAAAAATAGTAAAATATAGTTTTCAAAAATATTGGTTTGTATACTCTGACTTACGAGAGAGAAGTAAACCGTTTCGTACAAACAGGTAGACTGACGGTAGTTACTGATGTTGACTGACGACAATGTTGACGGTATGCCAAATGGGTGACGGATGTGTCAACTCACACGTGTTTAGGTCGGGACTAGGTTCACTCTTCTCGTGAATCGTGATACGGTGTGGTGTACTGATTTAAGATTACATACCTTTTCAAAATAACGTTAATAAACATTTCCAGATAATGAGTAAACAAATAATCATCCATTATAATATGTGTATATTTTAAACGCAATGTACACACACGCGTACATTCGATCGGTCTGCAGTTAACTTATGTACAATGTGCATAGACGATAAATCGTATGGGGATGGAACGGGGTTGTCGATTCTCGCAGCGAACGCGGTAACGAATGTTCGTGAACGGTCAGTTTTACAGCGATAGTATGTGGCGACGTGCTACATGATAATAAATTTATTGTGCTGTGGTGAATTTCACGGTGTTGCCCTTTATCACTTTCTTGCTCGTTGCAAAAAAAAAAATCAATTAAATAGGTCATAAACTCGCAACAGACGAATAACCACACTTCTGGTGTTACAACTGATGTATTAATTACACGTGTAGCTTTACTGGTAGTTAATACCGGCACGGTACGATATAATATTATGTATACTCAACGGTGACGACGATATAATTACATTTTCGTCGACAGCGATGAACAGTGGCGACTACGTGAACGTGATCGTGTGGACTGAGCTACCTATTTAAAACGAATATTATTAAAATATATACAATATAATATAATATATATTCGAGTGTTTCGGGGCCCACCGTCTGATTTATATTGGCCTTGGCTTCACGTGTATATATTATAATAGGTGCTGTATCACGTGTATACTCGTGCAATATGTTACGGTTTTCCTTTTCACCGGAGTGATAATAAATAATAAGCGTCGCAGGCGCGCCCGATGTCTCTGCATTATATATTATAAATAATACATATTATAGTTCCTCGCCGAGAATGATAATTTAACCGCTACGGCAATCCGTACACACCGATGCTGTCTGGTGCTGGATAGGTACTTTCGTACATAGCACGGAAAGTGTATGATTGAAAAACATATTACGAATAAAAAACGATTTACGTTATGTCGTACGATTATTATTATTATTATTCCACTAAGTTTTCATAAACGACATTATTTCGTCGTTTCTACAGCGTTTTTCGATTTTCCATTATTATGTGTATTTTAAGCGTTCGTATTTTCAGTCGCGGCGGTTAATTATAAACTCGATTCCGTCCACCATTTGTTCGAGTTTATTCATATAATTACATAAAATAACTATAGGCTCGTAATATTTTATTGAACAGTTCCAGATAATCGTAAATTATTACGATATAATGTTTTATAGAAAAACGCGACGACTCTCTAATAACCACTACAGTTGACGAAAATGTTGTAGGTGTATGATTTGTGTAATTTTTCATCTTATAAATAATAGATACAAAAATTAACTTAATTTACCGTGGTTTAGTCAGTTGGGATTAATAATTTTGTTTTACGCTTTAGTTCAGGCGAAAGTTTGTGAACACTGCAGAAACGATGTAATTATCTGTTTCATGTAAGAAAATCAATACGTTTGGTTGTAATTTAACAATTTACTAAAAAAGGTAAAAATATAATATTGCTTGTTAAAATGACAAAATATTTAACATGCAAAATTAATCATAGATTACTTTACTTTTCACACTTCACACGACTGTTAATATTTACGTATACAATATATAAAATGAAAAAAAACTATCTGTCTGTTTATCTATACGACGTGATCGAACACACTACTCGTAAATTATAATATATAAATTATTATTCAATTAAATGCATCATTGCGTTAAAAATGTGAGTTAGTTAGATGTATATTTTGTTTGTAGCGCAAAAGTGCGGTTATTTATCGTGGTTATCATCATTGGAATTTTATACAAAGTTTTGTAATTGATTAGGTACACAGTGACCTTTAGTGTAATATAGGAACCGCGTGTTTGTTTACTTGCGAGTGTAGCTGCAGCAAGTAATATTTATATGTGAGTAATTAATCATTTTTAATTTTTAATTTTACGTCATACACACCGATAACTGTAGCGTAGATGAGAAATTATCATTTTGGAAGGAAGTAAACAACTTGTGTATTGATTAGGGTGACATCAACCATAGACTTATGAGTATTGAGTAACGGAAAAATGTATGATTAAAAATTTAGAACTAGACGTATATATTATTTTTTTTTTTTTTAATTATTATTATCACAATACACTGTATATAATGGGAATATATTCATAGAGTTATTGAAAGAAAACTTCTCATTATATTTTAAGAAAGACAAACATTCTACGTATGAAATTATGCAATACTTTTAAGAAATTAAATTTTTGTGTATTATAAATAGGTTATTAATTAATACTCAAATAAAAATATATGTTGATAGAAATTTAGATAAATTTTTCAAAGAGTGTTTAAATAAAATTATAAATATGTTTAAAAGATTGGTACTCCAAATGCTTTTAAATACTTAGTCATCTATGAGAGCTCTTAGAGACCGGAATTCGTTCTAAAGTTTATAAGTTATTATTATTATTAATACATATTTAATAATGATGAAATAATGTTTTAATTAAGTGGAACCAAACACAACAGACAAACCACTAACCAGTAAGACAAAACATAATATCATTTAAAATAATAATATTCTTAAACTTGTTTTTGTATCTTACATTTGAAATTTAAAATATATATTATAATAATTAATATAAGTATTTCAAATATATTTGAAATATAAAAAAAGATTTAAATACTTCAAAAGCGTGGATAATTATAAAATAAAACTCAATGTGTCTAATTAATTTTTTTATTTTTATTTTTAGAAAAATACGATATTCCTACCTTGTACTATCTCTTATATGGATGATAAATAACTAAGCTAATAGTATACGTCACTAAAACGCTAAGGATAAACTACAGTGGCTTGAGTGGTAAGTGACAATAAAACTTTAGTTTTATAATAATAATTTATAAACAGTAGAGACATTTAAATCTGTTCGCGTATAGTATAAGTACCATCATATACGAATAACATTTTTTGCTCGGTTCAACCATGTTGATTTGACATTTAAGGTCAAAAATGTTTTCAGGTCATTACATAAAATACTATAATAATAATTACGATATATTTACCTAAATAACTACTGATAAATTATCTCGATCTAGTTTATGTCATTGACCATTTTAACGTACTTTTGTACATACTTTTTGTAGCTCTAAATAAAAAAATGCGGTGAGTTGATAAAATATTTGCGCTTAGGATGACCTAGGATCACTTAGGATGTATGAAATAAAAGTAATTTGCAAACCTAAAAAATTGTTAAAATAAGCTTTGACTTGTCATGTTATATAAAATATATTAGACTTCAGAACCAATTCAACTCCAGTGAAATCGCAACTAAAATCTAATACAACCTTGACAAAGCTACTAATATTGGAAAACATATAAACACTCAGAAATATTAGGTAACGAACAAGCCTCAATCGTTATTAACATCGTTATTTACTCTTTTATTGAAACAAATGTCTTATGATGACTCAAAAAAAGATATCAATGTAATCTTTAAAATAAATGGCTGTAAGAATTTTTGAACAAACAAAATACAAAATTAAACGGATGTCCAGAGAGAAACCCCTCATATGTTAAACCTGTGGAATTGAACTATCCGTTAAACACATTATAGTAGACTGTATATAATACAATAAAAACCAGATTCATTACAATATATCCCACAATATTGACACTAAACTTGAACCATGATTTAATAAATTTTCTCGAATAAACCGATTTATATAACTTTATTTAGAATTTTGTTGTTGTAATGTATTTGTATTCATAACAATCATAATTTTAAAAAAACCTATATAATTAATGGTCTGTGTTACCGATGTTCATTTCGATCAACAACAAATATATATTAAGTATACGAAAACCATTGAAGCGATCGATATATTTCTTATACCAGTGGCCATGGCACAATATAACATCCGTCATATTTAATAGGCTTTAATAACATAATTAATTACAATACTAGAAATTACATATTAATAAAATATAATGTCATTTAGTTATATTGTTTCATATAATAAAATAAGATATGGGCGCAGACCACGCCGTAGCGCAGTCCATTGACACTCGACAAGTATAATATGTATGTATGACTTTTGTAGGTAATATATCAAATTTCTGTATAGAGTTTCTTATAATTGGATTTTTGATTACATTATGTTTACCTATGCGTATTCAATTGTACATATACGTCGAAATTGACTTGATATAAAATAACACTCAACCAATGTTCCAAATGAATTTCCTGCCAATGTGGATTTACGATGGGTTTAATTGAATGCAATTCATTCTTTTTTTACGACGGAAACACTCACCGCGTTAATATTATGACTATCGATTATTTGTATGTTATTATATGAACGACAGTCTATTAAAACCTATTAATTTATATTAATTTTTTAAACTATATTATATTACCGGTGACCTAATTGTGGGGTTGAGGGGAGGGGGTTGTAAGAGTTCTAAGACATGAGTATAAAAAATAAAAGATAATTATGATTTTGATTATAATGAATAATTTATTTTTACTCTTCACACTAGTTTTTACTCAGTTAGGAAATTGAATAATACTGAACCAAATATATTATATGATACGGACAATCATAATTCTTATTGCAACCATTCAAAACGATAATGCGTCTAATGATGTATAGATGTAATACGATTTCCTTCCCGAGATTTCGTAAAAGTATTCCTCGTACCTTTATATTATTACATCGTCATGCGACTTGTACACGTGTAGCAGTCTTTATGTATAGTGTCTCAGTCTCCGCAGTTACATCGGAAGTCAAGGCAGTATAATATCTTCATCGTCGTTCAGTAATATCCGTGTCCGGTATCTATAACGATCGTTCATTGCAAGGGTCCGTTTTCTTCATCTGCAAAGGTCTTTTGAGCTGTATCTCTTATATGCAACGGACAAAAACTTTTCTACGCATGTATACATACATCATAATATATAATATCTTTCAACGCTATATTCCTTTTGAAAATCCCTCAAATGTTATACACTGTATACAGTGACACTCAACTTTCTTAAAAACATAAATAATTCAACGGTGCTTGCAGTAATATTCCATTTCTTTTACGGCTAATTTAAATTAAAAATTCATAGTGTTTTAAACATCCAAACTTTATACGCGCATCTTGCAAATTTGCTAGTCGTTTAATCAGACGTTCAACTTTCATCGTTATAAATATAAAATGTAAAGCCATCGCTTTAGATTTTTGGTCGATATTTTAATATAATATCACTAATAACTAATTATTCTAATCCGACATAATTCTCTGTATAATAATAATAATGGTGGAGTAAATCATTAATTTTATTTTGCATGTTTGAATGGTTGAATATATATTTAGCATCCGTTTAATGATTCAATACTTGTTTAATAGAACGCACTAACGGAAGTCTTAGAGAAAATAATAAAAACGGATATCATTCACAGTGACTATATAAGTTCGTAATTTATCAAAATAAGAATATTTAATAAAAAAAAAAATGTAATCATGTTAAAAATGTAAACTCAATACAATCTAAATATTTAAAGAAACGTACCCTGTGGGTATATATTTAATTTCAAATGTAATTAAGTTAGTGTAAACAAGAAAAATAAAAATGTAAGGCTCTATTAGTACACTGAAAAAAGAAACGGAATAAATTACGGGCCATAGGAATAAAGGATACAGAGATTTGATTGTTCTCAATATTATATAATATAGTAATAATTTATAATGTTATTGTTCAATGAACTGAAAAAAAATATCTTATATATATGGTCAAAAACTTTTAATTGTATACAATTTAAAAATAGAATGTTTAAACATTGCTTACATTGAACTTTGTTTAAACAATAATGTTTAATTATCAATAACATATAAATCTCGACAAATAATTTAAAAATTGATTAGGTACGTATTCAAATTTGAATCGCTTGATAAACAAAACCGTCTGACCTGCATTTTCAGCGGTATTCGAATGATAATTATAAATTATAATGATTAACCACGAGCGTATATTAAACTTTTAGGTTTTCAAAATTAAAATTAAAAATGCCAAGTTGATTATAAAAAAGTTTTAAAAATATGGTAACATTTTGTACGCGTCAATTAACGCGTCGTAACAGCGGTTTTTTGCTATTCTCCAGAAAATACCAAAAAATTAGGTTTTTATTATTATTACTATAATATGGTATCATATCTGTGTGTACATAATATATACGGAAATATAACTATAATTTTTTAGTACATGCTATGTAAAGCGTCTAATCTATAAAAGGTTAAGTGGAAATTTTTGATGGTCTCCTGCTACCGGGAAAAGTGATTACGTACAAACAGTGGAAAAGTTTAGTAGATATCTACAATATAATAATATTATAATAATAATAGTAATGTACTTTTGTGACTAGCTCCGTTCGGAATCAAAAAACAAGTAAATATATATATAATCTATTCACGCGCGCTCGTGCGTGGTCCATACGACTATACCGCGTATATTATGAATTCAAAACAGACTAATTACAAGAAGTAAAAGTTATATTTACTAAGTTTTTTTCTCTCATCTTATCTACTGGGAATCTCTTTAATAATTCACCGCTGGCGTACTATATATATATACATTAATATATATTATTATATACTGTGTATTATGTAGACCATCAAATATTGTACGTTTTACCATATTACTTGTCTTGCGCAATTCGGTATATTATATTTTTTATGTTTCCGTTTATTATTATGGTGTAATTAAAATTGTTCACTTTGTCCTTTGTTTTCGTTACGCGTATATTACTGCGTTCGTATATCTAAACGTCTATTTCAGTATCCGTCCGTCACATGTGCAGTTCACGTATATTGTTGACACGTAGGTAATGTTTTCCTACTTTTCTCGTTTCAAGTTTAGTCGTAATGTCTATTATACATATCACGACGCAATAAATTGTTCGTTTTTACACCTGAAGTTGCTTGGTAGTGTCAATATAGCTCAAATTTTTTTCCTCGAACACATTATATTCTATAGTATTATATAATATTTTTTTAAAAATTACATAATATTATTATATAGGTACCGATAGCAGCATACACTTTACAATATTATTAAACATTTTCGTACGGCTACAAATTATTAAATACTTCATACGTGTATAATATGCGTAATACAAATATTAAATACCATTTTAATTTAAATTTCTCATATTTGAACAAAATATTATACATGCTTACATAACTTCGCCACACACATATTTTTATTCATGTGGAAACATCTACACGCCTTTCGTCTGCCTTGCTGGAAAAGGCACGTGATAAAGTATCGACGAAAGGTAACCGATTTTTATGTATTCTCAAAGTTTTTGTTTTTATAACAAATTCTCGTATAACTTATAACGCCAAACTAATCCATTGACTCGTCCAGCCTCAATACTGGAGATTTACATGCATAATTAATTAATATATTTCAGGTAAATAACGTCCGGCGCATTTAATGGAACTTAAAATAACAACATTTAACGGTGATTCGCCAAACGCGTTGATATTTATTGTTTTAAGCCAAAATCTAGTGTGAATCATCGTATAACATTACTGTATAATATATGTTGTATGCATACAAAGCTGATGCAAGCAATAACCGGGAAAAGGTCATATACAATACACACATAGAACATACATTTTAGACGCCTATGTGTAATTAACCACTCTGCATCTTGAGAATATTATACAGCACTAAGAGTTTATATTTTACATGGTTCGTTTATTTTATTTACACATACTATCTAACTAGGCTATTATTGTTAACATTTATAACAAAATAGCTGATTATTTCTAAATATGTAAATATTTTTATATTTACTAACATCTAAAATATATTGAAATATATATTTATATAACATAGCAATATAAAAAACAATTAATAATTTATTATGTTATCTGTAAGTTATATTTTTCACTAATTATAACGCAACGACGACATAGAAATATTTTTATTTTTATATTCACTATTCTTACATACCTATAATGCACCTCTTCATCCATTCCCTTACTATAATCCTATTATAAATTCATTTCAATGATAAAATAGTTGTTATTTAGAAATTATTCAAAAAATTATAGAAAGTAGTAGCGTACTTCGAGACAATATTAATTCTATCGGTTTTTTAGTTATTTTGTAATACGGCGCATTGTATATACAAAATAGTAACATCAGTAAATACAACGGTAATAATTGTTATGTTCAACTATATTGCTGATGATGTTACACTTGATATTATTATTAATATTATTGAAAATTTTAAATATTTAATTTGTATTCATAAAAATAGCTGATTTCAATAATGTCAAAAATAAATTCAGTTTTTAAGACATCCAAGTTAGTAGTTGATAATCTTGGTTTGTTTGGTTGATCAGGGTCTTGTGCGATATAATGGAGGAGTAATTTCTTGTTGGAATATACTATTTTTTCGTTCTAATATTGGTGTGTTATTTTTAATAGCCCAGCATTGTTGATGTATGTACAGTATGTATTTTATAAAATGGTAAAGTATATTAATACACTCTGTTTATAACGGTAAATTAGTTGTTATAAATGATCTCTACAGGTAAAATTCGGACCTTGTTGATTTGATCCAGCTGTTTCATTATTTTATTTAACATCATTCCATCGTAGTATATAAAGTAAAAAACTAAAATATAATATATTTTTAAAATTTTGTTTTAACTGACGATATAAATAAATATATTTCAAAACTACTCGAATAATTTATTTTTGAAAATATAATTAATTAATCACATTTTTGTATTCTAACGTTATTTAAATTGGTTAAGTTTTTAGATGTATATAGTTTTGTTTTACTATGATAGTGTATTAAAAACAGTACTGAACAAAATAAATAACAAATATATATATATATATATATATATATATCCCATAAATAAATTTAAATTGAACTAATATTTTATCATTATGTAAATAATGAATATTAAAAATGTATACATATTATAAACTATTTTTAGATATTCATTTTTTAAACGTTTGTAAAAAGTAAATATATGGATGCATTGCCGTGCTCGTTCTAGTACACATCCGACCTCTCACTATAGGTATACTCAAAAATTCCCACAATGATTTAATTTTACAAATTACACATATATTCGAATACTTCATAGAAAATAAAATTAATCAACTTTTAAAACATTCATATCTATAAACTCTATAAACAAGCTACACATAATTATTGAGAAATATATCATGTCTAGTTTGGGTGGTAATCCAAAAAATAAAAATATCATACTTTTTTATAATAACACTGTAAACCATTAAAATTAAGTAATCATTTTCCAGAATGATATTTCAAAATCTCGAAATTAAAAATATAATTATAATATATAATAATGTATTATTGACGCAAACGACGTGCTGGGAACTACCCTGTAAAACACAATTAAAATGTTGATAAGAATATGTCTCTATAGAAAGAAAACGATTAACGTTACTCACGCTAAACGGGTCAGTATGTGCGGCATACAATATAATATTTAAAAAAATAAAGAACTGGCAGTGTTGTCATCAAACCCGTAGTCTTTTTAGTCTAGACATTTTGAGCGCACGCAATTAAATAGACAAAAACCACTCACACACGTGTATGCATATGGTTCATTCTACCGTGAAGCTCGTATGTGTTAGTAGTGTTGACGCGGAGTACGAGCCTAAAATGATTCATGGTTTACTATCAAAAGGAGCATTATTCACAGTAAACATCGTGCATTTGTGTATGTGCACACGAGCGTTTTGTTCGCACACACACACAGCTGGCCGCCGTTGCATACAGAACTGCTGCGACGTATTTCTACATTATTGTGTTTGCTATGCTTATGATAAATCGTGAAATCGATTTGACAAAAATAAATCCCGAATAAAAAGTCTGTTTTGAAAAATGTCCGAACTAATTTCGTTTACTGTCACACAAAAAGTTTGAAAATAAAAATTACCAAATTCGCAAAATTAAAATTTAAAAGAATGTAATTAATTTTATTGTACAAAATTAAACTTAATAAAACATATTTGCATACATGACACCCATCAACAATTATTATAATTTATAATATTTATAAAACCGATCTTATCCTCAACATTGAATGGTATTAACTAAAATAGGTAGATATGTTTTTAGGATTTTTCGAGAACATTTCGCTCAAGTACCGGAAACAGATTAATGATGAATTGTGTATAAAAATATCCATTAAAATACTTATTTGATATTCTTTTATTATAATCAACAGTTATATATAACAACAAACTAACTACATTAAATATCTCGCGATACACTGACACAGTGAAAAACTTATTTTACAATCTACGTTTTTCATTAAATGACATCGATGAGATATGTTTTATTCTTACCCATAAATTAATATATACATACCCATTTAGGCGATTTTCATTTTATTTTCGTAATATGACCTTTTGTTTAATGGCGATTGTATTTATATAGGTATAAGAAATAAAATATTGAATAAGATAATTAAATATTATTATTTTATTATTGTGTATAAAAAAACTAAATACTCATTAATAAATAATTTGTATTTTCGGAAGTTTTGTCCGACTAAATTGTAGTGTTGTACAGAGTCTTTTGTGCGGCGGAAAAAATGAGTCCGGGTATTTTGTCATTTTTTTTTTTATCGAAATGGACTTTTTAACTGACTATAAACAAAATAGTATACTGCGACTCCAATACAAAAATATAGCTGGAGATTATTTAAAATTACTTAAAAACTATAGTCATAATAGTAGGTATATATGTACTACGTAAGAAGTATCAATACGTGTTGCCCTTCGAGGTATTATAATAATAATTATAATTAAACATATTGTTGACGAATTTATTGCAGTTATGGTTTAACGGTAAAGCCCTGTCACCTTTATAAATCGTAAAAACAAGAGTCAAAAGATTAAAATATGTTGATGTTTTTTTTCTAGTGATATGTCTCAAACAATATCATATTATTTAATAATAGCATTTAGTTTTTATAGCTTGGCGCTCCCATTGACCTATAGTGTTATAATGCACACACCGACATAGCGTGTTATACGCGTTGTAATATATTATAATGCAGCAACTAAACAATTATTATTTTATCATGTGAACCTACGGAAAATGGTTAGGCTGGGTCAAGTTTTGGGTCATGTTGGATTTATATTTATTCATTTTTAAATTTTTGGTTATTTCTTCTTCCACCTCTCGTAAATAACGTCGTCGCCGAAATTTATGGACGCCCTCTCGGTCGACGCGGGTGCGAACACGACTATAATAATATTATAACATAAATATACATTACGTGCGTACGCCTACAAAATACTTATAGACACGTTGACTTACCGTGTTCGTACATATAGTGAATAGACTTTATAGGTAGCTGGGAAATTGGGACTCTATTATAATATAGTCTTAGCGTGTCCACTTGCGCCAGTTGCTACTACGGTACGCATTTAAAAAACTGAATCGCGTCGATTTCTAAAAAAAAATAGCTCCTCCGAAATATAATCAACGGCTTCGTGTAATAAATTATTTACTTTATAGACAAAAAGATAAAAGTGTCGGTATCGGCCCTGACCGTTTTATAATGTTTCGAACAACAAAACAATTTCTCAGTACATCATAATATTAAATATATATTTTAATGATTATTCATTTTAATTTTTGTTCAAAGCGACATGAACAGTGTTTTTAATCAAAATAATTGACGAGTTGCTGAACAATATAAAAGCTAAAACAAATCTTGACGATCTTAGTAAAATTATTATACCACATTACAACGTTCATAATTTAAATCAAAAACAAGATCTCAATCTTAGGATGGTTACTGTTAGGGACATTATAATCAGTGTTGGACGAAAATATACAAATTTATCTAGATAAAAAAAAAATAGATAATAATATTATATTGAACACAAGAATAGTTTGTGAAATAGTAGTTTTACTAAAAATGTAATAATACCTAAATAGGATTACCCATTGTTGTTCACAAATAATAATGAGCAAAAGACTACAAAATACTCTATAGTAAAACACACGTGAAAAATATAATATATAAGAGAACTAATAGAACACGGAAATAAAATAAAATAAATATAATTTTAACAGCATAAGAATCTTTGTACCCGTCACAAAAAAATATTTATGTTTAAAAAATAAAATTGAAAATCTGGTTACAATATATTGTTTAGATAATTAATTTCAGATTAATATTTTATTTAAATAGATAAATAATAAATACTTATAAGTTAATATAATTTTTACCTAGATTCTAGATAAGATAAAAAGATAAATATTTCTATTTAGATAAATTATCTAAGTGATGCACTGCACTGGTTGTAATAAAAATATGCAAATACGTAGTACGCACGCTAACGGATGTACGCTTTAGATACAAGGGCTGTTATTAAACTTTCGTTAAACGGTCGATTCTCTTAATATTTTTAAAAATTTTGTATTTTTAATTTTTAATTATTCCATATACAATATTATTACGTATTATAGTATTTTATATGAGTTGGAACGATCATTTGGCGAGCGTCTTTTTGTTCCATATCTTAAATCTTATCGGTTTTCTATTTCATCTATACATGACTATGTATATCGTATCATACATTATATTATACATTTTTATATATGTAAATAATATAATTGAAAATATAAGACTGTTTCATTCGACTCGACTACCTGCATAATATTTACCGAAAAACGTGCTCTCGACGTTCAAGATGTATCTACATTTACATAATCTACAGGGTGATTATTTTATCACTAAACACCACGGCTGAGTATAATGTTCTCTAACAATCTAATTTAGAATATTATGCATGTTTACTACCATACTTTAATTCTACAGTTCAAACACGTTATCTTTCTATAATAAAAACAATTTTTTATTTTTTTATGCCTCAGACGTAATATATATAGAAATCCTCATTACAACTCTGTAGTAATAAGGGTCGAGTTTTTACAATTATGACTCAAAGTAAACGATGAAATATGTTAAATAAAAAATGTCTGCATAATAGTTATACATTATCTTCACCCTTGGAGTATAAGTAAAATGTAATTTTTTTAGAAATTGAAATGGATTAACATAGATTTATTCCATACTAAATTTTTAAGTTTAGCAATATGTTTTCATTAAGTTGATATTCGTTTTTTAATATTATATATTTTCATAGCATGTAACACTGTTTATAAATTATTTAGTGTGGATTTTTTAACAAATTTCATAAATATTAATATATTATAAGTATTCTTTTAATCGGAATTATACCTCCGTCATAAAGGCAGTGTTTTTCCTTGACTCTACCTTACCTAATTGAAGAACTTAAAGTCAAGGTTCAGACTGAACTTTAGAGTAAGTCATATTGGTTCCTTAAGGAATATGGAGTATTCTGCGACAGTATAGTCACCCACCCTATATACAGCCACTTCGCAAGAATTTCGCACGCGATACGTTTATACAATACCGGCCAATAACCATAACCTCTGGTACCCCATAAAAATGGTGCCTATAACAATAATAATAATATAATCTTATGGCATGTCCTTTACTTCAGCCGCGTTCTGCATGTGACCGAAAACCACGCACTCGGGGATATACAGCGTTTACCACTTTTACTAATACTATTATTTTTATTACCATTGTCGCAAACATGCGGTTATACCGTGGTATTGTTTCGTCGGTTTGACATCGAAATAAGAATATCGTATGCGTCATTGCGACCGATACTAGTCGAAATGTACCAGTAATATAAAATATAACTTTATACACAGGTACGTTGAGTTATGCTATATGTATATACCATACTCATTATCATCGTCGTTATAGATCATCGGTACTAAACGCGATATCATTATTATACTAGTTGGTCCTGTACGAATTTACCTCTTTCTTAAACTCTGTTAAATGTAAAAGCACAGATTTTTAACATAGTTATTTTGATTGTTTATTTGACTACAAATAGTGTAGATTTCACACGCTGACCACACACACACACACACACACACACACACACACAAATATACACATTGCTTTTTATTAATATGGATAATAATAAATATGTACCGATTGTAATATGTATGTAATACATTTTCAACGGTGAAATTCCTATAATTATTCATTGGAAAACAATAATAATATTCACTTCCATAAATATTACAACGACCTTTTATTTTATATTGCATAATATGGCTGTCGAATTTTGACATTACTGATTTTCAATTCTTTGGCCCTGATCTCCATTTGAAAAATACAAAACACATATATTTATCTCACCGCCACGCTATTTTTTACACGTAGCGCGCATTATGCATATGAAAATAATATTTTTCGAGAAGTTCTTATACAGTGTATAGTGTATACGGTATATAAATATAATGTGCGTGTATGTATTGTTGCGCACCCGTGTCGAAACATACATATTTTATTCCTTTCGGGGTACTTTAGGGTTTTAAAAATGTATGTAGGTAAATTATACTTCTCGTATAGGTACGCGCTTCTTTACAGCATAACAATAATAAAACAAAATATTAGTGGAAAAAAAGACAGATCGCCCCCGTACAATAAGAAATCAAAATTTATAATAATACAATATAAAGCTACAAATGGTGATTGTTTTAACATTGAACACTCATTATTTCAAAAAGTATCATACATTTTTCGAGAAGTTTTTTTTATAATTAATTAAGAAATTAGTGTTTTCTAAACTAAAATTTTTGTAATAAAATTATCATTTTCATTATTAATTATTTATAGATTTTTTGCAATTAGTTAGATTTAGATGATTATACAAATAGAGTTCGGAGATTGTAAGAGTTGCATATTGTTCTGTACGCTCTCGGTATATAATAGGCCAAACTATTCGATGCTAAGTTTCAAAATTGAAAATCTAAGATGTTTATTTAGCATATTTCGTCAATTTTTTGATTTTTTTTCTTAACTTATGTATTTGAAATTATAATGAATATAAATCCTATTAAATATAAGTACTTGTTGTCATCGTCGCAATTTAATTCTAATTTAACGACAGCAGCTTGATTTGTGTTTAATCTATATGGCACTAATATGCCGAAATATATCTTAACATCAATAAGTTATTAACTTGACTTATCGTAAATTCATTTACTTTTTATTCGTTAGTATTGTAGTTAATTGACATTTTACAGTAGCTTTTTAAGATTTATTTTCAATATGTAAAGCTGTTCTTTTTAATTTTTAATTTTTAATATATTGTTTACATATCTTACAATTTCTTTGAACATATTTTATTTATTTTAGCCTTTATAACTTTCAAGCCCAAGTTATAAGTATTTAAAGTTTAGATTAGTGCAGTATTGCTGTGTCACAGGAATACCTACTCAGAATATTGTTGAACTACTACTATTTCAGACTATTTTCTCACTCATCTAAACTTTAAATAACTTTAAAATAACTAATAAAGTAATAAACTACTCTCATATTATTCGATTCTTATATTGAAAAATTCTAAGAAAGTGTTTCACTTTGGAGTGTGAATAAATTAAATATGCGTGTGTTTTATAAAGAGAGTAACGTTTTCAAAACTTTGTATAATTAATAATAAATTCCAAGTATATGCATAAGAAATATGTTTTAAAAAACGTTATTTTCGAGATACCAATGAGTGTTAACTTAAGAATCGCTCTGTATGTAATAATTTTCATTACACGCACTCAGTCACAGAAATCCTGACCTGCATTAAATGCATATTTTGTACTAACAAACGCGTCACTTTTATGATTAGATTTTTTTCTTATAAGCCCCATATAAATGCAATAATGCAACGACAAAAACATGATTATAGTATCCAATTTAGTATACCTAACTTGCCTGCTGTCTTTATATATATATTTACATATGAGTACATACTCGTGTATACCATTACCTTGATAAAACTCTTGACATGTCGTATTCCGCAGTGTATACTGAGTATTATAAAATAACTATAATATAACGTCATGTAACTGACAAATAAGTCATATCATTATTGTTAAGATACAACTAATCAAAGACAAATTTACAACTGTGCCTTCTACTGACGATTGACTTATATATATTATGTATATTTGTCGATGAAAATCATGATCTGTGATTTATAAATATATATTATTATATTATATAAGCATTAAGTGGGGAAAAACCAGAAGAAAATTTTCATTATACTGCTTAAAAACTTGTATCATCGTTCACTTAAAACTCTTAGATTATATTTTTTTTTTACCCTATTGTCTCCAATCAGTGATCGAAATATGTGAACAGAGCTAGCAGAACTCTAAAGAGAGAAAATGATAACAACTAAAACGTACATAATGTTCAACCTCTTTGCATTCTTTTTTATATTAAATCACTTTTCAAAGAATTAACGATGCCACGTACATAAAATACCACTCATCTCCCACTTAATTTCTTGTTTTGGTTTCTACTACAATCTTGAAATTAAATGTTGGTATCTCCGAATTTAAAACTTTTTTGAATGTAATAACCTTTATTTCATCTTCTTAACGAATTCAACATCAACTCGACAATTTTTTTTAAACTGACTGTAATTTTGACTATAAAATAATAATGGATAAACAAAATACAATCAAATTACAGTCATGGTGTCAAAAATATAACGCGTTTATGAACCGGAAGCCTAAAGTAACATTTTTGACTAGAATGTAGGTAATATTCAATTCGTAGGGAAAGAAATAAAAGATTAAATTATGTCAAAGAATGTCAAAATAATTATAATTAATTTGTTCTGTAACATAATATACAGTATAAAATAATAGTTGCTTATATTAAAAATGTTATCATATTTTATCAAATAAATTAATAATTATGTACATCAGTATTTAAGTATAACTCGAGTTTTTATAGGAATTTTTAATAAGTATTTTGAATGCTACAATAATGTAGTATAGTGATATTTTTCTAATTTTAATAATACATTAATTCCAATCAAAATAATTTAAATCAAATATTTATATTATAAAACGTAAATACAACCATTGGACAATACTATTTATTATTGTTTTTAAGTATTATACAATGAAGTATTATTAAGATAAAGTTTCCTAATACTCACTCTTACACTACGCCTATTACAATATTATATATCATCATAATAAATTAAACTTTTGTACCACGTTTATGTAAATTTGTAGAGATTATTTTATTTTGCATTTTAATAATATTATATAAGCATAAAGTTTTCAAATCATGAAATATAATATTCCCGACAAACGAATGACATAGATTATAATATAGTTCTATTTACTCGTTGCACACTGCAGCATCAATATAAGTACGTGTGTCAATACAATAAATTATATTTGAATTTGTTTTTGATCAAACGCACAGTTTGAATTTCATTTTACGTTACGAATTCATTAATCACTACAGAAATGTTAATAGAAAATTATTATTTATTATTTAATTATTTCGTTTTTAGTATTATAATTTTATTTTATTATTGTTATTTCGCCAAATAACTTTAAAATAATGAGTACTTAGATAATAATTTTCAAATTAATGCGAATAACAATAACTGTAATTCTTTGGCAATTGTTTTCAACACTATCATCATTTAACAATTTACGATAACTAGTCATCTATAATACTCAAATATATAATATAATGTTCAACTATTATGATTTAGAATGCAACTTGGTTTTATAAATTATTTGTACGATTTGAATACTCAAATCTAAATTAAATAATTTAAACTTTATATCTCCAAGCTCCAACATCAAAGTTAAAAATAATTTATATATTCTAATCATTAAAATCTAATGCATATAAGTGATACGTGCTGTATTCTAAAGTTATCTCAATTAACGAGTTAAAATATAAAAAACAACGATAAACTTGACCTTTTTAGTTTAGATGTCAAAATTAATCTCATCAATTTAAATCTGTTTTTTTTTTTAATTTTTAATTATATCCGACAATTTTTTCCGTAAATAATGATTCTAATCATATCCCATCGTATTGTACTTTTGTATTTCATGAAAATATTTATCTATAAATTGATAATTTGATATTTCAGAAAAAGTACGATCCCATAGCAATATTTTTCGACGTCGAGGTCAAATAATAATAATAATATTTATGCTCAAATAATTTAAAATATAATATTTTTAATTAATATTTTATTTAAAATAAAATAATGCGATATTCTAAATATTTACACTATATTAATACATAATTATAGATAGTTATTGCAGTCCAGTATAATATTTTTGTAGCTACATACCTAACTATCCAAATAATCAGGTACATAAGTATGAATATATTAAATGATTTGGCTTTATTATTATGTTACCAGAATATCAAAACTTTGTTGGACGAAGTCATTAATGAGCCAAGTCTAATAAACACAAAGTTAAATTTCGTGTTTTTGACACTTAGAGATACCAATAACTATGATTATATAATATATAGACTATAAATTATATATAAATAATAATACAATAAAATAGTTATCTCTAAATGGTATATAATATATTTGTAATAGGTTATATGTTTTGTTTAGCATTAAACATTTTTGTAACCTTCTCTCCGGTAACAGGTTAACAGGTTATATAGAATTTTGGAAATATATTTTGGGGTTATAATATCGTAAAGTTATCACAGTTCTTGGTCCACTTGGAGACTGTTACTCACTTGAGTTCTTGATATATAATTATAATTTCACCCTCTTCTTCCAAGATGAAATCTTAAATAAATCACTGATGATAGTAAATTATATAATAAAAAAATAAAATTATTATTATTGTTATACAACCATTGTTGATACCAGTGATTGCAATTATGTTAAATTTTATAAGCACAAATAATTTGTACATTACAATAATGTGTATACGTTTACTGATTAATATCGGAGATTATTAATAATTTCATTCATTATCAAATTCGTATCACAAAAGTGAATTATATTAAGTCATAAATTATCATTTATCTCGACACATAAGACTAATGCCTTAACGAATGTTCTTGGTATGATATTATATGTATGTATATATATATGAAATATATTGTATTTAGTTTTAACAATAAAACGAAATAATAATTTATGCTCAATGCAGTTTTGATATATTTACGTTCAATTTAATTTGTGGATCATATACGGTCTTATACTATAAATTGTGTGTTATCTAACTATGTAAAGGATAGAAGCTTATATTAGTATATATCTTTTGTCAAAAATCTATGTCACGTAAATCATTAGAAAAAGATTTCTTTGTGTGGTTTTTAGAAGAAACTAACCTAACTCTCGATTCGTGTACACATACGTTTGTTAGTAATAATAACAATAAGAAAAATATCATTTTTTTTTTTGCGAGTAGTAATCGAATGTGCTGTCAAACGAAAAAATGTCAAGTCGAGTTCGTTCTTCTATTTTTGCCAAAACAATAAGTTTTTCGGATTTTGTTATACTCGCACCACCACCCCCTACCCACATTCGTATATTATATATTATATACAAACATTACGGACGCCACCCGCAAATAAAACCGTACATAGTGTACAAACCACTACCGAATTTGACTAGCCAAACCAAAAAATAACCATTGAAAAAAACTGTATAACAGAACACTTCATTTCGTGCACTTGATATATAATTTTTTATCGCAGTAACTTTGTCCTACACTGTCGCCGCATTCATGTATAATAAATATATGTATGTGATATTATATATATAAATAAATTATCTTATATTGTATACTTTGTGTTATAGGGGTAGACAAGTTACTCGAAGGGGCTCCGCGTGTGAGCATATCCATCTCGATAAGTCCCCTCGAGCGATAACGTTAATAATAATATATACGTCGTATGAAAATAAAATATATAATATTATATATAAATACGCCTACTGCACATTTTGGATGAAAAAAAAACAAATTAACTTGCTAATTTGTAATATTTAAATATGTGCACAGCGACTTAATAATAATAATAATAATAAATTCGCGTTACAAGCGTTTATCGATAGGTATTTATTGGATTTCACCCGCGCTGCCAACGGTGCAAAATTATATTCGTTTTCGAAACGATCTAATGATTGGAAACCGTAGTGTCGTTGTCGTCATCGCAGACACGGTCGATTACATCGAATCACTGTCGGTCTGCTGGACATCATGCTCGTTGGAACTAACGTAGTGTAGTCTTGTCTTTTTTTCACACCGAGGGGTTGAACGCGATAGTCGAATAAACCCTTTTCCGATGTATAAATATCCTTTTCACTTCGTATAAATCATCAGTAATGTGGAAAAAAATGAAACTGTGGCGCGGAAAAATGAGTTTCAAACACACGATCACGACAAGAAGGATCAATGCGAGAAAAACTCGTATATACGAGAAGACATGACGGGCGGTCGGCCGCCGATCTTCGTAGGAGGACTTACGGTGTATTGACATGTGTGACTGAAGGGGGAAGGGATGAAATTGAAAAACTGTTTTACTTCTACTCATTATTATTACTTTTTAATATATCACGAGTGGAATACTCAAACAAATCTAAAAGTTTTTTATCTATCAGAAGTAATAATATTTGATAATAATTATTTTTATATCGACGTAGGTTATAAGTATGCACATAACAAAGCAGAAAATAATAATAATATATATCAATACGAAAAAATATTATAAAAAAATAACGATAACAGTATTATTGATTTTTATGTCGCGATAAATGCTTACTATAGTTCGCGTGCCTTTTATACGTTCAGATTTTTCTAAATTATCGTGTCTTATATAATAATTACGTTTTTAATTTAGTAATTATTAATCTATAGAAAGACCATTACGATTTCATCACTATAATAATATAACCACAATAATTCGTATTACAAAGCTACTGTCTATCAATCTGATATAAATTGTATTACGATTTAATTAAAAACGTTAGAACCATTTTCACGTCTGTATTTGCGTACAAATTTGTTGTTTGATAATGAATTCACCATATTCGTAGTAATAATAATATGTATATTATAATAACAATCGAGGGACATATCTCTAATATCTATTATATATTTATATAATATTATATTAGATAGTAATCGCTGTGATCCAGATAAAGGTCAACACGTGGAGAATTCTAATGCAACAGCATCGATGCATATATATATATGTTTAACTATGTTTATTATATATACTTTCAGGCAACAAAAGGATCGTACGTTATCGTTTGACACAGTACCCAAATTCCAAGTAAATATAATGTACAATATACATGGTATATTGCAAAAAAAAAAGTTAGAATATAAATAAATCTAATGTTGTTACCGGGGAGGCTCGACATGCACACAAAAAGAAGATATATGTATTTATTTCGAAGAAAAAGCCTGACCGGATGAACTGTACATATATACTGTCAAATAGCGTTAAGGCAGAGCGTACAGTAGTCTTCGAGATAGTAGCTAGTGCATTGTCGTTTAAATTTTAAAAATAAAGATAAACTGTCATATATGTACCAACGTGTTTCTAACAGACAGTTCGATAATCGATGGTTTATAAATTCTTATTCTATAGTCATTATAACTATTTCATATAAACATAAATATATGTGTGTGTGTGTGTGTGTGTGTGTGTGTGTGTGTGTGTGTGTGTGTGTGTGTGTGTGTATGTGTGTGTTTGTTTGTGTGAATAAAGATGTACGCGTATGTCTAATAGCTATAAAATAGTTTTGAAATTGTAATTATAAATTTTGTAGGTATAAAAAGTAAGAATAGTGTTAAGAAAAATGCATGATGGTGCTTGTCTATAACTCTGACATTTGAATGTGAGAAAGAAAACCAGATTAACAGCTGAGGCAATTTTGTTTGGAAAAGAAAATATTGTTAAATGTATAAGAGGTGCAAAATTGAAGAGGGCACACCGCGTCCAGAGAGCTGGCAATAGTATAGGTAGTTACAACAGTAATCATGAGCAATATAAATAGGAAAAGACCGCGCAGTCGACCGATGAAATGGTGGTTAGATTATGCGATCAAAAGAGACATATAGTGCACTTGAGACCAGATTGGCATGTGAACCTAAGCCACGTGTATGTCAGAGAACGTTGGAAGGGATTGGTATTGATAGCAAAGGGCCTAGATCGTCTATAGCAATAAAAATAGATAAAACAAATGATTATTTTATCTATGATTTAGATATTATTAAATAACATAAATACCGTAACATTAATCTGACATTGTTTTTCCCAGGTCTTGGTTATAATGAAAAGTCCATTCCGACTATAAATTTAAGAACGTCGTGTTATATATAATTGAAATGAATAACAAAAAATATAATAACAATATTATAAGCTACTTGAAAAATGAACTAAAGAAAAAATAATTTTTAGCTCGGCAATCGGCAAAATATCACGTCTAAGTAAACTCAAAAAAAAAAAAAAAAAAAAACAATCTCGAATTCTTATTGTCTGAATTATAAATAAATAACAATAAAAATAAAAACCGTCTGTTAAAACGTTTAAAATAAATGAAAAATTTTCATGGAGCCCGGTTTATTGATAGTTTTTTGTTTACTGAAACAGTAAATTGAACTACAAAAATAGTTAGATTAACTTTAAAATAAATAAATATAGGTATTAACTGTATGGATAGCTGAATTATTTATCGCGGCTAAAAGTATTAAGGTTATTTATATTAGTCATTTTTATAATACCTACATTTATAGTAACACAAACTAAAATAAATATATTTAATTATAATTAAATTATAATAAATATTACAGTTATCTTGTGTTGAAAGTTTAGTATAAGTTTCTACGAGAGTTTTTTTTAGTTTACTGCAATAAATATAAAGTAAGTCAGAAATAACGACAACTAAAACTTTAAGTAATTATACAAGTTAATTTATTTAATTTTTATAGTTTGACGTACCTTTTTATTTATAGAAATATTTACTATTAATAAATGATGGTTTATTTTAGAAGTAATAGGTGTTTTCATAGATAACTAAAACATTGTTTTCTTTAAATTAGATTGTGTTTATTTAATATTTATAAAAACATGAACAAATCAAGTGAATAGTATAACTATTATTATGGGAAACCGTTCGGTTAATTATATTATGATAACTTCACTCGGTATATGTTTCATGTGTTAGTTCAAATCGAACTGAAGTACTGTTGTAGCATTTGGTGGAAATCTTGATAGTTATCTAAAATATCTATTCTCTATAACCTGAGGTTATCTACAATTAATATTTCCATAAAAATAAAATGTGGTAATCTTAACCCTTTTTTTTCAAAACTCGATGTAAAAAAAATCAAAACATAATGTACCTTTTAAAATAGTAAAATGTCTAAGAGAAGTATTAATGTAATTTTAATCCTTTGTATGTATTTTAATACTGAGGAAATCATTTATAATGTCTATAATAATAATTATTGGAGTTTTAACTATTTATACATAGATCATGTATTATTTTATACTATTAATATTTTACATTTTATATAACATAATATTTGCTTATGAACAATTTTAATATATTATTATACTATATTCAACTTGAGTTATTATGATTATTTTGAAGTTTATGAGAAATTTCTTTCTTTACGATATAGCATAACAGTAAACTAACCAATATCTATGATGATTTTAATAATATATTATTAAAATATTCTATATTTTTTTACCACTTACACACTTTTTATACTTTTACAAAATCATTCTTATTATTTCATCTACCCGATTTAAATCTCTTTTTATTCGATCTAGTCTACTTCATTGTGGTCTTCCTCTGAGACTTGACTTATTTGTTTTAGTAAATGGTACTTCTCAGAATTGACTTGCCTTAGTTCAGTATTTTCGGAACTAAACTTACCGTATAATATAAGAACGCAATTCGCCTATCATAGTAGCTCCATTGAAGATTTTCTCAATATCTGCAGTCGATCTCTTTTCGTTACTATTAAAATTTGATCACAAACCTGAGTATCAACATGAACGTAATTAAAATAAATTAATAAAATACTCCGTTGTACAAATAATACGACCTGTGTGGGGTCTACCCCACCATCCCACTCAGAATAATATAATAATCCACAAAAGATATTAACAAATAACAACCCTCTGAGTGACCGAACAACTTCTGGGTTGTTAAGGACACCGATGACGTTGTCCTTCAGACGGTGAGTATCCTTTTAATTCAGTGTATACATTCTCGCAGTGCATAAGTCAAACTCGAGCAAGATGATAATATGGACACTTTTTGTGAAATGAGTACTATTATTATTGTCTTTTTCACTTCGGTTTACCGGTCAGATTAATTTACACACATAAGTTCACTTGTTCTTATTCATCATCCGACGGAGTATTATTACACGTGTACAGTGCACATAATTATTTTATAACGAACTGCTGCACATCAGGAGTACTCGTCAGCGTATTCAAGATGAATTCACGGTTGGCAGTTTTTACAACAGGTAAAATGATCTGCGGCCACATAAAATGTATAATATACTAAACTACCTATATTGCGATTAAAATAACGCCAAGAGAAACCAAACTATAGGTCTCCGAGGTCATAATTGTATACTCTTCCTATAGCACAGTTAAGTGAATTAAAAGCATTTAAGAAATATCCTCAGAAATACCAGCTGATGTCTATTGTGAATTTTTATTTTAGTCGTTATAAAATATTATTACGTTTATTAGAAATAAAATAATAACCTGAAACGTTTTAGTAATGAAAAAATTATTTACTTTTATCGATATAATAATAATATGTTCACGTATATATAATATCAAAGGAATCGTAAACGAGAATATTATAATATTATACTGCCCATTAAATTCGTACAGAGATAGTATATTATATAATACGATGGATCGATAAAAATAATTAAATTGCTTAAAATATGTCACGAAATGAAAGTTTACTAATATTATATTATTATTGAATGCTAATGGACTTGAGAAAATATGAAGTATAGATATTTTCTATTTGCAGACATATTTTATTTATTTACCTTTTTTTTTATTTATTTATTTTTTTTTAGCTTTTAGAGAGTCCAATATTTGTGTATGATTAAAAAACTTTTTGAGTGAAATCAGGTGAAAATGCTCTCTAAGTAAATCAACTTGTGTATTTTATTTCCCTTGACGTCACTGATAACGGTGTAAAAGTAATTGGGTTACACAAAATCCAATGCTCATTTTGTTTTGCGGTACAATTAACTGATTATATACTGCCCGAGTTGAAGTTTAATGTTCACCAAAAGGTATTTTTTTTTTAATTCATAAATTATAAAATATTGTACACGAGTGGTGAATGTATATATTGTCTTAAAAAGAAAAAGATAAAATAATAATAATAATATTCTATATGTACATACCTATAGTTTAAATGTCAAAACATGGGTGAAACTCAAAATTAAAATATAATATTAAGTTTTATCATTATGTGTATATTATCTTTATAAAGAAGGTATCTACATTTTCATCAAATAAATTCCACGTTATATTATACACAACGGTCTCATCACGGTTAATCTAAAAATTCAAATTTATTTACTTTAGTTTTAAAACTCACAAGTAAAAATTATGTGAACACTGAACATTATATAAGTTTTAGGATTTAAAATGTTATCAGTGACCATTCTACCACCCAACAGTTTTTATATGTTAAGTAAAAAATATATAAAACTAGAAATCACATATCTAAACTTAAAAATATAATATTTATCTAACTTTATATTTTCCACTTCCCGATGACGCACACAGAAATATAAAAACTTACCTAAAGGTAAGTATCGATAGGTATCTTGTTTATTTATTTTATATAAAAAAAACATATACTAATGTTTTAGAAACTGGATATTTGTAATTCTTTATTTTTCTTTTTCTCTTCTGAGGTTACGTTAAAAAAAGTAAATTCCAATGTTTTATTCGAACCTAACGCATTTATTTTTAGGAAAAAGCCAGACTTTTTGATCTGTCCATTCCAATTAAATATATCGTTATAATTTATAATTTTCAACCAATACCTATCGTAATACCCTTTATATGTAAGGACACATACGAATATATTTAAGAAAATATCCATATTATAATGGCATATGTCCTTTAAAGTAGAAAAAGAAGGTCATTGTTATCGTGAAATGACTCAATAGTTTAATGGTATTAGTATGGTATGGAACCACATACAATATATATATAAATATAATATTAAATATAATATAATATCCTATAAAAGTAATATAAACGATGACTGGCCACGGTTCTCAATGGTGTATATATAGGTGCCATGTCATTTACAACCTAAACGTTTATAGAGCCACAGGTCTTCGCAAGTGTAAAATATAATATTATCATATTATTACATTATATTATGTTAATGTACATTGTATATATGAAATTGTTTCCAAAATAAAATGTTCACTTTACATAGGATAATTCAACAAGCATAATCAGCCCAAGTTTCGCATATAACAATGAATTTGATCAAACTCCGATTTTTTGGAATATTTAAATTGGTACTTAAAGACCATATTTTCAAATTATTATCATTTATTTATTTTTTTAGGAATGTTGCCATAGATCTATAATTATGCGTAGTCAAAAAAACTTAAATAATTTGAAAACCTAATCGTTCGAATTTAGAACGATTTTCTCAAAAAAATTTTTTTTTAAATACTTGGTAAATAATTTATTTTAGAAAAGGGGGTTGTCGTTTTGAAAAATGGAAGTTTGTACCTTTATAAGACACTCCTTAAATAAAGAAAGAATTAGATTTTAAATAACTTCATCTTTGAAGAAAAAAAGAGCCGTGCATGCTTAGTCAATAAATATATTATAGTATATTATTTATAGACTACAATTTTAATTCCAATTCGGTATTATAATTCGGTTATTACCTGCTAACACGTTTTAGTAAGATAATAAACTAGGGAAGACTTTGCATAAGTTAGTCACTATTCCTTTGTCCTTACCCATCATTCCATAATATACTTCAATATTATATATTTTAGAAAGACAATCATACTGCAAATCATAACAAACGTATCACTCGAATATACAGTCTTATAATTTTACAAAATCATACCTATTTGAAAGAACTTATTTACAGTCACGAACTGTTATAGAAATTACCTGATATACTATGTATAAATATCAACATATAGTCACGAATAGAATATTATATTCATCGATATATAGGTTTTCAGCGTTTTCGCGACACATGATGGTTTCTCAGTCTATACCGCAACATACGTCTCGACAAGATTTATATATTATAAAATCGCGTGTGTCCATAGTACATGAACTGCAAACGAATTTTATGATACGATCAAATATTTTACCATTAACAATTTAGCATTGCACTGTTATTCTTTTAAAATTGATTTGCTTCATTATCTTGTATAGAAATAATCGATTGAATCATCAATTGAAATAATACTAAGAAACACCCTAATGCTACTGGTTACATTTAAAGAGTGCTGAAGAAATGTTCAAATATTTAGGTCGCCATTTAAACTTAAACTCGAGGTCATACAAACTTCGAAAATGAGCATACAAATATATACAAATTACATACTAAATGATGGGGGCAGAAAAACACCCTAACGCTATCGGTTCTCCTGGGGGATGCCGAGAAAACGTTTTTGTTTTGTTTGTGAGGCAAAAACTTAAAGTGTATACGTTTGGAAAATAGTCATACAAATTTCATACTAAATATTTGCAAAAAAATAAAAAATTGTAAAAATCGTATGAGAGGATATTGGAGTTACGTATATTAGATACAGGGTATAGTAATATAGTATTTAAAGTATATTTAAATACAATTTCAATGTCTAATTAATTGTTCTTCGTGGTTATAGATTCTGTATCTGGTATTATAATAAGTATTTTTTTTTACTTTATCTAAATAAATTTTAAATAGATCTTTGGATTTATAATGAAATTTCATCAAACTATTGGGTTCGATTAAAATGGTTTTATTTAAAAGTAAGCGTTTGAATATGTTTGTATAGTAGCAAAGACTTTAAATGTTTCGTTGAGGTTTTGTTTGGTTTATACAATTTAGGTTCGAATTATGAACAGCAAATTTCAATTTGATTGTTTGACCTTTATTGGTTTAGTATACCAATAAACATTTAATAGTAAATTTATACCATAAACTATGCTCTTCGTTACATTTAATATCTTAAATCATAATTAACTACTGTCGATCAAGATATATTGAACGTTTGAACTTTATACTATAATATTTATTTCAAAAATGTCACTAGAACTTTCTGTGTGACATATTATCCGGTTAGTAATAACATTATCAATTTAAGAATGAAAAGCATTTGCACACCTACACTAGATATAAAAAAAAATATTAAATATATAATTTAATACTATACAGGTACATTTATATAATATGTAATACATTGTATTTAATCTATTTCGTTATTAAATTTCTGTTTCTAGATATATAACTATAATATCTAATAATCATTATAATATTTTAATCCATAAATTAAATTTGTTTGTATTTTTGTTTAAATTAATAGGAATAAAATTCATGTTTTAATTATTTTATAATATACCGAAGTCCGTTCTTTATACTCTGTATATAGTAGGGATGGCCAACATAATTATGTTCAAGAGCTGTATGGATAAATACAATTATATCAAGAGACAATATTTTATATTATTTATATACATTGTTATTAAAATATATCAAAAAAATTAAAACTCAGAAGAATAATAATTAAATTTTGATTTTATGAATAAGACGTGAGCTGCAAGTTGTTATGTATAATGAATCGCTTAAACTCTAATTTTAAATGTTGACGTAGTTATTTTAGTTTTAAAAATTACAAGATCAATTGTTTTGCCTGGATAAACAAAATTCTGTATTATAAACACAGCGTTCAATAACAATATTTTTATATTATGAATTTGTTTTAATTAAATTGAATGTACAATTGTGTATCTAAAATACATAGCTTTGAATCTTCGTTATTGTGGTTTAATTAAAATACTTATTCATATAATGGATATATTCTATTCTGTAACATAAAATACATATTACTAAACTTATTACGTAATAGAAACTACGTTATATCAGAAATTGTGCAGTGAAGATTAATCTATCTATACAAAAGATTATATCACACGAAACTTATTATGTGATTTGTTTTGTGAAAATGGTTTTATTTTATCTAAAAACTCTTTGTTTATTTCTATTAATGGAGTCCAATCAGTTAATAGTGATAAATTATAATTAATCAATACACATTGATGATATAAGTCATGAAACTTTTTTTTTATTAACTGAAAATAATTAAGAATACTTATATAGGAAGGTATAGTATAGATCAAAGAAACATTTTATTACATATATAAAGCTGTGTTGTAAGCAATTCTTCAAGCATTTAACAAAAGACATGATTCATCCTAATCGCACATATATACATATTTTTTTTGTCAAGTTACAACTTAACATCATTTTAATCAGTGACGTATCTATCCCTGGGCTAGTTAGACGGTTTTGAAAAATACATTTTCAAGTACTATTATTCAATAATAATAATGTAAAAAAAAAACATGATAGATAATCTAAAAAAAAAAATACAAATTAAAAGAAAACTATAGTGTGTACCGTTAACTAGGTATTATTTTTATAAAATAAAATCATTTTCAAATAAAAATTGTTCCACGTAACTCGTTTAGATTAAATTTAATAGTTGGTCGATGCAGTTACACAACACTGTACATCAAAAATATAACCGTAGATTTCTATAAAATGTCGTATACAAATTGTAATATATAGCTCTATAACACCGTCACTAAACCACATAATATGATACGGATAATAACATCATTATAAAATATAAATATATACATATTTTAACTTCTATAATCAGAGTTATAGAAAAGCAATTCGATTTATATATAATTATAATAAAAAACACACAACATTCAAAGCAGTTTAATTTAACGCTCCATTAAAAAAAAAAAAAATTCTTAATACGCTACTTATTTTGATTCAATCAACACTGTATTTATTACATCTTGTTATCATTATTTTTTTTGTATTATGATTGTGATAAACGATAATACCATACTATACATATACATTGGTAAATCCATTAGTATCTATTATTATATATCATATGTATTGTTATATGTCTGTGTTTTGCTATATAGTAAATTATTTGATGGGCGTGCATTGTTTTTCGTTTTAAAATAAATTTTAATAATAATTGAGTCATTTTTTTTTTTTTTACTTATTTGTGTTTATTATTAACGTGTTTTATTTTTAATTATGTTTACCAACATCAATATAGATACATAAAAATAAGGTAATCTAGTATTATGCAGTAGGTTGTATTTTCTAATGTTCAAAAATCAATAAAACCATTAGGTTTTTATTTTGTACAAATAGCTTTTTTCAAATTGAAATAAGTGCGAGAAGTTGGTTGTATTTACGAGTATCATGAATTTTTCATTTAATACAATTATTTGATTTTTATCGTTTTTTCAACATCCAAATGTATTTATACAAGATAATAATAATTTTTTCACACAAATTGGTGTTTTAATAAATTATTGTTGTTATGATAATCTATTCAATAATTTGATATACACACAAAAATGATAGTATTATAATAATATAATATATGTATATCGATTCAGCTGATGTGATAGTTATTCAAATATTTTTGAATATCATTTATAATAATTATTATATATTATTTATTTATAATAACGCGTTTAAGTTTATAAATCACTATAGAATTCTTTATTAACAACAGTAGTATACTTAATACAGAACACATTTAAACTCAGATAAAACATGCCTTGCCAAAATTGCTATACTCCGAATGCCTTATCTACAATTGCTATAATAATGATGGAAATTTTGGTAGTCTTATATACGTTTTACTCAGCAAACCATAAAATCGATGAGAAACATCTGGTTATGGATAAAGCCAAGTCCATAGTAAGACAGCTAGACGTCATAGACAACATCATATTTTCTCACAGTCCGGTTTACAATTTTATCAAGACAAAGGTAATTGAAATAAAGAAAACTATGTAAGAAAAAAAAATTTTATGTTGCTTTTATTTAAGCCTTAGAAGTTAGAAGTATGTTTACCCAGAGTTTCTTACAAATTTCAAATATCGTGACAAAATTGATAATTTAAAAATAGGTACCTAATTAATTTTATATATTTTCAGTCAAAATGCATTAGATTTTATAAATGCATGACAGAAATCGTAGATATCGTAGATTATTAATGATTTACATTGCTAAAACCTGATAATTTCTTGGTCAATTACGAGTATACATACCTCAAAATTTCTCAGTAATCTATTTGCCTAACGGCGAATATTCGTCAAACCTGAAAGAAATTATTATAAAATGTCCTTTATCGCATATAAAATTATCATATTATTATAATGATAACATTGCTTATTAACTGATTAAGTTTTCTAATGTTCTGATTACAACAGATGACCATATTTTATTCAGTTATTTTAAATTAAAATACTATATTTTTTATTACATTAAATGTACTTTATTATATGCACAATATACTATATGGCCTGCTGTAATGACTAATCCCCTCCGCCTGCATTCTGCCCCCTACGTCAAAATAGGTATATAAGCTAAGTAAACGAAGAATGATCACTCGAAAAATCACAGACCTAACATAAATGTATGTAAAAAACAACTTTACTATTTAAGAAAATATATTTTCATCAAAAAGTAATAATTGCTTTTTATTTAACAAACGAAAAAACCATTTCCATACGCGTAGAGAGTCAAACTACAAACGAGACGTAAAATTATTATTACAGTTTTAATAATAAATCTCGTTATTATTAATGATTATTAATAAATAAACTAACAAAACTGTAAACTGCCAAGTAGGTATAGTGTATATGTGTATAATACAACGTGGTAGATAAAAAAAAATATTTACTAATGAAGACAAAAGAATATTTTATATTTTGTGATATTTTCGAAAAATACGATGTATCCTATATTTGTTAGTTTTATCATAAATATTATATATGTTCGTGAAATAGGTACCTACCTACGTATACTATAACGACGTGTATAGAGTCAAGGGACACGCGCGTGTATAATTGAATTTTTACCATAAATGAGATTAATTTCGCGTGAATATGAACCGTTATACGTATTACGTACTATGCGAATGGCAAATGTTTGATGGTACTTACGTTTATGTACCTACTACCTGTATAATGAGCCTACTCTTGGGACGCACGTGTGTACATATATTAATTCAGCATGAGATCGGAATTTCGGGTGTGTATATTATATAAATGTATGACGTATATAATGATATTATGTTGTATAGTTTTAATTCAGACGCGCGTTATGAATCCCGCAAAACCCTTTTATGAGGTCTACAGTATAGTTTTTGGACAAACGCCGCAGTTTTTTCATTCGAAATTCTTGTCGAGTCACTAATTCAGCGACTGACAATGTAGGCGGGTCACCACTTTGGTAAAAGGCTATAAAATACCGAAAACAACCAGAAGACGATAAACGATGTAATAATATTGTGTTGTAGACTGTAGTATATTGTACATAGATCAATATCGTAAGTACTGCGTATACAATAGTTATTACGCATTATATTGTGTTTGGGCGGTGAGAAGTAACGAAATAATAAAGTGCCGAACTATGCAAGTGTACACAATACACATGCATCACCCCCCCCCCCCCCCCCCCCGATCATTTAGTATATTAATGATAATGTATTTTGTAAGATTAGTATATTTAATGCACTTCACAATAATATGGTTCTATCATAATGATTGTGAAAAAAATCGCATAAAAGTATATTCGTTGTCACTGAACTCTATATAATATATACAACTATAGTTTGTTATTCCAGAAAAGTTATAGCTTATAAAATTCACATGACATACATAATAGAAAATTAACCTTTATATTGACTCATATATACAGATATTTATACAATGTGTACTATAATTAATTTCAAAAGTTTAGGAAAATAGAAAATTTAGCTGAACTGGCAATAATTAATATCTTGAAACTTTTAAACAAAAAGTATGAAATATATTCATTGAGATTATTCGCGATTGACGAGGACACTAAATTGTACAAACATATTCATTAGTATAAATAAAATCTGCATACTATTATATGTTAGGGAGAAAACCATTCCGATTTTTATGAATTTTTATTAGATTGCATTAATTTCAATTATAATAACATCTTAGAAGTAATTAGTTTTATAATGTACGGTTTGTGTATAGAATTTAAGTTTTAATCCAACACGCTTAATTACTAATGTCATGATTTTGACGTTGTATACAAGTGTGTACAATAATTAATAATCCTTCGGGTAGTTTATGAGTAGACGAGCTTAGAGTTTATTGTTGCAGATAAACGCTGCGGTGGATGCCATGGACAACGAGGACGACGATTTAGCCGTCGAGTACTTTACCGACGCCCTGCTTTTGATTGGACCCAATCAAAAAGTTTTGAGATTAATGCATAATAATTTACCCAGACACATTATAACAAAAATCAAACACTGTTACGGCAAATACTTAGAAGAAGTAGACGACATAGAAAGATAAATATTATTATCGCAATGTTATTTCAATTTTAACATTAAAAATACCCTAAAGCAAAAATATTTTATGACACGAAAACACGAAAAACGTGCTAAGAAATTATATGCTAATGATTTAAATACTTAAAAAAATATCCATAAAATTGTTGGTTTTATTAAAATTATTAAAATTATTATTGTTTATAGTTATTATATTATTGAAAACTATAATTATTATTTATATCCGTTGCCGTCGTTATCGACATAATATTACTTAGGTATACCAAAAATAATAAAGTTGTGGGGTTTTTTCGATTTATAAAAACGAAAAAATATTATGATGAAAAATAATAAACTCGTGATGTTATTGAAATAAATTTTTAACTAGGAAACCATCGTATAATATGATGTTCAAATAAAAGATGTAAAAGTCATCATTTTCCAGACCCTATTAATCAGTAAATATTTTTCAATGTTATTAAATTAAAATAGATTTTTATATTTATTTTCTACAACATTATATTATAATAATATAAAACACAATTTAAATAACATTTTTATTATATTATTATAGATTTGTTCGTAAGAAATTCGGCGGGCATTTACAACAATATCAAATGCAGCTCAAATATGTTCATATTATGTAACAGTATAATATTAGTACAATTAAATTGTTGAAAACTACATGCATGCTGCAATATTTTATAGCTCATTCTTGGATTTTTAACTCACAAAATCCTAAGATTATTTTTTTTTGAAAATTAGAAAAACCTATAAATCAATTCTTTTATTCAAACGTAAAATACACGGCAATAAGCACAAACATGTTAGTGGCATATTCAATAAATACACGTCCTCAGAAATTAATTTATTTTAGCGTTCAAAAACTATATATGTAATATTATAAAATTAAATATTATAAAATATCTAGTAATATTTCATAACGTAAATATTATAATATATATACCTAGGCTATTTGAAAATAAATTACTATAGTGTATGCGTATATGTATAGGAAAAGTAAGGTTTTTCGCAGTCCCTATCTTGTGTAGATATACTATAGTATGAATATACTGTTTGTATTTTACGTGGGATTAATGAACCGTGAAAAACTTAAATAATTTATACATTATTTTATTTAATCATTAAACGTTCGTTATATTTTTATATGTGTGTAAGAGCAACTATACTAAAAACGAGTACACGTATTATGTGATATTATATATTGTATAACGTACGTTAATACGTGCAGTAAATACACAAAACAATTATTGTCAAAAATAAGATTCTGAATTTCGTTAAAACAAATTTTTTGATTTTGGAATAAATGGATAATAAATGCGATTTTATTTTAACGGATGCATAGACGGTTCCGGAGGGACGGGAAAACCGGATATTTTCAATACTTGACAAAAAAATATAACGGAAAAAAAACGCATTCGTATCATACTGTACGATGCAGGTCGTTAGTTCTATATTTTACGCGATGTGCAAACATATGTATGACCTACTACGACGTATAAACATAATAATATTGTGTATTATTCTTACGCAGTAAAGCGTATTGCACGGTCCAGTGGCATTCACAATCGTTACCAGAAATTTTACGAATAGCTGCAAGTGTCCGACATTAAAAAAGTAGTTTGTTGATGATTATTAGAATATATAACAATCTTCAGTAGAACAAATTCAATTATTATATATTTATTCTGTCGAAACTGTTCTTAAAGGTATTTCTATATTAAACAAACTATGTAGTTATGTAAATGTTTAAAAAATTTAAATGTTTAATGTTTATATAAATGTTTTTCTTTTTTTAGGATTCATTATTTAGATAAAATGACATGCAGGTTAAACGTCATTAATTATAACATATATTATGAATTTCAAAGTATTCTATGAAATTGAAAAAAGTAGTTTACGGATAACAGTCAACAGACAACAAACTTATTATTTCTCATTGATGAATTTAATGATGAGCTATATATAGGTACTATATAATATAATACGGAACAAATACACTTCCAGGAAAATTGTTAGAAAAAATATAATGTAGGTATAATAAAAAGTACATTTTTCTCAAATAATAATAACAATAACCTCTCCTATATACCTCCTGTTTATAAAGAGTTTTATTTCAATTTAAAATGTAAAACAAATGTTATTTAAAAACATATTGTGTGTAAGCTTGAAAAATAAATAGAAATTATATAACAATATTTTTTTCGTATTCTTCGCAATTATTGTAATGTACGAGTTCTTAGATCGTTGAATATATTCTATAGCGTTTTGCTTTCATCAATAAAATTGTAGTCCATTTATTTTGCAAATAAAAATTAATTTTTTGAATCTTCGGAAGTGATAGAAGAATAAAAGTTCTATAATAATGTTCTCATATTGTTTATTATCAAACGCACAACAAAAGTTGCAATTTGTTATGGGAAAATAAATAAATACTGATCAAATGTTTTTGTGAATTAACTAACTTAAATGGATAATGTAAATAATACTTAATGATTTAAGCCTATTAATAATGATTGCAATACTTTTTGAAATGTGTTTACCTTTAACGATGACGTCGGTTTTAATTTATTAATTATCTGTATATTGTATATATAATATTATAATATTATATATATTTATACCTATTAAGATATATAGAAATGTTTAAGTTTAAACATTAAATACAAAATTCACCAGAAAAAAACTCATGTTATACTTTCGAATATTAAAAATGAATCTACCTAACAAGTTTAAAAATGTATATTCCTTTTTTAATATTTAATTAACACATTAGCACGTGGAACTGTGGAATGAGTACTTCAAAGGTTTCATCATTTTCTTTTACATAATAGCTATAATATAATTAACTATGCAATAATTTAAGTACTTCTTATTTATTTTAATATTTTATATTCTTTATTGGTATTACTATTTCTAAAAATGTTGACTAAATGTTAATGTTTGGTACTAAAAACAACTAAAAATTAAACACAAGGGTGATAGTATACTATGTTAACAAAAATATATGCATCAGGTAAATCATTTTTTCATTTCAAAAATCGTTATTGACATGTATATTTAATTACTACCTTTTTTTAATGAGATACTTGATTTTTATAGCTTATAAAATGCTAAGCGAAGTTAAGTTGTTTTTAGTTTTAAAAATAATATTGCATACAAAAAAAAAAAAAAATAAAAAAAATATTAATTATGTAATTTATTCATGCATTTTTATGAAACAGTTGTATTTTTTAATAGTACCTAATAGACATTTTAGAAATTGTATTTAATACAACATGCATCTTTGTCTGAATTTAAAATAAAATATTTTCATTAGATTTTACAATAGAGTGAAAAAATGTAATTTTCCATACTAGTTTCTGATTTAATCTCTAACTATAAGACAATTTTGAATCTATGTTTAAGCCAATTTATTGACCAAATAATGTTTTTTTTTTTTTTGTCATTTTTGGACTGAACAAAAGTTTTCATAGAATTATTTTTTTTTAAACAAAAAAATCAAAAACACAATAATAATAATTATTGTTTTTAAATTTAAAAACACACCTGCACAAAATACGAACCAGCCAATTAGAATATCACTATTTTTTAAAAAAAAAAGAAAGAAACACGAACAGTTTAAACTTTAAACTGTTTAAATGTATTTAATTAAAAATATATTTTTGTGTGTATTTATTAAAATAACACCTAAAAAAAAGATATAAAAATAAAATAAAGACTAACACAAGCACAACTTAATAAACATTGTTTTATTATACCTATGCTATTTTTTACTATAGTTTTTTAGCACAACTTTCATTGGTTTTTTTTGTTCTAATGAAAAGTTAGCTTACTTTCCTACAACTTATTAAAATTATAAATAAATGTAGAAAACTTTATTTTAAACAATATAAATTAACATTAAAATAAACAATTAATTAACAAACAAAATATTGTTGATGAAAAAAAATAAGCTTTTTGTCATAAGTTGGTATGAAATACACATTTTTAAATTGAAAGTGCTGATATCACTATTTCGGTTAAAGTAATTTAAAAACTTTAGAATCTATAACTATACTCCGTATTATCGAAACATTAAATACATTAAAACTTGAGACATAAAAAACAAATACTATACGTTAATAGTTATTTTAAATTCATATTTGAAATATTTGAAAGACAATGTTTCTAGGTAGAATTTGATATGTAATATTTGTAAATTAGCTTGCATTTTTTAAATTAAAGATAAATATTATACTGATTTAAATATTTAGTACAGAAAATATCATTGTTCACAAATAATAATTTTAGTTATTGTGTTCTATACATAATGTATGTATTTAGTTGTTACGAAAACCCGTTAAATATAATCGCAACAGCTATAATGTGTGATAATATATTAACGAATTTCGTTTTTCTTTTCGACTAGGTATAATTTTTTTTTGTTCTGTAGGATAAATTTGTAGTACTAACATGTAATAATGCCTATGATATGATATTAAAAGTAATATAGCATTATTGCATAGTACATATCATATATACCTATTTATGTATTACGTATGCAATTTTTTAGAAAAATCACATCGTCGTGTGAGTAGAGATTTAATTTTATATATTATTCGAATTATATAATAATTAAAAACACTAATATACTTAAACGAATTATATTAAATTCTAAATAATATAATACATTATATATTTCTAGTATCAATTAGTTCAAATGATGTACCCTACGTTTTGTATTTAATCATAAATATAAATTCCGTTTACCCAGCTACATTTTTCCTCATGCTTTTCTAGTCTTTAATCAAGTTTCAAAGGAATAATAACCGAGTGAAATATTATATAATAATAAAAAAAATCCTTTTAAATTTAATAAAATATGTCTGCTACGTTTTTTTTTTAGATACATGAAAACGTAATACGTTTTTTCAAAGAATTATATACACGAGAAAATAGTTATGTACGTATCTATCTATATCTACTACCTGCTAGTTCACCTATATTTACGTTGTGACTATCAAATTTAACACAAAAATGAATCAAAGAATAACGATTTTTTTAGGGTTAAACATTTTAAAATTGAAACTACAAAGCTACAATTTGAAGATGTTCAAATCGAAAAAACTGAAATAAAATTCATTACATCCCAAACGTTATTTTCAATATAATGTAAGGATAACGGAAATTGGAATATAAAATGCGTTCTATAGTTTTTATAAACATCAATTTTTGTATTTACTACACGTCATATATCGATGAATTACTTAAAAAAAAAAAATGAGAAAATAAATATGCCGAATTAATATTTATGAATATTCACAAATTGTGTCATTTATATAGACATATTTTGAAAATAAATTCTGAAATCTTTTTATATTATACATTTTATTTTAGTTGAAAAGGTCATGCGTAACAAATGTTATTCTAAAAACCAAATCGATCGGTAAAACTAAAAAAAAAATACTCAGTAGATTTAAAAACAATTTTATGATAATACTTTTGATTCGCAGAGTGATTATGCCCGTAGTAGAAACACTATTTATAATAATATTGTTCTACCGGAATACTGCAGCGTTCAATCGTTTTGTTTAAATTGATTTTTATTTTTACAAGAACATTTGAATAATAATAGTAAATTCTAATTTACATAAAACTCAAAAGAGCATTTATCGCAATCTGAAAGAGAAGTATAAGGGGAAAAAACGTACTATGCACAACTGCAGTGAAACGGTTTCGATATTAATTTACTTCTGAAATGTTACTATGGGTACCTATATAATGATTCTGCAGTGTGCGCCATGTGCCCAACGCGATTCAGCTCAGTAAGCTTAAAAATAATAATAATATAGTGTAGGCAAAACATGTACAACGACCGCGTAATAATAATAATAATATGTTTCGCTCGTAAAAATATGCATTATGTATCCTACATCGAAGCTCCGCGCTTGTATTATAATAAAATAAAGTGATATTATAAACAGTTTGTCATTGTTCATAATAATTTTGTTCGACAAAATATTAAAATCGACTTCGATATTTCTGGCCATTAATTTAGTAGTTAAGTATAATAACAACGCCTATATCGAAAATTGCAAAATGTTATATAGTATGACTACAAGTTCGAGATAGTGTATATTTTAAATATCAACATGTATTTTCTAAATATGTTTTTGTGGTCTCGCAAAAAAAATGTTTTCATAGTATATAGTTTAAAAAATACATTTCTACAAAAAAATCTATTTCTTTTTATGATTTTCCTGGTTTTTTTGCGATCAAATATATTTTCGATTTCAAAGCACAAAACATTTCTTAATATTTTTATGTGCCTATCCGTATACAATAAATTTTTCTTCTTAAAATTTCCCAAGTTATTTATACCCATCGCTGCAAAAACCATTTACCTCCAGGTCTCTCTCCTTAGTTCTTCCTCGTTTTCTATTCCAAGCTCTTTCAAGTCTTTGACCACTCTATTCTTCCATCTTTATCTGGGATGACCTACATTGGCCTTTTTGTGTTTGGTTCTTAATTTGTAATCTTTCCAATTGTCCTCACTGATCTCCATATGACGTACCCAACATAGCTCAATCTACTAATTTTCAAGACTACATTGATGTTGTTTCTCCGTTAAAGTATTGAATTTTCTGGTTTGTCGTTATCTCAAATTCTCCTATATTGTTAATTTTGGGTTCATAGATTATTCTTAATATTTTTCGTTTAAAATTTGTTAGACTAAATTTTTCTGGCTTTGTTGCGGCTCACACGGCCAAACACCATACACATACAAAGAAATTGGTCTCACTAGAACTCTGATAAGAGTTATTTTGTCTTACACGATAAAATCCGTATAATAAACATATTAAATAAATACATAAATATATATATATATTAATAATCAAAATTTAAATGAGTGGAGTAATATTATAGTGGTTCAAATTTTAATTATTTTTTTTTTAAAAGCATAATGATGTATAAAAAAGTGTGAGTAATTTTTACTAGATAAGATTTAGACATTATGTAATTCAGTATTATAGATATATTCTTAACCATCAACATTCATATCGTTTAAACTTTCGATGATTTTAAAATTAATTCCGAAAAATAGATAACTATAATGTATAAAATTATAACAATAGGTATATTCACAAAAAGCACGACTACTATACATGTATACTATATATATTTATTATTTACTTATATCGTGTGTTTATCATCAAAAGATAACAATATTAGCTATATGTGTGAAAATAATATTTTTTGGATCATGTTGCGACGACACACGATATTACGTTAATCAGTTTGCAATGTTTGCGCATATTATATTATACACATCGCACGCGCTTATTATTTGTTCAGGTTCGCAGTGTGTATAGTGTGCGGAAGAGATTACGCTAAGAATTAATTTTCGCGAGTCTTTTCACATTGTTATACGTATATATATTTATATTATACCTGTATACACGATAAAAAGTACCGACCGTTTCAAATAACGGGTTGGCTAACTCACCGATTCGCGGCTATAATACACTTTCATTTACGTATTCGAATGTCGTTATGTGTTTTGACATTTTACGTACAACGAAATCCATGTTGCTTACAGATGTGATATTAATTTTTTGCAAGACTTCTGAGTAGATACAGCAATTTCTTCGAAGGTGAGGGATGGTGTAACTTCACGCATTAACACCTCCTTAATTCCGCACAAACAATTAATTTGGTCGGATGAAGAGTGGTGTACCAATGTTCGTTTTATTGCACAACATGCGTGTGGTTAGAATTATAATTGTTGATACGACTTTTCTTATGAATTAAAAATATAGGACAGGCGGTATAGTATAACGCATTTTAAAATCAATTATGAATATAATATTATAATATATGTATTACTGTATCTAATCGAATAACCCTTATAATATAGATGATTTGTATACGAAGCTTAATGCTTTCGAAAATGTTATCTCATCTAAATTCTACATTATACGTACGTATACATATAATATTATATATTAATAGTATTTATAACACAAATACATTATGCAGTGATTTTGTCATTAGAATTGCTTGAATTTTATATAAAATGTTCCCCCCATATAGTGAACGACGTATAGTATACTTTTAGAATAAAATAAATAAAATAAAAAAACATCATTACGTTTTTTTTATTTTCAACGAATAATATGGTGATAATTTTTGAATCATACTATGATTTGAAAATCGTTCTTATTAGTTATAGTACAATTATTAAAGACTGGCCCGTATCAGTTGAACTTATACGTTGCTGCAGTAAACTATTATTAATGTGTGTAGTGTATATTATATTTGCGTCGTATAATATGTTCAATTGTTTGATAATACTCTTTATTGTAGTATATGACAACGACAATTGGCAGTACTTACGTATATGTGTATAATTCAAATAAAAAAATATATAAACGTGACCCTTTTCTGCATTAAGTGTTGATATAATTTATATTCCCCATTCGTCATAATAATATTATGTAGGGTGACAGTCTATAATATACTACTTCCAAAATTAACATAGTTGAGTTATTACATAAAATTAATTAGAGAAATTCGGGAAATTAAATGTTGCTATCATATGTTTTTTTAAACATACTATCTCCTTTGTTAACTCAAAATTCATGATTAAATGATATCGAAAATTATTTCAATATTTCCAAATGCTAAAGTAACTATTTCCTATATTAAATTTAAATAGTTGATTTGTTTGAAAAAATGGAGCAAAATGTACAGACTACTAATTTTTTTTTTTACAAAAAGTATTATCTTCAAAATAAACTATCTTGTTGATCGTTTTGAATGGGATGATTAAATATTATTTCAATTAGTCTTTTATTTTTATAAAATATATATAAAATTAAGTTATAAATAAATATTGATTTAATTATTTCATATTTGTGTATATTTTATGAAATAATTAAAATAAAACCATAAGTCTCTAACCTTATTATTATTGTTAACAAATACCCCAAAACTATAGTTTTATACATTATCCTATAATAATTCTATAAAAACAACTGCGCACAGACTAAAAAATGATTCTCATTGTGAATTTGATGGTTTTAAAATTTTTATTTCTTGAAATGTCTTAAAATGCAGTTTTTTTTAAAAAGTTTCACCAATCCTTAGTAATATTAACATAATATTTCCTTAAATTATGTCAAAACATAATATTGCATAGAAATGGTACTTTTTTGACACAATAAATAATATTAATTTAGGCTATTAAATTACAATATTACAAAAAAAAATGTGAATTAAAATACTATATTTATATCGTACCTCTATAATGACTTAATTGTTCTTAACAAAAATGCATCAATATTATAAAAAGTGGAATATAGAATTAGTATACGTATTGGATTGTCACCCCATATATTATATAATAGTAGCGCGTCCGTGATAAAAGTATTCCGTGAACGTATTTTTTTTCAACAGCCACGCGCTTTCTTTTTCGTCGCGATAAATTATTATTATGGTCTGTCGGCTTTTCAGTTCTATAACAATACATAATATTTATTTATATTTTGTATATTATACAGGTTGAATCATAGTGTTTTCCGATTTGTATTATAAGGCTAATGCGAGAGAACGTGGTACCTCGCTCTGTATACACATATATCATATATTTTATGGATAATAATTTCAAAATAATATCGCGACAGTTATAATATACCTATTGATTTGTAACCAATGGATGTAACTCATCATTTTCGAGGTGTTTATTATACGTGTGTAATGTACCTATAGGTGTGTATAATAACATTATATAATATTTTAGGCATGTGGCGCTTTTAAAACGATTTTCACTACAGAACAACGCAAATTTTATCGTAACTGCGACATATAAAATGGCTTCACAAATACGACAGTTTTATAATTTGATTTTTTTTTTTATCGCAGAACACTCTACTTGACAAAATCTATAAGTCAAAATGGATACCCAAGTGCCAGGCTGGGTTAGGTTAGAGAGTATCAAATGTTCTGCGACGAGAAAGAATCAATCCGTCATAATATACGTTGTATAAGACCTTTTTTCACAAGGAATCTGAAAAATCGATCGCTTATATTGCTAGATTTACTTTACGAACGCATATTGGTAATTATTTTATAAGTATTATAGTGTCGAGCCTACTAAATGTATTTGTTTTACATAAAATTAACTATATTCGTTTGACAAGATACTACTCCACTTATGTTGAATGCGTATTAATACTATTATTGCGTGTATTTTAGCAGCGGCAATCTGGAATATTGAAGCTATACGTTACATACCATTACTTAAATTTCAGAGGAAAAAAAACGTTAGAAAAACTTTCACAACAATGAGTTGTAAAGAAATCAACGCGTCAAGATTAATTACTATGAAAGATCCGAAACTGCAACCTTTTAAAGTGTCAACTACACATCAGCTTACTGAAGTTGACTGTACATCTGTACGTACGAAAAAAAATATATTGTTATTTGTACAATTAGCAGAAATTCTCGAATAGGATTGCGTTGGAATAGTGTTTAAAAACAAAAATTGTAGTCAAAATTCCTAGAACCTTTGGAATGTGAATTTGGAACAAACATTTTAGAAGTTAAATCATTGATATTATTTTAAAAGAATAATAAATTCCATACTACAGTGAGTGGATTTAATTAGCTATTATTGCTTTGTATATTATATTAACTAATTTAGAAATAATCTACAAGATATTTAAAAATTGATTACGATTATATATAAATAGTTTATAGTTTTAAATAGATAGGTATATCGGTAATGTTGATATTAATTATATTTAAAATATGAATACCCGTTTAAAACCTATTGGAAAAGAAGCATATTCGGTGTACAAATGACAATGTTCGGGAAACGTAAAGCGTACCACACTACCATGTATGGGTATTAGGTCAAAGAACACGGATAAAACACGTGACAATATCGTTGCGACGTCGTCGCTAATTAAATCCTTTCGTATATAATTATTATTCCATGTAATTATTATTCCGTTCGCTCGATTAGATTTTGGCTCAACCGAGGTAACTAAACAACGCGAACGACGTTAATTCATATCGATTAAAAGCCACGAATTTAGTTTACTTAAATTCAATATTTGTGTACAAAATAATATTGTATCTGCGCATTACATTAATTATTATTCAAAAACGAATATAAGCTATCAAAAAATTAAAATTGTTGTGCAATATTTTAATTTTAGTTTTATTTCAAACAAAAAAAATATGTAGAAACTACGTTTACATTAACTTTATTTATACATGATCTAACAAAATATTTTCATACTTAAGATGAAAACAACTCCATGAATTTACGTTTTCTTTCATATAAAATCAACACTAGGAAATAGCCAAACAAAAATACCCCACATCTATAAACAATAATCTAAAACGTATTATTATTTTCATATAGTGGTTATTGAGAAGAGTTTCTCGTATTGGAATGACGATGTACAACTCAGTATTATGATTTAAGTTCTAAAAAAAATATATCATAGCAACGAGCGTTTGAGTGAAAACTAGAACTTTAAAAAAGTACGTAAAAATAGTTTGAAATGCGAAACATTTTATGAAGTTTTTTAAAGTTTTTTTATTATTCAAGTAAAGTATGATAAGTATGCTTATTAGTTTTGATAAATCAAATCGAAAATCATGTAAAAAAAACGGTATGACAATATTTCAATCACCAAAAATTAAAAAAACTAGTAATATGCAATAAAAGTCAAAACTATATAATATTATATATGTATTTATCGGAAAACCAATATTTAAGAATTTAAAGTCTAAATCGACACTTATAACTTACATTTTTCATCGTTATTATTTCCATTAAATAGAATCAATATTATCATACGTATCTTAATTAAATAATATACTTGAATTATAATAACTATTTTTATTATAATATAAATAATATATTTATTAGCTGAAATGTTCAAAGATAATTTTTTGAACTTTGATTTGTTTTCGTATACAACAACATATGTAACATATTAAAAAATCGGCGAGATTTATGTTTTTTTACCACCATTCTCTCGCCAAAAATATTTGTATATATTATTTACAGCATTACATATATATAGAGGAGAGAGTATATATAATATCTATATTAGGGTTCTGCAATATTGACAACGGGGGTGAGATCGCAACGTAGTAACTCTAATACGGTAACTGAGGGGAGCGCAAGTATATAAAACAATATGCTATACGCTGTAATATATATATATATCGCGAAATAATAAAACCAATGAACCATTCGTCTACAATACCCAATATTGTCATACGCCCATCGTCCGTCCCCTATGACACGTACCTAAGCATTCTAGTTTACAATATATTTTTATTATATAATATTATAGTATGTTATATGCTCAACATTTGTCTGTAAATTCATTTGAACATGACATCGTTCCACCCACGACCGCAATAGTAAGTAGTTTGACGACATCGTGATTGTATTCCTACGTGCGTGTTGGTTTTCTAGCAAATTTGTTTATAATTTACACGATAATATTAAATTATTATTATTAAAATAATTGTTTTTAAATCATTAAATAAACACTGTTTACACGATTCATACAGTGTTTAGCACGTCGCTTCATGTTCACCGCCATAATGTTCAACTACGTTGTTTTGTACCCATTAATTAAATATTGTATTTTATGCGTACATAATAAAAACAATATGCTAAAAATATGTTATATTTAGAAATATCTACTTTTGAAAAAGTTCAAAAACTAGTCCTATTTAACGATAACTGCCTATATATTTTAACTAGGACGTATAAATGTAATATCAATCGCGAATAACTCGTGAGCTTTAAATAATAAAATAAAATTGATATTATCTCAAATTCGCAATATTCACATAATTATAAAAAAAAAAACAATACAATACATTCGAAATTTTATATTTTTGTGAAATTGACTAATTTCTTATTTTCTGACGTACGTGTGCGAGTATCTACTGCCACTATACATAAATACAGCGTGACTAATTAATAATAGTTTACAATTTTATCTTGTGGTTTTTATATTATTTTTTTTATAAGTATAATATTATTATCTGCAGATAAAATAAAACAAAAAGTTTTATCGTATAGATTGACATCAACAATCGCATCAAATGTATATTCGTTCTACATGCAGATAATTAAAACTTTAAACACGCACCGTAGAAAAAAACAACTTTTTCTGTATATACAATATTTATGATAAATTATAAAAATATCAACGTAAAGTTATTAGACTGTGAAAAAGATATATTTTCACATGATTTCGAAACAATATTTACATTGTGTTGTGAATGAATAAGTGACCTATCCATCGAATGAATGCAGTTTAGGATCAACTAGAAAAAAAACATATAGGCGAATAATAGCAACCCGTTTTAATCAATTATGTATTTATTTATTATTATACAGAAAAATGGTCGTTTTATAAAATATTTAGCTTTAATATTAAATTATTTTTATCGTTTTTTCATCTCCATTTGCGGGTGCATGTATTATAATTTAGTGTTGAGCATATGTGATATGAGACTTGATCACCTCTTACCATAGGAGCAACTAAAAAAGTACTTAATAGGGAATATTTTTTCAGTACTATCAGATTCAAAATTAGACCTCCATATAAAAAAAAAAAAATGATTTTAAGATAGCTCATTGATGATGACAACCTGATACGGTCCATGGGTATACGTTGATTGCATCAGAAATAGCAGAAAAAAATATATATTTTGAAGTTAAGAAATTTCAAATATGAGATAAAAAATGTAAAGTAAAACATTTAAGAATAAATGTAGTTTATATAAAAGTTTTGCTATTATGCATGCTCGCTTATTTTAAAATTCGCTATTTTTATTTTCGCCATTATTACTAATAATACTTGTGATGTTAGAAAAGAAAATAAACCAATAAAGTAAAAACATACCAACTTATTAGTTATTATACACAAATAAAAATAGATACTTATTATCGATTTTAAAGATTTTTAAAAGGAGCATGATTTATGAATTGGTTAGTTGGGTATTAGTTAGACGTAAACTATCTTAGAATTTGTTGAAATGTTGATCTCGATGTGCCTATATACTTCCGACACAACGTCCCAACGACACGTATCACCAGTTTCCTGAGGATTACGCGCTCGGCAGCGTGACACGGTTCTCAAAGTCATATTAATTATTCACAGGCTCCTTGAAGAAATAGATAAATAGACCATTTCATATGTCTCATCTACGACCGTTATTAATAAAATAAAATGTACATTAATTTTATACTTCAATAGTATGAATAAGTTGAATAAATGCAAGGAAAACCTTGCTAAAATACCCTTGTAATACATAGTACGGCCATTCACGCGTAAAATATATAAATGTACATTTTGATAAAATCGTTACCACGGAGGATTTGATGTATTATTATTGTTTAACTCAAGAGTCCGATTATAACAAAGCGAATGTCGCGTAATATTATTTATTGCAAAAATCTTCTTATTTTTTTTTCAATTGGTTGAAATTGCTGGTCTCCTGACACCCTAGTCCGAAACGTCCTGCAGGAACAGCAGTTAATGAGAGTATGGAACACAGATATTAAGTATAATTTAATAATCAAGAATAATAAAAATGCTCATTACATACGTATACACGTATACTATATTATTAGCGAGTGTATAAAAAATATTATATTATAATATAATGTACTTACAATAATCGAATTAGTTGCAAAGAGATATTTCGAAGGAGAAATAATGTATAGATTTAAGTCATACACCAAACCGTTTCTTACCTGAAAAATAAAAACAATGCGATTATGAGTATGATAACGTATGATTGTCGAATACTAAATTGGACATTATCATATTAATGATATATATTGGTAGATTCGGAAAACCCGAAAAAAAACTCTGGTAAAATAATCACGTAACACGCTATATGACGACGATTTTTTTTCATAACTATATCACAGTATATATTATAAATAATATCGTCGGTTCGTTTTTAAGCCGACGACGCGTAATATTATGCATGTATTATATGTATTATATGTATGTCATTGGATTAACAGAGCAGTCTATCCGAAATGGAATTTATGAGGCACGTTTACAGATCGTTTTGATAATTAATTGAGGTAAAAATATGAAATTACAATCAATGAAATGAGGCGTACGTGGGCGAGCCTTTTACAGGTTATTTTAAACTTTAATATTGAATGAATTAAACCCATGTAATCTAAAAACAAATAATTACATGTCGCACCTGTATCCTACATGTATTACAATAATAACAACAACAAGTAACAACACATTTATGGATTACTGTACGAGGTTTATGGGCCATATATATAACTACAGACACACTTTTTTCACGATTCGTGTATCGTAATATTGTATTTTATTGTTAATATAAATTGTGTATATATATATATATTATAGGTATACGTAATCGTACTTGTTGACGTGGTTTAATATATATATTATATATTTTACTGTGCGCTAAAATCGCCCGGTAAATTGTAAAATTATCATCCGTTAGAAGACAATATAATATCAAGTGATAGTAAAATCGATAGTTAATCGAGTTGAAATACATATATATATATAATGTATGACGATGACTTGCCATAGCGACTATAGACCAGGAGAGAGTTTATTATACGAGATCGTGGTTCAGCTCCTCTGAGAACGTTTTGTGTGACAATCCTTTTTGTTTTCGTATTTTTTTTTTTTTGTTGTTGTTGCTGTTCGTCTTCTCTTTGAGCGTTTCGCTGTTTCACTCGCCATGCTGCCGCCGTCGCAGAACAACAGCGCCAATAATCGTAAACATTATTGAAACTCGGGAGACCCATTCAAAAAACTTTATTCCTTCGCCGTCGTAGTATATTATTTCACTCTTATCCTTTTTTTTTTATTCAGTTCCCTTATTCTCCGCTCCTCTCGACTTCCTTATTACCTCTCTATATTCTCGTGGACTGCTGCATGGCGGCGCGTGCACACATTTTCAGTACCAGTTCATTACTTTTGACGAGCACGAAACGTTAAACGGGGTTTTCCAGCCAAAACTCTTCGATGCATCTGCATTATTTATTTATTTATTAAACGCCAATGGCAATTTTTTCTATAGTAAGAATTAAAATAATTAATTGTGTATGAGTAATATAGGTACAATAGATTACTACACGAAAATATTCATAAAATATGATAATTAAAAGAACACTAATAATTCAAAAATATACATAATTAACAAACAAATTAGATAAAGGTAGTAGAGTGGCCAAGGATTTAATATTGTTTGCAGCTCGGAGCATACGATTATATTATATAGGTACTGTGTAAATAATGTATTATGTATATTATATTTGCACTGAAATCAATTATAATATTTTGTAGCTATAAATGATAACAATAATAACGGAAAATACACGATAATGTATAATACCTATACAAAATGTACTCGTAATATGAGTTAGTTAAAAAATTTGGCTTTGGTTTTTGAAGTTTAATGTAAGTAATTACTTCGAGTTCAGAGTTACTAGTTATAAAAAAAGTTTGATCGGGCGAGGAAAATAAGTATATACTCATAATAACAGATTTTCATTTGATAAATTATGGATTTAGGTTATTAAAGGAAAAACATCTTTAAAGTTGAAATAAGGATTTATTTTTCCAAGGAATTTCTGAATATGATCAAAATCATAAAATCATAATTTAATCTCAAAAATATACCGAGTATTTTTTTTAGAATGAAATAAACCACTATACTATAACATTATGTATAATATAGTAGATATAAAATAATTATTTAAGAATTCATAATTATTTATGAATGGTTGAAGGAAATGGCTGACTCAGTGACATAGTGCGCACTAATATAACAATTTGTCACTTATAAGTTATAATAACTGCCAACTGGGATGATAAACTAAAATAACTGGAAGGAATTATTTAAATATTTAGGTTAAGTTATTAAGTAACTTGTATTGAAAATAAATAACTAACTTTAATATAAAATAAAAGAAAAATTCTTCTACATTGAATAAATGACAGATTACGCGTCTCAAAGTGACAATTGTAGGAGCTATAATTGTTATTTTATTACGGATGAAGACTCAACATTTATAATGACGTGTTGTATAGTAAAATTTTAAGTGTAAAATAATGCATACAATGAAATTTAAAATGATCTTATTTAATGACAATGAAAAAAAAACCATAACTCATGATTTGATGAATGATATTTTACGATAAAATGAACAGTTTCGACAAATTCATTTGCTGCACATAATTTACTCAAAATAGGACAATAAACCATACAATTTAAGAAACTGAATTTCTCTAAATAAAAACTAACTGCCATTGCAGATCTTGGAGTATAATTACGGAAATAATATGTATTTTTGTATCATAATATATTATGTTGTATACAGTTTATACTTTGCAAATATAGTTGCATCCACTATGGATAATTAAGAAATGAAAAAGCTGCAGTTGAGATGAAATTATATTGTCCTAGAAGTGCGTTGTGATTAGAGTAAATATTGAGTCCCATTTCGTTTTACCTCTTCCGCCACAATAATTATAATACCTAGCTACGTATTATTAAAATTATTATTATTCATTAGACATATAATAAAATAACAAATAATATTTTATCACGAATATACGATGTTAACATTTTTCAATGTATTTAAAATTTTTATTCATAATTTTATTAGTATAAACATTTGAACTATCGTAATTATTTTTGTTATTCATTTAGTTTCATATTATAATAAATATAAATTTATATTATTAAGACATATGATATAATAATATTTTAATTATCAAATTTCAATTTTATTATGATAAAAATTGTCTCTATTTTAAACTATATATTTATAATTTATCTTCGTTCTTTAATAAAGTGAAAACATATTTAAATATCAGAATAGGTATGTTTGAGAAAACTATAACGATTTTTATACAATATATAGTTACATAATGCAATTTAATGCAAATTGAATATGTGGACGGTAATTTTGGCGATAATAATTATGAATTTATAATTCAAATTGAGCTTTGTCGGAATTACTTATTAATATTCAACGAAAATAAATATAATATTGACATACACATTAAACTACACTTAGGGGTAACGATATATATTTTTATATAATTACGTCATTATTCAATGTACGCATTTGAGTAATAACCTAGCCTATATAGTTATATATTCAGGACTGACCATAACTACTATAATATAATAATATACATAATTATTTACCAAACATGCTCACCCATTCATGATGAATTTATTCAAATTCTAATTTTAGGTTTTTATAAGAATATATATTTAAGGATTATATTTGTAATTATTTAAATTTATATACCATTTAAGCAGTGTCTTATATTTTTATTGATTTCCTTTTTTAAACGAAAACTATCACTTATTTACTGTAAATAATTATGTGATATATATTAAAAATATGAACGTTCTTAGCTAAATTATAATTAAAACGAACATTTTCTGAGTTTATTACTATATATATATATATAAAAACATGAGTCTTAAAATTGGTTTTGCCAAAAAATAAAAAATAATAATACATATGTAATATTTGGTCTAGTATATTTATTATACTCGAAAATTTTCATCATAGCCCCCATATAGCATTGATCTGTTATCTTTGATACACAAAGTTAAAAAGTTAGAGAAACTAATCGTTCAAGTTTTGATTTAGAAATATCGATATATTCAAAAAAAAGTCATCTGGTATATAATTTTGAAAAAGGGTGATTTTTATTTGAAAAATAAATAATACATTGATATCGTTACAGGTCCTAAATGGTATAGCATTAGTAGTATTTGAATATATGGATATTTATTAAACCTAAAAGTACCACGAATCAGGTTTTGAATAAATTCATAAGCAAGAGAAATAATTGGGATGAGTGTGATTGATGAATCAGTCATCTGTATAATATAATCAATATTATATTATAATAATATTCATTTAGTTATCTACCCGATTTTTATATTCAGGCGACTAGGTATATTATTAAATTAATAATATGAAGTTATGTACGTTATACGTACTATATAAATAAAGCGTCTAATCGTTTTAAAAATTAATTTCAGCATAATTCAACATCGGATATTGAATTATATTGCAGAATATAGATAAGTACAATATTTATAAATTATAAATTATGTAACTATATAATTTAACAATGCAACTATACCATCAAATGCGTCGATCACGTGGAATTGCTCTGTACCTTTACGGTTGTGTAATATACAAAAGCACAGAGAACTGTGAGAGATCAAAACCACATTATAGTCTATAGACAGGTACCGGGTTAATCATTTAATTGACATAATGACGTACATAATACTATATTATATTATATGGAATGGACGTCGGGTACAGTTATTGTTGTTCCAGCTACTTCAATGCTACTCACTGAGACTATGAAATTGATTTTGGTTTGTTTGTTTCTAATCGGAAAATAGTTCAAATCGTAGACGAAACATCGTCGTGAGTAGTAATGATTTCTTACTGGGCATAATTCATTTAGGTTTGGAGTAACCAACCGTACTATAATAGAGTAACTATCAAACGATTTGCAGTATTACGTGATTTATTTTTTTTAAACAGATCAATTATTATAATGCTAAACGCGTCGATTAATAATATTGTCCAGGTACCCACTTTTAATTGTTTTCATGAAATATTTACATTATAATACAATATTATACAGAAAATACTATACATCACGCCCATCGCGGTTATACAGTACAATGTATAATATTGTCGTTCGTTTTTTGCACGATTTGGCTGGAGTGTATAAAAACAAACCTACTCCGTAAATATAGCGCATACCTATCTATCTGCAGCACACTCATAACATATATATATATATATATAGAGAGAGAGAGAGAGAGAGATACATGAACTCTACAGTGTATACGAACCCTTCAAAGATCCGATGAGAGACAGTTATTTATTATAAGGAATGAAAATATATATATATTTCACCCATTTGTAGGGAGACTGTGTACATTTTTGTTCGTACTAAATATTTGTTTACATACCCGCGCGTCGCGTTTAAATTATGGACGTAGCTCGCGTACAGGTATCGGTAAAAGTAATAAAGTGTGTAACGTACAGAGTGGTATAAGATTTTATAGTTTTGTGTGACCAACGAACACGGTGGAGCCCTTTTCAGAGTGCCGTAGAGTGACTTGTATAATATTATATACACTAGGCTAAGTCTTACACATGAGTGTCAACTCTGAAAACAATAATATACTATTCTGCATCTATTTTGATAGTTGTACCTATTGTTTATTTTAATGTTAGTATTATATAAGTGTGAGCATTAATTACCTATAGAATTATCGAGTGACATACGCTTTCTCATTTATATAGTATATGTGTAATTTATTGTTAGTTTTTGAGTTATAGGTATATACTAGTATACTATACCTACGTAAGTATGCGCGATCAATAGAACTCAAACTAAATTGTTAATAAATTATAACTATATTGGTTATATTCTTATTTTAAGTCCAATACTGATATATTTGTGTGCATAATAATTCAATAATTTATAGCTTATTTTTCATCAACTACCCTTTTCATAACTCTATATCGATTAGTCGCTTTTTTTTAAATTTGCTTTTAATTTTCATCACAACACTATATATCGTTTGCAAATAACTATTTAAATGGTTAACTGAAATAATTTCATATTACAATATGGAACTTCGTACAGTATAATGTTTATACGGTATATGTTTATGCGATGATTAGGTATTTGGAAAATTTAATATTTCTGTAGTATTGTTGAATGTAGGAAATATTTTTGAAATATCCGGAATTTCCAAATCCGTATGAAGCAACTTAATACTGTATAAACTATCATAAATATTGATAATATATTTTACATTTTTGCGATACTAAACAACCGATTATTACGATATAATTTTTTGATTATTCTCGACCTGCATTCTTTCATGTATCTATATTAATAATGCCTACTGGAAAGTTGCGTTCTGAACTCTCGTGGTTCGACTACTGCACGTTGCTGGTAGCAGTAGCACATCGATTTTTATGGGGTATTTTTTATACTTGTAAATTGTATTACTATCTGTGAACGTTGCCTTCAACCGAGAGTGCTTGATCTTTACTAGGTATCGGCACAGACTAAATTAAATTTCATTTATTTTGTGGTATCGGGTTGACTACAACCAAATTGGTTTTAACACTTAAAAAACGACACCAGAATGATTTCTGATATTTTATGCGACAGACGTTCGAAATGATTCCCAATGGGATTTTTCTATAACATAAACTCCTGGCCCTGTTTCTGAATAGAAAATAATAAAACATATCAAATTATTATCGATATGCCTACTATCTACCTACACACAATAAAATTTAAGAAAAACAATAATAAATAGGTAATTTTAAATTAAATTCTACATAATATTATAATTGTTGAGTATAAATATTTTGACTAATCCAAATTCAAATATTTATTTCTCCGGGCAAGTAATTTTTTTGAAAATTAAACTAATCGTTTTTTTTTCAAGGAAGCTGTGAAATCAATTAAATAATAATTTAATTCAGGAAATGACTCGTGTATAAGTACTCGTTTATAATATATATCTACGTATCAACGAAAAAACTATAGTTCAGATTTCAGATGTTTCGGAACGAATTCGCGCTTACCTACCGCAACAACGGAACAACACATAAAGCCGTATTCAGTTCTTGCAGCCATTGCGAAAACTCGTCGTTTTAGTTAAGTTGGAACAGGTCACTATGGATATTGGTGGATTATTACTTTTGTAGCAGTCACCGAGTATGATAATGTAATATTATGATTTAATATTAAAGAAATGCGAGGACACGCAAACTAGCTGAGTTGGGACTTGGGGTAGCTAAAAAATATAATATTCCACAGGACTAGTTTTTAATATCGTAAACGCAACAATATACTCTGTAGTGTTGCTGTGAAGTATACATATAATGATTAAAGGATATGTATATTTACGAAGAGAGACGTACATAACAGTCGTCGGACACGTTTAACTAGCGTTCATATTATTATAGTTCACAGAAACGAAAATAAAACATTAAAATACCTACATTATTATATTATTATCGTACTCGTAAATAAATGCGGCGTGCGTTCACGCGGGCACGCGCCGCTCTCGCGCAACTATCGTGTCTGGTCGTTTTACAAACCGACTAAAATTTCGTTTGTTTTGTACCGTCGAAAGTTTATTAAAACGGCGCTATCGTATACGACCGATATAATATATATTTTATTCGCTATTGCGGGCGCGGAGAGAGGTTAATATCATTTTTATTGCATCCCACGCCCTCGTCGCCGTCACCCGGTCGGTGGCGGTAGCGTGCGATCCGGCGGTTGTTATAATGCAATATAAGTATATATACACGCGGACGCGAAAAAAATATATACGATATTATCATACGCGGCGGCCGAGCACGCGATGTCGGCAGCGATTTTTGTTGTTTTTTTTTTTACAGTTATTTATTTTTCATATTGTTTTCGGTATTAATGTGTGTGTGTGTGTGTGTGTGTGTGTGTGTGTGTGTGTGTGTGTGTGTGTGTGCGTGTGTGTATGTGTGTATGTTGAACACGAAAAGTACGTGTAATAACACAAACGATATAATATAATATATATATGTATATACGAGTATGCGCGGTTGCCGACGGTGGATTAGAAGGCGAAATCGCATTATTATTATTATTATTATTATTATTATTATTATAGTCTATATAATACGCGTTCGTATTGTAATATATACAAAATTATATGTATCGTGTATGATTGTGGTTTTTTTTTGTATCCTACACATTATAAATACAATATTATAGGATGCGATATATACAAATAATACGTACATCCATGTTTACTCCCGTTTCATTTATTTTTATTTTTTTTGTTTAATAATGAATTTATTCGAATTCTGATTTTTTAATTATTTATATAAACTTAAAGACGATATTTTCAAATTAATGAGACTTTTTATATTATTTTTAAAAAGTGTTTTGTGACAATATAAAATGAGAATCCTCCTTTTTACTGTAAATTATTTAGTGGATAACATTTTTTTTTAAATGTCGATGTACCTAATTTAAAATTCAAACGAATAGTTGGTGAACAATTAAAATGTTTATATCAAGAATAAAGGTCCTTATAAATAAAGAAAATATAAAATATGTGTAATTTGGTATATAATATTTATTGTATTTGGACCGCTTTTACAAATTATAAATTTCAATGGATTAAAATTAATTACTCAAGTCATCATAGACCTCATATATTTTAAATTCATAATTACTAATCGACTATCCTTAGTATATATAGTTTAAAATGCTCAAAAATAACTACTTCAAGTTGTGATTTTGTCAACATTTTTGAAAAAAAAAATGTTGTTAAATAATGAATAGTAGAAAAAGGGATTTTTGATTTGGAAATATAATATCTTAAAGTAAATTTAAAAATTTCATAAATCAGATATTGAGTTACTGAAATATTGAAGAAAAAATAAAGTGAACATATTTAGTGAACCACACAGTACATACGAATTGTGTGTGCGTGCGTGCGTGCGTGCGTGTGCGTGTGCGTGCGTGTGCGTGTGTGCGTGTGTGTGTGTGTGTGTGTGTGTGTGTGTGTATGTGTGTGTGTGTGTGTGTGTGTGTGTGTGTTCTTTTTCCCCGTTGTTTTATTAACCAGACGATTACGTATTGCTAATACACTAGTTATTAATGGCAAAAAATATAATCACTATAGTATATAATATGTAAAAAAACATTATAAATAATATGTCATAATGACATGTACTGCAGTAGAAGAACTGCTTGTTAGAAACACTATTGAACCAAGATGAAATGTATCAACTATCCGATTATTTATAATAAGTGATTGGTTTTATTTACTATGAAAAAAATGAATAATTTTATCTATTATGAAAAAATATGTATTTATCAATTTATTTTTTGCGTCAAGTAACTTTATGTCCATGCTTTCATAAGAATAATGTTGATCAAAACCGAAACACTAATACGCGTCACGCCGAAGCTGAACTTAAACGATAACAGTAAAGAGCATAGTAAGTACTGAGCTTAAGATAAAATTTAGTAAAAATAAACGAGATTAATTGGACAAATAAAACTCAGTATGGATACGGAACGAAAGTAAAGATTAAATTATGAAGTACTGTAATACTATAGTAGTATTATAGTAGTAACTTGGCTCTAATCGTTTCAAATAACCGATCTGTTGTTTAAATAATTCGATTAATTTTCAATGTTTTTATACGGTCGCGGGTCGGTCCCTAGACATTTTATTTCAATAACGCGATTGTATCTATTATCCGTGTTCCAAACAAGCGGCTTCCATTGCATATATATATATATATATATATATATATATATATGAAACTCGTGTTTTAAAAATAATATCATATTACATAATACAATCAAAACAACTTGGATAGTTCGAAAAACATGACATTTCAAAGATTTTTTTTTATTATATTTGAAATCACGATTACTCGATGAAATTTTATTCTCGCTATAATCATAATAGATTTACAGTTAAAGTTAAGATATTTTTGATGAAAAATAAAAAATATAAAGGGTATTATAATTGATAAAAATATTTCAAGTGGTTATTGTAGTGATTGTGAAAATGACAAAAATCATGAGCTCAGTATACTTGAGCAAATATTTCTGTGAAACAAAACATATAAGTACCACCAATTCATAATTTTAAAGTGCAAGATGATTTGTTGAACAGAAGTGTAAATATTTATTTCTTTACTAAAACAGACGAAAAATTAAAATATAATATTTTTATAAAAGAAACATGCAAAACGCAAAACATTAATAACTTTTTAAAATTTAGTATACTTAAAGTATAATATTCAATTATCAATTAATTTTTATAAATATTATATTCTGTTTAATTTATATATATATATATATTTAATAAACTTTTAAAAAGGTTTTTTCATTATATAATTCAAAGTTTAGACTTAATTTAAAAAAAAATTGAGTTAGTTATTTTGAATAACATATTATAACTTGAAACATTTTTTAAATACTCTTTCAACTTCACGGTACAGATTCTATTCGACCTATATAATCGTAACCAGAATAAGCAACGAAAGCGGAAAATTTGTAGTTATTCCGGATTGTTGGTTTAGTCGTTTAACAATATTATCACGATTTTCATAAAAACTGATACAATGGAAATTTTAAACGTTTAACATATTTTTTTGACGCACGTACAATTTATTCCACGGTAATTTTGTTTTATTCGTCCGTATACTGACCACTCCAGATTATTTTATAGGTATACTTATAGATGACGGTAATCTACTTTTAAAACCTTAAAGTCACGAATTTCGGTGCTCGTAAATATTATGCAGTGTGTATGAAATGTGCTTTTACGTATATAAAAATAAAAATTAAAGTAACTTAAATGTCTTTGTTATAAGACTAATGCTACATTCTCGTGCTGTTTTAGATTTTACATAAAAACATTAATTATTTTAATGAACCTCTGAATGAATAAAAACTAATGTTTTCAAAACGTTCGATAACAATAACAGTAATATTATTATTTATAATACACATGATGCATCTAGAAATTCGGGCACACTACATAATATATATATATATATATATATATATATATATATATATGTATTATATATACTCTCTAAATGGAAATAATTAGTAAAGTTTGGGTTTTTGTAAGCTGCTGTGCTGAAACGGCACTTGGATTTATGTGAGCCGTAAATAAAACGCACAAAAGCGAAGAGCGACAAAACAAAAAAAACCATATCCGACAATATTTTCTGCGGTAAAAGACACACTTTGCCAAATCGACCCATTAAACTCTCTGGGCCGTATAAATCAGCCTCGGGAAAATTGCTCATTCCCAGATCATTGTATTCGGCTGTATATATAATAGTGTTCGAGGACACAACTGCAATTATCGAGAGAAGTGAAAAAAAGTGCTTCATAGTATGGATTAATCTATTATAATTATAATTCATAAATGTTATACATATATAGCAATATATTGCTATAGGCCTATAGCTGTATATTGGTGTCATCCGGTCTTAGTAGGATAAAGGGTTTTCCTTCTTAAACTGTAATAATACTGTACAAACTTTTTTTTAAACTAAAATGTCATATTTTTGGATATTTCTTATAATTATAACATTTATTTAGTTTTTTTCTCCTGCAGTCTCCTTATAGATGAATATCTTAAGAATTTGACAGATATATATTTTTAAAACGAATTATCCTTACAAAATATATATAATCATGTTATTGTAAAGTTGACTAGTAAGTAAAACGACAGTGTGCTGTATTTTGTTATGCCGAGGTGGATGAGGAGGATCAGAGACAATTATTGGATTGAATTTGTATAAAGCACGGTGGAAAATGGTCGTGGCGAGAGATCCCGAAGGGAATCGCATCGTCAACGACGAAAGACGTACACACACACATACACAATTACGCACACACACATACAATGCACTTAAGTGAATACATTGTGTGTATTATACTGAAGCCCACGACGACCAGGAGGCGCTGGAGACTTAATCGAATTCGATTCACGTCACACGCGTGCAAGAATATTGTGTGTATATATATATATATATAAAGGTAAAAACCGATTAGATTATGGCGAATTGCCAATTAGAAGCTCTTTGCATCGTCTAACCTACCCCCAACCTACATTCAACCACCCCCACTTCAACGAGTGAGTCGACCTTTAGGTGATTAGACGACGACTGTCGTCCCTCGTCGAGTTACCGCAGCTACGACGCTCATCTATTTACTAGCTGGTTCTGGATACCCATATATATATATATGTGTGTGTATTATTATGCTACCAAATTCCCCAAACACCCACCACCGTGGTCAAGAGTAAAGTTCCGAATCACTATACCACTGAAATAATATATACATACGCTTGTGTGGTGGTCACGACTGCATCCAGCATGTTTCTCTTTCACCGTCATATTCTTTATCCGGATAATATTTATATTTTATGTACAAAACTAATTGACTATAACTTTTTAATATATATGGTTAGACCTGCATAATATATGAAAAATATGTAATATTTAGACTATAGAAAATACAGATTTTACGAATTGTACAATTTAATAACATTGATTGATTACTATAATAATATTCAAATTAAAACCTATTATCATAAATTACGTCTGTTATCCTTTGTAGGTATACGTATTTGAATAATATTCGGAAAATTCGCGAAAAATTCCCTACGGGACCCTCAAAATTCAAAGAATTTGAATATATGGATAATTGATGGATAGTATTGTGGTAGTGACTGATGGGTATACTCGACTAATAACATGCTTTAAATATACTTAATATTTTTATCGCAGCTATCAGAACCATAGGTATGTTATTTTCTCAGCGTACATACACATTTGTATAATATTGTTATAGGTACAACGTTCATGCGTAGGTACTGTCGTGGCGTATAACATTACTATTATTATCACTATTCTTGTAGTTATTGTTGTTATTGTTATATTCGCATCGGAAACAAGTCATGTGTCACCGCTACCGCGTCTCCGAAATAATTTTCGTGCGTTCTAATGCATATAATATTGTATTGCAATAATAATTCGTATATTACTATAATATAATATAATAATATTATACGTATGGTTGTCATGCCACCGCCACCCTGATTGTTATACAATTTACATCGTACGTACCTGTACCTACGCGTACCGCCACGCCGTGTGCAGTATTATGCATATAATTTGTTCGCTGATATAATAATATAATACATAGGTATTACAATATACCATCTATATGGCAATATGTTATGTATATTGTATATAGCTTAATAGTTTCCCTAACCTAACGATCATTGAAGTAATATAATGTAATATAATCGTAAATAAATACCTTTGATCGTAAATCCAACATATTAATTATTATTATTCGGTGTAACGAGTTATTATGGCAATGACCAGCACCGTTTCACTGTTTCGTCAGAATCGTCATTATATAATAAACCTAGTTATATACACGACAAATTGAAATAGTTTTCATTTGTATTATTGTGGATAATATACTAAATTACCCAAACATTGCTAAGAAAATCAAAATTAATCGGATATACAAATTGAATATATGCAACAATACGTAAACCTCTCGATTTGATGAGTACTTATAACGAGGATATATTGTTTTATTTTTAATTATCGAAAGTATTTTATACGCGGTGTACACCGTGTCTAAGGATTTAGAACTAAAATTAAAATTAGTAACAAACATTTAAAAAAAAAACATTTTTCAAAGTTCTGATTATTGAAAACATAATGTTAAATACCAAAATAGACATACATATACATATATATGTATATATATATAACATTTGAAATGTTTCATGAAGGGACAAATCATCCTGAACTCTTTCTTTTTATATTACGTCTATACTCTATAGATTTTTTATAAGAGTTATAAAAGTGTTTGTCTGTTCAAATGTTTTATATTTAACTTTTTTTCTTTTCGGTTTTAACAATATTTAAATAATTTAAGTCAATAGTTAACTGATGAAAAAAAAACTGCATATAATATATTACCTAATATAATATAACGTTTACAGATTTCATAACGAAATGTATGTTCATGGTTTTAAAGGACTTAGTAAATAAGTACTTACTTATTTGCAAATCGATGTGATAAAATAAAATTTAGCAAGGCACGTTATTGATGTTTAGGGATTGGTTATGGACCTCCCTAAGGATACAATAACAGGCCCCTTAAGTAGATAACCCTGGTTCTAACACTGCACTTACGAAATTCATGGTTGAGGTGAATTCGTGACGCGATATTCTATAGTCACACTGGTTTAACCTTTTATTCACAAGTCAATAAGTCATAACCAAATAGCACGAGTTCAATTACACCGTACCTTAGTATGTATACCGTACAGTGTATATAGTAAATAATATCAAACATAATATACAGCTGAATAAAGATAATAATAATAATAATAATAGTACAAACATAGCACACGCGATAGATGGGCGACGGCGACGAGTGACAACGGCTAGAACGCGTCGCAAACTCGCAAAAATTATATTATGGCGGTATATAACGTACAATACCAATTTAAATTAATATCAATTGTACGGCGCATGTTGTAATGTTACTTTCAAGTTATGAGCTTAACCATATTATATAATATGTACTTTTATATATTACAATCTACATATAGACATATAGTACAAATAATTTAAAACGAATGAATATATGAAAAATATTATAATACAAATTATACTATATATAATTAATATTATTGTTTAATATTACAAACAGTGCCGAGGGATACTGGGGAAACGATAGAACACAAAATAAAAATAAGAAAAATCAAAAATAGCTTGAAGTTATAACTGTATTTTTATAAATTATAAATAATAATTTAAAGCTGATTACTGTATTCGAGTTTAAATTACATTGAAAAAATATTTAATTTGATTTAATTCGTTGATGATTTCTAAATATCAATAACAAATTATATTTAACAATTTAAGCATGTTGGTATATTGTTTATAATGAAAAAAATCAAAATACTTCATAAAATAAAATAAATACAATATTAGTTAGTCTCGATTATCGACGATTATTGTAGTTTACGTTTGAAATAATAATTAATAACTATTGCACATTTAATGCCTTAGTCATTGCTCTTGTATAGTATTTTTGTTTTGTTTTTTTAAATTTGTTCTGTTTCGTTTATAATCATATACCATCATAGTGAGGGGATCATAAAAATGTTGACAAGCGTGCGGGTACACCGTACTATATTATATAATAATGTAACCCACTGCGTGAGATCCTTTGTTGGTCGTCATGTCAAACGGTCCTACATAAAATATATTTTAATTCTAAATCACTACCATGTAATACATATAGTGAGCGCAAATTATATGGATTATTATTATTAATTATTATTATTTGTCTATACATATAGGCTATGTAGTTGATAAAATGTCGTCTATTATAGACAGTATGATGATGATAGATTGATTATTGATGAGTAATTGAAAATCGGCGGGATAATAATATCAACTGTGTTTATTACGAATTCTGTAACTTATCCCGAGTGTCGCATCAACCATAACTTAATTGTGAAGAGTTAATATACATATATTTTATGGCATAATGATCACGTTGAGTTAGATATTTAAATTCCAAAACCCTTGACATCGAAAAAATAAAAGTATAAATATTACAATATGTATAAATGATTCACCAATAACATTATACGAATACAACGTGGTTATTTTAAAGTTAATTTTTTTTTCTAAAAGGTTAATTTTTTAGATAAAATATGTTTTTACACGAAATAACGTGAACAATTAATTATGTCCAAATTAAAAATCAGTGTACGATTCCGAATATATATATTATACGACAATAATTATTCCATTTTTATGACACGTCTGTGTACACATAACGTAGTATTTTATGTACCTAATTGTGAGCGTTATAAAATATAGAGTTATTCAACAAGGACGCGCGTACCCTTTTTCTTCTTCACTAACGAAGTTATTCAAAATTTGATTTTTGGAATTTTGAAATACACTTAAAAATCCTATTTCAAAATTCTTGAAATTTTTTTTTTTATTACTCAAGAAATTTCCTGCGGAGATACAAACTTTTGTTTTTTAAATTACAACTTAATTTTCTGCTGTAAATTGTTTAGTAGATATTTTTTTTTTAAATGCTGATGTCTCAAAATCAAGATTCGAATGAGCAGTTTTAGAGTTTTTAGTTTTGTGTGTGTATTTAGAGTTGTATAGATTCATGATAATAAGTTCCGAAGATATGGAGGTAGTTTAAAAAAATTGAGTAATTTATATTCATCTATTAAGGCAATTACTCTTAACACAAACATTTTAATAACTGAAAAATTATTCATTTTGAATTACGTACATAAACATATTTCTTAAAACATTATCCTCTGAATAATTTATAGTAAAAGAGCTCTAATTTGAAAAAACAAAAGTTTATATCACCAGAAGACACTCCTCGAGTAATACGAAAAACCTAGAGAAATTTAAAATACGGTCTTAAAGTTTATTTAAAAATTATTGGGTTGTGTTCTCGTAGGATATCACTGTATGTTTAAACATATTATATGTTTTACCGATATAGAATATACTGACGACTTATTATCACTATATACACTATCATACACGGTCACTGGGGCGACGGCGGTGAAATTATCCGGAGACGAAAGCAATTTTGCCTCCCGCAATTTATCTCGGTGCAACGCAAAACGCCCGCCCGTTTATATAGATACACTCACAAGTATTTTATACCGCGAGTATATTATACGTATATACGTATATTGTATATATACGATGATCGTATGCGGTTGGCACGACTTTCGCAACGTCTAACTTTCGAAATGTAGCCGACAGCGTTGTTGTTTGCTGCGAAAACTTTGCTACGACAAGAAAATTGGACATGAAAAATATGGCGTTTTCGTTAACAGCGAGCGGGCGCGGCGAGCTAATTAATTTCACGTGCAAGAGGCTACTGGATACGCGCGCGCACATACACACACAAACATATATATATATTATCGTATTGTCTGGGTGTGTGTGTGTGTGTGTTTGTATGCGAGAAACCATTCTTTTCAAAGAAGTTAAATGTACAATATATATATATAACCCATACCACCGCGGAGTTGCAATTGCAACGTATATTATAATATAGTCGTTAAGCCGATTCGAATAGTGTTTATAGTTTCGTTAAATAGTTGATAGTTATGTGTGTGTATGTGTGTGTGTGTGTGTGTGTGTACAAATTATCATTATTATTTAAATGAATGAGCTTTAAAGTTTTATTTCGTTAATTATTATATAGCGCGTCGTTTAGAAACTGTATTATGTGTCACGATAATAATATAATATAACTGCTGCAAATGCAATAACATTTGTATTATTTTATACATATTAAACAGAGTGATTCACCTAATATTTTCAACCCACCCCCTCCAAAACGCACGTTTAACTTTTAGTAATGTAATTGAACAAATTCTAATTTTTGGAATTTTAAATATACCATATTTTAAATATTGGTTGTGCCCTTAAGAAATGACTTGTAACTATGAATTACAATATTTCAAAATATGTGAACTGATCTCACGTACAGCGTAATCTGTCGAACGGATATTTTTTTTATTTTTTTTTTTTGAAAACGTTGATGCATTCAAATTTTAGTTTAATTCGTATTAATAGTTTCTGAGTTATTAGTTTACCAATAATAATAGTCCCCAATAGATTTTAATGATTTTACATACAATATAAAATAAATATAATATTTAATTTAGTCATTTTCATATTAGGATGATTTTTTTTTTTAGTGCTAGTCTACATGCCTTTGAGGCAATGAGGCCTTTTGTACACTTTTATCACTATATCTATTCCTGTCTATTGCATTATCCATTTGTATTGAATCGTCGATATCTTACTATTCATCGTACTAGCCATCTCTGATGCTGTCTTTCCTTTGGTCAGATCAGGATATTTCGTATGCATACCAAACGTGACCAGCTTTCTCTAAACGTTTTACTTCTACGAATAATTTGATATTTGTATTGTTGTAGCTATTCAAGATCATACTTCTTTCGTCTCTCATATTCTTTATTTTGATTTCGTAAATTGTTTGTAAAGCTTCTCTGTCAAAGATAAGTAGGTAATTTATCTTCGTCCACCTGTGCTATGCGTCATATCTCACATGCATACATAATTATCGGTCACCAATGAAAAGTTTATATATAATATTTTATATTTTGCATCTTTGAGCAGTTATCTACAATTAAGCATTTTGTTTTGAATAATTTATACAAATTATATAAAAGATGATGTGTATATTATCGATATGAATAGATTAATGATATTATTACTATATAATTATATAATCACTATAGGCTTATAGATTCTACATCTACTTAAAATCCATAATACGTATAATTATACACTATTATTTTAATGCACTACATTTAATAACTCAAAAACTCCTTTTCTGAATTTTAATTTGCATAGGTAAATCAAATTTGTTAAAAACTATCATCTTAAGAATTTAAATTTTAAAGTAAAAAAAGGTAGTTCTTATTCATAAAACATTATTTTTATTAAAATTATAAATATTATTATTTTTAAAGAAAGATCTATATTTCATACCTCAACTATATTTGAAAATATGGTCTTCAAATATCATTAAGAATTCAAAATTTCAACAATTGTATGATTATATGCATGCATAATATATAAATGTATGATTGGTAAATTACTATTTATATATTGGATTAGATGTGAACAAAATACTTTGAAAACATAACATAAAAATGTTTTCTTCGTGTAATACATAAGTTGTTATTATTATTACATTCTAGTCGGATGGAGTTTAACTGAACATTATAATATATAATACTATTCGTTTGATAATCATTTTATTATATGGAAAGGAGGGGGGAACTTGTAAAACTTAATGGGAGTAATATATTTTTGCCCGCAAATATTTAATTTATATCATTTCCGTCCTAACGGTTGGATGTTTGAAGTGTTTAAGAGAAATATACCGATTATGCTTGTACATTTTTAAGGCTTACTGCTATTACAACGAATATTGTGTTATCACGTTGAATATTATAACGGAAAGGATTTTAATCAAAGTCGTAAACCGTTTTAATTAAATTTTATAAACTGTAAATAAAATACGAGCGTATTCATTGTACGGATTGAATTACGAGCAAGAATATAAGGGGCAAAAAAAATGTAATTTTCAGATGAGACGATACTATGAAATATTTAGAAGAACTGGCTATGAAAATGAATCAGTGGCGGGTAAGTTGAGTGGTTGTTGGGAGAGCTCATTTTGGCTCAAAGTTATTTTAAGTATAGAAATAATTATATTATTTATTATATATTAGCTAAATTTTAATGATATATAAATAAAATACAGGTGACCGAATCGTCGTCGAACAATTAAATTTAATTAGATATCAGTTCAAAGCGATTTTAGGATTGTTTTCCATTTTATTACTTCAACATATTATGTTATGTTTGTAATTAAAGATGAATGTAATTATGAAAATTTCATAATTGATTTATTTTTCTATATAAATCAAATAAAGGTCATTATTTTTACAAAAAAATATAGGTAACTATAAAAAAAAAAAAATTTATATTAGGTGACTCTTAAAAATATTTATTGTTTATTTCTTAAAATATTTACAATCTAAAAAGCATACACAATTAATATAAATTGTATAGTGTTGGATATAAAATAAAACTACCCTAGACTATGAACTTCAATCCTACCCTCTGAAGTTATATAACTCACCCTTAGACAAAGAACATATTAGTGTAGATTATTTTACTCTAGCATACTACACAATTATGTGCATCAGTCCTATATTTATAAACCATTATTCTATAACACATGATCCGTTTAATAGGTATATGTGTACGACCATATTATACATATATATGTATATATCGTTCACTAAGACGTAAAAATTCGTTATTTATAATACTAAATTTTAAATGAGAACTGTTTTAAAACTTGAAAATTAAAAAAAGTATATGACCAAGTATAACTTATTACTTAGGTGTTTATATTAGTAAAAGTCATATATATGGTTATATAGTTATATAGACAAAATAAATGAATTAATAACATTACATAAGAATATAAATATGTATAGTGTTCTAAGTATTCTATCTCTCTAATTATCATAATTCCAATATTTAAGGACTATGTCAACATTAACAAAGCTTTTACTTAAAAGTTTAAACAAGAGATGGCCCTCCCTTAAGCGTTATTTTTTTTTGCGTGTGCTGTTATACAATTTAATATTAAATTAATACAGTGAGATGCGTATAAATAATATAAGTTTCAATTGCTGCAGTGGAAATAGTTTTATAATTTAGCAACCATATAACAATAATATAATGAAAACGTGTTCCTCAATATTCGTGTATTATATATTTCTTATATAATAAAGGCACGAAAAAATAAAAATAAATAAATAATTTACGAGTTATTGTAAATTGAAGTTAATTATTTTTAAAAAAAAACGCAGCATGCTTTAGGTTTTACGATGAACAGTTGCACGTTTGTGGACAGTTGAAATTCAGCTATCCATCCTCTCTCTCTCTCTCTCTCTTTCTCAATCATCTATCTCTCTCCGCGCTCAGTCTGTCAATGATCCTCGAAATTCCATGCAATGAACAGCTCGTTGGACTTAAATAATAAACAGAATACGTTGGCAACGTTTATGGATGAGTTTCAATAAAATGATCATTGAAGCGTATACACATTTTTAGTATAATATATTACAATTGAAGTACATTTAAACAAATCATTTTGCCAACTTCTAAATATATTATATACGTTATCATCTAAAACATAATATATGTTATAAATATTTAACTGTGTTCGTAACAAAATATTATGTGCATATTATAACTCCTATTTTTTTTTTTTTTTACTTTCTATATTATTAATATAAATAGATGGAACTTTAAAAATACATATCCTAAAGTAATTGCATTGTACGCTCGTCTAATTCAACGTGTAATTTAATTGTTTAATCCAATACTTTGTAAAAAAAAAAAATAGTAAATTTAATACACAGTACACTTGCAGTAAAAAAAAATTATATTATAATATATTGGATTAGTTGGGAACCTGTAATATAGTACCAGTGTGCATGGTATATACCATAAAATGTACAGTGTATAACGTGCAAATTGACTATAATAATAACAGTAGTATGCCACAGGAGTGGAAATAACGCAAAACGAACATTTGACATATCGTAAAAATATAAAAAAAAAATTATCGCAAACAAAAACCGTGCAATATAATCTAATCGATAACGAATCACGTAGTTAAAATAAAATATACAACTGCAAGGCATCCGAGCGTGTTGAATATAAGTCGATTATATTATTATGTATTATATTATACTGTCATCGATACTTGATAGTTGTTTTCAAGTTTTGACGGTAACGCTCTTATACCGGTCATAAGTATATTATGTAATTGTGTGAAATTATTGTATTGATTTTGAACACAAAATCAATAATGAAAAAAATCTGATTTCGCCTGAATAAAAATAATAATATATTATAATGCAAACAACAATATGTTATTATATCATCGTCCGTTATTGATTTCGAACGGATCTCACGCGAATGGGGCAAATACTTTTTTCTGCAGTTCCGTCAGTATCGCGCCCTCACCCGGGACGGTATTTTTTAGCAATTTCGAAACAGACCGTGTGCCCTCTGGGAATGCAAGTATAACGCGAGGATTTCGGGAGTTTTGAGCTAGTTACTATTCGTATAGAGCCGTAGAAGGGGATAACAGAATATGATGTATTTATGCTGCATAAACGTGACGCTTGTATAATATATAATATTGTATAGTTATACAATATTATAGTATAGAATAATATAATTTATATGTAGATTCTTCGCTCAATATAATAAACCATGATAATTATGAAACATTATGTTAGTATTTTAAAATTCACACCGCAAAGTCTTAGACACAGTGTAGACGAGTTTATAAAGACATTTTTGATTTCACATATTGTATATCTATAAGGATAATCTTGGCAGGGTTGGCGATAGAATCTTTTTTTTTTATCTCAAATCAACATTAACGTCACTTTATTTAATCATCGCTCTGATTCCGCTTTTTTTTCCACAAAACTACATCAAACGAATTATGATACTCGCTGTTCAGTCGATAGAACTCTCAGCATAAATAAACAATAAAATTTATCTTAAGTTCGATCTATTAATCGTTATCCTTATAGAAAAAAATGTATCTATCTTAACCCTTTACGTAATCCAAATAAATAATTAATATGATTCAACACATAATTATATTATTATTTTTATGATACATAAATATATATGTATATGTGTGTATGTTATATATTATTAGGTGATTATAAATAAAATAAAAATATTATATATTACGATATTGACGGTGGTGGAATTAAATCCTATCGGTGGATTCACTTCCGCCACTCAACCGACCAATCCTGCTACTCGACTTTAGTTGCAGGTATATAATAACTGCGTTACCATTTATCAACTGTACGACCAAGCTGAGCTATATTGCGCGTGTGCCCCGTCTGTACCCCGTCCGTCCGAACGAATATATTATAATAAACTCAGCCGTTGCGGCGCCCGACCTGTCGATTTCCCATACCGTTTTCCGGGTTTTCGCCCCCTCGGCTCGGCACATCCCCTGAACAGCAATTTGTCCGTCCCTTGGGGACCCGCGACGATGGCGGCGCGAGCGGATGAACGGAACGACCTTACGTCGGAAATTGACCTGGCTGCCGGCGACGTCGTTTTCGGACGACTAACTCGATTCCCGAACATCGTGATAAATTATTTAACATACAGTTTTATTATTATTATTATTATTATTTAATATTTATAACGTTTATATATATATATAAATTAAAGTTATATTATATGCATATTTAACATCGTTGAAGCAGCATTACAGCGAAGTCCTTAACGCAAAGTTTCCGCATTTTTCCACTGCAGTGCTGTTATAATATTATATACATTTTATAAAAAACATGGAAAAGTTAAGCTTTAACGACTAGACAGTGATGTTAATAAAAATAAATAATTTTAATAACTTTTTAATTTAAATAATAAGTATATATACTTCATTCGTATTAGTAAAAAGCTTTGGTGGTTTTCATCTATCACGGTCAGGCAATACTCGTTTGTTGCCTTCGAGTAAACCATCATGATGTCGTTTAATAAAGGCGCGCTTTTACGTACAATTTTCTCACTGTGGTTTCATTTTACGCTAATGATTGTGTATAGTCGGTAAATTTTCTAATAATTATCTAATTAACCAGGCACCTAGTTAAGTTTCATCAATTATCACACTATTAATATTATTTAGTTTTTTCCTTTAAGATTATTGAAATAATTTGCAGATAAAATTAAAAATGCATTAAATACTGTTCTACATAAATATATAATAGACCTAATTATATTTTTTGTTAAGAACTTATCAATATTTCTATATTTAATAATTTAGTTGATTAAATAATATGTAGTTATGAAATCTACACTTCATAGTGTACAAATAATATAGGAAGAATTCTAAATCATAACAAAATGGTTAATAATTGGTTATTAAAAAAAAAAAAATTGAAAAATAATCACTACGACACTACGCATAATCCAGGTAACAGTTAAAGAATAATATTAACATAGTCAATACAATATTATTCTCTATATTGACTCGTCTTAACTTTTATCGTTGAATATATTATATTCATTAACTACTACAGCAATCGTATAACTTAACATCATTACAGCTGAGTTAGCTAAACTTTTTCGTCATTAAATTTGCCACCTTTTGGTCGTGCGTACGAAACTTACCGGGTGACGACCATTCGATGAGGGATGTGCGCTCTCACGCCTCTCGCCTCAGCTCCATTGCACACGTGTAGTGAATTTTATACATATAAACGTGACGGAACATTTCTCCTCGAAAATTAATATTAATAATTTATACGGATACGGCCGACGCGTGTTTTTTTCCCGGCATCCCCATCGGCCAAAACATGCAGTGCATATAATATATATATATTTATAAAACACAATATACTTATATATACTATTTATAAATATATACACGTATATATAGCACAGCGACACAACGCGAACTTTCCCAAGGGTACATGTCCCGGTTTCAGTATACCCACACACATAATATGTATATATAAATATATTTATGTATAGGTGTATTATGTATGTTATATCCATACGCGTGTATTATTATGTGTGTACACTGTGTGCCGCACACACGCACGACGCCAAGCAGAGAAAAAAAATATAAACACGAAAAATTTCCGGTACATTTGTTGCGGCCGCGTACCCCGCTGTATATAGCGAGATCACTGTAATATTATAATATTATGATCGCGGGGCCGGGGTAATTGTGTTACCTGGTTCGAAAATGGACTTTTGTGTATAACGGCGACGACGACGTCGACGATGATGAAAAAAATAACCCGCACAAAATAACGAATATTAATAAAAAGGTCCGAGCTCTCGTACAGTATTTATGTGTTGCGGAATGGTATAACGATAATATATTCATACGTATTCGTTTTTGGGTTTTTATTTTTCATTTTCATTTTTTTTTTGTTTTTCATTACTCCGATGTTTTCCCTTTCCCAAGTGAGGAATTAAAATTTGTCCATATCAGTCGTCCCGGCAAAATATTCTCTATATTATTATTATAATGTGTACAATGGAAGCACTATAAACAATAAACCTCGTGTATCGTATATAGGTACCTATGTTTAGTTGGTAAATGAATTATATGGCGATACTCGTCTGTAGTCGTCAAATACGCACACACACTGCAATTTCGACGAATCAAAATAGCAATAAAAACGCAAAATGATTTATGCGTTTACTTTTGTATTATATTTTTAAATTTCCATATTTTTGGGTTGTCTCGAATAAAATATTGTCCTTATAATATTGTATAAATGATATACGCACTTGTCGTCACTCATGGAATCAAATAAATGTAATAACGTCCGTCATTAAACGTCTTTGTCAAAAAAAAATATTTTTATAACTATATATCTATATATTATATAAGTTATATAATATACGAGAAAACCGAGATTAGTACCAATGTAATAATATACCTAACAGTAAAACTTTAAAAAGCGATTTTGATATTTGAAGTCAACAGTGTGTATAATATTATACAAATAATATCCTTATTATCATTTAAAATAAAAGTACTCTAGTTTCATTTATGTATTTTATTTACGATGAGATATTTGTATGTAGATAAAAATTAAGAAAAAAAACTATGAACAAAATGCATGATTGTTGGAAATATAATAAATAAACTGTCAATTTTTATTTTCTTAATTTAAATATTATTAGAGTACTAGGTCCATAGAAAATAGAATTTTTATTTAGGTACAAAATATTATTTGTTTTCAATGAGAATCCAAGATTATGAAAGGTAATCTAAATAGTATATACATATTACACAAGAAATATGTTAATATGTTAATATGTTAATATGTAGACGTGTATGTGTGTATTATTATAAAAATTATGATAAAATATCAAAAAGATCTTAAAGCCAAAGTACGCAAGATAGCCTATTTTATAAATACCTACATACTACTCAAATTTGATAGTATTCATCAGTTTTAATAAAATGTATTACAATTTTGAATATTTCTAATATAAATCAAGTGTAGTGTACATAATATCTAGGTAATTTAAATATTTTTTTTATTTTAATTAAAATAACATAATTATTCACAAAACTGTAGTCGATCAAATACGTTTAATTTCAAATAATATATAGTTTATTTTCTGTCTGTTTTTATTATTATGTAATACAACAATAAATGGTTTCATCGATTCGTAAAAACTATAATATTTATTATAAAATATTATCTATCAGATTCGATTTAAATTTAATGGCTTTTTATAAAAATTCCTTTTTATATTATTTATGTTATTTGTATTTTTATTTTTGTAATATATGTATAGCATTTAAATCAACAAAAAAAATATTATCATGATAGTTATCAATAATAACTCATACCACTATATTTCTAATTACTTCATTTTCAGTTGACTAAAATTCCAATTCAGTCCCTGTTTGTAACATACAATATACTGATACCACCTTTCACCTTACGTACTTTGGTACATTCACTAGACTACACTTATAAAAGATAACGCCAACAATGTTATCATAATAATATATAGTTGAATCGTTCAAAATGTTGTGTATTAAAACAATTATAGGTATAGTATTATTTATTAAGAAAGGTGAAAATATCCTCAATAGTAATGTACCTAAATTGCATATCCAACACACCGTGTGATAATAATTGATCATATTTATTTATTTAAAAGATATAACTATAACATAATTATATAATAATTATATTATAAGTACCTAAAACTATAGTAATTTATTGAGAAAAAAAATGTTTACATATTTTTATGTGGTGTATAAAACCAATACAGACATATTTTTTATACTTTTCCAATTAACTGTAAGTTAAAAACACAAAAATACCATTTACGAGTTAACATTTTTATTATCATTCAGAAAAATCGTTCGGTGTTTTAGGGGCAATAAAATTGATTAATCTCAGGGTAACAATAATACATAAAAAAAAGTCGTTTGGTTTTAGATCGAAACGCATTTCTGAGAATAGAATTTAAAGTACAAAAGTTAGGATTTTTTAAGACTAACAGTCAACAAATTGTCGAAAGTTATGTATATAACATAATATAATATATATACAAGTTAAGGAAAAAGAAATAATATAATATAATATAACACACGCATATATATATACTTATATATATGGTCGTAAAAATCTTCAGCATACGGGAAATAGAGATAAGCTCTGGTCGACTGGTGCTGCATCTGTACAGAAAAAATATACTGTTGTCTTTTTACGGCCTAATAAAGTACACCTCATTACGTTTTACATTCCACTGAAATAAAAACTTCCTACTAGTGAATTTTTATCTGGATAATGTGAAACAGAATTCAAAAGTAAAATAATCGTCGCTTAAATCGCAATATCGTTTATACAAATGTTGTCTCTTAATATGCTTACTATCGTTTGCAGCATAAGATAATTAAAGAAAATGATTTATACATAAATAAAATAGGTTTAATTCAATGATAGTAGATTTTTTAGTAAGTGCTATTATATAAGCTATAACTATAAAAACGCGTAATTCTCCCTTATTATATTGTTATAGGTATGTGCCACTATCATTATTTTAACGTATTCCATCTATTCAACACAAAATTATTTTAATGGCAACATAATATAATAATATGATAGTGAAATACTAACGTAATAATTCAATTATGTATTATAAATATTTTTTAATAGGAATCCGGTTAAAATTTATTTTTCTATCCTAACCTAAACATTAATTTCTTCGTTTCAAAACTAAACTATTTCAAGTAAAATAATATTTATGCAGTGATGTAACAGTATATACCTTACGTAGCGCTTAGCTCTCATCAATTATAATAATAATAAAGAACGTTGTGGTTAGGTGAGGTGTTACATTTTGATTAACTACAACTACAAAATTCGTGCTTATACGCGATTTGTATTTCCATCATGAGTAAATTACAATGAATAAATTAGATAAAATATAAACGATTCATTATTAGAGTCAGGAAATTACAATTAAATTAGATAGCGGAAGTGACGCTCTAACTGTTCATCTATGTCATAGATTATTGTTACCCTCATGATACCCTTACAGATTATATTAATATTGCTTATTTTTAAGTCATACAATAACAACACAACGATTGCAAGACAACAAATTATATTATATTAGACCTGACCCATCTGTGGTTCGCATGCCGAGTGTGTTTTATTATGGTTTGGAGTTTGGACTGATTAATTATTATTATTTATCATTTGAACGAAAGGTTTTGAATTTTGTTTTCGTTGACTAAAAAACTCGTTTATTTTAAAAGTGTTTAAAGAATATTGTGAGCCATATAATACAGCTGTATTATTTCAACCCTCGAAACAAAAATGAAATATATGACTTAGACGAATTCTGTTTTCCAGATATGAATGAATTTAGTTCCCACTTCGCCCCGGGTACCGAATATATTATGTATTATTTTCTCGATTTGATATCTGTGTTTGATATATTATATCACGAGAACAAATAAAAATAATATTCGCCACCGCAGTCGTTGACCTTGTATAAAAGTAGGTTACTTAAGAGATTTCGTTTATACATTTATAGAGAATAAAATGTTCATTGGATTATTTCACTTAACAGCTTATACGCGTATAATACAATTTTTAATTGTCATTTTTCACATTGTCTTTTACAAATTCGTTGTAATTTGTATTTTCATTGTAATCTCGAATTAATATCGAATTTACAGAGTAGGTATTTATAATATTGTGTGGTTTTATATAGGTAGCTGAAAAAATATCTATGTTGAAAATTATGAAAACTTATTAATCGTATTTCCGAATGAATGTTCTACAATCTTTTACCGAAAGAACTTGTTTTCATCAGATGAATTTTAATTAATTTTAATAAATGTGTTGGTATAATAATTTCGGCAGACATTCTCGCGCAACACGACGAGGATATCGAGGTAAAGTTTCTCGAAATGTTTGTTACAGATATTATAATATGATATATAACAATACATAACGGAAAAACAAAAAAAAAAAAAAAACGAAACGAAACTATTTCTGCAAGTATTAAACTATCCAAAACAACTGTTTGAGAATTCGGGGAAAATTAAATTAAGTTCCATACAGTCAACCGACCGACCAACTACGACAACGACGACGAGCAGAGCACATGCACCAAAGGCAACAACTTGGATCGTTTTCGTTCGGCATTGTACATGCACTCTCTGGTATTAATTGCGTTGTGTATAACAATACACACACACATACACATCGCAAATGCGCTGTGTATATAAACGTCAAATATTATATTATTAATATTTTCACGGTTGAATTATATTATTATATTATGTGTATATACAGACTGAGAGTTGGTAACGAAACTCGCCGGCGGTTTCTCGGAATCGCGGGGCGTTATGCACAACAGTAATATTGTACTGTTTTGAAACTGATGATAAAAAATAAAATTTGTTAAGCACAAAATATCGTCAGCGGCGAACGGTTGCGGAAAGCGTTGACTTGCAGCTTAATTCGACATCGCAGCGGTGTTATTATTTATATAGAGACTCGTTCGAGAGGCGACTGTGGCGTTGACGGCGGTTGCGGCGAAGGTTGTAAATCGCAACCACCGTGTGTATTAATATAATAAATTATTATTATATATTATATACAGTACATTTTCCGCGAGCCCGAGCGTAGCCAAACACTATTATTAGCATTTAAGACAGTTTTTCCGCGAACAATCCCGTGGCGAACGCGAATTCTGAACACGCGCAGGCGTACAACGAACAATAACAGCAGAATAGTAATAATAATATTGTTACATCGAGTTCGCGTTTTCTCGCGAATATAGTAATGATAAAATAATTACTTCTCGGTAAAGCGGGAGGACGACAGATAACGTATCGACGGAACGATGACAACGCCTAACTGAGTTATACACAATTGTGTTTATCTACATCTACGGCCTAGGTACAAATTTATGGAGAGCATATCTTATCACATATTATAACATGATCAATTATTTTGAATTGATGTGTATATATATATATATATATAATATTATATTTATATACTTTTGAAAAAAAATAAGAGCATTTCTTACAAAATTTTTATTTTGGGGATTTTTTTTTAATTTTTTAATAACCAACTTGTATTATTAACTTTGAGATCTGAATATAATTAAATATACTTTTAAAATAGTAAATCAGTATGGAATTATACAAAATAAACTATAAAGTAAGATCGATAGAAAAATATGTAATGACTGATCTTGATAGGTATCAGGTATAACGAATATTGACACGTGGAAGCAAGCGCATATTACGTATATTTATATATTGTAACATTTGTAAGCAAGCAGCAGAATACTGTGATACATAAATTCGACTTACCTAACCTGTATACGGTGTAGTGTATACTATTGAAAATTATGAAGTTAAGTAAAATATAGCATACTATTTTAAGGATACGGTTTTTTTTTTTAAATCCGAAAGCTTTAAGGATTTCAAATTTTTTATTAGAGTAGATACGTCACCGGGTTATCATTTTCCTTAATTTGGTGACACTTATAATAGTTACAAATTTTATAACATAATATAGTATAAGTATATTATTTTGGTATAGCAATGACGTGATATATTATACATTTATACACCAACTAAAAAACTACCAAATACCAGAGTGATAAAACACAAATTAGTGAAAACAATCATACGAGTTATCAATAAATTTATATACAAAAATATGTATAAATAATAATAATGTATATATATTATATAAATGCGATCATCCGTCTCTGTAAAGACTTAACTAACCCGACTCTTCCATAGATATGTATCAGCACTTTTTACATTAAATATAAAGGAAACTTTACATTTTTATATCCGACAAAAATTTGATTCATTCTTAAAGGTTAATTTTGGTGACGTTTCGATCCCGAGGATTTTAATAATTTATTTATTTATATAAAATGTACCCGGCTATAAAATTATTTTATAATGGCAAATTGATTTTTATTATTACATTTGGCTACGTTTTCATCCGTTAATAATTCACTTACTAGATATACAACTGCGTTTGAATCGGATTATAAAACATTTAAAATATTCAAATATATACAATTTATCGTTGGAAACAAAATATTAAGTAATAAGTGGTAGCTTAACAAACAGAAACAAATAAAATCCAAAATCGTAACGAAAACGAAAAAATACCATGTACAATATAACATATTATTATAGTCAACGATATGAATATCAGTTAAAATAATACCTAATAATTGTCGTACGCACGCTTATCAAGCCGTGCCGCGATCGTGTAATATTGCATCGATCGGTTAACAACGGACGCACCCAGTGAAACGCGCCCTTTCACCTTAAATGCATTTTATTTGAACCCTCCGTGTTTTAATCCACCCACGATAATACTTAATATGGCGTAATGCCCATACACCAGCTGGTACTGCCGGTCAGCTGGGTAGATTATTATTATTATTATTATTACACTAGTTACTGGATGTGACGTTTATAAATGGTCCGCGAATATATTATGTTATGTTTTAAATAACGTTCCGAGAATGATCGGAGCGAAATCCCACGTGGAATTTCGGTAACCCCAAACTTTCCACATATTTTCGTTCCGCGACGACGACGACGCGACGGTGATGGTTGCGACGAGGTAAAACGAACCCTAATTTCTCGCGCACAACCCTTTGAATTGTCATGAAATTAATCCGATAACTACTATTTGTGTGTCAAAGTTGTAGGACGCGTCGAAAAGTTTTACCGTACAGGTACCTATCGCTTATATACGCCAATGTCTCTCTATATAATACCCGTGCTATGTGTGCGTATAATTATATATTTTGCTGTACGTGATCGAGTGTTGTATATATGATATTATACATTATTAGTGACCAGCTGTGCAGATGACTGTAACGATTTGTAAAATCTATGATTTTTCACAGACATATATGATCGTTTTATATAGTAATTTTATAGTTATTGACAAACGTTGCATTATATGTTGACTTCAAAGGTCACTGATTTATCACGTTCCTGCCAGAGATGAATAGTATACATTTACATTTTACGTTCACCTAATTTATAAAAATCAAAAATTTAAAATATACCAATACGTTGAATCTGCTTTGTGTTATTATTTTTTTTGACGTTCATCGGAGTTAATATAATTTAGATATGCAATATACACATGTGTACATATATTTTAATGAAGTTAAAGGTTTCGATTGACGATTGTATTGCATTTTCTGTATGACGAGTCATGTTCAAATTACTTTGGTCCGGAGATCAAAGCGTTGATATGTAAACTGAAATATCTACCTATATATACAAAAATACAGATTTCATTGTAAAAAAGGGATAGGAGACATATTCACCTATTCTATATGCTCCGTAAGATGAATATGACTATTATATTAAAATACACTAAGGGTTTTAATAGAATATTACTGAATCGTCACGAAGACATCATTTTAAAATCAAACTATATACAAGATGACTTGATGAAATAAAGTAACCTTATTATTATCATATAAATAAATAATAATAATAATAATAATTTAATTTATATTTTATAATAAAAATGATAAAGAGGCACGCGTCAATTAATTGTTTATCTTTATTGTTACCTATATTTTAGAAAATGTATAATATATACATTTACGCTTATCGTATTCAAATCGAACGATATGCATATAATAATAATTATATCTGAATAATAATTACTGAAATAATATAATTAATTTCAAGATTGTTTTATGTATTTCGTTTGATTTAGACTAATTAAATTTCAGAAATAACTAATAAGGTTGCTAACAATTATTTATGGTAATTTTTTTACTCAGATAAGCGTATATTAACACCACATATAGTTTAATTAATATGTTACGATTAAACAAAATAAACATATTTTTTATATTAAAATGTTTCAATAAAATATTTTCGCTTAACTAATTTAATAAAAATAAAAATAGTGCAGTATTACTCCAATAAAAAAATTGTAGAATTAATGACATCGTGGAAAAATAAAGCTAATTTAACGTTTCGCTTTAGATAACTACTGTAGTCATAAATATTTATTCGTACTTTACACCCACGCTATAAATCAGTTGATTGGATGCACATATTGTTCGTTATAGATTTAGGCTTTTTCCGTCTAAATCGTCGAATTGTATTCATATAACAATGACTACGCAGCAGTAGAATTTCTATAGAACTTGGACCTATATCCCACTATCCATCAAATTCACATTTCAACATTTTATACACTATTACGATTTACAATAATTAATATTATATTATTGTTGACATTATTTACATTAGGATAACAAATGCCAGTGTTCGTATTATTATTTATAGTTCATATTTTAAGTCATTAAGTAAAGTTAAATTATTATTTAATTATTATTATTTATTATTATTATTATTTTATCCAGATTTGATATTATTATGCTCAAATTATGAAAATTGGAGTCTTCCTCGATATCATATTTATATATTTATATAATGAGATGTAATTAAAACTTAACTGTTAGATTTAATAAACGGATAAAAGTTAAAACGGTTAAATTGGTTTGACTGCACTTGTATATGAACGGAATAGTTAGACACAAAAAGAGATATTCACCATCAATCATCATACCTGTTGCAAACACACAATAAATACCTATATTTACTTTGTGATTTTATTTAAACACTATATTCGTTCATATAAGATAAACCATTCGAAAAACTTAAACCTTGAATTACATACAAAAAGAGTTCACGAGAAACATTAAGACGTTTGACGTTTATAAAAACTAAAAGGGTTCTGATTGCATATTTAATAGACTTTTGCATTTACTCATGGATGAGAAAATCATATATTTTTTTATGATTATATGTATAATATTTATAAACCATTTTACGAATAATAGCAAAAACATTTTTAAGTATTAAAACACTAAATAATTAATAAGGTAATTTATTACTTCGTTCGACTCAAAGATTATATTTGTATATATTATTAACTACTTCACATCGACAGAATTTTAAATTGTTTTCTGGTGCATTATTTAAATCAAGTTGTAACCCAATTGCAGTGTGGATTGTTTTAGTATGCATTTTACCTTCATTATAATAATATTATTAATTTTCAATTTCATAACAGCGCTCATAAATATATTGTCATATTGACATCATTGAGGTACCTATATTACGACACCATTTGTGTTTTGACCTTATAAGTGACATCTTGAAATGTTGACAAATTTCCATTAAACACGATATTTATATACGACGTACATGTACCATTGTAATTATCAGATTTCGACTATTTCGTGACTACGAACAATTCCGAAAGTCCTATATATATATATACCAAATATAATATATATACATATTATACTTGGTAAAACGAAAAGGCGTCTAGAACTGTTTTATTAAAGTTTATATGATATTTATTTATATATTTATATATTGTACAGTAGTTATAAAAATTACAGAAATAAAATATAAAATATAAAATATTATTTTACGATAAAAAATTAGATGAACGAATTTAATATTTTATAATAATACCGTTAACGTTATATAATAATATACATTATGGTATTTCTACAAATTGCTAACTTACAAAAATATTATTTTACCATTATTTTTTGTTTGAAATTTATTTTATGAATTTTTATCTTTATATATATTACTATTGAAACTAAAAATATTCCTTATTATGTTATGTGTAAATAAATAATACAATCCGATTCAAAAATTCGTATTGCTTAGTTATTTATTTGTATGTGCATTTACGTTGATAAAACATGTTATACAGAATATTTACTGGTTTTTTATTTTTTTATTTCAGTACACAATAAGTGTATGTGATAAGGGTAGTAAAATAAAGAAAATGAGTGGTATTATTACAATATTATGTACCTGTTAGTGACTTTTGGTTTCGTATTAATAAAGTTAAAATTAATTTAAATCAACAAATGACGGCATCACATATTTTATAAATCTGCAACCAATATATATCCGTTACACGTTTATTGTCCTAGGTACTTCCCGGATATTCGTTAAAAACATAAAATGAGTGTAGGTTAGTTTATGTTTCGGAATTTTGTCTGTGACTTAAATATTATATTCTAAATCTTGCTCTTGGTAATTATCCCTTATAATATTTGGATCAAGATCCACTTGAAATACCTGCTTTGCTTTAGATAGTACCTTATTCCAGAAATAAACTCCGAGCCCCCGGGCCACCGCATAAAGTCATTTTTTTATATTAAATTGAATAAATATAAAACACAATTTTAATAAAAATTGAAATTCAAAAATAGGATTTACGTTTCTGTGTATTATTATTATTATACATAAAACGATAAAACAGCATGCAAAAAGTATATAGGTAGATGTACGACTCTAACAAAGTTTAAGTGAAATGGATATTTTAGTAAGTTTAACATAAGTCGTAATTAGTTATGAGAACAAAAAAAAAAATCGTCAGAATTTTTAGCTTATTTTCTGTTGGCAGCATGTTCTTTTGTCTTCAGTCAAAATGTACTGATTAAAATATTATATAAAAAAAATAAAATAATAATAATAATTGTCTAGAAAGATTTTATTATACGCTTTCGCAATAACAGCAGCATCATTATACGCCAACATCTGTGCCCCAAAATATAAAAGTTTTTTTTTTTTTTTACCGAGCGATTTGTTAAATAGCATGGTTACTTTGAATGAATTTAAAAATATTAATAAAGTAGCGATCAAAAGTTTTTCAGAAAAAAAGTAATATTGAAAACTGTGTGTATAATGACTTATAAATTTACATTTACCGCATTCTGTTAATTTGATTTTTTCTACATGTAAGTTAAAAATTATTTAAGAACAAAATATATTATTACGCAATCATAATTCAAGATACTATGATTAATATTTAAATAAATACAATTAGCTTATAAAAACATCTGTAGAATCTCAGACTGTATAATGTAATATATAATATATACACAATAATAAATTGAACTGACTGTAATAGATACATACGCAAATAAAAATCCTGTGTTAAGTATAAAAAACATGTATAAACTGAATCTCTTTAAATCGTTGAATATTATGTTTTAAATAAATTACGCAACAAGTATTTTGAAATCACGTTATTTTAAAATATTATGGTTTAATGCTGTGTTGAGAGAAACTATGTATAGTTTAATAGGATTTTCAAAGTTCTTACTGAAACTTACATTGAAATAGAAGTATACTTGCAAGGAGTTTATATTATTTAAGTTTTTGTGCATAATATTGACAAAGTAAAAAATATGAATTTTTACGGTGTCTTACAGTTTGTTTACAGTTTGTATTTATAAGTACAAAAATTAATAGCTATTACAAAATAATGCTTCTATATAGTACTGCATACCCCATTATTATGAGTATATTATATTATAAAACCTGTTTAAAATTTAAATAACCGCAAAGTATTATAATATTATATTATACTTATTGCAATATATGTACTGTATACTATTAATAATAATTAAGGATATTTAAAAGGAGCATAAAAAATGACGATATTATACGTTGATAGGCGAATAAAGGGTATTGAAGTCACAGTAATTAACAATTATTATAGTATGTATTCAAAAATTCTATAAATTTATAATAATATACACATTATAATTATTATACTTAAGTAGATATATTAATATTTATTGAGTATTTCTACGTTACGGTTTTATTTTGTATAAATATATTGTGTATATACGTATATATTATATATATATATATACATATATAAATATATGTTTAATCATTTCGAATTAGTGGTCTATAATGAAAAAAAATGCATTAATCAGTTTTATTACAAATTGAATTAATTGAATGACATAATGTCATTGTATATTAAACAATTATAATAACATAATTAATCAAAACATCGATACAGTATATTATAACCATTATGTTCATTAATTAACGTTATTCGTTAAGCACACTCGATCGTTTTCAAAAATAACATTGTTTTTATCTTTAAATGTGAATTCAAGGTTTGTGGATTTATATGATATACTAGCTGAATTACCCGGCGCTGCCCGGAAAAACTACTTTTATATTTTTAATGTGTAGCCACAAGTGTATTTTTGTAGTACGGAGTGCAAATGAACGTGTTTAGTGTATAGGCACCGTGGCAAGGCAATGGAGAGATAACTAATAAAAAGAATTTGTATGTGTATTGGTTTATATTTATACAATTGATTGGAGTATAGGTGTTGCGCGATGCATGAGATTATTTTTATCGATAAACTTCTCGGAACAATTCTTATTGTTGACCTTCGGACAAAAAGGATGGATTGCAGGTAGCTGGAAACCCGCGGGCCGCCGTGCGCCCGTGCCGTACAGCACCAATACGCATTGGCGGTGAATAATTATAATTGTTAATTACTCCACTAAAACGCAACATTTTTGAAAATCCTTTCTTATCGCACGGTGAAAATATAAGAAGAACCTCTATTTGAAATTTCAACTTTGACGTTGCGTAGTTTTTGAGTTACAGCGATCAGTGACTAAGTGGTATTTGGATTTTATAAGTATAGAATCTATAGATTATCACGATGAATAAAAAATGTCATTGAATTCTTGAACAACTCTTCCAGTAATGTAGTAATTTATAATATTATTATTTTATAGCAATAATAATAATAATATATTATATCTGCACATAGCGATGGCGTTTCATCTAGTAGTAACCGTCTATTTGAGTACTTGCAAGAGGCTTAAATTTACCATTTCAGATTGTCAAGAAACAATAATAACATAATATATTATAATATAGTTTATGTACACTAAAAAAATGTATAAATATTATTCGTAAGTGTTATAGATTATTGACCAATAGTAAATCGATTTTTTGGGATTATGTTTCAAGTAATACCGATTGTGCGAATAATTCTGATCGTTCCTCGGATACCCAATTTACGAACAGCGCGAATAAATCCCGTCGGCATGATAATATATTATAATATGCTGAACAAATAATATGACGAAGACGATTCGAAAGGGACTTGCGGTGGAATTTGCACTGATTCGATATAATGTTATATGTTTTGTTTTCTTATGCACGACGTATCCTGTTTATGCACGCGTATGTTTTAACTGTATATTGTACCTACATTGTAATAACATTTCCGGACTATAACAATATTATTACGCGAGCGTGCAAAGACGAAAACGAGTATGGGTTGTTCGCGGGTAGTTGGAAAGTACGTAATATTACTATCAAAAATTGAACAGCCAAAAAATAAATATACGACAGCCACAAGGTTGATAAAACGCACCGGCGGCGTCGGCAGTGGTAATGGTAATGCAGCTATATACATATATATATAATATTATATTATTTTGTATAATATGTGATGTTTGTTGATACCACATTTTTGCCAGAATGCAAAATGGTAATCAGAGTAATGTAGTTTAATATACGCAATGCGCGCGCGATTCACGGAAAAAGTTCGACAGGAAACATATATCACTATTATTATTATATTACATGTATAGGTAAACGCGTGTGTGGTTTACGGTCGAGTTGATTTTTTAAGGATTTTCACGTTATTATTGAAAAACACAATATCACCGTCATAATAAATCCCCTGCGTATTTATAATAAAATTAAGGTAAGCGAGGTCATTACAATATTTTATACGGCCTATAATATGGGGTGGCTTTTTCAAACGTGTGATATAACATACAGTATAATATATTATAATATATAATGTATTTAGTTGTTTTTTTCGTGCTATTTTCAAACAAGTAGAAACACGTGCGCAATACATTTTTAATATAATATATATATTAGTAGGTATATAATATTGTATTGTACTTATACAGTAGTATTGTTAAATATCAAATGTTGTACCGCACAATAATGATTCATTGGCATTTGTTCACTTTTAAATCATATTTTCTCAATTATTCCATCTACGTTTTTATGTGTACGAACATTGAATAAATTATATTAAATGTTAGCACGATCGGTGATTTTTGTTACAAAAACGTTAGTGCTTACTATAAGCCGTTGAGATTCACAGTCTAAGATTTGGCGGTATTTGTGTATTACGTGCCGAATACTTTTCAAAAAAATTGTCATACGCCTTTAAATAGAGTTCATCCGTTTTATTGAGTGATAAAAGCTTAAAAAAGTGGTAAAATTATCACAAGCTACAAAAAAAAATAATTAAATAGGCAATGATGCATCTAATATTATGCTCTACTTTGAACTTGCTGATATATTATGGATACTTTCTTCTCTGCTACCTGTTGTGTTTCGCATACGAAAGCTGCGTATTTCCAAACCAAAATTTCAACGTAACAAGTATACTATTCCTTTCGTCAGTGTCCATTATTCGACAAGTCCTAGAGTAGCAAATAGTCAAATTTTATTACGATCAACCACTCAGATTAAATCACAATAATTCTATAAATGACTACAACAATACATGTTTTCTTACCAAATCCTTACTTAAATCCTTGAGTGTCATTCTAATCGTAATAACTCATATATTGTTAAACAAATACATTATTTAAATTTTTAGTGATAAGTTTTGCGAACTCTGTCTGATATCAAAAACGAACTCCACCCGGTTTATTTTTATCGTTACTCAGTGCATACACTCAAACGCACACACTAAGATTTACTTAGTATAATACAGGTGAGGTAAGGGTGATAGCCACAGCTCCAATAGGTTTGGTGGAGGGGGGAGAGGACTGCAGCAGGTGCGTTCCCTGCCGCCGTTGTCCACTACTACTACGCTGCACGCGCGCGTACTTGGAAATTATTTAGGCGGGTTATGCAAATTTTAACGACCCCGACGTCGTAAAATACTCGGAAATAAGTTATGATCTCGTTGTATAATATACAACTTGCAACGTTCGCGGGTGGCGCGTGGGTGGCCACGAAAGGGTAGTGAGGTGGATGTTTATTACGATCCTTTCTGCCTCGATAATATTAAGAACGCATTAACGGTCAACGCGAAACGCGCAACGGTGATACGGCTACAATATTATATTATATATTATGTACATAATAAAAATATCATATTAAGCGTATAATAACAATGTTATATTATACGGGCGTGCCTATATTATAATATCGGTGCAGCATTACGTCAATTTATATTATATACGAATGGCGTGCTGCAACTTTACTACTCTAAAACGTCGCTGGCCGATATCACGAGAATTAATTATAACCGTCCGGTGAACCGATGGGACGATACCTATTTATTAATTAATACACTCTGTGACCATTAAAAAACATGCTGTGGTCGCGATATAATAACTCTGTAACGTTTTTTTTTTTGAGTACAGAACTATAACACGTATTACATGCTACACAATACAACTAGCATGATCAGTAATTGTTTAGTTAGGTATGAGTCGTAAAAACTAAGTATATAGGTATAATCCAATTTTTAAGGGCATCTTTAACTCGATAATGATTATTATTATTATTATTATTATTTATCATCATTGATACTATTGTATGTGTGAGCATTTCGATTTTTTTCACGGGTTTAGTTGTAAACAACTTTTTGGGATAGTAAAAAAAGATCAAAAAGTTTAGTTCAGTAGTCGACACCTTTCTATAGATCGGAAGTCGGATATGGATAGTAAATTAAGAAAGGTCCGTTTTTATTATTTTCTAGTAGTTTTAAAGTAAATCGAGGGAAGTAAAAAAATTACTTTTTACAAATATAATACATAAGCAAAGTCATCTATTTACTGTTTTTCTGATAATCCAAAGTCTGTATTTACAGAATCGTCTTTTAAACTTTTCGGTTTAGTCATTATTTTCAAAATTGTAAAATATATACACACACCGTCTGTTACAATGATCTTTTTTTAAATTTTTTTATATACTAAGTATTCACCAACCAAGCTCATCAGCTAGAATTTTATATTTTAATAATTTAGAAATTGTAAAAATTATAATTTACATAGGTACTTACATTAAAAAAGACTGGTTCTTATTTAACAAAAAATACTTTTTATCGTCACATAACCCCTGGTATAGAAAACTCTCTAAATATTTAAAAAAAAATCTAAAATATAATCATTATGATAGATATTAATAAGAACAGTTTTCAAAAATCAAAATTTGATTAAATGCATTGTTCAAGAAAATTATGTAAGTGAGCATATTTGATGAATCGCTTTGTATAATATATAGAATCATTATATTATTGTGTATTATATGGTGTAAGGGTTGTTTTTGAAATATAGTTAAGCTCAAATCCGTATAATATTATAATACGCATAAAATAGTATCTTTTACACCATATGATTTTACCAATGATACTACACGCAAAACTGTAATACTATATTATAAATTATCCTACAAGGGTACACTATTAAAGCATATGTATTGCAAACAAACAGGTTATACTTTATATAAAGTAACATATTATCTACTATAATACATAATATTATACAGCCAAAAATTTAATATTTTATGAAAGGACGTTTTTAATTCGATTATATAATCGAAAAATAAAAATAATAATAATGCGGTTATTATTTGAGAAGATATAAAAGTACGTATTTAGCTTATATATAATATACAGGTATTATTCCTATTAACTATTTTTTCCATGTCAAAAACATAATATCTCTTATAGTCGTTTATATATTAAAATATAGTTTGAAAGCATGGAGGCCACTTATACGATATTCAAAGATTAAATAAATTCATGTATTCTATTTGCATTGTAAACATTACTTACTAAACATTTCATATATATAAAAAAACAAATAATATTCTTTTATTTACGGATAAAAATATCTTAATCAGAGACTTGTACCGATAATCAGCATACAATAAAATTATAAAATCGATGTTATAATATTCGTATATGTTTTCATTTTAATATAATATGTTTTGAATTATATACTCAACTCATTTCATCTCGTATCTGTATTAAAATTTTAATACGGTAGTATCCTAGAAATCGATAATAATGCAAGATGTTAAAATTCCAATAATAAAAAGTACACACGTTTTCAATCTTATTATTGTTATATTATGGTTGTATACGCAGTGAAGTTAAATTATAAATTATTTTTTATAGATTTCCCCATATTTTTAATTTTAACTAGTGGTCGTTATTATTTACAATAGTTTTATACTTACAGGAATTGTAAAAGCTGATAACGACATGGAATATTACAAATATTTAATTCATGTTAAATCTATATATATATTTATATATATATATATGCTCTCATAAAGCATAAAATAATTTTTGCATTTAAATATAGGGTGATTCACTAAGTATGCTCATCCCTGTTTTTATTTTTTTTTAAATGAATTAATTCAAATTCTTATTTTTTGAATTTTTAAATATACCAAGGCCATATTTTTGAAAATTTTCATACTAATAAGAAATGTCTTATAGTGATACAAATCTCTTATTTTTCAAATGATACTCCTTCACTTTTATGTTTACATTATAAACAATTTTCATATGCCTAATTTAAAATGTGAACAAGTGTTTTTTAATTATTAAAATATTAATTATTGTTTAAGAATATTGAACCTTAACAATTATTTTACAAAAATATAAAATATAATATATAATATTGGATCTAGTATTTATTATACATGGACCATGATATGTAAATATATGTATTAACTATTTGGAATAATAACGTTCTCTTCTCGATGATTTTTATTATTTCTTTAGAAACTTCTCACTTCGGATACTGAAGCAGAAACGTTTTCTCCAAATACTGGATTTCAAACTGTTAGTTTCTTAGAAGACATAAACATATATATTGTTAAATTTGTGTACATTTAAAGTTTTTAAATAAGCTTATGTATTGCCGTACTGTGGTGTCTGGGGATATACCACCAAATTTGTGGTGCATAACTTTATTCAAATAAACTTAAAATACTTATTTATGTATAAAAATACTATAATATGTATTTTAAAATATTCGTCATTGGTTCAATATTTGAAATTTTTGAAAAATATTCCACTTGAAAAATCGATCACATTACTATAGCTAGCTATATTACATATAAATATAGGTATTCTATAATATAAAATAATATACGACAGGAATACAATATTATATTGTGATGGTTATATTATTATTATATTATTCACTACTCGTGCACGCTAATTGTATCATATTTTTATACATTGATAAAAAATTGAGCACACGTGCCAAATATATTATAGGTACTACTATTGTTAAATAAAACGTATTTCAATATTCGTTCACCATTCACGGTTGGCCGACTGTGATATGTTTTCAAAAGTTCGACGAATATAATATTATATTTACCTACTGTTTCTTTATCGTTGCACGGCGCGTATTGTCTTGTAAAATTCGACTAATGATTTGTAAACTAAACGCAATATAATACAATTATTACATTGTATAGATTTATAATTTATATTAGTACCTTCATACACGGAGTGATTGATTTAGCGTCAAGTGAAATACAATAGACCGCAATTGCCAATAATGGTGAATTTTAATCGAACCCGTATCAAATGCGTTGATTAGGCTAGTATAATAATTTAATATTTATATCGATTGATTTATATCTACATTGATAAACGAGTGTTTTCAGTTTAGTGTCTAACTTTATAAAATATTTTGCCAACTAAATGAGTTAGTAATTGTTATTGCAGTGTGGTACTTTTTTAAAAGCCAATCTATTTCTATTAATTCTATATAATGTTTTTCTTTTAAACATTTAGGAACTTGAATTTTTACAATTATGTTCATTTTTTTTTAAATACTGTCGTATTAATGTATTATTAAAAATATTTAAAAAAGGACGATGTAAACAAATTTAATTTAAATTGGTAATACCAAAAGTCCTTTGTAGTAGTGGAATCTAAATAGTCAATCTTTATACATTATAAATAAGTTTATTCGTATTATAATACTGTAATATTATGATTTTCATCGTCGTATAACAGCGTGTCTACCATCAAATTTAAACTACAACAATGAGATAGATTAGTTTCCAAATAATTTGATTATCACGTACCAAATATTAAATGATATACGATTTACCTCGCCGTGAAAAAGAACCTATCCTTACGCAAGGTAGTTGTCATCACGAGGATACGAAGAATTAGATATTCACATTCCTTCTCAAAAAGGAGCATATTTGCAATTTATATTGAGTTTGATGAACCATTATAGTATAAACAAAAAATATGTATTTATATTAATATAAAATTAGTAACACAGTGTTGAAATGTTCGACTTTCATTAGTTTGTATCGATTTAAGTTGATATAGTTTTTGGTTGTAAATAGGTTGTAAAAAGGAATAAAATTGTAGACTTTTTTTCATAATGTAAATATCTCAAGCTTGTAAATTTATTATAAGTTTTGTCTAAATTATTTTTATTAAAAGAAATAAAAAAATAGAAATACATTTATAAGCGTTTGAAGTTAAAATTTTGATATAGTTGATTGGGTATTCAAACGTAAATAGCAATATTTTTTCAACAGTTCTTAATAAATACAATTCAAAATTTATTAATAGTAGAATATTTAAAATGTCAACCATTACTAGAATTATCATTTTTTTATAAATAATGAAAACTTTAATGTAATTTTTAATTTTAAGTTGTTAATAAAGATTAATTAATATTTTTAATTTTTAATTTCTTTTTCATGAAAAAAAAATAGAAACTTAAAACAAGAATTGCACTATCTGCTTAGGCCATATCTCGCTATACAACTGGTGTGCATTTAGAGTGTTATCATATACATATAAATTATTTATCCATTTACCATAAATGTTGAAAAACTATCTAGCCACCCAACTATTATTACATTATAAATACGTACAAAACGAAATTACCTCTGGATCATTATAAGTCTCGAGTGGTTTTTGTATATATAAGCATATAATTTCATATTATTTAAAGGCAACAAGGTAGGTGCGATTTTCTTTTTAATCTGAGAGTCGACGCGTCACATTGCGTGGTGGTGACATTATGTCATACAATCGTCTGCACAAAATATTATTTAAGTGGTGCGTTTTGTATCAAAATGAAACACAGAATGACGGCAAATGTCGCTAAATATATTTTAGCACACGGTGCGGAACTCTACTCGAGATTTTTGAGACTTGTCGTGTCTCCTATCTCGCTGACACGTATGATATATTATAATATTACTTTGAAGCGTATAATGAAAGGACTTTTTATGAGTAGGATAAATAATTTATCTAAAGAAAAAATTAAAACACGCAATATTACATACACTCATAATATACTCTCGGCCAATCGATAATTGTATTATATTATAACATTATCGTATGAAAATTCTTCACTATACTATAATATTATATTCTTAGATTCATTACGTTAGTTATAAATTGTTGTATTCATAAGGACATTGTATATTATTAAATAATGGTGTTTAGGAAGCGGATTTTAATGGTCTTAAAATAAGAAAAATTATTAAACGCCATGTATATACTATATAAGTACATTAAAAATAAGATGCAATTTTGAAATATAATATAAAAGACGCACTAAGATTGTCAAAAATCACTTAAAAATAAAAAAACCAAAATACAAAATAAAAGTTTTGTTTTTATGTTCTTTCTATGCACGAGATAATAGTAATTGACGCTATCGAAAATAGAAACAGTGTCTGAGTTCTATATAGACGGATTGTAATAAAAAATACTACGGAAAAAACAGATAATATAATATAATATTTTTTCAAAAGTTTATTTCTACTTCAAACCGTAATATATATATAAATCGCCCTAAAACGTAAAAAATGTTCTAAAAATAATAAAGTAAAAAAAATACAAGATGAAATAGTTTTATTTTTATATATTCTTTGATGTACATGAATCAAATTTTTCTATTATTGAAAAGCATTCTAGAGCATCACAATCAAAAGTGCGATTCGTGTTTAAATATGGGTTCACTTTATGACATAGGTATATTGTATTATGCAGCATACAGTGGAAATGTATGTAGTTATTAAAAATATAATTTTTATTTAATTTAATAAATTGCTTATCAATGCGTTGTGTTTAACAATAAATTTTCCATTAAAAATATTACACCTGAAATATTTGAATAAAACGAATACAAAATTTATGATTAGTGTATTTTTTTAATAGGTGTGGCTGAACAGTTAATTGCGCATGATTTTAAAGTCGTTCCACAGTAGGTAATACCTTTAAGTTGTCATACATTTTGTTATGAGACTACATTATTATCAAATCTAAATATACAGCTGTACTTAGGTATATAATGACAAACATATTATACGAGTAGGTTAACAGCGACTCATGTGCATTGTATTCAGTTAACAGCTAGCAACTACATAGTCTCCAAATTTTAATCTACTTATAGAAATGCTTTATAAGATTACTATAGATTGACAAATACTTATTTTAAGAAATTATAGTGTTATACGTTCTTATTGTATTACCAATACGCTTTTAGTATGAATATTATTATCATTAATTAGTAACTATATACTAACATAAAATCTTATTTCTGAAGAAAAGATATATTTTCAGTAGATCTTTATCAAAAATAGTTTAGCTACCTAGTACCTATAATCTGTAATATTTAATTGTATAATGAGTTATTATTTTATCGTCATTCAAAAAAACCATATAAAGTACAGGAGATTGTCATAAAAATATTTAATACGCATACTAATTACAATAGAATAAAATGTAAAATAATTCGTTATTTAAAAAGAATAATAATACATAATTTTTATAAAAAAAGAATCCTTGTTTCTTAAGATACACTTGATACGCGTTAAAGGAATCACTCTAACCGTATAATAAACGAGCTCCTATTCCTATTTAATAGCGATTACGATGGGTTTCGAACAAAAGTGCAGTGATAACGTCCCGGATAATAGACTAATGGATTTGGACGTCTGAAAATGACTATATCAAATTTTTTTAGTATTAATAAATACTATAGGAAAAATGTACGATGGAAACGTATTGAAAATAAACTTCAAACATAATATTGTATTGTATAATGTATCCTATATATATATACATAGAAATACAGTATATTTTGGTCTAGTGTTGTAAATTTGTAATGATAAAGATAAACTTTCAGACTAGAAATTATAGGTACCTAAATTAACGTTTCACGTTAAAATTACTCGGCTTACAAACAATGTTACATCAAAGTAATAAACAGTTGCGAGTTGTTTTTTGAGGCTATGTTTATAGTATATATAATAACTACACAAAGAGCTTTTAGATTTTAGGTTCTGAACGAAGCGACGGAGTTATTTCTTTTTCTCTGAAAACACTTTTCGAGAGCAGTAAAAGTGCTCTAAAATGTTCAAGTTGCGTATCATTTAAGTAATTGAGAAATATATTATTAGTATTTAAAATATATGATGTAATTAAGCTTAAAATATTAAAAATTTTCATTCATTTATTATATTTTCAAAAACTATTAAATGCATTTCATGTTATCAAAGTTTATTTGTTTACATTTAATAATTAATTCCAATCAAATTAATAATTTAACATATCTATATACTGTTAAAATTATGCAATAGTGGTAGAAACGTTAAGATAAAGTTGAGCAACTGAGCCAAATGGACAAGACTAGTAGATACATATTTTTAATATACAAAATTACACTGAATAATTCACGATTCACGAAGCCACGAGGCATACTCACTGCTCATCCGAAATATTTTTCCTTTAATTATGTAGTATATTGATTAAAATTCTGACAAATTCACAAGTAAATTTAAAGACTATACTTTTAAACACCTAATTAGTTTTTGTATACTTTTTATTTGTGATTTATCATGTGGCAAAACAAAGTTATTTTTTCAATTATTAAAAATTATCTTTTTTTCAATAAAAGTTTTTAAGCAAATTATTTTTATAAAATAAATGAATACATAATGTACCTAGGTATCAAATGGAATTCAAACGAATTCTTTCTAAGCTATTAAACATTATGTATTAAGGAAAATTCAAAATAGTGCATGTTATATTTTATATAATAAATATGATAACTATGGTATTAAAATAATTATAGTTATTAATATTTTTTTAATTTCTTTATTATAAAAAATTATAGAAAATAGGTATTTAAAAATATCGCTCTACTGTACAGTAGGTATTGAGTGTACCTCATTAATGAGCAAGTCACTGCAGTTAGCAAAATTACTCTGAGCGAAGGCGGTCTATTGCCTTATATTATTAAGTATATTATTTTATAATATGTTTATATTACTATTAATTACTATATTAATTTATTTTATACAATAATTATTTACATAGTAGGTTTAATTAGTTTATACCAAAATGATTGTATATATTATATTATTAATCATTTAAATAATTCATAGGTATTTATATTATACATTAATTTTATTATCTTTTAAATCAATACCGTCTTATCGTAGAATAACGATATGAATAAATTCGTGGTATAAATAGCTAGCAATAACTTAACATTAATTTAAATATTATGTGAGTATATTAAAATATAATAATATTTGTAAAAATTTCAATTTTTGAACTTCCATGAATAATATTATATTATATATTTATATCATATTATAACTAAATAGCTAAAATCGTCATTCTTTGTTTAAATAAACAATTATCAAAATTTAACTTAAAGTGTATAAAACAAAAAACTGTGCTTTTACTTTTTTGGGAGGGGGGATTTTTTAATTTCTAGAATTTTTAAGGAACCTTTAAAAATGTTAAATCATTAAAGCTATAAAAATTTAAAAATATATAAATTATTAATAAAAATGAATTAATATAGTTTTGTAATTTTGACAAATTTTATCGAAATTCTTACTGGAATCATTCATAAAAACTATTATAAATTTACGTTCAACTTTTTTCTTTTAAAATTCCCGTATTAAAAACTTAGATATAACCATAATTCAAATTATTAAAATAAAATCATAATTTTAATTTAAAGGATAGATGTGAGAAACCTTGGTGTATATGCCTTTATACACAAAATATATTATATATTTATATATTATACGTATCTGTGTCTTTATTTCGTGCTTTGTTATTGTTATTTATTTGAAATTACACAAAACATACAACGGAAATGATGAAAACAGTGGGAATAAAAAAATATTTAGATTATTATATTGTTTGCCTGTTAAGTAGAAATAGGTATCGTGTTACCATTCGAAACGAACTAAAATAGACATATAAGCACGTTGAAATGTCATAGATATTACAATACAACATTACTACGGTGCAAACAGGACACTGATAACGAATCCTTTGTTCGCGTCCGTTCGGGTTATGTCGTGATGACCCCGCTGAGAACTCAATTTCGAAGTAAAGCGGGTGACACATTTATCTCACAATTGTATTCTTTTTTCGACTTTTGCATTTACATTACAATATGATAAGATTTCTGTTTGAATTTATTTATTTTTTAATCTTAACTGCTTGGCTGAAGTCAACTCAGATTTTTTCATATCGATTAAATTAAATCGAATTAGGAATTAAATTTAATAGGAATAATAACATCATACAAATTGTAGGACTAAAATAAATTCCATAAATAATATTAGTTATTAATAGTATAGACATGTAAATAATATTATAGGTGTCGATATAGTACGGTAATTAGTGTTAACTACTGTTGACATCAAATAATTGAATCGAAAATAAAAATTATATCAATGAACACTTGTATAATATTTTTACTAATTATTAAAAGTAATTAATATTTAATATTTATTTATCATTTTTTTTTTACTAGAATTTTACTCAGTGGTTCTCAAACCAATCAAACCAATCCGTCTTTTGATATTATTTCTAAACAAAGGTTTTCCGTGGCGCTCGCTCTACCATAAGTCAAAACATAGCTAATCATAATTAAACCACTACCGTATTTTGTGGTTCCAATTTACTTTTAGACCATATAATATTCTATAAAAAATTCTGTTAAATTCCAAGTGAATAAATTTGTTTAAATCGAAAACAGCTAGTTGCTTAGTTCTTTGTGTTATGTTACCCTATATTAGTTTTAAAATGTTATTTTATATAATATTATTTTAATGTAATTGAAACGATAAAAATCGCAGAATCGTGTTTACTATATTTTACACAGTTACACGTATACACATGTACACATGTACATGATATAATAATATTAATACACAATATTTTAATGGATACTGTTACAAGAACATCAAGAACACTGCGCTAGTATTCTGAATTAGTAGCTGTTTTTAGCTACCTGTACGAAAAACACTTCCTCTTTGAAATGTTGATATCGAGTTTCGGTTACCAAACAAACAAAATAACACACATTACTCATTCGTAGGACACATTATTGGTGATATTGTATAAATGTATAATACATTCCTCTGGGAAAAAAAGCACAAACTTTTTGAAACAGAAGTAGTATTGTATACATTGAAAAGTAATGAACTATTTAAAAAAAATAAAACTAAATATGTAAGTATATTAACTTTATCCTGAATAATAAAAATAATAATTATAATGAAAATAGTTAGAAAGTATAAATATAGTTTAATGGATTTGTTGTTAGTCTCATGACAATTATTATGTAATAAATTATCATACGTATAGGTAAATAATTAAAACGGTACGCTATGTGCTATGGCTATAAAATTATAATGTATTATATGAAACAAGATGAAAAATAAAAGTCATTTATTCTGTACTTGTGTACCGTTTTAACTCCGGACCTAAATAATAACGATCAGTTGAAATTAAAAGTTCGTTTTCCGATTTTCCTCATCTCCACCAGGATATTATCCATGTGTGTATTATTATTAAATGTTGACTTGCGGTATATTGTATATTATTAACAGTTTGTTTATATCTTAAGAGTTATATCGTGGAATAGGAAGAACTTGCATTTAATATTTCTATGTAAGCGAATAATATTATATTTCGGTCCACATGACTCCACAGATCTCCCGGGGAAGAAAATTTTCAAATATAACTTACCGAGAAAAACCGCCTGCACACACAGTCATATACACGTACATATTATTACATATGTATGTGTGATGATGTGTGGAAGACTTTCAGTATTACTTGAACGGTTTGAGCGCGAGTTTTCGTATAATCCCCTAGTCGACAAGATGAAAATCACGACTGGCACTAATTTTTGATTCGATCGCGTGTGTACGACGAAAATTCGCCTTCGGAATCAATTATGAAATCGTTGTTGAAATATAACTTTGTTTTAAGCGATGACGGCGTGACCGCTGTCATATTATTAACTCGTAAACACAATAAATTAATCTCCTGTCGCGCATCACGTGAAAACATTTGAAAAGTATTTGGTATATATATATACGAAAAATTCGTGATGGCCTCGTAGCCATGAGAGGAAGAATAAGAGTAAAAATCAAAAGAACTATATACACAGTGTCGCACGGACATCGAAAAACTTTATGATTATTAGCCGTCGCGTTACACGAAAGTTTTTGACAGAAGATTTGTCAAGTTTGAAACAAAACTTGAAACAAATAGATCTGTATATGCCAACGCTCGACTATATCATTATATGTACCTACGCCTATGTAATAAGTGGCTGTACAGTGCAGAATTTATATCCGGGTATATCATTTAAAATAGCAGCCATAGTAGATAAACAGTAATTATTTACTAAACATAATCATCCCCATTTTTTCATTTAAATATTTAATTATGTATTTATTCAAAAATTTAGTTTTGAAATTCTTTTAATATGCTTGAACATCATGTGTTCAAATTATTGAAAGATTTTTATTACTTAAACAGTTTCATATGGTGATACAATTTTTTTTTTCAAATGATAATTATAATTATAAATGATTTATACATACATTTTTCAACATTTTCAGAAAAATATTTTCTAAATAATTTACTATTTAAAAGGAAGAGGGGGTTATTATTTAAAAATAAAATGTTCGTATTTTTACTGGAAACTCTTTAAGTAGTACACAAAAATCTCAAAAATTTTAAAATGCAGTTTTTAAGTATATTTTGAATAATAACATTATTAAAGAAGAAATAAGGGGAAACATGTTTTGCTGAATCACTGTAAATCGGTAATATAGTTATTGATCTATTACTCGGAAACTACATATAGTTAGGTATCATTCTAAATAAATCCGGTGTGTGTTAGTTGTTTGGGACGTATATATTGTTATTCTTTTTACAGCCTAAGACCGATTTTATATGAGTATTTTTGATTTGTTAAGGAGTAAAAATACAACATGCTATGTCCGAAGTGTATTTGTAACAATGACTCGATGGCATTTTTCATTTTTACCGGTACGATGAATAGCACTTGTACGATTTTTTTTTCGATAATGCCACTCGGAAGAAAAACATTTTTTTAATATATAACGGAGAACAGGTGAACACGCTGTTATATATAATATACTGTGCAAAAGACGAGCAATTTATAGCTGGAAAATATCAAAAGAATAAAAATTGATAATACAGGAACGATTTCACGAAACGTTTAATAATCTTTAAATATTTTCTTTGGCAATAAAGAATATAAAAGCTGAAAACATTTTCCAGGATTTCGATTGGTCTTACCGTCGCTGTATTAAAGATTATTTTAGAATAAAAATATAATATAATGTGTAACTATAAGTATATATATCGCATGGAAAATTTCTTTTCAAACCAAAGATAAAACGTACCTTTTTTAATTAGTGTGTCAATATTATTAAATAATAATAATAAAATTGTATTAAAATTGCTATTATATTTCAATATTATTCACTTTGAAACTGTACATAGTATTATATACACAAATAGAAATAATAAATTCAATTTTATGAGTTTTAAAATTATATGGTTTTCTCAACTAGCCATCTTTGTGTATTTCAAAACTTATTAAACTCTTTCCAGTACGTGTGTTAACATTTTGCTGTAACAAAACTACACACACAATCTCGCAGCATCACCTCGACAAAAACAAAATTATCAACACTCTATTTTTCTGTTTTGTCCTTTCTTCTCACTCACTCCCTCTCCTTCCCTCTCATTCACTCGCGCTACATTTCTCTCTCCTTAAAAAAACGCCTGTCGCAGATTTCAGCTTGTTGTAAAACCTAAAATGAGGCTGGAATCTTCCCGCAGTTATATTATAGACTCCTGCCAACTTCACCACCTGGCAAAGATTTATTTCATTTTCCGCCGTCCCACAAGATTCTCGTGTATATATATACGTATTATAATATTTATATTACATACCTATTCCTATCTTCTCCTTCCTTCTTATTCGTCTTGATTACAATGTCCATTCCCTAATCCACTTTTTAAAATTGAAGGTGATCAAGCTGTAATTGTTTTGTACAAAGGCCGCAACAACGCATCTATTTCGGTTGTCCAAACTGTTTATTATCGAAATCGAGTAATAGTTATTTTTTTCGTTTGTATATTCTTGAATATCAAACACAATCATATATAAACTTAACTCGATTCGAAATAGATCAAGATTTATTATGATTTGTTTGATTGTCAAAAACCGCAATAATTTTCATCAGATGCACATCATTGCAATTATTAAAATTGTCAATCCGTAAAATATCAAAAAAGTTTATAGTATCAAAATAACATATTATTTTATTTATGTATATCATAATATAGTACACAATCATAAATAAATCGTTCGAGTATATATAAATACATGTGCGAAAGCAGATCCCGCGGCATCGTCGGTTAAAACCGAAAAAAATATATATATATATATCATACACAGATTTATATTTCTACAATAATACAATTATATATGAAAAGCAGTGGGTTATTATAAATATTTAAAACTATATTTTTAACTAAACTTAAATCATTACGACAAATCTCGACCCTAATAATATTACCAATTGATTTCCAATACCCTGTATTTCATTTTTTTTTTTGCTTATCTTCATATCTGCATAATAGATATTTTGATAGATCATATGTTTTTATTTTTTCCTACCAAACGTCGACCGTTTAAACGAGGCACGCTTTTTGTTGTGCATCAGATTATAATAATAATGTGTTGAAGACACGCGACTTTATCAAACGGCGACCTTTGACAATCCGATCGGCACGATAATAAATCATTATTAATGATAACTGTTTATTTTACTATCCTTATTTTTTCTATTAACAAATCAATAGGTATGCAAACGATCTTTTTTTTTCATACCTATATCGGATTTCTATATAATATATATAATATATAACTACATAAGTAAACGAATTATATATTTATAATACAATTATTATTATAACAAATTACTTTAACCGAGAAGTTTCAAGAAACCCGTCAGTGCCATTTTTTTTTTTATTCAACTGCTGAACTTCTTAAACTCCCATTCGATAACCAACTAAATTGCGATTAAAAGTTAAGTCCTACTGTAATTTACTTTTAAATACTTTTAATAGTATTTGACATAGACGCGCAATAAGTCGTAATATAATACACTTTTATATTCATTAAGAGTATTACATATTATATTTTACAGTTTGATAAAACATAAACGTAATATTATTACATAATTAAACATAATTATTTTATACTAGTTATTTTACAACTATTAAAAGTGAGAAGTTGTTTGGGACAATCTGACATTGTGGCTGTATAATATATAAAAACATAAAATTATAATATTAAAATATATTTGACTATAATAGTCAAAAATAATATTAATTTACAAACTTATGTCACATTCACATGTTTAAAATGTCATGTTTGATCAACTTTGCTAAGTCTGTAAAAAAAAAAAATATCTGAAAAATAATGAAAAGCAAACAAGGATAAGAAGTTTATATATAAATATCTCACGTCATATTGATCACCATTATTCTAAAACCAGAATAAAATAAAAAATATAACAACGTCCAATTTTAAAATACAACTAGTTTGCAAAAAAATAAGATTTGAATACTGATAACGATACACAATAAAATACAAATACAATGAAATTCATTTCAAATTAATTTAACTAGACATTCGTTATTTATGACACATTTTCAAGCCGACATGTAACTAATTTAAAAAATAGTTATTTCAAGAAGTTGAAGCAGTAAAATATTCAGTTGACTGACAGCATTCATATAATAGACATTTACACATTATACAAAATAAAGAATTGGGCTTCTCACAAAAGTATTTTAAATAAACCAACTTTAACTAAATAAACAATTAAGTATAAAAAAATATCCAACAATAGGATAGAGTATACAGAGTACACTCTTATATACAGTTCATATTTGAATAATTGAAGTAATTCTTAAGCCGGTATTACAACAAATACAACGATGATATTATAAACCATGTACTCATAATAATTTGTTTTTGATTAAATTTAAAGAATCCGGTGGTTATGATTATGAGGAGAAATATAGCAATTTCTACATTTTTTTTTAATATAAGCCAATTTTTGAAAATATCAACATAAACATTTTTTGATTATTGTATATTAAAATGTATGGGATTCACAAAAAAATAAAAAATAAAATAGTTATTTATGTTTGATTCTTAGGATTTATAACACAATCAGCAAGACATTGTGTAGGCTACTAAAGATTTTCAATTTCATTTTAATATAATTAGATAGAATTTAATGACCGATGACAGCCAACAGTCAAATGGAATATAAAATAATATGGAAAAATAACTATTGATTGAAACGACTTTTAGGTAAAAAAATATTTCTTACGACAAATAATAAGGCAGTCTGTATTTTTATCAATTTATAAGGAACTTCAAACTACTAGAAACAATAATAACCTGTTACAGTATATGTTGAAAAGAGTCCATTTGTATGAATTTATTTATTTATTCCTTATCCAATATTGTATATTATATACTTAAAAATATTGTTCTTAAACAACGTTATAAAATAAATACTTACAATTTCAAAAAGTTATAGGGTATAAGTATATTATTCTATTCTGATATGAAAGAAGAATAAAACCAACCATGTTTTAATTTTCAAAAATACTTTTTAAAACAACATTTTTTTTTCGTGTTTTCGTGTGACTATAGAATCAAGCATTATAGGTACGTATAAGTTCTTTGAAAAAGATATGTATATATTTTATAATTCTTTAAGAAATGTTTTCTAATAAAATTGCTGGAAAATGTATGGGAGATAAGATATAAAAATTCATTAACTTTTAACGAAATCAACGTTTTTTTATGCACAGCTTATAATTTTTTTCAAATATGTGTACCTTTTCGATGTCTTACACCGTCGTAAATAGCCTTGAACATGAGTTTTCATTGTTGAATATATGTACTGGATATATGTTCAGTATAAACTTACAAGGTCTTTCGTAAAAATAAAAATTAATGTACAACAAATATAATATCAATTAAAATTTAATCAGCATGACATGTAAATCTATAAATGTTATATGTATTAAGAAAACGCCACATTCATGTATATAGCAATGTTTCCGTTTTACCAACATACGGCATACCAAATACTATATGTGATACATATGGGTTTATTGCGATTTTTAATTTTTTAATAAATTATGAGTGTGTAAAATATAATTTAAAAAATTCTATAACTTGCTTAAAAATTAAAATATCGTAAGAAATTTATGATTAAACACAGATAATTTCCTTAACCTTATGTTTGATAATAGGTTAATTTACTCTATATTATCAAAGTTACTATACAAAATTAGAACTACTGAAAACAAATTTTTATGTTGTGTATTTATAAGACGAAAATAACAGTAGATATAACGTAGTCTTCTTAACATACAGACGAAATTAATCAAAATAAGTCACTTATACTGTGTTGGTGCTTGGGCTATAAAGAAATTAATTCGTTTTACAAAAATATAGTATTAAAACTTATCCACACTTTGAATGATATAAAACCGTTTATTAACTTTATGAAAAAAAACAACATCGATTGTAATAATAACAGTACAGTATTCTGTCTGCCATTTCAGTCTTTATCACTCGGAATAGAATAAATTATTATAAATTTACGAAAGTGGTTAACAAATACTATTTATGTACTTACTGTTCGTAGTATGTTTATTTAAATAAGATAGTTGAGCAAAAAGTTCAATTAATATATACGCAGACTTTACCTATACAGTTGGTATACTCACAACGTTATTTTAGTATTGCCATAAATATATATTACGAAATATCAAAAGAAAAATTTATTCCAGTGCAAGAATTTCATCAGCATTTAAATAATATTATTATACGATATTGAATGAATTCAAAGCTCAGGGAGAATCTAATCGATAAGATTTTTACACCCAGATAACAAATTTTCTACGTGACTTTGAGCTTTTCGCTAAACGAAATTTACAAAATCGATTATGATTGACGAAAATTCAAACCATTATATTTTATTATATACCGAACGTATCGCGTTTATATCGCCTACGTAGTATTATGATGTAGTGTTCTATATACTGTTATAAATGTGTTTTAACCGTTAACGAGCAGTTTTTTTTATTATTATTATTATTTATATTCACTGGGATGACTTTATCAGTCTTTGTCAATGTCTTATCATTTAAAAGGAGTAGAGTGTGTTTAGCGCACTACTACCTTTCCACTAAGAAGATAATATTGTTCACGTGTGTGAACGTCACTCTCAATGGAGTGAACCCGCCGAGAGCAGGGTGAACAATCGGAACGACGCGGTGGGAATACGAAGTATTATTTTTTTACACTACGTAAATATAAATCTATGAAAATAAAAAATTACACAAAACCGTATGAACACGAAAAAAACTATCGTTTTATCTTTGATTTCTTAAATAAAATTATATTATTATTTTAATATTATGTAATATTATGTTGCGTGTGAAATACAGAAATATATTATTACCTATATTTTGATAACTTTCTTCGGTATAGAGAACAATGAATTCGTTAAGTAAATAGTAAATAAATACAATTGTTACTCAGGTTTTATGCAGCCTGCTAACACTATATTATTATAGTATTATGTGCACGTAATTATATTTAAACGTATATGTTTCTATAACTATTGTTTGCAAAACTAAGTTTCTAGAACATCGCGACGGTATAATAAAGCCTTGTATTCCGCGTGTACAAAACCTTTTATACGTACGACATTAATGTATATTATATTAGTATATTACCTATACGACATTTAATTTTTATTATGATATACGAAATGAAACGTCCTACGCATACTTTACTGCCTTACTGGTATACGCATGTGATTTGTGTAGATCTATGTCGATTTATGACTCCTATCCCCTACCCCACCCGAAGGATTTGTTGGTGAAACATATTTTGCTTAATGATTTTTAAGTTTTGCCGTTACGTATTTTTGTAAGATGTTAGATCGGTTTTCATACTTTTTTCGCCACCGGAAACGAATTCTGTGCGATTATATGTATTTACAGTTATTCATTTAAAGGCGAAATACGCTTTTTCTCACAAATTTTTAATTATTTTGGAAATATTTTTTTTATGATAACATTTTAAGTATTGTTAATGCCTATGTTTAATTAAATATTCTAAAACAATATAATTTTCTAAGAATTTCAGTATGTCAAATTTGAATTTCAAACAACTAGGTAGTTAACAAATAACAGCTAGGTTATAAGTTATAAGTATTTAAATTAAAGTTTAGATGATCTGAGTAGTGAACTAACGTTTTGCACCTTCTCCTGTGCCACTCCGGAATGCTTGTCTACATTTTAAATACTTACAAGTAGTAATCAACTATACAGAACTATTCATACAAATTCCGGTTTTTATATTTAAATTGTCAGAAAAATATTTAGCTTTTGAATATAAAATTAAAAATATATATGCTATCACTCAAAAAGTAAAAGTAAAAATATAAACACTTTCAAGAATATTATTTTACAAAAAAAAAACATTTCCAAAAACATTAATAGTTTTTGAGTAAATTTATGTTACCAACCTTCTTCTAAAAGAAATACCTTATATTTATACTTTTACGTGGAAAAATCGTAGAGCAATGGTCACCAATCTACTTATTTTTTATTTTCCTTTACCCTTCACTTCGCTAAACTTATACTAATATTTACTTCTATTTATTATACTATAGTAAACTAATTTTAATTATACCTCACAATATATTATAATGTACCTATACAATATTATATTACATATTCATTATTAGTAACATTATATTATAATAAATCAGCGTTACATTATATAAACTTCTATAAACTAATTATTTACGTTTAAATAACTGAGCGAGGCTAAGTCTACCCTCCTGGAGACTACCTGTAATATATTAATATAATGATGGCTATAATAACTGTCATTATAATACACGTTCAGTGAGTTCGACTTGGTGCAGCGTAGAAGCATTAACAAACCACGAAATATCTTATGAATACAATAATTATAAAGGACTATTCTCGGTAATAATAATAAGAAGAAAACCATTTGGTAGTAAAATTTCGTAAAATCCAAAACTATTGCGTGTAAATATTATATTATATGCGTTAATAACGTACCGGAAGCGCGTTGCACACAGTCAAGTCTATACATATTATTATAGTATTATAAATTATAATACTCAACAGTCAAACACCGAGCTGGAACACATAATGTTATACGTAAAACACAAATATTTTATGTTATATATATGTATAATATATATTTGATTTCCGGAGTGCTGTAGAAATCTATGTACAGTATGTGTACAATGTATATTGAGCATGTGATATAATATGTAACATGTGTATACAGGATGAATGTATAAACAATCGTTAGTCTGTACTCTGTGGCATCAATATATGAACTTTTCCCCACTCCCATAACAACAACCAGTATCAATGGAAAATAGTAATGGTATAATTAATAATACACGATCGCTATAGATCCTCGTCGATTTGATAATATAATGTGTACATTGCATAGTGTAATAGATACATTAATTTATAATAATTTTACTTTATTGATTTTGACCCATAATAGGTATAGACTAGCTACTGAAGCTCAATTTGTAAAATAATAAAAGTTATACAAAAATTCAAAGTAAAGTGATGAATGTAATTTTTTTACAATAGTGTGTATTTTTTTCTGTCTATCATTGGTTTTTGGGACAATTAAAAATTAAAATACTTTTCTATTTTCAAAAATGGGGATGGTTTCTGGTAGAAAATTTGATTTAGTTGATACTTTCAAAAGTCAAAAGTAAAAATCTCATTATTTTTTTTATTATTGGGAAAAATAAATAAATAATCAAGAAAAACAGAAATTTTAGGCAAATCCAATTTTTAACAAAATCTATTTTTTTTTTTTGTGTGTGTAACTTGGAAACGAATAATCGAGTATCTAATAATCGTAGATACTTGAAATTTCAACCAAATTGTTTTCAAAATCTATTAACTTTTTTTAAACTACTTAAAGGTATGTCTAATTTTCATTTGTTTTTTATAAAGGTTAAAAAAATGTAGGTATTTACTAAGTTGATATTCTTGAAAATGTAATATTAGATCCCACAAGTTGTTTTTCTATCTATATAAAAAATAGTATTAATACATATAATGCGCAAATTTTTTTTTTTGCATTTGAATTTTTATTTTGACGATATTTTTCAAAATTATAAAAAATTGCATAATATTTTAAAGTAAGAAATTCATAAAAACTTTTATTTTTATATTTAAGTTTTAATAATGTAATAGTGTAATACAGATTCCTCATAAAATATTATAAGGTATTATCTATTTATATCTACTATGAATCTATTATAATCTATTTTAACCACTATTTTACAATGTGTATAGAAAAATATTATTAAATTTTGAATATTATAAATTTATATAGTGTGGTAAAATACATATTTCTATAATAATTATAAATATAATTTTATAATAAATGCAATATTTTCCGAAAAAATTATATCAACCTATACCAGCAATACTGAAAATAAATAATTTTAAAAGCTACCTATCCAAAAAATATCATGAAATATGTATAGTAGGTTAACAGACAGTTTCCGCTCAAAATCGTTTTTAGTATACAATGATATATTGAGTTAAATATAACACACCCATTATACCCATTCGACACCTAATGTGCAGTCGAGTAACTTGTTTCCTTTTTTTTATTATTATTATAAATGTTGTAAGATTTTATGTTGAAAATTATGGTAATTTAATTTTAGATTTAAGTACATTTCAACATATAAAATAATGATTTACTCTTCACATTTACAATAAATTTACTGTGGATACGTCGTACTATGTAATACTATAAAATAAACACTGATCTTTTCATAAATTGTTAATTATGGATTAATATTACGGCATAAGATTAAAATCTTATATCAATATTTTAAATTTAAATTTATAAGTTTTTAGTCTGTGTTGACACGACTATTACAAACTGATTAAACCACCGATTATGCTCTAAAACCATTAAAGATGCATTAAACATTAACATTCGTTTAATCTGTAAGTATACCCGTAATAGAAAAAAAAACTGTATAATTCGTAGTCATAAAATAAAATATGTGTACAGTCTATTCAACATAAAATACAATAAAATATAAGCCTAACTGGCTGATAATAATAAATACTAATTCCAATCGTGTAACGCGATATAATATGTGAATTCGAATGTGTATATGTCGTAGCTATTTCATAAAGTCGATTTTTCATTAAAATGTTTCTATTTCATATAGTGTAAACGAATTTTTCACACTTCGAAAAATACAAAAATATTCTACTGAAGGTTCGCTTTTTCATGAAGTGGTCACTTCAATTTATTTCACAATACGATTATTCACTTGTCGAAATAAATATTTACTGTATACAATTATTATTATTATTAAGTATCAGTTATTAATAAAAATTGGGACTTACATTTGTATGTTTGTATGTTGTAAATTTGTAGCCATATTTTGAAATAAATTGTAGTGACTGTTTTGAAAAATTTGAAAATATTTTATTAAGTGCGTGAAAATTATGTTCTCATCTCACGAAATACATAACTTTCCGTTAAAAGATAGATTTCATGAACATAATAAAATTGGCTAAGCCATAAAATTACAAATACTATATAAAATCGTTTGCCCGTCTGTTGTAAATATAATTCTACAATATTCTAATATAGTTTTAGCTTGTATCGACAAAGACCCAACGACATAATATAAAAATGACACACTTTTCTTATTGTACCATCGTAGGTAAGTATAGGTCTAAACATTACCGCTGACTCCGACGTCCAGACGCATCCCTGAATATAACAATATAGTCTCTCACACCTATCACAATATCATATTATACTCGAGTATAATCACCATTACGCCATTTTATCTCCCGTAGGATTTCACAACGAACCAAATACACGTACTAACATATGTATATACAAACAGTGTATATTATAATTATTATTATACGCATTGTATGTATTTGGACGGAAGTTTACGCTGCACCGGTGAAACATACCCACCCTCATTTATCAGATTGTATTTGTAAGTTGGGGGTGAGAAGATGCGCTCAAACAGGAAATTGGTTTCTGGACGCGTTGCATCACAATATTGGCAAAAATGGGAAAAAGAAATACAATTTTTTTTAGTTTGTTCATATACCACGGCACGATGTACGTAATAATATTATTGCTGAAACATTTCTTTCGATTCGTTTCTTTTTCCGACGCCCTGTTGACTTGGGGTGATCGACAATAAATCACTGTGCCAACTCGACCACATTTCACTATTTTATTTTTACAAGATATTGAGTACAGTTTTAATGATAAAAATACAATCTCATTTTATTTTAGCGCCGCCTTGCGTAGAAGACGTGAATCACAAGCATTAAAATACTGCACTTTCCCAGTCATTTGTGAAAGTGTAAAAATGGTTGGAAGCGTGGTTACAATATTTACCGATGTTTTGAACTAAATACAGCAAATCGAACGGGCGAGACTTTATAAATATCATCATTAAAAACACTTTAATGATTGAAACTATAATAATCGTTAAGATTTTAACCGTGTATCAATATTGAATTTTTAAACGAAAATCGCATGTTTTTATCCCCTGATCAGACACGTATACAAAAAAAATTTCCGGGGGAATTGACCCCCCCCCCCCCTGTATACGTATCTGCCTCTGTTAGTAATTAAATCCAGCCCGATAATTTTTGTAAATTGTATTATTTTATTATACTTCAGTTCATGTAAAAAACGTGACATGTTTATTATAAATGGATTTATGTACAAATTTAAAAGTTCTCATGGTCAAAAAACTATAATTTTAATATGGGTATTTCAATATTATGTCATTTTATTCGATTTTGTTAGAAATTCGTATAAATGTATTACCATAACGAGTTGCAACTACTAAACTGACATTTTAATGTCAAATATCGTATTTAGTCTAAAAAACTTTTGTTGATGTTCTCTAGACTATTTGTTTATAATCTAAGCTTTTTTTAACTTAAAAAATTAAGTATTAATATTATTTATATATTATGTACGTATTATTATTTTTATTTTTTAATTCAATGAACAATTATTTGTTAGCTTAATTCTATTATACCCAAAAATTACCAATAGCTTACTAGTGATCAGCAATCTTCTCTTTATAAATTCTTAATTTGTAAATATATATGTTGTTATTATTGGTTACGATATAAACTAAACTAAATAAAGAAAACATAATTTGGATATTAACTCAAACTAAAATTAAATTATTGTAAAGTATATAAAATATATAGAATTGAATATGTTGTTATATCGTGATCAAAATCGTTTGAGATGTCATTCTAAAATCTAAATGACTACGAAAAGACCTATATAATATTCATGTCGTTTATTTGAATCACATAAGCTCGTTTAAAAATCCAAATAGGCACCTATCGAGAATATGTGTAAAGGTTTATTTTTTGTCACGCGCACTATTTTTTATTCACTTTTTACAGATTTGTATAAATATTCAATATCTTATGTATGTGGCACACTATCACAAAAAATAAATTCCAAGGATTAAATTTTATCCCGGAACAACAATTAAGAATTAAGAAAATGTTGACCAATAATTATAGATTCAATCATATGTATATTATAGAATATAATAATATATGCAATTTGTCTAACGTAATTATATTTCTAATTGCAATGTACCTATTAAAATATTTTTTAAAGTAGGAATAACGTCGATAATGGTTACTGGTTAACCAGCTGTTCGATCTTTGTAAAATATTCTCAGAGTAAAACAATATTGCTACATATTATACCCATTTCCGTTTTAGTACATATATAACGCGTGAAAAATAATATAAACAAATATAATATACTAGACAATATGTTGTATGAAGCAGTAATTTAATAATAACATAAAATAATGTTATATGTACTGATAAACCAGCTGTTCGTATTTATGTATACAGTAAATTTTAATGAAAATCGTATTTTGATAATTGAAACAAAAAAATATTAGATGTAAACTCACACGCTTATACCACATAATATGTATAACAGACGATTCAATAGACATTTGTGTAATTATTATAGGTAAGTAAGCATTCTATATGCAAATAAACAATAATATTATATTATAACATTTGGATGATTGTGTATTAATTAATCATAATTTATTAGTTTAAATTCTTAATATACTCGTATTTTTTGTATTTTAAAATTAAAAGAATACGTAAATCATTAAATCCATAAGTTAATAGATGTCCACACAAATAAATAATACAAAACAAATATTATTGTTAAATTAACTAAAACTAAATTTAAAGACCCATATTGATTTGAACTTTCAATAATTTAATGTATAGTTAAAATAAACCTTGATATACATATTTTATATTTACACTGCAGTTTCGTTTTTTTTTTTTTATTTAAATTATTAAAAAATAATAATTCATATTATTAAACAGTTTTGTAATTATTATTATTGTTATTATATGTTTATAAATAATTTAAAAATAATGTGCCTATATCATTAATATTCATATATGAATTATATTTTGTGAAAAATAGAGCCGTGTGCTTTTAATGTAAAAAGAAAATAATTTTATAATGATTGTAAAATTAAATTGTTATAAGTTCTCCGGAAATACAATTTACAATATTTCACTGAAAATGTAATAATAGATTTAACAATTTATAAAAAACAAATGAATATAATGTCTGAATAAAAATAAAATAGAACACTATTTAATGTTCTCTTGAATTAATTGAATTTAAATTTTGAGAAATTTAATATCATTTACTGTCGAGCAACGCTAATCCACATATCAATGAGCGATATTATGTATATAATAATATGAAACGCGTTGTACAAACAAAACACTATGGAAACTATATGTACACACGTTTAAGTATTTGACGTTATCGAAATATACTTTTTCATTCCAATATTGGTCGTTGTACTTCGATCACATTCATTGTGCTGAACAGTAATATTATATTTGCATAAAACCATTAGACCGCGAATGCAGTCCAACTCCTTATTATGGTGTGAACGCGTTTTTTTTATACAATAAAATATTTACACAATTTGTTGCTATAATTTTGCATTAATATTCAAATCATTACTAATGGACACTGGACAGCGCGAATAATAATTCATAATCTATTATCCTTTTTCATGCTTCAGAAATATTTATAACTGCTAGTTAAATAGTAATAATGACTCTTATAGTCCGGGTGTATGCAAAAATATAAATCGATAAGACGTTCGTACATATATACTGACTATATTAAACGAGTATTATATTATATTAAGTAGGTATACTATATAGTATAGTTACATTATCACAAATTCAATAAAATTATTATTTATTCCTATAAAATGTCATATATATTATGTTCCAGCCGTCAAAGAATCGTTTGTTTTTCGTACATTTGTGAATTTACTATATTTGTATTGTACTTAATTCCATGTCCTACATAATATAATATCCCACTGAGCATATGGCAAATACATAATGTTAATACATAGACATTATTAAAATATACCCATAATAATATAAATTCCGTGTGCGTATTAATACTTGATCACATCCTCGACGAGTTTCCTGTGACACACACTTTTAGCGGTTGTCGTAAAATCCATTCAAGACTTCTCTAAACTTTTAATAATACTGTCAGTACTCAACAGCGGTTGTTCGTATTCACATAAGACGTAAATAATAATATTATATATAATATCCATAAATATTAAGAGTGATTTACAAAAATAAAATCTATTTTATCGTCCTGTCAGTACCGTATCCAGGATTTGTTTTCCGGGGGGCTTACGTCCAAAATCCCTCCCCCCTGGATACGGTACTGCTGTATATTAACTTAACTGCATATGTATAATTGTCTGTCTTAATAAGCGAGTTATATCTGTATGATTAAACACTTATGATAATGTAAACACCTAACTTAGGAAAACAGATTAACCAACTTAACGGCATTTAAAAAAATCTAATGGCAATCGTAATCGAAAATTTATTTTTTTGACGTCGTAGATGATGATATATTTTAATAATTTTTAAATTTTTAAATTTTCAATAATATTTTAAAGATACATTTTTATTTCCTATTTAAATTTTAGATATTAAGTACATAACAAAATTTTATATTCAAATATTTGAGTAATTATTTAATATATTTAAATTAAATGGTGTTTAAAAATTCACACTTTATAGACAAATAATGATCTCTTTACAACACCTAAAATATTAATAAGACATTACAATTTACGAAAAAATCATCAAACACTTTATAAGTATAACTGTAATTTTTAATAATAATTTTGTGTTTTTATAAATGATAAGTTTATAAACAATAAATTAAAAATATGTTTACAATTTCAAAAACAAAATTTTATCGTACTAAAAATATATATAACAGTACAAACGTGGGAATGTAAAGTAATTTATTAAAAATGTACGAATATATAATATTATGTAGATAAGTATCGGAATAACTGCATATTTTTTTGAAAATTTAATTAAGTGTTCACTTATCCGTGTTCTATAAAATAAAAAAATATAGAATTTGAAAAAAAAATGATCACAATAAAATAAAAAATAAAAGTACCGTACATAAAATATTGACAAAAAAAAAATTGTGTATAATAAATATACTCTTAGGTACATTTTATGGACTATAATATAGTATTTACCTAGAAAGGATTTTATTTTTTCATTATTATTATTGTAACGCTATTGATGGAATTAATATTGGAAACGTTTTAATTTTCTAAACATTACACATTACTGATGAACGCTTTGAATTTAAGCGTTCGATACTTTCAAATACATGCATTATATCACATCGTTTTATATTGACAACAATGACTGCATGTACATAACACAACCATTGTGCATGTATAATATTCATCTGTATAATAAGGACCAAAGGATGCCGCCTGTAGTCGCAGTGGCAATGTCATATACGCTGTGAGCGAGGGACCCCCCTGTACATTACCATATCGTGAAAACGATGTCTTTGTATTATTTATTATTTTAGTTAGCTTTTTTTTACTTTTTCAAGAAAAAGAAAAAAACGTTTTGACTGAAAATCAGATTAAATGATTGTATACTCATATTAAAGGGAAATAATTTATATAATTTCAAGGAGAGATTATACATAACACTTAACAGTAGAATCATCTTAATCCCGCCACAGTTTATGATTATAAGGTTGGTTTTGGTTTAATACATTTTTTAGTATTATCGATACTTAAGTCTAAAATTTTGCCCAGAATATTTTTAATAACTTTTAATCAATACCCCGTGAACAAATAAATTTTCAATCCCTTATACAGAAGACTAATTATTTCGTATTGAAATAAAATGTTTCCAATGCAATAAAACAATAATAGTAGACATAAAATAATTATTGTGAATAGTCACAGTTAAGTTTATCACAGTTTAATAATTATTATGTGACATAAAAATTATAAGTGAAGATAATATTCTTACCAACATTAGTATATATTTATTTATACACATTATACATTAATAATATTTATCTTTTATTTTTTTTTTAATTTTATTATATATTAGCTACGATAGTTATCAATTTATAGTCATTGTTAAATAAATTTAAAAATATTGATCTACAAATATTCGAATATTATAAAATATAAAATTCTATTAAAATATTCTGTGTTTAAAAGTTAAATATAATATGAACATAAAAGTTTTTTATGAATACTTTTAAAGTTTCAACATTTAGAGTTTTATTAAAAACACTTAAAATCCATAAAAAGTAAAAATTTAAATACACTTCTTAACGTGAAAAATAACAGCTAATATATATATTTAATTAAAAAATATAAGTCTTAAAATATTGTGGAGCTGGTATTTTTATAAAAAATGTAAAATTAGTTCTACACGTTTTTGTGGGTAGGGAAATTAGTTGAAATAAAAAAATTATTGATGTTTATTTTTTTATGACCAAATATGCCTATCCTATCAATAAATATTAATTTAGTTATCTAGTTTGTATACTTTCAATATCAAAAAATATGTAGTTATTTAGTAATTTTTATTATTTTTATTTTATGATCAAAATTATCTATACTTAATTATATTTAATATCAAAGAAACTGTGTCAAATTACGAAAAAATAAGTAATAAATATTCAGTAATATAATTTGAAGTTATCTTCCATTGTAGGACAAAACCGTTGAAATAAAATAATACATTGTATATTATACGAAATAGTAAAAACAAACATAAAAAAATGGTTTTTTTAAATTATTATTTATCAATTTGTTATGTATTTAAGGTGATAAATCTAAAAACTACCTTAAAGATAATATTACAGTAATAAAGAAAAAGTAATTTTTTACTTAAATTTTTGTACTATTATTTTATTTTTATAAAAATATAATATTATTATGATTATACAATACCTACATAAAATGTATGGAATTATTTTATAAAAATTAACTAAAAATGTATATTATTAATTTATTTTTATTGAAGGTATCATATATTTTTCATTATAATTTTAATATTTTAAATCGTATAACCATCATTTGTTTTTACCTCGCTTACCACTCGTTAGGGCAGAATTATATTTTTGAATACTTTCGAAAATTAGATTTTTTTGTTGTTAACGTTAAGATTTTTAAAAAATACATTAACATTATTGAAGCTAATAATATTTTAAACATAATTATGTAATACAATTTTAATCTCTTGAAATTGTGTAAGTTATAAAATGCTTAAGAGTTAGTAGTACGGTTATCCGCTGCCTTTCCTTACTATAAAAATGTATTTTTTAAATATACTTTTAAAATAAACAATATTACAGCAACATAATTTACAATCGTATTGAATCCATCATATTTATGTCAAACTAGGTAGAATTTCATTTTCAATTTATAAAATATATACATCAACAATCCAGCGTGAAATAAAAAACTGTCTTCTTCAATTTATATTAATACGGATCTGTGTTTTTGTCTAAAACTAACCGAGAATGAAATTTCTCGGAACTACGTTCATAAAGCTTTGTAGGGTTTTCCTATCCATGAAGTACCCTCATAAGGGTTTTGTATATTTCACACACGTCACGTTAGTCTTTCCTGACAGTTGGTTTAGGTGTATAGCGTTGAAAATAATATTAATACTTAAGACGAAATAAAAAAAAAACCCTCATAAAAATACTGTTTTATATGCGTATTACTATTATTATATAAATTGTTTGGCATTTGTACTGTTGCGATACAACGCATGTTTGTTTTTAAAATTAAATTCTCGTTGATTGTCATGTAATATAAAGGTCAGGTCGTCAGGGGTACGTATGTATCTAGACAGTTTCTTTTTCAAACCTATATTTATAATTAAATACACATTGTATTATTTTCAAAAGTATTTATAAATATTTAAGTTTACATTCGCTGCAGCAAATGCTGATAGATAATGTATAGAAATATTTATCGTAAACAATATAAATTCTTTATTGTTTTACTTTTTAATATCTTTGTATTATATGCTCTTTCCCATCACGCTAAGAGTCACTAATGGGTGAATTCTTAATCACGCATACCATGTTTTCTATCTTTTTTCACTTATACTTATTATGCTAAGAAGTATAGATTGTATAATTATTATAAAAAAAAAAAAATATACTCTTTGTCTTGTGATAAATTTTTAATCAATATTTTATACATAGATGTACCGGTTTAGTGACACATTTTTTATATAAGTATGTATTATTATAAAAAGTCAAATTATTTAAAATTAAAAATAATAATTTTTTATTTGACAAGAAATTGCAATATAATATTATATTATGTAGGTAAAATTCAAACAAAAAATCCTACCTGTTATATATATTTAACATTATATACTCGTATAACTTATAAAATGCTATAAACCCTTTTAAATTGGCGTATATAAGCTATTCGTAGTCCAAGGTTATTATACAGACTATAAAAATGTGATCAAAACTTAATTCACTCGCCACTTGATTATACATTCGGTCGAAAATGCTTTCGTTACTGTCCCGTACCCAGCTGCAGTATAATATGTAATGTGTATAATATACTTATATAATACAAGCGTGGTATATTATTTTTTATTTGTAATAGGTATAACACACTTTGCCACTCAAACAATGAGAATTTTCTAACGGTCACGTCTAATAAGTGACGAATAAAATAACACATAACAAATATTTTCACGATGAAAAGTCTGATGTACGTTAAACATTTCATGAACAATTCTCATAATATTTTACCTAAAATTCGTAATTTAAAATTTTCCGATTTCAGTACGCATGCGTCAGGCGTTAAATTTCAAAAGAATTATAAAACAACTTAAATTATTTTAACCAACGCACATGCAAATATATTAACCACCGATTTTCAATAATTTAATAACTACACTGCGAAATCATAAACGAATTCGTGGACACCCCCAGCAAATAAGTTTTATGAACGCAATATGCAAGGAACAAAATGCAGTTTACAATATACGCTCTTTTAAATTCTCAAAGACATTTTATCTTAACGTGAAAACTACTGATTATTTTGTATTTTAACTAAAATGTTTTATTTTTATTATTTATTTTGTAATACGGGCAAAATAATAAAAATTTAAGTTCCCGAAAGTAAAAAATTAATAAGTATATACTCAAGTACGTTAGTCAAAATTGTATTCGTCTATAATACTTAACATAAGATTGTATATTTGCTAATAAAAAAAATTATGTGAATAGTAGGAAAAATGCTTTATTTAGAATTAAAAATATTAAACACTATTGTATATTATTGTAAATATAGAATAGTACATTATTTAAACCTCAGTAGAAGTATTAGCGCCCACTAGTCCTTACCTTCGCAGGCTGGACGAATACACATTTCCCCTGAACGAAATAAATAATAGTACATCGTCGTCCTATAACAAAAATAATTTATCGGAATTCGACATCATGTCGTTAATGTGGTACACTTTTTCGAAAAAATGTTGAAAGCGGATAACGATAGTTTTCTAAAAAATTCATTTTTAAGATATTTATAATTGAACCCAGTATAATCGAATATCGATGTAATAGAATTCGTATTTTGCATATTATTCAGAACGTTTTCGTATGCGATATTATATTTATTGTACAAACCACATTTATTCAAATACAATATAGACAGTCCACAGTCATTGTAAAAATATAATAGGCATAAACACTGACTACGACGAAAGCCAAATGACTGTTGTTGCATTTATGTATTGTTAACGGCTTAGAGAAATATATTATATTATTTCGCGTCGTCATCCGAGTGTATCAAAATGTATAATGAACTATTCGCGAAGGTTGACGCACAAAACCACATATTAACATCATCGCTGTTTACTGCTGCAGAGCCTACCTATGTAATATTATTATTGGTGTTCATCGTCAGTACTACAACACTGTGTTTGGACGTGAAATAATTTTCTCTCCGGTACCTATGTATACACATACATATATAATATATATACATATATAATATATATACATATATATATATATATATATATATATATATTATTTGTGCATGTATAATACGTGGTTGAAGTTTTGGTATATTTTAATTTTGTTCTCCCCGTCAAACATCAGTCGTATACGACATGTCTAAACATAATGTACATAACACATAAAACACACGTCGAGATATATTGAACCGATAAAGCTGAAGCTAACAAGCACGCACAAACGCACTTGTATAATTATTAAGCACGCATATTGAATGTATTGACACACGCATGTTTATATAGTATTATAATTTACAGCGAAGGGGTGAACAAATTTTTTTAACCAAACGAAACTGGTACTTATATATTTAAGAGACGAAACAAAATAAATAACGTATAAAAAAAATATACAATTTATTTTACAAGTGTAGGTATTTATATAGTTTGAATCTTATACCCACTAGAGTAATATATATATAAAGCATATAATCCAATAGAAACTCAATATCGAATAAGATTATTAAAAAAAAAAAATTATAACCATTTGTCTAGTTATATAATAATATAATAATATATTCTTTGATATTATTTTATTAATAATTTTATATACACGGTTCATAAGCCACAGTCTATCCATATCTGATAGGTACATTGTATTATAATATAATATATTCTATTTAGTGTATAATACGTCACTGTCAAAGTGGTAATAGTGAGGAGTATACTTAAATTTGTAGCTAAACATTTTAACACAATGCTCATCAAATTTGAGACAAAATTAAATGTTAACAATAACTATGGCGTGTTTCGTTTAATTCAACCGCTGTCGTTCTGTAGTATAGGTAGGTACTACAATGTCTGGACAATTTTTCCAGAAATTTAATTAAATGAGTTGAATATAATTTTAATTTAACAAATAAAAATGAATTCATTTTAACGTTTTACATCGTTTTTTTTTTATTTTTTCTATAAAATATTGTTGGGTATGAAACCTTTTTAGAAGGTTATGGAAAATGGTCAAAGTTCGAAATTGAAATCGTTGGAATAAACGATACGTATAGCATTATTATGACCGGATGTCATATAATATATGTATATAACACATACTCGTATGTTATATTAGATATACACACCGTACTTGATGCAGTTACTAAGTGCGGACGGATTTTGAGATTTCGAAATTGTATATGGCTCTACATACATGCATTAAATCATACATATATAAAATATTTCTGACCGCCGTATAATCCTTTCACCACTAGTACCCTCTCAAAAAATAATAAAATTTTAATAAAGCATAATAATTAATATTACGTATATTTGTATAGCACATATTATTTCATAATATAGATAACTGTAAAGCGCGTGTTGTGGACACGCTATTTACCAAATAATAGTATTAGTAATAATAATAATAATAATATAATATACCCATGTGAAAGAACAGTACCTACACTATACTCGCAAATGCACTTTAATATTATTTACATGACAATGAGTCTGAAACGATTGTACACAAATGGAATCCACAGCGTTCTTGTATACGTATATTATGCACTGCAGTCTGCAGGGTCATTTGAATTTATAGTGTCACAATAACGGTGCAAGGGATTACGTAAAGTTCTTGCGTGATCTCCTCGTCCCACCGCAAATTTTGTAACGAAAAATTTTTGAGATTTTGTATAAATAATATATAAATCCGTTTCAATTCGGATATAAAACTCGAAAAACACCACCATCGGCACCACTCACAGTTTTCCATTGTAAAAAGGTCGAAAAAATACACAAAAAAAAAAATAACGATAATTGCTTTTCGATGAGTAAATGAATGGACAGAGAGTATGAGTAAGAAAGTAGATCGATACCTAAAATGATTTTTATCCTAATTATTTTAATATTGAAAGATTTTTAAAATTTACATTTTAATTAATTAATTAATATATCAACGTAAGTACATAATATATAGCTATATTAATTACCTATTGTATTAAAATATAAAATAATTAATGCATACAACTAAAACTTAAATGTTTAAATGATGGGTTAAACACTACACGATGTGCTGAGTTGGGTCATTGTTTATCAACAATGTGTGCTACTCTGCTTCTCTATAAAAGGCAGTATAACACCACTACTGCCAAGTACGCCTATTACAAACGTGTGATGCATAACTATATTATAATAATAGTATGCAATCGACCAACAAAATTTTCCTGAGAAGATAATTCGCGCAACACGCAAACTAACTCTAATAACGTCTAGAGCGTTGAACACATAATTGGATTATAATTCATAGTAAATATTAATAATAACCACCATAAACACCAATAACGGCCTGTTCGCGACAATCCGTGGCCGTCCGGTTATGGACATTCGCAAAGTATGAATGTATAATTATTTATTACCAAACGTTATCCTGCTGAAATAACAACTTAACAACCAAACGCTATTACAGTATAATATATTATTAATTGGTATTTTAATTGTTCAATACTTAACGCTGCGATATAATGACTGCAGCTGCAACGGTACTCGCAACTCAAGATAATATTCATTTACATAATATAAAAATATTAAATAAGATGTTTATGCATTGGCGTAAATTGAAGTGATTGGTAGGCTAAGCCCTCTAGAGAGGCTTTAAGATCCCCTAAAAACGAATAACTTTTTTTTTTAAACATAAAATATCCATAAAAGAATTCTACATTATTATGTAGAATATTTACTTAGTTAAAGTTGTAAATATTTTGACAATTGACTAATAAAATAATTTCATATTTTCCTCGAATTATTACTTGCTTATCCGACAATAGTCTAGCATTGTTTAAAATTTTCTTTTTATATATAAAAAAAACGGAGTACTTATTTCTACTGAATAAAAGGCTCGAACTTTAAATTTAATTATATATCATTATACATAAAAAAAACCTAAGTGGAAGTGACTGACAATTTTAACTTCAAGTGCTTATCAAATAAAACTGTACACATATCTTTTCTATATTTTCAAATTGGTGTAGGAATAACTTATGAGGACATTATAATATATATATATATTCACATTATGTACCGACAAAAACAAATTCAAAACTTTCATGTTAAGATACCTCTATAAATAGTTTAAAATAAGTCTGCATTTTATTGTGTACCTATAGAAAATGAAGATTCGTGGACATTTCCCCGTCCAGTACACTACATTAAATTAGCTTCAATGGTCTTACAACAACATATTTGCTATTAATATTAAAAGTCGTTATCAGTAAAAAAAACTAAATAATACGCTAATAAACTTATAACCAACACAGAATATAGTCAAGTCACATATATTTATATAATATAGGTTATAATGATATATAGGTAGATAATATGTAATACGATATGCGACGGTAATAATAATTATCTAATGGGCATGTCAGTTGTCAGTCCGCGTTTGATGTTAAGTAATTTTATTTCACATCGTTCAAATTTTGTTTTCACATATATATTAATACATACGTTTATACATGCGCTTGCGTTCTTTTACTTATTATTATAATAGATTATTTTAATTTAAATACAATTTGAAAACATTTTTATCTACTAGTGTACTTGAGAAGTATTATAATTCTTGTTACTAAGTCTTGTAATAGAAATTAATCTTTAAAGGACGCCACGCATTTAATTGGTTTGAATAAAACCAAAATATCAAACCGTTCGATTTTGATATAGGTAATTTAAATGATATTAAATTAAATAGCAGTTGTTGTCAAAGAATTTTAAACAATTCAAATTTAATAAATCAATTATAGTGACCCATTCAATGATGAGACAAACGACGCCAACAACTATAAGGTTCAACGACTATTCTGTTTTTTTCTTTTTTAATTCTCTATATGGTTTCAATTACATGTTATATTATTAGAAGTTAAACATGACTTTGTTATTATTTTTAAGTTTTAAAGTCGAACGTGACTCGTAGTATATAGTGCATACAATAGTAAATAAAGTTTTACTATAACATATACACTCATTTGAAAAGAAATAAAATAATTGATGATTTATGATTTTGGCGCGTTATTTTATATATACTCGTATTAACCGTATTTCTCATATAACTGCTGCAAGTCCAGGTCACCCGGCAGACCACAGTACATTTTGGCATAGAGACAATATTTTTTCTCCCCATTATATTGACAACGCGCTTTATGAGCCCATATGCGAGTTATACTTTATTATACTATACGCAGACGAATGATGCGTTTTTTTCATTTTATTTTAAGTTTAAAGTGTTTAAATAGTATTGTATCGCTACTTTATCTTTTAATTATTATATTAATGTTTTAAATTTAAATTTTATTAATTTTTAGGTTGATAGTAATAAACAAAATTTTAAAATACACCTACTTACAATTTGTATGACACCCAGCATTCAACTATACAGTGATATAAACTTCATTTTTATTTTTAACAATCTTCAGTAAAAAGTTTGATTCTCATTTTAAAATAATAAGCTTGTATCACAGAAATATACTTATTAAATTCTATACATAATAGAAATATGAGATAATATTATGGCTCTATGGATTATACTTAAAAATTCTTAAAAATTGTCAGATCTTGATTAAATACATTTAATAAGTGATAAAATAAGGGATATCGCATATGCATGTTGAATCACCATATATATTATTATTATTTTTATTATAATTCACATGTAATACACTACTATTATTTACAGAGAAAAAATTTAAAACTATATTATGTGAACATAAAAAACCTATCAACGTCACATCATAAAACGTTTATCGCAGAAAAAAGTTGTTTATAAAAATACAATATTATAATACACACATATATATATATATATATTATAGGTAATGACTAAGTTGAAACTGCGTACTACATCGCCCAAACACGCGTTCAACGTATATATAAGTATATCGTAAAAAATAAAAAATAAAATAATATCGATAAAATCTTAATGGAAGTTCAGCTTATTATAATTTAATATTCAACGAAACGCTCTTATATGACAATTATATTATACAAAATGGTAGTGCGAGCCATCACGTACGTTATGTAGGTCTATAATACTCATATTGTTCATAATAATATGTTGTAGGTGTAATAATAATATAAGTACATAATACGTAAGTTGGTTCGTTTATTTTTATTTGTTTTATGCATAACGTGTAACCTGCGTGGCTACCTACCCGCACGTGGTGATATGGGTGGAAACAATTTTGTTTTTGAACTATTGTTGTTTATTCTTTAAACGTCATCATTATTTTGTTTGGCGAAAAATACAAAATAATTTGATAACTTAATATAGTTTGTTGATGACCCTTTACTTGCATAAAAAAATGTTAGTCCAACACTTCCGTAAGATTAAAGTTAGCTCAAAATAGTATGTAATTATTTCTTTAATTTTTTTATTGTTTATAATTATTATAATTAACTCTTATAATATAGCACAGCGGCAAATTTATTCTATTCTGCAGCACATTTTGATAATTAAAAAGTACTTAAAGTAGACAGTTTTATCATATTGTATGTGAGATTTGTATTACATTATTGTATGTAAAACAGTAGATATGTACCTACCATCTACAATTAATGTGTTTTTTTCTTTCGAAAACATTAATTTTAATCAAAACATGGACTATATTTATTTTATTTGAACAGTAGTTGTTGCAGTTATATTATTTATATATTTTTTTCTAATTCAATAAATTATCCGGTTAGTGGTTAATCCTCGATTCGTTCGAATATTAAGTTCTTTTTAAAAAATGTTGAATAATTTACTATGTATTTTATTCGATACAAAAAATTAAAACTCAGCTCATAACTATATGAGTCTATAATACGAATGATCACAAAATCTACAATATTATACTGCATTTGGGTTATTTGTTTTATTTTTCATAAATATTATTATAGGTAGGTAGTTTAGTATAATTTTATTTTTACAAACTATGCGTGCACAATGTTTAATAATTTTCATCTGTCGTTATACTACACAATTTCCTGATGGCTAATTTAAATAAATAAATTCAAATATTATTATATTAATTCTGAAAAAATACAAATATTTGTGTAACTGCTATCCAGTGCAGACTATCCTCGAGTTCTCTAAAAATATAACCACCCAACTATACAAATGGGATCTGTAACAATTTTTTACATTAAACGGCGTATAATGGATCCGTGCTTTGGTTAGGTTATATTATATTGTATTTATAACATAATTTCCTTCACGGATAAGAATTTTACCAAGCTGTATAATATTTTTTTATAAAAGTTAAATGAAAATGAAAATTACCTTTATCGTTATATTTACTAAACACAGTATATCAGTATAACTTTTGTTCAAAACGTAATTTTCTTTACTACTTACAAAATTAGATGATGAATATTAGTCATCGTAAAGTCGATTTTTAGAAAAATCGAGATTTTAATATGTAAATTGTAAACTAAATCAAAACTTTAAACGTGTATCCATATTATTTTAGTTAGATTTAAAATTCATGACTAATAGAATCAAACTATTTTAAAATAAAAATCATCAGTATTAAAATTCTTTATAATATCAACAAGAATGCGAATTCGTTTAATATGGAAATAAATCCCATCTACGTCAATACATCAATCAATATAAAAAAAAGTTAATCGTTAAACTAAACTAAACAAAATTTATTCCTTACAATAACAAAATTATTTTTGTTTTATATTTTTTTGTACAAAATATTATATTACTAGAACTTAAAACTAATAATTTCATATTAAGCAGATTATAATTTTTATTCAACAATATTAATCAATAACTATAAATATGTATATTGTATAATATTATAATGGTTACAATGAGGTATATGTAGGTTATAGGTACACAATATAATAAAGTATAAACTATGTCAAGTAATTCCATTGGTCGATATTGTTTACGCAAAAAAATAATCTTGACGATAGAGTGACAATTTTTATACCAAACCCTAAAATAAATTGCTGTCCCAAACAATTTTATAGAATCGATTTCAAACCTTTTTCTTCTAAGCCCTTGATTTAACAATAATTCTATTCAAACGCATAACAACAAATATATATATTTTATTCAGTGTTTTACCATCATATACTTATACATATAGTTGACTGAGGAAATAATAAGTGTCTTAGGTGAAAAAAAATATCTGAATATTATATTTTATCATTAAAAGATATCATTTTATTTTTATATAATGTATTTCAACTGTAAAATAATAAATTATTTATGAAAAACGTTTTACTACAATATACTATATACATAATAAATTTTATGTTTCACATATATTAAACTTATAATAATTATGCGATTTTATGCCAAACAATTTATTTTTCTAGTATTAAATATTAGGTTAATATAAAAATTATCTTATTATAATAATTCCATTAAAACCAAGATTATATTATAATATAGGTGTACTTATATAATTTTTTGTATAAAATGTATGTCCAGGAATAGTTGTCTGCTGTCCATTTTAATGATCGTTTACATATACGTTAGAAAAGTGTACATAGTATCAACAATATAAAATCGGCTTTTAGACTATAAACACACCCGGAAACATTTTGAAATTAAATAGTTTCATACCATAAACAGTGGCAAGTCGACGGTGCACGGTTTATAAAATAAATAAAATATTAGAATCCTAGAACATTTAATATACGCTCAGATTCTCAGAAAATATACAACAATAAGACTAAACTAATGCAACATTATCCGAAGATACGGCGTTAAATTTTTATTAAAACAATAGGTCGTCGAATAAAAGTGTAGATTAAAAATAACGTCCAAAGCCATTTTAACATAAATAAACATTATAATTTAGCACTAATAGTGCGATTGGTTTAAGCGACTTAGTAAAATTCTCGTTCGTGATAATTTTAAAATGGAAAGTAAATAAAAACGTTTGAAATGTATATACTGTATATAGTCGTTGGTAAGGTATAAATCTCACAAAACGATCATACATAGACATATATATATATATATATATTATACGATTACTATAATAAATGTTGAACCAATATAACGACTGGTCAGTGGTAAATTTGACATGGTGATATAAATTTGTTGGAGATATTTCATAAGAAAAGTAGAAGACGTTAAGATGGTTAAGTTCATCTGGTGTAATATTTACGGTATATACGATTACAAAAACATAGTTAGTGTTTAGCAATTATTATTTACGTATGTGTTACTGAAAACGTGATTAAATCTGACATAATACGGAAGGTCAGCATGAGCTATTAATCGTTCCCCCACTACCCAAAAAAAAAAATCTGTACGATTCTTGCTTATATTTTTCAATAAGTGTTTTTTTAAATTTCAAGATTTTATTGCTAGTAATTTAGCAATTTTAAACTGTACCAAATTATAAGAACAATCAAAGTTCATTTTTCACTTGTAATGGAACTGAAACTTTTTAAGTTTCTTTTTCTTTACAATCCTAAAAAAGTATTTTCCCAAAACAAATATATAATAAATACAACCTTTAAAAAATTCATTTCAGCTGATTACTTCAAATCTAAAATAGTCAATTTTGATTTTATGTCTACCGATAGAGATATTTTTGAGAAATTAAAGTGTCTAAGCTTAACAATAAATTCGTCAAAATAAATTTTATCAATCTTACAACAAGTGTTATTCTGTTTCATAACTGACAAAAAGTATTTAAATTTTAAAGCTTGTTATTTTTAAATATTTATTTATTCATTGTTTTACATATACTAAAAATACTAAAAAAAATGAATAAATACAATATTTTCTAAAAACATTACAATCGTCTTTTCACTGTGATTTTTAACGTTAAAATAACTTACAACCGTATTTTTTTATTTACACAAAAATGTACAATATGAATATATGATTAGAAATCAATTTAAAATAATAATTTATATTTATATTATAAAACTTATAATATAAGTATACGGTCATCAGTATAAAGCTTTATCTTTAGTTATAATATCTTTAAGATATAGGTACTTATCTAATAATAATAAGTAATAAATAACTTTAAAATTTGGTAAGAGAGATAATAGTAATATTATACATTATATACACATAATATAATAATTTTGAAATCATAAATAACATTAAATATTGTACCTACTTAGGTCACTTACTTAAATCGACCCAGCGGTGTATGTTTTGTATTATACTAAAACGGAAATGTTTCGGTAGCCGGTAGGTCACATGTATTGTCATAATGCCAAGGTTTTATATTTTGTACTAACGATGAAAAAAATTTTTTTTTAATAAATAATTGGTGTTTTAGGAGTAATAGTCTCATATTAATCTTCTAAAAAATTCAATTTCTGAACCAGAAATCAATTCCACCGTTATAGTAATAATTATATAAAAAATAATAATGACGTATGGTCGTAAAGTTTGAATAAGATATTTATATCGATTTATCTCTAAATCGATTTTACTCTGTGATATTTTATTATTAATCATAATAAATAATAATATAATATATTTTTACGGGCAGCGCTTTATTTTATTTTGTGATTCTATAAATTCACCTTTTTATATAACGGTACCTACATTAATAATATCATAAGCACGGGCGTTAAAATAATACAGTTTATTGTCATTTGTCGGTTACGCGCATTTTATACTTACATTGTATTAATGTAATAGTGTATTGTTTCAGATATTATGTATGATAAATAATATACAGGAGATTGTCACAAGCTATAATATTATTATAATGTACACCCATGGTATTCTCCAGCAATACTATATAGTTCTACGAAAAAACAAGGCGGTCCGCCTGTATACAGTACTGTAGCAGCTGCAGCACCGAGCAAAGGTCTTATAATAACAATATACATATTACCTTTATACGTAGAACGTTGCATTTGTGTACATGAATATACATGTATACACTATTGCAATACACTATTGCACATAAATCTCGAAAGCCCTAACAACAAGTACACACAAATCGTTCTATCTGCGATCTTTTGCATGGAATATGGGTTCGATGAGGAATCCAATAGGCAAAAACCGCGGACAAACCACCGCCATGGGTTGGTCGGTCAGTCGGTTGTACGAATGGAACGGTGCTCACAATATTTTACCCGGTCGGTTTTTGCGGTCGATGTGGTGGTGCGACGATGGAGGTTTGGCTAGAGAAGAGCGCAATGAATATTTCCCACGCGCTGGAAACCAACCCTTTCAAAAATACACAAACACACACATTTTTGTTTTTAAATTATTATTTGAATTAAAAATTCTATATGAAAAATGCATATTAAGCTTATGCTTATACTAAAGTTAGGTATTGACGTAAAAATTGATTAAGAACTCATCGAATAGCAAAACTTTTATAATTGATAAATTATATATTATTTTTTTTATTTCGGATTTGTTTGTTATAAGATTTAGTATTATTATAGTAATAGGTCACGAAAAACTATTTCATTTTCATGGATTCACAGATTAATTCCATAGACGAATAGCAGTAAGCAGATAAGCCTGTCCGTAGCTCCTATTCTTAGTTATCTCAACCTGGCATAAACCACCAACGTTATTATATGAATCGTTTAGAATTAAAATCACTGACATATTGTTCCTGAATTATATAAATATACCAAATTATTAGACAATAAGAAAATAACTGCATGTCTGCACATCGAGGAAACAGAACTGATAGGTCAACACTAATACCTAATCTAGCCTAACCTATGATCAACCTTATAAATTATAAATACGTATAGTAGGTACTCGTTTTCCTTAAATACTTAATTCTATATAATTTGATCATAAAAAATAAACAACTTCTGCGTATACTCTCGTCGTAAATAGTTATAGCCCACTAATCCCAATGTATAATCCTATTTCGATAAGAAAATATTGTAAAATAATAACCCTATAAAGTATATAGTATATACCTACCCTAACCCCATGATTCATACCCTAGGTATGAAAAACGATTTTATAAAAGTATAACATGTTGTTATCACGTCTAAAAACTATAGCCCACGCGTTAATGACTACTTGTTTTGTTTTTTAAATATCCAATAGATATTGCTGTGCAATAAGTGTAGGAAGAAAGTGTACATATTATATCTATTTTCAAGGGTGTGTTTATTTTCCATAAGTTTTAAAAAAAACATGTTTACGCATGGTTTAAACAAAGCGGTCAGTACATGAAATCTGTTGTGAAGTATGTTTATTTAAAATATTTATAACGTGGCGATTTCGAAACATCGCGTGTACGCAGGAAACTTTTGCTTTTCGTTTTGGGTTTTTGACGCATATGTGGCGATTGTCAGACCACGCGCGTTATATTTGAGCAACGTGTTAAAAATGTAAAACGGAAAAAAAATGCAAAACTATTATTTATTCATAAATATAGGTACTCAGCTATAATAGTCGTTTTGCAGCCGGGCCCTTTCTGCAGCAATCTGCGATTATGTGAGACGCACATATCGTACGATCGTACCTGTGTAAAAACGATGCGCGGGGACTGTATAGACCGTTAAAAAGCCATAATACTATGTATTATATATTAATAAAACTTGTGAGTGGTGTATAATAATAATAATAATAATAATATCATATATGATATGACGTGCGTTGGTGTATCTGTGTAAGTTGCGTATTGTTTAGCCAAGTGGGTGGCGGCGCCGCCGTCCTTAGAATTTTACGACCTTATTAATATGCCACGCCGTATATAATATCGCATGAGGTTATTACGCTGGTATGTACGACGCGAAAAGCAGTAAGCAGTAATAATAGGTATACCCTGAATCTAGCCATGTGACCTGTATATATCGTACAAGTGATCGGACAGGCAGGTTGTACGCACGATTCGTGTCTTTAATTCTAAAACAGATATACACATGGATACATTGGAAAATAGAATATTATATTTACCCCCACCGTGCACAATAAATCTTGACTCGTTTCTTATATGGATTTTTTATTCTTCATCGTCTTACGTCAATTTATGTTTTATTTACGAATATTCTCGCGTATCGTCATTATTATAGCCATACATATTACATGTCGACACCGTGCAGTATGCGTACTATATTGTATTTCTTACTCTTGTGATTCTCAACGTCATACGCGAAATAAAAGAAATAAATAAAAGCTACGTATAAAATATTCGCCAGGCGTATATTTTCTCCTAATGACACGCATACGCATGCACTTACCCCTGTACCTAACCACACTGCCCCCCTATATTGGTCATTTACCACCCGCAGCAGCCTCCCAACAACCGTCGTAATATTTTTCCCGGGAAATCTGCAGACCAGTTGAAATATTATTATGTACCTACAGTCGACCAAAGGCCCGAGCCGTACATATGACATTTTTATATTATATGTGTACCAATAATGCCTATATTTATGCACCTTATACACGTATATATATTATAATAATATAAACATAATAATATGTTATGTGCAACGAGGCTCGTATTTACGATCGATCGAAAATCTTCGCACGGTGAGATAAGACGGACGTGACAGAGGTTATCGACAATGATGGCTTTTTATCCATGCCGGTAAATTCAGTTCAGTAGAAAAAATTCAAATATTAGACTTAGATATCCGGTTAAATATAAGATATTCAGAGATGGTAGTAAACTCTACAGTATATATATAATAACCGTAGTCTGCAGGGCAGATGGCTAATAATATAATAAGGATCTCAAATATATTTAAATGATCAAGAATCTATAATTTCAGTAATCATTAGATTTACTATATATTTACAAAGTAGATAAATGAAGTTTTACAATATTAAGTTACTGTTTCGTAGTCGATCGAAGTTTAGTAGTAATATAAAAGTCGTTGTTGTTACGCTATAATTTATAGCGCTTTTATACGACATAATTATGCATTAGAAAGGTAAGACGGCTATGGTGACTCAAACATTTTAATAATTAATTTTAATCAACTAATATTTATAATTTCTAAAAATATCTGTGGGATCTCACAATCTTAACCCTCGTATAGTCGTATAGTAATAACACCTTTATACTACCGGTTACATGACGATTTTAATAATATAAAAGGTTCTACGACATCCAACGAAAACATAATACAATTTCGACGGACTGCAGCATAATCTCGTCTATCACGCAATTGTTATTGTATATTATTATTAATAGGAAGAGCCAAAAGGTATATTTACAGCGTGACAGCATGTATATGAGACGATATCCACCTACCAATTTTATCATCATCATACTTGGAGATCTTTTATACGACACGATTTACATAATGACATATTGCTTAAATATAACCAAGGTTAAGATATATATATACCGTACCTTAACTTATAACTGTGTCCGTGTACGCATAATATTAGCACTAGTGATGGTGGTGCTATTCTGTCGTATATTACCAAGTATATAATATAGTATATTGTATTTAGAAACATATTTATTGTATCCAACATCGTTACAAAATAATATAGGTACTACGATGTTCCAATTTTTTACAAAAATCGTCCTTTTTGTATACCACCTGCAGTAAAATAATAACAATATATAATACTTTCATTTTTCAAACGTTTCCATAAGATTTTAAAATTTTGAAAACCCTTTATTTTGAAAATTATGTAAATTTAGTGATGTATTAAATATTGACGGTAAAAAATCATAAATTCCATATTATTATATAATAATATAATACAAAGGTAAATGAATTAATTAATTTACCTACTTAAATAATATAGAAAATGTTACTAATTTATATTTGTTAATAAATAAAAATCATATTTGAGTAATAATTATTTTATATAAAAAAGCAAGAATATATGAACGAATGGGCACTATTACTTCAGACGAAAAATTGTTTAGGGATTTTTTTACTATTTTATGCAACATTACTGTGCACAATCCTTAATCTTCATTGTCGTCTACGTTATTCATCAATCAAGAGATATGTAAATGATTTAACACATAACAATATTATATAAAAATCAAGATTATTTTATTTATTATTTAAATTTTTTTTTATCATACTTAGTAAAATGTTATTGATATGATCACAAATATTAAAAGACTATTTTATAGAAATCAAAATTATACATTTAATTTTTAAATATACTTAACTCAATAAATTGTTTTAACAACATTTTTTTTAAATCTTGCATTTAGTTTTATTATGGTAAATAGTAATTGTTGTTTATTTTTAATGTTTAAGTTGATAAAATTTGATAACTTCTTTAATTCATAAGTGTTTTCTACTTTTTTTTAAATGATGTGGAGTTATATTGACAATATAAAATATTTTGAAAATTAGAGTTGATTATTATTCTTATAATATACGTGGTGCCGTGGTCTATATTATAATTTTCAATTCTAATAATAAAAACTATTATAATTAATAGAACTAAGGCATAAAACAATTTTATAAATATATTTAAAAAAAATGTAAATCAAATATTTGTAAACACTTATAATTACAATAATTACTTTTATGATTTGCTTTCTTAATTTTGGACAACATTTCAATAAGTAAATACATTAAAGAAAGCAAATACCAATCTTAACAATATTAGATTTACTTAGCGGTTTCTAAACTCTTGTAGAATTTACTTTTAGTTTTTTTGTGTTTACATTAAAATTATGTTCAAAATCTAGATCATAAAATCATAAAAATAATGATTTTAATATTGTTTGTATTATGTATTTCAACTGGAACAAAACGGAAAATGATAGAAAGACAAATTTATTTAAGCTTGAGTGTAGTATATTACATTATTTCAACAGTGGGTATTCCAGCGTAAGGACGCAAGCAATCAGGCTTATTATCATAAAGCTTTTTTCAGGAGATTTTATATATTAATTATGTTATGTTAATATAATGGGTAGTAAGCACGTAAGAGAATTTTGTTCTTAAATACGTTATTGTTTCAATAAATCGATAATTATATTACACAGGTTGTCATTTTAAATAATAATTATAAGCATACGTTAATCATGACGTGTTAACGACCATTATTGTTTTATGCGTACCTATATAGGCAATGGCCGTTTGAAATATTACATAACATTATAATTATTACAAACTAGCATACCATAGTAATTATACACATAGAATAACAAAAGTCTTACTTGAAAATTAAATTATTAATTTGTATAGCGTTTCTCAAAATGAGAAAATAATGTTAATAACTAATTATTATAATCGACTATTTACAACTAAGTGATTAAAGTATATAGTTTTTTCTAATGCCATTCTAAATAAATTATTATATATGTGGTGTATACGATATATGAACACAATAATACATAAAGAACACTCAGAACGACGAATTATTGTTAACACTCTTATAGACTTTAAGTCCATTAATGAGGCGGTCGATCGTTCGTGAAAAGTTTAAACACATCCGCGCTCACTCGTGCGGTATCCGCAAATCATCGCTGTTAAATATGTAGAAAATAACAGGGGTTCCGTTAAGTAGATTAAGACGGTTCGATACGTCCTGCCCCCCGCGGCAATAAGAATTTATTTCACATGGTTATTTCTTCCCCGCACCAAATACGTTCGGAGGGCCGTTACCACGAAGTTTGAATTGCAGCATTAACAAACAGAATAATATATTATATTGTGATTATGATATTGTTATACCACACATAATATTTTTATTTTGTCAACAAAATATTTGACAACATCTCCATTATATTATAATAGTGTATGATTCACATATTAAATATGTGTGGTTTATTCATATAATTGATATTATAGGTAAATAATATATATATATATTTGTAAAAGTTTTTCAAGAGTCAGTTCGTTTAAACTACAAAAGTCGTAAGTGTTATGAAGTGATATAAAACAACCGTCGTTGGTTTGTTTATTTATTTAGTCAGATAATATTTTATATCTACGTTTTATCAGTACCACTAACACCGATATGGTGTACAAATTAAAACTTGTGACTTTTTTTATACATACAATATAAAAATATTATATTAATTCAAAATTTTATAATATATTGAAGTATGATTTTTAAATTGTTTAGGAAGTATTCGAATATTGGAATTTTTTTTAATTTAAAAATGCTGAAAAAATTATTCATTTTAGGGTTTTCGTATAAATCAGATAAGTTCTAAATGTCTAAAATAAAACCCTCTAATTGACCATTATTATATTGTCATAATAGACAATAGGTATACCAATACTGACCCAAAATTAAATTATATTTTAAAATGTTTACTTAGTAAAACGTTTGATGTGCAAAATCTAATTTTTTCATTTATACTTTTTTCATTTGATATAATTTTATTGCACAGTCTTCTGGTAATAGGTACTCTCATTTGGCGTAGTATATTAGAATAAATATTCGTATGGTCTTACCCTATAGCGTTTCCACGTCGGTTCCATGATGACATAATATATATAAACCAACATCGAAATATAAATTCGTTAAGACCACCTTTGTTCCGCCGTATTACAAGATAAGTAACTACTTATTATAGATAAACTCAATGAATTTAATGTTCAGTCAGAAAAGAATTTTATAAATATCGTATATCTTATTATGTGGTAAATACTTCTTTAATGTATTTAACTCGAAATTTTAGTGGAATTATAGCTTAGTAGAATAGTAGGTATAGGTTCAAAATTATAAATAACTGATTCAAAACAAGCGCAAGGAATTATTTAATATTCAAAGTAGCAGTTAGATTTTTTAAGTGAATTTTATTCAATATTTGAAACTTTAAATAATCATTTTGAGTTTCGTACTAATGTGCACACAAATTTATCTACTACTACGTATATTTTGTGTTTTGTTAAGCGGCTACCATAAATAAAACTATGTGTTGTCCAGTAACACTAAAAGAAAATCTACCCACACAAATTCTTTTAAGTTTTTCCTAGTTGTTTTTGACTTTGTATTATATCAGCACAGCACATATTCACGATTCATGCAGCTTAAACGTTTTGCCTGGGGTGTGTGTTTAGAGAAGGAAAAAAAGATATATATAAAACGTGTGGTGACGTAGAAGTAAAAATAAATAAAAGATGACTAAGTTTATAGACGGTAAAAGCCGAGTCACGTTAAACCAATTGCATTCTAAAACCATTCGAATAGGTGAGATATTTCACGATATTGACTTTCCATTCATGAACAGATTACATAATACGACAAGAATGTTCGGTGCACCCGCACGCGTGTATAATCATTTGAATACGGCGTAAGATTTTTTTTTTTAAATTAAACGTAATATATCAGTGGAGCAAAATAGAATAAAGAGAGTAAAACACAAAAATAAGTAGCTACGGAGTGTATTAGCACACATCTGTCTCGTAAAATTTACATTATTAATAGTTATTTTAAAATAAAAAATACCTATATAACCTATATTCATCAAAATATTTCCCTCATTTAGTAGGTCACTATTGAGATATTATTGCAAATAAAATTGTTAATGATTATCACAGCTAACGTCAATAACCAAAACTTTCAACCTTCTATACTACGTTCTCCTCCTAAAAAAAAACATTTATTGAACTTTAATTTTAAACAATGGACTTGATCCGTTGGTACTACAAAAACAATATCACAGTATTGGGTCGAATTTTGTACTTTTTATATACTTATATTATTATGATAACAACGAAACGGAATTATTGCCAGTCAATGTGGAAGACCAACCACTGACTATATATATTATATAGATACAGTGTGGCATCGCCGGTTGAGGATGGTTTACAGTACAGTGGATTCCCATTCGAGTTTCACTAAAGGTGACAGGATTAATAATGCTTGCGATTGTATTGTAAATAAATTCCTTTTTGGCTGCCCGCCGCAAGACCACCCTCCCGGCGTTTTTCTCCAAGCTCAACCATTCCCCGCCCGTCAGCAGGGTTACCCCACTCACGGCAGCCCACCTCGTCTGCGACTTATATCCGAACAACAGATGGTTTAGATTCCGGGACCTTTTCGACAATAAAACCGACACCGTGGAATTAATTTTTTTCCCACTCTAATTACACCTTGACGGCAACCGTTTGTTTCATTGTTTTTGTATTACACACACACACACACATAACATACAAACACACAAGCACGCATATACCGGATGATCTATTTAACGCATGATACTCATCATTTCAAAAATTTTTAACGTATTTGAAAAATAAATATTTTCATAACCTTAATCATTAATACATGATATTTGTCTAAAATACGTATATTATTACTATATTTAATTATTATCTTTTTTTTTTTCATGACAAAAAAATAGTTTTAATTCCTTATTCCAAAGTGAATTTTTTTTTTTAGTATCTACTTCTTGTATTTGAATCGGATAATTTATTAGATAAAGCTTTTAAGTTTTTCTTAGTTTAAATGAGTAAAATAGATTGATGGTACATAATACCCCACAAAATGCTGGTCAACTACTCCGCTCATATAAATTTTAAATACTCATAAAGTCATAACCATAACTAATAAAATACTTGTCAAAAATTTGATTTTTATAGATCCAAATACTATTCTGGTAAATTAAATATAAAATATACATATGACTCAAAGTAGTATAAATCTCAAAAAATTATAGCGATGAGAAATTGTAAAAAAATGTTGTTTTGTAATAACTTGGGAGTATTTTAATGAAATGTTTTCAAAAATAGTAATGTTTTTTGAAATTATGTCAGTTTTATGTTAAATGGTTCACACCGTATATAAGAACACTCAAATACACCCTTTCTTGCAGTACTTACAGGACCGTCCACTTTGCTCTTCGACATTATCATGCTGTTATATAGACAGCCAAAACTACGAGCCTCTCAAGCGCCTTGGAACCATATCCTTGGAATTATTATTGTTTAAGTGATAAGAAACGTCATATTTAGAAAATTATCCGAGACCAGTGCGTATATCTATGAATTATATTATATAAAAACCCGAAATCTAAAATAATAATCTAAAAAAATAATATTAATGGAATTATTATTTTTTTTTATACATTTTAATTGTTTTCAACGAATCTATAATTATTGTCTGTAATTTCATACAATTTTACAATATCTATAAATTTCGAATTGAATCAAAATACGATAATCTGCATTATAATTATTAAATTTTAACTAATTTAGGTATAGAAGTATTTCTGTACTACATTTATAAGATTTATTTGATTCATATTTGGTGTATTCATTTTGGAATGCATAATATTTAATAAAATATATTTTAATTGATTATTATTGTAATAAATGAGAAAAACAATTGGATTATCAAAGGCTTTTCAATAGTTTTATGATTGTCATGAAATTGTATTATAGTATATCATTTCAAACATTAATTCCATCAAGTTAAAGTTTTCATTCATTACAAATTAAACAATATATAGCTAAAATTAATTTAAAATTATTCAAATATAACAGAATTATGCTTTATTAAAAATAAATATATATATATATTATAAAATTTACAGCACTCCTAATTATTTACTACGTTTTAATTGATATGTTCTGTTAAAAATAAAATGATTTTTATGCTTTTTAACTCATTATTGTATACTTCTAAAGTAAAACGTTCAACTCATTCTCTGGGTACAATATGTTTTTAAATATTGTTTTAAATTTAAAAAAATAGATTAAGAAAATCGTATTATATATTTTAATAAAACAAAACCTTTATTTATAACATTCATAAAATACTTCTGTTAACCCTGTCTAATATATTTATAAATATAATTTTTTCAACCAATTGTTTCAAACTCAAAATATTAAAAACAAATAGCACCATATAAATTAATGAAAAATGTTACCCTAAAATGATGTTTCATTCTATTTTTTAAATTATCAGCACCTTCTAGTACTATTATGGTGCCAACAACTGCAAAAATGATGTGACATACATTATGATTTTAGACAAGACTTATTTATATTTTTTAACGTAGTATTATAAGTTTTTCGTTATACCCTTATAGTAATTAGACTCATACTTCACGTATACTCGTTTTACTTTTATTTGAAATATTCTGTAAATACATAATATATTTAATGGAATACATTTTAGATTTGAAGTAAAATAATGTACTTAGGAAAATTAGTTATCAGAAGTAATTATAGTTTATTACAATAGTTATTCCAATGCACTTATATCAAGTGTAAGTACTAGCTTATATTCAATTACAATAATTAATGTCTTTTTATACCACTTTAGTAAAATTATAAAAATAAAACCAATAATAAAATTATCAATTAGTTTATATTTCATTAAATAATAAAATAGATTTTTTCAAATTTTAACAGGTCTATATTTATACTACGTCGATATACATTTATATAATACTGTAAGTTTATAATAAAAAAATAATGTATCAAAATTTAAAAAAATGTTATTGTTTAGTTTTGACGGTTACTAAACATGACATTCAAGTGTTTTATGACATTTTAGATATTCAAATACGGTTGGGTAGAAAATATTTTCAGGCTATATTACACAATTGCCTTACTAAATTTGTCTTACAATCAATGGTTGCAATTACACAGACATTATAATACGTTATATTTCCACCAAATATCTTACTCATGACCATCCCATGCATATAATATATTATGGATATGAAATTCTGATTTTATAACACGCACAAAATAATAACACTATATAATCGTGTTTGCAGACGATTCTGATGGATTTCATTTTAAAAATAATAATAATTTTTTATAAACATTTCGTTCACAGTTATTGTAAAAATCTAGCCAACGTTATATTAATAGTATTATATTTTTTTTTCATATTGCATGCTATAGTACAACTTTATACCAATTTCCGGCGTTAAAGTAAATTTCATGAAAAAAATAAAGATTTTTCAACTATATATAATATTGATGTTTATAGTTCTGGACTTTTGGTGACCTTTTAATGAAACTGGGTCTTTTCACAAAATAGTCATCCAACCCCCACCATTCGTGAACACTATCCATTTTGTGAAATCTATTTTTAAATAGTTCCACTACAAAATAACATTTCTATCGGTTTCATAAATCAAAAATATATTTTAAAATAAACTATCAAATGTTCAAACATCATTTGTGAGAATACGCAGTTAACTATGTTTAATTTATTATATACGACGCTTATAGCTATATAATTGTTACACAATTTTTAATATTTATCATATATAATAATTTATTAATTAAATTCATAAAAATTAAATATTAAGTATTTTTACTTCAATATTTCTAACGTATAATAAAAAGGTTATGAATCACATAAAGTTAATATATGACTTTGGAAGTTAACTGTGACTCATAAACTATATTATAGGTGCTGTTTATTGTTTATTATTCACCAAGACACCAACCTACGCAACATAATAACAAACGTACTCGTATATTAATTACCGACAGTATACAGCAAGAGACTTATAATTCTATTAAATGAAATAATTAGGTATGATTACCAATAATAATAATAGGTACTGTATTAATTTTATATTAAAAGAACTAACAATAACATTAAAGTTTAACGCATACATTTCTAATTACTCTCATTTCTAATTTATTATAGTGGAAATATTTTACAATGATAATAAAATTGTTTGAACTATTGAATCAAAAATGCAATAAACGTTTTGTTTGGAATTGTATCAAAAACAGAAAGAAAAAATAAACAATAATTCTTTTATTAAATGTACTCAATGGTGTAGTACTATTGGTTAATAATAATAACTTTACAAAATAATAAATAACCAAATATACAAGATATAAAGGGGGTACAAAAATATACCGGCCAACAGAGGGACTATCTTATCTTAGAACAAATAATAATCTTAAAAGGACTACCAAGAATATTATTACAGTAGGATCCTACTCGTGAAGAATGAAGATAGTGATGGTCACGTGATGATAGTGAATGGTAGGCGGTATTTGAGGTGTTATTGTCGATGTTAAAACGGTTGAAAATGACGGTAACAACGGAGACACATAAAATAATAATAAATGGTACACGGTGTTGTGTCTTCTTATTATTCAAACGCAACCGAATAAAAATATATTATAAAAAGGCGACTCAAAACGACGTTCACTACGCCAACGTACGAAGTGAACACGTAAGGTATCTCACCCGAACGTTGGTGTTCGGCGCTTTGAACTTTGGGTTGCCGTATCGCTGATACAAAAATACACAAATACAAATAAAACAAACTATACAAATAAAAAGACAATAGGACATAAGAATGAGAGGCGATTAATATCCTAAACACGTTTGATTATCCATTACCAACTTGATGCTTATTATACGGTTTTAAAACTTTTTTGAAAATACAAGTATTAGATTAGTATAATAATTTTGAGAATTTCCGGTATTGCGCAATATACAATTGTTAAACCACTTACATATAACTATTTAATAAAAAGGTACTCTTGAGTACAAATTTATATAATATACTATAACATCTTTAAAATTAAATTGATTAAAATGAAGCACAAAAAAACATTAAAAATGTATACCTATATTTTAATGAGATTATATTAATATTATGTACATTATTGAATACATTAAAAATAAATGTAAAATATTTTATACATCATTTTACAGTTTCAATATCTTTGTAGTTTTATAGTAATAATAAATAATACAGATATTAGGCATACTAACCTAAAATATGTAAATCTTGTATTTTAAAACCACTATAGTAACAAATTATTAAGAAATTAATTAATTAAATTAACATACGAACTACATGTTATCTATTATATTATTATATCATGCATAAAGACTGGGTCGAAAGGGTGATACATCACAAATCTCAAACAAAACAAGTCACTTATATTACTGTAGACAATACAATATAATAACGCATATCATAAATTCGTTAACAACTTTTCATGCCTGCATATTGAATTACAGTTTAAGTTTCAGTCATTACATTATGTGTTTTTGTTAAATCTTTATACAATATTATATTTAATGATATGTAGTTAGTGTAATGTTTTACATTTGTACCATACTCCACCACTGCATAATTATTTAAATGTAGGTATTTAATTTTGTTTTTCAATGGTTTACACTCTATCCTACACATATAATATTAAAAACTGAAAATTATACAATGTAAAGATCGAGACGAACATTGAAACTTTCATGTTTATAGCGTTAGATACAATATCATATTATACAGATACTCACGTCTACATTATATTTAATTATATATGCAATTTTATTTTAATTATATATTCTATAATGTCATAATTACACGTGTTGTACCCAAATGCCTTTATATATTACGCAGAATTTATTTATTGTAATTATGCAAAAATATTTGCATATGTTCTCGGTCCAAACAAAAATCATGTAATTATACAATATATAATAAGATCGATAGAGGCTAAAATAACTGTGCATCATCATTCATCCGCTAAAGCTCTATAAATTATCTACTAATCAATAGGTCCTTTGTAGCGTCGACACACAGGCATGTCAGCGAATAAACAATTAGCAGTGTTTACAGTAATCATCGATAACGTTTAAACAAACGAAATCTGTTTTCGCTTACCGGATGTAGCCAAAGACAAATATTTGAGTGGGCTTATGGTCTTACGAAAATATATTCAACGTTATTGACGTATTTTAATTTTATGATCGATATAAATAAATTCAAATTTAGCAGGTGTACTAACAATATAAGTTCTTTTTCGTGGTATTCCTACAATATAGATTGTAATATTATACTCACCAATCTGGAATACAATTAATAATAATAATAATAATAAATTAAAAATGATAAATGTATAAACAAATAAGCATACACAACGAATCTAAATAAAAATATGATAAACAACATGAGGTTTAAATTTATTTTTGAAGTACCATTATTTAAAAAAAAAATTCATAAGCTTTTAAATGGAATATAAATAGCGAAATAAAAAGAAAGATCTTGAGAAACATACATTCTTTAATAATTTTATTTAAAATTTAAAAAGTTTCGATTTTATAAAAACTGTATAGGCCCTATCCATGTAAATAAAAATTTAAATCGTTAAACTTTACATCATTAGTTTTGTATGACAAAAGTTTTGTACAGCAATATAACTTTCAAAACTATTATAACCCTTTTAATACAATATAAATAGCAGTATAACCCTTTTAAACTAACGTTCAATGTATCTCTTTGAAATAGCCCATTTAAGTATATCGATGGGGTATTATTAACTGATTATTTAATACAACCAATATTGGATTACACAGTTAAATTTTGGGTATAGTAAATACCAAACATTGAAACATGCACAAGATCTCATTGATATAGCCAATATAGGTACATTTCAAACATCAAACGTTTTAGATGGTGCGCATTATATACATACATATGTATATTACGGAGTGCCATTTGGAAATTTAAATTATTTTTAAATTCTTAATAGTTATACTATAAATAATATCCGATGTTATTTTAAATTGAAATTTTTTTCTTTCGTAAACTAAAATTTGATATTACAAATATATTAATAATGTACATAAACATAATTTTAATATATATGTGATGTAATAACACATGCATTAATTTGATAGAACTAATTATATATTCCATTGTCAACTTACAACACCTAGAATATTCAATTAAAATTACTGTCTAGTTACAAGTTATTATTAAATTAAATTTTTTGTAGTTAGAATATACATTTTTGAAGATAAATTTTTCAATAATATTAAAATGCAAATAGAATATTTTATAATCATATATTTATATTAGTGTACGTTGAAAATGAATTACATCATTTTGAATAAATCACATCATCCCATAGGTGCACCATATAAGTGTTTTAATTAGGTAAATAAAATAAACTATACGAACATAATAAACAAACAGCAAACTAGTATACCAAGTACTTATAATATAATAATTAACAATATACAACTGTAGCTAACGATGTATTACTATAGACAAAAACTAGTTTTAATTATAAATTATTAATTTTTACTATAATTGTATAAACAACAAATAATAATACTAGTGTTCGATGTATAAATCAAAAACACAGTTATTATAGATTTCTAATGATAACTCACATTTACAACTTTTATCATATAAAATAATATAAAGTCATGCAAAACGATAAACTTGACCCACCAAAATAACGATATTATGAATTTAAAACATGCATTGAAATCGTTCTCGACCTAAAACCCAAACCGACTTAAACGCAATCAATGAATGGTGGTATTCAATACCACCGTATCACATGGGTAATTGAACAGTCAACTCATTGACAAATACTTATTACACCACCCAGGTAAAGTCGAATCATTCAAGACATTTGCAATTTATTAATAGCCAGATGTCAGGAAATCTCTCGATCCATCGATATCTGTAAGTAAATGTAAATTAGAGTGCTTTTCGGCCAAATAATGGACGCAATAAAAGCCTTGGCCGACAGCGTGATGGAGGTTCAAAAGATCCACATGTAGCAGAGAGCTGCAAGAAAGGTTACAAAGAACGACGGAATGAAAGCGGAAAGTCCTGCGAAGGATGGGTGAGGGAAAAAGGCGATGAGGGTGCAATCGCCCGGTTTTCGTCAGCGTAAAGGTCGCCTAATCAGTATGTTCATTTGTTGCTCGGGCACGCCGGCTGTCACTCGCATACATTCCCGAACTGTACATGAGAGAGTAATATGTATAAGGAAAGAAAATAAATGCGAAATGGACAAAGACATAAACGAAAAGATCACTGCCAAATCGGTTATCTTTTAAAAAGATATTGCACGGCGAATAAAGAAAAAAATCCTTTGCCATCTATTTTTTTTTTTTTTAGTTTATACATCGTTTTCTTTAAAGATTATATCACGCAAACGAATCTTCTTATACATTTTTCCTTTATGCTTAAAAGGCTTTGGGAAACCCGGAAGGATCGTTCGGAATTTAAATGAGACGAGATTTCTAACGAAATACTTATTTTTCGCATCTCATGTGTCTCAATCTGTAACGAATTGTTAGAAAAATTATAACCTTGCACGTAAAAAGCGGACGGCGCACAATTTAGACACTCGTCGTTTAAAAACAAGCTGCGTATTGTTTATGCTTTACAAAAATTGCCATTCCTAATCAGTTTAATCATTTTTTAATGACATTTAACATAAGACGCCAACCTTTCATAATCATGCACTCTAACATACTTTTGTTAGAAGTAGCCTAATGACAAATGGTTCAAATAAATCGAATACGACTTCAAATACAATAAATAGTGATGACAAAATGAATCGCTTTAATGACAATCCATTTACATTTTTTCAGATTATTTTTTCGTTATCCATAAATAATACAGCAGATTAATAATATAATATTACTCCAGCCGGTTTTTATGTAGGTAATCGAATAAAAAGTATTAGATACAATATTGCATTATATTAGTTATATCTAATTTAAATAGTAATCTATGTATTTATTATATTATAATTCCCAGTAAAGTAATAAGAAAAAAACAGAATTTACTCCTCCTCGGGAATTGTTGAAAGGAAAAATAAATATAGCTATAATAATGTATTAACGACTCCGAGATGTGAGATCATTAATTTAATTGATAAGTATTTAAAAGAAACAAAAGACAATATCCCCTGCAGTCTACAGTATCATCAATCTAAAATTGATTTCGAAATATTATTTACTTAATATATTATACTATTCTAATTTATTATTACAATATGATACATATATTATAAATTATAACTATAGATTCTTTAGTCGAAGTAAATTGCGTTTATAAAGATTTTATGTTTTACAATCATGATTTATTTTCACAATTTTATTATTAGAATGCAATAATTTAATGTAAATATTTATTTCTGAAACCGATATTGTTGAACTAAAAAAAATAAATACCAAATGAAATAAACAAAACGATTTCCAGACTAATTAAATACTAAACTGTATCATAATATTTTACAAATCAATACAGTCTATTGAAAAATTAATATATTATTAAATAATTTTGAAATAAGTATTATACTTAAAATTTTTATCAAAGGACATAGTCGGTTTATAAAAGTATATTAACTTTTTGGAAAACACTTTTTGGATCGATAAAGGTTCTGTACAACTCTTCAATTGTCGTAAAATAAACACAGATGACTCTTTAAAAAAGTTTTTCATTATGGTTTCTATAGTAGTCATGATTAAATTTGTTAGTTATAATTATAACTATAAACTATAGTCAATATATGTAAAATTAATAACACAACAGACGAGAACTTAATTAATTTATAGATAATATATTTCATTATTCTTATATGATAGTACAAAATTTCTTAAAAATCAAGATTTTATAACGGAAGAAAAAATAATTATTTTGTTACATGTATTTATATATATATATATTTATAATTATCAGCTTACAATAATAAATTACGACTTGAAAAATATTGTATAGACTCCATTTTTCTAATTTCAAATAATAAATTATTCTTTTCAATTCAATATAATTTAATTCGTTTAATGACAATAGATTGCATTTAAATTTAAGATATATCATCAAGATATTTATTACATCCGTCAGACGTAATGTAATGAAATGCCTCTCAACGTCTATCTATATAGTATATATAATACGTATTAATTAATAATAATTTACTAAAAATATTTTTAATTATATTTTGCACATTATTATTGGTGTACCTACATAAATATAAACTTATTCAACCAGTTATTAATTTTTTGATAAATCTCAAATTACAACAATTATTATTATTTATTCATATTTATTAAACGACTACTATTTACTATTAAATAAAATTATATAATAATAATTTAAAACATCGTCATTTTTACAAAACAATGTTGTCAGCCTGTCACCAATGAATTAAATATATCATCTACTAGTTGACACAATTTTTTATTTAGGTGACATTTATTTTGCCCAATATCTTAATTAAAATATACATTGATGGTTCAACATTTTATAATGTTTGGATCACGAGTTCGATTATGACAAATTTAAACCACACAATTTAGGCATTTGAATTACTCGTGTAACAAAATTGCATAATTTTACAAAAATGTGAATCTATAAACTTGTTGAATATTGTTGGAACCCATTTTGTGTTACTATAACTCCAACTACCCTACCAAGTACTAAATATACTTGAACTTTACGAAAAACAAATTGATTGGTCTGTACGTATAGGCATATACAGGGAAATAAATCACAGCGTACATAATAATAATGAAACGTTATAAAAATAAAACAATAATTAATAATCGGAAAACGGGCACTAACCTTTGAAATGGAAAAAGAAAGTTGAGTTCCGAAGCCGTCCTAAGATTGGTTCCACAGTGCCAAATGTGAGCGTTTTCAGGTTGTTGTATCTGATGTCGATGAACTTGAGCTTGTCAAGACCATGGAACGTGCGGTCATCGAGCGCGGTCAACCGGTTCTCCGCCAAGTTCAGTCTATGGAGGCTTGGCAGTCCAGAAAATCCTCTGCCGTCGATCGTCTTAATGAGGTTGTCCTCGAGTACGAGCTCCTCGAGACACACCAACTCAGCAAATGCGTCCGGGCCCACCCGGTCCAAGTGGTTTGCGCGCATATCCAACCTCTTTACCGACACCAATCCGAGGAACACGTATCTGGACAACGATCCCGTCAACCTGTTGTCGGACAGGTCGAGCTCCTCCAGTTTCCGCAGCTGCTCGAACGCACCCTCGGCAATATAACTGATGTTGTTCCGGTCCATGTACAACTTCCTAAGCGCAGGCAACCGGGCGAACACATCGTTGCTGATGCTCTCGATGGCGTTGTCACCGAGCGTGACCACGCGCAGGTCCTCCATGTACGCGATAGAGTCCCGAGCCAGCTGCACGATGTTGTTTCGGACCAAAGCTAGGTCCTGCAACCGGGACAGGTTGGCGAACGCATGCGAATGCACCGTGCCGATGGCAGCATACACGATCTCGAGCGTCCGGAGCTCCGGCATCCGGGCCAATGCTTCGGTCGGCACGAACGACAGCGTCTTCGACGTGGTGCCGCGCACGTTGAACGTCAGCTTGGTCACGTTGGACTGCGACCCGAACTCACGCCATACAGCCGATTCGCGGGGCTCTCCGTCGTTGAACACCCAACAGTCGGCCGACGTGGCTGCGTAAGGCTTGGAGTCGTCGCAGTAACAGTACAAGTTTATGGTGGTTTTCTGTTCGAGTGCACATACATTTATTTCGCTACTGCCAATATTCTTGTCGTCGTCAGAATAACTACGGATGCCCGGTCTTTGGTTTTTCACTCTCCGGTTCGACACGTAACCGTGGTTGTTGTACACCAGAACAGCGAACACCAACCACAGGGCCACAAACTGTTGTTGACGCGCCATTTCGAAAATCTGAAAAATAAAAATAGTAAGAGTCGTAAAACGAACTTATTATTATTTGCCATCTATATAATATACTGTATAGTTTATCGGTGTACACTTGTAACGATTTACAGATTACTGACTCGTCGTTTACACGTCACCTTGATTAATTTTGCCTTAGTAATTAATAAAACACAAGGGCGTTAAATACAAGTAGGGTTACCAACAGTACTCTTTTGAACTCTTAAAATTTTTATATTCTTTTTTGCTAATTTATATTTAATTCCAACGAACTGCCATACGTTGTAATATACTAAACCAATAACTTTGTAACATACGTAGTATATTATTTATTTTTATATTTAATTGACACAGACGTTATCGATGTTATCTTCGCTTTCCCTCGAAATACTTACGGTGTTACTGTGTACAAGTCTCTTGTTGTTGGAATTCGGAATTGATCTATATAATAGTCAGTTACCTACTATTTAAGTTTATTATTTATAGTTATTTGTTAGTATTCGACGAAACGCTCTGCTAGTCTGTTACCGTCTGTTACTTTATCGTGTATATAATATGACATTAGTTGTAAGTTGTGAACTGTAGTTGTCTAAAATGTAAATTGAATGATAAATTAATTAAAGAATATCCAATGTTTGGAAAAGCTGAAAATGAACACGAGGCTTTCTGTAAAATGTGAAGTTAAATTATTTCATTGGCAATTAAAGGTAAGACTAGACAATATTTATTTTGGTCTAAACATTCCAAAATACATCAATCAACTTGTGGTTCAAATGCAGTCAACGCGAAATACGAAAATCGAATAATTATATATCAAATATAATATGATCATATTTTGTAATTTGATATTAAGTATTTCATACATAATTTTAATGTACAAAATGTCATATAATGTTAATTAAATTAAAATTAGGTAAGAAAGTAGAGTTTTTTTATTACCTATTGTATATAATAATGCATTATGCACATAGCATATTATTTTCATAGCCAGTAGTCAAGTTCTAAATAGTAAAGGGTAAACTAACGGTCATTTCTACATGTTTTGCTTAGTATTCGTTTTACTATAACTATAATAACGTATCTCAAAATAATCAAATTATTCAACTCGTACTCCTACTACTGCGATCTGTAACACTGATATCCTTAATGACAATGTTACTTTGGTGACAGTGCTGTATCTACTGTACAATATTATTACTATTTCAAACATTAAATAAACCTTTATAATAAAAGTTGTTATGTATAGAACTCTGAATTTAAGAAACTTTATTTATATCAGTCTAACAACCCGGTTCTCAAGACAGGTTCGTGAAATAGGAATAGCTCACCAACAACTCCTTAAACTGGATAGGATTAGGTAAAAATATCGAAACTCACTTAGTTGAAACGACCAAAGAAGTATGTTGCTTAACTAAAGGAATATCGGTGGTATGCATTTCTGCCACCGCCTGTCGATTGACACTGCGCATTTCCGAGAACCAGCTAAATACGATGCGCAGTATCTACGGAAGAAATGGATTTCCGATGACATAATACGCCTCTCGATTGGCAATGGCTCTAAAACGGTTTATATCGTATAACTCTTATACCTATATAATTTTCTTTAAGTGGTTGTTGTCACGACACAATATTTGTTTTCCCTAAATATTAGTATATATGCGTATTATACCTACCCCCCGACGACGTCTAAAGAGTTTCCTGTCGTGCGAACGACTTACGAATAATTCACGAACAACAGCGATGACATAATAATGAAATATTTATACGTAATATGCGTTTCTTATGGTATACGAATCGAAGGAGTATTACCTTACGGACGGCATATTTTATATATTATATTGGCTTTCTTTTTGTCTGTGTGTGTTTTTCCCGTGACGTGTCAGAAAACTACCATACGATAAAAGCTACTGTACTAACGGGTGGGGTAAATATATATATATATATATATATACATATATGGATTATGGGTTGCCTTTTTTTTCTCCTTTTTATTCGCTTCCATCCACCACCACTACGTCACCCGTATACAATTGACCGCAGGCCCTCTTCACAAAAGGAATTGTTGGCCATTCTATGCAGCTCGCCCTTCGTATGTATATATACATGCTCATTCAATATTGAAATGTCCATTGTGCTTTACGTGCTCCCCCGCGGTTCGTATATACACTGTTTGTTTTAATATTGCAAGCGTTTCGCCTTTGGCGGGAATAAAAAAAAATTTACCGAGTTTGCATGGGTGAAACGCACGAGTCGGCCATAATTCATGCGCGTGTAAACGTCTCGGTATTCGTGCCGTTGCGTTACGTCGAAACCGCTAGCGAGTACCTACATCTATATTAGTAAGACTACTACGCGTAACATTTGTTTCAACTTTTCAAAAATTCGCCCCCCTTCTTTCTCCTCCCCGCCATCAACGCCGAATTACATTATTACACGATTGGAAAAATCTTAATTAGATGGGCGTCACCGACACAAGTGTTCTACGAGTCCCCCCTAAATGGGCGTGGCTGTCATCGTGTATAACCCGAGGGTTCTACTGTACGGTGCCGGTGCTGAACGCAAGAGAACGGTAATTGGAAAATGATTCAATTATCATTTGACTAGACACCGTGGCTCACAGACTTCCCACACGATGATTCCACTATATATTACATTTCCGTGGAATCAACGGGTAAAATGTCAAAGCACTCCTCTAAGACCACCATTAGAACGAAAAATTTCTGTTTATCATATAAATAACTTGTATGTTATACTAATATACGATACTATCATTGATTAAAAATCACATGCTATTTTCAAATCGAGTAGAACATAAATTTAAACATAGTCTATAAATATTATTATATTGTTCAAACAAAGTCGTAATATAAGTAGCTAGATAGTATTTAATACTTAAATTTGTGGGTATTATGATGATTGCCGACCGCTTTTCATAAAATCCTAGTTGAATGGAATAAGCCGAATGTTATAGTTACCAGCAAGATAGTTTAAACAACAGCAGCGTAACACGGGTAAAATATATATCATGTATAAACAGCATATTTTATGACAATATTCTAACCGATAAACTACGTAGTATCCCCGATATCGCCGTTACGAATTTGAATAATTATTTATAGTTGTAAACTTTGTATAAGCTTTATCACGATATTATATTATACATGATTAGATATTACATATTTAAAATTATAAAATACAGTAATACTAAATTTAGGTATCTATAGGTACTTTTCAAAAAACGTTTGAAAATCAAAAAGTGACACATTCGTTTTTATGTTGATATTGCCATTGTACCGATTCGATAATCATTGATTGGATGTTAAAAACAAAACATACAAAAGGTTACGCAAATAAAGAAAAACGAGAACAATCTCTCTTTATAAAACCGATTATTTACTTTATTCAGTTATAATGTGGCTGTCCAAACTTTTATTGTACGAATACACTTATTTTTCATGACTGAGATTTACGGAACATAAATAAAATAACTTTATTTTGATTATAAAAGACATATACAATATATAGTCTTAGTCTAAAACTATACGCTGTGCACAGTAATATTATTACGTTTGTACGCTACTCCAAAAATTCTTCAACAAACGGAATTGTACGTATATAATGTTTTGTAGAACAATAGTTCAAAAAAGTGTTTTTTTTTTTCATTATTCGATTTTTATAAGCTTATTGTTCACCAGTTTCTAGTACATTTACTTATGCTTTATAAATTAAATAAGTTACAGCCATAATATATTATACACCACATAATAAGTCAGGAATATTCAATGTTTTATGTGCACTTAGATATTAGAAATAACATAGAAAATGTACTTTATGAAAATATTTTATAAATGTAATTAACTTTGTTTAATGCAAATAACACTATAATTTTATATAGTTGTTTACAATAACACTATTATAATTTTATTATTCGTAAAATATTCGTAATTATTATTTTTATTTTTACACTATATAAAGTTTGCTATTAGTTATATTATCAACATTAATATACAATCAATAAGTAAAATAGTTATTGGTTCAATTCCCAATAATGTATCATGTACACCAATTAAAAAAAAAAATATTCTTAATATTTAAAATAAAACAAAAACCTAATACAATAAATAGGCAAAAATTTACATGTCTTTAAAACCCTATTGCTGCGAGTAAAACTAGAGACTCTATGCACTAAAAAAATCATTAAATATGCATACATTTATACCCTAAAAATAAGGAAAAATGCTTAAATATGCATTAAAAAAAAAAAATCTTAAATTAACGCCTGTATACACAAACATAATATTATACCGATATACTTCTGAGTTGGCTACATGGAAATATAATAAAACACATCATGCAAATATATAATTTTTTATCCTAATCAGAATATAAAATTAAACATTATTGTATTATTCACAAATCATAATAACAATTATAAAAGTGTAAATGGATAAATTTACTTAAATGATATAATATTCAACAAAGTATAATTTTTAATAGCTGTATTATATTATATCTTACGAATTTCTGTTTTTTTTTTTTTTTTGCAATACTTATGAGATTAAATAAAAGTCAATTTAATACAGACACTTAGAAAATAAAATAATTTATGTATACCTTTATTTTAAATATGAACAAGTACATTGACATGAACTATAAAAATGTATTACTACAGGCAGACGTAAAATAATTATACATTGTACTACATTATAACAAAAAGGTTATTATATCACTTACAAAACTATAGTCATACTAATTGATTATAAAGATTTACACATTAAGGTTATTTGAAGTTTAAAATTGTTGACTCATTTTTATCTTCGCGTAACACAAATTGACTAAATAATTATTTATTTATTTAAATTTAAATAATATCCGTACATAGATACTTATAAAAACATTAACATGTCAACTGTTTAAATTTCTGGCCACTTGAAATTCCTCTACAAAATATATTATTATAGATAAAGACTAAATTCTTACAAATTATTTTTTCATATTTAAAGTCAGCCATATGAAACCTATTTAAGTTTTAATATATACTAAAAATTCTTTGATCGTATTTTTGTTTTTATTATTTATTATTAATTTTAACGATTAATAGTTTATTTATAATTAGTAGCACATTCATTTTTTAATTTTCGATTTATTATGAAACGATATTTTATTATTTTATTTTAGATAAATTAATTAATAGTCAAATACTAAGTAATACGAGAACAATGTTTAAAATGTTTAGCTTTTCTAAGCTTAACTCGTATTGCGTTAATTAATAAAGACCAATTAATAGTTATTGGATGATCATTTATGTCAATATAATATAGTCATGTTATAGGCAAAAGCTATTATATATATATTATATGAAATCAATAAATGATCGTACGTAAAAAATAAAAATAAAAAATTGAACATGTCATCAGATAATGCAGGCGGGAACATAGGTGGTGTTTCATACGCACGTATATTGTTTCCTCTAAAAATACTCATAAGAAGGGGTCGACTACCCTTAAAAAGGGTCGTCCTACGCCTACACCATTATTATAACCAGTGTATGCAAATTAAATTATGTTAGTAAAGCAGCACCGACAGCAGTATATGGTAACCATCAGAAAACGGTAACAGTTGGGTCGTGTATAGAGGTTGGTTTAATTCGTACAAGCTCTATTTTTGAGGGGCAAAAGCGCGTAACTTTAATATTCTGAATACACTTTGTAGAGAATCGGTCGATTTTTCTCAAGACCTTTAAAGTAGAAAAAGAAGAAGGGTGTTTAATATTTTATTTGCAGTGGAATGAAAAATCATTAGACTCTCACTCTCGCTATTCTCATCCCTTTTTCACTACTTCTCTCTCTCTCTCTCTCTCTCTATCTCTCTTTCTCTTGTACACACACGCTCACTCACTTTTTGCATACACGTTGTGTACGTGTATTATAGTGTGATATTCACTTAAGTTTACAAATTTTGTAGTTAATTCTGAGTTTGTTTTCTCAGGGGGCTCATGTGTCTCTTTTCTACGTACCCTCACACCTGTATAATATTAGTATTTATTACAATGTATCCGAATGCTTAAATCCCGAGCGAACCATAAGAATTGGATGCTTGGAAATGTGGATAAATTGAAATATAAATGTATGAATGATGAGATAGTGCTTCTACGATATATAGGTATGTAATACATTTTCATTTATTAAAAAATTAGTATCTCTATAAATTGAGAACTAAATATTCTTATCAATAATTACATAAATAAATATCAGAATATTTTATATTCAACTTAAAAACCATAACATACATGTTTTATTGTTAGATGTTCATTATTTACAAATATTAAATGTATGTGGAGTATATATTACGGAAGAACCAATTTCTTGGACACATGCTACGGTAAAAACTTTGAGATATGCCCTAGATAAAAATAGATTACATAATAACACTATATTATACTGATTGAATCTTAGTCATAATACAACAAATCAATATCAACGGTTAGTTATATAATGCCGCGTCTAAATATAAAATGCGTAAACAAAAAAACAGCCACTCAAAATAAATTATGCCTGCAGATTATCTAATACAACAAAGACTATAAAAAAATCATAACCGCTTGTCGTTTATACCTGTCCAATACAAGACAAATGTTGACAAACAAAAGTAAAATATGTTAAATATACTGTGATAAAGTATTTTTATATATATATATTAATAATAAAAACGCTCAGAAAATCAATTAATTCATATTAACAACCTAACCACAAACCACTTATTTATAACTTATCTACATCGCATGTCTTATCATAAATATTTACAACCCCATTATAATCATTCAAATATACTATTAGCATTAAAGTAAAATTAGTAATAATAGTACTGTAAATTAAACATTAAAATCAAATTTTATTTTAAAGTTTTAAATCAAATTTCAGAATACGATATTTTTTATATTATAATATAGTCTTGACCTATTATGAAATTTTTCGATCCTAAATGTTTGAAATTTAATAAAATAATTAATAATCAATTATTATATAATATACTGGAAATACACACTTGTAATTATGAAATCTTAATTTGTAAACTTTTTGAAATTTCTTCATATTTTTTGTAATTTATTTAACTGAGGCGAGTGTATTATAAAAGTCTTAAAAATAAAATGACCATCAAATCATCAATTTAAATTGATTTAAATAAATTTAAATTAGCAAGTTAAAAAAAAAATTAGAGTACATGTTAAAATATTTAATTAGTTTATATATTTTTAACATGCATACTTATATGAATTATATTATTATACATTAAACAGATAAAATTAATTTATGTATAAAGCCCTAGAATATATTTAAGTTAAACTTAAATAATAATTGTATTTTTAAATTAATATTGATTAAATTTAATAGAGAATTACTAAATAACGATTATTAGGTGTTAATAATTTGTAAAGCAGTATGTATAAAATCAAAATATCATGTTTACAACAAAAATTATTATTATTATTATTATTATTATTATTATCATACTATTTCACAACATCGTTAAGTCGTTACAAAACATTATTAAGTCACCAGACGTCATTGAAGTTCGGTGGTGAATTTTCCCTTAGTATTCTTTTTGGTTCCGAAAATGAATCCTAGTCACGTAAGTATATAGACCAACTAGACAAAAAAAAAAGATGAGGTGGATAAGGTCTTGGGTTCTTAATGCCACTACAACTGGCCTGCCAATCCAGTTTACATTAATAAAACTATCACAAAAGTTAAAAGTTCAAGAATATAAAATAAGAATTTATTTATAATGTACAGCATAAGATAAAATGGACAACTTTTACAATTTAGAAATATAATTAACAAACATGAGCTGGATGATTTGAAGTATAATTTAGTTTTGTACTGTGTACTCTCGTGAATCCATTATAACAGATGATATTTTTATGAGATTTCGGTGAATATTTCAATCATAATAAGAATCCATAGAAGCATTATTGATAATATTAATATTCGTGTACAAACTTTTAAAAGTTAAATGAAAATACGTCACTTCTACTTTATATTTTATATTATTGACCTGCTTTTTATATAATATAAAATTTAAAGTAATATAATAAAATAAAAATTGATTATTAAAATACATAAATAAGTAATTTACTTTAAAAAAATTAATATATTTTATTATAATAAGATCAAAATTCCATATTTGGTGAATAATGGCTGCAACACAATACTATACAATATATACATAATAATATGATTAAAGAGATTGGCGGTGATCAATTAAATACATATCAATATTTTTTTTATCCTACAGGTCGATATAATAATGCAATAATATTCCAGAAAACTAATCTGAATTTGATATAATGTCTAATTGAGATCAGACAATCCACATTTTAAGATATCTGATTTTAATTCCACATAATTAATGTTTGAAAATTCCTAAATTTTAAAATATTCAAACCAAATTTATATGAATTATGGGGCTAAAATTGAGAAAAATAGACTGTGATATAATCACAAATTTAAATCAGTTGTATATGCAAATAACTATAACCCACCACTATTGTTAAATTTAATGAAACTTAAATAAATACGTCATCTTTAGATGAGCTATATAGTAATATGACCAATAATAGGTAAACGCGTATCACTAAAACATTAAAATTATTAAAACAATAATGTATTATTATATTATAGTTAATAATTACCGAAATTTTACAAAACGTATCATTTTTTTTTCTCCTTGTATTTGATTTTTACAAAATCTGACATCTGCAACATTTCTATGATATTTTTATGCAAAGTAAAAGAAAAAGAAGGCAATACATAATGTATACTACAATGAAGGCTAAGAGAAAAAAACCTAGTACTGCTGTTATCAATACATTTTGCAAAATATGAGAAAATTATTTCTCAAATACCCAATAAGAAATCCACAATAGGCAGATATGCAAAATAATTATTTGATGTAATTAATTGGTATAAAAAATATAATATACCATAAATTATATAAATAAATATTATCAAAATAAAATACTCGAATTTTTATTATATTTTACTTATACCTAACTTAGACTATTAATGTACAAGCTGAAGATTCTTAAGATTTCAGCTTTAAAATGTATGTTGAAAACACTTACTGAATATAACACTATGAAATAATTTGTACAATGTACAATGTGGCAAGTGAGTAATTAATATAAAATTTTAAAATAATACAATTTTATAATTGGTTATTATACCTATATTATACCTTACATATTATTTAATATTATTTTTATTGATCAAATAAACTTTTGCTAGACCTTGTACTCTCAAAATTTTTTATAAAAATACTTCAAAATACAAAAGTAATAAACATATTAATTATTTTTTTAATTATTAAATACAAATAAAACTTTATTTTAGTTTGAATTTAAATTACTGAAATCGTATCATAAAGGAAGTTTATTTTAGACATTGAATCATATTGTATACAGTTTTTTTTTTTTAATATACTAAAAAATATAGAAAAATTTAATGATAATTAACTCGAGTATCTACAGATAATAAGTTTTTAAAAAAAATTCTAAATTTCAAATAAATATTATATTCAACAAACTTAAATATTTCTTATTATTTCTTATAATTTATAGTTTTTTGATCAGTAACAAATCTAATTTACGGCAGAATTTCGTAAAATTGTACACACGTCTAAATAATACGTACCTACCTATTATATTAATTTTATGATAGTAATAAAAATATTTTTTCATTTCTTTATAATATTATTTATTATGAAACATGGACAAAGAATTCAAAAAACATTCCTCGTAAAGTCATAAATAATGATAATATAAAATTGAAATTGCAAAAACTGCTTAATTATATATTAATAATAATACACACACACACGCACACACGCACATACGCACATACAATTACTACAATGTCGATAAAGACAGACATATTTTAATACACCTGAGTTGGAACTTGAAAAGGAACTAGGACCGTCCATAAGACGCAAATTAATACCAAATAACTGACAAATTATAAATATCTAACGAGTTATTCGCAATAAACCGTTTTGAGGCTGAATGAACGTATAATAGTCATCGAAATTGAAAATGGCATATCTGCTACCTACCACCTATTCGATGAATTACTCGTCGTAAGCCTTCGACGGTGATTATTAATTAAAAAGTTTTGATGAAACGAACGCGTACAACTATGTCATACATCATATATGACGTGTGATTCCGGACAAATTAATGTTTTATGTTATCTAAAATTTATGTTAGAATTTAAGATACATAATCAATCGTAAAAGTTACATACCTATTTTATCGGAAATTCACGAAACGTGGTAGGGTGGAATTGTGAAATAATGTGAATCAAAATCCCCAAATAAATAAATACCTAGTTGATTTAATAACGGATATGATGATGTAATATGATTAAACCCTGTACCAATGTGAAATACAAATACAAGTTCACGTATTCCGCCAAACAATCCGATTTTGTTTTGTAAAAAAAAACACACATTGTATTGGTCCACATTGTTTAAAACTCACAGCGTTCTATAACTTACGAAGAACATACAAGAATGAAAACTCCTATTTTATCTTTTTCAAACGTGAATTAATTTAAACACTAATTTTTTACAATTTGTAAGTATATCCAATTAAGACCATTTAATAATATTATCAATTAGGTACTTAGATTTTTTATACGATTTAAAATTCAAAAAAGTTCGTAATTTCAAACATTATTTACCGATGATAATTATTATGTTTATTAAATATTTTAATATAATATGAATAATATGATTGTATGAATAAATATATATACGTTAGTGCATTTACCAATATAATCCTATGAAGCTACTAACTGATATATAAAATAGACAAAATATAAATTCAAGTTTTTATTATTCAAACGATTTTGAAACATTTTTAAATTTTTTGCAATTTTGAATTCAATTAAAAACAAATTTTGTGTATATTAATAATATTGTTTTAATAAGACAATTGAAGGTTTTATTTGTAATAATATATTATAATATCTATGGGCACTCGGGAATTTGGCTACAATTCATCTTTTTAAAAAAAGGTACATGGTAATTAGGCCACTAAAATTTTACATTTATAATAGGTAGACCCGGAGATTAGGCCACCATTAAATTTTAAATTTTATAGGTATAATTTTGTAATACATCATAATATTATATAAATTTCTACAATACCTAACACTACAGCGGACATGAAACTTTGGTATCTTATGATAATATAGAATTGTCATCAAATGAAATGGATAACAATAGTCAACATTTTAGCTTACAAAGATAATAAGACATTGCGATGTAATAAATTCAAATATACATAATATTTTAAATGTTTTATCGAAACTTCAATTAGAAGTTTATATTAAGATTAGAAGTGTAGGAATAATAAAAACAAGAAAACGAACTTGAGTTCAACAAAATTTTATTCTTAATGAAATTAAAAAATATGAAGAAGGGAAAAACCCCAATTTGAATATGTACAATTTGTATCATGTTATTTAAAAAAATAACTATATTTTTATGTGTAAGAAAAATATTATTTATTATATGACTAACCTTATTTAGGTCTTGTTTTGTATCATATTTTTATGTATTAAAAAAAAAATATTTATCATTTTACGAATTGTATTTATATTTGTTAGACAAAAAATAATAATTTATTTTATTTTATTTATTTATTAACAGTTTATTTGTGTGCTATAATTTTATGGCCCAATATCCGGGTAAACTTTAAAAATACAGATTTAATTTTTAGCCCAATCTCCGGGTAGTAAAATGTAAACAAATATTTTATACGAAGCAGGTAGTTAAAATGTGGCCCAATTCCCGGGCGCCCATATCTATATTCGTTATCAGTAAACACTATCATTTAGTGTTATTTTTCGTAATCATTACTTTTAAATTTTAAGAAACATTTTTATGTACTTACTTAGGTACTTTTAAAATAAAAGCAACATGTTAAATTCGATTATGATACAATAAAATCTAAAAAAATATTTAAACAGCCAATCAACATTGCATGAAAATAAATGATAATCAGTGATATAATTACTACCAACTACCATTTACTAATATATTTTGGATATTAAATATAATATTATCAAGCAACATATTATATTATATCATAAAAGGCATTATTAAAAAAAGGTTATAATATATTTACATCCATCGTACGATTCAAAAAATTTATAATCATATTAAAATGTAATACGTATGTGTATTAAATATTGGATAATTCACATGATATTTTGTATAAATTATAAAAATTACACGTTTTTTTATCAGTATTTTGTTACACATTGAAAAACTGAAAATTTAGTGAAAAATAAATATTTATTGTTAATTATAAAATACAAAAAATATTAACATACAAAATAGACAATAAATTAATTACAAATTATACATAATACACACAGTATCGATTCTACGTTGGACGTTATTTTTAATAATTATTATTTTTAATTAGTAGATGAAAGTTTATCCTCAAAAATATTGACATTTAACCAATTACCTACTACATATTTTAACGAATACATCACTGCCAGATTAATGTTGCGCTTTTTTAAATTGATAAAGTTCTTGACAGCTAATGGCTATAAAAAGAGATAAAATAATCTAAATAAATGTTATTGAAGATCACAATCAAGTGATTAATATCTAGAAACTTTTGTGTGATAAACGTTCCCCTAGGGATCCTGAATATTGTAAGATATACTTTAAGGAAAAATAGTATAAATCAAATGAGTTTTAATTTTCAAAATGCTCTTTAGACACGATCGTTATAATATCTATACCGCTTTAATCGTTTCACTCTGAAATTAATTTAAATTAATACCTTGGTAATATTCTGGGAGGTGAAAACAAATTTGAACATAAAATTATCTCTAAAGGAAAAATCTGTTTACTTATAGTGTCCTGGTTAAATATCGTGTGTCATCCAACGTAGCAGTAAATGAATTTCAACTGAATAATCAACATTTGTTATATGCTTGGATTGCAAACTTCCCAAAGGCCATTACATAATTTACTTAATACAGAAAACATACGAAATGAAAATGGTATTTTAAAATTAATAGCTCGTCTAGAATTAAATAATAATAAACTACATTATATAAATATCAATATATATTTATACAATCACACCCTAATTTTACTTAGCATTTATTAGCTATATACTAAAAATAATTCGCAAAATATCAAACATTGCAGTGGCTTTGTATTAATCATGCTCGCTAAATGTTTTAGTGGCTTTGTGTATGAGTACATTTAAATAAATAATATTTTACTGTATATTTAGAAAAATGTATAGTTAAGCAGGCCTTTTTGTTTTAAATCAATGCATATAAGAAAAAAATGTATTTAATATTATAATGTGAAATAAGTTGTCATTATTAATTCGTTTTAAATATATTGTATTTTGTTAAACACTGCAAACTTGTAATTATTATTTTATTGTGACCACAGAAATTGATTTGTTTTTTGTATTTTACACGATTTGTATAATCTTAGACCTTCCCACATTTTGATAAATACAATGAACAGTTTAATTATTGATGAATTTAAAACAAAAAGAAAATGGCTTGTTGTCTTCAACTAACAGTTACCCAGAGATTGTCGATTCGACGTGAATGAATTAATAATTACTCAGTTTTTTGTAATAATATATATTTATTTATTTTAAATAAAATATCACAACTGCACTTAAGTATTTTTACAGTGTTCCCGGGAATCTGGATAGAATTTATAAATGATGACGGTTATTTTGGTTAAAACTTAACGAGACAGTAGATTTTGGTAAACAAAGATCAATTTACCTACAATATTATAGTTTATTTATTTTTGTATGTTACACAACTACCTTAAGCTTGAAAGTTAAACGTTAAAAGTTAAAACTTCATAGAGTTTAAATACGTTTTACCATTCAAAATTATGTTATATAATATTTAAGGTATTTTATTTAGAATGGTATAATATAATACAATGTAAATATTAAATTTTTTTGTTGCACTAATCAAATAAAAATAAATAATTCAAAGCCAATAGCATATACGTTATTCAAATGCCATGTAAACCTAAAAGAAAATCAATGTTATAAGAAATAATAAGTATTACTATTACTATTATTTTTAAACAATTATTTTCAGTCATGCCTTGTATAACGGTTGTTAGGCTTTTAACATGTACACAATTTGAAAAAAAAGTAACAAGATTATAGTGCACTCAACCTAAGAGAGGATTTATATTTATTAGATTACGTTTTGGAGGTTACTTAAGTGGGTGTTTAAGGGATTAAGGAGTATGTTATCTTTTAAAATTTAACTTAAAACGATTTTGTATGGAACTCTCCTTTTAATACGTTTAAACCTTATATTAGCCGTTATGTAAATGTTTATAAATTATAATTAATAAAACGTATTTATTATTTTTTTTTCATACTTATTGTTCAATGAATAAAATCGTAAAATTTAAATTATACATAACTTTTGATCAGTTTTAAACATTAACATATTTCAAACAATATATAAATTTCAACATATTATATTCATCTAAAAGTATTATTTACAGTTAAATCCAACATGTTTATTCGACATCGCGTACATTATTCCATTGAAAATCCGTATTTTTAGGCTTCCTTGTTGTATATTTATGTAGGTTGTTATATTATACAACTTGTTTTAAATTTAAAAGTTCAAACTAGTTTGAATATTTCATTATTAAATTTAGTTTGAACATTTTATATTATATACTTATATAATACTTTGGTCTTTCATTTATAGAAAGCCAACAGATCAACACATTATTTCACTTTCAAGTACATAATATTACATAGGTAATACACATTTTTGGAAGTACACACATTTATTACCATTTATCAACACCGATGGACATACGAATAGTTCGTGTAAGCATGTTTAAAACTACAAAAAACTTTTTTGACTTTTCCAATAGAATTCTTCATCCCGACAGAATATATAGGTATATAAAAATATAAACAATACATTTCTGTATACATTTATGGGATTCTGTAAATATTTTTTTTTACATAATTTTAAGAAATTAATGTTATAATTTAAATATTAATTGTAACATTAAAATGGACACATTTTTATATTATAGATTCCGAGTAAAACGACGGATGTTATGGTTTTACAATAATATGAATTTTTTTTTCAAGTCTTACCATCATTTAGAGAAGTAAATATAATTTAATTTTAAATTTAAAATATAATTTTTGATAGCCATTTGAATCTAATTATGACTTTATTAATTGTCTTTTTGAGATAATCGGGGGAAAAAAAACAGTTTTTGACAAAATTTATTTTGTTTTTTTTTTGCAGTTCAAAAATTAATGACTTTAGAGATTTGAATTTTTTTCCTTACTATTTATGTTAGCATTTTCTATACATGGTATAATTTTCAAAATATGTTGGCTCTTTTTGTGTTATTTACACTAGTGGCGGCGCCAAAAACGGGCCCGCCTTGAAATCTTGATTTTACACACAAGTTTGAATTTGTATTTTCAAATATTACTACGTAAATAATTTTAAAAATGTATGTGTAATGCCAGAGTTTGGATTTTCTATATCATACACACAATTACACAGACATAACTGTAAGTTATTTACAAATTACATTTTATATTTTGTGCTGTTCGTGGAAATGGTTATCATAATGTAAATCTAATTTTAGACTATTCTGAAAAATGACCGTATAATATGGGCTAAAGGCATGTAGCATGTGGTAATTAGTGATTAGAGAATAGCTAACAGCGTCAACGCTGCGCCGTCAAGAAGGTCTAAGGTTGGAGAGTCCAGACCGTGAGCACCAGTGTTGCAGTGCTGCTCCCTATCTTATCATTTGTGTCACTATTGTGTCAATGTGTCTGTCTTAATATATGTTGGTCTTCTTTTAACCCGCCCTGAAAAAAAACACCTGACGTCACCACTGATTTACACCCTTTAAATAATAATTATTTTAAGACTTTTCACTTTATGTAGGTACTATTCAATTTTTGCTTATAGGTAAAAAATAAAAATACTTGAAAATGCAATACAAAGTTTCTCATAAGTTGTTCAAAATTAAATAATATTAATAATATAAGAATTAAACCCTGGTTTAGATAATATAATACATTTTAAAGCATAATATTTTTCTGAAAAAATTGACGTAATTAGTATACCTACTACCTATAAAAAATAAATTTCAAACAATTAAGTTAATTAATTATGATTAGTTAATATATTTAAAGTTAAGTTAAGCAAAAAAATGCACCAACATGTTACATGATTGTACCAAAATGTTTTCTAGTCAAGTGACAATGTTAAGTGTATAAAAAATTGCGCTGTCGTGCGCGTCATAGATGGTACACGACTGCTGGAAATAAATACTACGATTAAAAAAGCCTCATAAATAATATACCTAGCGCATGTTTGTACGCGATTTGTTAAGTTAATGACGGCTGGCGATATATATATATATATATATATATATATATATATCATATGTATATATAAAGGTATAACAATATACACAGAACTGGTACTCGGGAAAATATATATTAGGGTTACGGGGTGTTATTAGGAAAAATCAAAATTAAGTGTTCGAAGAGTGGGCGAGAGCGCGTAATATAAGGAACGAGCATCAGATAGCCGAGCACGTAATTGCGCAAACGTAAACGTATAGAAGTATATAATATAGCGCCAGTTATCACGTGTATACAATTAATGGCTTGCGTTTTTACTTTTTGACGTGGTTGCCGAATGTATATATAGTGCCGCGACAGATGAAAGCCTAACACGCGAAACGGAGCACTTTTAACTGGCCATTCGATGACGGTATATGCCGCACGTCCCCGAAATTAGGCGAACCTTTGAATTACCACTAAACTACTAACTTTATCCGGTATGCCCCCAAACATCCGATAAACTTTCTACTAATTTCAATTAATGGGTAATGAGATACGTATACTAAAATTAGAAGCTCCTTTAAACTTTAAACTTATGTATTGCTGTAATACATTTAAAATATTTGATTTTTATTGGGTTATAAATTATAAATTATCAGACATGATTTTTTATTTATATGTATTTCGAATGGAGTAAATGGTGCTCGGACAATTAATAAAAAAATAAAACTTCTTTCGGTAAATAAGTTCTAAAAACTGGCAAATCATTAATTATACACTATTTACACTATATATTATACAGTTATCCAAACCAATTAAATATAAATACTATTTTGCTTTAAAAACATAATATTAGGCAATTCAAACCGTCAAGTTAATATAGTTTTCAGAGCTAATATTTAAAAAAGAATTAATTATATAGCAACAATATTTATGTGCATGTTTAAACGGTTCAAGTTGCATAATTATGAAAAAAAGAAATTCCCAGATGAGTACCTATTGTTATTATTACTATTATTATTATTATTTATATAAGATTTATAACTTTTATAAATTTTAAACGTAAAATTTATTCTCTGTATACTTAAGAGTTACTATAGTTTCATGTTTTATATAATAACAAGCTATTACATACCTACTTCGATTCTAAAAAAATAATTATTTCCTATATTAAAGACAAAATTTAAAATTATATGCAAAACATCACAAACATATTTAACTTACCTTTCTTGTATATTTGTCTAATTGGAAGTACAGTCTATTGTTTATGGTATCTGGACAAAAAAAGGTAAAACATCATTTACGTGAATAATTGCACCCTTGCAGTGGTATGCAAAATAGAAAAAAATTTTACCTTTCACTGAACACTAATAAACTATCGAAAAAAAGTATACGAATTTGTATGCATAAAGGGCAGCCAATTTGATTAGGAATAAAATCTAACGTTCTAAATAATCAAATTGAAATACTATTGTAAATACAAAAATTGAATACAGATGAATATATCAAATGGTAGAACTGTAGAAGCGATATTTCTTTCATTATTCACGATATGTAAATTGTAGGCAGTGGAAAATACATTTACAATTTCCATTTAAATCAAAATTATTTCCTAACATTAAATAATTTTATATAGGAATATGGTAAATAGGAAACATAGAAGTGAACATAATATATTATTTTATTATCACAAAAAATATTTTCGTGATTATTATCGATTTGTACGTATTATACGTGCATATCCACCTATTGTAGTTATATTTGTATTATGTATGTATAGTTTCATATAATTTACTTATTCAATTGTTTAGAGTTTGTATTCCGACAAATATATATTATTTGATGGTCACTGACTTAGATAGGACAATACAAAGGGGAAAAATTAATAAAATAATATTGTCTTTTAATTATTCATACTTTACAGATAATTTATTTAAACTCAAAACCGTATAATAATTTATAGTAATTTATATTCTAATTAAAAGGTCATATTAATTAAAGCAAATGTATACTCGACTTTAAATGAAAAAATGTTTTTACATAAACTAATAAATTGTATACGTCATCATTATTTTTTCGTTACTTGTTATTTAAAATTGTTTTATATAAACAGTTTTGTATAGGTAAAATAATAAAATATACGACTAAAAAGTAAAAAAATAAGTGAATAGGTATCGAAATTATATTATAACTTACCAATCGTACACATAAAAAAAATAATCAGGGTAACTCGATTAGCAATATGCTGTATTGTGTATTAAGTTATAGATTAACTAATATACTAAATACTTAACCATATAGGATTAAATTAATCTAAATATTTTGAAAATTTTTGTGTGTATAAAATAATAATATAAATACATTCGAAAAAATTCAAAAGCTTATGAAAAATATATTTTATACAAGTTTTATTAACTGCCTGCATTTTAGAATGCTTATATTTTATGTAAATAATATATGACGTACCAGAAAATTGATTTAAATGTATTAGAATATGATATAAATGATATAATACATAACATATGCACATGTGCACTCTTTATATTTGCAATTGATCGAGGAAAATAATGTTAGATGTCAATAGAATTACTGTGTATTTTTGAAAGACATTATTTTTTTCCTAGACAATATTTTTTTTACAAAATATGCACTGAAAATGTAAATATTTCCCAAAAACTAATATAGTTATATGTAGGTACTAAACATTTACCGATGAAAGCGACGTAACGAAACTACATTTTGTATTTACCTTTGGCAATCATACAAATGCTTAGAAGTCCTTGCTCTAATCATGGCTATTGAAGTATTGAATATGCATATTTTATAGGTACCCTTAAAATTACTTATGCATACCCTATGAGTTTTATCGGCTACAATAATACATATTATAGTGAATTCCATAGTTTCCTTGAAATAGTCTTAAATTACTATAATCGAATGTTAAATTTGTAACTTGTTAATTTATTATACTTTACAAATGTTGTACTCGCACGCCTTCGCGTGTTATTGTTATTATAGATTTCAACTATTAAACAATACAATATTATTATTAGTATAGTACCTAACCTATCGATCAGTTTTGTTAACTCAATATCATTAATTATTATAATATTCTATATTTATATCATTATATTCGCTAACTTTTTCAATTGATAATCCAACGTAAACGTCGAATTCAATAGACAAAATTATTGCCAAGTGGATGCCATGTCGAAGCATTCGCAAAATCTTTATAGTCATCGTACATTACAACGATATAATATATATATACATACAAATACAAAGTGACACAGGTCTCGAAACACGCCCGTAATCCCGGTAAACTTTTCTTTTAGTAATGTTTTTAAAAATTATTTTCTAAATACGATGATAATTTTTTTATTATTTAAAAATCTATTAGAATCATCAAAAAGAACTCAACCAATGAAAAATATTATAGGTAAAAAAACTGAGTGGTACTAACATACACGACCGATGTTCTGTCTTAAAATAACACCTCGTGGTTTGGTACCTACATACATAATTTATTTTATGGTCGAATTTTGGTCATTTTCACAGGGTTTTAGACCCAAATTACCGCAGGAACGTAAAGAATACTAGACAGTCCGCCGCATTGACGAAACCAAACGCATTTGAATCGCGGTCCTTGACGTTTCCCTCGCCCTATGACTCGGCTGGAAGATTGAAATTCGCACTGTGCAAAATTAAACATGCTGAAATGTGCGTGGAGGCCGCGATCGGTGACGGGACATACTTGGGCTGTGGAAGCTGCAAAAGACAGGCAGCCAACATCGGCTGCAGAGAAGAGGCGGCCGTCTGCATTGCCGAAGCTTTGTACGTGTTGAGCTATAAAGAGGCCGAAGTGATGTTAGCACACGCTAAGTCCACACTACCGCTGGAAACTTGCAGTTTGGTGTGCGACAAGTACGCCAAACTTAAAAAAAACGCCTGTCTATAACTACGTTAATACACATTATAAATTCACTATCAACGAATTATAATAACACTTACGCCGCAATTAAATATGCAAGGTGTTTTCTTTTCTACATATTACACATATCCTATTTTACTAAGCCATAAGTTGAACAATAATAAAGCGCAATGCGTATGTCTATGAATTTCTTCTCAAATAAGGTTCTGCACGGATTTCGTAACTAAAAGGGTTTTTTGATAAAATGATTTTATTTATCAAGATCTCATCTCCTGAAAAAAATCACGTTTTACAGGTGTGTTTGAAATTTTTGAAAATGTATGAAACTTGAAATATTAATAGTATTTTGTAACATAAACTATTTTCGGAACATGTGTTGCTATAAAAGTATAGAAAATATTGATTTTGAAAATAATATTAGTTATCTACGTGGTATCACTATATGATAATCACAGTAACATTATGTATAAAGAAGTAAAATAAGTAATTAAAAAATATTGAGCAGGTGGTAAATAATTATTATATTATAATATAATAGTGTAATTAATATATTATACGAAAGGAACGCGAAATGGTATCAGATTAATTATTAATATGAGTTATGTAATAATATTATTAAAGCAAGCATAATTACTTAAGAAAATTCGGGAAAATAGGAGCATATTCCAAGAATTAAATAAGATTCTAATAAAGATCAACTTGGCTGTACCATGCGAAAACATAAATTTCCCGTTAGGTCAACATTTCTATAACAGTTTACAAGATTAAGGGTCAAACATTTAAACATTTGAATATGTTGTATTCTTACAAACACCAGTTTTTATTTACAGAATGTTAAACTTAATATTCACTTTTCCGAGAATAAAAATATAAAGCAGTTTAAAAATGCATTTACCACAATAATATCCTTGTAGCAGTTTTATTATAGTGTAAACAAAAAACATTATAAATACTATTTATTATAATAATTATAATGTATGAAATAATCATCAACAAATCAATTTCTATTACAAAACTCTTATCTTGGACATTCCAGACAACTTACATGATTTCAATCTAGCCTAACTTGATCTGAAATACTCGATTTCATTTAAACTCCCGCAATTAATGTAATCCTGATAAGAAAAATAAAAAAAAATATAAAGAATATAAGCAACTTGTATTTAAATAAATAAATAATTTTTGAAAAACTGAACCCGAGCAAGTCACCTAATACAATACCAAAAAGTAATTGATTTTTAGTGGTCATGAAAAATATCCTCAAAGCACTGCAGATACGCGTGGATAAATTACTCACTCCAACCTCACTAGTAGATTTCTTTTTACTTTCCCATTCCCATCAAAACCGCTCTCCATTTGGGGTTTCGATTAATATGATACCTTTACCTAAATCCCAAAATGAATAACATTGACGAGTATTGACGAGGAAAACTAGTGATTTCAAACTTCATTAGGTTCAATAAATGTTATTTATGTAATTTATCTCTAATAAGTTATAAATTATTAAATGGCAATTAAATAATCATAGAATGAATTTACGATTGATCAATTGACGTGATTATAATCATTTTAAATGAACATTATCTATTTTAGATGAATAACAACCGACAAAAAAATCCCATATTGCAAAAAAAAATGAGTAAATTGTATTAAACCATAATTATTAAAATTATTATGTACGTGCGTATATCACTGAACTCCTCCTAAATAACTGGATCAATTTTGGTTAAAAATGTGTGTGCACATGTATTTAAGTGGATCTCTGGTAATTTGAATTCAAAATTGAATTTCATAGGTGGCGTTGCAATCAGATTCTAAGAAATGCTGTCATGAATATGTCTTAAATAACACGTGTGTAAATCATAGACGCCGATAATCACGGTAACCACTCATATTGGTTTTTTTTTAATGTAATAAGCTGCGGGGGAGGTTTTAAGCCTAGTTTTATCGATTCCATTCCCATCCACGGAATATTGAGCAATAAAATATGAATAATAAATATAACAGTGGTGCCGTTTCATGTCTATCTAACAAGTAAAATTGATACAAAAAATTTTAAAAGTTTTTCTCTGGCGTAATTAAGCTTAATACAACTAGAAAAATTGTCAATATTGAGTTAAATTAAAATTTTAGCATTCCATAAAAATCTACTAAAACAAAATTACAAATTTACAAATGAAAACGTATAATATGTATACAAAAACCAAGATACATTGATATAGTAGTTCTGTACGTTTGATCGGGCAGAGATGATTTTAAGCTCATTTCTAATTCTATAAGTTAATTAACGACCAAGTTATAAATTTAATTTAAATACACACATAAAGGTATTAAAGGAAAGTCGTATCATCAATGAGTATAAATAACGAATTGAACAAAATTTGAACCACATAAGAAGCATAATTTTAATGGGCAACGAAGTGAATAAAGATAACTGCTATGTTGCTTGCTCTCGTGAAGCTCAGAAAGCAATTTATAAATCTGATCATAAAAATGGATAATATAGTTTACAATGATATATTAGAAAATCGATAGAAAGCTTGAAGAATACTCAGAACAACATTCAAGCAAAAAATAATTTCTAAATAATGCTGCTTTTATTTAATTTAATATGCGCGTTACGCTAAATGTTGCATTAGGCAGCCAAATTTAACAATTGATGTATTATTTACTAGCGACGAAGTGCACAGAACAGCTATATATAAATATGTATATATATTGATGAAAACAGAGTAAACGTCACAAAATTGATTGTACAAAAAAATAATAACAATAGATAATAGATAATTTATGGAAAATATAATATTTAAATATCGATAAGGTTTTATATTTTGTATAATTTGTAGTTTTCTATGACATCACGACGACCCAATTTTATACATATCAATTATCCTTGAATATTATGTAAATTCTTAAATTTCACAACAATCGATTTACACGCTATTAAAATAATTAATACCTAATGCTCGTATATATATTATATAGTAGACACAATAATATTACGATCGAACTAATATTGTATAATATTATTCTAAGTAACCAATATGCAATTAAAATTAAATTTCAGAAGAGAACTTTGATTTGCGTTAAAGACAAAATAACCATAAAAACAACTAGGTATAGTATTATAGTCGTAGGTGTAGACTATGTATAAAAATTGATTTTTGTACAAAATATTTCGTGTTAAATGTACATTTAAAACAGTTGCATGTCATTTAACCAAATATAATCTATTCTACAAACCATTTATAATTTGATAAAAAAATCATATAACACACATATTTTTAAGCTATTATGAGGTAGATATTAGAATTATTCATAGTAGACAAAAACAAAACACACTAAAACGATACAAAAATATGATTAGTTTTTTAAAAATATTATCCAATTACTTGATACGTATCAAATATTTTGAAATTAAATTTAAGATCTTTTCAATAATTTACAATCATAAATTATGTTTGTCTATCTGATTTAATTATGTATATTATATGAATTATAATTTATATAATACTATAATACAATTCATATATATTATATACTATAATTTTATTGACTACCAATCTTGTCAATGATGCCAAAAGTATACATACATAATGTCACATGATGTTCTTTTGAATTATTATAAAAAAATATTTATATACCAAAACATTTGAATATCGATAAACGAAGACAAAAATATATTTTATATTTATTAAATATATCTAATAAATTTTTCATAAATTACTACAATGTTAATTTAAGCTATCGATTCTATGATTATAGTTTAATATTAAGAAAGATTAAATATTCTATTAAACCTAAATAAAAAAAAATCGAATTCATTTTTGAAAGTCAGCTCATAATATTATAGGTATGGGTATGGACATAATATTATGGTCTTGTATTTTATAGCATGTATTTATTTAACATTATATATATTAACAAAAGAACATGCATTTTGAATGCACCTTTAAAAACTACAGAATCTAATAATACAAACAGATTAATGGAAAGTTTAAAACAAATTGAAAGTCCATATTGAATAAGAAATAATATTTTTCAACAGTTTAATAAATATTGGGGAGTAGCTAGGTAGTACTACTAATAAATCGATCATTTTAATGGTCGAAGATGTATAGAAAACAAATTGCCTGCAGAAACAAATATTTTAAGTTTGTAGTTACAGAGTTTCTTGGTAATGTAAAATCTTGCCCTTTGTATTTTGTACGCAGATGCATAAGTCGTAAAAAATTTACAGTAGTCAACAATAAAATCTCCAATTCTATATAATTTGCTACCTCGTAAACCATATCTCATGATAAATTACTGAGAACAATAAAATTAACAATGAGGTCTCAATATTTTCACGACCAATTTGTTATAAAAAATATTAAGCATGCATCATTTTTTCGTTATACTTCCTGTAACGATATAATATAAAATTCAATGACACAAGTTTGATAGAAACATAATACAGTTTATTTATTCTGTAATGCTAAACGAAGCTATTGATTTTAGTGCAATGGTATTTGAAATCGAGTGAATAACTTAAAATGTTTATACAATTCTTATTGCCTACTTTTATATAAAAGGCGTATAGAACTAAATATATATATATTAAAATATGCTTATTTCTGATTATAATTACTTAAATGAACACTCACCTAGCCGATAAACTTTAGGCAATTTCAGCTCCGATTTAATTTTCTTCTTCTCTTCACAAAAATACAATACAAATATCTAAAATCATAAAATATACATGTAATACATTATGAATACAAATTAAGCATATTATTTTATATTATATATTATGAATTTAAATAAAGGGATATGTTGTACATGGATAAGTTTAAGTGAGTAGATGTATGTTTAAGAATATTAATATATATGTTTTTATATAATTCGAAATATTTATTATACATAAATAATTCTAATTTTGGTATTTTTTCACAAAAACATAAATAATATTATATTTTAAAGAAAATTTACATGAAAAATTAATTTTTAATCTTGTTAATTAATTTTTAATCGTGATTAAAACTGCAGCATACAATTAAAAATTTTTACAGGTATATGTAAAATAATATGGTAAAAATATTCGACAGTACCGAATATGTATAGAGATCATAACAATGAATAATTTATTATTCAATTTATTGATAAACTTCTAAAATAATAATACTCTACAGCCGGATATATATTTTACTGTTTGTTTCAAATTGAACAATAAACCGAATGACGTTTTTACTTCGGAAAAAAGTGATTTTTAAACTATTAACACAATTAATGATTTTATGTCAAAATATCAAACATTTCACCTTTACTTTTCTACAGTATTTAATGATTTTTCCTTGAACTATTAGTAATTTTGACTAACCCGAAAAATACTATCCATGTTAAATTTTTAATTGATGGACACGCTGTATGAAACTTTTAGAGCATTTTTCATACTTCAAAAACTTTTAGCTCCTCAAAAAAAAAAACACATAATTATCAAACAACTAACTTCCTTGCTTCTATTTAAAATCTAAAATATATATGCAAATAAACTTCAAAACAAATTATTTTCTGAGTACTGATAATGAGTAAGGTTAAACTACATACCTACTACAATCCCATATGGATCATATACGATTATATTAAATTTTATAAAAAAAAGTAAAATAAAATAAAATAAAATACACACCCCAATATTAAATGCATATACCACTAAATATAAATATATTCATTTAAAGTCAAATACAAATTTTAACATTTAAATACATCTATCAGATAAGAAAACAAAACTTTGCATTACTAATTAAATAGTAGTAAATTTAAATTCAATAAAATATCAAACATCTAAATATAATGTCCTTCGAGTACCATAATATACTATGAGTAATTCAATTTATGCTAACCTAAAATTACTAATAAAATACAAATAATGAATATTTTAAAATTTACTGTTAGTGATATTTCAAAATACCTATACTATTCTAATGAATAAGGATAAGTATATACATTACATTAAAGAAAATTGCACGTTTTAAATAAGAGTATCCATAAAAATAATAATAATAATGAAATCCAAAGCAAATATAATTTACAGTGATTAAATGAAAAACGCAGAGTACAATATTATATTAGAAAATAAACCTTTGGGAATATCGAAGTAAAAAAAAAACAGTTTAAGCAATAATAAGTGTAATATGTGATAAATTCACATCATAATCTATACGATAGCCTGTAAAATATGATCAACACTAATTAAAACAAAAATAAAGCGTAGAAGAAGTGTGATTGCGATAGTATACGTAAAAGCGTGGCAGGACTTCAGGAGTCAAGAGGACTTGGGATTTGTCTTTCGTTTATTATTGAATATATAACCTGTAAATATAACCTTTTTGAAATAAGTATAAACGATATGAAGAGTTGTATGGCTTAAATAATTTAATCAAAAATGACCTTCGTATTGTGGCTCACTCTTATGGGCCCGCCCACATATCAATTAATTTATTAAACACATGGCGAAAGTTAACAAATTGCTCCATTATATTTAAAAAAATGTATTATTTCAATCTTAAACTCATAATTAATATATTAAAATTAATAATTGTGACTAATCTGTAATAATAAGTTATAGTATTTATTTCTTTATCATAATATAATATAAATAACCATGTCTATTTTAAAATTAAAATTAAATTTTTTTTTTGGATTTTCCTCTTTTTTCTGCAATATTATAAACCATTAGTTTCACCATTTTAGTTTTAGTTCTATTTACTTCGCGTTATCATTATTTTCGCTATTTGGCCGTAAATATGATTGTACACTCTTAGTAATAAATAACTAAAAATTAATATAATTATTTTGTACTTCTTAGTGTATGGAAAATAATATTATACGTCCTCGTAAATAGTTAAAAATTTCAAATTTTTGTGGTTTGTTTTTTCGAATTATTTCAACAAAAATACTACAATTATTATAATATTATTTATCGTTTAAATATCCAATTCGTCAAAATTAAAACTATAAATGACTGCATATTTTTTATTTATATATATATATATATTAAGAATACTATAAGAATAACTTAGTGTGAACAATAATTATTCAGTGTTAAATCTTTAGTTATTAAAATTGAATATCTGATTAATTACTAACTACCAAATAATATTATGTAAAATTCTTTGGATTTTGATGAATTTTAACAAATTTTAATCAGTGATTTTTTAAATTTTTTAATTACAATAAGAGATACTTTTAAAGAACCAGAAAAATATTAATTATCTGTAATTAACTCAAAAAGTGCCAAAATATTTTGAAATGTTGTCTAGAAAATGCTAATGATATATTTGATGAATATATCAAGTCTCTATAGTTATTCCTTTTTGAATTAAAACAAAAAATAAAATAAATTCTATCTAAAACTAATGATTTGTAAGTATTTCCGTTCTTCCATATTTTGTTTTTAGTTATTCTCAATTACTTTGAAAAGTACAGGAAATTTCTTACTTATGACCAACTAAGATTATTTTGTATCAGAGACTGCCTTAAATGTTGAAAAACTAAGCATCATTACTGATTCAAAATGTGATGATTAATAAAAATATAAATAATTATACAAACTAATGCAATAATCATTTTGCTAAAATTATAAATTATCCATAAGATAATTTATAGTTTATAATAATTAACTTGAAAAAAACGTTCCTGCACCAATTAGACACATTTATAAATTATGCATGCGTAGGTATTTAGAATTTAGATCTAAGTTTAGAGAATAATGGATAAAATAATTTAATAAAACAAAAACTAACTTTTAACACAGTATTATTTTTTTATTTTATAATCTTTTGATTATTCTAAAACTTTTCGAAAAGCGTATAAAGACAACTTAACCAGTAACTGTACACATCCTGCTGCCATTAAGGTTTTTTTCACTTCATACCTTCCGGATATCCTAGTATCTTAGTGTATAAAAATAAAACAGTGGTTAAATTATTCTGTAATTTCATTAACAGAACAAAATTGAATCCAGTGCTATACAATAAAAATGTTTCATATATCTTAAATTAAAACAATCATTCACCACTAAAAAAAATCTGTATATACCTTTAGTTGAAATATAAACATATAAAAATACAACGGTAAAATTATATTTAGTTTAACTTTATAAACTTAAGATTTAAAGTGTAAAAGTTTTTATTTGTTAAATACGATTTTGCCTTAGACATTCATATTATCAATAGACAAATATTATAATTAAACAGAGGTGTTTAACAATGAATATTTTTATAATATAACACACAAAAATAATATATACATTTATTTTTTATCATAATTTAATATTTTGTTAAATAACTATATTCCTATCTACTTATTATTATTTTAAATGTTAGTTTTATTATGTTATTTAACATTGTTTAACTATTATAAGCTATGAAAAAAGGCTAACATAAATTGTAGTGTGTTATGTTCACATGTTGATAATAAGTAATAAAGAAACTTTTAGAAAATTAGGTTATTATGATAAGTAAATTTACCATACACATAAAATGTATTGATTAAATATAATTCATCTAATAATCGTTGAAAATGTGGAAAACAGTTAAAGAATAGAAAATATTTTAACATTAGTAACAGATTTCATTTACATGAAACGCGATGAATGTAATAAAGTTGTGCCTGATGTGATAACTATTTTGATGTAACACAATATTACGTTTTAAACAGCTCTGAATAATTATTAATTTAAATCATTAAAAATACAAAATAAATTAATTCCTGTTTCATATCTCAACTGTATTTTATTTTCTTGTTCATCTATACCTATTATTCTTCTTATTATTATTATTATTATTATACAAAGAAAGTTCTAAATATTGAATATCATATTTAATTACTTGTATCTACCAATTTAATAAATAATTTGCGTTTTCTTTGAATATTTTAATAACAATTAATAATGATGATGTTGTAACGGTGTTTTATGTCATTACAGTATTTATATTTTACTATTACATACTAAACCTAACCAAACCTAGACGGCCAAATCACATGTCATCTTACATTTATTTTATATTACCACTGAGTCCTGCCATTTTAGGTATAACTATATATTTTGATAACTTAACGAAATGTTTAATAATTATAATAATATAATTTTTCAGCCTGCTACATATTCGTGTGCCGAAGTAATCTTGTTCCATCGACTGCTCCGTGTATTGTTTTACTAAGTTACCGGTAAAATATATAATTTTAACATTTTATTTCAATAGTTATACATTAAATTGTGCTCGGTACAGTTGTGTAACCAAGTATTTTGTATAATGTTATTAACATCTAAATCCTTTGATATTCCTTCGTTTGGTATACATCTATCATTGCTAATACACCATAACAGAGATAGACAACATTTAAATTATTACCTACCACGTAACAATGTTAACAATAATAAAATAATAATAATATCAATATGTTTTTTCATTATATAATTCTAATGCAATATAAATTAATCATGTTTAAACGAATTCAAACCACAAACACGGAAATAAACAATGCGAATAATATTTATCAACTATAATTACCAATCCAATAAAATTAATAGCAATGAACATTGCTTAAGTGTCTTCGAGTAGTATTGCTAGTATTTACTGAGTGGAATTCAAAAATTCACAGTAATCGTGTAAAAAAACATTAATCACTAATATTTTTTAATATTTTAATTTTATTACAAAGAAATGTAAGTAAAAAAATATGTTATTGACAATGAAAATTTTTAATTCACATTCGTGAAAAAAATATTTTTATTTGTATAGAATATCTAGTAAGATTTTAAATGTAATATCTAACTTGTTTTGCAATCATTCATTTTAGAGATTTTATATTTGTATAACTTATTAAGTTAGTATAATAATTACACATTTATAATATATATGATATTACAAAGAAAATAAATAAACCAATACTTTTTTATGGACACAGATACACAAAAGATACAGCTGGAATTCATTGATTACCACTCGTCTAATAGTATAGTATCGCTCACTGCTAGCATTTTATTATTATTAGTTAACATTTATAACCAATGATTAATAACAGTGCATTAAGAAAACTGATTGTATGTAGTTTGACAAAGTGTTTTATAAATCTTATTTTCAAATGTATAAAAAGCACATAAAATAAGTTATGATTACTGACAATATCAAATAATTTGGAAAATTGTATTGAATACAATATATTACATTAAGTCATGATTCTTAAACATCGTACGAAAAATAACCTTGTATTAAAATTTCAAGCCTTAAACGACTTCAACCCAAAATTAAACAATTTTTTTTTTATTTTTAAATTAATTATTTAAATATGATGAATAATAATAGAATCAAAGTTTATGAATAATTTCGCCTTATCCACAAAATGTATAATGGTTAAAAATAAATGTAACCTTTCATAAAATAAATTATTAATAGTTAAACGATTGTATTTATTTTTATAAACGAATTGCAGTAGTAGTTAAAACTGTAACTTGAATAAAAAATAAAATTATTAAACTAGAAACTCAATTTTAGATATCGGAAGTCTAAACACATTAAAATAAAATAAACTATTTTTTTTTGTTTTTGAAAATTCTTTATCCTTGCGTAACTGTCACGATCCAAGAATTAACTGTAGTAATCATTTAATGTGTATCCGCCACTGAGAGATGTGAAAACGTGGAAAAATGTCTTTTTATCTTTTTATCATTAAACTTTTGGCACGTGAATGCGTTTAAGCAATAATTTTAATACAACTGAGGTCGCCAATTCTGTACCTGTTATTCCAGTTTTTAATGTTCAATAATACTTGAAAATAAAATGTTGGCATTTCTTATGAATATACAATCTACATATTTACATACCCACATAAAATAGAAAAAATGGAGAAGTTTCTCTGTTATGTAATAGGTTTCAACTTTACCATGTAATTATGTAAGTCACTATAATGGATGAGTTAAATTTTAATTCAATGATAAATCATTAAATATGACAAATTATTCTGACCGGAAACGGTATGTTAACCTCTATTTCTAACGATATTTTATAGTTTATTTATATAAAACTGCAAACACATTTTTCAAAATTACGTCAACATTTTAAATTCAAGTGCTTATAAACAAAGTATATTTACTATATGTCTTTAATATTTTTAAAATTCTTTAAGAGCAACTTTTGGGGAACTTTGAATTAAAATTTAAATCTTTTTAACTAGGAAAAAAATATTACCAACATAAGTAAAAAAGAACTAAACAAATTAAAAAAAATGGAAATGTTTATAAATAGAAAAAATAATATAAATATTTGGTAAACATTTCAAGTAGCTATTTTTTGGCTATTCATTTTTTAATTACAGCAAAAAAAGAATGAAAATTATATTATATCGTATCTACTATAATATGTATTACATAATATCGTTATAATGTACCTATAGCATTTTATTATTTTATCATTCATACAATTAAGTTATTATAGTGTCCATTATAAAGTTATCTATATTGTATGGTTCTACTCGTAATACTATAAAAATCATTCGTGAAATAAAAACATACATGTCGAGTTAATCCAATCAAAAAATAACTATAAAGAATTAAAACAATATACTGTCCCAATAATAATGTTGTGATAAAAAATAAAATTTTGAAATACAAATTTACTAGTAATTTATTTATTTCATATTAAATGTTTTTGGTGATTTGAATTATATTATTTAATTTCACTCATTAGCTAAAAATGTTTCAAATATGTTTTCACTGTGCAACAAAAAACATACATTAGTTATTATTCACAAAAGGCAAAGATTATTTATATAAGGCTACTTAAAGAAAATTTGTTTTAAATAATTATACCTACCTAATCTAAAAAATAATTAAGAAATCAGATAATTCTCGATTATAAATGACGAAGTAGTTATAATGAATATTGTAAGTATAAGGTAAAATATTTCAATGCTAATTATTCAAAAATAACAACTAGAGAGAAAATAAGATTTATTCTGATAATAGGCGCAGTCTTAGTATGTCATGTCAATATATAGTGATGTTCATAATTTATTCTAAAATTTTTATCAGTAATTTTTAGATCCTTTGAAAAATTATTAAAATACTTAACATTTAGTATTTATTTAAAGAATCAAAAATGTTAGTTACGTACATATATTTTCTAACTTCATTGTTAATAAAATACCTTAGATACTTCTCTTCAATCAATACTTCCAATACCTAGTAATAATAACTATCAAAAAGTATATTTTTTTTTTTTTTATATTATATACAAATTATCTTATGAATATTAAATTTTTGATTTATAGGATTACACTGATTATTCTTGATAAGTACCAACACAAAATAAAAAATGATATCTATAATTTGTAAAATCTAGGTAAATTATTACAATATATTATTATGTATCTAGTATCTATATGAAATAAATTAAAAATTATATTAATTCATACTTTAATTTGGCTTTGCATCACCACCAAGAAAAATATGACAATATTAGTAACAACACAACATTGCTATTTATTATCAAATATTGTAAAAATAATTTTATTATTGAAGTTTTAATTATTTTAAGAATCGTAAATTTACGATTTTATCGGTTTAGCTATGTATAATATATATATATATATTATATAATATTGATGATAGTCATTAGAAACCTATTTTAATTGCTAATCTCAAACCATTCCATAAATATCGTATAGTACATTTAGTTTAAGTAAAAATTTCAAATAAATTTATTAAAACAGTTTTGGCATCTAATTTAATATAGAATCAAAGTTTTTTGAATTCAGAGAATAATTTTTAAAGAAAATAAAAACTAAAATCTGCGAATTTTGTAAAAACACACAAATAGAAAATACTGCGCCACTTGTAAATGACTAATAAAAATCTCCAATGTTATAAGTATTTGTAACGAATGGTTTTAATATAAAACTTGAACGTAGCATTTTTCGAATTATGTACCTACTTTAAAGTTTTGCATTTAGTTAAATAAATAAACAAAGACCACACATATTTCTAAATCAAATATAAAATATATTTTAAAGTGTTTGCTACGACGTGAAACAATTTTTTGTAATTTATATAATTAGGTAAACAGTAACGTAGTATACGTTAATTATTATATTAAATTTTAATACATCTAAATTAAAAAGCAAGACGAATAATAGTCACTTTTTATAATATATTAGATGTCGTCGGCACCATGTCAAGTGAGTTTCATCATTAAGACGTGGACTGTAATGGCCAATGGGTAAATTAAACTTGAATTGTGAATGAAAATATTTTTGAGCGAAGATGGTCTGTTAACCTACATAGTATTTTTTAAGGATATTGCATACCTTTATATTATTAATTTATTTTTCTATTAGTAAGCTGGACTAAATTTTTCTAAAAATGCAAAAAATATTAACGAATAAAAAAAACCAATTGTTCATAAACTTAGAGAGATCAATAATCAACTCTATCGTGATCCAAACCATATAAAATATCCATAAAATAGTAGATTATATAATTAACCACCTTCGTATAGGCAACACTATTGAATCACTTCCGACCAACTTGCGGAATATTACATGTGTAATATTATGTGTGAAATTTTATTGGCCAATGAACACATTGTTGATGTAAAAGTATTTAATATATTTTAAAGTAAAATAAAGTAGATACATGATTGTAGTTGATAGAATTAATTCTACGGGTACACATTTCTATAACCTCTCCAGTGGAAAAGAAAAAAAAGTCAACAAAGATAAAATCACTAAAATATGTCTTGATACTATTTCTTTTTTTTTACTAACAATATTTTATGATACTATTTATACCTTAACTTATTATATCACACTACTTATACGAGTAAGCTAAAATGTTCTTCCATTTATTTATTTATTTATTTATATCATATCTATTGATAATACTTGGGATTTGAAAATTCAATATCACTCTCAAAGGATAAAATCTTTCTTTACGTATTTTCAAAAACTTATTTTAAATCGCACAGCGTTGAAATTAATCGTTCCGGCAGTAAAAAGGAGAATTGTGCCGATCCGTTTATGTCAAGAAATAAATTTAAAGCACTCCTCTAGTAATATTTCATAAAAATGCTTTTTCTTATAACATACATTAATTGCGATGGTTGAAAAAATATCTATTGTTAATAATTATGTCAGCAACAATTATTCGTTTTAAATTTAGGAACATACTAATATAATATGATTTCAGAAATTCAAATAAAAAAATTATGAAAGATTACCGAACCAAAAGAAATTTTGGTAGATAATATATTAAATTATCCAAATCTTATGAATTTCAGGTCAACGTGAATAAATAATAATTATAGTGTTAACTTAAAATAAATTCAAATATTGTAAATTGGACGTATAATCGCTGATTATTAATCAAATAAACCACTAAGAAGACTAATGATAAATGACTATGTGGACGTAGTAAATTATCAAAATTTTATTTTAATTTTATTTATATTTACGTTTATTTGAAACAATTTGGTTGATCTATACTTATAAATTACCAATGTTAAATTAACAGAGATTAAGATATATATATTAAGTATACTAATGTTAATTTAATTAATTAGAACCCTGTTGATGTATTAATAAATAAATACAAAACACTTTAAATATTCACATTAAATAAAATCAAATGCAATAGTTTATGGATTGTATAATTGATAACTTAAGATATTAAGTAACGAGGTTAAATTAATTTTTAATCAATTTCCAAATCAAGCTAAATATGTTACTTAAATTATTTAACAAATACATACCCTTATCATTAAAGCGATAGATGATGCAACCCATTACTAATTGCATATCCTAATTTCTCCATAAATACAAAACTTTAGTACGAATTATTATATATTTTATTTATTCACATTATTTTAAATATCCTTATGCATCCAATAATAATAAAATACCTATCTAAATTTTCTACATTTGAAGTTTTGATAAAAATAAGATATAATTAATGATTTTACCTAGCATTAATTTGTTTAAATTTAACCAAAAATATAACTTTGGTATTCATACATTTAACGCATTTTAAAACTGTTGAAAATTAATTTAAACATTTATTTTTTATTGATGTAGATCGCAAAATATATATATATTAAAAATATAAAATTTTTAAACGTTTATTTATGTTTTTATAATGAGACTAAACATAGTTTTAATTATAGTTAAAATAATAAAATAACGCCCGTTCTATTATTTAAACAAAAAAAAAATATATACATATACTTCAAAAGTGAAAAAAAAATATTTGAACAATTTCTTTATAAAGCCATTAATGAAACCGATCAAACGAAAATATGAATCATGGTCTGTTGGCAAGAGTCAATTTCAGACCTCAGAACTCGTGTAGCGCTTTTCGGAAAAATGAAAGGGGTGGCGTCCGCGACAGATGTTCCCCTATGTGTGATTCGTAACGCGTGAAATTATTATTATTACTTTTTTTTTTCAGGGCACCGTGCAATATTTTACAATAACACATTTTTTTCAAACGAATGTCACATAATATATTGTAAATCCGAGTTCTGGAGTATACAGATTTAAAATAACAGTGCACCAGGAAATGCGACTAACGGCGGGGAGAGTGCAAACATGCTTGATTTATTACATATTTTTCAAAACAGTAAATTCCATTTCTAATTTGGGTTGGTTTTGTTGTCACAACACTGCCATTACGATATTATTATGACTATTAAAACGCGTTAACCACGAAGAGTCAGGAGATGACAACGATACTACATATCTATACCGTAAAACACTGCGTCGTATAACGAATACTATATATTATAACAATGCCTATTTAATTTGGGGCAAAAGTTTAACTCGTATCACTTTGTTACGCAATTTTATTCGTTTTATTCAGACATTTAAATTAAAACGAAAGACTAATAAATGTCATTTAATTTTATGAAATCGTACATCGCCATATTGTAATACCTACAATAGTTAACAGAATTAAATGCTTACAGAAAATCATCGTTTCTCGCAAGACGAAACTTTAAAGTATCATTACTCTAAAATATTATATTTCTTCATCAATATCTCTCTATAACATTCAAATATTTAACAACAACGAAAATGGAAATTGTCGAACAAATCATTAAACAATGCCTTAAATTGAAAATAATGAAGGGGCACTGCATACGTGGGGCCAGATGTTTATAAATATTTTAATTCAAAATGTTTACATAAAATAGGTATATACATATTTTTATTAAAAAAATGTGTAAACATATTTGACTTCGTCGGTAGAATACCGTCATAACTCAAAAGTTGGACGTATTTAGTCGAGGGTGCAGTTAGGTACCAGATTGTTTTATCTACATAACGCAAGAATACCATAATCTATCTAGGCCAATCATAGACTGTGTAATAACATTGCAACGTTCTTCCAGTGTTAGATTTTAGCGTTTCGCTGAGATCAATACTGCCACATTTTAAAACGTCTCTGTGAGTAATCTATTATTTCCAGTTCCTTTGAAATAGTATTACTTTTAGAATGTAAGACTGTCGTCGTTATTCAATTTATGGCAGTTTCACGTAACGTTTTAACTTTTACGTGCCTATATACGATTAACATTAAAATAGAAACATCGACAGCTAGAAATTTACTTCAGTCATTAATTTATATTATTTTGATTTAAGTGTTTCTATTTTCGATGTTATTATTTAAAACAAAAAAAATACTAGTTTTTATTTCAGTGGCACGGAAAACGTTTTCAATAAAATGAAAACAAAGTAGTTTGCATATTTTAACTATTGGTATATCATTATATCAATTTAAAAAAAAAATACAATGTATAATACATTAAACAGATCCATCCGTAGTCCTTTTAAATTTAAATGAGTAAGTCATATATTTTTAGGGATTTAATGGTTAAATAATTTGTCTTACTCAAAAATTAAGAAACATAAGTATATATATATATTTTCTAACACATTATTGTAGAATAACTGATTTAGCGTTAATATTAATACATTTATATGATTTTGAAGTATCATAAAAATAATGACTTTAAAATTCAAATTAAGCATCAGATTTATTTTTAAAATAAATTATCCTCAGAAATGTGTTTATTAGATTATGTCACAAATTATATTTTAATTTGAAATATAAATATTTTAAATCAATTATAAAAATAAGGTATATGTGGGGTACATGTTAGAAAGAAACCCTCTTCTTGGGTTGTAGTGTGACACAAAAATAAAGGTTACAAGGCTCGATTTAAAAAATGACCTTTCTAAAGCAGTAAAAGCCAATCTGTTATCAATTTTCAATCTGTTTATAGTAGCACATAATATTTTATTATATAAAAAAAAAATTGATGGATATGTATACAACTTTAAAAAAAATACCTCAAAATAATTTTTGCAGAAGAAAATCACACATAAATAAATAAAAATTTCTTATATTTCATGGTCACTTCAATACTCATAAAAATCATAATCTAAACTTCAATTAACTATGAAAGTTAATTAAAAAAAAAAATATTATTGAAACTTTTAATATTGAGCTTAATATTACATCATACATTCTCTAAACTATGTATCATCAAATTAGTTTCAAATAAATGAACAAAAAAAAGGATAATTTATAATGATAAAAAATGTATTTAAATATTACAATATAATCAATAATCAATAATCATGAATAAACTTGATGGAGGGTATTAATCATTAAATAATGACAATTCGACTTCACTTATTGATAATTCATATATAAATAATTATAAAGTTATTAATTTGTTCACGCATATTAATATATTATCGTTAGAAAATGTATTATAATATGATTTATTTAACTACGATATACATACTTATATTTTTAGAATTTAAAAATATTATTTAAATTAAATAAATTGACCACATCATAAGCAGTAGGTATAATAAATGTTCCATCATTGGTCAAATACAATTGAAAGGACAAAACATAAATAAAAATGAGTGGTTAATTATAAGCTCGGTGTACTAAAAAAAGTCGATCTATATGGGTATTTAAATATATTTTTTAATTTAACACAAATATGACTTATAATCTCCTGCCTTATTTTGCATAATTTTAACAACTGAGTCAGGTTTATCCGGTTATTTCTATAAAAGAAACAAAACTAAAAACGTTGTTTCCCAAAAATTTGGTTTCGCTGGCCTTGTTTTTTTAATTTTGTTTATACGCAACATGTTGCGCTTTGTTCTTGTGCTTTAGCCATATCGTGCAGCGTAAACTATACGAATTATACGAATCGTATATATAGATAATTGGAGCTTTAATAATTAATGGGCGTTAAATTTAATGATATTTTTTTTTTTTAGTTTATTATTAGGCTTAATTATAATTCATGGTCCGTGTTCCCCGTGGAATTCGGTAAAGCTAGCTGACAGTGGTATAGAAAATTTTAAAATATTTTTTCTAACGACATCCAATACAGTAAAGAAGCAAACGTAAGCGGTAAGCGCTCTGTAAATAATTACAGCTCTACATGTTACAATTACAATTTTTTTTCTCCTACAAAATAGACCGAATATAACTATGTATTTTAATTTTGAATAGGTATTTACCAATGTATAAAAAACACTACCATCTCCCGGTTTAACGCGTATTTGTTTGTATTAACCGTGCTACATTTTACACATACAACAAAACCAATAATAATTATGAATAAACGTATATATAGGTGCATATAGACACTGTAGTGTGGCTGTATATGGTACAGAATCATAAGTACACTCAGATATAGCTGGATTAAACGTGGCCCGAACAAAAGGGTATGATAACCTCAGAAAACCAAAACCATAACCACCGTTTTTGTTACAGTTAATCCTCTTAACGAAACATTCATTGTTACCGTATATAATATAAAAATATCGGACCATTTTTCCGCATTAAAAGACCTCTAATACCGTTGCTGGTTTTGTAATAGGGCAATTTTTTTCACAATAATAGAATAGAATAAGACTCAAATTTATGCATTCAAAATCAACGATTATATTTTTTTTCCTGTTTCCAAACGATGGATGGTGGCCGGCATTATGCCGTGGTTAATGTACCGTTAATAAGGGACACATGCACGACACTTTCGCGTATTTTAATGGCCCATGAACCCCAGCTGACTAACGGGGTCAAAAATGTTTGCAATTTGTCTCTGCAACTAGACGCATTGCAATGAATTGTTGCTTATTATTACACGCTAAACCAGTCAGCCGTCTGGCGTTAGATGCACCCTCCACTACAATAACAATAACTATATTAGAATATAATAACTTCTTTTCATAACAAAAACACTCGTGTTTTCGGTGAGAATCGAATACCTTTACCGATCGGTTTATCCGGTTTATCGATTTCATAAAATATGTTTTATGAATAGAAATTGATTAGCTGTACGGTGCGATCGCCTACGTCAATATTTAAAAATAATAGTACTACATTCGTTTATTTATTAATTATTTATTTTTAACGTGATACAATAGTTTTAATTAAATGTGTATCTAATTATCAACCAATCAATTACGACATATTTGGCGGGCCAACTAGTACATCTTCCAATGTCTATATTATGTTAAGACTTATCTCAAATCGGTATACCTAATATTATTATTTTATTATATTTAATTAACTATAATATTTTGACTTTTATTGACTTCTTCATTGATTTATACTTGGTTATACTACTTTTATAACTAGTTATTCAAAAAGAAACATTATTCATAAAAAAAAGATCGAAATTGGAAATTATTTTGTAAGCTGGAGCTTACTATGTTTTGGCATATTTAAAAAAAACATATATTTTATACATTTATAATTAATTTTTAATTCTTCGTATTAACAATAAATTCAATATATTGAGATAAAATTAATTTTAACTCAAAGTTTAAAGGACATAAAATAAAATTAAATATTTTGAAATAAAAATAAATGTTTTAAAGTTTAAAGAATAATAAAAATAATTAATAGTTTTAAGTGACAGATATCTAATAAATAGATTTTAATAAAGAAACATCAAGTCTTTCACATACTTTTAAAAGATTATCGATTGATGATAAAAACATGAACAAAACTAAGATAACCAAAAACTTTTAATTTCAACTTTTGTTGTTAAGTACGTACATTCTTAATTTTATGATGTATAGACTACTCAATTTCACTAATTTTTATTAAGTAATAGATTTTTATTTATATTTTAAAGTATATAATAAACAGTGTACAATAACGTTTTATTTTCATAATAAACACTTCTCTTTCAATGTGGATTACATTTGTTTAGAAAATATTAATACGTTTTTTTAAAAGTGTATAATATTTATAGTTAAATAAACTGTAAAATGTACACAATATAGTATACATTATAAATAGGTATTTATTTAAAATTTTAATAATGTATATGCTACAATAATAATAAATATAAATTATTATTTTTGAAAATTGCAATAGGAACATACTTTTATACTATAATTACTTTGATTTAAATTTTCAATATTTAAAACCAGTACAATTTATAAAAATCAATTCTGATGCTATAGTTTATAATAGTGCACTATTGTTCCCCTAATATTACATGTCGTCTGTCATTATAAAACTATACAACATATTTTACTATGTATAATGTATATAATACGACCATTAGGGTGTTCCAATTTTTAACAGTATATTTTAGGTGGGTAATGATGACGCATCCAAAAAAATATATCATAATATTTACCCCACTTAATCAAAAATATCGTATTACAATATTATAATATATCCACTAACATAAATATGTATGTGAGATATCTTAAAAATACATGACGGACTCTAAAGCTCATGGTATTTAACATTTGTATGTTTTAATATTATATAAATCAGAATTTTTATAAATGTACAACATAGGAACTTATACAGTAACATTCAAAACTATACTGCTTATATAAGTCCTATTTTTGGTTCCTTTAAAAAATAAATATTCTTTCAATAAAATATGTCGACCAAATTGTTTGTGTTGAATACACCGTAACTGTTGCACTTTCTTGAAAATAAAATAAGTAAACAAAAATAAAATAATTTTTAATGTTAGTATAATTTAAAAGTTAAATATTGACGGTGAGGAATAGGTATATCACTTAAATACATTTGTAAATTTCAGAGATTTTATGTATAATATTAAAATTACTAGAAAATGTATAATTACTATTATTACGCATTATTTTTATTTATTTATTTATTTATTTTCCTAATATTAATTTAAAACTCACAAAATTTTCACCTTCGATTTTATCGTAGGTATTCTCAAATTATCAATTACAGGCACGCCTATAATTAATTCACACTATTAAAAAAATCATGTTTTGTATAAAAGAATTTAAGATTTTATAAGTGTAATAAGTAATAACTATTAATAAGAAAATGCTAAAATGACGTGGTATGAGTTGTATACCATCAGCATGAAATTTTTAATTAACTTAGAAACATTGTAGCCATACCATAAAGCCTTGCAGAATGCTTATTGTCGGAAAGTAAAGAGAAAAGAAACGGGTACAAGAGAAAAAACACTTTAGGGCTGGTAATCAAAGTTTTACTAGTATTTTGCGGCGTTACTGTGTATATATACTAGAGATGTCGAGGGCAAATTAATGGAAGAACCATTGCCGTGTGTTTTTCCCAGTGGATATTCACTGGGGCTAGAAAGAAATTAGGGAAGGGCAAAATAAAAGGGAGAGAAAGAGAGAGTTATATACGTGGTCTCTGGAGAAATAAAAATTCTGATCAAATATAAGTCGACCGCGGGTGTGTGTTCTTCTTTTGTATGTGAACTATAAGACCCCAATATGAAATGAGCATTAGGAGCCCTCCCGATAAATTGATACTTTCCAAATTGACGGAAAATTAGATCCACTCAAATAGTTCATGTCAAAGAGCAGTTATATCATGTCAATTTGGTAATGGCATTTTCATAATATTTTTAAATATAGTGCATAAAAGAAATACTAAAATAAGAAAAATATTTAAGAAATCAAATTAAAAAAATTTAATAGTTTAGTCCTATTTTATATACCGGGAAATATTTTAATACTAGTATTTATTTCTTTATGTTAAGTTTATAAACATAAACAAAAGTAAAAAATTTTCAAAGTATTGTATGTAAGCAGAAAATAATCATATTAGATAAATAAATAATATATTATGTATATAGTTAGCAAAACAAATTAATTAAAGATATTTGAAATAAATGTAAAACTTATTCGATTTCAAGGAATAAATAATATAGGTAGTATTTATCTATATAATATAAACTAATTAAACTTAAATTAGGTACTTTTTTTATTATTATTATTATTATTATTATTTGCTCGAGTCATTATTAAAAACAAATTTAAAACTTTATTGTTTGGTAAGTAATAAAAATAATGCTTTAAATTAATATTTTATGGTTTGATTTTACGTTACTAATAATCAATCTCTAAAAACTATCAAGTTTATAGACAAAATTAATTATCTTTAAATAAAACACTAACTCTAATAATAAATAAACATAAGGTGAAAATTTCGTCAGAAGTGATGAGTATTTCTTACAAAGAAAATGATAAATAAAATTTTTTAATAATCTGTTTTTCAAATATTGAATAATTAACAGTTTTCCGTGTCTTAAACACTTTTTATGGTTTAAATTAGCTTATAAATAATAATATAAATAACAAATACTGATAATATATTCAAATTTAATCTATATGTAACAATATAAATATATATTATAATATAAAATTTAAAATTATCCAAATATTATATAATGAAGATAAATCAATTATTAAATAAATTAAATTAATTAATATTGTAATAAGTTTTTAAGATATTAATATATTATTATTCATTTATATTTTAATACTACAGTACATTTTTTTCATTTGTTACACAAACATAGTTATTCTCATCATAGTAATATATATATATACTATTATGGATTTAGTAAACTTAACTAAACTCCAAGTTTAAAAAATCAAAACTTACAACAAGTCTACAACACACTTGCTGATCCCTGTGGTCAAGCTAGGTAAAGTCTCCATAAAGTGTAATTTTTATCACTGAAAATAGATTTTGAAGTTTTCATCGACAAACCCATTTTAAATTCCCCCAGAGAATATCTAAAAAGTTTTAAATAATAATTCTATGGCCAGTAATAACAGCGACTGAAATAAAATATTTAAAAATCTATACAGATAACATAGTCTACACACGATTTATAGGTATTTGATTATGATAATTGTATTTAGATGAAGAACATAAAAATTATTATTTCTTAATTTAAAATAGTTAATAAACTGTCAATTTTATCTTCAAAGGAAAATTGAACAAATAGTAATTCACAAATTATGTTTACCGTAATTACCATTATGAATCAGCACAATTATTTTTATAGTATAGATTTAACAAAACAATTTGACATACTAATTCTATTTTCAAAATGTACATATAAGCTTTTTATAATAAACACTTATGTTTTAAATGATAAATGCACAAACATAAAATAGGAGGTTAAAAGTCGTATTGCGTTACGTTTATAATTCATTAAAAACAGATTTATATCAATTTAATAATATTTTTACAATACATAGATAGCTTTTCTCTAAGTTTTACCACTCCCTTATAAATACTGTTGAAAAATGTACATGTTCTCGCTTTAAATAATAATGTAGTAATTCAAGTTCCTATAACCATTGATTAGGTGGTACAGTTGATCAATACTATAACTACTGAAAAAATAAGAAATATCCATCGGCATTTTTTTTTTAGTGAAATATACCATGGTAGATACTAAAGTATTGAATGTTAAGTTTATTAATGGGATCAGTATACAATATACTATCAAATAGGATGTTCGTTATATTTCTTTAAATATGTCATTGAACCAATATAAAGATATATTATACACAGATTTTGGAATGTACTGTATATATACTATTCGCAAACAATTTACAATTTTCATTGAAATAACTTATACAAATATATTGTGACCTTCGCGGTACAATCACAATACATTTAAAAGTAAACTAAAAATGATTACAATTAAAGGTCAAATTACTCATTACTAATTCACACTATCACAAATCATATATTTATGTTTGTTTACCTATATTTATATTGACTTTTAAACGTTTCAACTTTTAAAACTTATTTGTATCTTTTGCGTTTTTCTCGGTAAATAAAAGGTTTTAAAACATATATCCTAAAAACATCATCTTAAACTTTTTGAATTTAATATAAATCAAAGTTGGTAAATATTTGTCAACAACAAATATATTTTTACTCACTCTATAGTCTATACTCTATGCATCTGTAGATAAAATGATGTGTTTGTATGACGTGTTTATGCGGAAATCGTAGAACTTTGGCACTTAACTCTTGTAAGAAAAGTTTCGTGTTTCCCAGAGGTCAATGATAAATTTGCTCAACTCTATATTTTTTTTAACGCTCAGTCAATCAAAATATGTAATTTCACAAAATCAAATTTCAAAATATTTTGTTATTTCGCACAAAAATATGTTCATATATTTATAAATTAATCTAAATTTTATATCAGTATTGAATATCATTAAATAACCTCATAAAATGGTACTGATAACTATTCAATTTTAAAATACTAGAAATGTTATATTATAAAAATATAATGTTTTAATTCATATATTTAATAATAAATAATTGTAATGTATCTATGTATGCAAATACAAATTAATAAATATTATTTATTTGTATAATTTGTTAGAACCTAATAGCAGCTCTTTATAGAATTAGCAATATAACTTTTTAAACAATTTAACATAATTTAAAAGCTAATTATATTTTTAGATTTTACGCGCCTAATAAAAAGTAAATAAACACTCAATATTTTAGTTGGTTCTACTTATGATTGATTTCAAAAATAAAATTACTGGTAAGTTAATTAAATATTTGAAAATAGTATCATAAATTATAATTTATTGCATTTAAGTGTAGAAAAAAAATATTTGTTCCATTTGAATTTATTTTGATAATTATTAATATTATTACCATTAAAATTTGTTTTTACACTATATTTGTAAATACAATAAATAAATTTATATATATATATATTATTTTTTCCATAGTTTAAGTGTGAATAATAATTAGATTAATAGGTCCTTGAATCATTTTCTTTTTATTCAACGGATTATATCGGGAAGGTCTAGCGAAGATAAATTAGATATGAAAAGATTTGAATGATTAAGTAATTTGCTATGGAATCGTTTATAGAGTTTAGATGCTTGATCAGGGATGGTCATTATGTTGAGGTCATTGTGAAGGGTTCGATTACTAACATACCAAGGGGCATTGGCTAATGTTCTGAGGGATATTGATTGGAAGGATTAAATAATTTTTATATTCGAATTTTTGGATGTTCCCCAAAATATAATTATTATTAAATTTAAATTATATCTACTTTAACAAAAATTATTATTTATAGTTAATTTAACTATGTTAACATAAATAAATAAAATCCTAAAATTATAATTCAATTAACAAATGATAAAAACACCATAAACATGAACTTTAATATAAAAAAATTAAAAATCAATTAATAATAATTACTAAAAAAATACATTCTAAATCGATTAATTATAAGTGCTTTCAAACAATAGTTCAAAATCGAATATCAAATAACAATTGTCTAATTTTACATACATTCTCATAAACATATTTGATCCAAAATATGGATGTTTTTATGCTATCACAGAGTAAGTGACTATATGATCCTGTGAGTGAATTTTACTGATTTTACTTTAAAACGACGTAGCTTACAAAATATAAAGGAACGTAAAAGGTTTGTAACACGTTCCCGACAACCATCGTAATATTAAACGTTTTAAGCGGCTCTTAAATAATCTGAATTATATTTTACAGGTTATGGAATGATGTTTCTCTAAATTACTCACTTTGATGTGACAATTTTCACGACGAACCGTCGTCGATCGCCAAACGATTCGAATGATAAAACGATTTAATTTATACGACAACAATGTTTACTAAACAATCGGCAAATAAAATCGTGTCGTGAAGATCATTAATAAACTGTTCAGGCGATATGTATCTCATTTATCCGTCGCGTGATTACGGTAAATCGTGGGACGGCTGATAAATCTACGTAAATTGTCCCGTCAGAAATAGCCGGGCACACGGTGCGCTCGACTTGCGGATTAGAAATTAACAGCAACTTTCGGTGTCTGCGACAGCGCGGGAACTGATCGCAGACCACGGGCAACACCGGCTATAACCTCGTGGTGGTCGGTCGAATCGTGGAGCAGAGCGAGCCACCGACCAAAGGATAAACCTTCGCGGCCCCATCCCTCCGCGCCGCTATACGTCGGAAAACATAAATTCCAATGTTTACCGTACAGTGGTGTACCTAACTATGTATTATATATGTATTATAGGTACGCATAACGGCACAACTCACACATAGGTATTATTATTATTATTATTATTATCATCAAAAAAAGGAAAATGCAATTTTTTCATTCGTTTTTATTTAAATTCTGACTGACCGTAGATTTCCCGATTGGTTGGTACGGTGAAAGTTCTGAAAATGCAATAGAAGTTAGTTGTCTCGCTCCCAAAACAATTTTCTTGTCCTTGATTTTAGAAAAAATTTAACTTGATGAAATTTATTTATTTTTATTTTTGTAATTAAATCCAAATTGTTTTGCTTTAAAAATCTGGGTTAGTTATTGATTTTACAATGAAGAGTTTTTGTTACACAATAAATACCTAGTCGAAAACTCGAAAAAAATGCTTCGATTTTCAACATTGAGGGTGGTTTGGGATAGCAAATCTGATCTAGTTTGTACTTTAAGAAGATCAAAATTAAAAATTTACAGTACTTAAAAGTCAAAATAATCGTGAAATACAAAAAACAGATTATGAAAAAACGAAGTTTTTTATATAAATCCAGATTTCAACAAAATTGATTTTGTTTTTTTTTTTTGTGTAATTCAAAAACGAATAACCGTAGATATTTTAAAATTTCACAAAATATGATTATTTTATGTACATGATATAATTTTCAAAATATTTCAATTCCTTTTGAGCTTATAGATATTTAAAATCTGTTTTTTTTTTGTATAATTGTCTATAAAAATTATTTACTTGATAAAAACGCTTGAAAATATCATACAAGACCTTACATAAGTTTTTCTTAGAGACATGTAAAAATTTTAAAATACATAAGCACAATTTATTTTTATAATCATCTGAAGTTCAAATTTTTACAAAATCCTTCTATATTACGAAAATTTACAAATCCTTTTGCAGTTGAATATTTTTAAAAATAGCATTTTTTATAGTTGAGATTTTAAAATGTATTACAAAATTCCTCATAAATAATTCATACTGAAACCAAAAAAATCTAAAAAATACATAAGAATGGATTAGTACACTAGGTGATTTTATATTTTTTTTAAATATATTATTATCTTTTAGAAATAATTGATACATTAAATTGAATTTCTATGTACATCGAAAATTCAAAACGAGTATTTTCATATCACGTGATGAAAGATTTTTCTGATTTTCAGAGATAATTCATAACGCTTGTTTTGAGTGGTATTATATACTACAGTATACGTTTAATACGCTGGAAACACAATGTTATTAACACATAATATACTTACAATATGAAAATTTAACCAAAATACAACTTTAGATTAGAATTCGTATTCAAATGTCAATTATTTCTTAGGAAATGAAAAAACTATGAAAGCAATTATTAGTTTCTAAAATGTCCCGTCATCTATAGAAGCTAAAAATATAACACTATAACTTATAAAATGTATAATAAAAAAAAATTACAAAACACAATCGTCTCGATAAGATCGTCCCGTTTTAACTCACGTCTATAACAATACGCCTAAAGAATATGAATTATTATTATAAATAAGATCGTCCCCTGACGACAATTATTTTTAATTATACGTGTGATGCGTTTTTATAACGTTATACAGAGTGAATCACAATGATCTGACACATTCAAGATGCGAATTTAATTTCAATATAAAATTCTTGTGTCTCCGTTATACATTGTGTATGATAAAATATAAATTTTCAGTTGTATATTCTATGTAATTCATTAATAAACCCCATTGATGGCCGTGAATAATAAACGCTTATAAATAAAGTTAATGGGGTAGTAGACATTCTTATACCACTTAAATAGTTCAGTTGAAAGAAATGCTCGAACTCCATATAAATGTTATACTACAGTACAAAATAAAATTTTAGATACATTGTGATTCAATGTTTAACAATTTTAAACACCAACAGTCAACTTATAACAAGAACTCCTCTATTATTATTTTTTTTTTTATATATATATTATATTATAAGAACGCCTCCTTTAATTAATTTGCATTACCTTCTTTTTAGTAAAATAATTTTTGTTAAATTAATTTGTTGTATATTGTATTATTTATCTATTGTTATAAGGTTTCATTGAATAAGATATTTAAATTCGATTTGAATAATGAGTTATACAATTCATTATTAAGATAACGAGTACGAAGTTATTTTATCCTTTATGTTCATTGACCAACCATAATAATACACATATCATAGATTTAATATTTTAGATAATAAATGTAAATGTACCTACTTGCACACAATCAGATATTAGTTACATCAATAGTTGAATACCTATATATGAAATATTACAGATCGATAATAATATTGAAACATTTTAAAAATATAAACCGTCCCAAAATAACAATATTTGTCTATTGTTATTCAAATCAACTATATTAACTTCGATCAATGTTTGCGCGTAGCTAATTTTTGTATTCTAATTTTATGTAATTGATCATCCAAGTTAAGTATTGGAAACTAGAAACGCAGTTTTTAAATTTATAATTCGAATAAAAACTATTTTTTGTTTTCTTATATTATCTAATAATCCATTATAAATTAATAAAAAAATATATTATAAAATTGAAAAGTAAACAATTCTAAAAAATAAATAAATATTTCTTTAATAGGTATATAAAAAAGATTTTTATTTTGTTTTATAATTTCGTGACAAAAAATAAAATAAAAAATTAATAATAATTCTAAAATAAAACGGAGAAGTTGCTTTATCATATAAAAGGATTCGAGTGTACCTAGTAATTGAGTAAGTCACTGTAACGGACGTGTTAAATTTAAATTCAATGTTAAATCATGAAATATGAAAAAACGATTCTGAGCGGAAATGGAGTGTCAGTCTCTATTTATAAAACATTTATAAAAATATTTTATAATTTATTTATGTTAAACTACATATATATTTTATTCAAAGTAACGTCAACATTTTAATCTAAAACGTTTAAAAAATAAAATATTAAATTTAACAACTTATGAATAATCTTAGTGTATTCAATTTTCAAGCTTTTTTACTTAATAATAGAAACTGTTTTATTCAAAATTTCAATGTCTATAAACAGCATAGAAATAAAACCAAAATAATTTTAAAATATTATTATGACTAGAAAAGAGGCCAATATAAAAATATATAGCATATATAATTATTATTTATTTTACAAATAACAAGAAAAACACAAAATCGATTTAGCTAAAAACGGTTTTTTTTTTTTAGTTTATCCGGATTAATTTGAAAATATTTGGGAATTTTTATTTTTGACTCCTTAAAGTACCATCCAAATTCAATGTTTTATTATAAACCATCTTCAAATTATAAATTGAAACTTTTTTACTACTTGTAATTGTTAAAAAATAAAGGGTATAGCTGTTGCAAAAAAATACATATCATATATTATTATTATTATTATTATAAGACAAATACAATATTTTCAAAATCTAATGGACAGTTTTGGCTTTTGAATAGGTATTTAAATATAAAAGTCAATTTAGATAAAACATTATAAGAAATTAGCAACATCTAGGAATTGACGAGCGTATCAAACAGGAGTCGAAGAATCTTGTAAACAAATTTGTTTAATAACTTTGACTAAACATGAAAAAATCCATCTATTTTTACTCTTTTTCTTCATATATTTAAAGTAATTTGGACATTTACAAGGTACCTACATAAAATATCCATCTCTGAAAAGAGTCATAAATTATAATATTAAATGTAAATATCTATTCTTAAATTTATTCTATGATATATATTATAATGCGTGTATTTTCTGTTTTAATAAATATAGTTTATAATTCATTTTAATCGATGATAATTATTGTTCAGTGTTAAATAATGTATCATTATATTGCATTTTGTTTTATCTGACATTTATTTTATACCCTGTTGGTACTTTTCAGAGAAATCACTATTCGATTTTTCAAGTAGAAACTACTGTTATGTGTCATAAACTCATATCCATAACTTATAATATATTATATTTTCATCGTGAACTTTATTTTTACTTAAGTCACACATTTCCATTCAAGACATGAATAAATGATCAATCGTAGACGCAATTTAAGGGGAGGGTTGCTTGAAGGTGATTAGCTAACCGGTTTTAAAATTAGCACCCTCATAATCTAAGCCTGTGGTCTGTAGACTAAATAAAAAAATAAAAGCCACTCCCAGTTTTTCCATTTAAATTGCGCCTCTACGATTGACTACAGATACATACATATTATAAGGTACAATAGTACCTTAATACCCTAGTATGTAGAATAGTACGATATGATGTGTAACAGACAATCGCAACTTTTGTGATACCTAGGTATACAACGTAGAAAAATGGTCCATCGTCCATACCTGTGAAAAAGAAAAAAAAGCATAAAATTTTAGATTTTATAGAAATAGACGATAGTTATATTTATTAATTTATTTATTATTATATTTATAGTTTATCTGCATGTTTGTTTTTGTAAATACTAAAAAAACAAAAATAGACGGTAGTGTAGCTACTATATTTCGTTATTATTTTGATATAATGTCTAAGGTAGTGTAGAGATATACCCACTTTCATATTATAATAAATAATAAATATTCCTTCATTGTGTGCTTAGCGATCTGTTCAGTGTGGGTAGCTACCTATACAGTTATACATTTAGGTAAGTTTTACTCCGGTGTTCGCGTATCTTTTGTCAACGGTAGACAAATATTTAACCGTTGTCACATAACCATGGTACATAATATGTGTCCTGTTTCTCTACATCATTAATTTTAATTACTAAAGAGAATGTTTAACAATTTATGAAAAAAAAAAATGATATACACAATATTATAATATACACTATATTACTATAAAGTATAGGTATTAATTATAGATTAGGTTATAACCTATAAACAGTGGTGGATTAACCTATAAGAAAATTAATCACTACTTAAGTCTCTCGAAAAATTATTTCAACCCTTAGAATAGCAGGTATTTTTTTTTTTTTATATTTTCAGAAAATACAAAAATATTAATTAATATAAATTTATTTGTACTTATAATTTAAAAATATACTTGACAAATTAAATATTTTCTATTTAACATAATTGTGTATTAAATAAAATTGTGAAACATAATAATTATTTTAATTTGTAGTTCAAAAAAGCATAGCTGAGAAACAGAACAGGTGTATACCTTTTTTTTATATACCTATCAATTAAGTTCATCTGACTTTTTTACTAGAGGCCCACATAAACTTAATTCGGTACTGTTTATAAGGAAGGACGGTTATGTAGTCTACTACCATCTAACTACTGTCTTGTACACCAATAATATACGCGTGTACCAATCAGGATCTATTTATTTGGAAAAAAAATGGTGTTTACTGGATGAGGGGCGTCATATTTATTTTTTATCCCCTATTTTTGCCTCTTAATAGTTAATACGATCCTGATATTAATACACATTAGGTTTAAATTAAAAATTAGTTTAAACTAGCTTATAATAGATTTGGTTCAAAGTGATTTGTGAATTGACTACATGGATACCTACAAGATTTATTATATAAGATATCTGCAGCATTATTTTATGAGTTATTTGAACACTCACACACATACACAAGGCTTTATAATTATTTTAATTGTTCACAATAACGATGAATAAGAGATTAAATTTATAAAAATATCATGACCAACTTTGTGATAACAAAATTAGAACTGAACATTGAAGTAGGTGCATTGGACGTAAACTTTAGTGATCTCAAAGGGGACCTTAACAAGTCAGTATTAAATTACATGCCACCTCTTCCAGCGAAGTTATAGAGATTTATTTTAGAGGAAATTCGAATATTTAAGTCTTCACAAGATCAAAACGATGTGGGACAGAATAAATGAAATTAATTTAAAAAAACACTTAACATTATGTCATTATATTATTATGTAATATAAAGTGTTTTTATAATTTATTTTATGAATAATTAAAGTGTATTTAAATGCGCATCAAACGATTTTGTTGTTAATAATATGCATTAAATATAATTTAAGTTTAAAATGTTCAGTGGTGAGACGTGAAACTTTAAAATCGTGAAAACGTTGTGAAAAAATAAATCAGGCATAATGACAATACTATTAATACTCGTACTTAGACAATATCACATCATTCACATCAAAAATAAACAAACCATAAATTGCAAACCAACCTCGATAATGAGTTTGCGAAGGTCGATGACGCATCAAGCAAAATTAGATGAATTCGACATAGATTCATATTTATACATTCATCGTTTTATACTGTATTTGAATGTTTATACTAGATAACTCATTTCAGCGGACACCGCCCAGCTCACGCGCGAGGACCTCAACTGGTCTATTCTAATAAGCCGTATGGCTCGGAAGTTATTGCATTTGCGTGTTTTTTTTTTTTTTTTTGCTATTAGATTTATTGCTAAATAAACTTGAAATTAATTTCACGACACTGCGAAAAAAATATTAAAAGTTTATAATATATATTTGTGTATATCTATAGTGATTTTGTGATTTTGTAATATTTTTATTTTACTATTTTTTTAGAGCATATTTGACGATTAATGATATTATATTTATAATAAAATTTAAAAATTTTACAATAAAAAAATATATATAATTAATAATGTATATTTTGAAGGTTTTCACTGTGTGTTATTGTACCACGTATTTCAAATCCATATAAAGACATACAATTTCCCGTTTTAATAAATATATTAATACAAATTATAAAATATAAAAATATATTTTATTTGTTTTTATTAAAATTATGAATAAAAAATAAATAAATGCATATTTTTAAAGCATAAGTATTTTTATTTTTTACTATTATAAGCGCATAAATGCGTGCATATTTAGTATTTTTTAAATGCGTTAAGTCCCAGCCCTAGGCCACTAATAACACTAAAACAATAAAAAAAGGCTGAACATTTTTTACCTATATCATATTATATCCTTTTATTCGAATTCTTAAAAAAATATTTTATTTTATCATAATAATACCAAATTAAAATGTCCGTATTCTAAGTAGGTATATGACGTATACACTGTCTGTCTCTTTGTCTTCTATGATGCTTCGCCACTGAATAATGTATAAGATGTAACTCATATAATCATAACTTCTAAAAATAAATAGTTTTTGCAATAAAAATTTTTTTCACGGCAAAATATATAACAAGTTATCACCGAAAAAATATTCATAATATTAACTTATTTCGTACAATTTTTAAAGCGAATCGAAATAGAAACTCATAAAACTACAATGGCATACCTATAATATCATGTTATTTATTGTTATTTCATATTACATTTTCAAAACGTTATTTTATAAAATGCATCAATCATCTTTATTTTCTTATTAGAATATTAAAACAAATGAGTTTTCATTCAAAAAATAAAAGTCAAAACTACGTCTTGATGCGAAGTTGGTTTAAATATTTTCAATTAGTATAATTAGGATTCATTATATTACAATTTATAATTCTTAAGATAATATACGTTTAATTTAATATAACAAGAAGAATATATATGGTATGGAGGCTGAAGTAAATGAAGCCTCCCACCTATTAGATATTATTTCAATGATATACATTTAGAGTTTTTTATTTATTAATCAATTTCAAAAAGTGTTTCGGTAGCGGCATGATTGTTGCTTGATTTTGCTTCATTTGTGAGATACTTTAATATGATTAATGCTGCAGATTATTAGGTAATCTTCATTTGTCCATACTCCTATATTTTTGATTTTTGCATTGGATACTGTTAATTATTTATGACAATATATTCGACAATTCAATTAAAGGTTTTCGGATATATGTTTTAATATACAGTGTGATTCTTTTATCATGAAACACTCACTATTTCAAAAAGTATTCATGTTTTTGACTTTATATAGTTTCAAGTTGTTAAAAAAACAACGTTTTTATTAAAAAATTATATTTCTAAATATTTTTTTAAGTTGCTTACTTTTTTAAATGACAGCGTAGAGTTTTAATTTCATATTCCAAAGCAAAATAATTTTCTGAGTATTTTGATGCATAAAAATCGAATTTAGGGCGAGTAGTTTATGAGTTATAAGTATTTAAAGTTTTGATGCTCGAAGTGGTGTGGTATGGGGTTACCCCGCAAATTGTTTGTTCACTACTCTGCTTCTCTAATCTTTAAATACGTATAACTCATAAACTAATCGCCCTAAATTCGATTTCTATGTATCAAAATATTCTGCTTTGAAATATGAAATTAAAACTTTACGTTGTCATTCAAAAAAGTAAAAAACTTAAAAAGTATTTAAAAATATAATTTTTTAATAAAAAGTTGTTTTTTTAACAACTATGAAAAAAATGTTTTTAAAAACATGAATACTTTTTGAAATAATGAGTGTTTCATGATTAAAGAATCATCGTGTATAATATGATTAATAAATGAAACATGATTTATACAAATTACAATACATAGACTTACTGATAAATTAAAAATTGAAATTAAGTAACTGGAACTCGGAAGTAAGTCATTTGTTAGAAGTTTGGTGATGTACATCCTTATGTGTTGTTGTATTATTCTTATCTTACAAATTAACAACATACCTAGTAAATTAATTGTGTTTTGTCTTTAGTGATTCTAATTTTGTATCATGTTTTGGATTAACTAGACTGAATTGACTTATCATCTATATTCTCTCGTTGATTTTTTCGGCGCATTCTAGTTGGGTACCGAGTACTAGGGGCTAATCTTAGGTAGTATATTAGTTAGATCCCAGATTTTTATAGGTACTACACTAGTTAGGTCTTGAATTATTTTAGGTATTACTAAATATTTTTTAGCAAGTACTACACTATACTAACATTTTCCTTCCCATTTCAACAGACTTAGGACTATCTATAATCTATTTAGCCTACAGGTATGGTTAAAAATGTTTTTTACAGTATTTTTTTTTTGTTTTTAGTTTCTTTTCTATTAAAATATAAATTATTAGAATTTTACAAATATAAGTAAATACAAAAATATTAAACATATTTATATAATATAAATAAAAATAATCATTTTTGTGTTGGTAGTTTTTATTTACTTTTCAATTATAATATAATATTTTTATTACACTATACTAACTTTCCAATACTATTAATATAAAGATGAGTCCTATGGTCTAAATAGATCATAGACAGTCCTAAATCTGTTAAAATGGGGAGGAAAATATTAATATAGTGTAGTACTTACCAAAAAATATCCAGGAACTAGTGTAATACCTAAAATAATTCAGGACCTAACTATAATGTAATACCTATAAAAATTTGAAACCCAACTAATGTAGTACCTAAAATAATTCGGGGCCCAACTAGTGAAGTAATTATAAATTATATAATAAACTCGAATGCAACCGACTTTTTAGAATCTTACAATTTTTAAGCGGGTTATCAGTATTATACATAGGTATACAATTTTAAAATGCTCATAACTAGTTTTAAAATTAAGATATCGTAAAAAACTGACACAAAAACATAAATAATGTTCATAGCTTTAAATTTAAAGCTAACATTACAAAATTAGAACTGCTGAACATACAATTTGGTATATTATTCATTAGTAAAATAGAAACAAGACACGTGGGTACGACATCGTCTTAATTGAATAGTGTAAAATATATTGTAAACTAAAGAAAACGTTTTGATATAATATAATAATAAATTATTCATGCCTAAACATATTATATTGTATTATTTAAAATACATGTATTAATTATTTCTAACAACGCTTATTTTAATAGAACGCACGTTTAACAATTAAATTTCACGTAGCTTATAAATTGTTCTCGATGGAATTTTAAAGCGATTTGCTTAGCGATGTTTATTTTTTACGATGATTATTAAAGTTCAAATGTTTACGTAATTAAACATTCTTAAACATATCACAATGATTTTAATAATAAAATATTAGTTTAAGGGAGTGAAATAATACACAATTTTCATTTTTTATATTCAGTTTAAATTTAAGATATTTATAAGCATTTTACATTTTTTAGTTAGTTGTTTTTTTTCACCGGGAGTTTCATCAATGAGTGGCTTCTCTTATCAATCCTTTCTATCGAACCTTTAACATTAACATTTAAGCTTATTGTGCACAAGTTACATAGATTGTTTAATTAAAATAAAGAACAAAAAAAAATTATTTGTTGAAAATTTAATACAATGATCCACATACTCTTTTGTTCTTTTAGAAATTTAAAATTATTTAAAACATATGGGAATGATTTTTTTTTTTTATTAACATATTCAATCAAATTTTAACAAAATTTGACAAAATCATAAAAATTTACCAATTATTTTGTAGTTAAAAATGTATAAAATATCCAATTTGTATAGCTGTTTTAAAATTTTAATAGAAAGTTTGTCATACATTGAGCATGCTAAAATAAAAATCTAAAAAATACATAATTTTTTTTTTAAACATTTGAATATTAAATTTTGAATAATTTAGATATTTAAATGAAGAATAATAACTTTAGTTAATATTTTATAATTCAAAAAAATATTCATACAATAACCACATTTCAAGGTAATAATATAGGCTTTGAAACTATACGGTCTTCGCTCAGTATCTTTTTTCGTAGATAATAAACTATCATTGAATTAAAATATAACACATACAATACATTGATAATATGACATATATATTTTACATACTAGTACGCTACATAATGTTGATTATTATTGTCTTTATATGTTATATTTAATATATCTATATATTGGATTAATTAAATCAAATATATATATATATATGTATATCAAATTACCTAAAATTAACCGTTTCATTTATGATTTATTCAAATATAATTAATATTGTACGTTCAACTTCAGAAATAAGATTGGTCACAGCAAGATTTGTAAAGCCAAAATACAGTGGCGGCGCCAGATATTTTTTATTGGGGAGGAGGGCGATACACAGCGAACATTTTCTGGTGAAACGTTTATGTATGACTACTTGATCAACAATTAATTTGTTTATACCATATTTTCTGGAAAGCATTGCTAAAAATATTTTGAGTATAATACATTATTTTTCTAAATAAATAACCAAAAATGTCATAATATACATACAACATAAAATATCATAATTGTACTACAGTAAAACTTCAAATTTCCTCCGTTTTCTTTTATTTGTATGTAACAATACATGAATTTTTATTTTTTAATGTATGAGATTTTAGAAAGTGTACCGTTAGTATTTACTCTGTTAAATATATTTATTGCTAAATGTGCAAAAATAGCATATTTAATTTGAATATAACGGTCAAACTTAAAATAATATAATTTAAGTTTAAAAACTATTTTATACATTAATAATGATTTACATTTTTTTATTTACTTATATATTTTCAACATTAAATTATATGGGAGCATTTTTTCAAGTATCGCAATTAGTGAGTTAGCGTTTCACCTAGGCATTTCTAAGGTTTGCCCGATTTCGGCTTTATTCCGTAACATACATATATTTAAGTACATACTGTCGGTAATAGTATGTTACATCAAAATAAAGAATTTGGGGGGTTATGGATCTATAGAAGGTTGCGCATCTACTATTTTATTCAAAACGACGTACACTCAACACATTCAACTACATGATTTTCGCGTATCTTTTGTCAACGATAAACAAATATTTAACTATTTAACAGCTGTCGCATAATCATGGTACATAATATGTCTCCTATTTCCTTACTCCTTACATTATTAATTTTAATTACTAAAGTTAACGTTTATAAAAAAAAAAAAATATTAAATAACCGATAGCCAGTATATATATATGTGTGTGTGTGTGTGTGTGTGTGTGTGTGTGTGTGTGTGTGTGTGTGTGTGTGTGTGTGTGTGTGTGTGTACACTATATTATTATAGTCTATACTATAGACTCTATAGGTATTAATTATAAGTTAGGTTATAACACGTATAACCTATAAACAGAGCGGTTACGCACTTTCCCAATTTTTTTTTTTACAGTGTTATATCTTTAAACCTTTTATTAGGTTAAAGTATCTACTACCTATACCTACCGAAAGTATACTTTCTTATTTTTTATTTTTCATGTATTTATATGATGTGTGGCGTGAAACCCAAAATTCGTAAGGAAACTAGGAGTTAGGACCAGTGGCATGCACAAGGAGAGAGATGTAGGGGTAAAATCTCCTTCGTAAGCCTTTTTTTAAATTTTATAAAATAGTGTTCGTATAGTGTAAGAGCGTTACAAGGAAATATAAAAAATGTCTAGGATTGTGGTAAATTTTTATTTCGCCAAATCCAAAAAACGGCACACTGCTGAACTAATGAGTAATAACTAATCAGTAATCATATTAGTATACTAATTTCGTATAATGTATAATATTTTAAAGATATTTTTATTAGAAGATACAAGAATACATTTTGACCGACCAGGGCCACGGGGGCCATTGACATTGACCACCATCGATAACAACACTACAAAGATGACTCTGCATGTCCTATGGATACCTACTGGCTACCTATCAGTTCTGAAGAAGTAATCGATGACTTAAATAAAAATAATTAAATACAATTTTGAGACAAAAACGGTAGTGTGAGACGATAACAACCACGCCATCTGTTCGTTAACAGGACATGTGCAAGCCGCAGTATAATCACTATAACCATAGAGGTCGTGCCATATTGCAACGAACATTAAACGGGTAAGTCAGCATCTTATTCCTTTCGTTCAATTTAGTTTCTTAAAATATTTTTGTCATAAATCTTTCAGAATATTCTACTTTCTAACCTCTTAAATGTTCGTCCAATGTGCATCTTTCCAAAGGCAAACATTTTGACTTATCTCGAAACAGCTTTCAATGGAGCAACTCGATGAATCCTTTTTTTAAAGACAAAAAGCGAGTACAAAGTTGGAAAATATGTCATAAGAATTGTATTTATCTGGAAAAATATTTTGTTAAAAATGTATTAATTCGTCGATAAACGCGTACATGGGCCATCCTGCCAGAGACGAAGAAAACCTCATTACTCGGTGTTCAGAGTTATTTCAATAATATATAGGTAATACAACATTAAGTAAACTATATTATAGGTATATGATTATTGATTATAGTACCTACCTATACACATATACCTAAAATATCAATAGTAATAGGTACAACATTTTTGTGTTTGTTGATAATATTTATTTGAAAATATAATTATAGAAAGACTTTGACTTTATTTTTTTGAGTGCAAAAGTCCTTTATGCACCTACCTATTTGAGCCAAAGTGACAATAACCAATGTATATCCACTCTACTGTTAATACAATAAAACAGATTCTCCTTAACATAAAATTTGCTATACATTTGTAAAAATTAACAAACACATGCTGGTGTAGTGGTGTGAAATCCTCCTAAAGAAAACATTTTTATTTGTAATGGTGTTAAACATTTTTTATTTTATTTTTTTTTCATTTTATACATTTTTTTAATAATATTATTCAAAGAAAAGACTAAAAATAATAATTCAGTATTTTTCAAGGTAGTAACAAATCCAGATACAAAACAACTATATGACCATGGTAAAAACCAATATTCTTGAGGTCATGTATTTTATTAGCTTTGAATTAATTTAAATAGAAAGTACAAAATTGAAATATTTATGAAATATCACAATAAAAATTCATATTAAAAAAAAATATATTTTTTTTTCAATTTTAAATTGTTTACATTATTTATACATTACCATATCAAATAATACATTTGGCTACAAAAAAATAATTTTTCAGATTTATTTAGATTAAAATTGTATATTGTATAGTTTAATATATTTATCATCTTTTTCAATTAAAACCGTTTAAATAGTGATCAATAAAAATGTATATCAAATTTATTGGTCAAAATTTAATAATATTAAAATATTAGTTACTATATGCAATGTGCAAACATCAAATAATTTTAATTACCTTATTGTTTTAAGGAAAAAATATTATGATAATAAGTTAATATTTTGACAATGAGAGATCCAATTTTGGTAAGTTTTTGAATTATAAGAACATCTTAGTAAACAACATATATGAAAAAGGATAATTTTACTAGAGGACAAATATCAAATGTTTATAAAAATTTACCTAAAATACAATTTTATAAATGTTTATCATAGACAATATTACAATTACATAATTAATATAACTGAATTTTTCTAAAAATGTGAGACAATATTAGTCTTTTATTTTCATTTTATTTATTAATTGAGACTTTTATATTCCAAAAATATTTTCAAAAAATATACGCTCATGTAATATCAAATACTTTTTTGGAAATATTAGTTTGGTCAATATTAAAAAAATATTTTAAATAGTAATCAGATAATTCCAAAAAAGTAATTATATGGCAATATATATTTAATTTTTTTTAGTTTTATAATGACATGTAAAAATCTAAAATAAAATAAGATAATAATAAAATGAAAAAACAGACGGTAGAAAAACAAGATTTCCACGCGCTGACTAGAAACTAGAACAATATGTTTATACATGTGAGGTGGTATAAAAAAAAAATTATGTAATTTTAATTCTTAAAATTAGAACATGAACATCAAAATATTAAATTATATAAAAAAAAGTTAACAACGAAATAATAATAGTCTACAAAAACGGTTATCCAGATGACAAGTTTAGACCGTTTATACAATATTTATAAAGAAAACAAAAAAAAAAAAAAACACTTATTTTTTTAAATAGACTTTACTGGTAACGTTGATTTTCACTTAAATATTTTTGACCCTAAAAATTACATTGGCGATAAATGGCCATTACTCATTTTATTTTTGTCTACATGGAACGCACTATATACAGCAACAGTGTCACCACCTTCGAAAGAAATACTTTCGTTATCTACATCTTCTTCGTACGTAGTACATGGTGACATCAGCGATTGATCAGCAGGCGATTCGTTGTGTAAACCAGGTGTATGATAAAACGAAACTGATCTATAAACAAAAATTGAAAATATTGTAAGAAATGATTAATTATATAATATTATTGGTTAGTAAATAATTAATAATAAATGAACCTGAAATCATCCTCCAGATAAACATCAAGTGTTTCAACTATTTTTAGGAACCTTGGTCGTTGAGAAGCAGTCCAATTCCAACATAGTCTAACAATACCAGCTAACACATCAGGACAAAATATCGGCAAGTTAAGTAAATTGCCATCAAGCACGTGCGCCATGACTTCATTGTTGCTCTTTTCTGAGTAAGGTTGTGCTCCCAGCGTCATCATTTCCCAGATCACAACCCCGTAACTCCAGACATCTGATTGACTGGTAAATATACCTTCACTAAGGCTCTCAGGAGCCATCCACCGTATAGGCATTTCACCTTTATTTCCTTTACGATAATAGTCACCATTGTATATTTGTCGACTCATACCAAAATCACCAATTTTCACTGTCATATCATTAGCCACCATACAATTTCGGGCTGCTAAATCACGATGAATAAATTTATTATATTCTAGGAATGCCATACCATCAGCTATTTGTGCAGCCATACGAATGATGGTATATCTGAAAAATAATCATATAATCATAAAAATGTGTTAATAAATGTTTACAGAAACAAATGAATAATCAAGTCTTTACCTGTTGGGTGGAGGTGGATCATCAGAATTCTTGCACTTTACCAACACACTTTTCAAATCACCACGGCCCATGAGCTCCATTACTAGTAGTGGTGGATGGGTCTTAGTCACCACACCAAGCAATTTCACTATATGGTATGCTTCACTGAACTTCTTCATTATGGCTGCTTCGTTTAAGAACTCTGCATGGTATCTCAAAAAGTTTGTCTTGCTTACAGACTTTACAGCACATGGTATAGAATCAGGCATTAGCAGACCTTCATGAACTGTGCCAAATGTCCCTCTACCAAGTATTTTTTGTATAATCACATCTTCTCGGGGTAACTCAAACTCATCCTCAACATATATTCCAACATAACCAGGATTATTGGCCAAATTAAACATGGTATTACGTTCCAAAATCTTACGACTAAAGTGTGTACGAATATAATATATAGTCAATACAATTAATAAACAGCCACAAATGAAAATAATGAGAATAAGGTTCCAACTATTAAATGAGTCTGGATATGGAAGATTAAACTCTTTCACAGTAGTGAATGGCCCAGGTTTGTACAAAGAAACAGCTTGGATTTTGTATTGGTAAACACCAGGCTGTAAGTTCTTGAAGACATATGATCGACCAGCATTTTCATACTCCTTCATGGTTATACACACAGAAACAAAATTAGGAGCATCCGAACGCTTATATTCTAACTGGAAACTATGTAATATACTATTTATAAGAATTGGCGGCTCCCAAGATATAATGACAGTATGATTATTCACGACTTCATCTTGTACACTATTGCTATCAATAATATCTGCCTGCTTATTTTCCAAAGTACGGAAGGATATCAATGTCTCTTGACTACAAGCATTGATATTACTCAGATTTAATTCTTGTTTAACCACCTCTCTACAAACCAATATGGACAGCAAATATTGACTATAATGCCTAAGGTTACTAAGATTAAACGATGTAACATTTTCATTTAATTGTATCTGGAAATAAGATGAGCTACCATCTTTGTGAGTGACATTGTTCACTATATTACTGACTGACCACATTTCTGTACAGTTTTCATTTATAATATTTGGAAAGATAGTGTCGTCGTTGTTTTGCATTGCCAAACACTTTGAATTAATAAATATATTAAGAATGTTACTGCTGCACGATTCAAATGTGTACCTGTGATTGTTCAATGAAATTAAATCCAAGTCTATACCGTGTTCAAAAGTGTTGCATATATTGTTAACAATACTTTTTTGTGGTTCACACTGTTTTTCACATGTATCATCAGATGGCTTAATAATTGATTGGGAGGATTTGTGAGTTATGCCATTACCATTGATCGTTTTGTTTCTACAGTAACTACGTTCATCCAAAATGGCTTGGTCGTCGGTTAAATGAATTCCCTTGATAATGTATTTGACTAATTTTCCATGGGGATGTGAAGGAGGTTTCCATGTAAGTTCTACTTCAGAACTGGACAATGGTTGAGCAGCAAAGTATTGGGGAGTGGACGGCTTTGATGGAAGTGTCTTACTGCGAAATATACTACTCATACTAGTCTTAGAAGAAATCGTGTAAGTCTTTACATAATAAATGTACTCCGTGTTAGGTTCTAAATTTGTAATGACATGGTAAATTTCAGTGTCGTTGAAAACTTTTTTTGAACTTATATCATCAATTTTCCAACTAGAATCTTCGCAATCGGTTGTTTCAATAGTTTCATTCCATTTAGATGCTTCGATAAAATATACAAGAAACCTTTCTAAATGATCTGCTTCTACGGGTTTGTGCATTTGTAACACAATGGACTGTGGTTCGATTTTAACGGTTTCTACTTGTAAATTATAAACAGTACATGCAAACTGATCACCGTTAGATATGACTGACACTTCTATATCTGAGAATGCAGGCAGCGTAGACAAATTTCCAAATTTATATATTTCTGACATACATAACTTTGGATTGTAATGAAAAGATACTGTGCCGTTCAATATCTTCACGGGGCGTGTCTCGTTTTCACTGTTGGTCCAAAGTTTTTGTAAATTTTTATTACCGCGAATCACCAAAGCCATTTTATTAACAGAATTTTCACCGCGTATTTCGTACAGACTTCGCAAGAAGTTCAATGAGCTCAACGAATACGACCGTATGATTTTTAACTGATCTAAAATAACTTCTACTTTGCCGATGTATTCTTCTAGTCGGCGTTCCACATCCTCGCTTGTGCCGTATTTGACTTCGATCTCCAGAGACTTGATTGTTGTACAGTTGGTGTGTAATCGATATTCGTAGTTCTTCCTCAACATGTCATCGCTGATCTTGAAACTATTACAATTCCGCTGACAGTGTCCGTGTCTCGTTTTCGTGCATAGCGTACAATTTCTTTTGTCCGCTGTCACCTCGAATCCGTACGGACACTCGTCGCGACAAACGCGTTCGAACGGTATGTAGTGTGTGTTCAAATCGTCCGGGGTCGATTCCTCTCTGCTCACCGGCAGACTGTGACACTCTTCTGCGGTCAAACATGACCTGATGTGACCGTACCTAAACACAAAAATAAAAAGCGTCTGTCAGTAATTTTTTTTTTTTTTTGTCAATGCCGATTTTGTGAACACTACTTACAGGCCGTATGGACATTCTTTGATGCATTCGCCTTTGTGCATGTACGCGGTGCACGCAAAACAATGCTTGGCAGAGTGCGGTTCGTCACAACCGCCAGCGCACAATGGATGGCAACCGTTCAATCTCCCGTACTGACACCGGATAGGGTCGTGTGACCAGCACAGGTCTCCCGGACAGCCAATATTAGAGCATCCATTGCATTTTATAGGTTCATCGTTGCTGATCACGTTAATGTCATTGCTCACTCCGTTGGCGATTTGGCCCCAATCGATTGTTGTCGCGTGACACAATTCTACAAAAATTAATACGATATATTATTATTTTTTTTTTTAAACCAATTCCACTACAACCTACAAAATATAAATCGATATTATGTGACATCACAGCCCAAATGTTTTAATTCGTTTTATCGCGGTAAACATAAATCAATTATCAATTCAAATGTCTTAAATACATAAGGCATCACCTACATAAAAAAACGGATGAAACGTACAACGTTACGGCCGTTACGGATAATGTCTGGAGGCTGACTAGTATTAAGTTTTTGATGTTCGTTATGAGTAGGTGATTAAATTGTATTGATTATTATTTGACAGACACTAAAAAGTAAATATTTGATAAACTAATAAAAAAATAACATTCTCAGCAACATAAATATTACATTAGACATTCATTATTAAGCACGGAACCTTTTGTAACGCTTAACATTATACGTAACACCCCCGAAATTTCGCATTAACATACTTGATTATTTACACAACCCATGGAAAAACATTTTAATTTTTTTTTAAACCGTAGGCTAATTTTGCCGACATTGATTGACAGACACAGCCAGCCCCGTAACAATTCTTCTTCTTCAAAAATGTAATTTCTTCTGGTATCTTTTTAATTAATAAACGGTATATTGCAGGACGAACCGTTATAAAAAACGTAATTTGCAGTGGTGCCCTTTGCGCCGCTATAGGTGCCGAAATCTAATACGGGAAGAACACGCGCTGAATCATTAAAACTAGCAGAATGAAACTTGGTAATCGAATTATGTGAGCCGTATGCGTCATTTTTCGTGCTTGGAGAAGTAAAAGTTCTTAACGACTATTAGAGTTTATTTATTAAACACTATATTATACTCTACAATATTAGACTATATTACAGTGCTTTACGCACGCGTGAATATAGGACCACCAATCACACAATTATTATTGTTATAGTTATGTTTTAAATGTATTGCCGAAAATGTAATAATATATGTTTACAATAAATGATAATTCCATAATAGACGGTGACAACGTCCAGCGTCCCGGACATTAGATTACATTGTGCGTACCGTGTTAATATTAACATTATACGCATAAAAATTTATCATCAAAAAATATATATTGTACGGGACCAATAATATTATCACACGCGATACAATATTAGGAAACATTTTGGTTTTGTTTATTAGCGACAAGTATTTAATAACAATATATGTGTAATATAATAATATTTTTTTTTTGAACAGCTAACAATTCTACCCCTTCCAAAAAAATAAAATAAAATTTGGATGTAACCACGTAGATACCTACATAAGCAATGTTTAAGGCAAACGCTAATTATAAGTATTATAATATATATTTTAAATTATGTGGAAGTACCTATTATATAATATGCATTAAAATAAAATACTAGTATAAATTTGAAGGTTGGTTGCTCAAGACTATAATCAAGACATGCGTTCGTTCAATAATCAAAACCACAAACGTTCGTTACTCCTGGTTTGTGTATTTTGATAAATATTTACATGAATGTATTATGTATTAATGTATATATATTTGCCAATTGTGAGTGATTTAAGTTTGGAATTTTAACAATAGTAGGTATACGTACAAAACGTATATGTATATCGTATATTCGTAAATGTTATAATTTATAATACGTTCATATATATTATAATATACAATTGCAAAAAAATCAATACTATGTATACGCGTTTTTATTATAAAATGTATATAATTTATTCAAAAAGAATAAATAAATATAAAATGATTGAATAATTAAATAGTTTGATAAAAAATAAGTTTAAACAGAATATCCTGACACAGGTAATCACTTGTCTACCTATTATACTTTTGACAGTGATAAAATATGGGGCGGCCTAGGGAGATCAAAGATCCAGGGTTTCCAAATGTAAAATGTAAATTAACAAATTTAAAATATACATATTTTATAATGATATTTTTTTATAAAATTATAATTGCATATCTATTTTTAATACAATTTACTGAATACAGATTTATCTAATAACTTTAGTATTATGTGATAATCATTTATACACACTACACAGGTATTTTAGTGTTTATTCATATTACCTGTTATAATCATTTCTTTATCTTATCTGTGACGACTATATGACATTTAAGATTTCGACAATGTACATTAGTACTTACATTGCACTCATTACTTAGTGGGACAGTACGGTAAGAATTAAAATCTATTACTTTATATCTACTAACTTTGCAATTAGCAAATATTTTTCATAATTTTGATCATCTTTAATTCAAATTTTATTTTTTAGTTTGCAAAAGGTCTAATATTATAATATTTAACTCTCTTCTAACTAGTGCACGTTTTCAAAACTAAATAATTAAGAACTTTTATAGAACTAACATCGACAAAGAACGTCTTCAATACTAAACTTTTATAATATGCAGAAAGATATTTTTGTCAAAAACTTAACTTCAATAATTCAATGAATAAATAATTAATTTAATAAATGACCAGTTTACATAATTAAAGTCAAGAAAAAGTTAATGTAATTTATTATAAATTTTTTTTTCGTTTTTATCCGTTTTGGTTTATTTTTTTTTTTCATAATTATTTTCAAATAATTCAATAACTAATTATTTTTATAGTACTTTATAAATATGTTAATGAACCTTAATACGTTTTTATACTTCAATTTAATACAGTTTCCTATTTATTAATTTTTCATTTTAATAAATTGTTTATTTTCAGCTTAAAATGGTAAATATTTTATCTGTTGATAAATTTTTAGATACTGTCAAATATTAGTAGAAACCCCTAATGATTTTCGATTGATGAAGAAACAACAAAACGACTCTATACGAACCGAAGTGTGGAAAAAACCTAATGTTATAAATTTGAACCACATGTGGTTTTAGACTAAAAATAAGGTAAAATTACTTATAATCAAAATGATAACTATGTCTGCGACTATAAGTTTGATTTAGTCAGAACTTAATTTGAATTTAATGGAAAGAATATATAAATTAAAAAAACTAAAAAATTACAAAAAAATTAAATACCCAATGGATATATTATTGAAAAAAACCCGTGTAGTAACGTCATAAATAAAATCATCTTCTTTATATTTTATATAGAGTAATTTAACTCTAATTATAGCTTAAAACCCACAATGTTGGAAATACAGAGAGGATTATTCTTCCATATTGCTCGTTCAGAGAGACAAAGACGACATGTGAAATGAAATGAAATGAAAGACAATTTATTGCTTCATTAACATAAGAATAAATGCCATTATAATATGTGCAGATGTATTAATGATAAAGATACAGAAGCCATATTTTATGTAATTTTATTTTTGGATCCCACAAAGTTGATTTTTAAAAACTAATTGGTATTTAAATATAATTTCCAATTTTTTATAAAAAATTATATCGATTGTACTGTCAATGACAATAATAGTTAAATGCGGACCTTTATTCGTTTAACAAACGAATAAAGATTTTTAAAAATTAAGTTTAATCATTATTTTTTATTAATACCTATAATCAATGATCATTGAGAATTCATTATAAAAATCGGATCAGTGTCAGGGATAATCCTGTCATAATTTCGCCAACCGGTGAAAAGTCGGAACTAATATTCAATCGCGAAGGGGTCGCTCTAACCTAAATTCGAAATGGATACGTATTGAAAATCAGCTATGAGTTATGACAAACTACCTATTTATTAAGTATTACTCTCACAATACTATAAATAATGATATTCGCATAATTGGGGAGTGCGTGTTAACGAGTATTCAACAATAGGCACCCTAAGCCCTTAGAAAAAATACTTCAAATTCTCCTATTCAATTATGTCACCCATCAGTAATCACTATTATAAATAGTAGTTGGGTTACGTTGGTTTCTAAATAAATTAAAAAATAAAACAAAAATTTTAATTAGATTTCGAATAATCACATACATAACGTACGATCATCATAGCACCCATGTGACAAACGTGGCCACCGTATATATATATATATATAAACCTACAATCGTGTAGCTTATTGTGATTTATGTCGGGTAATTCATATAATGTAAGACACTCATTATTTCAAAAACCGCTAGGATTTTAGGACGAGGCGTTTATTTAAACTTAAGCAAAACAAAGTAAAGGTGGTACTAGGGTATCTCGCAACAAGTCGGTCCACTACTCCGCTCATTAAAACTTTAATACTTACTAATAAACTACTTGTCCGAAATTTGTTTTTTATACATCACATTCCATTTCGGAACATTAAATAAACAATGTATTTTATCATACAAGCAAGTAAATAACTTATGAAATTACAACGATAAAAAAATGTTTTTCCCCAAAATTGTTGTTTTGTAACGAATATAAAGTTATCTATGTGAAGGAAATACTTTCAAAAACGTTTGTGTTTTCTGAAATAATTAGTATCTCACGTCATTAGTTAAATGGATTGCATTGTATGAATGGGCATCGCCGTAACTCACTAGGATTTTTCGAAATGATCACAGAACCCCGTGTGATATTGGTCAAGCTGTACAGTCCGATCTCTCTGAGATCGACGTTGTCGTGGATCATTAGCGCCAGCCCTGGAAAATGAGGGCTATGCGTTCCGCGGATCAGCATCAGGTTTGGAAACAGCTTGCCCAGGTTGTACAGGCCGGCCACGCGGTACACGACCAGGTACTGAGTGATCTCGCGCAACAGCGGGAAGCTAATGTCGAAGTCAGACGGTTTGGTGGCATCGAGCAGCACGATCTGCACGGAACCCTGGACGATGGTGCAGTTGTGCAACGCGGATAGGCGGTCGCCACTGTTGCGCACGTCGATGCTGCCGCATACCTTCTCCTCGACGGCCACGGTCGCGACGGACAGTGACCACAGCCAAACGAACGCGATCCACCACCCGTTCATGGACGGCATTTTTTGAGCAAAGGTCGTTTGTACTTCATCTGTCAGTCAAAATGCGAGTGTGGCAATTATTAAGAACGTCGAGCACCACCGGTTGCGTCTTGCAGACCTTTATTTATCTGTTGGGTACACGTCGGCAACGTTAAAACAACAACAACAACAATATAATATTATAATAATAACGTGCCCACCTGAATAATTACTGATAGGTAGGAGGAATATTAGGTACTTTGTTAGTTCTCTTACGAAAGCAACGAAAACGAACCGATTCGACCGAATGCGTGTACGTGATATCGTAATAAAAATATTGTAATACGAAAACAATAATATTATTTTCCGTGTGAACTACCGCGCGGCCGGATCACGCGTCACATGGCGCGCACGCAGCGGCTGCGGCGCGGATCATCGCGAACCGAGGAGAACGCATGGCGCTGCACTCCTCCGACGACACACGACTGCGACGTTTGCTACTGCTGTGGCGGCGATGCCGGCAGTGGCGATGACGACGTTCGTTGTGACGACAGCGGCGGCGGCGGCGGCGGCGGCGGCGGCGGTGGCGTACATCTTGTTGCGCGCCGCGTCACGGGGGAATCGTAGCGCCCGCACGCGATTCTCCAGCGGCAGTGGGCGACGCCGCCCGAAAAACACAAACGCCGAACCGATCGGACCACTGGGTGGTGGTGGGATGGATGGCTGTGTAATGGTTCAGTGGAGGAGGAGGGGGTGTGTCGTCGGAAACAGAAATAAATGAATTCTTCTCTCGCGACGACGATCGGTATGAATATTATTTAAAACATAATAATATTAATATGGCGTATTATAATAATTGTTGAACGACGCGACTGGAGCCTTTTGCGTTGTCTTTTTGCTTGCCGACTAAAAGTTGTTGAATCACAATCACTCGGTCTGGATTGATGATTTAACTACAGCGTCGTCCGACGATGACGGCGGCGGCGAACCGAGAGACCGTGACATTTTCCTCGTTCTGCGGAAAATAAACAGTGTTAGTCGCTAATTTATTAAATATTAATATATTATAAAAATCGTGGAAAATGTTCGTGTCGTTTCCCGGACATAGATTTGCACATACAGTAAAATAATACACGCTCGATATAATTTATAAGGTTGTTGATCCACGAGTAATATTAATTTACTTAATAACAACGTAACGATGAACGTGAAGTAGAAGCGGACACGTGTTCGACGACTCGTGGGGTGCGTGTTTGCGCGCGCGCCGGGGGGAAGGGTTATTACGTATTGATGCGGGAGGGGTTGATTTCCTGCAGATCCCCGGGAACACAGCTCGAAATTCGTCGAGACTTTCATCGCTCATAGGGTGACTACAAAACGAGAAATATTATTTTAATGAACTCGAAACTGCTAATTTATTTATTGGTAATCAGATAATATTATTTTCGATTTCACGCATAAACACTATTTCATTTGCAACACAATAATGCTTTTACGAGTATACTGCAATCATATTTTATACTGATATTCATCATAATAGAGCTTAATTCGAGTTTATTAAAAATTTCATGTAACAAAAGAAATAATTTCACAAAACACTTTTTTTTTTTTGTAAATGACACTAAGAGAGTTGACTGATCCCCAGCAAAATATTAAACGAGCCCTCATAATCATAAAAAGTAACCATTATTAGGCGTTTGCTAGTGTTAGCCTATATAATATAATTTATACCATCAGTTATTCAGTTCAGTATTCATACACCAATTACGAAAATCCTGCTTTAAAATATGAAATCAGAAAAAAGGGAAAGAAGGCTCTACTGTATAGTTCTAGGTATTAACTGTACCTTGTCATTGGCCAAGTAGATGTAAAAATGTGTTAAATTTTAATTCAACGATAAATCTTTGTATACGTAAAACGATTATGAGCGAAGATAATCTATCCGTTTTATTGTTTTACATTACTTACTAAAGACTAGTAACTATATTTCATGATGTGTATTTTGATTTTTTACTATTAAAATAATTAATTTTACCATTAGTATTTTATAATAAGTTTATTTAATTTTTGATGAAAACATTGAATTTATTACTCGTATATTATTATTTATTAATATTTTATCATTATAATAGTATATAATATTAAGAGTAATATTGTTATTAACTTTTAAGTCAATAACAACTTACCGTAAAACAGTGATAGATAGTTCGTGTTATAAATACTAAATAAACAATACTCAATAGACAATTAATATAATTTTTTTGAAAATGTTATTGTATATACAATATATTATAATAATATACGTAAAAGTTTCAAGTTCCAGCGGAAAATATTTTTAAACTACAACAACTAATATTATTGTTAAAGAATAATATAGGAAGGTTTTATACATTATTTTGTCCAAATTTAAACTCAAAATGTCTATAAAAAAATTTAAGAACTTATTAGAATATTTTGGTTCCAGTTTAACTTCTAATAAACTTTATATTAAAGTTTCAAACCTTATAACTATAAAAATTGAAAATTTTATAATATTTTAACTACAAAATAATTTACAGTTTTTGACGAATTTTGTCAACATTATTTAACTTAAATTATTTATAAAAATAAATCGCACCTGTGTACCCTTAATGTAATTAAATAACTTTAAAACAAAACTTATGAGGAAGCTCGTATTAAACCTTCAAGCTTTTGTTAAAAAAATATTATTGACATTTATAGAAAAAAAAAAATACAAATTTCAAACTTCTATAAAATAAAGATTAATTAATATAATACTAATATAAACGTTTGATGAAAATTTCAAGTAACTAAAATATCGTTTTGAATTACATCAAAATAAGAAAATCGATTTAGTCAAAAATGGGGTTTGTGTGAAAATTCCCATTTTTTCTTAAAAGTACTTGAAATATTTTACTTTTAACCTCCTAAAGTACCAATTAGTTTCATTTTTCTATCAGAAAAGATATTGAAGCTGAAAATCTTAGTATTTTGAGTGCTCCAAAAGGTGATGATTGACGATACTCACATACTTAAATAAAACTCACAGAATTGTAAGATCTATCAATTCATTGCTCTATTCAGAATTTAAAACATGGGTTGTGTTTAAAAAATCAATAACCATGAAGACTAAAACTTTATTTATTATGGTTTAAATGTTACTTGTAGTTTCAAATATAATTCAAACAATATTTTAAGAACAAATATCTAAAGAAGAGAAATCGCTGGTACTTGTGTGTTCGGACATTGTAACATATTATTATATAGTCGTTCCACGGAAACAATTGAAATATACGACATCACGTACGACAACACACACAGCATTTTAGTGGCCTCCGGGACATTTCAGATTTACATAATTTTCAAATAAAAATGATTAGAAACGATCCAAAACGTATGGGACATAATATCATACTACCCAGTACCCGTATATAATATGAGCGTGTGTGTGCGTGCGAATGCACAAGACAGTAAATACATCTAACAATAGAATTATATATAGTTTTTGAAACGTCAGAGTTACGATAACGAAAACGTCGAAAAACGACATATGTAACATATCTGGAAAACAATAATATTATAAGCTGCGCAATTACTAATCAATTGACACACCACGTTGTTCCTTTGCATGACCAGTAAATAAAATGCAATCCAGACAAAATATATTATTACAATCGTAAACATGAGTACTGTGACGAAATTTCCAGAAAAGGGTATCAGGAAAATAGCATACCTATAATAAATTATTGTCCAAGTCACATTTTTCAATTTTAGCAAACATCTATAACAGAGCACTTAAATATTAAAATAAATATTATTTTTAAAATGTCATTATATAATAATAGAATAAAATCTACAAGGAGCGTTCCACAAAAATGATGATTCACTACCCAAATTTATACTTTCATCTTAAAATCAAATCTAAAAAAATCGCTAGGTATAATAAAAAAATAAAAAGAGAATTGATTAATAAAAATGAGGAGTGCATTCCTAGTTACATAGTTGAATGAATCACTTCGTATGTATTGAGTACCTATAATACTTATATGTCTAGTAATTTAATTACTATTAGTAAAAAAATATATAACGTATTATACAATTATATCTGAATTATGGCAGGTAAAGTATAAACAATGTGCAATGTTTTTGACATGTCTTTGCCGCCGTTAAACGCACCACTGCAAAACGCTGACCCATTCACAAACACAATCGACCGTGATCAGTGCACATAATTGTGTGTGTGGTTGTGGGACACACCGCAGCCGCTATATCAGCATTCAGCATATTATATCATCCGATCATCACAATAATCAAGACCCGCCAAGAGTTGAAAAACACCGTCACAACAACTTGATTTGACAACAATAGTAAAATTGTACACCCGGTTTTGTCTACTATGCGGATAAATGATAATATAATATAATACCGGGCCACGTCTATAGACTACATATTTTATTGTAAACAATCCTATAAGAGCCCTGTGACAGGCCCCTGTCACTAAAGTGTTTATATCGATATGCTTTCGCACTGTAAAATGTAATATTATAATGTAATATTTACTCGAAGAATCGACGGTTTCTATGTACAAGTTGTCTTTGTACTGAAATCACCATACTATTCCTTTATCCGAATTCATTTGATAAATATACAAATTTACCACATGTAAGTATTCCAATATACAAATAATATATTATGTTTGTTATATATATTTTTGTCTCATACAGAAAAATAATACAACAAACTCATACTGATAACTGCTCAGTTTTTGCATTTTATTCAAACTTATTTTTTTTTTAAAAAAAGGACGACCAATTTCCAAATTATTAAACGAGAAATATATTTTAGAATTAATAATTAAGTTTTGTTTTTCCCTCAACAGAATTATTTATACATAATATATAGGTATACTGTACGGATTTTTACCAAGAAACCAATAAGAATTGAGTGGGAATTCACGATGTAAATTATTTCTTCGTTTTTTTTCACTTATAAAAAAATAAATAAAAATTCGAGAATAAATTAAGTTGAAAAATAATAAAATGCAGAGCTATAGCCATTATAGATTCAATAGATTTTCTGAAACCTAATTTACTGACACAAAACTTTTTTTAAATATTTGGTGTAATAGATTTATTAAGTATCCTGAATTTTTAGAAAAAAAAACCAAAGTTACAAAATTATGTTTTCCCATAATGATTGAAATTAAGTTTTATGGACATAATAAAAACATAAAAACAACGTTATCTCAAAAACTTTTTTTTTAATATTCTGGTTTTCAAGAGTTATTAACTGTTAAAAAATTAAATAATTAGTAGCTTTCTTGAAAATTGTTTACATTAAAAAAGAATAAGCTCTCGTGCAATACACCAACCGGCAATAACAATGCCGTCATTAATAATCATTTTTATAATCGCAAGTCAGCCGTATTCTCGTGTAAGTGCGGAGAGCCACCGTGTTTTCATTAAATTTTGACAGCGTATACAATATAATGTGTAAATGTATATGTATATAAGAAAAACGTTATTTTCGCCCTTCTAAAATAATAGTTTGCGTTAACGTTTTACCGTGGTACTGTTTCACGTCGACTTAACAAGCCACAAATAGCAACTACAATTATCCGAGATGTAACGACAATGTACTCAATGTAACGACATTATATACTATCTCGAATCAAACATAACATTATCTCTTTCTCGGCCAACTCCATCACAACTCCATACACAATTACCAGCGGTCCGGTGGTCACTATCGTAATCGACAAATCGAGAAAATTAAATTTTATCACAGTATGACATTTATAAAACACGCTATAAAATGTATTTTACACATATTATATTATCGCCTACAAAAATCGGAAATGTGTACACCTACATCAAGAAATACCTATGATATAATAACTCGCAATCGGAAATCTTTGCGCCGCGCGCCGGCGTTATATAGGTAATAATGTCTTACGGTGTATCTCAAAAATTCAAATAGGTGATTTATAGATAATATTTTTATATTACTTCTATATAATATACAATAGATGAATTATATATGATTTTGATTTCCAAACACGAAGCTTCTATCAACAACAATCACGAAGCCTCGGGCAAAGTTCCTGCCCACACGCCCCTTTTTGCCAACATTGAATTCCGCATTTATATAATATACAATATAATAACGGGTTGACTGTGCCCTGAATAAAAATGTAGTAAAATATTTAAATTTTAAATAAACAAAAAACATTTAAACGATGTAAATTTAAATATATTTTAATCTCATACTGTATATACGAGGAAATGGCATTAAACACGTTATGCTTTGCATCAACGACGTGTGAACTGAATTATAAATGCAAGTGCAGAGTCTAATTTGTACAAATCACCCAAAACTTATGCGATTGTTAAACGAATTAATAAAATCAAAAATTATGGTGACGTTTATTGTTTTAACCAGTCTTGCAAAGTATTCGAATACAAGTATTTGGATACTAGTATTTAAATATTATAAAAAAATCTTGTCAATGTCTTATAAAAATAACTAGTAAAATTTTAAATATTAAAAAAAGGTCAGATAAAAATTTCGAAAAAATTTACTTTATAAAAGAATATATTTTAATTGTTTTCGGACAATATGTTATTATCCTCTAAAAATTTTCAGAGAATTGATTGTAAAATTTTTAAAATTTACAGTATTAGGACGGTTTAGGTATGTAGATTTGTAAAAATTAAAAAAAAATACTTAGATTTATATTCAAATATTTTATGACTATTCGTAAAATACATTATTTTATAAGTATTGTAAAAGTATTTTTAATAATTTTTCACGCGAATACTAGTATTAGTATTTTAATACTTTTTTAAATTATTTTTACAAGACTAGTTTTAACATATTATACTTATACACAGAAAAAGGTTTAGTTTTAAATTTTACATCGAAATCTTGATGTACATGTAAATATAAACCGAATCATTTAGTTCATTTACACTAACAGTTATCAACAATAAATACAACGAATCTTGAAATGAGTATTTCATATAATATTGTTATAATAATAAACACTAAAATTATATTTTAAGTAGAAAAATACTCCATAAGCTATAATTATAAACAACTAATTGAAAGTTTCCATCTGCTAAGAAAACTTTAATTTATTTGATTTCCTTGTATAATAGATACCTATAAAAAATGTTTAACAATGACATAAAAAAACTGTATTGTTAGTGTGTATAAAGTCAACGATGTTAATTTAAAAGAAACTTGTATAGACAAGTACCATTTATATGGAATTGGACTAGTCGTAAGAATAATTATTTTAAGCGCTTTATACTTCACAGCACCCATAATAAAAAAAAATTAAACAAATAGAACAGCTTATATACTGCATAAATATTTTTTTATAGCAAACGGTGGAGAACTCAATTAATATATCATATGCAATATTAACAAATATTCAATATAAAAAAGACTATATTATTAAAATTTAGCAATTCAATTAGGAGGCAAAAATAAAATGAGTAAATTTTTTTTTTTAGTTATGCTTACAAGCAATTGCCAACGTTGATTAAAAATAATAAAAATTAATTATCTATTTTGTATAATAACAATAAATAGCCAACTGAAAATTGAAACAATAATTTATTGATATTATTCTCGCAACGTTATGACCGTAATTCTAGACTTTAAAACAATGATTCATACCATTTTTTGATGTAGAGGCTTTAAAGCGTATCGTTTATTTCATTGGAATAAATGCACCAAACAAACGATTAACATTTATTCATACAGAAAAGAAACACAATAGTATCAAGTATAGAATCAAATGAGGTTTAATAGTAACGATATCAATGTGGGTTCACTGTTATCGGTACTCCGAGATAGTGTTTATAAAACACTGTGCACGTCGTATTTAACGTTATTAATATGTTAATAACGAAATTGGAACATATAAAAAATAGACATTTAAACTTTATTACAACTTCGATACGCACGAAGTCTTAACCAAACTCAAATTTTGAACATATGAATTTAAAATTTTAACAACGTATACAACTATATACAGTATTAAAAAAATTCAATTAAAGAAATAATATCTGATAAGTTTATTCTGTCTCATCATCGATCACGACCGTTTACCTTACAGTAGCAATGCCAACACTGAAACAAAACACACATGTCCATTATACCTAGACGGGGCTTTACGAATACTCCCTACCCCACCAACCGCACCACCTGAAATATATTGGAAATTCATCCGCACATCACAAATATACACGTCTGGCTACCTCGTAAATAGAATAGGATTGATTCTAATCCAGCGTTTAAACTTTCAAAGCTTATCCGATTCGCGGAGCACTAATGCGGCACGTGCATTAAATGCACGTTGTTATTCACGCCACAGTTGAATTTCGATTACTCACATTTCACAAAATTAATTAATACAATAAAATAAGTTTACGGTGTTCTAAATATGCGAAAAAAAATATCGTTTTATCTACTCTGTATAAGATAATGAACATGTAATTCCTTGTTAGTTCTTCTAAAGGTAGGTGTCTATAGAACATTATAAATTATGTTTTTATTCTGTGTTTTTTATTAAAAATTATAAATCATAAATAAAACAATAAAGACAATTCCCAACGCCATTTTGTAGTTTTAACTTACACGTTTGACTACACTTACTTATAAGCTCCACCCTGTATTTTTTATAGTGAAAATATTTTTTTTAATTTATGATAACGCAAATACTTGAGCAAACAAAACGTGTTTACTCTGTTTTAAATGTAATACGTGACGTCTTTATAGTCTATACTCTATATAGTAATAAAGTATGTACAGTATAGTACTATAATATGAAAGTGAGTCAACATTAAAATAACAGATAACGTATTATTATTTTTTATAATTATTATCTATTTTATAATAATATAAGATCATACAATTATTGTATTACGAGATAATTTCCATAATTTTAAATTCTAAACCAAGTAAGGCATTTATAAGTTCTATCAATGTTTTATTTTGTTGTATTTAAAATAAAACAAGATAATACATTGTAGTAAATACAAATATAGCTTACAACAATTAAAATTAACAGTATGCCAATAAATATTATGTTGGATAAAAACAGAAAAAAGAATGGGGATTTATTGATTCCGCCGAAATTACCTGCTTAGGAAAAAGGTTTATATTGATTCCGCCGGCTACTGTTTATAAAATCTACACATTGATTCAGCCGGACACTGTTCATCCCCCCTACCCACAATTATATAATTATATAATTCAAAATGAAAATGCATAATCTAATTAATATGTAAATGTGAATATATTGTAAATGTATAATCTAAATTTTATAAAATGATAATAATTATATATAGTTCAAAATTAAAATGTATAATTAATGTAACTTTACTTTTCATCATATTTAGTCACATTTCTAAATATTATGTAAAATGATAATAATTGTATGTAGATATAAAATAAAAATGTATAAATGTAACTACTTTTGATCATATTTGGTCATATGTCATACAATTTAGATTATACATTTAGCAATATATTCACATATACATATTAATTAAATACTAATGTTATAATTTATAGTTATATATAATATTGTCTAAATTATATTTTCTAAATAGACTATACATTTTAAAATACATATACAATGGGGAAAGGGGGGATCAATAGAGGAGTCGATATAAAATCGGTGGAATCGATATGTGCCCAGAAGAATTGCCCTTGTTGGTAAGACCCATTAATCTGACTAATAGGTCGTTAACAAGGTAGTTTGTGCAGTAAAAGAGAAAAACAAAAATCAAAAAGAGAAAAATTAAGCGTACGGTACCGTAGGAACTCTGAAATGATTTTCAAGAAAAGAATAGGTGTCAATTCTGTCATCAGAGTTTACAGAAAGAATAATAGGTCACTTAGGAGATGACGGTCGGGCGGAGTAGAATGATTGAGTGCCAAAAACGCTAGGGAATAGTTATGGTGAAGGTGAAAATATTTAACTTGAAATCAGCAAAAGCGAAAATTTAAGCTGAACGCAACCGATTTGTTGTCAAAAGTAGATGGTACAAATTCTAAACAACTAACCCGTATCAAGAATTTGCCTAATAAGAGTAATAAAACAAGGGTTTTAATGAAGCAGCAAGCTTAAATTTAACAGTAACCCTGTTTTGAAAGCCTGACACCACCTTAAACGCTTTACAGGAAATAACTGTAAGGGTGTTGGCTTTAGGATTAAGAGAAAGGAAAAAACGAGAGATGTCAGGACACTATGTTAACGGAAATGAAAACAAAGCCATTTGTGGAATATATTTAGCAGGTAGACATTCGACCCCCTTTAAAACAATATAAACTTACACTGTCCAAAATTAGAATTAGAACCAAGGAATTTGTACGAAATAACAACGTAGTCAATATCGCTTTGAAGGTGGAAGCAATTCTCAATCAATGCATCTGATTAAAACATTAATTAATAGATAAATTGTTTTTAAAATATAGGCACAATTTTCTTTTACAATTATTTATTTTTAAGTTCAAATGTTGATAAAATGGAATATTGAAATGTAAAATAACGATTTATCTCGTTACGATTTTTTGTTATGTATAAAATGTAAAAAAAATGGTAAAACTTAAAACATTCCACTATTGCTAAAATGATAATTTTTATATACAATACAATTTTTTTTTAAATACTGAAAAATATTTTCATGCTTGAACAAAAAACTTAAAAATATAAAAATGATCTTTGCAAGTTGTTTTTATAGCAATTTTAATATAGCAAAAATACGTATACTCAAATTCTGTCATGATAAAATGTTTGAAGTTCAAAATTCGTAAAAATTTAAAAATTATTTTTAGTTAATAATAGTAAAATTAAATTTACTTTATATTTTATATATAATAAATTATGCGTCATTGTCTTTCATACTCATTTGGACATTTAGTATTTTAAACTTACTGTAAAATATTAAAATAAATTAATACATCTATCACGAGAGACTTAGAATATAAAACTAGTAAATTAATTTGAATAATCGTAATTAGTGTGAAAAAACATGATACACATATGTCGATACAATCTTAATAATAATTGATAATGATCTCAATTTTTTTTGTAACGAGAACCTGTTGAACACCTGTATTAGGGTATTGAAATATAATATTCGTAAACTACAGTACAGCAGTACTCCTAAAACGGTTAATTATGTACTATAAACTAGATTATAAAATAGACCAATTCAAACACGTTATTGTATTATAATAATGAATTCATTGTTATAATTGAGTTATTTACTTACACTATGGTATATGCCAAAAATTATAATACAATAATTAATATTCATTAAATTTTAATATATTATACGTCGTAAAACAACCAACTTTGATTGGTACTTCCACAACCTATTACGAAAATAATAATATTATCATCCAAAATGCATTATGGCCACGTCTAACCTTTACATTAGCTACTCTGTAACTCCCTACCTTATCAGTTAATTAATTTTGATTTACAAATTCAAAAATTGAGTTAATAAAATATAATAATATATAATCAAATTACAAGTGTTATCATTCAACTTATACAAAACCAAATAATCGATTTAAATGAAAGGGCCAAATAAACAATATGTGTACTACATTCGCCGCAAAGTTAAAGAGGGTGGAAATATTAAGAAATCAACACTATAGCAATCTCTCGCACTTAAACACAGCGGGAAACTTTAAACCCCTATACAACACCATCTCGAACTAGGGTAGAAAATCGAATGCTAACACAGCGACTCTACTTCAGCATCTCCAAATTTATCAATTTCAAGAGTTGGTCGTTAAAAAATAATATTTGCTTACATAATAGACTATTTTAAGTATATTTTTGGTGTGATGATATACACTATAGATCGATAAGTAAGTATAGATAGTGAATTAATGTATCACTGAATAATGTAAACATATAACTTTAAATTACTTAATAACTCCTACTATACTATACTGAGCGGAGCGATGAATGTATTGATTTTACAATAATGTGTTTTATTTTGTCTGTCATCACATTTTGAAACTGTAAAAACACTTTTTTGATTTTTAAAAATGAAGGTAGCATATGGGATCTATAGTTGGTACTTAGGAGGGTTAAAATTAAATTCAGTATTTTTTTTATAATTAGATAAAAAAAATTAAGGAAAAATGGGAATTTTAACGCAAATCCTATTTTCGAAAAAATATTATATTAAATTTTCAAGAATTTTGACCTAGCGAATAATTTTTTATCATCATTTAAATTTCTTATGCTTAAAATAGCTTTAAAAATAGTTGAAATATTTTGAAAATGTTATAATTTATAAAAAATAATCATAATTATGATATTATAATTATTACTATAACAATATTAATTATTTTATTTTAATTTAAAAATAGTATTCGAGGAAACTTTTACAAAAACTTTATTATTATGAACTTTACCATAAGAAATAACATTTTCATTTATTTTAAGATATTAATTGATATCTATTTATATTATGACTCTATTTTTACTGTTTTATGGTATTTAGAGAAATATATGTTATTACCATTTTGAGAATTATATATATTAATATAATATGGTAAAAATATAATTAGTTATAATAAATTAAATACTAATAATATAATAAATGCAATATTTTCGAGAAATTTTAATTTAACCTACCGTAATACTTAAATTTAATTAAATTACTAATAGCTATATCAAAAATATATCACGAAATATACTTGGTGATATAAGCTGCAGACCGTGTCTGCTCAGAATCGTTTTTCGTAGACAACGATATATCATTGAATTCAAATTTAATACACCCATATAGTGGCCCACTCGACTTTTAATATACAGCAAATTAATACCCACTTTCCTACCTTTTTTTCTTGTAATACTTATGCTAAAATAAAAAAACCTTTTATCATATACACACAGGTAATACCTATTATTCTTATTTATAATAACAACTATTATTGATTTGTAAATATCAAATACTAGTATTTATAATCATATACTGCTACTAAAAAAATAATGATTTATACCACATATCTTTACATAGGTACTCAATTATTATACATTTATACTTATGTATTTGTCGAATATAGTAATACCTACATAATCATTAAACTTACTACGTGTATCAATAGCTAAAAAAAATGTAGTAACATAACAGAAAACATGGCTACAAAAATATTTTGTGCGGAATTAATTAGAAAGATAAAAACTGTGATTCATTTTTTGAACCAAATAAAAAATTTAATCGAATACACTGAGAATCATTGTAGTCAGTTGACTCAAAATCAATAATAAAAATGAATATTTTTTAAATAAAAATTAGCTTTGATTATTTTTTTTTTTTTGCAATTAGTTATTGCTTATTGTTATTATAGCTCGACCGTTAATAAAATATTTAATTAGTTCTCTTTACTAATAATAAATAATTGTTTGAACATAATATATAATTATAGCTTAGCCATTATATCAAACATTCCTTTGACAAAACAAATAAAGTTCATTTATTATTTGATACAATATGTTTTTAAAAGACCAATTTTTACTTGTTACAATAGTTGAAAAAGATTTTTATTTTAATTAAAACGTTTTATTACAATATGTCTTGACAGTTAAAACATTAAATTTATATTTACAACGTTAAACATTAATTTGGAAAATATAAACGATACACAAAATAAAAATATACACTAAAATTAAATTATTTAGCCTGTATGATTAAAAAATGATCAAATAGGAATATAATATATTTTGTCGGGTGGAAAATAATAATATAATATTGTTTTGAATATTGAAAGGATGTTGGAAGATTTAAAAAGAGACAATAGATGACCGCATTATTGTAATAATTTGGAGTAATTGAAAATGAGATAGGAAATCAATTTTTGACATTTATTATTATTGCCAATATATACAGAAATATGTAAAAATACAATATTTAAAATTATATTACAGCTCAACAAATTGCCAATGCTATAAATTTAAAATTTAATAAATGTTAGCAAATTGGTGCCGTATTACTTAACAGTATAGGTAACGAGTAAATCAATGTAATGAATGTAATATTTCATGTTATATTTTTTTATATTGCTATTAGACAAAGTATATGAATTATAATTTATTTTATTATTAGCATAGTATAATAAAATTTGTTGAATTAATTTTTGCCGAAAATATTATATGCACAAAATATAATAATATGTTTTTAAACTATAACAAAGTTATGAATATCGTTCTTAGTTAAAATATGAAATTTGGTCTAAATTTAAAAATTCTATTAAAATAATAAAATTGTATAGTTTTTAAATTATTTTGTTTTATTATGAACTATTTATGAGAAACTTTGAACAAAATTTTGTGATATTGAAGATTTTTGTCAATATTTGAATTTCCAACAATCATAAAAAATGAATGTAACTTTCCGGGGAAACTTTTTTTTATTATGTTAGATAAAACTTATGAGGGAGGGTTAGATATAAATAGAAAATTTTTTATGAATTTCTAACTAAAAAATATTTCATCAATATTACAAATTTAAACACTAATATAAAAAAAAAAAATGTAACTATACATTTTCAATATTTTTTAATTGGTGAATGAACAATTTATATGGTCCCTTTTAATATTTTATCAACATTAATAAAAATATTGTTATCGAAAGGTATACCTAATTATAAATAAAAATTTCTAATGTCTATAAATAGTTTAAAAAGAATAAATATTTTTAAAATTACATTATTGATTGAAAATAACTACATAAAAATTTAGTACAAATTTCAACTACCTAAGATTTTATCAAAAACTGAATTTTTTTGTTTTCTCTGTTTTTTTTGAAAAATATATATTTTTAATTCTGACCTTCTAAAATATAAACTCAATCTAATTTTTTATCCTAAGCCACACTAAAGTTTAAAATCGATAGAATGTTTTGACTGTTTATTGTATATGGATATTCAATACATTTATCGATGCGCTCAGAATCTAAAATATAATATTTTCAGTTGAATGATTAAAATTTTTCGAGTTTATGTATTCTATTGTTTAATAATAACAATATGTACTCAAGTCATTTAAATACATGTATACAATACAATATTTAGGTTTGTTCGTATAAAGTATATAAAATAGTTTTGCCCTCTATAATATGCAATATAATATATTATACATAATATACAAAAAAGCAAAAACATAAATTATCCGAAAACGTCTAATGTACAATAACTATTTTCAACAGACCCCACACATTACGTAAACGTAGTGAATGGAAATAACCATAAGGTGAGATACAGGTGTTTAAATTTAATTTGAAGTAAAGACACCAATTACAACAAAAAGTCCCGTTGTGTATGGTTCACAATTATTGTGGTGAAATAATGAGCAACGTGCTGAAAAGAGAAAACATTGAATCATGAAAAATGATCATAGCTAGACAATTTCTAACGAGCATTATCTGTAATATTATACTATTGTGCATTGTTAAAAAATATGCACGAGTATTTAGTACATTAGCTGTTATATTTTCAATATAAAAATTAAAAAAATTGGTAAAATTTGAATCAATATGAATATAAATATTACACATTGAAATTTGTAGTATAATAAAAATTAATTTTAACTTGTTGTTTCATTGTTAAATAATATACCTAATATATAAATAAAGTGTGTATATGTACACGCGTTAATAATTAAATGAGTTTATCGTGTTTTGCTAGAGAAATCACCGAACTAAAACCTATAAACAGCGTAATCAGCTTCGGTATACATTAAATGAATAAAAAATAATTAATATACGTGCTTGCCATTGAGATAATACATTTTAGTCCATATTATCAGTGTGTATTTGTGCAAATTCCTTAATTTTTGTATTAATTACGTCGTAATCATCGAAAATATGTTATATAAATTAAGTACCAATGTATTTATTTCACAAATCTTACTCAGCTATTTTCAGCGATATGATGACAATGTTATGATAGCCTACACATTTCTTCTTAAAACGTACAATACTGTATTAAAAACATAAAATCTATCATTCCAAGAATTATGTTATAACTGTTATAAGAAACTTTCAATAATTTTATGCATACACAAGCGACGGCTAATGGCATCAGCCTGGTGCAATATAAGCATTAATACCATTTGAATTTGAATTAAATTACACTACGTTGAAAATGTCTTTACATCATTATAATAATTTTCCTGTAATAATTTAGAACATAATAATACATTTATACAAAAATAAAAATAAAAAACAACTAACACTAAACAAACTTAAAATTATTAAGATGACGTCACACCAGCATTTTTTAGTATCAAAACAAGTAGATATGAAACTTTGAATATTCTTTATACATTAAATAATCGTTTGCGTACTTAGGTACATGTGTCACATTAAATTATGTTTTTGTTGTAAATACCTGTATATGCATTATTCTTTTCAAACAACGATACCAAAAATTAAAAAAGTCTATAAGGGCAAAGACAAGAAAAAACCTTAACATATTTTAACCCCATTATATACAGACTCGTTAATGGCGCGTGAAGACTAGTGACCATGATTCTTGACCGAAAATGTCAAAAACAAATAACCCTAAATTAACTTGTCCTCAACATTATTCTTTTTACATCTATACAATAATAACATAAATTCACACATTAACATGTAAAATCCTAGACTTAAAAGAATTTCAATGTTAAGGTAAAGACTTTTATGCATTAATATTATGTTATTCGTCAATCATCACTAAATTATATGAAAATAGTTTAATTTTTCTTTATTGATACTAATTACTGATTAATTAAGTATACATTATTTGTCAATTCCCATGATTTATAATAAATAGTAACCCACCTTCAAAAAAAAAATATTTTAATTAAAATTAAATTTTTATTATTTATTTATTTTAAATAATAAAATATTAAATATCGAGCAACATTATATCAAATTAATTCAATAAGCATAGAGAATAACACAAAATTCTGTAAAAATAAACCAGATCTTGTTTGGACCAGGATTTTTCTTACAATTTTTACATTGTTTCGAATGTATATGATTAAAAATACCTATTCTGAGGGTTCTTTCTCACAGCGGGTTATGGGACATACTTGGTCTACGAAGCTGGTCTGTGAAGCACTGAAGCAATGTCGGCAGCTAGTTTTAAATTATTATTGATTAACAATTTTAAAATTCAAACAATATTTGAAAACCCAACCATATTATTTTTTCGTTTTTGATTAAAAAACCATAAAATTTAATTTTACAAAAAAGAAATATGTTTATTTTGGTGAATTTGATTGCAATCACGTTGAATAGCAGCTATAAATTAAATAGTAATATGTATATATACAAACTATATGTCAGCTACTCAAGTATAGGTAAGTACACACAATCGTTCCAATTGCCCACTAATCAGTAATCCCGCGTATTGCTTGAAATATATAAACAAACTGAACAAATTAATTTAATCATTTAATATTTTACCTAAAATAAGCTACAACCCTAACTCCGTCCACTGACCTGTCATTTAATTATTATTAGAACACAAATGTTGTGGTACTAAAAAACTAGTAAAATTGATTGCAGTATTACACTAAAAAACACCAAAAATTGCACTTTAAATATTAAAAATTGCAATAAAAAATAACAGCATTTTGTTATAAATGTTTTAAATTTACTGTTATAATCTAAAATTCTACTAATAATATAAATATAAATAATTCAGTATTATATTCGAAGTAGCTGAAGAACAAATTATAATAATATAACGCATAATTGTCAAATAGTAATATTTCAAAAATTATTTTTGTACTGTATTTCAATACCTACCAACTTGAAATTATGTTTATTTTATAAGATAACATAGATGTTACGGCAGTTGAGTATCGACTGTTTAACTATAATAGTTGTATAAATAAATAAATGAAATAAAATTGTATAAAAAGCATTTAAAACTTTTTGATTTTAGTTCGTACCTACATGACACGCATTTAAAACGTACTTAGCAATATATTGAAAAAGTAAAAAAAAGTTGCAAATGCAACAACGTCCGTGCCCTAATTATTATATTAAAATATTAAGCTCAATATTTATTTTACAAATAGTATAATATTAGGTAAATTAATTAATTAATAACTATAAAAAGTTTTAATGATTGCTGAAAGTAGTAAGATTATTCCCTACAATTTTGAGTACTTTATGGCAATATCTATTTCGAAAAAACCTAGTTGTTTTCTAGACCACTGAAATTTAATGATAGGACTTATGTATATAATTTAATACAAGTTGGATTTTATAATCTGCACTATATATTCATTAATTTGGTCACACGAAAAAATAAATTTAATTAATTTATACCTACTATTGGAAGAGTATTCATAATCTAGATGAATATGGTTGCTTTAAGGTATTAATATTATGAATTAATGGAACCAAACGGTAGTATATGCAAAAGAAGTTAGTTTTCCATAAAATACAATAAAATCTACTGTTTAAAATTTTTATTATTATTAACTACTAGTAAAAACTATAGTAGCATCCCAAACTTTAATACAAACATAAATTCATAACAATATTAAGGACTGGCAATGAGAAAAATTATAAATATCAAAATATTTAACAAAAATAGACTAAGGAGAAATAATTCCTTCAATCAAAAATTTAGAAAAGTTAGAAAATATTAATTGTATTAATTGCAGTTTAAATTGGATATGTATAATTATTTGTGAAATGTTGTATGGTTAAAAAATATATTCGACCAAAACTATAAATCCTTAGAACATTATTTAAATAATATTTTAGAAATCTCCCACAAAGATCACTTCTCATCCAAGTTAAATACCTACCTCAAAACAATAAATGAATCGAGTTACTGTGATGCTATGAAGTACTAAGATTTTAACAGTAATATGTCGTAGACATTTAGTAAAATACTTAGGCAAATAGTCAAAGAATTTAATTTTATACAATTTTACTATCCACCTAGATATTTAGTTAAATGCCTATTTTAAGCCAGCAAATAATAAAAATGAAACATTTTGTATTATTTTAAAAATTTAACTACATTTTCTTATTAATTATTTATTGCTATTCTATAAAAAAAAACCTTGAAAAAACTATGTATTATTTAAATCAAATATAGGTTATTACTTTTGGTAAACCGGTCCGAGTTTTTGTTTAAAAAAAAAATGCTAAATGTTCCAACAAATGCCATCACCAGACAATAACGTGTAGCAACAAGTAATAACTAAAAATTAACAAAAAATTGTAATTATAATAAATATAAACTATTTATTCATTTTTTATACTCATTCTATCACACCTAATTAGTAATTACCTATATTTATTTATAATTCAAGTCTTAAAACAATAAAACCGAAGGACATGAAATTAAAAATATTCCATATACGTAGTTAGTTTACATATTAATAAATAATACGTAGTGTTTTTATATAAAATATCAATAAATAATTAATAAGAAAATGTAATTAAATTTTTTAAATAATACAAAATATTTTATTTTTATTATTTACCTGACTTGAAATAGACTTTTAGTAAAATGCTATTTGACTATATGCCTACTATATAGAGATAATTTAAACTTAAGGCAGGTATCAATTTTCTAATAATTCATGAAAACCCCAAAATCAAAGTGACTAAAAATCTTTGTTAATGATCGAAAAAAATCAAGTATATTACCACAAATTCATAATTTTAGATATTGATAATTAATTATACGACACAATTTCCATTAAATGAGAGAACCAAAAAAAAATTCTTCTAAACACAATATTTACCTATATTTGATACGATTTACAAAACATTTAAAACTTAACAGTGCAGTAAATACTAATATCAATTAAACACCACAACTGGCATATATGATGGTGTAATTGAATCAAGAATTCAATTGACTATTGACACACAATTAATAAAACTAATCCTGCACAAGGTTTAAAAGTTTTAAAGTATTTATTTTAAGTAGAAACATATGTAACAAAATTAATGATTAATGCTAATGGATACTCGAACCCACACATAATGTATGTTCGGGTTATCGCATAATAACTAATAAGTAATATTAAGAATATTGACATACGTTTTAAATTGAACAGGTGCACTTTTTATTCGTTATCAACATTCAACACGAATCTAAGTGTTATCTTATTCGATAATATTGAAAATAAAACAATTTCCCTCGTCCAAATTGTTCTATATTTTTAAAATTAAGAAAAAAATATCACCAAAGCTCAAGTATTTACTGTCATTTTAATACTCGATGATATAAAATAATAACATTGAACTCAACAAAAATACTTCATCATATTGTACAATTTATATTTTAATACAAGGCAATACTTTGTTTTTTTCAATTATTAGTATTCAGTAATCAATAAACCCTATCGTCAATATTATGAAAATATCAACTTAATTAGGGAAAATATTAAAAATTCGTAAAAAAATACATACTAAATATACTATTAATTCAAATTAATGAAATGGTATTTCATATAATCAAAAGATAATGCTACGACAAAGCCTCTCTTCTGGGAGAACAATTGTGATTTTTTCGATAAAAGGAATTTAATAAAATAAATAAATAAAGGAACTCAAAAAAAAAGATATTATTTGATATAATAATTTAAACTTTTAGATTTTTACCGGTTTGCGTTAAAAGAATCTGCCTGTATACATACTAATCAGTGAAAGTATCTAAATCTTTACGTGTAGATTGTTTAACCGTGATTGTTTTATTATAAAATACCATGTACCGAGCGAGCTACTAACAATATATGCATAACATATACAATAAACATAATAACATAATACCAATATTCAAGTTGAAAATTACAAATATTACTTCATTCATTCTACTTTTCATGATTAATTCTAAAGTGCTTTCCATTTCTGTCCGTTGCACGTACCCATTTTTTTCACCTAAATGCAACGCCAATTATTTTGAGAACCAGTCAACCATTATAGAACGATGCGTATGGCAAATAGTGATCCATCATATTTTTAATATTTGTTATATATATTTGTTTGTTATGTATTTATTTATTTATTTGTTACATATATACATATATATTTACTTATTGTTATTTATTTATAATTTATTATTGTCTACGTTTTCATGTAATTGGGCTCAGCCCGTATTGTTGAAAAATAAAATAAAAAAGTAAAGTAAAGTAAGTAAACGTATTTAGTATACCTATAGTAGTATTTTTAAAAATTTACAAGGTTCTAAAAGACTATAGAGATATACTTATGACTAATTAATATAAAATGATGTTTTCCAAACGCATATTAATAGTGGCCTGGTGGGAAAACGAAATAAATTAATACCTACATAAAAAACTTTGAGCGCCGAAAGAAAAATGTAAATCATGTCGGGAAAAACACAGGAACACCTAAGATAGAAAGTTTAAAACCATTTAATTTGCGATCGATTTCATCGGAGACCCGTCAAAATAAAAAGAAAAACAATCGCCACTGCGACTGACTACATGCGTACACGGTACACGTCACATAACTTCCAAAAACGCCGTCGATCGATACCTACGCGTGTGTATTTTACCACACGTGGTGTTGTACTGTAATAAAATTATACGGTGGAATAAAATACAACAATGTATGCGTTTCGAACGCGCTGATAAAATAATATGAAACGGGGAAAAAACCCCGAAAAATCGTTTAACCATTGATTATTCAATATTGTATAAATAGAGGATAATATAAGCGCACTGTTTGTTTTCTCTCTCTGGCTCTCGCGCAACATTTTATAAAAAAAATATTCAATCAAGATTATTTTCTTTTTTAATAATCTTTAGATATAAAATTTCTAATTACGAAAATTATAGTCATATTTTTCAGGGTATGTGACCAATTTGTCTAAATATATCAAATGTTTAAAAACAATTTAATTTTAAAAATAATAAAATATATAACTGATAATTCAAACCCTCAAAAATATAATCCTCTATAATTTTAATATTAAGTGATTTTTCACCAAGATTATTCAAAAAATCTTTAAAAAAAAACGATTTTACGTGAATGCGTTTTATTCGTGTTGCGATTAAGTTAAAGAGAGAAAAAAATACTACGCGGATATCCTCTTAATCAATGACTTAAGAGGACGCTACACCCGCATGTATTCCTCTGTCTCACAAACATAATATACAACATAGTAACTTAGTGTCTAGTAAAATTGAAATGTTCTTATTGTCATATGTTTGTAAGACTGAGACTGACACATGTAGGTATAGCGTTTCACATAGCATTGACAAGGCAACAACTTACTTTCAGCCAAACTGATAGATAAGGATTCACGAAACGCATTCTCAAAAACTATTTTTGTATTGAAAAAATGTGTGCGGCACGATGTCCCTGGTGCAGCTATAGCAGGACATTTCGGTACTACATATACGTCACTCAACTCAACCATTGGCTGAAAACAACGTCAATGGGGGAAAAGAAAACAAACGTTTTAAAACACACACTCAGACGCGCGTACCCTACACTTGTCGATATAATGGAGGTGGAGTGACTTGAGTACATATTTCAGTGGATCCTCACGCTGACTATAACAATTATACATAACGCAAATATCGTAAAAACAACAAAAGTGGTAATACCAATAATTATGATACCGATACGACGTGCGTGTCACGGGCAGGGGTACTCACCGATTTAATAATGTCACGAATAGGCGTGCCCTGCAAGAGAACAAGTTTGTTCCTACGGCCAAAAATAGTCGGGAAATATTATAATAACTGTTATTATTATTAAATGCCAACAAAACGGAAATGTTAACGGCGACTAGAAAAATGCGAAACGAGGTCCGACGCCGGAACCGGTGCGAACGCTGCAAAACACGAATGCGACGCGGTATGCAGTCGGCGTAGACGGACGACGACGACGGAATAATTCAGAGCTCACCGGCGAGCGAACATTATTCAGCGCAAGCACCGGTGCACGTGCACAAAGTCGACTGACGAGCGACGGCGACGGCGGACGACGGCGCAACGGCCAACGACGACGTGATAATGAAAATACAATAATAATAATAATAATAATAAAAATATATAATTACAATAATAATAAAGTCGAGCGCACTCGACACACCACCTGTTCCGGATACGACAGCGGAGACCGACCGACCAACAACCACGTTATATACTCTACTGAGACGGACGGCACTCACGCGGTACGGGAACGCGAAGAATAATATTCAAAATAATAATAATAATAACCGGCGCGCAACAACAACCGCAACGGCGACGGAGCCCTACCGCGCCGGCCGATAATCGAAACGGAATGGCCACGCGGCGACGGCCGTGACGCGGCTGCGACGGCGGCGGCGGTGCTCCCGTGGCCGTGGCAACGACGAAAAGCGACCGCGCTGCGGCGGCGACGGCGACGACGTTGTGGTTGCTTTGGCTGGCCGTTGTCGTCTAGTCGTGCGTGTGCGGCGAGTACAAAATAAAATTATTATTATAATAATATACAAACGAAACGGACGCATACACTGCACAGGTATTGTGTGCCCAAAAAATGCGATTGATATACGATATTAGTATGTACAAACACACACGCACCGGTGTGGTTTTCCACTTGTTGTTTGTTGTTGTTATTATTATCTTTTTTTTTTTTTTAATTAATGGCGTTATTATTTATTATTATTATTATTATTATTACTATTATTATGAGTAACTCGTTCGAGACAACTGTAATTTGCGTGTTTTTCTTTTTTGCATTACATTCCTACAGTCTACCGGATACCAGACTTTCTCGGTTAAGCAAAAAGTAACGGAAAATATCCGCTGTCACTGCAAAAGTGCAAACTATATTATATTATGTTGTATTATCAAACGTTCGGGGCTGCAGGGATTTTCCGACCAATTATAGACAATTTATTATATACAATATAAATAATACAATACTATATAAGTATATAATATTATAGACGACGTAAGAGAAACGCGAAATAAAAAAGAAAGGTACCTTCGATTCACTTAAACACCATCACCGTTAAAATGTTCCGTACAATTGCAATGTAACCTTTGAAAATATATTTTATTAAAAATAACCTTCGAAAAACAAAGTGAAAAAATAACCGTCCTTCGACGAGCACGTCCAAGGGCGGCCAATGTGTCCGCTCCCCACACAGGACAGACAACTCCTCCTACTTGCTTTTGAGTATTACATTCAAATAAAATCGGTTAGAAATATTTGATTTTAGTTTTTCTATTAAGTTTTATTATTCCGTAAAACTACACTGTAGATGTTAATTAGATTACGTAGAGTATTATTTCAAAGAGAATATTAATAATTTAAACTAACGAAATATGATTTTTTAAACGGATAATTTAGTCATATTACTCATATTTCATCACTACATGTCTACATCATGATCACATTGATCACAAAAACACTAATTTATATTGAACATTTAATAATCGATGTATGGTACATTATGGGTATATAAATACACGCGATACATTAATACAAATATACAATATGTTATACAGAATATTTAAAAATGATTATCGTCCACGAATAGTAAATACCTATACGGTTATACTATTCTTCGTTAAAATTTCAAATAATGCCACTCGATTCACATTTGCACCGGAGTCAAGAGTTTCCGCCGACATTCCGGTTACACAGCACCAGCTAGTGTACAACGCGTCTGTTGAACATATTTATTTTTTCTGCAATGCGTCGCAACAAAACGTTCAGTGCGACCGACGACCAGCCGGTTTCGACAATGTTAATCAGCTGTTTATATTATGGGCCATGGACTATCTTTCGTTGGCAAATTTATTCGAAAATATACGGTTATACTTCGAATAATTAAAACGTCTCGAAAAAATTAACGGTCGCGCATTCGAACATTCATGTTATACAATGCTATTTATATACTATTATTTGTTCATTTTCTCTTGTAGATAGGATTGCTGCGTTAAACCTGCTTCTTGTACTCGCACGACTCTAAGAGCGACTTATGAACAAATAAACACATAAAAATTACAAAAAATTAACATATATAAATGATTGAAGAGTTGAGATATACTGCTGTAATGTTACTATTTAAAAATCTCTAGAAATAAATTAATAATACAAAATTACGTTTAGGTCTTAGATAATATATATTTATTAATACAAAATATGAATTGAATGTATTTATTATTTATATATTATTCCTGTCTAAGTTCAACTCATTATATTTTTAATTAAAAATACAAATACAAACAACACCAGGGTGTAGTTATTTATTAAATATTAAACCTCTTAAGCTATACAGTAGATTTTTCTGAATTTAAAGTAGTCAATCCTTGAAAGTTATGTGTACCAGTATATGTATATATGTAAATACATTATAATTTATATTTAAGTTGTAATTAAACATTGCTGTTTTTAACAAAGAAGATAAGTTAAATTCCTAACCGATTTCAGTTATTTATACATAAAACAATTTTAAATCGTTCACATTTAGGTACCTATTATCTTTGGTTGTCTACAGTTAACACAATAATCAATAGTTAAAAACACTACTGAGCAATTAATATTTGTTTCAAAACTTGTTTAACAATATGGAAAATAAGAAATATTTAAATCAAATATTCCTTTTAATTATAACTTACATTTTTTTTTTTCATTTTTGGCTCAAATATAACTTACTTTATCTAATAGATTTATAAACATTGTTAACTTACAAGCTACAGCTATTTGTAAGTTTTGAAACGTCGATGAAAACATCAATTCAGTACAATTAATTTAAAGGATAACTTACAGAAGTTGTGTAACCAAAGTACCTTCCAACAGTCAACACATAGTTTGTAAATTGTAACCTAATCCATATTAAATACACGGCAAATAATAGACCCACAAAACCAATACCAATAGGCTTAAGCCTCCATAGGCTTGCTAGTACCTATTTAGTATAAAGTATATAAAATAATATACTAGTTAAAATTATAAATATGTAAGAAAAGGGGGTTATAAAATGGTCAATCAGACATCAAAAAGCCAATGATAAATATTGGCACTACTTACTTTTAGAGTCTACGCACGCCTATGCCTTAAGACTGAGAAGTTATTACATATTTTGCATATTTTTTTTTTTTTTTTGAGCCATTAGATTTATTGCTAATAAGCTTGAAATTAATTTCACGACACTACGAAAAAAATATTAAAAGTTTATAGTGTATATTTTTACATATTTAGTAATTTTATAGTATTAAGAGCATGTTTTATAATTAATGATATGTTTATAATATTATTTGAAATGTTACAATAAAAAAAAAAATATTTCATACATTATATTTACTTTATGAAAATTTTTACTAGGCATTATTGTATTGTCTTTTTCAAATCCCTAGTTGACATACAATTTCCCGTTATTATTTTTAAATATTTAATACAAATTATAAAATATAAAAACGTATTTTAATAAAATATTTGTATTTATGAAAATTGTGAGTGAAAAAAAAAAATAAATGCATATTTTTAAGCGCATACGTGCATGCATGTTTAGTAGGTACTTTTTAATTGTATTAAGTTCCGAGCCCTATTGGCTATAGCAATTACCAAAATAAATCTATTATAAGAGTATAAAAGAGATGATTTAAAAATGTTGAACAGACAATATAATTTTAAAAAGTTTTAGGGTTTACTCATAACAATTTTTACAATAAGAAAAAGTACTCTATATATTATTTATTTATTAATTAAAATTAAACGTATTACCAAAATATTAGACATGCCCCATAAAGTCATAACTCATAGCTGATTAGGATGCACAATGACGGAACTCAAGATTTTTGTTTTCTTAAACATTAATTTAGTAACTTAACCAATTTTACGTCTTTACATATGTATTTTGTATATTCAATATTTTAATCACGAGCAAACGATTATCAAACATATCAACTGTACTTCTTTGTACAGGAATACCATTATAGATTATAATATATTATAATATTAGGTATAAGTATAATTAATTCAACTGTTAAAATAAAACAAAAATTATTTCATTCACAGAAATGATATCATTCAAATGAATTACTTATCGTATAGTTTTCATTATATTATAATTTCTAAGATATGTTTATAAAAAAGTTAGTAAATTCTCAATAACAATTACATTCAACTTATTTAGTTATTCATCATATAGTATAAAATATGTATTATATATTACAATGTAGACTGTAGAGCATTTCAACTTTAATTTTATTATTTAGTTGTTTAATTCAGACAATGATAAATAAAAACTAAAAACAAATAGATTAAGCAGTTACATACTAAGTATGAAAATAATTTTAGCAGTAAACGTTCACAAAAAAATAAACGCATACATTTTTTGCAGTATAAATATTATATATCGATACATCGTTTTTTCTTTTCTTAAATGTATAATATTATTTTTTTATATAATATTTTTAATATTTAATTATCATATTATTACATTCTTGTAATACTTACTTAAAACTGAGTAAAAAATTAAATAATAATATATATTTCATAAACATAATATTATAGTATAATGTATTTAGTATTAGTATAAAACAACATAATAGAAGTCTATTTAAATAATAAAATTATTTTAGCAGTAATATACAAAATATACAAATGGTATTTTAAAAGTAAAATATTGACATTAAACCGCTATAAAAACAAGGTTGTTTTTTTATTTAAAGTGTACATATGGAATTAACGTTTCTATAAAGTTTTTACTTTTTGGCAGCACATTGACACCATCCAAAAATAAATCCTACTTGTTAAATTTAAAAACTAACTATTGCGTGTCGAGTATTATCATTTTGTACCAGACGAATTGAATTGTTAAAAATTAACAAGTGTTAAATTATTTTCAATTATGAATCACAACCTATAGACATATATTTTAATAAATTTTTAACAACGTCAAAATTTAAACCGAATATAATATATAATTTAAAATAATTTAAAAATAATTATTTTGAAACAATAAAGTATATTTAATTCTTACATACATTTTAAAAACAATATGTATTTTTACTTATTTTTTATACATAATACCTATATTTATTTACGAGTCATATAATATAATAATACATAGATTTTGTTATTTTATATTGAAATTAGAAAGGAGTTTTATACAATAAATACAACTGTTTAATTAAATATTAATAATTTTTAGGTACTTATAACCTATAAAATAAATAATCATAAAATGAAATAATAATAGTATTTAATTTATTTTTGTAAATTGTAAATCTTAATTTTTAATTTTTTTTTATAGTTATATTTTGCAATAAAATATAAATCAATTATTTTGTGGAAATATAAAAACATAAAAGTAAACAAATTTATTTTAAATTTAATAATTGTATAACCGTTGTACATTTTTATTTTATTAACACCTACAATCTACATACATTTTAAAAATAAACTTGTCTATAATAATCTTTTTTTTAAATTCATAAATAAATATATATTTCATCAAATCATAAATGTCTACCAATTGCTTATATTGTTATATATTTATTTCATAGAAACTGACAGCTGTAGAATTATAAATAGATACCTCATAATCGTGTTATGAATAAATATAATTAATTTAAAAGATAAATATTTAAAATAAACATAAACTTAATTCAACCATTTTGATATTTTATACTAAAATCAAGCAATACTGCAATATGCATGAAACAAAATGTTATAACTTAAAATGTTTAAAGTTATAATGTATAACATTTCAGTCTGATTAATGGTTAATACGATGTATAAAATAAATAATAATACCATCAATTTGTTTTAGTTTTGAATATGAAAACTAACAAAATTAATTGTAACCTCAGGTTACCGAATCTAAATTCCAAATTATTCGAAAGCGTAAACAATAAATTAATATATCTCTTCAGTAGTGGTGTAAATGACTAAGTGTACAGAAAATAATAATATAAGGGTTTAGCCATTGTTTCGGCTATTATTTAAATTTAATTTTTTTTTTAATTTCTATACAATTAAACATTTTTTTTGTCATGCTTTTATGTATATTAAATAAAAGTAAACAATTATTAAATACTTGATACAGAACCAACAGTATTTTATATTATCGATTTATGTAAACAATACTACAAATAATGTTATTTTATATATATTATTATTATTATATTGTACAATTTAAATATTTTAGTTTAAGATATGTTTGTTCTTCATATTAGATATAATAAATGTATTGGGTTTGGTCCGAAATTTATTAAAATAAATAAACCAACTTCCAATTTGAATAAAATATCATACAAAGAATTAAAAAAAAAATATTATATTTTCAACAGCGTAATATATTTTGTTATACAATTAAATACATATTTGTAGGTATAAACAAATATACCTACTATATTGTCTTTAACTCAATACAACACTACATAGTTTTTAAAAGGCAAGTTAATTTTAATTAAACCTCCATGGCCCATATCCTTATATGCCAACAAACCAAACCGTATGTAAAAAGTATTGTAGTACACAATACGCATACGCTTTTATTGAATGCTTAAGATATTAATGTAGATTAATGAGGGGAGGGTGAAATAATTATCGTCGGTTCCAATCCCCCCCACCAACGATTCAAAGTAAAAAAAAGGATTAATGTGGTAGATTTAAGAAAATACAATGTATAACACGATTATTTTATACACAGAAAATACTTTATTTAGTAATTTCAATAACCACTAAACCTCAATTATATAGAAAATATAAATCAAAATGTAAATATTTTAATCCAAACCATATATTTTTTAATATTTAGTATAAAATACAATAATATAGAGTGGGTGTGGTCTCTGGAAATGTAACAAATGTGTGATATTTTTGTTAGTTAAAAAAATACTTAGCAAAAAAATCATCAGTCAAAACCAAATATTTAAATATTTAGAACGGTTGTAATATGATTTATCCAACATAACATCATAGTGAAAAGATCAAATACCGGGTTCATTGTTCTACATCTCAAAAAGACGTACCTATTCTAATTTATAATTCGAATTCAAACTTGTCAACCTAAAATAATGAATAAAAAATTAGTATATTGAAAACATATTATTTACGAAATTTTAACTCAATTTAATATGCCTATTACCTATATAGACTAATAACATGATGGTCAATGGACAATTATTTTAATTTGTTTTTATTTTATTAAATCCAAGTGTCCTATTATCTTCCTATGCAACTTTATTCTTCAAAATCATCACATATATAATAAAATTATTTGATAAAATGTGTTTATAATATAACTTCTAACTTTTTTAACAGGACGAAGTGTGTGAGATTTAAATTACCACTTTAAAAAATTGCTTAATAATGTAAAATATGTAGGTATATTGTATATAGTTTAAATTAGTCAAATACAATTAGATACTGATGTATTGACGTTACAGTAAAGTTAGTTCATAATAATTGATTTTAAATAATAAAATATACAGACTTTTCCCTTATTATAATATATGAAGGACAAAGGTACTCTATAATAGTAAAATTACAAATTACGCACATACTTTTCACAAACAATATTAAGAGTTAAGTACCTATTTAAGAATACAGAAGAAGAATACTACACTTATAAATTATAATATATTATTTATGTGTTAAATTTAAACTAAATATTAATCAATTAATTAATAAGTATACGTCATATAAATAATATAATGATGTTATCAACTTTCAAATTCCAATCAAAAAGTTAAAAATGTTTTGTAGTCAATGCAATTATATATGTGACAAGAATAAAATAAAAATGTATAACTTAAAAATAATCGTAAAAATGATTTAACATCAATATAAAAATAAAATATATCGTTTTAAATTTCTTTTGATTTTTCGAAAATCATAAGAAAAATAAGAACATTGACCAAATCTCGACCTTCTTAGACTCTTTAAATACCTGTAAGGTTGTAACTAGCTTACGATTATTGGCATACTAAATCGAACGTCGTACCTATTTATGTATCAATAAAATATTTTCTTAAAGTATAATAACGGTACAACCATATTGTTATAGACAAAAATACGCATAACCGTCAGAGGCTCAAAATGGGTGATCTAATTTTTGGTATCACGATACACATACACGTATAATATACATTGTGATAATAACGCACGACGAAAAATGGTGTAGAAAAAATTAGCATGGTAAAAAATAATGATTTGGTACGACAGTAAACAAAAGCTTTGTAACTACGTAATCAATTTCTAAACTAAAACCTTTTAAACATGTAAGATTTGATTAAAATAATTTTACTATAATTACTGCGTGTTACCCGAAGTGTTGCCACTTATAGCTGTGGCGCTTAGTAGTTTGCACACGCTAAATGATTATGTCACTGGCCACCAACATAATATGCATTGTAATTAATACTGCGATAATTATAATTATTACTTTTTGCTCTATAATATTCCGGACGTATTTAATTACGAATACTAATTTTTATTGAAAAATACTATGGTCTGTAGAGAATAAACCTAATTAATTTCGTTACTCATATAGTTACGTCACTCGTATTATTAACATTATTCGCGCGATTTAAGTTTAGTTTTTTTTCTAGTCTATTATAATATGATATGCTTATTTATAGAAAATAATTAATTCAAAACATATACGTCAGGGCAGAATTTTATCAGCTTATCCACTTTTAAATATTAATTTGAAAGTTCAACAAATTAAATGAGTGTAAGATGACAGTACTATAGATGTTACCTATACTGTGGTCATTAATTTATTAGCCTATAATTTTACATATTAAATTAATTTAATCCTAAAAAAAAAATAATTATCAAAAACAAATTAAAAATATTATTGTTTTGGGTGTAAAGGTTATCAAAAAAAAAAAAATAACAAAGAAATAAGAAAATAATTACAATTGTCAATAACACATAATTTTTTTTTATTCATACTATTACTGTTGTTTGTTACTAAAACATGAAAAAAATATATAAATCTTTTATTATTTTAATTTTTAATTTATATAATGTAGCACTTTACTGTGAAAAGTATTTAATACCTACATAGTATTATTGTTTTAATGTAAATATAATATTGATAATATTATGTTAGCCGTATATTGTTGGCGCATCTTCCATTTATCTAACGTTAAATAATCACACAAAATTTGCAGATCAACATATTTCAAATTAGAATTGGAAACTCTAAAGACTAATGAGTTTCCACGAATAATATATATATATATATATATATATAATGCAACTATAGATAGCTAAATTCCTATACCCACAATCGCATAAGTGTAACTAGGGGTAACGAAAAAAAAATATACATCATGTATTCACGAAAAGTATTTTTTATCAATAAGGCATAAAATTGAATAAAAACGAGTAGATTTTAAAACTTTTTCTCAAATTTTACAGATGCTTAGATTTTTTTACTATTTAAATAGTATCCTATGGCGATACCAACTATTTTTCAAATAAGAATCAATCTCTCTTACTAAAAATGATTACACTAATTTTGTACTTATAAGTTTAAATAATTTAAAATATGGTTTGTAAGTATACTTAAAAATTGCAGCAATCAGAATGAATAAAATAAATATTATTAAAGAAAAAACTGGGAGTATGTATCATAGATGTATAATGGATAAATACATTAAATATCATGCGTACCTACTATATGTCTATATGATGGATATAAATTTATATTTATTATAAGACTTTTGTAAATTTACAACTTAGTAGAAGTGTTGGGTAAATATTGTTCGTATATAAATTAATTAATAAAGATAATATATGAAGACTACAGCCCAGCTGAAAAAAGTTGCGTCTATGCTACAACGTTGTATCTTGAAGTCTAGAAAATGGATAACTTTTCTTATCAAAGAAATCCATGTTTACAATCTCGTCATTAATAAAAACCTATAGCAACATACTATACAATAAAATTCATCTATTTATTGTAGTTATTGATATAAGTACCACATTTCAAATCCATAGGCACAACTAGAGCTCTATTTCTAGATAGGCTAAATTGATATCAGCGACCCGTGGGGCTTTGCCCCTACACCTCTAGTATTGATTATTAACACTAACATAAAAAAGCTAGGTGGGCTACAAACAAAATTGGGTGGGCTTAGCCCACCCAAACCCCCTTCCCCCTAGTTGCGCCTATGTTCAAATCACAATCAAAAAATTATTTACATGACGAACCTTTTTGATAAGAACATTTGGCTATTTCACTGACTAACATTAAAGCCAAGTTGATTTAAAATTTGACACTCGTAATATTCAATTTTCAAAGAAGGTATTTCTTTTTAAAAATATATACGAATATTACAAGAAAATTAAGCAACCAATGTGTACAAATACTCGTAATAGATATAACCTCAACCGACTCAACCAACCAATAATTTATCGCAGTAGGTATGTATATGTATTACAATAATGACAATTATTTAAAATTAAATTCAATAAGTTGATTTATTTCTTATATGTATGTATTTATTATATAAATTATAATGGTTATTGAATTTTCAAATTAACTAAGTAAAAACTAATTTTGTATTAAAATTACTTTTAAATCTACTTATAGTATACCAAATAATATATGAAGAATCCCCATCATAGAAATCCCGTGGAATACCCCTAACCATTTATCTACTTTGTCCTATTCTACTTTAAAAATAAAAACGAAACACATAAAAATGCATTCAAAACAATTTTCTACAATTTAAAAACAGCCTATTACTTTCGGGAAATATAAGTAGATGCTTCAAAAAATTAATTACAGAAGGAATTACAATCCAGCCTAACATCTAAACATCTTATCATACCCTAAAACACAACTCAATTTATACAGTAGAATATTTAGCACTATTAAATTCCAGTATGCCACAAAAAACTGTATCTATAGAGACCAATGCGCAATCATATACACAGGTTCACTCATAACCCTCAATAACTTAAGAGTTCCAAAAAAATGTATAGAGCTATTGAATACACTATTTAACACGATAAATTACGACAAAAGGACACAATAATATTACTGGAAATTAAATAGCAAAAAATGCAACTAATGAACCTACATTATTATGAAATACGTACTCGCATTACAACATATTATCTTGTTACAAAACATCTTATAAATCAAAACATAATATATCAAATATGCCAACGAATGTGAAACTATTAGAAAACAATAGAATCAGAGAAATAAAATCAACCACCCTCCTTTGGGAACACGACAATTCACTGTCACTTAAACTAAGAATTAGCCACACACAATACACTACGAGGACATAATGTACAATAAAGAATAATGCAAATGCATCGTATGCAACACTATAACTACAGTCAAACATCTGCTAACTGAATATTTCAAGACAAAGAACTACATATACACTGTGTCACTGATGCTTCCCATAAAATCCGTGTAAAATATTATCAGTTTATCACCCAACCCAGAGATGATGCCGATGTTTCTTCAATTCCTCAAAGAAATCTAATTATTCCAAACAATTAATACATATACATATTTTAACAATATAAAAATATAATAAAAATAACATTATGTATTATATTTTAATTTAATTTTGATATAACATCAAAATATATAATGTATTTGTTAAAAACACCAATAACCCATAGCAATTGAAGTATATAAATAAATAGATAGAAAAAATTATTTTAATATAACATGTACTTTTCAATATTATAATTTATAGCCTTTATACGGTTCGACTAGGTGATGCGTAAGCAAAGCATAGTTAGTAAATACCTGCGATATTTAGACACAGGTAAACAAATGCGTAAAAGATAACCAGCGATAACAGCGATTATGTTGCCATGTAGGTTATTGGATATTATTATTTATTGTTATGATCCGACTGACATGCGACGACTGTCGTCTGTCAGTACTCAGAATCGTCCGACTGTCCAACAAACCATTCTGTCAATGTGTTTTAGTTTTCAAATTAAGTAATAGATACATTTTGTGTTATTTTTTTCTTAATTTATACACAAACCCCTTAGTCATCTGCTTCTCCATTTGTCTCATTTTGGTTACAGATTAATGATAATTAATCTAATATTTACCACATTTATAATTATTTAATTGTTACAGAATTAACTACAAAATATTTTAATCTGTTTTCCAAACACGTGTTATAATTTTAAATAAAAAAATAATACATTAATATTAACATATAAAATGCATTCAAGATTCAAATCACGTGGTTCTAACTGAATTTTGATCATCATTTTTTTTGGTTAACTTTCCTCAAATAATCCTTTATAAAATTCAATAAAGTTATGAAATGACTAATAACTTAAATATGGAAAAAATGTAACAAGATTATGAGTATGTCTAATTTATTTTATATATTGTTATTTCGTATCATAATTATTGTACTACTATAACAGTAATAGTCATTATAGGTATGCCTTATTTAATAATCAAATATAAAGTTGATAATTTGTTAATATGCATAATGGCAACTATGGTAAAGTACCATTAATTTAGATAAGAGAAAACAAAATACAATAGAAATATCAACTACATCTTATAAATATTTTGTAAGATCAAGATTTAAAAATTGTATTTATGTATTGTTTTATGTGTAGTATACTTATAACATATTCAGTACATTGAATATTATAATTATGTAATCGTATATTTGTATAATTACAAATGTAGAACAGACAATTTTGTATCATTAGTATCTACTCTATGTAGAGTGTAATAGAGAACTCGAATATTCATTAATCTTATTTTATAAATTTAAATATATATAGTAGATTAATAAAAAATAATCTAAATTCCAATCAAAATAATTAGCTTACTTAATTCTTTTTTATTGGAATTTATGTTTATCTGATCTATATTACTTTAGGCATACAACTATACAAGTTTTACTTGAATTATCATAATCCAAAGCATGTCTAGTGTAAACAAAATGCAGATATGCAGTAAGTAAAATCAACGTGGTTATATTGGGGGTACTGGGAGTTTAAACGTGACGAAATACAAAATAACAAGACAAAAAAATTAGCATTTTATTACCATTTTACAATACTCGTAAACTGTGCTATTAACAAAACCGTAGGCGCTTTAATGCACTATGAACCGTATACGGTTATATAGTTAGGGTTATTTACCACGTAGTATATCAAAAAATAATAACGAAATTACGATCAAATATAATTTTTATCTACTCTAAAGATATCATATCCTAATTCTAATTTACTCTGACATTCTAATTAGTCGAGACAAAAACTAACGATAAATAAAAAATAAAAAACCGTCAGTCGTATCGCGTGACAATAACACCTTTTTGTTGTCATTTATAAGAGGGCGCTCCACCGACATTTACTGTCCTATTGTTAATCTAACGCACATACTACATTACAAACAATACGAACCTCAAGCAGTCACGGTCGTAATCGTAGTTTGAAAAAATAAATGTCCTCCATATTTAATTTCAAACGAAAAATACTCATTGTAAAAACGAAAGCAAACCACGTTTTTTGAGATATTATTATCATCAATGGTGTTTCCTTCGATTTGTATCACGGGTAAATTATTATTATACTCGACGACCAAATTTGATAAAATCAAATTATAATAATATTACTATGTTGTTTTGGAACGACAAACGTGTTTTTCAACGTCTCAAGCTAATCAGCGATAAATACACAAAATAAAATGTGAACGATACGGACGGACATGCATTACGGGTACAGCGCACCGAAAACACGAGAGCCCAAGCACAAACATCGCGATGGCATTCTTTTGGGACATAGCTAGTCGTAGAATTATTATAGATCAACACAACTGGCCTTATTCATGATTCTAATTTAAATAACAAGATTGTCATTGTTAAATCACATTTACGGCGTTTACGGATTAAATCGTATGATACAACACGTTTTTCTTCTTCAGCTCGTTTTATAAACCGTTTAATATAAAAAAAAATAATATTTTTATCGTTCCCGTCCCTCCTCCCCTCATCACTGTAGAGGAGAATATTCTCGAGAACCGTCAGCGACACGCGTACGCACCGAACGACGACGTGTAACTATAACTTCATAATTATTACTGATTAGTGTATATTATTATTTAAATAATATTTGTTGCCGATCAACCGACCACGACTGTAAGGAAGTATAATAATATATGAACGATCCATTACGTAATCTACACGAAAAACACTAATTGTAGACGGTGCACAGTCAGTAGACAGTAGACACACAGTAGTGACGACCGAGCAGCCACTATTATATTAATAATATTTTTGTAGTAGTACTTGTCAGTCGTCATGTAAACGTAATTATACTAGCCGGTGCTGTCGTGAGCGCATTAATTACTCGGCGGCGGACTTATTATTGGGCTACGCGACTCGCACTACACCCTTACGCGGCGGCGTCCACTACGACGTACCCAACATCATCATTATAGAGTAACCGCACGGTGCCGTCGCGGCCGGGCGGACAGCAAATGTTATGACTGCCCTCGCAATGACAACAAATGCGCGCGGGCGTGCGACGAGATACATAATATTATACTCGACTCCTGCTATTTACCTTGTGTGTCCCGGGTGGCGCGCGACGTACAGTGTCTGGCCGTCTGCCGAGCCGATGAGACGCGCGTCACGCACGTGTCAAATGGGAGGCGCAACGGCGAAACGACACGGTCCGCGTAAAAATGCGGGTTCACACGCAGTGGCGACGTTTTCGCCAAAGTCACAGGACTCGGAATCCGCGGCGACACGAAACCGTACGCTGCACACGCACACAACGGCGGCAAAACGAACGTAACAACAATACAATAATAATATAACAGTATTACAGGCACCTAAAGCATACTGTTACGTCCGCCGTGGTTGTCGAGAGCGTAACGTGCGATAAGAGAAAAACTACGATGATAAAAATGGTTCAGCGTTCGACCGCGTAGAAAATCTGCGCCGTAGACGAAAAACACCGAGTTCTCTAGTGGGTTTTCGAAACTCTCACTCCTTCTCGTCCTCCACCACCTACTCCTACGGTGGCGCGATCAAACATTTAATAATAATAATAATAACATGCAATCAAACACACACACGAGCCACTACGAACGAACAATAACATAACCTAGAAACGCGCGCGTGAGTAAACTAGTATAATATTGTGCATGGTGTGTGTGCGTGTGTGCGTGATTATCGTCGGCGAATTCCGCAGCAGCAGTCGACGTCTGCGCGCGCCTTGAGGAGCTGAGCCGCCGCAACACCGACTCGGATGCGATCAGTCGTCGTTGCCGCCGCCGCCGCCACCGCCGTAGCTGGGAGAGGGAGAATGTTTTTGTCCGGTCGTAGCGCATGCGTAAGACGGCCGCGGGGTCAAGGTCGGTCGCGCTCGACGGGCCGTCCGGCCGGATTTTAAGGGAATAACAACACGGGAAAAAAATATACACAAGTGTATACAGAGTCACCAAATCCGACGATTATCTACGGCCAACGCTCCGTATAACGTATTTACGAATATCGCTCCGTTCGTTATTATTCGATGCGTACAGCTTATTTTCCCCATACCGCCGCCAGTGGACGTCTGGATCGGCGTCATCGAATATTAGTGCGCCAACTGAATATTATTTCCGAAACAGTGTTTGCCAAATCGATACCTATAATGGCCGTTTCCGCCAGGCCGTCGCGCGTCTACGATCAGAACGACTTACTATGCTATAACTGTCCCCTCGTCGTCCGGTCTTACGACGATGTGACTATAAAATGTATGGCTGTCATTAGGATTTAATATAGTTACAGACAAGGGCCATAGTCCTAGAAAACCAAAGCTTAAAATCACTGTTGACAGTAAATGACAAAGCCTCCCTACACACTCCACCGTGGTCCGTGAGCACCACTAGAGTTTTGAGATTACGGAGACTAGCGGGGAGCCCTATAAAAAAAGTGTTGAAAATAAACAGTAGAATAAAAGCGTACTCGTTATTAAAAACCCAATGTAAACAAAAAACGAGTATAATATAATACTATATTATACATACATAAATTATATATTATATATATATATATATTAACTGTACCTGCCTGATGCAAATGTTATTAAATATCGTTTCGATAATCTTATTATTATAGATAATAATTAATATTAAAATATTAATTACAACTATTTTTTTTTTATTTATTATGTAAGATTCCTGAATCTGTTTTGGACTTTTGAGTTTTGGATCATAATCGACCTGATGTATATTTTGATTCTCCTTGTATTCATAAACTCCTACAGGTACATACACATTATTCCATTAATCACATAATATTCATATTATATTGTGTAGAAATAGGTACATATTATACATATAGTGATTGAATATTTTATACATTGAATCTATGACAGCTTTTTTTATCTAATAACTTGGATTTTAACTGGAAGAACTAAAAAGTGGAAACGTATAGGGGGCTAACCCTCCTCAGTCCCCATTATATCCCCGTAGTTATGCCGATGAGTCAATAATATGTCACATGGTGAATGACAAATCGCTTAAATAATAAAGACTGGATTACCAGCCCTATATTATCATACATCACAATTATAATAATACTATGATACTACCCAATTTTACTCCGATGAGCACCAATGGAGATCAGTGGACCGGCAAACATGAAGTGTGTGTATGTTACAATAATAGACGGCCCACCACTATAAACTCAACCATGCGTACTTACGATTGAAAAAATAATGCAGTAAAGTAAACGTATTGAACACGTGTTCCTCGAAAGGATATAATACGTCGTATTGGCTGTATCGGAATACAAATTAGCGTATTACAGTAACTGGTATAATATTTTAACAGTATCGCGATGGACTGCTCGCGAAAAATATTGATCTCCGTTAAATTAATTGAAAAATGAATTAATTTAATCTCAGGCTTTGATGGATCATACAATAATAAAGGGCGATACTCGTTTGCGTACATTTACCCCTTTTTGCAACTCGATTGCGTATATTTTTTTTTTTTTTTTTTTTTTTATTTTTAATCTAGAATTTATACAATCTATACTACAAAAAGTACAATAAGCATAATGTATGTTTAATTAAGTGCAATAGCTTGAATGTCTTGAGAGAAGAAACCGTCCAGTGAAGATACTTCGACTTGAATTTACAATTATTTAGGTGTATTCATATTATGTTTACTTTATAAGGTCACGGGGCCATTGTCGTTTAAGTCTCCTGGTGGGATTTCCTGGGATGGAGATGGATAATAGCTTTTTTATATGGGGATTAGGGTGATTTTGAAGGCGATTCCTAAATTTTGAGTAGTATAGCTTGGCTGTATCAGTGACTTTCGGAATGTGAAGATCTGTATGAAGTGTGTGGTTTGAAATATAAGGAGGAGCATTGGTTATGAGTCGGAGGATTTTTGATTGAAACACTTGTATTTTTTTTGTATTTGATATTTTTGCCGAGCCCCAGAGCTGTATGCCATAGAGCCAGATAGGCTTAAGAAGAAGATTATATATATGAATTTTTGTTTTGAGGGATAATTTTGAGAATTTACCGAGAATAGGTCTGAGAGAGTAGAGTCGTTGATTTAATTTTAATTTTGTTGTGTGTATGTGTTTAGCCCATGTTAGACGTTTGTCGAAGGTTAGACCTAGATATTTGGCTGTTTCGGAGTTTGGTATTGGTTTGCCGTTTATATGTACCGGAGGAGGTTGTCTGTGGCGAAGAGCAAAGGTGGTGTGTACAGATTTGTTTTCATTAATTTTGACGCGCCAGAGGGAGTACCAGTGTGATAGATCATTTAGGTGTCTTTGGAGAGTAGTTGAAACCATGTCAGAATCGGTGTGGGTGGCATATATTGCTTTGTCGTCGGCATATTCAGCTATTTGTGTATTCGGATTGGTGGGTTGGTCTGCAGAGTATAGATTAAAAAGAGTTGGAGATACAACAGCGCCTTGAGGAACACCAGCTTTTATTGGGGATATACTGGAGTATTCGGTTCCTGACCTGACAAAGAAGTAACGTTCGTTGAGGTATGATTTAAAAAAAAGGTAGTATGATGGGGGTAGGAACGATTTTAGTTTATAAAGAAGACCGGGATGCCAGACCTTGTCGAAGGCCTGTGCAACATCAAGAAATACTGCAGAAGTGTACAGTTTCTTTTCCAGAGAATAGGCAATAGTATCGGCTAGTCGGTGCATTTGATGGATGGTTGAATGGTGTTCTCTAAATCCAAATTGCGTGTCAGGAATTAGTTTCTTTTCTTTGATGATTGGGTAGATTCTGTTTAGTATGAGTTTTTCTAAAAGTTTTGCAAAGAAAGGTAACAAACTAATTGGCCTATATGAGGAGGGGTTATCTATTGGTTTATTTGGTTTAGGGAAGAGAATAATTGTGGCAAGTTTCCATTGAATCGGGAAATATGAAAGTCGGAGTATTGCGTTAAAAATATGAGTGATGTGTACTATAGCTTTGTTTGGAAGTCTGCGGGCTATTTCGGCTGTTATCAAATCATGACCAGGTGATTTACCTAGTGGAAATTTTTGTATGAATAATTTTATCCCATTTGGAGTGAATGGTTTGGGTGGAAGTGTCATTGGGAGTGGGCTATCTAGAAAATTGCGTACTTTGTTTTCTATGGAAGGAATGGTGGAATCGTTTGGGTTAAAGACTTGGGAGAGATGATGTCTGTGTACTTCTGCTTTCTCTTTATCGTTTATAGCGAGACTGCCGTCTATTTTTTTGATTGGAAATGACATTGTTTTGATTTTTAAGATTTTTCTAGTGGTTTTCCACAGAGAGCCATCTTTTTCAGTTAAGAGGCTAGTTTGTTTGGCGAAGTCTTCTGAACGTTGTTTCGCCATTTGTCGTTTGAGTAATGTGCATAGGTGATTATAATTAGTTTTATCGGTGGGATATTTTGTTCTCTGCCAGGTTGCTCTGGCACGTCGATTGCGTATATAAATTTTTAATACTCCTGTTTAAATTACCTAAACGTAGAACTTGTTAGCGTACATAAACCATTGTAAAAATTTACAAAAACTCAAAAAAACTTATAAAGAGAATGATCGTGTTTAAATGCTTTGTAAGATTATTTTCTAATATTTTTCTTCTCACTTTTACAGGAAAATCGTGTATATCGCATATTCAAATAAAATATGCATTTAGAAATAAATAATAACATAAAACGTAGCCAAATTATTACCGGAAAATATTGTAACTTCATTATACTCAATTCGATGAATACGTATATTTTGTCGAGATGTTTAAAATAAATCGAAGCATTAGTGCATTACCTTGCATTATGTACTAGCTGCAAGTAGAACAAGTTTTAATTGTTATAATATTAGTCTAAATTGGGAATACAATTTAATAGTTGTACGCAAACAAGTCGTCATTTTTTATTTTGTGTTTAATATTATAAAATAATATTAATATCACACGTAATAATATGGCACTAATAAAGTAAGAGTTTTTGAAAGAAATATAGGAAGTACCTAATTTTAAACTATAACTTAAATAATATAGGACTTCTATTTTTTAAATATAATTAATTGTAATATTATAATTACATTACTAAACCTCATAAATTACTATAAATCTATCAAATAATATCATCTTATATATTCTTATATTTTAAATAATTGTTTTTAAAAAAACTACATGATTAATTATACATATTTATATAATTTGATTAATTTGCAATTTGTATTTAAACATTTTATATGAATTATTAACTATACGTAAAGTATATTTTTATTTAACGATACATTATTTTAGCAATCAATTGTTCCAACCAATTCACCAGATACCATCATTTCAGCAATATACGCCATACGCACTTGTAAAGTACACTCCATTATAGTTGTCTATAACCCCAAGTCTTAATGGATCGTTAATACATTTGACGTCACGCATAAACTCTATAGTCTCAACTAAATAACTATCAAGATATTTACGAGTCATCTTTTGGTATAGTTGTAAGAAAACCGAATTGTGGTTACAGGACTATCATTTAAGTAGTTCGTAGTGGTAGTTGTAATAATCAAAAAGCACCTACTAAATAGTTAAAAAAAAAAAACGCTAAAGTATAGAAGCCAAAACAATACCTGGTTTTAGAAAATTTAATGATATTGCTACTGCAACAGCTAGGTACATAATTTGCAGAAAAAACATATATTTTGTCAAATGACTCCCGGTTCATTAATCAATTCTTATTTATTGTCAAATATTAACAAACGCAGAATTAAAAAAAAAAACTATTAAAGAGTTGTCTTAAAATCAAGATATTGATAGTATAATAATTATAATTTATAGTTTAAGTATGGCAACTAATTGTCCATTCTTCCAGAAGTGTATTATTATATAATGAGTTCCTGATACAGGCATACAGCTGTATATACCAATATATTATATGTCTATATATTTATTATACACTTGTATATTTATTATTTAAAATTATTTTTTATAATAAATATTCATTATTATTCATGAAAAAAGTAATAATGACCCTGTCTGATCGCATTGGTATAAAAATTCAATAACTACTCTACATAGGTATCTGTATAATATTGTGACATTATTAACTAATGTGGTCATGAGTTAGTAGGGGTTACAATATTATACAAAAATGCTATTCAGTATTGTATGAAAAATTAATATTCGCCTACATCGTTTATACTTTAAAAATAAACAAAATGGAATAATATACTTTATTATATTTTAATGTTCTATTATGTTATACATGTTAGTCTGGTTTCATAACAACAAAAGACTTTTATAACAATAAAGAAATATCTCAAAAATTGTTCAGGTACATGGTACATATTAGAGAAAACATGCGGATAGCTGCAGGGCCGTGCTATAAGGGAGGGGGGGAAACGGGACAAAAGCCACTGGCTTTGAGGGAAAAAATAATAGAAAATTAGAAATGCATTATTTTTTTATTTAGTTAGATTATTATTTTTCTAATAATTTATTTATTTTCATTTTATGAAAATGACAAGACAAATAGATAATAGTCAATAAATACATAGAATATAATTAAAAATAATTACAAGTTAAACAACTCAAAATTATATTAAAATAAAAATATAATATTTTAAAAATACGATCATTATTTATATTAAACATTTAAAATAGAATATAAGTAGACGTATACCAGTATGTGAGTTAAACTTAAATTATAAACATGTAGCTAATAGTGTGTAATGACATAGGTGATTCGATAATTTGAATTTCCAATTTATTAAAAAAATCAATCGTAAATTTAGCTAAAAATGCTTCTTGAATATATTTACCTAATTAATTTTTTTTTAGTAATAGTCCTTATTGGTACTCGTATAGTTACGCTTCTCAGTCCTCGGCATCAACCGTTTTGCTCCATATAAGTCTAAAATATTCTTCAATCCGCTATTAATATATTCGCCATAAAAAAACAGGTAGTCTAAATTTTAAATTATAATTCACAAATTTATTTCAAGTGGATAACGATTCAAATTGTCATTATAATTAAATACTTATATTCACATAACTGAGTTTAAAATTGTCTATAATTTACGATATCTTTGTTGCTTATATTGTTATTATTTAGAAATATATATACATATGTATACCTATATTAAAATTTACTATTTTATTTTTTATATAATACGGTTAGCAGTCTAGATGTCAAATTACAACTCCCAAAAATCGACATATTTTTATTAACGAAAAAAAACCAGAGAAGTCGCTCGTTCTGATGTAGATGTGAAATGTTGAATACTAACCTTTAGGCATTGATTATGTATTTATTTATTTACGCCAAATGGCATTTTACAATTCATAGTAAAATTATTAACAAAAAATGATATAAAATAAAATAAATAACGCAGGTAATAATATAATATAATGCTAAAATTTAAAATAATACAATACCTATAAATGACAATTTACAAATTTAACAGAAATAAATATACAAAAATAAGTGCATATATAGGTTATGGAGTTAATATAAATAGAATAGATATATATAAGACAAAACAATAGTGCATCTACATTAAATAAATAAATAAAGAATCGATCCTCACTACCAATACTTACGTAGGTATTATCCTATAAATTGGCCAGTCATCACAGTAGTAGTTGTTATAGTCACACAAAATAGTACAAGATAATGAGATCGAAACTGAACGTAAGGAGTTTAAAAATAAAGCCGGTAAAGATTTTTGACTAAAATTTAAAAATTAACCATATTGAAGAATGAAGAATTGTCTTCTTCAAATAAAAACACGTATCAATATAAATTTAATATATTCATTGGCCATTGCTTCATTCAGAATCTAAATTATCAAACGTAGTATAAACATTTAGTATGTGGATGTACATGTTATTATCAAAAATTATTATTTTATATTTACTGTGTTTAAAAATGTTTTGTGTAAAACTATGTTAGGTAACAAAGTGTGGTTATATAGACAGTGGGAACATTGTATAGTGGTCAGTGAAATGTGTTTTTATTGTTCAATTGAACATTTAAATCCAAAAGTTGAATGATGATAAAATATATCAACACCAACATATTTATTGTCTAGGTAAATATTTACAGAAACCTTGAAAATGTGTATAAAATATATAGGTACATGCATGAATATTCAATACTGTCAGGTATTTTTAATTTTTGATACCAGTCTCACGTACATCACATTAAATATGATTGGTATAAGTACCAATATAGTATTTATATACATACTTAAAATAATATATCAGTACCTATTCTATTTTATTTAGTGTTTACTACTAAAATAAATATAAGATACAAATGTAAATGTATAATAAGTATATGAAATAATCGTACATTTATATTAATACATAAGTACTCGTATATTATATACAGTGCAGACTATTGATATTTGATAGTCGCAGCGTACAAATCATTCTTTTCATTTCTTTAAAAAAAAAAAATCATTTCTACATGTAAGTACTCATGTCTACTTAAATCTATATTACTGAAAAATCGATTTTTTTTATGACAACTTACACTTTGAACATTTTAAATGCAGTAAAAATCATATTGTTATTATAAATATTGTAACTTAAAAATGTCTATTCAGTAATTTTTTTTAAAAATTTTTTTATATGATAATTTATTTTATGTAAGCATTTAAAATTTTAATAAAAGTATAGTATGACATTGGCAATGAAAATGCTAAAGAGGAGAAATTCAGGATCGAGATTTGTGGCTACTATATTATCATTGTATTACAACAGACTTGCCACAATCACTATAAATTTATAAAATACGTACTAGGCACTGTAAAAGACGATGACGCAAAAACGATAGTTTGATCGAAAAAAATCGGATGGTACGTCGAACGGAATGAAAACGGCAAGCACCGACTGAATTCGAATATTTACTTTTAAACTAAATACAGTTGTAGATCAATAATAAGTAAAAATCATGTAAAAATATAATTATGAATAACGTTATTCAAAATAATGTTTGTGTTACTTTTACGCAAATCTATTATAATTTAATAAATTGTTATTATCTTAAATTTATCATCATCCAAATGAAAATTTTAATTTAAATAGTTGAAATATTGGCGTTGGTTCGAAGTCTAACAGATAAAGTTAGGCTGAAGATAATATGGATATAGTGAATTGCAAATAAATTTTGAGTTCCATAGGACTTGCAAAATGTTAATAAGTAGTAGCTACTAAAGTATATGATCTTAGAACTTTTAAAAAGTAAGTCTTACAAATAAAAATTATATTACATAATTGTACAGTGGGATTAATGGAGATAGGGAAATTGTATGGTCCAATACTTCCAAGACCCATATCCTAAATTCCTAAAATAGATAAATATTTAAATGTTCAATAAGGCTTATATTTATTTTAATTTTAAAAATAACCAAGAATTTATATGGAAATCAATTTAATATGAAGTCAAATAAAGTTTATTAAAAATAATAAAAACATAACTGTAGAAAATAAAAATAAAACTTTTTTCATCTTATTCTATTAGGTATGTATAATAACATTACTATTGTATAAGTCAAAATAAAAGATTTAGCCAATGGTAGAGACGGGGCACAAGAAAAAAAAATTTTCTGGATAAACCAAAGGTATGTTAATTCTTGTAAATAAATATAAATATTTTGTATAGATTTTAAGTGTCTGGGTTAAAGTGGTCGGGAGCCAACTTTATGGACGTAAACATAGTATAAACACTATAAACAGAAAACAGATTATCAATCGAAATAAAATAAATTAGCCCGTAAGAATTTATACAATACCTACTAATTACCGGCTACAGTATCACCGGACTCCGCCCAGGTTAAAATTAATCTCTCTCCATCATTTTCTGTTTCGCTTCAGTTAAAATTTATAATACAAGCTCTTATGAACACAATTCCATTGATTACTTTTATAATTTGCTACATGATTATGGATATATTTTTGATGTAAACACAAAAAACTGGAAACCCATTCATTGAATGATAATAAATTATAATATTCGACGTGAATCCAAAATATCATTCTAATTTGTAGTTGTATACTTGTATTTATGTGTTTAAAATTCAGATGTTGCAAATCATGAAAGTAAAAATAGTAAAATTGTGTTCATAAAAGTATTTAATTTTAAAGTTTTATTTTTATATATATTTATTTCTAAAACATTTTGTTCAACATTAGTGGTTGGTCTTAATGAACTAATAAACATGATATAGCTGACCATGATTTTTTAATGTACCTAGGCATACAATGTCCGTGTCTTATCTCCATTGAACTAAATGACATATTATTTAAAAACCACTTTTATACTTCAGAACATTATCGAGAAAACTTTAGAATGACAATGAGTACCACGACTGAAAAGACTTTTCAATGGTTATGTCGACTCAGCAATTTCGTCCAATATAACTTTTTCTCCAGAACAGCAAAAGTCGGATGTTTTATGAAATAATTTTATTACCTGGCAATACTAACAAATTTTTTTCATATTTCCAATAGAAACATGGCCATCGTTTGCACAATCAATTGAAGGGCCGTGTTTAAATGCAAATATTTCTTATTTTCTTAACGCCACTAAGGAGAATATGATTAATTAAGATATAAAGATTTTTCGTTGTGAATTATTATTTTAATGGAGAAGCATTCTTTCTGTTTGCTATAATGTAAAATATATTTAGTTCTCTTTGACGATTTATTTACCAGTATTACTGATTTCCCTATTGACATTCATTTCATTTTCTATATGCAACAATGAAATCTCTTTGCCCCTCGTGTATTATAGCGGCTAATATTAGGTTTTCTTCTTTGCATTTCATAACATCAAAATAATAAATTTCACATTTATATAGAATATATAGAATATAGATATAATATTATAATAATACCACTGGAGAACCAGAGTGTCCCCCGAAGGGAGAGGATGAAAGAGAATTTCCCTCATATTTTCCTGTATCCTTCAGTATTAATAATCTGTTTGTAATATGCCTAGAGTGCAATAGAGTTTATCAAGTTTGTCCTCCTTAAACCGCTCTTAAAAATTGGTCTAAATATGCCACAATATCAAATTATTTATAAATATCAGGGATGACTAACGTGTGGCTCACGCAGTCATGTCTTAATCATACACTGATACCACATTATATGTATTTATTTAAATAATAATATTCAAATTTAATAACGACATTTTCAAATACATACATTTTTGATATCAGACCACCGAAAAAGACATTATTACGATTTATTCTTGTATGAAGCAAAACTTTTTATGCGAATATCAAAACATATGTATTATAGGTATTTGAAAATGCAATCATAAAATTAGAATACTATTAATAAAATAAAATAAAATATAATATAACATCACTACTGTATGGTGTATTGATGTTACTATCTCACTTAACAATTTATATTATATTATATGATGTATAATAAATTTTCTCCGAATATTCAGTCAGTCGAATATCGTGAAACTTTTTTATTATTAGCTCTTAGTTCTTGATATTCCTAAATATGTAGGTATATATTACAAACTCTTATAGTTAACACCTGCAGGTAGCAAGGAATCAATATACTATAAATAAGATTTAGGTATTTTTTGTTTGTTAAGACAATCATATTTTAATGCAATTCGCACTGATGTGTAACTAATTAATATATTATGAACGTTTTTATATTTTTAACATAAATATAAATAAGTATTTAATAAAAATCAACTCCATATGTCTACATAATAATCATATTATATATTATTATAATATTATGTATTTTAGTTAATCGACATTTTTGTATGTGTGGTTACATATTTGTTTATAACTTAGATTAATAAAATAAACTTATTATAAGACTAATCGTGTCTTCTTTAGAATTTTAAGTTTATACCCTTTCTTCAAAGCCTTAATATTTTATATTAAGTACCATTCAATATTCTATAATATTTTAAAATAACCTTTATTCCTCTTAACTATTACAATTAATCATTATGTATTTATGTGTCATCGTGTCATTATATCACAAACATGGATAATCAGATTGTGATAATTATAAGCTATGAACCATTTCCATAATCACACTAGTCTATACCAGGGGTATCCAACATTTTTTACTTGAGAAACATAAAAATTAAAAATTATAGCTCCGAACGGCCTAAATATAATATACTAATGTAAATCACTAATCAATTATTGCATTTGTAATATTTAGTTTTATAAAAAAAATATAGAGAAGTATAAAGAGTACCTATACGTAATGTAATGTACTTTTCCCAAATTGAAAAAAGTGTATTATAATTTTATTTAATATTGAATATTAAACTATTTATATATATTTTTTTTTAAAACAAAATAAACAAGATAATATAAATAGTTCATTTTTGGATTATTCGTTGCAGTTAACTGGTCAAGAGTAAAAATTTATCGACGGTAGTCCTGCACTAATGATGTTTTTCTGATTAGGGGTAGGGGCTTACGAATTATTTCTACTTTCCTTACACACAAGTAACACACTATTAATTTAAAAATATACATATATATCATTCATTATTGCAATATATTTGTAACAAAGCAATATACTATATAATATTTTTATCTAATATAAAAATATTTGTTTGGAGAATTTCAGCCCCAAAGAACTCCCTCCCTCTTGAGTGCGTACGGATTGGTTGGTCGAAGTTTTAGACTACTACTATTACTACTACTATATTTTCTCCAAATGTTAAGAAGATTATTAGCTGCATATGCTAATTCAGTCTAAGGGTCAAGGTTACAAATTGCGTGGCCTCGTGCAAAATATTTTAGGGGCCATTTTTAATATTTTCTTCATTCTGAAAGACAATAAATTGTTTCAATTATGACACAGTAAGTAGAAATAATGTTGTTTTAAAAAATAATATAAACAAATAATCCAATAATACAATACAATTATAATGAAGGATTCTAAATTCTAATCATTTTCCACACACTTATATAAAATAACATACCAAAATGGAAAAATACTTGAATATAGAGGTGAAATATATTAAGTTCTGGTTAGGTAAACTAAAACATTTTGAATATTCCACTAAATAAAATAATACTACGCAACAGCTAATAGTCAATAACATTATACTCTTTACTTTTTAGTTCAATTAATTAAAATATATTAATAATATTTTGTAATTATATTTTCCATAGGCAATGTTATTGGTTTTAATTTAATTTAATTGTTACTTTATATTCATTATTTAAAATTGTAACAAACTAAATCCTAATAAAAGAGAAAGTTATTTATTATTATTCATGGCCGTATTCAAAGGGGGGTTCGAGTTCAAACCCCCTCCCCTGAAATTTCATCGAAAAATATTTTTATTGACTTTCCTTAATAATTCTTAAAATCGTGTAAAATAAAAAAAAATATTTTTTTATCTAAATATTTTTTTTAATTTTAAAGCCAAAAACAGAATACAATTATAATAAATATGGGACATTTCGTTATCAACAACTGAGGTTTATGGACACGACAATGAATGAACCCCACTCCTACCCCTAAAAAATGAATCCTGGATACGGCCATGTTATTATTATCCATATCAGCTAAATTATATATGTCTTGTAGCTCAGTAGCTCATAATCAGAAGCGGTAGCAAATGTAACGTATACGACAATGAGAGAATAAAAAGAAAAAATAATAATATTATAGTATTAATGATATTATTAATTCACACTCCAGTGTTACGGTCACAGACATTGAGATATATCAAAATTTGACGTAGTATATTTTAATCATAATTAAATTCTTTTCGGTTAATAATTAATCACAAGATATGGAATTTTACTTTTAAATTGAATTAAGATTACATATTTACACTATATAGACATTATTTAATGACGATACTTTATTGTCCCGACAATTCATCTAGAATGTGTAAATACTGTAAATAATTTTATCTTTTTAAGTTTGTGAAAATGTGGTCTGAGACTTACAATTTAGAACCCTATAGTATGTACGATTATTTTCCGTGTTTCTACATACCTCTAACTTTGCTTGTGAAGCCCTGTGTAGGTCCACTGGTTGTACTGCCCTGTTCAATCTAATATAACATAATATAAAATATCAAATGTTAAGTTGAGAAGAATCGACTTTATTTCATATTTATTAGAGTAAATTTACCTATTATTAAATTTAAAGGAAAGAATTATAACCAAAACTTTGTAGATTATTTTTATTTTTATTTTTAAGTAAGTTATGAATAACTTAAAATATTAACTTTTTGTTTTTTAATCCTGGATGATATTTTATATTTAATTATTTAAATTTAAGTAAAATTGTAAATTAATGACGTATTTAACATACCTACACCTAAATAATATGGTCAATAAAATAAAAAAGCTACAACTATATGTAGGTACTAGCAATAGCAATAATATGATATTCTTATTTAAAATTCAGTTAACTATAATTTACAGCAAGTCGTTTTTTTTAACTTATTGAAGAAATGACATATACCCATGTGACTCGCGTCTTATTTACAAGATCAAAATTTACTTATTATTATTATAAATTTTAAATTTTTAGTATACATTTATAAATATTTTAACTCTTAATATATCATTATAAGCTATGCGACTCGCGGCCATATTTACGAGCATGTTGGTCACCCTGGTATAGACTATTGTTTATAGTATACAGTACATTAGTATCTATCTATAGTATTAGTATAAATCTATTGTACACAGATTCTATACAAAGTAGAATACTAGAATAAATAAACGTGATGACAATATAAAAATGTTAGAAATGACTTGATTGTTGTATCAGTGGGAAACTATTGAATAATAACACTTCATGTCCTCATCTAAGTTTCAAGCTTGATAGGCTTAAGCGGTCGGAATATCATTTCTTTTAATCACTTTTTTTCAAGTTTTTAAAATTATATTTTCTATATTAAATTTTTTATTACAGTTGTAATATTTAAAATTTTAAAAGTTGAATAATATTCGTTGTTTATACATATATTGGTTAAGTAAGTACCTATATATCCTATACACAATAACACCTCTGTAATACCTCATATATCATATAATAATTTTAGTTAAGCTCTTACTGTATTTTAATTTTCCAATAGTAAATAAATTATTGACACTTTATTTTATTTATTTTTCTTTTGAATATGTATACGAAAATTAAAATATCTTCATCGATTGTTCAAACATTTATTGGCTCAATCATATATTTAATTCTGTTTAATTGAGGTCAATTGTTTACTTTTTTATTCTATTTAAAATATTTTCGAATAATCGTAGGTACCATATAATATTAGACATCAAGGTTGTTTCATTCTTTTTTATTATTTTAATATATATACCTATACAGTACACATAAATCATAAAAAAATTGATTACACATGTGACATCCTAAATTTGGGTAATTATTAAAAGGGAACACATTTCAAATTTGATTATTTCAGAAATGATTAGCCTACAACATATAATGTATATATTAAGTAATTAAATAATACGATAATAATTAATAGGTATAACCTATCCAATTTTACATTATTAATATATAATAATATTATGTAATTTAAAATTAATAATTCAGAATATATCATATCAATATTTTGTATGTTATTACTTATTATTATACCGATGAATTCAGTTAGATTATGAGGATGAGGATACAGTTACTAGTTAGCGCCTATATTACGAGCACTATTAGTATTTACTTGTGCATATACAGATATATCATAGCTAGTTTATATCAATTTTACTAATTTTTATGATATAATATCATATATATATAGTATATTTATTATTTACTTAACAGTGAACTTATGTCTAATAGGAACATAATAATACCACTTTTGTATTATTATGAAATTTATCATCTGTGGACTGTGGTACCTATTATCAAATTTGACGTAAAATAAATCACTTTAGTACTACACACTTATGACTTGTCCGTCATACTTAATATCATTCAATAAACATTTTATGCTTCAAAAATAAATTTACCTAATTTACAAGTTATTTCGATGCCTTGAAATTGTAATTTTATAAAGGTCAAAATTATTACTAATATATGAAGTACAATATAAACAATTTTTAAAAGGGATATAGTCATATAGGTGTATAGGTAATTGTGTGCAAGATATAAATTATAACTAATGGATGAATGGCATTCTGATCATTCTACTTTTGACTTTGACACATCATAATTCATAAATCAGTATTATATGGGTTTTGATTATTAATTATAAATTTGTTATGTGTATGTGTGTAGAGGTATTTTACACCAATAAAAATGCAGACATTTGATAGATACGCCTCATCTGTTATGTAACACAAGTACACAACCCAGTGAATGTTCCAATGATTGATATAGTGATACATAGTTATTAGTCATACAATCATAGCAGTCATTAGACATAAGTGGTAAGTCATACAGCTATACACTCATATAGCTTTTATGGGTATAAATTATAGTTGTATAGGTGTTGTTTTATAAGTATCAAAATAGGCTATTATACTATGGACTCTAAGTGCCTATTAAGTTATTTTTAATATGGAACTTTTGTTAATAACTATAAAGCAGAAAGTTGAAAGGTATACTACGGGGGTGATTGTATAATATGAGTATCATCATAGTATCCAAAGGAAACCTAAATTAAAATTGTAGAGTTTATGGTAGATAACCTACAGTGAAATTGCAAATTAATAAAATGAAAATATATATAAAAAATTAATAATGTTTAAATACAATTGAAAAAAAAAATTAAAAACCTTTATTGAAAGTAATATAATACTTGATATTTTATTTTAATTATCTAAATAATATTTTATTTAAATATTTCTCAAAAATTAATAATTTTTTTTCAAAAACTTTTAAAAAATTAAAAAAGTGTTATTTTAAAACAAAACAAGAAATCAAATAATAGTATACCTAATTTAACAACTATAATGTGTATACACTAATACCTACCTTTTATCTGTATAAAAATCACAATACTTTCACACGCCACTCAGTCGATATATTTAATAATCTCATTATAATATAAGTACACGTTTAAGATTTAAAATTTAAATATTGAATAAATTATATTGATGTTTTTTTAATGTTTTTATATTGATAGCCAATAAGTATATATTTACAAGAATACTATTTTAAATGAATTATTCTATATTAATGTATGAATGTATCACATATTACTGTTTTACCATAATTGTTAACTTTTTAGTAATTTGCTTCGAGGATCACTCGTTAAAAATTCGAACAATAAAAATTGCTGAAACTAAAATATATTCTCACTTAAATTGCATTTGCAATACTTGTAATAAAATTATATTCATTGAGAAAACGTTTGCTTATTAATTATTATATAATTTTAATTAAGATTGATAATGTAATAAGTTATTACATACTAATAAGTTTCTTTTCTTAATATGATGAATATCGTGTATAAAAACAAAAAAAAAATACGCACTTCTGTATAATAATTATGTGTCTTTTTGAGTTTACTTTTTATAATATACAACGTCAAATTATACGTTACTGCAGTAAAATAAATAAAATACGAACATACTCTTTGTCTATCTGCCCGTTTCTATATATACAACGAAAAACTCTATAATATATTCAATATATAATAGATACCTCTACTTTACTTATAATTTATATTTTTGCTGAGTTCACAATTTTTCGAGCAATAATAGTGAGTATCAATAAACCTTCTAACCCTTATAATATACTATGTATAATTTATATATATTATACTATATATTACAACCCTTGGCCCATAGTGGATAATGCCAGTGTGCCACTATGTATCATAATATGACATGTACCTAAATATATTATGTATGTTTATAATTTTCAACGATTTCTCGTCTCGTCTCATTCAATTATTTTAGTGCACATAAAATCAAATTAAATATATTAAAATTCCCTCATAGTTTTTCATAAAACACGGCTATACGGTTATATAATATGTCAAGGATTAAATGCTCGTTCATCATTGAAAAGATATTTATCACAATATCTATATAATACCAAATATCGTGAGTTTGTATTTCACTCTTATAGAATCAAAAACATTACTTTCATATATTAAACCATAATATCATAAAAAAACACCCATTAAATATGATATATTTGATATTTAGATTATGATTATACTAAGGCACTTAGCTAATACTATCTAATATACTTAAACATAGTTATGCATTATTAAATTTTTTTAAATGTTTTAATATGATTTAAGTTCCATATTTAATCGTGAGTGGATTAACCCATGACCAATTAAATTATAAATATCCCAAAGGATATGATTCTGCCATCACGAAGAAAGGCTTAGGAGGGCGTTATATAAATTATAAGCACAGTATTTAATCCCTATTATAATTCACTTAGTTTCATTAATGACTAAATAATAATTTATAGTGACAAATGATAAGGCGAAAAATTATATGTAATGATAACTATAGTGGAACTGTTTATAGTAGTGTTTATAATTTTATTGCCCACGACGTTTCACACTTATATATTGAACATAACTAAAATCAATCTACTACAAAACATTTTTACGAATCTCTATTTAAATATAATAAAATTAAAGTGTAATTTAAAACCATAAGCCAATACAGCCAGAAACCTTAAAATGTAGGTATCGCTCTACTCACTGCTGTAAAGTAAATGTCGAATACACCTCCTCATCATTGAATAGATCACCGTAATAGTGTAATGACTAATGGATCATATGGATATATTAAATTTGAATACAATAATAAACCACTGTATATTTAAAATACATTTTGAACGGAGACTCTGTATATTTATATTACCGCTGTCGGAATTTGTTTATTATAAGTAATACGGTAGGTAAGTTAAAATGGCTAAATTAATTTTTAACGAAAACATTTCATTTATTACATATTAGCATATATTTATATCATAATATATCATCATTTATCATAGTTAACTTTCGAGTCAATACCGACCTACTGTATAGAACGGCGTAAATAAGTTCGTGATGTAAATAAACAATAACTTAAAATATATTTAAACATTTTTAAAATGTCTTACGAGTATAAAATATAATAATATTTGAAAAAATTCAAATCTCCACGAATAATATTAAATAAAAAAATTACTAAAATCTTTTAGTTTGAAAATCTAATTTTGTCAAAATTTGAATTTAATTTCTATAAAAAATATTGGTTATATATTTTTTTAGATTTTTAAATTGTATTAAAAACTATTTACGAAAATCATTGTAATGAATTGTCTATCCTTAGCTATAAAAATTGAACATTTTATATATTTATATAACTAAAAAATCTTACCTTTACGTAATTTTAATATTTTTATATTACAATAAGAATTTTATCATATTTTTCATCTTGTTAACCGAACATTAATATTTTTATCAAGAATAAAAAAAAACTATCTTCATACTATTTAAAATAAAAAATTACATTGAACACAATTATATTATATAAGCTAGGTTATATAATATTAATTAGATATTTATATTGGGTATTTATAAATGTGTGGTAGGACCTCTGATAGTTCAATACAATTTTTTATCATATCATATCATATTGTTACTGATAAGTGCTAGTGTTATAAAGAATTAAAACTGTACCTATACAAACTCTTGGTGAAAGTTACGGAAATCTAAAGCATGAATCTTCTACCCGAGGTACGTGAACTCATTTCATTATAATATGATAATATGATATTGTAATTAACTAAAATAACACTTATATAACTATTAAGATTTAAATGATCTAAAATATCAATAAAATTACATTTCAGAAAATGCATTTGTGGCTTGAAAATTTAAAGAGCTAAAAAAAATACCTACAAACTCCCCAAAAATGAATTTAAATATAAATTTACATTAAATCATTTTATTTTTTTCTAATTACAAGAACGAAATAAATAAATATTAAAATTTAGCAAAAAAAATTGTATGGATACGTTTATCAATATAAAAAATGAGTAAAAACTTAAATTAGACAAATTTAATTTTTATTTCACTATCTATTACACATTTGTACTATTTGTCTATGTGTTATATGTTTATATTTCAATGAAGTCAATTTTTTAGTCATAATACAAGAAATAGGTCAAAAATATCATCAAAAATGCATTAAAAACGTCAAAAATGCCCCCAAAAAATGTTTTAGTTACAACACAGAATGCTTGAAACACATTTATAGCTTAGAAAAAACAGCGTAAAACATTAAAAAAAAAAGAAGAAAATGCATTGAAATCGGAGCCCTAACAATTATTATAATTTACAAAACTACACTTTTTGTATTCACGTGGCTTCCTGCTTAAACAATTTAAATGTCAAAACTAAACAATATATATGCCAGTTTTCCTTTAAACATATTATTAACAGGTACATAATATTAATATATTAAGTATGACAAAATTGTCGTTGTTAAATTAGGTAGTATTTAAATTTTAGTTACACATTTTAATAGCAGCAAAAAATAAGTGAACGATTAGTGGTACCCGCTACTTAAAGTATCTAAATGTTTAATTAAGATAACTATAAATCACATATTATGGTTAAAAAAAAATTCTAGATTGGAGTAAAGCAAAATTATCAATTATGTTTATCATCATATGTTTGTAACCAAGATTCAATTTTTAGAATTGCAAGTTCGTTTATAATTTCGCTTTGTAGGATATCGCTGACTTTACGTATATTTTCATGCAACATGCGGCGTAGAGTTGATAATAATCGTTTGGATATTCAATTTGAACATGAAGTACATAGAAATACGTGTAAAATAATAATTACATATTATGGGTTATTGTGTTCCAGTGGCGTTAAATGATTTTGTCATGGGGAAGGGGGGATGTGGCGTAAAAAATAAAACAAAATTTAATACATTAACATTATAATACAATATACATAAAATTAATTATTATAAATATTAAAGAAAAAATTCACTGGAGTATCTATCCCCCTCATCACCACCGTTTGACTACCACTAGTGTGTTCTAATTCTTCTGTTTTTAACATGGTACTAGTAACAATTATATAACTAATAGAGGATTTTTATACTATTAGAATATAGCTTTGGAAATGAACAATAATAAACACATTCATCAATAAAATGTGTAAATCTTTATTATTTATTTTATATAAACTTTTAGCTGATATTTGACACACAGACTTTTCAACTTTTGAAAATTTTATCCTTGTGAGTTTTTTTTAAAAATATTGAACTTTTCAATCAAATTGTAGTCAGAAAACTTTCTACTAGTTAATTCCTTTGTCGTTGTGAGGTACAAATCACAAAACATCTATGCAGTAAGCTTTTATTTTAAATTCCAAATAACCATTAAAATTTACTTAATTTCCATTAGTTGTTTTGTTATTTATAAATTGCTTTATGCTGATTAAAAGTATTTTTTTTATATAGTAATATACACTAATACCTACTGTAAAACTGTTGAAACATATAACCATTAACCAGAATGGAGATTTATTTTATCAATGACTGATGGTATTGATTAGGAATGACTAATATTAACTAATTGTAGATAATGTATATATTTACTAATTTACACGTAGCACCAATGCACAGTAAATCATCCAAAAATAATGACAAAAGTTATTTCAAAATAATCAAAATGGTTCATCTCACTAAGTAGACTACGAGCTTCATTAATTCATTACAAATATGAAGTTTTTTATTTCAATTTTCTGAGTTTGTTAACGTTATCTCAATTTTAATTAAAATGTTTAGTTTATACGTATCATTATATATATATTTATATGTATAAATTTTGCGTTATAGATACATTTTTCAAATAAAATTGTACATATCTTTTTGAGAATAAATATGTTTAGCTTTACTTACAAAAAATAATTATTTCGTTTGAATCATTTTTTTGTCCGTCAATTATTGTTCACTGGTGCGCACCCCCACCCCCACCCATTTAAAATAAAATCTATTATATCCGTAGTTTATTGATATATGATACTTTCGCGAATAAAACGTAAAAAAATCACAGTTTTTATGCAATTACTTATTAGTTAGGTATTATCTATAATTTAATATAACATAAAAAAATAACTTTACAAAAAAGATGTCAATTACCTATAGGATATCGCTTTACTGTAAAATAGATGTCAAGAATACACGATCAACGTCTCTTTGAAAAGGTCCTGTAATGAATGTTTTAAATTTGAATTTAATAAGAAATCATCGAATAATATAACAAAAAGGAATTCTGAGCAAAGATACCTAATATTTTAGTAATCAAGATTACCAATTATTTTAATAAAATATTAAAATTTTAACAAATGTCCATATTTTTTCACCGATTATTTTAAAAGGTAATGAAAATTTTCAATTTTCATCTCCTGAAAATACCAACTTAATTCAATTTTCTACCAGAAACCTCTTTCATGATCGTGTTCATAATCAGTAAATTGTTTCTACTAAAAAACCAACGCCTCATACAAAAATATAAAAACATACATAATTGTTAAATAAATATATAACAACTATAAATTATAATATATATTTAATGTTGGTAGGTACTTACTATCTATATCAAAATTTTATTGTGTTGATGAGTTATAACTTTAAATATAATTATATAAATATTATATATTTATTACCTACATTATAATTTATAATTTAGACAAAACAATCCTAAAAGTTATAGAAACAACTATTGAGCATTTAATGAATTAATAACGAGCTAATATCTATGGTCCCATAAATATGATGGATCATTCATTAACCAAATCAATATTTTATGCAATCAGGCCTAAGTGATTTTGTATTTTTTTTTAAAAGTTCTTTATTTTTATTGTACATAGAGAAAATAAAATATAAATAACAAAACACGATACTTACTTAAAATTTAAAATAAAAAAAAAAAAAAAATATCTACCTCTTTTAAGCACAAAGGTACTTGTATTGATAATAGAAAGTTAAAATAACTACATAATATGTACTATAAAATATAAAAACTGATAATAATTTATATATCTATTAGGTATAAAAAAAGAAAAAGAAAAATTTAGTCTGATTTAGTCTTCGCTCCCCGACTAATAAGCTATATTGAAATATTGCCGGAAAAAGTGAAAAATAAATTATAGAAGCATAGTTTGCATTGGTAGAAACACATATAATTTATAAAATGATAATAAATGCATAAACATCACAACATTATTTACAGGTAACTTAAATTTCATATTTTTGTCAAATGTTAAACCCAAATATTTTATACTAAAAACTCTTTATAGTTTATGACATATTGTAGCATTATAAGAATCCAAACTATCACAAGTATTGAAATGTGAATTTATAAGTTATCAAAACTTTCATTATTCTTTTTAATTAAGAAATTCTTAAAATATGTTTTTATACAAAAATTGATAATTTTCTTTGATTTAAATAATTAATTACTTTTATTTAAATCTTGTGTAGCTTTTAAATAAACTTCATTCGACGTTAACACCTGAAAAACAATAGATACGAGTAAAGTGTCCAGATGTCCTGGTTTTTAAAAATTGCTCTCGTCATCAGGAAAATCTTTATCGGGACTTCGATATGTCCCGGATTAATGCGTTAATATGAATTCGTATTATATTATATTAAAATTTATATAATTTTTATGGCATCTTTTGTTTTCTAGTTTTAATAATATTATTTATTAGACTGTTTTTTATCGACACGACGATAAGATCAAATTGAAGCAATTTTAAAAGTTCAAACTAATTTTAAAATTAGTTGTTCAGAATTTTATAATTTTGTTTTAAACCAAAGTGAACTGTTAAAACATGTAAAATCAATTTCAAAATACAATTAACAATAAATTTAAAAATATTATATATCCTAAAATACTAAAATTACATAATTAATTTTGTAAATTAAAATACCCATCTAGATTATACATTTGTTTTATTCAAAATAATTTTTTCTTTATGAAACATTATTTTATTTTTCCCGGTTTTTCTTTTTAATAATTCTGCTCACTTTAGACATGTTTCATTTGCATATGTTATTACTTGACCATCAATTCTTAAATTATATATTTAATTAATCTATAAAATAAACAATAAGGGACTTATAACACTATCCTATGGTAATCAACAATTTCATAGGTATATCATTATAAAATATAATGCATGACTTAATCACATAATTTTTAAAAAAGTCTCTTTTAAATCATATAAATTTCAATGAAGTTTATAATCTAATTTAACTGTCAGAATTTTGTCACAAAATTATAATAGCAGTAAATCTAGTCTGAAATGTCTTATTTAGACTTTTAAGAGTCTTGATTATTATCTACCTATTTGTCTTACTTAAATCATAGAAATACTTTAAGATTTTTCTAGCAAAGTTAATATCTTCAGATACAAACTATTTATTACTTTCTTGATTTTTAATCAAATAAGTATGGTAATTTAAATGAAAAAAGTCTGAATTTTTAAAACTTCAAGAACTTGTGTTAAATAGGAAAATGATAAAAATGTAACTCAGTTGTAATGAATAGGTGGATAATTAAGCTAGCTTTAACATAAAATATTAATGAGAGATCCAATATCACACCTAAATAGTATAACCAAATGAATCCACAAAAATGTCGACGTGAACAGTCCCAAAATTTCTATTTTTTAATTTTTCTCCAAAGCTGTTATAGCTAAACAATTGGTTGATAGCTCATTAAAAATGAATTATCAAGTAGATACAAAATGTGAGATCAAAAAAAATTATTTAATTTTTCACAGTTAAAAAAATAGTTATTCTTTGCTAGATTTTCATTTAGCGTGGTAGATTACTGAAACTGGTGAACGGATTTTGTTATTTGGGGTCTTGTTAGATTCACATTGGCTAGGAGAAGTGCAGTGAAGATTTTTAGAACTTTATCTTCAATCATTAGCTCACTACAAAACTATAAAGTTGAAAAACATAAAAAAACGCCCAATAAAATGTGTTTTAATTTTTTTTTTTAAGTTCTGTAGTGAATTAACTATAAAAAATAAAGTTCTAAAAATCTTCACTGCACTTCTCCAAGCTAATGTGAATCTAACAAGACCCCAACAACAAAATCTGCTATCTAGTTTCGGAGATCTATCTCACAAAATGAAAATGAAAATAAAATACATTGTACATACATATTACATACAATTAATAAATTTCTAAAAATTGAAAATCAAGAAAGTTTACATGCCGATCTCTGACTTGGCAAGCGTTTTTTATTATGAATTTATTATACCTACACGATAATACAAAAAAAATATTAATACATAGATGATCACAATGAATTAATTCCACTCGAGGAATAAATAAAATTTTCCTAGTTTCACCAATATACTCTAAATCATCAATATCAATGTTGTTGAAGAAAATTAAATACACAACGGTGCTTATATCTAATATATATAATGTATGGTAAACTAAAAAAATATCAAAACATTCATACACTTAATTAAAATATATTAAAATAACTTATATAACCAAATTAATATTATATTATTATTATATTTTGTATATTATGTTTGTTACACAACAAATTACTTAGTTAAATATTATTTTAAATCATAAAATAAATCAATAAAAATAATTTAATTATTAAATCAACCTAAATTGGTTTAATAAATAAAGTAATACAGATTTGAATAAATTTACTTGGTTGACAATATATAAATATACAACACAAGTCATGGGTTAATGGAAAAAAATCTTAAAACTTAAATTGAATTAATATAAAAATAAGTTAAACTTAAATATTTTTTTTAAATATACATATATAAATATGGATATACATTTATTTAATCTACATTATAAATTTAACTATACTGTATAAATAGTTATAACAATAAAAGTAAGTCCAAACCATTTAAGTCAAAATGTATTAAAATTTCTAATGGCTAAAAAATTGTATTTTAGAACACATTAATATAATATTATGGGATATAACATGGCAGATTTTTCTTCTGATGCATTCTTAAGTTTGATTTAAATCTGAATGTAGTGTTACACTTATCACATTTAAATGGTTTGACACCCGTGTGCAATCTCATGTGTTCATGTAAATATCCAGGGTCTTTTAAGATTTTCAAACAAACTTTACATTGAGCAGGATTATTATTAATTACTTTTAAAGAAGCATTCTGACTCTCATAATTCTCGACATGTTCATTTTTATTAAATGTAGAAATATTAGCATTGTGGTTTTCTAAAATATGATTACCTAGAGTAACATTTGTCTCAAATTGTTGACCACAGTCTTTACACTTATACATATTTAATATATGTATCTTTGAATGGTCTTCTAATGTAATATTGTCCGTAAACTTAATTTTACAAATTTTGCAAAAGTATTTCATAATTTTTTTTTTATTCATTGATATAATTTTCCTGTTAGTTCTTTTATTTTTACAGTTTATTTCTTCATAATTTTTAAAAAATCGTTTGTGTTTAAATTTTAAATGTTCTCTATAAGAAAATTTGTGTTTAAATGTCTTTCCACAAACACTACAGGTCATAGGTTTATAATTATTTGTGTGAATTATGGACACGTGGCGACCTAAATTAGCTGTACTACTATATACTTTACCACATAACTTACATTTAGTGCCATTAATATGATTACTTCTATTTCGTTTCTTAATCACTGGTTTCTGTTGTATTATTTCTATTGGTTTTTCTTTTTGGAAACTGGTATTATTATGATTAGTTGTATTTAACTCATTGTGAACATTTTTTATATGTACAGATCGATTATAAGAGGTACTATATGTTTTCATACAAATATTACATTTAAATCGACAAGATTTGGTAATATTCTTTGAAGCTTGATTTGATGTAAATTCTGGAAGATTACTTTTACAATGGCGACGACATTCCTTGCTCATTGTCATATGTTTTTTCCACTGAGATATTGAGTTATATTCTTTTTTACAATATTGACATTTCATTTTATCTTGATAATGTATAGATCCAATCTTTAGTTTACCAATGTTTGATTTTAAATTATTAGTTTGTTGTTTACTACAATGTCTTATGTAATGTTCTTTTAAATGCCAATTCCATCGAAATTTCAATGAGTATGATCTATTACAAATCTTACATATGTATGGTACAACATCAGGATGTGACTTTCGGTGTACATTCAATAAGAATGGAGTAGAAAATCTTTTCTCACACACATCACAGGTAAACCATAAATGTTTTGTGTTAATTAAATTTTTACCATTTGAATTTCCATCCACTGGATTATGAACCAACTGATAATCATTACAATTTTCATTAACTTCAACTGTTATATTATTCCTGTTTTGATTGGAAGCACTTTTAATTTCATTGTTTAATACATGCTTTTTCTCATGCATTATATAAGGGCCTTCCCTTCTAAATTTTCTAGAACAATATTGACATTTGTATAGTTTATGATCAGAATGAATATTCATATGATTGGTTAAGGCACCATGATGTGCAAAATGATTATTACAAATGGTACAAAATATTGATTTCTTTTCATTTTGATTATTCAAATCGCTATCTACTGGAACTGATAATTTGTTTTCATATTCATTCAACACTATGTTTTTAGATAGAATGATTGGCTTTCTGCAATCTATCGATGTAAGTTGTTTTGATGAATTTGGATTTACATTATGTTTTAAGAGCATATGATTTGTGAAATGACAGAGCTTTGTAAATTTTCTTCTACATAAATTACAATAATTTTTTTTAGTTGATAATCTTATTTTATTTTTATGTTTTATTGACATTGTCTCAGAATCAATGTTATTATTTTCTATGCTTATGTTGTTTTGGTTTACAATTGCTTCTGGATTGTTATCCTCATTATTTTGTAAAACTAATTCGTGTAAGCCAATGTGTGATTTTTCATGGTTTGTACATTGACCTCTTCCAGAAAATATTCTATCACAATACCTACAGAAAAATGACTTTGATTTATTATAATGAGTTTGATGATGAACTTTTAATGTGACATTGGAAGAAAATACTTTATTAGATGTACTGCAGTCATATTGATTTTTTATTTTATTGGTGCTATTATTCAAGCTTGTTGTACCTAAATATGAATCATCCGATGAAGATATCTTGAATTTTCTATTTCTTGAAGTTGTACAAACTTGAAGTTTCATACTTCCAGAATTAATTGGACCAAATGTATTAGGTTCAGTTTCTATGGGATTATATTGAATTGCTGATAGATTTAAATCTAATTGCTGTTGATGATAAGTCATATGGTTTGTCCAAAGAATTACAGTGGTAAATGTCTTATCACAGACAATACATTCATGCATGTTGCACTCTTTGTGTTCACTCATGTGTAATGCAAATGAATGTATATCTGTAGATGGAGATTTTCTACAAATTCTGCATATAAATATAACATTATTTTGCGATGTCTGTTCATAATCATCATTGCAAAATACATTTTTAATTTTAGGCAATTTTCTAATACAGAAATAAGGTGTTTCTCTAACTGTAGATGCATTACTATTAGCTATATTAATATGGTTTTGATATACCATTGAATCATGAGGTTTGTTTGCCACAGTTGATTCATTACCATTTATCAAATCAATTTTATCATAACTTGTTCTTCTTCTGACATTTGTACTCGTGTGTTTTTCTTGCTTAATATTTAAGACATTGTTTGATATTGAGTTATATGAAACAGTAGAAATTATTGATTCATTACTGTTAACTAAATTTATTTGATCTGAACTGTTCATTTCTCTGTTAGTTATACAAAAGTTTTTTTCTTGCTTAATATTTAAGACATTGTTTGATATTGAGTTATATGAAACAGTAGAAATTATTGATTCATTACTGTTAACTAAATTTATTTGATCTGAACTGTTCATTTCTCTGTTAGTTATACAAAAGTTTTTTTCTTGCTTAATATTTAAAACAAGGCAATTGTTTACTGTTGAATTATGTGGAGCAGCTGATACAGTTGAAAGATTGTTGATCATTTGATGTGAAATATTTCTGTCTTTGGCATTTGCATTAAAATATCCTTCTTGTTTTATATTTTGAATATGACAATCATTTGCCATTGAATTATTTGTAGCAGTCGATACAATTGTTGCTGTTGTATTGCTATTCATTAAATCTATTTGACCTGAACCATTTCTTTTTTTGATATTCACTAAAATTGTATTTTGCTTTAAATTAGTATTGCTTTCATCTGTCATTAAATTTTGTGATATATTTTGTGCGATTGATTCATTGCTATTCACTGCTTCTTTCTTACATGATATTATTTCTTTATTAATATTTAAATTAATATTATTTACCACTAAATTATGTGGTGTAATATGTATAGTTGATTCATTGCTGGAAACTAAATTGGTTTGATCTGAACTATTTCTTCCAATAACATTTCTAGATAATAATTGTCCTTCATTTATATTGAAAGAAGAATCATTTACAATCTCAGTTTGATTATATTCTTTAACTGTAGTCGTTTTATCGGTATTTACTGTTAACATTACACATTGTTCATCTTTTTCATGAACATCCATATGTCTTAGCCATAAAATCCTTGAACTAAAAAATTGGCCACAATATTTACAAGTGTAATGATTACAACCAATAGTCATATGATTCTTCAATGATAAAGAATTATTAAAAACAATTCCACAAGCAGAGCAAGTTGTTGAATTCATCTTGTATTTACCACGAACCTTATTCCATTTAGTAGAAGAGCTTTTTAAACAATGAATTAAATGACAGTTTAAATGTTGTTGTTTTTCAAACTGTAGATTACACTTCTGACATTTAAATAAATATTTATTATGTAATTGTTGCATATGATTATTCAATTCAGAAACTGATATATACTTTAAGCAATCATTACACTGTGTTTGACAATTGTCATGAGTTTCCATATGTTCCACTAAATTATTTTCACTATGACATTTTTGGAAACAAATGTTACATTTAAATATATTTGTTTTACTTTTCCAAACACCATTTAATTTGCGCAATTTTATATTAGGAATAGTATCAATTCTAGCTTCATTTTTTTCATGGCTTTTCATGTGCTCTTTAAACATACTTTTATCAAAAAAACGTTTGCAAAATTTGCATTCATACATGTGATTGTGATGTTTTTGAATGTGTCTATTCAAACCAAATTTTAACTTAAATTGTTCTCCACAATATTTACATTTATTAGTTTTAAAATTTACTTGTCTTTTGTGTTCTTTTGAATGATTTTTTAAAAGATAATTTAAAGCAAAGGTTTTTTCACAAATATTACAGTAAAATATTTTATTACTTGAACATTCAGGATTAATATCTATATTCTCAACTGGGATATTCTATAAGGAAAAAAAACATATATTAATAAATTAATTAATGTTAATGTTTTAAGAGGATTCTAGTTTTATGTGGCCCACTACATGTACACATCTACTACTCTTAACATGTAGTATTGTATATAATCTACCACTGTATGCTTATATCTATACATTGACATTAAAAAGAGTGGTAGATCACATAAAACACTAAACATTATCAGTGATAGACTGCATACGGCATATGAAAATATATGGCACACATCACATAAAAAGAATACCATATTTAAACATGATATTACCTGAGTTTCCAAGGGTAACTCCACATTATTTTGGTTATCAACATCTTTAGAAATTTCTATTCTACTTTCCCACATACAATCATCCAACATATCAGTTTCAAGTTTTATAACTTTCTCAACGTTTTCAGATATCAAAGATACATGATTATCTTCAACTGTATACCATGCAGGATTTTCAATAGTGTTTTCAACATATAATTCACTATACAATTATAAGATTTAATAAATTAATATGTTATAAAATATAAAAAGAAAAGAAAATTTATAAAGATTTTAATTTTTTAAAAATACCTGGTAACAGCATCGGTATCACTAGTAACCTCAACTTTTATGTAATCTTTCATTGGAGTCATTTTGAAATATTCTAAAAATTAAAATATTAATTAATTCCATGTGAACATAAATTATTATATCTAATTAAATTTTATTTGAATTCATAGTATATTAATCATACATATATTTATTCAATATTTTTTTTATATATAGTGTAAATTTGGATAACTGCTGATATTTTTTACTACTAAATGTGAAAAAACATACATGTGAATTTTTGATGCCAATGATCTCGGGAACCACTAATCTGATCTTTATATGGTTTATTTTTTAAATGAAAGAGCACAATACATAGCAGGTTATAACCATACATTTAGAGACCCAACTTGCATCTACTGAATATTAAGCAATAAAATAGAAATGTATCAGTTTATCGTCTAACCAGGAAAAAAAATAGTAAAAATTTTTCTCTAACAAAGTAGAGCTCAATGCAACTAGAAGAATAGTCAATATTGTATAAACTTAAATCTTTTTGGTTAATTTTAAAGTCTATTTTTATAATTATCAATAAACATCTATTTTTTATACGTGTGCAAAGTATTTAAAAATGTTCTACTACCACTGATCATAAAATTGGGTTTTCAAAACTAACCTCAATTAATATTATAATCTAGGTTATTAAAGTTTGAGTTATATTAGTATTTAGATGCCGGAAGGGATAAGGCTGATTTTTTAACATTTGCTAAATCATTAAGAACATAAATGAATTTATTAATTAAAAACAGAAACTAAAAAGTTAATTAATAAGTAACAATACAATTTTTAAATTTTAAATTTATTATTTGTCAGTTTATCTAATATTTCATTTGAGGTTATATTTACAAAAAAATGTTTATAAATATTTATATTTTAACAGACTATAATTTTTTTTAATTATTAGCATCATAATATTATTATAAATATTGAAAAATAAATGTTATAAACTAATATTAATTATTTTACTGGAAAACATACTATATACAGTAAAGCCCCAAATTTTGCCTCCTCTGAAAAGAGAAAATGCCTATATGTATAAATATGATTAAGACAAATTTGTTAATTTGTAATAACTATTAAGCCCATATATATATATAATAATTACTACACATGTAATTAAATATCCAAGGATGTAAATCTATAAATCTAAAACATAAAACCCCTGAACCAAGACATAATTTACCATACCAATTGTTATGACACAAGAGAATACTAGTTTATAATGCACTTATTAACATAATAAAAAATATTAAGAGAATACTACACCCAAATGTGTGGTTTCCGTCTTACACATGTAAAACATAACAAAAACTGTTATGTATGAGATAGAACTACTCAGGCTGTAGTTATTTACGACTCCAAATCAATATACAATATAAATGAGAACATTATCTGTAAAATATCTTTTTTATTTTTTTGATATTACTTATACAAAAAGTTTTTATTATTTCAAAATCTGTTATTTTTGAGCTTAAATATTATTTTTTGTAATTCCAATATTAAAAAATTAATAACTATATATCATAGTCAAATTTCTTCTTGTTATGTGGTGAAAATTTTGTTTCTTAGTTATTGCTATAGCCTTCTTCGTTCTTCCCTTTAAAAAACAATTTTTGCTGTTTAACATTTGTAAGATGGAGATAACACATACGGGTGTGGCATCCTCTTAATATTATTCTTGTTTATTATGTAGGCATACAAATTCATAGAACAACACATTTCAGTATTTCATAAAAATTAAGTTTGTATAGATAATAAGAGTAGAATAAAACACAACTGAAAAATGTGTTAAAAATTTTAAGACATAAAAGAGGTATATTTCACTCTCAGGTGTCTCTAACTATATAGTGTGTTTGTATCAAAAATTACCTATCAATTATTAGATTCGTATGCCAAGATCAGAAACTCGAGAAAACTACTTATAATAAAACTTAATAAATTAAATGAAAAAAAAATAATAATACATATAATAAAACTATGAACGGTTGTAATAGTAAAGTCAACTTACTAATTTATTACCCAGTAATGGGTGTCAAATTGATTGCAATCACGCACTCAGCGAAATCAGGAATACTAGGTTGTCGGAGACCACATACCAAAATCTCAATCAATTACATAGGTTTCACATATTGAAACCGACGGTCAATTTACATAGACTAAAAGCGGTATCGATAAAATCAAAATGTGGAATTCAGGACAGTGAACTGATCAGTTGGTGGATTAATGGACCAAAGTTTTTATTGTCAAGTGTTTATGCAGGTCTAGCTGTTCAGGTTGTGTTCAAAACCGATTTCTGATCACAGAATAATTTATTCTGTGATCTAATTACATGGATATAGGTGCGCAATCAATTCAAACCTTTAATCGATCCTTGTGGTACTATGTGGCTGATTCGGCGTTCGGCTACTATCAGATAACTGGAATAATTACAAATAGAAATTATAACATTATTACAAATATGTGGGGACATGTTATTATGAATACGAACATTACGAACGTTCTTCACAGTGTAAACAATACAACACATTGATACGGAAACAGATGGGTTATGGATATAAGAAATAATACGTTGATGCCAGAAAAGCGACCACTCATTTATTGTAATATACTATATTGATTATCTGCTCCCCCGCCGAGTGGGTTGACACTTGAATTCGTCGGGCTGATACGAATATACAATTGTTGCGTACGATGACTTTAAAATGATTGGTTATGACCAAAAACAAACATGGTCGGTCGATTACCGATACTTTAAGACGTCACTGTAGTATTAAATAAAAAACAACATTGAAGTTCTCATATTCGGAATTACGGATCACATCAGCATCTGCACCCATTTCTACGCAAATCGCAAACGTTTGAAAATCTGGAATTTGGAATTCGCCGAAGCTGAATGCCGGAATGGTCAATGCTCTGCCCACAGTCCATAAGGCTGAATTACTGTAAATTTATATTTGATAGCGATTAGCATTTAGCAACAAACAACTTTCTGGGATAGACGGTCGTATTATGATTCATAAACTCAGAGTCGTGACAAAAACAGTAAACATTAAATAAAAAATAATATTATGTATTGTGCTACACTGGCAGAGTCTGACACTGCGTTGGCGCGCCAAAGATGATCCACCAGGCAAATTTAAGTGTATGGTTCATACCGTAAATAAATACTGAATAAATGAGGTTCATACCACGTTTATACCACAAACGATAGACTCACAGATATATTTAAATATATTTTGATAAAATAGACTGGAACCTTCAATCTTTATGATTTTTACTGTTCCGGTTGGTTTCGGTTAGGTTCCTAAAAAATCTAAAATTTCGGTTCTTAAAAAATGAAAAATACGTTTCCTGTTTTGGTTTTATACTTCTGTAAGACAAATTTGGCTGTGTTTCTATTTTTTAAAAAATATAAAATTTTAGTAATGTCAATTATGGCAGATCAATACCAATTTTCAACCAGATCCTACCAGTTGTTTAGGACAATGGAAAAGACTAAATATGTAAAAACATTACTAATCACTATTACTTATATACTCGGTAAGATTCCGATTTTTAAATTAATTTAAATTATGGTTTCGGTTGTGTTCCAGTTCCCAATATTCAAAGGGTTCTGGTTCCAAAACCGGTTCTTTTCGGTACGGTTCCGTCCTCAACAAGTGAAAGTGAGATATTTTCTGTTTGATGCCTTTTTATTGAAAGCTCAATACCCTGGGACAATTGCATTGACGTGTGCACAGATGGCGCAAAAACCATGGTGAGTAATATTGCTGATGTTGTTTCAAGGATCAAGAAAGTTTCAGAAAACTGCACGAGTAGTCATTGTATATTTCATCGACATTCCCTCACAACAAAAAAAATGCCAGTCTTATTAAAACAAGTACTTGATAACGCGATTAAAATTATTAACTATGTAAATACACGACCTTTACAGTGTACACTGCTCAAAATACTGTTTGAAGACATGGGAGCTGTACAAAAATCATCGTAATTACTTATTACTCACAGAAGTACGGTGGTTGTTGCGAGGTAAGGCGTACCCCACTTACTTAAACTTTAAACGGAAGTTTTTTCAATTTTAAATGACCAAAATTATCTTGTAGATTATTTGAATGACCAGGAATGGTTGTACAAATTATGTTACTTAGCAGATATTTTCTCAAAAATGAATGAATTTAGCACATCTATACAAGGAAAATATAAGACAATATTTGATACTAATGATAAAATTTTTGCGCTAAAAAAAAGAATAGCATTTTACATTAAAAGCGTCAATAATAAAGACCTGAAATATTTTTCAATGACTTCAAACTTTTTACAAGAAAACAATTTAACAATGAATGAATCATTATTAAAATAATTAAAGTACACCTTAATTATTTGCTTCAACGTTTGAATTTATACTTTCCAAAAGATGCTCAAGAATCAATTCGAAAAAAATATGAGTGGATCATATATTTATTTTAAGTGACATCAAAACCAGCAATTCTTAATGCAGCAGAATACGAAGTTCTTATTGCATATGGTTTCGGATAGTTACTGCCTGCTATTAAATATGAGACATTATTGAAAAGCAAACCATATCGTAACCATATTTTGGGCTTAATTAAGAGAAAACTATTCAATATTAAGTTTATAAGCTAAACTGCTTTTACTGCTTAGTACTATTTGGTACTACGTATCTTTGTGAAACAGCTTTTTCGAGGTAGGTATACAGCTAATAAAACAAAATATCAAGCACGTTTAGATGCAGAAAACGATATAGGTATGTCTTCAACTGACTTCTGTGACACTGGACATCGACAAACTCAGTAGAAAAAATAGGCCCATTGCTCACATTAAGACACACGCATCAAGATGTGTATATGTAACGTTGTATTATTTTTAAATATTCTCGTTTTGTTGTAGATTTAAATAATAAATAATATTTTTTCCAATTCTTTTAATACTGCCTATTGTTTCACATTTATCCATAAATATCATTTTATTTTGATTCCCGTATGTATATAGTTCGTGTTATACTTTATAAAAGATAGAAGATAGAACACAGGCAGATAAAAATTAACGTTAAATATTTCTTGGGGGTTCCATGAGAAATTTCTACTTAAAAAAAGGCTTCGAGGCTAAAAAAGTTTGGGAACCGCTGCACTACACGATACAGTTATTAGACAGGTTCCCATTTCTAGAATTAGTCAAAATAAATATACATAGTAAATCAAATTCAAGCAAAATGCATTTTAATAAAAAATTCCGGACTAAACGTAGTCTGATGAGTTATGGCGATCAACCGATTGATTTTTATAACTTAGTTATTAAAGAAACTAACAAATCGTTAATGTCGACAATCAGTAGTTAGGATCAAATGATAACATTATCTATTCAAAGAAAATTAAATTACCATACAGTTTTTGTATGTATATATCTTAAATTCACACCTTTAAGTATAATAAAAATATCTAATTGTGATTTTCAGTTAAATATAAGTCGAATATAAAAATTATGCCTTAAATTCCTCAATATCAGAAATCCACTTTTATTCTAATAAATAATAAGAAAAATATAGAAAAATAGATTTATTCATAACAAATGTAAATGATGTGCTATAAAAATTAAAACAAACCAAAGTTTTATATATTGTTTAGATTCTCGTTTCGAAATTTTCATCAATAATTGATTTTATTTTTATGTATAATTTAAGTTTTAACCACAGACACGTTGTTTTATGTGCTTGTGGTTTTAACACAATATTGCTTCTAATGTTATAATTTATATCATATGTTATAAACTTATAAATACATACTTAATGCCAGTAATACCTATGTAATAAGTAATTATACATTTATATTTTTTTATTATTATTCAAATCATTTAAACTTAGAATGTTGTATCTTTTTAACTTTCAATTTATTTTTTTTCTTATTTTACAAATTAGTTTTTCTTATTTTTATGGACTATATTATCGTTAACAAAAAATTTTAATAATTGAGAAACTTCTCGTTTGAATATTTAATTATAATTAATAAGTACTTAAACAATGTTAAAAAATGAATTACTGAATAATTTCTATTTCCATTAAAAGTTTACCTTTCCCTATTTTACAATACGAAAAAACTTAACGAGTAGCATTTGAATATTATTAAAAGAATGTAACTATAGGGAATTGAACAAATAATTACTTAGAATCTAGATGAAAAAATATAAATCATTAAATTTAATAGACAATTTTTAAACGTTTGTTGAGTGAAAAATATAACAAAATGAATACAAGATTTCTTATAAAAACAGTTTGAACATGTAAAAAATAAAATAAAAATATATTAAAAACACATATCTACTTTGTTTTTACAAGCAAACCTATTATGCAAGTTCAAATTTTAACGAATTTTGTTAAAATTAAGTTAATAATAAGTTTGTTAATTATTTTTCTACGAGTCGTGTGATGGATAAAGTAATGTAGGAAATTAAGGAAATAACTAAAAACAAAAATTTTATTAGCGACTAATCAAATATACTAAATTTTAAAAACTATAAACTTATATAAATAATAAAATAATAACTATTGATGCCATTGATGGGAATAATAATATTTATATTTTTTTAAATAACGTTTATTGGATATTTACAATCTATACTTTATGTACAATAAGTAAATGGTAGGGAAGAATGACAGTGATGAGGCGGTGAAAAGAGAATCTCACGATATAGTGCTACTCTTTACATGAATATTGAATAATGTATTTACAAATTATTTAGAAAACCTCTGGACCATTTCCAATTTAGGCGTTTGGTTGGGTTATCTGGAAATGTTTTGATGTGCAGTCGGGATATGAGTTGATTTGGATGACCTTGCATTTTGGAGTGGAGTCTTTGGTAGTATAGGTGGCTGCAGTCTTGTTAATAAGTAGAACTTTGAGGTCTTCATGTAGGTCAACGTTTGTGACGAACCATGAAGCTTTGGTGACCAAATGGAGGCAGATGGATTGGAACACTTGAATTGTTCTAAAATTTGAGAGTTTAGCGGTGCCTCAGAAGGCGATTCCGTTGGACTAGATTGGTTGGAGGAGGCTTTTGTAAAGAAATAAATAGTTGGACATACATAAATTGGATTTGAGGAGAGGACGAATCAGGGGTAGACGAGCGTTGAGTTGTTTCCGTTTGCTTTTGAGGTGAGGACCCCAGGTGAATCACCTGTCGACAAGCAAGCCGAAATATTTAATTTTTCTTGAGTAGGGAACTACTGAATTATTGAAAAAAATTTCAAGACAGTCCAAAATCTGAGGGTGAAAGTGATGTGAGTAGATTTTAGTTCGTTTACTTTTATTTTCCATGTGTTGCACCACTTTGAGAGTATATTGAGATGGTTTTAGTGAAAGAGATTGCAATTGAGTGGACCGTGGTCTGACGTTTAAATGGCAGTATCGTCAGCATAAGTGCCCATAAGAGTGTTTTCGGTGGTAAAAATGTCCGCTGTGAATAGGATGTACAAAAAGGAAGCAATGTCATTTTCTTGAGGGACGCCAGTATGTATACCGTGAGAGTCGGAGAGAGTAGAATCAATTTTAACACTGAAGGACCTATTGGTTATTTTCGATGTATGACTTGAGTAGGAGATAGTATGACGCAGGAAAGATTTTTTTTAATTTGTACAATAGACCGGTGTGCCAGATCAAGTCAAATGCTTTGGCAACGTCGAGAAATACTGCTGGGCAGTATTTCTTCGTTTCGACTGTTTCGAGGAAGGTCGCAATTAGATCAACTACTCAAAGTAGAAAAGTGGCGTGTTTAGGGCGAAAGCCAAATTGGAAATCAGGTAACGCGTTTTTTTCCTGAGAAATTAATAGTAGTCTCTTAAGTAGTTTTTCCAGGATTTTTCCAAGTACTGGTATAATGCTGATTGGTTTATATGAATCCGTTTTGTCTGGAGGCTTGTTAGGCTTGAGAATAGGAACAACTGCTGACTTCCAGGCGAAGGGAAAATATGATAGACGGAGGTTGGCATTATAAAATAAATATGAGAATCGTAGTTATAGCTGGAATATTTTTGACAATTTTATTGCTGATTTGGTCATGGCCTGGTGGTTTGTTGGTTTTGAATGTTTTTATAATTGATGAGATCAAATTAGGAGTAGTGTGTTTTGTAAGTAGGGCCACAGGGAGTGGTGAAGAAATAAATTTGTTCAGTTAGTCAATATGAGAAGTAGGTATCAACAAATAATAAAAATTTAAAATATAATTTGTTATCAATATCTGAGGTCATATCTATTATCATAAATGATTATTCTGTGATTTATATTGATAAATTATAGATAAGATCACGCTTGTGATGGGTACCTACAAATTAGTAATTACAAGTTTACAAATTACAAGTAATAATAATAACTATTACTATTTACTATTTAGTGTTTACTACATTTAATGTCTACACACTTTTCACCAAAGAAGTTATACTTATAATTTCACGCACTACTGACATAAAAACGGCTACTACGTGTTTATAAAGGTAAAAAAATCATTTAATATAATGAAGGTTTACTGTCTGCAAAATGGGAAGTATTTAGGAGTATCGTATTTTACAAACGTCCAAAATATAAAATGGCTTAAAGATAACATGGCTTCAATTTTCAAAGATAAATCACCAGTATTAATTAGCCGCAGGTTGATTGTCGATCCATTTCAGATTGTAGTTGCTGTGAATAATGCTTACTTGTCCAGTGAAAACTCTTGTATGAAGACTAAGTCTCTTGCTAACGAAATTTTGTTCAATTTATCAGGAACAAAAAACATCACACAATCATTGAAAGATACAAGCGCTAATGATCAGGATGATGACATGATAGTTGCACTTATATCAAAATTCTCCAATGTTCCAGAAATGAAAATATTTCAAGAAAAATGTATTACAGGCAATGAAACAGATATTTCAGAACTTGCAGAAAATATTGATGAAAACTATATTAAATCTTACTACAAAATAAGTCAAATAGAAAGTGCAAACTCTAGTTTACTTGATTCTATTGTTACTAGAATTGCTTGTAAAATTCTAACAATATAAAACTATAGATTTGGATAATTATAATTTTATTGAGTTGTTTTAATTTTTTATACCATTGCAATATTTCTTAGAATTTATGATCCTGTATTTATTTTTTAACAAATGTTGGCCCGACACACAAATCTTGAAATCAAAGAAGCAAATTATTTTTTCTACTTTTATATATCTCAATTAGTATTGTTATTGTAATTTCCAACTAATACATTACATTTGATGCTATATTAAAATAAAATAAAAATATAATATGTATGGTCACTTTTAATTCACTTATATTATGTAACCAAAAAATCAAAAATGTATATATATATTAAATTTTTTGTTTTTTTTTTTTTATTTATAAAAGATATTTACAATCTGTATACACAGGATAATATAATAAGTACATAAGATAACATAGAGTACAAGACATGAAAACGTGATAGAACATTTTTTGTTATAATTTAAATTTCCTTTTAGAAATTAAAAAAGAGTAAACATCTCTTGGCAGAGTGATACTTTACACTTAATGTTGGGGATGGGGAATATCAATGTGTATCTGTAGGCAATTGGTTAACAAATGCAATTTTGGTGTTGAGATGCATATTTTGTTGTTCATGTCCTTTAATACTGCAAACATTTAATGATTAATAAGGTTTAGCCAAAAAATATTCAAAACAATACTAATCCACTATACATTTGAATGATACATTATTAAAGCAAACTCAATATATTAAATGAATTAAGATATTACAGTAAAATCTTTTTACATAGTAATGTAGATGCTCTATGAAAAATAACAACCAACCTAGCCAGCAATCAGGTTTTATCAAACGACAGTTTACTATCGCCAAGTGAATCATTTGTATGTCTGTCATCTAGTAAAGCTACTGACACATCAGTTATCAAGCCTAGAGGTTAGGTTAAAAAGTACTTCTCATACTAAATAGAGTATACATAATATTTTTTGGAGAGGAATGTCAGCAGTACTTACATGATAAAATTTAATATATTGAGTAATTTTTATAAAAAAATGTTGTACTAATATTTATGTAATTTAAATCTCTTTTTATTTTAAAATTGTGCTTTTAAAACAGAATATCAAAGTACAAGATACACACAAAACTAATAATATGCTATATTATGAAAAATGTTTATTACAAAAAAAAAAAAATAATAATATGTAACGCAATATTACACCATTTGTATTACCAGCTTATAAACTTAATAAAAAGGTAAAATAAATTAAAATAGAAGGTATTTTTTTTTGTCACAACATTTCTTTTATTTAAAGCATAATTAAAAGTATTCAATGTGAAATTAGTGACTTTTGAGTTAATACTCCCCCAAGCCCGTCACTTCTTGGTGCTAGGGGGCAGAAGCGCTTGGCCACGATCTTTTCCTCTTAATTTTATACCTGAAACAATACATTTAACTGTATAAAAAAACCTATCCTAGAAAAATACAATATGAAACCTAATTAAAATATTTTATTGTATACAAGATTTCATAATATATTTCAAGAGTATTTATCTTTGCTTTTAAAATATTTTCTATATTAATAATGCAATAAAAAAAATCTAAATTTTGTTTGTAGTCTGACGATTATAATTTAATAATCTGCTTAACTCATACAGTTCTTTTTCTGATTCATTATTATATGTGTATATTTATATATATAATTTTAGAGTTTAGTAATTAATATAAGTATTATATCAAATTTAAACTATTCATTAGTCCAATGTCCACTCACTCCAAGAAATTTATGAATGATAATTCTGAACATACTCTATATTATACTATATTATCCAAACAAATTTAAAAATAAAAAGTTTTTAAATAACTTAAATTATAATTATTAATATGCTTATATTTCGTGCCACTATTTATATTATTGTAATCAGTTAATATTTCTCTAGTAAATTTTTTTTTATCAAATTAAAAAATCAGCTCTCAACAGATGGTGATAATCATTTTTTAAATAGTTAAAATTATATTTTCTTGCATGTATGTCTTCTTAATCTTATTCAAATTCCTTAAAATACACAATAGAATGAATAATAATTATTAATTAACTAATACAATTTGTATTATCAATAAAAGTGTTGTATTTAACATGAACCATGTTTAATTGTTAATAGTTATTGCTATATTATTATTACTATATAATTAAAATACTTACAAAGCACTTTTTCAATTTTACCAATAACTAATTGATTAGGTATTCCACGTCCAGCTTCATAATCTTGAATAACTTGTGGTTTCTCATTAACTTTCTAAAATTATAAAAATAATTTGAGTAACAAACAATAAATTTAAACATAACTTTAACTTACTGTAGCCAGCTCTTTTTGATTATAACCTTTAGCTTGACGCCCTTGTTGTATAAGACGGCCTAAATCAATTGGTACTTTTTCATGTTTTAATTCCTCAGTTTCACGGTCCAATTTTGCAGTATTTTTTGTTGTAACTTGATGTTTATTAGTAGCTGCACCCCCTAAATATTAATAATAATGAAAAATAATCAAACATGTAAATTTAAGTTAAATGATAGTTGATAATAACATTGGAAAATGAAGAAACATTTATTTAAATCAATAATATGAAATTGTTATTAAAATAACAATTATTTCTAAGTTAATTTACTTATTCTGATACATAACAGTGTAACATATGAGTGGTATATGGTAATCATAATTTCTTTAAAAATCCTTAGTTTCCTATAATAACTAATAATTGTAGACTATAGGTGTAGGTATTTTTTGTGTTTATTTAGAAAATATTTTATTTATAATGACTTTATTGTTAACTTTTATATTAAATAATATTTATGTCAACTGCATCAATGAATATTCTAATAAAAAGTTTTTTTCTTCAACAAAGATCCAAAAAATTATCTGAGGGTCTTTATTGATAAGCTATATTTTAATTGTTTATTTGGTTGGATTCAATGACTTAGATCAAGCCATAATTAATATCAAAATTAATCAATACTGCAAAAATACAAAATTGACTTGTATGATTAAAATTATAGGATGGATATTATACAGATGATCAAATTTATAATGCAGATGAGACAGGTTTTTTTCATGTATTATAATATATATATAACATAGATTATAATAATATATATTTTTTAATTTTATTTATTATGATATTTTTATTGGTCCTTTAAACACCATTATGGTTCCAACTATATTTGGTACTCAACTTAGATTAAAAATATGCTACTAAAATAAATATTGGATATTTAAAAACCTTCTATTTGATTCAATAATATATCATTTTATTTTAAATAATAATACAAGGTACTAATGGGGCCTCAATATGTTTTTTGAATTTTTCATTTAACTAACACCGGAATATTATAAAATTAATAAAATGTGACAAGTATAGAACAGAGAATCTTTCAAAAGAAATCGTATTATATTATAATAATAATATCAAAAAGGTACATTACATTGAGTGTTGTATAAACAATAATTTCTAACCACTTTCTAAATTGTAATTATACCACTAAATAACCAAAGATAAAAAAATAATTAAGTACTTGATTCATTATTTACTTAATTATTAAAATATATTTTAGATATACATTATTCTTTCTATTTCAAAAATAATAATTAACTTATATATTATGAGCAACTTTGCAAAATAAGATTTGAAAGACACCTACTCAAAATTTAAATTTTTACTTACATTTTACTTGAGTATCAATCACTGCACCTTCACGTCTAGCTTTGTTTATGGCCTAAAATAGTTTCCAAAACAAATTAGACAATTACAACATAAAACATAGACAACAATTAAATAATGAACCTGTTCTGATTTCATGGTTGAAGGCTTTGGTGGCCTTTTTCTCAATATTGTCACTGTATTCCAGTCACCCATGATATTATTTTATTAAAACTGTTTGAAATTAAGATTTAATACCACAATGCGGTTCACACTACTATAAGAATTAATACGAAATATCAATTAATCGTTTAAAATCCTTTAAAATTTATTTTATAAGAAATTGTGAAGCAAGTTGCAAATTTTTAATAATAAAGCAAGTGGGCAATGATTTGTTTTTGTAAAATTTATTATTTAACCAAGTTGAATAACCACAATAGGTAATAGGTTATCGGTGTCGTGGTGATGGGATGTCTCAGAAAACATATGACTAACAAAATCAAAGAGATTACAAACTGATAAATTATGAGGGAAAAGTAATTAAATTTAAAATATAATATTCTCAAGCTCTTAAAGCATAATATACCACAAGATTTTATTTTATTAGGTTGAAAGTACTTTTAATTCTACAAAAAAGAGAAAAATAGTTGACCTGTCGAAGTTCTGCTATCTATGTAGAATTGTAACTCACCGTTAAATAAGTCAACGCATTGTAACATAAATGACATACTGAAATGTGAAATTTGAATTTAATAATGATAAATCATTGCATAGCAAAACGATTCTGAGCAAAAACAGTCTGCCATCTCATGTATTTCTAAGAATATTCTGTTCATTTTATGATATATTTAAATTACCACAATAGCTTATAGTTTATAGATGTGACCGTAGGTTGAATTGATTTTTGCCAAAAACATTACATTTACTACCTATACTATAATTATTTAACTATTGCAATAGTATATTATACTAATATCATACATTATTATAATTAACTTTTGAGCCAATACACTGACTTACCGTAAAACTTTAAGGATCGATTCATGATATAAATAGTCAATAAGCAATATATTTGATATATCATTTAATTTATCTCAACGATTTAAAAACCACTGTAAAATTGTGATTGTAAAATTTCATAATATAGGTACATAAAAATTCAGATCTCCACAAAAACTATTTTGGTTCCAGTATTAATATAAATAGCTCAACAAATATTTTGAAAATTATACCATATATAGAAAATTCTATAATAAGCCTTTTAGGATGAACATTTTAAGTATCTACAGTTATTTTTTTTGAATCTTACGAAATAAGAAAATGGTTTGATGATACGTGAATCGTTTTTTACGCGTGATACTCAATTTTATCAACAAAATTTTAACGCCCATAAAAATATTTTAGATTTACGCTCGATTACTGTTTTTTAATTCTAGTAAGTACTAAGTAATAACTTTTTATGAAAAATGTTATATTAAATATTTAAACTTTTAGATCAAGCCTAGTTGTTTTAATTGTAAATTATTGAAAAAAAACTAAAAAAAAAATAATATAAAATGTATATAAATAATAATTCAAAAAGAATATTATGAAAATTATACTATGTATAGAAAATGCTAATATACATGTTGAGTCAAAATTTTAAGTTGGTGTCAACTATCTACGATTATTTGTTTTTAAATTACAATCGAAAAAGAAAATCGATTTTGTTAAAAACAGGATTTTCTTAAAGAATACATATTTTTCCTAATTTATTTTTTGAAATTATTAAAATAAGCATTACAATTTTTTTACTTTTGACCTTTACCTCTCCTCTAATGTAACAACTAAATTTACTTTCCTTTCAGAAAATTATTTGATAAAAATATAACCGTTTATACAACTCTATGACAAAATACAAAAATAAATAAATACATTCATCCTTCATTGTTCTGCTTAGAGTTTAAAATATTATAAAATTGGAACTAAATAAGGAATTGAAAAAAGTTAGCCAACTATATTAAGATAATATACTGATTTATGTAATGAGGATTGATATTCTTAGATTTTAACTCTTAAACTGTCACAACACAGTCAAAAAGTCTTTTTTTGAATGAGACAATTTCAATATATTTTAGCTTGATTAAGTGATAATATCTAATTTTGACTTATGTATCTTCCCACTGCATTTCACTTATGTCTTAAACCAGCCTTCATAAGATTTCATTGACAGTATTTCAGATACTATTTTTTTTTGTTTAAATTATTAATTAAGAGGACATTATACTGTATGGTGCGGTTTTGAATTAAAATAAATTCTAATATTGTAGGTAACGTGCTATGAATGTTGAAATTTATTGTGATAATAGGGACAATGGTAGATTAAGATTTGAAATGATGGTCATTAAAATGCAATAGGACCTTGTTAAAAACTAGTCTATGAGTGTGGCATACCAAATTTTTAAAAACACATTTGTCCTATAATTTAAGTGTCTCAAAATAAAATATATGACACAGGTCATAGGTACATATATATATATATATACATACTTATCATGATGATGAGACAATTGTTAAGCAAGCTATTGCATTGAGTTTTCCATAACTGTATAGTGTATACTGTTAATGTCGAGAAAGGTAATTGGTAAGTAGTGATCCACCGAGTTTTAGAACATTTACTAACCTATAACTCACTACATTTTTTAGAAAAATTAAATTTATTACTTTCTTTGCTAAAACATAGTCCATCAATTTATAGTTGGCCCTATTCCGGCCTGTATACTGTACATACCAATAATATACAAAAAAAGAAATGTCACAATTTAGTGTGAAGTCACATTAACCATTAGTCCATTACATTATTTTTATGTAATGGAGATAAAATTATATTTTGTAATAACAAAGAAAAAAACAAATTATAAATTATAGAACTTGTTTATTTTACCTTTAGATTTCATGCTATACTATTAATATACTATTTTTTTTAAATATTTTAAAACATACTTTCTAATATAATATTATGCAAAGCGTATTATCATTGTATACATTTTTTATTATCAAAAAATTTTAATATTTTATTAAATTTTTACTAGAGTATTATTAATTGTTTATAGATAAATTGCATATTGTGTATAGTATATATATATAATAATAAGCAACTTTTCTTAATTTATTTAGTTTGTATTCTAACTCCAGGACAACCAATTGTACAAATATTAGATTCAAAACCATAAATTTTTAATTCTTGCATACATGTTTCTATTTTAGATTTATGAATATTAGGAGGAACAAGACAAATAGCATATCCTCCCATTCCAGCACCAGTTAACTTCGCATGGAGATCAAACTTTTTTAATATTGCCACAATAGCATCTAATGTTTCATGTGATACACCTAATGACATCAGCAAACCTTGATTCATATCCATAAGAGTCTAATTGAAAAAAAAATGTTAATATTATATATAAGAATATAATATTAAATAGTAATTACTTACTTGCAAAACACTAATTTGTTGAAGTTCTTGTAGAGGATTTTGAGCCATTTGATCAATTGCATTGACTGCTGCATTTACGATTTGTCCAATAGAATTAAAAATAGCATCAAGAATTGGTTGATAAGTGTCATCATTATATTTTGTGCGTACACTCTGCACCACATTTCCTGTAGATCTTTCAACACCTTAAAATAAATTATGGATCTTATTAACTACAAATTTTAAAATGTATTGTTTTTAAATAGAATTATATCTTAATAAACAGACAAGTTACTGTTTAGGATGAGTGTCCACGGGTAAATATGTTATATTAATTTAAAAGCAATTAAATAGATTAATAGATTCTAAACATTTTCAAATAAATTATACATATTAGCAAATTTAGTGGCCTTGATGTAGTCGACTTTTGACAACCTAGAGGTAATTCAAAAGAAGTGAAAAGAATTATTGAGTTAGGCTTAAAAAAGATTTTTTATTATATTAAAATTTTGAGTTATTAAATTTAACTAAAATATTAATATATAAAAACATATTAAAAACAAGTAGCTAAGTCTATTTATCCTTAAACTTTTATTTAGTTTATTAACAATAATTTAGTATTTAATAAACTATCTTTAAAACAAACCTGAATATATCAAAAGAATTTTTAATTCAGGAGCTTCCAATAATTTATGGCTATTAAGTTTTGTGTACTGAACCATTGTTCCATAAGTGCAAATAGTATTATCTAATCCTGAAGCTTTGGTATGAATAAAATTCTCTGCTAATAAAGCCCATCTATTTATTAAACATTTTTCCTAGAAAAATAAACATGGTCATTACTCATATTACGTAAAAAAATACTTTAAAATATAATTAAGTAATTTTATTAGGTATATTGTAAAAATTAATATTTACAAAAATATATTACCCCGTCACTGAATGTAATGTTGTCAGTAAACGCCTCGATAATTAACAGGTTGTCACCACTTTGTGAATGAAAATCATCCAATAATGGGTCAAATTGTATTTCAACATTCGAATTTATTTTAAACTTTACGTAAGCCAAACAAGCTGCTACAAGAGAAACACAATAAGATGCAGAACTACCAGTTCCTGCTCCCAACTTCAATACAGATGTGATTCCAATAGTGAATGAAACGTTTTTCAATTGTTTCATATAGCATGATAGAATTCCTCCAAAAATAAAATGTAAAACAGTAAGTGTTTTTTTTTCATTACCAGATAATGTATCTAATTCATTGAGAAATGGTTCATTTTTGTTTAATTTGTTTAAAGTTTCTTGAAAATATGCCGTAGGTGAAAATGTTGGTTTTGCATCCAAATGAATAGTCAACATTCCTGAATAATTTATGAGTGGCAAAATAATGCGACATGGTATAGTATTCAAATCTTGGTTATTACAATAACTTTCAGTAAATGTTAATGTAGTATGTTGATCAATAGCACACGCGATTGCTGGTTTCCCATAAACAACACTATGTTCACCAAAAAGGATTATTTTTCCAGGAGCTGTTACTTCAAACTGTATATTAGAACTCATTTTTTAAAATTAAAATAATGTTAAAATGTTTAGTCTTGATAAAATATAATGGTAGGTCTTGTTCTATAAATTATAAATCAATTAAACTTTATTTAAATTATTCCATTGTTCTGTTGTTAATGTTTTCTGTGAGAACGCGTGTATAACTTTTAATTCTTCAGCTAATACTTCATTTACCATTCTGAAAAAAAAACATAAATAGGAGAAATAAATTAATAAATTATACATTAATATATACTGGATGCCTAGAGTGTTTAAAAACATTTTATGCAATTTGTATATAACAGTATGTCTCTAGTTTCTAGACACATTGTATTAGCGTTTCAACCAACTTGTACTTAATCAATGTCGATAATAATAATAAATTTATAATTATGTAATAATATAATTACTCATTAGTGGTTTATAAATAATTTATAACTACTTTTAACTAACTTTCTTTTTATTATAAATAATTAAGTTAAAACACACTAAAAAAGGCATAAAAAAAATACAATTTAAAGAAAAACTTGATGCAGTTCTTAAATTAAATGACTTAATTGATTATTTAAATATTGATAACAATTTTTAGTTTTAATCAAAAATTATATTTCAACTAGACCTCACTCATTAAAAAAAAATGACCTTTGATAACTTAAAACAATTAAAAATATGTCAGATTTCATTGTTCAGATCAATAATATATATTGTTCTTTTATATTTGATATATATCAATAAAACAACTCTTCTTGTTACTTGTTTAAAAAAAAAAAAAAAAAATGATAGTCTAAGATAATAGAACCTCATGAAATAATTATTAATATATAAAAAAGTGACAATCAATTGATAAAAATTGTTCATTAATATAAATATAAATTCCTTAAAAATGTGAATAAAATAAAAAACATACTTGCTAATGGAAATCTTAAGAACAGTTTTTTTGAAACATATTTAATAGAAAAGATAACAAAAAAATATCCATGTAAAAAATAAACAATTTGATATATTTTCTTTAGTGATATTTTAAAATAAATGAGATTATTATTTTCGTATACTTACAAGTTATAACTTAAAGATTAATGTTAATGTTTAATATTTACAGTCCATAACAATAACTATTACAATTATTATTGTCAAGTACTTCAAACAGATTATAAAAATATATATACTTAGTTAAGACACTTCAGAAAATAATAAAACTAGGTTGTACAACTCAGTAATATGTTTATCATTATTTTTTAAATAAATTTGCACTGTATAGCCAAGATATAGGTTATAAAAATAATTTATTTATTATTAAGTCAAATAAACTGATTCTTTCAATTAACTATCAAAAAAATTAAATTATTTTTGTACTACAAATTTTATTTAATAATTAATAACATCTATAATATATTTTGCTAATAATAATTAATTTTATATAATGTTATTCAATTATAGTACTAATAAGTATATCAAAATATACAAATACATTATAAATTATAATTAACTTCCTATGAAATAATTATTTATACTTAATTTAAAAATAAGTATGACAGACAATAGCTACTTAAAAACTACTCACCGATGACGTTGTAATAATGTTTTACCATTAAATTGATCAGATACCACAACTACGCTAAATTTAGCACCACATCCATCTGAATCATCATTGACAGACTATAATGAAAAATTTATAAAATAAATTAATATTTATATACCATTGGAAAATTATTATTCAATCAATTCTATACTACTCTAAATAAAAATGTTAGTTAGTTTATTTAATAAACACTGGATCTTAATAATTACATAAAAACTCATAAAATAAAAATAATTTATGTAGTTTTGTTTTAATAAAAATAGATAAATATATAATGTATATTGATAAATAGATAATATAGTATATTTTATAAATTATTAGTTATTATACATTTTATTTTTTATGATATTTGTTTAACTATTTAAATTTTTTTTAATCAATTATATACTATTTGGATAATCATATTTTATTTATTATACCTACTATTTATGTAATAAACATTCAGAGTTCAAGCATATACCATGACATTGACAATAGTGTATATTATACTAAGCTATTATATTTTACTATTTTTTATGTTAACTTTATAGGAAAAATATAAAGTAAAGTAAAATTGGTAGATCATTCTGTATTTATTTATACAAATATTTTTTTTAACATTACAATTTAGAGAATATTGAATAAGAAATTCAAATTAAATTTACTTTATGAAAAATGGTAAAATGATGTACCTATACATTAAATAAATGTTATCTATTTTCAAGCACCTAATAATCAGTATGTGATGAAAAATTATGACAAAGTATGCTCATAACAGTAATAAGTCAAATGCATTATCAAAATGTATTCTTTTATCAAGTCAAATATTATTACTCAATAAATATTATACTTCAATACTGATAATATCATAAACATTTCTAATGCTTTAATATTACTTTCAAAAGAAAATATTTTCCATTTATTTTTCAATAATATAATATTAGTTAAAGGTAATTGAAAATAATAAAACTAATATTTTGTTATTGATATAATTCATTACTTTATATTTAATAATTGTACAGTAACTAGTATAATTATTGATATCAAATAAATATTAATATCATATTAATAAGTTTACCAATTTATTTAAAACATTGAGTTATCTTAAAAACTACTTGAAAATAAAAAAAAAATTATAAATTAAATATTTTCTGTATACAAAATAAATTATATAATTATGAATAGTTGACAAATTTACAATTACATAGACAAAATTATAGATTAATTTCCAACACATACAATATACATCTTTCACATAAAAACAAATTTTCAAGTTTAAACTTTTGGAATAAATTATGATATTCACTTTGAAAACATATCAGATATTTTATAATATACATTTATAATAATAATGAAAATTAAATTAATAAAACCCGATAATGAAACATAAATCTATTTTAAGTAAGCTAATATAATTTTTTTTTTGGAACCTGTAACATTAATTGACTAAAATTAAAATAGATTAAAAACAAAATAAAATGCATACAACTGTAAACAGATATTAACAATGGCCATAAATGTGGATATTTCTGCGGCGGTTTTAATGCTATGGCACAAAAAGTTAATACGACACAGCCAAATAATGAAAAATTACGTAATAATTGTAATTTTGATATATTTTTTTTATGCGTAATTAATTTTTCAATATTATTGTACACTATATAATATATTAATGATAAAGATATGAACGGGACCAATAAATTGTCCCTTATCAATAATGGAAGCATGCTAAATGTTGTTAATGACAAAAACCAAGTACACATAAATGCATTTTGAGGAGCATACATTAAAACTGGTATGGCAACCAAAAGTATACTTTTTTCATGAACTTGAAAAGAAAATAAGAAAAAAGACAATGAAACATTGATCAACGAAAGTAAAAATTTTATTTTAGAAGGATATTTTATAAGATCCAGGCATGTGGGCAATACTGAAATTAATGTAGTCAATAGGCATATAGTAGCCATGGTTTGATTATTAATACCCCTCAACTTATAAAAAACATTAATTAGACACCATATATTGGAAACTTTGTCTTCGAAAACACCTCGTTCTAACGGGAAAATTCTATGTATGACTTGAAACATTTGTTTAGGATCACTAATAAAAGGAAGCCATATCAATAGAAATGCCATCGTAACACTCAATACAAGAAGAGATAATGTCTTTAAAGCTGTAATAAATGAATGTTTCTTATAAATTTCATAAACAAATCCAATATAATAAAAGAAAAATGGCAAAGCGTGGTATAACTCCATTTGCTTGTAGTTTAGAGCCATACTGAACAAAAAGCAAGTTAGGATGGTTTTGTTGGTAAACATACTAGCAACACTTGCCACAAATAAACCTAAAGAAATACAGTTATACTGGAAATGTCCATGGTCTATTAATATTAACCCGGGATACAACAACGTCATTGCAATGATCATTGTTTGACTTATTTGGTTATTATTCTTAATTTTGAAAAACTGTCTGAAAAACCAACAAACAGCTGGTATAAATATCAATAAGTCAACTATAAGCACAGAATACCTCATGAGTAGCTTATGAAACTTTGACTCAAAACCTCTAGATGTATTAAGCTGAACAGACTCTGGAAGGATTTTCTTAAATACTAAGCCGTTTAAATAACTATGGTATGCTGTCAAAGGTGGATAGTCAAGACCCCAATACAATAAATCATTGTCAGATGAATTAAAATACCATTGAGTGGTTGGTAGAGAAACTGTAACTTCCATCCAATGCCGTTGGGCTTCATAATCACCAAACATCGGAGTTTTTGATTTTCCAGAATAATCATGCAAGCTGACAAACCAACGAAATAATACAGCAATCATTAAAATAAGTTTTTCATCGAGTACTTTTTTCAAGTATATAGGTATTAAGTTTTTGTAAATCATTGTATCACAATATAAACTCATAAATCAAAATGAGACACCTGCTTTCACGATAAATGATGATTGTTCTGGAAAAAGAAAAATGGAAATTGTAAATAATATGGCCTTTGTATATCTTAATTATGATGTTAAAAAAATAATTAATATATTTCCCATATATATCTATTTAAATTTGTTTATTTTTTATTGTAATAATATTTTAGTCTATATTTTTTTCTCCAACATTGAACGTAATATTATACTATATTTTAAGACAGTGTATGTATCCTGGTAAATATATTACTACTAAAAAATGCATAGCATACAATAACTTAACTAAAAATATATTAAATAAAAGCAGTCTTTTTTAGAAAATTTAATATTTATAAAAATGTTCTTTTTATAACATACATTCTAAAGTTCAATTATAGTAATTAGCAAAATCTATAAAGTACAAGTACAAATAAATCATACATTTAGCAACATTAATAACTTCATACATTTTTTAAATTTTACTATTAGTATTACATATATTTCTAAAAATTATCATTAAATATAAGTGTAATGGTAAGGAAGTTGAAAACAAACTTAATTATTTATATTTGTTGTTTTAATTTTCTTCTTTTTAGGTTTAACTGCAATGGCTGATCGTACTTTGAAAACTGCTTCACAAGTTGTGCAAATAGGACTTATTTTACAATAAATAGTTAAACATAATGAACACACAAAACCAATTGCTGTTAGGGTTCCATGACAAAAACAAAAAGGTCGGAAGTCTAATTGAGGAGCTAGTGGTATAACCAATTTTTTTCTAGAAGAAGGTTCCGTTAAAAATATCCATTGTAAATATAGTAATAATCCTTCTAATTTAGGCATACGAAAATATGAACCTTCTGTGATATAACATGCTTGTTTTAATAGAGTGACATCATGGGTAAGACTACATACATCAATAGCTACATTTTGTTTTTGAGCTGTGAAAAATGTATTCATACAACGTATGTATTTGTCTCCTTCATTATCACAACCAGATATAATTAATATTCTTGAATTCATTGTTTCACCAGGAAATAAATTACTTTGTAATCTGTTTATATAGCATAAAGCCTTGGCACAAGATGCTCCAAAGACGGTATCTCTAGACATATGTGGTTCTTCAGCCGCATCCTTGAGGAATTTCACTATATTAAATTTGATAGAACGATCTATGTGACTGAACAATTCATATTGACTTCCTGCCATTTTACAACTACTGACTGTTTTCTTTTTAAAATCAAGTTCATCTTGATCAGAATATATAAAATCACAACTATTTGGGTCAGATGCAAGCACTGCAACTTTATTATGGGTCCGAAGCATCAAGTGAGAATTAGCAAAAGCGACAACAGAACTAAGTATGGACGATAGCTTTATTTCTCCACTAAGTAATGTGTCTTGAGCTGGGTTTACATCAAGGATTATTACCAGAAGACTGGAAAAAATTTTCTTTGGTGTTTCTGATTGCATTTTGCTTGTATTCACTACCAATTCAAATTCAATTTGGAACAATTCACAAGATAAATTACATACAGTATTTTATCTTTCAGATAATCAAAACAATACTTATTAGTTACATTCAAACTAAACTCGGTAATAAATATTCGAACGGAAAATCGTAATTTTAAATAGTAAAATAATTAATATTATATTATTAACTCAATTTGTTTAATTTTAATTTCTAGTGTTAACAACCAACAAAAAATAAATAGAAAATACTAACATTATAATAAAATAAATTAAATGCCGAATCCCGATACCTGATGCCGCACAAGGCACAACTGCCACAGCCAATAAGAGTATTCAAGACCTAAGACTCTATAAAAATATGATAAAATGATAAAAGTTACAATCTCTTAGAACAGTTTGACGCCTATGTGTATTATCAAAAATATAGGCCACGGTACTAAACTATACTTAATATCACGGTCTTCTAATACCGTGCTTAATAATTGTTCTAAGTTTTTATTGACATACGATACAACAGACATTGAACCATAGATCATTATGCATTGGACATGTTTTTTGCATCACAGATAAATGATACTGATGAATGATGATATTAATTCGAATTTATTTCATGACTATTTAATATATATAAATTTAGTTATTTAGAGTTTAGATAAACATATAATCATGGCTATAGCAACAGCTGCTACTTAGAGCCTAATAGTAAATACTGAATAGGTACCTGTCTGTTTTGTAGTAATCATTGTTGTTTACTTGACTGTTTAGGACTACATATATCGACGATATAATAACTTGGTAATGGCCTTTAAATATAAGTGCATGTAGTACATGCTAATCAGAATAAACACTGCATTACAAAAATTATGGAAACTGAAAATATTCCAAGAATCCTTTATATTATACAATGATAAATAATTAATTCAAGACATAAGACTTTAAAAAAAAACAAACAATATCTCTATCCTTGAAGAGTTAATGTTTTTGGTATCCTTTTTACATAATTAAAGGCAATTACAAAACACAATTTTTGATAAAATTAAAATATTCTATGAAATTATAAATATAAAATTAAAATGTTGAGAGCAAAATTGTAGATTAACCAAAATCTGCTTGATTAACTTAACAAATAAGATAAGTTTATAATTAATTAAATACTCATTCAAAATTTCTTGCTTTAGAATATAGTATGAAAAATTTAGATATGTTTCATTTTTAATTAATCCAAACTATATGAAAAAAAAACATTTTTTGGGGATAGTGAGTGATTACTGTTCAAATAATCATTACTTAGTATATTCACTATTTTTGATGAAAACATTTTATGAACTTTCTGTACTTTCATAAATGGCACATAATACAATTTTCAATCTTAACGATTTTAACCGTAACAATATTGTGTATATTTTCATATGTATCTTCACAATGATATTCAGATAATCAGAGAAATTTTGTTTTTTTTTTTAGATTAGGGTATATGGACAACTGGTCTCCACATAAAAATGCCGTAAGCGGACAATTGTTCTCTACCATAATTTTATACACAGACAATTGATCCCTGGAAAATTTTTTCTTGAGACAATAAACATTTTTTAATAATTTATTAAATATTTCTAACAAAACACAATATATCAAGTGTTGTTTTATCATGTTTGAAATATATTTCAATCACCAATAATTTGTCCACTACATTTATGAAGTGTATTATAATGTATTAAAAAAATGACCACATTAATAACAAATCTGAAGCAATTAAAAGCAAATTTCGAAATATTATCAGGATTATCCAAATATTTATATTTTTATTGAATCAATATAAATAATTAATTCTACAACCATGATATCTTTGACAAAGAACAATGAAGATGTTATTTTAAATTATTTTATGAAACCTTAAAGTATTAAAGAAAAGAACATTGTATCTATTTATTATAGTTTTTATATAAACTTATCAAAACATTTTTAAATTATTTGTATAGTCTAAGAAAACACTTTCAAGTCTTGTAATTATTATTTTCGCGAGTAGTAAAAAATAAAAATGGATATTTTTATATTATTGAAAATATATCTTTAAGAATTTTTTATACTAAAAAAATATTTTGTACTTAACTTTTAAGTTAAGGACTAATATTGTCTAAGTATAAAATTATGACGGTGACCAATTGTCCTAAACCCTTAGATTAGATAGTAGTACATATGAGTATATTGTAAATGATAGTAAAATAGCATTGCTAAAGTTTAAAATAAAATTACAATTACTAAAGTTTTACTGTTATAATGCTATTTTTAAAAAAATGAATGATTTGATAATTTTTTACTTTTTGTTATACCTTACTAAATATTTATATTGTGACTGTGAACTGTAAGTTGATAAATATAATAATTAATCGCAAATTGTAGTAGTTGCTTGGATACCTAGTATACTATGAATATTACAGCTCAGTTTAATATATATATATAATATACATTAGGTTTTATGAAAAATCTGGTTATATTATGAAATAATTCCTTTTTCTTTAAATTATTGAAAAATCACTACTTTATCAAATAGAGAATAACAAAATTATGATTATGGGCTTTGTCATGTTTTAAAATAATTAAGATTATAAGGTTTTCAACTAACTTTTTCTATTTAATTCTATAGATTATCCTACTAGAATTTTGGAAAAAGTCAAATATTAATTTTGAAAATTACTTGTGGGCTGCATGCCATGAATCAATTTAAGTAAGTACAATATTAAAAAAAAAGTGTCTTTGTTGGGTATGTTTTTCCTTGAGTGAAATAATTCTCAATTAATGATAATAATTAAATTACAAAAAAATTGTATTTTATTTATTCTATAAAGTGTATAATACACAATTAAATATTAGTACAAGCAGCACCAAATTTGTTAAAGGGCTGTATACTGGGAGTTTCTGCTATAGATAGTAATTATTCACTTAAATTAATCTGTTGTATGTAAAAAAAAGAAATGTGTTTTATATTGTTAACAGGATGCTATCAATTTATAGAATATTTGGTTAACAAATAGAATTGTAAACATAAATGTGACAATTATTATCTTAAGTTCACAAGTATTATACCGGTAATACATTTAATTTAAGTTCAGTTATAGAGCCATAAAAAATTTCAAAAATTAAAAAAATATAATATCTTATATACCTAGTTGGTTTATATTAAATAAAATACTTTGTTCTTTTAATAAAATAATTATAATTTGAATATTATACATAATAGATATGTATTATTTATGTATAAATGTACTTATTTAATATCTTACTGCTTTTATTATACTCAAGAAATAACAATTTTAAATTTTACTAAGAATTTGAAAAAACTTAATTAAAAATTTTAATTCCTAAAATATAAAATAAACAAATGTTTTAAAGTATTGTTCAATATTTTCTATTTACCTATAGGCTTTGGTTAATATTTAAAATAACATTAGAGAAACTGATAACTATTTATTTATGAATCCTTATATATAATTATATATACAACCACATAACATAAATATAATATTATACATTAAAAACAGTTTTGTATTTTTGTTAAAATGTTATTACTTAAGCTAAGCATTTGTAGTCTATAACACCAAACAATTCTATAATAAAATAATTAAGGAAATATTATTATAGTAAAGTGTAAGAATTGCAAGACTTCAATGGATTAAAAATATTGTTTCAATATGATTTACGGTTTAGTAAAATTGTATAAAAAAATAAATAAATAAAAATAGTTTTAATTATTAATTCAATATTAAATTGAACTTACCACGTATGATGCGTCAAGTGCAACTGTTAATTTAGATTTTAATAATTCTTCACTAATGGTCATTACAGCAAGTTATACAAAATATGATTGAATTAAAAATACTGTAGCGTAAAATATCGAGCGATCTAGTTTAATACAACATTCGAATAGTTCAACACTTGAACTCAATTGTCTCAAATTACTTTACTCAACTGTGTAATTGTAATAGCATAAATAATAAATGCCATAAAGAACAAAAATACAAATTACAATTTTTTTTTTATTTAAATAAAATAATTTAATTCTGATAATTTAATTTACTGATTAGAAGCAGTCGGCTCAAGCAGTAGATCGGTATTATAACGGCCAATCAGAATACAAGGAATACGACACAACAAACGACGTAATGTGCTGCTGTGAAGTGTAAATGCATGTTTATTATCCAGAATGAAGTTAACATGTTACCAACATTTTGTTACCAATGTATTAAATATGTGGAATGTCATTTCATATTTGCCATAGATATTGTGGTGTTGATTTACTTGATTTGATTACCGTGACTAGTTAACCGCACGAAATTGAGTGCTTACTGTTTTTTGTCCGATCAAACTAATTTGTAGATCCAGACAACAATTAATATATGAAACTAAGTTTAGTGTTATTGAACGAGCTATATTACTCTAGGCTAGGCATTATAATTCTTTTTCATTTGTAGAACATAATGGTGTAGACTGTAGGTTGATGGTTCTATAGAATAAGTTCGTTATAATACGTTATAATCTCTCTGGTGTGTGTTGATCACGATCTTAGATTTTCTAAGACCGTGGTGCTGATTATGGGACGAATTCACGGTTAGAGATATTACTGATACTAGTATTGTAATTTGTAATGTTTTTATCATTTATGCTGATTTAAATTTTCATCGTTAATGCGATTTAAAATTTTGATTTCTAATTTCTAAGTACTAACTTCATTTAAATATTACATTTGCATTTGCATACCATTCAAATAAAATTGTCTCTGTTTATTTACTTATAAAAATTATAATTATGAAAATATACCATTCAATTAGAAATTATTCAAAATTTTTTTTCCAAAGAAAACTATTCAAACAAAAATTACATTTTAGCATACAAAATCAAACGTCTAAAATTAGCTCAGTAGATGATAGACGGACATCAGGAGATTTTTTCGTTTCAAAATTATTAGACAGTTTAAAAATACCTTACAAAAATCAATTTACTTGTTTATTGATAAGATGCAATTTTTGTAATAATAAATCTTTATACATAAATAAAATTACTGGTAAATAGTTTTTTTTAATAAATTCTAAACAACTAATTGTTGATGTTTTTGTACGTATTGAATAATATAGTATTTAAATGTTTTAGGTTGGTTTATTTGTACACATTGTTTGAGATATGGTGATTGGTCAATATTTAAGTCACACACAACTAAAAATAATGAAAGGACTTGTATACCCACTCCAAAGAACTTTGAAGCTGTTAAACATTTTAATAAAAAGGCTGATAATTTAATACATTTTAAATCGTTAAAAACTAGCAGTAAAAAGAGTATTTTAAAATCTCTTAATATGGAGGTAATAGAGTTCTAAACTATTTTAAGTCCTTATAAAATATAAATTTAATCTTAAATAAATATTTAAATTTTAAATAAAATTATATATTGTAGGAAATTCACTAATTATTAAGATATTTAGTCTATAACATGATATACCTATCTATAAAATATATTATTTTATTATGTTAATTTGTTGTTTTTTTTTCAATATTAAAATTACTTGTAAATTGACAGTTTATTTTAAAGTTATTAATTCTTCTATAAATTAGCCTTTGATCTATTTTGACAGAAGTGTGTTACAGGTCAAGTAAAACTCAAAACTAAGCAATCAATAATGATTAATATATTTATTAGCACAATTAAAATTATTGGTAAAAATAAATAAAACAACTCTGATCATAATTTACTTTATTTATTAAATAATATGTAAATATGTTCACTCTTTTTGTCCTTATAATTTATTATTTTTATATTTTTTTTTCTATGATAACTGTATAAATTTATTGTAATTTTAGTATTTGGTGGATTATATAACTTTAAATAAACAAAATTCAAAATATTGCTTCAAGTAACAACTTAAATCTAAGTTGGGGTTAAATATTTTAAAAGTTAATTTATTAATTTCTATTAATATTTAGATAGCTATATAAGTTTAGAGCTTATTGATTATTTATATTATCAATGAACAATAATACATTAAATTAGTTCTTTTGTAATTTGTATTTAAATCATTATAGTAATTATGGTGTTTATTTTGCAGGATTTAAAATTACAATACCTGGATCGTATTCCAGGTTTATATGTTAATTCAGAAAATAGTTCTTTGTATTTGACTATGATGCTTGATAATAAAACAGTTGTTGGTTATAAAGAAATAAAATTAGAAAATAATCTTGATCAAAATACTGTTCCGGATGATTGTTGCTGGGGAATTGCTCAAGTTCCTCCATTAACTTCAAATCATAATCAAAGTGCAATTATTGTTGATGACTTTAAACATTTATTAGTATTAGCCGGTCATCAATCATCTCATCATATTATTTGCTTACCTCATGGTATTTAGATTTTTATATATTATATTTATTAATTAATTAGTGTTGTACCTATAATATACTTATTAACTATTAATGTTAAATTATAATTATTTATTTAGATAGTAGAATTAATCATAATAAAATTCAATAATGTTTGTTTGATTAAAGTGTATTGTATGTTATAAATTGATTTATTTTAATAATTAATTATTATAATTATTTCAAACCATTTTATAAAAATACTTATTAATATTGTTTGGTTTAAAGTGTTTAAAGTGTGAAAATATATTTTGTTGAATCTATTTATAATAACTTAACTTACATTTTCATCAATTTGTTTTAAACATTTAATAATTTAATATTTTTCAAATACATTTTAATTCTATTTATATACTATAAAGTAATTATAAATAATAATATTTTTAAAACTTATTTTAATAGCTTTATGTATTTAAGGTGTGCGGAAATTACCACAAGAACTTCTGCCATCTTTAGAGTATTTCAATAAATTAATCTTATGGTTTGGAAATGATCAAATTGCATGGAACTCAGCAAGAACATTTGCTAAAAAGTTAATAGAAAGTAGATGTTATTTTATAAGGCCAACTGATGATCAACCATCCCCTTATTTAGCATATAATCTTGGTTTGAATATTGATAAAATACTTAAAACTGCTGATAAAATGGTTCATCCCAGTATTATTCAATTTTCAACAATACGTAATGAAGTTTATGCAGAATTACAAAATCATGACAAGGTTAAATATAAAAAAATATAATTATAATATTTACTAATAATTAACTGTTTAAAAATTAAAGAATTTTGTTTAGACTCTTGGAATGAAATGGACAAAATTTCCGGCATTGAATAAAATAATTGGAGGCCATCGTCGTGGAGAACTTACTTTATTAACTGGTCCAACAGGATCAGGAAAAACAACTTTTATTAGTGAATATTCATTAGATTTAGCTGAACAAGGCGTAAGTAATTAAATTAATTTGAATTGGGTATTAAAACACTTTTAAATTGCACTCTGTTTACACTAGTATATCAAGAAGTAATTAAGAAGTAAGCACTTGTCCAACTTTAGTTTAATTTTCTTTTAAGTATATTTTAAAATTTGATAATCATACAAATTATTGATGGTCAGATATAGAGTTTTATTTTAAATTTAATTTTAATGTTTTAAAATTGATTTATTTGTTTGCAACAGTATAGAATAAATTTAATTAGCTTAATTTATTATGTCTTGAACTATGCCTGCTGATCAATTTTCAGTCCTAAGGCGAAGTGCTACAATATTTGATTACCCATGCACTTACGGAGTTTGTTCTATATTTTTTTTTTTTTTACTTATTAGTATTAATAATACTTTTTATCACACTAAATCCATTGCTCAGTACTATACTTAACCACCCACCTACTTTGGTGTTGAGGCAATTGTTTTAAAAAAGCCTACTTCAGCTTACTTTCTGCTTGAAGGTAAACTATATTAAACTTTGTAGATGACTTGGATATTTAATTTATTTCAAATTTTTTGTCTATAATACTATTCCAAAATTGACAAATTTTAACTCTTGTGATCCTTCCAAAATATCTACTAACATTATTTTAGTATTAGTTAATATTATTTTATTAAATTATAAATATTTTATAACATTTTATCATTTTTTATTGTAGTTGCCAACATTATGGGGAAGTTTTGAAATACGTAACCAACGTTTAGCAAAAATCATGCTTCAACAATTTGCTAAGGAACCTGTACATCTTAATTTAGACTTGTTCGATAATTTAGCTGATCAATTTGAAAAGCTTCCATTATACTTTTTGACTTTTCATGGCCCCCAACCACTAAATATGGTGATGGACGTAAGCTCGATTTGATAATAGTTAATTTATAAAATTAAAGAATGTTAATTTATTTAAGCTTTAAATATTAAGTAAAATAAATTTCCAACATTTTGATAAAATATACAAGAATATTATAGATTAATAAATCAGAAGACTAAATTGATGCATTAAAAAAAAAAAAAAAAAATTAATTAAGAATGTTCTCTAGTTTGTTTAAAATTCATAAGTTTTATTATAAAATCACTAATATTTTCAAATATTATTTTCTGTGTAATATTAGGTAGATATCAGTAATTATCATTATTTTTAATTTAATTTAATATTTATTTTATTTAAGTATAGCTCAAGACTTTATAATATTATAAATTTGTTTATTTAAAATTATCCTGGTTTATTATAGTTTATATTAAATTTATACATTATCATTATTAGGCTGTAATGAATGCTGTTTATGTTTATGACATTGGCCATGTAATCATTGATAATGTACAGTTTATGATGGGTATTGGTGCCAAATATGATATGGGTTCAGAACGATTTTGGCAACAAGATTCAATTATTGCAGAGTTTAGGAGGTTCGCTACTTATTCAAACTGTCATGTGACATTAGTAATGCATCCTAGGAAAGAAAAAGATGTCGAACAATTGTCCATCAGTTCTATTTTTGGTACTGCTAAAGCAACTCAAGAAGCTGATAATATTCTTATAATACAAAATAAGGTTATGGAATCTTTACAAATTAAAAAATATTTACAGGTATAAATATAATACTGTTTAATTACAGATTGTATAATAAATAAAAATATTTTTTTCAGGTTTCTAAAAATCGATATAGTGGTAACCTTGGAATTATGTCTTTAGAATTCAATAAACAAAGTTTAAGTTTTTCACAGCAAAAGAATTAATAATATATTTATAATATTTATAAATTCCTTGTTTTGTTTAATACTAATAAAAATATATATATATATATATATATATAATATATATATATTTCCATATCATTTTTATCAATTTTACTCTTTTATACACAAATATTTAACAATAATTATAAAAATAATATTATTAAGATTCTTATCTGTGGTTTGACCAGAAATACTGTAATAGTGTATCATAATTCATAGTATAACAGATAACTTTATTATTAAATACTGTTTTTAATTATTTTCCATTCAAAGATTATAAGATCTAAAATTTAAATTTATATATACTTTTATTCTAATAAAAAATGTATTCTTATTTTGATGGAATACATTATTTATACTAAATTAAAGTAAAAAAAAACATTTAGGAATACAAATGAAAATAATAAACACCCATTTAATGATGGATTGATATCTAACTTTTCATTTAAATTTTCTTTTTTTAAAAAAAAAATTTATTGTGCATAAATATATAAAGTTTTTAATGTATATTATGGTCTATTAACTACTTAACCAGCTATTGCTTTTTATTAATTATCAGGTCCACGTAGCTATATGTTGTAAATAAATTAATAAAATAATAAATATATCAATATATCATAAAGGCAAGGGAAAAACTAAAGGGGTGATAAGTGAGATAGATCCTCCAGAGCCTTATTTGTCTAACTATAATTCAAAAAAACAATTGTGTGCTTAGTAAAGTTTAAGATTTTTTTTAAATACAAAATTTAGTTATATACTAAAAAAAATTTAATTTCCCCCCCCCCCCCTCAGAAATGTCTTATTGTCATTGTATATAGGTAAACACAGTAAATTATTTATGAAATCTAGGAAGGTCTTTAAAAGTCTGTCTCCTGTAAATATTAATATTGTTATACAAAATAATATAAAGTTAGAAAATCGATTTCTTGTTTTAGTTAGGTAATTTGCGTTTGACAAAATCAATTTTATTCTGGCTACTATAGTAATAATTAATTTACCAATTAATAAACTTAAAGGTAATAATATTATCTGGGGCATCATTTCATAGACTTTTATTAATATTTTTATTTTAAAGTGAGATACGAGCATTTTAAAGGTTTAAAATTTTATATAATTATAAAACTCATTTGTTTATGGTAAATTTTGTATGCCTAAAATATAAGTGTCTATTCACGACGCTATGTAAATGGTTATTACAATAATTATACATTTAAAATGATTCTGTGATTAAAATAATATAACTGTACAATGTCGGTACTTAGTTATAAATGTTTAACCATTGTAACTAGGTCTTGACATTTTTATAAAAAAAATATGTATAATAGGTACTGTATTAATATTTATAATTTATTAAGTTTTATTTCAACTATTATTATATTTATTATTTTTTAAAGAACAGAAATAAAGATATACTATAAAATTGAATAGCTCAGTATTGTGAGATGAAAGTAAAATTGTATTTGACAAAATTACAGTAAAAAAAAAATTCAGTTGTATTTACTTTTGCTTATTATAAATTAATAAATTATTTTTAAAAATGCACACTTGTGTCCGTTATTAAATTATTTATTAAAAAAAATCCAAAGAGATTCTATAAATGATAAGCATCTTTGGAATTAAAGATTGACTAATCTGATTAGGGCAGGATAACTTTTGTTTTAATTTTTTGAATTTTTTATTTTAGTGCTTTTTTAATATAATGTTATTGTAAAGTCTTTATTTATTGGTGCTTTTTAATGAAATGTATTCATTAAATACTATTCGGCTAATTGTAAAAACATATGGTTTGTTTCAATCGTTTCAGTCTATTCCAATTGGATCTACAAACACTATCTATGTCAAAATTTAGGTATAATAGTTTTATACATTAAAATACTTTAATAATTGGAGCATAGATTAGGATTTTACTAAATTAAAATTGCTATTTGCTATCATTTACTATCAAAAAAATTAGAATAATTTAAATTTTTTAAAAATTTTAACATAGCTTATGGATGGGAAGAATAATAAACAAGTAATAAATTATCATATAGATTTGAGGAAAAGAGAACCTAACTACTAACTTGGTTCACTGTTAATAGCTATTGAATTTATAATGGTTTGATTACTGGATTAAATATCTGCTGGATATTTAGTTTACGTGTATTAGTTGAATATAAATAGTTATTGAAGATATTAATACTTTTATAAGAATGTGTCATAAAATAAACATTAATATGTTAGAGCGTTATAAACATTTTTAATTTTTTGGTTTTCATAAGAATAATCAAGTGATTTTAATAACTATACTTTATTTTATTGTACATTGTTTTAGATACTTATATATTACATACTATTTTCATATATTTATTTATAATCAATGTCTTAATATATGTATATATATATATATATATATATATATTATCTCCTCTATTACTTTACATTTTATATTTAAGCCATTTTAAAAAATTTAAAAAATAATTAATGTTCAAAAAATGTTTACTATCTTATAGCTAATTGTATTTTATAGAAAGTGAACTAGTTATTAATAATTTGTTTATGTATTTTAAAATTAATTAATAAACATCTATAAATATGTAAGTGTATAAAAACATTAAAAACAATATATTAATCTTATTATTATTATTAATTTATTTTTCATAGACAGAATATGAATGAACACAGTGGTATACTCTACTTACCAACTAGCATCTATATTAGTCTGCACCTTAGTTGTATATAAAAATAAACTTGCTATTATATCAATTAATTATGATAACAAATTTTGTTTTAAAAAATGTATAATTTTAGTTGTATACATTACACAAATGATCATAAAATTAATTTTTATTAACCCATTGATACCTGTTTATGTTTTGATCATGGTTTAGTAGAGTTATCAGTAGTGTTCTGGCAAAAGTAGAACAAATGGCAACTCTATATCTAAATTAACTGACTTTGTTTTTAGCAAACATTAGATCTGCATTTTTTTTAAATAACTCACATTTTGCAAAGTATTAATATATACCTAATTTTGTTGTATTTTCTTATTATAAAATTTTCTTCTTATACATTGATTTATATTTTTCTTAAGGAATAAATGGATGCATTCATTTTACCAATTATACAAAATAAAAAAATCATTTCTTCACAATGTTTTTTATAAGCCAATACAGAATCAGTCATTATACATACTTTGGTAATTGTCAAGATAAATGACTTAAAATGGGAACATTGCAGTATTTTTCTTATTCAAAAGTAAGAATGTCATGATAATTGATAATAATAATAATAAATTATTTATTTTGAATATTTTATATATGTATCTTAGTTGTGTGTTTCTTATTAAGACTTTGATATTATTATATTTAAAAAACAAAGTTCTTGATGTATAATTGACTGTAATATTAACAAAAATACTAAAAATCACAAGACAATTGTTTGCTTAAAAATATTTATGTATTGGTTATTACTTTAAGTTATAAGTCTATAAAATAAGTAGTTAAAGATACCAATATTTGTAGTCAATTAAGTATAAAAATAAAACATATAATAATCAGAAGGAATAAAAATATACTCTATGAACTTATATTTCCTTAAGTGATATTTTATTCTAAAGGTTTCATAATTATGAGATAATTTTGCTTATATTGGCAGCCTAACTAATCTAACTCTATACAATGTTGTCCTATTTACTAAATCTATATATTATGTTAATAAAATTATTATCATTTAGTCATATAATGTACCAATGCACTAGTTTGACTTAAGGAATAAGTTATACATAATATTAAATTATTTTGTATATATTTTTAATTTTTTGTTGATAGATAACTACATCAATGACAAAATACTATTAAGTTATTAATTAAATTTAACTTAAAAGTTTTTAAATTTATAGTTTTAATTGTTTTTTTTTTTTTTTTTGATAGTTTTTTACCAAATTTTTGGTTTTTTATTTATTATGCATGTACAATACATAATAATCCTTTAGCCTAAACTTCATTTTTAGTCTAATGACTAACCCTTATTAATATATACTTTTATTATAATAATAATAACATCCCTAATAAATTTTTATTTTTATATTCAATAATTCCTTATTTTAATTATTTTGTAGAAAACAAGTATAATATTTTATTTTTCTTATATTTTGATGTTACAGAAACTTAAATAATTAGTCAATTTTCAGACATCTCTCAAAATGCCTGATCATACTCTGTTGAGTCGAAATTCTGAAGGAAGATCTTCTGGTAGCAGTGTTATCAGTAATGGAAGTATGCGCATGGCCACCTTACCTGTGACATCAATTGATGATGGAAAATCTAGATTTCCAAAATTAGAAGAGTGTGCTCATTTTCATTATGAACATGTTGAACTTGGACCACTAAAAGTTAGTAAACATGCAATTAAATTATTAATTACAATTTATTTAATTAATATTCTTATTTTAGATATGATACTCAAATATCTAATTTTTTAATTTGGTTATAATATAAAAAATTGTTATTTCTTAACTATATAAATTATATGATACATAAGATTATTTATATAGTTATAACACAAAGTATCATTTAGAATAACATTGGAAACAAAAGAAGCCAGTTTATGATATACAATTTAAATATTATAACATTAAGGGGCTGTTATACCAGCATTTGTTTTCTCTGTCTATCCTACAAAGTATAGAAACAAAGATACTCCGTATTTCCATAATTACGACTCCGGTTCAGTTAAGGGCAAAAGCACCTATTATATATTTTATAAAGAGTAGTATTTTCTGTGCATTGACTGGATAGATTTTTAATATTTACAATTTTGAATAAATTATTAATGGTTAAAAATAATCAAAATTATTTTAAATTAAAACATGCTTATATTTATCATCCCCCTTAATTCAATTGTAAAGAAAAATGTTATTATTTTGTTGTATTTAAAACTATTGAACTTAGATTTTAAATGTAGATCACTAAATAAATTATGAAACCTATACAAATTATGATTTTTATGTATCTATATGTAATATTAATTTTAATTTTATTCGGGACTTTAAAAATTTGCATTTTCTTATGAAGTGGTTTAAAAAATGCTAAGTAAAAATTTAAGATAGAAATCTGTTTAAATTGAAACAAATTTTAAAAAATTTCATTATATATGTTGTATATTATATTGAAGTTTTTATGAAAACATTAATTTTTTACGATGAACATTAGTGATGAACATATAGGTGTGGTTACTTAAAAATAATATTTATATTATAAACTTAGTAACTTTAATAATTTATATTCAATTATGATAAACATTAAAAATTAATGTATTCTTTAGTTTGATTTGATCGAAGAAGATGAACAAAAATTTGGAAATGTGGATAATGATAATGATTATTGGTTAACTATTAAAGTAGAATCACAAAATACTGTTTGGGTTTTAAGACGATCATATGAAAATGCAAGAACTCTTGATCATCAATTACATAAATGTGTTTATGATAGGAAGTTCAGTCTACTTCCAGAACTTCAACCTGTACCGACTGATTGTGAAAAGCCTAATGTAAGAAATATGATTATAAAGATTTTTTTATATAATAATAATAATATTGTTATTATTTGTTTTCACATTATAGGAATATTTAAAAGACTTGATTAGTAAATATTGCAAAAGATTATCTGAAATAGCTGTTGGAAGTTTAATTAACTGTGGACCTATTCTTAGCTGGTTAGAATTAGATAATCGAGGTCATCACCTTTTAGTTGCTGATGGAGATCATTGTGCAATAAACACCCCTGCTGTTGCCGCAGCTTATTCAGTCAGAAAATATACTGCACATGCTTCTGATGAAATTTCATTTGATGTAATTTGTATAAATTTATGGTTCTACTATAAATAATATTAATTAACCCGATTTTAATAGATCGGTGATATAATTTCTGTTATTGACATGCCATCACCTGAAGAAAGTATTTGGTGGAGAGGTAAACATGGTTTTTTAGTTGGATTTTTTCCATCTAGCTGTGTAGCTGTTATAACAGACAAAGTTCCAAGAAATCTTTACATAAACCCTCAAATGCTTTTTCTTTCTGAACCAACAAAACCTGTATTAAGGTAAGTCTATAAAATGTTTATATTTTTGCGGTGTCATAATATGTTTTATTATTTACATTAGATAATTAATAGTATTGGAATAAGCAACATGAATATTAAATAATTATATTCTTTGCACAATAATTTTTAATTATTAACAAGATTTAAATTGTGATTATTAAAATATTTGTCAACATTTTCAGAAAACATGGTAAACTGATATCATTTTTTCGGTCTTTTATATTATCAAGACCAACACGAAGAACATTAAAACAATCTGGAATATTAAAAGAAAGAGTATTTGGTTGTGATCTGGGTGAACATCTTCTCAATTCTGGAAGAGATTGTTAGTATAATTTTCAATTATACACTAAACCTTGTGCAGTATTAGTTGTTTTCTCTAAATTTATTATTTCATTGCAAATACTAATAGGATGATTCAGACCTTTTGATACAAAAAATATTTATAATATAATTTTTTATTTATTATTTATTTTTACTTTGTAATATAATTAGTCATTGTTTAATGTACCTATTTTAGTTAATTAAATAATTAATAGTCTCTCTACATTCTTATTAGACAATTTTATTAAACTTGTATAGCATATTATAAGTATGTTTATTATGTTATTTAAAATATTTGTAATAAAAAAAATTGAGGATAAAACGTCTGCATAAAAAAATGCTAGCCAAGTCAGAAATCGGTATGTAAACTTTCTTGATTTTCAATTTTTAGAAATTTATTAATTGTATACAATATGCGTATACAATGTATTTTATTTTCATTTTCATTTAGTGAGATAGATCTTTGAAACCGGAGAGCGGATTTTGTTGTTAGATTCACATTGGCTAGGAGAAGTGCAGTGAAAATGTTCAAAACTTTATCTTTTATAGTTAGTTCACTACAGAGCTTCAAAAAAAATTAAAACACATTTTATTGGGTGTTTTTTTTATGTTTTTCAACTTTATAGTTTTGTAGTGAGTTAACAATTGAAGATAAAGTTATACCACTTAGGTGTGATATCGGATCTCTCTTATTAATATTTTATGTTAAAGCTATCTTAATTATCTACCTACTTATAAGAACCGAGTTACATTTTTATCATTTTCCTATTTAACACAAATTTTTGAAATTTTAAATGTTCAGGCTTTTTTCATTTCAATTACCATACTTACTTGATTAAAAATCAAGAAAGTAAAAGTATAGAATTTAATGACGGCCTTATTGTTTTTCTAAAATATAACTTGAATGATATACTTAAATATTATATTTCTTGATAAAATGGTTTTACTAATCATGGTAAATTTGTATTCTTAGTGCCTGATGTGTTAACTAGCTGTGCTGAATTTATTGAAAAATTTGGAATAGTCGATGGAATATATAGACTTTCTGGTGTTACATCTAATATTCAAAGATTGAGGTTTGTATCAGTATTAGAATGTTTGGTTAAAATACTTCTAAACTTATAAAAGTAGATATATAACAGAGAATATATTTTTTTTGGTACTCTCTTCTGTGGTTGCTTTAGAGCAGCACTTGTTACATCTCATGCAATATTTTTTTGGTTTTTGTATTATAGATAAAAACTTATAATGCTAAAATCAAAAAAATAATAATTCTTACTATACTTAAAAAGTTTAAGTTTAATACTCCATTATTAAATTGTTAATTTGTAAAAAATGTTATTTTATGTTAAATTTCTAAATTATGTATATAAATAAGCAGAGTATGATATATATTTTTCCACTATGCATAAAGTTAATACAGTAAAATACTTAAATATTAACCCATTATATAATATATAATTTATTCAATTAGGTCGACATTTGATGAAGATAGAGTACCAGCGTTGTGGGAAGATGAATCAATAAGACAGGATATACATAGTGTGGCCTCATTATTAAAATTATATTTTAGAGAACTCCCCAATCCATTATGTACTTATCAACTTTATGATTCATTTGTAAATGCTGTACAATCAGTACCTGAGAAAACTACTGAAGTCAGATTACAGCTTATGCGAGAAACAGTTCAAAAGTTACCTCCACCTCACTTTAGGTAAGTAAAGTGAGACTTGTTTTAAATACATACTTTTATGGACCAACAAATTTTACTTAAAAAAAAGGTTTTTGCTTTATTAAATAAATAAATTCCTTTACTATCTTAATAATAATAAAAAATGTTATTTTTATTAGAACTTTAGAATATTTGATGAAACATTTATCTCGTGTTGCTGCTCTTGGTGAACAAACAGGCATGACAGCAAGAAATGTTGCAATTGTTTGGGCACCTAATTTGTTAAGAAGTAAACAACTAGAAAATGGCAGTGGTGTTGCTGCTTTACATGGTGTTGGTATTCAAGCTGTGGTAACTGAATTTTTAATTCGGTATACAGACTATATTTTTAGCCCTATTCCTAATGTTGGAGCAAAATTACCACCTACCAAAGGTAGTTATATATTAATGATTGAAAAACAAATTTTATCCCAGTTTATTTTTTTTAGGTACCCCCAAAAAGTCTCGACCTAAATCATTAGCTATATCTACTCAAACAAAACTTTTAACTCTTGAAGAAGCTCAAAATCGTGTTCTAACTTTTGCAAAAAGAAATGATCCTAATTATATTGAAGTTGGTAAGTAACAAATAATTAGTTCAAATAATATAATTTATAGATGATATTAATAGTTTAAATTTCAGGCGGTGGTCCTTCTTGTTTACCTGAAAAATATCATACTGTTATTGATTTACCATCAAGAAGATGTAATACTAACAAAAGGCGTTCACCATTAAGATGGAAATCATTATTTACTCGTGGTGGAAGTAGTATTTCGCTTGGAGTTCTACCACTTCGTAAAAAGTCTGAACCAAATTTAACACCTAAATATATGGTAAATTTTTTATATATGTAACAATATTTTTTAAAGTATTTTAATATTTTATTGAAGTTAATACATTTAGGTAATATTTTTAAGTACTTATGTTAAGTACTATGTTAATTGTTAATAATAACAAGTTTTCTATTTTAGAGGAAGCTATACCACATGTGAAATTGTCTCCTTCTATAAACTGTATAACATAGACAATTTGTGTTCAGTGTAACAAATACTGTGTTGTTTATTTTAATACTATTATTACCTATTATCAAACTAAAAGTAATGATATTAGCTATTTGTACTATAGACATATAAAAATTATTATCTACCTAATTATTATTAATTATTAAGATTATTTTTATATGTCTGTTTGAACAAATGCTATTATATTTTCATTTGTCTTCAATATTGGAGAATAAGCATTTTTAAGTTGTAATATTTTACATACTTGCATAAGTACTTAACATAGTAAATTAGTGCTTAGTAGTTCACTTTTAAGTTTTAACTTCGTTAGCTTTAATTGACCTATTATAAAATTTAATGGGAAGAATTTTATCTGTGTTCATGTATTGGTTTTTTATGTTATTTTATTTTAAACGAGTTATGAGAATTTTAAAATTGTACTATTTTATTTACACAAAATTTGATGAAAAATTTAATTATTGTAAAAAAAAAAACAATATATGAATACAGATAAAGTTCTTATCATTAAGTTTTATAATAGATCAATTTACTCTATTATTAAAGCTAATTATTATGCACTTGTAAGATGAAAACAATAAATTCGGTTGTAGCGTCCTCTTAGTTTTACAAAAACATAAACATTACTATAATTAAATATTAAATTTATCAGGACTCAAAAGAATGTGTACGCCAGAGTATAACTGAAGGTATGAACATTCAAGATACACCTAAATCTTCAAAGTCAGTTAGTGAAACAATATCTTTAAGAGAAATTAAAGGGACACCTCCATGTTCTCCTCCTGGATTCTGTGGTTCCAACTCAATTGGTCATAATCGTTCTGTGTCTCATGATTCTTATTTTGATCAACTTGCTGATCAAGAAGATCTGGAAGCATCACCTATCCTTCACCCAAGTCAAGAAGGTATAACTAAATAATAACACATTATTATGTGCTTATTTAAAAATATTTAAGATTAAAATATTTACAGATTAATAAATATTTCATTACATTTTTTTTTTTATAGATCTTAGTGATTTGCAAGTTAACTTTGATTTAGATGAGTCTGATATGAGAGTATTTTCTGATGAAGATACTAATCATATTTTTAGTAATCGTTCAAGCATGGAACACTTACAAAATGTGACTACTAATAATGTAAGTTTAAAATTAATAACTAAAATATATTTTTTTAGAGATACACTTTTATAGATAACCAATTACAGTAGGTTATAAATATCAGTTAAGGGTCCCCTACACCAACATTTTTTTCTCTTTCTCGCACATTATATAGGAACAAAGTTATTCCTTATTTTTACGATTACGATATAAATATAAGTATGTTTGTTTTAATTTAAAATTATTTTTAACCATTTATAACTTATTCAAATATGTAAATATTAAAAATCTATCTGGTCAATGCACGGGAAATATTCTTCTTTATAAAATATATAATAGGTGCCTTTACTCTAAACTGAACCAGGGAGTCATAATTATGAGAATTCGGAATATTTTTATTTTAGTATTATATGGGAAATAGAGAAAACAAATGAACAAATGTTGGTGTAACAGCCCCTTGAAAATATATTATAATACAATATTTATTATATGTTAAAATATGTAGAAAAATCTGACCTAACATGAAATAATGTTATTATTATTTTTAACTATCATTATAGCTTAAAATAAATAATTTATTTTATTTTTGTAGATCTTTTATTAATTATGAAATTAATAAATCTAGATACAATTTTGAAAAATAAAAACAGTAAAAATAATAATAATGTTAATAATGTTATACAATCCAAGGTAATGATGTGTAGTGACCTACCATACATTTTTACGATCTGCTTATAGATCATACTGGTGTTATGAGTCATCTGTCATAAACTACTCACAAATTATTAATTCAAATCTTTAAAGTAAACTTTATTAATTATTAATATATGAAAAAGCATGTTACAATATATTTATAAAAATGTATTTAAAAAATAGTTAGTATATAATTTAAAAACTCATCAAACATTAAATAATTTTGTGAATGTAAAGATATCTACCATTCCCCTTCCATTATTGTCTTGAATTAAACAGTTTTGTTTTGTTATACACCAAAAGCACCATAAGCGCTCTATGATTTCATTCAAACAGTCAACGTAAAATTTATATAATAAGAGTTTAATTTTGTGGTATATCCAATATATTGTATTTCATGTTTATCAACTTGTGGGTTTACCTAAGTGAATCACAAATACTATGGTAGATAATTGACTACATCAGTATGCTTTATAAGACCATCATAAAAATTATAGTAGATCACTTATGACTCCATTACCCAATCCAGTTTACTGATAATATTTAAAAATCAAGTTTTATACTTTTTTATTTATCTTTCGTATGCTGAAAAATATTGAATTATTTTTATTTTTTTGTGTTTTAGTTGAATAGTAGTTCTAAACGTTTACCAATATTAGCACATGCAGAAGATTCATTAAGTGCAGATCCGTCACCAAAGAAAAAAAAAACTACTGATTCAAATAAAGAAAACGATCATACAAAAAATAATAGGCTATCATATTTAGAAGAACGATTTGCTTCACCCGATATTCGATTCATTGATAGTCAATCTCCAGAACATGTAATTATTTCAATATTGTTTTATTTACTCAGATTAAAAAATATACATATTTTTGTGTTAGATGACTGTTGCTGCAGACATACATACAGAATGTGATCAAATTATGACAGATGTCGAAAGTAATGAAACTGGTACAGGTTCATTATCTACCACTACCACACCTACTCTTTCATATTGTCCATTATCAGAGGATAGTTATAGTGACAAAAACACTACACCTGATTACCAAACTATTTTAATTGATTTTTGTGTATCAGATGTTTTGACTAAAAACCTTTTAACTACCCCTCGAAATCGTTTAAGTTACCAAGGTGACTTAAGAAATAAAAGTTTATCAAATGACCGCCGTAGTTTTCAAGAAATAAAATTAAGAAATGTTCGAGATGATGCTCCGTGTGAATCTCTTAATAACAATAAAATTGAAGAAAAAGTAAAATCAGATATTTCTATTTTAACTGAATCCCTTAGCTCTCCAAAAAAAGCTGGATCTATATATGAAATTGTTATGGGTAATAATTATGAACGTTTGGGTCACAAAAATTCAATTTTTCATCAAGATGATTCTAGTTATGAAGAAGTAATACCATCTTGTAAAGGTTCAGCTGATTCTATAGATAACTTAAATTTTGAAACAGATAAATCTATTGAAAATATACATTATGAAATATTGGTTGTTACTAGTCCTGAATCTTGCAACTCCAGTCAACATGAAATATCAATTTCTTCACAGGTACTTAAAATTAAATAATAATACAGTAATTTGTATATTTTATAATTAATAAATATACATTTTTATATTTAGGATAAAGTGGAAAATGAAAATTTAAAAATTAAAGAAATTGTGAATAATCAAAACATATTAGATAATGATTATTTAGTTTCGCCTTCAAATGAAGATACTGAAATGTTAATACAAGATAGACTTGAAACAACAATTTTACCAATTGAAAATGTTAAGAATATTGATAATATAAATAATATAACAAATGATGCAAACATTTTAGTGACATCTAGTGAAGAAGTTTCTGAGAATAAAGTGGATTTATTATTAGACTTAAATAGACGCAAATTTGAATCAGAAATTGGAAGGGATATAGTCCATGAAAGACGTATGAGAAAAGAATTGATGGAGAATTCAAGTTCTACTGGTAAGTTATGTTATACTATTTTTAATTAAACACTTTTACTTATTACTATTTAACATTTCATAAATGCAAAACTATAAATTTACTATTCATATCTTGCAGTTTTTAATTCAAATTTTAAACAAGTAATAAAGCAACCATATATGTGTGTGTTTAGAGAAGAGTAATCAAAATGTTTATAAATTGCAGAATTAACTTTTTATATTTATTATTGAAAATAAACTAATTGTATTAACACAAAAATTATAAAACAAATCATCAATTGATTTTTATCAATATTACTAACATAAAAACATAATGGTAAAGATATTATAAAAAGTTTAATACCAAATTTGAATAATATTTTTTAACTATTGAATAGGTTATATTTTTATTTGCAGTAATTTTTATGTATCAATTAATTATTAATTATTTTATTACATAAATTTTTCACTTAATAAATTCTATTATTTAAAAACAAAAATGTATTATTTAATTATGGTAATACATTGTTGATTGATATCATAATTTAATTATTTCATGTATTATAATGTATTTGATTATAATTTACTGTTTATTTGTTTTAGGAAATAAGGAAAATAAAAATAATTTTCATGAGTCATTAAATAAATTTGATTCTAATAAATCTACCAAAAACAATTCAACATGGATAAAAAATAGAAGACTACGTAACAATTGTCAGCATGTTACTAGTACAGTTTCATTAGATGCTTTTAATTTTCCAATTGATACACAAAATTTGGAACGCGTAAATACTTCACCAAATCTTATAAGCTCAGAAATTAGTTGTCATAAATCTGATTTGTCTAATGATATGGATGCTACAAGACGTGAACGTATTGATCGTTATAAAGAAGAACGTAGGCAAGCTCTCCGTGAACGTTTTAAAATATCTGAAAGTATTCAATGTGATGATGATATAATTAAACGTTTAAGAGCTAAGACATTGAAATCTCCAGATGAATGTACTGAAACTAATATTAACACATCCATTAAACAACCAAAACATTTAGTAAAGATAATCACTTATGATGAACGTGATACTTTATCTATAGATCCTGAGCAAAAAGAATGGTATACACAAAGTTTAGAACGTAAAAAATGTCCTAAAAAAGAAACTAAAGGTTTAGTAGCATCAAGGGTAAATCAGTTGACTGGATGTAAAACTTCTGATGAAATTAATAACAAAAATACTTTGAAAACTAAAACAGATAAACAGACTGCAAAGTATATATTTTTATATCTACTTAAATAAATTTATATTTATGTAATTAAGTAATTAATGTGTATAAAATATATTTTTTTTTTTACAGTTCGATTCGACAAAGAGCACATAGTACTAGTGATAGACCGCCCCAATTTTGTATAAAAGATATGGCAGCATTCTTCGAACAAAAACAGTAAAAGAAAAATGTTAATATATTTTATTAGTTAATTTATAAATTGATTATTTATTATCAGTATAAAATAAAAATGTATTTATTAGAAATAATGACTTAATTAAATAGTTTCAAATAAGAAGTTATTTAATTAATTAAGTTACTAAAATTATAATTCTATAATTTCATGACAAATAATAAATAATAATCAATTAATCTCTAACAATTTCATAATTTTTAGTTGTAAGCTGTTATAAAATATATAGATGATATATTTATGTCCTAATTAAGTTTAAAAATGTCATTTTGTTATTAAAACTAATTCTGTGATAGTGATTTTATTAAGTCTGTATTTTAGACCTTGTGAAATATTTTGTAGAGTATAATAAAATATTTGCTTTTTTACTAATATCTTATTCATAGTATTATATGAATATACAAATTATGACACTTTTAGTGAAAACCTATATGTTCTTCTATAAATTCTATTGTTATTTAATGGTTTTCTTTGAGTAAAAGCAGTTAGTTACTAACTATAAGCATTATTTAGTATGTTTTATGACAAACATTATTTCTTTTTTTAAATCTTGTATTATTTTTTAATAAAACTCAATAATTAAATGAAGTATGAATTACATAACTTTGGCCAAAGATAAAATTATAGTCAATATTCGATACATTTTTTATGTATGCCAAATGTATAATTTACTTTTTAGTCTGAGACAATATATATGTGTCTAATTATATAATTTTGTTTGTATTGTATATTTTTAATTATTTTTATTTTATAATTGTTTTGATAAAATCTTTCTGAGATGGTGTATGACAAAAGTTTTTGACTTTAAAATGACTTTTCATACTAGATCTACTTCAATAAAAGTATTATAATGTATAACAGTACAAGTAACTTAAGTCATTGATTTTTATATAGTAGACTGTTTTTTATTTAACATAATAATAATAAAATTGTATTCATTTTTTTTTTTAATACAATTATCTTGTGTTTTAATTATATTTAAATATTCTAAAATATTTTAAAATTCAATACTGCTAACTTAGTTTTATAAACTAACTACTAAATTTCAATACCTTTGTTTTACTATTATTTTTTTAAATTTTTTTATAATTTCTTTTTTTTTTGTCATTTACTTCTTATAACTTATCAATTATCTAATTTAACTCACATTATTAATATATTGTAAAAGTATGGTTAAATATTATAGTACTCGTTTATTTTTTTTGTTTTTTTTTTTTTTGTTTTTGTGGTTCTCTGCAATTTGTTATTTTTATTTGAGAACAACATCATTTAGTATGTTAATCTTCATTTAATTTAAAATTTATTTATTAGTGAATATAAGACGTAATCAATGTATTAACAATATTTCTTACTTATTTTCAATAAGTATTACACTATTACTCTATTTCTATGTATATTTTTCACTGTTTTAATTTTATTATTATATTTTTTTATGACCATCAATAACTTATAACTTATTATGTTAATTTTTAATTTTGCTAATTACAAATACTGTCTAGCCTAATAATTTACAACATGTTAAGCTACTCAAATTTTGTTGTGCACAAATTGTAAAAACATGTATACCTAAGTGTTTTCTTTTAAGTTTATATTATTATTATATATTATTTTTTTTTACTTTACCTGTAACACCAAAATTAACAAAAAAAAAATTTACCATGTTCTGTTTGGCTTTTAAACAAAATACATAACAATCATTGAAAACAAATTTTCAATTCTTTATATGATTATATTATCATTAAATAGAATAAATCCTTTAAAACAAAATGTTTTAGTTCTTTCTGATCTTGAAAAGTATTTTAAATATTTTGGACCACCCAAAGCACCAACTGCATTTTATTTTTACCAAAACCCAAAGTCAAAATTAAAAATAGAAGTATTTTTCTATTATAATTTGTGGATAAAACCAAAATTAAACATTTATTGTAAAATAAATTCATACATATTGAAATATAGTTACTCTCTCCCTAACCTTAAAATGCATGAACCTCCAACTTTAAAGTTTGGTTTCCAATACTTTATTGTATATTTTTTATCTAAATTTTATTGTGGGATTAAAATTACAAAGAAAGAACTAAAACTTTTAATAAATATCATAGATATTTAAAATGTTAAAATATTTATATGAATAGCTTCTAAATGTTTTTGCTCTTTTGGGGCTAAATCAGCACTGCTGATTATAGACATTTCGAATGTTTGAACTAACTTTTAGTTGTTTTTTTATTTATCAATATTTTTATTCACTCAATAAATTTAAAAATATAGTACTTTTAAGGTTTTTCATAAGTTATTCTTACCATAATTTGAAAAAAAAATTGAATGTAAATCCATATTGATTTTCATCTGAGTTTGAACTTAAAATTTTAACCAGTTGGTTAAATCACAAATTATTTTATAAATGAAATTTTATATTTACAAATTAATATAATATCTTATAATATTATTATGATTTAGTAATTATTAATCAAAATATTCTAATATAATTATTATTTTAGCTTTAAAAAAATCTTTTTAAAAAATACAGTGAACATAGCTTTTGATATTTTTTAATTGAGAAATGAAAAACTCGGTGCAATTGAATTGGCTCCTAAGAAAAAAATGTATGTACCAATTCAAAAATACATTGGTTACCAAATTGTTATTACTAATTTAAACTTAAAAGTTAAACGTATATTTTATATCGTTACATTAACACAAAATTATTTAGTAAATATATCCTATATATATATCGTAGGTACAAAAATGTCATCATAAAAAATAAAAGCTAAACAATTATTCAAAAATGAATATATTATATAAAAAAAGATATTGCTGAACGCATCATTATAAAATATATGAATTATGTGTTTATAAATAAAAATAGTAGGTATATTAAACTATTTTTCGTGGCTTATCCTTATTGGTTAATATTTTTACGGCATTGAAACCTTGAATTCGCATCAGTGTCATAATATTTTCGAATTTCATCTTATAAAAATTGTATTTTATCTCTAATTACTTTATGATATGGGTTAATTATATAATATACTGGGACTTCTTATAATAATTGTTGTATCAGCTTAAATACTATATAATATATTTAAAAAGTTGAATATACTTGTATGTGGTGAATAAAATTGTGAATACAAATTAGAATGAAAATATTCGCATGAATTAATTGTCCGATAAATAATATTGCTTTATTCTGCCCAAATTTCCGATGGAAATGTTGAATCATTGTCAATATAATTTTCTACTAAATAATCATTAAATGTTGTTATTTTTTCATTCATAGGTTGTAATTCAGCTAATTCATCGGAAAAACAATCCCTAACTGATTGTGGACGTAGATGGTATTGGAAAAAAATCCCCAGTAGCATTATACCGGGAATTGACTTAATATTATTTTATTTTATATTTATAAGAATTATTATATTATTTTATAAATTATATATTAAAAATAAAATAAATATTATATATTAACAATATTACTATATATATAATGTGTGCCACGATGGTTAAACTTTCATCATTTTTAATAGTATAAATACTCAAAATAAATGCGATCAAGATTTAATTTCAACTGACCAATTAGTTGTTATTTAATTAAAAATTATAATTATTATAATTATTATATTATATTTTAATTTAAAATTGACTATTATAATAATTATTATTATATTATATTGTATATTAATTGTATTTCTAATAAATGAAATAATTCTTATAAATTATTTATATCTAGTCAATCTCCTGTATAATGCTACTGGAGATTTTTTTCCTAGTGTGTGGATTTTTTTTTCTCAATTAATTTAGATATACCCACGTTAAATATTGGCCAATTTCTGTATTTTGTACGTATTCTTATGTATATAATACGAGAGCCCCTTGTAAAATAATAACATTTTACAAATTACAGTTAAGGAAGCCAATTCAAATATACATTTTATAAGAACGAATTCAAGGGTCGACTACTTGACTAAATATATACCCAAAATTGGGAGCCGATTCAATAGTAGCCGAAAAACTTATGCTGTATTCAATTTTCAAACATTTCTATCCAATAAATAATTTTTAATCGACATTAAATTTTTTTATTTTTATTTGACATAAACAATCTATACAAATTAGCACAATAAGTTATTTATGATAACAGTAATATATAGCATGAGTTACATGATTATTTTTTTATAGAGTAGCCACCCATTAGAGTGACTCTATTAGCTAGTTGATTAATTTAAATTATTTATATATGTATATATAATTATTATAATCGTCTAGATCGGTTTAAATAGAGCTTTATAGATTGGTAGTTTGGTGTTTAGGGTGGAGAATTTATATCTAATTAAAAAAGGTCTGAGCACACACATACGATTATTTAAAGTTAGTCTTTTGGTTCGTAGGTGTTTATTTCATGTCAATCTTTTGCCAAGGATTAAACCCAAGTATCTAACTGAGTCGGATGAAGGAACGTTAATTAGGGTAGGTAATGTTTGGGCATATTCCTTGTTTGAATGTAAAAAAAATAAAACTAAAATAAATAATTTAAATGCTTATAATACGCCAGAAATAGTCTAAATATTGTATTGTAAATAGAAAATGATAATATAAACATTTTATGAAAACTTATTTACGGCTAAGTTACTTAAACGTCCTAAACCAAAGAAACATAATCAATTTTGTTGAAAATTAGTCTTGCCTAAAAATTCCCGTTTTCCTAAAATTTGTTTTTCCCCTGTAATAAAAAAAAAGTAGTGTGAATTTTTATTTTGACCTCTCAAATGTATAAAGTAAATTAAATGAACACAAAAATAATTCTCATCATTGTAAAATTAATACATTCATTATACCACTCAGAATCTAACATGTGAGAAAACTCATAGTTATAATTCATAATTTAAATTATTTCGTGTTGGGAAAAATATTTTTATTTAAATATCTTGTGGTGAATTTAAATCTGTTTTTTAAATTAATTAATGTTTTTAAAGTGTAATTACAATTTATATAAATGTTCTATATTTAAAAAGATATATGGTTGATCGATACATATTGAATATTGAAATTTCAAGTACGATTTGTTAATTTTTTTTTTTTTAATATCGTATTAGACTTAAGTATTGTATAATTTGTATAAGATGATTATGATGTTTTCTTGTTTTTCACGGGAAACTCCCGTGACTTTTTTATCTATATCTATAATCTATATTGTTGCGAATACTGAATGATTATATACATGAATTGTGATTTATCATAAATCATAATATTAACGGTGATGGCATAATATTAAATATCTTTCTAAATTAAAACGAATTTCAATATCTCACTAATTTTATACTATCAACAATTTTGATTGTAATTTAATTCATTTTTAGTATACTTAAATACCAAAATGATAATGTTTATAATTATGATTTAAAGTATATTAATACGTGATCTTATAATAACTAATTAATTAAATTGTTATGTATAATTAATAATTATAACAATATGAAGCCGTGACGTATGAAATATGAATAACTCATATTTTCATTTGTTAAATGGTAATACTGTAGAGTGGTCCGTACCATAAAGTGCCAAAGGTCGTGGTACAATTTTATTTTTGTAGTGTAGTCGAAAAATAACCAATAACCATGGTAGTAAACTGCAAAGGAATTTTTGCTTGGGTTTCGTTCTTCCATGACAATTCACTATTGTTTGATTACATTTATCCATAATTCCTATTTAATTGATGCGTCTGCCGCTTACATTGGACGTTTGCACAATATTTTACTAAGCACCACAAATTATAATCTACATCTACTTCATAGCATCTACACATTGCACATTGCAATATCATCGCATTTTTTATTTTCTACATTATCCTATTAATTTTCGTAAAGTTCCACTTAAGTGCATTATTAATCTTATGAATTCGTTCAAAACGGTGGCCATCGATACAATTTAAGTTCATGTGTTGTAGGAGACACATTACTGAATTTTGTGAGACGTAAGTGTTCATAGACGTTTTAGCGCTTGATTTAGGTAATATATGATAAATACTGACTATATCAATAAATTGGACCAAATAATTCTCTTATACATGATTAATGTGTTTTTTATATTTTAGTGCACCATGTCAAGAAGTAAGAGCCGTAGTCGCTCTAAGAGCAGAAGTCGCAGCCGTTCGCGCAGCCGTAGGACGTCACGCAGCTATTCTAGAAGCCGTTCGGGGTCAAGTCGCAGCCACAGTCGCAGCAGGAGCAAGACCCCGGTCGATAAACACAGGCTCCACGTTAGAGACATTGGTTAGTACTTGGATTATTTCAAAATCAATTTGACTAATAACTGTTTAATACTATTTTAGTTAAAAAGAAATAGTATAAATAAATATTTTTGTTTTATTGTCCCAATAATTCATCAATCATTTTTCGGAATGAGTAAATTAAATACATTAAATTAATAATTAACTTATACATTTTGTTGAATTAGTATCTATGTACATGTTGAATTATTTAAAATTGTACAAATATCCATTTAGTTAAATGATTTTTTAACATTAGTATGTTTTTTAATGAAAAATGAATTTCAAAGATCAAAAATTGGATAACCAAATTTATCTTTTGAATACTCTTAAATAACCATAATTCAAATAAAAAGTACAGTGATTTAGTGGCTAATTGATAATTGTTATAAAAACATATGTTGTGAAAACACAATGTTTTCTACTTGTTAAGCTTAGTATATTAAGATTATTTTTAAAACAATTTAAGTTAATTAAGTTCAATCCAAATATAATGTTATTTATTTACTGTAGAATGTTGTAACATAGATATATTGTACAATTATACTTATAACCTAGTTTCATTTCCAACAGTTAATATTTAATATTAGAAAAAAATTAAATATATTCACTATTTTTATAAATATAAAATATAATTATAATTATAATGTATTTAATGCTTTATCAAGTATTAACATTTTTTTCCAATATCAATCTTTCATTCTAGCATAATTATTATACATAAATATAGGCAACTAATACAATTAATAATTAGGTGTTATAACTCTTCAATTATTAAATAAATATATTATTATATAAATAAACCAAAGTAGGCATATTAATGAATTGCATTCTATTTAAAATCTGTACCTATACAAACATGCTTTGCGGAAAGTAATCTAAAAAACTATATTCTTTCAAATTAAAGTTTTATTAAATCAATTTTTGTGTGCAATTATTAAATATTTTATAGAAAATATATTAACGAAAGGTTCTAAGAAATTATTTTATTAAAACCAATAATTTTTTTAGATAATGAAATACATTATTGTAAATTTCAGTTAATTACTGATGATGTATTTATTCACTGAATTAGGAAGCAGCATAACAAGACGTGATATTGAAAAAGAGTTTGAACGATATGGAACATTACTTGAAGTATGGATGTCAAGAACCAGACCAAGTTTTGCTTTTGTTGTGTACAAAAGAGATAAAGATGCTGCTGAAGCACAAAAACGTACTAATGGAATGTAAGTTATAAAAAATAATGTTAAATAATTAATATGTTTTTTTTGTTCAATTACATTTAAAAATTTGTAAGTACAATTAATTATATTAATAATTGTGTAAAATATGATTTTTCAGTACTTATCTTTAAACATACAATATAAATAGATATGATACTAGGTAGTAGGTATTTTTCTATTTTATAAATATACTTGATGCAATTTTATTAAACAATTGACATAATTTTGTATCCAGCTAATGGAAACATTTTATGTTCTCTTGTTAATTTACTTTTATAAATATTTTATTTTAACTTTTAGTAATGAATCAATTATAATATGGCATTAATTGGAACTTAAGAAGTAGCAAATGTTAAAATAATGATCAATGATTAACAAAAAAATATGTTAATTTAAGAATTTAAAACTAATTTGTTTTCTTATTTTTTTTTTTTTTTTTTTTGCTGTCAAATGTTTTATTTTTTTTTTAATAATTAGAGTCAGGTTTCGAGGTCTCATTGTTTTTACAGTAGCATTGTATTTGAGGTATTTTCCTGTTATATGAGATTACTTTAATTTATAAAACATCATAATTTTGTTATCCATGACTACCAAATTTTTCCACTTTCTTATTATCTCAGATAACCTTGTCTTTTATTTTATAAAACATTTGGTTTGTTTCTTAGTGTTATATTTGCATAAAATGTTATGCATTAATTTAAATGTTTGAAAGTTAAATTTCGTTAAATGAAAAATGGAATATATACAAATATTAAATATTTTCTTGTAAACATGATTCATTGATAACATTTAACATAAAATATATTATTTTATTGGATGAAATTAGATTTTGATGCTTTTTAAAATTTTTCTAAATTTATATTCTTTCATGCTCTAATGCCACATGAATTCAGCTTAGTATTTAGTGAGGAAAATGACAATATACTTCCATTCAAATTAATAAAAATTTATCTTAACAGAAAATATATACTCTTAATATATATACATATAAATATATAGGTAAGAGTTGCTTTCTTCAACCCAGTTTAAATTGACTTTAATTACTAATAATAACCCTGCAATAAGTATATGGTTTCTGCTCTTTTAAATTTTAACATACGTATTTTATATATGTTATTTACTATGAATTTTTTTCCCATACGACAGTAATATTATACTATATATATTCATATATAGGGAATTGTATGGAAGCTTCTTAACTGTTAGTTTTGCCAAAACACGTGGACTCAGTCGTAGATCATCAAGAAACAACAGCTACCGTGATTCACTTAGATGCTACTCTTGCAACCGAGTAGGACATTTTTCACGTTCCTGTAAAGAAGTCAACTATGGTTACAGACGTTAAGGTAATTGTGTTTAATAATTAATAAATACATTTTTGTTCTGGAAATATATTAATTCTATTTATGATGTGTATTTCTCATATTGTAATTATATTTTGATTACAATTGAATATTGATCAACCACTGTAACAATTTATACAATAATATTTATAATATATAATTTTAGTATCACTAAAAGTTAAAATAAGACATGCTTACAAATTGGTTAATTGGTAAAACAGTTTTGATATAATTTATTCTATATTTACATATTATCTAGGTGTTGCAATATTTGATAAAAGTATATGTTTTTAATTAATGATCTTGAGGTTTATTTTTGTATATAACATTATTTTATTGGTGTCTGCTCTCTATTTATTAAAGCATAGAGATGTTAAACTATTATTGCTTGCAGTTTATTTAACTATAACAATTTTTAATTTGAATATATGGTTGAAAGAAATGTAGTTATATATTTTTAAATGAGTTTAAAATGTGTATAATATTTAAAAATGTAAACATTTTTCTATATTCTATTCTTTAAACTTTAAAAGCTAAATTAAAATATCAGGTATGTAATCTTAATAAATATAGTTAAGACGAAATCGAGAAATACATTTTAAAGTTTATTAAAGTTTTATATATATTTCATTATTTGCTTTTTAACACTTGGTATGCTGTTTGGTTATCACTATATATATTATTATTTATCTTTAAAATCATATAAATCTTTGAATTACTAATTTTAAATATCATCATATGAAAAATAAATAATAAAATATGAATAACAATATTATATAATTAAGCTATAGATTCACTAATAAAAGTGTTTTACTCAGTTTAAGCCCAATATATGATTTATTTTTAGTATAATATAAATACACAATTTTGTTTTTATTACTTGAGCTTTTTCCTTCAGTGCATATAATCATATAGTATACATAGATATATAGTTAATAAACTAGATTGATTCTTTGATCCTTGAAATAGACATGTAAAGCAATAATTTACATATTTTTAAATAATTATGCACAATAATTTATTACATTTTGTATGTTGGGTGATTTTTTTTATCAATGAATATTAATTAGTTCAAAAACTATAATAATAGTATTTATTTGGCGCTAAATTAAAAATTAAAGACAATTTATGAGTAACAAAAGAAAAAACTATTTATGCTTTTGAAACATGTATGATTTTTATTATTATAATTTTTAAGTTAACACTTTTTTAATTGACACAATATTAATTTCTCATTCCAAATAAGAATATTCTTTTTGAGTACTTAGTGATTTTAAAATCAAATTTTAGAAAATTATTTTATGAGATATAACATGTAAGTTCTATTGAGTTAATAGAAGTTGTGAGGGGTACCCGTAAAATATTGATCTACTACTTTATCTAATATTTAAATATTTATAACTAATAATTATCAAAATATGTATAAATTTTATATCAAATTACTGCTTTGGAATATGAAATAAAAATATGTGTTCTCATAAGCACACAACAGTAAAAAACTCAAAAAATAATCACAATAAATAATTTTAAAAACCTTGATAGTTTATTTTAAAATAATCACCTAATATATTTAAAATTATGATTTATATTTTTTATTATTAATAAGTAAATAGTATATTATCTATATCTGTGATGTAATATGAATTTTATTAAATTGCATTATTTGCTTTGAAGAATATCTTATGCAGCTTCTCTAACACTACACTCTTACTAAAATAATATTTCTTATGATCCAGAAAGATTTGTTTTTTCTTACTTATAAAAAAAAAATATTTCCTCTTTTTAATTAATTGTATAATGATAATTATAAGCTATTTTATGCATTTAAGTTAAAAAATTATTTATGTTTCAGACAATTCAAATTGTGTTTAAAAGTAATAACATTATTTATTTCTACATTTCTATAATAAACATTTTTAACTCAATAAATTTAGCTTTGAGCAGATTTTAAACAAAACCTATATTTCTACTGTTATAATATATATATTTTTTTTAATTTAAAAAGTATTTATTTTAGTACAGATTTTATGGCATGTGATTATATTTTAAAATAGTAGCAATGGCAGTAGTTTTTTGGTGATATTTAAGTAATAAAGACTTTAAAAAAAGGTTTTATTTAATTTTAAAATTTCTATGTAAATAACCGATAATAATATGATTACATATTGCATTTTACACATGTTTATTGTTATTATTAAATATGATAAGCTATATTTTTAATTCAAGTTCATAAATATTTTAAAAAAATTGAAATTGTAGCTAACAATGATTTTTATAAAATATACATATTTACTAATTTATAAAGTTAATATTTAAATAAAATTGTGTAAAACATCTACCACCCACAAATAAATAAAGTATAAAATTCTTCTATAATTTTCCAATTTATATTTTTATAAATCAACAGTAAATTAATTTTTATTGAACTTATTTTAAGCAAAAAAAACTCAATTTAATGTAATATTAAAAGAAAAAAAATCATTTAAACAATATTTATTTATTTTTGTAATCATTCTTATCCTTTTGATATCTAATTTAATCATAAACATATAAAATAGTTTGAATTTTATATTCATATAGGAGGAATGTGAGTTGTTATGGTTAAATGAACTTAATTGGGGCGTCATTTGCCAATGATGATGATGGTGTTGTTGATATTGATGGTGTTGATTTGATGGTGGTCATGACACCAGTATGTTCCTCATTGTTGGCACAACATGATGGTTTGGTAGATTTTTATACAGGGCGAGCTCATCGAACGCCGTCCAATTTGTCAAAACTGTAATATGGTAGGTATAAGGTGTGTATTTAATCAGTGAAATGGAAAGTCTAGGATGTATAATTTTTTTATTTGACCTGTTCTATAATTTATGTTGTAATAATTTGTACTGATAATAAGCCTATGTCTCAAATAATTAATGCATGCTAAGAAAACAATAAATATTTGATTTTTCTTTTAAATGTTTAACTATTTGTTGTATCCAGATTACAAATTTATCATTTATATTCATAAAATATGATTAATAATGAACATTTTAAGTATTCTTACATATTATGTATAAATATATATATATATCTATATATATGTATATGTACACTGTAAAGGATATTCTTTGAAGACAAATGAATTTGAAGTGGTGTGGTAATGAAAACTATATTATCATAGCAATACAAAATTACTACGTTTTCATAGGATATACTGTATAATGTACTGTATTGTCTGTATTTATGTTGAATATTAAAAACATATAAAAGAAAAAGTTATTTAAGGTATTTTCTTCGGTTTAAAAACTACAGTGTATGATTTTACTATAGGCTTTAATATTTTTATTATTTACATATTATATATTAATTAATTTTTAATTATAAAATGTATTTATGTTTATACAGGTGTTGCTGACTCAACATCACCTACGAAAAGGATAACTTGTTTTTAATATTAAATAATATTCTCACATCAGTTTTGAACGATAGTAGTTAATATTTTTATTTTCATGAGCCAGAACATATATTGGTTATTATGTATCACTTAATTGATTTTGTTTGCTTATTCAACCTGGTTTTTTTTAAATATTATTACACCTACTTAAATGAATTCAATTTGTAGGTATGTTATGAAAATAAATCTTTTTTTATAGTTGGAAATACTTTTATTTTTTATCCACATAAATAAATCATTATAAATAATTATGATTACTTATCATTTATAATTATTAACCTAAATTCTATCCTTATAATAAATGTAAATAATTTACTATTAATTAAATTTTTTTCCAAGACAATCATTTTTTCTTATTTTTCAATTTTACTTTTTGATTGCTTTTATTAATGTATTGGTTTTACAATGATGTATTGATATGCACGTGCTTATGTTTTTGTGTCAGTTAGTCTTTATGAATAGGAAGAACCTAAGATTTCAAAATAAAATATGAGGTTCCCCATAAGTTGTTCTTATAGCAACTTAAAATTGTTAAAAATATACACCCCAATTTATTTTTTATAGATATTTCTAGTTCATATTTTTACTTGCTATCTAAGAAAAAAATTACAATTTTAGTTAAATTATTATAATTCAAAAAATATGATTTGTAGGAATTTTCAATATATTTAGATACATTTTAAGATATTTATTTCATTGTTATATATAATACGATGAAGATGAAATATGTTAACCTAAAGTTACTATATTAATAATAACTTAATTGTACATAATATAAAATATAGATATTCCTTTTTTTATCTATATTTCTTTATCTTCTGTGGATATAGTAATTTAAAACAAAAAATATTTACAAGTAATTAAATTATTATAATTTTGTAAATCCTAAAATAAATAAATAGGTACAGCATCAATATTAACACCAATTCTATACATATATATTTGGAGCTTAAAACTATTTATTTTTAGAGCCTAGAGTAAATTACAAAACAGAACATTTTAAATTTGATCAATTAAACGTGTCAAAACAATTATTGTAGGAGTGTATATAATATAATATAGTTTTATACTTTATGAAATAGTGTCAGTAAATACTGTATATTTTATTATGCCTACCTATCATGTTAATATATTTGTTAATTGGTGGAAACAAAACTTTTTCTTTCATCTCAAAAAGAATTTAATTTTTTTTTTATATAAAGAAATATTAATTAATGTATATTATGTAAACAATTAATTATTAAAAAACAATTTACAAAATATAATGTTACTTTAGGATGAAATTTTATTCGTTAAATTGAAAGTGTTAGATATTCTCCTACTTATATTTTAATGTCTTCTGACAATTATTTTTCTAGTCTACTGACATAATTATAATATTTTTTTCATGATTAAAACTAAAATGAAGACATGATTTTATAATCAATAGTTTTTAAAAGGTTCTCTCACAGTTTACTTCAGTAACAATGTCAAGAAATATTCATATGCAGTGTATAATTTATTATATGCGAAAATATGTGTTAAGAGAATATAATAATTTATAGACATATTACTATATTAGGCAGTTGACTGGTCTTTCAGTCTATTAATCAAAATTTGACAGTATTATAATTTTAATTTAAAAAACAAATATATAATACCATTAATACCTATTTTTTATGAATTACTGACCTTTTCTGTATTAGGTTTATAAATTGATAACAGTAAGTTATATTTAATAAAATAATATTATAATAGATATGTTTTATGTTTTTTGACAATAAATAATTCAGATTATAGTAAAATGAATGGAAACATAAATTATTTTTATCAATATAAAATATGCTTAGAAATATAAGCTGACAGAAAATCTTAGATTCTTAGCTCACAATCATCTTAGTGTGCACTATGCAATGATGTATCGTTGAATTTAATTTTTACATATCCATCACCGTGATCTACTCAATGATAAGCTACAATTATTATTGGTATCTAGATATTATACAGCAGTGATTTCTCCAGTTTTTTTTTTTATAAATAAATAAACGTGTATATTTATTAATTGAATTTAATACTTTATAGAATAAACAATCTATAAAGTACACAAATTACACATAATGTAATACACAGTGCTACTTGTAGCCCTGTAGGTAGGTATTTACCTATCTATGGATGAAAACAATGGTACAATTTACAATAGTAGATAGGTAGTCAAAACAAATGTTCTTGTCTGATGTATAATAATTGAGGCAATGTAACATGGACTTACATGTTACATTCAAGCATGAATAGTTATTATTTACTATCTAATACACTTGAATATTGTTTATAGAATAGATATATTCTATAATCAATGCTAATACAGTAATGTCTACCTACCTCTATTCGTACTCAATTCATGTTTATTTAAGTTGTTATTCAATGTAGGACTAGGTACTCACGTATAAAACCTTTTCATTGGTGTAAGAATATCAAAATGATAATTTAATCATTTATCAACATAATATTATATACGAAATACGTATAAGTAATATAGTTTTAGTATAATCAAAGAATTTTTCAAAATATTTTACATATAAGAGTATAAGCCATAATCCATACATTTTATTACATCTCCAATTGTTTATGAATTTTACCGTATTAAGACTATTTTCTCCACAACCATTAATTATGACATTTTAAAACGTTTTGGTAGATTTATTTTTTATCTAAATGGCTATATTCAACACGTACCTATAATTGCATTAATGAATACATTTATTTATAAAAATTTAAATAAAACCTGGGCAAATGGGTACTACTCGGTTGTACATTATGCTCCAAGTGAGTAGTGAACTATTGAATAAGTTAAATTTGAATTCAACGATATATCATTGTATACAAAAAACAATTCTAAGTGGAGACAGTCAATCAGCCTAGTGGCTATATCATTAAATATGTTTTGTGATATTGCTATTAAAGTAATTTATTTTATTATTAGTAATACAGAATAAGGCTGAAAATTATTTTTTGCTAAAACGTTGTACTTGAAATGTATATAAAATATAATAATATATACCTATAGGTTCGCACAAATCTTATGGACCAGTCCATTAAGAAAATATCAAATTTCCCGATTGGCCAATTCGCCCCTGGATCTATCACCCCTTTTTCATATTTAATTCGAATATGAATCAGTACGTAAAATGAAGAAATAATAATATATTTAATAGCGATAAAAAAGAAATTGTATTATGTAATTTGAATGGTCGAGTTTTAGGGTGATTTGTTTGATGCGAAGCATTAGAGGAGATAAGTTGGAGTTAAAAGGATTGGATTTGAAAGATTGTAAGCATGACATTGAATCGGATATATAATGTATCAAACGAACAAAACAAATAAATATCTTTGTAATAAATCATTTAATTAATTAATTTCAAACATGAAGGTTCCAGCCGCGTCACGTAGCTATTAATAGGTGATTTTTTTTTGTAATTTTCCGGGATTTTTTCATCGTTATTAAATATCTTAAGTTAGCATTAGGTATAGATTCTTGATATATACTCTGGTTTAATAATTGGTTATTATTTATTAGTGAATTACATATCGTAGACATGATAATGCTAAAAATAACGGTGTGTTAAAAATCGTTTAATTCAAAATAATATAGGTTTTATACATTTACACGAATACATGATGGTATATACCTATTATAACTTATAACTTATAAGGTTTAAGAATATTAATAAATTATTAATCGAGAGTATTGTGCAATTTTAATAATATTCCTATCATAACCATTTCAGAGTATTTAAATATCAACTTAATATGTCTAGGTATAAACTTATAAACTATTTTGTACACCTAGACACTTAGTTACTAGTTATAGTTATAGTTATGCTTAACCTAATTAATACGATTCTAACTTTTGTTGATTATTGTAAAAAGTTTTTACTAAAAACATAGGCAGATAAGTAATAAATTATTGTTTCATTTTGTGATAAACATCATCATAGGTAATTGATGATATTAAATAAAAATAAAGATATCCTCTTCCAAAAAAATTGACAAATTTACCAAATTACAAATTATTACAAATTATTTTATAAATTACCCTTGGCATACATTCTGAAAATTAGTAAACTACTCTGTTACGCATTATACATTATTACAGATAACTACTATAACTACGCACCTACCTACCTAAAAATGTATTAATATATTATTGATATAAACAGAGGCGTGTACAGGACTAAAATGTAGGATAGGCCAAGTTATAATTTATTATAATTTAATTAGTAGTTAATTTATAAGCAAAATAAAATAAAAATGTATTTAGGTCATTCTAATAGTGTACACAGATAAAATGATTACTACCTCGAACGAGTCAGTCACTCATTAGTCACTACACGTCTATACATCGTAATAAATTATTAATACCAAAAAGTAAAATTTATAATCAATATAGATTATTTCATATCAAAATCGTCAAATAAAATTATGTTTCTCGAAAAATTAAATAATTATGATGTATAAAATATTAATAACTATTTGAAAATAAGGTAGGCCCGGGCCTACCAGGCCTACCCGCTAGGCACGCCACTGGATATAAACAGTATAGGTATTAATAGTAGCGTTATTAGGATTATGAGAAAGGGTGGTCAGGGTAGTCGGTAAAAATGTGAAAATGAGAGATAGTTGTTTACTTCTTAACAAGAGTCGTGATAATTTATAATTTTATTGTATCCACCTATCAATATAGATAGGTACTTAATATTAGCTTCTTTTCTTATTAGTTGGTACAGTATAATAGGCACGTATAATAAGTTTGTATTATAAATAATAGATTTTATAAAAATAAATTTAAATATTGCCTAAACTTATTTATCCGGTGGACCAATAATTACTCTATTCGATACCTATAGTACCTAGTGTATATGTATATGTATTATGATTCACAATACATATGTATATATTTTCATTCCCGCATTAAGTTTATGAGTTACGTTTTATATAAATATATATTTTGAACGACATCAGTTATTATATGTGTGCATAAAAGATGGATATACTGGACCATGGATATAGCCGCAATTGAGATAGGAGCAAAACATTTTGACTACGGTGCGTAACTTGAGAAAGTTACACAATCCAACACGCCGCAATATATCCGTAGCAGTTATAGCAGTGTTACTGTGTTAGCATATATTACAATCTAATCTTATTAATTATAATTATGTGGCACTAACATGTATATTGTATATTATAATGCACCGACATCAGAAGGTCTGTTTATTCGTTTGCATCGTAGAGAGATCCAAGAATGAAAAAAATAAGTTAATGGACACAAGATATAAACCTATGGTAAATTAGCTTAAATTACCTTTATTATTGTAAAAAATGATAAACATATCGTAATTAGTACTTTGTAGTTTTTTTTTTAAATTTATTGTTATACATTTATGAAATTATTAAACATAAAAGTATTACACCTTGTTATATAAGTATAGCAACTTATGAAAAAAGGTTTCTTTGGAATACCTATAGGACATAGCCACATATGTACTATAATATCTAAATGGATGGTGACTTCATCCAGTAATTTATAGCTATAACTCCTTGTTCTACCTTCACGACCATGTTCACATAATTATATTGGTAAATAGTTACTAAGCGTACATTGTAATAAAACATCACGTATCGACGTAACCGGCGGGGTAACTGGGTGAAAAATTAGGAAAAAGGGAAAAAATATTTTATTCATTAAGATCGAAACCATAACACAATTTTTTCACAAAACTTATCAAAACTCATTTTATGCCTTAGAAATAAGGGTAACTATACTCATAACGTTAAATATAATGTATTAATATTAAATATATACCTACATAAAAGTTCATAAAAAGATGCTATAACTTGTTTTCAAAAAAATAATGTGATGATTATAATCTTATAATTATAATATTTACGAAACCAAAAATAATCGAGTTACTGGTATTTTTGTAACCTAGATAATGCGACTAGTAATGACAATAGGTCAACATGTATATTATACAACAGGGAAAAGGTGAAATAAATGTACTTATATGTGCGCAATAATTTGAGAGAAAAATACTTGTCTTATAACTTTGTGTTTACACTTTTTACTTATTTTAGGAGATTTAATGATTTTTAGCGTTGGTTTATCTTGTGGGGAGGGGGTAGGGTGACAAATAATACCTTTGTCCTCTCCGCTAAAACGTACGAAGACGAGTGTCACCCCTATGAAAAAAAAATTGTCTACTGGATACAACTATATGTATGGACATTATACCTACTATGGACCACGGTAAACACGGTATTACGGCCGGATATCCGTAACCGGTTATACGCGAACGTTGGACGTGATGCAAAAAGCGTTTCGAAAGAGCTTGGGCGCTACTAAAAGGTACACACACACACACTCATATATATATATATAATATATATCGCACAATACAGTACCTATACACTATTTATGTATAATAGGTACTTATATATTACACACACACACTCACACATTGGTATAATGGTATTTGAGCGCACGCGCTCTCGAGGGTTGGGTTAAACGCGTGTATATATACGTGTGTGCCTTTGCGCGTAAATGCGCGCGCACGACTGTTTATTGTGTACTGTGCTAGTGTTGAAACGCCGAGAGCAGTCTGCGTCCGCTGAAGTCAGATAAGCGCAGCTACGACACCGCGGACACACTGGAGCCGCGAATGCTGCGGCGCGTCCTTTGGTTGACGTCACGCGGCGGCGTCAGCTAGTATAAACTTTCGAAGGGTATTGTTCGCCCATCGGTGGCGGGGCGGTAAATGGTCGCGGGCGGGCGGGCGCTGTATATATATATATATATATACGCGGCGGGATTGCGCGCGCGCGAGCGAGCGAGCGAACGAGCTTGTGTGCGGTTGTGTGCGCGTACGAGGCAAGGCCGAGAAATTTGTCGGCGAGGGTGCTCAGGGCGAGAGGGCGGCACGTCGACGAGGGGAGGGCACGGCGACGGTACGCTGTACGAGTGTATGTGTGTGCGCGTGAGCGGGTCTCGGGGTCGCGGGCAGCGGACGGTTGTGGTCCGGGGTGGCGGGGGGGGGGGGGTTGCGTGCTAGGTGCGCGCGTGTCAGAAGGGGAGGCGCGCGATTCGGCCGCTGCAGTGTATAATAGTAGTGTAGCTCTTGCAACATTCCGTGTACAATATCTTTCTTTTTTCTTTTTTTTTTTTCTAAAACAATTTTTTCGCTTTCCACGTCTACCCATTTACAATAATTATAACATACACATCATGTTTCGTACAATATCCATCGCGTTGTAAATATATATATGTACAATATATAAACAATATAATATATAATCATCACGACAATTACAATTATTATTCATCTCATCCGCTGCGGCACTTCGACCCCGTCAGCGCGACCGCCATGTTACCGGAATCTGGTGAGCACACACACATACACACACACACATACACACACATACATAAACGCGCGCGCACACATACACACTTATATAATATATTGTATATGTAATATGTATATTATATCACGCTATATAATGTTATATATCGTAAATGCGAGTACGGGTATTTTTTTCCGTTCGTGCACTCGTCAACGTTGTCGCGCAATAACCGTCGTCTTCGGATAATTTTTGTCTGCTACGACGTTTTTTTTAAATGTATAATATTGTTATCGTGGTGTAATCGTCGTCCATCGATATTGGCAAATATACGCGACCGACAGCCACACAATATCGTCTCGGGGGTAGGTAAACGCGCGCCGGTCTGGGTCAATTTTTTTTTCTTATTCGGCTTACCGTCGTGTCTCGTATACGCGTATTGCATTCCGACTCGACCGCGACACGTACTCTAACGCGCTCCGTTAATGCTGTCGCCGTCGTCTCCGGGTCGACACGATTCGTTATCGCGTTTAATAATAAATTGTTGTTTCGACGATTTGCACCTCAACAACACTGACGGTACGGCGGACGTCGGTGATAAACGCGATGCATGACGAAACAAAATTATCGTATACAATATTATATTACACAGCAGCGACGGGCGACCGACGAGAATACCTATTGTGGTGATAAGTGGCGTCGACATATCATATTATTATTATTACTATGACGATTTTTTAACGTCTTCCAAGTCTTCGTAATAAATACGTCACTTATAACTTTTACCACGAAACTGTGCCGCCACCACTGCAGTCATGTCGTCGCCAATTGTGCCCCCAACGGATACGCGTCGTCGTACACCTGCACAGTCTACCGCAAGATGCACCGCAACGATCGTCTACTATAAATAATGGATTCGTATCGGTTTCCGGCGACTTTCTTGAGTGTAACGTATATTATATGACGTATATAAGTGTACACACTCTCGCCGTTTAGATTTCCACAATGACCCTTTGTCTACTCACCGCCCCCGCAACGTGTATGGTCAATTTTAGTCGTCCGTTGCTGTTATAATGTCTCTCTTATTCGTTCATTTTTTTCGATAGACTTTTCTCAAAACACTTTCCCCCCTCCCCTTATCATCGTTCTGTGTAAGATTTCGTTCACGATAGATACGGCGGTACGCCTTACTGTATACCACGATAGTTTGAACTTCTTTTCATAAATCGTGTAATCGTTTCGACAGGTCGATCGTATTTTTGTACGTTCTTATCGTATCTGGCGTTCTATAAACGCTAAACGGGTGGTACGCGCGCGTAGTAAAAGTCGAACATCCGTCGTCCTCCGATCGATATGTGTCTATGATATAATATATAATATATTTTATCTATGTCGTAATGTATATATCACGAGGTATAATATTGTTATAGTTTATTATAGTAGCGTAGTAACTAGTAACTAGTATTAATATGGTATAGTAGATATTTGTGCTAGTAGTAGTATCGAATAGTACAATATAACGGTATTAATTCAACGCCGACTTTTATAGTAATATAAAATAGTTTGTACTTTGCTCCTGTGAATTTAGACGAATTGTTTTATTATTAACGTCTACATTTCTTTTTTATTCGAAATATACTTATAATAATCTTATTTATAGATTGATGTTACAAACAACGAAAAACAACGTTATTATTATTATTGTTTATAGATATTTTATGATTTTGAAATACATACATTATCAATAACAATGAAATCAATATGTCTATTCTGTAAAGCTACAGGATATAAAATATATACTTACGTATATATAATACGCGCTTTACGACTAAACATGAATTTTAAGCAAATAGATTTTCACAAATTTGCAAATAAATATAAATTTTGGTAAATCGTCATTATTGATTTTCGCTTTTATGAAATAAATATAACAATAGTTGTTATAGTTTGTATTATTTACAGACTTTTAAATAGCACGATATATTAACTATATAAATTTATAACTATATAAGTCTATTAATATTATCGATTGGACACATTATTAGCGTTGATTTTGTGTTGGAACTTTGGAAGCCATTGAATATATTATATTTATATATAATGGTTATACACAATACATATTATATAATACAATAATGAAATCTTTTTAATGAAATCAACTGTACAATTTACATACCTACAATATAATTTAATTCAAAGAATAATCTACCTAATAATAGTTTGGAAAATATAGTACCTATAGTATTGATTATTATTTGTTTTAAAATATTTTCTATAGTTTCCTTTTTTTTATGAAGAAATTATTATTTATTTTATATTTAGTTAAATCGTATGAATGCATCGTTTCCGTTGTGTCGTTAGTATTAATGCATTGTTATACATTATTGAGTAAATTCCATCGTATACTTTCATTTTTATTTATAATTTGATAACAAGGTAATTTAAATAATAATCATCTAATGATACATTTATATATGTGTGTATAGGCTGTGATGTGTGACAGATAGCAACAATGGCGGTGGGCACGTACTACTGAAGCCCACCCCCACCACAACCTGGAGCCCTTAACCCAGGCATCGCTGGTGCTCACCATGGCGGTCGCCATCATCCTCCTTAATATCCTCATAATCGCTACGTTCACCAACATAAGAGGTATTATATTCGTCAACCGATTTATAAAAATAAAATATCTGGTATAATAAAAATAAAATTTTTTAAAACTGAGCGAGTTATTTTAACGTGATTAATGCCATTTAGAAACTACAATACTAGTATAAGCTTTTTTCGTAATGGATTTAATTTTTTAATAACCCATCACCTATATATTACAATAGGTGGAGGAGAGGTGATGAATGTATACTTGGTGTCACTGGCTCTGGCCGACCTGCTCTACGGTGTGCTCGTAGTGCCATTTTCCGTATATCCAGCACTAGTGCAACAATGGGTTTATGGAAAAATTGCTTGTAGAATAATCGGATACATCGAAGTCGCACTGTGGACCGTGTCTGCATATACACTTATGTGGATTAGTGTGGACAGGTAACATTATTAATGCATTTTGATTCTATGCAGGTGATAATAATTATTTCGGTTCTTCATAATAATGCACGATTTGTCACTGAAAGATTATAATTGTTATTATATTGGTATACTAAAATTAAAATATATTTTGTATTAATTATGTATTATAATATTAGTATGGTAATAGGTACCTACTATTTTAGCCACATAACATTTATGATGGTGTTAAATTGCCTATGTATGACGCCGTCATAAGAAATATCGATTAACTGCTTATTAATATAGCATTTTAGGCTACTCTTTGTACTTTAAATTATTAATTAGTTATTGATAACTATAATTTAAATTTAAATACTAGATATTTCCCAAACACAATGACTTTAGTTATTTAAGTTATAATTTTCAAATGGTAATCGTTACAGCCTAAAATTATATTTCTAAATGTGAAAACGTCGAATAATACTAAAAGTTTATTATTTATTTATAAATAATGCTGTTATTATACAATTTAAAGGTTAGGTAAAAAGAATGCAAGGGCAGGGTAAATCGCAGGTGAATTTTTAACGTATTTCTTAATTTCCCGCTTTACTTAATTTTGTAAATACTTATAAAAATAATAAAAATCATTGGTTCAAAATATATTTTGTATATTACGTTTTAAAATACAAGCTATTCTGCTTCAGAAGTTCAAATTAAAATAAATTTAATATGGAATATATATTAGGCATAAAATCCAAAACAATTTACTTTTTATTTTGCCTATAGAAATAATAAATGTTTTAAGTGCTTTAAATAGATCACCTGCGGTTGGTTGTTATATATCAAATGATCTTATTGCAATATAATGTATTTATCATTTCGAGCGTGTGTCTCGCCTACACGTGGTTTATATTTTGTATTCAAAGGTAAAACATTCAATTATGCCAATTCTGTGTGTATTTGATATACGTTCCGCAAACTCACGTACCTTTTCCTACCATAGCCGATATTGTAAAAGTTTGTCGTATGTAAATAGGCAAAATTTTCTCAAAAATTTGTTTTAAAAACTGATTTTTTAGTTATTATTTTGTATTCAATATTATATGATAAATATAAACTATAGTCAATTTAATATATTTATGGTTTATCGCTGTAACTTTATATAGGTATGTATTATATCTAGCACACTATTAAAAATCCTTAGTTCAGCCCAGATTTATTATATACAAAACTGTTTTGTATAATATTGTACTACCTACTAGATATGTATAACATATATATATACATGATATGTCTCATATATATTATTATTATACTGCGGTTGGATCGCATGTCTTAGTTGCGTGTTATTCACTTCTATGCGATGTGTATACATTCTTCTCGTTGACGACTGCTGCACGAGGAGGAACAAATTATACTCACCAAAATATAACACATCAAACATTTATTTTGCGTGTGCACAACACCACATTCTGCAATCACGTACATCATGATATCATTATCATATAGTGGCATCGTTTTAGTTAATGTCCATCGTATTGTACTGCCCGTTATAAAATTAGAATTTAATGGGAGAAAAAAATGTTAAAGCTGTTATATTTTTTGTTAAACATCACGTAAAGTTTAAACAATATATTATTCTAAGTGTACATACTCATACATACAAATACCAAACATTTTGTGCTAAAACAATAATCTAATTCACCTTTTACACTTAGATGGATGCTCACAGTTGCTCATCAATATATATTTAATATATATATACCATTAGTATACACACTAACTTAACTTTTCTAATACTAAAGCAATTGATTTTATTAGATTTAATAGGTACAGTAGGATACTATGCAGGTTTCGAACACAAGCCAGTCTATATTGTCAAAATAATAAATGGTATATTGAAGTATTATTTAATATACAATATAAAATAGATTATATTACAAATTTTACAAATCACGTAATATATTATTCAGAATGATATTTTAATCGTAGAGCACTCAAAATTATTACTCATAACTTGACCTAATCTATGACGAGTTAAAGAGTGATGTGTGTGAACCTCATTGATCTATAACTGTGACATGCACAAAATAATATAACATATACGATATCTATATACTACGGCCATATATAATATACCCAATGAAATAATGTGTATGATGTGCTTTCTTTGTAGGTATATAGCGGTACGCAAACCAGTCCGATACTTTACGGTGCAGACGCGCACCAGGTGTCAGTGCTGGATGGCGTTTACGTGGATATCGTCGGCGATGCTGTGCAGCCCACCGCTGCTCGAATTCGGTGATCCGGTATTCGACCAGGACACGGCGGTGTGCATGCTCGACTGGCAGGGCATGGCGGCGTATTCGGTGACGCTGTCCATACTGGTGTTGGGGCCTAGTCTGATCACTATTCTGTACACGTATGTGTATATTTACGGTGCGATCAGACGGCTGCGGCGTGGCTTTCTAGCACACGACAAGGTATAAAATAATATAACACCAACATTATAGATATATAAATTATATTATGCCGATATGATATACCATGACATATACACGTATAGATGGACACAGCTACGACTTCGCTTACAGGACTGTAAACGGGGTTTAGTGAATAATGTATAGTGAAATCGTTTGGGAACGATTACGGCCATATTTTAGACTGATTATGGTCCTCTATATTGAATGACCCAGAAGGCAATACTTGATTGTGATCGATAAAAACAAACAATAGAGCCCTAGCTATTATTGCCAATAATATTTACAATTAGACAGTAGATTATTATAATGCAGTAAAAAGCTGTATAGATAATATAAAAATATGCAATAAAGAAAAATGAAAAAAACAAAATACTTTTAATAGTCTGTTTATGATTTATATTTGTATGTTCATTCAAAAATGTATATAATATTAGTAGGTACTCGCCGGCTGTAACAATTATCAATTAAATGAAAAAAATAAGTTTTGTAGTAAATAATAAGTATTTGACTGTGTTGAACTAACAAATGCGTTTCGTGTAGAAAAAGACAATTATATACAATTAAAACCACGAACCCATGAAATAAACATTTTTATATAAGGAGAAGCGATTATATGCTTTTGAATATTTGTACATAGCCACGATATAGATATAAAATGGGCGTAACTTACCTACACAATATACATACGTACATAGCTTTATAGTTTATAATTATACATACTGATATAATAAACAAATTTACTATCATTATACATTATATATTACTAAAATAAAAATATTCATTATTTATCTATTATTAAATAGCCGTATAGATATAGACGCTACATATTTGAAAGAAATCGTAACAAACTAAATATAACACAATAAATCTTTATATTAATTTTATTAAGGTTTCTTTGGGTGTACATATTTAAAACAATTTTTATAATGTAACAAATACAGTACGCAAATGGTTATAAACGATTTTCGTACACAAAAATGTATCAGATTCAGGATTTGGCACACGTTAACCGTTTTTAATTTGAAGTTGACTATATTTTTATGTCTTTTAAATATATTTTAACACATAGTTTACGAAGTGCATTTATGGTCCATTACTATTATAGATACATTTGATGTAGATATATTAATTTTAGTTATTGTCACCAATTTTGCACCTCAACAACATATAGGTAATATAATACACAAACCTGGGTTATATTTTATTTTATGTATTATGTATATTTTACAATAGTTTAATAGGCATAAAATATTAATGTAAATTGCTGGCGTTGAGTTTTTTTATAACTGTTTTTTCTGTCGCTTGTCACGAATTCACGATACATAAATTACTAAAGATAATTCAAAACTATTTATGGCATTTAGTTGGTGGATTGCGGATATAAATAATTGTATACAAGAGTTATTTATGTAAGGTTAAAACTTAAAATAAAATATATGGTTACTTTTCCTATGATTAAATATAAAAATATCTATATTTTCAACAAATTATTGCCCGTATTTACAATGTTATAATATTTTAAATATGCTTTTAAATTTATCAGATCGACTTTTTTTTTAAAGTAAATATAGATATTAGATAGCATAATCAAACACTAAGAATTAATTTAATATATATTTAATATGTAGTACAAAAACAATTCATAATTTACATGATTAAAGCGTAGGCTGAGAACTCTTTGATTTTAGATTTGACATTTTTATGTAGAGCATTGGTTGGACATTTGCATGCTCTAAGAGTTTTAGTTCACCTCGGCATCACTAAGTTTTTAAATAATACCCAAACTTGATACTTTTATTTTTTGAAAAATATTTCTCAACTTTACTCTTGGTTCTCATTTGAAGCTTAACTTTTTAAAGCTCTCGTAGATTATTTGTCTTTAAGTCGATAAGGGGGTGAAAGCTTGAAAATCTTAATGGTGGCATAATACTTCTTCAAAACTTTAATAACATATTTTTTTTAAAGTCGTTGGCTTAAAATAATTTTATATCATTATAAGTAAAACATTGAATTTATTAAAAACTTATTATAATTAAAAAAAAAAAAAACTATTGTTGATTTAATATTAGCGTTTTATATATATTTAATTATTTGGAATAGAAATGTTTTTTTTTTTTTAGTTTTTTTACATCAAAATTAAAATATTCACAAATAAACTAGTTAATTATACTAATACTATCGTAATCGTAGTATAACATAAAATTTCAATAATTTAGTAAGTTATATGTATATAATAATTTATTCAGGTTCTAGTCAAATTAATAAAGTTAAACTGTTAAATTGCTTAAAAGAAATTACGGTAGATTTCTTATTAAATTTTGACTGTAATTAAAAAATTAAAGGGACGCGCTACGTTTTTCCTTAATTTGATTGTATTGAAACAGTGCATCAAAAATTCCTTTGGTGCTTTTAATATTATGCATACGCATGAATAATGTATTGTTTACACTAGCCGATATGTCAAAAGTTTAGAAATATTAAAACATTTTACAACTGCAATGTAAAAAATATTGAATATATAAATTTTATTCATCATACTTTTATATATAAATATGAGATTCCTAGTCTAATATGTAGCATAATTCATTATTTTCCATTTTATTAAAATTTATCGTTTTAATAAAATAGTATGATTAAGTACATAACCTATACATAGGTGTGTAGGATATAGTCTAATGTTAATATTTTCGTCAATATTGAATATTGTATGTGTAATGTTAATTAGTTAAACAATATTATGACTTAAGAATTATTTAAGCATTACATATTAACCGAAAGATTTTTTAAACAACCAATAATTAATACAAACATACATAATATTATAATAATTTATTTGAATATCAATGTATAGTTATTATGTAGTCATATTATTATAACGGTCGTCTATTATCGTTGTACACAGGAATACGTAACAGCGTTATCTGAAAACTTGTCCAATCCTACACACGTCACGTCATTCGTATTGATCGTAACGTTTTGGATTTGTTGGACCCCATTGATGTCCATCAAAGCATACCAGCAACTGGGTGGTGTACCGGCGGTGCCTGGCCATGTCCGTTTCGCCGCCTTGTGGCTGGGCATTTCCAACTCGGTGTGGAAGGCGTTTGTGCTCATATTTCTTAGCCCGCAGTTCCGCGTCATGCTCAGATTGTTGTGTTTGACGGTATTTTGCAAACGGAAAAGTCGCGCTGAACTTGAGCTACTACAACTCGACATGGAAGATCACTTCCTCTAAGTTAAGTATTATGTTGATGTTTTTTTTTTTAATAATCATTATTGTTGAACTTTGTTTTTGTTATTAATCGAATGTTCTTCCCGAGAACAATCATTCGTCCATTTGTTTACGTTTTACTCAGATAAAAAAAATTGTTTCAAACGAAATCTAATTTATTAAAATTGTCGTTGGTTGTATACCCCCGAATTCATGGAGTCATCCATGGACTAGGAGAATTTTTAATAATTTTAGTGTGCCGATAGAGCCAGTATAATCATACATGTCATACTAAATGGTGTTTTTCGGAACATTGTAGAAAAAATTATTTTTTATAGACTGTTTTTAAATTATTGACAATTGTTTTGGAACAACTTGTAAATTAGTAGATCAGTAAATCACGTATGAATATATATTTTACGGGCAAATAAAATTGGTATGTATAATATACATCAACAGAAAGAGTTGGGCAACAATTTAAAGAAAAATAACGTTTCCTTCTTAAAACTTTAACAAAATACAAATCATATTAAATTACAGGGCTTCCAGTCAATAATCTAATACATATATAAGTTATAAAATTTAATCAGTTAAATGGAGATTAATCATTTTCGATATTGAATTATTTGTTTTTATCACAAAATAATATTAAATAGGTACTTTTATTTTTACGCCCAACTCTGAAATCATGATATGAATTTTTATCGTGGTTTTAATTACCACTCCTTAAAAATATGCCTACAATTTTTAAATCGCACTGATTCGTTTTGTTGAGGTTTAAAATGTATGAATATATAGGTGTAGTCTAAATAATATGTAAACAAACGAAATGCGTATTTTAACAATAATCACTTTTGGAATTATATTTTAATACGAGTTGTTTGTTCCTATTGTAGTGTTATTATTATTATTATTATTATTATTATTATTATTATTATTATCATCATTATAATAATTATTATTTTTACTATAATGACTTGAGCCTGCCACATTTTTAATAAATCGTTCAATTTAATATATTAATCGCACCAAATGAAAAATAAGCAATCGAAATAGTTAGAATCATTCTCTAAGATTTAGTAACATGCTAAGTATCAATATTCGATTGGAAAAATTTAATTTTTGAAAAACACCAATTAATAATCATTTTATGTCCATCTACCGCAAATATATGATAAACCCATATTTCTATGTACTTATATTGATATTTGATAGAATTAAATATCAATACAATTATTTAGAACAAAGAGGTTCAGCAATCAGAATAATTATTTGTTTAGATACCCACTTTAAGAATATAGAATAAGTATGAAACGTTTTGCTTAAATTGTTTTAAAATACAATTTGTCCCATGATAAATTATAATTAACGATGTTTAACGTACTGTTTTTGTTTAAATAAAATATAAAATAATAAAAAATTTTTGTACTTAATTTAAATATTTTCAATGCACTTGTTATGAAAATATAAATAAAAAATATTAACAAATTGTTATAAAATTTGTGTTCTACTATTCTATTTGATTGGTGTTTTCAATTATCAAAAATTATTATTTGTGTTTTATACTAACCAGTCGGACCAGTGCATAAATTAAATAGTATATTGATAACAATAATAAAATCACAGTATACGACAGGGTTAGTTTACTTTATCAATATTTTGGTCTATCGTCTATTTTTCATCATAATATCCTGTTATTAATTACTAATTATCTAGTAATCAATAAAATATTTTAATAATGTGTAGGAAAAATTCAAGCTTCATTATAATAAAAATAATATGTACTTTGGATAATCAACAAGGCTCAATGAATATGTTTGATTGTAGTTAATTTTAGTAAAAAAATATTAGTATTATAAAAGTTACCAGAGAACCCCTTTAGGTTTTAGGCGCGCAGTTATTGTGATAATAGCGTTATGGTAAAATTAATATTGTTGACTTTTTTATTTATTCGCTCTAATCACCACTTCAGTCATTTAGGCGCTTACAAAAAATGAGATTCGGTCGATATGTTTAATTATAAACATTAATTATATATTCTGTGTATTACTGAAAATATACACTTCACGTGGCCGGATCGACTGGCATCAAATATTTTGCGACAGCCCTTTTTTATCTGATGTACGATATAAAATGCACTTAAATAGAGAAATTATTGTATCGATATTATTGTATAAACATTATGAGGAAAACGCGTAGATTTTACAACATATAGAAATGTTTTATTGTTATTAAATTGACCTGCTCGTACATAATATGTTGAATTTGAAGGAGTCAGTATCGAAAAACAATATTTTAAGCCTGTAATTAGATTTTTTTCTAAAAATGTGCTTACATTATTACAATCATTAATGGAGCATTGCTAAGTTAATATATTTTTTTTTTTATTGTTATTGTCATTATTAATATTATGAATTATATATGTACATATAATTTCATTAAATTTTTAAAATAAAATGCTTTCGATAATTGTTTAGATCGAAATCGTTCAAATAGAATTTTTCAATAAAAACGGTTTTACTTTGATACTGACTCTTTCAACTATACTATTCGTTGTTGGTTATTCATTTTATTTTTGAATTGATCATTGGTCAGTCGTAAAGATTGTTATTATATCACTGCTGTACTAATATACCGATATGCAATCAATTTGTACGATTAAAACCACATAAATTGTTATTTATTTATATAAAAGTTATCCTTATAAACAATTAATTAAAAGTAATCGTAGATCAAAAATACATTTTTATCACTCCTGTATTTTTAAGCACCAATTTTGGTGAATACCAAAGTTAAGCGAAGAAACTTTCTTATAGTGAAAGTTGACTGATAAACATTAGGAATACTACTAACTTTTTTTAAATCTATTTTAAACAAATACTTCATTAACATGAATGTTGGACAATTTTTCAAAATACTACTGTTTTTTGACAATATTTTCTTCTAACTCCTAAATGACATCATGTAGTAAAATGAGTAATGTTTGGTTATAGTTTGCCAATTATTTAATTTGAACTAAACCAAATTACTGACATGCTTTTATTTATTATTATTTAATTTTTTATTATACATATATAATTGATCATATTGTTATTATTATAAGTGTATGTTTAAGACTGAATCATTTAGTAGATTTTTGATTAGATTCGTTTGTTTACATTGTTATTATACAGCTAATTATTATTATTTTATATTATTAACATTTGATTATTTTTAATTGGCTTGAAATATTTTAAAGAAAATGTTGATATATGAGTTCTTTGGAAATGAAAATGTCCACGAGTTTAAAAGATCGAGTTATTTGTGACCTAAAACGCTTTGTTGTATATTATTATAATAATTATTGTCTTTTAGGGTGTGTCGATTGTTAATCAGTTTTTACAGAACTATGTGTGCATATATTATGTCGGGATGAAAATACCTATTACACATTTTTCTTTTTATTTATTTTATAAATAGTTACTCACTATACACATCAAAAAAGTTCACGAGCAGTTATTGTTTATTTTCATTATAAATAATATATTGTAATGTGCTTTAAGAAAAAAATGTAATGTTTTGTTAGTACCTACATCATGTATTATTATGTATGTTATTTCTATTCTTTATTCATTATTAGTATGATAATAATATTTAATGTGCCATAATTTTATATGTTATTCAGTTGTTGGTAGTGATTTTGAGATAAAATTATAGTACAAACAAGGTTTTTTCAACTATATTATATAGAAATCCGGTGTTTTTAATCATGTGTTATTTTAATACAATATTTATTACCTTTTAATGATAATTTGTTTTCTTTGACGAATCAATTCTAACATAATATATTGTTATCAATATTTGAACAATTTATATATTTTTTAAGTTATTTTTTATTTATCGATAGTTGATAAGTACCAAAGTACCTCTACACAAACATGATACGTTTTCAAATTAAAAACAATTTACTTCAATATTATGTTTAAAACTACGGATACAGGCAAGTTATTTTAATGCCGGAAGATATAAGTTCAAAACGTCAACGATAGAGATGTCAAACAATGGTACATTAATGCATTTGTTACTGTATACTAGGTATATGGTAAATAGACTGATAATATTTTATCAGTCCTCCAAATTTAAAATGTTTTGATATGTAATTTTAAATATCGATATTTCTCAGATAGATATTACATAATCTTAACATCAATAGTCCTGTTTTAAATAATGAACAATATTATCCTAACATATTAAAATTAAAACTCAAACGATTGAGTTGTTTTCGAGTTTTTCAATTTTATGTATTAAGGATAATATAGTTAATATATAATCCATGATAATGGTTTTGAAAGATATGAGAGCTTTGATAACTTGAAAGTTTTAGTAATTAATATTAATTTATAAACATTAAAAAAAAATTTCAAATTTTCAAAATATAGCCTTAAAGTATATACTTAAAAGTTTCAAAAATAAAATTTTAAATAAATGCATTTAAATGAAAAATTGAGCTGAACATGCTTATTGGTGAATTACCTTAAGCTTTTAATTTTTAAATCGTTTAGCTTCTATCATATTATAATTTGTAACTATGGTGATTAAAATATAAATAAAAAAACAACAAGAGAAAATATTTTTGCATTTACCAATTATAATATTATGGTTACTCAAATTATCGATGAAAAATATTTTTTGAATATTATTTATTAGTACCTTCATAAATTATATACTTATATTGAAGATGCTACGGATTCAATTCGAAATCTTGAACTCAAACATAAAAATATATGTGTTCATAAATTTAGTCATATGTACTGTAAGTATATAGATTTATATGTATTTATAGTTCTGTATATACTAATATTAATTTTATTATTATTTAAAGATATTCAGAGCAGTAGCCTTTGGCCATTGGGAATTATTCAGTTTCTTATATTATATTAATGCTGCCACAGTGTCATTTACGTTTTTTTTCTGCTAACTGTTAAAAGACCACATAGTGCAGTATAATGCAGCGTCTAAAATGATTCAAAATTAGTTCTGTAACCTATAATAGCAAAAATTATACACTGTTAAGTGTGAATTATAATTAAGAGAGCACTTGACATTAATTATATCCTTTTAAATTTTTCTAACACTTTAATATTTAACTCATTAAAGCTTATAACATTTATCCATGTGGATACAAAATTGTTTTCGACTTAAATTAGACTAGTTTAATACAATAATATACTATTAGCTAAAAGCTAAATAATCAGCTTCGTTAGTGGAAAAAAAAACATTTACTAATTGTTTAATTAAATAAATGCTTACTAAAACTTTTAATATAAAAACGACTTGGCGCCTCACTTTTTTTTTTATATGTATAATAATTAAAACATATATATGCAATGTTATTAAACGCATTGTTAATAATTTTACATCAGGTATTGACGTATTTCGAGTTAACAAATTCAGTTAACTATATTACAATCTTCATTGTTGTCGGAGCTCTATTAAAGGTAAGATTAAATCTCTCGCATAATAAATCATGCATAACGAAGGAAATAAAATCTAGTTATATCGAAACAGATATTTATTATATTATAACCCTGGAGATAGAGAGTAAATAATAATATTGTTTAAAATTTCTAGAAAGGATTTACCGATAAATTAAAATATAATATTATAATATATTTTTTTAGGGATACACCGTTCGTGCTATGCCTTACGCACTGATCTTAACGGCAATTGGATTCGTGTTTGATATTTTTTCTATTTTTTTCGGCACTACTAAGTACATAACTATATTTATTATCAATTTATCATTATTCATTTTTTTTTTCAACATTTTATGTTGAAGTTATGTTAGTTCGAATTGTGTCCAATTCTTCCATTGTATTATGCACATTTTCTGTAAGTATACATTTATAAATAAAACATAACGATTGTTTTTTTATTTTAAATAAAAATAAATTAATTGAATACTATTTTTAAATAGCTTAACTCAAAAGTCATTTGTGCAATATAGCATTTAGCAATTAATAATCATATAAAAAAAAATCGTTCATTCGTTCCTACTATTTTTTATTGCATTTATTTTATACCACTGATATACTTTTATAACTATAGTAATTATTTTGTATAGCTATCCTGTACATGCTCCTCTACATATTGATGTTATATTGCTATTGGCTGCATTCTATGACTGTGGCTCAAAAAAAACAAATCAGACTTCAATTGGGCTTATATGACGTGGATACGAGATAGAATTGCCTTGTTCAGAAGGAAAAATAACTACTATGAAATAAATTAAATTATAATACACGGTATGATGATATGTTTGGGTTTATCATCTAATGTAATTTCTGTTTTAAATAATCTATTAAATTGTTTTAAATAATATTAAACTTTTAAATTATGTATATATATATATTAAGATAGTAAATATATGTATGTTAATACTATAGTTGAATTAACCTTGCGTTACTTTGAACAAAAATATAATATTCACTTACAATCTAGTGTTCACTAAACATAATTTATGATATTGACAAATGATTATAAATACAGATTATACGGATTAATTATTATATAGTACAAATATTAGCAGTATTTATGAATTTTTATTTTAATATTAGATAAACTTATTTACTTATGCATAATGTAGATTTAAATAATACCTACTGATCATTTATACATTTTTGTAATAATTTTACTATAGATAGAACTCTGAATGAGTTAATGAATTCAGAGTTTAAATTTATGGCGTATAAACATATAAATGATCAAGTCTTCCCAGTTCCCAATCTATAATTTATAGAAATATATAATTATCCACATATGAAACACTTACAAATTTACTTCACGATACTCTAATGTCTGATGTTGGGCTGTGGTGTTATTAAAAAACAAACTTTTATTGGATACTGTAACATTTTTGAAATTGAATTAGAAAATCATTCTAATAGTGTTTTTGTTAAAAATATTTTTCCCATAGCATTTCTTGTCAAAATTGCAAAGAATAGAACACTTAAATTCTCGAGGAGTTTTTATTTAAGATAATTTTTTGTTTAATCTGACTAAGTACCTACCTATCATAAAATATGGTTGATTTTTTCATAGAATTTAAACTTTTGTTTAAGATCATATTCTAGAATTTTAGTTTTTTGTTTATTAAATATAATTTTTTACTATCTTTTTGACTGATTTTATATTTTCATAAATTTTCAATCGTCTTACTAATTTTTCGTAGAAATTAAAAATGTATGCAAAATGTTCTTCTACCATGGGATAGATATATAGGTACTAACTAATATCTTAGCAACATATTCTTATGAAAGATTAAAACATATATATATATATATATATATATATATATATAAATAATTATGAGTAAATTAATAAAACGATTGTCAATATAATTGTATACAAGTAATGAAAGCAAACGCAAACGGTTTGCTGACTATTTGTAATGACACGAATTATCAAATAATATTAATTTTGTACACTACCATAACGATTCGAAAAACGATATTATATTGTATTAAAAACGTTCTATCAGGTGTACCAGAAATACTGAACCATTAAAATATTCAATTAGTGATAGGAGCGAACATTTTAATAAACATTAAACGGTTTTGACATACAATTATCGGCAAAACGATTTTTAGTTAACCATTTGTTTTCAGTATCTACGAAAATGCGCATATTATTTAAGGTATACTAGCAAAGTTATCGTTACTAAGAAGTTTTCCTTAATTATGCGAATCGTCGCTGATTATTTTAGTCCGTGTAATATACTATAATGTATATTATCTCCCTAATCTCCCTCCGTAAATACGCCACTGCGTCCACTATTTAAAATTATCCGATTCTAAATATTCTACCGTTAAAAACAGTTGAGGTTTCATCCAAGATTTTCTGTTATTCAATTTTGTCGCTAGATAGCGTTTCCGTTTACGTTTTTATATATTTTTCAACACGGTATATTACAGATTATAATATGTATAGTTTATAATTTATAATATATCATATTATTTATATTGTAAAGTATTCATACGTAAATCTAATTAATTTAGTACGTTTAGTTTTAAACATATCAATTGCCATTACATCTACCATTGTTTAATAATTTTATTAAATTCAAGTAAGTATTTATAAATTGTTATTAAGTTCGTAATGGAAATGAAGAAAATTCATTATTAGAAACAATAAAAAAAACTTGTTAATCGATAATGGGTACAAGTATCGCTCAATTAGTAAAATAAGTTTTAAATAAATTAACTAAATAATATCCTTTATTCGAAAATATAAAATTATACCTATTTTATAATGCGAAGTATGATAAAAAAAATGCATATTTATAACTTATAAAACATTACATAATATATATTATATTAATATATAACATGATCTATGATTCTATAGCTACTATTGTGGGTACATTGTTTATTTTATAAATATTTTCTTCGTATTAGATACACACATTTCTAATTTGTTTTTTTATTAATATTTTAATATTAAAACAATATGGACAATCTCGACTACCTAGGTGAAATTGAAATACCTACAAAACAAATCAAAAGCCAAATTATGATAAATGTAATCGAAGGAAGAGATTATTATAAAAGCCACATTGACACATATGTGGTTGTCGAAGTTCCATTATATTTTCGTGATAAAACAGCAACCAGAAAAGCATCAACTTCCCCGTCATATTTCAAAGTACCTAACTATCAAATTAAGATTTTTTTTTACTAATAACATTCATGTGTAATTTATTGAATCAATACAATATTGTAGACATTTATAATTGATCTTCCATCATCGCTATTAAATAATATATTGAACATGCACATTAATATTACAGTAAGTTATTATAGAAAGTTTATTTGAAACATGAAAGTATTTATAAAGGTAAATGTGCTACCTATTTAAGTTTTAATATTTTTGAAGGTCTATGAATCGCATAACATATTATCACTTCCAAAAACAGTTATTCTTGGGAGTGTTGTTATACAAATGTCCACAATTTGGTCAGAACCAGGTAATCAATAATTTGTTTCTATTTTACTTTATTTGTTCACGATTTATTTAGTCATTTGATAGAATTACGGCTGTAATTATCACAATTAAATAATTGATAACTCATAAAAAAATCAAGGAAACTAATTTTATCATAAATTGGTCTCACGAATATTTCCTCGTAATTTTTTAATTTTTTTCCTGATTATCTTGTATAACTTAATGAGAAATTTAGATCCAATTAGTTATCAGAATCTTCTCTTAAACTTGAAGTTTGTAAGCATTTTTTATACTATAAAAAGTATTTTCAGATACATAAAAACACAAAGATTATTGTACAATGTTTTACTAATATATTAATCGTTACACTTATAACTTATAATTATTTCAATAAAACATACTTACTGACTTATTTATTTTCAACAGACAAACTGTTTCATAATAAATGGTTGGCTTTAGTTAATTACGGAACAAATGATTTTGGAATTAAAGGATATTTAAAATGTGATATAATTATGTTTTATGAAAGCCATATGATTAATAATTTAATCCTATCTAAACCATTAGGTTCCATAACAGAAAACATTCAATTTAATAAAAAGTTTGTATAATATACTTATATAAACTTAAATGTTTCCACATTATTATATTCACTTATTGATATAAAATTTAAAATACTTACTTTTAATGATGCAGAAAGATAATTTTTTAGTACCAATTTCGTTTCATGTATAATAAATACAGTGACGTAGCCAGAATTTTTTTTTTGGGGGGGAGGAGGGATTAATTTTTGTAAAATACAATTTAAGATTTTCATAGACCATTAAAAATTAAAATGATTTTTAAATTTTCTTAATATTTCGGGGTGGGGGCTACAGTCTTCTCAGCCCTCCCCTGGCTACGCCACTAAATAAATAATAATATATTAAAAATAAATATATTGATAATATTTTTTCCATTCAAAACAATACGTTTTTATAAACTTGGTATTCTATATCAGTGGTTTTCAAATATATGGAGTATAGTCACAACTGAATTAAATCGAAATAAAATAATATTTAGTTTATAATGTTTAACATTAATAAACTTGCATATTGAATATTATAATCAAAAACAATGTTAGATTTAGTTCATAACTAATATTTTTTTTCCAATAATTCAATAAAATATTTTGTTTTATACGCTTTACAAAAAAATACAATTGAAAAGAAAATTGTTCGTACATAATTTTTTACAAGTTGTGTATATTTTATGAGCATTCGTAATATTTGAGAAGCCTCTATAGATTTTTTTTTAATTACTTAAGATTTTCACGAATAAATAAGTTTGAGAACCACTGTTCTATCCATATTATACCTATATAATAAATAAAACATTTTAATAGATAAAATAAACACAGAAATGAAAAAATAAAAACAATATGAATGATATTTTATAAATAATAATTGGTTAGTAATATTGCTTATGTAGCGACGTCTGTTGAAATAGTTAAATTTATTTTCTGTCAAAATATAAGCTCTATTGTATTTAGCTAGTTATATTAACATCAATAATAGTATTGAATATCGATGCATATATAGTTATATTGATATTGAAAAATTTATTTTATATTGATATTGTTTTACATTAAAACTTATTTGTTCATATTGTATACTAATAATTATATATATAATAACTATAAGCAACAATTTTAGTGATTTATTTATTCCGAATGGATTTAAAATAGCTAAAACTCATTTAGCCAAGTATTCTATTAAATTACACAAAGGTGAAGTGATCAGTTACTTATATGATGAAGGTCCTAAATGGTTGTCAATTGATTTTGGAGAATCACCTGAAGTATCTATCCATCTACAAAATAAATAAAACAATAATGTACTACATTTATTATACCTACTTCAAATAGACAAGTATATTATTGAATTTGGATGGAACAGAATTAAATTGGAACAAAAATTATTGGATAATAAACGTATATCCTCCATTATGCCCAATTATAAAATTTAAATTTATTTTATCTGGAAAAATAATGGCTAGCAGAATGGTATCCATGCATGATTTTATAGGAAATGGTTGTTTTTTAATTTAAACAAAATATTTCAATATACCAATTTAAAAAAAAATTACAGATGGACTCCCATGTTTTGGTCCAGCTTACTTGCATTTTAAGTCATTGGAATCTCAACAATATTTTGGGAGAATACTTTTATCCGTAGAAACTGAATTAGTACCAGCCGAAATTGAAAGTGTTGAAAGCTTGCAAATTGATGATATAGATTCAATTCTAGAAGAGGTAATAAAAATATATATAATTAATTATTGAAATATATTAGAAATCAAGTAGGTACAATAGATAATTGAGTAAGCACATATTTGTCACAGTAATTTGACTCTTTGAATCAATTTTATCCAAAGATAGTTCTTGGTTTATATGATAAACAAAACTTTATTAACTATCTTTAAAATACAAGAATTTATCTCGTACTTAACTATAAAACATAACTATTTACAATTATTATGTAGTAGTTCACAATTCATAACTAGGTATTGAGTATAAAATATAGTAATTAAAAATTAATTCTATGGTTTATGAATTACTAACAATATTTAAAAATGTAAAATTATTATTTTGAGCTTATATTTTCTTTAAATTGTTTTTAGGACCTAATGTATATTCCAATAGCAATAATTTGTGTTATATTATGTGTTAACCAAGTACATAAAAATCTTATCAGTTCAAAAAATATGACAATAACAATGGATTATAGTGAATATAATTTAGCTATGGAAAATGAAAACAACCAAGGTAAGCACCAAGTTTTATTTTTATTTTTATTATTAAAAATAATAAGTAACTTTGATTAAAATTAGATTAAAGATAATTATAGATTTGAGTAAGAGCGTGTAATTATTGTGAATGCAAGCAAGTATAGTCTATAGTGTTAATAGAGTTTTAATATTATTGTAAAGAGTACAGTTTGAGATGTACTACTAATCTTTAGTTAACATAGGTAAATTAAATAATTTGATTGATTGAGACAATTTTAGGCTTGAGGCGCTTGAGTCGATTCTCAAATTTGGATGCCGTGAGTCATTGCAAGACGAATCAGTTATTTACTTATTTAAAAAGCAGAATTTTATTGTTATAGACATTTTTGAATAAAGAAGTTATATAAACAGTGTTTTAATATGACTGATTTTTTTTTTAGTTTTAATGTAAATAGTCCAAGCTAGTCGTTTATCCATTTATCGAAATTAATGCCTAAATATTTAACTGGGTTGGAAGATTATCATCTGTCTTTGAGGCGTAATAAAATATAAATATGATATGTACTGATTTATTTTTAATTCTCCATTGGTTAAATTGCATTTTAAGTCTATTTAAGTAAATTTAAAAATTATTTATAACAATTTTGATGAATTTGATGTCAAAAAACGGAGGAAGAAAAAGTCACATCTTATCGATAAGTCCTTTTTTCAAACGTTGAGCTAATTTATGAGTACTACTCTGGGAATGGCAAATAATAAATTAAGTTTTTAAAATTTCAAATATTTATGATTTTGTGTTATAATTATAATACTGTTAATTTTTACAATATTACTTTTCTACATGGTCACAGTGAAAAATGATTATAAATGTAGAACATTATGTAGTATTGTTTAATGTCTAATCTTTATAAAACACCATAAATCTAGATTATCGACTATGGACTATAGTGGAAAAGATAAAATTGAGCAATATCTAAAAAAATAACCATAATATTACTCAAAATGAAATTCAAATGTTTTTAGTATCAATTTGTATAACCTGTAATGCGAAAAAAATAGGAAATAATAAAGACGTTAGGTATTGTGAAACCAATAAAAGATTATTATTATTATTATTATTAAATAAAACTATCACGGTTAAATGATTAACCATACCTAAGAAATTTTTTGAAGTAGTGAAAAATTATGCAAACCCCTTCAGTTGTCCAAATAATTTATTATTTTCTAAAACTAGATCAAGAATCTGTTATGATAATTTGAATATAAATGGGTTTAAAAATTGAAAAAATATAAGGAACAATATATTTACAAAGTTAGCACAGAAGCTGGTTAATATAGATTTGGTGTTCAAGATAATTAAATACTTAAACTTGTTTCAAATATTGACTTAATCGATTAGAATACTGAAGATAATAAATGAATAAGTAAATAATATTTTTTTCGAAGTCGAGAATTTAAGATATAATCTAAAAACTATTTTAATAGTAAATACTTACTTAATTATTATAACACAAAATTAAAAATATTTAAAATTGTACACTTAAAAAAAAATAATTATTTGTTTACAACAAAATAGGAATTTAGTAAAACTCTACATAATAAATTTGAATTTTACACACATTTTGACTGTTCCATACAATTGAAAAAAATTTATAAGCCTACGATAATACGAATTTACACACATTTTTGAATACCATCATAATGTCTTGTGAGTAATTATTTTTTTGTAGCAAACAGTTATTTTATGTGTATATAGTGTACCTAGAAATAAGAATATCGTTTTTTGATACATTTCAATCGTACCTAAATCAACAGTATAAGTTATAATTATATCATAAGTCTTGAATTAGGACTTCGTTTTTAAATCTAATCATTATCTATAGATAATGTAAATATGTATTAGAATTTCAGCAATTTTAATTTTTAATTAATTTTTTTATTTTTAGAGCTTATTAATACTAAAACATCAGAATACAAAGTAGTGAGGTTGAAAAACGATTTTTATAAATTATTGATTGAAGAAGATAGAAAACCCTGCTTATTTTTAATTACAAATTTACCAAGTATTGAATATTACGCAATGTGTTCTATGAATTTATTATCTAAGACTATTAGTAGTATGGTAATATTATTTTAATTGTTAAATTTTTAATTTATGTAACAAAAATTATTTTCATTGGAACAGGAGACTTGCATTTTTAAAACTTGTCATAAACTAAATTATCAACAATCTAGTAACAGTAAAATAGAAATTATCCGTCAAATGATTAAGAAATTAATTGTATATCATAAAAGATTTGAACAATCATACAATAAAAATATAAAATTACATAAACATATTCATACGTCTTGTGTTAATAATATGGTATATTATTAAACAAATTTATAATGAGACTAATTGAATAATGTATTTAATGAATATTGAATATCACCATAATATGAGCCGTAGGATTATTCTAAAAACCTATAATACAATTTTACACGACCTCACTCATAATTTAATTTATTTAATTTAAAATCTTGAATTAACAAAGTCTAAACCAAAATTGATTTTTTAATTTTTAATTTGATAATACAAATTATAAAAAGTGTTTACAATAAGCATAAACGATATAGGTACGTATATAATAACATGAAAGCTTGAATTGGAGAAGCCAACCACTAACGACACTCTTTATAAACCAAAATTAAATTTGCACATTATTTATTTATGTTGGCTGAACCCAATTAATTTCTTCACAAGTTTTGTATGACGATTTCGTAGTCTTATGCGTTTTTAAACATTTGTAATAGCTTTCATTCAAATATTAATTTTAATACTTGGTTATATTTAACATAACATTTAAGAGAAAACTAATAGAAATTTTAAAATTCTCCTTAAATTTTGTAATGCTGCGGTATAGACTTCAATTTCCTTAGCTATGTCACTGCGGTGAATACTATAAAATATATAGCTTTCAATTTAAAATTAAAAACTTTTGATAACTAATATTGTTAAATTCTCATAAATATGTCTCTAAAATATTATTATCATTTGGTAATTATACTGATTATATTTACAGGAGTTATTTAAACAATATTGTTCAAGAGAAATTAAAACAATTTTCAACTTTACCTATAGTGAAACAGATGTATTAATTTTAGTAAACAGAATTAAAGATACGTTTGATCAATTATTAATATGCCAAAAGAACAAAGTAAATATTTTCAGTTTATTGCTTTATCTTATACATAATAGTTATACAGTAGCGTATTTAAGGTAGGAGCCAATTCGCTGTATTTTATACTTTTTTTTATTATATGAGATAATTTACAACTCTACGCCCCATGTACGTAAATTTGAACTTTTTGTTTGTATCCCTCCCATTTCCCATAAGACATTTCTAAATACGCCCCTACAATTATATTTAGTATAATAAATAATTTATCGACTAACATTTTGATAATACATCAGTAAATATAACAATCGTTGTAAGCACATTTTGAAAAGTGTTTTCAAATTGATTTAAATTATTAAACTGAAAAATGTCGATTAAATATTTCTAACATAAAATACCTACCTAAAAAGAGAAAAACTTTTATTTAAATGAATTGCCCGATGTGCGACGGTCAGGTAGCATACATGACATAGAATAAATATTCAGATATAATTATTACAAAATTTAAAATATAGATAACACGTAAAATACAAACAGTAAAAGTAAATCACATAATATATTATAATATGAAATAATAATAAAATACAACGATAAAATAGTATTTTTTTAATAGAGCAGTCTAAAACAAAGTACCGTAAATACTTGAAAATTTCACAAATAATTATATTATCATCTTTTATTTACGATGAAATTTCCAAAATATTTATTTATTATTACCAACTATTTTTAACCAATTTTTTTTTTTTTTTATCAATATTGATTATAATTATTTGCAGGGTAAAAATTATTGAAAACTTAGTACAAAATGTCTTATAAATTGTTAATTTTTCTAAAAATATCGAAAATTCATAGTAACAATATTATTTTATAGACGTTTATAGTTAAAATGTTGTCAAAATTTGTTAACATTTCAAAAATATACAATTTATTTTATAGATAATGAATCATAAAAAATATTTTTTTCGTATCTAAGGTTTAAAAATGTAATACAAAATTCTTTATAAGATTTTAAATTCTACTGTAAGATCAAATACATTTTTACAAGTATTTTAAGTTCAAATTTTTACCAAATTGGATGTTTACCCGTGAAATAATTATTTCACTTTAAATAATTTTTTATATTTTATTTTATATTATATTTAAAAATTAATAACAGTAGATACTTGAAATGTTCACCAAATGCTAATATTATCATTTTGATTATATGATTTGCTAGATCAACATTTTTGAAAAATTAATACAAGATCGCACATAAGTTGTTCTTATATCTATATAAAAATATTAAAAATATGTAGGTACAAATTTTTATTATACGAAATGTGTCAAAATCATAAAAAATTGCAAGCTATTTAGTTATTAGAAATTCATAAAAACTTTTCGTTTTATATCTAAGTTTTGAAAATATAATACTAGATTCCTCGTAAGTAGTTCATACTGAAACCGTAAAATCTAAAAACTATGAATAGACAATTCTTTTTATAAACATTTTAAGAAAAAATTATAAAAAAAAACGACAAATAAATGAAATTAATAATTTTGTTATAATTTAAAAATATTATTTGTGACAACTTTAAACTATTATGAATATTATATAATTATGAATTTTACTAAAAGAAATGGCATTTTTGATTTATTTTTAGATATTACCTTTCTATACTATGATTCTATTTTACTATTTTATGGTATTTACAAAAATATGTTATTAAATATATGTTATAAATTTATAATATATAATTAAATACTTTATAATAAATGCAGTATTTTCGAAAAAAATTATATCAACCAATAGTAATACTAAAAGTAAAATAAATAATTAATAGTTACATAAAAAAATTATATGAAATATGCTTTGTAATATGGGTCGATAGGCCGTTTCTATCTAGAATCATTTTTTTTATACAATGATATATCATTGAATTCGAATTTAACACACCCATAATAGTGACCCGTTCAATACGTAATATATATATGGCAAAAAATACCCATTATTTTTTTATAATTTACTTTTTTTCAGTCGTATAATGCCCCACCCAATATTTTCTTAAATTTACATAATGGTAAAAAAATCGTATCAAGATGTCAAATTCAAACAAGAAACTTTTTATATTCAAAAATTTCAGAATGTAAAGGAAAATTTTGTAAACGAATTCGACCTTGGTTTTTGGTTAGTAATTTATTCTTATAAACGAAATTAATATAGAATGTTGATTGTTAAATATGTATTATTAGAATATATTTCAACCAGGCGTAAAATAATAATTATAAATATAATTTTATATTTTATTAAACGTAATTTTTTATACTTTACAGTCAACTGAAATAAAAGAAAATGTATTTGATGGAATTATAGAAACTATATTTTGGATAGGACCATACGAGGATTTAAATGTGGGATTAAGACAAATTCCCGGATTACTGTATAATAATTGTAATGAACAACCATGCTCACAATATAGTTACAAATTATATGACAAAACAGTAAGTAATTTTTATTTATTTATTAATGAGTAATATATGCATAAATCATATCCATTATACTCATGTTTCACAAAAACAAATCTAGTTCTTACAACTTAGAGCACATATAAGTCAAGCTGCTCTTACAGAAAAATGTTACAAAAAGTACAGTCGATTAAATTTGATGGCACGAATAATTTTTAATGGACATTCAATGACAACTAAAGTAAAGATATTCTGTTAGGTCATAAAAATGTGTAATAATCAGCATAGTTTTTAACTATTAAGTTTGTTTAAAATAACTGTAATAACTATACAATAACACTAAGTTTGTGTTAATAATAATTAATAATTTATTTTCATTATTTATAATGTGTTTTATACTATTGAAAATTGAAAATGATTTAAAACTTTATAATTATAATTTATTTAAAAGGCAATTGACTCAAACGTATCGACATCTTGGAATGAATCGGTTCTGTTTAAGCCAATTTTGTTTACGATGTATGGAGATACTAATAAAAGTACACCTATTTATATAATTATTCAATTATGCCACCTAGGCATAGAAAAGAATAAGCTAATAGAAGTAAATGCGTCATGATAAACATGATTAATTTGATTTAATGCAGACAATTATATTTTTTAGGATGTTATTGCATTTACTGTTATCAATATAAAAGAAATTAACAGTTCTACACTTAAAACATTAAACTGGTATAACATCGTGGATGGTTCAGAAAAAATTGGTAAAATTTATGTAGCAGCCGAAATCACACAAATTATGTCTAATGAATTAACAGTAACCGATAACGATTTGAACGTTCCCTTATTGAAACATGTACAACCCAAACTTTGTGTTTATCAGTTAGTTTTCACAACAAAATTAGAAATATACGAAATAAAGTTGACATGTGAACATATTTTATTACAGATTAGTTGTACTATTTTGGGGCTTGCGCCAATTAAACATGCATTTGCATGAACCATTTGTCCGATTGTTATGTTCGAGTTTATCAATTGATTCTGATATAATTAAAAATTTTAACTCCTTTCCAAATTTTCCAGACATTGTTAATAAAAAATTTGTTTTTAGTTTAGTAAGTATAAAATAAATAAATATTATTTTAACAATTTAAATAATAAAATACTTTATTTTAAAGGAATTACCTGAGGATCCAAATCTTATACCCCCTATAAGTTTTCAACTTTTTACTAAGTATACTATAAAACATTCTTACAGTCCACTTGGAATATGTGTTTCTCAACCCTTGAATGAATTTATAGTTCCTACTATATCAAAAACTCAATGGAATAAACAATCAGGCTATTCAAGTAAATAAATTAATCATTTTTATTCAATTTTATTGTTGTTTTTAATCACATACAATAGTTTTAGAAATAGAAGACGAAGAGGACGAAAGGGAGGAAAAAAAAGAAAAAATTAAAAAAAAAACTAAAAATAAACGGACATCAAAAGTAACCAACGAATTTAAATTTTAAAAACTAATATTTAAAAAAAAAACTTTCTAGGTTAATTTCAAATTTAATTGCAATTTTATAAAACAAAAATTTGACATTATTTTTCCAACTTACTTAAAAAATATTTTTTGGTGGATAATTGAACACGTATCATTGATTTTAATATTATTGTACAACACCGTGTGTTATATACTTCCTTGTTTAAATGAATTTATTTATTGGACTTTAAACAATTTAAAAAATTATATTAGCTATTTTGGAAATAAATATAATCCTTTGATTGATGACGAACTCAAAGAAGATGAAAAAGAATTTAACTGGTGGACAAAATACTACGCATTTAAATATCAAAAGGTTGTAAAATGTTTTATTACTTAGAATATAAATCTATACAAAGGATAGGCCATCGTGTTTTATTGTTTTGCTATGTAAGTTATATAAGGAAATAAAAAAAACACTGGCCAATAATATTTTTGATTTATATTTATTGATTATATCATCTAAATAGTATATTTTTTAAAATGTATTTTCATTATTATTATAAATTGATTGATTACAGAATACATTTCAAGAGAATAATCATGTAAGTGTTTTATTAAACATTCCAAGCAAATTTCTCCCAAATAAATCATATATCCCTAAATATTATTCAAAAACGACATCAACAATACATGTATAGTTTTAAAGTACCTATAATGACTAATAATTATGATTTCAATATGTATTTTTTTTTCGAACAGATATATAATCATGAACTAGAAAACATTCCAGAATTTAATGGTTTTGAAGATAATTTAAAAAAATTCAAAATCTATGAATTTGATAAAAAGAAAGAAAAGGCAGCAGTTATTGGTATTTTAAAAGTAATTATTATTGATTTATAATGTTTAATGAGTTATGTCTTATGATTTTTCCATCTAAAAACCAGTCTAACATTATTGCTTTATAAGTAAAATACAAGTGTAGAATGTTAATGTTAATACCTAATACCTATATAATTTATTCTATTTGTGATAAAATTCATTTTTGTTTGTACTTGAATACAACAACATTTTATTATTATTTTTACTTATACATGTGTACTTACTGTAACAAGACTTACTTTTTTTATTTTTATTCATATTTTGTATATGTGCGTATTCATAGGGTAACGTGCATTTGTATCCTATACCAGTTGGTAATGACAAACAAGGAATTGTTCAAGAATTATTATTTTCTAACTCAGCATTTCAATTATGGCCAGGATTAAAATCAAATAAGAAATGCAAAGTAGTCCTGCGTGTTTATATATTGAGAGCTTATAACTTACATCCCTGTGATTTAAGTGGATTATCAGATCCATATGTAGAAATTGTTTTAGGAAAATCCCTTCGAATTACAGATAACAAAAATTATATTCCTAAAACGTTAAATCCTGTGTTTGGCAGGTAAATAAATTAAATTAGATATAAAAAATGTGTTCAAAACATAGTATAGTTATACGATACATAGATAAATAATATATTCATTTATATATAATAATAATATTGTGTTTAGCAGTTATGGTTCTGATATTGTATTTTATTAATGGTTATTATACTTATTATCTAACTTTTAAAATATAAATTAAATTTGATTAAGTTATAAAATATTTGTAATCATGCAATATAAACGGATACTTTTCTTATGACAAGTTCTTCACAAGAGTGGGATATAATATTATACTTATAAAACAATTTGTTTGAAGATAAACATTTATTTTCTCAAAAATTATTATTATTGAAGATATTTTTTTTTATAAATTTGAAGTTTTCATTATCATTTTAAAAATTTTTATTTTTATGATTATGTAATGTATTTTTAATTTCACATATCGAAGCAAAATATTTTTTATGAATTTCAATATATAAAAATCAAATTTTGAATGAGTAATTAATAGGAATATGTATTTAAATTTATAAAAATGAAGTTTCAGGTTAACCAAGTGACAATCCACTCCGTGTCTCTACACATCAAAATTTTAAATACTTATAAATAATAACTAGTCATATGAAATTCAATTTTTAAATATTATATTGAAATTCCCCAAAAAATTGTTTTCTTCCGTTTTGCAGAATATGAAATTAAAAATATATGTCATTTTAAAAAAGTAAAAAACTTAAATGATACCGATCAAAAATATTTGAAATACAATAAACAAATATTTTTTAATGAAAAAAAACTTTGTGCTTAAAAGCAATCAAGAATTTGTTAAACACGTACACATTAGTATTCGTACATTAAATATATTAATTGATAAAATACTCAAAATACACATATTCACTTTTCAATTGATAATGATATATACGAGTAAAAGAGTATTATACAGATCGATATGTAGATAATTCATATTTTATTGAGTTATTCAAATTTAGCAATTAAATAATTAAAAGTTATTTATTTTAATAACTTGTAAAAACTTAAAACAAATAATTCATTTCTATTAATAAGAAAAATGTATTTTTAATTTTGATAAGGTGTTATGAAAGAGAAATATCATTTCCAGAATGTTCTATATTAAGAGTTAGAATTATGGATTATGATAGAATTGGAAAAGATGAATTGATTGGTGAAACGTCAATTGATATTGAATCAAGATATTTCAGCAAACACAGAGCTCACTGTGGACTACCAAAACAATATAACAAGTAATCAATTTATGAATATATTTATAGTTTAGTGTTACAATATTGTACAACACTCATCTTAAAACTAAATATTTCCAATGATAAATTAAATAACTATACAATACAGAAACCGGATTTTAATCATTTATTGGTGTTTACAATACCGCGTGTTACAATAATGCATTTGAAACCAATCTCCTTACTCTAAAAAATATTTTGATAATAACTGTTAAAATAGTTCATTTAATTTATAATTTTAATTTATTCGAATATATATGAGATATGACACAAAAAACATGAAACTTCTCAATAAAAATAGTTTCTTAAAAGTTACAATTTATATTTTTTCTATACTACATATAGTAATAAAATAATTGCCCTCAGCATTAACAAACTGTTTAATACATCCCTGGCCTCTGCCATTATTGGATATAGACAATATAGATAGTACTTTTAAAAGTCTTCTTAAAAGTTCTGCCGTTTTTAATTTCATTTCTTCGACTGATTGAAAATGGATTATTTTCAATAAACTTTTAATATTACTGAACATTTAAAAAAAAAATCACAAGAAATGTAATCTAATTCCTTATAATTTTTGGAAAATATTTATTGTTAAATAGTTAATTGAAAGTAGCCCATAAGGTGTTGACATGTATAAATAATAATAGGTATAATAAGTACAACGTACAACATAACGCATAGTACCTATAATAGTATACATTATATTGACTGTTGAGATAACTCGGTGTATGTGTCACTTTATGACATCTACAGATATACTTTCATTCTGTCTTTTTTTAAATTATATCTATTATAACGGTATAATTTTAAATATGTATTATTATATGTATACTTATTTTTTTAATATTAATTTTTTAAAAACTTGGTTAATTTTGTAGGGATGGATATAATCGCTGGAGAGATAGTGAAAAACCTTCAAAAATTTTACATAAACTATGTTCGTTATATTCATTGAACCATCCAATATATACGACGGATGGTGTTACAATTGGTCATAAAACATTTCTTGTTCGCAATGAAAATACTGAAACCGATCGACAATCGTTGGCTTTGTATGTACTAAACCATTGGCAAGAGATGCCAGTTATTGGTTATCATTTAGTACCCGAATATGTAGAGACAAGAACATTATATAATCCAGATATGCCTAATTTACACCAAGTACAATAAAAATGTATTATACATATGATAACATAACAAAAAACATCAAATTTTAAGGGCAAATTAGAAATGTGGATTGACATGTTTTCCAAGGATAGTAATATTCCTGAAATGGTAGATATTAAACCACCACTTGTTGAATTTTATGAACTTCGTGTAGTTATTTGGTCTGTCACTGAAGTAAAACTTGTTGATAACAACTTTTTTACAAAAGAAAAACATAGTGATATTTATATCAAAGGGTTGTTATAGCTAAATTTGTCTATACTTTGATGACATTATTTTGTGTTTTATAGGTGGTTACCCGGTGTCGAAAAACAGTCTACAGACGTTCACTACCGATCATTGAACGGTGAAGGATTGTTCAATTGGCGATTAAAATTCTCATTCCCTTACAATAAAACGGAAAATATTATTGTCTACAGAAAAAAAAATACTTTCGGTTTGCACTATGAAGAACAACAATTTACTCCAAAGTTAAATCTTGAAATTTGGGACAACGATCAGTTATCACCAGATTCTTACATAGGTGATTTAAACGTTTTGAAATAAAAATTTTGTATAATTTGAATCCCTTTAATTCTCATACCAGGTTGTATTATTATCAACCCGTATTTTTTAGGTTCTTTGACTTTGAACTTGAGGAATATGCCTCGTGGTGCAAAATCATCGTGGATGCATAACTCATCCAGAATGTCCCGAATAAACTTGTTCAAAGTAAAAAAAACAAGTGGCTGGTGGCCGTTCATTTCTACGGAAAACAATAAAAATACTATTGTAGTAAGTGTTCAAATAATTTTAAAAAAAATCGTTTAAAAATGTACATGGCAAATTTGCGCTCAGTAGAACAAATTTTACGTTGTTGGCTTTAGTACTAGAGCTAAATGACTTACAATTTACTTAAAGGTAGGAATTTTATCTGTAATCACTTATTGGTTTTTTAAGGAATTTTTATTTTTAAACAAATTATAATTATTTTTATATTTTAATATTTTACGTACGAGTTACCTTAAAAAAAAATATATCATAAAAAACCAACGAGAAATCACAGATAATGTCCTTTCCAAGTTTTATAATATGTCAATTTATTTTAATATTAAAACCAGCGACGGATTAAGAATTAAAGACACCCGGGGCAAAATAAATTTTCCAATAATAGGTTATTGGTACTAAAAATAGGAGACGCCGTTCTTAATATATGAAAATTATGACGCCAACGGCAGTTGCCCCTTTGCCCCCGTTAGACACGGCTCTGATTAAAACTAACCAAACGATTGGTTTTACTGTGAACGCGAATTTTTAATGTCGTATGTTTATAAAATGGAGAAACCCCATGCGAGTGTCATATCACCTTAATATTTTCATAGTAATAAAATTATAAAAAATTCTTGTTAATTATATAAAACAAGGGTAAAGTAAATGGTGATATTCAAATAATGACCAAGGAAGAAGCGGATAAATTACCAGCTGGATTTGGTAGAGATGGGCCCCAACCTTTACCCGTACCAAAGTAATTCTATTTTGCTTTATGATAAATAATTGCTGAATAATAATCTATAATTTAACATAAACAGGAGACCTTCAACTCATTACATAAAGACAATTATGGATCCATTCAAGTATATATTCCGAAGTCTATTCATAGCTAACAAAACAAAGGTTTTAATTGTGTTATTAGTTGTTTTTGTGATATTGTTTTTTCTTATGTTGATTTATGCGATTCCAGGAAACATAATAAGAATAATATTTGACAAGTTCTTTAAAAAATAATCATATTATTTTTCTTCTATATGTATAAATAAAATAAATCTTAAATACAATTAAACTTAAATTTTTAAGCATAATTAGCGTTACAAGGTTGTTGAATATAGTTTAAACAAAAACCACGATTACCCATGTCATTTGGCATTTCTACAGCATTTGTGTGAAATGATAACCGGAAAGGTCGGACACTACCTGTGAATAAAACATTATTACATAATTAAATTATTTATTGAATGAATAATTTTTAATAACAGATCATATTAAAAATATAGAGGTAAATAAATTATATGTATACATTAAACTTTTCTATAAATTATAATAATGCTTCTTTTATATATAATTTGAATTACTGTAAAAATCTAACAGTTACAGTTACATTATTGATAACACATTTAAAATACTTTTTTAAAAATTATTGAGTCTCAATAAAGCATAAATAATAAAAATTTAATATCTATTTTAACAGATTAAGTGATTTAAATTGTAATCATTTCGAAAATATATTCAAATACTTAGTCAGTTCCCCGAACTAACATAAAATATGCTCGAACATATTAAACAGCACGTCTTTTCGCAGTATATAACAGGTAAGAAATAAACATTTAAGTATAAATATAAGTAATGACATAAAATATTTTTAGAAAATGGGGCATTTTTATTTCAATATACAAGTATACTCATATGCATCACTTTTTTAAAAATAATGCAGTTATACAAATTCTGATTTTTATAACTTTTTAGTATACTTAGAGGACATATTTTTAAATTCTTGGAATTTTCTGTATTACTGAAGGAGTGACCAAACATTGTTCAATATTTTATAAATCTAACAATTCTTAAAAATTATCCAAGTATAATAAATACTAGATCCAATATGATATCTAATTTAGATTTTTATAAAACCAATTTCAAGAACTATTAATTATCTTTATTATATTATACATTTTAATAACTGAGAAACTACTCGTTCAAATTTTAAATTATAAGCATTTAACATTTATTTTTTAAGTTACCCATTAAATACTTAAAAGTACTCCTTCTTAAGTTATAAGAAGAAATCTAAATAATTTTATAACACGGTTTTGAGTTTGAGAAGTTTCAAAAATCAAAAAATTTTAATACACTGATTATTAAAGAAAGAAATAGGCTTGTGAACATGCTTGGTGAATCACTCTGTGAGTAATATATTTATAACTTTGTAAAGAAGAAAGAATTATATAAATATATACTACATTACTACATATAAAGGTGTATCAGTAAATTTTATTTTCAACGCGAAAAAAAATAAATTAATTTATTTATATTCTAATTTTTCTTACTCATAACGGTCGTTGGAATTGTAGAATAATCTGTGTTTAATGTTCCGCCGCATAGTCTGTCCACGCAAGTATTCATGCCTGACGCCACGGGCCCTTGTTTACTCGAAACACATGGTATAATTAGGTAATCAGAATTACACGGACTTGATCCAACGCTACCCACATTTGCTTGTACTGGATTTTGACCCAGTGTATTTCCAGTCAATGTGAACGCGTGACTTCTATTATTCACTACATTATATTTATGAAATGCGTTTTATTTAGTTTCATATTTAGTTATTTCTTAATATTCTTTCTAAACTACTAATCACACATGATATTACCAAAATTTAATCACTCACTTTGATCATCGCAAGCTGAGTATTGTACGGAACAGAAATTTCGCTCAGTTCTCAAGCATATTGTGTAATCCTGATTCGACAAATGAAGGCCGGAATAAGATTCGTAATTAAACGACTTCAGTGTACCCGACACTCCGGTGTAATATTGCAAACAACCAGTGTCAGCTAGAGTTGAACACATAAAACATGAATTATTGTAAATACTTTAACAAAACGAAATATAACAAATATGATATAGTTGGTGATTAGTATCTAGCTATCTACGATTTAGATGCATGTTTAAAAATGTCAACAAAAATAAAGCTTCAAATAAAAATGACATAGTCAATAGTTTTTTAATACTTAAACAGCTATCACAAAATTATCAAAAGGCTAGTTTTAAATCATAAATAATTGAAACATTAATACAATAATATCCAATAGAGCGAGAAAAAAATGAATCATGTAACCCAAAATACAAAATTATTAAATATTTGTAAATTAATTTATGAGTTAGTAACCTCAATATTATTAGAAGAAAAACACTTAATTATTTTAATTATTACATTTAAGAAATACATGCAATTGATTGTTGTCGTTTAAAATTTATAAATGTATTAGTTATTGTATGTGCATGTTTGTGATTAACCTTTTGTAATAGAGTCGCAAGGTATCTGACTAACTTTTATCTTCCAGTTTCTTTTTAAAAATATGCCACTTGTAACCATTGTTAATATAATTGGACTTGTGCCCGTACCAGCGTCCACGTACACTATATTAAATCAACATATTAATTTTCGATTATTCATGCGTATATCTTATAATTATAAGTAAAAAAATCAAAATATACAAAAATAGGTAAAATTGTTTATGTGATTGCATACGTACTGTGACTACCAGTGTTCAATCCACAGATAACAGGTACGGGATTCGAACCAGAGACAATAAACTGGTCATTGTCACATTGATGATTGACTGGCTCGGGCCCCATTATAGAAAATCGCTCAAAATCCAATCTAAAAAATATAAGGTAATCAATATAATAATCAATTCAATACCTTTCAATGTATTAGGTACACACTGATAACATAAAATTTGTATGCTTTTTTTTTTAAACTACACACCTGAACTGACAGATATACGGAGATAATTTGTGTATAGTTACTTGACACGTCCCGGTGTTATTTAAACCGTCTGGATATCCAGCATTTACGAAATACGTGCCGTTTTCTCGGATGGTCTGTCCACATGTAGACAACGCTAAATAAGTTTAGTACGAAGGTTAATTTAATAATCTTAGTATAATATAACAATAAACGTAAACGTTAAATAATATTAGATAGGTATACGATTACAGTATTGATTTAAGGCACCGTGAGTAAATTTTTAATTTTTCAATTTTCACAGGTTGTATATATCATGATATATATACAGTTTGACGTTCGATAGTTCAATATTATTGAAATCTTAAAATCCGTGTAGATGGAAGAGTTACAACTCTTGATATGTACTATGTAGTGATCTTTTTCAATGTTCAATATTAATCAGCTATTTAAATTTTTTTAAATTTTTATCTATATTCGTTCTTATTTTATTTAACACCATGAGCTTATTATTATAAATACATAGAAAAACTTTGGCCAACCTTACAAGAAGATAATTCACTAATGCACCTCTATGGTGATGAAAGATATTGATATGGGTATTAGTCTATAATATTTGATCTTACATAAACAGCAAACGCCATATGAATTAGCGCACGATCCAATAGGTACTCCTCGATGTTGATAGCATTCGGAAGATGTCATGCAAATACCACTGTCTCCGGACGATGAATAACACGGTTCGTTGTCGAATTTGACGATTGTGAACAGTGAGAGCACTAAAGTTTAACAACAATTTAAAGACAACTATATTACAATTTAAATTGGTTTCAAACAAAATGCGTAAAATACAATTTTAGTATAGTGATTACTTACGTCGATTTTGTTTTTTTAAACTGGATTGTCGTTTTGTTCCTCTTAAAGGACGGTTACCCTTAAAGCTTTCAACCACCCTATCATTATTTGTCTAAAATAAAATACAGAATATTTAATTTTTCCACAAAACAAGAAAAATAAATATTAAAGAAAAATTTTAATGAGCAGAGTATAGGACCAGTATTTTGTAAAGTACACCAATTCGCACTCTACTTATAAATACTCGTATTTTAAAAGTTTAAATACTTTAAGTTGTAATTTATAAACTATCCAAAATTAGCTTTAATAGATCAAAATATATTAAAAAATATTCTACTACCTGAATATGAAATTAAAAATAAATGTCATTAAAAAAAAAGTATAAAAAGTAAATAAAATTTCATAAAAAATATTGTTTTATAACAACTTAAAATTTGAATAAATCGATAATACTCCAAAAAATATTCTCCTTTTTATAATTATAAAGAATTAAAAATTGATGTTTTCATGATAAAATTTCAAAAATGATAACGACAAAAAACAGCAAAAATATTTATTTTTAGAAAAATTATATTTTTTAATAATTTAAAACAGAAAAAAATTTTGCTAAAAAGTTAATAATTTTTTAAATAATGAATGTCTTACTTTAAATGAATCATAAACTTTATATTCGTTTAGCACTCAATAGAGTGAATGAAATTTAATATATTAAAACTTACTACTAACAGACATATCTAATAAACATGACATTAAATCATTATTAGGAGTACCCTATAGGTAGGTATTATTTCTATATCTACTTACAGTATTTGAGTTTGGAGTATCAAACGAAAGATTCGAAGATGATATGACAATTGGTATTGCCAAGCTCGTTAAAATAAATAATTTTAGTTTTGAACTCATCACGTATTTAAAAAACGATATTGACATTTCCAAAGAAAATTGAAATAAAGTTTTCTATAACTACCAGCTAAGATAAATTTTACTGACTAAAATATACGTATGCAATGTTTGCATCTGAGTTCATTATTTTTATACAAAAAACAAATTCTACAACGCTATTGTTTCGTTAAACACAATAATAATTTCCATTTTCACTTTAAGTAAGTAGGTTCAACAACAATGAATCTGTACGAACTTGTTATGCACACATTAACATTTTAAGTCATTTAAATTACGTTCCAATGACTTCTTCTTTTATTTTTGAAACAATTTTCCGGTAAAGATTTAACAAATATTATTTTTGTTATATAACTATTAGATGCACTGTATAATGTGTTGAATAGAATAAACCAGTCGTTTTCATTGGTACAAAACTAATTTGAAATATCCCATTCACATTTCAAATGTGATAAAAAGTTTTAAACATACAGTTTTTCATTTGGCTATGGGCCCCAAAAAAATGAAAAATATCCAAGAGCCCAGTTAAATAAAATAATAAATATGCATAAATAAATTATTTAAGAAATATGTACAATTTAAAAATAACTCAATAGCATTATTTACCGATGTTACCAAACAATATATATTATGTCGTATTATATAATATACAAATATAAATGAAATCTGCATTTTGCTTTGATGAATGTGCAAATAATTTTTTCCCCAGGTAGGAAGTGAGTTTCTGGAGATTTTTTCCGTATACTACAATACATAGGTACAACATATATAAATATATATATATACTAAACGTTATTTACTGATGCTATATATTCAAAAATGTGTTATTTAATTTAGTGTAAAATTGGAAATTTTTAATTTTTTTAATATAAATGTTACTTAAAATGTCATTTTTTAATTCATAAAATTAATAGAAAGTTACATGATAACAATTAGAAAATGTATTCACATACTTGTTATTTAAATAACAATCCCTGGTTATCATTTAAAAATAACTGGTAAAGTAAAAGTTAAAATGGCAATTGTTTTTATTTTTTAAAGCAATTATAATATAATATTATGTATTGCTTTCAAAAAATATATTCATAGCAGAAATTCTACTCAAAACTTATAGAAATTTTATTAAAATCCGGTGTATACTTACTTTTGTTTCTTCGGCTAATTTATTTTAAATAAAAAAAAATCTACTGAATATAATTAAAACTATATGACATCTTTAAGTAATTAAACCTTTTTTGAAATTTTTTATTGCAAAAATAATGTTTAATAATTTTGAATGTTAAAAATAATTTTTTTAAATATTGAATGTAAGTATTAATTATAATATACTAAATGGTTTTTGTTTATCAAACAACACTTATTATTTCAAAATCTATTAACGTTTATGAAAATATTTTTTTACATAATTTCCAGTTAAAACAAAACAATATTTTTTTTTTAATTATATTTTAAATATTTATTATTGTCATATTTTTTTCAAATATTTTACATTTTTAATTTCATATTTTGAAGCAGAATATTTTTCGAAGTATTTAGCCATTTAGGTACATAAAAATCGATATTAGGACTAGTTCTTTTTGAATTATAAGTATTTAGAGTTTAGGTTAGTAGAATAGAATAGTACAGGAATACCTCAAAAAATGTTGATCTACTATACTCCACTCACTGAAACTTTAAAAACATGTAACTCAAAAGCTATTAGTCCGAATTTCGATTTTCATGTATCGAACTACTCCAAAAAATATTCTGATTCAGAATATGAAATAAAAAATATATGTGTTGTTTAAAACAGTAAAAAATAACGGCAAAAAGTTATTGATATAATTTAAAAAAAATCTATTATTTTATTTTGACTGGAAATTATGTAAGAAAATATTTTTAAAAACGATTATAGATTTTTTAATAATAAGTGTTTCTTTTAATAAAATAATTACTTTGTACATAATTAGTAAACTTATGTGAACTTGGTGGAATTTTGGAAGGAATAGGTTACAATCGATAACGATTAACACACGTGTTTGTTTTTAAAATGTTTTAATAAAATATTATACAAGTTATACAATAATTTTAATAGTAAAATATATATGATTATGTCAAATATAAATCAATTTAATTTGACGTTGTAAAAATTCTATGTCTCATCATCGTGTTATATGTTGAGCACAATGCTCCGACGGTGAACAAAGCCCCGATTATTAAACAACCTCCGCTGTACACGTAAAACTAAAAAATAAAAAATAATTTTTTATAGTTATACACAGTATGAAAGATACAAAAATTATATATTTTTTCTCTTAAAGGGAAAATGAAGGAATCATATAGATATATTTTAGGATATAAACCATAAACCGTATGAATTCTTGGTCATGGGTAGATTTTAAATCAATGTTTAGATCGCCGCCAAAAATGATGGGTATTCAGTCGCTTTAGTAACAAATTTCAATAAATAGCGTTACGTGAAATTGGCTACGCATATTACCTAGTTGGTCAAAAAAAAAAAAAATTGTGTCCATCCCAAAAACACATCTAGGTAAATAATAAGTATTTTCACAAAAAATAGATTTATATTATACGCTTTCATTTGACATACATGAAAATGTAGCCATTAAGCCGCCATAATTTATTATCGATAAGTCAAAATGTGGATGTTGTAAGAGTGGGAAATTCAATAAATAATAATAATAATATAACAATTTGTTTAATACGCAACTGACTTGGAAGCGAACATTTTTTACAGGACTTTAGCAATTTCTTACAGCTTTTTATTTTGAGTCTAAGAGAAGGATATGTTTAAACACAAATAGTTACAATAGCAATAGACAATTTGTGATGATACGGAGAGTATAATTGAATTATATTAGAATACAGTTAGTGCTGGATTTTTTGCTGCGACACATAATCAGATGTTCAGGTGGGCACTAATATGAGAGCTACATAAAAAAGTTTTATTTAATGTAACAGTATGATACAAAATCACATTGAGAGTCAGATATGAATATTTTCATAATTAATATTTAATTTTATTCTTCGTGTTTTTCCACTTTAGCAATTAAATAACTGTAAGTATTTAGTTTTAAAAAGTATTGGGTGGTAGTTGGTAATAAAAATAGTAAAACACAATTTTATTAATCCTACTCATTTCAACCATGATGTACCATACAGTATATTATACATATTTTAAATTAAACATTTGCCCGAAAAATAAAATAAATAAAACAGCATTTATAAATCATAGCAAATTATTAGAGAGAATTTATTTTAGGTAAACCTAATGTTCTACAATAGTCTGTTTATAATGGCAATTAAAATGTATAAATTATAATAATAATAATTAATAAGTTTACCTGTGTTCTAATGTCTAACATGAGTCCTATGGGACTATTTACAACTATTGTTAAACATGTTTGCAAAACGAGTGACATAAATGTGTTAACTCCAAAAACCAATGCATAGCTGTCAGCAGGTATATTTTTAGCTACTTCACAGCTAAAAAAAATAAATATGTTTTACATAAGTTGTTTAAATATCAATAAAACCACGTAGTTAAAATCAAAAAATAATGAATAATTAAATTTTAATTTTAATTTTAAAAATATAAAAAAAAATAAAGTTTATTCATTTTTTTTTATAATTAATAGATATAATTTTAATATTTATTTTTTAAAAACAATGGAAAATAAAATTTATTCATTATTAAAATACTATTTAATACGTTGGATTACTAACTTAGCTGCAGTGGCCATAATATGATAAAATGTTCCAAACATAATATAGCCAATATATGCGTGTGATAATAAATTTTCTTGAGCCATTATAAACAATAATAAACCTTGGCTAAAAGTTAAAATACCAACCAGCCACCAACTTGGAATTGTTATGATACCAACCAAATAAACTCCCAGTGTACCTTCAAAAAAATACATTAATACAAATATACAATAATATTATTAAAGTAGGCAGTAGCTATAGCACTCATATTCTTAAGCTTTTAAAAATAAATGTAACTATAAGTAGTAGAGCTAATAACTATTGTATTAAACAAACGACATCAGTAGCACAATTAGAGGAGGATTCAAGGAGGCTGGGCTCATATTTTTAAATTTCAGCACCCCCCCTCCCAAAATTTAAAAATGATTTAAAAAAATAATAATGTAATAACACATTTTATAGTAACTATGATAATCCTCATAGTTGTACTATTCTGCATAAATATAGTTATGCTTGACGAATTTTTAAAATTAGCATAAGCATATTGGAAAAATATCAAATCCATTTTAGAAATAAAAATAAATAATTATATTCGTACTTATTATTGTATATATAGCTTCAACTAATCCATTATCGGTCACTTGTAAATCCGTGCCATTTCGGTAAATTTCTTGCCATAATGATTGAAAATACGCCATACACTATATAAATTAACATTGTTCAAAAATTAAAATTTAATACTTTAAATATTTTAGATAATAAACATGAAAAATAAAGTTAACTCAATTAAAACATTATTATTATAACTTATAAGGAATACATTTATATTTTCATAGATTATATCATTTAATAATAATAATAATAATAATGAAAAAACAATATATAATATGGCTTGTATTTTAGAATAAGGAAAATTTAAATTTTAGGTTTCAACTTTACCTTAAATACTTAAACCATGAAGACTATAAACAATAATATCATTATTAACTTGCTATCTAATTATAAATTAATACTATTCAATAAAATTCAAATATGTCTTCTGTATATGTACTAAAAAATATAAATTTTTATCTAATTTATTAATTTAATTGTACGTTTGATTTTTAAGAATACTATAATTTCAATTATAATGTAACAACACTAATAACTAAACAATGCTTAAAAAAACTTTTTTTGAAGTCTATTATATTAAGTTGCATTAACTTACATAACATTATTGATTTATTTAAATCTTTTATTTTCGAAGTTTTTACTTTCTTAACATTTTAATTTCGAAGCTATAAAAAGGTTAACTTTTATTACACTAAAAAATCAACTATTACATTTATGAACAACGGCTTAAATTTTTATTTAAAAATATAATAATGTTCAATTAATCACTATAACCAGCTATATATTATATACTTTAAAACGTTTGTGACTTGCGTCTCTGAAAAACAATATTTATATTATATGGGTGAACTACATATGTTTAGCTATTGATAAGCTATAAGTATTATAACTTGATCAGGATGACCGTACATATTCCGTGGAAAATAATTTAAAATTATACTTAATGTATTACATAATATATCATGCATTTGGTGGGTACTGGTTTCCTATAAAAAATATTATTAAATATTGTGCAACAATAATAATGCAGTTAAACTTTTGACCAAGTATTTAATGAAATCTGCATTATAAAACTGTCGATTTTGATAACATATATAACGATGAGAACAAAATATAACTATATAATGATTATTGTAATGAATATTTTTAAAATTAATTTTTGATTTTTGGGAAATAATAAATTTTTATAAATTATTCTAAATATCAAATAAATTTAAATTTAATTAAATTAGTCTATATTGTCAGATTAAAACTAAATACAATACTTAGCTAATTTATGATTACACATGACTATAATATATGTTCAAAGTTAATATATAGGTACCTAAAAATAAAAAATAATCACCGTCGTACGTACCTACGACAATTGTGTTATAGAATATAATGACAATACATTAATACATTTTTTTATTATTAAAAGAAAAACCTTTTGTGTGGTGGTTGTTAAGAGTTTCAACATAAAATATTAATATTATAGTATTCCATGATAAGTATATACCTATACATTAGAACTGTAGTAAACTCTTCCAAGGATAAGTATGAAAACATAAGGAAATATGTAAAATCTATACAGACCGAAAAACAAACACCTTTAATAATAATATTTAAAAAAAAAATTGCTGTATTTGAAACCATTATTATTATTTAAAATCAAATTTAATACGAATAGTAAAAATTTTTTCAAGAAAAATAACTATTGTGAACTTTTATGTAGCTCATTGATAACTTATAATTTTAAACGAAATCTATTCTTCACCGTCTATATAAAAATATTTTATTTATATGTTGTAAAATAAATAAATACTCAGAGGTACAATGATGTATTATTAATTTAACATCATAGAATGAACTTTTTAATTTTTAAATAAACATGCTATCAAAACTGATTTTTTATTAAAAATAATATCATTTATTTTTTATCAATTTAAAAAAATATTTAATATACCAATTTATTTTTATAAATGTATCTTAATTATTACGGTTTAAAATATTGAAAAGTTAACAGTTAAAAATAGGGGCAAACTAAAGTAGCACGCAAGTCGGACATTTTTTACACCAGCTATAGTTTATACACTAAAAATTATCTTTTAAGCTTTCATTTTTTATCAAATTTTAAATCAAATTATTTTTTAATTGTATTTATATAAATATTAAATACTAAAATATTTTATGTGTATCTAATAATTAATTAAAATGTTAATTAATTAATGCCATCGTATATTTTATAAGGGATAATTAAATTTAAATAAAATAAGCAATCTCCATTTTGAAAAAAATGAATTTAATTCTGATTATGAAACTATCCGGCCTGGCGCTTTTTAAAGATCTACCCCGGGCAAAAATAGAAATAAGAAGAACATTAAATGAGCGTTTGAATTATATAGACGCTGTAATTACCATGTATATCTGCTTTGTTGTAGATTTTACGAGACAATGTTTTACATGTATATGAGAAAGTCATGATGAAACAGAGCATAAACCTATATAGATCATAATCATAATATAATATAATTATTTTAATAACTATTATACTATAAAAAAAAAATTAAACCTATTCAAAATATATGACTTATTTCTTATAAATTATTCAACTTGATTATTACAAAATTAATCCGAACCTGATAATAAAAGCATGTGCCTAACGCCCACCAGATGGACCACTGAAGAACATAACGGTTTGTGAAAGCCGTAATGAAGTCGGACCACAATCTTTGACACACAGTTTTAGGTTTGGATACATTAACATCTATGAATTATATATATTTATATATTTATATATACACATAAGTATTATATATGCAAAAGATGTATTTTAAGTACATAGCTGTTTGTAAACTACTCTGAAAAAAATGTCAAATCACCATGTTAGTCAAATTCCACAACCCTTATAATTGATTTTTATTAATATTAATATTTATAAAAAATATAGTCTGCACCTATATAGGTACAATTTACATAAATACTTATTTACGCAAACATAATACAGTGTTGTAATTAGAACTTTTTCTATTTTATCTCTTCAACGTTTAAATATAAAATTAAAAATTAAATATTTTTATTTAACATTGAAAAGCTATTTGATAATAAAAGTCATAAGTTTAAATTTAGTTTATTAAATTAGTTAGTAAGCAGGTCAACCAGTCAAAAAATAAACTTTATGTTATATTCATCAGAATAATATCAAATTACAAACGTATACATTTATAATTACATAATTATATACTAAGTATTATTTTACTGTACATAATATTATATAAATAAAAACAAGGAAATTTCTGTGAATTTAATAGATAAAAATAATCTGTATAAAAACACTAAATAAATTGTTTTATTTTTTAATCTAATATTAAAAACCACAAGAAGTTGACTTAGATAGTAGCTATTAACTTGTATTTAAATTAAATGTATCTATAGGCATTTTGCATAACTCGCAATTATATTAATATTCTATGCAAAGTCCAACATTTAAAAAATCGTGAAATACATAAAATATTATGTATACAGATCTCAGATTCTAAGCAGAGTGATTATAATAATAATACTTCAAATAGAACAAAAATATTAAATTAATCTTCAACATTGACAATTGTTTTCGGTATAAAACTTGGTATAATAAGTATTTTAGAAAAAGGGAAAGCAGACAATTTCAAATAGCTTTTTTTAGTACACAATAGAAAAAACTAGAAGAAAAAAGAATATTTAAGTAACACTGGTACGATCAAAATCAGTTTAATTTTTTTGTTGAAATTCAAAAATTAAAAATCAACGAAAATTTAATTTTTAAAGCAAAAATTAAATTAACATTCTTTAATCATCATATAATTTTCTAAATAAATTTGCTTTAGAGCTATTTATAGGAATATGAATTTATTTTTCAATTTATTTAAAAAAAATGTTGTTCTTTGATAAAAAAAAAAAATTATATAACAAATAATTTATAAAAATACATATTCATAGTAATAGATTCTAAGGAGAGGAATGTATGTATTGATTTTAGAATAATGTGTTTTTTTTTTAATGTCGTCACCTTTTGAAGCAAAAAACATTTTTTAAAAAGATTTTCAACTTTGAGAGTGGCCTCTGGTTTATTAATATATTGGATCTAATTGGTACTCTAGGAAGTCAAAAGTAAAAATTGTAAGTACTAAAGGATATAAAATTTTTAAAAAAAACAGGAATTTCGACAAAATATTTTCTTTATTTTGTTATAATTCAAAAATAAATAACCGTAGAAACTTGATAATTTTTTTTTAATTTAAAAAAAAAATAATTACGACAAAAAATTAATGACTAAGTAAAAATGCTTGAAAATTTAAGACAAGTTCTTTATATTCTTTGCTACATATATTTGTTTTCTTCTTCAATGTTTTTCTTTTAATGTCGGTAAAAAATTATTCGCTGGGTCAAAATTCTTGAAAATTAAATACAACATTTCACATAGACAAGTTGTTCTTATATACCAATATAAAAATTATAAAAATACAAATGCACGTTGTTTTTTATATGAATTTGAAATTCAAATTTTTACAAAATTCGTCAAAATCCCGAAAATGTAATAACTACAAATATTTTGTAGTAAAAAATTTATAAAATCTTTAATTTTTATAGTTAAGGGTTGAAAATGTAATAATATTCCTCACTAGTATTTCATACTGCAACTAAAATATCTAAAAAAATGTACAAATATTGTTATTTTTTATAGACATTTGAAGAAATTCAAATTTGAATAAAATTATGTATTTTAACAATGAATAACGATGTTAATTATTTTGTTATAAATCAATAACATTATTAATTTATTTTATGATATTATTTATTTAAACTATATAAACCTATTTTTATTAAATTACGATATTTACAGAAAAATATAATTATATTTTAAGTTATTTAAGTTGATATAATATGGTAAAAAAATATATATTAATATTATTAATATAATAATTAAATACTAATTATATAACAAAAATTATATTCTTGGAAAAATATATGAACCAACTGCAATACTAAAAGTAAAATAAATAACTAATAATCATATCCAAAAATATATGAAATATACTTAGCACTATATTGTCAAACCGATACCGTTCAGAATCGTTCTTATATATAATTATATGTCATAGAATTCAAATTTAACACACCTATAATAGTGACCCACTCTACAAGTGATATACAACAAAGCGGACTCATTCGCCCTATCTTTTTTTTTATGAAAATTTAAAGTTTACATTTTTACTATAATATATTCAAACGTAAAATAACAATTTTAAAATTATTTTGTTGTAATTTAATAAATATAATTGATAATGCAATGTTTCGAGTTCTTGATAAGAAATAAAATAAAAATTAACTTAAAAGTTAATAACAATAATAGATTATACAATATTATAATAAAATATAGTATATATATGACATATTTTTGGTAAAAATTATTTCTTGGAAATATAAGCAAGGTTGGGTTAGTTTACTCTAACCTAACTTTTTCTCGGCTCAGAATTGTTTTTCGTATACAATATTTATCATTGAATTTAAATTTAACAAAAAATATTGATAGTAAAAATTAATAGGTTTTTATATATCATCATAAACGTGTTTTAGAACATAATCTTTAAATAAAATCATGAAATAATAAATTAATATTATAACAAAATTATAAATTATATATTCAGTCGCTAGCTATATCTAATATACCTTAGCATATTCTATAATTTTAGTTAACATCGATTGTGTATTTATCGTATAGACGTAATATAAACAAAAATTATTTGAATTAAATTCTTATGATTAGGTATTGATTTAGTCAATGCACATGCATAGTTAAGTAATGCAAAATATTAGTTAGAAACTACGCGTGCTAATTTATACTAGGTTTGAACTTAATGATAACACTTAGCTATACAATTATCGTCCAATAATTAATCTAAAATAAGTATCGAACATTCCTCAATCAATCAAACCGTAGGTAAATTTTACACACACAAATCTACTATGGATCAGACTATATTCATTGACGTTCGCACAGGGTCGGCAAATACATAAACTGGCTTACTGATGACGCACTAATTCGTGTGGCGAAGAGTGATTACGATCCAGCCTACCGACCTTTGGTGATGATTCAATATTATGAGCTGATCATAGATAAAGTTGGCACCCAGTACAACGCATGTTTCTGATATCTTTCGTTAAATATAGCACACGGGTTCTAGCAGTCTGTCGGTAGGCTGTCTTCCGCCTCTTATAATTTGAAAAAAAATGACTAGTGTCTCAAACAGTGGAGTATTTTTTTGAGGGGGTGGGGGGTCATCCATGTTTGGATACCCTCAACTTTCAAAAAATAATAGCCTAATGTATTTTATTATTATTTAATCATGCCCGTTTGAATATCTATATCCAAACTGAAAAAGTGAAATTAATTTTATTAAATTCGACGATACGTTTCGAGGTATATTTTTAAGATAAGTTTACAGTTTATTTAGAATATCTAGATATTATTAGGGTCACCAGATCAATAAAAAATACTTTGGTAAAAAAAAACATCTAAAATACATCACTGGTCTCGGAATCATGTCCAACCTTAACGGATTATGAAAAGTATCACGGATGAGAAACAGTTATCTACCTGTAATAGAGCTAATGGGTTATTTTCAAGTGATTTTACATTGGCAATGGCGGTCAAACGGGGCAGAAGGATAGATCCCCTCCATGACTTTCTTTCTTTAAAATTTACAATAATTAAATTTATATATATTGTACTATAAGGTTAATGTTTTAAATTTTGTTTTTTTTTCTCAAAACAACACCTATACGTATATTATTATTATGTAGATTCTAGACTCATTCTAAGAATAAGGCTGTTATTATTATTAATATTTAGTTGCTTATACAAAATATACGGGAATTACCCAGCTCGATGATCGTGAATATTCAATAACAACACACTTCTCACTTGTTATGAATAAAGTACTAATTAGGCTTAATTTAAAAAATTAATATTAGGCATAAGTGCTAAGTGCATAACCATAAATTATGTATTAATGATTAAGTAGTTCATATTAAAAAATCAGCCACATCCCCCCCCCCCGTGACAAAATTATTTGATCACCACTGTACACTGACTACACTAGTGAAGTTAAATTAGTGCGGATAAAAGCGAACTGGATAATTCTATCAGACTACTGGACTCAACCAGGAGATCAATCCGTTATGTGGATCGGCGTCACCAAACGATTACGATTCAATGATTGTATATCTCCATGTCACATAAATAGCTTTTTAGGCAAATATAAGGTGCATGGTTGTATAGACGATGTCGCATTAAAACTAAAAGATACTCGTGGCACAACCTACCACAAAGATTGCAACATTCCAATGCACGTATCAGATTATCTTTTTTATTTAGTTCTAGATGTAGAGGGCTGAAACAGCACAAGGCACGATTAAAGTTTTTCAAAGTCTTGTGCTGTAATCATTTAACAATTTTAGGAGTTAATTAAATCTAAAGTTAACCCTCTACTATAGAGCATTAACATTGCAAATTAACTATACCAAAAATAGATTACAAAGTAATATTTTTGTATAAAATAATAAATATACAGTATATCCTTTGTAAAAATTACATTGTTTTGGATTTTAAAACAAAAGAAGCTAGAAAAATTTATTAATTGTAAAAATATTATATACGTGTGAATTATTTTTAAACAATTAAAAGGCCATGATAATTCAAACACCATCGATCTTTAGAAAGCTATATTTCTACAGATTAGAAAATATGTATAGCTATAACATATTTTACTTGAAATAATTTAACTTCTCAAATCATTCAAGTGAATCTCAAAAAATAAAATAAAAAACAAGCATAAATATTTAAGAAGCTGTTACATCAACATTTGTTTTTTGTCTATCCCTCACATAATATAGAAACAAAGATATTCCATATTTCTACGATTACAACTATCTGATTCATTTTAAGGCAGAGGCACCTCTGTTATATATTTTATGAAAAAGAATATTTCCTGTGCATTGACCGGATAGATTTTTAATATTTACATTTTTTGTTAATAAAAGCATATTTTAATTTAAAATAATTTTTTGATTATTTTTAACCATTAAAACTTATTCAAAAATGTAAATATTAAAAATCTAACAAGTTAATGCACAGAAAATATTCTTCTTTATAAAATGTACATAATAAGTGCCTTTTTGCCCTAAACTGAACCAGAGAGTTGTAACCATGGAAACACGGAATATTTTTGTTCCTATATTATGTAGAAGATAGACAGAGAAAACAAATGTTAGTATAGCCAATAATATCAACAATATTAAACTCAATTTGGAATCAATTTTTAGATTGACAATAATTATCAAATTTATGTACAATAAACATCAGCACTATTTAAAACAAAACAATAAAATATTATTTAGCACTGAGGTAAGTAAAGCAATACATATTCCATTAATAAGAATAAATTGCTTAAAAATATTTTAAATTTATTTTGTAATCTATGGTATGGTATATTAATATGATATAATACACCGCAATTTAATATAATATTGTATAATGACATATTATGTATTACTATTGTATACAGTGAATCAACAATAATTAAAATAACTCAGCATAGAGTTTTAATAGTGTTTTATTTTAATGTTTATGAATCTAAATACTGTAATACTCAATATTCATATTTTACAATATGGATTGGATTCACAATTATTGTAAAATGAACAACAGACACAAATAGAGAAATATAGAAAAACTGCAAACCAATCTGGTGATTGATGACAAAGACAAAAAGAAAATTAAATAAGATTGATACACAAATAGGAATTACTTAAAATTATTAAAAACAAATATACAAATTCACAACATGTGACACTGCCGACAACAAAAACTCACTCATTCATTATACATCTTTAAAATAAAATCAGATTAAAAACTATCAGACAATATAAGATACTCAAATATTAAAATTTAATATTTAATAAAATTTAATCTTAATTTAATAGCCATCAATATTACACAATAAAGTGTCTTTTATATTAAACTATTAAACAGATTCTCAGGTTACCATACTCAAGGTTTTTTTCACACATATACACAATAACTACTAATTTGAATTTGAGGACAGTAATAATTATTATTTTAATTGCCGTTATCATTCAAAGACTAAAGACTATTTGTCCTAACCACCAGCATATAAAACTAAAATTGTCACCAAAATAATTGATCAGCAATTGCTACAAACCTTATCATAAAAAACTTTATCTATAACTACTGTAAGAATCAAATTTTAGAAAAAAAATCATAATTGTAACATATTTGTAACAAAATAATATACTTTAATAATGTATAATCTAATATAAAAATAGTTTTGGAGGGAACTCCTAGGGGTGCTACAGTCATCACGTATAGTATATTCTATAATAATTCATCTTGGATTTAATAATGTTATTGAATTATTTTAAAATTATTAATTGTTAGCACTAATATTTGCTTCAATTGGAAAATAATTAGAAAATAATGCATTTTATTTTCAATCAATGTATTATCTATTACTGTATATTTTAAGCTTATAAAACGAACAATAAAATAAGCAAAACAAATTTAAAACTTTATTTTATGAAAATATATGTCTTTTTACCTGTATTATCTCGTATGTATGTATGTTCAGAGCTTTGATGAAAATATAAGCTACTTTTAATTGAAGGTAATCCAAAAGCCCAAAATATTGATGCAGTTGCACCTGTAATAGAATAAGCATATTAATTTAATTCATTAAAAACCTCAAAAAAAAATAAGATAATAATAAAATCTCTTACCAGCTAATGTTAAATAATTTAAATGAGACACAGTTAATATTTGGTTATCAATCAATGTTTGAGCAAGCAAAGCCGATACTAGTCGGCCTAAAAGACATGCCATTTTCATGTGGCTAGAAACAGTTTTGTAATACTTTTTATCTACTTTTGAATAAACGTATGTATAGTATGCAACTTCACAAGCTATCATGGTGCCGTAAAATACTTCCATTATCTATATCAAACAACAGTTTTATTAAAAATATTAAATTGATCAATTTAAAGATTCAATAAAATTAAATGGACCAACCATAGGCTACTAAATCATGTTCAAGGTACCATTAACTAACTAATAATTCATTAAATGGTTAGTAATTTTTTGTGCAACCTAGCACCATTATATTAATTATAAATAAAATAAAATAAGAAGTTAGGGATTTAAAATTTAAAATAATATCCTAATGAAAAGTTGATTTGGATTAAAATAATTTAATATTGATATATTTAATTTTACATTTAGAACAATCCATTTTACTGTTATTTCAAATATTTGAGTGAATTAACCTATGATTAAATTAAAAGGTATGAATATTATCTAGTGCCCTAAATGATATTTTAATTTTGAAACAAGTTATTGGTCATTTTAAAATTTAAAACTGTACATTATTGTACATTATAGAGTATTGAATAATATTCTCATTATGTAATTTCCACTTAAGAAAAAAAGAAATATTTTTATGATTTAATATGGATAAATAATTTTTTTTTATGGAACTTTAGATTTCAAATATGTCCATATGACAGATAAGTAAATATAGAGCAAAAAAAAAAAATTTTAATTATATATGTATGTATATTTTAGGTTATATATTTGCTACAAATTATTTAAAAATTTTAAAATAATTATTAGGTGTAGTTAGCAAATAATAAAAATGAGTATTCTGATAACAACATCAAGATTATTATGATTTTTTTTTGCCTTTAATATGAGATTAAGTTATATGTACCTAATTTAAACATTTTAATAGATTGACAACTAGTTATTACATTTTTAAATAATTATTTAATGACTTACCCACCTTCATGTCAGTCTTCGTTCGAGTAAAAATCAATAATATCTGAACAGTAAAACTTGATAAAGCATTCAGAACAACAATTGGTTTGTAACGTAAATAGTCGGTAACCAAAAACATAATAATTGTAAGGCCAAGACAAGTGTAAGTTGATACTGGAAATATTTCTTGATTCACCTAAAGTAAAAATATAATTAAAAACCTTCAATGCTGTGTTGAATAAAACACTTACTTCTTGAGTTGTAAAATTCATTGGTGGATTGGTCAAGTATTGAATAATGTAAGGATCTTCAGGTCGAAATTCTTTCAGAAATCCAAACACAGCAATCCATATAGACTGAATCAGCCATTTCTCCATTTTTAAAAAGATTTTCAAAATAATCCTCTAAACTCTAGTACATATTTTTCTAGTTGTACAGCAGATTATGGTTAAAAATCACATCAATCATACTGCATTTATATCTACAATACGTATATGTAAAATGTCTGACATGTTACACCATAATTTATATTTTAAATCCATAATATTAACTCGAGTAAGTACCTATTTAAGATAAGATAAATAAATAAATACATAAATAGAATTATAATATTAATAATATACCTATTGGCTATTTGTAAATTATTAAAATAAATTGCGCGTATATAAAAACCAGACACTTTTTTTATTTTTTGTTACCACTTACTTTTCTCATAGCTTTATCTAAACATGACCTCGAATACCGGTAATCAATAAAATATATAAATTAAAAACGGATAAAGCGATTTAAGCTTATTATCTACTAAATTACTGGGTATACATCACCAAGTACTGAGTACGAACGGAGATTAATCTGTGGAAGAAATAGGCACTTTGGTCTTTCGTTTTAATCAAATAAACGTGATCATATTATTATGACAACGGTCGTAATTTTTTCGATAACTGATAACCAATAACCACAATGATATGATGATGTAATAAATAATAAATCTGCAATAATAGATAACCTAAATAACACATCCTATCGTGAAAAAATCAGTCGTATACTCGTATCCACAGAAAGATAAATTATTAATTATGCATCTAATTTTATAAATTTATAATCTATTTAAAATTATAGAGCCACTGGTAAGGTTTATCAATCCACCTTAATATCATAATCCTTTGATCCATAATAAAGTCTATAATTTTTATAACTATAGACTAAAGACAAACCTAACTTAGACCATTTCGCGGTCTAATTATGTTTTTTTTTAAAACACCCTGGTTTGTGTGCTGCGTGCACGTTTATTAAAGTCTACTTCTGTCATCCTTTGTCGCACACGGTATCACGGTACTATCTTAGTGATTTACACTACGTCGTTAACAAGGCAAAATTAAATTATATTAGTGGTAGACACGATTAAAGGTATATCTCACGGGTTAAGCATATTTTAAGCCATGATACATCTTTAATCGTGGTGGTAGAGTCAGTGGTTGCTTTCATGTCTCATAGTTTGCTCAGTACCGGATCTAGGGGGAGGGGGATCCGTGGCCCATGCCCCGAGCGTAAATTTCAAATTTTAAATTCATTATTTTTATTATATTTTAATTTTTTTTTAAATAATATATTGTGCCACGGGTTACATAAATTGTAGATCTGGTACTAGGTATGTTTGGTATAATCGGTATACACAATATATTATATTACGTATATTATATTATCTACGAATAAGAGTGTATCGTTATCTATCTTAGTGGTCATATCACACTCGTAAATATTTCGTGCTCGTATCATAGAACTATCGTATTTGCCACGGCAACACGGTATAGTTACGTTCATATCTTTAATAATTAATTGTGGTGGTATTTACTATTTACCAAGTACCAAGCAGACCCATGACACCGACACGTAATATATGTCTCACATAAGCCCAATTTGGCGAGGGAGTTGGAGAGGTTATGCTTAGCACCCTCAAATTGTTTAATTTTAATAGTAATAACCAATAGAACACCCCTCAAATAGGCCTTTTATATTTTTTAAATGTAATTCTAAACACAATACACAGTTAAATTTTATAAAAAATTTCAATTATCATAAATTCTATACTTTATAAAGTAAAATCCAATTTCCTGAGTTTTTTGACTAACTCATTTATTATTTTCTCTGTATCAATGTATATGTATTTGTGGACAGCTAACATTGTTAATTAATTCAATCAATCCTATTTTATGGAAAAATAATGTTTATTAATTAATTATTATAAAAATATAATGACACTCATTTTATGACAATATCAATATAAAAATTAATTTTTTTCTTTTTACTTCAGAGTTCAGACGTGGTATTTCTTAGATACGTCTTTACTCTTTATTCTTTTTAGAGATTAAAACATCCACTCAGATATGTTGGTGGAGACAAGCAATATACCTACATAACATTTTGATAATTTTGATTATATTAGAAAATAAATTAGCATCACATCCAGTAAGACCTCAAAAACTCGAAGAGCTTATTTTGGAACATTATTAGATGATCTGCTTAGTTTACGCCTCCACAATTTCAACTCAACCAGTAAAATGTCGAAGTTTTTTACATCTGGAAAGTATAAATGTATATGATACTATGATAGGCGATCGATATAATTTGAAAGCCAAGGTAAGGACGTAGTGGATTATATCCATTATTACAACATAATAATACAGATAATTGTATTATCAAATAATCTTATATTAAGTACAAATCGACGCATTAAACATTTAAAAAAAAGCTCTTGGTGAGGATCTATCCCCATGACTCCCTTCCCCCATAACTACGCCACTGTTAAAGCAAGACACTGATGGATGTGTTGTATTTTAATTTAATGATATAATCATTTTATACGAAAAACGATTCTGAACAGAGATTGTTTTAAAATAGCCGGTCTATCAGCCTATAATAACAATAAAACATAAGTAACTATACTATATTTATATTTCATGCTCTTTTTTTATATTACTAATTAAAATATTTATAATTAAATTATAATTTAAAATAAAATAATTTATTTTCTATTATTTTCATAGCAGATTGAATTAGTTTTTGTGGAAATCATTGAATTTGAAAATATCATTGTGTGTATAAATTGTATATCCCCACTAATAACCTTTTTTAAATACTAATAAAATAATGAATATTGCTATTCATAGTTTAAATAATATGTAATTTAGTCTAAATTTAAACTTAAAACGTGTAAAAAAAATTATAATTATCTATTTTTTAGATTTTTTGGTTTCAATATTAATTACTTATAAGAAATTTTGTTTTATAATATGTTAGGAAACTTATAAAATTATAAAGAATCTTGTATTGAATTTTCAAATCTTAGAAATAAAATATAGTACAGGTTTGTGGTTCGTTCGTATAAATATGATGTTTCTTGTTAGCTCTCGTGATAGTTTTTAAGTTTTTTAATTATATCACTGTATCAACTCAATTAATTTGTTTGTGACGATAGCCTGTCAAAGCCGTCGTTAAGGAGTATTGATACACAGATTTCTATACCATACAATATATAAATCTATGAGTTAACAAATATTGTAAGTATATTTATATTAACAAATATACTTAATTTATATCAATCTTCATCAAATCAAACGTCTTCCAAAATTTCAAAAGATATTTACAACATTTTATTTCATTCTCACGTTTGATAAATGGAACACTATAACGGAATCAAACAAAATGTGCACGTCATCAGAAAATTCGAATAATCTCTCATCTTAACAATTTGTCATTGAATGATTTATATTATTTTATTTAAAATATCATCGGCTACGAAATAAGCTTGTCAATATAACAAAAAAAAATAGAAAATAATAATTTGCATTTTAAAATATTAAACGATTCTATTATTTCTATTAATAATTTGAAAGTCTCTTTATCTACATTAAGAAGGAAAGTACTGCTTAGACTGCTTAGAGAACTGAAATTTTCAAGCTCTGTGATTTTTTGGAAAAATTATAAAATCACAATCACCCCAAGACTAAGGGCCTATGTTGATGATATTTTTTTAATCTAATTAAGAAAATATAAGAACGCATTTCAGAACGTAATGTATTAGTTTTTAATGAATTAAGTTAACGTCGCTAATGAAGTAATGAGTTACTAAAATAATAAAATCTAGCTCTGAACTTCACACTATGGCTTGGGAATAGTAGGTACGAAATATAAACGACCGACAACCGCAATGATTAAATTTAACGATTTAAATAACGCATAAACCCTTTTGAAGGCTAAAATAAAGTTGAGAAATTTGAAGAATTGAAAACATAATATGTTTATATAATATTCATATATTATATGAGTGATCTTTTTCAAAATGTTTATTTCAAATGCTTATAAAAATAAATTGTGCCTCGTATTTTTATTTTATACTTTATGATGTAATGACTTACATTTTGTAATTGATAATATGGAAAATTATAATAATTAACTGTAGCCCAACAATTATGAGTATAATTTATTGTTATTTTATGAACACAAACAAATATAATTATTAATTATTCATTTGTTTAAATCGTTTCAATGCATATGCATTGAATAGTTTATCCATATGGGGATTTTATAAATGCTATTTTGATGTAGGTACGTGATAACTGAAAGTGTTTTTTAACACGACAAGCTTTGATAAATGACATAAGATTATATATATTTTTTAAATATCAATATTGAAACAAATTATATTATTTTAATGTCTATAGATATACAATACTCATTATTGATTAATTCATGCAACATATATCTATTTATATTTATAAAAGCTATCGGATCTTCACTTCATAAACACACTACATAATATAATAATTGACCATAAGAAGAGCATAATCCAGTAAAACTCCTATACATTTCAATAACTGCAGTCCTAGTGATTTATTGATTGTGAAGCGAACTCAATGAGTTTAATGGAAATTGTAAGCTTTCAAATTTAAATGTGATATCAGTTGGTCTTATATATAGCCATATAGGTATTTCGGAGTTGTATCTAATATCTCCTAATCCATATCCCATATATTTGATTTATTTTATATTCTTATTCATATATTTTTGCAAGTATTTACCTATTGCATATCTATTGATGATTATTTTTAGGATTCAAATTCGTGGCCAAAAAATGTCATCTATATTTTTTGCAATTTATTCAACTTTTTCACAATACGTATATCCTTATATGTTCTGGATAAAAATAAAGGTATTTAATTTAATTAAGGTTTCTTTAAATTGTACAATACAAATTATATTTTAAAATTTAAGTTTGAAACCCTCGAATTTAGTACGCTCGCAAAAAGAGCTTTCCAAATCTGTTATATGTATAATATGTATATAAATATATAAATTTATAACTCAATTTTTTTAGTAAGTTAAAATTGAAAAGTTGAAATTTGTATATTCACAAACTTTAATATATTAAATAAATTATTTAAAAACTAATCAATTTTTATTTTTACAAATTTTCAGTAAAATAGTTCCTATATAGAAGGTTGGTTGATTGTTTGGTTTTATCACTTATTTATCAGGAGTTTATAGTTCTCATAAATGAAATAACTCTCATCGGCCGATTCTTAAGTAATTTTTTTAACTTTTAAATCTTTTAATATTCGTTGAAATCGATTGACGGAAAATTACATGTTGTTTTCACCTGTCTTTTTCTTTGTTCAACAGTGGAATCGCCACAGTTAATCAGTGACTGTCGTACAAAAAAGGTAAACCATCAATCATTGCAAACAATAAAAATTAATTTAAATAATAATAGGACATACTTCAAATATTTTTTTTGAGTATAAATTAATAATAAATTACATCACAATCTTGACGAAAATCAAGACCCACTATTACGTAGTAGCTAATTTATTTGTATATGAATATTATTAATACTTGCATAAGTCAAGTTTTATGGATAATACCTACCTAATAAAATAAATATATAAAAATAATTTTATTCACTTTATGCAGACTGATTTTAGTCAATGTGAATAAAACATATCATCATAGGCGGTTATTTTAAATATCACTTAGGCAAATATAAGAATTAAACAAGATTCCTAGCAAGTTCCAAATATATAATATTGCCAGAGTACTCAGATGAGTACATTTACTAAAATCTAATCTTATTTAATGGAAAGGGAGTCTAACATGTACTATCAACTTTTTTATTTTATATTGATCAAATTAATAAAAATAAAATACAAAATAACATAACAAATATTAATGTAACATAACGGAAAATATATTAATAATTGTTTTTATTTTAAACTATTCAATGTCTCAATATAATAAAAATTATATAAATGTGATTTTAAAATTATTATATAATAAACTTATGAAATTATTAAGTCATTCGAGTAATTAAACGGTTTTCCTTATACACAGCTTAATAAGAATTACAATTTATTATAATAATAAATTAAAGAAAAAAAATATATAATTTTAATGGTTTTTATTTAATCATTATGTGGTTTATTAAAATTATTAAAGATTTGCTTTTGAACATTTAGCCAACTTCAAATGTTCTCTTAGTTGTTTACCTAAGTCATCATCAATTTGAGTGAAATGATAAATTGCCTTTTCCTATAAAATTATAAAACATAAAATAAACAATACTTAAATAATAAAAAATGATGTGTAAAATTGAAGTAATAAAATATATTGGTACCTGTAGAAAATCAGCAGCGTGTTTTAAGTTGTCAACTATATTTTCTACCAATCTATTTTGTTCGTCTTTAGGTAAAACGTTTCTATAAAGTAAGCCTGCCTGGGTATAGTTATCATCATTACTTAAGTCATACCTATAAAATAAAATGTTGAAGAAATGTTTAAATTAAATACATAAAAACTATATAAATATTTATAATGAATATTATTTTATTTTCATACTTAGCAACAGCACCAGAAACATCGAATGAAGACATACTACATGCAGGTTGTTGTTTTGGTCCAGAAAAACTATTGGGATAGTAGTTTGGTGCAGATCCTTGATTATCATAAGCTTGAGGTCCATCACGTTGATAATTGGCAACTTTTGAACGATATGGACAATTTACAGGCAACTGCAAATAGTTAGCTCCTAAACGATGACGATGTGTATCACTATAAGAAAACAATCGTCCCTAAAATCCAAATCCAAAATTAAAACAGTAATACAATATAACTTTAGAAAAAATAATAATTATAAAACTATAATATAATAACCTGGAGAAGTTTATCAGGACTAGGTTCAATACCAGGCACCATATGAGCTGGGCTAAAAGCAATTTGTTCGATATCAGCAAAATAGTTAGTGGGGTTACGATTCAACACTAGTTTGCCAACTGGTATTAATGGATAATCAGCATGTGACCAAACTTTAGTAATATCAAAAGGATTGAATTTATTAGCAGCAGCTTCTTCAAGTGTCATCACTTGTATATATAGAGTCCAGGTTGGATGGTCACCCTTAGCAATAGCATTGAATAAATCACGATTTGAATAATCTGGGTCATCAGCAGCAAGATCACGAGCTCTTTTAACATCCAAATTTTTGATACCTTGATCAGTCTAAAAATAATTGGTACACACCATTTTGTTAAATTTATTATTAAATTTTTATAGCACTTAACATTTATTAATAAGCTATTATTTTTAATACTTTGAAATGAAATTTAACATAAACTGCGTCATTACAAGAATTGACCATTTTAAATGTATGGGATCCATAACCATTCATATGACGATATCCGTCTGGAATTCCACGATCTGAGAACAGTATCATAACTTGGTGTAATGATTCAGGACGGAGAGTCAAAAAGTCCCAAAACATATTTGCATCCTAAAAATAATTTTAATATAGCTCTAGTACTAATCACATTGTATATTAAATTGTGTAACCTTTAAATGGGTAACTGGATTTCTCTTTTGGGTATGAATAAAACTTGGAAATAAAATTGGGTCTCTTATAAAAAATATTGGTGTATTGTTTCCAACTAAATCCCAAATTCCATTTTCAGTATAAAACTTTATAGCAAAACCTCTTGGGTCTCTAAAAATAATAAAAATATATATCTTTATTATACATATATGCATAAGTAGGTTAGTAGGTAAATAATTATAGATCTTGTATAAATTATTATTTATCTATTTCTTTTAATAATTAAATTTGTATAAAAATATAAAACTAACCTATTGACAAATTTTAATGAGTTTAACTGCTCAACTTTAACAATAAAGTCATAGTAAACAGTTATGTATTAAATAATATCAAAAGCATATTACACTTCATTAGATATACAAGTACTAGAAAAAAATAGCTGTAGCATCTATAGGCTTTAGGTACATATCTAATGTATATTATTTAGCACATATTGTTCTCTCAACAATTTAAGAAGTCATATGTATGTAATGTACTATAGTATTATATACCTAACAGTGTCAGCTGAACCACTCTCTCCACCAACAGTGGAAAATCTTACAGCAACAGGAGTTTGTTTTCCAATACTCGAAAATATATCAGCCTTACAGTATTTTGTAATATCATGTGTTACTTCGAAGTAACCAAATGCACCTAAAATAAATTTTATTTTTTTTATTGTAAATAAATTATTATTAAAAGTTAAAATAACCTCCTCCTTTCGCATGCACGACTCGTTCTGGAATACGTTCACGATCAAAATGCGATATTTCATCTAAAAAAGTATGATCTTGTAACACCAGTGGTCCATTTACTCCAGCTTGAATTGTATTAGTATGATCATCAACTGGCGCACCATTCCCTGTCCTAATAACACGAATATTCTGAAATTTTATAAAATCAATAACTATATTAGTTAGATATTACTATATTAATTATTATTTATTATCAGGTAAATCTTAATTTTTCAAGTCAATTTTAAAATATAAAATAGTTAATAAATAATTCAAAAATCAAATTCTCTTTTGTAATCTCCAAAACTTTGCATTTGAATATACATTTACAATCGTTGAACTCCGTTGTTTGTTGTTACATGATTGATTTAAAATTAAATTAAAATAAAACACAATACTCAAAAAAGGTACTTAAACAAGTGGTTACCGCTCGGCTGTATCTACATTAGGTATCGAATAAGTCGTTGTAATAGTGTAATGGGTCAATGGGTGTATTAAATTTTAATTCCAAAATTGTATGCGAAAAACGATTCTGAAAGAAAACGATCTGTTAGCCTATATTATTAAGTATATTTCATGATATATTTTTTAAATTCTAAGCGGAGCGATGAATGTATTGATATTACAATATGTGTTTTTTTCTGTCCATCACCAGATTTTGGGACAGTAAAAATGCTTTGATTTTCAATATTGTAAAGGTTAAAATTTCAAATATTTTTTAAAAAATAATCAGTAAAAGTAATTAAGAAAACGTTATACCTGCAAGTATAGCCTCTATCTTACTAATGTACATTATAACAAATTCGAGTTCAGCAAAACACATTTTGTGATGAATATTATCTAGAAAAACTCATGTTTTTATTGATATTATCATTTTAAATTTTTAAAGTGAATTATAGCTATGTAAAATATTACAACTTTAAAATATTTATAATTCATTTTAAAATGATGATATCAGTAAAAGCATATGCCGTTTTTTAGATAATATTCGTAGCTTTAAATTTGATAATAGTTAAATTTACTCTAATATTAAAGCTAACATCACAGAATTAATTCTACTAAACGAAAATTGTCCCTATTATATGTACGTAAAACAGAGACAACACATGCAGATATAACGTCCTCTAAAGATAAAACGGACATTTTCACTCAAATCCAATTTTTGACAAACTAGATTTTGTTTTTTTTATTGGAACAAAATGCTTTGCTGTGTCAAAATTCTTGAAAATGTAATACAAAATCTCTATTCTTATACTTATCTATATAAATAAAAATATACATAAACATATTTTTTTATTATATACATTTTAAGTTCAAGTTTAGAAGAAATTACTTATTTAAATGATAAATAGCAATATTAATTATTTTATTTTAATTTAAAAAAATTATTTGTGGGAACATAAGGATTTATTTTAAGATAATAATAACTTAAAATATAGCAAAATAGGTAATCAAAAATATTTATATAAAATATAATAAACATTTGATAGTTAATACTCGTACTTGTAATTATACCATCTGCCTACTGCTGGTTAGCAACATATCTAACTAAACATATAAATATGTCCTTTATAAGTCGAGTAAGTCGACACTTTAAGATTTATATACCATCATCAACTCATTTTGTGTATACCACGTATATTAAATAATATTTTTTCTATGCTGCTGGTGATCTATATATATGTACAACCACAAACTACAGAAAGTTTCAATTCGTCGAAACTTATTAAAGAAAAGTCAAATTCAATTTTGATTTATTGTATATACAATTAAATTTATAGAATAATATTACAATTTTTATTTTCTTGTTTTACTTTCTTAGTATCCAATAAATTGTTAAGAGTATGTCAGTTAAGGGGATTGCAAATGTCTATTATTTCATCCAAAATATACCAATCTTTTATCAATCACACCGATGGAACTGTTAACGCGATATAACTTCTGAAAACTGATTTGAATTTTTCAATATGTCTACTTGAGATCGATCAGTCCACTTTTCAAAATTTCGATCTCCAACTCCTTTAAATTTGGTTTGAATACTTAAAAAATTACAAAATTTTAAGTGTTGATTATTCCTTATTTAAATCTAAAATTTCGAAATGTGGCTTGATCGATCTCAAGTAGACATATTGAAAAATTCAAATCAGTTTTCAGAAGAAAAGTTTGTTTCTCTCACTGGCCCATGTACAATATAGACAAAACGCACTTATACAGAATCACTATTTATTTACTTTAATTTTTTTGTACAAATTATAATTAAATAAAAACAATTTACATAATATAATAAAAAAGTACTGTTTTTATATTTTAATCTTAGTCTTAATGGCTGTTTTGAAAAGTACTGTAGCCAGGATTTTTTTTCAGAAAGGGGGCTTAATTTTTGATGACCAATTATGATAACAAATTAAATTTGCACTGTATTTCTGACTGTTTTATTATCAAATAAAGGTCAAGTAAGTATGATAAGAGCGGTATTGCTTTGTCGTTACAAACAGTTAATGATTTTTTTTTAGCTATTTTCCGTATTCGGAACAACGGGTTATCATGGCGTATCACGCATATAAAATAGTATTTTTAATAACATTAATAAAATTATTGTCATCCGACGGTATTTCGAAGGGCTTAAGCCCGGAACTTCCCCTCTGGCTACGGCACTTACGCCTATTATTTTAAATTGTAGGACACTTTGTACGGTCACCTAAAAAAATTATAACTACTGATAGTTTGTACTATCTATTTCAGGTAGAAATAAATTTATAAATATCACATAATTTATCATTATAAAACAGTTAGCTAACAGACATAAATCATAATAATAATGATTATTATGATAATAAATTCATGCTAATATACACTGACACACTCTATAGACTTTGTGAAATTTTTAAACTTTCACTGTCAATTATAAGTCATAATTTATACATTTAAAAATTTAAAGTATCGCCAATTATTTCAAGTAATTGTGTATTTGTTATTATTTTATTTTTTTTTTTTGCTGTACACAGGCTTCGTGAATTGTTTTTTGTGTATTTCGATTTTTTTCTTATATTTTTATTTAAATGACTAGAACATTCATCCAATTGCAAAGATCGCAACATACTCCAGAAATTTAGATTAACCGACCCAACCAATTTATTAAATTGAATTATTCCATCCTTCACCAAAATTATTTGTCGATCGACTTTTATTAATTTATTTTCATCGTACAAAGTGTCCGCGGTATGCAACTCAAACCATAGATAGTTAGTATAAAGTGTCCGTTTACCATAATAGTGCAGCATAGTAGTCAACTCGATACCTATTATCTAATGTACAGCAGCAAGGTTATAGGATACTAAGCTATAAACCTTGGTACAACAAAACGGTACCTATCACTTACTTATCTTTTTGATATACTTATTAAACTAATTTATTTTAATACTACGTATTACGTTAAGTTTAATTTAATTAATTCTTTCAAAAAAAAAAAAAAAACATTTATTAAATTATTAGTTTGTTATTATTGTTAATATTAACTTTTAAGTTAATACCTACCATTTATTATAAATAACCTAGTATTTATAATTAGTTATAATACCTTACTACAAAATGTAAATATCGTAAAATTAAAAACAGTAAGGATAGCTACCCTAGAGTCATATAGTATCAATAGATAATATCTTAAAATAAATCTACATACCTATTTTAAAAAATTTGTTGGGTACTTGGGTACTTTAAAATTCATTATTTACATGAAAGTTTTTGTCCCAACGAATAATATTTTTGAGTAATGATAAAATAATTAACATTGTTATTTATCGTTAAAATATGAAATTTTGTCTAAATTTAAACTATAAGTAAATATAAAATTAAAATTATGTTTGTATAATTTTAGTTTCAGTATGAACTATTTATAACGAACATTATATTAAATATATATTTTATCTATAAAATTTGAAGTTTTGTAAAAATTGAACTTCAATAGCATAAAAAAAAAATTATACGTATGTATTTTTATAACATTTATACAGATACAAGAAAAACTTGTGTAATAAATTTATTATAACTATTATAATAGATCAGTGCTTCTCAAACTTTTTTCCCACGCTCACCTCCTCAGTTTGAGAAGCACTGTAATAGATCAATTTACTCTAATATTAAAGCTAAAAACACAATTGGTTTTACTAAACACAAATATTTTGTTATATGTTATAGTAAGACGGAGACAATACATATGAAGGTAGCTCTTAAGTTTATACTATTTAATATTTAGTAGTTCAAAAATCAGAATGCTTAGTGAATTGCCTTGTATATTATAAAATCCAATTATTCATTTGTTCATAAACAAAATTAAAATGGTAAAGTATGTATGATGTATAAATGACTTATGACTTAATTATTATGACTATAAATTATAGGTAACGACTTTGTTGACGGTTCTTCATGATTATGTTTTGTTAATATTAAATAATAATTACTATTAATTATTCACATTAATTATAACCGTTTGTAGTATTATTTAAACACCTAATAACATAAAATGTATTACTAACTTAAGCACTTACTTTAGTCTTTAGAGCACTATAACTAAGTATAATATAAATATTAAATATGTATCTATTTAACTAACCTCTATACTAAAAAACAATTATGAACGAAATCAATTATTAATATTCTATTATAATATACAATGGGCACTAGGCCACTGTAATTGTGTGAAATTTGAATTTAATGATAATTGTTGAATAATTTCATATGACAAAACAACTCTAAGTTAGATAGGTAAGGACAACCGAAACTTTTAAGGTTTCTTTATAATAAATGTACATATTAATATTAATAATTAGCTTTTTTATTAGTAATCGAAAAGAATTAACTTTTACTAACAAAAATCGAATTATTTTGTGATAACAATAAAACACTTAATTTATAAAATTCAAGTTAATACTATACCGAAGTACCGTACGTAATAGAACGATATGAATAAGTTCGTGGTATAAAAAGCTTTAAGTTAATCTAAAATATTTTAAACTTGTATTATGTGTAGTTAGTAATATGTATGAATCACATAGTGTTTAAAGTTTATTTGATATTTTAAAAATCATATATTTTTATTGCAGCCTATATAGCCTAAAACTAAAATCATTACTTTTTGTTGAAGTATATAATTTAAATTTTAGGATACTATGATATAAATAAAATACCGAGAATCCTTGTATTCAATTTTCAAGCCTTATTAGTTTTTAAAATTTAAATTTTTACTAAAATATTATTTAAAAATATTTCGTAATTTAGACGAATTTTGTCAAAATTTAAACTTTAATTGATGACTACATTCGAGTTCTGTCCTAAGTGTAAAAACTGAATTTAAAGATAAACTAAACATTAATCCCAGGTTGTTTAAATAAATATACTTATTCCGTTCCTGTTATACATTCTTTATTACCATACTATAAGGATGTAGGGTTTAATTCTACTTTATTACTTTATATTTTTCATAAGTACTATTGTACTTGGTACTCGCTGCACTAACCAATGTATTTAACATTTACGACTTAATTACGTCAATACAATTAATTACAAACATTAAATACAAATACATTTTTATTAGGAATGAAATTAGTATTAGTACATACCTTTTTTCTCGCATTATGTAAGTAACTTTAACACAAATTTTAAATTTGAATTTAATTGAAATCATTGCATATGAAAAAAAAAACCTGAGCAAAGACTATATTAATAGGTATGTATATTTTAAATTGCTATGTTGAAATATTATCATTGTCTTATAAATATATAACATTTCAAAATTGTATTATGTAGAATTATAGAACCAGTTTGTGTTATTAGCTTTAATATATTAAAGTGAATTTATTTATGATCAACCTAAAGATAAGAATATTATGTTATCTTTTGTCGATTATGATTGTATAAAAATATTAAATACAGTAAAACATAAAAAATTTTATAACTGGCTTAAAAATTAAAATATCGTAAGAACCCGACGAGAGGTAACAAATAATGTTGTGCGTAGTACGTATAAAATATACTATACATAACTTTCAAGTTCCATCAATGAATACTTTTAATTACAACAAAATAACTAAAATCGTTATTCTTTGTTATTTAAATATCTAATTTTGTCCAAATTCGAACTTAAAATGTCTATAAAAAAAAATTATGTTTATATATTTTTAAGATTTTTATATTTCAGTAGGAACTGCTTATGACAAACCTAATATTGAATGTTTTAAGTTTTATTTATACAAATTAATTCTATGCCTATGTCTATCCATAAATACAAATTAAAATTGAAGATCAATTTTTTTTCTACTATAAAACGCTTACGCAGAAACAAAAAATATACACATGACACATCGTTATAAAATAAATATGTCAATTACTCCAATCAGTATCTATAACTTTTATACTATTTTGGAAATTTTATTCTGTACATAAAATTAGAATTAAAATAAAAATTGAATATTTCAAGTCTCTTCGTTTAATATCTTTTTGAATAACGACAAAATAATAAAAATAGTTTGAGGAGAAATTTTAGGTATAATATCAAATGTCGTCAATTTCAATTACTTTTAATACTGTTTATTATAAGCAAAAAGCTTGGAAAAAAACCAATTAAATGAAGAATTTTACATAGTGATATTTATAGTAATAATTGTAATACATCGAATAAAACAATTTAAAATGTATTTTTTATATATACTTTAACTTTAAAATTTTTACTTCGCATTAATTATCCTATATAAAACATAATAATATGCCTTAACACACATTTAACTAAATAAATAATCTATTGATAATTTAGAATAAACGTCAATAATTTTTTTCATTCCATTAATTATACTCGAATTTACGTACCTAACTTATATTACTATATTAGAATAAATAGATATTAATATATTATAATTGATAATTATTTTTATAATGGCTGGGTAGTAAATACTTAATAACCAATAGTGAATAGTCGAATCAATTATTCCTATATACACCTACATATATTGCCTCTGTCATACACACGTACGACATGGTAAATTGTTGTTCAAGTGTGCTTTTAGTTTTGATATTAGAATAAATTTACCTATAATCAAACTTTAAGGGAAGGACATTATTTGTGTTCTTTTGTTGATTTTTTATGATATTTTAATTTTTAAGTGCGTTATTAGTATGAAATATATTAAATATTTGGAAATGCTCAATTTATTTTATAATATCAAAACTAAAAGCATACTATTGAAACTGGTGAACGAAAATTTACCAAGTTATATATGTGTAAGACGGAGACAACACATGCAGGTGTGACGTCTTCTTACGACTTAAATTACTATAAGTTATGTTGGGGATACACGATATTTAGGATTACTATTCAACAATAAACAATATTTAACTAAAATCAACTATGTAGTCTAATATAGTATGTGGGCTATAATTTTCAGAAATCTATTTTTAATTTTTCTAATATTGCGTATTCAAGTAATTTAATATTAAAATAGTAATAATAATAAAAATATAAAAGTATAAAATCATTATGAAATACGATATTAATATTTCGATTATATTTAAATACAAACTAACAAATTAACTACCAACTAGTAGTTTCAAATATTTTTGAAAAAACTAAATCACATCGGGCGTGGGACGTGACTTGTGTGTCCCGACTTTAAGTCCTAAGGCTATAGGTCAAGTATCTACCTAAACTTGATTTACTAGAAATACTTTTACTCCATCCATAATTTAAAAAAAATCAAGGTTGATTTCTGACGTATTATTATTCACAAGTAATCAATATTATTCAAAATAAATTAAATCACTATTTAAACAATTAAAAATAACTTGAACAAAGAAATAGCTTATACAAAAATGAAGTTGATTCATTTTAACAAGATTTTATTAGTTGACATTATTTTCATAAATACTAATATTTAAAGCAAAACAAGCAAGTTTTTAATTTTTAGTTACCTAATTACTTATTTTAAAGAAATATAATATAGGCGTTTTCAAGGTTAATATATATTAGTTCAATTCATCATTCATTAACATTTAATGTGAGAACTAATACATACAAATACAAACAGTAAAAAACTAAACGAACATTGAAAAGGTCATTAAGTCATTGATTTAGTCTAGTTTTAAAATAGGATAGTGTGAGTAGAAATATTTTAATATTCATGTTCTTTAATTATTAATAATGATAAATAAGAAGAGTATAATTATTTAACTTGAAACAATTTTAAATAATAATATATTTAAACAATGGCAATTTTTATGGCTATTTTCCTTTGCCCATTTGTGAAATTAAAAAAAAAATTTAACCTAACTTTGGTAACTTAAAACCATAAACAAATAAAATATATCTAGTCGGTATTTAAAACAATTACTTTTTGTAGGTTTAAGATATAAATAGCAAAATATATATTATGTATAAGTATTAATAAAATAATATCATACATAGATTCAAAAATTTGTGTTGTGTCACAAAAATATTATAATAACAAGTTTAATAGAAGTAAATAAACATAAAAATTTAATTTTTATACATTTTACCTAATTTTAATAGGTATTTAAATCATATTTTAAATATATATAGCCATATATAATATTCTAAGGTAACAATAGTACAAGTATTTATGGGCTAAGTGCATTGTGTATCAATAGTATCATATTTTATATGGTTGTCAATATTTTAATATATACTTACATAGGTAGTATGCAGGTAGTTAGTGCCAAAAGTATCTGGGTACTTATTGTATGCAAATTAAATAATAGTGTAAAAATAAATAATAATTTGAAAAATGATTATTGACGGTATTATTGACGTAAAAGATAGTCATCAAGTATATTATAATAATAAATAGTGATATCATTATATCAGTCATAGCCCATAAATAAAATTGATAATGGTGAGAATATTGATACATCTGTCTTGATTCTTTAAACTTATATTTTTTTGTATACTACAAAACTGTTTTTTAAAGTAGATAATTGAACCCTGATACTTGAATTTTTTCCTGAATATTTATATTAATTTAGCAATATTTATATAAATATTTTTTCCATTTTTTGATTGAAAAATTAAATTTGCAAGTTCTGCTAACATAATAATTTAATTTTTATATTGAATTTTAGGTTTGAATAAGGCCAAATTTAAATGTAATGTTTTTTTTACTTAAAAATGCTGAAAATCAGAATTTAAATACATTATTAAAGGATAAAAGGGCAATAAGAGCTAACATGATGTATCACTTTATACAATAAATAAGATATTTTAAAGTTTTAGAAATTATTATTATACTTAATAATTATAATTATTGATTTATAATTTAATATAAATTTTTATGTATTAATATAAACATGAATAAACATAAAAAAATGAAAAAAAATATAAATATACATATATATTTAAAGAAAATTAAGTATATTTTCAATACTTTTGTGTAAACATGAAAAATAAAATTTTAATATTCATGGCCACGAATTACAACTTTATAGTCAACATATTTATTTATTAATTTTTGATATTGAATGTCAAATATAAGAAAAAGTCAGATTTTATAGTAAATTATAACACCTACAGTAATTTTTGTATTATTTAAAAATTTAAAATAATTTATATATATTATGACAATTGTTTCTAAAAGTATTAATACAAATCAACTTTAATAATTAAATCATATCCAGGAATTGTCTAGGCACCTATCTCTAAATACTTCATTTAATTTTATAATAATAACTTACAAAAAAACAGATTTCAAAAAATAATTTGAAATACAATTATTGATGATAATAAAAATAATAAACTTGTTATCTTATTATTAAAAAGATTCAACAAAATCATTAAAAAGTATACATTATACCTTAAAATATTTTAGATTTAGTGGTTTTAAATTATACCTAAATAATCTGATCAAGTGTAATTACAAATTACTAATATAGTAATATATCTATTAACATTTTATTCTATGTACAAATATATAAGTTTAGAAATTAATTCCATGATAATTATTTAAAATTTAAAAATATTATCAACAAATTGAATGTGAATGACGCTAAATTGTGTCCATTATTCTATATTGTTATTAAATGCATTACAATTTGATCAGCGTTATGATTAAACAGTAAACAATAGTAAATTAATATTTTAATTTTTCAAATTTTCATATTCTTTTTAAAAACCCCTTCTTACATATGCTAAAATATATGATAATTAAAGATTAAATACATTTATAATACATTATTTGTTTTAGGTTTACTGGTATCTCTAACAGTAAAAAAATAATTGGTATTAATAGTTCACCAATAATAAACAATTAAATAAGTATCAGATAAAACCATACAATAATTTATTACTTCAACAGATTTTTTAAAATCTCCGAAATGGTTATCAGCCGATTCTTTATTGTAGGACATTATTATTATTGTTAATTTTTTTCTGTTTACATAAAAAATGTAATAATTAATTGGTACTAAATATTTATAGTTTACTAATAATAAACAATTAAATAATTATCAGATAATATCATAAAATAATTTATTACCTCAATAGATTTTTTAAAATCTTCGAGTTGGTTATCAGCCGGTTCTTTATTGTTAGACATTATTATTATTGTTACTTTTTTCCTATTAAATTTATAACTATATTTGTAAATATGATGTTTGACTTATATTTTAAAAATATCGTTGCAGAGACACACGTAACACTCCTTCAACCATAGACCGCACACTGGTAACTACTAAGAAGAACTGCACAAGTGTACTGTTTACTGTTTAGTCAGTTTACAGTCTACAACACTGGCGTGTTGCAACCTATCCATCTCTATATATTCCACGCAATCAACACAATAATACGTGTATATAGTTTGTATATTAAAATGCAGTAAATACTTAATATGTTTAATCGATGTTACAATGTCACTCCGACTCCGTGTGAATGTTGTTTTGCATTCGTTAGGACGCACTCAATCGTACACATTCAACAATAACAGCCCCACGCCACCACATTCCATTTTCATAAACTATTAACTAAGACGGTGCAATGGGCATTCCAGTTACCACATCCCAGTATTTCACAATCGACTATCGAAGTATCGAGTATCGACTACGAAGTATGAACCAAAGTCTGATAAGTGATAACAATACAACTACAAGCAATATTAAATAACCATTAAATGTCATAATACAACATACTATTTTTTTTTTATAATCACTATAATACTATTATGTTTTGTGATAGTACTGCCGGCCGTAGTCATCATCATAACTCATAGATAATAAAATCTATACTCTATAGTCTATAGAAAATCTATAGTACAAATACTACAAATGTACAATGCACCATTAGATATACCTAGTTTAATCTTTAATCACTTCAATTTTCAACAGTTCAATGTTAAAATCGGCACGAGACCTTCGGTCAAAAATCGTTAGATAAAACGATTATAAATTTTAAATCTTAGCTGTTCTTCTGAAATTTCAAGGTTTTTCTTTTAAAAGCTAAACGATAAATTGATGGCGACATGTATCTATATGTACATATTATATAATTATTGGTAAATTCTGATGATCACTATTTAATATAAATGTAGTTGTGTACTGAATTTGTAATTTGTATAGGCTATATAGGGAACTTGGAAAAAAGTTGCAGTACTATTAATAAGAAAGTAATGCAAGTATGCAATTAACATATTATTATCTAATTTAATTTAATATTATGCATGTCTAACTGTCCAAGTTCAATATTTTTGTTTTTGTTGTATTAATAGATGATAGTTTAGTCAAGAATTAAGATAAAGAAATGTTAAAAATACCAAAAGTTAAACCATTATTTTCTTCTTACATGTCTATCAAAAACTATGAATTATTTTTTAATAACATTAAAAGTCTAATTATTTTTAATCAAGTGTATAAATACATTTCTTGAAATATACTAAGGGTGTTTTTCTAGCAATTAATGCTATAGCCTATAGTATAGAAAACATTTACGAATAGTTAAGTACAACCGAAATTCGCCATAATCATTATTGTTTTATACATTTGATATCGTTGATACTTGATTGCAATGTATATGGTTATACAAATAAACAAATTAATATCGTTTCGTCTTTTTTAACTTTTAAATTTACTTTTGATCAAAGACATAATAATGTAGATACAATTATAGATATATATCTTATAAATTAAGTGACAAAGCTATGTTTAAGCTACCTCCGTGCCTATAGTCTGTATGAGATTTAAGATATATTTCTTTAATCAAAGTTTTACGATTTATTTATTTTTTTTTGTGTGTCATTAATCATTATATATTTTTAAGTAAAAAATTTGGTTTAATCGTCAACATTAAAAATGATTTCTAGTAACAAAAACAAATTTGATCATTTTAAGGGTTCAAAAATAGGAAATACCTTTTATAATATAGAATACTAAAAAACGACCAAAAACGGGAATATTTGCCTATTTTTATGCAACATAAGTTCTTAATATTATCTTACGCACTTATAAGATGAACACAAATGCGAGTGCACTGATTGCAGCGTCTAAAGAGATAAATATATATGTATGCTAGGTATAAGGTTTCTCATAAGATGTTTTTACAAATTATTAATAAATATCAAAAATATGTATAGATAGTCACAATTTTAAAATAAGTGTATAAGTTCAAATTTTGATTTTTGCTTCAAATATTTTGATGATTGGGTTAATTAAGAATAACCGAATAAGGTATTGCTACTTGCTAGAGATATGTAGTAATTCAAAAAATAATAACCATAAAGAAACTTAGTAAATTTCAGTTATAGATAGAAATATCATTTTCTTTTGATGTATATAGTAAGATATAAATATATTTAGTACTAGATATTTAGACTAATTTTAATTTATCCATATTATTCATATGAACTTATTTATACTATTCTATGATAGTACGACCAGTAGCATAGCAAAGGTATGGCGAACTGTGCTTACACCAGGGCGCAAATTTGTACTTGAAAATTGTTACCTACTTAATTTTATTCTACCTTCAAAACGACATTCTTCATTATACATTTTTTAATGAATATAATTTTGTTTATCTACAGCCTTAAAGCATTAAAAAATTTTAAAGTTTGAATTTACATTGTAATTTTTAAACATAAAAATTAACTTTATTTCACAAAAAAAATTAAATCAATTTATTACTTCCAAAACTTAAAAACAATAAAATTAGACAAATAATACATACCTAACATATGTATAAAAATAAAAGGAAAATGATTACTACTGCTGTAGGTATATTAGGTGATGAATGAGTCACTACATAGTACCTATTAGTGTGTTAAATTTGTACTCAATGATACATCTTGAATACGAAAAACAATTCTGAGCGAAAACCATCTAATTCGGATCTATATTACCAAGTAATATTCTATTTATCCTTTTTGATAAGTCATTTATTTTACTTTTTAGTATTATAGTAAGTTGAAATAATTTTTTTTGAAAATATTGCATTTATTCTATGATTATTAATTAGTATTTAATTTATTATATTTATACCATCATATCAAATCAAAATTTAATGTCTTTTTGTAAATACCATAAAACAGTAAAAATAGATTCATAGTATTTAAAAATAAATAATAATTTAAATTAAATCAAAAATGTTATTGAGTATAATAAAATTTATAATAATATATCAAATATATAAAAATCTAAGCTCCTGTTGTGGCCGGGAACGGACAATAATAGACCGTGCGCCTGGTTACCAGATTGCACTTCGTACGCACCTATAATCACATCGGCCGACCTGTGTTTATTTTGTGTATAACAGTTTATATGTATAGCACTCAACAGGAAGTGGACAGGGTCGCCGAGCAAATCCTGCGAGTGTTAGTATGTGAGTGGTGGTGATGTGTATGTGTGTATATATGAGTGTGTGTAACCTTAAAAACTAAGGAAAAATAGGTAATTCTAAATAAAAAATGGTAACTCAGTGATGAATATGGTAGAGAATATGATATAATAACTTACGGCTCTTTTGGCCCAACAAATAAAAATATAAAATAATATAATAAGTTGCCCGTTTGGCACAACCTCTAATAAGTATAATTAAAATGATAATAATCGGCTATTAGAGCTATTTATAAAATATATGTGGCCCTTCTAGCCCAATAGTAATTACAATTACAATAATATAAATAATAATAAATAATTGAAAAAAGAACTTACAAAATTGTAGGTACACGGCTAGCCAGCTGCTACCTAAATAAAGTTTTATACACGCACAAATATACAAACACTGAATAAAATAATAAAATAAAAGTTGAGAATAAGTATATAAATATAATAATTATAACGATTAGCGCCTTACAAATGTATAATATTATTAGTGTTTATCGCGCTCACAATAAAATAATATGAATATGAATTATGAAATATGAACTGTGGCGATTAGCGCCTATGCAATATATAACGAATTAATATGGTGATCAGCGCTAACAATAAAAGATATATTTAAAATATTCGACGAGACACGGGACGATACCACGACGATGTATAAATGTATAATAAAAAGTGGCGATTCACGCCCACACAATATAATAAACAGTGGCAATTCGTACACACACAATGTAATACTAAACAATGATGATTAGCGCCTATGCAAATATAATAATTTAATGTGGCGATTAGCACTCACAGCAAAAAGTATATCAAAATAATTTTATTAAGATGGGATACGGAACGGTTCCACGACGGACCAGTAACATATTATAAAAACGTATACACTGATAACGAATAATTATGCACAAATATGCCATCGGGCGGCGGCTGTGATTTTTTTCGCACCTCTGGTGAAACGGCGGCGGGCGATATGCGGCTTTGCATAATATTATATTATTTATATTATATAACTCACATGACAATAAAAATTAAACAAAAATAAAATATATAAACAAATGGTGTGTGTGTATGTGTGGTCAGCCGGCGACGATAGCGATTGTATGATTGTCGCGTTATTGAACCCCAACAGGTCCCATCAATAATGTTTTTAAATTACATATAACAAAATAATTAACATTTTAACATATCGTTATTTTTTGTCTATAAATAAATAAATTCATTCAAATTAGAACTTAAAATGTCTATTTAAATAATTGTATTTATACATTTTTTAAATTATATAGTTTCAGTATGAACTACTTATAAAAGATCTTGTATTAAACTTTCAACATTGAAATACAAGAGAGAAACAACTTTTATTTTTAATAAATAAATAAAGTAAGCTACTCACAATGTGAGGTGCCAGTAGACACAGCATACTTAATCAATACACAAATACATAAGGACAAAATAAAATGTGTGATATTTGTTAACAATGTAAAACAGTATATATAAAAGTTTTTATAAATTGTATACAACAAAATAGTTTACAATTTTTGCGATTTTGAAGAATTTTGTTAAAATTAACAACCCCGTAAAAAAATAATCCCACATACGATTTTGCAAAATCAAGAAATATAGGCAAGTGATTAAACGAAATAATAATATTTATAATAGTATATATTTCTATCATATTATATTATTTATATTATTGACTATTGATAAAAATATAAAAACTTTGTGATTAAATACTAATCAAATTGAAGAGAATACCTTTAAAAAATATATATACTTCAATTTAAGAAACGATTATGAAATATTAATATTATACATAATTTTTTTTTACATATTATTATTAACATTGTAATACAATTTTATTATGTCTAAATATTGACTATTTTTAAATCATACATAGACTGACTTTGAAATCTCATGAATATATGTGTTAAGTAGGTAAACACAATACACATAGGCATAACTAATGGTGGGATTGGGGGGAGGGCTTCAGCCTCCACAGAATTTTTGGGTAAATGTATGCACTTATAAACATATTAGTATAACTTTATTTTTGCATACAATGAAAAAAAATATAATGTTTCATATAAACGAATAATCATTCAAGTCAGTTGTAAACATCAATAGAAACTATAAATAATAATTTAATTAAAACAAATTTGTTATAAAACATTTTTAGGAATCTAGCCTCCTCTAATTAGTTACACCTATAGATATACATTATTTTTATTAGATATAAGGTTATTTTATTCCTGGGTTATTTTTACGGGGACTAAATTTCCAAAGTTATTTATTTTAATATTTAATATTTGCTTCAAGTTTTAAAAATCTTCAATCCGGTTTGAATCTTTCGTCATTATTTAATAATTCTGATAATGAAAACAATATTATCGAAGAAAATACAGATGCGTGTGATTCTGATAGTAGTTCTATAATACATTATCAACAATTGTTAAAAGACACATCACTACATCAGTACAAATGTTAATACTAATTAGCTCATACAACTTATTTACAACCTTCCCTAATTTGTTTGTTGCTTACAACTTACAAGTATTTATGTACCATCCTGGCCACTTTTGTTTCGGCTAAAGATGATTTTCAAAGGTTAAGATTGTTGACTCGATTACGCTCCACTATACAGCAAAATCGATTGGAAAATTTACTTCTACATTCATCTATAACGTTAATTTCAAACGTTTTACAAAATATATTGCTATTCAAATAAGTTATTTAATATATATAATTATATTATTACATTTTGAAGCAATAAATCTTTTTATAATTACCTAATATCCTAATATAATATGTATTATATTATGATTTATCTAAGCAAGCATAAAAACCAAATATTTTTTTTCTGTTTGATAAAATATTGGTTGGTGAGTAAACTAAATAGTTGTTCTTTGTGTTAAAATAACTCGCCTCGTCACTGATTTTTAGTATCTCAGTGACATTTTAAAAACAAGTTAACCATGGTTTTTAAAATAAAAAAATTCTAGTTTTAATGGTACATCGCACACCTAAAGTAACACCTTTAAAATTTGACAGCATACCCAACGTCGGATTGGAAAGATATCGGCCTACCGAGTTTTTCGAATATCTAACGTTTGATAACAGCTACAGCTACTGTATGGCTAAAATAATTGAAATTAATTATACTTTTTACCAATGTGTGTACTAATTTATCAGAAAAATAAAAAAAAAATAAGATCAAACACTCAAAACCAGTCCATATTTTGAGCACCCCACCGAGTTTTCCTCGGTAGCTCGCCAGACCAATCCGGCCCTGATGCATACCCTTCGGAAAACAAAGTTATTTACTATATAGCTACTATAGACAATACACATAATAAGATATATATCAAAGGTGGCTAGCGAAAAGAGACTCGTGAGCCACCCAATATATTAATAAATATGGAAGAGCCGAAATGAAAAAAAAATGTCATAAGGCTTACTTTAGAACCAACACAAAATGAGCCTTATAATCGAATCGGAATGAATTTTGTAGGCGAAGTGGAAAAAAACAAACAAAAGTTTTAATTAATTATTAATATTATTTTTCTATTTTATTATTAAATAAGTATAATACATTTGATAAATTAATTAAATCTATATATAAAGGGAAGTGTACTTTAATAATAATCAACGCAGAGCCGAACCTATTTGAGTTATCGAGTTGAAATGTTGAGTATAGACTAATACTATAATTTCACCATGCACTAAGAAAGGTTTTTCAAAATTTTGATTTTAAAGGGTTGAGATCAGTAAAAATAAATTTGTACGTGTACATTTACACGCCTACTTTGATAGGCGGTGCGCGGTGGCTCGCGGGTTTCCAGCTACCTGTAACCTGACCATTTTTTCTTTTGTGTGTGTTTTATCGGCGTGTAGATATGACTAAGGAGGTATGTCGTATTATACAAGAACATTCTGATATTCAATAAAAATAGATACATATTAATTACGAGTTTATAGTTGTATTAGTATAAAAGTATTTATAATACTTTTAAAATAATTTTATTGTAAATAAGTAGAAATATTTTATATTTTCCTAATTCAAAAATTATAACTCATTTGTTATTTTTAATTTATTATATTAAATATGATATTTCTATAAATATTTAAATGTACATAAAGAATGAATAACTAAAAAATACAATTTAAAAATACCTAACTAGTATATCTAACAAATACAAATTTGATGTACGACAGGTATGATCTAGATGTATTCCAAAACTACTCGACTAATGTTGATGAAATTAAATCAAAGTGTGTAATTTTGTCTCCATCATAAGATAGGATAGTTTTTATCACGATTAATTACCTCAATATATTACCTCTTTATTATGTTTAGGGCTGTGCGATTATTTGTATAATAGATTATTTATAACAAATGATACTTAATCGGTTAATCGATTGAAAAAATACAATACTGGGCGGGACAGTTATGTAAAGATGATATGTCGGAAATATCATCTATACACCAAATCAGAAAACCAGAAATAGTTTTTATCCTCACACTAAATATTAACATTAGGCAACCCAACTTAACACGAATGCATTTTGTGCGGACAGCGAAGTGCACGGGGACAGCTAGTAGCTAGAATAAATTATATATGTCGTATCCATGTTGTGATATTGTACGTTTCAGGCTCGGATCCAGTGGAGGGAAGAGCAGTAGGGGCGGCCGCCCCCTCCATCGTTGGCTGTATCAAAATGTATTTAAATTTAAAGGTATTTGATAATAAAAGGATAATTTTAAGTTGTAAATAATTCAATAAAGACATTCAATTCAGTTTATGAAAAAAAAAGTATTCATTATAATTAATAAGAAATTATTGCATTAAGTACTATTGCATGTATATATAATATATAATATACTAATATTTACCAGTAGGTAAATTATAATCCACCCCTCCCATTAATGTAGGTTGAATCCGCGCCTGATACGTTTCACGAAATAGACAAAGGACTACGTTTGCATCTATTTCACGAAATGGAACCACAGTTTTTCCACTTCACGAAATTACACGATATGAATTATATTTCGTGAAATATGGATACCTAAACCGTTATCAATGAAACTTTCCGTCATTTGGATGTCCATATAGCAAAAATTAAAAAAAAACATTTTTAATTAATATTCCTAGAAAATCATTTAATTGTTTAATACAAACTATTATTTATTTAAACAAGCTTGTGAATTATGGCAACGAGAATTACATTTTAAATTATTTTAAAAAATACATATTCTTTAGTTTGACATTTGCCTTTACAATAACAGCTAAAAAAACCTTGACTTCCAGTTAAAGAAGAGACAATTTCTTTTAATGACATTTTTTTTATCTTATTTAATTGCTTGATGTCAATGAAACTTGATGTGGCTTTATATATTCCCAGTACTATACCAACCTTCTATTATGGTTTGTTCAGTTTCTAAACAGTTAAAGCATAGGCGTAAATTTGGCTTGTTAAAAGGGGAGGGGGCTAAAATTATAAACATAGAACAGGCCCGCAGAGGGCTTCGCCCCCGCACCCCCTACATATAAATTTTACAATATATTGCAACATTTATTTTAGAAGATGTATAGAAAATACTTCAAATTTATTTATTTAATAAAACCATATTTTAATTAATTTGTTAATAATATTGTTTTCTATATTAATAATATATTATATATCTAATATATTTATGTTCATTTGCAAATTTCTTGAACGAAAATTTGTTGTTATGTCATGCATACGTGTGTAAGACAAAGACAACATATATGGGTACAATGTCCTCTTAATACTAAAATAAGCTTTAAAGATAAAATAGTCATTATCTGTTTTTATACATACTTTTTTCCAAATTTTAAAGCCAATTTTTGAAAATATTCCTTCATTATCGTTGGCACCAAAATTACGACACGAAAAGCAATATAAAGCATAATTTTCTATACTGTATTCTAACCAATTATGTTGGTTAAAATATGAAGCATTAAAACTGCGATTTTGATTCCCAAATTTAGTTTATAGGGTGAGACTGAAAAAACGTTAAAAAAATAAAAAATATTTGATTAATATTTTATTAGTTTCTACAAAACATTATTAATAAGTAATGTAATGTTACATAATTATTATAATTACTTTTAAAACTAGTCTTATTGGACCAGATTGCAAATTACCAACATACATTTTTTCGTCATTTTGTGATAAGTTTGTGTAGCTAGATCTAGATTCACAGTCGGTTTCATTTAAACACAATGTGCGACTAGAAAAACTAGAAGATGCTAATAAATCAGAATCAACGCTATCGGAATCATAATCCGAAATACTTTTTAATTTTTTCGGTTTAGGTTTTGTAAAATTGAAAATATCAAAAACACGTTTTTTACTCATAGTCACACTCAAAACTCGCAATAAAATTAAAAGATGAATTTTTAAGTTTTAATTTTTAACACAGAAAATAACACTGGCTGCTTAATGCTCGTTATAAAATCGTAACTGATCAATCAGTATTCAGTATGTAGCGTTTACCGTAATACCTTCATAGTTATGACTCCAGTCATCGTAACAGATTGTTAATCGTATAGGGTTTTACTTAAATATCAAAGGTAGTGATTTTTTCTATTAGTGAAATAATAGACGCTAAATACACCGAACGTCACGTATACCATTTCTAGAAACCTATTTTATCATGGCGGTATACTTAACCTATTATCGTTGTTATTATAAAATATTAACGTAGCTCAATCATTCTAATTCTATTATAAATTTACAAAACAAAATGCACGCATGATGCATGAACCTTAAGTCCTTAAAGTTTACATAAAACATACCTATCAAATATCCTGTTTAGGAACTATGTAGTACATTTTAAAATTTTCTTTAATAAAAAACCTGAAATTTGTTGAAAAACATAAAAAAATGTAAGGGGCTATACACTTTTTTAGGCGGGCTAAGCCCCCTAAGCCCCCTCCAATTTACGCCTATGAGTTAAAGTTATTTGTCTTGTCGATCACTACAGGAATAATGTTAGCTGGATCTGTAAAGCCTCTATCCACCTTTGGAACTGGGATTACAAATTTAAAACACAGTCTCCAACTTTAAATGCTGATATTTTGGTCTTACTATCCTATACCATAATAAAATAATAAATTATTTAAAGTAAATATAAAAATGAAATTTTACTTATAACATTTTTTCGGTTTGATTTTCTATTCCTATTGCTCTTAGATGACGTGCTGCCTTAATTTCCATATTCTTTTCAATATAATTTATTAAAACAAAAATTTGTGATATCAGTTTGTTTCTTATTATTTTCAAATATCTTGGAGATATATTGCTCGTACTCATATTTTAAATTAAAATAAAATATGAATTAAAACCTCTCATACACAAATAACTGTTCAAAACTAATTTATTTCAAAATCTTACCAAAAATGTCTACATTTTTTCCTTTTTCCTTTACGAAATTTGATTTTTATAACTTCACTCATTTACTTTTAATTTGTTCCTTTTTACACACCAATCGTATAATTTTGATCAATTCTCTAACATTTCTTAACACTCCCCCCCTAATCTCTTCTCTATGTTAAACGTTAAATCTGCTGTTGTCAAAAATATAATTTTGTATTGGAAGCGAGTTTTGTTATTTAATATTGTATTTGTGTTTTAGTTTTCTTTTTCTTTTTCTTTTTCTTTATATTATCATAATTTTGTATTACTAAACTAATTATTGAGCTATCATAGTCGCTGACTAAAAGCTAATAATAAAAATTATAAAAAAAGCATAATTCTGTTAATATATTTAAAACGGTATATTCCAGGTGACTGAGTGAAATAAGCGATTGAATCTTACATACGTGAAAGCCATAATGGGTGAGACTGTTTTCGACCAAATTTAAAATAGGTAAATTCCGTTTTCGGTCAAAACAAAAAATTATATAATAGAACATGTAAAAATTATAATTTATAGATCATTTTAAACTATATGGTCTGTATGAGTAGGTTTGTGAAATATTAACATAAAAATAACGTTAATATAGTTAATATATAGATATTTTTACATTTTAAATGTTTACATTTTCAAAATAAGAAAACAAAAATATCATGAAAAATGTACCCTTACTTTATTATTATTATTTATTTATTACCAAAGTCTTAACAGCCAACATGTTACTATTATAAAGCTATTTTTATTATTTTATTTCACAAGTCGGGTTTATAGCTATACTTATACGCTTATACGTAATATTTGTCGACAGGGTAATAAGTTCATTGGTATATTTCATATGAACGTACATTCAAAGGTTGGTCTAAATGACTAACTCTGGAAATTTCACGGTAGATCATGGTTAAAGAATAATACCATGGCATGATAACACATTTATAACAAATTATTAGAATTCAATACAAAGAACACAAAACGATAAACAATGTAGCTGGGTTCAAACAGTTTTAAACATAATTCATAGTTAATATTATGTTATATTTACTTAGCAACTTTTTACTAATAAATGTGTAGGAGATAGGTATAGTGTTCTATTGACATTGCCAGACAATATTTTATATTTCATTAATTATTTATTATTCATTGTCAAATATTAAAATTAATTATCAATATAAAATTACTTTCATCATCATTATATACTTAATATTTCAATGTCACTTAATACTTTACAGTATATATAAGTTAAGATGATAATCTAGGGATTTTTGAATAATATATTCTATCAATGATACTTGTTTAATTATAAATACAATTCGTGAAGAACCTTATATTACATTTTCATGTTTTAGCTATTAAATTTGGATATTTTATAAATTTTTAAATTACGAAATAATTTGAATGTTTGTGATTTTGAATATTTTTATTGGAATTTGAACTTGAAATAGGTATAAAAATGTGAAAACATTGTGCGTGTATGTATTTATTATTTACTGAAACTGATATTTACAATTTTTTTTTATGAAATCTCACTTTTAATTTTCAAGCTTTTTATCTCAGCATTAAATTATTCTATATCAAAATAAAAAAATAAATAAAAACTCAAATACTTATAAATTATTTGAAATTTTCATTGTGCACAAATTATAGTGGAATATTATAACATTTTTCGATTAATAACAAATAACAAAAATGGTCTAAGTTAATATTAACTAAAATTGATAAATTGTTTTATTTTGTTTAAGGATGTAAAGACAAGTGGCTACATCTCTAGTTTCATCAACATATATTTATACAATGAACCTGTTTACATCATTCTATAGACTTGTAATAATTTAAAAATTATGAGAAATATTTTTTACAAAAATGAGTACTCTTATCTTACTATCTTCTTAGCTAGTCAGTTTTTTGTATACAATTATTATTGGTGCCGAATTAGCACTCAAATATTTATAATCGATTTTCAATTTAACATATCCATTATTATTTATTAGTGACAAGTAATCTGTGATCTACTCAAAAAAGAAATTACACTTGAAACCTACAAGCTACAACTATATGTCTATATACAATAGAACGAGTAGAGTTTCTAGTTTTTTTTGAGCAAATTTAATTAAAAAGTAAAAACGCGTTACAGAAACTTAGATAATAGAACAATAATATTTTTGAACAGAAATGTGAAGTAAGCAAGCCAATTATATATTGTATTAAATGATGATATTTCATAAAATACCTAACTATTATATATATTAACCAAATCAATCCGTTAAAGCATTAATATCAAATTTAACTAGATATTTTATGTATTCCCCGCCATTGCTTAGTTATAGTTGGTATATTGGATTTCGTTAATATAAGAGAAGATTACGTTAATAATAAGTGACCTAGCTACGTGTTCCGAAAACCTTATATCATTAAGCGATGTTCCTCAAGAAAAACAAATTTCTCTACAATCTCCAGCTACAGAACGATCAAATGGAAATGAACAAGGTTTTTTTAAATGCGCTTGTATCACTAAATGCACTAATCGATGCATGCAGTAAGAATGGTGTTTTGTGCAATTCAAAATGTCACCAAAATCAATTATGTTCTAATTTTAACAAATATGATAGATAATATAATTGTAATTATAATGTAATGTTAAAAAATTGTAAGCAAAAATGTATATATTATGACTAAGATGGCTCCAAAACCAATCTTGTAAAAAATAATTTTTTTTTTATAGAATGATTATTTTTTTTATAATTTATGAGAATATTTTTAGAATAATTTAGAATATTAATAATATTAATTTATCCACTTTAATTAGTTATTAATTTAAACACTAATGATTCATAATCTGTAATTCTATAATATAACTAGTGATTCTATGCATTTTCTAGATAAAGTATTAATATAATTTGAATGTAAACACTTAAACTAAAACGTTATGTTAAATTATAAAATAACTGGTTTGATTCTATTTATCGGTAACATATACTTTTTCAGTTTTTAATACAATTTAGTTACATCTCGTATTTATTTAAAAGTATTCAGACGTATTTAGAGAGGGAGTGCAGGGGGGTTGGACCCCGGGCGGTACATTTTGAATTTTGGAGAACATATTGATATAATACGATTACGATATCTATAGGCTTTTCTTACCTAGGCCGGGGCGCAAAATTCCTAAATACGTCCAGACCCGTAGCCAAATCAAATTTTCAGGTTGGGCAAAGCCAATTTTTTCGAGGGGAATTATATATAGTATATATTATATTTTTTATATTTTTAGAGGGAGGAACGCCCCCCCCCCCCTCGTGACTACGGGCCTGGATACGTTTCTGATAGTATTATTATAATTATGCCGTGGAATTAAGATTATCCGTTAGATACTGGACTATGGCCCTGATGAATAATCAAATAATGGTTAATCGAATGTATAGAAAAACTTAATTAATCATTTTTTTTTTATGAACAAAACGAAAAAACTTATTTTTAATTTTCATACATTGTTGTACGTGTGTTTGTATAGATTTTATTATGAGTTACTGCAATGTATAATTTAAAAAAAAATGATGAGTGCTTACAATCAAATCAAGATTTTTTTTCTAAAATAATATTCTGTTATTATTGTTTGCGTTTTCGAAATAATTAATTTTTTTATACGTCGCAAGACCAATGTATCGATATTTTTTACATCGAATTGTTGTCAATATTATACTTTGACATATACGAGTTTACTTGACTAGTCTATTAAAATCAAATTATGCGACCGGATGAATTTTTCACACATTATCGAATGATGTGCCGAATTATCAAATTATATTTTTAGCATCATAAAAATTATTAGTAACGATAAATTTTTCATTTATTTAATAATATGTATTTTTGAATATGACGGTTAATTGGAGTTGTGATTAACCGAGTTACGATTGGATGAAACAAAGTTCCACTGTGTTATTATGAATTTTAAAATTAATACCAGAATACTTACTGTCAGTTACAGTAATTTATTCCGTTCAAAATATAATTTTGACGTACGTTCCACCAATGAACATTAGAAAATTATTCTCTAATGTGTATGTAAAATACTATTATAAACACTATAACATACTATATAATAATATATATTATCATTTTAATCGTATTACGATTGTAGTACTAATGCACTAATATAACTTACTCTACTACTAACCGACTACCAGTACTACCTATTTAGTATTTACCTGTAATCTGTTAGTCTAAGCCAATTACCAATTTCTTTAGTAAATGGTAATAGACAATTATTGCCAATTGATTATCGTCGGTTATATTATACTCAATTGTCTCAATTAATATAATGTAGAAAAAAAAATACAATTAAATATGACTGTATGAGCACCAATAACCGTATTTTGTTTAAACTTTCTTGTCCCATCTTTTTATTCCATAGTATTTTATGTTGTTTCGAACTTCATGCTTATCATTAAATATTTATTTTGATTTGATAAATTGATTATAATTCAAAATAATCTAGACGACTATATAGACTACTAGAGTACTAGAACTAGACCATTTACCACTCGTCACTGACTCATTACAGTCATCACCAATCGGCAATCACCGTTCATCACCACCACTGATTCACTACCCAACTACTCATCACACAATAGATAACACTCGCCAATTTAGTACTTTATTGGATATTTATTACTTGGTAATTAGTACTTACTACTTGCTGCTCGCCAATGTAAAATAATTTAAGTATGAAGTTCAATGTTATATGTAAACATTACAATATTTTATTTATTAACTCTTTTTTACCTGTAACTTGTTTATTAAGTGTATCTTAAATTATAAATTATAGTTTCTGAATTCAACTGTATATTGCTTTTATGAGTTTGAATAATGGTTATGCTTCATGTTAAATAATAATGTTAACAACATTATAATAAGTATAAAGTGTTAAATTTCAAATACTCCTAATCTATGTTTGTTTTTGGAATGGAATTAATATTTTATAATCCTCTTTGAAATGTCAAAGAAAAAGATAATTACATACATATATAATTTGCCAATTTTCACGAGAAGATCAAAACAAGAATCAAATTTCAAGGAAAATAATAGTTGTAACAGTTAATATTAATGTGAGTTTATTAGTATTATTATATTTTTAGTAGTCATAACTAAGAATATTTTGATAAAAGTTAATACTTAACTAAAGTTTAATAATGGTTTTCTTAATATACTTACTAAGTACAATTTTTTTTTAGAAAACTACTACATATTTTTAAAGGACACAAATCATAATATAATGTTTACAACTTATCTGACTACAGTGGTTGTTTTTGCTGAAGAAAATTAACTTCATAAAGAATTAAAGAAACATTAAGAACTAATTGCTATTGAACAAGGTATATAGTTATTAAATTATTCACTTGGTATATGATCATTTACAATTATTAACACCCTAATATTATAGCACATTTTCAGTCAATAGTAATGTTACTAAATTATTACCATACATTAATAAAAAAATAATAATGATTTTAATGACAAGTTAAAGACAACAATATTTGAGAGTACAAACACATTTAATCGTATTTTGATTATAATTAAATTAATTTGTCCTAGATCGTAAATAAAATAACTTCCTATTTTTTATGACAATACATGATATATACTAATAAAAAATAAATTTAAGTAATAATGTGATAATGCATGGATAGTGTAAGTTTATTTTTAGTGCTTATAATAATAATAATTCTTATAGTTTGTTCTTTTTGATTAAACAATTACGACACTGTAAAAAACATATTTAAAAAAGTTAGATTTTATAAATTTGATAAATCATATAAAATTAATATCTCATTTATTCTAGGTATATACCTTTCAATCATTTTTAACAAATTAATCTATTTTATTGGTAATTTTTTTTATTTTCTTCTCAAACATTATTTATATTTTCTTTACATATGATTTGATCATAGATGTTTAATATGTAATAAATAATATTAGTAGTTCAAAATAATTTAATCTAAAAAAATGTTTTTTTTTCTAAGAAGAAGAAGAAGAAGAAGAAGAAGAAGAAGAAACTAATATTCAATGTGATTTGTACAAGTGTCATTGTTGAGCTAAAAGTTTACCTACCACAGTATAAAGAAAGTTGTAGAGTATAAAATGTCTTAAAAGTTGGTTGCGCCATTTGATGATAGGAAAATTTATCAGGTTTGTTGTTTTATTTATTCATAATGGTTTACTAAATTAAATACTAACTATTTGATATAGAATTGATTTAAATTATTAAAATAAGGTATTTAATAACAATACATTTTGTACAAAACAATAAATTAAATAGTCAGATTTCATAAAAGAAAAAAATATTTTATGTTTTATCTTTTACAATTTATTTGTTAAAGATGTAATTTATTAATCTTATAAAGTGGTTTAAATTAAAGATATTTTTTTTATTAAATTTAACAGTGTTAAATTTGATTACTGTATTTGTATCAATTGCTTCTCAACTTGTTTATTGAATAAAACCACAGTAATATTGTTTTATTTTGTACATAATTTATTCAAAAATTAATTAAATGGTACATAACAATTTTTTTTAATTATTTAAATAAATGTAATATTTATATGGTATATACTAGAAAATAGTGCAAAGGAATATTTTACTTTTCATAACAAGTCTATGGTAATTAATTAATTTATACAACTAATGCCATTCACATACTGGAATTTTCAAACATGAAAATGTTGCACCAGAGTATTTAATAATAATAATAATAATAATAATAATAAAACAATAGGCCATTTTGTTCACAAACAATAAAGGATAAAGCTAAAGAAATTTTAATATATTTGACTAATATTATTAAAAAAAAAAGATGTTTTATAATATTCCATTGTGTGTATTATACAAAAGGTCTTCCAATTTTAATGACTCAAATGGTGGGATTATATTGACTCTTACATGATCTGCACAATTTTTATCACAAACAATTTAAAAAATAAATTTTGTGTTAATCATTTGTCACTAAGGTTCTTAGAACCCAGTTTTTTAAATACAAAAAGTAAATAAATTATTGAATATTTCAGAAATTTCCAGTTTTTTAACTGTGATATTTTTGCTTACTAGTCATTATTCAATAATGAAAAATAAAATTACCAATCCCAAAAATTTAAAAATTTGATCTGATCTTGGTAAAAGTATTACTACTACAGATTAAATTTTGAATTAATTAATATATATATATATATATTTAAAATATCATTTGAAAACTAAGACTATTAATTATAATAATAGATAATACTGTAACTGTTTTCAAAGCTGAATTAATTTAAAAATTTTATTTTTTGATTAAATCAAATGCAATATTTAATAATTTTGTTTATGAGTGTGTTATTTAATTATTAGCTCTGCTCCTGTTTCATAAGATTATTAAACCATTTTAACATTTTTCACATGTACATAGTTTAATCATATCTGTATGTATATTAATATATTTAAAATAAGATAAATTGTAAAATATAAGATTATACTATAAATCTATTAAAATATCGGTATAGTTTTATATTAATAAAACTAAATCTTAAGCCTTAAATTAAAAAAAATAATAATAACAAGTTACATTTTGTTGATATAAATAACTATATACTAAAATATATATAAAATCCAAATTCACAATTCAGATTATTCATTATATATGGTATTAATTTTAATTAATAAATACTGTGGAATTAGAAGCCTGAAAAAATCTATTTAAATTCTTTGTGTAAATATTTTATTTTATTATCCATTAAAAAAATAGTTTATTATATATTATTCACTGTTCCATATAAAATAATAGTTTATATTTATGAAATAAATATTTTATATTGTACACTACTATTTGTACATTGAATATTTATTCTAAATTTAAATACAAATTAAAAATATCCCATTTGAGTCAAAACTATTAACTATCATTATATAATTGAAACAAATAATTGCTATCTATTTATATGACTTTTGAAAAAATAATATTGCATTTTTAGATAAGTGAATTATTGATCATACTATAAAATAAGTTTGAATAATAAGAATTAGTCGTTTTTTTTTTTTTTTTTTGAGATAAAAAATCGATTTGTAAATTGCATTTTTAAAATCTTAACACTTAATTTTTTTAAGTTAATAATAATATTTTTATAAGACGTTCAAAGTTTATTTTATTTGCACTATATTCTTCATATTTGATAACATTTAATTGTACATAAATCTAGAGTTATGTAACATTTAAAATCTTTTAGTATGTATAGTATATATAAATGATATAATTGCTCACAAGGTACTTAGTTTTCAATATGTCTGGTTTATTACCATTAAAACAAATTATTAATTATAAGTTTTGGTTTTGCCATCACACTAGTTGTCATTTTTACCATTGTTTATTTATTTAATTTTATGTTTTTCCGATAATGAACAATCATTTATCCATTATTTTTTACATAAACATCTAAAATTAGTGACTATAAGCCCAAATACAAAATATACGAGACGATTTGCAACAGATATTTTTAAGCAAATTTCGGATCTCGCTATAAGTTGAACTTTTTGTATGAACATGAAAAAAATGTCAAATTTTTAAAAATTGTCCCGCTCTCTTCCCCATACCACCTAACTACCTTCCCTGGCTGTGGGTCTCAGTGCAACACAAAAATATATTCACCCCCCACCTAAACATTTCTGGGCGCGCCATCGCTTTTCTACGCATACATAAAATACAGGGGCCAAGTACCATACATAAATCAGGTTGGCCAACCTAAGCGTATGACTTGAGAACATAGACTTCTCCCTTCTCCCCTCCCAATCTTGCTTTACATACTATATAATAATAATAATTATAATGTGGTCTAGAACGTTCCGCCATCATTAAAACGACTAACGAGGCCGTTTATCTTTTTTCGTTTCACACTAGGTATTTGTTTTCATTAGAAAATTGATGATTCGACTGCCTAATGCATTTTTGCTGTACACACCGTTTTATATGATTATTTTTAGTTGAATTTTCTTCTGTTAAACCAACATTAACGTATTTTATATTTTTGGGGCAATAATTTTTCTAAACTATTTCTGTTTAACAGTACATAGTAACTGTCGATAGAATATTATATAGGTAAAGTATGGGATTATGACGGATCGATTTTGTACGATCAATCAAAGGCAAAGGCACGCGTATCTCAAAAAGGACCGTAACTCTCCAACTGGGTACCGATTCCGACTACCGGGTGTTTAGTGACTACTGGCGTTACGGAGGTTTCGGTCGTCCGTGGCGGAAATAATTTTCAATATTTCCGATCCACGGGTTTTTCCTTCCGTTCCGACATACGCCGTGTTCGCTGAAGCTCTGCCCGCTGCCCCATTCACTCGGCACTCGACAGTACAGTACGTTCCCGGTCGGTTCTCCGCCACTTCCTTTTTCCTGCACTACGTCATAGAATTTCGTGATCACGTGACCGGCAGCGCCATCTTGCTTGATTTTGGTATTTTTGTTGGCTCCCTGTTGGTAATGCTCAGATCGCTCGACTCAACTACTCACTATTTTATACGGCGGGCTACGTTACATATACCTATATTATACACCAGCGTACTACAACTACTACAACTACCAAAAAGGCTTTCCCCCAGTTTGCGTGACGTGTGGCTTTGTGTTTGTGTGCGTATGTACTTGTAATAACGTCTTGCGCTCATTAGGACAGACGCATTGCCTGTAATCCGCTGTTGTGAAGTTTAAGGTTTTTTTTTTATTATAATTTATATTATATAGAAGTATCTCTAAGCGGAATTTATTGTGTTTTTTTTTTTAATTTTTTTACCGTTTCCGAGATAGTGCTTATTGTTATTAACAGAGGTTCGCGAAAAATGATTTCCGCGACCGTCAATCCGTACGCGCGCGTTAATTCGAAAACAAAAATGTGATCTGAGTTATGATCAGTACATGAAGCGAACAGCAGTGCGTCGTCATCGGTCCTCTCGCCGCTGCGGTCTCGTTCGTGCGGCGCGTAAACAACTCCGCCGGATAACAACCGCCACACGGAGGGCCGCTTTACCCCTACGTCGTTTTCATATTATTCACCTCTCCTCCATCGATCGATCAGCGATCGCATTAAAACGTGAGTGCTGTCGGCGTACATAATATTACAACACACAGGTACGCGTATCGTCTATTCGCCGTTGTTTCTCCAGAATTCGATTTGCGTGTTCCGAGAATTGTATTACGTCCGTGCTTGGCGAACTTTTCGTTTTCGTTTTTAGGTCTCGCACACTTGTCATTAATTCGTGACGATGAAGATAATGACTAAGAAATACGGCCGTCTAACGATGACATCGGTCGAAAACATTGATACTACGTACCTTGTGTAACAATAATATAGGTGCTAAGTAGTGGTGAGTCGTACACTCGTACTGAATAATTCTGTGTTGGTTGGAGTCATATCGGTCGTTTTCTAAAGCTGTGGTGTTAGGTTAGGTTTTCAGCTTCCGTTCATCCATATACAATGATTATTATTTTTATTTATAATCAAAAGAATCTTATCAACGCGCCGTGTACAACAGCTATTCTGGACGTAGTACAATTATAATAATATACGTTATTCGAATGTCAACTCACTGCCGATTGCACAATTATTATGTCTAAAATCGTTTCAATCGCGTGTTGGAATGTTTATTTTATGTTCGTGGCTTCTATGAGAATTAGATGAGTTTAGGCGTTTCGATAGCGAATTTTCCTTCTGATTCGGAAATAAATGATTTAGGTCAATAATATTTATCAAATGCACTCACCCAATAGATATAACTAGAATATTTTCTCGGACGTCGAATTTGTTGTTATTCGTTTTTTAATGTTATATACAGGAACGAGCAATTTTTTTCGATTTCTAACAAATAATATTGAATTGCACGTTTTTTTATCTATACTTATGTGAAAATAAATTGAAACAATAACATTAAACAATTTAAAGTCCAGAATAAAAAAATAGATATCTAAAAAAAATTTAAGTACCTATATTTAAAATATTTTGTGTTAAATATCAAACTTGTTTTATCAACTTATAATTTTTTATGGATGCATAATTTCCTTGTTCATATTAATTTGAAGTAGGTATATATTTAGATATTAATTGCTATTTATCATAACTTGTAATAGAATAAATAATATACCTTATAATATAATTTAAAATGTTGGAAAAATTAAGAACATTTTAATTTTTCTTTAATTTTGTACTTAAAATAATATAATTTAAAATTCTATAAGTATTAATAGCTATTATCTAATATTGTTGTTGTTGTTCATTAATAAAATAACTTGTTGGCAAATTTCATTAATAAGAATTTTTAATTTTATCATTCCAAACTATTAATATTAATTTTTTAGGTTTTGGGGATTAACAATTACCTATTACATAATGTATGATATTGAATGTATCTAGGTACTATTTATAATTTAAAAATTTTAATATCGTTATTTTGTTTTCAGATTCATTTTCATTACGTTAACTACTCAATGCAATGGCAGACACAGAAATTGAACAGATAAATGAAACTGATTTAAGTAATTAATTTTTAAAAAATTTTAAGTTACAGTTAAAATAAAAAAATTAAAGTATTCCAAGCATATATTTTTTAAGATAAAAATAATTTATTTTTTATTTTATGTTTTATTATAGGTGTTAAATTAAATGGTAATATTCGTGCCAATACTGAACAACTTAAACAATCGATTGAAACACGAAAAGCCAATAAAATGATTGATAAAAATGATCAGAACCGTGGTTCTAGTTTAAATTCTGATAAAAGTTGTGTAGAAAGTAGTAAATCTTTATCTAACTGTAGTAATGATGTTGAAGATGATTACTGTGAAATAAATGATGAAGATAATGACAGTGAAGATGAACATCAAATTAATAATACAGATTGCAAATCAGATAATAGTATTATCGAAGATGATCAGACTCTTGACAGTGAAAATGCGACTATGAATAGTGACGATTTTTATGATCCAGAAAAGAGTTATAATGGTACCAAAGAAATAAATAGTAATGACAATGAAGAACAAATGGAAGTTGATGATTCAGTAGAAGAACAAAAAACAGAAGATGATGAACAAATGGACGACGAAGAGGAAGATGAGGACGAAGACGAAGATAGAATAATTGATCAAAATGATACTGAAAGTAGGTCAAACGAGATAAAAAAATCATTAGAAGATTCTAGAATAAATCTTGATAAATCTGTGACTATTGTTAAAGTTCCAGATCCTAAGCAAAATTTAGGTAGTAGTAGTAAAAAAAAAATGAAAAGTTTACCTGATATAACCTTAACTCCACGTAGAAGTACACGGAATATAAACAAACTTAAAAGTTTTAGTGATAAAGATGAAGAGAAGAAAGATAATTTAGTAGCAGATGATAACACTAAAATTTCACCTCAAAAATCACCAATGCTTACCAAACCAATTGTTGTTAATGATACTAAAAAATTGGTGGAAATTGCTGCTGGAACAAAACAAAAAAGTAATAAAAAAGAACCAACTTTAGTTATCATTGATACTAACATGTTAACAGGGCGAAGTAATTTACCTTTAGCGGTATCTGTGCAATCAAACACTTCAAGTAATGCCATGAATGTCACTCAAACAGTTAGTAAAACAATTCAAAATTCCTATAATCGAGTGCAACATTCACAGACTACTATCAAACCTTTTATATTAACTACTACACCAACTCCTATTACAGCTCCCACCAATGTTCCCAAACCTCCAATTATATTACCAACTCTAACTGATGATATGTTTGTTGTTGAAGCTCCGTCTTTTATTGTGCCTTATGTATATGAAAAACCACCCAAAAAACCATTAAAAGAATTTGTTGAAAAAATTGTAAAAATAAAAGTTAATAAAGGAGACGAAGACGAAAATCAATGTGAAGAATCTTCAGATAAGAAAAATGAAAATAATCGGATAGAAAAATGTAATAAAAAATTGGATACTAATGAAAAGATGGATGTTGATGAATCAGAGAATGAAGTATCGGGTCACGGGAAGAAATTGGATGGCGGTAAAGATTCTGATCCTAAAAATAATGAAAATGGTGATGTACAAATGTTAGAAGAATCAGAAAGTTCTAAAAAAGATGACTCTAAATCCAAAAATTTGTCTGAATCAACAGATTTAAAAAAAAGTGATAGCATTACCGATCTCACTGTTGATTCTGATGAAAAGAAAACTGATGTTGCTAAACCAAAGATCCAAAGTTCCAATTACTTTGAAAATCCTTTAGGCAAGTTTTTCATGCAAATAGGTGTAAACCTTGTTCAAGAGCATGTTCAACTTGATCTATTACGTACTCAAAGAAGAAAAAGAGATCGTGAAGGTGATAAATGTCCCGAAGAAGTTCATATGGCTATTAGTTCTTTAATTAAAACTTTAGAGTTTAGTAAAGAGAATAATGATCCATTCCAATTTGGCTTAAAAAAATGTGAACTGTGTAATTTTAAATCTGAATCAAGTTTAGTAATGGCTCATCATTTAGAAACTCCACATATGACAGCCAATTACTGTTATAGATGTAATTTCTGTACTTTCCAAGTACGCAGTCCTCACGAAATATTACAACACATGGATACACATAATATAAGAGGGCGTTTAGAAAGAGGTCCAGCTTTGCACCAATGTCCAAGCTGTCCATTTGAAGATAGTTATAAGGGTAAATTAACCAGGCATTTGATTTCTTGTTCGAAAAAATATCGACCGGAAATCAATCAGGTAAATAATTATTTACATTTTTGTATTAAATTATGTATTTTATAAACAAAGAATATTTTATTCAAGTTAATTATTAATTATTTACTTAGGCACCTCCATTAGACTGGGAACCTCCTGCAAAAATACCAAGGGTATTACGAAATAAACCTTCAATGAGTCCTGGTAATGCTGTTTACCAAGCCGCAATGTCTGGATTTAAACAATTTCCCAACCCTAATATGTTACAATTACAACAACAACAATATAATAAAATGGTTCTTGCATCTGGTGTTAGAGCTCGTGGCCGTACTGTTTTACCAGGGCAACGATTTCCCGGAATGGTGCCTTCTTTTCCGACTACACTGCCAAATCAAACTTCTGGAGGTTTGTCATTTACTAAATTAATTCAATTAAAAAAAAAAATAGCCATTTATTATAACAATAATTACTGCTTTCTATATTTAAATAGATAAAAATACATAAAATATATTGATAGATAAACTAAGAAAAATTAATTTTTCTATTATATTTAATGTGATTTAATTATATGTTCAATTGGCATTTATCACATAATATTTGTTCACAGGAATTTTACTTAAGAATACTAGTATTAAACCAATCAATCAACCAATTATTGTCCCTACACCTTATTCAATGAACAATCACACATATCAGGTAATTATTATTGTATTCTATTACAAGTTATAACTGGAGGCTGTAAAATAAAAAAGTTTTAAAATATTCAACCCTACTACAGAACTTAGTTCAATCTCATTTTTCAAAAAAAAAATTAAAGCATTGCTCATCGAGTTTTATTAAATGTTAAAGTTTAAACTAAAATATTAACGTCCTATAATTGTATTTAAATAATTTAAAACCCTAAATAAATATCTACTTATTTAATATTCCTATTAATCTATTAATCAATACTGCAGAAATATTAGTTATTTAACTGAAAAAAAATGTTATCGTCAGATACTATCTTGAAAGTCAATAAATGTCTTATTTAAAGATTAATAGTAAAATTAACTTGTTGAGTATTCCCTATCTAAAAATATTTACAAAAAAATCTATATTTAAAGTTAAAAATGGTATTTTAAAACCAATAAATGCTCATTTTAATCATAATCTAAATAGTATATTTTATTGATCAGGATTATATAGTCTTCCACCGAGAGAATGCTAACTGAGTGGCAATTTAACTTGCTTATTGTCAGTTGCTACAAATTCCTACCCACTTTATCAGTTTAATTATTTCCCGTTGTACTATGGCAACATGGTGGTGTATTTTATTTGGATGTGCGAGTAATTTGTGTTCTCTTGGTAGATGGACAATAGAATCACTTATTTAAACAAATTTAAACCTTAAATTGCATAAAAATCTCCTTCATAATAATAATTTATTTTTTCCTCAAAAAAAATTGATTCATAAACTTTAAATTTAAAAATAATGCCTTAAAAGTATAAACTTGATTAATTAGTATAAAAATACCACTCACAATTAATTTAGAAAATTATTTTTTATTTATTTTTATTTTTTAGCAAAATTCAAATAGTAGTAAATCTGTTCAACAACCAAGTATATCTATAACACCTCTGCCTCGATCATTTCCATCAAATAGCACACAGTCAGCTTTTGTGTCTACCATATCTAAATCCAAACCCCAACAAACTCAGTCGTCATCCACTTCAACTAATAGTAGCAACAAACCAACTTTTGTAATATGTGAAATATGTGATGGCTACATAAAAGACTTAGAACAGTTGCGTAACCATATGCAGTGGATACATAAAGTTAAAATTCATCCAAAGATGATTTATAATCGACCACCACTTAACTGTCAAAAGTGTCAGTTTAGATTTTTTACTGATCAAGGTCTTGAAAGACATTTACTAGGGTCACATGGTTTGGTCACATCTAGTATGCAAGAAGCTGCTAACAAAGGCAAAGATGGTGGAAGGTACTATTATTTGTATTTATAATTTTGTATAGATGTCAATGATATGTATTTTTATTTTTTATTTTTTTTTTTTATTAGATGTCCAGTATGTGGTAGAGTTTATCAATGGAAGTTATTAAACCATGTAAGCCGTGACCACTCTATATCATTAAAGCCAGCACATTTATCTTACAAATGTACTGTTTGCACTGCAACATTTGGCATGTATAAACAGTTTGAAAATCATGTATATTCGGCACACAGTAATGTAGCTAAAAACTCGAACAAGAAACCTCTTGGTAATCAACCTGTAGCTTCTTCATCTTCTTCATCAACTTCTATAACATCTACACCAAAGGTAAATAATTAAGCATTTTAAATATATATTTATTTTAATGTTTGATATCCATATAATTAAATAAAAAAATGTTATTTTCTTTAATTAGCCATTAAAAATAAACGATGAAATTACTATAATACCACAACCACCTAAGATTCAAAATTTGTCTGTTAAAAGTAGTAATAGTAATAAACCAGTTACATCAACTGGAAAACAAAGTTCAACTCCAACAGCAAAAGCCAAGGTATGAAAATTTAATATTCTATACTATTTTCTATTAATTTTTTTTTAATTTACTTGTTTAACAATATCTCAAAAGAGTTTGTTTCCAATCTTATTTTTGATACCTGATAGATATGATTAATAACATAAAATAAATTTAATAAAACTCAATTGTCATTTTCATGATGATTTTTTATTTTTATTAATTTATTTCAATGTAACTAAAAATATATGTTTTAGTTCATTTTAATTTTTACACATAAATATTTTTAGGTGTAAATGAAAAATAATATGAAGCTATTTGATTTTTAGTTTTAAGTTTTGAAGAATATGGAAGATATCAAAGATTGTTTGCTTATCCAGTTACTTGACTTATTTTTAATTTTGTTAACATTTATCAGGTCAAAAGAATGACAGGTAACATAATTAATTATATTCGAATTTAATTATTCGCCAATTATAATTTTTATAAATATAATGGATATTATTATTGTTGATTTCAAAATTGTATTCTGTTTTTGACTATGACAAACAGTGTGTAGACCTATATTTAATTATATTTTACTGGAATGTAATCTATGAATATACAATTTGTTATAAATATTACTAATTAGAAATAATTTTATATTAACGTTATTCCCCAGAATATTATGTATATTATGTATCATCTATCCATGACTGTAAATAACAGTATGTTTATTTTCTCAGTGGAGGTGTATCTATTATTTTTGTATATCAAACAATCAATTACACACTTTATTTAAGTTGTTCCCATCCTTTATTTATTTTATTATTATTATTTTTTTTTTTTACTTAACTGGAAGCACTTATACTGTTTATATATACATATATATATGTGTGTGTGTGTGTGTGTATATATAACTGTATTAAACAATTTATTCTAACAATTTAATTCTAGTTTAGATCAGTGTAATATGCCAATGCTATTATTGTACCATATTGGATGTACATTAATAATATAGAATAAGCCTATATTTCTGTACTCTGAAATTTTATTTTTAATTGTTTCTTTTATTCAGACTAATCAGACTGATAAAAAACAAATTATTAAAGTTAGTAATAACTTGAAAAAAATTAAATTATTATATATAGGAGATTAAATTTTTTTTATATTATATCTCCAAATAATAAATGTCTGAAATAGTGTGAAAATGATGTTTATATTTTTTAACAATTAATAGATTACACTCTTTTTGGATTGTAAGTCTAATAATATTACTTTTCATTGAAATGGCAAACCTAAAAAGAAATAATTATGTTTAATGAATTCTTATGAGATTAATGCAAGTGTAATAAAATAAGCTTATTAAGTTTTCATTAAACAGTTAACCAATATAAAAGTAGATTTAGTTATCTTTATTGTGATCAATATTTACCTAAAAAACAACAAATTTGCTTTGAGAACTCAAGAAATAAGTATTTTAAAACAATCATATATACTCCCAGACTATAATACAATATAATAATTGGTTTGTTTACTTTACTGGAACCACTTTCATTCAAAAAGCTAAGCATTTCATGAGTCTTAAGGTAAATCAAACAAACAAATAAATAGTACATTGAAAGACTTCAATCATTTCATTCAGTGTAAAATGTAGTAGGTATTTTATAAATTAAAGATTATTAACTATGCATTTTGTCCTTAGTTATTTCCTTTTAATTGTTAATTGTTATAAATGTATAATGAATATAAAATATTCTGTAATAAAAAAAGACAATGATAATTGCAAATTGATCAATTTGATAGAAAATACAGATACAATTCTCATTTTAATAATCTGATTAATGTGAAAAGGAAAATTATTCCTTTGATCATTTGCAAGTCTGTAACTGAGGTAAAAGTTTGACCTTTCACCCTAAAGAAATTTTTTTTTCAGTTACGGCGTTATTTTATTTAATAGACCGTCATATCAGTATTTGTTTTCACTGTGTATCTCGCGCATAATAAAGGAACTAAGATATTCCGTATTTCTATAATTATGACTCATGTTCAGTTCAACCTCATAATATACTGATTTGGTTCCCGTTTCTGTTCAGGTCAAATAGTTAAAATTTTCATTTTTAATCAATTTTTTGCATATATATATATTTGGACTGCCCTTTCATTGCCGAAAACGTCTGAAGACTTTTTATAATAGTTCTATGATCATAAAACACCATGTACCATGCTGTTATATTTTATATACCTAAGGCAGGGGTCAGCAACCTTTTGAGATAGCAGAAAGTTACAATTTACATAATTTCCCAGTTTTTTAAAAAGCCACAAAACATTGTTTCAATATTTTAGTATTTACTCAGGCGCGGATCCAAGAGGGGCAAAGAACCATGCCCCCCTCCCGTAGACTACCACACAAGTAAATTTTAGGACGTCTGTTTTTGGCAGCCGATAAAATACGATACCTGGTATTCACCCTCCCCCGTAAATACATTCTGAATCCGTGCCTGCTATTTTATAATTGATTTTCGATTTAAAATAAACGAATTTACACACGAAATAATATTTATTCATGTAAAACATACTAATATTTTTAACACAAAATATATTCAAGTATTTTTTACAATAGCAATAAATAATACAGTTATTGAATAATAAATAGTTGGTTACAGGTATGATTACATTAATGGAAGCATTGGCGGTTTACATGCATTTGTAAAATTTAGTACCTACATACTTTTAATTTTAGTTAATTACGATGACTTATGCAAGTATTTCATATTTTTAAAAGCAACAAGAATATATAATATAAAATTATATATATATTTTTTTTTTATTCGTTTATTTAAATGAATATTTACAATCTATACTAGGGGGTACAATAAGTAAAATGTTTAGCATAATGATGAATAAGACATTGAAAGACATAAAGGAGCTTCACATTAGAGATACCTGAGCTTAAATAATTTCCTTAAAAGGTAGGTATGCTTCAGATATTGAGTAGGTCTCTAGGCCAGTTGCATTTGAGGCGTCTTGGCGGGTTTTCTGGAAGATGGTTGGAGTGAAGTTGAGCGATGAGGCAGTTGGGGTGGTCGGCCGTTTTGAAGTGGAGGCGAGTATAGAATTTGGTAGCTGTTTGTTTGATAGTATCAATTTTTAGTTCGTTGTGAAAGCTAAGAGACTAAGATTGGTAACGTACCAGAGGGCATTCACAGTCATTCGTAGGCAAATAGCTTGGAAAACTTGGATAGCTGGTTTGGCTGAACCCGGGTATGGACCTAAGGAGCCGCAACTAAAGATCGAAAGAGCAGCAGGTTGCTGACCCCTGACTTAAGTGATGACTGCCGACTGGTTGACTATTACCATTAGACAACAAGTAGTTATGCTACTGTTTTGGACGCACTATAACTCGGCATGTATAAAAATATATTGTGAATCCATAACTCTACATCCACTGTACTTCCGCACGGTTGAAAAAATGAACAGCGCCGTAGCTCCACATTTTAAAAATAATTTTAACACAAAAAGTCTACTCGCCATAAAATGAATAAAGATAGCGTTATTACAAGTCCGTATCTGTGAGGGGTCCTAGGGTCCGGACACCCCCCCCCCCGAAATGTTTAAAGATAACCACGTTTTACTGCTAAATATAGTTTATTGACTAAAATTTCAATATCTATATTAAAAAAAAATGTTGGACCCCGAAATTTTTTTCAGTTACGGCCTTGACGCTATATCGGTTTAAAATATTAAACCATGTTAAAATTAAACTATTATACAAAAAAATAATATACAACTTATAAATAAAAAAAATTGAATTATATAATAACAACCATGCAAATTAATAGATATAATTTTGTAAAAAGTTCGGCTAAATAAATAAATAAAATATATTAATAATATTTTATATTAATTTATTTTAACTTACATTATAATTTTATTACATTTAATTGATACCCAATACTATTTTATTTTATAACTTATAGATACATTTTTTACCGACAACGACGATTTTTGTTGTATGTATTAATTATTATTATTATTTTTATTAAATATTTAGTTTTATTTAACTTAAATAACATATATTATATTTTGTATTTAAACAATAAAAAAAAATTATGTGCGGAGTTATTGTGTTAAAAACAAAACCTTGTATGCAGAGTTTGGGTGCTCAAAAAAAAACCATATATACGGAGTTAAGCTGATATATTATAAAGTGGCCACAATGTATATGCAGTTATTGTGCATTATTTCAACGATTGTTAACGCACATTTTTAACTATGTGAGTTATGTCTACTTTAAAGTTGATAGTCCTAAACTGCTAATCCTATAAAATTGAGTAGGGAAATGTGGGTAATTAAAAATTGTAAAGCAACTCGAGCAGTAACGAGATCATAAAACATTTTAACTGGAACCAATTCTGCTACTCCCGATGTAACAGCTCCTTAATATAGATATAAAATGTTTATCTCACAAAATCAATACTGACCCACTCAAATTACACAAATGGTCTATGAAATGCACTATGTACATATCACTATTAAAAAGACACCAAATCCGTATGTGTTGTCTCCGTCCTACAATGCATTCAGACCATTCAGTAAAATCAAATTTATGTCGCTGTTAGCTTAATATAAGATTAAATTAACCTATGATGAAACTTAAAGGTAAGAGCAATATCTATAATCTCTCATTAGTTTTTACAATATTTTAATTTTTAAACAAGTTATGACAAGCTACCTATCTAAAACACTAAAATATAAAAATGCTCATGACTCGCTTCAAAATTAAAATATTTTAATAAACCATCAAGAAATTAGAGATAAAAAGTTAAATATTTTAATAAATATGATTAATAATTAACAAAACGCAATATATTAATAATATAGTAACAGCTAAGAGATATCAAAGCGTTATTTGTTTTCTATCTCTTCCCCATGCTTAACACAGTTTATGTTCAGTAAAACCAACCTTACTTTGTTGTTTTGATTACTTACTACCAGTACTACCTGAAGTGTATTGACCAAGAATCGTGATTTTTTTTTTTTTTTTTTGACAAAACTAGTAGAAAAAATAATTCAATCTTTTACTTCATTTTCTATTTGGATATGTCTAAGTCAATCTAATGGTTACTTACGAGTTACTGCTTACTACTGAGAAAGAGTATCAAAAGTAAAAATTTACCAGTACATTTCTCGATGTATTCGGAAAAAATAAAACGAAAGAAAAACAGGAATTTTTCACAATTTTTTTTGTTATTAAAAAACGAATAGATAATAATCATATATTCAATTGTAACTTATGACTTATGACCAATTAATAAAAATACATTACTACAGGTTTTATTCCAAACTTCAACATTATTGTCACCATCCTATAATCATTTAGTCCCCCATCTATCATCACGAGTCACGACCTTAATAGTCGGACCATCACGTACTCTTCCCGACAATCAACTACGCCGCCTCAAGAGGCGTTGATACTTGATGTAATGAACTATTAAATTAATATTGATTTAATAATACAATCGAAAGTTTTTATGTCTTCCAACATCGCTGGATGACTACTCTTATTATGTGCTTTCAGTGCCGGATTAAGGTAATTAAGTGTAATGTATTGTGGCTTTAAGCAAATGAACAGACGGCCCTAATTGGCCATAAGGAGAAAAAAAAGGTGCTAGTTAGCAATTTCATTTTTTCAAATTTTATTTATGAATATAAATAATAATCGTGCCAAACACATTTTTAAATTATAGTTGAATATTAAAATACGTGTATATTTATTATAAAATTAATCACTATCATCGTTACAACTGTATGGTCACTTGTTTCTCTTTATCTTTCATTTATACATAATTTTTTTTTTCTGGCTTTTTCATTTGAAAAAGTTCTAATGGTATCATTCAAGTCTAGAAATCTTACAAATTCACTTTCGATTCTCAAAATTCCAAGATTCTGCAGATTATTTTGTGATAGTGAAGATCGTAATATGGTTTTTAACAATTTTAATCGGAAAAAAATTTTTCACCAATAAAATTGGTACACACAAGAAAAAGATATAAGCGTAATAATCTTTCAATATTTGAAAAACTATATAGCTATTACTGTAATTACTTACCTATTACTTATTAGTAGGGCTCGGATTTTGTAGCAAATGCTTCTTTTGAGGGAAGTGTGATAGAAAGATAATTCTTATATATAAATACGTTTTGAATCGTTCTGATTTTAATGAAGTAAACTTTTTTTTGCTTTTTTTTTGCTTTTTTCCACAAAATCTGCTTTTTATTGCTTTTCCTCCTATTTGGTTATTTTTTCTTGATTTTTACATATTTTTCTTGAAAACTTAACTTATCTCTATGTATATTATACGTCTTGGATTATATTATTATTATCAGAAATTATAAAACCAGTGAAAAAACCAGTAATAAATATGTGACTGATAAAATAATTGTCGTTATTGTGCCGAAATAGTTTTATCTACAATTATCTATAGTTGTATTTACGACTCAAGGAAAGAGAAAATTATCTGAATTATACCTACGTATTTTTATAGCACGTTCTAATACTTTAGTTGGCTGGTAAATATCAATCGACAATCAGTGAGGTATAAACGTATAGTGTTCTAAATAATTTCTTTCATCGTCAAAATGCCAAAAGTTAAAAATTTAAATTTAAAATTAAAAAAAATCGTAAGAGAATTCGGTGAAAATGTGCTTATGACTGACGGAAATATTATATTTTGTAAATTGTGTGAAGTCAAAATAAATTCGGATAAAAAATATAACGTTCAACAACATATTTGCAGAGAAAAACACAAAGAATCATTGAAAAAACTTGAAGCTGCAAAACATAATGCAGTTCAGCCTTTCATTCAACAATTTTGTAAGTCTGATTTTATTGCTGACCTATGTTCCGCACTTGTAGCGGCGAATATCCCCCTAAACAAATTAAATAACGAACATTTTCGGTCATTTCTTTCAAAATATTGCAATAAAACTATTCCAAATGAATCAACTTTACGAAAAGGATACTTCGATTCTTGATACACTAATACGATAATTAAAATACGCGATGCTGTGAAAGGCCAAAAAATATGGGTTTGCATAGATGAAACAATTGATAGTGTGCGACGTAATGCAGCTAATGTCATTATTGGTATTTTGAAACCACAAGATGTTGGTAAAACCTATCTTATTCACACAGAATATTTAGACAAAGTGAACCATAGTACTATTTTTCAATTATTTGACAAATCTATGCATATTTTATGGCCAAATAATGTTAATCATGAGGACATTTTATTATTTGTTTCGGATGCCGCGCCGTATATAAAAAAAGCTGGCCGCTGTATTCAAACACTGTATCCAAAAGCTTTGCATGTGACATGCTTAGCTCATGCCCTCCATAGTGTGTGTGAAGAAGTGCGTGCACATTTCCCAAAAGTTGATCGTCTGATTGCCGAGATGAAAAAAACATTTCTGAAATGTCTAAAACGGATCGCTATTTTAAATGAAAAATGTCCGGATATTCCAAATCCACCTAAACCAATCACTACTCGTTGGGGTACATGGATTACAGCAGTCGAATATTATTGCACATATTTAAATGAAATAAAAAGTGAAGTTGAAGAATTCAGCGAGAATGCCCAATGTGTGAATGTTGTAAAAGAGCTTATAAAAGATCAATCTCTACATTCAAATCTCGTCTACATTACAACAAATTTTGGATTTATACCACATGCAATTACACAATTAGAAAAAAAGGTATTTTTTATTTTTGTTTCAAGTATTTGCTGTATTTATACATTATTTTTTTTAGGCGAAACATTGGCAAAAAGTATAGATATTGTGTTAGAAGCAAAACAAAAGTCAGAGGAAGCTAATGGTGAAGTAGCGAAATTGATTTTAGAAAAGTGCAATCGTGTTTTTTCAAAGAATAATGGATAGGCAGAACTTCAAAAAGTAAATAGTATTCATAATGGCACTGCACTAAACGTAAATGTGGAACAGTATGATTCAAATGATTTAGTTTATATGAAATATGCACCGATTACATCGGTTGACGTGGAAAGGTCTTTTTCTATGTATAAAAATATATTAGCACCTAATAGAATTAGTTTCAATGAAAGTAACTTGACTAAATATATGGTTGTAAATTCCTTTTTTAATATTTAATTTTATGTATAATTTAAATTTGCTTTTTTAGTATTAAATTAATAAATGCTTTTTTTGGCTACTTAAAATGTTTTTTTTAAGGATTTATTTTGCTACAAAATACGAGCCCTACTTATTAGTATACCAGTATTAGTAGTGTACTACGGGTACAGTATAGATATGACGGATACAAACAAAATATTGTGTTATATAGAAATAAATATGTGTATAAGCTGTATAATTTTGGCGAATTCAATTGAAATTCGTAAGTAGTCTGACCATTTATGTGTCGGTTGAATTTTATCGCCAATAAACGGACTAATAATTTGGTAAAATATTGAGCCGATACCAGGTCTAGTCTGACCATCGACTTAGTGTGCAAATTTAGATTTTAAATTTTTTCAATACAAAAAAAAAAAAATAAGGGCCGAATTATTTGGAGAGCCTTAAGCAGTTCTTAATTTGCTTGTAGGTTAATCCGGCACTGTGTGCTTTTTGTGTTAAGTTTTTTATTATTATGTGTATGTTCATGTACAAGCGCGGATCTAAAAATTAAATACTGGAAGAGGGGGACTAAATGAAAAAATTAACTTTAAGAATATAAAAGCATAGGCATTAAGTTTAAGTTTTGAAATATTTAAGTTGGTACCTAAGGCCTAAGGGAAAGTCTTCACCCCACTAGTCCTTCCCTTTTATATATCCGCACTTGTTCATGTACATTGTGTAACTATCGCTTTTACTTGTTGTATTACTTGTATTAATAAATTCGGATTGTAAATTTTTCCGAATATAAAAAAAAAGAATTTGAAGTGTGTCGTGTACTCGTGTATATTAGAAGAATAGAATAGACTGTGATAGTATTTATTAGGTAAAGCCGCATTAGGTATGTATAGCCGAGAATCGAGATTGAATTTAAGAAGTTTCGTTCTTGGAAAATATTAAGCTCGGATATTTGATCCAGGGAAGTTATTAGCCATAAAACATAGGTCCCTATAAACTATTTACTATTTTGATTATGAAACGCTTGTATCCCTGTTTTTAAACCATTATTTTTATTAGTTTCTTAAAAATAATATTAATAGGTATGATTACAAAACATTTAAAGTTAATAATTCTCGTTTTACAAATTTACCTACACTTTATTTGTGTTAACTCACTCATATGTTTTCAAATAATACTGTACCTACTAAATTATAATGTTATAAACATACTGTAATGATGTAATCTATTTTCTTAAAAATGTATTGTTTTTGCTATAATTATTACATCATTTGTAACACTTTCTGAGATAGTAAAAATGCTTTACAATTTTGTGGTTGGTTTCTGGTAGTTATAAATTGAGGGTGTAACACTATTGCGCTGAAGCAATTAGCACGATTTACCTTTTTACTTGCAAAAGACACACCCCTGTCCACAATTATTGCAGTCGAGCCTATAATATAATACTACGAGCTCTGATATCCCATACATAATACATAATAAGGGTATTGCAGCGTAGGCATGAGTATTAAAACAATAATCAATATAACATTTTTTAAATATAACGAAAAGATGTCCATCATACCTGGGTGGCAACGCATTAGTCTTAAATACAACAATAAACAGTAATAAAACTGTTATGACTTTAACCTTCGGAATTGGGAGATCAACAAACGCCATGATGCATAGTAAGCCTATAATTGAATTTGATATTTAATTAAATTCGAGTTCTGAGAAACTCGAACGTGGCGATTGTAAATTAACCAACTACATTGGCAGAGCGTTACTGGACGTCTTATTAAAATTGATCATCGCATGTACATCCTGAAATGCGTAATGGCGTAAGATCATAATAACGCACCTGGAATAGGCCAGAAAGGATATGGGTAGTAGGTCGGGGGACGCCGACTATCTAAGGGGACCCCGGAGAGGACTCCGGCAGACGTGATTTATCAAAATTAGCGCAAGTACCTTCACGCCAGTCTACATCAGAATCTTATCATTTGGACTTAGAATTATTATCAATTTAAAAAACTTTTAAAATAATTTTGGCATTTTATTTATTCGACACGACCAGTTGTTGGCCCACTACAATAGGTATTGGCGTATTCTCGTATTGCCCTTATTCCAGGCATTATAAACATTAATGTCATATCTTTATTCATAAATGTATTTCCCATTTTCTATAAAATAAATATTAAAATTATTAAAATTGTATTATATAAGTATTTATTTTATACTGATTAGGAAAATACATTTATAATGCCATATATGTTCTATCGTCGGCTTTTAACTATATTTTAATTTTTAAGTGAATTATGAGCATTTTTAAATATAAATATTTTAAATACTCACAACTCACTTAAAAATTTAAATACTGTAAAAAGCCAACGGGATAACACAGATAATATTTCACCTTTAAGTTTAATACGAGGACATTTCACTTTAATATTTAAGCTAATCACACAAAAATATAAAATTGATCCTACTGACGAAAATTTGTCATGTTATACTTATACGTTTGTAAGACGAAACAATACACATGGTTATGACATCTTCTTAATAAAATAGTATACAGTCGAATTTTTAACTTCAGCTCCGAGTTAACCAAGTTCGACTATACTTTTAAATATTATATTGAAAAATAGTTAGAAAAGTATAATACTTGATTTTATCATTTATGTAAAAAGGTAGAGGGCACAATTGTGTCTCACCTGCAAAATTATTGTAGCCGGTATTTTCAACATCGGGATCGGAGGGATTAAATTTAAGAAACTCTTAATATTTTTTTTCATAAGCGGGTAAAACAAGAAGCACAATTAAGGAAAAACATGAATTTTTACTCAAAATTAGTTTTTGACAAAATGTATTTCCTTAATTTTTTATAATTGAATAACGAGTAAACGTAGAATTTTAAAACGTTCACCAAGTGTTTATATATGATCATTCTCTACATGGTATGATTTTAAAATTTTTTTGACTTCTTTGAGTTATTTATATAGGGATGAGGATTTTTAGATTTATTTTCAGTTTTTATTCTATATAAATGTCAATAAAAAATTATTCATTGGGTAAAAATTCTTAAACTATTTTTATATTTTTAAAAAATTATTGAAAATACGTAGGTAAAATTTAAATTGAAGGTCGAATTTTAAAAAATTTGTTTAAGTCACGAAAATTACAAGTTACTAGTATTTTGTAGTAAAATATGTATAAAATCTTTAATTTTTATAGTAAGGTTTAAAAATGTAATATTTAAAAGATAGTATCTAAATTTGTGGTATAAACTATTAATTGAATAATTTATTTCTAGAATATTGAATAATGAATAATCAAGTATCATAATGTTATTTTCGCGGTTGTCATTTTATCAATGCTAATCGGCAATCATAGATATATAAAAATATAAAAATATAATATTCTTATATAATATCAGCTGTGATGTCAATCTGTGATATCGTTCGGTATATAGATAGGATAAATAATCTTAAGAATCAAGACCGTGGTAACCATACCCGGCTAAACCGTCGCTACGGTCATGTTCGTCAAACAAAAACAAACGCGTTCCGCCATTTTGTGCGCTTCATATGAGAACATTGAGAACGAGGCGGCGTTTTGTTGTACGTTTGGTCTCCCGTCGCCTATAGTGGATTTAAAATTATTAATTTTATTAATTATAGAACGTTACGTACTTTTGTGCTACAAAAAATTTAGTTTATCATCATTGAAGAACTACGTGAACCACATCGATCGTGTAGTTGTATGACAACGATATACTCCACGGGGACTATGTGTTGTTGACGTTGAGACGTGCAAGACATCGTTGTACTATTTTTTTTATATTATTTCGTCGCAGTCGTTATCGAAAACCGTCAAGCTGTCGACTAACGCGGTATCGGAAATGGCGTTGAGCACAACGACCAGCCAACCAGTACAGAACAACGTTCAATCATCACCAGGAACTGGGTGGCCCAGGCGCACAGCACCAGTCAAATCATCTACATGCCCATCGCTCAACAGACATATAAATTTGTTAGTATAAGCTAATATTAGAATAACTTTCAGATGTTTCCTACGGACTTTGATATATTTATATATTTATTAATAACCACCAAATAAACATTAGAAAACTGTTGTGTATTACACTAGTTGTGTAGTTTTAATTACTGTGTCTAATAAGATCGCATTTAGGTGTACTAATTAATAAATAAAAATAATATGTTTAGATAAAACAATTGCTCTTGGTTTTATTTGGTGTAGGTGATTGTCTTTTAAACATTAACGATAGTTCGTATTTGTGTTAAATTCAAAATTAAATCAACTATTTATATAATTCAATCATGACTGTGACATTTAATTTCAAGCTCCTTATTGATAATAAAATGATAAGCAATACAATTTTAGAGTATAATCTAATGTTAAGTAATTATTATTTCTTTTGTTTCAGGTATCCTCTATCAAATTATAAATTTGGTACAAAAGAACCTTTATTTGAAAAAGACCCATCTGTACCAGCTAGATTTCAACGAATGCGTGATGAATTTGAAAAGATTGGCATGCGCCGTAGTGTTGAAGGCGTTTTAATAGTTCATAAGCATGGGTTGCCGCATGTTTTATTATTGCAATTAGGCACAACATTTTTTAAATTGTAAGATTAAATGAATAATTAAATATATTTTATAATTAATTACAATTATGACAGCTTAATGATAAGAAACTCAAATATATATTGTTAAGATTTTTATACTTAACATAATAACATTTTTAATTAATTTTTTTTAGGCCAGGTGGAGAACTTAATCCAGCGGAAGATGAGGTTGAAGGACTTAAACGATTACTAACTGAAGTAATTTAACATTTGTTTATTATTTATGTATTAAAACAATCAAAAATATTTTTATTTTGTGTTCTTATATCAGACTTTAGGCAGACAAGATGGTGTTCAGCCAGAATGGACTGTTGAAGATACCATTGGCAATTGGTGGCGACCCAACTTTGAACCTCCAACTTATCCATATATACCACCACACATAACTAAACCCAAGGAACATAAAAGACTTTTCTTAGTTCAGCTACCTGATAAAGGTAAGATAAATTATTAGTGATTCAAAATCCCAAAATTTGTGAGTATAAGTATAACGAGTTATTATTTTATCAATTAGTAATTTTTAAGAATACAATTATTATGAGGTTTATTCTTTTTTCCTAAGGTTTAATTTCAAATTTATTATTTTATGTTTTGGGTCATATTTGACATGCTCTAAAGTTAAATTTGAGTATTTTCTATTTTTAACTTACGTGTATATTACATCACCTAAGACCTGTGTTAAATTACATTATATTATTTTATATTTCACAGTTTGCAATGGCAACATGATTTGCTGGTTCAAAAAGGATCATCCTGGTTGATTGTAAACATCACATACAAGAAATGTATTTTTTTTTATGAATATTGTGTAGGAAAATTCATAGTAGGGGTTCCTTAAGATAATTGTTCTAATCACTGTTGTGTAGTTTACATCTGATTTTGAATCGGCTGAAACTAAATATCACAGAAAGGGGCTTAAATTAATGTTAAGATCGTTATAAAAGAAAGAACGTATGCACTTTTAAATGGGATTAAGTGCATTGTAAATGTATTTCTATTATAATTAATTAAATATATTTTCTGGGATTTAAAATTTTTTTTCTGAAATACAGGGTGTCAGTCATAAAGTCTTTATAAAAACAAAAATCTGAGTAATTAATTTTATTCTATGTTTGAGAAACATTGAATGTTACTTCTTGAAATTTTAAGGTCCAATGAGGTTTATAATAACTTAATAAAATTATTAAATTAAATACAATGTTGACACTCTGTAATTTTTTTTTTTTGTATACAAATCAAACTTAGTGGACTGACTTTACTTGAGTTTTGTTAACATTGTTCCATTTTATAGGTTGTATAAATTAAAATATTTAAGTAATATCAATTTCCATTTTCTGAAATTTTATCATGAGAATGCGATGAACTGATTTGTTGTTGTATCATATGTAAAACGTAACAAATTTACACTTTGCATAAAATAAACTTGGGGTTTAGGTTAATAGTTGACAAAATTATACACTACATATCTAATTTAAGTACAAACATTTTTATGTTCTATCACAATATTTTTGTTTTGTGTAACATCTTAATTTTAAATTATGATATATGTTAAAAAACTTGATTCTTTATATTGTGTTTCTAATTAAAATATATACAAAATTAAAAAGCTGCAACATATAAGATCGCTTTATTATGATATATTAATCTAAACCCTATAGATTTGTTGAAATGAAACATTAAAATTGATATGATTTACACTTATTCTCAAACAAGAATGTCATGTCTTTTTGAATGTACAGTTACAATATTCAAATTAGAATATTAAGAATGCATGTTATTAGATTCTGACGGAAAGCAAAACTAACAACTATGTTTATTGTTTACTGTGTATCTCGTTTTGTTTTAGTAGTTAAATTATTATTTTTGTTGCTATTAAACTTTATATTATGTTCTAATTTCCCATTATGAGCTATATGTTAAAATGGTTAATAATTAATAAATAAAGAGTAGTGTAATAATATGTATTAATTATTAAAACAAAAATTAATATGTATATTAATTAATATTGGTGTAGTAATAATTTATTGGGGGTTTATTTTGTCAATAAATTATTTTAAAATATCTAATTATGTGTACAAGATTTGTAATGTTTTAAATAAAATTATTACATTTAAGATTATTTATCTAAATAAACTATTTTTCGATTTAAATATTTATTGAGGCCATTGAAAATTAAAATTGTCCTAAGAGTATTTAAATAATAAAAAGAAGTATTTATTTATAAACATTTTTACTTAGCCATTGTTGGCATATATGTTTGTTAAAAATAATGTCAAGTGATTATATAAATATAGTGATTCTGTCTGCAGTTAAAATAATGTATTAATTCCAATGTTGTATTTGTAAGCATTTCAAAAAATTCCATTTAAATTTTAAAAATACAAATTAAGAACTATTGTACAAAGTTGTCATTCAACACCTGCTTATCCTTAAATTTTATTATGTACATTTGTTCTGCACAGATGTTTTTAAATGAACATTAAAATCAATTGTAAAATTATGTATAGGTGTAATTTGTTACTCTTTTTAATTGAAATATACTATTTTATGTATTAAATTTACTGATTTGTTTGTAAATTCAATAAGTTTATATAACTAAACTTTCTATTTATAAATTGTGTGGTAATTTGATTGTTCTTTAGCATTGTTTGCTGTGCCGAAAAATTACAAATTGGTGGCAGCCCCTTTGTTTGAGCTGTTTGATAACGCTCAAGGATATGGATCTATTATTTCCTCATTGCCTCAAGCACTTGGAAGGTAATATTATTGAATGTTTCACCTATTTATTACTATTAACAATTTTAATTTTTTTTACTTACAAGCATAATTTTATTTTTCAGATTCAACTTCATTTATATGTAATTTAGAACCTAGCTGTAGGATATTTTAAACATTTGCTGCCCATCAATCGTGGAACAGATTTTTCTACGATTTAATGTAATTGTAAAATAGATTTATTATCAGTAAATTGTAATGAATTGAGAAATTGTCTGACCATTTGAAACTATTACATACTAACGTCACCATTTTATGAAGTATTATAATTTACATATAAACACCTAATGTCTTAAATTATTATTGTGGGCTTGTAAGTGATTTATAGCGATTAATTTTTGTAAATTACTCAATTACTCATTAATTACAGTTTGATACTGTATTAGAATTTTAAATATCTATTAATTTTATTTTCATTATCGTGTGTTGGTTAATACAACAAACCAAATTCTCTGTGCTGTATTATAATAGTTTATGTTACAGATTTCCTGGTTATTTTTGTACTGTAATAAGATTAGTATTACACATCAAAAAAATTGCTGTACCGGTATTTTATTAGAAAAACCCTGTTTTTTTTTTTTTTTCATTTTCTATATTAATTCAACGTAATTAATATATTATTCTTTAATCTTATAGTTTTCAATTTTGTAATCAATTTTATGTGATTAAATGCCTTTTGACAAATTTATTTATTATTTTCAACATTGTTTTAATACTTTCTACTTAAGAAAATGCCTGGCCCAACCTAAAACATAATAATGTGGTATGTTTTATAACTTAAAAAAAAATTGATTGTTGTAAGTTCACAAGTATATGTAATTAATATCATTTTATACAATGATACTACCTACAACCTACTTGTAATTATATTTGATGGCACTCTGTTAAAGTAATGGCCCTATTGTATTGTATAGGATATTGGGATACTAATATATATTTTATAAATGACATTCACTAAATATGTTAATTTCCTTTGTTTGTACTACCTTAGGAATGATCAGTGGATTTGAAAACTTATGTTTTTCAAATGAGAAGTTATTGTGAATTATTTAATTTATAATTTTGTTTTAAATGTGATGTACCTGATTCAAAATTCAAACTAGTAGCTTATAAATAATTGAAATATGGTTATCATAACACATTAAGTAATTAATAATATGAATATTAAACATTCTAACAGTATTCATAAATTATAAAATTGAAGTGAACATACTTAAGTGAATCATTGTATAAGTTACTTTCAATTTGACCCTTGTAAAATTATTTTTATATTTTTAGTTATGCAGTTATAATTATTAGTGTGTTTAGTGTTGACATGTATTATTGATTTGGCTGTAATCTGTATTTTTTTTTTTTTAAGTCTGTATCTAATACCATTGATTATAAATACTCAATTTATAATTAATGCTAATAATGTGTGTGTTTTATATTGTCAGAAAGAAATAACTTAAAAATTCATTCATCTAAAAAAAATTCCCATAATTAATTAATATTAATTGTTGTTATGGTTTTTTGACAGTGCTAAAATCTTATTTCTGCTTGACCCTATAATACCTATAATTGGTCCTTTACCTCCACTATTTTGATAGATAAAGTTAGGTTAGGTTAAAAGGTAGGAAGACGGTGGCACCCATGTAGTAGTGCAATTGTGTTAGTTTTTGCCGTTTCTGGGGTCCACATAAAAAACAATTTGGCTACGAATTTGCAATATTCTTATATTTATTTAAAGGAAACATGAGAAATTGAAGAAATTGAGAAGCGATATGCATTGTAGTGTTATAACCTATATGACTATAGTATTTGGAAATAAATAATTTCAATTAAGTGAACGTCAGTGCTTATTTCAGGGAGAATACCCTCCCCCGAAAAATATATACCATATTTTTATTTCACTTTATTATTATTCACTCCTATGGCATAGCCCCTCAACAATTTACGATACCCTCATCCCCCAAAGATAAGTCTAATATTATAATATTTTCAAAAAAAGAATACAATTTTATGTATTTAACACTGTCGTACGAAAAATAGTACTTTGGTCACCATAACTATAGGTAGTTATGTCTCTTAACTAACAACTAAAACTAAAATTTAAAACAATTTAATAAAAATTCTAATTAAAATTGTTTTTCATTTTTGTACAACAATCTGATTATGATGCATGTGATGGTTATTATTTCCTGATCGAGATTTTCTATAAGTTCTTTATTGTGATCAAAATATTGCAGGTGCTGAAGTTACTAATTTTAATTTTTAGTAGTTAATAAATAATAAATGTTTATAACATAAAATGCGAAAAGACTTATTTTAAATATTAAGTCTAAACAAAACGTATAAAACGTCAGGACACTGCCTTCTATTTTCCCTTCATCCTGCTGTCATGATTTATAATTTTACATATTACATGACACATAAATAATAATTTTAAATTAACTAATGTGTCAACCAGTTTAAAAAACAATTTCTTATACTTAAATTTATTTCATCAATGAATGTATTATGTTTTGGTTATAAACATTTACTTCTGAGTTCTGAAGCCCTAAATGCCGGTTGTGAGGTCCATGATTGAAGATAACCACTCCAGTTTTCAATTAATGCTCTTATTAAATTTAATTCGTTGATAAACGTAGACTACCAAAAGTCTATTTTATATAGACTTATTGCCTATTGGATAGTACTAATCAAATATTTATATTATAAATTAAATTATTACAAAATATTATTAATACTGTAAGTAAAGTTAGACAAGAACATCACATTTATTCGGAAAAAAGTACCTAATTAAAATATTAAATTTTTTAGCATTATTATAATGAGTATATAGGTAGATTAGGTAGATAATATTTTATTTATTATTGTATTACATTTTATTATTTTAGACTTTTTTAATTAATTTACTTTTGTCTAGAACGAGACCTTTTTTATCTGGACTATTTTTTCTTAGTGTGGGACTTTTTTCCGCGATTACATTTGTTACATGGATAATTGTACATTATATTATTGTTATACCTATTAACTTTTAAAATCATTTATAACAGTTTTATTTTTGTTTAGATATTATGAAAAACTTTTTTTTTCATTTTATGAAAACTCCGCATACAAAGTAATGTTTTTAGGATGAGTTTGCTACTTTTGTATGTACTGATTACTTATGTAAAATTGAAATTTCGTGGTTGCAACAAATAAAATTAACTTAATTAAACATTACCTAACCTAACCTTGAATTAAATTGTCTAGCCTTAATTATAGAATATTTAACTACAAAATTAACACGTAAAACTATTTTCTTATTTTGTTGTAAATCAAAAAAATATAGATATAATTTTTACCAAAGAGTATAGGTACTCAATATAGTTAAAATGTTCGCCAAATATTAATATTACGATTTTAAAAGAGCTATGTGGGAAGTGGAAATCTATAATTTAAAAATGTTTTGTTAATTTTTTAACTATTTATAGATGTTTTCATTTTTTTCTGTAAATGACGGCAGTTTATTTTTTTAATACGGTTCCTAATAATTTATTTTTATTAGAAATTAAAAAAAAAATAAATTATTCCATAAATTTTTTTATGAATGTCTGGAGTTTACAATTATATAAAATTAGATATTCAGTATTCACGTGTAAAATGTTTACTAATCAATTTTCTTATTTTATAAATTTGTAATTAAAAAAAATTTTTTTTTTTTTTAGTTATTAAAACGTCTTACAATCATTAGTATTTAGTTTCGACACCTAGGTATTAACGAGAAAATTAAAGCCATATCTAAAGGAAATTTTACTAAACAGAAGTTATTTACATTTTACAAAAAGAAAGAGAATATAAAATTTAACTAAAAAGCTTGTATGGCTAAAAAAAAAAATACTAAATTTACTACTAAGTGTATTTTTTTGTTAGTTTGGAAGGATATTTTTGGTAGTAAAACTCAGCAAAAGGAATGTTGAAGGAATTAAAAAAGAAAAATAGGAAATCAAATTGGGGTGATAGATTGATACAGGTGAATATTAGGTGGATAATATCACAAATCACGAGGTCATTGTAGAGTATGCAGAAAGGAAAATCGTTTAATGAATATTTAAAGGAAATAGACAATTAGTAAAGTATGGACAAAGCGGAGACAGGAGTATGCTAGGTACTAGGTATTATGTTTTTCCTGTAGAGATAGAGGTTGTGAAACTTCTAAAGCAGTAAACCAAGGTAGTGGTTAGGTATAGAGATATGTTTATGTACCAGATTGCGAAGTGAAAAATTCTTAACATTTTTTATGATTTATTAATCTAGATCCAATTTGGTTAGACCAAACCCCCCTCCCATTATTTTAAAGTCGAAGAATATTATCTTCAGCTTATTGTGTACTCGTCCACATAATTCTCTTAAATGTTTAACTTCAATCATAATAAATAATAATACATAGTTTGAAACTTCTATGTCACTTTTCATGTATTTCGCTATATCATTGATACATTTTTTTATCGCAAATTAACATTTTTTACAGTAACGTTAGCTTCTTAACTTACATTACACTGGCCCTCCTCAATGAACTTATTAAAAAAAAACTAGATCACCAATTAGGTTGGATTTACTTTGCACGAGTAATTTATAAAAAAACCTTTAAAGGGCTGGGGCAACGTTACTCGCCCCTCACAAATGAAATAATTACATATTTACGTTCTTTATTTGCTCGGTACTATGGTTCACTGCTTCCTGTATTCTGAAATATTTCTAAGGACACTCTCCCATGTCATGTGCAATTAGATAATTAAGAAAATTACCTAATGTTTTTCAGCCCCCCCTCCTAATTTGTGATTAACTTTAGTCGCAGAAAATAAATTCAAGTTGAATCATCTAAATACGCACATATATATATATATATATATATATATATATCATTATAACCATTTATTTATATATATAAACCATCAAAGTGTATATTAAAACAGAACTTTTATTATACAAACAAACGTTGATAACAGACAAACACACAATACTAAATTTATCATTAAGAATAAATAAGAATGATGTGTTACTTAACATCATTATAAAGTAAATTTAATTTATTTTGACTGCTAATAAGTAATAATAATAGTAGTAGTCTTGCAATTTGATAAAATTATATTCAAAAAATAAAACAAATAATTTTTAATATATATTTAGGTATAATACATAAATGTATATACATATAATATATTAATAATTATATTAGAATACAATGATATTGTCGTTGACAAATTTTAATGATAGTAAATAGCTACAATACAATGTTTATCAATAACAATAAATTAATAATTAAAATGTATATAATTTATAAATAAATTATAAAAATTGAACGCTCAGGAAACTATTGTCCTTGCTTTTTAATGTTCACAGTCTCGTACTTATTTAGAAGAATATTTTTTATACAATGAAACTAATATAGTGTTTTCACTGTAATTAATCATTCAGTTTGTATACAATCGATAAATTATAAACATAACCATTTGTTCAAGTTGCATCTTTCCCATTTATAACAAAAACATTTAAACTTAAAATTCATGATCTATACAGAATGTTAAAATTACAAAACAAGTTTTAACAATTCTATCTAAGTTTAATAATTTGTAATATCTATATGTCTTTTGAACACCAAGTTAACATCTAATGACATAAAATACATCTTAATAATAAAGTAGAAGTAGTAATTAATATATAGAATTATTAAAAATATATAATATATTAATTTATAAGACAATCTAAGGCATTTGTTAAAAACAATTATATTTCTATGTCAAAATACACATCAATTTTCTTTCATAAAATAAATTGTTGCTTATAATTAAAATCTCTCGTTTAGTATATTCATATTTCTATAATCAACTGGCAACCTTAGCTAATTTAATATGTACATTTTATTTATTTGTGCAAAATACAAAAAGTTTGGAATGAATAATGAATTTAGTCTTATATTGAAAGAGAGCATTCAGTTACATAATGATAGTGTCCAAAAGTATTTTTTTTCTTTAATTTACATTTAAAATAAACAATAAAACTATTTTTTTATAATTAACCAAAATGATCATTAAATCATTCAACTACAACATAAATTAATTAATTAGTTAACACTTTTATTACTTTGATACTTATCTTTTTTAATTTAATACTGATAGTAAGACAGTGAACATACTTTTAATAAGAAATTGTAATATCATCATGTGATATATAGTTGTAATACTTGTTATAGTTATTAACATTAAGAAATGTATTAATGTTTTTATTTATAAAGTATTTAATCAAATTTAATCCTAATAGAAGCCAATACATTTATATTATAATACATTTGAGGTAAATTATCTCAATTATATTCTGCTAAAGTCTAAAATAAAAATAAGTTAATATTTTAGGTATTATATGTACAATTGCATAAACTACAATAGCTCATTAATTAATTATATTATAAATCACGTACAAGTATGATAATATATTATATGATTATAATTGTAATTTGAATAAGAGATCTAATTTAATAATAGAAATAAAATAATTGTATAAATAAACCACATTATTTTTTATAAATTTGCTATTTTATAATTAAATCATTTAAACTTATATAGGAAGCCAAAAAAGTCATATTAATTTTATTTATAATTTTAATGTAACTCAAAAATTTAATCATCATGCAAGAAAATAAAGTATACCAAACATAGTAATTTTTTTCTTGAACATTAATATTTTAATTATAATAAATGTTATTAAGAAATTAAAATAATATTTAAAGTTGAATTATAGGTATAAAATAAGTATAGATTATTGAAATTGAGAGACAGTGAAATTTATCTATTTTTATAAATTATTTTGTAAATAATTAAAATTAATATAGAAGTTAACAGTTGTTAATTTAATTTCTGCACCATTTTATTATAAAATAATTTAAACTAATGACTTGTTGAGGCATAAATTATATGATTAATGAAATGTTATTTCAACTACTGTACTTAAGCTACATCAAAGCTTCTTGCCAAGAACAAATTGTGTACTGTACACAAAATAGGTATAACTAATTTATGCAAAAAGTAGCACTGTTTATAGTCATAGAGTAGTCACCAACTATATATTCAATCACAGCCAATTTAGTATATCACTAATTCAACAAATGATTAGTTTATAGTAGACACCGCTTTAAACATACCATCTGTTTCCACAGTAGGAGTAGCCATTTCATCCATCACCTGTATTGTTGTAATTTTGTTTGAAACAGAAGTAGGAGATTTCTTTGTTGGAGTATCGTATGGCACATATATGCGAAGCACATCAGGTTGTGGGCTCACACATGTAACATCCGATCCTGCATCATCATTTTGTATACTTTGTGGAGACACTGTAGTCGTAGCTGCAGAAGTTACACTAGTGTCCAGCAATGAGCGTCTAGAACTGTCTCCAACAATCGAACTAACATCGTCTAAACTGTTTTTACCATTTGTAATAATTGAACCTGAAAAAAATTTATTTATATATATATATATATACTTATTTGCAATGTTTTAAATATAGATTAAATTATAATACAAAATAGTCAGTAGAATTTGATTTTGATTTGTTAATTAGGATTAGATTTTCTTTTACTCATTACTAAGAATATATACAATTTATAATATTAGTTAGATATGAAAACATATTTTTAAATTATATCTTACTCACCTTGAATAAGTAAAATGAAGAGGGATTATCAAAATAAACAAACCAATTTTTACATACAAATTTTTACATGCAACAAAGAAATTTTTCACAGACTAAATCTGCCAAACATATCTACTAATTAAAAAAAAAAAAAAATGCTATTACAAAATGATTTTGTAGTTAAATTTTCTTACAATTTCACGATGTTACAAATGTGTTGTATAATATTTTCCAATATAACAATATGTATTAATGTTTTGTATTTTTATATTAAACAATTTAAATCACAAAGATAATTAACTTAGGGATATCAATACAAATTATTTACATTTAAAACACAACAAATAATTGAAAAATACTTTTTTATTTATAAAACATAGATAAAAAAATAAATATTAAATGCAATAGTTTTAAAATATTTTATAATATAAATTTACAATAAATGAGTAAGCCTCAGTAAGCCAACAGAATAATAATGAAAAAAGTTTTGTCGTAGAGTTTTACTCAAAAATAAACAATTAGGTAATAGAAATAACAATTTTGTGTTAGCAATAAAAATTAATTGCATAACAGTTAAATAAATTTTTGACTAAAAATGTATATGCATAATATAAACAAGTTAAAACTATTGTTAAACATTGTAATTGAAGAGCCAAATTTTTTCAAAGGAACAATATTAATTTCAAGAAGTATTCAGTTTACTAGACATGTAAATTATATTTCAACAGTTTAATATACATTTAATGAGGCTAACAACACATCTGTTTACAGTATTTATTTCTATAAAAGATATAAAATAATTAATCATTTTTAACTTAAAATAACAAAAATATTATAGTTATTTTACAAAACGTAATAGGCTTATAAAAAAATAATAATCATAAAAAATAACTTTAAAACTTCTACAAATAAATAACTATCACGATATGTTGATGCTGTATTATATAAAATGTTAAACTAAAAAAATGAAAGCAACTTTTTTCTAAGATCCTAAATAAATGAAAATATTTTATGATTTGTGCATTAATATTAAATGGAAGACTAGTTTTTATAGACACCATAAGTTTAATTATATCATCAGGCAAGTGTTCACAATCTAGTCCACTCACCTTGACGTTGTGAATCCTGTTCAGGCGAACTATGAATTTGGTCCGTATTTATAGGTTTTCTTTTTTTTTCTACTCCATTGATTTGAGGCTGGAAAAAACATTTTTTATAAATTATTTTTTTATTTAATTACATATTTTTAAAATTAGTATTTTATTGAAAGATGATGATTGACATTAAACAAGCTTTACCTTCCTAACAGGAATATCATCAGGATTAAATATTCCAAGCTCTCTTTTTAACTTTTCACTTGGAGATGGCAGGCCAGCATTATCGAGTTTATATTTTTTTAGTTCAATAAGACATTCTTGAAGTTTTTCTATGGTATAATCTGCTGTATATTGATAATTTTGTTCCAATTTTACCTTATCATTAATAAATAGCAATTAAATAAGTATATAAATAAAATATTATACATAACCACAATTAATAAATGATAAAACCAATTTATTATAAATATTCTCAAATTAAAATATAAAATATAATGAATATTTATTCTGTAAATAATCATTTTGTTCATTTTGATAAGTTGTAAAGCAATCAAAAAACTTTTTATTAAATTGATTGAAAATTTATCACAATATTAAAAATGAAAATAATAAACACAAATATATTGTAAAACTGTATAATAAAAATAATAAAGAATTTAAATTAAAAAAAGAAAAATCATAAATCATAATTTAAATTTAAACGTTATAATGTTTGTAACTTACTTGCAAAAAATTTAGTATGTCATCCATTCCCAAATCATATAGCTTGTGGCGATGTAATTTTAACAAACAATATGCCATAGCTGATAATATTTTGTCACCTTCTAGTAAAAATGTATCCCACACTCTTAAAGTCAATTTAAATGGTATCTAAACATTAAATGTAGACAAATTATAACTAACAATATCAAACTATAAAAAACTAATAAAGATAAATCAATTAATGTACATACTCTGTCCAAAAAACATTGGAAGAACCATTTTAAAGTATATAATCCAGTTTCAACTCCATTTTTATCCAAATGTTTTTTTAACTTAGGTAATAACTTATTCATTATTTTATCATGGTGATCTTGAAAACGTATTAACTTAGGAAATCCAGGTATAAAAAAACCTAAAATATTTTGATCCAAGTGTTATTATTTAAGTATAAAATCATCTAAATTATTTACAGAATTAATTGACCATAGATACCATAGAATTTAAGATATCTAATTAACAAATGACATAATTTTTATTTGTATTATAATGAGATAAATAATTTTTTACTTATGGAAAGTAACTGTAAATCAATATATTAAACTCACCATGCATATGATACTTGCTATGGGTAATAAGAGTAGACAATGCCCAGAAAGCTTCATCTTCACTTAAATACATCAATAGTAATGCTGCAATTTGTGACATTCCTTGGGTATAACCAATATCTAAATTATAAATACTATATGCAGATAGTATATTAAATAATTCTTGTTGCTTGAAATTGTAACGTTTTCGGAAGTTGATATGTTCTCGATATGTTCGATTCACATCTAAATCAATTTGTCTCACATCTGGTGAATGCTCCCATGCCAGCTCACACATATGCTATTAAAAACACATATTTAGTAACAATGAAATTATAATATTAATTAAGAGGATGTCAGCATACTGTATGTTTTCTCTCTTAAACCTACAAACAACATATATGCAACAGTTTCACCTAAAATCGTTTTTTTTAAGATTTTTGAGGGTATGAAATATCGATTAGTCTATATATTTTCGTTTAACTCTAAGATTAGTTAAAAATTAAAAAAACGATTTAAGATGAAAGCGTTTTTTATATGTTGCATGTAGATTTGAGAAAAAACCAAAAATTGCACTGACATCCTTTTAAATACTATTATATTAAAAATAAATAAGTAGAAACATTTTATACATAATGGTAGTTAAATAGATAATTACTTTGTATTTATTTTTCTGATCATCCGTGAGTTGATCAACACCTAATAGTTTGGCCCACACTTTACCTCGTAATGAATTTGGAATGCCTTTGTAAACACGTCTTTTGAGTTTTTCTCGGGATAGACCTTCCCAATTGGAGATCATTTTCAGCCATTTTCGTTCTCGGGTTACTTCGATTTTTATCTCTTGAGGATCTTCATTTTTAAATTTTGACTCATCACTGGGAAAGAAATTGTAAATAATTTTAACCAAGACCATTAACGATAATATTGAAAAAGTAAGTACATACCAAATTATGAATCCAAATCTATCAAGTTTGTAATAATCATTGAAAGCAGGATCATCAACAGGATCTATAATTGTTCCGTCACCGGGTCCATTCCTATATAGATCAACAATTCTCTCTCTCTCCTCGTATACTTTATCAGCTATCTCGTCCTCATTCATCACACTGACAAATGTTTCTCATGGCCGTCGCGCACTGTCCGTCACGACTGTGGTGTAACGTTGTAGTCGTTGCGTCTTCTGCTAGACACGACAAAAATGTTGCTTGGTCAAGTTACAGAAAAAATAATCAAAAAACCATTTATCACCAAATTCGGGATTGAGTACGTACACCTTATGTCTCAGTATTATGCCGAGTGAGATGTCGATGAATTTCAGATGTCAGTGGCATTTTGCTATGTAGGCCATGGTAGGTAGTTGTATGTGAATAGACAGAAGACGAGTGAAGAGTGAACGATACAAAAAAAAAATAAATAAACCGTCTCAAAATTTCAACACAGACGCATAGGGTATTAGGTCGTCGTCTGTCGGCGCTGATATAGTGATATCACGAAACCCAAAACACACGCAAACACACACACACGCCACACTCGGACGCGATATAAACTGCACTAATTACATATTTTGCTCTCCCCCTCCCAACACCGTTACCGTCATAACAATAAATTATGTTACTCTAATAACAATAATTATATTATTATTGTTATTGTTAGTCGTATAGTAAATAAACTTATAGTAATAACTAATAAAATGTATTAGTATTATTATCACAGAATGGATGAAATTCAAACACAAAAAATTCCGGTGAAAATCTATCTGCTCTGTGTCATTAATTGTTGTTTGGCATATTGACATAATATGTAATAAATAATAATATTATCGTCAATAGATAATATTAGATATTATATCGACAACGACGCGTGTACGCGATTCGATTCAATTTATTTTGTTTATTTACGAAAAAAAAAAGAAACCCAGTAGCCGATGCTAAGTTCATATATGTACAACGACGCACGAACGGCGATAGGTATCGTTCCCAACTTTTTCTGTTGATACGTATACACAGTGGTCGTACACACGCAATAAATTGTTATTTTAATTTTTTATATTCATTTTATAATAGCAGGGGGATTACCACTGAAAAATCGACAACGACAATAACCGTTCACCCTCCTGAAGAATACGGAATACAATTCGACGATCGAAAACCGTGCCGGACTCGACGAGGTAAATTGGTTATTATTTTTTTTTTTATATAATACTACTTAAATCATAAATTATTTAAAGTTTTTCATTTTGTTCTCGTGACCGGCGTTTTTTTTTTTGGCCTCTTAGCTTTGTTACCTACTTGCCTCCGACATCGGATTACAGTTCGTTTTTAGTACACTCAGTTTGGCGGATTATATTGTGTCACTTTTAATCTGACCGCGGCACTATCTATTCTGTGCAATGACTGACTATCAGATGACATCAAGTTTTGGCACAGCGCTGTTGAACTTACACAGTGGTTACACGGATTCGCTGCCCGGGAGAGAAAAACACATAGAATGTTTAAAATCGTTCCTAAAAAAACATCTCAAAGATCACCGCTCTGTTTCTATGTACATATCTGGCCCGCCAGGTACCGGTAAAACCGTGTCACTTCACTCATTGTTTACCAGTGATTTGGTTACTGACAACTTCACCATAGTGTATGTGAACTGTAGTATGATAAAATCTGCAAACCGTGTTTATGCTAAAATTGCTGAAATGTTAAAAATCGGATCAGGCACACAAAGAGAATGCATATCAACTATTGAACAGTACTTGAAAACTAAACACAAATCTATTCTCATGGTACTAGATGAAATTGATCAACTGTCATCAAAAAATCAATCAATATTGTATCAAATATTTGAATGGCCAATCATTCCACAGTCAAATATGGTTGTTATAGGTATTGCAAACTCTTTAGATCTTACTGATCGATTATTACCAATGTTAAAGACTAAAATTTCTTTACAACCAGAATTATTGAATTTTCCGCCGTATACAAAAACAGAGTTAGCTAATATCATATCTCATAGATTAAAAAGTGCAGGAATTGCTGAATTATTTCCTGTCAATGCAATTCAGCTTTTATCTGCCAAAATTGCTTCTTTTCGAGGTGATATACGTTATGCATTGGATGTTACAAGAAGAGTTATTGAGTTGGCAGATGATAAAATTGACAAAAAAATTGAATTAAATGATGTGATAACTGTGTTGAATAATGTTTATTCCACTTCTAGTGCGCTTGATAATAATGATGAAAATTCTGAAAAATTACCGTTACAGCAAGAATTAGTGGTGTGCGCATTATTATTATTATTGTCTTCTACAAAAAAAAGTCAAGTAATTACTATAGGAAAAGTGTTCAATGTTTTTACAACTATTTGTAAAAAACGCAACATTCAAGTAAGGGATCTGAGCGAATTCATAACCATGTGTTCATTATTAGAAACAAGAGGTGTAATCAAGATCTTCGGACAGAATATAAATAGATTATCTAAAGTATTGTTACTTTGGGATAAAAATGAAATTGATGATGTACTACACGACAAACAGCTTTTGGTCGACGTCTTAAATGATAAATCACTATTAATACAATAATATTTTATCGAAATCAAAATGTATGGTTTATTTTCTTTTTACTAACTTTAAACATTCGTAGCAACTATTTAAACTGTTTTTTAAGTTTATAATAAAGCATTAACTATAAATACATTTTTTTTTTATTTAATTTTAATTATTATGTTTAGGAAATTTCATTTTGTAATATGATTGTTTACTCGAGATTCTTAAGTATCTTAGAATAATTGTATATTTTTTAAATAAAATCTTTTATATTTTTTATTTACTTTTATTTTGTTTTCTCACCTTTGTTTGTGGTAATAATAATAGCAAATAAAAATACCTACATTTTTTCAAATGTACTTACATAGGTAAAATAAATATATGTATCAAGAACCTATTTAACAAAATATAAATGTGATCATGAAATAATGAAATAATCTAAATGAATTTGGCCTGGCTCAGTAATATTTCAATAGGCCTCCTAAATTGATGTTAATATTTAAAAAAAATGAATGATTTAGTTTAACTTGCTATCTCATACCCTAGATCAGAACCTAAAATACATACTTCAGCAACTATATAAAAACGTATACAATAATACTATATATCAGAACATGTTACTGTTAATTATTATTAGTGTTTTGTTTTATATAAAACAGAAATTATATTGAATTTTATTATTTTTGTTTAGCACAATGACACTGTACAAGCGGTATGTGTCTCCAGTTAGCCCAGCAGTTTATCCACATCTCACCTTGTTATTACTCAGCATTGGTGTGTTTTTCACGGCATGGTTTTTCGTCTATGAAGTAACTGGTACAAAGTATACTAGAAATTTGAAAAAAGAACTGACCATATCTTTTGTAGCTGCCTTATTTACTGGTTTTGGCCTTCTGTTTTTATTACTTTGGGTTGGAATATATGTATAATGAATTATTATTACTATTACTATTATTATTATTATTTTCGCAACACATAATTTAAAGATACTATTTTGAGTTATTATATGCAATAAAACAATATTTATACATACAATATATACTATTGAGTATGTAAAATATGGATAAATGTATCTTGTTATTTAACATTTATATGTAAATATTGTATAATATTAATTGAAATCCCTATTTAATCTGTCATCAATTGAAACTACTTTCATTATAAATTATTTTTGTTTTCATTTAAAAAAATATAATAAATGTGTTCATAACGTTATATTTACCAACTATTTTTGTTTAATTATAAATTTGTAAGTTTTAATTATACAGTTATTTCTTTAAAGAAATAATTGGTAATGTGTATCCCTATTTTCATGAATATTTTAACTTTCACTTATTTGAGTGATGTATTGTCATGGCTATGGCAATGAGATGACCATGTCAGTATAAAATATTTATTTTTAAATCATACATTATAATTTTAGTAATTAATAAAATAATTTACGCAAAAAAAAAATCAATCAAAAACAATAAATTTTAGGTTTTTAGTTTCTATATACTAAGAATACATGAGTGTATATACAAGAAGCTCAATTGACTCCAGCTCCACTAAAGTCTGAAATTACAGTAGAGTCCACGCATCCACTATCTAAGAGGTTTAAATAGGAAATTTTAATAACATTTCAAAAATAATTAAAATGTTAAATATATTTACTAATTCAAAGTATTTTAAAAGTGATTTATGTCAAATACCAACAATAGTTACACACTATATAGTAATACATTTGTATTTTAGTTACAAATTCTCTGTTTACTGGTATCATCTATTTCAGATTTTATTTATACAAAACTGATGACTAGTGGTAGTGTTTGGAATTAAGTATTAGAATTTTAAAAACGATAATATTTTTTTATATATATATAGGTTTATTTAACTTCTATATATTACACATAATTGTTTAAGTTACATTAAAGCATAATAATCTAAAATAATAAAGATATTTTAATAATAATTTATAAATGGCCAATTTAATTTTATTAACTGAACTAAAAATATAATAGGTTAATTATGAGTAAAGTAGTATCATTCCTTAGATGCTATAATATGCTATAGTTATATAATTTAACTTAGCTTAAAATATCTCTAAAATAAATTTTAAACATTTAATACAACTAATAATTTCTTTGGGTCATATTCCCAAATGCATATGTTCATTTTTTTTATTTGTTAATAAAATAAAATGTATTATACTTATATTATATTCTTTTTTTGCTATAATAGTTATACTATAACTATGTTTAAATTAAGACATCAATATGTTAAAAAATTGTTTATAAAAAAAAAAACAATTGCATTAATATGTGGGCATAATAATAGAATATTCTTAAATTGATTTAAAAATTAAATATAACTTGTGGATTTGACATATATACAATTAATAATTATTTATTACTTAATATAGATTTTAATTATAACTTTAATACAATTACAATTGTTGTTTTAATTTTGTTTTATATATAAAGTGCTTTTTTTTCTTACAACAAAATATCATAATATATAAAAGTGATATCTTATGTTATATATAAAAATTTAAAAATAAAGTAAAATAGAATTTAAATGAAATAATATTTATTTTAGAGATATAATTATTGAAATATCAACTTTGTGCACATTAATTTGTAGTAATAAAATATTAAAAATTTATTATTAAAATTAAAATGATTTGGTTGATAAAATTTTAAATAGGACTAACAAAATTAAGCATATTATTGATCTCTATTGTAATAGTTAACCGACGTAATTATACAATAACAAAACAAATAACAGAAGAAACATGTGTTATAATGTAATATTAAATAAACTGAAAATGTTGTTTTACCTCATTTTATTTTGTAAATTTTATCTCATATCTTGTTAGTTTAAATTAAGCCACTAAGCCAGCCTTATGTCTACATCGTTGCATTAAAGCCCGCAACATAAATTGTTTACGGGAAAGGGAACGTACTTGCTTTAGAAATACATCAAGATCAATCACACCTCTTCTTAATGCTTCTCCCATATAATATATTGCATCTTCAGTCGCAGCTTCTTCAGCAAATGCATTCAATATTCTAATAATTATAAAAATAATTAGTAACTCACATAATAAAAATATATAGTTACTTACTGTTTATAAAGAGGTGCAGTTGTAGTTACAGCATCGTCAATATCAATATTATCTTCTTTAGATAACTTAGAAATAGCCATTTCAAGTTCTAATTCTTTATCACGCAATACTTGAATATTTTGTTCTAATTCAGACTAAAATAATATATTTTAATATATTAGTAAATCAAACTATAAACAAAACTAGAGAATTTTAATAAGATGAATTTTTGTGTACCTTTTCTTTGTTGAGACTTGTCAAAATAGAGTCTAATTTATTTTTTCCAAGTGATAATTCTCGTTGAGAATGTTGTAATATATCTAATTCGGCTTTATTCTGAGCCATTTGTTCATTAAAGCGCCTTCGTACTTTATCTTCAATAGCAGATAATAAAGAAGCTTTTATATGTTCTTCAGTTATTGTACCACCGTCATTCAACTGTAAGTAATAACAAATACACACATGTTTATTTATTGAAAGGTATAAGTAGAGGTCTAAGAAAAATAAATATAAACCAAAAAATCTTCAAATTTATATAAATTATGCTTTACAATACAATATGTTAGCAAACATTCTATAAAATATACATAAGCAACAAAACCTCATTTATATACGCTTTTAAAACATAGACAACTTTTAATAGTAATTGTGGAGTGTGGACATCACACAATGGTCCTTATTTTCAAATAAAAATAATAAAAACACATACTATATCAAATATAGATAATAAAATTCATTTATCGTTCATCCTTCCATAAAATAAATAAATTATTAGTTTTACAATATCATATATGAAGACACAATAAGACATTTTTTTTGTATTTAATTATCTGACTGTAATTTGCATATTGATATTTATGTTGTCTATTATTTTAACAAATTTCTGATTATCATATAAATATTATTGAAAAGTTATAGGCGATAAATAATTATTACTTTGTACTTAATTATTTAATACAAACTATAGTTATTATGAAAAATTATTTTATTTATACTTTAAGATACCTAATCTATTAATTCAAATGAAAAAAAATAAACTTACCCCTGTGGTAGAAGTATTAGGCAAATTACTAGTAGCTGGTGGGTAAGGAGGATATTCTGGTCTAGTTGGTGCAGGTTGCTGTGGATATGGACAGTTTTGTGAAGAATTTTGAGTTGTATATGGTGGAGTATAAGATAGAAAATTTGATGTATTTGCTGAACCTGTTGGATAAGGCGAAGGTGTTGGAAATTGATTATTATACAAAGGATAAGGAGTATTAGAATTTCCATGGTATGTTGTGGAAGGATTAGAAGTAGCAGTCGATGATGTTGGTATTGAAGAATATGGCAACATCACATTTGAACCAGTCCCACCATATGCTAAATGTACATATAAAAAAATTAATAATAATAAATAAAATTATATTACAATCACATTAAGAAAGGACCTCGGCGGCGACCAGTTTTTGTCAATCGATGATCAAACATCATTAGATTATGACCCATACAAAATCAACCATCTGTTTGTCAGATTTCTAGATATCTGTGTAGTAATGACATGCAACTGAGTATAAGTCAGGTGTCGAGTTTCCTTCTTAATGTCAATTGAATATAATAAACTACATAAATGGTATCTCTAGAGATGTCATAATTTATATTTTTGGTTTTATAACAAAATTATTTTTCCTAAGTTATTAAAAATCTTGGTTTTAAAAAATAAAATTAACATGATTAAATAAAATACTTGACTATCTTATAGCCTAATTTCATAAAAAATAATTGATAGGCACTTATTTTGTAAATTGATAAGGGTCATGTTTATAATTTAATCATTATTCATAAAATAAATATGAAAACATTATACCTAATACAACTTTTATTTTATAGTTTTAATATTTAAAAATATAAGCCTAGACAAGTGTTGACTAGTCACTCATACGCAGAATAATAATGAAATTAACTAGTAATTTTTATTAAAATATAATTACAATATTTACAAATTTCCAACCAAAACTAATAAGTATACCAAATATGAATTAAACTTACGCATTTGAGTAGGATAAGCAACAGAGTTTACAGGTGGTTCAGTTCTAACAACTGAATATACAGGTGGTGTTTCTGAGAAAGTTGCTGTCATTACTCCAATTAAATCAAGAAGATTGGACGTAGTCTAAAAAAGTTAACATATGTAATTTAAAATTGGCACAAATTAAATATAATTCTAATTTAATGTATTACCGGTGTCCAATTATGTAAATATGGCAAATAAATTTTACCATTATGATCAACATACATTGACATTTTAATTCGCATGTCCAATGTAGGTTTTACATAACAGATTGGTGCATTATTTGGATGTGTATCCATTAGCCAGATACTGATTGGAATGTGATAAGTGGTACCTTTAAAAGTAAAATTAGATAATTAATTATTTTTAATATAATAATAATACAATATAAAATTATAAACTTAAAGTAATTACCTTTAAATGTAACGGGAATAGTACCACTCAAATTAACTAGTTTCTTTTCAATTCTATTTGAAAACACTGAAAAAAATATTAATTATAAATTTTTTTTTTTAATTTTAAAATTAAAAACTAATACAAAAAAAAAACAAATATGATAAAAATAACTTACAAAATGTCTCAAAATTACAAATGAGTCCATGATAATAATTTAACGTTTTCATGATTTCTTTTTTTGTATTTTCAGGAAATTTATACTGAAATAGAATCAATATAAAATATTAAATGTACAAGAAATATACAATTTATATAATGTATTTAGTTATATATTTTATATTATAAATATTAAATACACTATAACCTACAATAACATTTTTAATTTATAAAATATATAACAAATATATTCAATTATATTATACATGGTGTATTGTGGTGATATGACAATTTTATATTAAAATTGCATTTGAATGTCATACATCCTGTACATGGATATGATATTTAGTTCTAAAAAAATTGACAAAGAAGTATACCTCTAAATTTGTTCTTTTTGTGGGCTAATTGTTATTTAGTTATTATATATTTTAAGTTTTGAAATATCACTAAATTCTAACTCTAGGACTGGCTTTAGATATAATCAACATGTGCGATACCGCAGTGCCAAAATTAAAGGGGAGTGTGAGAGGTGTCAAAATTAAAATTTGATCAGAGAGAGAGAGAGAGAGCCCCAAATAATTTTTACACTGGGTGCTGAAAGACTTAAAGATGACCCTGTCCACCTCCAGGCATTTATGATTCAGAAGTTACTAGGTGTAGTCACTTTACACTCCTTTTCAGAAAGAGTAAGTACTTAATAGTTATAAGTTTATAACAGAATAAGATTTTCAAATATTTATTGTGTATTATATTATATTATTGTAATTAAAACATTATTTTATGACTTACCATAGTTAGATATGACTTTATAAGACTATCTTCAATTCGTATCATTTTGAATTGATATTTATCTTTCTAAAATATATTAAAATAACATTATTAATTAACATATAAATACTGACTAATCTCTGTAGTCTGTTAACTATAAATAATTAATAAATACATTCCTAAAAATCTTATTTGAAAAATAATTAAATGTTCTAAAAAAATGAAAATATTATAAATCACAAATGTACGATTATTACGATTACTAATAATCATAAGATAAATTTACGGAAATTGGTGTACATTGATTTGTTACAATAACAAGTCTAATTTATTGAGTAAAAATGAAAATAATTGTTAATGTAAAACTATATCCAATTGAATAAGTTACCTATATGTAAATACTATTAAAACGATTAATTAAATAATAATTTCATACTAAATTCTTTAGAACGTATCACAATAATGGGTTGTTGGATACTTTTAATGAACAATAAAACTTACGTATTTATAGTTAAAGGGCTACACTGAAATCAAACTATCTTTATACGACTGAAATCGAGTTGGTTATTTAATTTACTTTTAGGATGTATTTAAAGTAAAACTTTATAAACATATTAAACGTGTAATAATCATTAGGTAAATATTCAATTTATGAAAATAAAATTGAGATTAAAATTTTAAAAAGATGAAAACTTACAGTTTCTATATAGACATAATATTATATAGCATTAACCATATTCTTGCTATTTAGTATTTATTATCAAGACCGTAATATGTGAATCATATGATGTATTGATGTTGCGTACAAAAGTAAGTACAAATTACAAAAGATAATAACGTTATTCAATGTTGTTGACAGATAAGAAACAAACAATAGAGATTAGAAAAAACAAAATATTCTCCTTTATATACATATTATATTATAAAAAATAGTTATACGGACTAGAGAGTAAGTATTTGAAAAAAATTTAACTTATAAAATCGACGGGCGAAGGCAAGATGTACATTCATAGACATGCGTCGCTTACGATCTACAGGATATTATGCTGGTCAACGGTGCAAAGTCTACGATTTTCGGAAGGAGCTCAAAGAGCCCATTATTATTCCGGGTACAGACAAATTGCGCGTACTAAAACAGGTAGACGAACCTTTTTGAACAAATTGCGTCTCGGGCGAATACGCCATGTATAGCTCCGTCCTAAAAGATCAAACCACTAAAAACAAGTTTTCATATAATATTATGTTAATGATAAATATTTAATTATTATTATTTTGTTAAAATTTAAAAATATCAAAATTAAAAATAAATTTAAAAGCCACTGGAAACCTAAAAAAAAATGTTAAATGTAAAACTAACACGAATTGCGTCCGGGACGCAATTCGTTCAAAAAAGTTCTTCTACTTGGTTTAGTATGCAATTCGTGTGCACCGATTATTCCATTAATGAGCTAATTTATGATACAAATATGGTAAAATTTAAATTTATAGTTTTACATAAAGAGTAAAGACCAAAGATATAGACACAAAAAATGCTTACATAGGCATATTATATTAGATAAAATTCAAAATATATTTTGGAAAAAAAGTAATGTTATTAATATTTAAAAATTAATTATGATTAATAGTCTGGCTATAAGCTTGCATATGCAATATTGACAAATTGTGTATTTGTGTTATATTTTTAACATAGAACGATAGTCAATGAAACAACAGTGCTTTATACTTGTTATCGTCTTATTTGACTGCTGTCTATTAGATGAAAAGTAAAAAATGTTTATAAGTAATAATTATTATTATTTTATTTGTATATACTAAACGGCATCCTAAAGAATATGAGAAACAAAAAAAAGAAAAGGAAGAAAACATTTCAAAACTTACTAAAATAACTAGTAAGTATTTTTTTTTTTTAAACACTGTTTAATTGTCAACCGACTGCAAACTATTTATTGAATTATGTAATTTTGAATGTATAATTAATGTATTTAGAATATTTTACTAGTAAATAAATTATGTAAGGTTGCATAATATATAATTTAAATGTTTTATTTGCAATTTCTGTGATAAGTGTGAATGTGCATTTTCTAAATTAGCCACTGTAATATCTAAACTTAGAAGCATGACACAAAAACGTCTTGATCCACTTAAAAATTAATATTTATTAAGCAACAATTATCATTCAAGGTTGATATGAAAAAAGTTATAGAAGAATTATAAACTCTTGTATCAATAAAAAGGTGACTTAAGCTATAATCTAAAAATATACTTATTATACCACTTTTTAAAAGTTAAAGACAGAAACTAATTGAATAGAATTTTGATTAGGAAAAATATGAAATAGGAATAAGCTAATTAGTAATTACAAGTAATATAATCTATACTTATATTTATAATCTTGGTTAAAAATACTAATCTTAAGATTAATTTTAAAAAATGGGTGGCGATAACCAATTAGGCCACTTAATATTTCTAATTGCTATGCTTTATCTGAAATTGACTATTACCAATTTATTAGAATCTACAAAGAGCAGAACAGTTTTTACCGCCCAAATTTAATAGTAGAAATATTTTAAAATTGCAGTTGAATTTTAACATCCTCAAAATGCCATTATATTAACAATAATAAATTCTGATATAATATTATAAATATGATCTCTATTGCACCATCCTAACTATTTATTTTATACTTATAATGTACAATTTGACATAATAGTCATAACACTAATAATTAAGAACTAAGAAAAAAATCAATAATTAGAATTAAGGTATTTAATTAAATACAAGATCACAAAATAATAAAAAATATGTGATCATTAAATCATTCATTAAAACATAGTTTACTAATATATTGATATTAAATATCAAAAATATTTATTTTTATTTTACAATTATAACCTTATAATGTATAATAAATATTATTCATAAGTTATTAAATAAATTAAAAAATAGTTTAAATTAATATTTTAAATATACTATTATGGTTTACATTCATAATGGTATGTATCTAATGATCTAAGATCTCTCCAAGTAGGTGGATATGCATTAAGCAATCGATTACCACATGCTTTACACACTGAATTGAATAATATCAAATAACTATTAAGCCAAGTCTGTAAACAAAACAAAGATAAAATTAATTTTTTTGATATTTTTAATTAAAACAAAAAAGTTTTAAAGGAAGACTACCATGAATGATCGAACTGAAAGATCTGGCAATGTTGGTGAAGAGAAATGTAACATAGCTGCATTAGCATGATCAGTTATCTTACGAAAAACATAGTATCTTGATTCTTGCCAAAGCTCTTGTTGTAAACTATTAGGGTTAATAGGTTCATTGAATCCTTTAACAATAACCCATTCAATCATAACTCCTTTAAATGATATAATAGCTTGTAAAACTCTACTTAGTCCAACCTAACATAAACAAAATTTAAATTAATTTTTAACAATGGATATATTTTACTTTTTAAAATACAATATTTCATTTAATTATCTATCTTTTAGGTATTTTAGTAGATGTTAATAACTATTTAGTAAATAAAACTTAATATAAAATAAATACAATTTAGTACTCATACTTATTCTCCAATTCTTTATTTTAAAATGTATATTAAGATAGTCATAGAAAAAATTGTAACTCTTTTTACATTGGAAATTATACCAAAAAAATTATCAAACATAGTAGTGGTTTCAATAAAAATTTCAAAACACTAAATATGATTTATATTATATTATTAAATTTTTATAAACATATACATTATAATATCATTTAATTTATTGCCGTAATTAATATTTTAATTTTGAGATTATTATTAAATTTCCCTAGTCATTATAAATCATTGTAAATAATTATTGTTGTTTATTATTTTATAACATCAAAAATAGCGCATTTTTTATAATATTAAGCTTAGTTGACTGTATCAGGAAAACTTTATATTAATAAAAAAAAAAAAAAAAAAAAAAAATACTCATATAATTTAATTTTTTGCAAATTAAAAATTATCAATGATATGTAAATAAGAGTACATAGTTATTAATCCCTTATCTACCTGACGATTTTTTTTTTACTCCTACTTACTATACAGTAAATAATAAAAATCAGTTTTTAAAAATTTTTATTGAAGCTACAATGTTTTTTTTTGTTATAATTTCCATTGTAAAAATAAATAAGAAATAGTCTAAGTACTAAATTGCATTATTTTTATTATATTATCAACATTCATAGTGAAATAGTATATTTTACTTTGCTTATTAAAATTTTGAAATAGAAAATAAATATCGAAATAAAATTACCAATAAGACAACATTTGATGCACAGGGTCTTGTTATTGTAATACTCATATCAGGAAACATCCGATCAATATTAGTTAAAAGTACATCAACAGCTCTAAAAATATTTATAAGAAAATTAATTAACTAAACATTAATTATTATAAATCATTAGAATATAATTAGACATTTACTGTGGAGATATATTATGTAAACTAGACTGCTGTCGCTTCTTTTTATTAGTACTGGAATTGTAATATGATTTTTTTAATGAATTATGACTTAAAATTTGTACAGCATTTGAACTAAACTTATGCACCTAAAATCATATTTTGTTAGTTAAACATACAATTATGTATACATTATAACTTAAAAAAACTAAAGTATAATTCAATTATAATTAATTATCATTTGTAATAGATACTTTGTCAAGCCATTTATGAGAAGATACAAGAGGAGTGTATAATGCTTGTCGATCAGATGTACTCTCTTGAGTTAAAAATGATGTATTATACAGTAACATAGCACCTGGAGGACTTGATAAGGACCCAACAACTTGCTCAAGATCCCTAAAAGTAAAATTTACAAACAACCGTTAAACTTAGGATAGGTCAATTTTAAATAGGTATTATTAAAATGTACTACAAGTCAAACCAACCTCATATGCAGTCCAAGTTTTCCAACCATTTCATTCATAGAATACATATAGCGATTATCTTTTGTGTCTGTTTGTGAACCATCTTCTTTTACTCCTTCACCAATTTCAATAATAAGCTGCATTAACTCCAACCTTAATGTCCTGACGGTATTTAAGGCAACTTGCATAGGATTCAACTCCATATTAGTTTTATTCACGTGTATATCAAAGAGTTATGTGAAAGAAAATAAAAGTAACTAGTAAATAGTTTCTTTTGGACGATAAAAACGTTTTTAATTAGGTATAGAAAACATTTATTTGACGAATAACGTAATGAACAATAGGTATGTCAAATTTAATACATTATTTTAAGACAAAAATGAATTTCGAATATTAGTAATATTTACCGAGAATTAATTAACTATAATATTGATGTAAACTACTAACACCATGCATCGTAAATTATGTAAACAAATAAAACATTTTTGAATTTGTAATTTATAAATTAATGTTTTTTATTTATAAAAGTATTGCATGATTTAAATCACGAATCATTATGTATTGTATTTTCTGGTGGCTAGCATCACCAAATAATGATAAAAACCCGAGAAATGATTAAAGTTCCCAAATCGATAAGGTACTACCAACCATTGTTACCGATATTGTCATATAAGATATAAATAATTATATTATAAATTCCACAGTAATTATGTAATGTACCAAAATATATAAAACAACATAACAATTCTTTTTTTTTAGAACTCAAAAATTATTGTAAATAAATAATACTATAGGTATTGAATGTTATTTGACAATCGTCTTTACCTGGAGACTCAACTTATTTGCTAAACGTAAAGCACGCAAACTGCGGCTGCATCTACTCATTCTACCCGGATCTCGGATCTTTACCACAAAATAGATTTACACACCGCTGAAGACTACCTTTAAAAACAAAACACACGATCTACACTGCTCTCTCGAGACTAATGTGGCTCTACGGTATTCAAATCTATGGGGTTCAACTAAGCTGTCCAATACTCGAGCAATACAAGAATTTCGATTAACTGTTAATTGCAGGCGCCCCTTAGTATATTACCGAAAACTCCTTACACAAAGACCTTTACATTCAAACATAAATAAATTCGCTTCTTTCTCTTATCTACTAAAAATTCATAGACATTTAACACCTATACTAATCAATAGCCTTGCATACAAATTCCTAACAACTTATCTAAACGTCTAAAACTGGTGTAGCGTGTAAGAATTTACTTTTAATAACAATTACAATCATACCTGGAGTAATGTCAATGGAGATCTTCCCCTTTCCTGTCCTACAGTTATATTTGTGTCATTATTAGGGTTAAAGACTTCTAGGAGTTTCCATGTTTTCTAATATTTATTCAGAACAACTGATATGGAAAATTATAAATTAGTTTCATAATATATTAATACCAGCAATCTGTCTGATTCATTATTACCTCATTTGCTTATCGCATAGACTTTATTGTTACTTTAATTAATATTCTCTTTATCCTATGGTGTCTAGACAATATTCAAATCCCCTCCTCTCAATCAGCTAAATACTTTAGCTAGTCTGACAATTGACCATCGACTCATATGGTCATATCAAATTAAAATTAAAAGGCTTGCTTTAAATGCACGACTCCACATCCTTAAAACTCTAATTTCCAACGACAAACATACTCCATTAAATTCTAAACTCTAAATTTATAAATCTTTGTTTAAGCCGATGTGGACCTATGGTATTCAGCTCTGGGGCAATGCCAAAAAATCTAACACTATTAAAATTCAAACCTTCCAAAATAACATCCTTCATAAATTAATAAATTCTCCATCTTATATTTCAAACCTAACTTTATACACCGATCTAAAAATTAAATCAGTCCATGAAGAAATAATAACTTTTTACAAACGATTCCACTAAAAACTTCCTTCTCATATTTTCAAACCTTGTTATTGTCACAATTCCTGGACCCCCCTCCCCCCAGGAGGCTCAGAAGGAAATATTGTCGAGATCTTCTCAATGATTAATTAAAGTATAACATACATTAAAAAAAAAAAATCATCAAGTAAGGGTAGTGTTACCACTGGGTGGTTTGTTTCATCAAATAATCATGTATGTATCTTTTTTCTACTATCACATATTCTTATTGTTCCGAAAGAAACAGATTGTACGTACCGTTAAATAATAATAATAAAAAAACAACTTAAATGTTTAAATAGCAAACTTATTTATGTATATAATATACTTATTTGATATTTAATTAAATAATTTTCATCTTAGATTTTTTTTTTTTTATAATTTATACCCTAAAACTAAATCTTTTTAATTTTTCTTTAGTTGTATGAATAACAACAATTTAAAAGAATAATCTTGGTGGACGCCGGCCGATGGGGCTAAATATACTTCTAAATAAATTTAGCATAGAATTTAGTTTTATTTAAATATTACAAATGTGAGTGTTCGTAAACTTGGTTTCCTAAGCCTATATATCCAAAAAGATGAGGTTTTTATTTTACAGGTGGTAGTGGGTCGTGGGCAGGGCCGTTTCAGAGCAGGGAAAGAGGGCATGGGCCAAGGGCGCGAATTTCTTAATATTTATATATTATACGTATAATTGATAATATGTGTAGTAATATTCTGGCTTGTCTGTCAAATGCAAATTTCTCATTTCGGGGGAGGGGGGGGTGTCAAATGTAGTGGTTCGCCAGGGACGCCATTAAACCTCATACGGTCCTAGTCGTGGATGTCCCAAATTTTGTTAGCCTCATAGGTAATAAAAGGTTACCACGCCATTGTTACACGTCCTACTACCAGAAATCTGATCCAAAATAAGTTTTTAAATTCTTATGTATTATTATTATAAGTACTTGGCACTTACAATAAAAAAGCAACCACTAATTTAGTATTTTCTTTTATTACACATATAAATTAAATTCATTCAATTATTAAGATTTTTTCTCTTTAGATTTTCTATTTGACAATCTTAATGGAACTTTAAAAACTAAGTAGTAAAATAGTACAAAAGATGTTGTTACAGATAAGAAAATTACGATGAATACGTCGATTAAGTAATATTGGAACCATGGCATACCAACAGCGGCAGACCGAAGATGCGGCGCCCCTTTGTGTCGAATAATATACTCTGTCCAATACACTGCAGTTTCCAAAGGAGACTCAGGTCTGTCACGGAAAGCTTCTGATAATTCTTTAGCTTTAAGTCTGTATCTATATTTAACAAATGAGTAAAGATCGTAGATATATAACATTCGTAATACATGTTAGTGCCATATTATATGGGTGCCTAATATTTTATAACAATTGATGTATTACTAGTGGTTTATGATCAAAAGTATTAAACATAAATACATAATAACAATACACTTACTTAGGATTTGTGAGCATGGATGTTATTTTAATAAAAATTTCATCTTCATTCAAGTCATTGTAATTCATCATCTCTACACTTCCTTTACTTACAAGAGCTTTGATGTTTGTTATTTGATCACCAAAAATAGGCATTGATAAAACTGGAACGCCTTCATATACAGCTTCAGTAGTTCCCAACAGGCCACCATGAGATATAAATAGCTTAACATTAGGATGTGCTAAACATAAATAAAAACAAACATTTAACTTACATAGTTACATATAATTATTAATAATAATAAACTGATAACTATTTATGGTCAACATTTTAAACGCAACACAATTATCAGAAAAGTTAGATTTAAAATTGTTGCGATATAAACTACAAAACAAATGAATCATTTGACAACATTTATAAAATTTAAATAATATAAAATACCTATATCAAATGCGCATATACGTACCCAAAATATCTCTTTGAGGCATCCATTTACGAATCATCACATTGGACGGTTTTTCTGGTAGTTCTCCTTCCCATTTCCACAAAATTCGTTGGGGAATTTTATTGAAAACATTTAAGAACATCTGTCTTTTTTCGGCAGAAAAAGTTTCACCCCGCAATAAACTGCCCATGCAGAAATAAATGACTCCATTCTCAGCTTCATCAATATATTTCTGAATCTCCTATGTGTAAAAATAATTGAATTAATAAGTAATAACTATTACTCCCAAAACAATTCTACAATACATTAGTGTTAAACAGTGTTTTTTGTTTTGTCTATATCATTCAAATCTCTTTTAGTGATTATGGTTATGTTATTACTTAAATAGTTTTGCGTACACTATAACGTTTTGTGATGGTGATGGTGGTGACTGCCCTAAAATGCATAGAATATCGTTATATGTTTAAAATAAAAAAAACAATAAATGAGATGAATCTTTATAACGTTTTAAAACGATTTTTAGCTTAGCCTCCACGGGTTTGCTTGAAAAAATTTGCAGCCCACTATTAAATTTAAAATTCAATTTTCGATTATGTTTGAGTCTTAAGTTATTTTAAATAACACAAAATAAATTATTTTTATGACTCGATTAAGGTCGTATGCTATGATCACGACACGACTGGTTTACATTTAGGCGCGGATCCAAGGGGGGAGAGCAAGGGGCCATGCACCCCTCGTACTCTACCACACGGGTAAATTTTAGGATGTCTATTATTGGCAGCCAATAAAATACGATACGCACATGGTATTGCCCCCCCCCCTTACACCCTAAATATATTCTGGATCCACGCTGTTTACATCATGTACTATTGAAATTTGAAATCAAAACTATTATTATATAATAAAAATTAGACACTTACTAAAGGTAAAGGCTTGATTGGCATTATATGTATCCCACCGATTTCTACAACAGCTGGCACTAACGGTTTAGATGTAAACATTGTGAAATGAGTATTAACCATAATCAAACTAGCATTCAAAATAATTTGGTCTAATGAAACTTCTATGTCAAGATTTCGTTTGATGATTGCTTCGTCTCTAGCCCGACACAATAGTTTAAAACCAAATAATTGTACTGCTTGAGAAATTGTGTTCATAACTCTATCATAAAAGTTCATTTTTATAGGTAGGCTGGTCAATGTTAAAGGTATATTGGCTAACGAATATGGCTGTCCGATCGCATGCTGATTCCAGGGCAATAAGTTGCAACTACTCAGAAGTATAAAAGGTATATTGAACTTAAATGCAAAACCCATAAACAATTCGTTATTAAAATGTTCTGCAATGAGTAAATCAAATTTAGAAGAATTGTTCAATAACGTCATAACACTGTCTACCGTAAACATAGCTTCATATACTTTTCCGCGATTATTAAACGACCAAATAATATTTATAGATTGTATTAATTCGTTCATTGAATTGCTTTCGAAACGGCTGATATTTACTTTGTTATTGAGAAGAGGCATTGATCCTCTGATTGATAAATTATTTATATTTGGATGGTCTATCGGATAGTTACTGATAAAAGTAATGTTGTGTTCTCGGTTTGCAAGTTCTTGGATGTATGGCAAGTAAACCAAATGATGACTAAAACCTTGATGAGGAAATACAGCCAAGATGTTCGCGGTGTCCGCCGGAGAAATCACTGTTACAGTTATAATTACAGTTACTAATAAAACAATCATTGTAGTTAAATATTATTTAGCTTATTAAAGTAGTATTAATAAGATATAATGTATATGAACATTAAACACTCATATTATAATTATTATTTAAAAATAAGATATTTGATACATTAAAATAATGAAATGTAAAAATAAATTACAATAGTTTGTTTCTATTATAATAATATTTTTATAAAGGCATTTTACTCAATAATAATATTAAATAAAATATTTTGTAAGTTAAATAAAATATGTATAAATATCTTAAGATTTTATACTACATAGATATAGAATACCTAGTGTTATCATATATATTGAGTCGGATAAGAATAAAAAACAACACGAGTAAATGACTTTATTATGACATATTACCAACTAATGCAATACTTAATACTATGATATTGAATGTGAATATAAGCTATTACAAAAAAAAAAATTGTTGTAACAACAAAGAGTAATGGATAAGATGTCTGACCAATTAAATTACACTTTTAAACAGTTTAAATGATAAGATTGGGATGTTGCATAATATAATTTATTTAAATATTACGTCTATTAGATAATACATTATAAAGTTACGTAGGCGCGCCTAGGATTTTAAAATGGAGAAAGGTCAAACTCAAAATACTAAAAAAACATAATCAACAATTAACAATAACAGTTCATTTTTATATTAAGTCGATACAGCCGAAGGGGCATGTCCCACTGGCCCCTAATGGCTCGCCACTGCATTATAGCCATACTTAGTTAATTTTATTAATAGCTATATTTATATTAAACAATAATATTATGTTCTCAACCTTAGATAATAGGATAGGTTAGGTTATACTCATATAAGTTTATGATCTAAGGTTCTCAACTATTGTTAAATGTTGTTTTGCAGTCATATATACTCATTTTTCAAAATTATGAACTATGAAATAACAATAACTATGAATAAAATTCAAATATGCATAAGCTAAATCTAATTCTTAGTAGGTATATAGTATAAATAAGATAAAACAAACTTGAGAAATCTTAATCTCATATAGGTGCTGATAAAATTAAAAATATTCGTTTTAGTTTATTATTTACAATGTATAATATTATTGTATACAATAAGTAAATTTTATAGCTTAACCGAATAACAACAACATGGAATAAAGTGAGGGGGAAATTAAAAATTTAATGAATTTTTAACCACAAAATAATTAAATTATTCAGTACTATATTTATATAGTCTTATCTCTTATAGATGAATATTTTCTATTTTGTTTATAATATCTACGGATTGTTATTACATTCGGTTCAGGAATCATTGAACTTGAACATACAGAACGTTCATCCGAAATTGTTAGTTTTTAGTTATCTATTGCAATAGTGCAATAATATATATTACCTATTACGTACATAGTTTTATACTATAGTATAAGCTATAAGCATGACACAATATATTTAATTTGTCATGAGTATAAGTTCTATGCCTACGTAGAAAGTTTTAAAAAACGAACTGTACTGGCATTTTCAATATCACAATAAACGATAATCTGCAGGTTCGTGACATAAATCGTAATTTTATTTATTTGAAATATAGGCAGGTATAATTTCAAAATATAGTCAAAATGTTTAAGCTCTTGTTCAGCTATTTATAAACAAAAATGATTAATATTTGTATACAGGGTGGGACAGTGGGTTCTGTACGACAAAAACGTATTGATTTACAGGCCACGTGTCCAACTTACTGTCAATAATATTATAAGTAAAAGTCTCTAAAACTAAACATCATACACTTTAATCTGATGACAAACTAGTTTATCTTATTTAGTGAACTAGATAGCGAACACCTGCCATGAATTGAAGCCTGGTTTTTCGGTTGGCATTATATGGTATTTTATATGGTAAATATTAGTATTATATTTTATGATGTCTAAACTTGTTGTTTAAAAAAAAATATATTTTATGTAAAATATTTTTTATTTATTTCTATATTTTACCATTAAAAACGATGTTATTCCTAATACATTTTGTATAGGAAATGTAATGTTTTGCCAACCCTACAAAATGACGAAAACTGATACGCGAGCTTCACTGTTATTAATATAAATAATATATGAGTTCCTTATCTAGTTAGTATAGAAGTCCATGTTTATTATAGAAGATACTACCACAGAATGTTGATATTTATAAATTTATTATCAATATCAATGCTACAACTTCATATACTTTTTTATTATCATAACTGAAGGGAATATAATTACCTAGTAGGTAAGTATAAGCCCTATGAACAAGAATCACAGTATTATTACACTAATTAACAACTACAAAATAAAATTAAACTATATTAAATTCAAAAGCAAAGGTGTTGGAAACTGTACATGCTTAATCAGGGCCGGATTTAAGGGAGGGCAATCGGAGCGATAGCCCCGGGGCCTCCATAATAGTGACTTCAGAAAAAAAATCTTTCAAATTACAAATGCACTGTTACCCCGCCGTTCCGTCGAAAGTGACCAATAGGATAAAAATAAATTTTATTTTATTTGGAAAATAATTAAGGGCCAGGGGGCCTCCACTACTTTGATGCCCGAGGCCTCCACTCTTCTAAATATATAGGTTTGGGGCTTAAAATGATGAATTGTTAGTTAAGTACTTTAAAAAATAGTTCTATTTAGTTGATATCTACAGTACTAATTTTAATTTTTTTTAAATTAATATTATTTCAAGTTTTAACAAGTTACGTATGATGGAGCAATTATTAGTATGAATTTGTTGGGTAAAACTTGGATACAAATTCACCAAAAATGTTAATGAAGTTTACTAATTTACCAGTTAATATCAATTATCATTGAACATGATCAGACATATAATATTATAGTTAAAAATTTTAATTCAAAAAAATAAAAATAATAATTTTAGTTTTGGTACAATTGTTTTTTCTTGATTTTATTTTATTCCATGTTTAACGTTTAAAACAAGCTTTAAATCTCAAATATTATTAGACAACATTTTTTTATTTATCTTTCAGAAAGTATCACACAAAAGGTTATTTCAATTATTTAACTTATAAAATGTAGTTTTACCTTCTCCTTTTTATGTCCTTTTCAAATATACATCTTAAAGAATTATTATATTACGAATTATGAGATACAAAGATTCCCATAATTTTACATACTGGTTGATATGTTATTATTACATTTTTAGATTTTATGTTATAACTATAAATTTCAATCATTTTCCTATAGGTTGTATATTTGTGTGTCTTAATATCTATGTAAAGATGCCTTACAATTGTGTAAAAGTTTATTTGTAATTTACTATAAATATTGATTTATATTTATTAATTTTAATGTAAGTAATTGAAAAAATATATTTTATTTTGTTACAAATGATGTACCTAATAAATGAGAATACTCAGTGGTAGGAAGTGAGCAGTACTGTAGTAGTTAAATACTTATAATTTAATTTAATCAAGTTACTTATGTAATTATTTTATAAATTTAGTTTTTATATTAACTAAAAATAGTTTAATACCATAACTTTAAGTTGTATGTTAATTCATTGTTCAAATAAAACTACACAAATAATATTGTTGGTAGGTACATATTTTTCTTTATTAATAAGTGAAATAAACAAAATTCTCGATCAAATTTTGGAATTATTTTAACTAAAGTATGTTATGAATTTTGTTATCATTACTATCATACTGTATATTTGTATATTTAGTTCAATGTATATTTTATATAGCTATAATATCTAAATAAAAAAGAATTGTTTACATGGTTTAATTTATTATTACATTTAAAACAATATTAAAATTAATTCAAACTATTAGTACCGTCTTAAGTATAACACATTTATGGCCAAGAAGGTTTTTCACCTTTCTTCACCATTCCTCCATATAAAGCACTTCTATCTCTAAATAGTGTCATCCTTTCTGTTTCTTTGTCATCTAAGAATTTTCCAAATAAGGCACCAGTTGTAAGTGGGATTGCTAATACAAAATATTCCCAGGTTAATCCAAATAATGCGTGCTTGGCTGCCATTGTAAATTATTTCTAAAAAAATAAAATAATATTTAGCATTATTATAATCTAAATTAAGTTTTTTTTTTTAATGTAATATCACTTAATGTGAACAGATAAATCCACAATTTTTAAATATTATTTGAATACAATTAATTATAAATAATAAAATAAATAGCTGGTAAGCTATTAAGCATTTAATAATAAAACCATATGCATGCAGCATTAAATAAATTTTCAGTTAATAAAATAAAATAACATTCAATTTGGTGCTTATAACATGTTTATTACTATGTATAGAAAACAATAATCAATATTTTTATCATAACATTAAATATAAGACATTACTACTGCTTAATTTTTAACTGAAATAATATTATTAAAAATGACTTGATTTTTTTTTTTTTTTACATTTTATTACAAGTTGTAGGTGCGATGGTTTTGAGTATTGATTGACAAAAAACATTAATTTTAATATTAAATATACTAAAATTTATATTTAAATTTATGTTAAATTCTACTTTTGTTTGAGTACTAGACTCACTACAGCTATTAATCGCTCTGTAGATAGATATAAAGATATTATAGATGTATCAAAAACATAAATAGAACAATCAACACATGATAAATGGTCAGAACCAAACCAATTATTATTATTAACTTATCAAACAATTATTAAAATGACATGAAAATTATAAAAAACGCAAAAATTGTTGGCAGTGGCGTTGAGTTTTTAAATTGTGGTCGGGTAATTTCAAAATATTGTGGCCTCAATACCCATTGATATTAAAAAAATTCAATTTGGAGAGAGGGGGTATAAAAAATATATATTTACTAGTAATATATTATACTCAATTGTTTATTTGACAATTGATAATCAAATTAGAATATAACAAATATATTTTTTTGTTCTTATTATAGAAACGTTTACTGTAAAACAATACAGTATATTAAGTCAATGGTCTTCAACCTTTTTTTTTTTTTAACGGACAAAATCTAAAATATGCTTTGGCATCACAGGCCAAAATTTTATAAAAGTTTTTACTAATAAATTAATAAATTAAAAACAATAAAAACTAACACTTTATTTTCAAAACTTTAATTAGCTAGCTAGTTGGTTTCAAAATCTAGGAGGGCCAGAACCGACATACAATGAGCCAATAAGTAAGTAATTACCAATTAATAAATCACAAATGTTACAACCTGGACATTTAATCTCTTACTTTAAACTTTTTGATTTTGTATTTTTTTCCAATTTAATGTCCGATTGTAATCAGCGTAGATTGAAGAAATTGAAAGAATGGGAAATGTTACAGATATAAAATTGCGTTTGAAGTGGTACCATGCACGACTGAATGCCATTTACCTGAAAAGAATTGGTCGTTTATTGCGAAAAAAATGATTTATATCAAACTAAAAAAATTTTAAGGTATTTGTTTATTAACGACTTACAAAAAAAACATACAATTGCAGAATATATTTTGCACAATACCTTGCAACTTGGAATAGTATTAAGTTCTGTCGACCTTCCAAAAAAATTGATTACAGTATTACAGTAATGATAGTGATATTAGATGACTTTACTAAAACTGGTAACATGGTATTAGTATTACCATAGTGAACATCTAGGTATATTACTTCTGGTTAAACCAAAGATATTTTCAAATATTTCGCGCCAACATAATTTATATATCATTATTATACAATATCAGGTTATAAGCGAATAACGGAATAAGCCTACATTTTGGACGAATACATTAAATTGTTAAAGTATAATATATTTATTACAATATTATCTTTAATATCTTGATATGAAATTTACAATTAGTACTAGTGTACTAATCAATAAGTTGAGTTATAAATGTATAATTTCTTCATTTTACGGTTAGGTAAAAATTATATTTACATAGTAGGTTCATACAATTTTGTATTTTTTTTAGATAAGTGTTAAGAGTCAAATTTTTAAGAAATTCATTAAAATCATGAATATTTGTACGTTTTATTTTTATCGAAAATTCTTACAATTTATAACTGCAAATTCTAGAAAATATTTTAGGTATGTAATAATAGAAGGGTCTTCATAAGTTGATCTAAACTTTATTAAAAATACAGTATATTAACACTATTGTAACGAATTTGGATATTTGAAAGAAAAATAATGTTATTTTCTCTCTCTAACAATTTTACTCATCATCTATTTATGATTTATTTTATTGTAATTTAAAATATATTAATTGTGAAAACTTGAAAACTTTTTGACAATTACATTTTCAAAATATTTAGACTTAATAGTGTAGTTTAGAAATAAGGGGGTGTATCTCTCAGGAAATTCTTGGAATTTTAAAAACGCGTTCAATGTTCTATAAACATATTACGTAAAATGTAGGTGAGGTAACCAATAACCATATATTCAAATTGTAATTTACACACAGGCTAGTAGCTCTACTACAAAAGTCTAAAATGCATCAGCCTACTGATTATTTTAAAGAAGTTAATATCCCCAAAATTTAGTCCATAATTGATACGAAAAATCATAAGTATTCAAAAGTATGGGTATTTAAAAATTCCAATTATCAAATTTTAAATCATTGCATTTAAAAGAAAAAAGAGGGTGAGCGCGGTTTATCTCTGTATAATATTTGCAATGTTTAATAAATCGATAGTTAGTATAATTTATTTTAATTTTTAGGTAGGTATTTTGGGGACCGTAGAAGGATTGCATTCCTTACCTAAATCAAAATGTTCAAATTGCACTGAAGTTCAAAAATAGTAATGTTAGAAGAAATTGCACGGGTAATTTATATTTTTAATATCTGAAGTTTGTTATTTTTATTATAATTATTACATATATATGAAGTCTTTAATGCAATAAGCCAATAACGGATTAACCTATATATATTATAAATATTTATATGTATATAGTTATAATTAAAACAATAAAATTATAATTTAAAAATAGACTAAATTACTATTATAATTTTGGTACTAAATTAATTATCACATACTGGTATACTATTAATAATTGTCAACTAAAATTAATATTTATAATTACTATGAAATAAGAGATTTGAGTGCAATTTATCATTGCATTGTAAGGTACCCTGAAATTATTACATATATCTATCTGATAATTTACAAATGTTAAAATTGCAGCCATTTTAATGAAATACCATTAGTTTGGGGGTATATAATTCAAAAATCTAAAATATTTCATTTTCAACCAAAAATATATTAGCTGGGTATATTCATACTTATGTTAATATGTTAGACTTTTATGTACTTTAATCTTTATAATAAACATTTAATTTTGGAAGATCATAAAAATTCTAAAAATGTCTCATCACTTAGATCTATTTTTCAAAAATAATTAAATCGCTTTTAGATTTTATTTATATACTTGACACTTATATATACCTATTATCATTGATATATATATATATATATATATATATATATATATATATATATATAAATTGATGGCTCGCATTTGGTAAAAAAATATGTATAATTAGCTGATATTTATTTCTAGATAATGATTAATGGTATTACTTTATTTTGGAAATGACGAATCAGATATTGAAAACTATGTTCATAAATGGCTATTACCCACCGAATACCATTATTATAAAAATAAAAGAAAGGGGAACTGTGCTAATAATACGGGCGTACTACCTCCTACCACATACTATGAGTTTATTTTTTGACTCTTGTATAATATTAAATTAATAATACACATTTAAGAGCTTTGCACGCGAATAACCCATAAAAATTCGTAATCTGAAACCTTTTAACCAATATACCAATATGGCAATATTGATAAAATATAAATAGTTATTCGAATAAAATAGTATTACATATAACATGCATAATAATTAATCATATTTTTTAATAATCGAGTAACATATATTTATATTTTGATATTTAGATATATACTTTCTGTAACTAAATTACGTGATAAATGATGTAGAATAGTCAATAATGTCCATTGTATATAATGCTAAATGAATGTTGATATTCAATATAAGTATAAACTTTTAGTGTAGGTATTTACCTAGTAATTATATAATATAATTCTTAAGCTTCTTAGAAAAACTAAAATACAAGTCACGATAAAGTTTAAGATCAAACCAATTTTTATGATTTAGATATTTTAATGTTATTTTGAAGACTTTTAATTATTATATTTTTTAAACTAAAAAAATACTTAAATCCAACCTTAATACAAATTAACAACCAGGAAATCCAATGGAACAACAAAGACGACTCAGTGAAATATCTGGGACTACATCTAGATGAAAAATTAAGCTGGAAAATACATATAAATAAAAAAATAAGCCAATGGTACACTAGACTGAAAATACTGTACCTATTATTAAACCACAGCTCAACTCTACAGATAAAATGCTCCTTACTTCTATACACAGAAATATTAAGACCACTAATAACTTATGCATACCCTGTATGGGCAGCTGCTTCACAAACAAAAATTAAAAAATTACAAACAATTCAAAATAAATTTCTAAGAATAGCCCTAAAGGCTCCATGGTACATGAGAAATAAACAATTACATAATGACACGAGTCTACCATACCTATCAATATCGATAACTCAACAGTTCAAAAAATTTTCAATAATCTCCACAAAGCTGAAGGAGCAATCCACTACAAAATTGGCAAAAGATCCATTAATCTACAACTAAAACTATGACTACTACAGAACATTCTACTCGAAGCTCAAGTAGATGAATTTTCAGACTAACTAAAATATAATTATGTATTTATTAACTTATTTGTAAACTATAAATTAATATTGTAAAAATACTCAGTGTATTGAAACAATTATATAAATAAATAAATAAAAAAAAAATTATTATATTTATAGTCCATATTTTTATAATATTTAACACCTAACTAGGTATTTGGTAAGACATTTGTTGAGCTTATAGTTCTACATTTTAATTATAGATTGGTAGATAATTTTATATTTACTATGCCAAAATATTAAAATAAGTTATTATCACCCACCACTTCCAAAGTCAACGAGCCGCTATACTGGTATAACTATACATTAAGTTATTAGTGTTATTATTTAATGTATTATATTTTTGGATCGAGTCTGTTTATAAAACCGTCGGTACCGACCAACAGTACGTTTATAGTAAATCTACATCGTCGGTCAGCGCAGACTGCACAGCAGTGTTTTAGATTTCTTTCATCGTAGATCAGTAAGTAGAATATCAATTTTTTTTTTATCATACCAGTAGGTATATACGAAATAAGAATTATAATAGTCATAAAACTGTAAAAGTTCTAAGACATTATTTTGTGATCACTGATCCAACAATACGCAAAAAATTAAAACGAGATAATTATATTATATAATCATGTGAATTCCATTAATAATTATTTTAACTATTTTACTTAGTACTTCAAACAGTTCAAACATTGAATATGTTAAATTTTTCGAAAAAAAAGAAAATATACGTGGTGTTTCATTCTCTTGGTTTAAAGTAAAATATTTTTATTTTCCATAGTTTTTTTTTACGACTCCAACTTGATTTCTGTACAATCATAGCATTTTGACGTGTTTTGCACCACGGCATGACGAGTGACCCAATAGCTTTTAAAGTCGCAGTGATAGTTTTAATGGATTGTTTAATTTATTTATACTATAAATTTATTTATAATATATTCATAACAGTATACTGAAATGTTTTGTTCTCGGCGTGATGTATTTTTGATAACAATATTTATTGGTTTCCAATCGTAATCGTAAGCTTATCGTTTAATGTGTTTTTTCAGATTCAAAAACCCAAATCAGCAAAATGGATGATGATGTTGCGCCTTTGGTTGTCGACAACGGCTCCGGTATGTGCAAGGCTGGTTTTGCCGGTGATGACGCACCTCGTGCCGTCTTCCCATCAATTGTTGGCAGACCACGTCATCAAGTTAGTATAAATACTATAAACACCCATTTATAGATAAGTATAATATAACCCATCCCAAACATCAATATGATGATAACTGATGATATTACTCTGGAAGCTTTTTAAAATTTATCAAAAAAAGTAGGTATATATTATATTTGTATTTTCTATCTTAATTCTTAACATATTTGATATTACAAAAAGTAATAGCCACTAGCCACTATAGGCACTATCTATGGTAATCGGTCAAAAAGTCCGTTTTAAAAAAAGTTGGACAAAAAGTCCGGATTCAGTTTTTATAATCGGACAAAAAGTCCGAAAATACAAAATATTTTATTTAATGGTTATCAATATAAATTATATATAAATTTTTGTAGACATTATATATTATACACATTATTATATTAATATTTTTTTTCTATTTTCTTATTTTCATTTATAATTACATAATTTATTATTAATTTTAATTAATTTTAATACATATGTGTACATGATACATATAATATTTTTAAATATTAACATACAATCATACGATATCTCAGGAACAACATATTAAAATGTATTTGTAACTAAATATATTTCAAGAAACAATGAATTTTATTTTTATTTATAAACACGTCAACTAAACTAAAACTAAAAAAAAAATTAGTATTTATAATAAAAAAATATAAATTTGTCATTATTATAGGTACCTATAGCGGATTTCTGTTATATTTTAGTTAGTTATACGAAAATATAATAATATAATATATGTACAAACATTTTTAATTTTTTAAAACAAATATTAATTATATAAAATATTTTGTGTTTTGGACTTTTTGTCCGACACTAAAAATGTGCTCAGATTTTTTTCCGATTATAAAAACTGAATCTTGACTTTTTGTTCAAATTTTTTTAAAACGGACTTTTCGTCCGCGATTCCTACCTATAGGTACCATAAAGCACTCTCAAAATCCGTAATTATAAATTATTATATGAATTGGTCACAAATGCGTTGAACGAAATTAAATTAAGCATGACCTTGTATGGGACCCAATGGAAATTTGTATTAATATACTATTTTATATACTTCAAATTATTCAAATTTTAAACAAATTATTTTTTAAAATTTCACCCACCACGGTGGGTCTAATATCTGATCTACCGTTCGATTTAACCTAGATACCATAAAATAATTGTTTAATAAATAAGTAAATAATATTATAATATATATATAACAAATTAATTTTCTAAGGATTAGTGAATTGCTTCCTTCACAAGCTATGCATATGAACCTTCCTTTTTCTATCGTGTACAAATGTACTTATTGTTTTAGTTAACAAATTGTAAATATCTATTTAGAAAAAACCTTTTATGCTGTTTTACACATTTTCTGACGTTAAACAAATACGTATTAAAACATGGTTGCTATAATAGTTATGTTACCGAAAAATAATGATAAATAGTCTGTAATGTCGACAATGACTAATCAATAAGAATAATGTCTAATTTAGTAAGAAATTAACACAAATGACTAATTATTATTAATAACCGATAAGTTTATCGATAGGTTATTATCGAAAAAATATATTCATGAATTATCATCATGTTTATTTTCCATTTATAATGAAATATTATGTTCAGGTTTTGTGTGCCTTTCATTTAAATCCTTTTTGAAATATTTATGTAATTTTTACAATTAATACGTACCTATTTAAAAATGGTAGACAGGGGTTACTACTCTGCTATGTATTATAGCCTATATAGGTATTGAGTGGGTCACTTATTGTATAGGTCTGTTAAATTTAAATTCAATGATATATATATCATTGTATACGAAAAACGATTCTGAGCGGAAATTATTCATCGGCCTATATCTCTAATAAGTGATATGTTTATTTGATATATCTATTTAAGTCATTTATTTTATTTTTAATATTATAGTAGAATGGTATAACTTTTTCAAAAATATTATATTTATAATATTATTAGTATTTAATGATTATAATAATATATATTTATAGTTTATACAATATTATATCGACCATTAAACGCAAAATTTAAATAGGTACATATTTCTATAAATACTGTAAAATGATTAAAAATAGATTCCTAATACCTAAAAATAGATAATATTTAAAATAAATTAAAAATTGTATTGCGTATTGTAAAATTCATAATAACATAAAATATACAGGAATCAAAGTTTTCAGTGTTTTCACGAATCATGTTTTTAAATTATAACATAATGATTAACACATCGTTATTCATCATTTAAAATAAGTAATTTCGTTCAAATATGAACTTAAAATGTCTACCTATAAAAAATAATTGTTTTTATACATTATTTTTTTTTGGGGGGGGGGGCTGATTAATTTTTGTAAAATAAAATTTGAGACTTTTGTAACGTTTTTCATAGTTCATTATATTTAAATTTTCTTGATATTTTTTTTGGGGGATGGGGGTAGATGCAGCCTCCTCAGCCCTCCTTCTGGCTACGCCATTTTTTAGTAGTAAATCACATATTTCACCTATTTCTCACTTTTCCTTATTTGTAAAAAACAGATGGCTACCTATGGTGTAAGGAAATACTTGATTTGGCAAATCGTTGTTATTTATATTTATTTGGTCCTACCGTATATTTCGATTCCTTACCATTAAATTTATGTTCATTATTAGGGTGTCATGGTTGGTATGGGACAAAAGGACAGCTACGTAGGAGATGAAGCCCAAAGCAAACGTGGTATTCTTACTTTAAAATATCCCATTGAACACGGAATTATTACCAACTGGGATGATATGGAGAAAATATGGCATCATACTTTCTACAATGAACTTCGTGTTGCTCCAGAGGAGCATCCAACACTGTTGACCGAAGCTCCATTGAACCCAAAGGCTAACCGTGAAAAGATGACCCAAATTATGTTTGAAACCTTCAACACACCTGCCATGTATGTTGCCATCCAAGCTGTATTATCCTTGTACGCTTCCGGCCGTACCACTGGTATCGTTTTGGACTCAGGTGACGGTGTATCCCACACTGTTCCTATCTATGAAGGTTATGCATTGCCTCATGCTATTCTCCGTTTGGACTTAGCTGGTCGTGACTTAACCGACTACTTGATGAAAATCTTGACTGAGAGGGGTTACAGTTTCACCACTACTGGTATGTATCTAGTTACTGTTCATATCCATGAAAGCTAAACTAATTTTACTTATCTCTAAAATAATTTACACGATTACAGCTGAGCGTGAAATTGTCCGTGACATTAAGGAAAAATTATGTTATGTTGCTTTGGACTTCGAACAAGAAATGGCCACTGCTGCTGCTTCCACCTCTTTGGAGAAATCCTATGAATTACCTGACGGTCAGGTCATAACAGTTGGAAACGAACGTTTCCGTTGCCCAGAATCTTTGTTCCAACCTTCATTTTTGGGAATGGAATCTTGCGGTATCCACGAAACTGTATATAACTCCATCATGAAATGTGACGTTGACATCAGAAAGGACTTATACGCTAACACTGTATTATCCGGAGGTACCACTATGTACCCAGGTATTGCCGACAGAATGCAAAAGGAAATTACCGCATTGGCTCCAAGCACAATCAAGATCAAGATTATTGCACCACCAGAACGTAAATACTCCGTATGGATCGGTGGTTCCATCTTGGCTTCTTTGTCCACCTTCCAACAAATGTGGATCTCTAAACAAGAATATGATGAATCTGGCCCAGGAATTGTTCACCGTAAATGTTTCTAAGTTACTCTAAGCATTACACAAACTGAAATCAAAATTACAATTATACTTTAAACATTAAATTCATAATAAAAAATCAAGGTGTTTTTTCTTTTTGTACCATTTTACTTAAAGATAAAATATAATTTGATATTTTTAGATAAAAAAAAATGTAAATTGAGTTAATATTTTTTTTGATAAGAGTATTGTGTTGTAGAATTTTTTATTTAAATTTACCATCACGGACACAGACTGTATAGGGCCGGATTAGAGAGATATAATATCTTTCCGGTCTGGTAAAAATAATATTATGGGCAGAGACATAATTTAGTAAAGCTTGATCTATATAGTTATATAGTTACTAGTCAGTTTAATTTAATCTACACATTTATATGTAGATTATATAATGGCAGTTTTGATCAAACATCAAGGGGGGGGGGGGCTTAAATAATTTAAAGGATAAATAAATTATTTTTTATTGTTTAAATGCTTAGAACATTTTAAAAAAATATTGATTTTTCATGAAGAACCTTAAAGTAATTTAGGCATTTGGGTTAAACTTGCATCCATTTATATATTATGTATAAATGAATGTTTTTTTTGGTTTTCCTCTATATACTCAAAATCTACTGGATCGTTTTCGATAACAATTTTATAAATAGATTCCTTGAATCTCGGAGGGTGCTTATAGTTTATTTTTCAAACCCTATAGGTTGCTATCGGATAGCTCACAAAACTTTTTTTTGTTTATTCAAATGGTTGCATTATTAGTTGAAAATTAAATTACCATTATACTATTATAATTAGTAAAAATCCATTAGTAGATCCAGAAATTTTCTAAGGAGGGGGCGCATGTAATAAAAAGTAATATACCTAAATACTCATTTGGGATTAATGACTTCAAAACTCCTATATTCACATTTCATTTGGAGGGCCCACCTTCGCCACCATTTGGACACCCCTGTGTACACATGTATATTTTACATTTATATATACAAATATATTGAAAATAAAAATAAATTTTAAAATAAAATACTTATAAACAAACATGATAATTACAATTATTACTTTTACAATGAAAAATTTGATAAGGAATTCAAAATAAATAAATAATAACTGTGTGATTGTGGAATTAAATCTGTCTGAATAAACAAAATTTTAAAAACTTTATTTGTTAGTTCATAGTTTTGGACTATGGTGTTTTGTTTACTCTTACCAGAGCTGTATTTAAAAATGTAGTGCCCCTGCCACCACTGGGCATATAATTTATGCCCCCCCCCCCAAATAACAATATTAGTTTTATATTAAATATTAATATTACACTAATTATTTCATTCATGATCAAGATTCTTTAATATTAAAATGTAACTGATTAATAGTTAAAAAAGATTTAAATCTTCTTTAAATTAACAAATTGTATAACATAATAAAACATACAAATTTATTTTTTTTAATGCAATTTTTTCCACAAATTCAATAAAAGGCGATTATTTTTTTTCCGTTACATTTTTAAAATTAATTTCGCTGAAATATTTTACCGCCCCCGACCATGTACCAACCCGTACTGCCACTCCCCCTAAATACAGAACTGCTTTTGACCATCATATTCGATGGATCAAATAGTGCAATGTACCTACTGGGTAATCGTGAAGAAAAGTGATCATTGTAGAATTATACAATATATGGTGTGTATTGTATAGATACTACATGAACACAGCAAACCAGTACTAAAGATTAAACTACTAAAGTGACTAACATTTTTGTAGACTTTAAAATTTTAAATATGATTTACAACTACAAATTTAATTCTATATTATTTGTATAGCAGCTACTGTCAACAACGTACTTAATAGTTTTGATCATTTATGCACTACTTCTGAGTTTTGATCTATGACAACTAACAAGTAACAACCTGACCTAAGTAGCTAAGGTTAGGTATAACACATTAACACCTACAATGTACAATGCACTAGCCACTAGCACACTAAATCACAAGTTTCTTTGGATTGATATTTCTGGACCTTGGTAATAACTCTATCTAAGTGTACCTTCTAAATATTCAATGTACGTATAAATTAGATAAAATTGAATGATATTTGATTTAATTATTTTCCAAAATATTATTTTATTTTTCAACCATAAATTAATTAAGTGTGCCTATAATGTTATATTATTAAAAAATAAAGTAGGTAATAGGTAAGATCATAGTTAAACAGTTTTAATATATTTACAGTATTTATAGTCAATGGTAATATGTAAATATATACATAAAAAAATATCACCGATAATAATGTGTAGCTGTAGGCTGTTACCAAATATATTATTAATATAAATTATGAAATTTATGGGCATACATTTAAGCCATTGATGTATTGAATAAACACTAAATAGATACTATATTATACATATAGATAGTGCCGTAGTATACAATACCTATATAACAATGAACATTTCAAAACTATAGTCTAAAAATATCTAATAAATGCATTGTTATTTTAACACGATTCAATATTTATTATTTTCATAATCATTTCTAATTTATTGTAGACTGTAGTACCTATGTATATGCATAATATGCATTTCACTATTAAAATTTGTATGGACACCAACTACGTAATAAAAGTATATAAATTGAACGGTTGCAGAAGTACCTACGTGATTACATCTATAAAATGGATTGTGCAATACACATCTTCTTAATAATATTATAATACAGTTCTACTCGGTTCTATTTTTCCCTTTCATTTCAGTACACTCAATCACTGTCAAACTAAACCAACTATATACAAGCGAATTCGTACTCTATAGAGTATCTGAGTATAGATGACCATTATAATGTAATATGTTGTTGCATAGTTACATGTATGTTGTATAGGTATTAGTTATTAATAATAACATAATATAATATAATATATTATATATATATGCAGAACAAATCTGTAATAATTGCAATAGGTGTTTCGTATAATAATAATACACTGTCTACGTGTATAATCGTCGTCCATCGATCATAATTCATTAATATTTACGTATACCCATTTTTCAGTTATTACGTACCAACAATGAATAATGATTAAAGATTTATTTAAACTATATAATGACATTAATGAGTATTCTACAACTTAAAAAAAAAAAGTAAATATACTTTAAATTATTATTAATAAATATTTATAAAATTGCTAATAAATAAAAATTTTCTATGTAACTGATAAAGGTACGTATAGGTCTCGGAGTATAATAAGAACCTATAAATCTATATTTTAATAATCTTCTAGAAAATGTTTAAGGATTACGATTTATGCATGTTTAATGTAGTTAGTTTTAAAATTGAGTATCGCTTTATACTTATAAATGTGAAATCCACACAATGAAGAATCCATAATCTATTGTAAATCAATACATTGTAAAATAGCGCTATAGAACATAATATAGGTACCAAAATATATAATATATTATTAGTTTTAAGAATACCTATGTAATTCTCGTACTTAGGACTGTATGCGAATATACATATATGTAGTTATAACGTTTCTGTCAATCACTCAATCCCTGCAACAAGAATATGGCAATATTCCACTGAAAAAATATTAAAATTTCCTTGATTGATAAATTAGAAATTTAAACATATATTTATCAAATTTTAAGAATAGAATATTTAAATAATGTTATATCTTTTTGATAAAATATTTTATCTAACGAAGAAGTAACAATAGTCCTTTATAAATAATTCAATAGTATGTAGGTTTATGAGTAAAGTAAAACTCTGTAACTCTGTAACTTTTGTAGGTATATTCTTTTAAAACTTAAAACTTTCTAATACCATGTCATATGTGCCAGTGTTCATGATAAGTAGTTAAAATAATCGCTAAAAAAGTTTTCGACTAAATTGATTTATTTATTTTATTATAATTCAAAAACACGAAATCTAATTTAATATAATGTTAATAAGTGGCTAATTTCGCAATTAAAAAGTAATTTATAATAACTTATACCATAACAATTTTTTTTTATAAGTATTTATGTTTAGAATTTTGACAAAATTCATCAAAATCTTGAAAATTACAAATTATTTTAATCTCTTGACACCTAATGCACAGTAGAGTGATACCCACATGTCTACCTTATTTTTTAATATTATTTTAATAATGTTTATTTGTTATATTTCTGATGAGTAAATATATTGTATTGTAGGTATTATTGTATTGCTGTTCTGTATTACATATAAATTATAATATATTATATTATCTATAATTATTTAACAAATTTAAAATAATTAAAAATATTTATTGCAATTAATAGTGGGAGATATATGATCTGGTTGGGGGATATATTTACAATAGGTAGGTACAGTAGGTATATATTTAAACAAACTGAATCTTACAATATTTCAATAGTGGTGTAGACGTTCACTAAGTTAAACGTGGATTCGTAATGCACAGTAAGTAAAAAATAATATTCATATTACCATATAATTTACTATAATCGTATAGATATGAGAAACAATATATAATTTTTTCAACTTTTTTTATGTAAATTTAAAGTAGGTATCGACTAGTATAGAATAATTTAGTATGAAATTAAATACATGAAGCGTAGATATAATATAATATAATTAATAACCAAGTATACATAAACCTTTCTGTATTATTATTATTTTTTATTTGTCATAACATAATTATATTCACTGAAATAAAAATTCTAATACTTTTTATTTATAATGTTAGGTTAAAATGCCTGTTAGGGCAATTTTATAAAGGTAAATATTTAGTTTAAAAAAAATATATTTATATAGTTATTAAATATTTTTATAAATTTATTAAGATATTAAATACCTACTTAATAATTCATTACATAATAGTAATTCATAGTATTTAAAAGTATTCGGTTTTAAATTTTTATATTTTACTAAGTGTTTACTGTGCGACAAAAATAAAAAAAAAATATTATTTGTCAAATAATATTATATATATATAAGAAATAAACATATTGCGTTAGTTTTGTTATAAGTAGTACATTTTTATCTAAAAAGAATAGTTTAATTTTATTCAAATTACTATTTTTTATTTGTTTGAATACATACTTCAATTCGAATGACTTGGAATTAAGCTCTAAGCATTAACATAAGAATTTTTTGTTAATAGCATATAGCTTAATGCTAAAAAAAGGAAAATAAAATTCTATCTTCGTAAATAATGACAATGTTTTTCAGTGTTAATTATTATCAATACGCCGTAAAATTCAACCAAAATGCAATAAAAAATCGTTTTGACGACCTCTAATTTGAGAGTTACGAAAATATTAATATGAAATCAAAATTAAAGATATTGTTATTTTTTAGTGAATTCATACTGTATTGTTCATATAAATCTTCAAGTAGAATTTTAGAATAATATTTTTGAATTTTTTTCAATGAGTATAAATTAATAAAAAACAGTAAAAACATGTTTCAACACTTAATATTCAAATATTAATTAAAGTATTTAAGTTACTCTCCATAAAGCATTAAACATGGATGTTCCAAGTTCATCAGAATCTAAGGTGACTTGGAACAAGAATTATTTAATTTTTTTTCATTTTAATTTCCTTGAAAAAAAATTGTTTTTATGTTCAATCTATTCCTTGAAAGTGCGCAACAGCACGCGAGATTTTATGCAGAGTTAAATTATCTTTAATGGATCTGTTCCAGTCAAAATTAATTCAAATCACCCAAATTGATGGTATTTTGGATATTTTTCAAAAATATTTTTTACTAGACTTTATTATTATTAATTACTGAAATTTATATTGATATAACCGTATGGTTATATCTTATATATTCTCTATACCTAAGTATAAAAATTTTGAAATTGTGTAAATTAAAAAAAACGTTAACCAATATTTTATATTTATAATTTATTAATATTAGTAGTTAGATTATGTTTTGTAAATTTGATATTTAAAATTTTAATAATATTATACCTATGTTTTTTAATTTATTTTGTTTACTTTTAGCTTTTTTTCAATAGAATTTGTTATATATTATTTATTCTGAAATCTGAATATTTATTTAAAATGGAACAGTGTTTAAATATCGAAACGCTGAAAATAGCAAAAGAAGAACTCAGGGAAGATGAAGAAACACGGAATAATGCTTTAAGTCAAATGAGATTATGGTTGAAGCAAAATAAAAAAATTATTCATTCTCGTAGTGGTAAGTATTACTTTAATATTATAAATATAAACATATAAATTACGATGAACTTTTTATCGTATTATTTAAAAATATTTTATAGCTATTAAAATTTAAAAGTTAATTATATGTTTTTTATGTATTTATAGAAAATTTAAAGAAAATCTAAACAATTTTATTGGCGTAAAGTAACTTATATAGCTATTCTATTCTATTATTATCTATTTAAAATATATAGACTATACCTACTACTATAGTACAGAGCCGTAAGGCGAGCGAAATTGATATTGTACTTGTTTCATCTAAACTTTAAATGCTTATTAATATAAATGATAAAAAAAATGTTTGTTCAATATAATTTATATTTTTAAAGGTTACTTACATCAAAAGCTAAAAACAAATATTCTGCTTTAATTTCTAAAACAAAAAACCAGGTTGCTATTTAAGAAATTAAAAAATCTTAGAAATAATATAATATGGTATAATTACGAGTTACTTCAGTTTTAAATTCTAAGCGGGGATAATTTTAACAAAAAAGTTATTACTAACTAAAAATACTGTTCAAAATAGAAGTCAATTTATGATAATAATGATAAAAAAATGACAATATAAAATTGTTGAAATTGATTGTATGATTTTTTTTCACCTTTACAGATGACAGCTTTTTGCTAAGATTTCTTCGAGCCAAAAAATTTAGTTTGCCGTTAGCTCAAGAAGCTTTGGAACGATATTTATTATTGCGACAAACGTTTGGTCGTCAACTTTTTAATGAACTTGATATCACGTGTCCACGACTAGAAAAACTTCTGGAACTCGGGTAATTAAATAACTGTATTAAATTGATGAAATCGCATTATATGAGACATTATTTTTTACGATATAAGTAATTACATATAATATATATATTTTGTTACAGGTATATATTTGTAGTTCCTAAGCGTGACAAAAATGGACGTAGGATTATCATAACAAGACCAGGTAAATTTTTTTCTATTATTATCATTTAAGAATTAAATAGTCTTAAATCTTAAATTATAAAAAAATAAGATAAATAGTCCATCTATGGTGCAATTTAGAAAATCTTTACAGTTTTTTTTTAATAAAGTCTCTATTGCCTAAATACATTTAGACTTCATTATTTATAAATATACATTTTTAATTCATTATTCCTAAAATGTATCATAATTATTAAAAATTAAATAATTGTATAAGTGTTTAGTCTTAAATTCTAGAATATAGGTACTTGGTACTTAATACATTTTTTATTTGATTTTAATATTTCTTATCGGGTTTTTAACAAAGTTCAAAATACTTAATTATTTTATTGAACCATACAACTAATATTTTTATGTAAAGTGTTAAACTATCATATCCCTCCAAGTCTGACCATTATAATCAAGATCTGATCTAGAGGTGAACAGAGTCACCGAAGTACTTGTCCCGGAAGTCTTGGTTGTAGGGCACTAAATTACCAAATAACAATAACATAATAGAGGGTGCTAAATTATGAGAGGGCGTTAATTTTATATTTGGTACCGGGTAAAAAATATGCTAAATTCGTCCCTAATTATAATTCGTTGTGATATTCTTATAAGTTTTCTGCGGTGGTATTTAGTATTTTAGTGGTTTGTTTATTTTTAGTTTACTAATATAAGAGTATAATATGTATTTTATTTTTATACTATTTTAAAGAATTGTCATTAAAGTTGCTTATTAATTTAATATTATACTTGTATTTTTTAAATAACAAATTTTTTGTTTTTAAATCATATAGATACGTTAAACGTTATTCTTTAATAAATGTATAACACTTCTTATAATATTGAGATTTGAGAATGTATATAAATTATAAGTAATAGTCAAACCGAAAAATCACGAAAGTCTTATAGGCTCACTAAAAAAATAATATTTTTTGTAACTTAATATCCATTATGTATTTGAAGAAGCTATGAAAATATTTTGAGCGTAGTTTTCTCCTATAAAGCAGTGGTTCCCAATCTCTTCTATTCTACGCCCCCTTTGTAAATTTTCAAAAATCTCGTGCCCCCTCCTATAAATTGAAAAAATCGATCACTTTTTTTATGAACTTTAAAAATAAATTATACAATATTCGGAATGACTACTTTTTTATTGATGATAATAATTATGAAGTATAAATAATAGTAAATAATAAGCTGTATTTCGTAATACTGTTTGTGCCTCCCCAGCAATGTGTACACGCCCCCCAGTTTGGGAACCAGTGCTATAAAAGGACTAGGGAGCCATCGCATAGTGCCTATGCACTTTTTATAGGTAAACACCTATACCTATATAGTTGAATTAATATACTTTTACAGTTAAAAATTACATATCATATTTGTTCGACAGCACTGAAACATAATTTGGCACTTTAACTTTTAAATACAGATTGGTACTGATTCACTGAATTGTCATATATTGACTATAATCAATTTATATCTATATTTGGCCCAATAAATAGGTATTAATGTTATACATTAATTGTAAGTTATAAGTTTAAGAAGTTCAAAGTACCTATATTATTTTATAATCTGCATAATATGGTTTATAATAAACTATTTTAATGATTTATAGTGTTTATTATAATGCGGCTATAATACTATATCAAGTTTACATAATATTTGAAACAACCACGAATTATAAGTGGCATAATTAGACAGAGATTGTCAAAGCCCATCATCAGGTATATTTAGGTATACTTAAAGGTTATTTTATTGTATTAAAAAATCACGAAACCAAGAATATTTATTTTTTTAATTAAGCAAAGGATCAAAAAGTTTATTTTTAAATATACATTGTTATTGTTTTTAATACATTTGACATTTATAAATAGTATCTATAACTATAATATTATTATTATAATAATGTTTTATTAGTTTTTATTATTAGATTCTTTCTAGCATTACTAAAATTATTAATTTTATTTCTGTGTTTAAGGGACCACCAACTTTCTAATTCCTATACATAGCAGGTTCGGCAAGTTTTATACTATTTTCTTCACTGCAAAACACTCAGAGGCCCAGGGCGGCTACAGACACTTGGTTGGGAATGGTGGATTGGGGGGACCTTAGTTTTAATTTTTCTTATTATTCTTGGTATTTCTGTAACCCATATAGAAATGTGTGCTACGCAATTAATCTTTTAAACATAATAAAATAATATCATAGTAAATTTGATATTAATTTATTATTATTGTTTATAGGTTCTTCATAATAAACATAATATAGATAGCAAGTACATACGGCGGTATGTAGGCGCCATACGTCTATGGGCATGAACCAATTGCGCCTAACAACATTTTTGATTAGGGTCAGTATACCAATTGCGCTTGTATAACACTTATTAAAATGCTTGAAAAACGAAAACTTATTTATTGATCAATTTATTACTGATTAAAGTGACTAGGCATAATATATTTTATAACCAGGGCTCGGAACCCTAATCTGTTTAATGTGGTGTACTTGAATAATCTATATTATTGATAATATTACGCATTATGTTTATTGACAAAAGTATACTACAGTCTATATTTTATTTGACTTACCAATTTATAATACATTACTAGTTGTCCCCATGTACTTCGTCACCCGTACTAAATGCACCCGTGTTAAGTTTAGTTGCCTATAATGCTAACAATGCTAACGTTTAACATAAGGATAAAAACTATTTTTTTATTTATGATTTATTATATTATATTATGTATTAGTACTCACAAAAAATCGGTTAGTGTTTTAATTTATTATATAATAATTATAAGTAACTAATACATTTTCCTTAGGTAATGTAAAATGTTTGAGTGCATAAAATGGTATTTTTAGGCGCAATTGGTAAACTGCCACCTTTATCTATATAGGTACTTGTACGTATCTATGATTGTCGATAGTATAGGTACCTAATGTTTTTTTGACTTTTTGTATATTATTTTTTTTTTAACCAATAACAATACACAATTTTTTAGAAATACATACCTGGGTGCAGCCCCTAGACCCCCTGGAAACACTGTTTAAAGATTTGATAAATTATAAATAGTTACGCGACCAAAATGGCAAGGCCATAAATAGCTATATATGCTGCTGCTGTTTGGTGATTTTTTTGTACCTTCTATACGTCACTAATAGCCTTGGTTATTAATTTATAATTAACATATAATATGTATGAAGTTTGGATTTTAAGTATACACATAATGCTCCAGGTCAAGTAAATATTTAATATACATTATATATCATGTATGTTTGTATGGGTATTTCCATAAGCTCTTAATAATTAATTACTATAGGTTGATACCGGGTATCTATAAACATTTAAAAATCATATAATTCATCTTTAAATTTCAACTTAATCTACAAATTTATATTTTATATACTTATTGACATAATCAATATAGTATAAATATTACTACTGTAAACTACACAGTATATATACCTACTACGTAGTTATGTTGTTATGTATAATAGCTAATAGAATAGGTAGTATATTGGTATATATTCAAATAATTTTTATTTCAAATATTTTGAATAGTATTCAAGTATTTTAAAAGACTTAACACTTTTTAAAATAGACCTATCTATAATATATGTCAACATTTATTGATCAAAACGGTCTTAGTTATTAATACTTAGTATATTTTAAGGAGTTTTCAATCCGTCTATGTGGACTAATGCAGAAATGTGTAGAATGCATGGTGTTACATATGAAACACTGATGGAAGACCAAGAAAACCAAATTCGTGGGTTTGTACACTACACAGATGCAGCTGGTATGTGCTTACAACAACTTACATTATTTACACCAAGAGAAGCTGTCAGAATTGTTAAAAACGGAGAGGTACTTAAAAAACACAATGTTATAAAATTAAAATTATATAATTTATTTATAAAGTATACACTTTTATATTAATAATGTCACATTTTTGGCAAGTTTTAGATATTGATAAAATATAATTATTTGTCTTAAACTGTCAATCTTTACTCTTCTTCATATTGCTTTAATAATCATCTTCAAGTATATACAATACATTTTTTTTTTTTTGAGCTGTAATATTGTTAAATAATATTTATACCTAAAATAATAATATTAATAATAATTGTTATCTTAAAAAAATAAATATTTTTTATATTTTTTTTTTTTAGAGAACACTTCCAATGAGACACAAAGAAATATATGGAGTAAATGTACCACTGAGTTTAAAATTTGCATTAGACTTTGGAATGACCTTGATATCTGAAAAAATTAGAAGTCGTGTAAAAGTAACAAACTAATTAATTTAATAATGAAGAATAATTACTATGTATAACTCTTGCAATTTATTCCCCAGATATTTAGTTCAATAGAGGAGAGCCATACATATGTTGATAAGTCATTATTGCCTAAAGAATATGGTGGAGAAATGGAAATGTCAACAATGATAAGTAGGGTTATTTTTTAAACACATAACTTTGTAATAAACATTTTATTTATTTAAACAATTATGATAGGTTTATGGAAACAAGAACTGTTAGAAAAACGAGAACAAATACTAAAAAATGAAAAAATGTCGGTAAGAGAGGATATGTTTAGTGAGGGTGCACGACAAGGGCGAGTATCAGCATTGACAAACCACAGTCACCATCATATGGTTGGCAGTTTTCGTCAACTAACTGTAGATTAGTTTTCATTATTTTGAACATCATTATATAATTTGAACTTATATTTTATGCAAAATTTTAACATTAAAATGTTATATCTTAATGCAAAATCTCTGAAAACAAAAAAATGTTCATGGATTATTCAATGTAATAAAAATACATTAAATTTTTGATTTCTACGGATATAAAAGAAAAATTTTTAATCATTAATTAATTGTATATTTAACTTAAGGGAATTCAATTGAACCATAAATTCAATATTGTCATATTCAACAAAATAAATAATAGTAAATACCAACTTTAACAATTATTATGAATTCTAAAAAAAAAAATAAAATAATAATAAAAAAAAAAATTGAAACAATAAAAATATATTTCTTAAGAAAAATATTTTTTTCTGCAATTATTAAATTTTTCTCTTAAAATAAAATAACAAACATTTTATGATACAAACATACCAGTCTTTTTCTATTAAATAAATATATATATATATATATGTATAAAAACATGTTTACCAATAATTATTTTAATTGAATATTTAATCATGTAGTCCATACACATGTACAAATTAAAAATAATAACTTTTTACATACCAGATATTTTGATATTGAACATTTCCCTAAAAGTAAATCTACATAATTGTAGACTACTTATCTGAAACAAAATAATATAATTCATAGCCAAAATTATGATTATACATTTAATGATTCAATAATAGATATGATCATTAATAAAATCATAAAAATATATTGTTAATAAAATGATATATGATGTTTAAAACATAATTGTGTCTTAATGATTTCCTAAAATTCAGGTTAAATATGACTATTATGAGATTTCATAGTAAAATAAACATTTAGATTTTATGATTTCAGAATTATATAATCAATAAAATAAATATTGAACCATATATTTACATTTAGAATATTGTAGTAAATATATTATAAGTAAAAATTACCTTTTATTTAAATTGAAATTTTAAAAATAACATTAAATTTATGTCAAGATTATAAATATTATTAAAAATTAAAAATGATAAATGTATTAAGATAAGTTATTATGTATTTATTATTTTCAGAAACCTAAGAACTTAAAAAATTATTTCTCTCTATATATTAGTATAATTATTAATAATCAAGTACAATTATTCTGCATCATACTCATAGTATAAGTATAATGATATATTTGTTTACTAACATTGAACCAAGTTTATTATAAGCTATAATTAATTATAACAGTTTATCTATTAAATATTTTACTGTGTATAAATTTTTATAGATTTAATTGAGTATCTTATTCATTAAATCATCTTTAGTTAAAAAATTTAGTAGTTTTAATAAGAAAGTGCAAAGTATAAATAAATAATTTTGAAGCTTTTTAGTCTTTGAAACAAAATATAGTAAGACATATTAAAATATATTTAAATCATATTATGGTGAATATGATTACATACACAATATAAATACTTACTGTTTTTTCAAAGGTATATAAGATGGTAAGTCCAATAAAGGTGCGCGGCGTTTAGGTATAATATGAATGGACTCGTTTTCATTTGATTCATTACTATTGGGTATTGATATCTCAAAGTATCTGGGTTCATTGTTTTCAACAACAGTATTTTTCTCTTCACATTGAATGTGAGGGTATAGGCATTTTTGACCGTGTGGACACTCATTCTTTGTTTCAAAAATTGGACATAGATTCAAGTGTTTTTTAGGGCACTTAAATTATGGTGAAAAAAAAATAACTATGAATATTTCCGCCAAATCACATGTTTTAAAACTAAAAATGAATATAAAAAATGTAATAAAATAAAATTGAAATTTAACTTACTTTTTTCCCCCAATTACATGAACCATCAAGAAATTTTTTACAAATAGGAGTGTTTTTACTTCTATATTCGTGTAAGTACGGGCAATTTAATTGAACACAAACACTATTTAAATAATGCTTACAAAATGGAATTTTTTCTTCTACAATATTATGTGATAATGTACAATTCTCTTTAAGACATTCTCCTGTTAGAAACCTAAAAAAAAATTGTTAAAGCAGAAATTTAATTTAGTAATACATTTGAATTAAAATTAGCCAACTTTGTGCATAGAATGATGTATTTTTTGTAATGACGTTTATCACATTCTCCTTGATCCAATTTAGAACAAACGCCAAACCGATTAAATATTAGACAAAGCTGTTTGGTGAGTGTTTTTTTACTTCTGCAAAATAAATTCTTATTATAGAAATAATTAAATGAATTGATAATTCATTTTTTATAAAATTTAATATACTTGAGCCGTTGGAGGGTTTTATTATTTATTAAACTTAAATTTTGAATTTTATTTTTTTCATTATTTATAATTTTAAAATTTTGTTGAGGTTTGTTATTAGAAATATTAAGCAAACGTATTTTATTATCAGCGGATCCGGTTTTTTCCAACTTAATACTATTTGTTTTTGATCTAAAAAATAAATGGCAAGTTGTCATTATCAAAACGTATTGGTATTTGTTTAAAAATAATTACCTCAATATTGGATTTATATATGAATACATGGAATACGACCTCTTTCCATTTCTTTTAATTTCAATTGGCTTAATTACAGTATTTTTCAATAATATATTCTTAACTTGTTCACTGTTTGTAACAGTTTTTATTTTAGCAACAATATTTTTTTGCTGTAATTTCCTAATTAGAGCAAATCTATGTGAAAGATGTTTGAGCATATAAGATTTGGTTTTTGACTGAATTGGATTTATTAATGATTGTCTAATTATTTTATTCTTGCCAAATAAAATTAATTTATCAGCTTTTGGTACTGAAGAATTGGTATTATTTTTCACATTATTAACCAATAATATACTGGGTCTTGTCCATTTTAACTTATTAATACTACTAGAGTTAGATAATTTAGATTTAAGTACAGGTGTTGAGTTAGTAACTTTAGTCCATTCTATTTTTTTATAAGAAGGTATTAATGTATTTGATGTCGGACATTGTAAAGTTGAGAGTGGTTTACGTTCAGTTGTATTATTTTCAATGCAATTAAGTTTATTGTTGATTTTCCATTTATTTCTAAATAATGATTGACGTATTAATTTTGTGTTACCTATCTTGACAAGATTAGGTGATCCAATTATTTTTCCGGACAATTTCTTTATTATTCTTTTTTTATTGATACTTGTTGACTTATTAATAGATGCTAAAGAATTTGGTACACTTTTTAAGTTTGAATTTAACAAATTATTAGAAATTAATTGGTTTTGAAATTTCCTATTGACATGAACATTTTTTGATTGATTAGTTTTCTTAGTCGATGAAGAGTTTACTTCTTTATCGACAACATACTTTGATGAAGTCAAGTAATCTTGAACATTAATCATATATTTATCAACATTATGCAATATTTGTGAAACATCAGAAGTTTCATAATAACTATCATTTGATGATAGATTACAATTATTAACAAAGCTATTTTTCACTATTTCATTAATCTCTGAATTATACTTTATGATATTTTGAGTATTATTTGAGATTTCTGGATTTTTTTTGTTTATAACAGTTTTGACAGGAGTGAAATGTAGCACATTTTGTTTAGTATACACTTTAGAAGAATTATTAGTTTTAACAAATAAGCTATTTTGTTTAATTTTACTTTGTTGGTTAGTAAAATTACGATTATCTATTTTGGTAGAAAGGAATTTATTAGCTGTATGATTATTATCCTTGCAGTACTTAAATTTTGATGTTGATTTAATATTTTTATTAGTAAGAATATTTTCTTTGATATTATTAAGAGTCCGTTGTAATTTCGGTTTATCGTCATTATCATCATCATCTAGTTGTTCTAAATAAACAAAAAATATTTCAATTAAAAAAAAAAATAATGATTATAATATACATATGACGGTTTTCTATAATATATAAATGATGAAATGCAGTTTGAATTAAAAATGAAACTAAATTTAAGTCATCATGAAGCACACAAATTGTTTCTTCTATTAGGAATGTAATATAAAAATTATAATTAATACCTACACATAATTTTAATTTTAAATTATCAAACTTAAATTTCTAAACAAATATTAATATTATAAATAACCTTTTCAATAGTATGCCAAGACAAATAAACTTCTTGTATAGGTATCTAATAGAAATTATTTTGGTGGGTTATATAATAATATGAACTGATTAAAGATACATTATAATTGATTTGTAAAAAACAATTAATATACTTTGGTATAGTGTAAGAAAATGAATGTTTTAAAATTTCTAAAACAATAATCAACAGTTAGTAATTAATCAAATGTTATAAAAAATATATAATTATTTGAATAGAAAAAAATTACCCTATACACATGTAGTCTGTGGAACTATAAAGAATTTTGATATTTTTAACAAAATAACATAATAAACAATAATATTGATTAAATATAGCTTTTATTTATATTGGAAATTTAAATAAATGATAAACTTCATTTTTGGTATAATAATATTATAACTTTAATACATTTCAAAAATATTATCTCAAAAAAAAAAAATATTAAACATTTTTTGAAAGTTAATTTAAATATTGTCCTCGACCTAATTATAAAACATTAGCTTCCTATTCCAAAAAAAAAAAAAAATTGGATATAACTGGTTTTTCATTACAAATATTTAGTGATAGATCAACAGTTTGAATGCTATAAAATTATCATTTCTGTATAATTGTATATGTAATCCGATCAATAACGTCGATTTGTTGTATATAATATTGATATATTATACCTAACAGTTATTATAATATGTATAACTAAAGATAATCACAATGAATACATTTTTAATAAATATAAAATTACAGAAAAAAAAACTTATGTTCAAATGCTTATTACGTACTTTTTAGAGCAATTAAACGCTTCAGTAATGCTTCTTCTTCATTCGAGCTACTTTTATGAGTACTGTAATAGTCATTCAACTCCATCGATAATAAATTTAATCAATCATAAATATGATGAATACAGAACAAATCGGATTAAAACACAATTGTAGAGAAAAAGAAATATTAATAAGCGATGATATTAATCAGTCATAATAAATTTTATTTTCATAAATAATTATTCCAAAATTATAATACTACCACTACAAGAATTGAACTAATTGAAGTATGTTTAATAGACATGGCCCCGTGGGCTGTGCCATAAAACGAAATCTACTTTTCGTTCAAGGTTTATCATTAGAACACGAGTTTTGTCATTGTTGTCAGCAGTTTTATCATTTATATTGTTACATATTCTATGATATGATATATTGTTACCAACACGACGTAGAGAAGAGATCTTATATATTATCTATATCTTCTCTACATTGTGGTTACCAATATACAGAATTAAGGAACCAAATTTATTGTTTTCCGTTTTTTCAATAACAATAATTATAATTTATTAGTATTGAAATCTTAAAATAGAGAAAAATATATTATAGTTTATGAATATTATAATATTATTAAATTTTAATTTAAACATTCGAGCTTTTATTGTATAAAAATAATTTTCATAATGTAATCTCTAAATCTGTGATATTATCAAATATCATTTCTTAATCATATTTCAATGTACAACTTGTTCCTATACGGTTATATTCTTTAATCATGATTCACGCTAAATGGCCACACGGTCCTTTCGACCTTATTGCTTAGTACCTAATGATAACCAGTGCCGGTTTACCATTTACCATTACCAGTAAACAATAAGTTAGTACTAATAGTACTAGTCAGTAGTCGTTACTCCTTGTGGTTTGTTTATGTAATCACGTGAATGATATTACCTGTTTCAAATTCTAATCGACAAATCCAAATTACTGTACTGTAGCAATATAATACGTTAAAATGGGATGGTCGTGTATTTGTTCAAGTCATTCGGGTCAATCAGAAGATAATTCGTAAGTTGTACCAAAATTTATAGCATATTGATTATATATTTAATATTAAATGTTCTAATATGGCATTCCTAATACCTTATCTTCATTGAATTTACAATTTTAGGCTAATGACGTAGATGAAACGAAGGTTTTCAGTTTTCATTCGCATAGAATGATAAAAATACTTTTGATAAATTGTTGAGAAAACTTATTGTTGAGATAATGTTGTGTATTCAATCACTATATTATTTAATTAACTTCGTAATCATAGTTTGCGTTATTATCTAGTGGTTTAAAATTGTATCATTACTGTCAGTCGTGTTTGTTTAGTTAAAGATGTTTATTATTTAATGATTATACAATGCCGTATTCAAAATACCATATCAATGATGACTACAAACATTTATAGTTAATTTCATACCACGATTAAAGATTATTAATAGCCGTGGTTTATACTATAAATGGTTAATATTACTTAATATTTTTATATTGATACAATACAATTGATTGTGTAATATATGTACATAAGTAGATAATTATATAATTTATAATAATGTATATTATTAGTTTTGGCTTCAAATTAAATAGTCATACAGAAAACAGGTATAATGTGTGGTGATGGACTATAGTCTATTCTTCATATTATACATTTGTATTATAATATTGCGCGGCGTCACATTCCCCTAAGTCCGCATTTTTCTCGACCGTTGGCAACAGTGTTTTCCTCCGAAGGCGCTGTTCGTTGTTACTCCATGGTTTATCACGGATATATTTCGTCATTTCGTATTCTCTTTTTTTATTTCTCTCCCCTCCACTCATCAGATCGCCATAGTCATAGTGCCACACTCACCACTGCTACTTCACTACGATCTGTTTCGCCTTTTTTCGATACATTTCTGCTGAGTCCGTATGAATTCGTTTCTCGAATGTTCGGTGTCTTTAAGCCGTATGTGTCGTAAAACTTCCGCGGAACGATGATCAAACAACGATAATAGCGCAGAACCATCGCCGTACAACCTATACAAAAAATCGCGAGCATTATTTGCTTGCTTATTTCATTGTGCAGGCGCATTATCATCGTATTGATTAAACACCGTCGAAGCATATTATTACTATCTAGGTGATTACGCCGTGCGCCTTACAATTACTGAGGTCCGTGCTCTATGGGTCTATTTTTTATTTATTCTTTGTATCGTCGTTTCGTCTTCGTTTTTGTCACGGTTAGTGGTTTATAAAAACTGTTTTACGTATTTCAGGACCACCGAGAGTAGTACACCCTCGAACGACAAAATGATTGATCTAACAATCAAGACACTGGATTCGCAGAATCATAAATTCCGCGTTCCAGACACTGTAAGTCTTGTTTCTCCTCACAATATTGTTTTTATTTTTTGTTCGATATTCTATTGTATTTGTTATTGTTACTAGTTTACTATACTAGAACTCAAAGAGTATATTGCAGCACAAGTCAATGTCGCAGTTGTTCAACAACGGTTGATATTTTGTGGTCGTGTTTTGAGCAATGAAACCAAACTCGCTGATATTGGTAAGATATTTATTTGTTTTTAATCACTGATTTTGTTATGTAGTAGTCTTATTAAGTTCTGATTATTAAATGCTAAATGGCATTTTAGGTATAATAAGTTGAATTATTAATTTTGGTTTTTAGATTTCATAGGAATTTGATAAGCTTTGGATGAACAGTACTAATATATAAATATTAAAATAGTATTATAACAAGTTGACATTAAGTACTATTTTTTTAATAAGAACACTTGATTATCAGTTTTGATTACACTGTCTTATTAAAAGTATACTGTATACTTGTTATCTCAATTAAAAAGTAGTTTGATAAATAGGACATTAACAATATATTAATCATAGTCACTGTCTAAAACTTAGGCTTAACCATGTTTAAAAAAGCTTGATTTAATGTTTAGACCTTGGTTAAACTCGGGTTTAATAATGTATCATTCATAGTCACATATGCAATAGGCTAGGCTAAGTTTTTAAAAACTGGATTAACTTAATTGTATTTTAAACAGCTATAGGTCCCCCAAATTTCCATATATTATTACTACCTAATTGTTGCTAAATTTAAATTAATTAATTTTTTTTGTTACCTAAATTAAATATTATTAATTATCAGTAATATTATTATTTATAAATATTTAATATAATTAAGATTTTAACTGTATATTTTATAAATTTGATTATTTTAATACAATCATATATGTTTTATGATTTACTTGAAAATGTATTGAATAAAAGTGTTTATTATTAATGTACAATTGAGCATAGTCGCCCATCATCTTTTTGATTCGTATACAGGTAGTATCTATCAAAACAATTATCGAAGCAATATTACATTTTCTATGAAAACCTGTCTTTTAGTAATTAATTCTTCATTGGTCAATGGAAACTTAATAAAGTAATTTTTAAAGGTGCTCATACTTTATAAACTTGACTCATACATTTACTAACTGTCGGTTGACTAACACCTTGTAAATCTCCATTGTCGTCTTAAATCTTATATTATAATAAAATAGGTACTTCAATTTGTTTTAAACTGTAAATGAACTATTAATATAAACATAATAATTATTTGTCCTCTAGCTAAATAACGGAAGTGCAATTAAAAATTATAAGCTTGGCAAAATTGGTTTTCCACAATTGTTAACTTAAATTTCTTAAATGCTTTATGCATCTAACATTTTGTACATTAGCAATATCCATTTTTTTTAAGTATAAAATTTACAAGTTTTTAAAACAAATTAATTAAATTAAATAATAAAATAACAGTGATTTTTATAATAAACCAGCTTTTAACTTATTGTTTGCCTAGTTTATAAATCAGAGGTTTATTGTTAAACTCGGTTTATGGTTTAAGTAAAGTTTATCATCTATGAATACCAAAAAAAATAAACAATTGTTAAGCTACTATTGAACCATTGTTAAACCAGGTCCAATTTGACTATGAATAACATCATAAATAATTGTACAAGATCGAGCGTTTGATACATCCATGTTATTAACCTCCCTTCAGAAAATAATATGTATTCCAGATATTTATCAGTCAAGTCATTTATTATATTAATATCATTTATGTGACTATTATTAATATTGTATTGATATTTAATTATCAGACTATTAGGTACTATTATTTTATTAAGTTATAAGTAAAATTAAATTCCTGTCTGGGAAAGTATTTCGCTAGCGTTTAAGAATTATGCCTATTATTTGTTTCTCTATTTTCCAATGTATTACATAGTTGATAAACTTATCATAGATTAATTAATATAAATATAAAAAAAATATTTGATTAAGTAAAACAATATACCTATAATTTAATATAAAATTTTACATATGAAATATACAATAAATTTAGTATAAAAATTAAGTACAAAGTAGATTAAACCATGTAGGTTACTAACTAACTACTAATTATTTATAATTAATTTATGTATTACAAAATAATTAGTAACTATTTAAAGAGTTCTTCAACATATTTTTTTTTTTTTTGAATTATAATAATATAAACCATAAATGAGATGGACATGAGGGTTAATTTGTTTTGAAACTTGTTTTTATGCATCCATTGACCATTTTAATTAATTTTATTCTCGTATTGAGTTAAGGACACGTGTTTGAAATATTTTGTAATATCTATAGCATTGATAATGTAATGTTTATTTTAAATTATTGTGTACGTTTTTCCTCTGATATACAATTTTCATTTTATAATATAATGATTAAAACATCGAAAATTTAAGAGAATAAAAGTTAGACATCAACTAATACCAATACTAAACTATACTCAATATATTTATTAGAGGTCAGTTATTTATATTGTTATTCAGTTGAAATAACCAACAATACAACATTAGTATTTTAAGAACATTATCTAATCTATATAAAAACAATTATTGTAAAACAAATTTGAACATTGTACTAACATTATCAATCAGAAAATTGAAAATAAATTAAAATAATATATTTATATTATTGAGATATACTGATTGAATCATGAATTATGTTAACCATAATTTATTTGAGTATTTTTATTTATAAAATTGTATTTCAATTTAATAGATTTTGTGTTCTATCCATAATAAATTGTTCCGATAGTGGAACTAATATTTTGCTGACTTTTTCTTAATACAACTAATCTACTTAAAGGTAATATTATTGTATAAGTCTCTCCTATTCCATATATCGACCAATATTTAGGTAAAATTTTAAATTATGTTTATATTTTTCATTTTATCATTTAATTTATGTTTAAAGATGAATATAATTAATATAAAATAAACATTTATACATTTTTATTAATATTTTTATCACTCCAGAATATTCATTAAAAATATTTTATTGTTAAAACGATAAATATAACAAGTATTTTTTTTATTAGGTATTGATGGAAAAGTTATGCATCTTGTGCAGAAAGTTCCTCGTTTGTCTACTACTACATCTGGATCATCATCATCTACAACAACAAATACTAATAGTCGTTCAGGACAAAATGCAGGACCTGGATTTAGAGGATGGCATGCACATGATCCCACTGTTCTATTTGGTGCCATTGGTATTCCTTCAGAGTTGATGCATGCGGGAGGTATAAATAACAATAATATATAATATTTATGTGCTTGTTGCACAAATACTTGTTTCTATATTATTTTTTCTTTAAAAATGATTCATAATTATTTATGAGCTAACATTATTTTGAATACTAGTCGATAAGTTAATAGTTATTTTGTTTCATAGTATCAAATTCATCATAAATAAGTCTAGGATCCATATTTATATGTGTTGTCTTACAAATTACAACATATCACATTTTTTAACAGAACCAATTGTGTGTTGTTAGCTTTATTATTAGAATGAAATAAATTATTGTTTAACAATCAAATTCAACATTTTCATTATTATTAGTATGTCCAAACCACATTCACAGACAATGTTATGGTTGTATACATCAAAAACTTAAATTTATTTGCTGATATAACCTAAAATCAAACATTTGACATATTTTGACTTACCTAATAAATATACTGTATTCTCCTCATCTTTTTTTTTTAACTTTATGGGTTCAATGTAGTAATCAATGGGTAAGAACATAACTATATATTTAAATTGATTTTTCAATATTTGAATAAGTTATCACTGTTATGAGCATTTAAAATTTGAAATTATAACGAGCCTATATTTTAAATTTCAAATGTGTTTTATTTTTGATATTCTAGAACAAAATACATTTCAAGTACATAATTAAATGTATTTAGATAACAGATGCTTATAACTAAACTTTAATTTTTAATTTTTTAGTGTTTTTAAATTTTTATAAAGTTTTACTGAATAAGTAACTTTTTGTATAATTATGCAAGGCTCAACCTTTAAAAAACTTATGTCAAACATAAGTCTATAAACTACAAAGATAAAATAAATCTCTATCAATTTTTAAAACTAGGAAATTAAAATGTTATGTAGTACCTTCATGTTAAAATTGTTATTATAACATATAGGTGATAAAATATAAATTATTGTTATTTATTAATAATCTATGTATTTAGATATTTATGATTCTACATTATAAATATTATAATGTATTATGTTGGTGGTAGTCGTGTTTTGTTATGTAAAATAGTATAAGATTAAAAATGATTTTATCTTGGTGATCTTATTGTGCTTATAATTTATTTTAGATTTGCCACGTCTTATAAGTACTAGAAATCATGGAACTGGTAATAGAGTGTCATTGGCTTTAGATATGATACGTAGAGGCAATGAAATATTAAATAGACTTGAAAATCCAAGAAGCAATGGACAATCCTCTGCTTCTAATGCAAGACAATTTCCAGAAGGATCACAACAAGCAGAAACTACTTCCACCAGTATACCATCAGAAGTAGTAGGAGCGCCAGAATCATCCCAGCCAGAATCGTCTACTTCAGAATCATCTGCACCACAATCGCAAACAGATTCAGATTCAGTAAATGTGTATGTTACAATTTTTTTGAAAATATGATTATATTTTATTTGTTATATGTTCATTTATTGACTAAAATAAGACATAATTTTGATAGGAGTTATGAAGTGGATGAAACGTTTCCAAATACTGTTGTTGTTACTATTGATGCTACACATCACATGAGAATGCCTCCAGGATTAATGCGTCAAGTGCATAATCACATGCAAGCAAATAATCTATTTCCTCCTCAAAATGCACCTGAACTTTGTAAGATGCTCTCGGGGAGTATTTTATTTATTTTGATTTTCATTACTCTTTTGTTCTAAATCAAATAATTGTTATCTTTGTATTGTGTTTTTGTAGCTGGGGAGCCTGAAGTTATTGATGTTACACCTGACACTACCCCAGTTGGATTATCAACTAACCAATCTTCGTCTGAGCAGGCTACTGGAACTTTACCATCTTCTGCATCATCTGAACAAAATTTAAGGTGAAACAAAATAAATATGCAAACATATAGTAAAGAAATTATTAAATTAATATTATTTTTTAATTTTAAATAATAAGGAATGATCACCAAACTTCTGAAAATAGATCAACAGTTGCTGTAAATGACAGACGACGTTTAAAGGATCTTATTGAACAATTGAATAAATTAAATGCAAGACTTAAACCATTTTATGCTATGTATTGTGATTATATTAATGACGATCCTCAATTTGAAACTACCGAAGTATGATAATTAATATTTTCAAATAATTATACATTTAATATTTTGTTTGTTTTTAATTTAAATGAAGTTATATAATATATAATTTTATTAATATTATTTTTGCATAACTTATAGGGTGAACATGGAACACTTAGAGCACAAAATGTTTTCAATGGAGTGTCAGAAGTGTTACATTATATATCACATGTTTATCATGCAATTAGTGATTTAAGAGTTGCATTTAATAGACCACCACCACGTTCTCTTCAATCTCGTCCTTGTTTACTACAAGGTACTATTTTGCATGCTGCTCATTCAGTTACAACTACTACTACAGCAGCACCTCCATCTACTCAACAACCTACTTCTACACAAACAACTACCACAAGTCAATCTATACCTAGTATACGAGCTGTTAGAGTTGATTGTAAGTTAAATTTTGTTTTAATTATATCTGATGACATACTAAGTATTATAACTATTGTTATGAATCAAGATCGAACTGGGAGAGAAATTCCTATGACCATTCCACCAACTACTGAAACAAATACTAACATGTCAGTTGATCCAAATACTGAAAGTAATAATACAGCAGCAGAGTTTCCATCTGAGGCTCCTCAAGGAGTAGAACTTATGTTTGATCTTGCGCCAGGTTCCATTCGTATTGATTCTGTAGAAGCTGCATTTATTAACCCAACTGCTCCTACAGAAACTGGTGGTACACCTGTAGCTGTTTCCCGTTCGTATACAGTATGTTATTCTACAATATAAGAATAAAAAAAATTATATTTTTTTCAGAACCAATACTATCTGCTGACCCAGCAATGCCTATTGACTGGATGGATCAGATGATTGATGTTATTTCTAGTGGAGTGCGACGTCCTTTCATGTCTGAACAATCTTTGGACTGGAATAGTATACCTACTACTTCTACTCGAACTCCTCGTGTAACTCCTAGGACAACTGATTCGTCATCGACAACAAATCCTCCATCACAAGGTAGTACATTTAATTAAGTTGTTTTAAACGGGTAATAATTTAGTTTAAAAACATTTGTTTTTAATAAATAAATATAAAAGATTTAGTAAAAAAAAAAAAAAATAATTAGGTAACTGTTATTATTTTTATAATATGTCATATTTTGTTATAGGTTTAACTCGTGGACGTTGGGATACTAGTCCTCGAATGGATCCATTTTTACCATGTAGTTCACATCATTTTGAATCAAATTTAAGACCAATGGTTTTAGCTAGACGTTCTACTCAAGGGACTGATAGATCAACATCTTCTGCCACCAGTGGGAACTCAACTACAGATACTTCTTCTCCAACTTCTCCAAATGAAGCAAGATCTTTTCCCAGTCGACGTCTAGGTCGATCAAGATCTCGTTATGCGCAAGAGTCTGATACAATTATGTCTGGTGTACATCCAATTCTGACTTGGGGAAGACATCGTAACAACACAGCTACAACTTCTGCAAGCAATATTACCCAAGCTACTACACAGGGTAGTAGTTTAACTGATGCATTGGCAGGATAAATAAGTAATTATTTATCAATGAACTAAATGTTCTTATTATATATATCATATTTTTCTATACATATAATTAAACTAATTACAAATAAGTTTGAACAGTCTATTATTAATTATTTTTGTAATAGTTTTAAACTTATTTGTTTTATATGAAACCATAAATAATTTGAATTTAAATTTAAATTTCTTAATATTTTTTATTATTAAATTTATTTTTTACAAGTCTCACTTATTTTAGGAGCTGGAATGGAAAATGTTTTCGATACATTGGAAAGAGAAGTGGATTTTGATAGAACCAGAGACTTAAATTTACCACCTGCAAGTAGTTCAGTGCTAGTAAGTAGATATCTATAATGTAACTTTATCTTAAGATATTATTAGTGATTAATTGATATTATATAATATTATAAGATTGTATATTATTTATATGTTCTTGAGCATTATATATTGATAATTAACGACTTGTTCAGTTCATATTATTTTCTATATTATATCCTAAGATTGGTTTATACTTTTACAGTGATTCTCCATTCCTCTCTGTTACCTGTTTTCCTTTAAATTTCCTTGTAAAAATTAGTTTCTTTATCTATCATTATTTTTTGTATTTATTCCAATCATAATATTCCTCTAAAAATTTTAATTTTTACTTTTCATAACCCTCAATAGCTAACTGAAATAATTTGCCATTCCTCAGTACATAGCCAATCTAATTTATAGATAATTTATTTTTTAATTATTTCTCCGTAAAAATCTTCTCTGTTATATTTTTTTAATTTACTAATATTATACTCTACATTGATCAACAAATCTATCCAACTTGTCTTAAGTTCGTCTGTAGTACCACATTTAAAAATCTTATTCTTATAGTTATTAGTTCTTTATAAATTATTAAAATTTTACTGCTATATAGCATTAATTAAACTTAAAATATATGTTTATAGAAGAGTTTTTTATTATATGTAAGCTAATATTTTATGAAATGTAAAAGTTCTTTTTTTTGTTAAATTTAGTTTTATATATTTACTTTATTATTTTCTTGTTCCTTCTTCCATTAGAATTTATAGTACATCCTAAGTATTTAAATTCTTTCAATTATATTTAATTATCCAGAACTTGATTTTTTTGTATCGTTATGTTTTATTTCCTACTTAATACTTTCAAACAATACCTATAAAGTAGGTAAATTAAGTATAACAACTGTTTTATTTTGATATAGTTTGTTAAGTAGCATCCTAAACATTACTGATCAGTTAATATTTTTACATGCCTTTTTTTATTTAAATAAGCTTCGTGTTTTGAGAACTTATCTTCCTATTCTGAAAATAGAATTATAATACTATATTATTTTATAATTGATTTATTTCATTTGTTTACTTTAAAAACTATAATAGATATTTTCAAATTTGTTTACTGTCCCATTGTACTTAAAACATGAAATTACTTAAAAAATAGATAATTAAATTTTATGATAATGTTTTTGATTTAATGATTGTTTTGTTTTTAATTAAAATTAAAACAGATTGACTTTACATTTTTTTGAATAGGGGTTTGAGCATCCAGTAAGTACATCCACCTCCCAATCATCAACTGCACGTCTACCAAATCAATTGCTTCTAACTCCTATTGGTGACATACCGTACTTTGGCAGTATAGAGGGTCAATCTATATTGGTAGATTTATTCTTGATGGTTGCTCGTAACTGGACCCTACGTGACTTATTAAGTGTGAATTATGTGTCAAGAAGTTCAACTCTTAGAACCAGTCCTGTTAGTCAACATTCTGAAGAGTTAGTAGATTTTATATTGGATAGAATTATGCTTAATCAACCACCCAACAATCAAAACATTGAGGATGCTGCAAATCGCATATTTTTAGAAATGGTGCCATATATAAATATTTTTGTAAGTAAATTATATGAATTAATTTTAATATGCATTTAATAATTAATTTTTATTTATGAATTCATTAGCAATGTACTGTGCCAACACGTACAAATGTTAATGTGAATGCATCATTTCGTCGATGTATTCTTCAAAACCTACGTGGAATTGTTATCTACTGTGCTGAAAGTAAGATTTTTCTTTACTGTAATAGTATTTTATAAATTTTATTGTGATTTAATTATGTGCAAATTGATATTTTTTTCTTGTTAATACTTTACTCGATGATTAGTGATTACTAATGATGTTTATCAATGTTTCATATTATATCTTTATACGTGTTATGTAAATGTGTTTTAGATCGAGCTGGAGCCATTAATGATATTGCACCTACATTATCCATATTTGCTGAAGGATTTTTATCATTGATAGTATATTGCTGTAACAGCCGTCCTATATTTCGACTATGTGTTTCTGCAGTAATGGTAAGTAGTTAATGTTCTGATCTTAAAATTTATTCTATAATTATTTTTGAAATAATTTTAGCAATACTTGCCACTTCCCACAAATTTACACCGTTTAGTAATGGATGAAGTACGTGCAAATATTGACAGATACTGGGAAAGAATGACCACTTTTGAGATGATGAGTTTGTCTGTAGTTGACTATATTGTACCATTTGATGAAACTGCACAAATATTAAGAGAGGTCAGTTCTGATATTTATTTGTAGATTTAACAATTTTTGGAGTTGGAAATATTGTGTACATTTATAATTTTTATTTTGTAGGGTAATGGAGAACAATCATCCAATCCTTCTGTGCCTTCTTCCGAAATTATCAATGAACCATTACCCGAAGTTGTGATCGGATCTCAAGATTGGCATCACAGTGTTCCTTCAGTGAGTTAATAAATTAGTTTAGTATTAAACATTAAATATTAATACAAGTTGTCTAATTTACAGGAATGGGTACCAGTTATAGCTAGAGATTCACAACGTCAAAGACGTCAAGGAACACAGCCACCTTATAGCGATGCGTATTTGTCTGGTATGCCTAACAAACGTAGGAAAATAGTAACGAGTTCTAAGCCACAAGGATCTTTATCCCAAATCATAGCTAGTGAGTTGATTTATTGTATTATACATTTTATAATAAATGTACATTCTATTTAAGTTAAGTTTATTTACTCAATCATTAAAAACTTGTTCGCATTTAAGCATCATCTCTCGTAAGTGTTCTATAATGTTACTGACTACACCCTTATATCAAACCTTATGACACCTCATGATGTTTAATATACTTGTTGATCTGTATTATCATATATTATTTGTAATACTCGTGTATGTTGATCAATTAGAGCTGTAGCTCTTGGGAGGGAGGTCTAACCATTCTTATGGCTCAGTATGTATGTGGATAAACTTAATTTGTATAAAGTAATGTAAATTATCATAATATTATATTGATTTATATTTTATTTAAAAGGTTGTAATATTCTTATGATGCAGTAGCATCAACAATAAACAATAATTTAACCTTAAAAGGACATTATATATGAATATGTTATCTCTGTCTTACTAACATACATCTTAGAAAATTTGTGTCCAGCGGAACACATTTTATGTTATTGGCTTTAACCTTTAATATTAGAGTGAAGTTACCTATTATTAAACTTTAAGGTGAGAATATTATCTAGGACATGTCATATATGCTTTTATTGATATTATCATTTTAAAGTGAGTTGTAACTATGTACAATATTATAACTTTAAAATATTCATAACTCACTTTAGAATGATAATATCAATAAAAGTATATGACGTCCTAGATAATATTCTTACCTTTAAATTTAATGTTAGGTAAATGTATTCTAATATTAAAGCTAACATCACAAAATATGTTCTGCTGAACGCAAATTTGCTATGATGTACATTAGTAAAACAGAGACAACACATGTGGATACAAAGTCCTCTTAAATAACCAAGCTAGAAATCTGAGCAATGCAATAGTGAATTTAAAAATAGAAAATTTAAAATGCTTATTTTACATATTTTGTTAACTTTAAAGAAAAAATATTAAAATAATAATTATTTTTAATATTTTCTTGATATAGGTATTTATTGTCATCATCACAGTCTAATATGAATTTGACGATAATAGCCCAATGTTTATCTAATCTCTATTGTGCTATTATGCCAAAATACTAACCTATTTTTAATATATTTATTACTTATAAATTTATAAATTTGTTGTATACAATTGATATATTACAGTATTTTTTAAACTATTTTTCAGTTTAATTATACATCAAAATGCTTATCAACTTTCCATTGTAATATTTTAAACATTATATATAATTTTTTCCATATTACATACCTTTTGTATGTATTTTTACTATACTGTGGGTTTTTTTTAAAGAATTTTGAATTTTTCAATCATATTTAGCCTTTTTTAGCTCCTATAACTTCAGAACCTTTGTTATAACTTATAAATTAATATTAACTAACTTAATGCAGCGATAATATGGTATATATATTATAAAAGCCTTAATCTCACTCACCATTAATCATGCATGATGTCAATTATTTGTTTTTAATAATATTGAATGTGGAACCAATATAACTATATTGGGTGATAAAAGTTTGAATACCGTTTTTTAGTTCATGTCTACATTTGGCAATTTGATCATAATGTTAATTAAAAGATTAGTCAGAAAAACATTGTTATTTAAATTATACTGATTTTATTTTTATTAATATTATTTAGAAAATTTGGAAGTTGCCATGGGTGCAGCAGGTGTAGCCATCAATACAGAAGTGATAACAAGTGCTGGAGCCGACACTGCTGTGCAGAATGCGTACACGGAACGCATTAGAACATTTGGCAGATCCGGATTAGATACACATCCTGATTTTTGCCCTATTCGTTATCCTAATGCTTCTAAATTCTTTTATGATCATAATCATCCAAATTAAACAAGTTCATGCATACAAAAAATAAGCTCCAAATAACTTTGTTTTAATTTATTTATATTTTCTTTAAAATCCTATAATAGACTGACATGTTAAAATCGAAAAAAAAATCTGATGCTATTGTTTTTATTATGTATTGGAATTTATTCATTTCTCAGGTTATGCGTGAATGCAATTTGTACTTTTTATTATAATTGAATAAATAAATATCCCTTTTAGGCGCTAACCATGGCATGTAATTTGTTTGGTTAGATTGTATTGTAAGGTGTTGGCAATTAATGTAACATCATTTAATGGATATTTATAATGCTTTTTACAACACTGTATATATACATAATATAATATTATGTACCTATTATAAAGTTAAATATTACTATTTTGTTTGGATTATCGTCTAGTTAATTATTTCTCTAGATAATTTTTTAATATTTTAAGATTAGATCACGTACAATGATACAATTATTCATTTAAAAGAAACCTTACAGTTTCTAATTACCTAGATTAAATGATTATAGGTAAATTATTTTGGTTTATAAATATTAACAATTAATATTGTATTTTTTAAACAACTATTATATCAGCAGATAACTTTCAATTTAATTCACTTTTAACTGAATACAATATTGTGTTTTCATGTAGCACATTCATAGTTGTATAACTAAAAATGTTAGTTGTAAGTCGTCAAAAATATATATATATATAACCAATAAACGATTTAAATGTTCTCCAAAAAGAATAAATGTTATTCATTTTAGTAGTCTAAGTTTTCCAGTTACAGGCTTGAGTTCTTGATCAGATCCAAAAAACGCCAATGCAGTGAATGAATTGGGTTCTACTTCAGTTAGGCCTGCATCGTGGACACAGAAAAATGGAATCTTGAGTATTTTACCCTCTGAACATACTCTAACAAGTTGATTAGTGTTGTTTGCTTCAACAACAATTTTTCGACTTCTGAAAACACAGTTTTTAATCTTAGTAATCATTATTAATATTAACGCGTTAATCGCTATGTGACTGTAAGCAACCATAAATTAATATGATTTTAAATTATTAACATTTCTATGGCGTTACAAAAATTAACTTAAAAAAGCAGATATAGTTATGATTTGTTTGATGTATTAAATGTATTATTTTTATACATAATTTTTTAAATATAACTTTTGTACTAAATGGGATAGAAAAATCTTTTGGATGAGGAGAATTAACACAGACTGTATCCATTATAAAATTTGAAATATTTTTGAGAAAAAATTTAAGGTGTATTTATTTATTTTTAATTTCATTTTTAAATTAATAGATTACTGGACCTCACTGAAAAAAGCTCACGTGGAAGCCTAGGAGTTATCTTAGTTTTCAATATTTTAAATTATTAACTGAATTACACAAGTACAAATATAAGACATGGTATTTAACATAAAAATTTATTTTTTCTTTTCATATTCATACCGGATCCAGTAAGTTATATATTTTTAATAAAGGTAAAGACATTATTGTCCACCTCTCTAGGCATTAAATTGAATATTTAAGTTTCTAAGAACTCAAAGCCCCTTTGACAGCCTTTTTTTTTTTGACCAGTTTAATGAGTAATTATTAATTGCATATCTCGTGTTTACTTCAAGCTGTATACGGGATAAAAGGTTATATACTTTTTGAGGTTTATAGTGATTAAAAAGATAATTTATAAACTATCTGTTTATCCTACATCAGCAATTCTTAAACTGGTCTGCAGAGGCTCTATTAGTGGTTTTAGCCTGGATGTATATAAAGTCAGATATTTTGTAAACAAAAAGTATTTGAAAGAAAATTGATAACGGGAGTCTGCAATTTTTAATTATTTCATCAGAGGTCTGTTCTACAAAATTTTAAAAACCACTGTCCCATTTAATATAAACATAGAATTTTAAGCTTACCCTTGTTCATTCCAATTATTTAAATCAGAGCTTAGATCTGCACGTTCTTTAATGAGTTCATACAAGCCCAATGCAGCATGAGCAGCCTGAAATACATAAAATCAAAACATCAAAATTTAAAAAATTTAACATGTCATTAAAGTAAATTCATTTTTTAATACTTATATGTGAGCTATTTAATTAAAGTTTGACCAAAATTAACATTCAATTACTTGTGAAGCAATCTTCCCAACACTCATTTTCAAGCCAGCGTTTATAACGATTACCATTTTATTAGCAACAGTAACATCTTCCCATAATTGATCCCCGTCATCTTCTACCACAGGTATATTTTCGCTAGGTCCTGGGTTTGTGGTTAACAGTTGTTCAACAATTAAGGCTTTAGGTACATCACCAGCATTATCTACAATCTAAAACATAATAGTATTTTAAAATTTAAATTTAGGTACAAGTTCCAAACATTAAAATATATTACTTGTAAGACTAGTGATTTGGAAAAGCCCATATCTGTTAGTTCTCGTACAAGTTTTTCTTTTTCCGTTGATCGTTGTGGATCTTGTTTGATTTTGTTTTCGACACTTTGTATATTATTTACGGTGTTTTTCGGAGTATTAGTTGTTCCGCTAGTTTCCATTTTCAATGAAATTTTGATAATGTGTCGAAAATGAAGAAATTATTCGTTAAGAAATTTGAAACATTAACAAAAACTACTTTTATAAAAAGTCTGCAGTTGCATGGTTACAAATGAAATAATGAAATGCTGGAACCACCAAACCGGACTAATATCACAGAAGAATGTTATTACTTATTACTTATTAGTTATTATTACCACAGAACCACTTAATAGTTAATACTTTTTTTAATATTTAAAATTTTAAACATTTATTCATATAGATAAACCGTGATGATAACAATAATGTCTATAATGATAGTAGCAAAATTGTGGAATACTTTACGAAATACCTATAGGCTATGACCATTGTAAAACACGATCATAGATAATAGTCAAGTACCTATATATAAATATTAATATATTATTGTCCATGAATAAAATAAAATTGTTAAAATGCGTTAAAAAAATGTTATATATTTTAGATTTTGTAAATTAAAAATCAATAATCAAGGTGGTTATTTTTTTTCAATCTGTTTTAATAATAATAATAAAATATATTGTAAAAAAAATACAAAATACAAACCTACGTTAGATATATGGTTATAGGTTATACATAGGTATGGGTATTATATTATGTATTTAACAACATTTAAAATAGTCTTTAACTATAACAAAATAATTAACACCGTTACACTATGTAAAAATTAATTGGTAAGTCAATAGCTGAAATTCCAAATGTAGTACAGATATTTTAGTAGTTTTTTTTCGGTGTAATATAAGTAGCTATTACTAATAAGCTACCTTTTATAGTGATCTAAAATAAAAAAAGATAAAAACCGCTTAAAATTCGAAAAGAGCCATTTTGCAGTTATTTATTTGTAATATTACGGAGAAAAAAAAACAATTTTGAAATCGGTTGGATTTTGAATAATCAAAACAATCTCCTATTTTAAAAAATACAACATATTTTTAGCATAATGCTCATTTTGATTTACATTTCTTGAACCAATGACGAAAAGTTTAAACGGATTTCTGAACCATCAGCTCGAAGTTCGGACGTATAATCAATTTCTTAAACTATTGTCTAAGGACAATAATCATGGTTTCTTATTGTTCTTAGTATTTTTTTATTGACACATGACTAAAGCCAGCGTTTTGAGCACGACTACGCAATGACAGCTTAGGCTGTGCTATTTCACTAGCCAAAACATTCATTTTACTATACTCATTTGAAACGTTTTTTTCTTGTGGATCTTCCTGATTTTTTAATTTCAGCAACTTTACCAGTAGTTTGGAAACGTTCTATATTAATCTACTTAATAGTAGAAAAACATTGGTAATTTTTTTTTTTTGTGCAAATTAATAAAAGTAAAGTACCTATTTATTTATGTGTAAGTTATTTACCAATTACACTGTTGCCTGGCTTAAGTCTCTCTCCGGGATGCAGCTCACCAAATATTCTAGCAGTACCGCAATGGCTTTGCTGGCCCTTTGGCTTTTATTATTTTCAAAATAAATAAAAAACATTTCTATGTATTCGGGAATAGTAAATTTCATTTTATTAAATTAATAAGGTGCAATACAAACATAAAATAAAAATTAATATTACCTTATGTCCTAATATTAAATTAAGCTAATTACAAACCAGCATTGTGCACTTATACAATTTTAACATACAGCTAACATTACTAAATACTAACATTAATGACACATTGACACATCATATCACTATATCAATAACCTCACCAGAGTATAATTAATATTATTATCAGTATTATTATTTAGGTACCCTTTTAACTATAATTAGGCTAATTATAATTTAAATTTTAAATACAACATATATTTAAACATTTTTTCAAATAAGACTATATTTTATTTACACCACAAGTCCACAGAATTAAAATTAATTTGGATATAATTATAGAAATTTATAGTAAACACTAAACATGTTGAATAATATTTATTATAAAAACAAATAGAAAATACTTGTTCTTTATTACCTACCGTTTGGATTACCAAGTATTATAGTTACCAAAACTAAATAATTTTAGTATAATATTATACTGTATTTTTTGAAATAATAAATTATATAAAAATAAATTACCCTATAAAATGACTTTTTTAAATTTTTGAATAAAAAAATTTTAAGTGAATTTTGACTTTTTTTTTAGACTATTCTAAAAGGTCACGTATTACATTGAAAAACGGTACTATAATAATATTATAATATTATAATATAATATCTGCATTAAATTTCGAATTACAGCTACTAACTTCCAATAAATTTACATTAGCTAGGTAGATATTATATATTTTTTAGATTTTATGGTTTTAGTATGAACTACTAATGAAGAATCTTGTATTAAATTTTCAAATCTTAAGTATAAAAAATAATGTTACTGTACTATTTCACCATTTTTTTTAATCGATAAATTAACAACTTATAAGGAGTTTTGTTTAACATTTTAAAACATTTCTATCCATTGAATAATTTTTAGTCGATATTTATAAAAAAAAAAATCGATATATCTCATGCCTATAAATAGCTCAAAATTAGTCTAAATATTTTGAAAATTTTATCCTTAATATAAAATAATGATACCTTTAAACATTTTGTGAAAATATTAAGTACCTATATAGTTATCCATTTTTGTAGAAATTACCGTTTTCCTTGATTTTATTTTTGGTTTTTCCGATTATAAAAGAAGTAGGTACTGGGAATTTTTAATTTTGATCTCTCTAAAGTACAAAATAGATTCAATCATGATATTTAAAACTATCCTCAAAGTTTAAAAACTAAGCATTTAATTGACTATTTATCGAAAACACGTATATAGAAAGAACACACACCACTGTAAAATCAATACATTCATCGCTCCGCTCAGAATCCAGAAATTAATGTAATATTTACATAATTATTATTAGGTGTAACTATATTATAGTAATAGATACCTATCTATAATAATATTATTTTACAAACTACTTAGGTGTATTTATAATGTACAGACCGGCAGTCAACAACACTTATTTTGATTTGGTATTCTTAATACTAAAAATGTTTATTTTGGTACTATTTACTACACATAAAAATTCTTCATAAAAATAGACAAATGTATAATAATTGAAACCTAGTTATCAATTCAAACAGCATTTCAATTTAAAATTATATGTAGCGGCTTAAAGTTATTGTAGAACATGTAATAAGGAGTAAGGAGTAAGGACACACTGTATTTAAGTTACAAATAAAATATTTCAACTTGCAAACATTATAGTATTATAGTACCGTCTATATTTGTTAATATTTTTTTAATTAGGTATTTTACATTTATACTTTTATAATTTTATCCATTCGCTAACCTCTTGGCTATTATAACTGTATACTTACAATATGATGTTTTGTAATCTGTAGAGGTTAAAATAACTCATAACATTATAATATTATTTTTCTAATTTAAAGCCTATAAGTACTAATAATATTATAATAGCGTTATTTTAATATAGAAGTCAAAGGTTATAATACTTTTTTTACCACATTATTATTTATTTTATATTAATCAAAACTATAGTTCATAAATCTTTATAACTTCTGATTTCAAGACGTATTTTATACTTGTGTCATAAAACAGTCCAAAAAAACAAGAGTTGAATGAGTAAACATATTATACAGATTAACAGAACACTTAAAAAGATATTTGTTAAAATGAAAATTCATTTTATGTATCTATACATTATACATAGGTATTTAATATTTAGGAGTCTCCTACTCTCTTAGTTCCTATCAAATTTTAATATTTAAAATTGTGTTATTTTACGTGAACAAAGTACATAAGTAATAAAGTAATAAAAGAAATAACTATATTTTACACTATTGCCTATATGAGTTATAGGCAGTATAATGTAAGACATAAGTATAATAAATTAATAACTGTTATAGATTAAACAGCCTATGTGTACTCGAGTCTCGCTGTTTATCCATATATGAACGCACCTACCTACACGGTTCTTATCAGTACCTAGTTATGCCGGTACGATATGCATTATATGTACAATTTTTTATCTCCATCGTGTTCAGCGCGACGATGATTATTGTCCAATAATATGCACAAGTCAGATTTAAATATAGATTCATATATTGTATAGATACGATAATTTAGATGAAATTAATATTGAAGATATCGATCTCTATAAAATTAAAAGAAAATAACTAAGATGAGGCATGCAACGAATGTTTGAAAATATTCCTTTTTTCCTCGTACGTATATTAACAGAGTTTAATGTATATTCTATACATGACAAAGAATTGTATACATTTATAAATACCTCTACTTACTCAATATTCTCCCCGCACGTTTCAAACAAGTATATAATATACTACGAGTATTTAGTAACATATTGAAACTAAAACTTTTAAAGACAAGATTTAGGTTCACAACTTCACATGAAAATGTAGTGTGTATTTTTGATACATTGCGAACAAGATATTTTAAATTAAGTCGATTTGAATTACCTATATGTAAATCTCTAAATATTATAACATTTTTTCCAAATTTATTTATTTTATCATAATATAAAAGCGTACCTATTTTTAATTGTATATTTATTTATTATTAGTACGAAGAAGCACGCAAAATTTAATTTTTTAATCTATATAATTTAATTTATCTAATGAACCTTCTGACCTTCACCTTTAGGAATGACTAATTAAATAACATAAATTAAGACACCCACACCTTTCAATGTTTTCGTAACCTCCTCATAAGAGCAGCCAGCGTACGGGTCTATAAATATACTTAAGTATACAACTATCGACTAGGAACCGAAATAGATACAAAATACAGTATAGTTTATCTAATTTGATGTAAATGTTAGGACGTTAGGTTTATAGTATTAGCATTGATTATAAATATTAGTATTTATAATCAATGGTATTAGTTATTACAAAATTACGGTGGATCACACATGGCCACACGTCAAATGAATGTTAAATTGTAAATTGCCCACTAACTAATTGTCTTTATTACTATTTTTTATTTTTTTTATGCTAATAAATGCTATATTTAATTTAGCTGTCCTGGTACACTCCGTTGCCCATAAAAAAATGAAATCTATTATACAACAGTTTTTAAAACTTATTTCATCATTAACTAATATTTTGGACATTTTCACTTCCTGATCCACTGTGATGCATCACCCGCCGACGATTGTTTTCGCTTAGCGTGCTTTCTGATTATTTTTATTTTTGCTCGGTTCCTAGGGCGGATTGTATATACTCTCTCGGATCTATTTCAGCACAAATAATTTAATTTTAAAATGTCGTTATGTTCTATAATTGTACAGTCAAAATACAAATAAAATAAAAAAATCATAATATAAATAATCGAATATACATTTAAATTTAATTTAAAAAAATTCAATTACATAATAATAATATAAATCAATGCCTTTAGCTGCTATGAGCAATGAGCTATAATTATATAAACAAAATAAAAGTAAATACAAAATATATTATAAAATAAAAACATTTAAATTTAATTTTTATGACAATATGCAGGTCCTGATTTAATGAAATTAAGGCCTAGTGCACATTTTTTTTTTTGGGGCTCTCAAGTCAAAATTATGTTCTAGAAAAAATCTACATAGAGAGGGGGGAAATGTTGATAATAAAAAAAAATATATTTATAAATTAAAAGTGTTAAATATCCATCTCAAAACTCATAAAATATTTGTACATTATTTCATGTAATACATAAATACAATTTAGTTAGTTGGTATAGTAAATTAAGGACAATGAAAAGATAATACTTATTAAATAACATAACAAAATTATACTATATTAAAATATTAAAAATATTCAAGGATTTTATTATATAAATTAAAAAAAAAATGTACATCATTGTAAAATCAATACATTCTTCACTCCGTTCAGAATATAATAATTGATTTTTAATCTTCCATAAAATTATAAAAATGGAAAATAATTTATTAATTTAACAATTTATTTTATATAATTAAAATTAAATAAAAAAATGACCAATTATTATTTTAATATTTTATGATGGTCACTGATTAGAATTAGGGTGTGGAATAACAAAAATAACCAAAATTCAACTGAAAATTTAATGATAATAATATACTGAACTCTGAACATTGATGGTTGGTATTACATTTTACAAAATACATTTTTGCGGAATTCATTTAAAAAAATAAATAATTTTCTACAACTTCGGAGTCCGGGGCTCCCAGAAATAGGAGGCCAAGTGCAATCGCTCCATCTGCACTTGCGTAAATCAGGACTTGATAATATGTATGAACATACAACTTTCAAAAAACTTACCAAAGATAAACTATTTTCGGTCTTTATAGCCTATTACCTATTGTGATATGGTTTTTCCTTTACTTATTTTATTTAGTTTATTGCAATTTTAGATTTTTATGTACACTTCAATTTAAAAATCTGGATCATCCATTCATAGTGTAGACGTGTAGTAATAACATTTAAATATTAAAACAACTCGGGAGAGTTTACACATTCGAACATTCTAAGTAACTATAATGTTGAACCGAGAGAGTTTACCACCGCCCGGCTTCTAAGGGTTGAAACAATAAGGTTTGTAAGGGTCATAGTTGACCTAACCAACGTTGTTTTCCCTACATTTTAACTAGTACCGGCAAATGAGCATAAGTTCATACAAAAATACCACAAAAAACCACTTAATTTTTCCTGAATTTTGCTGTTTAATTATTTTTAAAACTCTGTAATCTGACGGTTTAATAATGAAAAAATTTTTTTACAAATGCATTAACGGATATGTACGTAGGAAGTAGGATAGGATGTACTTTGCCTGAAACCTTCGTGGGAGTATACTTAACAATTTACTAAAGTTTTATGGGGATCGGATAAGTAATGTATGCATACATAAAGGTTAAAAAGATATATATTCGATTTTATGTAAATAGTTTAAATATTGAAATATCAATTGTCATAATATTTAGCCTTTTAGATAATCATTAATATTGACAATGTTGTATTTTAAATTCTGAATGTATTGATTTTACAATGATAAATGTTTTATTTATGTTTGTGTACATTATATTATAAGTAGAGAGTCGATAAAATGTTTAATTTTTCACTTTGTGGGTGGTTTTGGATAGTAAAATGTATTTAGTTTGTACTTTAAAGAAGTCAAAAATAAAAATTCTTAGTATTTATTTTTATAATCAAGAAAAACAAACGAATTGATTTTAAATTTAATAAAATTCATTAGACTTTAGTGATTTACTCAATAATGAGTTCTACTCGACATTAAACGTATAGCAGAACGGTACCCACTTGTCTATCTTTATTAATTTTTATAATAATAATAATAAAAAAAATTATATCTATTCTACACTCATTATTATATTCTTATCTTTGCCTGTATTCTGTAGTTGTTTCAATGTTATTAGTTAATAGTTATTGTTATTACTATACACATAAAGATGGCATATAAAACATAAATCAGTTATATTATGCAAGGTATATTATTTTATAAATACACCTTGATAGGTATTATGTCTATGATTAATGAGCAGACTATTCACAGTTATTTAAAGAAAATATGTATGTATTATATGATAATATAGTAGTACATATATACATTATGTATACATTTACCGTGTTCCGTAACATCATAAGTGATTACAGTGACAGTGTTGATAACAACGCAATCAGCTGCTGAATATTATGTGGTGGTAATAGTTGTGTACTACTGTATACTGTATAGTGTATATTTCAATACTTATTACTTGTATCACTCGTAACTGAGAACTCGTATAGTTGTATGTCAACAAAAAATAAATATACAGTCGGTGCCTAATAATAATAATATATTGTTTTTTAATTTTGATAATTACTTATGTAATTAATAATCCAATGGTTTTAAATGTTTTATGTCATTCGAATTCTGAGTTTTCACTAAAAATGACTTGCTAATAACTTAAACATTACAATATTTAATTACAATATTATATATCATTGGTTATTGTATGTGTAAATATACCTTATTGTAATATTATAATAATACAATTACAAACATTGAGTCAGATAATACGTCATACGTGTACCCGACTAACAACTGATATTTCGTCAGAATCGGATTAACTCGTTGTTAAAGGTCTATCAGTTCGCCCAGTTATCTTTGTTCCGTGATTCTGCTGTTGTTTGCCGTCACCTTCTTGTTCGCGTAAAAGTTGGAAGTTTATAACTTTTTTTAATTTATTTTAGAAGTTAGCAAATTCAATTTTTGAAAACTTTCTGAAAAATGGACGTTGAAGACGTTTTAAGCGATGTGGTCACCATGGAAGATTTAAAGGTAAGTCGTTATATTGTTCATCCACTTGTCTTCTCCATTGTTTTACAATGTCAGTCAACTGTCAAAATTTTTCGATTTTTTTTGTAGTGGACATTTGATTGGACACTGCTAAACAATGGGAATTACAAATTTTAATTGTACATACTGTTAGTTTTTAGATATTATAAAGTTATTCCTTGTATTTTCACAATGAAATTGGTTCCAAATATTACAATACAATTCATAAAATCTATTATGGTCTTAAAATGTTTTGAAACTGAAACTTTATTTTTCTATGTTGTATAAGTTCAAGGTCATGATACTTTATTGTAATAATTGTTGTTTGATAATATTATATAAGAAATAATTGTAGTCTATTAGGCATTAGAAATTAGGTATAACATTTTTATTGACATTTTAAATATTTAAAATTTTCAGAAATTTGAAAAAGAATATCATAATCAACTCACTACAGGAACTGTTACACAAGAAACAAAGTTTCATTATGCTTGGTGCTTAGTGAGAAGCAATTATCCAGCTGATATCAGAAAAGGACTCATATTATTGGAACAGTTGATCAAACATGAAGCTAGTGATGAAGATGCTAAACGAAATTACCTTTATTACTTAGCACTAGGAAATTCAAGAATTAAAGTGAGTTATGAATGTGATACTTTGTTTTATGAACTCAAAAAAAAAAAATTAAAAAATTAAATAAATTTAAAGACTTGTTTTTAAAATGTTTCTAAGAATATGAAATTTATTGATCAGTATATTTGTATGTAATTTCATTATTATTTTATATAATTTACCAATTAATACTTTTTTTAGGAATATAGTACAGCTTTACAATTTATCAAAGCATTTTTGCACATGCAACCTGAAAATATGCAGGCACAGAACTTGTTGGTCACCATTCAAAAGAAAATGGAATCTGGTATGTTATGAAAATAATTTAATCTATTTTGATCATTAACATCAATGTCTTTTAACCTGTTTATTCTCTAATTTTTAATTTTTTTTTTCGAAAATTTTAGTTTTTGTAAAAAAAAATTAAGAAAAATATGTTATGTACCGTTTGTTCATCAATTTAAGGAACACTGAATATTTTGGCTGCGTTATATTGGAATAAATTGAATTTTTTTACAAGCTGATGGTATATAAATACACATTTTCAGATAAATTTCTAATTTTTAACCCATTCGGTACGCTCATGTGTAATACAAATTGCCTTTTTTTAATTGGCTGCCAATGTTTTCGATACAAAATTCGGTTAAAATAAAATTTTAAGTTATGTTGATCTATTAACAATGGCTTTAAAACCTAAATTGACTTAATAAGAGCCATATCAATTTAAATAAATAATATATTTTTAAGATTTATTAAAATGCATAAAACCATTTATAATTATTTATTTATTGAATACTTATTGAATAATTTAACATATTTTTTTTATACGTGTTAGTATAAAATACGTAAAAATATTCAAAAAGTAACCAATAAATAATTAATGATAAATGGTTTTATGCATTTCAATAAATCGTAAAAATGTATTATTTATTTAAATGGATATGGCTGTTATTAAGTCAATTTAGGTTTTAGAGACATGGTTAATAGATCAAAATGACTTAAAAAAAATTATTTAATATGAATTTGGTTGAAAACATCGATAGCTATTTAAAAAAATGTAAGTTATACGCGTATGATCATGCCGAGAGAGTTAAAAAATTGAAATTTATCTGAAGATGTGTATTTATATACCATTAACTTGTAAAAAAATTCAATTTATTTCAATATAATCCGGCCGAGAAATTCAGTGTTCCCTAAATTGGTATCACAAGGTATATGTGTTGTGGATCAATATTTTTTAAAATTTTTCAGATGCACACAAAGGAATGGCAGTGGCTGGAGCTTTAGCATTAGGCCTTAGTGCTGTTGTTGGTATTGGGTTTGCATTGGCAAAAACCTTGAAAAAGTAATCGTTCCATTTAGTTAAATCTATTGATTACCATTTTATTCCTGTATATATTCCAAACTGTTAAATTGATTTAAGCTTAAAATTTATTACTGATTTATAAGCCAAACATAATTCAATATAATATAACAAAATATATCATGTACTTATTGATACCTTAATGCATTACATGATTGTATTTAGCAAACATCTTAGATAATAATAATAATATACAAAAATAAAAAACCAGAGTTACCTATTATGCTCTAGTTGTATTAAAGACATGCACAATGATTATTGTTTTTAAAAAATTTTTATACTAAAATAAAAATCATATTATTTGTTTATAAAAACATTATTACTTTTTAGCTTTATTATGTTGATACTATGATTATTAATGTATTGATGCATATTTACTATTTAGTTATTAATTGTTTATATTATATAACTGTAAATTGTGATTTATAACCAATTCAAAATAATTTAAAATTGTGAAAATAAGTAATTATATGCTTGGAAAATGTTAATTATTATTTATCTGTCTAAGAATAGTTTGGAGTACAAAATACTTATTATTTTAACAGTGTATGTATATTATATACATATAAATATATAGTGTGATACATGATTTATTTTACTCAATATATAAATATCTCAAAATTTAATTGTTGAAGCTTGTTTTACAAGGATGGTAATGAATTATTATTTATAATAAGTTACATTAAATTATATAAGATGTTTACATTTACAATTGCATTATCTGGATTGTTTTACTTTTATGAGTCTTAAAATTAAGCTAAGATCTGAAAACTTAATAAAGGCATGTAATAATTAATAATATCTATGGTTTTTATTTTTGATTTGTATGTTAAAAGTGGAAAGTGTGGTTTTCTACATAGGTTAGAAGCTAGAGCTTGTAAAATGACGTCTAGTTACAAGCATCAAACACGCAAACTAATATTATCTTTCAGTTTATCTTAGTATCTTATGTAGGTATTAAATAGTAAACAGTTATATTTCATATACAATTATACAACTATAATAATTATGATTATTTACACTATACAGATTCATTATTCATGAGATTATTGCATATTATATGACTAGGGTAGATTAGGTAATAGGTAATAGGTTAGATATGTTTTTTATTTTTGTGTATATTTATTAATTTTGAATTATAATTAATAAAAGATATTAATATAATTAATAATATTTAAATTTTTGTTTATTTATAGTATTTATAAAAAATTAAAAATACTGGTCTGTCACAGAACAGTTTTTTTTATAAAAGAAGCCATTTAGACTCAAATTGTATTTGATTATTTATTTACACTCTTTATATGTCAATATTTTCTTAACTATTGGAAAAAATATATTTATTCATATTAGTATTTAGTATTTATTTAAAGTTTATTGACTTAATTAGATATGATACATTATATAATTTAATAACATATACATCATTAATTTTAATATTTGAAAATGCCCCATTATACTAATAACCTTTAAAACCTGATTATCTCTACTATAAGCATTAGTTATATTTAATTAAAAAGTCTGCTGGTAATGCGGAATAGCAACGAGAAAAACTTGGTAAACAAGTTATTTAATTATGCATAGAGGCTAATAAAGTCTTTCAACTTTTACAAATACAATGTGAAAAAATTATTTAAAAACTACTGAGTATTTTATCTAATTTGTTCTATAATTTCCAATATATATTTATAGGTAAATACAATATTGATATGAACAGAATTGTAAAAATATCAATTTCATGAACTATCTACATGAAGTTCTTATACAGTTATACACTTATACACGTATAACAGTTAACAGTCATCCTTTATGGAAAATGATGTTATCCGTACATTTGGTTGTCTATCTAAAACAATAGGTTAGTATGTAATCAACAATAAGTAAGGTATTATTAGATTATTTCTTCGCGTCATCGTGGTGATCAACAATCAATTATTTTAATATTATTATTATTTATTATAATCACGGTTTAAGTATGAATATTGTTCTATAGTTTAACATACATCTTAAACTATGATTATAATTTATAATTGATTAATCAAGGAGGATTATTCAGTGACGCAAATCCCGATTGTAAGGGAGGGAGGCACCTGTTCACCAAAATAATTTTATGGTGACTTACTAATATGTACCAGGTACATTGTACCTATCGTGATAATATTTTTTTTGGACCAACTAGATGTATTTAGAATTGTAACAAGAAAAATAAATATTTTAAATTATTTGTTAATGATACTGATGAGTGGTGGACAGCTGGTAAATTTCTAATTTTGCATAATACCGTAAAAAAAAAATATATCTTCAAGGCCACTGATACTGTCGCAGGAAGGTTATAAGTAGGGCTAGGGACTTCTATTAACAATCTTTACAATATAATAAACAATTTATGATTTTAACAATTTTGCAAATATTTGCAAATATTATTTAGATATTAAAATAAAAAGATTTTATTCAATATTATGATTTTTATTTTTTTTAATGTATATTTTAATAGCATATTTAATGGTTCTTTAAGGCATAAATGCGTGCATTTTTTAAGGTTTTTTTAGGACATGAAGTCCGTATCCCTAGTTATAACCAGGCACGGATTCCGAGGGCGAGCTTGGGCCCACCCAAAATTTTCAAAAACAATATAATTTTAATTTTGAATATTGGGATTCAAGTAGTTATTTTAAAAATTTGTATTATAAATTTTAAAATTGATTTTATCAAGTATATTATATATGTAGTAATCGTGTATGGAAAGTAACAAAACAACATTATATCGGACCTTTTATAATAAGTTATTATTAATAATATGTAATTGTCCGTGTGTTTAAACTGATTTTATCAACATATCGATTTTCGTCGTTCAAACGACGATGGAACTCCGATAAGATATAGTTAGTGTGCGCAAAACTGGGCACCACCCGACCACCAATTGTTAGTTGACAGTTGAAACACGTGTACAATACAGACGAATTTTATTTATTCCAATTTCAAGTGCTACAGCTGAAAGGAGTTTTTCTACAATGAGGAGAATTAAAACATACAACGGATCAACCATGATCGGAAAGCGTTTACATAACCTAGCTCTGCTGACTGCTATCAATTGAAAGAGAAAAAAGTAAAGAGTTAATACAAAATCCAGACGAAATTTTAAATGAATTTGCACACGATAAATTAAGGAGATTACATTTTTTCACGCAACTGTATTTCAATATTTATTGTTTTATTACTATTATTAGGACTGGATTACTTATTGAAATATTTATAATTAAATAGAAAATTTTTTTTAATTAAATCATAATTTTAGTGTATTATCTTTTGTGGTTAAATTTACGGGCCCGTTCAAAAAAAAAATATTCCTGGATCCGCGGCTGGTTATAACATATACCTACCTAAATATGGGGCGAATAGAACAATATTTTGGTAAACTTTTTGTTCTGTTATATCAAAATGACATAATATAATATTGCTTATTGTTAGTCACACTTGTAGATGATAGAGGACTGCGAGTGTTCACTGTAAACGTATGTTTTAAGTTATCTAGCTATATATATGTCCACAAAAGTATATAATCTAAATTCACATTCCACACGCGCCTGAATTCCAGACATATGCACGTCGCACGAACTCGTTCTGTAGAAGACGTCTTCTCTAAATACATCGTGACACATATGACAGTCGACAGTCACCTGTATCGATAAAATATTATACTGATAGGTAACAGACTAACAGCCGTATGCAGATCTCGAATTTGAAAAATACAAGAGATGACGCTGTGCGAGACTTGAAACAATTGAAACATATTAGCGATAGTTACAATAAGCCATATATTGTAACAGTAAATTTACAAACTGTATACTTGTAGGTACATACAATATATCTATATTGGCTATACATATTTGGTTTGTACGTTTTATTACCTAATTTTGTGTCGTAGTCGGGGGGTACACTCGGGAAAAATATTTACCGACAACTACAGCATGCATCGCATCGAAAATTTACAAGATTTATATTTTCATTTAAATTTCCTAACAAGTAACGACTTTTATACTGCAATGTGATTCTTCACATCTATACATGAATTGTATGATCTAAAATATTGTATCGGATTATGTTTATCGTTTACTCTATCCACTGCAGTTTGCATTAGATGCTCGCGACTATTAAGCCATTTGATGGCTGCAAACGGAATTGGAGAGTAGGTAGGTAAGTGTTTTTTCGGAAAAATACTAAAATTACATTATTATCATTTATATTATGTTCGTGTGTTTTCCAACGATTTATTTTATATACTCGTATTCGTTTATCTTATTGTCGTGATGTATAGGTACACTGGAAAGTAGAAAGTATGTATAATATATGAGTCCGCTTGGCTTAGATAAGTCGACTCGTCGAATTATATCGATATGATGAAACGCCATCATAAGAGTTTTCCAAAACTGTTTCGGTGGTGATTGGTGATGTGGACTCGGTGGAGTATGTCGGTAATATTCCACATTGAAGTGTCGAGACGAGGCAGACTTGCGTTTGAGATCATCTGCCATAAATTATTATAATAAGGAAACGCAATCACTGTCATCTGTCTTCATGGTTGTCTAACGGCTGTGGCAGCTATGTACCAACCGACAGGCCGACGACTCACTCAGTTTAGTGTCAGCGACGGACGTACAGTCGTATATACCGTAATACTCACCTTCTTCAGTTTCAGCATTGAGACAGTTGTATTTACTGGTTCCGATGGTTTTTGTCCCGTTCAGTTTTGCTGCATCGTCGTTTACTGCGACACTTTCTGTGCAGGATAAATTCAGCGTAGTTAGGTTTGCATGTTTGTAAACTTGCCGTGCATAGTTTTAGAAATACGCGCGACACCCATGCAACGAAATTAGTAGGTAAAACTAAATCTGTAAGTAGAAAATTGGTGTTAAAATATATATATATATTAAAATAAATAAAATAAGCAGCAATAATATATATATATGTTCAAAACTTAAAATATGCAAAATAAATGTTACTAATATATGTACCTACTATATACAATATACGTACTAACACTATAATTATTATAAATTGTAATGAATAAATAAATAAATATGTGTTTAGGTTATGTATCTGCCAAAAAAATGTTACCTTTTGTTAAAAAAAGAGAAATAAACACACAAAAATGTATTAAATTCATTCATTTGCTAACAAATACACGGTGGATAAATATTATAATTCGACGTTTATTGATTGTACTAGTTTGTATAAATCTTTGGAATAACCGCTTTTATAGTCATATTGCTTAATTGTTAAATTATTAAATTAACTAAAGTAGTTAACATATTTACTTATTTAATATTTTTTTATGTACAGTGTTAGTGAGTTTAGTGAGTTCCGCTTAATGTGATCACTGGTTTATAGAATCAACCGTTTATTGGAATCAAAATTGAAAATCCCAAACCCGATCTTATGTTACTAATGTAAAATTAACCTTTTATTAGAATCACAAAGTATCGGATAATTGAATCATTTTTGAGAACATTCTTATCATTTTAATTGTATTTCAAATTTTCACTAAAAAGAAACAAGAATTGTTTTGTAAAAGTTAAAATGAGCTTTTAAAAAATATGGCGATAACGATACTTTTCAATTGTTCCAAAATGTATAGGTACAATGTACATACATTATTATTTATTAAATTTTAAATAATTAAAAATGAAAATGAAATTATTAGATTCTTAAGTACAATAAAAAATAGATAGTTTCTTTACTTTATTTTATATGGATTTTATTTTAATTTAATTTTAAACATACACACACACACACACACATATATATATATATATATATAAATATAAACTCGTCAATAAAGAAAAGTGTTTTATGGAATCAACCGGTTAATAGAATCAAAATGATCTGAACCAATATGATCACATTAAGCGGAACTCATTGTAGTTTAATATGTTATATTCAGTTTTCAGTAATCAGGAGTCATTGTAGTAATAATTTTATGTAAAAAATTTGTTGACGTTTTAGGGAATATACTTTTGAGTTTTTGACCGACAAAAAATAAAATAATAATCGGTTGTTGTAACTACTTGACACTCATATAGACATATAGTTGATGATTGGATTCGTGTAGGTATATCATACATTTATGACAACCGCCCCCATTACCCATAGGTGGAACAAAGATTTAGTAATTACTGTTGCTAGGAAATCTAAGTTTTAAATAGGTTTGAGTTAAGAGGACGTAAGCACATTTAATATTTTATAATAAATTGGGTATACCTAATGGTGACCATATTTTTTCCCTCAGAGCGGGACACCTGTAAATTTTAATAGGAATAATTTATTTTTTTTATAATTTTTGTGTAAAGTTACATCAGTATAGTAATTAATAACTGCAGTAATATATCGTATAGAATAAAAAAAAAAAATATTTAAAATAATTGAAATAATGTTTATTAATAATTAAAAAGGTATAAACATATAAATGTATAGGTACGACGTATATGATGTAAACGTGTACCAGTTTTGTTTTCTATTGCGATAATAAAATATGTGTTCTTTTTTTAATACAATGCAATGCATATCGCTATTTTTTTTTAAAGTGGAACATTTCAGCGTTTTTAGGGGATTGGTGGAACTTTTAGCTCATAAGTAGGATGTATGGTCACCGTAGACGCCTGTATTGTTGAAGAGAATACTTTTAAAATGTCATTATCATTAATCTTATTCTCTTTGTATGCTTAGTATAGCTAAATAATGTTGATTATGCTGAATATATTTTGCGGCATGGTTGACTTTCTTTCTATACATTTTATTAAAATGTTTATAAAACGGTTTTTAATTCTCATACAAGAAAAAGAACTTACTAATCAATAATCATGTTTCATGTTGTCGTGCTTCGCTACAATAGATTTTGAGATAACTGAAATAACCTTAAGGCTATAATCGTAACTCGTAAGTGTATCCAAATCCAAAATATAAGTTTATTATATTATGTACCGGGTGATTCTTTTATCAAACAAAACTCATTATTTCAAAATCTATTGACGTTTTAAAAATATTATTTTTACATAATTTCCAGTTGTAATAAAACAAACATTTTTTAAATAATTTATATTTTTTAATATTTTTTTAAGTTTTTACTTTTTTGAATGACAACATACATTCTTAATTAGTTATTTTGAATTAGGATATTTTTCAGAGTAATTCAATACATAAAAATCAAAATACAAACGAGTAGTATTCGAGTTTTAAGCATTTAAAGTATGGCGAGTAGAGTGAAATGGTACGGGCCACGGGGATAAACTCGAGAAATATTAGTCTAGTACCTACTATACACTTACCCACTAATAAAGCTTTAAATATTTGTAAAACATAAACTATCCGTCGGAATTTTAATTTTTATGTATCGAAATACCCTGAAAAATATTCTACTTCAAAATACCTAATTATGTTGTCATCAAATATGTATAGAGTTAAAAAATTATAACGATAAAAAATATTAAAAAATAATTTTTTTTTAATGTCGTTCGTTTTAGTTCGATTGGAAATTATGTAAGAAAACTATTTTCAAAAATGCTAATAAATTTTGAAATAATGAGTGTTATTTGATAAAAGGATCTCTTAGTATATTAATTAAACACATTGGATGCACAAAAAAGCTGTTTTTGAAAATACTTGGTTTAAATGCCAATAAGGAAGGAATAAAAAGTCTATTGGGAGTTAAGTCTTCCTAGTTCCTCTAGTAAGATTGATGTGACTACTTATTGTTGTATACGATCGAACATTACTGCTTCTTTACCAAATTATATAATATTATAATATGTATATGACATTATATTATTTATACTTGTATAGCTTATACATGTATATTAATGACGGCATCTAGGCATATAGCCCTAATAAATTAATACAATTTAACATCATACAATGTTTTACGTCTCGCATAGATCATTAATTCATTACATCGATCTCAACGCCAGTCACCAGTGGCAGATGAATGATGATACAATAAGGATACGGCGATACCTTACGTTCTAATACATAAAACCATTATAAGTTATAACCGTTTGGTGTTTATATAAGGTATCTAGTACCTACGTATTATTTTAACGTAGAATATTTATAATATATACATATACTGTCTGATATATTATTGTGTCTGGTAAAATTGTAAAAGTGCTTTTAAATTAATATTATATAATCGGGAGGTTTCTTCGTCACGACGCGCGTATCAAAATATATATACAGCCATACAGGTAAATATAGGTATCTGTACACGATTATTATACAAGTTTGTGTTCTTATTATTACGTTTGTACATTGTACGTGCAACGTAATATCACTGTAACTTGCATAATACGTTTATCGCATTAATTGTCATGCCTTTATTGTTTGTGTCTATACAATAATAACGTGAACCTGTTTAATAATAGTAATAGTAATAAAAAATAAAACCACCCATATACCTATATTGTACTTATACTTAATTAATATAATTGATCATATGTTCGCATCGAACAAGTTGTTAGGACAGATATGATAATCAATGACACACGACGGAACAGAACAGAACAATGTAAGTAGGTAGGTTTAACCTATAGGTATATATATATATATATATATATATATATATATATTATGCGTTATACATAAATACCATATTATTATACGCCGTATATACTGTAGCAGGACGTCTTGCACTATTACCGTGTGTATTATGTCCTCGTAAATACTCATTCACATACTGTGTAGAATATGACCTACTCGTCTACACTTGCCACCTGGTCCTGCAAGATAAACGTTAAAGCTTAAATAAGTAATAGTACTATTCGAATACTTACTTAATATGGAACTAAACGATTAAAATAAAAATAGGTATATTTCAGTACATCAGGTCTAATAGATGTAGATCTATATATTATAATAACGTAGTAGGTCACATAATTCATATCATTTATTTGATACCTAGTTCAGAAAAGGAAAACAAATAAACACTATTAGTTTTAAACGTAGTAATGATTTTTAATAAAATATCTCGATTTGGACAAACGTCACGACGATAAACCTTTCTGTATTCATAATTTATCATAGTTTAAGTGTAACAGAAAAAATAATAAATACAGGTGTATAGGATATAGCCATATAGATAGTATTGTATATAGTTATTTTATAAGGGGAAAAATGTGTTATGGTAAATATTATAACCATACACAAATATTAATGCATTTGGTATTTACTGTGTATGTGTATATAAGATGTCTAGTATCGTGATTCCTAACATTTTTTTTCACAATTAAATGGGCGGGTCTAGAAACTGCAATAGACCATTAATTACATAGCAATCATGACTGATGTTATTATATGTTATTGCAGCGAGGCAACCGTATACGTGTATAATTTTACCCACCACGTACTATATATTTGTGTGATTTACACCTATATTAGCTGAATAGTAACAAGATTATTTTCAAATAAATAGTTATTATTTCAAATATGAAATGCTTTTTGAATTGTTTTTATTTGCGGCGGTTCGATATTTAGCAGATTTACCTATACCTAAACATTTTGGGTGACACAAATTTGTCGTATTCCGTGATTATAGTGATATACCAATGTACTATAACAAATTATATGTATATGAAGAAGCAAAATAGACGAAAAAACATTTAAAAGTCTGTAAAATAAAATGTACATAAATAAAGGTATATAAAATTGTATACAACCACATTGGCGATAGGCATAATATGTTATATATTACGTATGCTTATGATTATATACAGTTATAACGTTATTATAGTAAGCATATGAGAATGTGTACAGTGCACATTTTATGCATAAACCATACTTGGTTTCAGAGTGTCCATAGGTTCACCTATTATATCTATTCAAAATGTTATAGTTATATTGTAAATTTGTAATAATATTTGCGATTTACTATTTTGTACGTTAGTGTCCTTTACGAAAATACGTTAGTTTAAAATGGCGGCGTAGCATAATCTATATATATATATACTATATACGTAACCACTTTCAACATGTAAATCACAATACCCTCGTTGGACATCTTATTCTATAATATAAATTATAATAATTCAAAGAACAACTAATCATAAATGTGTATGTATATATACTGTATAGATGAGCGTGAGAATTATGACAGAAATACACGGAGTTTGTCCATATTTAGTGGGTACTGGGTATTTACATAATTTATAATTATAAACTGAATTTATTAAGATTAAGTCTCAGCATGTGGCAGCTGCGTGATTCATATTGGTCGGTGTTAAAATTAGTGTTTTTTCGTGTTAAAAAAAAATTGTAAAAAATAATTTCTTAAAAGTAACTAAAACGACCGTGGTTTCAACTTAGGTAATCAACAAACCGAAAACCAAATCAAACAAACGTATTAATAGAAACATTTGTATAGGTATTATGTTATTATAATATATCGTTAGAGTTTAATTATAATGTCTATTATTTTTTCATCATCATTATTATCATCGTATTAATCATTATTTATATTTAATTTTGAAAATTTAATAATAGTATAAGTATCGGCTGATTATTTTATCAAACATATTCAATATTTTTATTTGTGTTTTCATAAAAAATATTTTTCTTACATAACTTCCAGAATTTTAATTTATTGAAATAAAGCAACATTAACATTTATAAAGTTTTAAATTTATAAGTACCCAGATAGTAATATGTTAATATATTAAAAACAAATTTAAAGGGCCCTATCCAAGTAAATATTGAATTACCTAGTCATTTCAAACTCGTCATAAAATATTTTAGTCTCAGCATGCTTATGAAACTATGATGTATGTATATAATATAGTTTTAATGTAAAAGATGGATCTTAAAAGCGTCAGTGTTTATATAGTGTCTAATATTCAAAGATTCTTTATGTGACGTACCATAATATCGGTGATATTAAATTATGTACAATTGAATGTAGGTATTTGTCTTTGAAATGTACAAAATGTGTACTTTATAGTTTATACCATACTGAATGTATATAATTTAATTATTTTATAGGCACGCTGTTTAGGGTAAATACTCATGATATATTAAATTTACTTAATAAGTTAAAAACGTCCGAGTACACCTGTACACCTACCTATAAAGTTAGAGACACTAAATTATTAATTAGTCTGTCCTAGTCTCGACTATCACGAATGAATGAGTTACATTTGTGGTTATGGGGTCCTCTAAAAGTAATTTGGATAAAAGTAGAATATTGCGACAGTTCATTTTTTTCAGTAGTTGTATCGCTTATAAATAGGACCAAATTATTATTATTATTTTTTAATGTAGCATTGAATAGTTGTTTATTAAGTAAATAATAAAATAATTACTAAAAAGAAATTTTAGTTGCCAACGTATAATAATAATTACGTATTATTTACGAGTTATCATAAATAATAAATATTATTTTTATTTCATTTTAACGGAAACATATAATTATACGATAAATAGACCGTCTCATAAATATCGTCATAGACAGACATAAATTATTATGGTTTCAATGCTGTTTTCATGATATTTATCATATCGGGGATTTAATAGTTAGGCAACTTATTTTACATAATTTAACCAATGCAACGGTGCATCTACATTATGAATTCTAAATATGATAATCAGTACCTATGTGAGCTGCGCCCGTGTATATAAAATGTTTAAAAAGGTTACAGTTTATTTGCTTTACTGTGTGTCTTTTTAGCAAACATACGTTTATTTGTGTTCCTAAAATATCATACAGATTTGAAATTCCGTACACCCGGAACAATAAGTCAAAATATATTAACTTTATTAAAACTTATACTCATCAATGTACATACTCAGGTTAGGTTAATATTATATTCAATATTCAGTTGAATAAGTCAATCATAAAAAATTTAAACTTATACGTAAATATTTAAAGTGTATTTTTTTATAATAAATAATAAATAATAAATTCAATAATATTATTATATTGTATACTTCCAACGTATCTTTACGTGATCAATGTACGGTATTTTCTTTCAGGTAATATTTTATTATATATTAGATAGATAGTACATGTTTTGGTAAATTTTAGACTTCCAATTAAAATTTATAACCAAGGCTTATGTACAGCTAAAATAATTCTCAAAGTCTAATAATGGAATGCTTTTTGTCTATCTAAGGATCGTGTGGTATTACGACTTACGAGTATATTGTCCGCTCGGCTTGAGGGTTCGATCAATTTTCATGATTATTCCATCCGCAAATAAGCAACTATAAATTTTAGTGGTATACTTATAGATAGATGTCTTAATTAATGGGTAAAGGGTAATAAACCTCTAACTGTGTATTATACTATAGCATAATTCACTTATCTAAATTATACTCTCGTTTGTTTCTATAATTACAGCTATTAGTTGATAAATGTTGAACCTAATAAATGTTCCAATATGCAGTAATTTTAAGTTTTAACGCAAGACAAAATAATTTGAAAAGGAAATCAGAATATTTTAAAACTATAAATAGTGGTACTGTATTTCTAACAGTATTGAATATATTTAACGTTTGATTTATTATAATATATTTTAGAATAATAATTAATTTGTTATAGGTCAGTGGAGTGTTTGAGAACTAACTAAAAGGGAGAAGAGGTGATTAAATTCTGACAGTAACATTAATTTTGTATTGTATTTTATTTTTTAATACCAATTGGATAATTGTTTTATCACGAATATTATAACACATAAAAATCTAGAATCTCGAGTCAGATTTACCCATCGCTCCTATTTTAATACATTACTCATATTTTATTATCAAAATAATAATAGATCATGAAAAGCAAATAATAATAATTTTCTTAATATTTATACAAAAGTATTAAGTATAATCATTATGTAGGTGAAAATATCGTTGGTTATAAATACAAAATATGTAAGTTATATATTTTATAATCAATGTTATTAAAATAATATGATAATAGATGTTATGAACCTTAAACTAAGCCGCTAAATTGCCTATATAATGCGCCGTCATAAATAAATATTTTCATATGGATAACATCGATACACGTAGAGATTGAATGCAATTATAAGTATTATACAAAAAAAAATCTTAAAAGTCTCAATAAATAACCTTTTTTATATTTGAAGAAAATTTTATTTATAAACTGTAATATTATTATAAATTGCAGTAGATAAGAAAATTTGGTAGCTTTACTAAGATAACAATACGAAATAACGCGAGGAGGGGGCCTACCACACCGGAAACCTTCTGACTTGTAGCAAAAGGAGCTTATAGTTCAGTTAATTAATACAGATTAGAATTCAAGAAATTTCAATACCAATGACTTTTTAGTCGATGGGGAGGGGGGGGGGGTTATCTGGGATGAATTCACTGGCTAAGTTAGATACTAGTGGATTTGTATGGTTGATTTATTTGGTGTTGAATTTGTTGTTATTGTTTTTAACTGTGGTAGAAACAGTTTTAACTTTTAGGTCTTTGTGTAATGAAAAGTTTGAAACGTACCATGATGCAGAGGTTCATTGGCGAGGAGAAGGATTGTATGGTACGTATTTGGTAAGGCTTGGCACATCCTTATATTTTGATGATATAGGCCCAGATGGGTTTTATCATTGATTTAGATATTAATAGGTTGTTGTCGATTGAGAACTTGGACTTTAGAAAAAGACGTAATAGATTTAGTCTATTGTTTAGAACATTTTTTTTTAGTTTTTAGACGTGGATCACAAGTTAGATGCTTGGCTAAGATTAAATTAAAAAAAAAAAGCTTTTTAAAATTAATACGTAATAAATATGATAAATCATAATGAGATGACATAATTTTTAATCTAAATATATATAGATATATTGTTTGAATGGTTTTAAGTAGGTATTACAATTTTATTTTGATTACATGAATACTATAAATCATATACTATGTGTTCGTCAATTTAGGGAACACTGAATTTCTCGGCCGAGTTATATTGGAATAAATCGAATATTTTTTTACAAGCTAGTGGTATATAAATACACATTTTCAGATAAATTTCAAATTGTTAACTCTCTCAGTACGCGCATTCTCAATAAAACTTGCATTTTTTTAAATGGCTACCGATTTTTTCAATACCAAATTCAGATAAAATACATTTTTTTTAAGTCATTTTGATCTATTAACCATGTCTCTAAAACCTAAATTGACTTAATAAGAGCCATATCAATTTAAATAAATACTACATTCTTACGATTTATTAAAATGCATAAAATCATTTATAATTATTTATTTATTAGTTACATTTTTTGAATATTTTTATGTATTTTTTTTACATGTGTTGGTATAAAATACGTAAAAATATTCAAAAAGTGTAACTAATAAATAAATAATTATAAATGGTTTTATGTATTTTAATAAATCGTAAGAATATATTATTTATTTAAATTGATATGGCTCTTATTAAGTCAATTTAGGTTTTAGAGCTATGGTTAATAGATCAAAATGACTTTAAAAAAATGTATTTTATCTGAATTTGGTATCGAAAAAATCGGTAGCCAATTTAAAACAGGCAATTTATATTACGCATGGGTATGGATAGGTTAAAAATTTGAAATTTATTTGAAAATGTGTATTTATATACCATTAGATTGTAAAAAAATTTAATTTATTCCAATATAATCCTGGTCACCCGGTCAAAATATTCAATGTTCCCTAAATTGGTGAACACACGGTATAATTTGTATGATATCCGCATTATAAGTTTTTTTTGTATTATTTTTCAATGTAAGACTATATTAAAAATACTTTTATCGATTTACTCAAAATCTTAAAGGTAGTCACTTACGATTTGAATAATTGATTATAGAAAAAGTTTTTTTTCAATTTTAATTGTAAATTTAATTTTTTAGTATGTCTATGGCCTGAATATAATTAAAATGGGTGTAATGAATTTATTTAAGGAAATTATAATTATATGATAACTTCTTACTATATAAGAACCTATTATTACTTGCTTACTTACTTATTTCTAGGTAGAGCTCAGATGTTTATGACTTAGTATATTTTTTTTGCGCAATCAGAATTATACCCGAATAAATTCAATTCATGAAGTGTTGATTACAAATAATCAAAGTTTTTTTTCATATTTGACATTTTTGAGTATATATAAATGCATACATTGATAATTTCTATATTTAGTGGCATATTTATAATATTTTAAATATTATACTTATTACTACGACACATATAAAATAATTAAAAAAATTATAGAAACATTTGATCCCGATGATGCTTAGTTTATAAAAACATCTCAAGAAGTTATGGGTGAACGTAGACATGAAGCCAATTTAGCTTTCATTAAATCAAATATAAGTTAATGAGCATAATAAGTTTACATTTATTGATTTCTAAAAAAATAACTTATCAGTTTATCACATTTTAAATAAAGTCAATAAAAAAATTGATTAACATAATTAAATAAATAATAAATTAATAACTTATTGCATAAAGTGGTCACCAGAATGTTACTATTGGCTTACAGACAATTTCATCGGTGAAATGATAAGTTGGTTCAAAAAGTAATTGTATTCTCAATATTTACTCTTTTTATTTTTTTAAAGGTTTTATAGTTTACGATTACAACACCGTCAGCACCTAATGGTATTTAAATTATTCATATTCTTACAAAGATAGTTCAATTATTACTTTACGAGTAAATTATAAAAGCCATTTCGATTAATAATTATTTTTCTTATAAAATATAATAAAAGTTCAATCTTAAAATATAAATCGTCAAATACTTTATTTTGAAGTATCATACACGAATACGCATGAATTAATAATCTATACATTGTTATTAACTATTGGGGTAGTAAGTTGATTTTGTTGCTTTTATTAGTTGAGAGTATACCTAGTATTAAATACCATAACCATTTAGACAAATTCGAACTATTATTAACGTGTATGGTGTATATTATCTTAAATGCATACATCTATGAATAAAATAAATAATAATAAATAATGTATACACCTTATGGCTTATATATACATATAATATAATTTTAGCATTGATAGTATAGCGTGATCCACTAAATATGTTTACTTATTTTATCTTCTTCAACAATACAGTTATTTAAAATTTGATTTTTAGAATTTTTAAACATACTTAAAGATTTTTTAAAGAATTTTTATCAAATATTTTAAGATTTTTTGAACTATCTCAAGAGAGTCTTGTTTTTGTAGGTTTGGGAGATATGGGGTTTATGGTGATTTGAAAATATTACTAATTAATATCAATATTTAAACATTTATAATTTTTTTCAGATGATCCCACTTCTAAATACCCATAGTAAATATATATAATATATAGTAAATACTAGACACAATATTGCACTATTATTCTTTGTATAAGCATTTTAATAACTAAGAAACTATTTAATCGTTCAAATTTTAATATAATGTAGTTATATAATAATATATGAACACAAAAAAAAAATTTTTTTCATTAAATAATTCCTAATAAAAAAGGAGTTCGTATTTAAAAAATATGACTTTGTATCACCACGGGGTACTTCTTAAATGGTATAAATATTCTAAGCATTTAAAAATGATTCTTATACGTCTACTTAAAAATTCCAAAAACAGAATTTGAGCACCAGAAAAAATAGGGGTCATTATGCTTGGCGAATCATCTTACATTAAAATATACGAAAACTTAAAACTGAAATATTATTTTAAGATTGCACTAATCGTTATAGATTTTAATATGTCAAAACTAATGAAAAATTATAAATTTAAAAGTCATTAATCTTAACATAATTTCTCAACTATGTATATAATTTCATAATAATACAAGCTAGTGCATCGAATGCCAAGTTTTTTGTGTATAGTTGTATTTATGTTTCATAAATCTTTGATCTGTTGAAAATAAGTTTAAATAAATACACAATTTATTAATGAAAAGAAGGAGGCATATTTCATAAAAAAATATAAATAGATATTGTTGGATATCATAAAACACTAATTTCCATATACTATTTAAGACATTGTAATAATTAATTAATGGTTAATACTAAAGATAATTTAAAACTGTGGTAATTAATATTAAATAAAGTGTATAAGATTTCATTTTATATAAATCTTGAACTTAATTATTTCAATTATTTACTGTATTACCATTAAGTATTTATCACCTCCTAATATAGAGGTAAATTAAAGTTTGTTATAAAATTTAAAATGCATGATTTAATTACATAATTAGGTAGGCAATAGCTTCTTAAATTGAAGATAAGATATTAAAAAAAAATTGTAATACATTTATATTTTTATATTATGTATCTAAATATTATTATTTTTTTTTTTTGTCAGCAGGGCGTGGATAAACAATTTTTAATAGGTTCTTAGTCTACTAGTCTCTACCTTATATAAATACATAATTCATATAATTTATAAATATATATTTTAGACAAACAGTTATATGTTATCATATAATCAAGCATACATATAAATTATAAATCTACTGTGTTTAAATAGGTAAGGCATAATTTAAATATTAATTTGTTAAAAATTAATTGATTTAGTAACTATTTAGATTCTACATTAATATTGTCATTTTAGTAATTAAAATTGCGTTAAGTAAAATATAAATACTTATATATTTATAGAAATCTCAAATCTCTAATATTTGTTTTAGATATATTACATTTTTTAATGATAGGTACTATTTGTTTAAAATTTGGCGACTGGCATTAGTACATAAGTAGTCGTTTTAGATGTTTGGTATAAATAATGCAATTGTATAGTTAATATGAAATAGTTATAATTTTTATGCAGGTCTGTGTTATTACTATGATTAATTTTTTATTTATTTAAACTTCAACCATACATGGTCATACATACCTTAAAAAATTACATTGTTAATCTTGATGACGTCGTTTCATAAAAAAATTAAAAAAAATCGACGTTTTACAATATTAACATTAATGCAATAATGCAATATCATATAATATTAGGGGTTTTAAATTATGTAGAAAACATGTCACAATTAACACATACACTCATATATATATATATATTATATAGGTGCCTTTTTTATTGTTAAATATAATATGTTCGTTAAAGATTTATAGTAAAAAAAAATCAAATAAAAGTCTTAAAAAAAATCAAAACAAACATGCGTATAGCTCGATAAAAAAATAAAAATAAATAAATGTTAACTAATGTTAAATGATTTGAAAACATAACTGTACATAAAACGATTTTACTGCGGATGCTGGCGAGATGTTCACACTAACGAGGTGAAGAAAACCATTTGCTACCGCCGCCGTCAGATACATACATCGTAGTCATTCCGAGCTATATATATAATAATAATAATAATATATTTATCTATCTATATATATATATATATATAAATTATACTTGGCGTGTTTTAAACTTCGGTATAACGAGAAGAAATGAAATAGTAAAAAAAAATACAATCCTCGAAATAATAATGATTCTTACGAAAAAGACAAATGAGCGACTAAGAGTGAACAATTTTTACACTTCTCCGTGTGTATACAACGGCGAGGATTTAGTATACCTGTAGCCTGTAGGTAATAATAATACGCGCGTAATAATAATAATGGCATCCGCTCGTCACGTTTTCCGCCGGGCCAATGAAATCAATACATCAATAGCAGTGGGTATGATCACCCGAATTATTTCACTCCCACCGCCGCGGTCCGATATCATACGAATATAGGTACTAGGTACTTACTATATACATAGGTACACACATTATTCTCCGACACCGTTCTCCGGACAAAGAATGCGAAGAAACAATACGTTTATTATGATTATTATTATTATTCACGCGCGTATGGGGCGAGACGAAAGGGTTAAATCACGCTCGCATATTATAGGTGTATGACTCGTTTATACTGCTGTTATGTTGGATGTGTTTATACTAATTCTGTCAATCAAGGACGACGACGTGTCCAGAGAGACAAAGGAATAATATAATATATATTATTATGCGCACTGCCTATATAATATATACATATATAGAAACCAAACACTATATAATATTATTATTATTATTATTATGTGTACACAGGTACAAGTACAAATGCTTACCTTTTTACGTTTTTCTATTTTTTGTTTCCAAGGTGCATTGTACCGATGTTGTTTTGTCAGCATCGAAATTGCAGTCCCCGGTTCCTAGATTTCATATACAGAAGCCATGCAATATATATGTACCCAGTGTTTGAGTATTATTATTTGTTCGGCCGACAATGTCAAAGAAAACGTTTAAGAGCGCAGAGAGGATGTAATTGTGCTGTTCTGTTGCGTACAATTATTTTGTATTTTTGTAATACAACCACCGCGCATTGTATTAATGTCTAATGCTATTCTGTATGCCGCGGCAGTGCCGGTACCTATAGGTATTATCCGGTTAAAATATATTGTAGTATTATAGTAAATATATATTATTGTGATATCATTTTTAAATGCTTTTGTAACCAGTAGCATTTTTTTTTGAAATGTTGTTAATTTTTGTTTTTACGAAATAACATTATTAACGACTTCGAGTTTTGTGTTGTATACATTTTGCTGCTCGAAAAAATAATTTGGGTTGAATATAAAACGTTGACAAATAAATTATACATGCATACTATACGGAATACACTCGTGTATTCAATTATTTTACTTTGAAAATTATAGGGACAATTATGTACTCCAATGAGATTATGTAGTAATAAAATAAAATATATTTTTAGGTATAAAAACATAAAAATAACAATAATGAAATAAAGTATTGTTTAAAATAATAAAAATTAATTGAAGACAAAATCCGGAATAAATAAATACATTTACATAAGTAATATATTACAAGTGTATACAGTATACCTATAAAATACGAGTTCGACTAATATATAATATATACACAAATTAAAATGGGTTTTGTTATTTGTAGGCCACTATTTCCTTTTAATATTCATTGTGTGAATAAACACATCTCGTTAATCATTAAATAGAAAAATTATTCATTTAACAGCCCACAGTATTATTGTGTGACATTTTATAACAATATTAATGTTAATAATAATAATATATTATTCCTCCCAACAATTACGTTTTGTCGTTATCTATTAGATAGGTATCTTATTGTTTTTATAGTGTATAACGTACATTATTATTTTTATATATTTATACATAAATAATAATTGTAAATGTATATTATATTAATGCAATTGTAGCTTTAAATTAGGATTGTAATTAATATTAAAAATACAAATAATAAATTATAGTTTTCTTTTGAAATTATTTTTATATTTTTTTGTCATTTATGCATCATGTGGGCATGTGGCTGTACAGGGTACAATAGTTAAATTAGACAATTACTTATTAGTAATTAATAATTATTAATAATTAATTCAGAGAATGGAATTGTAGTCTATAGAATATATATTTATGATTTAATGTAGGATCCTGTTAGCTGGTTAAACTATAGTTTTGATTTTAGTTTATTTTAATTGACTGAAAAATCAAAACAGTTCATTACAAGCTTAAATAATATTTAACCATAAAAAGCTGATGAATTTAAACTAAAAAAAATTATAGTAACCTTAATAGTGGAAAAAATACTTTAAGATGCACGGCTTTGTGTAAATAAATTAATTGTTGATGTAAAAATATGATGTTTGTGAATTGTTATCAAAACTACAATTTAATTAGTACAAAATATAAGAAATAACGATTTTCATCAAATATTAGTATTTTAATTAAAATGTGTGTGTAAATGAAAATATGACTTAAATAGGTAAATAGAAAATCATTTAAAAATATTAGTATTAAACAATCGATTATAAGTACTAAATGTGTTTTATTGATTTTTGAATAATTTATTAAAAAGGTTTTCTAGATATCCTCGAGTATAAAACAGTTTTTGTATTGCAAATTCGATTATTGCTTCGTGAGTGGGTTTTAAAGTGTATTTTATTTTATATAAAATTTTATATTTACATATAGGATAGTTTAAAGGTTTTTTCATAAAATAATAATATAAATTTAAAAAAAATAGTCTGTAAGTACTTAGGTATACATCAAAGTGTGTTTGATTACAATTAAAATTTATTTTCAATGTAAAACTATAAATTTTATGAAGAATGTTTTATTTACCAAGAAATAGCATTTAATAGTTACAACTGTAAATATTAAAATTATAATAAATATAGCCAGTTAGTTGTAATGCATAACTTGTCCATAATTTTAAACTTAGCACACGAATAGTTATATATTATTGGTTTCTTTATACCATCGTTTATATTAATACTAAACGCTACAATAATGTTCTTTTCTAATTAGATTTTTCATTGAAAGTGTATTATATTAAACGAACATACACTTTTTATATATTTATTTTTTAGTGTTCTATGGGTAACACTAAAATAACTTATATATTATAATATTAATGAATTTAAATTATATGATAGTTTAAACGTGTGTTAAATTTATATTTTTAGAGGGTTAAATATAAATTAAATTGTATAGTTTGTAAGAATTTTCATACATTCTTAAAAGTCAAAAATATTTTAACATAAGTGTTTCTATTATAATAGTATATTATGACGTATGTTTTTAAATAATTTATATAAGGTTGAGTCATCTATAGAATATAAGATCACGATAGAATAAAGAAGAAATAACTGAAATGACAACATGAAATAGAAGTTGGGTTTTATTGTTATTTTAAATAATTAGATACATTCATTCCTTCTTTACAGTTCTAATTACAAACATTATTCTTATGTATTCTGACATAAATCGAAAATATTTATCATTTTGTTTAAGCATAAACTTATTTTATTTGGTATAATCGTTTTTTTAACATTTACATTTTACCGTATAAAATGGTAAACAATTATAATATTGAAGGTATATTAAATATACTTCGTGACTACGTTAATTCAGAAACATTAAACTAACACCAATATTAATAATTACTAATTAGATATACTCGTATGTATACGGTATACCTGTCTACTAGACAGTGTCTACGTAGTTTTAAGATTTAAAATTATTTTTGAAACTCTGGTCCTTTATTACTGTGGGTTATTAATCTCTGAAATTTATATTAATGTGTGCAGACAAAATAAAAAATTATCTTGACATAAGGCTAGTCAGTGCACCATGATAACGAGCAGAGTCTAACACAAATGTTACTGTTAAAAACTTGTTTTTATACTTCTATACGGTTAAGGTGTTTATGCAATTTAACCTAGATGATAGACAGCTAACCCGGAGTAATTTTAAAATAAGAGTTAAAATATTTATTTTTAATGTTCGTCTCAGCGTATTGAAAATTATGTCAATCAAATATTGAATATATGTTCATAAGAGAATATGATAGGTTTACGAATTTATATATGACTATAATTCATTCGGACTTCGGTCATTCTAATTTTAGTGAAGGTACCTACTTCTCAAAAATTAATTCTTACCTAAATAAATTCTTAATATTTCAAATATTACGCTTTATATTATAAATAGACAGTAATCTTTAATTTAATTTTATTAATTAGGTACTACTTTAATCTTCTCCAAAAATGTAGGTGCAAATTTAATTATAACAATTTATTTTTTTTAAATTATCATTAAAATTTGTTTATTTACAGTCTGTATTAATACAATAAGTAAATCTGACCACGGAGAAATAAAAAAAATGACAAGAAGACCGCGATTAAAGGAAATATAATATAGTGATATTACTTTGTAATATTTACAAGACTACAAACGTAAACGTACCAGTAACATAGTTTAGTTTTAGTTCAATACTTTATAAAGGAGTATATATCTATATATTTTATTTTTTTTTGTTTACATAAATTAGATGTAAATAATAATGTTGTTGATAGATACCTGGAACTTTTTTTTTTAAGTCCGTGGGTTGTATCAGGAAGATCTAGGGAGGATAAATTGGATATGAAAGGATTTGAATGAATAAATAGTTTGTTATGGAATCGTTTATAAAATGAATATGCTCGATCACCTCTAGTCATTATAATGAGGTCATTGTGAAGTTTTCGATAACTAAACATACCAAAGGCCAAGGAGTAAAAGTTAGTGTTCTAAGGTATATTGATTGGAAGGATTGAATAATTTTTATGTTTGCATTTTTGGATGCTCCCCAAAAATTGGATTCAATAGGAGGCCAAGGGGAGGATGAGTTGCTTGTATATTATTATTTTTTTTGCACTGATAGATTAGATTTTAGTAAAGGCGTAATTGATGTAGTCTACGATTTAATGATTCCCTATTGTAGTAAGCTCTATGTGCTGTCACCACTCGATCGCTGCAATACTTCTTTAATGACGAAGGCACGTGTTGGTTGTAGTAGCGTAAAAGGTAGAGGTTTATTTATAATGAAATAAAGTTAACTCGTTTGTAATTTAACAACTAAATTTATTAAACGTCAATTATTAAGTATTTATGAAATTTGTCGATAGACTTAAATGTAAGTCTACTGGAGAGAAAGTATTATTATAGTCTAACACTGGGAGATACTTGTTTAGACGGCGATGTGGCTGTAACTAAGTCCGCGACCCATACAAGTACTTAACAAACTGGGAAGACTGTAAAACAATCTCTGAAACTCTGGGTAACCAGGGCTCCTATTTATATGGCTCATGCTGTGATAAAAGAGAGGACGAATGACGTCAATTTTAAGGTGTTTTGGTACTAGCTTGGTGCTAGCCAATGAAAAGACAGCATCAGTGGCCTGATCCGATGGCGTGATGTTATTGTGAAGTTGAACTTTGAAACCTCGTTTTTAAGTAAAAACATCGGTTTATTACACTATTAAAAATATATCTTAAAAAAAATATGAAACTATATAAATACCGTATGTTCACCAATTTAGAAACACTGAATTTCTCGGATAATATTGGAATAAATTGAATTATTTTACAAGCTAGTGGTATATAAATACACATTTTTAGATAAATTTCAAATTTTTCACCCTTTCGGTACACGTATTCTCAATACAACTTACATTTTTTTTAAAGGCTACTGATTTTTTCGATACCAAATTCGGATAAATTAAATTTTTTAAGTCATTTTGATCAATTAACCATGGCTCTAAAACCTAAATTGACTTAATAACAGCCATATCAATTTATATAAATAATACATTTTTACGATTCATTAAAATGCATAAAACCATTTATAATTATTTATTATTGATTACTTTTTGAATAATTTAACATATTTTTTACACGTGTTGAATGGTATAAAATATGTAAGAATATTCAAAAAGTAATCAATAAATAAATAATTATTAATGGTTTTATACATTTTAGTGAGTCATACGTAAAAATGTATTATTCATTAAAATTAATATGGCTCTTATTAAGTCAATTTAGGTTTTAGAGCCATGGTTAATAGATCAAAATGTCTTAAAAAATGTGTATTATACGAATTCGATATTGGAAACATTGGTAGCCAATTTAAAAGAAGCAATTTGTATTGCGCATGAGCGGTACGAGTGGGTTAAAAATTTTAAATTTAGCTGAAAATGTGTATTTATATATACTATTAGTTTGTAAAAAAAATTAAATTGGTGAACACATGGTATATTGAAAATATTACTGCAATTATTCATTATACATTTTTAAGAAAAATATTAAAAATAGTTAATATAACTTATCAACCTAATCTTTTTAAAAAGTTGAAAATAATAATTAATAATTACATATAACAGTGGAGAAGAAGCGCTTGCCTTTCATATACTGTGATGGCTATTTTACACTTTTATTTTTTAAGAATGAACACGGAAAAATGTCAACTATAAGGACGTGTCACTAAGACACTTATTTAGAAAACGGATGTTTGGCAGGAGTAAATTTTCAATAATATAATTATAATGTAAATAAATAATTATAATATAAAATGAATAGGACTTATTTATTCATTTTTAACTAGTCGCAAATAATCTTTGACCATGAGTTTGTGAGTTGATAAATATCTAATCATTTAATTTATGTAATTTAATAATTAATACAATTATTCATTCAATTTATTCTTGTGCGTTACAAATCGTTATATTTATTATTATATTTTATATTTTTATCGTATTACATAATAATACGATACTCGACGTTCGGGTCAGTCGGTCGGATAGTCTACGAGTCCTTATAGTCTAACGTAGGTACCTGGAGCAGGGATTAATCGATTTCGCTAAACATCGTTTTTTGATAAAAGATAGATATAATATCAACTCTGCCGGCTAGTGGCAATTCTTCATACTATCTATCTATCGATTCAAGGCTGAAATTTATTAAAATTGTGAAAATCAGTCATAATTTTTAAGCTGCATTAATATTTTACTGAATTGTTTATTAAAATAATTATTCTTAAATTTATTTTAATGTTAAATTCGGTATGTACTTTATGTAAATACATCAATTATATTATTTATAATTATAAAACACTAATAATACAAGGAACTTAAAACAAAATAATTAATTTTATTGAACTATTAACAAAATTATTATTATAATAATTTACGTCCGACAAAAAATAAGATTTCAAAATATATTACCTATTTTAAATGTTTTTTTTTTTTAAAAACGTTGATAATACAAAATTATTATTAAATCAAATTAAATAGAGATACATTATGATTTATCAATATTTTTTAAAATATTTACACAACTAACTGTCATTGTTTTTATAAGGTTTATAATATTGTATTTTTATACCCATTATAGTATTTTTTTTTTTTTATTGTTTTGTACCCATTTAGAATATAATATGACGAACAGGCGGAAACAAAAAAAAAAAAAAAATATCGGTGAAATCGATATACGCCCCCTGCAGTATAATACATTATGTTATTATTGTAACGAAGAAGATTTGACAAAACGTACAAAACAGTTTTCCAAATAACGTAATTAGCTGGTATACGCCATACTATACGGGTGTTGAAGTATAACGACTCGACGTTCGTAATTACTCATATTATATTGTACCTAGACGCATCGTTATTATTATTATTATTATTATACCGTCGATTATAATATCATGTCGTGCGCTAGTAAATATCATATACAATAATAATAATATACAAAATAACACTGTATTACATAATAATAATAATAACACGGGCGGGTCGTCGTAGGTATAACGTTCAAAATGTAAGATGGGAATGGGCACAGTGTGTATTATACTAATAGGTTAATCCGTCACGGCCACACTGCAGTCGACACGCACACGCCGGCGGTACTAGCACAGATTCGGGGGTAGTTTTCTACGTATATATTATAGTGCAATAGCGACGAAGTGCGTGCGCGTGCAGCGAGCGAGTGCTCGACGGCGAGGGCGATCCGTATACGTCCCATATTATGTGTGTGTGTGTGTGTGTGTGTGTGTGTGTGTAACGGTCTGGGGCAGTTGACTTTCGGATCGATCCGGTGGCGGTGCGCAAACTTCCCCCACCCGAGTTCGTACTAACTCGTATATATGTATATATTGCACTCGCTGCCGCACGAGAGCTGCTCGGAAAATATGAACAATTAAAAAAAATAAAAATAATAATAATAAATAAATGCCGCAATGACCTTTTGCTCGCAGACAACGGTGCAGACACCACACGACGACACCCCCACCCCCCTATCCATAGCCGCCCCTACACTGTCCGCCCAACCACCCACGCGCCCGCCGCGCAAAAGCCTCGTTTCTGGTCGCGGTGCGGCGGGGTGCGCGCACACACGTCGTGCATTATAATCCCGCGACCAGACGACGCGCGTATACATCGTATACACATACATGCCTATGATATTATATAATGTGCATTATAATAATATGCGTATGTACAGGGCGCGCTTGAACACTATACGCCACCATCGTTCTGTATATATAACGTCCGGTGTATATAACGTAAATCATGTATAACGCAGTATTTACATATTATATATATATGTGTGTGTGTGTGTATATTATGTATATGTGCGCTGCTGGAGTTTGTCCGGCCCGCGAAGTCCGTTAAAATAACAATAATATAATATTTAAATTTATTTAGTTTTCGTATTGTATATGTTATATATATATATGGTTATTATATATATTTACATGAAACATATCGCATCGTACGACGAAGTTAGCCGCAAAACCATCATAGTACGTCATTCTTCTTCCTTATCGAGTAATGTGCGAATCAGCGATATTTTAATCTATGTACAGTATACGTTTGACATAAATGGTATTGTGATAAAAATTAATTTCATAAAATTGTAACCATAATATTGTGTTTGCAAATTGTATATTATGTCGTTGACACAAATTAATTGATCAGGAAACTTAAAATTTTATTATAAATTCATTTTAATAGACTTATTACAGCTATAGTGGATATTATATTTTGCAATCAAGTAAATTTTGGGATTGTTTCTTAAGGATAATTCAATAGGTAGATCGTCAAATACTAATATAAAGAATATAAGTTGCTTGGGGCTATATTTTCTCTTAAGTCTTTAACATCTTGATCTTCTTTTCTTTTCCAGCTACCAGGTCTGATAATACATATTATAAAATAGCTTCAAAAGCTGTTGGGATTTTTTTTGGAAAATAATAAAAGTTAGATTTGTTATTTTATTTTTGTAGAACTTTCTGTTACTAGCAATTTTAGCTCATAGAAAAATTATCTTAACAATACTTTTATACGCAAAATGAATCGTGTTGATAAGAAAATAAAAATAAGTTTCGAATTATTAATGTTTGTATTTTCACTGCAAATATGAAATATTGCCCAAAAACAGTTTTATTCTTATCGTATTTAAAATCAGTTTTACAAATTGTTAGAAATAGACGAGTGGTTTTAAATTTTAATCGTTGAAAATATGATTTTTTTTGGAGGCAAATAATATTATTACAATAAAATAATAATAAAAATAATACTATTTTCTTCCATTTTTTCTTTGTGATAGCCCTCAATAACCTGTATAAATTAGTACACCTTTAGTCGTATAAACTTTTAACATCATATATATTGTGTATGTGTAGTCTATGGTATGTCTGTGGACTGCAGTAATCTACTGGTCTGTGTATATCATAGAATAATATATTGACTGATCTTACTCGGTGTTGGCCGTGACAAATTGAATGCCCTCCGATTTAACTCCGTTAAATATAAATTGTGTATATTTTTAAGGTTAAATATATTTTATTATTTCTATTAGAGAGTATGTTTTAAAAAAAAAAACTATCATCAAAGTTTTTCATTTTTATCACATTGTATGTTAAACCCCCTCAAGGAATGGATTTTGGAAAATCATTTCTTAGTGGATTTCTAGTCTAAGTGGGTTACACCATATGACGAAATTACACTGACCAAATTTAATACTCATAGCGGTTCCAACAAAGCGATGAATCAGTGAGTGAATGAGTCAGGACTTGTTTTTTTATATATCACATAGATTTAGTAGGTAATAATATGTAATATATATATTTTTATATATACTAGTATTAATATTATATAATTTCCTAATTAAGACATTAGTACATACTGCGTGTGCGATATGATATTATTATCGTATATTAAAGGAAACGATTTAGTTCTAACTGTATTTGTGATAGTTGACCATATATTTTTATTAACTTTCGAACATCTATTTGAATTATTATCTATGTTTGTTTTTAATAATTGCCATCTAGAATAATGCTAACAAGATAAATAAAAATGTAAGCTATAATATTTTCAAACGAATAGCAAGCATAAATCTCTTTATATTATATAAACAACAAGCACGTATACAGGGGAGGTAATACTGTACTACAACTAATTATAATTTAATAATATAAAAATGTTTAAATAGTAAAAAATTGTCCATAAACAAGCTAAGATAAAAATAAACAAGAAACAATAGGCGGCCTACTCATGTGAGATTTTTATATTGTAAGATGTTAAATGTAATAAAAAAATATTACTATAATAATATAATCATATTTAAATATTTATTTATTAAAAAAAAAAAAAAAAAAAAAAAAAAAAATATCAAAAGAAAAATGAAGAATAATTTATGCATAGGTACAATTTAATAAATGATTCAAAACAGCTCAATAGAGTAAAAAATAAATAAATAAATTTGGGAATCATTAAAGCTATTCAACTCTTAATTCTATTTACAGAAATATCCAGACTATAATTAGTCTTAAATATTTGTATATAAACAGTATTAGTAGACTGTATAAATTTAGTTCGCTATTGAGAGACGTGAAAATTTAAATAGTTCAGTAATTCTGAACAGAGTATTTATCTATTGAGTAATTTATACAAACATTTTAAGTAAATTATAATTTCACCTGAATGCGAGACTACTCATATTTACTGCGTTTAAAAAAGGCTTATTATATAGTGAATAAAATGAATTATTTTAGATTTTTAAATTAATGTGTTCAGCGATAGGGAGCTATTATTTTTAGTTTTTCAACTTTTTTATATGATTAGCATTTTTAGATAGGTAATAAAAAAGTTTAACCAACTTTAATGTTGTTCATTGATTGGAAAATGATCACAGATGGTACTTTAAAAGATAATTTATCCGAGATAAGCTTACAAGACAATATAACAATGCTAAAGAAATTCAAGTAAGTGTACAGTTTTAACAAACCGAAGTAAGCCAAAATAGCTTATCATTGAAATCTTCTGTTTGTGTTGTATTAATATTATAATTTAAAAACATTAAAGAAGTTAAATTATTTTTTGTTATGTAAGCGGGATAGATATTCTTGATTAAATTGATTTAAGTTAACGATATGGATTTCTAACCGAGAGTTTTGTTCCAAACTATTATAGATAGGTATTTCAACAATTTATAGTTATATACTTATATTTAAACAGTAAATTTGACATTCGTAATCATTTGGAAAAATAAGTTAATTTAAATAATAATCACGAAACTTTTAAAATATAGTTTTGTATTTTATTGTGCTCCTGGCTGTATACAAGACAAGAACTATTTGTAATTTTACACATCGTGCTTTATCCAAGATCTTCTATTTTTCATAACATAACAGTGACTAATGTAAAGTCTGGTTATCTGAAATATATTTTATTTTTCAAGCATGGCAAATCCCCATATGTTTTTGTGCAAAAGTCGATATATTTGCAGCCCCTCGTTCTATTCTTAACATATATATATATATATATATATATATATATATATATAATAATTTATTATAGCATAATATAGTATGTGTTCTTTTGTGATAAACCGTGTAAACTCATTCAATGCAATTTTGGACAATACTTAAACCCTTTATACACGCGTATTGGTTTGATACAATGATTGAGATGTTATATTGTGCGTTGCTATATTGGTACCTTCTATACATAAAAATACCGCCGAAATGTAGAAATTACAGGTGATTATATTGTTACGGGGTGTGTAATAATAATAGTTATAATACAACAATGGATAGAGGGTGCCAAAGGACAGTTGATAATAATCTGTTGTGCAGGTCGCCACCGCAGGATCGTCAAGATCGTATATATATATATATATATAGCCGGTAGGTAGGCAGGTATACCCGTAAATCGTAAATCACATTTTACGCGAGGGGCATGCAGCCTATAATAATGCGCGCTGGCTGCACGCAGGGATCCTTGCCGTGTGGTTTTTCGACGATGGTAATCTTATTAGAAAACCCTTCTCAGAAAACAAAAAAATCTAACCGCGGATAAAAATCGAAAATAAATTTAGCCGTCCCGTGTCGCCCTCGGAATTCAAATCGGAAACCCAATCGTACCTACAACACACCTACGCTATGTTATATAATATATTATCATTATTATTATTTTCATTTATGCATATATGTACACCCGCCGTATATAGCACGTGTACCTATATAATTTTCTCGTATACTTTTCGGATACCGCGTCGCATAAAGAAGTACACCTCACAGGTATTATACACACTGCGTACCCATCGTACGTATATCGTTGTACGCGTACAAATATATCTATATAAATATATACAATTTACGTATATGTAATTGCCGCTTCTTTACAGCGGTGGTAATTGCTGATGTCATTCAAACTAATTGTCTCCGGGGTTCGGGTACACATACGCACCTATTATACACATGCATCTATATGTATATATATATATATTGTACAGTAGAGATGTCGGTGTAGAATTAGCGTGTAGACACTAGACGACGTATTATTCTATTGCCGTGAATATTTCATTTCCGACCGACTTATAAATCTCTGTCGGTGTTCATATATATATATATACACGGTGGTGTTCTATGTACACGATCTCGTGTAGAAAACGCGTAGGTATAATAACGTTATCATCATCATCATCATCATCATCATCATCATTATTGTTATTATTATTATTAACACCGCGTTGAATGTCGATCCGCAAAAACGTAAAACAAAATGTTTTCCATTGTGTTTGAGATCGGTCAGCGTTATGTACATAATACGAGCAGACATTACACTTATTACTTATTAGGATTTAGATATAGGTATACGAGTGGAGTTACGCTGAGTATTCGTGACGGGACACAGGAGATAAATATAATATACCGTAGTAGTTCTAATAGCTGTGTCCAAAGTGATTATATCTGGATGTTTCGAGTGTATAGCGTCGCGCAAGTAAATTCATTGATCTTTGAATAAATTAATATTATTATTATTATACTGTAATATGACATAACACCATAAACTGTATATATGTGTACAGACTTTAAGTTTTTAATTATTAAACACACCTATATAATGAAACTTTAAGTAACAAACTTGCGTTTAAAGAAATACTTTTGAGATTCTAACTAAATAAGAATCTAATTTATAAAACGATACTTCTACTTAGCAAATTTTAATAAAAATATAACAATTATTTTTTTGTTACCTACAAGACTTCGTAGTAGTATAGAAGTTTCACTGTATTCATATGTATTTATATACGTATAATAACTTACAACTAATAAATTAACTCTCTACTGTATTACGTTTAAACTTAAATTATTATGTTTTGTAGTATTTTAATTTTAAGCGTTACTTAAAAGTTATCCTATTTTGCATAAGTATTTACCAACTCTAATAATTATTAAAAGTTTTTATACAAGTACAGGCTATTACAGTGTTAATGCGATATGATATATGAATATTTAATATTTATAAAACATTTAATACGTGTATCTACTTTACTATTTATTATAATACGTTACTTATATATTTACATTTCTAATTAAACAATGCCATAGTTCGTTCTCATAATCACGTATGATCATACATTTAATGTTTTTGAAATTATTATACGTTTAAGCATTAGAAAATGAATTAATAAACTCAATTTATTGTAAATTCATTTTGTAAAGTCAAGCAAGTGCTGCGATTGTGTGAGGGAATGATTACAATCTAAATGAAAATTTTAGACATAACTAATCATATGAAGTTGATAGGTTATAATTTAAAACTGAATTGATTTAAATTTGATTTAGTAGCGATTGCGGCAAAATAAAATTAAAACTTCATTATATTCGATAATAAATATAAAATGTCTCCACGAAAGTCCTCACGGGAAATAACTCTGAGTAATGTTGTTATTAAATAATCAATAAAATCCAAAAAGGAAGTGTACCAACTACTAGGGGGAAAATATATTTTTCATTTAATAATTTAAAGTATGATGGTGGTATAAGGTTGAAAAACTCTAAAAGTATTATGCTTATCGATTTTGTAGTTAATTGTTGATGTATTTATATTTCGTATATTATGTGACTTTGTAAAATTTAAAAAGATGTAGGTATATCATTTTGAAATCAATTTTTAGCCTATATAGACAGGGTTTATTAATAAAATTAAAACTAATGTTATCAGTGAATTAGTAAATTACTTACAGTATTTATATAATATTATAATTTTAAAATATTATTATAACTACTCGTATATAATCAAAAGTATGATTGAAATAGTTTTACGTTTAAATTTTGAATATTTATTAATTTATCATTAAAATGTGCTTCAATAAACTTAACGATAATTGAAATACACTTATGTGCTTATAATTTTATTTTATTTCAGTTAAATTCATATTACATACATTTTATCAATTAATTACATTTAGAAAATATTGCAGAAAAAATATTTTTAAATTATGTTTGGACGTTATCAAAGTGATATATTAATTTGAATTAATGGATATTTTAAAAACAAAATGATGTTTGCTAAAAACCACGAAAGTTAGTTTAGTGTCTTTAATAATAATTATCGTTTCTCATTAATTTCTTTTCAGCGCCATTCTTTTTGACACCTAGTCTGAGGCTAGCTGTTTTACACTATTCGTAATCCATCATTGAAATTTGAGATCCATTTATTATTTAAGGCTTTTTCGTGTTGACATAACATACAACCCTAATTAACGTCAGAGCTGTCGGGATTTCTTCTGAACGCGAAGGGTGCCAAGAAAAGTCTGCCAGGCATATGTTTGTTAGGAAAAAAAAATAAGGTAGAGAAGTATGATAACTGCGGTCGGTTTTACACGATTTCACTGATGAGCCATGCATATTAACATTTCAACGCCATCGTTATAATATGAGACTGCGCTAATGTTATTGGCGTAATCTATACTATTACCTATTTATCTGTATAATTTTCGTGCGCTACCGGAAAGAAAAATAGAATGAAATACTATCCATGGCAATTTCGTTGAATATTATTATTTACTACGTCCTTCATATTAGAACACCATGGGCGTGTTTAAAAGGGGAAATTTCGTATTCTACAAACGTAGACATTTTGTGATACACAAATATCGGTAGAGTAAAATTTTTAGTTGAAAATATACAGTATATATTGAAATATAGTTATTCGATAAATTGTCTTACCGATGAAGATCTCGCGAAAGAGCGTCGCGTATAGATATTATGTAAGGTTGTTTCAATTCTCGAATTGTTATTATAGCAGATTTATCCGTATTCATTATAATGAGTATTATTTATTATTTATAACATTATTATTATGGCTCGGACGTAAGACATTAGATATATATTTTATAATTACAATTTTTATTTGCTTAAAACTTATGTTGTAATATTATTTTATAGTCTATTCATTTTCATAAAATTTATTCAAAATGTATTTAATTTATTTGTCCAAGGAATTAATTAATAGTTAAATTTTTAAAACATTATTCCATATTATTTTTTGTTTGAATCATACGTAACATTAGTATTCATTAGTGCTTATAGTATTACATTCAGATTTACATAACGTACTTTATACTTTCGATAAATCATAATATTTGACTTTTCAATTAATGTTAATATCCAAAACCAAATTATTTCATTAAAAGCATTGTGTTTTATTAGGAACGTAATTATTATTTTATATATTTTTTTTTTTTTGTTAATCGCTTCATATTTGTATAATTTATTTCAATACACCTACGGCAAACTGAAATATTTATTTTTGTATTACAAACATATTATGTAAAATAACTTAAAATATTCCATTAGGGCCTTTTTTAAAAAAAATAACTTAATCAAATTTCTATATAAATAATAAATATTTTAATCCTTTTTCTCTCTGTAGAAATAAAAATAAAAATATAACAAATTTGAATTTCCCTCAAAACTAAGGTTAATACATTACAATACTCATTTAAACTGATGTATTAATTTAAATATTCCCATCCTATCAAACACTAAGTAGGTATCTATGAGATATTATAATGGTTTGTATTTTTTTTAAATAATCTAGACTTGTTTTTACGATTTACGAATTAATATATTTTATTCGAACGATAAGGAAAAAAAACGAATAAAACTTCGTTACAATACAAGCGCGGCATCCTGATCTTGCTGTCGGTGATCAACCGATAAGTTTAAAAATTATCGGTAACAAGAAACATAGCATGGGAGTTATGCCTAAAGCACGATTTGTTAGGTTCTTAACGTCCTACGTGCATCGTGTACATACTTCAATCTTGATAAACTAATAGTTAACTACGAATTTATTGTTGCGCAATGATTCATTATACTAAGTTATTTTGAGTAATAATATTTAAAACAACATCGTGTTTGTGCACATTATTATAGATACTAGATATGTACTGTATGTCTTTTGAATTGAGTGGGTTCTAAACATTTCAATTCGTGTTCATAGTAGGTTTAGACATAATTTAGAAACCAAGATTATTATTTTTAACATTTATACTATTAAACTATAAGCAGTATATATATATATATATTTGATGCAGTTGCATTATATTATCTATACAACCACAATATAGGTAGCCTGTAAGTGAACAAATCTAATGAGCGATAAAATAAATTTTATATTATTTTTAACTTGTATCGTATTATTAGTAGATTATAGAATCTATTAGGTATAGATAGTTGTATCCAAGTATAAAAAATGAATACACTTGCTTTAAAATATTCACAAGTCATAAAGTCATAACTAATGAAATAAAATATTTTAGATATATGTATATCAATAATGAGAATAGTTGTATACAACTATACAAATATTAAAATTTAATACATAATAATACATTGTAATAAACATATATGTTATAATAAAAATAATTGCAACTATAGTAATATATAAAATATATTTTTATTTTTATTTATTATTTTTATTGGCATTATGATTTTCATAATATCTGAGTCTTTGTGTTATTATTGATTAACACGCGTAGAGTATATACAAATTGAAGCAGAAAATTAATCAAATTCTTCAATTTAACAAAAAATTTAAGCAACTATACATTGCTTACACGTTTGTCTATTATCTATAATAAGTCATGAATTTTTATTATTATTAACTTATTAGCATTTAATTATTATGTTAAAAAAAATGTGATATATCTTTATACACACTAAATAAATAATAAGTATAATAACATAACATTTAGTTCATAACTTTTAAACAAATAAATAATAATAATGAAAAAAAATCATTGTTATTATTTTATAGAGCCATGTTTTTTTAATTAAATTTCATTCGTTAAAACAGCGTTTATTTAAAGCGTTCGTGCGCACCAATGGACATTCAGAAAACAAAGATACCCTATACTGGGTGTTTCACAAAGAGGGGTTGACAAATACCAACTTTTTTTAAGAAGAAAGGTATTGGGGTGTTTTGACACCTAAGACACCCTTCTACTTAACGCCTCTATCAAAACCACAAAACCTTCATTGTTAGATAGAAAAAAAATACTCATATTTCTAGGGGAGTAATATTATTTTTTTCAAGAATGAAAATCTGTTAAGTGAGAAATAAAGTAGATGTTGACGATACTAAGTTAACGATTGTTGACAGTTGGTGAAGCCAAACGCTTTTATTTGGTTAATATAGAAGTTTCAAACGCGTCCTACTGATAACTAAAATATATTTTTACTAAAAAAAAAATCTAATGTGCTCACCAGCTGCCATATTGTTATATTATTTGTGTTGCTATCTAACGTTTTTTTTAAAAAAAAAAAAAACTAACAAATCAAAAATTATTATGTGTGTATAATTATACGATATAATATATTAAATATGTAGTAAAGCTTTTAGACAGAGTAGACAGACCTATAAAAACGTAGTGTTGTTTATGTGTTTAATGAGCTCTAAAAGATGTGGATATTTAGCGCTTAGACACGAGACGGCATAGAGGTGCCATAAAAATGTCTCACTTAAAACAACAGTTATTAATATGATATTAGTACAAAAATATCGCAAACAAAATATATATTTTATGAGATGTAGGTACTCTTATTAACATGAAATATATTTTTTGTTTTAATTGAATCATTTCGTTGTAAATTCATAATGTTGAACATAATAATTGCATAATTGGTCGAGTAAAATAATATTAAAAAAAGATTGTAGTAATTAACATAAATAGTATTAAACACATGTAACCCATATGCAACAAAATAATCATGTGTTTGTTTATTTATTTGGTGAAGTAAAAAAAGGACATCTAATATGTTCATAAAATATTGAACATAGGATACTAATAAATTATTCCGGCCAAGAGAATTCAATATTTCATTTTGAAGACAATACCACTTATTTATTTTTACATGCGGTAGAGAATATTATATATATATATATACCAATTTTTATTATCAAAAATAAAGAATTATATTTTTATTTATTTTTGTTTCAGCTTATTAAATATATTAAAGTAAAATTGTGTAATTAATATAGTAAGTTGTGTCATTAAGTAGAAAATAATATAATATTATAGGTACCTATGTAGTTAAATAATTAATTTATCATATACTGATGTAATAAACTAGTATTATTTAAAGTTATAAAATAACTTTTAAAATACAAAAAATGTAAAATATAGATACCTACATGAAAAATACAACTCATTAAAATATAAGTAATACACTTTTTTATTGGTATATGGATGTACTTTCCTCATAAAATCATAAAACATAAAACCTTCAAAGCAATTATTATGGTTTAATAAAAATATCACGATGCGTTTAATTGTACTCAAAAATTAAAATATATAGCCATATAAGGTATCTATATACTATAGATATATAGTATATATTGTATATAATTTACCTCACAGTAAAATAATAATTTTAAATATTAAGATTTCAAAAGCATAAGAAATCTGTTTAAAAATAATGTACCTACGTTAATTTTTTATTTTAATAGAAAAATCATTTTATACTTATTTCTAATTGCGGAAAATCATTATTATACTTCTATAGCCATTCTAGACTGAAATCGAGTTGAAAATAATTATTTTATCTTCGAATATAGTTTTTACAAGCGTATTTTATAAGTTAGATAGGTATCTAATGAATATTTTTACACTATATACATTTTCTTTTATGGTTTTAAAATAAAATGTAAAATTGATTTTAATACTTAGAATTTAGTGGTAGTATAATTATTTTCATTAGTTGACTATATATCATTATTATGTAGATAATAACTTATAAAGTAGTTCCTATTTTTCTTTTTTATTTATTATATAGCTACGTTTTGTATGAAAATCAAATTAGAAGTGCAGGTATGAATTGTTATTGTTATTATATAATAGCAATAATAGTTATTATAATTGAAATAAAAAATATAAGTTTTGGTATAATATTTTTAATACTTATATAATGATGATTAATAGTCATTGTACATACCTACTGCAGTTTACTGAAATTTACATTCGTAATATTTTGTTAAGTAACCCAATTAATTCGGGTCTGGTCCGTATATTAGTTTATATTGCAAACAAATATTTGAATTTGTTGCCGTATATGGTGTATTCCAACGATTCCAGTGTTATAAGTTTTAAAAAGATTTAATTTCAATATTATATATTATATACGAGTATATATTTATATATTATTTTATTATTACATATAATATGTATGGTGTAACGTCAGCTGTTTATGTGTTTCAGTGTATGCGCAGCAGCCGCGTGCTCTAATAGAGCTGTTCGTCTGTTTAATTTGGGTTTAATCGAAAATGTAAACTCGCTGTCGACACGCTACGCCGGTATATAATATATATATATGTATGTATGTATATATATATATATATATATATATATATATTTATATATTTATACATACATACAGATATACTGTGTATAATGCAGTAGGCACACCGTGACGGACTTTCGAAATTACATATATACATATATACGTATAAATTGGGGCGTACTACCCAGTCACCCAGATGGTACTGATACCCCGACGAGGGTGCTCGTTAAAAACATTCGATCCTTAATTATTATATATCTACCTAGCGCCCGGAGAGTATTTCGCCGTCGGATCTAACGACTATATTATAGGTATACGGTGCGCACGACGAGTATAAAAACAAATGGCTTTATATAATATTATATATAATACTATATGTGGTGGTGTTGTTGTTATTTCTTTTTTTTTTATCGAACACCTGGCGTATCAAAAATGGTCCGCAGGTATACGTATAATAATAATAATGTATAAATACACGATTGGCCGGTCGGCCGTCAGGAACGTATTAATTTTTTAATCCGTAGTTTATTATGTACCTCAGGTTTCGTATTAATAATTGACCCATCGTTTAGGTGTCCGAAAAAAAAATAGGCGGTTTCCTCTTCTCTGTCTTCGTTTCATTCCCTCTCTATCGTTCTTCCCTTCCACCACTTCTTATTTTTCTTTTTTCCTTTCTAAAATAAAAGTTGGCTTCCGTCCCGACGCCTTCGGTTATTATTAATAGCTCGTGACAGTTAAACATGTGCTGGTAATAATTACTAATTAAAACTGAGATATCTCTATTAAAAATAGGACAAACGTAACCCCTTGAACTGGTAATTTTTTTCTCTTGTTTTTGTGTTATTTCGTTCTGCATAAACTTTTTAATGCAATGAGTGTATGAGTATATACGCACTCGTACACCAACAAGTTTAGAGTTTTCCCCGTCATTAAGCCCTATTATATATGCTGGTACCGTGAAATGCGTATAGACAATATACTATATAGTCGACATACACCCTTCCCCGCTTAAACCGTATACAATTCGTTAATGGGTTTTTAAACATTATATCGACTAATTGTAGTAGATTTCAAGTAGAATATTTTTTTATGAAACAATTATGTTCGTTATCGATTTTGAGAGAAGCAAAAGAACTACAATTATATTATAAAGATGTGTAGGTACTTTTATTTTATTAACTAGGATTTGGACGGATGAAATGTGCTTCACGCCACATACGATAAATTTAAATTTAAGTATACCGATAGTAACTTATTTAAATTATTTATTAATCACTAGTTAGATAGTGTAGGTAAGGTCTTTTCCATTTAATATATACCTTTATAATAGGGAATCATTCTCCTTTCTCTTAATAATTTGTTGTAAATATATATACTTAATATCAATATGTCTATCAGAATAAATCGTTTTTAGTGTTTTTACTTAGTTATACCTAACAGGGTTTTTATTTAACACATATTTGATACGTTTATTGTATAGTATGAGCGTTATATTACAATAGATTATATAACACATATACCTATAACACCTATATGGAATACAATACGTATATTATTATAACCATCATATTTAATCAACATTTTATGTAGTTTGGTATAAGCGCTATAGGTATTTCTATAATCCAATATTAACATGATTTTTATTTGTATAAAACATAATGTTATATATATATAGGTACATAATATTACATATTGCCTGTAAAGACGGTTTGCCTTGGTGCCAGACTAAGATCGCTGGTTGGCTGCCGTCACCACTCACCTGCGGTGTTGGGGTTGAATAGCTCGTAGTCCGACATCTGAATTGTTAATATAATGAATATAATATAAATATATTTATATGTTGCCATGTTGGTATTATTTTGAAATTAATTAGTACGTCATATTCATTGTATATGATAAAATACTGACGATAGTCGATATAATATGATTTGTTGTACATTATGTAGCTGTATAATATAATAATACAATAAATAAATATAATAACTATATTTCTTATATTGTATACCTAGGTGTAAAGCCTATATACTTTTTAGTATCTATATCTGTTGACTATTTTTACCACTACGGAAAGTTATTTATCATAAATACTTGTCAAGTGGATAATTGATATTAAATTTTGAACGTGAAAATTATATCCACGGTTTTGGGTGTTACTGTCGTATTAGTAAATATTATGTTTGGTTTTTGGCGTGTTTTCTACATCACTACTGCAGTATCTATTTTTATTTTTAAATAACAAACTGATTACCGTGTCAAATGTCAATATATAATAAATAGTATTACAGTAACCGTAAATTATTCAAGTGTATATACTTATTATGTCTTTTTTATTTCTTATGTTCCATTTTTTTCTTTTTTAAATAATGCTCAGCTTATATTTTATATATGTACTTATATATTATGAATTCAGAAGTTATAACTTCCAAGCTTCGTTTATCGAATATTGTAGAATGTCTTGCGTTAAAAAAGTTAAAACTATCATCTGTAGATTATAATATTAAAAAATAAAAGTAATGAATTAGGTATAATATCCAAATAGTATTAATTATATACCTATGAAATTATGGTTGAATTCTTTTAATATGATATTGTAAATTGTAGTATGTTTGTAAAGAAAATATCCGAAACAAAAACAACCTAAAACAAAATAATTTTTTACGTTGAACTTACACATCGATTAGCGTTGACTAGCGTATTTATTACTTATATAGTATACCTATTTAAATACGACGAGTGTTAGCGTCGCGTTAGGATGACGTTCAAAATCGTTAATTATTATATTTTATTTATGTTTTTGATAACCATCGGAGCATTGTAATCCACATTGTATGTTGGAACAGTTCATTATAATTATTATCAAGTTGTGTATATGGGTGTATTTGATTTGTGTCAACTTGTGTTGGAATTATTGATATCAATAATAAATAACAATAAAATATAATCTCATTCTTTTCGATAGATAATTCAAAATAATATGTTTATTGTAGAATTACTAATTATAGTCATGCTATAGTGCTTATAAAAATAAATTGTTTTTTAATATGAAAGTGTGAGCTGAGATTTGCATTGGTTCAAAATAAATATTTGTTCAAAGTTTAAAAGAAGACAACTAATCCAAAATTTACATATACAAATTAAATTAAAAATCATAATGTGTTTTTATTGATATAATATTATGGTGAACAAATATTTCTAAAAAAATAAAATATATATATATTTTTTAAATCTTTTACCATTGTTACAAGAATTATTTTATTAGACATTTATATTTACTATACCAGACTGCTTATAAATGTCAAGTGACATACCATAAGAAAGCAGTCTTTACTTATTATTGTATTTGGTAATTTTGAACTATCGTTATTTTTATATATACTTAGATTTTAGATACTAAGTAAATATCTTAAAATTGTATTATTTTATTTAATATTCAAAGAAACAATAAAAATTGAGATATATATATATTTTATATAAATTAAATTATTATTGTTTACTAACTTAATTGCAATTAGACAAGTAACATGACTTAAGTCCATACAGAAACGTTCTATATTATAGAACATGTGACGATGGTGTGCCTTCATATAAGTCATATTTTTTGAAAAATGTACCCTTGAAGGCTAGATTATCATTCTCATTACTACGTACTATGTAGGTCATTTTCGTTTTTATTTCTTTGTAATTATTAATAATATATAAATTAAAACAGTTTATAATATATAAATAAATGAAAAAAAAAATTTTTTAGACAGTTTATCAAGTTATCAAATCAACAAGTCACTTCGCTCGGAATATAAAATACGTGCGTAATATTACTTATTAAAATCGTTACTTTTATTTTTAGTTAATGACCTATATATTTATTTTTAAACACTTACCAGAAAAAATCTTATTGAGTTTATTAATTATCATTTGATTTAAACGTAGTATTACCAGGTGACAATAGTCTAGAAATAGAAGACAACCAGGAAATCATATTGAGCAAAAATATTATTGCTTTTCAAAAAATTGACTACACGTCTACACTTATAAGAAATCATAAGAATAAAACTGACATAAACAAAAATAGATCAGGTCATTCAATTGTATATAGAATACCTCAGTTTTAAACATAATTAAAATTAAGCCCTACAATGTTTATACTAAAAACCTACTTAAATGCTTGAAAACTATGAAAATGTGGTATTGTTTTTTAAGCAGATCAAGATTTCATAAATTGAGAAAATTATAAATTAGGCGTGAAAGGCGAAAGACCTCTTGTGAGGTATTTTATGTGTTTGATATGTATAATAATAAGAAAATAATGCTAGTTGGCCTACGACCCGCCTCTGGTCTTTGCCGATTTTGCTTTTACGCCAAATTAAACCGGCTATACAAGACGTTCTTAAACCGCCCTTTATCATTTAGAAATGATATATCTACAATAAAAACATTCTAGAGAACGGTAAATTTAACCACGAAGAAAAACATACTGCAGTTTATATTAATTTTTATTAACGTTGATTTAAAAACATCTTTTTATAATCTCCTAATAATAATTATCATCTGCAGGCTGTAACCGACAGTATTATTGGATTGGACGCTGAATTAAAAGTTAAAACTAATATTTGTTATTGACAAAGTAAAATTAAATTTATTTCTTGCGGTATAAATAAGTTTCGACTGTATAATCATTATATTATATACAATTTATTTTATATTAGAGATAAATATATGTTATATTTTTTATTGATTAATATTATTTACTGATAAATTATAAGCACTTGTCTTATAAATACGTAGTTATGTCGACATAAAGTATTTGAATTATATTAACAAAAATATATACATTTATATTAGTTATTATTAATAAAAGTTTTCTCGTTCAGTTTGTTAATAAACTTAACAGTTAATTATTATAACAGGATGATTTTAATTGGGTAATGCTACGTTAGTTATAAAATAAAGTTAGTTATATACGTATTACCTAAGTACAATATTATAAAAAAAAAACCGTGTATTGCAGCTAATTGTTAATGCACGAATGCACGATAAACAATAATTATTATTATAAAGTATTAAAAAATAATAAGACTAAATTACTATTAAGTAGGCACCTGCCTAAATCTGAAGGATATATAATACACTAAATAGTGTAATAAATTGCATTACAATTACTGGAGGAAACCCATTATAAATCATACATATATTCAGCGAACACGCGGTGCTACATTTATAATATATTGCAGTGAATCGTAATAACGGCAGCATACGGTCGGAAAGTAAAATAATTCATTTTTAAATTTGCATAATATTATAATGATAATGATTTTCAGCACAAGTCTGTTGGTTAATCCAACTACTGCAGGAACTTCTACTGTTTTAATCGCGATACACGCATTGCAGTTAACCAGCTCACGACCGCTTTATTATCATCACAATCCAACTATGGATTGGTAACTACACATTTATACATGCTATTCACTACGATATAGATTCCTAAGATACTTGTATGAAAGACGCACAAAGCGTTGCAGGTAGTAATTTGTCAGTTTAAACGCTGTGCGAGTGTGCGTCTATAAATATTTTTTTTTAAATCACAAAACTTGTATTTTCGTTATTCCGCGGTAGCGTTCGCTCGATTACGTCGATGTATACAAAGAAATCGATCATTGGCTATATGACGATTTCATGAACAACACGCCGTTTTTGTGAATTCTCATCTCATATATTTTTGGTGACTATGCGTGTATGTGTTTTTTATCGGACGAATTTTGTTGGTTAAACCAACTGCTACTGCTGCATAGGAACTTATTATATTGTTTTAAATACACATACGGCATATATCAGTCGACTAACAAACACTATATTATCGTCACAAACTAACTATCTACAAAAGTCACACATTACATACTATTCACTATACATCTATACTTATTAATAGTTAGTTAGTTATTTAAGACGTACGAAATGTCGTTATAGTAATTTGTCCGTTTTAACGCTGCAGTGCAAGTCGTGTGCGATTAGACCATTGATATTAAATATATATGGTGATACGGCTTTCCTATCTTCACTAAACATTCGCATTTTGGCTAACACATAACGAACAGAGAGATGATGGTTCTCACTCGTATACTGCAAAAGCTTCTGAACGATAAAGCAACTAACTGCATTTAAAGAAGAATGAAAAGAGATGAAATGATGTTGCGATTAATAATAATAGTATAAGTACCTACGTATTGGTATCAGTTGTGTTGGCTAACAGACTTCTATATAATGCCGCTACCATGAAGTCTTACGTTTATAAAAATATAAATGGTCTAAACATATTTTATAAATCACAAAACTCGTATTCTCTAAATTCCGCTACTATACACAATAGCTTATTGAATTCGTTTTGGGATCAGAGTATTTGAGTCCACTAGCTAAATGAGTCAATAAAGCTAAAGATCCAATAATAAAAATGTACTTACACAATTATACTTAATATACTGTACTATGTAATAAAAAAAATCAAATTCAGCCAATCGGGCGAATAAATATTCATGATTACGTATTTTTTTATTCATAAAGAAGAAAAAAACATAATTGAACCTAATTGACAACAATAAAAAAAGAAAATATTTTATTTCTGAACAATTTTGTTTCGTTATGACTTTGTATATTATATACAAAAAAAAAATTATTTTCAAATTTTTAATACTTTTTGTATCAAGCGGTCGAGGAAATAGTATAAATCGTCAAAATAAATGCCATGAGATTGGGAAAATGGATTAAAAATTATGAAAATATGCCCTTTAACAATACATATCCACCAAATTGACCCGCAGTGTATACAGCAAGTCTATAGACGAATTTTTTCTTATGTGTTAATATACCTCCTAGGAGTAGTCTATTTGTGTGATCAACATCCAATAAGCGGCGACTTCTGCGTGAAATGCAAATCTATCACAAATATGTGCTACACGACGATATCGCGAACAACATGCTGTTTTCGTGCATTCCTACCCTCATAAACTTTTGACGACGTGTGTGTGTGTGTGTGTGTTTATACCGGACGACCGCGACGGCGGCAATATAATAATATTATATGTTTGTCCATAAAAATCGTTACGGCTGTCGTCGTCGTCGGAGATCGTGTGTGCGACGTATATACATAATATATACAAATGGTACATACATATATATATATATATATAGGTATACATAAACATATCTATACCTGCAGCCTGACTACCTACCGCCGAACTGACGATTTCTATACGACCGCCACCACAGCCGTCGCCGAAACCGGGAAGCCGGCCACACAGCGATATACGCATAGGTCGTGTTATAATATTATGTATAATATATAAATATATATTGCTATATACGCTTAAACGGGACGATACTGCGCGAACGAGATCGACACGCAGGCAGTACGCATGCAAGCATACTTCCGGCGACCGGAACCAGCGAATAACAACAATCGTGTACGGCAATTTATTACATCGCATTATATTTTGTGCATCTAAACATACAGATATTACTTATAATTCATATATTTTTGATAGATTGAAGGGCTATGTCCTATATGTACACGGCTATAAAACATAATAATTCATAATACGTACTGAACGATTTAACACTAGAGAAAATGATACATAGTGAATCACTGTTAGTGATGCATAGAAATTAAGAGGATGTATGTGTACTCTGAATCCATCTTATATTATAACAAACGCGTATAACTGTAACATTCCTATATACATTAGTAAATGTAGGTTCAGCCGAAACCGTTACGTAATTTTGTGAACTGTTTATTAATTAAGAAAAACCAAACAGCGAGTTAATTAATCTGTTATCATATATATTTAGGAATAAGAACACTGAACATAATATTAATAATTATCCGTGACCCGTGTTCCCAAGTAGAATTTTTTGATGTTTTAATAACTAAAGCAAGTTATAACTTTTACACATTTTTAAACTGTACTGTAATTGTAATTGTAATTATATATACTATTATATAACTAGGTGTTATATTTAATACTTGTAAACTATCAGTTTTACAAATATACGTGTATATTGCTAACTAATAATTAATAATAGATTGTAAAAATAAAAAAATAAATTTTTAATTTACATATAAGTTATCTCATTTCAAAATTAAAATACAAAGAAAATGATCAGGGCACATATAGTATTCTTACTTCATTTGGATTTGATAAATATATTATTATATTAAAAGTTAAAACCAACTACCTATGAACTATGGTAACACTAAAATAAAAACCTAAATGTATACTTACTTTATGTTATGTGCTTGTGTATAAGGCGGATACGAAGCGTAATGTTTCGGGAGGGAAGCTTTTTGAGTGTTAGGTATAGAAATATATTTTTTTACTGAAGGCAATAATATAAAAAAGGTATAGTACAAAATTATATTAAATCTTTAATTTTTATTTACAATACAGGTATAGATGAAGTAATTTTTCTACCTCTCTGTGGTAGACGGGGACTACCCATTTTGCGTTGTCTACAATAAATAACCTCACAATAATATGAAATATTAATAAAAAAAATAATGATTCTCGACGGACGAAATAAACGTATAACAGAACGACGCTAACGATGCTAACAACGGCTAGTTCGATTTCTTTAATTTTTTATTTTTTAAACTTAGTTTATCTAACATTGGTCTGTATAACAACTTATAATAATAACGGGAGAAAATATTGCCAAGTCTATCCATTAACTTCATCCCTTTACGGGAGCCACACGTCTAATGGTGGTGTCATAAACACGCCACACGCGCCACTGTGCTGTCGCCACCGTGCGTGAGTACGGACGACGCGCATCACATTATTATGTAAAGTGTCGACGACGGTCATCGTTGCCGTGAGATGAAGATGCGAACTTGTGCGCATCGTGCGTGCTCAGTTTGTGTGCGTGCGCCTATAGTGCGTAGTGTTTGTGTATGAGTGTGTGTGTGTGTATATCGGCAGAGTCGAGAGACCGCGGCGGCGGTTGTGTCTCGCAGGCGCCTTTACAACACGCCGCGGCTTGGGAGGTAGCCCGCGCACCAGTCCGTGTGACCACCGCGAAGAAACCGGTTTAATCCCGGGCGGCCGCCGATACATCCGTATAGAGTGGTCCTCCGCGCGCGCAGTCATCGTGCACGTTCGTCCCGCCGCCGCCGCCGCCGCTTATAATATATAGATGCATGACCGCCGCCGCGCACTCGCTCTCACTCTCTCTCTCTCGCACCGCACCCGGTGCCGCCGTCGCCGCAGTCGCACTTCGCAGTCAGTACTCAGTACGCCGCTAAACGCACCGAACGTCGCCACTCGCGGTCGACTGTCATCACGCACCGGTGTTGTACTCGTCGTCGTCGTCGTCGTCGTCGTCGTGTTTTGTTGTAGCTTTTATTTCTTCGCGCGACCGCCCTCCCCTATCACATACACCCCAATCGATAATGCCGTACGCCGCTACCACGATCGTTTCGGCGATGTCGTCCGGATAGAAGTGGTCCCTTTTAGGCTCTTCAAACGAAATAATAATATAATTTACCGTATTATCAAGATTATACCTCCTATAATCACTATAAATCCATCGCCGCTGCGTGTGCGTTCGTGTAAATGTTTGTGAACCGTCAACAGAACCAGCTCGGTAGCGCAGTCGTAACCACCACCGTCGGACGTACCAAGAGGCCCAGAACGATCCCGCCGGGATACTCATTCTAAGGTAATACCGAAAGGTTTATAATATACGTATTTAACATAATGTAATAATATGCTCCAAGAATCGTGACTATAACTTCGCGGCGGCGATGGCGGGATTACAACACGTTGTAATAATACTCGACTCGTAAAAGTGCCGATTATCTATTCTAGTATACCTATATAGTACTCGTGTAGGTACTATATATTATCATACTTAATACTGCAATTTACCATTGTCTGATTGAGACAAAATATTATTGTATCCGTACTTATTTTTAAGCGTCCTCCCTTCTCTCAAACGTCCACAACAGTATGATTCTTAAAATTTTTTTTCCTGAAAAATTAATCGAATAGACCAATTTCTCTATAGGTAGGCACACTAAACAATCCTTTATAATCCAAAATATGCGTACAATGGTCGGGATAGTTAATCTATAATATCAACCTGTGTTCGTCAACTCCCAAGATCTGTATTCGTAATTAAAACGTTTTTAAGACCCGGAGGCTTGCTCCGGAATAAATTATAAAAATTGGCGCGTATCTGCACTACTGTAGGGTCGCGTGCAAGGGATTTTACTGCTGAAAACGATCGCTCACCGTGATCACCCGTCGAATTTCATTTTGTTTTTACCGCGTGTTCGATCGTGTCTATACCTAAGTAATGGATTATCGCGCCACAGTTCCGTATCTACTGTATACTTGATACAATATTATACCCTCAAGCATACTTAACACTTAAATTCCCGCGAGCAGTATATCATGACTCTTTGCTTTTTTTCTTTGCACATCCGTCCATTATATCGTAATAGACAATAGCAAACTATTTCGTTAAGTAATTTGACATTTTCGCCTCCGTATTATCGGACGCATATGTATGATGTGATATTTCAAACCATACCGGCGTTTCCAAATGTCATATCATTCGTGAGTTCATGTTGCCTTTTTTTAATACATCATTATTTTCTGACCAACTAGTGATATTATAATGTCAATGTATAATATAGTCGTTTTGAAATCTACTTCCACAATGACTATTGTTTGAGTGTGACCTGCTCCAGTATTTGGATCCGCAAAACTGTCAGTACAACACTATATAAACCAATAACAGTTAGAAATTTGATGATTTTTATGAGATTTAAAAAAATACTTTTGCTGTATAAATATATAAATTAAGATTACAGTACGAGTAAGTACATTATTATTTTAAGTAACATTTATTCGGTAGAGGTAGATCGCTATTAGATCACTAGACCAGTCATTTATTGGCAGATCACACATTGGTTCGGTCCCTTTATTTATTTATTTTTTTTAATTCTTGGCACGATGACGTATCTAGTGATCCGTGTCTAATTTACAGTTTGATGAAGTTTTTATTTTTAATTATTACTATTATTACTAACGTAGATGTATAGACTATAGACAATGTCTTATACTTTTGCGTTAATTTCATCTCCTTATATATTTTTAAATTCTGTCAGTAATAATTGTTTAAATATTACTTTTAACGTAATTAAATATTTAGGTACTATCATTATATCGGTAAATGGTTTTATCTACTTAAAATAATAAGCTTTTGACTGAATTCATGATAGTTTTAACAATGGCATTAACTGAATCTAAAATTATATCATATCTACCTTTACTAGTTCATTTTTATTTTATAAAATAGCTAGTTTTATTTTGAACAATTTCAATAATTATAGATTTATGCTCTTATACACAGAATTATGATAATCCTAAAATAATTTTAAATTTGAATATCGTGTTTAATCCCTTGATATGGCTTATAAAAGTTATTTTAATGGTTTAAAATTTTGATCGCAAACGAGCTATAGAATATTAATATGTTCATAGTTCATACGACATTATGAGTTGAAAAGGAATTTCAAGAATGCAAATTTGTCCAACGCTACCTAAAGGTTTAGTAAATGTACCTACTCACTATCAATGGCGTGGTAAACGACGTTTGCCTAAAATGCAATTGCTTATCCCTAGAAATTTTTTGAATTTAAAAATTAAAATTTTTGTGGATAAAAGTTTAATTAATTACCATAGTATTTTTTTTATAGTAAATTGTTGATGACTTATGTCTAGTTACAGTTTTGAATTATATATTATGTTGAAAAGGGATAGTGGGTGAGTAATTATTTAAATACTTTGCTTAGGGTTTGAGATATACTTTCCATCCCACTGCTTACTATACAATATAATTTATTAACTATATTCTAGTTAATATACAGATATATATACATTTATAATCTTAAAGTTTTACTAAAATAACGTATAGAACAATTGATATTATACAAAACATATTTATTAAACCTTAGTTATGTGTAGAATTTATAAGCAGCGTTAAAGTAGTTAATGCATTATATCGATATAATGTGCTATGTCACCTTTTCCTTATACGTATTATCTCAATTGTCTGTGAATACGAAAATATTTTAACACTCTCTCTCGACGATGCATCCTCTGTGAGACAATACTGAAACAACGCTGAACCGCAGACGATATCGAAGCTCGAATTCCGGCGTTCAAAAAGAGAATTTAAAATAATAAAGTTAAAAGTTATGGGGCTAACTGCGTACGTTTTACTCAGTCGTAATTTAGTGAAACATAAGTAATAACATAATAAATATAATATGTATGTACTCTCCCCGTTTTAAATATATCTACATTGTGTGACGTGTAATATGATGGACATATTGTCTCATCGCGTGTTAAATGTCAAATTATTATAATTGTCAGTTTAAGTGATATTGCAGTATCTGCAGGTCATTTAAAGAGTTTGAATAATTTTGACTCGAATTTTGATTAGGACAAGGAGTTGTTGAAATCGTTCGTATATAGATATTATTATTTGACGACGGGTTGTCAATGAATATATTAGAAATTCGAATTTGTATACATACATATAGTTACGATTGTGTAGGTTTGTATACACTCATATCTCACTAATAGTATTTAATAGGTTATATCTATTCTTGGTTCGGTTGAACGTATTGTTTATATTGTAATTAAAATAATTGTGTTGTTTTGGTTTAACAGTCGGTATAATTCGAGGTATAATTATATTGTTTGCAAGCACGGCGGCGAACTCCAAATTTCTTTCGTCCTCTATGGCGGGCACCGCCGATTTAAAATAATAATAATCACAATAAGCGTACGCTAATTTGCAAATATGTTAAGTACTTGAACACGTGAGTTTGTAATGTTTTAAAAAACATGAACAATATTATAATATTTCTTTCCCTCCATAACTCGTTAGTAATTTAGGTACCTATAAGTATAAATGTATGGTGCCGCCGCCGCCATTCCGGTTTGGTTTTAAATAAAGTCATTAAAACAATAAAGCCATTATTTATACAAAAAAAAAAAACCAGTTTACTCAGACCCGGTAGTTCGCAACCCCTCAATTGTTCGATACCTGCCTACTTGTTACAGTCCATATTACATACACCTAGAAAACTATAATTAAGTGGTATACTGGTAAACTCTTCATTTTATTTTTTAACCTATAAGTGTACTCGCTTACACCAAATAGTTTTTCGAAACGTTTGATTTTAAATACCCAAGCGATTCGTCTGTAGATTTCAAGTTTTAAAGTTGATCATTGTGTATGGTATATTTTAAATGTTTTATTAATTATAAATACATAATTTAATAAATTGTTTGTATTGTTAATATACGTACGAAAAAGTATTGTTCCAATAAATTATGTAATTCAGAATTCTGAACTTTATAGTAAGCTACAAAAAAAAAATATACATAAAAATATACAATTATTGCTATTACTATTGTTGAGATATTCAAATGTTTAATGAATTATTTCTTTTTATACTTAACGGCTTAAATTTTGTTCGATATTTTCATCATGAAGAGAATTTTATATGAATTTGTCATTTTTTTGAATTCTTAATTCTTTTTCACGGGGTTTTATTAATCGCATATTTTACGAACATTGTTCTTAGTTACGTCATTCTCGTGTTTTCATTTGGATTGACACGAGAATAATTAAATTTATAATTTGCGCATTCCCTTATTAAGCTTGGAAAGTTTCTTGACGTGTTGTGGTTGTGAGGTGTCAAACGCCGTCTTCTATATTAAAGTACCTATAGTGTTCGTTACAACTTCACTTCTGAATTTAAATTAATTTTATATATATTTCAGTAGGTACCTACTTCATTAGCAAACATAATAGTATATAAATCTTGGCCATATTTCATTCGATGATTCTGGAAATACATTTAACCATAATTATATTTTGAACACACTATTTATATGTGTGTGTACAATATATTTACATTATAATAATGGTATTGTAAAAAAGTGCTAATATATTCTTAAACATTTTCATGACTTTATTTCGCCATTTTGGTGCGAGTTTGGTGAGTTAAGCTCCAATATAATCGTCTTACATTATATATTATACCCCGGTACTCTTCTGGAAATCCTGTTTTTGTCATTTAACACGTCGGGCATTAAAAACCAATAAAGGAGCCGAATAAATCTGGTTTTATCACGTAGATAACTGATAAATACTATATATTATAAATTATAATATAGGTATACACTTACACACATACACACACAATATTTTGTATTGGATGTAATACAGCGATTTTAGAGAGATGCCTACTATATGTCTAGTAACTAATAACTATATGCCAATAAAGCCACGTATACGACATAAAATATTTTTACTCTGATCATAGACGTTAATAAGTTCTAAAAATATAGCTTGAGTTTATAAAGGTTTTAATGTAAAATTGTATGCCTCTAAATCATCCATATCCTTCCTGTAATCATACATACATCATTTTGCAATACAAAATAACAAAATAACAAATAAATAAATAAACGTAATTATGACCAAATATTTAACACTAAGTTATATAAAATATCTTATATATAGGCGTATGGCTTGAAAAGCTACAATGCTACATATTATTCGTATTTTTAGCTTTCAAAAAATATACTGGCAACAATGCGACATGTGCACGACGGCGATAAATTTAACGGATAGTTCGCACCAATTTTAAAACAAATTGTGGTGAAAATCGAATCATTTTGACGACATTATCATCGCGACGGGCGGTTTTCAATGTACTTACTTTTAAAACGTCAGAATTATATACGTGACCGTATACCAACCATTATTCTGTTATATTATATTATTATGATATAGACGCAGACACGCAGTAGTCATAAATGTTGCACAGTAGGCGAACATGTCGCTTACACACAGAGGTTTTGTGTGGAATAATAACGTGGATCGGATATTTCGTAATTTGCCATGTGTCCGACCCATGCGGTGGTCGGGTACGTTATTGTAATGTAAGAACGTCGAGCTCGGATTCGAAAAATCATTTTTCTGCGTGAATCGAACAAAAACGCGTAGTAGGTGCTTACCAGAAAAAAAAAATGAAACGATTGTCGGTTAAACGCTTTACAATGGTAATCGCCGCAGTGGGCTGGTCGTGTACGACGTATGTATAGGTAAAGCGTTTGAACTGTTGAAGGGAAAATCTTTTTTTTATTGTAGTAGAATTGTAACTATTATATATATATAAAAAAAAAAAACGTTCGTAGGTACGCATATAGTATAATGTATAACATAGCCACTCATTAATCTAACAATGATGTTTCTGATCAATTGTCGACAATTCAGTGGGGTGGTTTTCATGGTTAACACATGTACTATAAATTCTTTTGAATATATATATGTAACGATATATTATTTTAAATAACAAAAAAAAAAAGAAAATTATTGGAATAGTAATTTACAAAAACTGCACGTGTTCAACAGGGCGGATAGTTTTTGGCTGTCGAAAATGTGAATTATTGTATTATATTCTATACACTTTTTTCTCTTCAAACCCCTAATGGTGATGCTAACGAATGTTTTAAGTATTTACAAAGTCAATTATTTTTTAGTACAATAATAATATTATATTACATAGGCTAAATGGTAAATACAATTTTTAAATATCATACAGTTCATCTGACGGATTAGCAACGGTTTTTATTTTATCATACGTAAAACGACAATGTTTTGATTATTTTTGTTCAACATATATGTTGTATGATGAAATAATTACAATTTCGAATTAGCGTTAACATAAATCATATTTTTTTCAATAGTTCTTATAATAATAGAGTGGTACACAGATTGTGTTTTAGCTTCATATTACCTACTATTGTATATATACATTGCAGATATTTTAAATTGCATCATTCTAGTTCAGTGTTCACGTATATTATAACGGTTCTTGGATAATGCCTGCAATTTCTGTAATGTTAAATGTATAAAACTTTGTAGTATTGTAATTCTTGTGCATATATATAGTATACATATATATTTACAAAACAATATTGTACAGCATTGTTTATAATTTTTGATTTTTATCACAATATAATACCCGTAAAAGTCAAAAATTGTTTTACGTTTGTTATACTTATAAATTATTATTTTTTATGATTTTCAACTGTGAAGTTTAAAAAATAAATACATATAACGGTATCTATTGATGTAAGTTATTTAGGTACTATTATTATAATGATCGACATAATATTTTATATTCATGATGATATGATATAAATAAAACATTTTTAATGCGATATTGGTTATAATAAATCATACCCGTTTCAATATTATTTCTCTATTAACAATTGATTCAACATTTGAAGCCTTATATACTAACATGTTGAAATTAAATACGAGGTTATTAAAATGATTTTTTTTTATTAATTGGATGCCACAGCGTTGCTAAAAACACGATACTGAAATGAATTCATTTTTTTTTTCCATTGAAAGCTAAACTAATGAGTGAGGTCGGTGATCGAATTTCCCGTGATTTACATATACTATGAGTGAAATCCATACCGTGTAGATACGTAGTTTGTTAGATACGACATAGTTATACAGTTGAATGACCAATATTCACAATAGACATGTTTAGAAATATTGTGATGCACACATGAATGTTTGCACTGATAAAAATAATATTTGCATAACGTGTATTTTATCGTCGAATAATCTGCTTTATTCGTTCTACATACCGAGTTTACTGTAATAAATAATCGCAACAATATATATTTGGATGCTGAGATTTATTACGCTTTTCATTAAATCCGTACGGGTTAAGTATGCATAAATTATTATTTTTATTGGTCATTTACTGTACGAACGAAATGGGAATTAAATCAAAATGTACCTATATATATTTTGTAACATCACTATGAATGTTAAATATTAATCAACACGCGTCAGATACGAGAGCGATTTCTCTTTATAACTTAACGTTATCATGTGCGTATATGTGATGTGTATATTATATACACTTACACTTTAATACTGTATTGTATGTATAATACATACATGCACATCAAACGAGTGATTAATTTTACACACATAGTATCGTTTTCCAATACAGACCTCTCGGTACTTTTCACACGTAAATTATGGTTCGAAATTTTAATATAATATTAATAAATGTTGGTAGGTATATCGCGTGCAGTTGTATATATTGGGTTCCCTAGTTACGTTGGATAGTTAAACCGGTTAACAGTTACATACCCTAAGATTGAATTTAAATCTTCCTAGTTCTTATAAGCTATAACGATAAACTGTTTGTATAATATTATAATAAGCATAAAATATTTATATATTAACATTATTAACCAAACAAATTAAAATTTTCTGTTAACGTTTAGTCGAGTTTTTTAAAATTTTGTTTGGAATATCTCTCACAATACACATATAGAAATGTGTTTATAGGTGAAAAGTTAAACGATTATTAAAAATACACAATATTATATAATTATTGACTAGAGATACCAGGTTTAAATATTTTTTCCACTGTAATTTCAATGTGAAAATACAAAATTACGAATTCTTCGTCAATCTGTGTGCGTGTTAATATAAATCGTTGTTTGTTTAAATGCAATAATTAATACAATTAAAAAAATAATCTATTATCGAAAGAATAAAACTAAAAAGTTGTTGTTTTAAAATCGTCTGATTTTTATTTGAATCACAAATGCTAAATTTAACGGCAGCGACAACATGCTCGTTCTAGTCGGAACCATTGTTGTTTTAATTTAATCCCGCGTGGGTTTAAAATAACATTTGAACAAAGCGAGGTTTGAAAAAATACTTAAATCGAGATTTGTTAGAAAAAAAATGTTAAAATGCATTAGCTTTTACGTTTAATTTATTATAATATATATTATACAGTATACACCCTCGTGAAACACTAAAAAATCATTACAATAATAAATTGAAACGAAACAAGTCGTAAAAACCAATCGATAAAATAACATCAAGTAGGTAACTCACAAATTATTTCTGCTATATTTTGTATGAATATTGTGTATATCGCATACTATAATCTATAATAAGACATAAGACATAGGTACTCCTTAACATTTAAAATTATTTTTTTTAAAAATATTATAGAATATAGATGTAGTTAAGTATAATATCCGGAATCTGACATTATATTGCAGGTGGTACACTCACTAATAACCTGAGGTAGCTATTAGAAAATTTCGCAAGTGGGCAGGACTCGTTCGGAAATTAAAAAAAAAATACAACCGATTTTGATCAATTTTATTAATTTTAGACCCAATATGTGACTTTTCCATAATGTAATAAACTCAGTGTTACCATAACAATGTATAATCAACAGATTATTTTATTTGATTGATATAGTTAGATTATAGTTTCTTTAAATGCAGAATATTGTATAAAAAAATTTTCTCAGTAACTTAATATTATAGATAAGTATACTTATTCTAAAAACAATTATAAATTTATGACCTATAAATAATAATAATATATATATTATATTATGAAACATGGCCAAATTAAAATGTTTAATGGCAGGCCAGTGATAGGGTCATGGCCTTACCTGGCTCACTAATATATCTAAAGCATGTTGCGGTTGAACCTTTGTACCCGTGTTTTTGTTCGTGATCACTTTTCAAATACTAATGTGAAACTTTATAAACACGTAATAAGCTTGGTCAAAATATATTCTATGTCACTATGGTATACTTGCGACGAGTGCATGACCACGACATTTTTATTGGTCGATAACCATTGTCATCGTTCGCGAGTTAGATAGTTAATATACCTAAACGTATTGAATCCCGAAAAAAAAAGTCCGGTTATACAATCTATACAGAAATAGAAGGTAAGGTAGATAGAAAAATCATGTGTATTAGAAGGTATGGCAATAAAGATAGTACAATTAATCTGTATTATAAGATAAAGTAGGAAATACCCAACATATCATACATACAATTGATGTTACGATAAAGATAAGAAATCCACTCGTGGTCCATTTTCGTAGTTATTCGCATCGAAATATTCACATTATAAATTGATTTTGAACAAGCTACTATACATGCCGTTCTCGGCAAATCCGTCCGTGTACAAGTTTGTTTTTAATATTTTATCATTTGTCTCAAAATCCGTATCGCTAAATACAAGAAGTTGGATTACAAGCCAAATATAAGACGGATGATACATTAAGTTATTTTTTTGCCATGTTAGATTGGCATTTTTGCCAATAAATAAAGTTTACGACGGAATGAAAAATTTAAAGATGGTTTGTTACGAAATAAATATTAGTTTTAATTATTTGTAGTTTAATGTTTTAAATTATATAAATATTAAATTATGATTAGATCATACCAATCATATTTAATATTAAACCGGACTATTTTTCCGTATAATTATTTTCTGGTCGGATTTTTATTCCGAAATAAATTAAATCGGACTTTATTTCCGTGTACTTTTTTCCCTCGAACTTTTTTTCCGACTCCATACGTATTATATTATAAATGCTGTGTAGTTCAACGGAAATCTGGTCAGGAATTTTATTAAAGTAATTACCTTCAAGATACTCTCTAGTAATCTATTAAGTACACTTGAGTACGGTAACATTTTGGCGAAACGAGTCTTAAACGAGCTTCCATCACATCACCTCTCTAGCCCTACGAACGCGCCGACCGTTTCTTAAGGATTATGTGCCGGCCGGCTTGAATAAAGGTAGGATGCACATCTGCAGTCACTTTATTAGTCAAAGGTACAGTGTAAAAATCGAGATGATTTTCTATGCCTCTACGAAGCTCATTTAGGATTTATTTAGATTTTGAGTTAATTGTTATAACTTTAATCTTTAATAAAGTTGAAACTCTTACAAAAATATTTATATATACCTAGCGATTTTTTAATATCGTTACATTTTACATATTATTTCCGTACTTCAGTTGCTCCTTCCGCAGTAGCTTATTATTGCCGATATTAATAGTCTTACTCTGATTCTGTTATAAATATATTGATATACGTAGTGAGGTCGTTGAAAAGTAATATTTTCGAGTCTATATAGGCGAGTTGTTTACGATAACTATGGCCGTTATACGTTTTCCGCGGTTTATTATTATTACTGCCGGTGATTGAACCCGCGACTCGTAAACCCTCTTTGCGAATATGTATAACAATAACAACCACGCGTGAAATGTCATATGTGATATTATTCTATTTTATTATCGTACGCATTATATTTTTTTTTTTTTTACATACAATGTGCCATGTGCAGCTACATGTAGGCGTATAGAATATCGTAAATCGAGCGCAAATGAAATGTGGTGCCGGTCGGCTTCAATCTCGTCACATTTTATTAAAATATCGTCATACATCGATATAATAGGTAAACCAACTATTGAAGTTACCGGTAGCCGATAGGTATAGGTATGGAAATATCGGTTTTTCGCGTTGTTGTATTAAAGGTATATTTAAAACGCGGAGGAAAAAACGCGACGGCGGTGGAAAAACAGAGAGAAATGCGCGTGGGGAAGTTGAGTGAAAAAAGTCGTTCCGTGGGGGCATTGTGATGAAAGCCGTTTGTTTGGTAGAAAACAGGCTACCGTCGGGTGGAAAAAAAATAAGAAAAAACAAAACAAAACAAAACTGGCGTGATGACACTCGGCAGTGGCGGCGCGCGGCGTCATGATTTAAGACTCGGCCGCGTCGCCGCGCAAGTGCGTATAGCGTTAATATTTATAATACGCGTTCGAACGTCACACAAAGGGCGATTGTGCGTGTGTGTATAAGTCTCTATGTATATTACAATAATATATAATATACGCTGGTGGGTACGTGCGGAGAAAAACACGGGAGCCGATTAAAATCTTTCTCTCGGTTTGTTTTATATTATATCTACTAATATTATTGGCTCTCGTAACCCGGTACAGCGGCGGTAGCGTCATCAGCATATATAGCACCCTGCCAACGTACAAACATAAACAGATACATACACACATGCGATGGTATCGCAGTCGGTTACAAACGCGTATAAATATAATAATATATAATATTTTTTTAATACGCGCACACTGCACGGGGGCGAGAGCGTACCTACCTATATAGAAAAGATTCTTCTTTGGTACATATATACAATGATAATAATAATAATAATAATAATACTGTTAAAGTGTCTCGTATAAGCAAGAAAACTCGTTGCCCGGTTAAATTATTATAGGTTCACAGACAGGTAAGTAGGTAGGTATACGGTATACTCGAACGCTGTGAAAATGAGTTTGAGCAAACGATGACGACGACGCACTAATGACTTCATAACTATATATATAACTATCGCCACTGTCGTTATAATATGCGGTATATACCGTTTGAACTTATGACAATGAAAAGTTAAGACCAGCACACTTTTCGATTGTTGTTTATTTTACTTTATTTTTTATACGTTAACAAAACGGAGATAACTTATTATCCAAAGTATTTTCTCGTTGTTCTTCGTTGTACAGAGGTATTTTTAAAGCTGTGGAAATGACAACGAGATTTGTATAAAATAGCATTTCTTCACTCATTTAAATGTTGCAAAAGGTAATGAATAGCTGCAAAAAATGATCGCGTGTTCAATTACTTATAAAAATAACCCACACGAAGCCACTAACTACGTATATTGACGTTCGAGTACATAACGTAATAAAGGACGTTATGAAATATGATGAAGATTTTTTGTTGACACAAAATTAATTACATTACAAAATTAAATTATAACACGAAACCACGAAGGCAAGTTTTTTTAATGGTTTTAGTAGTTTTAGTCTCGCATTATTAATGTCACGTCGGACTAAGTATCAAAACATATAAAATTAAGTTTTGTTATTATTTAAGGAAAGATTTATCGTTTCAGATTGAAAAGATAAAAAACTCATCTGAAAATTAAACAGAAACTATTTATTTTACGTTCTATATCGACCTTATTATTTATAATAATCTGTATAGAGTTCTGCATTATTTGACCTCGAGGCGTGCGTATATAACTAAAATTAAAAAAATATATTTATTGTGTCAGTGTGAAATAGTAGTTGCTTATTCTAAACCGACGTTTGTTTAAATTTATAACTATGATTGTCGTTCATACACGGGCTACACATGATGAATAGATCCATGGTAGGTATTACGCGTACTGCGTATATCTTATATATTATATATACTATATAGGTATATTTAAAATAATATTTAAGCAATTTATTCTATTTCTTCATGGGCTTGTTGTGATAAAACCAACATATGTCGTAGACCCATGCAAATATTTGATTTATTTATACTTACTTATAATTATCGCACCTATTTCACAATCTAACAGACCGTCGTATAGTTTGTAAAATATAAACTTTATAGTCGGAGCGGTGCGATATTAAATATTTTCATATACCTATTATATTATCCGCGTCTTATATAAATCATTCACCCAAAGTAAGTATTGTATATATAAGAATCACTTTTATAAAAATATGAAATTGTGATTGAAAATATTAAATTTTCTGATTAAAATCCGTAGATATGGAATGATTGCGTGCATAATGCTGTAATTCAGAGTGTTGCAGCAGGTCTTCAGTCTGGCGACATTGGCGGACGTTGACGTGTATAATAATCCTTACAGTTTTTGTCTCACGAAATTTGAAACACCCTTTATGACCGCCGCGGGAATATACGGACAAGAGGGAAATCGTCAGCACTATATACATAATATGTAGGTGTATAATACATGAAGTATATACAGATGTTATTATGTATCGTATAAATAGGTATCAGGAGTGTCGTAATATAAGTATTATATTTCTAGTTTGGCTACTGCACATTATATTATCATATAATAAGGATTAAGGACGTCGTCGACGAAATACACTTTTAATAACTTAATATTATTACACCTATCTCTTTAATAATATTATCTATGTAAAGAATATATTAAACGTGATTTAATGTGTTTGAAAAGAGTGTCAGAAATGTATGTAGACAATTCGTGTCGTCTTCAATAATATTGTCTATTGTCTTAACAAATACCTAAATAATGGTTGATGTATAATAATAAATAATAACAATTTACCGTTACGACTTTATATTTATTATTTCGTAGTTGATATTGTAACGAAAACGGAGTAATTGAGTATTTTGGTAAAAGAATAGACTATAGGACACACATTGTTGTCGTGACTTCAAACAATTATTTATTATGTTCTTCACACTCAATCAAAATATTAATATTTAATTTAATGATTTAGCGTATTTATGTACACGATGCAATAAAATCGAATTAGAATAGTACGTATAAGGTATAACGACCATATAGGAGTGTAAGCAGTCTATTATAGTGCTTAAAAGAACGCATAAATATAATGACGAGCGGCATGGAGTTCGACGGAAAATCTCCAATTTTCTACAACGCACTTCTCCAATCTCGTTCATGTATTGACTGGCAAATTGTATTACACAGATACCTTATTATTATTACAATGATATTACACGTACACCTTATTTTGCTATTGATGTAATCGCAATTTTATATTATTTTAATACATATTATTGTAGGTTTGATGTTTTCAGAAATATATCAAAATTGGTCCATATTATAATTTTTCGAATCATAAAGTTGCAATTTTTAATTTTTTTGATTTTAGTTGATAAAAATGTGTTCAGAGTTGATATAATATTCTTTCATACTATTATGAAATAATAAGTGATATATAAAACAATCGAGTACTGAAATAGTTTTTGTATTCATTTTACAGGAAAGTGATGCGTCACTTATCCACTTGGCACTTGCATCCCTTTTCAAACTACGCGTCCTCGGGTCCACCCTAACTAAGGGAGGCAGACGTCAGTTGTGCATGGTGTCTGCGTGTTGCACTTTATATTATACCACATATAATATACATACAACATAAATAGAAAGAGATGTATTTTATCCGTTACCTACGCATATTGTTCATGTCAAGTAGACGTCGCACGCGACCGTTTTCTTTTTATTTCCGTTTCCTGCCCGCTGTAAATAATACATATAATATATATAGTGAGACGCAAGCGAACGGATCTAGCTGCGTGATTTATGTGAATTTTCTCGGATTTCCCAGTATTTTCTTGTATATAAATCGGGATAGAGGATGTGGGGAGAGAGAGCATTAGACTTCGTGTATTATGCGATTCGTTACCCGCCGTATTACGGTCGCGTGCATTCTGTTGTCGACGTGCCACGCAGCTGTGGTAATTGCGCTGCGTCGGCTGAAATATCCGAGACTTCTTCGCGGTTTTCGTAGAGCAGCCTAAATGTGTCTACGGTTAGTAAGCAGTACAAGCGTCGAGCCGATTATTTTGATTACGCTGTTGTAATATATTATATAGGAAATGACTAGAAACGACTTGCATTAGTGGAATGCTTTATTTTTCCAAGAAGAACAAGCACATGTATAGCAATGTTTCGCAGTATATTTTATCACGGTGGAATACTGTATAATATATAATGTATATTATTATTAAATGAACAATTAAAATAATTCCCTATGACCCAAAGTACGATATTGAGATAACTTTTAAGACCGACAAATATTTATATTGTGATATCTTATTATATTATAGGACAAAACAATACACAGTCTATAGTATGATCATAATGTCGAAATTGAAAAGCTCATAGCAAATTCGATCACAAAAATCTTAAACGATACACAAACTATTCTTATTTTAGATTTTAAGTGGTACAATGAATAATTGAATATATTTATATGTATATATTAGTTTTACAGTGATATGTTGTTTTTTTTGTGTTTGAAGATAATTTTTATACCAGAAAACATTGCTTTAATCTTTTATATTTGCTTTCTCCTGATACTAACTAGTGATACTAAATTGGATCTAGTTTGTACAGTTGGACGGTAATACCAAAAAATCTTTTCCTATTATACTTTTAAAAATAATCGAAAAAAACAAAAACAAAGACTCGACAGGAGACAAAATAGTAGTAGTAATAGTTGACAGTAGTAGTAGTAGATTTATATAGTTATATATATATATTGTAATATAGTACATAATATATTGTACGTGGCAATCGATTACTGTAATAATGTAATTGTTATTGGTAGTTATTTACGCCTACATATACTATATACATTCACACAAAATTGTCTTACGACGAGATTTTTAGACGGCGTCGGTGAAATCGAGGAAAATACGGCGATTAGCCCGAGACGGATTAACACGGTGGCACGCGTGCGACGTAAATAAAATAAGCGCGCGCGCTCGCGGTTGTCACGAATGAAACCGATGTACGACGCGAAGAGAAAAATATCTCATTTTCTTATCCGCGGGGTTCCAATTCATTACACAGTTCATACACACACATATATAATATACGTGCGTGTGTTCTCGTTATTATTGTTGTGTTACAACAACCTTCGGACCGGTTGATATCTTGATTGCCGCGTAAATTTATTTTCTTTGTACACGGCTACGTATATTATACGCGCGCTCGTCTTTTTAGTTCTCGCACAGGCCCGGCGAAAAGGGTTCGATACGTCATAAATACTCTTAATAATATTATGTAAACATGAAAACGTACACACATACAGTTTAGACTGTTTAGAGCCACATTAATAGAAGGGGGGTAGATATATTATCTTCCCCTTCGCCTACTTTTTTGGTTCCAGAGTTTCTGTCCCAATGGCACATATACCTATATAATTAACATTATATGTATTAATAATACTGTTAATAGTATTATGATAGGATATGTTACACCTAACAATGATTGCTTGTTCGAAATAATTAAAAAAACATTTTTTTATGAAATAATAACTGTGTTCGACATTTTAAGCATTTGTATTGATTTATATAACTTTTATGGATTCGATGTAAATACTTCAGATTTTAACGAAATTTTAAGTTTCTTATTATTTTTTAAGTATCTATCCATTTTAAATAACGCTATTGTTTTTTGTTTTTTCTCATACTCACGATTTCTTTTTTTTGTTTTTCAGGCTCTGGGATCGAAATCGTCTGATGCTTCTGCCAACAAATGTTTTAGCCGATGAAAATTATGTAACCGAGGTAAGTCAACTATACATTTAAATATTTTGATTATGCTACAATAATATGATATAAGTATACATACTCACGGGTTTACTTTACACAGAATTGTTTAAAAAACTTTTGCTATCGAAGTATTGAGGCTTTATTTTTTGTATGATAAATAATTTTAGCGTGATTCATAAATGCATTAAACATTAGTCATCAATAATTATCATTAAAAATGTCTCTTGTCATCGATAAAACACGTATAGACGTATAGTAAGATAACTAAGAAATGTATAACATTATATTAAACTGAGCTGCAGAAAGGACATCACAATTAAGGCATGTTTGTACTCAGTATGCCGCCGGTTTTAAATTCTAGGAATAGATGTTAAGACAAATACAAATCCGCACTGAGTCCATAATGGTCATTCGTGATGAATATTAAATGAGCTGTCTATTGGCGGTTTCCAATGACATTATTAGTAGGTAAACGTCCTTGGATCTTGACAGAGGTTGAACAAATGCACGCAGGAGAAATGTCGGGAGCAATTTCAAACGTTTGTCCTGTGCAAGACATCATTCAATGTTTTAATTAGAAATTATTTTTTGACAGCCGATTTAAATTAAACAGCTGGGCCAATGCCAATATTTAGTAGGTTAAATGCGACACTAATAGGGGCGTGGTCGTACTTTTTGATATATCTATATGCATGCTCCCCAAACCCCAACGTGAAGGTACAATGCACATAATATTATAATATTATGTTTAGTTGCGTGATATATAATGAAGTAAGTTATGTGAGTGTACCAGGTGAAAATAATATAATATAAATAACTAAAACAGCATTTTTTCCGTTACATAATAATGCGATAGTATAATTTCATAATAATATTTATTTAATAGTATATTAAACGCTATGCATATTATTCTTATGTGCACCATTGTCCATGCAATATCTACCTGCTAAGTAAAAATTGTTACTTGCACTCTGCTGCAGTCGTCTGGGTTCAGGTAGTTGGATTATAAATTCGGACAAATGTACCTTCTTTTGCAGCAGCTACATCGACAACATCACGGTTATTTTAATAGTCGTCACTGGAGTATATATCATGTGCTTACCAGTTACCGAAGAATCATTAATCATGTAATAATATCTTCGTTCTATTGAGTGAGTTTAACCTGCAGTAGTAGTATGACACTACAATCGCTCAAAATAGGGATTAATCAAATACCTATATCCTTACACGCGCATTGTGTATAATACTATGGGCTATATTATAGTGATACATGGCGGGGAGATTATTTTGAGACCAGAGTCTGTAAATACTGTCAATTGTCATGGTTAATCTCTTTACAATACAGGTTCACTTAGAACAGTTAAATTAATTTAGTATAGTCAGCAACCCACCCATCCACCCACCCATCAAAAAATATAGCTGCATGTCCAGAAATCTTTTCAGAATAATCGTTGACATATTTCTTTCGTAATTATTTCTATTTCTATTTCTTGTATACGTATAATTTAATAATTTATACTGTTTTTTTTTTAATCAAAATACTATCTAACATTGTATGTTTTCCAGCAAGGGATATTTCTAATACATATTTTAGTATTTATAATATTATATAAATAAAACAAGTAATAACAATACATTCTATTCATGTAGATTCTATTTATTGACTGCAACCTAATGGAAGTGATTCTTGAATATTTCACATAGGTATTGTATCTATTTTGTAGTAGTAAAACCTTGATTCTAACTTTTCAAACTAATAACTCATTCGATGTCTGTTGCAAGGATCCGAACCGTAGGGGACATGACCCCGGTCCGAAGTTTTAATTCATGGTTTAAAATATAATATTTGGTTTTTTCAAATTTATATCCTTAGGTTTTAATATTTTAACCATATATAATATATTGTTAACGTTCATGATAACAAAAAAAAAGTCTATTGTAATTCATATACTTGGTTTCTCATATATGGTGGCCAACTATACAATGATAAGTGTCACTAAGATGATTGGCACGAAAAAATTTCTAATAAAAAAAGCCTTAACCATTATAATAATGACAGTGTTATTGTATAGTTGAAGAATAGAATGGTCTATGGTGAGTTTGTTTTTCGTTATATTATTATATTATGCAGACGTCGGACAAATGTGCGTAAAGAAATTCAAGACGGGTGTATAATTTTTCTCATTATAATAATTAATAAGACATTGTATACATAATATTACATCAATAAAATTGTCTTTAACAGTTTTAAATTTGCATATACAATGTACATATTTAGTCCAACTTATAATTCAATATCTTCATTGAATATACCGTTTAAGATAGTAGCTTTTAATCCAAATATCGATCGACTTATAATAATAAAAATAATAATATATTTATTACATGTATAAATTATATTATATTAAATTACGTATATTTTTGAGGCTGTTTAAAAAAAAGAGCGAAATGGTTTTAAATATCTTCTAAAATTCCAATGTAATAAGTGATCAAGTTTCTCTCAGCGGATATTGATGTATACTTAACACATATTTTTTATATGATACCACTTTATGAACAAAAACCTGCAATGTGTTTGTGTTTGTAACAAAATTCGCCTTAGGTCTGACGCGTGTGTATGTAAGTATGTACGTACTCCTCTCGCTTAAACTCAACCGTAGTATCGCGAATATATATATTATATACGTATAACTATATAATATATTAAATTATATTCACACATAAATAGAGCGATCCATTTAACTATAAATAAATAATTAATACATTAATTTTTCAAGTCAATAATTTAGTATTTTTAAAAACAATGATTTTATATAGGCATTTTTGAAATAATTATAAGTTATAACACTATCTTTAATACTATCTTAGTTTTTTGTAAAAAAATTAATTTTTAAACTATTTTTTTAAAACAACCTGTATTTTTAAATATTATGATTAGAAGTAAAATATACATTACTAAAATATTTGGTGTAATTATAGTAATAATGAATATTTTTTAACGTTTAAATAAGAGAATTTTATTATATAATTGCAACATTTTTAGAGGATTAGCTGTCTTTTATTTTATTTAGTTCGATTATAAACTTAGTACTAAAGTACTTATTAATAAATGCAATTATTTATTTAAAATGTGTTAGATATTGATGGGTACTATTTATTTATTATTATTATTATTATTATTTTAAGTGCTATATTTTTGGTTATAAAATTTAAAATATAATTTGTATCTGTAAAATCTAAAAATATAACACTGACAAATTAGTGAAAATATATAGTATTATAAATAATGATAAAAAAGGACATTTTTTAAGTGTAGCTAGTTGAACGGATTACTCCGTACATATACGGCTGTTATAACGTTAAACGTTTTGGCTGGGCATAATAATTCAAAATTGCGATTTTGGAGTGCGTTGTATGTTTAACATACACGTCACTCGAGTGGGGACGCGACGCCACGATGACGACGGGGTCGCTCATCACTCGGGGGAATTATAGCGATCCGACGTTTTATCCCAATCGATATCAAACAACCACGGCGGCGAAGGCATTGCTCGAGCACATAATATACAACGTAATAATAATAATAATAATAATACCGACGAGGGTCTCAATCGAGTGTATGTACCTATGTATGTTATTTCTTTTGTCCGACATTACAAAATTTCCTGCCGTTATGACCCGCAGGTAAATCGTGTGTAGATACATACGCGGTATACACAACAAATATTATACCATACATAGTATATATTATGTAGTATTTTAGTATTATTATTATAGGCATGGCAACAGTTCTTCGTTTATTATAACGCGTGTGTACTACAGTAATACTACTATAACGTATAGGTATAAACATATACTTGTGGCGCGCATCACACAATCTTACGCGCGAGGCCAACGAGCCAATGAGGTGCGCATTCTCGTATAATTTATATACACACGAGACGGATTACTTTAATATTATTATTATTATTGTGGTACGTACGCGATGTCTCAGACGCGTGCACTATGCCTCAGTGTGCGTTTCTCAGAGCCGATTTTTGTATGTATTATTCGGTGTTGTTATATTTCATCTCGTTATTCTGACATGTATAAATATATTAAAACCAGCATTGGGAAGTACTTAGGAAACTGCGCAGTCGATATGATAGACACGGCCACACTGGCTGTAGTAATTCTAATTCTAAATATTTATAGATTTCAGTTATCATCTATACTTACATAATACATACATATGTCGTTTATCAATATTTAAATTTTGAACGATTTAATAAAAAAAATGCCTATATGTATGTGAATACCCATTAACGTGAATTCATATTTTCTGTTGAATAGTATGTACAACCTATATACCGCCGTGATGCTCAAGCTGCGCGCAGGGGAGCGTTCAAGTCTCCACGGGATAATTTAATGGTCGGCGGTGTTCCATTTTGTAGTACAAATAATTATAACAACATTCGTAGCAGATATGTAGTACACCTATGTATTGTTATACATATTATATATACAAATTATACACGCGCGGGTCACAATGTGTGTTATACCTGTGTACACACGAAATGTTATTTATTTTTTTGACCGACAACAGGGGCGCAGACCTAACCGTCCACGTTTTGCGCCCTCCACGTGACCAGAGCGGCGCAGGACACGACCTGTTAATTAAGACATCATTCACACGTGACACATATAATATATATATATACGTTTCAAACCCTCCCTCGGCAACTAATTAATCACGGAAAAGAAAACCGTATTTCGAATAATATATTATATAATAAGGTAGTAAGGGTGACACGTATTCTTCCTACTTACTATAATAATATAATATACATAGTTTAAGCGTGTCGACATATTTCCGTCTGTTTGAATCGGTTATATCAGACGCGTGGTATTACTATAACGAACATGTCCGGTCACTAATAACGCGACCCGGTGTAAATGTATACTTATATATTTATATATATACCTATGCACTGGCAGTCTTCGTCGTTGGGTTTTCAACACATAATATTACCATAATCTCGTGACACGACACTCTTCTTTTGTGCAGGCGCGCGCGCACTAGAGAGCTCCCGTCTGCCGCCGTTTGTACATTATTATTATTTTCATCATTATTAATATTCCGACTAGTCTAATATTATAATATTATGTACATACTCTGCCGCATGGTGTAGGTGCTGAGATGTGTTCGATCCGTCGGCCGCCGGACAGCGAATGAAAACATGTACATCTCGATGATACATCATATTATTTTTCTATTCGTCGATTGTTGAATAATAATATAATATATATAACAGCGATTATTGCTGCAACATACTAGTATTCTCTTCGTACATTATGCACCGTGTCCGAATGAATATAAAATAATATTATATTATATTATTATTGTCGTACAGCGTTGCGCAGGTGATCCGACGACAATGCGCGCTGTCGTATATTATACATGAAGGTTGGATGAGGTATACATGCGTAGGTACCAATCGAACATGCGAGTACCGTTTCTGTGGCACGCAAAGAGGAATAATGTATTATTAATATATATATACACATGTATGTCAGCGTGATTTATATGTACGAATTCTGTTCGCATTGTGCGAGCGTAACGTATAGGTATGCGCGAGTCGCGCGTTCCAGTCGAATCGTTTCCACACGAGAAGAATCTCAGAGTATACGTTTTATATACCAAAAGCGAAATACTATTATAATATATATTATAGGCATTTTAATACCAGTCGTTACGTATTTGTTTATTTATTGCCCTCGATTTTTGAACATATTGCGCGATTGTATGTATATAAATACGGCTGGTGCTTTCTGTGGCCGATACTTACGGATAACGGCTCGCGTGTGATCTATTTGCAATTGTAGGAGTAAATGTATCGTGGAATCGGAAATGTTCACATTTTTTGTATACAATTTAAAACCACAAAGAACAGCTATTATGACGTGTCTACATGTTTATATATCTTATATCGTTGTGTTTTCGACGATTATTATGTTCGATTCACATAAATATACTTAATTGTTTTTTACTCTTCTCTATTCTTGACTTCTTGAGAACCGTTTGCTAATAATAACATACGCAATACTTGTAAAAAAAATACACCTCGTTTGTGTATATATGTATACCATATTATGCCTATGTATAAATACATATATTGCCATATCGGTGCACAGAAAGTATATTATACATTATACATATCAATTTATCATGTGTTATCCGGTTAAAACAAAGTGTCGTTAGCGATTGGTACGCTTGGTGAAGATTTAGCGGCTAAGCAATACATTTTACTTGTTTACCATGCTGTAGCTATATAGCATTATATTATATCGACATTACTGTACATCTATATATATATATGAAACATGGCTATATATAAAAGTAGTTTATTGGACGTCTCTTTGTGGTCGATAGATCAAATCTGCAGTATCACTGTATAGACTTTTTGAACTCTAATAAGAAGTCTAAGAGCTACGGAACAGGAAGCACTCGAATCGGGCATAAACAGTAATAAATTTACCGGCGACGTCCAAAGTCCACTGTCTGCCGCGAAGACTGGTCAAACGAAGGAGAAGGAGTACTAGTGGGAAGAATAGGAAAAAAAAATAGTGAAGACATTAAAGTGGAAATTTACGACTCCGGGCTATCGAGTTTTCTCGGATGGACAATTATACAGCTATAATTAACTTTTGTACAAAATGTGAAATGTTTGACAAAAGTTTCAAAATGCCAACGGTGATAGAGCGTAAAATGTATAACCTCCAGATTGTATTTAAAATAAACAGTCTCGTGGGATACATTCCTCGTGCAATTTTTGCGAATTTCAAGTATAATTTGATCGTTATTTTATTTTAAATTCGTCAGAGAGTATAATTTATGGCAAACTTTCGGATGTTGTTTCAAGTATTAGTAGCGCAGCACTACAAATCATATCATACAACAAACGTCGCGCAGTCAACACTACTGAACAATCGTATACAATGTATATTATAATATATAATAATACTGGTATAATATAACAATGAATTATAGGTGCTTGTTGTCGGAAAAAGTCTGGCGAATATAAAAATAAAAAGTTTACTTAATAAACCAAAAAAAAAAAAAAAAAACTGACCCTATCATAATAATATATATTATTATGATGAGCACTCGTCGTGGTATACTTTGCACTCAGCAGCATCAAAGGCTCATCGATTTGTTTCACTTCTTTAAATATAATGGTATGTATATGTACGTCTCAAGTATTTCAATGATTTAATCAGGACTAAGTCAAGTGGGTGGTCAATATAATTTTGTCACAAAGGTAAAGGTAAATACATAAAAATAATAATATAAGATAATATAATACATAAGAATACTTTACTTAATATTTCGAGTGAAAACTATCACAATATGATTCAATGTAGTTAAGCATTATTAAAAAATAATATTGTCATTATAATATTTTATCTACTTTTCTTAGTTTTAGAATTGTTTTATGTATAGAATCTTTAAGAACCAAATATAGACATTTATAATTGTAGCCTAACATAACTCACAAAACAATGCCACTAGAGCTGGCGCTGTGACAAGAAAACTCTTGAAATTATAGATACATTTTACTTGAGATTTAGCATTTCTATTATTATGTTATTTATAAACATTTGGTTGTGTAATGATTTCGAGTATTATAAAAAGAAATATTTCGAATAAGTTTTTCCACATAATAATAATATTGTTAAAATAATTAACCAATCTATAAAGATACACAAAATACTTCGTTGTGTCTCTCACTCGCCCATAAGTACACCACTGAAGTGAATATGCATAACGTGCATATCTTATTTATACTTATATATAGGTGCAGTTATTTTCGACGATTATTTTGGAATTATATCGGATTATTCTAACCGGATAATTTGTACACACGGGGAGAGGGGATGAAAAGAAACGGAATAATCAACTGGATACTCTTTATTGGACCGCGTCAGGTGTTACCTATACTACGATATAGATGAAGTTGGTTGCAAGCATGTAGCCTATATATTTTGTATTATATACTATATAGGCATACGAAATGTATCTCGGAAACACGTTTGTTTGTCATTATAATCACAAGATATTATTACGTTTTTTTTTTCTATAATTTATAATATACTTCTGCTGTAATTTTCTTCGGAACGGTGGTGCAGGGTGCTGCCAAAAACCCCGCAATAGCGTTATACTTGTTGCACCTACCTGTACAAAGCGAAGTCAGTCGTAAATTGGACCGCGGACAAAATATATATACACATATTAAAGAGAGACAATAACGTCGGTGGTTTAGCGCTGGCGGCACCCTGCAGTACGTCGCGTCGACTGCGGTACTAGGAATGCCACCTGGGAGGCGAACAGGCCGACCTTCGACAGGCAGTAGACCGCCGCCATCGCAGCAGCCGCCGCCGAGTGATGTCTTCATCAGCGCTCATCGAGAGCGCACGCCCGATCATTATTATATTATTATTATGTGTACCTATACGAATACGATCCAATCCAACATTTGGGTTATCTCTCAATATAATATGGGTACCTGCGCGTACAACAACAACAATAATAAATATAAGTGTTAAATATATATTACACCTCGACGGTTCTGATATATTATAACATGCGCAATGTGCATTGTTGCATCTTTAAATAACCGACGATCGTTCTGCATGGAATGAGTTAGTGTGTATGTATTGCACGCGACGTGGTGTTTTTAATTGAAACACTTATTGTTGTATATTTACCACATATGGCGTGTATAGACGGCGTTGTCTGAGGGGAACGAGTAATAATAATTGTCCTCGCTAATCGCAACTGAAGATGTCGCGCGCGATAAGTTAATTTATATGGGTATATATTGTACATTCTGCGTACAAATTATGACCATTTAATGGATAATATATACCTGACAACTTCTAATATACGCCAAACTAATTATTACTGACTGGCGCTGTTGATCAAACACTGCAGGTGGAAGGCAACAGACGAAAATAATAGTAATGGAAAAAAAACAGTGCAACGTATGCAACGAATGCGACGGCGTCGTTACAATTATTATATGCCGAAAGGTCTTTTTTTTTTGGATTTATTATACCCATATAGAGAAAAAAAGTATACATAACCGGCCGGACGCCGCCGCCAACGAGCTCTGTCGCGATGTCCTTTTCGGGCACACAAAGAGAGAGAGATGAGATTTCGCCGGTTAATTAGTCGCGTTTACTTTCCGTCGGCGGCACCCGTCGTCATCGATATACGACGACAATTTAATTTAATATACCTATACATGTACATATACGCGCATAATACAGCTGCACTCTTCTATTTCTGGGCTGTCTGAGGAATCCGGAAATTTGCATTCGCTAATTAAACCGCGTCGACCGCATGCCGAAGTGTATACTGTAACATATACATAATCATATATATATAGACATAAACGATCGAAGCGGTTTGCCAAGAGTCAACCAAAGGGGCGGCCAGAGTAATATTGAGATTGAGAGAGACAGACAGAGAGACGCGGACAGAGCGTCGTATTATAATAGAAGAAAACGTATTGTATGTTAAGAAAGAGGAGATAGATGTGAACGCCCGTGTGTCGCGTCTGGGCGGCCAAAACGAGGGGATTAAAATAATCCGCTGCCGCATAGCTCGTGACACTGTTGTTAACAGGCTTTCTCGATTTTAGTCCGGCGACCCGAGTTACGCGCATACTGCACACGATCTACTTGCGCACAAATTGTCTTTTGTCTGCGCATTGTGATACATAAATATAATAATAATCGTTAGATCTTCGCCTCACACGTATATTTCATGTAGTTATAATATACTCCACTCCCGGAACTACGCCGTTCTATGTAGAGGCCCGCCTTTACTTGATTCAGATTCCAAAACATATTGTGTTTGCGATAAAGCTCATTTACCGATCTTCGTTTGCTGCGTCACTATTCACTATATAGATACCTATATAAAGATACTCGTGGCGCAGTGCCGCAGTTGTACCATTATATTATATTGCCACCATAGCGGTCACTAACTGTGTATATAACACAACTTATTATTGTATAATCATAATAATAAATTGTACTGTATGTTGTGCATGTATATATAGTCTGCAGTATTATAGGCGTCAAAAAACGACGACGGCCGAAATAGAATTTGAGATTTTTTTTTAATTTATATACCCTCGACCCGTGTCCGTTCTCATAGATTTATTTTAATTGAAATAATGAATGAATTTCGGTCGGCTTGGAGTTTTGCCCAAAACGTAAATTACGTACAGCGTCTGGGGAAAACAAATCTTATAAAATATGTCATCTTTCGAACAGCGAGTAGTTTATAATAATTCATAATAATATTATTATACCACGGTAATAAACACCAATTGATTATTATTCACGCGCAACAAACCAGTATTTTGGTGGTTTTCAACAAATTTCGAATAATAATTTGTTGTCTTTGCTATTTATTTACAGTTAACTGGACTTATGTCGAAACCAATACGACCATAATAATAATATTAATAATATAATGATATTCTTGTACCTACGTTAATAACACTTTTGAAGATGAGTTACGGCGTATGGGTAAATAATAATGTAGTACTTAGTAGTACTGTATTCCCGGTCTTCAACGTTTACCGCGAATTTGGGAAGACAGGTGTTGTCATAATTTACATTGTTATATACGTAACATGTCTTGTTTAGCCATCGTTATTATCGTCGAGGTATAATTAAACCGTGCAGTTCAATAGTTTAACTACGTTAGAAAACATTTTAAATACTTCTAAACACGATATTCATAACAATTTACATCCTGTATACTTACAACTATATACGTGGGCACGATAGACCCATCCGTCTAGCGTTGATTGGATTATTAAAAAAAAAAAATAATGTTATTAGTCTACAGGCGCTCCACTAGGAAGTCAGACACTTTCGTCTGGGGTTGGGCCTTCCGATTTTTGGGTATCACATGTGCGTGATCATATGGTACTTTACAGCAAAGTTTTCGTATTATTTTTTTTTGAATTATTACTCATACAAGATTTAACAGTGTATAAGTTATGACTTACGAGTATGAGATTCAGTTGAAATTACCGTCGGCGGTGTCGTCGCAATATATATATATATATATATATATAACTGCAGCAATAGCAGCAGACACCGAATCAAAAGAGAGTATAACATATAATAATACGAGTATAACGATTGCTGCCGACTGCGTATATTATAACTACGGGGGTGAACAGCAGGTGTTAGATATACGCGAAGAAAATAAAATATGTTGTTAACCATTATAAAGATACATTTTTTTCTTCCCGAGCGAGAGTGTGTTTATTATAATTGAGTTGTTCGGCATGCCGCAGTTAATTTCCACAAGATATATTATCTTGTATTTTACGACGCGCGTATTACTGCACTAAGGTGGTATATAAGAATTAAATAAAATAAAAAAAATTCTAACCGCACGGATTAAAATATTATTATTATTACGCGTACCGCTTAAATTATACGCGTTATACACCGACGAATTTGAAATTATTTTTCGTCTATACCCGTACCTATGTAATATGTATGTAATTTATATTATTGGTATAGGTATAACCTGCGTCGCGTATAACACCTTAACACGAAGACGGCGCACACCTTTATAGCGCGATGGCGGCCGACTACCATATACTTTATGAATACGTCGTTCGCAAAACGATTATGGAAAATCACGCAACTGTGAATATCTACGTTTGATCGTCGGGGGTGCACGGTGGGGTGTCATATAAATATAACGTACGGCCGTACGGGGTGGATATTATTATTATCGTGTACCTTCACGCGGGACAACTATTGTAATATCTCTCTCTCTCTCTATATATATATATACGTTTCCTGCTACTCGCCATGTATTATATTATAACATAACGTATATATTATGCTACTGCCGTATACCGCGTGCGTGTGATGTAGCGATGACTACGACGACGGTGCACAATGCCGCGCGTGAAGAGGATGTGCGCGCGTGGTCTTGGCGTGTACACGTTTAACGACAAGGCGTGTATACACCGTGTTCCTTTTGGTAATATATATAATACCCATAATATGTCGTCGTCGACCGTCTGCAGTGGTGATCGTCGAGAGGGGTTCATTGTGTGCCACCATGTACGTATATTATAGTATATATATATTATAAATGCGAGAACGGTTGTCGCCGAAGATTGTCACGACAGGGCGTCCTTTGATGGGTACATGCACATATTATTATATTATATATTATGGCCATTGGACTTATAATATATATATATAAAGGTATATTATATATATATTATATACACGCCAATGCGCACAATGTGCGGCTGCTGCTGCTGCTGCTGCTGTATAAGGCATAGCGACGACGACGATTTTTTTCTTCGGGGATAGCCTACCCTCTTGGGTCAACCCCGTCGTAAATCGGATTACGCCGCCGCCGCATTGTCCAAGTATAACCGATGTACCGCGGTTTTATTGACCGAAATCGTTCACCGCAGCACAGTTTCTGACATTATTTTTACGCTTTCGTGTATACCGATTTATTCCACAGTGATAGAGTTGAAGAAAAAAAAGAGACGACCAGGTCCTCTGTAGACGCGTTCCTTTTGTCTTGTTTCACTTCTTAACCACCCCGAAGCGTGGACCGCAAACGGCAATCGCTCTTCTCTCACACAATGAGCATAATACACGTGTATAACATATTTATATTTTATTGTATACAATATAACCAATATATATTATACTATATATACTTCTACACCTCGCATCGAATCTGCAGTAGCCGACCGGCGATCGCCGAGACAAGACGTAACTGTGCTACCTCCGTCGCGGTCGCGTTATACGTTTGATGCTGATACGTGCATATAAATCCCAATCTGTCGCCGATGTTGTTGTTCGTTCTGTCGGTTTTGAAAAAGTTTTCCGGTTTAAGACACTATAATATTTTGTTATCGCGCGACACATGGACGCTTATATTTATGGTAAGTGAAAAATAATAAAAACAATTATTTCATTATATTATATGTTGTATCTACACATTATACAGCGTCTGGCTAAACAGGTCGATTATATTATACATTATTAAAGCAATAATTATTATACGATTGTATTTTATAACATTTTTGTCGATGCGCTTTCGGCTATTCACATTTTTCTTATTTGTTATAACATATTATTCATTTAACTATAAAATATAAAAATAAATAAATATAATATATAAAGGTATCTACTCTATATATTCGAACGTTTTACTTCAAAGCGAATTGTTTGATGTTTTATTATAACTAGTCCCGATCTAATTATCAAACTGGGTTCGAATAAATCCATTAAACTGCCCACATTTGGATAGACTATTTTTATTAGTATTACATTATTGATGGAGTTGTTGAATTTGAATTTGCTCGGAGTCGTTAAATTCAGTACATTTTATACTGCACTACTACATTATATATGAACTAATAGTGATAAAGTTTTGACGATAAATCTGTCATGTATGATAATTTACCTGCTGAATATTTATCGAAATCTAATTTAAAGATACCTTCATGTATAATATTACCTACGTATATATATATATATATATAATATATATTATTACTAATATATAGGAATCATTTCAGTTAGTAATATAATAATAATAAAAAAATTGATAAAAAATACAAATATTTTATTTTTTTTAAACATTTTTTCCCAACCCACTGTGCACCGGTTACAAGCAATATAAATTATCGAACTTGTTTTTTCTTCTTTTCTTCTGAAACCGTCCAGAGCTCACACACACATACTAAGGTACGTTGTTTGTTGAAGAACGGGAGAGAATCGGTTAAGACCGCGAAACAAGGTCGCGTGACAGTGCACGTATATATAATAATGTTCACAGGAAAATATGGCCTACACGGCTTGTATTTTGTTTTTTTCAACTATATATATAATTTAATTTTTCTATCACTGGTACGACCGGTCGAATAAATCACTATATTTGTGCTTTGGTGCCCACTGATTGCGCCTTATGTACGAGATCGCGCGCGCGTGCGCGTGTGTATGTGCTTCGATTGCGAGCTCTATTACAAGTGATTTATTGGACGAAATAATAGTAACACGAAAGGTATATATCTCACGAAATTTCCTCAACCGCGTACACGCCTTATAGGTTGTTTTTACTCCTCGGGTATTATATGTACACATACATTATACATATATTATGTATTGTGTATATATTATGTACGATATAGTCGTTGGCTCGCGCAATCGCGTTTTATTATCTCTCGTTTAATTTATTATTGTTTGAAAAAAAACCTTCTTTAATTGGCGGATCTCTCATCCCATGACTCCGGCGGCGTGACGAGTATATACATTATATATGTATAATATATATATACACGCTTACATATTATACACGTTGCAGGACGGCGGTTAATTGGTCCGTTATACGTCGGTGTGCGCGCGTCTGTGCAGTTCGTGTGTGAACTGTGCTCGGTGACTTGAATACGTCACCAAATTATCGTGTTCGTTTAGACTCTATACTATACAGGAACATCCATATTAATAATATTACGCAATGATAATATACCTGTATTATAATATAAATACTTGATGTCTGTCGGTAAATGTTATATGGCATATTATCACGGCATTATACGATGACGAAGACGACTATATAATATTATCGCGGTGTGATGAGGTTTGAGGGGAACCACTGGACCGACGGAGTTAATGATGACATTACCGCGCGCCGAATCGTGACTGTATACGAGAAGAATATATCGTATCTCGGGCGTACTGTGTACCTATATATATATATATTTATAATATAATATTGTAGAGGTGGTTTGGGGCCGAACCGATACTCTGTGTTCTTCATCTCCTTTAATGCAGCTGCAACAATTCGTGGTGGAATGGCCCCGCCGCCGGTCTATTGAGATTGCTATATACCTACGTGTTCCTTTCAACGTTGTAACACCAATTTTCTCGTTTAATATAACCGCGCGAGAGCATGATCTTCCCTCCCGCCTGGCGTATAACGCGCGCGGGCGTGTGTGTATATACATTGTACATATATATATACACGCACTCCTCCCGAACGTTGACCGTTGGGGGGGGGGGGGGTGAAGGTGGCTTAAGATAGTATGTATATGTATTTTGTTTTTATTTATTTTTTTTTACGCGTGTAAGTATATATATTATACTTCCAAACAAAAGGCCGCCTCCGGTCGTCCGCTTGCTCCATTGGCTGGTGGAGGGGGGGATCGAGGAACGATGAAGACATTAAAAAACCATCAGACCGCGAAGCGCGCACCGAAAATCCGTTTTTATCGGGTTGATTACACAAACACAATATAAATTGTGAGGAACTGCGGCGGCGGCGGCGGCATAATTACTTGTTTGGTGCGCAGTGTTTATACCCCACGGTACGCGCTCCGCCGCGCACAATATAATATATGATAAAATAATGTATAAATATTATATACACTGAAAGTTACATAGTATATAATATATATTGTACACGGTGAATACCAAATCGTACAATAATATCTATATACGAGAGAGATGCACGTCGATACCCGCCGAGAGTGTTTACGGAAGCGTAACCCCGAACAGTATACTGTTATCGTGTATATTATATTATATTTGTCGGGGTCTTTACGAGAGCCGCCGCCGCAGAAAACGCTACCGGCATTTATAGAAATTGGTACCAGCTTATATGTTATATTATATGCGCATACAATAGGTATGAGGTACCCATAATACATACTTGAAACAAGCATTTTCTTTGCGTGACATGGACCGCAACGTCGCGTTTCCCGTGCGCACACATACACGTTAAATATAATATAAGGTATATGCATCTATGTACCTATGTATTATACGAGCTCTCTGCAGTTCTATATTACATCGTCGACTGCGGCAGCTGGCCCTTTCCCCTAGCTGCGGTCGCGGCGCTCTCTTTTTTACGGTCTTCTCATCATGTCTTACCCTCAATTAAAGGCATTATCCGTGCACGACGTTTGTGCGTACTTATTTATATATAATATATATCTATATAACGTACTGGTTTCGAAAATGTATCTTATACCTATGTATTACAACGAGCGGCCATTATTATCTATATAGGTACTTGCGGCGATCATAATATTATTATTATTATTATAACCGTCGTAGTTGTTGTTGATGTTGTGGCAGTGTATATTATATACTCCATCTTTACCGGATAATTTCTTCCCACCGCCGATGAAATAATACCATATAATCCTTATACATTATAGCGTTTCGATATACGTATTTCAATATAGTACATTTTCTCCCCTCGCCTCATCTCACTGCATCATCTTAACACCAGCGTACCATACAGTTTTATCTACAAGTAATACATATATGTAGATAGATGGTAAGTATATACTATACGGCGAAGGGAATTAAAAACGAAATAATTGCGAGCGGTTGCTCATTATTGATTTTAATGATTAGGTAATTTTAAAGAATTTGTTCAGAACAACAAAAATTAAACATTTGTGATTACTTCAAGAGTACAAAATTTGATATGCACTAACCAATTGAGATATCGGCAAGAGAGAATATTATTTATGGTGCAATTTTTTTTTTTTTAACGACTTAGAAATTGTACATACTCATATTAATGTAAAATACAAACACTCGTCTTGCTAAATTATTATGTCTAGCTATATAACAGGTATTTACAATGGCTAGTACGATTGGTTCATGTATATTGAAAATTCTTTAACACAATCATCAATTATAAAAAGCATCGTTAGATTAAACGATTTAATCTTTGTTTGAAAAAACACGGGGACAAATAGAACATATTATATTCATCCCAAAAACTATCTTATCGTAAATGGATATAGTCGCGCGCGTTCAAATCCTAATTAATAGTTTGTACGAGTACAGGTGTATAATGTTTAGTATACTCATCTATAACCCAATAATTCGCGTAAACACGTGCGAATGGCCGTGGACGTTGCAGTAGCCTAGGGCGCCTTATCGTACATAACGATGTTATAATATAATAATTTTTTATCGAAATGTTTGTTCGCGTTCGTACTTTTACCGCCATTTTGTTTTTTCGTCCGCTTCAATTAATGAATTAATGTGTACGCGCACACCCGCTAACCATCCGCAACATATTAAAATGAGGTTGGATTTTAACCCGACGCTCATTGTGTTGTGTAATAGGTATATATATATTCAGTGGAAGCACTGTTAAGTAATGCGATATTAAAGACGCAAAAAAATACACAGCGTGGTATATATAGTCTATATAATTATATGTGTTTAAAACATAATGCGTTTTAATGCATATATATAATACATATACCTGCTAGTTTATATAATAGTAATAAATTAACAAAACCGTCAAAACTGATTAAAAATATCTCAGTGTTTGCTCTAATGTTTTTAATGAGATCCGTATAGTAAGACGTTGTTACAGCCGCATATATATATAGTAAGAGAGTACTACCGTTTATAATAATATGCTTTTATTAAGTTTGTTGATGTAGACATAAATTGTCTCGCACTGATTGTTGTAAGGAACGCATATTTTAATTTTAATAAAGCTTTAATTTTAACACTCTGCCCCTAAATCGTAAATTGTATTAAGTCGTTTATATAATGTGTTACGATTTGAAACGATCTTGTATTGGACATTGCACGTAAATATGTATACATATATATGTTATTATTTGTAGATGAAATTTATTTAAATAAATAAAAATAGTCTAAGTATTAAATATGACTTATAACTCATAAGATTTAGATTATTAGATATATACATCGTTGTAAATAAATTACACAACTATTAATTTTCGGAGGTGGGATTGAACCCCTAAAACCTGCCCTATCTCAAATAGTTTCGTATAATCTAATCGTCAATTGAATTGTCATTGGAAATACGCGTCAAGATCGACAATTTCGACCTCGAACCACAATAGAATCAGTGGTAAATATTATACGATACACATGAATCATCGTTTGAAGGACATAAAAATATATATCTATACGCCGGGTAGATATATGGCTGTAATGCTATATAGGTATTGGCAATATTGCGTACACGTCGAATTTTCCGCCGGGTTGTTTCACAAAAATTGACTTATTATGAACAGCGTCCTACAGCAGTGTGTACCTATAATACATGTATAATATATTTTCATATTATATTAATGCGTGCTGCGTGCACTGCGCATCAGCAAAGGTGGAGAAGGTACAGCGTTTCGCACACGCGCTAGTATATTATAGTATATAATATTGTGTTGTATATACCTACGATAGAATGACGGCGATTTAAATGCTGCCGCTTGCATTATACTATCATTTAATAATAAGAAACGCGTCGCTCGTTTTCTAAATAGTCATTTTGACGATTTATACGTGCCCTCAGCGGTCTCCCCGAGAGTTCTGTGTATACATACCTACTACAGTAATATATATACTAAGATATATTACTTATATAAATGTATAATTTATCTGTTTGTGCATGTCCGCGAGATCCGCCGACTTAGCATAAGTGCGTAGGCTAAAACGGATAAAAAAAAATAAAACAAAACGATAAACACGAAACCGCAACGTGTTAAACAAAAACAATGGAACTACGCTGCTGTAGCGTGTGCGCGCTTAAATTTTTCGTTGTTTTTAAATCATGATAAATTGACCTTTTGTTTTTGATATTTTGTGCGCATGTAGGAAGAAGACGATTATCAGTGGTGGACCGAGGAGGACCTGTGGAAGTTTCCCCCGCCGCCTCCCCGTCCACCGTTCCTGGAGCCCCCTTATCCAGACGGCCTGACCACTTGCGACCTGTGCACATGGGCCCTACAACCTCTAGACGGCACTGACAACGGTGAGTGTTTTAAACGGCTATTGTGTCGCTCATTGTATTATTTAACGTTCTTTTGTTTTGTTTTAACCGGGTCTGCCGTGTATATAAATATATAATAATATATTATATACTTATAAATTGTATAACATAGGTACCCCCTTCTCCCCGCTATTATATGACCACAGACTGAGATTCCCCTCCCATAATCAAACACTTCGTACACCGACGAGCAATGGTTCGAGTGCACACTGCACCGTCGTTAGGTAATGATTTTTGTTTTCACGCGTCTGATTGCGATCGAAATAATATAGTAAGTTTTTGCCTTGTGTTCTGGGCATTATACGCCCCGCGTTCGTGTCGTTTCTGCAGCTCGACTGAGCACCTCCTCTTTAACGACGACGTCCAAATCACGAATGTTTTATTTATTAATTTACTTTTATTTTTTCTGTCTTCGTTTATGCATCTCTCTCGGCTGCTGCCGCCGCCGTGAACATCTGAAATAGTTTTCAGCCGGGCCTAGCCGTACAGAAATATACGTTTAAGGGATATACGCCCAACAGGAAATTGCTCGTTGGCCGCAATCCAATTCCGATAAATTAAATGATGACAATTGGCTCGTATCACCAAAGTTTTCATTATGTTTGCCCTCTCGACGTGATCTTAAGTGGAGTACCGATCTATTTGGATATTTTTAGACGATAATAATAACATTTCCGCACCAAAGTCAACGACAGTTAAAATGGCTAATTAGACGTGTAATATAAGTTTTCTTTAGAATTTGATTACATCATTTAAAATAAAGTACTATAGAATACATATAGTAATATAATATAATATTATTATGACAATGATCACATTTTATCGTGGCTTCTTTATGATCTTAAATTTTTCTTTAATATTTTAAGATTTCAATCATAATATTACCTATATTGAATTCTAACAATTAATCTTGAATAACATTTTAATTTACGTGTTATGTATTTTGATATGTACATTGTACATACTTATTATTACTTACTCATTTTAGTGGAATTTAAAATTTCTAACATATTACTTAAGAATTTACTATTGCTTCCCGTTCGTAAATCGATTGCTATATCATTAATTGTTATTAATATGTACATGCATATTTTAAACAAAAGTCAAGTATTCATTGGACGGTTTCTCCAATTAAAATCTTTCAAGCAGTGTGAAAATCTCATGTTCATATACTTACGCTTATATTTTATTAATAATTAATTACAGATTTTGTATTCTCTGATAAATGTAAAAAATTAAAATTTGCTAATTCCATAAGCTAATTGAGCTTATGGAAAAGCACCTAAATAATATGAATTTAAAAGTAGATGATTTACGAGGCTAAATTAAACAAGATAAAATAAAAAAAAAAAATGAAGCTTAAATTATAAAGTATAGCTTGAGTGTAATTTTATCAATACCTTTTCGTACAACATAATAATATACCGTCGAAACACAATTCACAAAAACGATTTAGCGAGCTCTTTTCGTGCCTTCGTGCACACACGCATATATATTAGATTAACTGCAGCAGTAGTGGCTGTATTTAAACGTACAACTCACACATACACACACATATATATATAGAGTTATACTAAACTAATGGTTTCATTCAACGGTGCTTTTATGCTGCGTATACGCATATATATATACGTGATATCGTTCGCGGCTTGGGCGATTTTGCATTCCATCGACACGTGCCATTAAAACGGCAACAAATCACCGTCCTAATGACTTTCTAGTCGACGTCAAGGTGTAGTACGTATATATAAAACAGACAATATATATATGAAGAACGTATATACCGTACGCGTGTAATATACTGCCGCAGAGAGAGTCCCGACTGCAGAACATTGATTGCAACCGACACGATATTATTACGTACGTCCAGAGACATACGAGTCGTACGACCGACAGGACAACGGGAGGTATTTCGTTGAAAGCTATTCCCATTTTCCATAGACTATAATATAATCCATAATAATAATAACACCTAATATGTGAGGTACTTAGATGGGTAGTGTAACAAGCAACTAATATGTACAATGTATACAAACTTAAACAATTTGTTACACAAATTGTACCGGCTGATAAATAATAATTATTTATTATTCACTACATCGACATAATATAGTCGAATGTCTGACAAATAGGTATAACAAATAACGATATAATATAATATATTTCTACAAATTTTTTTTTCGGTTAACCCGATACGGTGTTTTGAATGGAAATAAGTCAAAGAAGAGTGGTAGAAATGTTGAGTGTCATATTTTTGGGAATAAAAAGTAATCTATACGTACTTACTTAATTTGTTTGTGATTAGTATCTATAGAGCGGCACCATACAATTTGCTAGGGAGTGGAAAATTTGTTAACACGACAATGAGTAAACCTTGTATGGCTGTATGTTTTTCGGTCAGCCCAACGATTGGCATCTAGTTAAATTGTAATAGTGTGTTTTATAGAATATACATATTATGTGTATATATTATATGTATACGTCGGAGTGTTAAATCGTTTGCAGCACGCCGCGGAGTTTTACGTCTCGGCCCACACGACAACGGCGCAAACGAAATAATTAAATTTTCGTGTTGAAAAAATAAACATACACTGGTCAAACCCACTCGCGTACAAATTTTCAAAACGAAAACATTTCGGATGTCGACAATGATCCTTAGATCATCTATCTCTCTTTCTATGTATATATATGAATATATTCGACTACCTGTAGAAGTTGTGTCCAAATAATTTGTATTCAACTACCATAAACTTGTTTTTGTGTTAATATTATAGATTATACTTCGACAGACACATTAGAATAGCTGAGAATAGGTTACGATGATACAATTGATTTAAATATACATAATAATACGTTTATATAGTACACACAGAGTATAAACGTGATAATAAAGGTAACAGTGTGGCACTCGTTTAAAAACTTTGGAATCAATGAAATTCTTTGGATATATTATTATAGTTGAAAATGTGTACAGTGCGAACAGCTGTATAATATATAATATTATGTAATATATACATACATACACGCTCGACCTCTGTCCATTAATATCGATTATGTGGAAACACCTCGTTTAAGTAATTCTTATGGATTCGAATTTAATGTTTATTTTATTTGAAATAACGACTAGGTTTTCGTTTTTATATCTCAATTTCGTCGGATATTTGAATAAATTCTCGTTTTCATTTGCATTAAATAAAATATGCAACTTTTAATATAGCTGCCAACAGCAGTTATTATTATAGTAAGTACCCATATATTAATACCCATACATATATTACATACAGTTGCGATATAATTTGAATTTTCAGTTCTATTGACGTGCATTAGCCGTTAGCCGCAAATATATATAGTGTGCACGTGCATATACTTAACATTTACGTGTTTGAGACAGTTTGGCTACGACGCGAAGAACACAACCGGGACCAAATGGTACATGCAATATCCAAACGCTAATGTTTTTTAGGTGTATATACACAACACATGATCCCGGACGTTTGGGAATATAAGACCGCGTTATTATATAGTTATTTTAGTATATTTAGTCAACGACACTGCGAGAATCACGCAGAAAACCTGGATTTTGGCATGAAAACCAGACCACTATAATATATATCTCTGGTCTCGCTCCCGATTACAGGGTGCGAGCACTCGTGTACACACACATTCGTACACTATTATATGTGTACCGAACAAGGATGAGGTGAACGAAAGAGGAAAACATTAATCACGTCACTTTTAACACGTCTCCCGTGATATATATATATATATAAATATATTATACATATATTATATATCTATAATATCGCGTCTGCTGTGTAATTTTTTTGTTTGCCGAAAACCAGAATGGCGTTATACGTTTATATATATAATATACGCCGACACAGCCCAAAGGAGCTTATGATTTGTGTATGTTATGCGCAACAGACGTTTAACACCGACGACAAAATGAGTTGTTACAATCAGAGCCGCCGGAAAGAGGTGTAACTCCATATTATTATATATACGCGTGGTCCGCGCGCAACATATTATAGGCACTGCTATATTATACGTCCTTACGGTTATTATTATTATTTTTTTTCTCCGTCGCGTTCAAAACCGGACCCGCTCCTGGATTGGATAATGACGGTTCGGAAACGATCGTAATGAATGGGTTCTTATCACCGTCATGGGCGAAAATATCACGTTCCCCCCGAAACGCTGCAACGATGGCGGCGGCGTCGGATCTAAACATGTTACATAGGTAATAATATGTACACCCAATAATACATGTATTATGTACTAGCTATAGACGTACGTGTAATACATCTGCACGTCATGTTCGTTATAATATGAACGTGGACGTCTGGGGGCGGCGGGGGAGTGGTCAGGGGTGGTAGGAGGGAGAGGGGCAACGAAAAAAAATATATAACCAACGAACGGATTTTTAATTTAGCTATCAGTTGATACAATATCTTTGACAGGTATAATTATGGATAGCCGACAGAGACGGGTTCATGTGTCTGCGCGAGTATGTGTGTGCGTGTGTATACGCATGCGCGTGTGTGTAGATCCATGACATTTAATTAAAATATATATCAGCAGTGTTAGTTACATATGGAGAGGAGAAGTATTATGTACACTGTATAGGTATATAGGTGTATAGCTGTTATATAGCCCACGGGTCTTATGGGCGCGAGTTGTGTTTTGTTCGGACCAAACCGCTCGGGAACAAAGACCCGAAAAAGGATGTCATTTTTTTTCTTACACTCGCGTCAGCATAACGTTATTATCATTATTATTACCATGACGACGACGACGCGATATACGCGATGAGAAAACGCGCCCGTCGATCAAGGTATCCGATCCCGACTTGTCATCATCGGCGCTGCGCATTTCACTCGGAGAATACGACGAAATGTTATCATCGCCATAAGACACTGTATCATTATATAATATGACCCTGTCAGTACTATGCAATCATTTATATTCACACTTTTTGTTTTAAATTTTAATTGTAATTCAGCGGACACAATAATATTAGTTATAACGTACGTAGCGAGAAAAATATTTTTTTCCAAGACATAAAATGTATAAGACACCGAACACCGTTTATTACGAGAAAAAAATATGAATACTAATTTTTCGGGAGATCCATACTCGTGCGTAAAAAAATATACCGAATGCAGACGATGACAGCAGTTTTTTCTGTTATCCGTGAACGATTTCTTGTCGATCTCGTTCTTCTTCTCCGTTCAAGAGAAATGATGGTAATTTGAAACTCACCTGAGATGTACGCACAGCAGCTGAATTCCGTTGTGTGCGTGTTGTGCTTACCGCCAATATTTACATATTTACGGTCCGAAAACCTTTTCAACTGTACAAACAAGAAGACGTATACTAAGGCACTCTCCAAAATCTCGTGTGTATTGGTTTACCTGCAGCAGTTCATTGAAGCCGTATAGGAAAAAATAAATAAAAATAAGCGAGCAAAACGAGTGGAAACAAGTGTCTCCCTGTGCGTAAAACCCGAATCCACGGGGAGAGCTCGTTAGAGATCACACAAACGACGGCGGCTGCAGTGGCGGTGATGAAAAACCGGCTTCGGAAATATTATAATTTACGGTCTTCTCCGAGTCTATACTGCCGAAAAATGAAAAAAAAAACGACTCGAACAATGTTTAAATAAAAACAAATACAAAACACACAAAAGGTCATCGAATATGGACACGTATAAATCGTCAACGAATTCATGAAATGTTTTATTCCTTGTAGCCGCCTCATCGGCCGGTATACGTCTTATAGGACGTATATATATATATATATACATAAAACGTACGAGAGTATACGCGATTATAGACCGTGATAATCGCTGGAAAAACAAAACGCGTATAATATATAATTTATAGCATTAATATTAATAGTATTTTTTATTTTTCATCAAATGATCAAAAGATTTATAATGCTGTAAAACAGTTTGTATAAGTAATCTTCATTTTTTTTTTTTGTTTGATACACCCCTTCAATAATTAAATGTTAATTTTAAAAATATGATTGGTATTATAAATATTTTAAATAAACGCTCTTAGTTTAAATTTAAAATTATAAACTACAAAATATTAATATTGTGGAACTCTGCAAGAAGTTTTGTTAAGATTTTATTTTTTATTTTTAAATATCTTTAAATAAATAATTATTTATTTTTCATTTATATAAATGTCCAGATTGTCGATTCTTCCCTTTTCAATTAATCTGTCATTATTTCACGTTGTACACATTATATATTTTACTGTATGTACCTACGCGTGAGAATAATCCAAGTTCAATATCTATGTGAAACGGAATAGCTTACGTTTAGATACATATTACATACAAATATAATGTAACTATTAAATATGTGGTTGTCTACAGTATTAACGCTGGAATTGAATTTCGAGAAAAAAAATAACAACTTACATATTTTTCTGGTAGTCATTGTGTAGTTTAGATATTAATATATCAGTATTAATTATAATACTCTAAATCACATATAAGATATGTCGTGTAAATTATTTAATGATTATATAGTTTCTCATGAAGTATATAATTGTTTTTTCAACAGTCAGCAAATTGTTTTGTCGAAATATTATTAAAAGTGCGACGTTAATTACACAAAAACTCGTGGCTGTTATTTAGTATAGGTAGATACGTTGGTATACACACGTTACATACATATTTGATGGTGTTTATAGAAATATGTTTTTATAAAGTAATTAATTATGTAAAAATATTCAGCGCAAGCTTCATTTAGCTGCGTGTTTTATATCAAATTAAATCGAGTGCAATTTCGTCTAGGCATATTTGCGATTATCGATTATTCCAATCAAATATGCAAATTTATAAATTACGGGTTCCAAATAATCGTAAACATTAAACATAGTTTAGGACTTAAATATTTGCATAACTGTTCGCATGACCGTATAGCAGGCTTATCGGTTTTTGTATACCTATACGACTATATACAACAAATAACAGCACCGTTTATATTATAATATTGCGTACATACTACTGTAATATTTTAGCATATTATTATTATTGTATTATAACCACAATATTTGTTTTTGGAGCATGTGATTTCGATATGCTTCAGTTGGAAAATTTAATTACTTTTCGCATTCGTTAACGTTACTTGAAAATGAATATTTTATCATTTAATTGAATAATATATAATTTTAAAATGACTGGAGTTTGTCGTGAAATGATTTGTTTGTTTTTAATTCCGTAAGATTATAAAATAAAACAAGAAACTATTATATACAAAGATGATGGCAGTCGCGGCGGGAAGACTAATTATATTCCGTCGTTAAGGCTGATAAAGTTCCCAAACAAAGTTTTTAGTGCACTTCAGTTAAAATCGTTAATCCGTCTCGGAAATCTTCAGTTGATTTTAAATCACTTTATATACATAATCGTAGGCACAAGTACAGTGAGCGGTGCACGCTATGTTTTAATAAAATGATAAAAAACAATGAATTTCCAGACGACAGCTGATCAGCGTGTAATGTACTATGGAAGGTGCGTGCATTATATTATCCATCAACTAGATAATTATTGTTATATTATAATCTCGCTGTAGCCGCGTTAAACTATAAATTAAAACAAACACGTCATACATCATATTATATTATATTTATACATGATTATATATAGTTAAACGATTTAAATTTCGGCAGTTAATTATAACAAGTATAATATAATACAGGTTTATTGTAATTTTGTGGGTAGCCATAATAATATCGAAATCTCGGTTGATGAACTTTGGTGCAATTTTCATTGGTATGGATGCGTCATGATATATTGATATATATATTATATATTTATAAATATTAATCGTCTCTCCGTCATTGTGGTTGTGTGTATAAGCGTGCACAGCGGCAACGGCCGGACGATTCCACAGCCTTCAACGAGTGTCAGCAAATAAATTACATTTTTAATTCGTTTTGAAAGTTGCCAGTTGCGTATACGTGTGTCGGTCGCAGCGGCAGCGGTGACTGGGTGTAATCATTAAATAAAATATATAAACCAACGTGTGCGCATCATATATTCATACATACATGCGTGTAATAGTATGTTGTATGGGATTAGGTACACTCGTCGACATCACCGTCGTGTTGATACGTGTAAATCTGTCGGAGAGAGAGATACAGATAGAAAATCGTTCGTCGTCATTATCGTCGACAACTCCTACGTACAGTATATTGCTCCTATAATATTATACGCTGCGGTGGATTGGCGGAATACCAATAGTAATAGTAACAATAATAATAACACGATCACGATCATCCGAGCGTAATCAAAGAAACGTTCATCGATAAAATATTATGTAGCTGTATTATGTACAATATATATATACACACACAGGGTGTCTCACTATCATTGCGTCACCACTCTGTACTTCAATAATATTAATAAATCCTTATGTTTAAGTTCTATATTTTAGTTTACGTTCAAAATCTGAGATATCGAATTGTTATACAGAGACATTTTATCATTTTAAAATTGAATTGCTTGTTTTCATTACTGCAAATGGTTCAAATAAATATGCGAGTATAACTTTTAAAGTTTAGGCAAGAACTGGATGATGGAGGAGTTTATCGATCTAATGGTTTAACAGTAGGTTTATTATAATATTAAATTGTAAGGATACACTCGGCGAGACACTCAGTACACTGTAAACACACAAAAAAAAAAAATAACAATAAACGCAATTTTTTGCGTATAATAATAATAATAATAATAATAACAACAATAACAATAAATGTCGATTAAAAGACATCGATACAAATCGTTTTTAGTCGTAATAACAATACGATATTTTCTGGGGCCTGTGCCGACGATCGTATCTGTGTATAATAATATTCATTGTGTCAATAAGTACGCGATATTGGTATTTGGGTGTGTATAAATATAAGTGTACGTAGTATTTTATACAGGATTGTCTGCATATTTCGTTAAATTTTCCAAAAACAAACCGAACAACTCATAGTCGTATACAGAATGATTCACCAATTATATGTTATGTACATCCTTTTTTTATCCTATAATAATGCACTTAGGAATTTGTCCGTTTTCTTACTATAAATTATTTAGGATTCTTAAACATTCTAGTTAATACAATTAAATCAAAACTCTAACAAAAAGCCTCTGAGTAATTTATTTTTAATTAGGTAGGTACGATAGACAATAAAATTCATTAATAATGATTTTACAAAAAATATAAAATAGATAAGTACGAGTATATAGGTAATATTTTATAATATTTAGTCTACTTGGACAATGTTTATAGATTATTATAGAATATTAGTAATTAGTTTAATATTTTTATCACATATATCTTCTAAATCTAAACCTTTATTATCATAAAAATATGTACTATTATTTACTTTTATTATAATAAATGTATTTCTGTAATTTAGGATGGGTGGTCGTCGTTGTCATGGTAATATCAGACATATTATACTATCAACATTCTATGATATTTATTTTAAATCATCCAATATAAATAATTTTGTATTTCATAGCAAGCGGTCACGTTTATTATCACACCAATTATGAGAAGTGATCCCTTTCTATCTAAAATATGATAGACATAATGACTTTTCAAGTTGAGAGCATTGTTTAGATTTTTTGCTAATGGGAACGTGAATGTCACATCAATTGCAAACATTGTTTTTTCGTTTCCGGTGTTGAGTACGAAATCTAGTCCTTACACACTTCATTATTATAGACTATAAAGTCTAAAAGTAATGGCTCGACTTGTTCTTCAAAAATGTTTCTTATATTTTATACTACGGTGACCAGCTTATAGAAAATTTAAACTTTTTCTGTACATTTTAAGGGAGTGATGCTAAGCACATATTCTAGTACAAATATAAAAAAAATTCTGTTTTGGGCGGTTGACAAAAAACGGGTCAAATTGTGGCGGCACGAAAGTCGTAGGTGCATTATAATTTATAATATTATAATTATCATGTCAGCTTACGCGCGTCACGTGATTCATACAATCTCGGATGACAGACGTTATGATGAAGTAGATGTGTTTGAACTATATGAAGACGATTGTAAATTTAACCTAACCCGTGCATATTTACTTGTATAATTTCGTGATGATGTATACGCGGACGACACGTTTTCGTATAGACGGAAAAAATACTATATATTATAATTTAAGCTGTCGCGCTTATCCACCGCCGCAGCCGATGCATTTTCTCATTTTACAAGTCAATAAAATAAAATAAGAAGAGAATATAAACACTAAACACTGGAGTAGCCTGCAACCGGTTATCCGCCGCCGTACACCTATTATATACATATAGATGTATTATAGGCATCTATATAATACTGAGTAACTTGTCAAGTCGCTAATTAGTCAACCAGGGTGATTAGTAACCCGCCCGGTGAAACCAGTTGAAATTTACTGGCGAACTCGACAAAAATCGTAAACGTATATAATAATAATAATAATAATAACAACACTACCCGAACACATAAATCCACTCTGCCACCAGTCGTTTTCGGATCAAGAATATTACGCTGTAATTGTGTATAATATAATATTTATTTATGTAGCGCGTTGTATAAGCGCGCGCTATTCGTAAAATATGCGACGAAGAATGTATAAAACTATTTGGATATTAAATTTGTTAAAAAAATTTTTTTTATAAAAATTTCTTTCGTTAAATATGCACGTGTCACCGGTGGTCGATCAGCGTCTTATTTTCTTCACATTCTTTTTTTTTATCACGCTAGTACGTCAAATATTCGAATTTATTACTCAGATTTATGATTGTGCGTGGGCGTCTCATCACGTAGATCATTCATCGTACCTATATAATATATATGTGCACTACAGACTACGTTAATATACCAGTGTACTGGTGTACAATTCGTTTTGGCAAATAGGATTTCGAAAAAAAAATATATTATAATATACACGTTTACAACGCGTTCACGACGGTTGTGGCGGCGGCGGGTGACCGATGCGGTTCGGTGAAAAACATGATTTATTCAACCAAGTTTTCATTGCGCGCGCTTGTCTTATTATTATTAACATATATTATTTTTTCGACTGCATACCGGTCAATAAATATTTTTTTTTTTCAAAACGATTTACACTATAATCAAGTTGTTATTCCGTGTCAGTCTTCATATACTTATCATCAACTATCTCACCTCCGCGAGCGAAACGACTACATTTGTAGATGAATTATCTATAAATTAAAAATTAATATTATTATATTATTATATTATTATCGTGTGCGTTGTTCAGTTATATTTTATTGTTTGGTGCAACGCAATTTACCAAATGATTCGAAGGCGATTTCTGTGTTGGCGTATATTTCAATTGTGAATACATAAAGTAATATAATAGTGTATGTGTGTATGTATACCTACACTATATGTTATAATATAATTGTTTATCTCATAAACTATCTATAATTAATAAATAATAATAATAATATATTAAACGAGACAAAACTGAAGTAGAATTAGGTACTATACTTCTTATATTGTAAATATATAAGACAATTTTTATTAATTAAAACGTTCGTTTGAAAAACTGGTTATGTTCAAATTAACTCGTTAAAACACATTCGTGACACGTTATATTATAGCTGAAATGTACTTACCTATCGGAAGTAATAAACAAAGTACCTATATGTTAATTATATAATTTATATTCTTTAAATATTCAATGCGTGAAAATATGCCTACATTGCCAATTAGTCTAATGTATATGTATACATTTTATAACTACGTATTATAAACAATACTATTGTATCCCAATTTCGAGCGTGGACATTTTTTCATTGTTATTAAAATTAAAAAATGAAGTGTAGTCTGACTAAATATGGTCTAATTAAAATAAATCACGATTTTTATTCTTGTTAACATTTAATAGAATATTAAAAATATAAAAATAAATTACCTACCTGGCATAATATCATGATTAATAATTTCTATTTTATCTGTAAAGTCAAAAGGTAATTAATAATTTACTTGATGAACTTTAATATTGTAAATAATATATAATCGATACATTGTAAATATAACTAACTTATAATGTTAAAAATCTGTAAAATCGCTTGCTAATAACCTAGCTATTAAAATCTGTAAATTCTTAAAGCATTTAATATAAACCATTATAATTATAATATAATTAGTGATTTTGCAGTTTGTAATAAACTTGCAGATAAATTTTTAATTTTATTAATTAAACCATTTTTTGCGAGTTATTTACGTTGTTAACTTTTGGACATAAGTAACCCCTAAATAATATCGAAATAATTTTAGTTTGGTCCTGAAATTCATATGCCAATAACGCGATAAAAATGTACAATAAAATGTATGATTAACATGTAACTGCTACCCATAAAAATTGAATTTTCATTTCTCTGTCAAAAATGAAGATAAACAATTGCCATACAGAGAAATAAAAAATACATTGCATAATTATTTTCGTATAATAGACTTAATAAACCGTTTTATATTTTTCAAATAAACGTATTAAAATTTAATTAAACTTAAAAAAATTTTCAACTATAAACATAATAATAATAAATTATATAATATACCAAAAGTTATTATATTTTTAATTTTAATTCCATTTATATACATTTAATAATTAAAAAGACACATGTAATTGATAAACAAATATACACATCGTGAATTCGTAAGTGTTGAAATGATATTATAGTAATAAAAATTAAAAAAAAATCAAGAAAAGCCTGGCCAAATACTAATTTAAAGTATTTTTACATATTAATTATTTTTGTGTGATTTAATAATTTTTATAAATTCATATAGTAACTTGTTTGTTTATTTTTTATGTGTGGTATATGAAAGTATTTATTAAAAATTTCACTTTTAAATTATTTGTACACATTTTATAACGATTTTTGTACGATTTGCTGATTTTTTACTGATTTATACGTTTTAGTATATTATGTTCTAAAATTAGTATCGTTATAACTTTAAGGTCTTGCTGATTATTATTAACCGATTAATTTTTTGAATTATTAAAACAAGTATTCCATTATTTTATTGAATAAAAGGTAATTGTGATGTCTAATATGTCTTAAACATATATTTTCGAGGATAAACAATCATGTAACCAATGTATAGTTATTTCGCCGTATTCGAAAGCTGACTATATATTGGATAGGTGTGCGTGTATTATTTTATAGCTTACTATACAAAATTTATGACGTTGCTTTCAATTGGCGCAGTATTAACCGGTATATCCAATTTACTTTCGCCAGAAACGGATTAAAAATCAAAACAGCCAAATTGCGTGTGAGGTTAATTAATAGTGTAGGTAAATCCGAGTTGCGTGCAAAATTAATAGGAGGCACGATAGTCTGAGCATGCAATGTTATTAGAAAATTATTATTTGAATCGCATAATAATATATATAAACGCAATTGCTGGTGTAGTTAATGTAAATAACACACTGCATGTTTTTATTTAATATCATTTTATGATTTAACTGAATGAAAAATAGATATCTCGTAACAAAATTTGCATCCTCGCAAACTCTAATTATCTTATAATCATTATTGTTTAATGTTGTATAAATAATGATTATATTTTCGTTTGCTTTGAGTTTACAATAATTAATAATAATAATAATAATAATAATAATCTATATGTGTTTGTTATTTTTGATTATTGAATTAAAACACTTTTATACTACACCATTTTATAGATAGATGTATTTTGTATATAAACAGTATTTACTGCTCGTTATACGTAATATAATTGTTATTTTTTTCAAATAGTATTATTTAAATTTAAAACGTAAACAATACAACCGCTATGTTTAAAAAAAAGTGAAATCTTATATAGCTCTTAAACTTTACCCGAAGACCGAAACCAGTAGTAATCTCACTAACACAACTGCAGTGTTTATATATACAGACTTTACTATAAAGTTATTAAGTAGATTTATATATATATATATACAGCTGCAGTATAACAAGTTTTAATTGAATTTAAAAATTAATATAAACAAGTATAGTGTATACTTAATATATGTTTAGGGATATAAATCTTTTTAGTTTTTAACCGACCAAATATTTAATGACTTGGAGATTTAAATCCCGTATTTATAAAGATAATTTTTTTCTAATCGAATATAACATATAATATTATAATAAGCGCGTTACTGTATTATGTAGGTACGATGAGTATAAAAATAAAACCATCGCGTGGCTGTTAAATGTTAAATCTGTGAAGGTATATATAAGTACTTATATTGAACACTGTCAAACGATCGAAAATACTTATGACTATGCTATATAATATGTCAACAATAAAATAAAATATTCGTTTGGGACGCGTCGCATAAGAAACCCGAACGGTGTCTCTTGTCAGGGTAGTGGTATCACGGAGGTGATGGTGTCGTATAATAGTAGTTTCGCCGCCTGCGATCAATTGCTGTATTGCTGTAACCCGACTACTATAATAATAATAATAATAATAATATTGTACAACATGTCATACGAACTCAATCAAACCGTCAGCGTTTTCCCGCCAGTGTTTTGGTGCGTACGTACGCGTATAATTTTGTACGCGCAGAGCATAATAATATCTTACAAAGCGGGAAGATTTGTCGAATGACAAATAAAAAAGGAAAATTAAACAAAACGATGGAGACGATACGCGCCACTCGAATCAGATGCGGGTACGACGGCGGCGTTGACGTGATAAATAATAATAATAAAATGCCGACCAAAACGAAATTACACATTTTTCACAGTCTCGTTCCCACGGCGCGGCAGCAGAGGTGTGACAATGATATTATACTTTATAGGTGTCGTGTTGTTGTATTATATATTACGGTGTTATTAGTTATTGTGAAAAAAAATTCAAAATGAAGACGTTACTCCGTATAATAATCGAGACATCATCGCGCGCATATTAGGTACGGCTGTATGTAGGTATAATATTATTATCGTCGCACCCCGCCAGCCAGACTTCGCGGTGGTGGTTATCAAACATTATCCATGTTGTTATATATATATATATGTATATTATTGTGTATCTTTTATATTATATTTTATTATATTATGTATGTATATACCACGCCGCCGTCGTATAATAGATCGCGTACTATATGTACCTATTATAGTATTCGGTCAACTATATAATATATATTGTGTATTTGTTTCGTACCTACAATTTATAATCCAATAAATAATAGCGTGATTATTATGTTATTATATTACGACACGTGTATAAAATAAAAAAAATATATAACCATCATTGTCGTGTTTTGACAGGTATGTTGACAGTTCCCATTGCCGAGGTGACGTGGCCCATGATATTGGTCCTAGTGTCGTTGCTGTCCGCCGCCATCGGCGCCCTTTTCATGGTCGTCTTCCTACACCTAAAACTGTAAGTTTCCGTCTACTGCATGTTTATGCCTACCTATTATTATTATTATATATCATAATAGGGGTTTTTTTATTGTTGAATTTTTATTTGATTTTTGTCAACGCGCGTTCCTCGAATATTGTTTCCTCCGCGTATACGTATCCTGCATTACCATTATATATCGCCATCATATTATGCCATCACGTCGTATCAAGCATATAATATATATTATTATGATGACGGACAACATATAGGTAGGTACGATCATATTATGATGGTGTGTAAAGCGGATGGTTTACGAGCATACTTTTATATTTTTACGACGGTGTCAGCGTTTTATAAATATTATCACCGAGCTAAAATATACATCGATAATAATAACGATTTTGTAATATTATTATGTGCGTGTACATAATATTACATGTAGGTAGGTACCTATATTATGTATATAATATATATACACGTAAAGCCAGAGAGATAATATACGACCGCTCGGTGACAATAATAATCATTACAAGCCTTTTTACGATCGAATATATATAGGTACGCAAACGCATTAATAGCACGCGCGGCTGCAGCACTGTGTATAATAATATACAACAATATATTATTATATATAGGTGAATATGTATGAAATAATAAAAATAATAATAATAATAATAATAAACATACAATATATTAGCGAAATATTTTTTCTTCATATACACTGCTGCGGCACTGTGTATTGCGTATGTATACAACTACGATATTATAATATTATATATTATATTATCATGTATATATATACATATATTCGTATACTACTTGCCATATAACTACCACACACACACACACACACACACTTCGTCGGGTTTATATTATATACACGTTGCGTATGTCGTGCGATTATATTGCGTGTATACTAGTGCATATATATATATATATATATATGTTTATGCGATGCTTGCCCACACGCGACACACGCCGCACACGTATATATACCTACCCGTGTACAATATATATAATACCGTAATATTGTAAAACGTCAGTGCGCGCTAATGTGAGTTCGCCTACGCGCGTAATGCTTGTATATTACGCCGGTGCGCACATATACGAGCGGTCTCCGGCGCGGTGGTGATAAAATGAAGCACATACACACAGCTATTACACCGCTGCAGTGCTACACGCCGTGGTCGCAGTCGGTATGTACCATTTGCTTCAACGGACGCGCGCGCAGACTTACAGCGCGTACTACACTCGCTTACACGTCTCGTGTCCGGAGTATAGGCACATGCGTACGCATTAAATATAATACATTACAAGATAGGTATGTATTGTGCGCAGCGGTGCGGCGTGTTCGCGTGCATAATTACACGACGCGCGACATCGTTTCGAACGCGCGCGCGAGCGCGGGACGTCCGATACACGTCGGGCACGTCGTATACGCGCGCGCGCGACGGTCGGTCCGCACTCGTAGACTTATTATCGCGCGCCCGGCCGGTATAATATTATGACGTATTGCCGTATCATGTCCGACCTCGAGTAGATATAATGACTTGGACCCGTTCGTTTTATTTTTCCGATCTATTTAATAATATTTCGCCGGTCGATCGATTCTGTTCGAAAACAGTGTATCCGCTGTACATTTAGTATATTATTCGCGATAATAATACCAATATACGTCTTAATAAATATATATTATGCGATCGCCGTCGTACTCGCGGTACACACACACGCGCGCGCGCGCACCGCAAAATACCGCGTCGTCGACGTTTATAACAGGTGGCAGGTCCGTTTTGTTATTATTATTATTATTTTATTTTTTTATTTCGTATATATTATTGTATAGATATACGGAGGTACGCCCACATTTCACTCGAGGGCTTTATAATAATAATAATCGTTATATTATAATATATATATATTATATAGATAGGTACGCGCGCGCGTTTCGTACTCGATCGGCACATAAATAATAATAAAAATAATATATGTATAGTATGGCGCGTTTGTAGTAATTATCCCGACTGAAAAACGAGATTATGATGATATTATTATTATATATATACATTCCTATAACGAACCCATCGATTTTTAACTATTCGATTCTCGCTGCAGCAACACTACAATCTGCGTCCGGCTATATTCGGCTATTCGTATACGCGTTATGTACAAACATCTATATAGGTATATTATAATAGTAATAATAATGAGCAATATATTATACGTGGTTATTATATTATCAGATTTGACTTGGTAATTTGACTTAGTAGTACTTATATAAGTATATATATATGCATACATTTTTTTCATTTATTTACGCACAGCACGTGTATAATACGTTATAATGCTTTAATAAATGTATAGATACTGATATATTGTACAGGGATGAAATTCAACGACATTTGCGATGTATAACCATTGGATTTTACATAATAATTTATATAAGACGAAATAATTAGTTACGCGTTTAATGCGAATATGTGATCGAGCTAATGATCTATTATAAATATTTTATTACCAGCAATTCTCAACTTAGAGATGGACAACGAATTTTTTAAAGTAAATTTTTTGTATAACTATATCATCATGATAATCATTTTTTGGGTGAACGATAAAAACGTACAGTTTATGTAGACAAATCGTAAAAAATACTTCTAAATATATATTTAAAATATAATTAATTACATGCACGACATATCACACATCCGGAGGTTTTTTTATCGGTATTATGTCAGTTGTACATGGTGCATCAGGTGAAGTAAATTGTATGCTTATATTATTATAAAATGTATGTAGTGTTCATCGATCAATCATACTAGTGTTAAAATTAACATGTACAAACATATTTGACACATTTTCTCAAACAAGAACTCCATTACTCTAGCATTATTTAATTCATCTTCAGCAATTTTAAATGAGCTCAGATTTTGAAAGATAAAAATCATCAACTTAGTTATATTTTTTAATATAATATTTATTTAGCTAAGTTAGCTTATCTTTTTGATACATTTTTTAAATTAATGACCTTAAGTCTTCAATATTCAATTATACAAGTGACTTATACATATTAATCTTTTTACATTATACAATAAAACAGAAACATTTCTTTACAAAATTGAACTTTGGTAATTATGGATTGTATACATTTATATTTGTATTATATAAATTCGAAGAATAAAAAATGCATTATCTTATTTTGTTTCTTTTGTCTCATGTATTACAGTGTTAAAAATTCTAACTTTGTATATTATACATCATCATATTATTGATTCACATTGCATAACGAAAATCGGAAAATAATGACAAACCAGTGAAATTAAGTATAAATAATAATATGAATCATCGTGACGAAATCAAATCAAAAATTTAAATAATCCAGAAAACCTTTAAAAATAATAGATATATACGGATCGTTGATGATAATTTACTTACAAGTTACAATGATGTAAGAGAAAGGGTGGAAACTTGTTATAGCGATATATATAAAATATAACGCGTACACCTATTACCGACAACAGAAAGAAAAGTTCAAAAACCTCCTTAGTATATCGCATATAGAGTGCGTGTGAGAAAAGCCCACGCGCGTATAGTAGCGTTGGCCCTCGAGGAAAAACGATGTTGGAAATGTCAATAATGTATTTTACGACATTGTAGCAAACCATTAGCGATAAAATTTATTCGTACGTATACATCATATAACTTATAAAAGATAAAACTACAAAAATGTATTTATCTAAAGGGCAAATATATACTGTTGTCAGTTAGTACCTATATATATATACAAACCGTCACTCCAGAGTTCCGATATACAGCAGTCTGTATAAGTATATCGGTATATAATGGTCCGATCTTATAATAGCTAGGTAAACAAATAATTTTGAAAATGATTAGCGCGCATGAGAATTAAAAACAATCTATATATACAAGAAATACGCGGTCGGGCAAATCATATATAAAATCCAAAACGAAGGTCACAAAAATACCGACTTCATGGGTGGTTGAGAATAAAAAAAAATCAAGGTTTATCGTGAAAAAAATCCTTCGCATTGTTGTGCCAAATGGCATATGTGCACGTCAGATACAAAACATGTATCAAGCCCCTTCGCGGTTAATGCCTCATTGGCTGAGTGAACAATATTTTAAGTCCAAACATACTTGGGATTATAATATGTAAATATTTTTCCGTTTTATTAAACATTTCAAAACAACAAAATGTTAATTCATACATTATACATGTTGTAGCTGAAGTAGAAAATCCAAATGCCGTTTGCTAAAATAAATTTAAAAAATAATAATAATTATACAACAACGCCATTTGATATCATTAAATATACCGTTTAATGTGCAAAGTCATAAACTAATATTTACTAATGCCGAGTTTAACTGCAGGTTCTTAAATGTTTTAACGTTCGCAGCGTAAACATAAAATACATATAGTGAAATACAAGTGATTTGTGATGTAGGAGGAATGCATTACATTTTAATTAGCTGTTAAATCTTCTTGATACCCGACACATAAACATTTAAAATGTTGTGCTAAAATAATTTTAAAATTAACAATTTATTAATACACATATTATAAAATATTATCTATACGCAGATAAATTGAAAAGTTAAGATTGACCTGATAAAATTAAAATATAAAATATATTGCATTTTTGTCGTTTTTAAAATAAATATAACATTTATAATATTGAGACCTGAGAGGTTATTGCTTTTTTTCTTTTCAAGTTCGTTTATATTTTTTATTACAACGAAACAAGCTTCGGGTTTTTAAACATATAATATAACAATTTTTAACGAAGACTACAAAATGATGAACCGCCCAGTTCGGACCACATAAAAAAATCCATGTTGTCATGCCCTACAGAAATGTACATTTATTATATAGTTAAGCTACTGCTACTATACGTACCTATAGCTGATAGTTGTCTGTCGCATTCTGCAATGTTTTTTTTTTACTCTCCCGGCGCGCGTTATATCATTTTAATACACCGGCGCAAGATTATGTTTTTAACGTTTATCAAATTTTATGGAGGTAAAACGTCAACTCTACCACCCAGGCATTAATTAAACTCTACCAGACGTCTCGTAAAAAATATATGCACGCGCGTATCAGAGGATTTAGTACATAAACTTTTGTAGTAAAAATAAAATTTCGCGCGTTTTACGCTTATCGCGAACTCTACATAAACATATTTTTAACAATTCGTCGTGATTTTAACGCGTGGAGTAGTGCGATGTTCGTAGCATACACTGCTGCTGCAGTTGTTTCGAATAAAAATGTCACAATACGTCTGTTATACATATAAGAACAGTACTATAACTAATATAACTTATAAATTATAGTCGCTCGTAGACTTGGCTAATTATTTCTTTTTGTGAAACACTGAAACATCGTAATAAAAACACTAACGTTTACCGTTAGGTTAGACGGCGGGATGTGGTCGTGGCTTAAATGACGAGTATAATATATATACACAACCAGACGAAAAAGTTCTTTTGGGGCAAACCGACTTCCGGAGAAAACGTTTATAAAACTGGTGAAAAACATCAAAGGCGAGGAATATACCTTCTTGGAAAAATCTCGATGTGACCGAATGAAATTATAAAAAATAACGATTGCTGCTGCTTGCCGGACGCTTTTAATAATAATAATAATTGCTCTCCGACTGATGACGAACGGTAATGTTTTTATAATGATGCGGGACCGTCGTCGGTGCTTCACTGAATGAATGCATATATTATTATAATATACAGCAGAAATGGGTTTTTAAAAGACTGGCGTACAGACCAGATATATTAAATCATTCGTCGAGATCTAACACACACGCATACACACGACCAATTAAAACGACGTTAACCCATCGGGCTTAAGACATAATAAATCCGTCGTCGAATGATCTATACTATTATAATATTTGTGTATACAATATACACGATACACAGGCAACGATTGCGATGCATCCTCCTCCTCCGTAAAACGCTGCTGTTACTGCTGCTGCCCTTACCAATATTACATACATAATATTATACCTATGTGAAACCGACACGTTAAATATGCGATTGCGATCGCAAATCTAAAGTTCGTCTCCCACGCAAAAACAAAATCTTCATCACCGTTTGTCTCGTGATCGTATAATTTGACGATAAAATAATGTTATATTATACCATATATTTATAGTGCGTGTGTTCATCAAAAAGTACTTGTATATTATAATAGAATCTTAAAAATAATACGATTTAATTTTTTTGTTTCAGACGACTTTCCGGCCGCACAGCACCATCTCGGCCAGGTGAGTTAGACTCTTTATATTAAGTCTATAACATTTAAATATAATATATTTATAATACAATAATAATATTAATATCGTTGCCAACTTGTTTGTATACGTATACCTGCTCACGCGTGCGAACCCGTTCGAATTTCCTTTGAAATTTATTTTGTATTTAATTCCACCGGCTTAATTTTTTTCTTAACCTGTTTATTTATTTTTATATCAGAACTTAATAAACTGCGCACAGCAGAATTAATATGACTTAAAAACGAACTAAATAATATAATAATAATCATGATTATTAATAAGAAAATTAAAAAAATCCCCCTTTTATAGGTTACAGCTGAATACTATAATAATATAAAAATTATATATTATTATATGTATAATTATTTTTAATTAATAAAAGCGTTTAAAACAAATTGTTTGATGTAACTGAACGTGGCGGTGAAAATTTTCGTACACGCGAAATTATACTGAGATTTTTCTAAATAATTCGCGCGGTATATAATCGGATATATAGTAAAAAATTGTATTTTTACACTTTCTATATATTTTAATATTGCTATAACTGAGGCATAAACACATCAGGATAAATTTACTTTTATATATAGTTTTTAAGTTTTTCAGATTTCTCTTTGAGTTAAATGCTTCTGTAAAATAATAATTTGAGAATTCGCGAGTAGGTAAATATTTATTTTTTAATACCAGTAATATAGCACTAAATCGTACCCTGTGACTACCACTTTGAAAAGTTTTTGTAAGTAGTTTATAAGTCCCGAATAAATAAAAATACTATATAACCGAACTCGGTTGGTACATCGTGTTAGATGTTTTAATTAGAAGTTATAACACGGTCGACACGGTATTATATCCTTTGAACGCCGTTCGCCGCGACGCCGCCCGCCGTTCGAGGAAAACGTGGGGTCGTCTTATATTTTTTTTTTCCCAGAATATATACACACGATGGGAGGGAACATCTGGTGGAATTATGGTTTTTATTATTGACACTGCGTTTTTTTCTTTAATTTACTCCATCTGCGAGGTAAAAATTCCATGTTGTGTATGTAGTACGGCGCAGTGCGTTGTATAATATAGTGTGTTTGTATAACCTCAGCGTGCACATAAGCTCGCAAACAAAATAATAACAACGATTCGAGTTCATAACACATTCCCTCTGTATATAATAGTTTTCAAAATCGTTTCCAACATAAATTTAAAATATTGTCCATACGTGTATACGTATAGTAGGTTAGGTTAGGTTAGTAAGCATTCATACGTATCTATAATTTATATAATATGACATAAGTGTCGATGGTAAAACGCGCGTAAGCAGTACCTAAAAAATGTTTGTGGTGGTGTATATAGCTTGGTATACCTATAATCAAATATAAAATACAATATAATAATATATACACAGGTAGAAACTTATAGTTATTATATATGCAGCACCTCAGCAGACTCAAACAAACTGCAGAATATACGATTATATTGGCTATAAAACAACAAACAACAACAACAGCAAAAAAGAGGAAACTAATACACTTATATTATACGCGATCGTCAAATTTTAACTAACCCAAACAAGGTTTTATGTAGTACATTTTTACGATTTCCAGCTATAATAATAATATAATATATTATGTAAAAAAAAAAAAACTATTGTGTTAGCGTGTGATGTTATGCAACGCGCGCACTGGCGAGTGGAAACGAAATAAAAAAACACGTTTGGGATCAACACGCCATCACGCGTTATAATAACACATCGTGATGCGGGGCAAAGGGAGAAAAAAATTATCAGAATTATTTCGTTTACGTTTCGTGTATATTATATTATATATTATGTACATTATCGCGGTATGAACGCAGTACGCACATGTATCCACTATACCTACACAATATAATAATAAATATTAAATAACGATAGGTACCCATGTAAGAGTGTATATAGCTAGTATTATATACATACCTATATATATACGCTGCGGTATAATTTATACTCTGTTCGGTGGCGGTGGTGGCGGCGGCAGACGCATAAAACTTTTGTCCGATACGTATAATATTATATATATATATATATATATATATATATATATATACACTCGTATATGCTCTTCCTAGTCGTATATTATAATATCTGTTCTCCGCGCCGATAGGTCGTGTGAGAAAATTTTGAAGAATTGAACTCGAGTCGCGCACACTATATACATATATACATGTATACATATATGTGGCCAAGTTGTGCGTACCTATATGTATATATACGGATATATGTTTATTAAGTATTATTATATAATATGATCTATCGCTGCGAGTTAAATATCACGCACGTCATTTAACAAATACATATATTATATATATATACGTGTACGCTTGGAACGCGCTCGCACATTACAATAATATTATCATTATCATATATAATATTATGTATAACGAGGTCGCGTGATGATATATTTTAATATACGCGCGTATAACTGGGCAAAGTCGGTGACGATAACACTGGAACGCGTCCACCCGGTTAAAATATATAATAATATTACAATATATAGGTACCTATACCGGCTCGGCGGTGCAGAGACGTCGTGTCGTATAGGCAAGTATATATATATATATATGAATATATATTTATACTTAATACTTATGGTACATATAGGTATAGGTATAAGTATATCATGTGCAGCAGCAGTTGTGGAAATGAGCATATACAATTTATATGTGTATATAATATAATATATATATTTGTATGCGAGTGTGTAGGTATATAGGTATCCCAAACACATTTTTTATTTAGTCCACTGACAGAACAATACCAACTCGAGTATAAATTAATACGTTAGCTAGCTGCTGCGCGTATCGCCGCGATGGAGAGATAATAATGGACAGTATATATATTCTGTGTATACACTCGGTCCGTTTCCTTTTTTTCGCTTATTCTAAATTTATGTTCTCAATCGGACGTCAGACGGACGTTTCCAAGGCGCACTTCTGCCGCTGTTTCTATATAATATACGTTTTTCCTTTTTACAATACAGACGACAGTCTTTCCGTTTGCGTATATAATATTTATGTTTAGGTATCTATAATACACCTGTATTATACCTGTATAATAATATATACCCATGCGCATTGTTATAACACGCATTTTATTTATCTTCTTATACAGAGTGATTCTTTTATCACCAAACGGCCAAACTGTAGTTTTCTCAGCAAATTTATATGTGTTTTCAAAAAAAAAATTTTCTGCCTTTATCATATTTTAAGTTTTTTGTTTTTTTTTTTCATAAAATAAATACATTCTAAATTTCTTATTATTCCAAAGCTGAATATTGTCGATAACCGAATTACGAACCAGTAGGTAGTCAATAAATTATAACTTATAAGCATTCCAATGTTCGATGGGCAAAAATATGTTTTGTAAAAACAATTACCGAGAAAAAGATTATTTAGTGTTAACTGCTGAAAGATTCACCTTTATAGTTGTATAATGTATATGTATTATAATTTATAAGCGTCCGTCCGGATAACAATATCACGAAAACAATTTCCGTTTCCCTATCCATATTGCTGTACATATGATGGTATATGATGTTACAATGTCTACATTATTATATACGCGTGTAAAATATTACGGTCGTAAACTTTTGGTCGTCTAATATTAATATATTTCAAAATTACTGTGTGTATTAAACTGAAGCCAAAAAACTTAGGATTTATTCGATCAAAATTTGGAACGCTAACAACTTTTCACGGTATATAAACTATATCGACTTGATTTTTCTACAACAGCTATCGTAGTTTTAATATCATGTATGCCTGTAACTCATAACCCATACAATGTACCTATATAAAGATTGTATAACGATATTTGTAACAAATTTCCATCTAATAAGCAATGCAGTATACCGTATACCATATACGCTTAATACAATATTATAATATAAATATATACCGACTACCGAGTACCATCACCTACGACCCGGTTTTTATATATTATAACAACTTTACGGTTCGCGTGTACGGAACTATAATAATATATCATGTATTTACTCGAAAATATTATATTAGTAATATGAAAAGCTTTTTCATTAATCCAACAAATAACTTTCATAAAACGCGCTCTAGTACATTATATTTTAATTATTTATTCACATGTTTATAGGTATTATATAGGTAAAGCAAGTGTTTTCCTATAGTCATTTACACTATAAATTTAAAAGAATTTTTTTCCAACGTATAAACCTATCTCTATAATATATGTATTTAATGTTTACGGATAATACCTAATGAATGTGTAATAATATTGACATTAATTAATTCGTTGTTAATAGATTTTCTATAGGCACGTAGTATTATTTCGTTATTTCATTAAATAACTAATTATAAACGAATATAAATCATTTTTTTTTCTGTTTTGGAAATATTTTAATTTACACTTCATTAAATATTACGACCATAAAAGAAAAGTAATTTTGTATGTAAATAACATCTCGTTAGAAATAAAAACGTGTTTCGATGGGAATAATATAATCATTCTACTTTAAATGAATTAAGACTCAACAGTCTCTTAATAAAACATATCGAATTTATTATTTAAGTACCTAAAGATTATTTAAATATTGGTTTTTTTCCAATATTAAATGTCCATGTGTTAAATTGTTGATTGCAGTTGTCTGTAATATGTATTAACATTTATTCACTTTTATTTCATTATGACGGAATATATACTACGTGCGTACAATAAAGATGTTACAATCGTTATTGTGATATACATTTGAATGTGCGCGAACATTATTTTTTGAAAAAATTACATCAAAGTAAACTTTATAAAATATACTTGTTGTGAGCAAATAAAATGACGCACGGCCGACTTTTCAACCTCTGTTATATATATATTATAAAATATATTAATAGTGCGCGTATTTCACGTATGCGTAATTCGACAAAACGGAGAAGATTAAAAATTGAAGACATCATAAATATAAAACGATATCACAATATTATATACGAATGTAATACCTGTACGACTGCAAATGACGTTGAAACGGTACATACATATATATATACATATGTAATATGCTTATTGCGTACAATGTATACATTACTTATATATATATATATAGTGTGTTGTAAAAGAAAAAATACGAGTATAAACACTACCTACCGTAAAAACGAAACAAACATAATCGTAAAACAAGACTCGTAGTGCATTTTCGTTAAATATAAAAACATGATAAAATGTTAATTTGCAGGTCGCGGGGGACTATGCACGTGCATTGCATTGGGTTATATGGGGGGAGGGGGTGACCCTGTATGAGTAATTTCATAGGTATAAAACATGTTAGGTGGTTAGGCGTGGCTATTATGTTGCTTGCTTTTTGACAAATATTGAAATATTATGCAACTATTAAATTAATTAATGTCGATAATTTTTGCGTTATTACTTTTTCCTGTCTATATGGACAATTAGTTTCATCGTCGCGTGAACCTAAACGCGTAAACGACTACAGTTTTATGATAGTACGAGAGTGTTATTTTATTTAGGTCGTAAATGCATTTGTTTGAGCCTTGAGGGTGTATTATAATCTTTGGCCCGTTACCCAATAGTAACATCGGCTGTACCTATTACATACGTATAATAATTATATGTTGTTGTTTTGTTGTGTGCGCAGAGTGTTTGGTGTCGTTCGATCCGCCCACGGACCGAGTTCACCACCATCACCACCATCAGCAATTGCACCACCACCAGCGGCAGATCGCCCAGATAGCGGCGGGGGACCACCACCACCTGAACCACCTGAACCACCTAAACCATCTGAACAACCTTAACAACCGTCGCGCCGGCCCGATCGTCCGGCGGTCCGGCGGCCCGGACGGCACGTCGTCCATCAAGTACAACGGACCGGGACGGCCGTCGGGTGGCGGCGGCGCCCGTAACGGCGTCGGCGGTGTTGGCGGCGGTGGCGGGGGAGTCGGCGGTGGTGGCATCGGGAGCCTGATCGGCGGGGGCGACGACGGCGGTGTCGGCGGCGGTGGCGGCGGCGTCGGTCATCAGCTGTCCGTGAACCCGGGCGATTGGTTCCGGTGGTTCCGGCGGAAACGCGGCGCCGTGCTGCCGCCGGACGCCGTGCCGTCCAATCAGAACGTCGTCCGGGCCAACCATTACACGGTCGAAGAAGCGGCCGCCGCCATACCGGTGGTGGTGTACGCGTCCGTCATCGGCGGCGGCCAAGACGACGGGCCGCACAATATGTCGCCACCGCCGCTGTCCTTGTCCTCGGCGGCCGACGACGTGCTGTACACCGAGCTGGACCGGGTGCCGACGCCCGCTTACCATAACGCCGGTTACGCGTTCGACCAGCACAGTAGCGCCTATTACTCGGACATGTACGAGCCAATCGACCCTTACCACAACCATCACAACCATCAGCGGCAGAACTCGCTGCCGTCCGACTACGTCTGATATTACGCCCGACACGCGCAGCCCGCGAATCGCCGTCGTCGCCGCAGCCGACGACGCCGATCGCACGCCGCCGCACCACCGGTGCCGACGGTTTCGCGCGTGTATCGTGAAATATTCAAATAGGTAAGTTGTTTCGTCTAATATATATATATATATATAATATTATATTCGTGAATTACTTCGTGTATTTATATTGTTATTACCATCGGTTAAGTTGGCTATCGTATAATTGGTACTTATGTGCAGAGTGCATGGCGCGCCCTCTAGAAATATTTAAGTCTCGTATATTGTAGGTATCCAAACATATGTTTTGAGGGCCACTTATATCTACGCTGTGCTTGCCCGTCCGTTAGTTACCAGCCACTAGGTATATATAGATACGGTTGTTTTTATTCAGACTTTATAGCGGTTCTATTCAAAGTCAATTTTCATACTAGCCGATATTGAAAAATTTTAATACCAACACGCATAGTGGTCGACAAATACTATTTAACGTTTTACTCTGGAAACTCGCAGAGCACGAGCTTTTCTAATTTGTCATTTTATACTAGCTAGGTTGGGTTCGGTACACCGCCTGCTATATGAAATAATACTTGCATAAAGGTCACCTGCTTTATGTTTTTTTTCTACCTTTGGAAGTTTTAAATTAAAAAAAATAATCATAATCGTTTAGAACGCGTTATCCATTCCACGCATCTCGGGCTGTAAACGTATATTTTTTTCCGTATAAATATCGTTATCTGAGTTTGGAAAAAAACAAACACAAGCAGGGGCAAACGGGAATTTTCGACCTACGACTTTTTTTTTTCTAACCGTAATATATATAATCGGCTCCGACACGTGAAAATTGAAAAAAAAGAACTACACAATATTAAAATATTTTGTACGCCCTTATAAGTGTTATTATTGTACTGAATAGTGACGGGGGTTACGATGAGAGAATTGATTGCGCGTGTGTATACATTAGAGGTGTACCTACAAAATATAATCTACATAATATATAGGTATGTATAAATTTCATATGTGGTTTTTGTTTGAAAGGATTAATCAAGACAAACATTGACGTTATACAACCGGAGTACGAGGCGGAATAGATAACGACTACGATTGATATACCTTCCTACTATAATATGTAAGGCCTCGGCAGTTACTATTATGTGTACAAAAATGAAAAAAAACTTTAGACGTTTTACTTTCCACATATGCGTGTTACACACGATACGGCTTGTGGTCTCCATGTAGTATAACATAAAGCTCGTCGGATTAATAGAATAATATTTTACTTTTTATTAATCCATCAAAGTATACATCTTGTGATTGTGATATTATAATAATAGTTTTATTAATATAATGAAAAATAGTCAAGTACAGGAGTTGGATGGGTTATAATAGAATGTGCTCTTGAAAAATGGTTAAAGTTTTCACATTATTTGTTATTTTTTTTGAAAATGCTATAAAACTTTTTTGGAAATTTAATAATAAATCAACTATTTTAAAAACTAAAATGTCTACTAATTTATTAAATGCTATAAAAAATAATAAAATTAAGCATCATTACCCAAATCAGCTTCCGTTTAATATTTTTAAAATAATTTCAGATAAGTACTGATCTTTATTTTGTAAATGATAACTTCTATAATATTATTTAAATAATACTATATATAAGATCATACTTATACTGGTAAATTGATTACCTATGTATAAACGTTATTGTCATTAAATTGTACAAATAAAATATAAAATAAATTGTTTTAAATAAATATTCTATACAGTGTACGTATTATGGATTTTAAGAAGTTTATTAGTAGATACTTATAGTATTTACTTACTCGTATATAAATTTGGTAAAAAAAATGATAATAATATTTATCATTTTGATTATAATATATTAATTTATACTTAAAATTGAAATTATATTTCCTAGTTTTTATTATCGTTTATTCAATTGATACCGTCAATAATATTTCGTGTCAGAATATTTGGAATTTGAAACTTCATAATTCGGATTGAATAACGTAAATCTAAATTCCATACAAGAAATTAGGTTCCACAGTAATGTAATGGTTATTGATATGCATATACTTATATTGAACACTTACATTTTTTATTTAAAATATTTAAATATTCTTTATATTCTAATACTATGATTTAAAAATGTTTGTTCAGTTATATCATAATCTGACTTCGTTCATAGTTATTAAATGAGGATTTTATTGATTAAATTCGAATTGTAATAATGAGTTATTATGATTGCGTTGATGATATTATAAATTGTGACTTGTAAGAACATAACAGTTTTTATGGAATACCTACTTAAACATCTAATTTAAAAATAAAATGTGAAATATATGTCTATATAATCATAACGTTTTATTTTATATGAACGTAATATATATTTATAAAAAAATCTTTGAATTTCAATCTCTACTGCGTATACCGAAAATATGACTGAAGTGAAAAAATATAATATTTTGTACCCCGTGGTGTATTTCTAAGAAAAATAACTAAAAAACACAGAATAGAGTGACAAAACTCAATAACATAAATTGCGTATCGATTGGGGAAAAAAAAATAAAAGTTATCTACGTGTTTTGTGGCAAAGTAAAATTGAAAAGACTAGAAAATAAATGCTTGCAATATACATACTTACAATATGTTCCTTTGCAATTTTGTCGCGATCCAGTTCAAACATATAATATTAGGTGCAATTTCAATTCTTTTTTATAAGCTTTTAAATATTTTTAACGTTTTATACCTTTCACGAATAAACTATATTATGACTAGACACATGAAAAAATTGTATTGGTATATGTTATTAAAATAATATACGCTTTTGTATAAAATTACATACATTATAATATATTTAATGACAATTAAACAATATGAAGTTTGCGATAATGTATGACAAAATTAAATTATAAAAACAGAAATAAGTATAAAAATTAAATTATTTAAAAAGGGGTCGTGAATCTAATGCTTATTGGACCACATCGCGAATATTCCCTTTGACTGGTCCTGCTAGAACAGTTACCGTTTGACCGGAGTAATATGATATTAATTTAAATGGTATCAAGTACTTGCAGCACACACGTGACACACACTCATTATATAAATTATTGTCGAGCGTTTTGAATGCTTTTCGGTCGCCCGCATATTACCTAAGCACATTTTTCAATTGAACGCCGTCCAAAATATTATACATTAAAATATATTATATTATATAGAGTATTAAAGTGTTCAACGGTGTCAATTAAAAAAAAAAAGCGTGAGGGTCGTCGAAGCCTGCAGCAAACGTTAACATTGTTTACGGGCTCTTTTTTCTATCAAAATTCGATCTTTTTGGGGTGGTTTAAGAAAATATATAATAATGCACACCAGTGACTATCGCTTATATATATTATATAGACTTCAATTAGCTTGTAATCGTACTTAATAATATTATTATACGCGTAAATCGGGGCACAAGGTTTCCCACAGCGTTACGTACGCTACGTATTCCACAGTATTTAAAAAAAAAAATTCGTTGCTTTATATTAGAATAGGTATACGCAGAATTTTTATCTACGGTGGAAAAAATGACGAGCTTACATTTTGGCGACGAACGCCAAAATAATAAATACATGTACTCCTAATTTTACAGCGATTTAATTTAGGATGTACTAAACTATAGTAACAAAAAATGCTGTGTATATCCCCTGCCTAATGTGTATTGTATTTATATAGTTGTTGATTGTAAATATAATTTGAACAATGATAAACTGCTAAATATAAAAATTTGAAATGTCAACTTCAGCGGTAGCTGCAGACAGCGATTAGTATAATATTTAGTATTACTCGTATATTAGTCGTTATAGTAAACAGCAAAAATATGAATATTTTAAATATAGGGAAACCTTAAAAACCAGTAGCCACCAACTCATCTATGACTTAAATGTCTTCATTATATATTAAGTATCTCGTCGAAAACTCTATCAAGAACAGTTTTCAAATTAACGTATTGTGGTCGACACACGCAAATATTTGAGATGTTGGTGCTTTAAGACTTTATACATAATTTGATAAAATTAAGCATATAAAAATACTTTGTAACTTATTACCACCTTAATTTTCAATCTTTCATTTTTAAAGGTCGTAAGCGCATTGACGACGCTCAATTGAATCATGTATATACTTATATATGAATTGATCGACTATCAACATATTATATATATATATTTATATTATATTTGATCAAAAAAATTAAATACGGCCTTGATCGTATTACGCCGAATTATTGTTATTACACAGATATCGCACGCGGAAAGTATAAGCTCGCGTAAGAAAAAAAATTTAAGAAAAATATGCGAATTTACATAACACAATATTTTAATATCTATAATAGCTAAACTTATACACACGTTTCACGCCCGACGGATACGTGTGGGAACAGTCGTCGGTCGACCGCTGATACTCTGCAAGTACGCGCACACAGTCGGTTATGTATATTGCGTTTCGTCTGCGCTTGTACACCATATTCGAGAGATTAATTACCCGAAATTATTCACCTAGACACACGACCGACGTTAAATTTTATTTATTTTTTAATTAAAAAAAAAAAAAACGTTAGACACTCTGCGGGTCGCCTTGTATAGAACAAAACATATTAATTTTCCACCGCGTTATATATTATACGCATAATATGCTTATCGGAAAGATACCATATGCGAGGAAAATATGTAAATTTCCTGGCAATATTTCGTCGGATATAATATGATATATACACCCGCGCCAGACATGCCGTCACTATACATATATGTATATTACTACAGAATTGGTCGTGTACATATCACATTATACATTGTATAATATGTACCTATATTATTAAATTATAAACGTACGTATAGCCCGTAGGGAAAAGTATAGAATGTCATTTTTCCAAAAAACGTAAAACAATAATCACGATTAATAAAAAGATCGATGATTCAATTATATATAGGTTTTAAAAATTAAAAATACGATACTAAAAATATATGTTTTTATATTTGTAATACTTCAAACAGGATAACTAAAAAACTGCCTCTTAAATTTTAATTTATGACTAAAATGACAATTATCCGGTTTTTTATTTTGGCAAGAAAGACGAATTTATCTTAACATTTGTTTTCAAAACCATAATTTTTCTAATCACAGAATAAATATAATTTTTATAAACCACCATTTTTAAACTAGATAAAACTAAATTTAAAAATTAAAAAGTACAATCGTACAAAAAATATCATCTACTTGTAGTACTTCCTATTATAGATATCAGGACAACAGGAAAAATAGCTTTAAAATGCGTTAAAGTAACTGAGATTTCGAGTATTCGTACTTTTTTCATAATACGATTGCGTGTGTTTCAGCGAGACAATATAGAACGTACATTTATTTATTATTTAGGGTAAAATATATGAGCCTGTGTTAGTGCATAAATATGTTGCGATTTTGTCGGTTTAAACTTTTTTCCTGTTATTTCCCGGGGAGGTTTTTCACAATAAATCGAGGGGTATTTTAGATTTGTGGGGCGTCGCGGGAAGCGGAGGCGCTGAGCCGTTGAAGAGTGAAGCGAGTAATATTTACCAAAAGAATTATAACCCACGCGAAATACATTTTGGTTTTTTATGCATATAATATATCTAACGAGCGCAATCGTATTTATCGTAGTATACACGCGATAATAAATACCACATAGGAAATCAATGGTTTCCGTGCGTAGTAGTATTTTATAAAACACGCGCAAATGCACAATCATAGGTAGTCTAAAAAAGTATACGGCAATAAAAGTATGGTAATGCGCGCAATAGTATTAGTACATTACACTAAAAAATAAGACATTCTCATATTATACGTGTTTTGTACAGGACTTGCGATAACCATAAATAATATAATTAGTTAAAAAAAAATCACGATAACAAGAAACCGTCTGGGTATAGTGTGATATATTAAGCACGTTCTCAGTCATAGGGTAGGCAACAGACAAAGTAAAACAAACTTGTGACGTATACTGCGCGCATATATTAGACGCGATTTGGTATACGGATCAACGATTCAAAAATATTTACGTACTTGTAGTAAGTTGGTGAATTAAATCCAAACGGATGAACGTCTGGCAAGTCTATGCCCCCTTTGTATAAAATATGTTTTTGTGTATTGTAAATTACTTCGAAATTAACATTGGTATTCATTATTTTTTCAGATCTAGTCGCTGTACGCTGCACGTCTACCGAAAATGTTGTTTTGCGGCCATGCACTCTGATGCACTGATGCACTAATGCACTATTTATGCTACGACGTTATCGTGACCTCGACTTGATGATCATTTCGTTGCAGATCGATAAATCGATCGATTCTGGTCGTCGTTCTAATATTAATAATCATCACACTTGCCAGGACGCAAATGTCTCAACTATAACGTCTAACCATTCGCCGATGACGATCACACGTAACGCGATCTACTACGGGAAAAAAAAGTAGCAAAACAACTACAAAACTGATGAATATATCACCTGAGCGAAAATCACAATATGTCGGACGTTAAGATGATTATTATTATTATTTTTATTATTATTATTGTTTAGTGCAAACCTAAAGTTATTATTTTTTTTTTTAATCTTACTTTTAAGTGTAATTATAGACTTTTTTTTATATAAGTGTTTTCATTAGTTGTTGATTGTTTATATATACCTACATAATATTTCCAGTGATAATAATTAAGTGTATATAGTACCTACCTATATTATATATTATAATATTATTATTTAATAACGAACACAGTGTAGCGCCCGCGACTTAAATGCTAATAACGTAATGTGTATTTAATGATACGTTTGCGTTCAACTCTCACCGAAACGACGATATTTAATGTAATATATTACAATGTATATAATATAATATTATATCGTCGTACGCGCATAATTAGTCACGAATGTTATTTTTTTACGTGCATATATTTATTAAAAATAATGTGTATAGATCATGTACAAAAACGCAATATCGTTAGTCTTTATTTTATTTCTTTTTATCTTAGCTTTATATTTATTTCTATTTTTCAGTCTCACTGTCTTATAAAAATTCTTTCTCCTTCTCTCTTTTCTCTCTCTCTTTCTCTTTCTCTCTTTCTCTCTATTAACTATTCTCATTCTTCCATAGTATCTTGTTTTCGTGATTTTTATACTATTTTAAAAATGTTATTTAATGAGTAACATAATATTTGTGTACATTGCAGAAAAATAAAACAATTAATATTATATGCTCTTCCGGTGAAGAATTTTTTTAAAATATTTTTAATTTTAGTGTCTGTTTTCGTATATCTACAACCACTACATGCAAGTCTACAACTTATTAATTATAAAATAACGAAAAAAAATACGCGGAATCGTTTGCGAGAATTCGTAATTTATGCTAACTTTTGCACACTCTAGGAGGGGGGTGATTAGGATTGATTTTTGAAATTGTATTTGAATTTATAAGTAAACATTTTTAAATATCATTATACCTCATATAGTAATATATGGACGAGATTATAATCATAATTGTTTAACGAATAAATTGATTGGAGCGGTAAATTCATATTCACAATTTAAATCTAATTCTACTTGTGCTTCGCCAATTGGCTGATGTGCAGTAGTATATTTTATTATTGCATGCAAATTCAGTTGCAAGTATCATACTGCAATCGCAGTGATGGCATTGTATAGTGACGATGATATTAACGCCACACTTAAATAGAGTAGTTCAGGGTTTTCCATAAAGGTACACACTTTAGAGTGGTATTATCTCACAGTAGTGAGTGAGTGGTTTCAAAACTATGATTTGCATTTCGCGGGTACGTGATTTTTAAAGACAAAATCTCATTAGTTCATTACATTTTAAACGTATATATAAGTAATAAGTGCTCTAAATAGTTCACATAAATTTTTTTTAATATTTAAATTTAAATTAATTAACAATAAATTTAAATAATAATTGAATACGTATAATTTAAACGTAATGTACACGACAAGTCTAACATCAATTTTTCAAGATTTTTTTTAACAAGTACAAAATTTGTACTACATAAATCGAATAAAACTTTAAAATTATAAATATTTATAAATATATTTCAATAAAATAATGTAGAAAATATTTTAAAAGTTATTCCATTTATAGAAAATACAATTAAAAGTCCTCGGTAAAATTTCAAATATGATTATTCCTTTTTAAATTATAACAAAAAAACAAATTCAATTTATTTTTTTAATTGACATTGCGTAAATGTCTCTGACTTTTGTCATAAGTTGTTAGTTTTTTATAATTATTCAAAAACAGTAACGGAAAGTTTAAAAAATGATCGCTTTAATGTACTATCTAAAATTTTATTAAAAACTAACCTGAAAATTTGTAATTGATTCGTCTTTTAAATAAAATTTTATTAATAGACAGATACATAAAATATATAGCACAATAAAACTAGTTCAATCTTAATTAATGGACTATTATAACTGCCTTAGAATGATTGAACTGTTATAAATTATATAACATTATTATAGTGTTAAAATTAACAATATTTTTTTTAATTTTAGAAATAATAGTATTTTTGGTGTTAATAAGCTGAAATAATTGTTTGATACAAATTCTTACAAAAAATATTCACCGCTAACTATAATATTGTAATTTATTTATTTTATATTCATTGAATAACTCAGCTACTTCCACATGATATTTGTTTACCTCTTATTTTGCTTATAATAGTTTATATAATTTAAAAAATATATAAATTATTCTTAATTACTTACTGGCAATTGAACAATGTTGTAAACCGTAATTTTTTTTTAAATACGTATCATTGATAAATGACTAATAATCACATTAAATTAAAATAAACATTTATAAATATGTTATACCTAAACAGTACATGTATGTAATAATATTATAAAATATAAACTATATAACACTATACACAAGTACTTGAAATACTTATTATATATCATATTGTGAAACTTTAATCAAATAATTTCCATAGAAACTCGATTTGAATCTAATCTATTCCTACCCAATATGAAATTTTGTAAAAAATAATTTACAAAGCCATATAATAAAGACTAAAGTCCATTCATGAAATAAAACTAATTTTAATGTTAGTTTGAATATTGCGTCCTCTTAGATTTGGGCCTGGAACATATTATAGATACCACTTCTTATTTCCTTCTCAGTTCTCACTATTACTTATTTGCGGTATCCTGCTAACGAGTCACACATACATAATCAGACAAAATCATGTGAAATATTTCACACAAGGATTTTGGATATGAAAGTGTATCGAATGGGTAGACGTCGACATTTCAGTGAGGCGATCCATTTTTCCAGTAAAAAAACATTTAATATTTTATTAGATATAAGGCAAATCAATAGATAAGAAATTATTAATTAAAGCTACTCGCCTACTCAATAGAGACTACCCGTAAGTGTCGTATTCGCAAAATGCAAAAATAGATTTACGACTGCATTAAATACCATATGTGATATGTGATCACTGATCAGTCTCTACGTTTGTACACGGAAACCCGGAAATGCCATGTACACATCCATACGTGCAGTAATAAGGTGTATAATATTATTACATCTGTGATGGTACCTATCCATACCGTAGGTATCCACAAGCACAAAATCGAACGATTTCGAGCCGTTTAAACGCCTCGGGTGGTTATTAAATAGCTATATAATAATATATACACCACCACTCGTTGCAGCAATGCTCCACTATTACACGCGTGCCATAAATAACAGACTTTTTAATTGGTATAATATATACTGTTGCAGCTGCACTGATATACGTGTCTCTTATGTATAATATATTATTATATATTTATATAGTGTACCTACGTGTGTCGTGCATGTATATATTATATATTGCCTATATAATATATAATATTATATTATAATGTACGGACTACAGGCAGGCACTTCAGTGTGTAGCAGGGCGCACACGCGCGGGATGCGATTTTCTCCTTTCGAGTGGGAGTCGTCGAGCTGCACCAGCAAATACCGACCGGATCGCGCGTATAACAATATAATAATGTATAACTTTTACAACACGCGTACACGATAAGTGTACCTACCTATATATTAATATCCAAACCAACGGGTTTCCTGTGTGTGCGCGTTTAATGTGTAATGTGCATACTGCAATATATTATATAGGTGTATAAATTATAAGTCTTCGAGTATACTCTGTATGCGTATTTAATAACAATACAGTTTTTGCACCCGTTCATCGTCACATGCTCGGTCAGTTCGCGAGTTTGGTCGTCATTATACGATATTATATCGGTAAGAATCATCATGATGAATTATTAAGATTGTTATTCGTTTTCGGCCAACCGATAAACATTCTTACTATCATATATAATAATACGACCTACGACGAGTTACGTATTGCTGTGATATTATATATAAGCTAATTTATGCACTTCATCGTGTATAAAAAAAATGTTTGTGTTAATCGCTGTAGAGTACACTGCAGCAAATGTGTGACGGTATCTTATCGTTAAAAATCTGGTTTTCCGCTAATGATATATACAATTTTAATTTTGTCGCTGTGCATAATTTAGATGACCTCTTTTCGTCTATATATATATATATAGGTATCTATGATAAAAATATTCCTCAGATTTGGCTAAACATCGCGCACACACACTTCCTTTTATAGATATTAAATAACTATCATACATCCACACTTATACAGCATTCGTTTTTCAGTTGAAAATAAATGCATACATAAATATATTTTTATTCGAGTTATTATTATATTATTATTTTTAAAGAATACATGAATGTCATAAGTGTTTTATATTCGTGTTAAAATATTTATAATAAATTCATTAAAAAAAAATTACACAATTATGACAAAAATTATATGTATCTATACACGTAATCATAAAAATTTAACACTCATTGTACATAAACATGTATATTTTTATTATTTAGTATAACAGTAATATATAGTGTTATATATTTTATTTGGTTGGTTTTAAGTTGCTGAATTTAATTTATTTGTGTTCAGTTATCTATCATAAAATTATAAGGCACTCGGGTATATTATATTGCCTAGTGGTCAGTTAGCTAATTAGTCATCCGTATTCCATATTCTGTTTAGTTATATGACATTTCAAATGCAAGATTAAATCAATTTTTATTGTTTTTATTGATAGAATATGTATAGAATTCCAATGTAATTTTTTAAATTTTCAATATTTGTATTTATGACATAAAATATTCTACAAATTATAAAAATTCTCTGAAAAATAAAAATAATGAATTTAAAAATCAAAATAAAATTTTGTAGGCAATTCATTCAACAACACTTTAAACAGTTATATACAAAACGAACATCATATTGCAACATAAATAATGTCAAGTATCTCAATTTATTCATTTTTAAATAAAAACAAATAAAAGAAATCAATATTTTATTAAAATCTATAAAAAAGTTATATATAGTTAATATTCTTATTTTTCCTTTTGAAAAGTACTCTTATCCCGAAGGTTAAAACTATGTGACAAAGTTGAAGATTGAATCATTTTTTTTTTGCTTTAAATAAAGAACGACCGACACAAAAATAAAAAATTCACATCGTCGTAAACCTTATAGTACTGACATTTATTTAAAATGTTGTGGTGTAAACCAAACAGATGGCGCCACAGAATTATCAATATGTTGTTTTCAGATTTTTGATCACAGAAGTTAAGTCTGTTATATATACAACCTTTAAGCCTTACTCCCTGAGATCCACATCGAAATCGAATTAATACTTAGTTTTGAGTTTATTCAGTTCAGGACAATCAAAATAAGCAGTACATTAAAATGTAATTCTTACATGAACGAAAAAACATAACATAGCATTTTAAAAGTATTTAAAGTTAGAAGACAAAATCCACTTTTCGTTCTTTTTTTTTATTAATTAAATTTTTCCAAACTTCAGCAGCCGGTAATTTTGAACCTTTGTGAATACATTTCAATACGTCATAGCTAAACCAGTAACACGCATGCGGAAGTTAGGTATATGAAAGGAAACCATAATGTTATAATTATTATTGACATAAATTTAATTTTTAAATTTCAAAAAATAATATGTTAAAATTTGAAAATAATTAATATTAACATAAACTGTATTCACGAATTCACGGTACAAAATCATTTACTTAGATTAAATTTTAAATGAACTACATGTTATATGTAAAACAATATGGAAAAACACTTTGTAAATTAAAAAACAAAATAACTTAAAACATTTGTTATTAATTTAACTAACGTGAGTTTTAAATATTTTCAAGTTTGATTCAAATTATTTGAATAAAGATAATCTCTGTAGATTAAAAAAGTATATTTGTTAATAAACTCGTAACTGGTAACTTAATTGTACAAGATTACAATTTACACATTCGACGGACTCCTACTTCTGTAGAATATCGAATATTGTATAAAATATCATTTGTCAGTTTATCAATGCTAATAATGTACGTTCTTCATATAGGTGAACGCTATTGTTATCATCAAATACCAATAATAAATATCGTAAATGTAATTTCGAAAAAAATTTGAATATCTAAATAACCGTAACAAAAATTCAAGTATACGGACATATACGATTAAAATCACCAGATTTATGTTTTATGTGTAAGCGTTTAAGCTCGTCTTATAAAAATTGTAACAGCTAATTAAAACCTGAGCGAATAATATAATATCACAGCTTAAATTTATAACTTGGGGTGTCCACCCAGACCCCTTGTAGCCTTGTACCTCTTCCGTAAAACTACCCCGATACTGTTCGGTTATTAAAGTAGAATGTTAAACGATTATAAGATAAATTTAAACTCAAATTTTAGTAGGAAACATTTAAAAGTGCACTTTATGAACATTTTAAAAACAAACATAAAATAATGTACAAGCCTGTGTTACAGGCATTACAACCATCGCCTATCGTATATAACCATTACACATATATACTCTAGCCAAACTTTACAACAGACAACAGCGGGTACGATAAAGTTGAATAACTTTTAAACTTGTAGGAAACAAGTTTAAAAATAAATCTCCAACAACATTATATGAATATTGTTAGATAAGTTTTAAGGTGTTGTTTTGAATATTATATAGTTCTGGATACATAGACGACACTACAAACTTAAAAATTGAATAATTATTAAAATAGTTTCAACAAATTCTAACAACGTCCAAGAAGCCCGAGAATGGTTTTCGATTGATATGCTAACTTCATCGAACCCGTTGTTCGTCATAACTGCAACGTTTTATTAAAATTGTTATTTTTCAGTCCCAACACATTCACTTCGTTGACCTGGCTTTAATAATTGCTTACTTGCTAAAATTAATTTTTTTAATACTGCTAAATATTTGTAAATAATTATATGTGTGACATACAACAATATAGATTATAACGAGACAGTATTCTCGACTAGATCCTCTATAGTCTATAATATATATACATCTATATATATGTCGAGACGTTTCACTGATGGTTGTTAAAAAGTATACGTTTACAAGATTGCTTACACGTAACGTCTTATAGTTATAGATAGGCACTATGTGTATGGCGTGTATACATATTATACAGTTGTACTTTTACGTTATACCGCCGCCGGCCAGGAGAAAAAATGAATATACGGTCCAATTAAAATATTATATATTCCAAAAGAAACGCATGATATAATAATATACGAGCATACACGTACTTTTGACTTATATATATTATGATATACTAGCCCTCGCGTAATGGCACGATAACTTCTTCAGCAGTCCAGTTTTTCATTCATTATTTCTCGTATTAAACTCTCCCGCGGGTAGCGGTTCGTGCATTATACGATATATTCAGATATACATACGTGTGTATATAAACTCTGTTGTCATTGAGAATACGACGTGTGCATTACAGGTGGTATATAATATGCTATATAATCTACTTAAAATACGTAACAGTGGTGTTATTCGTGTGATATAGGGAGGTGAGGATTCTCCTGTCTTTGATCTTTTGTTGTTTATCGGTTCCGTGGTTTCTACTGCCTTAATGTCTATAGCTGACATATTTGCTACAAATAAATAAGTTAATCTTAACTTCTGATATAATTATATGAGTTAGGTAAAATAATGTATCAACATAACATTATATGTATGTAATTTTTGATGTTCCATACATATTATTTCAACACATTTGATTTACATTACAATTGTAAATATACAAAAATAAATATTAAAATTGTACTTGCAAAATGCACGCCAAGACGACATTCAGGCATTACAAGTAAGTTAAGTTATATTTTTAATTCAATAATAAGATTATAGTATAACAATATTTAATAGTTAATGTATAACGTGTAAATATAATAATACACAATATGGTTAATAATTGAATGCTCAGAGCATTCTGTATTTTTACTTTAGGCACCATCATTCAATATTGATACTATTCGTTTTTTAGTAGTAAAGTTAAAGTCCCAGTGTTAAGATCAATTCTAGTTTCTAGTTTTAATCTTTATTACATTTACAGATGTTGTACACATTACACATAATGAACAATGCTTGAAAATTGATTTTGCTGTTGACTATAAAATAAGTAGTAAATAAGAGCATCAGATAAGTAAATATAAGAAAATCGTGGATACATAATTTATTTTGTATGTAATTTATTAATAACAAATATAATAATTAGGTGATAATTTAATGTGTAGGCAGCTGTTATTGTGTTAGACTAGTTAAATTTATTTTTGTGATAGGTATATATTTCCGCGTAGGTAGATATACATTATATTACACGAGTACTGACTTTTGAAATGAAAAGAAACTCTGAACGAGATTACTTTTAACAGCATCGTAAGCCGCGATGTGAACATCAATTCAACCACTTGAGATCAAGGGCATATTATGAAGAAGTTGGTTAGCTACTCAGCTTTTATACGGCCGGGAGAAAGGTTAAGATACCTATAACCATTTATTAAAAACATACGGGTATAGTTTATCATGTAAATAAATAATATATTTAAAGGAACTAGTAATAGTCAATGGTAACATAAATATATGGAACTTTGAGCACAGATTAAAATGTTTTTGTGATAGGTAAAAAATATGTAAGTAAAAAAAAAAAATGTTGATTCGCCACTGATCTACGATACACATAATAACACGTATCTATAATGCTTAATGCGTTTTGTATAATTACATTATTATAGTATGAAAACAATGCTGTCATCGTATAAAAAAAAAATAAGAGCATTTAATATATAAACGTTTAATAATAGGTATAACGTTGCCAGTGTCGGTATTTGGAAACGCTAATCCGGTATCAATTTGTGCACGTGTTTTTTATGTCTTATCGACGCGCGACGTCAAAAACGTCTCGATCATCTTATATGGACGACCTTAATAGAGCTCGCGATGCATCATGTAGGTATATTATATTATTAATTATTATAACGCAGTGTATGCGTAGTATTATACGTTTTTTATAATCATTCTATGCCTATATAGGTATGCGCATACTTCATAATGTCGAATTCCGTTCTAATATGTTTACTGTATAATTATTTAACTATGATATACTTATGTACGTACTATTTCGAACGATGCTGTCGCCGGCGCTTATTATTATTTTCGTAGATGTAACATCTTCCATTTGGATGTAGAAACTCAATTTCACTAGAAAAAGTAGAACGTATTGTATTATAGTATAGAACAAATTAAATTAAACTAAATTAAATTCATATGATAATTATAGCGACGTGTTTAGTATGAATCGCTCTTGAATTTCAAATTGTATACCCACGCAGACGAATACCAATTCAACGTATAGGAATATCATTCCAAAACTTACCTATAGATATTACATTTACCTTTACTGAAAATTCCATGTCGTTCGACTCAGAATGATAAAAGATCATTTTTAAAAATATCCATTCTAATACAGTTGCAAATACCCATTTTTAAAAATATTCTAAATAGGTATTTGAATGCTTAGAAAAATTTTTCCTCTTGTAAATCAACTGAATCAATTTTTCTTAGCATTTTTATGTCTGACATTAATTTTATAGAAGATGTAACATTCAATTTGGTGTAGATATAATTTATTTATCTGTTTTCTTCGTCAAAGCCATTTGAATTATTCACGGTTGGATAAAAGTTACATAAAAAATATATATTAAAATGTATTATACATCTACAGTCATTAGATATATATTTTAAATATCCATTATTCCATTATATGAAATTAAAACTAAATAAATAAATATATTTTTTTCGATAGACGTGATTTAGTTTATAAAATAAAACGTATTTGAAAATTAGTGTTTGATTTTATTTTCAGATATTTTTATAAAGTATTTAAAATACGTATTAGTATTTAAAAAGTATTTAAATATTTGTATTTAAGTACTTAACTTAACAAGATTGTAGTTTGCAAAATGTATGCCTTAACGCCTCTCTGCAGGCTTCCCTTATTTTACTACTGGGGATGATTTCGGGGAAATGTTTGCAGCCCCTCACATTATTGGTATGAAATTCGTCAGTAGACCATCACCATACCGAAACGCTCATAATGTATATAATATTAAAATGCGAGGTTATCGTTCCGTTTTTCATTTCATTAACAACTATTCCGTACAGTTTAAGCTATATATATATATATATATATATATGCACGCAGTTATATTATCGTACATCCGCTGTTTCAGTATAGGAACGGAACACATTTTCGTACAATTTTACAATGTCATTGCATAGTATTATTGTATTATTGATAAATATTAAATAATAATATACCGTTTCACGATATGAGTAATAATTTAAAAGAAACACACGTCTCGTATATAGCCATAATATTATATTAATATAGATTTATACATGTATAAGGTATAACCAGTCGCCGGCGGCCGCCATTGTTATTAATTATTATTATTAATCGTCCGGAAAGCCACGGCGGCGGAGAGGAAGGAACGCAGAAGAAGAATAAAAAAGAGGATGAACCGCAGTACTGTTTACACGATATGCCATATGCATATAAGTATACGTTTTATATATTTATACACCGACTACTACTGCAGCTTATACGCCAGCCATGATAATACTACTGCTAGTCGCTACGATCAGTACAATGATCTACGGTGCACGTACACAATAATAATATGTGTTCGACCGGTATAATGGAGACGTTATTCCAAGATGAACTCTTCGAACCAGCGCTGCACACACTGATTAACGTTGTCGTAAACAACCGAATACAATAATACGGATAAACAATAAACATCATCTCGCAACACGCGAGGCTTTTACGATAATTGCAGGTATTATAATATATTGCATTGCACAATTAACGCTACGTATACTGTAGCTATTACACTATACAGAATATAACGATGATAATAATAATAATAACAATATAATATATTACTATTTATACATTTCCCGTTTGGTCGCGGTGGTCGTTATTTCCCTTTTCTGTGCCTCCTACCGGAAACCTTCCATAAAGTACAATACGTTTTAATACTTATATAAGTTATATATATATCCAATCACTGGCAACAATAATTCAGTATCGCACTATATTGCATATAATGCTGCCGCTGTATAATGTTATATTCGTATTACGCATTATTATAATATAGTCACATTATTTTCGGGAGTTTCCGCCAAAAATATACCTTTCCTTATTCCGCCGATTTTCTTTCCCCTTCCTCCCCAAATCATGTATCGGTGAATTCCCTTTTTAGTCAAAACCAAAGGGTTTTTGATTTTGATTGTCTAAACTAGCATTTCTCAACTTGTGGTAAACGTGAAGAAAGTCTTCCTATATATATAAGAAAAAATAAAGGTTATTTGGTGATACCTGACAATTGCCCAACCGTGAGCTGGTATAGTAATTAGTAATAATATTTAATGAGTTCTATAAATTCATTGTTTATAAATTTAAAATAAATGAAGGAATAAATGTAACAATAAAAATATATTTTTTATTATTTTTATCATATTTTTATTAATTATGTCTTACATTATTTTATCATTAGATGGTTCTCGAAAAAATTAATTGACCATATTTATGTATTTCTATGTATTTCGTTAAGAAGACGTAGAATCCACGTGTGTTGTCTCCGTCTTACATACGTACGACATGGCAAATTTTCGTTCTCCAGTTTCAATATTGTGCTGTTAGCCAGAGTGTATTGGAGCGTAATAGTAGTGCATGGCGTATACTCATAACAATTTTTATAAAGAAATGCGTCGGTATAAGTGAAAAAAATATTCATTTTATAGGTATACGGTTGGTAAATGTTGAGTATACGGTGAATGGTGACAAATGGAAAAGGGTACATTATTTTATTATTTGTTTTTGAAAATTTAAAATTAAATTAAATTCTATTGTATAAAATTAAAAATAATGTATGATTGAATATTACTATCAGGTTGTATACGGTATACTCGTATAATTGAGTATAATGTAATTTTTACGACTGTTGTTATACTAAAATATACTGTACTAAAATATATATATATTCTACAACAGTAGATGTGTTTTATAGTTTTATTGATAATAGATATTGACTAATTTTTGAACGAAGTAAGAAAAATTTTTTGAGATACCTACATTTTAAAAAATATGGCGTATACTCAAGACATTATTTACCAAAACATCCCTGGCTGTTAGTTTTGATATTAGACTATTAGAGTGAACTGACCTAATATACAATTTAAAAGTAATTATCTAGGACCTCACGTAGCCTTTTATTGATATTATTATTTTTAAGTAAGTTATGATCATTTTAAAATGTACAGTTTCTTAAGAGGCTGTTCTGATAGTGAAATTCAACCGTAAAAACATAATGCTTTCGTACTTCTCGTTTTCCATAGCTCTAGTAGTCTAGTTAGTCGTAGAAACATGATTTTTACACCAAAATAAACTTGAGAAGTTCTACTAAACAACTGCGTTCTAGACAAATTATAATTGCATTTGAAATTTTGAAATTTTTTAAAATTTTTAAAAAATGATATAAGATTGACAAAAAAGAAATTAAAAAACTGGAACGTAGTAGTCTAGAAAAACTTTTCAAGTTTATTTTGGTGAAAAAATCATGTTAATACGACTAACAAGAGCTGAGAAAAACGCGAAGTATGAAAGCATATTTTACTGTTTTAGTGAGAAAGATTAAAAATTACAGTCATAATATACTGTTCTACTTTCTACTAAACATAACAGCAGCGTTTGAAAACAATGTTCCAAATCACCACCTTCCGCGCGACTACAACCGTATTGCTCCATAAGTCAAGACTGGTTTTCATAATATCGCGGCTAGACCACTTGTAGTTTATAAATAATTTAATAATATTATAGTCCATACGAACACAATAGTATTGGTGACAGAATAATATTTATCTTATTTTTAAACCGATAGCAAATTTTATATTTCGTAAATTATTAATATATTATTCTGCACATCGTATTTTACACAAATTAAATACCTCACATCAAAAAATTGATATAATTCGTTTAAAAAAACTACAATTTGAACAATTATTTTTTTAAACTTAAAGAGAATTTAATGACGAAATTAATTTTTTTTACGTTAAACCGTATTCGAAATAAAAATTATGAAATTTAAATCGATATAACAAAACACTCCTTAAGTTACTTATTCATGGTTATATATAATAAATAAATAAATAATAAAAAAAAAAAAAAGTGACCAATGCAATCAAAATACTTACTACATAATCGATAACTTATAATAGTCTAAATAATAAGTAACTTAAATCCCTAATTATATTAATTGTTTATGTAAACCAGTTAAATACTGTATTTATTTTTAATTAGGAAGTTCGTCTAACAAATAACACAGATTTTTTATTTATTAAATTGATTGATAATTTATTAATTCATAAATGAATTGAAGCCAATTCAAAATATAATAAAACTAATTACAGTTGACACTAATATACACTCATTAGTATTTTTTTTTTAAATTATTAATTAAATAATTATATACAATCTATATATTATACAATAAGTAGGTACATTTGATAAGAGAATGAGATGCACCTAATAAATTGTCAAATTGTATAAAATAATAAAACTAATTATAATATTTAAAGAATATATATTTTATTATAATATGATAATAGACAATAAAAATAATTATTGTTATAATATCATATTAAATTCTGTACAATTATATGTATAATTTAGTAGCCGTCTATCATTCCATTACTCAATATATTTAGAAACAGTATTATATTCCTTTTATCTGATTCTTTAACTTTTTTTATTTTTATACTTAACAAAATTGCCAATGATCTAAAATGCAATTTACCAACAGTCTCTTTCCGTTTTGGTGATTAATTGGGGATTTCTATAACTTCGAAGTAAGCATTCTGTATATAAAAACTAAAACTAAAAGGTGTTAAATTTATCGTATATTTGTCGTAGACTCTAACGTGGCAGTCCTCAAGACGTCATAAATCACTATACCACTATTCTATATTATGTATATATTTATTTTGTATATAATTTTAATTAACTGATAATTTTTCGTAATGTAAAAATTGTTATTCTATATGCAGTACATTTTAAATCCATAGTACTAACTATATATTCCATATTATAATCTAATTCACAAACTATCAAAAGATACTTGATTCTTTACGCCTAAGTTTCAATGGTGAATGTCAGTAAAACTTTATAATTTTAATAAATAAAAAAAAATTGTATAATTACATCAAAATCTAATTATCGTAAATCTAAAAATTAAACTTAAATTACACTATCATTTTTTCACACCAGAGAGAATCGTCGAAACTTATTAATTGAATTATTATCCAATTCTCAAAATAAATGACAAAATAGCAGAAGTTTCGTTTTGAAATTTGAATTGTCCCTGAACTTGATAATATAGTAACTATGATTAAGGCCGTAACTGGGGGGGGGGGGCGGGTTCAGGGATCCTGTCAGATTAATTGAATTGTCGTGGAATTGAACAACAATTTTCAAAGGTACTAAAGGCTTCTTGGGCATTCCGCACTAATTATCAAGGATTATTGGCCACTTCACAAAGAAACTCCATAATTAATGGGAATTATAGATTTCTAGACCATGATCCACTCGGATTAATTGGATTTTTATGTTATTGAAACATGACTTTCAAAGATTCCAAAGAACTCTTGGCCATTTCACACTGATTCTCAAGGATTATTGGCCACTTCACTAAGAAACTCCATAATTAATGAGACTTATAGGTTTTAAGACCATGATCCTCTCGGAATAATAGGATATTCATGTAACTGAACCATGATTTTCAATCCTTTTTATAAATTTTTGGCCGTTCTACACTGATTCTCAAAGATTTTTATCCTTTTCAATAAAAATCTCCATAATTAATAGGAATTATAGGTTTTAAGACTATAATCCTTTCTTATCAATTGCATTGTCGTGAAATTGAACCATATTTTTCAAGAGTTATAAAGGAATCATGAACATTCCTCACTGATTATAAAGGATTATTATCCTCTTCAATAAAAAACTTCATTATAAGTTTCTAAACCATGATGCTCTCAGATTAATTGGATTTTCATGTTATTGAAACATGGTTTTCAAAGATTCTAAACGAATCATGACCATTCCTCACTGATTATAAAGGATTAATATCCTCTTCACTAAAAATCTCCATGAATATTGGAAATTATTGGTTTTTAGAACCTTTCGGATCAATTGCATTGTCGTGGAATTGAACCATAATTTTCAATGATACTAAAGGCTTCTTGGGCATTCCTCGCTGATTCTCAAGGATTATTGGCCACTTCACTAAGAAAATCCATAATTAATAGGAATTATAGTTTTCTAGACCATGATCCTCTCGGATTAATTGGATTTTTATGTTATTGAAACATGATTTTCAAAGATTCCAAAGAATTCTTGCCCATTCCTCACTGATTATAAAGAATTTTTGGATTCTACACTAAGAAACTCAACGAATAACGGGATTTATAAGTTTTTAGACTATGATTCTTTTGGATTAATTGGATTTTCATGTAATTGAACTATGATTTTCAAAGATTCCAAAGTATTCTTGACCATTCCTCGCTGATTATAATGGATTATTGACCTCTACACTATGATGCTCCATGATTAATTGGAATTAGAGGTTTTTAGTCATCGATTTTCAAGGATAAATAGATATTTCAAGTATTTGGACCATGATATTCCATTATTCCAAAGGATAACAATTTTTTAATTTCCCGGTTTCGATTTTGTACACCAGTTTTTACATATTTCGATTTCGGTTTCAGTTTTTGATTTTGTATACTGATTCCTACATTTTTTTAAAAACGAATTTCTATATAAAGATTTGAAATTATAAATTAATGAAAAATAAATATAAAATATGAATAGACATATACAGGTCGTCGTCCGTCAAATATGTAATCAAATGTTTGTAATATGAAGCCCAATAAATAACTACCTTTTTAATTTTATTATAATATCAAATACTATTGTGAATTATATGATAATGCGGGGTAACTAGTAACAAAAATCGCCATACATTATAACGAACGGTCTATGATTGTAATATACATATACACTATACAGGCATATAGTGCATTCGAGTATTTCCAGGGGCTATGTCGTCTTTAAAATTATCGTTGTTTGTCTGTATTGTCATACATAGTATTTACTAGTAATTATAATTTATATAAGGTATTATTCATTACTATTAATAAATCAATTAATAATCTTGCATATAATGAAATGGTTATCGACATTTTAATCTCGATATTACAGGCAAATTAAAGGAATTTACGTATTTAAAATTTTAAAAAATACTTAAATTATTGAAAAAAATTTTTCCATGTGTCCAATGTTTCCAATTTTTTCTTAGTACGGTTTTATTTACGGTTTCTATTTTTTACGGTTTTGTTTTGACTTTAATACCGGTATCCAATTACTACAAAGGATTAAAACCAACCGTGTTTATTTTAAATCGTGTTTCATAACAGTTGATTATTTAATAACTAAATGCTCGGTATTTGAAGATATACAAGCCGTAGAGAGAGGGTGCTTTTCTAATATAGTAGAATTAGGAAATGCTCGAAGTTGGGAAATTCATCAAAAACGATCCAATACTTTTCCCCTGGGAGGTGTAGTAACGGATTTGCAAATGAATGAAACAACATTAATTTCGCACAGTTGCAAGGTTTCTGGATATAGATTTGGAAATTATATAGGCATACATTTTAAATCAAATAGAGAAGAATGGGAAAACGTTATAAAACAGGCCAAATTTAAAATATATTTTTCAGAAAGTACGGCGATAGCAAACAGTTAAGACACCTTTATTCTTTTGTCAGGTACAAAAATGAAATTATCTGATAACTATGGTGTTAATACGTATAAATATTATATATGTAAAAGGCACATAAATTTAAATTTATAAATTCATAATTTAATTGCAGTACAACTTGTATAAAATTATTTTTCAACCTATTAGCCATATCAAATTATATATGAGTAATGTAATGCATCACACATACACATAAACCTAACCTAACCTTTGTTAAATTATATCGAAGTATAATAATACATCAAATATTATGATAATTAGATATCTGCTTGCATCAATTCACAAATTTATTGGTTTTGTCGAATAAAGTGAATTTTATAATTTGTTTTCTCGCTCTATCAAATTTTGCGTTGATTTTAAGTTTATTATATAATCTAAATTAATTTATTTCAGATAGTGTTGATACTTGATAACCTACAATATTACAACATGATTAACTTAGAAAGATTAATTCAAAAAAACTGCTTTGAATAAAATGTTCTTATTATACCTTTAGTCGACTGAACAGGACATTCAGATCATAAATACAATTTATCAGAACTTTTTAATATCAATTTATGATTAAAAGATTTTTTATTGCAAATTATTGTAATTACATCAATACAGTAGGATTTCATGTACAAAGTAGGTAGCAATTATTTAAAAAAAAGTATGGATACCATAATTAATTTTAAAATTCCATGTTATAAATATCACATTACTTAGATTTAGTTAGCCGAACAAGGACTAGAAGTTCTTGTATCATTAGATTATTAGAAAATATCCACAAATTATATTAACGAGCTTTTAATTAAGTACTTACTATCTATTGTTGACACTCTACATGATAGCGCTAGTATCGGTTTTTAAAAATTTTAATGACTCCCTGACGTTACACAGAGTAATTCTATTTTTTGGAATTCTACAGTCTGAAAATATACAATTTAACACATTTTGGAATTTTAGGGTCTGAATATTTACATTTCAAAACCATATAGTCCAGACCATGCATTAATTTTCTGAATAATTTTTATATTTACTCATTGCAAAAAATAAATAAAATAGACAATTCAACAAAAAACAATTAAAAATAGAAATTATAAAAAAGGAAAATTAGATAAAAACAATGATAAACTACTTGCTTGTATATTAATGCATACATTATCTATCATTATTTAGGTGGAATACAAACAAATTTTCTTTAATTAAAAATATATAAAAACAAATCTAAGAAGGTTAGGACACGTCTCAACTAAATCTAATTAGATTAATTATAATTGAAATTTATATAGCATGTCGACGTTCTATATTACTGAGTTTCAGCTTAATAATAATAATAATCATTATTTTACGAAATAATAAATTCAAATTTCAATTTTAAACACAGTTTAATAGTTGCCGTCAGTTATCGTTTAAGATCGTTAAAAAAAACAAAATTGTACGTAAAATCAAAATTAATAATCATTAAACGTATTATTTTAAAAATAATGGTAAATACTATACAATTATAAAACATGATTAACTTAGAAGGCTTAGAGGTTTAGTTAGCCGACAAACAACTAGAAGTTCTAGTACTATTAGATCATTAAATAATACCCGTAAACTATATTAACGAGATTTTAATTAAATATCTACTATCCATTGTTGAAACTCTACTTCACAATTCCAGTGTCGGTTTTTAAAAATTTTAGTAACTCCTGAGTCCCGGGCATTACACTGAGTAGTTTTATGTTCTGGAATTCTACAGTCTGAATATATACAATTTAACACTGGATTTTTAGGATCCGAATATTTACATTTCGGAATAATAAAGTCTGTACATTTATTTTTCAAATAATATTTATTTTTACTAGCTGCAAAAAATATATAAAACAGTCAATTCCATAAAAAACATTTAAAATTGGAAATTATAAAAAAGAAAAATTAGATAAAAACAATGATAAACTACTTGCTTGTATATTAATGCATACATTATCTATCATTATTTAGGTTGAATACAAACATATTTTCTTCAAGTAAAAATATATCAAAACTAACCTAAGAAATACTTTAGGTCTTTAGATAATTATTAATTGGGCCAAAGCTTATTAAAGAATTAATTGTATGTTAATGACAAATACAATATTTTGAGTCTGAATAATATTGATTTTCAAGAAATAATAAATATGTAAATATGTTAAAAACAAAAATAACATGGTTCACTTAGTATAAACATTTTTTAAAATACAGTGAAAATAATGAATAGTTAATTAATAAAAATCAATGTTATGCAATTGTTGATGTGAATTCTTGTTTTGAATAATACATTTAACTCAGACTAAATCATCAATATCTTTGTATGATCCACCAGATAATAAACCATTGAAAGATTCATGTCTTGGGTTTATAGCTTCTTGATTCTCCAGGTATTCAATTTTATATCCTTCAGAGTGTTTAGAATTAATTCCATGGTTATGAAATGTTTCAAAGTTGTTTTGGTTCTGAGAAACATTTTGCTGTTTTCGCCAATTTAGTTTAGAACCATTATATCTGTTACCACTTTTATCATACATCCTACTACTAATTGGTCTTTTGATACAATTTTGTTCTAATGACACAACATGTAAATCGCCTAAGGAACTAAATTTGTCTTCAAATTTTTTTTGCTTTGTCTCAATATCTGAATAGTTTAAACTCGTCATTGAGTCAGTAGGGATTTTTACAGGTAATTTAAAACTATTATACATTTCTTTGTGTTGATTTGTTAATGGTTCTATAACTGGAGCACCATGATTTTCTAAAGACTTCTTTTGATTAATACATTTTGAAGCAAATTGGCGTTGATGAATATTAGTAGACTCATTTTGTAACGACAAATCAACCTTTTGTTTTCGCCAAGATTCATTTTTTACTCTATTATTATTATATGATTTATTATTAGGATACATTTTGGTATAATTTTCAATGTGAATAGCAGTTTTATTATCATCGTTAAAACGACTATCATAAGAATGTAAATTTGATATTTTATTGAATCGAACTAATGTGTCGTCTATCATTTTTTTTTCTTCTATACTCCACATATTATTGTTAACTAATTCATTTAATTTTATGGATAGGACATTTAGAAATTGTTTTGTTTTGAATCCATTTACCTTAAACAATGGATAAGCAAACTGAAATCAAAAATAATTGTATTATTATAAACATAAAAAAAAAATCAACAATTTTTTTACGCAAATAATTATTAACTGTAATTAACATCAATAAGTTTCAACAAATTTTTTTGTTATTAATATAATTAAAAAATGTTTTACTCGTTTTAAATTTTTTCATAATTAATAATTATGTAATATTTTTCATTTTTAATATATTTACTATGACGAAAAAAAATCAATATTTACAAAATGATCTAATTTTTAATTACTAGTTATTTCGTATATTAATATAATAGCTACTTAAACAAAAAATTAGTTATAATAATTAATTACAAGTATATCAAAACTACAATTATTTAATAATTCCGAAATTTTGTATATATACTTTAAGATTACTTTAAAATTAAAAAATTGATAATATAATAGCTTAAAAAACATATATAAGAAGCTGCCTAAAATTTTTAGCATTTCTTAAAAATATTATGGGTGCAAAGTAAATAAATTTGATCAACTTACAATTAAATGGTGTTTTTTACATGAATCTTCAATTTCTTGGTCAAGATACATTTTTAAGTAGCGTATCATTTCTTTAGGATTATTTTCACAATAATTGTAATATATCAATATTTGTGATAAAAGGATAAGCCTTCTTTTTGGACCCGAAAAAAAATCATACATCATTTGTAATGTTTGAACAATAGGAAATTTATCAATAGGTTGTAATAGGCATTCTATTTTTATTAACTGCAATGAACTACTAAAATGACCAGCAGCCATTCCACGAGATAAATACATTTTTGCTTTTTCATAATCCTAAAAAACCAATATTTTTCTTATTTTATTCACTCAATAAAAATAAATTAATAAATATCATACCTCTTCGTTTTTTAAATAATATTTTCCTAAAGCTTCATCAATACGTCTATTTTTAACATTAGTCAGTTTTGCAATTAAAGTGTCTATCATAGATTTTGACAATAATTTTTTAGGATAATCAACACATACCAGTAGACAATAATAAAGCTGTTTTGTATCATCTTTGGCTAATTCAACTGATTTTCTATAAAAACCAACCATGTAAATATATAATATTTTAATTAAATAAAGAACAAGTAAATAAAACTAATAGGGATAACAGAAAAAATATAACTTATTTGATTATAAAATGTTTAAATTTAATTAATCCGAAAAATATAAAAAATTCTAAATAAGAACACATCTTACTAACGACAAACCTTGTCATATTATAAGATCCCGGTGTTGTGGTCTTATAAAGTTTTGAAGGGTTCTACTAGAAGTATACTCATAAGTAGTGGTTCAGATCTGAACACCCCCCATTGATTAATAGAATTTAAAATTCTTAATGTGTAAGCCACTGATGGTATAATACATTTCACATCTAAACAAATATTTGGATACTTCCACTTTTGAAAAATTCCTGTATACACCCATTAATTCTATCATTAAATAGACTTCCTCATAAAATTAGTCTAAGTAATAATTGTGTACTACAAAATTAGGTTAGTTCTTTAGGTTTACTTATTGTATAATTTGAAGATAGATTGTAAGTTTTCCAATAATAAAATAAAAGAGCACATAAGTATTTTAAATGTTGCAATAGAACTTTTAAATTATTACTTTTTTCATTACTCATGAATACTTTTTAGTTGATTTATTATTTTTAATTTATTATATTTACTTAATAATATCAGAAGAAAGCTTATAATATTTGTTTGATTCTTCTCGGTTACATTTTATTTTATTAGCATTTGCAGCTCCCAAGTAAACTTTAGAAGCTTTGATTAAAAATCGAGTCTTAGCATTTGTAGAGCATAATATTTCTGCAGCATCCAATTCATCATTCTCTGGTAATGAAAATTGTTCGTAACAACGTCTTACTCGTCCTTTAGCCTTTAGCCAGATGACTATCCATTCAGGTTCAGTAGAATGAAGGGTTCGAGCTTGATCGGCAAATTTTAAAGCTATATCATTTCCTTTAGGCGGATATTCCATAAAAATTTTAGCTTTGACAGCACAAACTGCAGCTTTCTCCGCTCGATTAAAACTATTGATTTTTTTAACATTCCTTAATAACTAAAATAAGAAAAATATATTAACTTAATAATTTCTAAAAATGATTACATCTATATAAACATAATCTCACTCTATGTATAATATAAAACACGTAACAAATGTTTTAATGGGATGTTTATAAGGTACTTTAAGGGGCCACTACGCCTGCATTTGTTTTCTATGTCTATCTCCCGTATAATATAGGAACAAAGATACTCCGTATTTCCACGATTACGACTCTCTGATTCAGTTTAGGGCAAAAGCATCTAATATATATTTTATAAAGAAGAGTATTTCCTATACATTGAACGGATAGATTTTTAATATTTACATTTTTTTTTAAATAAATGCAATTTTTAACCATTAATAATTTATTCAACATTGTAAAGATTAAAAGTCTCAATGCACAGGAAATACTCTTTTTATAAAATATATATTAGGTGCTTTTACCCTAAACTGAACCAGAGAGTCGTAATCGTGGAAATACAAAGTATCTTTTTTCCTATATGATGTGGGAGATAGACAGAGAAAACAAATGCTGGTGTAGCGGCCGTTAATATATTATAATAATAATGTATTCACTTATATCTAAATATAAGTAATAAGTATAACAAATAAAATATAATATTATAAATATTAATCCTATTTATTAGATCATCTATCTAATCTAAATTATCTTGAATATTTTATCAACAAGACTAGATCGATAAGTAATTTTAATTTGTAATATATGTATAAAATAATAGTTTAAGTGAATTAAAAAAAATCAAAATAACGGGAATTAGAATATTTAAAACATATTATTATTTACATTGTATTGATAAATTATAGACTTTATGTTACTAATGAAAAGTTATTTATTTAACTTATTACTTAATTACTGACTTATTTTACTTGTATATTTAAATTAAAATGGTTATTGTAATTATGAATAAAGAATTTACCTATTAGTTATTATTGTTACTTATGATCGTGTTTATTCTTACTCTATATTATACATGTATTATATAATACAAATGAAAAGTTTTTTATTTTAGTTATTATTATTACTTAATATAATTAATCAATTAAACAATACGTAATTAAAAGTCACCTTTTCTGAATCAATTTTCAATGATAATGCAATATAAGCATAGGTGGCATGAGCAATATGATAATAAGCATCAGAGTACTGTTCATTTGACTCATCAAATTTACATGTTTTCATAAATTTAACAATCTTTTCAATTTCCAAATATGATTCCTTATAACTTTTACCAATGTAAAGTTCATAACTAGCTATTAGTTGTAAATAAAATCTAAAATAATAAAATAATTTCACAAGATACATTATTTATATTTATATGAATATCTTATTAAATGCTTAATGTCATGTGAAGTAATCATTTTACTATAGACCTGTGTGAACAATGCCTATGAAATATATTCTGGTATCTGATTCTCTGTTAATTCATAAAATAATAATACAGAGACATTAAGTTTTACATAAATAAATTTCTAACAAATGACAGTTACCTGTTTAAATTGAATTCATCTTCCTTGTCAATGATAATTTCTAACTTTTCTTGAACTTTATCACTGATGAAATCCATAAGGTTTTGATTGTATCCTGTTAATTGTCGGATATCCCACGAAAAAATGCTTTCATAATCATTTTCAATTTCCTTTAACTGTGTCCGAATATTTTTATCCAATCCAAGTTCATTCCAGTGGTCATTGTTGATTGTCAAAGTGCCCATCACATCAGACAAGTTTTCAACACATCCAGCCATTTTTCAGTATACTACCTAACTAAATGAACAAAAATATAGATAATTATTATTTGTGTATTCGACCCATGTATTTAACAATAAAAACGAGTGACTGTCATAAAATTTATGATTATAATACTAAAACCCTTAAAAAACTCGTAATTTAATAAATTAAATAAATAGGAAATATTACCACTTAATAAATAGGTGATAATAACTAAAAATTAAATACTTAATAGTCTGATTACTTACTCCCGAATTTGCCAATCATAAATCGAAAAACATGAACGGGGACTGTGCAATAAAAATTTCTAAAATATGTACTTATGTCCTAAAGAAGAAAAATCTAAAGAAATAGCAAATACTATCAAACTATCACAGACTAAAACATGACAAATTAGATAATTTATCTAATAAATTATTATATCTTATAAATTAATAATTAGGTAATTCATTGTTGTACTATTAGTTACTTGATTAGATTTTTTTTTGATTTTTAATTAGTTTATATACATTCTGTAAATTAATTTTTTGCAATAAGAATATGAGCTAGAATATTAAGTATGACATGAATCACGTGATTAATGAAGCAACACAGCGGCTACACTTAAATCGATTAGATAAAATATTTTTGCTATATTTGTATTAGTCATTAAATAGTAAACAACTGTATAAGTCATAAGAATTATTTCTCTTTTGTAATAGTATTATTGTGATCCAGACGTTCTTGTTTATTTTTGTCATAAAACATTACATTGTGTATTTTTCTAGTTTGTATAAAGATTTTTAGTCAATAAACTTTTTATTGCAACTTTAACGAATATATTAAAAAAAATTCTTATAAGAAATACAGGCTACTAAATATCGATGGCTTATAGCCTTAAAGGTCAAATATGATAAATCCAATCAAGACATCTGGTCTTTCTTACGTTACCGCCAAATATCAGGCGTCTAAAAATATTGTTAAGTGTGTTATTTTTATATACCTTATCACAAGTGGTCTGATCATATTTTTGAATGCACAAAAACAAAAATAACAGGTCTAAAAAAATCGTGACAAATAATTATTGCCGGATTTAGGGTTGTTGGGCCCCATGGCTAATATAAGATTGAAATATAATAATTTTTAGTTGATATACATGCTTTAAAACTTAAACTTAAAATTATATTACTGATGGGTTATTCCCTCATTATGCTATTAATTTTTTATCATATAAATTTTGCTTATTGAACATAATTATTACAGTTTTATAAAATGTTAATACAATTAATAAGTAAATACAAGTAATCTTTAAAGTTAGCTTTTTTTATTTTTTAATTTAGATATTTAGTACCTACATTAAATTGAATAAGTTATTATTAAAATATATTTGATGCTAATGAAAACTTAAATAAACCCTTCAAATTATTTTCAACAAAAAATTTGATACATTAAATAATATTTATAGTACGTTAGTTCAAGGTACAACGTTATTTTATAATATACAAATATAAAAATAAAATACTAAAGAAATATAATGTACAAGTTATTTACAATAAACATACTTTTCTTGATTTCTCAATAGAAAATTGTTTGATGGTATCTTCAATGTCCAAAGACCTAAGTACATCACTTTTTTGATACTTAAAATGGTTAAGTTGGATAGAGGATCTTGTGTCATCGTAGTTCTCAATCTATTTGTTATAAGTTTCATTTTTGAAAATGAGTGTTCTCCACTACTATTTGCCACTATTAACATCAAGTACATTTGCAGAGCAACGTTTACATTTGGAAATGTAACTTTTAAATTGTCTTCGCAGAGTATACTGAACAAAAATAATTCCCATGATTCTTTTTTTCTACAATCTTTGTATGTTCTACGTATGTTGGTTATTTCTAGCGGAAAAAAATAACATATTATACCCGGATAATTTTTTTTTATAATCTAATAACCTACTATAAAAATTCATGTTGTGACGATAGCTTAGGGGCAGCTTTAGAACCTGTATATCTAAAAAATTGTAGATTATTAAAAAAAAAAAATGTCTAAAAAAATACATATTATACTATGGACTATCATAAACACGAACAATTATATAGATATTATGATGGTAGGTACCTGTTATCTATATTATATATATTATGAAGAACCTATAATCATAAATTAATAAATATAAAACAATAATATTAGTTTATTATGTTTAAAAGATGTTTTGCATAGCACACATTTATATATGTATAACGAAAATACCAAGAATAATAAGAAAAATTAAAACTAAGCCCCCCTCCCTAACCAAGTATCTGGAGCCACAGTGACGCCATTTGAGTTTTTATAATAGGGGTATCAAAATTTAAGCAGGCTAATTTTTTATTCGTCAGGCCAATTTTTTCAAAATATTAAATACATATACTTATATTTTAAGAATGTATTTTCTGGTTATAAGTCAACGGACGTAGTTATTTAATATTATACTAATAAGTGTACCAACCGTAGTCTGTAACGACATCACAGAAATGTTAGAAATATAGAATTATTCTGAATTACAATCATAATTTAATTATATAACGAAATACCCATATACGTCAATACGTGCCTATATTTATACTATATTTTATTATACTGCATTTATACCTATACTAATGAAAAAACATTAACTGGAAAGTTGGAAATAGCTTTGATCAATGATCATGCATAGATGTTTAGTTCATGCTATAATAATCTAATAAAAATCTAAAAATAATAAATATTATGCATTGTTATTAATTACCTAATTACATACATAATAATATTATATTGTACATTTATATTTTATACCTACGCATTATATAGTAGGTACTCATAACAATTGATAATATATTTTAATTTTTACTCATAGCCCATTCATAGCCTGTGCGCTGTCGGTGCATTGTAAATTTTAATCCAGGCCAATAAGACTAGGAAAAAAATAAGGGAGCCAAAGTATACCCTGTGCCCCCCAAATGGCGTCCCTGTGGAGTCGTCCCTTCAATAGCTGCATATGTACATCACACACATATATACACATTACGCATCAAATACATAGTGTTGTATTACGTTAATCGTTATTAATAAGTATTACAAGGAAAAATTGATTTCTAAAAACACCAAAGTACCAAATTAAATACTTAAATAAGACCTTGTAAGAGACAATAAGGATAATAGTGAATATTTAATGATTAAATTCACAGTCAGTGTTGGGGCGTTGCCTAATTATATAATATTAATATGAGTTAGGGTAACTCCAATAAAAAAAATATACACAATTTAATTGTAATTAAGTGGACTATATAATTAAATAATAAAAAGATCATACAGGTAATAAAATAGTAGATAGTATCCGCCTGTTTGGCAATTTAACAAATAGATAATACTGATTAATATAAAATAATAAAAAATGTGTTGACTCAAAGGTCCAGTAAATATAATCAGTATAACAGCAACAAATATAACAATATAACAATATAACAATATTAAAATATTATAATAAATAATAAATAATAGTATATGAATAATATAATCAGAATAACATAACCATGTGGTGCACCACGTACCTTAGGTATGATTATGGTGTCATGTTGTACCCAGATCCGTATATAATAAATTTAATGTTACAATAAAAAAAAACAGGTTGATCTGGCACACTCACATAACCACCGCTACACATACTCTAAAGAGATCTGCAATAATAATAAAACAATCTAATTCCGCAGCCAACAATATAAAAAACAGACAAAACCACGAGTTGCTCACCAACGACGATTAATATATAAGGTTGACCCTCCTGTAAATATAACAATATTTAATAAACGCAGCAGAAAGTGGCCGAACGATACATACCAAATATATAAAATCGACGTTCACCGAATAATGAGCCTTGACACGTAGAAGTGATAATTACAAAAAAAAAAATGACCACAGATGAGGACTGACAAACCAACAAAACCGAGGAACAAAAATAGTAAATGAAAACTCAATGTTTCGAGAGCACCGAAAAAAGTGAAGTGAACAAAAAAACAAAAAAACAAAAAAACCACAACGAATATAAAATTTAAAATAGTAATACGAACGTAGGAACGAATCTTCTGTGCTACACACACAATTTGATAAAATAAGAAATCATTGTACATTTGGTGGTATTGATACAATGAATCTACAATAGATTTATAAATATAATATTTAAACTTTAGATTCTAAAGGTTATTACGTAACATTCATAATAATAATAATAAACTAATAATAATAATATAATAATAATCAACACTAGTTATAGCTACACTTGCTTGTGTGAGCGTGAACAGTCAGATTTAAACCATCAAATAAGCAGTTACAATATGTATATTGCAAAGTTTCTCAAATTTATGCATCACTTGTAAAAAAAACTTTAAAAGTATACGTTAACATTTAATTACAATAAAACAAATTAATATCTATGGCGTAGGGAAAGTGGCGTGCCCATCGCCCAGTGCACTTAGTAAGTACACTGCAATAGCCCTACTCAGACCTTAATTGGTTGGAGTAGACTGGTCCTCCAGGTTGGGGGTTTAGCGCAAGGCTGACAACCCTGCCTTAGAAAAAAAAATATTGTTCAGGTACTAACAACAAACTTGCCTCGAAATCATGGAGCTTTGGAAAACAAGTCTGGAAATGGAATAATGGATTATCTTTAGAACACGGAACATTCGCATACTTTTTAAATCTGGAGCAGTACAATGCTTAATTGAGGAAACAGAGAGAGAAGAGAGAGAGAGATATAAACTAGGAGTGATAGCCCTACAAGAGATTAGATGAAATGATTAAAGAACGTTAGATATTCAGGATACAACGATACGGCGAATGTAATAAACATCGTCAATTTGGAACGGGCTTCGCAGTACATAAAAACTTAGTACCTTTAGTAAGAGAATTCAATAGCATTAACCCATGAATATCAGTGTTAACAATAGAAGCACTATATTTCGATATCATATTCGTGAATGGGTATGGACCCACGGAAGAAAAAACGCAAGAGGAGAAGGAAGAATTCTATGATAACTTGGAATACACACTAAACGAAATCCCACGAAATAGAATTAGAATAGTCCTAGGGGACTTCGATGCCAAGTTAGGGAAGGAGAACATATTTTGATCAACAATTGGTATCCATAGCCTTCACGATGTAACTCGTGAAAATGGACTCAAACTTATAGATTTTGCAAGTGGTAGAGGACTTATTGTAAAGAGCACAATGTTCCCACATAAAGATATTTATAAGGGTACATGGAAGGCACCAAATGGTAGATATGTCAGTCAGATAAACCATGTCCTGATAAATACTAGGTTCAAAATTGTATATATGATGTTAAAACTGTAAGAGATGCTGACTGTGATTTAGACCACTACCTAGTTAAAGGAAAGCTGGAAATAAAACTCAAGAAACTAATACATAGTAAAGGAACATTAGTGGACAGATTTGATGTGAATAAGTTAAAGGAAACCAATACATGTGAATTTTTCAAGCAACAATTACATGAAACAATGAACAGTTTAAACATAAATCAAGAAGAGACAATTGATACTAAATGGAAAGTGTTAAAGGGTGTTATAAAAACGGTCACAGATACAGTAATAGGAAAACAAAAGAGAACAAGGAAACCGTGGTTCAACAATTCCTACAAGGAAGCATTTAATAGAAGGAAAGAAGCCAGGACTCAATTTCTCAATGACCCCACTAATAAAGAGAAAGCTATGGTATACAAAGAACGCAAAAAAGATGCAAATAATATATTTAGATATGAAAAACGGAAATATACAAAAGATGTACTAGAGGCAGCCGAGATTGATCATAGAGTAAATAAGACTAGACAACTATACCAGAAGATAAATTCAATTAGAGGAGAGTACAAAAAACATAATAAGTTCCTTAAAAATGACGATGGTTCTGTAGTAACAGAACAGGACAAGGTGTTGGAAAAATGGAAACACTATTTTGGATCATTACTTAATTGTGAAAACCCAGTGGAGACATTTGCATGGATGCCAATGGAACCTAATAACACTGAATGTCCATCTCCTAAAGATGAAATATTACAAAAACTTAACAGGCTAAAAAATTATAAAACTCCTGGGGAGGATGGAATCCAAGGAGAAGTACTAAAAAACCTAGATGAATTAACGATAAATAAAATACATAATATTATAGAGAGCGTTTGGGCATGAAGAAAGACTTCTTAAGGATTGGGGCACCGCATTAATCTGTCCTATCCATAAAAAAAATGATCCACAAGAATGTAGTAATTATAGGGGTATAACATTACTAGATACAACGTACAAAGTTCTAGCATATTATATTCTGGATAGAGTAAGACCTATAGCAGATAATTTACTAGGTGACTATCAGGGAGGATTTAGGCCCAATAGATCCACAACGGATCAGATTTTTGTTATAAGACAGATCCTCTAAAAAAGCTGGGAATATAATAAGGATGTACATATAGTGTTTGTAGACTTTCAAAAAGCTTATAATTCTATTCATAGGGAAAGCCTAATTAATATACTCAAAGAATTCAGATTTCCAAGTAAAATTGTAAACCTCATTGGAGCTCCATCAACCAGACAGATATAAAGGTAAAAATAGCAAACACAGCATCACAGCCCGTGAGTGTGACAACAGGTCTCCGACAAGGCGATGCACTATCTCCAGTGTTGTTTAACCTGGTACGAGAAATAAACGTTTCGGAAGGAATTGAGCTAGGTCAGGTAAAAATAGGGCTAATAGCATACGCAGACGATATTGCTTTCTTAGGAGATAATATTGAGATGATAAAAAGTTTGGGAAAGAAACTTATAAAGGCCGCGGAGAAAGTAGGATTAACTGTGAATGATGATAAGACAGAATACTTGATTGTCAGTCGAAGTAACAGAAATTATGGACTAGAACAACATATTGAATTAAAAGGACATACATTTAGGAAAATATCACAATTAAAATATCTGGGATCGATTATTACTCAAGATAGTGAACTTAAGACAGAGGTGTCGTCAAGAATACAATTAGGTAACAAGGGATATTATGGATTAGAAAGAATACTAAAATCGAGGACACTCTCTAAAAATTTAAAAATAAGAATGTATATGACATTATTACGACCTATTGTCCTGTATGGTTCTGAGACGGGGGCATTGAAGAAAGCTGAAGAACAGAAACTAGGATCTCTAATTAGACAAGTAATAGAGAAAGAACCAATAGGTAAAAGACCTTTAGGAATACCCAGATTGAGTTGGGAAGACTGTGTAAAAAGGACTTAAAAACGTTAGATCCAGAAATCAGATGGAGAGAAGCTGCAGAGGACAGATGGCAAGATTTGTATTTAGCGGCATGGTCTTAAATGCCGAAGCCAAAAAAAAGAAGAAGAAGAAGAAGAAAACAAATTAATATAGCTTACAGCTAATACAAAATATACAAAGACTGGGATTGACTTTAATATACACGCCGCCGATGTGGCCGTGACAATGTCCACGACGAACAATAATCAGAATAACCGGTTAAATAGTCAATCTAGACCTCTATACCGTATAGATATAATAATACCTATAAATACCTATAAATTAAGATAGAGCGTTGAAAAATGCGATATTTACGAATTAACTATTTTAAAACTTTCGACCGTCATAAAAATGGCAATTTTGAAGCTATCAACAAACTGTAAAGATCAAAGTTGTTCAGAAAAAATAAAGAAATCGAAATCCGGTCTCCAAAATAGTGGTTGCTATTTAAGAAATTTTTATTTTACTGCGCATGCGCTGATAAAAAAAAAATTAAAAATTAGAATTTATTAAAAAAATATGTATTTATAAGTTCTATATGCAGTATAAAAACCCCGAATCAAATTCAAAGTCACACGATCGAAATATTTCCTGTTACCTTTAAAATTGAACACACGGTATTTTCTGCCTTACACTAGGTGCTCTACCTATTTCATATGGTCCTAAACGTTGGGCGGATGCCCGATAGCTTATTTTAATTATGTTTTCACAGAAATCAATAAAAACATGTTGTTTCCACCTTTTGACCTAGGCTTTTAGTATTATGTTTATTTGTATGCACCATGTGTAGATAATTAATATTTAACTTATTATTTTATTTAACCTAATCTGAAAATAGTAATATGCATTTTATTTGCGTGTTTCGTAAATATAAACAATTAATTAATTTTATATCTTAATAATATATTTTTTTTTTAATTGAGTTTACAAAATATTTTAGTATTATAACCATAATTATAATGTTAATCATATCTAATGTGGTTTATAATACAAATAATCAATGATTTTAATTTTTTTATTTCTACATACGCGAGTCATTTTATCGATTTGGCATTTCGTTAGTTCTACATCAGTGCATGGATCATGGGCGTACGTAAGCTCGTGTTTCTTCGAGCAAAGCAAACTGTGTGTTTCCGCTAATTTTAATAATCGCCCTTTTTGTCTGTGTAACCCTCCTCCCCGTAGACTCTTCCACACAGGTCAATTTTAGGATGTTTGTTCTTGGCAGCCGATAAAATACGATATGTACATAGTTTGCCACCCCCCCTTAAATATGTTCTGGATCCACGCTTACTAGTCATACAGAAATAGTGTTATTAAGTCGCTCAAGAGCGCTGTACTAACCACTATGTGCTGTCACCACTCGGTTACTGTAATACTTTTTTACGACGAAAGCACATGTCGTTGCTGTTACGTTGAAGGTAAAGGTTTTTAGAAATACAGTTAACTTGATTTATAATTTAAATCAACCGTATTTATTAAAGTTAACTTATAAAGTAATATGAGATTTTGTCGACAAACTTCGTTTAAAAATCTACCGAAGAGTATGTCCATCACTGAGGAGATACTCGTATAGGCGGTGATGCGGCTGTAACAAAGTCCGCGACCCACATAAGTACTTTTAGAACTGAGATGACTGTTGAACAATCTCTGAAGCTCTCTGTAACAAGGGCTCTTATTTATGTGGGACATGATGTGATTAAAGAGATGATGACTGACGTCAATACGAATTTGTTGTGGGGCTAGGCAATGAGGTGGCAGCATCAGTATCCAGATTCGTAGACGTGACATTGTTGTGAACTAATATGAACTTTGACTTTGGAACCACGTTTTTGTGTAAAAATGTGGGTTTGCTACATTCCTCCTTTCTTAGAATGATACCTCGTATCATAATCGCGGATACATAGAATATCTCGTGTTTGATACACGGTACTACATTGTTTATTTTTGGTTTCTTGCGTTGTATTTATAATGACTATTATTGATCGTCTGTCTTCGATCATTTCCTTCTGCTCCAGGGGCGGACTGGGTAGACGACAGGCTAGTCGGCGATTTTAAAACTTCGTGCCATCTTTTACCGAAAATTAATAAATATAATAGTCAATTTTTTTACTAGACCACAACGTCATAACCTTGTTAAATACAACACTTACAGACTACATACATATTAGGAATTTGGCTACCCGGTATGCAGTCAGAAAAACAAGATTTTTAAAAAGCATTAAAACTATAAAATGTATTATTTATTATAAAATGTAATATTTATTATTCTTAAATAAATAATCACACCAAATCAAAATATAAGTACTCCTCTAATAATAATAAATGTATTTAAATAACATTCACAATATAGGCGACTGCTCTACTCGTATGATGTCACGCGGCTATTCATTAACTCTCATAACTATCTCGTTGAATAATCATTTTTTTAACTTTGGATTTTTATCAAAACGTTTTTCATTGTGTTGACTACAATAAAACACCAATAAACTTAAAAAATTTTAAAAAAAATTTAGTTTTAAAATATCCTTTAAAAAAAATTACTAATGCCTGATGTCAATATAAAATATTATACTAACAAACCGTCTCTTTTCAATAAAATAATAAACACGTCCACGTTCATTGTCCACCAAAATGAATTATTAACTACTACAAGTTAGTAAAATGAAAAATTTCTTACCTGGTAATTTATTAAAAATGTAGACATGTAATCGCTTTGACTATTGGTTGGGAAATAAACTCTGTTAAAAGCTGTTGACTCAATTTTAATTTTAACATTTCACATTTCTATTAAAAATAAAAATAAATAATGAGTTTGATCTAAACGATATATGATATAATATTATCTTCAATCGTCATAAACTATGGATCTATATAGAGTGAGGCGTGACACGAGTATGACCGTATAAGGATTTAATCGAAACGAAAATAAAATGTGAAATTTCATTAATATTCGACATAAACATTATGTATTATCCAGTGTTTGGAATTTATCATCTTATAAGATGCATTTTTGTATGTTTTCATATTTTATTCTTAAAAATAATGTAGGGCCAAATTATATAATACGGCCGACAGGACAGTCCGCGATCGCTAACCAGCGGACCGGGCTAGTCAGCCGCTGGTCTGCTCTGGTTCTTGTGATTGTTTGAAACAATGGACGTCATGGGTATTTCTGGATGTTGTTCGGTATGAGTATCAGCTCTGAACCACGGTAATTGTTCAAGGTAAGTTATTATAAATAGTAAAAGGTTTACAACCGTTATTGCACTAACTACATAGAGTAAGTAGTCGTATTTACTTTTGTTATTCTTGTTTTCTTCGATTTCAATCGTTTTTTCTATTATCTCTTTAATTTCTGTTGTCGAATTTGCTATTAAGTTTAAGACGTACATCTGATTGGATATTTATGCTTTCAAAAATATAATCAGTTCCTAAAATACCACTTGTGATTACGTATGTAAAAATAACGCACTTTACAATACTTTCGAACCCTTGATATTTGGCGGTATCGTAAAGAGATGTCTTGATTGGACTTGATAAGCCGTCGATATTTAGTAGCCTGTATTTCTTATAAGAATTTTTTTTAATATATTCGTTAAAGTTGCAATAAAAAGTTTATTGACTAAAAATCTTTATACAAACTAGAAAAATACACAATGTAATGTTTTATGACAAAAATAAACAAGAACGTCTGGATCACAATAATACTATTACAAAAGAGAAATAATTCTTATGACTTATACAGTTGTTTACTATTTAATGACTAATACAAATATAGCAAAAATATTTTATCTAATCGATTTAAGTGTAGCCGCTGTGTTGCTTCATTAATCACGTGATTCATGTCATACTTAATATTCTAGCTCATATTCTTATTGCAAAAAATTAATTTACAGAATGTATATAAACTAATTAAAAATCAAAAAAAAATCTAAACGAGTTGCTATTAGTACATCAATGTACTTTAGTCCATAACAAATTATTTAATTTGTAATCTTTTAATCTGTGATAGTTTGATAGTATTTGCTATTTCTTTAGATTCTTCTTCTTTAGAACATAAGAACATTGAAATTTTTAATGCATAGTAACCGTTCATGTTTTTCGATTTATGATTGGCAAATTCGGCAGTAAGTAATCAGACTATTAAGTAGTTTGTTAATAGTTATTATCACCTACTTAATAAGTAGTATTATTTCTATTTATTCAATTTATTAAGATAATATTTTTTTGAGAGTTTTTGTATTATAATCATAAATTTGATGACAGTCACTCGATTTTGTAGTTAAATAAATCGATTGAATACACGAATAATATTTATCTAAGTTTTTGATCATTTAGTTAAGTAGTATACTGAAAAAAGGCTGCATGTGTTTAACACTTTTCTGACGTGATGGGCACTTTGAACAGTCCCTGTTCATGTTTTTCGATTAATGTTTGGCAAATTCGCGATTAAGTATTCAGACTATTAAGTAATTTATTATTAGTTATTATCACATACTTATTAAATGGTATTATTTCCTATTAATTTAATTAATTTATCTATTTTTGTTCATTTAGTTAGGTAGTATACTGAAAAATGGCTGGATGTGTTGAAAACTTGTCTGATGTGATGGGCATTTTGTCAATCAACAATGACCACTGGAATGAACTTGGATTGGATAAAAATATTCGGACACAGTTAAAGGAAATTGAAAATGATTATGAAAGCATTTTTTCGTGGGATATCCGACAATTAACAGGATACAATCAAAACCTTATGGATTTCATCAGTGATAAAGTTCAAGAAAAGTTAGAAATTATCATTGACAAGGAAGATGAATTCAATTTAAACAGGTAACTGTCATTTGTTAGAAATTTATTTATGTAAAACTTAATGTCTCTGTATTATTATTTTATGAATTAACAGAGAATCAGATACCAGAATATATTTCATAGGCATTGTTCACACAGGTCTATATTAATTTTAGAATTCATCTAAACCTACCCTCCACTCACAACCCACCATCCCATTTAAGAAGTAAAATGATTACTTCACATGACATTAAGCATTTAATAAGATATTCATATAAATATAAATAATGTATCTTGTGAAATTATTTTATTATTTTAGATTTTATTTACAACTAATAGCTAGTTATGAACTTTACATTAGTAAAAGTTATAAGGAATCATATTTGGAAATTGAAAAGATTGTTAAATTTATGAAAACATGTAAATTTGATGAGTCAAATGAACAGTACTCTGATGCTTATTATCATATTGCTCATGCCACCTATGCTTATATTGCATTATCATTGAAAATTGATTCAGAAAAGGTGACTTTTAATTACGTATTGTTTAATTGATTAATTATATTAAGTAATAATAATAACTAAAATAAAAAACTTTTCATTTGTATTATATAATACATGTATAATATAGAGTAAGAATAAACACGATCATAAGTAACAATAATAACTAATAGGTAAATTCTTTATTCATAATTACAATAACCATTTTAATTTAAATATACAAGTAAAATAAGTCAGTAATTAAGTAATAAGTTAAATAAATAACTTTTCATTAGTAACATAAAGTCTATAATTTATCAATACAATGTAAATAATAATATGTTTTAAATATTCTAATACCCGTTATTTTGATTTTTTTTAATTCACTTAAACTATTATTTTATACATATATTACAAATTAAAATTACTTATCGATCTAGTCTTGTTGATAAAATATTCAAGATAATTTAGATTAGATAGATGATCTAATAAATAGGATTAATATTTATAATATTATATTTTATTTGTTATACTTATTACTTATATTTAGATATAAGTGAATACATTATTATTATAATATATTAACGGCCGCTACACCAGCATTTGTTTTCTCTGTCTATCTCCCACATCATATAGGAAAAAAGATACTTTGTATTTCCACGATTACGACTCTCTGGTTCAGTTTAGGGTAAAAGCACCTAATATATATTTTATAAAAAGAGTATTTCCTGTGCATTGAGACTTTTAATCTTTACAATGTTGAATAAATTATTAATGGTTAAAAATTGCATTTATTTAAAAAAAAATGTAAATATTAAAAATCTATCCGTTCAATGTATAGGAAATACTCTTCTTTATAAAATATATATTAGATGCTTTTGCCCTAAACTGAATCAGAGAGTCGTAATCGTGGAAATACGGAGTATCTTTGTTCCTATATTATACGGGAGATAGACATAGAAAACAAATGCAGGCGTAGTGGCCCCTTAAAGTACCTTATAAACATCCCATTAAAACATTTGTTACGTGTTTTATATTATACATAGAGTGAGACTATGTTTTTATAGGTGTACAGATCTTTAGAAATTATTAAACTAATGTATTTTCCTTTTTTAGTTATTAAGGAATGTTAAAAAAATCAATAGTTTTAATCAAGCGGAGAAAGCTGCAGTTTGTGCTGTCAAAGCTAAAATTTTTATGGAATATCCGCCTAAAGGAAATGATATAGCTTTAAAATTTGCCGATCAAGCTCGAACCCTTCATTCTACTGAACCTGAATGGATAGTCATCTGGCTAAAGGCTAAAGGACGAGTAAGACGTTATTACGAACAATTTTCATTACCAGAGAATGATGAATTGGATGCTGCAGAAATATTATGCTCTACAAATGCTAAGACTCGATTTTTAATCAAAGCTTCTAAAGTTTACTTGGGAGCTGCAAATGCTAATAAAATAAAATGTAACCGAGAAGAATCAAACAAATATTATAAGCTTTCTTCTGATATTATTAAGTAAATACAATAAATTAAAAATAATAAATCAACTAAAAAGTATTCATGAGTAATGAAAAAAGTAATAATTTAAAAGTTCTATTGCAACATTTAAAATACTTATGTGCTCTTTTATTTTATTATTGGAAAACTTACAATCTATCTTCAAATTATACAATAAGTAAACCTAAAGAACTAACCTAATTTTGTAGTACACAATTATTACTTAGACTAATTTTATGAGGAAGTCTATTTAATGATAGAATTAATGGGTGTATACAGGAATTTTTCAAAAGTGGAAGTATCCAAATTTTTGTTTAGATGTGAAATGTATTATACCATCAGTGGCTTACACATTAAGAATTTTAAATTCTATTAATCAATGGGGGGTGTTCAGATCTGAACCACTACTTATGAGTATACTTCTAGTAGAACCCTTCAGAACTTTATAAGACCACAACACCGGGATCTTATAATATGACAAGGTTTGTCGTTAGTAAGATGTGTTCTTATTTAGAATTTTTTATATTTTTCGGATTAATTAAATTTAAACATTTTATAATCAAATAAGTTATATTTTTTCTGTTATCCCTATTAGTTTTATTTACTTGTTCTTTATTTAATTAAAATATTATATATTTACATGGTTGGTTTTTATAGAAAATCAGTTGAATTAGCCAAAGATGATACAAAACAGCTTTATTATTGTCTACTGGTATGTGTTGATTATCCTAAAAAATTATTGTCAAAATCTATGATAGACACTTTAATTGCAAAACTGACTAATGTTAAAAATAGACGTATTGATGAAGCTTTAGGAAAATATTATTTAAAAAACGAAGAGGTATGATATTTATTAATTTATTTTTATTGAGTGAATAAAATAAGAAAAATATTGGTTTTTTAGGATTATGAAAAAGCAAAAATGTATTTATCTCGTGGAATGGCTGCTGGTCATTTTAGTAGTTCATTGCAGTTAATAAAAATAGAATGCCTATTACAACCTATTGATAAATTTCCTATTGTTCAAACATTACAAATGATGTATGATTTTTTTTCGGGTCCAAAAAGAAGGCTTATCCTTTTATCACAAATATTGATATATTACAATTATTGTGAAAATAATCCTATAGAAATGATACGCTACTTAAAAATGTATCTTGACCAAGAAATTGAAGATTCGTTTAAAAAACACCATTTAATTGTGAGTTGATCAAATTTATTTACTTTGCACCCATAATATTTTTAAGAAATGCTAAAAATTTTAGGCAGCTTCTTATATATGTTTTTTAAGTTATTATATTATCAATTTTTTAATTTTAAAAGTAATGTTAAAGTATATATACAAAATTTCGGAATTATTAAATAATTGTAGTTTTGATATACTTGTAATTAATTATTATAACTAATTTTTTGTTTAAGTAGCTATTATATTAATATACGAAATAATTAGTAATTAAAAATTAGATCATTTTGTAAATATTGATTTTTTTTCGTCATAGTAAATATATTAAAAATGAAAAGTATTACATAATTATTAATTATGAAAAAATTTAAAACGAGTAAAACTTTTTTTAATTATATTAATAACAAAAAAATTTGTTGAAACTTATTGATGTTAATTACAGTTAATAATTATTTGCGTAAAAAAATTGTTGATTTTTTTTTTATGTTTATAATAATACAATTATTTTTGATTTCAGTTTGCTTATCCATTGTTTAAGGTAAATGGATTCAAAACAAAACAATTTCTAAATGTCCTATCCATAAAATTAAATGAATTAGTTAACAATAATATGTGGAGTATAGAAGAAAAAAAAATGATAGACGACACATTAGTTCGATTCAATAAAATATCAAATTTACATTCTTATGATAGTCGTTTTAACGATGATAATAAAACTGCTATTCACATTGAAAATTATACCAAAATGTATCCTAATAATAAATCATATAATAATAATAGAGTAAAAAATGAATCTTGGCGAAAACAAAAGGTTGATTTGTCGTTACAAAATGAGTCTACTAATATTCATCAACGCCAATTTGCTTCAAAATGTATTAATCAAAAGAAGTCTTTAGAAAATCATGGTGCTCCAGTTATAGAACCATTAACAAATCAACACAAAGAAATGTATAATAGTTTTAAATTACCTGTAAAAATCCCTACTGACTCAATGACGAGTTTAAACTATTCAGATATTGAGACAAAGCAAAAAAAATTTGAAGACAAATTTAGTTCCTTAGGCGATTTACATGTTGTGTCATTAGAACAAAACTCTATCAAAAGACCAATTAGTAGTAGGATGTATGATAAAAGTGGTAACAGATATAATGGTTCTAAACTAAGTTGGCAAAATCAGCAAAATGTTTCTCAGAACCAAAACAACTTTGAAACATTTCATAACCATGGAATTAATTCTAAACACTCTGAAGGATATAAAAATGAATACCTGGAGAATCAAGAAGCTACAAACCCAAGACATGAATCTTGCAATGGTTTATTATCTGGTGGATCATACAAAGATATTGATGATTTAGTCTGAGTTAAATGTATTATTCAAAACAAGAATTGACATCAACAATTGCATAACATTGATTTTTATTAATTAACTATACATTATTTTCACTGTATTTTAAAAAATGTTTATACTAAGTGAACCATGTTATTTTTGTTTTTAACATATTTACATATTTATTATTTCTTGAAAATCAATATTATTCAGACTCAAAATATTGTATTTGTCATTAACATACAATTAATTCTTTAATAAGCTTTGGCCCAATTAATAATTATCTAAAGACCTAAAGTATTTCTTAGGTTAGTTTTGATATATTTTTACTTGAAGAAAATATGTTTGTATTCAACCTAAATAATGATAGATAATGTATGCATTAATATACAAGCAAGTAGTTTATCATTGTTTTTATCTAATTTTTCTTTTTTATAATTTCCAATTTTAAATGTTTTTTATGGAATTGACTGTTTTATATATTTTTTGCAGCTAGTAAAAATAAATATTATTCGAAAAATAAATGTACAGACTTTATTATTCCGAAATGTAAATATTCGGATCCTAAATATCCAGTGTTAAATTGTATATATTCAGACTGTAGAATTCCAGAACATAAAACTACTCAGTGTAATGCCCGGGACTCAGGAGTTACTAAAATTTTTAAAAACCGACACTGGAATTGTGAAGTAGAGTGTCAACAATGGATAGTAGATATTTAATTAAAATCTCGTTAATATAGTTTACGGGTATTATTTAATGATCTAATAGTACTAGAACTTCTAGTTGTTTGTCGGCTAACTAAACCTCTAAGCCTTCTAAGTTAATCATGTTTTATAATTGTATAGTATTTACCATTATTTTTAAAATAATACGTTTAATGATTATTAATTTTGATTTTACGTACAATTTTGTTTTTTTTTAACGATCTTAAACGATAACTGACGGCAACTATTAAACTGTGTTTAAAATTGAAATTTGAATTTATTATTTCGTAAAATAATGATTATTATTATTATTAAGCTGAAACTCAGTAATATAGAACGTCGACATGCTATATAAATTTCAATTATAATTAATCTAATTAGATTTAGTTGAGACGTGTCCTTACCTCTCTAATTTTTTAAGCCTAGGTGCTATCAGTGTTCTTTTAAAGCTTAGAATAGCTTAGATACAGTTTGTTGTAGTCACTTTTATATCAACGCTACTATAGTATTTGAAATCCGGTTCCCAGTAAATAATTTGACTCATTTACTCATTACTAATTTTACTCACTATTGAATTTTATTTCAATAAACAATTATACATTTACTAAACTCTACTTCAGCTGTTTACTTCTTCGACCACCTATACGGCTATAGTAGCTACACCATTTATTATAACCAAACGTGGGACCTAGAGGCGGACTGGGACACAATCGTCTACTCTTCCTACCATTTTGCAAAAAAAAAGAAAAAATTGGTTTCTTATGTACAAATTAACCATTGCCTATAGTATACAAAAATATTTGTGTTTTTTATTGCGTTATTTAAGTTTGTCTCTCCTTAAATTGTAATATATATTTATTGTAAGATGAACATTTTTTTGTAAAGTACTAAAGTCAGGGGCGGATTTATGCATATGCAACCTTGGCACGTGCCTAGGGGCGTCGAAATTTTTCAGTATATTTCAACTTTTATTTATATAATACAATTGTTGTAATGCCTTGGGGCGGAAAAACGGTAAGTTCGTCCTTGGTTGTTGGACAATATAATTTCATTTAACTTAAATATTGATATAACATATTGATTACACCGTTACATACAGATATATTCATGTTTATTAAAGAATTTAGAATGTTAATTGTAAGTAATTAGTCAAAATATTGTTACATTTACTATTACATAGGGAAATAGGAAATATAGTAGATACTATACTAAATGTAGAAACAATTTTTACATGTATTTTTAACAATTTCAATTTATGACATATTATAGTTAGGTACTGAGTTAATTAAAATTTAAAATATATTGTAATTAAGTCATCAAAATTTAAATTAGATAATATTTTTAGATTACTTACGAACAATGAAGGAGTGATCAAAAAATGATTTGAGAAGGGCTATAAATGAACAGCATGTATAAGCATGATTATCTACTTCTTAACTTCATAAATACATTAATTTAATTTATTGTAATAATTGTAATGTATTGGCCAACTAAAATGTTTGGATTGATATAATATTATGTATTTAATTAGTAAATTTAGATAGATTAATCCTTACTTCATGGGTAAGACAATCAAGCTATACGGTAGGTAAATCACAACAGGAATACACAACTATTAGAAATGCGTAGCGGTCAGTAAAAAATGGTAATTATAATTTACATGACTTTTTAAGAAATATATTTTATATTCCGAAACAAATCATAATAAATTAAATTTAAGAGTAAAACTTTGGATGAAGACAATTGCATGTATAGCATTAATTATTATTAATTTTTGAATCTATAAATTAATCTAGTTTTGTGATATTCTTCTCTATTTGGAGCTTTATTTTTTCTTTTCATTTTTTAGTATAACCCCTTTCTTAGCTTCCTACATCTATTATAATTTGTTTGAAAATATGTTGTTTTCCCTGGTTTCTTTTCAATTTTTTATTCTATTATGGTGGTTACATTTCATCATTATTACACTACTTCAATTGGAAACTTTTCTGTCTAGAAGATTTTTTACACACTTTACTAGCATTAAGTATCAAACATAATATGCTTTTTTTTTTTTTAATAACAAATAAATATGTAAATATGTTAAAAACAAAAATAACATGGTTCACTTAGTATAAACATTTTTTAAAATACAGTGAAAATAATGAATAGTTAATTAATAAAAATCAATGTTATGCAATTGTTGATGTCAATTCTTGTTTTGAATAATACATTTAACTCAGACTAAATCATCAATATCTTTGTATGATCCACCAGATAATAAACCATTGCAAGATTCATGTCTTGGGTTTGTAGCTTCTTGATTCTTCAGGTATTCATTTTTATATCCTTCAGAGTGTTTAGAATTAATTCCATGGTTATGAAATGTTTCAAAGTTGTTTTGGTTCTGAGAAACATTTTGCTGATTTTGCCAACTTAGTTTAGAACCATTATATCTGTTACCACTTTTATCATACATCCTACTACTAATTGGTCTTTTGATAGAGTTTTGTTCTAATGACACAACATGTAAATCGCCTAAGGAACTAAATTTGTCTTCAAATTTTTTTTGCTTTGTCTCAATATCTGATTTGTTTAAACTTGTCATTGAGTCAGTAGAGGTTTTTACATTTAATTTAAAACTATTATACATTTTTTTGTGTTGATTTGTTAATGGTTCTATAACTGGAGCACCATGATTTTCTAATGACTTCTTTTGATTAATACATTTTGAAGCAAATTGGCGTTGATGAATATTAGTAGACTCATTTTGTAACGACAAATCAACCTTTTGTTTTTGCCAAGATTCATTTTTTACTCTATTATTATTATATGATTTATTATTAGGATACATTTTGGTATAATTTTCAATGTGAATAGCAGTTTTATTATCATCGTTAAAACGACTATCATAAGAATGTAAATTTGATATTTTATTGAATCGAACTAATGTGTCGTCTATCATTTTTTTTTCTTCTATACTCCACATATTATTGTTAACTAATTCATTTAATTTTATGGATAGGACATTTAGAAATTGTTTTGTTTTGAATCCATTTACCTTAAATAATGGATAAGCAAACTGAAATCAAAAATAATTGTATTATTATAAACAAAAAAAAATCAACAATTTTTTTACGCACATAATTATCAACTGTTATTAACATCAATAAGTTTCAACAAATTATTTTGTTATTAATATAATTAAAAAATGTATTACTTGTTTTAAATTTTTTCATAATTAATATTTATGTAATACTTTTCATTTTTAATATATTTGCTATGACAAAAAAAAATCAATATTTACAAAATGATCTAATTTTTAATTACTAATTATTTGACATATAAATATAACAGTTATAGCACTCTTAAAAATATTATAGGTACAAAGTAAATAAATTTGATCAACTCACAATTAAATGACGTTTTTTAAACGAATCTTCAATTTCTTGGTCAATATACATTTTTAAGTAGCGGATCATTTCTTTAGGATTATTTTCACAATAATTGTAATATATCAATATTTGTGATAAAAGGATAAGCCTTCTTTTTGGATCCGAAAAAACATCATACATCATTTGTAATGTTTGAACAACAGGAAATTTATCAATAGGTTGTAATAGGCATTCTACTTTTATTAACTGCAATGAACTACTAAAATGACCAGCAGCCATTCCACGAGATAAATACATTTTTGCTTTTTCATAATCCTAAAATAAAATCAAAATTTTTCCTTTTTATTCATTCAATAACAAAAATTAATAAATATTATACCTTTTCGTTTTTTAAATAATATTTTCCTAAAGCTTGATCCACACAGCTATTTTTAACATTTGTCAGTTTTGCAATTAAATTGTCCATCATAGATTTTGACAATAACTTTTTAGGTTGATAAATACATACCAGTAGACAAGAATAAAGCTGTTTTGTATCATCTTTGGCTAATTCAACTGATTTTCTATACAAACCAACCAATTAAATATATAACTTTTAAATTAATAAACAAATAAGTAAATGAAACTAATAGGAATCATAGAAAAAATATAACTTATTTTATTATAAAATGGTTTAAATTTAATTAATCCTAAATACACAAATTTTTTATGAAAAACTATAATTGAGAACACATCTTACTAATGACTTACATTGCCGTATTAAAAGACCTTGGTGACGTGATCTTTTGAAGCTCTGAACGGTTCTATTCAGGGGCATGCACAAGGGGGAAGGAGTCTTTACTCCTCCCATTGTTTGACAACATTTTAAAATTCTTTAGGTGCAAATCATTAATTGTATAATACCTATTACATGTAAACAAAAATTTGGATACTTCCCCTTTTGAAAAATTCCTGGATACGCCACTGGTTCTATCAATAGATAGCCTCCCTCATAAAATTAATTTAATTTATAATTATGCAAGACAAAGTTAGGTTAGCTCTTAATATTTACTTATTGTGTAATTTAAAGATAGATAGTAAGTTTTCCAATAATAAAAAAAAAGAACACTAAAGTATTTTAAAAATCATAACAGAACTTTTAAATTATTACTATCTATTTTCATTACTTATTAATATCTTTTAGTTGATACTTATACAGAATAACTACTTACTTAGTAATATCAGATGAAAGCTTATAATATTTGTTTGATTCTTCTCGATTATTTTTTAATTTCTTAACAAATGCTGCTTCCGTATAAACTTGAGTAGCTTGAATTAAAAGTTGAGCCTTAGTTTTTGTAGAGCATAATATTTCTGCAGCATCCAATTCATCATTCTCTGGTATTGCAAATTGTTTGTAATAACGTCTTACTCGTCCTTTAGCCTTTAGCCAGATTACTATCCATTCAGGTTCAGTAGAATGAAGGGTTCGTGCTTGATCGGCAAATTTTAAAGCTATATCATTTCCTTTAGGCGGATATTCCATAAAAATCCTAGCTTTGACAGCACAAACTGCAGCTTTCTCCGCTTGATTAAAACTATTGATTTTTTTAACATTCCTTAATAACTAAAATAAGAAAAATATATTAACTTAATAATTTCTAAAAATGATTACATCTATATAAACACAGTCTCACTCAATACTAATAAACCATATTGATTGATATGATGTATAATTTATTATAAAACATATAGGTAACAAATGTTTGAATTGGATCTTTATAAAATCCACAATAACACATTATTGCACATATACAAAACGCATACAAAATAATTTATATTATGTAAGTACCTTAAAATGTAAAGCTCTAAAATGGTATTAGAAATGACATATGACATATGTTATAGGTATAACAAAATATAGAATAATCCTATTAATTTATACTAGCCTTATTTTATAAAGTTGATCTAATCTATCTAATCTAAATCATTTTCAATAGTTTAATACATGGCATTAAGTCTTATATTTCATCAATAAGACTAGATCAATAAATAATTGTAATTTGTAAAATATGTAAAATAATAGTTTAAGTAGATTTTAAAAAAATCAAAATAACTGGAGTATTTGAATATTTAAAACATATTATTATTTACATTGTATTGATAAATTCAAGACTTTATGTTACTAATGAAAAGTTATTATTTTACTTATTATTTAATTACTGACCTATTTAATTTGTATATTTAAATTAAAATGGTTATTATAATTATGAATAAACAATTTACCTATTAGTTATTATTGTTACTTAATATAATTATTGAATTAACTATTAAGTTATTAAAATTCACCTTTTCTGAATCAATTTTTAATGATAATGCAATATAAGCATAGGTAGCATGAGCAATATGGTAATAAGCATCAGAATACTGATCATTTGACTCATCAAATGTACATGTTTTCATAAATTTAACAATCTTTTCAATTTCCAAATATGATTCCTTATAACTTTTACTAATGTAAAGTTCATAACTAGCTATTAGTTGTAAATAAAATCTAAAAAAATAAAATAATTTCACAAGATACATTATTTATATTTATATGCATATCTTATTAAATGCTTAATGTCATGTGAAGTAATCATTTTACTTCTTAAATGGGATGGTGGGTTGTGAGTGGAGGATAGGTTTAGATGAATTCTAAAATTAATATAGAACTGTGTGAACAATGCCTATGAAATATATTCTGGTACCTGATTCTTTGTTTATTAATAAACTAATAATATAGAGAAATTAGGTTTTATATAAATATATTTCTGATAGACGAGAGACGACAGTTACCTGTTTAAATTGAATTCATCTTCTTTGTCAATGATAATTTCTAATTTTTCTTGAACCTTATCAACGAGGTTACACAAAAGGTTTTGATTGCATCCTGTTAATTGTCGGATATCCCACGAAAAAATGCTTTCATAATCATTTTCAATTTCCTTTAACTGTGTCCGAATATTTTTATCCAATCCAAGTTCATTCCAGTGGTCATTGTTGATTGTCAAAGTGCCCATCACATCAGACAAGTTTTCAACATATCCAGCCATTTTTCAGTATACTATCTAACTAAATGAACAAAAACAGTTAAATAATATTGGTGTATTCGAACGATGTATTTAACTACAAAAATGAGTGACTGTCATCGAATTTATGACTATAATACAAAAACTCTTAAAAAAATCGTAAATAAATAGGAACCTATATACTACCTAATAAGTAGATGATAATAACTAATAATAAATTATTTAATAATCTGAATACTTACTCTTGAATTTGCTAATCATAAATCGAGGAACATGAAATGTACAATAAAAACTTCAATGTACTTATGAAGTTATGTTCAAAAGCGGAAAAATCTAAAGAAATAACAAATACTATCACTATCACCATAGAATATAACAATAGTACATTGTTGCACAGAATATATTTAAAAAAAAATAATTATATATATATATTATTCTGTGGTACTAATAGCAATTCGATTAGATAAAATATTTTTAATGTGTTTTCATTTGTTATTAAATAGTAAACAACTGTTTAAGTCATAACAATTATTTCTCTTTTGTAATAGTATCATTGTGATCCAGGCGTTCTTGTTTATCTTTGTCATGAAACATTTCATTATATATTTTTCTAGTTTGTATAAAGATTTTTAGTCAATAAACTTTTTATTGCAACTTTAACGAATACATTTAAAAAAATCCTTATAAGAAATACAGGCTACTAAATATCGATGGCTTTAAAGGCCAAATATAATACATCCAATTTTTCAAAAACATTTTAATACATGTCCAAAAGTATTGTGTAGTACTTTATTTTTACATACTTAATCATAAGTGATATTTTATGAGCCGATCATATTTTTGAATGCACGAAAATAGTAAGTCTAAAAAAATCGTGACATATATATACAACAGGTATATTGATCGTTGTGATCCCGCCAGTTCATTATCATTATATTAATTGGCAAATTGGCCTATGATTAACATTTTTTATGAATTTGCCTTTAAGATAACGATACACGTATTTATAAAAAAAATAGTATTGCCCTTATATAGTCATAATTACAGTGTAATTTATTATTATAATATAATATGTCTAAAGCATCTTAATATATATGTATCTTAATCTTAAGTCCGTTGTTCAAAGTACTTACAATTCAATCTATTCCGTGGTATTGCCAGGTCATTAGTTCATTTTCACCTTATCATAAACTGATAAATAGAACCCACAGATATATAAAAATATTATTTATCTATCTGTGATAGAACATAGAACCACAGAATAAATTTTATTATAATTCATTTATTCTGTGATAATATTATTATTACGTTTTCAAATGTCTAATCCATTGATAATAATGAAATAAATACTCAATTCTACGTGAGCTATCAAAAAAATTATTATTCTTTGTTTCTTCAGTAGTTTTAGTTCAGTGTTTATCATTCGGTCTTCTCCAAGATCTTCTCTAATCTCCAACTATATATTCTTTATTTTTTATGATTTTTATATTATGTTGTTTAATGTCTAGTATAATATTATGTTTTTCACAGTTCTACGACATCAATATAATATTATTAAGTTTTATTTATAATATTTTTAATTTTACATATTATAATAGTGAATTAGTGATATAAGTGCCACTTTTTTTAATTTAAACATTTTTCTATTAAAAATATGGTTCAAGTTAATAAAGAAGCGTGTATACCACTGTTACCTTATGATCTAGGATATGAAGAGACTATTTTACAATTAATAAAGTCATTAGATTGTCTAGATAAAGTTGTTGAATGTGTATATGAACATGTTAGAGGTAATATAAATTCCCAAAAATCAGAAATAGTTAAACTGAGTGAAAAATTGAACAACATATCAAACAAAGTACAACAATTGTCAAATATCAAAAAGTCAATTCAAGTTTATTCCAGTTCCAAGTATCCTGCTACATATTTACAAAAAGATTATGAATATAGTTATGATTTAGAAATAAAATCGGATATTACAAATAATATCCAAGTTGCTCATCAAATATGTGTGTCCAATGACCCAAATGATAAGCTTAAATTTTATCATGTTAAAGATGAAAATAAAAAATTATCCAAAAATAAAGATATTATTCAAATGAAAGGTTTAGGGAAATTACCTGATGATGTTAATTACATAAATTCTTTATTATTATTTAATTCAAATGAAAATTTGTACAAAAACTATGTATTATTTAATCCTTATAAAGTTAAAACAACACCAACAAATAAACAAGTTGAAAAAGTTAAAAACATTAATAAGCCTGTGTTTACATTACCATTGAATGACACCGAAAATCAGTTTAATTATTCTTATACACCAGTATACGAAGAAGTTCCTACTATTGATGTGCCGGCTGATTTACCTGATCTTCCAGGAATTGCAGGTGATGTACTATGTTTTAAAAATGAAGAAGAAAACATTGGTATACCAGTTGTCAGTAATCCATCTAGTGTAGTAGATCTTCCGAGTTTTGATGAGTTAGACGAAATTAAAAACAATGAAATGGTTCCAGAAAAATTGATACAGACTGAACTAGAAATCATAAAACCAGCTGAATTTAAAGAATTGTCAACTATTGTATCTATTCAAAATAAAAATGATCATGTTGAAAACATTGATAATTCTAATAAAAGGGATCAAAAGGTCAATAAAACTTATAACGATAATATTAATACACACAGTGTTTTAATGGACGAAATAAGAAATGCAGGAGGATTACAAAAAGCTAAATTACGTTCAGTGATTGATAGGAAAACCGACAGTGAAAGAATGCCTACTGGAGATGGATTAATGGCAGATTTGCATAAAAAATTAGCGATGCGAAGGCAAGGGATTTCTGGTAATAATAAACAAAATGATAGCAGCTTAGAAGGGGTAATATATCGTATGGCTTCAACAATGATACCTCCAAATCTTGAATCTGAAAGTGAAGCAGATGGCGATGACGACACAGAAGGTGATTGGGATGATTGAATGTTCAATCAGTCTAATATAAACATACTTTTAGATTCTTTTATAACTAAATTTGTTTGCTTTATAATTATGTATTAATTATAATATATTCAATTATTTATTTACCTAATAGTGGAGTTAATTATTTTTAAATATAGAAATGTAAAATGTAAATGTAGAATTTAAAAGAAATATAATTAACCAATGCATTATAGTTTCAGACTAGTTAAATAGTAGATTTTTATTTTAAAATATTATAATTTAAATGTACACACTTTTAATTACAATTAAAATAATTTTAAAAATTTATAAATTAATACAAAAAATATCAATAGGTACATTAGAATTATGTGTGAAATTTACAATCTTTTTTTCTATACAACAAAAATTATTATTTCATTAAATAGTGTACAATAATAGAACAAAAAAAACACAATTTTTAGTATTCAAATTTAAATTATTTAACTAAAATATTGATTTTAGTATTATTTTTAAAAAATAGTTCCGATACTGCCATTTATTATTGAATAAGTAAATTCTATTTTTATTTTATTTTTTATTGTAAAAATATATAATATGAATATTATCTAATTTCAATTTTTATATTATTATATAGCATTATAAGTAAATTAACTAAGACATTTACATATATATAATTTAAATTTTACAAAATAAATAATTAATCAGTCGTTTAGTGACATTTGTTGTAGTTGATCATGAAACTCTGTAAATAATCTTTGAGTGCTTCTTGAACCAGCTACAATAACTAATACTTCTCTTAAAAGATCATGTTTTGACATACCAATTATTGTTTCAATTTTTTTATGATTTGAATAACCATGTGAAACTCCCAACAAATCCTGACATAAACATCTTAATCGATCATTGTCTTCTCTTTCAGTTAAAAAAGAAACATAAGCCAATAACCAATATTTGTATTCCTTATCTGACTCTAAAGCTAAAGCTGCTGACATCTGTTGTTCCAAAAATGATTTTGAACACAATTCACTGATCCCTTCAGTGTCCTTAAAATCTAAGTTTGATTTATACTTTGAGGAATATGCTTGCATGACACTCAATGGATACTTGCCACTAGTCTTATTTAAACCATTGTGTTTATTTTTTTGAGTAGAATTTGAATATATAGCATCTCCACTATCACCGATCATCATCCAACATTTTGCACTTATAGAAAACATATATGATTTACCAGTAGTCAATGTGATAATTGAAGTTCCATTTTCAGTCAGCATACATTTTTGTACATTTACTGGTTTATTTTTATTTGAACAAACCAATGTGTTTAGTTTTTCCTCATGTAGAACACATTCTTGTTTATATATGTTCCAAACAGAAAGAGAATTTTGTGTCATGCATAATAAGTAGTGATTATTGGAACTAATAGAAGTTACTAAAGAAGACAGTACATAAGGTGGACATATTAATGAGCCATTTTTTGACCCTATCACATGAATGGTACAATCACTTAATGCTACAACTATTAATGATAAAGTTTTATTAGTACAATATTTAACTACACTTGAGCTAAATACTTTTTCCCAAGCAACTATATTATTAGTATAAAATTTCATTTTAGAAATAGTTCCATTTATTGTATTACATTTATCGTTTTCTACAACAACTCTATCAGTGCATAAATTTGAAATAGTGAATTTTCTTTTTTGCATTGTAGTTTCACTAAAATTAGGTCGGATATCTGATGAAATTTCATTATCTTCCACATTATTAAATTTAATTTTTTTAGTTGAAAACAAATTTGATATTAATGCTACGGGTTCTGGCCTTTTTTTGGATTCTCCTCTATTGGGAGATATTTGTAAAACAGATGTAGGAGTGCTCCTTGGTATTGTTGAATCAATAATTGTTGGAGTCTGAGATTCTTGACTAAAGTTACTACAACTGTTGCTTATATTAGGCTCAATAATGTTATTCACTCTTTCAACAACTACTTGACTTTTACATTCACTAGATGATGAAAAAGGTAAAACATTAATTTCTTCTGCATTATCAGGTGTTGGTGGTATAAAAATAGGTGTAATACGTCTACGTCCATCAGATGTACGAGTTTCAATTTGTTTTTTTAAAATTGGTGGTAAAGGTTTAATTACATTTGGAAGTGGCTGTTTTATTTCCTTTTTAGGATCAACCTCTTGAACTTCTGATCGTTGTGTACCATTCATTTTTAGTATTGCTGGATTTTCTATGAGTAAATTATTATTATGGCGTTCTAAAGGTGAGATACCATACATTTTTTCAAAAATTACATTTTTATCTTGATTTGTAAGTGCTTTTCCAATATCTTTTGGATCAAATATTAAAATTGCTATGGTTCCATCATATGAACAAGCATAGAGGTTTAAACCATTTGTTGACCAAGACAAATCTAACACAGGACCTTGAAATAAACTTTCTAGAACAACAACTGGTCTTTTTAATCCTGTTTGCCATACTGATACATTAGTATCTCTTGAGCCTACAGCACATAGACACATATGATGATTCTTCTTACCGATTTTTCTTTCCATTATTGAATTACTAAATCTCACACAATTTACAGCTTTTCTATGTCCTACGTAATCTTTTTCATATGTCCAACCATCTCTTTCAATAACTTTAGCTACAGGACCATTGTTGTTCATGGCATGAGCCGATACCAAGTATTGACCGTCTGGAGACCAGCTATGTCGTAGTACAGAAGTGTTTCCACCACAGTCTTTAAAAGGAGTTGTGACAATAGTATCTGTTTTCCAATCGGATGTTCTCCATATTCTTAAAGTTCTATCGTCTGACTGTGAGGAAATATATTTACCAATTGGATCCCAAGAAACTCCTTTTACCAGACCCGTATGTCCAGAAAGAACTTTATGGACAGACGGAAATTTTTGAGCATCCCATATAATTATTGTGTTGTCCACTGAACATGATGCCAAATATGAGTCACGGGGAGACCATGCAAGATCAAGTATATCACCTGAGTGTGAACGTAAAGTGAACATACACTTCCATGTTTCAATATTCACAATATTTTTGGTACCAAATACAATGTTTCCACTATTAGGATATTTGCTCAATGTCCACACCATGATGATTTTGTCGTCGCCGCCAGATGCCAAAAACTTGCCAGAATGACTCCATCGAACACAATTGACACTCGCCAAATGGCTATCAACCTAAAGAAATTAAACTATAATCGTTTTTTCAATCATTATTTATTTTATTACTAACTTACAATAATTTTGAACCCCCCGCCCCTTGTTTGTAAAACACAACCACTCACCTGGCACAACATTTTTGGTACGTTCTCATCGTTTTCGCTATTTTCGTCCAACACCGCAGCTGTGTTCCACAACATGACCAGTCCGGAGTCCCGGCCCTGACCACCGGTGGCCAGACGAGTACCATCCGGATGAATGTCGATCGAAAATATAGGCATACCATTGTGAGATATCCATGATGGTTTTAAAATAATCATCGTATACAATGGCAGGTTTTGTTCACAATTTTTTCTTTACACTAAATCCATTTATAGCCAACAATTTAAATGGCATATTTTACGTGTACCTTGTAGCCTGTAAGACAATTAAAAATCGAAAGATGAGAACATTTTTATTTTTTATCCTCTGGCATTTTAATTTTATTTTTTTTTTTACCGGGAATTATTTTTCATGTTTTTGTTATTCGTTTCCGTTGACGCGACGTTACGGACATCATGAACATCGTAATTGTTCGTAACTACCTATACTATACCAGGCACCGGCCTAATCCTCCGATTCACGATAATCGGAAAACGGTAAAGATGAAAGCATAATTTAAGAATTTATGACAGAATTCTATCTTAAACCGTGGGCAATAAGCAGCGAGCTCACTGAGTACCGGTGACTGGTACTGGTGGCACATGTGAAGCAATACATTATTTATTTATAATATATTCATTCGGTGTATATCTTATATCGTATGATTTCACACGAAACATGTACGAAAAGCAATAACGTCGAAAAAAACGACACCGAAATTCGAATGTTTATTTTTAAGTATTGATCATAGTTCGTAATCGTAGCTCGTAAGTAATGAATAATAACGTATTAATGTAAAAGAAATATGTATATTATATATATCATCATAATCGTGAACATTTTTTAAATTGTTTTAGTAACTTTAAACAAGGATGTTCGCGATATATTCTGTCGTCACTCGTTCACCCATACAGTGACCAACTATGCGTTCACCATTCAGTCTGCCTGTATCTCACTGATTCCTTTATCACATTAATTCTCATTTTGCCGCCATAACGGCATATGACATAAACATTCTTTTCTTTGGTTCAAGCTTGAGAATCATCATTCATCACTTTTCACTAATCACGATTCACGATTACGCGTTTCACTCATTTTTGCATTTACAGCTGCGATTAGCCACCGTACGTCGGTATACGTTCATAGTGTGCATTCAATTTCAGTTTCGTCAACGATTGTTTTTTCTCTTCAACGAATACTTCCCGACAGGTGAGAAATAATAATGTGGGGTGACAACAACAACCGATATTCCGTGTTTATGACAATATCGTGTATAGAAATTCGGATTACACTCTAAAATTATTGTGTTCAGTGTTTAAATGTTTACCTTTACCATTTCGGTTGAAAATCAAATTAGTTAGGTATATTATAATTGGTAGTTAGCCTTGCCAGACTGCTAACATAGCCATGGAATACTGATCAATTTAACGCTTATATTATTGTCTGTTGTTTTTGTCATATTATGTTCAGATGTTCCCAATACCTAGTTCAATAATATTTTAATTTTATAATGTAATATATTGTTTATCATAATTTATAATAAAATTGGATGCTAATTTGATGTGTACTCTACTGACAAATTTCTGATTTGGTATGTGTTTTTACATAATATGCTGTTTTAACTGCATTTCATTTTATTGTTGATTCACATTCTGAAATCTTTTAACAAGGATAGAAAAAAGCTAGAAATATCTTGACGGTAAAGTTACCAGCAATGGTGATCAATATAGAACTGCAAATGATTAAGTGGAACACCCTTCATTTTCTTAAATAATTTAGTTTTTGTGTCCAACCAAAACCTTTATGAGTGCGGGCTCTTGTATTTTTATTGACATATAAATTTTGGTGATTTACTGTCTTGTGTGAAAAACTTCAGTTTATGAGACACCTATCTTTTGCTCGTTTCATTTATTATTTTATTTTAATATGAACCGTGTATTATTATTATTTTTCTAATTGTAAAATGTAAAATGTTTTTAGTTTAAATATGTGGGGCGACGATGAAGGTGGATTTAATGTCACAATGACACAAAGTCCAACAACAGCATCTGGAGTAGAACCAAAACAAAATACTGTTATTTCTGTAGCTATTCGTGAATTGTTAGATAGTAATGAGGAAAACAAAAATACACATGTTGTAGTTGTTGGAATTATCAAGCAGGTAAAACAATGACTTATTTTATAATAATACATCTACTTAGAAATAATATAATATTATGTATTTTGTGTCTTGTAGGTTGAAACACAAACATTAAAGAATATGTTTACAATTGAAGACAATACTGGTCGCTTGTTATGTATTCAATGGGGAGATGAGAACGAATTGTCAAGATATCCTAAGTTGATTGAAAACGCATATTTTAAAGTAGTCGGTAGTAAAAGAATTCAAAATGACAAAGTCACATTGCTTTGTCATAGTGTAAGACCTTTAGAAAGTCTTAATGAATTAACACATCATTTATTAAGTATTATTGCATTACCGTATCAAACCGAGGAAATCAATATGGTAAGATTAATTGAGCAACCTATGAAATAAATAAAATTATAAAAACTATTATTAATTAATTGATTTTTATAGGCTAGTGGGACGCAGCAGTCTACTGCAACAAATCAAAAGGACTTCTTAATCAGTGGTGATAATACTAATGGGTTTATGGATACCACTAACAATTTATCACTGAACCCAAGACAATTAAAAGTTTATACAGTGATAAAGAGGTGCCAAGACGAAGCAGGGTATTCAGCATCAGATATTCAAAAAATACTTCCAGAGAAAATGTCATTGTCAGAAATAGAAAAAATTCTTTCATTTTTTATTGAAGAGGGACATATTTTCTCAACCATTGATGAGAATCATTACAAAGTCACTGATTTCGGAAGTTAATTGTTCAATATTTTGTACCTGTTAACATTTTTTAAGAAAATGTAAATTTTGAAATAAGTTATAATTTAAGCACAATAATTTTAATGTACAATATCACTAATACAGTAAATTTTTATTACTAAAAATAATCAATACATTTTTAAAATAATAATAAAGATAATATACCATAACAAGTTATTTTTCATACATGAATTTTATAACAATTTATATATCCTAAAAAGTAGCATACAGTTATAATCAAATTGAGTTGGAATGCATTACTAAGACTGATGATGATGAAGTCTTTTTCCATTGTCAAAACTTGACAGCCGCGGATAATTAACAAACTCTTTTCCATAATAAAATATTAACGACAATACACACATCACCATTGTGCCCCAGAATAGAAGAAATATATATGTTCCAGTATTGTATTCTAACAAACAGACAAATAATATTATTAAATTTAGTTTATAATAAACAATTAAAAAAATGTATGCATTACTAACCAGAAGTAAACACTGCGTTAGCCATGAACATCGCTAGTGCAATCATTAAAATTATTGGATACTAAAAAAAACATAAAAATAAAGATATAGTATTTGTTATAGAACCGGTATTAAAATATTAACACATAAATAATTGATAATTTTATATAATAGATTTGAAATTTTTTTAACATTTATTTAAAATTATTTCTACACAACAGTACTGAATTCAACTGAAATATTACATCAACATGTTAATTTTAATATTAGAGTCAATTAACTTATCATCAAACTTAAAAATAAGAATGTTTAATTTTTTAAGCAAGATACAGGTGTGTGAAAGGCTGTAATTTAAAAACGTTCATATCTCACAAAAATTACAAAATAAAAAAAAACATATAACATTCTATCTTAAAGTTTAATTATATCAAAGTCAATTCATTCTAATGTTAAAACTAACTTATGCAAATTTTTTATGTTACATTTTAAAATAATTGAAATAAAATTGGTATATATATAATATATATACTTTTGTGTACAAAAAAGCAATTTTATTACAGTAATTTGTAATTGAGTTAAGTTATTAAACATAACCCTAAGAGTAACATGGAACAGTGGTGTACTTAGACCTGAACTTTAGAGGGGGGAGAGTTAATTTTTTTAATCAACATATTGGATGACATAACACCTGAACATAACAACGATTGTCAATTATAGATTAAAATGGCTAACACACTAGGTGATTAATCACACAAAATAAAATACGTTTTAAGACGACGATAAAAGATTTTCATAATAATTACACTGATCGTCCACATCCATATCTACAATATCTTCGTTGAAATACTCATATTCCCATAGGTACCCACATTAGATAATGTAAGCTGTACTATTTAATATTTATAGTCAGAATTACATAGACTATATTACAAAGGTATTTAAAAATATATGCTGTTTATTTTATTATAATGGATAATTTGTTATACCTAAGTACAATACAATTAATTTACAGGTACTAGAAATTTTAGTTTTCTCATAATAAATTAAATTATCTAAAAAATATTTATTATTTAAATAATTTTTTGGGGGTGGGGGTATCCCCACCTATTAATAAGCTACTGACATGGAATATTGTACATGACAATAGAATCCAAAATAAGTATTATCATTGATTTCATATTTACCATAAAATATTTAAGAGCCGGTTTAACTTCTAAAGGACAGGATAAAGATGCACTTTCCTCAGCATTTACAACATAATTTCCCAAAACAAGATCAATACTATCCTATAAAAATCATTATCAAAAAATTGTATTTTAGTATGATTAGAAATTACACTGTCTTAACAATATTATTTTATTTACTTGGCGAACTCCATCTCTCAGATTGTTTTTGTAATATCGCAAAAGTGAATTTTTTAAATCTCTAAACATTCCATTGTAAGTCCGTTTACCAGTTCGCGTAAAATCAGTTTTTAAGGCTCCTGTTCCAGAATATTGAATTGATATTATATCAGCATGATCAGCCCATACTGATTTGAATAAACTTTCAAAATCTAATTGATCTTCAACTTTTTGTCCAAAGTTTAATATGTCCATTTTCTTAATTGATCATAAAATATTTAATTTTACATTTTACATTTAATAAAATAAAATAATTTTACCTGTAACATAACAGTCAAAATTCTACGGCCTAATAAACTTTGTACAACATTTGTTCGATCCAAACAGTCAACACAGTTTGTTCTAAATACTCCTTTTTGTAAGATAAGCAACTTTCCATCAGAGCCGAGAAGAAAGTATTTTAAATTATCTTGCTCATGGGCTACTCTATTAACCAAAATTGATAGTCTATCCCATCTCATTTTTTTACACTCACTATGAAAATCAAATGCTTCATATTTAATTTTATTATTGTCCAACATAGTAACAATATCATGATAATTGCGTTCCAATTCTTGCTCTGCACCTCTATGATCAATCTTTTATTTTCATTATTATTTATTAGTATTAATTTAAAAATAAACAAATCTTATAAAAACCATTTTCATTACCAAGTTAATCAAAATTTGTTGACCATAAATAGAAATTTGTTCATTAAAATGAATTGTAGCTGCTTCTAAATGGTTTTCATTTTGAGCTATCTGCATTGCGGGCTTATATTTAAGTGTTGGATATTGTGCCCAATACAAAGGAATTGATCCACGTGTCTAAAGAATCAATTTAATTAATAACTGACAAATTATTAACATAATAATAAGAATAATTGAAATACCTGTACATAAGAACTCTTAGTATTATTATATTCTACTATCATTTCTGTTTCAACAAAATTAGCGACATTTCCATTCAAATCAATACCACGTTTTAATAATCTTGGGCCATGACGATTTCGTGATCGTCTAGATACTACTGTCCAAACAAAATCTTTTCCATTTAAAATGCAATTATTTATGGCAATAACTGAAATTAAAAATAATACAAATATATTTACATACTAGAATAAAATTAATAAATTCCTTAAAATCAAAATCTGATCTATTAGTACAGGGTTATTCAAAGACTTTTCAGTAATAAACTACAGAATATTTTTTCTAAGATTAAACTTAAAATGTTAAGAAATGTTTTTTTTAATATTCATGTATAGTTATAACAATAAAATTACTGGGAAGACTCACTTATTTATAAACAAAATTGAATATATATTATTTTCTTCTAATTTGTAAAATATAATTTTTTAAGTAACAACCTGGCTGTATAACAAGTCAGTTAGTTTCAGAAAACCTATTAGTCTAAGTAAATAGCCGATAGGTGATAGCCAATAAAAACCGAAATACAATATTATACAAAATATAGGACAGGATATTTTTTATTTTAATAAAATTATAACAACTTACATCCATGAATGATAGGAACACAAAACTCATGATGGTCCATACAAAAATTTTTTAGTAAAAAATGATTCCACAGAAATCGCTGGTCTGCTCTTTCATACATTGGAATCTAAAATTAAATACAAAAAAAATAAACATTTTAATCATTAATGATTAATTATCTGAGTATAAAGTCAGGTCCATACAGACAGCAAAACTAAAACAAAACAATATTTGTATTTTTAAAAAAAATTTAGATAATCCAGTTTATAATAGGAAAATTCATTTTTTATATTTTTTTTTTTTTTTTATAGTATTTTACCATGTTTAGAACCAATATTACATCTATCATTAAACTATTAACATCATATTTTTGCTAGTACTTTCAATTTAATTAGGTGATTCAAACTGTTATTGAAAATGCCTTGTATTTACACATAAATTGTGTGAAAATATAAATTCATGTAAAATCATGGGAAAATTGTCACTTATCAAACAATATAACAAAGTTTTACTTCACCAGACTTTACCAACAGGTGCATTGAAAAACTTGTTACTACATACAATTTGAATGTGGCAGTGATGGTGAAAAGACTAGTAATAGAATTAGTTAGACAAAATAAAATCCCAAAGTGAGTAATAGGTTATTTCCTAGAAATATGTATTATATAGCGATTGATTACCAAAAATAAATTTTTAATTGAGTATTCCCATGGGTTGATGGTAGATATAAATTTCAAACTTTGCTACATTACAAAAATATTGTTTAGATACTATTGTTGACTGAATTATTATTAATAAAACTTTTAACCATTCATTAACTGAATATTTTTTAAGCTTACATTTACAAATGATGTGGAAGTATTATACAGCCTTTGCATAGTGTGAGTTAAATCATACGTATATGAGAAATAATAATATGGCGTATTAAAAGTTTGCTTGATCATGTTTAAATATTCAATATCCATTCGGTCCTGTTAAACATAGAAATTAATTCATAAAAATGTAATAATATAATTTAGGATACAAAAATATAAAATGTATATATACTTGTGTTTCATTTAAATGAAGTTTAGTCTTAGGTACAGGTAAAATATCAATGTCTATCAATTTCCATATATCATGACCATTTATTTTACCAACAAATTCTTTTTTTTTTATTATGATAATATAAGGGCCAATTAAAAGTTTTACAACACCTAATATTCCAGCAATTCTTTGACTTTTAATTTCTGTTGGTATTTGACCATTATTTGCTACAAAATAGTTAAAACAGGTTAAATTAAAACAAATGCATACAAAGCAAATCAATTATATAGGTACTTTGTTTTTGAGAGGTAAAGTCGATTCGATCAATGTTCAATATTATATTTGGGTTTTGTACTGGCTCAATAAATATATTATTTGGACAAATATACCTGAAAATAAAATAAGTCACAATAATCATAAAAACTAATAATAAATAATTAAAAAATAAATATAATATTCAATTATATCCTAGTTATACAATTTTGCTACATAAGTAAAATATAAGATGGAAAATATATAATAAAACCCTGTTTTACAAAAATATTTGATTCCCATAAGAACACTAAAAATTAATAAGTTTTTTAATTACAAATTAAATAAAAATTTGTACTAATATTCATAAATTTTAACTTATAATGTAGTTGTAGTAGATTTAATTTTCCTCCAAATAAATGCCTACATTATAAATTATGATAATTATTTAACACAGTTAATACATAAAAAGAAAACATAATTTTAGTTTTAATTATTGTAGTCAAGAAACTTCTATATCTTGTACTTTTTGTGAGTAAAAACTAAAAAAGTGGTACAAGATAAATATTTATGAAAAAAAGCTATCCTTAATTAGTCGAATTGCTGATTAATGCAAAGCTTTGAAAGAAAATACTGAAAGTTTACTCACATATTAAATTCGTTATAGATTAACGAAGTGGACTTAATGTCTGCAATTGTAGAGTTCATGTTGATCAATCTATTGACGGTGAAAAACAAAAAAGATAATTAGATAACTAATAATTCACTTATAGAAACGGTTAAAAAAATCTAGGATATCTTCGATTATTCAGTGGCCGATGATGGGTACCTAACACAGTCGCACAGATTAAAATAGTAAATACTCTTACAGAAAGTACCCCGATTTATGAATATCTTCAACCGTGCTAAGTACACTTTGTTTGGTTAAAACATAAACAATAATAATAATTTATTGTTGTTATGTGGTCGTAATAGCAATCATCAGCATAGTGTTTCTATATACTATCTATACGGAAAAAAATAATTCGCATTCGATGATTATAGCTAAAAAGCTCTGTTATCGCTTATCATTTGATAAACATACACATATTTATAACCGTGGCATCGTGGTAATCACTTATCACTAATCACGAGACACTAATTAATTAAGATTACAGACTTCTATGATGGCAAGTAGCATTAGTAGCACAGAATTAATTATTTGATGCTGGTACATATGTGTATTATTATTATATATATGACATATCTCCGCGGTGATGGTGATCACCCTAAATCATATGCCTACGAATACATGATCTAATATCGGTATTGAGAATTAACAAATATCAATGGTGAACACCAGTGGTGTAGCCAGGATTTTTTCTAGGGGGAGGGGCTGATCAATTTTTGTAAAGTACAATTTAAGATTTTTGTAACGATTTTCATAGACCATTAAAAATTAAAATAATTTTTAAATTTTCTTGATATTTCACGGTGAACAGTGGACTACCGAAGACATGGCTGTCATCGACCGCGTTGACGCCACATCGTGAGACGGGAATGGAGTACCGGTAGCTCAGATCTGGGTATCTGATGACGAATAATCAGGGGTGGATTTACGCATAGGCAACCTAGGCACGTGCCTAGGGCGCCACATTTTTCGAGGGCGCCGTAATTTTTCAGTATACTTCTACTCTTATTTATATAATATAATAGTGTTGTAATGCCTTGGGGCGGAAAAATAGTAACTCCGTCCCTGCGAATAATTGTCAATATGACATAAATTGTCTCAATATGGCTTATGCTTTAATTGAACCTACAGATTTCAGACGAAAAAATAAAATAATAATCGTTATAAGTACCCCTTCGTAATAAATAATAAACTTTTATTATTTGATAATTAAATAGTTTTACCACAGAATAGATAAAATCTATTTTGTATCTAGTTTTTCATCTTATTTTTATTTTTCTAGATTCGTAATTTTAAAAACTCTTCGATTATATGACTTGTCGGGAAAGGTTATCCTTACCAGTAACTTGCTAATCGAACGATTATTACGAATCCACGACCACAAAATATTAAGGAGTAACCACCGAACCAATGTGGACCACGATCTATCTAGGACAGACCGGTAAGTGGCAACACTATATCCTTTTATTCTGTGATATCGGCATACTGAGTGGGCGTATTGATGGGCGCGCGGTGTCCGGAACGTGACGTCGTAATCCTTCGAAAATTACGCAAGTTGTTTTTCTCGTATCGCCTCACCACCACCTGCCGAGTAGACACCGTTACCTTGAACATCACATAAAAACGTACTGAACAATAATAATAATCTGTTATTATATTCTGGTCGTAGAAGTTAGTGCCATGTGTTTGTATATTTTAACTTTGCGTTGTAATTATATTACAATGGTGAATAAATAGATAAATTATGTTTACTTATAATATGTCTATATCATCATTCTAGCCATCCCCAAATTCTAAAATTTTAAAAACCATTGATTATCAATCGTGAAGATAAAACATCCACTATATTATAGTCAAAAATTAAATTAAAATAATTAAAAATAAAAATAAAATGTAATGTAATGTAATTCAATATACAATATACCAGGGGTGGCCAACGAGAAGAAACTCGCCGCGAGCCACCCAATATATTAATAAATATGGAACAGCTGAAATAGAAAAAAAAGGTCATATTATTACATAATCATGATATACATACATATATATATATATACATACATATATATATATATATATATATATATATATATATACATATATATATATATATATACATATATATAATATGATTAAAGTAAATGAGATAAGATATCGAGATATGCGAGCCGCAAAACTCTATGACAGGACTAGACATAGTTTGGCCACCCCTGCAATATACATAAATAGTAAGTATACTTATCTATAGTATATATCTATAGTTAGTAGGTATTTGTTATTTCTTTAAGAAATAGTAAATAATATACTCTTAGGTGTACAAGAACACTATATAATGTTAAAAAATGGATATTCTATTTTACATAGTATAGACAAGGGACAATGACTTATATAAGTAGGTACCTACATCATTGTATACAATTATTATTATGAGTTATGGCTAATAATATGTACAATGCAACTAAACGACAGTCTTAAATATTATACAGACAATAACGGTAAATCGATTTTTATTTGCTATAGATATTTATAACTGTCGTAGCCCGTAGCTCGTAGGTATTGCTGTTTATCTATTACATTTTTAATACCTAAAATAAACTATAAATTGATAATTTAACATACTTACACGTTGATTAATAGTTAATGAATTCATAACTTATTTTTTATATAGTTTTCATATATTGCAATTGTCAATTTGGTTTAGTTATTTTTCACGCAAAAACATCAAATTGTCAGAATAATTTTAAAATAGTAGGTATCCTTGTCTCAAATGATACCCTTCATCGAAATAACTCAATTTAACTCGTAAAAAATATTCTCAAAATATTTTACAAGCGCTTTCATTCGAATCTATTCAACACCCTGATCTCAGGGCTCTCTGTTCCCACCATTTCCTGCAATGACCTCAAATGTCGCTTAAAACGAACGTGGTGTTGTGACCTATTAAATAATTAATACCCTTTAAATTCGTGTCAGGAAGTTCAATCAATAGATGGCTTTTTCCCCAAGTCCTCAGTCTCCAAAATTTGAACTTGATATATTTATTATCTAATGTTATATATTTTTTATGTATCACTTGATCCTATTGTAAACACAGAAATTTACAGATTGTTCAATTACTAATAAAGTATCTAAATATATATATTATGTAAACCTATATATTGTATAATATGCCCTCATTGGCAAAACTAGAAATAAAAATGGGGATTACTAAAATTATTTACTATAGATAACTATTAACAAGAACGAGAAAGTCAAAGTTACTATTGTAGCAATTAGTTCGATAAAATTTAAAATTTACAATTAATATTTATTTTTATATTTATTTATTTATATTTATAACATGTTTTAATATTTAAAAAAAATCATAATAAAAATAAGATGAACACAACAATTTTATAAAGTAATATGAAAATGTAGAGCACGAGCTAGATAAAAAAGTTAGTCGGGCCTCTGAGCTTCAGCAATTTTTTTAGGTATAATAAAATTCGGTGCAAGTATAAATACGGCACCGAATTTTTAAATTATAAGTAACTATTGCCTATTAATTATAGAACCTATAGTTAAATTGGGTCTTAATTGTTTTTATTTTAATTTAATATTATCCAGAGGCTATGACGTGAAAAAGGGACACTCCTACATGTTTTGTTAATACATTTCTTTAAATAGTTTAATGCATTTTTTAATAAGGTAGCTTTAGAATCCTCTTTGCCTGCAGATACATAGGGAATACAAGTACATAAGCTGTTTTTATTTCAAAATAATTGTCAGTCAAGCTTTTTGCACTAGTTGTATCTACTATTAGTTGCGCCAATGATGCATCCCTCTCCTTAATAACGAATTGATTTAAGTCTGAATAATTCCAATGTTCTAAGATAGCTAATAAATTTATAATAATATAATATAAACTACAACCATATAATTTAGAAATTATCACTGGGTTACGCCTCACTGTAAAAATCGTATATAACAGGGGTGGCCAAACTGGGGCTCCCATCATAAGCTTTTGCGGCTTGCATATCTCGATATCTTATCTTATTTACTTTAATCATATTATATATATGTATATATATATCATAATTATATAATAATATGACATTTTTTCTATTTCGGTTCTTCCATATTTATTAATATATTGGATGGTTCGCGAGTCTCTTCTCGCTGGCCACCCCTAGTATATAACATAGCCTAACCCTATGTACATGGGTATACAACAACATAATAGCATTGCGTGTCGATAAGTAATTCAGAAGAGAGCCTTGAGTCATAGGTAGTATATATATTATTATATAATATACTAAGAGCTTAAACATTGTAGCCTTGTATTCATGTATAGTTCATACATATATAATATAGCCTTATATATATATATATATATGTGGTTAGAGTTTTTTCCTGCTTATATTCCTGTAAGTACGAATATAAAATTTATAAGCTTAAAATATACTTTAAGTATCATTGATAATAGAACTAATCGTTCTCAAATTGAAAATAATTTGACAAATTCACTCTAATTATGGGAAAACATTTTTTTTCATTTTTAATTTAAGAGGACTAGTGAAATGTAGATATATCCAAAACATAGCTGTGTATAAAATATTTATATGTGTGACGTACTAACTAAATCATACCAAAGTACGCCAATGCACAATAATAAAAATTACATAACAAGTGTAGACATTCCCACGATATTCTCGCTTAGTAAAAATAAGAATAAAAGAAAAATTGCTGTTGGACTTGATGGTGAGTTAGATGATTTTTTCAGAAAAAATGTATAGGTACAATAAAAAAAAAAAGTGCAATAAACTAAAGTTTCACTAATAATGAATTTTAAATGCTTGGCCAAGACAAATGAAAAAAGATTATAACTCATAAAGTCAAAACTATTAAATATAATATACTAAACGTAACAATTAATTTTTAAAAGTTAAATATATATTTTTTTAAATTTCTTTTAAATATTTTTATCATTTTTAAGATTGGAATATTTAGTATGTAACCATATGTTGTTTAAATTTCAATACAATAGCCATCGCGTTATACATCATTATTATTGGTGATTGAACAGATTTTTATTATGAAAGAAAAAAAGCAAAACGAAATAAGTACTTAAAGTAAATAAAACTAAAAAATTATAAAAGTGTTGATGTTTAAATTTTTTCAAAATTATTCGATGTGTTAATATAGTATTTTATCCGTTAACAACAATAGATAAATGTGTAATGGTTACAACTGTTCACAAGAATTTTAAATGTCAACAGGAGACGAACGTTATAATTTTAATTGAGATAAATTATTTAACAATTAATTGATGTAGGTACATAATATAAAAACTGATAAGAATATATAAATACAATATGTTATGACCGTTATGTAAATAAGTAATGAGTTACGGAAGTATAAATCTAGTTCTTCATATCCATTATCCTCTTATTCCTTCTTAAAAAAGATTCTATTTATAATTTAAGATACAATTTAATGATACATAATTGTTTTTTTTTAATAAACATTAATACAATTGAATATAACTCTTGAAAGTTACAGTTTAGATGATGTATTGTTGACAGTTCACATACCATTTATTTAAAGTATAATCTCATTAAAAAGAAGGAGGAGTTAATATTATAGCTATATTTAATATGTGTGTATATATTGTGCAGTTATACTTTCTCCTTTTCGTGAAGCTTGATAATATAACGGTGCATAAAGAAGGGGGCACATTGCAGGACAGAACATAATATATGAGTTGCTATTGATATTCCACAACTTTCTCTTATTTACGGCTTATCACAGAAAATATTAGTGTAATACTTTTTATACTTTGAAAAATTGGTTTATGAAGTTAAATGAACTCTACGTAGGTACACTCTTAGACTTCATATTCAAAAATATAATCATATTATATTTGAATTTCCTATATAATAAAAAAAATAATATATATAATATATTATTATTTTACTATTGTTATATCGTTTTATTTATTGAATATCAATAAAAGTTGTTTCTCTCTAGTCTCTATAAATGTTACAATTTTGAAATTTAAAAAAATATTTACCTATTGTCGATAAATTAAAAAAAAAAAATTTTTGCGTTTAGTATATTATATTTAATATATGATGCGAATATGAAATATTTATTCACAATATTTCCTTAGCTTTCGTAAACAGTTTATAACATTTCAAAATCATCGTAATTATACTAGTTTTAACAACACTAAAATAATTTATAAGACAAATTAAATTTATTTTAAATATTAAAATATGTTAATGTATTATTATTAGTACAAACAATTAAACAAGTTATGATTGAAATGCAATTTTACAAACTATACATCAAAGGCTAATTAATAATATATATATACCTACCTAGATATAGTAAATACATAAATATATAAATAAACATAGTTAATACTAAACATATATTAAATATTTTTGGTATATAAAAGCTCTGGACATTATTTGCCATTTAAAATAAATACAAATATTAATAATAATATTTATTTTTTCCAATAAAAATTATATTTTGTAAATAATTATTATTTCATAAACTTTGTTTTAAATACCGAGTTAAAAATAAATGGTTAATCGTTATAACTACAAAATCAATAGCCAAATTTATAGGTTTATGGCAAGGTATCAAATGTATAATAGATAAAACATTCTACATATCTTATATGTTACTAAAAAATTTAATAATATAAAAAATAGATAATATTTACAATTTTTATGTTTTTGGATATTAAAATAAAAATATTTATGAAATGTTGATATTTAAACAATTTCTTTTTTAGTTAAAATAAATATTATTCAGATTTAAAATTGTTCTTAAATTTATTATTATAGGTATATCATAATCTCACTAATCTCAGACAAAAAGAACTTATATTCACACAACCATGCGGATTGCAGTACGTTGATATGATTTGTAAGTCAAGAGGATGCTATACTACAACCGGATGTGCAGTTGTCACCGTCTTACAAAAATACAACATTACAAATTAGCATCTCATGTCAGTTTTTTAAGTTATTTTAATTTTTAAGCAAGTCACCAGCATTTTTATATTTTAGTGTTTTATTAATAACTCATAGTTTGCTTAAAAATTAAAATACTCAACGTGAAAAACCATGTTCAAACATAGATAATGTTCTTACTTCTTACCTTTAAGTTTGGTAATGAGTCAACTATCTATTGTGTTAGAGTTACAACATAAAATTAATTCTAATGAACGCAAATTTGCTATATATTGTATAAAATAGACGCCACGTCATGCCGTGGGTGTAGCGTCCTCTTAACAACTGCTAAACGAATATTATATATTTATTTTATTTCACGGGAAAATACCCTTTTTACAAAATTATAATAAGTAATAACTACTGTAACATTTCTGATAAGTAAAATAATTGTATTAATTTAAAAGTCTTAAATATAAATATGTTGCAAGGAAGGAAAAAAAAATCTAATTTGGCGGAAATCTTATTGACCAAAAAAAATGTATTATTTCTCGCACTGTTAATATTATAATTATGAATTATGAATAAATCTAAGTTCTTTGTCTTTCTACGTGGTATATGGAAACCAATTTAGGACAGTAAATAAGATTGTTAAAAATATCGAAAATCAACAAAATATTTGCTAATTTACGTCTTGTACTTCTAGTGAATCTAGAATCAAGAAGTTTTTAACAACATCAACGGTATCTATAGTGATGTATATACTAGATAAATAAGCAATTATTTTATAAAACTTATATTATAAATTATCAAGATCGTTTATTTATTTTAAATAATTACAGGATCAAATGAGTAAACCAAATTCGAGGTTAGATCATACTAATGGCATAGGCCTAGTGTTTTAACTATTTTGTACTTCTAATGAGAAAATCTATTATTTTATATGATTTAATTTAAACAATAAACCATTTTCAAAGAAGATACCTAATAAGTCTTTAATCGAATTTACTCTTATGAGAGAATATTAAATAGGATTTGATACTAAAATATTAGTAGATTTTTACTACGCGCGTAAAAGAGATTATATTTGGTATTTATTGATATTGAGAGAAAAAAAATCTTGCTTGCTCCGTAAAAACTTATTCAGATCAGGTGGTAAAATATTTGCATCATTAATAGAATTAATGTCAAAGCATAATTTCTACGTCATTTGCAAACAACAAAATATTAATACATATTAGTACCAAGGGCCTATGTAAGATCATTTATAAAATTAAAGAATAGTTATGGTCCTAGGTAAGTGCCCTGTCACCCGAGGTCACCAGATAATCATCAAAGTAGTAAAACGAGGTTCTTACTGATTGATATAAGAGTAAAGTTAATTTAGAAAGTTAACTCCGAATTCAAAAGCTTTTAATTTATGATATAATAATGTATAATTTACTTTGTCAAATGCTTTTTAAAAATCTATTTAACTTGTATCTACTTAATATCCCTTATCTAAAGATTTTGTTAGAAAGTATGAAATAATAATAAATTTGGTTATACACTCGAGTGTTTTAAAAAATAATCGTGCTGGTGGATAGTAATTTACTTTTAGAGAGTAAATTAAAATTTTTTAATGATTATCGCTTCAAATGCTTTTGGTATAATTAATAATTTATTTATATGAAATAATATTAAGTACAATAATTACTATTTACTTAATATTTACTATTATATACGATTTGTTTTTGGTTTAAATTGGTTCAACTTTCGGTATTACCAATAGAAAAATAAATTACTAATATCAATAACTAAAAATATACCCTCAGAAATATAATCTGACGGTCTCCACTTATAAAATCGTTTTTAGGATGCAATAATTTATCATTGAATTTAAATTTAACATATATAGGTACATTACAGTGACCTACTTAATAATGAGCTACACCATTGACACCTACACAATATTAAAGTGATTTATCAGATTTTTATTTGTTTTAAATCGCTCTTTACTCTTTTTTAAGACAATTGTGACAGATTAACCGTTAACCAATAATAATTTGGCATATAAAGGTAGCTAAGATAACTATAAACACTTATTAGAATTCCAAATGTATCTTTTGACAAAGTTTCGCCGATGTCTTTCGAAACTTTCGATTTAGTTTTAAGCGACATCACATATTTACTGTGGCGCCTCGTAAGTGGCACTAGTTTTCTGCTATTGCATGTTTTCCGCAGGCGTCGGGCTATTGATTTTATTTATGTTGCTAGGACCCATGGACCAGAAACAAAGCTTACTCATAGGTCTAATAAAATGATGACTCACGTTGCGACATAAACCGACGTGCGTGTGACGACTTGTTTGCATGCAACTTAAACTAAATTTATTGAAACCGTAGAATATTAATGTAAGTTGATTATGTGTATTATACTGGCTGATTCTTTTAGCAGTTAATACTTATCATATCAAAAAATTATTTTTAACGTTTATGAAAATATTTTTTTTAATAATTTTAAGTCATTGAAATTAAAAAAAAAAATCGTTTACTATTTTTTATTTTTACTTTATAACTTACATTTTTAATTTCATACTCTGAAAATGTTAGTACAAAAATATTGAATTTTTAACGTGTTATGTTTTAGTTATAATATTTATAAATATTTATAGTTTAAGGATGATTGAACATTGAAAAAGTAATAATAATAATAAATAATACATAATTTTGTACCACTATGTATAATATAATACTAACTTACTAATCGTTTAAATTATCATACATTTATACCTATAGGTATACACGAAAATTCTTAAAAAATATATTCTCCTATATGAAACTAAAAATGTATGTTAAAATTAAAAATAATATATTTACAATAGAAATAGAAAAAACTTTTTTTATTTTTAAACATTTTTCCAAGTACGTTAATATTAATTTTTCATAATTATGTAAGTGTTAGTTTTTTTAAGAATTTCAATCACCGTATAAAATATATATGAAAAGTCATAGTGTATAATAAATTAATGTTTAAAATATCATTATTTATATTCGTTGTATTTAATTACTAATCAGTAATATAATAGTGTTAAATAGTATTCTTACTATAATTAATACATACAAATTATATATAGTATATACTATATACCATAATAAAATAAACATAAGGTGAGAAAATAAATACTTGAAAGGATTTATTGTATCTATACTATTGCTAGAATAAACTCTGCATACTATTTAATTTAGTAACTTATTGATAATTTTATAATTTAAAAAACAGTATAATAATATATTTTAGTTGTGATTCAAATCGTTGCAAAACAATTATATAAACACAGTTCGTCATTTTAGAAATTAGTCAGTCCTTTAAGAAATAACCAGTATATAAATAGTAACCAAAATTGGAATGAATGTTAATATTTTCTTAAAAAGGAATGGTCTGAATATGTAACTAAACCATATATATATATTATAAACTCGAATACAAACATACCTACCTATACAACAGCTAGTCGTTAGTATTTTTATTCGAAGCTTCTATAATAAAATAATCATGGTTTTGTATAAGTAATGAATGTATTATCTACTAAATTAAAATTATTATTTATTCCTATTGTATATTTATAATAGCTTTATAATTTAAATAATCCTTAAACAGTTAAACAATAATAAAATGTTAATTTAATAAATAATTAACAAATGAAGGCATTTGTTTCATACTTGCATGAATAGTAAATTAGAATGACAAATTAATAAGAAGCTTAAACAAGCATGCCTATTATATCAATATTATAAAAAAAACATAAACTCTCCATTTTGAGGTATTGTGTTATATTTATTTGTTATTTAATACAACAATTCGACAATATACCTGTCTTGTAATGACAATTGTAATTCTAAATTTTTGTAAAATATATTTTTTTCACTTAATCTAACTAATGTAATATATTATATACTTTATAAATGATATATATATATATATACAACACCAATTTGCGGTATATTTATTTGCAGTGTTATTATAAACTATTGATGTTTGTGTTTCATTTTAAAAGTAAAAAAAAAAAATATATAATCTAACGTCTAAGTAATTTCTACATATATGTGCTTATCATAGATTTATATAGGTACTTAGAATTACAATTTAGTCGGTAAAAATAATATAGCCAATGTAGGTATACTTGTATGATTATAATCATCAATAGACGACGTACAATCATGCATAATTTCGGTAGGTACCTATATATATAATTGTTTGTCGAATGACGAATTTTGAATAAATATTATTACCTATACATATATAATACCTACGTTATTCTAATACGACCACACTGCGTGTATATGGTGACGCAAACAAACGCGCGCACATACATACATACATAAATACATGTATACATATTCTGATATTCAAGTATATAAGGTATTAACCTAACCTACAACGTGTGCACGGATGAATGTAAAATATGCAATGAAATTAATGAAATATGTAGCTACTCAAGATGCATTTGTGCATTATTGTAATTTAATTTTAGTTATATATAAAGTATAGAGCGCATTACACATGTCATACTGTTATTATTGCATTATAAATTCAAAATAAATAATACATAGGTAATAATATCATGTTATTCACACACACGATACAAAATACGATAAGACGTACACATTAATACTTTACACGTACGAATAGAATATGTATACTATCATGATATATATTATATACCTACTATATGGTATAGTAGTAAAGTGCGAGAAGTGCGAAAGGCTTTTTCGAAAACAAGACCGAGGATGACGGTCAGTCTATATACGGGCAAAGCTATATAGTGGCAAGTGGGTAGGTTTGGTCGTGTGCGTAGGTCGTTTACCTACTGCGCGATGTGATAATCGTCGAACCAGCGAACACACTGAGAACGTGGCCTTATATGGTTACATACACTAGTACGTGTTTCAATATTTTTTACATTATTTTCATACCCGTCGACGCGCCGATTCAACATAAATATATATATCCCGTTAAATTTCCGTTTTGCTATTTTTCCTACATGTAATATTTATATATAACAACCAGATGTTTTATCTTTTATTATTGATTAATGTCATCTGTGAAAGTCTTACGGGTAACACAACGAGTAATCACTTGCACAGATGAAGAATCCCATACACGATTTTTTTTTTTTGAGGTTTAGATCATATTTATTTATGTTTGAATCGTAAAATATAATAAATATAGGTTTATGGTATGCATCTATATATTATGCAGAACATATTCAGTACATTTATTTTTATCTTAGAACAATATGCTAATTAATACATTACACGGAATAATGACATCTATATAGGCTGTGATTCTGAAATAAGTAAATTGTCAGTCAGTTTCGTAAATATTAGTTGAATAATTATTTGTTTAATTCGATTTTGTGTAGTGGAATTATATGACTAGAAAAATAACTATTAAAAATGTAGTATTTTCGAATATTTAAAATTTATTTATAATCCGCAGTTTTTACTCGTGTGAATAAATAAAAATATTTTATTTTAAAAGCCTTATGGTGTTATAGTATATAAATACGTATGCTTCAATACTTTAATGCAATTTTTTTCTCAATTTATCATATTAAACATATTTATGTACAAAAATAATTTTCTTATAACTACAGCTTGGATTATTATTTTTGTTGTTACATATTTTTGTTAATTAATTCTTTTAATATACCAATTATTAACATTTTACTAAGTTAATGATTATTAATTCTGCTAAACATTTATTTATATCACATTATCATATAGGTATATATAATATTATATATTGGTAATAATGTTAAGAAACCCTGTCTACATTGTACAAACATTTTTTTTATTAATTAAAACATAATTAGTTTTTAAATGTATGACCTACCTCATATGGGTAAATTTTATGACAAAGTGGAACAACTAGATGATAGTATTCATTTTCTTGGAGCTTAATCATTTTAGGGTCAAAAAATAACTTAAAAAATGGTATTCCTCGTTATATGAGAATCTCTTTTAATTATAGGGATTCTTAACTTTTTTATAACGATTTAACTACCAACTTTTAGTTAAACAGAAAAATTATAGATTGTTTTCTAATTTAAAATAAAATGAACATTTTGAATTTTATAAGAAAATTTATTAAAAATAAGTTGAAATTGTTAAAACAATCTTTCAAATGGGCAGATACGAGATGGTCGTCTATCTATATAACTATACGTTTGAAATGATTTAAGGTTAGTTTACTGCAGTGACGTAATATCATTTTTGAACTAATCATATGACATACTAAATACATTTTAAGTTAAACGACTATTATAAAGCATGTTAAAAATGTAATTGTAAAAAAATTTGTACATTTTAATTTTTTTTTTTTTGTGATCTTTTATTATTATTTTAACAGTAATCTACCTTTTATATACTAATATAATATTGACATACAAAATAATAGTTTTATAGTCTTATACATATAACATATAATATACCTATATAAATATATATATATATATATATATAGTGGTATCTATCTATAAACTAAAAAATATAAAATATTGTTGAATTTAAATTATATCTTATTTACATCGTATTTTGATCATCATATTGTGTATAAATACCTAACTATAGTTAATTAAGAATGCAACGTTCGAAAAATTGATTATACTGGTTTTATCTAGACCGAGGTTTATTAAACTAAAAAATAGCTGCAAAATCATTTTCATTGCAATAAAAGGTTTAACACCTGTGTGTAGCGGGGATTGTGGATTTATACTTGTAATAATGACTAGATCGTAGATAATAGTTATGTTGGTAACTACACATATTAACAATTATATTATTTATAAGACTATAACGTGTAGTCAGTAATCATTAGTCATTATTCATTAATGATTATTATACTTGTGTGCTTTCAATATTTATTGGTTTATAGTAAAAAAAAATGTTTTAAAAGAACATTTAACCTCCTCTCCACCATTTTTCTATTACTGTCTTATAAACTACAAACGTACAACACAGCAATTTTGTGTCCTATAGAATCAATTTAGTGTTGTTAGCCGTTAGGTTTGTTAATATTATAGTCAATTGTTCAAACTTATTATCAAACTTAAAAGTAAGAATATTACCTATCTTTGGTTGTATATTAGTTTATTACAATATTTTAATTGTCAAGTAAGTTAGAAGCATTTTTAAACTGTAATATAATTTTAAATAGGTCATAAAACATAAGTCATAACGTACATAAATATTAAAATATCCAACGTAAAAAACCACGATAATGTTGTTACACTTAAGTTTGATAATAGCTCAATTATCTCTAATGTTAATATTAAATAAGTTAACAACACATAATTGGTTCTACTAAACGTTAATTTGCTATGTTATAGTGTTATACCTTGTATTTTTTTAAACAATACATGTAAATAGGCAAATGACACTGTAGCTGTTTAATTATTGCGATTGATGTATATAAACTTATGATAATATTATATTTTATAATTATTAAATTGTATAAGTTTGCATAAAAATCAATAATGTTACATAAGTATATATAATTCTGTAGGTAAAAAAAATTTTGGGGTCCAACATTTTTTTAAATATAGTTATTGAAATTGTATGGTCTGCAATAAACTATATTTACCAGTAAAATGTGGCTATTTTTGAAAATTTCGAGGATGAGATCCGTATCTCTCGAACTCCCCACAGACACAGCCTTGAGTAAATAAATTAAAGTGAAATAATTAATTTGGTTAAATAATTGAGTAATTAATATATTTAGATATGTATTATTGTAATTATGTTCAAACGTTATGAAATGTACCGAAAAGAAAAAACTGATATAAAAGTTGTTAATTAATTCTATTTTTAGTTATGAGTGATAAAACCAGAAACTATGAGTTAAATAATTTATAAAACAATTACTGTTTATTTTATTTTTTTGCAATTGGATATTTTAATTATTTTACAAAACCTTATACTCAGGAGTGTTATTTGGGGGGGGGGGTCAGGGTTTGTGGTTGTACCCCTTAAATTTAAAATAGTTTCAATTGGCCTGCACCCTGATGAAATGACGCACGATTATTATTTATCATTTTAAATTACATTGATTATAAACAAATATTGTGCTATATATTTTTATTGTATTTTAGTTTTTAAATTGATTTTTACTACTTATGTTGATTGTTAATGCATTGATTCGGTTCATGATGTATGGAAATATTTGGAAACAGGATAATGTACATATATGTAGTATATTTATTTTTATATGGCCTAGTGAAATTTCAAAATGTCCTACTTGATATCTCGCACACCCGGAAAAACCTGAAATGACGCCCTTGCTTATTCTTATATAATGAAACATATTTTAATAATTTTTTAAAAGTGTGGCGTATCTATTATTATATTATTTACACTAAAATTATGAAGTAGGTATTTATACACTTTTAGTTATTATTAATATATCGATATAATATAATATACATAGGTACCTACCATAATTAATATACTTTTACATTCATTTTACTGTCTATACCTCAGTGTTTTAAGATTTGCTATCCTATGAAAAAAATATCTAAGGACCTGCATCAATATTATTCAAATATTTATAATTAATTTATACTTGCCTATAGCCTATCTATTTAAATCAATAGGTATGCATTATGCTATTATTATTGCAGTATAGTATAGCATGTAGGTTAGTATTAGCCGTTAGGTATAAGTGATTTTTTATACATTCTATACGTTGATGTTTATGTAAATTAAATTCCGTATTTTATACTATGACTTTAACAAATCACAAGCAATTAGGTTTCCTTTTAGATTCTAAGCAAAGCTATGGATGTAATTTTTATTTCGATTTTTACTTCTTAAATATTTGTAAGCGCATATAGGAATATTTTATGTTAAAAAATCCTAACTTGTTTTTTTTCTAAGAGTTGATTTATAATATTCAACAAAATTTTTATTTATGCATGGAATAATGCATTCTAGGTAATTATTATTAGAGATAAGATAATGTAAATATTTAATATTATCTATTTGAATATTATAGGCTATATACCTTATTATTTATCGAACTTATTATATATGTTCTATCATTACCTACTTTTCGAAATATATTATATTATTTTTATCTTACAATGATCTTAAAAGTTATAATAATATAAACATTGTCTATTGTACAGCAGTTGATTAGGTATTATTATTATTATATTATTGTTAATAGTTTTACATCAAACTTATGGATTTTGATACCATTTTATGATACACGTTATATAGGATATAAGTATATGACATTACCAAGGTCCTCACCCACTATGATTCAAGTAATGTATTTTAAATTGTGGGCGGCGATTCAACTCCTACTTGAAGTTAAAATAATTGTTCAATTTCCGTCATCCGTTATTGGTGGAAAAGGAGCGCCTCCGTTAAAATAAAAAAAGCATATAACTACAGCTTCGCATGACTTCCTTAGACTAAACTAACAATTACATAGATTGTACAATAGGTACCGTATTAAATTGACAATATTTATACGTGTATACAATGTATTGTAGTATAGCATTCAGTAACACCCAAAAATAATTAAACTTCTTATAAATTTCAAGGTATATATAATATTATATAAATATGATAAATTATGTTGCTTTAACAAAGTAAAAAAAAATTGATACTAATTTATTTAGTAATAAATCAAAATAAATTGCAATACAAGTATAAAAGTATAATACACATATTATAAATTATTATATTTATTTTACTGTAATTTAAAAATGAATAATTATAAATACTTAAAATTTTTTTCAAATATTTAGGTACATGAGCATTTTCGCGAAGTTATATAATTTTGAATGGAATTTTTGATTTTTTTTCGATTTATGTTGATAGTTACATTTTTATTATTAAATCAAAAAGATTGAAAATATAATAAAAAGTTCCTGATAAATTGTTTTCATACAGCAGTTTAAAACCATTAAACATACTAATCACTTTTGGTTAATTTTAAAGTTTAAATTTTGAAAACCTTAGGTAAAATTACATTTATGTTAAAGTTAAATATACATAAACCTTTTTTCGATATTTTTCAAATGATGTATAATATTATGAGCAATTTATGAGTGACATTGTATTGAAATCAAAATTTTGACTACAAAATAATTTCCAAATTTTAGTGATTTTGTTAAAATTTGAACATTAATCACTTATAAAAAAAATTGTGCCTAATATAGTAATATATCTATGTATTTTTAAATTGCTATAAGTATAAGTCTATAACTTATTATGAGCAACCTACTGGCTACTACATTTTTGATTTAGAGAAATACATTTTAACAGCATTTATAGGAAAAACTTAAATATTAAAAAAATCCAAATACCTTAAAATAACTTTAAAAAGAATCAAAATATTTTGAAATTATGTTCAGAAAATCCTAAAATATTATTCATTTTTGAATTACAACAAATTAAATATTTGATTTTGTCTATAACTGCAGTTTTCTAGTATTACATGAATACCTATATCTATATATATTCCTGTCTTTTCATAGTTCTTTTTTAATTTTTTTTATTATTTTTAAAAATTAAATTTTGATTTTTCAAAGTACCAACTAGATACAATTTGGTAATAAAATCAACCACCATAAATATTGGAGAATTTTGATACCTCCAAAAAATGATGACAGATGTCACTCATTATTGGTTACCCACATGTTAGACCTAAAGTGTTCTAACGCCATGAATGTTTTGGGGTGGATGGCATTGTAAAAATTGATCGGTGAAATTTATATGTTTCAGTATTGTAAAGTATTAAGTATTAAGTAATAACTAATAAGTATACATTTGTCCTATAATGGCTAATTTTAATAATTAATTGCCAATAGGTTAATTCTACAATAATGACTTAATAATTAATAGTTCCATAATTAATTAAAACCTAACCTATTAGTATAATAAAATAATTTACTATAGTCATACCTACTGTAATAATCATAATCGAGGTGTCCATTTAAAGTCAGTAAATTTCAATATATACAAATGTATAAATGTACAATGAATAAATAGTATAACTTTTGGCGGTAAATAGGTATATCAGACGCTACTATTACCAATATACCTAAGCAATATAATATTGTATATTATGTAATATATAGTTCCTAGATAATGCACCGAGAGGAAGTACTTATGGTTGTAGATAACAATAATATATTATTAATTATTATTATAAATAATGATAGACATATTTAAGTAATAATAATATTATTATGGATTAATTTTTATAATACAAAATTGTCGGTATTTTTATAGAATTAATAAAATGAAAATAAAATATTATGTGTGAGTTATTGTAATAAAATACGGATTATAAGTTATAATTAATAATAATTTATATCGAGCCCTTAACAGTTGTATGTGTGGAGTAAAGAGTATAATTTTTTAAAAGAAATTTAAAATTTGTTTGTAGGATCGTTAGTCAAGTTTATATATTAGTTATATAGTTTATATTTAGTTTATTTAATTCATTCATAATAACTTTTATCACGAAATAATTATGTAGGGTCATCTCTCAACATTATTTAATACGCAGGTCGTAGGTAGGTATATACTTATATGACTTATAAAGTATTATGAGTATGTAAAACTATCACTATGCATAATTAGGTATAATTAATTATTATTTATTATACACACACGCACATATATATATAATATATAATATATAGTAGTGTAAATGTTGCAAGTATAGGTCCTGTTGTTTTAGACTTTATACTTAATATTTACCGTTATAAATTCACAAGCTGTGTATAGTGTATAAAACTATAAAGTACTAGGTATAGTAAATACGTTAAGCGTGATTTAACGGTGTCTGAAAAATATTTAAAGGTAATAGGTCTATATTAAATTTATTTACAATATACTAATCATACAATTAAATAGCTGAAACTGAATCCGCATAATATAGTCAGGTATATGAATAATTGAATTAAATAAAATTAACAACATCAAAAATCCTCGTCAAATTATATTATTTTATATTTTATTTAAACGATTTCGGGTGGCGCCAAAAGTATTATTTATAGGGCATAGGTTCATGATGTCTGCATGCAATTATATCAGAGCAGTAACCACCCTTCAAACAAATAGGTAGATAATAAAAAATATTATTATATAGCTATTGTCTATTAGCCACACAATATAATACATAGGTAGATGATATATGTACTTTATAGGTACCTACATATTATTATTATATCGACAATTGACTATACAAAAATCCATCCTTGTAGTTATAATTAGTATTTTTTATAAAAATGGGGAAGCTATTTCACCCTAAAGTAAAATATTGCATTACTGCCATTATATTATATTAAACTTAGATCGGCACCGGTGATTCTATTTACACGAACCTGCTACATATTATATCGATCTTACTAAATTTTTTTTAGTTTATTAGTCTTTTATTTTTCGTAGTACCTGCCTAGGTAATTAATACATAAATCAGATGTCTTTAATGTGCAAGTTTTTATAATTATTATAAAAACAATATCAGTATTATACTTATTGCGTTTACTTAAATAAAAAATAAACATTTTAATTTATATTATATAATAATTTTATTGTAGCCCGTAGGTATTATATATATATATATATAGTGCTGACTATTAACATATTATCCAATTCATTCATAAAATCTCAAGATGAAGAATAATACTATAGGTAAGTGCCAACGAATAAGAATTTGACCTTGAATAAAAATAACCGACGTAAGACCCAGTTGTGTCAATATTAAGTTTTTGTAAAATATATCGTAGGTTGAATTATGTATTTACGTTTATCTGCATAAATATAAACATTACTATTTAATAGGTATAAGCGTATAGCTACTAAGATATTTATAAATGTATTTAAGAGAAAGTGGAAGACTTTAAAAACTTAAATCCAATAACCAATATTAACACAAAAAAATAGTCAATCAAATTATGAAATAACTAGCATGTTTATAGTTTATAGGTAACAACTAATAGGTATCTCAAAATGTTACGAATTTGGTAATATCATTTGAACAATAAGCTATAGGAGTGAACATTATTTTGTTGAAAGTTGCTTTTTGATATTTTTTACTCGATTAAATAGGTAGAATATAGTCGTTTATGTAAGTGAAACTGATTCCGAGGTACAAAGGTATAGGATTTATATTTAACAGTCATTGTAAAAAAATAATTATGTAACAAGAATTATTCATCTGTCCAAATTAATTATATCGTTAATTATTGCTGTGCCTTAAATACCTTTAACAATCATAAACAAAAGTTTTTATTTTTTATCAGTTTCCTGTTTCACCCAAGTACTAGGTATATTTACGGATTAATTAAGGCCGTTTGTTGTAGTAGACATTGAAAACCGTTAAATGTGATTGTTTATTTCTAAGTACCAATAATGACTATATGTAAATATGTAATGTAATCGTACAGATAAGATACACAAATACACAATCATAATATTAATATCAGATATAATCATAATTAATCTTTAAAGTCGTACCGAAATAATGCCATGTAAGAAATAATAATAATGATATTTTTCTATGAAAAAATTATCAGAATAGAGAGCTGTGAGCAGCGAGAGAGAGGAAGAGTTATAGACGTTACAGTCGTTATTGGGAAAGAGAGAGAGAGCTTGAGAGAGAGAACGAGAGAGCACTTTTAACGATCGAATACGTTAAATTTCCGTTAAAGGATAGAGCGTAGGGGGAAGTAGACGGCGGCGGCATCGGGGCAGACATCGTCATAAACAATCGTTTTCAATGCGGTGCGCACTGCGCGGCGGCGACAGTGCGTTGGCCGACGCCCAAAACGGCAAACGGCACGCGATTAACGATTGGGTTATTCAAATTCAAAAACGACGGTGCGTTGTGCGGAAGGTGGACGAAAAAAAAACCAAAGGAAATAACCAGAAAAATCGTTATTTCGGAGCGTTTGCGTTGGCACCACTGTGGTAACCGGCCAATCGGAACGCTACAAGGGCGTCGGCTGGAGCGGGGTTGCTGGTGCGTCGCCAACGCCACAAAACCGACAAAACCCGTGCCGTAGCCATTTTATTTCTCTGTAGCGTTCGAGACGGTCGCCGTGCTGTACCTCAATAATCTCAAGCTTCTCACTCGAGCACTTTTAATTTTTTTAATTTTTTTACTTTTCACTTCAACCTTTAATCATGAGGGAAATTGTACACATTCAAGCCGGTCAGTGCGGAAACCAAATTGGAGCCAAGGTAAATATTAAAAGCGACGCGGTGTTAGGTCTGATCGTTCGCTCAAACATGGCGGTCAGGTCAAGATACTTTGTGGTATCCAACCGGCGTTTTTTTCCTAAACATATACTCGCATCTTCGATTATTATTTAGATAACAAAAATATAAATTTTCAAATACAGCGGTTTTCCTAATTGCAATGTTGGTTTTTATTTGTTAGTTTAAATTGGTATATATATATAATACATGCGATCTTATCCTAACCGGTTTTTAACCATAGCGTGGTTAAGTTTGAAAGTCAACAAAGGATGTACGGTCTATGCATCTGACTTGCGAAAAAACCGTTATCGTGTGAATCACCTACTTATTCTTGTCTATTTATGTTGACTTACAAGCGTTTTTAATATTTAGTAATAAAAAAAAAATAAATTGTATCTTATGGTTTTATTTGTTTACAATTTATTTTTATTATCCAGATCATTAACTTTATTCTGAAAATGTTGAGTGTGTATTGCATTGCATTTTAGTTATATTAAAGTTTTATATTAAATATATTTTCACTTTTCTATGTTTGGCATTAGTCAATTAATGACAATTTTATTACTTTATTAAATAGGTACTTTACAAACTACATAGAGTTAATGTATTCACTCTTAGTTATAATTTTTATGACCCACTAAATTTATAAGATATTTAAATTGCTGTTCAAGGCAGTTAATTTCATTACTTTAAAGGTTGTATATTACGATATTAATTTATTTGGACTAGCTTGGTATTTTTTATGCATCATAAGTCAACCGTAGCATAATAATTGTTTTACGTTTTTACTATATAACATTGGTTTTCAAATTGCTTAATTTAATTTTTGATCATAATGATAATCTTAACATTTTTATTGTTGTTTTTTTATTAATATACATATTAAAACAATTATAATTTCCTTTAAAATGTAATTATATTTTATAATTTTTTTAGTTTTGGGAAATCATTTCTGATGAACACGGCATTGACCCAACTGGAGCCTATCATGGAGACTCTGATCTTCAGTTGGAACGTATCAATGTATATTACAATGAAGCATCAGGTAGTGTTTTTTTTTCAATTTGATACTTTTTAAACTCCCAATTAAATAATTATTTAACTAATAATTAAAAAAAAAAATAAAGGTGGAAAGTATGTACCTCGTGCCATTTTGGTTGATTTGGAACCTGGTACCATGGATTCTGTCAGATCTGGACCATTTGGTCAAATTTTCAGACCAGACAACTTTGTCTTTGGACAGTCAGGTGCTGGAAACAATTGGGCTAAAGGTCATTACACAGAGGGTGCTGAGCTTGTAGATTCAGTATTAGATGTTGTCAGGTAAATTTTCAATTACTATCAGAATATTAATGTAACTAGTAATCTATTTAAATTATAATACTATAGTGATTACTTTACTTTTTCTTTCTATTATATGTGTATATATATTTAGTATAAAAGATAAATGGGTGATCAAAACTATTGATGTAAATTTATTTGGAATCCATTTAATAATCATTCATTTTTATAATAATATTATGAGTTAAAATGCAAACATTTTATTATTTTTTCACTATAATTAATCTTCTCAGTATCTGATTACTATGTTATGATATTAAAAAATAATATCATTATTTGAGAATAATTTTGGATTTTTGTTTTTACATAAAATTATAAATAAATATATTTCAACTATTCTTTTTTAATAAATAATGTTTTTTTTTTTAGAAAAGAAGCTGAGAGCTGTGATTGTCTTCAAGGTTTCCAACTGACACATTCCTTAGGTGGTGGTACCGGTTCTGGTATGGGAACCTTATTGATCTCCAAAATCCGTGAAGAATACCCCGACAGAATTATGAACACATATTCTGTTGTACCCTCCCCTAAAGTGTCAGACACTGTTGTAGAACCCTACAATGCTACCCTTTCAGTTCACCAATTGGTTGAAAATACCGATGAAACTTATTGTATTGACAACGAAGCTTTGTATGACATTTGCTTCCGTACATTAAAACTTACAACACCAACATATGGTGACTTAAACCACTTGGTCTCTTTGACCATGTCTGGAGTTACCACTTGTCTTAGGTTCCCTGGTCAACTTAACGCTGATCTCCGTAAACTCGCCGTCAACATGGTTCCTTTCCCCAGGTTACATTTCTTCATGCCTGGTTTTGCTCCTCTTACATCTCGTGGAAGCCAACAATACAGGGCACTAACTGTACCCGAACTTACCCAACAAATGTTTGACGCCAAAAACATGATGGCAGCATGTGACCCACGACATGGACGTTATCTAACTGTAGCTGCTGTTTTCCGTGGCCGTATGTCCATGAAGGAAGTTGATGAACAAATGTTGAACATCCAAAACAAGAACTCGAGCTACTTTGTTGAATGGATTCCCAACAACGTTAAAACTGCAGTGTGTGATATTCCTCCAAGAGGTTTGAAAATGTCTGCCACATTCATTGGTAACTCTACAGCTATCCAAGAATTGTTCAAGAGAATCAGTGAACAGTTCACTGCTATGTTCAGGCGTAAAGCTTTCTTACATTGGTACACTGGTGAAGGTATGGATGAAATGGAATTCACTGAAGCCGAATCCAACATGAATGATTTAGTATCTGAATACCAACAATACCAAGAAGCTACTGCTGATGAAGAAGCTGAATTTGATGAAGAACAGGAACAAGAAGTTGATGAAAACTAGACTTCTTTTAAACAATTAGCTTATAATTTAATTTTTTGTTACATTTTTTTTAAAAAAAAATTCTGTATATTAATCCATTATTTTTTTATACTTAATGCTTTTTCATTCCATGATACATTTCCCTCATACTAAAAAAACACTGCTTTTTTTATTTTGAATTATTATAATTGAACAATATAGCTTTACGAGATTAAAATTTAAAATTATTTTCAAGCACATGAATATTATTTGTATTTCATTGCATTGTTAAATCATATTTTTAAACCTTTCAGTTTTTTGATAAGTGGATGAGTGATATAGAGCACTAAAACATTAATATAATAATTATTATGTGATAAATATTTATATTGTATATATTAATTTATCATTTTAATTAATTATATTGCTTCTTGCTAAATGTTAGGTATTGGAATATTTTTATGTTTGTAGGTAAAATATTACTTGCAACTTCAAATTTAATTTTTGATGTAACAATTGGTTGTTTAAAAGTCGAATTTGAGAACTAAGTATTCTAGATTGTGATCATAATATTCAAAAATATTGGTTTGATTGACTAGTATATTAAGATTAAAATTAATAATTATTTTAATTATTTGCTAGTAATTTGGTTGGTAAAAGTTATTCAATTTGATAATTTGTCCTGCGACTAACTTAAGTCCCCAAGGTCATTAAATACACATTGAATGTAATGCTTCACTGTCACCTAGTAGGTGTGTTGCTAATTGGGAAATAAAATTTATAACCATGCACTGTCAATATTTTACTGCAGATAGTGGTTAACATCTATTTTTACACTTGGTCACAGTGAGTGGCACTCTTAATAGTCTTGCCTAAATTATTATTTTTAAATAATCAGTATGATTAGTGTACAGCTTAAAAACACAGATTTGCCTGTAAACTCGTAAATATATCACACTTTATTATATGTTATATTATGAAACTATCATTTCACTCTCTTTCTAAAAACAAAAAAAACGAATATTTTAGTTAATATTAATTTCAAATAGGTAAATTAAATTCTTTGATCATTTTTTATTTCATTACATAACTGATGTTTGGTTATAAAATAAATTTTGTTAAATAAGTTAAAATCAAAAAATTGTAGTATAATTTAGTACCTATTATGTTATGGATATTGGTGCAATACCTATCGTGGCTGATGATGGTAGTCCGGATAGTCTAGACCAGCATTTCTCAATCTTTTTAGTCTTGCGACCCCCGAAAAAGGAATAAAATATGGTTAATCACTTCGCGACCCTATCTTTATCAAGTATAAATTTGTAAAATTTTTGACTTACGCGACCTTCAGTCTAGGTAATCACGACCTCCCGGTTGAGAAACAATGATCTAGACTATAGGTATAAAAGATATAGATACTAGGATATAAGTACATTCATTTCGTCCCGTATTTTAGTGAAACATATTATTTTTATGCAATACTGTTTTAAACCAATATCGGCGCCACTGAAAGATGCAGCTAATATAGGAACTACTTTTCACCTTGGGAGGGGGACAAATATAAAGGGTCTAACTGTTGGTCTGTCGACTCTTCTAAAGAACCATAATCTTCTACAAGGTGCAACTAGGGGAAGTGATTAACTTCCATGTACCTATGTGTTATTTTTATTTCACTTTTAAGCCCAACGCTATAAGTTTGAATGTCTGAAATATAAAATTTACTACCTAAACTACAAAACTACAGTCTACCTACAACATACAATTATTTTTAAATATAGCTACACATATATACCTATATAAAATTATATATTGTACATACCTATTCATTTTCTCTTTTTATTTATAATAAATACAATATGTACTTATTAAATAGTACAAATAAGTAAATTTGATAATTTATGTATATTTTAGCTTTGAATAATAATATGAAGAGGGAGGCTAACCAGTGATGGAACCCAACTACTAATATACTATGAACAAATATATGTATTTATTTTTATATAGGTAAAATTAGCTTGTAAACAAGAATTAGGTATTCAATTTTTTTATTTTGTGAACTGGATTTGTATCATATCAATATCAGCAAGATAGTCATAAGTAATACATAGGTAATATGCATTCAAATTTATGGTTAGGTTCTGTAGTTCTGTTCTGACAAATATTTGAGAGGGATTAATATTTTATCAACCACAAATCGTTATTAATTATTATGCTATAAAGTTTATAAACCAATAAATCTTTTTAATATAAACCAACCGTATGATATTTACTGTAAAATCATATAAATTAAAAAATAATATTACAGTCAAAAACGCTATAGTGTATCTCTGGGCACTGCAGCACTGGCTAGTGGATACTATATAAAAGTGAATTGTACTAATATTAGTCAATAATTTAAATAATTTAATCAAACTCCTGTTCTCATCAATTCATCATGGTCGATTTCAAGGATATAATACAAGATAAACTTAACTTATTATAAGTTTATTATGATGGTTTACAACTGGTTTATTTTTCTCTAAATCAAATTAATTTATTATAGGTACGTACCATATTAATTTTATTTCTATTTTAACGTTTTAAAACAAGGCTAATATACAATATCTATCATGTAACAAATATAATGCATTTATAAGTGAATATATTATGTCAATTGATCGAAGAACAAATGTTCGAAAATATTGTTTTAACTTTTAGGAATGGAACAAAATTTAGCAACAGCAAATAATTCCGTTTAAGGTTGGCTAAAATAACTGTTTTAATAGGTAGTGGGAAATACCATCGTTTTATTGAAGCTTTAAAGAAAGAAGAAAGCCTTAATCGACTCAAAATTGAGCATTATATATCTGACACTGAACCTCCGAAAAAAATACCATGATAGAGTTAAGAGAATTAAAAAAATTTGCTTCTATCATAATATTCTGAACATTATTGATTATTTACATGGAATAGGTAATAGTTAATAATTTTTAATTATACATATTTTATAACTTATAATGGTTAATTATTTAGAAATTTTATTTGACATATTTTTTTTTAATGAATTTTAATAAATAATATAGTTTTTAGTTTTGCGATCAATTGTTTTCAATCTATAAGTTAAATTCACAATTCACAAGTATCTATCATATCAGTGATCTAAAAAAAAAGTAATGTAAAAATGTTCGAAGAGTAGTCAACTGATTCCGTACACACTATTATATATGAAGTCAATTCCGAGTTCAGACATCAGCATATCCTTGAATTTTGGACAGTTTCATTAAATTTCTGTAAATACAAAGCATATCGCGCCAGTACATATATAAATATAGTATTCTGCAGTACTATTAGTATTAGGGTTACTTACCAAGTATGTAATTAAAAAAAAAATCTAACAAAAAGTAATAGAAATAGGTAGTAAACTAGTAACGCAATTACGCAATAATAAGAAGGTGCAGAAGCATCGATGTCAGTTTAAAATGATATTGCACAGAAATACAATCTGAGATACAGAATGTATCAGTAAACACTGGAATTTGTCACACTATCATACGGGATAAAATTAATTAAATAATTTCTTAATATCTATGACCTGTATAACTAATCTTACGGACTACCATGGTCTGGGGACGTCCGTCACGACACAACCCCACTTAAATTAAGTATAAATCCGCAATACTTATTACACGTATAGGGTATACTCGTACATATAATATAGTAATCGGCGGCTCGGCGTCACTGGCGTCATTGCTGTGTGGTGTATATTTTATTCAATATTGTCAACTTATCGTGTAAAACTTACACATTTCAAACGACAATTTACTTAGGTATTTAAAAATTATTTTTTTTATTTATTATGTTTTCTTATATCAAGGACACCGTTTCGGGAGTGGTGAAAGATTCAGGCTTAAATCACAAAATAAAAAATAGAATAGTTATTCTGTGCTTAAATCATTTTTTCGGTCTGATTACAATATCGGTGATTATAGACATATCACACATGGATAATAGATATTGCTGTAGGTATATTCATAAGGTCTATGGGTATATTAGATTGAATATATTTTATTGTTTCACTGTATTGAATTTAATGAATTTATGATCCCCTTATTATCGTCAATCGTCAGCAGGACAATAGTTGGTTGTAGATAGGTACATATTGTTTTAGATACAGTGTTACAATAATAAATAAGATATCTAACTCGAATTCATATTATTAATTTATATATAATTTATATTTTTAGAAGAATAAAAAATATTCGAGCTATCAATTTTTTCAAGTTATTGAGGTTCGAGTTATCACGACTTGACTGTACATATATTTCTAAGGTTATTTTTTAAAATAAACATATAATCCATTATTATTTGATTATTCATATGATACGGAATTAAATAAAAATTAAATTCACTAAGGATTTATTCGGTGCAGGCCGGAGAAAAAATAATAATTACCTAAAAATTGAATTGTCTTTATATTTAGGTACAAAGAGATTTTTGGAAATAATTTAACAACGTCTCGGGATGTTAGAACGACTGTGACGAAAAAAGAATATGACTCGTCCCGAGAATCGCTGCTGTGGTGGTAGAATTCGCATAGCAATAATAATATTATTGGAAGAAAAACGATGCGACGGCGTAGTTGCGGGCCGGATGCGGTCGTCCGTCATTCGATGCTTTCCGACGTATTCGACCCGTGCGTTTGCAGGACATCGCAACTGTTGTTCCGCGGCAGCGAATCGAAATCGTCGCGAGATTTCCGATGGACCGACAAAGCAGTGCAACACGACGAGTGGTCTTGGGCCACGAAACAGCAATCGCTCGTCAGATTACAGTGCGCCTGGTACACCGCGGCGGTCGGCAGGCTGACGAAGAACAGCGCGTTGGTAACGAATTCCTGTCCCCTGTCCATCAGCCGTATGTGCCGGGACTTGGTTATGGGGTGCACGCAGTAACCGCGGTCGTCCCGGACCACTGGGCATGTTCTGAGTTCCGGTTCTTTGTACGCGTCCAGGTGCCGTTTGCCGTGACCGACCGTCCACAGCCAGTGGCTGCGGTACGGTGACACGGCTTTGAGCAGGCCCAGTGCCACCGCCACGGCCAGGTAGGCGATCAGAAAAATCAGACTGGCGACCAGCGTGTTCCGGTCGTGTACGGCCTCCTCGGCGATCGCCGTCCTCGGGGGCACGTCGCCCAGGAACCCGGCGCCGGTGTACTGTGCTTGGCTCAACGATCTGCTGCCGGTGGCACAAGGCGATTCTGTCTGGTAACACTTGCACCGTCTGTGCCACAGACAGTAGCAACCGGAACCTCGGACGACCTTGCATTTTCTGGACGCCACTGCGACGTCTGCGGCGTGGTCGGTGTACAACCGCACTGCAAAATAGACACGCCGGAATAAATTTCATGATGATATGCACCCCGTGGTGACTTCCCGGGGTGACTTTCACCCGAACTTGTTGTAAAAAATGAAAAAAAAAATATCAAAACTATTAAAAACAAATACATTGTGTTAGTCGTTCCGAGCACTCGCACGTGCGGAAATGTGCAAGGCATTATGTAACGTCAGTTGTATTGTTGTATGTAAGTTCATTACATAATAATAATATATTATCTGACGAATATTTAAAAATATAAATACCACTCACCGGTCGCGACGCATTCGTTGGTGTGGCATTCGAATGCTAAAAAAATCTTTTCGGTCTGCTGGGGATGTACGATCGCTCGTCCCCGTTTTTTCACAATTTTTTTCGAGTCTGTAGGACCAGAAGTGTCAATGAAGAAATCTGCCGTTTTTAAACCCAAATTTGTCACGAATACGAGCAATTTTGCGGTGTTGTTACAATCATTGTTGTGAATCGCGTGTATCTCACTTATCTGAAGCAGAATCCTACGGACATTTTATAATATTAAAAATGTTATTTTTAACTATTATGAAATCATAATATTCATAGAGTATAATATGATAATATACTACTAGTTACTTATTAGTCAAAAATTAAAACTATGGTAAATCGTACGTTTAATTATGAACCGATAACGAGGATAATTCATTATTATATGATATTATTATTAAACATATTACTATAGGAGCCCGTTTTTATGAAAATCCATGCTAAAACTAACTACTAGTTATTTTAAACTAAGTTATTTATACTGAAATATTCATCCAATAAAAACTATATTTTTCAAACTTTTTTACTATATTTCGGAATAACATATTAGGAAATTATATGTAAACATTTTAATTTAATTTTCTATTAATACTCAAACTTCACTAATAAGAAGATATCCTCAGCGATGAGTTGAACCATTATATTGCATGTATTTATCAGTGGTGGATTTAAGGGGGTGGTTATGGGGGTATTAGCTCCCCCCTCACTTTTGGGACTTTGGTTTAGCTTTACTTTGTGTTCACAGGGAAAAAAGAAGTGTCAACAGATAATATCATTGAACGATTTTCAAAAGTTAAAAAAAGAAACTTGGAATTTATAATGTAATATTTTTTAAATAAATAATTCATTTTTGTTATTATTTTTGTGTGTATATATTATAAAGATGGTTAAATGGTTTCGGATGCAAATTTATAGCAATATAATTATTTATATAAAATATGTTGTTATTATGAAACAAATACATAAAAAGAAAAAATGATTCATTTATGACATATGAGTAAAAACATAATATGTGAATTAAAATTGTATAAAGATTTAAAATTCAGCTAAGTAAATCCTTGAACCTCAATAGCCCCCCCCCCCCCCCTTGATGAATGATAAAACCCACCCCTGGTATTTATTAATGTAATTATCTGAATGGCCAATTAAAAATATTATGGGTAATACTTGTCGTTGATGACGGCGTTGTCGTCCAGTCTGACCTCTCCGACGCTCTGCACGGACACGGGTGTTTCGGCAGCGGACGATACCGGCTGACGGTCTACGATAATGTGGTTGGCCACGTCGTCGAAACTTATGTCACCTTTCACATAGTCTTCGATGAATAAACGACCACTTGTGGCATCCACCGACGGTTCCTTGCTGCAGTCCGCCTCACGCTGCTGCAGCAATTGGACGGGCTGTTCGCCAAGACAGGTGCCCCGCGGTCGATAACACCTGTCCGGTTGTTCGTAGAAAGCTCGTGGTTCCACTCCGATTTTGTCACATTCGGCACCGCCGTTTTTAGACATCTTACTCGGGTGGATCGCAAGGTACTTTCCGGCCGGTTGATCTGTAATAGAGTGCATTACTGAAGCTATACATCCGATATATGTAACATGTATGATGATATCGACGACGACGATGATGATACTGATGGTTATGATGATTACGACGATGACCACGGGTATTCAGCAGAACCATCTTATACGTACGGACAATTTGTGGGGGAGGCAGGGTGGGGCATTTTGCAATTATTTAATTAAAATAAATTGCAAATAATTTCAATAAATTTTAAATAATACCTAATAAAATTGATATAATATAATAAAGTAATATCACTAATATCTATATCTCGAGTAATATTTAGAAAATCTTGAACTTCCTGTCACCAAAAACATCTTAATGTATTATGTATTATCACTTATAGCGATGTCACGTGTATAGTATATTTATACATTTATGTAATATATGGTATATTTTTATATCTAAACGGGTGAAATATTGTATAATCATATAGTATAAATAATTATTTAAATTGAAATATTAATATTATTTTATAAAACCAATGCCCATATATGACAAATATTAAATAAATATAAATTTGTTTTTCAAGCAGATCGAAATTCAAATTAAAATACGCTTATTAATGCATGATTATAATCTATGAATTAAAAAAATTATAATAATAAAACTCCATTCATTTCTCGATTCAGTACCCAACTGAAGTGTGCTGAAGCTACAGTTGTCAGTTGAAAAAACATTTTCATGAAATATTGTAGTGTAGTGTACCTACTTATTCTTTTATGACATACCGTTCAAGTATGGGAGATTGTATTGATAAGTTTTGGGTACGTTCTGAGGTATCAGGATAAACATGGCCATCAAATCGTTTTCGACTGTTTCATTTAAACCCTTGACCTCATATCGATACGATACCAAATTCTTGTAAATGATCAGGTTGCTGTTGGATGATCTGCGGAAATATATATTTTTTTTATAATATAATATGCTTATTATTTAAATTATATTTATTTTTACAATGATGATAAAAATTTTTGTTGGAGCACGTAAACGCTGCTTTCGCTTTTTTTGAATAATTCCAATGTTAGTGGTAAGACCGTTTCCGATTTTTCTACTTTATAAACATTGAACCTGTATCAGTTATGAATTTATGATAAAATAAATATCGCTTGATAAAGTTGTAATTATATTATCATATTATTGCTATAATCAATGTTTGATGATTCTCAACGGATATGTGTGCTATTATTCCTATTATCTCTATTGATTTTGTTTGTATGATATACAAAAACTAATAAAGCAAAAGGTAAATGCTTTAGAAATTATTTTGCAACGCCCTATTATAATTTTAGTTAGTTTAATGTACACGAATCAGCCTTGTATTAATACAAATGGTAAATTTTTATTTTTATATTTTGGATATAATACACATATTATTACACATTTTTATACGAATAAGGGGGAGGGTAGATTACTAGATTATAGTAGGCGTTATATGGTATAAAATAAAAATGGACTCTATATTAATCTAAATATTTTTAAAATGTCATTGCGTACCTGTAGTTAAACAGTTAAAGATAATATCTGTAAAAGTTTCAATTTTTCAAGAATAATATTTTTGAAGCACGACAGATTAATAAAATCGTTATTCTTTGTTTAAATACCTGATTTGGTCCAAATTTGGAAAATACAAGTAGGTATACAGATTTTATGACAATTTTAAATATCTATAATTATTCGTATTTGTATTAAAAGAAAATAATACAATTGGTTTTGGTATAAATATTTCCGTTTATTTTTTCCTCAATTGATTTGAAAAATACCGGGAATTTTAAATTTTATCTCTCACAAGTATTAACTAGATTGTCTAGATCCAATTTTCTATTAGAGATCATCTTCAAAGTTAAGATTAAAGCATTTTTTCCTCTATGAATTGTGTATAATATACACACACTGACACACTAAACAAACATATATCATATTATTTTAAAATCAATCTCACACTACTCAGAATCTAAAATAATATCATTGTAAGTATACTAAGTATTAACAGTATGATATTACCATAAATCGCTGTATCTAAAACAATGCGCACTCTCGTGATAAGTGTATGAATTCGCGTAACTGGGACTATTATTGTTAATGTTTTTACAATCTTGTTCGCCTCTTGGTTGAATAACATCATTGTTGGTCGTTATTGAAATGTTAATTTTACTCACTACCTCGGACGATCTTTGTTGACGTGCAGCATTGACCGAATCGAGACACGAACAACAAAAACCCTTTATAAACAGGTCGAATTTAGGGTTGTTATTTAGTAAACTCCAAAAAAGTTAATTTACTTGCTTTCGAAAAAGGCACCGGTTCATTTAAGCCATAATACTGAATACCGCACGTGGGGTTAATGCTTCCAAAATCACATCCAAAGTAATTTTTCCTGGTCTCTTTACTGATCACTTCTTCTGTCGGTCCACCATTTACGTACTTGAAAAATAATTAATTATAAATACATAATAGTTTTGGTTAATATCAATAGGTAGTCCATATTATAATATTAAATGCACTCCAATTATACTATAGAGTAAATTAGCTATGCAGATATGAAATTATTTTTTAAATAAAATTTTCATTAGTTTTCTTAATGTTGTCCATAACTGTTTTTTTTTTTTTGTTAAATATAATATACATATTCAATATTGATGGTTTCCAAAATTTCCTGAATTCCTATTATGGCATTTCAAACATATTATTGATAACTTCAATATAATAGTGTATACTGTATAGTACTGTATATACTAAGAATCAGCAGGTTGCAAGCTGCAAGGATTGGAATTAGCTTTTATGAGATGACCAACCAAAATTTACGAGAAATTAGGAATAATATTGTGACGTAGTTTGTTTTAAAAGTTACACTATAATATATAAATATTATATAAAATAAAAACCTATTTAACTAAAATAATAATAAAAATACTCACGTTTATGAAACGCAACTTGTAGAACTCTCTTGGTCCAGCTAACTGGACTTTTAAAACGATTGGTTTCAAGAGACGATACGTTGTAAAATTTGAATTTACTGAATCACGAACATAGTTAATAAATAGTACCTATTAAGTAAACATTATAATATAATATTTTGTATTTGAAAATAACTATCATATGTAAGTGCACGTATTAGATATAATTTTAATATTTTATGTATTATATATATATATATATTAGGGATGGGCAACTCAATGCTACTAAAGGCGAATATTTTGAAAATGAAAATCTAGTGGGCCAGAGAACATAGAAAGCAAAAACAAAAAAAAGGTCAATCAAATTTACAATTGATATTTATAGTTCAAATAGTTCAATACTAGAAAAGAATTCATGTATCTACGTTTTACGATAAAAATTATGTCGATTTTATAAATATAATAAAATAAAATACGAAAAATCCAACATTTTATATTTTTATAAAGTAATTTGAAATGTAGCATTGGCCGCCATCGAGCTAGTTAAAAATGGTACGCATGCCTCTAGCTGCCCATCCCTGATATATATTATATATTACTATATTATAACAATATAATATAAACTGTTATGATTAGATATTTTAGTAACAGGTACATTAATATTCATTAAATAAAATGTCACCTTTTATATTTTTATATGCAGTAGGTACTCATATCCGGCTATAATAGCTACATATATGTAATATGCATATTGCATACATATTGTATTGGGGTTTGAGGAGAATGTGAGATGATAAACCACTTAATGAACGTATTTAAAATGTACGCATAAAATAGATTATATTAAGATTATTCTCTATAATTATTAGTATATTAAGATTGTAAAATAATAAGTATATCTTGATATGAATAAACTAGTAATAACTAGTGATATAACTTACGTGAATAGTAGAAATGTTTTCGATTTCGAGATTTAACAATACCTTATTGTTCGTATCTATAGTTACATCCGGTCCGGGTTTATCTAAGTAGTCGATAATTGTTTCACATAAAGTACCGTTGCACAATGTTTTTACACATTTAAAATGTATATTACCACTGATACCACTATTTGAACCCGTACAGTAGTAGCTATTAGATCCACCAACTACTCGAAATATTAAATACATAATTTGGGAGAGTAATATCATAAATCTCATTGTGTACTGTGTAGATACACATAAAAATTAAATATATACGTATACAACCAAATACTTATGCAAATCTTACGATACTGTGATAGAAATGAAAAAAAACCAAATTTAGTTGTTATTTTGTAAACTATAGAAACGCGAGATACTTACATTTCTATCTTAATATATCAAGTACGGTTAGCAGCGTAATTTACAAGATTAGCACATTATAAAATAATATTATCAGTTGTAAGTAGGTAACCGTATGTTTAATGTTTTGATGAATCAAATGAAATATATATATATATATCTTTGATATATATCAAGGACTTAGGGTAATTTTTAATATTTTATACGGTATTTCCTAGCTACTGATATCGGTGAAGATGTGTTTATATAGTTAAGTTACTAGATTTAAATAAATAGTTGTAATATAGTAATTATTGCCGTTTGTGTTAGTCTTCTTTGATAGCAGTTGAATTATAATTATTTAATTTAAAGTAGTGCAATGTAAGTTTTAAAATATGTGAGACTTTCAAATATCGAAGGGTACAACATACAAAAGTCGTGTTTATAACAAATTAATTTTAAATTTTGACTCGAATAAGTTAGCAAACTTGTCGTAATAGTTATTAAAATATATATATATGAATACTGACTATCATGATTATCATATATTGTATAGTGTTAGTAAAAAAAAAAATTACTAGACACCATAACTCTGAAAAAATAAACAATATAGTTAAATTAATTTAACACTATTAAAATTTGTTCAACTTGTAAACCCAATAAAATAATATAATATATCATAATTAATTATAATAAATAAAATTTTATTTTTTTTCGAAATGTAATAGTTTTATTTTTTATTTAGATATCATAAAATAAATAGAGCATACTATAAATTAAAAGTATGCTAGTATGCAATAAACAATCAATATTGATATATTATATAAATGTAGACCTATGGTTTCAAAGCATTTAGACTTACTTGTTCAAAATTGAATAAATATTGCTTGAATTGCATTTAATGAGGATTAAGTAAAAAAATTAAAAGATAATTTAAACTTTATGACATATATGTAAAATATATATTAAATAAATGTATTTAGAAAAAAAATAAATTTATATAATACATTTATTACTTAAAAACTCAATTTGAATAAATTGAAAAATGTTTTATTTTGTTTAATAAAATATAATAATATATTCCATAGTATATATTTATTAATTATAGTGACTCTCACTTTTTTTATCACAGAAATAAAATATAATTGTGATTTATTTTTATCAATTATAATGGCATTCATAATAATTAATATTTCTAGTAACTTAAGCAATAATAATAAATTATGTATAATACTATGTTTTATATTCTTATATTTATAAAACACTATGATATTTGAGATAAAAAAGGTTTTAAAAGAATAGCAAATTGTAAAAGTATAAAGCGCAACTCATCTTCAAAAAATGTGACAAATGTGACCACACAGTGTGATGTAAAGTCATGTTAAAAGAAATATCAAGTAAAAAAAAAACCGTGAAATGTTAACATGTTCATAATGAACATAAAATAGGTTGTCTTGTTTTTGCTAAACTTCATAATTGTATGTATATTCAGGTTTATTGTGCATTATGGACCAACCTTCAGCAAAATAGAAATTGTCCGATTTAGTTTTAAATGGATTTTGGATCATTTCCTAACTGCAAATACAAAAGGTTAAAACGTTATTTAGAACCACATAATTGAATATTTATTAATAATTAAAATAAATATCCGATTCAGGATCCAAATTTGGAAACTTGTATATTGTATTTTATATATGTATTTTTGCTGTGTATTATTCGAAAATCAAATTCAAAGTCAAATGTCTTGAATAATTTGTTACAGATATAATATGACATTCAATCATGCGGAACTTGTTAACTGGTTTACTTCCCACAGTAAACTCCACGCTATCAATTATAAATGAAATTTAAATACATAAAAAAGTTGATAAGATAATTGAAGACTATAAGATTTTACAAAATTTAATTTATGAACTCTAACTGAAAGATGTACTATAGAATACAATGAAGCAAAAAATATTTATTATAATTCTTACGTTGCTTCAACCAATTTCAGTTTAAGACACTTTGGTGTAATTTGATAGCGTACAAATCGGTCATTATTTAGATCTATATGCTCTATTTTTTCCCTTAATCGATACTACTCAATAATCAATGATACAATTGAACTAAATATCTGTAATCTATAGTGTTGGATATTTATTTCATATTTTAATACTTTGAAAGTTACTGTGAATGTCTACATAAGTGCAATCATAACAATAATAATTTTCAACAATCATATTTAAATATTAAAAAAAGCAAAAAATCCAAATTGATAAAACATGGCATGTTGAATTTAATTATTATTATTAAAAAAAAAAATTGTGTATACAAATACTTACCCCAGAAAATGGTCGTCAGTTACCTAATTTAGTTGTGTGGGTATTTTATTCTATTTTCAAGACAATAGATGAATGTTTTTACGACTAGGTATTTTGTTTTGAGAATTTCCACTATTTACTCATAAAGTCATAAGAAGTTTGCTGATCTAACGAGTCTCATTGTGGTATAAAATTGATCACAACACCATTGTTTTATATGTAATACGTATATTACTATATGTAATATATGTATATTGTGCTTTTAATGTCTTTAAAGGAAAAAATAATAATGATAAATCCATATTTTTTCGATATATTTTTTCACAATGTCTGAAACTTGAAGTTTAGTTTCTATATCCATAAATAGTTTTGTTTTGCTGTACAATTTTAGTAGTACGAACATCATAATACTATATTACAATTTAATATTGAAACAGATATAATAAAAGGATTAATAAAAGGCTAATGTAACTAAATGCTTAGCAAGTTTATAAATGATAAATCCACAACATTTGTGAGTTCGTAATGTTATAAAGTTTATATCATACTTCTTAACGATTGTATACCTGCTATATATTTGGGCGTCTGGAACATGGAATTCTATAAACAAGTCTTAGCATTTAGGTATTTACATTGAATTATATACTCGTACACTCATACACATATAATATATATAGCGTCTAAACACTAAATCGATTCGATCTTAATTTGAAGTTTTTACAGCTCGTGTACTACCAATACTACATACGTATATTACCAATGCTATATTTTATGGTTTATATTCGGATCTAAAAGCGTTACCTCGATGCCATTGTATGTAAATTATTTTGATTAAAAACAACAGGCCTTACTACAGCTAAAAAAAATTTCAAAACTTTGCGCGCTCGTTAGCGTTATCATTTATACACTATATTGTTAATTATTACATAGTAACAGCTGCGAAAGGTACAGTATATAATATAATATTATAGGGGTACCCCGCGAAGGCGCGAACGCGTTCGCCCGGTATAGTATTGATTATTTCCTACGGTCGCCATTCTAACCGACAACCGTTTACACAAGTGGCGGTGGCGTATCGCATATGACGACATCATTTTTGCTGTAAGGTTGCATGTAAACGGTTCACGCACCCGAGTTTATAATCGATATTTTTCATCTGTCAATTCCGCCTTAGAGATTTTCTCGAACGGAGGAAATAACGGGAAAACGTATTACAACAGACGCAGAAACAAATGACAAAAAATCATCCGTTTCGCCATTCACCACGATCAATATTCTACGATTGAAAAAATATGTGTTTATTTAGCTGCTAACGATAATCATATTATTATCGTCACACGTCCTGTGTATGTTAGCTGTTTACGCCGCGTTGCAAACGGTCGTCGTGGCCACAATTATAGTGAATCCTTTTTTAATCTAGTCCGCAGCGCTCGTATCCACGCACACTATCACCGTACGCATAGAGCGTGTGTCAATACAATATTATAAGTTACTATTTTTTTTATTCATTTTTTTCTACGCCTAGTGTGAACATTTAAATCTATTTTTCTCTTCAAATTGTGTCGGATATCCTATAGCGTTCGATCATTATGAGTCTCTCGGAATCGGGATGGTGAGTAATTATAATTATATTACATATTGTTGATATTGCATATATGCCTTCAGTATTGTGTTATCGTAAATCTATAATATCTAAGTAATGTTAGTAGTTACGATGGTTTTGAATAAATATTAATAATTATTATATATGTGTGTATTTTGGATATTATTATTAATATTATACTATTTATACTTTTTACTTTTAATTTTTTTTATTAATACTAGTATCCCATTTTATCAGCTCATCTTGGGTGTAGATTCGCATGTTCCAAAATCAGACTAGAAAATGTTTGTAATAGGATTTACATCGCCCTAAAATAGATACTATTTTTTGTGTTCCTAATTAACACAATAGGCATATCACTATGAAATATTTATAGTACCATTACTATTACATTACGTAGGTACCCTACGTACATTGACTTAAACAATTACGTTCCTGAAACGTAATTGCTTTATATTATTTTAATTGTTACCAATAGCTTTTAACTTAACAAGCTCATATAAGTACAAACCTATCGTATAAGTAGGTACCTACTGAACAGTTCATTGAATGGTGTTTATTACATAAATATAGGCACACGTTGCACAAATATCATTTTATATTACATTGTTATCATGTTATTTCAAAAGGGTTTTTTTTCTCGACATTTTATAGTCTATAATAATGACGAGCATGAGCCAAAGTAATAAATACTTTTATTTGTTGGCAATAAATTTCTGTTTCCATGTTTTAGAATATTAAATTATAGTTCTGCATTAAAAATTTTAAACGTAAAAATAATTTGTCTAATAAGTTAATACTAATAAAAGTAGTAACTAATAAGACATTTATTTTTGTTCAGGAATACATATGATGCTCCGGGGTTGAACCGTTGGCAAAATAATGCCAATGGCTCTACTGTATCTAAAATGCAACACAAGTATTGGGTAACTAAACAGCAAGTATGTAAGAAATTGGGAAAAAAGGACGACGAATTCATAGTAGCTTCAGACGCTGAACTTGACGCCAAACTAGAATTATTTAAGTCTATTCGAGGCAGTTGTCAACATTTGCAAAGGATTGTCAATAAATACGATGAAAAAATTTATAGTGAGTATTTTTTCTGTTCAATCTACCAACCATTTATTTAAAGTTATCGCGTTTATAAACGATATTTCATCACATATCTAAGCTACTATTGTAGTCATCAAATAGTTTATATGCTTGCAAAATAGCGCGATATGTTACATACGAGTATAATGAGTACATAACAAATTAAATATATTAAATTTGCATCTTAAATGTAATTGGTAACTGCTGACGTCCCTAGTACTTAATTTATACTTACTATAGTAATAGTATTAACTATCTTGGTGAAATATTTTAACCTACCCGCCCAAGACTCACCCACCAACCCACAATTTTAGGTGGCTCAAATACACCACCTAAGCGTGTACACGGCGACATTAGTCTTGATAGATAACAATATATTTTATTATAACATTTATAACTATAATACTAATAAAAAATGAATTCACTACATTTAAAAAAAAATAGGTGGTGAAGTCATTTTTTAATGCTTGTGAATAAAATTATATTATTTATTTTTTAAGACTTAGCATATGAAGAAAATCAAATGGGCTTATTTTTAAAGAGATCTGGAAACAAAGATCAAACCAAAGCTGGTGAAATGATGCAAATTTTGGGAAGTTGTATGGCACAGTCAGGACAAGAGAGAATTGGTTTACGTACGCCATTAGCTAGGTTACACCAGGTATAAAATAGAATATTAAAAAATAATACTTAATAATTATCTTTTAATATTGTAAAATAAATAAATAAAAGAAATAGACTTAAATTAAAAAGCAATGTAAATATAAAAAAATGTCTATATGGACAGTTGATTACTTATTATTATCGTAAAAAATTAATATCTATAATGGAGAAAAAATATAAGAGTGATATTTATAAGTTTTAATTTATCAAAATATTAAAATAATACCACAATTATAATATATAAATCTTTTATTTTATATTATTTAATTTTTCAAAACCCACTACAATATTATTAAATAAATAACAAAACAAATGATCAAAATTTTTAAAAATTTTTAATGATCTGATATTTTGAATAGTTGTAAATTTATGACTCGATATTTTTAATCAAATAATATAAAATTAAAAACTGTTATTTAATATATTATGGTTGAATTTATAAAATAAATCTATAATTTATTCTAAGTCTAATATGACAATTTACTATAAGAGATTAGATTTAGTTACGTGCTGTAAAATGTGGCGAGTAAATTTAATGTATATTATTCAGATTTGAAATCAATAATTTTTTGAAAATAACAAAATTACTAAGCTGATGCAGTTAAGTGCTCTACCGCAAATAGATTATTGAATTTTATAAGTGCATAAAATATTATAATCATTATTTATAAATAGATATTAATTTGTTTTACAGGAAATAGAAACATTTTGTTTGAGAGCTGTAGAAGATACACATGGCGATGTGAAACGTATGGAAAATGCCCGTACAGACTATAGGGCTGCACTCAATTGGATGAAAGACATTTCTCAAGAATTGGATCCGGATACCAATTCACAGTTAGATAAATTTAAAAACGTGCAGACTAAAGTAAAAAAGTCCAAACAACAGTTCGATCATCAAAAATTGATTTGTTTACAAAAAGTCGACTTGCTCGCCGCTGCGCGTTGCAATATGTTTTCACACGTCCTTATTTTCTATCAACAAAGTTTACAGCGATTTGCCGAATCCGTTGCAGCGTCATTTGAACACGCAACTAAGGATTTTAGACGTAAGAATAAGTATTGTAGGGACTTAATTAACCGTATCATTTATTGTAGATATTAATAATACATTAATTTTATATTTATCTCTACCGTTACCTATTGTACGTCCGGGACTGGTATACATCATATAATATTAAATACTCATTATTCCAAAAAACTTGAAAACATTAATGTCTTAAAAAAATATAAATTACAAATAACTTCTGAATAATATTATATATATCATAATGCAATATTTTTTGAAAAAAATATGATATTTTTATTATTATATTTTTTTTAAAGTTTTTTACTTTTTAAAATGACAGCAAACGTAAATCGTTTTTGAAATAATGAGTGTTGATGTTAAATAGGTTAACCCCGCTATATCTATAAGAAGCGTTTATACATAATAATTAATATATTATAGTTAAATATATTAGAAGGGAATCAAATAATGAATTATGTTTTTTTTTTTTTTTTGTTAATCTGAATTGAATTATATTATAAACATTTAAAACTTTGAGATACGTTATTTAGGTAAATCGATACTATTGGTGTCAATTATTTTCAATTCTTATTTCTGTTATTTTATAGGTTACACTTTTGCACGGTTTAATTATTTTCATTTAATTAGATACTAACTTATTTTTATTATCTGAACCTCCATTTTAATTGAATTTTTAACGTAAATAATTCTAAATAATATTTACTGTATTCTCGTTAGTTGTTACTATACTATACTGTACTATATAGATACTGTTTATTAATGTTATTTATAATATGATATTTTTTAACCATAGAATACCAACATTACGATTTCAAGATGATTAAAGAGTTGCGAACGGAATCTGTAAAAACTACGAACAAGACAGACGATAACACCAATGATTCAAGGTATACATTTTTTGTGTAATTTAATCTTAATATTATTGATTTATTTATCATATCTAAATCTAATATATAGTCAATAACGCTAAGCTCATATTTTATATTTTCAATTAGTTCGTATACTGAATTGGGCATTGAAGCAACTTGCGATCAACTCGAAGAAACAAACGAATCACCTTTACTTTCGCTGTTCGACGGAAGCGACAATTTTGGAAATTTCTTATCAAATCCTTATGAAAGTAATCAAGAAGAAAAGGACTCAGAAATTAAACGATATGGAACAGGAGATGAATTCTTACCGTCCCAATTATTGTCGGACTTGTTATCCGGGTCAACTGGGTCAAGTGCAGCCGTTAATACAAGTACTACTACTAAAGTGAGTTTATAATTTTGATTGACGAAAGCAAATACTTAATTATAGTTCAAATTCATAAACTGAGTATGAATATAGTGATATAGAGTAATGTTTGTTTTGTAAATTAGAAGTGGTTAAACTGGAATAAGAGGCACCAATAAAGATGATAATATGTATTTCGAATTTTTTTGAAAGAAGGGTAGTGTTAAAAGAGAATGTATTTATATTACTTGGGGGGGGGGGGCTAAACCTCGGTAAATCTCCCTTCTAATGTCAGCCTATTCATACGGGATAATATGATAAGTTAAAATGTTATATTTATTAAATTGTTATCATAATAATTGGTGTCATTACGTATGAACAAAAAAAAGTTGTGAGTTTTATAAATTATTAATTTTACTACTAATTATAACTATTATATATACTCGTAAATGTTTTAATTTGATTGAAAATCAAATCTAACCTAACTTAACTTGTTTTTGAAAAAATATAAACAAACGATTTTCAGAAAGTTCTCATTAAGGTACTAAAAAATATTTTAAGCAATTACTCAATTTTATTAAATCCTTTACTAATGTTGGGTGAATCAAAGTTCAACTCAGCATAGTGGCTTATTTAATAAAGTTTATAGTATAAATCTATACTGGCGATTAAAGACTCATTTGAAGACATTGATATTAAATCTATAATCATAGCCACTCATTCAACTTTTTTATATACTTATTTTTATATTTTTACAGAAGACGACCAGTTCTTCAAATTGGGCGGATATATTTGCTGATCTTGATCCACTGAATGATCCCAGATTGTCTTCAAAACTAGACCCATTAGATCTACTTTGAGATACTTTAATTATTAAAAATATTACTGTTTTTCTGTTAATGAATTTTACGTAAAAAAAAAAAGAAGTGAATTGTATTTTATTTACATAAGTTAATCAATAATGTGAATGCTTATGTTTGTATATTAACAATTTTATACTAGCTTCAATATAAATTATGTTTAAAAAAAATATACTTTTATGGTACAAATTGTGTTGGTAAAAAACATATATTTTATTACTTATACATTAATGAATACTCAAAAAAGCAAACATATTTTTGCTGCAGAAACTTTGATTTTTTATTAAAACTACATATTAATTATACTGAAACCGTAATATTATAATAATGTAAAATATCTTTTTTTTTACTGATATGGTGGTTTGCGTATTTCATGACTGACAAAGCTATTATGGAAATATTTCGCGATCCTGATGTTACATTAGACAATTTTTTGTTTAGTTACTACGTTTTTTTAAATCTCCAAATATCTTATTAGTCATAATATGTAAGTACATTCGTTATATTAAAATTCAAATACCATCAACATAAACTGTAGATGCCAAATTATCGTAAATTAAATAACATATTTTTAAATAATTTATGCTCAAAATTGTTTTATTACTATACCATAATATATATTTAAGTATTTTTTATAATTAATTAATGTGATATAAATATATAAAATTAATTTTATATTATTATAAAAAAATATTGTCATTTTAAAAATTTAAATTAAGATGAAGATTCAGGAAAATCTCGAAAAAAAATGGGCTTTATACTTGATATACTTAAATTATAACTACACCTATATAGTTTTATGTATAAAAATTACAAATCGTCAAAAATTGATACTTTCTATAAATTAAGTGCAGGATTTTGGGAATTTAATTTAATTATTTTATTGAATTATATTTTATAATTTAAATTTAAATATTTGGATGACTTTTTTCCAATCCAACAAGTACCATTTTCCCAAATATTTCTCATGGTTTATATTAATTATATTGTAAAAGTGAATTCGATCTATTTTATTAGATGTACTTTTAGGAAAAAGGCTATCCACTATTATATATATATATATGAAGTTTAAAATTTCAGTTGTGTTGACTTTCTTTAAACTTTACAAATTATTTTGTATTATAGTTATCCATCAATAAATTTATTCCAAATTTTAATTTTTAAGATTATAGATAAAACTGTTTAAATTTAACAATAGGTATAATTTAAATTCTACCTACACTTTTTAAAAACATTTTTATATCAAAATGTAGATACCTATATAATATTATTATTGTTTAAGACTATATTTTAAATATTATTGTATTAATGAATATATTTATTTTTGTGGCAAACGATTTAATATTATAGCGGGGGATTTGATTTTATAAAAAAAAATTTAATTCCTATAAATATACCATACTATTATATTATCAATTATGTATATTGACCTAACAAAAGAAAAATAAAATAAAATAATGGTTGTTTCCATAACAACATTTTATAAACACTGTCACAAGTATAAAATAGTATAACTGATCGATCAATGCATGCGATTATAATATTCATAGCACAATTGAACATCGTTTGTTGAACTATTATTATTTAATTAATTTTTACTTAACGTTGAAAATCTTAATATTTAGTTTGTTTGATTCTTGACTAATGACAGAGAAAACAAAATATAACGAAGATACGGTAGCGGTGTGGAAACTACCATTGGCAGACGGTATTCATGAAATAGAATTTGAACATGGTACAGCTACTGGTAAAAGAGTTATTAGATTAGACGGAAAAGTAAGATAATTTTAATTACTTATTTATAATATTTTACTACGACTTACGACTAGAATTTTATTGATGAAATCATAACGATAATACGATTAGAGATAACTATATTAAGTACATAATTATCGGTGTCATGTGAACTGAACATCAGTTTATTCTTTAAATTCTAGTCAGACAATAAATAACAATTGATTAACTAAATATTATTACGTATGTAATCATGAAGTAGGCGTAATTGTTACAGTAGTGAGTGCCTAAATTATATAGACTATAGCACTACTTACTATTATAGGTCTTAGGCGTCTTGTTTAGTAATCAGTTGTATCCAGGTATCGTTGTCATCGTCAAAAATTGTTTAGGAATTTCCGAGTTCAGTGATCATGCGACTCGCATACTAAAACCATAAATATTTACCTCATTAATATTTTACCCGTCCTTCTAAATATTAAATTTTACTATTAATTATTTATCCCCACAGTTAAGTTTTGATAAGAATATTATTAGTTATAAAAACTAAATTTTAATAAAAATGATAAAAGCTAGTTAGTAAATTAAATCTTTACGTAAAATTATCCAAATAATTTAAAATTGTGATTTGTAAATAAATTTAAACGGTTAACTTCACTTTTGTCTTCAATTTGTGGTATAATATGTATTAGGTCCGTGTCTCCATTTTCTTTTTAAATTTTATCCATAAAAACGTAGCTATTAATTTGAATACATTCGAAAATATTAAAATAGTATGGCTTAATGATTAAAATTATATTATTATCGTTCGTGGTTAATTTTGTTATGCATTAGGTACCTATTGTTATTGACTATGTATAAAATATATTTATTTAAAATTTAACTATTCTATGTTAACTTGTATATATATATATATAGTTCTTCTAGTTGATCTTTAGCTCATTGGCCATAACACCGTATCTATCATCCTATGTGTTCAACTTGTATAGGTGTAAAAAAGTTTCAACATAATATAATATCTGAAAAATCAAATAAAAAACTGTGTAGTTGTAATATTGTATATCAACTTATAATTAAGGATATTGTTTAAAAAAATTACAAATAAGTACTGGTAATTGTTAAATTCCATTTTAACTGATATAAACAAATAAAACAAAAGCAGCTATATTAATTGTTTCATGTCACAAGAACCTTTTCATTTTTAATTTTTATTCCAATTTTGTCTCTTCAAGTTATATTTTTACTTATATAGCCAATATTAAGCTTAGTATTTAGTGATACAATAATTATATGTTAATATTTTAATAATAAAAGGAAAAAAGAATGCTCAACGTTTTATATAAATTATAAATATACAAAAATAATAATTAACAGTTATAATTTATATGATGTACATTTTATGATAATAACAGATAGTGAGACGAAAAGATTGGATGTTTCGATTAGTTGGAGATGAAGTTTTTGATATAGACAATATTCAATGCACTATTAAAGTAGAACCAGATGGGTTGTTTATGTATACATATGATTTGTTGGTTGATGGAAAGAGCTTGGAAGATTTTTGCGAATATATCTCAAAAAATCGATCTACTTGGTTAATTACTGCAGACGATGGTGTTGAAAATCGAATTATTCTTGGTAATATTAATAAGGAATTATTTCTCAAAAAAAAAAAACAAATTTTATTGTTGTACATGTGATTATAATAACTCTCACAATCAACAAATTAATTAAATTAATTAATTAAATTCGATTTGAAATAAATAAATAATAAACATTTTTATTGGTTATTACTTATTAGCAATATTAAGTAATAATAATATATTTTTTTATTTTGAGTTAAACAAGATAACATTTTACTCAGTTTTTTAACTTAAAATAAAATTTACCATCTACAGAAAATAAAATTTGTTTTTACTTTTGTTTCATGTGCTGTTGATTTTCAGATAAAGCTTCTATGGATATTATTGTAAACGGATCTCAAGTTACAGACGCAATGGTAAAATCTATAATTTATTTAAATTATAAGACAATAATAATCTTTTATTAAAAATTTAAAACTAATTTATTTTCAGTCTGAATTCATTGAAAACGGTACAGAAACACATTTTGCAGTCGGTGAAATGTTAGTAACAATACGAACTGAACATAGTTGTGATAAAAAAATTGGTGTTGTACACAGTCTATTCGTTAATGGTGCTTTAGTTACAGAATTATAATATTTTATGAACTATTTTTTTTAACTAATAAATGTTATTGTTTAAGAATTATATAAAATTAATTTGCTTCAAAAATTTAAAATTTGTTATTGTAATTTAGTTACACATATTACTATAATATTTTATGAATTTGTTGCTTTATATACAAATAAAAAATATAATAATAAAATAAATAAATTCATGTTATTAATAATTATATTGTTTCATATTATATGATTAATCAGTATTCATAACAACGCAAACTCCTCTTAAAATCCAAAAGCTTTTATGCAGCTGTGTATTCAAATTGGCTTGAAACACACAATTATCGTTCATCGAATTTCCTCGTTTCGAAGTCACATAAACTGGTATGGTAATTGAACTCTTGGGTAATTTTAGCAAGCGAGTTTCAATAGGAATAATAGCCAAAATTGGCAATTTTTCAAACGTATTATGAAAAGTACATTCTGTCAAACATTGTTTGTTCATATCCCAACGTGCACCTTCTAAATATAATCCGGTGATGTAACATCCCTTAAAAAAAACATGTATAATATAATATTATATATATAAAATATATAATAATAATAGTATATATAATATGTATAATAAAGCTATAAATAATTGACGCGCGAGTCTGTCATCTACAGTCTATACAATTATTACCAGATTAAATATATCTTCACAACACTCATTAGTCGTATTATATAAGCAGATTGGGATTGACCAGTGTATATTTTAATGTTAACAAATTTATCGATTGAACTTGAAACTTAACTTAATTAGATGTAGCATTTTCAAAAATGGCGAAAATAGTTTTTTAGTGTAGATTGGTTAGTGTGACCCATATTAAATAATATATTATTGAATCAATACAGTTTTACATAATAGTAAGTGGTATTATAAAGATAAAATCCGATTACATATAATCAATATCGATGGGACCACGATAACATATATTTGACGAGCAACAAATTAATTTTTAAACATGACTATTGCAACTTAATACAAACTAAAACGTTGTTAAATTATAATATTAAAAATATGTTAAAATTAATATAATAAAATAATTTTTTAAATAATAGTAATAATGATAACTACGGATGTAATAACTTATTAAAATATAAAAAATTTTGTAATGGTTGTATTAAAAAAATTAAGAAAGGATGCTTTACCGGGATTCGACGTTATTTCTTAAAATTTGTTAATTACAATTTCAGAATACATTTTAAACCAATTTACATTTAGTGAATTTGAGCTTTAACAAAGGCATATTTCTATAAGTGTATAAAAAATCATTAGTTTTTCAATTGTATAAAATAATAGATTCTAGAGATATCTCTAATTATAGAGCTATATCACTAATTTTACCAATAGCCTAAATAATAAAAAAATTGCAAAAATACGAATACAAAGAATTATTATAAATAAATACGCTGTATTAGACATTTCGAATTCAAAGAACAGTTATTTCGCTTACAATTTTATTATTATGTTATTATTTTAATAATTAAAAATGTATTGCTCTTATTAATTTTACTATGAATGTTTAATTTTAATCATTAAGTTTTGCTTACATATTCATTAATTCCTTGCTTAATATGTTACGAAATAAAAAAAATTGTGAATTCTCTGGTTCCACCGCATTTCGACAAGCTTTGATTAAAGGATGTAGGTATCGAACAATATAGGTGTAATGTAACTTTGTCAAGATGTATTATATAATATTAATTATTATTATTTTTGTTTCAAATAAGTAAATAAAATAGATGAAAATATATATGCAGTTGATTGTTACATCAATAATTTGAGTAATGAGTATATAAACTTCGTTCTTTAACAATAATAGTTATTCATGAAAAATAACTACCAAGTTTCTAGTTGTTATTTCTTTCAATAAAAAACTATATAAATACTATGTTAATGTACTATCGATCTTCTTTAATAATATATAACTGATCAACTAATTCTCAGTCAAATGCCACTGATGGAGTGATGGGTAGCTTCTTATTCGACATATTAATACCAAAATATTTTTATATTACATATAATTGTTGTTATTTAAATTAGCAGTATTTTATGTAATTAATAAAAAAAAGGTAAATAGTTGCCTACAAATTATAATTTGAAATTTTATACTTACAGCGTCTGGTTCTCGTTGGACTTCGCTTTCACAAGTCCATTGAGTAACAGATGTATAAAACATACTGTTTTCAATTGACCAACCGTATTTTCTACATGCCAATTGTATCAAAGATGTGAGGTATGATTTTGGTGAGTGTAATCCTGACAACCACATGACTAAAGGTTCTCTAATTTGGCTCTGATAAACCATAGAAAGTTTATATATTAATTTAAAAATACATTGTACTTTAATATTCTTTATTTATTGAGATTTAAGCATTAAATTTTGCATAAAACGTTTATATTTTACCCAATTCGAATATTGAAGTGTGCGTTTTGTAAGGTGCTTGATATAATCTGGCAATGATTTAACCGACGGTGGTGATAATTTGCTCCAGCAACCTGGAACGCGACTGGCGTATAAACACATTGAAACTTCTTCTAACATCGAATTCATTTCCACTTTTCCAAAAAATACCTATGTAAAAAATATAGTAAAATATATTAATACATAATATTAACATACATATAATACACAACATTTAAATAAATAATTAAATAAATACAAATACTAGCTTTTACCTTTGAGAGTTGTGATAGGGTGTTTCTTATTACGTCTAATAACGCGTTAATTTTCTCAAGTTCGTGAAGTAAAACTATAATATTAGGAGCAAAACATTTATCTCCATAAAACATTTTTACTTTATTTACATTATAAGGTTCAGGCAATGATTTTAAAATGTATTCAGTAGTATTTTGTACAACTTTATCCCAATCGGGATTTTCATCATAAACTATATCAACACTTGGATATAACTTTATCATGTCTGTCCACAAAAGTTTAACCAAATTATTGTGGTATCCAAACAAAACATTTGCATTTAATCCGCAAACTTCCGGGTTAATAGACAATGGTAATTCATTAACTACTTCTATTGTTATAAACATAAAAAATATAATTTATTAATCATTAACTATAAATTAATATAATAAAATATATTATTTATCAACAATTGTAATAGTTATACAATTTTGCTAAATATATAAGATATAAAATGTATTTTTAATGTATTAATGTATTATTATTATGTATTAAATACAAAATGTTGCTATCCGTTTATTAATAGAGCCTTAAAATGAGTAGTAATAAAAATACTTGACATAACTTGTAATATACTCTTCTCATTATCAAGAAGAAAACTAAACCAAATACATAATTTAATAATAAAGACCTATTAAATTTAACTTCATCAGTCTCACAGTACAAACTAAAAAAATGCATTAAAGCTTTTTTCTTGAATTACTTTATTCGTACGACCGTAAATATATTACAAACATATAATATATTGATGCATCAGAAATCTGTCAAAAATCAGCACTAATCGTGATATTATATTAAACGTTGAGAATATTAAATTTTAAACTAATAGTGTCCGTATAGTATTTTTATAATAGAAGGTATACTCAAAACTGTATATAGCATTCAAATAAGAAATAATTAATAATATCTGGTTTCCTATAAGCACTATATTTCTTGAGAATAAATTTAAAAAATATCGTTATCAACTATGATTAAAATAATCGACGAATTAAATAGGTATTTATAAAAACACAATGTGTCTTGCATGAATTCTCATTCTCGGATATTTTGTCATAAGAGAAAATTAGAAAGCTGATCAAAATAACAAAGAATAGCTTCGGCTAAGCCTAACTAAGAATTATGAGCCAAGGCCTATTTATTGATATTAATTTTAACGAAATCAAGTTGGTTGTTTAAAAAATTACCACTCCTCTTAAAAAAAAAACAATTAAAAAATAAAAATAAATAAATAATGCAAAATTATTATTATTTTATTTAAAAGATTATATTTTTTGAATAATGCTTACCTTTTAAACTGTGTTTATTACTTTCAAATAGTTTTTTTTCCGCCTCTATGTATTTTGCTGGCTTATAACAATCTTTGCAGTTATAAAAGCTGAACGGTTGGTAAGAACTATGTATGAAATCACCAAAATATTCATCCACGTATGTCAAAAGAACTTGGCGGTCATAGTTATCGATTACTTTTCCTCCATATATGATTTCACCGATTAAATATTTAAATGTAGTCCAAGGTATTTCATTTTGTATACTTTTTTTCAAAAAATTAGTAATTATTAATCGACACATATTATAATCAGAATATTCAAAATTATATGGTATACTCCATCCAAATTGATTGTACTTTTTGCGTTCCTAAAATATAATTGAGTTTTTATCTTATATTATAATTTTAGGTAAGAGTATTTAATCTAAGAGCTTACTAATAATATTCCGTGGAAAAACAGTAATGCATATAGTAATGACTTAAAAGCAGGATGTTGATTTTTATCTTCTTGATCGTCCAAATCATATTTATCTAAAGTTGTCTGCATACTTATCTTCATATGATTCGGAGGTTCAATGATAACTATTTTGAATATAATATTGTAAAATGTATAGGTATAGTATTTTGGAAATTTAATACATATCAATACAACGTTACCTTTTAATGACCTGAGCAAAAGAGATATTGGAAATGAATCACTTGATAATGAATCTCCATTAAATATAAACCATAATCTAAAGTTTGGATGCCAACTTTCATTTGATTGTTCTAATATATATTCAGTTTCGTATAGAAAATGAACAGAAAAATTACAGTTTTGAACAATCAACCAATTTCCCCGGTACATTGCTGATTTCAAAGCTAAATAAATAACCTATTAAAAATATGTTTTGTATAATTTTTCAGTTCTTTTATACTGCAACAAATATTTATTTATTAATAATTAAAATTTACATTTTCATTGAAAGTTCCTAATGAAAGAATTTTGTACGTTGGACCAGTTATATCATTTTTTTCTGCAAGATTAGTCAGATCCTTTATCGGATCAGATCCGTTATTTAATATTAAAACACATGGTGTTAAATTTGAAAATTTTTTATGTATATTTTCAAGACTGAAAATTTTAGCAAAAATAAATATACAATTTATAAATAATAAAAAAGTAGTTATTTTAAAATATTAGTTAGAATATTTTAAATGCTGAAATACACTAATGCCTAACCTATGTCTCGCGAGCAACACGTGGAACGCCAAATCCTTAGAAGTGGCTATAGTGACCAATTTTAAAGTTGAAATAAAATGAATAAAATATATAATTATTTCCAAAATATTTAAATTTCCTTTTCTTTATTATTGTAATTATTTTTTCTATTATTGATAGCTTGCCGAAAAAAAAAGTGTTAACCTTTAGTAGCATACATGGTACGAGACCACACGGAATCGTGAAATAAAAAAAAATTATGTTTTGACATTTTTGTGATTGTATGATAATAACTAAAAGGTAGAACAACTCATTAAAGTATGAACAATTTACAAAATAATTTAAAAATATTTAAAATTGTCTGGAATAAATAATTACACCACACGTGTTATCAAAAGTTAAAAAAAATATTTTTTACTTTAATAAATTTATTAGTTATACAATTAAAAAAATATATTAAATGATTTTAAAAATTATAACGATATACTAAATATATTTACTTTGTATTTTTATTATTGATGCACTTCTCATGATTTACTTCAATCATTTTATAAACGTAATTTTCAACAGATTGATACACTCGATCAGTTCGAAAGCATCTTATTAGCATTAATACTTCAAAATATTTATTTATTTTAATAGGTATTGTATTTTCAGATTCTGGATATTCTGAATAAAACCACTATAGAATACAAAAATAATAGTGAAATTATCTTATGAATATTAAAATAATAATCAAGTCTTATAAATCTAAATTTTACTAGTATTCAATTTAATACCTTATAGATAAATTATATAGTGTTATTAGTTGTGTACAAAAAATATACATTTTTTAAATCATATAATTTAGAACTGTTGTATATTAATATTCTGTTTTTTATAAATTAATAAAAATATATCTCACACTTATTTATAGGTACTTAAGACTTATTATAAATTAATAGATAAAACAAAAATATTTTTAGCCTCTTTTGTTGTCTCCGTTGTACAGGTGCGCAACACAAATCTATGCTCGGTAGTTCAAATTTAGCTTCGTTAGCTTCAATATTTAAGTGAATCAACCTAATAATAAACTTAATGGTAAGAACTTTATCTATGTTTGTATGTAGGGTTTTTACGATAATTAAATTACATTTTTAAACTGTACTATTTATATATTTAAACTCGATAATAAATTACTGAATTTGCTGAAAAATTAACAAAAATCCATGGCATCTTTCAAGTGTTTTTTTTCAATATAAAAATCTTGTAGATAGACTTCAACATCGGAATATGCATAGAAAATCTATGACTAAAACATTGAGAATTCTCCTACATCTAACTACGTTTGATATCGAACAATTTTCTTAATCATCACATCCACTATTTGTTTCATAACCTTGATCTCTTTAAAAAAAATCATGACCTCCTTCTCTGGTGTGATATTTAAACATGTCTTTAAACCTAATTTTGTTGAGTGATATTCCCCTCTGCACTCCACACAAAAAAAAACTAATGAAAAACGATACTCCCCGTATTTTATCATCATCTTAAACTATTCAAATTATAACCACACTAGGCCTAGGTACTTGTTATTCCAATTTAACTCTTCAAACACTCCCCTCCTTAAATATTCAACTTATTTTCTCTTTCTTGCAACAAAACATTATTCTCCTTATTTTATTTTTCTTTGAATATGAATTTTAATATTTAATTGTTGCGTTAATAACCTCAATATTTATTTTTGTTATTAATATCATTATTGTTTCGATTAATTTCCACGATTAATTGTATCATTACATAAAAAAGAAACAATAACAATAAAAAAATATATATAATAATTAAAAAACATAATAATTTACCTCTTTCCAACTGATGGTGTTATTACAAATATGTTCAGTCAAATTCGAGAAATTTTCAAAACTCGTGCTTAAATTAACAACATTTTGCCAACATTTGTTTGATAACCATGTTGTTGGGTTTTTCATGGTAACATTTTCAGAGCCTATGATTTTATCTTTGATGAAGAATATTAATTCAGAATTCAATAAACGTCCTGCATCTCTATCTAACGTACACGCTATTTGAAATAAAAATAATAAGTTGTGTTTTTCATAAATACTGATATTACTAAATTCGTAAACATCATTTGTAAGTTGAAAGATAATATTTGATATCCTGTTCAATACATTCTGATCTTTTTTTGCTGAATCAATTGAATTTAAAAACAATTTCATAAACGATTGTATTGAAAATTGATACAAAGGGTCGATTTCTTTTAATCCATAAAGAGACATATAAAATAAAGTTCCTTTTTGTGATACAGATTTGTAAACATCCCTAGACTGATCAACTAAAGACATTGATTCAATACACGATTTTAATTCTGTAGAACATAAATTAATTTTTAATTTTATATCTTCGAGTTTATTTAAAAGATGTGGATTATCAATTAAAAGTTCGGTGCAATTTATGATTTCTTTTATAAACGAATTTTTAAATGCTTCAAGTGCTTCTTTATTTTGATATATATTTTTTACAATCAATTCTTTCTTATCTTCTAGTTCTTTTATTTCATGTTTTATCACCAAATTTAGTAGTTGACCTTCCAATCCCTAAACATAAATAAACTAAGGTGAATAAATTAACAAAATTAATACCTCATTAAAAATATACATAGAAACTAGGACTGTGAGTAGAATTTCTTAAAAATTATTACAATTATAAAAAAGTATTATAGGTACTTGTAGGTATTTAATTTTTTAAGTAGGTACAAAATTTTTATTAATTATAGTTTTTTGATTACACATTATACAATAGGAATATTGTAAAAGTAAACTTCCCTTTAAGTTTTAATTTAATATAACTAATATCTGTTAATTATATATATTATATATGCATAAAAAGGTAATGAGGAGAGTTTTACCCCTCCCCTTCTGGGTTCGAGCTTGATAAAAACATATTTATTTTAAATTTAAAATAGATAAGTATACGATGTGACTAATGTAATACAATTATTAAAATATTATGTGTGGTAGTACAATCAATAAAGGCGTGAACCTTAAATAATTTTTTATTATATTTATTTATATTATATTGGCTTACTTCATGTGTAATAGAACAATTTATTACAGTCATATTGGAGTAAATGGATGTTGAAATTTTTGGATTAGTTTGTTTAGTCATCAAGTATAATCTGAAGTTTTTATTGAACTTATATTTTTTATTATCAATCTCAATAAATTCAGAATCAAATGACTCCGCTAAATAATTAAACATAAGCACATATAATTTATAGAAAATTAATATTTTAAAATTAGAACCTCTATTAACTCAATTTACTTACATTGTAAATTTGTATTTAATAAATCTCTTATATCTAAATTTATGTTTTCAAAATCGATAAAAACTACTGGTTGCCCATATTGTAAAGCATTTTTTAAATGCACAAAATAATCGTTATCACTAAATGAAAGAATTTTTAATGAGTTTGTTTTTTCGTGGTTCTTAATCCAATCAAATCCTTGATTATGCGGGTCAATACAAAGAGGATATCGATTAGATTGAGTCATCAATATTCCATTTTGAATTGTGTATTTGTCACAAGGCAAACCATTTGAAATCAAACTATAAATAACAAAATAAATAAAGAAAAAAACAATTTTAAAATGTATGTGTACATCAACTTTGTAATAAATTAATTGAAAATGTTTAAATATTGTAAACGTTCATTCTATTAAAAAAAAATATTAATTACAAATAAAATACTTAATTATAAATTATTAATAAATTTTATTGATTTATTTACTCATTTATCACTTTTTCATCAATTAGTTCTTTTTCTAGTTCAATGTTCAAATCAATTGGTAATCCCAAATCAATAATATGATTGTACCAATCATTAAAAATTATTTTTTCACGATATTCTAATGAAAATGGACCAGCATAGACTAAAAACGAAGCATTCAGTAAACTATTACCAATTATTTTACTTTTTATTATGGTTTGATTTTCTAAATCTTTAATCCATCTAAAACCATTAATATTAGATTAAAATAAAATTGTAGTTAACAATATAAATATTTTAAACAATAAATTTAAGTTATTTTTTACCTTTCATTTACAGATTTTAATCCTTTTATAACCTTGTCAGCATATTCAAATTTAATTTTCAATTTACAATTTTCCTTTTTAAGTTCAATATTTTCCTTAGATATATCATCTAATGATCTTTCTAAATTTGATATAGTGCATAGAGTATTTTCTAAACTATCTTTGTGTTCTTTTAGTTTTAAAGTAGAGTTAAGATAATCTTTCTCAAATTTATTTATTTTACTTTTTAATGGTATAATGTCTTGATAAATATGACAGTATTTTAAAATAGACTCGATAATATTTAATAAGCTACATTCCACTTTGCTAATAGCTTGAATATCAATTGTTTTTTTCAAAAATTTTAACTTTGTTCGTACTTGAGTTTGCTGTCTTTGATTAATTTTATTTGCGTCTAATTCTTGTAAATTATTTAGAAAATTTGGATCTTCAGTCATATCACTTAAACTTTTCCATGTATTCATATCTTTAAGACCTTTTAAAATAGCTACACATTCAAGTAAAGTCATAACTGATTCAGATGGTGTGTCTAGAGATCTAAAAATACATTAAAATTATTATTTTTCATTAAAACTTTTTCATACTTATTTAAACATTGTTCATGATTGTTATTAGAAATTATCTAATGTTTTCTATTAAAAAATAATGTAATATTAAAAATAAGAATTGCTTACTTTAATTCTGTTAAATCATCTGAATTAATTTCATTCAATAAAGTTTTAGTAGTACTTAAAACAGGTAATGTTTTATCAATTAACTCTTTCATTTGTTTTTTTGTGTTTACAATTTGTTCATTTTTAAAATTTAATTTTTCAGTATTATTATTCACGATAGATTTTATTTCTTCTACAAGTATACGAGTATCATTAATTTGTTTTATCAAGTCTTCACACATTTCGTTCTTTTGTATTATAGATAAGTCTTGCTCAAGTAATGTATCATTTATCCTATCAAGTTCTAAAGTACTCTCTTCTATTTTTTCTAATCCACTCTGAATTTGTTGAGACTTAAAAAATACAATTTAATTAATTAAAATATTAATTCTAATATAATTTATAAGAATAATATGAACTATTAATTCATTTACAAATCATTTATAAATTATAGATAACCTGGTGAACTTTATATTGTTATATTATATAATATTATATTCAAACAGATAAATAAGTTATAACATCATCGGAATAAGATTAAAATAAAGATTTACGGTCGTTTACGGCCGAGTCAAAGAAACATAATTCTGGTGATGGAAGATAATTGTTGTATGTATCTATACAATACAATACATTATACAAGAAAAAGTATTAGGGTTATTATCTATATGACATCTATATTTTATCTATATCAGAATATTAATACATTAGATTTTTAAATGATCTATTATATAAAAATAAATGATGATGACAATAAGGAATAAAGTTTACAAAAGTAAAATATCTATACAGTTATTTGTGAGCTACCGAGATGAGTGTTCATAAATTTAAAATCAATTATAAATTAAAAATAATTGTAAGTAAGGTTATTGTTATATCAAAATATTATTTAATTTTATTATATAAACTGTGTTCAGTTTCTAATAGGTTATAGAACATAACTTATTCTAACACAGAAGGTAACCCTCCTCTAGGTACAGCCTTTGGCTAATGTCTGTGAAACTATTTGAAAATTTTTCAAAAAAAAAATAAAGCATACCTTCATTATTAACAATAAAAAAACCTATATTTCTTTGATAGCCTCAATCTTTCAACCCATAATCTGAGATAATATGTTAATTAATTTATAACACCAAAATACAAAAACAAAGTTAAATAATTTTATTTTAACACATTGAGGTAATATATAAGTAAGAATGTAATACATATACGTAGTATGAAAGTTGTATTTCAAAAATTAAGTTTTAAAAACTTATTGCAAATTACATACAAAAATTAAAATATTGAATAGGTATAGATGGAAAAAATAAAATTATAAATACTTAAGTACAAATAATTTAGTATAACTATCATGCGACTCAATTTAAATTTCTAATTCAACTTAGCAAAACTTACTCAATATTTTATATTTTTATAATTTTAATGCTGAATTATTATAATTACATCTATTAAAATGTGATTTTAGTCAGTAAGTATTAAGCTTAAATTTAATTAATTAATACAATACCTTAATTAGTGATAAACTCGATTTTTTTTTAACTAACTTCTTATAAATTTGTGTACAGTCTACTAAGTGTTTCAATGTGAAATAAATCTTTCTATTTGTATGCATAAAAAATGTTTTCGCATAGGCTTCTGCTGATTTATGCATATAAACACTTTGTTTTATTATATTATTAACGTAAACATCTGAAATAATTTGGTCCTAAAAGTAACAAATAAATAAAATATGAATTATATCATATTTATATGTATATTGTAGGTATATTTAAAAATAATCAAAGCATTCAAATGTATTCCAAATATTTTTAAACGACTATAAGATAATATATACCCCAGTTCTGGTTAAGTCGTAACTATTAGAAATAATCGAATTTTGCGGTGAACAATTATTGTATTTTACATAAACTTAATACAATATTATAATAATTTATAAGTAAAGTACATAGAAGAGTTTGATAAGAGAATGTCGATTCTAAATTAATTTTAATAATTTCATTTAGTGTCATGTACTTGCATGAAATTATAATCCTTCTAAATAGACATTTTCGCTTAATTGGTCATACCTAACACCATGAAAATATTTAGTGCACAAAAATAATTAAATATGTATACTATTAATGTAGCCGACATCCCCTTTGTACTACATTAAAAAAATAGCTTAAAATATCATACGTTTATCAAAACTTTTTCCACCACAGCATTAAGTGCCTCCACAGGCCATTTATTAATCCAGTCAACATAAGTTTTATTCACGAAACCGGGATAATTTCGAAATATCAATCTAAGGTTGTTTCCAGGTGACATTAACAGCACAATATGAAGATTATTCAAACAATTTTTCAAAAACATGTCCCAACAAATGTTTCTAAATTCATTGAATAATTAAAATTAATAACTTATAAAAATATGTTATTTAATGCATAATAAAATAAAACTTACGTAGTGAGCTCACTCGATGTGTTAATATTTATATCTTTAAAACGCTGGACGATTTCTAAATTCTCTTTTTTATCTAAGTATAACGAAGGCACAAACCCATTCGTTAATATATTATTGATAAATTCTAAAATTCCTATATACATCATATGAAAAAATAAAAATAAATATTTCACATTAATATAATATCATGTTATACAAATTAAATAAATTTATATAATTATTTTTAATGAATTAATGTTTAAAAGTTTTAAAAAAGTGAAATAAAAAAATAAACATTAATACCTTCTTCAATAACATCAACTTTGTCAACTATAAAAACAGTAGGCTGGTTTTTTACTCCTACATTCAAAAATATATTTTTCAAATCTTGTTTAAATTTCGATTCATTCATTTTAAAATTTTGTTTTGAATGAAATGAATTATTTATAAATATTTCATAGCCTAAAAATACACAAATATTTTAAATTTATTTTAGTAGACACAATACGAGTAGTATACCTGTATTAATAATAATAATTATTTACTCTTTATTACAATTATTGTAATAAATAGTAAAAATAAATAATGCAATTATGTGTAATTACTAATTTGAATAATGAATATATATGAAAATATATACTAGATTAGGTAATTATTAGGATTGTATCACGATTAAAAATATAACTAATTATAACGTAATATTACCAGATGTGAATGCAGCTAACTTAGAAAGTGATTTTTTTCCATTTCCATTAGAACCGATCAACAAAACATGTCCTCTATCTATTCTAAGCATACGATAAATTCTTATTAAATGATCTAAAGCATCATTGAAAAGTATCATATCTAATAAACCGTGGTATTTTTTATATTCTAAAAGTATCTGAAATATATTAAATTATTTCATAGTTACACCAATTAAAATTATTACTAGTGCTTACTTCTTGAAATAAATAAAATACAGAATCATAATCTATTAAATCCTCATATATTCGTATTTGATTGTTCGCACTAATAGCATTCCTACAGTCACCGAACAAAAGAGGATCTCTAAGAACATATTCCATTTGTAAAGGAAAATACGATTCTAATTCTTGAGTAAGATGACGTTCAATCATTTCTCGATCCTGAGAAAATTTATCAAACCATTTTAAAAACGAATTCTTAGTTTTATAAAAATGTACTGTCATGAATTGTTTTTTTTTATTTTCAATTTTGGATTTATACATCTTATTAAGAGGACGTTGCACACGTATGTGAAATCTCTGTCTTATATACGTACAACATAGTAAATGTTTGTCTACCAGTTTCAATAGTGTGCTTTTAGTTTTAATATTGTATAATATGTTATAGCAAACAAAGAAAAATTTTTTTTGACATTTAGATTAGTAGATTTTAATTAAAAATATAATAATACTTGTTGATAAATTAATCGATCACATATCACTCTGGTGAACTCGTTCCTCCAAACTCGTACAAAGGACTCTGTAGTCGTAAATGTGTTGGGCAATATGCGGGTCATACCATTAACAATAAAACTTATGTGACACAAATTAAATACATAAATGAATTTTTCTGGTGTTTGATGAAGTTTTTTAAGTACCAACTAAAATTATAACATAATTATTTTAATTGTACATGATTATAGATACCAAATTTACTTGACATATTATTCAATAACATTAATATTAAACTAATTTGATTTGTATAAAGAATAAAAACATACTTTATATAAATTTACTGTCATATTTATAATATTGTGAACTGCAGATTTTATGTTCTCTGTAAATGATTTTGTATGTCCTGATAAAATTGAATTGAAAATATACTGAATTGTATCATCAGATGGAAACGGTAATGAAAAAACTGAACATAGTGACAAAAAACGAGTATCTAATTCACTTCGACCTCCTCCTATGTGGTTCATAGCTGCGAAAAAACCTACAATTCAAATTGAAAACTTATAAATAGGTACTGTTAATGTTGTTAGTTAAATAATTGATGTATACATATATCCACAAGCTCTTTCCAATCGAAACATTTGTGTCTATCATACATTCCTTGTTTATCAAATATACTTTTCAATAATGCAATAGGTTGTTGTGTGCCACATCCGTCCATCTAATATTCAGATTTATAAATATTTATCAATATTCTTTTACCATAATTTATTATTGTATCAGCAGTTATAATTATTAACAAAGACTAATTTATATAGAATTAAGTATTTTAAATTTGATAACGTTATATTATTTCCCAACACTAGTTAAGAAATGTATTAATATGATGTATATATATTTTTTAATAATAAAAATTTTAATATACCAAATGTAGATACATGCTTACTTGAGGCAAATTTAAATCATCAATAAAATAAACTAATCGCTTTCCAATTGGTGGACCGTATGTTTTTCTAGAATGCCTTTCCAAATTTATTTCTAAATTTTGTTGAACATCTAATGATGAAGTTCTAGCTGATAAATTTAATGCCATTTTAATCTAAAAAATATATATATAATTATATCAATTATTACACTATTAAGTTAACTTTTAATATTCTATGATTTTTAAAACATAAATCATCGTTACACCGATGTATTGGTTAAAACTGATTTATTCTTTCATATATAAATTGAGTTTTTAAAATAAATATTGAATACTTAAATAATTTCGGACGATAATCAATTCTTTATGTTTAATCAAAATACATTTGCATACAATTATCGAAGACAAATAATTGTCATGTAATAAATTAAAATACATTATACAAAATTATTTATATTAAAAACAACTTAACCTTTTTATCAAACTTTTATTTATACATATAATATTAGTTTTTACCACATATTAAAATAAATACATTATTACAATGCTATTTACATAATATTTTTGATCAAGATTACGTATGAAATATTTTATTGTTGCTGTTTTTCCAGAACTCATGTCACCAACTATAATTGTAGGGCGTTTAACCTATAAAAACAAATTAATACATACAATGTATAAAAAGTGAAAAATATCGTAGAAAATGTTTACCTTTTTAAATATTGCACTTCTAAAGTAATACTGAAATAAATAAAAAATGTTATTGGTATTATATTTGTGTATAGAATATAATACAGTTATGTATATTTAATGATGAATATTGCATAAATACTTCGTTTATTAATTTTAATATCCACACCAATCTTGTAGATTCCACTGTGGGAACAAGTATATCGTTAAATGTAATCTTATCGTTGTGAATATACTCTGGGATTGCCTTTTTCCATGAAATCCATTCCAACGTATTAAAATCTAAATAGTAGTCATACCAAGTAGGCTCATCGGAAGGTATATATTTCAAATTGTGTTTTTTCAATCGTTCATGAGCATTAGGAACATTTACAAAACCAGATAATTTTTTAACATTTTCATCAAAAATATGACGAGATGTAACATCAGTTAGTAACGCACCAAGTGATAAATATAGAGCTTGGATAAAAACGGCTTCTAACACTCCCATACCAGCCACAAAAGAAATCATTGAAGTCAACGGAATAGCAATATCATTGCTAGTCATTGCAGTTCTTTTACGGCTAACTTTATTTGAATCATTATTGTCTGATGAAACTAAAGGTAATATTGTATCCAAAATAAAACAAAGTTGAGTAATCTATAAAAGAATTACAAAAAATAATCCATTTTTTTTTTAAATTCCATTCTTAATAATTAATTAGAATACATACTCATATTTAAATGTAATAATACATTTTTAAATCTATATTTACCATATTTAATCTAGTTTGCGAAACAGCAGTCCTAAGCGGAATTAATTTGTTCGAACTGTTTCCATCTTCAAAAATTAAATTCAATAAAACGGGTACGTATTTTTGAAAACACTGATCCAATGCTGTTTGCTCTATTAAACTTCGTGGTTCTAACCAACGTACCCAATACGGCATATAACCAAGATTATTGGGATCAACATACACTATTCCCATTCTGGCTATCGTAGATGGAGCGGAATATGATAAGTGACCAACTTCAAACAACAAATTACATTGTGGTTTTATCCTATAAAAAATAATTAGATAAGCGTAATAACATTATTTAAGCTTATAACAATAAATAAATAAATTTAAGTCTAGAATTAAATTACTATTAAAAATGTATAATTAGACTTAACTATCTGCAAAAGTAAAAATTGATCCCCCGAAAATGAATATAACATATATCTATATATATATTATTTAGATGTAGTCATTTTTTAAAATTTTATTACACTTATATTTAATGAAAATTAAAGTTGTAACAGTATAAAATAATAACTCACCTAATCTTTTCTCCATTTGATAACGTTAACATTCTATTATCATCCATGACTGGGTTCAAGTCATCAACCCACATTGAATCTATATCACCGTCAAACAAGATAAAATGGTTAGACTGATTATTAGGGACAATTGGTTGATTAATGTTTCGCATTATATTTGTTAATAATCCATCATTCCAGGATTTTGTTATTGGATCTACATAACCGTATAACTCTAATTTAGTAAATGCTTTCGGGTTAAGCGTTATAAGTTTTGTTGATATTTGTAAATGATTTAAAGTTTCACATAGCACATTAATTATAACAGATTTTCCTCCACTTGTTGGTCCCGTGATTACAATTGAATTTCTATTTTTTAGCATTTCCATGATTTCGATAATTTTTTCTATTTGAGTGTCAACTTTTACAAATTTTTCACGTTTCAGCGCCATTTCTATAGCTTTGATAAAATCAACATTTGTTGTTTTTAAATATTTGACATTTGGGAATAAGTCAGATAAAAATGATAAAAATAAAGCGATATCTTTATCAATTAATTTAGGCAAGTTCAAATCTCTAAAAAAAAAACAAGCTGTATTAATTATTTATTCAAATACATTTTTTAAAGATAATATAATACACTTTAAAATGTATTTTTTATATTACAAGTAAGTAAAATCTACTTAAAACTGTACTCCTATACAATTATGTACTAATTTTGCGTATACATTACGCCGTTTAATTAGAATAGTTACTTTAGTTCGCAGTAAGATATTTTTTTGAAAAATATATATATTAATTTTATCAATAAACTACGAGCCTATCATGTCTTTCTTAAAATCTATTGTGTGTTAGTTGAAATCTATGTTTTTAACTCAATAAATATTTATTTTTTACTGAAAACTATTCAAAACTATGTTAATAATATAGTCTACAATAATTAGTACGAGTAATTACATTTTTATTTAACTATACCAACCGTAATGTTTTCATTATTACTAATTTCTCTTCAAGCTCTGGTTGTTCGGTTAGTAAATGTCTTGCAGTCTTAATAACTAGTTTTAATGATCTCAAATCAAATGTGTAGTTTAATGGATTCGAAAGACCATCTTTACATAATTTATATAGTAATGATATTTTCTTTGATAAAATCTAATAAAATAAAAATAATAATAATCCAAATGTTTTTTTTAACAAATTTTAAATTTAAGAATAATTAGTTTCTAAGACCTCACTTTAGCTTCTAAAAATCCTTCAGAATATAAAATAGTGAAGCATATCTGTTCAAAGTCTGGAAGAAGACAAATAACTGGTCTAAAATGAGTTTTTATTATTTCATCAATCTCTTTTTTTTTCACATTGATTTCTTCGATATTTAAAGTAATAAATACACCGATTTTTGGACTTATACTTATATTGTATTCCTGGAACTAAATAAAATATTAGATATTATCAATAAATTATAATATAAAAAATACTTTTTTAAAAATAATTTTAACACCACATTACATTATTTTCATTTTTGTTCCCAAATAGTGTCCATTTCGTGGATAATAGTAAAGTTGATATAACAGACAATGTTTTTTGAGAAATTCTAGTAAACTTGGTAAACAATCCCCAAATTTTACTTTGGCAAATTCCATTTAAAAACTGACTAAATGTCTGATGGTCTAACCCATCACTACAATTAATAACTTTACATATATTGCCAAAAATTGTTGCCATAGCCATAATAGTATCGGTTTTACCAGTTCCACTAAGACCTGTATAAACATTGCATTGAATTAAAAACATCATTTTTTGAAAATTAATAAACTTTTGAAAATTGAATAATTATTTATACAATATAACTAAATGATACTTTAGATGCTGATTATAATAATTGCTATAATTATATTACAAATAAAATATTAAAATGTACATTACAGATATTTATATATAAAATGCACTTTTAACAAAAATATAAACTAATAATTTAAATAACACAATTTGAGTAAAATTTCAACTAGTTATCGAGAGCTTAAGGACTTCATTATATTATATAATACAAATTATAAATAAATAAATAATTAATGGAAATATTTATTCAATGGTTATTTTTTATACTTTTAATTTTAAAGCTTATAAATTATAATCATATCTACATCTACATCTTTTCTTACCGTAAGTTGCACCACCTAAGCACATCATTAATGCTTGGGTGAATGTTAAAAATATACGATTAGTTAATGGGGTTATAACAATGTTTTTAGTTGATCCCGTAAATTCATATCCATAATCATAAAATCCTAAAAAAAGTATTCAAACTATTAAAACATTTGAGAAATATGATATTACAATACATTATTTTATAATCGTATAATATTTTTAATAGTTAATATTAAATATTTAAGAGGATACTACACCACATGTGTTGTCTTCGTCTTACAAATGTAAAACATTGCAAAAATTATTTTATACGGGAAAGAACTAAGAAGGCTACAATCTTAACTAAGTAATTAAATTTTCACCACATAAAAAGGAAAAAAAATATCCATGAAATATAGTTTTTATTTTTTTGATATCACTTCAACGAAAAAAAATTCTTATTGTTTCAATATCCATTATGTAAAACATGATTTTTTAGTTCCGATATCGAAAAAATAAAAACAATATTTCACAACAAAGTTCTCCTTTTTACGTGGTAAAAATTTTATTTCTTAGTTATGACTAACTTTCTCGGTTCTTTTACTCGTAAAACAGTTTTTGCTATATCTTAAATTTGTAAGACGGAGACAACACATACGAGTGTAGCGTTTTCATACGCATTATTTAGGAATGATAAACGCCTACAAACTTAATATAATCTCCTATAAAAGATATTGTTAACCCCTATAAAAGAATATAATAATAAATAAATATGGCTATTTCGTTAGGAAGCAAAACAAAAACTAATGATAAATAATTTTGATACTTGATTCTTAATAGTAAATAATTGCAGAAAATATTTTGTACAATAATTAAATGTACTATTCAATAATACTTTTTCGTTAGAACAGAAAAATTTTAAATTTTTTATACATGAAAATACTACAACACTGGTATTTGATAAAACAAATATTGTTCAAAATGGTTTGTTTTAATATCCATTAAACTTATTGTATCATGAACTTCGTCAATATTTTTAGACAAAGAAGACAATATAGATTTACACATATTATACACATTTCGTCTAAATTGTATCTTTTAAATAAGTTGTATTTAGTTATGATCAGTTATAGCTCCAAAATTGTGTATTCGAGTAAAAATGTTGGAGTGTAGGATATTACTAGTATTTTTTTTTTTTTTAGATAAAAAGGTCTGTACAGGAGATTACATTTGGTCGCCTTATTAATGTATTAAGATTTTACCTGAACACTGTGATAGGTATAAATTGTCCTTGTTTTTTATCCAGTATGTTTTTATTACACTGTCCCATTCGAATGATTTTGCAAAAATCACACTAAAAATTGTATTCAATATATAAATACCTATATAATATGTACAAATAACTAATTAGAAAATTTACAAATTGTTTACTTGTTTACAACAAATGATTCAATAATGTCCCTATGATGAACATCTAAAATTATTATAGAACTGTATTTATTTCTTCTATTTTCCAACATTTCTTTTCTACTTTGTACAACTATATCATTAATTTTCTTATTTAATTGATTCAAATATTGTTTCATGCATAAACGGTTACCCTAAAATCAATTTAGATATAAACATTGATGTTTTAATTAATATAACTAGTTTATAATAACATTACATTACGATACTGCATTATTTAAAAATTAGTGGGTTATAAATTATAAACTGTGTATTATTTAAATTAATACAAATATAGCTTACTAGTTCAATTTCATTAAAAACATTTTCTACTTCTACTGTCCACCACACATTATCTGCAGTTAAGCAAACTGATAATGGAAAATTATGTATCCAATCAAATCTATTACTTGGACATAAAACAAATCCTAAATCCAATATAGCTTTTTTAATCATAAAACGATTTGATTTTCGCATTTGATCAATAACTTTATGCATCCATCTATCTACAGTATTTTTAATTATCACAGAATTTTTAAATACTAATACTTCATCATTGAATGTTTTCATTGCTGTAACTGTATAACTTTCATCTTTTACTTCATAGATAAGACTTTTAATATTATCAAATATCTAAAATATAAAATATAGTTACATTTACTAATCATTTTTATTTAATAAAATTTTAGCTGGTACACATTTACAATTTTTATACCTGAATAATATATTCCTGGATAACAACTGGATTAGAATTGCCATAAATGAACAACAAATCATTATCTGATATAAAATAAAATCTAGGAAAATAGTTTCTTTTCTCAGTAATGTAACTATTTAACTCTTTTTGACTAATATCTAAATGAAATTCTAACCATGATAATTGGTTAATAATATTTGGTGTTAAACACTGTTCAAGAATCTTTGAATTTCTATTTGCGTTGGCCATTACCTATATGATTCAATATGTATCAAAAATAATTATTACAAATATTAAATATATTATTGAATACTTATAAGTTATAAATCATAATTATAACTTTTCAAAAAAATTAATTTTTCAATATGTATAAACTAATTTATTTATTTCAAGTAAACTAAGCAACAAACAACTTTTTGGAGGACAGTGATAGTCGCCTCCTTGTGGTGTCTTCGATAATGCTGAATGATTATCATAAAAATAATATTTCTTTGGAGCGCAATTTACTACATAGGTAACAATTTATACCTGAAAAATACCTGTTGCAATTTACAATTTTTACCCTTCGTTGAACGCAATTTACGTTTGTCTATTTTTATATATTGAAGAAAATTAGTTAATAAACATTACCGCTGTATACTAATTGAGTCCCTATACCTGAACGGGGAAAAAAATATACTAATTGAGTCCCGGGAACAAACGGGACATATACTAATTAAGTCCCAGGATTATTTTGAATAAAATATAAAATCAATGTAACGTATATAAAAATTAGAAGTGTACTTATAATTAATACAAGAAATTATATAAAAGAAAAAGAAATCGGATATCAAATGTAGTTGTTGCAATCAAACATAATAACTAGATTTGAATATATACAATGTTTATCCCATACATTTTTACCAATATAAACAATGTTATTTAATTATACACAAATTATTCATATTATATTATACCACTACATTATTATATATTTATATTATAAAATATTTTAAAAAAAAAGTATTTTTTAACCATATCTGTAGATTATTTTGTTACAGACAGTCCTAAGTTTGTAAAAATGGAAAGAAATTTTTTTTTTAATTTGACGGGACTCAGTCAGGACTCAATTAATATTATACCTAAAATTCCATTGGACTCGATTGGTATGTACCCTAAAACAAGCCGGGACTTAATTCGCTATAAAAAGTTATACTGGGACTCAGTTCGTATAAAGCCAATATTACACACTTGTATATTTTAATATTTGAGGCCCAATCTCCAGGTAATAAAAGGTAAACCAATATTTTATATGAAGCAGGCAGATAAATGTAGCCCAATTACCGACTGCCCATAATAACATACCTCTTGGTAGAATTTGTTCAATTCGTTGAATTTTTCAGCTTTTTCGGGTAAAATATTAAAAATATCTTTTCCAGCATATATTTCTGAGAGATAAATCCATTTTTGCTGTACATACCACCATTTATTTAGAACTTCATTCACAGTCGATAAATTTTTCTGCCATGTTTCAACTCTTTCTAAAAATGGTTCAACTGAACTAGAATAAATAAATAATAATTTACAAATAACTTTTAAATATTAAATACTTAAGACTCATAATATTAGATATTTAATTTATTATATAATGTATATTACTATGAGTTCATCATTTTATGCATTATAATTTGATCATTTTCCAACATTTGCAACACATGATGGACCCCGCATAGTTTATGCTCAATATGCAAAATTACATTTGAGAATTTCTCTATGTTTAGACTCATTGTATTCCACCGCTATAGAGTGTTAATTAATTTTTTTTTATAAAATATTTATGCTTGATAAATGATAGTACTTAAATACATTGTTTTGTATTCTTACCTCATTAATTTCTTTTAATTTTTGCTCAATACTGTTTTCATCGATTGCTTTACATAGTACTTTTTTAATAATTTGTTTATGTTTAACAGTTCTCATTTTCAAAATAATACCAAAAGTTAGAATTTCTTCATTAAAATTAAAATAAATACCTATACAAATATACATATAATTATTAAATAATCAATAATTATAAATTATTAAATATATAATATTTATGTTTAATTTTTTATTATCAATTAATTTTGTTGACTTTTCTGGATACTGAGTAAAGCAATAAATGTATTGCTTTTACAATGATATGTTTTTTTTATACCTGTCAACACCTTTTAAGGTAATTAATGCTAATTCTCAAATTCTATAAATGTCTAAAAATTAATATAAAATATAAAATTATAACATTTTTTCTAATATTCATACCTAAAATTGTATAAGGTTCTTTACAGTTTATTTGTTTTTCAATCTATATTAAAAAAAATCTATCAGATAATCAAATTAAATGTTTACAACATAGCATATTCACTCAATCACCTGTAAAATAATTATGTAACTGTTTTTAATATTTTGCTGTAAATCGAAAACGAATAATCGTAGATACTTGAAATTTTCATCATATGTTTGTTATTAATGTCTATACGAGATATGACAAATTTTATTAAATTTTTTGACTATTTTTGAATAAAAATAAATTTTCCACTCTTTTAGTTCATATTAATTTTAATGGCTATAAAAAATATTTTAAATTACATTTTAAACAAGTTTCTTTATTAGTAATTCATATACTAATCAAAAAATATCAGTTAAATAAGTACGGATCTTTTAATAAGCATTGAAGCTTAAAATTTGTAAATTATTTTGTTATAATTCGAAAATTGTATTTATATGTATTTAAAATTTTAACATATATTATGAATTTTACTATACATAATAACTAGGAAACAAATTTGAATGCAAATTACATTTTTTTCTGAAAACATGGCTTTTCAATCGCAAAATTAATTTCATACATCAAGGAATTAAAAAATGTAACTTTTATTTTACATTTTTATGTTTTAAAGTCATTTTTATATAAAAATGGTTACAGTTTTATAAAAATTTAATTAAAATTCATTCCAAAAGAATAAAATTAAATATTATTTATTTTGCCCTGTCGTACTTTTATATCTATTTATTATTTGTTATGTTTTTACCGGTCAGATAAATATAACACCGTCGCCATCTATAATACGGTTTGTCAAACGAAATTATTGTTGACATGAATAGAAACTTAGGTATTTATGAACATACACGCAAACAAACAAATAATTAATAAGAATAAGAATTATTTCATAGCTAATTTTAAGAGCATTTTTCTTGTTTTTTAAAGCATTTAAATCCGTTCCATAATAATTATATTTTCAAAAAATATAAATTAATTCTAAATTATTATCTAATTAAACTGTTTTAGGGTAATAACTTAAAAATGTATAACAATAATTTATTAATATGGTATAAATACAATACCTAGCAAAGTGGTACACACTTTCCTACCCTTTTTAATTATAATAGTTACTCTTTATTTACTATTAAATTTATGTTATAAGTAGGGCAAGTATGTATAAAACTAAAACTAAATTATTTGTTGAAATTAAATTCTTTTTGTTGAATATGAAAACATAGTAGAAAACAGTAATTAAATTTAAAAATAATTTACCAATAGTATCCAACATTTCTTTCCAATGTCTAGGTTTCAGTGCCTCATTTTTTAATTGAAGTAAAATTGGTACACTTTGTCTTAATTCCTTTAAATAGTTTGCTAAAATTTTTGCTGGGTGTGTATCTTGTGCTAAAACAGGCAATGTCTTAAATTTTAACATAAGGGCACCAAATGCTTCACGAACGAATTCTATTTCAATTTCAAACCATGGTATTTTTGACCACTTTTCAATATCTGACTTTTGTGCTTCGTACAATGAGTATACTAGCTTCATATATTGAAACTCAGAATAATAACAATCAAATCGGTCTGTATTTAATAATTTTAAATTAAATAATTTTTCTTCCTTGACTAATTTTTCTTTTTTTTTCATAAAACTAGTAAAATTGTAGTCATATTCCTAAGATATTAAGCATAATTGTATTATTAAAACAATCAAAAACTAAATTACAAAAATAATAAACATTTTACAAACATTCATTAAGATAAGTCCTAAATCTAAGTCATCCTTAACTTTCTTTAAGCCACACTGATCATATTTTTCTAAAAATGTGTCTATTTTAACTGAAAACATTTCAATATTAATTTTAACAGTATGGGACCAAATGACTTTGGCTTTTTCTAAAAATAATTTCTTTTCTGAAGCAATATGTTGTAACATTGTCCATTCATCCTGTATATATGAAATATATGTTATATCTTCGCGAGGCATAGTAACTCCCATTTCTTCTAAAATATAAATACGATGGTTTAAGTTTTGAAAAAATATCTCAACATTCACTTGTTCTGTTCTAATCTCTTCTATTATATAAAGATTGTTGTAAAAATCTTCACTATTTCTTAAATTATCGTTCTTCAATACTTTAAAAGTCTGTAATTATTTTTACAATATATATTAATTTAAATATATTATAATGTTTATGTATATATATATATTATATACTAATAATATTAAATACTATATTGTTTTAAGATTTACAACATCATTTCCATTTGATACTATAGATACATTTTATTTTGTTTAATATAATATAATATTTAACAATAAATAAAAAATAAAATACATTTATGTAATAAGTAATGACCAAGATAAGCCTAGCAATATTTAGTAATCATAGTCCATAAAATAACAAAAAAAAATATTAACCAGTACCCACGTTTAAAGGCACTTGCTTAACAAAATTACATAAATATTAAGACATACTTAGTTATTCAAAGAAATATTGGTAAAGAAATAATAAAATATTAATGTTATATATAACTCAACGTTCCATAATTTTAATTTATTTTAATAGATTTTTTCTAAAACACTTAGATAAAATTATTTTAAAAAGTATGTACTAAATTTAAAAATTTATGATTTTTAGTGACTTCATTTATAATTACTGATAACTGATTATTTTTAAGTTTAAACTATTCAGTACAATTAAGTACCTAGGTACTTACATTAAATTTATCCTCTTGCCGTTGCATCATTTCCCTTGTAGATTTTATTAATTGGTCAGCAAAATATAATATCAATTCCCGGGTGTACAGTTTCATTTGATCTATGATTGGACTGAGATCTAATCTAAATTGGATAAAGTTTTAAAATTATAAACTGTTATTAAAATAGTTATTTTAAAAACAAATACTTTAAAGGTGAAATAAAACAGAATTAGTAATCTGATAAAAATATAATTAAGAAACAATAAAAAGTTTAAAGAATTAAATTAATTTTGATCAAACTGATGAAAAATTAAATATAGTACAAGTATTCATATGTAATATGATATATTATTAATATATATATTTTATATACCAGGTGTTCAGTAAGTTTGGAAACTTCTAATTACTCAATACATGTTTTATTAACTATATAAAGAAATCAGAAATATCAGATAACTGCTGTACATTTATTATGTAAAATACTAATAACCTAATTAATTGTATCATATAATTGTTAATCAGTCCCAATTAGTCTAATAATCGTTTTCAAACTTATTAAACACTTTGTGTATCATATATTCATAAAAAATTTAAATTTTTATTACTATAAATTACAATTTAGTGGGAAATTAATTTAATTAAATAGTGAATTGTACAATATTTTTAATAATAAACATTAAACACAACCAAGCAAGATATAATTCATGCACTTTAAACATACTTGACACATTGTATTTTTTTTTGTAATGACATTGTTGAAAAATATAATAGAAGTCGTTTTAAGTCATTAAAAATATTTTCATAATCCTGAATAGATGTATCTGTAGTTAAAAACCCTTTATTTTTTATTTTTGATCCTTTCCATAAAAATTTAAACCGTTTCCATCTAAATAAATTGTAAAGATATTTATGAAAAAATTGTATACATTTTTTTTTGATAATATGGAACTATCTTTAAATATATTTAAACATTTTTTACATATATTATAGGAAATATAAAGAAATAAAAATTTAATTTAGAAACATGTATGTTTAAATAAACTACAACTGCAGCACTTTATTTAATTTATTAATAAATAATTATCTTTCATATTTTCAAAAACAATTAAAAATACTATTCATTAATTTGTAATATATTTCACATACTTTTTTAAATATTTATTTACATCAACCATTAGACTGTAAGAAGTTTTACGAAGAATTTCTATTTTTTCTATAATAGCTGTATTACTTATTATTTCATCATACAATGTATTTTTGTAGTTCTCATTCTTCCATTTATTTTTTTCTGACAAACAATATACACAAGACTCTGTTTGCCAAACAGGCAATAGTTTTAACCATGCCAAGCACTTAGTTACATTTCTTAAAATGTTATTATAAGTGACAAACAAATTGGGAACTATAGTTATTTCTTTGTCGGTTGCGTTTACTGTTAATTTTATAAGTGAATTGTCACTTAATAAAGCATTGTTATAATAATCCAAATTTTTTAAATACATCCTAAACAATACAACTCGTATACAATAATTATAAATTCATTCTTAATAAATTAAGTAAACTTACTTAAAAATAGAATTTAGTATCATATTTTTATAATTTAAATATAACCCAAACATGGGTTTACATTTACCACTTTTTGAACTGAATAAATATAGTTCTAGACATATTAAACATTTTGAAATTGCTTGGTAACTGGTAATAATGTGTCGAAATTCTTTAAACCCAAAACGTTCATAAATTATAGGTAACATTTTGTACTTCTAATATGTAATGTATTAACACAATAAATTCATTAAAAAAATATGAAGCTAATATGATTTACATGCTTATAAATAAAATAATTACAATTAACGTTGAATCATTGTCGATTAAAATATTTAATGGAAATAAATTCAAATTTTCAAACGATTTCACCAAATTTGATATGTGAGATTCAATCTAAGGAAATAAATATATTAAAATGTTAACAGTTAGTTGACATCCATTCTGATGTAATTGATTTACTGACTATTTTGATGTTGACTAACTGATTTTTTGTTTTATTGATTAAGATCATCCCATGATTTGTAAATGTTTCTATACTTATTGAAAGCCAATTATAACGACAAAGGCCTGTATAAAAGTAATCTTCAATATCTTTCAATTTGTGTTTTAATAGTGTAAGCTAATGAAAACAATATTTTTAAATAAGTATATTAGAGCTATTCACAATAAATATAACTAATTTATTAAATTAACTTGGAATCACATACATAATATTTAAATAGACTATTATATAGATTTACTAAATCAAAATTAATTTTATTAAAAATAAAATAATTTTCTCTTTAAATGTATTTTCAAAGAAAACTTACTTCTAAATTGCTCATAGAAGAAATAAATGTATTATATGTATTAACCATGTTTTTCACTTTCATTATGTCATCCAGTAAACTATTTTTCTTAGCTAATAACATTTGCATTTCTCCAGGTAAAACAATTCCCAAGTTTTCCATCATCTCTGCTTCTTCAATTAACTCATAAACTTGATCCTATGTTTAGTAAATAAACAATTAATAATGAAATTATTTAAAAAAATTTACTTTGCTAAGAATATATTTTTTACATTAAAATTAGTTTTAAACATTAGTTTACTATCAGATAGTATTTGATTTGATTTTCTAGTACACTTTATCCAATCTTTTAAATCTTCGATCTTAAGTAAATTACTTTCAGAATAACTTTTATCTAGATTAAAATTGAACAAAAATATTAAATAAGTATATATTACAATTAAACAATATATATTACATACTAAACATGTCAATTATTCTCTAAAAATAGCTGGTTATAAGTAATTTTTTTTTTTATTATTATCATTTAGAATTAATAGTATTTTAATATTAATAATTTTATATTATAATGAAATAATATTAAATTTAATTAAGCAACCTGTATTAGTTTGTGTTCTAATACAAACTAGTATGTTACTATTCATTTGGCATACAGACAATAATCTTGCTTTATTTGTCCAATCAACTAATTTTAACTGTTCATACCATTTCATTTGATCAACAATACTTTCATACATTTCTACAACCTACAATAATTTAATACAACATCATCAACACTTGTACTTTATAATTTTAAAATTCATTATTTTACCTTAAATTTTAAAGGCATATTAAATTCATTAACTGATTGGAAAACAGTTATTGGTTCTTTAATCTTATCGAATAACATTCGTACCCAAAATATAGATCCAGAAATTGGAGGATGGTATCGAGAAACTGGAGGATTATTTTGGTGAGTCTAAATAAATTAATAATTAATACATGTAATGAATCATATTATAAAAATAAAACCATGAACATAATTCTTACTAAAAAACATGTTTCAATTGTTGTTAATTCATTTTCATACTGTCTCAAAATCGATTCATATTTAGTTTTAAGTTGCTCTTTAAAAACAGGTCTTGAGGTAAACTTCTGAAGCTTCTCCAAAATTAAATATGCCTCTTTACATGACCTTAATTTAAAAATAAAAATCATAAAAATGTTTATTTAATTTGTTTAAAAAGTATGCTTTGACCCTGAATAGTTATACAATTTATAATTTTTAACTTAATATTTATAAGTATATATATAATAAATCATCAAATGATTTAAATACCTTAAATTATTAAAACACCAGTCAATAAAAATTTTGCACTCTTCTTCAACTCTTAATACTTCCAAATTAAATTCTTTTAAGAATAAATTCCAATTTTCTACGTTATCTTCGCAAAATAAATCAAAATCAATAGCATCAAAAACTTTGTAAAGCGATTTTACCCTACTTATCATAACATCTAAACCAATCATATCTTTAATGACTGATCTTAAATCTGAACCCAGAATGTTCAAAAATTGATTAATTGTCTAAAAAAAAGAAAATACTGTTATTTTAGTTTAATAATTATTATATTTGCTTATAGAATTTATTTGTAAAATAATGTTATCTATACACAATTGTAGAAAAATGTATTTTTGATTTTTTTATAGTATTACATGACTTAATTTAAATGTAGCAATTACACTTGAAGTCTAAAAAAAAGTTTTAAATACGTTATCATGAATAATTTAAAGAAATCACATTTTCGGTTTAAATACCATCTCCGTGCCGAAAAACTTACTACTACTATTTCATGAATATCTTTTGCTATACGTTTAATGTATTCTATTTTATTAAACAGTACACATTTATCAAACTCCCATCGTTGGAATTTAGATTTTTCAATAGATCTTCTAGTTTCTAAGTATTCTGCCGACCAAACGTCCAACATTTTAGTGGCGTTAAAAGACATTTCTGATATTTCTTTGATATTTTTATTTCTAAAAAAACATTTCATGCAATGATATTTAAGTAATTATTTTAGACTAAAATATAATAAAAATAGTAATTATGTATTTTTCATTATCTAATATAATAAAAAGTAAAATCCAAAATTAATTTAAATAAGTGAATAAAAACAACATAATATTTTCCAAAAATGTATGTTTAATATTTATCTAAGAAAAATTAGTAAATACTTACTTGAAAATTAATTTTAAGTCACCTAAATTTCGTCCGACGTTTTCACATAAGCCATTTGAAATTTGCAAAAGCAATCTTAACATATTTACGTCTTTACCAAAATATGGTGATAAAACCCATATAGTTCTTAAATCATCAAACCAAATAGGTATAATTTTAATTATTGTATTAAAATTTGCTGATATAAAATCCTAAAAATTATTAAAATTTGACTAAGAGAGTAAACATTTTTTAACACATTTAAAGTATTAACACTACTATAATAAATTTAAAAAAATTATTTTTTTTTTTATAATAAATTGTAAATATGCAAAATGTATCTATCAAGATATAATGTATAAACTACATATAATATTTTACCTATAATAAGTATACCATAAGACAGATTATATTGCCGATTAGTGTAAACTAATATAAATACCTTATAGTGCTCCATGATAAGTGAAACATATTTTAAATTATCTTTTGCTATGCCACACGAACGAATAAATTGTAATTTAACAATTTTAAATTCATCCCAAATGTTTTTAATTGCTTGTGTACAGTTTGACGTTTTTTCTACTACATCGAGAAACAATTTTGTATCTTCAGATTCAAGTTCATCTATAATCGATCTAACTGATGCTTCACTGTTTTTCCAAAAAATAAACTCTGATTGGATAGTCTCTCGCTCTTGAAACTATTTATTTTAAATAATCATAAATTTGATTGATTATTAATATTTTTAAATAATTTTACTTTGTGGTTTTTCACAATCAATCATTAAACAATGAACCAACTATATAAATTCTAAGTAGCTCAATATTTTAACAAAATTGTGGTCCATACTGCAATATTAAATTTACAATTACCTCAAAAATACTAGAACAAAGATTTTTCATTTTTGAATTCCAATTTTCTAGTATATTAACACATTGAAGAATCATAGCAGGAGTTTTTTCAAGAGCTTCAGCTATTTCTTCTACATTATCCTTAGTAAGACCACTTAAATATTCAGTGGCTTTCAATGATTGTCTTTTTAACATGTAATCTATTGTCCTAACATATAATTTAATCTATAAAAATCGTAATCTTTAATAACTAATAAAAAATATTTATTTCATAAAGTAAATTAATTTCTGTTTTACTTTGATTTAGTTTACGTAATTTATATGACATTTTCATAATTTTTTTTTTAATCCTAAGGAAGTAAAAAATATTAAGGAAATAATATCATTTATACATTACTACTATATCTTAGCACATTAATATTAAGATGTAACATATACACCACTTTGTTTATAAATTCAAATAATATCTTAAACAAATAGGTACTGAGACTGAAATATTAGATATTAAAACAAAACATATTACACCATACCACTTTAATTTATCTGATAAACATTGTAATTCTAATAAAAAATGTTGTTTCAATGGTTCTGATGATGTCAGTTTATTTATATCGTACGATGGTAATGACTCAAGAATAAAAAGTTCGCTTAGTAATATAATTTTTTCTAAGTCAACAGAATCAAGTCTTTTTTCATAATCGTCTGGACGCTCTTCGCTAACTAAATAAGTATACAAATCATTATGATTAGAAAAATTTAGTAATAACACTAATAAGTAATAACCAATAATAATAATATTTTTTTTATGAATCAAATATGACTTACGAATTTCATAATCATGTTGAGCTTTAATCTCAAGAGTTATTCGTACAAATGTCGATGGTATACTTGCTGATGCCAATGTTTTAATAATATTTTTTTCAGTACGCGTAGTAACACAATCGTGTAAAAATGGATCAATTAAGTGTTTTTTTACAGTTGGTATCCAAATATTTTCCAATTCTTTTTCCATAGATTTAATTAAACATCCATTTTTATTGCCAATTAAAAATTGACTAGGCATATAAAAATCAGCTTCTTCTTCTAAATCATAAACTGGAATAATTGAGTTTGTATTCTTAACAAAATACAAATATCTGAGATCAGCATTAAGATTTCCAACTATACATCCAAAATGAACATGCAATTCTGGTAAAGTAATTATTTTTTCTTGAATCACCTAAATGAAACAATGTATAATTACCAATTATTAATATTTCTATACATATTTATACTGATTAATTCATTTATCGAATAACACGCATTTTTTCTATTAACATTTTGAAAAAGTTATATTTTTTATATACTTTAAGTTTTTTTAGTTTTTTGAACGACAACATATATTTTTAATTCTATATTCTGAAGCTAAATACTTTTAATCCAATATTTTGATACATATGAGAATTAAAATTTGGACTAGCGTCAAGTAGTTTTTGAGTTATAGTTATTTTAAGTTTAGGTAAACAGAGTAATAGGCAAAAATGTTGTGAGGTATCCCTGTACTTCTCCACTCGTTTCGCCCACTTTAAATACTTGTAATTCATAAAAAAAATTAAATTATAACGATATAAAATATTAAAACATATTGTTTTATTACGACTAGAAAATATGTATAAAAATAAGTACTTTAAGTTATTTTTATTTTTTGAATAAGGAATATTAAATATTTTAATATCACCAACATTTATATGCAATAAATTTTCTTTTTTTATCAAAAAACAATCTATATATATACATATAGGTAATTTTCATATTAAATTAAATAGCGGGAAATGCAGTTCAGTGAAAATTACAGGGCGGGAAAGTACTCAGTAATAACACACTACCATTTGACAAATTAAATTAGTAAGTCTCTAAGCCAAGACCATTTTAATCTTCTTTAAGGAATGACAGAAATTACACTAAGAGAAAGTCGATTTATTAGTAGATTTTTATTGTAGATTTGCTTTAACTGGAATGAGAGCAAATGGAATTTAGTCAATTGAGATAGTGTTGGAATTTTTGTATGTATCATAAAGTAGATAAGATTGATGAGGGCATATGGACTGAAAAACTTGGATAATTCTCAGATTTGATAGTTTGGCGGAACTCCATATCTAAATACCATAAGCCAGCATATAACATATACAATAAATTAAAATATATACTTAATAAAATAAATATGTTTTCCGTGTATACTAAAACGTAAAATAAATGCTGTTTCGATGAATACCAAAAAACATACTACATATGTATATTTAAATACATACTTACTTTTACTCTTTTAAATAGTTTTTCGGAATATTTTTTTACTCCATCTTCGTCAGCCAATTGTATAGCTAAATATTAAACATAAAATTAATAATTTAAACAAATAATAGCTATTTATGTTTACATGAATATTGAATACCTATTTTTATTTTTAACTGAAGTTTATTTTTTAAAGATAAATTATCTATAATCTAAAATGTGTACAATCTTAAATATGATATAATAAATACCTACATTATTATTTATTAAACATTTAAAGGGTTTTATTTGAAACTCAAATTTTCTAGGGAGTAATTGTGTAAGCAATTTTTTAAAGGCGATCAGGCATTTCCATAGTAATAAATATGTAAATACTTAATTATTACAATTAGTGCATATTATGTATGATTCTCACTTACCTATGTAATAATGTTATAATCGACAGATGGTCTAACCAAATTATACCTATCAAATTTATTAACTCAGATTTATTTTTAAATAATTCAATTTAATATTTTACGTATACAATACTATAGAATTATGAGACTATGCAATATTTGTCTACTGCTAGACGTATCATACTAATTCCAAAAACGCATATACCTCATGTACACAGTATACATTTTTATTTATAGACAGTAGACATTTATTTAGTCAACGATATAATAATTTGAAGAAATACAAAAGTAAGTACCAGTATCTGGGCTGGAATAACCATCTCTAGACTTTCCGTCATCTGATTCATTGTCAGTATCTGTGGCTGGCGAATCACCGCTGGTTAATGTGTCTTCTCTGTGAACGTATTTTTTCTTTTTCTTCTTATCTTGATGGTGTTTTTTTTTCTTTTTTTTACTATCAGATTCTCTCAACGATTGAATTTCAAATTCAGATACTATAAAATATTAATAAAATTAAGATAATCTAACAGTTTTCAATAATTAATATAAATAGCATATTGAGATTTGTCGTCTACAACGGTGACAGTATAACACAAAAATTAATTATTTATACAATATTTAAAAAAAAGTTAAAAACAGGAGGATTGCGAAACATTAATTTCTGAATTTTAATATTTCACTTATAAACACTTATCCCCAGACTCCCTTAATAAACCAAATTAAAATGTCAAATTGTACATATACTAGATTAATATTTATTACTTATTGCATAAGAAAACTTCGAAATTTTGTTTGTGTTGAGTATAAAGTCTTGCTACAATTTTTTTTAAATACCATATGTATGTGTGTATTGCAATTTACAATCATCAATAATTATTATTTAAACAAAACCAATAGTAATATTTCAAATTAAATACTTACGTTCTTCTTCAACTTCGATTTCCTCTTTGATGACTTTTTTTACCGTAGTTATGTAGATGTAAAATATATTTGTATTCGTATTTCTGTTGACTGTCGAAGATTCGAGGTACTGGGTAAATTGCTGTCTTAACAATCCTTCATCTTTATTTAAAGTGTCTCCAAATAATTTAACTGCCTCTTTTTCAGTTCCAATTTCAAACACATTATTTATGCATTTTACAAACCACAATAATCTAAAGTCCATCATTCCAAAATTTATTTTTATAAATAACTGCAGTTTTATCCACAAATTAATTCATTTTGATATGAGATATTAGTGTAAGAAATACACTAGAACTCCGTTTCAAATTTAATTTGTTATTATCTTAATTGTCCGCGATAATTCTAATTTCATAAATAACAATATTTTAATTAGTTTTATAATTTTTCATTAAAATATACTCATAAGTAATTCATTACCAGAAACTACAAACATATGCTATTTAAAGAAAACATTTTAACTAAAGTTGACATAAAAAAAATATATTAATAGGTACTTTAGTATAAAACAATGTAAATACAGACTCTTGTATATGCACTAATGCACTTGTACTTATTTACAATTGCTTAAACAGACTATCTACAAAAATAAATCGATATTTTGTTGTAGACAATAGATACAGTCATTGTTGTATACATACATTATTGTCTATCACGGATAAACAACAATTTAAATAACCTGGCAACAAAACGAAGAAAATATTGGTCCGTAACTACAACAGGTCAACTGTTCTAGACTAGCTCTAGTGATGTATAAGTTATTTTTTTCATAACATTAATACTGAATAATATACATAATATTACTAATCTAAATAAATAATAACGTAATATCTATTATTTATTGATCAGCTAAGTAGGTAGTTCACCATGTGCAATTTATATGAATCTTTTTATTGACCTACTGCAGTACTGCTTGTAAGTCTATATAATATGTAAAAATGATTTGATGAAAACCTGTTTAAATTGTACCTTTATATACATAACTATAAGTAAGATAATAAATTATATTAGTTATACGTTATATCTAAATAAAAAAATTTATAAACGAATAATCGATGAGTAAAATTGATTTAGTGATACTAAAGAAATAATTTAGACAGGGACGTCGCTACACGGTGGCAAGGGTAAGAAAATGCCTCCTTCCAAAAAAAAAAAAATTGATTTTGCCCTTCTATGCCCTCCTATAATTTAATGTTAAAAATATATAAGTTAATAAATAAATTGTAAATCATTATTAATATATAAAATAGTATTAATTAATTTAAAGAGTTTGTAGACTTAAGTTATATTATTTTAAATTTAACTGCTTTATTCAAATTAAATAATATGCTTTTATTGTATATTTAAAAATAAAAAGTTAATACTTACTAATTATACACTTTCTAAAATCTCATACATTAAAAAATAAAAAGTTATATATTGTTACATACAAATAAAAGAAAATGGAAGAAATTTAAAGTTTTACTGTAGTACATTTTTGATAATAATATAGTAGGTATATTTTTTGATAATTTATTTAGAAGTATAACATACACCTATTATACCTAAAATATTTTTAGCAATACTTTTCTGAAAATATGGTATAATAAACAAATTAATTGGTAATCGAGTAGCCATATATAAATGCCCCGCCTGAAAATAATTTTCCTCGGTATTCCCCCCCTACACACACACACACACACACACACACACACAATAAAAAATTCTGGCGCCACCGCTGATTTTGGAGAATTATATTATTTTATTCGTAAAAACATTTAATTTAATGGACAAATTAAATATAATATATACCTGATCCCTAAACAAAACAAACATATTGAACTTATTTAACTTTTAAATTTTAACGATTAACAGCAAACTATAGAGATATACGAGTACGTATACCTATTATAGTTATTACCTAGTGGCTAGTATGTTGTTTGTTTACCGTTTACCTCTTCAACAGTAGTTACCTATTTACTCAATTTCAAAAGAAATATTGATTTCTGTCATTACTATATACTCTGGCACTTGCCGCTTAAAGAAAAATGCAACTAAATCTGTATAAGTAATGTTTTTTAGTGATGACGGGAAGTGGCTATTTAAATCATCTACCTACTATTCGTGCCGCATTTCGTCCAAAATTTAAATTCTCATTTTTTATTCTTCTATTTAATTACGCCTAAGCCGCTTCTATTGATATTAATTATTAGTATAATCTATAACACACATTACTATTATTGCCGTTTACGATACAAATACCTATAAATAGTATAATACCTAAAATGTATAGAACGCAATAAGACTATCGACCCTAAAATATTTAGAACGCAATTATTGATAGGTATATAGAAAAGTAATTTTAAGCTCAATTGGTAAACTACCATTTTATACTCGTACTTATAATACTAATAAACAGTTGTATTTAATTCACGGAATAATACCAACATGTTGTATAAGCTGGTTACACACGGAGCGGTTTAGCCGCCTACGACCGCTCATATTATTCAGTTTTTGATTGACGACCACTTCCGCTCGCTTAAATTAAACAATACTTTTCCGATAGATCTGTATAGACGGTTGGTTTAATCGCTGCGGTTCGTTAGCAGCAGTCTTGTAAAAATTATTTAAAAACCGCTTTTAAAACCACTTATGTGTGTAAGCAAGCCGCTGAAACGATTTCTTATCACCGGGATCATAATCTGAAAATACCCTCGGCCAAACCGCTCCGTATACAGCCGTTACAGGGTCATCATAGTGAGTGGGATACGTATACGTCTGTCCTTTTACCTACGCGCATGCATATGTCAGATACCTATTTCAAATAAAATTACAAATATTTTATTTTTCAACATACTACAATGCCCTTAACTCTTATTTTCCATTTTTTTAAATACCTAATAATAACATATTCATTTTTTAGTTTAATTTCATTGCAAAATAATAAATAATAAAGCAACAGATTGGTATGATATTTGTGAGTAATTTTTTGTATGGTATAAATGTATATGTAGTATGTATTTAGTGCGGATGACGTCAATTGCAGGCGACAGGCGTTAACGAAAAAAACCTTGAATTACTTCCGTACATTTGACTTATGTATTGTAATATGATTCGTAGTGAACGTGTCTTAATTCACAATTTTATTTTTCATAACATTTTCAAACACTATACTAACCTACTTAGCTATATGTATTATGTAGGTAGTTGCTATACGTTTGGTTTTAATGTTTCTATAATTCACATCCACAAGGTACAACAGTCAACTGGTCCAACCTATTTTTAATTCATATATTTATACATGCTTTGTCCAATCAAAAATAATAAGGATCAAAAAATTATTATGTTTAAAACATGAAGGGCAGTGGCGCATTTAGAGGGGGGGGGTTGTTGACTTTTATAAATGTGAATAATACCTAATTGAACTTTATTCATATGTAGACATAGCTCTTAGCTAGGATGCTATTACGTATTCTATCAAGCAATTGTTCTGCGGAAAGGTCAATTTCTGCTCTTAAAAGAAGTAAACATTATCTGCGATCTACCATTGGAATGGAACGATTAAACGCCTTAGCCATATTTAAAATAGAATCAAAGTTAACTAATTAACTCCAACATGAATTCCTATTATTGAAGAATTTGCCCACCAACAGGCAAAAATAAAATTGTAATTAAACTTTTTAATAAAATTTACTTATGTCATTACTTGGTATGATTTTTTAATTGAATAAAATACTTGAAAATTATATCCTGTTAAACTCTAGGATATACATTTGAAAATGTTATTCAAAACAAGCTAGAGGCACATTTTTCATTAATTGAGGAATTAAAGGTAGAGGGAAGTTCTGAAGTTGTAAAGATTGGCAACAACTTGATGGGGGAGTTGGGCAGCAATAAAACAATTACCTAACCCCAGGGCGCATTTATTTTAAGTGCCACTAATTAAGGGACAATATGAAACTAGAAAAGTTTATAATATTGAACAATAATATAAGTAATTATTATTTAAAGTCAATTATTTTTATTATAAATTGTTTTATTGTTCAATGACTACTTTAATAAATAATGTTATAGGTAAGCATAACAAATCAATAATAACAAATTGTAATCACAATGTTTTCTTATTTAATAGTTGGGCTTTCATTAGGGCCAATTCATTGGCATTCTGTTCAACAAGCTGCTCGAGTCCTCGAACCCTCTGTAATATTAATTCACACATGTCATGACATGCAGTTGGATTTTGAGCTCTGATAGTTAATTCAGCCAATTGACTATTTAAATGTGTCTGATGATGAAGTAGAACTGTCATCTATAATCAGACCAAAGAATAAAGTAAATAATTTAAATATTAGAAAAAATATTAACAAGAATATCAAAATGTTAGACAAATTAATAGATGTTTGATATTTAAAAAAACATAATTATTCATTTGTTATGGACAAGCAATTTAAAAATACAAAATCTTTATTTATTTAAGAATTTTGTACAATTTATTTTCTTTTATAAAATAAAAATAATCAACATTTACCTGTCGAACAATTATTGCTAATTTATCTACATCGGAGTTTGAATCTAATAGATCAGCCACATGTTGAACTTCTGCTCCCAAACAACTTTGCAGCTCATGGTGTACTTCGTCATCAGTAAGCTTATTTAAATAAACGCGAAGGGCAAGTCTTAAAATTTTACACTGAAGTGCGCACCGCTATTAACACAGTTAAAAATTATTCATAAATAAAGTTTCTATATTTTTTATGAAATTAATGAAATGGAATTTTATTATTATTATAATGAACAAACATAATAATGCATAGCTTATGTTTTGAGAATAGATAATTAAAAATTTGATTATTTGTATTACTTAACTAATATTTACAATACAATTTAACAACATTTCCATAATTCAAAGAACCTTTTAACGTCATTTTAGTTTTTTTATTGTCAGAGCAAACATTGTTGCCGGTTACTTAAAATGTATGGGCACTTTTTTGATGGAGGAGTGGGGAACACTTCCTCTATCTTCTTCTTTTTTGTCTTTTCTACCAACCATTGTTCAATACCTCCATAGTACTACATCATCTACCTCTCCTTAATTCCATCAGCTATTTTCATATCATTCTCCTCTATTCTATCTAACAACGTTTTCTTTGATCTTCCTCTTCCACTCTTTTTTTCAATATTCATTTCCTAAACTACTGTCACTGCCTTTGAATCACCTCATCTCATAACTATACTCTGTTCAAAATAAGATTATGACTCAGTGGCCAACTTGTACGCATGGGCATGGCTCTACTACACAGCAGGCATATAGATAGCTGACTCGGTGGGGTTGACAAACAGGTGTTGTCTGATCCTCGCTTAACAAAAACTGGTCGCCGCCAAGTAACAATATCATTTTAAACAGAGTATAAACATATCCTCACTCTGAAGAATTTTAAAAACTGTAGAATATTTGTACAATTTATTTAAGATAAAGTCACTTACATTAGTATGATAATATCATCATTGTTATTTTTTTTTTTGTCTAATTATGTATACTAGTATACTTTAAATGTATTTACATTTATATTTATTTCGTGATTACTAATGGTGTTTACACTTGGTAAATTAATTGAAGGTTAAGACTATATAGAAACATTCTAACCTAGAAAAAAATTTTGCTATACACTAAAAATTAGCTAGCTAAATAAAACCTAAAATTTATTCTATGGGCACTCTTTGCTCATAATGGTACAATATACAGTCCACTTAATTCATATATATATTTTTTTATTGGTATTTTAATCCAAAGACTTATTTTATTTAATAACAATCAATGCATGAAGTTATAAAAATAAAAACATTTACTATCATAAAACAATATTATGACTAAATATCTTATTTATAACATTTAGGTATATCAGTGTTTATGTTTTATTTTTGGCAAGTCAAATTTATTTTAAAAAAAAGTTGGTGAATACACACCTTGTATTGCTCCAAATGATACCTTTGTTTTTTTTTATAATTTATCAAAAAACTAAGAACATAAATAATATCTATCTAAAGTAGTATTATATTAATAATATAATAAATGTATAATTAGATTTTAAAATATACTATTGACAATTTTTTTATAATCAGTAAAAAATTGAATTATTCTTAGTTGTTATTTTATGTGAATTATATCATTAATTTACCTGTTCTGCAGAAAGGGAGATAAATTGATCTTGAGGCACAATATTGAATGGACAACCTAATACCTATAAAAATAAATAATAATTAATGAAGAAAAATTAACAATAATAGATTTTTAAATCTATATATATAGATATATATAGATCTTTAAATAATTTGGGTATTCTATGATTTTTATTAAATAACATAACTACCATAAGTAACTATAAACAATAAATATTTAATTAATAAGCTAGTATTAACTTACATTTAATCTCAATCTCAGATTACATAAATCTTCATATTGTCTAAATAAATTCTGAAAAAAAAATTGAATTCTCTGAATAGAATAAATATATTATAACAAAAACATAAATAATATATATGTTTTTTTATAGTAATGCATAACTTATGAACTAAGAGAAATCTATAAGGGATATGTAAAAGATCTTTTCAATAATAAAGACTGGTAAAAGTATTATCTCTCCCACCAAAATGTACAATATTATATACATTTATAAATTGAATACTTGAACAAAAAAGAAAATACAGCTAAAAATAAATTTACATTTTACTTTTATTAAAGGTACAATTAAATTTAGTAACATCATTAAAACTTATATTTTTATCTCAATTTTTGAATAATGTTTATAGTTCATGTTTGAGTTTTTTATTTTGTTTTCAAGCTTTACACTTAGCAATAAAAATTTCACAACTCATCATCACAATCTGAAGGCTTTTTGTAAAAAACAAGTAACTTAATTTAATATTTACTGTTTGTGTACAATAATTACGTTTTTTTTTAAGTGACTTCTAACTTAATAAGTTTAATTATTTTCCATGATATACAGTTATTAATAAGTAAATTTATTTTACAGTCATTTTTAATTATTTTAAAAAAAGAAATAAATATAAATATCCATAAAAAATTACACTCATCTAAATGCATTAATTTAAAATCTCTCAAAAATAACATTACCAGATACCCAGTTCAATATTAAAAGAAACATTGGTGCTGCGATCTTTTAAAAATTAACTAACCAAAAAAACTTTAAAAATTAATAATTTCTGATAGAGTTCTATCATTGGATTGCATCCTTTTCTGTCAATTATTTTTATATGTATTATTTTTTCTTTGTATATTATATATACATTTATCAAATTTGCTTAATGTGCATTTGTGATTCAGCATAAACTGTAATTAATCAGTTTAAAAAAAATGTTACTGGTATTTCTATTTACCTTATTACTTTTATAAATTAAAAAAAGAAAAGTAACTTTTAACTTTAAACTTAACAAACATTTCCCATTTGAATTTAAATTAATCAGCAGTGGTATAACTAAAGAGATGTTAAGAGATGCTATACTACCTTCAACTTTAATTTAAAAATCTAAAGTTCCTTGTTTTTATAATTTAAAATATTTACTCAATTTTGACAAATATAATATACTGTTTTGAGAATTTATTAACAGTTTACATTTTTTTTCTTAATCTTGTAATTATATTATATTAATATACATTACATTATGCAACTATATCTATCCTGGGAGTTCAGTAAAATTAAAAAAAAAAATTGTTTACTAACCCAACCATCAAATTATTAATAAATCACCACAAATAGAAAAAAACATGAATTGTGAATAATATGTGAATAGCGTAAAGTCTTCATTATAAATTTCAAGAAACAATGAATTTATTCAAATCATAAACTATAAACCACAAATATGTACATAGTGTTTATAACCTTTAAAGTCTATGTAAGCTACTCTGTGACAATAATTATGTATACCAAACACCTTAAGAGTTTTTAATTTTATAATACTTTTTAACTTATGTGGGCACCACTGAATGTGATCAAATAAAAATAGAAATGGATAAAATTAATGCTGGGTATCATTAAAATCTAATAAAAAAATAAATACCTGATATTAAATATTATATGACAAATAGAAACATAAAGAATATAATGGGTAGAGATAAATTATAGCTGTTGATTAAAATGGAGATAATTTTAAAATATCCTAAAATATATATATTGTTTGTAAATATTTTTGATTAATAAATATTTACCTCCATCCCTTCTCCTAATTCGCTAGAAAAAAACATGTTTTTAACTAATATAGACTACAATAAGAGTGTAATTTTTTTTTTTAATTTTGATTCAAAAATATTAAAATATGATTTGAAAAATTCCTGACATAAAATATACACTTGTGAAGTGGCTTTCAAACTTTTTTTAAAAATTTTTACGATCTGTTTTTCTGGTTATTATTTAATTTTTTGAACAAAATCTCGTTACCAACACATCAAGAGAATGCTCATAGCATCTAGTTTGAAAATTACTGTACTAATACATGGTCTAATCACCTGGTTACCTAAGTACCCTGCATAGGCAGGTATCGGGGAAAGAGACTTGGAGGCTTGCCCCTCCCCCCCCAAGTATTCAATAGACCCCAAAAAGTTGAAGGTAATATGTTATACTTGGATATAGAAACGGGGTGCAACCCCCCCCCCCCCTGCATTATACATTGGATTATTATAGCCTCCCTAAAATTCAATCAAATGTCCACCTATGGTATCCTGTAGAGCCCTAAGATTTGACATCAAATTTAATAAATATATACCTTTGCAAGCCCAATTATAAATAATTGTACTTGTAGACCAAACATATGCTGAATTTAAACTATTTGTGTATACTATAGATATCTAGAGAAATCATCAAAATTAAGCTAAGATATAATAACTTACTTTAGAAGATACATCTTCATTTGCTGTTAATTCATTTTCAGTTAGAGATATTAAATTGTTTTGTACACATGATGTATCAGCACTATCAGATGCTGCACCTGAATCAACTTCTGAACTTGCTTTACTAACATCCTGACAAGGCTCAACTATAGATAATAAATCTTCTAAATCTCTTTCGGGACTATAATCTTTATCAAAAGGTTGATTTGAATTAAATATAGGATTTAGCTTGTCCATTTTGATATCATTTTTATGTATATCGATTGACAAGCTATTTTCTTTTTGAAACTGTATATCTGAATTTACTGACAGTGATGAATCAACTTTAAATATCACATTAGTTTCTTCATTTAATTGTGGAGAATTCTCATGAACAATAGTTTGAATTTGCTCATTAATTACTTTTATTTCAGAGGATACTGGTAAACTGAAATTTATAAATCAAAACAGTTATTTCAAACTCAATTAATCTTTGAACACTCATTAATAAGTGACATGTATTCAAATAATTGAGAATTAATCTTAGAAACATTAACCAACTTTTCACTATCAGCAATAACACTGGATGGCGGTGTTTCTATTAAAGCCCCATCACGAGTTAACACAAATGACTGCTGACCAATTATTAGTCGTCTTGACATTTCTGGGGACTTGTCACCACCTTGGCTGTCAAGCCATTTACGATTGTCTGGAGTTAATACACTACCAGGTGTACACCTATGAAAAATAATAAAACATTCAAACATAGGTAATTATAGTAATAAATAGGTTATATATTTTCCGTATACAAGCTAATACTTTAAAGATGAGCTTGCAACTTTTATATATACTAATTATATGAAATTGTAAATTTTTTGTGGTTGTAATAAATGAGATATATTTGGTTATTTTAACTTAAGTGTATTTCAAAATTTATCTTATCTATAGTCTTGTAATTATTTAATTCACTTATATTTAAAGATAGTTACCTAATGTTTATGTAGATTCATTATATAACTTTTACAATTATGTTATTACTTAACCATATTTAAAATTTGTAATAACTACTAAGAAAATATGGAAGAAATAAATTTAAAATGTACAAATCATTGCTATTAGTAAGCTATGACATATTAATAAAAATATATGAAACTATTTTTAATTAAGATAATACAAAATGCATGAATTGTTACCACTGTATTGTATATTTATATATCATAATTTACATTATTAAAAAATTATTTGTATTCAAATTTAAAATGAATGTCATCAATAATTTTAATATGTTTTGTTATATGTTAATATAAATAATAAATGTCATTAAAATACAAAAATAGTACGATTAATTATTTTTCATCAAACATTATAGACAGGCCATACAAATCTTCTATATTATAATAAAGTAATAAAATATTATGTTAATCACCTTTAAAATAATCGTGGATATTTTTCTTAGAGATAGTTTCTTTATTGAATTTATATTTAAAGATTATTAAATGTTTATTATGGAAGAAATATTGAAAGGTTTGTTAAATACCTAATTTTTGTAAGAATGTTTTCAGCAGCTTTATTAAATCTATTTGAGGTTTGTTTTGCACTTTTTTCTGTCAAATGCATAGATTTAGTTGTTGGAACCATGACTCTTGAAGAACCTTTTGGGCACGTCATATCGCGTTCGTGTTCTCGAAGTTTTTCCATGATTTTTGCAACTATTACTGATGGGCTCGCATGTGGTGGTCCTATAATATAATTATAGATTAGAATTATACATTTAAAGAAAAATTCAATTTACACACAATCATTTATGCAATAAGCCTGCTTCAAAAATATCAATTTCAATCCTTTGCTTTGTTTTTTTATAAATACTAAAATACGCACAATTTTAGATAATAGTATAATTGAAAAATGGTTATTAAATTTGGTATAAAATAAATAAAAAAAGAAATTATACTTTCCTATTTTAATTTTTTTTAAATATATATACTATTAATAATCAATGACAAAAATTAATTATTAATGCTTTGTTTAAAATGTGATCAAGCTGTTCTAAGTAAATATTAGCACAAGGTAAAGTGAAGCTTAATATTCAGCAAATGTCTATGGCTAAAACAAACTTATTAAACTATCCAATACAGTATTAAATAAATACAAATATATTTAACAAAATGTGTGTTTAATACTTAGTTGTTCGCGATAACAATCCTATACTAATTATTATGAACCATAAAAAGTATTTTAAATATGATACTTAAAAATACATAATATAAAAGCAAGTGATTTAAAACAAATTTATTTTAGTAAATTAAAAAATTAATGTGGTTTAAGTATAAATATAACTTTATTACTTATTTCCTTAGAAGACTAGTACCAAATTGCATGAAAAATTGATTAATTTAATTGCTCAATAAAATTCAATAGATCAATCACGGCCACTAAATTATATTTAAAGGACCATTACTTCATTATTAATTCATTAAATATTTAGTGATTGTTTATGCAATCCAAAATAGACCATTTTTATTGACAACTTAAACACTAGTAACTTAACAACTAATAATATATAAAGATTTAATAACTATAAAAAATAACAAATTACTCACTAATTAGTATATTGATATTAGTTAAAATTTTCAACATAATTAACAATAATAAAATCCTTGAGCATTCAATTAATTTTATTCATTTATTTTAATAATAATTAAATTATTTCATATTTTTAATACTTTTTATAACTATAATAAAAAACTTTAAATATTTTTATAGTATTTTAATAAAATAATAAAATAATTAAATAATTAAATAATTAAAATTTAACAACTATGATCACTTCATAAAATATTTTAATTTCATTAAACATTATTCCAGGGACGCCATTTAGGGGAGAGAGGGGTGAGGATACTTAGCAATTCTATTTTTTTCTATACCTTATTCAAATGTCATACAATTTACAAATCCATACATTGGCTATTGAATGCATAGAATTTGAAATTTATCATAAAAACAAAAACCTTACACCCAACTTAATCGGAACTCGTAATTCCTAAAAAAACCCTGAAAAATCAAACACCCGGCACATATATGACACCAAATGATGTTTTTGCTAAAATACAAATTAACTAAAACCATAATAAACATTCTGATTAGTCTGAAACCCAAATCATTTTTTTATCTTATAATCTTCACATATTGTGTAATTTTATATGTATTTTGTATGGTTATATAGATTTTTAATAATAACAATATTAATTAATAGTTACGAGAAATAATTTTACAATTAATTATAAGTATAAATACTAAAATTATTTTCTTAAAATAACTTAAAAATAAAATCCAATTATAACGCTTGATAATTAATTATGATTAAAATTAATTTCTAATAATTAATAATTTTGATTTATTACTTAATTAGTATAAAATTAATACAAATATAGCCAGTAGAATTATAAAATATAAAATTGTCTGATGTCAACTAAACAATGTATTGATAGTGACATTGTTTAATTGTTATACCATGAATTACTATTTTTATAATAGTAACAGATAACTATATGGAAGCTTATAAAATTAATATTAATAAGGTAAACACATTTAAATAAATGATAAAGACTCCAATACCTCTAATAAAACAAATGTCAATAGGTATAGTTCCCAATTATTTTAGTTCTAATAATTTCTTTTTTCTCGAAAAATTCAGACTTTTATTCAACTAAATATTAAATACATAACTCTTACACCCCTATACATAAACAATATATATATATATAATATATGTATTTATTATGATAAAGAAAAAGTATCTTGACAGTGAAAAAAATTGGCCTATTTAAATTTTGGCCCCCTAATTAAAAACTCAAATGGCGCCACTGAATTAATCATAAATAGTTTAAAATTTATGGAAAGTATTAAAATAATAATTGTAACCAAAAAATAATAGTAAATGAAAAATATTTAAAATACTTAGTAAATTTGATATATCAAAAAATCATATTTCTTTAATAAAATTAAAATGAAATTTATAAAATACTCAATACTACTGTTATAGTTATAACATGCAATAAAATAATAAAGAAAAATCTATACAGCAGCAAAAAAATCAACAAATTCGGCACAACAGTTGTAGAATGAACTTACATTATACAATTATTTACTGAAACACCTGTAGATTGATGTTCCATCAATGTACCTGAATGAAAAGATCTTCCTTCATTAATATTTGTTAATGAATAAAAATATACATGGGTTTTTAACCATAAACTATAAAATATCAATATGAATGTAATAAACTATAAAATCAACCTACCAGTTAATCCACGGTAACCCCATAATCCAGATTCATACATATAAATGAGTTCTTGTTGGTGTTTTAAGTATTCTTCCACAGAAACCCCCTTTAGTTGGGATGGCTGTAAAAATCGCTTGGGAACACGTCCATACTCTCCATATGTAGTTGATTCAGTTCCACCGCCAAATCCTAAGCCTAATAATATTTCTTCAGGATCTGGTTTACGGGCGTTTAATAATTTTGAATCAAAACTAGAAGTTTGGCTTTCAGCTTCTGATGGTGCACGTACAATATTACTTTTATAAAAAGTAAATAAAAAAGAAAGATTACAAATATCTTAAAAAATATCTTAACTAATAAATTCATTATTTTAACTTTTATATATTTATATTCATACAATCATAATTATTACTATACTATATTATTATATCACCATAATTTATTAATTATATTAAAACTTGTATTATTATTATTAACTATTGATTATAAAGTATTCTTGTTTCAAGTATTTATATAATTTATAATGAATTAGGTATATTTGTATATATATATAATACCTATAGTTTAATAAACTAAATCTTATAAATTGTAAATTAAATATTATGATTCATAGTTTATGAATACATACTAATTTATTTTTCAAATATGAAAATGTTGCTCAAATTTCAAATATTAAGTAAACATAATGTTGTTTTTTTAAAAGTTTTATTTATATACCTATAAAGGTTCTATAGTATTATTTGAAATATGTTTTTAATAGGTTTATTAATTATTAATTCAATATCATAAAATCAACATATTATAATAAATACAAATAAATTAATATTACCTTTCAGTTGTTACAGTGACATTTGGAATAGTTCCAATTCTAGATAAGTGTCCAGCTACAAATAAAATTTAAAAATTAGCAAATTAATGGTTTATAAAAATATAATAAGTTTTGCATTAAAAGTTGGATGTATAATTAATTAATTTATATTCAATTTTTGAAACATATTATAAAGTATAAATAATACATATTTAAATTATTGTTAAATAGTTAAATGTCGATCAGTAAAAATAAAAATAAAATACTTAAAGTATTACCTTCTGCCCCTAATGTAAGATTATCGACATCCAAACTATTTAAAAGTGTAGAAGATTCTACATTATCAAAATCCTCTCTGAAAATAATTAGAATGTAACAAATCACCAATCATTAATTACATTTAAAAACAAATTTTAAAATAAATAATTACTTTTGATCAACATTTGTGGTTAATGAATCTACCCATTCTTGTATAGTAACAGGACTCCTATTTCGAGGAGTAACAGAAGGTGGTCGTTTTAATTGACCTTCATTAGTTTCTTGAATAATTTGTTCATTGATTACATTTTTATCTCCCAAATTTTCTACCATTACTTCAGGAACTTTATCATTATCTTGGGCCATTGTAGTTGTATTTTCATCATTTGATATACTTTTTAAACCTGCCAGAAAATTTCTAAAAAAAAGTTAAAACTGTATACCTATTATACATTTAAATAAATAAATGTACATATTATATATTGTGCTTAATAATATCTAACAATACCTAACTATAATTTTAAATAAAGAAATCAAAACTGTATCCATTATGTATTGAATTCATCAAAAATAAAATGATATAAATTAATATCTAAACCTAAAAATATTAAAAAAGGTTTTTTTTAATGTTTTTACTTTTGTAGTCAATATTTTTGACAATAAATGTTTAAGAAATTAATAAATTAATAATTATTTACTTATAAAACATTACATTTATCTATCAATTAATCTGATAAACTATACAGTTTTTTTCACTCAGAACTATCGTACATAAAATAGGTAACTAACCTATTTTATAAAATATATTAATATTAGATACTAATAAGGAATGATTTATTTTTACACAAAATTGAAGAAATTACATTTTATTATTTAGATATTGATTGTACCTTACCAAAAATATTAAAACATATTATTAAGAATAAGTAAATTATTCAGTTCAGTTTTCATAAGTTTAGAACTAAACATAATTTTTTTTTATATTAACAAAAGTATTTAAATTAAATTAATTATTTACATAAATTAACTAGATATATTACGGTAAGAAAATATACTGAAAATTGCACACGAAAAAATAATTATAATTTAATAAAACCAAAACAACTATTAACAATTAAAATTTAACAATAATAATATTATTTGTATTTATAATTGCATTTATCACGGATTTAAGTATATGATAAGGTCATATAATCTAGCATTGATAGTGCCGTATTGCTTATCAATATATAGACAAGTCTCCTCTCTCCTCACAACTACAGTAGTAGGGCTATAACTTGTGCTCCTCATCATCAACGATTTAAGATAATTATCTTTAAATCATGTCATCAGCTGACATTCAACATTCTCATGAGTCATGATGCACTACTTAGGAGTTCGGACCATCATATTATATTTTTTTATGTAACTTGAATAATGAATTTACTTTCAAATTTGTAGTCACGGAAATAAAATGGATATACACAAAACTATAAACGAGTCTGGGAGAACGTTAGGACTTTTTTTTTAACAATCGTCGAATTTATGACTACAGCTGAATACAATTATACTAAAAAATCATTGGTGGATAATTGGTCAAATATGATATGTTTGTAGATGTGGTGGGAGGATGTAGGAGAGAGCTTAAATTTTTTATTCATTGTTAAAATTAAATAGGTTTCAACCTTCAAGTGAGGTACTGACTAAATTTTCCTTCACAACATTTATAAGTTTTCAGTTTAAAAATGTAAATAAATTAAATAGATGAATAATAAAATTATAATAATATGTTTAATTTGATGTTATTAATAACTGTCAACTATTATACATATTGGGAAGGGACGGATAGTATCTACGGAGACTTAAAAACATTCCGTGACCTGGCCGCCTGGAAGACCTAGCCTCCTGTTTTCTGTAAAATTTATCTTAGAAATACTAACACTAATTTACAAAATAAAATATTTCCTCAGTTTTACTTTATACTGTTAGTTGATATTTGTGGACATTTAACTAGGTATACTTACGTACAATGTACATAGTTACATTCTACGTATTACTTATTTCATGGATTTAAATTTATTCAATAGAGCTATTAATACTTTGTATGATGGTTGATAAAAAACCATAGGTGCAATTTGCTTAGAACTTCCAGTTTTTTTATAATATTATCAAATTGTTATTACTAATAACTTATTAGCTACCTATATAGTACATAAATATATATTGTCATATACATTCAGATATCTACTCTTAAGAGTATATGTAAAATGTAATATATTTATTTTACTATAATTTCGTTTGTTTTTTAATAAAAATAAATATTTGATTATATTAAGAAATTATAAATTTATTATTAACAACCGACGAAGACTTTAGTATGATAAGTCGATAATAATTATTTTATAATACATAATTATATTTTTTTTTTATCAACAGTGATTAGTGATGAAGAGGTGTAGTGGCGTACTTCGTACGAACTGAGTCCCAGTATAACCTTTTTATGACGAATTGAGTCCCGGCTTGTTTTAGGGTATATAGCAATTGAATCCATTGAAATTTTAAGTATGATACTAAATTAGTCCATGTTTTAATACTGAGTCCCGTCAAATTAAAAAAAAAAAATTTTTCTTTTCCTTTTTTTACAGGCTTAAGACTGTCTGTAACAAAAAATTCTACAGGTATGGTTAAAAATGTTCTTATTTTTAAAATACTTTATAAATTATAATATAAATATATAATAATGTAGAGGTATAATGTACCTACTATAAATAATGTGTGTATAATTAAATAAATATAGATAAAATAACATTGTATATATTGGTGAAAATTTATGGAATAAGCATTGGATATACTCAAATCTACCTTATGTTTGATTGCAACAACTGCATTTGATGTCCAATTTTTTTTTTCTTTTATATAATTTCTTGTATTAATTATATGAACACTTCTAGTTTTTATATACGTTTCGTTGATTTTATATTTTACTCAAAATAATCTTCGGACTCAATTAGTATCAGTGCCGTAGCCAGGGGGAGCGCTGAAGGGGCTGCAGTCCCCCCTAAAATATCAAAAAACTTCTTTTAACTTTTAATGGTCTATGAAAATCGCCACAAAAATCTTAAATTTATTTTACAAAACTTGATCAGCACTCCCCGAAAAACAATCCTGGCTACGCCACTGATTAGTATACAGCGCTTTGATCGACATAAATCTAGTACCCAGTACCTATATACATTAACCCATCTACTCACAAGTAGTGTCATTTGCAATATCCTATATAGTAAATTGGAGACATCAGCATTGAACAAAATAGATTATAATAAAATATTAATTAGTGAAAAACTTTTCTTAATTTCTATAATTTTTTATCATTTACCTACATTTTACATATATATTATTATTACCATTATCATTAAGTAGGTATAGCCAGTATAGGTTATAAATGATCATTATACATTTTGTTAAAAAAAAAAGAATTTTTATTGATGTACATCTTATAACTAGTGTTGTTTGGTGGTCGAATAGAATTTTTTTTTTTTTAATTATTATCTTCATATTTTAATTATAAGATTGAAATATGTATACAATTAATTATTGTTGTGTGTAAATAATTTTGTGTTAACACATTGATAAAACAAAAGTAAAAAAGATAATTGCCTATTATTATTATTATTATTATTTATTTTAACCTAAATATCTATATAATAAGTTATTTATAATAAAGCTTTTTCCGGGGCACCGCAAATCCTATACCGCTGACACCGAGTGTGACATGTGATATATTATATGTGAACATGCTTTTTCATCCGTGCAAATGTACTGTATAAAAACTTTGATGAAGAAATCTATACTTATTACTATCAAGGTATATGCTAATTTAACAATTATTAGTGTCTACAAAAAAATGCATTATATTATGATATGAATAAAATTATCTTCATTATTGAAAATTTTTAAGATATAAAAATAGAAAATCCATATGCATTTTAAAATACTATTGCTTTTTTATTTATTAGATAACTATTTTATTTAGCAATGGTATAGTATTACCTATATAATTATATAGTATTTGAAAGTACCTACAGCCCCTGTGGGTCACATTTGTTTGATATTTTAGTCAAGCCAAGGCTTAGGTTTAGTTAAATCCGCTAAGCTCCGAATTACTTTCGGTTTGTATTCACATACTATGATAATATTTCTATTACATTCAGGATTTATACTTCGCCCTATTATTTTTTATCAAATATTTATGGTCTAATGATTCTTTTCATTAAATATCACAAAATCGACCGTGTTTTACTGTTATCAATATATATCTGTTGACTGTTACGGTCCAGGTGGATTAATAGTCATTGTAAACACTGACCGGGAATTGTATACAATGCCTGAGTTTTTCAAGCCATGTAGATAATTATATACATAAACTAGACATTGTATACAATGGTTAGACTGATTATGCCAAATTGCCAAGTGGAAAAATTAATAATAAAAATATTAGATTTAAATGTATTATATTTTTATTTATATTTATTTTATTTTACACTTCTGTGATTAACATTGGAAAAAATGTATTTATCTATTAATATTAATTTGTATTTATTTATTTTGACACGCATTACCATTATGGCATTTGGAGATGCATTAAATACATGCAGCTTTTCACTTTCACATAAACGTAATTTGAGATGGTCTTGGGGAGGGGGCTAAGCCCCCCAAAATGGTTTATATATATCCTCTTCCACCTTTATATATCTCGAGGAGCATACACACAGTACATACATGTAAATTATAATAGCCCCAAATTTAAAACTTAAATTGCGATTATGCACTTGCATCACCTTGTTTCGCATTTTTGACCCTAAAGTTCAGTGATTAAATAGGCTATGTAGCCTTAGCCTCCTATATTGGAAAACAGTAGCTACTTTCTTAAAGGATAACTGAATGTCGGGTATATCATCAATAATAAAAAACTGTTCCTAGTAAATTGTTAATTGATTTCTATTTTCTACTATAATAATGTTGTAGTTTATCTTTGGTTGTACCTAATATGTAATTTTCGGTTTCCACTACAAACCAAAAGTAATAAAAATATTTAATAAGTAACACATACGCAACTTCCTTAGGTTTATAAGTCAGCCGTAAGTTCACAAATTTTTAACCTGATTATTAAATTATACTTTTCTCAATTTAAATTGATAAAAATTGTTTCCTAGGTATGATATGATATTGAAATAAACTTATACTTATATAAACCTACGGGCTACGTGTTACACAGAATGATCGCACTAGTTTTAGCATTATATAAAATTATGGGAAATAATTATTTATAATTTACATTACCCAAATATTTCGTGCATTGTATACAATGACCGGGCAGTGTTTACAATGAACAATTTTTCTACTTGAACCGTAACGGCGTAACATAGTATCTACTATATCTACTGGGCACTGGCTACTAAGCACACCTATTTAGAAGTCTGTTCATAATAATATGTAACATATTAACACACATGAGTATAACTTGGAAATTTATTAGGATTTAGGGGGAAAATATTTAGTTATATATCAATATATTATTGATTATTGTTATATAATAATATTAATATTACTAACTTCTAATTTATTTTAGGGGAACAATGCCCCGCTTTCCCCCGCCAGTTTACGCCTATGCTAATATATGTCTGTTTCGGACGCTTCAATTAAGTATGTGCATTCAATGAGCTTATATATGTGTATGATTTCACAGTTTCACACACGCGATATATACATATGTCATATGCGTATCGCATTCCGCATACATTATGATTTATTTGGTTAGGATATAACTATATGAGTACCTATAACACTGCAGAATAGAATCAATTTAATCTATTGACTATTTTGTGCTTATACCATGGATAATCTATGGGTATATTCAACGTTTCCTAAATAACTAAAGGTACAGGTTTAATACAGCTAGTGTTTGTATATGTAAAATAAAAACAGGAACCGGAAATAGGTTTACGGTTAATAGTTTTATCTATATGTCATTTATTATTTTGAGTAGTTACCACAAGAGTAGTTAAACTGCAAACTGCAGTGTTCTATTTGTAGTCAACAAATAATAAACGCTAACATTTCGTAAATATTAAAATATTGTGGAGTAATAAAATTAGATGGGTAGTTTAAAAACGTATACCTGACAAAAGCTAATTTAAAATAAATTTAAGTAATCATCTCGTTTTATTTTTTATGTGGGAAATTTAATCTTAAAGTAAGTATCTATAACTATTTATATTGTTGGTATACAGTATATAAATTAATTGGAAAGTCAGTAACTGACAGCTGTAATTCGAAAAATAATGCAAATATTCTAGTGCAATTTTTTTCAAAGTAATGACTAATAACCGATCTTTTACAATGGTCTAAAATAAAGTAAAAAACCACTTAAATTTATTTTTAATTATTTCAAACAAATTTTTTTGAAATTTTGAAAATAGTCGGTTTGTAGTTATTTATTTGTAATATGAAGAAAAAAATAATTTTAAAATCCGTTGAATTTTGAATTAACAAAAGAAACTATTATTAAAATAAAGTATAGCATAATATTATGGTATAATTGTATGGTTTTCATATCTAGACAACTAATTTAATTAGTTTAATATACAATAAAGAACACATAGTTCTTTGATATTTTATGTAAGATTTTTTTATTTATATTTTAATAGATAAATACCATTTCTGCGTACTCGGGAATAGTAAATTTTATTTTATTAAATTAATTAGGTGAAATAAAATAAAATAGAAATTAACACTACCTAGTGTTAAATTAAGTTATTTACTTACGCACCTGTATTCTGCATAATTATTGTTTAGGTATTTTTTTAAATGTTTAGGCCAATTCATAGAGTAATATTACTCTAGATGGACCAATCATAATTTAAATATAACATAGGATTACCTAAACAACACCTAACAAAAGTTTACAATTTTACCATAATAATAGACAATAGTACCTATACTGTATTTGTTTAAATAGAAGTTTCTTTCGTTCATTCGAAACTCAACCGATTTCAAAATAAGTGATTATTAAGTAGTTTTTGACTTTTTTTTATTTTAGGTTTAGAGTATTTAGACCATTGTAAAAGATAGGTAGACTATTACTTATATATTAATTTAAAAAACTGTACTATAATATCTATTTTATTTTTCGAATTAAAGCTAGGTACTGATTTTTCAAAATGTATATACTGTAGGTATGTACATATACATGTATGCAACTACAAATTTTTATATTATTTACTTTAATATTACCTGTAAGGCTGTAAAGATATTAAAATAGTTTATGTAAAAATAAGACTATGATTTTCATAACTGATAAATGTTACCGAATAGGAACTTATAGGTTATTTTGTTTTTGTCTGGTTAAATAATTTTTGTCCTAGGTAGGATCTATCTTACATTACGTATTACAATTTTCTGTGTGTATACCTGATATAAAGTGTATTTTTTAAAAATTTAAATATTCTAATGGATGATTAAATTTAAAAAAGAAGAAAACTTTTAACTATATAAATTATATTTTAGTAAATAATGTATAAATATTTTATAATTTATATTATGCTTTTATTGGATGAAATATGTTACACTTAAAAATTACTACAATTTTTTATAAAGTTATACCTAGTTATTACTTTATTAGTGTTTTAAAACTATAATGAAGGTAGGTATAAAAAAAATATATTTGAAATTCTTTTTCATAGCTATTACTCATTACATTATCGTTTATAATTTTTTGAAAATGACTTCGTATGAAATTGCACATTAAAGTATTTTAAGACTTATTACACAAGATTTTTAAAAATGTGATAATGGTAAGTGTAGATGTACAAAAGATTGGTAATTAGTATAAGGCTGCAGGGGTGGCGCTACATTGGCGACAAGGTGGGAAAGTGCCCCCCAACATTTGATTTTGTTTCTCCTATAATTTAATGTTAAAAATATACAAGTAAGTAAAGAAGTTGTAAATTATTATTAACAAATAAAATGGAGGAAATTTGAAGTATTACTGTAGTACATTTGTGATAATAATAAACTAGGTATATTTAACTAGGTAATCAAATAGGTAGATGATATTAATCAATTTGATAATGTTAGACCCTAAAATATAAATATAGGTATATAATAATTGAATATCTATTAATATATTATATAATGAAGTAGGAATTTTTGTTGTAAATGAGACTTTTAATGACAGTATAGTTTTAAAAAATTGTATTTATCAGTAGAATACACAGTAGGTACTTAGTAGTTAGGTATCTTATATAGTATTTATATTTTAATAAATAGATATTTATTTACATTTTGATATATAAACTTTAACTACTAACTTAAAATTGTTGATAGGTATTGTTGTTAATCGTGTAGTATAAATAGCTATGTAAAGCATACCAGTAAAAGTTAAATATTACCTACCTAATACTTATTAGGTACCTACTAACATATAATAACCATACCTTTCATAACTTTACATATATTTGCAGATGATTATAGGTACATCATGTGGAATTCAGAAGGAAAAACGCTAAATGAAAATAATAGTGGCCACTGTAAAACAATATTCAAACAAACTTTTAAATTTACCAAAGATATACCAGAACAAAAAATTTCACCTGAAGGATTTTTAATACGAGACTGTGGTTGCGTCATGCGATTTTTACCTAATTTAGATAATAAATTAAGTAAATATGATATACACTAAAAATGTATCTACTATTTATTTAAATAAAAATGTTTTATTTGTATATTATTAGATAAGAATAAGTTACAGCTCACAACCATTAACAAGAACCAAAATCAGAAAAACATCAGCTATACACACCATCGTAATAATTTAAATCAAACAAAAGTTATTTCAACAGAAATGTACAAATATATTTTGTTTTTATGCTACATTAATAATGTTAATGCATTTATATCGATAAAGTTTTAGTCATCACAGCTTAAATATTAAAAAAAATAAAAATTTATTTAGAATGTAAACATTCTAATAATATTTATAAAACTATGTTGCAAGATATTTTAATGTAAATTGAAATTATATTATATTTTATTTAAAAATATAGAGCAATACATAATTTTAATATAATTTATTTCTAATTAAAATTAGACATTATTTTACATATATATTTATTTACAAATTAATGAAATCTTTTAATCTATTCAATTTAGCTTTGTGTTTTTATGAGACTATTTGAAAATATACTCAGTTGATACATTTTATTTTGTAAAGCAAACAGTATTTAAATAAGCCCATATCTCTTAAAAAAAAAAAATAATTTTCATAAAATTGTTTAATATCCAAAATTATATGCTATAAACAAAAAGATTTAGGAATATTTTGTAATTGGTATTTAGTGCTTACCATAGTTTTTTATTTGTTGTAATTCATTTTAGGTATCGATCAACATTTTGGATGGAACCAAGAGTAGTCCCTATTAAGTATACAACTGAACTAAATTTCAACTTGGAATCTCCTATAAGAAGATTTACAGAAACAATTGATTTACAGGTAATATACATTGTTTTGTTATATTTTTTTTTTTAGTTTTATTATTTTTTTCTTGATAAGAAATAATATTTACAATCTATACATATATACTATTATACTAAATACAATAAGTAAAATGTATATTAAAAAGATAGATAGACAGTACTTAATTGAAGCTAATGAGTGTCCATTGACACTATTAAAAATTTGAATACATTTGTATATTTTACAATTACTAAATATATCTAATTTTTATTTTAGATGAAATTAGTTCCTTGTCCATACATTCAGCAAATCGGGACTACAAAGCATTTTAAAACATCAATCGAGGCGAAAATACAATCAGAGTATACACTACCATTAAATATTACTATTTAACTTAATTGCATATTTAGTCTTATATTGATTATCAATAATAAACATTCTTTTAACATAAAATAAACTAACACAGTTAACACAATATGATACATACATATATATATATATATTATTATTATTAACAAAATGTTATATTAAAAATTAAATACAATAATAATTATACTTATTGCATATTTGTTTTTGAATTAGTAATTTCTTTTCCTCCGGTTTCACATGGTATACTAGGTATTTGCCATCCTTGTATAGATATTTCCTGGAAAAATTTTTTTTAATTAAAACTATAAATAAAAGATAATATTGTTAATATATTAATTTAAAATTAATTAAACAGAAAATATTTAAAATGTAAGTCGTTATAAAGTTTTTATAAAATCATACATTAAATCTTCCAATTCCATCAATTAAAATAAATAAACATAAGATTTTGAATTAAGATTATTTTACATTGTTTATATGCATTTTTCAACAATCATATAGTGATTGCTGATTCTTAAAGATTATTTTCATTATTCTATTGTTAATTCAATATTATTGAATATATTTTATCTCATATTCACACCTGAATTTCATCTAACTGTGGTTGTACGTTTATTGTAGGTTCTAAACTACATCCAGCAATTTCATTATTTTCTTGTGGCATATTAAAACAAGCATCTAACGAATGCAACGATACTGTTTCGGCAGAATGAATGTCCCAAGAATCAACATCTGTACAAGAAGAACTTGTACGAGTTCTTTCTGCAGATTGAATAACCTACACAATATTATTCTATATATAATATTATTGTATTGATCATTTGTTTATACCAACTATGAGTATTTTCATAAATTAATTTTATTAATAATAATCAATATAAACAAGAAAAATTAACCTGTGGTGTCATAGTCCATGGGGATAAACTGGAACATATAGGGTCATAATCATCAATACTAACAGCAATGTTTTTATTTGATTCATCACAATCATCAATAATAGTATATACTTCTTTTAATACTGCAAATTGGTCCATAAAATTATCCTGTGCAAAAAAAATTATGTTGGATATTATAAAATAATTTATTAATTGATAGATACTTAGTATATTCTATTGGTTTAATTATATTTTATAAAAATATATTTTTTTTATAATTTGTATAATTATAAATATATATTAAATATCCATAAGTTAAAAATTATTATATGTATAAATAAATGAGTACCTTAAAATTAGACATTTCGTTCTTAAGTTTTAATGCATCATCAACAATAGTTATATTTCTTCTTTTTAAATCTGCTAATAATGCCAGCTGTTCAAACATTTGATGCATTCCCTAAATTGAATCATATTATAGAAGTTTAAAATTAATAATTATAATTTACATCAGTGGCAGTTCACATGTTTTTTTTTTTTTTGAACGTAGTAATGCACATTCAAAAATATAACTTAACAGGTTTAAGTATAATACACATGTATTTGTATAAAATAATTTGTTTAATAAATAATAATATATCATTATTACTTTTTATTTTATTCAAGTAATTTACCTACATTTTAAATTGATCAGTAAAATTAATTTTAACTACAGAAAATGAGAAGTTTTAAACAATCTGCAAAAGAGCTAATAAGGGTAGAGAAGGAAATTAGCGTTAACATAAATCAAGGCTGCCCAATTTATTTTGGAAGGGGGCTATTATTTCAATTATATTTAGCTGGTGGGCCATCTTATGAGCAAGACTCAATTACACTTATGATTCATCTCTAATTCTATATTCTATACATAGGTCATAGATACTTAAATATATAGGTATTTAAATTGCACATGTTTTAATAATAATAAATTTTTTTTTATTAAATAATATAAAAAAAAACATCAATGAGACCTATGAAGGGACTTATTAGCTAATAATTTTCAACATCTGGTGATATATCAAACATTGATAATAACATAAAATATGAGATGCAGTTAACGAACTGCGATATTAATTTTTTTTACATAGATGAGAGTAGAAAAAGCTTTTTTGCAAATATATGTTGATTTACTGGTTGATTTCTGTTAAAACGCCGAGTAGCATGATCCTAATGCTAACTATAGATACTCACGCCTACATAAAATAAAATACACAACAAAATTTAATGAAATAATAATAATAATTAAAAATATAATAGAATATTAGTGAGCCAATACAAATCCGTTAACGGGCCTGGGTTTGGGCAGCCTTGACATAAATGGAGAGAAAGCAAAATACCTAATTCTATCTAATAAAACAACACACAACGAGAAAATTAGAATTAGAAGGTTTTTCATTTTAAAGGGTAGAATATTTCAGGTACTTTGGAATGTAGATGAATGAAAATGTGAATAATCATGAAGAAATAAAAGAAAGATTAACAACAGTAAACAGATACTATTTTGGTAAATTAACACTACTTAAATTAAAATTACTTTAAAGAAGATCAAAGATAACATTGTACAAAGTTTAAATTAAATCCATAGCATTATAGGTGTGTGAGATGTGGGCAACCACTAACCAGATGAAAATATTGAATTTTTTGAAATGGAAATACTTAAGAAAAATTTTGGATAAAATAGATTGAAGAAGATGAATTTTAAGTTAGGACAGATGAAGAGTTAAGAATATTATTTGAAGAAATCCAACATTATAGGAAGCATGAAGTGTAGTAAAATAAGATGAGCTGGTCATGTTTGGAGATCTAAAAGAGTATTGGAGAACATAAAAAATAGAAACCCAATACAAAACAGCCCAAAGGATGACCCAAACAACAGTAGGCAGATAGAATAATAGAGACCTTATAATTATTGGGTCATTAAGAGGGGAAAGAATTTGGAAGAAGTTTCAAGGGATGTTGTTGTTGTGGCAATGGGCTTTGATAGTTAATAATAAAATATTGATAAAATCAGAATAAAAATGGAATTTGACAGTAACATTCAATGTACTGTATTTATTTGATTTTTTAAGTAAAAACATTTGTGTAGGTACAATTTGAATTAAATAATAATATATTTATTAATCTAATACTGTAAAAATACAAAAATATGAAAAACTTACAATTGTTACAATAACTGTATATACTTTATCAGAATATAGAAATTGTGTAAGAATAAAAAATGATTAATAGATAATTTTATTATATGCATAGAAAGAACAATGCATATATTATGCATAATTCTTTTATAAAATTGGAAATGTCATGTTATGACATGTTTTAATTTTTATACTGTGTTATTATGCACAATGGTTATATTAACTACTTTACACATGCACGCTGTGCTTGATCATGGTACAACATTTAACAACAATGGTGCTTTTTTGCTTTCAAAAAAATCCCAATACCAATATCTATTTTAATTTTTCATATTCAAAATTATCTAAAAACTTTCAAAAAATATATCCATGATAATATATAAAAGATAGTCTAAGAATAATTTAAGGTTTACAATTTAATTATTAAAATTTGTTAGGTAGTACATAAAATTATACATAGACTATAACTGATTTACAGAACACTAAAGTATATTAAAAATTAAATATATTTACTTCACATATAATTAACGCAGAATCCCAGGTATCAGATACTAATGTTCCATTCATGTACTGCTCGAATTCTTCATTATTCATACTAAGAAGTTCTGCATTAATGTTTTCAATAAATGATACAGCACAACACTGCAAACATATAAAAAATAACTTTTAGTAAATAAGTAAATATTAAAAATACATAATGCTAGTTTTATTAGTATAACTGATAAAGTGCATTTCATATTAGTATCTTTATTCTTTAATACTAATACAATTTAGTAAGGATATATTATTCTAAAATATAAAATATTAATAATCTATTACCAGGTTGGTAAAATAATATCCAGCTTCTCCAGACATCAGCCTTGAAGCATTACAAAATCTAGTTACGTAATGCAAATTAGACTTAAGTCTTACAGGATTTGCTTTGAGAACCACAAATATCAGAACAGGCAAGAAATCATCAGCAGATGCTGGTCCTTTCATTCCATTTCCACCTTGCAAGACTCCAAATATATGTCGACAACATCTAACAACACATGCCAGTTTGTCTTGTGGTGCTGTAGCTGAATCCATATCTAATAATTCTAGAATTGCTTTATATACTAATTCAATAATTTGAGCATTAGTCTTGTCAATATCACAGTCTAAATGTTTAGCATTTACCCAATTTAACTGACGGATCCTAAAATGAAATAATATAAACTTTGATTATATAGTTCTATAATTGTTGTATTTAATATTATTAATAAAAAACATAATTTATAATGAATACATTTTTACAAATATTTATGAATTACTCTGAGTCTGAGTTAGTAAGTAACTAATAAAATGTGTTATGATGCTAAGTGAAAAATATTACTCAATCCCCAGTGACATTTATCTACAAAATAACCAGTTCTTACAAAAATCAAATAAGAATTAAAAGCAATTTAATAAATGACTTTTGTTTAAATATCAACTAATGTAAAATTTATCAATTTCATAATAACATAGATATTTTTGTTACAAAATAGTTAATATATCAGTTAGCAAAATACCGTTTCTGTATAGCTAAATCTTCCTCTTCATCAGCCAAAGTCATACAAAACAAAAACTTATATAATTTTATCATAGAGTATTTTTCTGTATAATCCAGAATTTTTTCTTTCTTTTCATGACTCAATTCTAGAAATACATTTTTTTTTAAATGTTAATATAATAATAATTAATAATTATTGGTATTTGGTATTTCATTGTAAAGTAGTACATTAGATAGGTATGATAGAATGTTACACAAAATACCTTATGAGTAATGACTTAAATGCATTTTCTATTTATTTTGAGCCTCTATAAGACTATAATCTAAAAGGATAAGATTGAGTATGTTTAAAATATATATTAGAAATAAAATCACAATATGATCAATTCTGTGTAATTAGAGATGGTTGCTTCATATCTACAATCGGCATAAAGCAAGTGAAAGACAAAAAAAAGTATGATCAAAAGAATAATTGTAATAGATTATAATTATAATACTTATAAAGTATAAAGATAATATAATGAAGACTTTTTTATGGGTCTTTTCAATAATTTTACTCGTGAATAAGTCATGTAATTTATTCTAAATGCCTATGGACTATGAATATTGAACCTACTTAAAAATATAATAAAAAATACAATAATTTTATACAATACCATCATAAGAATAATTATTATTTAACATATCCAGAATATTCTGATAGAAATGTTGAGTGAGTTCAGACTGAATATCAACAGGGCTTTGTAAATGTGACATCATCATCATTTGACAAAAATTGCGAATTTGTTTTTTTAATTCGGTGCGCAAAGATTTTGTTTCAGACAATATAGATAAATATTCTGTATCTACTTGATCTAATTTCTTTGCAATAAGTGGATCATAATCTTTTTTAGATTTTTCAGAAATTTCATCTAAAAATAAAATCAAGTATAATTTATTATATTATAAACTTCATTTTTTATACTTTGGTACATACACCATACACAACATATTTAATAATTAAATTAAAGGAATCGTCACATTTATTCCCTGTAATTATAAAAAAAAGCATAATACTGTAATATTAAATATTGTATTTTATGTTATATAAATTGTATATAACTCATGAAAAATAATAATATACTAATTACTATAATTTAATTGCTAATAATTCCCATATCTTCTCAAAATATTATGTTAAACATACACTATTACCCTTAGAATGTAAATATGTAATAAGTTAGAAATTACTAATTAGAACTTTGATTTACATAATATAAAATTAAAAAAAAAATTATTTTAATAAGCAAACAAATATGGCATCACTGAAACTACACCATAAAAAAAATTATTTGTACATCTAACTATCTAAGTAATTAAATAAAGTCTAAAAAAAATTGAATTTCCAATTTAAAATTTAAAAAATAAGAAAATGATTGATAAAAAATATATTTTATATAAATAAATATAAGTAATTAATTACTTTAACAAACCTTTGGATTTAATAGTATTAAACATTTTCAAGTATGACAATTTAGATTTTTTTTCAGTTAAACCAACTTTTTTTAAATCTTGTTTTGTACAACTTTTGTTAATTGGTACTTTTCTGAAAAATATATTTAGGAGAAAAAAGTTAGAATCAGTTTGTTAAGTTGTCACTCTCATAGAGATGAATTCTGAATTCCTGTAAAGGCATGCAATTATCTTTTAGCTTCAATATAAAAACATTCATAGAATCTTTGTGTCCCTTAATAATTACTGAATAAGCCAGACTGAGATATATATTTAGTTACTATTTTGCTTTAAAATAAAAATAAAAAAGTAATAATGTTTACCTATAATATACAATATTAAAATTAATATTTTTTTTTTTTGCTATAACATATCTCAAGTTTAACTAAATAATACATATTATTATCTATGCTATAAAATTATAAAATATTATTCTATAATTTTTATAAATCTACATACTTAGGAGAAGCATTCATTCGCCTATGTTTTTGTATATCTTTATAACATTTTGAACAAAATCCATCCCACTGTGGATTACCGTAATAATCACATCCATTTGCTTTTTTACATTTTAATTCAGCTTCTCCGATGCGAAAATTGCCTTTTTTAAATGACATCATTTTGTTGATAAACAAACCTGAAAAGAATTTTATAAGGAAAGAAAATTATAATATAAAAACACGGTAATTAAATATAAATAAGTAATCATTTAAAGATCTATTTTTTAGTGTTCAACACAAGTTGATTTGAATTTAAATAGAATTTATTGAACATAAGTAATATACTTACTAGCACTTGGTAGTAATATATTATTGTTAGTCGTGGTAGTTAGTAGTTATTATTTACTGTTATATTGAAAAACTAGAATAAACAAAATAAAATAGTACAATTTTACGCTGGACAGTGAACAACAACACTAAGATACTATAAATTTCTGAAACTGAATATAAAAGATTAAACTAAATGTGATATCACATATCAGCTATGAAATCTATTGTTTTGTGCTATGATAAAAGTAAAGGGAACTAAGGTTTTTAAATAATATCATATTAGTACGTGGTTGACGGGCATGAATGCATGATGGGTGGAAATATATCCCATACATAATAAATAATTTATATGATATGCTATATGAAAACCAGTAAATTTGTAGTACAAAATACTCTTACAATCCAATTTTAATCTTTTTTACTACGGTTAGTACTGTTGATGGTCTGGTGCTTAGATCTAATGGCTTAATGATCTAAGGTCTACTGTGAACCGTTGGTCTTATCAATTGTTAACGTGATGTCACTACTGTCTAGTTATGCTTATATCAACTAAGATATAAAGATTCGTATTATCTATCGAAACAATGATGTGTAGACTATTATTATAGTATGATATTAATATTATGCCTAAATAGTGTAAGACCAAGTATTAAGTAGAATATAACATATCTATCAATAATCGAATGTTATTAAATATTAATAATATGTTAATGTGATATTAATTGACTTGTTTTATTTGTAATTTGTAAATACATTCTTCATTTCGGTGTAAGCAAAAAATTATGTCATTACTGATTAGTATATTATTTCCGTAATACGCAATATCATTATAAATTATTAGTACCTATTAAATATTAATGTTCAATATCAGTTTTAGTTCTGTTTACGGTTGATAAAATTAAAAATATTTTACCAGTCTGTGGACTAATTACCAAATTAAGTTTGGTATTTTTGAAGTCATCAAGGTAATTTTTGCTTTATTATTTATTTTAAAATCTTAGTTACTTTCAAAATCATATAATGTAGAGGTTTAACCATAGTATATTTCTAGATGTATTTTTTTAGTTTTTTATTAATATTAACTAACATAAATTATTATATTTTTATACTGCGGCTATTTTATTTTAGATTCCCATTATGCTGATAATTACATTCCAAAGCTATACTTTTCAAGTATAACCTGCGTCACTTTTGTGACGTATCTCATAAATACAGTTAATAACTGATTTGTTAATTAATTTAACGGTTCTATATTATATTTTTAACTTTTTGATATGAAATATTATAATTACATAGGACCCATTATACAGGATATAAATTAATATAACTATTAAATTATAAATAAATCTATCGATTTTATTAATTACAGGTTATAATTACAACAGATAAAACAATTTTAATGGATCCATCAGTTTTAACAACCTTAAAAATTTTATTAATTGGTCAAAGTGGAGTAGGAAAATCATGGTAAGCTATATTTGATATAAATTACAGAAACAATATTCCTAGTTTAAAAATCATAAATTTGTATACTACTTTAGTAAAAATTAATAATATTATACCTATATAAGGTAAATAATAAATATTTAGGTATAATGATAGGTAGTAGTTATTATCACTATATATTATTATAAATAAGTTATGAGTGTTTTTCCTGTATAGGAACTAGGTAAACAATTTGAAATAATAAACTTCTATAATCTTTTTACAATGGTAATTTATTGTAAAAGATGTGCCATAATAATTATATTGTTATTGTATATTCTGTTCCAAAAGAGAATACACCAGTTCTGCATACTTTTTCCCCTTCCACCGATCACTATTTATGTCCTTATTAAGGAGTTGTATGCTGCCAGACGAAAACTGGGCCCCACCTGGTGAATCCTTTGGGAATATTTTTCTAACTACTATTTTATGTTAACTAAATAAAACTTACTAAATACAAAGTACAAAAAAATAAAATATTAACAAACACAGTGTATTATGCTTTAATACATATTTCTATAATTTAACTTATGTAATTTTAGCAAATTAGGAATTTTAAATGTACTAAAATATTGTACTCTATAACAAATTTTTTATTGGTATTTGTTTAAACAAATAATTATGTTTATATTACTCAATATTCACATTAAATTAATCACTCATCTGATATGAACATCAAATCAAATATCTTAGATTAATATTTACAAATATTCACTACCAAAAAATAAAAAAAGTCAATTTTTATTGAATAAAAAAGATAAAAATCTTCTAATAATTTTATAGAATTTTCAGTCTATATGCTTTTATATAATCTCCAAAGTTCCACAGTTTGCTTGAAATTTATCAAATAAATATAAAAATGATAAATGAAATTGCTGCCTTTTACTAAGATGTCACTAAAAATCAGAATCTGTCCAAATACTTCATATTAATTATGTTAATTTAATCTCAACTATGAGATTTCCAGCTAAGTTTAATTATTTTATTGAAAATGACATTCTTACTTTTTTGGTTTTATTTTTCATTATAAACAGATTGTAAATATTCATGAATAAATTACTATGTAATAAAAAAAATTGTTTGTGCTACTGTTACATAATATGCTATAAAAACCTTCCATTTTATACCTTCTACTTATTTTTATATTTTATTTATTCCATGTATAATACTTTAAGATATATTTTAACATAATTAATATTATTTTAGCTTTGTTCATAAACAATTTTTACAATTCATCTCATAATTTTTTTTTAATTATTATGTATTTTGTCCATCAACTAATTATGAGTTTTATTTTATTTATTGAAAATTCAATACTTCTAATTAATTTTTATTTTACTTAACATAATGTTTATTTAATATATCTGTATTCGTTTTAAGTTTGTTATGCAGATTTACAGATGACACATTTAATGAGGACAATGCAGTTACTATTGGTGTAGATTTTAAAATGAGAAAAATAACTGTTGATAATAATAATATTAAGCTAGCCTTATGGGTAAGTTATCAAATAATTAACTATAAGAGCAAATAGACTCATTTAAAATGATGTTTTAGGATACAGCCGGACAAGAAAGATTTCGTACTCTGACTCCAAATTATTACCGCGATGGTCAAGGTGCAGTACTTGTTTATGATGTTTCAAACCGAGATTCATTTACATGTTTAGAAACATGGATTAATGAACTTAATAGATACTCTACCAAAACCAATATTATTAAAATGGTTGTTGGTAACAAAATTGATCGTGTAAGTAATTATGTATAAAATACAATATGTATTTGAATATAAATTCATATTTTATTAATCAAATACCAACAGAAATATAGAATATTTATTTTTTAAATTCAATGAGTTGTGTATTTGCGTTTGTTTACTAAATCTAAACAAATTTGAGAAATTTGTTTATAATCATAATATTGTTTGTAAAATATATTGTGTTTACCAAATATTTGATAAAAGAGTTTCACAATTATGATTTTTATTTTTTCAGTAATAAATTTGAGATATATTTAACTACTATTTTCTTATAAATAAATATATTTTAAACATATTAATATTATTAAAATTAATTTTTAATTAAAGGAAAGACAAGTCACGCGAGAAGAAGGAATTGCTTTTGCTCGTCGTCATCAAACATTATTTATTGAAACTAGTGCTAAAACAAAAGAAGGAGTTTATATGGCTTTTGAAGAATTAGTTAGAAAAGTAAGTTAATTATTTATGAAGTATTTAGTTTTATTGTTCTTTTGTTCATGTACAGCAAGATTTTATTAACATAAGCAAATTAAATAACATAACATATTAATGATTCAAATTTATGTGGCAAAATAAAACTTATATCTCTTTATATTTTTATTGTAAAGTTAATATTATATCTTTAAAATAATTTTCTATTGAATAATTGGTCTACATAATGCTTATTAACTATAAAGTTTTTAGTTTCTACATGATATAAGTCATCTAAGAAAAATATATTTCATATTGCTCATATTTAAATATGTATTTATTTAATTAACTAAATATAATTATTTTGAAAATAGATAATAAATACACCAAGCTTATGGGAAAAGCTTGAAGATGCTAATGTTGTTCGGTGCAATGATGATCATCCAGTATCAGAGGAAAAATATTGTTATTGTTAACTATTTAATCATTTAAATATTTATGGAAGGTTATTTTGTTTTAATATATAAGTAGGCTAAAACTTTGTAAGTATATGATGTATTATTTGTAGCATAGAAGAAATATGCTGCAGATAAGTCCATATACATATAAATGTAATTAGAACATTTTTGTTATGTATTATTGCACTTAAAAATAATTTTTAAGGTTATATTTTTGGTTGTAAACACTCATACAATTATTAAACTACTATGGAATACTAATTTATTAAAAACATATTATTATTTTACATTAATATTAATTTATTCCATTGAAATTTATTTTACAGTGATGATCATAGTTTTCCATGAATTTATAAATTATTTATTAATTAAGTTGACAAATAATTCTTTTTTATTATTATAATTATAATAATATAACAACAAGTTAATTTGATTAATTATTTATATCACATAATATGAACAACACAATAAGGAAATCTGGAAATTCCATTTGTTTCTTGTTTGTTTTAACTTCTTGGGAGTATAATGATAGTAGATAAGTTGTAAAGTAACTTTTGAAACCGTAACTGTTTGTTTGGTATTAAATGATGATCTAGAAAGGTGGTCTTTTCAAGTGTACTTTTACTTTCACTTATCAATTATATTTTAATTTTTCCCAGTTGACAGGCCCATTAGTTAAGAACAATATAGAGCTAAAAGCTGTAATCACCTACAATAAAAATCAATTGGAACTATAAATCATTGTATTATATTGTAATATTAACAATTTAAATGTATATTTGTAATTTTTACTTTTATCTAAGTCAACAAAAACATTAATAATGATTAAAACTAATGGATATTTAATTTGATATTGTAATGATGCTTTATGTGATAATATAAGCATATAATATGTTTTTGTCTCTGCAATTTTCATTTTTTGTTAATAAAACTTGTGTTTTATATGCTATTTTTTAATCAATAAACTATGTACATTGTACACATTTTAAATTGTTAAAATAAATCAAATTTTTCTTTGAATAATATTGTAATATTATTAATAAAGCTATTTATTTTAATTATGAATGAATACTTAGGCATATTACATATTAATAAATATTAGTACATCTCATTTACATATAAGTAGATATCACTTAGCTATACAGTAGGTACAGTAGATCACTGATACGTAAATGCTATATCAGAATTCAAATGAAATATTATAGTATAATAAATATTATCCTAAGTGTAAACGGTTTATTACCTTATATTACTATAACTATATTAAATTTATGTTTTTCAATATTGCTATTTAAATAATTTATTTTATTATTAGTAATATTAATATAGTTAGATGATTTTTTTTTTGCCAAAAATTTTACACTTGAAAATACCATTGTATGCATAAAATATAATATGCATAAAAGTTTTTAGTTCTCATGAATAATATTTTTGAATTTTAACTGAATAATCGACATCGTTATTTATAGTTTAAGTATGCAATTTTGTCTAAATCTGAAATTAAAATACTTATAAAAAATAAATTATGATTATAGTTTATTGGTTTTAGTATGATTGTATGAAATAATTATAAAAAACTTAAAGTTAAATTTTCAAGCCTTAGACTTAAAAAATGCACCTCTATTCAATTTTCAACTATAAAACAATTTGCAAACTTATTGATTTTGACAATATTTGAATTTTAAATGCTTATAAAAATTAATTATGTATGGATATCTCAAATGTTTTTATACATTAAGTGAAATTAAGTGGAATCTCATATTAATTTTTTAAAATTTTGTACCAAGCAAACCATTTTTTATTGACATTAATTTATAAAAACTAAAAAAAAAAAAGAAAAATATTAAATATCTATGAATAGCACAAAAAGAAATTGGAAGTTATACTGTATCTAAAAAATGGTAAGATAAACATTCAGTTTACATTTTAGTGTCTACTGTTATTTGTTTTCAAGTTACACCAACAAAAAAGTAAATTGATTCTATCAAAAAATTTGTTTTATGTTAAAATTTCAGTTTTTGTTAATTTTTTGATTTTCTGATTATTTTGAAAAATACTAAGAATTTTTAATGTTTACTTTTTTAAAAACAATATAATCTAGGTCCAATTTTCTATTAGAAACCTTCCTCGAAGTTGAAAATTGAGGTATGTGATCAATTACATATAGTAGGTACATGTAGACATAAAAAAACAAATCATTATAAATCATTAAATTGATCGTACAGCTTAGATTTTGAATAAATAATGATAAAATGAGATTATGATATTGTATAGTTACTAAATAAAAATAAATATTAATGTTATATGATTTTTCATTTTTGTTCATTTGCATCGGTCAGGGCACAAAATAAAATTTAGTGGAGTTCATGAAAAAATTTACAGTAATCAATATTACAAATATTTTTTCAGGATGGGTTGTTCAACTCCTGACCATTCTGTATAGGTACCTTGAATGATATGTAACAACTGTTACACTTGAAACATGGTTTAGATGACACTAGCTCAGAATATAAAATGAAGAAGCAATAAATGTGCTAAATAAAAATAACAGAATTGCATTATAATATTAATAAATGAAAGCACTGATATAATGATGATTGATGGTTACTATTTACTTATGAAGATTAAAGTTAAACCGAAAGTGAATAGATGTTGAATAGGAACAAAGTTAATATAATGCCGAATACACATTTTTGGATTAGTTAAACATAAAATAAATAAAAATGATATAGGTATTAATACATTAATGATGTTAATTACTAAGTGAAATAATTTTTAACATTATCAAAATTAGATTTCTTACCAAATTTTAAATATCAGAATATGATTTAAATCAAATCAATAGGTATGTTTTAATATTATTTATTACTTTTTTTATAAGTATGTAATATGTATAAAAGTATATGATAAAATAATATCATTACACAAGCTATATATCTACTGCAGTTATGTTGGCTTTCTTTTTCATTGTTCTTAATTTTTGTATCTAGATTTATAATTAGACTATATAAATTTAAGACTACGATATGTTTGAGTCCTTAAAAACTAAAATAATTTAGAAAAATTAATAATTATAGTAAAAAATAAATCAGAAAAGATAAAAAAATGTATTATTTATTATTAATATTATGTATTACAAAAAAGCATTATAAATATTATAGTATTTATAATCAATGGTATTACCTATACATTTTTAAGGATAAAAATATTAAAACCCGTATACTTTTTATCAAATCATGTTATTTATTATATTTGAGTTAATTTATTTTTATAGCTATGCTCTAGACATAGTATTAAAACAACATTTTAAATTTAATTATTTATACAATTTTAAATATTTTAATAATAAAATATTTATGAAATATTTATATAAACATAATTACTTAATTTTTATGTTATACAACTTATAGTGATTTATAGCTAAATACATTTATTATGTTTTCCAAAAAAAAAGTAAATTCCTATTATATATTTTACAGGTTGAATTAGTGAAGAAAAAGATAAATGATTCTTGATGACAATCAATTTATATTATTAAAGTTTATTATTATATATTTGACTATAATTATATTATTTATAATATATATGATTGTAAAATATAACTACTACCTACGAAAAAGGCGTTATAGTCTAAACTAAAAATCTTTGTAAGTATTAAGATAAAATATAAGGTAGATATCTATATTGATAGCACATATATAAAGTGTTATCCGGCGAAAAGTATAGGCAAAATAGGTACATTTCTGTAGTGGTCTATGTTATTGGTTTACCTATTATAATAGAGGTATTTTCAAACTTTTTAAACACAGCACGCTGTACTCTTTACAAAAATGTCACGGTACACCAACAACTTTTTAAGATTTTATTTTGCTATTATTTAATTTTCACATTAAATCACTCTATTAGATAAATAAAATTTATTTTTATATTTTAGATTTTGAAAGAAAATGTAAATGTATTGATTATACAATGATATGTTTGCTTGTATATAATTTGTGTATACACGATAAGTATTAAATTTTAAAGTACCTAGTTTCGGATACAAAATTGGACTAAGTTTGTACTTTGGATAAATTAAAAATTCTCAGTACTATTTTATAATCAGGAAAAGCAAAAAAAAAAAAAATTATAATAAAGAAAAATGGAAAATTTTAGGTATATTTAATTAAATATAAATTAATTTAATTTAAAACCCGATTTTATTTGTATTTTTTTTGTGTGTAACTCAAGAGTAAATAGTCATAGATACCTTAAATTATACCAAACTTTGTATTTGTATTAGTTTGTGTTTTTTTTATTTACGATCAATTTTTCAACATACCTCGATTCTTTTGTAGCTATTTATAGACATTAGTCAATTTCAATTTTTTTAGTTTTTTTTCTAAATAAAAAATTATTGTCTAAGTGATAAAATTTTTTAAAAATATAATAAAAGATCTGCGAAGTATTTTTTGTTAAAATATTCATAAAAATTTTTCTTTTTATTTCTAAGTTTATAAAATGTAATAAATGATTTCTCGTAAGTAGTTCATACTGATAACATAAAATCTAAAAAATGTATAAAGGCAATTATTTTTTATAGACTTTTTAAGTAAAAATGTTGAAGGAGTTACATATTTAATTCTTTTATTGGCGCCATTTGTACAAAAAAAAATTCAATCTTTATAAATAGCTCTAAAATTATAATACAATTAAATTGGTACTTATCACTTTTTTTTAATAAACGGACGGTACAGGACAATGTATTTCAAGAAGTTAAAAATAAATAAAACTCATTTATGTAGGTAGTTATACTTAATACAATAATACCTACCTATAGTACTATAAACTAGAGACTGCAGTCTAACTTACAGATTTTTAAATCCGAAAAAGGAAAGTAGCTAACGCTCTGCTATAAATTAGATATTAGTTACTCGTTATTAAGTAAATTACTATACATAGAACACTTTCATTAATTAATGGTTATTTAGAGCCTAGAGGTAACCCCGGAGTTACTATCCAAAGTTTAAAAAATGTAAAAAAAAAATGAGTAAGTGAGTACCTATTGCTCTGCTGTAAACTAATACACTATTTATGCGTTTAATAGATCTTCATAATGGATGTGTTAAATTTAAATTCAATGATAATATAACGAAGAGTCGAAGAACAAATTTAAGTTTCTGATCAAAAATAGCCTTCCAGTTTATAACACTGAGTATATTTCATGAATCATGATATGCTGTTTGTTATTGTTATTAAAGAAATTTATTTTATTATTAGAACCTATTATGGTATATCTATACTGTTAGGCTGATTTAATTTTTACTAAGAACATAGCACTTATTATATTGGTCTTAATTCTTTTCGATTTTTAGTTAGTATCACTTTACCGTAAAACAGTGTAAATATAGGTTCCTAGCATAAATAAACGATATTTTAAAATTAATTAGTATAATTTATTAATCTACATATTTTTAAAATGACATTACTTATAGTAAAAAAAACTAAAACCTATAATACATCATAAAAGTTTTATTATAAATATTTGTATTTATTAAAAATTATTTATTTTAAATGAAAAAATAGTCCTCTAATAATTTATAAAAATAAAAGGATAACAAATATCTGCACAGGACTGCATCGAACACAAGATGAAATTTGTTCAATTTTAATTAAACAACGCTATGAGCATAGAATACCAAAATTAATCATAAGTCAAATTGCAAAGACAATCGACATGTTTAGATTTAAGAAACTAATAGATATTTTAGAAACTGTAGTATTATATTATGTAGCGCTGACACCGTCATGGAACGAGACAATTCTTCCGCGAATTTTTAATTGGCTTATCGCCGAAACAGAAACCGTTGCAGTAGCAATTGCACAGATCATCACAAATATTTTAATTCACGTGAGCAATAAACGCCATTGTGGCTATAGACTAATCGTTCGTAAAAGTATCACCGAACAACTACATAGACACCATGGCCGAAGGAGATAAAAAAATAAAGTTACGAGTTGTGAAGAACACGTATTGGGGTGAATGATCGGCCGTCTAACACCATAAAGTGTTGTGTCAGTGATCAGTAACCAGCATTACACCAGTCACTACTATTTGTTCCTATACTCCTATATGATAACATGGATATTTATGCATATAGGTATATCTTAGTTCGTATCAAAGCGGATTGATATCAAGGCCTAGGGCTTAGGGGATACTTAAATACACATGATTTTCAATTTTTTTACACTTTTGGTGTACGCATGCGCAATACAACTTACATTTTTTTACATATTCGAATAGATTATTTTTTTTTTTTTATTGTTTGTATAAAAAGTTTTTTTCTATTTACAAAATTTACCAAGTTAGAGAAGTCACTATTTCAGTTAAAGCATAGTTCGTGTTTAATGAAATTTTCACTTATAACCACTGGAAATAATAAAATAAATATTCAATTTACCTTATCTGTTTATAAATAATAATTTAATAATATCATATGTCGTCCGGATAGATATTTTTAGTATATGATAATTTTTGTTTCGTTGATTCTTATAATACAATTACAATTTTAACTATTTTTATAGTAGAATTCTATTTTATTTTTTAATAGTCTTAATAACGATAAGATAATCAAATAATATAATTATTAAGGTATTTAGTTTGATGAAAAAGGTTAGGTAAGGTTAAGTTAGCCTGCATGTGAAATTTTAAGTGAAGAGCAAATCAAGGCGCCAACTATGACTGCATTTTTAAGGAGATTATTCGAATCATGTTTAGAACATTATGGTAAAAATTTTGAACAATTTATAAGATAAATTTATTTTATACATTTTATTTTGTATTATAATATTAATATTACTATTATTAATAGTTTTTTGTTATAGGTTTTTAATTATTACACTTGGCGAAAAAAAAATGTTGTACACTAAAAATAATATTTAATTACACCAAACTCACTTTATTATTTCTTAATAATTATATTATCTGATTATCTATTCGGAAGACATACGATATTATTAAATTATTATTTGTAAACAGATAAGGTAAAATGAATATTTATTTTATTATTTCCAGTGGTTATAAGTGAAAATTTTGTTAAACACGAACTATGCATTAACTGAAATAGTGACTTCTCTAAATTGGTCAATTTTGTAAATAGAAAAAAACTTTTTATACAAACAATTAAAAAAAAACAAATAATCTATCCGAATATGTAAAAAAAAATAGTGTTTCCATTTAAAAAAATGTAAGTTGTATTGCGCATGCGCACACCAAAAGTGTAAAAAAATTGAAGATCATAAATAAATGTGTATTTAAGTATCCCCTAGGCCTTCTAAAATATTTACTTCAATACAAGGTCATCCAGCTAAGATATTTAGTACTGGGACAGCCACACAATGTGCGATAAACAGTATAGGTTGAGAACCCATGGCTAATTGGTGGGGTAAGCAGTACAGGTTGTGGTACTCAGGGGCCAGTTTTCAGATTATATAGGTATATATTATATTGAATATTATCCATATACCGTAATGCCTGTTCCTGAGTTTAAACTTCAAAATAAAAATATATAATGATGTGCACTTGAACATAACATTATATTTTTTCATTAAAATTAAATTTGTTTACACAAATCATATTATACGCATTTTTCAGAAAATTTTTCTATTTTCATTTAGGCTAAACTAATTCATCCTTGTTAATAAATATATATTTCTTATAAAACTGTCAAGTATGTACTCTACAAATTCTTTACATAACTCTTAGTAGTTGTTCACCTTTTAAAATAACTATAAAAATACATATTTTTAACAATTATAATTGTGCAATAAGATTTTAATAAAATACAATTTTCCAGCCAACAAAACACGGTTTAATTTATTTAACATACATCTATCTTAAAAAGGTTTAAATTTTCTGCTTTGTTTTAGTAATTCAATTTTTGATTTGTCATTATCAAACTTGTTGCGTAACTCCATCAATTCTAAAATGGTAATATTAAATTAATTAATAATTTACATATTTATATTATAAACCATGATTCCTATAATAAATAACCCTGAAATTTTAGACTCTGGAAAAATAACATCATAATTAAGATTGTAGTATGTAATGAAAGTACTAATAATCAATATTTATAAACATAATATACAAATAGTATTTTTTTTTCAGTTTATAACCGACAACACTGCCGGAACAGCTTTTGTATTACTTCCGTGGTGCAATGTACTATAGTATCTAAACTGTAATTACAGATCTAACAAATAAAAAAGGTAACTATAAATTTAACTTTACAATTTCATGATACTATCATATAAGTACAGTACAACCTTGATATAACAGAACTTCAGTAAAACGAAAACCCCAGTAATATGGAAAATTTCTTTGGTGCTTTTTTTCAAATTTCATGTTTTTGAACCCTGACAAAACGGAAACCTCGTTAACAAGGAAAAATTGCATGGTCCCAAGTGAATCCGTCTTATTGAGGTTTTACTGTATTTAGTAATAGACCAGAAAAACCTTCTTTTTTTTTTTGAATATTAATAATAAAATGTAATTTTGCAAAATATCATATGGGGATATTGTTTTGTGAAATCACAAATTATATAGCATTTTAAATACTTACGATTTATTTTAGTCTCTTTAATTTGAAATCGATAAAAGTTTTTCAGTGTTTTCTTTATTTTTTTCTTTGCCTCGTTTTTCATTATATTATTCTTAATAGTTTCCTTGCGCGCAAATCCAGGATTTCGTCCTCTAAAAATGTGGATGAAAAATAATAATGAATAAGTAACTCACAATTAAGCAATAAAGTTGGTTACAAAAAATGTATTAAGAAAAACATGAATTCATGCACCTAAAATATTGTCTCTGAATTTGCTATTTTAAATGTTTATATTTTTTATTAAAATTACAATAATAATTTCAAATGATTAATTTGTGTGAAAATAACAAAAAATTTACTTTTTAGAAACAGTTTTCCACCCATCTTCGTCTTCATTGTCAATTGTTTCTTTTTCAATTTGTATTCGTGCCGCTGATGTTTTATCATATTCAGACATGTATGTATCAATCTCAGATTGTAATTCTTTTACATCAACAATATTGTCATTGTAATTCTCGCACCATCCTAAAAATAAAAATAAAACAATTAATCAATTACAACTTAAGTGTTATAATTTATATTTGCTTTTTTACGGTTAACTATGTTTGTGATAGGAGCAGATTGTGTGGACAATATAAAAGGTTCACTTTCAGTACATTTTAGTGATAATGCATTTTCTAAGCCAGATGTATGTGCAAACACAACATAAGCCACTTTAAAACCCTGAAATTATAATCTATTATTAATACATAATATATGCATACAAAGTAAACACTCATACCTTAACCAATTTCGGGTTGAAATATTTTGATGGTATTACTTCTGGTTCAATTGGAGTGGGTTCATTGTGAAAAAATACAGATTTTACTTTACCACATCGACGAAATGCGTGTTTCATAATTTTCTAAAATTGTACAATTAAAATATGTAAAATAGTTGCTTTTATAAATAAATATAATAAAACTTCATAATAATTTAAGTATCACATATTCAAACATAATAAAGTAATAAAATTGTTTAAAATGTTTTTGATTAAAAAGTTTATTTGATAACTACTTAATAGTTTAAATTGCCTAATTTTATAAATTTATGTAGTTTATTGGTTATTGAAAAATTAATAACATATTTACAAATATACAAAACTTAATATGGATAATTACTTGATTGCAAAATTCAGGAACACCAACAACAAACAATGTCTGATATTCTGGTTTTTGAGCACATTTGTCTCTGGTTAAATGCATTTTTAAAAATAAATGACGAATAGCTTTGGAATTCTCATTGACTTTTACTGGGAGAACTACAAAGATGGAATAAATTATAAGGTATAATTTCAAAATTCTTAAAACGAATTATATGCTTATTGCTTACTATTATAGTAATATAAGTATTGAAATAGTAACAAATAACAATAATAAAATGTGCAAAAACAAATTACGTACCTTTAAAGCCAACACAGTCTTCCATGGTGAAACTATCGAATAAAAAGAGTCAAAAACAAAATTAATATATTTATGTTATTAAATATTAAGTAAGAATTAACACATTTCACATTCACACGTGAGTAGTGAATGATAAATAATTTATTAATGAATACACAAAATTATAATCACAAACCATATCTTTAATTTGTTATCACCTTTATAATCATAGCCGTACAGTGTGCACGAATGATGAGAGCTGAACTTTCAAAATTCCTATCGTATAACACTGCTTCTAATTTTTTGTGGGCACCTGCAATTATTTTTTATTCTACTGCACCGCGTGGCGATGAAATAAAAATATATAATACAATATTATACCTATCCGTACTTCGTATTCGCTGCCGCAAGACGCGACCATCATATCTATAATTAAACGTTATTTCATTTGATTAAAATCTTCATCGTGTAAGTGAAATCCATCGTAAGATATGTGCGAAAGACTTTGTTATGCACAAATAGAAGCGTTGAGAATTCGATAAGAAAATATGATGTAGACTAAAGCAAAGTAATGATTTCATACTACAAATGAAAATGATAATATTTACTTATAGATATATATAGACATAGTGTATAATATATCCTATATATATAGCCATACGCCCATACAGGTATTATACATATTACTATACACATATATTATACCCCACCCATTAGTTAAACTATTAAAATATTAAGTCGAATCTACATAATAAAATAGTAAATAAAACCTCAATTTTCTCATCACAGAAATGATAACATTACATTTTTCAATTTGCTAATTTAATAATTTAAATTAGATGTAGCTGGTACCTATAAACCTAATTATTATAATATAATTAAATTAGTGTATTTACCTATACATAATTATATATAAGACGTCAAAGAGCTTTCAAACATTATTGTGTCGTATATTTTAGTGTGAACTCAATTGATAGCTCCACTTATAGATTTAACATTATAATTTATAAGTATGTTCTGCATTGATCAAGTGTTGCTCATATGATGGCGTGTATATAATTTACCGACTCACCCTGACCATCGCCATGAACATATTGGCGTTCGGAAATATTCTTTAATCTACTTCTACACAGTTCTAAATAATATATAATTTAAATAATATTTTTCAATTATTTGGTTATTGTTCTTATACTTATATAGATTTCATATTAATTAATAATAGGTACACTTATTTAGACCTTTTAGGCCCCCTACGCCATCAAAACGCACCATATTCGTTATTTTACATAATTGTAAGTATACAATGTTAAATTAAATTAATATTTTAATAGTATAATACACTAATACCTCTATAAGTACAAATTTAGTTAAATTAAAATTAAACGATAAGCAGTAAATCAGTTTTCCATATGGATGTATACTTACGAGTACGAGTACTATGCAGTTATGCATGTGCAGTCTACGCACGAATTAAGATAATTATCTTAAATCGTGCTACATCCACATCCACTACACTGCATATAGTATAGTCCATAGCAATCAGTCATCAGTCCATAAGTGTAATGACTAATGGATCATTAGGTTATCTACTATATAAATTTATATTTATGAATGAATCGAGCTGAACAATGCTACAATAACGCGTTATACTGATATAACACACATAATAAATGTTGAATAGCAACCTTCAAAAAACTATAATATTTAAGGGAAAAATGTTTCTGAACTGAATTAAAGTAATTCATTTAATTATATTATTATTATTATTTTTTAACCTATCTTATGAGAAAAATTCTCTCATTTTTATAATTTCATCTCATTTATATTATAGTATTATACCTATATTCATTAATAATAAATAGTGTATTAAAAAAGTTTTATTACAAATTAAAATTGTAGACTGTATAGTAATGTTTTTTAATGGCATTGTTGTAATCGCTAATCGTCTCGGGCAATTGCATTTATCATACAAAATATAGATGATTGATAGATCGATAAATATTATTTTAGAATGGCTGAATAGGTGTTCCATGTTTTCTAAACGACACAGTATTCAGGTATCTACGTATAATAGCACCATTAAACATTTTATTTTTCTTCAACTTTCAAGTTAGATTAACTTCATGAATTATATAACCCCGAACAGGATAATTTGAGATTTTAATATGCTTCTCTTCAGTACATAGATCTAACAGATCATTCTTGTTTCTGTTTTATTTTATTATGTATTTATGTTTTTGAATTTTTTTGATAATTTTAATTGTTAATTAAACAAATTGAATCATCATACAAATTACCAGTAGTGGATCTGAAGCTCATTTAAGGAGGGGGCGAATTTGTATCATAGATTGTTAGATACTATCCTATATTCCATAAATAATGAATATACTATATAATTCAAGTAAAAAAAAAAGCCCAAGAGGGTTTATCGCCACCTCCCCCCCCCCAAATCCGCCACTGCAAACTACATAGATCACAAATTTGTGAAATAGTAAGACCAATATTTTATCTAAATATATATTTAAAATCTAATTAATAATTATTATTAAATATTTAAAAAAAAAATTATTATTGAATACATATCCTAGTATAATTGTAGTAATTGTACTATTATATATTAATTATTATGAAGTTAAAAATTTAATTATATTGACATGCAGTAAAATTGTGCTAGTATAATCTAAGTAGTATCTAAGTATAAAGCAAAATGCAAAATATGTATTTCTCGATGTTATATGAATTAATACTTTTTTTTAATAAATATACAAACCTTTTTTATGAAAATTAAGTATACTTTCAGTACTTTTTTTAAATATAAACATTGATATAACAAAATCCACATTAAAATTGAATAAGTAAATAACCATACAAAAACCCAAATATTTCAGGGGTGTTTGAACACCCAAAACACCCCACTATGTATGTGCCTGAATACCATGTGAAAAATGTCAGTCCTATAATATTTTCACATACTACACAATATGATCATGATTTAAGGTACCACTAAATATCTCACCTGTTGTTTGATCTATATAGAAATAATGAAATAGAGTGTTCAGGGATCAAAAAGGAGTACCAAAATACACATTTTCGGGTAAATTTCAAATTTTTACCTTTTGGCACATGCACAATATAACTTACCTAACTATTTAACGTATCTTTTTGTTATTAAATGGCTACACTATTATTTTCGGTGAATTTGGATAGAGTATTTTTTTTTTATTTACAAAATTGATCAAGTTGGAGTAAGTCGAAAATTGTATTTATGCGTAGTTCATTTTTCACGACATTTTAACTTATATAATGTATAAGTGTATGATGTTATTTGTATTTCTTTAACGGCATTAATTAAATTAATAACAAAAGAATTAGTTTAACATTAAATTTTTTTTTTTTTGATTTATACCTTGTAAGACTATAGTAAGACATATTATATGAAATGTCTGAAGAGGATGGTATCCTTCGCCATGCGTCCCGTTCTATAGAAACTATAGGCGTATATTACGTTGTCATTCATCATATCTAAATTAAAACTTTTTCAGCAATATTCATGTTCATAAAATTATAGTAAAATTTAACTAATAAACAGGTTTATCACATTGGTAAAAATACTAAAAACTAATATGGCATAAACAGATCTAGTTAAAGAATAAAAGCAAAATTATCTTTTTCATAAAATTAATAATAAATAATAATAATTTGATTATAAAAACTATATTAAGACCATCACACTAACATTTATTTTCTCTGTCTATCTCCATAATATTTTTTAAATAAGTTATTAATGGTTAAAAATTATCGAAAGTATTTTAAATTGAAACTTACTTATATTTATAAAAAATATAAATATGAAAACCTATCTAGTCAATACACGCAGGAAATATTCTTCTTTATAAAGTATATTATAGGTAGCTTTGCTCTAAACTGAACTTGAGAGTGGTAATTTTGGAAATACGGAATATCTTCGTTTCTATATATATGTAGGAGATACTGAGATAGACAAGGAAAACAAATGATGGTATAGCGGCACATTAACAAAAAAAATTCCACTATATAAAAATAGTTTTAATGGTAACCACAACATTTTAATGAACTAAATACGAATTATTACATACTTGAGTTATCTATCGAGTTAATTTACGTTATTATTAAATTATAATTTGCAGATAAAATACCAGCTAGATGTCTAGATAACGTATAATTAAATACCTATTTTATTTTTATAGTGATGGTTTTAAGTTAAAATTTTGTTAAAAATACATTACCCGAATTTTTAGAAAAACAACGATGTTGCCGTTTTAAAAAAAGTAAATATTATATTATAAAGTATCCTACAATAGTGGCCGAAACATTTCAGAATTGTTGTTCGTTTATAATATGGAATGATTTATCATTGAATTCAAATTGAATACCCTATGGCTCTGTAACATTATAACAGTGACACGTTATTTTTATACATTATTCACTTGTAATTCAATACTGACATTTGGCTTTGTTCGTAGACTTATACGTAATATTTTCGGTGGGTTAATATGGGGGAGGGGAAGCTGGAAACTTTCGAGATCAAAAGAAATTTATACAACTATAGGGGTATAATCTTGGGGACAAATTGTGGTAAAACTAAAAATCTATTAGGTATGAAAAAGAGGACTTTACTCCTCCACAGAGGTATATTTTCCAATATATAATCAGTATTTTAGCTATAAGTTAGTGTATTATAAGAAAGCAATGGCAATAAGAAAAATATTGTACCCTCAACTATTATAACCACAAATTAATATTTTTTTAAAACATAGGTAAGTAGTCGAAAAAAACAAAATGGTATACGCTATCATTATTGAACGATATTATGATTATATATATACCTAGTTATCATAAATTAAAAAAGAATATTATCATATTATAATGCATTTTTTATTTTTGATGTTAAAATAAGTTTAATTTTAACTTATAACAGGAGACAAAAGACACTATTGTCTATTGCCCACTCTCTGGATTATGTTTATGAATACCACAATACATAATAATAATAATTGTTGAATTTGGGCATAACTACATGATGCCAATTTAGTTGTAGTAGTGTGTATATGACAAATATAATAATAATCATTATTATTATATTCCATGAGCGATGAACAGGACGACGCTCGTCGCTTGGGTTGTTAAATGATCATGTTTTATGCATTGCGCATTTGAGAATAAAATACGGATTGCTTGTTCGTGGTAACTGAAAGTTGTGGAAAAAAAACTGAAAAATAAAGATTTCCAAGAATTTTTTTTTTTTTTAATGTGAAAATATGTTTTTACACCGAGTATGATAAAACAAACAAATTATGACCACCGGACTTTCTTTTAAGTTATACTTAAAACTTATTTAACATATTATTTTAAAATTTAAAAGTTTTCAATAACTTTAAAATATGAATATAGCGTGTTATTCATTCCACATCGATGATGTTTTTTTACTTTCACACAGTTACACGTATAAAACAATTATCAATTAAAAAAAAATTTAATAAGTGTTATTTTGAAATTATTATTTATTTTAGACTACTACAATTTTTTAAATTATCAATTGCTATTAGTAACTTATTTTTTAATAGTATTGCGGTAGGCAATTATATACAATTTGATATGTAGGTAAATGGGATAAATGGCCAATGGGTATGTGCATCAAAAAAGTGTTTATGTATTTCGATATTTGTAAATTGTTGTAAAAAGAATTTACGAGGAACCCTGTATTAAGTTTTTTTTCAAAAACATTTAATCATAGAAAAATAGAACTAAAATATTTAAATTTCTATAAATGACAAATAAAGTACAAACATATTTTAAAGAGTGTGTCTAAAAAATCCTTGTATAAATATTTGGTAAAAATTCAAATTTTCTATTAAAAACCACTTCCTGAATTAAAGCTTGATGCTTAAAGTATTAATACTGCTTTAAAAAGTGAAATCACACGTACATATTATATCATCGTAAAACAAATACATTAATTACTTCACATAAAATCTTAATAATTCACAAATTTTTTAAATACTTCAAGATTCAGTATCTTAGATCACATATCTTGAAAAAGTATCTACTTGAACAGTACTAAGTAAATAAAATATGTTGGCGGTGCAAATTAAATTTTCTTGTCACATTGGAAAAAAGTTCGCGCTACCACTGTGTGGCTATACGTAAAGCGTAGATGTGGGAGGGAGATTTCCCAAGTCAGTAGATTAAGATTCTGTATGTTTAAGCCTGAATACTTCATTCATATGGATTATATCGCTAAAGATTGCATTGATACAATAGGAACAAATTTTAAATGAATACAATAAAATAGTTTAAACAATACAATGCATTTTTTTATAGCCACTTCAATATATTAATTATTAACACTTTTAGAGTTATCTGCAATTCGTCACTCACTGCAAGTGCAATGTTCACGTCCCTTACCCGTAAATATTATGACGAGTTAGATAATATACATATGGAATAAACAAAGCAACATTACAAGGCAACACAAATTACTTGCATTAACCTGCATATGGACTTTTAATAATTATTATTTATTTGTGATATAATATTAAAATATACGAATTCATATAGCAGTTAAACGATGACTGTACGGTGTACGAGTACCTATAAATAAACCATAAAATTAATATTATGCGTCTAACATATTATAATATTATATAAACTACCTACACTTAATGTACAAAATTCAGTTAGCCTACGATTCGTGTATGCAGAAAAACTGACTAATAGCATTTTTGGCAAGATAATTTTTATTTTTTCCACAATTTGCAGTTCCCAAATAAGTGGCATTGGCCACAGCTGCCAGCGATATTTCAACCCCTAAATTTAACGCACCACAAATATAATTGTAAAAAAAATGTTTTTTTTTATATACTATTAATTAATAGCCGTCTGGCAATTGGTAATATGTGGTGTATATGACGAGTTAAATATATATAAAATATACTATTATTATAGTTGCAAAGATTCCATTTTTAGCGAACATATCTAAAAATATATACGCTGCGGCTGCGTCCAATGACACATGTAGATAGCAGTCGAGCGGTACCTATCGACCATGCGAAGGGTGCATGGTGCATCGAGTTACTATATGGAAATCGTGAGGTTGGCGTCTGCCGCTAGCGAGTTTACTCATGAATATAGGCAGCGGTGGACCTTCACCAATGCAACCTGGCAACCACATTGATGCCACTACGCCAGCGCAGAGTCCGCGCGTCCGCAAACGTGTTTCGTTATTATGCTACCGAATTTCCTGAAAGAACCACCACCTTTCTATGATTTTTCCCATGCGACGGCGGCACGACCATCGCGTGGTGTACTGCAACGTGCCGTGCGCGCGCCACACAACCACCCGCGTTCGGTACAGTGCCGTTGGTGTGACGCGTTCAGCTGCTGTGCCCCAGACACCCACGACTCCCTGGTTCCGCACGACCCTCCTGCGACGGCGTTGGGTTTACACACGATTAAGTTTAGAATAGTTTATTTTCACTAGCTATCTGCTGGCCAACTTCACCTTGTACAGATTGCAATCATTATAATTATAATATTTTTCCACGCGATACAAACTGCAGCGGACACCGATGAATGGCGATAACACATTAGCACGTACATAGTATTCTTGCGTCTTGGACTACCTACTGTAATAAAATATGCGATGCAAGCGATTCGTTTTGACGATTTTTGAAAATTTCAATGACCATACGATTTCGCGCTCGATTTCCCGCCACCGCCCGTAAGGGTAACAGACAATTATTTCTAGAGAGCGAACGCAAAAAAAAATCGCCGGCACTGAACGGATCAGCATCACACCGATGAGTGTGTACATTATGTATGTGTTTAGAGGATCGTGACGGGTGTCATGTTCGCGGTTTAGTTGTATCGGAGGTGTGCGAGTGTCGGCGTGTGGCCACAAACCGTGTGTGTCAACGAGCGAGAGAGAGAGAGCGTGCGGCGCAAAAGACCGCTAGCGAGTGAGAGAGAGAGAGCGAGAGAGAGCGCACGCGCCGCTACCACCGTCAACACCACCACCACCACCAACACCACTACTAATACTACTATTACTACTCATACTACTAGTACTACTACTACTACTACTACTACTACTATTACTACTACTGCCACCAGCGGCGGCGGCAACGGCAGAAGGCAGAAGCACAAGTAGTAGCGAGCGGCGACGGTAGTGTGTTTTTCGCGTGAATGTATGCGCGCGCTAGTGTTAGTAGTGTGCGTGTCAGTGTGAGAGTGTGCGAGCAGAGCAGCAGCGTACCGCCGAGTGTGTGTACGTGTGTGTGTGTGTGTGTGTGTACGCGAACGGTGATATATAGATAACAGCACCGCGCGCGCGTTTTTGGGCACTACGCGCCACCTCACTGCCCGTCCGCCGTGCTCGCGCACCGTTCGCTCCCACCGCTACCCACCAGTCACTGTCACACACACATACACACACACACACACACACATACACACACACACATGCACACACTCCTCGGCCTGTGTGTATCGTCCGCCACCGCCACTGCCCGCCGCGTATAGTGGTGTCGTCGTCGCCGCCGCCGCTGCCGCCGCCGCAGCCGCCGTCGTCGTCGTTGTCACCGCCGCCGCCGCCGCCGCCGTCGTCGTCGTCGTCGTCGTCGTCGTCGCCGTCGTCGCCCCGTCGTTATTGTTTTCGTGGTGGTGCGAACGAGTAACAACAATAACAATAAAACCGGTGTCGCCTCTAAACGAGCCGTAGCCTAGTGCTGGCCTCCGCCCCGCCGTCGCCGCCGCCGCCGCAGCAGCAGCCGCAGCCGCCCTCCCGCCGGAAAGCCACAAAAATAGGCTGGCCTAATGTTATGGGGTGTTTTGGAAGCGCCGCGGCCAAGACGGACCACGACGATGCGAAAAAGGGCAAGGAGACGAACAAAAAGATAAACCAGCAGCTGCAAAAGGACAAACAGGTGTACAGGGCCACACACAGATTACTGTTGTTGGGTGAGTGAGAGGGTATATATATTTTTTAAAAAATTTTAATTTTTTTCCCGTCTCACATCTCACTCTCGTCAGTCGTTGTGAAGACACCACTAGTCCGGCCTGTCTAGCCACACGTCCTCTCCCTACTCACGATCCACCCTTTTTCTGGTGGGTGCTCGTCAAGTACAAACCCCAAAGCTCTGCCAGAACTTTCCTTGATTTTGGACCCCACCGTATATTGGATGTATCATCTAGCCACTTCCACCTATCAAGTTTTACACAGTGCAATTGCAACTAATGCCTTCCAAAATGTTTGCTTGTCGTGATTGACTTAATGTAGTCTTAAGAAATTAGCAATTTCTATGTGTTGACTCTTCGGTCTTCTGTATAGAGTTTTCTCTGTATTCTTTGTCAATTTCTTTTCGGCCCAATATTTAATACTCTACTACTAACACTAATGTAATTTATATGCATTATCACTCTTGCTTGTTGATAATTGATTTTGAGTGGTACTCTAAGTCAGTCTCTAGAACTTTATTTTGAGTCTTATTACAATTTTAAAAACGTCTTTGGTTTAGTTACCTACCATAATATTTGTTATTGCAGTGAAGCTTATTGATAATATGAAATTTTGTATTTCGGGTAAAAATTGAGAATGTTTTTTCTTTAAAAATCTTCCTTAAAGACTAGGTCATAGATATCAGTGGTTTATCTAACCTCTCAACGATTTCAATGGATAATTATTTTTGTGAAACATAAATGATAATATGATCTATATTTTCATTTTGTATTTTTATTATGAATACTCAATTAAAACTAAAAGTAAACGTATCCATTTACATGGATTTTGAGTATTTGATTAGCTATTCTTTTAAATGATTGTGTCCTTGAAAGTAGTTGAAACTGAAAGATGTAATTATTGATAGTAATCTCAACTTGTCATATTTACCTACAAGTATCAATCATCAATAGACTTGTTTTATTTTATATTTTTCTTCTATGTATAAAGTAGATATACATATATATATATATATATATATATGTATTTTTTTTTACCCAATTACAATATTTACATGTGACAGACGACAGTATAACTATGTTAATAAACTAAACATGATAGTGTATAATATAATCGATTAAAAATATAAACTTGAAAACATGCCAAATGTTGTGTCTTGGTTAGTTTTAAATTTATATTTTTCTCATAACATCTACCAGAAAAATACACAATTCTATACACATTTATATAAAAATGTTCTAAGCGTAACATTACATTTATTTTGATGTCTTTACATTTTTTTTTTTTTACATCAAACATTCTCTTAAAATGTGTGTTGGTGATATTAACAGATTGTCTTGTTATACATCAATATTTATTCAAATGAATGCACCTTTTTTTTTTCTAAAGAATAATATACCTATATTGATGATGTACCCAAAAAAGAGTTTAGGTATGGTTAACAATAATATAAGTTTTAATGAATTAAAGAAAGACTAATGCTCAGAATAGTTAAACAGATTGTTCAAATAAAGAGAATTCCTTTCAAAGCTTTAAACACTGATTCCTAATTGACGGAAGTATTATTGTCACGTCCAACAATAATGAGAATATTTTGTTTTCAAAAATATTCTATTATTTCAGTAGTATCACTATACATAGTTGTTGAAAAATGTAAAATATAAAATACTGAAATAATAAATTAAGATAGTTGAATGAAACAATAGTAGTAGATACTCAAACCATGTCTTAACCAAATTTACAGTTAATGAATATCCTTGGGGTACCACCACAATAAATTGTTTTTATATTTAGACAAATCAAATTGTATATTATAACCAATATCAAAAATTTGGGTAAGGTAGAAACTAACAAAAATTAAAAATATCTGTTTTCAAATTTTCAAATTCTATTTTTTTTTTTTCGTAGGAGCTGGAGAATCTGGTAAAAGCACAATTGTTAAACAAATGCGAATATTGCACGTAAATGGATTTAGTGAAGAGTATGTATAATAATGTTACTTTTTGAATTCCAAATTAATATAATTCAATTTTATAGAGAAAAAAAACAAAAAATTGAAGATATTAAAAAAAATATTAGAGATGCCATATTGGTAAGTTTTTCTTGTCATTGAATATTATTATAATTAAATATTGTGTATATAATATGTACAATATATATTTTTATAGACAATTACAGGTGCCATGAGCACACTCACCCCACCAGTACAATTAGAACACCCAGAAAATCAGTTTAGAGTCGATTACATGCAAGATGTTGCCTCCCAACATAATTTTGAATATACAACGGTAAGTAATAATTCTAATAATTGTTGGTAAATTACTCATTATTTTTTTTTTAAATACTATTTCATCATAGGAGTTTTATGAACACACAGAAATACTGTGGAAAGATAGAGGTGTACAGTCTTGTTTTGACAGATCTAATGAATATCAACTCATTGACTGTGCAAAATAGTAAGTATTTCACTTCAATATTTTCAAAATGTAATCTCAACATATCTATAAATATATATTAAATAAAACTATATAATATGTAATCAATGAAAAACTTTAAAAACATAAATATCCATGTTATGTTATTTGCTTAACATAGTATAAATTATAGTAATGTCCTCTTTTAGTTAGAAGAAGTGATATTTAAATTTTAAATTTTCTGTTTGGTTAATTATTTTTTGTTTAGTTGTAAGACAGTTGGCATTAACTAAATTATTTGTTTTACATTTTCAATATATTATTATTATTAAGTACTTTGTTTGCATTTATGAGAGTTTAATGTACTATTTTTAAAATAGAAATTTATTTTTAATATGTATTTTCTTGTCAATTTTGATTTATTGATTATTAATTATTACACAATTTAAAATATCTCATTTCTTGTCTGAATGTTATAATTATATAAGATACATACAATATTTAAATAATAATAAGTTTGTATTTTTATACAATACACTGTTAGGTTTAATTTGTCTTAGAAAAATCTTACTGTTGGTAACATAAGACCAATCAAGTATTTATTTTAAGTGGGAAATAGAATAAATAAGCTTTCTTTGTATGATAATTAAGTATATTAATTTTTATTTCAGTTTTCTCGATCAAGTACACATTATCAAGCAACTAAATTATACCCCTTCAGAACAAGTAATTATAATATTCTTACTTAATTATACTTATACATATATGTGTTTTGTTACAAAACCTTTTTTTAAACATTAATTTATGATTAATTTAAAATAAATGGCATTTGTTAAGTATAATCTACCAGGTAATTTTTTTAGTTTAATATGTGACTTAACAATCTCAATCTCAACATGATTAAATAAAATCATGTGCTAAAAATAGTTTTATTAAATTAATCAATTTATATTTTTTGATATCATGCTTATTCTAAAAATGTTTTTAATTTTAAACTGATGGCAATACATTATTAATAAATTGTAAGTGATCAATTAAAAATAAAATAAAATGTTAACTGAAATTATGACTTATTAACCTTTTAATGTAGAAATACAAACATTGATACATACTTAATTTTTTATTTTACGAGATAGAAATTTAAAACATTTTCTATTTTGTCAAACAACGTAACAATATCAAAAATTAATTTATTAATATTTTATATTAGCTCTATGTAAATTAGTTATTATTAAAAAAAAAATTCAAATTAAAGGCATTTATCTGTAACAACTACTTCAGTGCATTTAATATATTTATTTTATTATGTATTACTATTGGCTATTGTAACTGCAATGAATAATAATTTAAAGTAAATTAATAATAAAATAAAATAATGTTATATCAATGAAAATTTGGTTGGTCGCTCAATATTACTCAATAACTTGGTATGTAAATTACTTTATCATTGCCAAAAAAATATTAATCATGTGTTGTATTAAATATAAATAAATGCATAAAAATATTCAATGTTCATATATTTTTAAATATTGTAAAGTATTTGAGTAGAAGTTTTGTATAAAAGTATTCAAATACTTTTTTTGTATCAAATACCATTTTAAATTCAACTTTGAAATATTGAATAGATTATTATTTATTTTAAATACAATTTTTCTATTTCCAATAAAACTTAACTACAAAAAATTGCATAAATTACACATACAGGATAAATGATTGATTATTCATTATTGTTATGTTTTAGATAGTGAATCATTACATAAATAATAAGAAACAGTTTATTTTATAAGTAGATGTGTTATTAAAAGCTACTTTAGTAGACAAATATCCAATTATATTTTTTAATTATCCTCATTAGTACACAACAATATTGTCCGGAGTCATTCATTTTTTTGTATGATTTACGATAGGTTTATCATAACAATAGCATTATTTTTATTTTAGTTTTATTAATATTTAAACTATGTTTACTATAATAGTATTTAAATAACTATTCTAAGAGTATTTATGTATTTAATTAAACACTTTTAAAAAATATTTTTTAAAAATTATTTTTTAGTGATAGTTAACACAATCAGTTAAATATCGATTTGAAAATAATTTTTTCATTATATTTTTTAAATTTGGTATTATAATTTAATAAATTATTTTTAGGACATACTTAGGTGCCGTGTTTTAACTTCTGGTATATTTGAAACACGATTTCAAGTTGAAAAAGTTAATTTTCAGTGAGTATACAAATTAAACTTAATTAAATATTCCAGTATATTGATAATTATTTTTTTCAGTATGTTTGATGTGGGAGGCCAAAGAGATGAAAGGCGTAAATGGATACAGTGTTTTAATGATGTCACTGCCATCATATTTGTAACTGCTTGTAGTAGTTACAATATGGTCCTTAGGGAGGATCCCACTCAAAATCGACTCCGTGAGTCATTAGACTTGTTCAGAAGCATATGGAACAACAGGTATTTAGTTTATTTTTATTTTATTATTATTGAGCTTTAAATTATTACTTTTTAATTTTTAAAGGTGGTTGAGAACGATATCAGTAATATTGTTTCTGAATAAACAAGACTTATTAGCCGAAAAAATCAAGGCTGGTAAATCTCGGCTAGAAGATTATTTCGCCGAATTCACCCGTTACCAAACGCCAATGGATGCTACTCCTGATCCAGGAGAAGACCCTCCAGTTATTCGCGCCAAATATTTCATCCGAGATGAGTTCCTTGTATGCAACTTTTATTCACAATCTTGTTTACTTTTATAGTTGAATAATAAGTTTAATACTAAGAATTTTTTTTATTGATTTACAGCGCATCAGTACTGCCAGTGGCGAGGGTAAACACTACTGTTATCCACATTTCACCTGCGCTGTTGACACTGAGAACATTAGACGTGTTTTCAATGACTGTCGCGACATCATACAAAGGATGCATCTGCGCCAGTACGAGTTGCTATGATCTCTCCCTTACCCACACACATATACATACACAGGTCTCTTCATTATTCTGCAGCAATTTTGAGTAAGTAATTAAAATATTTTAAGATACCATTCATTTGGGTTCTTAAATATAATTTTATTGAACATAATATAAACATTCATTATTATTATTATTTTTTTTATTAAATACCAACTTTTATTAATTTAACAATATGTTTATTATGTTTAATTACTATGGTAAATAAATACATTTTTATAGTTATAAATTATGATTTTAAAATAAATAATTACTGCTCTGTACAAATAATTATAGTTTATATAGAAATTTTGATTTTTAAAATCATTATTTGTAGTAATATAAATAAATTTTCTCTTTGGTCAACAAATTTCTAATACATCAATATTTTTTGTCAGTATTAATTGTTCTGAGTTATAATTCATTTTATTTATTTTTAATGAAATCATTAATATTTAAAACCTCAAAATATGAATATCCTATGTATTTTTGTTTTTATTGTTTTTTTTTTAATTTTTCTAAGTTAAACTATTCACATCTTTAATTATAATATAATAACATACCAAAGACTATTAGAAAATAAATTTATTATTGTTATATTTGTTAATAAATATCTCGTTTGATTTATTATTTCACGTAAATTATTAATGTGTTTTTATTTAATTTTTTAATAGGCATACATATTTTTATGCACTAAAAATGCTAAGAATAAAATGATTTAATTCTTTAAAAATCCATCTAAATATTCTTTTATTAAAAAATAAGATGTTTCATATAATTCAATAACAAAAAACAAATAAAAGTAATAATTTTTGAAAATGCAACAAAAATAACTAATTAAAACAGGTTAATATGATTCTTCAATGTTCAAAGTTTTTCATTTTGTGAATCATGTCCTTTTCTTTTCATATATTCTAACATCACATTCGCTTATTATTCAATTTTATGAACAATTATAAAATAAAAATTATAATTTAATGTAAGAAAATCATATTGTCTATATAATTGTTAAAAATAACTATGTATGCATTTAAACAACTAACATTTTTAAAATTAAAAATAATATAAATGTATATCATTAAATAAAATTAACAATTTTATGTATAAAAACAACATATTATTATGTTTTAAAATAATTTACTATCTATATATTATTAGTTACTATACACTTGTTTTTTTTTCAAAATAATATACAATAATACAATATTTATATAACAGAATATATGTTTATACTTTGTAATATATTTTTGAAGACTACAATTAGGAGACCAAACACAAAAGGTCACTCGCTTGAAAAATATTTCAAAAAGAAAATCTATGATGTAATCACTTTGGTTGTTACTTTAACTAGTATATTATAGAAAATATTATATTTTAATGTTTTTCTGATAATATATGCTATATTTTAAACTATGGCCCATTATACATTGTAAAGTTTGTAAAATTATGAATTCATGCATTACATTAAATATTTACCAGTTTTTTGTATTGATTTTATCATATAGATCTTAGTTAATATCTGATATAGTGAACTTAAAGATATGACAACAATATTATGAATTATAAAAATATATACTGTTCACTGTATTATTACAGTGATAAAAGATAGTTACATTTAACTTTCTAAACATTTATAATACTATTTAGTTGGAATCTACATGTGTTTATACATGAAAATACACAATTATATAAGCTTTAAATTTATAATGGGTCAAGATATTGCATAGATTTTTAAAAAAATATAAATAATTCCTTCCTCTATATACTATACAAATTAAAATAGAAATTGGTTTAGCTACAGCATTAAATTGTACAACTTATTAGGATGTTTTTACTTTTTTAATAAGTGCAGTTTGGTCTTCTTGTTCTAGTATTTTTGAATATATCCTATCAATATATTAATCCTTACTAAACCTATTGGATTAAAAATAAGTTCATACTAATTCTTAAATTGATAAATTGTATTTAAAAGATCTAAACAAATATTAATTATGATAATAAAATATTAAGTTATTGTCAATTTTATTAAATCATTTAATCAACAAATCGTTAGGTGTTATAAAACTGAAAATTTACTTATCTTTTTTCATATCAATGATATGATTATCTTAGTTTATATTTAATTTCATACTTATTACTATAAATTACTAAATCATCTAACTGTGATAATTTTTCTTTTAGAACTACCATTATAAATAATTCAACACACATATATATATTAATTATTTACTTTTATGGAGTATCATTTAATGGGTATTTTAACAAATAAATCATATAATCTAACAAAAGCAATAATGTTATACATTTTTCTTGTTTAAAAATATTATTAAAATAATTTACCTCATATTTAATAATTATCATATATTATAATTTAATATTGTGAAAGATTTTTTTTAATTTAATACTTTTATAATGCATATTAACATTTTCCAAATATTATATTGATAAAATAAAAATAATCTGGTAAAATTATTAAAAAAATAAGTTAAATTTTGAATTTAATTTATTGATTCATTTTAAATTGTTCCCATTAAAGGAATTATGAGGATGTATTATTATTCTTCATATCTGATTTGTTAAACTAGTATTTTACCAACAATATTAGATACATATTGATACAAAATTTAAAAAATAATGTATTGTTTGCTTCCAATCTTATTTTACAATTTGATTTTCTCCTTTTTATCTAATTTCTTCAAATTTAAGTAAAAATTGGTTTTTATTAATGTATAGTTAGTAAAATTGTTTATTACTATAATCTATCATAAATATGGAAAGATACAATTCATAAAATATAAAACAGTTTTGAAAATTAATGCAAATTTTTTTTTCTTAATTCGATTTTCAGAATCACAGGTTATCAAATCCAAAATCATTTCAACAAACCTAAACATTTCAGTAGTATGTAATTAAAATTGATTCCTTGTGGTGAGCGTTCTTTTACAAGCAGCCAAATAAGGATTTTGCAAAAAGAATACATATCTAGATATTAGGACCTTTGAAGATGTATAGGTACCTATGTTTGCCTAGTCACAATTTTAGATAATTTATTAGTAGAGTAGTTAAAAAAAATTAACAATTAAACTTAAATCCTATAAAAGTATATAACTTTTAATTTAATATCTGTTTCATTATGTTGTTCAATGTCTAGTACAATGAATATTATAAAATATATTCACCAATAAATACATTTGTTTTTTTTTTGCTTTTAAAATTGGTGATACATTTTTCTAACATATAGTAATATTATAGTATGTAAAATTACATTGTCAATGGTTATATTATTGTTAACTATTATTTACCAGGTACAATAATGTCCTAACCTAATGATTATATTATTTGTATTAAAATGGATACCTAGTTCAAGCCTTTTTACTACAGTTGAATGTCCAAATTCAATGATGTAAATAATTGTATGCATTAATATAATTTTTTTTAACTATATAATATTTGCAACGTTCCATTACAAAAAAAAAAAAAAATCGCACAATTGAAAATATATATTTATCGTCTAAATATATATAAATTAATTTTTAATATTACCGTTATGAATGTTATACCAGTAAATCCAATGGTAAAATTTCCAAATCTTATGTAATTACGTGTATAGACAAATATAACTAATTATTATATTATGTTTGTAACTTACTAGTTTCTTTAAATAATGTATTATTTGTTTCTTGTTATAAGTCATATTTTTAAGTTATTATATATTTTTTTGCTCTGGGATAATATATGCATTTTTAAAAGAACAACAATTTGTTTACATAACAGAAAAGCATTATTAAAAGATGGAACATAAGTTTTCTGTGCTTATAATCAATATTAATTGTGCAACATGAACATGTACCAATATTTTGTTTATATTTATTTCTTTTGTATTTCATTTTCATTTTGTTTGGTGCTGCTTGCTTATACTTCCTTCTTCTTCCCATCCTCCATTGTCATCAAAACTTGTTAAACTAAAAAAAACATGTACAATTATTAAATCTAGGTTTTGATTTTTATTTTTCATAAGTTAACCAGTGTTTTTTTCTTCAGAGGGTGATATTAAAACTAGGACTTTTTTAAAATTGTATTGATTTATATCATTATTATTATTATTATTATTATTATTTTTTTTTTGTACATAGATTTAGTGTGAGGGTCTGCCAATATTTAACATCATCACGCGAGAGTCAGTTGAAACCATTATTGTAAAATTAGTCGTCCTTTTCATTATGTTATATTATGTGTGTATGTGTGTATATGTATATATATATAATATATATATATATATATATATTATATATAAAATACTAAACATAATAGAAATATATAACCTAAAAAAAAAAATGTAATACATTATAATTAAATATTACTACTTTGTTGAGTTTTTTATACATAAAAAATATGTTTATTATACATACAATTATGTATTGCTTTTTGTTTATACCTATTGTCTTTATTATTTGTAACCTAGTTGAATTGTTTTTCTTTTTTTTTTTTTTATTAATGTGTTTATTTTATTGTTTCAATTACTTATTATTTAAATTAACTTTAGAAAGAAGTTTTTAAAAAAATATTAGATTCTGGAGTTTAGAAAAAATTTTGTTAACTTTTTTTTCTATTCTATGATTTATTTTATTGTTGAAAATAATATTGTACTTTTTAATTGCGTATGAGTAATAACTTTGTACAAAAGAAAAATTAGCGCAATAAATAATATTACAATATATACATATTATATATAATATGTATATATAATGTATTTATTTTATTATTGTTTTTTTTCCATTGGTATTGAAATTGCTGTTTTAAATAGCTAATTGTAATTTTACCATTAAAATAATAATAATAAAAAACAAAAAATTTACCTTCTATATACCCTTGAATATTTTAATATTTAATCAATTAATAATTATATTTCATATAAAAAAAAAGAAATGGTTGGGCATCTACTTGTTTGTTATTCTGCAACCAAAGTCCATACCCTAGACCACTGTCAGTAATATTTAATACAAAATTTCAAAACTTATATGATTGATTTACTGATGTCTTACATCTCAGTAGGTCAGGTACACGATCTTAGTTTATTTTAATTTTAATATTATGCTGTTAATTGCTAGTATTTCTATATGATCATTACCATGATTAAAAAATTAAATCAATTTAATGTTAAAATACCTTAAATATCTACCATGTACAATTTCTACCAAGTTTTACAATTATTAATACATTTTCTTCCAATAACAATTAATTCAAATTAGAAATTGATTTAATATTACAATGTACAATTCTCCTATTTGATCTACTCCAATCTCAATATAGGGTTAATAATATGAATGTATTATTATAATGTATATTGGGACAATTGTAATTTAAAAACAAAATTATTAATTTTAAATGGAATGTTAGATCAGGACTGGTAGTATTTAAAATTTTGATATCTATTTTCAGTATTTGTTTACTACCGGTATTTACCAAATTACCTTACCTTTTTAATTACTAATAACACCATATCTACTTCAGTATTCACTGTAAATTTAAATTTTTTTCTAAACCAGGGTATTTTAATATCTATTTTAAAAATTATGATAGTAATTATTCGTTGTTGTTTAAAAATGTTATAAGTATATACTGTGAGGAGTTTTTATAAAAATAAAAAAAGGTTGTAGTACTTATTATGATTTGTAGATCTGAGAATCACAATCTATTAACTGTTTTTACCGAAAATACTGCCAGCCATAAAATATGCGTTTATACTTTGTATATTATTTATATGTTAGGTACTTTATTTAGTTATACTCTAGATACACGATACACTAATACGAATTAGCTAGGTAGTGATATTGTAAAATTGGCTGAAAAAATAAGAAAACCCTATTCTAATCGTGAATAAATTGGTTTTTAAATTATATGAATACATAAACATGTAAATATAATAATAAATAATAAACGATGAAAAATGGCTTGTCAATTGATAATTGTTTATTTAAAAATACAGGTATTTACAAATTTAAATTTGTTTCAATTAAAAAAAAAAAAACGAAAAATATTAGAGGTAATTTTAATATACTATAATAAGTTATTTTAATAATCATAATCTATAATTATTTTCAACAACACACAATATATGCGAAGATATAAAACTGTGTCGGAAATGAAAGTTTCTATTATTGATTCTATACTATATTTACATTAAAATTATTAGAAATGTAAAATATCATTTAAAAAAGTTCGTCATACAGGTATTTAAATTTAATTATAGGTCATATTGATCATATATTTACTTATTATACCTATATCTACTAACAATAGCTAGTAGCTGTAGGTAACTAAAAATGAATTTAAGAGATTACAAAAGAAACAATCTTTAGGTTAGATAATTAAAATTACATAATTTTTAAGCTCTTAAACGTAAATACTATACATTTCTAATTTTACATACATTTTATAAATAAATATATACTCCATTCACAGAGAGAATATACCGATTTTGCGCTTCGCCGCGCGACATCCTGATATTCTGGAAATGGTTTCGATCGCGTTCTCTTGCTAGGCAAAGAGGTATATAGTATAACATTGATTATAGAATATTATTTAAAGTCTATTCTATTATCAATGGTAATATTAGATAGTAGTTACCTAAGTAAGTAAAATAGGTAAATAGCCTTAAATTAAAAAATTGTTGCACAAACGTTTAGTTAATTATTAGGTTTTAAGTTGAATACATTATATATATTAAATTTGTGTTGTTAACTAATTTTAAGAACAGAGCTGTGGCATAAAAAAAATAAATTTAAGTAAGGAATTAATTGTAATTTCTAAAATCTGAGTTTGCAGGGCACGAAAAATAATTAAATAACCATATGGAGCAATATCATAACATTGATAAATAATTATTGTATGACTGCAGTATTGGTATATAATATTCCATAATTTTAAGGTTTGCATTTAAAATGTATTCCGGAGAATTAAAAATATTAAATAACTTTCTAATCGAGACCGTTAATTTTTCAATGCAAATGTTTCATTTTAATCGATTATCCATGTACTTAACTGTCCTAACTGAACCAGTTTTTTGTATATTGAGACCCGTTGGTTTAGCTTTACCAATGTTTTCGTGTAGGGCTACATTATTAAAACTACTAGTTGTGAATTTATATTCATCTAAACACGTACAAAATGATATTATTAGCTGTATAATATAGCTAATAATGTTAAGTTAAATGATATAGTTTATTCTTAAGCAGTAATGTAAGTATATCTAACCAGTAACCAGTTTTTAATTAAAACTAGGCAATTATTTATTTTATTTTTTACTACCTACATCTGGATTAAGGTGATTGCACAGAAACACAGGACGAATATATCATCTGCAAAGTATACAATTTTATGTATGTGTGGTGAGGGCTGATTTCTGAATACATTTTTATTGTATACATAAGACGTAGATTAATATTAGGTATGTGTAATATTATTGGTAATAGTGTTTATAATCAATGGTAATATTTGCATTTGAATGTAATTTAGTAACCAGTAACTGGCAGGTACTACATCACATATCTTATAGTAAACCTAACCAAATCGTACATACATAAATTATAATTCATAACTGAAAACTGGATAATTAAATTATAATAATTGAAACAATTTAAATAACTCTTGACTAAATTATATCATATAAAATACTTGCTCTAAATATAATTAATAGGTACATATTTTACAACTTTTCCGATATCAAGTACTTCCACTTGAACATTAATAACATTAAAATTTGCGAAAACAAAGCTTATAAGTATCATGTCCGAAGACACATATGTTATTGTCAATATTATTTAAATGAGTTTCATATATAGCGTGTACCTACTGATTTATCAAGACTATACTGTCTATACTTATATAAATGTTTAAACATAATAAATAATATTTAGTACAACGAATTCAATATAACCTATTTATAAATGGCACGAATCAAATTATTTAAGTACCTACATAAGACTAAATGAAACTTGTAAATTACTTTAAATGAATATTTTAAATTCCGAACGGTGCAATAAATGCATTTATTTTACAAGATTCTACAATTATGTGTTTTTTTTGCGTATTTATACACAATAATTACAAATATTTAATAAGTAATTGAAAATATACTTCGATTTTAAACTTTGAGGGTGGTTTAGAAAAGTATTGATTATAATTGGTTCTTTGGAAAGATCAACATTAAAAATGCTCACTGAATTTAAAAATAACTGAGAAAACAAAAAAAAATTAAGAAAAACAGGAAATTTACGTAAAATCAGTTTTCCATAAAATCAATTTTATTATTTTTGGCGTAACTCAAAAACGAATAATCATAGATACTTTAAGTTTAACCAAATGTTTATATAAGCAATTTTAAAATATTTTGACACTACATACATGAGAAATGTCATTGTATGCATTAAATAATATAATAAATAAACGTTGAAAATTTTAAGTACCAACAAATACAGCAAAATAATTTATATCGTTATTTTTCGTTTAAATATCGTTTATAATATAATGATTTCATCTGAATATTTTGCTCTTAAAATGTTCATAAAAAAATTGTGTTTATATCTTTTTAGTTTTTGATTACAGATTACAGAATGATGAACTGCTTATAAGTTATGATGAACCTTGTAATAAGTTTTCATGATTTAGCTATAAAAATTGAACATTTAATACTTTTATTACTACCAAAGTTTGCAAGTGTTCGTGATTTTAATGGGTTTTGTCAAACTAATTAAACTTTAAATTCTTTTAAAAAAAAAAATCGCGCCCTTGCATCTTTAATAATTTTGAATAGCTAAATAATTACGCTTATGTGAAACCTACAGTTAAATAGCGAAACTTTTTTATCGACGTTGTAAGAAAACATTTAAAAGTACAAATGTTTAGAAACAATAAAAACTAAGAATAACTAAAATAATATAAAAGTGACAAAAATAAGTACATGCCTCGACGGTTGATAATTCTTGATATGCGCAGGTGACAGATCTGATAAAAAAAAAATTCTCGAGACTTCAACGATTATTATCTACAAATTTGTGCTTGCACAAATATGGCAGATATTAGATAATATTATCTTAAATCGTGATACTATATTTAATATTTATGTATGTGCTTACTGCTTTGAGTACTTTGACCGTTCGATCACAAACGTTAATAATACACGTTATTAACTGTCGTTTAGTTAAGTACCTTTTATTATCCATTTATTGTATTGTATGGTTCATACAAATTTCGTTACTAGAATCATAACATACGAGTGAACTAGGGTGTAATTGTGATTCGATCAAAATCCCTGTACCTAGTGCTATTTAATAATATTCGTCACGAGCACGAAACAACCGAACGTCTTGGTCCATGCGCATCCAACATCTGAAGATAAGTACCATCAACTGCGACTCTGGTCCCAATCATCCGGTTTCGCAGTCTCCTTGTCAGTCGTCATGTCAAATGACCTGAATCGATTACGGTTGCTGGAGAGTGTGTTCAATAGAGTGACAGAGTTTGCCCGGACTGTGCACAGCATTCTGCCCACCATCAGAGAGTGTGTTGAACTGCACGAGAGACTGTTAGACTCCATCGGTCGTATCTTGTCCTTGTTGCGGCTCATTCGTGATGGTCTTGTCGAACAAACACCTGGGTTGACAAATGGACGATCAAAAGGCTAATGGATAGGTGATACTATCCAGGGTCAATATGACTATTCCTAAGAGGTCAATACACTTACCTAGATATATTATTATTTTTTTTTATGCTGGACTTTATAGTATCATACTATCATGACATATTACTATCTTTATTTCCTTAAATAGTTATTTCTCAAGGGTCCGCATTCTCTGAATCACTTTTTTTTATCAAAAAATATTGTAATGAGATTTATGGATGTCATACGGTTATTAAAACTAACCTAAACCTAACCCTTATATATTGTTAAGGTGTGTATTAGAGAATTATTATAATTAGATAACATTTTTTTCTACTAAAACGCCATTTATAGAGTTTTTTACCATTATTTATGGTATAACAATTTATAACTTAAAAGTCATGTATTCAGGAGTAATTTGGAGTATACGGCATATTTTCATAACACTATTTATAAAGAAATTAATGTATATGAAAAATTATTAATTTTATAAGTATATGGTGTACAGTGAGCAATTAGTATATTATTTTAATATCTATATTTTAGCTAATGATTTGTTTTCTGAGAACTAATGAATAAGCTAAATAAATAATTTTCTACCATATCAAGACAATTTTTTTTAAATACATTTTAGGAAAATATGTATATTCAACCTAAAAGCTTATACTTGCATTCAAATTTCTTTTTTGATTGCATGCAAATTTGCAAAGTTATATGATATTTAATATTCATGTTGTTTAAATATAATTTCCTTTTATATTCCTTATGAAAATGGGATCATTGTATAAGTTCCAGATAAAAAATAAAATTGTGAGTGTACAACATTATAGGATATATATATATATATATTTTTTAATATTGTTTGTTTCAAGATTTAGGTACAATGAAAATAATAATCATAAATAAAATCTTTTTAAGACAAATAAAATATTTGATATATACAATAAAAAAAAATATGATTAAAAATTATTAAAAATTTTGATAAAATGGGCATTTAGTGGAAATGTATAGTTAGATAGGAAATCTAGATAATATGTGACTTTAAATTGCTCTTATTATCTAAATTACAAGTATAATGTATGTATAATTTAATTTTTTTTCTATCTGGATAAAATATATAATATTATATTGATATTAGTATATTATACCTAGAGGCGTGTTGGCCTGTTAGGACATTGAAAATAGTCTTAATGGGTTACAGGCTTTCTAAGGCTGGCTGGCTGGCTGTAAATTTATAAACTTTATACTAAAATAATATAATTATGAATATCAAAATGAATCTATTTAGGCATATTGTAATATACTTGTAAAATAATTTTAAGTGTGAACTGTTACTAATAAACAATAATGAAAATATAAATTTAATTCTATCCAGCACTGCTGTTTTTAACTTTAAATAAACAATAATAAGAATAATTTCATTTAAATTCATGTCAGTGAAGCATGAACTAAATGGTGTTAAATTAAAATATATTTTATAGTAATTTTTGATTAGTGTATTACACAGTGGGACAACTACAGATTTAAAATCTTAAAAATTAAAATGGCTAAACTTACATTTGAAAATTGGCACTCTTTAATATACATGATATGTTACAAAACAAAATTATAGAATTCACAAAAAATACACCAGTTTTTTTTTAAGTACTAACTACTTGACTTTAAATAGAAGTTACCCAAATGTTAATCTCAATCTCCTATTTGTCCATGGAAAACTTTAAATGGTTTCATACATTTCAAATGCATAATATATTATACATGATATTATCCATTTAATGATATAATTAATTTAAATTATATAGGTTTATACCTATTTCTACTATAATAATTTACAATATTGATTTAATATTTAAAAAATATACATATATTTTTATTCATTTCTTTTTTTCTTATCCACCTTTAGTTGGGCCAGTTAACTCTGCTTTCCCAGTGGACTGGATACCCCCAGTAAGCCTCTGGTTATATTAATCAATTGTCAATGCCATAGCTAATATTCTATAACTATATTGCGTTGAAGGGTAAACAAATAATATTACAAATTTCTTGAATTGATATTAAAAAAAAAAATCTTGTTTATCATAAAAATTATCTTTAACCTAGTATGAAAAATGAATAAAGATTTTCCTAAAGTTAACAGTAATTTTCTCAAAGCAATAATAGGTAGTTTAAACAATAAATGTTTTCTACATTTTTATAAAGGTATATACAACAATATCAATATTACTGAATCGATTTGCATTGTAACAGTAACATTTGTAAAAATAATAGTTTTAATATTAAATTAATATTTATGTTTACAAATTTTTACTTTATATGGTTTAACTTTTAAAAGTGGTAGTTTGTTAAAACTAATTTTTAAGTATTTCAAATTTGTCAACAATTTTAATAAATACTTATGTATTTTTACAGATGCAATATTAAAAACTTCTTAGATAACGCATATCAAATGTGCAGTCAGTATTATCTGAGCTGGTTTACAGTTATCATATTTTTTTATAAAATTTTAAATTCTAAGTATTGTAAAAAAGTAAAATAAAGACTGGTGATGTTTAATTGGACAAATTAATTTATAGTTTACTGTATTTTTATTATTTTTTTTTTAAATTAAAATAATTATTTAATAATTATTATTATTGTTTAAGGTTGTTAATTGGTTATATAGTAATATATATTCCCTATTGTATTTAAGTTTGTTATAATTTAACATATTAAAAAAAATGTATTTGTACTAATCATTACCTTTTAAAGTTTTAAAAGGTCATAGTTCATTAATTTTTTTTTTTTAATTAAACAATTCAGTGATTACTATGGACTATAAATAACTGTTTTATTTACTATGTATGTGTACTGAATTCAGTGCTGTCCTTGAAGTTGTGGAAGAAAAGTAAGGCCCTGGCCCTGACTTTCATACTTTATACTTAAATTTGAGGCCTCCAATTTGAAAAAATAAAATAAGAAAATAGGTTTTAAATTTATATTATTTTCATACCATTTATAAGTTAATGTTTTATAAAGAAATAACAAAGGAATTCCTTAGAAATAAAGTAGGTACCTAGTGATATATTTAATAATATGTTATAAACTTTTAACTTATAAGTAATTATTACAGTCAAGCATATAATGTGCCAAATATATTAAGACATAACATTGAGGTACAATAACAATACTTTTAAACAACTCTAGAACTTCTGCTTTCTTTTTTGTTTTATGTATTTCTTATTGGCTATAGCCATCATGATTTGCTCTTTTGAAGAGATGATCCATTTCAGATGCTATAAAATTGTGTTATTTATAGAATACGTTTTTTTCTGATTTTAACAAAAATGGATAATTTTTATGAAGTTCATTAATTTGAATCAATATGAACTGTAAAAAATTGGTACTTATTTTAAAGACACTTGCAAATAGAAATTTATGTTAAGAGAACGTTAGACCCTAGACCCACATGTGTTGTCTCTATCTTATAAATGTAAAACATGACAAAAACTGTTTTGCGTAGGAAAGCTATAGTCTTAATAATTAAGAAATGGAATTTCCACCACATAAAAAGAAGAACTTTGGTTATGAAATATTGTTTTTATTTTTTTGATATCGAATTATTTAATTGTCAAGCTTTCTTTACTCATACACAAAGTTACATTATACATATCGACCATTTCAAATATTTATAAATAGCACAAAAAGATTAAAAATATTTTGAAAATTATGTCAATTCTATAGAAATTGCTTGTATAAAAATTAAGTGAACATTTACGTGTTTATAGTTATTCATTTTTGAATTACAATAAAAAAATTCTATAAATAAGTTATTTAAGTATGAAAAATACAAAAATAATGGATTTTGAAACAAGAACTTTTTTCGTGTAAACGATATCAACAAAATGTAAACGATATTTCACGGATAATGTTTTCATTAGGCACCTATATTGTTTATCAATTTGGAGTCTTAACTATCTGAGTGGTTCTATCTTGCGCATTTCTATGTTTTACATTTGTAAGACGAAGGCTAGGTACACGCGCGGGTGTTGTGTCCTCTTAAGCTTCTTAATTATTTACACACCGGGTATCGCAATTCATAAGAATGACCCTGTGCTACAATACCTACTCTAATCAAAATATATTTGGTGAAAATTTCGAAAATCAGGACTGAAACGCGTCGTGGTTCACGTATTCACGGTAGCGTGAGTTTCGCCAGACTTATTTTGATTAGAGTATTGTATAATATATAATCATTGCCATTATTGTATAGCTAACGATTAATTATTGTAAATTATAATTTATGGTAACATATTTATAATCTATAAATTATTATTTTTCAATATAAATAAGGAAAAAAAATCAAAATTACAAGTTATAATAATAAAAGGTTAAAATCTAAAAAAATAAATAACAATATTAGGTACATCATAATTTTATAGAAAATGTAAGTATTTGTATTATTATTTTAAATAAAATTTCAATTAGGACATTATACATGTACAATATAAATGTATAATAATGGTCTAACACTTACACGCTTATATAAGTGAGACATTTAATACATTAAAAACTGATACTTACACTAAATATATTATAGTTAATTTCTGTTTTTACATTTAAATGCTATATTATCCATTTGAGTTAACTTTTTTTTCGATTAAAATCTAAACATTGAAATTTGAAAAAATCACATTGTGAACTAGCATGAAATACATTAAGCAGCAGTAGTTATTGATTGTGTATCACTCGTTGCCGGAGGTTTTTCGTTAATACCCAAGCATGGGACACGTTTTGAAAGTTCTAATCTAAATGACAAATTCAAGATATTTTTTTTAAGCAACAAATATTAAATAATTGAATAATTGTTAGAAAATACATACAATGTAATACGTAAATATATGCAATAGGTATTGTAATTACTGTAAATTGACCAATTAAAAAAAAGTCTTCTCTAATATATGTATAGGTATAGATAGGTACCAATAATTGTTGATTATTGTTGTAGCCTTGTATGTAAGTATTATAGTTTTAGATTATGGCTTGTAGTCATATTTCTAATTTTTAAATATTTAATTTAATGATACGGCCAAAATGAATGAAAAAAATGCTAATTAATGATAATCGTTATAGGTTTTTCAAGATGACAAGGATGGTGGCAGAGGTAGTTTGAAAGTAGGTATTGTATAACACAAATTCTAACCAGTCCCCATAATAGAATTTGTATTAAAGTACACACAAGTTAATATCAAACTCAACGAGTTTCAATAATATTTAACAATGATATACAAAGACAGGATTTGGACGAGGGCCGAGGAAAGTATTACATTTTAATAATAAGAGCATTGAGCAATAATAATTTATTTATTTGTTTAAGAAGATGGGTTTATGTTTATATACACGTCATATGGGAGATTTGAAGTATTGACGATAACCAAAATTATAATTTTTTGATGCATTATATTCTTAAATAATAAAAAAATCTGTTTTTATAGATATATATAGTATTGGTGAATTTGAAATAGATAAATTGGACGCTCGAATCAGATCGACAATTGGGAGAAATTACGTTTGTGCACATTTACCCAAAACAGAACACTTAAGAGCAAGCACCGGCAACCCGCGGCCCTCGGAACTTTTTGTTATGGCTCTCCAAATATATTTCATGGTGTTTAAAATTTCAATTTTTTATCTTAAATTAATAAAAATAAAATTGAATTATGACTATTATATAATAATGTGCACATCTCACGAGAAAGCTATGAGCGAGAACGTAATCCAATCGTATATAATGTAATGTATATACCGTAATATATATATAATAAATTATATTTTTTAATATTTTAATTTTGTATGCGGCCATCAATGAAAAACTGAAAAAATTATGGCCCATTTAGGTAAAAAGTTTGTCGACCCCTGCTTTAGAGAGAAAATCCATACAACACTTGGCGTAATATTTTCTTTCATAAATTCATAATAGCATGTTTGGGCACATATATTTTTCGCATATACTAATATATTATACTAAATCTGAGCCTATTAGCTTTACATAGAAGACACCACGAGGTGGTTGGCTCAATAGACTTCCAAAAATATTTAAAGATTTTTTTTTTTAAATGTCCTAATTTAATTTTGTATATTACTAGTTTATTATTTATTAATATTATTGTATATTATGATCTTTTCTATTAATTAGTTTTGTACCCGACGACTGTAAACTATCAAACAATAAACGGCGAACACAGAACATATTATCTATACTAGCAGATAAAATATTTACAGGTATATTTGATACGCTATTTTCCAATAATTAAAACATGGTCTATAGACTTAGCAATGCTACTAAGGGGCCAGAGAATATAGAAAGCAAATAAAAAGGTCAATAAAATTTACAATTGGCATTTTTAGTTCAATATTAGATAAAAATTCATATCTACGTTTTACAATACTAATTATGTCTGTTTTCTAAATATTATAATAAAATAAAATACAGAAAAATCATAACATTTTATATTGTTATAAATTAATTTAAAATGTAGCATGGGCCAGTTAAAAATAGTACGCGGGCCACCAGTTGTCCATCTCTGGTCTATAGATCAAACATGAAACGATATAGCACTTAATATTAGATTAGATTACACAAGACTTTCGATTACTAGTTACAATACTCAATATTGTGCCTAAAAGGTGTTTTCATAAACGCGCCCAAACGTATTAACAATTTTCAAGTAATTTTTTTTAAACTACGCCCAAACAGGTTATGCCCAGACGATTGTTGAGTTTATGCCAGTGAAGGTAGTCAAAATTATCAAGGGTATTAATTTCCTATATTTTATGAATTAAAAAACATTTATGATAATTTATTGTTAAGAATAGAAGATTCAAATTGTTGAATGTTGATTAAAAATCAATAAGTCTGTTGTATAAATTCTATAGCCCAAGGCTCAGTTGGAGGGGGATTTTGGATTTTAAAATTCACTGTTTTATTTATTACGCCTAACTCCAATCAATAAGAACACACCACAATGTGATGATATAGCTTAAATTATATAAATTGGTAAATAATTATCTAATCACTATAAAATAAATCGTTTTTATTATTTGTTTAAAAACTAAATAAAATAATAATAATAATACATAGGTATAGAGACTCTAGTAAGTTACTATAAATTTGTTGAAATTCATAATTATTAGATTTATATTTATGTATAAAACAATATTAATTATTATAATATAATACTTGTCTAAATTGTTAATGGTTTGTATTGATTTACCTGTATTTAGGATGACTGATTGCATATACATAAGGGTCGAAACAAGCTACAGTCTTGGCAAACACCGCTGGTAGCATTGATGCAATAGGTGTTAGTAAAGACCTTAAAAAAAAGGTTATTATTGACACAAATTTTTAGGAGGAAACTGTAACAATTTGAGATATTTTTATAGTTATATAAAAAAAAAGACTGAATTTGAATTTTCTCACTTTTTCAGGGGAATGATTGAAGAAAACTTATATGTAAAAAACAAAATTGTTTAATTACCTACATACTTTTTTAATAATAATACTTATTTGTATCTAGAGATGAACCAAAATCATAAATTAAAAATAAATTTTGCATTTTAGAAACTGTATGAAACGTATTTTTCATACTATAGGAATTGGGCCTTTGTTATCTATTATAAGTTTTTAATTTTTAATGAAATCAATTCAGGTGATCCTGATAAAATAAAACGAAAATATTAATATAAAAAATTCAAAGATATTAAAATAAATAGCCTATTTTACTTGAAAAATACCAATTTTATCCGTCATAGTAGAAGTTTGGTAAATATGGTTTGTCAGAAGTCCGATTTAAAATGTATAGCATATTAAATAGAGGTAAGTATAAAAACTTTTTGTTGCGGAAGTATTGCGGAAGTTGTCTCCACGACGCCGTCGGTTACAAACTGAAAAAAAATTTATCAAAACTCTTACTGATCTCCAAAAGCGCCAATCATAGCAACTATTGCGTATGGTGTCCAAGCAGCTACAAACAGGAAACAAATTGTAATTGCGGCTTTTGCAATTCTAACTTCCGCTGATTGAGCGTTTGCATCTTGATTACTTCGTAAAGATTCAACGTTCATCTTTTTAGCCTAAACGATAAAAAAAATATTTTTAGACATTTTTTAAATTAAATTTTTCAATAATAATAATCCAAAATAAACGGGTAACTCGTTCTGCTATATAGTAGGTATTGATTTTAAGTGGAGACGGTCTGTTAGCCTATATATTTATTAAGCACATTTTATTATACTTTTGTAATGTACTATAGTACCTAATCAGTAGGTGAATTGATTATTACGGAAGATACAGAATTTTATTTTATTGTATTATTAATTACTATAGAAGTATATATAAATATATGTTATACCATAAATTATTATTGTTATTCACTTTTGAGTCAATTCCAAATGACTATAAAACGGTGTGAATAGGCTCATAGTATAAATAAGCAATAACTTAAAACTAATTTCTATGTTTAAAATATCATATGATGTATAGCAAAATATTATATACTATACATAAGTTTAGAACCTCAAAAATATGATTGATTTTGGAAAAAATAGTTAAACATTTTTATTTTTCGTTTAAATACTAAACTTTAAATGTTTATAAGAAAAATTTACTCATGAATTTATAATATTTTTAAATTGTTGTAAGAAAAATACATGCAGATGCGTAATTAAATTTACAAGCTATTTAAATGAATCAAAAAATGTTTATCAAAATTTAGAAAAAAATGTCAAAAGCCTTTAAATAGTTATAATTTATCTAAATATTTTGAAAAATATCATTCATTATAGAAAATTATAATTTGAGTAATGGCGGTACCTATTCTTTAAGGTTCTATAAAAAATAACAAAAACCATTATTTTATATTAGAATATCCAAAGTTGTCAACATTTTAATTTTAATAGGTCATTAACAATGTATACGGCTCTGTACAAAACTTTTTTTTTAAGTTCTTGATGTAATAAAAATATATAAGGTATCATGTCATTATATATTTTTAGTCTTAAGGTAATAAAATTAAAAATTACATAAATGTTTTCCTATAAAATAATTAACGTGTTTTTATGATATTGATGAACTTCGTAAAACTTGAAAGTAATATATGCTTATAAAAAAATAAACTATTACCATATTTTTTGGATATTTTTTAATTGAGTAAATAAGAACAACTAAGGAAACATTCTATTAAATCTAAAAATCTGAAATATATTTATATATATTAGATTTAAAGTTAGATGATTTGAATTACTTGTTCACGAAGTGCTTTTTCGTGGTTGAACACATGACAGACAATTTGTGAATAAAAATATATTATAAAAGACATGGGGATCACGTAACAAATCACAAACATGGTTGCAACAAAAGCTTTAGTTTCATCGGTAGGCGTTAAGTAGTCAAAAGAACAACTTGTCAAAAAACCCTCTGAAAAAATAAATTGTTATTATATAATTTACTAACTTTAAATAAAGAATAAGTTAAAAAGAATATTTACTAGTGTAGGTTATGTCGTTATAGTATCACTACAATTGTTTATATTGTCGTATATATTTCATTTGAGTACATTAATAATTATGTAAAAGTTATTATCTATTTTTACTTATTAATGATAAATTTAATAAATATTTAAATTTTAAAAAACTAGGTAATGTATGTTTGTATATTTGTTACTTGTTTGTAAACATTAGTATGTATTAATAATATTTTCAGTCATCACATTTTTTACTAATTAGAAAAAGAACTTTAGATGTAATAATTAGTATAGTTAGTATTGTGACTTAGTTTTAGTTACACATAAGATTTGTATGCCATATATATGTACAAAAGATTACCATTTTAAAAGATTTATAATGCCCTAAAAAATGTCATTAACAGAGCTTGAATTTAAATATCTAAAAATAATATTTATGAATATGAAATACAATATTATTATTATGTGTACAAAATAATAGAATAAAAACAAAGTTAAATATTGTAACTATAATTATTTATTATGCCATAATTTTAAACGCTATGTATTTGAATATGTTTGTTATTTCTAAAAGACTTATTCAAAGTTTTGTGTCATGGGTCGTATAAAAAATTTCTCAATTTTCTCAGAGGTCAAAAATTGTAGTTGTAATTTTGTATGCCATTTTTAAGAATGCTATTGTTTGAATTTTTTTGTTAGTTTCTTAATTATTTTGACTTTCCTATAGAATTATAGAACATGTTATTAAAAAAAAACGTATCAAACTAAACTATAACTATACTTACTTATAATTATTTTCATATAGGTTGTAAAGAAACTCACCTCCATTAAATTTAATCCGAATTTCAAGTAATCGTAATTGTAACATATTTTATTTGAATAAATATTTTATTCTTATACAGTTTTATCAACTTACCTGGTACAAATCGATTCCACTTTTCAGTTAAAGGAAGTATGCACCATGGTAAAACATAAATCCAAATACATATGATCAATATTAATGCTTTACCATAAGTCATACGACCTTCGAATGGTTTTGCAATTGTACTAAAAAATAATAATTGAATGTGAATATATTTTCAAATATTTATGAAAACGATATAGTTATATACTATATATTGTATATATATATTACGAACCGTATGGAATAATAAAATATATTGTACAAAAAATAATATACTTGTATTCGCAGTTCAAACAGTCCGAATAATGTACACATTCCACACTGTTTATAACATTAACATTACTATATTATAATATAATGGCATAGCTATTTATAGTGTTAAATTTATAAATTTAAGGATTTCTTGAAAATAATCACTGAAGTAGATGTATTAAATTTTAATTTAATGATAAATTATTACACATAATGAAAAACAATTCCGAGCGAAGATGGTCTCTCAGTCAATAGAATTTTTTTTTTTGCAAAAAAAACAGAATGCGTATACTTTTTATATAATCATTAATATACTATTATTTAAAATGTATGTTGTAACTTCTAAGTTCATCATAGTTAATATTAACGTTCCGTAGAACAAAGTGAATATAGGTTAGTGGTTTATATAGCCTCAAATTAATCAAAATATTCTAAAAATATCATTGTGTATGCTAAATAACAACGTGAAGTTTCTTGTTATTTTAAGTAATGTAATTAAAATCCATATTTTCCGTTTAAATATCCAATTTTGTCAAAATTTAATTAATATAAAATCATCTATAAAATAATGTTGGTATTAATATATATTTTTATGGTTTTTGTGTTTCTATAAAACAATTTAAAAAGAACCTTATATTAAATTGTTTAGCTTTGGTTATTAATATTGAAAATGTTTTTTTATACATTTTTATCTACAAAATAATTCACATAATTTCGTGATTTTGAAAAATTTCGTAAGCAGTGAACTTTAAATCGTTTATAAAAAAATTGTGACTCTGTATCTTTGATCATTTTTAATTAGAGAATAAAGACATCTCATAAATGAAAAAAGCACAGAAAGATAAAAAATATTTTGAAAATTATATCAATTCCATAGAAATTGCTAATATAAATATTTAGTGAACAATTAAGTATTTATTGGTATTCATTTTTGAATTACAACAAAAAAAATTTAAATAGATTTTGTGAAAAAACTAGTTTTCCATAAAAATTTCCACTTTTCTCTATTTTTTTCGTTTTTCCTTGATTATTAAATAAAATACTGGGAATTTTCTACCTTTAACTCTCTTACTTTTTACTAAAGTATCAACTAGATTCAAAGATCCAAGTATTTATCGGAAACTATGTCTGAAATTTTTACAGCTACCAATTTATGATATCAGACAAAAAATAAAAATAAAGGAACATCATTGTAAAACCAATATTACTTTGCTTAGAATCTAAAATTGGAAAACTCTGCTTTTGCTTTACACATACTTAACATAACTAATATAATTTACTTTTGTTTGAAATTTTTTTTTTATTTAATTTTATATTATTATAAAGTGCCTATGATTGATTAGTAATATAATATGTTAAATAAAAATAAAATTTCCTCGATAGATGGTAGTAATAGTAGTAGAAAAAAAACTAGTCAACATAACTTAGCTAATTATTTTATCTATTTTTATTTTTATTTTTTGTACACAATAATCTAAAAATTCAGTTTATTAAATAATTATTATACTATTAATTAAATTATTGTACCTATATCTGTCATAAGCAATCGCAGCGTTTGTGGCTCCTGCTCCAATGCCACTAATAGATCCGCATAATGCAAATATCTGACATTGTAAATGGCCTGGATATTTATGGTTTATTGAATCATAGATGAGAATTGGTAGTACTAATACCATGGAAAAATCACAGAGCGCCAAATTGAGGACAAACAAATTGGAAGGTGTTCGTAATGGTTTTGATCTAAAATAAAAGATACCTCTATTTTATTGCATGATTACACGAAAAATAAGATTCAATGTATAGGTTACAACCTATTGGAGGTACAACCTCCAAAATCTCTTAAATATTAATATGAACATATTTATTTATTAAAATAGTTGTTATTTTTTTTTTAAACATTTAAACGTATTTGTATATAATATTTATATTGAAATATATTTATGTTTTCAATCAATTGTTAAAAAGTTATATGCCTATATACAATTCTTGCATAAATTAAAAATTTAAACAAGTAGTTATGTAGACATAAGTAAACGTTTTTTTAAAATTATGTTACATTTAATAGTGAGTTATAATTATATTTCTATAAGTATTAACTTTACTTAAACCTGTTAATATATTTTAAAAATAGATTAATTTTCAATTCTATATGTATTATTATTATACGTATTTTGTCCTATTGAGTATATATATGTATATTTTATTAATGTAATATTAATACTTACACACAAAATATCCATAACACCAGGCCATTTCCAATTACACCGAGACTAAATAAAATTGTATAAGCAAATGCCAAAATATAATGGTAGAGTGATCTAACTTCTGGGTATGACAACCAATGTTCTGGTATATGAGTAAGATCTTCAGGAGTAAGATTCCAACCCATTAATTGAAGTTCATCTTCATTTTCCATGAAACTAGAACTAATCAAAAATCAAAACATCCCAAATATTATCCTTGTAAAATATCGTGTTATTGCGTTAAACTATGATATTTAATAATTTTGTACCATACCCTAGTTGTGATAAAGGTCTCGAAACACTTCGGTTGAAATCCATTATTAATGTTTGTTAGTGTTAGTCTAAAACACTAGTCACTACTACAACCGAAACAAACGCAGTTATTAAGCCAATCTGGGTTTATATAAATAATATGCATCACAGGGATAACATGGATTATATAATTGTAGCCTATCAACTGATAATCCTTGCTAACTTACAAGGGATGTTGTTATTATTTTTTTTAATTTATCCTCGGTAACATACAACCTTATTCTGTTATTTACACAATGATTAAATTATAATACGTATTATAATTAGATTCAAAATGTGTTTAAGTTTTTAATCAAAGCAGAAAACATGCTTACGTGGCTTTATCATTCGTGTATGGAAAATTCATGTCATTCAAAATTGGAAAAAATATATTTTACCTATACGTAATATTATGAACGTATGATTTATCAAATTCATTTATTGATAAAAATTTAAAAAAAAGAAAATTACATAATTTTAAATTTAAAAGATATATATCAGTTTGACATTGATGTTTTATGTCTTTTTTTGAACAGTGAAAATGATCTGAACATTTTTAAGTTACTGTACCTAATTAAATAAAAATATATATTTCTTTAAATTTATACTAAGCAAATATTATAAATAACTACAAATAATTTTTTTTTTTTAAATACAAATGTAATTTTATCTAAGTTTCATGAAATTTAGATTTTATGTTTATGGACAGAAATAATTTGTACTAATTTCACCATTATTATAATTTTAATACATTTTTTGGCAAATCTTAGTGTATAATAAAATTGAAAAAAGGTTATTTCAACCCCAAGATTAGATTAATGGGTAAAAGAAGGCATGGTTCTGGGATCCATATATTTAAAAAAAAATATTGTTCTAATGATCTCAAAAGAAATTAAAAAAAATAAAATAAAAAATATTTATACAACGAAAATAGAAAAGTTATACTAAATGATAAATATATAAAAAATTAATGCAAATGAAAGTAATAAACAATGTAGTTCAATGAGATATGGGTATACTGGTTTATCGTGTAATTATTTAATTATAGTAAAACCTCGATTATCTGTTACTTTGTCATTCATCAACTTCTATTATATACCATCCGCCGTCATAATAGTATCGTGAATTATAAATATAGAATATTAAACACCCATATTATGGATATACTTGCACTTGTTTTCATCTATAAGATAAATTAAACCATGTAATTAAATGTATAGATCAGCATGAGAAACAAGATGAAGTCGACTTGTGAAGTCTAAAGCTATTCAGATAAAAAAATTTATCTATGAAAAAATATCGGGATTCATATAAACAAAATAAAATAGGTAGTAAAATAGTAAAATAATTAATTTATTTTATTATCATTTATACTAAATGCGTACGTATAATATTAGAATTTATAATATTACTAGAATTTTCAATATTCATAAATTTAAAAATGACTTTTTTTTCTTTTATCCTTTATTTTTTTGGTCTCGTTACAAACGGTTGATCGAGGTTTTACGGTAAATCTATTAATATACCATTCAATTTTTAACTATGATAATAGGTTTTTTGCGTGAGGTATGTAATAATAAATTTCTAATCGTTTAATATTTTAAAAAGAGTTTGTTATTACCATGGGGTTATACCGTAAAAAATAGTAATTAAAAATTGTTTGAACTGTTTGAAGTGTGAAAGGTTAAAGTTTGAGAGTTAAAAGGGTCCTACTAAATGTTTAGTGTTTCGGAACTCAACAGATCTTTAATTCGAGCTTGATTTTAACGGGAGTAGGTACTAATATATCATCAATGTTTTAATTTTAATAACCTATGGACTCGTAATAATATTATTCGATCACCTAACAATTATTTCATTGTATAAATCATTAATTTCCTAGATCCGCTCAAAATGCTCTTTGTGTGATATTTTATATAAACTAAAAATAATTAAAAAAAAAAAAACATTGAATGTGTAGTGAAAGTGCTTTGGTTGCGAAAATAAATACAATATGCATGCCGTGTATTAATATGTAAGTAAAATAATTCTACAACATTAATTCGATGTTAGATATTGTAAGTCTTCGTGATATAACAGATTTAAAAAAGCTATGTAATCATGGCATATTTTTTTTGCGGAAGGGAGTGTAGTAGTATATATCGATACAGACACTAACAATAATTATTCATTATTAAACTCAAACGCATCAGTGTATTATATTTTAATTAACTTCATTTAAATATCATACTGTAGTTTTTAATTTGTAAAATGGTATATTTTATTTATATTAACCACGGATTGGACAGAATATGATAGTAAGGTAAGATATAAAAATATATTTATGTATACTATATTTATGTAAGTTTTAATTTTTTAAACTACTATATTCTATATATAGTAGAATTAATGTCCAGCTCACGGTCCACAGGCTACATCCTACATGTGGTTCACGAAGATATTCTATTATGTAGCCCGTCACAAATTTTTAAATAAAACAAAATAAAAAACAGTAAAATACATTTTTTTTTTATTAATTTACGAAATCTTTTAAATATTTATTCATTCCAAAAATTCAATAATAATAACAATATACAAATGTCTTACACTTATTTTGAATGAGAAATTTGAGCTTGTGTTTAATTAATAATAATGAAAAATCTGATTGGAATTTATTCGTTCCAACCCTTAAAATTGATTAGGCGTTATATTAAAAATAATAGCTTACCTTTTAATAGGTAGGAAAAATTTTTTTTAAATGTTTTAATTCATTATGTCGTTTGATAATGTCGTCAGATAAAACTGAAACCGTTTTAGGACACACGAGAGACGAGACAAACAGACTATTCATTTCAATGAAAAAGTAATTTACTAACCATTTTTCATTAAAAATTCGGCAATTATCATTATATTTATGCTTTTTTCTGTCAGAAATTTTCAAATTGAAATTTTACGATTTAATATCGATATTAACCGTGCACTTAAAAGGTCATGCTGATCAAACTTATGTGTACCTCAATCCATTATTTTTCAATAAAGAAAAATAAAATAAGAAATGAAATCCAATATGTTCTTATGGGCATGGACCAATTGCGCCTAACATAAAATTTTTGATTAGGGTCAGTATACCAATTGCGCTCCTTTATATTTTAAGGTCAGTGTACCAACTGCGCTTGAATAACACTTACTAAAATGCTTGAAAAATTAAAACTTATTTATTGATCAATTTATTACTGGTTAAATTGACTAGGTATAATATATTTCATAACCAGGGCTCGGAACCCTAACCTGTTTAATGTGGCGCACTTTAATAATCTATGTATGGACATAGGCTGCACGTAAACGGCGCGCCGCACTCGTGTAAATTTGAAAACGTAACATTTCATAGTATTGTATTTTGTATTATTGATAATATTACGCATTATGTTTATTGACAAAATACAGTATATATTTTATTTTACTTAACAATTTATAATACATTACTAGCTCTCTCCGTGCACTTCGTCGGCCGTACAAAATGCACCCGTGTTAAGTTTGGTTGCCTATAATGCTAATAATGATAACATTTATTTTAGCGTAAGGATAAAAACTATTTTTTATTTATAATTTATTTATATTATATTATATTATATTATATTATGTATTAATAATTACAAAAAAATTGGTTAATGTTTTCATTTATTATATAACAATTATAACTAACTAATACATTTTCCTTAGGTAGTGTGAAATGTTTTGAGCGCAATTGGTATATAAAATGGTACTTTTAGGTGCAATTAGTAAACTGCCGTTCTTTCGTCATGTCTCATGTATATTGTATACCAAATAATAACTATGTATAACAAAATTATATTATAAGATTAAGATTGAGATTATTTGTACTTTTGTAGTTGGTGGCTCTATCTAAGATAATGTTTATCAAAGTGGCTTGCTGAAGAAAAAAGGTGAGGCATCACTATGTATGTAGTACTTACAATCTGGGGACGATCATGCATATTGATCACATTAATGAAACTTACTATAAATAATTTAATAATTATTAAAAATTAAATACTAAAAAAGTATTATTAGTATAACCTCTTCCAAAAAATCTTGTATGCATTACTGAGTTATTTGGAACACTAAATTTATATTCAAATAATTTCTGACCATTTGTGGAATAATAATTTAAAAAAAATATTTTCAAAATATATTTCTATGATTAGGTATAAGTTTATAGAAAATCTAATCTAAACTATTCTATAAATCATAAACCATTTTATTCAAATGAAAATTTAAAAATTTAAAATTAAATATATATTTTTTTTAAACAAACGTCTGTGTTAACTTGGACTTCGTCGTGCTAGTCGTAGGTACTATAATGCACAATGCATAACATACCAAATCTCACGTAATACAGTATAAAATTATTGGGCCCCATAAAATAATTCCTGCCTGGGCCCTCAGGTACCCAGGCCGACCCTGTGCATAATTTACTCTAGTATTAAAAACAGGGAAATTGCTCTGCAGTCTGTTGTCGAGTCATAAACCTCATCATGGATGTGTTAAATTTGAATTTAATAAAAAGTCGTTGAATATGATGAATGATTCTAAGTGGGGATATTTTATTATACGCTAACATTACTATTAGTAATTATTTATTCTATAAGTAATGTAGTAGGTTGGACTAATTTTTCTAAAAGCAAATCATACATAATCATATATAATAATTATTTTAATATGTATTATTTCTTATAATATTAATATATTATTAATTGTTTATAACGTATAACTTAAATAAGTCAAATATACGACGTACTGCATAGAACGGTCGTGTAAATAGGATCGTGGTATAATAAATAGGTAGCTTAAAATTAATATAAATATTTTGAAAATTGTATTATGAATAGGTAGTAAAAAATAATATTGTTCATCTGAAAAATAAACAATAAAATAACAAAGATCGTAATTTTTCATTTAAATATCGAATTTTGACTATTGAACTTAAAAAAATTGTGTGCAATTGTATTTATTTATTGGAGTAAGCTTCGGTTTGTAATAAAAATATAAAAATATATACAAGCATAAAATATAAACTAAAGCATAATTTAACAACTAGAAAAAAATGCATACAATTATTATGTTTAGTATATATGTATATTGTACAAAATATAATACACAATTAATGATACAGTGATATAGATGACTAGATGAGTGAATACCGAGTAAAAATTAATATATAAAATGAAGTGGCAGTAAAGGTCATACCTACTTGATTAACTAGGTTAAGCATTTTGTCAATTGGATGATTATGAGCGTAGAAAGTGAAATGAGTATGGGAATGTAAAAGGGAATTTGATTTCTGATATTATGTAAAAATGAAGAGACTTTAAATACCTAGAACACGAAAGAGAAAGCTCATCAGCATCAATTGAATTATTGAAAAGAGCAGAAATAAAATGAGAGTTAATATTTTTATAACAGGTGGACAAAGAAAGAATATTTAGGTAAAAGTTATTATCAAAGAAGTTATGTTGAGTCGGTGGTAATTTTAGTCTAAAAGCTATGTAAGATAAAAATTTATGTTGCACACATTTAAGAAGTACCTAATTTTGTGATATTTAGGTTATTTAAATTCAAATTCAAATTTTGACGCATTGGAATATTGGATATTCAAACGATACACTAACGAATTATTCTCAAACAATGTCTGTAATCATTCATAAAATATTAATCGTAGAAACTTGAAACATTCTACTATATTACTTAAATTACAATTTTCTACATACAATACAATTTTCAAAATATTTTGACTAATTTTAAGCTATTTATTTATAGATATTATACATTCTCAAATTTCTATGAATATTTTCGACATTTTTTATGTTCCGTCATAAAGCTTTAACATTTAATATAATAATACCCTCATATCTTAACATTTTTAATTTTTAATAAATACACGGTTTAACAATTTAATAAATGATTCCTCAAAAGTTTTATTACAAAAACATAAAAATCTTAAATACATATAATAAGTATTGGTACCTATACTACCTATACTACCTTCCATTTTTTTTTATAGACATTTCAAGTTGACATTTTGATAAAATACCTATCATTTATTAAATTGTATTTCATTGTAAATTGTACTACCAAAAATATTCGTAGAGACATGAAATTTTCGCATAATGTATGAGTATGACGTACCTATGTTATTATTTATATTGCACAATGATAATTTCAATATATTTATTTTAATATATGAAACTGTTTTCACCGGTTTACGATACGTCAGTATTGACTAATAAGTTAATAACTGCTAATGATATTTTATCAAATCACATTATAATACATGTGATTTATTTTTAACAAATTATTTAATTCATCCTACCGAATCACTATTATTACAGTATTACTAATCGAAAAATTAAATTACTAATAACAATTTTAAATATACAATAAACTAAGCTTTAAAGTTAGAAAAATATAGGCTGATAGATAGTCTCAATCAAAATAGTTTTTCGTAAATATTAATTTATGATTAAATTTAATTTTAGCACATTAATTATAATGACCTAATTCAATGGCGGTACCTATACTTTGACACCAACTAAGGTACAACAGAACAAGTTTCCTAATTTATTTGAATTTGATTTTTCATCAACATATCAATATAACGTTGAATATTATATTATATTTTTTTTTCGTTTATTAAATTATTATTCTGAATCTGAAAGAGTATTTTTTTATTTTCATGTTTCATTACTGAAAGAATTTTACTTTTATTAGAATAGTGAAAAAAAAACAAAAAATAATGAGAAAAGAATTCTATTAACAGCTGTTATTAATTGGAGTAGGTACCAATTTTGATACGTTTTATAAATAAAACAATACGTTATATTATAATATATTATAATGTGTACCATTCATTTTCATTAAATTAATTTTTTTTTGGTTAATTAGTTTTATATTTATATAATTTTGTATAAGTATAATATATTTTATTATTTCCTAATTTTTGAAACAAAGTTTATAAGTATAGTCATAATTTTATAACTTAAGATTTTCTTAGTTAGAGCAGTATCTATTATCTAATTTGTTTTATTATTCACTTAATAATTATATTTTTTTATTTAGAGTTGTTTACAGATTTGGTATGGAATAGTTACATTGATAATTATTTCTTACGTTTTTATTTTGCAATCAATCTAAAGTAAGTTGGTAAATATTAAATGTTACATATTAGTTTTAAATAAATAGAAAATGTATCTTTGGAGTAGACAGTTAAATAAAATGGTTATGGTTCATGGTTATATTTTATTTTACAAGACACACGTTTATTGATCTATTATTGAGTTTTCATTAATTCGTAATTATAAACCTTTTATAATATTAGGTATATATTAAGCAGTTGTAGTTGTTGTGGATTGGGTTTCGGATGCTGTTGGTGGCGGCTTTTCATTAATTCCAAGACATGGAACACGTTTTGATAATTCCAACCTAAATAAAAAAAAATGTATAAATTTAATTTAATAGAATACCTAAGTATCTTAGTCAATTAAATATACTTTCATACACTCATAAAATACATTGTTTGTAATATATTTCATAACAATCATAACACATGGAGAACGACAAAGTGGATTGTTATGAAGTTATCTTACTATTTCGGTAAAATTAATTAAAAGTAATGTAAATGATTAGAAAATTAATCGTAATTTATGTAAAAAAGGAATTCTGAACCAATTACAATATTTAGTTAACCAATTGCAAACCACTTTTTGGAATTTATCAATTAAAATTATAATTTTTTGGTAGATTAAAACCAGAAAATACTTCAAATCTAGCATTTACTACTTATTACAAACAGTGGCATTATTAGGATTTTTTTGCGAGGGGGAATTAAAATTTTTTTAATAGAAAACTGTAAACTCTATTACTTGCAAAAAAAAAAATAAAATAAATATATATAAATATTGAAAAATGTTAGTAAAATAAGGCTCCAGAGAGATCTATTCCTCTCATACAGGGGCGGATCCAGACAAAGATAACAGGGGGGGAGGGGGTGATTTTTAAAGAATACACATTCATTTTGATAAAGTATTTATTTAGGTACATACATATGTTACTTTCCACAGTCTCGTACAGAAAAAAATTTTTTTTATAGTAATAGTAATAATAATGATATTAATAATTGCAAAAAAAAAAACTAAAATCAGGGACTTCAAACTATTTTTTTGTGAGAGAACAGGATCCGCCACTACTCTCATACCTTCTTAATTACACCCCTGATTACAAGTATATATTATACTTTATGAACCTACAAAAATGTTTTACGTTAAGAAAATATTGAAAACACGGAACTGACTTTGATTTTGGTGAATAGTTACATTCGAAAATGGTAATAGTCACGATTTAATGATTTCTGTAATTATTTATTATTCCGAAATATGACTTGAAATTATTTGTAATTGATTTGTTAAATTTTGATATAAATTCTACCCCTTCTCCTAACTGACTAAAATTAGCAACAATACTCCAAAATAATAATTTTCCAAATATAAAATTTTGTTTTGCTAGTTTCAAAAAGTGGTTTGAATTATTTACAATTAATTTACTAAATATTGACATCGGTTCAGAATGAATGTAATATATAATTAAGTGAAGTGGCATTATGAAGTTGACTGCCAAACGTAAAAATTAACTTGTGGGTTTTAAATGACTAGAAAATTTAAAAAAAAAAAATTTAATTATAATACATATTAATTTTCTAAAGATTAATAGGAACTCAATTTTATCGTAGTGGGCAATGCGAAAACTAACTTTGTGATTATATATTAGTGGTATGTATTTAAAACACGTATACCATGTAATAATGTATACGATATGTACAAATATATATACAATATAATATGAATATACAGTAGCGTACTTGGAGCTAAATCTAGGGGAGGGGGTTATTTAAAATTGTAGTTCACCACAAAATATCGTGAAGAATTAAACTTTTTTCAATTGTGATTTTATTACTTATGTAGACTATAACCGTGATTAAAATATCATCAATAAAAAATTCCTAGGGGGTGGTGGGTATACATCCATACTTTTCTTGGGTACGCCATTATATATATATATATGTATTTGTATTCAATAATTGTTTGCGTGTATTTTTTTTATTTTTTTAGGTTTAAGTCTGCAGTTTTCTGTCGCAGTGTTCGTCGTAAAAATGTAACTCATATTTTTACTAAAATTTTCAATCCATTTATCACTCTAATTTTAATATTAGTTCATAAATCGATTCCTCTAAAAGTTAATATTTTATTATCAACAATATATCGATTAAATCAAAAATGTTCAAATCCTTAAGCAAAAATTAAAAGGTATTACCTATAAAAAGTTAAATGTGGATTTATAAATTCAATAATAAATTGAAAAACATATAATGATCAACCTGCAGGTTAGTAATAACATATTTTTCGATTAATGACGAGTGAGATATGGTACCTAGTAATCAATACTATTATAGAAAATATGTTGAAGTGCTAAAATATTGCATAATGTTTTATTGGAAAAATAAAACATTAAATTAAACGAAGTTTAAACAATTTTAAGATTTAATAAAATAGTTATTATATTATTGGCACTTAAATTATAAAATTTAAATTATTTTAATATAAAATACGCACAACTTAATTATATACTATGTCATATAATATTTATTTACTTTAGTAATACGGTTTTCCTAACTTAGTCTCTGTATATATATATATATTATAATACTGGTAATCATAAATTATAATTTATATCACAAATAATTATCATAAGTTCACCTGTATCTTGGATGACTAATTGCATATACATAAGGATCGAAACATGCTACAGTTTTGCAAAATATCGCTGGAATCATTGTGATGCCAGGTGTCAGCAATGATCTTGAAGTATAAAAAAAATACTGATTAGTAGAAGTTCAAGTAAATTAAATGATAATATTATGTGATTTTTTATGATTAAATATTGACATGCATTATATCAATTACTATTAGATAAATGTTTAAATTAAAAACTGAATATTGAGTTAATAATAATATAGAGAAATCATTTAAAAATCATTAAAAGTTTAAAAACCCTTACCGATCTCCAAAAGCACCAATCATGGCAACCACAGCGTATGGTGTCCAAGAAGCTATAAATAGGCAACATATTGTGATAGCTGCCTTTGCAATCCTTACTTCCGCCGATTGAGCGTTTGCATCTTGGTTACTTCGCAACGATTCCACGTTCATTTTTTTAGCCTAAAATTTATCAAGATGAATGATTTTAAATTATAATCTAGTTTTCAAATATTTCAAAAGGACACGTACAACTTATGAGACAATTTTAAGTTATGATTGCGTAATACACATTAAAATTAAAATTTTGCAATGTCACTTTAGTTACTGGCTATATTATAGTAGTGTAGGTATTTTATAATCAATGATTGTCATGTTATGAAAAATAAAAAATAATATACAAGACTTACATTACCGAAACTCATTTTATAATTATTATTTTACAATAATATATTAAATAAGCAGTAGATAAAGTTGCATGGTGAACATAATGTCTAAGTAATGGACATTTATCTGGAGCTTATAGCATTACAATTTAGGGTTGGGTGGTTGTAGTAATAATTATAATTGTAAACAAGTAATTTAATTATTATTAAGTGCCGAATACTGATTTTTAGTCTGTAATGTCATTGTATGTCATAAATTATAGTACATTTATAATAGGTACTTAATCTATGATAATGTATAATTATTATGATAAAAGTATAAAATAAACATATTGTTTTTGCATACTAAAAATATCACTCACTACGTCACTAAGTAAAATAGTAATATATTACTAGGCATCCACAACGAATGAGAAATTAATTGATTAACATTTGAATAAAAATAAAAAAAATAAGTATAACTTAATTTATACTTGTTATTTTGAATCAAACACCACAAAGATTTATCATTATTTGAGCTTGTTACATAATACGTATTTAAAAAAAATTCAACACTACCATAAAATTTTAATTAACCTGTTCACGAAGTGCTTTCTCGTGATTGAAGACATGGCTAACGATTTGAGAGTAGAAAAATATGACTAATGAGACCGGTATTACATAACAAATAACAAACATAATTCCAACGAAAGCTTTAGTTTCGTCTGTTGGAGATAAATAGTCAATAGTACAACTTGTCAAATACCCCTCTGAAATAAAAAATACAGTTTCGATAATCGTAAATTTAACAAAATTTATTTTTAATTAAATATAGCAGAAAAATGGTACAATAACAATATAAAGTGTCTATCGTGCGTATTTATAAACATGTATTAATATTGGTACGTATACACGGCCCATTAAAGTAAAAATGTGATAGTTACAACTCAGATTCCATCCTTTATAACTTTCTTTTCTTATAACATTTTAGAAAATGATAACTTTTTTGAAAAAAATTAAAAGTATAATATTTTTGTACATATTCATAAAAAAAATATGTAGTATGCAATTTAAAATGTATTTAACATATATAGCGACAATATACGGATTTTGTTTAGTACAACTGACTGTATATATATGCTTTATAATATTATAGTAAGTAGTTACCTAAAAAATAATCTATTGCTGTAGTAGTATAATATATTAATATATTTATATACAAGAATACAAGATATAACAATAGATCTAATCACCTATCTTACCATCACTTATTCAGCTTGTTCACTTTTTAACACAATACTCGTATTCCTATTCTTATCACTTTTAAAGAAGTAATAGACAAATTGGTAAAAAAGAAAAGAAAATTGAATTTTATAATTTAAATACTTAAGTAAACAATTTTGAAATAAAGTGAATTAAATAAAAAATATACGTTTTATAATAATCCATAGAATATTTACTTAACTTGTATCTATTTACAAAACTTTATAGTTTAAAAACATAGGTGTATTTCGGGGCTTCATTAGTGTTTTATTCAAAGCTATTTGTCATACACTAATGAGTTTCTTTTTTTAGATTATTATAAACACATCAAAATAATTATTTTTTGTACATAATTTACGTGTTTTTCCACTGATCCCTCCCTTCCTTGCAAAAGTTATGTATACGCTACTGTGTAGACTACTTACAATCTACTCTATAATTATAATGAGATAAATTATATATAATATATATATATACATATTCATGGCCCAAAAGAACAATACCTCCCTATAATGCATGGGGAATTATTGTAAAAAGCTATAATTTCTGAAATCGGTCAAATTTCAATTATGGATAGTGCATAAAATAGGTACAATAGGTATAAATTAAACTGATTTGAAATACTCACGATTAAAATTAAAATTCATTATCTTTTTGTTAAATTCTATATTTTTTAAATGGATTATTGCCTATAAGTACGTGAAAACGCTTAGAATATATACTTTTAGATAAGTACCTATAAATACCATTATTAAATAAATGGCTTCCACATTTCAAACAGAGTTAAAAGTTTATAACTAACAATATTGTTTTTATCTTTTATTTATTATGTTGGAAATATATAAAATTTAAGTGTTAGAATATAGTATTATTCTGTATGGTTTTTTCTTAATAACCAATTTTTATTTTTTACTTTTATTAGCTACAAAACATTTATAAACAATATTATATAATATATATAAATATATATATGTTAAGAATTAATGACTAACCTGGTACAAATCGATTCCACTTTTCAGTTAGAGGTAAAATACCCCATGGTAAAGTATAAGTCCAAATACATACAATTAAAAATAATGCTCTACCATAAGTCATACGTCCATCGAATGGTTTTGCTATCGTACTAAAAAATAAAGTGTTACGTTTTAAATATAAAATAATTATAGTTATACGTAAATACTTAGCTTTTATCCTAAAATACCTAATTATTGTAAGCAAAATAATATGTCAACAGCATTAACTTAATAGTTACCTAGTATAGATAATGGCTAATATATTATAATCGATATTATGAAAGTATTGGTTCATTTAACACTGAGTAATAAGAAAAAAAATAAACCAAAATTGAATGTGAACGAAATTAAAAAGTTTAAATGTAATAAATAATATATGTATTATTATTATTAATAATAATAATTACAATAGCTTAGATAGAATTAGGAACTAATATATAGTAAATAGATAGTAGGTACCTACTTCCTATACCAAAACTTATAAGATTATAACATAGGTATGTGCAATGTACATACTAATTATAGTTAAATGGTAAAAATACTGATAAATAATAGGTATACGTATAGTGTATGTGTTGTAGACAAAACTCGAATGATTTAAGCCGTTTAAGGTATAGGTACTTAAACCAAGAATTATAATACCGATATTTATACTCAATAACAATAGCAAAATACTAACAAGTATATACATAAAAGACGACTGCTAAATAGAATAATAGTTAAGGAACTATTTGGAAATGGTCGAGGAAGAAGTTAGAAGAAATTAAGTACCTATAGGTATTTATTATTTATTATATATACCTAAATCTGTCATATGCAATCGCAGCATTCGTAGCACTCGCACCGAGACCGCTGAAAGCTCCAGCCACACCAAATAGTTGGCAAAGGAAATGGCCTTGATAACCACGATTAATAGAACTGTATATGAAAATTGGTGCTTTTGCCATCATCACAAAATCACACAACGCCAAATTAATTACGAATATATTTGACGGGGTTCGTAATGGTTTTGCTCTGAAATAAAGTATTCTTTTATAACTTTATATATTGATACCCACGAAGTATCTACCTAGTGTCAATTAAGTATGGACATCCCCTTCAATCAAGCCGTGTATTTCATGTATCTAATTTTATATATATTTATTGTACACAGACTGTAAATATTGACTTTCTTAATAAAAATAAAAAAAAAACAAAACTTTTGTACAGGTACATGATGTCTGATGCCGAATTCGTAAAACATTTAAAAAAATTAACGATTAAATAATTAAAAATCAATTTTAATTTATTTTTTATAACAATAGTCATAGATATTATATTATAATAGTTTATATAAAGTAACTTACTTTTATAATAAATAAAGGTTATTATATTATTTTTGAAAAATGCAATAGATAATAAACGAAATTTTGATACATTGGAATTAATGTAATATTTTGGAAACTTTTACAGTTTAATATTTTTAATTTTATTCCATAACTAGGTACTATAATATAAAACGTATACTTGTTGTTCTGATTACTATACATTTTAGTAGGTATGTACCTTATTATTATGTTACATTGTTTTAAAATAATTATTTTTTCTTCGTCAAAATATTTTTAATGAATTTCTATTACCTAAAATATTCATAACATTTAAATAATAAAAATTAATGAATCTTATCATTAGGATTGTGGTCGGTTATCATTGTATTTATAATTAAAAAATAAAAATAATTTAGATATGTTATTTTATTTTTATTTTACACGTGATATGTATATTTTTCTTTTATATTTCTTTTATTTTGTTTATTGACCTGTTACATTTAATTATTTTAATTTAAGTTCATCATCTGTTTTAACAAATTGGGTTTCTACTTGTTTTGTTCAAATGAATAAATTGGTATTATTATTATTAATAATAAACGTCATATTAAAATAATCCGTAATTGAACGGGGAATAATATTAGTTATTGACTTATTGTGTACAATTATTTGAAATATTTGATAAATAGTGTGAAAAATAAATACATACCGACACTGACAAAATAATAATTTATAGGTATTTGGTATATTATATATATATATATAATATATTGATACTCGCGATTTAAACAACCTGCTATGTACTAATAATATTTATATTAAAATATAGATATACATAATATAAGGTAGTTACTTACATACAGAATATCCATATGACCAAACCATTTCCAAATAATGCGATAAATGTAAAAAGTGTGTACATAAATGCTAAATAGTAATGTTGCAATGCACTGGGTTCTTGGTACTTTAACCAATGTTCTGGGATGTGGATGAGATCTTCGGCTGGAAGGTTCCAACCCAACAAGTGAGTTTCTCCTACTTCGTTTTCCATCAAACTAGAATTCGTACAAAATCATTCCTATATATATATATATATATATATATATTATTTTTACTGTTCCTATTAAATCGTCAACGCAAACGACAAAGAAAAGAGATTGAAGAATTTTAGACATTGCCTATTTGAAATTTGTAAATAATGTATAACCATTCAAAAAAAATTTTAAGTTAAATAATGAAAAAGGGAAGAAAATAACATAATATATCTATTGGGAAATCACGTATATTTCTTGGAGCGTTTTTGTATAATAATATAATATTGTAACACGGCCGCATTCGGCCTTGTGATTAAAACGATAGAAATATTTCCTCGACAAGTACACTCGACTTCAAGGGGTTTTATTTTATTTTTTTCCGATAATATTTCAGCCTACCCCAATTGTGGCAGAGGTCTTGATACGGTACGATTGAAGTCCATAATTAGAGTTGGTGACATTGTGACGGTTATGTGTGGACTGACTGTGAACGCGTTCCGGAGTCCGGAAAACTAAAACACTACCTAGATACTATATACTGTACACGTCCGGAACAGACGGTACTTTTAAGCCGTAGTTTATATTTATACACGTAAGTAAGGGCTGTGGGGAGGTGTATAGAGTAGGGTACACACGCCGTGGATTGCAAGGGCAACACGGATTAAACGTAGTCGTCGTAGCCTATCAAATGATTAATCCCCTACTAATAATTTTTTTTACTTATAAGGTTATAATATCTAAAGTTTTTTTTCCAGTTAGATAGTTTAATAACGACGTAATACGTTAAAGTCGCATAAATCGAATGCAAGTAGACTGTTTATAACATAGTGATGTATACCTAATATTATATAATTTGAACGGATCTATATATATGTTAAATTTGAATTTAATACTGTAGGTACACGGGTTAATTTTTTTCAAAGTGAATGGTTTCATTTTTAAATATTTAAAATATGCAGATACCTATTCATTATATTCTTAATCACTTATTATGTTTAGCTAAGTACTTGATATTTTTCACAATCCTCTTTCCATGTGTTAAATAATACTACCTATGTAAGTAAAACTGTTAATCGACTTTCGATTTTTAAATATCAATCTTTCTACAATTTTATTTGTTCCTATCTATATGCGCCTATATTGCACCTATATAAATAAAAAATGTGACGAATATGTCTCGCCATGTGTCTAAATATACTTTATATAGGGGCATATATCACATAATGGTATAGTTAAGTATTATTTAAATTTAAAAATTCTACAGCGTGATTGTTTTAAGAGTAAAGAATCACTATCTATCTCAAAAATTAATCTTAATAAAAAAAATTTATTATACACAATTTTAAATCTTTATAAAATAAATTGTATTGTTAATTATTTAATATTTTTAGCAGAGCCATGAATTTATTATAACTGATAAATTTTACATATTATTTCTTGTGGTTAGGTAGGTACTTAAATATTACACCATTAAACCATTTATAGTAAAAAAATACATCTACCTTCAATTTCAGGGCTTCAGGGGTGATTTAGTAGAAAATTGTACCTAATTATTAGTATTTTGAGTAGGAAGTAGATGAGGAGGGTCAAAAGGAATAATTATTAGTAGATGATTTAAAATAATCAGAAAACATAAAATAAAAATCACGAAAATAAGAATTATCACGCAAAACCAGTTTTCGGAAAAATTGTATTTTTATTTTAACTAATTCAAAAATCAACAACTGTAAACTTGCATTTTTTATTAAATAATTATATAAGTATTTCCCAGACATAATATAATTTTCAAAATATTATGGTTGTTTTTGTCATTTATAAACATCAAAAAATTTCGATTTAGGTATGATAACATTTTTATTTTTGAGTAAAATATTAAAATGGTTGTAACTTGTAATATTAGATTTGCCGTAAGTTTTTCTTACATATAATAAACTGAAATCTGGATTTGTGTAAAAATTTTCGTTTTTCTAGATTATTTAGGAAAGTTTTAAAAAATTTCTACTTTTGACCACCTTCCAAAGAACCAACTTCGGTGCTACAAATATTGGCACCCTCGGTAAATCATGTCTTCGTGTCTCTCTCTCGCAGTAATAAGTTATAACTTTATTTTAGATATACAATTTTTGTAAGATAAAATAAAAATAATAAGAACTTTAATTACATAAAAACATTATGACCAGACCATAGACTATATACTGGTAATAAATTATTAATAACTAGCTATATCCCCGTGTAGTTCATTGCTCGTAAAAAATGCATCTGTGTAAATTGATTGTCGAATGCTAACATTTAGCGTAACGTATGTGGATAAAAAATACTTTTGGTTTAATTTGGTGTATATATGATATTTCCGACATATCAACTTTGCCTAGCTGTGCCGTTCAGCGTTCCTTTTTTTAGACTATTTAACAGCAGCATTTTTTTAATTAATTTTTTTTTTTTTTTTTGAACGACTCATATTTGATTTCCTCTTCATTTTGGACCAAAAACCAAAATCTCATTTAGATTTTAATAGTGTAAATCAAAATCAAAAAAAAAGTTTGATATTGTTATACTACATCAACTATTTACTAAAATACCAATTTCTAATAGTAACAAATAATTAATAATACGGATGAAAAAAAATACTTTTATTTACGTATTTGTCGATTATTTAAAAAATTAATAATTTTTCATTAATTTATAGAATAAAAAATAGGCTTATAACCAGCTCTCTATGATATTATACTTTTTCATATACAAAAAAAAAATCAAGATAATTGGATGAGTTTTAGAGAACATGCGTTACAAAGATTTTAATTTTCACATTTTTATATACAGTTACAATTTAATATATGTTGGTGTATTAATTTCTAACATAAGTATTATTAATCGAAATAAAATATAGCCTATGCACTCAAGAATAATATAGCTTTCAACTGATGAAAGAATTTTCAAAATCGGTTCAGTAATTCCAGAGATTACTTCCTACTAACAAATTCACAAATTTACAAGCTTTACTTATACATAATATTATTATTTTATAGTATAGATTAATAATTAAAAACTATATTTCAAATGAATAGGTCATATAGTAATATACTCATAGACATATTATAAAGAGATTTATATGTCTATGAATATACTAATATACCTAATACCTATTACTCTGTGGAGTAGATATATAAAAAAGATTTCTTTTTCAATTTTCCGTTTGAAATTATTAAGTAACTTGGTATAATATAGGTACATATTTAATATTTAAATTATGTTTGAATTTGATACTTATAATTATTTAAATTAACACGATAATTGAAATTTTCTATTTCATATAACAGACATTTTTTAAAGAACAGATTTGTCATACTAAATACCTACTATAATAATAATTTATTTAAACGTAAAACGTTAATATTAAACTTTAAACTTTTCTTGCCTTTGGTATAAGAAACGCCTTGGTGGTTTCTAAAAAATCTTTTGATTAAAATACCTCATTTTTGATGGAAATAATAGTTAATTCAGTTATAGTTGTAAATTTGTTGTCTCTTAATATCAAATCTAAATATGTTTTAATAAGTTTTAATTTTGAAAAATTTCTTTCATTTGCAATATGACAACAGTAACTGGAATCATTAAAAAAATACTTAATGGAATGTAAATATTGAGAAAAAGTCAGACATATTTAATTGTAATAAATATTCCAGTTTTGATTTAAGATAACATATCTATAACTTTTGTTAAAAGAATTTTATATTTTGTTCCAACTCAACGCGTAAATTAATTTTATTGATATCACTTTGATTTCCGTCTTTAAGTTTCCATGTAGAATATCTGCAATTTATCAAGAGGATAAAACAGCTGAAATATATCCATCATTAGTTGCATAGTTATGCGGGGGATAATGGGTATAAATTCCTCCAGAGCCTTTTTTATCATATTTAATGCGTTGACTTGTACTCGATATAAGATTATTTCATTATACAATTACCCATATTATGTTATAATTATGTATATAATCTACTACATCCTTACCTTGGCTATTAAATTATATTTAAAAAAAAGAACTATTAGGGGGGTTCTGGGGGCAAAGACCTCCCACTCTATGTTTATCTAATAAATTATATATCCCCCCCAGAACAAAATTATAACTACGCCACTGTTCAGCATCTCTAAAGAATTTAATAAAAATCGAATGACCTTTAACAATCAAAGTTGATGTTATACAGTAAAAACTCTTTAAAACGAAACTCGTTACAACGAAAAACTCTATATACCTAACGTAAATATTACATTATAATGGTTAGTTCGATTTATAATCTATTATATAATTGTTATACCCTCTCTATAACGTAAGAAATCTTCTGGTCCCTTCAAATTCGTTATAGAGAATTTCCACTGTATATCCAAAGTAGGTAATTGATGCATTACTTAAGAGTCTAAATTAATTTTAAATAATAAATCGTTCTAAATTATTAAAATTAAACCGTGTAACAATAAAATATACAATACAGGAAATGTTATCCATATGACCATATACCTACCTGGCTATCTACCGAAATAAACCTGTTATGCTTTGGAATATACGTTTTTACGTAAACCATGTTATTGATATTTTGTTAGAAGTACCTAAATAGTAATTTTCTATATTTTAGCTTAAAATTTAAATTACTTATTTATACCGTCAAGATACCCCCACGTATTAAAGTAGGCATCCTAGTCGCTCGCCCCTATCACTGGCCCTGAACCAACTAATAGTTCCTATTTACTGCCAGAAACCACATTTTAAAATTAAGATCGAAGCGTGTTTTCTACAATAAAAAGAGTATCTTCTTAAAACAAAAGAAAACTTTGTAAAACAAATACATTTATCGCTCTACTTAGGATTTTAAATCATTGCCATTTAAATAAAATTATTAATTATTATTAATTATTTAGAGGATTCATGTAGCTAACGCAAAAGCTCAACTTCACGGCTTACACCCAGCAAATGATATCAGCTCATATATATCACATATTTTAATGATATTTATTCCTATTTAATTGAATAAAAATAGTAATTATCATTTAATTTTCAAGTCCAATAATTATTACAATTTTGCTATTAATAATCTACAAATATACATTATAAAAGATTTAACATTATGCATTTACACATTAATAGTTATGAATTATTTTTTTAAATTAAATTCGGTAGCCAGACTTAGAAAAAAAACAGAATACGTGGAATAGTAGTGGGAGGAGAGATCCATAGAACCAGATCAGTACATTTTTTATATTTTACAATATAGATTTCATGAATAATATTTGCTAAGTACCTAATTTATAATATAATAGTTGTCATATTATATACCTACAGATGTTTTTTCTTCGTTTTTAATTTTCTGAAATTAAGTATTGTAATAATGAAAATTCTATTTCATTTGTAAAATAGACAATCCATATTTAAAACTATCTACAATTTTAGACAATTGTTTTCTGAATTCAGAATAGTGAATATTATAATTACAAAATATTTCGTTCAAATCTGTGTTGATAAATATCTCAGTAGGTATTTAACCTACATTATTATTATGCTTGTAATAGTTGTAAATGTTGTAATACAAATATTATCCCATGAAAACTTTTTAGTAATATCTACCTACCATTATCAATGATTTTTAAGGTGTATATTGAAAACCTATTTATAATATGTTAGAAATAATAAATAAATATATGTGTAATATTTTTCAAGATAATAATAATTCGTAATACCTACATAGAATAGATGGGTAGGTAATTATAATATGATTGGTTTGTAAATATTACATTAACAAAATGATTAAGAGCAGAGCACATAATATTATAATTGATTGTATAAATCCAATGAATTAAAACGATTAAAATATTTCAAAGGCTTCTTTTTTTTATATAAAAACTGAATACAATTTTATAGGATTGATATTTCATTATGGCTTCATATAATCATATATTAAAAAATAATGTAAATAGAAGCCATTAACAATAGATAATATAAAAAAAATATACACATATTGAGATATATTCTGTATGCAAGCATAAATTATCAAAAACTTATATTACCTACTTATACTTACAAATATAAAATATTGGTTTTTAGTTTGTTATAATTATTAGAATTTAAATTAAAAAATAGTTGTGTGACAGTAGTCTAACTGAATATAGAAGATTTCTATTAAAATAAAATGGCATCAATATTAGATAATTTTTTTAGTACCTACCAGAATTTTTTTTACAGATGTTGGCACACTTCTGTATAACCAATACTGTACAAAAATTTAAAACCATGATAAAATTGATTTATTAAATTTAATTTAAAAAAAAATTAAATGAATATTTAGTAGAACAAATAATTTGTACAGAAATAAGAAACGACACCAAAAAATCAAATACCTCAACATTTTTAAAGATGCAATTTTTTTGCAAATAACAAAAATACCGGGTTTTTGAAAAATTGATCAGCTAACTTTTTTTCAAAACCTAAATTTGTTATAATATTAAACACACCATAATCAGTTGTTAACTATAAACTTGATTAGAATTTAGAGTTCAGACAGTAGAATGCAACATTATATTACATAAAGGAAATAGAATTAATAGATTATAAATATAGAACAAGCATTTTTAAAATAATTCTTAAGATCAGTTTACATTAATAGGATTAAAAAATAATGATAAAACAATGATATGACAATTAGACTATACATTAGCCATCATAGGTGTGTACAGGGGTATGCAGTTTCATGAAGCTCTTTGAGGGACAAAAATCGACTCTGGAAAAAAAACCTTTATAGCACAAGAAAAATAATTATAGGAGCACCAGTGGCCTTCTGCCTTGAAATAGAAACTAGTCATTATTGTGATCAACATAAATGTAAATAAAGTAAACATACAGACATAAATACAATTAAACAATAAACATATTTTATTTCATTTTATTTCATAACTGTTTTACAATTTTATTTTAGCAGTACAAAGTTTAAAAATATTTTTATTTTAATTCATAAGTATTCATAAACTTAAATAATTTTATTAGTACAAAATTTAAAACTTATTACATTTTAATTAAAAACACTTAATTTTATTTTCTCGTGCTACAACTTTATCATAAAATATTTTATATTTATTAAGAACCTCATCACCGGCTTGTAAGTTATTATGTTTTAAATTCACTATTACACATTCTATAATATCTACAGGTATTGTTTTACCAAATGTATTTCCAGTATCATCACTACTTATTTCTTTCTCAAATAGTTCTAATATTAAATCTGCACAGTTAATCAATTCTCCATAACTTAAATATAATTGTAACAGTTCACCAACATTTCTTTCTTTGAACGTTTTGACAATCCAATTAGGTAAAAATGATTTATGTCTAAGTAATTCATCAGCTATGTGATAATGTATCAATGTTCTTCCTTTATCTTCATACTTGTTTACTAATGTCTCCAAAAAATGCCAAGCTATTTTTCCACTATCAATGCCATCACCACTAACTCCATTGTCGGCTAACCAAATCCATGCTTTATCACATTCATCAGAATCTGTTAGGGATAAACAAGTTTTTACCAACTCTCTTAATGGCTGATAAAGTGGTAAATTCCACATTTTAGACAAACGCATTACATCTTTATACTTATGTTTCATTAACAATACAGATATCACACTTTGTATGTCCATATCGGTTGTGGATTCTTCAATTTCCTGACGAGCTCGAGCCAACCAACATAATTTTTTTAAGTGCTCAATTTGTATTATTTCATTGTGAACATCATCAGTCTTTGAGAGAAAAGGCAATGAAACTGTTACAAACCAAGCATTATTAGGGTTTAATATTTCTAAGTATAAGAGTGATAGTCTTAAATATTGTTCTTGGGCTACACATGTGTCAGCCCGTAAATATAGTTCATAAAATGTCATTGATAGTTTTTTGTATTTTTTATGTTTATCATGAATTGAACATAAAAACATATAAAAAGGATCTGCATCTACATTTGACAAAGATCGTGCTTTTTTTAGTACTATATCTTCTACTGCGCTTTGTAAACCATAAAAATTAAAACTTAAAAGTTCTTCTTTTTCATCATTTTCTAATAGTGTTAAAACAAATGTATGCAAACAATTTAATTTTCGATCTTGATCCTCTAAACTTAAAATATTATTGTATGCACTTCTATACGCTTTTAATTTTAAATTATTAAGAAATATGTTAGAATGGAACATTGATGTCATGTTTTTATTTCCAGTATATTTACATTTTTTTAATGCATGATTTCCAAGTTTTACTGCATGATCATAATAACTATATTTTTCAAACAGAGTGATAGATTTTAGAAAATCATCTACATTTTTTTTAAGATCACTTTTAAGTATTTTAAGTGCTTTATCTGGATCATTATTTAACATATATGAAATAATTAATGTTTCTTCCCATTTATTAAAATCCAGTAATTGAGCCATTTGTTGTATAAAAGTGTATTGTCCCTCTTGTAATAAAAATTCTACGAGAGTAGAAGCGTCAATAAGTGGCCAAGTGTAGTTTAACAAGCCATCAATATATTCCATAAATGGTTCCCGGGCTAAAAATTTATTTGAAGAGATCATTTTTTCAAATAACTTTATATCATGTGAAAATAGTGCTTGAATCCAATAGCTATAAGCAAGATTACTAGCATCAAAAACATACTCTCTAGTTTGTCCATAATTTTTGGAATTCAACTCCATAAATGTAAACAATCTACAACACAAGTCAAAACGTGTTACCACTATTTGATGGAAACTGTGAGAAACTATACTGGTACCTAATTTACTTTTAAAGCATCTTGAATATAGTGAATCTTGCATACTTTCATCTATTTCTGGATCAGCATATAGCATCTTTATTAACAAACGAACAGTATCAAGAACATTACATCCATTTAAAAATAATGATATAATTGGATCACTACTATCAAACATATAAGATTTTCTAACCAATTTTAAAAAGATTTTTTGAGACATATTTATGTCCAAAAACAAATTAAAATTATTTTTTGGTACTGACATCAGTACATTGAGTAAATTATTTAATTTCGTTTCATCATCAGGACTTTTAATTGAAAATATCTTGTTTTCGATTTTATCTGATGGCCGCAGAAAGCAAAAACTTGAATTTGTTACAACAACTAGTAAAAAAGATGGTGAACCCAACCAAATAAGACCAAGAGGAGCTAATCTTTTACGACGGTAATCTAAACAGCTTTTATAAAAACTGGCACTACATTGTTCTATAAGTTGCATTTGTGACTCAATATCTGAAGAGTCATATTTATCCATTTCTTGAGCAACTTTTGTATCAATTGCATTACTTATCTTGGTACGGTAATCAGTAATAAATTCACAACCATCAGATGTATCATAAACAGCAATAGCATTTTTCAAATCATCATTTGTAAAATAAGTCGTAGACGAAAATATTTTATCCAAATAAATTTGTTTTGAGTTAGATGAATATTGGGTAGGTTGTTCAAAAGCAGTTGTATCCAAAGAGCAATCTTTCCATCCACCATTCCTGATATTCACAGATTTAACACAAGCAGTATCTTTTCCTGTTCTCCATATGCACCAAATTTCATTACCATACAATGACATATCAACTAATCTACTATTTACAGGTGACCGTACATAAAACTTTTGTTGAAGTTTAAACATACCATGGTCAGTGCATGGTTCAAGCACTACAAATGTTGAACTTTCTGATAAACTGAGGTAAATAGTAAGTAAAAGTTGTTCATCAAAGCTTTTGTGAATAATATGTGGTCTCGAACCATTCTCTGTTGAAGCTGCATATATTTTCTTCATATCCATAATATAAATATATACAGATTTATCGATTGACCAAACTTTTAATTCACAAGTATCATCAAGAGAGTATACATATATATCTTGTTGAAATGGGTGTACAGCTAAACTATTAATAACTGGGTTCTCAATATGTGTAGAAAAAACTTTGGTTATATTTGAAAGCATTCGAGGTACAGCAGATTCTTGACAAATTTCTTTCAAGGTGGGTAGTCCAGAAATGTATTCCATACGTATGTAAAGCATGACATTATTTTGTAAAGCTATTATAAATATAGCATCATGTTTTTGATCTAAACAAGAAGCAGCTGAATATGGATGACTAAGTTCTGCATTATAGGAATAAAATGTTGCTGGATCATCAACAGATGGTACATTAAAATTTGAAAAAATTGATGAATCCAATAATACATTTTCATTTTCATTATAATTTTCCAGACGACTCGGTCGTGGAAACGTCAATCGGTGACAGCTACACGCTGTTGGTACTAATAAAACAACAGATTCTAATGTCTCATACACAGAGATCCCACTTTCCAATACAGGGGAATCACGAAAATGTATACGCACTTGGTTTTCTGTAAGATTCACGTCTAAGCTATGTTCAACTAATTCAAGTTTATCATACAAAACACGCCAAAATATAAAACGGTTAGGAATATCTTTAAAACAGTGTCCACCTGATCGAGGTAGTGTACTTTCATCGCGCAGAGTAGTTGAAGCACCTTCAGGATTAATTAAAATTTCTCTCCATTCGTTTGATTGAAAATGTTCAGTAACTACTTGTCTGTAGATGGTATCTAAGTATGGATTATCAATATCCATATTTTCTAAACAAAAAAATACAATGAAAAATTAATATTAAAGTAATAAATAGCAATTACATATTAAACCTACTTAATTATTGTTATAATTTGTAAGAAAAGAAAAGAAAGTAAAATAACCGTAATTAATAAATGGTTTACATAATACACGAGTAATAAATGAATAAAATATAATTTAATATTTTGAAATATCTTAAGAAATTCTCTATATCATTTTTTTCTAAATTTAAAAACTACAGTAAAATGATTATCAAGAGATATCTAGCATAAATGTATATTTCAGTGTACAATATAGAAAATGGTATGTTTTTATTTATCCTTTAACAAGACATTTAAATCTGATATATTTAATATGATGGTGAACTGATGTATTATTAAATTTAAAAGTAAGAATATTATTATCTAATAAATCTCATAGTTTTTTTTTATTTACATTTTATAAAATACAAACTTAAATTTAATTTAAAAGAAAACATTGTACTTGATATGCATGTTTAACATCTGATAATTTTATTTTAGAAAAACATTTTTATTTATTATTTATTGGACCTATTGGGGTTATAAAAAAAAAATTATATTAGATAGTTTCATACAAAAATAAATGATCTTATATTATATGTATATATACATATACATTATGGATCATTAATAATTTTGAAAAATATAAATACTAGAATACTTATTTAAACTAATTAGTATTTTATCAACATAATTTGAATTATATATATTATACATGTCCCGAATAATAATAATTGAGTCTAAATACTTATTATTCTAAATCTTATTTGTAGACATAACCTTACATTGAAAGTTATAATTATTTAAGATTTTCACAAAAATTATGATTAATAATCAATCATTTTGTGGTGCCTTTAAAATTTAAATAATTGCTATTATTTAGAAATATCGGATAAAGAAATTAAGATGTATATAAAAAACGAATAACAAAATGGGAATAAACCAACAAGGATCCTATTCAAAAATATTAATTTATAACTAAGGATTTCAGAATTGTGCATCTTTATTAAAACTCTAAATCCCGGTTTGAAAACCAGTAATTACTTCAAAAGAATAATAATGTTGTAAGCAACTCACCGTTTCTAAGCAGACGTTATAAGTCAGTTTAACAGGATGACAGTCGAGTCGACTAAATGATTTTAACTTGAAAGCACGTTTGGATGTTCGTCTTCGTGAAAAGGTACCATATAGTTAAGCGTCAAACAAGACGTTAAGTCGTTTGATAATATTTGCGTTCCGTGCGTCGCCGATGTCGGTCGGTAACAACAACCAAACTCACGAGGAAGGAGCTTAAATGTTTAATTGTTAAGGCTTATCACGTCTTGATCACAAATACGTTAGCAATGTTAGCATGGGGATCACACATTTTGTCCCAACGTCACTTTCGTCGATGTTCTAATGTTCCCGAGAGAATATCGGGTTAGGTTAGATAAATATGAGTTTCATAAAACATTTGTATACAAAAACCAAATACTCTATATAACAAATATTGAAAAACATTATTACATTATAACGGATATAATTAATATTATTACAAATTACTTATATGTTTTAACAGATATATTTTTAACTTAGTTTAAGCATACTTATTTTTTTTCAATATTTGATATACCTAACGAATATTATTTCTGTAATTACAAATAATTTATTCGTTTTAACAGATATATTTTCAACTTAGTGTTATGATATTTAATGTTCAAATAATAGTTTATAAATTTGTGATAGGAACATACATTCGTATTACAATGGAAATCGATTATGTACTTTTTTATTGAGGGGGCTAAATTAGAAATAAGGACACTTATAAAAAATAGCGGGACTAAAACACCCTCCCTAATTGAGCCACTGGTATCAACAGGGTAGTCATAAAGTTCTGGTGGTTAGGTAAAGCAACGAAAAAGACAGTTGAAGTTATACTATTTTAGTTTCGTGTCATTCGAGTAGCTCAATGGCCAATGGGAGAGCAAAATATAATATGAATATCATAAGATTAAGTTAAATTTAGTTGAAAATATATTCGTTATAAACTTATAACGAACAAATTATTTGTTATTACAGAAATTATATCTATTAATCTGTTATAACAAATACATTGTTTGTAATAACAGAAAATATATTCGTTAAAACAAATAAGTAATTTGTAATAATAGAATTTAAATCTGTTAAAACAAATAAATAATTTTTATTATTATAAATTGCTTATTTGTTTTAACGGATATGTATTCAACTTAGTTTAAACATAATCTTTTTTTCAATATTCTATATAAGAGTAATATTAAGCATAAAGGAGTTACTTAGAATTTAGATTCTACAGAATGCACAATTTACGTCCAAACTCATAATAATTTGCAAATTATTTTGTAATTAATAACAATTTATAAAATGTTTAATTTGTATAGCTAAGACTTAACAATTTAATATTACGGTGTTTATAGTAGAAAATAGGTAATAATTCACACTAAAACTAAAAAAAAATATAAAAATTATAAAACCAATTTTTTTTATATAAATATTTAAATTTAAAATTTGAACGAAATTACTTAAGCATTTTCTAAGTTACTAATTTCATTATTTCGTAATAATTCAAAAACATTTACAGGGAATTAAAACGTTTACGTATAATAATATTACCAATTTGACTATATCTACGCAATGCAATTTTTAAAATATGTAGATTGTAGATCAATTTATAGATGATATACCTATTTATACCATTATGAATCTAATATATCCACATATTGTTTTACAGTAAGGTGGTATTAACTCGGAAGTTAATAACCACAATATAATATGAATATGGCATAAATATTAAATGGTATATAATAAATAGCTGCAATTAAATATTGATAATATCTATAATAATTAATAGCTACATTTTCGGTAAAAATTAAATCCACCTACAGTAATAGTAAAATAATAAAATAAATTAAACATTAATATCATGAAATATACTATTATATAGTGATAGATATAGGCTGATGACCGTCTCTGCCAGACATATAATTATAATATACCTAATATTGTATAGGGAATAGGTATATGGTCTCTCCTCGGAATTGTTTTTTTCGTGTACAATAATATGTAGGTATTATTAAACACACCAATAATTTTTATTATTAATTATTAATAGTGACCGCCGATCGGCTCTACAGTCTACACCCATTTTACTCAGTACTTATTTCAGGGTGGTGATCGTGGGGGGGGGGAATTATTATGTTTATTAAATGTTATTTATTATTATGTTTATTAAATGTTATTAATTATTATGTTTATTAAATGTTATTATTATGTTCCTATGATAGCATGATGAAGACGTCATTATTTTATAAATAATAAAGCTAAACTTAGGTAATTTTAAAATGCAACTATCAAACTTGAGTATTGTATTATACCTTATATGATTCTATTTTATGAGTTCCATTTGTTTGTTAAACACAACATTTTTTTGTGAAGCGAAATCTAAGATTTTTGTCTCACCTAAAATTCCCAGTCATCTAATATGATAGGTACATACAGATTACAAGTGTGGTTTTTTAACTTCTATGTTTCACGTTTTCAAGCATCAATAATAATATATGTATAAAGGTATCTAACATCTTATTTAACTTTGTTAGCCCATTAACATCTTATATAACTCACCCACGCGTTTAAAAAGTGAACCGATCACTTCTGTTAAACATTTGGTTGTTAGAACAAATATTTTTTGGAATAAATGAACGTCGAAACATATTTCTATGAACAAATGTATACGTTTTGTATATTAATTCAATCTAAACAGATTGACTTTGAACAACTATTTCTTAAAACAAAAGGTAATAATTCGGTACAGAATGGATTGAATTAGATTTCATTTATTTTGTAAATTAGGTATTTTTTAATTTTGTATTATAATTTATTTAGGGGAATAATTTTTTTTATCTTTATTAATACGTTATCATTTACGTATGTTTGATAGTGATAGCGTATTGATTGTCGGCCAAAGAATGGTGTTCTTTATTTTTCTGTATAAGTGTAAACTGGTTATTGTTTAGCCCTTTGAAAATTTTAAATTTGAATATCATAATTTTTATGTTTGAATCTTATTACAATTTTAAAATGAAATAGTGTTTGTATATTTTATGCACAGAAAGACAATTCGATTATACAACAGTTAAACGCTGAAAATGAAGATGGCTGAATCTGTAAAGAAATTATTAAAAAGAAACAAACCAGGAACCAAAGCTAATGTGAGTCCTAAATTATTATTTAAATTTTTGTTACTTACATTTGGACATTGTTTTGTAGTTCTTCCGTAAATGGCCTGACGAGCCGTTTGAAGAGATGGAAAGTACATTGGCTGTTCAAGAGTTTATTCAGCAACAAATACGTATAGATCCGAGTAATATTGATATCATATTGACACCGCCAGATTCTCAAGAAGAAGGAGTTTGGAAATACGAACATTTAAGGTGACAAATAATTTCTTCTGCCTTAATTAACATTATTAATGCTGGTTGATTGGATTTGTAGGCAGTTTTGTATGGAATTAAATGGGTTAGCAGTCGAATTACAAACTGAATGTTTACCAGATACATGTAGCCAAATGACATCAACTGAACAGTGGATATTTTTATGTGCTGCACATAAAACTCCTAAGGAATGTCCAGCTATTGATTATACACGCCATACTTTAGATGGAGCTGCTTGTTTATTAAACAGTAACAAATACTTTCCTAGCAGGTACAATTTGTATATATATATATTATCATGGATTTTATAAAATAGTGGTTTTGTAAATTAACCTACTATTCACCAAAAATGTATTTTATTCTAAAATACTAATCATGCTCTATTATCATTTGTTAATTGAACCATGGAATTTGCTAATAATGACCAAGTTGATTTTTTACATTTTTACTCTATAACTAGTCTATGTACAATTATATTAGATAATAGTATTTATTCATCAAATGTTATTTTCTTCCTTTAAATTCATATTATATTATACATATATTAAAAGCTATTATTGGGGTTTTGAATCTGTTTAAATATATATATATATATATAAATAAAATGTGTGCAGGCACCTATATATTTATCTACACTAATGTAGCTCATACAACTTCTTTATTTATAGGAAGATATAATTAATTCAATTGTAGTTCACAAAATTTTTCTCCCTCTCGTTATCGACCAGGTTTTATTAAAAAGGAAAAATATTTGAACTTTTTTAGCTTCTATGTTTTATTCAATTATTATTAATGCTAAATATGTATTCCCAGAATAAATCTGCTAGTTACTTTTCTAAAAGCTTTTATTAATTTATTATTTTTATACATTAAAAATATGTTTGTTTTTTTTGCCTGATAGCTCAGTTTTCTCATAATACTAACTTTTGAATAATAAAATAAAACAACATACATAAATTATTCTTTGAAAAGAATAGTTGAATATAGCCTAATTTGTCCATAGTTATAAAAATATGATTTTAAGGAAACTAAATAAAAGAAACACAACTAGATATTTTATACTGCAAGTTTATTATCAAGTATCAGCTTACATTAAAATATTTTACTTAAATACATGATAAAATACATTTTACTACATATAAGTCATAAAGATTTGTACTTAAATATACTGTTATAATATAAATAAAAGCTACCAATAATGGTTGTTTTTTCTTACAACATTATGTATTATATAATACTACATATTTTTTATTTTAATGTTTAAAATTAAAAATCAACAATTAATTAATTAATAAAATATTATATTTATATCTTATATAATATTAAAAGTATTATTTATTCTAGAGTTAATATTAAGGAATCATCGGTGGCAAAATTGGGATCTGTTTGTCGGCGAGTGTATAGGATATTTTCCCATGCATACTACCATCATCAAAACATTTATAATAAATTTGAGGTAAAATATTCAAAATATAAAACTATTATTTCATTAAAAGTAGTTATAGATACAATATGTATTAATAATTATGCAATAGGTTATAATTGTATAAAATTATAAATATTACAGAATGAAACATACTTATGCCAGAGGTTTACAAAATTTGTGATTAAATACAGCTTAATGGCAAAAGAAAACCTGATTGTGCCTATGCCTGATGCAATTATGCAAGGTATACGAACTGAAGAGGATGGAACAACATCAATTAAAGAGCCATAATTTTACTCTCCTTAGTACCGCGGTAATCATTCTTTTCAAATGTTTTGCGAGGCACTGGTCTACTAACACGATCTGATACCTTGTCAGCTCCTTGGTATCTAAAATTAAAATATTTTAATTAAATTGTTTTAGACATACAATAAAATTAATCATTTAACTAGGAAACATTACAAAATATATATTTTTTAACTTATAATTTTTTTTTTTTATTAGGTCAGTTAGACAATTAACCAATAATTATGTATTATATTAGATTATTGTAAGCTTACCCAGGTAAATTAGGATGGAGATGGTTTTTGGATAAAAGAATGTGGATTGAAGGTAATCTTCTTGTTGTAATTGATTGAGAGACTTTACCATCAATCATCTCATCCTTAATCATCCTTACACTGTAAGTAAAAAAAAATATTTCCATTTATAAATTGTCTCTCAAAGCAAATTACATTTTAACTTTAAAACAGTAATATGTATTTATAAATTTACTATTAAGTGTAAATGTTTAGTACACTAATAAATTTGATTTTTCTCATTTTAATACTTTGTAGTATTATAGTATTTATTTTGTAATGGTGCCATACCACATTTTACAGTGAAAATTCAATTTATAATTATATTTATATAACAATCACATTACTATAATTTTTAATTTGTATACATAGAAAATTATACTTATAACTTATTAAGTTACAACAATAAACATAATTATTTATCTTGTACCATTTATCTAAAATATTTGACTGAAGTTGTTGTTACTTACTTTCTATATCCAATACCAGTGACTTGTTTAAGTTCAGGCATCTGTCGTTTTAATATTTCTGCACATGTTACAGCCTTATTAACTGATGGACCACTGGCACTACATACTAGGTGATTAGAGTGTTCAAAACTTTTTACTGCAAAACCAAGCATGTTTCGGATTTTGGAATGGTTATTAATTTTTAAATGTTCAAAATTGTCTGGTAAATTATCAATTGTAATCAAGGAACGTGTCCAACGTTCTTCCTGGTATACACATTTAGGTTTTAGAGTTTCCACTGTAAAATACAAGTATTTTAATTATATATTTTAATAGAAGAAAAAATATTAAACTATGTAGTAATAGTAATAAAATACTGTTAAGTTGAACAATTCTGAAGATATTTCTGATTTATGGTAAATATGGAGCATTGTGGCAGCTATTATCTAATTTAGATCCATAAGTAATTTACTCGATATTTTACAATTTTTGTTGAATTATTGATCCTACTAATTGTTATAAAGCAAATTGCAGGTTATTTCTTTTGAAACAAGGTAATTAATAAAATTTAAATATAAATTTTATAAAAATTGAATATAAATAAATTACATTTTAGTATTCACAGTAATTATAATATAATTCTTTTTCTTTATAGTCTTTAAATGCATCAGTCAGGGTAGGATAAGTTAAATTGGATAGAACAAGTTATTATTGACATTAATATTTATTTATTTTTCTATATAATTGAGTACTACAATGTCTAATAATTATTAGTATTTAAAATATTATTTAATGGGTAAAATATTGACACCGTGATGATGGATCAAAAGTTTTCAATTCTGCTCTGACTAAAATTTTATATTATATTTTAATTACAGTGTAAATTATATTAGAGCTACTGTTTGAGTTTATGCTTTATTATACTTAATAAAAGTATGTATTTTATTCAGTGTATGAGGTTGAAGGATTATATTATATTTAATATTTTAATAAACCAAAATTATTAATTAGTTTATTTTTTTTCAAAAAGTAATAGTTATTAGTTAATAGTATGTTAGATTGAAATGAATGTTATTAATTAAATAATTAAATAATAATATTATTCAAGCAGAAAATAAAATTTAATTATAATAGTATAGATATCATGGTATTATAATTTCTACTTTCTACTATAGAAAATTAATCTACTGCTCTATAAAAATTTATTTGAAGTGTTTTTTTTTTTTTTTTTTTATAGTTCTTATAATCATTAGTCACTCAATTGTTTATCTAAAATAAGATTTTGGTCTATTAAGTGATGAAAAATCTTTCATTAGATGCAGTACTATCTGGAACAGTGATAAAAATTTGAAATATGAGTATTCTTGAAGTTATTTGAGTGTAACAATAATCTGATTCAAATATGGTTGGGAAATATTTTTATGTTTAAGTAGTGATTTTGCAGAAGTAAATACTAAATACAGATGACATTTTTTACACATCCAAAAGTATAAACATTGTGCATCGAAGTAATGAGGATTTTTATAATCAATTATCTGGACAATTTTTCTCATAAAATAAGGTACATGTATTATATGCATTATGGCTTATACAATATATTATATCTTTTATGCATAGATTATGGATTTATAATACCTAATCTATGTATACCCTGTCACTCTCCTCCTAAACATCACATCTGAATTGTGTAGGTCTATTGTTTGAAATAGATAAATTTAGTAGTAACAAATTTAGTTTGATGTAAAAAATAATTTTGTACTAATGTTTAATTTAATTTTTACTATTTAAAAGCATATTTATTCTATATTTAGTTGATTAATTTGAGAAATTAAATTAAATTTAGATATAATATCAATACCTAATATCATAATTTATGTAATATATAATAAAATATTTAATAAAAGTTTTTTAGTGCTTAAATAGATTAGTATATATAAATGAATACTCAGCACTTATGAAAAATTTAACTATACCTCGGCAATATTTATCAGGAAAACTAAAACTTTTTTCAATAATGGATACAGTGGCTACAATATAATTGTATTTTAACAGTTTGAGTATAACTATTTATAATGGTTTTTTAATTAATCAATAACTCGTTGGGGAAAGGATCAGTTTTGAGATAAATCCACTCTTTTTAAATACATTATAATATTTTATTTAAATTGTATAATAATTGTATTGTAAACTAGAAAAGAGCATAAAGTTTCAATATTATGGAGACAGTTTAAAAATTGTTTTCTCAAATGATTTCTAACTGATATAATGAGTTGTGCATAAATTCATAAAATATTCAAATTACAGTTAACCATTATAATATATTAGTTATTAAAAATTCAAGTATGAAAACAAAATAAGAAATTGTATTTGTCAAAATAGTGAAATTACCATTTCTTGTTCTGTTTTCATATTTGAATTTAATATAAAATAGTACAAATATAGTAGCAATTATATAAATTTTAAACTTAATTTTAAATTTTTCATCACATTTTAATCATAAAAATATTTAATATTTTTGGAATTCTAGTAAAGAATGTAAGGAAGTAGTATTCTTGAAATATAGCTTTTGTTGATCTACTGTAAAATAAAAATTTAAGAATTTACTACCAAACGTGTGTTAAACCTTAAACTTCTAATTTAGACATTACTCAATCTTCGAGAGAAATTATCAATGGTCTACACACCAGTCAAACAAGTATTTTTATAATATATATATTTCTAGAAGGATATATAAATCGAATATATATGTAGAACATTTAATATCTATTGACTATTGTTATCTAATAAATCACGCGCAGATAAACCTAACATAACGAAAACGTCGACGGATTTTGAAAACAGAATATGTGCTCAAGCTATAGATATGTAACGATAATACAGTTGAGCGCGCAGGCGACACAAATCTCACAGGCATGTGAACGAGAATCAATAGTTTAAGGGCCCCCCGTCATTCGTCCAGGTTTATTATAGCCACGGGACTTTTATGAGATAAAATGAAGAGCATTCCAGAGTAATCGTCGCATAGTCAACATTCCATCCACGACCGACTACTAATAAAATATACCGATTATAATATTTTCAAGTCTAACTTCAAACATCTCAAAAAGCACAGTTGGATAGGGATTTTATAAAAATGAATTCTAATATCATTGTTTCGTAGCGACAGACCATTACAATTCACTTATATGTAAGGCAGTTTATATTATGGGACGGAACCATAAAGTATTATGTTAATACACAATATAGCATTTTCAATGATTTTTTTGTTTGCGTATTCTTATTTTTCGTGATACAAACATTGCAAGCGTCATATTATTAGAAAACGTTGATGAAAATTCCTTCACGATTTGCCCAATGAACCTTGACCTATATGGCTATATATATATATATATATATGCACGTACAAACACCCACACACCGAATTAATCGTTATGGATCTTCCTATTGGTTGCATTATTTAGGACTACAATAGTTGAAGGGATGTGACAAAAATATTGGGGTTAATACAGTAATACTGAAAATAACTTCAACGAACACTAACAATTAAAGTTTTGGTGTGTAATTTAAATCAATAAATAATAATAAAATTTAATATTTCTGATCCGAATCAGTAGGTAATGTACATAAAAAATTATATTTGTTCAAATTATTGCATGGATTGGAAAACAGATACGTAGTACAGGATAGCAAAATTAAATGAAAAATTTGAGTTTCCAAAGATTTAACGATTTAAATATAATCTAAAAAAATAAGAAGTGCCTAACAGATGGGTAAACGGTCTTAAGGAAGAATAGATAGGTTGTAGGTATACTCCATCATTAATTCGAGCTCTCGTCATACATATAATGTTGATTTGATTGTGGGCCATATAATTAATAAACAATTTTTTTATTATAAACTATAAGATAATAGTCATGGCTATACATAATACACAATAAGTTTAAGTAAATTTTCATATTTACTAAAAAAGATGGAGTAAAAACAACACTAACAGAACCTAAAAATAATACGTAAGGTACCTATATCTACACACATTCACACCAACTGTAATCGTGGTGCCGATCAAGATAATGTTAGTGAACAACTTATAGGTATTGAACTTGGCGAACTTTAAATTATTATCTGCGATCATCTGGGTATGATTGAATACATTAGTCCAGTAATAGATTCTCTTATATTCTTTATTCTTATCAAAAAGCACATAAATTCACTAACAAGCTGCAACAACAAATAACTATATAACTGTTCAACATTTCCTGCCATGTAATACATCCATCATACAGAGCGAGACAGGGCCTTAATTTCCTTAGAACACTCTCATATAATATACACGTATTATATATTCTGTGGTCGAGCGAATGGATAACGGTTAAAATACTTAACAGAAAAGTGAAGTTTCTCGGGAGTTAATTCGCTGTGAAAACTTGGGCACGAGTTTTCTACAACCCTAGCGACGACAAACTTCCACGGAGACACGATGTCCATTGTACATCTAATATTGACGGTTATATAATTATGTGATATTGTATTTGATTCGTGAATGATACGGAGACAAGGGATGGTTTCAGCTGGCGCATAAATCGCCTAAAATGTTGGTTGGCTGTTAATATTTAATATTAATTATAGATCATATACACGATTTATATAAATAAAAATTAAATGATTTACGTATAATACATTTAGAAAATATTTCCTTAATATTTTTGAACACCATATAGACGCTATTTTAGTTATTCAATACGATTAGCTTGTTTTTAATTATCTTTGAACAGACGAAATAAAATAGAAATCAAAATTTTATTTTAGTTACGCAAATAATTATTACCATTTCTTGAACAGAATACTTAGTGCAGTTTAAAATGTTATATTATTAAAATTGAAATTATTCGCAATATAGGAACAAAATGATATGTTATAGTTTATCAGGGATGCATTAAATGTTAATATATAGGGGGGGGGGAATTTTCTTCGTTATGCTTGGTATTTCAATTAATTATTTTCATTTCATACAAATATTATAGCTACGTAAAAATCTTCTTCTTATACTAATTAATAATTATCTATTTGAAATAATGATATTTTTTTTTAATAGTGTTGGAAGATAGAATATTTATTATGGAAAATCTTTATATTTAATTAACTAATAAATAGTAAGTAACTCCTATATTTGTAGGTTTTTTGATTTTTCATTGATTCATCTTACTAAATGTATCTTTATCAACGATAAAATATTATATATAAACACACATAAAACAATTTAAATGACAAATATCGAATAATAATACCTAATAACAATATTTTTTTTTTTTTTGTTCACAAACTCTTGTATAATATTTGACCAATCAAAAATTTACCACCCCAAAACATTTCTGCTCGGGGCAAATGTCCTTTTTGCCTCCCTGTAGTTTATACATTTATTAATTTAGTAATTGTATGACAAAAAACAATTGTGGGATAGTGTAGAAGCCAACTTAATAAATAAAATTTAATCAATAATATTACTTTCATTAAATACTTAATTTTTACATTTTATTATAAATATTATGATTTAATACTAAGTTTGTGTTATGAGATGTGTTCCATTCCAGCCTCGAGTCAGAAGATTAAGGGGAATCATAGCTTGTTTGAGTAATGTTTCATATTGAATATAACTAATAGCTTAAACAGTGTAATATATAATTTATAGAAATTGTTTTATTTAAATGAATTAAAAGACTAATGTACTGGGAATAAAAACTTAAATAAATATGGCACAATACAATTATACGATTAAAAAAGACATTGTTTTAATACTTATATGTTACGAGTACATTCATTAAAGTGAAAAATTTTTAAAACGTAATAAAAAGAAAGTAAATAAAAATTGGCAATATTTTATAAAATAATAATACAATTTGCCATCGAAAAACGGTGTATACTATTCATCTTAGATTTAAATGTTGGCCGCTAGTTTCACGCTACAGGCAGTCGTTTCGAGAGCCTTCCACAACTGTTCTATAACTCCAGCAGTTTGGACGCGCCGCATTTGAAGTACATCACAGTAAGTAAACCCTCTCAGACATATGATGTATTTGTATATAAATATAAAATAATCAAATAATATATATTTGATATTTATTTTTTAAGCAAATTATAAAAATACAAAATGATGTTTTTTTAAAAATTCTTTTGTTTTAAATAATCAATTAAGACTTATTATATATTTTTGTACATTATAATAATAGGTATATCTATCTATCTATCTATCTATATATATAATTTAGAACAAAAATAAAAATGAATTATTTGATTAGGGAAATTATGTAACTTTATGATATGATGTATTATATTAATAATATATTATATTGTAATTGTAATATTATATTTAATTAGAACAATTAAATTACTGCTTTTAAATTAATACGTATTATGTGTAACAAATAAAATAAATATATGATTTATAAATTGCGAAATATGATTAAAATAAAATTCCACAATTTCATATTTTAAATATTTAATAAAAAAATAATTTTAAATTATATAAGAAGATGGTAAGTAATGCATGTTTTTTCTGTGAAATGGTAAACATTTTAAAAGTAATATCTAAAACTAACAGTGCTTAATACAAAATTTTAAGAATTTTTGAAAAAAAACCTATAGTAAATATAACATACTATAGGGAAATTTTGTTTGTATACACATTTGATGTGTCCAGAATTATATAAATAATCAAAAAATAACAACTTTAATAGAATAATCTATTTATCTAAAAGTAATGTGATAAATATGCAATAATATAGTTATGCAAAAACACGAAATAATAGTTAATGTCTATAAAAACAAATTGTGTATAATTAATATATACATCATATATGTCCATGATAATTGATAATATACCTTTATAGAGGAGCAATTTAGGCCAAGATTATCATATGTATTATGTATTGGTATACAATTTAGTAAAATGTTATACAATTATTAATTTATTTCGTATGTAGTCGAGGCTGTTTCGAAGTGCTGGATATTGGTAATACTCCCTTCACACGTTAAATATAACAATATACAATCTTTATAATCAAAAAATTTGTTAGAGGTAAGAAATTAGGAGGGGTGAGTGAGGAAGTCGACTAGTGATATCATCACAGAGTTTAGAAGTTGGCGTGTTAACTGGATACCTGCATGTCAATTTTACACCAACATTATTTAAATTATAATAAGTGTAAGTGTGAAACTGTATGTGATAGATGGTTATTATCCTTATATTTATTATCTACTACTTATTATTATCGTTAATTGTAGAATTAGTATAAAATAAATAATAAATAATTATTACAAAATTAATATACACAGAATACATTTTCTTGATTAAAACCTAATATAAATCACTTAAATTTCTTTACAAATCTAGAAATTATCTTTAGTTATGTTTTAAAAATAAAATGTTAATATTTTATTTAAATAGTTTAAAAATAATACATTTTGTTAAATTTTGGTAGACTTTCGATAATTAAAAAAAGGTTGATTCATTGTACTAAATGTAATATTTATTTTTATGTACCTAGTACTTACTTACATAAGTAGTTTTTCATTTATTAAAAATACAAACCAAAGTAGCCCCCCTCTCTAGGGAGTTATAAAAGTTTTGCGACCCGAGTAAAGGATATTCGGATATTTTGCTACATAATATTTAATATAATATAGATAAATATAATATGAAATATACCATCAAATTTCAAAAATGAAATAACACCAATGTATACTTTTATGAAAATATTTTCAAATTAAATTGTAACAGTATATAACAGCATAGGTTACATATGTAATGATTTCCTGACTTATCACGTGAGTATACTTTTAGCTAGTTAAATAATTTTAACTGTATTTTCATTAACATGCAAATTTTGTTTGAAATATATTCAATATTTGTAGGAAATATTCGAAAAGTTAAATTATTGTGATTTTAATGATCTTCTATCGATTATTTTCCGATATGAATTAATTTGATGTATTCATTACAAGTTTTGTTAACAACTGGTGCTACTTAAACTTGTCAAATAAAGCAATATTAATTAAAATATAGGTACCCTTAAATTTTCAGAAAAACATCTCTTTAATAAATAAGAAATGAAAAAATTGAATAAATATAAAAGGTGAAAAATCTGTTGTTGACTTGCAGTGGTTTCGTCAATCTAATATTTCCTTCATGCATATGACAACATAGAATATTATCATTCTCCGAGAGAAATCAATTAGTTTTACATCCTTAACGAAATCAAATGCATTTGAATAATAATAATAATAATAATAATAATAATAAAAGTGTTTATTAAATGGTTTATTTAATTTAAAGGAAAAAATTATAAAATGGATACGGAACAATTTCGCAAGCATGGCAAGGAGATGGTGGACTATATTTGTGAATATTTAGAGACAATAAAACACAGAAGAGTGACACCAACAGTAAACCCTGGATGGTTAAAAAATCAAATCCCCCTGGAAGCACCTGTACATCCGGAGGCATTTGATGCAATAATGAAAGACGTTGAAAATATTATTATGCCAGGAGTAAAATATTTATATATATTATAATTAATGGCTATTGTTGAATGTAAATTACTTTTACACTAATACTGAGTTTTAAATAGAATACAATATTTTTAATATAGTTAAAAACTAAGTAGAAATTGGACATTAATATAAACTTACTTTTCAATATCTTATCAACTTTTTGTTTTCAAATTCAAACAGAAGTATGGTACCAAATCTGTAACAGAAATATAAGACATTCTTAATTTTTGTGTTTACTAGGTGACTCATTGGCAACATCCAAGATTTCATGCTTATTTTCCCTCTGGTAATTCATTTCCTTCAATTTTAGCAGACATGCTATCTGATTCTATAGCATGTATTGGTTTTTCATGGGTAAGTAACCAACAATACATATTTTTTTAATATAATATATTTTATTTTATAAAGGCTGCAAGTCCTTCGTGTACTGAATTGGAAACTATAGTTTTGGATTGGCTCGGTAAAGCCATAGGATTACCAGAAGAGTTTTTAACATTTTCAGAAGAAGCATCAAAAACTATTAATTCTGCGAGACAAGGCGATAGCGAAACCGAAATACACAATGGAAAAGGGGGTGGAGTACTCCAGGTGAAAAATTAAAACAATTTGATTTAACCATTCATAAAAATATATCACAAACACTATTTTTTTTTTTTTAGAGTTCAGCAAGTGAGTGCATATTTGTTTGTATGCTAGCAGCTCGAGCTCAAGCAATTAAACGATTACGAAAACTACACCCATTTATTGAAGAAGGTGTTTTGCTATCAAAACTGATGGCTTACTGTTCTAAAGAATCACATTCGTGCGTGGAAAAAGGGGCTATGATGGCATTTGTTAAATTACGTATACTTGAGCCTGACGAGAATAACAGTTTAAGAGGGGCTACGTTAAGACAAGTTCGTTAGCCACATAATACTAAGTTAAATATTTATAAATTAACGCATGTTGTAGGTGATGGAACAAGATGAGGCGATGGGATTGATACCGTTTTTCGTTTCCACTACATTAGGAACAACGTCATGTTGTTCATTTGATAATATACCCGAAATCGGTCTAGTATGTCAGCAATTTGAAACTGTTTGGTTACACGTTGATGCTGCATATGCAGGAAGTGCATTTATATGTCCCGAGTTTCGGTCTTTAATGAATGGTGTACAATATGCAGACTCTTTTAACCTTAACACAAATAAGTGGTTGTTAACAAATTTTGATTGCTCATGTCTTTGGGTAAAAGATCGGTTTAAATTAACTTGTGCTTTGGTAGTCGATCCTCTTTACTTACAACATGGTTATGCTGGTGCTGTAGATTATAGACACTGGGGTATACCATTGAGTAGACGTTTCAGGTATATTTATATTAGTATAATACAATTTGTATATTACCTACAAAAATTTTAATTAGTTTGAATACAAAAATTTAGATCACTGAAGCTTTGGTTTGTATTACGCACATACGGAATTTCAGGACTTCAAAAATATATTAGACACCATTGTCAACTAGCAAAACGTTTTGAAAGATTAGTCAGAAGCGATAATAAGTATGAAGTCTTAAACGATGTGAAGGTAATAATTATTGATATATATTAAATTAAATATTTTACTATTATATAAAATTATCTTTTTTCATTAAAAAAAAAAAAATAGATGGGGTTAGTTTGTTTCCGTTTGAAAGACGATCCGACAAATAAACTAAATAAAAAGCTCTTAGAAACCATTAACGAATCAGGAAAACTTCATATGGTGCCATCATTAGTACACGACAAGTATGTCATCAGGTTTTGCGTAGTTGCAGAGCATGCTACAGAAGATGATATTGGTAATATAAAACAAACAAACATATAATATATAAATTAAACAATTAACAATTAACAATTAATCAGTAACGTTTTAAGTTTTTTTTGTAAAGTACCTACTATTCAATCAGTTATCAAATTTTTAGTGCAAACTATTTAAATTTAATAGAATAGAAATTAACGAGCTAAATTAATTTTTCAAAATAACAAATAGGCACTAGAAAAATGTATTTTTATGATTTTTAATTTCAATTGAATAACAGTTTTATTTTCGTGATCATTTTTTGAAGCATATTATTTATATATTTTTAAATATTTTTTTATCTTTTCTTCTCTTGTAATAACCACTAAACTCTTTAAACGATAAAAAACAATACTTCACTTATGTAAATGTAATTTATACTTAGGACTTAAAATTGTACTAAATTGTATTGAAACATAGATTACGCCTGGAAAATTATAAAAGAAACAGCAGTAACAGTCATGTACAACGAACAAGAACTCACAGAAAAACGAGAAGTTAGTAAATATAGTTTATCTGATTATGTAAACTGTTTAAATAGGTTAATATCTTTTATCTATTATATTATAAGACACTTTTCTAAGTATAGAATTATATAAATTTTTATATTAACACTACCTATATTCATATTTGTGTGATTATGAGAGGAGCGATGAATTGATTTTACGACGAGTTTTATATTTTTACTTACTTTTGTTGTGTCTTAATTTTACATATCAATTTAGAATTTAATTCGAGATTCATCATAAGTTTTTGCATATTAGAATGCTAAAAAAATATATTGAGCATAATGATTTCTATTTCAAAATATTTAAACTAATTTTAAGTAATTTATGCACATTTAAATTTTTTTAATTTATTTAGATTTTTTAACTACAGACGTTGATAAAAATGTTATTCTCAGTTAAAAAAATTGTATTTTTAAAAAAAAATTCTTCATAAGTTGTATATTTTGTAGAAATTAAAAAATACGAGGCACAACTTTTTTTAAAGCAATTTAAGTTCAGATTTTGATAAAATTAAAATAATTAACCATAACTTTAGTTATTTTTTACAATTAAAAAAATATCATTTGTAGCAACGAAAAACTTTTCGTAGCAATGTATATTGTTAATTAGTATACAGTATAACATTTTTAAATATTTAAATGAATCTAACGTTACTATATTAGAAGCCTATTTTTACCATTCATGGTATATTGGCATTGATTTAAAAGTTAAATAAGTAATTACTAATATAAATATAAATAATAAAATATCTTTAGAAATATAGACTGACAGACCGTCTCCATTGAGATTCATTTTTGTATATAATGATTTTTAATCAATTTCAAATTTAATACAACTATTAAAGTAATATAACTAATGCGAGATACACTCGATACCTATAGGTACATAACGCCTTCCTCATGATGCATTTTAAATATAGAAAGATATAAAAATTAAAAAAGAAGAATATTAGGTAACCCCTCCACTGTACAGTATGTTTCGAATGTTCTTCGTCATTGTAATATAAATGTTAAATTTGAATTCAATAATAAATCATTGTACACAAAAAATGATTTTGAATGAAGACGGTTTATTAGCTTAATTTAGTAAGTATGTATATTAATGTATAATATATTTTTATATTGCTACAATAATAATTTATTTTACTATTAATTTCAATATCAAATGTCTATAAAAACAGATGTACAATTATTGATGATTTTGTCAAAATTTAATTTATCTTAAACGCTTATAAAAAAATCAAGCCTAAGTATGATAAATATTTTTAAATCACTAAATGTACAACTTATGTGGGATCTAGTATTAATAATTGTCAAGATTTTTTAATACGCCTAAATAATTTTATCAACACTAAAAAAAGAAAGAAAATTTAAACCTATTAATAATTTAAATATTACGAAATTTCATTGAGTATTAAAAATTGTAAATAATATTGGAATAGTTAAAGTTTCTATGATTAATTCTTATTAAATTACAACAAAATAAAAAAATTGTTATTTTACGTGGGCATATCCAATATCAAATAATTTTTCGAAAAAAATATTGTGGTTTACGCTTGAAATTTTAGATAACTCCACTAATAATAAGTAAAGAGGTACCTTCTATTAATTATTCAATTTTTTTAACTGTAAAAGAGTTTTTATCGACATTTATAGAAAAAAAAAACAAATAAATATAAATGTCCACAAATCGCTTAAAAACTAAGAATATTTTGAAAATAATACCATATATAGAAAATGTTATGTATAATTTAAATATTTGGTGACATTTTCAAATTATTTGTTTTTGAATTATAATAAAAAATGAAAATTGATTTTGTCAAAAATTAGTTTTGCTTAACTTTTTTTTGTTTTCCCCCTCAAAGTATTAATTAGATTCACTTAGGAAAGTGAACCAGAAAATATATTGCAGTTGAAAATCTAAACATTTTTACTGCCCTAAAAAGCAATGACACTCAAAACAAAACAAAATAAAAATAAATAAAAAAAACAAGTCATAGTAAAATCAATACATTTATCTATAAAAAGAAGAATAGGTAACTTTAGCTAAAACTACAAAATAAAATTTTCATATTTTAAGTTGTTGTTACATGATTTAAACACTGTGTTCATTTATTTTTTATACCCCACCCCCTATAAATTTAATTCTGAATAATTACAGATTACTTGTTCTATAAAAAAGTATTAAATGTGAAATTAGGAGCAAGTGGATGAAGTGTTTGAATTATCGGAACGTAAAAAGAAAGATGATTTGGCCTATAGGAGATCATTTTTTGTTCGAATGGTCAGTGATCCGAAAATATATAATCCAATAATTGCACGATCATCCCCTGGATCTCGCAGACATACTCATTTAAGTTCAATGGATGATGATATCCATGATCCATTATCTACATCTACGAGTGATACAGAAGATACAATGACACAACCAGCGTAAGAAATAATAATGATAGTAATAATAATAATCTACAAAAAATTATCAATAATTGATATACATGTAGTGAATTGTGAAGAAGATTTAAACATTTAAAAACAGTAGATATTCTTGAAGGATGTGATTCTTTATTTATTTATTTATATTGCATGATTAGTATAAATTATTTTATAATTATACTCTACTTAATCTACTTTGAATAAATCATATTATATTAATAATTATATAATTTTATAAATATATTAGCTATAGTAATTAAGGGGAATGTTAATGAATATATGTAATATCCCACAACTAGGTGTAAATGTTTATTTAACAACAACAAAATTAAAATATTATACTGTTATACTTTTAGGAGTTCATGGATAAGTTGGCCATTAGCATTTTTATTTCAAGGAGTGTTTGATGATAAAGAAGGCAATGATGTTCCTGTAAGGTTAGTAAATAAATGCTTATAAATGCTTATAATATTAGAATTGAATAATTATATATTAAGCAAATATTTTAACACAGATTTAGACATTTAGCAACTAAAATGCACTTTAAATCAAAAAGTAAATCACCAGAACACTTGGCTACAGAAGAAAACAAATCAAGACGCAATTCGCCAGTATTTCCAAGGAAATCTAGTTATGTTAAAACTGAAAACGAAAATAACATACAAAAATAAGAACTGACCAAAATATAAAAATAATTTTTGCTTGTGTTATTTTTCTAGCTTGTTAATAGTTATAATTATTATAAGTTCATGACCTCAAACGCACAAAATATATCTAGATGCTTATTTTAAAAAAGATTAACTGTTTAGCTAATGTTTGTAAATGATTAAAAAAATAAATATGATATATTAGGATAAAAATCAATGAAATACATTGGTGGACAATTTCCAAGTTTATAAATATATTGACATAATTGGCGTAAATGGTAGGGCAAATTCAAAATCAAGATCAATAAAAAAATTATTAACTTTAGGTATCAATAAATAATTAAAAATATTGACTTCTAATAGATAATTTAATATTATAAGATAAATTAGCAATAAGCATAACATTTTTATTAAATAATGATTATTTAAAAAATAAAAAAAAAATAGTCTATTATAAGAGGAAAATTATCCCTATTAAATTTGTTACCCTACTGACAGAAAATAGCGAGGCTATAATTATTAGAAAAAATAGAACTATACATAATTTTTTTTTTAATGTATTGATTTATTAAATATTTATAATCTGCTTTTATATACAATGGCATTGAATATTGATTATACTAACAATGATAACTAATACTATTCATTAGGTAGCAAAATCACACATTATTCGGTACATCGTTTATTGTTTATAAAATAAATATATACTCATTATGCATATTGTATAGTATAAAATATATACTAATATAAACAATAATATAGTCAACAAAATTATAGGGCACATACAATTATTAAGACAAATAATAATATTAATACTAAATAATTAATATAAAATACTTTTTTTGTTATGTTACTCTGCTACTCAGCATTTTTAAAAACAACCTTTATTTATATAATTATAATTATTTCTAATCACATAAGGTGATATGGATACATTTCAATCAAATAAATCATATTTAAATTCTTAAATATTAAGTAAATACCTATAAAAATGCATGAAGTATTATTCTATTTGTTGACTTAGCCATAAAAAAAAAATAAATAAATAACCATAATATTTGAGGTCATGATATTATAACTTATATAATTTAATTCCTGATTAATTGACTTGCTTCCTGCATTAAAAAACATCAACAAAATAAATTATTAGTGTTGAATTATATATTGTAGTTTTTTGTTACAAATTCTATATTTATATAAATACTTATAATTTAACATTTTAAACATGTTAGCTAATCTATTTTTGAAACATGCGGTTATTATTATCCAATTATATTATATTATTATAATCAGTAGTTAATCACTAGATTACTAAATTATTTTAAAGTTTATAATTATTTTATAGAGATAAATTTTATTTATATCAATGATACCTATACAAGATATAATTAATACACATAAAATTTGTTATAAAATATAAATAATTAAAATCAATAGATGGGAAAAAAGCTATTATTTAGTTGTTTATCAAAATTAATTAAACTCATAAATCAATAATCTTCGAATTAATCATCTACAAATGCATTATACATAGTATTAATTATATAATTTAATACAGTATGGATTCTGGCTTGAAAAATCAACTATCACAAGTATAATATATTATATTTTTCTCATGTATTTTATATATTACTGAATGTATTGAAAATTATTCACAAGTTGATATCATAATCTCTGATTTTTCTAAAGCTTAACCCACTTATGTCTAGTTCACTTCTTATTTTTTGGTGAGATTACAATTTGTTAAAATAAATAAATAATACCTATCCAATAATATCCATTATATGACATAAAATATTTTCATAAAATTGGCACTTTCCGATTGTCAAAACATTTAAGATGAATTAGACATTATCAGACTTCGAGTCACTAAAATTGAATTAATTCTTAACTCGAGTAAGTGTTAAATAATTTGTTTTTCAGATTTCAAGCACAGTCATGTTATGTTGGGTAAGTTACTTTTAAAAGGTAACTAGGTCACATTATTAATTAAAATATAATTAAACTACTTACTGTTAACAAAATAAAAATGTAATAGTATTACTTTCTAATTCAAAAGTAACTAGCAAAAATGAAAACATTTTAATTCGGTAATTTATGAATTTTAAAATTGTTTTTTTATATATTGTCAACATTCTTGTTACTTATTTCTAATTGTTGTTTAGTGCAAAAACCCTCAACAATACTAAAAATGTGTTTTACAAAAGCACTTAAAAAGAGCAATACATTAATAATTAATATAAAAATTTATTATTGGTTTAAAATGTTTTAATAAAAAACAGATATTTTCGTTTTATAGAATTTATAAAATAACTAATCTAGTAAATCTTACATTACTTCAATAAAAAAATAATTAAGTTACCTTAATATTGGACAAAAAATTAAATATATTATTAACTAATACCTAGTTCACTTTTATTTTCAGAGTGATATTCAACTCCAAGATCTTGAAATATATTATATTCATTCTATCTTTCTTTTAAACATTAAAATAATGCTACCAAAAATAGAGCATTAAAAATCTTAGGTTTCAATGTCAGTGTCTCTATACTTTTCACTTATTAGACCTATTCTAGAATATGATATGGTTGTATGGCACCCTTTATTTGTCAAAGATCAATTTTGTGTAGAACTTGTTCAAAATTAATTTTTATCATACACTTTATATATTTATAATATCTTGGCTACTTACCATGACTATTCAATTATCCAAGAAATCCTACATATTCAGTCTCACTCTTTTCATGGTGTATTAAAGCTGACTAATTTAATAATTCTTTTAAAAAAATGGAACTTTAGATGCTCTAGATCTAATTAGAGGAATTTTCTTAAGAGTTTTTGCTTATTCTATTTACAACCAGATTCTTTTTCCATCCAGTTCACTACTTTGTACAACCATAATTGTATACCTGATAGGTTAAGTATAGGCTTGTAGAGTTTAAAACTTTTACTAGTCCAAAACTTAAAAATTACTTTTTCCTAAGATTTAACATTTACTGAACATATTTATAATAACATGTAATAAGCCACTGTGTATTTGGATTTTTAAAATGTAATTGTTGGAAATAAAATGATCTTATTTACTGAATAGTTTTTTATTTTTCACTTGTATGGTTTACTATAGAATTTGGGTCATTGATTTAGAATCCAAAACAAGATTATCTAATAAAAAAAATTAGAAAAAGTAAAAAATCGATTTTTATATGTTTGTTGACATTAAAATCACATAAAGATGAATTACCACTGACCATAATAGATACTGAATTTAATATAGGGCAATAGTGTAGTGTACCATCAGATATATAATTTGTTAAATACCAAAATAGATTGCTCTAAAATGTTATCTACAATCTATCTTAATGTTCCTAATTATACATTATGTTCTACCACTAATTTCATGTTCAACATACAAAAAAAACTTTTTTCTTTTTGCATCAGTATACCAAATGTTAATATTGAAAAATAAATGAAAAACATTTGATTTTTTTCAACTCTAGTCAGGGTAAAAATTTGTCTAAAAAAGAATAAAAACGAAAAACTATTAATATCTATAATTATCACTTAATATTAACTTGTATATTTATATTTTTGTACTTAGTTCTTTAACTTTTTGCATCTGTATCCTATGTCTTCGGATATTAATGAAAAAAAAATACCCATTAAAATAAGTTAGAACCATAAAGCTAAATACTTAATCTACCAAAATATAGTTCATACAGAGTTCAACTCGATAATTTGCTGGTTTTTACAAGCTTGAATACTTATTAAAACTGTAGCATGAAATTTTCAACTATACTTTATTATTTTTTCATTAAATTTTAATTGTTATTTGATGTTTATATTCCGATAAAATAAAAATAAAATAATTAAAAATTTAATATTGGTCTTATATTTAAATTTAAAAAATACCAATCTAAAATATGAAATTATATTTAAAATAATGATAAAAATCTGTTTTTTTTTGAAAAAAAAAACATAATTTCACTTTTAATATTGTAAAATTCCTAATAACTTACAGTAGGCATCTGCTAATAACAATTAATAATATTACTTTTACTTGATAATGTTATAATAGTTTCACTAAAACGGATAATATTAAAAATAGATTCCAAAGGTTGACATTAAAAAGTTAGATTAAATACTATTTAACATTAATTCAATCAAGTTGAATAATTTAATAAGTAGGTAGAAAATAATAAGGCAGTATAGAGTAGGATCAGTCGAATAGTTGTAAAGATTATAAATATATTTGTATAACTGACTTGTATTATTTCATACTTGGTATTATATAGTACTATTTGGTATTAATAAAATTAATTTCAAATACATAATTATACACAAAATTTTCAATCATTAAATTAAGTAACAATGTTTATTCAGGACTATTTAATATATTTTGAAGTAATAAAATTAATTTTCAATATATTTATTAATAGTAAATTAGATGTAATTTTTAAATAAAAACGTTTATATTATGCTTGAAATGTGTTATGGATGTCATTCACCATGGTCATGAAATAATTTATCTATTATTTTTTAATTAATTATTTATAAAATGTTAAAATGTAGTTAAAAAGCAGTAAAAGCAATACACTTACTTGATTATCTTAATACACGGGATGTGTTACGTGTTATCTAAATCACACCTGTATACGTTTGAAACAGATGAACAGATATAAGTAAATAAAAAAGAACTCAACAAACTAAACAATCAAAATAGGTATAAACCTAGCTACTATATTATTATATCAATTATCTACAACAATTTTACTATGATTATTATTATTGTCTATTTCTCTATTGTCAATCTAAAACCTTTATCTATCTTTAAAATTCAAAATTGTACTAATTTATTTAACTTTATAGATATAATGAATAAATGATCTCTTTACATTTTATCATTGGCTTATGAAAATATGAAATACATGACATAACCTCATTTTTTTTCGCGCTAATCTTACGGTATCAAATATAGTTTTAGAATATTTCTAAGACCGTGGTATTCAGTGATAATTATTAAGGATCAATACAAATTGTGCTATACACTATTTGTTCCAACTACTATTTCATCCTAATTTTACTATTTGTTCCGATGACTATTTGTTCTGAAAAATATTTTTCCAATCACTATTTATTTTGTTCCACAAAATATGCATGGAAAAGTATTTTTTGTAACAAATAGTAAATTTAGTTAATGAAGTTGGAACAAATATAATGTGAATCATAATATTACAGATACACTGGGACCAGTGTATTGTGTATTCTATTTCCGAACCATCCAAATTTTAGTTTATACTGTTTTTAGTGTTTTTACTTTTTATTACTGTTCAGTGTTCTATCTTCTATAATTTAATTAATCACATTTAACTAATGTCTAAAAAGTATAATCAATTTGTGTATCATATTTTACAACTAGTATAACTAAACATTTTTTTAAGTGTAATGAATTATGAGTATGACTTAATTCTGTAGCTACCAGCTTTAAAATATAATATAATTACCTAGTTATAGTTACGATTAATTTCATTTTTTTCTTTTTGTTCTCACCAACAAAATAGTTAATATGGGATTACACTGATTTATAATATTCCTAATGTTACAATCGAGGTAATTCTAAGACAATATTGAATTGTATTCATTTTTTGTTACTTTTTCGTGGTTTTTAGAGCATTAAAATAACAGCCTACCGGAGAGTTTAGTTTAATTATATTTAGAAAGATAAATATGGTTTATATTTTAATAAACAATTAATACATATTAAAGCACTAGGTATATTAAAATATATTTTTAGTTAAAGTTAAAAATATATTACTTAAAATTCATTTTATTTTTGTAATGACCTGTGAGAATTATTAAGACACGGTACCTGGATTCAATACTTGATTCTTCTATTTGATTTATTAGTTTTAACATACAATATTAAGTTATCATTTATTATTTATAACATCAATAAGTTTACATTTAAACTAATTATTTTATCGAATGAGAAACTTTTATAAAAGTATAGTATTAGAATATTTGGTAGATACAATATTGTAACTTGTAACATTCTCATCTGAACCAAGTTTGTAGGTATTCTATTAATCTTGGATACTATTAGAAATATATAAAATATAAACATTAGTTATTCCAGTGCTTTTCAATACAAATACATAATAATATAAAACAATCTATATTTTGATGTGTTTCAGTATTTATAAAATAAAAATTACATACTAAATATATTCAATAAAATAACATTCAACTTCCATGTTTGATTTTTTATTTCTATAAGTATTTTAAATTTTATTTTTATGTATGTACATATTATACCTTTTACATAGCTATATATAAATGCAAAATTTATCTAATAACACTAAAAATTATTATTTTTTTTATTAGTTTATTTTAGAATAATTTAACAATCATTGAATTATAACAAATTTTATGTTTATTAATAATAATTTTTTATTTCACTAATTACAGTAATGATTTTTTTAAATAGATATAACAATAATAAAATTGGTCTACTCATAATATCCTATATGAGTAGGAGTTAATTTTAATATTTAACATAAAAATAATAATATAGTAAAATATTAACAAATTCATACTATAAATTTAAATTGTAAGTATGAGATTTTTAAAATCTATAGTATTTTTGTATAGTTTAGATAATAATTGTTATCAAGAATATAATATATAATATTTATAATAAATATACTATTTAATATTTAATAAAATACAACATAATTTATGTTTATTCTAAGTTTAAACCATTATAACTGTTTATTTGTCCTCTACAAAGAGGACATATATTATAGTTCTGTTGCATCATTTGAGCAACACAAGTATTGCAAAATTTATGGCTACATGGAACCAATGTCACAACCACTTCTCGATCCATACATATAATACAGAGTTCGACGACATCTAAAAAAAATCAGTTATCAGCTGAAATAATTTTATACCTGTAATTTGATATAGGACATAGGCATAGAAAATGTATGAGTAATAAGTATTTTTAATTTTACCATTTTGTACTGGTAGTGGTCGATTATTAACCGGTAAAGAAGGCTCTGGCTCTGAAAACAATGTATAATTTATATATTAGAAATAATTTTTCCCTACTGGACAATTGGAAGAGCTAAAATAGCTGGCGGAGGGCGCATTGAGCCTAATATCAAGGAGTGATAAACTGGCAGTGGCAATGGTCCAGGTAGAGGTTGCATATTAACATTATTAAGTGTTGGTAATATAGCTTTTGAATGATAAAATTGAAGTATCATATTAAGCAACTATTGAGCACTTTTAATAATATGTATTATGTTTATTTTATCTATGACTTACGGTGTGCAAAATTGGACTCCCCGATTTCATGTCTAAGTAGCTGTTCGGGGGTATATGCAACATTTTGAATAAGATCTCTCAAGTCATATTTACCATTTTGCACATTTACCCATGCATTTCTTATTGTTATGTCATTGTGTGAGTACATTGTATTATTTGCTTGCCTTACCTAATAAACCAAAACAAATATAAGTCTGTTATACAGAAGTTAAGTCCCTAAAATTTACCTATGTAAAATAAACATTATGACAAAAATTGTATTATATTTAAATATTTTAGCATATTATCTAAAGTGATCAATGCCATACCCTTTGTCCATTGACTGCTCTTCCAAAATCATTCCGGGCCCTCTCCTCGATTTTCCTCAAGTGATCTAAGAAATGTATGGAAAATATTATAGCTTTATATAACCTCTCAATTTAATAATACTTTGATTTAAAAAAATAATTACCATAGAATGGCGAGTGTTGACCCATTAGCTTTAATAGGGATGCATGATATGATTCTATGTAATTGTTGGTCCTGTGTTGGAGCATACATACTGTGAACCTTGTTGGAGTCACATTATCTATCCAAAAATGTTTGTAATATCTCATTAAATCATGTAATTCATTGCTTAGGTTATATTCAGCAACTGAAATAAAAAAAAAAAAAATGAAATATATAATTATACAAATACCAACTTAGCACTTGGATTAACAGTATTAACACAATGATGAATTTACTTAGATCTTGTACAACTCTAAATCCTAATTGAATTGAATAAGAATTGCCATGGTGGTGTTGTTTGGTGGCTGGCAAATGAGCTAAAGCCATTAACTAAAATAAAAAATTTAAAATTGTATTTAACATTACAATTATTCATATTTATTAATATTTTGTTAATTTACATTAGCAACTTAAATTAATTTAATTCAATTCATTAAAATAAAAGAGAAACTAAATCAATTTCTAACAAAAATTTGATTTGTTAATAATATCATCATAATATCAACATTCATTATTCATAACAAACTCAATTATTCATTGCACATGCAAATTTGTATTTTAGTTAAAACCAAATTCATACTATTCCATATTTTTATTCCAGATTGTATCCTTTGATTGATGGTGGTAGTAAATTGGTCATGTATTTTTACATTTTATAATATATTTTCATTGTATTTAATTTAATACTAAATTATTTACCATTCTCAAAATTCTTCTTGCATTTTCATTTACTCTGCACAAGTTAACCAGTTGATTGCTTTGTACATAACAAACAATACTCTGAAAATAAACAATTCATTAAAATATTTTTTATTGTCCATACATATCATTACATATTATAATATATATGTTTCTGATTAATCTTTTTATTCAGTAGGTACTTGAATATAATGAAACCAGTATCCAGTATTGTTGGTTTCTAGAAGCACCTGAGTTATAGCATTTCTGAGACCTTGCTTAAAGTCAGTTATGACCTGCATATTATCATAATTAATATTCAATCGCAGTTTATATTTCAAGTACTGTAGAACCTGGCAGTAGGTCTCCGTTTGACGATCAACCAGTAGGGCATGCACATTTGGAATTGCCTAAAAATGAATAGATCATATTTTTAATATGGAATAAATCAAAATATATTTAAAAAACTAACCACATTATTTAAAATTATTTGAATGGTAAACAATTGATTTATATCAGCTGTTTCTCTAGGTGTTGTTTGGAATGTGCCGTCCATACAAATTACTTTTTTACTACGCAAATGTGGCTGCATTTCGCGTAAAAAAGCAGTATTGGTGAATACAATACCAACAAGATTTTCAGTTCCATCATATCTTAATATCTCTAAAGGTCCTTGATAAAATGATTCCATTGACTCATTAATATATCGCAGTCTTGAACCCCATTCTTCAGAACTAAATGCAGTAATCCAATATGCTAGTGTTTCAAGAATAGGTGGATTGTTCCTGTTTCCCAAATTTTTTTATTTTTTTGGGGAAATACAAATCTTAGTAAGTGGTGTATAAAATAACGAATAATTTATAGATGCTTTAAATATAAAATTAATTATTAAATACGCATAATACATAATATGAAATAAAATTCAATTTTACAGTAAAAATTCTATATTTCTATTTTTTTCTTTAGAAAAAGGGTTGATCCTCAAGATCGATATGATTATTTCTATGTAAATACTCTAAGTAATTCTAAACCAGTTAGTCTATTTTCAGCGGTAGCGTTTCGCAAATAGTGTTTTCAATTCATTTTAGAGAATAAAATGTCTTTTTATAGGTACTATTATAGTATTTATTTAAGAGGATGTCAGCGTACTATTTGTTATCTCTCTCTAACCCACGCGCAATATAGCAAATTTTACGTTCACAATAATGACTTTAACTATATTAATTTCTCAAATTAGAGTGAAATGACCTCTTATAAAATTTAAAGTTAAGAACATTATTTAGGGCATCTCATAAGCATTTTATTATATTTTAATTTTAAAGCGAGTTAGTATTTTAGTGAGTATTATTAAATAGTTTATACATCTTAAAAAACTCATAACTCGCTTTAAAATTAAAATATAATAAAACGCTTAAGATATGCCCTAGATAATGTTCTTAACTTTAAATTTTATAAGAGGTTATTTCACTGTAATTTGAGAAATTAATAACATAGTTATAGTCATTATTGTGAACGTAAAATTTGCTATGTTGCGCGTGGGTTAGAGAGAGATAACAAATAGTACGCTGACATCCTCTTAAGGGACCGCTGCACCAGCATTTGTTTTCTCTGTCTATCTCCCACATAATATAGGAACAAAGATACTCCGTATTTCTTCGATTAATATTCTCTGGTTCAGTTTAGGGTAAAAGTATCTATTATATATTTTATAAAGAAGAGTATTTTCTGTGCATTGACCGGATAGATTTTTAATATTAACATTTTTTATAAATATAGGAATGTTTTAATTTAAAATTATTTCGATTATTTTTAACCATTAATAATTTATTTAAGCCTTAACATTGGTGGTTTTCATGTACCCATTATTACAAGTTAGTAAATAAAACTGGTGGAGTTTACAATCGCCCGTAACATTTTAAAGTCATTATTAATGTACATTGGAATCAATGCCATGTATAACTCTGCTATAGATAATTTATACAGTTTTTATAAATTAATTGAAAAGTCAGTACCTAACTACAATTATTCAAATTATAATGTAGATTGTAGTGCAGTTTTTCAATGTATTATAATATAGACTAATAACTTCCCTTTTAAAAATAGTCAAAAAATACTTACATTTTTTTATAATACAATTTTTTTAAAAAAATTTGAAAATAGAAGTTTCTTTTGTTTGTGCATTGATTTAAAAATTGTTTTTTATCAATATTATAAATAAAAAACTACAAAATGGATATTTTTGAATTTTAAAGAAAATTATTTTTCTCCACAATATTAAAAACGATCACTCTGCACTCTGCAGTATAACAATCGTTGCAGACAAAATAGCTAATGTTGTAAAGAGGCACATGCCACTTAATACTTGGATAGACATCGCTAGACATTTAACTTAAAGTATTTAATTAACATATAATTAAATTATATGGACGATCATCGTTAAATACGTCTAGCCACTCAAGTGTTTGACAATGTATTAATCTCAATGATGACAATAATATTGTTCATACAATTCGTATGTGACACATGGGTATTTAAAAAAAAAATATTAAAATTTTGGAAGCAAAATCTAAGTAGTATATTTACATGGCTACATAAGTACACAACCCTAGTGGTTATTGGTTATGTATCTATATTTTAGGTACTATATGTTAGTACCTAAAGTCTATATAAATTAACCTGGCTTATATAGGCAAATTAAATGAATTTGTAATATTTATAAAAACATAAACAGTTTACAAAATAAAATAAATTGTTTAATTAATTTATAGTAAAAATATAGATAAATAATAAAGTTTTATCACAAAGTTGATTTTTAATAGTGAAAACATTCTGTATTATATTTTATTGAAATCTTAGACTTTAAGGGGTTTTGTGTAAGCAATTATACTGCAAATTCTAATTTTTTTAAATTTTCCTTACAAATCATTGCAGACTATAGTTATAAAAATATATTACTCTAACAATATAATTGTCTATAATTGTATAGTGGCTAGTATTCACAATTCATATTTTATTTGATACTAAGATCCTAGTGGGTGCTATGAATTACGATATTCTTAACAGTGACAGTGATATATCTACACTTGTGTATACACAGTGATACACAATTTTGGAAATTGTACGTTCGATTCATTTATTTTCTAGAATATTACGGATGTCAACTATCAAGTATATTTTATTTTTTACATTCAGAAAAATATTTGTTCTTTTTTTTAATAACTAAAGACACTTGATAATTAAAATGTAGCTTTTAATATTTATGAAATCACTTTTATTCTAAAAAAAAACATACTTAATAAATTTTCTGAAATTTCAGTTGAACCCCTAACTCTCCACGACCTCACCCACCATCGTGTGAGTAGTAGATTATGTTGCAATGAATAAAATTGGTCTGTTTCATATCTATAATATTATAAATATGTTACAGTCCAGGGTCAGATTTAGAAATGTGATAGGGGCCCCGGGCTCACCCTTAGAAGTAGATATTATTTTTCGATAACATATTATATTTAATATATTATTATAAGTAAATTTAATTTAATAATATATTACAATTTACCGCAAAATAATATTTTATTAGAAAATATGGTTTAAAATATTAAAATAATAAAAAATGTGATAGAATAAAAGTAATAACTAGTAACTAGTAAATTACATTTATTAGTTATGTATACTGTCACTATTATACACGAATCATTAATTGCAGAAAGAGGACATGTCCAATTTTTGATGATTTTTTTCCTCGTTACAGTTGGACACCATCAAAACCAAATATATACGCAGCACTACCATCTACCTTTATATTAGGAAATGTATACTAAAAATTATTTTTTTCATTAATCCTGTATAAATGCTTTTCCTATTGCTCATTATTTTTACGCATTTCTAAATATATATATATTGAAAAATAAACTAAACTGTATGAATTCATTACCAAGTAAAGATTCTAAAATTTTGGAGTAAATGTTAACAATAAGATAATTTGCAGCAGATTGTAGCTTAGAAGTTTTTAATTTTTCAAATTAATTTAAAAAACCAAAATATTGACAGTTTCGTAAATAGCTATTCTTTCGGTTAATGATATTGTAAATTGATCAATTACTAAAACAAAGTTTTCTGATCTAAATTTTTCTATTCGTGATAATTGAATTGAGGCTGTTGATTATTATTTATTAAAGTGAGTTACATTTGTTTCCTACTATGATTTGGCGCGTAATATTTTAATCCGGACATTTCTTCGTACTCTTCATATTTATTTCGTATTTCTTGAACAAATAATAAAAGATAATTAAGGGCATTTACAGCAGTTTGAAGAACTATTTTTGGGTCTTATAAAAGATGGCTTGTTAAATCAAACCTCTCTAAAATATCATTCCAAAAAATTGGATAAATATATGCTACTTCAAGTTGACACATTGATTCATAAAGTTTTTTGGTTTCGATTTTAACAATGTCTTTTTAATCAAGAATCGTTTGAAATTTTTACTTAAGCTTCTTTTGGTATTCGGAAAAAAGTCCCATCATAGAAAAAAAAAGCCCGTACCAACTAAATATATTATTTGTTATTTTATTATGATTTACATAATTCAATATAATCATTACATTTATCTATGTAATACTTTTTTAACATATCTATAACTATAACAGCAATCTGTACTTAACATTGTCAATAATTGTCATTTGTATATAATTTAAAAAAATTAAAATAATTTATTATAATAATAATCATTTTTTAATTTATTTAACATTTTTTTAATTATATTAAACAAATGATAAATGACAATTATTTTCAATTTTTATTCTTAAATTTTTTTTAAAATGTGTAGATACAAATGAAAATGACAATTATCGATAATGTTAAACACAGATTGCAGCTATATTTATAGATATGTTAAAGAAGTGTTATATAGATAAATGTAATGATTATATTTAGTTATGTAAATCATAATAAAATAACGAATAATGTATTTAGATGGTACGGGGCTTTTTTTCCTAGATTCCTTCTTTTATTTAATCATAATCAAATACAAGATCTTTTGTTGCGTCTGCACGATGATAAGTAGACATTTTCCCACATAATTTTATTTCAATATACCTATATAATTAGTATGTTAGTATATTAATATAATAAAATATATGGAATTATTATTTTTATTTTTCTTAATGTGTAATAAATTTAATTATTTACATGTTTACATTATTTATATTTAAATTAATTTTAAATACATAATAATGGTATTAATAATAATAATAAAAATAAAAAAAAAATAAAAAATAATAGCTGTGACATAGATATTTAACATTTTGTAAAAACTCTTTAATGTCCAATTCTTTACTTATCCCTAAATACATATTTTTAAACCTTTTTTAATATTTATTTATTTTTTGTATATTTAACCATACCAGTTTGGATATTTAACATTTAATAATTACTAGTGAATTTGATTTCTAAAATGCTTCAATAAACATCCAAATATTTGGGTGTTGAGTTCTTATATTAATCTTTTAAATTTATTATTGAAACCTTCACTTATATTATTTGTTTTACCTGTGTTTTTTTGTAGCATTATGTATATACCATAAAATAAGGAGGAAATATTGGCGAGGAACGTCATGATGCCAAATCATTTAATTGAGTAATAGTTCTCTTGTAGGTTCCATTTCAGTGGGGTTTTACAAAATATATAGTGATTATTTTAAATACATTTTGAATACGGGTGGGAAAATATTGTGATAATTATAATACATGTATTAAATAGTTATTTAATATGGGGGGGGGGGGAATGTCCTACTATGACAAAAATAGCCGGGGAAAAATTATCTGAGGGGAAAATGTCCGCCATTCCTGCACGACATAACTATCATGTTCCATTCAAATTCTTTAAAATGTAATTACGTTTATTTTTATCTATGCAAGCTAAATTTTTTGTAAAAAAATTACCAACATTATTTAGTAGGGTTTATTTTTATCCTACTCTACAAGTTCATAATCGATTTTAAATTTTTATTTGTAAACTTGCCACTCATATAAATATATTATTAGTTATTAATAGAGCTAGGATTTATGTGTAAATATTGTATATTTTTACTGTGATTTGATGAATTAAATTAAATAAGTGATAAATTCGTTTTAAGCGATTTTCAATGAAATTAACTATATTTTATTTTACATATTTTTCCATAAGTACATGTTTTTACATATTTTCAATAATTCCATTTATTCCTTCATATTTATTACAATGTAATTGTGGTTTGAACTGCCTAAAATTAATTAGAGATATACAATGCGATTGCGGAAAGAACGGGGTAATATTGCAGGTTAAGCTCATTCAAGCATGTTACTAGAATTTTTTCCCAGGAGGGGTAAAGTGAGGCAAATATTTGTTTTACGTGGGCTAAGGGTTTTTCAACAATCAATGAGGTTATTTAAATAAAATATAAATATTTTTGTATCATTTAAAATAATATAGGTATTATAGCTAGTACACAAGTTTTTATATTTTATACTCTAAACAGATAATATGTACACATTTTTGAATAGTTAAAAATGTTTTAAGAATAATGTCAAATATTTTTTATTTACCTTATGTAAGAAAATGTTTAATCACAGACCTTCAACTACTATATAAATAATAATATACAAAAATGATAATTTCTTTATTACTTTAATATTACATACCTTTATGTTTTTTTTACTTACAATTCATAAGTATAAATTAAAGTAATTGTGTTTAGTAATGAACAGATAAATTTGTTTGACTCAATTTTATTGCAATGATTTGGGATTCGTTTGTTTATTTTTATCTAGTAATTAGTACTCAATAAAGGTAATAATAAATAAATAAAACATTTTTTTCTTATTTTACTAATTTCAAAACATATTTTATTGAAATTGTAGTAATTTTTTTCCTTATTAAACAATACTAGTAGGTAATTCCGTAATAAAAAGACCAAATATGTTATTTCTTCAAACTTCATTAATTAAATTATTATAATTCAAATAATATAATAAATTCAATTTATACTGAACTGTTTTTTGTGTGTGTGTGTGTGTGGGGGGGGGGGGGTAGTGCCTCAATTTTCCCTCCCCCCCTTTGGCACCATGACTGATGCTCACTCCTTTGGACATTGTAATTAGATATGATATTTGCACTTATTACCTCTATTATTGAAGTTGAGCGCTCCTTTAGTCGGTAAAAATCTGTGTTACGACCCAACCGTAGATCATTTAACTTTTACCATTTGAGCATGTATATGGTATCTCATTGTTATCAAAATCAAGATGATTAAGGTTCAATTTCATAATAATTTTAATTCAAGTGTCTTAATTTTTTTATTTTCACTTTTTGTCATTTATTAAACAATTTTTAATTTTTTTTTCAGTAATGATTTTTATAATTTTATTATATTCCATATTTTTATTTTATTATATGAAGTGATTTGTTATTTCTAGGGCTCGGATTTATATGTAAATACATATTTTTACTGTGACTGGATAAATTAATTTAGGTGAGTGATAAATTCGTTGCAAGGGGTTTCCAATGAAATGAACTATATTTTATTTTACATATTTTTACATATTTCTCAATAATTTCATTTTCCTCTACATATTTCGATTTAAATTACATTTTTTAGTGGATGTCATTACAAAATTAGTGACTTGAAAATTTGAATATTGTAGATCAGTGTTTCCCAACCTTTTTTTTACTCAACGCCCTTTTTAGATTTTAAAAATCTCACACTGCCCCCCCCCCCCAATCAATTTTTTAAAATGATAAACGTTTTATTTTTTAATAAGCTATTTAATTTAAGACAAAATATGATTTAACATTTTAACGCTACAATTTATTTAATTTTAAATTTAAATACCTACTAATAATTTGATTTCAAATTTGCTAATATAAAATTATAACACAAAAAATACTTATGTGACTAAATATATAGTCTGATAAGATAATTATTTTTATGTTGTTTAAGTGTCTATAAATATTATACCTACATAATTCTGTGGATTACATTTGGTATTTTAAATTAGTTTTTATTCTACGCAGTTATACATTTCATTACAATCAGTTATAAACAAAAAATATTTAAATGATAGATGCGCCCCCTTTAGCGCCCCCCCATAAAAACACCACCTTAAAAATAAAAAATGCCCACAAGGGGGTGGTAGCGCCCACGTTGGGAATCACTGTTGTTGAGGAAACAGTAAAAAAACTTGAAAAAGTACTAGGAAAAATTGGCGAAATTATAAATACCAAAATAAAAAATATTCTACAAAAAACTTTTGATTTTGCACAAACGAAGCCTGCTCTCAAAAGTATTCACACTAGTCGTTCTTCTAAAGTTTCATTTGATGTAGAACTTACTCCTTCAGACATAGTCAAAATGCAATACTGTCATCTGTAGAACATCAGTGGAAATCGAAAGATTATTTAGTCGGTGTAAGTCAATTTTACGACCAAATCGAAGATCTTTTAAATTTGAAAATATAAAAATGCATGTTATCATAAATTGTAATCAAGATAATTAATATTTTAATTTTTTTTATTTTAATTTTATAATTTTTTTTATTTTAATTTTATAATTTTCAATATCTTTTTTTTTAATAATTTTACTTTTTAAAATATAATTTGTTTCATAAGATATTTATATGGATACATTATATAATTAATAAAATACATACTTTGAGTTTTTTAGCACATATTTATGTACATATTTTGGTTTCATAAATACATATAAATCCGAGCCTTAATTATTACACATATATTTACGTATTTTAGTTTATTTATTTATAAATTTATGACAATAGCAATGATTGAACATTTTTATAAGTTGTGAAAAATCCCATTATCAGGAGGCCCGAGGCCATTCGCCCCCCCCCCAAATAAATCTGCCCCTGTATTACAGTGTAAATAGTTCATAAAGTCAGAGTAAATTTTGATTATTGTATTTTGGACTGTGATGGATCCAATCCACCTTGTTTCCAACAATAATATTATTTTTATTTTTTTTTTGTTTTGTTATCATATCCTTTATGATTACTATTTTGTGGAATAAATATTTATGGAACAAATGTTTTGTGGGACAAATATAATGTAGAACAAATATTATGGCGGAATAAAAGATAGGATCTAATTTAAATACATATTGTTCTACAAGCAATTAGTTACAATGAACATTTGTTCCACAAATTACTTTTTCCACGTTTGGAACAAGTATTTTGCAGAACAAATAGTGATTGGAACAAATATATTGCGGAACAAATAATGAAGCCCCACTTCATTTATACTTGTTATAGTCCTATGAAGAGAATATTGAATTATATGAATTTATTATAACACAATGCATCGTGAATTATAAAATAATAATTAAATCTATGTCGGATTGCACAAACAATCGTTAAATGTATTTCAATTAATTAATAGTGATTAGGTTGAGCTAATAGTCCTTAAAACATTGGTCATTCAGTGACTTATTGATTGGTCTATTAAGTTTTAGTGAACCATTAAATGAATGTATTTTTTTATGTAATATTCGGCACTAATATTTTAGTTCTTGAAGCAAACATAGGTAATATTATATATATTTTGTTAGAAATTATAATGTTGTAGTTTTGATTTTTTAAAACAAGTACTTATCCAAGTACCAGGTACCTATTATATACTATTTATATGTATACCTATACTGATATCACGGACTAAGATGTACGTATAGTTCAAGACTAATATATACTAGCATTGATTAAATATACAGGTCATTTAATCTGCAATGATACTATGTATACGCACTATAGTGGTCTTCAATCTTTTTAGACTCGCGATCCATTTTTTTAGGCCTACATTTTTACGATTCACGTAAACTTTGGAGAAAAATAAAAAAAAGCTAAAATTCATTAATGCTTTGTAGTAGTATTAACTTATACTGTGATTTGATATCCTTAATCCTTAAATTATAGAATATAAATTGTATAAACTGTATTTTCATTTATTAAATTACATTTTTATTTTAAAAAGAAGACTTATTTATAGCTTACGTGACTCAAAAATGGGTCGTGACCCACCAGTTAAAGATTACTGCGGAACTGCAATACACTATTGGCCATTAAGTATAAGTAGATACTGATTAGGTGCTATAAAGATACACTGGTAACTATCGGAGGTATTTTGCACTTAAACAGGTATATGGTATACAATTATTTATTCGTGAAACAGCGGTGCTTGCTAGTTTCCGTCAAAAATGACATTTCCGTTTTCTATCATTTTTAAATTTGAAATTATAGCTGAGTTTTACATTACAAGATTCCATTTATTACGTTATAATACTGTATAGTGTATACCTATTGCGTTATAAAATGTTACATAAATTGTATTTTTTAACATTTGCTTGTATTTTGACAAAATATATAAATAATATTATATAATATATAATAAATAAAATTAATTATAAATAATAAAATATGTAAAAGTAGGATATTATTTTCTATCCCATATGACATATACCATTCATCGTAAAGCTTGTAAAATTCGCAATTGTTTGTTGTTTAAAATTTAATATGTATAGTAACTTATTACTCAATGATGAGCAGGTACATACAATCGACACCTGCTGTACAACAGAGCGGTTACCTATTTTCCCTATATTTTTTTTGACTTTAAATTTTTTCAAAACGGTGTATCTAATTATTTTGTAACTAAATATAAACTCAATATTCGATATTTTTGACTTAACTAGAATACCATGAAAATGTTTTAAGTTGGCCGAGTACTAGCGTCAATAAATTTCTATCGTTAACATTGAACGTTTTACTAAGTCACTTAGGTTATTTTATTTATTTGTGTTGAAACGAATATTTTTAAATTTATTATAGTATAAATATATTATAATAATAGAATTTTAATTAATAAATATGTAATTTTTTTATAGCACTGGATAGTAGAACTAAGCCTTTGTGCATTATTGTATACTTTATTGACGTGTTCGGATAATAATGGCAGTGCTATTTACTTTCGAAGTTTAGAAACTTTTAAATAACCGCCTCGACTGAACTTCGTAGATGGCGCTGCCGTATAGCAGGCACATATACAGCAGGAGGGGTTGGAGTTCATTTAGACCATAAGTCATCATTAGGTTAAAATGAATAATAAAAACAAAAAAGTAATAAAATAAAAAAAATGATATGAAAATTATTAAACAGCTGCAATAAATACATATATATTTTTGAATTAAAACGATGATTGGAAACATATACGAGTACCTATATATAAAATAATATAGTATAATTTCAAATAATAAAATACTCCCATAATTATTGGATATAAATTTATAGTTGTAGTTGTTTTAATATAATATCTAGGTATGTAGTATATAACTAGTCATTGTTTATTCATTAAAAAAATACAAACACTAAGAAAATTTTATCTTAATTAATTAATATTATATTTAAATAATTATTTATAAACTATCCATTTTTTATACATTTTTCCTACTCTTTCCATAATTTAATCCATTTATAGCTGTATTAATTTTGTCAATTGATAGATCAATAGAATTTATGAAGGTTAATTATAAAATGTTCTCTGAACAATAAATTGATAATTTTTTTTTAGATATAAAAATTAATTCATTGAATTAAACGTTTTTTCATATTCTGATAGTCAATTGTATTTCTGTATTTTTTTACATAAGTGTCTTTAAAGTCACAAAAACTTTGAGGAGTCTTAATTTTATAAAATGTTAAGAAAAATAAAAAATATAGCTGTAAACGGTTTATTATTAATAAAAACCATAAGCTTTATTAAATAAGTCTCAAATTAAAATTTTTGTATTTTAACTAAGAGACTACAAACAATATATGTTTATTGTAATTCTTTCCACAAAAAAATAAAAATAATTTCGGTATCAATATCCCACGAAGTACAAGTCATCAGTGGTATATCTTTGTATGTGGTATTTTGTACTTACAATGTCTATAATCATGCACTTTACTTTCTATATATTTTAATGAAACTATAATTTATCTGAACAAGATAAAATATCTATCTAGATAAGTTTCAACACTGAATTTACATTGAGTTTTTATTGTGTACCACTTGAAGCAATACTTTAAATGTAATGGGTAATGGGGTGAGGATTACTTAGGTATGTTTTACTTTCAGTACAATATTCCTAAGGATTATATAGTATAGAGTACAGGTTTTCTTTACTCCAGACAAAAAATTAAATTAAATAATAAAGTCTAAATTTTCGGTAAAATTATATCTTATGAATATTTAATATTAAAATAGTAAAATGTAATAGGTAACTAATGAGTAATAAATTACTACTAATAATGATATACTCTAGATTATTAATTAGTAATTAACCAAATTATAATTAGTTATAAATACTTATTAATAACTTTTTGAAAAAATGACTATAGGGTCTGGATTTAAATGTTCTTAAAACTATATAAATATGCTCTTAAAATAGCTGAAAATACCCTTAAAAATGCATTTCATCTTAAAAATGACTTTTAAAAATGCCCTATAATTTTTTGTTATAAAATTTGGTAATTTATAAATAAGGTATAATAATTATTTTATTGAAAAAAAACTTGAATATTGAAAAATTGACTTGATATTGATGATGTTGACATGCATATCTTTTGGGGCAGTATTATTCTAAACATACATTTACGATTTATCCGATAAATCTATTAAAGGAAACAACTTAAATATTAAGAAAATAATTTATCTTTACATAATACTTTAAATAGACTAAATTTGTATAGTATATTGAATAAATATTTATTAAAACCAACAAAATAACTCAATAATGATAAAAAATGGAAAATAAAAGTTTCAGCTTTGAAGCACCTGTTACATGAAACCAATTATAGAATTGAAAAGCATTGTCTAAGATCAGTCAAAAAATGATGCACTTTGAATTGAAATCCGGGCTCTATTTATAATTATAATTGGCTATTTTTATTTTTAATGTTTTTTTTTTTATATTTTAGTTTTGGTTAGTGTTTTTGTTAGATATTTTTGGGGGTAGTTTTTGAAGTAGTAAAATTTCTAAATCTATAGGTGTATAGTTTAAATTGATATACATTTATTTATTATAACATTTTGGTACTTTAGTTTAAATTAAATTTTGTTGTAATTACAACTTGTAAAAAACATTGATCTATTTTAAATTTAAACACAATGAGTGATAAATTTTCATAATAAAATATTGTAATGTTCTCATTTTCTTACGATCGGTCACCTATATACTAGTACATACACCCAACGTTGCTTAAACGATTTTAAAAGTGAGAACTAGTATGTGTAAGTATCACAAGTGGTAGCTTAAACATACTATATGGACGTTAGCGTGAAGAGAATCGTTGATTTTAAATATTTCAAAATTAACTGCAAACATATCTTAAGATTTTTTTATGTGTATTTTATTAATTTTTAAAATATTTAAAATTAAAAATAAATTAAAAGCTATTAAAAATGTAAACATTTATAATAATTTTTTTTTTAATAAAATATTATAATAATTCATAATTTTGTTTTAAACTTATCTGGGGTTGCAGAAATGGGCGGGCGTTTCGTCGACGCAGCACGCCAGACTCTTCGTTGACTACCGAGGCTGTACAACTAACGCGCGCGGTACTTAGAAATATCTATGGTTTCAGTGTGTTCGGTGTTTTCAACTCGGTCGCCCGATTTTTGAGTATCGCGTGTGCGTAGTTCGCGAATTTTCACTTTATCGTAATTTTGTTTTTTCGTTTTGCTTATTGTATGTACATGTTAAATAAAATGGTGTGTATACATATTTCATAAATAAGAGGTGTTTTATAAAACTATTACTTATACTAAGTTATTAGTCATTTGTTATATTTCGGGGGAATAAAATTAAAGTATATATTTATATTTTGTAAAAAAATATGCACATGCATTTTAATTATAATGTAAACCAAAGTTTATGTTTTTTTAAAAACATTTTTTTATTATTTTATATTGTAAATAGGTACTTATATGTTTTAATATTTTATTATATAGAACAACATGTAGATGAAATTTATAATATATATATATATATATATATATATATATATATATATATATATATATATATATATACAAAAATAAAATAAAATGTTTACAATTAATTTTTACTTTTTGTATAAACCAATAATACATCACAAAGTATAATTACTAATCAAAGCACAATAAAAAAAAAAAAACAAATATATATACAACAAATTAATATGTATTTTTCACATTAGAATTTGAATATAATTTTTTCTAATTAAAATTAAAATGCTATAATATGTTTATATTATACATATTATTTAAATGTTTTTGTTAGGCTTATAATAAGTATCTACGTAAATAAAATTCTTTACTTCAACAATTTTTTTTTTTAAATATAACATTTATTATTGTTCATAAATCGAATTACATATGTAATAATAATTATTAAATATTTTTATTATTTACATAATTACATACTATGTTATTACATTTTAGTATAAAATTGCTAATTATTTTTAATTATTTCGAAATAATATGTTTGTTTAATTTTAATTCTAAGATTGTGATAATCACTTATTGGGAAGTGCAAATTATACAGTAATAGTAAATTGCGTCCATCATTGTTCAGAAGAAAATATTTTTATGAGAAGTTTACTATATAATTATTTTAATATTATGCCCATTGTTTAATTACAATCATAGTAACTAGATTTGGTGGTATTTTAATGTATGATCTACTTAACGATTTTTGTTGTTACCTAATGTGACGTTTACTTATTAATATTTATAATAAAAATAACTATGACTAATTTTTAATTACTGAATGATTCTTACTTGTCACGAAGAAATGTTTCAAATATATATTCCTCAGAGTGGATAGGACTTTCATTCATTGTTCATAGAGCTGAAAATAAAAAAGTGGAGTTGTATCATTTGTTTCTATATAGTTTTTTTTAAATATCCCCAAAGGATAAAAGACTCTTGATTATTTGCATATGTCCTATAGCATTTAAATCAACCAACTACTTGCTGTGATTTACTGTTTCACGAATATATCCATAATTTTTCAACGTAGAATAAGTACTTCACAGATGGCTGCAGTTGATCTACGTTCAACTTTTATTATAAAGTCATGAAAAAGATGTATTCAGAAATGTGGCGCATGGGTGCTAATATTTTCCGCCTTCTCCGCCCATAAAAAATGATGTTTTTTTTTAATAAATTGTAAAAGGTCAAGTATTAAATAATATGATACAACACTTTTAATTTACTGAAGGTGTACCACTAAAAATATTATTGATAAAAAACAATTTTGAATCAATTTACATAATTATTTATTAACCTTATTAACCGAAAAATTGGTCATATAAATTAATGTTTCCCTTAAAAATTTGCCACGGAAGCGATCGCCGAGAGCTCCTTCCTTAAATATATTCTGGAATAGGTTAATATTTAAACATTTTAAACAATAAAATCTTTGTTCTAAGACGTGTCTACCGCGACAACATCATTTAAATATCCATGGGTCTATTTAACACGATTTTCGCAATTTATTTCACTTATACATCATCACTAATGACTGAATTTATTTTATTTTATGATTTAGCAAAAAAATAAACATGCAAATGTATTTTATTCATAGTCTTGAATTCTTGATCATCAATATTCTTATTTTCATCATTTTGCGGGTCTTCAAGCTGTAAGCATTAATTATGGTACTTATAACTATTACCCGTATAGATATTACACTAATACCACAATACCATTGGCACAGATACTTGTATTTTGCACAAGTACAGTATGGTTACTTATTTATCTATATAATGAATAGCCGGAAAATCACAGGCGTTGTACCATGATCCATTTATTTATAAGTAAATCACATGAAACAACAACACCCTAGAAATCTACTATTAATTAGATACTAGTCTCTATTTTTTTTTTAAATTTGTATAGCTTTACCGATAGTGGACTCTATAGCTCTTATTATTTTTCAGTTAATTAATTAATTATAAAACTAAAATTATTGTTTAAAATACACAAGTTATAAAAATAATAATTTAAAAAATGTATATATATTAATTTAAGTTGTGATCTATATTTTTTGTTTATCGCATATTCAGCTTTTGCATACTCAATAAATACCTACACAGTATTTGGATTAATATTTAATTAGCAAAACTTATTAAGAAATCTTGGGCGCAATTTAAATATACTTTCAGTTTCTGTTATTCTTTAAAGATCTATTATAAAATGATATTTACTATCTGTATATTTTAATAAATGTTAAAATATAAATGTAAGATTACCGATACTTAATAACTAAATTATTTAAAATTTAAGTTGATACCTGCGAACAGGGGCGGAGTGGGATCTAATATCAGGTCTAGAAAATATATTTTGTCGGCCCATTAGTTCATCAACTAGTTGTTTCAGGGGCTAACACGTAGACATAAGCTTTAAAAAAACATTATATAATATACTTTGATCTATCCAATAACTTATAATATTAACAAATACATTTTTTGTTTTAATATTTTAATTTAATATTTATAAATTAAAAAATATATACATGGAAATTTCACAAAGTGTACTTTAATATTTATAAACTATAAGAGTAATTTAGAAAATAATTTGAATTTTTCACCAACTTTATTTATAATCATATTATTATCTATATTATACAGAATTTTTTTTTTAATTGCCATCAATACGAACGACTCCAAGTGTTCGGTTGTCATTGAATTTCTTAAACGGTTTATTAAATATTTTAAAGTAGAAAATGACCTTTCACAAGCCATTTGGGTTACTTGCAAAGTAAGTAAATACTGATAAGTAATGGATAATGTAGGATACACATTAAAGTAAAGATTATACTTAACCAATGTATTGTAACAACAAATGCTACAATTCTTACATGTCTTACATAGTTTTGATATGTCTTTATCTTCATCTTCATTTTCTGTGTCACTATTTAAGTACAGTTATTCGTATATTCATCGTCTGCAGCTTTCTTTAAATGTTTCCAAGATTTTAAAATGTCTTAGGTTAGTTTATTTTTTATTTCATTTTCATTGTCTTCATCGAAATATGGTTTAAAATTTTCAGCTAATTTAGTGAAAGCGTTTTTAGGTAGTCTGTTCACAAATGAATCAAAATGAATAGGTAATAATAATGTTAAATTAATAAGTATTTCTTTATTATTTGTAAATCGGGTTTCTATACTTTGTATAATTGTATCGAAAACTCTGTTATATACATCAACAGTAAACTTTTTTTCAACATCCATAGTCTCATAGAAGTGGAAATACCATAGATGGCAATAATTATCGACATTCGATATTTCATAATATATTTATATATTTTATAAATTATAATATTAAATTGATACGATAACATCAAGTACACTTCATTTTAAGACTAAGATTTATTTGCAATAAAGGTCATTAAAATATATACTAATTTTGTTATCTATTTAATAAAATAAATATTTTTTTTTTAAAGTCATGGGCCCGGACCATATAGTATCTGTCAGTACCGGCCCATCTGGAAAATTCTAGGTTTCCAGATGGACCACTCCATCCCTGCCTACGAAAAACTAAGAAAACGATTATACGGATTAGTAGTTATATTGAGCATAATTATTCATATGTTATGACTTATAATTTACTTCGTTAAAATTGGTTTATATTTTAAGTTATAGCTTAAAATGTATTATAAAATATATTTAGTGAATTAATTCAATGATAGTGTCACATTTTTTTGAATCAATTTTTTTTCCTAGAAAAACTGCTTGGTAAAATATTTGGTTATTATACCTTAAAATCAAAAACATTAGTTGTAACATACAAATAAGAATTAACTAAATTATAGGTAAAATTACAACGTCAATTTATAAACTTATAAACGCATTATCTTTGAAAGTTGACATTTATAATTTATCGATCTTAAAATTGTGTATATTATAATATTAAAATTGTATATTAATTTTGAGTATAAAAACAACATTTATCCTGATTCCATTATATCTTCTAATATATATTAATTGTTATTGAATCATGAATACGTTATTTTGATGTTGTATAATGTATAATATTATGCTACTTCATTAATTGAAACGCACATAAATATTAAATACTAGTACGACGAGTAAATTTGTATAGCATAGTTAATAGCTATACATGAAATTTAACAGTGTACAACGGAATAACATCTTTGTAAGTCACAAAATGACTAGAAAAGTAGAAAACTAAAGTTTACCATTTATTTTTGTATACTTAATGTTCAAAACTTAATACTACAAAGTATAAGTCTAATATAAAATATGTTCAACAAAGAACAGACATAGTGACAGTTTCATTTAAAAAATATGTTGATATAGTTATATTCTTGTGACAATATTAAAATACTATACAATATAAGGAACCTCTTTATTATTAAATTATTTTGTATAAAGTTATTGATAAAGACATATTAAGTAATAGATTAGTTGTGACTACTATCATATCATAGTCTCACTAAATTAAAAAATCCGAAAGGCTACACATTTTTTAGTGCTTAAGTTAAATGGGTAAATCCCGCACTGATTAATTCAGTATTTTATTGAAGTGGCGGATTTGATCCATCGCTTTAGAAGGAAGCTATTTTTTTTTTTTACCTAAACTTTTGTTATATTTTGACCCTTTCTGTTCAAGCTAAACATTTAATGAATTTAAGCATTTCATGGAATTCTAAATACGTATAGGTAAAATTATTTTATAATATATAAATCAATAATTTTTTAAGACTTATCACAAAAAAATTCTAATATTTTCTTTTAATAAATAAATTATAAACATTTTTAAACTATAAATATGATTCTTATATTATTATATAATTATTATATACGTGATGAAACAATATTTCAGTTATAATTTGTAAAATATATGTATTAGTTTAATCTATAATTTTATTAAAACGCTGAACATTACAAGAATTTAAAAAATTCGTGAATGTATTGAACAGGCTTACGATTTTTAAAGACTCCACACATTGTCGCTTGTCTTGGATACAATGTTTAATTCAATATTGGCTGTAAAATAAATACATTAAGCAGATATTAAATGTTGATAAAATATTAATTTGAGAAAATCTATAATACTTGAAAATAGGTATATTGCATATATTTAATTGTTATAAAATAATATATATATACATTTTGGTAGTTCTTATAGTAAATAAAAAAAATATAATATTTGCATACAGGCATGCAATAAAAATTTTCTATGAAGAAGATAGATTTAATAGGAGGAAGTAGTAATTTTTTAAATACGATTTGTTCGAAAATTGTTACAATTAATTTTAACTTATAAGTAATATGGACATTGATTATAGCGCTGTAAACACGAAACATAAATAATTCACTAAAAAAATAGTTGAACTCTATACCGAACGTACCATTAATTAATTTAAAAGCAAAAAATGTAGCGGGATATAGAAAAATCTAAGTAAAATAAATGGTTGGTTTGTTTATAAGTTATTATCACTTATTTATAATAAAATTTTGATTATTATTTACACAACTGTGTAACATTATTTATATTATTTATACAGATAATATTTTTATGAATATAGAAGTATAATTCTTAAAAAATCTCGAAAAGGATTCAGAGATTGGGTGCTGGGAATTTTCTCGCTTCGTCGAATTCAATGATGGTAAATTACGTTTATAAATTTAAATGTAATGATAAACTATCGCAATTTAAAAATCCAATTTTAAGCAGTTTTCTTTATTTTAACTATCCATGTAAGATTATCTGAATATTTTAAGTTAGGTATTTCATAATAATTAACTATTAAAGATTTGAAATATTTATAATTAATAGTTTTAACTGAATAATATATTTAATATAAAGTATATAAATGTTAAAACCTAAAATAATATTATTAAAATTTAGTTATTAGGTACAAAATTGATATTTGTTCCCACTTTTTTTAAAAACAACTTACCGTTAACAAATGGAAGAAATAAAAATAATGAGTTAAAAAATCGTTTTAAATTACATTCTATTAGTTAATTAGCTTTTGTTAAATTTAAGTGTTATAAATGGTTAGCATAAAGTAGTTGCACATAGCCGTCGAAAGAAAATGTTTTGAAAATATAATTTTTTAAACCAATAATATGATGGTATAAATTTTGTATTGAAACTTTATGCTTGAATTATTACTTTATGAATTTTTTTTGATTTTTTAATTCGTATGACAGACTGTGAGAAAATTAGTAAAATACTGCTAATGTAATATATAATAAAAATACTTGATAGCGTAATTTTATTTTATTTTTTTTATAATATTTTTTTAAATTTATATGTATAATTGCTATATAGTATATATATATTATATCAAATCATATCATAATATGTTGTTATTTTATTAGAAAGAACAATTTCAAAAAATCTTAAACATGTTTTAATGTTTAAAGAATTAAATTAGTTTTAAATTTTAATTCATGTACAATATAGCTCATTAGTCACTAGTAAGCTAAGTAATAGCTAACAAAATATATATGTAACATAAGTGGTACGTTTATAATTTTATAAAGACTAGATTCCTATTATGCAATTACGTAATTAAAGGTGTGTAATCTATTTTTCCGTAAATATACTATTATAAGCTATAAAATATGTATTAAAAATAAATTCGATAAATGTTTAGCACTTCCAATTTATACTCCATTGTCTACGGCTTCAGTTAAATAATTTATTAAAATATATGATCACGGGAGCATAATGATTATTAAATTATGTACCTGTCAACTTCATTGTTTTGGTTACATATTATTATGTATGTATAACTAGTAAAATGTATTGTTGTATGTACTTTAATTAAAATTATATTTTAATTGTTATTTAAGCTACAGAATACTCATTAATTATTAATTATGTTCAGTTGTTTTTTCATATCAGTTTTATTAAAATATTTTATTAATTTATGTAATATAATGTTTGATGTAATTCAAATTAGAAATTGTATACAGTTGATATACTTATTTAACATTTTTTTCTATCAAAATGTATTGAAATGAAACTAAAAATGTAATACATTTTTAATGTTAATAAATAGCTTAAAATTATTAGTCTATATATTTTGAAAATCTAACTTAAAATTTTATAATGTAAATATTTAGTGATTATTTCAAGTTTCTAAAATATTTATAAATTATAGGTAATCATATTATATTTTATAATACATTTTTTTTCAAAAACCTGCAGTATTGTATTAATATTGCTGTTTTTCCTGATGTTTTTGTTAGTTTTCCAAATTGTTAAAAAAAGTACTGAGTTTTCCGGGGTTTTCATACTTGGGATCATCATAATTTATATTTTATATTATAATTTTAAATATTTCTTATATTTATAGATGTTGAAGATCGCTTTCTGATGAGGTAGACTGTGTTCGGACACAAATATCCCAATAAAAGCGCTCAAAATGGTTTTAATATGTTGCTTACATAGGTATAGTATATTTGATTTTTGTAGGTATTTATTGTAAAAGTATAATTATTACCTATATATTGATATAGTTATGGTTGTGTCATATCATAATGTATAAAAGTAATATTAAATAAATTGTTTTATATTTTTATGTTTATCTTTAACAGTTTAGATATTATAAGGTTATTTAGAAGTTATCTTAAAATGTAGGTAGGTATATTATACAACTTTAAAGATTTATGTTTTAATTACAAAATTTTTTTATCATTTATTAATCATACTTTTCATAGTATTGTTTTTTTATTTTGATAATTTATAATTAAAATTAAAAATATATTAAACTATCGTTAAACTAATTCACGATGGTGGCTACATTCACTACATACCTCTATATACAGAATTTACCTATTCTTTTCTGACACGTGTATACCGATGTATCAATATAATTGATTATATTTAACATTTAGCATTTTTTTTTAAATGTTGTGCCAATAGCATAATATAAAATATAAAATTACTATTTTAAATTTAGTTTTAGTATTCATCTATCATATTATTTTGTTTCTAAAACTTTACTTATATGCACACTTTAATATTTTATTTACGGTTTTTGCATGGAAAACTTTTATTTTTATTTTATAAATAAATTAATAAAAATATTGTGTCTTATTCTTTAATTAATAGTATGTTTATGGTAGGTAACATTTTAATTTGTTCAGATTTCTTAATCATAATTGTTGTTGTTAATAATTCTTATAATAAGAAATATATAAAAATACCTTTCTTAAATATATTATGTACATTTAATTATACAGTTATAGAAACGATTTGTATACGTTTTTGAATTTTTAACTTAAATATTTTGGTTAATTATTTGCCATCTCTTATAATAACCCTGAATTAATAATATCCACTAAAATAATTATACATAAATATTGAATAGTTACTTCTCTAGTCATGGCTTTATAAATTACAATATATTTTAAATAGTTGATTGCAGTATATTTTTAACAGTTCAAATTTTATAATTTTGAAATTACTTTGTTTTAGGAATAACTGAAACTTAAATTTACAATGAATATCACTACTACAAATAACGTGAGTATTAAATAAAGAAACTTAATATATTTGAATAATTTAAATTGTAGTATATAAATAGATAGAGTTATATTTATTTATCAATATTAAATCACTAAGGCAATTTTAGTTTATTACATTTTGTTATTATATGTAATGAAGCTGAAACCTCACTAAAAGTTGAAATTCATTTTAATATTATATATTTATATACCCGTGTATTTAATTTTTTTTATTTATATCAACGGTGAAATAAAAATAGCCTACTTTTTATTTTGTGGTAGTAGAAATTAGAAACGAACGGTTGATAATATAAAATTTGATAATATTTAAAGTTTAGTACTACTTAAATAAAAATAATAAAAATTAATCCTACTTTTATATTCTGTATTTCAGTATTATATGATTTGAAAAACATCAGAAACATTTGTATTTAACTTTGTAATTGTAGTTGATCATTTATTTATTTCATAGAAATATTGAATATACCAACAGCTTATACATATTTTTATTGCTTATTTAAAATTAATTTAGTCAATTCAGTATTCAACTGAATGTTTATGAAATATTATGACATTCTTAGCTCTATTTAATTACTAAGGTTGCTTAATCGTGATCTACATTATCTAAGTTACTAAATTTTGACAGCAATTTAATCCAAATAATTGTATTTTATATAATTTGCATCGAAGAGGTAATACTTATATTGTTGCTGTCTTAAAAACATACAACTACATACCAAATTCTCGTTCAGTAGAATTCATTATGTGTTTTTTCTTTAATATTAGATCGAATTAAACTATTATAAAAGTTAGAGGTAAAAATATTATCAGTGATTAAAACGTTGGGTTCTTTTTTGTTGATATTTTTACTTTTAAGTTGGATATAAGAAATTTCAATTCGTAATATTTTGTGGACTTATACTTATACCTTGCTTAAAAATTAAAATAACACAAAAAGCTATTGATAATACTCTTAACTTTAACTTTGATAACAGATCAATTTAACTATATTTACTAATCGTAAATTTGCTAGTTGTATGTTTGTAAGTAAAAAAAAAAAATACACGTACACGTGGCATCTTTTATTTAAAATAAAACCTTAATTTAAATTTTAGATGTTTGTTTTATCTTAAAATACATAAATTAAAATGTATTATGTATTTTTAAATTGATAAATAAACAATATCATATGTTTACATTCGCTCGAGGGTTGTGATTTAGATATTGGTAAACGATGTAGAATCATAATTTAAATTTATCATATTATGTATAAAAATAGTTCTGAAGATCAGTAGGATATACAAATTCTGCACTGATCATATTATGTAAATGTTTCAATTACTCATGAAGTACATTAATATACTTCTATTTCTACAAAAAATCATGTTCATTCTTATATACTTATAAAATTGTTTTGGGATAAACCTATTTAGACTTGTTCACCTGAAAAAATACTAAATCCTGGTTGGTGTCCTAGTCACTGGGATCTATTATTATGTTGGAAAGCTTCAAAACCTGGTACTGTAGTTTACCAAGCATGTTTTGATGAATTGAATGGAGTACGTTATGATATATCACGTAAGTAACTATATTCAATTTTATCTTATTAGTTATAGTTTGGATATAAGTGAAATGAATTATATGAGACATTTTGTATTTACCTTACAATTTATTGGTATTTTGTTATAAATTATTTCATAACATTATAATGACTTAAAAGAAATTATTTATTTATTAAAATTTTAATTTATTAGAATTATTTAATACGTTTTCTTTTTATTTCCTTAATTTATTTGTTTTTAATATTAATTGCTTAAAATTGCTATATTTATAAATTGACTAGATAATGATATAAATATATATTTTAATGATACAATTATGATGAGGAAAATAACACATAAGACTTGTAAACTTAGGTTAAATTTTAAAACATTTATCTTATTTATTATTTTATAACCGTTTAAGAACTTTTGTATTATCTTGTTAAATACTCGTGTATTATTTTATTTGTATTTGGTCGTATTACTATTTTGGTGTCATCGTACATTAAAAAGTTAAAAGGTGGTCATGTATGTTAATGTATGTTAATACAATTGTGATGACGCAATGGTATTTCACGCCAAAATCAGTCTACTAAACACCTATACTTTATAATATTAAGTCTTTAAAAATAAATATTTAGTAGGTATGCTATTTGACTTAAGTCTATTAGAATGATACTTTATTATTCTTTATTAAGTAAAACTTGGTGTAATTTTTCAATTTTTGTGACACAATTCTATTTATATGTGCGATATCACATATTTACATTGCGCATATATTTTATCAGTTATGGTCCTTTAGTTTACATACCATTTTTGATTATACAGTAAGATTTAATTGAAATATTTTTTCTATTTTGATGCAATGATTGTCAGAGTACAACCCTACCAATGAAAATAGTTTTTTTCAGGTTCACTAAAAGTACGAAAAACCTCGATTAGGTAGATTAAATATTTTTACTTATATTATTTATTGCGAATATTTTATTAATTTAATTTGTGTTAGATTATATTTATTACTAATTTTATAAGATGTTTAAGTATAAATAATATATTGTTTTGATTGGACATCATGCAAACTCAAATAAAATTGATAGAGTTGTGGTAAAGTTTATATAATATACTAGTCATATTCGTTATAGTATGACTTATAAAGATTAAAATTAGCATTAACCAATAATATTATTTATAGACCATTAGAGATCATTTATAGATGATGGAAAATGTGGCAAGAACTTTAAAGATATTTTTAATCTATGTTCTAATATAAAACATGTATATTAGAATGTAGGTATACGTATTGAAAAATGTATTTTTTTCTGACTTCTATAATAACTAATAGCATTTTGTTTAGTTTTGAATAAGACTTAAAATAATATTTTATAGCTACAATGAAGTTATTTGATAAACTAAGTTTGTTTTAAATAAGATGATAAGTTAATTGTTATTTTCTTGTCTCTTTAGACTTTTGTAGTTGAAATGTAGGTTATAATAATACAAGGTATAGGTGATACATAATATAAATACGAAGAATAATATTATAATTTAAGAAGGCTACCTGATTACGTAACCTAGATTGTGTTGTTTCTAGTTTTCAACAAAGTATTTATAATTATTACTTACTCTTGAATCTATGTAATTAGTTGCTTAATAATATAAATACACAGCCAAATTGTTTATCTAAACTTTTAATTTGTTATATTTTTGCATAATTGCTCGTAAAATAGTGGAAAAAAGATTATGTTAAAATGGAAAAATATAAAATAACATATTTATCATAATATAAACTGAGAAAGATAATATTATTATATAATTGATAAATTATATTACTTTGAATTTATTAAACATTTTTTACGATTAAAATTATAGGAATTTCAGTGAAATAAAAAATAAAATTGTTTTTAGTTGGAATGGATGCTAATAGACTATGGTGCACCATACAAAATCACCTCGTCACATATTAATGTATTATTATTCGCTTACTATATAGTACTCAACGTGTAAGTGTAATATTATTTTTATAAATTTGAAATTATTATTATAAATCGTTTTATTAATAAAAATTTAATATCAAAAATAAATTATTTTGTTGTTGAAAAAACTCTTAATTTTTAATGTTGATAGTTATAAATATGTAATATATATAGAATAACATGAATAGATATATTATAATATCACATTGTATTATATTAAACCGGGATTTAGGAAGTATAGACTAGTTGAGTATCTATACAGGCACACTGCAGCTATACTATTTATATGGTAGTATTCATTTCCAGGTTAGGTATTGCAGAATTTTTAACAAACGTTGTTTTTGTTAAAATTCAGCAGTTAATGAAAATATAACATAGTGACACAGGGAACATTATCATTTTCGAAATACTTAGGTCATACTTTTTAGTTAAGTTCAGTGGCTGTAGAACATTCCTAATATTTTTACTATACATCCGAATAACACTAACCTATATTTTTTTAATTGAATCTATTTATCAAAATTAATTAGCAACCTTATACAATGAATTGATAATAGTGAAAAAATACACTAAAGAAAGTCAAACAGTTTGATGCAGAAATGTGACCGGTGTTTGACACGGCCCGGTCCGAACCAGGTAATTGTGAATGTGGAAGTACTTAGGAAGATGTAATATCTGCACTAACATTTCGTTTTTAGTGAATTTGATTCGATGACCGTAATGAGGATAAAACGGATCTGTTTGTTCTACCTAAATATATGTCTAAGGGAAAGGGAATACTGAATTTAGTTCATGACTTAATGTTGTAGGTTGTTATGAAGATTAAAGGAGCGATTGTCTAGACATGATTTTTATATTAGATAGTACAACTTGCGTTATAATATAAACAACGCACAAATACAGTTTATTTGTAAATGCGGTAGGTGGTTGAAATTATTATTGTGACCACCGAGTTATCATCAGTCGTCTTTCGCTATGACGTATTCTTACACGTGGTAACAAATATTATTATATCATTACTATTTGTGTAAATATTATTAGTGCCTAAGTATATGACGCGAATACCTTGTTAGTTTTGTCATATAATATCTAAATGGTTTAAACTCCAACACGAGTATTCCATAGTTTGTTCGTCAAATTTTATGAGTATCAAAAATAAAAACTTAGGAAGTTGCTCTGTTGTATAATAAGATTTTGAGTATACTTCATAATTGAGAAAATTATTGTAATGTATATGTTAAAATTTAAATAAATAAATAAATATAATAAATCATAATTGTTAACGAAAAATCATTTTGAGAAGAGATAGAGTGAGTCATCCTTATTCCTAAGAATATTTTATAATAGGTATATTTAAATTACTATTATTGTTATGCATCGATTACAATCTGGTGCATTTATATAGTATTATTATTTATTTAAAGTCAATATAAAGTACCTCGGAACAGCGTTTGTTTATATATTTTTAAAATTGTATTGTGTATAGATAATAACAATATACATATACGTAATGGCAACAATATTCAAGTCCTTGTGGTTAATATTTTATTTTTAATTACAACATGATAACTAAAATCATGATCCCATTTTTACTTAATTTTTTGTTAATTATCTGTTATATTATTATTTTATGCCATATATGTTTAATATAAATATGAGTACTCGTATAACCAGTAAAGGTAACTCTAGAGTAATACATTTGGGATTAGTATTCATTTTATATTATATTGTTTGTATATATTTGAATAAAATGTATGGTAAATTTTAATATGAGTAGTAAAAATGATAATTTATTTAGTTGATACAAAAACTAGTTGTTTTTAGGATGATATATTTTTATTGAATATTCTGCTATAAAAACAAAAAAAATGTTGAAATTCATCAACTTTATTTATTAATTTTTAATAATTGTATAGTTATTTTTGTACATAAATTATTGATCATACAATATTTTTTATTATAATTATTTTATTTTAAATATTTTATTATTTTCATTTCACAGAAATGTATGCCAAATAGTATATTTGATTTATTCTATGATTAATTGTTTTATATACGTTTAGTTGGATTATCTTATTAAAATGCTATTATTTTTCACAGAAAATGCTAGTCGTCGTTGTAAATCGAATGGTATCTGGGAAAATTCTTCTGATTATATGAACTGCCGACCTTTGGATACAAATAACTCATTATATCCAGATCCATCAATTGTATACACATCATACTTTTACTATGGTGGTTATACTATATCATTAGTGGCATTGGTGGCAGCTGTTTCCATATTTGTTTACTTCAAGTAAGTATAATATGCATATGTGTAAAGAATAATTATTTACTTTCATAATTATATGAAATTATAGTAACTAAATTAAAAATGTTTTTAAATAATAATAATAATTATTATTAATTATTTTTTTCTTTTATTAAAAATAAATATGGGATAATGTTGTGGTTTAAATGATTTCAAAATTGTTTACATTTAAAAATATATTAAAATTAAAATTGTAAATTTGGTACTTTATATATTAATCCATCAGTTTCAAGGTTTAATTTATTTGAGCAAAAGATCAGGGGGATAATTGAGGTCTAACAATAATATTTTACTATAACTAGTAGATCTAAAATAAGTAATGCTAAATTATATTTTTTTTTTACTGTACCAAAAGTTATTATCAAAAAAATAAAGACATTGTAAAACGAGTTACTGCATTGAATACACTCATGTGGTTCAAATCTAAAATATGTGTTATCCAAGTATCTATCAAAGAAGAGCACGAGCCCACTTTGTGTATTTTAGATCCTGTTTGGAATGAGTAATTTATTGGCTTTTAATAAATGTTTTAGTTTTGAAAAACACGAACATTATTATAAAATTTTTAAACTTGTAGTCTAGATATTAATGTAGCAACTTTATAGATTAAAAAGTGAATGAATACATTAGTTTTTAAATTTTTTTAAATCAAATTTATAAGGTGTTTTTTTGTTAAAATCATAAAAATTTGAAAAGTCAAGTATACTTATTTTAAGATAAATGTTGACAATTCTTGGATGATTTGAGATCTGCACTAGGTCGTTATTCAAATGTAATGATTTATCATCACTTAAATTTACAGATTTTCGCTTTAGTAGTTCATCTTATTCACTCTCGTATCTTACCGGACAACTTTTATTTATTTAATTCAATTTATACTTCACAGCATTTAAGAAGGCTGTAAATATATGGTTGTGGATTTTATTTAATTGTTGATCAAATTTTACTTAAGTTATTATAAGTGTTTTATTATTTCAATTTTAATATTGTATTGATTATAATATATTTAATATTATTTTGTTCCCATAATTACACATTGACAATTGAATCACCTATATTATTACCAAAAAGTTATTAAATTTATTGTTTTTTTTTTTTTTATTGCTGTTATGAATGTTTTTATAAGTTTTCATTTATGCTAACTTAATTTCACAATATAAGATATTTAATTATTGTAATTATAAATATCAATTGTTAGGTTATATGTATTCGTATTTTGTACAAAAATCTATTAAACAGTGTTCCTTTATTAGTAATTGAGTATGGAATATAAGTCTTGGGTATGAAATACAAGGCCAAAATAAAGTCGAAAAAAATATTTATTAAATCCCTGTTATCAAATTATGAAATCTTAATGTGTGAAATTTATTAATTTATTTTCGTCGTTTTAGTAAGCGTTTTAAGTCTACCTGTGTATTATATATTAGTTCGAAATTTGTGATAATGTTATAAAAATTAACTTGGCAAATGATTCTGCTTTATATTTGTATTTTTGAAAGTTTAACCGTATCAGCTAAAAACAACAATACCTTGTAGTTTAGTTGTGTTTTGTATAGCTTAAAACATGCTGAGGGCGTAGAAATGGAGTCTTGTATATAATATGTTAATGTATGTTGTTTTACAAATACCTGTGTATTATAAAGAAATGGATCTCGTAAACTTCAAAGATATACGCTTATGTATCATTTTTTTTATGTATGGCCATTAAAACTAAGCTATTTTTGTTTATGATGAATATTTCCATTAAAAAAAAAATAGTCATAGTTTTACGATTTATATCGATCACACGAATATTTAAATGACACTGATTCATAGCCTAAAATAATATGAATAATATGATACAGAGGTAAAATGCACATTGTAAATATACTATATATTATTTTAAACTGTATATAATGGTTTAATAACTATTTGAACTTTGACAATATTAATTCTAAACAAATACGATGAGATTTATAACTTATATATTCTATAGGTAGCCAGGTTATAGGTGCACGTATATTTTTAAAATATTTTCTGTTACTGTTTGAGTTATTTATGTTCATAATGATTGAATACTCCACAAATAAATATATTATTTTATTATTATTTAAATTTAATTTCTTATGAATGGATAATTCACAATATACATATATATATCTTTTTCAATTTACCATCGCTTGTAGCCACATATTATTATATCTACCTAATTAAATATTATACATTATAGTTAAATATATTTAGAAACTCATAGTTATCTTGGCATTTATTATTATATAAATGTAAAATATTAATTTTTTCAGAGATTTACGATGCTTGAGAAACACAATACACACAAATTTGATGTGCACTTATATACTATCTGATTTTACATGGATATTGACATCAACACTACAGGTTTGTTAATAATTTACTAAAAATAAACCTGCATTAGTTATATTTTTAACATTTTGTAAAAAGTTATTTATAATTAATGATTTAAAAAGTCCAAAATTTTAACTGGACTACAAAAAAAATGTGTTTAATATTATTTAATCAAATGTTCATTTACTATTAATCACGGATCACGGGATTTAAAATCAATAAATAAAAACTGAAACAATATTTAAATGTAAAAATAATTGTAAAAATAATGATTTATGAAGTGAAAGTTGTGTATAGAACAATGATAAATATTGTTTATAAGTGCATGTAATTTTTAAACTTTATTTTTTTAAATATTTCAAACTCTTTTGTAAAATGTAATAATTAACAATCATATTACAGTTTTTTCTCTGTATTAGCTACATTGATATTAAACTTCTAAGTTTGATATTATAGACAGATTCAAAAAGATTATATGTACACAAAATTAAAAATTAATCATTAATATGTTGAGTAAAAAAAAATATATTTAATTAAAAATAAAACAATCATACATTATTTTGTTTTAGGAATGGCTTTCAGCTAGTAATAACGCTTGTGTGTTATTTACATTTTCGTTACATTATTTTGTTTTAACAAATTTCTTTTGGATGTTTGTCGAAGGTAAGGATTATTTGGAACCTTTGAATAGAAAATTTAATTGATTTATTAATGCTTTTTTGTTTAGGCTTGTACCTGTATATTTTGGTTGTAGAAACTTTCACCAGAGAAAATATCAAACTCCGTGTTTACATGTTTATTGGCTGGGGTAAGTTTTATATATTTTTATTTCGCATTAAATAAAAATAAAAAATATAAATACGATTATTATTAAAATTATTTATTAAATTAATACATATATATATATTAAGTGCATTTTATTATCAATATTATATTAATAAATTTTCAATATACCTATTAACACCTGCACTATAATTTGGAGTTGAAATCAAATTATATTTCGTATTAAAATAATTGAATTTCTTATTGTAAAATGGACGTGTAGTATGAAAATGACTATTAAGGATCAAGCTTTTTAATTTATAAAATGCAACCTATAATTTGCAATAATAAAGTTTTATTATCTTTTGAATTTTATCAATTTAGTTTGGCAATTAAATGGTTTATGAATAACGTTATTTCAAAATTGTATTATTTCGTTAAGTAATATTAATATTTAATACATCTCATACTATGTTTAAAGCCTTTTACAATTTATAAATGATCTATAAAATAATTTATAAAATTATAATTTAATTTAAAAATATTATATTTATATTTACATTACTTACATATATGTTACATTTCAGCATTCAAAAGTTACCTAACCTACAGTAGCATTAGTATTGTTTTTAGTTTGGTTAAAAGAAACTAATAAATAATGATCAAAGACTTAGTAAATAATGTTAAAAGTTTTATAGTTTCAACATAACTAGAAATGTTAAATTGTACATTGATTGTACCACTCTATCAGAAACAAAAATACATTCAATGACATTTTCAAAATAACTTCCATGTTAGACTTTATGAAATTTGATGAAGATATTTAATTAAAATATTGAGATATTGGTTACGTGTATAAGATGAATAACTATGCGTATATAGTAAGAGTAGCTGCACAGGTAATTTATTTTGATATGTTTGTATAATTTTTAACTAACTAGTGAATTTATGATTTTGTCAAAGATATCTAATTTAGAAAATATAATTATTCGTAAACGAATGTTGTTAATTTTTATATTCTGTGAATTGTAGATGGAAACACTAATGAATAGGATTAGAATTTTAATGACCTAAACAATTTTAAAAATTACCTTTAAATAATATAAAAATTACATAGAAAAAAAAATAAACAATGTTTTTAAACATTGATACATTATATCTTAAAATTATATATTATCTTGAATTAATGAGATAAATTTATCTGAAATTAACACAATGAAAAAGATCTGTATCTTAAGCTAATTTTTTTTTTAATTTTTTTATTTTGGAGAAAAAAAACCAAACCTAATCTCTAAGAATTCTAAGAAAACTCTCAGTATCAGATTATTGTTGAATAAAAGTGATGTTATTATCGATCAGTATTTATAAATAATTGGTATTTTATATTTTTTGGGCTATCTTTATAAAAATGAATTACGATATTATTTCTATAGCAGATATATAGGTAAACAGCATCGAAAAGTTTATAAAATTGTAAAAATGCCCTTAAAATTAAAAAAAATGACCTTAGAACGTTAAATAATAACCTAAAATTAGAAAAAGTCCTAGCCAAAATAAATATGACATATTATATACATATATTTAAAATTTTTGATAGTCAAATCACATTTTGTTGAAAATCTATATCTTGTAGATCATATACAAAAATTAAATTAAAAATCCTATATTATAATTGCCTGCTAATGAATAATGATTTTAAAACCACGTTATCTTTTTGAATAATATAAGATTTATAGAATATAAAAATTTAACTGAATACCTAAAATTGTCTCTAATTTTTTTTAAATATTTCTAATCCTCATAATGTGTTATAGAAGACTATATAAATACAGTTTTACTTAATAGTAATTTAATATATTTAAAATACTATTATTAGCAGAAGGAGCCTGGTTGATTAAAAATGGGTATGTTTTTTTTAAAATAAAATGTTTGTATTTTTGACTACTGTTGTTATCATCTTAAACATTTTGAGAAATCGATAGAACTAATATTTCAAAAGGTATAACAAGTTTATAAAAGTAAACACATTCTTACAGTTTAAGTATAAACACTAGAGGGTAAAATAAAATACATGAAATATTAATGGTAATTTTTAAATTTATAACTTAAAAAAAATTAATTAAAAGTGGCTTATAATTTTACTTTGTTTATATAAAAAGAAAAAGAAAACAAGATAATTCCATATGAATTTGTTTTATTTGAAAAACTTTCAGTTATTTACTTATTTTTGTTTGGTATAATTTTTGTTGTACGTTATATATCGATTTTTCATATTTTTTTGATTTAAATATTTATTAACGATCATTTTCATTAACTTTCATTTCAATTGAGTGATTTAGCAAAATTATGGAAAATAAAATATTAAACTAAAGAGGACAATCTTATTGAAAGATTCTATTGAATCCTATTTGAATTAATTGATAAATACATAACAAAAAATATAAGACTGTAATAAATTTGTATTTTAAATTATTCATCACAATAGAAGTTTATTTAAATAATGATTTTACTTATGATATTTCTCGGGACCTGTGGCTATTATACGAGTTCTGTTATTGAGTATTAGAATTATTTTTCTTAGAACAAAAATAAAAATAAAATAATCATTTACATATTATAACTTAATTTAATATTAAATACTTTTAGAAATTTATGTACTTACTCTATTCAATAATTATAACAACTATATAAAATATCATTATTATAAATATCATATTTTTCAATTAAAATATTTTATTTGTTGGCCATTTTAGATAAAGTATAGTACATATTATGAATATTTTTTCCTATAATAAATTGAAGTAAGTGACGCCATACTGAGATTCCACATTATTTTATTGAAAAAGGTTAATTTACCATCTATGTAAAATATAGCATAATAAGTATAATTATGAAGTTGGCTTGAATGATTTGAGGGAAGGAACCGTTCAGGAACAGTACCTTCTAATTAAGATGGGTTCAGAGGGAACCGTTTTATTTTTATTATTATTATATATATATTTTTTTTTTTTGGTTTTTATAAGGTTCATCTCTTGGTAATTTTCTTTTAATTCTTCTTGGTGGGTTTTTTGAAATGGTGATTAATGAAATACGAAAGATTAGTGGGTTCTAGTTTAAGTAGAGTTTGGAATGAAATTTTTTGTTATAACGTATTGCTAATTCGTTAACAGTTAGAATTTATAAATCGTTATGTAGATCCTTGTTGGTTATGTAATATGGAGCTCCAGTGATTTTTCAAAGACATGGATTGAAAGGCTTGGATATGTCTAAAGTTTGAGGGTTTGGCTTGGTCCCAGATTTGAATATCATATGACTAGAGGGGGGTTATAATTGTCTTAAATATTAAAATATTGTTTTTAGATTTATTGAAGAAGTTAATAAAGGGCAGAGAAGGTGTAGGCGAGTGTTAGACTTTTTTCTTTTATTTTTTTGTATTATGAGCTCAAGTTAGTATTTTATCTAAAACGACTTCTAAATATTTGGTTAAATTTTTAATTAGTATGGGTCTATGTTATTGAGAGATCACGTTATTTATAAGAGTAACTAAAACGATTTTGGCGTTCAGAAAATGTAGAGTTCAAAATAGATTTATTTTTCAGAATATTTAAGGAAGTTTCTGAATATTTTGTATCAGTTTGTAAAATTATTAGAGGTACCTACCTAACTGCTATAATCAGCAATATGATGTGGCATTTATAAATGAATATTACAGCCTACAGGTTGGTTGATTATTTTCAAGTATTAAAACAATCTGAGTTTTTAAGTAGGTATTGATATTGTATTGTAAGAGTTAATCCTTCATTTTATCAGTTTCTCATATTTGAATGACGTTATGAATTATGATCCGATTTGTAGTGCGTAGGTCATAACTCATGATTTGAAAATTCTGTAGTGCATTTTAACATTGGTGCTATTGTAGTATAAACAATATATATGGGTTATTATTGTTGTTTTGCTGTTGTTGTAAAAATCAAGTTTATTTAGTTCACGTATTATATTATATATTATTTTATTTCAAGAGGTATAAAAGTTTTCATTTATGAATTGTAATCGAGAATAATTATGAGGAGCAATATAACATCTAGTATACACATTTAAATCATTGTCATTTTAGTTCTATTTTCGTATACTTTAAATGTTTAAAATTAATATACATGGCTCAGTTTTAAATTTTGAGTTTATTGTTAAATATTATTAATCATTATAACTTTTACAGAAATTTAGAATACAGGTCATTACTTCACGAGTGTAATACAAAATTATAACTTATTTCAAATTACACATTCTATTAGTTTAAACTACCGTAATTTATTGGTTATAAATGTTATTTAGTTCGTAGTTAAAAGAGATACTTAATTTTTTTCTTTTTGATATACTTAAGCACACGAAGAAAAATTCCGAAAAAAGGTAAAATCCCGTTTTTAACGTATTATAAGTATATATCTATATATCTATTTATATAGATTTTAGATATTTTTTTGTACTTTAACCTAAACAATAATTTTATAGACTTTAAAATTTAAATAATTTTGTTAATTTATTCAGTAAAAATGTTGATGGTATTAAAGGAATACCTATGCATTATTTACTATCAGTTAGATTATTCTGGTCACATACAATTGTCGTTAATTTTTATAATAATTATTCATATTGCATTTAAGTGTATTGTTGTAGTAAATACCTTTTCGGATAAATATTTAAGACATTAATAAGTAATTTAATGAAAAATACAAAATAAATGCAAGAGCTTATAATTTTATAAAATACTCAATGGTTGTAATATTTCATGATAAAAATAAAAACATATAAGTTATTTACAGGGAAATTTGTAAAAAAATATTTTAACAATAAATCTAATCAATTAAAAAAGTTCTAAAGTATTTAAGTTCTTAATTATGCTAATTTTTATTTTTAAGACATCACCTAAGATTATAAATAAGTCTAAAACTGATAGTTACGCTTTTAAATTTTTTGTGAATTGCCGATTTAGCCGACTTTATATTTTATTTTAGAGTTATACCACTTCACTTCTCAGAATTGACAGTTAGTTGATTTTAAAGTTACGGATGATTTCGTTATAAATAAAAGCTTATTATAATTTTTACCATTTATATCTAATTATTTGCAATTTATGGTTTCAAAAATGTATTTTTATCACTCAAATCTTTTGGACTATTATTTTTAAGGGTTAATTTATACTGTCTTGACTAATGACAAAAAAAATGTTTTGTAGCGCTTTTGGCATTAATGTATATTTTTTTTTTTGAATACAAATTCTGGTAAATTATGATCTTTTGTGTAACGCTTGAAACTAACTATTAAAAAAAATAAAGATTATTAAAAATCATGATTTATTTTCTCTAAAATAAAACCTCAATTCCTTTTAAATGTTGTAGGAATTATGCAATATTCAGCATTTCTGTCACCCAATTATTATATTAAAATTTTTATGTTTTATGTAGTTAAGTCGCTATGGTATATTTTTGATTTCACAAGATTAAATTGTATTTTAAATTTTAAACCACTGACAGTTAAGAAAGAGTTACTGTGATTGTTTGTTATTAAATTTTACATAGGTAGAGTTAACAATAATGAAGAAATTCTTAAAGTGTTGTGACAAAAAACGTTAATCACAATATAACTGTTTAAATTGTATCGTTTATTTATATTAAAGAATGTTCGTGAAGAAAAATTTATACTATACTAAAATAGCCAATATACTTTTAAGTTTATAAGTCTGTTTTAATTTTAAATGTATGCACCTTTAGATAGTGTGAAACACTTGATGTTGTTTGCATAATAATTCGATTCGAAGAGGGGCGACTATAAACATATAAGTATTTCTTGTTCATCTGATAAAAGTTGTTTATGTTTCTTATTTGCTATACTATAGTTAGTACAAAAAACCAAGTTTGCAGAACATCATATAAAATGGTAATAATGTATCTATAGCATATTGTAGTTATTGGATACTTGGTATGAATTAAACTTCAAAAATAGATGTCTGTTATAATTTTAATTCCATTATTTTAATTTAAGTTATTAATCAGATTACAATTCTGAAAGTTGTTATTTTTTAACTAATCCTAGATGAGATGTAGTATCTGATGTTGCAGACTGTTATATTCGTCATTAGACTAAGATGGAAAATATTATTTCGATTTTCTATAGAACAAAATATTGTTTGATAATAAACGATAAATAATATTATATAGACGTATTATTAGATGTGATAAAGATTATTTTCATAATATCTGATAGGTATACCTATAAAATTGATTTGCAATATATTTACTTACGATTATTTTTGTAAATGTGTTTCCTGGTCCTAAGCTTCTAAACTACTTATTCTTGGAATGCAGGCAACTTCATACAAAGTATGTTGTGACTTATAATCAGTGTTGAGTAAGTTAATTTACTTATTACTAAGAGATGTGATTAAAATAACAAAGTTACTTAAAGGGTTACTTAAATAAAATCGTAATAAAATTACTTTAATGTTTGGTAATTTGAAGTGATTATATGCTATTTCTAACGAAATAACACGTTCAAAAAAAAAAAAAAAAACAAAAAATGTATATGCATTTCTCTTATTTATTTTAACAACCGTCATTCGACAACCAATCTACGTAGATTCATAGGAATAATATATTATGCAGGTATGGTTAAAAAAATAAGTCTAACATTTAAAAAATTATTAGTTTACAATTATTAACGTATAATATGCATTAATTATTAATTTTAGCCATTAAATTTTGAACATATATTAAACACAAAAGTTTTTATAAAGTTTAATTTTTAAAAACATCTTACATAATTTAAACTCCTAATATAAACTAATAATCTATATTTCTTACTGTGTAATACATATATATATATATATATATATACATAATAACTTAAATAACAAGTAATAACTTATAATTGTTGAGAATTTTCTGACATAAGTATATTTCTTAAATTATTTATTCATCATATAATATTAACAATTCTTGTCATACATTTAGTAGCATAATTTTTTTTCATGTCTTTGTGTTACACTCTGTATATATTTAGTCTCTCTTTTTTTAGTTTAGCTTATGTTAAATTCTTCTGATTGAAAAATATAGAGCTAAATAGAATATTACATCAATAATTAAAATTGATAAGATTTTAGATTTTTGTATAATAAGGTTAGGTTATAATTTTTGAATTAAAATTTGAAAAAATGAAAAACATTCAAATTTATTGTGACATAGTTTTTTTTTTAATAAACATATTTATTATTTTATTTCTAGGCATTACTTGGCACATAATGTTTGATGATTTAAATAATATTCTGAAATATACGCGATTAGTAAATCCTAACCAGGTATCTTAAAGGACACAATTATATTCTACACAAGTACCTATATTATTTTGTATTGAATTATAAGCAAAACTATATAACTAGTTTTCATATTATACAACATTGTTATATTATTTTATGATATTCGACAATGCTTTTTTTCCTCTTATAATATTGATGAAACATTAATTGTGTGTTACTATTAATTCCAATCCAGTTATAAAGTTAGATAATATAAATTTGAGTATGTAAAATAAAAATGTATTTAAATTAAAATACTTTTAAAATGTTTTTTCTAAATAAAAATAATATAAATGATAATATTTATAATGTTCCAGGTTTCCCACTTGTAATTATAATTATTTGGGGTGTTTCTAAGATCATCACACCAATTGAAGTAGAGGTAAGCTCAATATTTTAATATATTTTAAAGTTAACTAAATATTATAAGAATGAAAAATTAATTAATATTTTTTATTCTTTCAAAGTTCAACAATTAAGTTTTAAAAGTTTATTGATAATATTATTTTTTATCTTTAGTAGCTTTTTAATCATTGGGACGGAAAAACATTGTTAACGAAACATTAAGTTTTAGTTGAACAATGTGCATCACTTATAATTATCATTTTTTAAGTACATAGTATAATATATTTATGATATTAGTTTTAATTCAAGTTTAAAAACAACTGAAAACAACTTGGTCTTATAAAATATTGTCCCAAAACAATATTGAACATAGCTTATGATATAAATTAAGTTTTTAAAGGAATTCAAAATAAAATATTAAAATATATTATTATTTAAAACAATTCAAAACAATTACTTAAATAACTATGAGGTTTTTTTTTATTATTATTATTAAAAAAAAGGCTTCAACATCACAGGTCTAGGTCTAACATAATTTTACCTAACCTTAGCCTAATTTAAGTTACAAGTACAAAAAAAAGAGAAACTTACAAATTATATTGAGACTTAAAGACTGCAGAAAAAGATTTGTATATTATTAAAATTTGTTTATGAGATTAATTTTGGTTAAAAATGTAATTATTTTGGAGATGTTGTTGTCATTGAGTGCTTCTTCTATATTTGATGGTATTAATAGATTGTTTCTTATATCCCGGTACTTCATGCAAACTGAAAGGTTGGTGTGGGATTTGTCACAAGTGAGTGGAGGATTTTTGCTGATGAGAAAAGAGTGAGTTGGGAATGAATGTCCGATTTTACATCTTGTGATTGCAACTTTCTGTCGTTTGTTGAGGTAGTAAGGTGGGATCCATTTCTTTGTATCTTTCTTTATTGTTTTAAGCTTATTAGTGGGAGGAATGGTATCCCAATAATTTTACCATTTAGAGTATATTTTGTGTTTGATGGATGCTTGGATGTCATTAGTAGGTAGGTCGGCGATTGTTGGATGAGAGATGATTCTGGTTGCAAGGTCTGCCTTATCTGCCATTTTGTTACCGAACTACGAGGTTTTTTTATGGTTAAATTTAATACCTATATGTTTTTACTTATTTTTTATATTTCATAAATAAATGTATCTACACAATTTTTTTTGCTGGATCTTAATATTTATTTATTTAATTAATTTACAGTTTTTGTTATTTTAAAAAAATAAGATGATTTAATGTAAATCTATGTTTAAATTAATTTTTAAAGGCATTATTTGGAGTTTTTAAGTCGTACATGTATTTTTTGAATTTTTTAGGGCATTTAAATCTGAGTCCTAATTAGAAATACTGTAATATACAGCTAAGCAGTGTTAAATCACATTAAACAAAAAATTTATTTTGTTAATAACTATTTCTGTATAAATATTATTATTTTACCCCTATTTATTTTAAAAAGTAAGTACTAGAGATCAAAAATATAATTATATAAAATTGTTTATTAAAAATTACCTTAACATTACATTTATCGTTATGCTTAAAATTTAATTTAAATAACTTATAATGATATAAATAATTTATAAAATATTCTTAGACATAGAAGTTGATATACCGCCTTCGATAAAAATTGTCTTTTTTGAATTTTTAATAATTTATCATAAAATTAAAATTTATCAAGCAACCATTACACCTAATCAATGATAAAGTGCACTCGAAACCTACTATACAGCAGAGTGACTTTCCGATTTTTTCATCTTATCTTCAGGAGTAGTAAATTTGGTAATCAAATAGATTTTTTTAATATTAGGTGTTTGTATTAGTTAAATTATAACATTTTTCTTATTTTTTTTTTCAAAGATTTTTTTAAACCATCGATTATTTTTGATATATTTTGATTAAGATAAAATTACATTAGGAAAGTTGACTACAAATTTATATCTGTTAGAAGAGCAAATAACTGTGTTCGCTGATGACTGCACAAATGCACGTGTGCACCATACTGATAAAAAAGGTTTGACGGGCTTGATAGAAACTAAAAAAATCTAATTTTTCAGTTGTTGTTTAGTATATGAATTGATCAGAGGGGAAACATAATAACGAATAGTTGTTTTACTTACATTGTTTATTCACTCTCTAGTGACCAGTATACCGTTTAGTCATTTTTGACCGATTAATTTTGCAACGCATTTTCTTCGATACTTACCCAATGTATTTAGATAACTCATCAATAATTTGAAAGTATTTGATTGAAAATGTTAAAAATAGATTAAAAACAAGGAGGAAAGTAGATAACTACTCTACTGTACAGTGGATCATATTGAGTGTTCTCGTTATTCAGAAAATTCACTGTAATGTATGTATTAAATACTTTAATTCGAACTCAATGATAAATCAGATAAATATTTAATGTTGTAAAAATAATTTATGAATTTTTAATTACAAAATAATTTATAAAATTTTGTGATTTTGACGAATTTTTCAAGATTTTAACTTCAAGTTCTTATTTTATATAATGTTGCTTTTATATTTTCTATATTTTTAATTAGTAAATGAATCACTTATGAAGAATTTTGAATTAAATTTCTCATCGTTTTGATCTAGCAATGATTTTATTTTTTTTAATTTGACGCCCTTAAGTGCAGACTAGATCCAATTTGCTACTAGAATCATCCTCAAAATTAAAAATTAAAGAATTTTTACTGCCCCAAAAGTTGATAATAGATAGAAAAAAACAATTCTATAGTATCTAATTTGGAGAAGTACATGTAACTGAACATAAGAAAAAAGTGTTCTGAAGATATTGATATTTGACATCCTTAAGAATCTATAACAATTTTTTGAAAAGTGTTAGTCAATAAAAGATTGTTACTAATAAATCACGTAGGTACTTGAATTATGACATAAAGTGGTAATAACTTTGTAATAAATCTCTTTTATTAAAAACCTTTTTATTTATTTCAAATAAAATAATAATAATTTAGACCATGGTAACAGTAGTAAAGATGTAAATTATAATTTATTTCAAAAAAATATATACAGAACTGTGTAGATAAAATTACCAGAATCTATTGTTTGGAAAAAATTAAATTGATCATAATATTCTTAAAGAATAACTAAGAATCCGATTAATATAATGTTAACACAGAGGTAACTTGTTGGACATTATATCTTGGTAAATTATAAAAAACTATCTCTCTATAACCCTATTACCATATTCTGATGGAATTTTGGCACTTGAAATTTCTATAATAGAAATAGAAATATATGTAAGAAAACTTATCCAACAAGTAAAGAATGAAAAAGGTTAGGTATAGAAGCTATGAAATCCTTTGAATGTAAATAAAACAGAATACAAATTGTATACATATTAACATACGTCATAAATAATATTATTTTTTACACATTATACTAATATATTTTGAAAAATATAATGTTTAAAATGAGATAATAATATTTAATTCAACACGTCTTAATAATAATAATTCCGTGTCTATTTTTTAAAATTATATAATTTTAGATCAGTATGATTTAAGAAAATAATATTAGTTGTGTTCATATATTATAGAAATTGATAAATATTTTAGATATTTATAAAAATATTCTCATTTACTATGTACTTCTAAGATATACAAGGAATAAGCTTGTAGAATGCAGTATTTAAAAAATAATAAAAAGATGAATGTAAAATTGCCAATTATAACGTATAACCAATATTTATATAAATATTTTAAATTAATTTTACAAATCTTATTTTATAAATCTCAAACATTTAAATTTTTATTTTCCAGTTAAATATAAAAAATTATCAAAATCCTTTACACTCTAGATGATACAGCAATTTTCTGTATACGTAGATAGAAAGGTATTCGTGAGAGTTAATGTTTTATACTTTTATTTTATATTGTTGAGTCTGACTATCAAATTTACCTGATGTTTCCATGTAAGTGATTTTGAGCATTAACTTTGTAGAGAAAAAATGGGTAATGGGTGTTGATGTATTGAACAAATCATTTGATTATACTGTGCAATCAATAAACAAATTATAATTATTTAATATTTAGAATGGTTATTTAAGTATTTAATTGTCGATGTTAATAAGCAGACAGTGAAATTCTGTATCTAATATTATAATAGGTAATACATTATACATATTATATACATACTATATTTTATAAGTTATAGTTTTATTATGTTTTGAATATTGGTTATTAATGTTTAGGTTTTTCTATGTTTACTCAAAAATATAGTTAATCAAATAATAGTGATAATAATAATAATAGTTACCAACTACATTATTATTAATATTTTTATTTAATTTTCGTTCTTATCATTTATAATATTCTTGTAAAACTTTATAGTATAATATGTAATTACATGATATAATTTATGTTCCTATTTTTTTACTTATTTTATGATAATACTTATATTTTTGAATTGTTGTTCTTACTTGCATACAATGCTTTCGATATAAATTAATGATAAAATCATTCCAATCGCAGAATGTAAAATGTTTATAAGTGTAAAACTAATGCCAAGCTATCAACGCGCAAAATGTGCTCATAAACATTGAATAGTAATGATAATAATAAATACAATTTTGTGTTGTATTCGATATGCAATAGATAATAATATTATGCAGAAAGTAAAATCCAGACTAGTTAAATGTTATGCTTTTCAATAATTTAACTTATTTCAATATAAATATCTAAAAATTCTGTATATTGATATATATTTTTTTACTACGATTCAATATTATAATTATTTTTTGTTAGTTGAAAAATTAAATATCATCAATTGAAAACTTAAAACATATATACACATATGTATTTGTTTTTGTTATAGGAAAGAAGCGATTCTTGTTCTTGGATGACACCACATCCCGTGCACGATTGGATCTATCAAGGGCCTGCGATAATAGTGCTGATAGTAAATTTGGTTTTTCTATCAAAAATAATGTGGGTAAGTTGAGTTTTGTTTTCATTATTAAAGTTTAATAAAATATCTGTGTAAAGAAAAATAAAATAAATATATAAACAGAACTTAATTTATAAAACCAAAGTTAAGTTTAAGAGGTGTGAAATGGTAGGGGAAATCATTAAAATTAAGGTCAACTATTTCATCTATCTAAACTTTAAATGCCAATAAATAAATAACTGTTAATTATTAATTTTTTTCTTTTTACATCATAATTTTAGTTTTACTAATAATTGTAATAAGTAAATAAATAAATAATTCGATATTATTGGTGCATTATATAGATTTTAGACGTATAAATTTTATATAATATATTGCAATAACGTATTTGATTATTTGACTATTACAAATAGTTTATTTATTAAATAATATAGTAAACAATTTAAATGATAGTATGTAAACATATTTTTAGAATAAATGATACAAATAAGCCAAAATAATAATTTGTAAAAACAAGGATAATTTTACACTCAATATTTACTTTATTTTAAGTAACATATATTATACGTTGTTAGTGTGTGTGTGTGATCACAAAATTTTTGATTAAATTTATGTATGTGTAAGTAGATTTGTCAAACCTGAGTGTATGTTGTGAAAAAACCAGGAAATAATATATCTGAAAAAGAAGTAAATGCAAAGTACCTCTCAAAAAAAAAAAAAAAACCAAGTACCTACTTCATTCAAATATATTAATGCCTGAAAGATTGATAGAAGTTAAACGTTCTTTAGCCTATTCCTAGACTAACTTATTTTGGTGGTATTAAAGTATTCGTATGGAATTTATGACCTAATAATTATTTTTCAGGTGATCTAAGTTGCTATTTATATTACACATTTTTAAATTATACAGAATTATATTTTTTTTTGTAAATTATTAGCTGCTTATTTGTGTCGTTGACTTTAAAAATATGCTTACATAAGTATCTATAGTTGCAATTTAAATTGGCTATACTTTATTATTTATTAGTTTATTATGCTATTTGTAATACCTAGTCCATATAGTCCAATGTAATATAACGTTGTGAAATCTTATTAGTTAAAAAAAAAACATTTATCCGATTGTGTTTTAAGATATTGTGCAATTAATTCAAATAAATTCATGTGAGTAACTATTAAAATTATGTCTATTAAGGGTATTATTGTAAGTTGTGTTTATACCATATATTATATTTTAAAATGTATAATATGTAATACGATATGTTCTGGAATTTTTTTATTGGACTATTAATCAACTATAGTATACTGGTCATATGTTTACAACCATGCAAAGAATCTTTTTTCAATTATATCTGTTGTAATTATCTAATAAAATCTATTTAAATAATTAACAATAGTTTATTTTAATTTATATGATTATAACTTAATTTTATGTTTTTAATTTAACTGTTTATTGGCCATTTAGTGTTTATGTGGAATTTCAATGATTATAAAATTATTATAATAAAAATATAGATACTAAAAATAGAAATACTAGGTTTAAAGCAAAGGTTTTAATTTTGATTTTACGCTTAATGAGTATTTATGTATTAATGTTGATTTTTAATTTATGGTGAAAAAAAATTAGAAATATCTTAAAAATTATAGTAATTTACATTCCTTACTAACACAAATGTATGTTGAGTATGTATTTAATTTATGAAATAAAAACACCAATCAGAATCAATGGTTCTTATAGCTTTATTGATTGTGATGTAAAATAATAACTAAGCGTTACATAATATAACTAGTTTTTATAATAATCTACGAGTATACCAACTATTTTCTTGTTTCATATAATAAAATTATGTTATAACAAGGTATCATAAATATAATTAGACATAATTCTATTCATAAATATAATATGAAATTATATATAAACATACTATTAGTGAATTTATTAATTTTTACTATTTTTACAGTTAAATATTGAACTAATTTTGAAATATTCTCTTTATTTTGATAATAAGGATATATATATTTACTAAGTTACTATTTGAACATATTGAATGTTATTTTAGTATTATATATATATTATTATGTTTTTTTTATAATTTGTTTCAATTTATTATTATTTTGTTTTTTTTTTAGTATACTTAATAATATATTTAATTTATAGGTACTAATAACAAAGCTAAGGTCAGCAAATTCGGCTGAAACTCAACAATACCGCAAAGCTAGTAAAGCTTTGTTAGTTCTTATACCATTGTTAGGCGTTACTTACATACTAACCATGGTCGGGCCTACGGAATCCGGTACTTACGCTAACTATTATTCTTATGGTAGAGCTACACTTTTGTCCATGCAGGTAAGCTCAATTATTTTCTTTAGATATTATTATTTTTAAGCAAAAATCAGTGAGGTATCTTAGGTTTCTGGGCTAAACCTGATTGATATTCACACGATTTGTAATTTTACTAAGAAAATATAATAATGTAATGTACGTTTTATACTTAATGAATAATGTAAAAATTGAATCTTGATTTACGATTTTATGTGATTTTATAATTTAAAATTATATAATAATGAATATTAAAAGAGAATATTTTTAAATTAAATAATTAAAACAACTATTAAAAACATGTGTTTTTTTTTTAATCCTTAGTACACTCATTGTTGTATTATGTTTTAATGGAATTATAAATTAATATTTTTGTGATTCATTTTTATTTGTTTACAGGGCTTCATGGTGGCAATATTTTACTGCTTTGTAAATTCTGAAGTTAAAAACACGTTCAAACATCATTTCATTCGATGGAATGATGCGAGAAATCTGAGAACCGGTGGTAGTCGAAGATTTACTTATTCAAAAGATTGGTCACCGAACACAAGGTCCGATAGTGTCAGGTATTATTTTAATCTACTTGATATCTCGTTGACGTAGACATTAAATTTAAGCAATCATTCTTGTTTATGAATGGTAATAAAATGTTTTTATAGGTGGTCAATGTCTAGAAGATTACCCTCTCAAGTATAATAATGATATTTTTAGATTTTCAACAAATTCATTATATTTTATTATGAATTATATCAAAATACAAATTGATGCGATCAATTGTCTTGATTAAATAATTAATTAATGTATTTAAAACTATGTAAAAGCTGTTGTATATTTAAAAATAGTAATATCATTTAGGTAATATATTACACACCAATTAACACAATATAGCGTAAATAATAGTTAAATTATACAATTATATCTATCTCATTTTAAACTTTGTTAATATTAGCTTAAAATATTATTATTTTTTTGTTTTATTAAATATACAAATTTTATCAATACTCTTTATTTTCATTAATATTTTTTAAATTTGAGCTTAGGTACCTTTGAATTATAACAAGTAGGTACCTATGAAGGTTTTCAATAATTCAATTAAAAATAAAATTAAGAGCATTATATATTATGGAACATATTGAAAATTGCATATTATATATAAGTACTTATATAACTAAATATAACTACAGATTAAACTAGTTTTTTGTTATTTTAATTATTCAGGCAATTTTTGATAAAAGAATTGATAATTAAATTAAATACTTATTTTAATTCATTTTTCATTAGAAAAATTATGATTATTTATGATATTTGTATTCAACTTATTTGATGTAGTGTTTATAAAAAAATGTCTATGAAAATGATAAAAATTACATTACATCATAATAACAAACCACACTTTATTAAAAATTATAAAATACGATCGATAACAATAATATTTACCATAAAATATAATAAAACTTGTGTCAACAATAATAATAGTTCTTAATTTAAATTTAAATTTTACGTTGTTTTAAATTTAAACACGTAAAGTAAAATTTATAGAATATAGAATAATTACGGTGAATAAATTCAACTAAAAATATTATAAATAAACAACATAACAAGATTTGTGTATTTTTTAGTGAATCACTATATTAATTGTCTTACAAGTACATCATACAAATTAAGTATTAAATTATTGTTATAGTGATTTAGTATAATGATTGTATTTAAATAAAATAGGTGTCATCATTAGAGAAATTTTAATAGTTTGTAAAACATTTGTTTTTGAAAACAAAATTAATAAGAACTATACAAACTTCGATTAAATTATATCGTTAATTTGAAAAGCTAAAATGAATTTTGATATATTTTTTTATCAATGTATTTTTATAAACAATCAAAAGATTGCAATTTGAAATGTGTGAATATACTAAACTACACTTACATGATCATATACATAGTCGGATAGATCTTTATACAACCCAAAGTTTTGATAAATTAATATTGAATCATTTAATAAGTAATTTTGAGTAGGTTTATCTATAATATACTAAATTTCAACACTACAATAAACAAAAAATTAATTCTGAACAAAAACAAAACTTAAAATTTAAGTGCAACGATAATGAAATAATTTAACGTTATTGTTTTTAGATTCTAAATGATGTGATTTGTATATTTTTTTTTTGAAATGATGACACTTTTTATAACAAAAAAAAAATTCTTTAATCTTCAACGTATTAGGGTTTTGTCATACTATGCGTTTTGGCAGGTTTTGATAAAACGCATGAGGTCGACCGGAAAATCAAATCACATTAGTTCTAACTAAAGGTATCACACTAGTATATTTAACCAGCAACGGTCGATTTCTGCAGCTAACCATATAAAACAGCGTGGTTTTTGATAGAATAGATTGAACTTTGGGAGGGTTCGGTAAAAAATAAAAATAGCATTACTTTTAAATAAGGAAAAAAAATGAAAAATAGGAATATATTATACGCAATACCAGATTTTAGCAAATCATTTTTGTAATTCAAAATTAACATTTTCACCAAATACTAAAAATTACATTTTTTAGATAATATATAACTTTGAAAATATTTTAGATCTTTTTAAGTAATTTATAGTCAAACAAGATATTTAACTATTAAGTTTAACTACTTTAATTACTTTTATGTTGATAAATACATTTTTTTCAGTCAAAAAGCTTAAAAAAATTAACTATTTGATAAAAAAATTTTCAGAAGTTGTTCTTATATGATTTAAAAGTATTAAAAATATGTACAATAGAGGTGTAGCCAGGATTTTTTTATGAATCGTGGGGGGTTAAATACTTTTAACTTGAGTTATTGAAAATCAAAAACAACAACAAAACAAAAATACTGATAACATATTAGCGTTGATTTTCCGTTGACGTATTTACTATTTTAAATAATTAAAATTTGTATGAAAATGTCCATACTTAAATTTAAATATTACAAAAAAAAAAATATAAAAATACGGCCATCGGGGGGGGGGGGGGCTATAGCCCCTTTACCACCCTTGGATATACCATTGATGTATAGGAATAATTTTTTTTATAAGCATTTTATTTAATTATTATATTACCTAATGTTACTTATAATATATATAATTATATTGTCATATTAAATTAATTATTTTCATTAGAAACTAGCTAGGTCAATGGTGAAATATAAAGAACAAATTAATAAACAAGTAGCTTATAATATACATGAGCTTATAATTATTTTTAAGCCAATGGGGTAATACTTTATAATAAATATAGAAAATCAGTTCCATACTAACTACTGTATCATACACACGTTTTATGTGATAGTTATAGTTATCATTTCAGTCACATTGTTAAGATATATTTAAGATTACAAAATAATGATTTCGTAATATTGTTGTAACTTATAAGTCTAGGTTGTTTAACTATAGCCTGTAGCGCTCCTATTTTTATTATATCAAATTGTGTACTAGGTATATATTATCGTTTTTAAATAAATTGAGATGATATATACGAGTAGATATCTATAAATACAGGGTATCCCGTGTGGATTTACCCATTGCAATATTCACAAGGCCATGAACTACAAATATTTCATATTTTAATTTATTTTAATGTTTTGGTAAAAATATTAAAAAATATATATTTTTTTAAATCAAAAATACCCATTTTGTAAAGTTCATTTTTCTGAAAATATTGACGTTAATCTTATGATTTTTAATATTTTTTCTATTTTTGAAAAATATTGCAAATTATTTAATTATTTTTTCGATGAATGCTTTTTTGAAACTAAAAAAAATATTAAAAATCTGGAGATTAATAAAACTGGAATGTTGAAAAGTCAATATTTTCAAAGAAATAAACTCTAAAATATGGCTCTCTTCAATTTTTTGAAAATAATTAAATAAAAAAATATATTTTTTAATTTTTTTACCAAAACATTAAAATAAATAATATGTTATATTTGTTGTTCTTGATGAAAAGTAATTTGTTCTCATATGATATTCTTCTTCTTTTTTAAGTTTTTAGCGACCTCCTGTCTCAGAGAACTATCAAGTCTATGCAAGGTTACAAAAAAATCATTTAATGTCATCAATTATCTTATTAATTATAGGTCAGTACCTAATTATATTTTAAATGTTCATTTATTTCTCAAAGTTGAAAAACGAATTTATTTCTGTGATAAAAATCGATGGATTTATTTTTACTACTTTTAAAAAATGTTTAATAATCAAAACTCTTAACTACGGTAATCATATAAAAACTCTTGAGTACTTATCTAAAGAAAAATTATCTTTTCATTTACTTAGTCACCCATTCAAGTAATTTACCATTTGTCATTTGTATTATTTTATCCTCATCGACTTTTCAGATTGAGAATATTGAGCTTTTACTGAAATTCATTTCACTATACTAAACATTTTCAAGTTTCAAAAATTAGTCACAGGGTCACTAATCTTCCATTATCACTGTAGACATATACAACCCACTCCGATAAGTATAGTACACTGGTAAAATATCTCACTGTGGAGTGTAAATTACGTTTAATCACTTGAGTTACTAGCTAGATGCGCTTCGTATTAAGGCGTATATATCGCCAATTATAAGGTTATCCGTCAAAAAATATGTTGATTATAACAGGAAAAAGCATTATATTAAACATGATAATTTTATCACTCTAGAAGCTTCTTTAATCAAGATTCCAGTCTCATACTTTTTCAAAAATGAAATCATTCGGGGAAGTAATATTATAATAGTATAAAAAAGATGTGATATTTAGTTTTAAAAAAGCTGATTTTGAATAGCATTTAATGTCAAAAGGTTACAATATTATGATTTGAAGTTTATATTATTATTATTTAAATAGTCATATAGTATATATTATTGAAATAGAAAATTACTAATTACATTCCTTATATTTTAAACAAAACTGCAAGATTTTACATAATATTTATAGTAGGTTCCTTGATATTGAGAAATTTAACAAAAAACAGCTTAAAAACAAAAAATATTGTATACCTAATACCAATACATTTTTTCTTATTGATAAAAAAAATAAAATAAAATAATAACAAATTATAATACCATGGCGTTATGAATAGGCAATTTAGCTACATCAGTATAGTGAGTTTACTTTTCTGGTATTTCAAAATAAATAATCATAACTTTATAATAAACACATTTTGATAAAGGATATATGAGACTGAATGACTAACCACTTGACATCTGTAAGCTTGTCTCGACTGACCTACGTAGCTCTAGTGTCAAACAAATACCGATAATCCGTAGCTATATATATCGAATTTAATAAACCGGCGATCTATGGAATAAAATGGTATCCTTACTTCTTTAATATTTCATTGCATTTAATCATATGGATAACTTATATAGTTTATTAGTTACAAATTAACAATAATCAAACTTATTTTACACTATTTAAATGCATCCACAAAATATCTCCTTCTTAAAATATCCCTATTGAAATTATAATTGGTTATAATGTAATCTTATTTTTAATCATAACAAATAAGTCAAATAAACATACATTTCTTATAAAATATTTTTAATTATCAAACACGCTATTATTTATTGTTTATACTATTAGTTAATTTAATTTAAAACTTAAGGATTACGTTTAAAATTGTTAGGCGAATATACAGAATGAGAATGATTTTGAACAGTTTATTTTGAATTACTAGGGTATACTTATAAAAAATAGTATTACATCTAAGTGCACTTTAACTTATAATAATATATTAATTTTTTTAAAATTACATAAGTTATAAAATAATTTATATATGTTTTTTTAGTTTAAAATAGTTTAATTTTTTGTAATTTTTGCACCAAAAATATCGAATAGCAGTTATTGTTTAAAGGTTTTGATTTAGATTCAGAAACAATACGATTGTTTTAAATTAACTGGAGCCAGTAGATGTATGATATAATTTAATTAGCAATAAAATGCAATGGTAATAAATGTATCTGTGAACATTTTAATTATGTATTCTATTAAAAATTGATTATTTGTAATCAAGAATTTTTATGAATGGGGATATTTTATAATTTATGGGATATTCTTAATGAAACTATTTTGAAAGTTGGGTATTTTGACGGAATAGGTGAACCAAAATAAATTATTCACTATTTGATGCGTTTTATTAATAACATAATAATTAAAATTCATAACACCAAAAAAACAATAGAGTTTATTATGTTTGAAAAATAAACTAATATTATGTTAAAATTATTCTAATATGAGAAAATGGATAGTTAGGACTAGTGTACTCGTATAATATAATTTATTTAAACTAATAAGCTTTATTGTTATTTTAGTTTTATAATGCATTACTATTATTCAAAACAGCGTAGAATGATTTGATTTAATTTATATATACAATTCGTAAAAGATTTACATATGAACGATATCTTACACTTTGACAAGTAGATCTATTAAATTGTAAGCCACGTAATATTCATATTGTAAAACTAAATAATAACTTATAAGTTTTATTTTATATTTATATACTTTTGTAGTTTATTTAATAATTTTTTATCCAAAAAATAATTTAATTAAAAACGTTAAAAACAAAATTAAATTCAATAGATAATAGTTTATACGAATTAAAAGTAAAATTTTCAATCTGCACATAAATTGTAACTATTATTAGTTTGAATGTAATCTGTTAATAATATCCTTATTTTCTATAATTATTTATTGTTTTAGTTTAAAGTATCTGTTTGATAATGTAAAATAACAAATAGTAATTATTTCTAGAAAAAAAAAAATTGTCAAAATATTTTCAGGTATCTGTGGTTAAAATCACAAAATACTTTAAGTTTTTAGATTAAGATTAGTATTTTTTTCCTCAAAAAACTTTTAAATTACCTGTCGAATAAATAAATTTTGTCGAAATGTTGGGATGCTATTTTGGAACTTCAGGACACGAAAACTGCGTAGTTTATTATCGTTTTATTTGTTTTGCAAGTTTTCACATTTTGGATTATATTTTACATTTTAGTAATGTAAGTTTATAACATTGGAAACTTAACGTTGAAATCTGTGTAATTAATTTCCGGTAGTGTTAAAATAACGATGATTGGTTGTACTTTTTCGAAAATCAATTACAACCATAAATATAATTAGATTTTAGTAGAATTTAAATATTAAAATTTTATATATTTAGTACTATAAATGTATAGATTAGTAAAGAATAACATTTTTTTAAATAACGAATTAACTTTAAAATTAAATTATGAATATTTCTGCTTCATAATATTTATGATTTACTCTAAATATAAAAAATGATAATTAATTTATTGAGTATATTATATTAGGTTCTTATTATTCAAAATAGAGATTGAAAATATATTTATGTAAACATAAAATTAAAATGATTCAAGAAATATAATATGTGCGTGTATTTTTTCGTATTTCTAACATCATGTTTTAGAATCAGAATTGCTCTAATAGTTTAAATATCAGCTTAAATTGTAGTTTCTATTAGAAATGTTATCTAGTTATTTTAGTAGATTTTTTGAGGAGTTAAAAATAAGAAATTCGCAGTATTTTTGTTATCTACAAATTTGGAAAATGGAAATATTTACCCCACACCAGTATTTAAGAAAATGGATTATATTTATTTTGTTGTAAACCATAAGGGAATATCGTCAAAATTGACATTTTTTACCATAATATATTTATAATAAATTTTTTTTATATATTATTCATTATTTTTATAATATTTGGATTTTTGGAACTATTTATAGATATTTAAATTTTATTTTCTGTTTATGTTTTTTGAAAATAAAAAATAATAGTACGTCATAAGTTTAAACTTGTGATTAAGACCATAATTTATTTTCCGTTCTTTCTACCAGAAAATACTAGTTTTCTATTTTTGTTTTTGCACATTTTTCCAGACCCAATCAGGAATTTTCTCTACTCAAAAATGAACTGCTAAGTGTATTCAATTTATTTTTCGTAATATATTAGTGACTTCGATAATATACTTGTGATATTATTTATAATGAATTACCACAACGCCAATAATCATTTTAGTAATCATTTTTGATTGTAGCTGCTAGAAAGTTAGTGAGATGCTCGTATGTTGCACAAATATAAAATATTCTTAATCGCACATATTCACACTTATAAGTTTTAACATATTTGATATTTATAATAAATTAATATAAGAATAATGCATATTTAACTCGAAGATAGGATGTTGCTAGATAAATGCTAGTGAATTATTATGATTCAGTTAATTATGCTTGTCATATTTTTCTTTATTCAGTCAATCAAAAACATAATAGTATTTTCGGCATAACTGGTTATCATTAGTTTTCATATTATTCAATACACGAATTCTATAGCAAATACGAAAAACACGGTATTATTATTATAACTACATAAAATATATATTGATATATAAGATATATATCTGTATGTAGTTATAATGAAAAAAATATTTTTCTATGTAGATTTAGTATGTTTCAGTCCATGTTTTAAAAATTGGAATTTTATTTTATATGCATAAACCGCAAATATTTATCTATTTATGTAATATGTTATAAATTATGTATTACAATGTTATTTTTTATTTATCTCATTACTTAAACTTACTGAACTGAGTTATAATATTCTAGGTAGTTTCTGTTCTTGTCGAAACCACAAACCTTTACCTTATATGTACCTATATTTGTCGTATTTGTCATGGAATTGTTGATCAGTGACCACAACTGACCAATGTTAATACTACGATCGTAACAAAAATGTATATGTTTCTCTTTACTGTATTTTTTTGTTAGTAACTAGCCGATATTTTATTTAATAGACAATACATTTTTTTATATTTATTGTGTCATGAGAAATATATTGAATTTAAAATTATAAGCCTTTTTTTTTTTTTGAAAACACTTTTAAATAGTTAATACATAGTAAATAGTTTATACATTTTAAAATTCTTATTGTTTGATTAAGGATAAATAAACTCACTTAAGTTGAATATTTGGTGTGACGGGTGGGTGAGGAGATTTCAAAATTGATTGAATCAAAAAAACACGAAAAAAGCTTGTGTGATTATTTTTTTTATTGCTGTTGTGGTATGAGTGGATGACTAATTAAACTTAATACTTGATTATCAATGTTTCAAAATCAAATTAAAACTTAATATTATTAATTTCAATGCTATGACTAATCTATTTGATTTTACCATTTTAGTTAATTTTGAAACAAAATGACTATCTGTATAATAATTATAACACTGTGTTAACTAATATTTGAATTAAATTATAAAATTAAGTCACAATCATATAATTTTAAAGTCAAACACGTTTTAATTAAGTTTAAAGTTTTTTTTTACAACCTTCATAATATTATACATTAGATTCCTTTTGTAAATGTAGGCGCTATCATTGAAGTATAATTTATAGTATCTACGCAATAAAATGTCTCACAGTTAGATAGTTAGATGTACTGAAACGGTTAATTCAGTGCATATATACGTTACCTGATATAATTTGACTAACTCTTATTGCACGATTCGAAATTCTCATGCACATGCTTTAATTTCGATGTTCTTGAATAGGTACTTCACTAAGTATCACTTCAGTTATATTCGTTCGGGACATTTTTTTTCAATAATCTATTCATATACAAATTATACTTGTTCGTTTTTCAAAGTATTATGAAAATTATTATTTTCCATTGAAAATATTATAGAAGTAAATTTGGTGTATATTCAATATTCATTTTACGAGTATGTAAATAATTTTTGATTTGTTTTAAATAATATCATAGCAAGCTGTCTAAAATTCGTCGAATAAAATTAATAATAATAATAATCAAAATAATTATGTTAAAAATAAGACGAATAAATTTAATGATTCGAGAGATCAAAGTCGATAATTCTGAACTGATTTAATTCAAGCTGGTTAATAAAAAGTATGTGAAAAGTTTTCATTTTATTACTTCGACTATGCTGGGAATATATAGGTTGTATAATTGGCTTTCACCTGTTATATTTCATAACTAAAATGCAGGTTTTGATTTTACCTAGTTTCATTATAACGGCATACGTTCAGTATTATGTTTGCGTTTAGTAATTTATCTTGTCTGACGTATAAATGAAAAATGTCTATATTTGGATTACAAACATGGTTTTAACGGTAATCTACCGTGGTTAAAACTTAAAACAATGTAGGAATGTATATCAAATTAAACATTTGGTGTTTCTTACGTGTAAAGTTTAATCTGGATTTATTAACATCACACCATTTTTCGCGATAATAAAACTGTTTGCTTTAAAATCAATTTCCCATGAAAATTGTATATTGTAAAATGTAACGTATAATATTGGTTTTTATGGTTACATTATACCGATTTTATTACAAACGATCAATTATCTTGTGTTTTTAATTATTAAAAATTAAAACTAATCGATCGTATAACATTTTGATTAAAATGTTTTAATATATCTCCTCTTTCAAAGTATATCCTTGATATTTTGTTGTATATAATATAATGGTACGCATGACGTGTTATGACGTTTTCTTTATTAATGAGACATAGGAAAAATGGTTGTGGTACAATAGCTTATATATAAGTTACCTTAGTTAGAAAATATGAATCATCAACTAGAACTATTTATAAAAATCTTTATTTTTAAGTTAAGTTCAGTATGTTTTATCGAGTTATTATTTAAACTTATAGTATGTATTTAAATAAAATATATCTAGATGACATTTGTGGAAAATTCTCATACCTTTGTTAGTAGTAAAGTTGATTTTGGAGTATTACCAAAGTCCTTTCCAGGTTATTAAATAATAATAAATGTTTAAAAGAAAGTTGCGAAACCGAATAGTTTTATAATATTATAATTTTTTTTTTTTATATAAATTTCAGATGTACTTAAGTAGGTTGTATAGGTACCAATTTATTATTATTATCATGAAAAAATTAATAATCCATAAAAAATTATTCTTTATTTTTGGATTATAATTTATACTAATGTTAAATTTCTTGAAATGTATAAGTCTTTCAAATTGCATGCTTATATTTATTTTAACATATTAATTAAATTTATTTAACTGTTTATCATCTTACCATATAATAATAATAATCTTACATATTACACATAATAATAAAGTTCTAACATACACCCGTAATAATCACTAATAATCGTTTTACACCAATTTAAAGACTCTAAACTAATAAATTATACGCATTCAGTTGAGTGACACTTATCTTTTTATTGTAAATGACTTGGTATCTATAACCAATAACTATTTATAATTGAGTATGTAATTCTTTTTTACAAAATATATCTTCGTAGAGATAATAAAAATACTCATGTTTTATAAATATAACTACATTATTATACTTATTTGATTGAATATTATCGTTTTATTTTACAGTTTAGTCTATATAATATTATATAGGAACTATAACTCTATAAATTATATATTCCTACTTTCAATTAAATTGTATAGTTAACATTGTATACTTTAAACATTGTTAAATATTTAATGAAGTGTAAAAGAATTGAGTTGGAAGTTTAAGTTGTCATAATATTTTTAAATTATTTAAATTGTATTCTGTTTTATAATGCTGAATTCTTTAGTGAATAGAAAATTAATGTAATGTAATTTTAATCAAATTAATATTTTAATTATAAATCCATTTTAATATTTAATCTATTTACATTTTTTACGGTATACTATTCGTCTATACATAGTTCATTGTATTTCGCCAAAAGGTAGCTGCATGATAATATTAGTTTAGATATATTAAAATATTGTAATGATAAAATTATTAAATATTTGAAAACACTATCAATACAATAATATTTGGTATAATTAGATGTTAGTTCTACATTGTAATAATATATTATATATGAGAGTGTGTATTATTCTTAGATATATAAATAATGGAATTTAATGGACACATTATATACATTTCGAATTTGAATATGCTAAAACCTTATTTTTTTACTTAGCCACAATACAGTTTGTGGACAATTGGCTTTACATTATAAAATGGATTACAGTTTTTTCGTCATTTACATACATATCGATATATTATTTAATCTCGTAATTTGATTAAACGTTGATATTAGTTTTGAAATATTATTATGGATTTTGTTAACACCCTTAATTTAAATAAATTTACAAACTCAGATGTCTAAGTATTAGTACATATATGACTAAGTATACCCATAAAACCGAAAATGTTTGATTATTGTATATTATATCAAATCCAAATTTGTGTTGATAAAACATTTTATGTTGTCAATTCTTTTTAGTCAGTTTTATTTTTGTTTTTTAAATAAAAATCTTAAAGATAATAATATTGGAAATTAACTCAATATAGATGATTATATAATACACATTTATATTGCTTGCTTGCTTATATCCTCAAGTATAATATTGGGTAATATATTCTTAAATTGAGTACACAAAAGTTTGAATATTTGGCTGCTCAGAAACGACTGAACTGATTTCAATAAAAATTATTTAAATAAATTCTTTAAAACTCAAAAGGTGTTTTAGATTCTTGTGATGAGTTTTTTTTTAATTAATTTAAATTATTAATGTCTTGTTTATCATTCAAATGTACAGCAAAAAGCAATGTCCTTATATTTATAAATTATATAGATTAGTTAACAATAAGGCTGATTTAAACTTAAGTTTTAGTACTATATCCAATACATAACAGTTGAAATGGCTAGATTGATTAAATTAGACAACGTAGTAAAATACACCGATACTGATTTGTCCATCAATTATTGAGATATGCCGATATAGCACCGTATTTTATTTTTCTTTATTTTCATGTAAACAATTTGGTTATACATATAGACACATAGTAAAAATAAACAAAATATAATATATCAATATACCATATTATCATTTTTTAACAAAAAAATAGTTTTGACTATGGTATAATATATATAGGTATTGGATGTATTATTTATTACTGTAATGTAATAGATTACATGACATTTATGAAAGGGATAGTATTTTATTCATGTTAAAGAAAATAAATATATGAATTACACTTAGGGCTAGTTCACATGAGAGGCGTTAAACGCGCGTTAGCCAAACGCGCGTTTTTTAGTTAGTGTTCACATGAGAGGCGTTTTCTTTTTTTGGTGTCACTTGGGTCACTAAAAATTAGAACAATTTCTTCCCAAGCCTTTCTTTTACTGATTTTATTTGAATATTCACTACTTGTCATATCCCAAATTGGGGGTCTTTTTTCAATTTCGTCGATGAATAAATCAGTATCAAATTCCTCAATATCCATTTTTGATTTTTTAGAAAACTTTTTCGAAAAAACAAATGAAAATATCGAAAAACAAGAACCTATCGCTTCAAAACGTGCGTTGCAACTGAACACGTCAATGCAAAACTGTACAATGTTCAAACGCGCGTCAACTTGCGCTAACGCGCGTTGACAGGTTTTTTGCATTGTCGCTGCGTTACCATGTGTACAGTTAATAGCAATTAATAGTAATTGTAAACGCGCGTTTGGCTAACGCTCGTTTAACGCCTCTCATGTGAACTAGCCCTTATTGAAATAAAAACGTTAATTTAACGGTGATTTATGAACATACAAAGAATATTTTGACAGAGTACCACGATAACGTACTCTGTAAATGTTTTGGATCAGACATTGTTCAGTAACTTATTATAAATACGCATATTACTAAGAAATGAAAAATAATTAAATGAATTATATTTTCCTTGAACCTTAAATGTATATACTAATACGCTTAAAATATCATTGTCTATAATTGTAATGTTATTAATGTTTAGTGATTAAATGTACATAATATGACGTACTGAATCCATAATATAATGTAAAGTGTACGTTGTACCTATTATATTATATACCTCTGTCAAAATATGTCTTTAATAAACGTTCTTCTATCAGAACTGAATACGGCGCATAATACTAAAATATCATATTATATTGATAGGTATCTATGCAAAATACGCTTATAGTAGGTACCTACTCGTTAATAATTAATGAATGGTGTTATGTACGTGCTGCTTTTGAAATTCTTAATTGTATTATTAATCAAAATTTAATTACATCAATCAAAATATATTATTCTACTACAAAACGTTTGGATAGGTTTATTAAATGAACCTATTAAAATTAATAAAAATATTATTTGATTAAGAAAATGTTATGATATCGCAAAGGATAAAGTAAAGAAAAAAAGCAGAGAACTAAGAATAATATTATAATAATATGACAGCCGTACGATTATTTTATCCGTATAAATCCTAAAAGTTTTACTAAATTCGTATTTTTAAAATTTTTTATGTTTATCTTATCGTTTAAATCGAATTATTTTAAAAACAACTACTCATGTGTCTTTAAAAGATTTAAAATAGTAAATAAAATATTATTATGTACAACGATTTTCATAATTTATAATTAGATTTAATTTCATGGAGCAAAAAACTTTCATGTTTACGATACGCTGATTATCGAATAACTCATCGGATATTTGTAATTAAATAAATAAACAATTTGCATCGTTTCGTTTAGATAAGGTTTCGAATATAAACTGACTCACTAAAATCGATCGTTAATTTTTTTTATGATTTACAAAATAAAAACTTAATAGTAACATAAATATCAAACTGCTAGTGACTATAAAAAAATCGATCTGGAGAATTAAAATAATGTATTAAGTTTAGATTAATGAAAATAGTTTTCGGTTTCGATAATGTGTTATTTTTTTGTTTGCGTCCCGAGAAAACAAAATCAGGTAGAATTGTTTAGTAAATCACGTTTATATTTCAATAAAAAGAAAATAATAACGATAAAATGTAACGAACGGTTTAATACTTTTCTGATTTTAATCATTATATTGCCTGAATAATTACTATTAATATTTGTTTTTTAAATTATTTAATATAATAAATTAAATTAAATTATATATTATACATAGCAGAATTCTGATGTATTAAAATAAATTATTAAATTAATAACTTATGTTTAAACTATAATAGAATGTGTATTAAATGGGCTCAAAAAAGTACTCTTATATACAAATACATACACGCACATATTTTATATTTTAATATTAAAATCAGTAAAATTTGGATTTGGAACCCAATTTGTAATCACACAAATTATTTGTTAATTTTTCAATTTTTAATGAACTACTGTTTTTATCTTTGGTTTTATTTATTTTTTGAATATAATAATAGTTATGAGTACCTTTATAAATTTTAGGTATTTGAAATTACGTTTCTCAAACACTTATGAATAAACATTTAGTTTCAAAAAACAAGTAGGTGGATATTAAATAATATTAAAAACCAAATAAATTGACCTAAACTATGATATATAGTATATAAGAGATTGGGGGTAAAAATAGCTTATCTATAATTATCTCATCATGGTAAATATTATCATAGCTAATTAATGATAATCTTAAATTAAAAATTTCCTTATCTACATAAATACAGTTTAAACTATTACTCTTAGTAAAATATTTATCTATCATCAATAATAATATAATAATATATATTTTTTTTATTAAAATTATTCTATAAAAGCTTTTATCAAATCAGTATACGTGAATCTATTTTCTACTGCAAATTATAAATTTGGTACTTTCAAGGCGTCATTTTATAAACTTTGAAATTTTTAGTTAAACTAGTAAGGAAAAACTACGGAAAAATTATTAAGAAACAATTACAAAAAAATTACAATTTTGTCCACTTCGAGTTTATTATTTCTTTGTTACTCCAAAATTAACGATTTTTAAAATTTCGCAATTTATAGATAGGTACCGAATGCTTTATTATAGTGAAATAATATAATAGGAATATTAAGGTTTTAGTGCTTTTAAATTAATTAATATAATAATATGAAGTTAAATTTAATATAAGATTAGAAATAAGTCACTCTAAATGTATTCAAATAATCTTAACATTTTGTATCATATACAGGGTAATTCTTTTATCATTAAACACTAATTATCTCGTTAAATATTGACTTTTTTCAAATTTTTTTTAAAAATATTTTGTTTTATGCTTTTCTCAAACAGTATGAAATTTTTATTTTTTTTTTCTCACTTTTATTTAATAGTGAAATCATTATTACTTTGATTTTCAAATGAAACCTAAATGTGCTTAATTAATAGAGCTATTTTTCTATGAAGTTTAACGGTAAAATTATTGTTTTTCGTAAATATTTTTAGCGAGATATAGCTTTTCAAAGTTGGGTGGTTTTCGGTCTTTATAATTCTTCTTGTTTCTGAAGATAAATAGTCACATAGGCAATAGATAATAAGAGGTACATATTTTCATATGTAATAAATTCATTATCAATTATTGACGTAGTGATGAACTTTGTACCTGTAGTTACCAACGCCTCACAGCCGTAATAAACTTTAGGATGAACATCTAAAAACCTCAAACCACCTAACTTTAATTAGAAATAGCTCACTAATGATTAAATGAAAAATAATAATTTTAACGTTAAATTCATAAAATAATATCGCTACTATTTTATGATATTTTAAACATACGTTACCATTTGAAAATCAAAAGTTGGTAGTGATTTCACCATTAAATATAAGGGTCAAAAAAATAAAAATGTTATATAGCTTTAGAGCAGCATGAAACTAAAAATTTGACAAAAAAAAATTGAAAAGTCAATACTTTTTGAAATAATGAGTGTTAAATGATAAAATAATCATTCTGTATATAATAAGACGTTAAACATATATTTTATCAATATTCTTATTCTTAATTTCAATATTTATTGTAATATAATTTTTAAATCTACGAAAGAAATAATTGTATATATTATATAATATAAATAACAGTGAAATTAACGAGATATCTTATGCAGATGAACTTTTAGTTTATCTTTTTCAACACCAGTACCGATCTTCTAAGTTTCAAAAACTGTTCAAAAACATCTGTTTATTATCACGAATAAAAAATAATTTTGCTGGATACCTACGCATTTACATGTTGCATTAACAATCACGCCAAAACATTTAACATTTTATACACGCATGACATAATGGTGGCTTAAAATAATATTTTGTTTGGATAAAGTTTAAAAACCGTATTATTACGGTTTACTCACCAAAACAACAAAACTTTAGTTATCATTTTAAGAAAAGTATGACAGATTTAAAAAAAAAAAAGTCTTACAACAATAAATATTTTGATAATAACTATATAATTTACGTATGAAAACACTAGTTACATTAATTTTGTTATAATATGCCGTTGCCGTAAGCTTTTATTGTTCATTATTGTTATATCTATATGAAATTCTTTGTAATTAATTTCATTTTTAATCTCTGTAAATATTTTACTTATTCTGCCTTTTGTATAAGGAATTTCCGTACACTGGTAAAAAGGTTTTACCTTAAAACGGTACCGAATAATTTCTTTGAATAAATTGTTTTTTATCCTATTTGTAATAATTAACTACTTTATTTTGTATTACGGTAAGGATTTTTGTAATGTATTTTGTGTACTTATCTTTTATCACCAATAAAATAAATTAATGGATCAACAGACTGTATTAATTTATTATGTGTTTAATAAAGCTATAATTTCTGTTTCCTGGTCTTAAACGTTCCTGCTAAAACCATGACAAGGTAGCATCAAAATTAAAACCTTAACAATTCCTTTAACCCATTAATAGCTAAATTAATTTTAAATTTGTTTGATCTCTATTGAAACTCAGAGTATCGTAATTTAATATTTATTAGTCTACTTATTTGAAAAGTTGTAGATTTTACGCGGAGTGATGAATGTATTTTTTTATAATGACATGTATGTATGTATTTTTTTTTGTGTATTTGTTTGTTCATATGTATATAAAACACACGATTTGAAGTAGAACAATTGATTTTTAACTTATATTTTTTGATAGTAAATTTATTGGATCTAGTTGATATTTTGAAATTGAAAATTTTTCTTATTTTTATTAAAAAAAATAGGAAAAATAAGGAATTTTACACGAAGACAGTTTTTAACAAAATATATTTAATTTTTGTAACTCAAAATAAATAATGTAGATACTTTATCATTAAATATTTATCACAGCATTTTCTAGGTATGATAAATATTTAAAATGTTTGGTTCTTTTTATAGTATACATATAAACATTTGAATTGTTCGATACCTGTTTCAATTTATGTATGCCGTATGGTACAGCTTGAAAATAAATTAGAGGGATGTTAAGTAAATAAAAAAGTATCAAAAATACATTATCAGAATTTTTTTCTTAAAGGTTTAAAGTTTAAATTTTTAAAACATCTTGATCGAAAATATGTAAAGTATTTTGTTGCTTAAAATCCTTGTGGGTTTTTTCCAAGATTAGTTTAATCTACTACGTATTAAAAACAGCTATATAAATATATATTCAAATATATTTTAGAGTGTATAAGCTATCGTACGCTCTCGGTTAAAAATTGTTTTTCGATTACAAATATTTATCATTGAATTAAACTATAACATATCAATAATTACACTGCAATGGTTTAATTTTAAATCATAAAATTAAAATCTATAAGTATAATATGACTTTTAAAATGATAAATATTTATATTGTTTATTGAATTTTATTCAGTTTTGAAATTTTTTTATTTATTTTAATAGAATTTTTTGGGGGGGAGGGGGGAAAATGAAAAATACACATGAAAATAATAACAAATCACATTAAATTAATTGCTTACTATTTTCGTTAATTTTTATATCGATAATAGCTGTTGAGTGAATTTAAACATGGAATGTTCATGTACTGTGTACACGTTATTAATAATAACTTATTATACTAAATGTATCTTAAATTTATATGAGCTAAGCTAATTCAAAAAAGGGTGTTCTGGTCAAGCTTATAACACTTAATAATCAAAATTATTTAAATAATTATAAAATTGTTTTTGTTAATTTTTTTGTTCAGATTACTTATTTATTTATTCCATTATATGTATCGCTTAAAAAAATATTGTGATATCTGATGTTCAGTCGCTTAGATACATACATTTAATAAATTTTTCATTTTTATTTTGTATTAGTTGTTTCATTAGTTACAAATCATAAATTTACTAAGTAAAAGTAAAAAAAAAAATAGGACGTGGGGAGAAATCTTAGTTAAATTTGAATTCAATAATAAATCATTTTATACGAAAAAAAATTCTGAATAAACATAGGCCAACAGATATATAGTAAGTATAATGTATATACTATATATGTATAATACATTTATATTGCTATCATATTAATTTATTTTACTATAAATAATAAAGTTAATTTAATTATTTTTTGCCGAAAAAATAGAATTTATTATTAATATTTAATTAGTATAATAATTAATAGTACTTATGTATTATTTATATCCTAATATATTATTGCTAATAACTTTTGAATCAATACCAAGTTACCGTAAAACGGCGTGAATAGGTTTGTACTAGAAATGATCAATAGCTTAAAATTAAATCTAAATATTTTTAAAACTAATTATTTTTAATAGAAAAAAATAACTAAAATTTTTAATCTGAGTTTAAATAAAAGACTCGTTCAAAATTGAATAAAATGTCTAAAAAAATTTTATATTTCAATTTATATATATATAAATTGTTAGTTTCATTATAAACTTATTATGAGGAATCTTAAATTACATTTTTGGCCTTGTTATAAAAATGGAATGAATCTTCAACTATAAAATAATTTGCAAACTATTGTGATTTTCAAAAAAAAAAAAAATATCAATGCCTACAACATAATTTATTGCCATAAAATGTGTGTGTGGTTTGTTTATTATTTATCAATATTGAGTTTTGAAATCTTGAGGAAACAATACATTTTTATTATTTATTCTATTATTTTAGTTCACTTATTAATATCGTATCGAGGTAAAGAAATTTAATATTTCAATTAATTTTGAAATTTAGTAGATATTGTTACAAAATCATACTCTCGACTAATTACTATAACCGGTAGTTGAATTATCAATTAATCTGAATATAATATCCACAGTTATTAAATGGTGCATGTTGAGATAGTATATATTATAACAATGAAAATTGTTTACATATTTTTAATCGAATGCTGGCTTTTATCGCCATAGAAACGTTAATAAATCATTAAAAAAAATAAACTATACAATGAGAGCTTCTATCATATGTTATTTTGTAATACAATTTAATAAAATATGATTTTAAAATAATTTTATGGTAACGAAGTAATTATAGTTATTCTTACATATAAATAGATTGAACATTTTTTAGTAATTTAATTTTAATTTTGTTTAATAGTAGGTAATTTCTGACTAATATTAAATATTTGCGAATCTAAATGGCCGTATGTTTTGAATGAAAAAATGTATTTAAATTAAACTTGAAAAACATGCAACACATATACTTTTAATAATCTATTAACATAATTTTTAGTTTTAAATTAAAATAAATATAAATTATACCTATCTCATATTATGTTTTGTATAATTATTTTTAAGCATCTAATATATTTACTTGATTAAGTAAGTTAGAAAATATGAATGTGCTATATTTCTGGTTTCTGAACTATTTTAAACGTAATAAACTATTTAATTTTATCTACGATTTATAAAGAATTTGGTAACATTTGTATTTTGGTACCTTTTTTTTTTAATATTGTCTATAAATAGTATGATTCAGTACTAAATATTCATATTTTATTATATTTTAATACTGGCTTATGTGAATTTACTTTGAAGAGAACTGCAAATTAGTACAATGCAACCATGCACTAATAACTAACGGACGAATGGACACAAGAAGAATATTTACTATGTTCTAAGTTTATGTTTAGAAACCTAAAAAAATCATTATAAATAGATTTTTTATTATATAATATTCAATATATATATATTATGATTAATTAATTGGCGTTACTAACAAAGACCTTAGATATTTTGTTTTTAAGATGAAACAATTTTAAACTCTTTGACCTTAGCTGTACTTAAAATGTATTAAAGGACGGATAAATTGTAATCCAATGTCTAAATATCGAACGCTTTTATACATATCACGGGATAGATAATTGGTACAAAAGAAATTTTTAGAGTAATAAAATTAAAAATACGATCACAATAATATTTTATTGTTACTTGTTTAATTTACTCTAATAGTATTAATTGTATTTTAATTGTGATGCCCATTAAAATTAAAATAAATAAATAAATATTATCTTATACAATTTTTTATTCAAATATAATGTAATACCAAAAATTAGTTTTAAAAGAAAAATATTGGATAGGTTGGTTTAATATGAATCAGAAGGTTATAATGTTGTTTTACATGCATGCTGTTAAAAGTTTAAAATACAAATTAAATCAAACACATTTTTTCTGAAATATAAAAATTAAAAAAAAACAGATCCAGAAGTTGTGTTGATACTTATGTGATTTGTATAAATATTATAATACATTTTTAATCATGTTATTATTGAATAATCACATATTAAATTTAGGTTATTAATTTTAATATATTATACAGTTTAATAGATATATTATGTATCAGATTCGAATCAAAATTTTGCGGAATATAAAAATATAGCACTAGTGTGTTGATGTGTTTTAAATAATAATATGTTGTTTAATTGTGAGTTGATTAAAAAGTTGTATGATTTGATTGAATCCCATATTGAGTTTAGCGTTATAAGTTATTGTACCATATAGACTGTTTTTTTCAGTTCGCTTAGAAATGGTAGATTGGATATCGTCTTAGCCGATAGCTCTAGTAATCTATATGTTCATTTGTAGTGTTAAAAATATTTGACATCTTAACAAATTAGTTGTTCGTGTGAAATGGAATGAGTGATTTATCTATCTATATATAAAAATAAATGTTTCTTTCTTCGTCCGCTATAGACTTAAAAACTACTGGATCGTTTTTAATAAAAGTTATATCAATAGATTCCTCGAGACTTGAGAATGGTTTATAGAGTTTCGTATTTCAGCTCTTATAATACGCTATGGAGTTCAATACAAATTTTGTTTAAGCTTACGAAAATCAAATATTATTTTTATTTTTATTATAGAGTTGCCAAATGTATTGTATTGTATTTACCAATAGGTTACAGATATCTACAAAAAAAGAAAGACAAACTATGAATATTTTAATCACAGCATTATTGAAATTATTATAGATAGATAGATTGTAATAAATAATCAGCTAATACAAATATTATTTACGATACTATTTCTAAATGACGCAAATTTATGGTTTTTGATTAATTAGCATCAAATTCTGAACACATATTATTTGGGATCTTAGATGGATCTGTACAGTATTAAAATAATAACTATGGGTAACAGCTATTATACATAAATGGAAATGTGTATGACTGAGGTTATTTATAGAATCGAAAATTACACAATCGATTTTGAATATTTTAGATAATGGATTGAATCAGTTATTTTAGGATGGCTTATTACTTAATATTATTATTTATTAAAACCAAAACTACATAGTATTTATTTATTTATTACTGCTTGCAATTACTTATAGGTATGAAAAAAATACTTATTAGATATTTCATATTATACTATGTACCGAAAGTGGTTTTATTTATTCCGGCTAACGCCAGTTAATACAGCTAGTTTTTAACATACAATTTGGGCAAGTATCGCTGTATTGGTTATAATAATTAATGTAAAATATTTGTTGGTTATTGATAGGTTAAACTTAGTTTTATAATTTTAAATAAGTGTGTTTACTTAAAAAAATTGTACGTTATCTCCAATGATCTTGTGAACATATTATACTCGAATTGATATGATTAATGTTTATATTATAACGTAAAAATGTTTGTCCCATATTTTTGTTGTTTATATTAACATATTATCTTGGCTTGTAGGAAAATAATCTTAGGTTTCTTAATCATTATTGTCTATTTTTTCAAATGAGAGAAACTGCTGTAAACTTTACTTACTATATAGGTATAATATGGAACTTTGGAGAGTATTAATTTGTGTTTTTATTTTTATTTAATGCGCGTTATAATGTTTATGACCTATGATGGTTCAAGTTTTGTAATAATTATTCTAATCTGTGTTGTATGTTGAATATATGATCGAACCCGATAGGAAATGCTGTTATTTATTTATATTATATTGTATACATTTTACTTTTTAGTATGACATTTTCAGGAGAGTAGTATCTATGTAGTTTATATTAGAATCTTCCATGTGATTTTTAACAGTGTATATTTTGCGGTCAACTATTATATAAATTCTTATTGCAATCAATGAATTAATATCCATTCAGTAGAGGATTGGTGAATTTTTTCATCTTGATAAATATGAATCAAACTATCTCATGCATCGTATATATAAATTTACTTCTCCACGCCCAATACGGCATAATTTTGCTTGAATTAAAAAATTTGTTTAGTTTTACAACTACATTAGTAAAATATTTAATAGATAATTATAATAATTTAGTAATAATACTTATAGGCTTATAGCTATAACAGTTTTGGGTTAGTCAAATAAGGTTAACCTATTTTGACTTAGACTTGAAGTTTGATCTTATTACATTTTGTATGGTATTTAAACGTTCATTTAATTTTTTGAACATTTTATAGAAATACATATTACCAAAATGTCTACGATTGTTCATAATATTGTGTTATGTTGTCTTTACTGTATAAAAAACAAAATACAATTTTCTTCACTTCAATTTTTAGATTTTAATTCAAAAATTAAGATAAATAAAAAAATTGGTATACTAACCACCACCTATCACAAAATAATGCTAACTTTCCCTTATATAAGAGTTTATAAATAGTATACATAAAGAAAGGGAAACGTTGCAAGTATAAATGTTATGATTTTATTACATATTAGTATGACTCTTTTTTCCTATCAACATACTCTTAGTGCCCACATGTGCTTATAATAGCTTTAGTAAATAAATTGATTTGTATAATTACCAAAAAAAAATATAAACAATATAATATATCACTCTTGTTTATGTTATGATTTAACTTTACATAAATATAAATCAATATCTTATGTAAGTCAATATTAGTCGTTATTAACAGTATTAAATATAATAATAGTATTAAAATAATACTAACATATTTGTTTTTTTTTTTAAATATCTTATGCTTAGCAATTCAAACAATTATTATTATATTAACAAAACAAAATAAACTGTTTTCGTTTCAATTCTGGTAAAAATAGTAAGACCGTATGTGCAACGAATATGAAAGAATGAAACCATAAATTGTATTTAAATTCGAATTTTGAGTTATTTTTTATGGAATGTAAATAATAAATATATTTTCTTCCTAATTCAGAATTGACGAAATACCACGGAAATTTTTATTGTTGGGATAACGTTATTGCTAACAAGGTTATACTATATATAATAGCTATTCTCACACACTTCATTGCCCATAGAAACTGCATTTTTGTGTTAAATTTGGTTGCCTAATGCTAACATTTAACATAACACGTGTGGATAAATCATATTTTTGATTTTGTGATTTGGTGTATAGATGATGTATCTGAAATATCAACGTAACATTGGTATACCGACCAAAGTTTCACGTTCAAATTTTGACTATTTAAAAACAGCATTTAAGAATAATAATATTTTTCGCCAGGTAAGCTGATGTTGAACTAAATATTATTTTTAAATTATTCATCGAAGTTTCTATTGATGTTAGAGGTTATTTTGGAGATAAATATATATTTTCGTGGACTTTTGTATACAACTACATGAGAAAAATATTTTTGAATATCCACCTATAACATAATTATATTTAACTATAGTCAACGCATGCCGATAAATCAACACATCAAACCATTTTTCTTGGAATTTATTGACAAATATTATTAATCACAATCAAATATGTCACTCACGAATAATATAGTTTTCTACTGGTGAAAGAATTTTAAAAATCGGTTCAGTAGTTTCAGAGATTACATCCTACAAACTCACAAACTTACAAACTTTACCTCTTTATAATATTAAGTTTAGAAATATTATCATATAATAGTGTGCTAACCGAAAAACATATATTTGTTCGCTCGTCATCTCACGTATTTTTTTGCTGTTTGGAAGTAATTTGTAAGTATTTTTACCATCGATAATCTTCAATCATATGCACACATATATAATAATATATAAAATCAAATATGTATACAATATTGTATAACTATAATATAAATATATATTCATAAAATACGTAGGGATAAACTGAGACTATAACTCTGCCAAATCATCTATACTCGCTGCGGAATGAACGTACCTGGGCGGCGGACCATAACAGGTTCACCGCGCGCAGGTCGTAGCTAATTGTCTAATATAAACGAAAAGAAATAGATAATATATACAGCTCAACTAACCCTGCGCGACGAGATACGTTCTTGTTCCGCGGCGAGTATAGTTAGTATTTAATTATGCACAAAATATCAGCTCAATATATGAAATAGGCCCTAATTTGCATCACCCTAATCGGTGATTTTCCCATGGCCACTTTGGCTAGTTTTTTGCTTTTTACCTTTATTCAATGATTCATGGTACATTACAAATCTTAAACAAAAACAGAAAGTGATAAAAAATAATAACTTAAAAAAAAATATTTTAGATTTTGAGCTTAGCGATGTATGAATTTGATTTGCAATGATGTGATTTTTTATGTTTACTTTTGTGTTTTACATCACCATTTGGAGCAGTAAATTGCTTCAAACTTAAACTCTGAGGTTGGTTTTTAGTAGCCAATCTATTATTTTTGGTACTTATGGTAGGTAGTTTCCAGTACTTAATTTTCAAAATAATTCAGGAAAAACTAAAAAATTTAAGTTATAGCAGTTTTTGTTGATTTTTTGTTGTAACTTAAAAATAAATAACGTAAGTATATACATTTTTCACTTAATTATATTTATCTTAGCATTCAATTTATGTGTAAACATTTAGTGGTGCATAATATGTTAATATATTATAAAATTCACTTTAAATCAATCCAAAAATGTTGTTAATTTGTTAGAAATTGTAGTAATGTTTTTACAGCTTATTGGAAAATTGTTTAAAAGTAGTTATGAGTGATTTTCCAAAGTTTACATCAACGGTTAACACTTCGTCTAAAACTTCAAAAACAATCTAAAATTGTCCATTGTGTTGTTTGGTGAACAGTGTTTTTAAGTTTTTAAAATTTGTTGAATTTCGGTTTAATTTTTATATATTTTTTTAAAAGCTCCGCTAATTTCATGCCAAATCATCAGCTAATTTTTTTTTTAAAACTAGAAAGGACTGAAAAATTTAAAATATTATATTTCGTGCGGTCAAACAATATCATAGCTACCACAGATATACCATTGTTGAGCTGTTATGAAATTGTAGAACCTGTAGAATTATATATATGGATGTATGTATGTCCTTGTAGACATTTATAACCACAATTGGACAGTATAAATATCCATCTGATGGTTTTGTGTTATGATGTGCGCCGTATTAACCGACTATAGTTAACTGACTGTCCCGTGTTCAAAACGTTATATTTTATTAAAAATTTGTAATTTGTTCAAGTCAACAGAATATTATGCATAAAATTAGCAAATACCATTTTTTTTTGTTAAAAACCACAACATATATGTATATGAGTTCCGTGGCGGCAGGTATAGTCGTGTGTAAATGTACAAACTAAGCTAATACTCGTGAAATGTTGGCTTTTGCCCTTTAGGTTTTATTGTCATATGTATATGTTTTGTATATATTAGTAATAATAGCATGTTTTAAAAATAAACGAATGTACATCGAAATGTATTTAGAGTTAGGTTACAATGGTTTTTCGACTTTCGTATAAAATCAATCCTAACAACAATTTACAATAAAATAAGTATATTGTATATGCGTATAGAACTGCATGATGATTTAAATATTTTATGATACTGATTATGTTATTTTTCTTATACACTTTTAACATTGAATAAATTTACTAATAATTTTTAATGTTATAAAGGATAAAAAATATCATAGTAATTCAAAAATAATAATAACTAATGTATTTGAAATTCTACTCCAAGGAATTAGCAATGAAAAAAATGTTATGAATATTTCAAATAAATCTTTTTAATTGAAATCATATTTAAGCATTTTGAAGTAAAATAAAATATTTAATGATTTAAACAATAATTTTATTTGATTCCTGTAATTAATTTCTGTGAATTGATATATAAGTAAGCTAATAGTTGAATATATTTATTTGTGCAAAACATTTTGTATTTTTCATAAAAAAACCTTCCCATTTTTATTTTATTTTATTTTTTAGGTTTTGGTAACTAAAAAAACAAACTTTTTTGTTAGTTAATTATATTATGTTACACTCTAAATTTTTAAAGATTTAATGGATTACCGTGGGTTTACTGATGAAATATAAAAATTTAATATGGACATTGAATTTATGGAAAATGTGTTTATAGTATTTAATAAATTGTAGTAGATTAATAGGTAGATATAAACTTAGAGTAAATAAATCAACTACCAATCGAATATTTTTGTTATAAACTATTTAAGTATAGCTGTATTTATTTGCATCCCAAAAACTTAATATATTTAAACATTAAATTGATGTATTTTATAACTTCTACGTAGTTAGTCACATATTACGTTTATGCATTTATCATCTCCAACATAAACTAAATTTTTTGAAAACATGTATTATAAATTATTAAAAATATGTAAATGAACAACTCTAATTAAACAATAAATTTATTTATTAAATAAATTGAAATTGTAAGTATTATTATAATAAATACTTTTATATTTATTTTTTTTCGGTGACAAATCTATATTAATATCTTTTAAATTATTTCAAATTATAGGTTTCCATATTTTGTTTGTTACGTAGATACCTATGCATTTTGATCAAAAAGTTGAAAATTATTATATTTTAGTTATAAAGTATTTCACAAAAATATATTCAATATCTCCGAATCATTGGGTATTTAAAATGTGGGATGACCAATTCACGAGATTAATAATTATAATAGATATTAAATTAGGTAAATATTTAAAAACTAAATTATTAATCGTATCTATTAAGTATTCATATTGTTAAATTATTTTTTTTTTCTGAATAGAAAACTATGGAAAATCTGTATTTACAATACAATAAGTTAAAATTATAATGAACCATAAATATAATATGAGAAAAATAACAGATTGTTATGATAAGGGAAGTTATATCTATTGATAAAATCCTCCAGAATAAATAAATAATTAATTCTCTATTAGATGAAGTATTATAAGTAAGGTTCAAATCATTGTCAGCAGCAACAGTTGTTATTATATAATTTATACTACACCTGTTGTTTTATAGATATTTATATAATAATTATATACATTGGAATAAGGATAAACTTATTAGAGAAATACTCTTTCAAGCTATCAGGACCGTATTGAGATTTGGTAGAGTCCCTGGCGAAATACTGCATTATCGCCCCCCCCCCCCCCATCAAAAAAAAAAATAAATAAATAAATAAATAAATAAATAAATAAAAAGTGGATAATATACATTTACACGTGAATTTCGTATATAGGTACAGTTATTCTATAAATAATAAATACCTACCTATTTTACGAGAATATTACCATACATATAAATTATACGTAGAATATAATATAGATATTAAGTTATTTCACGCATAATAAATTTTCAATGTTTCAAATTTTGTGCTCAAAATAACAGCTTTAACATAAAAAATTGTTTTATAATAAAAATAGAGCGAGACTCTACTGTAGTAACTATGGTAACTATACCTACATTGTATACTGATATAAAACTCATTATCATGTTATAACGAAACAGAATACTAGTTTTTAATAAGTAAAACGATTTAATATTGTAATATTCTACTATTCTACAATATTTATTAATTTTAATTTTAATAAAGTATTTATTTTACGTTATGAACTATATATTATATACATGCAATATGTAATCCATTAAAATACCAAAATGGTTTGATTTTCAATCAAATTTTATTATTAATTTACTTATTTATTTAAAGTAAATTTTAAATTTAAAAAATATTTTTGAGCTATAATAATAATTACAGTATTTATTTAGAACTCAATGATACTTATCGAACACATTTTTTTTATATTATATTATAAATAACATAAAATGATTTAAGTTATATTATGATTTTTCGATTATTAAAACTCATCGATACCTAGCTATATACTTTTATTAAATACACATTTTATTGTTGGTAAAATATTCATTTATTTTGATTTTAAAACGTATTATTTTAATAATATTAATGATATAATATTATCATTTTTTAAATTTAAATAATAAAATTATTATTTATATTTGATTGAATCAACTGACATTATTTTTTAATATTTATTTGAAAATATTTAATCTGTTAAAGTATTTTTACATTAAGCATTTATGATACCCGTATATGTTACAGTAAAAATACGAATACTAGTAAATCCTAGGTTTACCGACTGCAGTCGGGAAATTTCCAAAATTCGATCGATTTCGGTAAAACCTAGGATACACAAAATAATTTGGTCAAACTCCAAATGATTTCTGTAATTTGGATTTTTACAAACAAGATTTAGTTAATCTTAGGATAAACAACTAGCGTTGGTAAAATTCCAAAATTTTTTTTATCAATTATGTGTTATTAATAATATTAATAATAGTAAGTATTATTTTTAAATATACTAAGTACTTTATTAATTATTAGCTACTTCTTAATAGTATATTATATAGGTACCTATACTTTTATATTATTATTAATTATTATACATTGTATTTTACTTGTATATTTATAATAATTAATATATCCAAATTTGGAATAAATTTATTATTAAATAATATTACAGTTATTACATTCATAATTTATTTATTTGTTCAGGCTTGGTTGCTTGGTAGAATCTTGAGTAACACAATTTATTTTTTGATCGGCACTTACAAATTACAATATATAATAATTAAAAACAAATATAAAAATGTAATTATATAATATAATACTAAGAAATAGTTAATAAAGTACTTAGTATACTTAAAAATAATAATTACCATTATTAATATTATTAATAAGAAGGGGCGGCTCGTCAGCGGAGACTTTGAGACTGCGTCTCTCCATAAAAATAAACTAGCTACTTGTAAATAATATAATTAATTAAAAATAATAATGTATAGAAATATTTTTGAAAATATATTATATCCTATTCATTGTTTATTATTATAAATCGAAAACCTATTAATAGTTATCTCGATAGCAATACTATTTTAGTCATTTCTGCGGGTCATTACTGCTCATTACGACGGTCGCCTGTTCAGTGAAACTGAAGCCTGTCAGTTTCAATCGCAACATGTAATGGCATAACTGGTTAGTCGGAGGGAGCCGATGAGAATAAGCTACGTACATAGACGCTATTGAACCTGGGTTCACGACAGTAATTGCCGTACTGCTGCGCCGTGTAGCCCGTTAGTTTTACTAGTTTTAGATGTTTTAAGTATTTAATAATTATTATACGTATATTTTATACATTATATTTTTTACATTTTTATAAGTATTTCAGAATTTTTTTAGTATTTTTGCATTTTAAAATGCAAAAAGAAAATATAATAGAATTTTTACTAACCAGCGGTTTTATGAACAAAAAAAATCAAATTAAACTCAATCGCCTAACTCCTCATTTATTATTGACATGTCAAGACGGTAAATATATTAGAAAATTTCAAAATAGTTGGTATAATAAATTTGACGAATTTGCAGATAAAAAAGATCGTAGAATTGAATTAGTTTATAAACAAATTTAGTATTAAATTAAGATAAAAATATTAACTAAATATTAAATGAGATATATATTAGGTATATATTTAATATGATTAATTTTTTCAATAAATAGGTTTTTCTTGTTTGTTGTTGTATAGAATTTATGTTATATAATTTAAATCTCCCCAAAATATTTGCCCACGAGCCGCTACTGTTAATAACACATAATTGGTTAACAATTTTTGATTTTTCTAAAAAAAAAAAAAATCAATCCTGTTTTTATCTTAAGATTAACCAAATCTTATTTGTAAAAGTCAAAATTATAGAAATTCAGGGTTTCATCTAATTATTTTGTGTCTTAGGTTTTATCTATATTCGTACTTTAACCGTAATATATATATAAATATATATATATTGTACACGAAAGATTTGATTTAAAGAAACTACCAATAATAACATTTTTGGCGTGACTTAAATTATGTTTTAGACTTATTTATTTATTTTTATTCAAATTAAAGCACAAAAAAAAGAGCATTAACATTTTTGTAATGAGTGTATTTATATTGAATAACAATTGAATAATATTTATGAGACATGGTTTTACAGTTTTAAAGTATAATAATAATAATAATGATAAAAAAAAATAACGGATACTTAATTTATTTTAATTTTAGTTTCTTTATTATTGAATATTTTGTTTAAATTAAATTTTTTCCCTTACCAATTTATGGTTGTTAGTAGATATATTTACTTTTACATTTTAATTTACAGATCAAAGTATTAGGTAACTAATAAAATTTTATAAAATTAAGAAAATATATATATATTTATACTCAAGATATAATTCAACCAATTTTGCTTTTAATTTCTAAAATTGAATAATTGCTGTTACTCACCACTCACCAGATAACGTATGAATATTTTAAAGTAATAAAAATAGTATTTTATGTACAGATATTTGATATATTTCAGAATACATTTAAGTATTGATTTTCTTTGAATAAATTAAATTTCAATTGTATTTTGTATTTTTATTAAATTATCTTATTAAATTAATATTCTCTTCCAAGATTCAAAAATATTATCAAAAGCAATTAACTTATATTTCCTTAATAGCAGAATTCGATAATGTTTAAGTCAACAAAATTATTTTTTAACAGGATGAAAAATAAATCAGCTAATATTAATAACCTTTGGGGCATGAAGGTTTTATAAAAAATACGGTTTCTGGGCACGAAACAGTTGGTGAAAATAAAAATAGATAAAACTAAGATTTAAAGACGTAATTATTCCCAAGATTCGCACGTTGATATTTTCTTGAAAATCAGTAAACCTCTTTACTTAATAGTTAAGTAAGTAAAATAAATTTTTAAAATAATTGGAGGGTATTTTTTACCACGGTAGATCAGTAGAATTGTATTTTTATCAACGTATAAATATTTTTATATATCAAATGCAATCCATTATTACAAGAGTTTTTATAACTTTTTATGTTAAATTATTACTAACTCAAAGTTATTTATTTTATTTTTATTTATTTATTTCGACGTTTAATGTTTAATGTATAGAATATAAATACGTAACAATTTATTTTAGTGTTTAAGTTTAGTGCAATAGTTTTTGCCCCAAATCTTGATAATATATTAAATTTTTTTTTTTACACTGATTTTTCGTATTTATAAAATGGTATGATACTATAATAGATTTTAAATTGCACTTTTTTTTGATACAAATATTCGTATCTTACTTACTACTTTTCTTTTGGTGATCATATATTTATTTAATATTCTTTTTATAATAAAAAAAACTTATATTTTTAATTTTTCTAATTGATGGAAAATTGTTTAATATAAGAACTAAGCAACATTAACATTTTAGAAAAAATCATTAATATTTATGTATAAAATGTATAATGTTATAACAATATATGATTAGGTATATTGGCTCATATTATACTGAATTGTATAGATTTACTATATGCATTTTTATTTACTTGGAAGTATATACAAGTATATTTATTTATATCTTTAATATAATGATATTTTTTAATGTTTATTGATACGTTTAGTGTTTACTATATTTTATTGTATCCTGAAGTGGCGTTATATTTACCTTCCTACCAAACCTATTCGACTGACAATATTTTAATCAAAAATACTGAACAATATTTGTAGGCATTTCATTAATAAATTATCAATGACATGTTGTGAGTTATTAGTATCTACTTTATTATAAGTTTTGGAGTAAAGAATTTTATCGGGTAGATTACATATGGGAAGTACTAGTAATTACGCTCCAATAAATGCAACGCAGATCATACACTAAATCCAGAGTAACTTTAGAAAAATGTACCATAAATAATAATGGTTATCGTTATATAACTACAACGAATGTTAAATATGAAATTATCCATTTAAAAAAAACTTAATCAGGAACAAAAATTAATTTTTAAATTGTGTCAAAACATCGGGTATCAGATTCATTTTAATTATACTTTTGTTTACTTAAAACCGACACTATTAGTATTATCTATAGAAATTCTCTGTTTTTTTCGTACTCGTATGTTTTATATAACGTCACAAAATAGATCCTCTTATAAGTAGAATTCTACCTCATACATTAATGGACGTTGCAATGCAATTGAAAAATTTTCTAACAGATTTCATAGCTTTAATAGTAATCTTCATTTTTACCTATTTATGACAATACTTTAAAAACAGATACCTAAAGATTACAAATAATCACATAAATACTGTAAACTCTCTACTCACATTATAACTATGATGGATCTTAAATTGCTCTTTTATCAGTCACATATAATCGAAAACTCTCTCATAATAATTTCTGGTTACAACTATATGATATGCACTGACATAATATAACACATTGCCTATCTTTTTTAAAGATGTCTTACAACTATGTGACAAATCCGTCATACTGAACTGTGTAAATGTTACAATAGCAATGTTTTACAATTGTTCTTTAAAACATAAGGTATTATTGGAGTAACTCTATATGTATTTTCTACTTAATAGGTATACTAAGAAAGTAAGAAACAATATATTTAATTGTTGGTAGGTAAATGAAGTATAAAACATGCGATTATTGAGGAAATAACTTTATAGAAAATTTGATTCATCGAAAAAAAATATAAGATAATTTGACTAACTCAATTATTCAACCACTAAGGAAAACAAAACCATACTAATACTCAATTTGAATATATATATAAAAACCAACACACCAATTAATTTAAAATACATTAATGACTAACCTATAAAATTTTACAAACCTTTAATCAAGTCTAAGTATCAAAGTACGCATAATATTCTACCTTCATTATATTACATTTTTATCAAATACTATTTATCAGTAAAAACCTTTCGTTTTGCATGTTAAATCGGATCTTTCCCATATACCTTTTATTCAAGTTAGTGTCCCTCGAGAAGCAATTCTGGCCCTTTTATTTTTACGATATAATCTTTAAACCAGTCAACTCTTAATAACACCCTCGTCGCAGACAATCCAGTTATTGCTGTCAAAAACTTACAAACACATAAAAACTGTCCATCTGATTCTCTAAATGGCGCTTTACAGTGAATACTTTTGTCCATACAACCTTTTCCTTAAGACAAAAGTCTAATATAACTTAAGAACATACAAATTCTAAATATTACAGAAAACAATAGGAATTATTTTTTACAAGAGACTTACTTGAAGTTCTTGTATTAAAATAAACGAAAAAAAAGAAAGATTATTGTTTAAAAATAGAAAATGCTTACTTCTTAATCTACTTTCTAAGTCTTTAAAGCTCAATATTGACATAAAACCAAATGTTTTAAAACCATTATAGCGTATGCCGTATGGTTTCTAAGTGGGAGTCCGTTATAAAAAAAAATCTATCGAAATTTAAATCTCAGTCTTTTATGTACTAATGCCTCTTACTATGTCACAATATCTCAAATCTAAATCAATCATCTTAATCCTCTTATTGAAAAATTAACCACAAAAACTATGCCTGAAAACCGCTCCACTGTCTTAAAAGATTGGTACTGTAATCTTTTAAGCTAATATTAAAATATATTTTTTTGCAGTCATATTATGTAACCGATAACAATTTTTTAAATTTCGATATTGGTTCTAATTTATATCTTTTTATGTATCACAAGAAGAGCATCTTTCTCCTATGTTTTAGTATTAATTTATAAATTATTTAGAAAAAGTTGTTATTGACTTCCATTTCATTTTCAGTTTTAGGTTACATATGGCGTTAAAAACAAATAAAATAGGTATTAAATCAATATATAGGGATATATTATTTCACTATTTAGTCTCTAAATTAATAAGATCTCATTGTGATATACTAGAGTATTAATTATAGTAATATATTACGAATAGTCAATTATTGTTAACCGGATTATACACGTATTAGATATGTAGAACAACAAACTATTATTCGGTAATTCATAGAAACGTGTGTATTGGTTAGTAGATGATATTATAAATATCAGGCTGATGTTTGTTGAAAAACTTCCATAAAATATGGTTTTATATTTCCGTGTACTATATGGAATACCTATCTAAAATAATATACAATAGACCCGCTGAGTTTATTAGTCTAGGGAGAAATTTGTTGCCACGGATTCTATGAAATTTCTAATATCATGAAAATAACAATATACCGCATTATAAAATCTAAAAAGAACTATCATATACATTGCACAGAGTGAATGAGTGTAATTTTTCTCTGTACATTTTTAATTTTAAAGTAATATACTAATACTATTATGAAGTGTATCCAATATAGACTATAGTGTATCTTATTTTTCTTATTATTTTTTTTATTTTTCAAACGATTTTAATTAAATAACTGTTAATATTACCTCGAATCATGATATTATGAGTATATTTTTATGTAAAAAATGTATTAAAACAATTTCAAACAATTACTTTCGGGAGTTAACCGAACGTATATTTAATATAATTTGTAAATTATGAATTTTTGGATTTAAAATAATATTGTGTTAAAGTTAAACGGTATAATTAAAATAGATATCTATAAACCAAAAATAAAATAGAATTGCACGTTTAAAATTGTAATTTAATTTCAAGGGCCATAATAGCCATAACACTTTTAAAGTCATTCCTTGTAATACATGTTTATTATTTATTTCACAAAATAATGTTTTACATATACAATGCATTACTTTCTAAAATAATTAGTTAAAGCATTTACTTTTGTTATACGTATTAAAATAAAAAAATCAATTTTAAGTTAATTATTAGTTAAAATCCACAGATATTTTTAATGTTGAAAGCGATTTGAGGAAAAATAATATTATATATTCAGATTATATTGTAATTTGTGTATAGTTTGATCCCTTAGGCATCGGTAGCACGTTGCAATAACATTCCATTTTAATGTTTTAGGCCCAGCGTTCATATAGGCGAACAGAAAACTACAGGATGCGCCTAGAATATAAGGTAGGCTTTTGCCTAGAGTGAATGCACTTTTGATACATACTGCTTTGTACATTGAGAGCTTATGGTAATGCTGATTTTTTTTTTATCACATTTCAGCGCATTTAGAATGAAATATTTGACAAAAAACATCTGTATAATTTGTGTTGCAGTTGGATATTGTTAAGATATAATATTATATAATTTGAAATACCTAATACATTTGATTTGTGTGTATTTTCCGTTTGACGTTTATAAATGCTTTATTTGAATTGATTGAAGCAGGTTTAACCACTATTAATTCCAACTGAAAAAGTTATTGAATTAGTATTTTTTTGTATTATCTAAATAATAATGAAGTGGGCATTTTACTTTTTAAACTCGCTGTAATTGGGTATATAAATGTTTACTTATGATATATTAGATATTCTACACAATTTTTGTTCAATAAAAATTAAAGTTTAAAAACAAAATGCATTACGACACCAATTATTAAGTAGAATGTGGCGTGAAATTTATTTATTATTTTAAATTATATCAAGATTGTTAGAGGGGCACTATTTATTATTTTATATAACACTACTAAGATTCGTTTTTAATGTAAAATATTATATAAAAACAATTGATAAATACAAATAATACATTATGTCTGAATGTGTCCTGTTACTCTTATTAAAAATTTTATTTTATACAAATCAAAAGGTTGTTTATGATTTTCGCAAAATAGCATGATAAATATGTAATAATGATAATTCTTATATTATTTTAAATGTTTAACTCCTTATTATGTGGTTGAATAATACATATTAAAAACAATATTTAAGCTTTTTAGACATTTCAAAGTCAAATTATAAAGGATATTGAAAAATGTGTGATAGCCGATAGCAATTCGGGATTCGTGATTAATATAATGACTGAAATTAAATTAGAACAACAATAATAAAATTGTTTTAACGTATTATTTCTTCAATTATTAATAATTAATAATTATTTATTAATTATCACTCATTTACATTTTATCTTAATTTTTGTAATAGCAATAATATTTAGTACATAAGTACTCGTAAAATCATAAACATCATATTATCATATAATATAATAAAAAGATTAAAAACGATTTGTACTTGTATTTACTTAGAGATGTATTGTAAGAATTATAAAGTTTAGTGTTAAGACATTAAAAACGCAGCGTAGCAAATACTAATTTCTAATTTGTTTTGAAGGTTTTAACCAGATTTGAATATAAATAGATATTTTTGAGTTTGATAGACGATAGGTAACTATTTAAATAAAGTAAGTAGTTTATAATTAGCTCTCGGAAGTTGATGACCTTAAAAATATTAAAAAATAGCATTAAAAAAATGTAAATATTACATAAAAATTACAAATATTTGTTTTAAATTAGTAAAATATATAGTTTTTTAAGTTGTACTCCATTTTACTATAAAATTCTGTATACATTTATCAAAGTTTATAAATTACTCAAAATATAACAAAAAGTTTCCTTTAAAATTAAATAAAAAAATTTCCGGCATTTCGAAAATATTACGAAAAAATAATAAAATTTAGGTACAATATTATTTACTACAAGACGACAACGGCGACTATAATCGGCGAGATAAAATTGAATAGGTACTAATCTTAGTCCGTGGTAATTTCAAAGTTTTAAGTAAATTATCCTCATAATGGTTGACAAAAAACAATAAGAAGTGAATTAATGTGAAATCAGCAAAAATGTGGGAAAATTACCTAAAAATGTTAAAAAATGACTTGAAAAGTAATAAACATCAAAAAATGCAAAATAAAAATTAGTTATTCAGATTCACTTGCTAATGAAACCAGAAGTGTGTCGTTTAAAAAGTTCCAAAAAAAAAAAAAAAATGCTAAATTCATCAACTTCCAAGCCTTATATTTATAATTAATATAATATGAAAAATGAATAAAATTATATCTAATAATACTCGGAAAAAATTTATGAAAACGATTAATATTAATATTATATATCTATACTTACGAATAGTTAACATACATCATACTTATAATATTTAAAATTATTGATGAATTATGATTAACTACTTTTTTAGAGTGCTGTATACGATACGATAAGAATAGAGAAATCACTGAAGCAATCGTAAACAAGTTTTCCACTTGTTATCTTAGGTTTGGAACGAAACGAGAAAAGCTATTGGTTTTACAATGATGTGGTTTTTACAGTTTATATTTTATTTTTCACTCTTTTTAGGGCTGTAAAGTTATCCAAAAGTTTTATGTGAACTTTCGGTAAGACTGAAAATTGATCATATTGTAGTGGTCAAAGTTAAGGGGAGGGGGTGTTTTTCTACTTTTTACAATTTATATTTTTTCTCATTATTTTGTTCAAATAATACATCTTTTCCGTTATTTTATTTTACAAAAATTATCAATTTTCATAAAAATTCTGTTTTTTTTTAAATTTAATATTGTTATGATGGTTTTTTTTAGTTTTAATACAAAGATGTCTATTATTATAAATATTAATATTTTTTTTAGTTACAAAGAAGTATTTTTTTCTTCTTTGAGTTTGAATCGAGTCACGTGATGCCTAGATTTAACTAATGTAATTTCTTACAATTATTATACATTAATAAGATAATATATAAGTACAATCGTCTTAGATTTTCAAGTTATTCATAAAAGTACGAGTTAGTTAGCTGTATAATGGTATAATTAATACTGTTTATGTTTATAAATTATAAGTCGTGTACTTCATTGTTTAAAGTATAAACAAGTAAATATTTTTATTGTTCATATGAGTTGTGTATCAATTCTTCGAATTACACCGCAATCTCTTCTTAAAATAAATGTTACATGAATTTCGTCCCCAGTTGATTTATTAAACATATTTTTTTTAGTTGTTCTCAAATTGATTTAAAATATTTAAAATATTTTATAACTTTTCGTTAAAATATTTAGTATTAAAACACTAAGTTAACAATAGTTAATTAAATATTTCATATAAAATATAATACTATAATATAATAATAATATAATATACATGAAACTATTTTATATAGATTTATATGTTCTATACAAATATTATGGACCATACGAGCTTCCTTATCGTTAATTATAGTATATAGGCGAGATAGATATATAAGATAAAATCGTATACCAACTGTATAATACAGTATAATTATTTAGTGAACACATATATCAGTGAAGATTTAATATTTCTTACGGATTTATAGACAGAAAAACTTACAACTTCAAAAACGACCATCAATGTTTGCGAATCTTTTAATTCGTAATTTAAGAGGTGTTTTGATTCTCCTCACCTAAACAATACACATGTATATACTTTTATAAGTTTTAAAAAATATACGAACTGATATTATAATAGTATTAAAAATAACTAGCTTAGAAAAAGTCCATGCATTTAGAAAACCAATAAGTGAAAGAATATTATTTATAAAAAGTAAAATAAGTCAATTAAATAATAATGAAATAACAATTATAAATTATGTAAATATATTAGTTAACAAATATAATACCTAAAAATATGATATTATGCTTTATATAATATTTCAGATATTTTATTTATTGACGAATACATTTTTTTATAAATATTAAATGAAGTATGATATGTATATAACATATGTATTATATATGACTTCTATGATGTTATGTATTATTATTATTATTATTATTATTATATGCTTAATTCTAAAAATGAATTAAATAGTAAATTATTAATTAAATTTAAAATTGTGAATTTTCATCGGTAATATGACTTTAGGAATCACTTATGAAAATAAACTGTTGGTGAAAAGGTAACACGAATCGTTCTGAATGCAATTTGTTAAAAAAGTTATGTTACTTGTTTCGATACGCAATTCATGGGCGACTTTAAATATGTGGTTAAAATATAAAACAAAAATTTGTTTCATATATTAAATTGTATTATGATAAACGTTATAGGGGTTTAGCTTGCCTTCACTTTTCCCCCAACAGTCATCACTCAAGCGTAGGTGTATAGCTAATAATCCATGAGAAATATACAAATGTATATAGGGCATAGTTTCTTCTATTTTGAGTTACTTCAACAACGAATGCTTATTGTACAATATAGTTGTTATATTTTTAGTAATTTGGAATTTGAATCGAAAAATGATTTAATCAAAGTGTAAAATACTTTAGTTTAAATAGATATATATTTTATAATATAATATCATAAGTATATTCTTGTGGTTGCTTTTATAACAATAGTAATTTTTAAATAGTTTTCAACACTTTTATATCGATGATATGTTATTATAAATCTCATAGCTAACCTCAGAAAATTAAATAAAAATATCCCAAATCTATAAATAATAATCAGCATTTTGTTTATATTCAAAAGAATAAAATACGATTTAGTCAGCGGGTAAAGCGCTGCCGCATACGAATGCTTGAATGGATAAAATATGATTGAGTATGGTGTTTATCGACGGTACGTTTTTCACAGTGTTATTCTGTACATTAAATTTATTTTATATTTGTGCGGTGTTTCCAAATGTTAAAGAATTTACAATTGCAAGTAGGTAACTTACAAAATAAAATACATTTATAGAACAACAAATGGTCCAGAAAGCTTTAATAAAATGTACAACATAAAATTCAAATAGTGGTCGCCCGGAAACAAATTTGTGCTGTGATATTAATGTAGATCCAAATTGAAACAAAGACTAAAATGTGTTTTGTCATGTCAAAACTCAAGAGATGTTCATAAAAAGGCTCTCTCCAAACAATTTGATTTAAAATGTACTTAAGCTTTAATTAAATTATATAATACATAAAAGATTCGCAAAATGTTTGTTTTATTTATGTACAATTGGCTATTTATTCCAAGAAACCATTTGTTTTAAATTATTAATAACTAGTTTAACTTAACCACATTTTACATTAGACGTGTATAAATAACACTTATTTATTTTTTATTTTTTTTTATTGAATATCATTTTATTTATTTTAATGATTAATATTAGTGTTATGAGTTTATATAAACTGGTTATTGAGTAAGTAAAATAGGAATTCAGTCAAATTATACCCATAAAATATGTTTAGAATTTTTTTTTAAACCCGATAAAAGTTTTGATGGTTTATTATTTAATTAAAAATAATATAAAATGTTAAAACCATAGTATGTAGGTAGTAGGAACACAATTACGTTGTATTTGAAGGATTATTTTGTTATACTATAAATCGACGGAATATAATATAATATAATATACGGAATCTTATTCCCCAAAGGTAAACCATAGGAAATCAATTTTTACTCTTCTAAATATGATAGAAGTTAATAAAAATAATTATTATTGTATCACTACTTATATTGCAATAACGCACCTATACTTTAGGTGTTATAATTATGTCTGCGCGTTATTCCCATTACGCGTTTTTCGTTTGTAGTTTTATCTCGTATTTTTTAATGGATATTGTTATTATTGCGATTTGCTTTTAATTGATTATTTAATCGAAATCGGTCGTTTAAAAATAAACGCGGTAATTGCAATGTGTGTATAAACGGAGATATTCGATTATCGTTGTACAGAAAAAAACACGCAAACATTATCTTTGCAGCAATAGTCCAATTTATAACACGGTCAGAAAATAGGGTCAGGTTAAATATATAAAGACAGACGGTAAAAGAGTCTATCGATCGGTAAATCGGTTAATCACTCCGGTGGTATATATGGTTGGACATCTACCTATATCAGAAAGCTAGTATAAATACATTCGTATTTGTCTGACCGTAAATTATAATATATATACGCGAATTGTCGTTTTTAACGTCACTCGATCTCAAAAGCTTTTTGCTAGGTCATATTTTGTAAAGTTGTTGTGGTTGTTGTTGCGTGTCCATTACAACCGCAATAATTTATGTTCAGAAAACCAGATGTAAGGTATTCTGCGTCTACATAAATATCGCGTGTATACTGCAGTGTATACGCGGTGATTTCCGTTTAACTGGCTACACACATTTTACTAGTCAATTTTTTCGAGTTTTATGTAGTTTTAAATATTTATATTACTACCAATCAAGTTTTTACTAGCTTTTTAGGCTTTTTATATATTTTTTTTTTATATGAAAACAGAATACTTTTTTTTAATGTTGATGTATAAATATCGAATTTTATTGAACAAAAAGTTTTTTTTTCAATAATTGTTTAATGTTTGGATGAGTGGAATAAAATAGCAAATATCCCTTAAAAGTTGTGGTCCACTACTCCAAAGTCTAAACTTTAAATGATTATTAATAAATAAAAAAAAATTGCCCAGTGTTCAATATTTATTCATCAAAGTTTTTATAAAAATATTCTGCTTCCAAATATGAAAAAAAATATTGAATCCAGTTAAACGTCACACTTCGTATTACATATATATATATATAATATGTATATGTGTATAAATATATTATAACTCGCACTCGAAAGTAGTCACCGCTGTTGAAAATTATTAAAAACACGTTAAGGGGAAAACCTGATGACATGTCATATTATTTTTCGTCGATATAAAATGTTTCCTGAGTGATATGGAAAATGTCAATGATTCTAATTTTGGTGACCAATCATCAAGCTACATCTAATGGATTAGGTTCATATAATGATTTTCGGAGGTTAGTATTTACTATTTTCCATCGTCACAAGGACGATATTATGCCAAGGTGCACGTGTATAATCACGTAGCTTTTACCTAAAGGCGTATATTTTATACTGTAAAATACGTATAATATAATATTATGTCTGTGCATGGTCGTGTAACCAAGACATTTTTATAGTACCTCAATGATAATATCATTATTTATTAATAATATGTATATAAATATTTTTATATTATAATTTAAACATTGACTCAAATAGTCACCACGCGCGTTATCAACGATCACTTCCGGAAATGCAAAGTCGTATATCTAATAATAGCCTGGCATATACCCACCACGTTGTCATTGCACTATGTATTATATACCTCGGGGATATGGGTTTCGAGTCATTAGAAACATCTTTGACTTAACATATTAACGCCTACGAAAATCGTTTAAATTCGTATTATGTAAATCTACATTGTTTTCGTATTTTCATATGACCAATGAATAAGCGAAAGAACAATAAATTGCGTTCGAAATAGTATCGTAAGTAAATTTTCGCGTGACCACTGCTGAATGACGTACCCTAATGACATACAAAGTAATCAAGTAATGATATATATATATTCATTAACATATATTTTGATACAATGGTGGTGCTGTTTTTCGTTCTTAAATTATCATTAACATAATATCTATTTTTTAGAGTTTTTCGTCTGAAGATATTTAGTTAGCAGGAGTTCGACTCAATATGCGCTGTTTTTATTGTTCAGTAACTCGTGGGTTTATAATGTAAGGACGATTTTTAATCTGTTAATTGGTTTCTATGTATATATACATTTAATAAAAAAATATCAAGTATGTACTATTAATTTTTAAGTGACGCCGAAAAAAATCAATTTATCGAAATCTAATTAATAAAAATGATCGTTTTTCTTTATTTTTTTTTCCATGCTAATATGAAAAATATTATACATTTTAGATTCAGAGTGGAGTGACGAATATAATATTATTTATTTTACAATGAAATATGTTTTTAAATTTTGTGTATTTTATACATACAATGACGATTCAAACACGATATGTTCGGTAAAATGTATTTCAATCTATTACTAATAGTGAAATAAATAAATTATATAATGCATTTAATGATATATGCTGACAAATCAACCTCACTAATAATCGTTTTTTTCGTGTGCAATAGTTTAATATTTAATTTAAATTTAACACATTATTACACTGACCCTCAATGATGATGCACACTTAACACTGACCTCCCACCTAAAGGATCTTAAGTATCAACTAAATTCAATTTTTCAATAGAAATAACCTTCAAAATTGAAAATCGAAAAATTCTTACTTATCCAAAAGGTAATTATAAGCAGAATAAAATAAAAAAAAACCCTTCATTGTAAAATCAATACATTCATCGCTCCGTTCAGAAAATGTACGAGTATAAAGTGACGATATTATTATTTTCTATTTTTTACATGAAATATTTACTTAATAATTGTATTCCTTATTCCATATCACAATTTCTTTAATATATGTATATATATTAATATTAATAATGAGTCAAATTTTCTGTTATGTATTCGTTACATTGTTTGATAATGTTATTACAATAATTAATATTAGTGTAAACGATTCTACGACATCGTTATTTAATATTTTAACGCCAGACTAATTGATAATACTACATAACATTCTCATACTAATATTATAATAAAATTGTCTCTTATATATTTAATATATCAATTTTTAAATTATCAGTTGTCTACATTCTACAACATAATGTTTGGTGTATATAAATCTACAGTATATTTTAATCATTTTATTATATTAGGAATGTATAATTTGGTCCACAGTAATGTATAATTCAAATATTATACATTTCAGTTTTCATATTTATCAGGGATGGATTAATTAATTTTTTGATAAATTGATCAATATTCTACATAGTAATATTATTCATTCTTCATAAAACACTAGGTACTTGATTTTTTTTTTATGAATCCTATATTTTTAAATCTCTAAAGTTACCATTAGATAATTATTTAGTATAATACGTGAAATGAATAAACCTAATTGTAAATGTGCATACACATTAGTTAAAAGTTAACACTTTTTGATTATGTGTTTTTTATTTGTTATCAATAATCATGCACATAAACTTTTTATCTTTTTGATGACGATTCATTTTATTATATGAATTGAACATCAGAGTATATAAAATAGGTTTAGGATAGTGCCGAAAGAACTATCGGAAGAGTATTAATTTTAAGTGTCTAATTTATTTCAACAATAATCTCTTCTCTGTTATTATAGTATATATTGTATAGGTATGGTAAACGTGGGAAGCAATTATTTTCAACATCACGTCGATAGCGTGCATTTTTCAGAACTTTTAATCTGCAGCTAATACTAATAATCTGTGTTAAAAGTGTTAAAGGAAATAGTTTATAAATTATTCAGCACAATACTTCTTGTAATTGAAATAATTTTAATCGTATATAATTATAGCCGTTCAAAATTGGTTATTTTTGGAACACGAGCTTTCAATAAGACACTCTTGTACATATATACATACTAACCGAGAACTACTGCGATATACTAGACGCATAAAACACAATGTATTATATTAAGTGTTCAAAACCAGATCGTAAGACGTTCTTAAACGGTAATTAATGCACTGGTACGTGAAAACATTACGAACAAGTGTTTAAGCTACACACGTGCATATAAACACGTACATAATATAATGTAATAATATTAGACAGCGAAATCGTCGGGGTCGAAATATCGAATAGAAACCTCAAACAGTGAGCATTACAAATATCGAAATTTAAATTTCATTGATGCGGCAAACAATAGTTGCAACTATACACTCGTACCCACATGAAATACCGACCATACATCAGCCGAACCTTCTTAGCATCATTGTCGTACTCGACGAACGTCGTTAATTATTGTATTGTTGCGCCGTTGTCGTTGTGTGCTGTTAATCGAATTTTGGCCGTATATTTATGTTTTCAGGTTGGCCCGGCCATCGATCATCGCGGATTCGGTCATGAACAAAGGCAAGAGGGCCTCGACCGTTAGCAGTTCGACGACGATGACGTTCATCGTGTCTAACGGGTCGGGCGGCGTGTTGCTATCGAACGCCTGTCAAAATCGCATGTTGAATGCCGCCTCCGAAAATGTCGTCTAGAAAATAATAATAATAAAAAAAAACACAAAATATAATATATATAATATGTTACATTTTAAAGGTCCGACGGTATTGTCGTTAGTAAACAACTAGTGTGTCTATTCGTCCTGCAGCTGTCCTCTCGCTATTAGTATAAAAGTTCTTAACTGGTAAACCCATTACTACCTCAGACCTACGTGTGTCACTTTTATCACCACAATCCCACATTTCTCTTATGTACCATATTTATTACGCGCAATTACTGCGTGACGTGTTTTAATGTGTATATATGTATCCGTGTTTGTGTTTGCGCGTGTCGTGTGTGCGTGTGCGCGTGTGTGTGTGCATTCATACGACCTTTTGTTTTGTAAAAAAACTATTTCCGAAACTTGTAGGTATTACAATGATTTTGATTTTACACAGATTATACAGATTATAATAATTCATATCAGTAAAAACAAAATGTAATTCAAAGCCGTATAAAGTAATATACCTCGTATAATAAATAATACTATATTTTTTCCAGTACAGAAATCGTAATGGGACTTCTTAAAAATCCATGTCTTAAACGCAGTACAAAAAATATTGCTCATTATATAGGTAACCTTTAATACTCTTACTTTTATTGTTTTGAACTACTTGCATACATTACGAAAACATAAACAACAGATAATACATATACTTTTCTTTAAGCGGTTTATAATTGTTTAAACTCTGTTCGCGCAAAATATTTTTAGATTTTAAAAACCACCAAAACAATTGTACGATGATTATTTTATACAGAATTATTCTATAATTTGAACACAATGTCATAACAAGCAGCATATAAATTTAATATTATCCAAATAAAATAAATAAATAATAAAATGTAAGGGATATTTTACAATTTTTCAAGATATTCTATAAATTTTAGTTTTTTAATTTTTTTAATTTTTTTTTAAATAGATTTTTATTTTAATTAAAAATGAATATCAAATACCTCGAATAAATTTATCATTTCCAATAATATAAACCAATTAGTTTCGCTATTTACATTTAAATTGAGAAAGAATAAAAATATATTAATTTAATTATTGTTTTTATTTATTAATGTAAATACTAAATAATAACGTTTGGGCTTAATTGTAAATTTATTAACCAACAATGAAAAACCTACACAAATTTTTAATTTTTTTTTTATAATTTTAGAGTATAGTTATATTTAAAAAATATCACGCACAATTTATTTGTTCCTTAAATAGTTGTATGATTAATAATATATTTTAAATTTTATTATTATTTTGTAATTTCTACAATAATATCTATTTATATCATAGACTTATAACTTGAATTTTTTTATATGTGTCCAATTGTATTGCGAAATAATAAAAACGCATTTGTGTATGTATACTACTAATATATGTGCATAGTTTTCAGAAACTTAAATTTAAGATAAAGTTATTCCATAATACTGTTTGTATATATATTTTAAATTATTAAAAAAATTAAAAATTAACATGTAGTAAACTATTAATTGTTAATTAATATAAATAGTTGGTAATTAAGTGTTTAATAACACATCATATCAGTGCTGCAATTACATTATGTATTATATCGAAATCACTGGAAATACAAATAGTTACAATGATGGATTCCTTGAATATATCGTATTGCATTGACGTTTCACAAATAATTTGATAAACATAACACTTAGTCATTGCTCTGCATATCAGTATTCTTTAATCATTTAATAATTAGCTATTCCCTAAATAATAATAATATATTATTACTTACCTACTATGTAATATTAATGTGAGAATCATAACGATGTTTAATTATTATTTGAATGGAATTACATATTTATTTACCTTAAAGTATATTGTTTTTTTAATTTTACTATCTATCTATGCCTTAATATGATACTAGTTGTTATTAACTTTACTTAGTTTATAAGTCTATTACAGTAAAATTCCATTATTTCATTTACTATTATTATTATTTTTAATCAAAATTAAGTTATAGCATGGATATAAATTATGTAAACCATTAGATTTAAAATATGTTAACAACTATGATATATACAATTATTATCCCTATGAATGTTAAACTTTAATATATAAATATATTATTAATATTAACTATTATATTAGACTATATTAGTATTATTAAGCTACTTCATTGGTTTGATGTTTCTATAAAAAATGTTTTAAACATATAATATATAATATTACTATTAAGTGTGATTATTTAAATCTATGTTATTCAGTGTTATCTCATGAATAAATTATAAACATACCAACAATTGCATATTTTGTTTTTATTTTAAAGGATTTTATATGGCATTTATTTCATTATATATAATATTATAAGTAGTTATTACATTACTACAATAAAAAAGCGTTATTTATAAATCAACTATAATGGATTTCTATTGTCTCACGTAAATCATGATCGATGACCTTAACTATTCTATAATTGTATTTTTATAACTTTTTGAGATATTTAACCTAGGCTTTTTGAAAACTAAGATATGGATAAATTGTAATTGAAATGTCGCATTCAAATAATTTTGTATGTCTTATTAGCTTTACCTCATTTATCAATAATGTTACTTAATAACTGTTTTTATCATCATTATCCAAAAAAGTGAAATTAAGAATTAATTAAACAATTAATAATTTACAAAACTATTATTTATAAGGCTTTCTCTTAGAAAATCTTTCATTAAAAGTCCAAGTTTCAATAATGTAAACATATTTTAAGATAATTTCAAATGCATAGAAATTGTAAAATCTACCTACATTTAAAGATGATAGGTTACAAAATCAATATTGTTCAAGATCATTTTTTTAAATAAATACACGTAAGTACCAGATTAGTTATTACATTTAATAATGCAACAAGTTAAATATAATCCTTTAACAACATACATATTTTGTTAAAATATTTAAAAAATAATTTTAATTAATAACCAACTAAAATCTTAAAAATAATTAATTTTACTTGTTACAATAATGTCAATATATTTTAAATATTATTAAAAAAAATATATATATAATTATTTGTTAATTTAGAAAAATAATATAAGTATAATAGATGATTACGAATGAAGAATTTTTCAAATGGCTATAATTTAATTTTGATACCTTTTTGCTTTTATTCATCGAAAATTTTTGGTAGGAACAATTTATAAAATTAAGTAATATTTCAATATACATTTAAATAATATTGTGAATTATAAAAACTTTAACTAAAAAACTATCAATGGTAATATTTTAAGTGAAAATTCAAATTAAACACACGCTTAAAATACATAAATGATTTATGATCCGATAGTGAAATAGTATTTCTATATCATTAGCTATAGGTCTATTAAAATTAAAAACGTTTTAATAATGTTTAGTCATTAAACATTATTTTTAAAATCCAAAACTATTAGTTATAAGTTTATAACAATATAAAATGGTCAAATATTTTCGAAATAAAAGTTGTTTAAAAAAAAAAGAAGGTTTGTGTATTTTGTTTTAAAATCATTTTCATTGAGAACGAGAAATAATAATAAATTCCCTTGCATTATTTCAGATCATTAAATAAGTATGTAGGTCAAGTATTTTCGCATTAGTCCACTACAATTAATCTTTCTGTTGTGTGTTTGTTATTATTTAAAAACAATAATTTGTACAGATTTGAGCTTATACTTACTTACGTCGTTTTATGCTATTTGAATGTACACAATTTCACGAGCATTGTTTAGTAAAACTTGATGTTAAATTTATATTTTGTGTAGTTGTTACTGCATCATTGATTATTGTATTTGAATATTATTGATATTAACCCAAATTATATAACGTAGTATAACTGTGATTACAACATATGTATAATTGGATAGAAAGTGTTTTTAAAATAAAATAATATATATTATTTAAGTTCGCGATTTTGTTAGAAATATAGTACCGACAAGTAGCTACATAAGTATAAAATAGTAGTGGGAAATATAGGGAGTTTAAAATGCATATATTATTATTATCATATGAATGGTTGAATCCATGACTATTTGTACCACAATATTATTATAAATTACGTATACACCGATAGATGATAGTTATTATGTATTATACGTATAAGACTTACTTTTTTAGAATTTATAATACTTGACCACTTTCAATATAGTACACATTCAAGCATTTTTAAGAGGTACGTCACTGCCTACTAGATTTTACTTGATTGTTGTAGCTGCTCATCTTAAACCGATAAAATGTCCTTCGCCGAAAACATAAAGTAACACATATATAACTTAATTTTGATACTCAGTTAAGTGCCAAATGATAGTTGATAATATTAGAATATTTATCTTTATTATATTTTTTTGTAATTTAAAGTTATTTATTATTAATATTATAAATAATATACATACAGTTTTTATTTAATTATTTTATATTATTATAAACTTTATTTGATAAATGGTTGTTTCCGATTTAATGTAATTTTAAATAATAATAGATATTATAGAAAGTTACACAATGTCTTCTTTATTTTATTTCAGATATATTTCACTTCAAGTAGATTCTATCCATATTTTACATCGCATACAAAGAATTCGAAAAATATGATTGATGATTACAAATTTATTTTAGTTGGATAATTTCCTTCAATTATTCAGTTTTGGTCCTTAAACATCGTAAGAAAAATAGTTATAAAATTAACGGTCTATTTTAAATTTTTATTGTGTGTATTTAAATTAAAAAATACTACCGTTTATACAATAAATATCCACTATTTTTACTTATATTAGTTGAAGTAATATATTTTTCCAATAAATAACCGAATTATATTTCCTGAATTACCGTTCCATTATTTGATAAATCACCGAAAAAATATTAAAACAATTTATACTTATACTTAAATGAGTAATCGTGATGATTTTAATAGTTTTCTATCAGCCACGGTTGACCGCCAATAAAATACATTTAAAGCAAATATTAGTTTTTCATATAGCTACGGATACATTGGTATACCATTTATTTTACAGATAAAAAAAATATCATCATTATGCTAGTAGTATATATATAAAATATATATAAATTGCTCACAAATATTTGTTATTGAATATTTAGAATATAATAACTGTAACGATGTTTTTTTTATTTTATTACTTGATTATTTTTGAGTAGAAAACAGTGTACGAGTATCATTTAACATCATTAGGACTTCGTACACACAATATATCATTTACATTCCACATGAGTATTTCACTCTATATAGCTATCACATTATACACTACATAGAACTATATATATACATATATATATATATATATATATATATATATATATATATATATATATATATATATATATATATATATTAATTTAATACAAAGCTTTTCATAAGTTTTTAATTTGTTAGTTAAGAAATATCAGAATTTAAAATCATAATATTTTTTATTTGAAGATTAAAAAAAATACCATTAATGCCAGTAATTCATATAAATTAATTTTTTATGAGTATTTGAAATAAAATTTTTACGATATTGGATATTCACTTGTAAAAAATTATTTCTCCTGAAACAGTTTTTAAATGTTTAATATTATATTGTATTAAAAAAAAAAAAATAAATACAAGTAGATTTAAGAAATTTTCATAAAATATTTATAATATCATTTTTCATTAAATAATACAATTTTTCAAAAAAATGTACTTCTCGTTTATCTATACATAGACGTAAAAAAAATTTTGTTATTTTTTATAATTATCAATAAATATGATTCGCTGGGTCAAAATTCTCAATAATTTAATATAAGATTCGTCAAAAGTAGCTTATATAGAAACTATATAAAAATATATGAAATCAATTATTTTTCATAGATATTTAGACACTTTAAGTCCAAATTTGGACGAAATTACTTATTTGAATGATACATAATTACATAATTATGATACATCATTTTTCGTATACAATGATAATATATGCCATTGAACTTAAATTTAACACACCAATAACAGTGACCCATTCAACACCTAATGTACAGCAGAGCGGTATCCACATGTTTTCCTTTTATAATTATGATTTTTCCGTTTACAACGAAGAAAGGCCCCATACATCATACAGACACGAGGGCCTCCTGGCTCTTGCCATTTCATAGTAATGGGCAGTCCGACCCCGGGTATCGACACAATAATAATAAGAATAACACAGCAATAAAGTATAAACACTGTTATAGTGTAACCTATTATGGTTTTTTATCAAAATACTAAACGATTAAATTCCAAAAAATCCTTTCGGATAACAGTACAATTTATGTGTACAAACGGTCTTAAATACATTCCAGAACGATACGAATATACGATAACATCAATTACTGGAAGGCGGTGGTAGTATTTGTTTACAAACGGGCTAATGCAAAATGAGAATATTCATTAACGCATGTTGGGTAAATACAGTTAATATATTATTACTTTAAAGATATGCACTTGCTGTAGTTGCTATACAAGACCGGGTTTATTATATTGTTCTACTGTTTATTGCCTTTCGTGAAAACGGCTCAAAAGGGATACCGCCCGAGTGGAAAATGTACATTATTAATTATGAGATTGGCAAAAAAATAAAAACATAATAATAGTAAATATATATTGTACGTGGGGCCCAGAGAGTATTAAAAAATCATATTATATGTTTTATGAAAATAGTTTTCTCGTGGAAGACGTATTATTGAACTAACGTCTAACAACACAAAATGTATTCTGCTAAATACAGATTTGCTTAATTACACGCAGGTGTAATAAATGTCCACTTAAGCATTTAACACAACTTAAAACACATTTTGCTTATTATTATAATGAAAAATATACACCTAGGTATGATAAATTAACAAATAAATTAATGTTAATACAAATTCAATATGGAATGAGTGGGTACTGGTGACTTATAATTCATGTTTTAATTATTATTAGACAATAGACATAGATAATTTTGTAGTTGATAACACGCATTTTTTATATATTAGCAGAGCTTAATCAGCACAAAAATCTAAATATAAGAAGCGGTTCAGCCCGAATATGACTGCAACTATCAGCATACTATAATAGCATATCATTTGATATTAATAAGTACCTAGAAATACGGTAAAAATGAAGTAATGTAGGTATAATATGCATTCAGTGTATTTTTGTTGTATAGAAGATATAAAGATGTCGTAACAAACCGTTTGTTTATTTATTATTTTAGTTTAACATAACTATATTTTGAATTAGTTTTATTAAAATATTTTTATTTTTAAAATCGATAAAAAAAAATAATAATACTAAAACCACCGATAATATTGTTTAGGTATTTTTAATTCATAGGAACATGAATTTTTCTAATGGTTCCATGATACCAATTTTTGAAAAAAAGCGATATCTGAAATAGGTACTATATAGTATGTCACCACTAAAATGAACAGTTCATTATTAAGATCGTATTATTCATAATAAAAAAAAATAATTAAACCGTATTTAAATATTAGTATCAACTCTATAATTTATGTTAAATAAAATATAATATAATAAATTATGATAGCATTTGTAAATAGTTTAAATGTGTTTTTTTTCTAAAACATATATAGTAATACATAGTAACATAGTAGCATTAAATTTGAGCATAGATAATCTTCTCAACCACACTCAATTAATAATATATAATGTACATAATCTGTATAAAACAGAAAGAATCAATAAAATAATAGTTAGTTTCAGTTTTTAAAATACTTAAAAATTAAAAATAAATAAATGCCAAGATTAAAATAATGAACAATCTTAAGATTATTATTTATGTCAATAAACTAGATACATCTATATTAGTTTAAATAATTCCAAAATAAAAGTTCAATTGAATCCTTATATTTAACCTTATATATTCGATAATCTAATTAATAATATTATATAATATTGTAATATATTTATTAACTACTATTACTGCTATTAAATTATTATTATTTTTTTAACTTTAGTATTTATAATTTTATCATTAGTTGTTTGTAAAAATTAATTATTTTATGATAATGGGCCAATGATTTAATTTTGATATTTATGACTAATGTCTGTGCTCTTATATTACGATAATTTATAAAATATGTATGAATAATATCCGCATTTGTATGTATGCGTTATGACTATTGACTTTCGTCAAAACCAGACGGGTTCGGGTAGGTATCAAAATACAATGCCATGGCGACTTTTTCTTTTTCTAGTTTGTAAATAATTTAATCGATTAACTTTTATATTTATATAATAATTTTAATGATTTTTGAATAATATATTTGTTATAATATTTTGATGAATTATTTATTATAGTAGGGTTTCGTTAATCTAAATACGGGCTGATCCGAAACACGTGGTAATCCGAACGGGCTTGAGAATTATCGAATTGCTATATTTAGAGACATATTTTTCCGTAGACTCACACAATAATAATAATATCCATAGTGCATTGCACGTATATGCCGTTTAGATATGATTAAATACGTCGTTTACATTCGTTAGTTGTGTGTCATATTACATTGTGATCGTTCACACTGAAAATCCTTAGTCCGCATCTGGTTGCTTTGAACGAAACCTCTAATGTTTAATAGCGATAATAGCATTATGCTCACCCCACTTTTATTCAAATAGGTTCCATACACAATCATCGCTGAGAACGAGATTAATCAGTGAGTATCGGGGAGCTGTGAAGAAGTAATACAGCATCCGGAAATTTTAACTGATGATAAAATCATGGTGATTTTACTTAAAAAAATCAGTGACGGCGCGTGAATAATTTTTTAAGGTAGACAAAAAAATAACTAAAGGAATGGTGTTATATAAAATTTATTTAAAAATAAAAAACATTACACACGTGTATAAGGCCCTAAACCACAGTCGGAATGCAACTAAATTATTAAAATATTAAGTTGAGACATGTCTCTTCCATACATATAATTTTTGTAATACCCCACTACGTTCTCTGTTTACCATGTCATACGCCCATCATCAATAGTGAGACACAATTTAAAATGTCTCAACCGATTCGACGGCGACGACGGAACAGCAAATACGGTATAGATAAGGTATAAATAAAATTGTACATAATATATTAATCACATTCGTTACTCACATAGATACTGTAGACGAAACGAATCAGTGTAAACAACATTTTATTTATACAATTATGAAGAAATAAAATACTTATGAAGTATAGTAGCATATAATAAACAACTAATTTTTTAATTAAATTATTTGATATTTTTAGGTAGATCATATTCCATTGTCTACCCTAACGCGTCCCCACTGAAGACAATGTCGAGAAAGTTCGATCTAGACAATGAACTTTTGTTATTTTTGAAAATATCTACTTCAAAAGCCACAAAAACTGTTGCTAAGACGTTTGTGGGACAAAGCACTTGATCATAATATAGAAACCAGTGTTAAAAAAATAAAAATAATTAAATAAATAAAATTCAATATTCTAAGTGAACTATATGTAATTTGATGTAATACTAATAATTTTAATTGTATTTATTGTTTTTTCAATTATATATAAAACCAAATTTTAAAATTTAAATTGCGAGAAAATGAATTGTTATTCAAATAAATGCGTCAAAAAGCACAGGAGTTATCTTCAGTCGTCATCCTTACCGCTCCCCTGCACAACTAACATTTAACAATGTAAATATACCTTGGAGCTCGTCAGTAAAATACCTCGGCTTGACATTGGATAAACGGTTAACATGGCAGCCCCATATCTCATCCAAACTCCAACAGGCTTATCAGCGCCTCTCTATGTTATAAAAAATCTCCAATACAGAAAAAAATGCTCTCTTCTAATATTTAAACAAATTCTACGTCCACTACTCACTTATGCGTGTCCGGTCTAGGGGAAATGCGCATCCACTCACATCAATAAAATTAAAATTTTTCAAAATAAAGTGCTACGTATTATTGCCAACGCACCTTGGTTTATAAGGAATGTAAACCTACACAAAGACCTTCAAATCCAGGAAATCACAGACCATATTAAAACCTCATCAAAAAACTTCCACACCTCACTGCTCAACTCCTCTGGCTCACTTCACTATCAACTCCACGTACATCCGCCTCAACGTAGATTAAAACGTGGACGTCCACACGACCTTCTAGTGTAACAGCTCCACATTATACAGTAGCTGTTTCTACTTGTAGTGTCAATATCAAGCTATACAATTTGTCATTATTATATCTGTTATACTATCTATTGTAATTATTATTTCAATATTGTTATCGTTATATTATTATTAGTATTGTTATTGCATTATTATTACTTAAATTATTATATTCTAATTGTTAAAAATGTACCATTATAATATCATTAGATGTAGATAGCCATGGCTAGGAACATTTTATATATATATATAATTAATAAAATTAATAAATAAATAATAATATCATAAGTAATTCGAAAAAATCTATAATCTAAACGAACCTTTCCTCGATATCGTTTAAATTTACGAAACCTTCTGTATACTGATTACACTGTGTCACTAAGTGTGCTTGTGTTTATGTCAAAGACATAATTTTCGTGAAGAGGGAGATATAATAGCATGTAGAGTATTAAAAATATAAGCAAATATTTTTAACTGACCTATCATAATTAATTTATTGACCTGCATATATCTTGATTTTAAATACGTACATATTCTACGAATCGCCTGATAACACAGAAAATAAAAAATGATTCATGGTTTTACATTTTAAATTATTATTGTTGAAAATCATAGGGCTCGTTTTCGTTGGATAAATGTTATTTTTTTCATATGCTGCACAAAATAACTAATTTCTTACGGCAGTGGCTGACGTTGTCTTTTACCAATGTGATTAGTTAATGTGACTATATGCAGTAAAGTAGTAAACCGATTAAGAGTTAACAGAATTAAGTAGTGAAATTCGATATATGTTTCAGTTTATAATAATATTATTTTTATGAATAAATATAAAATGTACTTATTACAAATTATTTAATTTATATAATATTTGCTATAGATTATAGAGAAAATATTAGTTGAAATACCAAAAACAAAGGTAAGTTACGATATTTCATATAGTTTTGAATTTAAAGTAACCCTAAATTTCTAAGTTATAATAATAAATTTCCTAGTAACTTTTAACCAAAACTACATAGTACACAGTATAAACCATATGCATTACTTATCTCCATCCTTGCATAGCATATTCGTCTCCTCTGGGATGTATGCAGTTTGATATTTGCAATCAAAGAATATATGATAAGGAAAATAATTATAATATTACATTGAAATTTGAAATCATTCCATTTATAGTTAGAAATGAAATTGTACATCGATATGATACGATATCTTCATCTGTGGTTTGTATAATACATACATATTGTGCATAGTAATTATGTGCAGTTTACACTGTACACGTACTAACTAATAAAAGACGACTGCAATTAATTTCTATTGAACTTAGTAGGTAATTTTTGATGTTTGAGTTCTTATCATAATTTTACGTTTATTGTAACTGCATAAAATACTCGTTATGCGCCTAATTTCAATACGAGTTATGTTCGATTATTAGAACCCATTAGTGTCAACCCCCAAAGTCGTCAAATCAACCATGGTTTCAGTGTTTGTGGTGTATCGACAAATCAGAGCGTAATATAAATAATTATTGGCATAGGTATTTAAATATACTTATTCACATTGCATTCATTGCACTGATCGATCGATGACATTATTAAGTCATATGGCTTTTGCGGACTGCATGCTGTTAAATATAACGAATAATATAAACGTTTGACAGTGATTATAATTCTTTTCAAAGGCTGGTCACATTTTAATTTGAGTACTAGACAATTTTTTTTTATATAAATAAAAAAAAATGTTTAAGTTCGTGATGCTTTTACTGCTTAACCCGACAACGAGTTTAAATTAATAAATTTACGCATTCCAGTATGTCATTAAATAGTTTTCTGCTTTAATTCTATTTAATCGTCCGGGAGTTCATTATTCACATTATCGCGAAGTCGTTATATTTTTAAGTGTCTGTTCTTTAGAAATAAAAATGTTTACCTTTTTAGTTTTTATATTCACTGTCTAAATAAATGAAAGACGTACATTCAATTCAAACAGCGAGGTTGACGAAGACTGTTACTACTGCCAAAATAAAATCGTGCACATTGATAACTGCGAAAGTTTATTGACGTTTTACAGCGTTAGATATCATTTAGTGTACGTTTATCATCATTTTGTTAATTATATTTATAATGCAAACATTAAAGCGCTTACACATATTACAACAAGGATTTAATTATATATAATAAAACGTTTATATCTCTAATGAAAAGTGTTTGACAGTATATTACGAGTGATTCTATTAAGATCAGTTTTCAGAGTGTACTGTGACACTGAGCCATTGAAATGCATTGCTTTATTCTTTAAAATAAACAGAGGATAGGATAGATTACTAAGAGACGTGGTACGAGGAAAAAGACATGTTTTGGACGATTTAACACTGGCGATCTGCTCTATATAGACAGATATGCACACATTCCCCTTGTACTCGAAAATATAGAACGAGGGTTTTCGAGTTCTAAACGTCATTTAGAACACGGTTACAGCAGGATTTCAAGTATTTTTTTTCACATATATTATAATGCAATCTATTATTAGTTTGATACTTTTGAACGTATTTCCAGTTCATATCGACGTTATATTACTATAATATTAGTGTAATAACAGTAATATTAATAAAGTCATGTATTTCATGAAGTTCATGTAGTTAAATATGGATAATGCATGGGGAGGATTCAATAATGGTATTCCACGGTGGTTTCTGAAAAAGCAAACCACGCTAAGATAAACATATATAAATAAAAAGAATATCATTAACTATCATTATCTGAACATGGTACATATTATTACAATATTATACTCGTACAAGTTCAAATATCATTATATTGTGGTATTAACATTTAAAATATTCATTATATTTATTTATTTAACTTGAATATTGAATAAATAAGTTTCATATTATATGAATAACACAAATAATTACTGAAATGTAGATCAGTTTAAGAATTAATTATAAATAGATCAATATCCTTTTATATTATATAAATATTAAAATATATTTACAATTTATTTTAATAACAGAAAAATAATACCTACGTCAATTTAAAGCAATAAAAAACGTTTGAAAAAGATAAAAGTAAATTTTCATATACTTTTTGATAATGAATATTACAAATTTTAATCACAATAAACTATAGATTTAATAGAAATATAACGTTTCTAACTTTATAAGTTTACATAAAGTTTAATTTATATTTTTTGTATAAAAATTAACTTGATATTTTCATGTTTTATATACATCGTGTACTTAAAATCGACGTATAAAAAAAACATTGGTAAGGTTATATTATTTGATTCATAATTTTTATAATGATTTTATTTTATGAAAACTTTTATTTATGTCTTAAAAACATATTTATTTATTTGAATTTTGTTTCCCATGTGATGATCGAATAAAATGAAGGATTATAAAAATAAATCAATATCAGCTAAAAAGAAAATGTATATTTTACATATAGCTAAATATAGAATCGGAAAATAAAAAAAAATTGCTGTAAAGCCAGTGATCCGAATATGCACGGCGTACTTACTCACTGATCTGGTAAGATTTACACAATATTGTTGTGTAACACGAGTGGGCGTATTTGAGGAATTTACAGTATAGTAATGATAAAAATGTGAATAGCATTAAAAAGTTCTAGTCTGATCGATAACATTTTTTTTTTTTGTATTATATATTTGAGTCGTAATAAATTCACGGATAATCATATTTCAATGATTCGATTTGTTGTATATTTATTTATTTTTAAATATACATATATTCTTATTATAATCTTTAACAATTATATTATTGTTTTTCATTCAAAAGTTAAAACTATTATCTTTTAAGTTTTTTTAATTTTATCAAAATAAGTACTATTTTGAATACCAAGTGATTGAAAACATGCTATTAAAATTCAACTAGATAAATGTTTTGAAATAAAATTAGAATATATATAAAAATAATGTCAACAATAATATTATTTGTTTGTTTAGTTTTGTATTTATTATTAATTACTATCATCACAAATAGTTATGTGATAACATTTTATCGATTTACGTAAACCATGTCGTTGCATTAATTATTGTTATTTTTATTATGAATTTATAATCAGTTTCATGTATTATCTTATATTTTATAGTTAGTAGGGAATGATCTGGTTAATTGTTTATTTGAATCGGTAAGACACTAAACTTATATACACTTTATTTTATTGTACAATGCGTTTTGTTAATGTTTTTGTTGTGTATTTTTGCGTGTTATATTTATTGCGGTTTTATTTAATATTATCTATAAGAATTTAGTAAGTATTCTGGTGGTATTCAAACTATTGATATACAATATACAATCCATCTGTCGAGTTAGTCAATTGCTAAGTTAAATTTATAAAATTGTGTATTATTACGTGTATATACGATTATTTATAATTTTTGAAAATATAAGACCTTTATTTTATTTTTTATAAATATAGTCATCTATTCTACTCTATATCAGTAGGATATCTTTTACCAATACTAACTATTAAATTCATTTGTCCTACCACAGTTGAAATTATATAATCTCGATAAGTTCATCGAAACACGTAAAATATTATATACTATGTATAATAAATTGTTATCAAAACAATTTTATTATAATAATATGATAAATTAAATTTGTTCAAACAACATGATATTTTTTATTTATTATTTATTTATGTATCAAAAATAGAGTTTTTAACGTCATATACATCTAATTCGATACAATATATTGTGTTATCTTAAAATCCAGAATATAAAATAAAATGTATACAATTATGAATGTTAAACGATGGCCTTGATGATAGCTTAAAAAAATATTTTAATTGAGTTCAGATAAATAAAGAAATGGGCTGAATAATGGTAACAGGATTTGATGTAAAACGTTTATAATAGAAGTTGTATGGAATATATTTCAGCTTTGGTTCCTTGGTAATTTTAAAACTCTATGAGAATATGTTAAACTGTGGCAAGAGCAGCGCATCAGCCGAAAATCAGTCATAAAATATTTACAGCGTGTTGAAACTATGTGACTGATTTGATGTCTATTACTAATAATTTAGTAAGCATAAATAACTACGTCATTTAAACAATTTATTTTTATTTAATAGAAAGCCAGTATTTCAATGAAAATTAAGACATTTTATCACCTATATAAAATATTTTTAGAGAATGTGGATAGGAATTTTGTAATAGAAGAGGTAGACGTTGGCCTCTATTATTTTCAATAGAAGTCTGAAACTGTTTTAATCGTTTTCAAGATGATCTACTCAGGAATAATAACAATGTAGAAGAATGGCATGTCAGCACTGATAAATTGTATGAAATCAGTCATTTGGAAATTCATAGATACGTTAAAAAGAGATCAGACTTTAACTAAAATGTTAAAAGAACAATTATAAAAGCCGGATATATGATGCACTATATATATATATTGTATATTATAACGATAAGTCGAAAATATTAAATAATACCTATAGTACATTATTATAGTTAGTGATTTATAACACTTTTCAACCCATGAAATAGTGACAGATTTTGCTCACAATTTAAAAAAATACACTAATAATAAAAATAAAAATAATAATAATAATAAATATTATATTTTATTTTTTTTGATTTGGTAATAATTGTTAATATCGTATTATTATTGATTATAAACATACCTGTATGCATGAATAATATTTTGTATTTTTTAATATAACTACAATAATAAAATATAATCAATTTAATATTTTATCCGGAATATTGAAATGTAGTTGCATTTACGCGTCCAAAAGAAGTGACACCAATTTGAGTACGTCTGAAGAGAGAAAAATAACGATTACCGGGGAAAACACTTAGTTTTTCTTAATTTAATGTTTGTGTATTCCATTCTAGGTTGTACATTTTTTTTATATTTTCGTTCTTTTTTTTTATTGTATTGGTTGAAATGTTCCATATTTTTATATCATAATCTTACATAAAAACAACATCAAATAGAATAATAAATTAAACTCGTGTGTATGTACCTTTTTTGCTTAATTAAATCAGTACGATTATACGATAATGCATGGCCACGACGTACAAACAACAAAGTATTAATTATTAAAACAATCATCAACTCCTTTAAGCTCTGGTTGAGTTTGTATCAATTAAATGTAATACAAACTAAAAATATACACTATATAGAATAAATATTTTCCAAGTTGATTAATTTACTAACATTTACATATTGTATTTGAATGCTAATGTTTATCTTAATAATTGTAATAAATTTCAATACTTTTTGGAAAAAAATTAGGTACAATTCAAAATTATTATTTTAAATTCTTAGTAGAAAATACTATTGATTTTATAATAAAATTCCCTCATTATTTTTCATAATAAAAATTGACGTCCTTAAATCAAATTATTTAACGATGATATTATGTTTATCATTAGATTGGAAATAAAATATTATTATATAAATACATTTTTGAGGACATAAAAGTTTCATAATGTCTATTGATCTTTAAGAATATTAAAAACAAAATATGATAGTTCAATAATTTGTACTTATCATAAAATAACTACGTAATAATTCACAATATAATGTCCATCAAAGTTTAAATGTCCGTCTGTATAGATATATATATATACATGCAATTTTATTACTTACTAAACGGTATTAAATTCTCGTAAAAATTCGATAGTTTGCCGACCATATAATATGGTATTTTATAATTCCGATACGACCAATATACTTTTGGATTAATTTATTGCGTTATTATTATTAAAAACCTTATTCGAAATTCCCATTTTATAAAATGTTTGCTCAAATGTATTACAGGTACCTTAATATATTTTTTCCATTTTGAACCGACGGTGACGACAAGAGAAGATCTGTTTAACTATTACAACTCCAAAAGGAACCCATAATATTTATACTCAAGAAAGAAAAAATACGTACAGTTGTCTAAAAGAAAGAGATAATCCTTTTCCTGCAATCGGAAATTTACTTATATTACTAAGTATGATTATACGGCATAAAAAAAAAAAAAACAGTAGGTACGTAGTTTTAAAATTTAAAAAAATGTATTTTCTCCTCCAACGTTTTGAGTAGGACAAAAAAAGTAAAAAAATATACACACGTTCAGGTATATAGGTATAACAATTTAACGTTATGATATTACGGGATTGTCACGCGATACGACATTTCAATTAAATATAAAACGTAATAGCGCTGAAAAGCCCTCTACGATAAACTGCATCCCTGCTACCGATGTGCGTCGGTATTATATGTTGTGATGATATTATATTTTTATCAGAGAAAAATAGGATGTCAAGGCTTTTGGAAACGATGTCAGTGGCCCATGATATAATATCTGTATACGGCGAATAATAATAAATGTGAACCGTGTACTAGTGTAATACTTTGGCCGGGAGATGCGTAGTGAATAGCTACAGTGGTAACAGTACAAACAAAATATTTCCTCGTAGAACATCTAAAACGTAGTCGCGTGTTTTTTTTCCGTTCTTTGACTCAAACATAAATATTTAGCGAACATGGAAAAAAAATATCCAAACAGCTTAAAAAAATAATAAAATTAATGATATACCAAAATATTGTGTCATTCCTCTTTACCAGTTTTAATGTAACCAGAAATTTACCGTGGTGGGGTAAATTATATGTACATATTTTTTGTTTTTTAAATGCTGTATATTACCTATATTATTGTTAAATATTATATTATAATTTGCAGAAATACAAAATTCAATTTATCACAATATTATATTATTACTCAACTATACAGCATTAATATGTCTATACATTTATATGTTTCTATTTTTAGTAAATGTGAAATTGTATTTATAAGTTAAAATTATATAAGTAAAAAGTCAAACAAAATTCAAATAAAATCTGAATATTTAAATTATCTTTCATTATATTTACCACACATTTTTTTTTATTCATTTATCAAACTATATTACTCTCTATTTCAACACAAGCTAGATAATATTCTAAATAAATTATTGTATTGTATTATATTCTGTAATTTATAAGGATTATTTAAAAAAAAAAAACGGGTGGGTGAGGGGACAGATCTAGGAGACTGTAACCTTCCAGTTGAGCCAATGTCCCTTACTCAGCGGGATAAGACATACGAATGTCAAATGAACTCGGAGAAATAAAAAAATAAAGCACTATTACCCAATGAAACGCTCCGCTGTGCTCGCAGAGAAAGAAAACTGCGTACTATTAAATTTTAACATTCTTTTCAAATTATTTCTATCCAGCGAGTCAAGACCCGAACGACATTGCGATCTAAAAACTGTAGTGATTTTGTATTATTTTGTATTAAACAAATCGTTCTACAAAATTACAAGTCTTCTAAAGTGTGATACAAAGTAAAGACAACTGAATTAGCCATTTTTTTTTTCTTAAACGTAGAATTCCACAAAAAATAATATTTGTAATGCAGTAAAATCTATTGTAAATGTTGTATAATATTAATAAATTTTCTGTATAAACATTCATAATTATCTATTACTTTAAATTTTAATATAATAATAGATTAATAATTACTGAAATCGTAAACTCACGTGACGATCCACACCGTCATCGAATTACGACGGAGCACCCGTTTGTTTCGCTCCTAATAAGCGTACGCCGAACCGTAATATGGAAATCATAATGATACTTTATGAATACAATTTAACTAGGAAATGCTTACGCGCTCTTTCTTCGCTGCACCGAAAACAGATCCATACACATTATAATAATGTGTATTAAGCGCGTGCATATCTTATGTTAGGTATGGTTTTATTATATAAACCATTTCAAATAATATACCTAGCTATATATATATGGGTACGGTATAAAGGGTGAATTGTTTTACAATTATAATTTGCTAACATAAATATGACGATTTGCATTTTATAACTTTAAAATTCGTTTTAAAATATTTTTACATTAAAATAAGTTCGTTTACAAAAGTTTTATCGAGTTTAGTTTTAAATTGCATAGTAATGATTGTGATGCGCTCTATTGTGTTGGTAACGAAAAAATGGTACGATATTTTAACATTTTTGTAATTAATAAAGTAGAAACACGTTTGTTGGACGATGCTAATTCAGCATCGGCTTTATTTTTATTTTACGACTATAGAGAGTACATGGATTAACATCTACTGTGATAAAAATTACTTTTAAACACAGCTTAGTACTTCACTATATCTACTTAACCCCGATAAAACACGTTTTTATACATTCACTAATTAAAATTAAAAAAATTATAACATAATATATTATGATAAAATTAATATAAAACGTGAAATAATTAAATTTTATTAAACATAAAAGTCAAATTAATATAGATATTATATCAATCGATCCGTATAAATTAATTTTAAATTTTCGAAGACTTCACAATATATCTGTTAATATAATATAAAATAGTATGTATATATAGTGAAATGTAACTATAGATATAATTTTACACTAAACCATAAAATTAAATATCATAATATTATATTCGTTTGAATTACTATAAAATTATATAATTATTAATTTAAAAATAACTATATACATACAACTATACATCATATTATACAATATATTGAAAAATGCATTAAATATCTATATAATAAATAGCAATTATACGTAAATGATAATTTAAATTTCTAATATTTAACAGATAAATATGCTTATTTAACTTATTGTAATAAAGTGTATATTTTCAAAAAAATAAATAAAATACAGTGTGGATGTATTGAAATTTACGTAGGTATATACAAATTAATTTTAAATTATAGAATTAAATTAATTATATTATTGGAGCAATAATAGGCGTCAGATAATAACCTAAATTTATATTTTCTGAAGTTAACGATCTATTTTTTTTTTTATACTTACTGAATTTTATATCAAAGCATAATAATATAGCAAATATTATAATGATAATAAAATATCTATTTGTATACACAAATTCATAACCTCATTGATTTTATTAAATAAAAAACTTGTTTATCTAATTTTGTATTGATTTATCAAAAGGTTCTTCTATACACAATTTAAAATTTTTTATTTCATCTACATGAATTGATTTATTACCTAAAATATTACAAACACGGATTGTTTAAAAGGCTTATTTGCTGTATTGCAAATTACGATTCTACCGTTTGTTTTGTTCTTATTACACCTTTAGTCTAATGAACAAGATATCTAGTTTTCAAATGCAATTTATCAGAACTTTTTAATATTATTAGTCCATGAATAAAATATCATTTATTGTAAGTCATTGTTATTGTAGTTGGCCTTTCATATACAAAGCACTAATTAATTTAAAATAAATAGTGAATACAATAATTATTTTTTAAATTTCATGGTATGAGTATTGCATATTACGGAAATTTGTAGAATTTTCTAATATTTCTGTTACACAAGTCACATCAATATCACTATTGTATACTATTTCATTAAAACCACAAACAAAAAGTCAGCAACTATTTCATAGTTATTTATATTTGAACAAATAAACTCTTAGTGTTCATCGATTGGAACGTATATATTGATAGAATGTAATAAAATTTTAAAACTAAGGTGATTGTTATTGAAAATTGTATTTATCGTTCTTTAGGTAAAGTTATATATGTTATATTTTATATATTTGATTTATTTTATCTTCATTAAATTCAGGGGTTTTTAAACTACCAAGAAAGATACTTCCAATTTTTTTTTTTGCATAAAGTTGATTGAAATTTAAATACATCTATTTTATTTGTTTTAATATAGTTTTAAATTATTATTTTTTGTAATCTCGTTACAAATATACCTAATTCAAATAAATTATTTTCAATTAGTGATATTGATCTTAAGATGAATATTTTTCTAGTAATTCAATATTCATTTGATTAATAATTATTTAAATTTTATTTTTTATTTTTATCAAATAATAATTTATTTTCATTAAATATTGTGTTGATATCGTTTTAATAAAATTATTTACTGTGGTTCTAAAAACTGACACTTAGTTTGAACTACAGTAGTATTACAATATTCCGAACATAGGTTATTCCAAAAGGCGTGGTAGCAATAATAAATTTAATTAATTTAAAGAAAAAAATGTATCAATTATTATATTTATTGTACTCAAATAGTTTATACGCAAATTAATAAAAACAATTTAAATTTAAAACGCAAGGCAATTTTTTAACTAAGTCATAAGTAATCCGAACGACCCCTTTTCTCTTCAAATTACCGGGACGCTACTGTATATGTATGACTTATATTGTAGGTATCATATCTTTTTTATCATATTCTAAGTTGTTTATTGTACTATCATACTTCCGTATATCGTCAGAATCGGAAATTCCAAACATACAGACTCAAATGATTGTCTAACCTCTAAGCTTTTTCTAGCCATTTGTATAATACTTTTTCATCTATATATTTTTTATATATTTTTCAATCTGATTTAAAGATATTTAGTAAGTGCTATTAATTATTGAAAATTGGTCAATTGTTCTTAATATATTCTTTCTATCACCAAGCTACTCGTTTGTTAAATAATTTTAATCAATGAACGTATTTATGGTCCAACTATTTACATCATTTAATGAGTTAAAAATTAAACGTAGTCATCATAACTAATCTGGTCTAAATACTTACTATATTATTTTGGTACAATTTTTTTTAATAACCACGGTGGCAACAGTCAGTTAAAAGTGCGTCTATTGTAAATAATTTTAAATATTTGTATATTATATTGATGTATAATATATTCTATCATAAATTGTATTTTCTATATAATAAAAGTAGGGTTGCAACTATTATATTTTGAGATTTCTCGCTATATTATAATTAATATTTAAAAAAGTTGCTTACAAAGGAAAAATATTTTATTATAAATTCATAATTTATATTAGAAAAATTTAAATCATAAGACTGCTATAATACCTATATAATCTATAATAATATGTTATGGGTATTTTGAATAATTAAACGTAAAATATATTGTATTATATAGATAAGTACAGGTATAGCATAAGGCATAAATAACATTGTCAATTAAAAAATACATGTACACGTTACACCCGCATATTATGTGTTTGTATTTTACAATTAATGCAGAACATACCAAATTTGAGTTCAATAGAACCAATGTTGTATTATTAGCATCAAAAGGACGCTTCTGTGCTACATCCGCATGTGCTGTCTCCGTCTTATAAAAACACAATATAGCAAATTTGCATTCAGTAGAACCAACTGTAAGTTGTTAGCTTTAATATTAGAATCAATTGATCCATTATCAAAATAAAATGTAAGAATATTATCTGTGATTAAGTATTTTAATTGTCAAGCTAAATATGATCTAAATATTATTTTTAACTTGTATATAATTTTTATAATACTCATATCTTACTTAAAATTAAATATCAAAGAAACTCCATTGATTAGACATAGATAATGTTCTTACCTTTAATTTTGATAATGGGTCTAAAATGCACTCTAATATTCAAATAGGAACATATTTTATTAGTAATAATTGTTAATAAATTAATATTATTTTTGTTTTAAAATGTAATTTATTAAATTTAGTTGAACAGATATTTCATTTTTTTTTTATATATTTATTTTAGTTTTATTTATTTTTCTAGAAGATATAACGGACTTTGTTGAACATTTAATTTTTTTTTCAAAAGTTATAAAATATGTTAACACTTCATCGTCGTCATAAATAGGTACATTTTAAATTATGTACAATAAAGTGATATAATTTTTATTTTTTGTATACTAAAAAATAATACTTAATCTAAAGATACGAAATCTATTTTAAAAACTAAAGGTAGCACAATAATATTACATTTCAACTGTATTTTAATAGTATATGAAGACACAAGTAAGTTGACATCAAAGATACAATTTCTTAAAGCGTTTGCTTTATGTTCTCTTTAAGTGCTTTTATTTTAAATTGTTCATTAGTTTTAGATACCTACTGAGCAAAGTAAGAAAGCCGTTTGTTTTATTTTTTCAGTGAACACATTTTAGGGTTATAAAAGCACTATAAAAGTTTTTATAAGTTTTCAGATTTTGTTTCAAACATTAACTTTTATAATTTTAAATTGTCCAATTCTAAACAATGCATTAGTATTTATAAAAATATTCAACTACAGCTTAGTAAAACATTGATTATTTCTTACTATATTAACAAATATAGATAAACATTAAAAACTTAAATCAATCGGTTTAAATAAATATATTTTTAGGATTTTCGAAAATAATTAAGTAATTAAATAAAATTCCTGTATTTTTCAACCAAGTATATAGAGTTGATTTCTACTTTGACAAACAAGTTGACAGTCGGATAATATTTGAAAATTGGCAAAATGTACTTATGACAGTGCTCATTTATGTAAACCATTCCCTATGTACCTAATATAAGTTACTATAACATATTTATTGACGAAGTGGAAATATAAAGGGTGATGGTTTGAGTTCAAACACCTACAAGCTGGAAAGTTGTTACACATTGTATGCCATTACGGGTACCAAACGAGAACGAATTGAAAATTATTTATTTATTTTAATTAATTATTATATTGATACTTATATGCATGTACGGGCAATAGAATCAAACTTATCGTGTTGATATGTGTGTGCTGTTAGCGATATACGAATTGGACATCAATAAAAACTTATCAATAAGTTATATCTATCGAAAATTTAATTATTCAATGCTATTTTTTAAAATATTTTTGTACGACAAACATACTTGAGATACCCACTCAAACCCACTGTTCACTGTACCGGGTTCAAACTAGAGTGATGTTCATTGTTGATCACTGCATTTTATATTTATGTATAGTTAGATAATGTTTTTTTGAGGTTATGTTAAAAGTATTTTAAAAATAAACTGCTTGCATGTGACTGCACGTGTTTACACATTTATACACAAACTATAGTTACTATATATATATATATATATGTATATAAGTTATATAACACACAGACAATAGCTCCATATATAATGTAATCTAGATAGGTATGTAGTTTACTTTGAAAAGTGTTGTAAGGTGAACGAGAAAGTAGCGAAATCGTTATTCTTATAAGTAATGTTTTGGTGCAAAATATGATGTATAAAATAATATGAATATTTTATAATTTATAAGATATTACTATAAGACTATTTGATTATAAATAGATTGAATATTAATTTAGAAGACAATTTTTCATTGAGAAAATATATTTTCAAAATATTATTTGAATCCGTCAAGCGTGGTATAAAAATCTCAAATTAGTTTTATTGGATAAGAAACTTAAAATAGAAAAATAAAGTGAATATTGAATTAAGAATAAGATAAATGCATTTAATTTTACTTGGATACTTATAAACATTAATTTTAAATATTTTAAATGTGTGTGTTTTTATAAAAACAGATTTATTTAAAATTAAACTTAAATTATTATTTAGATATAAATAGTTATGTGTGAAATGAGAAAATGTAAGTAAAAAACCGGGTTAACCTGCAAAATGCAAAGCGTTTGAAATATACATAAACTACGGAGTAAAAATATAACATCTAACAAATTCATGCTCAATATAAATATTTAAAAACTGCAAAAGAATTTTTCCAGTGTATGGTGAAATTTATTTTAAGAAAATGTTAAATATTTTAGTATTATTTATCACAAGTACCTCAAGAATAAATATTAACAGACAAGTATGCAATTTTTAAAAATTGTTATTGTACGGGTAATGTAGCAAGTAGGTATTATTGACATTTACAACCTTAGGCTATAAAGTTATACCATCGTCGGTAATTCGTTTTCTTAACGAATGAAAAAACCCATTTAAAAATCAAGTGTCACATATTATATTTATTTGTAAAAAAAAATAAAGTAATACGATGTTTAAGTTGAAAGCGCATTAGGTAATCGTATACATTACAACTATATATGTAGGTACAGCAATACGTGACATAGAATTTCGAATTTATCGAAAACGCGTTCATAATGATGATTATATTTGTATGCTAAATGTTGTTTAACAATCATCAATATCATTACCATCATTGAATCTAATTGTTTTGATTTCTATTTTATGATATTGTACGACAACGGTAATAAAAAATAATTGAATGATTATGCAGATTTTTTTTTCAAAAATTGTAATATTGTGAAAATATCACAAAAAAATTTAAATATATGTATATAATATTTAAGCTTAATGCTTGTATAATGGGTGAACTTAATTTTTGTACAAAACACTAAGTTAATTACATTCAAAAACAGCGCCTGTCGCTTGCATTTTATTACGTATCGATGTGTTACAGCAGCAGACATATAATCGCATTTAAGGTAGATATTATCTATAAAGGTAAAAATTCTTCCAGTTAATTGTACACGTACTTACATTAATATTAAGAATATTGAAGTATTTAGGAAATATATAAATTCAAAGAATAACGAGGATAGGTAATTCTAACATTCTAACATTATTATTATTATTATGATTATACGTATTTTATGTAAAAATTAAACCAAATATAGGAAATTGTATTTAAAATGTAGGTTAGGTTAAAAAAATCACAATTTGGTAATAAGTTATAAAAAACATATCACATATTAATATAACCTCGCATAGTGATATAAATATATAATTATTTCGTTTTTACCGGAAGCTTTTACACCTCTTCGTCATGTTAGATGATGGTAGAATTGGGAACTGGGAAGTAAAATTAAATTAGGTATATTATGTCATAAAATGTGGAGTCCTTTACTGTAATGAAACAACAAAATTGTTCTTGAATATCTGGCGATGCTAATGGATCCCATGAGATATTAATGATTCATGGTCTTTGAGGATTATACATTCAGTCCTTACCGTTTGTTCTCAATCCAATAAGTTTTCACCTTCCGGTAAATAAAGTCTAGTCATATAGGAGTTTATTTATTTTTTTATAAATATTTTTATTATACACTTATTTAATATTATTTTCATTAAAATTGTAAATATAATTATGATGTAAAATAGTTTTAAAATATTTTTTTTTATTTTTTTTTCATACTTGTATAATTTATAAATAAATACGTATTTAGGTACATCATTAATAAAAAATTAATATTTGATCATTTATAAAATAGAATTTTCACTACTCGGAAATTAAATATGTAAAACTTTTAATCCAACCAAAATAAATTCGTTTGTAATGTTTTTTCTACCTAATTTTAACGTATTTCTGATTAAAATAATAATAGTTTTATTAAAAGCACTTTTGAATGTATTCAATATGAATTTTAGAGACTATAATAATAATAATATATTACAATGTAAAAACAATTAACAATCACAATCGAAAAACTGCACACATAGTTATGATTAATGATATAAAAATTAAACGCATTCGATTTAGATTTGAAATGTTTATTTTTACTATAGGTAACGTATTGCAATGTACATTTAAAACTATTTTGCGACTAGAATCAGCTACAAAGTCGTATTGTATAACTTTCTACCAAAGCAATATTTCAGTTGCTACACGCTTCAACGCTTGGAGCAAAATGGATTGAATCAAAAACAACTTCTAACATGTTTGGTTACTGGTTGTAAGTTGATGAAAACTTCATAGCACACGATACACTAGACACGTTTAGCATACTATGCGTTTTTAATGGCCGTATAGTCGTGTGTAATCGTATGTGTTATAATATTATTATAATTTTGAATTTTAATCGTATATTATAGTGATAACGTATGCTATGCGAGTTATTCCTTTAGGAAAATATTTATTATTTATTCATCCTATTAGTATATTTTAAGAGGATTGCTTATGGAGCTCTGGTAATTCGAGAAATGTTCATTTCAAGAAATTAAGAAATTAAGAAATAATTTTTATTTTTCAAAGTTGAAATCTAGAATTTAGAATTTTCTCATAACATTAACTTTACAATTTAATGTAAAATAAATTAATAATAATTTAGTTTAGTTCTGTAATCTAATGTTTCGTATACCTACAGTTATGGAGAGTACTGATGTATATTATACCTCAAAAGATTCATAAACTATGTTTTGTGGTTATAGGTATATATACAATTACGTACATAAATAATATATTAGTACCAATTGCATAATAATAATTATTTTGAAGAAGCTCATAAAATGCTTTCAAGAAGACTTAAAAACTTACTTAATTTAATACTTACAATTAAATATATCGAGATAATTTTTATTTAATTTAGAAAAAAAATGAACATCTAGAATTTTATCTAATTTCGTTTTTTAAATAAAATATTATATTTAATTTAACTCAAAAAAAAAAGAGAAAAGTAGATAACTACTCTGCTGTACAGCAAGAATTGAGTATACCTCTTCATTAAGTAAGTACTGGATATGTTAAATTTGAATTTAATAATAAATCATTGTATACGATTTAAATTACTTTGAGCAAAGACAAATCAACTTTTTGATATCTATGGTAACCAAAAAATTATTAATAATATTTCAGATAATAGACAAAATATATTTAATTTATTTTATGATATTAGAATATAATACAGTTCGTATTGTATTAGATTTTATAATGATGTGTTTTTTTGAACATTAATATTTGTAAAAACTTTAATATCATTATTAAAATAAAAGTTTTGTAACATTGATTAGATGTCGGTAAAAAATTATTTGCTTCGTTAAAATGTTTAAAAAGAAATGATCCTATGAAATTTTTAACAATGGAATTAAAAAAAAATCAAGTGTAAATCCATAATAATTTTTTGAGTGTTTATAATTCGAATTTTGACAAATTTTGTGAAGGTTATGAAAATTTTCACTTACAACTATCACGATTCATAATCTATTTATTTATGTAAATTTACTTATTTAAACTGTTAAACAATTGATTGTAATATGATAACAATATAATATGTACACGTATTGTTATAATAAATTTAGTTTTGATGTATACAAATGTAAATAATACAGTTTTAAACCAACCATTAATCAACGACGTCGTTAGTATTATAACTGAAACGCATCAAAGTTAATGTGTGTTTTATTTTATTTTAGGTGTTAATTTGTATGATTATTAATCGTAATCAAATATGTGCTGTGAATAATTTGCGTGGGTATATAAAAAAAGTAAATAAAAATGGTTATATAAGTAGAATTTTTTATTAAAACAAAACATGTCAGTTAGGTATACATAGTAAGTCTTGTATATTTTTTTTTATTATTTTGAGATACTAAAAAAAAATCTTACGGTACTGGTGTAGCTAATCTGCCTATTAAATATGCCTTGTCACCATTGATAAAATTGTCATAAACTTCCTAAAAGAAATAAACTTAAGTCATATTCAAATCTATTATATTTATATTAATATAAAAAGAAAAAAATAATTAAAATCCAAAAAGTTTATATAATTTATTATAATAAGTACACATAGAGCTTAAACACTGAAAATATTTCTCATTTGCGCATTACTGAGATTCCGATGAAATTATTTCATGGCAAAAAAAAATCTCTTGGATAATAAAATAAATTGTGTTATCGATCTTTTATATTAATAACCCGGAAAAGTATAAAATGCAATACGTATTTGTTTGAAATTTAGCTGTAACGTACGAGTTAATGACTACTACGACGTTTTAATTCGACAAAGTTAAACAAGTTAAGTAACCTACATTAGCGTTGTTGCACATATATTTTCTACTTATATATTCAGCAAGGATCGTGCTAACAATATCACTGCAGGAAGCGAGCCTGTGCATTGCAAATAATTTAAGTATGAAATATTATGTAATGCGCCGACTATTGAACAGGCCCGCTATGTTGTTGTTACTATTATATTATCATTTCTTGTTCGCCAAAATATATTCTATTCCGTTGACCGTTGCCCGGCTAGTCCAAGTCCTTTAAAACTTGTACACAGCGCAACGGTTCGAAAGCCATAAATATATATAGGGGTTACACCTAACACGGGTGTAACGCGCTATATGTATCTAACACGCTTATTACCGTATACCCGGCAGAGCGTATTAATACGCGGGATTCATTTCCCTTATATATTATTAATCCATTGAAACCTTCAGCGATGTCGATTTATCATGAATATTCCATTTTAATTACGCAACATAGTATATTAAGACTTGGGTACGGTAAATTATATAATAATAATAATAATATGTAAAATATCGCGTGTTATCATATTATAGGTGCTTTATAGTTTACTGTACTATACTATATCCTATATCTTAACGAAAAAAAATTCAATTTCGTTCAACGACGATGTCACAGTGCACGGAATTATTATATTTTGGTTTCAAATCACATGTTTTCACACCGAAAACATTATTTTTTCGCATGTCTACGTTTTAAATACCTACTCGTAATAATGCGATCGATCACAAAAGTTTACTTTGGGTTTTTGTATATACAACTTTTAACGAGTTTATCGATTAAAAGATTGGTTGGTGTTGCATGAAATAAATAAAGTGAAGTCATCATAAATTATAAATAAATAAAGGAGAAATAAAATAAATAAATAATATTGACATCTGACAAGGATAACAACAAACTGAGTGAAAACTAAAAAGCATCTATTTGAACATTTAAAGGCCGATTGTAAATAAAATAAAAATATTTATGAGATGTTTATGTATGGGACCTGCATTTTCTAAATTATTTACATAATTTTTATGAATAATATTTTTATTTAGTTTTAAACGTTATTCTTTAGTATAATGTGTACATTTGAAGGACTTAAGGTTTGATTTTATATTGATGAATAGTATTATTAATGTTTGAAAATAGTTATTTTATTAATTTTTATTTCAATTTGGTTTCATCATCGTATAGAACCTATTATATTTAATTGGATGAACTAAAACATAGTAAAATATAATATTATATGTATTTTGCATACATAGCTGATGTACAACTATTATAGTTATTGCAATATTTAAAAAAAAAAATATTTGCATTTTAATTTATATAAAAAAATAGGCAATATTTTAAAATCAAAACTATAAATCAGTGACCCAGTTTGGATTACTTATTATATTTCACTAGTTGCAGGTTATAACATTATGTTTGGTTTATTAATTGCTGACGTAGTTACCGACATGTGTTAGTCAGTTTTATTGACTATATTATAACTAAAAAAAAAATTATAAATCTTTATGTTATGAGATACATAATATATTAATTATGTGAATAATGTAAGCACTAATTATATAACAATATTACCACCTCAGATAACTTATTCAACTTCATTGCTGAACACTAATGCAATGCTTAAATAGTAATGTAAGGCATAATAATTAGTTTAATTTTGCACTGTTAAAGCCTGGTTCTCTCTTTATTACATTAAATTGCTATAAATACTGTTTTAATGGATGTAATAATTTACTTTATCCTTTTGTCGTTTATTTTGAAGAAAATCTATTTTAAAATGCATACATAACATAATAATTTAATTGACGCATGAACAAATCTACTCTAGTGATAGGTACCGTCAATGGTATACGTATACTATCTGGTCTAGTTATCAATCGGCTACTGTAGTTATGATATAAGTTATATTTAGAAATGAATATCAAACAGTGATTAATTGTTATATACTATTTAATGATTATATTTAATAATTGATAATAATAGTTACAAGCATAGTGGCTTATCACGTACAAATATGAGAATCTCGCTTTGGTAACAATATACGTAATATACGTATATGTAATATAAATATGATTTGTTAATGAAATTAATTATTATTTTATTATTTTTTTATTTTTTTTGTATTAACAGTATATATTTAGTTTTAACAAAATTATTGTATTATCACCATTCACCATGTTTAGTATTGTTCTGAACATTTATCATTCCTTATTCTGATTGTATTAGTTTTAACGTAAAATATTTGTTTCTACGATTTTGACGTTTATCTATAACTTTGTAATGAGTATAAATTACATTATACGGCAATGACAACTTTCCAGAACAACTGTATAAATAATGAATTTTCAAAATCAATTTTGGACGATTAACTGTCAAAAACGATTTAAAAATAGGAAAACAGAAAACAGAAAACAGTTGGTGGCTATACTCTAACAAAAGTAAGGTTTAAGATACATAATCGAGTGAGATTAAAAAAAATATATTAAAAATAAATAATATGCAGTGTTAATGGCATTTAAAATTATTTTATTTATATTATCATTTATCAAAATATCGAAATTTTAATAAAAGTATGAAGCAATTGATATATTTTTAAAAATGCGTCAAGAAAAAAAATAAATATTTAATAAGATAATCTTTATGTTCAGTTGATTTTTTATTCAATTAATTTAGCTCATTTATAAACTTTACCAATAATTTTTGTAAATTAATTTGAAGTGTAACATGAAGATTTATTAACAATATACGTTTTTTAAATTAATTGAAACTTATAGTGTGTATAGAGTTTATTTTGTTGGTTTATTTCATTTTAGCGTTTATTTATTACGACGTCGATAAAAATATATTAAATTTATTATATAATTAAATATTTTATTAAATTTAAAAAAAAGTCAACGATAAGAAATAATTAAATTGTAAGCATTTGTATTTATTTAAAGATTTTTCAAAAAATAATAATGTTCGAATCCATCGTATTTAACAATAGAAATCAATGTTTATACCTGTTGTACCCAACTGGTATAAATCTACACACAAATTACGTCCTGAAAAAAAAAATAATTATAAGTGGGTACACAAATTGCATTCGGCTTTATCTAAACGACTACATCAATTTTGTCTGGTTTTTAAAATTTTTAAGTGTAATTGATTCAATATTTGTGGATGAAACTTTTAAAAGATGCTCATCATTTTTTACACGATTTGTAAAATCCATGGCTTGAAAAATAATAATTGTATACATTAATATTTAATACACCCATCATTATTAATCATATGGCTATCAGTTCAAATGAAAAAATACAGGTTTTATTTAGGGGAGGAAAATTCAAACGGTTGGTTTAAGTCGAGAACACACAAAAAAAGGTTAAGTTTTCCATTCAAGTTTTTACCAGTTTTTTAATTTTTTAATTTTAATTATTATATTATATTCATATAATTTAAACCTACAAATTTTCATTTGCTTACTTTTAATTGTATAAAAACGACAACAATCAATATTTTTAACTTACTTACCGATAATTTACTATTGACAGTTCTAAGCCTGTGTAAAATGGAAAGAAAATAATGTTTTTATATTGGGACGCAATTCGTGTAGCCATTAAATATAGTTGGAACGCAATTCATATGGAAAAGAGATTTCGGGACGTAATTCGTGTGCAGCGAAATAAATATTTATTTTCTTATTATGATTGAAAAAATACTAAATACCATTTGAAATTTATTTTAGCCGGATAAAATATTATATTAATCCAACATAATATATGCTTATTTTAATGATAGACAATGTATAAATAGTGAAATAAATATGATAATTGTTACTTATTATTCTTATAATAATTATAAATATATTGTGATTTGTGAAATGCAACACATTGTAAAACAATTAAATTATCTATATTGAATATTAGTTGTTACGTTGTTTCTTTTATTATGCTGAAGAAAATAAACAAAAATATTTTACACGTTATTACAATTTATTTCAATCAATGGAGTAAAGATAAATCCCGTGGGCTTGAGGCAATGGCATACCCGGGATTCTAGTATTGTGAATTGTATATGACAATATATATATATATATATATATATATATATATATTTAAGGTTCTTAATAGAAACGTCACACATTCACACCCGCATATAATGTAGAGAACATTATTTACTAAATAATATATTGATTTTACAATGATATTTGTTATTTTTTTGTCTGACTCTGAAGACACTTTTTTGTGTAAAAAAAATGCTCCGATTATTAATTTCAGTGGAAGTTTTTGATAGAAAATTTATTTGGTTGGTATTTTTAGGAAGTAAAAATTTAAGATTTTCTGCACTTTTTAAAATAATCAGAAAAATTAAAATAATATTTTAAAAAGGTGGAAAATAGGTAATCATTGCTTTTTATACTATTTTAGAAGTTGCGGAGTGTATGTATTGTCGTTGAGTAGGCACTATAATGGATGGCATTGTGTTAAAATTTAATTTAATAGTAAATAATTATGTACGATAATGGTTGTAAATGATTCTGAGTGAAATCTATCTATATTTATGCTAATTATACAATAATAATAAATACTCGAATTTTTATTTAGTTTTTTTTTCCTGATTATTTAAAAAATAAATTAAGATTTACAATTTTGAGTTTAACCTCTCAGAAGTGCCAACTAGATCCAATTTATACAAAATATTTCTATCAAAGTTTATTATCAGAAAAAACTACTTTATTATAGAAATAGTGTCTTTACACACTCACACTCAAAATAATAAGCCATTAAACAATTAAATAAATTCGTTGTTAAGCTTATATTTTGTTAAAAATTTAAAATTTAAATATTATTAAAAAATAATTGCTTGATTATTTTTAGTTATTAAAAAGTTAGACTATCTTACCTCATCTAAATTATTTTTCATCGTGTACAATAATTTATCAATTAAACAGTACACTCTTACTGCGTAGTTAAATGGTAAATGGATCTACTTCTCCTCTTTAAAATATATACTTTTTAAATAATTTTTATATTATTATATTATCTAATTAATTAATTATACAAATAAAGATTATAACTTAATATAAAAGTAGTGATAAATAATTATAATAGTTATCTAGCTATACCTGTTTAAGCATACTTACATTATATTGTAATTATAAAATATTATACATGAGTACAATTTTAATATGTAAGTTGCATAAGCTTTTATTTCCGTGGAATTTTTTTATCGAGGTATATAATCATTTAATGTGTTTTGTTTTCTATTAAATTTTTTTCTAGGATTTTATCCTTGATCTCTTTATAGATTACTATGGAGTATAGGTAGTAAATAAAATGTTAAAAAAATTTAAAAATTTAAAAGTATATATTATATAATAATAGCTTATTTTATAGCTAGCTTTTTGAATAAAAATTTAATATCCGTGATTTAATGTTTGAATAAATTACCAAGTATACTATAACGGTATCAATTTTAGCTTTGAAATAGGTATTTATTATTATCTTTCTCTAATAAGAGTGAAAGCCACGTACGTATAAAGATTCGATTGAGACCTGATGAGTACAGTTTTTAAAATAATGATTGTTTTCTTTTAATAATTTTTTTTTTTTTTTTTAATCTGTCCAGGTAGAGAATAATAATCGTATGTGATGATAAAGATAAAAAAAATAAGATATATGAATCATAAAGTGAAAAACCCTACTACTGGAATAACTTAAAAAAATGATTATTAAAATTTTAAATATTTGTTTAAATGGAAACAGTCTTATGTAGTTATATCACAATTAGGGCCACATAATATCGAGAAAAAAATTCTTTAGTCAACGGTTTGGATTCAGTAACAATTTTTGATTAAAATACTTATTGCACGTTGTTGATATAATACATCTTTATTGACATTGATATGTTTTTTTCTATATAAAAATATATTTTATAGTTTTTTAATAATAATAATAATATACAGGTTATCATGCTTAATACCTTAAATGTTTTTTATTACACTAACTAAATGTTATGAACAAATAACTAATTTAATATTATTTCAAAATTCGATTTTTATGTAGAAACATATTATGTTCAAAAATATAATATTTAAAATGAATGCTCTCATTCAAAAAAGTAATAAACTTAAAAATCACCCAGCCGTATTGCTTTAGCATTCACTTTGTAGTTTGCACGCTGCTACTAAATAAAACTGTAGCTACCACATAATTTGTTTTGCGTTGAAAATAACATAACTTTTTATTTTTGCTTCCTATGACGTACAAGAAAAAGTAACAAACATTATAAAACTAATTTTAAAGAATATGCTTCAGGATATCCTAATTTTATATGAGTTATGTTGATTTCGACGTGACATTGATATTCTGACATTATACATAGTGTACATTGATATAATAATGATAGTAATAATAATAATAATAATAATAATAATAATAATAATAATGCATTTAAATAATTAAAAAAAAACTTTTTTATGTACACAATAAAGTAAAAATCCATTTGTGAATCTAATATTTTAAATTCAACCGAGCTTAAATAAATAAGCAGTAAAAATATTTTTATGTTTCCGCTAACGTTTGATAAAGTTAAATTCAATGAAAACAAAAGAAAGTATTCCAATTTTCGAAGTTTTAAATTGAAATGATTGATATAATTGTAGCTAATAAATGTTTTATACAGTTATTTATTTTTAAATTAATCAAAGTACTTAAATCGTTGAATTTAGAGTAAACAAATTCTGGATTGTATGATTATAAAAATTGATGTTTTTGATATATTATATCCATATAATCATTTTAGTATTCAATTCGTAAAAATAAAGCACTTCGTATCACATACATTATTTTTATTATCAGATTTTTTTAGTGACAAGTATTTCTTTAAATACATAATTCATCTTTTTTTCGTTGATAACATCTATTAAATTTTAATTGTATTCGTATTAAAACATATAATTTCACAAAATCTATTTACACACTATTAAAATATATCAAAGTGAAATAGTAACTAACAAAAAAAATATTGATGTACAAAATAATTTTAACATAACCGAATAATAAAACCTATTTATTGAGTTATGGTTTTTCAAACTCTGAGCAAAGCGATTTATATATTAATTTTTCAATGATTTGTGCTTATATTTTTATTTTTATATCTATTATTAATTATAGAGGAAGTAAAATTAGTTCTTAATTAATTTATATATCTTCAAATTCAACAATAAATATGAATAATAAAACATGTTTTACAATGTTTTCTGCAAAAAATAATTCAACCTACTGCATCACAAACAGTAAAATAAATTACTTTACCTAATATTAATGTCAAATAATATGACATTAAATATACTTAGTAATGTAGGAGATAAACCATATTTATTTAAAATCATTTTTTGTATTCAATGATATATCATAGAGTTCAAATTTATCATAATAGGTATGTAAATTATACAATGCAGTGTAACTCATCAAATACAAGGTTTATAATTAGTTTATAATTTTATTAATATTATTTAGTGTTTATTTTATTTTTTTCTTAAAGAAAAACAGATATGCTGTTTATTATGAGTTTATTTTGTTTCATATTTTACATTTTTAATTGTTATGTAAGTTTAATAATTTTTGGTATTTGTTCATCCAGAAATAATATTCAAGAGTTGATAATACATATTATCAAACATTTCACACCTATACAAAATGTATCAGTTAATATATTATGAAATACATTTTGGAGTTAGAGAAATAGTCACAGAAAAGTAATAAAAAACGACAAAAAAAAATAAAATGTTGGTCTAGTTTTGCTAGTAAACTTTAATTTCAAGTAGTTAAGCCGATTGATGTCAGAATATTCTGAACTATTTACAACAAGTCGTAATAAGAAATGCAAGTTATATTTATGGTTCACATTATTTCTACATACAATATTATGCTTCAGAGGTATCTATGCAATGAAATATGTGATGTGTATAATATTATGACTAAAATAATTATACATGATATACAACATTCAACAAGTTCGGTAATATTATAAGGTATCGAGTTTAACCAGAAATGAATTCTAATAATAAACAAAGAGTATCAACTAAATTGTGTTAATATATTTTAAAACGATGCTATAAAATAATCGTATTTATGCGGTGTATGAATTATCTTTACAGGACTCTGCAGGTGATTTAGTGTTTCAAGTGTTTCTACCACACTTCATTGAATCAAAAATATTTCATACGTTGATACTCACGAAGTTTTTCTCCTTAATAAATTCATTCTTCATTTTTTAATTCAACTATAGTGAAATTTTCTGTGTAGACAAACATTTGCATACGCTAGCAACGCGACGTAAAACGTCGTCGTTATACACGTCTAGCGAACAAAACGTGACAGATTTTTCTAATGTATTGCTTTAAGACGGTGTGTAATTATATTTTGTGCGTGAGTGACGTCTAAAATAAAACGTTCAGATGAATAGAAAAAAAAAAGATTTATTTTTTACAGAAAAATCAGTGTTTATTGTTTTTCGTGTGAGGCTTACAAATTATACTCCCCAAAAAATATCAAATTAATACTGTCATAATATTACAGTTTAATATTTATATTGTTATTATTATTCTCATACTTCGCGAATTCGTGTTGAAAAAAAAGATGTGCATCCTAGGAAATAATAAATCGTTTATTGTAAAGAGCACCGCAAACAATATGCACGATGAAAAGTCGAACGAGGTGACGTTTATTAATACGAACACACATATTATACGCCAACAGAGACATAAAATACGTGAGTGGTATCTAAAGTTTGATACTTTTTAATGAAATCTGCGAAAAACGTAATGGCATTGGTATTTGTAGCAGAGTTGTTATTATAGTAAAATAATACTATTATGTTTGTTTCAAACAAAATTAAAGTTGGTTTTTTTTTAATTAAAACTTTATTTACAATTCATACTAAAAATAAAATAAGTAAATATAATACGAGATAATGATATAGATGGCTTGATGGGCGTGGATGGGAATACCGCTTATTAATGACAACACATTCTATTTAATGATAATATGTATAGATATATTGAATTTTTAATTTTTTAAGATAAGATTCTTCAGATAATCTATTCGGTGTGTCAATATTACATGGTTTAGTATGTTATTTGATAGAATTTATATCAATAATAGTTGATATTTTATTAGCCGATGATTTAGGTTAAAAGTGAAATTAGTGGATTTATAAGATTTTTCTTTTAATTTGGAATGCAATGTTTTTGTTTAATTTTTTCTGGAATTCACTATGATTTCTGTAAGTTTGCTTTATGTTTGATGTGTAATGTGTACCATATGAATAGGTTTGACTGTAATTTAAATGATTTTTGTGTAAGGTATTATTGGTATCTTTTGCCGATCTACGACTATATTGGCATTATAATTTGAATTGTCTTTTAATTTCGCTTGTATTTGTTTTATTTTTGTTATTAGGTTAGTTTTCGAAAACACTGTAGATTTTTGAAATTTTTTTATCGGTGGTAGTTGGTGGGGCGATTTCTTTGTATATAATGAACATTTTATTGGTAGATCGCGATTTTTAGTGTGAGTGTCAACGTTTTTACCATAACAGACACATAGAATGTTTGTAACATTATGTTTTAGCGTAGATACCCATAGTTTTGGAAGTTGAAATATCGAGTTATCTGTTTGCTAATTTGAGATACTTTTATTTTTAATGTAGCATAAATATTTGAGCAAAAATTCATCTTTGTTATCTAGTGCAAATTTTAAATCGACTAAAAATAAATGTAAGGGTGTATTGGATGTTATATTATGAGCTTTTTAAATGTTTTTCGCTATGAAACCTATTTTTTTAAGTCCTTCTTTAATATAGCTGAGTTGTATGATAAGATTTGATAAATATTGGAGGGTGAGTTTTGAAATGGTTTCGTTTACCGTAGTGGTTTTTATCCAATTTAAGGCTTTCAAATCTATTAAGAGTAGAAAATTGTGTGTGTTTATTGGTTTTATTTGATTTACGTATACTCGTATAAATTTAATAGTAACGATAATCTAGCTGAATTTAAACTTAAATATATATAATATAAACATAATGATCCGAGTTCAGCTTAAATTGAAGATTTCATTTATATCTACATCATATTAGGGTTTTTCTTACTAGATTGTTGTGTGGTATTCTGATTTATAATATTAATCGGTAAAACTAATAGCGTTTGTTGAATTTACATTGAGTTAATTTGATCGAAAATTGTGTATTTCTATACACGGCCCCTAGAATATAAAACTAATGAATAATTTAATAAGTATATTTTTTTATGGTGTTATAAAAAAGTTATTTTAAATTTTGATAGTGCCAACATTTTTTCTCGGAAAATTACTGATATACTTTAATCGTATTTAGACCTTAAAATGTTTTATAAAAATAAATTATGTGCCATTGAATGCTTATAATATATGTTTATCCTAATTGGAACCTAAGCTCTACCCGAGTATTATTGTCGTATACGAAATTAAATTGCTTGTGTTTTAGATTTGTGTATGCTTACATAAGCATAACTAATTTATTTATACTAAAATTAATATGAATTACGTTTATTAAAACTAAGATAATAATATTACAGAGATAAATATATGAATTAAATTATAAACAATACTTTTGGGGTAAGTGTTAAAGAAGACCAGCTTATTGTGACACACTGGTTTTTTAGCCGGAAATATTGTTATGTAATGACTTAAGAAATTATAATACATGAGTACATAATTTATAAGCTCTAAGATATCGTACCAAATATCGACAGTTTATAACAGGGGTCTCTAAAAAATTATATTTGCGGTCCATATAAAATAAAATCTCTTAATTGTAAAAAATGTTATAAGCCCAAAGGTAAAATGTACATAAAATTACGATAAAAGTGATAACACGCGTATGCGATAATAATAAGTGATATTATTATTTATTTATTTTATTGATATAAACGCCTTTAAGCCTCAAGTACTGTTGTATATTATATATATATATATATATATATATATTATTTTTTTATACTTAAATATAAAGTCTATAGATATTATGCATATTTTTAAATTATTTATTATTGTTTGAAGTCCCAAATAAGACTTCTTAGTTCTTAGTTTGGAAGACTCGCTGGTTTATTATAACAAAACATAATATATAGCTTATCAAAGAAATTATAAATAAAAACTGTGTTTTTTATTTTATCGATTTTTGTTTTTTATCGTATTATTACATTAATTGTATAATACTATAATAATTTTATTTAACTTTTTTACAAGCTAAGAACAGAATGTAAGCTATTATCCACTCTTCAATAAACTTGCTTACTGATAAAATGAATGAAAAAATACTTGAATAAAACTTTTATATTATCGGACAAAACGACACAGTGGTATTTAATATAGGTTTAACATTAATAAAAATTATGTTTTTACTTATTAGTGATCTAACTTTGTTGTTAAATATTGTAAAAGAGTTTTTAATTTTCTTGAATTATTAAAAAATAATTTAATTAAATAGGTAGTATTTGAAAAAATACAATTTATAAAAGTAGGTAGGTATATTATTAAACCCGAACCCCAGGGTAAATGACGTAGTCATTTAAAAAGCTTAGTTTTTTTTTTTTTAGTAATTTCTGTATCTAATTTTTTGTATGAGGTATAAATAAGTATGTTGTTCAGGTTTCTGGTCATGATTGTAACTTTAAAAATTCTAGTTTAAAAAATATTTTTTCATTGTTAGTTAGTCTTCTCTAAACGTATCATTTTATTTTTATTCTTATTAATTTTCTCTAAAATAGAAGTGATAAAGTATATTAAATATATTAACACCATAACATACATATTATACAATGTGTTGTAGGTATAATTGTATATAAAGTATTTTATTTTATCTAAATATATATGCATTTTTTAACTATTAATTTATTTTCTAAAATATCGGTATATCTTAATATCTTAAATCATATATACCACATTTTAATAAATTATGAGTTTATCTATTGTGATTTTTATTTTATATTATAAATCAAATTTACTAGGTAATAATAATAATTTAAATAATTTAAAGAAATTTATTATATATTATAAATATGAATTTAGTGTATGAATAATTTACCTATATTTTACTTAAAAACGTATTTACATAATAATTATATAAGAAACATTTAAACCAATGCTTACTTTTGTATTTAAATAAAAATATATTCCCATAAAAATAAATTAATATATATATATATATATATTAATACTGCATTCTAATATGAATAATAAATTGTTATTATTGTATGCATGGTATTCCGATAAAATTTAATTATGTGGTTTTTTTTATTTATAAATGAAAATGTAATGAGTTTATTTAGAGGGGTTAAAGAGCGTTTCGAATAATAATATTACCTTGTTAAGATTAAAAAATGCTTATGAGTGATAATTTAATAACATCATTTTCTTTTAATTCCTTAATCCTTTCCAGAAAATTCTGTAAACTGTACCAAAAACCATAAATACTCCTTACTTAAGTTTTTTGTGGGATATATGTGAGCTTAATATTTATACATGATATTTTAAGGCTATTTTAAACCTGAAGAATTTAAAAGATCAATAATTTATATTGCATTTAAAATTTAAATTAAATTATTTCTGTGTTTTTTTTTAAATTTTATATAACTGGCAGTTATTGTTAATCTTATAATATACGATAATATAATTGTCCTAATAATGAAATAGCTATGTAAAAACGTACAATTTTTAATGCCTATTATAGTGATTACTGATACTTTTAATTTTAATTAAACATCAACCATAGATTTTTTTTAATGATCTAATTTTGAATTATACAAATTTATTATATGGATTTTATAAATCTTAACTTTGTTCAAAACTTGAAACATATTATTATTAATCTTATTTTTAAAACTAACCGTATATTTTATGTATTAATAATATAATTATTTTTAGTAAAGTAAGAAGATATTGATTTTAAAATTAAAGTGCATTATCTTCTGAGGATTATAAAAAAGAGAGGTAATTTTTTTTCTCCAGGATAGGTTTTGATAAAATCACAATAAATTGCAAAGAAAAGTTGGCGTGCTATAAAAAAACCATGTTTTCAACATAATTTTGACTATTTGGAGTTAATTAATTTTTGACAATAGACGTTTTTAAAAAGTATCGGTTCAATAAATTAATTTTATTCATAATTTATTTTAATTTTATAAGTTTGAGTTTGAAGCCTTAATTAATTTTGTTTATAAAGAAATTAAACATTTTTTTTTGTCTAAAGCAATTCATAGATTAAAGCCATATTTTGACTTGTATTATCTTGATACAGCCAATCATGCAATGCGGTGGTTTTGGTAGTGAGTGGATGAAGAACATAATATCTATTAACAAGCCAATTGTCTTTATATTATTCAAAAAATATCTTTAATAGAATTGTGAGTTAATTTCAATACTCATCTAATCGGGTCAACCAAGCTCTAGTCTAGTTTGGTCATAAATGCTTTATTTAAATAAAAACAGATTCTAATACTTATCATAAAATGTTTACAATATTCTGAATCAATTTTGTTTAAAATAATGTATAGGATTTTAGGTGAGAGTTAAATTTGTTACTCATGGCCAATAAGTGCATTTATACAATATTTGTGTGGCTATCAAAATTTTATACTAAAGCTAATATTAGCATGGTAAGAAAATAATGAAAAAATTGCTCCCATTTTTATACCCTAATATTCAATTTTTTTCCTCTTTCCAGTGATATGTATGAATGAGAGTTAAACGCAACTTTCACAAAATAAAATAATAAAATATGTGAGAGTTAAATGTAATGCTCATAGCACTAACAACAACCTCAGTGTATATTAAATCTAATTTTCTGCAAAGCCAATTTAAACGGTTTCTAATTTTTTTATCAAACGAAATAGTAAAGTAAGGTGAGAATTAAATAAGATATTGAGGGCAGTTTAAATTTTTTAATCAATTAATAAGATATTTCATGGTATATGATGTGTAATGAATATATTGTAACACGAATTAATATTTTTATGAACATTCTAAATACTAAAAAATTAAACAGGGAAAGTAAAATAAATTATATTTGTATAATTGCATAGCATAATATTTAGTTTTTATCACAAATTATAATTACATAATATTTTCAGTATAATAATTATTAAATATTATTGGCCGTCCGGTGAATCGAATGGCGAGAAAAACTCGTTTGTGTCTGACACCTCCACGACATCCTCTTGTTGGCCGTTAAAGATAGGTACGCCTGGTACCGAGTTTGTATCAGTTTCCGTGGATCGGTGGTGTTAGAGAAAATATTGATATTGATCGGTGATAGACGTTTGATAAAAAATTACTTCAATCTGGAAGTGTATAATTCTATTGACTGTTTTAATTTAATAAACATTAATGACGCATGTTGTATTTGTATATAAATATAACTAATAATTACACACTTAATGATAACAATTTGATTACACATAATTCGTTTTAGGTGTACCTCTCTAACCGTTTAAAAATAAAATTGAATTCTGTTAGCCAAAATTAATTATCGAAACTGCAGGACCGATTACAATAAGAGTTATATCAATAGATTAGTTTGGACTCGGAGAGTCTCTTAGGATTATTTTTATCCCGGAATTCAACCCCTATAATAGCCTATACTCTATAGGGTGGCTCACATATGGATTTTGTCCATAAAATATAAAAATTGGATTTTTATTTTTTTGTTTATTTCTGGTTGCAATTGGTTACAAGTAGCAAAAAATATAGTTACTTATTATTATTATTTATTTTGGTAGTCATGTCCGTTTTTAATAATTGCAATCTGTTTGATTATTATTCTCAAGTTTAAATGGGTAATGCCACGGGTCAGTTCTGGAACTATTTAACTAATCGTCAAGTGTTTTTAATTTTAAATGTATACAGTATAATATACGGAGCAAATTTACCCTTAGTCGATAATGTATATACCCATCTTATAAACTTAATATGCTACTATGAACAAGAATTTTTAATGAGTTAGTTATTTTTTCAATTATTTAATTTTTAATTTTAATTATATCATTATTAGTTTAATTATTGTATAGTTATATGAATAGTATATGATATATTTTACATGGCGACTTAAAAACAATCTAATACCATCTTAATATATAAATTAGGTATTATTTTCATGTATACTTTTTTTTTTTTTAAATTTGTAGATACTTAGGTTTGAATTTATTTCTTTACATTCATAATTATCTAATTTGTTTGTTTCCAAGAGTTCAATAGTGTATATGACTAAGTGACGTTTATACATTCAATAATGTATTATTAAATTAAAATGTATATTTTATATTCACGTGACTTTTAAAACTAATATGTAGTTAAACATTAATAATATTGTAAGCACTGAGCTCTAACAGTTATACCACACACATAAACAACATAAACTTACCTAATTGTCTATTTTGTCTAATTTTAAATATTGGTTAACTGTTTATGAAACATATATTAATGTGATTTCATATTTATTAATAACTCGTTATAATATTATATTATGTCTAAATTTAAATAACTGATCTAAGTTTACGTTTTTAGACAATTTTTTTTCTGTAAATGTGAGTTGAGCAATAAATATTTTTTCTAATTATATAACATAATATTATCTAATATGATTATTTTTTTTTCTATTTATACTGACTAGTATAATCAAAGAATAGTCATCACGTTACTCGATGTTTTTACGAAAAATGTTTCATTGATTTGATATAAGATAAATTCGTCATTGCGAGTGGAGACAATTTATTGGACTAGAAATTAATTGTTATCATGTCGTCCTTGGATCAAAAAAATAAATCTTAAGTTTTAAGATTTCAATAAAAACTAATGTTTTAACCGAGATTCGAGAAATAAAGACCGCGCAGACAACTCATTTTGTTTTCATAATAATGGAACATGTTTTAACTTGTCTCAATGACTGATTTTGTTGATTTTCTTTTTGTGTTGTTTGTGTACCTTTTATTGAATAATAAGAAAAAATTGTAACTTATTTCTTGTCCAATTAGGTCATAAATTTAATGCTATTTGGCTGCTAGCTAATAATCCAATAACTACACGAACAAGAGACATAATTGTTGGTATCTGATAAATCGAACATTTGTCATGTTGTCAAACTTTACATAAAAGTCTCCTTATGCACCTAAATAAACTTCACAAAAAAAGTAATAATTGATTAAAAAACAACAATAAGACCGCAATAAAAATACATTCTTATTTATGTCTATTTACGCTCTACTTATAATTTATAACTTTGCACAAACTAAAAACTATCACTATAGATTCCGATTCACGATCAATTTTAATACTACTAACCTTTTTAAATCTAGTAATATATTTTTTAAATTATATTAAATCAAATTTACCATACAATTATGTTGAATTTTTTATTTTCAATTTCAATTGATTATTATTTTATTCGAAATATTTGGTTAATTAATACAGAAATATTTTTATATATTTATAAAAATACGATAACAATTCTGTGAAATAATTTCAGATTTCTAAAATCTATTTTGTATTTTTTTTTTTTTTTCATGGCCTATGCAGAGAGTAAATATATGTGGATTCTATGGAACTAGCGGTAAATATAACTGCTTTAAAGATTGAAGAAATCAATAGATTTATATATTAATGGTTTTGATAATTTGTGTTATTAAGTACAACTCAAGTTATATTTCCTTTGAAACATTCTACAGAATTGTCAAGAATAGTTTTGTACGTCATACGAATTATTAAAGGGGTTTTATTAGTTTTCAGTTTAAACAAGACTGGAATCAGCTAGATTGAAACCTTTAATTGTAAATGATTTTTTTATGTGAAATATACTATATTAATATAATATTATACAACATCAATATAAAAATAATTTTAGAAATATAATATATAAATGTATTATAATAATTAATAATGATACATATTTAGTTTTTTATATATATATGTTATATGTATAATAAATTGTATTATTTGAATGATTTTTTTCTAGTTTAATGATTAAAATGATCGTTTAGTAAATTATTTAGCGATTTCTGTCAGTGAGTAGGTTAATAATTTAATTACTTAAAGCTATTTAATTTGGTACCTATCTAATAATCATAACTTTTAATGCTCGTCATCCAAATTCATTATATGTCAAATTAAATTCATCAATTGTTATATTAAATAAATGTACCTATGTTTTTTTTTAATAAGTTATGTTGTATAGTTTTGTTAAAGAAAAACATATTAAAAGGTTAAAGGAACTAGGAAGTAACAGTTAATTGTTAACTTTTTATATTAAAATTTTACATTTTTCTTATCAGTATATTTTTAATTATTATATACATTTTGACGCTTGAGTCATAAATAAGTTTGGTTTTAATTTCTTAAGCATAATTTCAGACGTATTTTCAAATTCTCAATTTATAAGTGCATTGTACGAGTATACTTTATACAATTTAATCATTTTTTAAAAGCTAATGCACTAAATTCACAGCAAATAATAATATTAATTAATAACGTTTTTCTGTATAGGACATAAATACGTATGGCAAAGCTTTTTATATTATTATAAATTAGAAACTTATCTGGTTTTATTTGTATTTTAAATTTAGGCGATATTCCAGCAACCGAATTTAAACGTTAAGACCCAAAAGTATTGTGGTTCCATTAAAATCATTAAATAAATGGTTAATAATAAATTTCCTTCGAAGATTACTTTTTACGTTTCAGTATTATTGTTAGCTATTTTTGTCTTATTTAAATGTATTTTTATATTATTTACTTTATTTTATCTATACATTAAATTAGTATTCCAGAATACATACATTGTTATTCTCTATAGAAACAAATAATTAAAATATTAATTTTTATTTTATCACAATAAATTATTGTTTTCTTGGTATTAGAATAATAATACAAATACAAGTGTTTATTATGTATGGTTTATCTTGTGACAGTTTTCAGTATTGTCTAGAAAATATCAGTTTGGCCTATATCATACTATAATATGGCTTAACTATACATCAATAAGTAGTACTTTAAGAAGTTACGTAGATCCATCTTGATGTTTATTAAAAAAAATTGCCACAAATCCGTTTTCAGAGATACAACTGAAAATGTATTCATTTTTTTATATCAATATAAATTAAATTTTATAGTTATTTAAATGTGATATTTGAACTAATTTTTATTTAAATATTAGCTTCAATATTGTAGTATCCATACAATTAGATCATTTCATTATGAATACTACTTGAATAACAATACACATTTTTAAAATTCTAAAAATAATTATACAAACTAACGGAGGATAATACTATATGAATGAAAATATAAAATATATATTATATTAATTAGATTAAAATATTTTGAAAATAAATATTAATTACTACGCAAACTATGTTTTTGAAACTACACATGTCTTATAAACTGTTGAATACAATACCTTTTGCATTTATTTTTTTATATAACATACTTATAAAATAAAATTTATTATTTTTAGTTTTAATAATGTATGTTGACGATTTTCTATTTTGTTGTTTCGTTATTTGGTGATGATAACTCATCTTCTTCATATTACAATCAAAAAATCAATAATCAATTTGTATCAAATTTAAAATTTTTTATTTTCTGATCAAATAACAAAATAAATGTTTTGGTCAGTAAAACAGTAACGAGAATTTGATTGGATATTGATTACTATACCATTATAATCAGTGTTATAATCATGTTCCAAAGATAGGACTATAATTATGCAGCATTATTATGCGGTTTCAACTCATTCATAAAATTGTACAATTTTTGTAAAATCTAATTCAAACATTATTATCCGTGAATGACTGTTAATTACAAATAACCGTTATTTATTGCCAGCACTTTTTCCGAAATTCTAATGACTGATAAGGGTAATAACGAAAATGTGTTTGATACAATGCATTGTTTTATTCTACGACAGTTACCTGTTAACTTATGAACAGGTAAGAATGATACTTTAATCATGATTCATGCAGGAACTTTACATATCCTTTAGTCATTACTAATACATCTCTGTTCGTTGGTAAATTTATACATTATGACATTATTTTGCAAAACGTAGGTATTACATGATAATATAATATAAATATTATGTTTATAATCTCGAACGGTTATATGAACGATTTCCTTGATTCCCGCAAATAATATTCACGATGTCTTTCACTAGCATACATGGTTAATAAACAGCGTTATGACAGGGCTTACTTATTTAATTATGAAAATACTGTCAATTAGTGTTATTAAGTAAAGGTTGCATCCTTAAATTTAACGTATAATAATATAATATAATATAATATATATATATAATTTAACTATGTCAATTAACTATCGAAGTATTGTATTTGTGAAACATATTGAAAAACTCTACACATTAGTTGCGATCGATGGCAATTCTTATGATCAGTATATATAAAAGTTTTATCGTGGTATTTAAATTTTAGAATGTAAGTATATCTGAGTTATATTTATGGATGGTATTTTTAAATTTAAAATTTAGAACTTATAAAAGTATAAAAAAATATCAAGGTGAAATTTTGGAATACTTAAAAAGAATGTGTATATCTTTCTCTATGACTTAATGAAACCGATGATTGTTTTATTTTCATGACTATTCTTGTATCCGGTTATCCAAAATTAAAGACATTTATGATACAATTTGGAATTGTGTATAAGGGAATATTCTAGATTCTCAGCCAAAATTGGGTGATTTTAATTAATAAGTACATATTTTATTGATCACCACTCTAAAATACAGGAACAATTACGCTCCATGACAAAGAAAATACTATTACATATTACAATACAGTTATTATATGTATGATGAGTGTACCTATAAATTCAGAACATGTGGATCATTCTCTGATAAATAATAACATACATTTATCTTTAATTAACATTTGTTCTAACTACTGTTAATACTACTTTTTAGTTAATAACAGGGTGGTCAATTGGTTAATTATAAATTAAAGCATCTTAATAATAATATTCGTCCCTTGCAGGTAATAATGGAACCTAAAATATACGTTATATGTAATATAATATATAAAACAAAGTGATATTCTCCACGTAGGTTGTGATGATATTAAATCTAATAATTCTCTGATTCTTAACTAAAACTACTATTTGTTTCAAGATACATGCAATCATATTCTATAAGTCCTCATTTGTATAGTTCGTGTTCATAACGATATATTTGTTGTTGTTAATATGACTACTTTTGACCACAACACGAACTATTTTAAATTTAATTTAGTCAGGGAGAGGCAATAACTCAATTAAATTTAAATTAAACGTATTAGAAATACATTTTGTATTTTATATATACTTTTAAAATACTTTGTATTTTAAAAATATTAAATTTATTATATTATAATAAATAATAACTATTAATAATATTTTTATTTTTGTTTTTTAGTTCACTAATAAAATAATAACGACTACAATGATTTTTTTTCTGATAATACTGTACTGATTATAATTTTGTATAGATTATTTGCCTAGTCTAGTATGTGGTAATGAATAATAGTAACAGATTAGACGGACGCTTTCAACCACGAGCACGCGATAATGCGATATAGTCGATATTATTTGTTATATAAAAAGTATTAATAATATGAATAAAAAGTCTTAACATTTTTATTACGACGTGCATACTGAAACGCATTTGATGCCAATGACTCAAGTAAGTATCTATGCTCCATTCATTTAAATTGTTAATTGAAACTTCATATAAAATGTGTTTGTATTTGTGAAAACCAAAACATTAACATGTATTTTAATAAGGTTAAAACAGAATTTCAAGTTAGAAAATTTAAAGGTTAAGTTTAATCTTTACCCAATTTGGATTCTTAAAAGTAACCACAAATTATTTAACATATGTAGAAGTGAATTAAATTATTATTTTCATAAAATATATTATTAAATATAAAACGTGATAAAATTTAAAATTTAAATATATTGTAGTATGATGAAATTGAAAATGTTGAGAAACATAAAAACAATTTTATTGCAAAAAAAAAGGGAATTTCCAACCAACTTAAATATAGTGGGCCTTAATATTAAAAGTCAAAAAACATTACTTAAGTATCATAAGCTATGGTTTACAACAGTCAATGTTTAGTTTACTATCAACCTTTTTCTATACGAACAAATATATCTGTTAAAAATATAGATTATAATAAATTGAACGAACACTGTTGGCGAACATTTAAAAGCACAGTAGTTATAGCTCGTTGAATCAGGAAATATTTTGAACAAACATGTTCGACAACAATGTCTGTCCTAGAGTGATCCGGCTTTATATTAATAATTATATAAATAAATAAATATTTGTCATATTGTGTTAAACATGAAGCTATTGTCAACGGTTAATGATCAAAATTTCCTAAACATTATTATTGATAAAATATTAATTTAATGTAGTCTTATAATTTAAATAGCATCTATTATTGTCAAAACAATTTTTAGTTTAAAAAAAAAATACTATTAATATGCCAATGTTAAATATATTGAAAATACGATTAGACAGACCCGTTTAAAATATTCAACTGGACTGGTTAAACTACATCTTAAAAGACAACTTCTATATAGTATTGAACAATTTTTTATAGATTTTTGCCCGAAGTAAATTCATCTGTTTTGGAAACTTGTTTCCATCCTTTATTTAAAATGAGATGGTTGCCAGACAACCGATATTAAAAGAAAATAAATACAAAACCGATATATACGTGCTATGGACTGTATTGATGAGCATTAAAAGATATATAAACAACTACTGAAGAAAATGAAAATCTATAAATATTTTTTCAACCTCCTAATAACACACAAATAGTTATTAAAAAAAAAAAAAAATTCTACACAATTTTAAAATGAATTAGAAATTATCAAGTATTTAAAAATAAAAATAAAAATATTTCAAAACTAATTTCTGTTAAATTTGTAATTATTATTATTATTTTAAATACTATAACAGTATAACTTCTTTTCAATTTTTTTAATTTTACTATTTAGTCTGATTATATATATATATATATATATATATAATTATTGTTTAATTTTTAATTTAAATTATAATTTATTTGATTTTTATCATAATTTACGTGTAATTATTGTCAATAGCAATTAATGCATTTATTATATATTTTTTTTAAACAAAAATTGCTTTTTGAAGTGTGAGAAATTTTTTTTTTTTATTGATAGAGCATGAATACACATTTAGATTAATATATAATCTATCAATAATATAATATTATTATTTTCGTATTTTTATAGTTATGGTGTTATTTAAATAAACGCATTATTTGAATCAACTGAATTAATCTGAAAGTTTATAGAGTAAAGAAACCGTAAAACAAATTAAATGGAAAGTTATTCAAAGGAACCAAAGCGTCTATGCCAATAATTTGAGAATGTACAATAAGAATATATGTTTATCCATGTGGAAGACAAGAGGGATGTTTACAGTGTAAGCACAGATAACCATCTTAAAATGGTACCTTGAAAATGCAATACGGTTGAGCAAAAACCAACCTAACAAAATAGACGAGTTTAATGATTTTATTGATTGGTGGTATAACTGAGTATTGGAGTGCCGTTGATATAATATGATCAAACGAACAGAAATACTTTTGGTATCTTAGAAAATATTTATTACTACAGAATACCAGTTAAAAATATATTATAGGTACATTAGAAGTTGGAACTTGACATTTTTTTCTATGAAGTATATTACAAGTTTTCGAGAAGTGTACGAAATATACTCTACTTAAAGTTTAATATGCACTGAACCATGAATAGTTCAAGTAAGAAAATGTATTGGAGATAACATTTAATTAATATTACAAAATATAGAAAATAAGGATATATTTTTTATTTTTAGTGAACTACCTATACTACTTTGTTACCTTACTATATATTAAATTTTTGTTTCACATCGTTAAAGATTTATAGTTGCTTTTAAAAAGTATATATTATATTTTTTTTATATTATACTGAAAACCAATTATTTCTCTGATACCAAACTATAAATAAACACCAACAAAACATATTATGTAATATATATGTTTGGATTTTTGATTATTACTAAACAAGCTTGACTATTCTGCAAATATTAGCTTTTAGCCCTCCCTTTTCACCATTATTAAAAAATCCTAAATACGCCTTTGAAACTAACTACATATTTGTCGTTATAACTTATAGATTACGTATGTATATTGTATAATGAATAAATGTTTTAATTTTTCAGTTAACGGTGTAATATTTTTATATTTATTTTTATTTTTAATTTAAGTATACCTAAGTGAATTTTATATTGTTTTAAGTAAGATTTGATGAGCGTAGAATAATCGGAATTGTTTAACTACTACTAGAGAAAATCGAGAATTTATATAAATTAAATAAGCTATTATATTGGGCTGTCATAAAAAAAAAATTATCAAATGGTAAATGTTGAAATATATGTTGACAACGTCTAATGTTATTGCAATAATACTTGTATTGGAATTGAACTTCGTAGAGGCATATAATCGTACATTGAAAGCCATTGGAACATAACATTATGTTTGATACCAAAACCAAACAAATAGCAAATATTTGGCATCCGAGTTATCCAACTATATTATATTTACTTCTAAAAAGAAAAAAAGCCAATTCTAACAAACGCACTATAAGTACACTATACACACGTTGAACGTTTATAATTTATAACTAACAACTGACTAACTCGATTTTATTTGATATTAATTTAATCATTCGTATTCACAATGCAAATGAAAAATATTAAAACGGAATTATTATTATTATTAACCAAGTGGGAAGTTGTAAAATAAATGTCCTATCTTCTTAATCCTCTCATCCACTCATTTTTATTTTTGAATAATCCTTTTTTTTATTTTTAATGTGCATTTTTTCCATTATCCTTTTTTTATAATTAACATTGGATAGTATAATTTTTCAAATGTTATTTTTTTTTCTATTTTTTCATTGAACGATTAAACGTAACCGTATTATCATTATTAAATAATTTATAGTAACTATGTATCTACTTAAATATAATGTATGTATATAAAAATCTATCATAACATAATAATAATTAATAATACCTAATACCTATGTAGTAATATTATTTTATTTTTAAAATATTTTAAAATTTTGATTTTTTAACACTTTTAAAAGTAATTCTGTGTAAAAACAACATTGTTTTTGTTGTGTTTATTGTATAAATAAAATTATTTATCAGATTATTCAACTACTCTATTGGGAATGCTTTGTTTTATTTTATGGTCCTTTTTCTTCTTTTAGTCTGGAAAAGAAATAAAATTAATAATGCATTTTGACAACATAGGTACGTTAATAAATCATGTAAAAATTATTTTAAGAAACCCATTTTACGTTCTTATCTCAACAGTATGTGGGCTGTCTGAGAGTGCAAAAATTCTAAAAACTTAACTATAGACACGAATGATATAATTTATTTTAAATACATCAACAAGATTATCATCGCATCATTATTGTTGTTTAAAAATGTAGTATTTTCGGATACCGAAATCCAAAAGTCGACCGCAAACTGAATGTTTATTTAATTTAAATGCTTTGCTTTCAAATTTAAATATAACTTTTACTTTTAACTCTGTCATGGTTTTCTGACATCAGATAATGACCAACATATTATGCTAGAAACACGAAAGATGAAACAATAAAACATTACAGAGCAGTTGTTGCTTTTCCGTGGGCGCTCTGTCCGCTCCGCTTTATTGGATATTAATGCGACGGAAAGCGATTAATTTTTATATTCAAACAATACACGACACAGATGGAATTGCAAGTTATATCTTTTATCGCTGATCTCAGACGATGTTTCATTTTAGCAATTACGGCCAAAGACACTTATATTTATTAAAATATTATAAATGTAAAACAGTATAATAGTCTTTATTTAATGCACATAGCGAGAGTTTAATAATAAAAATATCCTAGCGGAAGAAACTTTAATTTTTTTTACTTTATGACAAATTCGTGTAAAGATTTAAAATTCTTACAAGTTAATCGACTGAATCGTATATTTTCTCCCATTATAAATGGCGATTTATATCAATAAACAAACTGCGTAAGAAGTATATTTAGAAAATAGGACTTGTCGGCTTCTTTGTATTATTTTAATATATAAAAATAGCTTTAAATGATTTCTTACTAATTATATAATTCTGTTGTAAAATTAATGAACGAGAAACGAAGAGTTTTAATACTAAGCTAGATGACGAAACTGTTGGGAATTGGGTATTTGTATATGCAGATCTGAAGTAAAATAAATTCATAATTTAAGAGGAAAAAAATGCAATAATTTATGTGTTGTAAGTTGAACTTTTTATGTCATATAATTAAGTATAAACATATTTTTTAAAGATGAATGGTAATTTATTAAACCCAACGATGTAACAATTAATTTAAAACTCAAATTTAAGTGTAAGTGTTATTATTAATATAAAATTATATTTATTAGAATCTTATTGATCTTATTTTATTTTATTTCAAAGAAATTTTAAAAATAATTTAATCTAAAAAATATCATAAAAATACAAAGTATTGCAGAAATTAAATAAAGCTAAATATGAAACTTATCCAAACTTAAATAATTAATATTAACTTATTTAATTATTAATATATTTACAATTTACAAACTTTTCTATACTTTATAAGTTTTAACTTTATTGCTATGCATGATTTTAAAATGTATTGAAGTACACCACAACTGTTGGATAATTTACAAAATATGATGCATTAAGTTGCAATTTGAAGTATAATTCCAACGCATTTTATTTTAATCCCAAATTTTGCGTGATGATTTTAGAAATGATAAACAAATAATATTAAAAACAAATTTACTAAATTATTATTTTTATATTCTAGAATTTCATCTTTTTTAATGGAAGAATACAATTTTTTAATTATGTACAATCAGAGATTTAGTATTAAAGCTTTCTGGTTGAATAAGATTATACCGATATACCATTTTTATAAAATTTATAACAAATATTTCAAAATGATTTGAAGAAATTATTTTATTTTTATTTTTATTTTTTATTTATGAATACTAGTATAATGAAATAACATTTACCACAGTTATCATTGTTCGTATAAATCCGTTCGGCGTTAGTGGGTGTTGTGTTATATCCGACCGAAAGTAGTGGTTTTTATTTACAATAAAATATCAAATCAATCATGCTTTGTGTAAAAAAGAATATTCACGATTTGTATTATTATTATTATTATTTTTTTAATTCAAGATTTTTATTAATTGTTAAATTATTTTCCTAAAACGTAATACCAAAACATAAATACAAGATAAAAATCACCATCATATATTATACTTGGGAATAAAAGTTAACTCATTCTTCGTGGTATGGTGATAAACTACACTGTCGTTGACAACAGGCTCTACGGTTAAGTTTAGTGTCAAATATTATGTTTTATTGCACCATAATCTATTTTGTCATATTGTCACACGGGGGTTGACCCAAAGTTCTCTCAAATTATTATTTTTACCACGGCTATACACATTACACGTAATATATTTGATAACTAATTTCGACAAACTCCTTAACAGTGGATGGTTACGTCATTATTGTCCAGATAAATAAATCACGTTAATAGTACTAACTTTTCTAATTTCACTTTGATGCCATATCGTGATATATTGCGCAATATATTGTGTGCATTAGCATCGACGTCGAAGGATATATTAAAAAAAATTCACGAGTTTATATATATTATTAAAATATTTCGAAGTCTAGTGCAATGGAGGTATATTCAAACAGGAAATTAAGTTAATATTTATAAGAATATTAGCGAGTATGTTGTATCGAAATATTCTAAAATCACGACGTATAAATTATGAATGCCAAATTATTAAAAACATTTTAACATATTGTCGTTTTGTAGATGATTAGTATTGATTAGTAATAACTTATAACACATAGTAAACATTGATAATATTAACATCGAATACATTTATCGACGATAATTAGCCGTAGTTTAGAAATTACCTTGTTAATGGCTATAACTTTATCAATTATATACGTATCAATTGGATATCTATAATAGTAAACCCACTACGAATTATACATTCGTTATGTGTTTTGGGACCAAATAATAGCGTTGATGTTTGTAATTTGTATAAATGCAGTGCAGTATGTATTGAGTGTTTGTTAATTTTTTTTTTTTTTTTTTGTAACTAATTACCGATGTAACAATAATGGATAATAATTATTAAGTAATAATATTACTAAAATTCTATAAATTAAAATAATTATAAAATAACATTAAGTAACATAATATATACTAGATAATACATATAAAATATTATTGTTCGTAATTATTATTTTATTTATTACTAATAACATAGTTCTTACGTCCTGATAATGAGCAAACAGAAAAAATAAAAAAATAAATATTAAGTTTAGTACTGATTATCAGGCTCAGAATATTTTTGCACATCTTATAGAAACTTAATAAATTAATACTGATTATTTTGATTTTTAAATAATCATGGCCCTCATATGTTTTTAAACATATTACTATGTTGAGATATTATTTTCTTTAATAAATTAAGTTACGTCAAATAATAGTTTATTTTCTAAAAAATGTACAATCTTTAAAAATTAAATTAAATTAAAATTGATATGATTGATAATATATAATACAAATGACAGAAAGACATAATAATAAAGGAAGCTATCTATGATAAAAATAAGTTTATTACTATACGTTTAGGCAATCTCATTTCTATTTTCTTTAAAAAAAAAAGTAAGTAGCCATTTTAAAATATGGTTTTCAAGTATACGAGTATTTAAAAATTAAAAAAATCAGAATTTAAATAAACAAATAGATGGTTAAAGAAAAACTAAAACGAACATACTTGTTGAATCATTCTGTGTATAAAATGTATAATATTGTATCATAATATTTAGTGATTATCCTTGAACTTCCATTAGTGAAACCACGTTGTCATAATTTAATATTTCTACTTAATATTGATCACCCGTGTATTGCAAATACATATCTATCTACATACATTATTTATTATCATGTATAGACCGAACAGCCATTACCAAAGATTATTATGAATAAAAATTTAATTAACTGTGAAAAATGCAATCATATTATTTCTAAATTTTATCTGCATAAAACTTTAAAAAAAAAAAAAGTAAATACAAAAACAAATAAACACTAAATTTTCATACAAATTTAAGAATCGAAAAAAAGTTATTTATATACCTACTTTATTAATACACAAATTAAACATTGTTATTTTTTAATAAAATTAAGTTTATATTAAATTACTTTTAGTGAACTATATAATAGTGCATATTAGTTATTGAATAAATTAAGTAGTATTTTAAATTTTCAATAAATTATGGATTTCCTATGTTATATGACGTGTTAATGATTATTCATAGAAAATATAAATATAAAAAATATAATGCTAATTCTTCAATTTATATGCTTTAATAATTATAAATTATTTATAAAATTGTATTTAAAAAAAGTAGCCATGAATCTACTGTTTTGCTGTATAGTATGTGGCACAAGGAGATCACTGTAATTTATGTGTTAAATTTGGATGTAACTATTTTATCATTCTATACGAAAAACGATTCTGAGCGGAGATGTCTTTTAGCCTATAATATCACTAAATTATATTTTATGATATTATGGTTAATGATTTTTTTTTTTTTTACTATTAAAGTAACTTATTTAACACTTAGAATTACACTAAGTTGGTTTAATTTTTCTGAAAACATTACATTTATATTTTATTAATATTTAATTGTTATAATAATATATATTTATACCAAATTATGTTATCATTATTAATTTTGAGGCAATACTACCCTTACAGTAAATCAGTGTGAATATGTTCATTATATAAATAGATAATAGTTTAAAATTAATATTAATATTTCGATTATTTCATTACGTAAAGTAATAAATTCATAATATACATAAACGTTTTAAGTCTCTATTAATAATAGTTTTGAATTATAAACAAATAATTAATATCATTATTATTCGTTTAAATACAAAATGTTGTACAAATTTTAATTTTAAATATCAATAAAAAATTGTAATATTATATTTTTTTAAATTTTTTGATTTCAGCTTCACTTATGAGTCACTTGATAGTTTTTAAAATAACTGTAATATAAATAAATAAATCAAAGTTCAAATGCTTTAAAACAAATTCGCAAATATATTTTTAATTTTTATTTAATTTTATTAATGAATCTTGTATTAAATTTTCAAAATCTTAAAATATTTTTAGAGAAAAAAATCGATAACGTCTTATTATGTCTATAAATAATTCAAAAAAAAGTTAGGTAAAATATTTAGAAAAGTATTCTATGAGTAGGAAATAATTACCAATATAATTATTTTTTTCGAAAGTTCAATTATTTACAGTTATATTATATATTGAGTAACATCAAAAAATCAAAATCAATTTTATCAAATTATATTGGTTTTGCGTATAATTTATCGTGTTTTCTTATTTAATTTTTTTATTTTGAGTTTACAGTTTACTTTGTTGAAAATTACTGGGAAATTTTTACCTTTTACAGCAACAACTAGATCCAATTATCTATTAGACCACTCCTCCTCTCCGAATTGTTTCTTATTGCACCAAAAAGTAACGACAGACAAAAAAAAATCACTATAATTTTAAAATCAATAAAATTATCCCTCCATTTAGAATCTAAAAGTTTATTTTATATCGAAACAGCGTACAATTGTGTTATTAATTTTAAGAGTGCACAATGTGTATAATATTATACTGTGTACAAATTATAAACAATAGTTTCATTTTTGTATTTATTCATTGTATCTGTAACATATTAAAGTAGTAGTACTACTAATTCACTTACGTCTGATACATAACATTATTTTTATTTTTTATATCTTATTTTTATTTCCTTTATTTTTTAGTTACATAATATATTTAATTATATTTTTATAGTTTAGTTTTTTGTTAATTTTAAATGACTTGATGATTTATTTAATTTAAAATTGTAATATTATTTGTTTGAAATGTATATTATATTATGATAATAGTTATGTTTTGAATCATCAGTATTTTTTCAAATAATTTAGTACATATATATAAAAAAAAAACTAGAAAACTTACTCTGACGTATGATAAGCATATATGATGCGTTTATCATTATGTAGGTTACTATGTATTACAAATGTGTAAAATTGTAAATTCAATAAATTTCAATCATTGTATATTAAAAACATTTGTGAGTGGAAAACATTTTTATTTTTTAGGATATCTAAAAAATATGATTTATATACGGCATAACAGTTATATTATGTGAATAGATTTCATGGTATAAGTCGTTTACCTAGATCTAGTTATGTATACAAAGTTACAGTATTTATGAATTTTTTTTTAAAATAATATTACAACCAAATAACTAAAATCAATATTTTTCGTTTAAATGTTGTAACTTAAAATTCTTACAATACAAATTATTGAACATATCTATAAAAAAAATATTAGGTGAAACCTTGTAATAAATTGTCAATTTTATTTATAAAAAAATAGAATTTGAAACTTTATGGGTTTCTAACAAAATAATTTTAAAATGTTCGGGGTTTTAATGAAATTGAGAATTAAAAAGTTGTGTCTACATTTTTTTTCAATAAATTACATTTTTAAATTGCTATGAGAATAATACATTTATGAGGAATATAAATAACCTTTTAATACATACTTTTTAAAGTTTTTTAACTGAGCAAACATTTTGCATAAAAAAACATTTTAAATTACAAAATATAAGCACCATTGTAAACCTAATACATTCATTACCTCGCTCAGAATCTCAAAAATGCAATATTTAAAATTATTATAACTACAAAGAACAATTTACAAACTAACATACTTCATTCATTAAATTCAAATTATATAATATTTTTATTAATTATATTAATGTTTGCATTATATGCGTTTTTTCTTTTTACAGCCATCGGGCATCTCCGGAAATTGAAGTAATTGGACTGTTATGTTAGTCGAGAATAGTGTTCTGCACTTTAATAAACTACCGTTGCCCAATTTTAACCAGTAACTTTGCTTTATTACATTGCGTCACTGTTATTTTATTCTACTGGACTACATCGTTCTCCCATCTTTTAAACAATAAAATGTATAAAATCCAATTGATAACAGCTAATAAATAAACGAGTTCTGCTCAAACCAACCAGGTTAATATAATGACATAATATATTTAAAAGTCATAATAATATTATAATACTTGTCTTATTGTAAATTTGTACACGTATATAATGTTTATTCGTTTAGTTTTCGTTATTTTCACAAATATCATAAAATATAATAATCTTATGAACTTGTTTAATATTAAATAAAAAATGGTTTATCTAAATGGACTTACAAAAATATACATAGTATATACTTTTATAATTAATTAGTTTATATTATTATGAATTATAATATTTTAAGTACCAAAAAAAATCATAACTAGTTATGTTTACCTACTATATAAAAAATATAAAATAAATAAAGTAATATCTGATTAATTTAGTTTAAAAAAACTGGTATTAATATATTTAGTTTATATATAATATTAAAAAAGTATAATGTTATAGTAATTATATTTCTATCATCTATTACATTTTACCAAATTTTCCAGAACTCAAATATATAACATTTTAGGGTTGACCTATAGAATATCGAAACTTATTCAGAAATGACGTTTATGTGTTTTTGATACATATGCCTCTTGTGGCGTGTTTCATACTAACATATTGTTATGTACATATTATATAAAATAACAATATACATATAGTATTGATTTGCTATTTCACGAACCAAATGTTGATATATATTAAACCATAACTTTGAAAGCTGACTCGACGGATGGCTTAGTATTCCACGGTGCAACAGGTGATGTTATAAAAATATTTAAAAAGTCAATAACACCTTTTATTCTATAGCAGGTAGGTATACCTAAATGCATGGATATGTTTTTTTATTCTCTTTTTTATTTCACGATTACTTTTAAAATATTATACATTAAAAAAATATTACACGTATTCAAATAACATACTTTAGTAAATTATGATTTCTAGAAAAATACTATAACTTAATATTATTATTCCTTTATTTTTATCAAGTCATAAATATAACTCTAGATGGACAAACAATTTTTAATATTCATAACAGCATTGTGTGCAATAATTTAATTTGAGCTAAAATTCAATAATTCAACATAAATGATGTAAGTATAATGAAAAAAAAATAATATGTAAAAATAAAATCGAACTTTTATAAGAATTAAACTTAGTGACACATCCAATATCTGTATTTTAATTTTCATATTATTATTTTTCAAATATAAAAATACTTTAATACTAACTGCAGATATATACTGTTGTCATTCATCTTATATTCTATATTAAATTATAATACAATTTTAAATTAATGTTCTTATATATGATTAAGTTTCAGTAAACTTTATTTATTTATATATTGAAAACAAAAAACTACCCATATGATTTTAGAAGAGCAGAATTTATTATATAATATATAAATTAAATTATAGATGACTGTTGATATATTTTACTAAAATGTAAATTAAATTTACAATAACACATCCGCAACTCATTAAATATTTTTTCAAGTTCAAACGTATAAGTGAATATGTAGTTTTTTTTCTTATAATATATAAAATTTTATTTTATAATACAGCATCTTCAATTGTTAATAAATTTTTTAAACACTCTAATGCATACACTGGCTCTGGTTCTATCCTAACAGGAAGTTTCTACCAGTAACCGTTTAAACTTTACTCAAAGCCTCTTCCTGGTTGAAACAAATTCGTTTTCGTTCGGTGCCAAACCACCAGTTTCCGGAAAGTTGCTATTTTAGTCCTGACTTACGATCTATATAACTAATATGTTAACAGTCTCATACTGTGCATTATAACATTGTTTATTGGCTATTGCTGTAGACACAAACTGTAGAATCGAAACATTCTGTTCAGACCACGAAATCTTAACAACACTACATTAAATATTCTTCGTTAATCTTGCAATGGTTGAGTTAGAAAAATATAGTGTCCTTTATTTATAGCACATTTTATAATTTAGAAAATATTATACACGTGTTCATAAAACTCGGGGTTATAAAATATCAAATCATTTATAATTTAAATTTATCTTGTATTTATTATAATTGGTACCACTCAAAAGTAATTTAAATCAATAAAATTCTGTGATATTAAAATATAATATTTTTAATAATATAATAATAATATTATTATTGTAAATAATTCGAAATAGTTAATGTTTATACTTTACAAATAGATATCAATTTATATACAAACAAAAATTAGCGTTAATTTTTGGCTGTATTTTATACATTTCAAGTACTTAACGACGATACCATACTAATTTTACAATATGTAATTTATAAATCTTTAATAATAAATCTATGTAGTATTAGTGCAAATTATATTTAAGCAAAATAAACAATTATTATAAAATGCCATCATCGCGACAAAAACAGGGTTGTCCTTATCTAGCGGTGGAGTCAGTAGAAATAAATGTATGAACAGCAACATAAATCAATTCCCCATTTTGGCGTTTACATAATAATATAAAAGTATCATTCACTTACGAAATTTTACTTGGAACCGCCAATTACGACACAACTCATTCAAATCTTATATTATATCTTATTAGTTATTACGGGAAATTATTCCTTAAAATATCATAGTATATGTTAATTAAATGCGTAATAAATACAATCGTCCAATTAATGTAATAAACGAAATTATGTATAAAAAATGCGATACATAACAAAAATCGTTGAAAATTTGTATCCGGACTTTACAACTCAGTTAATTATGAGTTATGAACAATTTCCAATTAAGTTCAATCTTAGTGCCTCATTTAACGTTAATTAATAGAGCTATTATTGAACGCTAATATTTGATGAGAAATACACGTATATTAGTTACGTATTACGAAATTGAATGAAATTAGTTGTATTCGGTTTTATTTTCTAGCCACTGGTATTATACATTTCTAAAAGTTTAATACTTTTTAAATGCTTTATTAATTGACAAGTATATTATATATTGCCTATATATACATTTTTTAATTTTTTTTTGTAATACAATAAATGAACAATGATGGAAAACTTTAAAAATATATAAGAATACTAGAACTTTATTTATATAACTTTTTTTAAAACATAATTTTACAGAATATGATTAGTTAATAGTTAGAACAATAATTGTTAATAAAACTTAGATTATTCAATATTTTTACTATTACTAAAATACTATTATATTTTTTTATTCAAAAATATTTATGACGGCGTTATAGATAGGCAATTTAGGATCAACTTTTAATCACAATAATTACTTGCTATTGTAAAAAAATCGTTAACAAACTATTTTTATAGTTTATATAACTTTATTAACTATTTTTGTATTAGATAAGGAAACAAAATGGATAATCATATTAAACTTCTCTAAATAATAGTAAGTTGTATAGGATATATAAGTTATTATAATATTATGTATATACAATATAGATAGGTATACAATGTATACTATACATATTATATTATATATACAATATACATAAACATATTACATATATTGTGTATAAAATAATACTATGGCACATATTTTGAAATAAATTGAAGATATCTAGTTAAAAATATCATTTTCCGCTGTTGATATTGGCGATTAATAAGTTAATTAATAAATAATGTGACTTCACTGGTTTTTAGTATCTAATTTATAAATAAGATATTTTTACTTTTGAACTGATTAGTTTTCAGGAGTGTCAACAATTTAACAAAAAATAAATTATAACACATTAGAAAATAATTCTAATCTTGTAATGTATTTATAAATATTTAAGATATATATATATATATACACATAAATATTATGTATATTATATAAATCAGTTTAACATGTGTTTAAATATTATAGGAGATAATTTATATAATATCGGTCTATTAAAATAAAATACAAAACACCTCTTAAATATTATATGAATGGGTCAACGTCAAGGTGATAAGTCACGTAACTATTTTACATAATATATATAATGTATGTTGTATATCATAAATATTTATCGAATCACGGATAATTCCTCTCGATTGTTTTCAGTATAGTAGAAGATTTTCTCCCTGTATATTTTAGTCGAGGACAACTTCCACCTATTTTTTTTTAATATTGTTTAATATGAAATTATTTTTTTAAATAATAGTAATATTAAAAAGATTTTTTAAATAAAATATTTTAATAGTACAAGTATACCTACTTTTAACATTGAAATCTTAAATTGTTACCAAAATCCAACCAATAATAAATTTCGGGGTTGTCAAAAATTATCTAGTTGTAATATAAATTATTTTATTTAGATTATTAAGATAACATTCGTATACAATATTACATTGTTACAATAAGGTATTATTTATTTATTAACTTTTAATTTTAATCCAAGATCAAATGTTTTTTTGTTTTACAAAATGTATCATTTTTATGTTGCAATTTTTAGCCATATTTTTATTAATTATTAATTATATTTCATGTAGATGATTTTTTAGCTATCTTTTATAGTTATTTAAAGTTATATTTATAAAAAAAAAAAATACGTATTTTATATTTTATTAAAAAAAAAATAATTTCATATTAAATAATTAATAATATTATTAAATAATTGACTTGAAAAAAGGAGTGAAAATGTTCGCATCAAAAATATGTTGAAGAGAGGGGAAATGTTTATTTAGTGTATTTATCAGAGTTGTGAGGTAAACTATATGAATTCTATCAGACTTCTATTGATAAATAAACCTAATACCTAATAAATTTTATATTTTTAAATTTAATGAGTAAAATGTAAATACTTTATGATTGAGCAAACAAGCTTTGAAGTTTATAAAAATGTGGTTTGAATTATCCCAGGCTACAATTTCCAATTTCAATTTTAATGATTTTAATTGTTAAGAAAAATTATGTTCAAATGAAATACAAATTAAATGAGAAATCAAAATGCGAAATAAATGTTTATTTGGTTTACAGGGTGTATCATAATATATTGTAATAGTAGAATTTTATGTTTTTGTAGAATCAAATAATTTTAGTAGTCTAATTTTTTCAAACTATTTTCACAAATAAATTGTCTTCGGACTTAAACCAGTCTTTTTCGTAATAAATCCTTTAAGTGTAACTGTTTATTTTTTTTTTTTTAATAATATAGTTAATGGTTATAGAACAATAGTTATAATTTCACTATACTTTATTTTAACAATGATCATAAAATGCTTATTAGTAATTATATGTTATTTAGTTTATTATTATTTTGGAATGTTTATTCGGATAAACTGAATTACATTTATATTATAAAATATATATTATATTAAATAATGAAATAATAAAATAATGATATATAATATTAAATATATTTAAACGATCGAATATTTGGAACAAATAAATATTTTTTTTTTTTTGGTCTTTTTAAAAAAATGCATATTAAATTATTAATTAACTAATTATCAAGACATGGCATGCATAATATAGTTATAAATTATAATCATAAAGTTTTTCATACAATGAATATAACCAATTATGATGAGTTTTAATTTATGTTTTACTACTTAAATTTGTATTTACTTCGAATTACCAACAACAATATAAAATTATGCAATAGTTTATAATTGTAGATAATGTTTTGTATTATAAGGGAAATAGAAAATATATTTTATTTATAATTATAACAAGATTTTTCATTACGATATATAATAATATTGTTTTTAGTTGTTTATATTATGTACTTATGTCATTTGCAGCAGACATTCAATTATAATATGAAATTATTACTCAACTTAATATACTGCTATAAACATTAATGTACTAATAAGCTTTTGTAAGTTTGGCTTTGATCTCTTTGAGACCAAAATTTCAGCTGAAACGATGGTCTTCAACCTTTTATAATACATATATAGCTAACTTCCAGGTAATAAAATAGTAAAATGCTTTTAGGACAGAAAAAAAAAGTGTTCAATAATTTCTATAATTATAATGGTATAATGTATATGTTCCTATAGTATGAAATAGAATGACAACATTTAAGACTGTACAACTATAAAGTGAACAAAATGTTATCGAAAAATCATTGCGTATATTAAAAAAAAAAAAAAAATGAATATAAATAATGTATTTAGTGACCTAATATTTGACTTAGTTGTGACCTACATGTTGAAATTTAGATACGGTATAGTGTTTAGTATATATGCTGGCTAATAGGAGATTTTACATCAAAAAATAAGTGACAACTTCTAATTTCACTACTAATTTTTAACGTCGTAAATTAATTTAATTAATTAATTAATATACATCCGATAAATTAAATAATAAACCTAACTGAACGAGGTGTAAAAATAATTTAAACAATCTAGACAAACAAAAATTATACCTCCGATAAATAAATTAAAAGTTTTAAAAAACTTTTGATATTAATCACTCAAATCAATACATTTTTTTCAAAAACCAAAATATTTGTTATATTATAGAAAATATTTTGAAATAAAAATTTATTCATAATAAGCATATTTATTTGGTGTAAACAGTGTTTAAAATTAAAATTTTTTTAATAAAATTAAAAATTTGTTAGGTAACTGAAAATTAAAATTGATGATGTATACTAATATATCTGTTTATTTATACACCGCTGAAGACATATTATAAACTACAGTTAAATTATAAATACTTAACAAATTTATTTTTTTTTCGTAATTAACTTAACAGTGTTAACATAAAAATAATAATATTATTTTTATGGCCTGTTTTTTTTTTTTTTTTTGTGAATTAATTATAGTTTTAAGTTTTTATAATACATTTTATATATTTTTATCGCTTACGTCACCTTTACATCTAAATATAGGTGATTTTATGATGAAATTAATTAATAGTTATTGTTAAAAACAATATTATTTATAAAGAAATAATTACTTTCATGTTAAGCACTAGTTTTGATTGATTAAGCGTCAGAAAAAAATCGTTTGTTATACTATTTTGATTTTGCGATTGTTATTGAATAATATTATATAAATTTTTATTATACATAGATTTTAAATGGTAAACAGTATTTTACAATTATATTAAATGTTATATGTTTCTATAAATTGTTATTTCTAATCGTATGACGTCTATTTGAAAATATGGTCCTCGAGTATAGGTATTTACATAAATCTAATAAACAACCTTACTCAAAATCATATTAGATGTTTATTGTTTAATCATTATAATTATTAATTTTACACTTCGATCGTATATTTAATTATAATTATCGTAATTGTAACTCTATAAGTCAAACAATATCGTTTAATCGACTTTTTTCCAAACCATGACCTATATTGCAGCTTATCGACCACTGTAAATTCACTATAATAATATAAGGACTAAGACTTCTGCAAAATTGTCGATCTATTTATAATTTATGTTCATACATTTATCTATAGCGGTGTAGTATTGAGAACGTTATTCAGTTCGCGATTTCAAAATTGTGTATAATACGAAGCAACAGAGTATTGTTTATAAGTATTTACCATCTAAAACTCTCGAGAATTATAATTATGTTCACAACAAAGCTTTGTAATTATTCATATTTTCCGTTTAACACGGATTGTTAACTTGACTTTATTATAATATATAATATATTGTATTCAGTATGTATACCAGGAAGGACTCTCACCCGTGATTCGGTTGCTTATATGTTGACAAGACGATTAAATTAAATTTACGTTGACATTTCAATGAGGCTGCTAGAATTCTAAATACACCCATATTGAATAGTACATCAAACGCTTTAATTAACTACTTGGTCATGAATTAATCGGATTTAAAAAAGTTATGTATGAATTGCCGATTCTTGTACATCGGACGAATTATTATATTTTTAAATACGTTTAAAATCATATTAAATAAACGAATAAAAGTATAACTAGACAAAATATAGAACGATTTCTTAAACGATCTTAAATTATACTGACAGATGATTCTTCGTTTTCGTAGTCAAAATTTAATGATAATTTCACAATATTATTAGTTAAGCCTTTTATGAAAAATTCGATTTTTCGATCGAATATTAACCAATACTTCTGGTGCGGTAAAAAATATTTGAATTATTTGTTTATTGCTGAACAACATTTTTATTTAAACCCCTCCCCTCACAAAAATAATTATAGGATCATAACATAATTATATTACATGAGTTTTGTTTAAAATCTAAAATTTCAAAATTGTTAAGCTATGTTCGATATAAACATATACTCGTAGTACTAAAACTTAGATTCAAATGTTATCCAGTCATATATGCTTATACAACTGCCTGTTATTATCGATACTCATGAGTATAACCTCGTTAAAATAGTATTATGATTATTCATATAAACATTTCCTCTGTAATTAACTAATATTTACTTATTCCATAATTTCAAAACGTTTCGATATAAATAAGTGATTGAATTAAATGCAGTGTCTACTTACGTAGATACCTACGTTACGAAAACTTCGGTATATATTATATTATATTTTGTTATTGAACTTAAACGTTATATTATTACTATCATGTTCTTTTCATGTGTTCAGCTGGTCCATTATAGCATAGTTAGCAATGATTGTACCAAGGTCAATATTGTTTACGGGTTGATAAATTAACGAAATCAGCAATTATTATAAAAATTTGAAGTGTAGGGAAAAATTAGCGATTTCTTAGGTTAGAATAAATTGAATTTGATGGCTGTATTTACGATGGATATTTCTCCCTAAATACTAAAACAAACTAAGTTTTAAATACTTATAATATGGCTATATTATAATAGTATTATATGTGTTAATGTAACAAGAAAAATATTATGTCTTCTATTAAAATATTTAATTAACAATTTAAATAAAAATTATGTTTATGATCTTATTATATAGTACATAATTATATAATAATATTGTCAAAATTAAAGTTTTAGATATTAATTTTATCAACTACAAAAAAAAATATATACGAATTATAGTAAGCTACTGTTATAAATTCAATTTGTAAGGCTGGACGTTTCATTATTGCATGGCAATATAGTTATTTTGTCTTGGTTATGGAAACATTTATTTTGTTTATTCTTTACAAAAATTTAAAAAATAAAATAAAATTCACTCTGGCGCAAACAAATTTTTTTTTTAATATATGATAGATAGCAATTTATAATAATATGGTACTAAAAATAAATGTCATCTCAAATTGTATTTTTCTGGTAACACACACAACATATGATAAGTGCATTTCGAAACGAGCTGTCATAAACTAATATTAAGTCAAAATAAACATTATGTGTTTACATTATTCTTTATTTTTATTGGCACATATTTTATCATTAGTTTATTGATCTTGATAGCTATATTATATTTTAATGTTAATAAATTTAATTAAAATGCTAAAACCTTTAAACACATATATATATATATTTTATACATTCTCATTAAAATGTTATCAAATACTTAGATGAAATTGATCTCTCCATTTTGAAATTGAATATAATTTTAAATACAAATTTAGTTAAAAATAAAATAGAAATATACTTTTAATACTAACGACATAGGTTAAAAATTAAGATGATTATGAAATATATTGTATTCAATAATTATTCTGAATTCTGATTATTACCGAGCTTATAATATATTAATATGCGTATATTTCAAAATATATTCTTTGCATTCGTCAAAAATTTAAAAATTTATCTTAAATGTCTAAATCTTAAATAAACATTACTCAAATCAATTTACATAATAAAAACTAAATACTATTCTATAGAATAATGAAGAATAAAAATATTTGTACAACTTTACATTATTCATTTTAAATTAATTACAAATTAAGAGCGTAACATATTTATACGACTGTACGAAAAATGGCGTATTATTTTAAAATCAATGGTAATGTATACTAATGTATAGGTGACTAATAATTACTATATAATATATATTATTTTACCGATATAAATATAGGTTTAAATATGATCTAAACAAAACTAGTTTATGAAGTAAAACATCTTTAAACATTTATTCAATTCATATTGTTTTTAAATGGCATAATGAAGAACATTTATATAGATAGTAAATTTCTTTAAGACTAAATATAATTCTATGATATTATTTACAGCATGAATGTATCACAAAATAATAATTTATATTAGTAAAAAGGCTTTAATGCGTATATTTAATTATAAATACTGTATAATAAATTTAAAAAAATTATATTACATTTTAAAATTGAAATATTAGAATATATGAAAAATGAAATATTAAAGAATAAGGTAATTTTTACTAAATATTTCTAAAATATTCTTTACCCGTATAGAGATAAGTTTCTGCATACTATTCGTTACTTATAGACTATACATTTGCAAAACTTGTTCAAATATTCAACATTTTTAAATTTTACTTTAATATACTAATTATACAAATTTAATATTTATAAGTAGAATTTAAAATGTATGAATTACGATGAAATAAAAATATTAAATTTCAATAATTTATTGTATAATATTAACTATGTGAGTCCTTCTCCTTCAATACATCATACTTTAATAGAAGAAAATAATAACTACATCATTCTTTATTAATAAATCGTATACAAGCAAACAACAGACGCGAAATTAATATCCACTGCACCCTTAATACTGCGAAGAGAAAGCATGTTCAGTATTGCATGTTTTGTAGTTTCTATGTCGCACCTACACATTAGATCCTTATACCTATTAATTTATTTACCGTATTTTTAACGTATCCCATTGATATCTACTTATCTGTATGTGATAATATTATTATTTGAATATATTTTATGGTCGATCTGTAATTTTTTAACAAAACATGTTTAGACTGTTAAATAAAGTTTAATCATAACCAGAAATGTATATTGATTGTTGTTAAAAAAAAAAAATTAAAAGATAATAATGCGTTTAGACTGACCCTATAGGTTGAAGGCTATAGGTTCAAATTAGCCCTTGTCCCCTATCATCAGTCACATAAACCTCTAGTTACATTATAACCAAGTTCGAACTCTTGTTACGTAATTACCGTTATTTTCCCCATCAGACGAAACAGTGATTAATAAATGTGTATGCTATTGTACTGTGTGTTTACCTATCAGATATAAATGTCGATTATAGTATAATATTAAAATAATATTATTTAGTTATTTATCGATAATTAAACTTTGATGATCAACTTTTTACTACGAGAATTGTGAACGCAATATAGATATGCTACAATAGAAATTTTTTTCACATAATATTTTATACTTTTGTACAATATGATGTATTTGTTTTAAATCTATAACAAGAGAAATACTTTTTTTTATTGTTTCAGATCATCTAATACATTGAGTTTATTTAAATATAAATATATTTTTATCGTTATTACTTGAAATATCTACCACAAGAATTATTTTGATTAAAAGTATTTTGTTATTTTGCTAACAAGCAAGTTGTCATTATTTTTTTCTAACTTTATGACCGATACACAAATACGTAGAATTTTCCATTCAAATCTAGTATCTAATAAAATTGTCCGAACCGCATTAAAAGTGATAATAATAAATTACACACTCATACATAGTTGATTTTGAATACACCTATTCCAATGTATGTATAATTTTCTACACAGTTGACCTAGGTATCTAAATTTTAAATCCGATAATTCTAGGAATATCGTTTAAGTACTTTGCGTTCTTTAGACATTACACATTTACACGTGATGAAGAACACAACATTATTTTAATACTATTATCTTAATAATAGTATCTTACTGTCAACAGCAGTAAAAAAATAGATTTGTATTTTTGTTATTTACAATATTTTATTTTTTTTGTGATGTCCAATATCAAATATGTTGAGGTTTTACCTGTATCAATTTTAATAATCTAGTCTGTGAATCATTGCAGTAATAATAACTGATATTATATTACTAAATATAGATCAATATTAAATATTATAATCCTCCACATTATTATCTATAAGCCATAGATATTATACAATTATAGAGTCTAACGTTATTATTTTCGTTCATTCAAAATAATTATTCTTTCGTTGCGTTTATAGCTATTGGCACCAAACGATGTGTTATTATTTATTCCCTACAACATAACATGATATTAAGTGACATTGAATTTTCCCCCTGAAATATTATTCGTTCTACTAAAATGATTGAAATCGTTATCAATCAAAGTATAGATACCTACATCCGGTTTTATATTCCTTACTATTTTGTTGCAATTTTTTTAAATATACACTAATAGGTATTTTAAGAGTTGATATTTTCATGGTTCCATAATCTATGTATTTAAATACTTATAGTAGATACTTGTTCAATAGTATCAACATTATATGAAAAATCAAACGTAGAAACAGACTACTACAATAATATAATTATACCTAATAGGTACATATTATAGATATAACTTAAAAATAATAAAGATAATAAGAAACTTAAAATCAAAATTCCAATACAATATTTATTATACATAATTATTATAAATATGAAATAGTCAGCTGTGTTGTTAATGTGTAGTGATTTATTATACGGGAAAATGGCAAATCAACAATGTGAATCCTGACGAACTTGAAAACGTGAAACCGGTCGCAGACCGCAGTATACGCTATAGCAGCAAATAGCGTTGAATTGCAAATGGTGGCAGGGGGAGAGCCATTCGTTTAAAATTAAAGAATAATTTTGAATTCAATTTGAATTGTCGATCAGTTGTATCGTGTGTACACGAGCTAGGCGGTTTCGCATTGGTTCCGTGTGGGTGTTTTATTTTTAATCAAGTGTATTTTATAGTCTTATCGCCATACGTTTAGATAATTTGAAAAATATTTCAAGCAAGACTTTGTGGTGTTATTGAAGTTTGAGATGCGAAATACAACGATACAATGAGTAGTGTAAGTCCAACGATGAATATTATTATTATTATTTAATCAAATTTCAGAGCACGTATAGTGGCGTAGGTACTAACATTTGTTTTATGTGAGGGCATAGTAATTATGAAGAATAATTTTATAAGCCAATATAAAATATTAGAAGATAAAATGTGTGATCACCGTGAATATAAATACACAATTTATCATTCTACGCACAAATAAAATTACCTGTGTGTATCAAAAAAATGAAAAATACGTTAAAAATAACAGGTTATGCAACTATAATATAATATAATGTATGTCATAATTTTTAATTTCGTTTGGTATAAATAAGTTTCTATGTTGTGATATTAATCACTGACCTGATTGAATAATTTGACTGTATTTGTTGAATTATTTAAACTATGATAAATGTATGCATATTTTGGTTTTTGCAATCGATCTCGATTATTTTAGTTATATACGAATATCATAATATAAAATAATCTATATAAAATAGATATTAGCCTAGATATAGCTAATGGTTTTAATTTCATACCAAGTTACATACACAACGACTGTTAGATTAATAGTTTATAATTTAATTAATCATCAATAAATTCTAAAAATATTTTATTATTGCTATCAATTTTGAAATGAAATATTGCATTTCCGAATACCTCACATTTGTGAAATAAATATAAATATTATGTGGCCTTTAAAATGTCTATTGGTTGATAAATAGTATTCTAAATGTATCTTTTCATTTGATGGTTTATTTTGGTTTCGAATGATGGATATATTTAGGTGTTCGTACACTATAATACAAACAAATATTTGAGTAGTTATAATTTCAATAATTTCATGGGTTTATATGGATGTTAAGTAAAGTCCAGGAAAAACTTAATTTGAAAAGTATGTAAGTATTTATTCTTATAAGATATTTCTTAGAATATTATATCATCTTATAAAATATTATCATGATATAAATATTGACTATTGCTAATATTAGGCGCAACGTAGACCATTCAAATAATTGTTAATTGTCTAGATTAAAAACAGTTAATTTAAAAAATAAATTAAAACCTTTTTTATGTTTATTATTAATTGTTATACGAAAATCGTTTCTAAACTGAGACAGTTTATCAGTTTATATCACTAAGTTTATTTCGTGATAATATAGTTATTAATGTAATTTATACTTTTAATAATACGGTAGTTTGATATAATTTTTCCAAAAGTATTGTATTTATTGCTATAATAATTTATATTTATACCAAACAACATCAACTTACATCGCACAAAATTGAATACCATCTTTTCTACAAATACCTAGTGTTTTTAAATTAAAACAAAATAATTAACATCGTTATTTATCATTTAAACGCATAATTTCGTCCAAATATTTACTTAAAATGCTTATGAGAAATAATTGTTATAATATATTTTTATAAAGATATAAGAACAATTTATATACGATCTTGTATTAAATTTTCAAAAATGATAACCCTATGAATAATTAGTTCATGAAAAAACTTTTGAAAATTTTCTTCTACCTATAAATAGCTTAAAAGTATTAAAAATATTTATTGTAAATAGAAAATTATAATATAAACATTTGAAAATTTCAAGTATCTAGGATTATTTGTTTTTGAGCTACACCAATAAAACAAAATTGGTTTTGTCGAAAATAGGATTTGCGTAATAATTTTACGTTTTTCTTAATTTATAATTTGTAATTTTAATTGTTTTTATCAATTATAAAAAAAAAAGTATTAGGAAATTTTTACTCTCAACCCCTCTAAGAACCAATTTAATCCAATTATTACTACTAGAAGTAAAATCTCATTTTGGAAAATCTAAATATTTTTATTGTACCAAAAAGTGATGACAGACAGAAAAAAAACACATTATGGTAAAAATAATACATTGTATCGCTTCGCTAAGAATCTAAAATATTAATAAAAATTTTGAATTTTGAAAAAACATTCAGGTTTCATTGGGTTTTCATCAGATTTTTAAAAGTTTTTATGGGATAAAGTTAACTTAGAAATATTGAATAAAATTTAGAGTAGATTTATAGCTATAAAAGTATGTTAGTAAGAAAATGCGTGAAAATGAAATAACGAGTTACACGAAAAAAGAATTAACCCAGCAGTTACACTTTATACATTACTATATTAAATACGAAATATAAACCACAGGAATGAGTTGTAAAAGCTAATATATGGGTACAACAATACAATTTGTTTTAAATATCATACACGTACAACATAATATCTTATACAATATTACACGTTAAAATACAAAATGTATATTGTATTATATTATATTGTTATATCTATCATTCTTTAGTTAATTATTATTCAAAATGAGGGTTAAACGTTATATATATATATTATAGTGTTGTTGACATTAAATTAAATTTCAATAATGATTATAATTAGTTAATCATATTGTGTAATGTAGTAATGTTTATTATAAAAAAGATATATTTTAATTACATAAATATAAGAGATTCTAATGATTTGTCATTTAATAATATTTATTGAATACAAGTATATCAGATAGCTTTGATACACTCTGTATATAAAGTGAATATCAGTCATCAATTTCGGCACGAAATTAAAAAAAAAGCCCGGTATCTATATATTGTGGTTATAAGTTATAAGCAACTTCACGACCGACAAAGTGTTTCAAGGTATTGCGCACAATTTAAAGTTGTATAAATAGTTTAATACACCTAATAAGTATTACCTATATATAAATATGATAAATAATGTTTTATATTATATATTTCATACTTTGTACCTATTTTTATTTATTTATTAATAATTGTAGTTTGGGCCCAGAGTAGATTTTTTGTAATAATATACAACATGATCATCCTAATATTAAATAAGAACCGTTTATAACATTAAATCAGTGATTTTGACTGAGTTAAGTCATCATATAAAAAAATCAAAAATATTTATAGAGTTTTAAAAGTTAAAAATTAACATTATATTGATCGGTTTAAAATGTGAATAAACTGTAATTTTGACGGTATGTTGGTACGTATAAAAAACGTTTGTAACATACGAATAAATGAGCATTATTAGTTTAAGTAACGTTTAAGCGAAACGAAATTCAGAACATCTAATAACTAAAGATTTTATTTTAATTTTCTTTTTTTTTTTTGCGTCGAAATCAACTTGCGCCTAAATATAGTGATATTAAAATATTATATGAGTCGAAATATCACATGAAATTACCGCGTCGGAATGACGGGACATCTATTATTGCAATGCGATGCGTACATAATGAAAGAAAACTGGTTATTACACATTGTTAATCATAACTATACTAAATATTCAGCATATGGAAGAAAGATAATAATATTCACAGGTATTGAAATAAATAAAAATAAAAAACAGAATTCCTAATCTTGGTGATATTCACTGCTGTAATATTTAAATATGAGCTAACGTTCGGGTGATAGTTATATACAATGTATAGTATAAACTTAATGTAACTCCACTAAGATCATGGCTGGATCGTACAATTACTCAATGAATCATCCAATAATTATGGGTATAATAATTCTTAATGTTATAAAGCTTCATTATTGTAGACCAACTTCGGGAGGAATAAACGTGGTTTTATTTTGTAGGTATCTATACTACAATCTGTACTTAGTTGTAATACTCGTAGTTACTTCGTAGAATATTGTATATCGTTCCTATTACTTAGAGCATGAGAAAACAGAACCTAAATCAATTTAATGTGGTATAAGTTGCTATAAAATGAAAAACATATTCTCATAATGACTGTTATTATATTAATAAGCAGTGTTTCATCACTAGCGAATTTAACGGTTTTATACACTGCGACTAATACTAAAACAAGCTAAATAAGTATATAATCACAAACACGTTAAGAGAAAAAAGTATTCATATTTCAGGTGTTTCTCTCGCACACGTGTAACATACCTACCTAGTTAAATTATATGACAATGACAAATATTGTAGTTTTGTTTCAGTTAATATCAAAATGAATTTAACGATACCTATATTATAATATATACCTAAATGTGTAGAAGATAATTGGTTATGTTATTCTGGATTATGCCTATTCGTTTAAATATATTATATATATATATACATATATAACTATTTCTAGTTATGAATACATTTTTCCTTAAAAATGAATAACTTTACTATGCACTTTTAACTGGTTTTAAATGTTTGAATAAATGCATATATTGATACGCAATATACCAGTAGAGTATTTTATAGATTATAATTAAATACAACCATAAATAACTCGATTTAACTTTTATTAGTTACTAATATTAATATACTATTGCTTATAATAAAAATATAAATGAAAAAATGACATATTATCATCTACAAAACTGTTTAAGTTAAAACTAAAATATAAAAATAATTTATCTGTAATAACTATTTAATTAAAATCATTTTCTGATATTTTGGTTCTTTTGGTTCTTAAAGATCCAACTGCCATATTATGTGCATACTACATAGATTATATGAACTATTTATACATATATATATATATATATATATTATATACATAGTTAGAAATAATAATCGTATGTAAATAGATCAATCCTTGAAACTGTATAACCCAATATAAAAATAGGTAGTCAATAGGTTAGCATCTTTAAATTTTAAATACAATTATGATAAAGTATTATGGGATAACAGATAAAATTGTAGAACTATTTAAACGAAAAATAATGCATTGAAATATTTTGAAATTTGTTGAGTACTTATAAATATAATAATCGATTTATAATATTTATTGATCTGTAAAACATTTTTGTTTAAATGTTAACACTGTAATTTTGTAAAAATATCTGATAGGTAAGTACATAAAAAATAAAGAAATTTATAAACTTTTTCATATCCAATTAATTGAGTATAAATGTATAATATTAGGTTATAATAATAATATTTAGTAATAATTATATTCTAAATTTCTGGATCTAATTACATTTTAAACTTTAATCTTATTTAATTTTAAATATATATTTTATATAACTTAAAGTCGTTACAAAACTAAATTTTTGGAAAATAATTATATTATATTATTTTACTTTTTTAAATAACAACGTTCATTTTTAATATTATTTTCCAAATCAGAATATTCTATACACAATTTATATAAGTATTTTATGTTTTATAGAAATATTTTGATATATTTGAAAATGAGAAGACAACCATTTTTTTGTATAAGAGGTATCGAATGTATTTCATTATTGAGTATGTCAACATAATAAATTATGTGTTAAATTTGAATTCAATGATAAATCATTGATTACAAAAAAACGATTCTTAACAAAGACAGTATGTCACTATATATTTTATGATATATTTATATTTTTATTAAAATAAATGTATTTTACTATTAATAATAGTAACACATTAATACGGAAAGTTAAATAATTTTTTACAGAAAACATTGCGTTTGAAAATGTTTATAAAACGTATAAATGTTAATACGCAATGCATACAATTTTTAAAGCCAATTTAATAATATTTTAAAATTCTAACAAAATAACTAAAATCTCTATCCTTCGTCTATAAATCTAATTTTTTTAATTTTTATATAATGAAATCCATCTCTTTTTATTCTAAATATAATATAATAAAAACTTATAAGTAACTTTGTACTATATTTTTAAAGTTTTTAATCGACATTTTTTTTTTTTTAAATATTTAGAAAAAACTCAAATGACTATAAATAGCTCAAAAAAATATTTCTTCTATAAATCGTGTACACACTGTACACTTACATAAAAACAAAAACAACATTAATATAAAATCAATACATTTTTCAATCCACTCAGAATTTAAAATTATATTTTTTTCATACATAATAATATCGAAATTTTTAAATTATTTAATTTTTTGAGTGATAATGGATTAAATTGTTTGATCGTTATTAGTAAATACATTTTTTTACTTGGATTTTCAGGTGATAAAATTACAATTCGTTTTTTGAACAATATCAACCATTATCCATATTTTATTTTTCATTAGAAATATGTTTCAACATTTAATATATTATAAAAAACTAAATTATATTTGACAATTATATTTGGCTGGCTACTGGTTTAGAATATTTTACTGTCATCAATCAATTTAATATACTTATAATTACTTTAAAACATCATATATAAGATAACCTGTTGTATTTGATTTAATTGCTAAACATTTTAAATTCATTAGTGTTTTTAAAATGCATTACAGCCCAATTTACTCAAGGCTGTAAATAATATAGGATAATTAACCATTGGTTATACATGATTAATAATTATTTAATTATATTAATATAATTTAACGTAATTTTTTAAATATTTCAGTTTTAAGCACCGAGGCACATAGTCAATATTTTATTGTTATAACGATTTTAAACACTTGGTAATATAAATTAAATTTGCACATGCATCAATACACATAAATGTTATATTAATTTGATTACTTACCTAATAACTTCATGCTATAAACATTTTCAGCATGACTTTACTGGAGCACTAATTATTATTTTTTTTAAGGTTTTCATTTAATTTTAACCAATAATTACCTTTCTATTTTATTCTAAACATATTATATTATTTTTTGTAATATATATAAACACACACACACATATATATATAAACTTCCTTTTTATTATTTAAATATAATTTACTAATTATAAATTTACTTTAATGCTTGATAATATTGATAATAAGCTTAAAAATTATTAGACCTATGATGATTGACTATGTTTAATATGTACTATATTAAATATTTTAAAACTTTATTTTTTATATTTTATACAAGCTATTAATCACTATCAAGTACCATCATAATTAATACACCATTAAGTAATGCTAATATGTGATATCTAGTTCAGAAATAATTGATTCAAATTTCAATTTATATATATAAAACATTAAAAAATAATCATGTACTCGATAAGATATAGTACAATTGGTCAATTTAAATATAAATAAAAAAAAACATCTGCTTTTTTACGTTTTCAGTAAAAATAAATAATTTTCATTTGAAAAAAAATAGGTTTGTATTATATATCTCTATAGTTGGATACTCTTTAAATGGTATAAATGATATAATTAATTGAAAATTATACTATTTTGGTGTTTACTTAAAAATATTTTGAACATCAGATTAAGTGAAAATGCTTAATTAATGTGTAAAAATAGGGTTAACATATTTGGTAAATCACTCTATCTATATATATATATATTACATAGTTTAATCAATTTTAAGTAAAGTTATACTTTATATATCTTGTCGTGAAGTCGTTTATGGTTATTGGATTCTAAATCAAAAATGTCAAAAAATATGACAAATGTGGCTAATAATTGAATTTTGCGTTTGACATCTGAATTTATGATATTTAAAAAAAATAACTATCTATACATTTTTGAATCCGTATTTGTACATTGTCATCTCTGTAACTACTATGATATTTATAATTTGTCCATCATTAATTGCTAGTAAGTTTTATATAGAACTTTTGTAGTTTACGATGAATTTTATAAGTTAAGTTACGGATACAACATTTATATGTACGTTGTTATTTTTCGTGGTGGATATTAATATTAATTCCATCAAACTTTATCTCAATTACAATTTACAAGACTACATATTTCAATTAATTTTTTTTATAATAATTTGATACATATCTCACCTATAACACTAATAAACTATATTAGTGTTAGAGTTTCACTAAATATAGTTTATTTACTCTGGAGTTCTGGAATTTATGGTTAATCAAGTTTGTCATTATTTTTGGTTCCCCATATAGGTATTATTACTTTAGTAATACTTTTAAACTATACCTTATATATAAATGTATAATTATAATTAATACTAAAATATATACTTCAGTATGTCCAAACAATCAAGTTAACGTCCATATAAAATAGGGTCTCCCCTCCTAATGTATCAAAATATGATTAAAAAAAATTAAAATGATTAAGTAGGTTAAAATTATCGTGACTAGCTTATTGCAGATTAAACCCTGTAGGGTAAATAAGCAGCAGCAAAATTTAATTTTTTTAAAATCATGATATCTTTGTCAGAAATCTCGTGTTCTTCAGACAACTTTATTTTTTCTATACACATTCTAATGCATTATAAAATACTTAGTTAGCGCTAAAAAATAAGCGATAGATCAAGAAAAAAGTATTCTAATCGACACAAAACTGGTTTTATTTTTTATAAATATTTCCTACCTTAATAAATATATTTAGGAAAAAATATTTCCTGTGGCCTTAAAATTATAAAAATTTCCTATAATTTATATTCTATAGATTTTTTACTATCATCTCTTCTATTATTTGAATTATCATGTATGACTATCTCAACATGTGACATATATATTAAATTGTAAATTAACTTTAAAAAAATATTAGAGCGTTGGACTATCGTGAGTATGATAATTAATTCACTCATGTTTAATGATTATGGAACTTAAAATGTTATTATACTTACGCAGATACAAGTAACTTACAAATATTTTATATAATATAATAATATGCAAATGGCAAGCATGTTAGCTCTTAAATATTTTTGGTTTATTAAATAAAATATGCCTAAATAATGTATTCAAAGATTTAATATTACCCATACAGGAGGTTTAAAAGTAGATGTTTACGAAGACTAGTTTTTTAATTCACAATGTATCGTGTAAAACCTTACTGTAGATAGAATATATATTACATCGTTAAGTGTAGGTCATGGGCGTACTTAAATTTGTGGGACCTATGCAATATTTAAATAAAAGTACACTGTATTGGGATCTCCAGTGCGATGTAGCGAAAATCCGCTACGGCGATTACATTTTAAAATTGTCTACTTTAATTTAACCATGTAATATTTTATGTTACAAAATACTTAAAACAACTAATTTACAGATACATTTATTTATACTATATCATAATTATTAATTATGTGATAAAATGTATAGTTGCTTAACACAATTTTGTTAGAAATCTGATGATATTTTTAGATTATTTTACTAAAAAAAAACTTAAGTCCATAAAACACCACGATAATGGTGTGTGGCGTTGTTCACAAAATAAAATATTGACAGTTATAGTACAAACATCATAAATAAACAGTGCAATGGAAAATATCAGATATCTATCAACAGAAAGGTACTACGCTACACATCATCTACGACGGAATTTCGATAAGATTATTTTTTTCCGATACAGTTTCAGAATTGGTTTCAAATAATAAATATCAAACACCTACAACTCAGACTAAATCAATTTTCACGTTTCCTATTCCTTTCAATGGCAGTAAATTATCATCAAACGCCGTAATGGTTCCGCGCTTTTAATGTATATACACAATCAGCTGCATTATTACGTATCGAACAATAGGCACTCGTGTTCTCGACTTTTGATTTAACGTATATAATAAAGGTAAGTACATGCATGTTATGTACACAGAAATTATGGAAAGCGATGGTTCTAATCGCCAATTTGCAATTATCCGTTGGTATAGAATTCTCAGTATCCCTACGCCCCGATGGCTATAAAGTCACAAATGATGATGATGCTAATGATAATTATATTAATAATTACAGGTTATTGTTACTTATTTTTATTATTAATAATGATACAGTATAATACTATAATATAAAGTAAAAAATAAATAAATACAAACAACGAAAGTAGTAAGTACATTGTATTGCGTACAAATAAATATGTTCAAATATCAAAATATCAATTAAACACATATTAATATTACGATTTGTTGTTGATTTTCATCGGATAAAATATATTTTATACAAATATACAGGGTTATAGGCGTTACAGCTTACGTTCTGTAAAAATTCGAATCTGTATGTAAAAACAAATACATATGATATTTTATAAATGTATACCCGGGTCTGCACTACAAAAGCAATGCAATGTGAAGACGATTAGGTTTGTCACGTGAATAGGTATACATAGATACATTGCATATAATACGCCCAGAGTGTTAAACCGTGTTGTGTTGATATTTAACTCTGTATGCACACCTGGTTCGAAACTTTAAAACTTACGTATCACTTTTTGAATAAACTTAATGAAAATGAATGATAGTTCAACTTTTGAAATATTTAAGAATAAATAACTGTATATCAAGATGAAAAATATGAAAGGATGTGACAGAGGTTCTGGTAACGTGGTGTGGGAGATAGATACGAATAATATGTGGAACTGAAACGAAGAACAAATAAGGACTACTTAAACGCAATAGAAAAAAGCCAAATATTAATGAAAAATTTAAATAAAAGGAGATGACCTATGTTTACGTACAGGTCAGATATGGTAACGAATAATTACACAACTTAATAACTGGCGGTGAATGGAACATGGTCAAGAGGAACACACTGAATGAAACAATTCAGAAAAATAATAAAGGACACGTGAATTACTTCCTATACAACGAGTTCCAAGGATATTATGCCAAACAGCAGGGAAATATTTTAACGAAGAAATCGTGTGTTATAAATCAATCTTTAGGTTAAAAAAAAATCAAGTTGACTTTACATACGCTGGTTATATAATAATTTATATTTTAATTGTAGACCTCTCTAAAATGTATGTCTGGTAATAACTTTATAAAATCATATTTCAAAAATATTAAATAAAAAAAAAAGCTTTTACTGGAGATAAACACGGCAATACAGTCTATATGTATCGTGTTATATATTATTATTATACTCTCTCTGATGCACTGTGAACGGTCGTATATATACAAATCAGCTCGAGTAACAAATCGTATTGCACGAGTGGGTATGTGCAGGAACATATTATAATAATATATTATATGGCATTAACGAATTAAATGAAAGGGTCGGAAACACAGTGCTTCTTATGGACTTTTAGAGGTAAGTTATCGTACGCGATTTATACAGTATTAGCTGTACCTACATTATACGCGTACACCGATGAACATCCGAACACGAACAATTTTTTTATCGCGAGTTACGACTATTTAATATACGAGTACAAACTAAGTTTTCCGTCTTATATTATTATTATATTTATTATTTGCGGAAAATTAACCACAATAATAATCATATTTGATAAGTGTTATATATTTAATTTTTTATAAATAAATTATTGCCCAATCCGACATACAAAGTATATAGTTTCATTTAAAATTAAAAATTAATTTCGTTTTAAATATTTTTTTTCTTTTTTTGTATTTTTAAAATATACCAATAGTATATTTATATAAATTTATCAATAGACGGTAAAATATTATAATTATAAATAGTTTTAATTTTATAATACTTACCTAAGAGATTATATTTTTCATAGATATAATGGTAAAAAAATTAACAGCTTGATATCAAAAATTAGCAAATTATAGAAACTTCTTGATTCATCCGTGTACTTATTATATAATGTTATAATAATCAATATAATAATTATATTTTCTTCTTCAAAAACTACTCTTTTAAAACATAATGCATTCAAGTAAATATATTTATTTGAAATAATAAATACACAAACATATACAATATAACAACTTGAAAAGTACATTTTAAAATAATCTTTAACAATATTTTAATCTAAGAATAACAAATCAGCAAAACTAAGAAATTTTTACCAAATCCAAGTACTTTTATCGAAATTTTGATAATAATTTTAGTAAACTGATATACGCTCACTTAAAATACATTTTTATTTCTTTAAAATTACATGTGAACAATTAATCCGTTAAAAAGTATACGAATATTATGCTAAATTAATTATTAACATAATGAATTCATTTGACAAAAAAAATATATCGCCTTTAGGTAATACCATCTGTTATAATTATATGAGTACACTAATAATATAAACTACTGTAGAAATAATATTTAAAACTGGTTTCACGTACATACCTAGCTATGTCTGTATATGTTGTAATATTTCATTACTAGAAATTAAAAACTAGTTATCAGAATTATGTGAACTGATTAAACTTAATCTTAATATCTAAATTTAAAAAAAAAAAATGGAAAAAATGGAAAAAATGGAAAGAATGATACATGTTATAAAAATAAAAATCGCCAGATTATATTTAAATAAGATAATTGATGACATAATAAGTACCTTAACCTTGAAAATATAATATAATATAAATATCATTTTCAAAATAAAAACCTAATGTGATAATGGTTTGAGTTATAAAACTAAATAAACCAAATAATGCAAGTATATAATCATAGGAATTAGGGTTGTATGTATGGAATACATATATAAATACATTTTTATTAACTTATTTACCATAAAAAATATTATATAGGTATATAAATAAAATAAAAATAAATAAAATAAATAATAATCAATAAGTTTCCAATAAAATAATATTTTAATCTGAATTTAAAGTTAGATACCCATTGCTTATTAAGCTCATTAAATTATTTAGTGTTTATGCTTATTGACTATTTTACTAAAACATACCAAAATAGCAAAATATATTTTTAAGTAATAAGTTTTAATTTAATTTAATTGATTTTAATTGCTGATCACAAATTAGGACCACTATAGTTTGGAAATTGTTTTATTTGCATGTGTTTTTATAGAATATTATACTTTTATTATAAGATATTTGTACTTAAACAAAAAAAAAATAAATAAATAAGTACATATTTTTAAAATATATTTTTACAACTTTTCAGCGCATAAATGCTTGTATATTTAGTAGTTATTAAGAACATTAAGTTACAAACCCTAAATTTATCTCAATCGCTACACAATCAGATTTTTATTTTTATTCTTATTTTAAAAGTGTACAATTGTAATTGTGTGATTGTTATTCATAATAATTTATAATTCCGTAAATTTCAGTTTCTATAAAATGCAAATTTTTAAATATATTTACAATATTTAAAGAATTACGTAGTATGATTTAAATAATATATGCTTAGTCTACCAACTTAAGTTAATTATTTTCATTATATGTCTTTTACAGTTTATCATAACAAACATATTCCGCCTAATTTGTACACACAAAAGTTTAGCAAGCTGTTCTGTTGCTGAAAATTTATTTCTAACTTATATATTTTTTATCAAAACATAAGACCAAAATTAAATTTTAGTAAAATTAAGAAGACATTTAAAACTATTTTAAACTATGGGTAACTATAATTATATTAGATATAAGTACAAAGATATTTATCATCATAAATAAAGTACTTGACAATCGCATTGTACTTAAGTAGTTATTATTATACAAAATTGTTATATTAGATCATATTAATTAATTTTTAAATTCAATTTTCAAATAATTTATTATTTTAATTTTGTAGCATTGAAAATCTAATTCATAAAGAATAATTTCATCTCATGGCTTTAAATAATGAATGTATCATTTCGGATATATTAAATTATATACATTTGATATACTATATACGTAGCTATCTTGAAATGTTGGAAATAGAACATATAAATTCAAATTATTTCAAACATGTTACATGTACATTGTGCACTATATGAATACAGAAATAATTCAGTTGTTTGCATTATAAATTAAAAATAATAATAATTGTTTGTGTTTTAATGATGTAAATCCCTATTTCATTTTAATTATTTTTAAATCGAATTTCAAAATTGGACGACGCGCAGGTAAAAGAGATTAAATAAAATTGAGATTTAATTTTTTTTTTCAGATTATTATTATTAATACTTTAAATTATATTCAATGTGTTGTTATTTTTTAAAAATTTTACCAGTTGTTATTCCAAATATGTTAAATGAAAGAATTTATGAAACTGCCAAATGATTCATAATAATATTTATTAATTAAAAAAAAAAAAAATAGATGAATACTTTATAAAGGGTGTTAGTTATTGCTATTGAAATGACCAATTTGTAAAATTATAACACTTAATGGTTTATTAAATGCTAATTAAAAAAATGTACTTAATTCTTTTTACATTTATTAAAAAATCTTGAGCCAAAGAAAATATCTATAAATACAATTAGTTCAACAAGAGTAACATCCAGTCATATTTAAAAGGAAACATGTCAAATTACATTTTTCCCAAAAGGAATAAATCATAAAATTTGAAATAATTTGAATTTTTAAGATTTTAAGTAAATCTCTGTTTAAAGAACCATCTAAAGCAGTATATGATTGCCTTATCGAAACAAATATATTTGAGGGTTGTAGATCAAAAAAAAAAGTTGCGCACTAGTGATCCAAACTTATGAATAAATAATAGTTAACACTATTTTAAATTTTATATGTTCTGAATTGTTTTTTAGTTTCACCAAAGTAGTGTTTTTGACTTATTCCTTTTTACCCACGCGCCGTTCAATTTATTGTACATTTATATATTTTCAATTTGAAACACAATATAACATTTTTTTGAACAACTTTGATGGAATTTAATACAAAATCCGAAAAGAGATTACTGTTTATTTCATTTCAATTGAGTTACTGAAAAACTTCACATTTTTCTAAATAGAGTAAGTACCAAATTCATTTTCCCATAGCAAATATTATTTTTTTTGTATAAAAATAATATATTTGGTTAGTTATTATGATATTGTACAAACGCTACGCATTACGTTAATTCGCGTTTATTCATATCTGAGAGTTAAGTAATCACGAAAATAATATACTATTCGTTTAGTCTAGATGCTACATAATAATACAATGTCAAAATAAATGTATTTTATTCAAACTTAAAGTCTATAGCTAAATATTTATCTAAAATTAGAAATAGTTTTGTCATTATGATATTTAAAACGTAAATATTGTTTTTAGTTGTACAATGAAATCGATGGCCCTATAATAACATTAATGTGTAGTTTTAAAACATAATTACTATATACGTCACACATTTGATTTTACCGAAAATTGCAGAATATTGAATCAGAAAGTGCCTATGTGACATACTCAGTCAACTTGTTCTATTCAGGGTTTTTATACTTATATTATTATATTTGGTAATTTGTTTCGTAAAAAAAAAAAAAAAACGAGATAGAGAGTAGAAGATTTAAGTGAGCGAGTTGTCTTTTTCAGTGATCTTTATCTTTGAGTTCTGAGGACTAAGTCTAATGGGTTTTTACCGTTTCCATAATTTTTCTTCGAAGATAATGAGAATTTTCCAATTTGTACTTAGACATTTATACTCCGCTGTAGTTACAGTTTCCAATCAATAATATATGATATACATGTGACTACGCAAAACTTTTTCACCGTTTTTATTATTGTGAAAAGTGCTGATTCCAAAACCAAACTAACTATACTTTTGTCTCCACTAAAAACTATACACTAAGGTATGAGAAGCTAAATAAAAAATATATGGTTCAAGACTATCAGAAGTGTTACTATGTTAAAATGCAATTTCGAATGATAAATGTCAGTTTTTTTAATTTGTATAATTATTTTAAATACCTATTCGAACAAGCAGTGATAAAAACCATGACACTAAGTCTTTATGTATAAAACGTGTTACTAATTATTATTTGTTGTGATGTTATAAATTATAGTTCTCATTATCAGAAAATACGTGTTACTGACTTTTTTCGGGGGGGGGGGGGGGATTTATGTGAACTATGGTGCATTTTTGAATCCTGTAGTATTTTATGCTTGTCAAGTGTCATTTATACATATGTATGCATACATATAAAATAATATAAAACTATTATAAATTTATAACATATAATCTATGTACTTTGGAGTTTACTGAATCACATAAACTTTTAACCTATCTATGACTTATGCATTAATGTTTCGTGTAAATGTTAATGTTATTTTAGGACATGGCAATTGTACCTATAGAATTTGAGTACTTATTTATTCACAAAATCTGACATAACCAAATCTCAGTTTAAAGTTTGAACAATAATTGTTTCATACAGGAAGGATATATCATATTATATGATAAACAATATATCGTACATATATTACATGTACATAATAAAGGGGAAAATATTGCGTTCCATTGTAATCCATAATGATAATGCTTACAACAATATTAATAACTTATTTTAATTTATTTATTATTATAAATTATAATATTTTATAATTGACGCGTAATTATTTACCCACATTTTGGTATATAGGTACGTCATAAATATACTCAAGTAATCAAAGGTTCTATATAATTGAGTTTAATTGTGGAAGAATAATATATATATATAATATTATAATTATTTAGGTTTGATAGTATGTTACAGTAATCGTAGTTGTTATAGTATAATTTCTATTTTTACGTAGAACATAGTCCATATTCGTGCATCAAACGTGAATAAAAAGTAATCGATCAAGTTAATTTATCAACATAAATAAATAAACTATTAATTGCCTAGATGAGCAGGCCAATACTAATAATACTATGTATTCACAATTCATAATAATTAAAATTAATATTTAATAATTTATGATTTTATCATATAAGAGTGTGTTTAATTTTTTTTATACAATTTGATAATTTAACTATTTAAATTTCCATTCATTATTTCAAAAATTTTAAATTATTTTAAAATATAAAAATATATAATTTGATGTCATTGAAAAATACAATTTTTAAAACATTTATATAAATGTATTTTTACAACTCGTTAGTGTGATTCTTTTTTAAGTAAATTACTTTTCTGAAAAACAACATGTATTTTTATTTTTACATTCCGAAGCAGAATATTTTTCGGAATATTTTTTTATAAAAAAATTGAATTTCAAACGTGTTAATATATTTACAGTTCAGATAAGTGGAATAGTGTGGCTCTGGGAAATTATGCAAGATGTAGATCAATTACTACCTTTACTTAAAATATTTATAACTTTTTAACTACTCTTTTGAAATTTGATTTTTGTGTATCGAAGTACTTTAAAAAATACATTCAACTTTGAGAATATGAAATAGGAAATTAAAAATGTATATTTTATTATTAAAAAAACTGAAAATGTATAATGATTACAAATTTAAAACAATTTTGTTTTCTCAAATTTTATAATAATAATTACATTTATGATTGTATCTTCCATATCAAATGTGAATAACTTTGTATGATTGTATATTAACTTTTTTACTTATAAGAAAATAAATATAAACACGTATTATATACTTTTTAAGCTAATTTACCGTAACTTATTATCAAATTTAAACATATTTTTTTATATTTCAAATTTTGAAAAAGAATAATTTTTAAGACTTTTTAAGTAAGTACCTATCAATACATTTTATTATAATTAATAACAAACAATATTATTTTTATAAGAACAAGAGAAGTGAATCGCATTTTTGTATAAACAAATATAACACTTAACTTTTATTGATTAATTAATATAACAGTTAATCAAAAATATTGAAAATTTGAAACTACTTTTAAAATATTGCTTTCTTAAGCATTTTAAAGATCTTACAATATCGTTTTGCATTAATTGTTTTTCCTCGAAGTAAAAATTCAATAAAAACGATTCCTTTTGTGTCCCAAAACATTGTAGTCATTGTTTTTTTCTTAAATTGAATTCAAAAATTTTTTGGTAGACGGGAAATTGGTATGGCACCAAAGTGACAGTCGTCTTTTTATCTTAGGAATATGATTAGTTACTCAGATTTCATCTTATGTAACAATCGAAGTAAGAGAATCCTCACCCTCGATACATATCGATCAAGAAACTTGCGTGAGCTGATCGGATTATAGCACGCACTTCACACTTGCCAGTATTTTTAATAGACAATTTCACAATAACGTTCAATGATAAATCAATTTTCGTATTATCGATTTTCATCAGTATACTTGTTGTTTTCGGGATAACTTCCATTATTGTCTAGTATGCTAAATTTTAAAAATATAACTCTGATAGGCCTGAAGAGCAACAGTATTCTTACTTTCTGTACATGCCTCGTAAAAAGTCAGATGAGATACAAATTGTTATTTAAAGATAAAATAAATAATTATTAAGCGTTTACAGTAATTTAATTAACGTTGCGTGTTAATATTACGATGGAGGTTAACGTGAATAATTAAAAAATATATATAAATGAGAATTATTGACAAGACAAGAAAGCCGATAAAAAAAAGGATGAATTGTTCGAGTGAAAGGTAATGACAAGGAGAGCAAAGTAATGCAGTAAAAATTCTTGGGATTTCTCTTATCAAAACATGTGCAGCGTTTTTCTACCTTTTATTTAAACTTAAAATATAATACAATTAATTATATTGGTTCAATGATCGAAATTTATTAATCAAAACATTCATAAAAATATTTTATTCCAACTACGAAAACATTAAATTATGAAATTTAAAAAAGGAGTCATTAAAAAAAAAAAAAAATAATAATATTTTTTATTTAATATATACATAATCTTTTTCCTAAAGTGCAGAATACACATGATAACAATATTTTATGGTTAAATAATATAGTAAATTATTTGTTAGAAGAATAATTCCTTATTAAATAAAATAAAATATGCATAATCGATGAAAACATAACTTAACATTTTTTCAAAGACATAATATTATAATCATAAAAACTACTTCAAGTTAAATTATGTTTTTGTCAAAAAATATAAGATGAGTATGAAGAAAAAAATTCCTTACTAGACTTATTCATATCATTTCAGTAAATATAATATTATTTAAGTTAACATATTAAAAATAAGTATCATATGAATATTTTATACTGGCGTACTTATTCCACGAATTTTCACCTCACATGAGCATTAACCACTAAAATAATAAGATGATATTATATGAGAGAACCTACTAATTTTTAATCGTAAATCAAATGCACACGACTAAACTACAAAGTGACGAACTACCTAATAATTATGTCTGGAATATGAAATTCACAGACTCATTCGTTTAATTTCTGTTAAATACCGGTACCAGTTACACGATTTGAATACTAGACTCTGTCCTTTGAGTATAATGTCTAATGTGAGAATGTGATGCATCAACTCGGCGGTTTGTGTGCGGTCGTAATACGGTCATAACACGTTAATAAATACTAATTTATACCATCATCAAGTCAAATTATTATTGTTCGATTCGTCGTCTACGGTTATTAATATTTGACGGAATGTGTAGGTATTGACGAAATCTCGGTTACAATTTATCTACGTTACCAGCTATATGTGGCTATGACGTTCATGTATACGTTTCCTAATAAAACACGCAATGTCGTTTTCGCACTATTATTATGCTATCGAAGCTCGGCGTGTTCTGCGCGTATAAGACTATTATACGAAATGGCGCGTACTATAGTGTTCGATAATTATGTATTCCACGTGTAGTCGTAACCGGTATAAAACAAGATTAAAACCCATGCACGAGCACGAGACCTTTTTGACTCGGATCAATTTCATTTTACCGATCCATTTCCATACAGATGATGAATGGACAACGCGGATACCTTTATTACATGGCATTGCAGAAACGATGAGTAGGTATTTTGTATCGTTCCGCTGAATATTTTAAACAACAGCGATTTGTGATCGGTCGAATGGAGTATGTGGATAATATGCGTTACGAATTTCGGACATAACAAATTTTTATTTAATTATTGATATACGAGTAGGTTACGCAACGCCGAGACCGGAACTTTTGCATAACACGTTAAGTGACTATCGAGTGCTTCGTTACTAAATAAATGTCTCGCAGAATATCAATCTTGTTTTATAAACATTTACACGGATTATCACTAAGTTACCTAAATACGACTACTGATAATGTGAGCGGGGAGAAAAAATAATGATAAAAAATAATGCACACTACTGTTTTCCTGCTAACACAATTATTTAGTTAGAATTAATATTATAGACTGTCAACGCATAAACTTATCGGATATTAATAAATTATGTAAATTATATGTATACATGTGTAATGTAAATAACCTATACTAAAACGTAAATCGTTTATATAACTTAGCAAATTAATATCATTAAGCGGATATTTTTGACACGTTAGAGATGCAGTTATCACGTGAGTTATGAATTAGAAATATATCTAACACTTAAACACATACTTAGTGCCACCGACTTAATTTGGTTGTATAGAATACTATTTAATATATTATTTATATTAAATAGCAATACCACTGATCCCGTAATAAATTTTTCAAATTCCATCATTTATTAATAAATAGGTACCTATAAATTTAATTTTTGCACGATATATATATTGTTTTTGAAAAAATAAATATATTATATAACTGGATATTATATTTAACATAAAATTTAATTTAAAGTTCTTACCAATCATAAATAAGGTTAAATAAGCTGAAAAAACGTAAACACGTAATTTGTGAAAAAGAATACAAACGTATTGTTGTAACGTAATGTAGGTAACCTATATGGTTCTACGTATAATTATTGAAAACTAAAACTGCTTAAACTTTGACCTATTCAAACATAATGAACCACACTCGATGGTTGGCTTGTGCGCAATGATGCGTCTTCACTACACTGCAGTCATACATAGATAGTAAACTCGATTATAGGGAAATATTTAAGTGTTGCGGTGATCATAATACTGGTCGAAAACTCTTTACCGCCGATTACAGTTCTCAGCTCGAACAGAATATATTATTTTCTACACTCTAGACATCTAATAATATTATTCTAGAATTAGTTATTTTATTTTAAATTCAGCTGTGGTAGATTATCACAAAACTATTATATTTTATTTCTTCTATTTATTTAGAATATACATTCCAGTATTTATATAACATATGATACCTAATTCTTTTAAATTTATTTAATTGTTAAAACACTAATAACATTATAGAACCCGTTTACAACGGCCTTGGAATTTATTAAAAATAATAATATTAATCAATATGTTGGAAAATCAAATTGAATGGTGGAAAAGTTCTTAATGTTATAAATGCTTTTATATAATTTTTAGAAGAGTTTTCTGCGTAGTTCATGTTATTTAAAAAAAAAAAAAACTTAAACTTTATTTTAAATTTGATTAAAATAACAACTTTCAAAAACCCTTTGGTAGTATTAAAATATATTATAAAATCAATGCAATATATATAATTATGTTATAGTATATACGTATATAGCAAAAATACTACCATAAAATCAATAAAACTGATAAAATATTGTTAAATAACTCGGTGTTTTGTTCTATTCCAAATGTTATTAACCAACGTTCTACAATGTAGGTATAAAAAAAATACAGAGAATTATTAAAACTTTAAAATGTAAGTCGTATATAAAGTTTATAAATAGTTACTGCAAGTGGATCACAAACAATTTATTTTATTATAATAAAAAAACTCAATTAATACTTAAAAATTATTTATATTTAATACTTCTATGCTATAGAACTTCATTAATATAATATAAATCATTATCACATTACTATTTTTTATGGGTTTTCCAACATTTAATTTTTTTGTAATACTTATTATGACTAATATAAATTGTCATGATTTATTACGTTATTATATTACTGTGGTATTACTAACATAAACCAGGGAAGAAGGATCCAAGAACATCAAAATTAACATTGTCATAATATAAAAACAATTTTATAATATATTTTAGTACAAAATTAATATTATAGAATCAAAAATCAGAAAAAATTATACAAGCCATTTCAGTATAGAAATTAAAAATAACTTAATTTAAAGTAACATATAAAAAAAAATGTAATTGAAAAAATTAAAATATTGATTGTTTGAATTATTTTAAATTTTGACATGTTTCAAGAGTATTTGGATTTTGATCTACCTTTGGTGCACCATTGTTATATTATTTAAATCATTAGATAACAAATATTAATAATTTTTGTTTAATTAAAAATTATTTTAAACGCAATATTATTAAAGTTTCATATACTGATTTATACTACATTGGATAAAAAGTAAAAAAAAAATACATTTCTTACTATCAGCTTTCAACTTACTATTTTACAACTAATAGTAGTTATTAATGTTAAATAATACATACAATACAACAAGACAACGGATCTTGAACTTAAATTATTATGACAATGAAGGTCACCCAGTTTAATACTACCGATTACCGAAACTAGTTACTAAAATATTAAACACGACGAGATCGCAAAGTGATTAAACTACTGGAAGAGAAAACTGCTCTAAATAAATAGTAAAAGGTAGGGAATAAGAATTTAACAACCTTTACATTTTGTATGTTTCGTTGAAAACGTATCTGTAATATCGCAGCAAAAAATTATATTTAGTAATTTTCTTTAAAGGGCTTTAATAATGATTTCTCTCAGCTCTTATAACCAAAAAAAAAAATAATAAAATAAAACAATAATGTACTTGGGCCAATTATAATTGTCATACATTTTTAAATAGCTTTATGCATAAAATTATTCTATTATTTCAAGATATCTTTCAATAGTTATTGTATCATCTATGCCTTATGATATTATAATAAATAAATACAATTTTTTATGTTTTTTTTTTAAATATAGAATATAGATATACATTTAAATATAATATTTGTATTCAAAAACTTGTAAAATCATAGTTGAGCTTATAATTGTATATAACTATTTAACCTTGTTAATTGCTTGGCGATTGGGGAGTTCAGTCACCTGCAATCGGTTGCCTTCAAGTCACGTTGTGATCGTGAGGGAGGAGGTCTATGATTCATAAAACGTTAATATTTTTTTTACGTTCACGTTATTAATAATAACCACATATTAAGAAACTTTTTTTCAAGATCACGTGGAAGGTTGACCTTAAAGGTGTACAAATATACGAAAATTTAAAGAAAGTATACAATTATAGTATAGTATAGCTATAGTATAATATCATATAAAATTTAAATATAGTAAAATTTTGAATATTTAATTAGAAAAAGTATATGTATGTTTGCAATTTTATTTTCAAGATAATATTGAAACAAAAAGGTTAGACGTTAAACAGTGTTTTTTTTTGAGTGTATACAAAAGCAAATGAAAATGCAAAATGATATTATGAATAATTAAATATATATAAAAAAAAAAAACGATAAGAATCTATCAATATTTAGTGTCTACGTAATTTACAATATCAATGTAAACTTAAACATGAATTATGTATATTACTTTTGTTCAAGAATTTATTATTGTTTCAATACCTCATAAGTCATAACCCTTCAACCTTAAAATGAAATATTTTATCTTTTATTTTAAGCTGTGCATTTTTTTATTGAAACAAAATATATCCTAATATGTTTAATGATATACCCATTTGTAAAATATACGTTGTGAAATGCGAACATTAAAAGTATTCAAACAATGCTTGGAGTGGAACGATATATTATAAGTTAAAACTTATAATATTTGTAACATCGTCAATGTTATTCATTTTATTTTTAAAAGTGTTTTATAATAACAAATTTGTTAGAATGTCGTTGCAATATAATATATATAAAATAATAAGTAAATACAATTTAGTGGATTAACTTATTACATTTTTAAACATAGTATGAGATCACAAGAAAGGTGTATAAATATTAATCAATTTATATTATTTATACAACATTTTTTGAATATGTTAATATATATTATTTGATTATTATAAGACTATCTAGTAGTTTTTTTTAAGTAAAAAATACATGAACATTAAATTTAAAACTCACCATAAACTGTTCTTTTAAAAGTTAAAAAATATCAAAAATATATCAGTACAATTTTTATATTAATTTTTTTGTATGAAGTTAAAATCAGAAAAATGTTTAGAATTTAAGTAAAGCAATAAGTTAAGAATTCATGACATTTTAAATTGTAATTCTTTAAAGCTTCAAAAATGAAATAAAATATTCCTTATAAGTTGTTTTCACAGTTATTTAAGAATATTGAATATGCACACGAACAATATTTTTTATAGCAACTTAAAATAATGACAAAATTGAATATTTAAACAAAAATTAATGATTTTAGTTCTTTCGTCGTAATTCAAAAATATTATTCAGAATATTCAGTTAATATTAAACTTTCCACCATTACAAATATTGTCATATTTTATAAAAAATTAAATTTTCAAAATATATTTAGATTCATTATAAGCTATTTACCGCAAACCTATTTACATTTTACATCATTACACAGTACGTCGGTATTGAACTATTACTTATAATAGCAACCTAATAACGATAATATAATAATGTAATATACCTACTATTATATCAGTCTACATATTATAATAAATTTATATATCACCTATTTTCCCTCTCCCCCCCCCCAAAAAAAACAGTTATAAAGAGTAGATATATTAGTAAATTGTAAAAATATTATAACCATAAAATACAATGAATTATTAATTTTTTATTTGTAGAAAATATTATAAAAATGAATTTACAACGAACTATAAAAAACAATAAGTATGTCATTTACTGGAGTAGGTACTAATTAAAATTAGTTTTTCTTCGAGTATTAAGTTTCAGAATATTTAATTATTTCACTTTCAGTTATTACTTATAATTAAGCATTAGTATACAATAAATATATTATATATATATATTCGTATACAAACATAGACTAAGATTAAATGTTTTTTAACGGCTTCCAATGTCTCTGTCATACTCTCTGGCGTACCTCAAATGGACTTTCAAGTTCTTCCCTTTTTATAATCCACTTCTCAACAATTCTCTTAGTAGTTATATTTCTAATTCTATAGTTATTTTATTTTTCATTGATATTAAAATGTACACGAAAATCTACTCCCCAATTGATTGTCTTTTTCTGCAGACAGATCTTGAGAAATGTCACGTAATGTATTTTTGCAGTAGTCGTTTATCGCCTCTTCTCTATTCCATTTTCCCTTAATGGATATTGGTTATACACTCAAGCGTCTATACTGCATCAAGAACCTCGTCGTATCTGACTCATCCTTTTGATCATAATATTAACATCACTCTCGGTAGAAACCTGAAAGTATTGGGCTTCATTTAATGTAATACCAATATGGTCTTATCTAACTTATATCCAACCGCTCCCATTAGTCTTAGCCTTTGTCTGTTCCATTTTAGAATATGGCGTGGTCATATACCATTCTTAGTTACTCGTGATTAACTCCACATGATCGATTCTAATACCGTTTTCTAACGTTATACATCTTTTTTTTTTGGTAAAATTCTCCACCACTCTCAGGATTTTTCCACTAAGCACATTAAATATATTAAATGCTATGTATTTATATATATATATATATATATATATATATACTTTTATTTTCTTATAAACTCACTATTTAATTTTTATGTTTACTATTATAAATTTATTATATAGTTACATTGTTACTCATCATCGGCCAACGTAAATATCTAATATTAGGTATACTAAGCTATAAATTTATAGCTACAGATTCTAATGACTTTTAACCTTGGTAGGTATAGTAGGGCTGTATAAATTTGTATACAAATGAATAACTTATACGTAAACACTGATTTTTATATAGCGAAGGTTTAGATGTTTAAGAAACATTTAACTATCTAATACAAATATGTTGTATAATTAATGTCTATATACTACTTAAATTCTTTGTTTAGAATGTATGCATCACATATAGGTACTTGTATATTTTTATACGCGATCAGGTTATTTACTTCATACATTTTATTTACCTACCAACTATATATAATATAATGCAATAATATACTAGGTATGTACTCTATCCCAGATTAAGCATACAATTTTGTTATTTTAAAATAAAAATATTCTTGGTACATTTTGTTATTTTTATTTTATGTAAATATCAACCTAATCGTATGAAACCTATATAACACTTTAAACAGTATAAACTATACCAATTCACCTAATACACCTAATACAAAACATTGCAGACATAGATATTTCATATTTACATGTAAAGATTTTAATATGTGTATAATATTACAAAATAGGATTCAACTAAATGATTTAATGCTAAAAACTAGTACATATGAGTTCCAAAATTATCTTTTGACTTTTTATAGGATTAAGGAAAATAATACAAAAATGATTACCGTTTCAAAAATCATGTTAAATTTAATTTAAACAAAAAAAAATATCTAATTACTTTTAAGTCAATTATATCGAACGACTTGTATCATTTAAACCACTTAACAATTTTTAGACGGCAAGCATTAGTTCTAATTAAATAGGGTGGATTTTTTTTGAACCTCGATAGTCCAATATTAGATTGTTATGGTAATGTATTGGCACCTATCCAAGACATAAATATATGATAAAAATTATGGGTAAGTGGATACCAATCTGCTGTACAGTAAGTGTTAAGTGAGTTACTATAATGTATATGTTAAATTTTAATTCAATAATTATATCATGGTATTATACAAAAAATAATTCTGAGTAGTAAAGTAATATAGCAGGGGTGGTCAAACTGCGGCTCGCGAGCCGTACGTGGCTCCCGTCATAGACTTTTGCGACTCGTATATCTCGATATCTTATCTTATTTACTTTAATAATATTATATATATTTATCATAAATATATAATAATATGACCTTTTTTCGATTTTGGCTCTTCCCTGTGATATAGTATAATAGTGAATATTACCAAGTACATTTCGTGATATTTTATTTTGATATTGCTATTATAGTAATTTATTTTTTATTAGTATTGCGGTAGGTTAATTTAATTTTTACTAAAAATATTGCATTAATTACATACTACTACTACTTTAATTATTATAATGATATGTAGATTTTAAAACATATTATATTGTTTTTATTAAATATTAAGTCAATACTACCTTATCGTAAACCAATGTATAGATCCGTGGTATAAATAAGTGATATTGTAAAATTGTATTAATCCAAATGTATATATTGAAAATTGTTCGACCAAATCTATGGAAATAGTGTAATATTAGTAATTACTACATTTAATGCCATTGTTTATAATAAATTACATAATATACGTAAAAATTTTAAATCCCCACAAATAATGTTTTTTTTTTAATTATAGTAAAATAATTTTGATAGTTATTCATCGTTTAAATGTATAATTTATTGTTCAAATTTTAGTCGTTTCTTAAAAAAAAATTGTGCATTTATATTTTTAGATTATTTGGTTTCAGTATGGTTTTAATTATGATAGTTTTATATTAAATTTTCAAATTTTAAATATCAAAAGTAAAAATTTCATTAACTTACAAAATAATTTATTAATTTTCATAATTTTACAAATTTAATTTCTATGATTATGTATTTTTAGTATTTTTAATTGATATACTATTATTATGATGAAACATATTATACTAATATATAAAACTGTCAAATATTTTAACCAAGCAGAAGAAACTCCTCCAAACGATTCAAAATATTTGTATTAATGTATATGAAATGCAAACATAAACATTTGGTGAAAATTTCATGTATTTACAATTATTAATTTTCGAGTTACTCCGAAAACAAAAATTGATTTTATTAAAAACTGGTTTTCAATAAAAATTCTCGTTTTTCTTTATTTTTATTTTTATCGATAATTTAAACAAATATAGGGAATTATTAATAATAAGTTCTTCTCTTACCCATATTATCAATTAAATCACAATTTTTTTCTGCAAATACTCCAAAAATGAAAAATTGAAGCATTTTTATAATATGTTAAAAGTTGACGACAGTCTCACAAAATAAAAATAAAATATAAGCATAATTTTAATCAATACGTTCACTCATAGTGCCATTCAGAATCTAAAAATGTATTTTGATATTTGTGGTTTTATTTTTAAATATAATATACACTCATATATATTATATAATATAAATATTATATATTAGTAGTATATTAAAATTAAATAACATTGAAAGTATAATATTACTAATAATAATCGTTATTTAAACTTTTTTGTGGTTTCTGTATTATGACATGTGTCAACTGTCAATGATATTGATCGTGTTTTGACTTTTGTAAATTGCATATTCCGACTTTATTTTATTGACAAAAATCATCAATAAATTATAATTTATTTTTTTTTGCAGTAAGGCGAATCCACTCGAATAATATACGATATTGGTCACACAAATATAATACTATTATGTAAAAGTGATAAACCGCTGAGTAAGCAGATGACAAGGTTTTATATACTGAACACCCAAACACACAAAATCCGAAAAAACTATTCTAGTACAAATACGATTTGTTAAAATACAAATTTCTTTTATAAAAGGGTTTTTACAATAATCGTTAGATTTAACTATTAGCCCATAACATAAAAACAACTTGTTGCATAAACGATTTCTAGAAAACTTAACCTAACACATTACATTTTGTTTCAACATTTGACAATTTGTGCAAATGGTCTCATATTATTTGTCATTTCGGGTTCCATTTTATACGTCCATCATATAAGTCCATTTTTAACATTTCGTCGCTGTTAAATATAAGCACGTAAATATTCTACAAATCGTGCAGTCGAATACATTTTCTCTGTAAATTTACTATATTAGTCACTAAATTACTTAATTTAGAGAATTTAAACTTGCTATATGATGTGAAAAATAAACTGCATGTATTTATACGTCTGTATAGACCGTCTATAAAACAAAATATACTGTTGTGCTAGATTCTACGAAGTCAACAACCATAAATTAAGGAATATAACCTATTTCTTTATACATTCAGTGTGAACTAAATTTTCTCATTTTTAATTAAGTACTTATCGTCTTAATTAATTTGATGATTCCAATACACATATTATATATGTGTATATTATTAACTAGAGTTGAAAAAAAACGTGTATCTTAATTAATTTTTAGATAGTTATGGAAATAAACAAATGATTATTATTATTATCATCATCTAAATTTAATTTCCTTGTATATTCATTATATTTTATTGAAAGATTTTATCTATATAATTAATTTTTATTTTACTGTTTGTGTGTAATAGTTTTACAAAATGTTTAATTATCAAACAATTATTACTGTAAAGTTTATATGCAAGTAAATTTGACAGAAAATACTGTAGATAAAAATGTATCTTTTTTATAAATATCTATAATCAATACAATAAATATAAAATTATGACATAATCAAAAAGTAGATAACTATAATGTATAAGTATTACTTAGATGATATTAAATTGGCTAGAGTTTCTCATATTAAAGACCTTGTTATTTATTTTACTCTTCCTTATCGTTCAATGATTACTATGCATATGTCATAAACAAATCATCTTCAATGTTAGGTTTCATAAGTAGAATTTGTTCTGATTTCAATAATCTGTACTGTTCATTTGTTAGTTCGGGAATCGACTATAACTCTGTCCTTTGGTATCCTTACATGTCTGATTCTACTTCAATAGCTTCGATTCAGAATTGTTTCAAAAGGTTTCTTGTATTTAAATACGGTGTCCAATTCCAGCGACACATATCTTATTCACCATTACTATCATTAAATAAATTTAGAAACTTTACAGATAAAAAGAAATAAACTCGATGTTTGTTTCACTTTTAAATTATTAAATATATTCATATATTGTTCAGAGCTACTAGTTAAATTTAATTTTCTAACCCACTTTTCATTCTGGAAAATCTAATACATTTTATGCGCTATTTTATTGTACTAATTATGCTCAAAATACCTCCATTACTGGATTATTGGGCCATGTAAACAAATATGTGTAACGTAAATTTGCTCTTTGGTAATAATATTGTCTATTTTTAATGTATATCTTAACAATAATGTAAATATTGTTTGATTATTATTTGTATATATGTAACTTTAGTTCTGTATCGATTACCAGTCCGTATTGTAGTATTGTATTACTATAAGATATATAACGTATGTAACTATACTTTGTAAATCAACACAGTCTTTGATTTTTCTTGTATATATTAGGCTTAACCCTTTATATTTTTAATTTTTGTTTTGATACACATAAGCAATATCTGATATTATGGCATTCAAATATTAGGATCTCTCAAACTTTTACCTTTATAATATTAATTCAAGTATTACAGTCAATTTGCTTTCGGAAAATCGTTTCTGCCACTTAGTTTATTAGGAACAACAAATAGTTAACCCATCATCCAAAATCTACTAATTAGTCGAGTATTCTCTTACATGATCCCCGATAACCCGCAGAAACACCTAAATTAAACCTGATCTAGAGATCTTCTGATTTAATGTATTTAATCAAAATTACTTATTGTACTTTATTTTTAAACAACTTTTTGAATAACTTTATTCGAAAATTAATAGACTTTTATTCTATGTAAAGAGCTTTTTGTGGTAGATAAAAACTTCTTTTTTAATGAGAAAACCCCTTTTCCCTATAAATCATTAATCAAATGAATGTCTTGTGATATACCTAAACCAAAATTTTCAAGAGTAATTTTTGATTTATTTAAATTTATTTACTAAGGTTAGGTTAGGTTGTATAGTTCTATAGTTATTCTATATGATTATGCTGATTATGCTTGTTGGCAAACAATGCATTTTTATGATCTCTTCTATACCTGTAGAATGTCGATCTTTTGATCATCAGCTTTAGTGCAATATCTTTAAATAGGCTGTTGATGTCTTTCTTTTGAAGTTGTCAATGACCTCATAATATAATTTAAAGTAAAGTAGATGCGATTTATTTCGATATATTATTTTTATCTACTCAAACTCAGTACAGTAATTGTTTCGTTATTAAAATTATTAATTATTACGAAATTTTGAATAGTAGTATTATAATTTATTTCTACGTATGTAGGTCTTACAGATACACATATCATATTATACATATAACTAAAGTCTATACAAGCTATTACTATGATAGGTATATTTTCAATATTGTATGAGTATGCATATAGTTAATGTATGAATTATTTATGCTCAAGTTTAATAAAATCTTAATAATATTTTGTAGAATAATATTACAAAACTAAATAGAATACTCGTGAAATTAAAAGTTTTAATTACCAAAGTTTATTCGATTTATTTATGTTTAATAGAATGTTGTATTCAATGTAATTTATCTTTATATGTTTATAAACATTTATGATTTAATAATATTATAATTTGCTTATTAAATATAGGACAAAAGTTCATAACGAAATAATTGGTGTTGTAAATGTAAGGATAAGTGATAAGTAAATTATATTTATGACGTTGATTTATGAGAAGGATTCATTGCCTATTCTGTAAATTTAGTTTTTCAGGTATACCGCGATAAAGTCAGTGTAGATTATCTTTGTTGATTAAATGGTTAGCCTTTTTTTATATTTAGTATGCTCATTATGGTAAATTTTACATATTCAATGTACGCGTTAGATTTATATGTATATATATAACACATTTGAAAAAAAACATTTTATACCTACCATTGTTATTCAGGTTTAGATATTTTAACATCCTTGACAAATTACAATTAGTTTAGTTGAATAAATCACTTTTCTTTTCAGAAAATGAATACGCAAAGATAATATTTGTTTTCTATACTCATAATCAACATCAGCATGAAAAATCAGTATGGATTATTTCAATGACAGTTGGTCACCAAACGAAGAAGTAAGAATTTTAATAATTTCCATTATATAATAATTAAATGATTTTATATTGTTCGTAAATGCGGGCTAAAAATAAAATTTCAACATTGTCTTGAATAATATAGACATTGATGTAATAATATTAAATTAGTATAAAATATAATAGTTTGTATTGATGAATAATTTCTAGGCTGCTTTAAAATGCAGGTCTTGGTACGAATGGGATGATCGTTGGACAAATGGGTGTAATGCATCATCAGATTCATTAATATGTTGGCCTCCCACGCCGGCTGGTGTAATCGTATATCAGCCATGTTTTCAGGAGCTCAGAGGAATATTATACGATACAACCAGTAAGTAAATAGCTAACATGATTAAATAATATTAATAAGTATAAATTTTATATATATTGACATAAGTCACCACTAAAATGTTTGCGTTGGATCTAATGAACTTATAATAGCATACAATAACATCACAAGTTACATCATTAATTCTGTTAAAAATAAATATTCCTTAAAATAAGATAATATAATTATTAACTTCAAAAAAAGCGTGATAATTAAAAAAATTAAAGCAAATAATGTACAAACTAACTATTTATTATATAATATTTCTTCATTTTTTAAATTTTTTTTAAAACAAATTAGTATAAGTATATTTGTTTTTATTTTATATTCATTCTGTTCAAAAATAACTTATAATGTATGTTAAATCATCTAAATTGTACTTAATTTTTCATGTAAAATGTTTAATAGCTATTTATTGATTATAATTTAAATATTCCTACTGTGAAATAATCGAAATATATTTATAAATATTTGAAGCTAAGATGTTAGTAAAGTGTGTTATAAGTTATAAACATTGTAAAATACATAAAAACACCGTGAATAATATAATTATAAATTATAATAATATAAATATTAATTAATAATAAATTAAATTACTTTTGTTAATTTTTATATTGTATTTTGATTTACAGTAAATAATATTATATTTACCTCATAAATGGAATAAGTTCTACCATTGTACAAAATATTTATTATCGAACCTATCTATTAATAATATGCATCTCACTTTTGCTATAATATTATTGCCTGTTAATTTGTTCAATATTATAAATAGATATTTGTTACTCGTCTTTTAATAATACGGTTATATATTATAACAAAACAATACTACATAAGTCGGATTAAATTAAACATTTTATTGTGGAGTATGATTTATTTCATTTAATTTTGATTGTCGTACAAAAAAATATTTTTTAACAAACAAATTATCTTTAAATATATTAAGCATAAACTATAAAGAAGCATGGAAAGGTTGAAGATGAAGAATTTTTTTTCATTACAAAACGTGTAGTATGAAATTTACAGATTTTAGATTGCTACACTCAGAATATATAAAAAAAAACAAAAATTAATAATTATTCACAATCATAATTGTCTATCTGAATATTAAAATCATAACAAAACATAAAATTATGAGATTGATATATTATAATATAATTTTTTTTTGGATATTTCCATTAGAAAACACAATCTAAGGAAATGCATTTTAAATAGTATTATATTTTTTATAACTGAACAATATATTTTTAGTGTATTTTTGATGAACGAATTTTCCTTACCATCTTAAAAATACTTAAAGGATACCTATTCTTAAACCAATATAGTTTCATTGCTAAGCTTTAAGAATAAGAAAATACATTGAAGAAAACAACTACATAACTTACATATAATTCTCATCCATTATTTTGTTATCGATAATATAATCTAATGAATTATTCATATCATAATATTTATTTTAAATAACTGCTGATAATTGCCTATACTTCATTTATTTATTATACTTTTTACACGAGAATGAAACTATCATTAGTTAAAACATATCACCTAATAAACATAAGTAATATAATTTTACACCAACTTCAATACATTTTTTACATTAAGAAAAATGTATTTGTACAATGCAATTTTGGTTTTATAAATATTTTTAACGCTTCAGACTAAAGTAAAATTACAATTTATATTCACCCTCCTAATACCTACTTATATGTGTATGATAAATATCCTAAACTAGACCAATTATAAAGAAATAATAATAACAATATTATTATGACGTTATGTAAAAATCAAACGTCAAGAGTGGGTTTTTTTTATTAATAAAAATCTACTTTTATGATGTTACATTATCCGACTATTTTATTTTTACAGACTACATAATATTTCTTATTCTACTTGTGACATTGAGGAAAATGAATCGGATAGAGTAGTTAAAAATACGGTGCGTTTATACAAATAATTAGTCTTACATATTCATAAATAAACAATCATCATAAAACAATAGCTATATATTCGAGTAATTAAAATAATAAATATTCATAGTTTTTAATATCCTTCTGGAAAAACCACCACAGTATTAAGTAATCTGTAGAATACAGATTCGATTTAAAATTACCGGACATTTGACTAAAATGAGGGCTTGAATGAAATTTTAATTTTTTTTTAACTTGTATATGAACCTATTATGTACATAAATATGCATATAGAAATTATTTATATAAAATCGTGTTTTTAATAATTAATATTTCACGTTGTAAAATGTTTAAAATAATTAAATTACTAGTCTCAGATTTCTGTAAAATATAGGCACTGTTATATATTTAAATATAAAAAATAGGCTTGCACTCATACTGTATATATTATGTATGATGTATAGGTACAATATGAATATTTCATATTTACGATTAATTTATACTCCTGAAAAAATGTAATACATTTTATTTTTATATTTTTATTATTTAAATTCCACCTACGATTAACGGATGTTAATCAGTATATTTTGTGATATTTAAAAAGTCTTCATATTTTATTATAAATGTATAACAATTATTATCAATTATATCTACTTTCATTTAGATTTGTAGTTGCATATATTTTGTATATCAAATACCAATACGCTCGGCTCGTATTCATAGAGTATTTTCAACTGTTTTTATAAATTTGACATATTTATAATTGGTGTAGCGTATAATAAAAATAAAAAAGGTAACAAAAGTTAGGTACGTCTATTAATCAGTGACAAAATATGTTACAATTATGCAATATAAAACAGTACCTATTCTCAAAACTCTTTGTGAAAGTTTCATATTATACACCAGTACTACAAAAACTTGTAAAACTATACGAAAAAAGAGCATTTAGATTTTATTAGTAACATTAAATAATTTTTTTTTTATGTTTAATAAAAGGGTTTTATTACAACATAATAAAAAGAAAATGTTTTTGCTATAAATCAGAATTATATATTAACAAATGCACAAACTTTAAAACAATTACACAATGCTACGTTCACATTAATTATTATTTTTCATATAAATAATGTCTAAATACCCATAAATCGAATTTTACTTTCAATTTACAACAAATGTCTTAGACCAAAATTATCAGATACATTTGATTATGTTATTGGTTATAAAAAGAAACCAGATTCTCATGCATCTAATAAATGTATCCTTGGTCTGTGTAATGTTTTTGATAGATATTCCTGTTATGAATAATATTATAAAGGAAACAAGTTATTATCACGTAGAATTTGTCTTGCTTCACTCAAATAGTCTCAAACGGTTATATTTTATTATATTATTTATATTACGTTAAATCAAAAACATAAATTTCATATCCATAATACTATTTTCAACTTGTATCGACAGTTTTTTTTATGCTTAGGCTACATAAAATAAATTTAAGATAACAACGAAGAAGTTGAAAAATGTTCTCAACAGAATTCAAAATACTCTCTTTTATACTCGATGTTCTGATCTAAAAGCTAAATATACTACAATAATATTTTCCTCGGACTACATTACGAATGCTTTAACAGATCGAATCCGCTACATATAATCTCTGATATGTTATAAGTTACAAGCTTTATGTCGATGAAAAAATCTTTGATCCTATATTCATTTTAAGATTCATTTGCTTACTTACTTTATATAGAAATAAATGCAGGTATGGTAATCTTATATCAAGATCGTTTACCCTGAAATTTTTAATTTATTTTATTTTTGGACTAATTTTAAGTGATATAAAATAAGTGTAGCTGTGTTGACAATTTTTAGTTTTATTTTTGCATAATATGACTTGAAATGTCTTACTTTACTAATTATTAAACTACTTTTTTGTATGAAAGTAATTTATTACTAGTAATGAGTGCTATAATATAGAGACTAATATTATAACTATAATAAAATTATACTGTGGAAAAATCTCATAAAAAAATATATTATTATTTTTCTTTTTAATTATTATTTAGAAAATGCAAGTAGGATATGTTACGAGAACAATACTTGGGGCCTAACCGATTTTAACGAGTGTACAATACTTGGTGAACCAAAAGCAGTGACATACGATGAAGAAGGCACTGTTGATACAATAATTTATTTGTATATAGCAGGTCATTGTCTATCCCTAATAATGACATCGCTGGCCATTTTTGTATTCTGCCGATTTAAGTGAGAAGTATAATACAAACGAGTAATTTTTATAAAACAATATTATTTATAATCCATGTATTTTGTTTATTATTATTATTCCGTAGAGAACTGAAATGTTTGCGTAACAAAATCCACTCAAATTTAATGGCATCATACTTATTAGCAGGCATCATGTGGATACTTAACTACACTGTAAGTCAACAATTAATTAATCTGTTTTTCGAAACATAAGCTATTTAATTTTCTAGCCCAAAGTACTTGTAATGTTTTCGTAAAGTTGTTTAACATAATTACTCTTGAATTTTATAATTTCTTGAAAAGAAAAGTGTATTCAAAAATTAAATGATTAATTTTTTATATAACTACATTTATTGAAATTAAAAAAATAAATATATTTTTAAGATTTATAATTATTAATATTTATTGTATTCGACTTAATATATATATTATATATATTGTTAATATTAAATACTTGTATTTGTAATAATAAACAAACAAATAAAAACCGTTTTATTTAATATTAACTCATTATGATAATATATAGTTATATGCAACGTTTACAGTTATCAAAAAACAGATTCAATTTATAATTTTTAAAAATAATTACTGAAATCATATAATCATAATAATCATCTGATTATAATATTTAAAATAGCAATAATTTAGATGCAGTTGGAATAGTAAGAAAAGCCGGTCGTAATAATATATTATTATGACACGTCCGGATTTCAGATACCCCTTGTTTATCGCTGCTAAGTTTGTGTTGGTATATAATACATACATAGACTTAAAATTGATTATAATATTAAACTAACTTAATTTGTCATATCACGTTGAATGAATTACATTTTATTCAATGAAAACGATCATGAAATAACCTTATAAATTATGTAGGAACTTAAGGTATTCATTTTTTTTTTTAATACTATTAGAAATTAAATAAATAAATTTGAAATTAATTATTTAAATTAAATTTAAAACACCAAACACTTTTTTTTTAATTATTACACAAGTATGGTTGATTATTTATTAGTGCCTACTTAGTACTGACTATACAAATTATACATTTATATATATATAGTTATGTATGTATATTTCATAATACAATGATTGAATTCGATAAAAATTATACAAATTTTCTCGAATAAAATTCTGAATAAAAAAATATATCTTATATAAACATCTAATCAATATTAATATAATATACATTATATATATTTGATAAAATACAATAATTATGAATCAATTTTAATTTATATAATATGTAAAAATAAAAATATTGGTATTTGATGTTAATTCGCTTTAATCAGAAAAACGTTTATTTTGCAGAATTTGACCGACACGGGGACATTTAAATGCGCTTTGTTGGTGTTACCACTTTACTATTTCACCATGACAAATTATTTTTGGGCGTTTATTGAAGGTAAACAGCGTAATATAAATTAAATTATTATCACTAATCCTAAAATAACATACGTACTACACTCGAGAAACGCAACAGTGTGTAGTTATTTGTTTTATTTATTTGTATGTTTTTATCGATTAATTGACTACCACGGTAAAATTTAACATTAAAACTCACAAATTATTTGTGTGCGCAAAATATTTAAATTATTTTAATATTTAGGTAATAAATCGGTTTTCAGGAATGTATTTATTTATATTGGTCGTAGACACATTTTTTCCAGACAGAGTGCGATTACGAACATATATGGCTATTGGATGGGGTAAGTTTTGTGTTTTTTGTGTAATTGTTAATTTTTTATTTAACGTTTTATTTAATTTTTGATTAAGACATTTTTTAGATATCTATATAAAATATTTGAACATTGGCTTTTGTAGTGCTTTACAAATATCAACCAGTATGATAAAAACCATTTTTTTATTTATTCTTATATTAAAATATTATATTTATTAATATTTAACCTCGTATACTTACAACAATAATATTCTGATATTCATAGTCACATAAATCAGTATTAACTCTGTTGGTGTAACAATACCGTAGTAATAATTGTTTATAGATTATAAATAATAAATCGTATAAGTTTCGATAAAAACTTATCGAATTTAATTAACAGAGAAAACAGGAAATTATTTTTGGTGCAACATTTTTTAAACTTGGGTTTTTACAGTCAACAGTTTCATATACTCTACCTATGGCACTTAAATTATATGCTCCAGTACTTCAACAAAATTTATTCAAAATATAGTTTATTGATTTTATTACTTTATGAACGTTTTTAAAATGTTATAATATTATAAATAAATTTAATCTACATAGGTGTATCAAACAACTATGTATTTAATAAAATATGTAGTAAGCTTTGAGCGTATATTAATATTAAAAAAATAATAAATAACTTATCTTTATAATATATCAGCTAAATTTTCTATTCAACTATTTATTATTAATTGATAACACATTTATTATCATATCAATAATTTTTTTATCATGAAAATTGTATTGATTTAATTTACAAGTGTGTATTTTTGGTATTAATAATAACTTATTATTATTATTATTATATATTAATGTACTGATTTAAGTATACATAATATGTATTATAAAAATGATTTAAAATAAAATAAGTTCAGCTTATTTTTTAACGTGTTGGCTGATTTGAAACACCTAAGATAATATAATTTTGGGACTATAGTGAATTATCAAATAAGTATAATACATAAGCTTGGACATAAAATTATTCACGCAGCCCTTGTCTATGTCAACCAGTACTTTGAATCACGTCTATGACACGGCCGTTCCCTCTCCCTTAAATAGTCGCTGGTTAGGTCAGTACCGCACCATATAACGTATGCCAAATCATGTTAGCAATCATTTTAAACTAAATCTAATATAATATGATATATTTTATGAAAAATATCATGACGTACCAAATATAATAGCAAAGTGTGATGATGTTGAATGATTCAGCGAACAGTTTCAGAAATTTATCTATACTACTGAAATATATTGCACACACTCCTATGCTATAAACTGTTGAAATATTATAATCGTTAAAATAGTTCATGGACTAGGATATAGGATACTATATAGGTAGGTACTATAGTACTATGTCAGTTTCAATGCAATATGGTAAATAATCATATATTATACTTTGCATTTATTAAGAAATAACTAAAATATAGGCATAATAATTTTATATGTTGAAATCTCAATAAAATCGAATAAAAACTGATAATACGAGAAAAAATTTTCCTTTTAAAAAGTTTGAAGGTTTTCACTGTTCAAAAAATAGGAGTACGTAATACAAATTCCATTTAAAATATTTCCTTTTAAAATCTAAATATATTCCTCACTACGTTCCATTCTTCGGTATCAACAAATAAACACCTCATCATCATAAAAATGAATAATTTGTTTTAATATTATACCATTAAATATTTGTTTTATATGGTCGAATGTTATATATTATCTATTATTCGAATTATTATTGAACCGATTACAAAGTGTTCATACTTTAATAATCTTTCTAAATATAACATTTAAAAGAAGTATTTTTTATATTTTTTAAGTTGAAATTATCACAGGTGTTAACAGAGATATTTGAGTTTGATGTTGTTTATATTATTGCGGTGAGTAGTAACTCGAGACCATTTTCTTTGTAGGGTTTTGTATAGGTATTAAGAATCCTAATTAATTCGGGTGCAAAGCCTTAGTAATTCGGTTTAAAAGTTGAACATGAGTTTAAGTTAAACTATTTTTTGGTATACTTACCTACCAATATTAGGTTGGTATAGGTAAGGAAATAAAAAAAAAAAATAATTTGATATCAAATCAAATAATATATCATAATATAATATTTAAGCATTATGAACACCATATTATAGTGTATTCCTACCACTTAAATCTATTTATTATTGGTAGGTGTCTCACATTATATGTATCACACAATTTTTTCTAGAAAAAAACTGTACTTTGACTTTGAAATTAAAATATGATGCTGCAAATTGAATCAAAAACATAATTATTAAATGTATTAACTATGATCGTTAATTTTAGTTATAATAAGATTGTTACCGTTACGATTAATTATTAATCAATTGAGAGAAAAATGGTTTGAAACAAAAGAACCATTATACTTGTGTGACAGCAATTTACTATATTATTTCACGTTTCACCATTATTATATTTACTTAAGTGTATGATTAATATTTTTCTTAATTAACATTATGTGTATATCATTATTTTAATTAGTTGCCAACACTTGTCAATTAGTTTAAACACAATATTTTTAATTTTAATATGAGATGAAATTATTATTAATGTAATTATTTGCATATAATTTTTTTTAAGCACACCAAACCAAACCATGTATTTACTATAATTTTTATTTCTCAGATTGTTACGAGAAAATCTATATTGTCCAATTAGTAAAAATAGATAGTTTATAAAATATTTTGTTTTGTTTGATGCCAATACATTATTATTCATTCAAGTTAACATAAACGAATATACTTACATAGAAAATATTAAAATCGAATAATGTATTGTTATATTTTAATATTTTATGAGGTTACCTACTTTTCATAATGTTAGACAATTAAAAAAATATCAATAATAAAATAATATATGTTACTCGAAATTTTAAATTCTAAGTCAAATGTTTAATGTGATAGCCTTTTATAAAATAATATTGTCGAGTGTACCTTGTCATTGAGTACCTAGGTTACAGACGTTACTGTAATGGATAAGTTGAATTTGAATACTGGCATAAATTATTGCATACGAAAACCGATTATAAGAGAAGACGGCCTATATAAGACCATATATGTCAGACTATATAATATTTTATTTTTTATTTTTATGTTTATAAATAGGTTTTAAACCAGTTTGTAAATGTAAAAATATAGAATTGTAATAGCGAACTATTAGCTTTTTAAATTAAACAATGCAAAAAGTTAAGATGGATAAGAAATTAAATGAGGATAAAAATTAAATAATTTAAAAATATTTACATGACAATTACAGTTAATTACTGTAAGTATGGTACAGTTCAAAATTGAACGAGGGATCCTCATTGGCTAATAACATTATTTACTTAGTGGGCTCATTTTTTTATATAATTACTCGAACAAATGGGAACAAAGATATAAAGATTATGACAGACTTGATGAGGAAGTTGAGCAGGGATAATAAATCAATTGACTCAATAATTATACCAAAACATAGATCTTTTAGAAACTTAACAAAAAACATACAGCTGCATTCGGCTTATTAGACAAAACCTAATTTATCAGCAATAAAAGAATAATCGCATGGAGGGTGTTTAATACTTTACGATGAACCAGCAGATCGAAGGTATCAATGCTGAAATTTTTCAATTTGTAGTCATTAGTAGTGTAAGGACTCCATACAACCGTACTATATTCTAGTACAGATAAAACTAATATACAAAATAGTAATTTAAATAACTAATCTAATTTGAAATCCCAAGCAAGTCTATTGATAAATATCAAAATGTTTAATTCCATACAAAATACCATAACAATAGGATCTAGGATTTAGTGAACTGATTTAGTTTTAATTTAAAGTATTTACAGTTATTCATCTATGAGTTATAAAAAACAACCAAAAAGTCTGGTATATTCATTTTCGTCTTATTTTAACTATTTTTGTTTTTCGTAGTTATTTTTTCATCCCAAATATATCAACTAAATCTAATTTTATACCACAAACAATTCTAAAGTTAAATATCAAAGCATTTTTCCTATTATAAAATATTTCCAAAAAAAAAAAATGATATACATTATTCTAAATTATTTACATTCGTCGAGTCGCTCAGAATCTAAATTTACTCGTTTTCTTTTTTTCTAAAAAATCATAATAATTAAAATATTTATGTGGAATATTGTTCTACGCTGTGATAAATTTAAGCTGTTCAAAAATTGTGAAAATAACAACTTGTGTGTATTAACCATTGTAAACAATATAACTCAATATTACATATTTTTATATATATATATTAATTGTTCATTAATAAAAATAAAAATAACAACAAAATTGTAAATTTTTAAAATCTAAGTTACACATATTATATACATTTTACAGTTTAATAATTGACAAAACCAAAATTATTTTTAATAAAAAAGTTAATTTTTATGTGATATTTAAATAATATTTTTATTAATGGGGCCAATTTAATTTAATTAGATAATTTAAATATATATAAATATATAATATTCTATTAACTATTTATTACAATAGGTATTATAAAAGTAGACATTTAAGCCTGAAAGATTTAACTTAGGTATCTACAGTAAAAGATGATATTTATTGCTCTCATATGTACTTATCTACTAAAAAGATTATTGATAAAATTATTCAATTATCTTCACTTATACTGGATTATTATTTACAACTTTTAAAATTACTGCAATTTATAAAAATAAACCAGCCGAGGTGGTTGCTTTAACTTTTATTAGACCTTGTCTTCTTTTTTCCTATTTATTTCATTATACCTCTGCATTTGATTAATTATTCAATAACGATTGAGTTTATATTTAGATAAATAATTAATACCTTAAACTGAATACAATTAGCTACAATAATTTCTTATATAATATATAAATATAAGTAATGAATTAATATTACCTAACATCTTATGAAGAATCACTTACTCTATTTGATCGTCAATAAAATTATAATTTAGTTATTTATAACTACATTAAATTACCGAAACTAAACTTAATTATACATTATTTAATAATTTAATTTTAATATGTTTTCAATGTATTATTTTTACAATTCCATAATACGAAAAGGCTAATCGTTGCGTGGTTCATATTTTAAAATTAATCATTTGATTCTATTTATACATTTATACAATATTATATTAAAACCACAACATTATCAGTAGGTAAATAGAAAATCATTTTTTTTTTTTTTTTGAGAAGTTATCAATAAAAAATAATAATACATCTTATAAATTATACTTACATATAGTTACAACGATTATTAGCCCTGGGGAGTAAGGATTTAAGAGATACACTAAGAAATAAAGTTTAATTTAGCTCAAATAATGCATTATCCGATATTTTATGCCGAATTTTCTTACGATCCTATAAATGCATTATCTCTTCGTTTATTGTCAGTTATAATATGAAAGTAGACAAATGCCCATCATAATGTCATTCACTATCACTAATTTTCTACAGTAAAATCTTAAGACCTGTAGTTTTTTACAAGCTTAAGAGCTCTGTGAACTAAGATGTTTAAGAACCGTTTATAAAAACAATAGTTAATATTTTTTTATTAATAATTAAAAATTGTGTAAACTTTTAAAACTCATCCAAGCATGATTTTTTGGTCTTCTTTTTAATGCGGTATTCGGAAATTATTACACATTCATTAACTATTTATTTTATTCGTAAAAAATCAATGCATGTTTCAAATTACATTAACTAGTTTTATGATAAAAAATCAATTTTTTGTGAAAAAAAAATAATAATTTTAACATATTATTTATATGTTTCATTTTGGATTATTAATATTAAAACAACTGTATTACTTGATAATTTTTTCAACATTAAATATTTTACTAAAACACTTATATTTTAATAATCAATCACATTAATTTTAAAAATAAATATTTCAAAAATTTTTCAAACTACATATACATATAAAATATTATATTCTCTTCGGATTGAGATGTTCTTTACATCTTTTAACTTTTTGATTTACAGAAAAAAAAATAATGATTTTCAGATTATTTTATTTGAATTAAAATTGTATTTTGTTTAGTATGACTATAGTAGATAAGTGTCTAAACTCGATAAATAATGGTAGGCAATGTTTACCTTCGACTAGAATCTGAAAAAAAAAATTTTATATTGTATTAGTTTATCTTATATTTTATATTCATTTAAATCATTTATTCTAAAAATATTGGAATATCCATTATCCAGACTATGCCGGGCTGTAAATTTTCGAATCACGTAGACATCTATTAGATACTTTTTATATAATAAAACCATAATTTAAGTAATGATCCAATCATTTTGTATAAAACATAGTATGATTATGTTATTTTTATACGTCTATGACTATTGTAAAAGTGAGACGTAACGATAAATTAATAATAATAAATAACAATATTGTGTTTTATATTAAAATCATTTGTAGTGTATTTAAGTAAATCATCGTGTTATTGAAGCTTGGATATTTTTAAGTGTTTAATTAAATAATAATATCTTAAGAACAATTCGGTACAATTATTTTTTATAAATTAAGACAAAGTATAATAGTATAAGTATATTGACAAATGTATTGTAATATTTAGTGTAATAATTTATCGTTTAATTATTATTAATACTATAGTTTATAAAATTTTCTTTATCTTCAGTCACTATATGGGTAGTTACGTAGTTATCATACTTATCACTTAATCCATACAATTTCACGCTGTAATAACAACACCCGCTGAATCATTATTTGCATCGATGTATAAGGTGTATGTACATAATTATATAATATAATATTGTCTTGATCATATTTCACAATATACCAATTTTCGATAACTTTGTTAACTTGTATACAATTCTACTTAATACAAATAAAAAATAGAATTTTCGTTGTCAAAACTTTTTCTGACGGCACCTAGGACGGTGTATAAAATACTGTTATGAGCATTAAGTATCCCTCGAATCTCGTGTAACAGGCGTAATGCTATATTCAGTGAAATAACAATAGCGTACTGGATCGATTATTCCGTTTCATAATAATATAATAACCCGATGATATAATATACGATACAAAAATCTAATCTAACTTAGTTATACATCAGAACTCGGGAGTGATCAAACTTTTTCTTAATTAAGATTGAAGTACTGAGAAGTTATTTTTCCTTTGATAATCAACTTAAGTAAATAAATATATAATTGTTGATACTTTATTGCTTATATAATTATCATAACTCATGCACTAAATTTATAATAATTAACAATATATTCTAACAAAGGAGTTATAAACTTTTAAATTGTTCATTACCAACCATTTGACTACCACTGATAATATATTGTAATATTGTTTGAACATTCGCTAATGAGTCCCGAAAGCGCGTTCTGTTATCGGTGCAACGGTGCATGACATCTGCTTGCGCAGAATACTCTCTAAGTCGATTTATTACCACCCGGAATACGGTAGTTTATGATATGGGACACATTACTACACGCAAATACTAGTGAGTGTTAAGCTACTAAAATTTAGGTCATAAACTCATAATAATAGACGTAACTATACAAGTTTAAGTAATTTTGTTTTGTGTGGGAGGGGATGATGTAAGATAGATATTTATAGTTAGCATATTTCATTGACAATGTGGCTTACAATTTATAAAAAAAAATATTACGACAATTAATGAATACCTGCCTACCTTAATTTTAATTTATTTTTATAATTGTATAGACAAGTAGGATTATAATAACTATTACAATACAAAAAAGAATAGAATAAGAACTATCAACAAATATAATATGCATAAATCTAAGGGATTTTTTTTTACAATATAATCTAAATTAGGATAGTGACATCCTACATTTTAAATATTATATTGATATTATGAACAAATGAAATGCGATTAAGCTATTTTTTTACATTACACGCAATACATATGCATGGATTGAGATTAAATTAATAATTATTGAGTTACTCCCTCCCCTTCCCAAGTAAAAAAACAACTTAATATTCTACCTATAAACTTGTAACTACAACAGATAATTTTGTCAACAGAAATTCACCACAATGTATTGCCTCGATGTTTTGTATAATAAATTAACATCTCACCTAAAATCTATGTATATTTATAATGATTTTATTATATTTTAGGAATACCATTGATCATTATTCCCACTTGGTGCGTCACAAAACTGTTGGTACCAACAAAAAACGATGTAAGAGATCACTGGATACGTGCAAATATAATATAATATGATGATTATAATAATTTTAGTTGACATACCATGTTTTATTTCCAGTTAGATTTGTACAACCAAATCACATACGAAAGATACTGTCCGTTAATGGCCTCATACGTTGACGATTGGATATACCAGTCGCCAATAGTTATCGTCTTGCTGATCAACTCTGTGTTCCTTGTAAAAATTATGCGGGTAAGTCTTTTTGGCAAATACGAAAAAAAATTAAAGTAGTCAAACATGTTATGACGTTTGTTTTTATCACCGATTTTCATTAGGTGCTAATAACAAAAATACGGTCGACGAAATCCGCAGAAACTCACAACTACAAAAAGGCCACTAAAGCTCTTTTAGTGTTGATACCACTACTGGGCATCACTTTTTGTTTGGACATGATCAATCCCAGTTCCACCGGACTACTAGTTAATATTTACAAATTCAGCAAAGTTGTAATTATCAGTACACAAGTAAGCACTACTGTTATAATCAAACATGAATAGAATCTGTTTGAGTATGATTTACCTTTTTGAGTACACTGTATATACTGTTGTGTATTTTATCAAATACAAGAATTTCCACATTGGAGAGAATTAATGGAGCTATTGGTCCATAGGAATTTCTTACTGTATTTATGTACTTTATATTATAATGTATATCTTAACCATATGTTTAAATATTAATATTAAAAATCATTTTTTCATCTTGCGCCAAGTGGCATTTTATTGTGTGTGAGAAAGAAAAGAGAGAGGATCACCATAAGTTGAATAACAAAGTAATCTCTTAAAGACTGGGACTATATACGATTGCATCCTATTTAATATTTAGACCACATCATTGTCAAATTTATAATTGTTGTACAATTATAATATTCAAAATGAATGTGTTTTTTAATTTTTATCAATTTCGAAAAAATTCTTTTTCAAAATCATTTTTTATAAATTATAATCCCATAATTAGACAAACAGATAATATAACATATTATATTTAGGGTTTGTCCGGTTCTTAGAAAATCATCGGTTCTTGTTCTTGTCCGGTTCAAAAATATTTCTCTTTGGTTATTGATACCGACTCTTCTTTAAAAAAAATCTTAAAATTAAGAATAGTAATTAATTAGTATACTGTAAAATAGATACTATAATTTATAAAGAATTTAAATTATTAATAATTAAATGTATAACATTATTTTACTACAGTATTCAGTTCATTAAAAAATTTAGAAATAATAAGTAATAACAATTAAAAATAACAATATAAAGTTTGTGACATAGGTACTTTATTGAAATATCATATAAGAACCGGTACCGATAACAATTATTATATAATATAATCTATATTATAACAATATAAAATCACAAAAAATATTTTAAATAAAAAATATAGACAAATGGGTATCAATCTACTGTACATTAGGTGTTGAATAAGTCGCTGTTATGGGTGTCTTAAATTTGAATTCAATGATATATCATTCGTTAAATCTTCATTAAAATTAATATATCTATGTGTACAATTCACATTGTGCATGTTATTTGTTAGACATTTAAAGTTAAATATTATGAAATTAGCTATTGTACATTTTTTGCCAACTGGCAGTATACTTTGTTATTTTATAATATATTTATTTTATTTTGTTAGTTAGATACTTAAAATTGTAAAATTATTCAAATTTGGCAACATTAATCGTATTATAAAAAATGTACTGTCACTGTACGTCATATCACACATTTGGGAAATAATGTTGAGGATTTATCCTTCCCCGTAAATTTCAATTACTTTTCTAAATGAAATTATATATATATATATCCGTGAACTATATAAATAATAATCGGGTTACAAAACATTTTACATTGAATAATGTTTGCCCTTCCAAAAAATTCAACCAAATTCCCGCTCATGAGTACGTTATCATACTCTACCATCCTAAAAATATAAACATCATATTTAAATCTGTTAAGTAGTTTAAATTATAATGATCATATTAAAATTTCATTGTACAATATTTATTAATTTGTATCAATTTATTTGCTAGGGGTTCACCGTTTCGTTACTGTATTGTTTCTTTAACAATGAAGTTCAAAGCACATTGAAATACCACATTTCCAGATGGCAAGCAAAGCGGAAATTCCTTGCTTCAAGAAAAAAATATGGCCGGTCCTGGTTGTCGGTAAAACAAAACAATATAATATGGTACGGTCACTAATACAGTAATACATATAAACTCAATACTTAAACAACGTTGTCTTATAGATATACACTATACAGATTATACAGTGTATAGTTCTATAACAAATAATAACAAAAACTTTATTTCCATTGCAATTTTTCTAGCATTAACTGAAAATAATAAGAATATTTTTGTTTAAAAATATTTTTTTTATTTAAAACCTTATACTACATTTTAATAATATGTAAATATTATTGTCTAGTATGTACCCTTTATAAGTCAACTATTTACCTTTAACATAACAAGAGGCAATAAATCATAGTAGGTAGTACCTACGTATAAAAAAAAGGTGTTATTATATTTAATCAAAATAATATAAAATATAATTGTGGTGGTCAAAATAAAAATGTTTGCGGGCCACATAGATAAATATAATGATACCAAGAGCCAAATATTTATAAATAGATTTTATATAATTTGATGTTTTTTTCATAAATATAAGTTTATAGATATAAAATCGTTTTATTAGACGTGAATTGCATCTGACAGAGACGAGAGCCGTAGGTATGTGGTTTGAGAGCCACAAGTTGACCACCCCTATAATATAATATAATATATTATAGTCACATACCTACATAATTTAATCATGAATTTTACATTTTAAAAATTGTTTGTACTCATATAATTCCTTATTAAAACAATTTAGCAACTTAATATTATTTATCAGCAAGCCAGTAAAATAAATTAGTATATGTTCAATAGTATATAATAACCAATATTTTGAGTGATTAGCTCATAGATACACTATAAGTACTATAATATTTGTTCAAAAAAATTGACTTTAAAAAAAAATCGAAATATACTTATAGAAATGTGTAAGCACCTATAATATTATTTCTTACCTTTTAGAATAATATCTTTATGAAAATACAAACGCAAATAAAAATCAAATTTCGAATTATTAAATAATTATTAATAAGTTATTAACAGTAATAATTTATTAGTAATACCTATTTAAGGTTTTTATAAATGGTATAGAGTGGCACAGGAATAGGTATCTAGAAAAATATAGATTTACTTCTTTGTTAATTTATACTTTAAATACTTATGTTTATTTATTAAAAAATTAGATTTTTAAAATATACGTATGTTATTGAATTTAACACGCAGTGATCATCAGTTGGATCCAAAGGAACTTATGCCATGGATACCAGCGAACAACGTTAGGTCATCGTCTTGCGTCAGCAACGACACGACTACTTCAGCGTTGTCAAACCAGAGACTGCCCCCGGATACGACTATTGAAATATCGCCGCATCCTGAACAACAACCACTATATGAGGACACGAAATATTGTGTTGAAGACAACCGTGAACCATAATTTAGTCGTTATATTGTATTTAATTAAGTAACTTGATAAAGGCGTCGAATATAAACCGAGTAGTATGTAAATGTTTTTGTCCTGCGCTTTTATCATTATTATTGCTGTGGAGTAAGCTATATATTATATTAATAATGTATTTTATTTTATATACGTTGTCAAAAAAATTATAGTATTATAATATTTTATTTAACACGGTATTTTTTTCGATAATTTTTTGATTTTGACTGCTATTATTAATTTCAATAAAATGTCGATATCCTGTATATTCTGTGTGACATAAAATTCTCATTCTTCTTTTTATTATTATTATTATCATGCTACAAATGCTGTATATCGGTAACATTCTTATTACCTATGTTTATTACGGTGACAATTTATGATTCAACCATACATTTCTACGAGGTAATTTTTTCTGGATACTGGGTAGGTACATCTATTATTATATCAAGTTTTAATCAATCAAATAATCTAAAACTACGTAAATGTAACCATTTTTATGTTAAGGCAAATATCGCATTAATTTATCATTATCAACACTGAACGATTGCGATTACGATACGATACTCTTATCTACAAACATAACAAATCAATATTTATTGTGAATGCCTATAGGTAATACTTTTTTGTTTTTCAATAACAGACAATGACGGGTGCTTCCATGTTCAAACCTAATGTAAAACTGTTCACTATCGATAATAACAACTGTAATAAGCAGGTACAATAATATATTTATTCACCCAAACGCAATACGTTGTTATGTATGCTCTTTCATTATAATTGTTATTTATTTTATCAAAAAAAAAAAGTTTAGTTTAAATTCCTCTCCTCCTATACTTAACCATTCTATAAATAAATTAAAAAGTCATATATTTTGTTTTATAGTTTTATTATAATTATATTTTTATTTAAATAAACAAAAATTATTTGAAAGAAAACTATTTACTCAGAAAAATTTCTGAGAATAAAAGTAACCCCTAGCAAAACACATCCTATTTGTTGTCAAATGAAACTATATTCATCTACATTTCAATGTGAATAATATATACCTCTACACTATAAATACATATTATGTGTGTGTATGTATATTTTTATTTTTATTTTTATTTTAGTCCAATGCAGCACTTATATCTTGTAATTTTTTTTATTCATTACAGTATATTACTGCTGTTTGTCGTTTGATCCTTTTCAATATTTTAGAATACAATAGGTATATATTTAAAAAATAATAATCTTGTTATAATAGTTTTTAACTTTTTCAACTCAATAATTATATTAACTTACTATAATACCATATATTAATATTAAAAATTCATAATACTATCAAATTCTAAACATTACTGTATACCCACACAAATAATTTCATAAATATATACAATTAAGTAGTAAATATAAATAATTTATTAAACAACATATAATTTAAAATCAATTTTGCATTGCTTTGGTATTTTTTCTACTATTTAATACAAACACCAAGTTTTTTTTATTTATTCGCGTTACATTTAATTAAAAATCCAATACTTAATGTATATTTGAATACAAGTAGACATGTCTACATAAGTGTTTTGAAATTTCAAAACCATTTAATACCCTCTGAATAATAAATATTTGTTTATTAAATATCATAACACGATATCAATAATAATATCAACTCGAAAACAATGGTGCAGGTAAAAACAATAATAGGTGGTGTTACGAGCTTAACCAATCAACTGTACGCACAATAGAACGGCGCCATATATATACACAATATACAATAATATTATAGTGTATTTTCGCATTAAAATATAACATGGATGATAAAAACTCAAACAAACGTATATTATTATTATCGATTCGATTCTTTTCGAACGGCGGTGGGAAAAAATCTGATCCTAGTGCGCGTGTGTGTACGTTAAACGTGAAGGGTCGAGAGCGGAATTTAAAAATATAGGGGAAAAAGACCAGCGGACAAACTTTGAACGACATAATTTTGCTATATTATAATAAAAAATATATAATAAATATCGTATAATATTAACACGTCGACGTGTCGTCGTCCACGACGGATCTCGTACAGCGCATTTATACATTATCACGAGTATAATGTACTGCGTATATCGTTTGTCCGGCGTGCTCGCGTACATAATAATCGCCACCGGAGCTTTATTGTTGTTCAGTAGACTATAAAATTCGCGGCGGTGTCCGTTACCACGACAGGATTAAAATGATATTATTATTATCGCAATATATTGTTATTATTATGTACACAATTTGAGCGCCTTGTATTTCGCGCCGCACGCTCCACTACGCGCACGACGGCTGCACCGGTTTGTTGCTGTCGTTTATTATCATATAATATACGCACGGCGTCGTTTGCATAATATGTCTACTATTATTATTATTATTATTATTATTATTATTATTATTATTAATAATAATCACAAACTGTGACCGCGTCTACCACAAATCCTTGTATGATATTATTAAATATTATTGTTTAAAAAAATTAATAGTTTTGTTGTGACCACTCGAGTATAATAATAATATTATATTATCAAAATAGTGAGTTGTCCCGGCCAGTTGAAAATCGATATTATGCGGTGTTCTCGTGGCGGTGTTCCTTGGACCGATTTAGGTGTACATGCACTTGAATAATTATTGATATTGTAACGACTATAATAAGGGTCCGTAATTTGAATATCTACTACAGCTCTCACATTTTCAATATTAACGATATAAGTATTTTTCATTTATCATTTATACCTACAAATTTTATGAAAAATTAAAACATGCAAAAATAAATAATTATAATAATAATAATATATCAGGTTTTAATGAGCTTATTAGGCGACATTTAAAATAGATTTTTATTAAGTAGATATTCTGTAATACTAGAAATATAGAATATACAAGTTTGTATTTTTTTTTTTTTGTGTCTTATAGGAAATATATCGTTAAATATTATCGTGAGGTACCTATTCTTTTTTTTTATCGTTTGAATCGTTCGATTGTAAATAATAGTTTCTATAATATTATATTATAATGAAAAAATTATTTAAAATAATGTTAATAATTTGACTAATTTCAATAGCAAAACTACCTACATTGTATATAATTAAAATCTTTAGCTAACGTTAATTTTTCCTCGTAAAAGGTTTAGGATATCGTCGCTTTCTTTTTATCGAAATTAAATTTGGATAAAAAAAAAAAGGTACCTGATCCATCATTTCTAATTATAATTATTACCAGTCTTAAACGTTAACGTAGGTACTACGTACTAATGAAAGATAATACTTTAATACAACAACATTATTATATTTATGTAACATAGTTTCGTAATTGCATTATAATTTATTCTCCTCTATACCTATCCAATAAAATAGCAATGTTGTTATAACAATTAATGTGTTATTGATAAATTACAATAATTATTATGAAAAAGAAAAACATACTAAGAGCGCGCAAATAAACAATGCCAATATTATATCGGTATATTCACCCATGAATTTTGTTGGCGTCGTGTTTATGCTCCGTCGTAAACACGAGTACATAATAGTTGACAGTTGTAATAATAATATACGTTTTGGTGTATTTAGTATTTATATAACATATTTGTTCGCTAACCTGCAGACTAGTAGTCATACTGGTCATTCGACGTAGCCTAATCATTCTGATCATTATTTGCAAGTCCGTAATGATTTTTGTAAATAATATTTAAAATTGAAATGCTTAGTTTCGTCTACCGATACCAATCGGATTAATTTTAACCGAAAAAAATTAGCGACTATCTTCCATCAATAATGCGGGAAAACATATTTGGGATAGAATATATTATTAGGTATAGAATGTATGTACTATAGATATATGTTTTTATATATCTGTTATATTGCCATGTAAAAGTTGTGATATCGTTCGCATACATTTAAGTATATTAATACGTGTATATGCATTTTTCACGACATTGATAAGTATTCGATGAAAAGATAGCTTGTAAAAATAATGAATACAACATTCGCCTATAACAATATACTCAGATCTTCAATTATAACTACTATCTATCAACCAGTGATGAATTTGGTAGTTGACTTTTGGTAGAATAAAAATGTTATAATGCGGCTCTTGATTCGGAGAATTCTCTTTGACGCCCCACAATTTCATGATTTTTATTTTTAACAGTAATTTCCATTTATTCTTTTATTCAATGCTAATACGACAATTTTATTACTACCGACATAGTATAAAAAAACAGTTACAAGTCCCGAGCAGAGGGGGTAATCCAACTATTCCTATCAAATACACCATTGCTTTCAGGAAGTCTGGACTTGAATTTCGTTTCATAGTATTTATTTAGTGTTTATTATGTAGTGTTTACACTGAAGTGAACCCTACACATTGGTGTATCCACATAAATGTAAATAATTTTTCATGATCGGACCTTTATTGCTATTTAAACGTTTAAAATTAATTTATCGACTAACCTATTCTTATAATTTATGATCAAGTTCGAAAAAAGATTGATTCGTGTGTAATTTGCTTCTATATAGTTTTTAAAAATATCATAATTTAACATCACATTAGCATTTAATCAATAGCATAATATTGCAATAGTGCAAAATGTATTCTTGGAATATACTAAAACTTATTTTATATAGTTTCAAAAATAACGAATATTATTAAATATTACTTTCATTTTCAGTAAAAATGTATTTTACATTTTAAAATTGTGGTAAATAAAAACGTTTATAATTATTTAATATTTAACAAAATCAAACTTTTTATTTGATATAAATTAAATACTGAACTTCTAAAGCCTGTTTTTTTTTCTTAAACATTAGTTAATGAAATATTATGATACTTTAAAGAGAAAACTTCTAAAAATAAATTTTTTAGAAATTTAATTTACCTGTGCAATGGTGTATTTAGGATTTTAATTTAGAAAGGAATATTAATTTATCTAGTGGTCATTGATTCAAGGGAATCTCTGCTTCCGCCAATAACTTGTCTAATTTTATAATAACTTATCAACATCATAATTCATAATTTCAAAATACAAAAATTATATTAACATATCACTTGAGATTTAATATTTTATCAAAACAAAATTGAATACCTATTACAAATACATGTGACATTTAATTATTTGAACATTATTTTTTAATTATATAATCAATTTATAATATAGTATAATATACAGTAATAAACATTTACAACATTACATCTATAACACAAAATCGAATTTTATTTTTTTTGAGACTTGGCACTTAACTCATCAATGATTTTGTCCAGTATTATTTTAAACTATCGGTGACGTGCCAATTTTTATTATTATTATCTGTAAATAATTGGTTATTTAGGCTAGAGCTACTAGCTATACTGCTAAAACTAATAACTATTATAATTATTATAGTTCCTCAATGAAAATTTTAATTTTACTATTATATCATACATATATAGTACAAATACTCATAAATCCCACATTTATATTCTCAGAACTAATATTGTGTATTAATTATTATTGCAGCAGTTATTGACGTCATTCGTCGTCAAAACAGTTATCCTCGGTAAGTACTATTTAGCAGGTTTTTTTTCTGTATTATATAAAAATACTCATCTATGAACATAGTTTTCCATGAAAATAGATAAAATAAAAAAGGTTGTAGGAGATTCGTTCTTCGCCGTAAATACACCACCGTATTCGTGTTTATTCTTCAATCGTGAAAGGCTATAGCAATTAGCAAAGAGAACAATTATTAAATTTTTTTATCTGCTCTCTTATTACATCTCTAGATTAATCAGAACAAGTAAGTAAAACAAGTAAAATAAAAGTATACAATTTTAAAAATATTGTGCTATATCATTCGTAGTAGTACTAATTAGTAATATCACGGAATATAAATAATATATTTTTAATATTTAATAAAATATTTTTCACTACTTTTAGATAGCACTGTCCAGGTATAATTTATGATTAGTAGTAAGCTCTTAAGTATATATATATATATAAATATAAATATTATATTAATTAAAATATTTTTTATTCCATTATAATATTTTCAAATTCTTCTCTGGTTACTTTTTATAGTTTTAGTCTACAATTAAAAAGTTTAATTCAATAATAAAAGAAATAATGTGTTTATAATAAAGATATATTATTATAAAAATGTAATCAAAAATTGAATAGTAGTTAATAATTATTTTTTTGTTCCCTTTCTCTCTTTCTCTCTATTTCTCTTAAATATAAAATATTTCAATACCACTTTATGGAAATAAATTGCATACCTAGTACCTACGTCAACATATTTATTTGTAAAATACATTAAAATATAAAGATACTTATTTTAAGTTTAACGATATCGTCAATATTAAACAATAATTATTATTCTTTTTCGTTAAATAATAGAAATCATAACGACATAATTTATAAAAACAATATTTATAATATTACAAGTTGCATTTTTTTTTTTTATGATCTTAGAAATTAAATAAACAAAATTAATAACTAAAATAATTTTGTATAATAAGCATCATCATATATTCTTAGTATATAATATATTTTTTAATAGTATAATATTATTTTAATGATTTGTAAATTTAAAACTAAATCTGTATAACATTTATCATTTAAATGAATTAAAAATATCATTTTAAATTTCACCAATATTAAATCAGAAATACTTACCTCAATAGTGAGTTTTGCCATATTAATATTATTTTTAAATGTATAATTTAATTTTTTTAACCAATATTTTATTATTGTAAATATTCCTATATTATGTGGATACTGGCATTGTCATACAAAATGTTTGCAATACGGAACGCTGAGTATGAACAGTTGAGCGAGAAGTGTATTGGTCTTATTTGGATAAATATATATATATATATATATATATATGTGTTATCCTTTCGTGGCTATTATTTTTTAGAAAAGCTATAATACTTCTATCTTCAACGTTGGGGTGTAGTTCCTAGTAGTTCATAGTCACAAATATTTGAATTTAGTAGATAAACTTTAAAGAAAAATTGTTTTTACAAGCTTTCGGAGGTAAAATTTTACTAAATAGTGAAATCTGATACCTATTTATAAGCAATAAATAAAGTTTCTTTATTGATTTTAGTTTTTGTTGTAATTCAAAAAAACATTATTCGTAGAAACTTAAATTTTTTTACCATTTATTTCTTATAATATTATTATTGTTTATATATAGATTAAATTTCCAAAATATTTGACCAACTTAAAGTTATTTTTTCATCATCTTTCACATCGTGTTTTGGTATTTCGGTATTGACTTAAAAGTTACTAACTTTAAAATATGATATAATATAATAATAATAATTATTATTATTATTATATCATTTATGTGATGTTTTCGACAAAAATAGTTCAATATATTGCTAATAGAAAAATTGGTGAAATATTAAAAATAATATAAATTAATTATAAAATATTCTTAGCAATTAAAAAAATTGGTATATATAAATCATTTTTTGTATTTAATTTTTTATTATTAAATTCAAATTTAACACATCCAGTACAATTTACACTGATCTATTGGATGACAAGGTATCGAAATGTAGGTATCATAAATCTATAATAAATTAGAGAAAATGTTCAGCTTTTACCTATAAGCTATATTATTATTGCATACGTACAGTATAGTGATAAGTAGGTGTTTTTTACTATACATTTTAACCGAATTACTGTTTTGACATGACAATTAATCATAACAACAGTAACATTAACACTGGCATTTTTCAAGAACCGTGATGCATGAATACCTATATATTGAAAAGAAATAACATAAAATTATTGATCAATCTAATACAGACATTAATCAGAAAGCTGAATAAGGTAGAATGCATTATTTCTTTTCAGAACACGTGTAAAAAGTACACAAGTAGCAATTTTAGTCAAATTACAATTTACAGTTACAATTATTTTAGCATAATATGGTGTAACTATATATTTTCTGTTTGAAAGTACTTTCATCCAAACGTCCGGGTGACAGAATTACGACTAGCAATTATTATTTTGTGACTGTAACAATAGATAATGGTTGTATAAAACCGTCGTTATGTATACCAATGCGAGGACATGACATTTTTAACAAAAATAACAAATCGGACTTGATAATTTTAAATTATCACGTGTATTTGTATCACTTTTTTGTCATTCAGCGTGTAGGATAGTGAAGATAATATTGTGTACACATTTGAAAAACTATTACGTACTAGTGAAGATCATGGTTATCTATACAATATGTATTACAGCTTTTATAAATTCACGACATTTTAAAACAAAAAAGTAAATTCTTAAGTTTTTTTTAATAATGAGTATGTATTCTTGGATATGGTTAATAACTGAATATTATATGATTATATAATTAGCAAAATAATTAGCATTTGAATTTTAATAATTATACTTTTACATAATATACCAAAAATATAATTAATATTCCTGAATTAATTTTACAGTAGTGATTACCTAAAACTTGAATGTTTGGTGCGTGCAATTGTATATAAATTCCCGTTTTATCATAAAAATGAATACTAACTGATGACTACTGATAAGTTGGCATGCAATCAATCAAAAAAATATTTTATTTTATTCAAATGATTGATTTTGAATTTATTAATATGACTCTCAGGTGGATTTAATCTGTATAAGTCACATGTTATTGGACCACTACACAAGATAAAAAATGGGAAAAGTAGTTAACCACTTTGCTATACAAGTGGGTGTCTAATGTACCTCGTCATTGAACAAGACATTGTAATGAATTTGTTAAATTTAAATTAAATAATAAATCGTTACATTCGAAAAATAATTCTAAGCAAAGACTGTTAACCTATTTTATCAAGTATATTTTATAATAAATTGCTATGTTATAAAAGTATAGAGATAAAAAAACATCATTGAAAAATCAATATATTCATCGCTTTGCTCAGAATCTAAAACAGATAGATCAATTCTAAAGCTGATACTATCTTCAAAATCTAAAAACATATCCTCGTGAATATGTTATCAACATATTATATAACTTTCAACATTGCATTGTTAATTTAAATTCTTTAATTCATAAACTTCATGAGTGGCGTAACGTCATAGATATTGTACAAACTTAAAATAGGTAGTTAAGCAATACGACTATGACCAATAATAATAACGGAGTCTGCGATGTAGAGAAAATGTCATCGTCAGTGAGAAAAGACGAGAAAATAATGTTGCATTACACGGAGACGTACTCGTGTGCTACCGCAGTGGCCTTAAATATTGCTTGTAACTGCGATGGACTGAATAGTACGTGAGCATATGTAGCCCGCGTACGCAGATCAAACCCCAAAGTAGGTACTTTAATAAATTATGTACGGTTTCAGAAACCGTCGATAGTAACTGAATATAATATATATTGGCGATTCTCAGCCCGGGGTTCGGTCGTCAACAAATTGTTAACGGTCATCAATACGCATGATATAATGTAAACTCGAATGTAAACATATTATTTATTATACAAACCTTTTTTTTTTTGTTGTTGTTGTTGGTAAAATTCGTTTTAAATAAACTTGTTATATACTAGATTTCAAATGTTAACCTATTAAATTATCAAGTACCTACTATTATCGGATATTTTAATTTTAGTACAATAGTAATTATAATAGTTTGAAACAACGTTTTACTAATAGCGCGTACTACCGCACATTACAAAAGAGTCGTTAAAAATCTTTCCGGCATTACATAATTTGCATAGTTAGTCTCGGATTCAAAAAGATCATATTATATGAGCCATAAGACTGATAAAGGTACATCACGGGGCGCAGAACACCACGGTGAAACATGATATCGATTTAAATTTGATATCGATCCCTCGTTGCCGCATCGATACGATAATAATATTATAATATTATTATAGTAGGTACCTACACCGTTACGGAAAACTTTACATCTACGCGTCGTATGAAAGAAAACATGATGATGAGAATGTGGAAATGTGGAATGCGCGACCGGTGATGCCGCGTATGGTGTACAATAATAATAATATGCGAGACACTCTTGCGGCTCGGCGACTTCGGTCGCGTGAAACGACCGACAACGGGGGTGCGGGCCGATAGCGTTTCCGGCGCAACGGACGACAGCGGAACCAAAACGACGCGGGCAAGAACGCGACCGCGGTATCGACGACGGTGATGGTGGATTATTATCTGCGGCAAAGACAGTACGGGTGAGTTGCTAGCGGGAATACAAAATATGTGTCAGCAGATGCCGACCCGGCAGTTTCCGGTGGGTGTACGGTACAAGTGCGTCGGCCGGATGATACAGACACGCTGATGACCAGCATGATTGTTATAGAATATCATCAGACGAGCATACGATTCGCGATAAGTGTAAATTACAATATATTCGTTTTATATTTTTAAAGAACAATGTATGCAGACTCTTAGGCAACGCGCAGCTTTGACCGGAAGAGACTGCGCGCTTTGTCTGTGAATGTGTGTATGTGTGTGTCTGCCTATATTTCCGGTTTAATATATTTTATTTATCTATCTATACCTATGTATTATATTGCATTATTCTATATCGATGAACTTTTTTTAATTATAATTATCGCTGAGTCACAAAGGCTAAGGTTCATATTATATTTATTTGCGAATGTATTATTTGTATTGGTTTATTACCATATCGTTGTGCACGCCACATGACAGCAGTGCAACACATTCCTAAAACATCATTGTTCCCATTTTTAATATATATATATTACATACACAAATATTACAAGAGTACAAAAACAAACACTTATGTGGCTATATCATATACTATTGGTTATACATCAACGATCAATGATCATTACACTTTACACATATAGTTCACTCACCTAATTCATCATCACTCAGACAAATCCGACGATCAACTACTCATCAGACTAAATACATTATAATATTTGTGTAAATAATGTAGTTTAATGCTGTACTCCGTTCACGGTACACACACACACACACACACACACACACACAGCTAAGAGATCTGTGGCACGCGCTGCAAAATCGATAATTATTGTTAGTGACGATTAAACTCGTGACCCATACATTTTTAAATTATATTAATGATGAATTATATTTTTGCGTACAAGTAGATACTATAGGTATACAAAGGTATATTTTTACAAAAATAAATTAAAATTTTAAAAATTTAACTTCAAATTGTAATCGTTTAAATTTATTATTATAATATACCTACTATGGCCGTCTCAATATACTTTACTTCATTTTACGGAGAAAGCCGAAAAGGAGTGTCGTGCGAATTATGGATAGGTGATAACCATACACCTCGATAAATGGTAAATTATTTGTGACTAATTTACAATTTATTATTCATAAAATTAAAATTTTAAGTTTAATTTTTTGATTATGAGCTTATCGCTTTTTATATATTTATATTATCGTTATTATTAATTTTAATATTTTGCATTTTAATTATTTACCTGTTTACTCACTTGTTGTGTTATAAAAAAAAAATATATTAGAAGTTTTTGTTCATTAAAGTTATTAGGAAAAAATATTTTTTTTCTATATAATTGATTATATTTATGTCTCAAATAGTAAGTTAATTAAAAGTGTAATAGTTTAATTGTTTTTATTTCAATTATCTTAATCATCAATAAGGCTTTGACCGTTGGCCTTTCCTGTCATAATGGTTTGCGCATGCCTATGCTCGTGATATCCGAGTTAATATAACGGAGAAATATGTCTATGGTTGATTAAATTATTATAAATAATTACTAAATAAAACCAAAAATGATTCAATTTTGTTTATAAAACTGTATTGAGTTGACTGTATTTAGTTGTTTACTGAACAAGACCTGAGCTCTCTATTTAGCCAATAAATACTTATAATGTTTTCAAGTGTACGTTAAATTAATTAAAAGATCTCAACGGTAAACGGTTTAGACAAAGTTAGAAAACTATTCTGTTTCTACTTCTATAGCTAAATTTGGTAAAAAGAAAAACTAAATATTAATTCCTGATTATTCATTGCTATTCATCATAACAATTTTTACTTATTAAATAAATTTAAATAAATGTTTTTTTGGTTAAAATGTTTTCATACTCACTTAAATAACGTAAATAATGAGTATTAAGTAGAAACATTATTTTTTCAACCAAGAATAACGATTTTTGTTACTATATTTTATAGACTCAAACAACTTTCGTTAAATGTAATTTCAATTAGATTAAGAACATCTCTACAGAGATATAAATATTAAACGATTTAAACATAAGCGTTTAAAGAAACACTTTTTAAATATAAAAACTCCTTCAGTTTAATACTCATTAAACGCTTGTACATTTATTACACAATTCAAGTAAATTTGCATTTTTTTGTTTTTGAAGTGACGATAATTTTTTAAAAAAAAACTGCTAAAACGATCTTCAGTTGTCCACTGAAATCATACTTCGAATTCGATAACAATCGCTTTCTATTTAATATGTAAATATTGTAAATACGAGTAAATACAAGTAAATACGCCCATACAGTTTGTCAACTCAATGGTGCAAAATACTCGTACAATTTGTATTATTATCATAATTACAGTTCTATATTAATATATATATAATGTATATTTTATTTTTATTTAATATAATTCAATAAATTTATCTTATTTTACTATTAATGTATAAATACAATGCTATAATAGTTTAACTTTAAAATATAAAATCTACATTAAGTCTAAGTTTAAATAAAAAAGAATTACATGTTCTATAAAATTTTATAAATTTCATTTTTTTTAAGTTTTATTTATTTTTATAGTCTTTTATAAAAAAGCTTTGAAAAATAAAATTATTCTTAGAAGAAATTTGATGTAAAACGTTCAGATAAAATTTAAATTCCTAAACATTTTCAAAAATATACTGAGCATAACTTACTACAATTATGTAATAGTGTAAAATATAATACGAAATACTCCACTATTCTAGGTGAACATTCAATAACTTAAAACGTAAAAAAAAAAACTAGAGGCTAGGAACTATCATTAATACTTATGCACTCGTAACCTGAAATAAATTAAATACAAAGAAACTATTAAAAAGCACTTAATACATTTTTAATTACCTATGTTTTGTTTAAAAAAATTCAACATACTAGTAGGTATCGCAATTTATATTAGATATTTTACATACAAAGTAATACCGTGTGATACACCAAAAGTAATATAAAACATTTTAATCTACTTTTTCATGGTTTAGAATTTCGGCTACTTATTATGTAATACTGATTTATACTACAACAGTTAATATTTATGTATATAAAATGTGTAATATAAATACTATAAATCATAATTTTATTTTTATTTTTTATAAAGTACTCTAACAAAAATCTCAATACAACCTGAACTAAATTAATTAAGTATTCTCTTCTTATTTTTCCATAAAATAGAAATTTTTGAATCAAAAATATAAATATACCAATCATCTGAATGTTCTAGATTTTTGCACAATAAAACTATTAAAATATAAATATATTTATAATATTGTAAAATATTTAGGTAAAGAATATGTACTCATAGTAGTTTAGACGCTGAACTCGAAATGACTCCCGTTGATTTTCATATAATCATATTCTAGAACTGTAGTTTTACTTGGTCTGTATTAACTAAAAGTAAAATACTACATTTACTACCTACTCAAATAGTTGATATTTCTAACCAAATAGACTTTGATATTATTTTCTTATTGTATTGCTTAACCAGAAGTAATAGATTTGTCAAAAGGTATTTCAATTTTGAAAAGCTGTTAAAATAATTATTTAGTGGTAATAATCATCATAAAAAATACAAACATTTTAGACTTTTATCGAAGCAATGAATCGATGACACAATGGTTATGTTAATCACCTTTTGTAGCAGTAAATATATTTAATATTTCCATCCTAGACTTTGAGGGTGGTCGAAAATTTAATTTAATTTTTACTCTGGGGAATAAAAAGTAAAATATTCTCAGTCATTTTTTTAAATTATTATCGTTATAATAAAAATAAAAAAAACGAAAATATTAATGCCATACCATTTTTTGCTAAATTTATTTTGTTATTTTGTTTTAATTCAAAAATTAATTACCGTAAATACTTTAGAAATTATCAACAAATATTTGTATTAACATTTAAAAAGATTGAAAATGTAATACAAGGTTTCTTTTAAATTATTTATATAGAAGTTTAAATAAAAAACAAAATTTTATCAACAAACACAATTTTTTTTTATTCAATTTACGATATTGTAATTCAAGTTCAAATTATTAAAAATATTGGATATTTAAATTAAAATTTTTCCTCAATTGGAAAATATTAAATATATTATTATATATACATTATTTTTTATTTATTTTTTTAATATTTATTATTTTTATTGCGTATAAATTATATTAACCACAGAAACTTGAAATTGTTCACTATTATCGAATTTTCATTATCTATATCATCACTTAATATTATACACAATGATATTTTCATAATATTTAAAGTAATGTTAGATTATTTCTACCTTTTCTGCTATATGCTTTATTCTACGGTACGTCGGTATTGATTTATATTTTATAAGTTATTTACAATATTTTTGACAAAAATTAATTCATCATTATACCGAAACACTGATACACTCAAAAAATTAAAATTATACAGTAGAAGCGAATTCCCAGCAGTTTTTTTGTTTTAAATTGATAACCAAGTTTTTATACCCAACCGATAACGTCCACGGATAAAATTGATTTTTATTTCCTTCATATTATTTAATAGATATAGAAGATATTAGATGTATATGTGAGATCGTATATTATTTAAAGACTGTAATATGTCCCGTGATCTATGCATTAGATGTATACCCATCATATTATAAAAACATTGTTACTTTGACCTTTGGAGAGGAAATATGTGTTGAAGTGAAAACAATTTTATAAAAATGATGTGTAATAATATTATAATTGTATAATAATTAATTTTGTAAGATAAAATTGGTCCATTCGGTATAACTTTCATTTCATTACTATAATGTTTATACCTATTGGATAATCTTTTCGAACTCTAGTTTCTCACAGTCGTCTCATTTTATTTATGAAGTTTCATTGCAACATAAAATTTCATAATTTAATTTCCAGAAGTTTATAATATATACTATATGTATGGTTTAATCTAGATTATTGTAATATATTCTTATATATAAAAAAAATATTTTTGGGGATTAACTAAAATTAGGATGTACATATATATATTTAGTATATAAGTATACAATTATACATTTTTTACAAACGAAAATAAATTTAGGATAAGTATAATTTAATCTCAATTACCTAATTATAATTAATTATTTAATAAGTTATTATTACCAATCATTTTCTTCAAAATTTTATGCACCGAGTATAATAGCTAGTATAAAATTAGTAATTACGTTGGATTCAATAAACTAAAAAATCATTAAAATAGATAATAACAATAGTTTTTAATATATATTCTGATGTATTTTATATCGTAAAAACTTAGAGTTATCAAGATTAAAATATATTATTTTCTACAGACTAGAGGTAAAAAAATCATAGGAAAATAGCCAAAATAATAAAAAATATAGTGAGAAAAAGACAATTCATCCAATAATTATTATTAGAAATAGACCCTAAATATAATATAATATATAAATACAATGGTACTCTTAAAATAGCGATGGTATTTATATAATCAATATGCGCTATCAGTAATATTTTACCAAAACTTATTATTTTAAACGAAGCATATTTGTCTGTAACTTTTAGTTACTTTAGTTGATTTTATATCATTGTCAGATACCTGTTTATTTTTTGCTTCGTATATGAATATAATATTTGGAATTCAACGATACATTTTCAAATGTGCTTATTTATTTTTTTTATATAATTTAATAAACGTCAAATAAATATAATTTAAATGAAATAAAAATACTGAAAATTATGTTAACAATATTTTATAAATATAAAATATGTAAAATTACACCCACGATTCATGAAACCGATGTCAATTAATATTTATAACATTTAATAAACTCGTAAAGTGTACCTATAATATTATGATATTACCGAGTAAAATTTTTTGATAAATTGCTTTTTATCTTAATTTCGCCTCGAAAACAATGGTTTAGATCTTTCATTATATTTTAATCTCGTTATACATAATATTACCTATACATATTAAACATATTATCAAAATCAAAATTATTTGATATTTAAATTTCTATAGGGATAACACTAATATATTACTTTTATGAGAATTGATAGTGTTTTGGCAATAATATGCTTTATTGGGAATTGATGAAACTGGTTTGTATTATTTTACTTGGTATTTTACGATGAATCGCGATTGATATTTGTCCCAGCTTATAAGAACTCATTGTTTATTATAAACTATTAACATTAAAATTAAATTTAAAAAAAAATGTTAATTATTGTTATGCATTATTATTTATTTAACTGGTTGTAAAACCCACGCAATATACCTACTGTACGTAGCAATGACAGTGGATAAAAGGTTTAACAACTATTTGCTTTTCGTATATTATGTAGAGGAATACTTGAAAAATGAAAGTCCTTATACCACTCCACTATAAACATATCTTAAGAGATGGCTATATAAAAACAGACGTCTGCGAATTGGATCCTACCAATTGTGAAGGTGAATGCAAAGGAGAACATTGTTTTTCAACAATAATATTGTATTTAAAAAATTATTTTACCATTTTTAAATAGTGTTTGTGCTTGTAAGAATCACAGTTGCGTCTAACAATTTCTAAAATAAGGTAAGTAAGAAATTAAAAAAAAAATAATCAAACGACATTTTCATTAAAATCCCATTACGCGAGAAACTATGTATTAAAAAAAAAATTATTTGCTGATTTAATATTTCACACAAATCACTATGTTACTTTGAACTTAAATTTTGAATACTACACTTAATCATATACATATATCGGAGTTAATATAAATAATTACAAGGTTCATATATATGTATATTATTACTTTAATAAAAATACCCTAAATATTAGATTCTCAATATTACTATATCAAAATAATTGTATTAAAGGGATGAATTTTTTTGCACAATTGCAAAACAACCAAAATTAATTCTTGGCTATAATGTTCAACGTGCTATACATTGCTAGTTAGTCAAATAATTTTTCACACAACTATATATATATTTAAGATAGAAATCCGATGTTTTATATTATATTAAGTTTGTGCAAAGCGAAACATCTATAATATTTTTCACTATAACTTAAATTTACATCGTAGAGAGTATATACTTGGAAAGTATTTCCTTTACTTAAAAACAAAAACTATAACGCGTAGGTGTGAAATAATCTCGTCTTGTAAATATTAGATATTTCTAAAAATAAAAATCGTAACACACATTGTTATACATTATTAAACATTCAAATACAAATATTTGACAATATTCCTTTCAATAACTTATTTTTATTTTTATTTCTTATAGAACTCTGAACAATTTAATGATCTATAATATGTTTTAAATGTATGATAATGATATTGTAATTAATTTAAATTTTTTTTCTTTAGCCTCGTCTTACATTTTTAACCTTAGCATTATGTTCTAAAATAAAATTCCCCCTTTGGAATTGACAGATTTGGAGACTTTAACTTTACAATACCAAAGTATTTATTTTTTTGATGGTTGTCAAAAATCAAAAAAAAGTTTCGTAGATATATATATACCTGCCATAATACGTATTGGTATTATTAATAAAAATAAATATTCTATTCATGCAACATTATTTTTTAACATACTCGAAATGGTTTAAAAAATAAACGAAATGTAAAAACAAATTAAACCAATTAATCATTTTTGGATAAACTTAATTTTACTTATAGTAGGATTTTTAATACTGCAATTTTCTATTGTCACGGTGAAATTGAAAACAAAAAAATAAACAATTATTTTATTCACTTTTTTCTAATATAATAAATATTGTTCTGTTTTGTTAACTGATTTATGATAATATAATATAAAATAAAATTAGCGTTTTCATTTGGATATTCTAATTCTTGGATATTGTTTTAGTATTTATACAATCAAAATTAAGAAAACAATTATTAAATTCAATATTTTATAACTTAAAATATTCTTATTTTAAATTCAAACTTTAAATTCTTCCTATTATTATTTAAAATAGTTTATGTTATTTAATAATCGTATTATATGTATGTATAGATAAAAAATTATAAATTTGTACAACTAAAGAAAAATTTTTTTTTATTAAATTATTAACAATAACAAAGATAAACTAAGCTTTAAGTCAATTAAAATCCCACATTATACCACTCAAGTATAATTTTTAATATGTGATTTTAATTGAGGCAAACTTTGTAAAATCCATCAGTAAATTAAGTAAAATATGTAAGTATTAATTTTAAAAAAATAATGATAAATATTTACGATGTAATTATTTATAATTATTATTAACATACCTCAAATGCACAGGGTTATTATCAATTGATTTTTAGTTAATGAGTTTAAGACAAGCAGTTAGGTTTTAGTGTTTTACATCAATAATTTTTTTTTTTGATAAGAATGGTGATTATAATTTGTATCAAAAAATTGCTTAATCGTACAGTTCTATAACTATTTATTTAATCAAAACTATAAACAAATTAATGTTATATGAATTAAAATGAATTAGAATTGTCTCAATTTTACAAATTTCTCTAGATTGAATCCAAGTGGTTTTTTTTTTTACTAATGTAATTTATTTCTCATCTATAATTAACATAATGTATTTATATCAAAACCCCTAAATTAATTAATAATATATATGTATAAAAATATTCAGATTATTTTGCAAATTTCAATAATATATTTATTTAATGTTTATAAAATAATATTTATTATTTCATTTGTTATCAATAATGAATAAATTAACAAAATTAAACTTAAATAATTGTATAATATTATATATAGTAAGTAGTAACAATACTACTATGAACTGTAATTGAAATAAATTCATAATGTTTAAAATAAAACAGATACGTAATTTAACAAATTATGCATTATATGAATCAATATATAACTAAATAAGTTTTAAATATTAAAATATACCAACAAATATATTTTCTTGCTTTTAAATCAATAATAATTATAGTCTGTTAATATTATTATTATGTTTTTGTTGTATACTTTTATTTCATGAAACTAAGCAATCTATATATTTTTTTTTTAGTAGAAGAAGAATAAAACTGGATTCTTATAGTATTTTAGAGCTAAAAGAACTCAAGCATAATCTTATAAATTTATAGACATTATTTTTTTTATTCAACCTTGATTGCTTTTTTTAAATTACGAAGACTCGTTATAACTAGATAATGAATGAAAATAATAACAAATAATATTTTTGCAACTCTGTCTAACATAATGTTATTATTTAATGGTAAATAATTTTTAAATTACTTAGGTATTCATCTTGTTTAAATGTTCAATTGTGTATTAAGATACTAATGCTGAGTTGCATAAAAAAATGATTCAATACAATTTAATGGTACAACTATGGACAACAAATAATGTTTAAGTACTCACCATTTATACATTAAATGTTTAACGATTGATTATATAACCCAGCATAATTCAAAAACAATTAAATACTCTAAAATTCGAGAATTTATTAAGAACAACTTTTATAACCATTCAAATATTTATCCATAAGATAGGTATTGCAGTTAAAAATATTAAATAACTTAATTAAGGCTATATATTAAAGTGTTTAATTGCACATAACGTATTCACATATAAATTATAATTAAATAAAAATGTCATCATATTATATATATTATATAATATAGTTAGCTATAATACTCCCTTTTGATAAAGACTCACAAAATGTGCAGAAAAAGGAAATACCATAGAGTTTTCATTTAGTTTCTTATCTATCCATATTTTTTTTCAAAACGCTTATAATGATTTTTCTTACGGGCTATATCTATATTGTAAGTGAAAATTGCTTTTAAGGGTTTGTTTTGTACCTTTTTCTGAAGGAATTGATTTACCTTCATCTCGATTCAATTAAAAACAATCCTGATAAGCTGACCTATTGTCGATATCCAGCACATAATTTTGTAGCTTTTATTGTTTCTTAGTCCAATAATTTAATCATTTGTATAATAAATAGGATAATACATAAATTATTAATATATAAAAATAGTCAAATCTTAAACTTTTCCTTGCGAATTATACTTGTAAATGATTTTTGTTCCCATGAGGAGTAGATTATTTAATGATTTTAAAATACCGTACGAAAACAAATGATGAACCATTATTTTATTTTTTAAAAAAATTTTCATTATGTCAAAATATAAATATTTATTAAATATAGTACAATAACATTACGTCCATACCTTGATGTGCGTTACGAATTGCGATAAGAAGTCACGCGCCTTCTAAAACGCAGGCACTTCGGCGTTTGTGTCTACAGCTTTGATATTCTCTTACTTTTACCATTGTGAACAGAAACGTTTTCGATTATCGGTTTTAATTTTTTTTTCCGTTGTTTTTTTACGTACGGAGACTGCAGCTGAGACCACGATATTAAGTAAAACATTATAATAAAACTATTATATCGTTATGTGAACGGTGCACGATATTAATATTTTACATTATTATCGTTAACAAGTTTACAATGGCGGCTGACGATTTTACGCCGATCGATGAGAGAAAATCGTGTTTTTTGACATCTTCCGTGATATAAACGCTGCGCCCCACAGCACACGAATCATATTGCCGCTCACTTATCATCGAGTCGTGCATAGTAGTAGTGTAGTAGTAGACTTTCCCCCCGACAAGCGGTCGGCATAAAAGTTCGACAAGTGTTTCAAAGGATCGGATCAACGACGACACAGAAATAAGCCCATCGAAATCGCCGTAGGATATTCCGCGCCTGCGCACGACTTGCCGTGCTATCGTCGACGGGTTTAATTCCGCGTTGCATTTAATAGCCGAATTATTGATCGATCGGTTTTCCTATAAATTATACTCGGACCATTACTGCAAACTGTGCACAAAAGTGGATACGGCGGTAAATCGTTAATTGTCGAGTATGTCGTCCCGCATAATATGGTTGTATCCACAGGTCTTGTGAGTCGTTGTCGACCTTGATATGCGCGCGACCTAACCGTTGAAAACACTGCAGACTCATCGATCTCGTATGATCCTTATATAGGTAATAGTAATGATAATATTAATAAAACGATTCAATGTGTAAGACGGTTTATTGAGCGTACAACAATAGTTACTGTTCTCCCGAATGATTTCGCGTGTTTGCCGCGAGCAAACATTGTCGGCAAATTTTCCGAAAAACGCGTCGCTCATCGCTCATCCATTCGTATGCAAATCTGACAAAAATAGCCGGATCACGATCACCAGAAAATTAAACACTCCGAGCTGATGACAAATCAAAAAGGAGAAATATGACTAAAATATGCACACACACACTACAGCCGCTACATATAATATAACATTATGTGTATATGTAATATTATATTATAAGTGTACCTATACACTTACCTCATAATATAATAAATAAGCTACTCGAGTGTGAAGTTCTTTACCGTCGTCGGTCGGCCGGAAATCAAAACGTTACGAAATAACCATCATCGCGACGTAATTGGTCCCGGTGGATCGTGATTATTCGCGAAGACACTTTCACGGAACGACGACGAATGACCTTTGCCGAGGGGGGTAGGAGAAAGGGTCAAGTGACTTACGCATTTTCACTTTTTCCTTTGCTTTACTTCCCCGTGCGCAACAAACAAACGCGCCGCACTATACGAAATGTACATTGTATATATATGGCAAAACAGTATAATGTGTAGTTTATTTATATAATTTATTATGTACGAATGTATTATATACACAGTTGTGTGTTTTTCCATGTGAGATTACATTTTAATAATATTTGCATAATAACAAAAACGGATAATTTCGTCGGCGTATTATTTAAATAGTAATAATATGCAAAAATCGTCTGAAACGAAACAAATATTGTTGATGCACTGTCGGTTATAGTTTTCTATAAACGTGATTGAAGATATGTTATAATCATTTTACGTTTTATTATTATCAATGTACAATGAATACACGTTTATAGTACGGTTGTTTGATTACTGCAGTGTTATTTTTTTGATTATAAAATCAATGTTTAATTTAATTTCATGTTTATACAATACGATTGCATTGGTATAGTTGCGTCTCCGTAAACTTATCTTTTTTTTTTTTTTTTTTTGATACATCGTTTTTCCAAAGTATTCGATCGTTAGGACACTTAAGACATGCCGATATAATAATATTATTATACACATTATACATGTAAATTGTACAGTATACGCGCATTATATCCACGAAAAAATCACTGTTGTAAGAGTTTTTTAAATAATTTTTTTTATTTTGAAAGTAATTTTAGGGTTTGGCATTTCTGTAGACTAGCTGGAGCAAACGAATCAAGTTTACGATTGGGTGCATTAGCCATTAGTGTTCTATAGGTATAATATAAGCACCTACAGTATTATTTTGTATACTTTTCCTGCAGTGTATTATAGTTATGCGCGCACATCTTGCCAAAACATCTCATTAATTTACATAATATTTATTAAAGATATAATAATATAGCGTCTCTTAATTTAGGGATTTCATATTATTAGCTGCGGTGTAAATGTATTCTTGCAGGGAAATGTTGGTATAATTCTCACAGCCGAATTATGAAAAGTAAATTATGAAACGTGTTGCATTTTATTATTTAAATGACCTACAAACAAAATTATAACTTCAAGACTATAGTAAACATTATAAATATGATGCGCAAGTCGAATGATTTTAAGTATTATTCATAAACACATTAGAAAATAAATTCTCATATCATTGCAAACGTAATTTTGAACTTATTACATTAAATAAATAGATAACATTTCATAATAATATGCTTTTACTTAATGTATAATAATATGAAAAAACATTACAAACATAAAATAAAATAACTATTACACATAAAATTGTTAAATTTTTAAAACCCATTAAATATTTAATTCCATGTGCTATTTTTATATAATACAACATACAATAAGGTTCAAACTTTTTCAAGTATTTTAAATATACATTACTTTAATATAATTAATTGTTTTATGACATAAGCTTAAAAATATATTTAAAAATATTACCTAATAGCTAATAATTAGGCGATTTGGGCGTAAATTTAAATGTTTTGAAAAACAAAAAAAAATATCTTTATAAATATAATTTATAAAACACTAATAATATAACATAACTTAAAATAATTACCTACCTACCTATTTTGTAACAAAATCTAAAAGAAATAAAACAATTGTTTTTTTTCAATAGCTTATATTAATTTTTATTGAACTTTATCCATTTTTAGAAAACGAAAAATATACTAAAAAAAATAAATAAATACTAATAAAATTTAATTTTTTAATTTTTAAATTCTTTGATATGTGAAACAAATGTTGTGCTAAAAAATCAATGTCTTGGAACATTCAGAAAAATACGATTTGCTTATCCTTATCATACTAATAATATATTAGACTTTTTTTTTATTATAAATCAATAAAAATATAAAATATGTTTTAAAGTTTATATTAAATGAGGTATTTAGTATATCAATATTGAATATTTTGAACGTACACTACAAAATAAATGCTTGTATTAAATGTATTTATTATTTTACGTTTACATTTCTCTTGAATCGGCTTTATCATTTCTTAGAAATTTTAAATTAACTTTAATCTTGATTAAAAAAAAAATTGTTTATACGTCAAAACTTAAGGCTCTCAAAATAAATCTATATCTATGAAACGATTCATGGTAACTTGAACTTCGAGAAAAATAGAATTATTAAGAATTCGTTTGGGTAAACAAAAAATATTTACATACTAATAATTGTATAGAAGTTATTTTTGAGATGACGAAAATGTTGTGTTGAAAATATTCGGATAGTAAAAAAAATAAACATGTATTTTATTCATCTGGGTTTTCTTGATTTTTTTGCAGTAACAAAAATCTGTTTAAACTTTATTTTAACGTTTATCATGCATTGAGAATGTGACACTCGTTTTTCTTGGTACGCATTTATTACGAGAATATCTGTAAAAGTACCTACTACCCACCTACAGTATTTATTATACGTAGCCACGTAGGTAGGTATTATTATTATTATTTATAATCCAAGACTGTCTTGCATAGCAGCACGTGTTATTTTGAAAAATGAAAATATACTGCTCTAATTCAGTGGCATTTTTAATCATTGTATAAGGTACGATATAGAAGAAATAATGATAAAAAAAACGTTAGGAAACGCTTTTGGGTTTTCTGACCACTCGGTTCGTTTCTCACACCAAAAACGCAAAAGGCATGCACGCGATAAACACTAATTTATTCGGTCAAGATCGGCCCCTCGTTTATTTGTTTGGTAAATACATAACCCAGGTACTCTGAACTCGAATGGTAGTTTATATTTCATCACGTCGCGATGCATTATATTCGGCATATTATTATATACTAACGAATTCCGTGTTATACGGCCAACTGTTGTGTATGTGGTGCACGCGTGCTCGCTTGCGGACGTGTAGTTAAATAACTTGTTACGCGGACGATTGCTAAATATTTTTGTTCTAAACATTTTCCATGTACGTACGAAAAACGTAAGATAAAAATACGAGAAATTAAAAATAGGTTTATTAAATAACAATAAACCAGAGTGTCCAGTAATTAAATGACTTTACACCGTACGCAAATACGTCTCACGGTTTTTCACCCCTCCATTCTTACAGTGTTACATTACGTTATGCGGTTGAATTAGTCGAATGAAAAATAGGTACACACTATTGTAATATATGTATATAGTGTCTTGTTTAATTATAAATTATAGTAATCCTACGAAAATGCAAGTGATATAACGAGTAAATTATATCACATCTATATACATTACGATTACACATTTACACCCACATAAATTATTTCAACTGTAGTAAGTATACACGTTGTTATTATTATTATTATTATCATTATACACAATGTACGTGTGAATAGTGTGTACTTCGCAAAATGTATAGGTAACATTAAAATTTCGTCAAACGTGATAAATGTTACATTGCCGTGGATCATCGAAAGAACTTGTAATATTTGTATGCCTTCCTTACATTGTTAAAATAATAGTAGTTATGACGAAGTATAAGCTCCAAAAAGAACTAATACACTTGACTATGGAGATAGTAAATATTTTAAAACTTCGAATTACAACAATTTGTTTTTTTTTATTTTGTTATATGATGCCAAGAATATTCTTTTATGACTGAAATTATGTGCCATTAATTTTTATTTAGATTTCTTAATGTTTTGTTTATTCTGGATTGTAGTGGAATCTTTAATTGTGATTTATGAATAAAATTGTATTTCAAAAATGTAGTATTCTTCATCGATCGTAATATAATTTATATCATTATGCGACTAAAAATAAAATGTATTAACCTTGAACAATAGATACAAACATTAGAGAATAAACAATATATATACTAAATAATAATAGTTAACTAAATTATATTCAAGTATTTTACATTTTAAAAATTATACTTTACACATTAACTATTTAAAAATATATACCTCGAAGCATAAATATAGAATTTAGGTAGTATATTTTTAAGTATGTTTCATATCTTATATCTAGAAGTAAACATTGACGTATCTAGTATCTTAACATGTCGAGATACTTTGTTCAGATATCTTGATCATCGCTGAAAGTGCCTTATGGTTTATACAATTATTATAGAAAATATTTTAAACTTTACGAGTATCTACTATTTTTTTTTTATTTATTAAAATCTAACAATAATTGTTCATCAGAATATATTTGTTAAATAGTTAAGGTCTTAAGTTTTGCAATTTATGTATACCTACATCAATCGCAAATATACAATCGTAATTATTCATTGTTAAGTATAGTTAATAATTATATTATATATTATACCTAAAAAAAAATAATAGTAATCAAGATAATTACTTATAATAAGTCATCTCTATAATATAATTATATAATTTAATAATATAAATTTACGTACACACAAATTATTATCCTAATTTCAAATATTTTTTCTTACAGTATTTTAATATAATCAATGTATTATAATCCATCATATTTATGACAGCAAATTTTCATCGTCTCCGTGGCTTTTTTCTAAATATTAAATAAAACAATTAATTATATAAATATACATATCGATATCAATATCTTCTTTTTAGAACACCAAATGAATATAGTTATTTTGCAATAAATTTTTGAAAAATTAAAAAAGTTAAATAACTGTTTAAAAATTATTATAAATAAAAAATATATTATTATCTATAATTATTATATAATTTAAATACATAATAATGTTCAATGTATTATACAAACGGATTTCTATTTAATTTTAAAATATAAATATTTAATGCATTTCCTATTTATTTATCGTGTATTATTAGTGATATAGTTACAATGTAAAAATATAGAATTAAAGTAAGTTTATAAATAATTACCTAAATAATATTATTAAGAATAAAATACTATAAAATTTATAAAAATTAAATTAAATATGTTTATAAAAATTATTAAAAAGAAATATATAATAATATAAGTGTAGATTATTATCATATACATATTTACATAAATATACATTTATTTGTCAACGTACAAATTTCAAAAAGTCATGTTCTTGTGGTACTGCCGTCTGCCATTGTTTGTATTATTGGTAATCTAAACATAAATATATATTATATATGATGCATAATACATGTATATTTATAATGAACAAAATTGAAAAATTATGTATATATAATTATATTATGATTATTTTTTTGAAAATATACTTTAAAACGAATGTTAGAATAGGTAAAATTCACTTATTTCAGTATTTTACATACATCACACATACGTATAATATTATGTTTATTAAATTAATAAAAATACCGTGAGAACAGGGAATGGACTTTTAGAGTTTTTTCCTAGACTGAACGCATACAGAGGTTGAATAATAATGTACTTTTTTATCGGCATAACTGCGTTGGTATAATTTGCATTGGTATCTCTCGAGAGAAATACCACGCCACAATGTATACATAATATAAGCCTAGAAGAAATAAAATTAAGTTGAAATGCTAATGAATGACCTCACGATAGAGAAAAAGTACTACTAATAACGGTGGTTATTCGTATTACAATGACGACCCCAAACGCAAAGTATATTCCTCATCTTAGAAAAAAGAATGATGTAATGAGTCTCCTTCTGATAATGATCTGCAATCACGTGCAGGGTTTTTTTTTAACATTCCTTTCTGTGTTCGTTATATTTTTATACCGAAAACCGTCGTAAAATAATCAAATAAAAATAATCTCCTCAGGATAAGTTTTTATTTCTAAAGGTTCTTGTAGTAGGATTATAAAACGATGTTTAATAATTGATGTAATCCAATTAAATCAAATAATTAATTTAGTATCTTAAATATAAGCATAAATATTATATATATTTTTTCATACAAATATTTCATAATTGAATATAAAATATTTTTAATTAAATATTTTGAATAATTTACATAATTACTTAATATAAAATTCAACATTTATTTTGTTGTAAACTCAATCTTAATTTAATTCGACCCATAATAAAACATGACTAATATAATAAAAAATAAAAATAATTAGTCGATTTATGGTAATAACATTTTTATATTTAAAGAAAATTATTATTAAAGTTTACAAATAACTTCTACACATCTTATTGAATATTTAAAAATAAGGCAATATATTAGAAATATATAATTCATAGGTGTCACTAAATCTCCTAAATTAAAAAAAGTACAGGGTTTTACATTTAATCACTTGTTTTTAAATACTCTTTAATTCACCAGACTTTTATGAAAACAAAAATTAAACTATATAAGGTAGTACGTGATAGATTTATTTTTTGGTAAACCTTAATTTATTCATTAACTATAAAAATAAATAAATGTTTCCTAACGAGTAATAATGCTCTAACAATCGACATTAGTAAATGGTATATTATAGTAAACAGTTGTATTAAATAAAATGACAACATTTCAAACTATAACTTATTAAGAAGTACTTATATGTATTAATTACGTAGTGTCCAATAAAAAGTAAATTATTTTTAACTATGAATTCGTTTAAGTTTTGTTTGTATTCAAAAAAAAAAAATACTTCATACTTGATTCTACTAAAATTAAAACTTATAAGACTAAATATAAACATTTTAAGTAAGACTTAGTAACCATAAAAAAAACTATTATTTCATTTAAAATATCTAAAAATATTATTATTATTATAAACAGTAGGTAAAGTTATTCCAAACAAATCAATATCAAACTATATATTACTTAAGTCTATAATAAAATTAATGTTACAACTTATAATAACTATTATTATATTTTAATTCTGATATTTAAAACAACAAACAAAATAAAGATGCGGACAAATATTGTACATCACACATTATCACAAATACATATTTGTTTTATGTATAAATTAATTATTTAATTGGAACTCGATTAATTTGTAAAATCGGTAGGTAAGCAAATATGATTTTATACTTGATATATATGATTTTAATTTTACGATTGGTGGTTAGTTAATAAACGATGGTTGAGATTGAATCACCGGTATCAGTATTTTATTTGAATGTATTAAAAAATTATTGTAAATACCTACACTTTCTTTGTTAGATGTGAAAAAAAAATCAAATACTTTAGAAACTTTCATACGTATATATAATTAACAATGTAGAATCTCGCACAGTGATATTTATGGTAAATATTCATGAAATTATTATTATTCCTTGGGTGTCTACAATAGATCGGCTCCCACGGGCTCGTAACCCATTCTCTTTCTTTCAAATTCCAATTTATTTTCTAATAATAATCTTGTTATTACTGTTACTATTATAATAAAGTATATTATTGGCGTTAGTCTCGTTTAAATATTTTTCGTTAAAAATAAGTATTGAACCACGTAATTTTTTCGACTATTAATCTTTGAAAAACGAATTCTTAAAAAAACCCCAGGTGAAAGGAGTACAGATAATCCATCAAATTTAAATAAAAACGTCGGTAACTCGAGTTCCCACTCTAACCACCTGAAAATTCGATCTATATTATATTATTGAAAACTATCTCTATAAGTATGTATTTATCTATACACATAAAGATCATTAATTCATACATATATTATGTACCTTTATAGATCAATCTCTCACGATGACCCGTCATTGGGCGACGAGCTTGTTAATCATTGCACAGATATGCAACGCAGTAAGAGAAACCGAGTGACAACACTTAAAATAATAATAACTAACATTATTACCATAATATAAAGTAATTGTCTTTCAGGTATTGGGTGTGGAATATGATCGAGCTCTATTCGTCAAATCCGATGACATACGAAAAGCAAGAGGTAAACACTAACAAAGTGGAAAGTGCGATTGGCATACTGCCCATTATTAATATATTTTATTTGACTTTTCTAAATTTCAGAAATACATACGAAAGTAGCTCAAATAGCTCCAAATTCTATGGATCAGACGGTGGACCATATACTCACATGGTTACAGACAAGATATCAAAATCAACAAAACCAGCGTTCGGGTAATATCATATTATATAAGATATTGAATTACTATATAAAAGAATTAAATGGACTGCCGTCTTGGCATTATATAATATTAAATACACGCAAAGAATGTGAACAATTCATATTAAATTATCCATCTCTGATCCTCCATATTCAAGACCTGTGTATTATTATGGTATAAACGAATTTTATATTGAAATTCATAAGACAATAAGCTACCTATCATTCAATTTACACGATCATTATACTGTAATCATATGTTAATAGATTCACAATTTTTTACTTAACTGTATTAATGTATTATTTTATACAACACTTAAAAGTTAATATGTTTTATAAAATACTATATCAAGTAAGTGAAGTGTCATCATAACAAATTTATTATGTATTTTAGCTCGCCAGGATAACAACGAACAGCGTCCTCGCCCGTTCGTGGTCTCTCCCGCTCAATCGGACTACCGGGGTTATCTACCCCCGCAACCACCACCCCAACCGGAGTTCATTATACCGACGACCTCATCGCAATACCAGCCCGCCGGCACTCCACCCGCAACCTCAAACTCATTTTTCATTTCTGAACCCAGTCAGACGCCACCACCCCCACTATCTTCGGAGAACACGCCGCTACAGTCTCAGGCACCGGTTGCAGAATCACTACCCTCATTGTCACCAGACCCCTCACCACAAACACCAGGCTTCGTGGACGTGCCGACCAGTTTTCAAGCCACTAATCCGCCACTGCAACCAGAATTTCAAAATCCACAAAGCTTTCAACTCAACACCAACGACATTTCACATCCACCACACATACACGAGATGAACGTGCAGTGTTCGAAAGACATGATGACTATCAACGTCGAGTTCAACAGACCGTTCGATGGCGTTGTTTACTCAAAGGTTAGTTTAATTAATTATTATTATATGCAGGTATATGTAAAATGTGGAAAATTAATATCATTACATCATGTTGATAGAAAATTATTGATAATTTACTGTTATTTGCGATGTATATTTTCTTTCTTTCAAATAGTAATACATTGTTTATTTTTAGTTTATAGCTAACACAATGACGTATTCAGGAGCTTTCTATGGTGTATCTGAGTATCTCTAGACAATAAAAAAATATGTACCTATATTTTGAATTTTTTACATTCATAATAAGTGAAAATTATTTTACTGTTATTCATTTAAATCTAAAATTTTTAAATTAATATTTTTTTTTTTTTATTAAAACATATATTTACTGTTTACTGACTTAATAATAGATATTATTTATAGCAATTAGTAAAGCTATTGCTTTCGTCGATACTGATATCTCATATAATTAAGATTTTTTCATAAAAAAATATTTGCAAATTTCTATTGTAGACGATTAATAACAACAGTTTTTATTTTCTATGTACAAATGCACACTATTCCGAAAAATCTGCCACTGGCTACTGTGCTAGCAGAATAATGATTATTATTTATTGTATAATGTATAGGATCCGCATTAGCGTTAGGTGGGTCGTTCGGCGCACACAAATTCCTAGTAAATCCCCATTTACCTGCCCGCGTGAAATACCAAGCGCTTTAACATGTCATTATTATATATTCGGTCTCTGCTGATAAACACATAATAATTATTGTTCCACGTAGGGGTTCTACAACACACCGGAGTGCAGATATGTGAGCCCAAATTCCGGCCAGACGAAGTATTCGTTCAGAGTGATGTTAAACTCTTGTGGGACACGTTTCGTCGATGATTTCTCTTCGGGTAAACAGGCATATTTGGAAAATGTATTGGTCATACAAAACGAACCGGGGATACAAGAAGTAAGTCTTGGCTTTCACGGTTTTCGTACAGTATTATGTATATAAGTTAATGTACACTCGTAATCATGAAAATTCGTTTAGGTCTGGGATGTCATACGTAGTGTCAGATGTCTATGGGAAGGTAATTTGAACAAAGCTCTGTCTATCGCGTTGAATATCGGTATGTTGAACCAAGAAGTGGTGACATTCAGTGGAGATACGGCGACTGCCCGACTCGATATCCAAGTAACAACGACGATATTATTGTTTTAATCATATTTTTAAATAACAGAAAAAATATATAAATACTAACACTTGACTAACAAAAGCCAAACAATTTATTGTGTTCCCTAAACGAAATATTTTTAGATAAATAATGTGCTTGTCATTAAATGTTTGCAAAACGAGCAGGTGTAAAGCCGTTGTGTTAAATTAAATAATTAAATCAATAGGACGATAATAATACCTATGTTTATAATAACTTAAAAACACTGTAGGTTATTCTTTATTATAAGATATTTGGTAAAATTGTAAAAATAAAATTTAATTTAAACAGAAAAAAATCGTTAAAAAATTTAACACGTAATTAATTTTTGAGCAAAAATAATATTAAACTTTAATGGGTCGACATATACATAAAATTATACGTCAAGCCACCGTTTGTACATTATTATTATGTTATATTTTAATAATTAATTCAAACTTTATCACGGTAGCTTTTATTATTATTTTGAAGCTTGTTTCAATCAAATACTTAAATCCTACGTGTTTTAATAAACCTAACCAAATCATTATAAATAATATATTTTTTACAGCACACTACCTAAATATAAATTATTGTATTATCTATTTAAAAATGTATGTTCGATTTTCGTTGTGAAAGTGGTGTACAATGAATTTTAGAATACAATTACATAATACATTTATAATACAGTTTCCCGGTGGGTATTTATATTATATATAATGTATTTGGAAACAGAGTAGAACATTACTTGTAAATAATATTGGTATGATAGAAAGTACTGTCTAAAAATTATTAGGAAAAATTTAAGTAGTTGAAAAAAACCAATTACGAAAAGACTATGCTTGTACTTACAAAAGTAAATATAATTTATATTTTTATTAACACAATCATTTAATCTTTTGTTTAAATTGTCGACATATTATGTAGTATTAACTGCCTATAATAATAATGATTAAACCAATAAGAAAAAGATAAAAATGCAAAATGATTTAAAAACATTTGTGAGAGTTAAATTAGTTAACAGATTACCTAGCTACTTAATGTAGATTTTATTAAACATAAACTATAGGTAGTGGATATTATTATACATTATAATATGATGTGCAACATTAAAAAGCAGACTCTATATGCAATAGGTACTGTTACTATAAAATAAATAATGATTATCAAATTATGTTATTATTAAAATAATAATAAAAAATATTATCATTATTTTATTATATTTATTTTTTTAATACTTTGATTCAAATATTAATAAGGTATAGTTGCAGTATACTTTTTTTCTGTATGATTTTTACTCTTTTTAGCCATTACTTTTTATATCAATATACTTTTTTTATGATTACTTTTTTCTAAATTCATATAGTACCTACTATAATATTTGCGCAAAATACTTTATAGTATTACTATAGTTTATCCATGCCTTTATTTTGTTATTTATTTGGTTTTTTTTTATTTTAACTTTTTATTTACTAATACTATTGACGACGGTCGTGCTTGTAGGCCGGCAAAGGACCATTCGCCCCGATCGCTAACGGTCTGGTAAAAATCGGCGAGACCATGACGTTGGTCGTGACGGTCGATGGTGACCCCGGATTTAACGTCTTAGTAAGAGAATGCGTGGCCCGTGACAACAATCCCGAGTCCGGCAATCAACTGCAGTTGACTGACGCTCAAGGATGCGTGGCGAAACCCAAACTTTTCGGTAGCTTCCAGACAACGACAAACCCGGCTACCGGATCGTTGATAGCCTACGCATACTTCCAAGTATGTATCTATATAGTATATAGTAAGCGTAAATTGTATTGTACCGTGCTGAGTTATTGAATAATATATACTTTGTATTCGTTTGACAATCTAGAAAGAGAGGTTATGAATAGTATATAAGCATAAAATCTTTCAGACATTTTTTGATATTTTTTTAGAACAATAAAGTAATGCCTGAAAACTTTTATTAATGTAAAATGATAATATTTATAATGCATTTTAATTTGTAGTATTATACTATTGCACTTCTATACTGATTATAATGATTATAGTATACATGGTATATTTCATATGTATTATTGTAAATTTCCATACAGAAATTACCCGTGAAAAATGAAAGTTTATAGTTACTTAAATTATATTTTATTGATTTCTAACCATTAAAAAACCACGCGTTCAACAATTTGACATCGTCCTGCCACTATATATCGATACCGATGATAGATAATATATTGATATCGATATAACTTGCGAGTTATGTATACTTTGTCGAATAATATTATTATTAATAATTTATAGGCGTTCAAATTTCCGGACGTCATGGACCTGTTGATCGAGTGCAACGTCGAGCTGTGCAAATTTAACTGTCAGCCGTGTTCAGATCCGAATCAAGTACGTATAATATGTAATACAATAATGATAATTTCGATAATGCACAAGTTCAACGGTAAATTTAATATTATAATACTTGTCGATATTGTTGAAGTAGCGAAAGTAACCTGTCAAATTATAATAATACATTAACATTTATCAAGCTTAATATTTCAAACGCGATATGCTTAATAAACAGCTCTGTAGTGTATTGAGTAATCGACGTTTAGAATGGCTTTTGAATCTGTAATGACTTTTTTACGTGTCCAATATAACATATAGGTAGATTGGGTTTTCAAAAGGTGTGTGTATTCAGTGTTCCCTATTATAATATTATATGATATTATTTATCACACAACGACCGTTGTAGAAATGCTCTGAGAAAATAAATCCAACAAAATCGTGTGTAAAGATTAGAATATAATATTATGCATTGTATCCATGTATAGAATTACCGGATAAACGCTCACCTGCCATACGTGCACATTATAATTATATATCGTGCGGTGCGATATACGCAATTGCATAGTATTATAGACAAGTAGATACCTACCAGATCGTATAAACTGTAATTTACATAATTATAACTTACATATAATAATATATACTTATCATACTGGCAGCGCAGATGTCCACCGGACTTTTGCCGGTTGTTTCGGCGATTCCGCGGAAGACTGAAAATTATTTGAAACCGACCGCGTGTAAAACGCGGAATGTATCAATAAGGCATCGTCATTATAATATTATACATTGCATAACACTAATCACCGGAAATCAAAAGATAATATGCTGGTTATGTTTTGTTTTTTTTTTCGCCAATTTCTCCGTTCTCCCCCTAATCGGTATTTCTTTTTAATTATCATTATTATTCACAGTCTGTTAAATAATTTTTCCTACACACAATAATACCTATTTATAAACAACACTGCACGGCTGTGTTAAGCCGCACGATCGGCTGGCTGCCTGGCTGACTGGGCTTTCACTCGTGGATGTCACAGGTCACGATCACGTACATATAGTAATAATAACAATAATAATTGTTCCGCAGAAAATCGATCCCGGTCGTAAAAGACGAGACGTGCACAATATTGCAACGAACAATACGATCAATACGTTCGACGACAGTGCGGATTCCATGATGTTAGTCGGCCGCGTACACGTATACTCGCCCGACGACCTGCTGGCCGACAATTTCAATCAGACCGCCACCGACGTGCTGGATCCGCTACAGGCGTTCACGACGGGTAATAACAAAACGACCACTACGATAATGATAATGATGATGTCGACGATGATAATAATAATAATAATATCGACAATACATATTATAGTACAATAGCGATATTATTGATACCCAGGTATACTATGTGATATTAATTATTCTGTCATTAAATGCGGGAGTTAAAACATCGTCGTCCTTTGCGCGCTTACACGTCGAAATCGGTTTGTTTATTTTCATATAGCGTGGTAGGTTATACATAATATTCTATCATATTGTACAGTATGTGAGTAATCATAACTACCTATATACACGCCCAGATAGAGATGGTTGACGACCATATTGTTCCGAGAAGAGTTAATACAATATAACTGCAACGAAATAAAATATATGTTTATATTTTTTTAAATTTATAATTCACAATTTCATGGTGTATTAATATAACATCGTCAGAAACATTTGATAGTATTTGGTAATCATAGCAACGTAAATGACTCTTTGATGGCGTTCTATAGTCAATAGACCATTTTTTTTATTGTAACTAAAAATATGAATTAGCTTTCATATCATAATATGACATTAACACAAATAATTTAGGCACATTGATTTGACATTTGTATTTTTATATTATATAAATGTATGAGTTACTTCTAAAACTTCCGCATACAATTAAAAATTTGATACATATAGCACTTTCAAAATATGTTAACTAAACTGTCCTGACGACCATAGACACATGTTATGATGTAAAAGTACCTAGTAATTATTATGGTATCTAATTGATAAAATCATGGAGCAAATAAATAATTAAACTTTAGCGTCGTCGTTCAGTACTTTCAAAGAAGGATAACCTTTGTTACTACAAGGAAGTGTTACGCTGTGTTCAAAGTTAAAATTGGTATCAATAATTTGTTAGACGTAACATACCGTATTGTGTTATTAATTAACTACTCACCACCATCGCAATCACTAATTTAAAAGATCTAGACGATTTTACTGATTACTTGAAAACTCAGATATAGCAACAGGGCAATAGTTAAAACATAACACTGCATTTACAAATAAGTCAATAATTAATAGTAAATAAACATCTGTATTAATTCTATAATATTTAATATTATTTTTTTCTCAAAAATGTATTTATTTGATTATACGCAGTATTTATTGAAAAACCATTTATCTTGACCATTATCAAGTAGGCGTTAAGTGTTCTATTTACAAAATCAACAGTATTAACTTTCACCTTAAATATAATTAAACACACAAAATAATATACTACGCAAATCTGTAAAGAAGATAATGACTTATATAGAGAGTTTTTATTTATGACTTAATATAGGAATTGCGCAATTGGTTTTTTTTTCACTCTCATCAAATAAATAATATTGTTAAAATTAATTAATTATATATAATTTTTAATTTTTACGTGTGAGTATATGTATAAACATCTATAGGTTCCTATGAGTGTTATGCTGTTTATAATATAATTAAAATTATTATAATATTATATATATATAATACCTGATAGTTGTTGATAACATAAGAAAGTATTTTTTTATTTTTTTATGAAGTGTTACATCTTTAAAATATATTTTCAACTCAGTGTAAACATTGTAAACTACCATAAGCTCTTGACGTAACATATTTTTTTTCTTTTTAATACTCACTTTACTGTTTAATATAGGATTAGGATAAACACGAAATCATAGTATTATTATGCAATTCTAACTGTCGAACTAATAACTACACTAAAGTCAAATACCTTGGGTTTTTTTCTTTGAATCATAATATTAATAATAAAAGATTTGCTATAGGTATGTTAACAGTTTTAATTTTATACACAGTTTAGGAACATCATTACTTTTTATCTCATCGTTTTATAATATAATAATATTTCAGTATCTAATTGCATATCACATTTTCGCAGTATAATAATGATTACATATAATAACATACGTATACATATAATTGTAAATCGTAAGACAAACCTAATATTATAACGTTTATCATATTTTTATGTAAAATAAATAAATTTTTAATCACCATTTTTTTTTGCAGGTGACAGAACTTTGTGCATTTCATCAAAAAAGTTTTACATGACGTATTCATTTATGGTCGCAGTGACATTAATATCGAGTGCAATGAGCATGATCCTGTGGATTCGATTACAACGTAAAATCTATAAAGATTAAATAGTCACTATAATTAAAGAAAATATGTTTTGAATGACTTTTTTCGGGATTGAATTTTATTTGTTACTTGAAAAATACGTGTGAACGTACAGAAAACAGTTTTCAGTTGCTTTATATTAGTGTTAATCAATAAATTAAGATAGTTATTATAAAAGCATATTATAAACAATTTTAAAGTGTTTAATGTATTTTATATATTCTATAAATGGAATATGTGTTATTTTTTTACAATTTTTTTTACTTTTTTTACAATAAATAAAACGTTTTATATATTTGTAAATTATATTACATAGAATATAATTTAGTATCTAGACTACACATTTAGCACTTAATTTCTAATTTTTAATCATAGTATAAACTATATAGATATTATGAAATGTATATAATATGAAGAATTGTTGTATGTGTAATGTGTATGAATTTTATAATAAACCCACATTTAAAATAATCAAATTGTTATATAAACTTATTCAAAGTAAATTGTTTTTATTAACTGTTTAATGCACAATAATATTTGTGTATATTATGAAGTTTGATGATAGTTATAGTTATAGTTTATGATAGTTTATGCTGTAAAACAGAACAGCTCCTTTGTATAAATATTCATAACAGTGTTATATTTCAAACACAATAGTAAGTCTATTGAATTTTTCAAACGCAACACGTCGTGAAATTATGCGTGTATAGTGTATACTGTATATTGTATATACTGCATATAGAGTGGTCATGCTATAAAAGAGAAGCGGTTTATTGGTGGATAGTATCGAAGACTTCAAATCAAAATATTTAAAAAAAATTTTATAATTAATTCGTTAAAAAATACCATATTTTTTGTCCATCTTAAACAATTCATGAGAAAGAGTTGAATAAAACCCCCCCAACTTCATACTTCTAAAAACAGTTTATGTCAATCACGGCATTCAGTATGCAAATCAATATTAAATTTGAATATTTTGGAGCTCTTGAAGTTTTGGAGTTCTATCTACCAATTTAAATTAAAAGAATGTTATTACATGTAGCGTAAATCAATTATCAATTAAATAAATGAATTTTAATTTGACATTTGTCTTTGACTTTCTTTTAAATTATTCGGCGCACATAAAAATATTTGAAAATATTTCAAAGAATTTTCAACCAATTAATATTAGTTTGTCATATGTCATGCATTATATTACATAATTATATTTTATTAAAAAATCAAAAAAAAATCAACTGAACTGTTTTTTAATGGAGATCAAATAATAAATGTCGCAAATATATTTTCTTGTGGAGAAATTAAAATTAAATATGGACAAATGAGTAGCCTAGTGATAAAATAGTTATATTTCTAATAAGGTTACAAAATTAAGAACTTAACATATTTTATTCTTATAATTAATACAATAATTGATTATAATTGATCAACTAATTTAAATAAAAGTGACTTATACAGATTTATGTCATAAATTAGGTAAGAATTCTTCTGATACCAAAAATCTATTGGAAAAAAATTCAATTTAATTAATAGTTTTCTACATAAAATATAAAAATACCTTAATACCTCTTTAAACTCAACATTTTCGAACGTTGAAATTGCCTTAAAATATTAATTTAATTACCATATTCTACTACCAGCGGAAAAATATAATAAAAGTATAAATATGTTTCTATTCTTCTGTGGCAGTGTATGTTTTTTCTTAATCAATACCTATTTGATCAAATTGTTTATTTTTATTTTTTATTACTGTATTGTTTGCTTGAAAATTATTATATTAAAAATAAACATGTGTGGTCAATAAAAATATAAATTCATTTATGACAGGTGCAGTTAAATAATTGTAATTTGATTAAATTTAAATAATATTCATTGATTATCGAAAATATAAAACTATTACATAAATTTATTCACAAGCATAATAAAGTAATCGAGTTTGATAAAGTTTTAATTGTATATGTTAAATCTTAACCTCCCCAGAAATTATATCAAATATTATGTTGAATAGGGGCAATAGGGGTACTATGTATGATTGCTCTTTGGCACCAATGATAATAATCACAATACTATAGTACATAATATATTATATTATAAACATAAACAGATTCAAGTTCAACACATAATGGATTTATGACATACATACCAGTTACTACACCAAACGATATAACTTTTCCAAAAGGCAAAACAATTTAACACGTATCTACGTTTTAATATAAAATACTCGACACTGCAATAGTGCGAACAATCTATCAAAATGGACGGTCGCTTCGACGTCGCGCCTTTAATTTGAAATATTAAATTCATAAAGGTACTGCAACATCGGTCATAAGCTAGGGAGGAAGTTTTTAACACCTAGACTGCGAGATAACCGAAAATGTTTACTATTTTTTTTTTAATTTTCAATACTTTCGAGTTTTGATTACTCGAGATTTACAAACATTATGTCACGTCACGATGATAGACACGATAGGAATATTACGCAATGTAATTACCCATAGAAAATATAAAAATATGCTGAGCGTGTCACGTGAATTTAAGTGATAATCGATAGATATGAAACTTAATTATCAGGTATATACTCGGTTTATTTTACTATAATAATTACGCATAATCTTTTATTTTAGTTAATTTTTAATTATCATTTCGCTCCAACTGACAATATTCACAACAATCGTACAAAACGGCGTTATGCAAAAACATTTTAAGGAACTGGTAAACAATATAAACGCTTCTTCTATTACTCGGTAAGTACTTGAATCTCGCTATACAATAGTATATTTTAAATTAATATTTCAAGTTTTTTTTAAGATATATGAAGTCTAGATTAGAAAACATTTCCAGCGGTATGATTATGGTTTTTTTTTTTTTGTTTTATCGCTTAGGAATCTACTATTTACAAACTTTAATAAAGTTCAACATACCATAAAAAACTTAAGTTTACCAAACATTTTAAAATATTTAAATGTTCCATTCGTAGTAATTTATTCTATACAAAATATCTTGATTGTTGTTTGTACTTCTTCATAACCAAAGCAAAATTAATTAACAAAATACATAAAAAAAACTGTATTAAAACGTAAACCAGCAATCATAATCCAACGCAGCGCAATATACATTTACTTTTAATAAATAAATAACTAACGTTGTAAATTATATTTTTAACCGTATATAAACACTTTTACGACATCAGAGTATTTGCTATTTTTCATTGTGATTCAAATCTTAGAAATTTTAAAAGTTTCTAATGTTTTAATGTTAAAACATCTAAAGATCAAAGTAATAAATATGCCTTTCCTGTATTTACATTGCAGTGGTAACTAATATCCCTTACTACCATATAGTTAGTTAACTGCGAACAATTTAAATGTCCATTTTAAAAACCTTGTACATTATTTTTACATTTTCTCTTCAAAAATACATAAATTCCGATTTTATTTTTAATCTTAAAAATTGTATTTGAAAAAGTAAACACAATCATACATTTATTTCACTACAAATATAAAATAAAACAATAAAATACAAACGGACATTGGTTTCGAGATTGCAAAAGATCCGTTTTTATGAACTATAAGGTTATTCGGGAACTTTTATTGAAAAAATAAATAAGTACAATTACACAGAACATGCTTTGCTAATAACAAATGCAAGTGGTTCATCAACCAAGAGTGCCTTTTTAATTTAAGAAAAAGCACTTAAACTTTATCGTAAACCACAGACAGATTATAATAACGACAGCAAAAACAATGAATGACACGTGAAGTTTTTGGTTTAAACATATTATTCAAAGTAACTTAAAAGTAGATATTTAAAAAACAAATAAAATGTATACAATATTTAATAAACTTGAGTAGTTTAAAAAAAAATTAAATATCATGTATTATTATGTTATTATACAATATACTAGGTACATATCTAATATAATAATATACAGTAAAGAATAAAACTGTAATTAAATTCAATAATATAAAATTACACCTAAAAAAATGAATAACAATTACTTTTAAAATTTAAAATTTGTATTTAATAATTTCTTAAATATTTAAATTAATTTATTAAACTATCAAAAAACGTGATTGCAGAGTAAGGTTAGTCCGCCTAATCGTTATTTTAAATATAGATGTGACAGTAATTATTGAAGCATTTATATTATACAAAGATTCTGATCGAAAAGATTTTTTTTAAAAATGGCACGTATTACTTATTATTAAATTCGTTTTTCTTATTAGCGCTTGAAAAGCGCGGTTCGAAAGAGCTTCCATAAATATTTAAAATCTGCAATATTACTCTTTGTTTTGCTCAGAAAATAACAAATTAAAATAAATATTATCGTGGGAAAAAACCATATTAAACTTATGATAGTTTTATAATTTAAAAATAATGAGGTAATTTTGATTTTACAAATCTAAAAGTAACATATAAGTAAAAATAACGTCATTGAAGGAAGTGATCCTTTTTTTTTTAAGAAATTAAACACCAAAAAAACAATGTTTATCGATAGTACGATTGGTTTTATATTACCTACGTATAATATAAACAAACACGTACAGTAAAATTTTTTTTCTTCTCATTTCAGTGAATCACAAATGGGTATTGTCAAAAAAAACTCCACTTGTAAAATGAGAGAGAAATAATTTAATACCAATCGATGGATGAAAGCAAGTCGGCTTTTATAAAGTTATACTGCTATTTTATTTTAAAGAACATATAATTTTTTATATACATATATAGTACATATATACAAATAAAAAACAAATAAATACCTGTAAATATTTATGTTTATTTGCTTGAATACATTTTTTCACGCTAAACAAAAGAATAATTGTGTTGAAAAATCGTACAAAATTTAATTTGCTTTTAATTCAGTAATAATAAAGTATTTAAAAAAGTTAAATATTTCTAGGCTTCCTGTAAACTTTTAAAACAATTATTATTATACATAGTATATTTATAGCAAAAATACTTAAAAAAAACAATATTATAAATAATTAAATAATTTTATAATATGCCTATTTGAATAAAAAGTTGACTTTTATTCGAGGATTATTGTTTAAGATTTCAAAAGACCTTTAAAAATATTAAATTGTATTTCAAAATATTTATAAAATTACATAACAATAAATAAAAAAATGAATTTAAAGTTGTTTTGTTAGAGTTTAATATAATTTTCGTTCATGTTACATATTGTAGATAACCTTTATGTATAAGTCTTAATCTTCGATATCCTTCCTATCATATGTACTAACGCTAGCAAAGGCTATAGTCAATGCTCATTGGTCATTACTATTAAAATTATATTTCAATTAATAATTATAATTAAATTCACAGCAAACTCATAAATCTTAAAAATAATCTTTCAAATTTCTTTAATGACTATTCCAGGAAGTTCCACTAGAAGATTGAAAATAAATTAGACAAGATATACTCAAGCCAATAGTATTACATATTTTTGTTAATAGTGTAAGCTATTTTCAATGGTACTATATTCTAATAGATAGTTTCTTCTCAACTGTATTCTTAATATTTCCATAGTGCATAAATAGGTAAAATACTTTTAAAAAGTATTTAAAGTATATAAGTGTACGTCTTAAATAGCTGTGAAAAATAATACTCCGAATGAAGTATTTAAAATACTATTAAAAAGTATTTTTTGTTTTAATATAAAAATAAGATACTTGTCATCGAGAATACATGTAACAATAGTCCGTGTTAAAATATATAGTATTTTTTATATATTATTATAATCATTTATGATTTACTATAATATAACAATAAATATTAAACTATTAAAAATTAAATTTTTATAAAAGTGTTCAGGATATATGACAAAAGACTTTTAAGAAACAGTATTCACAAATTATTCAGAATATTACTTCAAGTCTGAATATCTATAACCTGTAATTATCTTTGTTTTTATGTTTTGTTACCAAATTGACTTACTGATTAGTGATTACTGTATAATAAAATATTATCAAATATTGATTATAACTATTAAAATATTAATAAATATTTGTAAAGAATTAAAATTCCTTTCAATGTTAAAACATAAATTAAATATACAATTAAATATATTATTATTATAATTAATTTAATATAAGAGTACATTTTATAATATACTATTATTATCATGAAATCGATAGTAGAAATAATAAAATTAATCAAGATGAAATTCGAATTTATTTATTTATTTTCTTGAATATAATAAACAATAAATATTGTTTTACATCAATGTTTTTATTTTAACTTTATAGTCTAGATGATTAGATTAATAATTATTAATAATATTAAAAATCAATCTAAATAATATCATTAATATTAAAAGAACAATGCTTATTCATAAAATAAAATAAAAGCATGTATAAGTAATTAAATTAATAAATGCTTATAAACTTCTAATATTATTAAGAATATACTTGTTAATAACAAATAAGTATGTTATTTTAATCAGAATACAAAACAACAACAAAAATATCAATAGAATTTTTGATTAGTATTTACTATTTTATAGATTAGATTCGGAACGAGGTGGATGGAAGAATGTAAAATATTAATCTTGGGTTCAGTATGTTTTAAATTACGTTGCTAGGACTGAATATACATTGCTTACAATGTAAATAAATAATCATTTATACGCTTGCACACTAGCCTAAACTTGTATAGTTATATACTTATGTTTTTGATTTTCTTCCTCCGAGTGACTTTAAAAAAATAAATAAATAGTTATTTTGAGTTTCTAAAACGTATACCCACCTACATTGAACTAGGTATTGAATTGTTATACAATTTGTTTACATTTTTCCTGTACATTATTTTCATTCACAACAAATGTGTAGTTTTAATACTTTTAATAGGTATGTGTTTTGTGTATATTATTATAATATGATTATATTATATCAATGTGATTTGTATAAATCCGAATTTTTAATGGCGAAAACAAGAAAGTGATAGATAAATGTAATAATTTAATATTTAAGCAAGATCAGTTTTGTTAAAATAATTATATTTGAACTGAACTTTGTAATAATTTCTATCGATATTATTTTATAATTAACAACAACTTACAGTCTTTATTTTCGTGTAGTTCAGGATGAAATCTGTGCAGTGATTGTTCATAAAATTATAAAATTATGTAAATATTATGTAAATAGTACAAGCGGGTTACACTCTCAAAGATATAGAGAATATAAACATAATAAGTAGCTGATATCATACACTAATTACATGCACAGAGTTATGTTTGAAGTATTGCTTATATTAACGCTTAGTGGTAATTAGTATTTTATAAATGCCTTTCTGTAAAGACTGCATAACCCAAATGCAGTCTTTATCGACGCTTAAAAGGTTAGAACGCAAATGACGTGGTCAAGAATAATTTTATACAAGAATATATTATCACCTTAAGTTTCAAAAAAAAAAAATAAAAAAAATAGAATACGTGAAAAATGAAAATGGTGAATTTTTAAATTTGTTGAATGTCAATGAACAAATATATTTAAACGTACATTTTCTATGTATTAATATAACCTTTATTGAACTTATAATGTAAAAATAGTTTTCGCGACAATACAAGGTTAGGTTAGATTAGATAAATTCTGTGATTTAAATATATATCTATGTATTATGTACACGATCTAGGATTTTAGATAATATAGATTATATATATGATTATAAATTTTAGCTGAGAAAATAACATATAGTTTTGTTCTTATAGATGAAAAAGATCCTTATTTCGCTATACGCTAATCGTGTTATACAGTTAACAATATAAATTAAATAAAAAAAAATGTATTGTATCAAAAATAATTAAGTTTTTAATTGCGAATTAATGTTTCTTTAAATATAATATTTTTTTTTTTATATTTTAATCCCTGATCTGAATTTTTTCATTCTGAAAAACTGCCACGTACCTATAACTGTCCGTGAGAGAGTATCATGTCTTATCATATCTAGTCTTTGTCAATAATGCCAATTTTATCATAATTCTGTCCTTGTCAAAAATTCAAACCAAATATAAAATACTTTCTATTCTAGTAAATGGCACACGTGACTTGAATATGTCACGTAAAGTCAATCATATCGAGTATAGTCTATAGGGGATCATTGATGCTTCGTCTTATAAAATACTGTTGATGTTTGTAGGTATATACCTACAATAATATATACATATATGAAGTTTTTTTAGTTTTTTTTTAGTTTTTTTTTTATTTTTCCAGTTTAAAGTTTGTGTACAGATTTTATGGCAACCAAGACATATAAACATGATATTAAAACCTCGCATGGTAAAAATGACAAATTATTTAATTTATTAAGAGATATTTAATATGATTTATTAGATTAATACATATACTGATGTTATTGATTGTAAATGCGTATTTAATCTATCATATCTTTTAAGCCAATGCTAACACTAATTTTTATTTGATTATAACAATCTTTCATCGTTGAGTATCCTTTAGTAAATACTATAGAAATTAATTCGATTTAAATAAACTAAAATATATTTCAGACGTCAAACGTCAACAAAATTATAGATCTTCAAAAACATTGTTCAATTTCATAATGACAATAAAGAAAAATATAACTGCGTTTTAGTAAAATTACTATAATATAATAAAATCTTATTGTTAGTGTATATAGTGTGCGTTGTTGCGTAGTAAATTTAAGACGATCAATTGTTTCGAGTCCCCTTGTCATCTGTCAATGATTGCAGTGAAATGTAGGTGCTCGCCGGTCATTAGTCACTAATACAAGGATGGGCTTTTCTGTAGTACCTAATGAGTAATGACTAATGCGTAATGACCATACAGTCCGGTCTAATCGGTCTATACGTGGTCGAACACTTAAATCCACGAGCAATCTTAGATATAATTAAAATGTTTGGAAAACGTAAGTACATGAAAAAAAAGAAACAAAAAACGAAAAAAAAAACAGTCAATATTTACACAAGTAGAAAAATACAATATATGCCGCGTGCATTGCAGCAACCGATCACTCGTAATAATACAATATCGCAACTTGCAAACGAATCGCACTCTATAAGACAAAACACTGCTTGGAGTGTACGGTAGCGTTGAAAAATAATTTCTTTTCCTGCGGTCGGTTCAAAAATTCGTAACTATATATAATACTACGACCACACTACTCGACCTGATCATCTGATTCATATTTCACGTACGGCATGCAATCCAAGTCATACTTTTATACAAGATCATATCGTGAATAAAAAATTATGATTACTATTATTGTTGACGGTATAGTTTGATAATTAATACAGGCTACTTCCTATTTTAATTTGATTATTATTGAGATGAAATCTTTTTACGCGTTATTGTCTTATATAGTTATGTCCAATATAATATCATTGCCCATACAGTCGCAAATCGCAATCACGATTCTGTGTCTTTCCAGAAACCACTCGTTGTGATTGTTACCTACCTCGTCTGCAATAACGTATTGATTGATTTTTTACAATTATGATACTTAATTCGAATACAATAGTAGAAACCCGATTTATTTATTTGAATTTCCCGGACACCCCGGTATTATTGGATCGCTGCCAAGAACAAAATAAAATATATGAAAGGTCCATAATGCTATATTAAATTATTATACGAATAAAATGTTAATGTGAATTACTTCTGTAGTGGTGTTCTAACCGCAGGGACTTATTACATAGAGATGCTGGTGATTGTCAAGTATTTAGTAGATAAATTATGTTTAAAATTTAATCAACGTAAACGTATAAAGGTTATAGTGTACAAAGATTATAATTTCTATTACAGAGGCGAAAAACATATTTTGCCTCGAGGGCGCTTTAATGTATATCTACGTCATCGAGTGTCTTCATATACTATAAGTATTATTTTGGTATACCATCGCCACATTAGATCTGCAAAGGAAATCCTACCTAACTGCGTCACTATATAAACTATCACAATGCACGCATTACTATAGTATAAAGAAATAAACATTTATAGAATAAGTATTATGTTGACATTATTAGTTTCTATTTATAGCTTTGGACGTATCATTAATACGTATAATAAGATCAAACCTTTTTTTAGTCAAGTTTTCGTCCGTTTTCTTTTAATAAATAAAATCGTAAAAACACGATACATACAGTAAAAGTGATTTAGATCAGCAAAAACAATATACAATTGTTTGAATTACCTAGGCAATGTTGAAACATTAGATTGGTATAACTGTATTGAAAGTTATAGGTTATGATTTATTTTTATATTTTATAAGCTAGCTAATTGTATCCATATATTTTTTTTAAAAACTTGATTTTTATTTCAATCCATTAAGACGTTTAGGTGAAAAATGTAAATAAATTTAATATACCTAATTGATTCGAAGAAAGTATAATCAAGACACAAACTACTTTGTCTATATATAGTTTGCTACATTTAACCTTTTATAAATATTAATAATTTGCATCTGTTATTGTGGCTTAAGCTTGTAAGCTCTATACTTAAAAGAAGTAAAAACTTATTTTGGTATAGAACACGGTGTTGTTATTTATAAAATTTAAATTATTTTAAAGTAAGCCATATAATGGTGTTCTGAATAATTATTAATTCCATAGATAAGTCAAAACACTTTTACATTTTACGATATTATCCCGTGTTGATTTTTGCTAGCATTAAACTGCTTTAATAAATCGAAAATACATCAATATCATCTTCAAAGCTATGTTCGCTAATTAAATTTAAATTATACTTACCTATATTGATTGTTCTTGAAACAATTTACTAATAATATACATTTCCACGGTTTTAAAATATAATATAACTATTATTTTTTTGTTAAACTATTATTTATTAACTTTTGATACTAAAGTTGTAAGTTCCTGAAAACGTACTTATTTATCACCAGTTATTGGCAGTCATCGCTGATATTCATTGAAACTTTTGAATATAAAATATTATGGCAATTGTCCATTCGCCAACTTACTCTTATTCTTCGAGAAATCTTTCAAAATACTATAATACAAGATTTATAACAATAATAATTTTTGTTAGATTAGTAAATACCTATATGTAGTTATATGCAAGGACAAATATTAATACTTGTAAATAAGAAAAAAAATCTAACTTTGTTTTCCTAATAGATACCTCCATACCAACCTACCACCTAGTAACCTAATAATTAACTATAAATCGTCATTTTAAATGAAAAATAGTATGACGGCTTCGATAAAAATGGAAAAATACTACAAAAATAAAAACTTTTATTATATAGATAGGGATATCAAGACACTAATAGTTGACAATTTGGCAATACTTCCAAAAAATAAAATAGAAATTTATAAGATATAATAGTACTTATGTATAGTTATAAAACTTACATATTAATTTCAATCAATTTAATAATGTTAAACTCCTATATACCCACAATAATATGATGCTCATTTAGCTAAGGTATTATTATGATAGGCTAATACAATAATTAGTTACGGGGTTCTTAAAATATTTTAAACACTATTTCAACTGTTTAAATTGATGTGTTTCGTGAAAGGTGAACGTTTTGATCAAAACATTTTTTTTCCTCTTAGCGTAATATATTTTTTTTTTTTTAATTTTATAGACACATATTAGAACGCAATAATAATATAGATAGGCATTTAATAACATACGCATCATAATTGACTTTCGTCTATCAATTCTATCGTTATAATTGGATCCCATCCATTGCTATACTTTCGTTACCACGGTAACCAACGCAAGTGTTTTGATTCTTTATACCTACGTCTTATATAAGTATTTTGTAGCTAATAATATTATTATTTAACGATATTTTTGGCCTACGCTAGACATTACGTCCTTTATGGTATGTAACTACCGAAAACCTTCTCATTTCAGACATGTACAAATTGCATGTGGGGGCGTTAGCGTATGCTTGTGTGATTTTTCATATTTGCTGTAAATCTGAAAACGATTAATCATCTATTTTTAAAAAACGATTTTGGCTGTATGGTAATATTATATTATTTTGCCATGACGTGTTGTATCTATGAATTCGTATGATCTAACCGTCATTTAGTGTTTTTTTTTAAACATTTTTTTCGCCATAAAAAGGAAAGTTTATACACCCGTGTACCTAGTCGATTGTGTATGTATTAATATTATGTAGGTAGCATAAATACGCGTTACAAAAAAAAGACTTTTTAAGTAGGTATTTTCAACAACAAAATAAAAGTTAAGTCTTACAAACATAGAGCATTATAGATGAATATTAATAGGATAGGTTGAAACTATATTCCAAAAATTGTACTAAATACGTTACTATACGGCTGTTTTGAATTGTTATACTTAATACCAAATTTTAATAGTTTAACTGGCTAGATTTTAATAAATTGTCATTATGGTTGCATCCAATATAACAGGATTTTTTCAGAAAACTACATAGTGCCTATAATAATATAAACCGTAAAATGTTTATTTAAAACAATTTTATGAACATTTTGGAGGGAGTTTTGACACTTCATCTCCCCCCCCCCCACTAATCTAGCGATAAATGAATATATTTTTATTTGTATACGGTTGCCATTGGTTACAGTAAACAAAATAGTTGGATAATATTTTAGATATGTATTTTATATTTGATCAAAACCACCTAAATAACCGTGTTAAGTATATACATTAATACATTAATATACCTTATATTATTATAATATTGTGTAGGTATCTAACATACATTTAATAGAGTTGAAGGCGGGGTAAATCCACTGATACTGTTAATTGTCGTGGACAACGCTCTGCAGGATAAGCTATAATACAGAGTGATTCACCAAGCATGATCACCCAATTTTTTTCGTTTAATAATGAATTTATTTAAATTTAAATTTTTGAAATATTTAAATGGAGTATACTGAAAAACTATATTTTACAAATTTTGAGAATTTTATACTACTTAACAAGTGTTTTGTAGCAATACAAATTTCTGGTTTACAAAATATGACCCCCCCTATTTTATTAATAAAAATTATTTGGTCATTGATTTTTTTTTTTGAACATTTTGATGTAACTACCTACCTTATTAGAAATTCGAATGAGTTACCTAACAATAGCTTTTCAATCACTGAAATATTTATTATTGTAGTTTTTAAAAATAGTTTTTCAATAATATAAAATGTAATATTTATTTCATATTGGATCTAGTATTTATTATACTTGAACTAGTTAACTATTAAAAAAAATATATAAATTTACAATTTACATACCTAGTTATAGTTTTTTACAATAGATTCAGCAACATACGTCGTCATAATGTACCTATAATAGATAACTTTTTACTTTTAAGCTCGTAAATGATATCTCAAGAAAAATTTTCATTTTTTACCTATAATAGTTATGTATTGTTGCTATAGGCTACAGAAAATAAAATAGTTATATTATAATTAGATAAAGCTGTATTTTATATTTGGTAAAAAAATCCAAATAACTATGTTAAAAATGTATACAGTTTATAATGTACATTTAAGAGAGTTTAAGAAGGGGTAAACCAACCACGAGCGTTTAATTTTTCATAGCAACATCGTGCAGGATAATGTATAAATTATATAAAAAAAAATCGCAAAATCTAACAAAATAATTAATATTATCATTTTATACTTACACATACATATAGTATTATAATATTCCTAGATGTTATGGAGGTGATAGGTAAAATGTCCAAATTTATTTTTATTATAAATTTATAATTATTTAGTTTCATGTTTTATCAAGACTCGCCATTTCCAACCAGAGGGATTTTAAGTCTAGAATAAAGAAACAAACTTTACTTTTAAGAACATATCGAAATGAGTCATGTGGAAAAAGAACATCACTATCCATGACCAGTTTACTTAACTTTTGCTGCCTATTTTTTGTTTTAAGGTTTACCTCCATGGGATTGTTTACTAGATAGGTACGTTAAAAAAAAATCCGCTTGATGACATAAAATAAAGGTCGTATTCTTGTTATATGCAGTCTACTGCACACTTGTCATCTACCACGCATCTATGGTCATTTCTAACGATTTAAGTATGACAATTGAGCTTTGTAACTTCTATAGTAATAATACTTTAATAAAACCTGGATAATAATTGTGACTGTCGTCTTACATATGAGATAATCAGTTAGGTTTAGTTTTTAGTTTGTGCTGTTACATATTTGAATTTTTTTGCGAGACATTATATTATATTGTGCATTCATACATTGTACCTAATGTAAAAAAATTCAAATATTATTATTTTTTTAAATTTTCAATACACACTGACACATATTAATAATTAGTATATATTGTAATACATATTTTTTCATAATTATTTTTTTATCATAGATACATCCTAATGTATTTTTTTTTTAATTTAAGATTAAAATATGACATGTATAATTATTATCATCGTGTATTATTAAAAATACTATAATTCTACATTTATTTATTTATTCATATTTTAATTAAGTATAAAAAGTATGTAGTAGACTACATTTTATGATGTACAAAAACATGTGTGGTACACATAGACTGCATATGGATATGACGTGTAGAAACGTGCGGTAGACCACATACGGCAAGAATATAATATGTACCTACTACTATAACTAGCTGAATTACCCATCGTTGCCGGGTTTAAGTAAAAAAATGTATGTAATCTGATAAGATTAAATATTGTTTATTTTATTAATAATACCAAAATATATTTCCGTACTTTTATTATGAAAACGACGTCACGTCGCGGCTCGTAGATTTATCGACCGACGAGACGACGACGCATTAAAGGACCTGCAAACGTGCGTAATTTTTATTCGTTTAAATCAATAAGCGAATACGAATTAAACATACTTTCTGTTGTCCGATTTTAATTCTGAAAGTATTTATGAATTCGTTGACATCTATTCTATCCCAGAATTGTGGACAAATCCCATTTTTAACTAAAAGTGTTTATTAACGAACTTAGCCCTATCTAAAAAATCCATTATTATCAATTTTTCACCAAATATTTTACAGTGCTATATATAATTTAATGAATAAAGTAGATACCTATTAATGTTATTTTCATCCTTTAATAAAGTAATAGAACATTTAAAAATAAATCAAAATATACATATGGTTTTAAATATAAATTTTATTAAAAAAATATTAACATAACTAAAAAAAATTTAATTGGATTACACAGTGAATAAAAAATTGTAATAAACCAAATATTATACAATTATAAATAACAAAAAATATATAACAATACTTTTCATAATAGTATCAATAGTATCATTGGTAAGCTTATTGATAAAATTTATTAGACGTCACAACATTATGTTACCTTGTTATCCCTATCACCAGTGTTAATTTGTTTAGTCATTGAGTTTAAACTGTATAGAGTAATGGATAAACTATTCAGCCATTAATATTAAAACAAACATGACAAAATGTAATACTAGAATGGTGTTAAACTTAATTATGGCATATTGTTTTTAGTAATATGTAAAAAAAAATTATTTGTAAGATTATGCAATAACTTCAGGCTCCCAAGCAAACTTTTCCTTGTGCTTGATATTATTAATATCATCAACATCTTCCTTAGTGAGTTCAGTGTCAACATCAAAATTTGTTTTTATTCTTTCTGCAGTAACTGACTTGGGTATAATAGCTAAAAATATAAATGAATACAAATCAGTTTAATAAATAATTATAATTATTATAAAAAAAAAACAATGAAAACCTATTTGTTAATAATATTATAATGAATTTAAATTTTAAGTTCTTTAGGTTCTATATAATATATTATTAATTTGATATGTTAATAATAACTTTTAAATTATAATATATAAATATGTACATAATATAGTAAAAAAATTATAACTAACAATATTTTGTGTTATTAGAACTCTCTGAAAACAAAATCAATGAACTTATATTAGGTTTGAAAATCTCTAAAATAACCTTATGTTTACAACTAATTTGACATATTGAATATATAATTTTTTTTTTTAATTCTTTCAATTAAATATAAAGCTCACCATAATTTCTTTGAATAGCCCATCTCAATAACACTTGTGCAGCACTAATGGAATGCTTTTTAGCAATACGATTTATTACTTCGTCATTTAATAATGAATTTTTACCAGCAGATCCTCCCATAGAACAATATGCTTGTAGAACAATTTTTGCATTTCTGCACACTTTATGGAACTCTGACGATTGTTGAAAATATGGATGAAATTCAACCTATAAATAATATTGAATATTTACAATAATTCAAATGTTTAATGTGCATAGACTATAAAGTAAATGTGTAAATGTCTTATAAATTATAATAAAGTAACAGAACTTAATGCATTTTTAAATACATTAAAAAAACACAAATTTTAAATTTAAATTAACATAAAAACAAACAATGTTATATAGCTAAATATTTTAGTTATAAAAAAGTTGAATGAATATTTTCCCATACATAATTATTTTAACACAATAAATATAAAGCATTTTTTATTTGTTCTATTTCATACAATTAATATATTTTTAAATAAAATCAAATGTACCAAATAAAAAATAAATCGACAAATAATTTGATTTTAGTTTTTATTTTGATAATTATTATAAAAAATTAATCACATTGTTTAATCTGTATTGTTTTATAAAATAGAGTTATCAAGTAGTTAATATTTTATTGAAAAAATGTTCATATAGTTATAAAATTAACATTAATCAGATGTTTTTCTTTTCAGGTTTTTATAGATATGTAATTAATATTTTACTATTTTTATATTTTTATATTTATCATAATTTAAACAAAAAATAAATAAATACATGCTCAAATCCATTTTTTAGTACAGGTCATATAATTTTACACTGTACACAAATAGTAGCAAATTGTATTTGTTTTAAAAATTAACTCAAAATAAATGCCTATCATCATAGAATAATTAAATAATCTAAATCATAGTGAGGAAATAAGATTTTCATAAGCAATTATTACCTGATTAACAGCAGGAACAATATTAGTCGGATCATCAAGTATTTCTTTTATATGTTTTACGGTATAATTAGATACCCCAATATTCTTAAGTGAACCATTGCCATTATCATGCAACTTCATAAGAGTCTTCCAAGTTAAATTACGAAGTTTAGAATTTTCAGGACTTTTTGCATCAATACGCCCAGCTCCTGGCCAGTGTATTAAGTATAAATCCAAGTAACTGGTACCTAGATTATTCAATGACCTTTGTACAGCAGCAGTTACTTGCTTCTCATCTCCATGGTCTTTAGGAGCTTTAAAAAAAATATTTAATTATAAGAATATGAATAACAAAATATCCTTGGTAATTCAAGTATAAATAATGTAAATATACAACTCAAATTATCATTATGGATGAATGATAAATATGTATTATTTGACAAATGCAATTATTTTCATAATCATATTTATATGTTAATGATCTTGCCAAATTGAACATAAATATATAATACTTATTTCAATGTAGTTATGATTGTGTAGTAGTATATTATTACTTATTATATTTTGTGAATACAGTACTATCTTTTATAATTAAAAAAATATCAAACTAATGCAAGTAAAAAGTTTTTATTATACAATTTATAAATAAAAGAAACTGACAGAGTCTCAACATTTAGATTCAAATGTATTTAATTTGTTTGTTTATTATAGGAATAATGAAAGGCTAGTTAATAAAACTAAACTAAAAGAAAAGGCTATTAAAATATTTGGTGAATGATACATATTGTACCTATTGTACCTTTATGATACAGATTTTTCAATTTTTTAGATTCTTAATGGGTTTTTATTATTATTATTTGTGACAAGAGACAATTTTTATTGCAGAAAAAGTATTTCAAACTACAATATTGAGCGGTTTCTAGTAAAATTTAGATTTAGATTGTAATTAGGTAGAAAATTCCAAGAAAATTTTATAATAATCAAGAAAAAAAAATTAAATACGAAAATGTAATTAAAAAACAGCAGATTTAAAAAAAATTAATTTTGTTTTTTTGTTATAAATGGAAAAGGAATAACTGTTTTCATTAAACATATTTTAAATTAGCATTTTTGAAGCATGACATAATTTTCAAAATATTTTAGTCCTTTTTGTAATATTATATTTAAAAATATTGAAAATAAAGTCATTTTTTTTCTAAGTTTTATAAATTTAAATTTTTTCAAAACTACGACAGTTTACTAATTACTTTATAGTTTCAAATTCACACAGTTTTTAATTTTAATAGCTGAAACTAGAAAACAGAATATAAGATAATTCATTGATCCTAAACATATTGAGTTCATAATTTTTTTTATTGGATATTTAAAATAATAATTTTTTTCTAATACATTTAGTTTTAATGTTTGAATCAAAAAAATATTACTTGTAAGAACTTGAAAATGTTAGATATTATTCATCATTACTTATTAGGTATATTATTATTTTTTATACATAATGCTATTTTAAAAGTATTTAGACTAATTTTAAACTATTGTGAATTATATTATACAGTATTAACATAATTTAATAATAATAATATATAACTATTTATATTATGTGATACTTTGGAAAATATTAATTCAACATGCCATTGTACTGATAGAAAAATTATTTATTAATAGTTAATAAATTATAAAATATCCTTAAAAATAGGTAAATAGTGTGTCTTTGGGCAGAATTGTTTTTTATATGGAATAATTTATCATTGAATTAAAATTTAATGTATCAATTAAAATGATCTACTAAATGAAGCGATATACTTAATAAACAACCTACTCTATACAACACAATGATTATCCCAGGTTGATAAATTAAAACTCTAAAATCTTAAAAATTATATTGTTACTTTTAGGTTCAAGATATTAAGGTTGTATACAATGATAAGTAATTATAATATTGGGTTTACAATTTATCATTAAAATAAAATCAATTTAATAATGCTAATCTATGCTTTGCTCATAGAAATTTTAACTAACAGATTAAAGTTAGGCTTATTGCACAACTATATACCTAATTTTGATGTAATAAATAAATCTTCACGTTTCAAATTGTACTTTGGTAATAACACTTGAAGTGCTTCTTTTATGTACTGCTCATTGTTATATACTGCTGCCGTATCTGAAAAACAATATCATAAAATAAAATACTGATTGCAAAAAAAATATTTTAATGACAATGATTATATGATTAAGATAAATTTTAATATTGATATTATCTTATAAAACTAAATCATGTTCATTAATAAAAAAAAAACAAATTAAATAAATATAAATAAATTTATATTAGTTTATAATATTATATATTTGTAAATTAAACGATCATATAACATTATTTTATACTAATATAGTAATATTCAATTAATTTACCAATTAGACGATAACCAGCACCAAGTGCTACATCCAAGACATTCAATATTGTTTTTCTATCAGAAATTGTGTATGTGCCAACTAAAAATCAGAAAAAATGTATTACAATTTTATTAAGATTCAAGAATAATGAACATTATTTGTTTATTACTCACATCCGATTATGGGCAGTTGGCTATTTCCTCCTCGTGTGTTTAATGGTAAAAATGTTTTAGAAATAGGAAGCATTATAATAAATTTATTATATATATTATTTTAAATGTAGAAAATGAACACAACAAAATTAATTTACCTAGTCCTAATAAGTAAATGACTTAATGACTCCTGAATATAATAAACACGATAATAATTATTATTTAATGCACTTTAATAGTAACTTATCTATGCTTTAGTAGAATAGTTAGTAGTTATTGGGTTCTAACTTCTAAGAACAATCTATATTATAATTTATTCTGTGAATAAACCACGGTTATATAGCTATTAGAGATATAAACGTAGAACAAACTGTATTGATGGATTGATAAGGTGTTAACACTTTCGAAGCAATAGCAGTAATTCCACAAACTAATTGTTCCAAAAAAAACAATTTTTGTTGTTCAAAAACAGTTGGTGCTTTATAACAGACATATTAAGAATGTACAAATGATCATTGGAAACTCGAACAAACGTTTCTTGGAGAAAGTGGTTACTGCCAATTGGAAGGAATATTTTATTGTAATAAAGGCATCTGAACAAATACAATTATAAATATAACTGTAGTCTGTAGGTAGTAGAACAAATATCTATTTAGTATTTACACAATGTACTTATAGTCTTATTGATTTGATTTTACTGATAACTGTGTTATGGAAGTAAGTAATACATTTTTGAAAAAACAAAAATTTTCTACTTAAAACCAGAAATTGATTTCCTTATTAGTTGCAATTCAAAAACGAAAACACAGTTTTTCATACATTTTTCTTGTACAAATGCTTATCATAATATTATTTTTTATAACTATAAAGTTTCTTATACAACTTAACCTGTCAACTATCCAATGGTCATATTGTCTTCTAATTTTTCTGTTTTCATAAAATATTATAAAACGAGGGAGAAATGAAAAATTATCTTTATTTTTTTACTTACCAACTTGTGCAATACATTCAAAATACATCATGTATTATACCTCAAGGGTAGACATATTACAATAATTTAATGATATATACCTTAACTTTTAAACATGGGTATCGTTGAGTTATTGGTAAATAAAAAATTTAAGAGAACTTGTAACCTTGTCTTCTTACCTACAATTCTATAAAGTATAGTATTATCATTGTTGATGATTGTAATATTTAACTTGAATTTATCATTGAAGTATAAGTTTGATTAAACTCTTATAACACTTATAATACAAAAAAATATTGAAGTATTAAATACCTATATTGAATTCCAAATGTCTAAGGAAGTTTTTTTTTTTTAAACTAGTATTTTTGCAATATTTGAATTTTAAAGTACATACATTTTAAAATTTAAATATCAAAATTACAAACAATTATATTGGTTTAATAACAAGTTGAGTTATATGCTGTAACATGAACACTATTGAAGCTTAGTATAAATTATCCATGTTATACGCTTATAAATTGGTAAGTCTACCAATTAAAGCGTTTCAATAATTTTTTTTTAGAATTTAAAATGAGATATATAGCATAATATATTGTAGTATGATACTGCAACTACATATAATTAATTAACATTTTTAATAGATTGATATTTGTATTAAAATCTATTTATCATTATTTTCAAACATGTTTATAGCATTTTTCAGAATTGCAAGGACTATAAATAACTTGTACAAATTTATCGCCATAATAATTAATATATAAAATATAATTAGTTGTATTTGTATACTTTTATAGCTTATTACAATATTAGTATGAGTGAATTAATTTATTAACTTTTTTTTTTTTAAGAATTCGGTTTTAGTAAAGTTTTTATTTTTAAATATTTTATATAATATAATTAAATTGTGCCCATAAATAATATAAGACATTTGAGTAAAGTGTTTATTTCAAAATAATTTGAATACATTTATTTTTTTAAATATATTTCAATTTAAAAGATCTTTTAAAACCTTTTATAACCTTAAAAGAGAAGTAGGTGTTATGTTTACAATTGTTGTAATTTAATAATATTAACGTCTTTGATTCCATGATCCAGCCGCTGGAGGTCCACCGCGTCCCATTGGAGGTCCTCCGCGACCCATCGGAGGTCCACCGCGTCCTCGACCTCGTCCAACTAAAATATTATAATAATAATTAATATTAATCATTAAATTATACTTAATTAATTATAAAACATTCAATAGATACCCGATGATCGTATCATTCCACTCTTTCCACGTCCTGCTGCTCCGCCCATAGTCATTTTACTTTTAAACATAGGAGCATTTCGAAGCATGTCAGGTAGTATAATGAAACGAACTTTTGATCCTCTCACATACACATTCTCCATTTGGGCAACGCGTCCATCTCTGTATGTAACTGTCACATGCGACACCTATTTGTCAAGAATTTTATTATACATCAAAAAAAAAAAAAAGTGCACAAAAAAATATTTAAGAAGCCAAAATTGTATTACTATTTTTTTAACACAATACCTGGCAGTTCATGTTGTCTTCAGCTTCAATAAGCTTACCGCGATAAACTTCGCCATCAATTGTTTCGCATGTGACGATATGCCCCTCAGCTTCGTGCAGCACTTTAATAGGAACGCCGATAGACATCACGTAATACTTATTTATTCGTTTGACGTAAAAAAATAAATAAATACGAAAAATACCAATTATTTTATAGTTGTTTAAAATTTCAAATGTTCAATCCTGGTACCCTGTCGGCTGTCGTTTTATCACGTAAAGCAATTAAAATGGTAGCATAAATAAACATTATGTTTTCCAAAGAGAATAAAGATATGGAAGGGCACCAGCACAGCGCTGCTTAGCAGTGTTACCAAGTAATCACATTTTCATAAATTTGGTGGAAAACGAAACAGGAATTGGGATTTTATCTACGTTTTGGAGGTTGGCATTAGCTTTTTTTTTTGTTCTTATCAAGTTCGCTGTTATCAGTTGCTATCAAAATCGGGAAATCTGTACCCGTCCCAATTTTTATATTGTTTCTTATATTTGAGATATATCTTTAATCATGACTAGTACCATTGATTATAAATACTATAGATTGCTTACAGGATGATTTTTCGACGTCGAACAATGAGACTCCCGGTAGATGGCGATATAAACCAACAATACTATTAAATTCATATTTTATTCTCACCGCCGTAACTATGATTAAGTGTAATGCGGGGAAACATAACATAACATAACACGAGTTATAGTTGTAGTTATTTTTTTTTTTTACCGTTACTTGTCTTGTTGGAATTTATCGGTTCCACCAAAACAATCTGCATAATTTCAATTCAAAAGAATTTGATATATTAAAAACAATTTTTTTACCACATAATACCGTAGATGGGTTGTTTTCTGTACCACCAAATAATGAAAACATACAACAATTTTGTGTTTCTTGACCACAAATTATACTGGTTGGAACTAAACTAAGTTCAAGAAGCTTTTGGACACAGTTTTCAACAATAAGTACTATAAGTTGTCATCTTTTACGCCTAGCCGTAAAAATAACTAAACGGAAATTTCCAATTTTTATATAATCCTCGAATCATAATAACTTAAGCATGTGATGCAAATTTATCAGTTCGTTCTAATTGTCCTAAATTTTCTAACCCTACAATTTCATCTAGTACTTTGTTATATTCTATAGACTTCATAATTGAAACTTCGCCTATATAGTAGTACAATACATTTTTTTTCATCGTACGTGAATTTTGATGATTTTATTTTTATTTGTTCCATATATTTAATTGAGCAACCAGTTTCATAATTTATTGAATTCAACCAACGCCTTATTACTGTTCTGCCGTCAGATAACATAATTCTATTTTTACGCATATATTTATAAGTCGACGGAGATTTGTTATAAAGTGATAATGTAATTTTTTTTTATTAATTGACTAGAGTTTTCGTTTTTTTTGTATAAGTTGCTCACTCATTAAAGCTTTAAAATTAAGAGATGGAAATTTTGTTTTTTGAAAAAATTGTTCAATATTGGGTTTTTTTGGTCATATTTGTTTTATTTTTTTTTTTTTTAAAGAGTTGATAATAATTTGATTTTCCTTTAATAATGTTTTCATTTTTCGCAACTTTTTTTGTAATTAATTATTTTTATAATTATCATTTTTGGAGTACACATTTTTAAGTTTGATTTTTTTTATAGGACTAGGCAGATTGATTAATTTGGATACTCAAGCCTTCGTTGATGGTATTGTAGGAGATGTAGGATTGCCGAGTATTTGCTGAGCTATAGCTAATTGGATTCGTAATTTGGCCATAAGAATCATATTTAAGTTTAAGTGTAGTTACTCTCAATAATTCGTGTAAAGGTGCACACACATTTTAAATAGAAAAATCTACCAAAAATAAAATAATAATAATAAAGTGCATTTTATCAATTTTATAGACATAAAAAAATCCTAAAATTATACCAACTTTTTAAAATGGTAATTCGTAAGTATTCAATAAATATTCTTAGACTACGATTATACGTTTCTAAATTTTATTATAAACTCATTTTTAATTTTAGTATTCAGTAAATTTAAACACACAATTATTAACGTTATTAATTTGATTATTTTTGCAGTGGAATAGTCACTATATTGGTTTTAATCCAATGCAAAATTTTTATTTATAAATGTGTATTTATTATATATTTATAATAATTAATTTAATATTAATTTCTAGATTATACGCTTGAAAATTATATGTATTTGTATTTAATAGATTTTAACCAAACCCCGCAGAGGAAAAATGTCTATAAAGTAGCATGCTACTACTACTACTATTACTTTTTTTATTTTGTGTTTACTCTTGGGGGATTTTATCATATTTTCAAACAATTAAAATAATAATGAATAATATACATAAAGTATAAAAAAAATAAATTACCGCACATCGACATATTGTGGAACAACGATGAGATTTTGTTCAAATCATACAGTCGCTAGTCACATTGATATGTATATTTATTTCTTTGGTTGAAAATTTTCAGGAGCACGTTTAACTATACATTTAATTATTCATGCGTTTTAACCTTAATGTACGGTAACGACGAACGGATGTATATAGTTTGCGACGACGGCTAATGTACATGTAAATTACTGCGGTTAGGAATGCTGTCGGAATTCGAAGACGTGAAAGAGGTACAGTTAGTATGCGGACAGCCCCCGCACAGGACTGTGCAACCATCGTCGTGTCTGTAATTCTGTCTGTATTCGGTCACCGTCAATCTCGCGCACCTACACCGACTGCACCGAACCCGGAAACAGCAGCTGAGTCCGTCACGCTGCGATAATGATAGCTATCACAGTGGTTCGCGGTAATTCAAACATAGGCCAATAAAAAAGACGCAGAAATCCAAATGCTTCAAGTGTACATCGTCACCATTCTATTAACGTACTTATGTTTGATCAATAAAATAATAATCATATCGATTATTACGACTGAATTTCACACATGTGCATCGTTACATTTCAAACATCGTAAACGATTATTAACCGCGTGTCATACTTTATAGTAATCGTTAGTCTATTAAAACGATTTCATTTTTAATGTATATTTGCAGATTTTTCTATCGGTGGTGACAAATCTGTTCCGTACGCGAATCCTTTAAGTGCATCACGAGGTTTGCTCATGCACACAATCAACACAAACATTCTTTATTTGGTCCATCCCATCATCATATAATTTACGTAGAATATAAATAAACGATGCCAGATCTACCTTTACAACCATAGACATGCATACTGGTGTTGTAAAAAACGATTCCCTGATTTACGTATAGCCCTTTTTTGCTTAAACGAAAAAGGTATGATTCCCGTTTCCGTCAAAATTTATTTTGTTGAAAAAATTACTAAAAAAAGTAAATTTTGATACTCCATACAAGTTTGTAATGTACTGTGGTGAATTCCAAAGTTTTCTAAAATCTATATTATGGTTTGAAATTCATGAATTTTATTTTTATGAGATTTTTTTGCAAAATTGAAGGAGTACAAATTTAAAAATATATAACCATATATTAATGTTTAAGCATATAATATATTATATATTTTTAAAAACAACAAATATTTATCCTTAATCAATTAATTCATAATTCTGGTCGACCATTTGATTCATGCCAGTTTTTAAAGTCCAAATATAAGTCCTTGTCACATTTTTGTTTGATCGTGGGAAATAAACTAAAACAAACAAAATATATTTCAACATGGTGTAAGAAAATTATTACAATAACTTTATAATTACTTATGATCGATTGTCTTAAAAATATCCTTTTGAACAAGGTCTACGTTTGAAGTTGCACATATAACATGACCAAGAGTAATTTTTTTTATCACTTTCAATTGATCTAATAAATAATTAATATTTTTTATAAGTTTCTATTGAATAATATTAAAAGTTATTTATTATTTATTTACCTTCTGTGAAACTACCGGGCTGCCCTTGTACATCATAGAAAAATCGATCACCAGCTTTGTATCGATAAAAACCATCGGCAATTAAACACCTCGCTGTTGGGCCCACAATTGCACCGTCACTGTGTTTTTCTAATAAAAGACCTACCATTAAATCGATGTCATTCACTGAATTATAAAGTTCTTTCAATTTTGCTATATCCTAAAACCAAAAAATAAAAATTATGTTAGTTTCCATTCAGTTTGTAATTTAAATAATATTAAATTTTTATTTTTTATATTATGAAATACATTTATATTTATAACAGTAGGTATACGTATAAATATTTTTAATATAATAAAAATATTATATTAATAAGTCAAACATGATAATAAAATATTATTATTTGAATTATTTGATAATCCATCCTTCCTACTTTTATGTGTAAAAGATCCGCTAAATCTTCAAAATCTTTAGCCAATGGATATCCACAAAAATGTCTAACTCGATTGTATGGCTGAAGGCCCACATCGCGGCCTCTTGAAATATCAATTGCAAGAAGATCACGACTATTGTACTTAGGATTATCAATTAAATCGAGTACATCATGTCCTATTATTGAATAATTGTCTATTCTAGGAAACAAGAAGTTGGATATCTAAGCAATTAAAATACAAATATTATATTATTTGATAAGTTTCGTTTTGTATTATATAGGATCGGTATGTATAAGAAACCAATCATTAATGAAACATTATAGAAATACAAATAAAGAGATTGTATAATATATTATGAAAAATTTACGACAAACTTACGTAGAAATTATAAGAAGGTTGAACCATTCGTCCTGGAGTCTCTATAAACCCTTTTAACAATTTATCGAAGTTATTATCAAAGGGTATTAGGTTTGCATTTAACATCCAATCAGTAATTTTTGCCGAGTTTTCTATTTTGTAATTTTTGTTCATAAAACTTCAATATCAAAATTAAAAAATTATATGTTTAATTAAATTGATGTTAATAAAATAAAATAAAAATGTACACTGTATTTATTGTATTACATACTTAAATTGAACTGGTATAATTGCATGTAGGATTCGATAAGCAGCGGATGAAAACTCCTGAGACGTTGAGGGATTTACACTAGGATCATAGATATTTGGCATATTTAAACCATACATTTCTTGAAAATCTTCTCCTGTTAAAAATAAAAATACATAATAGTAGATATAATATTTGAACACTTTAAAATGTATATTATTAATATTATTATACATACCAATAATTATAGGTAAAAAATCTTCATATGCAATACGTTGAATAGTTGCAATGACAATTCTTCGTGCTTCCTGATAAACGATTTCATCGGACCAAAATGGATTTAAAGACGAGAGCTTTGAAGCAATAAAATTGTGAAACCTTAAGAATAAGGTTTGCATTGCAGTTATTCCTAAATTTTGATTGCCGTTGTTTGGATCCCCTGTATAAAATTACTACTAATTTATTAAAAGTTAAGATATTAGTTTCAATACAGATAATTAATGTTATATTAGAGCAGACACAACTTCCATAACTATAAAGTTGTCAAAGATACAGTACACAGTTATTAATTTAAAAAAAAATGTTAATATATAAACATATTTTTTTAATGAGTAAGTCATTGTAATGTATGTGTTGAATTTGAATTCAATGATAAACTAATGTATACCTATGAAAACAAAATTGAGAGAAACAGTTAGCCTATGTTATTAAGTATATTATATGATTATAATTATATTAATATTATAATTTATTTTATATGTTTATATGTTTATATAATGATATACATTAAAGTTAAAAGTCCTCAAGAATAACACTTTTGAATTACAATAAAATAAATAAAATTATAGTTATTATTCGCCTTAATATGTAATTTTGTCTACATTTAAAATTCAAATGATTATAAAAAAACCATGCATACCTATATAGTATATATTTTCAAAGTTTTCAAAATTCAAGGAAAACTACTTAATATATGTGTTCTAGAATAAACTTTTCAAGTTTTTTTTTATTAAGTGTAAAAATGATTTAACTTAAAAATATTGAAAATTTTAAGTACCATATTATATATAACTTAAAACTAATCTAAATATTTTGAAAATTGTAATTTCAGTAACAGTGAATATTTTTAATACAATAATTATAATACAATTAGCATTCGAAAGCTTGAAAACGTAATACATGATTATATGACCACACCTACATTTTTAGCCGTATTTTTAAAAATACTAAAAATACATGTCCATGGTTTTTCATTTATAAGTGTTTGAAGTTCAAATGTTTCTATATCATCAACATGTTAACATTGAATTCTTGAATAAAAAAAAAAATACAATTTAGTGATTATGTTGTAATTCAAAATATAAATCTCAGGGAATTTAAAGTTCTACGTATACGTATTCATATCTATATGTATATTTTATGAAATATAATTTTTTAAATATTTAGATTGAGACATTTTTAAGCTATATATGCTTAAATAGGCTTATGCCTAATTGGATATTTATGCTATACATTTATTTATACAAATATACGATAAGTAAATAATATGTATTGACTCAAAAGTTAATAACAATAATATAATATATTGTTTTAAATTTTAATGCAATGTTTTTGAAAAAAATGTATTCAACCTATCATTTTACCATTATACTATTTTTACCAAATAAATTAGGTTAGGTTTAGCAATACAATAATAATTTCATAAAATATACTTAGTAATTTATTATAATGTTGATATAGTCTCCGTTTATAATCGTTTTTTTTAAATTTTATAACGATTAATCATTGAATTTAAATTTAACTCATGGATTACAAGTTAGTCAATGGTACATTACACTCGAAACATATACCTAACCTGTACATATGTATTTACATTTTTTATTTTAAACATAAAGCTTCGTTCATTTTATATAAAACTCAAATTTTTGAATTAATTTATTACGCCAAAATTTTTTAATAAATACTCAAAAATACAGTTTTTTTTAAATCTGTGTCTAATATAATCTGCATAAAGTCTTCACCTTTAAAACAAAAAAATAAAATTTCAAAATCTCTTTATTTCTTAAGGAGTAAATGTTTTCCTATATATTAATTTACGTTTAAAAAATTACATTGGCACCATCACCCTTAATATTAGGCTTATTAACCTGTATCAAATTCAATATTGATATTTTGATTTCCTATTGATGATTTCTTGTGTTGATTGCTTAAAAATGGACAGAACATTTGACCATTATCACCAATGGAGAAATTAAGTCTTCCACCATCCATAGTTCTAAGGTGTAGTGCGTAACTTTCGTTAGATCCATATACTTCAGACGCGTCTATGTAATGCGAATTGATATTGATCTAATATTTTAATATATATAGTTAATATTGTAGTTATTAAGTTATCACATCTAGTTCTAGATTATGACTAATAGAACAACAAGAACTAAAAAATTAAATTAAAATTAAATGCTTTAATACTTAAATTTAGAGTATTTTTTGTATTATATTTAAAAATATAATTATATAAGTATATATGTATTTAATGTATTTATATATGTTGTATATAGTTAAGTTATACTAATATATTACAAATAAATAATATTATAGACAATAATAAAAAAATGTAATTTTTAGATTAAAAATAATTTATTTAATTTTTAATATTTGTTTGGTTCATTAAAATATTGATTATATAAGTATCTACTATCTATATAATATGCATTTATTAAGGTAACCTTCAATTTATTTATTAGATGTATTATATTTTTGTTATCAATATAAAATGAATATATATTAGTTCATGCTATAATATTGAAAAAAAATATTATTTTTATGATTTTAAAAATAATGTTAGAATGTATAGATTTATTTTGGATTCCTTTAAATTAGATCCTGATTACTTTATGTAATACAAATTAAGTAAATATTACTTACAAATGTTGTGGGGTGTAGTGGACAGTCATAATAATGCTTCGATGTCAATGCTCGGAATAATGTCGAACAAGTTTTATTATGCACACTATAAACAGGATCGTCTGGTGGATATTCGATAGCCAATTCACATTGTGGATATTCTTTTATTTTATTTATATGTAAACAACAGTCAACTGCTGCACCTAAATCATGCGTTCGACAAAGTGATATTATGAGAATGATATATCAAATTGGTCGTAAAATATTAACTTACCATTCTTTTCAAAGATAATATTATTGGGCATACCAGATACGTCATGGGCTAATAATTGTGAAAATGGCAATAAAAGTACATTATTTTCATCAGCATGGTATACTTCATGATTTAAAAAAACATTCACATTTACAACTCTTGAACTAGGTAATGCTTTTCCATTTTTTTGTAATCGTAATTCGTAATTACCTTTATAAATAATTAAATAAATATAAATTGTATGTTACATTTTAAACTTATTTTTATGGTTGTACTACGCCTTACGATATATTTTTCGAGATTCACATTTCATACTATGTTTTACTATTTTCAAAATTTAAGACGTAATTAGTTTTGTTAATTAATAATAAGTTATACGATCTATATAATATATAATAAAAATCCTAAAATTGTTTTAAATTGATTTGTACTTTTTGTAGATATTTTAATTCTGACAATTAGGACGATTTAATACCCGTAAAAGATTAAAATTATATATGTGTTTTAACGTATGAGAAACATGAATACATCTTAAATTTAAATAAATAAATAAATTAAGATTAGGTATTGACGAACTGTTAAATTGTAATTAATGTTTAAATTCATTTGATCGATTTTAGCTTAAGAATTATTTAAAAAAAAATTTTAAGATATAAATATTTTAGTGTATAGTTAGTTCCTTAAATGTTTTTTTTAATATTTCCTTATCATTTGTGTTATACAAATGTTTATAGTAAATAATAGTCAATATCTTACCATCATTATAATTAGGATCAATCATGCGAAGCATTGGAGTTTTTGCAGCACCCCACGTGGGAATCTCCAAATTATTACAAGATCCATTTGCACTTCTATATTTGGCATTTGGATTACATTTCACTATAGGAGCACATTTCTTTAAAAAATCATCGTTTGTGGTTGCAATACTTGTGATGTGCAGTGTATTTTTTTTCTGAAATATTATAAAATTTAGATTTTAAATTAATAGACAGATACATGGACAATATACCTTTGAATATATAAAAATAAGTAAAAGTTGTATTAATGTACAAAGAAGTAATAATTGTAATATACAGTTAACATTATAATAGGCGTAATGTAAAATACTTATATCTATACACTTTAGATATCGAACAGAGTTTTTTTTTATCTGTGTATATACAACGTTTAGTTATAGAAAAAAATTCTGTCATTTATAATATTAAATTTGGTTTTAGATAAAAATTTGATTTAATTAATACAATCTAGTCGTAATTTTAGTTGGTTGACAGTAAAAATTTCCAGTACTTTTCAAATAATTACAAAAAAAAAAAATAATTAAGGATAATGAGAATTTGTAGGCTAAATTAGTTTTTGACAATATTAAAATTGTCTGTTTGATGTAGTTCATAAATAAGTAACTGTGGAGGTTTAGAAAATTAGAATTTAACCAAATATTTATAATCTGATTTTCTATACGTGATTTATAATTCATAATATCTTGTGTTACTTATTTATAAATATTTAAAATTGTTAATTTTTTTTATTTTTTATTTTTTTTTTTATTTATACACGATAATATTTTTGTTTATTAGTAAAAAAAGTACTAGGTACTAGGTAGTACATATAATATTTGTCATAACTTTTTCTTAGTACAAATTAAAAAAAAAAATAGTTAATTTAAACTAATATTGATTTTGTATGAGTGAAGTATACATATTTATAAAATTAGATAATCAAACATATAATAACGATTTATCCAGAAACAATTTTGCTATTCTGTTATTATTTAAAATATATTAAAAGAAAAAAACTTGAACTATTTAAATTTTATTAAAATAATATATTTCTATACAAAATGAGATAACCGAAATATTTGAAGAAATTTTAGGCTCCTTATGGGCATTAGAAATTTTGTAATTTTAGGTTTTTCTCATTAAAGTTTGATAATAACCTAAGTTATGAAATACGTTCTCATTCATCGGTATGAGTTAATCTTAAGTTGTAATTCTAATAATTTTAATTCGTTTTAGTAATGTTTAGTTATTTAAGTTAAATTTTCGATGAAATTTGATTCTAAAATTTTTTATAATATTATTAGTTATTTTGTAGTAATTCTCTAAATATTATTCATTGGAATTAGTAACTTTTTATCACATAGTATACTGTTATTTACTATATATAATATAATTTAAAAACTATTTAGATTGGCTTTAAGATAATTGATTATTATACCATGAACTTATTCATACAGATCTCCGGTACATCGGAACTGATGTTTCTGTTAATAATAATTGACCTTTCCATTAATGAAGTACATGCTACACAGGACACCTAAAATACAGTAAGGCTAGTTTGCTGATTTTTATTATTATTTACTACTGTATTTTAGATATCCTTTTTTAAAAAAAAAAAATGTTAATCATTCCAGTTAATTTTATTATTAAAAATACTACTAAATTAAGTACTTTTGGAATTGCATTGGATTCTAGCTGAATTTTATTCTTAGTAAAAACATGTACAAGATATATAATACCTAGTAACAATAAACCAAACAAAATTATAAATAATATCCACTTGAGCACTTTATTATTCCACTTAATACTGAAATTACTGTTTTTTAACAATGATCTGAAATGAGAAAAATAATCAATAGAAAATGTTATTTAAAATCTTATAAACATTTTTTTATACCTATTTGAATGGTATATTAATTGTATAAGGTGATATGTTGTAAAATAATTTTCTACTCACCGTGTTTCATCGCTCTGAGAAAATAAATTCATTTTTATGTTAAATTACAATATTAAAAAACAATGATTAATAATATTTATTGAAAGAAATAAAAATGTAAAAATTTTCAAAAGATTATTTTTTTTTCTTCTAAATCTACACTTTATATTATTCAAAAATATTCAATCTTTTGTTCCGATAAAAACACGTTTAATGTGGCTGAGATCCAAATGTTAACTGATTGCGCGATTGAGCTCTTCGTCTTCTTGTCCTTCGTCATAAGTTGAAATGTTGTTTAGTTTATATTATTGTCTATTCGTGAATAAAATTAAAATATGTTAACTATAATTATTCAATCGATGAAAATATGTAATAAAGAAACAAGTTACTTTATTTTATAATGGAGAATATTGAAATAAGAAAAATAATTATAAATATAATCAGAAGTAATAAGTTTTTTTAAAAACAAAAACTTTGTCTTACTTTGTATAGATTTTAAAAATGAAACCAATAGGTACATGAGTTCTAAGTTAAAAATGTATAAATATATTTTCCTTGATCACTTTAAACATTGTAAGTACCTAAATTTATATGTTTTTCGTTTAATATTTAGTTTGTATTGGTTTCATAATAAATAGCATAAAGAATATTGAGACTTGTGATTAAATTATGATCCAGGTACCTAATAGATATTTAAGTAATTCGCATATATTTATATTTTTATTTTCACAAACTTCGTTCCATGGACTGCAACGGTGTATCGAAATGAATCTAATAGTTTAAATATAAAGATAGCTAACCAGATGTTTGGCCAATTAAGTAACAATTTACCGATACTGGCAAATGTATGCCAGCGAATTTCAAACTGAGTGTTGTAACACGCTCCCGTGTCGCGAGCATTATCTAGGTGTGTCCAGATATTTTGTTTAAACATTTAAATAATAACAAAAAAAAAGAAAAGTAAGTAAGATCATAAAAGGTTGTTGGTGTATCGTCAAATTTAAAAGAAGAGACCTGTTTAAAAATGTTTGAAAACCACTAATTTATACCGTGGATTGTGGGGAAACTGGTTGCTTTTCGATGTTACCAAACCATACATTTCATTATGTAACGTACTCAACTGCTTACAGGTAATGTATAGCGCATACTCTATAGTATATTTTAAATATATATACTACATTTTCGTATCATCTGCACTATGAATGATACGCGGTAAATCTACGACCGTCTCGATTATATACGATTGAGTACATTTGATGCTTTTAGTTGTACGATTATTTACGATTTTTCTACCTGACCCTTAAAAACATTAAGATTGTATATGGAAATGAGTACAATGTTGCCAACATCCACTACTTACTAGTATTCAGTAATAACAAAAATAATAATATTTTCAGATGAACATAGTCAATTAAATTTTTAAAACGTTATGTAAAAAAGATCGTCGTTCAAAACCGCACACTTGTATACCTTAATCTCCCATATTTTCCCAAATCAAACCGTTCAATACTGCACACATTGATATATATTATACATTAATAACGTGTAAATTTATCTAAAACAATTTAATCGTTTAGTACCGCACTACCGCATACCAGTTAATCATATTTAATCAAGATCACAAAATCGTAAAAATAAAACTTTCGAATGTTATACAGAAAATTCACTTCTATTCTAATATTAAAAAAAAAAAAAATTACAATGATAAAAATTCACAATCTAGATTATGGTTAAACCTTATTTTTAGTTTGCCTTATTTACCATCACATTTGATTCCTAAGGCGTTTGTTGAGATTATGGCTACTTGTCCAGATGAAAAACAATTTTATGATTTTACTGTTAAATTTTTAACTGTCAATCAAATGTGTGCGGTTTTAATCTATCGGTTTTTCAAATTTTTCATTGTAACAGTAGAATAAAATATTTGTGCGGTATTAATCAGTGTAAAATGTGTGGTTATGAACGGTAAGTGTGTAGTTATAATGACCGCTGATAAAAAGTGTGTGTACTTTGTTTCAATATTAACTGTATTATTCAATCAGTTTTATGTTATAAATAATAATAATAATAATAATAATATAATTTTAAATAATTCTAATAATTAAAACTATTTAAATAAAACCAATAGTATAGTCCAGTGGTTCACCCAACCAATTGCCCACAGAAACTGGTCTATGGTTTAAGCCAAAGGATCGAAAATTTAAATTAACTTATTTTTATTTGTTTATTAAGTAAATGGGCCTCAAAATATTTTCGACCAAATTGATGGTCTGCACAACTCAAACGATTAGGAACCGCTGGTATACTCAATTAAATATATATACTTATATTGCATATAATATAATGCAATACACGTACAAATTATAAATTAAAGATAACCAGCTTTAACAAGTTATAATAGCACTTGTAATAATAGTTACTGCAATGTTTATCAAACTCTATCATAGATAAGCAATAGTTTTCTAAAATAAGTTATTTTACAAATTTTCACTATTGTGATAACGAAGCGGTTGCGTAGCATTAATTTTGGGTATAGAACGTACAAAATCATAATAGTGAAAAAAATCTAAACGCGGTCGAAACGCATCCGATCATCTTACCATCATACGCTCCGGGATTTTCAAACGATTACAATAAAGCTTAAACACAGTTTGAAACCCTTTTCAAGTAAAAATTAAACATAAAACAAAACATTTAGCCTGTTCTACAGCCGTCGCTCGTTCATATATAATCGCCGTACCAACGCTCTTGTTGGGTTTCAGCGGAACAGCGGTACTGTCCGTCCGGTAGTGTAAAATAGTCATATTTCAGTGTCTCCTCTTTGTACAATACGTACTGTTTCGTTGGTCTAACCCATTTAAATTACTGAATTGCCATAGAAACATATTGTATTGTATACTACATATGTTATATTCGAAAATAATGTAAAATAGTATTCACGACTATTCTACAATATACAACAATACGTATGTTACATAATAATATATTTAGTACCCAATTTAGATAGCGCTGTAATCGCTGTATTCCGGTATTACGTATACGACGAGATCATAGCATCTAAGAACGAGTTCATGGTCAATATACTGTGACTGTAAACCTGACTGAGGCACGATACTTCTTCGTCAGCTATAACACTTTCATCTGAATCGACTTATCTTTCTATTCTATTCTACGGGTATATTCATTACACTCGTATTTTTAAACATAATATCAAAATATTCAATAATTATGAAATTGTTTATCATTATTATAATCATCATTGTTCCCGGGAGATGAAAGATAATACATCACAAAAATAACTTAAGTACTTACAATAATAATATGTTTTATGCTTGCACCATGATTGACCGTTTATTCACAGTAATAGATATATATAATTTAATGTAATTTGCACAAAATTCATACTACACAAATATTCAATCAAACTATTGTGTTGGTATTAAATATTATAATAATGATTTGGTACATCTGATGGTCATTTTGACTCGGATATAATATTAAAAACGATTCCCAAATACACAAATTGACGTTAAAAATAGTTTTAAATGTTGTTAATAAATCAGTTGAGTTGTTCAATGTTTTTTATAATTTATAATTTGTACACATTTAAGTTCAATACAGACTTATAGTATTATTATTTAGAGACAATTATTTTAAAACAAGGAATAAAAAAATAAAAAAATAATAGATTTATAGACATTAAATGTAGTAAATATTTATCTTGATTAAATTACAACTCTGTTCGATCATTCAATTCTTCCCATTCTTTAAAATCCAAATAGAAATCATCACATTTCAGTTTGCTTGTTGGGAATAAACTAAAAAAAAAAATTAACAATATAGCAATGAAAAATAACAAATCTTTATATTTATATTTACTTGTGATCGACTAATTTGAAAATGTCACTTTGTACGCGGTCCACATTTGAAGTAACACAAATCACGTGGCCAAAAGTAATTTTTTGTATCACTTTTAATTGATCTAGAAAACATTTAATTTATATATTATACCCTTTTAATTTTATTTCACTTGTGCAGTATTTAGTTTTATATTCTAATATTTTGTTTTAATTATTGCTTATTACAAGGGCGTATAGTAATTGTCTTTATATGTATTTACTATTTATGTTATATTTATCTTGTAACAGAGTATTTTGAAATTTATTGCCATGGAACAAAAATACGGTTTTAAGTTTTACATTGTTACAAAATTACGATTATTTATAAAAAGTTAATTTAATTCCCGTCCGTAGCTACAGCCTACACGCACATAATTACTACTTACTAATATTGTTGTTGTATAATTCACTCCATACTTCACAATTTTCTTTTAAATATATGATAGGTTACAAAGGTTATTTGATAACCAGGGAAGTTCGTAATATGAATAACAAATGTTCGCAGTTTTGTTGCTTATTATGCTCGAATATTATAATGTCAAATTGTTAGAATAATTTTTCGGAAAAAAAAACCGATTAATTTTAACGTAATCGTAACGATTTCAAACATTAATTCTACATATAGGCTTAAATAAAACATAACCTAACTAAATTGATTCAACAATTTCTTAAATCAGTTGTATCATACGTACTAAACATTTTCATATTCGATTACATCACTAAATCGGAAAAATAAAGTTTTTCTCTCTTAGTTTTCTATACTAAATTTTTAGCTATATACACAACTGAAAAAGTGAAATTCGTTCACAATTAATTCATTTTAGAACTCACAAAAGAAATAGTTCTTTAAAATACAAACGATAAAAAGTATTCAAATATCGACTATTTTTTTTTTTTACATTAAACAAGTATAATTTTTAAACATAATTATAAGCACATCTTTATTATAATATATAGTAAGAATCTTATGATCAAATTCGACTAGGAGTTATTTTAAATAAACGCTTCATATTTGTAAATTTAATGTGAAGTACACTTGATGAAAAATATCTACAATTTTTTTATTTAAGTAGTTTATGGTTTAAAGTCACATTAAAACAAATCTTGTTCATAATATAATTAAACTCGCTGACTGTATGTTTTCTTTAATCGAAGTATTAATTCTTCCAGGACAATTCAAATTCAATGTATATCAAGAAATAAGTAAAAAGCAATATATATTTTTATTGTACTTTGTGTATTCGATTGACTTACTTTTAGTAAAACTACCGGACTGTCCTTGTACATCGTAGAAAAATCGATCACCAGCTTTATATCGATAAAAACCATCGGCAATTATACATCGCGCAGTAGGACCTACAATTGCACCATCACTGTGTTTTTCTAATAAAATACCTACCATCAAGTCGATGTCATTTACTGAGCTATAAAATTCTTTTAGTTTCATTATATCCTAAAATAAATTAAAACTATAATAAATTGTATACATATATTATATATATTTTAAATTATACATTATGATTTACTATACCTTTATATGTATCAGATCTACTAAGTCTTCAAAATCATTTGCAAATGGTAGTCCACAAAATTCTCTAACTTTATTATATGGTTGTAAACCTACATCACGACCCCTAACAATATCAATTGTCAGTAAATCACGTCCTGTATATGGAGGATTGTTAAGTTTAGCGAGCATAAAGTTGGATATCTGAAAATTTAAAATAAAAATATATTTCAATAATTAATATAAAATAATATTACATATAATATAGACACGTGTAAAATAGTATAATTACATAAAAATTGTACGAAGGTTGAATCAATCGCCCAGGAGTCTCCAAAAATCCTTTGAGTAATTTATCAAAATTATTTTGTAAAGGTAATAAGTTTGATTCTCTCATCCAATCCGTAATATTAATTGAAAATTCTGTTTTGTAATCTTTATTTATAAAACTGTTACCAATAATTAAATATTAGTTTAATATTTTATAAATTGAATTATTAGAAAATACAATTCTTATAATAATTACTTATATTCAAAAAAACTTTTTTTTTTTTGATATTTTAAGTCATTACAAAACAAAAATGAAGAAAAAAAATGTTATTTTTCATCATCATAATTTTTAAATTTTTCTGTAGAATAATATGTTTTTGTAATTTCAAATGAGGTACTAATTAGTTTAATTAATGTAAAGAAAAATGTACCACATAAAATATTAATTTACTAATTCATCATTTAAATTTTAAACAATCATAAATTAAGTCATAGATATTATTAATCAACAATTTTTTTTCTATTCAATTTTTATACATAGCTATTTTTTAGAAAATAATTCAAATTCAAAATATAAAATTAAAAAATATATATTGCCATTTAAAAAAGTTGTTTTACATCGAATATTATGTGATGACTAAATTATCTAAAAAAATAAATATTTCCAAAAGCCTCAATATTTTTAAAAAAAATTAGTGTTTAGCTATGAAAGAATCATCTTGTATCAATAATTTTTTTTAGAAATATACACAAAATGGAATAATATTTATTTATTACATACTTGAATTGAACGGGTATAAGTGAATGAAGAATTCGGATAGCAGCAGTGGAAAATTCCTGAGATGTAGATGGATTAATAGTAGGGTCATAAATATTCTCTTCATTTAATCCATATATTTCTTGAAAATCTTCTCCTATATAAAATAAAAATACATAACAGAATAGTTTAATGTTTTTAAATTTCTATCGTGCTACATGCCATTAATATGAATATTATGCATACCGATAATTATAGGTAAGAAATCTTTATATACAATACGTTGAATAGTTGCAATGACTATTCTGCGAGATTCCTGATAAAGAATTTCATCTGACCAATAAGGATTTAATGTCGATAGTTTAAAAGCGATATAATTGTGATATCTTAAGAATAACGTCTGCATCGATGATATTCCTATATTTTGATTTCCATTATCCGGATCACCTGTGAATAGAATCTACCTGTATAATATATACTCAACAAAGTAATAAATGTAAATGTTAACCCTGTGAGGAATTTGAAGGAAGAGAAGTATAATTTTCACACATAGATAACAAAAAAAAATATTTAAGTAATCAAACTATTATGGAATATTAGTAAATTTATAGTATACATTTTTTAATATTATTTATTTTAGTTATTTAATAAAATATTATAATTCAACAATTTTACGATGTAGTATAAAGTTTCTACATTTTATCATTCAAAATATGAGAGTAATAATTTATTAACAAGTGGTAATATTGATAATCTCGGCGTTGGTGAAATACCACTTAATTCCTAAAATATTCAGTACGTGTAACGGGCCGGATTTTTATCTATTATTGTTACTCAGGAGACACCACGAGGATGTTGGTTGAGTCGTCTACCAAAAATGTATTTATTTTATTAGTCTTCATTTATAAAATTATGAGTTTTCATTTTCAAAATTTATATTTTTTTATTATTTGTTTGTTAAAAACTTATATCTTCATTAATTACCGAGTTTTGTTTGTAAACTTATGAACGGTCGTTATTTAAAGTTTTTTTTTTTAGCGTAATAACTATATCGATATTCGATAATCAGCGTTAGTTACTCGGGCCGTAACTCACCAACAATTAAAATATTATTGGTCCAGAACTCACAGTTATCTAATATTGTAAACAAAGTTTCGATCCACACCCATAAACGATAATTTAACCCGGAGACAACAAACATTTTCACGTAAAAACTTATTTTTGAAAATTATAAAATGTTGGTAGATAACCCTCAATAAACTTATGACTTTTTTTTATTTTATCGTAAATTGCTACCATTTTGATTACTTTTAGTTCAGTTATAAATCATTGCATTATATTAAATACATATTATTAGTTATGTACATAAAATATAATTAAAAAAATATTTTTGTAACTTAATAAATAATGATATCCTATTTATTGTAGGTACCTATATCTTTGTAATGAAATAATAAGAATAGATAAACTTTTAAAAGAAAATATTACAATTATATTTACGAAGTAACATAAGTAATATTTAATTGAAATTTAAAAATTATAATACTGTTTATACTATGTGTTAATACGTATTAATATTATTAATCTAATGATAAAAAACAAATATTTGAAAAATTTTGTTTAAAACCTAAATAATGTTTTTAAATATTTTAAGTATATAACGTTACAGTAATAAGAACTTCTAAAAATGTTATATGTATTACACTTAATTAAGTAAGTAGTAATATATAATAATACGTACTATTAAAAAATATAGTGTGTATTTTACAAATTTCATAGTTTTAATCGATTAGAAAAAAAAATTCTAAAAAAATATGTGATTTTTTAGAATATTGTTTATTAAATATTTATATATTTAAGATTAAAATTCGTATTACACTTGCGTGGGGTAACGGAGAGTTCATTGGTATTATAACGTAAAAATCGATCCTACCAATGTTATTTTCTCAAATAGGTGATAGTATTCTCAAAATTGGGAAAAGCAGAATGCCATATTTCATGGAATATTATAGAGACTTTTAAAAAATAATTATAATAATTGTAAAAATAAAAAATAAATACATATTAAAAAAATTTGATAAATACCAATGAAAATTAAATATATTATAATATATCATATAAAATTATACATCGACGAATAGAATAAATAAATTATAACATAATTTATTTTACGTATAGTTAGTATTAACCTGTGTCATATTCGATATCGGCTTCTTCATGTACGGTAAGGTCCAAATTTTTATTGGCTAAGTATGGACAAAACATTTGCCCATTGTCGTTAATCGAGAAATTAAGTCGTCCGCCTTCCATCATTCTAAGATGCAGTGAATAATCTTCATCCGATCCATATACTTCAGATGCGTCGATAAAATGAGTATCATTGTTAATCTGAAATTTCCAGCATGGTTATTATCAATGTACGTTGAAAATGTTAAAACTTTGTACTTACAAACGTTGTGGGATATAATGGACAGCTATAATTCCTCGATGTTAATGAACGGAATAACCCCATACAAAATATGTTATGCTTACTATAAACAGGGTCGTCAGGTGGGTTATCGACCACCATTTGACACTGAGTAAGTGTTTTTCTTGCATTTTCGTCGACACAACCATCAATTACTCCACCTGCACAAAAAAGTCAGTGCGAATAAACTTTTTAAAATACAATTTATATTATTGGTATTTGAAAATTGAATGCACACCTTGGTCATTTTTTGGAATGTCGAGGAACAGACCTGATACGTCATGAGCTATTGATTGTCCGAAGGGCACTAAAAGTACATTATTCTCATCGGGTTTATATATTTCTCGATTCAGAAAGATTTCAATGTTAACCGCTCTTGGACTAGGTAATGCACTTCCATTTGTTTGTAATCGAAATTTATAAAAACCTTTAAAATAGAATTGTAATTTTAAACCTAATTGCAACATTTAATTATAAATATTATGGTTATTAAAATAAGTTTTAAAATTAAATATTTTAATGTAATATTAATTGTGTGATCACAAGTTATAATTTGATTAAATTATTTATAGTTAAAAACTCATTTTTATTTACATTTTAATACATTAGCATTAATTTTTATATTTTATTAACATTATTTTAATTCTATTAAAATATAAAAAAAATTTCATTTTTTACTGGTTACATTTTTTTTTTTATGTTCCGTTATGATTTTTATTTGTCGTTGAACATTATACAAAATAAAATATCTAATGCATAATAATGTAATGTACAAATTAAATGAGCAAGAAAGGAATAATATTAATTTATTTATTGTATAATATATATATATATATCAATTATATTTGTTTATAGTAGATTACTGGACAGGTAGTAAAACGGAGACCTGTTAAGACGTGCGATTGTAACTTACTGTAATAATATGTGCATTTATATTATTATGACTACAATTCAATTGAATTAATCTAATTTATTTTTAATTGTTTGTAAATATTTATTACATATGATTTATGACAATCATTTAATTTTCAACCAAAAAATGTTATACCCTTCTATTCTTTAGAATATTGATGCCCATTTGATATACGATAATTTGGTGCAGGTAAAACGTACAAGGCGTAATCGATAATCGGCCGCTGATGTGCAAACGATGTACGATATTTTGGTACAGGTAAATAGACGATGCCCAAACGATATACGGCCATTATAATGGACACTTAGCATAAATTTATACCTATTTACCACTTATAAGAGTTGTAACTTAATTAATATTTCTACAATAGATAAATTTATTACCATCACTAAAATTAGCGTTAAGCAAACGAAAAAATGGTGTTTCTGCTGCTCCTAATGTAGGTATTTTCAAATTGTTACATGATCCATTTATGCTTCTATATTTGGCGAATGGATCACATTTCACTTGAGGAGCGCATTGTTTGAAATAATCATCATTTGTAGTTGCAATACTTGAAATATGTAGTGAATTCCGTGTCTAAAATAATATATGAACTGAGTAACAATTTTAGAATCAAAACTAGGTAAATCAAATTAAAAGTAAGATGTCAATTCAGCCTCTTATTGGTCAATAATATATATATTTTTTTTTATTGATTGATATGGAATACTTGGATGATTTTTTAACACAAATCATTCACAATTGATATTTTTTTAGAAAAGTAATTAAAAAAATGTACAATTTTTTAATATTTTAATTTTTAAGTCTTGCTTTTTTTAAGTATAATAATATACCTTTTTAGTTTTAAATTCTAATGCAGAGTATTTTTTTGGGAATATCATAAAAAATGAATTTTAAAATGAGTTGTTAAAAGTATTTAAAGTATTGATGAGTGGTTGGAGAATATTTCAGACAATGTTAATCGATTACTTCGTTCTATAGGCAAAATATGAGTGGAGGATTACAGGGAATGTTATTTTTTTAGATATAAGTCCCCGTCGGAACTCTATTTAATATGCTTATTTCACGTATTTAATATATACTATTTTTACGTCCTCATGTATGAAAACTGAAACTATTTTCTAATAATTATATTCTTAACAACAATAATATCAATTATTATAAACCTAAATACAATTTATAATTATAATTATTAATTATTTGTATAGATAGATACATGAATATTATTTTATTATTTTAGGTATAGTAATCAATATACATTTTATTAAATTATATGATATCTATTTGTATTTAATGTTTCTTTTGAAAATTATAACATTGATTAAGAATCTCATTAGATAATATTATGAATGGTTTTTAAGTTTTTGTTTAATTTAATTTTAATATATGTATATGGTATTATACTATAGTATCTAATTAAGTTTTAATAAAAAAATGTTAAGACTTTAAACATATTAAAATACAGAAGTAAACTATTTTAAAATAAAATTATATAGTTATCACTTACCATAAATTATACATTGATTGAAGAATATCCCTAAATAAATCTAGGTGTATAATTACGTAGTCTGTCGTGTCATTATCGTAAGTTTAACTCAGTCCAGCTCTGAAAATTCCCCGATTGATCATGGTAGTGAATGATACCAAGACTAAAACGGCCAATTATATTACGTTAAAACATAAGGCACGACAGACACGTATTTTTTCGTTTTTTTTTATAAATTTTATAGGGTCTACTGTTAAAAAAGTCTGTTCACATAAAAATGAAATATTTTATTTTCAAATATATAGTTATCGAATGTTATTTTTATAAAAAATATTTATAATTATTCGTGATAATAGAGTTATTAGTATTAAATTATTTAATATTTATTCCTTATTAGTATAGTGTACATTAAAATATATTATTAAAAAATATTTAAATATCTAGTTCTATTCGAGTCTATTACGTAAATTGTCTAACACAATATTTTTTATAAATGAACTATGAATTTGATGAAATTTTAATCAAATTACCTTAGTGGTGTAACTGGCTGCTGGTTTTATTTCATACTTAATGAAGACATACAAAAGATAAAGAGCACCAAGGAATAATAATCCAAATAAAATCCAATTGAACGGCCACTTAAGCAGTTTTCGGTTTGACTTTACATTTGACTTGTTTTGATTTAGCAGTGGTCTAAAATGAGAATAAATATTATTTTATAATAAACAAGATTTCAATTTAGTTAAATGTTGAGATGATTTATTTGTGTGTATACATAATAATTAATATTATGTACATTTTAAAATAAATAGAAATAGTTTTATTATTATAAAATTCTATACTCCTAGCCTTTGAGGCGTTGAAAATTTAAATAAATAAATAAATAATTACTGAGATTCACGTTGAGACGAAAAATCCATTTCATATGGATTTATTCTGTTGAGTTAACAAGCGATCGTTACTCAAAATGACTGAAAATGTTAAAATTACCAAATTAATTTAAATTTAAAAGTCAATAGTATATAAAACACTTTTATGTACTTCGTTATAATATTAAAAAAACACAACTAATTGAACGGATTAGATCAAACTACTGATACTTATAAATTGAATAATTATTTCATTTTATTTATTAAATGTTCATAACCTATTTGAAAATCAAACGTATAATTATAGTTATCTAATATGATTTTATTATGATTAAACAATAATAGCCTTTATTATTGATCAATAATGATTGATTTAATGATGATATAACGTATATTTAACAATTATAACAACTACAACACTATCATGTATTACGAAATAATTAATAAGTATACCCATTAGTCTATTGGGTGTTCGTAGAAACTATATGAACCGCAATCAGTTCTTATTTTTTTAATTCGCAGATGCTGGAACACGAAACTTGAATAATTCACTTGATATACTTTTTTATGTCTAGAAAAATGTTAGTTATTCCATCCTGATAATTAAGTACATTGTACCTAATATCACCTATGAACTATAAAAAAATGTATTTTTAAATTCACCAGATAAAATTATATGGTTTATAGTTGCTTGATATACTTAACCATATTATATTATAATAAATTAGTATATTTATATTATTTAAATCCTTTATTCATTTACCGTTTTAATGCTAAAAAACAATGTTCAAATAATTAAGTACATAATTCACACTATTAAGAAATTATTGATTTTGAATACTTCACACGTTTTTGTGTACTAAAAAACACTTAAAACAAAATACTATTTACTTGTAACTCGCTTAACCTTGTAAATAAATATTTACTTATTTTTCTATTAGTTAGGTATGTTATATATTTATTTTTAACATAAAATTTAAAATTAATTGTTTGTTAATTTTAATTTTTTTTATAAATAAATAAATACATTATGATGTAGGCATTATAAATTATAAAATTAATTAATACTAATATTTCTGAGTACTTGATTCTTCTGCCTTACTAAAGGCATAATCTAGAGAGGGTAAGGGGGCCTCTGATATTATAATATAGTGACATAAAGATATTATCCCATCTGTTTAAAATATATTTACAGGTTATTATAATACAATTTTTTTTCAAAGTATTATGATTTAATATTATTTGTTTGTGTGTGTGTGTGTTTAACATTATTTCTACCTAATCATTAAAATATTTATTAAAGGCGGCTAATTAATTTGAGTTAGTTTAGATAGTCTTATAACTTTAATTAACTCTAAGTTTAAAATTAATATGATAAAAATGTATTAATTAACTTGACTATAAACCATTTAATGAGTGTTATTTAAAATTATCATTATTATTGTTAATAAATTACTCATAAGTGATTGCGAAATTTATCATTATATGTACTAATTCGTCCTACTATTTCTTTTTATCGCATAATTTAGACAATTTTAAATTCGTATCTACTAAATTATTAAATTAAAAATAATATATTTGTTTACTTTATTGTATAAAGTCATTTCCTACAATGGAATTAAATAAAATATATTTAAATATCTTGTCATTTTAGGCATATATCAAGTTATTTTATAAACGCGTAGCTATTATTTTTGTTCAAAAAAAAATCTAAGTAATTACCTACTTACCGGAGTATGGCAATTAATTTAATAAAACTATTAAATTCATTTAAAAATTAACTATCTAACTATCTAGTTTGAAAAATTAAAAATAATAACTAAATAATGCCCAAATTTGAGTATAGACACACTTAAAATTATACAGATTATAATATGAATAGTATCAAACATGATATATTTTCAATAATTTTACGATTCTACAAAGCTTCAAAAGCCATTAATCAGTTGGGAAGACTAGAATCGTTTATACTTAAGTGAACCGTATAGGTTTCATATAACATCACAAATTTTCAAATACCAATTATAATATTTTAAAAATAAATAATTATTGAATTATATAATAAAAAAGGGAGAAATTAGGTAATCACTCTGTTATACAATTTTTTTCGAGTGTACCTTGTCAATGTATAAGTCACTGTAATATATATACTAAATTTGAATACAATGATTGGTTAGTTTTACTAGTTGAGTAGGTTGAAATAATTTTTACCGAAAACATTGAATTTATTTCATTATTCAAATGATATTTGTATAATTTATTATTATAATTAACTTTCAGTCAATATAAACTTATCGTAAAAATAGTGCATAGATTCGTGGTTTAAATATGTAATAATAACATACAATTAATCAAATTATTTTTAAAATGTTATTGTGTATAAAAATATATTAATATTTAATATACATAAATGATTTAACTCTTCATGAAAAATATTTTTGAATTACAAAAAATTAAGTAAAATCTTTATTTTTTGTTTATCTATTTTTTTCTAAAATAGAACTTAAAATTTCTATAAGATTAAATTATGTTATCCACTATATATTTTGATACAGTATTAACTACTTATGAAGATTTTTGTATTAAATTTTTGAGACTTAACTATAAAAATTGAACATTTAATGCATTTTTAACTATAAAATAATTTGAAAACATTTTTGATATTGACGTATTTTGTCAACAATTGATGCGCTAGGGATAAATATATGATACACTTTACTAAATAGTAAAAATTGAGTTCAGTAAAGCTTTAGGTATATATAATACGAAATACACGACAAACAAAAATTAATGGAATACTTTTAAAATTTTTGATAGTATTATCAAAAGTAAATATGTGTTGTGATTTTAAATATATTTTTAAATTACAATTTCAATTAATTTATTATACAGTTATTGTTATAAAATTTTTATTATCTAGCAAATACATGCTTACTTAATTACATATTTTATGTAAGTACATATAAATTCCGCACAGGAGTAATACAATAAGTATTGTTACATCTTTTTGAAAATTTTATATTCAAAGAGTTTCGTGTATTATTGACTATAGCCTATTTACTATTATCAGTTATAGGTTTTGTCAATGACAATATATTATAAAATGTATCTGTATTTAATTTTCATTGCACCGTGGACCATGCCTTTGAATATATTTTTATTATACATTTAAAGGCTATGATAGATTACAAAATGCATAAACATATTTTATTGAGTTCAGATTACATAGTATATTATTATACATGCATTTTATTTTTAATGTTATCCTTTTTCGTCCAATAGATACTCATAATAATAACTAATTAAATTAAACAACTTAAACATTATAATTCATGAAAAATAACATCGTTATAGATATATTATATTCCTCACACCACTTAGAATTGAATGTAAAAAGTGTGTTAAGTGTAATATTATAAATATAGTATACGAAGTATAGTACATGTATATTTGTGAATGTGTGTTGAGATTGAACAAGAGGTATATTTCAAACAAGAAAAACAAATTATTTAATATTTTTATATTAAAGTGTTTATTATTGTATAATCATTTTTATATCATTTTTGATATTCATAAAAAGTAAAATTATATCAAAAATAGTTATGTTATGATACAATTATTACGAAAATTCCTTCCATGGTGATAAGTCCAGCTTATATGATTTACAGTTATACTTAATACTTGACATCCACCTAATAATATCAGAAGACATATTAATATCATTATAACTTATAGTGTAAGTTGTACTATTTTATGTAATTATTTTAGAAAAAAAGATAATCTTACTTATGATCAACAAATCTAAATGTTTCCTTTTGCATATGACCCAAGTTTGATGATGTACACATAACGTGACTAAGTGTAATTTTTTTCAATGAGTTAATTTGTGCTGTAAGTATATAAAAAAAAAAAAATTATAATACGATCTATTGTTGTTATAATATAATGTTTGTATAAAATGTATATGTTTATTTTTCTATACCTGGAGTGAAACTTCCTGGTTGTCCTAAAATATCATAAAAGAAACGATCACCAGCTTTAAACCTATAGAAACTGTCTCCGATTACACATGCAGTTGATGGACCAACCATTGAACCGTTTCTGGGTTTTTCTAAGAGTGCACCAACAATATAATCTATGTCATGCACAGTAGAGTATAATAATTTCAACGTTTCAATATCCTAATAGAAAATAGTTCATTAAAAAAAAAAAATAATATATTGTGTAATAATACCGTAAATACTTGAATAATTAAACAAAATATATTATTTAATAGAATTATTTGAGTATTAAATATATTTTATTTCAAGTATTCATAATGGAGATTTAATATTAATGTAAATTATTTTCTAAATCTATTGAAAAATGTATGTAATAATTTTACCTCTAGAGAAATTAAATCAGATAAGTCATTAAATGTATTTGCTTTTTTTAATCCACAAATGTGTCTCATTTTGTTATATGGCGGAAGACCGTTATCTCTGCCTCTCTGAATATCATAAGACATTAAATCAAATCCTGAGTATCCATCTAAATTTGGTATTTTAAACACGACATTTGTAATCTGAAATATATGTATAAGATTCATTAGTATATAAATAATAATAATAATAAAATATTTTATTTTATAATGTTACCAAATTATTATAAGATGGTTGTACAGCTCGGCCCGGCGTTTCCAAGAACCCTCGTAGCATGTTATCGAAATTTCCTATAAGCAAGTCAGGTTGTAGCAACACTCTGGAAGGCTCTACTTCATCGACGATTGAATAGTTTGCACTCATAAAACTGGTAACCACAATAAGTCAGTAGATAATTTATTTTATTTCATAGCTTAAAAAGTTAAAAACCATACTTGAATTTTGCGGGAATAATGTTGTGAACAGCTCGAAATGCACCACTTGTCATCTCTTGTGCTAAAGCCGAATTAATTGAAGGATCATAGGTTGTCTGTCCGGTCAGTCCATATTCTTTCATGTATTCGTTTCCTTAAGTATGTTAAAATATATTTAAACAACTTGAATCCTTTAATATTATTGTATTATTTTATTTAGTGATTATTAAATATAATACCATATATGCTTTTGATTATTTGCAGCTATAGTAGATGGGTATTATGTGCAGTTTTGTATTATTTTTCAGAGTTTAATATGTTCATAATTTTGTTTATTATTATTAAAGTGTAGTATTTAATTTAAATTAAATAATAACATTTTTTTTTTTTTTTTACCTAGAATAATTGGCAAGAAATGCTCATATGTTATGACTTGTATAATTGCACCAACAATTCTACGTGTTTCTTGGTAAAGTCTTTCGTCGGACCACGACGGATTTAATTTCTGTATTTCATGAGCCAAATAATTATGATATCTTAAAAATAAATTTTGAAACAATGCAATAGCCAAATTTTGATTGACGTTTTTATCGCCTATAAAAAACGATTTAATTAGTTAATAATTTGTACTACTAGTACATTATACTTTCAAATTAAAATTACCTGCAGAAAATTGAATATTAGATTTTCCTAATGGCCCATCTTTAAATTCTGAATTAGGATTCTGTGGACAATATTCTTCGTTTTTTAATATCCGTGACCTAAGTTTACCATTTTCAAATGTTCGAAGACCATCAGCTACACTTTTGTCTGAACCGTATACATGAGATGCGTCTATATATTGTGTATTTCTATTGAGCTAAAAATAAATTTTTAAATGTTTACATTAATAATATAATTAAATCATCTCATAAACTATTATCACACAATGTAAAACAAAAAAATAAATACCTATTAAATGAAATTATGATAAAAAAAATTACATAATATACTCTAAGTATAAGACAACGTAAGTATTAATTAGTAAATTGTCCCTTTTTCGTTAAATATTTTATTTTATTCAAATAAATGACTATTTTAATACTTACAATAGTCCTGGGTGTTAGTGGGCAACTAAAATTCACTGAAGGCATAGATCGAACAAATTTAAACAATGATACATTATATTGGCCATATACTGGGTCATCTTTCGCTATCAGTATAGCGGTTTCACATTCAAATGGAATTTTAGTCTTGTCCTTTTCAAAACAGTGATCCAAATCAGCTTAAATCACAATCATACACAATTCAATATATTAAAAGATGTTTAATTATTGTGATAATGGCTTCTAATTTTATGTATATTATATTAAATGTATAAAAAAATATATGATGTACATCTAGTTTCATAATATACGTCTCTATAAAAATTTGTTTTTTAATTTATTTTAACAAGAGTTTTTGCAATTACATATTTTTCTCACAAAATAGCAACTATAAATATTTGGAAAAAATAAGCTTTAGTATACACGGTAATTCAAAAAATGTATATATTTATAAAAATAATTTTGTAATAATTTATTTTAATAAATTCAATAATACCTGGAGTAGTAGCATTTCGAATATCATCGGGATAAAACGATATATCGTGTGTCAAAAACTGTCCCCACGGAACTAATAACTCATTATTTTCATGATCGAAGTTACGGATGTCTTTCATATAAAATAATTTCAGTCCTACAAGTCTAGCACTAGGCAATGGTCTTCCGTCCAATTGAACTCTAAACGTATTATTACCTGAATAAATTTAACACATTACTTTAAAATTTTACCTTTATAATACATACATACACATACACACATTGTTTAACAACTGCAGTTATTAATTTTTAAATAATGTGTGCAGAAAATTCAAAAATGTAAGAGTACTGTGAATAAAATAATTAAGATAAACCACATATTTTATATAAATTTTAATATGATATGAGCGTTAAAATTGTATTATTTATTGGTTTGGAATTCAAAATTACAATAATGCAATATACAATTCGCTATGGTGATTTATCGAAGTTAAATTTTCTATTTAGTATTATAAAATAGTTTATTAAAATAAAAAATAAATTGATAGCGTGTGTGTGTGTGTGTGTGTTTTAACAGAGTTATACATTTGTTTTTCTGTGGTTCTTATTTATTTTTATTAATAAACGCCAAATGATAGTTTTTAAGGAGAAATTAATAATAATATTATATTTAAATTTTTAAGTAAGTAAATACAACAAATAGGTACTAAATGTACTTTTTATAAATATTATCGTATATTATCGCATATTACCATCATTGAACTCGGCGTTCATCAGCCTGTAAAAGGGAGTTAAAGCTGCACCCCAGTTGGGGTTCTGCAAATTGTTGCACGAACCATTATATGTTCTGTATTTGTCGTCTGGGTTACAGGTAACGACTGGGGCACATTTTTTGAAGTAATCTCCATTAGTTGTTGCCACGCTTGATACCCTAGAGGTTGGATATGCTTTGACCTCAACATTTATAGGATTACGCGTTAACGTTGCTGCATTAAATATATCACGATTTGTCTCTGGTTCGACAAAATTAATGGTATTTGGTGAACCATTTTTATGGTTAGATATGTATACTATAACAGCTATAGCAACAGCAATTATTAATATTACTATAAAAAGGGTAAACCATGGTTTCCTCCAAAATGGTTGTTTTTCTGCCTTGGATTTTAGTAACGGACTAGAACATAAATATTTTGATTTTATTTTTCTATTACTTACATAATTATGTATGTTATTAAGAAACAATTAGGTACGCATTAGTTATTATATTTATAACTGTAAGCATTTCTTTTTTTATTTATTTAACTTTTTATGGTAGCTTGGGAACTTACAATTAATATTGGTTATAATTGGCTAATTTTAGTCTTAAACTCTATTTAGTTAAAATTATATATGCTCATAAAAGATTAATTATTAAAAAACCAAAACATTTTTAAAAATGTTTTTACTAAACCATAAAAATATTAACCAGCGTTGCAAATTAAAATTTTATTTGAATCATATTTAAAAAATATTAGTGTTCGTATACTTCTATAATAATTAGGTACTTATATAATAATATTATAATATCTAAAAATCAGATTATATAATAATATTATGAATAATAATTCATTAATTATTTTTAATTACAATTTTGACTTTGACGTCCATGTATTCAAATTATGTTATAGGTGCAAAGTAGGCATATCATTAATAAGAATTAATTACATTTTTTAAGTCAAACATTTATAAATTATACTTGACACCTGACATTTCAGAGATTACTGTAGTAGTAACTATTAATTTTGTAGGTAACTATTATCGAAATATTTAATAGCACTATATTGATTGTTATAACGAATTTACGTATTCGAATTGTGAAATACATTATTAAATATAATCTACATTTGTTAAAATACATTACTAAAAAGTCAATTAAAATATAATATACCTATATACTCGTAACCTAATTAGTTGCAAGTTTTAAATACCCAAGTGCCATACTTATCACTCTCAACTAATTAAGAACCAAACAATGATAATGAAATTATTCGATGAATAAATGGAGAATATTAGACTGATCTTTTAAAAATTTCGGACATGTTAATATAACTGATATATCCTTGAAAAATACTTGGAAATAATATCTAGATGTATGTGAAGTTAGCCCTGCAATTATGTCCAAATTAAACCGGGTAAATTATAAGTTGTTTAACTTAATTTGTAAGTAATTGTAAGTTAATTTTTGGAAGTTGTAAGTTGCTCGGAGTAAAGTTGTGACCGAATTAAACTTAGTGGGGAGTGGCTATCTTCATACTAACGGGAAAATATAAAGGCTAATGTAAAGTTAGACCCCTCAAGTTAATTTTGACGATTGATTCGAACTTATTAACTTACAAATTCAAAAATTCAACTCACAATAACTAACAAATTGAGATTTTCTACTTACAATTTACCTGGTTTAATTTGGTCATAATAGTGGGGGGGGAGGTGGCAACTTCACATACATAATATCTGGTGGAAAAATAGATTAATATAATGATTACATAAGATCTATATCTAAACACGTATCCTACTATCCATTTAAAGTACTGAATTTTGACGCTAAATCAATATTGTATCATACAAGCTTATTAGTAATTATTATTGTTGTAATTTATTCATTTGTTTTATTTATATCATTTTATTTGTTCGTTTTTTTCCTCCCCAATCTGTACACCAATATCGTTGTCATATGCAATAAAAACAATTTTACTTGTAATTGATTATATTTTAAGTAAATATTCAACGTGGTATAAAACTCGAAAATAACTTTCTAGATCGTATCTATTAATCGGGTCACAGTATTTTTATATTTTAAGCATTTTAATATAATATCATCTGTTATTTAAGTGATATAATTCCAATATGTCACCATTCTTTAATATATTGACAAAACGTTTATTTCAATATTGAGAATAGTCAAATTTTAGAAACAGTTGTACAACTCATTTTTAAATATTTTTCATTACAACGAAGAAAATAATGTTCTGACTTATTATTCATTGTATATTTAAAGGTGCTATGAAAATATTTGGTGGGCTTAGCCCCTCTCCTGCTCCCTAAATAAACCCTTACTAAGAAGCGTGTCTGTAATGTATCTCTACAAAATCATCGATATATATAAACTGATTACTGTTATAATTGTAGAAGAAATTAATTACAGGTGATCAAAGTTTGAAACTAAATTTAAAAAAAGTAATATATATGTTTATAAGTGGTACCTTAAAATTAAAAATAAATAATTAACTAAAATACGAAGAAAATATAAAGATTTTATATGGTCTTTAAATATAATATATTTACCATTTAATAAAAAATAAAAAACGATAGAACTGAAAGCAATATTTCTTTAAACTTACTTAACAATATATTATTACTAATCACACAGATTTAAAGACACAAATAAAAAACGTAGAGCTGCACGTTTATTTTTAAAATGAAAAATACATTTTATACAATTATAATACGTAGGTATCAGAATTATAATTTATTACTATTAACGAGTGATCGACGCATTTGTCTTACAATGGTTTTATTATTTTATTATTATTATTATCTCATTTATTGTTAAAAATTATTCTGCAAGAAAATAGTGCAAAAATTGCTATAAATATATCACGTAACACTTTTTTAAAGAATTATTTTTTGTTTTGTTAATATTTAGTTTATATTGGGATGTATAAATAGCTATATAGATAATATAATTGAAGCATTTCAAAGCTGGGTATTTTCTATCCTATATATTTTATAAAACTATATAATATATACATGTTATAAATCAGTTTTAATGAAGATTATAAACAATACTCACTCAGTTTCAAACGGCGAGGACTTATCGATCTTTTTAAAAATATTAACCATTTTTAAATAAACCGATCGGAATGAATTATATAATTTGACTGAATTAGAGAAAAATGTAGGTTGTAATACCTGCGCGAAAGGTTTAATAGAATGTAGGCAATATTACATAATTACGTACTTCCATAGTCCGATACACGTGTCAGGTTCACATCTAATATAAATATATACTAATATATGTTGTAAATAAACAATTATTTATAGAGGCTGATATGATATCATAAAAATAAATTTATTTATCGACGAACGCTGTATAATTGATACACGAAGCCAGTTTAATAGAAAATCGTTTAGTGAAAATAAAAATGAGTATAAATAATTTTCGAAATTTTGAGGGATGGTATAATGCCCAATTTACCATAATTGTCTACACTATGAATAATTGTTTTTTATTTGAATGAATTTTGGTACTTATCGATAAAACATGGAAAATATAAAATACTTAAATCAACCTAATAAATCAATTAAACAATGAAACCATTTAATGATAAACGATTCAAACTATTGATATTATTATTTTGATATGGATTATATTATATTTCTAATATATGCACCTAAAGAATTTAAACAAACAATTTTTTTTAGGCTATTAATTATATAAAAGGTCTTTGATAAAATATGTTATTTTAAGTACTTAATACTTTTTAATTACTACATATTATAATATACAAGTTAATCAACGAACTAACGTCTAAAATTTGTCTCAAACTGAATTACCAATTATTGATTAGCAGTCAATATTAATGAATATATGCATAACCAACCAAACATAATTTAATTTCATCAATCATTTTAAGTGTATTAGAATAACTCAAAATATCGCATTCGATTGTGATATTATAGCGTAATAGAATATTGCCCTTAATTTAAAATGTATAAATCTAGAGTAAGTATGTTATTTATTTATACAATTTATTAAAAATTATCAACTCCATCATTCGATTTAATACAATAATGTATCTACCGATTTTATTTTCTGGATCTTAATTTCGTTTGTTATTTAGTTAAATTTTGAAAAATCAATCTATGTACAATATTCCCACTCTTTTTGCTGTTTCATAATTATCACATATTTATTATGGATTGTTGAATAACTCACTGCAATATTAGTCGTCCTAGTGAAAATTTGACGCAGTTCCAATTGAACGTTTGCGATGATCTAACGATTTTTATATTAGCTATATTATAATGCCTACGATTTTAGTGTATTGTTGTTTAGCGCTGTTATTGTCGTTTCACATTGAATGTGTAGTAAGTTTTCTACACAATTATTATATACCTTTAAATAAGTTACTATTAACATAATCTACTAAATAGAAAAAAAAAACAATAAATAAAATATAGAAATATACTTTTATATTTTAAACAGTAAAAATAGTGGTAATATATTATTGTATCATATTAATTTTTAGAATAGTGACAAGAGGTTCTATGTGGACTACGAAAAAAATGAATTCATCAAAGACGGCAATGTATTTCGATATGTTTCGGGATCACTACATTATTTTCGAGTGCCTAGACCCTATTGGAGAGATCGTATACGAAAAATGAAATCTGCCGGCCTTAATACAATATCGTTGTAAGTACCCGGAAAATTAAAATAAAAATGTATATAGATTTGAATATTTTTCATGTTCTATTAAATTTTTAAAATATTCCAGATAATAATTATAGACAGTTAAATTAACGTTTTTTCAAACATACTTTTCACATGCAGGGAGCTTTTTATTAAAACACAAAAAAAACATCATAGCATCTAAATCTCGGCATAAATACAAGAAATTAGTTCTTAATAATTATTTACTTGTTTAAAAAATGATAATCTTAGACCTCGATATTCTCAAAAAAAAATTATTCTACATAGTTTTTATGAAATAAAAAATGTATTTGTCGTTCAAAAAGTGTACTTAACGGTGTATTATAACGGTAAAATAGTAAGAAATATCTTTTTTCATTTTAAATGTTTTATTTTAATGACTACAAATTATTTAAAATTAAAACTTTTGAGGTAATGAGTGTTCCCTGTTAAAAGAATCACTCTGTATTATATTAGTGTACTGTACGCAAATTAATTGGTTATTAGATATTACATTTTAATATTATCATTACTGATAGTTATCTAAAAAATGATGTTGGTCGAGTTATGATATATCTATACAACCTTAATTCATTTTTAACAAATATAATCTTCATTATTCAGTGTAATAAAAAATATTGGAATTGTAATTATAAACAGGCATCTATAATAATTATAATTATAATTCCTAAAGTTCGTATGGATTATCTGAATAAGTTTCTGGGTATTTTGTGTATTTTTATAATACCATAATTATCATTTATTGTAATTATACGTGGGACGTAATGCCTATCTTATATAATGTTCTCATAATTATTTTATAACTGATGGATTATTGGTATTAATATATGTATATATATATTAGGTAGGTTCTTAGTAATTATTTTAATAATGTTCTAAATCTGAGTATATCGTGCTTTAATATATCACGCAAGTGAATACATCGTATGAGCGTTTTTGAAATTAGCATATCATTGTTAATGCGACAAAAACTTGTGCAGACTAACACATTTTATACTTTACGGAACAGAAATGTTCACATTTCTCAACATGAAAATTTTACCATAAAAATTTAAATATTATTATATAATTTACATAATATGTATATATGTATTTTACATTAGACCAGCACTGTGGCTTTTGTTAATTTTTCCATCATAACATCAATAACAATTTGACTTTGCCACCAATCTAAACTTATAAGTCAATACCACAATGTAATTTAAAATGGTTTAAATAAATGTGCAATATAAATAGCTTACAACGAGTATAAATATTTTGAAAATGTTGATGTATACAGGAATTTATAACTTAAGTTATAAATAGCCATAATGATTCCAGATCTTACAATTTATTATTATTATTTTTTTTAATACTAATAAAATAATATAAATCTTACGAAGGCTAATATTTAATATCAAATATTATCAAAATTTTAAATTTAAACGCTTTTCAATAATTTATGTAGTTAAACGATTATTATTATTTTTTTAATTTCAGTAAAATACTTATGAGAAATCTTAAACTGATTTTTCAAATCTTGTTTTTAAATTAAAAATACTACGAATTCAACAATTGATAATATAAATAATTATTTACAAAAATGTACGTATATATAAAACTCTAAATTAATTTAAATATTTCTACATCTTAATCGAATTTGGTAAAACTTTGAGCTATAAAACAATTTAATAATTTAAAACGATTAGCATAGGTACAAATGTGTTAGAAGAATCGGAATTCACACTCATATTTTTCATATCTTTCATCATTCTAAATTTATATATTTTTAAGTAAACAAAAAAATATATATACATTTATATTTAATTTATTAAATAAATATTTTTTTATTTTTACAAGTAATAAACAATCTATATAAATATTAAATAGCTAAACACAATATGAATGTGTGATAAAAATAACAATTATTTTAACCCGTTGATGATACTCTCTATTAGTTTGTTATTAATTTAATTTAATAATAAACCACAACACCACTTACGCTTCAGATATCTCGAATGATTGCTAGGTATTGTGGGAGTAAGTAGACAAGTTTTTTATTAGTTGATTTGGATAATTGTTTAATCATTAATGGAATCTTTTATAAAAGATTTTTGCTTCATCATTTATTGATATGAGTTTTGAGTCAGTATATTAAATAAATATAAGAATACTTTGATTGGAGAGGGTCTATCAGTTTATACCACACTAAGTATATTTCATGATATGTTTTGTGATATTATTATTTAAGTAATTTATTTTATTATTAGTAATACAATTGGTTAAATTAATTTTTGTCGAAAACTTTAATTAAAAATAATTTTTATGTATTTAAAATATAATAATACACTTAAAGTGTTTTCCGTGGTTTTTTTTTTACTATAACAAAATAATGTATATCATTATTTATAATTTAAATTTGTAATAACTTCCAAATTTAAACTTAAAATATTATAAGCTTAGCATAAATATTTTATAGATATTTTAGTTTCAATGTGAACTACTTCTAAAAAACTTTGTATTAAATTATCAAGTCTTAGCTATAAAAATAATTCCATATTTTTAACTGTGATACAATTTGCAGATTTTTGCTATTTTAGCAAACTTTTAACTTCAAATTCTCATACAAATAAATTGTACATATCCGGCATGGCAATACCACTAATCTCATTTTTTTTTTTTTATTATTGGTTTTTGGTACCACTGTATAACTTTATTATTGCGCGTATTTATTTTCTGTAATTAGAAATTTTATTGTGATTTTCCTTCCGAAAAAATCGTTTTTAGTAATACCTCTTAATATTACCTTTTAAGTAAACATGGCTGTGGTGATACCTCGTATGTAAATACACTGTTTGGAATACCTTGTATCTTATATTTTGTATAATTTTATTTTGTGTTTGGTGGTGCATGGGACTTTTGATCCAAGTTCATACTATTTCTTTTTTACTATAGAACTTTGATTAAACAGGTATGTAAACCTTTTATGTTGTTGATAATAATATTACGTACATATATTAGATAATACATTAAAATACAGATTCATAATACAATATATTATTTGAAAATGTAAGATTTAATTGTTTAAGTAATATTGTACTATTCATATTATATAGATGTTGTACATCATGTCGAATCGATATTCTCAGTCAAACAGATGCAAATTATTATTGCATTTGGCAAGTAAGTCTCATGAGGATACGATAGATCAAATCTTAATAAGTGGTATTTTACCTAAATTAAATAATATGAATAATGACAATGAAATCGTGGACAATGTTAGTTTTACTAAGTAATAATTTTTAACTTAAATCTAATAATTATTGTGTATGATACGATAAATAACATCATTTTAATTATTTTTAGATCCTAATATTTTTTGATGAAGAAATGAAGAATTGAATAGAACATATAATGATAATGAACTATTGAAGCTATGGATTATGATTACTTGGTTATCTTAGGTATTATTTTAACTAAAACCATATTATGTGTATTATTATTCTATTTCTTATTTTTTGTGTTTACATAATTTTTTGTTTAACAAACTATAACAAATTTGAACGATACGCTTAATTGATACAATAATAAATAGCACAGGAATAACGGAATGAAGAGACCTCCCATTGAAGGTACTTCGTCAAGATAAAATTATATTTATTTATTTAAAAATTATTTTTTTGATCTTCAATATTTTAATGATTTTAATAAAGAATTATCTAAAATGAATAATTCTAATAAAATTATTGTAGATAATGATGTGATTACTTCAGGTATAATTTTTAAATCAAAAAATGTTTTTATGTATAGTATAATATAATATTATTTTTTCATTTTTAGATACTAATTGTGTTAGTAATGGAAAACAAAAAAGAAGACTATTTACAGATAAAAATCAATGGACTAGAAAGCGAGTTAAAACAAAAATAATGCATGTACAAGATTACATAGGATATCATAGGAAAGGAAATCTTATATTGCATTAAATCAAATGTTCGGCAATGAAATAAATTCCTAGAAAATTAAAGACAATCAATGTTTGATGACTTTTGGAAATTTAATTAGAATAAAAAAAAAAATTGGTATAAATATGGTATCAAAACAGTTAAAAAAAAAACAAGAAACAATAGCTACTGGAAAAAGTAGTAGAAACAACTTTTCTTACACATATTTTTTAAAATCCTGAGATGTTAGCTTTCGTGTGAGTAAAAAAATGTTTTAAAATACATTAGAACTAAATTAGTGGATGCTAAAAAATTAGCTAGATTCTTTTAATTACCTTAATGGACTTCCAATAAAAAAATTGAAAAAGACTGGCTCTGTTGAAGTGAAAATTGATGAAAACCAATATAAAGTTTCTCCTCGGAGACCTGTTTTAATGATAAATTAAATTCATGGTTTGAATGTTAAGCTTTGAAGTCCAACCACTACTATAGACCAAAAACTAATAGGCATTAGTATATTATGCTCATTTACAAAAATGTGTGGAAGATGCTATTAAAGAATATATTAAATAGGCATCTTTTTTCTACATTTATGAAAAACAAAACGTGTCAATATTTCAACCAAGAAAAGATTTGTGTGATAAATCTTCTAGTTATGGAGTAAAACAGGCGAGTAAAAATGACTATCGATAGCATATTAAACAAAAAGACAGAGCACGAAAAGAGCTTACTAAAGATACAATTGATGCTCATGCATTTAAAAAAAATGTACTTACCATGGATTTGCAAGTAGTAAAATCATGCCCAGCATTAAATGCCAGTGTACTGTATTATATAGTATGAAGTTGAAAGTTCATAACTTGACAGTATTTAATTTAGTACTAGAATACCAGTGTTAAAATTATTGATGGGACGAATCAGAAGGTGACTAAACATCTGTTTCGCATCCCTTATAGTTAAACATTTAGCTCTAAATTGCATTAAATAAAATACAGCTCAAAGTAATAATGACATCATACTTTATTCAGATGGATGTGAGTACCAGAATTGTATAAAGTTTTATCGAATTACATATTTTAAATATTTTTACGTATCCATAAGAATAACTTATGTGGGATCTAATATTAAATTGTTAAGCTTTTTTACAAAACTATAAAAATGTTATCATTTATAGAAATAAAAAAAAAAATGAAAATTTCTATAAAATGAATAACTTAAAAGAACCAACATATTAAAATTGAAAACAATTTGATCAAAAATTGACCAAGTAAAGAAAATAATCATATAACCGTTTATTGAAAATGTACGTATCTATCTACGATTATATTTTGTTTTTAAGTTACATCAAAAAAACAAAATCGATTTTGTCAAAAACTTGTTTAACACAAAAATCTGTGTTTTGTTAATTTCTTGAAAAATACTCGGAATTTTTGTGAAAATGCGTATAATTTTAAATATAATACTTTCATTGCTCCGCTCAGGGCCTTTAAATGAAATGACAATAAAAATAAAATTAATTTCTTGTATCAAGAATATTATAGTTGATATTATTTTTAATTGTAATACAAGATAAAAAATATTATACTCATTATAATAACGCATAAGATAGAAATATTCCATTTATTTGTATATTGTGTATAGTATACACTACTGTATATTGTATTTTTATGTAGATATTAGTGTAAATATCTATAAGTACTTTTGCATAAATTAGTTATTAAAATATAATTTATATTTGATATAAGTATTGATAGTTTTTAATTGTTATCTCTAAATATTAACTCTTATCGAAATCATATATAAATCTATATATAGTTCCTACACAAAAACAACATTTTTTTTTATTATTTTATTAAATTCAAAATAATTTTACACAAAAAATAAATACATAATGACCTTTTACTTTGTGTAAAGTATAAAGGCTAATAGAGATATTAATTAACTTAATACTGGATAAATATAACCTAGTTGTTCTTCCTCATTTACATATTGTTAGCTCAAAGTTCCGATCTTTAAAAACATAACTGTCTAAATATGTTCACAAGGAAAACTGTAAGTATAAAAACTTTGTATATTAAAAGAACTCTGATTTTTATATAAAATAGACTTACAATATACTAAATATTCAGCAGAACTAATTTTTTATAGTAATAGTTCTAAAATTAGAATGAATTATTATCAAATCATAAGTAAGAATAATAGGTATTTAGTGCACTTCGTAGAATTCTATTGATATATTAACTACAAAACAGGTACCTATAACTATGTAAAATATTACAATTTTAAAATATATATAATTGTATTAATATTTAAATATCAATAAAAAATATTGTTACGAGGTGTCTTAAGTAGTATTTTATTTTCAAATTTGATAATAAATAAATTCACTCAAATATTAAAACTAACAATACAAAATTGGTTTTATTGTACAAATATTTACTATTTTGTATGGTGTAGGATGGAGAAACACATCTGATTCGGTATCCTTTCAAGGATTGCAAACTGGTAGTTTTTAAGAAGTTTAATATAGGTAATTTTTAAGGGCATGGCCGTTTTCGACCAAATTTAAAAAATATTGATTCTCTTTACGGTAAAAACAAAAAAAATTATATAATATATGTAAAAAAAATAATAATATTGGTATATAATTTTTTATAAGTTGCACAAATTTATTGACATTTTATCTTGACTATAAAAAATAGTGACTCTTTACAATACGTTTAATAATCGGTCTTACAGTTATATACTACATATATATTATAGTAGTTGCCATCACTATTAAATACGACGACCACTAATCAAATAATTAATGACAAATATTAAATATAGCTAAGTTTTAATCATTTTCAATATGTCTAACATAAAATAATACATTAAGCTTTTGTATTGTGTAATTTTCAAAATTGCCTATTTTATATTACTATTATACTCAATAATTATTGACAAAAATTGTATATGATTATTTTATTTTTTTGTATAATATTATACATATTGTAACATATTAACATAAAAATAATGTTAATATGTAGATATATTCTTATATTTTAAATAATTTTTTATATTTTATTTTACAATATTTTAGGCAACTTATATTTTTAATCATTTTCAAAATTACATAATTATATAATTGCTTTTATTTTACAAAAATTATATATCAATATTATTTTATTTATAATTTTTGTTTTGGCCGAAAAAGGAATCAGTCTTTTTTAAATTTGGTTGAAAAGTGAATCGGTCGAAAAGGAAAGGGTACGTTTTTGTATACAGGTCGTGTTATGTGTACGTAATAAGTGATTATTATATTCTGTATGATTGTAGTAGTGTAGTGTATAATAAAATAGGGTAGAGCTCCCAGGTTAGCACTTAAAACCTAGACGTTGTTTTTGTGAACATTTTCCCGAAAACAAGGTCGAGATTGTAAATACATCCAGAGTGATCCATCTTAAATAGATATAATACTAAATTAAAATCAGTTTTTTTAAGTATAATTGCATTATTAGGGCTTTAAGTATGATTTTCAAAAGATTTGTACATTTTAATTGAAATAACTTACCATTTGCAATCCCCTTAAAATAATAAGAAAAATAATTACATTGTTATACCTTATATATAAGATGTTTTGGAAACGTTCACCATGCAGTCAAGTCAATTATGTATGTTTCGCAGTTGGGCTTAAGTTTCATCATTCGTCTAAAGTATTATATGTATTTGAATATTAGAATAATAATTTTAAAACTCAAATAAAATAATTGTTAATATTTACTTACATATGATCAATAAACTTGAATGTATTCGTTTGAATACGTTCTAAATCTGATGTTACACAGATAATATGACTAAGAGTAATATTCTTCAACGACTGTAATTGATCTAAAATAAAAAAATCCAAATCAATTTTTAATTATTATGTTATGATTCGCAAAAATATAATCGTAAAAAAATTAGATTTTATGTTATATTTTTATTTTCTGAACATAAAAATAATTGTTTTAATTTTAAGCTAAAAATGTTACAAACCAATTCACGTTTTACACCATTATAATATGTGCCTTCAGTATTGACTTATTAGTTAAAAACTATAATCTATTATTTTATAGTGTAATATTATAATAATTTAATGTATGCGATGCTACTGAAAAATGCGTATAACTTAACTACTAATAAAATATAGAAAAATAAAAGGGCGAAGTAGGTAACCACTCTGATGTACAGTAGGTGTCGAGTATACTTCATCATTGAATAAATCACTATAATATATGATAATATGTTAAATTGTCAGTCAATATTTTACGGTCATATATTTATATTGTTATTATATAGTAATTTATTTTAAGATATTAGTAAAACGGCAGGTTGAATACATTTTTGCCAAAAGATTATTTATTACTATATAATTAAAAGATATAAAAATATATACATTATACTTGTGTTATATATTATTATTTATTGTTGTAAAATTTTGAGTCAATATCGACTTACATAGAGAACATTTAACGGTGTAAAAAGTTATGTAGTATAAATATGCTGCAATAGTATAAAATTATTCTAAATGTCTTGAGAAATTCATTGTGAATATAAAATATAATAATATGTGAAAAAATTGAATATCCCTATCAAAAATATATTTTTGAATTAAAACAAAATAATTAAAATTGTTATTTTTAATTTAAATATCCAATTTTGTTCAAATTATAACTTCAAAAAACTAATTGTGTTAATATATATTTATAATTTTTTGATTTCAGTATTAATAATTTATGAAGAACCTTGTATTCAAATTTTAAGTTTTTGATTGAGTAAAAATTGTTTTATTGACATTTTTAGAGAAAATAATTGGCTCAAAAAAAGTTAAATATATTGAAAATTTTACCAAGTTTATAGACAATTTTATTCTAGTATATACATTTGGTGAAAATTGAAAATACCTACTGCTATTCGTTTTTTAATTATTAAAAATATATAATATAAATATATATTATTCAATATTGTTAGGAATAGAGGCTAACACATAGTCTTCGCTCAGAATTTTTTTTGTATACAATGAATTATCATCTTAGAAATCAAATTTAAAATACCCGTAATGGTTTATAGTGATCTTTGATGTACAATCAATACCTAACATAAAGCTAAATGAATTACTCGTTATTTTTATCTTTTTACTTACCCGAAGTAAAACTTCCTGGTTGATCTTTGACGTCGTAAAAGAAACGATCACCGTTTCTAAATCGATAAAAACTATCAGCAATAACACAACTTCCAGTAGGGCCAAACATGGATCCGTTTGTTTTATTTTCCAATAAAATTCCAACATAATAATCAATATCATCAACCGATGAATAGAAATCTTTTAACTGGTCAATTTTCTATACATATAATTGGGCTAGGTAAAGTTATTTTAATATTTCAAAACAAAAATGAATAAATTAGGCGAAGAAAGATATTTACTTCTGATGGTATGTAATCCAATAAATCATCAAATGAATTCACTTGTGGCAGCCCGCATAAACTTCTTAATTTAGTGTAAGGAGGAAGACCAACGTCACGACCACGCTGTATATCATAAGAAAGCAGATCAAATCCAGTAGTGTTGACTGATGGACTTTGAACAACAATATTTGAAATCTTTAAATATAAATATAAATTAAATTCTTTATAGATAGGTGTTTTAAACAACAAATTATTTTGTAATTACAAGGTTATTGTATGATGATTGGGGTTCGCGTCCAGTAGATTCGGTTAAGCCTCTAATTAATCCATCAACGTTACCAATCAATGAATCTGGTCTTAAAAACGACTTGGAAGGTTCTTCCACTTCATATATAGTGTAATTTTCAGTCATATAGCTGTAAAATATTGCAAAAATAATAATTACTTTACAAAATAATAACTAATAAGTAAAAACTTTATATAAAAAAAATATCCATTTATATCTAATTAATACAGTTCAATTAATATTTAAACATACTTTTAATGTATGTAAATCCTTAATATTAGGTTTTAACACAACCGCTCCCTAATTATTTTATTATTAATAAAAAGTATTTCATAGTAAATCTATCGCTGTCTTATTTATCTATGTTTTGTATAAATCTACTAGAGATCATGTATGCTTAAAATCATACTTATATTTAAATTATTTCAATTTGACGATTTTTTTTTTTTTTTTAATTAATTTGTATTACAATTGAACTTTTCAAAATAAAATATGCCAAATTTATTGTAGATATTCTAAATTCTTTATAAAAGTCATACTTATTAAAAACAAATATGTATTCAACTTGGATTCATAATTTTAATATCTTCTGATAATAACACCATGCATTACACAAACATGGTACTGGGTATAGAATTGTTAATATTTTTTAAAATTATTTTATTCCAATACAAAAATGTTTCTAGAAGTAATTATGTCACTTTTATTAATCTGTAAATACTTGAAATTTAAATAAAGAAAATAAAAACAAATACACTACATTTTATACAATAATAAACAGAATAATAAAAAATAATAAATGTTCAAAAAAACTACTGAAAGTATTCGAATTATTTTTTTCTTTTGCATTTATGTGAGTAAGTATGTTTTGATATTTATTCAAAAATACTACTCTTATTGGGCATTATAATCTATCTATTACAAATTTAGTACAGTAAATCATTTCTATAACAAAATAATTTGGGACCAACACATTCCCCCCCACCGCTATAGAGAGGATTTACTATATTTATTTCACACGTATGAATAGTTAAAATAGGATAAAATTATTTGCAATAGTTTGAGTTAATAAATTAGTCTAATATTTTAAACTTGCATAACATAATAAATTAATAAATAATTATAAAGATATTTTCTATTCTTAGATTACGACTTTTAAACTAAAAATTAAACATTAAGGCTTTAGGATATTAAAATATTTAATATACTTCAATTTAGCAGGAATTATGTTGTGAAGTAATCGAAAAGCACCACTAGTCATTTCTTGTGCCACAGCAGGCATTAACGTTGGATCATAATTAGTTTCGTTATTTAAACCATATTCATTCATATATTTTTCACCTAAAATAAAATACGATTAATAAAAAATTATTAATTCTTTAAATATGAAGTCTTCCTTACCCAAAATGATCGGCAAAAAATGATCGTATGTAATAATTTGAGTAACAGCTGCAACGATTCTACGTGTTTCTTGGTAAACAGTTTCATCAGTCCATAAAGGGTGATCTTCTTGTAATTTTTTTGCAATATAATTATGGAATCTTAGGAATAAATTTTGAAATAAAGCTATTGCTATATTTTGGTTAACATTTACATCTCCTATATACACAAAAATATTTAATATTAATTAAATAAAAATATATTATACCTTTATTATTCTATGAATATTTTAGTTGCTTTTTAGTTAAAAATAAAGATTTAATTTGGCATTAACAAATAAATAATCATTATTTTTTTATATTTTTTTTATATTTAGCCTATAAAGTTACGTATGAAGACTTAATAATTGAGTATCGTTAGGTACTACCTAATAATATATGACACTAAAACGTTTAACAAAAAAAAAAAAATATTTAATGTTGTGGAATATGTTTTTTGTATTTTTAAGATTCTAAAGTTCAGCTTTGCAATATTATTTTTAATATTTAAAAAATTATCTATTACCTGCAACAAACGCAATTACTACTTGAGTCTCATTTCCTTTTTTTATAACTTTACTTGAATCCTGAGGACAATAATCTTGATTTCTAATTTTATTGTATAATAATTGTCCTCCACTAAATAGACGCAATTGATTTGCCAATTCAGTATCGGAACCATACACATTTGACGAGTCGATAAAATGTGTGTTTTTATTAAGCTAAATTATAAATAATAAAAAAATAAAAATGTAGTAAATTATGGATAGTTATTCTACTATTGATGTTTAAAATTAAAAGTGAGAACATTAGTGTACTACTAGCACAAAAATTGCTTTACATCAAATTATACGATACAATTTATGAATATCATATTGTATAATATAATGATGTAAAAATACATAGTTGCATTGTCAGAAACATAACTTTTACCATAAGAAATTATTATTTACTTAATAATATAAACAATATTTAAATTAAAATAGGTACCAACTTGTGCATTGGTTTAGTAATAATAATAATAATAATAAATACTAACAACTGTGTCAGGAACTAAGGAACAATTATCAGCTGATGAAGTTACTAGACGCATGAATTTTAAAATCGTCATATTGAATTTTCCGTACACTGGATCGTCCGGAGATAATGGAATGGTCGCCTTACACTCTGTTGGTGGATTCTCGTCCTGACAATGGTTTAGGGCAGCTATATAATACGCAGGCGCGGTTAAAACATTGAAAATAAGTTTGATTCGTTCATAAATTCTAGTTTAATTTTACCAGGAAAAGATGAATTCACACTACGAACTGGAGAATAAGCTATATCGTGGGTGACAAATTGGGCCCATGGTACTAATATTTCATTGTTTTTATGGTCACAAATCCTTTTTACGTCTTTAAATATCGTTAGAGTAAGATTTCGAGCATTTGGTAATGGACTTCCATCCGATTGTAGCCGAAAAGCTGAGATCCCTGAAGTCATAATATTAAGATTAAGTTATAATGTAATTATTAAAAATTAAACATTATTTTGAATTACCATCACTAAACACCGGATCTATGTATCTATAAAATGGAGTTAGTGCTGCGCCCCAGCTAGGATTTTGCAAATTATTGCATGATCCATTGACTGTTCTGTATTTTGCGTTAGGGTCACACGTTATCTGTGGTGCACATTTCTCAAAATAATCATTGTTGATGGTCGCCACACTATTTAATCTTAAAGTGGATATTTTCTAAAATACGGAAAGTAGTTTTTAATTACTATAATAATTTATAAGCTATTTAACCAACGATTGATTTGGTTAGGTTAATATATATTTACCGCCGTTGGTTTATTGAATATCATAAACAACACATATAAAACAATTAATATGCACAGTATAAAGGACACAAAGAGCACCACATTTCTTAGTGTACACTTTTTCGATTTTGACTTTAAACCAATTAGAGGGCTGAAAATATCAAGATTTAGTATTAAAATATTTAGTCACAATTATATAATTGTTTAATAATTTTGTTATTGATATATTAGTTTATATTTTGAATTGCAAATTGTTGCGTCAGATAGTATTTTAATTTATTTCAATATATTATTATTATTTTGAACGAATTAGATAAATAGATAAGAATTAGATAAAACCATGACGTTTAATTATTGAACAAATAGTCAAAATACAATAGTATTAAAAAATTACAAAATTTAGTTATTAGCAAATTTAATATATAAAATGCCATGTCATTTTCTGAACACAAATGTATAGATTTGTAATTGTCTTTAATGTCTTTATGACTCTTGAATCATTAATGCACTAAATTACTTATTAATTAGTCATAATGTAAATTTTGTATTACGCTTTAATAATTTATAATATTTAAACTATGTAAAAAAAGTCTCCTTATAAGTATTCCAATTTGTGCGGTATAGACTCAAAATTGTGTCAATAATATTTTATAACTTTATAAGCACAATTGAAGAATTTCGTTGGTATTCGGATTAGGTTAGGTATATTCTACTAAACAAAATATGAGCACACTGATGTACGCAAAACACATTTATAATTACTTAAAATTAGTTATAGAACACTCAAAAATCTACTTATATATAATGTTATACGCAGTGCTTGAAACCGATATTGAATACCAATTTTGAATGCCAGTTAAAACCGTTAAAAATCGAAATCGAAATCGAAAAAAAACAATGACGGTAACCAAAACCGATATCAAAAAAATATAAAATTAAATAAATTATTATAATATTATCTAACATTTAAATTTTAAATAGCTGAGCTGTTATAAATAAAACAATACAATTTCAATTATTTCAAAATTTCTTATCAAATAGTCAACTGTACATATTGGGTCGTCCAATTTTTCAAAAGTCCGATGGAAATACGGTATAACGTAAAAATGTGGAAGTCTCTACTAGGAGATGTGGGTAATTCGATTGAAAAATTATTCTATACTCCATAACTAATAACTAATAAGTAAAAACTAGCAAAAACTAATAAGTAACTAATAAGACGTAATGGACAATTAGTATACAAAATATAAATGTATAATGTTATACGCTATACGGTATAACATTGATGTACTTTAGTAATTCATCTTAAATAAACAATATGTATATAAACTATAAATATTATACGCTGTATGTGGTGATGTGTATAACATTGAAGGTATATCAAATATCAAATATAAATTAATAATGATTTGTAATTTTTGGCGAATATTGCAGTCCATTTACGTTTTGTAATACATTTTAGGAATTCTACATTTAGTTATAATTTGGTATTACGTAGAAAAAACACGTTACGCTGCATAGAAATTACTTATAATATCTAAGTAATTTCTTTACAGTAATAATAATTATTGTATAAATATTATCGTTATTGGGATTAAAATATAATAACTTGATTGGCAATCGTATCATGATATTGAGTTATTACTTCAAAATTCATTTCCACCATTCAAATCTCCGTAATTTTGTTATTGTCTATCTTGGTCTTTGCCTACATTACTATTATAGTATTATGCCGTTTTCTCGCCAAAAGAAAGTGGTGACAGCGATGTAATTGTGACATATATTATTTTTAAATTGCCATGTGCTCGGTAACAACATCACTATAAAAAAAACTGTTTGAAAACTACTGTTGAGAAACTGGATGTGTCATATATGTCAGTCTCTTTCTAGTTCCTTTAGCATCGGGTTATTGCTTATTTGATTTTTGCTTATAAAATTACAAATTATAATTATCTATTTAAAATGGGAAGAAAACAAACCAATCCAATAAGTAAATTATTTTTTACTTATAATATTCAAAAATATAAGTTATGCTAAAAGGCTGTCATAGTAATAATTTTGAGACGCATATAAGATGTTACCACGCAAAACACAAAAATACTCTCAATTAAAAACGTCCGCTTGATGACCCTACTATAACACTTCCACCATTAAAAGTAATTAAGTTTTAAATTCATGTACCTACTACATATTTAAATATTTAAATGGAACTTATTGAAGATTTTATATACATATCATTGATTACCAGGATTCGGGACTTATAGCATTTGCATATCCATTATAGATTTAGAACAACATAACATAGTGATATATATAAATACATTTAATAGTACAAAGAATTCAATTATAAAAATTTGTTTTGTTTATTTTTGCTTATTTTATTTTTTTTGTTATACCTAGTGATTATTTTATCATTGAACACTCATTATTTTATCAAGTAATGACTTTTTCATTTTTTTTTTAAATTTAAATATTCTGTATTAATGAAAAGAAAATATATATAATAATTATTAGGTAATACTAAATGATATATAATATTTAGGATGGTTAGTTACATGGAGTAAAAACTTAGCAATGCATACCTGTAGTTACCTACTTATTTTAATTAAAAGTAAAAATGTTTTTTTTGAACTAATATTTCAGTTTTATCTCAGATAAAATAGCCAATAGGTTATCTCATTTTTTATTATTTATAATTTAAAATTGTTGGTAGAAACATATTATTTCTTTTTTAAATTTACTATTAAAGTATTCTATACAGATATAAATCTTAGTCCTATAAATAGAGTTTAAATTTGAACCAATGCACTATTACAGCATCACACCAATGTCTAATACACTATAATATATTATATACCTATTAAGTACTATTATTTTGATAATGTTTGAGAAATTATTTTATAAGTCATGGATAACATTTTATTGTTGGGTTTTGATTTTTTTACACGTTCAACATTTATAATTACACAAATACATATTTTAATATGTTTTGAAATATTTAGTAATGTTAACATTTTAAAACAGAGTTTCTAGATTTATTTACTGAAATCTTAGAATAATACCAAATGTATATGTATTAACTTTTAATATAATTTAGTGTTGAAGTTTTAGTGGCCGATTCGTAAAATTAAGAAGTCTCTTTGGGTGTGTGAATGTGCGATGTACTCTCGGTACTACTACTTAACCGTACAGTGATGATCAATACCGATAATAAAAAATGAATCTGAAATCGAAAAAATAAATACCGATATCCAAAACCGAAACCGAAATCGGAAAAAAATAAATACAGATATTCGAAATCAAAACCGAAATTGGAAAAAATAATGTCGGTTTCAAGCCCTGGTTATCCTTTCAAAAATTTAGGATAAAATGATATGATGACTTAAAATGATGTGACAATACTCAAAATGTCAATAATTTTCTAGATAATAATTATTTTTGTAATAAAAGAATCGCGCTATATTATATGAATATATGAATAAAAAAACATCGTATGGTTATAAATATTAAATACTTATACATAATATAATAAATAAATATAATATCTTCGAAGCCCTCAACCCAACACATGACAACACCAACAAAATAATCACATTTCTTAAACAAATTGATTTATATATAACTTAATTTAAGTAACCTTTGTACACTTACATGTAACAAAAAAGAAAAAACCAATTCATATGTAAAACTAATTTAAGAAAATTTCATTTAGTAATACAAAAGTTGACGACAAAATGTAAACAAAAAATAATAAATAATAAGTGTATATTATTATAATTAAAAACCTGATACGTTTATCGCTCTTCTCAGAATCTAAAATAACTATCAGAAACATATACATTTAAACAATTAAACCAACTTGAAAAAAGTAATCAATATCAATTTATAACTAGATATGTATTGAAATTGTTTTGATGTATGTTAAGCATGTCAAACTCGAAGCATTACTTGGACTAAGGCTAATGTTTTTATTATCATTTGATTTGGTTCATATTTTGCTTTATTTTTCATTGCGGCTAGAGTTGTATAAAAATTAATAACGAGCCACGTGTTTGAAATGCTTAATATATTTTATTATTACATAGGTAAGATATGATTATTATATTTAGAACTTAAGTCATAAAACTAAGTAAATCAATCATTAAAAACATCAATTGTATGTGATATTTATAAATAATTATAATATCTAAATAATTACAATAGTTACATCATTGCTTACATATGAAAATTATCTCTTATAGTTTTAAGATGAAAATAAATTATTATGAATTATTGATAAATCCACAAACACTTAATCATTTGCTCAAGAAAATAATATAATATAATTACGATCTATATATGAATAACTTTTTGAAAATTATCTCTTATGGTTTTTTAAATGAAAACTTCGTTCGTTCGAAATCATTTTCTTTTAATTCATAGAAATTTATTATAAATTAATGAAAAATAAATGTATACGTTCGCAAACAGTTAATCATTAATTATTAAAGAAAATAATACAATCTAATTGCATTCCAAAAATAAATAACTTTTTGAAAATTTTTGGGAAATTATAGTTATGCTAACAATCTGTAATATACGACTCTGGAAAATATGTCGGGTAAAACCGACAATGTTGTTTGTCAGTTGTCATAACTCAAAGTAACCATTTTTTAGAACTGTGCAATGGAAAATATAATAAATATAATATACTAGAACTGTAGTTATATTATGACTTTTCGATATATATTAAACGAAAAATATAGAGTAGAAATAATCTCCTTAGTTTAAAAAGTCTCATATTTTTTTTTTAAATAACAAGTGTGTAATAATAACTATTTTCCTTATAATGTTATAAAAACCGAGTAAGTAATCCATAAGCAAAACCATTTTTATTAAAAACAGCTTAAAACAATTTTTTCTTTATAATGTATTAAAAAAATATATTTATATATATATAAATAAATAGATACGTATGATATTCTCCAAATATATTTAATCTGTTAATAACATTACCTATTATGCAGATTTAGTGAATAAACAATCCTATGTTACAAACTATATTTAATTAAAATGATATCATTTTGACTGTTGTAAACTCTCCTAAATTATTTTTGTCGTCTTTTTTAATAATAATTAAAACTATCTATTAAAATTATCTATTATTAGTTATTAGTTTTTATAAAAATAAATGCATTTTTCACTAAATTTTTATTCCCTTTTTTGAAAAGAATTCTATAAAACTTTTAAATGTAAACAAATATTTTGTTATATTGATTAAAAACCAAATAAAAACAATTTTTTTTTATAATTCTTAATTATAGCTTTTAAATAGTATACACTTATAAGTTTATTAAAAGTCTTGTTAATAAAAATAATACTCACGAATTTTCATTTGTAAACAGTTTAACCTTTCTTCTGAAAATATTTCCCATCTTACATAAGTTCATTAACTACAGCAAACTACGATATTGAAGTGAGCAATAATCTGCAGTATCCGTGTGTAGCTGGATTTAAACTGAAAGTAATAAACTATTGTACGTGGTCTCACGATATTAACGAATAACCGCTATCGGATTAACTCGATAGTGTTCTTAATACGCTAAGATTATTGTCATCGTTATGTGTAGAGTCAATAAAATTATAAATCTTTATTGATAATAATTATAATGCGTTTTTTTCAGATTTATTAAGAAGGATTATCTCATTTGAATACAAAAAATAAATAGGTACCTAATTATATTATTTTTCTGATAATTTGGATATCGGATATAGTAATTAACTAATTAGTAATCATTTATCACTTTAATTATTTTATTAAATTATAATTTTGTTACTTCGTGCTTGTTCCTTTAAATAATAAAAATTTAAGACAATTGAAAAAATAAATAATTATTTTGTGTAAACTGCATACAATATCGTGTTACTGAATTATCGATAGTCCGCTATCGATATAAACTAGTAACAGTATAACGGGCCACCTGGTAGCCTTCTTGCACACTGGAACGATCGTGGCGCTGTGGTCTGTCCCCCATACACATCCAGACATATTATGTATAAGCGTTAGTTACGTAAGAAATTTATAATAATATATTCATAAAAAGATTCTCACCAAACCATATTATAACTTCTACCTGTAAGTTTCTGATACTACCTACGTGAATGACCACAATGTGGTCTACCACGTGTCTGCGCATATAGTCTAACTTAATGTAAAACATAATATGAATATATTTTATTATGAAGTAAAAACGTTTATTGACAACATAGGTAATTATATTATATCGATGAAAAAAAAACATGAGATCAAAATACATTTTGTTATTTTATATTTTCTTCTTGAGTATTAAGGAATTATTTACAAATAGTTTGGTGTGGTGACAGGAAAACAACGCGTATTGAGTGGTAGTGGTGGTAGTGGATACTGACACAGCAACATCGGTATGCGGCGTCGTAGTTCGAATATTTTTGGACTGATGTTGCTGCATTCATCCGAGAACCACATAATTTAATAATATAATATAATACGTAACCAAATAAGATTGCGTGACAACCATACAATCATACATTTTTTTTTACCAAAATCTAACTTTATAATATTTCATCGGTAACGAATTCATAAATGACCGAAGAATAACGTACCTACCTACGTATATTTATACATTTTGTGGATAGAAGATAACTTACTATATATTATGTTTATTTCTTCAGTTAATTTATGTTAAAACAAACAAAACCTAATGATATAGATACTAAAGTCTTAAGTATATACTTTAGCTAATCCGTTAGGACTTTGATAATATACGATTGAAATTCTAATTAGTACGAAAATCGACAAAAATATGATAATATGTAATTTATTTTGTAGTTAAAAATGTCATATATATTTTTTTTTTATTTACATTAGACTTGCAAACTGAATAAAAAATTCTTCATACCTCATGAACTTTATTTTTATACAAGAAATTTAGCATTGAAATAGACATTACGTTTATTATAAACGATTAAAGTTAATTTTGTTGGTGGTATTAGAAAAACGTCTAGATCAGAGCTTCTCAATATTAGTTGTAAATACATTTACTACCCGAATATTTTAAAAATTTGCTCGTATTACTTGATCTAATAACCTTTTATTTGCTTATCAAAAAAATGTAAATGTTTTTTTGTTTTAAAGGGAGATATCGTTCAATACCATGAGGTCGAGAAACGTTATAGCACAGATAATAACGAATTTTGTTAATTTATTATATTATTCAAAAGATAAAGTAAACATTTGTAACATTTAACTATTACTTAAAATATTATCATTTTTGATATAAAAAGATTTCGAAATATTAATACTTATTTTAAATTATTAATTATACATTTATACACACGAAATATTCACAACTTTCTATACAGTGGTGTATTTACGGATGAGAGGTTGATATGAGAGATAAACTCTCCTCACTTGGTCTTTTTTACTGATATAGGTATAATATCGTTTTATATATTTATGGCGGTATAAGATAATATCACAGAAAAGTTCTACACTTTATTATAATATTGAATATTGATATATTAATTGCAATATTATGGTTAGTTGCCGCAGTCCATACACTGCTTACTACTAAACATGATTGAAAACAATGAAAACGTTTCGTATTGTAAAATATCGCTAATCGTCATTATTGTCAATAACCATTCGTCAATAACCATGCTTCTAATAATAAGCGTTTGATGACTATTAAGAAATAGTTCGTGGACTTTAATAAATAAAAAATAATTTTATTTTTTATCTCTCACTATTACAAACATTTCCGAATAGTATTGAAAATGAAAAACCGGAAGCTAATGAGTTTTAAATTTCATTATCTTCTGAAGTATACAAACTGAAAGAAATATTATTAATGTAATATTACTGTACTCTAAGGCTAGGAACTTCACGTAGGTACCAAAAAACCTTATAAAATACTCTAAAAAAAATGCTTAACATATTACAGTGCAAGGGCACGTATTAATATACAGTAAAGTATGTTATAAGTTATATTTTAATATATATTTGCATTCGACATTCTAAATAATTCCAATAACACAGAATAGAGATAAAAATCAAACTAAAAAAATAAAATACAAATAATTGTTATCATTTATTATTGTATTATTTTATTTTTATTTTAACATAACTCACACCCACTAACGAAATTCAAAACATGTGTATCGGTAACCCGTTTAATGACAAGATATTATACTCGAAAGTGATAGAAGGATGGCATTCAGTAGAGCGATTTCCACTTGGTTACTATGTTATAGAAGCATTTTTATACCTATTTCTTTACTCATATATTATTTGTATAAAAAGTGTTATACATATTTATTTTTGTACCATTCTATTTACAAATAATGTTACTAGAATTAGATAAAATTATTTTTAACTCTTAACGTTTAATTTTTCGATATAATAATAATTAGGGCTAGGATTTCTATACAGTAAAAAATTATAAAATATGCATTTTATTTATCAAAATATGTGAAAACAATTTTTTTTTAATATTAGCTTATATTATTATTTATTAGTTATTGTTATTATATTCTGTTATTATGTTTTTTTAAATTTTCAAATGTGAACGACTGGTGATTGGATAAAATAATAGATTTATATAGACTGAAACTTTTTTTCACATCACACGATGTTGTTGGAGCATATTTAAATGATGCGATTTGTCCCGGAGTGCTGAATTTAAAGTAATATTAACATTTTTTTTTTACGTTTCATATTCATCGTTTATAATACTACAAATTTTTATAAGTGTTTTAAATCTCTTATTCTTCTTTAGTACCAAATCCATTTTAATTTAAATAGGTAGTTTATATTTATGACAACTCGATAAAATTCGATAAATAACTCAATAATTGTAGACGTTCATTAAATAAATACCATTTAAAATTAATAAGATACTCAAAAATGTAAATTTATGCAATTATATGCATTATGTTCAAAATATGCAAAAGTATGCAAAAAAAAAGTTCTACTTAATCGTGAATAAGTTAAATTATGGATATATCTGACAATCAATCAACTTGGACTTTAGGAAAAAAAACATACAAATGCTTAGAAATCCTAGCCCTAATATTAATAATAATAATAAACTAAGTACATACTATTATAAATTTGTAATAAGTACATGGTATAAAAAAAAAAGTATTCAATAGCTTTGTACAATCAGTTTATAGGTACTCTGTTTTTATCATACTATTGTTTTTATACAGATTGATATTTTGAAATTATTGTTTAATTTATTTGTTAGAAAAATTCTGAAGTTATTCCTTTCCTCATGGGTCACATTGTCAGTTCTCACATACCTCCGTTAGTTGCTATAGTGATAATTATTAAGGAGTCACACGAAAAAGCATTAATAGTTTTCCTAAATTAAAGTTTTATAATAGGTATACAAATTTATTAATTTTTACTTTTGGAAAACGGATAAGTCACAAGCTCACTTTCACTAGCGACATGTGACAATTATTTTTAGTACTTCTATTCAACATGGTATTTGATATATTTTCTAGGGTAACCAAGATTTCATATATATTTATACATTTTAAGCCCATACCTACAAAAATCGCTTGCTATGGTCTCCAATAACTTCTTTATCTGGACAATTACCCTTTCAAATCTCATAATTTTATTTTATTAATATATATTGTTCAAAATTAATCCAATAATATTTTTTATTTAATTAAGTTATAGTTGAAAAATAATGTTTGTAACAATTTATAGAACCATAATATTATACTCCTATTAAAAAATGTTTTAATAATAATACCTATAAAATGAGACCTTTTACTGCATGAATTATAAAATAATTGGACTACAATATGGAATAAAATAAATATTTTTAAGTACATTTTAAGTTTGAGAAATGTGTAATTACGATCGAGGATGTATTATTGAGGTATTCTTGTATTCTAATCTCATTAGAAAAATACTTATACAATTGAATTAAATCACCTTATTTTATTTAATATATTTTATGCCAGAAAAAAATATAAATTTATCTTAACATCTTTATAACACTTTTGATTTAATCAGTTGAGTAATTTTAATTACATCCTAATTATTACCAATAATGCCAATACATGTTTAGTTTTTAATTGTGTACTTACTCATTGAAAAATTATATCTTTATTATTTTTAGTTATGTAGAATGGAGTCTTCATGAACCATATTCAGGCGTATACAATTTTGAAGGACAAGCTGACATTGAATATTTTTTGACAATATCCAAACAAGAAAATATGAGCGTACTTATTAGACCAGGACCGTTCATTTCAGCTGAAAGAGACTTGGTGAGTATAAACTTAAGTGTCAAAAATATTGTAGATTCCAATGCATGATGATTTATAAATTTATACATAATAAAATAGTATATTTTTTGATAAAGCGATTATAGTCATTTATATTATTAATAAGTAATAGCATTATGCTATGTTTATTTAATTTATCTCAAATATATTGCATTAATATAATTATACTTATTTATTATAACAATATATATTTAATATTTATCAACTTATATAACTCAGAATGTATTAATCTTTCTGTAATTAGCCACCGTAAAAGATTAAAAATAGGTTCATAGCATAAATAGATGATATCATAAAATAAATCAAAAAAATCAGTGCCTATAAAAAAATATATAATAATATCATATCACAAAATAAATCAAAAATATCATTGCGTATAATAATATACATAATACTATAATATACGTAAAAAAGTAAGTACATACGAAAAATGTTTTTGAATTATAACAAAATAATTAACATAGTAATCTATTGTTGCCTTTATATATTTTTTAAATTTTATGGTTCCAATATGAACTACTTTTAAGAAATCTTTAATTAAATTATCAAAACTTAGATAGAAAAATAAAATAAATAATACATTTTTAACAACAAAATAGTTTGCCTGTTTTTTTCTTCAATTTTCACGAATTTTGTCAAAATTCTTACTTCAAACGCATTTAAAATAAAAATTATGTCTATTTATTTTTAATATTATTATAGCAACTTATGTGGGAACTGGGAATTTAATTTGTATTTATGCTTCTATTTTATACATTTTTAAAATAATGTACCTAGTGAATAATTTTTTATAAAAATTTACAGAAAAAAAACTAAAAAAAATTACAATTTCTCGTGATTATAAATAGTTCAAAAAAGCTAAAATATTTTCCAAATTTTATTGTACATATAAAATGTTAGTATAAACATTTGATGAAAGTTACAAACATCTACATGTTTCGCTTTCGAGTTATAACAATACAAATAACAAAATCGATTTTATCAAAAATTAAATTTGCTTAAAAAGTCCCGTTTCTTAAAAAATTTTTTAAATTATACAGAAAAAAATATTTTAGTGAATTACTTAAAAACAAATTTAAAACAATTATTGTATTAAAAAAATGCGTACATTATATATGCACTTATTGTGTATTAGAAATTTGATAGTTGTATTTTACCTAATATCTATATTAGTTTTTATAAAACTATTAAAAAAGTATTATAGAAAAATACAATTGTAACATATGAAAAAATTGAAAAATAGTTGAAATAGTTTCATAAATAAAGAAAGTCAATAAAATTGAAAAATTGTATTATATAGCACTAAAATATTTTAGATTTTATTCCATATGTGCACGAATAAAATATATAACTTACTTGGCAACAATTCCGAATAATTTACAAAAAGAGAACAGCACTCGTACCTTATTGGTAGGATTCTAAATTTGAAATATTTCAAAACTAAAAATTTCACTCTTTATAAAATATTGGAAAATATTTTTCTTCTTTTGAACGTGTTCGGTTATCAACGATTAGAAATAATAAATTGATGACATACAGAAAATATTGATAGTAAATTAATATGCTAAAATATTATACACTATAAATTTTCAATATTTTTTTTTTTTTTTTTGTGGTGTCTAGGAAAAGATTTCTAGCTTACTAAATAATAAATCTAATAGTCCAAAAAAACATGCAAATACAATAACTTTCGAGCCCTAGTCCTTATTACTTATTAATTGGTTCCTTATTAGTTATTATTATTAATATTATACCTATTTTCTTTGTTTCATACAATAAATAATAAACCAACTTTTAAAAATTTTTACTTGCAAGTTGACGTAACTATAAACTTTTATATATAATAATTTTTTTATTTTTCATTGAAATGAATATTTCAAAAAAATAAATTTCATGAAATTTTAAAACCCTGCTTATTGGACAACGTTATTTTAAAATATTATAAAGCGTTTGATATATTCTAAGTATTAAATAGTGTTTATGGAATCATACAACAATAAAAAATAATATTGTTATAATTTGTAAAATCAACACATTCACAATATATTACGTTATTCAGAGTTTATATTCATTAAAAGTCTTTCAAAGTTAATAGACATATAAACATATGTATATTTTAAAACGGCTTTAGAAATACGATATATTTTATGGACAAAGTGTCTGTTTACAGTGATGTAAACAGGTTTTACAAGAAACATTATAACTGACTTTTTTAACGATTAAATTGTATTTTTTTGCAAATTATTTCTGTGCGGTAGGCATTGAATAATATACTCAGTAAGTATTACTTACTTATATACTTCAATATAAATTAGAATGATAATATTTTCCAGACGATTGGTTTAATATTCCTGAAAAATTGTGTATACTTAATTAATTTTTATTATTTTTTTAAAAATATTGCAGGGTGGACATCCATATTGGTTGTTGAAAGAAAAACCTAGTTTACATCTCAGATCTAGTGACCCAAGTAATATCAATATCAATATTTTACATATTAATTATTATACTTTGTAAATTAAAAAAACAGTATATATAAAATACTAAAATGTTATGGTAAAAGTATGTATACTGGTTATTCGACGTTTCTCCTACTGTTGTTAGTAAAATATTCGAATTTCGAATGAGATTTGGTAAATCTTAAGATACATAATCAATGCTGGTAAAATTCCAAAATTATTTACTAATTGTGTAATGTTTTCCCCTTACTTAATAAACTTACATCTAATTAAAATATTATACGTATATATTATAGTATATTATAGTATATATTAGGTACAACTTAAATTACTACTATTAAGTATAAATATAAATACTGCTTAATAGTATACTATGCATACTTTATTAGATAAACAAATGATATTATTATACAGAGTGATTAACAAAACATGCTCTTTTGTATATTATGTATATTTAAAAATGTTAAAAATTCAGATTTTGAATAATTGCATATTTTATATAAGAAAAAGAGAGGTGTGTAAGCATCATAAATTAGTCTGAAGAAATGTTTGAAAACAAGTTTGTTCTTAATCAAGTTTGTTAATACATACATTATTATGAAAATTTAAATTATTTTATACAGCGAGAGATATTTTACCTGAGAATTTTTATTTCAATTTAAATATGAAGTATAATAAAAACCTTGATACGTTACTATGTAAACAATCAATAAATTAGCCAAAAATGTACCTATATGATAAGGGTTACTTATAGTCAACACTATGTATGTACGTATAAATTAAATTTATAATATTACTAGCTGTACCCGTGCACTACGTTGCCCGTACAAAATGCATCTGTCTTAAATTTGATTGCCTGATTCTAAAAAAAAAACGAATATTCGATATACATGTAGTTGGGATACGTGCGAAATGTGCGATAAACTTCTAAGAAAAATTCATATCTACACGCCGATATCAAAAACGCACTATATAATTTGACGAATAAAAGGTCAGGTTATAGGTAGCTGGAAACCCACGGGCCGCAAATATATGTATTTATAGGTATACAATTTACACGTTTATTTTAATTAGTAATAAACTAATTAATAATTAATTTTATTGGACTAAATTTATGCCATAAATCTTCTATGTAATGTCCTCTTTAATTTAAAAAAATCTGCACGACGATTGAATAAGTAATGTCAAAGTTTATCCCAAACAGACTTCATTTTATATAGAATAGATATAGATGGAACAGGTTTTGAAATTAGATTAATATTAATTAAAGCCTATTAAAAATTGACGTACGAGCAGTATTCATTATATAATAAAATTAACTCAAATGATATAGGTATTATATTCAATATGTTACTTAAAATACGATTGTATATACATTTGAATGATATTGAATAACTGAAAAATTATAAAAACACTTTTTATATCAAGACTAGTGAAGAATATGATATATTATTGAATAAGTCTATGAATCAAAAGAAGTTAATGTTAAAAATTCAACTCCTTATCAATGACTTAGATGGTTTGATATTTTATGTTTAATTGTTTAAAAAAATGTATTACTAAAACTTTAAGCAAAAGAGAACTAAGGAGACTACGAAGTTGGTGAGATAGAAGAATGAGATGAATTAGTAAGGAACCTGATGTTTACTCTTTAGTAAACAGAAGATTTCTATAAGTAGAAGTTTTTTTTTTTTTTTTTTTTTTTATTTTTAATCTAGAATTTATACAATCTATACTACAAAAAGTACAATAAGCATAATGTATGTTTAATTAAGTGCAATAGCTTGAATGTCTTGAGAGAAGAAACCGTCCAGTGAAGATACTTCGACTTGAATTTACAATTATTTAGGTGTATTCATATTATGTTTACTTTATAAGGTCACGGGGCCATTGTCGTTTAAGTCTCCTGGTGGGATTTCCTGGGATGGAGATGGATAATAGCTTTTTTATATGGGGATTAGGGTGATTTTGAAGGCGATTCCTAAATTTTGAGTAGTATAGCTTAGCTGTATCAGTGACTTTCGGAATGTGAAGATCTGTATGAAGTGTGTGGTTTGAAATATAAGGAGGAGCATTGGTTATGAGTCGGAGGATTTTTGATTGAAACACTTGTATTTTTTTTGTATTTGATATTTTTGCCGAGCCCCAGAGCTGTATGCCATAGAGCCAGATAGGCTTAAGAAGAAGATTATATATATGAATTTTTGTTTTGAGGGATAATTTTGAGAATTTACCGAGAATAGGTCTGAGAGAGTAGAGTCGTTGATTTAATTTTAATTTTGTTGTGTGTATGTGTTTAGCCCATGTTAGACGTTTGTCGAAGGTTAGACCTAGATATTTGGCTGTTTCGGAGTTTGGTATTGGTTTGCCGTTTATATGTACCGGAGGAGGTTGTCTGTGGCGAAGAGCAAAGGTGGTGTGTACAGATTTGTTTTCATTAATTTTGACGCGCCAGAGGGAGTACCAGTGTGATAGATCATTTAGGTGTCTTTGGAGAGTAGTTGAAACCATGTCAGAATCGGTGTGGGTGGCATATATTGCTTTGTCGTCGGCATATTCAGCTATTTGTGTATTCGGATTGGTGGGTTGGTCTGCAGAGTATAGATTAAAAAGAGTTGGAGATACAACAGCGCCTTGAGGAACACCAGCTTTTATTGGGGATATACTGGAGTATTCGGTTCCTGACCTGACAAAGAAGTAACGTTCGTTGAGGTATGATTTAAAAAAAAAGGTAGTATGATGGGGGTAGGAACGATTTTAGTTTATAAAGAAGACCGGGATGCCAGACCTTGTCGAAGGCCTGTGCAACATCAAGAAATACTGCAGAAGTGTACAGTTTCTTTTCCAGAGAATAGGCAATAGTATCGGCTAGTCGGTGCATTTGATGGATGGTTGAACGGTGTTCTCTAAATCCAAATTGCGTGTCAGGAATTAGTTTCTTTTCTTTGATGATTGGGTAGATTCTGTTTAGTATGAGTTTTTCTAAAAGTTTTGCAAAGAAAGGTAACAAACTAATTGGCCTATATGAGGAGGGGTTATCTATTGGTTTATTTGGTTTAGGGAAGAGAATAATTGTGGCAAGTTTCCATTGAATCGGGAAATATGAAAGTCGGAGTATTGCGTTAAAAATATGAGTGATGTGTACTATAGCTTTGTTTGGAAGTCTGCGGGCTATTTCGGCTGTTATCAAATCATGACCAGGTGATTTACCTAGTGGAAATTTTTGTATGAATAATTTTATCCCATTTGGAGTGAATGGTTTGGGTGGAAGTGTCATTGGGAGTGGGCTATCTAGAAAATTGCGTACTTTGTTTTCTATGGAAGGAATGGTGGAATCGTTTGGGTTAAAGACTTGGGAGAGATGATGTCTGTGTACTTCTGCTTTCTCTTTATCGTTTATAGCGAGACTGCCGTCTATTTTTTTGATTGGAAATGACATTGTTTTGATTTTTAAGATTTTTCTAGTGGTTTTCCACAGAGAGCCATCTTTTTCAGTTAAGAGGCTAGTTTGTTTGGCGAAGTCTTCTGAACGTTGTTTCGCCATTTGTCGTTTGAGTAATGTGCATAGGTGATTATAATTAGTTTTATCGGTGGGATATTTTGTTCTCTGCCAGGTTGCTCTGGCACGACGTTTTTGGACAATAAGAGATCTTAAATAGGTAGGCAAAGAGAGATTACTTTGATTGTAATTATCAATTATTTTTGGTTTACAAGAGGACCATGCTGCATTTTGTATTGTTGATGTTAGATATTGTACTGATTCCTCAAGTTGATTTGGAGATTTTAAACTAACGTTCAGGTTAATGTCGTTTGTGAGTATCGATTGGAATTTTTCCCAGTTAATTATTCCATTGATTAATGATGGATTCATTAATCTTTTTTGAGGAGTGGTGTCAAGGGTGAGAAGTACTGGCGAGTGGTCTGAGTGAGGATTCGTTAGATTATCTATGATGGTGTTAAATCTGTTCGGTATTTTAGAGACGAATATGTCAAGGATATCTGGTCGCTTTCGGGGTGATGTTGGCCAATATGTGGGGTCTTGGGGTGAAATGATTAAGTAATTTTTGGTAGTAATAACTTGTCTAAGAGAGTTACCTCTTGGTGAGTTTGAGTGACATCCCCATTGGGTGTGTTTGGCATTGAGGTCGCCACCAACAATAAAGTAATTTCCGAGAGAGTTGAAAAATTGCTCAAATAGTATTGTGGTAATGATTTGGTTAGGGGGACAGTATGCTGCCGAGATGGAGATAGGAGAATGGTCTAGAGTAATTTGTATGGTGAAAGATTGTATGTGGGGTTCGCTAATTTGAGAGACATTGTGAAAGAGAATTGTAGATCTAATGATTATCGCCGCTCCCCCGTGTGCGGTACCGTCTGGGTGGTTTGATCTCAGTATTGTGTAGTCGGGTATGTGTATTTTTGTTCTGTTAGTGAGGTGTGTTTCAGATATTAGAGCTATATCTATACGTTTTTCATGAAGTACAAGTGAGAGTTCGGCTACATGATTATGAATACCATTGGCATTCCAAAGGAGTATGAGCAATGATTTGGAGGTTTGGGTATTATTTGTCATTTTGGGCTGCAAGTTTGGCAAGGACTGTTGTAAGAAGGGAGAGCAATGGATTTATGATAGCTTGGAAGTCACTGATAAATTTAGATAATAAGGTACCTGTGTCTAATTGATTACTGTTGTTAGATTTCGGAGGTTCCTGATTCGAGGTTACATTTGCATAAGTTCTATTTTGAGAGGGCGAGGGATTGGATTCAGTCGAAGAAGTCTTCACTGTGGTTTTTGGATTGGACTGGTTGTTGATTGAAGTTGATTGGATGGTTCTTGAGTTTGGGTTGCGACGTCTTTGAAGCTCCTTGTGAATTTGGCATCCTTTATAGTTTGCAGGGTGTTCGCCCTGACATAGCGCGCATTTGGCGGGTAGATTTCGAGGCTTTAAACATTCTGAGGTGATGTGATGTTCAGCACACCGAACGCATCTTGGTGTATGTGCACAGTACGTTTTTGTATGACCGTATTCCTGGCAATTCTGACATTGTACTAGGTCACGTTTTTTATATGGTTCTTCTATTTTTACCTTAGTATGAAGTATGTGGTTTATGTGGAAGATGTCTTTATTTAACTCTGAAGGTTCGAGATCAACAAAGAATATTGGAAGATTTAATTTTGTTGTTTTATGTAGGACATTTGTGATTTGGCGTACTTGAAAACCGATTTCTTCTAAAGCTGTTCTAATTTCTGCTGTGTTCGTTGTTGGGTGAAGATTTCTTATGACTATGCGGTAGGCTTTGTCTTCTTGCATTTGATAGGTGTGGAATTCGGCTTCTGCACCTTGTAAGAAACGGATGATTGCTCGGTAGGTTTCTGGGTTTTTTGTTAGGATTTTGAGGTTGTTAATGCTTGACTTAAATGTGAAGTTTTCAGGACCCACAAGGTCTATGAGTTCCGAGCGTAGACTTACAAAGTCTTTAATTCCTTTTACTATTATGGGAGGGGGTAGATTTGTACTTTTTACCTGTGAGGTGCGCTCTTCAGGGTTGCTTACATTAGGATCTGGGTTTGGTGTTATTGTGTCAACTTCGATTGCTTCAGTTTGCGATAGAACATCAAATCGATTTCTAGAAATAAATAGCTTTTTGTGTCTGTTGGTATTTTGAGTTGGAGAGCTTGGTTCTGAGGAACTTGAGCGGTTTCTTTTCTCGGCTTGATGTGTCCAGCCATCATTATTTGGACTATTTAAGTTATTTTGTGTGGGTGAATGGCTCACGTTGGGATTATTTGTCGATAAGTTTAGGCGAGCATCCTGTATAATGGTTTTATTATTTGTATTATTATTATTAATATTTTTATTTTTAATATTAGTTTTAGTTTTTGGATTCGGCGATTGTGGCATGTTTGTCACGGAGACAAAGGTCACGCACCGCTACGCGACGTATGCGATAACGGCGGCCGTGCGGCGTTCACGATAACGCGACGGCTGTACGGTAATTAAGACACTGGAAATTTACGAACGAACTTGATTCACTTATATAACAGAATTACTAATATAATATAATATATTACATTTGTATTATGTATATGTATATATATATATGTATGCTACATAATATAATATAAACATATATAAATTTGGAAAAATTTGAGCATCTATGATCGAGATCTCGGCGGTATTTAACGGAGCGACAAAGAGATAAGTAGAAGTACCTGAAAAAAGTAAAGATGTTGAAATGAGTGACTGAGTGACGTAAAAATGTAATACTATTGCAAATACAAACAATTAAACAATATAAAGAAGAATCTCATACAGAATCTATACAAAAAAGCCATAAAAATAAAGAAAATATCAAACTAAAAAAATTCCAATTGTACCTATTAAATAGAAAGAAAAAATCAAAATTTCGGAGGTCGATCAAAATAATGTTAATGCCCGCACATTCGTGGCTTACTAGCTGTGATTTTACAAGTTTTGATAGACATCTTTATCACCTATGTACAAAATTAGGAACACTTTCAAACTTTTCACTCATAATCAGTTTACTTTATGTGAACATTTTTCTTATTGTAAAGTAGTAAAAATTTTCTCGTTACAAAAAAATGTCAATTATTGGAAGATGTTCGATAGGAGAGGTTTCACTGTGATAATAATATTACATTTTTTAGCAAAATAGAAATGTAAACTTTTTTATACTCGTAATATAAGTTAAAACTTATAGTAATAAAAGTTCGAGTGTTTAACCCAACGGAGACGATCAAACAATGTAAATTTACGCATTTTAAGTTCGAAAGACAATTTTTTATAAGTAGAAAAACAATAACTAAGTTCCTTAGTCTTAATTAATAAACTAAGAAGGTACAAATCACAGACTTGTTTTCTCAGACAGTTCTCTAACTTGTTCCAAATATAAAAAAAACCAGCCAAACTTCTGAAAAATTAATACGAAATAAATTTACAAAAACCAAGGTTAGGTTAGGTTAGAAAACTAATTAGATAACAATCTAATTGAATAACATCGTAATTGATCATTTAAATATGTAATTTCGTATAGCAAGGGAATAAATATCACACTATAGGTATAGAATTTCGAACTTTTACCAATATTGATTTTTATCCTATGATTTACTAAATATCGTTTGTAAAAATTAATTGAAGTTTGACTTATAACTATTTTGTGTAGTTTAAGTTTCACTAGTAGAAGTATTTTTACTGTAACTAATTTTTTTGTATGAATATAAATATACAACATATTTTAAATCAAAAAAAAAATATCAACTGTATAAGTTAAATTTATTTGTGTTGTTTAAAAAATTTAGACCCAGAAGGTATCGTATTGTAAAAATTATGTACGTTTTTGTTCATGTAATTTTTAGCAAAACAGTAAATGCTAAGTTTAAATTATTTAAGATCATAGAATATATTATTTAGACTATTTTGTGAATAGCAGAATATTTATGCTATGAATTTTATAATTAGAGAAACGTGCAGCAATTTGGTCGATTCGATTTCATTAGTGTGTTGTATTTCAGGTTACACAAAATATGTAAAAAGATGGTTTTCAGTACTGATGCCAAAAATAGTTCCATTTTTATATGGGAATGGAGGCAACATTATTATGGTTCAAGTAAGTCAACATTTAAAATTTTGGTAATTATTATTTTAAGTATTACGATTTTTTTAGATTACAACGTTTACATCTTCGTCACGCTAATATATAAATAAATATTTTTTTTTCTTTTTTATTGATCTAAAAACATCGATAACAAAGGCAATTAGTTATAAACAGGTTATGATTTGATATGATTGGATACAAAAATAAGATATATAATTAATTAGGTTACATATTTATAAATGAATATTATTAATTCAGAATCATCATTAAAAACATTTCTCAAAGTGTTATAAGCAGGGCTCGTAAGTTCATGCACTAAAAAATGCATAAATAAGCATGCATTCATGCACTAAAAATTGGCAAAATATGCATTAAAATATGCACTTAAAAGATCGAAAATATGCATTTGTATGTGCTAAAATTATTAAATTATGCACTCAAAATATGCATTATGTAAAAAAAATCATGAGCAAATTTTAAAATAATAATCGATACCAAATGTTGACACAAAATAATGTAAGCGGCCTGCAATTGTTAGTTTTTCTTTCAGCATTGTTTTAATAAAATATGAATAATGTGTACGGTGGTACCTTACACGAAAACAGGAAATCGAACGGACGAACGCATACGGTTCTTACGAGTAAGCAACTCATCGGCGAGTGCAAGAAAACTGTACTGTACCAATGTACAAACATTTTAGATGTGGGTTGGCGAAAAGCATCACACGCGTGTACATGCATGTACAGGGTTCGTTTTAACGACGGACTTTATACGGCGAAGGATGGTAGTGGTAGCGATAACATTGTTCCCGCGTTACTACGTAAAACGTATAAAATCTAAATAGGTATACTAGGACACCAGTCACCCCAGAATAAAAATAAACCAAAACACTATCATTTTATAAGCGGGACAGTAAATAAGAAACAAGAAAAGTTTCAATAAATTGTCTAAAAAATTTTTTATGAAATAATATGCGCTATCAACTCAAAAAAATCGACTTTATGCCAAATATGCCTTTACACCCAAAACATGCAAAAACATGCACTATTAAACTTTATATTATTATTACTACTGTTATGAAACGGATTTGTATCTCAGTTAGCATGTTTTCCTGTGTAGCATGGATGCATGAACTTATGAGCCTTGGTTATAAGTTATAGTCCATTTGTAACGAAATGTAACCACGATAATTTTTTGTAACATTCAAAGAAATTCAGTGTTTTAATTTATACTATCTCATGAAATTACAACTACACCTGGTACCGTTTAGAAACTGATTTTTGGACTTGATATTTTCACATTATTTAAAAAATATTTTATTAAAATCGTTTTAAATTTGGTAATTAACTTCATCACTAGTGTAACCCAATACTCTCTAAAATAATAATGACGAAACGCGAACACTTAAACCGTAGTTCACTAAAATCTAATTTTAACTTAATAAGTAGAACGTAGATTTCTATGCAATTGCATATTTTTGGATTTTTATCAGTAATTTGTACAAATCATACTAGATGGAAATTATTGATGACATTTTTTTTGTATATTTTGCATTTTTTTACGTACTTCAAAATGTAATGCACATTGTAATTAATTTAAAAAAAAAAAGAATAAAATAATATTTTGTCGAGTAGGAAAATAAAAATACATTTTGGAGTCACTAAATAGTAATTGAAATAAATATAAAATAAACTTAAAATCAATTTGATTATATTTATCAAGACCAATCAATACTCAGTTGCTTCGAAAATGACTCAACCACTATGTCTGTGAATTTTCCAACCTCCCATCATTATGTCCAAATTACACGGAAAAATTATAAGTTCAAAAGCTCAATTTGTAAATAATTGTAAGTTAAATTTTGAATTTGTAAATTCATTGATTTGATGAAATAGCCAAAATTAACTTGAGGGGCCAACTTCACACTTGCCCCCCACTTTTACCAAATTATACCGGATAAATTGTAAATTCTTTATCTTTATCTGTAAATAATTATAAGTTGATTTTTGGAATTTATAAGTTAAGGGCTAATGTGAATTTAACCTTCTCCACTCAGTTTATTTCGGTCATAACTTTGTTCCGAGCAACTTTCAAATTCCAAAAATCAACTTACAATTACTTACAGATAAAGCTAAACAACTTATAATTTATCCGGTATAATTTAGTAAAAGTGGGGCGCAAGTGTGAAGTTGGCCCCTCAAGTTAATTTTGGCTATTTCATCAAATCAATGAATTTATAAATTTAAAATTTAACTTACAATTATTTACAAATTGAGCTTTTGAACTTATAATTTTTTCCGTATAATTTGGACGTAATGGAAGGTGGGTGTGTCAAATTCACACACATCCAATCACTTCGGTTGACATCGAACGATCGTTCTCAGTAGGTATCTAAAAATATATTGACAAATAAACATCACAGCTTCACTAAAAATAAATAATTAGAAATGCATATAGTTATTCATTTTAATAATAAATGAAATATAAAAAAAAATATAATATTAGTTTACATATTTGTAGCATATTTTTACAATTTGGACTACTTATTATATGTCATATTTTGATACTTTTAATGCATAAAAATCTGCGCTCTACTTATAAGCAATAAAATTGAACAAATTCAGGAAGTAAAATGTTATATACAATCATTTATTAAGTAACTATTGTCTATTAAATCAAGTTATTGCTGAAGTGGATCAACGTATTAAAGGATAAATTTATTATATTATTTTTATTACAATGTTGAATAATGTGTATCGTATTTATAATAAATTCATGAATTTTAAATTTTATAATTTTGACAAATTAATAAACCCCTGTTATCCATAATAATATTTGAGTTATGATTTTTTTTTTTTACTTAGATAGAAAATGAATACGGACATAATGATTTAGGAAACTGCGATATGGAGTTCAAGTTATGGCTTAGGGATTTACTTCTGTACTATGTCGGTGAACAAGCTCAACTTTATACAACTGACGAATGCGACTTATCTTATTTGCAGTGTGGGCAGATTCCAAATGTATTCTCTACTGTCGACTTTGCTGCAATTGTTAATGGTAAGATAATTTTAAATCATTCAAAAACGAATACTCCCTAGGGAGGTACTCATTCACTGTTTAGGTCTCTCCGATAATTATTACTTATTTTAAATATGTAGTAACCTTAAATTTCTATCAACAATTTTATTCAAGAGTAAAAATGGATATACAAAACTAACAATGTAATTTTAAATAATAATATCTATGAATAATATTTTAGTTTATAATATGAAAATGTCAGAAACTTTAAATCAAGATTATTCAATCTACATTCTAATTTTATTTTATTATACTATGTTATTTTAATATTTACAGAACATTGCTCTTTGAAAATGTTAGTAGCATTGAGTTATTTTTTTTGGTTATACAATTTTTAGATGTAATATAAGATATTCATATCTATTTTAACTTATTCCTGAGGCGACAGTGGCCCACTCAATGACAAATTATACTAAAACAAAGCGATTCCAATTATATTTAAAGTTACTTTATAAATACGTATATAACTATATAAAGTTTATGGAACATTTCTATACCTAAATATTTATTAGGTACACTATTTTTAAACTATGTTAACAAATTTTTGACATTTACAATTATTTTGATTTAATCATACGTTATCATGACGTATATACAAAGCCGGTACACTTGAATTATTATATTTATATTTGTATAATTAATTAAATGTAATGTGATAAAATATAAGTTTTTTTTAAGAAAATGAATAATTTATTTTCATAAATAGTCATCCTTACATATTTCTTATGTTAGTATATTATGGTATATTATGATATTTGCACATCTATAATTTTAATTTACTTTTATAGTAACTGAATGCTTTGATCATTTAAGACAAGTTCAAAAAAAAGGGCCTTTAGTAAACTCTGAGTTCTACGATGGATGGGTCGCGTTTTGGGACAGTCCAAGGCCGGTTAGATATACTAAGGACATAATACGAGTGTTGAAATATTTTTTGGCGACCAACGTATCTTTCAACTTTTTTATGTTCCACGGTGGAACCAACTTTGGATTTACTTCAGGTGCCAATACGAACGGGACAACTTTAGATAACTCTGGCTATCGACCGCAATTGACCTCGTACGATTTTGGCGCTCCGTTAAATGAAGCTGGTGATCCGACAGAAAAGTACCATGCTATTAAACAGACCCTAAAAAATGCGGTAATTCAAATTCAAATACATTTAAAAGTAAAAAATATATATATAATTAAGTTAGTGCATAAGATTATCGTGAAATAAATTGAAGAGAAATAATGTTTATAATTATTTAGAAATATGCAATGTATATAATTTATATAATATATGAATATATATAAATATTTTCATAATAAGATAATTTTTACAGAATTTTCCTACTGGATCAACTCCAAAAGTTGCACCGAAGGGAAATTACGGGACTGTAAATATGTTGCCTATTGTCAGTTTATTTGATGGCGTAGCGCGACGTCTCAAACCGGTTTTAAATGACATACCATTATGCTTTGAAGATATGGATATAAATCATGGACTAGTATTATATGAAACTAATTTACCATTGATTACAGGATTGACCAAATTACCATTAGTAATCAAATCACTTGGTGACCGAGCAATCATCTTTTTAAATAATGTATGTATTTAACATTTGTTTATGTAATATACTGTTTTTTTATACTCTAACGATTAGTTTTTATATTTATAATCAATTAAAGCCTAATATTTTTATCTTCAAAATTGTGATAATCTAAAAACATTCGTTTTAAATTTATACTAAAATAGATATTTCTTTAAAGTTAAATAAAAATATTTCGTTGAAAAAGTTTACATATTTATTTTACAACATTTTTAAAGCATATTACCTACATTATTATTAAATAAATACCAATGAAAATTAAAGATTTAAATTTTGTAAACATTTAAATTAATTTATTATTTCCATACATATAGTCTTAAAGAGCTTCCTAACTAAATAGATTTTTCATAATAAATTATAAAAACTTAATTAATTAATTCAGTTTTTTTTTTGTTTTATCTGTTTTAAGGTAATTATTATAATAAAAATACTAATCATTAATTACAGAACTTCGTTGTGTTTATCAATTACTGTTTTCTAACTTATTCGTTTGCAATCTGATTTTATTTTGACATTACTGCATGTCAAGTAAAGAAATATAATTATAAACAATTTTTTATGTGTCAAGTACACGTATACTAATATAACAGTAATTAAAATTAGAAATCTCAGCAGCAGTAATTTAATAACCCAGATTTAAAGTAAAATGAATAAATAAAAAATTTGCCATAGGAGATAAACCTGTATGATAGCGATATCCTCTAAATATTAATTATTTAGGTATAAATTATACTTAAATTTTAATTTTTGTTTAGAGATATTTTATAAGCTATTATTTCAAACGTGAAATTAAAAACTGATGATGTCTATTTAGGTAAAATTAGGAACAATGAGTAGATCTCATAGTAATACGACAATGGAATTATCAGTAATTGGCAGTAATCAAAAATTGAGTATTCTCGTCGAAAATCAAGGAAGAATTAATGACAAAAGATTTTTGATGGATAGAAAGGTATCTTAATGACATCTATTTTTAAATTAAATATATGTATTAATTGTTAAATTTTAGGGGATTTTGTCAAACGTAACGCTTGGAAAATATACCCTAGGTCCATGGGTAATGACTGGATATCCATTGAATGAAACATCATGGTTAGAAACTCAAAATATTCAACCTAACGTCAAACCACCAGCTTTTTACAGAGGAGTTTTTATCGTACCGCAAGACAATAAACACACAAAACCATTGGACACATTTTTAGATACATCTGGATGGACAAAAGTTTGTTGATTAATTTAAAATGATATTAAACATCCAGTTAAAAAATATAAAAATGTATATTAAAGTTAATATTATAATAATAATATATAATTATATAATATATTATATTATTGTTACCATAATATGATGGTCCTTAAGCTCAATGCTCATGCTGAATAAAACGTTTTTGAGTTTAAAATTAAAATTAAAAAAATATTTACTCTTTGAGCATAGATTTTAAAATTTAGTTAAATTAATTGTATAAGTATAATAAATATGAATAATAAAAAATAAAGATAATTTAACTCTTCATAGATATTATTATCTAGGGCCAGATATGTTTATGTTCATATTTTAATCATAGCTTAAATTGAGTAGGGGTCCTAGATTATATTCTTAAATTAAAATTTCATAAGTGAATTCTCTTTAATATTAAACATAACAGAATAACCTATAATAATAATATAATGAACATCTAATAATGCAATGGTTGTAATTTTGTAAAATTTCATGACCGTCATTTGTTTAAAATCTAAAATATACCTAATTAATTATTTCAAAAATACAATTTAAAATAAGTTTGTTACAATGTACGTGCATATGTTTTTTATATATCTTCGTAGGTTTATTTATCCTACCATAGGTATGTTATACTGTTATTATACCTATGGTATAGTACTACTATAGTAGTATTATGTTATAATATTTATCATTATACAGAATAGTTTATTTACTAATAAAAAATGAACTTAAGTATGATGTTTTATGTGCATATTTCATATTATTATAATTTTTCATAATAGGATAAAATAATTCAATTTTTATTAAATTAAATTTGTGTTATAAAATATACAATAATGACTGTATTATTAATTTGAAATTTAAATCTTGAATTATAAATTTCGTTATAAACGTTAAATGTTGATTTACTTATTTGCATTTTGAAGCTTTGAGTATAAAATAATATTTACCATTTACTTAACTAAATATTATTCCTAAAACTATTAATACAAATCGTATAATTTAAATACTTAGTATTGTATTATAATTTATAACTAATCAGATCGACTATTTTTAGGGTGTTGCGTTTATCAATGGCATTAACATCGGTAGATATTGGCCAGCGGTAGGTCCACAAATCACACTATACGTTCCAGCCCCATATTTAGTTCCTGGACTCAACACTATAGTAATGGTAGAACTGGAAGGGGCTTCTGAAGATTTTACCGTCAAGTTGGTTGATAAACCTCGTTTGGATTGGTAATAGAAAATAAAAACAATACACTTAATTCATATTGTTCAAGTGAATAAATAAATATAAATAGTAAATACATATATACATGTATGTTAATATATAAACATTTTATATAAATTAATAAATAGATATGGTTATATTTTTTAAAAATTATTATAGTTTATATTGTATGTAAAACTTATCTGCGTGAACAATTATTTTTATGCGTGTTTATTGTTAAGTCTACCGTATATTAAAATAAATGTGTCAAGTAATTATGGATAAGTATCAATTCACTACGATATTTAAACTCATAAATAATAATATTAATTGTAGATGTAATAATAATAATATAAAATAAGACACTTTAATATTATAGTTAATTGTTTATATTACACGGAATTATAGTTAAAATTCATTTTTAACATTATGTAATATATTAAATATTATGTATAGCAGTTTAAAAACTAGCCATAAACGCAAAACATATGCTATGTAGTACACTGTTGTGTACATGTGTAATAAAAAACGTAATAATGATAAATCAATTATAATACGAAAAGTCCTTTTATTTATGAAAATTGAAAAGACAACATAGGGCATAACGAGTAAATCAAATTATTATGCATAAATACAAAAACTACAACCCAAGTAATCGGACATAGATTAGACATAATAATTAGGTAACATTTTAAACGTTTTATAATACTATCGATAACATATTACACGATAGTATTAGGTAAAAATAGATAAAGATTGTAGATACCTAATGTTTAAAACCTGAAATATTTCACTATGTGGCGAAATATTTCATAATAAAAATAAACGTTAAGTTTACATTTTATTATTATGTCTAAGCGTCAACTACAAGGTTATTAACTTATGATTATTTGAATACGGAACGTTATTTACATTGGACTTACCACTTTATTAAGTTATACATTTCAATTTTTGAGAACATAATTTTTATTTTTTGTGTTAAGTAAGGTCTTAGAAATTTTTCTAAAATTTGACATTCTTATCTGGCTTCTGTAAATATTGGCAGATTATTAATGAATTTCTAAAATAAAAAGAAAAAAAATTAATAAAAAATCGAAACTGGAATTTATAATTTGTTTTACATCGAAGCAAAGCCGATAAAATCATCAGGGTTTCAGTACTTGAATGCAAGTATATATTAAATTAGTAACGCAGTATCCAAGATGGAACATTTAAGTCACTTATATATATGTTGTTTGTAGCATTTTGCCTCGGTAAAATTATAATTCTAATGCAAATTGTAATCAAGTTTGTAATTTTTATTGTAAATTACATTATCACAATTAATGAAAAAATATCAGACATAATCCAATAATCATTTTTGTTACTTATTTTCATCTTTGGAATTTGATAACAAATGATTAACTATTATCTAATAAACAATAGTTTTAAAAAATTGATGTGTACATTTTTATGCGCAATATTCAATTTAAAGCTACTTTTGTGTGAGTGCATATGGTGTAATATACTCAATACTCATATTATTCATTAGTCATTATATACACGTTTTATTAAGATTTGAAGAGAAACCCGTACTGAAATCATTTATGTAAACAATTTCCTTTATAGTATCTTAGCGTTAATATAATATAATTTAAAAATTATTTTTATTCATTAATTGACTAACTAACCAATAATTATTTAATCTTTTATATCTTTTCAGACTTTAAATTTACATTAAAACTTATAAAAACACAATATTATAATCATGATTTATCTAGGCATATGTAGATAGGAATAATAAACAGTATTCGTATCATATATCTTGAAAAAAAACTATTAATTAATACTTGAATAAATCTTAAATAGGTTTCATAAAAATAATTTAGATAATAAATTAAAAATGTTATAATATTATGTAAAAATCCATTCAACATTAAAATAAAAAAAAACTAAAACTACTAATTTTATATATATATTTATCATAAATTCCATAGATTCAAAAGAACTTTTATACATGAATATTTTTCAATTATATGAATTATGAACATGAAAATATTTATTATTTATAAATACCTATAAATGATATTGATCTAAAAATAATACACTTTAAATTTTGATGAGATATATAGTAGTTCTGGTTTCTCTAATTATACTAAATAAGTATTTCTTATATTTAGATAGTAAATTAATGACTAAAAATTTAAGAAAGTTTTCAAAATTTTACTTTATAAGATAATCCACTCATTCTGTCTTATTACAGAGATAATTGCAATATTTTTCTATTCAAAGTAATTGATTAAATGTTTGTATAAAAGGACTCGACAAAATTGCTCTCTACTGTATTATTCTACTCATATGGTTAAAAATAAAATTAATAAAAATACTTAAATATAATTGCATTTACTATAACTTAATTAAACTTTGTTATGATTTTAATTTCTGTGTAATATAAATATATCATCAAGTACGTTATACCGGAAAAAAAATGTCAAATTTGTAAGTAGGGATGTTTGTTATTTGAATGTTATTATATAGTTGTTTATCTTTTGTAAAAATTAATGAACATGGAATAATCAATTTTAAAGAATTTAAATTTTATTTTTTTACCTGAATTTATTACCTAAACCTATTATAATTATTCAAGTTCTATTTTTATAGTATATTTAACGAGTTGAAACATATGTTTTCAAATGGATTATAAACTATTTGTTTTAAACTATGTTTTACAAAATAGTGTAAATAGTGTAATACTACGAAACCCATACACAAGTAAAAAAACATCCACTAAATCAATCCTTAGAAACATATTATAAATATTACAGAAACAAACATAATTCTTTAATAAAACTAAAAATAAAAGAAACTAATACTATTTTTTATAAGACTACATTTATTCAGCCTCAAAAATCTAAAAACTACATGGAAGTTTATAAATTAAATTACCGATAAAAAAACTGATAAATAATGAAACTATGAAACATTTAAAAATGAATGAGATAAAAATAGATTGTCAAAATTAGCCAATAGGAGTATGCATATGCAATGCTTTCAAAGAGTTTTTTTCTGACGTTAGGATCAATTTGAGTAGACAATTTAAAATAGTAATTATGGAAGTACCAAAACTTTTTGACAAACACTTTGATAATATGTTAACCAAAGACGTAGCTATAAAAAGAGTTATTCAACTGTTTAGCTCTCAGAAACAGGAAACTGAAGCAGAATTTGACAAGATTTCAGTTAAACTTATCAAGAGAATTTTACCTTATATTATAAACTCATTAATTTTTATTTATAATGAAAGTTTAAAAGAAAGTATTTTTCCAACTCAGTTTAAAGTCACTATTCTAAAATCTATTTAAAAAAATGAAGATAAACAAATTCTTGGTGTATAAAAACCATACATCAATAATTTGTATTTTTGCTGAAGTTTCAGAAAAAAAAATAAAATAGATTAATTACATTTTTAGAGGAAAACAAATTATTGTAAAAAGTGCAATTTAGATTTAGAAAAAAACAGGAATTATTGATGCACTTCATAATATATCAAAATACATTATATATTGCACTTGACGACAATCGAAAATCTATTGCGGTTTTTTTTAACTTTGCTAAAGCCTTCGACCCTGCCGATTATGAACAGATATTAAATGCTTTGCCTGGTTTTTGAATTGTCAGTAAAAGTTTAAAATGGTTTTCAAGTTATCTAAAAATTAGATTTTAATATGTTTTAATAAATGACTATATAAGTAATTAATGTTGTATAAGCTGTAGCGTACCACAAGATAGTGGTAGTATGTTTGGTTCTGTATTGCTTATTATGTAGGTATATTAACAGTTTATATAATATGGAAATTGGTGGATTTATTATTACGTGTGCAGATGATAATTGTTTATTTTTTTCTGACAATAAATGTAAAGCAAGTTCTGAATTAGGTTCATTTAAAATCTTAATTAAAAAAAATAATAATCAATTATAATTTAACAGTATCTATTACTTTTTCTATACATAGTTGTTAGCAGTATCAAAATTAGGAAATAACAATATATAATGGTTGTAAATATAACAAATCTAATAGTCCAAATTACTATTATTTTAAAATTAATAGAGTAACAAAATTTAAGTATTTAGGTTTGATGTTAAATTGTAGTATGAAATGGAACTGTCATTATATTAAATATTGATATGCACCTTCTACGTATTATTATATACACAGTATTTTGTTTGAACAAATTTCTCTTCTCAGATATAATTCAAATTTTATTATATACTTCACCTTATCAATTCATTCTAAAATGTGGCATTATTATATATGGTGATGCCTCTGAAAAAACGCTAAAACCTCTTATTTCTTTAAAAAATAGTACAGCTCATATCTGTATTTTATAAAAACAGATCAGGTTAGATATATTAAAGATGATTATATAAAACTGAGTGATGAATTTTATTTAAATTTACTGTGTAAAATATATTATAAATCCTTTTTTTTACTAAAATAATTATCAATAAAATTGCATTCATATATAAGTAAAAGTGAAACTTTAAAATATAATTTAAATGTAAACTATAAAAAAAAATATATAGGCTAGAGATGTATTTATTATTTAGAGCCAACATATTTAAATTGATTTAATAATAACTTCAATAACTATTTTAGAGTAAATAATAATATTAATATAAATAAATCATTATCTAATTTTTATACATCTGAATTATAATTTCAAAAAAATAGTTTGTATTTTGTATTTATTTCTATTATTGCATATAAATGTAGTTAGTTTTTAGATTCTAAGAAAATAATTCTCTACTTTAAAAACAAGCTTTGATTACAGAAGGTAGGTAAATCAATATGTTTTACAAAATATTTGTATTATCAATATATTTTTTAATAAATAATTATATTAATTTAAAAAATAAATATATTTATATATATATAAACAAAGCATTTTTGTTTCTAACAATAACAATATATGATAACCATACCAATTTAATAACTATAAAATATTTCAAAATCAATACATATAGTCTATATACTCCATCAAGATAAAGAATCGGGTTTTTCGCGCATTCTCACGAGACATCCTGCAATAGTGTAACTGGCATCAATGGCAGAATATCACGTAAGGATGCACAGAATTACCGTGTTCTCTCGCTGCAGGACAAAGTTTAATTTAAACACTCTAAAATAGATTCCAATAGAACTGGATAAAACTTAGTTAATATAAATTATAATATACAAGTAAAATAAGTTGGCAGTAGTAAATAGTATATTTTACTAGGAAAATAATAAACGATAAAAAATGTTATAGGATATAAATAAAACAATTTTTCGTGTAAAAATAAATGAAAACAATATTGATAGTTTTAACAGATTTCAATATGGTTTTATGGAAGCTCATTGCTGGGTTCTGCTGATAAGACTTGTTTCTCTTCAACATATTCACATTTTTCATTTTGTTTTTTTTTCTTGTACATCGATCTGAAGAATATTTTACAAATTATATTAACAGTAGATAATATAAAAATAATTATTTAATAATGGTAGTTAAATAAATATATATAATATTATGTACAACTGTAAGAGACTATCACCACCGAAGAATAATAAATGGGCATTCCATGCATTTTGAAAATTATCACAAGTTAGTAAAAATAAATATTAATAAGATTAATATTGAAATATATTACTTAAGAAAAAAATGTGCATTTAAATAATATGATAAATGATACCTAATTAAAAATACATATATATTTCACATTAAGGGAAGTATAAAAATCTTGCGGGTATCCTTGTGACATGAAACTTAAGTGTTAAATCATTTTTGCAACTTTGGCATTTCTGAATTGTTCGTTTTTACGCTCTTCTGTTTTGTACGGTCGTACATCCATCTGAATATAAAATCAGTAAATATTTATTCTTCTTATTATTATTAACTTTTATTGGATTTGAAAAAAAAATGACTGTGGTTTTGCAATGCTCATTTAAGTATTTCAGAACCTACCTAATTATTATACAAATAATAGTTGCATCATTTATTAAATAAATAATATAATGTTCTCAGCTACCGTGCGTATTAATAACAAATAGTATAAGATCATAGGTCATAAAAATTAATATTAATAATATGTATTTATAATTTTAATTGTATCAATATTAATGTAAATTGGACTCACGTTGGGCACTATTGTAAGCTTAAATAAATAAATAAATAATAATTTTTTTATATTATTGATTTAATTATTTTTTATATTCTATAAACTAGATAGTGTTATTTTATAAATTTAAATACTAATTTTATTTATGAAAAGACTCTATACTTAAATTTTTTTTAAATTATATTTCATTACCAATTTTATGTTGTTTTACGAGGAAAGGTTATCATTTTATATTATAGTGAATTTAAATACTTTAAATTTTACAATAATAATTTTTTTTCTTTAAACAATATTTTCTAGAAGAGAAAACAAGCAACATTAAATTTACGATCGGAATAAAGTATCTATATTCAAGTCTTGTTTAAGCCTATTTAGAATTTCGAAATTTTTTTATAATTTCTCTAAATGTATTGAAAATCTATGGAAATAAGTGACAACCATGGATCAACTTTAAATACATGCCAATAAGTGTGATTAATTTTATTGTATTTATTTATCTAGAAATATATGTACCTATAATTTTTTTTATGAGATATATTATTATGTCTATTATACATATTACATAGGTAATGATAATGACCCGTTATTATTTCATAAATTAAATCCATTTATACTAATAGGAAAGAGTTATATTAGAAGATCTTTATTTGTAATTCTTATCACTGATGTAAATCTATGTCCCTGTATTTTATACTTATCTTTTACTATTTTTTTTTAAATAGTATCCGCCATTATTATATGGCATTGTCACTGCAAATAGGTAACTATGATGTATTGATATTTTTATTAATTGGTCACTTTTAATACATTGATAGTTGTCAACACCAGACCATACACGTTTATATTTTTAATTGCCGTTGGCTATATAAGGATTAATTTAAAAAGTAATAAATCATAGTTATAAGAAATATTACTATATTTGGCGATTCAGTTTAACCAGTAGAAATTTATCAAGAAATTGCCTATATAATACGCCTACATAATTTATTATTGAATATTATTTTCTTGTGCAGAATGTTTTCCTTGTTATTATTTTTCTACGAACTATAATTGTTACTGTGTTTTATTTTTCTATATTTTACTTTTCATTTTTTTTCATTCTTATCAACGACTTATCTGGATTTTATAGTCTTTCATCGGAATCAAATGATATAATTGGATTTTATTTTCAAGTTATTTTAAGAAAATATTTATTATATTTATTATAAAAATATTCCTATTTATAATATTGTTATCATTAAACAACTAACTACAAAATTAAACTAACTACACAAAGTACAAACAAAATGATATATCATATGAAGATTGTAAAATAATAAATGAAATTCAGGCTACGGTATAACCAAATGTCCAGAATGTTTTATTCGGATTTCGGTTAATTAATGTGCAAGTTCCTGGTAATAATGATATTGAACCTCACTTTAGATGTTGATGATGATTAAAAATAATAATTTGATGTTTTAGAAATAGTAATGTGATTATGATGTTTAAAATGTATTTATTTATCTATTACAATTTACTTACATGAAAACAAAGATACCGAAAATATTAAGCACTCCACCAAATACGTAAAATGCACCAGGCATATAGTGTAGTGTCTTATAATAAATCACACTATACAGCGGTCTAAATATTGCAGGAATTATGGTTTCGACGAGTGAAGATACCGCCAACGCTTGACCTGCATACAATATGATATAAAATAAAAATGGTTTAGTATATATATATTTAAAAAATAACAATACTACGTATGACAAGAAATTTAATTCATAATATTATGGATTTTAATTCAATACCGAGTTGATTTGCAGGAACGAGTTTTGAGAGTATCGCCCTAAATGCAACAAGTGCTGTACCGTGAAAAATGTCGACAATCGGACCTGAAATAAATATACAATAATGTTAGTTTTTAATATAACCAAATCGTATTTTCTATAATAGGTACCTACGCATTATATTGTATTTGTATGGATGTAATAATAAAAGCATAATATATTCACCTAGGTAGAATAAATATTCGGTCGGTGCAAAGGCGTAAACGAAGGAAGCTAATCCTTTGCTCAGACATCCAATTGCTCCGATCAGTCTGTCGTCAATACCTAAACGATTAACCAGAATCCATAATGCAAATCCAATACCTAGAAATTAACAATACACATTTATTATTAGTTATTGACGACTATTGACTATAATAGTTGAACTGTATATAATAATGCCATAGTAGGTATAATTATATAAATTCAATTTACCTACGAGATTACAAATAAAGTAATACGTGGAGAAAACACTGAAGTCTACTTCATTCCAACCGAATTTAACTCGAACCAACAAATACATCAATGTTTGTTCACCTAAAACAAATTTTTACGTTCATTAATTATTCACATACACTTTATTCAAATAACGCGCGTTATTTAATTACGTGACAAAAGAATGCGATTAATTTAAATATTTGGTCAATTTTAAATAGTCCATAACATTAGAATTAAACATTATAAAATGTATAAAACGCCTAAGTAACGAGAATACCAATTTTCTACAGTTTTATAACTACTTACACATTCTGTATAATACGAAATAATGGGGATTTATTGATTGTGCCGAAATTACCTGCTTAGAAAAAAGGTTTATATTGATTCCGCCGGAAACTGTTCATCCATCCTCCCCCAATTATATAATTATATAATTCAAAATGAAAATGTATAATCGAATTAATATGTATATGTAAATATATTGTAAAATGTATAATCTAAATTTTATAAAATTATAATAATTATATAGTTCAAAATTAAAATGTTTAAATGTAACTAATTTTGATCAAATTTGGTCACATGTCTAAATTGTATAAAATGATAATAACTGTATGTAGATATAAAATAAAAATGTATAAATGTAACTACATTTGATCATATTTGGTGACATGTCTAAATTGTATAAAATTATATAATTCAAAATTAAAATGTATAATTAATGTAACTTTACTTTTTATCATGTGCACAGTCTGTATCCAAATATTATCGAAAGCAGTTATACACTTTAATTTTGAACTATACAACTATTATTATTTTACACAATTTAGATTATACATTTAACAATATATTCACATATACACATTAATTAAATACTAATATTATAATTTATAGTTATATATTATACTGTTTAAATGATGTATACTTTCTAAATAGACTATACATTTTAAAATACATGTACAATGGTGAACGGGGGGATCAATAGCCGGCGTAGTCAATATAAAATTAGGGTAATCGATATGCGCCCGAAATAATTATTTCTCGAAATGGTCACTTCTGTATGAAATAGTCTCTTCAATTTGGAATTATGCAATTTTGTCATTTACTTTGTAAATCAAACATTTATCGCCCAATTATTATTATTATTATTTATTTAACATATAAGACCTATACTATAGGTACACGGTTATTCGTTTTGATTATTTATTCGTGTTATATGTAATGCGATGCATAAGTTATAAATACATTTTAGTTTTTAAAGATGCGTTAAATACATCTAGTAAATAGCTAAAATGTATCTATATTTTTCACAAGTAGATTTAATGTATATATTAATTTTCTATGCTACTACTATGAATAACTTAACTGATCTTTAAATAAATATTACTTAAAATAATTATAATATTATATAGAATCTTATAAAGTATTACATATGGCATAAATATATAATAAAAAATAATACTAAGTAATTATATTGTATAAGTACTATGAATAAACAATGATATTGCATATGTATGCGCAGTAAATATTTTATTTCGAGGTTAGTATATTCATATAATATTTAAAAAAAAATACTATAAATTCGTAAGTAAAATAATTGAGATATAATACTACATATTTTAGTTTTTGGTTATTTGAATATCGTTTTCAATTTACTCATAATTAAATAACATTTATTATATTTAAATATTTAATGAATAATCATAAAATAATATTTTATTATACATACCGCTCAGAGGACCCAAAATAATGACCATGATAATAAACAACAGTATAATATCGTTTCTTCGGTTATCGTCATTTCTTCGCTTAAATGTTACTCGAATCGCTTCTTTTACATGTTTCAAGTCAAAGAAATCGCTTATCTCGAGAAGAAATGATTTTTTGCAGTGTTCAACGGCAATATGGGGCTCATGATATTTTTCTACATTGGGCTTAATATCTTTGATGACAATTAAACAGTATATGAAGCTGAATAAATACAATGCAGTGGATATAATGTACACGCCGTAAAAACCATAATCTCGAAACACAATGCCGGATAACGCTGATCCAAAAGTGATACTGATTGAAAAAAATAAGCTTACAAACCCGACTCGAACAGTTCTATTTTTAACCTAGAACGATATTTAATATACAAGTTACAAGTTGTATGCATTAAAAACATATTATATTGTTTCGTATATAAATATTGAATATTTTAGTACATATAATTTATTTGCAGGTAAATAAAGTAGAATTTCAAAATCACTCAAAACTGTATTATTTTCCCTCATACCTAGGTATATACAATATTAATTATGATAAAATATCAATTATTCACACATAATAATTGTAAGAAAACTATAGGCAAAAAACAATGTATAATACAAATGTTCAATGTAAAAATATATATTACAATCTCGCTATGTTTAAAAAAAATGAAATTTGTTAGTACCTAACATTATTCAAATTTGTAGAATTTAAGATTTAATTCTATCAATATTACGTATATCTTTCAAATAAATTTAATTTAATATCAAACATATCACTTATTAAAAATAAAATTTGAAAAAAAAAACACTAAAAATTGTAAAACGAACAGTTTTATGCGACTGTAATAATAATAATGGGTGTTATTATTATTCCATAGACTGATAGACTTTACTGTGAATTGTGTTAATCACATTTTTCATCAGATATAATATAAAGGATATAGGTATATATAAAGACAGAGATTTAACAGCTTGAATAAAAATGTGAAATAAGCAATTGTAAAATCCGTCATAAACTCACTGTGCTTATGTCCCCCACGTATGCGAACACGGCTAGTATCAGTACCGGAAGACCACCAGAAACAGCAGATGGGACTGTCTCGACAATACCTGCTATCTCCATCGGCAACTCATAAAAGAAGTACACGCAAGCAATTAAGCCGATATTGCGCACTAGTTCGCCGATTATTGGCAACAGCATGAACGGCTTTCTCTTTCGATTCCGATCACTCCACGAACCGACAAATATCACCAGAATACACGGCACCATGTTCTGGAAGATATTTTGCCATAACATCATCTTGGTCACCATTTTCTGCACTATCACCTCTTCGGCTGGGTAAGACGAGGCGTTTTTGTTCTCCAGGGCAAAGCACACCGTCTTGTCCAGATTCAAGTTCACTCGGCAAGCCTTTTGCATGTTCAGATTTTGTGTGGTCAAGCTGGACATGATCATGGAAAGCTGGAAGACGCCCAGCATTGGTTCTACCGTCACATTCCGGGCCACGAAGGCTACTTTGGACGTTAAGCTCATTTTTTTCCATTCGTCTTCGTCCGCATCGCAGTTGGCAGCCGGTGGACACTCTTTTTCTTGGTGTTTGTTCATTATCACAGTTACGATTTTCAAGCAATATTCACTTATATCATACTCTTACTTAACCTAAAACCATATCAAAAGTAAAAAGTTATTAATTTTGTTCGATTTTTACTTTTATGTACTGTTTTACATCAGTAATTCGATAATTTGTAACGTATATACTATATTGTGTAATATTATATCATATGGTGTAGATATAAAAAGCCAATATCGTATAATATTTCAAATTTCAACAAGATAATGACATTTATATTATTGTATATATATTTATGTATAAAGTTTACCAAGTTATATACTTATATATTATACTATATACTAGAGTGAATTTAATGTTTTTATCTGGTTTATGGTTATATTTTCCAGCACTTATAAGTATAGCGAAGAATCCCCTAGACCTAGGCCCTATTATTCAAAGCTAAGCCAATATTATTAAATGAGAGTCAATATATAATTTTTTTTTTTTTTCAGAAATCTAAAAATTAACATCTATATAGTTTAATATTGTAAGTGTTTCAATAAAAAAAAAAGGTATACAAGTTGTTAAACCACTTTATTATTCATTAGTGGTTGAGTGGGAAATGGATATGTTAAATTTGAATTTAATTATACATCATTGTAAACAAAAAACAATTCTAAATGGAGAAGATCAGTCAACCTGCATTACAAAGTACATTTCATTTTGATATGACTATTAAATCTATTTATTTTACTAATAGTATTATGGGAAGTTCATTTAATCTTTGATAAAAATATTTCATGAATTATGTTATTAATATTTAATTATTATAATGTATACCGTTTTATATTATTATTGCTGCTAAAGAATAATAATATTATTGTTAATTGTTATTAATTTTTGAGTTAATAACGTCTTACCATTAAGAACTTAAGACATAAAACAATGTAAATATGCATATGTTATAAATTGGTAATAACTTAAAATTAATCTGAATATTTTTAAAAATTCATTATGCACAGTGAAGTTAATAATATACGTAAAAGTTTTAAGTTTTCGCGAATAATATTTTTGAATTATTTATCGTTCAAATATGTTTGTTATCATAGCTCGAAATATTATGTTCTTATGTGTAAAATGCGCCATGCTGTATTTTGCAATTTCGTAATTGTTTATAGTTATACAGAGTGTGTGACGGGAATAGGGACAAAAATAAACATGTTTTTCTCAACGTTAAATGTGAGTAGAAAGATTTAAATAAGCTCATTCGATCCATTAGATGGCATTTAACTATGGCGCAGGGAAAGTGGTGCTTACCGAGTATTTGTGTACGATGCATTTGTGAAAAAAATGAATTGGTAGTTAAGGTGCAGTGTGTATTCAATTATAGGTATGTTATCTCGGTTTTTCGGCCAATATTGGCTGCACAATGCATGAGTTTTGCGGGCATACTCGGTCAGTTACCTAACATGCTGATCATTGTGAATAAACGGACGCACTGTAGCTCCGCATTAAAAATATTTTTAACACCAAATGTTCGCATTCCATTAAATAAATAAAGATATTATAATATCGATGTAAAACTGAGTTGAAATTATACTATTATATCTGCAAAGCCATATCTAATCATTATATTGTGTACCAATTAATTTCCCATGTCTCAGTGGATCACTAATCATTTCTGTAACTAGTAGTTGCTTAAATATTATTATGTATATTTAAAATTATAAGCTATTACAAATCTATTTAATTGAGTGAGTCTTTTCGTGCCAAATTTTGAGATTTATTTTCTTCAGCATATCTAAATATTGCAGTTTTTATTAAACATATATTGGCTACGCAGACGGATTCTTACATACGAATGAATTCTGCCAATAATAATGAAAGTAAGATAATTATAACTTAACGAAAAACTAATATGCAATTTATAAATAAAAACATAGAATTATATAACGACAACCAAATTGATAGATATAATTTTGTAAAAAATTTAACTTCGTCTAATAATATTTAATTTTAATTTACATTATAATTTTATTAAATTTAATTTTATATGACGATGTTTGTATTATCATATATTGACAATTATTATTTTTATTAGATTATTAGTTTTTAGTTATAACTACCTATAGATTTAAAATAATTGATATAAATGTTAATGATACATCGTTTAGATTATGCTGTTTCCGGTATTACCTATCTAATATTATTTTTATTTAATTATTTATTTATTTTTTTATTTTAACATATATTGTATTGTATAAAAATAAAAAACTTTTTGCAGAGTTACAGTTTTAAAAACAAAAACTTATGTGCGGAGTTAAGGTCTTATAAAATAATTTTGTATACGGAGTTAATGTGATATGATATAAAGTGGCTACAATGCATGCTTAGTATGGTGTACCGGAATGAACGCTGCACTGGCACGTTTGCCATCGAGAAGCGTATAATATTATTGGTCTACTAACCTCCCTGTGCTGACACTGCAGCTGGAGCTAGATATATTAAATTATGTACAATGTAGTGAAGCGCGAGTCTGACCGGTGGCATACACTGGTTTTAATAAGGCGCAACATGTATAAACTTGTGACTAAAAAAATAATTGTGTTTATTTATTTATTTATTTTTATATTTTAGTTCTGGTATACAAAGAACAGTGTGACAATGTATTATTTATATTTTTATACAGATATAAAATAACGTTTTAGGAATCTCACTATTTTCAAAAATGTTTACCCAATGAACAACTTTTTATCGCTATTTGAAGAAAAAAAAAGTCGAAATTTCTCATGGCTATAATAACTTTAAATTTTTCGAAATATTTTGAAAACTATTTAATGTATAGAAAATTAGAATATAAATATTTAGTGTAAATTCAAATATCTATAGTTATTATTATATAAATTACAACAAAATAAAAAACATTTGAGAAGAAATAGTAATTTTACGGGTGTATACAATGTCTAAAAATTAAGCTCAGAACGCTTATAAAAATTTTAAGTGAATTTATTGTTATTTTTTGTTAAATTTATATTAATAACAACTTATGAGGAACCTTTTTATGAATGTTTATTGATCGAGCGAACATGGTTTTATTGACATTTATAGGGGAAAAAAATCAAAAATTTAAAATTGTCTATAAGTAGCTCAAAATACATACATGGGAAATTTTAATATGAATACTTGGTGAATATCAATCGTTATTTGTTTTTCAGTAATAATAAAATACAGAAATAAATTATGACTTTATTCCACTTATTAATTTATTGTTCCTCTCAAAAACTCAAATTATTATTAAAAACCATTATTTGAATTTCACAGTTACCAAGTAATCAAAACGGAAAATAAGAATAAATGCATAAGGTGAATTATAGTCGATTGCAATGTGAAATTTACGATTTTTTATTTAAAGTCGAATAGAAATATGGATGTCATTATAGGTTTTATTGTCTTAATGTATTATTTTTATATCTCAATGTTGAGATTAATAAGTGATTTGTAATTACTGACTTACCGTAGAAATTTACTTGACAGTAGAAAAGTTTGTAAATTATGTTTAACCATAACATGCAAGTATAATATTTAAATTATTTAATTTGAATTTGAATTTTAGCACGCTATATTATAATATATTATACTTAAATTAGCGTTAAATGATAATATTACAGATTTACAAAATCAATTAGAATAGCGATTTGTGTAGATCATTGCAACCATCTTTGACCCGTTATACATCGTAAATTTACTTGCCCTGTTCCGATGACCATATTTAAAACCTTGAACGTAAAATGGCATTATATGGAAAACGCGCAAGGTACTATATACTACATATTATATTTAAAACACTGATGATTTTAAATTGCAGGTTAACCTAAAAATCGATAAATTCCAGACAGTATTTATGGCTTGCATAAAATATGGATAAAAATTTAACTTTATTTTTTAAATTCTAATAAAACAAATATATGAGACATCTTAAATTTCCATAACTTTTAGACTAATTATATTTGTCTGTGCATAAGCCATAAAAATTAAAAAATCGCTAATGAGTGTCTAGAGAGACACTATATGATATATAAAAACCAGTGGATGTGTTAAATTTAAATTCAATGAGTTTATATCACAGATTGATGCAATTTTTCACAAAAATAATATATTAATAAATTAATTTAATTAATATTTATTATAATAACATATATTTATATTAAATTATATCAATTTATAGTTCAAAAATTAATAACTTTTCTGTAAATATCATAAAAGAGTAAAAATTGGTTCATAGTATAAATAAATAATATTATAAAATAAATATAAAATAATATACATAAAGGTTTTAAGTCCAGACGTAAAAAGTTTTTGAATTATAACAATAAATTTAACATAGTTATTTATTATTGTTTTTATATATATTTTTACATTTTATGGTTCCAATATAAACTACGTTTGAGGAATTTTGTATTAAATATTCAAAACTTTGAAATAAAAATAAAAGTTTTAATACATTTCTAACTACAAAAAAATTTGAATTTTTTTTTACAATTTCAACGAATTTTTTCAACATTCTTCTTTAAATGCATTTAAAATAAAAACGATGCCTATTTATTTTTAATATCTTTTACAGATATAAAAGCAACTTATGTGGGATTTTGCATTACATTTTCAAGAAATTCGATCAAGTGAATAATTTTTAACAATATTTATAGAAAATAAAACCTAAAAATAATTGATAATTGTTCATGATCATATAAATAGCTCATAAAGAATAAAAATATTATCATATATTAAAATCATTTTAGTAAAAATGTAATTCAAATAATGTTATTCATTTTTAAGATAACCAAAAAAAAAAAAAAAAACCAAAAATTTAATTTGTATTAAATAACCCGTTTTTCTTAACTTCTTTATTTTTTTGTGTTATTTTGAAAAATATTGAGTATACTTAATTTTGACTTCTTTAGAGTATAAACTAAATCCAACTACACTCAATGTTGAAAATCGAAGCATTTCTTTATATACGTAACGTGTATATATAAAAAAAACTTACATCATTGTAAAATCAATATATTCATCTTTCGACACAAAAAAAGAAAAATCCCAACTTATAATCTAAAAATGAAATAATAATAAATATGCTATTCGTATTGGACCTTGGACGGTACATACATTAATACGCATTAATTGAGTATGTAGTAATAATAGTTTTAATATATTTCATAGAAAATTTATATAATTGCTTAACTGTTTTAAGATAAAATTTGGGCGTAACTGGTTAGGTTAGGTCCATGTTTTTTCGGCAATGAACCTGTATTTATTTTGTATACATTTTCGTTATGTACCTACATACTTAAACTATAATTTAATACCTATTAATAATTATAGATTATATCAAAACTAAAATAATATATAAATACCTACACGTTAATAAATTATAAAATTAGACCTCTACTTATTGTACCTATTATATATTTAGTACAAGTTGTAAATTTTAAAATTTTAAATAAAAAGAAATTCATATAATCGTTTTTCAGACAAAAAGTGTATTTATTTTGTATTGCTTCATATTATAGGAATGTGTTTATAGCTTATGTGATAATCTAAGGTTGCCACATACCTTTGACTCAATTAATACGTTTATCTGTGGTTGGAATTAACTACTAACTATCCGTAATTGTCATTAATTTTTATATATTTTTAAATATGTTTATGAATTGATCAGAGGATTGGGTCTATTTTAACATTTATCACGGATTTTTAGTATTTAGGAAAACTATTTGGGATGGAATTCCCAGTTTTCATTTTGTGCTATTTAATTTTAGTTTAATAAAAAATAAAATGTTATCAGCAATTACGAAGCCTATTGTGCCCGATTAGAAATATACGTGCGTTAACGAACGTATTAAAAATTTAAATTTAAATACTAAATGTCTCTAATGACTGATATAGTGATATACTGATATGCATTCATAACATTTACCCAAATATTGAGAAACGTGAGTTTCATTGCAAACTTTTTACTTTTCAATAGATGTTTTTTACGCAAATCATTTCTATACAAAAACAAGACTTATTAGTAATATTCAGCTTTTTTAAATAATATTTATGTTTAAATACGGACATATTATGCTACAATAATTGTATAAATATATAAATATATTAAGTATACCTAATTTAGAGAAATGTGTATTCCCTATTTCTCTAAAGAGTTTAACAACCTTAATATTTAGTGTAGCCTAAGATCTGGTATACATAACGGCTAACTTAACTTTAATTTCTAAACTCTATGTTAAAACAAAAATTTCGACATTATTTCTGATCTTAAAATGTAATTAAATACAGTCAAGTTTCGATAACTCAAATTTCAAGGGAAATACAATTTAATTTGACTTATGTATTTGTTGAGTTATATAGCTTGATTTTTTTTTTTTTTTAATAGAAATAAATTCGAGCTAGCTATTATTATTATATTATGTATATATTTATTAACTACAGTTATAATTAGAAAATAACATTTTAAAACTAATTTCTTATATATTATAACTTATAGTTATAATTATTCCTATGTTTTCCTACATTGATTGGTCAATTGAGCGTTTTAACTAAATATTTTACAAAAAACAACGTTGTTCCTACTTTTTCAGATATTTAACCAACTTTGATTAGCTTTAAATTGTTTGTGCCCATGTTTAATAGCAAAAAATCAGCCTTCAAATTTAAAAGTGATGGTCTATTTATTGGGATGTTAATGAATGTTGTAAATTTCTAAATTGAATAAACCAATCAAGTAAACTAACCTTTACATCAAGATCTTCATTCTTTTCATAGTCTCTTTAGAAGTTTATTAGGTGGAATATTAAATTGTTTGCCAATTTCATTTTTAAGTTTACCAGTTTTAATCCCCTAAATTAGTATATTCACTTTTTCAGATATAGTTATGTTACAAATTCATGTTTAAGAGACATAACGAATAACGCAAAATTACAACTATGATTAAGTAAAAAAACTATAAATTCTGTTCGTGCTACACAACGAAGATATGTGGTAACTGTCGATTATTTTACAGTTACAGCATAATAGTAAATAATAAATGATAATTTAATTCATACATTTTTAATTGTAAATCACTTATAATAGTAAAATTTAAGATATGCTTTTCATAACTGACTTTGAATTATCTATGTCCAACTATTTTACATATAATTTATCGAGATAAATATTGTATAGGAATTTCCTAGGAACAAGAAAAAAATTCGAGTTTTCGAGTTATCGACGAAACATATTACTCAAATAATTTTTCAAAATTGTAAATACAATATTTATTTTATTCTATTCTATTCATTTAATGATACCTACTTAATTTAATTTTTTCGAGTAAACATAAATAATAATATTATGCAAATAACATTTATAGTAAAAAATAACAAAATAATTGTCATTCATAATTTTATCAATATAATAACCACTGTTATTATTGCAATATAATTTTGAATAATAAAAATATCAAAATAATCTGCGTAAACTATCATGATTCATGATATTATAATAAAATATCATTATTCATTTATTAATTACTGGCAATCGTAATACTTTAATTAATAATTAAACATTAAAAATTTGTTGCTCAACAATTTTGTGAACCAAAATAAATTCATTATTTTTAATTCTATTTTATTGTTCTAATTTCGTATCATAATTTTATATTTTAACACTTTTTAGTGATATTAAAAATATATATATAACCCTCGGAAAAGCATACTAATATTTTTCCATTAAATTTGATCATATTTATAATATAAATTCAAATAATTTCTATAGTTAAAACTCCTAATTAATAGTTTTGAAAATATACGTTTTCTACCGCGAAGCATATTTTTCAACAAAATAATTAGTAGAGTGGAACTATTTTAAATTGAAGCAATACAATTTCATATTTCTATCTTATATTAATTATGTTTTTTAGTTATAACTGAATTATATTATTATGCCATTTTTATTAAAATATGTAATATCGAAAAATTAGTTTTCTAATACTCATATAATATGTGAAAACTGAAAATACAATTATAATCTACTTACGAAATATTCTTTTAAAATTGCCTTCATCAAAACATAATTACAAATTTAAAACGAAAAACACACTACATTTATTATCTCATCGCGTCTTGTCTTGTCGGCTATAACTCTGTATTTGATACATGGGCACACACTAGTTCGTTATATAGGTAGGTACGTAAACACTGCAGGAAACCGGATTGTTATATAATACAACACTAAAAACATTCAGTCAGTTACTTATTGGACTTTTCCAACATCGTCTTTTTATCTTTTTAATAATAAAGTAGCTAGACATTTTTAGAAAAATAAATTTAATACAAATCTTATGAAAATTAAATTTCCTAAATTTCTACAATACACTGATGTGTAATACAGTAACTATGAAAATAAGAATAAGTATAAATAAATATATAAGTTATTTTTTTATAAAAACAACACATGATAAACATATACTATAAAATAATTAGATAATTAGGGTGGTTGTCAAAGATTTGAATATTTAGTTTAATAAATAATTATTCAACTATTATTTTAAATATTTTTTAAAAGCCTAACCTGGTAGATTGTAATTGTCTCTCTTTACTTACATTTTTGTAAATAAATAATTGTCATAATTAGTAATTATTACTATTAATCTAAAATAACAACGTATATATTATTTTAAAAGTTTTAAAATGTCCAGCGATCACTAAGAAAAAAACATATTATTAAAAATAAAGTATTTTAATAGTTATGAAAACTATAATAATGGATTGTTTTCAAGCAATAGTAGTATAAAAACCACATTTTTTAATTTTTTATTGTTGTTGTTGTTTTTTTTTGTGAAATTCTTCATAACGGAATTCTATTTGATGGTATACCATCACTTTCACAAGGTTGCTATGTATAGTTTATTTTTTCATCACTATAGGTCCGTTAATTGAGTACAATTTTATACCAAATAATGAATAATAAATATGTGAAAAAATAAATGTGTAAAATATTAATAATCAATTCTACAAACAAAGATATTATAACAACTAAAAATAGAAAATGCTGGGCATTAACAAGTTAAAAAGTTAAAGTTAAGTTATTTTTAACTAAGTTACTTAACGAGTTACTTTTATTTTCATAAGTAACCCAGAATAATTTTAACATAATATTAACTATTAAGCAATAAATTCGTCGTGTCGTTAACAATTATTATTTGTTCATAACATCTTGTTCGTATTGTTTCCTGCGACTTTTCATGTAATTAATTTTACATAAAAAAAAAGTAACTTATTTTTAACTAAGTTAAGTTACTTTTTTTTCAAATTAACTCTTAACGAGTTAAATAAATAAAAAAAGTAACTTTTAACTTTAAACTCCACTTATATTTTTCTGTATTAACTTAACTTAACGAGTTAAAATAATTAGTTAACTTGTCCAGTCTTGAAAATAGGTACTAATAAACAATTTATTATTACCTAGTAATATCATAATGGATTGCATAATATATCTTTAAAACATTAAAGTTTTAACCTGTCACGAAATAAAGAAAAATTTTAACTAATAATAATATTCAAGATTCTCTAAATTTTAAAAACTAGAAAAAAAATCCATTTTTTCCAGAATTATTAAGTACATATTAGCTGCATAAATACAATAATAAAAAAATACTAAAATACTTTTTTGTGGTATTTTAATAATGGTAAATATAAATATGACTTACTAAATAACTAAATTTTCGATATTTCAAATCAGAAATTATTTGTATTTTATTTATTGTTTAATCCACTCTATTTGAAGTTTTGAAAATGTTAGCTATTGTATATCAAATTATTTTTGTAATGTATGTTAAAATATTACAATTTTAAAATAATTATAATAGTCACAAATCGCTTAAAAATTGAAATATTATAATAACTCTGATAATGGTTTCACTTTTATGTTTTATCAAAGGTCGATTTACTCTAATATTAAATCTAATAATACATAATTCTGTATAGGTACTGAAAGCAAATTCGCCGTGTTATAAATTAGATGCAACACTGAACAACACCTTCAGTTGTAATTTTATGTTATAATTCGTTGATAGTATTTCAAGATATATTCTTTTATTGCAGATTAGAATTATCTGTTTTCTTGTAAATTATTAAGTAGACGGACTTTATTAAAAATATTTATTTATCAAAATGCAAATGAGTATTGTTTCAGGTATTTAACATTATATATATTAAGTAATAATAACAATAGATCTTAGATTACAGGTTCGAAATATATAATTAATAAATCAAATAAAAAGGCCGATATAGGAAAAAACTGATTAAATATTGCATATAATACTTGTATAGGTACATTTTATATGGTAATTATTATATCTTAAAAACTTAAAAAATTGAATAAATCATATTACGTATAAATGTATAATAATATATTATAAAAATAGATTACTATACTGAGAAAAATTCAACACAATTTAAAAAATATGACTTTCAAAAATCTGTTAATTAATGATATTTAAATTATTTACGGCAAATCACAAATAGTTTGATATTTGTAATTTCCATAATTTAAGTCATTTTACTAAAACGAAAATGTTTTACATAGGTTTACTTCTTTTAGGATTGCATCAAATTTTTCATTCTCTCTAGACTCTATTCGCCATTCAAATATATAAAATGTTTATATTTTAGTATTACTTAATACGTTTTATAATAGTAGTATGTATTTAATTTTAAAGAGTCATTGTATTTTATTTTTGTTATCAAAGATTTAGTTTTTATGTACAAGTATACTTAGTAAAAATTCGGAGAGTTTCTTAGACCTATGGATTTTCTCTTACATAAATGTCTGGCCTATTCTAATTTTGTAATAAGATAATATTATATAATGCAATTCGATATTTATTTTATTATTTTTCAAAGTTTTGATATTATAGGCCTTTTTGCGTAACGTAAAGCAACGAATCAGAGTACCTTTACTGTCGTATATGTTAAAGTATGCATCAATAGTGACGCGATCCATAGCAATCGCGAGAAGAAAGTACAAGCATCGCAGCGGACTGCCGTTATTCTTTCCTATTAACTCCCACTTTGGTACACAAACATTACGACTCGTTCGGGAGTTCGTAATTTTCACCACTGCAGGTAGCCGAAAATAGTGTTTGTAATTTGCACTCGAATGAATATCTATTAGTAATGGATACTATCGAATACTCCAAACTATCAAATAGTTATTTAACTCGACAGACCTATGATGAAAGTTCACACATCAATTACGACGATGAAAATTTATAGATTTATAAATTGTATCAATTGTGTAAAATTAAGGTCAACGAAACATCATATGTAAAACCAGCCAAAATTACGATAAATGCAATACAAAGCTCAACAGTTTCCAATATTTGCATCATCAAAGATATTTCTGATATAAGACGTATTATATAATATAATAGTAAAAGGAAAATATTTCCAAAATATCTAGAATCACTGAATAAAGTTCGTTTATTGCTATTGGCCACTCATTCAACTCTTCCACCTTACCCCTTCACGGGACAAGTGGGACTGTAGACCGTTTAGATAATACGCGGACGTATCTACAATCGGCGCCAAAAATCACGACTAGCCTTGGTGACGATTAACTAGGTCCGTGGCGACGATCACAGACTATTACGAATGACAGCTGACAGGGTATAATTATAATATTATTAGTATTTCGATCTAATAAAATTAAAAATATATTAAACACTTTATTTTGAATTTTGTGTTTGTATTTTACCCTTAATTCTCACACAACACCAATTTTGACAGACAACAATATAAAATTATTGATATCATTGCATGTTTGCGTTAGTAGATAACCACTATTACCTAATACTAATTGTAGTAAGAAACGTATAATATAATTTAAAACTTGTGATCAAACGTAAAATCCTACATAAAAGATAACATAGTGAACAGAAATAATTATTTCTCAGAGGAAAATATTATTGAGTTAATAATTTATAATAATGACGGCTTTTCGTCATGTTGGCCTTTTGACATTGTTGACTAAAACACTCAGTCACTTGATTATAGACCTTTTGAATTCAGCTAAATGTCCGAATATTTTTTTTTATACATACGCTTAATATATTTTTCCTAACTCTCTCTTACGTAGTTGTAAATTTGTAGGATAGCTAGCTAAACTGAAATACCCTGAGTTTTTTGCCTATTTACAAAATTATATTTTACAAAATAGTTAATAATAATAAATCAACGAATGAAGCTTGAAAATATAAGAAGATTTTTTAAAATAGCTAATATAGTGGTAAGTATATAATTTCTTATTGAGTAAGTATATTATAATAGTATCACTATAGTAGAGTAATTAATCTTTTAACTCAACCTACGCTAAGTGATACCCATTTTCAGAAACAGTTAAACATCAATACTACCGAATAATCTAAGGTTACACTACGTATAACATCGTGGTCGCAGATAATTAGCTATTAACCCTATAAAAATTAAATGAATCAGTAATATTTTAAGTATTTAAAAAAAAATGCAGTCATCACTCATTATTTAACTATTGCTAAATTTACCTGCATTTATAAACACATACTTACATTTTTTAAATAAACTATTTGCATTCCATAGAAATGATATTTTTTTAACACAGTTATTTTTTTATTAAAACTATAAATCAAACACCAAATATTTAAACAGAGACACAGAGACATAGAAGTTAAAATAAAATCTGTTGCATAAATCATGTTTTAAATTTTATCTGTTGTTAATAATTTACTTTATCACCAATTAAATTAGAGGGCGATTTATCGCCGTGTAAAATTTTATATATGGTTCAATTTCGTTATCAATGTTTTGTGATCATTATTTAATATTGATAAATATGATATTCTATATTTTTATTTCATTATAATATTATATTGTATTGTATTATAATATTATATTGTATTGTATTATAATAGATTTTAATTAGTTTTTTGTGTTTCTAATTTAAATATTTTATTAATTAATTTCTGTTTTTTATGAATACTTCATTAGAATGATTGAGTAACACTCTTAAATTTAACACATGTTAATTTAACAAACGTTAATTTATCATTAGATTAAAATTAAACACGAAGAAAAATAATTTACCGATAGATAACGTCTAGTTTGGTGCAACCGGGCATCACGTAGGAGTCATATTAAAATATTGTTTCCAGTTTAGATGTGACTATATTATTGTCAAAATATAAATTATAATGATGATAAACGTACATCTTATTTCGTGATTTAAAGAAAAAAAATAATAAAAACCTTAATAAAAGTGAGTTAATACCCGATAGAAAAAAAAGACTATAACTCCAGATTTTAAATTAACAGTTTTTGTAAAAAAACATGTTTATATATTCATCGTAAATTTATATGTAGATTGTAGATACATTAAATATTGCGCCATTATACGTCAATATACCTATATTTACAATATATAATAGTATAAAAAATAACTTTCATACATTAATACACCTAATTTATTATATTTTTCTAAATATTTTGGTTTAATGGATGTACAAGTAAGTGCCATCGCTTCGTTAGAAATAAAGTCTAACCGTGAGATTACAACGGTCAAATACAGTAATTAGATCCATATTGATTTATAGTAAATACTTTAGGATTTTGGCAAAAAATCAAATATGCTTAATTAAATTTTTCTTAACCAATTGGCATTGTCAATAAAATATGTATTAACTATTAATGTACATAATATAGCGTATTAAATAATTAAATATTTTAAAATAAAACACTTACTAGATTGGTGAATATTTAAAACTGCAAATTAAACATAGTAATCACATTTCTACTTGATTTATTTTATTTAGTACTTTTTAAATAACATTTATTTGTAATACTGAAAATCGTTTATATGTGCTTAGTGAAATTTATTATAATAAGTAAATATTCGAATAATTAACAACTATTATTGTATATTAAAGGACTTGATGACTAAGAAAACAATGGTTAAAATTATAAAAATAAAACGAAACACTATACAATAAAATAGACGTTAAAATAATTAAGGTAGAAAAGTCTTAACTATAAATTTATCTCATCATAATATAATTAGATAGGACCGTGGTATACCAATCTTAGCTCAAAAAATATTACACTACTTAAAATCGATATTCCTATAAGACGCAATAACTAGAAATCCCCGTTAGACAATTTATATTTTTTTTCATTGATACTATCTTTCAATAAAACATAATAAACCTAATAAGAAGAATAAATTATTATACTACTTAATTTGTCAGATCTAATATTAATAGCCGTTGCTTAAACGACAGTTTTAATATAAATTAAAATAGAGAATTGGATTACAATATCTCAAATTATTTCAATACGAAAATTACATAAGATTTCTATTGAATATTTTAATACTTTATAATCACTAACAGTAGTATATTTATTTATTTATTTTATTCAAAATATAAAAATGTTATAATATGTATTATTGGATTACCATATTTTATCAAACATAATTTAATAAAATAAAACCAGGGAATTCGCTCTATTTTATATAGTAAAGGTCGAGTACATCTTATCATTTGGCCACTGTAATGGTTATGTTAATTTTGAATTTGACGATAAATCATTGAGTACGAAGTACGAAAACAAATAATGAGCGGTGATAGTAATCAGACTATATTACGAGTTAAGTATATTTTATGATATATTTATGTTGTTATTATATTAATTTATTTTGTAATTGGTAATACGGTAAATTAATTAATTTTCCAGTCAACAATTGAATGTAGAATGGTGTAGGATATATACAGTAACGGAATAAGTACATAGTATAAACAAGCCAATAGTTTAAAATGAATCAAAATATTATTTTTTAAATGTCATTGTATATAGAATATAATTATATTATCTAAAGAAAACTTAGATTTTTTTGTAAACAGTAATAAGTTGTAATAGAATCTAGATAATTAAACACTAATAAGTACTGTGTTCTGCAAATACATCATTCATGTTTTATAAAGTTATTTTACTTAATATTTTTCCTATTGATTAAAATATTACTATACAAAGTACTTGGTTTGGTTTTTTTTTTATCATCTTATTATTTCATATTATGTTTAATTAAATATACTTAATTTTATAAAATTTGTTCTTGTTATTGTATTTGTATTTGTATCTGTGTAAGTAAGTCATTAAAAATAATTTAATTATTGTTTCTATTTTATTGATATAGTATTATTAAAAAAAAAAAAAAAATAAACTTTACTACTAATGATTTAATATTTTATTTTATAATATTTATACAATTTAAATTACAGGAAATTGCGTGGCACTAGAGCTCAAAATAAAACAAATTATAATATAAACGATAAATATACAAATTAATTAAATTAATAATATAGGGTACTAGTTTACAGATTAGAAGTACTTACAAACACAATGACCCTCCGGCCTCTGCCATCGGTTGGTCAACGTAATAAAATTAAAAATTTCAAGTAGATTATAAGAATTATTTTAGTTTACATAGACACTATATAGATACTGTATTTATAGTTCTTTTTGCCATTTAAAGAAACTTTAAGCCTTGTCAATATTATAGATACATAAATTATACTATTCTATATGCTTACATATACAATATTTAGTGTGGCCATGATTTAATGTCTGTATGCATAATTTTACAGACCTGTTTAAAACTAGGTATGGATGTTATTTATTGGTACGTGAAGTATCAAATCTCACTTTAAGTGATAATCACTAAACAGTAATAACCACATTTCACGCTTCAGTGTTGCAATTCGCTAATTTTAGGTAGAATTTCCTATTTTATGTAACATAATACATATATAGCCATGTGAATTCACTAAAATATTTATTGAAAAAAAAATTCTAATAAAATAAAAGTATTGTGTCTCGATAGTTTTTTTCTAATCAGGTAGTCCGATACTAATTTATGAAACAGGTATACATTATATAATAGTCAACTTTAATCGAGTATAGAATTATTATAATGTTACAGTTTGATATAGAAATCAATATAGGTATAATTTATAATAGTCAATATAATATACGTTATTACATGGAATAGAATAGCGGTTGTTTGTTTAAACTGTCCCTGATGATAGTTCCAAGAAAAAAATGGTTATAGTGAAAATATCTAGTAACGTCAGAAATGAGAATCAGGTGGGCGATGTATGAAGGCCGGTGAGGATATTGTATATTTTTTTTGTGATTTAAATAATTACATTACAATTTACAATATTAATGCAGTGGAATTTACTTTTGTAGTGATTTTTAAAAAACATAGAGAATTAAATTATTATACATTTATACAAGATTTTCGTTATATATCCGGGTAAGAAAAATAAAGTATGCATTTTGAGTCCTGAATAAGAGCGTTGGTGGTACCTATTGATTTACAATTCATCTTTGTTTTTTTTTCTATGTTTGACGTCAATTTTAGGAATAGTAAAAATGCTTCAATATTTCACTCTTAGTGTAGTTTCGATTCTAGTTGGTTAAAAATAAAAATTCCCAATATTTTTTAAAATACACGTAAAAAAAAATAGAGAAAATGCTAGAAAATATCAATTTTTGACAAAACTATTTTTTTTCATACTCAAAAAGTAGATAAATAAAAGTAAATAAAAGTAAAAACTTGAAAATGTCACTAAATATTTATTTCATATATTTCTATACATTTTCAAAATATTTTATACCTGTTTGAGCAATTTAAGTTATGAAAGTTCATAATATTCGATCTTTTTAAAAATATTTTCTATATATTATGTAGAATAACATTTGTCCACGAGAAAAAAAGCTTATTGAATATTCCACTCAAAGTTCAGTTATATATGTTTTAGTTTCTGGCGGAGCGATTTTACAATGATGTATTTTTTTTTCTTTTTTCTTAATGTACACGATTTATAGTAGAAAAGCTTTGATTTTCTATTTTTCTACAAGAATATCTAATCTTATTTAGTTCAGGTTCTGATGTTATAGGAGCCAAAAAAGGTAAAATATGTATGCAAATATACACGAAAAAATGTTAAAAACCTATATTATTTAAATCTAAAATATGACGCGTAACCGGTTGGCATTTTATTGAACTGAACAAATTTAAAATAGCTAAACAAACATATTTTCATTATTTGTGAAATACGAAATAAATATATTTATATGTTGTATAATACCTGTTAAGTTGTTGCATTAAACCACCAATATTTTCTTAAGATTTTTCATGTGAAATGCCCGAATTTTTTTAGAAAATATTAAATATGCATACAAATATGCGAAAATCAATGAAAATCAACAAAATATGCACTTTTTCTCTAAAATTAACGAAATATGCAAAATATGCATTTTTAATTTTCAATTTTTAAACTCAACATTGTATAACTTGGATTTCTAGCTTGGTTTGCTACAAATCGAAAACATACAGAACTATATGCAACTCTTATAACTTCTGAACCTTAGTTATAACATTAGTCTCAATGATATACATAACCTGCACCCAAATAGTCTTTTTTTTTGTAGCTACGCCCGAATTTTTATATAATATATAAATAAGGTGTAATGCAAACCACGCCCTTCAATACTATGATATACCTACCATTTCTAAGACTAGAAAGTGTATCTGAATATGTTGTAAATAATTTAATGAAATCAAAGTCCCAAAATGAAAGAATAAAGATTTTAAGATTATTTATTATATATATAAATATAAATGAAAAATCTCAGTGTCGCTTGATTACAAGCATAAGTAGAGCCAATTTTAACCACTTATACATACACATTATTTCATTCTCATTTTAATTCTAATTTTTATACAACCCATTCAAATATTTTTATGTCTATAGAAAAGTTAAAAGAAATTCAAATAGAAATATTAAATAGTATCAATAAACTCTATACATATCATAATTCTGAAACCAAAAAAAAAAAAAAAACGAGAAAAGTTACAAAATTTAATTAATAAATATATAATATTATAAGTAGTGATGAAACTCCAATTGATGAATATATATCAACAATATGTTATTATTTGTCCTAACAAAGTAGTTTTAAAATTATATATTTTTTTTAATTTTAATTTTTAATCTATTAATTATTCATATTATATGATTATAACTAATTTAGTATAAATTAGAGATTGTAATTTTTTTGATTTTTTTTTAATTTCACAAAAGAATAGCTATTAATTTTTGAACTTTTACCAAGGTGTAATTTACATATGACATGTTATCTTTTTATGCTTGATAAAAATTCGGCATAATTTGGATGTGTGATTTTATGTTTACCTGTACTTTGAGAGTTGTTTAAAACCAACAAGCCTCAAAAACCGAAATACCTATTAATACGTACCTTTATTATGATTTTTATTCTGATAAGTGATTACTGTCTAACACCCAACTGGTGCTCTGGTGACCGGAAGATTGGGATTTCTGGATCTACTGACATTAGTGGCAGTATTGGATACAGCACAACGTTTTTAATGTTAGTGTGTACAGTGAAAATATGACTGACGAAATATTGACCTACAATTAAACCCGAGATAAGAAAGCTAATCTGCATTTGTTCCGTCCATTTTTATCTATCTCGATATTTCAATAATATTATAATGTGATATCGACCAGACATTGATTCAACATCGCGTAATAATATAATAATTTATTTAGTGAGCGGTGTTAAAACGTATAAACCGTAGCCTATACTACAGTCGAGGGCATGACATCAAGAGTTATAACCAGTTTGTAACGGACCGGGTTCACCGGACACGGTTTTAAGTAGGCAAGCAGACAAGTACGGCCTAAACACGCGCCTCATACCCGCCGACGCCGTCCTGTTCATGGTACTAAGCCGGCGAGCAATAATATTATAATACAACCACGACTATACACAGTCGCTTCACCATCAGCCCGACGACCGGACGCGCGGGTTTTCATCATCCGACGACGGGTGGCTCGAGTCGTGTTATTTTTTATGATATATTATTATAGTGCGGTGCGTAACAATTCACTTTGCCATCTCCAACTGCAGTCTGCGAGGGTCACAATCACCGCCTTCGTCGCGTCGTCCTCCCGCTCCAGGCCCTATTGCTGCAACTGGTAAGTACTTGTAAGTCGTGTTTATTTTCGATTTGACACTCCGCGACTTAACGCGCCTACGGTTGCGAAACAGTATTACACTGCTGCAGTAAGTACCTACATCAGCACTGGCATGCGAATCGTTATAGTTGCCAATAACGACATTGCCCGAGGATATTGTTGAGTTATGTACGCAGTTTACACGTTTTATCCGATAGAGAGCAACAGAGTATTATGTGCATCGTACGCTTACAGTGATAGTGCGATATAACATTATATTGGCACTTAAGCGAGTGTGAAAATCTAAGACGTTTAAGGTTTTTTCGCGGCAGAAAAGTTTCATGTGTTTCCTTCGCTGCAAGAAAACTAACCTATAATAATCTTATTGTCCGCTCGTAGACAATACGTAAGTCACGGGTTATAATATTGTTATAATATACTTGGTATTACGATCCATACGGTCTCTCGAAGACGATGATATTTTTTCAATAGGAGGGACCGAGACGGCACTCACTCCCCTCCTCGCAACGAATACTCAAAAACACTAGAGTCTGCACTAAAAATTGTAGTCACGTTCCCCACTCCCATCATTGGTTGTCATCGCCGGCAAGCCGGTGATCTGCATTTTGCGGAGTAGATAATCCTTTCATAACTTTCGGCAATATTTTTATACCGTTTGGTTACAGTTTAACCAACGTGAAAACGTACCTTATAGATATATTCGATAGAGTATAGACGAATACACGACTATCCTATAAGTTACATACATAGGTATGCATACTATAATAATAGTTATGTACCTCATGCCCACTTCAACATTATAAGCTGGTAATACGAACACAATCAAATGCGTGATTGACCTGATCAACTAATAATGATAATATAAACTCATATCATGTTTTATTTAACACATTTGGTACACACATGCTTTGGTATATCTATGATATTAACAATAATTTTGTTTTCTATTTGAACTACTTCGTTTTCATTATTAATTGAAATACAATCAACACACGATCAATGTTTAAATATTAATCACAATTTATAATTAATACCTATTGCATTTCTTATAGACTGATACATACAAAACGTCCTTGGTTCAAACTTCAGTCGTGGGTGATTTTTTCCACAGGATAAATGCGATCCAAACTATTTAGAGAAAAAAATTACTATCTCCCATCTCCAACACATGGAAAGAAACGGGAAACGATGTTTCTTAGAATCTAAATATAGTCCAATAACTTGAACGAACTATAGAATAACATAAAACCAATTACACGAAAAAGTTAGAACCGTTGAAGGTGTAAGACTAAAAAAAAATATATTTTCTGTAGATCAAAATTATTTGTCTTATTATAATTATAATATATTATATTATATTATTAAATCTTTTTATGGGTGGGTCATGAATGGGCTATAATAGTAGGTAGTAATCTTAAAAGTAGTAGGCATGTAATAAAACCAACAAATAAACAATATATTAATTAAATAATTATTATGTTGTTGATAACCACACATGCACAACTATGTTACACGAACAATAATAATGATTATATTTTTAAAATTTAAAATTATATAATATCGGTAGTAATAGATAACATTATACTAAGTCAAAATACTTAGTTTGAATAGTCTAAACATTAAAAATGTAGAAAGAAAAATCAAGTACATCTATAAAATTAAATATCATTATCATTAATAGTAGTTAAAAAAGGCTAAAAGTATATTTCAGTGTATCCAAATTCACTTGTTGCATCATTAATAATTAAAAATTTTACCATCTGGGATGGTAATGATTAATACAAATAAACTATAATGATTACTGAGATGACTATGTATGATAAACCAATTAGGATGTATATAACTAAATTGTATATTTCATAATTGATAATACTATTAATTATTCAATATTTACATAACAATAAAATAAGCTTATTATATATACTTTGGTAATTACCTTTTTTTAAATTAATTAGTTTAGTTAGGTATATAATTTTAAGACTAAAATATTTTAGTCTTTATGATTTATATTATAAATTAATAAATTAATTGTACTACTATTGCGTTACACAAATAATAATTGATCGCATGTGTTAGTTTTTACCAATGACCACTATTTAAAATTATATCAATTTCAATATCGCAGAATAAAAATGAAATAGATGAAAAGACACATAATACATAGGTAATGTAGCATACCTAAAAAGTACATTAACTACATAATATAATATAGTAATAATGATGATAAAAAGGTTTCCTTTCCTTAGGTATACTGGTATACTTCATGGTATACTGCATTCTTAAATTATTAATGTTATTAACAAAAATATTTTTATTTTATTTTCTAATATGGCTTACGAAAAAAATAACGAATTTTGTGAACAAAAATAGTTAGTTAGATATTGGTGAGAACTTATAACTTATTCTTAGGGATCAAAATTATCAAAAAGAAACAAATTTAGAAAAATTATGAAATTTTAATTAAATTTAAAACTTATAAAAGGAATAGAATATTTTATGTTAACATAAAAAAAAAAAAAAACAATAAGAATCTCTTGATCTTTAACTCTCTTTGATCTCTACTTATTACAAAAAATTTTATTTCAACACACTTTTTTGGAGATGTTGAAATTAGAAAAAGTATTATTTTATATATCGTTGGTATTATTTCAATACCTCGTAAGGTCCAAAAAAAAAACGTTATTACATTTATTTGTCAACTAAAAATAATTAATGTTAAACTTACGAAGTTTGCAGTATCGCCGACGATATTCAAATATATTATATCATGTGAACTTTTAAAAAATTTCTCACTATGGATATATTATAAATATTTCTAAATTCAATAGAGTACATAAATTTGTTACTATACAAATGCTAGATAAAGTAATCAGAATACTTAGGCATTTATATAACTTCATGTTATAAAGAAATTTGAGAAGCTTTATAAAAAAATATGTAATCATTTTGTCAGACAAGATCCAAGCATATTATATTTTCCAATTCACTTGGTCACTATTATTCTTAATAGTTAATATATTATATATATTATTTAATTGATTACCATAATTATTTTGTTTTTTTTTTATTTTATGACTCCTCGAGATTTAATTGCATTATTATTATTTCACATACACCATATTATTTAATTATATTATAGTAGTAAACTGATCAAAATAATAAACATTAATAAAAAGAATTAAACCGGATAAAAATCATATTCCCTACTTAGTAAACCGTACCGTCACTGTTAATATATTCTTCGCCCTTATAATAAGATAAACTATAGCTTAATTATTCTGCACATGCCTATGAGATGCTGCGTTTTACACAAACTACAAATTCTTTTTTTTCAAAAAAAAATAAAATACTAAGAATATATTTAAAAGCCTTGTAGCTTCTGCGTTATATAAACAATCGTACAACGACATAATATTATAAATACCATACATTTTAACCTAAATCAACAACCAGTTAAAAATGTAAGAAAAAAAACTAAACTCAACAAAAAAACTCACTCTGTTATAAAAATCAAAAAAATCCAATCACTACAGTTGTAGAAGTAGAGTAAGACTCCCTAGCGAATCATTGTTCAAAACCGCTGTAAAATGATCACGCACCGGGATAATAATCCATAAAATGATATGGTGCAAACATCCTGATGCATTACTTTCCACGCCAGTTTGGGTGAACAAATTTCTAGAACGTCTACCTCGAGACATCCTATCAAATTCTGAAAGTGATCAGGATTGATTACGACCGCACTACACTAATTAATTAATTTAAATAATTTCACTATATTATTATTAGTGTATTGTAAAATTTAAAACATTATACCATAATATTATAAAATATCAGACACCGAGAAATTATTCAAGTTTTTGAAAATATTTTTTTTACATAATCTGAAGCTATTTCTAAAAAAAATTATATTTTTATTATTTTTATCATTGTAATTTTTGTTTTATTTTTTAGTACTTTGATACATAAAAATTAAATTTTGGATGAATTTTTTTTTTAATTTATATTTATTTTCAAAGTTCTCTTGATAAAGTCATCTGAACTTATTGATAACATTTTTTTAAATAAAAAACAATAGATGTCAAGTTTTATATGAAAGTAGAGATGGTAATAGTCCAAATAATGTACAGTAAATCTAGTTAATATTACAAAATATTATTTATGTTCGGTTAACCAAAAAGTTGATGATTAATGTAGATTTGATAATGCAGAATAGAATTTATTGCATTTTAATAAGTAATTAACCTTTAGTGTATGTTTTTTTTCAAAAATTTTATAACTGAAGACAGAGGGACTCGGAGATTGATAGTTATCCATTATAGTTGGAATTATCTTTATCTAGTTTTATCAAGGAATTGAATAAACTATATATATGTTACTGCTTTTGTTATAATATTTTTGATCATCATATTTATTAAAAATATTAAAATTAAATAACTTTTAAAACTATAATATACTATATTATATTGCGTCGTATTATATTGTTACAGTATAATACAGTATAACTAAACTATTGTTATTAAACACATCATAATCAAAATTCAAAGTACTATAACACAGATATCAGATTTTTTTATAATAAGTACCTATAATACAAAATTAAAATATGCTTATTAGCTACTGTTCAATCATTAAATTATATAGGGATGTCTTATCAAGTATTAATTATATGTATTGCTAGTAGTTTATAATAATTGTACGGCGATGCATATTTAAAAGTACCATAAAAACAATGGTGTCTATAGTTTGTAGTTGTAATATATGTTAACGTAGATGGCTAGAAAATAATATATATTTTTATATAATTACTTTATAAAATTATACATTAATTATGAACTTTTAATTACAAAGTCAGATAACTTATCTTATGTCTTATAAAATACGAATTTTTTGACAGTGAGTAATGAATTATGTTGAAAGATTTATGTGTTTTTAAATATTTACAAAAATAAATAGATGTCAGCGATCTAATAAAATACAAGTATTTAAATTTTGGATCTATTTAGATGTATAGTAATCGTATATTATGTCAGGAGTTCAGGACCTGCACCTAGAGCCTATAATGATTTTTGAATCCGGTTATACCGATAAATAAAATATTATCTTAATGCGAGATGAAACTGATTGGGCAATAATCTTATCATGCATTATAAATTATAATATAAAAATAAATATTAACCTTTCGTATTCAAACATTTCAAATATATAACATAAGTCGATTAATAAGTTGTAGCGCATTTTGTAAAATATTTTACGAAGACCAAAAATAAACATTCAAAAAAAGCATAGTAATTAAATGTATGACTACCGATCGCTTCGTAATTTCAAAAAATAAGTAAAATCTAAGTTTTTACAATATCATAATCGTATACAGAGTGATATTATTCTTAAACAACACTCGTTATTTCGAAAATCTATTAATGTTTTAATAAAACGGCATGAAACCTATTATTTAAATTAATACGGCATGCCGGACGTGATATGTTACAGGCGGAATTCCACAACGGCGGCTGGTGCAGTGTACCTATAACATTCCAAAGTATTCAAAAGCGCGAAACAACGACATCGGAAGCCACACGCCACGATGAACGGAGACGCGAAAAACGGCGGGCCGGCCGACCGCCTGCTGGCGGCGGAACAGCCGAACAGCGGCCCCGAAAAGAAGGAACCGCTGTACCGGATGGTGCTGCAGAACATGACGGTTGAGCCCATGCTGTTCCCGTACCTGATCGCGTCCATACTGGTCATACTGGCCAACCAGAACCTCAACATACAGAAGGCGTGTCGGGTGGAATTGAAACTGGGCACGGACGTGTGCAACGACCTGGAGAACAAGGACAAGAACAGCACCGAGCTGACGGATAGCGAGATCGTCGTGCAGAAGCTGGTCGCGGACATGCTCATTTGGCAGACGATATTGCAGAGCAGCATGCCCGCCGTGTTCGTGCTGTTCCTGGGGTCGTGGAGCGATCGGAACAGGCTGCGCCGGCCGTGCATGCTGTTGCCCGTCTACGGCGAGGTAGTCCGCAACTTGGGCCTGCTGGTATGCGTCTACTACTTCGACCAGCTGCCAATGAACGTGACCGGTCTGTGGCAGTCGCTACCGATCGCCATCACCGGTTACTGGACGGTCATGTACATGGCAGTGTTCTCGTACGTGGGCGACCACAGCACGGTAAGCGGTAGTTTTCTGGAAAAGCGCAAATCTTACATAACGACATACGAGTGTAAAGTGTACACATTAGTCTAGACCAACGAGGACTTCCATACGTTTCCTGCATATTTCTTATATTTGTCGTACTCCTATTGCGTGTTATGGGTTAGGCCCGAGTGCAGGTGACATTGAAATACGATTTACGATGTTTCCGATAAATAGCCAATACATTTTAGCACATGTTTTGGGTTTCTACTATTTTAGTGTATATCTCTGATGTAAACGGCATATTTTACCGTAGACCGGGTTGAAATGTAAATAGACAATAGCATAAAGTTTATCTACTGGACTTTCAACATTTGAAAAAGTGTATAGGTAATTTTGGAACGTTAAAAGTTTTTATGGTTAATATTTTATGAGTAATTAATATTAAAATCGTTAAATGAATAATTGATAATTTATTTTTGTCAAAACCCTAAATTTAAACGATCATAAAATATATTTATGAAATCACAATCAATTTTTCCTTATGAATATTAAAATATAAACGTAAACAGAACCTTGTATTATATTTTTGAATCCTAGGTATAAATAACAAACATTTTATGAACTTATAACTACAAAACAATTTACAAGTTTTCGCGATTTTTATGAATTTCATAACTTTAAACTTTGTAAAATAATATTTAAAATACCTATAAATAACACCAAAAAGAGCCAAAAACAATTATTTGTGTTTAGTTAATATTAATATTCATGTATTCAGTAAAAATTTCAAGTCTACTTATACAGTTGTTAATTTTAGCTGAAACAAAAATAACCCATTTTAAATAGTTTTTGTTTAAAAGTTCTTGTTTTTTATTCATTTTTTCTTTTTTTTGATACTTTTAATTTGTTAGAAATTAACATTAATTTATTAACATATAATATATTAATATTTAACATAATTTATGTACCCATGCTTAAGTATAATTCAATTTTTATATTTTGAATAGTTGTCTATTACCTTTAATTGGGTTTATTCAAATTATAACTGTATAGTATAATACGAGTATAACGATTATTAAGTATTTTGAATAATTTATGCTTATATACCTATAATATTATTGAACATTTTATTTTTAAACCTACTTTTAAAACGTTGCATATACAACTTATTATTGCCAACGGTTATTTTAAACATAATATCTACTCTAATGACTACGCAAGTTATTTATTAAATTGCATATATTTCTCTTCATTTAGCATTACATAATTTTTTAATGCCAGGTATCACCTATAGGCAGTGTAGGCATAACGATTATCATATTTTTTTTTAAGATAGTCATGCATTTCTTTAAAATATTACACAAGATAATTCTTGTGTAATTAGTTGGTAATAAATTATTGTGTTCAATTTATTATTGAGCGTACTTTTATTTTATAATTAAATTCTATTCTCCGAAAAAATCACTTAGGTCCCCAAATAATAGATTATAATAACAGTTGTATAATAATACGTAATTTGTCTTGATAGCTTAAAAAAATAAATTATGATATTATAATTAAGTTCTAAACCTACTAAAATTGTTAAAAAAAAATAACAGATAAATTGTGTCACATTCACTTGTCGAAGTTAATTAACCAAAATGTCGTTTTACTCGTTCAATTTAACGTCATCACTTAATATTAAATATATTATATAAAGAGATATACTTGGTAAACATAATATTCTTAGATAAGCTATAAAATCATTTCAAACAGCATCAAGTACCTTCTTACCTAACTACAACTAAGTAATTGTAATAATATATGCCTATTATTATTTATTAGTAAAACACTACTTAGTGTTTATTTATATATTAAAATAATAGATTGCACACAAACATTTTCTCATGATGATGGAAACCTATAATTATTAAGTCAGAGAAATATATAAATAGTTTTATTTACGAAAGTATTTAAATTACTAAACGAAGGTCATATCTATGAAGATAAAAATATGATTATTACTTTAACTTCACATTCCATCACAATTTTCAAGCAGATTTGGTTACATAATAAATCTTAAATTAAAGAATATGATCGATATATTTTTATTATACGAGTACGTATTATTTTTTCCATTCTTCAAAATAATTTTGACATTGATTATTTTGAACAAACTTCTATATCATATTCAATTATTTTACTTTAAAATTCTTTGTAACTTCATATTTATTTGCATATTCACCTAAAGTGTCGTTTGATGTGTTCATCATATTAACCGCCGTTAAAAATGTTGTCATCTATTCACAAAAATAATTAAATATTACATATTAACTAAAAAAATTTATTTTTCATTAATCAGTTATGTTAACGCAATGTGTATAATTGTTCAAAGCTCCCTAATTTTATTTGAAAAAACTTGTAAAGACTGTTTCTGAGGGGAAACGAATTGTATTGTTCCCAATGTACTTTTGTACTTAAGATAAGAACTGCTACTAATTGATAAAAAAAACTCGTTCAAACCATTATACACTTTTCTCAAACTTAATTATATTTGAAATGTATAATAACAACAATATTCCAAAAACCAACACCTTAATCTGTGCACTTTTAGAAAAAAATAATTTCTAAAGAAGCACTTAATTATATAACTAAAATGTATACACATTAATATACCTTTTTTTTACATATAGGATCAAAATAAAACCTTAAGAGTTGGTCTAGTCAATGCAACAATGGCCTTATGTCTTCCTATTGGTACTGGCTTATCCGGTATATTATATCGTGAACTCGGATTCACCGGAATATACATCATAGCTTTGATACTCTGTTGCATTAGTATTTGGATGGCTCACATTTTCGTTCACGATACAAAACAGATAACATTTGATTCGGGTAAAAAACATAAAAAATCTTATTGGGCTCGTATCAAGTTCTTTTTCAGCATAATTCACATAATTGAGGCGTTCAAAGTTACATTCAAAAAGGAAAAAAACAATAGAAGAAAGAAAGTTATTGCTCTGACATTGCTCATAACTGGAATCATGGGTCCATTACAAGGTAAAATGAATTAATAAAGTTTTTGAAATAATATTATGTTTTGCAGTATAATTATTTGTATTTTTACGATATATAGACACAATTATCAATTAGAGTAGGTATATCTTTTAAACTTCCAATACGTCTTTAAAAATCCAATTAAATTTTGTTTAAAATGTTAATACTAAAATAAAACATATGCAATATCGATTTTAAAAATAAAATGGTTTTTAGACAAATATTACCCAACGCGATGAATTATTATTATACTAGAAACCTAAGCAAATAGAAAAAAAAGTTTTATTCGAAATAAATTTAAATAATTGCACAGTATCTGAAATTCCCATTAAAATAAAACACATTAATAACAATTATAAAATTACGTAATGTTACTATAATATAATAATCAATTTTCCGATTTATTAAATAGCCATGATAAATAATAATTACAGATAAAGTAATAATACGTTAATTTTTATCGGAATTTAATTGATAGCAAATAGGCAAAGGGGCAATCGATAATAATTAATAAACAGGATACTCTAGGTCAGGGGTGACAAATTATTTAAACACTACGTGTCAAAAATTACCATTTTTTTTCGAGCATGCTATGAAAAATATTATATGTATATATTATATCCAGTATTGTAAGAAAAACATTCTCGTAATTTTATTGTAAAATTAATGTATTAATATACAAAAGGTTAGTTTAGGTGCCTAGTATAATAACATTAATTTGTTAATTATTTATTTTCTTAATGTGATTTTTTTTGTTTAATACTCGATGTCAATATTTAGTTTATAAAATTATTTTAATTTTTCGTGTGCGATAGATTTGCCTTCCCTGCTTTAATTAGACCTTGCTTCTTATTTTTGATTACCTAAAATATCGATATTAAAAATAATTATAAATAAAATCATATAATGTTTCTTTTTTACTATTACTGAATAAATCGATTTGATCCTAATCCTAGAATCTACGTATAAACGCGTCATTGAATTAAATCTAAAATATAATTTTGTTCATATTAATATGTGGTATTTACATATTATAGTTTACGAATAAATAATAATTAATATAAGGACGTATAATACAACGTTGATCGTTAAATTTACGCAAAGTAATTTAAAATAAGATATTGTTTAATAATATCAAGTTTCACGTTCATCGTTAGAGGTATATAATATTATACTTAAGCCAAATTTTGTTTTTTTTCAAATATCTATTTAACTAATTATTACTTATTTAACATTTTATTTTTTTTTTAATTCTTGAGGTTCACCAGAATCAGAATATTGTAAATTGTTATTGAGCCTCTCTGAATTACATTAAAAAGAGTTTATAATAGATATATTATAATGAATAATAAATAGATGATAATATATAACACGTATAAAAGTTAAAAATATTTAACAATAATTTATTTTAAATTACAAAAAAATAACTAAAATCGTTATTTTTGTTTAACTTTTTGGTTTGCGCGCAACTGTATATTACACTATTACACGAGCAGGCGCGTGTCGTACTTTATACTTTATGTTGTTATACACTTATACATAGGTACTTTTTTTTAACTAAATTATTAATAAAACACTATTTTTTATTTTTTATTTTTTTATTAAATATTTCTACATAAAATATCCTTGTAAAATAAGAAAAAAAACCCAGTATTAATCGGGATACTTAGATAAAAGTTATGTCAATAAATCTATAATTATCATTTAAAATGCGCTTATATGTGCCTGATGAAAAGTAAATAGTAAATACCGTATTTTTTTTTAATTTAAGTTTGAAACGTGTATGGAAAATATTGTTTATATGTATTTTTAAGATTTTTATGTTGCTATAAGAACAACTATTACGAAGGATTATTTATTATATTTACATGATAGAATTTATTAAGATACCTATATTATTACCTACTTATTTCTTTCAAAAATTGTATCATATTGCGTAACGTAGCCATAGTAGTATAAGTATCCCAGGATCATGACAAAATGAACACGCATGGTTAAAAAACCAGTTTAAGAGTCTGTTGATGAGTCATATTAAATCTCGTCTCTGATGTTTCTACTATAAAAACTAGACGGTGGAATGTCCGTATAAATAGGTTTTACTTTTTTTTTCATTAATACGGTCTTATAAACATGCGCATAATATATTATAATGTAAAACAAAATTCTATTTCTATCGAATAGAAATAATAATATAAACAACTAAAAATTAATAAATTAATACATTTAGTTTTTTATGTCATAAACATATTTTATTTTACTATTAATAACACATCTCCGATTTATAATAAATTATATTAATCGTTTTACATACTATTATTTATTATACATAATATGTTTATTCATTTTTATACATTAATTTGAACTACTATATAACATATTAATTATTAATAAATAACGGTATAATAATAATTTCAGATATACACGATTATTTAGTTTAATATACTTATATATATATATATATTTTTTTTTTTTATTTTGTCCGTATAATATGTACACCAAGTAAAACAGAAAATATTTCACTCGAAACATACTTTCAAACAATTTGTTTATGGCTATATAATTTTCAGATATAATATTTTCGAATAAAATATTTTTCATTTGTTTTGTTTTCATATCAAATAGTTTTCGGATAAAATAATTTCGACTGAAATATTTCCGAATATTTTATAGGTCCCTTGATGTCATTTACAAATCAAACTATTCGTATAATTTTGTTATTTCGTGTTATTTAAATTTTAAATTAATTATTAATCAAATACAAATATTTGTTTATATTTTTGTATCTTTATGCAAAACTATGCAATCAGAATGCATCAAAATATTATTTCAAATTGTACACATTTATCGTTTGTGTTTACGATTTCTAATACCACCAGTGTAATACTCATGATGTCATTCGTTGAAATTCTAGGTGACAAAGGAGTTGCGTATTTGTTTACCCGTGTCAAGTTTAATTGGAACGAAGTACAATTCAGCGTGTACTCGACCACTACGATGTGCATCAATCTTGTGGGTAAGTGATTTTTAAAATCTACCTCAGTATTAAATGGCGTACAGTTTTGTCGGCATTATAAACGTGCCATGCTTTAATTCTGAATATTTTTACGTGCCTCGCAGGAACATTTGTGACTCTCGGGATTGTGGTCAGAAAGTTCGGCATCGACGATGCGTTGATCGGTACTGTGGCTACTACTGGGAAATTAATATCGCAATTCATATTTGCATTCGCCGCTAATACAGTAGTATTCTATTCAGGTGAGTGGCGCCGTCGTGTGCCAAAAATAATTAAAACAGTAGCGGTACTGTCATCGGCGTGAATATGAATATACGAGTACCGGTATAATAAATATTATAATTGCATCTCAATTTGTTAATAATAAAAAATATTATAAAAATAAATTAATTTATTAACATGAAATATCGTTAATATTATTTTTGGCATTATTTAATACTTCTCAATAATACTTAACAATACTGTAAATGTGTACCAATATTCTTATGTAACGAAAAATCTCGATTCCAGGGGCGCTTGTTAACTGCTTACAGGGACCGGCCATCATTTCTATGAAATCGATCATAAACAAAATTATTCCGGCCACAGAACTCGGTGAGTATCAACACCTATACACAGTTGACATATTAAACTATCATAATATAGTTTTACAATCATTTCGTTGTATTTTCTTTTTCTTTCTGTAGGCCAAGTCAGCGCAGTCACGGGTATTGGAGAAAACATTATACCCATTTTGTGTGGCCCGTTGTATAGTTACGTGTATGAATCCACAGTGGATTTCTTCCCTAGCGCTTACTTCTTAGTTACTGCGGTCATAACGGTCCCAACTATTTTCCTCTATCTGTAAGTACTGGATATATAATTATAATAAATTTATTATTTATAAGTACGTCATATCGTTTTATTATGACAAATTTGGAATAGGTAATAAACCATGCCAACGATATCATCCGCAAACATACAGGCCATTCTTTGGATTATTTTAAATCATCTCATACGTATCTATAATATATTATATTTTAATCGATTTTTACTTAAATAGTGTACTGTTAATTATAGTTATTTGAATGATAAACTTTTATAATAACTATGAGAATTGAAAACAAAATGTATTAATTTATATCCAATACGAATGCGTGAATTATAAATATTGATATTGATGAAATGTTGTATCTATGTATACTATATATTATCTATATATACTCATATAAATGTATAATAATATAGCACGAGGTGACGGTGCAGAAGCGAAACATTTTACTTTATAATTTTATTCTAAATTCTATCGGAATCTTATGAATTTTCTGACCCATTTTGTTTCTATGATTGCAGTGTAACTAACAGAATAAAATATTAAGAGATTATAATTATGGACGTTATTATTGAAACAAACTAGAAATTAAATAATATCGTTTTTTATGATCATAATCGTAAATTACCCTATATGTTTAGTAAATTAACCATAAATAATAATAATACAATAGTGTATAAAAGTGTAATTTCGTTGTTTTATTTTAGATGGCTGTATATGCAGCACAGGAAGGAGACCAAAGAATCGTACGAAAAATTACCCGGCAATGACGTTTTGAAAGATTCAAACGACGTTGCTACTAAGTATGGCGCAATAAAACCATAACAGATGATTGTATCGTTTATTAATTGGATGAAGAGTGTTACGAGTTTATTAGTAATTATATGTACTTATCTAGCAGCCTCATACTTGCTATTCGTTAAGGAAACAAGGCTGTTTTCTCATTACACTCGTATAACTCAACAAAAGTTCCTATCAATCTGTTGACTACACAGTGAACATGTATAACATCACATACAATATAGCTATACTAATAATATAAGTGTTAAAATCTATTATTATGTAAACTGATAATGTAGATTTAGTTATAAAAATCTGTTACTATTAACTGTATTGTTTTTTAAAAACTGCGTAGGAAAATTAATGTTGAGCGTTTCAAACATTTCATGTGTTATCCATAATATTATTTATCAATATAGGTACAGAATTTATGGTTATTATTTATTAATAATATTATATGATCGCGTGTTATTGATCAAAGTATAATAAAATATATTTTAGTTTATTTATATTACAGCATGTTATAATCATTTTATTGTTGAACAATAATAGTGATTTTATGGGCTCGAATTCAAAAAAACCTTGTAATATTTATGGTTTTTTATAATTAAAGTCAAAATTTAACAAACAATTTAAGATTTCTGACTTGATAAAAATCTTGTATAAAATCAATTCTATTTATTTATCTATGTATTATTATTTAAACGTACGAATCCTAATAATTAGAATAAGTATATGAAAAAATTCAAGTACATAAAATAACTATGTCAACCACGTCATGATGTGTGATTTTCGAGGTTTATGTAGTGGTTCAATTTAAACTTATGTGGTTAAATTACTAATAAAATATATAATACAGTAAAAAAATCAAGGAATCAATAGCAGAATTATAAAAAAAAATATAAGTAAATGAACATAATATGGTTAACGGATTACGAGATTTATATTATTTTAAATTTATTTAATTTATGTTTGTATAGTTTAAAAACATAAATTTATTAAAATTATTATACTTAAAAAAACGTCTAACGGTCAATGACCCACAATAAATCAACTCGAGACTCACCACAGGCTTAGTTGTTATTAATTATAAATACTTTAATACTAACCTAATTATAATAATATAAAAAACAATGATTAATTATATTGCAAAACGTAATAAGTGTACTAAGTATTATTATATAAATAAATGATGATTTAGCTCATAGCTGTAGCACGAGATAAGTAAATATCAGGATAACTACAATAAAACAGTGAAATTATTCATATTGATGCAGTTTTCCGGTATAAACCGTGTAAATGTCGATGTTTTGTACAAAAGTAACGACAGAACTTATTAATCAATAAAAAAAAAATTAAACATTAAGATCTATAAAATTGTAATATAAAACTGATGTAAAGCTATGCCCACTAAAAATATACAATAATGTACTCAGTAGTATACATTTTTACTGAAATTTTCTTAAATGTAATTATTAAAACCTATTAAAAATATTTAGTAAAAACTAAGACCAACCAAGAACAAATAGATAATACAAAGCCTGCAAAATAATATTAAACATAATATGTACAAGGGTACAAATTATCTAAAAACAATTCAAAACTTTAGCAATATTAACCATTATCATTCTAAGCACAGTAGGTTAATAAAATCGACGAAATACTAGTTTTTTTTTTTCAAACATACGTCCACGACGGTCCATGTGCAAAAAAAGTAAAATTGACATATTCACGTTTTGATGGTTATATTCTTAAGACAATACAACTGATCATAGATAAAAAGTTTCAAAGTCATAAACATACTCCTTTACCACGAAAACCACTAAAAGTAAAACTACTTTAAACAAGTTAAAAAAATCAGAAAAATATTTAATATTTTACATTTAAGGCTTGAAAATTGAATACAAGCTTTACTTACAATAACTATTAAAAAAGAAAAGCTTAATAAATAACTATAAATATTTTAAATTATCGTCGGAAGTTTAAATTGTTACAATATTTTTGTAGTTCAATAATTGTTTGTAATTTCGTCATACAGTAACTTAAAATTTACATCAAATTATTCAGCTTATTTTAAGCTATTTATATGTATTTGAAACATAAATTTTATTTTTTATTATTGTATACCTAGTATATAATTTTTTATAATCAGTCATAAAGTTTAACAATTTAATATAAAATGTCATATAAGTACAAGACATAGGTACTCCATAAAAAAATTTAAAAATGTACAAAACGAATAGACAATTTTTAATCGATAATTGAAGTTGTCATTTTGAAAAAATTGTAGATTGATTTAAATAAATAAATTATAAAAAAGCAAGGATTATTACGCAATTACATATTTATTTAATGTTCATATTTTTGTGATTTTGTCAATAATCATTGATGAATGAGAATATCATGTACTTGAACCATGATTTTCAAAGATTCTAAAGGATTCTTGGTCATTTCACACTTATTCTCAAGGGTAATTGGCCTCTTCACTAAGAAATTCTATGATTAATGGAAATTATAGGTTTTTAGGTCATAATAATCTTATATTAATGGGACTTTTAAAAATAAAGACCATGATATTCAAAGATTCCAAAGGATTCTTGGATGGTTGAAATTTCTATTGATCCTTAAGAATCATGATCTATAACCCTATAATTCACAAAAATCATTGAGTACATTGAGTACCCCTAAAAAAATTAAGGGGGGGGGGGTGTAATTACCCTAAGTTTATTTTACATCCGATAAAAGCATACTAGATTTATTTTACCCACGGTAAAGTTATCCTAATCACCAATCCTTTCTTGGGATACCAGATTTGAGGTTTTACGTACAAAATTTTTATAACTAACAGTACCTATTTTGTTACTACATTATTAATATAGCTATTGAGTTATTGAGTTATTGAGTGGACAACTAATGTATACATCATCATTACGCGCATGTTCGTACATCGAAAACGCGATGAGAGGCATCGTATAATGGATTTTACGAAATCTAAATTTATTGTACCAATAGGGATATTGTTTTTACTTTTCTTAGTTCCTAAAGCGGTTTTAATTTACTCCCCAATGGGAGATTTTTATAATTAACGATTGATTAATTAACGTAGTCTTAACTATTTATATTATCGAAGTTGTGCGCGTTTGGAATATGCCTTTCATTAAAATCTGTTAAAATATTTTAATTTTAAAAAAACTCATAAAACAACAGTTATGAATACTTTAGTAACTTAAATTATTTATTTTTAGTACTATTCGACCTATTGAACTTCACTCGCTACATCAAGTATAATATTATTATCATTATAAATAAACAAGTAATCGATGATGAACTAATATTTTATAAAATGAACGTGATCAATGTATGTTTTTAAATTCATTAATTAAAAAAATTTAAACTTTATATAAAGTAAATAATTTTTTCTTAATTTTTATTTTGTATATGATACAATAAAATTACAAGTTTGGAACCAGTAACCTTTCGAAATTTAAAAAAATGTTAATAATTTATAACATTTTATATATTTTTAGCGATCGTACGCTCTTCCTACTATCTTTTTCTGTTGCTTCACTACGTGAGCGCTTTAGAAAACGTCTTGCTCTTTGCAATTCCTAATGAAATGTTTAAATGTTCAAATTCTTGGGCCACTCAGTGGCAGATCTAGAGGAAGGGTGGTTAGGAACCTCGCCTCTCCCCAGACCTCTTTGAAATTATTTTTACTTACAACAAATATTTTAAATTATGTGATAATTTAATAATTTAAATTGATTACATAATATTTATTTTGGAAACCATTGTTACCAATGTTATTGGAATGAAAACAGATAAAATTAATATTAAAATAGACAACATAAATATTATTATAATTTATACATGACTCAGAAGTTTTTTAGGAGGCCCCTCCCCAAAAAAATTCAACTCTGGATGCGCAAGCATGGTGGCTTAGCAGTAACTACCTGGTTTCTTAACCGGAATGGAGGCTTCATAATTTGATGTTATTACCTACTTGCGTAATTGCCTTGGCACTCACATATTAACATAGTTTCAGGCGAGATATGTTTCACGGGAGATCTTCTTGATTAGAATAGAAACAACCAATAGCTGTGTTTTGTTGTTAGGTAAGCTGAACAACGAAACTAGTTACCTATTTTCTAAGTATTATAATTAACGTGAAGTTAACATAAATTAAGAAATGGTAATAAAAACTTTAAGTCTTTAAATAGATTTACATAAGTATTAACAAGCTGAAATAAATATTTTATTATTGCAACATAAAACAATTAATTTTTCTTGAATTATGGTGAATTGACATACAAAATACCGGTTATCAAAAATTGATGTTCTAATCATAACTGAAAGCTTTACTAATAATTAGATAGTTTCAAATTGTCATAAAAAAAAAAAATCTACGTTCCAATAGAAATTGATTAAATTATGCAATTCTTGTTTTGCAAGATAACATAACTAACTATTCTTCTTAGGAATTCAACTATCTTGAACATTTAAAAATCTTAATTGTATAAAAAATTGAATCTTATGCCTTTTAATCGGAACATACTGTATCTATAAAAAATTATAGTATAAACACTTAGTGAAAATTAAAAATATCTGTAGTTATTCATTTTTGAACTGTAACAAAATAAATAAATCATTTAATAAAAAACCAACTAGTTTAGTGTAAAAATACCCTTATTTTCTTAACATTTTGTTTGTTTTTTTAATTATAAAGTAAAGAAAAATAAATTTTAACCTTATTAGAGTACAAACATTGTATTGATATGCTTGTGAGAATTCATCATCATCATCATTGTTAGAGCCAATGTTATTAACATTAAGGTTTTGTCAGGCTTTAGTGATACATAATTTATTTTTATTACTCAATTAGCCAAAGAGCTTATAATTTCAAAAGAATGTTACACCAGCATGAGTTAACTTTGTTTTACTAACATATACCGTATAAAACTTTAAATTCAAAATAATTTATTTTCAACAGTGAATTAACTTGTAAGTTATAACCAAATTCATAAGTAAGAATACTATCTAGTGCCTATAGTTTTTTTATTATTTCAATAATGAAAAGAGTAATGAGAACTTTAAAATGTTCAAATACTCATAACAGTTTAATAGATTATTATGAATGAAAAATTTGGTTTATTACACGTTTGTAAAATAGAGACAATATTCGACAATAAGACATCCTCTTAAGACCTCATAACAATATATATTTAAGATTAATAATTTGTAATAAAATACATTTAATAATAATATTAATTGTATCATACAACTTGATTTAACTCAAAATGTATTTAATAGGAATATTATGAATTTATTATATACTTAGGTTGGTAACAAAGCAGTATATCATATCAGTAATACTAAACAGTAGATGGTTTTTTTATTCTGGGTTATACAATATATAAAATAAATAGTAAACGTAAAAAACATAAATTACAATTAAAAAAATTCTTATACACACTTATGTTAGTGTATACAAAATAAGTTATACTTTTATTCTATACACCAAAACATATAGACCATTAATTACACCAAACAGTTTAAGATAAAAGTAGTGGGCCATTACAACCACCTAAATAATTAAGAATAAATAATCTATGGTTTTGAAAACTAAATATTGTTACAAAATAATTTAACATTGTTTTCATTAAAAAAAAATATATTATTTTATATTGGCATAATTATATGTATTTAATATTTTTTGATACTATTTTAATATTAAAAAATATTGATTGACAACTAAAAATCATATAGTATAAAACTATACAATTTGAACAATTTTAAATTATATTTAAAGTTTGGAAAAAAATACATTGAATAAACAAAAATTGTATACTATTTAAATTGATTTGTACAAGTTAATTATTCTTAAATAAATATGTAAAAAAGGGGGGCCCGAGTATTCTTCAATAATTCATCTTAATTCTTCATTAACCAAATATTCAAAAATATAACTGTCTAATATTTATAAATAATAAATAAATTTAGTTTAGTTCAACATAGGTCTCAATAAAATATTAAGGATTTTGATTCTAAGCCTTACTTAAAATTGTTATATTATTCTGTAAGTACTACCAACATACTAATAGAATCCAATTCGACCTAACAAGATTGTTAAACTACACAATGCTGTAATAGAGATCGTTGCATGTAACGAAACACCTGAAGATTTTTTACGCGTTTGAGCACTCTGAAATTTTGAGCATGGTGTTGATCGACGTACAAACTCGAACAATGATTCGATGATGTTAGCGGGTGTTGGTTCACCACATTTTTCTAATTCAGCAATTACACATACTTGTAGCTCAGACATACTCCTATGAAATAAAAATATCATTAGTTCATAATTAATCACAAATATTATTAATTAAGATACATACTTGCATTGATCTTCTTCAAATTTGAATGCTGGCAAGCTAGATAAGCTTGGTTCGCCATTGGGCATATACTTACTAAATGATGTATTTAGACAGTGTTGTATAGCTTCCTTTTTATCCATTAAACAATCTGGACCACCCTCTGAATAAAATACTAAATAAAAAAAAGTATAAAACACGTTTTTATTTAAATTAAAATAACTACTACTATTCAGTTATGAATTTAAGAAATAATTCATTTAATAAATATAAAAGTAAATTCAAATTTTTAAAAACATATTATATCAATAACTATATCTTACATGCTATACGATCACCCTCGTCATGGCACACAAATGATAATAAAGCTTCTGTGACACTTTGAAGAATTTTTTTGCTATCTTTTTCACCTTCGTCCAAGCATACATCAATAGTAGATGTAAAGTTTAAAACACAATCTTTAAAATCTGGTGACTTTCTAAAATACAAATATTAATTTATAAACTTGTATTCACTTTTAGTCTATTATATTTCATTCACCTGCAATATTTCTTAAATACCATATCAAGATCACCTTTAGGTTTGGCATCATTAATTTCTTTTTTTATTTCTGCAATATCAATTAGAGATTTTACACAAACTTCAAAATCTTTTTTTGCTTCCTAAAAACAAAAATTAAATTATTCAAATATTAATGTGTAAATATTATGAAAAGTTACAACTATTAACTAATAATAAAATAATAAATGAATAACAATAACAATAATAATAAAAAGAATTATAATATTTAAATAAGCGAATGTTTAATTATTATTATTATTATTTTGTTCAGTGTCTACCATAATGATATCTGAAATATTTTATTAACCACAAAAGGAACAATAAATAAATTTGTTGTTTATCATAATGTAATCATATATATTCATATATGCAATAGTGAATATTTTATCCAATATGAATAATATTTTTAATATCGATAAATTAATAATAATATACAAGTTATAAAAAGGTTTATTGTCCACTTAAAAAGTTATAATTAAATGGTTTTAAGAATAAGTATTTATAAAAAAAAATTAAAATTTTATATACTTAATACTTATATTAATTTATATACAATAAATTATTAGTAGATATCTTAGTTTTGTTATAAGTATTATTAGTAATAATTTAAAAGTTCAGAGTTGGAATTTAAGTCAGAAATATAGTATTTGTAATTTTATGTATTTATTGATAACCTTAATATGAAAAATATAAAATAATAAGTAAAACGTTTAATCAATATTCACATACTACATCATTATAAGTATAATACATTTGATTTTGATTTTGTAAATTTTATTTGATAGATGGCAAAAAAATCTTTTTAAAAATTAACAATTAACCTTGTCTCTGGAAAAATCTGACTTTGATAACAAATAAAGCAAGAAAAGAAAGAGATTAATAGTACAATTTATAAAAAAAAATATTTCGTTTTTGAGTTGATAAAAATTTAAGTTTATTATATATTTATTTAGATTTATAATAATTTAACCTATATTTACCAAATTATGTAAAAAAAAAAAAATCAAAAATAATGAATAGCACTTTAAATTAAACCAGGATGTTGTTAAATATATATTTAAAGCTTAATTGAATTTAATAAATGTTATACTTTGTAATTGGACTACAAATAAATTATAATTCTAGTTAAAATATAATAGAATCCAAAGTTATTCAATGCTACTTTAATCGGTTTAAAGTAAACTTGTTTAAGAATATGATAAACATTTATTAATTGAACAATATATATTTCTTTAAGTATAACAGAATTGAATAAAAAAATTTGAAGTTATCTAATTATTATATAGGTATTTATTATATATATTGTTAAAACATTGCTGTAATAGTAAATATAGCTTTCTATATTTAATAAATTAAGTATGTTTAATTTATATAATAAACTCATGAGAATTTCAATAAATTGTTATTATTTAAAATTTTTAGTTTTTTTTTTTTTTATAGAAAAAATAAATTTATAAGTAACATATACATAACTACACCAACTGATTAAATATATATTAAACAATATAATTTAATCAAAACTACATTGGTATTTTATTAAACATATTATTGACATTTACATTTTCAATGTTATTGTAGTGCTTGAAAAATTAACATAAAACATGGTATATTATGTATATTTATAATATTTAAAAAATATAAATCACAAAATATTCATCCAATATAATAATAATAATATGACATTGATAATAACTTTATAAAATTGTATGTTTAATTTGTTTATCCAGTCCAATTAAGTGATTTGAAGGTCTATAATCAGATTTAATACAAAATATATATGGTTTATTTAACTTTATATCGGAACAGTATAACCTTCATGTGTTTAACATTTAGTTATTTGTATTTATAAGATATAGATAATTTTAATAAAACTAAGAGGTATGCTAAAATATTTTTATTATTGTAAATTATAATGTTGCACAGTTATGACAAACATTCTATTAAATTGCATAATACAAAATTACATAAATACAGAAATCTTAAAGATGTGTAAATATAATTGACCTATCTCATTAAAATATATGTATATAATAATTATGCAATTAAACAAAATGTTATAAAAAGAGCAATGTACAATCATAGTTTTTAAGATTTAATAATTATATTTAATCTATAGTACAATATACTTTGAACTTAATAACTAAATCATATACACAATGTAAGTAATAATATATATATATATATATTATATACTAGTTTTAACCATAATCATAAAGTATATTAAATTATTACCAAAACTGCTTATTTTTTTTTTATTTAAGCTATAAAATACTTTATTGTAGGTTCTCATTAACCTATAGGCACGTTTATATTGCCTAGCCAATAAATACACAAAAAAGTATTTCAAAGTTAATGACACCAAATCAATATATATTACATTTTTATTGAAGAATGAAAATATTCCAATAAAACCTTAAATACTATATAAATATCCAATCTACGAAAAAGTAAATATTTATGAATAACATTCGATACATGTCTTACTTAGACCCCACTATAAACGAAAAAGAATTTCACCAGATAATAAAATATGCTCGCTTCATAATCTAATATCCAAATCATTTACTACTTATGATATCTAAAACCTATCCATTTTAATCTTTATTTGTAGACCAAAGAAAACAAAGCCACCTCACTATAAATTGTTCCTGGCTCTTAAAATACCAAAATCTATTTGTACATATTATTAACTTTTGAAAACAAAAATGCTCTCTATAGTCTCAAAAATTATAACTTACAACAGTAAAAAAAATCAATCATCACTGATGAAAGTATTTCTAAAGACAAACAATAACAAAACATGCATATTTCACAATAAAAAAAATTATGTTAATCATAATAATATTAGTTAAGAAAAAAAAATTGTGTAGAATATGATTTTTGTTTTCTCTGCTTATAAATTACTATGTGTGTTAAATCAAAGAATTAATTTATTATTCAATGACCTATGTTGGCATAAAAACAGACACATCACCTATAATAAAGAGCTACCTGCTAAAAAACACATTACCGGCTGAGTTGTGTACTTTACAACTATGATAAAATATAATGCAAAATATGTTTAGAAGCTATAAGGAATGGAATTGCATAAAAATATTTTCAAGTACCAGACTATTGTGTCTAAAATCTAATCCAACAGTAATAAGTAATTTTGTTAACAGCATGACCAGTGATAACTATATTAAGTGTCTACACTAGCAGACAATTTATGTGTTTTTATGTTGTTAGAATGAAGGCCACAAATAATAATTTGAGAAAAAATTGCTGAAAATCATCAAGGCTATTATAGAATGTATTACCTATCTTTATATGTAGGCATAATATATGTTGTCATTTTAGATTCTAAGCAAAGTAATGAATGTATTGGTTTTACAATAAAGTTAAAATAATGATTTTAGTTACTTTGTTATAATTAGAAATGACTTATTGACTAATTATTATAAAATATTTTTCTATTTTCTGATAAATTTTTAATTGTTTACATCGCAATCATTTATATTTACACGGTTCTATAGTACCCATGTTGGTATTGACTTATAAGTTACTTAAATACAGTAATATATGATATAGGTGTGAAATTTTATCGGTTAAAATTAGTTCAACCTTTCATAGGTATTACTAAAAGTAATATTATAAATAAATAATAAAATATTTTTAGAAATAAACCTTCAATGCCTCAAAGAAATGTATACAAGTTTATTTTATACATCTGTATACAGCAAGTGCATACCTAATAGCAACAACAGCAATATATATAATTTAAAGGAATGATGAATGATTGAACTAGTTAAGGAAAATTAAATGTAAAATATATTATAAGTACACCCAGGTATATTTTATAATACATTTAAACATATATTCATAATTATACCTAGTTAATACTAAGATTGCAACATTTTTAACTTTGGACTCGGAATCACTAAATACTTAAGATTTATAGGATGAAACAGTATAAAAGTTATAAATTAACTTTTTTAAATATTTTAAAATTAATTCTAAATAAATAATCTAAATTTTTATGATACAGAATATTGTATTTGTCATTATTTTTTAGAACAAGTAATTTGCTTTACTTTTAGTTTAACTGGTATAGGATCTACACTGTAGAGTGTAGGTCACAACTGTGAAGTACAAAGTGTGGTTATACTATATTCTGATAGACAAATAAATGTTTTACTATTAAGCACTACCTACACATGTACCATTAATTTAATAAAAATATTAATTTTTATTTGCATTAGCTTAATATAAAGTCCATTGAGAATTTATTATATAATTGTAAGTAATATGGTATATAAATTATATCAAGCCACAATTTTAAATAAGCACATTATCGTGGTAAATCATTATTTTTCTAGATTTCTGTGATTATTCTAAGTACTAACTAACCAAATAATGACAAATATGCCAACAGACACAATTAAATTATAATATTTTAATTAATCTATAGACACTTACACTAAACATTTTTATGTAACATTAAATGCATTGAAAAATCTAATACAAAACCTAAAATAAAAATATAATATAGGTGCTTGTCAGTAAAAGGTAGATACCTAATAATAACAAAGTATTTACAGTAAGCTATCATATTATGTTTATATATAATCTCAGAGTTAATAACGGTTATTAAGGACTTATCATTTTAGGATATTACGTTAATTTTATATTAAACTTCTTTTGGATTTTTATTTTTGACAACTTTTCTATATGTTGAGATACAGATAGGTTCATAATTTATTATTTTTTGAATATTTTCATTTTTAATTAAATCTGATCTTAAAAAAATGTGATGAACACTAAATAGGCTAAACAAAACTAATTATAATTATTGATAATTTATGAATGTATGACTAAAATAAATATATTCATTTTGATTAGTTATTGGAGCATTAAGCAAATTAAATTGTAATGGTTTTCATAAAAACACAAAATTATTGATTATTTTATAAAATAAGATAATATCTTTGTAGAGGTACTTTAAATTTAATTATTAATATTGACTATCAGATATTAACCAACAAATTATGAAACTTATAACTCAACTTCTGATGGATTACATACTTAATAAATTATTTTTATTAGATTTAATTTAATAAAATAATTGAGTACACACAACTAGTACACAAAAAGCAAAACATAGGAATTTTTCTCGGAATTTTGTATCATAATATGAGGTACTATCTTAGTATTGCAAATTTAAATAAAATAAACTACATCTAGTATACCTATACAAAAATAATTATTTACTAATAAATGCATTTTAATTTATAGCTATACATCTGTACAAATTGTTTTAATAAATATATTTTAGATTCTAAGTAATGAATATTATATTGATTTTAGTATTTTACAATATGTTTTTTTTTGGTCTGTCATCACCACTTGGAACAATAGAAATGCTTTAATTTTAAACTTTGAGCATGGTTTCCAATAGCAAATTGGATCTAATTGGCACTCTGGGGATCATAAATAAAAAATTATTAGTACTTTTAAAAATAGCTAAGAAAAAATATTGGATACAATGATATGCACAATGTCTCAGTTTGTTGCTATCATACCTTATTATATAACTATGGATTAAACATTTTTCACTTAATAAAAAAGTTTAAAAATTGAATACAAGGTTTCTCATAAGTTCTGAAATTAATAAAAATTAAAAATATATAAAAACAAATTTTTTATGTAACCATTTTAAGTTCAAAAGACAAAATTAGATATTTAAATAGAAAATACAATTTTTAGTTACCTTTTATTTATATTAAAAATTAGAATTATATACTTGAATTCAAAAATATCCGCAAAGACTTTACATTTTTATGTAGATAGGTATATTGTTATATTTTATTTTATTTTTAATATTTTCAAATGCAATGCTTTTGGCCAAAATTAATTCGACATGCTATATCAGTAATATTAAAAAAAAATAATTATATCTAATATTACATATTATACCTATCATAAAGTATTATAGTATATACTTAATAATTAGTTTATAGGCTGACAAAAATACTTTTCGTTCAGAATTGTTTATAAAACACAATGATTTATCATAGAATACAAACTTAACTCATACATGACAGTAACTTACTCAATAACGATTGACGAGATATACTCAACACCTACTGTACAGCAGAGTGGTAACCTACTTTCTCCCTTTTTAATTAAAAAAAAATATTTATAATTAACAATCAACTAAATGTAACATTAATATTTAAAAAAAAAATAACTAAAAATATTAAGTACCTACCTAAATTTTAAGTCTTATCAAATCCAACTATTTTATTTTACTTTTTAAAAGATACCTATAATGTAAATATATTAGTATTTTATTTATTTATACGCTTAATAAGCAGTTAGGTTACTTTTTTTAAATTTACATAGGTACATATATTACATCATATATTCAATAGGTTATAAGGTCATTATATAGGGGAATCCAAACACATTTAACTTTATTATATTTAAAAAAAAAATAAAAATAAATTTAAATTTAAAAATTTAAAAAATGTTTATAAATTAAATGAAGAATCTTTTATTAAGGTGCATCAAATCATTAATGCAGATACTTATGTAGATTATAGAGGTTATCAACTTTTAAATTATAACCTAATGTAAGTGAGATAATCTAGTTTGTAGCATCTACAATCTTCACAAAATGAATAAAAAAAAAAAAACAAGTACAATTTATTTTTAATAGTTTTATAATGAATGATGAATATTTTCATTACGAGTTAACACATTAAAATATTTTGGTATAAAACACATAATTCATATTCAATTCATTCACTACATTTCCAATAACTAGGTAGATATTTTAATATTTCTATAGTAAGACAAATTGAATTAAAAGTAAAAAAATAACAATACTAAAGGCTTACCACAGTCATTTCATAAGAGTCGTTGGATTGGCTATTTTTTAAACATTTTTCTTTCAACACCCTTTCACCTTCGTCTAAGGCTGGTATGGACTCATTAAACTGATCCAAATTAGGTAAACCAGGTGCAAGCGAGCCAAACTTCTTTTTCACAGTGTCTTGTAAATCATTTAAATCCGTGTCCCCTTCAATTCCACTGACACCCCAGTTAACGTTGTTGCCAATAACTAAAAAACACAAACGGTACAGGGCATATTACAACGGGAATATTGGAAAGCGATTAGGCACGTTATAATATTATGCAGATAAATCCATGACAGTAAGGCAGAAAGACGCGAATTCGGAACACTCACCCAAACAGGCAAATAGCGCCGGCAAAACGAATTTGTTCATGTTTTGTTCAGTGATCAACTTAATAAAAAAAAAATTATGTTTATTCTAAAGACTGGCGGCGGTGACTGTGATACACTCGCATAATACAACAAGGAAGCGGATTGAACAAAAAAAAAAAAGAAAGAAACGATGTCACGATGATGAAATGCGAAAGCGGACGAGAACGTAACGAGCGACGGAGTTAACGACGAAACGTTTTTGTAGGTACTGACGAAGTGACGAGCGTTTGGCCGTTGCCTGCGACCGCCACGACCGACGGTGGATAGCAGAGGGAAAGGACACGGTCGGCAACCGTAGTCAAATGGAAAGCTACGGGGAAAAAATATATTTAATATAGTAGTTAGGTATGTACATGAAACGACGAAACTGCATTATTATTATTACAACAATAATCACAAGGTGAACCGGAAACCGCCGCCGTGGCTGCCGATAATAAACCGATTCGTGTGCGTCAAAAGGTTTCTAGAAGAGGGGGAAGCGCACGAACACCGACCGTGTGCTATAATAAATGCTATTAAATAGAAGAAAAGGAGAAAAACGTTAATACAAGACGTTAAGTGTTTCGCGGACCGTGGACGCAATCCGGAATTATTATTATTTATTATTGTTATTACTTAATATTACTCATTATTCAATTATTTCTCATTGTGTTGTAGGGTATTTAAAATCAGCATTCGATAACAATCACAATAACAATTCACAATAATAAAGCTCTTGATAAAGTTAGGACTTTATTCGTAGACCGTATAGTAGACCTTACACTTTACCATGACAACAATATTGAACAATAATGATTAAAGAATAAAAAACGAGTGATAACTCCTACAAGTGATAAGATAAGAAACGTCTGATTAGTGCATCAGCGGTCAAATGATATGTGAATAGATTTAAAATATTTAAATATATTATAAATTATAATATTATAAATTATAATATTATCACATATTAATACGTCATCTTGTGATATTAATATAATATTATTGTTGATGATTGACGAAAAAATGTTGTCTGTGTTGAAATAATGTCGGTATATCTATCTTTTATTTTTATAATTCCTAAATCGTAATTCGTTCTTCGTCGTTAATCGTTGTTGGTTGATTGATATTCGGTGACCAATTTAGTAGAGAACTTATTGTCAAATAGGATTTATTACGTATTTATTGGTACCCGGAATTCGGAAATGAGTTATGAGTCATGCGTATATGATTATTAGTGAGTCAGTGAATGCTCTAACGTCCTGCCTCGTAGTGTACTAAGCACTCAATGGGGTAATTATTTAGTTATGTGTATGGAGGGTATGATATTTTTGTATAATATTTTATGTATTAAAAAAAAAAAAAAATGTTTATTTCATAAGCACCTCTAAGTACAACCATTATGATATGTATAAATATATAATATATGCTAACTTGCCGCTTGGAAACAAATAATTACATAATATTTAAAATTTACATACAATTGATATTGATGTACTGTAGGGCATAAAGTTATACATTATATTATTACCACGTTGCTAATGTGTGTCATTACTTAGCGATAATAATATTCGATCACTCAGTGATTTATATTTGTACCATAGTCCACCACAATATATAATGTAATATAATTGTACAAATGTGCACTAGTGTTTATTACAAAGTACTGTTATCTACAAATTATAGTACAATTAATAAAAAAGAAAAATATTCATAAAATGTATTATTTAATTATATGTGTTGGTATGCTGAGATAATGTTACCTTGTAGTGCAAGGCTTGCACACTAGCTGAAAAATTGATTTTTCAGGGGGAAATATTTAGGTACAAATATTAAAATTGTTGGTAAAAATTATAGTATCTAATTATAGTAGTTAGTGATTAAAAAAAATAAAAAATTCGAACACTGAGGTACCAGGGTTGAAGGTAAAGAGTAATCCACCTAATATAGTAATATTATCTTGTTATGTACAATGTACAGTTAGTATATGTAGAGGATTTGGGTATTTGTACAATATTTCTTTGTATAAAATATACTATAATAATGTATCCCTGTTAAATAAATCCATAATAAATTATATTAGGAAAAAATTATTTAAATATATATTAATTATTAAACAAATATGTTTTATTATTAAATAGTCATTTTTAAAAATAATATGTTTTAATAGCTCTTACTATAGACACAGGTTTATACACAATGATTTTTCAAATCTCAATGAAGGATATTTCTATAAAAAACTAACAAATAACATTAGTACTTATCTAGTACTTACGATATAGCATAATAATATTGTAGTCAATCGTGTGTCATCACATAAGCAATAGCAGTGTTAAAAGTAATACTTTATTGTATAATGGATAGTATAAAATTAATAAAAAAAAGTTAAAAAAAATTATCTATGGTGGATTTGCATATTAAAAATCCACCATAAACTAACAAATAGCATCAGATGGAAATCGAAAGTTATCGAAAAAATGTTCTGGTACTTACATTAACTACTAACAGAGGTAAATATATTTATAATGATATTTTGTAATTCATTTATAAATATATTTTATATATTTATATAATATACAGATTTAAAGAATCTATCATGGTTAAATGTAGCGCATTGTGATGCTGGTGATCTACGTATTAGCTTCCTATAATATGGAAGCTAATTGATAAAATGCGACAAGAATAAGTGTCGATATCGCATTAATAGAATTAAATGATATTGAACTAACACAGAGGTCGGCAACTGGTGGCCCGCGTCTCTATTTTATACGGTCCGCTTTAAATTTTAAAACAAACAATATTTTTTTATATATTTTAATCATTTTATTATTTTAAAGTCATAGACAGTATTTTTTTTTTCATAGTAAATAATTTAAGAATATACAATTTTTATTTTTGTCTGGCCTGTGAACTCTTTTTAATTCATGAATGTGGCCCTAGGGCCAAGAGTCCAAAAAGGTTGCCGACCACTAGACTAACACCTAAAAAATAAAAGGAAACAAAATACTTTGGAAGACCGTCTTCGAAGTTCGAATACTATGTCAAAGATCTGCAGATAACGACGAACCAGTCGAACTGATATCACAAAATATATTACACTGTTTACGAAAAGGAGTAGGGAGTATTAATAACTTGTATTTACTATTTATTTTAATATATATATATATGATTTGTTTGAGATGTCACCACAGCGGGAATAATATTATTATCTTAAAATAGGTACCCGATATTATTATGACCGTGGAATATGAAGCCAACTCAAGGTCAGGATAGCCGTTAGACAGGGTAATGTATATTAAGGTTAACTGCATATAAACAATTTTACTAATTCAATAAAGCAAACGAGTACCTATAACGACCCACGATTATAACGTTTGACCATCATAGACATGATATTACTTGAATAATTGTAGATAACAGGTATAACTCATTATTATGCATTTATGCATAATATATTTTAACATAATTGTACTGTGCATTGGCGCAATTATTATAGTGAATTACTGAAGTATTTGGGGGTGCTGATTGCTAAGTATTTCGACTCCCTATAAAGGTTAAATGTAGTAACTCCTGAGCCTCTGAGGGAGTTTACGCTCTAAAAGACATACAAATAAACAATAATACACTAGCTAATATTTACAAAAACCTTTTATTTAATGACATTTTTTTTATGTGTTATCACTAATTATTAATCAATTTAATTATTTAAGTACCTAGATACATTTATTTATTTTAAATATAACCAAGGAATGTACTCAACGAAATGTAGGTATTGCTATCGCCGAAAAATGTGAACTTTATCGCAAGATAAATGGTAGGTATACCATGATAATTCTTCTATTATGACTGATGAGTGATGACGCGTTTAACTATATGTTATGTCATCGGAACGTATGTATTTGAACAACGTACCTAAATCGAAAAACACACGTATTGTAAAGTAGCTTGAAGCGTGTCATACATACTAATTATTAATAATAAAATAACGAAAATAAATTTAAGATAAAATATTATAGTATCTTTTGATTTTTTTATGCAGATGTATATAATGTATGATGTATTGTTATTAAACTATCACGAAAAAAAAATATAAACATCATACATGCATACCTAAGGTTTGAAAATACCCGTGTTAGTTCCACATAAGTTATATGCTTAATAGAATTATAAAAAAAAAACCAAATGTAATACCACAAATATTTTTATGAGTATTTGAAGTTTAAATTTTATTGAACTTGTATATTATTCACGTCTAAATCACCATGTTTTATCAAACGGTTTGCATTTTTTTAATTTTAATACACCTAGTTCAAAGCGTATTGATCGTTGAAACTTGAACAATTATAATATTATTTAAATTATCATTTTCAATATTCAATAAAATCTTTAACGTAGACTAATTTTAAGGAAATCATAGATATTAGGATTTTTTTTAGTTTAGTTTTTTTTTTTTTAAGTGATAAAACTTCAAAACTTCAAAATTAAATATACAATTTGACATGTTGTTTTTTTTTAATTTAAAAATATTTTTTAAAAGAAACATTAAAACAGCTCCTAAAAGCGTATATTTTGATGACATTTGATATTAAAACAATAAGAATAACAATTTTAGTTGTTTTGTTGGGAATACATTTGTGGGGATTTGACATTTTTACGTATATATTAATATTTTAATATACGTAATATTTTTAAAATATTTATATTAACTTTAAGCTATTTTTTTATTTAAACTGTATTAATAATAGTAATAAAATAGGCCCCCGTTTTATGTGAGATATCTATAGTACAAAGTGTGCTTACATTTTGTTAATGATTTTTTTTATTATTATTGTTTTGTATCATACATAATATTCTATGCACCTATATATATCATAAAGGGTATTATATAAGACGTTAGGTTTTTTAAAAAAAATTGTTGTTTCCGTGTATATTTTATATCCTAGTTTTTTTAGACTAAATACATATTATATATAATGTCCGCATGTATGTAGTAGTGCAACAAAATTTTCAAGGGTAAATTAATATTACTGTTTAGTGTTTAGTACATGACAGGGTGCTGTCAAGTAAATCGACCTATATATTATGATTATAATTATAATAGAATTATGGTGGCCACTGCTGTGCGTCCGACTGACTACATGTAACTATGGTATATATAATTACAAACACAGTACTTAAATAGTATAATTTGTTCCTCTGACTTTACAATGTTCCTAAACTATTGTATACCATCATGTTCCACAACCCGTTTAAAATTTGATATTGTTTAACATAATTTGCTTTACATTTTAGACATTTTTGTTCAACATGCGTTGACATTATTGTAACTATTTAACCTACTTCATAATAATATAAGTTTTTAATATAGGAAATATAAATTTATTATATTAATATTATAGATTATAGATAGACTTACTAAACAGCCAGACAAGTACCCTCAAAAAAAGGAATTATTTCGTTAACGGGTAAATTTCATATGTTCATAATATTATATACTATAAGGCTATTATAAAGTATATTATACTAACTATTTTTACAAAAAACATTCTTCACATGCACATAAATATTCACGCGGGTCTTACTATATTTTAGTAATACTAATTGGTTGATATTTATATTTATTTAATTAATTTACAATTATACATTTATAATACATTTGACTAATCGAGAAATATTGATAAATTTTTGACTATACTTAACGATTGTTAAAAGAATTGTTATGAAATCAAATTTAAATAATTTGTGTAAACATTATAAATTATACATTAAATTATAGATAAATAATTTCTTATAGAAAATGTATTTATACAAAGAAAGGTCGTAAAAATTGTTCAGAAATATAATATTAATTTTGTGATTAATATCTCATAGTAAATATATATATATAAATCATAATGAGATAAAATATAACAAAATATACTTTTCGTTTAAATATTAAATTTCGTCGAAATTCGAACTTCAAATATCTATAGAAAGTGTCTACAAATTTAGTGTATAGGTACCTATGTATAGTGTATGGTTATACTAACTGTTAAATTTTCAAGCCTTATTAAAAATAGCTACAAAATAGCTGCCAATTTTTAAAATAACTATTACTATAACTATTTAAAAAAAAATTGTTTAGATATTTATTTTCAATGTTTTTAAATAGTTATAGTAATAGTTATTTGGATCAAGCTTTGAAGATTTTTACTGATAAACATCATATACATAAATCAATAAAACCTAAATATTTCAAGTATATAAAATATAAATAGCACAAAACATAATAGTATAAATATTTGGCAAACATTTTAAGTCTCTTTACTACTGTTTATATAATAGTTGAGTAATGTAAGAAAAAAATAAAATCGATTTTATTCAAGAGAATTGCTTTTGTGGAATATTTTGTATTGTTGTATAATATTTTTTCTCAATTATTTTCTAAATTACTAGGAATTATTTTAACTTCAAATTACTAGTTAAATCAAATTTGAAAACAGAAACCACCTTCAAAGTTGAGAATTTTTATTTCGCTAAATGGTGATACACATTATTGTAAAATCAATATAATAAAATAAATAATAACCAACTAACAACATTTTTTTGAATAGTAATATTTTATTATAATTCATCAATTATATATATTAAAAGTTCCAATGACAAAGTATTAATATATTAAACAAGTATTATAGTTTCAAAATTACACGGAATTTTTTAAAAATTACAATACTCTGTTCAAAATGAGATTGTGACTCGACGGCGATCAGTTTTTGTCGAGCGGGGGTCAAACAACACCGGCCGTGTGTCAACCCCACCCAGTCAACTATCTGTACACCTGCTGTGTACTGTGTAGTAAAGCCACGCATATGCGCACAAGTTGGCCGCCGAGTCACGATTTCATTTTGAAACTACTGCGAAGTTCGAAAAAAAATTATTTTTTGACTTGTATAGTAGATGTCTTAAATTTTTTAACCATAAAAATTTTAGGAAAAATTTAAATGGATGTTTTACTGACCCAAATGTTCATTAATTAATTTTTTTTTTAAAAACCAATACTTTAAAAATTAGTAATTAGTAATTTAAAAAAGTGTAATAAGTTTGATGTCCAGACGCGCGTATTAATATTTTACACTCCCAGCCCGTTCAGGGAGATTTATTAGAATAATTATTATCCATCATAATATTATAATACTGAGTACTTATAATTTTAATACATATAATGATTTTATATTAAACTATATAGTATATGTACTCAACTTAAATAAATAAATCTAATATTTAATAAATTAACATAACAAATATAATTCCGTATAAATTTATATTACATCAGTTAAATTTAATTATATTATATTGTATACGTTCTATAGATAATAAATAATCACAGTCAATAATAACTTTTAATATAATATTTAAACATTATTAAGAAAATCTTAGCTTTTATTAGTTTTATTCGTTGTCTGCAACATTCTGTTGAGCAAAAGATGGTTTAGTTTCGGGAACCACTTTCCTGTACAGATTATGTAAATTATATACATAATATTATCATAACATATTATATAATATGAAAACATGCATAATTTTTATAATTAATACTTAATATAATAGATATAATATATACAAATTAATTTTAAATACTGACCATGTAAATATAATTAAAAATATGGTGAACACGATGAATGGAAGAAAAGAGTATTGTTTGAGAATAAGGTTGACGAAAGGAAATGTAAGTCCAACTAAAAAATTTCCAGACCAATTAGCAACACTCATTGCTGACATTATGATAGGTCTGGGTCCAACATCAGTTAATTCTAAAAAGAAGTAATCGAGTTAGTATTAGTAATATTTAAAATTTGAATAATATATTATATAAAACTTACCGGATCCAATAAAGAATGGTATTGGACCTAATCCAAACCCATAGAATAAAACATAACCAATAACGAATACTATCAAAAAATAAGATATTCCAGGTATTGAACCCTAAACACATTTATTTTAAACATCGATATTATATAATATTGAATAATCAAGCCAATAACTTGTATAATTTAATTTCTTACAATAGATGATAAAAGCATTGAAATCATTAACGCTGTGAGCATAAATACACAAATGGTACTGCTAAATAGTAGCAATGTTTTGCGTCCAAAATTGTCAATAAATGTAGTTGATAGAATAGTTACAATAAAGTTTATTACTCCTGTACCTAAATTTCCATATTGAGCATCAGCTGTGCTCATGCCTGCATTTCTGAATATCGACGTCGAATAATAAAACACCTTTACAATTATTTAAATACAGTTATTATACAATATATATTAATAAAAGACAATATTTGTGTGAGTGTAAGAGATCTACAGCCAATTCAATCACTTATGTTTCTTAAATTTGGTACATAGTTAATCCTTACCTGAAAATAAGCACCTCAATCATTTTTTTTAAATTTTGTATTTTAAAAAAGGGCTCCTCGCATAGGGATTTGTTGGCTCACAAAAAACGAATATTTTTTTGATTATTTATAACTTTATAAGATTGCCATTCATTATAGAAAATTAAATAGGTACCTAGTTATTATAATCGAACATCATTTTAAACCAATATTTTAAATTTAATAAAAAAACCTAAATAATTGTAGGATTAGCTAAATTAAAGACTTGGAAAAGACAAACCTTAAGAAAATAAACAGTTTTCGACCGAATTTTATAAAATTTACGTCAATAGATTCTACAAGATACCTACATAGTATTATATTATATAATATAGTCTACTTTTTATTTTTCAACACATATAAATGTTAAATATAATTGATTCATTATAAAACTATAATTTTTTTATATTTATTGTTGCGATTAGTTACAGAAAGTAAAAAGTCATTATGATAAGATTATAATTTCAAATCTGTATTTTATACTTGGTGAAAACAAATAACTGTGTTAAAATATCTATGCTGTTTACATTTAACGAGGTTTAAAAAGGGGTAAATCCACAGATTTTAGTACAGAAATATTAAATAATTACTGGCACAACTTGACTTCTGAAGTTCTAAGTAAGTGGAAGCTTAAGAAAAATTAGATTAAAAAAACGCAGGTTATTATGAAAAATGAAAATGTTTATAATACTGAAAGAGAATTAATGAACCAAATTCCTTCTCCTCTTAGTCGCAGAAATATTATTATATTATATTAAATAATTACTGCGTTAATTCCAGAAAGTTGTTGTCCCAACATTATAATACAGGTTATTATAATGGCTTTACGGCTAGAAGGTTCATTGATAACCCTCCTTAACGTCCAACTTTCGGAAGAAACGATCAAATTTTCTAATTCCCAACTTATGTCAGATATTGGCATTCCTCTTAAATTGCTTAATTCTAAAAACCAAAAACAATTTATGAAATCACGTTTTAAAAAATAAATATTTTTTATTTTACAACTTAAATTATTAAATATATTTATAGTTCTATGGTTAACATTTAAATGATAAGTAATACCTGATAATGCTTTGTTGTGTTCATTGCGAACAATATATAAGTATCTAGGACTCTCGGGAACAAATTTTAAAGTAGGAAGTGCTAATAATACTAAACATCCATACAGACTAAATAAATAATGCCACGACGATTCATTTCCTAAAAAATACAATATGAACGTATGTCTATTAATTTTTTTAATATTTTTATTGCAATCTGAAGATATTACTGAAAATATAAAATAATATCATTGAATTCATTCTTATATTATCTTAATAATCAAAATATTTACCAACCTAAAATACTTCCCAGGCCTAAAAACTGAGACAACACCACACCAAAGTTCAAACCTACTGTAAACATCACACCAAATACACCACTTTTATCGGAAGGTGATAATTCTAATAAGTACATTGGTACCATTGCCATTGTGAGGCCTAAAACAAATATTTAATATTTTAGTTGAAATTTAAGTGTTACACTTAATCAATTAAAAAATATATTGATATAATCGTAATATGCGAAATAATATTAAAAACAACTACCTAATCATAATTCTTACCAGCGGATAGACCAGATAAAAGTCTTGCAATGAAAAATAATTCTACACGAGTTAATGATTTAGAGCTAAAAAAGAGGATACCAGATACTAAATTAACCAGATATATAATTTGTAAAGTTCCTTTCCTGAAAAAAAAATAACAAATTATATTATGTTTACTATTAGTTTGTTATTATAAATTAACGATACAAACTACTAATTTTTATATCAGAAAGCATATAGAATACCTACGTATTATAATAAGCTACCTATAATAGGAATACCATAATTATTATATAATATGTATATAAGTAGGATTCAAATAAACATTATTTTAATAATATCGCTAAAAGGTTAGTTAATCTGATTTGTAACCAAAGCAACATCAAGTAATCATAACATTTTTCAAAATATACAAAATATGATGTGTTCAATTAGCATGTATTTTATATTGAAATTAATGATAATATTATGAGACTTTATTTTGGTTTATTCATAATGTGTTATACCAATATCTATGTTTTTTCTCAAAATATTGTACATAACGTTACAACTATTTTTAAGCCACACATGTTGAATGGACATTATATTGAATGGCCAAATAAAAAAGTGGAAGCCGATTATTTACATGAAAAACGATGTATACCAAAAAATATTATTTTCACTAGGTTTCAAATTTGTGGAAATCAAGTGATTTTGGTTTCCCCACGTTACAAGTAAAACTTTTACATCTTTAGAATAAGCTATTGAAAAAATTGAAAATGTTGGATACGTTAATATTGAAATAAATTATAAAGTCTATTGATTTAGGGAAGGTGTACCATTCACATTGAGTCAATTAACGCTATACGATAAAGATCAATGTTTCAACTATGTGCGACCGTTTCCTAGTTTAGAGAAGAGCACCACGGACGAAAATAAATCCATTGTAAATGCCATAGACATATACATGGGTCAAAACGGAATAGTTTGGGTATTGGATATAGGAATTATAAATACCTTAGAAGAAACCCCTAAGAGAGAATCTGAAGCTAAAATATTAGGGATTGACTATGGAGATGGACGTGTAGGTTGCAAAATAACATACAATAATATTTAACTGTTCTATTAAATATTAAAGATATTAATAGGTTCCCGCTGTTCGCAATTTTTCAAAAGAAACTTATTTAAAAGATTTAATTTTTTGAAATTATTGGTTTTGGTAATTATAAAGGGCACAATAATACCACATTCTTCTAATAATCCACAAAGTATCGAAATGTTTACAATTAATTATTAAATTAAAACATGTTATTGTCTTGATTAGTTAATGTTTAATTCAAATATATTTATAAAACTTATATCACGTATCTACTAGGTTTATCTGAGTGTTGGAAGAAAAATAAATGTATTTTAATTTACCGTAAGCCGCATAATACAATCTTAATCAATAATAAAAATATGTGGTATGATTATAATTTAACTCAAGTTCATAATTATTATTTAAATCTTACACAAATATAGAGTATAACGAATAAACAAATAATAATAACAATATATTTTTTTACACCTTACTCATAAAAAATATCACTTTCAATTTTTACACTCAATTTATTTTCTTTGTTTATGTCAACATACTATGACATCAGCGTTAAGTACCAATACAATGCGGTTTGCTTTCATTATTACTATCTATAGATATATTTTTTTAAAGAAAATATATGTTTTGTAATGTTATGTAAACGTATTACACCTATTGTGCCTATACTGCACTCTTATTTGAATGTAAAATATTTACTTATCAAAATGTCTAAAAATATGTTATAAAGCCATTTTTAAGTAATATTACAAGTCGAGTTTAATCTCAAAACTTAAAAAATTATTATTTTTTAATTATTATAGATAGTACATAGAATACCACTCAGACCGTTAATATGTCGAACGCGCAGTCGACTGCAATACCTAGTTGTCGAATATGATAATGTAAACAATGATAAACCAATAATTTATATCGGAGACGGAGGTACTCGTTCAATTATTGTGTGGAACGTACAAATTAACGAAGGTTACAGAGTAAAATTACCATATTCTTCTACTACAACATGCACAGATTTTTCTACAGAAGATGTGTTTTACCTAGTGTTGATCGAAAATTTTAATTCCAATTACATATATTTCACCTATTTGTCGAGTTCAGATATGTTTAAAGTACGCACTAAGGATTTACAAAAACGGATCAATCCTAAATGTATAATCGACGTTGGACGGAAACCTTGCAAAATGGTAGTTTTAGGCGCTGCATATGGGTCAGTAATGTATTTCCGAATAAAAGGAATGAACCATTTATATAGTTGGGACACAAAAGAAAGTTTTTTAGAAGAAAACATGAAAATGGTAAATTCATACCAGTTTTAGTTTACATTATTTATAGTAGTTAATCATAGCAATATCATTGTTAGTATTAAAAATAATATTAATTTTAATTTATAGGTAAAAAAAAGTGTAGACTGCCGTACAATAACACATATAGATGTTGACAATAATGGTGTACTGTGGAAATTAGAGAGTAACTTTGAAGATTACGTAGTTAATACGGTAGGATGTTATGGTGCTAGTATAATGCTTTCACCTATAGTTGGAAAATCCGTACCTCCACAGCAGGATCAAAATTAATTGGCTAATAGTAATATAATTACACAACTACAAAAATGCGGCATTTAAAATAACTTACCTGCCTAATAAATTTGCTAATTTACCACCAGCTACACCACCGATTATGCCACCAATCAAAAATACGGAAACCAGTATAGACCAAAGACCATCAAGTTGAGCAGGTGAAAATTGTACAGCATAGCGATCCATGATAGTTTCGTTGCACCATTGTTTCAATATCTATAAGTTTCAATTTTTTTGTGATTATAGTTTGATAATTTTTGTCTTATCTAATTTAATATTAAACATAAGAACTTAAATAAAAATGTTAAAAATGCAATTAAACTTGAATACTAACTTCTGCAGGGGAATTTACAACTCCGGTATTGTATCCGGCAGGAATTGAACAGCCTAAACTAGTACTTATTGTTGTTACGACTAGAATCCATGATATTTTAGTTGTCTAAAACAAAAAAAAAAGAGTACGTATGTACATATGTTAAAAGTAAATTATCAATTATTAAATAGTTATTACTTTGTTAATATGTTCTCGATCATCTAATAAATAATTTGGATCTTGTTCTTTCTTTTGATTGTAGTCATCTGTGTCTACTACTATTTTGTTTTCCATATTAGACGTGCCTAAAAGTAATCGAATACGTGATTTTTTTTCATAAATAGTTTAATAAGTTTAATGTACTATTGCTGTATATTTAATAGTAATAATAAATCATTTTAAAAATACTGTTGAAATAAATAGATATTGAATATGTACCTATCATAATAATATAGATACACATATATTATATGTAATTCTTAATAAATTTATTTATATGTATATTTAGTTTTTACACATTATAGTTTCAGAAAATGTTTTTACTTTTCAAAAATATTTATTTTTATTTTTTAATATTTTTACTTACCCTCTTGTGTATATTTTTAAAATTGGTGTTATTTAAAGTTTTTTTTTTAAATAAAGTAATGAATAATATAAGTAAATAGTCAAACATAATTTATAATAATAATAATAATAATAATATTAAATTCAGTGTGAGCATGTTATAATAAATTACTCATCTATAATATTACAGCATTTTCATTTTTTTTTTTTTTGTTTTTTTAATGGTATGAGTTGTAATGAACCAAATTTACTGAAACGGAAATTCATTAAGTGCAAATGTATAACTACAATATTAAAATTAATTTAATTAATTATTATATTGACATCAATTACAAAAACAACACTGGTTAAACTTACAGTGACATATACAGGAGTTTTGAGAGTATAATATACTTAAAAAATATACTAACAAAAATATCCAACTACTCAATCACCCATTTTTGTATATTATGTAAAAAAACTTTCTTGCTGCCCTCAATATAATATATTCACATAACGTTTATTTTAAATATTTCAAATTAAATTTTTTTTTAATATTGAGTATCTATCTAGACCTTAAACAGTTAGATGTCCGGTTGTTTCCAACTGGCAATAATAAACAATATAGCAGATATTTTAAGTTCGTACCAAATATATTAAAAATGTATAACATTAATATGAATGGCTTACAATTTATATGCCTTTGTGATTAAATATTTAAATAAATCATTAAATTGTGTTGATAAACGAAAGTTCACATAAATTAATTATTATTATTTACGTAGACTTCCATGTGATACTAGTAATTTACTCTCACCCCTCTCGAGAACACTGCTGAAATTGCATTACTTAGTAACCCGTCTGTGCGTCATAGGATTCTAGGATCACACTCGTAAAGCCATAACTCATTAAGGTTGAAATACGATTATATAGTGTAGGTTAGCTTAAGACGTAAGTGCATAGTCAACACTCATTTATCTTATTGTTCCATTAGCTAGTAGAGTAGATTTACATTATAGTATAAACATTGATACAGGTAATACGCAATATTTTTTTATAAAAATGCTTCTAAGTATTACTCTTCACAGTTTTTGTCTTAAATAAACGTCAATTATTTAAGTAACAACCATCAAGTAAAAAATAAAACAAAAATAGAAACTTATAAATATTTATTAATATTTCCAAAATTATTAAATACTTCATTGAGAGTAAAATTATACATATTATTCGTATAACAGTGCCTATAACCTATATAAATACCTTTCCAAAAATAATTTTAAGAATATATTATTTATACAAATATATTCGAGTACATAATGAAGAAAATTAAGTGTTTATATTTTTACATTTATAGACATTAATTAACTTTTTAGATAGAAAATACACATTTTAATACATATTAATATGTAAGCATTAAGTCGTAAACCACAATATATACATTAGATCATTAGCATAATATTTCAAAAAAATTACTATTTATTTAATTATAATATAATAATAACATTAATAATATATAAATACAAGCAAATGTACCTATGTAAGTCGTTAAAATGGATGGTATAGTATTAATCGTTAAAATATATTTAAAATACGATACATATATCCGTATTCACATTTGATATTTCGCGTGATATATCCATTATACAAGACTCAATGCTCACTAATTATATTGTATCAATTAACGTAATTAAATAATAATGAGAGGTCCTTCATTTTTTAACTTTAATAAGTGAAACCTGTAGAAGTGTAAAATATAAAATAATTGATAGCAGAGAAATGTTGAGATTTCAGTTTCTAAAGATAGATTAAAACTCACTTTTTTTACGTGATCAAAATAGATTTCCAATTTTGTCAAAATATAACAATTTTCATTAATTGTTTTTTAATTTTAATGATATATATATATATATATATATATATAATCACCTTAACATTTTGTATAATAAATTATGGATAAGTTAGTAATCATACTAAAAACAAACGTCTATGAACAAAATACATCATAATTATAGATGATTTATATTTTATGCTATAATAAGTGGTGATGCATAAAAAGTAAATCAATTAGAAAATGAAATTATTAACTGTATTTTCATTAGATAATTTATATTAAAAATTACTTATTCCTATGTAATAAGAAATTGCTCATTAAATTCAATTATCCTCGTATTTTTTTAAAATATAAACAATTATTTAAGAAAATATATCAAATTTTAAACTTGTTTATTGACATATCAGAGTTGAAAAACGTAGACGTTAACTTTGAGACCATCAAAGAGTTTTAGAAGCCACTGATTTGCAACCACATATATTTATTAAAGATTTTAAAACATAATTAGTACCTTTATAGGTATCTATAAAGTTAGGTATACCAATACCATAAATAAATAACAATAGAATATTTATGTACTATAATGATATGTAGTTATAGTTTATAACAAAGCGATAAAAAAATATGATAATAAAATACTTATCAAAATTTACGTTGTTATAAATGAATAATTTATTTACAGTAACATTCACACTTACATGTGATTTGAAGTTGATATAACAGCGTATATTCAATTATCAGAGTAATTAGTAATTTAATATTTGAGAAAAATGTTGGTAAAGAAACAATGGTTGTCAATAATCAGATAACTATATATTTAGTTATAAACTATAAAATATATAAAAGAAAACAAATTTGGTACTACTGTCTTCATGAAATGATTAATGCTTATTGTTTAAGAACGCCAATTGAAGTGGATTAAATAATGACAGATATAATGATTTAATTAATAAATAATTTAATACAACGTTTTATTTCTTGGCCATGGCCTCGAATACTTATTAATCCATAATTAATATTTAATATATTTCATATTACAATTTATTTATTAACTAATCCATGAATTGATGAATTTAATACAATATAGATAATAATTTTTACCGATTTTAATGAAAATGTTAACTACTTAATTATTATAACTGAAATTAAACTATAATTTCAAAAATATTTTATTATATTTTTAATAATGATACAACAATTTTGTTTTCGACGAATTACATATAGACATACTCGTAAAAGAAACAAATCATAATTTAAATAAGTGAACTACTTTTTGGATTATTTAAAAATGTTTTGATTACCTATTAAGTACAAATGCTGTGCACAATTCAATAAATCAACTCTGATAAATCATTTGCACGACTATGCATTATAGTTCCTAACAATGAAAGAATGACTATAATAATAATATTTATTTCATTATTCTGAATTAAAATAATTTCAAGAATCCAGGAAGTCGTATACTTGTACTTATTATAAAAAATGATGCATTAAAAACATTATGGTTTTGACTAATTTTTCATCATGACATACTAAATAATTAATATTATAAAAAAAATAAAGATATACTAACATTAACATATTATTAATAGAATATCTATAATATTTCTATAGTAATAATAATTTAAAATAAGTCACATTATAATCAACACGTTTCATATAAAAATTTACATATTACTATATATTTATAACTTAAATACAATTTCTATAAATACATCATCATTTTTTCATTATAAATGAATAGCTTATCATAATTAGTTCGATAGAGCACGGCAATATACTGCATAAAAAAAATACGGACCAAAACATCTCACAACTCCACAAGTCTTGAAGAAAATAAAACATCATCATGGTAGCTACGCCATGACAAATCATAGCTGTGATCGGATAAGTTAAGAAAATACAGATTTTTTGAGTATTATTGATTTAAAAATATACACAAAATATGAAAAAAAAAGGATACAAATAAAGCCGTTTGTCGGAGAAAACATCGTTATACCACTCAAAAATCCAAACATTTCGATACCAATGAAACCAATTGAAAGTGTGTAACCAATCATCAACCTATGGATGTAAAGAAACATAATAAAGAAAATCAATCATTTTATTTAATCATTATTAAACTCAACATAACGTGTTTTATGTAAAGTTAGTGAAATTGAATAAGAAAAAAAAAACAAGTGCACACTAAATAATTTAATAATATTTTATAAAAAATAGTATTATTCAAGTTGTCGAGACTCGTTTACTGTAAAACCATCAACAAGGGTATCGAAAAAATAATCGAATACCTTTGTAGATTTTAATTTTAGTACAAATATAAATACTAATTTTGTCTGCTTACTGTGGTGTAAATTACATATAGCTTTATTTAGGTGCAAATTACAAACTTCTGTTCAGATTACTGATTAGTTAGAATTATATATAATTATATTAAAAACAATTTTATTGAAATTTAAATTTAAAAATTAATTTTTATAATTATATTATGTTGTATGACACACAACTAACAAACATAATCAACATAATATGCAATCATATATCTTTAGAACGTATAAACGTATGATGCGCTATAACCGTGATTATTATGATTATATTATTGTATCGAATCTACAGGAAAATATGTCTCATAGACTATAAGTATAATAGAATAGTGATATGATAATTTTTCTTATTTTTATTTATTTTTCTTTATTAATATTTTAGATTAGTTTGTCTTTAGATTATTGAAACCCTACTGTACATTTAAAATGTATTATAAAATGAAAGATTACCAATAGTTACAGTTACTTCCTTACAGCTTAGATATTTTTCACAACTTAAAAAACGTAAAATGAATAACTTGATTATGTTTCAATATATTTTAAAATATATTTATAATTAAAAATCGTTTTATGTGCAAAACATAATTGAAGTGCATACAAATGTTTTTTTTAGTAGTATTCTGTTACTGGTGTCTGGTGCGTCAATATAATCATAGGTATACATTTTTTTATCTAATATATAATAAATTGTGTACAATATTTTACAAAACTAGCTCAGTATAATGACGAGGCGTGATTTAATACCGTGGAAAACACATTAAATTTAATATTTTAATGTCTTTATAGTGAAAAATTATACAATACAAAATAGTGCATTAATTAACGTAATAGGTACAAAAATTAACAAACTATATTGTCAACAAATATTCTATTTTAGTCTTATTCTCTTTTTGCTCTTTTAGGTAAGTACAAGCAGTTTTTTGAATTTACCTTTTGTCTTGTTCCATAAAAAGATCGTTGTCATAATCATATGGTAGACAGGCTTTTACGTTTTGCTCCTAAGTAATTGTAACCATTCATAATTACATTAAACCGTTACTATTTTACACGTGATGCCAAATTGTAATAAAGTAATGTAACGTTGACAAAGTTATTACCTAAATCACTATGAAAAATCCCGCGTAATACCGGAATAGAGAATGGATTACAGATTATTAGATATGTTTCGGTGTTCAATTAAAAATGTTTCAAGTATTGCCACCAAAAACATACCTACACGCAAAAATAAGTGTCTATTATATAATAAAAACGAGATACGAGTATGATATTTTTATAAAAAAATAGTTGCATACATAATTTAACTATTGGCTTAGAGGTAATAACTACAGCATGTGTGTCGTTACATAACATAATTTCGAAAATCGAAATAATACACTATTATTACATATCTATAAATGTTATTATATTTTAAACTACTAATCAAAAGAGCAAGATTAGTGTGATTTCAAAAGCCATATAATTATGATTTTCAAAAAAAATTTGTAAATGGTATATGACGTCATGTTCGTGTTTTTCAATTGTGCAGACCTTGAACAAAAAGTTTAATTATTTCATCTGAGCTGCGACGTACGTCAATAGTTGCGCGAATCGAGTTTATCTGATTATAGGTATATATATATAGATATATCTTCAACAGTCATACACATAGGTGTACACATCAGTGATTGGGCACAATGCGGTAGATTTTAGTATTTACGTATAATAATAATAAATGTAATAAATAGTATGTTTATACCTTGGATTGATCATAATTCATAATTCAATGTAGAAACACTGGAAACAATAAACTAAAGAGATAATGGGTAAGCACCTTAAATTTAGGGATTGTAGAAATATTAATTGTATGTTTATGTATAGTTATCTAATGAAAGATTTTGGTATCAAGACATGAAGTCAACGCTACAGTTACAAATTATAATTATTTTCTAATAAGATATGTTTTTTTGAATGTCTTACCCTATGGTTTAAAGCCATGATGAGCATTATAAAATGAGCAACAAGACATAAAAATCTTGCTGGAATAAGACCATCAGCACAAAACGTTGACATTGTGGCTCAATAATATATTTTTATATACATTAGTTTCACCGTGTTGTATCAAATAAGCTTCCCTAAAGACCAAAAACAAATTAATCGATACATAAATTAACAATGTCTATAAAACTACTTAGCTACCTATGTATTGAAAATTTATATGTTGAAATGTAGACATATATTATTGATATATTTAATACCTAAACAGGTTAAACAATATTTAACACGGACATCAATACAATAGGGAATAGATATAAGGTAATAATATTGTATAAGTGGCAAATATGAAATAATTAGGTATTCCTCTTGTACATTTCCAGGGAATCTATAAGTAGGTACTACGTAAACGTATAGGTGTGTGTTTATATTTATATGATATTTAAAACCAGACGTAATGACGTATCCGGCACACCGGAACGTTGTACGTAATTGTCAGCTACTTATAAAAGACAAATATAGCTGCATGTGTGTAATATACAGCGGCGTGACTAGACATTTTTTTCGGAGGGGATTATACATAAATATAGTCAAAACTATATTTATATGAGAAAACTATACCTACCATTCCTTGGTGGTAATTTTAAAATACTTGAAAAGAATATATGCCATTAGAATAAGGCCGTACCAAGAGAGGATGTTAAGCGTCACTTCCTCCCCACCACTGAAAATTTGTATTGATTAAGATCTTCCAACAAAATATTTTTGACATTATAAATTATAATATTTTACCTAATTATGTAGTATTTTAACTTTTTAATATTTTATAACCGTTAGAAAATATAACAAACTCATTCAGTGACTCTTATAAGTGTTACAACTGTTACAAGCACATGACGTGACAAATTTACGAACAGTTTATGCTTAGTTTCCTTAGTTTTAATGTTGGAATTAATTTACCAATTTGATCCATTATACAATCTAAAGGTATTAACACTAATAACTATAACAAACATAACTATTTCTGTTATCTTGAAAAGTTTTTTTCAATATATTTAAACAAAACTGATTTCTAAGTTAGTAAAATATTGTATGTTTTATTAGTACCTATATTAAGTAATACGGATTGGTAATAATTATAGTAGTACTGAATGCTTAATTAGGTTTTAACTGAAAACAAATCGTACATAATATGTAATACCATAATATAATTTCATAAAATATTACTATTTTTCTTTACTAATTATACTCATAAGTCATACGCTAGTACCGCGTACTGTTTAATGAGGTGATAAGGTTTATAGAATAATAATACCTTGAAAATGAGTATCTAAATATTTTTTGCAAAATTCATTGGCTAGGTATACAAAATAACAGATGACAAATACTTTAAAGTAAGTACTTACGATTAATATTTTTGAATTTCAATACACGTAATAACAAAAAATTTTAGAGAAATGTTATTGTTTAAATATTTAATTTTGTCAAAATTATGCCTTCAAATATCTAAAAAAAATTATATATTTTCGATATTTTTTTAAATTTATTTAAATATAATATAATAGGTACCATACATTAAAATCATTAAATGATCAAATTTATTACTTGCAAATAAAAATGTTATTAATCTTATTGTATTTAAACCAAAAAAAAAACAACTCAAAAAGATGAAAAATTCATATTTCTGTAAACAGCACTAAAAATCCTAAATATTTTTCAAGTATGATTTAATATAATTCAGAAACAGTTTCAAAGAATTTAATGGGTTATAAGTTAGAGCAGTAGGGCTAGTTAAAATAATTTATAGTTTATAGTTTATATCTGTATGACATATTAGATCAATTGTATATCTATTTGTTTTGTATTTGTACCTACGTTTATTCATCATGTAATCATACTTAGTGTTTATTATAGATGTATGTACCATTTTTATCATATTCGAAATTTATAGTTACAGAGGTTAAATAAATATACCACACCTAAAATACTTATGCATTTATTATTATTGAATAAGATATATATACTCCCAAAAAACTTTTAGAATAGTGGTTTCTGAACATTTTTAATTACTACTTACGATTTTAACATATTTTAATATTAGTTTTTATTTTTATTATTTTAACACAAATGTAAATATAAATACCTAATCTTTAATTTGATATATCTTTTGATAGTAATGCTTTGACGTCGACAGAGTAGTTACAAAATTAAAAATTTTTGTTCTAATAATAATATATAAAATATTTATCTCATATTAATCATAGTATTAACAGTAACTTATATCAAAACACGAATATGTACAATATTATGGTATTATAATAGAATATAGGAATTTTTTTTTATTCTTGTACAACTTTTAATTGTATATCAATTATCAATAAATTACAAGGGTTTATTAGAAAATCTAGTAAAAAAATTAAATATCACATACGTTTTTAAATTCTATCACAATTATTTTAATTTTGAATTAATAATTACGAATTTAAGTTGGTGTTTTAAAACTAAATAACTATAATTAAAATAATATATTAAGAAATATAGTTGAAAACAATGATTGAATGATACAATGAAAATATATATAAGCAATATACATCATAAAATATAGTAACGAATTCATTAAAATGTTATAATATATTACATGTAACATTTTAATAATGATATAGAACTTAAAATTGTGAAAACCAATTTCAAATAATTTACATTTTTGTTATTTTTAATAATAATGTTCATTAAAAAATTATAAAAAAAAAAAAAATAATTGGTTAACATTTTCCTGTTATCATCATAACGCGAATAATACTTTATAGATATTATATTATGGGATTTATATTAGTATTGATAAAGGTATTTAAGGCAAGTTATAACTAATACCAGCATTTTAAACAAATTTAAATAAATGTGATTCCATAAATCATAATCCTACCTGCACACAAACGTCACAAACATATAGAACGTGTTTCACGGTTAATGTGTATGCAGGTAGAAACTATATAATTTACTGTAGGAAACTCTTAGTTAATCTACTAATACTCATTAAAGATTTAATAAGTTATCAATTTATAAAAATATAGTTTCGGGCTTACATAATACATACTAATATACTATGCTCACAAGATAGAAACATTCTGTTTCTCAACAAATATAAGAAACAAAACGGATTCAATTTCATAACATTATAAAAACTGATGATACGAATACAAAATGTTTGCGTCCACTCTGAGGGTTTGTTTTCGGAAACAATTATCTATTTTATATAAATAAATAAAGACGTGACAATTTATACTTCAAAAAATAATTGATAATTATTTTTAGTTATTAACAGATAGAAATTTATAATTTTAACCGTATTCTGGCGATCAACAGGGGTGACGTTACAAGGGAGCAAGAGTGGGAAAGTGTCCCTCAACATTTGAGTCCTCCAACTAGGTAATGATCAGGGCGTTAGGCTAACAAATTTAAATTGACTCAAAACAAATGTTTAGAACTTTTTTTTATGTATAACTGATTTCATACAAGGTATGTACTTATTATTAAAAAATTATTCTTGGTAAAATTTGCAAGATAATTCTAAATCATGTTTACTATCATCAACACATCATATTAATAAAATTTACTAAAAATGTGTGAGTATGAAAAATTGAAGATTACCCAATTGTTTTAACTAAATATATTTTGTTATTTTTTTTACTGTATTTTAAATCATGATTTTAAAGTATACCTACCGTGGTTGATTGATCCAGTGCTGTGATAAAGATCTTGAAAACTTGTGTTGATTCACCATTAACTCTACTAGTAAAGGTCTTCCAAAATGTTATTTAAAAAGTATTTTAACTTTTTAAGTCTTATAATAAAATTAATTTAAATTTAAAAAATAAAAAAATCAGCTGCCTGAATTATTGGGTTCAAGGTAAAAAATTAAAAAAAAAAATTGAAAATCCACATACATGAAGTTGTTGGATCTTTAATAATTATTAATCTATACATATTATAAGCTTTTTTCCTTTACATAATTATAATTAACAGAATTATAACTAGTTATACGTACTTTATTTTGTTAAAAATAAATCTCTCTTAATATGTATCTTATAAAAAAGTAAAAATGTTAAAATAATATTTCAAATAAACGGTAATATACAAAACGTGTTTTCAATATTGCTACATACGTATACATTTTTATCATTTCCGAACCGATAATAAATATTTTGACAAAAACCATATTATGCGGACGATATTGCGACATGAAGTGTTTATAAATTAATGTATATAATTAATACTATAAACATGTGTTAAATGTTTGGATTATGAGTTACACACCAACAACTTTTAAAGCCTAAAACATCTGTTTATAAAAAACTGAGGCGTGTCTATATGAAACTATGAAATATTAAAATATACCTATAATATCATGCGTAATAGCATTGATTTAAAAATATTAAATTAATGTTAAAAGGACACTATACACCCGCATAATATATTATCTCCGTCTTACAAGCCTACAACATAGTAAATTTGCGTTTAGTAGAACCAATTGTATGTCATTGTGTTTAATATTAGAGTGAATTGTCCTTTGATCAAAATTATAGGTAAGGACATAACCTGCTGGCTTTTTTCAATATTTTAATTTTTAAGCAAGATATAAGTAGGTATTGTAAATATTTCAAATTAAAAATGTTCATATATATAACTTAAAAATAAAAATATCGAAAAAAGACAACGCCTGAGCACAGAAAATGTCCTTACCTTAACTTTTATAATAGATAAATTAAATCTAATATTAAAACTAATAACATACGATTGGTTTTATTGAACGTAAATTTGGTATGTTGAATGTTTGTAAGACGGAGAGTGTAGTGCCTTTTTAATAAGCAATGTATATTATAAAGTTATTTGTGTGCCAATATATTATTTTATCTTATGTCCGTTTTAGGTGCTTTTTGTGATCACCTGGTATAGTGGGACAGACAGTTCTGAGATCAGCTGGTTGTTATAGTCGTAGAGATTGGAGTATAGACGTAGAATGCTATAAAATGCTTATTTGTATACTGTTGGAATAAAGAAATCTTTATGGAGTACCATTTGAGATACATTGTATGAAACTTTAATTATTTGACGAATTTGGCTTGGAATGTTTTATGACATTATGTGGTTGTCACAAAAACATGTTATATGTTATAAAATAATACTATATAAGATATAACTATATAACTATATTATCCGACATCGTCTAAGTTAAAATTAATCTATCTGATATCATTCTATAGTTTTCGTTTTGTTTCAGTTGAAATATTATACAAGCATTGCAACTACAATGAATAATTACGATTTTCTTCTTTTTAAGTCTGGACATATTTTTGATACATATATAATATACATAAAAAAACAAAAACACGGGAGACAGATTAACAGATGTTTGAAATTCTATGTAAAGCCATTATGTGTTTACATAAAAAATGTGTCCCGAATTAAAAAACTAACTACTAAGTTATAATTACAAATCATTAAAGTAATTATTCTAAACACTTGTGTTAATAAGTATTTGATTTTAAACATATTAATTTAATAATATATAATAATAATAATAATAACCAACAATGGAAATAAATTAAATACATTTGAGAATACTAATTTCAATACTAGTGCTGCAATCCATACCTAAACCCCATCCTCAGCATCAAAATTACACCGATGTACAATCCTATTTGATTTCCTTAAACGTCATACTATTGTGGATAGCGATAGATAACTCAGATAACTGTATGATAAAATATTATATATACATAAAGATAAATTTAGTACGGTTACATGCTAAGTATAAAGTAATATAGCTGTATATAAGTGTAATGCTATTACAAGTGCTTGACTTGGAGTAGTCTAGCATATTAATTACACACGACATACCTACACATCATAATAATGTATTATATAGTTGTATTACCTATATAACTTGATGACTTTTTCTTAAACGTCCTTTACGGAATGCAAAGATATGTATTTGTATCCCATAAATTCTCTAATTATATTTTACAGATTTGTTATTGAAACTAGATATACATTATTACAATCGCGTAAAAAAAAATAATTTTGAAAATCTGAAAATACTTAACTATTTTGAGGACAGTTCTGATTATGGTTGGTAAATCATTATTTGTAAATTGTATTGCAATTTGTAATTCATAAAAAATTCTAAAATAATGCCGATATGTGAACTGATTTTATCTAGTCGAATAGTTGATAATTAAATAATGTTTAATATACTATTATACTTATAATGATCAGTTAATAAATATATGTGTTATATTATGGTTATATTTATACTATTTAATTCAGATTTTCGTAAATAGTAGGTACTGGGGGACGCCAAAAACGTATACTTTGTATCGTCGTATACTAGCCAGACCAGTAGCTGTGGTATCAATGTATCATCGGGTAATCGGTTCATCGTGATAATTAAAAATCATTAAAGAATTTCTAAAAATTGAATAGTTTTTTTATGTTTATATTACAAATTATTATAAATTAATTTATAAACATAAAAATATTTTTTAAATTAAAAAAAAATATTAAAATTCTGATTTGAGATACAATATTATACACTAGGTCTACTATGATAAATACTAAATATATACAATTCATTGATGCCATTGTAACTACAAATATTCGTAAGAAATGAAATAATATATTATAAATTAATAAACACAGTAAAACAAGTTACTTACTCGAAAAACACATGGAAGTATAGATAAAACAAAATTACTTTAGTAAAAAAATAAGTTTCAATTTGAATTTTGTTACAGTATATATATATATATATATAGGTAGGTAGTGTAAAAGATTTAAATATACTATATATTAATGAAACATTTTTATTTTGTTTAACACTATTATGATTATATACGTGAACTAAGCCATACAGAAAAATATGTAATATTACTTTACCTAATAGACTTCGTAGATCATCGTTGTTCATATTATTATGGGTCGCCATGGTAACCCGTCTAATATTAGTAAACAAATGTCATAATAACACTATATTATAATGTCAATTTACGGTAAATTGTATTAATTCGTTATTCGAAAAAGAAACGCGTATGTTATTATAAAAAGTTATCGTTAAATAATGGCGTCACTTGAAATTATCGAGGATAGTTTTCGGTTTAGATTGTTTGGAGATTTAGATAAGCAACTAGAAATTAGAAATAAATAATAATTAAAGTGGCTGAGGACTCAACTCTCAAGTCCTAAGCACTCCTGCCAGTCTGACCCGATCGACTTTTACCTCCTACCTTTTTATAATTTTATTCGTTATTATTATTATTGATAACGGAAAACTGATAAATCTAAACGCGATAATAGTGTTTACATACGAGGGCGCTCGGTTCGGTGTACCGGAGAATTACATCCGTAAGAAACATAAAGTTTGAGGTTATAAAAAAGATCATATTATCGAAAAGAAATACAAAAAAAAAAAATCCATAATATATATATATGTATATATATTTATATTATATACAAGTAATAAAAGGTACGACTGTACAAGACTAATTTTTACTAGTGTTGAAGTGCTTAACTATACGCTCATTACTCATTTACAATTTTATTACTTTCTACGAATACGTTATTTATTATTATTGTACATCTATCAGCTGCTGAATATCGTGTCCCAGTTTCGCTCTGTCGAAGTATTTTGCCGATTACCTATTCCCTTTCTCTTCGAAACTAGTTTCGACGATCATGAACGCCGCCACACAGTCAGCAGGTAAGACCGTATTCTAGATTTCTAGCTAGTATTTTTTCGGCTACCTCGGTGGCCTAGACGCCAGTCGACGATAACGAACGAATGGAAATGTTGAGATATTAAATAATATATCATTTGGTGTTCATGTCGGCCACAGTCCTGTTGCACAATGGGTTATCGGAGGATAAATCGAGAAAACTTCAAATGCAGTTGATGATGGAAAAGTTGCGTAGCAAAGCGCTCCAGTCCCAGTACAAACCATTGACAGACTCTATTAAAAACATAAAACTGGCTTTACTGGTGAGTTGACAAATTTTGTTACTCAGTATTTATGTTTGATTGAATTTTACATAAGTATGGATTACTTAACAGTGTTTTTGTGCCTATGACCAAATACAATGCTTTTTGTGTTAGAATCAGGGTCATATAGTTAAATCTCAGCTTAACTTAAAAATTTTCAAATAATAGGTATGTTTTTAAGTATATTATCATACATACAATATGTATAATATGATTCTTATTATCCTTTATTGGCTATATTATAATATTGTATGAAAAAAGTGTTAAGGGTTCTTACAGTTCGTACATTTAATTATTTTATATATAATTCTTATTAATGATGATTATTTAAACTTATATTACTACTAAAAATTACGCTGCACTAATATTATACTTATTATTCAAGAGTGATTAAAACTATGCGCGCTTAATTAAAGTCATTGTAACTATTTACTAAACTGCAAGTTTCATTTGATATTATAATAATTACATTTATTTTTAACATAGTACCTTTTTGTTATTTAAGCAATCTACTACATACTTAAACTAAAAAAAGTAATTTATAAGAATTTGTAATAAGATATTTATACATTCTAGAAATATTTATATAATTTAATCTTTTATTTTAACCATATAAGTTATGTAAATAGTTATCTGTTTTAAAAATAAATAAATAAATGTTGAAATCTTAAATTATAAAAGTATTTAATTAAAATAATAACTCATTAAGTACCTACCTTATTGATGGTTACCTATGCGGTCAAGAGAATTAACTATGTTATGACTGTATTTTAGATTATGTAATTTAATTTTTTAATTGGTACTTAAAAGAAAATTTATGATTATACCTTATTTTGTCACTGAGCAAATTTAAAAATCTTATTAATATATGTTATTTTTAATTTTTGTATAGGAAAAACGTATTAATGTAGACCCAAATGAAAAATGTCTTGTTCAAAAATCTTTGGATCTACTACAACAAAATATCAAGGTAACTACTTTGCAGACAATGATTGAACGCTTGGACAGTGTCAGCAGACATTTAGGGTAACTTTAACTGTTTATTATTGTTATATATATTCTATGATATTTTATTATTAGTATTCTGTTATTCAAGAGATTTATGAATTTAATATTATTATTTTTTAGTTTAAAGTTTACTGTTGGACCTTCTGGTAAAGACATATTTGTTTCTTCAGATATGTTTTATTTGGAAATTATATTAGAAGACAATGGAGGAGTTAAAGATGTAAAGATTCATCATGATGGAAAATCAGAACCACAAGTATAATTTATGATACTATTAATACATCTTCAATAGTATATTAATACTATTAAATAATTATTTATTAAAAGTTGTTATGTTTCTTGTAGAATGCAATATAAAGTTAGCAGAACTAAAGTATAATATAATAATACAAACAATAAAATTCTGATTTCTTAAAATTTTGATGTGAAGAACAAAGAATTTGAAAAAAAAATACTGGCATTTATTTGTGCAAATATTAAATTTTAATAATGATAAGGGTAATTTTCTCATTAAACATTCAACGCATACTCTTTTACTATTTGATAATATAATTATTAAATATTATTTAAATTTTAAATTAAAATCATAAGATTGCTACTGTTCAATGAATTTCTATTAACTTTTTAACTTAAAATTGTATACTTAAATCCCATTCTTAATATACCATACTTTTTATGTTTAACTCAGTTTATTTTCTGTAGTCAAATACCTATTAAGGAAATGTGTGCCTACATACATATTTAAACTTTAATTTATTTACTACATGATTATTTTGTCCTAATATTAGAGTACACAACACAAAACATGATTCATTTTAGTTTTAAATTAAATTATAAGAATAATGGTATTGAAATTATGTTTTTAATTTTTATTCCCATTATTTATTGGTTTATACTGTTAATGGGAATTATAAAATATTATATAACATGATTACGTTGGACTGGTGTCCCATCGTCTATCTTTAAATTTTTTAAGCATAAAAATATACATTAAATTGAGGAATAAAAAAATCTGATGATCTTACACATCTGTTAATTTTTTAATATCTTTTAGAATAACAGTTTTTTTTTTTTATACAATTTTGTTTAGATCATTTAAATTAATCGTTTACTACAGTAATTTAAGAGAAAAAAATTGTATATGTCCTTTCATATTGATAGATATTTGAAATATATTATATACATTTAATAATATTTTAATAAATATTTTTTTTTTTTATAGAGTTGCGCTGATTTGATAAAAAGTCTTGCCAAATGTGACTTTGCTGATTTTACATCTCAACTTGAAGGATTAGCATCTATTTATCAATTGAATGCAGATAAAATGGTTAAGTGTCGTGCTTTTAATGCTCTTCAAACTCTAGAAGCAGATTTAGAAACGTTTGCCCAAGTTCATTACACTTACCATAAAGATTTAATATCAATGGTACATAAGACTCCATTAGGAGTAGTTAAACCTAGAAGAGGAGGTATTTATATAAAATAATAAATATCAACACAAATAAAGTATGGATTACTAAATTGATTAAAATGAATAACTATAATTTAATTTTATAGGACACCCAATGAAAATAATTTTTTTTGTTTCTCCATATGATTTGTTGGATGTAGAAAATAATACTATGATGAATTTAGACAAGGAAACTCTTGATGTTGGCTGTTATGCCACGGTATGTATTGAAGCAGCTACCACAACTAATGTTCAGTCTACTTCATTATTAAGTGCTACTAGAAGTTCAACTGGAATAAAGTATTTTGATATATTTATTTAAACAAATAATTCATAAATTTAATAATCATTTTTGAATATTTTTTTTTAGTTCACCAATATTTGTACCATTTACTGTTCAAAATAGTATTACTCTTCCTGCAGTGTTTGTATTGAGATTAAACGAACCAATGCCGATTTGTCTTCAGTTAGCTGAAAATATAAAATCTGTAATTGAAATGGATTTAGAAATGTCTCCACCTAAATCTTTGCTGGGAATGATCATTGAACCAAGTTCACAACCTCTCAGTGTTGTAAGTTAAAAATAAACTAAATATAATTAAATTTTAAATTTTATTTAAATATATAATATTTCAATATTTTAATATTGTTTGGTACAGCACCTCATTCTTTTTTTATATTTTGCTATTATACCTAAATAAGTACTTATTTACTACTTGTCCCTTTAAAGTTAGTAAATGGAGAAATGCCATGGAAAATTAAAATCTTTTAACTAGTGTAAAATAATGTAATTATTAACAAAATTATAAATGTATGTCTTTGATAAATATTCTTTTCCATACTTTGTGCCTATTACCTAACATAATATTTTGTTAAAATGGGTATATAATAGATAAACATGAACTAGTTCAATTATTTATCAAACACCAATATTAATTGATTATTATTATTGTATTATACCCAAATTAATTTATTAGATATTTAAATTTTTTTTTTAAATTAAAATATTATATTTACATTTTCTATTACTTATTATTATTTTGTTTCTATTAGACATTACCAGATCAACAGCATTGCTATTTTTTGACCGATTCCAATTTAAAAGGTGTATTCATACAAAACATAAAATTTACTCATCCATCTCAAGTAACTAGAATTATAGCTTATCTCCGACAACAAGCATTGTTCAATTGTTTGATTCGTTCATGTGTGCGTCCCGATTGTCAGCAGGGTAAGTTTTATTAATATTTTACTCTATTTGTTAATATAAATGATTTTAATAGTTAATTCATTTCTAGAAATGTTCAATACAACAGTATTTGAAATTGCCGCGTATGAAGAAATGTCTTGGCAGCATTTGGTTGTTTCATTTGAACATCCAATTGAGGAAAGTTTAGCAACTGCTGAATTTGATCTATCTGATATATCTAGACTGCTATGTCAGGTTTACACGTCTTCATCAGAAACAAATGGCGAATCAGTTTTAACTTCACCTGAATTTGCGAGTAGAGTACTACAAAGGTTAGTAGTTTAAAAATGAATCCATTTTGAAAACAATTCACTGATTTTAATTATTTTAGGTGTTTTTCAATTCCAATAACTATGCGGAGTCTTATCCAAACCTGGGAACGAGAAAACCAACAAAGCCTTGAAACTAACATTAAAAATAATTTATCTGGTACTGGAGGATCAACCAATTTAGGAGATAGCTCTGATTTAAATCAACACTTTGCTGATCCTTCAGCAGGTCCTGATTTTTCATCTGATCTAGATGTCAAACTTGAGCCTTTAGATGGAGCTAGTTCTCTTGATTGTTTTCCAGCATCTATGATTCAAAGGGACTTGGACCAATATATTTCAGACCCTTCATTTTTGCCTGATATAGATTTCAATCAATTTCCAATGGATGTAGACCAAGAAGAACAAAAAGAGCAGTCGTCTTTTAGGGATGCCAGCCTTCAAGAAGATCCACCTGATCCAAAAAATTCACCAACTAAAACCGAAGAACTGATAAGCATATTAGCTGATGATAATGGAAAAGGCGAAGACGAAAAACCTCCCCCAGACACAGGTCAAGTCATAATAGAAACATCTAGTGATGATTCAGTTGAAAAAAGTAGTTCCACTGTGTCTGGGGAATTTGACACTATTAATGAAGATGTCGAACAATCCAACCAATCATTATTTGAAATTGATGATGATGGTCCAGATCTTCATGATCTCAATGATGTTAAAGAATTTATTAAAATGACAGCCAAAGATGTGGCATTAGTTTCTATGAAAGATGATGATAAAAAAGACATTAATTCAGATAAAATACACCAATCGCCTTCAGTTAGTATAACAGCTGTGGATTTAAGTTCTATACCTTCTCCGCAAATATTACCACAAGTTACTGTTGACAGAAGGCCAAATATTGAAGTTATACCCATACCAAATGTACCTAGCTCTATAACTATAACTCCGATTTCTGCTAAGACTATAGCTGAAGAAAAGTCTAAAAAAAATAAAAAAGACATTGAAGGTAAAATAGAAAAAAAAAGAAAGAGAAAATTGGAGACTGAAACCAATGTACCTGAGAAATTAAAAAAACACTCTGGATCTCTTAAAATGTCAGATTCCAGTCGGTCATCATCGCCAAGTGATTATGCTTCAAATCAGTTACCTTCAAGTACTATGATGATGAAGTTGGGAACAGCTCAAAAATTAAAACAAAGTACTTCCCCTACTTTATCTATTAGTAGTGTATCGTTGCCTAATTCTAATAAGTATACAGTTACTTCACCTAAGTCAAACTCTGGTAAACCGAGTTTGTCTGCATTAAAAATGTCTGTTCATAGTCCAAAAAGTGAATCAAAGCAAAAAAGTAAAGAATTTTCAAAGGATAAAGAAAAACGAAGTTATGCTTCTAGTAATTCTTCATTGAGCCAAAGCCCTAAAAGTTCAAAATCAAGTTCTAAAAAAAGTGATATTGAAGATCTTGGAACTCCTATTCCTCCAGACTCAAACAAGGCTCAAATGAAATGCCGGAAGTTAAGTGCTGTGATAGATCGTTTGTCGAAAGACAAAACTGCTCAACATTATTCGGTTGATTCTGAAGTACCTAAAAATAAAGAATCGACTCCAAAAGCTTTTGATAAGGGTTTGGCATTAAATACAAATATAAATATGAAAAATCCTGAATCCTATCAGGTAAAACATAGTTCTGATGGAATGAAGATAACAATAAATAAAACAAGAACAAAGGAGTCAAAACAAAAAAGTTCAGTGGCTGGTTCTCCTAAACCGGGACCAAAATCTGGAAGTTTCAGTGGATTAAATAGTAAAAAGACTACTTATTCAATCCCAAAACCTGGCCCAAGTTCTTCTCAATCTAAACAATCATTTAGTGTACCAAAAAATAAGTCAAATTTGACTGTAACTAAAGTTAAATCTGGGTCGGGTAAAATAAGAAGTGAAAAGTCTATTTTTGCTAGAGCTGAGATGAGAAAATCTAGTCCAACATCGAAAGATGAAGAATCTTTAAAAGTAGTCAATCCTGTTGAGAGCATTATTAAGCACAAATTAGATACAAGTAAGTTTCAAATTCCAAAACTTTCTGCTCGAGCTAATGCTGATGAAAAAAGATGTACTGAAACAAAGGCCGATACTTCTAAACCCATGGATTTGGCCAAGAAGAGTGATGTGGACAAAAAGTACAATCAAGGTGATTATATTTGCCAGAAAAAAAGTACAACAGAGCGATTGAATTCATTACCTGGTATAACAGTTACAACAGTTGAAGAAAGACTTAAACCAAAAGAATCTGCTTTGAGTAGTTTAAAAATTGACTTGCCTTTAATCTCTTTCCATACCCCAAAAGCTGATACAACTGTTGAAATGTCAGAATGTAAAGACTATTCTCAAAAAAAAGAGGAAATACCTAATAACTCTGTATATCAACAAAAGCCTGTTACTCCTGTGACAACATATGCGACAACACCCTCTGTATCTGTACATATTCTCAAATCTCCTGTACCATCACCATTATTAGTACCTTCGCCACATTCAGCATCACCTTCTATTACAGATGAAGAACTCATTGACGATGCATTTGTGCGTGTTGGTAAATGATTGTCATTAATACAAAAGCCAGTTAAACTGATTGGCTTTTGTATTCAAAAACAAAAACAATTTTCAATTTATTAATATATTAATATGTAAATACTGTACAATACTTTTTTTATTTTATCTCTTGCTGAATATAACTATGTATTCTTTATGTTATCATTGTCCATAATAATTTTGTATTTTTATTTGATCAGTGTCTTTTTACCTAACTACCTTTTTGCATATTATATTTAAATATTTTTATTTAAATTAAGTTACTTACACTGTTTATAAAAAAATAAAACCCACTGATTTATTTTTTATTTAAAAAACAATGTCAAGTTTAATTATATATTATTGAAAAATTGTGATAATTATGTTTATTATTCCAAATTAAGAATATAAGTGATTAAATGTTTTGTATTTTAATTCCAAAAACTTCTGAGAACAAATATATTTGAGTTAAAATTAAACCATTTAATAAATTTGTGTTAGTTGACTAACCTTACCTTAAGTTGAATTACTTTTTATTGTATGTACATTCAGATGTTTTATTATTATTTTAAATTAAACAATTTAATAAATATGGTTGATATTTAAGTTTTAATTCTTTGAAATATTTGATTTACGGCTGAAATATAATAGAAAAGCTATTAAAAAAAAAGCTACTTAGAAAAAAATTGAAATAAACACAAAAAATTATTAGGTTATTAGAATACTTGTTACGCATTTTATTTATTTTTAATATTTAAAGTGTTTGATATAGCTGTTCCCAACCCATAATTTAATGTATTTAAACACAGTAATTTCATTATACATTTATGCAATAATAAAATATAGTAAGATGCCCTGTAGTGAATGTTATTTATTTTAAATTTAAAGGATACTCATTGTGTACTCATTTTTTTTGGATTAATAAAATTATTTTATATTTATTTTTCCTTTAATTTTAAAATAATCGCACAATATTTTTAAGTAAATGTGAAAACCTTGAAAATTTTCATCAGTCAGGTTGGCCGAGCGGTCTAAGGCGCCAGATTTAAGCTCTGGTTCCCAAACGGGAGCGTGGGTTCGAACCCCACACCTGACATACTTGATTTTTTGCTTTTTTTTCTTTTTTAGTATACATACAGTGTTTATTGCTCATAGCATTGATTTTTATTATTGTTCATAAAAACGATTTAAATCAAACATACTAAACAAGTAAATAATTTAAATTTTTATTAAACAATATTATAAAGTAAACAAAAAAAAATTCAACTAGTATATTAAATATTAATGTATTATAGAGTTTTGTTAGTTTAAAGGTCGGTATTAAAAATCGAGTTATGTCAATAATTTTATTTTTCAGGAGAGTTAAATTAACTAACTATTACGACTATACTATATTATAGTATATGCGATTATACGGAGACATTAACGATTAATAATATTTTTTTTACCTATTGGTAACAGGCAATAACTGATAAGTGCAATTTGCCGTTTTACAAGTGTAGGCACCTATAATATTTCCAAGTGTAATTTTTAAAATATCAAACTTTCAATGATCTAGAACGCTTTATTTAAACGAGTGACGAACCAGAACTGCGTTCCGGTGCGTTCCCATCTCAAGTCTTATTAGAGGATGTCAGACCATTATTTGTTTTCCTCTTTGACCCACTCGCCACATACACAAAATGCATTCACGCAAAATCATTTTTTTTATATATTTGAGTAATCTTGGGGTAAAATCACCCGTTATAAAAATTATAGATGGTAATATTTTTTAGAGTATATGACACTTTTTGATTTGATTGGTCTAAATATTATTTTAAAACAATTTAATATCTATTTAAATGTAGAAACATTTTTATATATTTTTAATGTCTAGTATAAAGACAAATAATAATAAAATAACCAACAAGTGGAACCTTCAAAAATATTATATTCTATTAAAAAAAAAACAGCAATTTTGCGTGAATTCAACACATTTACATATTATTATCGTCCATGTTGCACACGGGTTTAAGAGAAAAAACCAAATATTGCACTGACAATCCTTTTACGGTTTTCATTTACAGGAAATCAAATATTCGATTAAATTTTTTTTTTTAATTACACTAGTGGCTCGTGCATAATAATATTGTATTATAATAAGTTTATAAGTTATACAAATTATCATATTAGTTATAATTAATACATGGCTGATGGACGTCACCAAATATTTTTCTAGGAGGGGAGCAAAATTAATTAAAAAATAAATGAAGGTTTTTTTATAAATGTTGTAAATTTTATTTATAGTACATTATTATGTTTCGTTATTATTACATTGCATTACAATTAGGTATTATTATTATTATATACAGAAAACTCTAATTATAATATCGAAAAATAATTCAGTTATTATTAAAGCAAATTGTGTGTTCTAAATATTTATCAAATTCAAAGTATTCTGTGTCTACTAAATTTGAGCGAAACAGATAATGCTTGAGAAAACAAATTTAAAATTTTAGGGGAAGTACCCTATATTGCCCTCTCCACGGGACACCCTTGAATTAATATATTAAATCAAAATTTTACAACTATTAACTATATAGTACATAAAAACATGATATTTTTTTAAAATTTTAATCGAGAAAAAATTGATAAATTTTGTTATAAAAATAAATATTAAAAATGATAGTATAAATAACTTTAACAAAAATAATATACCATAATATGATATAATTATCACATTATATTAAACCTAACCTATATATTAGTATATTACAATAGTATAATCGATTTTCAACGTCTAGATACTTAACTAGACTAATTATAATATTTTGATCAGTGCTTATATTAATGTAGCGTTGATTATATTCTTGGAATTTTTATTTCAATCATAACTTTATTATAAAAATGCACAATAAAACATATAACAATGAAGGTACATTTAAGTAACTTTTAATTTTGAAAATCTAATATTAGTTAATAATTCAATGTTTTATGCAGTGCTATAATTGTTATAAATCTCAATGCTGTTTTAAGTGAAATTCGTAAAGTTTGGACATAGGCATATCGTATTTTACACATATTGGTATCGGTATGTTTACATTTCATAGATGCAAACACAATTGCCAATTATTGGTACCTATATTTTGTCTTTGTATAACGGATCGCCGAGACTAATTTGTGTATTATTATTTCCTTATTTTGGTATGGAACTCAATTAGTAAGGACTACGAACTGGATAATACCTATACATTATTATAAGGCTTGTATGTACTTTAAACTTTTTCGGAAGATTGTTATTTAATCCACCATAATATCGCGCATTATTTATTATAAGATATACCATTCATTATGTAACCACTATCCATATAATACCTAATGAGCATTGGCTATTAACGGCTAGAGCTAGATCTAATATTATATTAGTATAAAAATTATAGTAAAATTAAGATTTTTACCTTTATTACTATTAAATAAAAACCTTTCACCTGGTTTAAGAACACCAATAAAACATTTCATTGATGCGTATACTACAAATACTCGCGTATATATTATATATTATTTTGTACAAAATATTTGGATTCAAAATGCTCTATTTTTTTTTCATTTGCACTTATTTATATAGTATACTTTATATAGTTCGATTAATTTTGTTTTTAATTAAACAAATATTACTTTGCTTTTAAATAAGTAAATGCTTTTTTATTTGTGTGATTGTGTTCTTTATATCTATCAGAGTATTAAAAATAATAACTAGATTTTAAATTTCAATATTTTCTCTGGTAGAAAATTGAATTTTTATGGTATTTTTAGCGACCAAAAGTAAAAAAATGTACAATAGTTTTTTTAATTATTAGATAAACGGTAATTTTTGCGAAAAATGAGTTATTGAAATAATCAATTTTTTTTGTTTAGTTGTAACTTGTAATTCAAAAACGGATAACCGTTGATACTTGAAATCTACACCAAATACTCATATTATAATTTTCTATCTATTTTAAAATTGTAATTTACTAAATAATTAAGAATTAATATTCTAAATAATTTAACACGTACAATGTACATTAAGAGATACTTTTACAGTGACTTATTATCTATGACGAGGTGCATTTGCACCTATTGTACAGCAAAGTGGTTATCTATACTTTTTCCTTTTTTTAAATAAAATAAAATTTTGTTTTAATATTATAATAGTATTAGTGTGTGTTAACACATTTTAAATGTAAATTTTTTCATAAAAGTAATCGTTTTTAAATGTATATAAAGGATAAATAATTATTGACGATGATTTGTGGTATAATAATAATAATCAATAGGATATAAATTAAATAATATCTTTAATATAATTGCATTTTTGTCTAAGAATTTTTTTATTGAGATATTTTTTTTTTCAAATAATTATAATAATTTTAAAGTATTTATTTTGCTTCGAAATTTGAGACTCATACAAAATACCTATAATATAATAGATGTATTAGTAGTGCATTCGTGCATAATATAAAACGTACAGGTGTGTGTGTGTTTTTTATATGGAAATAACTAAATACAATATTTTGACGTAAAATCGTTAAAATACAATCAAGTTTTTTTTTATTTGCTGTTAAAATGCTTAAAAATACATCATAAGTAAAAATTTTTCAAATATTTAAATGTGTTGCCTGAGTATCGCAATATTTTGTCCACCGATGTCTTATACTTTTTTACATGTATTTTTTTTTTATGAATTGATGAGGTTAAACACATACCAATAGTTCAAAAATTACTTGCAAAGTATACTTTTATAGTTTTACATAGAAATCGGTATCTGTTACCTATTTAAACGTTTCGTATCTAAAACTCACATATGCATAAACGACTAAAACGTATCACATATTATAATATTATGTCATCTGCGAATATTTTCGTTATAAACATTTAAAGTATGCGTGGAAACATGTAAAAATAATAGTTTGAGTTTTTTTTTAATACGGGTGCCAACATTTAAGCAGGCCACTTTTTATTTATTTTAGAAAATACATGTATTTTAAGAATGTATGATATGGTATTAAAAGGTTATATATCTAATATTTTAACCAATTTAAAAAAATTGAAAGTTAGAAGTTGGATAGCTTTTGTCATGTATATATATGCAAATAATATCTATTCCTATATTAACTATTAGCTATATCTTTAAATAATAAATATATATGACCTCCGTACATATTATATAGTACGTATTTTCATATGTTTTACTAAATTTTATGCATTGGTCGTCAATGCGTTTGTAAATTTTATACGGCAAGCAAATAAGACACACAAAAAAATAATTGAGGTGTCTACAAAGTATATCCCCTACCTTTTCCCAACTGGCGCTCACTTTCCTGTATAGGTATATTATTATTATGTTGGATAAACAAGAATTAATATTTTACCAAGTATCTACTTATCATTTTTTATACCTATGTGACTTTCCGTAGAGTACAAAAAAAAATATTATTACTGTTTTAAAAATAAAATAGTAAGTAGATACTTGGATAATAGATGTGAATTTATGGCATATGTATTTAATGTATGATATATCTATTGGATATTTTAGAAAATGTATAGTTTAAAAAATATAGTTTAAACTATTACGGTACTAAAACTGTAAAAATATTGTCTCTATGTAAGTGGTCTGTTAGTATTAAAACGTACAATGTTCGTTTTCGGTAATATCTGTAAGTATTATTGATCATTTATCGTGAACGGACACGAGCGTTACATTATTATTTTTATAACCTTAATATTTTGATAAAAATATAAAAATCGTTATTCGCTTGAAAAATATTTGGTACGGGGATTTTTTATTATTGCAAATATTGATAACGGTATAATAACATACACTACTACGAATACGATTGTTGAGAGATGTGTGTCATGTATGTCAATTGCTATTATATATGTATTATGTATGTGTAATTCAACATTATATGTTTTACTGATATGGATTTCCTATTGCATAAAAACAATATAATATTATATTATTATTAATTAATAAATATTTTAACGCCGGTTTGGCGATTCATAAAATTGCCGATTAAAAATGTTATTAAAATAACGTTATCTTCTTTTATTTTCTGCGGAATTCGATAAATAAAAAAAAAACAACTCTATAACTATTTAAAAATATCAAATATTATACAATATCCCATATCGCATATTATATTATATGTATTTAAAAATCTATATAAAATTAAAATTACCAACTATAATAATAACAAAATATATGTATATTACTTCTATAAGACTGTATATAAAGTGTGAGGTATCCTGTCGTATCTGTTTTCATAAACACGTAGGCATTTCAAATGGCAAACTCAGATTTTTTTTGTAAAATACAAAACCACTACTTAAATTTTTTTATTTTGAGTGTAAGTGTCATGTAGGTATTAGGGAGTATAATAAAAAAGAAATAATTCTATGAGACTATATTTTAAAAATATTAATAAGAACAGAAGTTATAAACCAATTGTCTTTATTTCTTTCAACACATTTTTGTGTGACTTTTTACTTTATTTTTAGGGAAATTTCAAATTATTGAGTAAATATAAAAAAAAAAATTATAAAAGAATATTAATGAAATCCTTTTTGCATCATTATAAAACTTATAATCCATTTTTCACTTTTAGCAAAATGTAAAATTTGTATTAATTATATATTTCAATGTCATCAATAACACTTACAATAAAATTATGGCAAATTGGAATTTAAATAGTTTATATGGCCTGATTTCAAAATTTTAAAGGATCATAAACTCTATTATATTATATAATATTATATATAATACCGGTATTGGATTGAATACCGGATTACAAAATTCTCATTAACTTATTAATCTTTGTATTATATCTTGAGAATAATATTTGTGTGAGGTCGATGTTTGCGAAAATAACTAAATATTTAGGAGTTCGTGTACTTATAAATACTAATATACCTATCTATAATGGTTAGTACCACTTATTTACTGCTCTCATTTGTTTGATATTAATTATTATAACCTTAGGACAATTTAACTCTATATAACAAAATTATACAAGACTATTCGGAAAATATGAAAACCAATAATAATAAGAATTAATTATAGTATTATGTTACATATTGTAATATCATTAATATATTATCAAGTTGGGCAATTATTCATTTTAAGTTATAGTTGTTTCAACGTCTAACTATATGTTCATTTTGTAATTTGTTATCAATAATAATTATGGAATTATTCTTCAGGAATCCGTATGTTAAAAATGTATGTGTTTATAAATTAAAATAATATAACATTAAGTAATAATATATAAATGATCAAACTTAAACATCTAGTGGACACATAACTTTAAGTGTTAGGCGATGATAAATTAAAAAATTGTATTTTTTAAAGATAGAGATACTCACTGGTTCCTAGGGCAAATGAAACTTTTCTTTGACCTGAACCTTCCCCCTAAAAATATTCACAGGTGGATGGCCATACTAAGGCCATATGCCGTAGTTACTATTATTTTACATAGATCACGCAATAAAAGGTTACTCACGTTTATTATACAAGATACGACTAGTTGATGTCAGACAAGTAAAAAGCCTTCAGGCTATTGTAGCGACACCCTCTAAAATTTGTTTAGAACTAGGCGAATTGGTATAGTCATAGAGTTAGAAATAAAGATACTCAATTCTATAGGTACGTTTTTCAAGTATGTAGTCGCACTGATCAATACTACATCTTAACGTTAAAAATGCACGAACTGTTACAAAAACTGCGGTTTAATCGAGAACTGAAGAACACTGCGTATACGATCAACGATAGCGCTTTTCTCAGATTGACTTACCGATGACATAGACATATTTTTAGCGATTTGGTTGTGTACAAATACAATGATAATAATAATAATTTTCAACGGAAAAACAGTCGGTGTATATCTTTAAGCCTAACCAATTTAAAATTTCGCGGTTATTATACCGTTTGCTAGTATAAAATATTAAGTCATATAACTATGGTCACTACGAGCTATCGGCCTCTGGACCACGGTATAAATTTGATGAGCACATCATAATATAGGTTATGGTATATTCGCCATCGGGTAACCGCGATCAAAAAGTTTTCATGACGTCGTCGTTGGCCTGATCGGGATCAGCGAGGTTTGGCTCATGTAGTTTCTAATTATAGTACCTACCGACTATTTCAAATGATGAATCGTTATTATAGTCAACAGCCGTTTTGTCTGCCAATAATAAATTGTTATAAAATACAAATTCGAAACGGCTGACAATACGTGAGTGGGTACCGAACATTGATTTCAAACAATTTTGCAGTGCCCCCACTGCCGTTACCAAAAGCTTGTCGTCTTTTCATATGACGGTGGTAACTTTTTCTATTTTCCTGGTCGTGCTGTCGCCGTACACAATACAAATATTTATTTTCATGTCATAATGTTGTTTAAAAGGATAACTTATAATCGAAGAATAAAAATGTATCTAAATTATTTTTTTTCATTAATTTATTTAAATTTCAAAAATGGTTTTGAGTAAGACGAACTTATTATACTGAAACAGAATTAACTTATAAAATTGCAATAGCTTTATGTAATTTTCTCAATACAAAGAAAAAAATGTTTAAGCGTTTTTTTATAACTTGAAGACAACTTAACTCATTTATTCGCAAAGATACCCAACTTTTTTTTTAATTATTATAAATTAGTGGGTATTATTGATATGAAAAATAAATAAAAATAAAGATAGTACGACGATGAGATTTCTTTCTTTATGTGCTGTGAACAAATTTTGGTAAATCATTTGTTTAAATATTGTAACTTCTTTTTAGTTTGTCCTTCGCTAAATATTTTTATATAATATTGTAATCTCTTTGCAGGTAATCTATTATTGATAGGTACAACGTTTAATTTGTACGACTTACAACTCACGAACTCTTATCACCGGGCCGAACTGACCTCATTCTATGACTATCTGTCCGGCCTCTGATAACGGATAATGGATTCCAAGTATAATTTATAATATATCATACTTATAATATTTTATATAAAAATAATATTATTAATTTTTAAGTTGATTTATATTTTATTTTTAGAATGATGAAAAACTGACATGTCATTAGTTGTATAAAATTATATAGATACTTATTTTGTAACAACAAAACAAAAAAAAAAAGATCTTCTAAACTCTAATTTGAGGGGGCGTGTGGTTTATGAAAATTTAAAAGGGAGGTGTAAAATAAAAAAGGTTGAGAACTTTAACAAAACCGTTGTCAACTATAATATTTGTGAGGATTTTTTTAAAAAAGCGGCTAATAACCATGGATGCCACATTTAACTATAATAATAATATTGACTTAATGCGTACGGGTCAAATGCCATTAAGAATATTTTATTTTTGCAATCGAAAGTTTCGAGTCTTCTAAATATCGTGATTGGCGCATTACGTGTGACGTTTATTTGAATACAAGTGCACTGATGATCTCGTATTAAAACAACATGATAATATACGTAAATAGGTGTGCACATTACATAGGTAATAATCGTTGGATACGGTTATCGCGGTCATACTTTGTACCATGTAATCGTTTAAAGTTATTAACGTTTTTGCGCGTTAATCGTGGCCGTCATGTCCCCGGATGTCATATATCCGTTGAGATGTTTCTAAAAACGGCGCAATAATTCAACGTGATATATATTATTTAAAATTATTAACTAGTTCACGGCCGACGCACTGGCAATAGTTTTATCGCTTTTGGTTCGCGAAAAACCCACGCTAACGGACTTTCCTACGTTAGGCGTATCGGATAATAACTTTTAGCAAAAAAAATGGATGTACTGACCAATCAATGAATTCAATAACAATACATGAAACATCGCAACGCAAACGGTCGCTACTCCCGCGTGTCATCGGGTTTTTTCCCCCCCACAAATGCGTCCGTCGATACGGAAAAATATAAATGATAATATATATACTTTTGACACGATTATAATATTACAATATTATACAATTGGTAGTCTTATGACGTATATATTACACCCCGACAACGTAGTTACGGATCATTGTCGTTTTGTTCTTGCGTCCACGTAGACGTATCGTAGTTTTCAATAACAGACATCGACATTTAATTCAATTATTATAGTATTAATTACTATCAGTATAACGCAAATTGACATCAAGACGATCGTTGCCGAAAGTATCTGCAGTTAACATCACGTGATGGCTGTCAACTTCGGACAGCTTTTGCAGCGGCTGGTCGTCGGCTACTTGTTGCTGACTACGGTCGTCCGAGCGTCATCGCCCCAAGGTGATGATAGCAACAGTCGCGTTAAGTACACTACCGATTTGTTGGACGACTCAACCGATGACTCGACGTGAGTATATCAGGAATGCCATATTTTGTTGTTTTTAAAAAAAATTATATTTTTTCTCAATCAAAACGTGTTTATTTACGATTGATCTATGTGGTAAAAAAATTATTATAAACATGCACTTTTATGCAGATTTTAGAATTTTAGCAATAGTTCCCGACCATTAATCTAATAATAATTTATAGGTTGCAAAATATTTTTATGGAAAATATACAAGTCAAATAATATATTCTTTAAGTATAAATGTATTTAATTTTCCTTCTATTTAGAAGAGTCATAGAAAATAAATTAATAATATAATCAAAAACTGTTATAGTTTGTTTTTAAACATTTCTAATATATATAGAAAAAGGTTCACTCGATACAAAATAAAGCTCGGTGATATCTGTACTACATATTATAAAGTGGTTTTTTTCAACAAAAATACTTCAAGTAGTACTTAATTATAAATCCATGTATAAGGTCACAATTTATTGTCTCAATAATAAAATTGCGTTTAGCTATTTTTATTTTAAAATCTTTTACATTTACATTATTTTTTTATTTATGAAAATTATAAATGCTGGAATAATTAATAACTCAAAATAAAACACTCACATAGCTATTTTCAATTGATTTACAAACTGACATCGCTTTATTTAATGAAACTTTTGATATTTAATGTAGACATAAAATAAAATATGTTAAACATGATTAAAACATAAACATTCTGGCTTTTGATAATCATGATAAAATGCATATACATTACTAAGAGGTATTATATATACCTATACGTTTATAATACTTAAACAACAGGTCGTAAAGTTTATAGACTATAACAGACAGTTATAAATTCATTGTTGGCATATATTGTATTGTTTACTAAACATGATGCATTGATATTATGTTGGACAGTGCTTGTACCTACATGTATATATGTTATTAAAATCATAGTAACGAAGGGTTTGAGAAAATTCATTGCGTGAAATTATCCATATTATGTTATTAATTAGTAATTTGTTAATCGATAAAACATATTTAGTAATATTATAATATGGTACATCGTAAATGTAATATATATATATGTACATAAATTCACATATTATATATTTAAATATTTATATACGGTCGATACAATACCGTTAATTTCAGAAAGTTTTCATTCAAATTTTAGTTTATGATTTTTGATAACATTATATAAAATATTCATTCACTTTTAGATGACGAGTTATGTTTGAACATATTATTAAAAAAATCTTTGATATACATTTGAAATGTGTAAGATTCGTCAAAGTGTGAACATGAAAAGTTATTCGTTAAGTAATAAAACTTGATCCAACTTAAAACAAAACCTAAATAACTTATGGTTTATTATATGACTATCCGTGAAAAATAGTTTTAAAATATATATATGAATTTATAAAATATTGTCATATTTTATTTAATTTTTTAATTTTCTGGTAACTTAAATATCATGAACAATACACATAGATTATTAAAAACACATATATTTATTTTATTGTTTTATTCATTTTTATGTTAACTAGCTCGTTTGTCAACGATGATCCCAATAACCCTTCTGAGTTTCAGCCGAGGTAAGTTCTGGTTAGGTTATTCGTAGTAAATATGAATATAAAATAGAATATTTTGTATTTCAGATTCTCAAGTTATGGAACTAAATCAACAAAAAACACGAATCTTAAAACACAGGGTCAGTACTTATAAATTATAACTGTTTATTGAAAATATATTATATAACATACAATTTTTTATATTTAAGAGTTATAATAATGAGTCTTATGATAGTATTGCTAATAATGAATTTGACATAAAATGAATAGTAATTAAGTTATTTTTATTATGTATATGAATATATCTAATGTGGTTATTTTATTATTTTGTATAAAACATTTTTTTTTTTGTAATTTTTTTACAGACATTTTTGTTTTAAAGGTTTTGTATGATAATAAAGATATATTATTTATAGTCCGATATAAAAACATCTAATTTTTCTAAGCAAAAAATAAAAATAAAAATGATTATCACATTTAAAAATATCTATTTTATAAGAAATTAATGTTTTCGTAGTTATTCATTATGCACTTAATAATTTGCGTAAAATGGTCTTTGTCTATTTCATTTATGTGGAGTTATAATATTTTAAAAATGTTCTAAATACTACAAGGAGCTTAGCTCATTATAACGACTTATTATTTTTTATATTTAGTAACTTTAGGCACTATTATTTCTAAGTTGTGCTGTGGCGATGAACAAAGGAAGATGAGTCTTATTTTCCTATTGTTTTGTTAATATTTTTTGTAGTACGGCGTTATATATAGGCAATCTATGTATATATCTAATTATAATCTAACCTAATTATAAAGGTTTTAATCAGATCAAATACTGAAACACGACGTAACATGGCTTTTTGTATTTTCATATAGATTTTGTTTTTGTTTAAAAAATCAAATATAACAGATTATATATGATAGAATTTAATTAAAAATGTTATCTCTAAACATTTAAGTATATAATGTAATATTGTAATAGGACCATACGGTAAGATGGGTTGCGAGGACTAGTAAGTAATGGTAATTAGTTCCCAAATTCAAAACAACAATTGTAGGCTTAAGATGGTTTAATAAAATGCGAGTGTGTAGCGATACACATTTCCGGATTCATAAATAAGTAGCAACCTACGCGTAACGCGAATCTTAATAGTACCTATGTTTATTTTATTTTTCCATTAAGAAATGAGAGAGATAACACCATAGTTATACAAATATTTAAACAATATAATTGTGTACGTATTTTTGCTTAGTATGATTATGTATGGACATTAATCATACCATGAAAAAAAAATACAACGTAGGTTTCAGTTAAGATTTTTAAAATATAAAGAAACATTGTGAATTTAAGTTAAAATTTCAATGTTTATTTTAAAGCTTTTAAATTTGATTAAAAAACAACCTATAATTCATGAATCAAACGAGTATTATGAGACAAACGGCCATTTTCAAGACAATTTACTTATTCTTTTTTATTTATATATATATTTTTATTTTGTTATCATGATTTTTCATTTTCTATTTAAACACTAATAATTAATCTTATTGTATCATAATAATAATTATTATGTTATTGAGAAATAAATAGATAAATATAATAATAATATAATAACAAAATAATATATGTATTACAATTATTTTATATACAACCATTGTGATAACAACATAATATTAAGTTACTTGTGGAACAGCGTCACTTTTGTTTTAGTTGAAACTGAATCAAAAAATTATTTTAGAAATTAGGGTTCTTTGCTTAAACGAACGTGGTTTTTAAAAATAATTTAATGTATAGTGTTAACTTATATTGTATTTTATTTGTCTGTCTATTTAATGTTTATCTTACATCATTTTAACATATTGTGTACCTTGTTTTTTAATACCGAGATCGGTTTATTGGTTTTATCGGTAATTGTGTCTATTGATTTTATTATCAAATACTATTTTTGACTTTAATCAAAACATTTAATCTTAAGTTTTGTAATAATTGTTATTTTATACCTGAATTATAGAAAATCAAGAAGCATGCATCGCAACTTTTAAATCACCCGAAAACTCTATTTCCGTATGTTCTACAACAACTAAGTAAGTTGTAGATAGTAAATTACATAACCATACCAACTAATTATAATATATTTAAAAAGAATTTGCCAGGCTACTTGTATAGAAGGTTATAAATTTCCCAATGGCGTTTCAAAAATTTCGTTTGTATGCGATGGTAACAGATACAAAGTCAAAGGATCAAATTCTTACGCTATGCCAATATGTCTCCGTAAGTTAACTATTGATGTTCATATGATTGGAATATTGCTTATAAGAAAAGAACATTAAATTAAATGTGTATTCGCTTAGCTGTTTGTAATCCATATTGTGAAAACGGAGGTACTTGTGAAAAACCCAACAAGTGCAGTTGTCCGAAAAATTACGATGGCCCAACGTGTCAAAATTTAATCGTTCATAAGTACTGTCACGGTTATCCCAACACTCCAATGAATTCAAGGAAGAAATGCAATTCAGAGTAAGAACAATAAGGAACTTTAGCTGCTTACAAGTATAGTTAGAAACTAATTTTAAAAATGTTCGTCAATACAGTGCATGTACGATCAATTGTATTGATGGATACCAGTTCCCAGATGCATCTAGTGTGACAAATGTATTTTGTAAAAATGGATCTTGGATACCCGGCAAAGTTGAATGGTCAACAGTTCCAGATTGTAAACCAGTGTGTGATCCACCTTGTTTAAACGGTGGTAATTGTATTGGATATCAGAAGTGTCAATGCCCGACTGACTTTAGAGGCCCTACATGTCAATACCGTAAGTTTTCTCGTATTTTTAGTGAATATAATAATAATACAAAAATAATAAATACATTTTTGTAATATAATACAATTTATAAAATATCTATATGTATATCGTAGTACCCACACATTTTTTTAAAAATATTTTATGTGAGTAAGATAGTTTTAATATTATATGATATTTAGTATAACTTAAATAATATTTATTATATAATTACGATTCACCACGTCTAAGCATGTGATGGCCCCTTTCTTAATGGCTCTTTACTCTGTTCCAAAAAGTGAAATAACTGCAATGGCACTTACGGTAGCAATTTGTAAAAATAATATGTTACCTACCTTACTTTAACAAAATAATATATTGTTATTACTTTGCTTATAATATGCTGGATTTATTTAAAATTCAGCAGAATAAATTATCACTGTTCAGTTTTCGTATATATGCATGTGTATTTATTTATAGCGGAAAGTTCTTGTGACGTAACAAAATTAAATTTCAATGGAAATTATAAATGTTCCGATGATATGGAGAAAAACGTATGCACACTTTCATGCCCTCAAGGATCTGTTCTTCAACCATTTAAAACAACTGAAGTCGAATATACTTGTTTGTATAAAACTGGAGAATATGAACCAAAACATATACCTCAGTGTTTATTTGGTAAGTTGATTTCTGTACAATAGAAATTAGAATGTTAATGTTATTTTATTTCAAGTAATACTTAATGATAATTTGTGTTGTGTGTGTTTATTTTTAATACAGATGGCAAACCTTCTAAATTAATAAATGTTATTAAAACCGAAGTTGAAGTGATTAGTACGTATAAAAGTCGACCGGGGAGTTGTAGTCGTTGGGGTTTTGGAAACTATAAGACGTTTGATGGAAAGATATATAGTTTCCAGAGTGATTGCACCTATACACTAATTAGCGATATTAAAACCAACTTATTTCATATTCAAGCACGTTTTGATCAGGGAATCATTAGTTATATCAATGTTTATATTGTTGATAATCTGTATCAAATAAAAAGAAATGGTAAGATAATAAATTTAATGTAGTAGTATCGATAAACAATTCATTTTTTATTTTAGCTGACGATAACGTAATTTCGTTAATAAACAATGGTAAACTACTTGCCGTACCTAATGAGTTGTCAGATATAAGTGTTGAAATTATTAGCGGTCAAACAGTATTCATTAATTTACGTACTGCTAATTTAAAAATAACATGGAAATCTAATGTAAGTTTAACCAATTTAATTTTTTTAACTATAATTTATATAATATTATAATATAACTTGTTTTCATTTATTTTAGGGTGCTTTAAACATAGACGCTGGTGTTGAGTTATGGAATTCGACTGATGGTCTCTGTGGAAAAATGGACGGTACATCGGCAAATGATTTGTCATATAATAGTGTCACAAGTTTTGCGAATAAGTGGCTAGTGAATGGGCTGAACGAAATATGTGAATCACCTATTACAGAAACCATTGATGTTTCTTATGAAATTACGCAAAAAGCAACACAATTTTGTTCTACTATTAAAAATGATAAGTTTAACGTTTGTGCAAGTAAAAACCTTAACATTAAAGCATATATGGAAGCATGTAAAATGGACTATATTCAATGTCATTTGATAAATGGATCTGATTGTGGATGTAGTAGTATTGTCGTTTTTGCTGAGGAATGTTTTGGAAAAGAAACGGCGAGTTCGTGGAGAGATGATAACATATGCCGTTAGTAATTACTAATAGTCGAAAAAATAATACATTTTAGTTATTATTTATTAATAACACGACACTGGTTATAATTTTTTAGCTTACCGATGTTCTAATGGAAAAGTATATTCACAATGTTTGCCAGTTGTACAAGAAACATGCACTATCGCAGCTGAAGTAAAGACAAAAAATGTCAACTCATACTGTGAGGAAGGATGCGTTTGTCCATTTGGAACTGTTCTAAACGATGGTATATGCGTAGTCAAAGAAAAGTGTCCATGTAAGTTAAGAAATAAAATATACCTACCCGGGGAAGAAATCACTAAAGATTGCAACAAATGGTGAGTAGGTACGTTTAGTTTCTATAGTCGTGTTACTTAACTAAATTAATTTTTAAGTACTTGCATTGGCGGAGAGTGGAGTTGCACTAGTGCGAAATGCCGGGGAGAATGTTATGCGATTGGAGATCCACATTATAAAACATTTGACGGCCTGAAATTCAATTTCATGGGATCTTGTTCATATTATCTTGTTGTTTTGCCCGAGTTTTCGATCGAAGCAGAAAATATCCCATGTGACGGTACAATTTCACTGGAACATGGTTTTGAAGTACCAAATTTTTCGGGAAAACCAACTTGCACTAAAACACTTACTATACGAATCGGAAATAGCACAACTATTAAATTAGGCCAAGGAAAAATAGTTTTCGTTAACGGAGAGATTGTAGAAAAATTACCGTTAAATGTACAAGGTAGAGCTTACATTAGAGAACAGTCAACATTTTTCCTTCAAATAATAATTACAAATGGTGTTGAAGTATGGTGGGATGGAGATACTCGTGCATATATTTATGCTGATCCAGAACTCGAAGGAAAAACTAAGGTACGAATTTTGCAGATAAATAATATGTTGCTAAATGTCGATAAGATTCTGTATAGAAAAAAATCTTTATAAGCTAACTGCAAAATACATACATTTTTATTGCAAATATTTAATTTATAGATCATGAATTTATCATAAAAAGTTCTAAACAATGATTTTATTAATTATCAACTAATAAAGTAATTTAGGTATCTATATATTCACCAAATATAGTTTTTTTTTTTTTAATCACAGGGCTTATGTGGTACATATAACGGTAACCAGAAAGATGATATGTTTACTCCCGAAGGGGACATCGAGACAAACGTAGTTTCTTTTGCAAATAAATGGAAGACAAAAGAGAGTTGTGCAAATAACAAATTAGAAACTGTAATAAAAACTGCTCATCCATGCGATGAAAATATACAGTATAAACATTTAGCTGAAAGCTATTGTAGTAATATCACAGGAAAGTTATTCTCAAATTGTCACACTCAAATAGATCCAATTCCTTATTACGATGATTGTCTTTACGATGTTTGTTCTTGTCATCCTGGTCAATTTTCACGTTGCTATTGTCAAATATTAGCTTCTTATGCTCTTGAATGTTCACACCAAAATACGATAATAGATTGGAGAAGAGGTGTGAGAGAATGCGGTATGTATTTATTAATATATATTTTATATCTATCATATAATATTGACATAGCGGTGAATTTTTTGTGAGGAAAATTATTCATAGGGAAGATCAATCGTTAATATATATTATGTATAGTAATAAATCTAATCTAATAATTATTGATTGATTCGTTTGTATTTGTTTGAAATCAAAAAAAAAAAAAAATTAAAATACAAAATTATGTAATTTTTAAGTACATGTATATTAGTATCAAAATGAAAAATAATTTAATATGCCTTTTTTTTTTAATATAATTACGTTGATTTTTTATTAATAATATACATATATTTATATATTAATTATTTAATAAATAAATAAAATATATTAACGATCATATGAATAATATAGGCAAAATTTATAAAATGCCAAAATAAAAACACTTGGCAAATATACGTACATAATTATTACATCGACTAAATTTTATAGTTAATATTAAAAGGAAATATTACGAAATCTAATTGATAGAACTCGAACTTGTATTAGAAACTTTTTAGCATTGTGTTTTATTGTTAATTATGTATTCTATAAATGTGCTTCATAAAAATTACAGTTTAAATAAAAAAGTTTTTAGTGTAGTTTTTCGATTTTCGTGAATTTTCATCTTGTATACAATTTTTATGTAGGTATTATTATGAAACTTTTTTCATAATAATATGTTAATTAATTTTACAATGAATAAAATGCATTTATTTTTGAAACCGAATGCATTTTTATACTAATCAATGAAATCAAAGGGGTGTGTGGAGAGTATAGTTATTATTAAAGTATACTTAAATATAATTTATAAATAATTCTAATGATTTAAACATTGAAGAATAATATTAAAAGATGATAAATATAGGTGATTATGTAATCATTGTTAAATGTAATAAACTTAATTGAAAAATAATAAAATATAATATTGTATACATGTGTATTATGTATATAACATAATATGAATTATGGCGTAAATTATTCGCAATCACTTCACATATTGTACAGTACTCACAAATACATAAAGTTTTTAATAATCATATAATAATAATAATAATAATTAATCATTTTAAATTTTAAGGTGTACAATGTCCAGCTGGTCAAAATTATGACACATGTGGTAATTCTTGCCAGCGGACGTGTAAAGATATTTCCACTATCAATACTTGCAAGTCCAACTGCGTTGAAGGCTGTTATTGTCCTAAGGGGTTAACTTTATCAGATTCCGGTGAATGCATACCCGTTGCAGAATGCCCGTGTTATTACAACGGTCAAACATTTAAATCTGGTCAAAAAAGAATTGAAACTACTGGCAAAGGGCCACAGTTTTGTACATGCATAAGTGCAGCATGGGAATGTCGTTCTGCTGAAAAAAACGAAATAGCGCAGTGGAAAGATACATCGGAAAGTTCGTGCAGTCGACAAAAACATTTGATATTTACTGAATGCGAACCTTCAGAACCAATAACTTGCCGTGTAAGATTGTACATTAATTTAATTATAAGTCACTTTCCCAAGGTTATTTATGAGTCGTTTTATTTAATGAATCTTCAAAGCAAATTAAGTTAAATGGTATATAGATTTATTTAAATGAAACTTTCCTATTATACAAAACTTGTTTATTTAACTTATACGAGTATTATAACTAATTTATTATTAAATAAGTAACGTTAGGTAAATATTGAATAATTGAAAGTTGCTTAATAAAAAAAAAAAGGACGTAACTAATTAAATAACTTATTTATGTTTGACTGTAATAGAATATGCATGATCCTCCACAATCAACACCAGCCATATGTTATTCAGGATGCGTTTGTAAAAAACCGTATGTTCTTGATTCGTTCACAAAAGAATGTGTATTACCAAACGAATGTCCATGTCATCACGGTGGTAAAAGTTATAATAACAATGATACATTTTATCAAGGTTGCAATACATGGTATGTTCATAGGCTGATTAAAAAATAAAATTAGAAATTTATTTTTTAATGTTAAATTTTATTAATATTATTTGATAGCGAATGCAATTTGGGAAAATGGGAGTGTACGAATAATGAATGTCCTGGAATTTGTTCGGTTTGGGGAGATTCACATTTTCAAACATTCGATTCTCGATATTTTGACTTTCAAGGTGCATGTGAATATATTTTATCTAAAGGAACATTTACTAGTTATGAATCTTTTGTGACATCCATAGAAGTGAGTTGTATTTTTGTTTTTTTTGTTATTTCTAATACCTATTATACCTACAGTTATATTTGATTTTTACTTGCAATATTAATATAAGTACAATTTTTATGTTTTAATTAAGTCAGGTACCTTTTGTATTTAATGTTCTGTTTCTGGTATCTGTAGTAAATTATTTCATTTAAAATGTTTGATTCCAGTTTCAGATTTAAAAAAATATGAATTTAGGTCTCTGTTTAAAATTAGTAGTTAATGGTTCAAAATAATTTTTTATTAATTATTTGCAAACTGCTTTTATTTTTAGATACATATAAAATAATAATACATTCTATTATAGCCTATTAATTTAATATATTTTTTTATTATAGTTGAAAACATAAGATATTATCTTATTCTTCACCAATACGGTGATCTCTAAGTTAAACTTTCTAATATCTTCAATGGCTTTAGGTGCTTATATCAATCGGTATAATGTATTATAATATAATATACCTACATATTATTTATTTATATATTTATAATTACTTTATTTTTTGATGAAATTGGAAAAACCCTGTAAAATATTAATATTATGATTTAAATATTGTGAAATTAAAATAAAAAATATGATAAATATGACTTGTTTTTAGAAACTAGTAGTTTCATGATAAAATGTTTTGTTACATTAATTTAAAAAATAACTATTTGAAAACTATATTTAAAACTGCACTACTAGTGTGATGGAAATTTCTCTCTATCTCATGAATATTCTTATAACGATTTAAAACTTGGGCAATACAATGCCATGTTTTCACAAAAAGTGTTGGTACCTTTTCTAAGTCCAATAAAAGTATAGTTTGTTGCCGTTTCCATTAAATAAGATATTGATCGATTTCACACTTTTATCAGACACATTTCGATATCATTAATATAATATATATTATATTTTATAATTTTACAATAATGTTTGTTTAAAAGCCATTATGTAATAAATTGATTTAAGATTCAATAAAATATTAAAAATAGAATATTGTATACTGATATAAACACAGTATACCATAAAAATAAATATAATAATATATTACATATATGACCCCGTATTTCTCTAGCATCAAAAATATACTGTACACACAATCATATTAAATTTGTATAGTATTATTTTTTTATATTTACAGGTTTTATTTAAAATTAAAAATATATTTAATATAATGGTATATAAAATAAAACTGTTTATATTATTTTAATTATTTTATTTTATAAAATATTTTAAAAACTGTCCACAAATAAAGACATTATAAAAACTAAAAATGAGGAAATAGAAATATCAACAACATTATTGTTAGTTTTGTTTTTACTGCATTATATGAGTACCTACTATTTTTTTTTTTTTTAGTAGATTGTAATAAAATATATTTTTAGGTTGTACCTTGTGGTTCAACAGGAGCAACATGTATAAAATCCATAACTTTAACGGTTGGAAGTGGCGATGAGGTTGAATCTATACAATTGAAAAATAAAAAAACTCCTTCCAATACCAAAAGGTAACAAGTTAATTGAAATAATTATAAATAATAATATTTCATCCAATTTATAATATATATTTTATATTTTAGAATATTTGTTAAAGAAGTAGGACATTTTGTGGTTGTTGAAGTTCCTGATTTGGGAATACAAATATATTGGGACAAAGGTACAAAAATTAATTTGCAACTCGACAAAAAATGGAAAACTAACGTAAGATAAACACAATAAAAGCATTTTATTCACTATTATTTCAAATATTGAAATAATAAATATTTATTTTTTAGGTTAAAGGGTTATGTGGAAATTACAATGACAATCAAATGGATGATTTCCAAACACCTTATGGGGGTATACCTGAAGTATCACCATTATTGTTTGGTGATTCGTGGAAGCTACAGCCTCACTGTACTCAACCGTCTGGAATACGAGTGAGTGTTTTTTAAAACATTTTAATCGCAGCTTTACAAACTTTTTCATAAAATAATACAAACGCATAGTATTAGACAATAATTTGAGTTTGTAGTTTTTATTTATAATTAATAATATTTTTTATTTACTTATATTGTATGTAATTAATAAACTTTTAACTGTAATATTTATTTAACTTTTTAGGATGCTTGTGTGTTACATCCACATCGTAGACAATGGGCAATTCATCAATGCAGTGTTCTTAAATCTTCTATATTCAAGTCTTGTCACTCACACGTTTCTATAGACAATTATATCGAAAGATGTATTTTTGATACTTGCGCTTGTGACCAGGGAGGCGATTGTGAGTGTTTGTGTACAGCAATAGCAGCATACGCTCAAGAATGTAGTATTCGTGGTGTTTACATAAAATGGAGATCTCAAGACTTATGCCGTAAATATAATAATATAATTGATATAGTTTATATGATATTTATGCAAATAATGACCCTAAGAGAAATACTAAATTATAATATTGTGTGTAGCAATTCAATGTGAAAATGGTACATCTTACGATTCTTGCATACCACGATGTTCTCGAAAATCGTGCGACGACTACGTTTCTCAAACATCAGAATTATGTGATGACAAATTTTGCATTGAAGGTAAATATTTTGATCAGTATATTGCTTACCTATGAATATTTTATCAATTTAATTATATATTTTGTGTAATAAATTATATAATTCTAAAATCTCAATATTTAGGTTGTGCAAAAGATCACTGTCCATTTGGTCAAGTTTATCTTAATTCTACATCTGATGTTTGTGTTTCTAAAAGCAAATGCAAAATTCCTTGTAAAATTGAAGGCTCTGACCGTTTATTTAACGAAGGTGACATTGTTTTTGAAGATGACTGTCACTCATGGTATGCCTATAAAAATATATTTCTGTTAATGAAAAATAAATTATTCTTTGATTTTTAGCTTTTGTTCAAGAAATAAGAAAATATGTAAAGGTCAACCCTGTTCTACTCCAGCCACAATAACTACAACTACCACTAAATTCCCTGATATAACTACCACTACAACCACTTCAACCACTACAACTACTACAACCAGTAAACCAATATCAGACCAAAATATTAATAAAACAATCGAAGTATTATGTACTGATGGTTGGAGCGCTTGGATAAAAGTGAATCAATTAAAAAGCAAAAGTTTAACTAAATTTGAATACATGCCCACATTTGAAGATCTTATTTCTACAGAGCACGACGGAAAAGTGGACTTAAAAACCAATGTAAGAATATAATAATAAATAATGATAATATGAGAATGCTAAATGTACTGTTTCCATAAATAATTTCCAAGTTACAATATTATATTATAGACACTGGGACTGTGTTTGCATGATAAAATGGATAATATCCAATGCAGACCATCGAAGGCGATAAAAGGCATTAAAAATACCATAAAAAATGTCGACTGTGGCTTAAAAAAAGGACTTGTATGTGATGGTAAATGTAGTGACTATGAGATTCGTGTACATTGTAAATGTAATAAGGAATCAAGTAAATATAAATATTCGCTTTAGCAAAATCTAAAACATGGTTAGGTATTTATTTATTTTATATTTAAAGGCACTGAAGAAGAAAATCTTGGTCTTATTATTGACGAGGATCGAACAATCAATAAAACTCAAACAGGTTAGATAGTTAAATTTATTTAAAGTTGCATAACGTTTAAAATATGTTATATTATTTTATTTTAAACTGTTTTTAAAATATTGGCTAATGTTTATTTTAAACATTATTATTACTTTTTTTAGTTTGTTTGGATGGATTTAGATGGCAAGGTTGCAAAGTAATGTGTAACCAAGTGTGTCACTCATTTGAAAATCAACTCAAACACACAAACATGTGTATATATCCACAAACATGTATTGGAGGCTGTGTTAAAGAAAGTGAACAGTATACAGCTTGTCCTGTTGGGTCCATGTGGAGAGACAACAACACGTGCGTGTCTAAAGGTGACTGCACTTGCTTTTCTAGAAATGGTACTCAAGTGAAGGTTAGATAGTCTATTATTTAAAAAATAAAATATGATTGTAAAAATCAGTAAATAAATTATTATTTATAATAAATTTTATTTTAAGCCCGGTGGTGTTTTTAAAGAAGATCAGTGTACTGTATGCCAATGTATAAACAACGCTTATATTTGTGATAATTCTTCTTGTCAAAATAAACCATCTACTGAACCTATTGAGCTCACAACTCAAGAATATTATGAAACTACTGTACTTGGAGAAATCACTAAATCATATAGGGAAATAATTGTTAATGTTTCTACTTCGGTTTCTCATGAGTATACCACTGAAAAGCCTTTATCTACAACAGAAACAAAGACAACGACAACAGAGTATACAAGCACAATAAAATGGCCTGAAACTAGTACTTCTAGTCCTTATTTGATTGAGTCTACTACATTGCCGATAAAAGAATCATCTACTGTAAAAAATAATAAAACAACAACCGGAGAAATTATTTTTATACCTTCTACAGTTTCTCCGCCAATAGTTATTTGTGATTCACATGGGTAAATATTTATAGAATTTTAAACTGTATTATAATACTACTATTCTATATAAAGAATTAATACAAATAGAACACAATATGATTTTCTAGAATCAAACCGATAACTGCCACTTTAGACCCATTGTCTTTCGATGCTAGTTCATGGCTTGACGAAACTACTGCACCTCAGTACGCTCAGTTATATTCAAAAGAAAATGGTTATTGGAAACCGTCTAAGCCTACCGAAAACGAATATTTACAAATTTATTTAGGATACCCGGAAACGATTTATGGGATAGAGATATCTGGTAGTCCTCTAACCGATGAATACGTGACAAGTTACAATGTAGCATACAGCTTAGATGGTATAAGTTATAGTCATGTTTCATATCACGGACAACCCGAGGTATTTTTTTAATTTTATTCATAAAATATTAATTATATATATAATATATATTGCGTAATTTAGGTGTTCCGAGGTCCTTATTCGCATAATAAAGTTGAAAAACAAATATTTTTTACTCCCTTTGAAGCAAAATACGTTCGAATTATACCTATGACCTGGCGCAATAATATTTCAATGCGAGTTGCATTATTAGGATGTCCAGTTGCGTCTACTACACTTGGTTATGAAATTCAATCAACTATAAAGCCATCCAATAAATGTAATTATACTTTAAATTATTTAAACTATCAGTTATTACTGATTAATATGTTGAATTGATTTATTTATAACTAATTTTTAAAGCTATTTGTTCCGATCAAATGGGGATTGAATCTGGCTTATTAAATAACATGATATCGGTATCATCATCCACATTTGAAAATTTCAATGCTAGCAATGTGTCACTCAAGAGTGAATCAGCATGGGTACCATTTACAGCTTCAACCAATCAGTGGATACAAGTAAATTTGATATAAATTTAATTAATTAATTTAAACATAAATTAATTAAATGTTAACTATATAATTATACAGGTAGATTTTACGGAACCTAGAATTCTAACTGGTATTATAACTAAAGGTATTTCTTCAAAAAGCGAAACAGGTGAAGCATGGATTGAGGCATACAAAATTGTGTATAGTAATGATTTAACGAATTGGAATAAAATATTGGATTCTAACTCAGTTGAACAGGTCTTAATGAAATTTAGCGCTAACCTTATTTAACATTATGAAGAACTTTTTATTTTTGTTTTTAGATTTATTCAGCTAATTTTGACGGAAACAGTCCAAATACGGTATTTTTCAAAACTCCAATAAGAACTCGTTATATTAGACTTCACCCGGAAAAATGGTATAATATGCCAGCATTGAGATTGGAAATTCTTGGATGCTTCGAAGCGTATGCCACCGAAGAAACAATTATTCAGACAACAATAAAACCTGTTATTCGTCTCACAAACTGTAATATTTGTCCCGGATTAACAAATAATGACTGCACTTGTCCATCGGAAATGTGGTGGAATGGCGAGAATTGTGGATTACGTTCCGAATGTCCATGTGTTCTAGGAATTATGACATACCAAGTCGGTACAGTGTACGATTTAGAAAACTGTCAACAGTGCACATGTACTCTTGGTGGATTGCCAGACTGTGCACCAAAAGTGTGCGGTCCTTGTCCTCCAGTAAGTCCTCTCATATTAAATATTTAAATGTAGTTAATCGCGTATCTTAACTAATTGTATGTTTAGGGCAAGGTTTCCAGTACTGTAACTTCCAGTTGCAAATGTGAATGTAAACCATGTACAAATGGCACAAAATTATGTCCGACGTCTAATGTATGCCTTGAAGAATCACTTTGGTGCAACGGAATTCAAGATTGCCCCGACGACGAAATTAACTGCTTAACAACTACTTCAACAACAACTACTACCACTGCAACTAAAATTATAACAACAAAAATTACCACGCCAGCTGAAATAATAACAACGACAACGACTATAGCTCCAACTGTTACAGAAGAAATTAAAACAACTATTCCGATAATTGTTGCACCAAAAAAAAGAGGACAAGGCCCATGTCCTGAAATTAAATGTCCCGAGGGGCAAATAGCAAAAATTTTAAACTCATTACCAGTCAAAACCAATTCAATCAAATTTGCTCGAAAAACAAGAAGTCCAGAAATTATTGAAGACGATCCATGGCCATCGCCGTTTAATCCTATGACTAATTTAGCAGCATCAGTGAAAAGAAATCATCAAGACCCACTTTTTAGTACTAAAGGAACAACTATTCGACGTAAAGGAGGTATTAATTTTGGTGTTAAAAGTGGAGGTGTGAAAAACGATAATCAACAACCGATATGTAAGCAATGGATTTGTGAAGCAAAAGTAGAACAATTCAAGTGTAATACACCTTCAATTACATGCCAAGAGGGATATTTCTTACAAATAACGCCAAATGATAACGACATTTGCCCAGTTTATACATGTGTTTCAAATACATTGGATGAAAGTGAGTGTGAAATCGATGGCAGAGTATTTAAAACCTTCGATGGAGTCACATACAAATATGAAATTTGTGATCATATTGTTGTCAGAGATCGAGTGCATAAAAAATGGATGATAAAACGTAAGTATAAATATTCTAACAATATGTTTATTATGGACTATTTATTTTTATTGTACTAATTTGAACTATATTGCAGAAATCCGCCGTTGTCCATACATTGGTGCTTGTCAAATATCTTTGTGGATTGATCATTTGAATCATACGATTGAATTTTTCCCAAATATGACAACTACTTATGATGGATATTCTTATACTGTTAATCAGGTAAAATCTAATTTCATATTTGGATAAAGTGTATATTGTAAAATATAAGCTAAAATATTATTTTTATAATTTTAGCTTCAAGTTATAGGAAGTCAAGCTACGCAATTTGCTGTCAAACAAGTTCAAACTGATTATATTATATTTGCCAGTACATTAGGTTTTAATATTATTTGGCAAGTCAATGGACAAGTTAAAATAAAGGTATTAAGAATTTGCACATTAGATTAATAATAAATATGAAGTGATATTTCTTGATATTTTTCATATTACAGAGTAAAAGAAAATAAATAACATTTAAGTATTATATTCGAGTACATCTACTAAAAAAATTTTATTTTTTAACTATACAGAAAGATTATACTTGTAGAATGTTTTTCAATTCAAATACATATTATATGTTACAATTACTTTTATTTTATATTTATAATTTCATATTTTTTACAACATCAATTTATTATTAATTATATTGATTTTGAATTTTTTATAATTAAATATTTTCTATAGGCGAATGCATATTATACTGGAAGAGTTGACGGCCTTTGTGGATTTTTTGATAATAACCCTGCAAACGATAAGCTTAAGCGTGATGGAGTTATTGCTACAACTACACCAGAATTCGGAAACTCTTGGGCTGATTCTAATGTACAATGTGAAGCTAAAATATGTCCACTGCATATACAAAAAGCGGCTCTCGAAGCTTGTAATGTATTTAGGTAAATAATAATTAAATTTGAGTTATAATATATTAATAATCATACGCGTTGACCAAAATGTTTTTGATAGATCCTTAGTTAATAAATAGTATAAATCCAATGAACATAATATAACGAAATAAAAGAAAAAATATATATTAACATAACGCAATAATTTATTTTAGATCAGAACCATTGAACCAGTGTGGTGAAAATGAACATATTGAAGATTTTGTAATGAAATGTGTAGAAAGCATTTGTACGTGTTCTGAAAACACAGTAAATGAATTTTCTGATTGTAGATGCAAAGCAATTTCAGGATTGGTTACTCAATGCTATATAACAAATTCATCTGTTGAACTTTCTGACTGGCGTATACTACACGATTGCCGTAATTATAAATTCATAATTATTAAATTATAGAAACATTTTATTCAGCTTATTATATTATTGTTTCTAGCTGTAAACTGTCCTGCACCTCTGGTGTACAAAGAATGTTTCAACAAAGTGTGTGAGCCTACTTGCGATTCATTACTTCAAAGTGATCCATGTCCAAAATTACCTGGCGTTTGTTTCCCGGGATGTTATTGTCCAGAAGGTTTTATTAAAGAATTAGGGTCATGTATAAAACCATCAAAGTGCAGAAATTGTAAATATAAAAATATTTAAATTGAATACAATTTGATAAATTATATATATTAATTTTTAATATTTTTTTAGGTGTATGTGAGGGATCGGGTACCAGTCATTATACAACATTTGATAAGGTCGACTTTACTCACAAACAAAATTGTTCCCATGTTTTAGTAAAAACTACAAAAGAAAATGATTCATTAAAGCCTGGGTTTACTGTATGTTTTTTTTAAATTTATTAATTTAGAAATATTATTTAATTTATACACATTTTGAAAATACATTTTATATTTTAGATTGTAGAGACTACTGGAAAATGCTCTAATCCACTTTTTTCAAATGGAGTCTGTGTTCAAAATTTAACTATCATCCATGCCGCTCACGAATTGCACTTATATTATAATGCGGATGCTTCCAAGGTATTTTTATAATTAAATACGTCATTGTCTACAATTAAAAAAAATATTTTTAATAATTATAGATTTTAGCAACTGTTGATGGGAATGAAGCCAGTAAAATACCATATACAAATAAATGGTTATCAATAACAGAATCTCCTGGAAAATCTGTGACAGCTAGTATTCCAATTCTTGAAGTAGAAGTTATATTCATGACTATGAATCAAGGTTTTTCAATAAAAATGCCTTCACATTTATACTACGATAAAACTGAAGGTCTGTGTGGTAGCTGTAACGGAGATTCTACAGACGATATGGCAGCTCCAGATGGAAATATTCCGATAAATGCTGATGAGTTTGTAACGAGCTGGAAGGAAAATGGAACTAGTAATTGAGTTCATTAATTAGTCATATAAATTTGAACTAATAAAATGCGATTTTTTATTTTTTATTTAGAATTTGAACAATGTGAAGCCATCATAACTGAAGTAAAAGAAAAAGAAGAAACATGTACTATTCCTAATCCAGATGTCGATCCATGTCTTAAGTTAATGGATTCTAAATTATTTGGCCAATGTCATGCTATTGTCGATGTTAAATTATACTTGAAAAAATGTCATTCCATTTTATGTCAAGGTCACGAAGGATCATTTTGTCATTCGTTAGAAGCATACGTTCGTGAATGTCAATCTTTTGGCGTTTGTTTAGATTGGAGATCTCCAAATCTATGTCCTTATTCTTGTCCAAAAGGTAATTAAAAAGTCTTAGATATTAGAGTTAATGTATTTATGACGTCTAAATGAGAATTTTATTAGGATTATTCTATAAGGCTTGTTCATCTGGTTGTGAAGAGACCTGTGATAACTATAAAGCTTTAAGGTCCGGGGAAACATTGTGTAAGAATCTGCCTACAGAAATGTGTACATGTCCAACTGGTCAAGTATTTAATAATAGCATATGTATAAACGAAAACCGCTGTGAACCTTGTGACAATGAAAATCATTTTGTTGGAGATACATGGTTAGCTGACAAATGCACTACGTGTACGTGTTCAAAAAGTTCCAAAACTGTACACTGTGAAAAGAAACAATGCACTCAATCATCATTTGCAATTTGTCAAACTGGTTTCAAATCAGTAAAGGACGAAGATAACTCAGACGAATGTTGCGTACAATATAAATGTGGTAAGTAAAATCGATAATCATATATAAATATTTAGTTTTATTTTTAACGAGACGAGTTTATGTTTAGTACAAGAAGAAAATGTCGTTCAGAACTGTACGGATATTGCGATGCCTGTATGCGCAGTAGATCAAGTAGTCAAAATGGAATTGACTCCAAATGGTTGTAAGAGATTTATTTGTGGTATGTATAGACTGTAATAATTTTATTAACTTTTTCGCCATCTATTTATATTAATGTATATTATGCAAATCGTTATTAGAATGCAAACCAAAGGATGAATGTTATTCGGGTATACCTGACAAAGATGTGGAACTTTTACCCGGTATGATTAATGTTATGAATAATCAAGGGTGTTGTCCTTCATTCCAAGCTATCTGTGCGCCAGAAACGTGTCCTACACCAAAACCATGTCCTATGTATTACGAGCAATCTATTATTGACAATCACAGTTGTTGTCCACAATTTAAGTGTGGTAAGCGAATTTATTGTATACTTGATATTATAATATAAATTATTAAAAGAATAATAAATAATTTTCTAAACTCTAATGAATGTTTTTTTTTTTTTGTAATTAGAATTGCCAAATAATACATGTATTTATGAATATGAGTGGATTGCCTCGACGGAAGGTGGGGAACGTAAGCGCTCTGAAAACGAGAGAACCGTAGATTTAAAACAGGTATATTTTACTGTTAATATAAAGTAATGTGAAAGACTTAACATTTATAATCATTTGTTTTTAAGTTGAACGATACTTGGGAAGACGGTCCCTGCCGATCGTGTTACTGCGATATGACGTCTACGCGAGGAACTTGTAACAAAATTGAATGTGCTGCTCCGTTAATAAGTTCCGATTACGTGATAGTGTCGCACACGAAATATGGTCAGTGTTGCCCAAGTTACAAGAAAGAGTCGTGTATTTTTAATGGGACGGTTTATAATATCGGAAGCGAATGGTCTTCATTTGATCCCTGCGTATCTATGAGCTGTAAACTAGATAACAATGGCGAAGCGTTTATCACCGAATCCGTAAAAAGTTGCAACACCGAATGCCCACTGGTAAATTACCTCCCACGACAGTTAGAAATATAAATGATAAATAATACGTATAATAATTGAATTATATGCAATTTGATGTAATTTATTATTGCGTAAATTGTCTAGGGGTGGACGTATACATCTTCGGAAAACAATTGTTGTGGAACGTGCATACAAAAGTTTTGTGTTATGCAAAATAAGACCTATCTAGATAATGACACATGGTCGTATGACAATTGTACGTCGTTCTTTTGTTCAAAGTCTGAATTCAACGAAGTAAGCGTTCAGTATATCACGTAAAAAGAATCCGACACCTATTATAATATCGTAAATTAAATACAATTTTCAGTTTAATATCATACCGGCGTATCACGCGTGTCCGAATATCGGTGACTGCCCGGAAAACAGAATCTATTACGACGGATGTTGCGAACAGTGCAACACCACAGGGGTTATTGAAAAAGAGAGCCATAGCCTTTGTGCTCCAGAGAGCTTACCAATCAATCAAACTGTCGGTCTGATAACAGAAGACAATCCATTCCATGACACGTGCACGAATACCGAAGGCATAGTTGGATTCACGGAGTGTCGGGGTGTTTGCGATTCGTACACGTACTTCAATAAAAGTGAGAGCCTCGATGGTCAACCGAATTTGATTCCGTGACTGTTCAGTGTCATAAGCGTGGTGAAATATTAACACAAAAACGATCGTATTTTATATTTTCAGAAACAATAAAGCACGATTCGAAATGTCAATGTTGTCAGCCAATCCGTTACGATAAATTGTCCGTGGTGCTGCAGTGCAAGGATGGCTATCAGTATAACAAGTCTGTCCCAGTACCATCGGCTTGTTCTTGTACGGCGTGCGGCGGAGAGAGTTTTTCGATAAAAAAATCAAGAAAACTTTAAAACGATACTTGAATTGTTACAACGAAATAAAAAAAATTTAGGAGTTTGTTCCTAACCGAATAATTAAGCCATTTATTTATTTTAATGTCTAAATAATTAAACAAGACATTTCTTTTTTATTTTTGTACATTTTTTTTTATGGTTGTATTTATAATAGTATCATAATTATAATATTACAATGTATTAATTTAAATAAGCTAAATTAATTAATCTGTCGCATTTCTTTGAATATAATATAGTGTAGGTACATTGTACACTCCATTACACATCGTATAAATTAGGTTTCATTAAACTTGATACAAAGAAATTGTTGACTTTTCCTTATCTTATACATTAAGGACACTAAGACAGTTTTAATTAAGAGTAAAATGTTGATGGTACATCATCATTTTGTCAGCAATATTTATTACCATTTTTTTTTTCTAAATCATACATTGCATTTTGCTTTATCATATCATTTATATCTTATAAAAATATTTTTAGTGTGTTTCAATGTAAGTTTACAATTAAAAAGTGGTAATGTTTAGAAAAAAGTGTAGATTGATATTTAAAATATGAATAACAATAATAGTTCTTATTTCTTATGATCATTGTATTATTTTAGAACAATCTCGTAACTGCTTAATTTTAAATTTTGATTTAAATATAATATATATTTTGGAACACTTTTTAATGAAATAAGTTTATTTTTGAATCTCCGGTTATTTAGATAATATTATACATTCTTAAAAGACATTTCTTTTGGAAATATACAATGATCACAAACTGTACAGAAACTCATAACTTTCGTAGACATTTTGGACGGTCGATATAGAATTTATATTGTTGTTAGTTTAATAGATTAAATTAAAATTCAGTTTGTTGTCATAAAAATCTATAGGTATTTCATTATAAATGTATTTTTACAATAGTTTTTAACTTTTAATTTTAAAATTGAGAATCAAAAGTAACTGCATAAAATAAGTTTTAATGTACAGTTATATAAAACCCCAGTTTTACTGCAAGAAAATATAAGAAATTAAAAATTAGTTTTCCTTATCATAAATTATTGATTTGATGTAAAAAGTTTTAAAATATTTCCTTGCTGTAGACATCTAATAAAAAATATCGAACTTATTTCTAAGCGAACTACAAATTACTTCTGTGCTATATATTTTTTTTTATTCGATAACTTTGATAAGTATCATTCTCAATATTCAAGTAGCATAATTTGAAATTGGATGTGTCTTATGCGATTGAACACGCATTAGTAAAATATAATAATGTTCAATCAACAATGTATGTATAATATACGTGGTAATAATTCAATATTTATTGCCTTTTCAAACAGATCAAATAATTTGTACACATACATTAGTATACAAGAATGGTGCGCATTATTTAGTATATATATCACTGAGACACAAAATAAATATTATTATCGTAATGTTGCATCATGAAGATTAAAATTAATTTCAAGATTTGAAATTACATATATTTAAAGAAAAAACAGCATACCTATTGTGTTTCCAATGTCTCCATACAATATTCATGCATCTGCTTGACGACTATAGTGGTTTATGAGTTATGTTTGCTGTCGGAATTGATTGGAATTTATGATGTAGATTTGTAGAGTTATAATGAATTGCTTTGTACTACATTCATTTTTAGTGTGTATTTCATTTTACAAGTTGTCAACGTAATTTGAACTTTGAAGATTTAAAAACTTCGTTAATAGCCATCTAGACATACAAATGTATCCCCGAAAATATATAAATATAGGTAATCTTTTTTTTTTTTAAATTAAACACGTCTGAAATTCTATAGTTTAGATTTTGGACAGGTATTTTTTTCTAAATACTTATAATGAATTATTTTAAAGGTTATTTGAATTAACTCTATTATTTCATATGGATTTACTTTCAATATAAATTTTTCTATGTTAAAAATACTTAACTAACTAAATCTATATTCACGTGTGCTGTATTAATCATTGTATCCAGAATTTATATAAAACTATTATATTACTGCTGTGAATAATATATACAAAATATATATAAAATATTATATAATATACTCAACGATATTATATACAAAATAATTAATTTTAAAATAATTGCCGTGTATATTGTTAACTATTAATACTATTTCAGGTAGGTAATCTAAAATAAACGAGTAGTTAAATTGACAGTAATCGATTTTATGTAGTAACCAACACATCAATCAATTATTTGTTCTTATTATATTAAGTTAATATGTTACTTACATTAATTAATTATAGCAGAATCACATTTATTTTACTATATATATCTGTATAATATCAGTTGATCTGTCAATATCGTCAGTGCATAATAATAAATGTAGTAAATATATCATTATATTATTTTGTTCTATTCGCGGAACCCGAGACCCCAGTTTCAATATTTAGTAAAACTAGAGCGCATGTTTAAGAAGATCAAAAAAATTATTAAAATCACGTGTTATCGATAGAGTTATTTGAGATTATGTTTAGTTTTCGATCGGTATTAGACTAACCTTATTTAATTTTTGTCATTTTAATTTTTAAAAGCTCTTACATCGATTATTCGACAGTTTACGACAAATCGATATAAACACACTTATCGTTAATAACCTAGTGTACTTTTACTTAAAAATCATGATGTACATTAAAACCTATCTACAAAATTACCTAATTCGTATAATGTATAGTAATCGCGTACAGACGTTATAGAACGAGCGTGATCGGTGCTGTTAAGTATAAAGCGTAATTATTATTGATGTAACATACAGTATAAAGCGGGTACAAGTGATATCTGTCGTATAAGCGTGTCGATAGGTCCAATGTCCAATCAAAACTGTGAAATGTACGGACAATGTATGGTGACACGCAGTCAGGAACAATAAAAATAAATGTGCACAATCGTTTAAATTATATTATGCATGCGTAGGTATACTTTGTACCCAATACAGTAGTGCACACGAAATAATAACATTTTGTAACATTTTGACTTGAAACGAGATTAATTTTTTAATAGTTAAAATATTATGTTCTAAATTTTAAATTATATTCGGTCGAGTTAGTTATTCTTGCCGTTTATTATACCATAGTTATCTATGCCAATAACCAAATACTATGACGCGATGTTCTTCAGTGGATTGCGGGGAAGCAAAATCACGTTATTACACATTAATGTTCATTATTTTACCGACCTAATATAGATATAGTATTCCTGGTATACATATATATATATATATATATATATATATATATATATATATATATTATAAACATATACCGTACCCGGAAGTTATTGGGTTAAGGATGGTTTCAGCAAGTATTGTTTTAAACACGTAAAGCATTTAAACCGCATAGTCATAGTTTCATGTTTGGTGCGTATATTGTAAGAAATATATTTTAGTAAACCAATCTGAAACGTCATATTTCAATATACTCCTCGCAAGCAGAATATCGTATATAGTACCTAGCAATGTCTCATAAAATATTATTAGGATTTCGCGGTAGCTCCGTTACCTATATTTACTGGTTGATATTCAATATATAATATATACATATATACATGTTATAACATTCCAGAATTAAAAAGACACGACTTCACTCATAATTTATCCATGAAAATCGTTTTTAGTCAATTTACCAAATGTCTACAATGATACACAGAGAAAACCTTTATTTGTATTGTAGAATTTTTATTTTTTATAACTTTACCACAATACAATTCATTTATTTTTAAATATACATTTTATTTTTACTCTTTCATATTTTGTTTATTAGATATTAAAATGCTACAACACGGGTGAAGGTTCTCTTTTATGTAGTGTGAGAATATGGTAAATATTCTGTCAATATTGAACTCGTAAGTTTGTTCTACACTTAACCGTTTTTATATATTATAATCTCATAATCACGCAACAGCCATTGTTTATAATGACATGGGACCACTTTTAAAACACTCTTAATGAATATTATTAAAATGTATTTATAAGGTTTACGATTTTAAATCTTCTAAAAATATCATTAAAGTTGACTATATCCAACCGTGAGCATAACGTTATCTTAATAATTACATTATATTTATGATACCTATAATATTGTGTAATATTAGCTTTTATTTTATTAATTAATATTGATCAATTTGGTCCATTATACCATATTAAATTGTTTGTTTATTGTAATGACTTGTATTTGAATTGGAACGTTCAACTTGACTAAGTTATAACTTTGACCAAAAATCGTTATTTTAGCTGCAGTGTCGTATTCAATAGTATTATATCTCATGTTAAAAACGTAACGAGTTCAACTACGAGAGATATTATAATTTGAATGGTTTTGCTCATCTATGGTGAAATGATGATTGACACAAAAGTGCGGATAACGCAGGTCTGTCTTGAGCCAATGAACATGTTACTTTGAACATGACGGAAAGCATACACTTGGAAACGAAAATCGTTGTCAAGTTATTCTCCGAATGCAGATGAGGATTAACGCTATAGTGGGCACATTATGGTAATGATATTTTGATTTATTCGTCCGTGTTCTAAAATGCGCTGTTAAACTAATTGTGAGATAGAAACAAATTTTATTTCAAACAGTTCAGTTTTCAAACTATTTCAATTTAGAATTCGTTAAAAATTAGTAACGTAACGAGATAATTATTGTTTTAAAATCATATTTTTAAATTGTTATAATTTTCTTATTATTCACAAATGCGATTGTCCACATGGGTACCCATGGGAAATTTATTTTAAAGAAATTTTCATTTTTTTTAACTACAAAACAAACATCGGATAAAAGTCTATACTTAAGTCAAAATACCAATGAAACGTTTATTTAATCAATAATTAAAGTTAAAATTTTCAAAATTTTATTTTTTAGTACAATTAAAGAAGGGGAGGGTGTCAAATGTTCTATCTTTTGTCCGGGTGCTAATGATTGTTCATTTAAAATTATTTATGCTTTTTTTTTTTTAATTTTCTTTGCAATTATCATAATAATATAAGTGTTTTGCTTTGTTTCAATATGAATTTATACAAAAGATTTTTCCTTAAAACATACGTATCTTAATTCCTTTAATGATGTTAAATTTTTATTACACAAAACCGTATTGTAATATTTGTTGAGATAATAAAATTTTAGAGAGGAATTACAATTAATCTATTAAAACCAATATTAGTAATAATAGCTAAACTCGTATTATTATTTACGGTCCTGTGAACACGACAAACTATTCTAATAATTGAAATTGAACCCTTAGTTGAAGCGCCTGTATTTGCAGTATTAATTTCATGTTTCAATGCGCTTTTGTCATTTTATAATTTATTTATAAATAACTTAGAAATCATGTCTAGTAGCACAAACCGGGTTTGAAGTTATATTTCGTTTTACTATATTTTAGTACATAACAGATGATAATAATATATGTTATATCAAAACACTGTACTAATCATTAATATTGACAATAATTTCAGCTGGGTAGTGACAATAGACGTATATTTAGACATAATATTCGTAATGGTGTCACTAGTTTAAGAACAGATACTCTTTTATACTAAAACTTCCATAGATCATTTGAGCACACTTTTATAGCCCATTAAGCAGAATTGCGATTTTTACCTAACCATAAGTTGTATAAATTTGATTTTTTGATTACTTGAACGTGGATGTAAAAACTAATGAGGTAATATGAAGATTTTGAAAAATGATAATTGAATAATTTTCTTCATTAATTTCTGCATAAATTATAAAAGTAAATTTAATTTTTAATTTTTTAAATAAAATTTGTAAATAAAAAGTATTATTTTTTTAAAAGTTCTAATTTCAATTAAATGATTTTTCTCATTTCTACCAAATACTTAATTTTTGTACTTCTATAATTTAATAAAAAAAATAAAAAAATTTGTAAAGGCAATTGATATATTTAAACTAAACATAATAAACGAATTTTACGCTTAGTGCATGCGCATATTTACACAATGTTCTATATAAATAGGTATAATCAGCGATAAATGTACTGGAAATAAAAGGCTATGAATATAAACTAATTCAAAAATTTTATAATCACAGACATTTGGGATGTAAAACTTATCTAAGTACCTGAATAAGACAACTACTCGACACAGCCCGTTTAAATTGATTATTAAAATCGCGCTCATATACGAACTACGTCTTTTTATCTAAACATTCACAAACGCCCAAAACCCACTCTTATGTTAGATAGTTAAAGGTATTGACGTGATATTGTTGAAATGAGAATAGTTTTCGTAATAGTAAAAACAAATCTTCCGTTAAATATTGATATCAGCATATAACATGCTTTTTAGTTTTACAATCAGAAGAACTTCGTTAAATAATTTAACAGAAAGAAAAAAAACTTACTTTCTACCGGAGTTTCACTAGTACTACTCGAGTCCTTCATTTTGAGATTTCGATCAACTTTTATTCAAAACTTTTCCCGCTTATCTCTTATTATTGCGAAAATAACAGTATAATAAGTATAAATAACTATGCATTTTTTAACTCGGCTGGTAGTTATATAATCGCATTGTGCCTAAATAACGCTATCATTGTGTAACTATTTTAGTAAAGTAACAAAGGGTCGGTAGGACACTATGAATGGAAATACATTTGTTAAAGATCAAAGCTTCAAACAATGTAACCAATTGTAACAAACCGTGAATTTTATATATTACTTTCGAATTGCAACAAAATTATTTTTAATATTATAAAAACAAATGGGTATAGCATGTTCAGAAATTGCAACATAATATAATATTACATATATTACATATAATATAATATAATTTGAATAATTGTTAAACATTAGAAAATTTTTCGATCTATAAAGTATAGTTTATACTCTACAGATTATAATTTCTGATAAGAAGTTATTTTATGCACAGTCTTTATAGTAATATTAAAAAAAAAGATTCATATTTTGATAATTATTGTATTTTATCAGTTTTATAAAAAATTGTATATTTGTAACAAAAATTAATGTTTTTTTTTTTTATTATTATTTATTTAAGTGCCTCTGAGAATATAAGAAACACAACTGTTTTCTTTACTAAAATATTGATCAAGCAGCTAGATAAAATTACTGATTTAAACAATCAAACTTTTTACTCTGAACATATACTTTTCACAGAAATAATTATTAAAATTATAAAATTTGATGATATTACTGGGACTTAAATACCTTTAAACTTGAATAATAAAAATAATATATATGGGTACACACTTATTACGTAATTTAAAATCGAATGTACTTACCGTATTTTTACTGAGAAAATATCATTAAAATAATAACAATCATAATAATAATAATAATTTAAAAAACGACACCAAGAGAATTTATAAATTTTCATTTCTCTCCTTGCGGCCTAACCGACTGGAAGCGTTAATCATTGTTGCGGTTCATCAGTGACCATAAATAATGCTGAGTATACATTTTCGTAGTTCGCTCTAATTTCCCAAATGGTTACCGCCTTCAAAATGCCCCAACAACAACATTCGGAATGGAATAGAACAAAAAATAAACTATACTATTTCTTATTCCTTGGTGTTTCTCTAATTTCTAAAAGGTAAAAGACCATTTTTGGTTGTGGATACTGCCAGGAATAATTATGACTGTCTGGGTTGCAATAGAATAATAAACCACATATATGTTAACACAATACAGACAAGAAACATGACGTTTTATTATTTCAAATAACAAGTTGATAAATGAAAATGTCTTTGAAAATTCATTTTTTTAAATATGATGGTATTTTTATGATCATAGGTATGTAAAAATTCAAACTTGTAATGCTATTTATTTTTTGAGTGTTTTTTTTAAATATATTATTATAGTAACCATTTTATACTATGTAAATACGTAGAATCTGAGAATACATTTTTTTAAATGTTTATTTCTAAGATAATATTAATTTTCAATGTTTTATTGATATTTTAAAAGTATAAGTATGTTGATATATATGATAATACATAGGTCGTATTTTTTTTTAAGTTCGTTACTTACAAATGCATTTATTAACAAATCTATTATATTTTGCATTGAAATTTTCTAATATCAAAATAAATCTAACATCATGCAATTAATCATAGTTCTATAATAATTGATATCAAATCAATAAAATATTATAAGATTGCAATCATATTTTATTATAAGATAAAGTAAAAATAAAAACATTAAATTTATAATAAAATGTTTACAACAATTCAATACGTTTTGGTGTCGGATTAGAACTACTAGTTATCGATTTTTATCTTAAGTTTTAATATTAAAAACATCATTATTTATATTGTATGTAAGTGCATCACTAGTAAAATTTTGTAATAGCTTATTAAATTATTGTATGTTTTGCATTAATAGTTTAATTAAAATGTTTTAATATAATTAAATTTATGGAATCAACAATTTCGTCAATACTACCTGATTAAATTCAAAGTGTATTGAAACAGACATTATATTATAGTATATAAGTACTGAAATGGTACAAGTGTATAAATATCATACGAACCATCGGACTACTATCGTGGAACAAAAAACAAAAGATGGTCGTTTGATATAACAGCCAAGGTTTAATCAGATAATTTAATCAAATGGAATGGAAACAAAAGATATCGAATGACACATTGACACCTCTATACATATAAGACTTTAAAATAATGTTTTTTACCTAAAACTTACGTGTCAACGAAAGTCGCGACGAACGGACATATTTTGTAGTCTATTCTATATACGTATAAGGTAGCGAAGAAATTAGAAAAGGTATATGTCACAGTTACATGTCACAATATTATTATACGAGTTTGACATAACTAAACGGATTTCTCGAAATCACTACATACCGATCTTCTCGTTGGCTGTGACTAAGATGATAAATTGGTAATTACTCGTAATAATAAATAAACAGTACAAAGTATAATTTATTATCATTATATAATTTTCGAATTAATATGCTTTCATAGATTTAAGTAGAAATATATCACTAAAAAAAAAAAACGGCTGGGTGTATTTATCTTAATGCAATAACCTTGTAATGACAGTCCAATGAATAATCTTATAATTTGCATTACATATTATTTAGATATACTAATGGATGAGTTAAAAAGTATACTAATTGGGTATTTATAGTAAAGTTGACATGAATAAATTAATACCATATTTAAATATAAAATAAGTTGACGTGTATATTCTACATTTATACATGACTTAAGTAAATTTAAAGAGGCAGCGTTAATCACTTTTTAAGATAATAAAACCAGTATTAAAAAAGTGTCTTCTGAAAATTACGAGAATACTTATATTTTCAATATATATATATATACAATATACATATATATTTGTATAAAGCATATTATTATAGAGAAATAATTAAAAACAAGGAAAATATTAATTCAAACGTTTTTAAAATACTGTAATAGTATAATGTAATATATTATTATATATATCTTATAAATTCATTACTTTTTTTTTCTTATTTTTTTGAATGTGTAAGGTCTTTGATATTTTTGTATAGGAATTTTTCTTGTGAATAGACCAAAAGACTTTAGATAATTTAAGATAGCGTTTTATTCAAATATTTAAATATAATTTTTGTTATCTACCGCTTGTTTGTATAATGTAATATTTTCCTTTGAAATAATTTACTTTTCTTGATAAATTTATTTTAATTTGCATAAATTCATTCTTCAATAATGTAATCTGCAAACGTTTTATTTTATAATTATTATTTATTTGAATTATACTATATTTATTGTTATAATCAAAAATAAAATATTTATACTTGCTAAAAAGTGTTTAGAATTTGTGGGAATAGCGTATTTGATGTATAACACTTCAAAAAGAATATAAATAAATAACAAACTTCAAAAATAGTGATGCCATATGTTTCCAATGGGTTACAAATTAATTTTAAAGCTGTAAATAATGTTTGTCCGAAAAGTTTTGGGTATTTAAAAGTTGTTACTTGAGTTTTATAATAATAATAATAATAATATATAATCCTACGATTGTATTGGCGAGTGTATACAGCTTTTATAATGCACGACTAATACGTGAGTTCCTTTGAATACACGTTTACAAAACGTATCGGCATCAAGTGTCAGTGATTGTGGAATATTATGGCTGGACTGCTAATTTGTTTATTCTAACAATAGTGTACAATTTGCATATAATTTTCATTAGCACCGGTCTTGACCGATTTAAATTTGCAGCACTCCAACGTGATAAAATATTCATGAGGTATAATCCTAATATTATATAATTTTCCCCGAGAAATACACGTTCATCCAAGGTGAATTGGAAAATTTAATTCGAACAAAAAGATCAGTAAATCCTAAAACGATGTTGACACCAAAATATTTTAAAAAGAGACTACATCTATTACAAGGTCCACCGCTGAAGTGACAATATAATAATATTATTAATATTAATACATATCGCGGGCTGTTAGAGACATCACTTTGAAACTGCACTAATTTATTTATTAATACCGACAGCAACCATAACAATGATTCAATTAGGAAAACGAAAATTATATTCGCATTCATTAGTCGTAAAACGTTGTGGAAAATCGGAAGCACGTGAAATCTCAAGTTTTTTTTTCTTTTAAAATGATAATTTTGTAGCCGTAAGCAGATAAAACTTTTCGAAAACCACTGAATTAACGTTTATTAAAACTATTTCATGCATAATAAACGGGAGAGGACATAAAGCGTTTACGTTATGATTTATCTTGGGTTCGCATATACTATGTTTTATATTAACCCAACAACTAAAAGTAATAATATCCTTCTAGCATACAAATATTATCATAGTATTTGTACTTTTGAGGACTGCTATTTTTTGTAATTATTTTGAGATGTTTTCGTACTGTGCACAAACATAATAATATAACACTTCATAGTGAATATTTTGTACACGGTGTTTCAAGTTGTTCCGTTTAATGATCACAGGCTAGTGAGTGGAATCAGAAACCGATTTTTCATTTTAAACTTATTGCAATAGAAAATAGTTAAATACTTCACGAGAATAATAATTGTCATACCTAAAAACTCCTATCATGGTATTTTTCAATCGATTTTTTAAATTTCTGACGACGTTATCATAGCTATGAAAAACACCTAAAATAAATATAATGTATATATAATGTGTATCATGACATTATTTATAAAATATCTCAGTGTAAATATCTCAAATGTATTTTGTTTGATTTGTGTAAATTAAAAATGCATTACGTTCGTTTGACATTTATTAATTTCTAAATAATACAAGAAATAAAATCTCTGTTATGGTATTTTGAACGACCAAGGTAAACTTTTGAATTTTACAAAATGTTCTAAAAAATACTGATGCAACATTAGATATCATTACATAGTTGTAAAATAAAATTGTTATATGGTTTTAATATAATATATTCACAAAATATCTAACCAAACCTAAATAAAAGTACAATACAATTTCGACAAATACTCGAAATTCGAATAGTTGACATTATAATTTATAATAATAAGCCACATTCAGAAATGTAGAAATCAGAATACATGTCACAAAATGTTTATTGATTTGTAAATTAAATTGATATCTACAAAAATTCCATACAATACCATGATCTATATAGTAATATAGCAAATTATCTATAGGTAGAGAAAAACTTTTAATTGACCATTAACTGTATTTTTTCTAAATGGTTGGCTGTTGAGACTATATCATTCAAATGTATCTTAAAATGTTAAGTCATTTCAATGATTATACATATTTTATTTTAATAATATTTTCTCAACAAGAAAATATTTCTGGTAATATTGTGAGATAATATATTGTATAATATACAAGTTTATTAGAGATTTTACTTATATACTTTACTGTAAAAAAAAAATGTATACAGACTAGCTCACAGCGTTTTTTCTTTTCCCATTATAAAGCTAACATCGTAAAAGTAAACACTGTATATTTCAACAGTAAAAAAATAAAAAAAAAATTACAATAATTATATACTATTTATAATACTTGAACACTTTATTAAACGGTTTCAATTCTCCCGTTTTATTATTTTCAAACAAATAAATAATTTGAAAAAAAAATGTTGAAATATTTTTATATTTCCAGCATTAGTCTTGCTTCGCGTATTTCTATCGGGCAGTTGATATGTCGTTAATTTGAATTCTAAATAGAAAATTATTGCAATTTACGGAGGCGTACTTCATTATTAATATTTATTATGTACCATACTGTTTTGGTACGTATATATTTAAACGATAATCCTTAAAATTATAATATAAGAAATAATATAAGTACGTAGTTGGTCTTGGTACCGTGTTTACTGGTTTATACGATTTGCTAATTGCCAACGGTTTTATTGTTATACTTATTATCATATAAACGTTGATTACTCGCTAATCATTAATAAATCTGTTATATTTTTTATGAGTCTATATAATAATATATTATCCATGGATTTCGCATTGGTTGGACGGAAACGAGACACTAATTGTTTATTTATAATTAATTTATGATGGAAATTTACGATCACCACAACTCACAAGAAAGAAGACGGATGAAACTTTTGTTTTTAATTTGATTTGAAAAAATATATATATATAGATATAGTTTAACAACATTTAAGATGAAAAATACGTATACTGGGAATTAAAGGATTATTATTCAAGTGTCAAAATGATGGACTAATTTAGTTTTAATTACGGTTATAATGAACGTAAAAAGTGTTTCTTTTCATATTATTAAACGATGTGAATAAAAGAAACGAAAATCACTTCAAGAAGTTTTAATTATTTTTATCTTTATACTGTCATTAATATGTAGGTACACAAAACGCGTGCGTACATCGTATAGTAAGGTTAGGTCAGGTGTAAATATTTAACGTTCGTTTTTTGAAGACATATTGACGAGATATAAAATTGGTTTACCTACTATGAATGTTATATTATGTTAAAATAATAAACGTTACGATTTTGTTGATTGTGTTATGAATTTGACCACTCTGATAAATAGTCAGATTACTATTTACGATCATATTAGTTTAGTAGTCTACTATTATATTATAATAATATCGTAACATGATATTAACGCGCGTGTTAATTTACGTGAAATGTCATCCGTCTAAATTATTATATACAATTTTACCGGTACGTAGGGTACAATTGTTAGATGGTAGATTATTACAATATTTTATACCATTATTGATATATTATATTTGAGTATGCTCGATATTGATTTATAAGTATAGTAATAAAATAATACGTAAACATTATTTCTTTGACAGTCTAATTTCTCCAAAAACCTATATTATAAGCTAACCTATGTGAGCATCAGTAGTGAAAATATAAAGCATACCGTGTTTAGTGAATTTTACCACAACACCACAGGGACCTAGGAATTTTGTTTTTTACTACCTAATTATTACTTTAATATTATATGTAAACGATTCTTGTAGAAAATTAAAACACATACTTTTATTATTAGGAAATTTTTAAAAATGCATAATAATTTGTTTTAAGCCCTATATATTGTACTTAAGACTAAAGTTTCCGTATTATAAAAACCTATGTTAGACTAATTTTATCAAACTCCGGAAATTCTTATATGTATTTTATATATTTGTTATCACTTACAACTCTTAGTTTACAAAATAAATAACTTATTAATTATACAAACAGGTAGGAACATAGAAAAATAATTATCATTATTAAAAAAAAAAGAAAAGAAAACTATGCTATGAAGTGCTAGCTTACAATAAAATTACTTACATTTATGATGTTTTTCTTTTGTGTTATTATATATAAGTTGATTTTCATTTTTGTTTGATTAAAATGTTCATATTTGAATCAGAACGTTTATTTTTAAATTTAGTTAATATAAAAAAGTAAATAAAAAATATCGAAGAAATATTTTTATACTTGAATATTTTTTAGAAATTCCTTAAGAGTAATGACTGGAAAATTTAACTTAGCATGGGGATAAGCAATTATTAAATCTACCCGTTTCATTGAAGCGTATGATGTGCATTTACGAGATACTGATCGGTGTCTAAGAAGTGGTATTTGAAAGATACTATTCATTGCGTAAAATATGTATTTCATAATTGTTTTTTTTAGTATATTTTTATTTGTACATATTTTAATTATTTTCTGAAATATTTTTGAAGAGGATTCAATTTTTTTTTTTTGAGAAAGGGACGACATTTTTGTCGACAAAAGCACAAGCCGACGTCCCGAAAATACCCGATGGTGATCGAAGTAACCGTTTCCTAAAGGTTAACCATTGTGGACGACGGCCGTTTAGTTCTGCTGCTACAGCAGTGGCGTTTGACGCGCGCCAAAACGTTTTCCAAACGAACGGTCCGGAACGCCAAAATAGTAAAACGATTTGGGGCCACAGCACCGGACCTGACAAATGAAGGTCGATGCGAGTACAAACGTCATTAATAACCCCTGGTGACCCATTGGGTTTTCCCCTCCACTTCAGCGCAAACGTGAATTTTCCCGTCGTTTTCAACAGGCAACCATATAATATAGTACCCGTATAATATAATATAATATTATATAATACACAGCACACGCAGTGGCCGATAGTTTTTCACCAAGTTCGGAATAGTGCAAAGCAAGTCGTGTCAACACTTAACGGCAAACCGTAGAGAATATTTAGGTCACAGACCGCATTTCTATGTATAATATTATAATAAAATATATACGTGTTATAATATAATATAATATAATAATATATACAATGTACATATTATAGGTATATATATATTATTAGAATACTAATCCATCCGTGAACTCCCGAAGGAATATTTTTCACAAAAGCCCCTATGTGCGGTGCTATCTATATTATGTTGCCTTTAAAATATTATTGCGATACATTATATTCGTCGTGTTAATAGTACTTATACATGACATGATGGTATGTATATTTAATATCATCATACGCGACGCCGTTTTGTATTCTCGGCGGTGGAAAGTCGAGTCAAACCGCGCACGTGAATAATACCTATATGTTAGCGTTTTAGTATGAAATGGTGTTATGTCGTGAAGTATCTGGGTGTGCTTTATGTACACTAATCAAATAAAGACAATAAACTGTGTCGTTTATAATTTAACTAGATATTTTATAAATTACTCGTGATTGTTCTGCAATCAAATTGTGTATCTACATTGAAGTAGTTTGGATAAAATGATATTTCTGCGGCGCACGGCGCACGGCGTATGAATATAAATAAATGATGCGGTTTTCGTTATTGATAACAAGTATGACTATTAAATTAATTATTTTATATAATAGCAAATAATAATCACAATGATACAATATATATATATATATATGCAGACAGATAGTGCATCAACAATCTTGTGCAACGATACTTACGTAAATGGTATATCATAAGTTATGATTCATAATATTCATAAAATCATAACTAACATAATAATATGAACACCTCAACTCTATTCGTGTCCACAATACTATTATAATATTTAAAACCGTGGGAATAATATAATAGAATAATTATATTATTATTATTGTTATTTGGCGTTTTAAATTTAATCAGTTAATGAATTAACTTTTTTAAATGTTGTAAGAAAATTATATCGATAGAAATTGTTGTTAATAATTTTTATTTATTTATATTTTCATACTGCTATATTCTTAAATGGTTAAATTGTATTTTTTTGTTCAAAATTTAATTTTTTCTTAATTGTATGTGAAAAATAAATATCAAGTAATTCTAAAACCACCTCAATAGTCAATGGCTTAATCATAATAATTATTCATTTTTGGGTTATCAATAAAACCTCAAGTGGAGTATTAGATAAACTGGCAAAACAAAATTAACTTTCAGTGTAGATACAATTGTTACCTATTAATTAACTTTTTAGCTTATATTTTAATTTAATAAATTGATCTATAATTCTTAAGTTACTTTTTTAATGACCAGACTGCATGTTAAAAAATCTGTCTTATCCCTTCTATGACAATATTGTTTGACCATTGTTGGTACTTAGATATCTGTGCCAGGTGTTGACAGCACACTAGAGGCAAATTCAGAAAATGGTCAAATGTTAGAAAATAAAAATAAAAGAGCGTTGGTGCTTACTAAAACAAAAAATGTCTGTGCCACATGGTAGACATTACTACTTTGATAAACTGAAATTTTTTATTTTTTTGTGAAGTAATCTGTAGCTTGAACTGTTTTAATGGTTAGATTTTTAATGAGGATTATTATAACTTATAAATAAATATTTCCAAAAAAAGTAAATGAATAAAATAATATTTGTACAGGTTTTTAATTTATTTTATTTGAGCTTCAATTACAGTGATAGTTATTATTCAATTTAATTAATATTTTATTGGTATTTTTTTTTTTACATTTGTTGTTTTGTTGTTCCTTATAATATCTAGATTTATTTATGTAAATCATTTCGTTTAAAATATGTTTTATTTGTTGCTTCGATTTGTAATCTCAGAAAGCCACGTAGTTTATCTTTTATATTGTTTTCTTGACTTATTTGTACTTCATATTGACGACACTCAGTTAATATAATATTTTTTATTGTAAATTGTATTCAAAAGGTTGTTGAAATTGTAAGAAATAAGAGATATATAAGTACAGCTTTGTATAGATTTTTTTCAGTATATTTGTTGGTTTATATTAAATCATTTAATACATTATACAAGACGTTTTCTAAATTATTTTACAACCGAAAAATGTGTGTATTAATTGTTTGTATTGTTTTAGTTTTATGTTTGTGTTAGTTACTGATAAATGAAAAAACTGATACAAATTATAAATAAACCTCATTTTTATTTTATTTGTTTACCAATACAAATTTAAAATTTCTCTGAGTATTGATTTATAACATACATTATATAGAGTAAAGAAAGGATAAAAAAGTTATAAATTAATCTCAGCCAGGAATTTAACCTTTAAACTTCAGTAACAACAGAATATTATAACAACATAATTCTTCTAAATTCCTTTTTATACTTCAACAAACTACTGTTGTCATTTTAAAATATAAAAAGAAAAAATGCAACTATATGGAACGGTGTAATGACGTATAACACTGGCTGCATGTTTAGATGGAATAAACCACCTTCGAGTTTGACAGTTTTTACGACCTAAAGCTGTAAACTTTGTAACGGTAAACGACTTCTTTATACATTTTAATAATAATAAAATTAAAATACCAAAATAGATAATGAAAGAAAAATATATAAAATAACTCGGGTAATCTACAAGTATACATTTTAATTGTTTTAATTAAGCTCTAGGATAAATATATTATAAACGTTTAATGTAAAAAACACAATATTGCATAGAGAAATATAAAAACTCAAATATTTTTAATATAACTGTACATATTAAACAAATATAATTTGTAGTCTATATATTTGAAAACTTATAACACGTCTGCTAAAGACTTATTGAACTTTTTCATTTAAATTTAAATTACTTAGTTAGTTATTGATAATTTTCTAGACTATTACTTCGCTTTAAAATGCATAAGGTTAGATTTGCATGTAGGTACCATTTAGTATAAATTATGTTAAAGGATTTGATATAATAATTTGAAAGTTAGTAGCATATTTATATTTTTTATGAAAGTATATTTTATTTTTATATATTTTTTATAGGATATATATAATAATACTGTGACTAAATAGATTAAATTAAATAAAAATAATTTTAAATTTTAAAGCGTATAAAATTGTTAAGACATATTTGAATTCAAAAATTTGTATTATTTTAAATAGCCAATACGTTTAATCAAAATCAAATTTAATGTGTACATTTTGTAATTTAAATTATTTAATTGTACGTTAAGCAAGAATAAACTTATATTCACCTAAAAAATGTTTACTTTTTTAATTATTTATTATTATGTATACAAATCTTAACAAGAAATGATATATTTAATAATACTGAATCTAGTTAACAGTTATTATACTTTGTATTATTGTTATTGTTATAATAATCCAATCTATATTTATGATATGAGTAAAATCATCGTTTTCTTATGAATAAAAATAGAAAACCAAGTAATTTAAGGCATAAATACATAAATTGATATAGGTATACCATTCACGGAAAATTTTAACAACGAGCCTTATAAATCGAACATTAAGCGCACGCAAATACGTGAACGCGTGTACACGTGAAATAACGAGCACTAATTAATAATATAGTATATTATTAATATAAAGCATACTCAATATGTTATAACAAATATCAATAAAGATTAAAAATTTTAGATTTTAAAATTCAATAATTTTCAAACAATTTAAACTTATATTAATATTAATATAACTATATAAAATAACTAATATTAATAACTATAATTGTGTTATATATTTTACATTAAGGATAGATATTACAACATGAAATTAATGAGATAGCTTAAAGGTACCGAGATCGTGTCTCAAATGTGGTGTAAAACAGAATAGCCGTTCTTATATTATAAAAAAGCCGTGCGATTATAGTTTTAAAATTTTTTACTAAACAAAATCAACATAATACACATCAACACAATTTACTGTTAATACTAATGTTCTATGTTAATAATATTCATAAATATTAATTTTTTTAATTTTTGGTTGCAATATATTTTTTACGTACCTAGCTGACTAAATTAATTTAAGATATAATATATTGATTCTAATATTATAATGTTTTATAAATAAAAAATATAAAAACGCTATTAATGATTTTATGTTATAGATATATTTATGATTGATAATATATTTGTTTTGAATTAATTAAATTATAAATTAATTTTTCATATTTAAAATAAATAGCACTTAAATCAGTTTGAACCATGCTTTTTAATAAAATTACTCAATAATTTTTTTATTACAAACTTTTTACAATCATTATGCATAACATTATTTTACAAAATTTTACATTCAATAAAACAATTGATAGTTATATATAAACTATTGCCACTTTGTAATGAATAAATCATTTTTTAATACTCGTAAAGTATTGATCATCTGAGATTTGTTGTTGTTCTTTATCAAATTTTTCAAGTTTTGTGGAACAACAACATTTTAAGTTACCTACTTTTGCATACAAGTAATAGTAATTTAATCATCTGTAAAAATATTGATACATGAAAATTTATAATTATTATAAGGTTGTCTATGATTGATCAATGGATAAAACTGAATCAGTAAATTTGATTGAACGGTACCGAGTATATGAAATCATATTAATTGTTTGAAAACATATTATACAGACAGATAATTGTAGATCATAATTTAAGTGAATAATAAGCAAACTCGATCTATAATAAGCTATAATAATCAACAACACATTTTTTGGAAATTTGTATTATTTATATAGTACTTTTAACATAGTTAAAATGGGTTTACTGCAATATTCCTTGAAAACTGTCGGAAATATAGTACGTATTATTTATTAATTCCACAAATTATAATTTTATAATAAAATAGTATTTAAATTTCATTGTATCTCAAAGTCAAAAACTAATAACAATATACAATATTCTTAGTCTATATAGTGTGTACATTGTACAGTGTGTACACATATTATTTATATATATTTTGAGATTCAAACGAAATGTAAAATAACGGAATAATAATATGAATCAGATAAAAAAAAGTCACCGTTGAAAATGGGAATATATAATATTATGTTATATGTATGTATTCTTTACTTTGTGAAAAACTTATTACAGTAAAGTAACTATTACTATGTTTTAGTATTCATTCCGAAGAGTAAAAACTAATTTAAATGTACGTGTATAACATGCTTTGATCAACATAATATATGTTTATATATTATACATTTAAATAAACACGAAATGTTAATATTAAAGTGGTTTTATCATATTATTATACAAATACTATTACAGTAATGATAATTTTGCTGAGCTCAATGAAGTTAGTATCACAGTTTTAAAAAACCAAAGATGTAACAACGAGTGTTCTAGTTTAACGAATATAAATACGATTAGTTTTTGATATTTTGATGAATTTATACAATTACAGATATTTTTCAAATAAAACTTGTCAAAACAATAAATAATTAAATTAAAAAAAAAAGGTAATATGTTATTTTATAGTGATATACTGCGCCTATTGGTTATTTATGGTACTTTGTTATGTCATTCCTAATTGTTGTCGAGACGATATCCATATAGTACAATATCATGGAGATAATACTTAATCCATCATTGCTTTTCATACTCTGTAATTGACGGACTGTCGAAAGAATTATGTCCATTTTTAACCAAGAAAAATTTGTTATGGAAAAAGTTCCGGAAAACACACTAAAAGAAAAAAAATGAAAAATAAAAATAAAAGCCTGATAGATTTTGTATGCGAAATTGAGGAAACAGCCACCGGAACGTCACAAAAGTTATACTACGTGACGTTGCAGTCATCGCATGAGATGACCGATCTCATGCGTTGACATTGACGCTCGTGTGGCCGATTTTGGGTTGAAAGCGCAGTCAGTTTATCCAGAGTATCGGACGTTGACGATGGCACCTTCCACGGAATATACAACGACGGTACCCTAGCCCAAAATTTAGGACGATAATTAGGAGATATCCGTTATTTTCCGACGCGACGTGCAATATTTTGTCTCCGTGCACGTACGGCTGCAACAAAACAAACGCTGGTTCCTGTCGACCCTCCGAAGCGGTCTCCGGTTGATCTTCATCAGGATCACAATAATATGATACACTTATGCGACGCCGTGCTACTGAATCGAGATTAAATAAATAGCCGAATAGAAGTCAAGCTTGACGGGCATTCAGATAGGTGGACAAGAAAAAAACAAAAATAAAAAAATGGAAAGAAGACCGAAAGTGCACAATCGTTTAAGGCAGTATATGTTATCCATTTCACGTTATATACGGCAATTATACGGAGACCGTCCGAGACCGGGTGGTCGATTTCAATCACCGGCGTGACGGACGCAAAGATCGTACAGCTCGTGGCGGCGGAACGGATGTCTGTGACACCGTATAGCGCAACGTTTCCGTGCGCATGTGTGGCCTAACCTGGCGGAGCGTATACGACGTTTCGGACATGAACCAGTACGGTGGTTCACCGAATTTTCACCGGGCATCCTGTCTCGGCGGATCACGAGTGGCCGACCAGCATCCGTTCCAGCCGTTGCACTCTGTTGCAAATGCACTTGCACTCGCCCGAGCCTCCGTAATCGTCATCCGCCACTGTCACCGCTGCTGCTGCTCAAGTGTGCGACATCGCATTCGCTGGTCGCTCTCACAGCCCATCGCAGCCACGCTGTCAACACCAATCCATCACGATCGTCGCGTGCTCGTAACTCTATGGCCGACATTGCACTCGACCATCCCAGACCAGTTGCGGCAACGTGAATATAGGTAACCAGTGACCTGAATTATTCGATTCTCGCGAACGCCATCGGTTCTCTTTTTGTCTTTTTTTTATTCGTCTATCACAGTAGTTTTTAAATATTTTTATCGTTGTGTTTTTGATTAATTTTTAACCTATTTGGCTACTGTTATGAAAATTAATTTTGTTATATAATATCGTACCGTCGACAGTTGTCTCTTGTTAATCGCAACAATTTTCGTTTATTTTATGAACAAATTGTGAAAAATGCAAAAAAAATACTCTAAAATAATCAGTATCACTCAAAACACATTTTATACTTACGGAACAAAATTTGTACACAACTACACAAGAAATAACTTTTGTTTTTTATGCAATAATTTATTATTCATACTACATGTATATACATGTTTTATTTTTGCATGTTGATAAGGCTAAAAACCCGAAAAAATAACCTAATAAAAACATTTGGAAATCTTTAGTTCTACTGTATAGTAAGTTTTGATTGTAGTACACGATGGCTAGATGTCGAAAGAAGTCTCTGTAATAAAGGTGTTAAACTTAAATTCAAGCTATATTTTTCTATTGAGTTATATTAATATTCTTTATTATTTATTATATTTTTATTATAAGTATTTAATTATTATAATAATATATTGTTCATTATCATTTTCTCCTATTATTGAAATGATTTTTCATTTTTTATTTCCGGGGTACTAACTAGATTCAATTTGCTACTATAGAAATAAACCTCCTAATTTTAAAATCTAAGTATTTGTACTACCCTTATAGGGTATGACAGACAGATAAAACACATACACCATTATGAAATCAATACATTCATCCTTCCACTCAGAATTTAAAATAACATTATCTAAATTTAATATATTACTATTAAAGTTTTAACATGTTTGCATTCGCATACTTATATTATAATAGAATTTTATCATACAGAAATAACACGAATTATACAATGAGTTTTGCTTCACATCGATGCAAGATATAAGTACTAGGTTAGGTATTAGATTAATATTTGATATTTAAAATCAACGGAAAAGATATTATCTAATACAAAAAAAAAATGATTAACAACATTTAATGCATATCGATAGACTACCTATATACTTTTTAAAAAAGGAAGTAATGCCAGAAAAAAAAAATGGACAGGACACAGTAACTCGACGTGGGCATCGGTTTCGCTCTCCTCGCCCCAACAATACCAGTATTACGTTATTATTATAAACTTGAAAGCAATGACAAATCATTTTGTTGAAAAAATAAAAATAAAACGATAGTGAGTAGGAACTTGGTTTATGATTATAGTGTTTGTACGACATTTTTATAAGTTTAAGTGCCCATAAAACAATTTACGAGTAAAGATTTTCAAAATGTATTAAGCAAAGTGATGAATATTATATGAGCAACCTTGTGACGCACAACAACCGTTGTATATTATCATTTTATCAACAATATTTTGAGTAATAAAATAATAAAAAAAAAATTCACTTTTCTAAAATAAAATACAGTACAAATTCTTAAATCATATTGAGATAAATTAAAATCCAAACACTTTAATCATTAATACATTTCTTAGTTTTAAAAACCAGTAATTACGTGTGGTAATTTGAACGCTTTATTTTGATTTCAATCTGGAATACCATTAATATATTGTGTATTTTATTTATATGTAATTTAATATGTAACATCATGACGTACTTTTAATCGAACTATATTATGATCAGAAACATAAAAATATGCTTAAGTAAAATAACAATTAAGGAAGATGCGTAATTCAATCGTACATTATTAAATTTGATTTTTAATACTTTGGTTAACTTACTTATTAAATCATAAAGTTATTAAAAAAAAAGCTATTTACTACTGTTTTGTTACATGATATATTAACTATTAGTAATACGATGTTTTGATTTTAATAATTTCTTATGTGAATATAATATATTATATTGTATGGTTTTAAAATTAATTTTAAGCTATTATATATATCTATGTAAATGACAACAATTTAATTTATATTTTTTAATACTATCGAGTAACTGTTTGAAAAAAAATAGAGTTGGTAAATGTTATTGTCTTTACCTATACTTAATTAAGTATTTTTTTTTATATAGTTGTAACATAGATAAACAATATACAGGTAAATAGGTTATTAATACTTAATTATTATAATTGTATTTTATATTACTTCAGTATTAACATAATCTGATATCGAACACTTTTTTCGTGAAATTAATTATTTTGAAAGAAAAATACATAAAACGTATTAAAAGATATACAAGAATAAAAAATAAAAAACTATAAAATAGGTAATCATAAATAAGTTTTTATTTAGTAAATAGTAAATTATACTGAAATAATGACCAGACAAATTCTGTATACATAAATACATTTATTTGTATTTTTACATTAAACAAATAAATAAATAAAATAAAATAGACAGTTACTTCCAAAGAAATGTCGAATAAACAAATGTTTTTTTTTTTTTTTAAATTAAGTTCAAAAGTAGATATAATAGGTATAATTCAATTTCCAATTTACACAACTATTAAAAACACTTATTAATAACAAATTTTAAATTCTAAAACAAATCACGAAAAAGCGAATAATATATATCATGTAAACTTAGAAATTAATATAATAGATAAAATAAAATTCAATAAAAAAGAGTAAATAGTACTTGTAGTAGGTGCGTAAACTTATTTAGTTTATTTTCATACGAAAAAAGTGAATTCATTATTCAGTTATCTTACGATAAAGTTAAAGTCTTGCAAACGCGTCATCGAAAATTAAATGTGTAGAGAAAAGCAAAACAAAGGAATATGTAGAAACATCGAATTAATGTCTGTTTGGCTTGAATTCAATTGGGATGGACACTTCAAGGTTCCCGTTGTGTTATTTAAGATAACAACTCATCAAGTCGTCGGACGGAGATAACAAGTATTTTATTGTAAACGGTATGTATGAATATATAAGTAATAAGCATGCGTGTGCTTTGTTTATGTGTTGAGAATATTTTGAATCATATCACGTAAATGTACTTGAACGAGATAAATGAATATTGCCACTATGGAACAAATCCACACGTCTGGAAACACGAAACCGAATTAAGGTAGGTATATATATTATTTTTATATACATGTATATAGTATATATGCTTTACGTAAACCGGGAGAGCCGCGCGTGGATTGAAACCAATACATCGGAGAAAAGCCGGAATGACATTATCATAATATCAATATCTTCAAAACGCTGCAGAGGCGCGAATCGTTTACGCTTCAAAGAATAATGATATTATATAAAATATAAAGAAAAAAAATAATATAAGAAAAATACATGAATATATACGTCAGCTATACATATTTATATTGTATATGATATATAGTATACGTATTGCGGTTATTGACAGGAATATAAAATTATTAAAAAAAATAAGTATGTTTGTTTTTTTTTTTTTTTTTAAAGTTTATAAACTAGAATGCGACAATTTTATTCAGAACACATAATGTATACTGTTGTATATTATTATATACTATACTTTATACAAGGGTAGATGAAGAGACTTTATCGTACATACTGTCGATACATTCAGTATATTAAACTATAATGATGAGATATAAAAAATTCTGAATGTAGTTATTGAATTTACACGTGTGAACGGAAAATAATACGTCGAAAAACGAATATTAATTTATAAATTTAAATATATTTTTTTTATCCAATAAAATCAAAATGTTTTAAAGAAGATATATAATGTAAAATATGTACATTTTCATAATCGTAATAAGTAGGATATTTAAAGAAATATAGGCGGTGTTGAAGGCATAATGTTTGTTTGGATATATTATTATGTATATAGTTTAAGTTAAAGGGGATTACTTAAATTTTATCTACATTTTTTCTATTTATTAACTATTAAATATATATATATTTGTACTTAGTTCATACTGTAAGCAAAATATTTCTTGATTTTACAATTAGTTTTCCTCAATACACATATTATGAATATTATATTACAATTTTATTTATATTCATTACTTTAATCGGTTTGATGTATACGATTTTATTAGTAATTTTTATTAAGAACTTAAATTATCTAATTATTCCAGTAAGTACCACGAGTTCTTAACTAAGTGCATTATTTTTTTGTGAATGTAAAAAAATAGCATTACATTAAATGTATATGATAACAATGCACAACTATATCCCGTCCAGATGTATATATATTTTTTAATAGTTTTATTGCTTATTCCATTTATTGTTTATTTCATTGCGTCAAAAACATATAATATGCAATTTTATTACGTACATCTAAACAAATTGACAGTATAAAATATATGTTCGTAAAAACTAAAACGATAAGGAAAACATTTTTGGAACAATAACAATATAGAACTGAAATTTGTTAGCCCATAGTGCGTTATGTAATATTATGAATGCAGTACACAAAAGTTATCATCTTAACAGTTTTGTGAAAATATTTACCAACATTTTATGACTTCAGGCGATTGTAAATAAAATTATTTCTTGAAAAAAAATGGATAAAAAACGTACTATGTTTTGTAAAAAAAATATTATATGATTAATACAATGAATAAATTTGAGCAGAGTTTGTAAAGTATAAATTGACATATACAAAACATAGCTTGCACACGTTGTAATTATTTAATACATCTATTGGAGTATTTATACAGCCATATATTCATATTTATTATTTTTAATGTAGATAGACAATTAATATTTAATATTAACAATGTACATCGCATACATTTTTATAATTGAAGTCGGCACCCACTTCTTAAATTATTCTAATAAGTTATTTACCAATAAAATGATATTAAATAATGTATTTACTTAATTTGTATAATACATACAATAGGTATTAAGTACTACGAAATACTTAACCATATTATGCTATAATGTTAAAACATTCGTGAAGCTCTACCAATGATATAACATGAATAGATTTAAAAGTCTGATTGTAGAAATGTATTTACAAACAAGGATTAATTAAAATATTTTTTAACGATTTTGTATGGATAATCATTAAGCAATTTTGAACTCTTTTTTTAGTATCGCATCGATGAATGTTCCCACGTTCAGAGCCTCAGAGGAAACAAATTGATAGACACTTTTCATAATAACTATGCTTACGACTTTTTAAAGACCAATTTTAGTTTTAATAAACCTGCTTTCCTATTTCAGAAAACATATTTTTCCAATCTAATTTAAAATGTTTTAAAAGATTCGTTATTGCACGATATAATACATAGATAGCTTATAAACCTAATTACATCATCGTATTTTTGTAAATATATTTTCACACTAATGAAACTTCAACAATATAATATTTGAACTAATGAATTAATCTGAATTAATAGCTCTATTTTTATATCACATCGATTACTTATAGTTATATTTACTTTGTCAACTTGAAATAACCCATTGTGTGGATGTAGGACTATATTCTTATTATTTTTGATAAATATCTGAATAAAACAAAGAACTAATAAAAGGGTCTATGACGTACATATAATAATATATTATTGTACCTTGCTAGGTTATACTACAATTTATTATATGTGTAATAAACTGGTGAGAATTGCCTGTTTATAACCAAAAGCATGAATATTTGAATTTAGTCACGTATTATTATTATTTTTTTATATAAACGTTTTCATACTTTGGAATGTTTTTACTTTGAAAATGTTTGTCCACGAATTGTTTTTTGACCAATACTACTTGACATTGTAAAAGGTTTAAAACTTTAAAATGAAAACCTTGTTGGTCTGGCACAGTTTGTTCCGGTTAAATTCACTTCAGGCAATCTCTCAAAGGCCACTCGGTCGAAACTAATACAAAAACCAAAATCTGTTCAAATTATTCTGGACATCAGTAAATTGAAATGTTACCTACTGTTATTTATTACTTGCCATATAATATGTAGGTATCTGATTAATACGCTGGTAAAGTGAATCAAAGTTGAAATTTTAAAATAATCTATAGATTGCTTATAAACATTTATTGTTTAAATATCATGAGTTATGGTAATTATGCTTATTAATGATCATTATTTAATTGTTCATTGTTTTTATAGATTACATAATGCGTTAAAAAATCTTAAAAATATATTATTAGATTGTTAATTTATCAGATCGTTTGTAAATTTATTTTTAATATAATATTATAAATATTAAAAATGATAAAAATAAACTAACTAACAGATAACTTCTCATACAATATATATTCAAACTCTAGAACTAAATTGGATGTCCTACAATTTTGAAGTACGTATAATCAAAATACAAGCTTAATCATATTTTGAAAATCATTTGTTATTGAATTATTTAAATCTATTTCACAATACAATAGTTCTTTGAAATATTTTTTAAATTAGGTACGTTAAATTAATTTTATTTACTATTATTAATATAATTTATTAATCATTATATCATTATGACGCTCTTATATTAATTATTATCCACGAACCAATGAACCTTTGTTAATAGTCAATACTAAATTCTATGAATTACGTAATCGCTTTTTTTTTAACTTTTATTTAATCAGTATTGAAATAAAATTAATTTTCAATGAATCACTCTGTTATATTTATAAAAAAAACTTTTTACTTAGTATAATTTTGCAATAGGTCTAAAAATTATCATATTATACTTTATATTTTGAAACAATTTTTTGATCTTTTAAATTTAAATGAAATACATATTTTTAATTATTAAGCATAATATTTTTGTATTCAGTTATTTTATATAGTCGATCATCAATTATTTAAGTAGGTAATAGTTAAATAGTATGTATATATATAATGCTATAATGTTTTCAGTATCAAAATATCTTGAGAACCTCTTTCCAAATCCTGGAATTCCTTGGATCATGATATTAAATTTTAATGTATGTAATGTTTATAAATAATTTAAATAGTACTTAGTCACATATTAACAAAACTTATAATTTAAGACTTTATTCTTAAAAGTTATTTTAAATAAATAATTTATTTATCGCTCAATAAATAGATGAAATATTAATGACTGGTCTAATAAGCTAATAATAAATCATGTAATGATTGTAATGTATATAATTTAATATATTTACGATCGACAAATAAATAATATCATACAATTCATACTGACTTATTATATGTGGTCCACAAAGTATACAGCATGTTAAATATTAAAATGTGTTGATTTTTGAGGAATTTTAGCAAAAATATATGTCCATAACCTACTAATTAATTATATTATTGTATTTTCGTTAAAAAAACAACATATAAACATTATTTATAATGTTAATAATTCAAAGTTTACAAATAAAACTTAATTAAAGTCATACCATGCTTAATTAAAGCTTTATAGATCGTCATCAATATATCAATAAAAACCATTTCCTTTATCTTATGATAATATGATTTTATGTATCTTTTAGAATAAGTTTGTTAATATCATATTTAGTAATGTTAAATATAGTAAACCGCTGTAATGTAATATATTCCAAATTGAAATTTATTGTTCAAATAATTTAAAAATCTCAAATGACAAACTTTTATGAAATATATTCACTAATGACGTAGTTGAGTAATCGGCTTGACGTTATCTGACGTTGTTTTATCATTATAAGATATTTTTTTCTAAATGATCACAGTTTCTTAAGATGAAAAAAAATCATGAATAGTACGTTCAAAAGTAGACTAAATTAAACAACTAGTAATTTAACCGTTTTTGTAAATTTATGAATTATGACATACGATAATATTAACAATATTAAATATGTTCATAATTGAAAAGTCGAGAATCAAAAAACTTTAAGGTTTTAACTATTAAGTTATAGTAAGTAACAGTTAGATGTAATGAAATGTCGTATTAGGTATTAATTTCAAAAACTGTTAAATTTTCTACATATGAATTCACCGACTACATAGTTCTGAAATCAGAATAATATTTAGTATTTATGCCTAAATTTTGATTAAAACATCATTAAAAGGTTTTATAAACTCAAATAATTACTAGAATAAATGTCTGAAAATATAATTTTCAAGATTATGACAATGAAAGTTTACAGAGCCATTTGCACTTTTTAATCTTTTGTCTTTCGAATTTTTAAATTTTATTGTATGTTAAGTATTTCTAGAGTTATTGTTATTACTTATTTTATTATTATAATTATTATTATTATTATTATTTTATTAAATCGACGACAATAATGTACTCCGGAATGATGTTATACCTTACACGTTTGTGTATATGTTATTTTCAATAGATTATTACCAACACATTAATCATATACAATGATTTAATTCTCATCAATACAGACACTATTCTTTATCGTTGATAATTTGAAAACATTTGATACGAATATCTAACGAAGTCTCAAATAGAAACTTAAGTTTTATATAGTTAAATGTATTATAATTTATAGTTATAAGTAACTATAATAATATTCTTAAATAATGGTATATTAAAAAAAATTCGATTTCTCCAATTCGATTATCCAAAGGCAGAACGAAAATTACAACTACTCGATAATATTCATAAATATCAACATATTATTTAAGTTAATTTCGTGTGTAACTGTAAAATAATATCTTGACATAATTAAATACAATAAATAATTACTTCCCAATAGCCACAAGTAGCTAAATTAAATATTATAGTTTATTTGTGGTAGTTATTTAAAATTATCAAAAAATAAATAAATCTGCATTACGAATGGGAGAGGGAGATTTACACACATCTTTATTATAAATAGTATGGATATTATTACATCAAAGAGACATTTTTTAAATGTGTCATTTATTTTCTTACGCGGTTAGACATGAGGGAGCTGCTGACCATCGTAAACAATTTGAGAAAATATTAGTTAAAACAATTTTTCCGAGTTCCGCCCGTAATGATTTTTTGAACATTATGATAATAATTTTAAGTATGATATCATATTATTATAACCACGCCTCTATACTGCACTATTATGTCTGGCTTTTTTCAAATTTTATTTGAATTGATGAGCTATTTTTTCGTTGTACTTATTTTTTGTAAAATGTTAAACAAGCTACTTTATGTAAGTTTTGTAGTAATAAAAATATTAGCATTATATTAAAAAAATAATATTTTTAAATTTTATCTTCCAAAAATAGTTCAATTCTCATCATGCCTATAGATGATATATTACATATTATGTACAATATGCAGTTAAAAAAACAAAAAATATCATTATATTAAATTATCAGTAAATTTTGAATATAACGTAAACTATTATGGATGAAGCAGACACCAAAATAAAAAATAATTATAATAATAATAACCACTAACAATAAATTATCGTAAACAATTATTTAATAAAAGTTTTCAACATTTATTTAAATTAAGTACTCTAATTATCAAATAAATGTGTTAACTTTTTAATTTTAAATGGGATATGTAACATTTTTTTTTCTTATATCAATTATAATATGCGGTGAGATTTTTTTAAAGCAGAATATTTATTATAAAAGTCAAATTAATGTTTTTAATAAATTTAAATAAATTTTGAAGTTTTAGTACAAATTTCTGCAAAAAATTTCATTTTTATCATTGAGTTATTATCTTATTTTTAATTTTAAAATGGCAGTACAAATGTCTTACTAATCGGTATTCTTAAGTAAAATATGGTATTTTTTTTACTGTGATTATGCAATTATAAAAATTTATAAATAATACTTACGTGCAATAGTATTAAAAAATTTAAGACTATTTTATAATTTTTTTTATTTATGGTTTTAAATTATAACATACTTCTGAAAATCTAATTTAATTAATAAATGGAAATTGAATCAATAGGTGTAACATAAATTATAATAGTCCTATAATATAGATTTTACATGAATAGTAATACAGTACCCATGATAGTACCTATGATTTTTAAATATTATGATCAAAAATATTTACTTACTGCAGATTGCTTGTGTTTTTGTACAAGACATAAAAATAGGATTTTATAGATTTCACTTAAAACATGCGACCTTCAGACCATAGTCGTGTATCACGTATTCACGTTGTTTTAAGAATGCAAGAAACGCGTCTATATTCATTTTAGTAAACTACGTCCCCGGGGCACACTAGTTCATGTACAATGGCTAAACATTCTAAAACTCTATTTATCGAATCCGGAAAATACATTTTTTTAAGCTGAATTATATTTCAAAAATATTTTATTTTTCCCACCTAAATAAACTGTCATGGGATTGTTATGATATCCTATGATTATTATTTGAATGCGGGGACTTAAACTCCAATAAAATAATTTATCTAATCAGATACACATTAGCAAAGTAACTGTAATACACCTATTATTTATTTGAGTACAATATTTGTATTATATAGTTAAATAAGGGTTAGAGAGATTTTATAATACCAATACAAACATTCTCGACTATTACTATTTACTATGTATTAATATAATTTCTTAAATTAAAACTTTTAAAATGAAGTGCTGTAATTTCTTTAGATAGAAGATAGAAATAACTTATATCGCTCTAATATACCATATATGGTATTATTATAGTAATTAAGATCATAATACTATATTAATAATTAGTAATAATGATAAATAATATGACTTAAAATTATATTATATATGATTATATAATAATTTAATATTTAATAATAATTATATAATTTAATTTTGAAATACTATATATATATATATATGCTTATAATAAAATAAATGGAATGTTTTAAGTGAAATATGTTTCGACTTACAGTATTACTAGAATAATAAATATATAATAATATATCCTAAAAAATATTGGTTGACCATCTTTGTTTGGAATCATATTACGTATATATTGATTTATCAATGCATTCAAACTCAACACATTTATTACAGTGATTTACTGTATTTCGAGAAATAATCGACACTTATTGTACATTCAATAAACTTTTATGGTTTTTTTTTCATTGTCATAAGATATTCACATTTCAAATTACAATCTAAATCCTGATTTCGTAAGTATTCCAAATCAGAATATGGCATTTTTTTTTATTTCGATTATGATATTGAATAATAAAAAGTTAAAAAAATATACCTAAAATATAATATTGTAATATTAGTTTACATCAATAGTACTTAAAAAATAAAAATCTATCATAGTTAGGCAATGAATACCAAATCAATACAAATGTTTTTAGTGGTATATATAATATAGACTATAGAGTGTAGATATGATAATATGGGTATGGACGTACGACTTTTAAACATAATCTTGAGAAATATTAATGCCGTTAATCAGCCAATAAAAAATATTATTGAGTTCGTGATACGAATTTGTAACCTATCTAAGTTATATAAATTATGAAAAAGAATGCTAATACTATTATACGGTTTTGCCCTGTTGACTGCGTAACTGTATTTCAACATTTATAGAGTGATAATATTTCTAAAATCATTATAATTGACACATAATACATATACATTATTCCAAAAACCATCTAGCTTATATTTTGCTAAAATTAACATGGTGAATTGATTTTTCGGCCGAGACCGTTCGTTGGAAACGAAAGCTGACAACAAAAACCGATTTATCGAGGGGGTGTGGTGTTACCGAACTAGACAAACATCGATCGCTGCCCGAGGTTGTTTTAGACAAAGAATAATATCATGGTAAATGATATGAAATACTTAGTCTATTAGCATATATATGTAATATAACACCAAAGGATTTTAGAACAAAATATAATGGACTACATACGAGTACAATGGTGCGTGTACTATATAAAATCAACTAGACGTGAGATTTGAACACTACGATTTTAGTGATATTTAATGCAACATTAATGTACAATATATGTAATAATGTAATATTATGCTCATCAGTTACAAAGTATTTTCAACAATCGATATTTACGAATTAAACGAAATAAAAAATAATTATAACATTGGTAAGTATGACCTTTGAGCAGGTCATATCACTCATATTTATTATAATGCACGATACAATGACAGTGTCGATAGGTTGTTTTGTAAACGGTGCTTACGCCTTCGAGAGTGTGGACACAAAAGAGAATTCATAAATCAAAGTTAATGACAGTTAGCGTTGTGCAAATAATTGTGAAATAATTAAATTTTTCCCTCTAATGGAAAAGCTCGTTAACGTTAAGTACCAGGTACACAATGTTTTACGCCCAATCAACATTGAGAGAAACGCAAACAAATGTTATTCAAAGAAAATAGTCATTACTTTTTACTAAACGTATAAAATCTACCAGCACTAACGTATAACACAGTTCTTCGGTTTGGTGGAGTACAACATAAAACTATAATTAGTTGTTTAGATAAGACCTACTAACTTATAATTTTTACTCATTTTATGAATTGTGATGCATATAGTTAAGATTTACGAAGTAAATATATACTGAAAAGGTCAAAATATTTAATCAATTATCTATAGTATATAAATTATAAATAAATATAAAAATTAAAAAGTAACAATCACTTTACTCTTTTTAGAAGATAATAAACTACTAACAATTAATAAATATAAAAATGTCGATATGTTCACAGAATACTTCAAAATTAAAACATCATTAAAAGTCTACGTAGGAACCTGGACAATATTGTAATGATACATATAATATATAATTATTAATTTATTTATTAGATTTATTTAATTTTAACATTTAGTATTAACTATTAAGTAGATAAATTAAAAAAAATAACTTATTATCAAATGCCATTTACAAAATACATGGATGCTTTGTGAGATGCTGCAATCTATACCCTGATTAATAGCATAGGCAGCTTCTCACATCATCGTCTATAAAAGTACAAGAAATACTCAGTGAGTTGCTCAGTCACCCACCCGGTCAATATCCTATCACTGTTCATGTATCATATTATTAGTTTGTTAAATTAAAATATTGTTCATAATTCACTCTTGAATTTTAATAATTCCTGATTCATTCAAAATTCAAGAAGAGATCATTTCAAACAACAATTTTCGTAAGAGTTAAGGTAATATATCTATATTCAATATATACATTACGCATAGTCATACATACACATTTTTTTACATAAAAGGAAAACTCTCTTACTTACACCTCGAATTAAGATTACATATTAATAAATATATATATAAGATAATGAGCTAAGAAAATCAATTTAAATATTATATACCAATTTGTATATCAATATTAAATTAGAACTCATATACTTTATTTTTAACTCATTACAGTATTTAGCTTTAAAATTGTATACTCTGAAGATTTCATCACTGAATGACTTTAGCATCATAATATTATTATGTTCATGAGTTATTTTTTATGTACATTGTTTATTGTATTGTCATCTTATTAAATCATCATGTTAAATAAATACAGATTGTAAATTATTATTGTTTTTCTTATTATTATTAAAAAAAAAAAAAAAAAAAAAAAAAAAATGATTTGTATAATAGGCTAATGCATTTTCATATTAAAGTGCCAGTATATAACACAGATAATTTCGGATGTAAAATTTGTTATATTGATATAATAATAATAATTGTATTGAAAAGTAGAGACAACACACGGCGAATACTACGGCTTCTAAAATAATTACCTACTTATAATCTAATTTAAATTACGAGTAATATAAAAATTTAAGTCGTATTTAAAAATATGATCCTTAAGTGTACTAGTATACTTAAAAATTAATAATTAAAATTTTAATATATTTATTATTTAAGGAAAAATTTGAAAAAAGCATGCTTTGTAGATCATCGTGATTTACATATCGAAATACAACCATAATATTATTGTCTAACTATTCTAACTGAATACATTTAATTTTGTACATAATATTAAGTTTGTTCTTTTTTATTTAATTTATTGTTCGTACAAAATCTTAACAATATAAATACATAATTACAATAATATAAATTTATTCAGTGCTAATGATCAAGTCATCATTGTAGGTGTAGGATTAAGATTAGTAAAAATAAAATAAAATAAAAGTTTTCTGTTTATAAATTAATGAATAAAAAGTTTTCAGGCGCAACTATTTTAGGTTTACTTTTTACTATATCCATTATCATCCAATGAATATGAAGTTTAATAATAAACATATAACGTCTTGTAAAAAATAATTTAATTTAAAATTATACAGCGACCAAAATGTAAAATTGAATTAAAAATCAAAATTGAATATCTAATCTCTTAAATCGAATATAGTTTATCTATGCTGTATTAAATAATAAAATATGAGCAAAATTAATTGTGTGATTGAAATTTATACAAGACAATTTTAGAATGAAAGTTTTATAAAGGAATATTATTTTCGAATTCATTCAAAAGTAATTTATGTCATCCAAGTCTATATAAATATATTAAATCCTTAGAATTATGTTATTGCAAGTAATCTAAAAATTTCTGACTTTCATGTGCGTGTTACTCATTCATTATATGACTTCTTAGGAAAATAAAATATTACATCGAAGTATAAAATGTATGCTTATACAAATTATAAAGTATGATATAAAGTGAATTTAATGTATCTTTTCGTATTCCAAATAATTTAATTACACATTTTTATTATTTCTAAGTATAATAAGTTGAATAATTATATGATATTATAATATAATATATTTATAATAAGCGTCCAGTGGCCAATGTTCTATAGTCTATACATTATATACATTTTTATTAATTTATTTATTGTAACCTTTAATCTTAAGTTGATTTGTTTATATGAATAAACTTCATACTGAGTCAATGGACAAAACGTTAATATAATATATAAAGATTAAAAAATATAGGTAATGTTATTATTTAAATGTATCTAACTATTCTATAAGTCTTACAATAAGTTGCAAGTTAAATACATTGTGCATAGGTATAACTGTAATATATATAAATAATTACCGCAGTTATAAACACACAGTTGAACCAGACTTTAACTAAAAGCACTATCATGTACTAAAGTCCAAAGAGATTAAAAATACTGCCGAAAATAATAGATTTTGAAACTTATTTAATCGGGACACATTGGTGGAAATCAGTGGGAGTAGTTTGGGGGTCTTAGTGCTTTCAGAATTTCTTTTAAGCCCATCTAAAAACGAATGAAAAAATAATTATAATATTTAGCTTTATACAAAGACACATTTAAAAATATCCATAGAAAATAAAATATTTCATATAAAGTACCTACCTACCTACTATTGTCTTAGTAAAAATAATAAATAAAACAGTGGCGGTTCGTGGGTTTTTAACGAGGTAGTGCACATCGAAAAAAAATATAACCGATATAATATATACATATTTATATATATGTGTGTTATAGCTGATAATCGGAATATAATAAACGAATGAGAGTAAGAATAAACTATAATAACATAATAATAATGCCGATGCCGATGCGCAACGACGCGGCAACGTCGAAAATAATTCGCTGAAGATTATTTAATTGGTTATGTGGACACAAACAAATGTGTACACCAATTCCATTATAACGCGGGTTGCGTGTTTCGACTTGCTTTAATTTTTACACTGTACAAATGTGCACAACTACACTGCTATAATAATACACGCCGATACCGTTTCGTCGCGGACAACCGGACGGCTGTTTGGCAGTGGAAATAACCCAATCCAAATATTATATTATTTTCAAAATATTCTGAATTTATATTTTTATATTTTTAAAAATAATTTTAATTACATTACAGGTATTTAGTTGTATTATTATGATTTATGTTTTTAATTTTTCTTGAGTTTATGTAGGTAGTGCACGTGCATTTGTGCACATACACACGAACCGCCACTGAAATAAAATGACTGAAAAAGAATTCTCAATTTCCTACGAACTGCTTACGTAAACAACAACCATCTGCTTATTTTAAATTGAATTACATTTATTGAAATTGACATTATAGATATAATAAGGTAAGTACCTCTTTTATGAAATTTTTATTTTACATTAATACAATGGTACCTATAATATTATTTAAATAATTATATTTTTAAAGCACTCTACACTGAGCAGTCGTGGCCGAGCGGTTAAGGCGTCTGACTAGAAATCAGATTCCCTCTGGGAGCGTAGGTTCGAATCCTACCGACTGCGGAATCATTTTTTGAAAAATTTGATTTTGTTTTCATCTACCTCACTATTCTAGAAATACTACTCTATTCGATTTAATAATAATTAATGAATTTATTTTATTTCTCAAATTGAAATTGTATAAGATTCATAAGTAGTATTATATAGTTATTCAATAATACCTATATATATATATATTTAAAATTGTATTTACATATAATAATATAATTATTATTTCAGGTATTGAAACATATAAATATAAATAAGAATAGTAATTCTTAGTTACTGGTGATTAATAACACGCGTTTTAGCTGTGTGTTTATCAAAATAGATGTAAGTAATTATATTTGTCTAATCTTAATATTGTATTTTTATGATAATATATTATTATATACTAAATGCTACTTCAAATATTTTAAATCAAGAAACAATAAATTCGTTGTAAGCCGATAATATTTGAAAAATGTATTTAAAAAAAAGTAAATAAAAATTAATTGATACTTCGAAAAATCTAAAAACCATAAACATACATTTTAATTATTTTATGCCAATACCACAACATGTATATAAAAAGTTATCTGATTGAGTCTTAATGTTTCAAAAAACAAAAATTATTTAAATAAAATGCTATCGATTTTCGTTAGATGATTATTATGGTTATAGAATATAATTATAAATAATACTGCTATTTACCTCTAAATGGTATTCAAATAAAATATCAATAAATATTCAGTGTTTCAATCATACAAATTAACAAAAAATAAGGACGCTCATATTAGTAGTAATTTATGCGGCAAGTATTAACTTTTAATTAATATAATTATTTATGATACGTTAATGTAGATAATAGATATTTTATGATTTTATGTTGGTAAGGTTAGTAATATATTATACTATATTATTTGATTATTATTTACCATCACATAAAATGTATATTTAATTTGTTTGAACAAATATAATATTTAGTCTCTTTTTATATACCTAAGAACCTATACAAAGCTTAATGTTCGCCTATTCGAAATACAAATAATATAAAGTAGAATTCTTTCGATCAAACTTTAAACACTGCTAAATTCGTTAGTCACGGTACCGATGTATATGCCTATGTCTATGTACCTCCTTTAAAATTAATGGTATTAAAAAACTAAGTATATATTATATATATAACAAATATAAGGGGTTATTTTTTTATTTTATTTTTCGTGCAACATTACATTATTATAATATGTTTATACATTTTGTTTTTAAATAAAGATACCCTTTCGTAAAAAAAAGTCACGGAAACTCGAATGACAAGCAATAATCCCTCTTCCATTATTTACTGCTATGTATTATAGATAACCAATCCAATAAACTGAATATATAGGTACCCGTGCGCAATGCACGTGGTGAGTAAATCAACAGATTTCTTTGTAGCTGCCAAATACATTCTTCTAAAGAGTTTAATAGACGAGCAGATAGTTAAGTTGATTGTAAATTTTTTGGCAGCCACCGTAGTATGCGCTTTTTTAGGAATCGTTTTGTTCACTCGATCAATAGTTATAAGTTATTTTTTGAATACATTTTGTACCAAACTGTTATCGACAGTGGATGTCAATTTTGTATTAATTTTGTATTTAATATTCTCTAAGAACTATAATTTGAAAGAGTATATTGACTATTTATATAACACAGTACACCTACATAATATTGTACATTTTTATTTTACTTCATAGGTATATATTAAGAAGTCTGTTTAAAATTTGATGATTTTAAATTATTTAAAACATTGGTCTTGGAGATCTTACCAAGAAAAGTCTTAATAGAAATACTAAACATTTTATTTTTTTACTAATATTCAAACGATAAAAAACTATAAATGACGTATGGATTTTCAACTCAGATATAAAATAATGAGAACATAATTAAATTGACAATGTAGGTACTTACTCATATGTGTTATATGAAATTATATAAGTATATAAGTAGTTTTTTTTTTTTAGAACCCTAGTATAACTATTAGGTTCGACAATTAATATAAGTAGTTATATGTATTAAAAAAAATGGTAAAATTGTAAAATATCTTAAGTAGTGCAAATTTAAATGTAGTCTTGATAATTTGATATAATAATTATATAATTAATGACATTAACACCTTTATTTGCTTAATGTAATTATTATTAAAAAAAAAAAAAAACATTCGTTACATATTTACTGTTTTCTGTTATTCTTATTTATTTATACTCAACAGATCACCAAATGGTGATTAAAATGATGCCTGGATGACTCGACTTATTAAATATTTGAAATGGTATTAAAATACGTTATTAATAGGTAATTTTATTTTAATTATGCATATTGTTTATAACTTCGGTAAGTTTAATTTTTAAAATAAAGAAATAACAATTTTTCTTTATTGTCTGATTGCCTTTCGAGATAAGTTTTTCGCATCTACAAAATTATAACGAGACTGTGCAAGAGCCGGGGGCCAAGAAGATAATATATATTGGTAGGTATATAATACAATAATAAATACATTAATACAATATAATGTGGTAGCAAAATTCTATTATATATAATTCGATTGATGTAACCATTGTTATTATTTCTTCTTCCAAACTATACTTTCAACTGCTATAACTTTTAGTTCACATATGATGTATACAACATATTTTTCATATATATTTTAGAAATAAAGTTTTATGATCAGTTCTACTTTAATGTGAATAACCCTATACAATGATTTAATTAAAATATTAATTTTTTTTTTTTTTTATGTCAAGACAATCAAATGAGATACTATAAGAAGTATATTATATTTATGTAAGAATAATATTTATATCTATATAATATTATAATAAAATATATTCACGCATATAGAAGGATAAACAAATATATTATAAACAACATATTGAAATTTATTTTAAGTTTTAATTTACTTCTTGTACAAGAAACATACAGGCTGCTATACTTAATAATCATCATTTTAAATTCAAACGTTTCAGTGTGTTGGGTTGAAAAGTAATTAAAATCGTGTCTTAATTGTGTGTACCTTCGTCCCATCTGCTTGGTTGGGCCACATTTGCATTCAACATTTACACGATCGATTCATGTATATTTTCGTTTTCCGTTCTATAATTTTTTTGTCTTTCTGCGTATTAGTTTCTAAAATAACAAATTTGTTTTTACTTATTAGTTATTTAATTGATTATAGAATATTCTATTTTATAATCAATGGTTATTTTACATACTTTTATTTTATTTTTTCAATGTTTCATTTAAAATTGTATAGATAGTTTAGAATGCTATATATTTTCTTACACACACTTTTAACAATAATTATTTTCTAGCATTATAAAACTGAATATGTGTAAAATTCAACAATTTGTATAAAAAATTATAAAAATAATAAGTTTTAAGTTTTATTGGTATTATTGACAGATTTAACTTTTAATAAATGCCGAATATCAAGCCAATAACTTATTTTAGAATATTATTAAACATTATTTTATTATTATTATTTTTTTTTGAAAAAGATAAATATTGTTTAACAGCTAAATTTAAATTAATTTAGGTCTTTGAATATTAGATATGAATTAAAAACAAAAAATATATTGGACCTAAAATAATTTAATAGCTTATATTTTACAAAAAAATTATAATCTTAATAATATATAAGTAATACAAAAATATTATGCTAAAATGATAAGTTGGTATAACAATTAACTAGATCTTTTAATTAAATATTTTAATAGTTTTTTGTTTAAACAGAAAACAAAAGTACAAAGCACAAAGTAATTTTTTACGTACATTACAACAGAACAAAATATAGAAATCTTATCACTAAGTTGTCCCGTTCCTTTATCTTAATAAAATAAAGTAGAAAGTACAAATCATTTTTATTATAATTAATAATTAGTGTATGATGCTTTGGTATAGAAAATGATTATCAGTCAAAAATTTTGGTGTTAGTATTTTAATAAAAAAATATAAATATACTATTAACTTTATGTATCAATATATTATTATGTTAATAGTTGACTATATTAATTAATGTTTAAAATAATTTTAAAACATTATTAAATTTCTTATGGATAAATTATAGATGAATTATTATTAAAATTTTAAATTATTATTATGTGAGTACCTACATATGATTGATTTTTTAGTGAACATTTTAACGTTGTAACTTGTACGACTGTATAACATATTTATATAAAATATGATACTGGTTAAATGGTGATTCGTATAGGATGCTCATATCTCAGTATTCATTTCATAATTAATTTGTTCAAATTGTCATTTTCGGAATTTTTAAACACATATAATTAAATGTCATATTTTCAATTTTTAAGGTATAAACTACACATTTTTGTTTATCAAATAAGAATCATATCACTTCTTTTTTTTCTTTTTTTTTAATGAATAATTTTTTAATTAATTTTATGTATCCAATTAAAAATTTAAAGAATTAGTTTTAAAATAATTTTACTTTAAGTACTATATGGATAATGGGTCAGCAAAATACATAGGGTGTATGGAAATTTAAAATTTTAGTATTTTATATAAATACATCAATATTTAAAATGTTTAAAAATAGTCAAGTATAATAAATACTTAATCCGATATTACATTTCATATTTTTATACTTAAAATTATTATTAAAGACTATTAACACTAAACATAAACATTTTAATAATTAAAAAACTATTTGTTCAAATTTTAAGCCAGGTACAACATAAAATTGTAAAAACATATTATCATGAAAAACATATAATTGTAAAATTAATACATTTAACAGCCTGCTTAGAATTTAAAATTTATAATAGTTTATTTTATCAGAGTAATTGTTTAATATATTTTTCTTCTTTTTTTTTTATATAAAAAAGTACTGAATCAAAATAAAGGTTATAATATATTTTTGAAGAATATAATAGAATATATTACACATACTATGTATACTATATAATATAAATGCACCGTTAGATCACGTACAATATTAAACATGTTGTTAAAATTTAATACTTATATGATCGGAAATGGTAAACAAAAGAATTCAGAAATTACGTTTTTATTATAATTTATTGACTTATTACAATATTTTTCTTCGATTAATAATACAATATATTTTTTAAGTTATATATATTTTTTTTTATACAAATTTATATTAAATTTAATAATAGTCGTCCTCTATTTAAATGTTTTAATGTTTTAAAAATGGAAATATTTTCTTCATAAATTTTCTACGGTTCTTGTGGAAAGATGTAGTGCCTAAATAGATTAATTAAGGTAAAAAATAATGAATGCCAAAATAACAAGCGGTTAGGGTACCTACTTGAATTCAAAAAATAAAATATTTAACTATGACCACTATAACTATGTAGTATGTTTATATAATATATAAACTTATTTTACGAGCATGTAAATGTATTGACTAAACAAATTAAAACTATTCAATTAATAAACTTAACTAGGTATGTATATATACACATAATACAAAATGAAGTGAATATTCATAAAATAATCATTTTATTTGTAAAAGTCAGATTTTTATTTGAAAGAAATTTACAAAAAAAACTAAAACGGTTTAGGTAGGTACCAAAATGTTATTCCTGATTGCTTTTATAATACCTGCTAAACCTAAATCATAATAACCCTTTACTATAGATATCAGAAAATAAAAAATACGATATTATGTTGTTACTATACTCAAAAAAAAAAAAAAGAATTAAAAAGACTTATTTGAAAAGTAACAGTAAAAATTCATAGAAACAAGTAATAATATTTTAAACTGTAAATCAGTTATGTATAAATCATAATCACATACAAAACTTTAAATTTGAAAAAAGGTCATTAAAAAAAATGTCTACGCATTTTAAAACTATTTTGTTGGTATTTATGAATTTCACTTAAGAAGACAAAAAATACAGACATAAAATATAATGTAATATAAACTATTTAGGTATGAGTTATAACCCACAATGGTTTCAAATTTTTGTTTTATATTATAAACACTAATATAAATAATACTTAAGTTACTTGTCAGTTGTAACTTGTATTTATAGTCAATTGTTTTAACTTACATATTATATAAGTACCATAACTACTTAAGTTGTACAAATTATAACAAGTTAAAATATCATAATTTTAGTGTACTTATCTATGACTAAAATAATCATATTTTAGTCAATATTAGCATAATTATTTAAGTTACTAGTTATACTAATATAACAATAGTTCTGGTGGTTTGAATTGAATATTTATGCGAATTCAAACTATAAAACCATAAATTTGCAGGTACTGCTATCAACATTTGAGAATAATATTATACATATATATATTATATATAAATATAACTAATGCGTACAACTTATTATAACATCACTACCTATAAATTGCATGCAATTAAGAGATACACACCAAATGTCCAAATGCCAAGGAAATCAATAATGAATGTATGTCAAATGCATTTATTTCAGAAACCTGAAATCTCAAAAATCAAATCTATATAGTATTTAAATAATTAATCCTAAAAAATTTTAATTAATATTAAATAACAGAAATATCATTGAATTATAAAAGCATTTTAAAATGTATGAATTATTAAAATGTCCAGGAAATAGTATTGTAATTATAAGACATGATAGAAATAGGTACTATCGTTTTTTAAATTTGAGTCATGAGTTACGATTTGTATATCTATTATTTATTAATATTAAAATACGTGTATATGAAATATTTTTAATGTTGTGTCCTTCAGTACTAATGTTTTATTGTTGTATAACTTAAATTATAAATAAATATAAATAATTACTAATTATAGATGTGATACTATGAGTATAAAATATGATTAAAAAGGTTTATTGTATTACCAATTTTTATTAACTTTTAGTTATTACTAATTGTTATATACTATTGTTTGATGGCATTTATTGGAACATTTAATATTTTTATTTAATATAAAAACACCAACTGGTTTACCTATAGTAATTTCTTATATTTATTTATAGTAAATTACTAGGCATCCAACTAAATGTCTAGGTGGATAGTAAGTTTACTTAAAAATTAAACTATTTAACTATCTGGGTAGGCATTTAGTAAAATGTCTGATTTAATTATATCCCTACGACATATACATACTTTTATTAACAGATATAGTATGATAGCGATATTGGCAAGTTGACCATACATACAATTCATGTGTTGATTAAAAACATTTTTATACGCATCAAAGCAGACGGACAATGCCCTATTTGGTCAACTGTATAATAAACTATTGCTGAATTCATCAACAATCCGGTAAACTTGAACGACGACTTTAGCCAATGCTACTTATAGTGATGGTATTAAGAAACTACAACCCTTCCCGTTCCCAAGTGTACAATAAACTTGCTGCAGACGCTTTAAAATCTCAAATCTGTCTTAATGCCTCTCCGTGTAGGATTACACCGTCGCCATTTGTGAATAAATCTCAATTTTTATCTATCGAAAAAAAAGGAGGAGGTGAATCCTTCTCATCCACCGCGCCCTCAGACATCCCAACACCGCTCTTACCCGTTCATTTACGTTGGTTCACGTTCGCTGATACAATTTCTTCGTTTTTGTCTATTAATCAACTTCTCCTTAAATACGTCAGTGCCAGAGTTCGGGGCGTAGATTAAAACTGTTTTGCTTTTAATACCCTAGGGTTAAGCTTGTACATTGTACAAGAGTGATAGAATTAATTTGAAAATAATTCAGCACCTTAACTTTGAAAAACGAAGCTGGTATAAAGCTGATTCGGTTTCAAGCGCGGTGCCATAATTTGAGCATATCCAAAAATTAAAATTACATCCAAAATGTCAACGACATGTTAATGGTTATACCGATACATTTCTGTTATGTTATTTTTATATGTATAAAATGCCAATTTTATTCAAACTGGTAAACATAATATAATGTCTTATTCAGTTTCGTCGTTTATTACAAACATTCTGATTCATACTATTACTTGAAAAAAATAATGTTCCTATACTATAAAAAATTTAAAAAAAACAAGAATACGTTGTAAGTAATTATGAACGCTGTATCTTACAGTCATAAAATCATATAATACTATAGTATCCAGTAAGTAAGGTACCTAATTTTTTTTTTTTAATTGTACAATAATTTAAATCTTAAAAGCTTAAAAGTATAACTGTTGGTGCATAATGTATTTATTATACACAAAATTAGTATATTTTATTATTATCTCGAAAATCAATATTATTAATAAACAATATAATTTTAAAATAATAATAATACATTTTTAATTATTTAAAAATATATGAGAAATGTCGATTAAAGAACTGTAGTAATAAATTATTAGTTATACCAATTTCGTTTATCAACAATTAATTTACTCCCATCATTAGTTTCTATCAACTCAATCACTAATTAAATTCAATAAAAAGCCCTTATATCTGGCATACTTAAATACGTTTCGTATTTCTCCAATTAGTTTTGCCAAATTGGATTGACTTATTTTAATCAAATCTGTTATTCGTTTATAATATTGATTCTTCAATCAAAAATAAACACCTACCCTATATTGTATGAAGTGTAAATTATACTTATAATTTTATATTATGGTTTTATTCAAATATCGCCTATTTAAGCCAAGTAATATAGCAATTTGTTATATTGTAAATAGTTAATTAATTAATTATTATAATATTAATATTGCTTATTATTACCTATTTACTTTAATGTTTTTTTTATTTATATTGAATAATCAAGAAGGCAATGAAGATTATAAAAAAGTATGAATGCAACAAAATATAATATTATTCATAAAAAGTTTTAAATACAATTCCACAGTTAATTTTTTTTTTAAATTTTAAAATTCAGTATTTTTCAGAAATGTGTGTAATATAAAATGTGTTATATTATTATTACTACAGTTAAATTTTAACAGTAACACTGTAGTAGTTAAACCTTAAAACAACATAAATTATACGATATTACGTTACTGGAAATTACTTCAGATACATACTAAAATATTACTTCCGTGGTTCCGTTTAAAGCTCAGTGATTACGTCGTTTAGGTTGGTCAGGTATAGTCAATATATAATGTATTCATAATTTTCACTGTAAACGAAATATGTAATAAATATGTGTGCATAATATAAATTAATTCGTTTTCCATCACGTAAAAAGCAATTATTGATGAGTTCAACAATTTATTACATAAATTAATTATATATTAGCACGCAAACTGTAATTAGTTGATTACGCTATTATCTTGATTTAAAAAAAAATCTAATATATTACTGGTATTTGTTTTATTATAAGACGAGATTCATTGTAATTTGTAAGTTTATCGACTCTTCATAATTTCATAAATTATCCTTGTAATATAAAATAAATTCGGCAATGTTTAATATTAATAACCCCTCTTCAATATTATAATATTACATAATCGGTTAAGTTTTATCAAAATAAAAAATATAACACAAATATTTTACCTTAAAAAGTAAAAATGAATGTTAAAAAAAATATAAAATAATTACATACATTTTAAATATGTTAATTTATGTATATGTATCTTAAAATATACAGTTTAGTGTTTTAGTTTTGCTTTATTATATGTTTTCATATTATTCTTTGAAAACATGGCCAATTATTATATTACTTCACAGCTCAGAAACTGTCTTTGTTTAACATCTCACACCATATAACAGTGGTTATTTATTGAAAATGGTACTAAACGCAAAAAGGAAAAAGTAAATATGTTCACTATGCTATAGAGAAATAAAATGCATTTGTTTGGTAATCCGATTATTATATATTTTCTTTTCACATTCCTACTTTCATAGTAATCGGATTTTCAAGGAAATACTTTGGTGAACTCGATGGGTATTTTTCGATTTATATACAAAAAAAAAAAATATTGAATGATTTCACGCAATGAAAATACAATTCCGCCATACTACGAAATCGTACGGAAGTTCGCCAATGAATAAAGTAACTTATTATTATATTGATTACAAACTTGTAATTACTGGAATTTTTTTTTAATTCTCTTTTATGTCTATAGATATAAATATTTCTACAATAATAACTGGTTATATAATAATTGAATATTTATTAATTTTTTATTAGGTAACATTATGTTTTATTTTTAATGAGTCTTAAATTTTCTTAGTTAACCCATTTAATGTAACTAATACAGTTTTCAAATTTAAGATAAGCAAGTTTTAAAATTTAAAGCTCAAGGAAGTAAAACTTGATTTTCATAATATTTTTATTAAATAGGTATACTAAAAAAAAAAAAATCAAGAATAATAAGCGAATATTATATTAGATTAATAGTTTTGAATTTCATAATAAATGATTTAACTCAATAAACGCGAACGTACACAAATCGCACATTCTTTATAATATACTGCAGAGAACCACTTATCTAACAAATTGACAGACATGTTTCAAACTATTTTCCATTATTTCTTCTCGGGCTTACTTCAAAAAAAAAAGTACGATGATTAATGGATTAAATTCGATTTAAATTCGATAAGATTAAAATTCAATTCGTATCCCTTCAGTATACTATATCCATGTATTTTTATACTATATCGATAAGCAACTGACTGTAATACGATTTATATATTCATTTTATCAAAGATATTTAGATACTTGTAGTAAATTTAATTATTAGTCACTTCAAATTTAGTGTATAAATTAGTTTCAAATATCATTATTAAATTTGTTAATATTTGGTTCCTGCTTTAAATTACATTAATGGTACATTTATTGATTTTAGTATACAATTGACAAATTTCAAACATTTTTTATTGTTTCAGTTGTTTTAGAACTAATAAAATGGGTATTCAATAATCATATAAGACGTAATTTTCAAACAGATGAACTCGTGTGATTTTTTCACAGTATTCTTATGAAAATTAAAATCAACTTGAAATTATAATATAAAACATTACCTTATTTTGTTGCGCATCTTTAATGAATATTTTTATTATGTAAGTACTCAAGTTAAACATTTTTAGTTATTCATGAATTCATAGGTTTTCTGTAAAACTAATGGAGATTACCGGAGAAAATTTAGATCAAATAAGGTAACATTTTGGCTTGATATTTATTTTTAAGAATTCATAATATTTACTTTAGAATTATATGTTACACGCCTACATCATTCGTCACATTCGATAGAGGAACATATTATATAAATTAATTAATTCTACAATAGTTGTATAAATGCCAATTTATATAAAATTTACAATATAAATAATTTTTATTTAACAAAAAAGAAATGAGTGTCGCGTATTTAATACAAGTTTGTGACAATTATATGAAATATATCTATAATTATTTTTGAGAGATGAGTGTAATTATAAAAATTTGTAATTTGTTTTTAGGTTAGTTGAACATTTGAAATAATTTTATAATTTATACTTGTGAGATAACTTTTTAGTATTTTTTGATGGATAATTTTTTGATGTTACTTTAATAAACTTTGATGTGTGATTAATTTTAACAGTTTTATTAAAATATACACATAAAATCATTACTAAAGTTATTCATTTTTTTTTCTACACTATAATAATATATTGTATTTTATCAATTCCTTTTTTTATTTTATTTTTTACCAAAATATTGTCAGTATTCAGTAAATTGTCAAACACAAAACACCAACGTTTTCATTTGTTTGTAATATGTTAAAGTATTGTCAATAATGTCATATTTTAAGAATAAAATACAACATTATATATATATATATATATATATACATTGATTGAAAGTTGTTGATGTTATCCAAAATATAAACAAATCTCATTCTATACGTTATAAAACATACTATATAAAATATCTAATCAATAATTTGATTTAATAATTAATTAATATTTAATATATATATATATATGTGTTTTATTTTTACATTTAGCCTAGAGGGATTTTAATAATTTTAATTATATCACCGAAAATGCATGTCATATTATACATATAAGTATATTCGATTGCGAAAAATAAAAATTCATAGAAATATTAACATAATAACATACTTACATATATCACAAATATTTATATAATAAAATATTTTGACTCAATTTGAGATCTATATGCTATGTTTTTTAAATTTTTGTCCTAAAAATTTTGCCTTGGTAGAAATACTTAAAAATTGAATACGAAACTTTTCATAAGTTTTTCAACCTCAATTAAAAATTATTGAAAATCTATAGTCATAACACTTTTTATAAGCATTTAAAGTTAGAATTTTGATTAAATTTGATGATTTTGTAATTAGAAATGTATAAACGTTTTTTTTTTAAACTCAAAATTTTAAAATGCAATACACGATTTTTAAAAATGTTATTCAACATATCTATAAAAAAAAAATCCACTGGAAAACCAAATAAATTTTGATGAGCTAATGTATATCAAATAATCTACCTACCTATTTATTGATATAGGCTGATAAGTCGGTCTCCGTTCAAAATCGTTTATCATAGACAATTATACAATAATTTAATTAAAATTTAATACGCTTATAATAATGACCCACTCAATACCTAATGCAAGCAGAACGGTACCCACTTGCCAACTTTTGTTTTATTTTTTTTTGTTATGCTATTTATTATTAAATCATTATCCCATCTTTATCCTAAATTACTCTATTATAATAAATAAAATATCGGTAGAAAAATATTACTATAATAAAAATATATTTTATTATTACAATATAATACTGTATTCATAATTAAATTCTATTAAATTTATTATTTTTAAATACTGCCTGTAGCATATTATTATAAGTATATAAATTGCTAACCTTCATCGTTTTTAAAGCTTTTAATTAAGAGATGAATAAACATTGTGTACTTAGTAGGACTTATACGTTTTTAAAATTAGTTCAATTAATTCTCAAATGCACTAAATGTATACCTAGTTAAAAAGACATAAGACTCTTTTCGTAAAAAGTTTCATTAATTCGCACAACCTTTTAAAATTAAAACGCATACTTCGGTAGCAGGCCAAAACCAACAGTGTAAAGTTGAACGAAAAGTTTTGATTATACTTGCGGGAATTAACTTAGTCGGTTATTCGAAATGTAATCCTGCGTGTTGCTTGAACTGTAGTTACTCGTATGTAACATGGTTAAGATATCTATTTTTAATTTGATTGTAGTGTACGGCCGACAAACCCGTTCCCAAGACACTCAGGAGAGCTTTAATCAATTACATTACATCGTGATATCGTAAAAACGCGGTGGACTCATATAATACCTGCAGTAAAAATGAACGAAACGCTCTGGCGAGCTCACATTATAATATTATAATATATGCACGGCACATTTAGTTACGATAATGTTGTTGGCCTTCGGATACGGTGCGCGGATTTTCTTCTGACGATCCGAAAAAAAAAACACGATAACACGCAGTTTGATTAACTGTATTATTCAAACAACGCGATTATTCGTCGTCGTCGGGATTAAAACGGTTTTGGACTCATAACCGCAGTGTATAGTACATTAGGTGTAGGTTTCGGCATCCTAAAGCTACTTATAACTACTCGTAAACCCAAACCATGATAATTACTGGTGATTTGTGAAATAATCTCAGTGTATAACCGGATGTGCTTATTACTTCACTCATCGATTTTCGTCTACGCACGCAGTATTATGATGTAATAAAATTCGCGACTAAGCAACGAAATAAAATGTGTGTTGTACACGTGTTATGGGGAGCACGCAAACCGCACGAGCATACGATAAACGGGGTGCGGGCGTTGCCGAGTGGAGTGAAATCGAAAACGAAAAACACAGAAAAAAACCTCGTGTGCGCGCGTGTGTGCTCGCTCTACAGTATTGTTGTCGGCACGCCGTGAATAATAAAGGAGTGTTTACGGGCCACGGGAAAGGGCTATATGTGCAAAAGACATCGTGGACAGAAACACCGTTGCCGCCGCTGGTGTATTATGAAATATGGGACAATTTTCCACGGGTAAAACGTGACCGGAATATTTTACGAGCGCGTGGCGATAAAGCAATGCGCGAAGATTCTTGGATTTTTTTGTTATTTCTTTTTACTTATATATTTATACGCTATCCTCTCGCCCTCAGCCCCTCCTAACACGCACTAACCTATACATACATTATATACTCACTACTACTACTACCACTGCTACGTCGCATATATTATAATAATATAATAATATGCTACTTTTGTGGTGCGTGTGCGAGTGTGTGCTTGTGTTATATATTATAGTCGCCCGGCGGGAAAGCTTTCTTCACAACCGCCGTGCAGCACTCGTCGTTAGGTCTATGTTATTATTATTCACAATGATGATAAAAGACTTCGTCGATAAAAAATAATATGATATGCGTTTGGACCACTCCCGGAGGGAGGGTGGGCTCTCTCCTAGGGGAGATATACTGTGTACGGTTTGCAGATAGGTGATAAATATACGAACAATTTTAATTTATTTTAAAAGAATTGCGCTGTATCGGATCGGGCGGTAAAGAGAGCGTGCACATACAACGACTGCGTTTTGTGAATGACGTGCAAAGAAAAAATGCGCGTACCCAAAGGGTCAATATGCGGTAATACGCGCGGTGTATTATATTTGCAAGCGACAGTTCGTCGAGTGACAATCGTCGACGGGGGACGGACGACGATTATTTCGCGGCCGCGATCGCGCGCGAAATCACGCGAGGGAATTATGCCAATGCCCAAGGTGCACTGCACGTGTATGTCCGTGTGTTTCAATAAAAGCTGGAATAGAATTTATGCCAAGAAATGGGGTTAAACGTGTAAAACGTCTGAAATCGACGTTTGAATAAACATTTTAAACCTTTTTTCCCCTCCGTCTCATTTCCGAATTCAATGTAGTTGAATGATTTCCAAAAGCGGGTTTTTCCTTTTTTTTTGTACTCTCCAACCTTTTAGGATTTTTTTTTTTTTTTTTGTAATCGGTCGGTATTCCATGTGTCTTTTGCACTTTGTTCATAAATCTTTAACACTATTAATATTATTATATTCAAATAGTATTTTAATCAATACGTATTCGGCGTAAATATCGTTTATTGAATATATTTTCAATGTTTTCCAAATTGTCCATACGAATTGCCAACCTTTTACTCAAAAGTAAATGCGTTGTAAAATTGAATAACACTTTATAATTCAGATCAATGATTTTATAAATGTTTAAAGTTCAATGGAGAGAAGGTATATAATCATATTTACGTAAGCTTAAATATTTCTGTTGAAACAGTCGTTTGAAATTTTAATATTCGTAATTACCTCTAAATATTGAATGTTTTTATATATTTTTATTACACTAAACTTATATAATACGTATAGCATGGGTTGTTTTCGTAAATTGATAAATTAGGTAATTTTAATCGTATTAAACGAACGCAATCAATGGTTCTGTAAATAATTTTATAATATGGATATTTAAAATTTCAATTTTTAAAACGAACAAAAACAAAATATCGCCGGATAAACCAAATAAAAATTACTTATACGCATGGAAAAAACTTAATATTTCAAATTTTTATTTCAAAATGAAATACATATTTAAAATTAAAAATTATATACATTTTTATTGATAAGAAAGAGAGCAATATTGTCGAAGCTGTTAAACGAGAAATATTATTTATACTATATATGTATCGTTATAGGTGTAATGTATATTATATATTATACATATAATACAATACAATATAGTATAATATTGACTCTGTTGAACAATAGCTCCGCCGTCAACATTCTAAAAGCCAACACGACCGCCATTAAGAGAGAAGTATGAGGACAATATCACATTGGCTATTGTCACCACCGACTATGACAGTCAACAGCCAAAACGCTTACTGTGCATTTATAAGCATAATATATATATATAATGAATTACGACGAGTTTCCTACGTAATAGTTAACCTTACATCTATGGCACGTTGGACGCGAAAAACTAGACAACGATGTTATGATCACACCATTCGTCGAGTATGCCGTGCGTATTACTCTGTGAATAAACTCTGGGTGGCGCGTTCTACAAGTTGTCTGCGAACGATTTACTGCAAAACTTTATAGGGAACGCGACGTATTAACAATATAAACGGTCGAAGAAAAAAACGGAATGTTTCCGCACTAGAGACGAGCGTGAAGAGTGAAGACTGAAAACTGAAGAACGAAAAGTGATCACTCGTATATGAGATATTAAATGTTAGTAGGTATATTTTTGCCCCTTTAATAATTGACCTCGATGGTGGCAGTTAGCAACTACAATAATAGAAGTATGTCGGTATAAAATTGTTGAGCTTTTCGTCCTCGACCAATAGAAAAAATAGGATATTTAACCATAATTTTTACGTACACTGCAGTTAGGTTAAATATATAGTTTATATTTTGACGAATGATGGGTTATTTATTAAAATAATTTTGAATATTTGAAACTGAAACACCGCCACGTGTTATTAATCACATCTATTTATTCGTTTATTCAATGCGTTTAGTATATTGTATATAATAATATTTCCGTTTACTGAACGTGCATTATTTTATAAATCGTTACAGGTTATTTTGGACTTTTTGACATTGACAAATTCGATGGAGGTGCAACGCTAACTTGATACATTATGCACATAGTGCCAAATGTCTATAATACAATACATAAAAAGATGTATCGTATAATATAATTTATAAGCCTGCGTATACCATATATAGTTTGATATAATATTGTCCGGTATTAATGTAGTGTGATCAGTTACGAACGGGTCGCAGATATATATATATATAGGTGGGGCGCGTTGAAAACGAATATTGGCCGAATTGTCGGCGCTTAATCCGAAACACATGGGTATCACAATATTCAATATGATATATGACTTAAGTTGCACTCACAAACTCGTAAAATTAACGACTAGTCAACACTAGAATCGAATAAACTTCGGCATGGCCGAAAGCTGTAACAACAAAATACACTATTCGGTTCAAACCTCGAACAAAACAAGAAAATTATTAACTTTTCAAAATTAAACCAACCCAACGAATAAAATATAATATAATATATTGTAAATACTATAGTATACATTAATATATACTAATAATTATCATTGTTATATCTGTTATCTAAGAAATCGTAACAAATGGCCTTTGCAGTCGAGTTAATATTTTGAAAAAAAAGTCATCAAATATGTTCAAGTGTATTATCGATACCTCGTCGCTAAATATAGATGGACTAATATCGAGATTAGTCGGAAAACGAAACAAATAACAAATAAAAAATAAAAAAACATAAATTTCTGTTGCTGGAGTTTTTGTCCCGGATATCGATATTAGCAGAGGCGAAACGGGTGATCTTTTATGATCACTTATTCGTTTTATCTGCTTAATGACGGCCAAAGTCCAAAATCAGCCAACCGTCTACGGATATTACCCGTAACAAATTATATTATTGTTATAGTGCACCGAGAAGTCGCTGCGTGTTCTGTGTTAAAAATCCGCGGTTGCCGTTGCGCTAGTTGAATGCGTTTATATACCAAAATATGTTAACATTATATACATTTTAAACTCGCCGCATCCATTGTGTACATATAATAACGATAATAATATAACACACTATTGTTGTACAACGTGGACGATATTGAAGCAACCGCGCACCCATCCGAACATATCGTCGACTGCAACCTATAACGTATTATTATAACGTTAGATACAATAAGTATTAATATAGCACGCCACAGTCGGGTATCGCCGGTGCACGCGTGCAGGTTTCCGGTCACATCTGAAAACGCTAATTGTTGAGCGTATGTTATTTCTACACGCGTGTACCGCGTGTTGTAGAGAAGGTATAGTAATATAGTGTGGTAATATAACGTAATAATAATCTTCCAACAATTACAATACTTATCCCGTCCTACCCACAGAGTTCGAACCACCGAGAACTGTTCGACTCGGGCCACCGCACGCCGTGTTTAGCAATTATGCTACCACTGAACACACACACACACACACATATATATATATATATATATATATCCCGGCAACTTGGTTAATAAACAATGTTACCGTGGTATGCGGTCCTCGGGATAGCGCGTAAGTATGCGAGGACCGGTCGGAAAACGAAACCCGTGACATTTTGCACCGGACCGATTTAGTTTCGCCATACTTTTCCGTGCGGAGTTTGAACGGCATGGCGGTCACCAAACTATTCGACAACATTATACATTATTGCGGGATTGTGCACGTACCGCGTGCGATGGACCTTCGCTGCCTATACTTGCCACCCCCGTTTACCTTACGATGTTCTACCAGAGAATGATCACTATAAATGATTATACTACGTAAAACCGTCTGATCTAAATACGTACGTATAATATATAATATTATAACATTATCGTTACGCATTACATTGATCAACCGGACGAATAAGATATTATTATTACTGTTGTGCTCGTTGTAAAAGAGGACAACAAATAACGCGGAGAGTTATTGATTGATTAACAGAAACTCTTGACATCATATTTGCCAACAAAGAATTTATTATTCGAGTTCGCTTTACAAGCTACATTCGAGATGTTTAAGAAGAAAATGGTATTAATATAGTCTGCAATACATTATATTCTCCGGGCTGCTCAAACGAAAAACCTACTTAAGAAGACCATGGTCATGTTGATGTTAGTGACACATTTAACAAGATAAATACAGCAAAAGCTTTTCAACACTGTCGAAAGAATAAAAATAAAATAATATGGCTGTAGCACATACCCGAGCATTTTATATAATATATATTGTGGTTAGCGATGTAAAAAACGCAGTATAATCGTGTAAGGTTTACAGAGTTTTAAACTCGAGTAAGATCCTTTGCAAAGCGATTTCGGAAAGTTTAAGCGGCTTAAAACAGATATTTTGGACGTGAAACGGATACATAAGACTAAACATGAGCCCGACTATATGGCGTGGATGAATGCGGGCAAAGTGACGCACTCACGATTCCAATATAAAAATTTTGAACTTCAACACGCCGTGTGAAACGCGTGACCCGAAATTTAGAAACAGTAAATTGAAGATTTTGTCCTCCACCCTAGAAAATCAAAAAGGTCGAGGCTGTTTGAAATATCTCACAGTCGATATTATATTGAAAACGTATAAATCGAAGGACAATGTGATATTTAAAATTTAAATCAAACTGATGAAAAAAATAGTGCTTAGAAAAAAAAATAGGCATTAACTTCGCGATTAAGTATACAACTTACAACTCGTATACATTTTATAAATTAAATTTGCATAGTTTTAAAAAGCGATACGCTACATTGAACATATTATTTTACATCATTTTATAAAACAATATGGTACCATTAATACAATATGTAAAATAATACATGAGCCAGCTAGTATAACTAATAGTCAAAACAAAATGTTACCAGTTTCCGGTATTAACTAAGTGTACTGGTAGGTACTCACAGGGTCGGATTTTAAAGGGAGATGTTCGGGGCCACCTCAAAATGAGAGCCTACGCATTAAATTATTTTTTTTTTACATCCAATTATCCAAATAAAAATCACAATTAGAATATAAATTAGAATTTGCAATACTTACAAATTAAAATAATAACTTTAATAAAAATATTCAATTATTGATATTTTCATAAATTAATAAATACACTTAATGAAATTAAACCATAAACATAGGAGTACAAATAAGAATTTATATTCGATAGTTAAGAATTTGTATAACGATAATTTTTAAATATAAAAATAACAAAAAAAAAAAAAAACAGATTATGAATAGATAACAAATAGCTTGCACAAGGATATTTTGATTTTTACAAATTGTTTTATTTCTTTAATAGTTTAAATTATATTTTATATTTAGTATTTAATATTTATAGTTTTTACACTATAGTTGTTTTATTATTTTTTCTTTATTAATTTCCGTAAAAATAATATTGGTTTCTACGTGTAATATTATAATGCAAGATGACTCGATAAAAACATATTTTCATATTTATTTACCAAGAATAAGTTATACAATTATATTACTATAAAACTAATTATATTCTTACCCTCACGTATATTTTTATTAATAAGGGAGTATATATATATATAATTTGAATACCTTTTCTTTTCTTTTTTTTTTTTGTAAAATATATGATCAAATCAAATCATGCTTATATCATAATATGTTCTTATTTCTTAGAATGTTAGTTAATCTAAATACGTGTTTGATTTTTTAAACATCTAAAAGGTAAAATTGATTTTTTTTCTACTCGCCTAAAATTTGATTAATTTGATACATAATAGTTAACGTCTAAATATATATATATATATTTATATTGCATATAAACATATAGTGACTAAAACAATTAACCTATTTTTTACAACATAGAAATATATTAAAAATATAAAGCTAGTCTGTGTACTCGAGTTTAACAAATTTCGATGTATGATTTTATATGCATGTTAAAATATGTTTAGTTATTATAATTTGAGCATTTTAAATTAATTAAAACACAAATTATAAATGGCTTTACAGAGTTGTTGTATAATTAGACATTGTTCAAAAATCTATTAAATACACCCTTTTCCGCATTATGTTCACAAATATTGTTAAGATAAAAGAAAATTCAAAATATCAATTAACTAAATCACTATTATACATGTACTTAGTATCTGAAAACAAATTTTAGAGGGAGGAGGGAAAGATGTCAAACATTTTTTTATGTTGGAAATATAATAACATTACACAAAAAAGTTATAGAAAAATACAAATCATTATTCTAATAAGTAATAATAATTAAATACTAAATTTATAAAATAATGTATTGTACTGCTGCAATTACTTATCTTATACTAGTAAAATTTCTCTATCTTTTTGAAAGGTAAATTTATTTAGGACATTTACTAGGTCTACGTTGATACTTCTATGAAGACTTAATATAAGTAGGTAGATCATCTGATCGACTTTCTCCTATAGCATTTCGCAGAAATGTATTTACTCGTTTCAGTGTTGAAAACGTTCCTTCAAACGTTGAAATTGAAACTGGTATTGTAGCTAACACTTTTTACAAAAATGTATACATTGATAAAAATAAGAATTAAAGTTATTTAGAGTTAAAGGCTATTAACTAGGACGAACGTTTTGAAGATAGGTAATCCATTTTTTATTCCATTGTTTTATTTCTGTAGATAATGAATTAGTGTCTATAAAGTTGGAATAAAAGTTAAAATTCATAGCTGATGTTGAGATTTTACCTTTGAGTTCATCGTACAAATATTTAGATTGCTCAAGATAGAAATTGACGAACACCAGTTGCTGTATTTTAAAGCGTCCACGAAATATGTTGTGTCGTTATATAATAGTTACTTATGTTACATTAGAATTTTAAAAGAATCAGTAAAAAGTTTTAAGGTTCCTGGTTTACGATGTGAATTTTACAAGATTTAAAAATAAATGACCCATTATGGAAGAAAAGCATTATAAAATATATATTTTTTATTGTCATTTCAACAAATAACAAAACTAACTCTGGTATATAAAAAATTATAAAACATACTTAAATTATTATTATGATACCCTAGAGAAGATTTATAGTTTGTATTTAATAAAATTATATTAACTTATAAGCCGTTACTATAAACTTTTAAGTTTTTTTAATATTATAAAATAATATATAGTATTTGATCATGCGCAATGAGCAATTTAAAAATAATATCACATTTGTTCAGATTTAGAAAAGCAAATATTAAATTATATTTTTTAATTTTTAAATTATCTGGGATTAACAAACGAATTAAACTTGCATACAATAAAAAAAATGTTCAATGAAATAGATGCTTATCAAATTTCTTTATATTAGTTTTTTATGTAAATGAACATGCAATGAGTATTAAATATCAATATATAGTTCTCAAAGAAATTTGTTTTTTTAAAGAGTAGTTGTACATTTGTACAGTATAATGATACTTAATTTGTAGTTATTACTTACCTAACTATGTTAAACGTATAAATAAGATAAAAACATTATATGTATAATATAATATATTAAATAAATAGTGACTTACATAAAGATTTAAAATTATTGTTTATAACTAAAGCTTTTAGATAAAGAAATTTGAAATAGTGAAAGTAAGTTAATCAGTTAGTTTTGAACAAACTTACTAGGTGTAGAATAATATCGAATTTAAACGAAACAAAATAATTTAGATGTTACAGAAAAAATGTTATTTCTTATGTTATGAATACACGAATTTGGATTTGCCAAATTTTAATACAAATTGTATTTTTTTTTTTTTTTTTTGGAAGCTGTAAAATTATGATTTTCAAGTACAAAATGTATTTCATAAACTGTAAAATTAACAAATTAATTTTCATTATTTCACATTTTTTTTGAATTTTTACTGTATTTGATTTATATATGCATTTTATGCCTTTTTGTCATTTTTATCACAATCATGTATATCATATTATTAATTACTATTATTTTTTGCAATTTTTAAACCAGAAAAAAATTTTAAAAGTTCTGAAATAAAATATTCAACTGTAATCGAAATATATTCTTGAATGATTAACTGTAAATTATGAATATTGTATTTTATCATAAAAGTGATTATATGTCAAATGTAGTTTTTCTATATAAAAAAATATATTAGCTGATAATCAAATAAATTTAAATTAAAAGTATCAAAAAAATACATCGTGCAGTGGAATAATCAATTGTACCAACAATCCAAAGATAATAATAAAAATATACAAATGTTTATAGTTTTAACTGTATATATTGTTTTAATTTTTAGTTTGTTTTAAATTTTTAAATTAATAAAAAGCAATTAAAATAAACACAAAGTACAATGTACAAATATAAATGTATAGAATATGTTATAAATATATTAAACATGATTTTTTTTAATTGATTCTTTCTGTAAATTATTTTTTGAACTTTTATAATTTTTTTAAAAATTGTTAGAATATTTTCAGATTTGTATTCATTATTTAAAGTTATTATTTTACAGTCTGAAACATTTTTTTCCCTGTTTAATGTTATAAATTTATAGAAGATTTTTAGGTAATTTTAACACGTTCATTACAGTAACTTACTCAATGATAAGGTACACTCAACACATAAGTACGATTCCCTCGTTATTATACTTTTTTTTTTTAAATAATATTTAATATTTATACTAATTATACTAAAATTTTCAGTTAGATTGAATATTATTTTTAGATTTGTGTTGAGATCAAATTAAAATTATTTTTTTTTTTATAACCATTGATTAAATTATTTTAAAATTTTAATTTCGTGAAAATTAAACATTTTGTTCTTTAAAATAATTTCTATCTTCAAACATATCTTAAAAATTAAATTCCTGGTTAATTGTTGTTGTATAAAAGCAAAACAAATGGATTATCAATTGTTCATGATATTTAAATTAGTAACCAATTGATTTTTTAAATCAATAAATTGCGAATAAATAATATAATTTGACTCAAACTGCGTGCGTACAATTATTATACGACACTTAAAAATATTACATTATGGTTTAATGAGGTAGGTAGGTACTTACATATAACGGTTGTGTGCTCGGAAACGTTTAAAATACGTTCAGCGGGGGGGGGGGGGGGGGAGAGCTTTGACCGATGGTATAAAAAAAATAAGATTAAATAGTTTATAGTAGGTATATATGTTGAGCGTATATTATGTAGTTCTGAGGTCTCACCATTAGTAGACCGTTTGCGAGTTTTTCGTGTGGTTTCGCAGTCAAAGTTATATTCCAGAAAACGAATAATTTATAGAGGTTGTTTGGAATTTTGTACTCGTATGGTAAAAAAAAAAAAAATAAATAAATAAATAACATCGAAACCACTTGGTCATATTTTAATTTTAACGAACCAAAAGACGGAAACGTGCTAGTTGTTTTACACGGGGAAAGGAACACGCACGCGTTCGAATCCATGTCCCAGAAGAGCTCGGCCGATCCTTATGTAATTTAATAACAACGCTACGGACAAAACAAACAAACGCGACTCGAATTAGTTTGTTTCAATCAGTCGGGGAAACGCCGTATATCTACCCCCTCTCACAACCGTAAAATTAATTCGTACAATCGTCATCGCGTGCATCGGAAAGTTTTGCATACGATTAAGCGCCACTATATAATATAGAAAATCTCGCGGTTTTTCATCTCTTGCCGGTCCTAACCGAAATATTACACGGTCGTACCCATTCGATCGTATTGTTATCTAACCAAGGCGTGTAACACGAATTATTTTTTTCCACCAGACCACCGACAAAAGAAAAAACAAACAGGTACTCAATTTAATAATGATAATAATAAAACGTCTATTTCAGAGTGGCATATTTTACAAACGCAATCGAATTGTCGTTCTACCGCGGTATTTTTCAAACGATGACATGCATTCATTCACATTTTAGTATTATACACACCACATATTGTTCAATCCGCGTGTGTGTTGATAATTGTATGTAGGTATTCCTCTATTTTAATCGAACAATTATTAATACGTATTATTATTATTATTATTATTATTATTATTATTATTATTATCGTGATATTCGTCGAGAATTTTAATTTAGTTTGGTTCAATGTTATGTAAATTAGATGTTATTTTCGGATTTACTGATTTTTTTTTTCTATACGTAATATATTCTTTTTTTTATCGCGTTACTGAAAGCTCAAGAATATATAACGTTGTTTGTTAACACGGGTAATACAATTATTTTACAATATAATCAGTAATCACTAATCAATAATGCTAATATTATTTTCAATTTCGTTAGCAGCACAAAGTGTATGATTATTATTGAACGTTGGTATAGTGTTGGTCTCTATGCAAGAAAAATAATGAATAGATTGTAAAGCACGTTTCAACATATTTAATTTGATTATTATGGATTTATATTATAATATTAAATCATTTTAAATTATAGATAGTAGAATAGATACTGGATAGTAGATAGGTGCCAATATTTAATGTAAAATAAAAAAAACGAAATAATGAAGTGTTACTTGTCTTAGTAAATTAATATTTTACCTATTATATAACCTTCATAAGTTATACAGCCTTTAGGTATACTTTTATTTTAAACAAAACTGTTCAATTATTTTTACAATTATTGCCTGTATTATAAAAATAAATAATTCACAAATGTATATCATTCGTGAATTAACTTTACATTCAAGCTAAGTTCTTAAAATAGGATACTTTCCGGGTAATTTGGCTGATCGTTAATCAATGTAGTCAATGTAACATTTATAGATACCTATCTCATTTTTTAAGCGAATTCCACTCAGTGAAGTAGAGAATTCTTATAACTTAGGATATCTTACTTATTTAAATTATTATATTTTTTTTAATGTTTTGAATTATTTATTTAGATGTACATTTTGAATCAATAAAATAATATATTATACATCGGCAAACATAGGAATCTATAATTAATATTTTAATATAATATGATTATATTGTAAAATGTAAAAATTTAAAAAAATCCTTTATTAGTCATCAATAAAATACAAATGAATAATTAACTATTCGTACGGGGTGTTAAAATATAATATACTTATTAAGATTTTTAGTACTGTAATTCAATTTATTACTGTGAATATTAAATACGACTAATGCACCTAGTCTATGGATTAAACTTATAATATTATCATAAATCATAATAATTATTTTATTATGTCCTACCCATTATAATAATGTCTTTATGGAATGATAGATCAGTCTTATTTCCTACGTGTTTTAGTTTTTACACGCATATAGTTAATTATCATAATTAAAATGTTTTATAAGTTATAACCACTGGAACCCTTTAAAATATGCATTGTACCGTAAATAGTATTTAGAGTGATGTATGCAGACACGAATATATTATAAGTTGTTATCGATGAAAAAAACAGCCGCCATTTCCATTTTCATTTTTTTTTTGTCATATTATCATGTTTTTATTTTTTTTTTAATGTGAACGAAATATATACTTCATAATATGATACTATATACAATTTTAAAGATTAAAATGATAACTTGAATTCTTAATTGGTTTGATTATTAAGTTGTTCGTTTTAATAATGTATACATGTAAGTCAAAAAGTTTTATACAAATAAACAAAATCATTAAATACATTAGGTTATAATGAAAAACTAATATTTACCAATATTTTTATATATGACATTTTGTTTTTATTTAAATTACATTCATTCAAGTAATACGATTTCAGTATTGTGTAAAGTAATTCTAGTTTAATAGGAAATAATATAATTCAAAATTATATAAATATTATAGTTAAGTTTAAACTATAAATATTGAAAACTTAAAAATATTTACGTTTAAAAAATTATGATGAAAAAAAATGCACTTATTTTAATATTTATGATGTCAAATGTTTTTATATAATTTAAAAATATATTACATGAATACGAAATTTATTATTTTAGCTTTTAAAATCTAAACAAAATTAGATAGCTTCTGTTTTATGACGGCGTTACACTTGATTTTTATTACGTTGTGAGGTGCGAGTTTCATAAATCCAGATTAAAAAAAAATTAGCCTAAATAAACAAAAGTAAAATATAATTTATAAAAATGAAATTGAAAAGAAGTTTATTTATATTTGGAAAAAAAAAATATTTTTCAAAAGCTATTTCTTATCCTCTTGTATTGAAATGAATTTATCTGTCTGGACATTTTATTGTTTTATAGGATTTTCTTTCCATGAATTCTTTTATGGATGATGTAATACTAAAATTTTATCTTCATAGTTTCAAATATCTATTGGTTCAAATTATCATATAATTGACACTTGAAATAAGTCATTATACGATATTTTCGATTGGTTCTATTAGCGTAAAAATAGACTATAGAAATGTACACTAAGCAATATTATGGTCGATAAAATAGATTTAGTGTGTTAAACTTCGCTCAGAAACATTTTTCGAATGTGATGATTTATCATGGCTATTGTTTTCAAACTCAATATCACAACACAGATGTAACGCGCCAGTTCAATTACGTACCCAATTCAACCATTTCTCGAAAATTCCAGGTAAATGTAGTTTATCTAATTAATATAGTCGACGTGTAAATCGATAAAAAAAATATATAATAGTATATTATATTTCATCATCACTATTTATTAATTATAACAATGATGGTTAAAGTACCAAAATGGAACATGCATATAATAACAATTTTTAACGTATTGTATTTACTACCTATACTAAAAGTTGTTATTCAAATTTAAAATAAATTACTTTGCTCTGTAGAATAAAATTGTAATATTCAATCAACTTGCAATACAAGAGTGTAGCTCAAAGGGATAAGAGCCACCCTACATTTTTGACATAATTGGATATGGGTTTAAAGTTGTTTTTGGATTGATTTCTCGTTTCAATATTTTATTAATACACACATTCATGTGTGTAATTAAAAATTAATAAGATTATTGAATAATTAATAATTGAATTTTAGCATTTAACCAAATACATTATATAATATATAATAGATTAATGAAAATTAAGTGTTGAGAAGTATGGTTTTTATATGCAAATAAATAGGAATAAACTAAAATGAAATAATTTTTTTATAAATGATTTCCGAAAACATTTTTCGTCTTAAAATATTTACATATTAAAAAACATTTGACCTATGAATAAAAATTATTCACGTTGTTTAAAATATTAATCTAATTACATTTTATTTTTGAATCTCAATTTTCCCTCTCTGGTACGTAATAAACCTGCCCCTGTTGAAATATTCACAATACATGACTTATGTATGTCTTCATTTTAATCAAATTAAAAACATAAATAACATTATTTGATACATATGAATATATCCAATAATTAACACGATAAAAACTGAAAAAATTAACTATCATACATACATAATAGATAAATCTAGAGGTCATTCAAAATTAAATTATAAAATAATTGAAAAACTATAGTAAACGCTCTAAAGTTAATTTCCCAATTCAGTAAAAAAAAATTACATGCTTCAAATAAAATATTAAAACAAAATTATTAAATTTATTGAATGATAACTTTACAAACGAAGTACAAAACGCATATACTTATCGATAATTATAATATAAAATATATGATACTTGTTATTAAACAATCAAATTCAAAAATTGTAGCCATCTTTCTGATAAATTTAGTTTAATTAATTAATTTTTTTTAGCAAAACCAAACTTATATTTAGTATTTAAATTAAGTGCATTTACTTACCATCAAACTTTTAGCTAAAAACATTATCTATGCTTGTACATTAGTTTTTTTACGATATTTAAGTTGTAAAATGAGATTTGAGCATTATTCAATTGCAACATTATACATTACTCATAACTTGCATGAAAATTAAAATATTGTAAAAAATGTCAATGTTAAACCACAAATAATGTTCCTAACCTCAAGTCTTATAAAAATTCAATTTAATCTATTTTTAAGATTAATGAAGCAAGGTTGGTTAAGCTAAACGCAAATTATCCATATTTGCACGTTGGTCAGAAAGCGAAAACAATTAGTGCGTTTAAATTCATTTTCTTAATATATTATCACTTATTTATAATTTAACAATATTATCTATTATAGCAAAAAGTACTATAAAGAAAACGCACAAAAAAATGAGAATAATTGAACAATAAAATTAACCGCCCAATTTCTCAAGTGCCTATAAGTATTTTGAAAATATGATTAAAATATAACTAATTAATTATTTTGAAAATAATTACCTATCATTACAAACTCTAGATTGAGTGAAAACACAAAACAAGCTATCACGACAGTATCAAGCAATATTTATAATTCTTTCGAAACTAATAAAATGATTATTGTTGATTTGAATCTAGCAAAATCATTTTATACTGTAATCTGTAGATCCAATATTATTAATTGGTAAAACATTTTAACAAGTTTGGTATTAAAGAAGTCATGTACAATTTATTAAGCTCATATTTTAGTATGAAAAACATGATCAAATATACAATACATTTAGTCAAGAAACTTCAATATAATTATGAGATGTACCTCTAGAGAGTTAGGGATTCCTTTATCACCCATCACACTCTTTAATAAACATATAAACTAAATAAATGATTTAAATAAACACAGTAAACTAGTTTATTATGCAGTGCTTTTTGTTGGGATGAGAACATGAGGTATATAATATAATATATCTACATAGTATGCTAGTGTACAAAATTACTTGCAAAAAGTCCAAAAGATGACTATATGAAAATAACTAGCTTATTAACTTAGAAAACACTTTTATTTCATCTTACATTCTTACATATAGTTAACTGTAATCAACCAAATATAAGAAGATAAATAATATGATAAATGATAAAAAATTCATGTATAAAATAATTAAAAACTGTAAATACGTAGGAAGGTATAAAAATATATCATAATTTTAAATAGAATAATAGCTATATTGAACTCGTTGATAATGAACGATAAACTAAGGAAAAATAATGTCCATGATTTGGAATATCTGACAGATATCTTAGAACTTAAGAAAATTAAAAGTCTTTATTCATAATATAAACATTAATAAATTCTATAATTAATCATTATGGTATTTCCATACTATTGTTCACTTATATAATATAATACATATAACAATATTTAAGGATACTGTAGTGGTATCTAAATATGTTTAAAGCGTGCGATAGCATAGATCACTATCTATAATATATAATAAACTGTGCCATAATCATAATTTTTGCCTACAAAATTTGCCCCTTAAACATAATCTAAGCTTGAATATAGACATATAGTGGCCTTAGTTGCCTAGCCTCGCAAGTTAGATTAGTGGCCTAACCTCCTAAAATATATTGGTCAACAACTTAATAATTTCACAAATTAATTAAAATCATACAAACGGTACGGCGAGAAACACGGATATCATATGGTAGTATGGTACTGCGAGCTGTGTGGACAAAGGATCGAAAAGATGCTTTGTCAACGGCGGCGCAGCAGCATCGTTTGAAATTGACGTACAGTGACGTACCGAATCACGCGCATTAAAAATGAATACCGTCCTACGTTTTTATCAAATACTAGCTGAATTATCCGTTGCTGCTATTTTTAATTAACGCAGCAAGTCACCGATGACAACGACGGCGATGAAGTAGTACTGCAGTAGTCGTATACAGGAGTAGTTGGTGGTTGTAAAGATGTGTGTGTGTGTGTACTCACGGTAATTAAGGCGCATCACTATACGGAAAACTAAGTATTTCCGGAAACTATTTAATTGATAGATTTTCGGACTTTTCTCATTAGACGGCTCATCTGTTCACTGAGTACTTGCGTTTGAGAAAAAATAATCATGAACATTGGTCCATTAGAACTTCGGATGATATAGATATCCAAATAAATCGCCTCGCGTTTTAATAATTTCATTGATTGATCATAAAATAATAAATATACAATATTTATAATCAATGATAATATTATATAAAGATAAAAATAATATTATGTGAACGACGAACGTTGACGTCGACGCATTATTCGAAATATTATTATAATTTATAATAATTTATAGGTACGGCACAATGGTAAAGTCGCATATTATATATGTGTCACACATCGCCGGTGCCGCATCGGACAGTATGCGGACGACGACTCGTTGGTGAAGTGGCGGTTTTGGTTGTATTTTTTTTTTTTTTTTTTATGAAACGACTGGTGACTTATGTGTTACTCCTCCCTCCACATCCATAACAATAATTACATTTCACAATAACGAAATTTAAAAACATTAAATAATTATAATTGTACATCATAATATAAATAAATGACAATAACAACTAATCATATTATTGCGTTTTTTTGTTGAATGTGTCTCTCAATGATCATTGCGCGTGCGTAATTCTACTAATAATTTAACACTCTCTCGTACATACGCGTATGTGTGTAATTTCTGTACGCAATTACTAACTCGGAGACGACGACCTTAGACGGTTCCTTTCTGACGTCATCGGAACTCCGTCGCCGGCTGAAATATCGGTGTTTTTTTACGTAATACTATTTCGTGCATCTTTTATTGGTCTATCGCTATTTTTGGTAATGAACACGGAATGATAGACCATATTATACAATAATAAAATAAACGATAATATTATTCAAATTAAGCTTAATTAGACGATATTAAATACGATATTTATATTCATAGTAAAAATGATTTTTTTCTCAAATAAAATCATAAATATGTTAACGATTATAATTAGCGAAATATGTGCTATCCGTGAGCCAAGAAGTAAGCTTTTTGAGTATTATTTTTATGAAGTACCGCCTCACTTGCCTCGCCCTCAAATCCATCACTGATGACGAGACGAAAACGGTTTGATCGGTAATCGAACTGCTCTGCGGATAGCCACAACAAGTAAGCTAACGACGAACGTGGTTTCATCAGACGAATTGACCACGGCGACGGAAACTATATCGCGTTTAAGTTGAGCTTAAAACTATGTAGTGTGTTGTGTCATGTCGTGTACAGTGTTAAATTACTGGATAATTTTTTTCTGAGGAACAAAGAGTTCACATTTTATTTCATTAGTTATACATTTTAGAAATATTGTTTATATAATAATAATTATTTATTACAATGAATTCAATACATTTGACATTTGATGAATTATATTAAATAGATTATTACAGAATATTATTTATTTTATCAAAATTAGAAAACATATAATTTTTTTATTTTTTTATGCGACAATTTTCTTACACACGAATCGACAGCCTTTTCGAATTTACCAACCTCGGTCAATGGCTTAACGTAACCGTCATCCATAATTTTATGCTACTATTTCATAACAAATGCTATTTTTCATTAGTCTCTAACAGTTATGTACACGTTTCACGCGCTATAACCTGCCGCTGATCTTCAGTGATTTTTGTAGGCTAAGTAATGGAAATTATAAGGTTTTGTACGATATGGTATTAAACATACTCGTAAGCTGTTACTCCATGATGATATGATCATAACATCGGTTAATCAGTCTGAGAAAACACGGTCATACATTTACCGCATACCTTTCGATTTTCAGTCGAACCGTCGAGTGCGTAATATGTGTAGTGCGACGACAACAGTCTATAAAATTATACTTGAATATTCTCGATTCTCATCACTTTCAAATTTTCGATACATTCATCCGTTTCATGAGAATATGCCTAACGTGGTGTTTTCCAGACGCATTAGTTACCGATTATAAGTATACACATAATACTATATTATTTGCAGGTTATTCGTGATTACTGACCGAATGCTTTTACGACCATTATTTAAAATGTGAAGTTGCAAGTTGCGTAAAGTGGGTAGCCTTATTAAATTGTCAAAATCGCTGATTAAATATTATCGTCATCATCAAATTCTTAAATGTCAATAATAAAATAATTTAAAGAATATACCAAATGAGTGTACACTTAAAAATTCAGAATTTGAATAAACGAATAACGATAGTTGTATCGCGAAAGAATATAAAATATCACTCTGTAGTATATGATATACATATACAGGATCCGAAATGTATTATTTAATGAATGATTTTCCTAAATGAAATTTTTTATTATATACATGCGTGTTTGCGTTAGTAATTTTATGTAACAAATATTTTTATTTTGCAAAAAAAGCTTTTTATTATTAATTTCGTTATTGTGCACCTAACCACCATGTGGTCTGAATTGAAGGATTACGTGTCTTGATAGAAAAATATTGAGGTTTATAATATAATGTAATAATACCAAGTCACAAAAGAGTTGAATACTTCTCTAAGAACGTATTTAAGTAGTTAAATACATTCAGATTTACATTTTTATTCAACATTTTAAGTATTAGACTACTCTATTAAATATTTTATTAATATTGACTATACATTACAATAATACAAGATTCAAGTGGCCGTATAAAAATGAAATAAAACACATCGTTTGAAATATTTTCGGTTTTTTTTTTTTGTATGAACTCTAGCAACACCTCCGAAAGATAGCTAGAGCATATATTGCATTACGAACAAATCATAAATATTATAATCTTAAATTATACACATTTCTTTTTTTTTTTGTATATATATTTTGTCTTGACTACAATGTGGTATTGCGAGAGAATTCTTTTCTATTTTAAATTTGTATAAAAATAGATTTTTACCATATTACTATATAATACGTGCAATACATTCTCATTACATGCATAAGAATTGTCAGGAGCTATTTAGTTTTAAATACATACATTTTTTTAAAGGTCATAACTTATAATAAATCAAAACTTGAATCAATCCTGCGGTGTATTTAACCTACGGTAGTAGTTTCAGATTTGTGTAGTGTGTATATATAAATTATATATAATAATATGTAAATTGTATAATATATCAAATAGTATAATTAATTGGTAATATAACTGTAGCTCAGAATTTATTTCTCAAATATATTTAAGACATGAACGCAAATAAATACCTACAATTTTATGATATCATTTTAAAATTATGAATAATTTAATACGTCTAAATATTAATAACAAGTAATAATAAATACTTACCTAAATTTAAATATTTTTTAAGCATAAAATTATAGTATTTTATTTACTAGTTTTACTTACATAATGTTATGTTGTATTGCAAAAAATAATAACTGAACATACTAACAAGTATTTTATTATAGGCAACTAAATTTTCAGGTATAAGATTATGACCGCTTAAAATATTCGATAATGATCTTTGATGGTCTGTTCAAAACTGGTTTACTAATTATTCCGGTCGTTGCCTGTTTATTATTTTATATTTTTTGAAATACATTTTAGATTATTATTACCTTTTTTTTTTTTTTTTTTTTTTTTTTTTTTTTTCCAGTTTGAACCGACGACCGGGAGGGGACTGCTTGCGCATTACTTCCTCCCGGCCGCCATCGTTTATTGATAAAACAAAACATCGTACAATGGGGGTTGATGGGACACTTCCCCAACTAACCCCCTTACAATAAAATAATAATTATGATGCTAGTATAAGTATTGTTCCTGTCGTCCTGTGGGCGTCTGCCGCCCTGTCCGTCCTTCCACGTATGCAGTGATCGTCCTTCCCTCCCGTGGTGTCATCGTTGGAGATGAAGAAGAGCGGTGGTCGGTGACGCCTCCGACGTTCAACGGTTGACAATGGTATGCATGTTGCCTTCCTTCGTCAATGACCGCCGTTCTTCATCTTTACCCGTAGTTTTAAGAAAGGACTCGTCGCGCTCTGTCTTCAGATTGCTTCGAGCCTGATTCCAGCCTCTGTTTCCCTTTCGTCGATTTCCTTTCTTGACAATATCGACTCAACCATGCCGATTAGCTCACGCCGGTTGACGGCCGCCTGTGTTATGAGTCTGTGTCGTGCATCAGCGTCTTCAGGCATGCCGTCTGTCGGAGGTCCGCATAGGATTTCCTCGACGTCGCTAGCGTTGGGAGGACGCCTGAGGATCTCTGCAACCCGTGAGCGGTCGTCAGTCCACCTTGGACATTCGAAGAGGGTGTGTTCTGCGGTGTCGTCGGGGTACCCGCAGTAGACACAGTTGCTATCATCTGCCCGGTTCATCCTAAGCAGATAGCTTTTAAAGCAACCATGACCGGAGAGCGCCTGAGTCAGTCGGTATGTGAGGTTCAGCGTTGGCTTGGCTAGCCATCGACTGACGTCAGGAATGAGCCTGTGCGTCCACCTCGCGTTCTTCGACCGATCCCACCGAGCTTGCCAAGCTGCGATGCTCAGTAATCTTTCCTGGTTCTTAAGGGTGTTGGTAGGCGTTTCGTCCGTCTGATCGTCCATTCGTGATCTGATCCTAGTCCTTTCGGTGGCTAGCAGATCGGCTGGTAGCATCGAGGCGAGGATGGACGAGGCTTCTGCGGAGACGGTGCAATACGCGCGTATAGTGCGGAGTGCGACTGTCCTCTGAGCCCTAGCCATTGCCAGGCGGTTTTTGGCGGTTTTCGTCCCTCGGACGGCCCAGGCAGGGGAGGCGTATAGCATCTTGCTGTTTGTCACTGACCCGAGTAACGCTCTCTTGCTGTGAGACGGCCCGCCGATGTTGGGCATTAGTCTGCCTATGGCGAGCGCCGATTGGCAAGCCTTCAGGGAGGCTTGATGCACGTGCTTCGTGAACGACAACCGTGTGTCGAGCTCGACGCCGAGATACCGCATGGACGGTTTGATTGGGATCGCGTGGCCTTCGACGAACAGCTCGGGGTTGGCGTATAAGTTCTTCCTGGTTAGGACGACGGCCTCGGTTTTAGCAGGGGCTAGCTTCAATCCGTTGTCTGTCATCCAGTCTGAAACCTTTTCCAGCACTGGATTGAGCAGGGTTGCTGCTGCCTCTCCGTTACGGGCGATGCCTAGGACGCACACGTCGTCGGCGAATGCCACTAGTTGGACGCCCGACGGCATCTCCAGGTCCAGCAGTTTGTCGTAGAAGATGTTCCAAAGGGCTGGTCCGAGAACCGAGCCCTGGGGGACGCCGCACGTGACATTCCTGCTTAGCAGCAGCTGGCCGACCTGGAGTTTTCTGCCGTCCAAGTACGATCGTATGAAGTTGTTCAGATATGGGGGGGTATGACTTGCTCGTAACGCGGCATCGATTTTCCTCCATGGCGCGGTATTAAATGCGTTTTTAACGTCCAACGAGACGGCCACGCAAATGTCCCGATGCTGAACGGCGCCCGTGGCCGCGCCGTGAGCGGCTTGGAGCACTCGCTCAATCGCGTCGACGGTCGACCTGCCATTGCGGAAGCCAAACTGGTTTTCGGACCGCTGACCTGTTTCGTCGAGATGCTGATTGAGCCTGCCGAGCAGCAGGCGCTCTAGTAACTTGCCGGCCGAGTCGAGCATGCACAGCGGCCTGAAACTCGATGGTTCGTCAATTGGCTTGCCGGATCCTTTGTGGAGGAGCACCAGTCTGGCCGTCTTCCAACGTGCAGGAAACTCTCTGCGGGCCAGGCACGCGTTAAAGGTGTTTAGTAAGACCTGTGGACGGAGTCGCGATACGTGTAGCAGGACCTCGTTGGGTATGCCGTCGGGCCCCGTTGCCTTGCCAGCCGGTAGTCTTTTACAGGCCATGAGGATTTCGACCATGGTGAACTCTTGGCGTTGTTGTTGTTGTTCGTCGTCAGTCAATGGAGGCTCGAGGGACCAGGTTGTTGGCGGGGGGTCCGGGAACAGGTGATCGGCTATGGCCTCTTCTCTCCCGCGAGCTTCAATCCCTGGTCGGCTTCGGCCTACCTTCTTGGTGACCACCTTGTATGGTAGTCCCCAAGGGTCTTCGTCGACGGCTTTGCAGAGTTCTGCCCAACTGTTTGACTGAGCGTCCCGGATGGCGTTGCGGAGCTCCTTCCGTTTCGATTTGTAGGCCTCGCGATGAGCGTCTATGGTATGTTGGGGATCGTGTCTGCGCGAGGACCGTTGGTGCGCTCTGCGCAGCTTGATGGTCGAGTTTCGGAGCGCGGTCAATTCGTTCGACCACCAGTGGACTTCGCTTCTGCCCGATCTGTGGAGTTTTCTTGGGGGCATGCAGGAGTCGCAGGCACCCTCGAGGTACTTGATCAGCGAGTCGGCTGCATCTGATGCGGTGGTTTCGACGCTTACGATGGGTTCAGCGGTATTGGCCAGGTATGCAGCCAGGGCGCCGGGGTTTAGCTGGCGGTAAGACCAGCCTCTGGAAGCGGGGCCAACGATTTCTTCGCCTTCCGTCACCCTATCTAGGATGAAAGCGACGTAGCGGTGGTCGCTGGCGGAATAAACCTCGTCGAGCACCTTCCAGTCGCGAATGGCACCCGGTGCGATGAGGCGGGAGAATGTGACGTCGATTATCGATTCGGCATTTACTCTGCAGTAGGTGGGAGTTGTGCCCACGTTAGCGACGAGGAGATCCAGGCTGGCTGCCAGGTCTGCCAATCGGTCGCCTCTGTCATCGTTTCGAGCCGACCCCCACTCTTGGGACCAGGCGTTGAAGTCGCCCCCTACCACTACGGTGAGCAGTGGGTCGGCCGAGCGGACGGAATCTTGGATGTCCAAGAGGAAGGCTCGGAAGTTTTGTTCGGAGTCGTTTCGAGAGGTATAACAGCTATATATCCTGAGGCCTTGGGTCTGGATCCACGCATAGCCTCGACCGGACCCCGTCGACCCGGGGGTAAAGTCAGCCGATGCCGTGAGAGCGACTGCGCAGGAGAGGTCATCGCTAACTACCCATCTGTCGCTGTGTGGACGCCAGTTATATTCTGATACGAGTAGTACTTGAGCGCCGGTAACGGCGGCGGTCTGCTGGAGCAAGCTCTGCGCCGTGGAGCTCCGGTGGAGGTTTATCTGAAGAAACCTAATCATTTTTGTCTAGTAGCGTTCATCTCAGAGATGGCATTTCTTCGTGCGGCGCAAGCCCCGGAGCCAGGCTTGTGCGGGACTCGTGTGGCCTTGAGTCGATCGCACGCCACGCATTTGTCATCGCCCTCGGTGCAGCTAGACTGCATGTGGCCGTGGGCGCCGCATCGCCTGCAGGCTGCAGTGAGGTCCGGGCCGGTGCACTGGCGGGTCGAGTGGCCGAACCCGTGGCACCTGTAGCAGCGCGCCGGTTCAGGTCTCCGCGGGCGGACGCGGCACTGGGTCCAGCCCACGCGGACGGAGGTTAAGCTTTGGCTGAACTTGATCGGGACGGTGGCGGTGGCCATTTGTCGGCCTTCCCGAGTGGCCCACAAGCCGGTGACCTTGATTTCCTCTTCGGAGAGGGGATCGTCATTGATCATGGCCTTTCGGATCGCGGCAAGGACTTCCTCCTTGGTGGCAACCTCGTCGAGGTCCGTTATCTCCACTTCTGCGGAGTGCCGGAGCCTAGTAACCACGGATCCTGTGATCGCTTCGGCGAGCCGGTCTCGGATTTTTGAGGTGGCTGCTATTGCCTTGGTGCCCTTTGTCAGTTCGACCAGTAGATCGCCTTTCATGGTTTTCCTCATGGAGGTGACATGGGTGCCGAGGCCTTCGAAGTCTATCGGTGTACCCCTGACTTGTCGCAGCGTGTCCGCGTATGTCCGGCCTTCGCCGACCTTGATAAGGACGGCTGCGGGTCTCTGTGTCGTTTTCCTGGTCGACTGAGGTCTGGATCCGTTTGTGTTCTTCTTCGGGTTCGTCACCAGCGTGAAGGCCGCTTCGGGCTCGGGTTGAGTTTTTTCCGGTTGGGAGTTTGCCTCGGAAGGCTGTGTCGTTTTGCCCTTCCGCCGTTGTTGCTGTTGCTGTTGCTGTTGCTTCTGCTGCTGTTGCTGTTGCTTTCGCTGCTTCTCCGGAACCGCTTGCGGGGAAGCAGTATTCGTGGCCGCATCCTTGCACTCTCGCCTGGCGGCTTCTCTAGAACTCGTCTTCTTGCTCTGAATAGTCTCTGACTGTACATTGTCAATGGGAATGTCCTCTGTCTGGGTACTACTATCATTGGCCTTTTCCCCAGTTGATGTTGAACTCTTGATCTTCAGGTATTGGTTAAGAACTAATCCAGTGTTTGCAAGTGTATCCTTAAGTTCTTTATGGACATTTCGTGTTCTTTTTGCAAAATCATTCATGGAGTTCACATATCCTTTTATCATAGTTAACAGTTCCGATTCGTTGAGGACCGCTATGTCAATCGTCCTCCTGTGTTCACGTTCCGATTCAGTTCCAGTCCGTTCCGTTGAATCCATTTTTTTTCCAGTTTCCAAGGCAGTTGTGTCACATCTCATGGCACTCACGTGAGTACCCACCAGCGCCTGTGAAGGAGCGCCGGCGGTCTTGGAATTGTCTCTCGACCCCACTGAGCTCCCTTGCTCACCCAGTGAAGTAGTCTCCTGGAGGATATCCGAACCTCCTGGAGAAGTAGCAATATTTGTTGTCGTCGAACTCATATTGGCTTTACAGTGTGCTCTGCCATTTTCACCCTACTGGCAGGGGGTTTGCAGTTTTCCTTCTCCGCCCTTTTGCTGGTGTGAGCAGGTGGTTACGATCCCTGCCACCCTCAACCGGTTAAGGTCAAGAGCGGCGCTGAAGGCTCCAGCACCAACTAATTAAAGTCAGTACCGGGATTTTTGGTACCTCTTGGCACCGACCGGAGTCGGTGAGCCCCCCCACCACGTCAAGGTGGGTACCGCTGGGGGGGAGATTATTATTACCTACTTGAAATTAAGCTTACTCAATATTTTTTTTTAGTTTATGAGCAGAGCGATGAATATACTAATTTTATCATGATGTGTTTATTTATTATTTTTTATTTTTTGTGATTAGCACATTAGTAGTTTTCAATAAAATGCATCTTTCTTCATATGGGATTGGTATTGGGTATAAAAATAAAATCTAGACAAATTATACATCATTTACTCATATTTATTATTGGGAAGGACAAAAAACAAAAAATTAAGGAAAAACAAGACATTTTACACAAATACAATGGTAGACAAAATTGGTATTATTCTTATGATGTAACTCAAAAAAGGATAAACGTAGATACTTAAAATTTTTACCAAATGTCTATATTATCGATTTTTATTTACGATAACATTTTCAAAATATTTCAAATATTTTTGAATTATTCATAGGTAATAAAAATTTTCAATTATTCCTAATAAAATAATTATATCATCCCATTATAATTTCTAAATTAAAATATATGACTATACTTGGTTTAAATCATTTCAACTCAAAGAACAATACATCTAGGTGCATGTAATACAAATGATAAATGATAAATAATACATTTTTTGTGTACATACAAATTATATTTATATTTTAATATAATTTATTATTACTTTGTACAACGAAAATAATTTTCATAACAATGAACAAATAGGTGCAAATTATCTAAATAAAATATCAAATATACTTATAAAACTACTGTGACAGAATAAATGGATAAAAAAGGGGGACAGAGAGCCAATGGCGTTTATGAGAATTAAACTATTATGGCCACTGGTTATCTATATTCACGTTACGATAATCGGTATTGCGGATGGTCGAATGCACTGTAGCACTAGGATTGGGGAAGCAAGACGTCCGTAACGAACTGGTGGTGATCGCAGTTCGAGTGCGATAACAAAGACTCGGGCGAGTGTGAGTGCATTTGCAATAGAACGAAACGGCTGAAACGGATGCCGACCGCCGTGATTCCGTGGCGAAAATCCAATAGGCCACCTCACTGTTGTCCGATATTTTCGCCCCAGTGCTCCGCTGGTTAAGTTCGAACGGCCCACTGCCGATGCCGTACACCGTGCGCCCAGAAATGCTGCGACTAGTTGCAATCACAGCGTTAACTGCACTACACAGTGTCACGGACATCCGTTCCGCCACTACTTGCCCGAATTTGCGTCATTGCTGATGCTGTTGCCATCGCTGTCATCCGTGGGTATCGGTGAGTCACTTCGATTCCCAACATCCGGTACCAACTGCAATGTCCGTTATTCTCGTCCGTCGCACCGATAACCAAAGTCGATCAGCCGGTAGGACCGTCTCGATATAAATATCTTCCTGCACCGCAACTGATGTTTGTCACAATACGTCCTCCTGAAAAACACAACCGCGAAAAACGTAATATATATAACATAGGTGCCATATCACACGGTTGTGCGCTATCGATTTCCTTCTCCTTTTTTTATCCACCTATCCAAACGTCTGTCAAGCTCGACTTATCTTTGGCTTATTCTATTGCTTCGATTCTGGTAGAGCGGTTTCGCACAACCGCGACATATGGTCTAGAAGATCCTCCGAAGACCACTCCGGAGGATCGACAGAAATCGGTGTCTATTTGTCTACGGTCGTACGTACACACAAAAACAACGGAAATGTTCTCCTTATTATTCTCAATTGTAGGCTGCAATTGTTTCTGTAGCTGTACTACCTGCAGAGTCACTGCTATCGACCTCGATATCTGTTGTTAGAGATTCGGCCGGTGCATAGTAACCGATTTCCACGTATTAGATGACTTCCGCGGAAGGCGCCAACGACCGATCCTCTAACTAATCAGATGGGCGTAATTCTTTTGACGTTTCGACGGTCGTCCCCTCTGTTAGGAATAATTTTCTAATTCTATTTTTGTTATATATATTTATTTCACAATGCGATTTGTAGTGTTAAAAATTATTTTAAATTTTAAATTAAACGTTATTATTAAAATTGATATAATATTTGTTAGATTAAATTGTTATAATTATCTACCTACAATGTTTATTTTATTTTGTTTTATAAATGTTATACAAAATCAGATAATTGATTGACTGATCAATTCCACCAAATATAATATCGATTTCACCAATACTGGTTCATAATATACATATTTTAATTTAAATTAATTTGATAAAAAACTGAATATTAAAACGAAAAAACCATTGTCTTATATTACAATACATAAATAAGTTTTCATTAGTTATGATTTCCGTGAAAATGTACTCGTGTTTTAAGTCAATAAGGGATAAAAATTACCACAGCTATAAATTATTAAAACTATGATAGCGAATAAGTATCTGTAATTTATATGTTAAATATTTACTATTTAATAGGTAGTTAACTTTGATTCAACTATTGCTTTTCGGATATTTCTTGTATATTTGATGTAAGTATCAATCACTAAATTCATTGTAAAATGATATTTTAATTAGATTATTACATACTAGTTAAAATAACAAAGGTACTATCACTTATCAAGTGTCACCCTAGCATATTTATTGACTGTCAAAACGTTCAAATTATAAACGTATTTACGCCAGTTTTCAGTAATATATAGGTGCGAAACGTACGCAAATACATTGACCATTAATGTAATCACAAATAACATTTTTACTAATATATATTATTCTATTTTAAAAATTTCCTGATGTTGCTACTGATTATTACCATTATTACTGTAACACAGACATCTTGCAGTCTGTAGAACACGTAATTGAGAACTACAAGAATTTATTTCACTGTAGAGTCCTTATTTGATTATGTATATATTTAGTAGGTAACGTTATCTAATAGATATATAATAAATCGATAACTTAGCTAGTTCAGATTAATATAATAGCGTTTATTACATTATCTGATGGATATGTCTTGCATTTCTAAAATTAAAAATCTACCATATTATATATACGATTAGAGTTTATAAGTTATTAAGTTATTTATTAGTTATTATAATTTATTACATGACAAAAAAATATGATCAATTATAAAAACTTGTTTTTTTTAACTTTGTGGTTTTAAGAAACTCAATTCATCGTTGAATGACAAGTATATTAACAGTATGAAATAATAATATATTGGTTTAAAAACATTTTTTTCAGTTTCTTCAGTTTTTTTATAATTTAATAACTTTTCAAAAGTTCATACTATTTATTAAAAATAAATTAGATTTAATAGGTATAGTTTCAAAATGCGTAATTTTCAGCTATAATATGAATTCGGATCATTTTTAGTTTAACAGTTTGATAAAAAAATGATTTATTTTATTTTTCGTATAATTGTACCTTATTAACTATATAATCGGTAGTAATACGCTATACATACAGTATATTGAATACTGTGTATAAACAATTTAAAAAAAAATATAGTAACTGTGGATACAAATCATAATAATATAGGTAAGTGGATATCTGAATAAAATAAAATCTTTACGGAATTAGTAATAGTTAATTTCTCTCTCTTAATTATGGTATAAAAACAAATATACTTATAAAAAACCATCTCATTAAATACAATACATCTGTATAAAAACATTGATTAAACATATTAAAACTTAAGTCACGTAAAATAAATATATAAACGTGGATATGTAGCCCACGTCCCACGCCATATAAATTTTAGGCAATCGCACCTTACTAAGCATCACTGATTGTTTGTCTTACTCAGATAGGTTCGTTACAAAATTATTTACATGGCGTATAAGCGTTTATATAAATAAGGTATGATAGCGCTAGATGTTGGATAAAAAATAAATAAATACAAATATAATTTCCAGGGTTACAATTAAATGTATTTGTTGCTTTTTTTTATCATGTGCTTATTGTGTTTTAAAAAAAGAAAAAATATCACAATATCATAGTTAAAATAATTTTTTCACTAAGCGTGGAGTGTTATATGTACGTAAGTATACAACTCAAGACACAGTAACTTGATTTTTTTAAACAGTTCTAAATTTTAATCGATGTAACTCTGATAAACACTGTTTATAAAATGAATAGTTTTGTTACAAAAAAACAGATGTTTTTTAAAAAAAAGTTAAATTAGTTAACAAAAGCAAAACGGTCAATTTCGATAAGAGTTAAATGTTATACCAAATAGATTAGAAAAATCGTTAAATTGTGTATAATATTTATTTTTTAACTGAAAAATAATCAGATCAAGTATAAATAAAAATAAGAAAAAAAGAGACCTAAATAATGTATTTCATATTTTAAAACTATTAAAACTCAAGTAATAAAATATAAATATACAGTACATTCTCATTATATCGAATCTCAAGAGAACAAGAAAAAGTTCAATTTATCGAACATTTCGAAGTATTGAATTTTATTAAAATTCTGAAAAAAATGGTAAATAATTTGAATGCTTATAATGCATGATTTGAATACTTAAAGTACTAATACTACATACATATCAATAAACTACAATGATGAATAAATTAATTTTTTGTTTTTAAATTTCTTATTAAAGTTTGTTAAATATAATTTTTGTTTTTATAAGAATATACAAATTGATTGTAAAGACATTTAATTTATGCTTATTTTCCATTTCACCATATTGTATATGACTACAAACGCGTGAAATCATAATTACTATATTGAATGTACTGTTTAATTTTTTGTTCTTGCCGTTGTGAAAATTATTATTTGTGTATTCGAGATAACGAAAAACGATTAATTTTATTTCGAGTTATCGAGAGAAAATGATATTAAGTGTAATGGTAGTTTCAAGAGGATTTCAATGTAGTTCGATAGGAATCAACTGTATAATTAAGATGAGATTTGATTGATTACAGCATAATTTTTGTACAACAAATAATATAATAATAATGTAACATCTAATGAAATAAATTGTTTTTTCAAAATTATTTTCATTTAAGAAATGAAGTCATTTAATGGTTTTTTCATAATAACAAAATACATACATTCGCGTACCAAAGTTTTTTAATATCATTGAAGTGGTTCAAATTTACTTTTGTTATATTATTACATACTTTTATAAATTTAAATTTTAAGCTTAAATCGTTTAAATTTCATCTTTATTATATGTCAGAACTCATCCTCTTGTAATATTCTTAAATATTAAATATGTTTTTCTTTACAATGCACTACCCTTTCCTCAAATTCTCATTATTGCGTTATGCTATGGTTAATATTTAAAAGTATAATACATCTATTTCATGAAAATTATTGTTGATATTTTTGTATTCTTAATAAAAAAAAAAACTTTCTATTCAAACTTCAAAAATATGGTTTGTTTTTATTATGTTATTAAATTAATTTAATAAAATAATACAATTTTTAACTATTAATCATTCACTAAAGACCATTTTAAAATTACGAAGAATAAAATTACACAGATTGTTAAATCGCAATAATCAGATTTCCATAGCATTATTTTACTTCCAACACAATTAATGATTCGTAATCTATTTATAAGCTTACGGCCAAATCAATTTTCTGATTTCGTAATAAATATGGCATATTTTCTGAAACTCATCAAATCAAATTAATTTCCTTTGAACTTTTTCAGACATAACTTCATTCATTTATTTATTTTATTCGATAATATTAACATAATCTTAGTTATATTTGTGAAAGTTTAAACATGAAATTATATTTTTCTTGTTAAAAACTTTGAACCATTATAATATTAAATTCAATATTTTACCACGGTTGTATGTACTACCTTAGTATTAATGCAGAAACTTTATATTTATAAACAATAACTCTTATATAAAATTGTGATTACATAATTCATAACAAACGATTATAACTAATAATCGTCAAAGACGCAAATTAGTAAATCATTATGCTTAAATGAATTTGTATTATACGCCATTTTTGTTTCAGTTATATGAAATATTATAAAAACATCAACATACCAATTTTTTTTTTAATCGGTTAACAAATTAACGAAGGGTAAAACTCAAATTAAACTCTTAACTCTTTAAAAAATTCTGAATATAGTTGTTAATTCATCGGAAAACAGCTACATTTTATATGGAAATTGTGTGTATTAAAAATCGAGGGTTTTGTTTCTTTGACTATTATTAAAAAAATACAATTTCTCTTTTAAATTAAGTTTTTTCTGTATATTATCTACTTTTTATTTCACTGTATATCTATATTTAATATTTATAAGTACAAATATAATATATGAGTATAATAATATATGTATTTACTATATATTATTAAGCACAACGTTCTATTTAGTATAGACCTCCCATATAATTCCTATAATAATAAACGTCTTATTTCAATTATTGAAGATATCTCCCGGGGCCAAGATGTCTTTCGTGATACGTTCGCACAATTGGCCCAGATGGCGTTTTACGGGTTATTTTATTTTAAGAATAAAATAAGTTTTTGTCGGGGCACTATGGCTCCACTATCCAACGCTATCATTCCAGGAATTTGTGCATCATTTCTTAAACTTTATGGTTTAACTACATCTATCTTATCTAGTATGGTGACCCTTCTTATATGTTTCTAACTATAGCTTCAATGGCCATTCTACCCCATTTATCCACAAACTATTTGAAACACTCGTACTCCATTCGTTCAAATCGCAACTACATTGCGGATAACGACTGACGAACGAACAGTATGACTATCGTTTTGGTTGAAATGTAGATTAACAAATACCTGTAAACCAGTCCCTTAAGCTTGTATTTTTTAAAGATTTTTTTCTTAATAAATAATGATAGATTTTATATACGGATTTTGTTAAGGACTTAAGGATAAAATTCTATTTTTCATTTTTGTTTTCTACTCACCAAAAATTCCTCTTTATATTACGAACTATACATATTACAAAGTTTATTTTTTTAGTTAAATTTTTCTAAATGTTGATAAAATTGTTTTCTTTATCAAAACGGTATCCCTATAAGTTGTTCTTATAACTGTACAAAATTATTCAAAATACATGGGTACCTACAATTTATTTTCATAAACATTTTAAGTTTAAATTTTGACGAAATTATTTATTTCAACTGAGAATAACGATATTCATTATTTTGTCGTAGTTTAAAAACATTATTTGTGGGGACATATAATATTTATGTTTACTATTATATGTTGTACACACAATGACTAAATTTTCAAATACAATATTCTTGGAAAAAATATTTCAACCTACTTAACTACTAATAGTAAAATAAATTACTTGAGTAGCAATTTCAGAAAATATAACATTAAATATAGTTAATGATAAAGGCTGATAAATTATTTCCACTTAGAATAGTTCTTCATTATAATGATAATATATAATTGAATTAAAATTTAACAGATCTATTACAGTGATTCACTGAGTGTCAACTATGTATAGCAGACCAGTACCCTTTTGACCATCTTTTTGTTTATGAAATATATTTCAATCATCATATTTTTAGTATCATATTAGAGTATTTCAAGTCTATATTTTGACCAAAATTAATGGCTCTTCGGTACAGCCCCATGTGTTTATTTTACAATTATACAACAGCTCAGTTGATGACTTATTTTTTAATTTTACGAAAATTATTTTTAAATTTTAGAATGATTATTATACATTATTTTAAACTGAGAAGCGTTTGAGTAAGAATCATTAAGTGCAAAAAGCTGTTACTACTGCTCTGAGTTTTAAAACAACATTATTGAGTATTTAAGTTGATATATATTATACACTTTATACAGACCCAATTAGCCATTTAAAGTTTATAAGACTCCAAAAACTTCAGCTCTTATTAAAGTTTATTATTTTACGACATTGAGTATTAGATTCTTAATATATATTTTAAACAATTTGGTTTTTTGCAAAAAAAAATTCTATTATTAAAAAAAATATATTCAATCGTAAAAACTTTATGTTTATTACATTACTATACAAAGATATAATAATATAATAAAAATTATATATATTTTAATAAGCTCTACTATAATTCTTATATATTCTTATTTTATATATCTAAATAATCATATAATTAAATATGTTATGTAAGCAAATTAAAAAATATAAAAATAAATCTTATTTGTGTAATTTGTGTCTTGAATATTTATAAACTATTTAAAAAATGATTGGTGTATATATTGATTAAATTATACAATGTCAAATTAAGTATCAATTATTTAAAATTACACAAGATAAATTATTTAAAACATAATTTAGTGATAATCAGTAAAAAATAATTATCCAATGGAGTATTTTATTCACAGAAAAAGGAAATGGATATTTGCGTAGTCTAAGTTGTTATTTTTTAACATCAGTTTAGTAATTAGATACTATCAATTAGTATTAGTATTAAATACAGGTACTGATACATTTAAAAATAAACTATTTTTTTTGTAAATATCTAATATATTAAAGTAAATTAAAATAAATAATATACTATTTAAAATAAGTACAATTATTTTTATGTTAGACTTCGGTTATAATTGTATACATATACAATACAATCATTGTCAATCAAAAATAACAAGTTAATAATAATGGTTATATATTTTATAATATACTATATAGTTTAAACAAAAAAATAAAGAAAAATGTTTTACGTTTAATAGGTAAATATAAAATAGGTAATAACTAATAACCAATGAGTTAATTAACGTGTTAATGTATTATCCATCTGACCACCCGGCAATAGTTAATAAATCGATAGTCAATACATCATACTTAATAATAATAAAAAAAAACATACATTTTCATTTTAATATTTATTTTTAAATTAAGTAACAATCCAAAATATTCGTTACAAATTCAATTTCTTTTTGGGGTTAATAATTATGCACTAATACTAAAATAAATAGTGATTTAACAGTAGTTTAGTTAGTAGCTCTAGAAGGGAGAATCAAATTATATTTAATGAATACTCTTTTTTTATCATTAACATTACGGTTTCGATTAGAAAGACAAACCTTATATTTATAGGATTAAAACGATATTGACAATATGCTTAAGATATTATAATTGAACTTTTTCTTGAAATTATCTTAAACACTATGTCTATAAGACTTAAGTCATTGTTTACCATATCATTATCAATCATCATTATTCTCTAAACCTAAACATATTTTTAAAAAAATCTTCGAAACTCTCTGATACATAGCCTAATTTAATTAATTTTTCATTGAGTGCTTAAAATTTTACAATGTAGTAATAATTATATATTAAAAAGTATCTTAAATATTTCTATTAATATTTACAATATATTGCATCAGATATATATATTAAAATACTGTTTAATAGGCCAGAATATATTATAATGATAAATTTGTTAACATAAAACATTTTTACAACTATACTATGATCAGTTTAATTATTATTTGTTTCTTTTCTTATTTAATCACTATGCAAATCTTATGCAATTATGCTAATTTCCTATTTTTGATAAATATTATGGTATTGTATTTATACAATTCTTCGTCTGTAATTTATATTGAAAAAGTATATAACAGTGTGTTGTATTATTTTATGTTAAACCTTTATAATCCGACATTTTTTTATTTTAATCATATATTTTAATGCAATTTTAGTTTTATGATTTTAGTTATATTAAATTTATTACAATACTCCCTATCATTAATAATTATTGGTTAGGTTAAACATATTTTTGTTAAAAGATACAAACTTAAAAATTATTAATTAGATTCAATTAAACATTAAAAATTTTATTTTAATTGAAAAATTTCAAGATTTGATAAAATATTTAATTTTGAGAACTAATTTAATTTAAGTGTATCAAATACAATTTTAAAATTATTCTCAGCACGATAAAAATGTTAAAATTAAAAGGTTACTTGTTATCAGAAGCATTGATCAAATTATTAAAAACGCAAAAACCACAAAAAAAAAAATCAAATTAGGTATTATAAAAGCTAAACTTACAACGGTATTAAAAAAAAAAAACTCTGGTTTTAAAATATTGAAAAAAATTTCAAAGATTTTAAAAAGAGAAAGAAACATAAACAATGAACCACCTGAAGATCTGAATGAAAATGATATTGCATACATAAAGTACACATAAATACTGCTGATGTTGATCGAAGTTTTTCAATAAATAAAAATACGAGTATACTTATAGAATATAGATAATCAGAGGAGGTTGATGTACAAACACACTAAACAACTTTTGATTATCCAGCACAATAAGGTAACATATGAATTCATTTTTTTTCAATCATTATTAATGTGGGCTAATATTTTATAGATGGAAGATTAAGAATGTTAATTTAAATAAAACGTTTTCAATTAAAGTTTAACTGTATTTTTTGTAGCGTATTAGAGTAATTTTAGAAGAATATTTTTAAGATTTTTGTTCATATAAATCCGTTTTCAGTTATATTATATTAGTATAATTCTTGTGAAATAATTAGGTAGCTAATTGGCTACATTAACATCAAATAATTATAAATTTTACGAATTACAGTGGTACAATGCTAGTTTAGAGAATATGCATTAGCATTGACTATTAATGTCTCTATTTTTTTACATGAGAGACATTTGAGGAATAATAAACATTTTATAGAGGTTAAATTTAATAGTTAAAAATAATTTTATCTTGCCAATGCCTGAGAAATTACTAGTGCTAACTCTGACAAGACCATTAATAGTAAGACGTATATTTAAATAAAAAAATATTTTATCTATTTGTAAACTTAATCAATGCTAATTTATAATTATATGTTAGGACCAATATAATCAAATTGCTAAGTATAATATATATTGTGTGTATAATATATTATGTATATTTTGGATTACTGCTTACTAATTATTTATTTATAAATGTAACCTGTGAACTGTGTAGTGTATAGTTAAGTATATCGTTATATTACCGGCTTTGACTGAAATCGTGAAAAATACATGAATAATATATTTTGTATCCATTTCAACCTTTGAATCTATCACAAGAATAAAACTCAGATATTATGTTATTTGTAAATTTTAAACTTTAAGTTAATAAATATTCTAAATTTTTGTCAAATTTATTTTATTAGAAATGTCACTTCCTATTCGAAGATCAATTTATATAATTCCAAATGACTAAGCTCGTATTCACGCAAACCACTAATATAAAACACAGAATTTCAAAAACACGCCATATAACATGTGGTAATTACAGCTATTTGGCCTCCTCAACCCTCTAATCACATTTTAATCCATCCAAATTTTGAAACTTTAAATGATACAGACTACCAATGACAATTTGTTTCTAAAACCATATATTTGAAATTCTAACATTAATCAAATTTCTCTACACCATAGTACATACCTATATCATATCATATGAGAAAAAATACAATTTTGTTAATTCAAGTACGACATATTAATATACGTGAGAAAAAAAACAATATTCCATTTAAATTCACTAACCGAATTGTCTGTGTTAATAATAAGCGAGACGTTTAATGTTACTTACAAGCCATGTGTAACATTTTATGATTGCAGAAATTATTTAAGTATTACACTCAGACAGTTACATGTGTCTTATATTTTGATCAATTACTGTGTAATACGTTTATTTAATTTGTATCATGTTTTCCAAATAGATGTTACAGAATTTGTAAAAAACTATCTAAATAATTTCAAGAGTTCAAGCATGATACTATATTTAATAATATTTCAATATTGTTATTTATATTTTGTATTATGTATGTATATTTTATTTATAAAATAAAAATATTCAAAGCAGCGTTTTACAATCAAACGAGTTCAGCTGCAGCTCATCTCATTTCAACAGGTCTCCTATATGACAGCATGGAACCAGTAAATAATATAATAAAAGCACGTCGTCTGCATAAATTAGTTTTTCAACTATAAATTTAGTACATAAACAACGCGTCTTGACATTTCACGGTAACCGTCGAAATGGCTAGGATTTAACCATCCCATCGTCTAATAATTTTCCCGATGAATCGTATATGCGTGCATATGACACAAACGAGTAACTACGATGATGATGGTTGAATTTCACCTCGACAATATCAGTTTGCGCGTATCCACAAAGCATTGTGTCGGCATACATTTAGTATACTATAATCATAAGAGTTCAAAGGTGACAACGTCTCTAAATCCTTTCACGAATTTGTTTCGCATATTGGCACAATCATTTTGATTATTTTTTTAACGACTTTTCTCGTTTATTAATCTTCATAAGTAATTAAAACATAAATAAAAATATACGTAATCTAAATGAAGGAGGTAAAAAAAAAACATTTAAAAAACATTTTCTATTGGGATATAAATAATACCTATCCATATATATAGGTATATAATATATATATGGTAATACATTTTATAAATTGTGTCGAGTCCAACATAAAATCATAAGTTTTAAAGCGTCGAGTTTTATGATCGTAATTTATCATGACGAAAACTTTTTGATATTTTATGTACAACATTATTGCGAGAAAAATACATTCGAATACTTACGAAATATATTTGTCATATGTATGTACAATAAAACAATGTTTTAAGTGCAACACAAAAAACTTCGCGATAAACTTAACATTGCACGTGTTATATATTTCGTATACAATATATTATAATAAACGTAAATTGATAAATATTACGAAGAACTTATTTTGTTAATACCAATGAAAAAACGTCTACCTATATAGCCACCGCCTGTGTTGAACTATTTAAAAGTATATAAATTATACACTAACATGATATTTTAAAATAAAAAATTAAAAACATTATTTGTCAGTATTTCATTCTAATATAAATAATTTCTTGGTATCTCTTTCTTTACACATCTAATACTATTTATACAAATGCGTATCAATCAATATTTCTTTTGAACCAAAACATACATTTTAAATAAATAAAAGAATTTTTTTTTTCACTTTTGCCAAATATACGAAAAAACGATAGTTAAATGCGTTTTATCTTTTTCGCAGTTTTTATTTACAATTAAATTATAATTTATGTGGAGAATTCATTTCGTGGATATTATGCATTATATTTTCATCTGATAATGGCAGGTTCATATCACACAACCATTAAGCGTTTTTCAAAGAGAGTAGTAAAATAATATTATATGGATTTTATTAAGACAATGATAGAAGGTTATATGTGAGATTTTAAATTATATTGCTATTTTGCAATTGGAAAATCTATAAACCTTAAATAAATAAAAGTGTAGCCAGTATATTTAGTAACGTACAATAGTGAATATTATTGTCAGTTATTTTATTTTTTTATATCCATTAAACACTCTTATACTAATTCACTATTAATTATAAATTAATAGTACGAGTACTCCACTTAATGATAATATTGTACATTGAAATAAAAAATAATTTTTTTTTTTAAGTCAATGTATATTATTACAATATAACTTATAAATGTTAACTACCTACTATGTTTATTTATTATTTATATACTCAATGATAGTTTCAAAATATTTAAATTAATTGTTTATTGTTCATACGATTATTCTGTCTAGACCATTCTACGTCGTCTGTATTGAATTATATTAAACGATAATAAAATATATGTATATAGTAATATTAATATAATGTATACGATTTATTGTTGACGAATATTAGTTCAACCTACCGTATTATTTATAAACAAATAAAGTAATAATAGCAATATAAATATATAAAAAATATTCTTAGAAATACAAGCTAACTAGCCGCCACTATTCAGAAATGATTTTTGTATGCAACGATTTATCATTGGATTCAAATTTAACATCCATTACAATAATCTACTCAATTTTGTAATACATACTCGACATTTACTATACAGCAGATTAACCTCCATAGCTTAATTTAGTTCGTTTTTTAAGGAAGAGGAAGCACAGAAACCTATACTGGGCATGCGTAGATTATGAGTAGTCTTATTTCATCTGCAGAGATGAATTGTAATTTAATAATAAATATACCTAAATTGCAACATCACAGTCACTATCAAAATATTAAAAGGTGTGTACATTATAGGTACATTATTATTTATTAGATCATTACAAAACAAAACAAAATATTGTCGAGTTATAAGAATCCACGTAATTTGTTTTATGTTCGTTGGTACCAATTGAATAACAAATTATTAATAATAATAATCACAGAGTCTCTCACTACAGTTAAATACCATAATCGCTATAGAAATTACATTGAACATTTAAAAAAGCATAAATTAATAGTTACATATTATTAGTTATATTAACAAATAATTATCAACATAATATAACATTATTTGTATTTACATAAAAAAAAATTAAAAATGTTAATTTTTGCTTTCTTCTTAAAATCTTGGTGAACACGTCTTGTGTTTTAATATTCTGTGCAATTTTACAGTTACAAGTTCATCTCATCTAGCATCAAATATTTTTAGGTGAAAAAAAAATAGAGTGAAAATATTTATTTATTAAACATATTAAATTTCTCATATAGCTGAGCGAGTAAAGAAAAAAAAATAATAAATAGGAACGTTGGAGTGTTTTTATAAAATCGTTTGGCAATATATATTTTTTCTTTGATATTTTTAAAGAAATCCCCCTCCAAAAAAAAATACAGCCAAATTATAAATTGTTCAATGTGCTGAAAAAAATAAAACACACAGAATAAACTTTTTTTTACTAAATCGGTGAAATTGAAAAAGAAAATAATTTCGTATAAAATATAAAAAAATTATAGCAGCAAGATTTTTATTTTTAATCACTCGTCATAATAACAGTAAGCTGTTAGCGTTCATTCTTTAACATTTTGAACATAATTTATTTCATTTAAGTAAAGCATTGTTATCATACTTTCGATGCATTACATAGGACAGGAATGTAAGTATTATTTGTATTAACTATATATATTATTATTTGAACGCGCAAGTTATTAGCTCTGATAGAATGCTCCTACATTTTTTTTAACGAAATAAACTAAAATATTCAAATAAATACACTAATAGTATATACCAAGACATGGGTTAAATACATTTCGACTTCTCATCATGCATCTGATTTGTTCATTTGTTCTGATTCATCAATTTGTTTTAAATTAAAATAGCTAAGTAAAGAATGATTGATGGTGAAAACGAAAATATGATAAGACACCAGTTTAAATTCGTTTACTATACGTATTATTACGTACCTAATATATTTTATTTTCATAATATAATAACAATTTAATTCAATCAGAATAAATAAGCTGTAAATCACAAAAAAAAAACTGTTCGTGTATTTACATTAAACGCGCAAAAACTATTTATCATCAAATGTGTATTAAATGTTATGCAATAGTTATTTCTCTCATGGTTTCATTTCAAACAAAGAAAACACTAAAGTGATACATCATAATGATAGTGCACACTCAAGTTCACATAAGATAATGATATATATTATGTATATATGTATATATATATGCACATTTAAATATATGTTTAGTATATTAAATCAAAAATCTACTCTAAAATGTGACGTCAAAAAACCTTTTTCACATTATAGAAGGCACACACATACCGTAAAATAAAATATTATCTTATTTTTTCGCGCGGGTATATGCTATACTATGTATAGTAAATGGAGAACACGCGCAATATAGATTCCTTAGACTTTATTAAGCGATCCCGTATATAAGCTGACCGTAGATCGCATAATGTCCGACGGAAATCCATCGACTATCAGTGATCAGTCTATATAATATATAAATGCAGATAAGGAGGTTTCGTATTATAATATTCGAGGGGAAATATCAGGTGGACATTAAGGAGCCGTTTAATATTTTACCGACCGATCGAATGTATATTATAATGTAAACCTACCTACCCACGGTGTACATAATATTATACCAGTACATAGTATCTATTAATACCCCAGTATTGTATATCATACTAAAATAATATAGGTACCAACTTATACGGGGTGATTATTTTATCTAATTTATAACGATAAAAATATTGAAAATATAATTTTTTTTAAAAAATCGTTAATAGATTTTGAAACAATGAGAATTTTTTCGATAAAATATTCACCAGGTATAGTTTTATCATCACTCATCGAATATCACCATTGTGGTCTGTTCGAAAAATGCTGAATGCATTTACGGTCGCACACCCTTGATAACAAAATAATATATTCACGAATTCCACTCACGTGTGTTTGCGTTAAAGTACACACACGAGAACAAAACGTTTGATTGCATATTATATAGACAAAATGGCGAAAAGCAAATATAGTTTCGAAATAGAGCAGTTAACGTCCAGTCCTGCAGCAGTATACTGTTAATATAACGTACCGAAACTATTTTTTTTATGTCACATTATGACCCAATTTTGTATACTATTGACGTCAGTCGTGGATAGAATATCACGGAAAATCAAGATCCAGAAATGGGGAAAAGTGGTACTTTGGGGTTTAAATTTTTTTTTAATCCAATCAACATTTTAGGAATAAATTTAAAAAATGTATAAATACCTTAAAAGTATTAAACAAATTGAACAATTTTTAATTAGCCAAAAGAAAAAAATATTTTCGTGTACTTATCTGAACTCATAATTTCTCAAAATGTAAAACGTACGGCCGTAAAAATTAAAAATAAAAAACTTCAATATTAATTTTAAATCATGGCGTACGTGGAACACGGTCTAAACGTATTTGAGTCTAAGTTAGATGGATCGTCTTACGTTGTAGACTTTGAAATCGATCGTTTTAAAAATTAAATAATTAATTATTCGTTCTTAACTAAAACGCATGGCATTGCATAATATATAGTAAAATATAAGTATAATTCTACGGTCGAAACAGCGAAGTATTGCCAAAGTTTCAGAAGATATTATGATATTTCAACGGATTTACGTTACCATTTAATTATGTAATGGTTTCGCGTTTAGTAGGTATAATATTATACTATAAGGTAATTCGAGGAACGTAATTCGTTCATCGTCTTATATTAAGTCAACTATACAACATCAAAATTGCAAACGTATAAAGTGAACTTGTCAAATGTCACCACTTCTGTTAATTGTATTAGTTAATTAACTTAATACAACAACCTAATACATCAAATCTTCAAAGGAATCGTTTATTTTTGAGACAAATACGCTAAAATTCTATAATATTTGTTCCTGACGATCAAGAATATTTAGTTTCAAAATACCAATACAAAGATAATACTACACCATCTCGTAGTTCTGTACATTTTGATACTATAAATCGGTATAATTCGCATGGTAAGATCGTCGAAAGCAATAATAAAATTATTGATGTTAGAGTCGTAAAAGTTTTTTTTTTCTTTATCATCCCAGTTATCTTGCACTATATCATTGAAAGTATACTGTAAAGAAGTGACACACGATTCCGCCCAGTACAGTTTTTTTATCTATGGGATTCCACAAATTTTGTTCATTCAAAATAATTTGATTTTTTTCGAACTTAATACAATTTCGCATATATTTTGCACGTTTCGTTACCAGCTATTGTAAAATAAAAATAAAATAATCAAATTATTTTTTTTTTTTTTTTTGTTACATTAAAAATGAAAACAATAAAAAACAAATATTAATAATAAACTATAAAGTATATAAATATAATTATGATAGTTGTTTACAATTTTTTCCTTTAATATCAACGAATAATTTGAGATAAAAGTGAATAGTGGTAGTTTGATTTTTATTTATATATATATAGGTACCTCAAAAAAAGAATGATAATTACTATTTGTTTTAAAATTCGGTTGTATTAAAAATAAAAACAAATTAGTTAAAATAAATAGAAAACATAATATTAATAATAAAGTATCTAAACGAATATTATGATCACAATTTTTTTCTTTTATTCGAGCACCAACTTCCGATAAAAATTAAATAATGGAAATTTTATTTAATTTTTCATTTTTACGTACAAAACTATTTTTAAATTAAAATTTACCAGTAACGTCACCTAGTCATTTTGTACGAAATCGAATGAATACTAAGTTATACGAAGAATTGTGAAACATCACTATAAAGACTACTTGGTCGTCGGCTTCCGTTGATGATTATATAATACATTATAGTCTTATTTCATTCAAATATTTAAACATTGTAACTTTTGCGTATTTACACATAACTATGTAAATTAAAATTAGCCACTGTTAATAAACAATGAAATGTTATTACGGTCATTGATTTTTGAATAAAAATACTCAAATGTCGCCCAAGACACAAACGTTTATTTTATATATATGCAATATATATCGCGCATGTATATATTCATACACAGACGAAACTTGAGGCTGACGGCCGAACGGGATTTGGAGAAGCTATAGCGGCCATGTGCCCCCCTTAAACCGACTCGGACTCTTGGCTCGGACTCTCGCAGCAAAAACACAGAACATATTAAATAATTTCCCACGCACGGCGTGCTGGTCTAAAGGGACCTTCCATGTTTTATGGTTAGAGGACATGAGAAAATAGGACCATTTCCAAAGCGTATTACTATTACTTATTGCGGGCATATACGTTTGTGTGGAATTGGCTAAACGTCGTTGGGCCGATGTTCGGGGTGGAAAGTGTGGTGTGGTAGTGTGACACGGCCCGTGTAGGTTATTCCGCCTTTCCACGATTAAACGATATATTTTCTTTTATGCGATCTCGTCGCGCGTTGTACGAGTGTTAAAATAACGATACAAAGCCCCAGTCCGATTTTCCAACATTATTAATGTGCGTATATGTGATTATAAGTACTTATTATTGTAATTATTATCATAGACTACCTACGCAACAGAACTGCGCTCTGCGGAAGGCGTTTATAGTTATATAATATTCAAACTGTACGTCACAAAACCGAAAACAAGACAATAAATCATTTTTCAAATCGATTGTTAATATTTGTTTATTATTTTTTTTTCTAACCATGTGAACAAATAATTTTGTTGCGATATGCTTTAGTCCGGTAAGTGGATTCTATATATTTTACTGCAGCCAATTATTGTTGTACGGGACACATTTATCAATTATAGAAAAATCGAATACGATTAACTTAACCGAACATTGAATATTAAAATACCAATAGTTATATTTATTAAATAAAAAGACAACTTACATATTATTATCCTACATGATTTTTAAAATCATACTATAGAAAAACTAGAGTTTATAAATTTTTAAAAAATGTCAGTTTGTCAAGTTATATATTTTCCACACGCCTCAGTACTTTGGAATTGGTAGTTTGCACAAGTACACTCGTACTATCAACCTATCATTAATATATATGGTATGTACAGTGTTACTGGTGAAGAAAACACTCGTCGAGTCCTACGAGTAATCACTGGCTTTTTTTTTTAAGATCGATAAAAAAATATATGCATATTATACCTAACAAGAACAAAAAAATATAAAACCTAAAAGAACAATACAATTCATTTTTTTTTTAATATAAGTATATATATATATATATGAGTATAAATATATAAATATTGCTGTTAATAAAAATAAGTTAGCTTATAATGAATAATATGTTCAATAAAATAATATTCTACTCGATTATAATAATCTATTAATCTAAATTATTCGGGGTTATAAAATAGTAATTAATTTTGAGTAAAGTAAAGAAAACGTATTTAGTTTATAACACAATTACGTTAGTTGTTCATAATTATGGGTAATGGGTAATTTATTTTGAAGACACTAATAGTCATAAAAGCATTGAACTTAAGCAAATTAAATTATTAATTTCGAATAACGTCAGTATTTTTTTTTTAATAATAATAATAAAAATCGCACATTTTTTATGAATTATTAAATGTTTTTAATGCACAAGAAACAATTTATTTTTTGAAAGGAATATATAAACAGACATAATGTCTTAAGCCTTAATCTTCAAAGAACTCGAAATTGTAATCGTTTATTTTCAAATTAAACTACTTAAAGTATTTAATTCAGTGTTAATGAAAATAAATACACCTATTAAATGTCTTTCCAGGATTTATAGATCCTTGTTTTAAATTCATAGATTGTAATAGTTTTAGCATATTTTAGTTCTTTAAGTTATTATAAATGAGTTAAACATCAAATTTTAATTTTTACTAAAATGTATAATTAAATTTATTGTTAAATTAAATTTTTTTATTCAAAGAATGTTAGTATTTTACGCTCTTTTCTAATATTTATAATAATTATAACTAAATTATAAATTATAATTTATAAATAAAATTTTAAAGTATCAAAAATATTCGCAGCAAAATATGTATTTAATATATTTCTTTAAAGACTTAATCAAATTTTATATTTTTAAAATATTTTTTTATTAACTTATCTTATCTCTTTTTTTATGAAATAAATCAGATAATTATTTTAGTTTTTAAAATAAAATAAAATTCACTTCGTTCCTAAAATATAATAATAATTTATTAAGTTAAAATTATTATTTATCAAAAAAAAAAGCGTCACTAAAGAAATTCTTTAGGTAAATATTTTAATTTAAAAGTTACGACACAATTTATTTGAATTATAAATCCACGAGGAATCGACGGTTCGAATTTTTTTGATTTTAATCAAATATTATGCCCATTTGTGCAAACACATACATAATTAAAAACATACTAATATTTTGTTTATTATTTGTGTTTGAGATATATGATATTTGTTAATTATTATTTTTCTATTTGTTTAAATGAAAAAAATATTTTTGACAAATCAATAATGAACTATTTACTATTTATTAAATTAAAAATTAGTAGTGCACTCATCATTGCGTTTTATTTTAAATAAATTCTATTACGTAGTTTAAGAAAAATTCTACTATACATACTTTATCTTATTGTATATTTAATTATTTTTAATTAACATTAGAATTATTATTAATATTATTTAGCTTTTAGTAGTACTATTGCAGTTAGATAATTATAAACAGTATGTATTATTTTAATTCCGATTTTAATCTAAACTATAAAACATATTATTAGTCTTAACAAAACAAAATAAAAAATCAATATGGACTACATAATATAAACAATTCGATTATAAAGTTATAATATAAGATACATACACATATATATAAATAATATAAAATATTCAAGAAATATAGGGAACACATATACAGAATATAAATAATTAGATATAATAGTTAACAATGTGAGATAGCGTAATTTTAGTGATTAGAGATATTCATAATTGGGTTTTATTTAATAATAAAGTAAGAAAGGAAAGAAGAGGTTTTATGATATATGTGAATTCGAAAATGAAGGAAGTTAACAATGATCCATTATTTGAAGAATATTGAGAATAATTTTGACAGGAAGAAGAGATATGAGCATGGGATAGGTTGGCGGAGATGACATTAAAAGTGGATTTTGGAAGATTATTATTAGTTGAAGGAGTAAGTATAAAACGATCTTGCTTATTTGGATGATTAAAATGTTTAAGCTTTTTATAATCAGGTGAACCTTTATAATTGGCAGGATGGCTATTAGAATTATAAGATTCATATTTTTTTTTAGGACGATTTATTTTTATTTTTAACTGTCAATCAAATGTGTGTGGTTTTAAATTATCGACCTTATAAATTTTCCTTTTCAACAATAGAATAATTTGTACGGTATTTAACGGTTTAAAATTTGTAGTTATTAATAGTAAGTGTGTGGTTTTGGACGAGGCTCTTCTTTTCATATTTTTACTTAATAGGTGTGAACAGGAATATAACAGTTATATATACCATTATTTATAAATAATTAAATTCCTCATAAGTATCTATGTTAGAGATTAAACTGGTCAATAAATATTATTATTACATGCTTAAATACATATTTTAATTAAGTTAACCATATATATAATAATATACGTTAATAAGTGCTAGTAGTTTCAAGTTTCTGATATTAATATTTTTTTTTTTAATTACAATAAATTAATAAAAATCTTTATTTTTTATTTAAATATCAACTAATGTTTATAAATATTTTGTTATGATTTTGACTCTGACTCAAAACTTAGAATAAAAGTCAAGTATCAATTTTCATACATTTTTCAATTCATTATCGATGACAATAATTTCGAAAATTCATAAAATATAGTAAGTTATACATAAAAAAATTAAAACTTTAAAATTTTTTGGAGAGAAAACAGTTGGAGTATATACATACTAACTCATGTTAGTGTTTAACTGGCTAACAGTTTGTCATCAATAAATACTTTAAATATACTTTCATAAAAAACTATTTACTCATTATAATTTGTAATAATTGCTGAATATATGTATATGATTGGTGTCTGAACATTGATCACATACTTACTTACGTAGCTATAGGTTTATATGTCAACGCGAATATGAGGATCAGCAACAATAACGCCGTCCTAAATATTTAACTATCTCAGTTTTATAGCAAAAATAAAAGTTAATATAAATTTAATAGACATACTTGAGTAATAAATACTCTAGTTTCACTTACATTTTTCAAATCTCTTCTATAAATAAACAAGTTTTGATCAGATCTAATAAAATATTCTAGTCGATATACGCAATTTAATATTTAATACATATTATCTAATGGGTAGTTACAATAATGGCTTATAATCTCAAAAATTGTTATATGGTTACTATTTTAGCCCAAACGAGTAGATATCCCCGTATAACGTACACCCCCCAAGAGCGAAATTTTTATTGAAAACGGGGATATTATCATTAATTTTCAATATGAAAACCTCCAAATAGCGGACACATATTTCTCAATATAAATAATAATAAAATAAGGACAGAAATATGTGCTAGTAAAACGAAAAGGAATCTTTAAAAAATTGATTTTTTCACGCTAAATTGAATTATGTACGTATGGATTTCTATTTTTTCTATTTTTCTATATTTATTTAAATATGTATAGTTATTACTAAAAAATTAAAATAATTATATCATTAAAATATAAAATAATAATATTATTTAATTTGACCTAGCATATATTTTTTCCTTTTACATATTTACCTTTTATGGATTTCAATAATGTCCCCCTCTGAATAGCGGACACTTCTGAATAGTGGACGATATTTCGGTAACCGAAAATATCATGTATTTAAAAGTTTCATTGTAATAATAATTATAGTCTGCACATATTAATCTGTATGATATTTTAACTATTATTTATTTCTATCATCTAAGGATAAAAATAGTAAGTTATTAAGCTTTTCGATATTTTAACGTTATGTAATTTATTATGAATTGTAAATATAAACCACAAAATTATCATTTCTATCCTAGATTTTAATTTATTTTTGTATTATTTACTATATTCGTCAATATTATAAAATATGGGTAGACATTATAATTATAACTAATAAAATTAGCTTTCAATATTCAAATCGGGATATAATAATGTAAAGGTACAATATTGTATGTAACATAAATTTCAACATATTTTTGTACTGGAAGATGACGTTTTAATTTTCATCATAAACTACTTTGTTGGAAATAAATAAGTTATCAATAAATATTATAATATCATCAAACGCTATATATCCTGTAACTATAGCAAAAATAAAATCGATCTGCACATGAACCAATAACACTTTCATTCATTTCGGAGTTTGATTACCAGATGTATCAGCAATTACCCAGTATCAATACAAAAAATACAATCCTGAGGGGGCGATTGATAATATTGCCCCACACATACACCAACGAAAATATATTATCATCTCTTCCAATGAGCAATGACCCATGCATTAATGTATACACACTTCACTTCACACATATCCATATATACGTAGTATATTGTTATATACGCCATAATAACATTGTTATTATTATTAAGGGCAAGCCAATTATCTGGTAGTTGTTATGCGAGTAAAAGCTACACAGGGTGCACGCGGCTTTCGTAATTTTCATCAGTCGTTCTATAAATTCTATTGCATTATAATAACGTAACGATAATAAATAATAATATAATGTAATAAATATTTATATACAGACAACATTTTTATTCTTTTGAGTACCTAATATTTTCGTCACTTGCCAATACGACGGTACTTATAAAATATCAAAGTCGAATTTTAAATGATTCATTAACCCGAACTATAACAATGTGGATGTAAATTAAAGTTTAAACTTCAGTAGTATAATAATACACATCAAATATGACTGGCAACTACTTTTTAATATGAAAAGTGTACGCCAGACATATATCGCTCTAGTCAAAATATAAAAACAATAAACTACAGCACATGACATAAATTCAAAGTATCAAGTTAAAGCTGAGAATACAGAAATAAGTTTTCAGCTATAGTATAATCTTTTTCAGTATAAAAAATTAGATTAATAAACATTTAAAATTTTAAAATTAAATAATTTTTTTTTGAACAGTGGTAAAAATGCTTAGATTTTTGAACATGAATATCTTTTCTTTTAGGAAAATGAATCTAGTTGGTAGAGCAGAGGGAGGAATTAAAAATAAAAATTCCAAGTTCTTATTTATAAATTGGGAAAAAAAATGTATAGAAAATCGAGAATTTTTACGTAAAACTAGTTTTTGATAATACGATTTTCTTATTTGGATTTAATTCAGCTGTAGCTATTTGAAATTTTCACTATATATTTATATTAGCATTTAAAAATATTTTTTATCGTTTTGAACTATTTATAGACATTTAAATTTAAAAAATAATACAAGGTTACTCATAAGTTGTTATTATAGCAATTTATGTATTAAACAAAAAAAAAAATTAGTATGATATAATTCAAAAATATTATTCGTGGAGAACTAATTCAAAACGTCAATTAAAACTATATCGTTTGTCCTTGTTATAAAACAATTGTCGCGTACCTTGGTGTGTACAATATATGCTTATACCTACGGTATTATCGTCTTTAATTTCATAAAGAACTATTCGCCTACTAGGTTATTAGTAGAAAATACTACTATTACTTAATAGAAATTGGCAATTATTCAACTTTTTTAAATATATTTTTTATAAGTGAACTATCAAAAAATGTAAATGTCTCTAATACTTAGAAAAGCAAAAAGCACAACTTCGATTTTTTTTTAAATTTTCATTTAAGATAAGCGACAACATATTTAAATCTTAACAATAGTATTGCAATGAATCTATTTATAATACGGCTAAACTTATATTATATTGAATATGGTATGGAATTTTTCGGTACTAAAACAGTGTTTCACCCTGTATAACCATATAGGTATGTGAAACATGTGGATTATAAATTGTTATATTGCACCGTAAGCCGTAGTAATAATCGTCACCGTCCACTATATGTATTATATAACTCATAGTAATGGGGTGTTACTATCGACTGTATAACGTTCTGTTCTCGTGCATAACTTATCTATTCCCCTACCGTCCAAAACTTGTTTTTGTTTATCACGCAGTTTTTCCAAAAAAAAAAAAACCTTGTAATATTAAATCGTTTATATCGTTCCAATCGGATAGGAAACACATTTATCGAGATTCACGACAGAGAAGACGCACCCACACCCTCTTTTGTCTAATATGATATTATGTAATACTATGCGAAACGAAATTTTTAAAAATCCAATAACTACTGGTCGAAGGTGATCGCAATATCGAGTCATATACAATACATAATTTACGTCATATGGCTTTCGAAGATTGTTTGTGGCTATACATATTTGATCTGATTGGTGTTTTTATTAACCAAGAAAATTCATAATATTAATTATTTATAGAAAAATTAACAAAAAAAATAACGAACAAATGAGAATATTTACAAAACACCAGTTTACGGTCAAATCGATTTTGTTATATTTTTACTATAACTCAGATAGGAATAACTGTTTACACTGTAAATACTCGCCAAATGTTTTAATGTTACGTGTTTCCAAGCAAAAATATATAATTTTGTAAATATTTTTATTTTTTATGTTTCGCGTAGATAAAATGTTTGTTTCAAACATTTGATACAATATCCAGTAAATATAACACGTATAATCGGTACCGGAGTATAACATATAAGTAGTTAATATTCATATTATAACGCCATAACTGTATAATATACGTTGAAATAAAGTTTATTGAACGTTTACGATACGTATAATATGTTATAACGCGTATAATCAGATATTTTTGGTGATAAAATTGGGTTTATTTAACGTTCATTCATACGTTGATTATTGATTGGTCGAACTTATATATCCATATTTGGATATATATCTTTATAATATATATACACAGAAAAACCTCTCTTAATGGATAACTCCCAATAGCAGATGATTTCTTGGGGGCGGAACATTTTCATTATTTTTCTATGAAAAAACGTCCGAATAGCGGACGCCTATTAAAAAAAAAAAACAGGAATAACCGAAATTTTTAAGCAAAACCAATATTTAACAAAATTGATTTTCTTTTTTTAATATAACTCAATAACAAATAACCGTAAATACTTAAAATTTTCAAAAAAATATTTATGTTAACATTTCCAATATGAAATAATTTTCTAAATATTTACTTTTTGAGTTATTTATAGACAATTGGGATTTTCACTCTTGTTTCTTTGAATGTTGATAATATTTTTTTGGCTCAAGATACTCTTAAAAATTAAATATAATTTCCTTATAAGTTGTTCATTTACCAATATGTTTATTTTTTGATTTATTTAAAATGAAACTGAATATTATAGTGATATTATATTATATTTTAAATGTTAACAGTAATATTCGTTAATATTTTATTATACTAATTTGTCAATTGTTAAAACACTATAAATAAATTTAACATAGTCCATATTTTTTCCTTTAAAACATTTATATTTTATAAGTTTCAATAGATTTACTCCCTCTGAATAACGGACATCTCCGAATAGCGGAAAAAATATCGGTGACGTGACCGAAAGTGTTTGCTATTCAGGGGTTTTACTGTATATATTATACATATATTTCACGTATACGAATTACGATATGTATTTTTATTTATGGTCCTTGCTCTCTCGTTCATTTAATATTTTACAATATTTAGGTAATATTTTAACTCGTCATCGCTCGAGCCTATGTGTTGGTTATAAATGATAAATATTTATATAAGTGCGATTGTATATGTGTACCGAGCTATAGAAGATTCAATATAAGTTGATATAGAGAAATGTTTAAATATCAAAAATACTTTTTTTATAAACGTTGAAAGTAATAATTTGACAAGCATCTTCAACATTACTAAACTTGTAAAGTTTAATTTTTTAGTTCAAAATACCAGAAAATGTGAAAAATTTTATTTTTACCAAAAAAAAGATGAAAATACATGTTTATGTTTCTCTACAGGTACCTAATTTTAATTTTTCGAGATGAAGAGGTTAAATTAATTTCAAAATTATATAAAATATTCACAAATAAAATAAAATCGTAAATTTTAATTTTACCGGAAAAAGGATGGAAATACATATATTCTATACAATTCCATTAAAATTTTATTTTTGGGAGAATAAGTGTTATATAAATTTCTAAATATTTATAGAAAAAAAATTCTGAAATTAATTTTTATACCATTGACTTAAAAATATAATAAAGGTTTCTCATACGTTTTTCTTATAATAGTTAAAAGAATATCATTTTTTTTTTTTTTTTTTATTGAAACAAAATTTAATATATTTACAATCTGTATTTAGTATTTCCATGTTATACAATAAGTAAACTTGATTGACATGAGGGAGAAGTCACTCAATGGAATCGAGCATCCAGTGAAAAGCGATTTTAAGGAAAGAGTAAGTCTTTTACACTACACCAATTCCTTTTCAGGTGCCCGATTGGATTACTTGGGATTTGTTTGGATGATAATTGAGTGATTATAGGATTTGATTAAGTACTGTATGTTTTGTGTGTTTTTTTTGTAGGTGACGGTAGCAAGATTATTTAAGGTTGGAATGCAGATGTCTTTATAAAGTGAGTCATTGGTCATGGAGTACCTGATTATAATCATAGACATATAGACTGGAATGTCTGTATTGTTCTAGTATTTGAAAAAAAAATATCATGAATCATATTTTTTTTGTTTAAGCGATTGAGTTTCACTTTTTTTCAATGTTTAATAATTAATCGAAAAATAATGATTTTTTCTCAAACGCAGTTAGGTATTTTGTTGTCAAGTATTAGAAAAAAAATAGTAACGCTTTTAAAAGTTAAAAATTCGACAGTTATTACTTCTATTATTATTTTATATAACAAATATAAAATATAATTTTGAAAATATTTAGACACATTTTTAACTAGTTATATCATTAATCTATTCTATGGTATGACGGTATTAACTTTTAATTAATTTGCTATATTTTTTTTCAAACATTAGTTCAACCTAGGTACCAAATTATGAAAATACTAACAATAATATAAAATGTATAAAACAAAATTATATAACACAAAATACTTTTAGAATAATTTGATAATCAAACTCCTTACTCTGAATTATTTGCGACAATTTATCATTTAATTAAAATGTATCAAATTAATTTCAGTTTCATTAACAGAATTATTATAGGTACACAAGAAACTTTCTATATAGTATAACGAGTTTTATATCTCACTTTTTTTGGTTAAATGTGAATTAATCTTAACCTATTCTGGGAAATTATAAAACCAACACGGGTCTACTGGCATAATCACACCAGGTTAGGTGGTATAATTTTAATGTTAAGAATTTATAAAGAGTAAGTTATTCCATCAAATAATATGTGTATAAAATTGTTTTTAATAATATGGAATTCAATTTTTTTATATTAATCATATAAGTTACATTTCCATACTAACTCATTAGTATCATAAATTTCATCCAATACACAATCCATAATTCCCACCCATTCAATTAAGAAAAAAATTTGAGGAGATTTATTAACCTAAAATAATATACCATGTTAGATTCCAAATTAAAATGTATATTAATTATCATTTCTACTTATTGTGCTACTCCAACGCATATTGTAAATATTATTTTTATAGTAAAACAAAAAACATATACGTTTGTGCAATTTTGTAATTTTGAATAAGATACAAAGATTAAAATATAAATAACGTTGCTTTTATATTTTTTCTATAACCAACGATTTTATTATTTACAAAATAAAAATTTTAATACTCTATAGATATGTCAATTCAAAAAAAAACATATAATCTTTGTAATTTAATTTATTTTTATCATTTTTAGTACATAAATTAAAATACTATATTATTACATAATACATTTAAAGTATCACTTAATTTGTATATGATGAATGTAAATACATTTAAACAAATATAAAAATGTAAACAATTTATAAAAACATATTTTATGTGTGTCTACTATCTACTTTTTATTGAATGAATTAATGAACAACAGTTTTTAGTGATTACCTATGTAATTTCTTTATTTACTATAATATTATTTTTTTATAGTTATTATTACATTTCAAAATGATTTAATATGATGAAATCAATATTTTCAAATAGTAGAATTCATTTAAAAAACAAGTTACTGAAGTGTGTCAAGTGAATTATGATAAATGTACCAAATATTAATATTAAAAATATTTTGTTTAGTTTTTCATTGGCAATGAAACTATCTGAAATAGGTACTTATACCTGCAATGTACAAACAATTATAATAAAAATTATGGGAAATATTTCAAGAATTCGTCTATATAGTCTTCATGTAAAAAACTATTTAAAAACGATTTCCAATTACAGATATATTAATTTAACTACAAATTACAGTGATTAATTGCTTATAGTATTTCATTAAATACTATAAGCAATTATTCAAAAAATCTTAAAAAAAATCAAGAGTGCAGAAGAAATACAAACATAACCATGTGAACCAATAAAATAATATGAGACAAATTTGTTGTAATCAGAACAATTGCATAGATAAATAAATATTCTTGAAAATTATTAAATTAAAAATTAGTAATAATTCTCAAAATAATGCATACGGATAAATATCCATTTACATTCTAAAGAGAAATACATATCTATACAGTAATAATTCATTGCATATTTTTATTTTTGTTATACACTATTTATACACTCCATTTTAGTACAATATTATATTAAGTATATAATTAGAATATATTTTTTGACGTGTATTTTGTGATAAAAAATTAGTTATTGCAGCGACACGATCGTTTGTAAAGTTTATTAATTTATTCTAACGGCACTATCGCAAAAACTGAAATAAACATAAGAATAAAAATATTTTTTTAATGATTTATTATAATATATATAATGTTACGTATAATATAATTTTTTATAATATTTTTTTAATACAAATACGAAATACAAATACAAATACGCGTGTACCTATTATGTAATAAAAATTCTATAACATATATAATATATTTTAAAAATTAAATTGTTGAATCAAAAAATTGTGTTTAATATGACATAATATGTCGTAATATTAAGAAGTTATAAATTATAGTAGTAAGTAGTGGGATATTTCTCATATATAAATATATATATTATGTTCTACATTTATAGCAACTAAGCTAGAAATCTATTCCACACAATGGTGTTTAAAGTACATACCTTAGCATATTTCTTAATTTTTATACACTTAATAAAAAAATAAAAATAAAAAAAATAGTTTTTGTTTCATATTCCATGTATTTTATACTCAGTTATTTAATGTAAGTATTTTCTTTTATTAACGATTTGTGCAAAGTAACTTTTTGATAATGCAATGTATTTATTTTTGTTAACAACAACGTTTTATTTTATTTTTTAGTATAATCAATTTTTTACCACATTTCATAATGCTATTGTAACCTTATACCAATTAATATTTAATACATACCATGCTGCGTGACTATTGTATAACTAGAAGTAATTCACAATAAGTTATATATTTTTTTAAATGTCGAATAATTGTGTTTAACATATTTTATTGATTTTAACTTTTAAAAATTCCAGGCCCTAAAAATCACTTTTATGTATTTAAAATAAACAAATTGAAATAATTATTTTTATTAAAAATAATTTAAATTTTTTTTGATTGAAAATTTGTTGATTTTGCTTTCATATAGTCAAATTGACTTGAGTTAATTTAATAATACCTAACCTAACCTATATATACAAGTAAGGGCTTTTATAGGAAGCATACGAAATTGAATTTTATTTTTAAAATATGAATGTTTTTATACTTGAATATAGCAATATGAGTATAAACAGTATGGTAGGAGATATTTAATTTGTTTTACATCTTGTTTTATATACTTACGATTTTCAAATGATAATCTAAGTTAAATATCTCATAAATTAATAAGAATATTTTTTTCTGTGAATTTTAACTTTAAAATTGTTATGTTTTGTTAATCTGTTAACGGGATATAGCTACTCAATGATAGATTATTTTGAAGATATCTATTGTTTATAGTCAATATCGCAGAAACTAGGATTTTCGTGCGCCAAGTCAAAAGAGATTACACTCATAAATCGAAGCAGTATACAGTCATTTTGTGCCTACAATATATCATATAGAGCTCATTTGAAAAGACTTCATGCAGTTCACTCCATAGATATTAGATAATTGTGGTGTTTATACATAATATTCTTAATATTATTATGTTGTATTAATTCTTGTTTGTGAAGATCAGGAGTTATAAGCAATACATTTGATATCGTTTAATCCAAGAAATAAATTATTAGACTTTGTGCTTACAATAATTTAAGGTACATTAAATCTGTGATAATTTCAATACATTAGATACTGTGGTACACTGTGGATATCTGACAATAACCATTAACACTCATAAGTTGTATTTATCTATGCATTTATTAATTAATTTGTAGTTCGTTGTTATAAATTAAAAATAATCATCAAAGGTAATATGCTGTCGATATAATGTAATGATTTGATTTTTTTTTATTTAGTGATATCATTGGTTAGTAGACTGTGGGTAATAATTTTTTACTGAATATTTGCATTACTTAACTCTCATAGACTGCAGATACCAATTGTGTTTTTATAGTTAAGCCAATGTCAATGCTATTAAATAATTTCGTATTTCCATAAATATTATTACAAATATTGTTTGTTAAAACGCTACCCTTATATCTATGTTCTATGTTTTACAAACATAAAACACCATTTTTAAGAAATTTATTAGTACCTAAATGAAATACTACAATAATTTCGTAATCATAATAACTCGCTTTAACATATAAATATTGTAAAAATAATCCTCAAGAAAGCATAGGATAATGTATTCTTACCTTTAATAATAATAATATTCTTTATTCGTGGAACAAAATTTCAATTACGTAAAATAAAATATAAAGACATAATGTAACATAAGTAATGTTATAATATAAAGTAATACGCTTATAGGAATAAGAGAGATAAGTTTAATAATAAGCCAATTCTCTCTATTATTAAAAGTCATTACAAAAAATCAGAACTAATGAACACAAATTTGATAAATTGTTAAGTTTGTAAGAGCAAAACAACACATATGGGTGTAATAGCGTACTCTTAGAATAAATACTTATAGTTTTGATAATATTTTATGATCATAACTTATTAAAAATATCATAAAAGATATATAAATAAAATACAATAAATTGAATCCCTAATCATATTAATATTAAAGTCAAATCATTTATAATTTCGTATAACTCGTTAATTTCCAATGTATTTTGATGGATAATTTAACAGCAAATAAAATAAGGTAAATCACGGCTATGGCTGATCAGAGTGACATGTGTTGACTAGACCAAAACTTATATTGTTGCTGACATATATATATATATTTATTTTGTCATATGGATTAAGAATTATGTAGTTATTTTAATTGGAGTAATATTGACTGTTTACATAATATTATATTTGCAATATATTTGTTAAATATTTAATTGAATACATAACAAATATTATTAAATTGAATGATATTCACAAACTCGGTGATCAAATATCAAAACTTTTATAATCTTATTTATAAAATATTAAATAAAATAAAAATACTTTAACTATCTAAGGTTAGTTCATATTTATATGTAAATTATTTTTGTCCATCACTAAATTTAAAATTATTCTGGATATTTTATACTAACTTGTTACACATTTGCATAATGTTTTTGACACATAAGAATATGACGTAATAACAAATATATTAGCTCTGAACTAATTTAATACTAAGTATTCATTTTTAATTTATCTTTACAAATTTAATTTAATGCATATACAATTTAATATCAATTGTTTGTATAATATAAATAACTTACCGTAAGTCACATCAATGGTTGTAACAAATTCGATCACACCAGGTATTTTTGACCATTCATATAAATGGCATCATTATCTTTATATTGATAATAATATATGTATATATAAATCTAATTACATAAGTCACTAGTAAACTTAGTAATTATAATTTTTAATTACTATTTTTTTGTTATTAATTGGTTTTTTGATCTTAAAAATATTATCAGTACAGCCACAAACACCTAATGTTTCATAATATAATTGAAAAAACAATTACATTTTTGAGAACACATTTTTTATTTTTTGGACTTTAAGTGAAGGGAGTTAGAAACTATTTTTGAGATTGTGTTTTTTGATAATTTTAATATTGTTTGAGTACTTATTTCGATGATTTTAGGTGCTAATATTGATGCTATACAAAGCAACGCTCAAAGTATTGTATAGGTTAACAACTATTTATGTTAATTTATTTTTATTTTGTTCTTTTTTTTAAATAAATAAGTAAATAAGTATTTACAATCTATAATCTAATTTTTGTATAATCAGTAAGTATGATAATTTCAATAGATAATATGAATGGCATGATAAGAAAAGTTCTCTAGTGTACTAATATTTTATTTTAATCTCATGGTATGTTGAATGAATTCAATTCAATATAAAATATAATTTTAAATTAATACAATATACATATATACCAATATAATGTTTTAAAATGTACATTCTACATTCAATTAAATCGGATATAATTTAAGGTCTGGTATTGTTGAAACATTATTTTGTTTATACTCATATTGTACTGTTAACATCATTTTAGAATCAAAAATGTATAAAAAGTGTTATTATTATTCGTGTATAATATTGTATACGATTCAAATATAATTTCAAAAACGTTTCGAAAGTTTTGTATTATTTATTTATTTTGCTAAGTATGATAATATCTCTCCGACATATAAACGAAAATGCTAATGGTTTAAGCTAAATTACTGGTCAATGATATAATTTAACCTATATGGTAAAAAAAAAAAGCAATCAATAAAGAAATATAATCAAGTTAATTATCCTTCAAGTTGATCTTAATAGCCAATACACTATATTCATCATTATATTCATTCATATTCAACGAACAAAAGTTTATATTCCTTCTAATAGTAGTTATAACTTCACGTCGATTTTTTCAAAAAACAAAATCATGTATTCATCAAAAAGGAATTAAAAATCCAAACTTCCACACGGTGGCCCCTCTCGCAATGCGCAACTATTGCCAGGCTTATTTCTACACTAAAAATTATTGTGCCCATGCCCCGCGGTACGTGAAATCCGACAAAGACCACCAAACAGGCGTGTGCACCAAACGTCATCTCTGGAAAATGTACGTCAGGTTCAGTTTCCCGCTCTGCTCTTGTATCGTTAAGGTTGATCATTGAACGACAATCCGATCGCGGGCAACCGAATATATTACATCACACATCCGTCATCATCGTACACACCATGCATCGTTCGATTTTGATTTTTAATTGTTGAAAAGCAGTTTTAAATCAAATACATTGTGGACCGTCGTTAACACATTTTTTTTCAGTTTGGACAAATTGTGTATACTAATACTAATGTTTGCAACTTATTAACTTATTATCTTTATAAAGTATAAGTATATTGGCTTACACGAGGGCAAATAAATTAAAGTTTAAAATACATAATATATATATATTAATATAATAACAATAGAATATCGACGTCAAATCTGAATTATAATTCACTATAATTGTACTGCAAACGATAAAAAAAAAACTGTGTATGTATTGTAATAATAATACTTAAATGAACAAAAAATATATATGTTATATAATAATGAAATACGGAAAAGTTTTAGCCTGTTTAAAAAATATATTTAGAAAAGTTTATATCTTGTACATTGTTGTTGATGATATTTTAAAGCATTTAAGTGTTGTAGTTTTTATGAAAAAAATATGTAGGTATACATATATTACAAAGTTATCATATTTTTATTATTTTCACAAAAACAATTATGCTACAACCTACAGAATGCCAATGGAGGCTATTATATTAAAACAATATAAAGTTTGAAGTAGAATATACCGAGATTTGAATAATATTGTTTGCTGTCTTATAATATTACCGGAACTAATCTACCTCTCAAATAATCGTGCCAACCGCACCTTTGAAGTAGTTTTAAATTTCTATTATATATATAATGATACGCACAAACCTGAGTATAATAAACAATAAACATTGTAAAATATAATATATAAATTCTATACGATTGTATTGTTAGGCAAGTATCCGCGCGTACACCGATCTATAAATTGTATGGCACGTCAATTATTTCGATAGGCGCCTACTGTTAAAACTACCACTATACAGCTGCATCTCGCTGTAAGTTTCTGCTTTTTGCAGTGGTTTATTGTTCGCAGCCCGAGTGATGACGTGTCGTCGCCACGAATCATCGATAATTTCGATTAATATGTGTGAAAACTCGGACTACGAGCCTGCACGGCCACGCGACGATGCCGTATTGAATTTCGAATTTGTGCGTGGATATTGCAATCAACGAACGCGATGTTTTACGATTCGTATTCGTGTCCCGCAGGAATTTGCCAATGCGCGTTCGTCGTGCAGTGATATATTATGTCGAACATCTTTTGCAATCGCTGTCGTCCGCTGAGTTTGTCGTCTCTCAATCGCTCCTTCTCCCTCATTCCTCTCTCTCTCTCTCTCTCTCTCTCATTCACTCACTCTTTTGACCGGCGTTGTCCAAAATAATTATTTTAAAATATTAACCCACCATTTGGTACCCACAGTAAGATTTAATTTACACGCAAAGCACACGTTCTGTTCAGATAGTCATCGACGTCGATTAAAAAGTAATAAATTATGAAGTATAATATTATATGCGAAATATAAACAAATAAATAAATAAAGCGTTAAGCGTTTAAATTAGTCGTTCGTACACGATGCATATTTATATATAATATTTATCCAACTTTATATCGCAGAGACACTATGAATATCAAACACGTATTCCAATGGCGTGACTTGTAGTAGGTATACATACGTGCAAACTCTAACGAATAAAAGCGAAAATTAAATATTAACGTTTCAATTAAATCGCATCAAATTGAGTATCTGAGAGTACAAACATATGTGTAATTATAATATTTATGTATCGCAACATATACACGATAAATTATAAATACCTATACCTTGATCGGTGTAGAACATTCGTAAACAAAATTCCCATTTATTAAATCTAGACCAATCTTTTCTGTCCAAATACCACCCAACCTATGTTATACATTATTGTCGTTGATCTCATTTTTATATGCGCTGTAATCCTATAATATAGATGTACATTAAAACATATTAAACCCTTATTCCTACGAAAGATTTCAATCGAGGTAAAATACAATAGAAGTGTATACTACGACTATGACATATTTTTAAAAATCAATTATCATATTATTATAAAACTATCAAAATATTTTCCATAAATATTATCTAAAATAGGTACAAAGCGATAAAGCTATTTTAGTTGTACATTAAACCTTTATTTTGTTATTGATACATGTATTTTTTTACAAAATATTACCACGAAAACAAACATAGGGACTTGTAAGTACAGCATATTCAATATTAAAACGATTTCGTATACTGCACCAATGTATTATTAGAGGTATACACAACATAAGGTTGTAATATTCATACTTCAATAGTTCAGAAATTGGCTTATGAGAAAATGTTATAGTTTCGATTAATTTTTTTTTTTTATTTATTATGATAATTTGGTGGAATTTTAAAATAACCTAATTTCATCAAAAATAAGAAAAACCAGATAGAGAAACGCTTTTTTTTTTTTTTTTTTTTGTTAAAACAAACTCATCATCATTTTCATCGAAAACTCAGGTCATACCTCTTCTCCTATTAGAAAAATAAACAATACAAAAAATGAAATAATACATTTTTAAGTGCATATAAATTATAGTAGCATTATTTGTGATTTTAATAGTAGAAATTCTATACAGTGTAATTAAATTTTTTTGTTACTCAGAGCTCAGGTGTGAATACAAAAGAAACAACATAAAAGCCATAGATTTCCTTTTAAATTTCACAATAATTGTATTTGTTGTCACTATTTAATTTTCTTTATATTGACTATTTCTAAATTAAATATTTTATGTACATGCAATTTTCATAATGATTCCCCCTATAATTAGAAGTATTTAAGTTTATTGTTCAGTACTCCTTTAGAAATAAACTAGAATATTAAAATATTATATGATAATAATACATATTAAATATACAATTTATTGAAAAGATTTAATACCTTTATAATGATTCGATTTTATTCCATTAGTAATTATTTTGTATTTTATGTGATTAGATTTACTTTGTCAACATTACAATCAATTTTTATTTTTTATTTTTTTAAATAAATCAATAGTCATTTAAAAGGATAACATAAATAGCATATTTACCATGTTAAACGAATCTTTTAATGGTTATTAAATATTTTTCAACCAAAACGTAATTTTTACATTATTCAATGAATATATTATAATTTCGGTAATAAATAATATTAAAGCTTTGAATATTATTTGTTATGTGTACCTTTACTTAAACATCTAAGAAATTAGAATATCTTAATAAATGCATTACACATAAGCGATAGACGTACTCTTTGTGAGGGAGAAGTTACTCCCATAACATTTTATAGTGGTTATACAAATATATCGTTTTTCGTCCATTGTTTTAATCTCTAATGTACTATTAAGTGATAATATTTTAACACAATTTTTTTTTTCGTTTGGACTTGAACATTATTTTTTGTATCCACTATATTCAGTTTCTAATTTGTCATCAAAATATTTATATTATAAATTTTAATGGGTAAACTTAAAATTGTACTGATTCTAATACAGAAAGTACTAACTTAGTATATATTTTACTAATTTCACAATTTTACAAAACTTCAAGAATTGCTGTATAATTTCTACATGTATACATATAGATGTATTGTTGGTAAATTATTTAAGTAGTAGAAAGTCAAGAATATCAACTCCTCCCCGTCATATTTGCAATACAAAAATCTATTATATTCCTACTCTTCCAAAAAGAAAAAAAATACTCCAATTACGCCAATGGCATAATACATCTATTACTACTATTACTATTATTAAGCTTCTACAATAGCTTTACAGTTAAACGTAATACTATTTACACTGAAAAATATACATATAAATATAGAACAAAATAAATACAAACTATGATTATGTATTGCAATTATAATAATGAAAAAGAATAATAGAGAATAAACAAAATTGTTTATATTCATCATATCTACACCACTGAATAAACTATTGACTCATGACATTTTAGTGTAACATTAAACATAAGCGTTTTATAGAAATCATTTAAATACGATGTAACTAATACAATGGTAGAAATAATTTATATTAATTTCTTTTATAATTATTTAGTAAAAACAAAAAATAATATTTATGTTATCAAAATAATCAACTATTATAAAAATTTAAGATTATTGTTATTATACTGATTTGTTTTTGTAAAAAATATTTTTTGAGACTATTGTAATAACAGTATTGATAACTGCATTAGTAGCGGATTTTGGAACAAGCCAAAGTATTGAAACCACAAAGTCCAATAAATATTACATATAATATACCAAATTGCAGTTGTGATTAGTACTTATTAATGTGGTAAAAGTATAGAACTCTGCTTTCAACAACAATTTTAATAGCCAGTTGCTTGTAAATGTCATAAATTAGTGATGATATGTACTAAATCACACACAATTCTATGATAAAATTGAAAAAACTTATCAAAAAATTAGACTTCTTGTAGTTCGCTCGATAATCAATGTCTTCTAGGACTTTTAGAATATATTTATTTTAAGTATAGGGACATGAGCCATAGGGAATACTTCTGATTTTCTGTGGTTCAGTAAATCGATACTGAATACAGTACACTAGATTTAACCAACACTAGTGTGATAAATAACTCGACACATATAAATATACTTTCATAGCTCCCGACCAATTAGTATTAATTTTAGTGGTACCAACGTGTATGTACTTGATAATATGATATATTATAACAATAAAAAATAGAGCAAAGTACGAATGCGATCCCAACTGCTGATAACGTACCCAAAATATAATCACATGAGATATGAAAAAATGAGCTTTGAAACATTTATTTATAACATAAGTTTTTAAAATAAATATGGAAAGGCTGTATAATAATAAGAGGATGAACACATTCATGATGATGATGGGCGCACAATTAGCGCTAACATTTCTATACAATTTGTCTATGGTCATCCTTAGTATTTCTTTCGGTTACATCTTACATGATAATATATTATATATCATACGTATCATAATATATATGCATATATATATTATGTACGGAATATGCATGCGCTACACTGCGTTTTTGAACACTGAAAGACAACAATTATTGAGTTCACGTTCATTTTTTGGACTTTTCATAAACAACGTAGTAATAATCATTTAAAATATAAGTTCTTAATATTGTTTTTAACCTAATCATATCGTATAACATTAAACCGAAAAAATCCGACAATAAAATAATATTGTTCCTTGATTATTGTGACACCATCAGATGAGTGTTGATTTTGAGTAACCGAAGTTTATTATGCAATTATACAATGAATAACGTGCGTGAAAAATGACGCGCAATACTTGAAATTTCTATATTATTTATACATTTTCACCCTGTAATTCTCGTATCGTTATCCAATAACAAAACAGTATAAATGTGACATAAGTACAAAAAAAAAAGTATAAGTATAAAAATAATGTTTTAGCTTAGTTAGACATCGGACATTGTTTTTTGATAATGTCCCGAAAGATATTTTTAGTTAGTTTTGCGATACACAAGTCTGTAAGTCATCAATAAATTGAATTTTCAATTTAAAATAAGACCAATTTTACAACACGAATGCATAGTATTCACAATATCTTTGTTTCATAAATCTGATGAAATTTTTCATTCATTATTTTTTTTTTACTCAGAAGAAACATAAAACTACATTGATTTATTAAAAATGTATTAGATAAAAATACTAAAATTAATCAAAAAAAAAAAAAAATGTAATTTAACTGTAATATCAAAATCTGACAAATAAGCGAGTATATGTATATAGAAATCAAATTCGAATGTGTAATACGACACAGCGACTTCCTCAACACAAAAACCAAAATGTAATAGCTACAATACAGTTGTATTGTAAGGGTTATAACAATGATATTCCAATATTTTTCATTATTAAAATATTGTTGTTGCCAATACATTGCACTGGCCACCATTCGGAATCTTTTTAACACGATCCCGTATAATTATGCATCCCATTGGCGCCATGCATTCTGACCGCATTGACACTGTTGCTGTCAGCAAGTAGGATATTAAAGAATACTATCTATCATAGTGATAGCTACGATAGCATATGTGCGGTTCCGGACGTCCGTCATACAATACAAATGTGGGTCATGCGAGAGCCTGCGCCGTTCGATATAACCGATGAGTGGTTATGTCGTTATGATATACCTGTCATTCTTCATCGATATTTTGTATTTTATTTACCTTCATAATAGTATATTATGAAATTCGGTCATATAATTATGTGGCCAACGAATGTTTGTGAATAAGTCATATGGTATTTTTATTAAGTACATTAAATACCACGATTGTTATAGGTGTATTTGGGCAAAAAAAAAGTATAAAACGTTTATGAATTGTAAATGGTTACTTCTATAAATATCTCGAAGCGCTTAAAGAAATTATTTACGTTTCAGTAATTTTTCACCACCATTCCGTGACTTATCATTGAACCGTTTTAATACTCGAAAGACAAATTATTTAAAACGAGTCATGACTTTTACATTTTCCATTCATACTTCAAATATTTATATTATCTATTAACATTTAATACGAGTAAATATAGGATCCGGTCATAAGTCTTAGTTGTTTAATACAACTTTAACGCTAGTTGGCAACTTCTTTCATTTTCCCTTTTTTTATTGAAGTTATGGCAACTTTATATATTTTATATAAAGCCAAAGAAATTTATCAAATGGAGACGACCTAGACGTTCATCTGACTGGATATTAAAACGTCTTGAAAACGATCTTATTTCCTGAATAGTTGCTCTCAGCCATATTACATTTTTAATATTTTGATCAGTGTTAAGAGTTTTTCAACCATTTCATAAGAATAATTTGATTTACTTTTCTTTGAATATCATTGTATTATTTTTATCTCAAATAATAGCATCTACTATATTTCTTTCATTATTTTTGGTTAATAATTTATTTTATGTTCATCAAAAGTATTTATATTTACAACGTGTCACGAGTTTTATTGATTTAAAACATACTTTGATATTTTATTATAGCTTTCTCCGGAAAAAGAAATTAAACGTTAACAATAAAATCGTTACCGTATACCTAACTTTAATACTTGTAATTATTTATTATTATTTTTTTTATAAAACTCAACTAGTATTTAAGTAAATAAATTGTAACAACAAAGCCCAAATGTACTTCTCTCTTGAGAACGAATTATCATTTAAATCATTTTTTTTGTTATATTAAAATGTTTAGGTTTCGGTTAATATTGGCATCTAAATTGTATTTTTTTTTTAAATACAATTATAATACAATTTCTCTTATAATATGCATACTACTACATATTATTCTATATTATTGTAAAGCATCAATAAAAGCTTTCCACCACAACTTCACTTTGAACGTTCATGTATTTATTTGCTGCAAACTGATAAAAAAATATATCTATAGATGCCTTTAAATCAGTTAAAGTAAACAAAAAGCTTGGACTCCATTACAATCATTTAACAATATGTACGTTTAAAGTGCAAAATGGCCAAAGAGAGACCTTTTATAGCTCTTAATTTACAATTATTAGACGAATCTTTAGCCATAAATGGACGTATAAAGTAAATAGATAACCTAGTGTTTACTTAAAGCATTGTGTATTTTGACGGTGTCTATAAACTGGATGCTAACCTTTTGATGAATGACATTATGCTATATTTTAAATATAAAAAAAGATTTTTTTAACTGTCATCTATACCCATAAAAATGATAATAAACGGAACCTTATCGTCTTTAGGTAAGTAGTATAAAATAAATTGCGTTAAGGTAGTATAAAATATTTAAGTATTATTAGGGAAGACCGATGCAGTTTTTTAATTTCCAAATAAAAGTGACACGAGATTATACAAAAAAAAAGAGATTACAAAAGAAAACATCAATATGAAATCATTAATTTAACTAATTTTAATCTACACCAATGTGAGAATCGACGTCAATCAATTATTGTTAGTAATTTTCAATTAACTCCATTTACTAAATATTGTTATAATTTATTATTTTTCCTTAATGCATCAAATTTGGTCAAAATATATTCGAAATTGCAATATAAGTTAACAAGTTTACATTTAAAAATTGGATAACTATTAAGTTTAAAACGATTAAATTTCGATTCACAAAAACTATCATACAATAAATACAATATAAATTTATAAAAAGACCTTATCAAATGAATATTTTTCATTATTAACATAAAAAATTATAAGTAGATAATGGGTATATTATTTTAATCTTAAATATTTATATAATATTAATTTGTTTAACTATCCCTTAGATTCTTAACGTTTATATAAATAAAAATATTATTATTCTTTTTTTAGTAAAATTTATTTTTATTTTTTTACTTAAGTACGAATATTGAAAATCAAATTAATTTCTGTTATAATTTATAATAAACATTTAAATAAGTAGAAATTCGCACATACATTTGTATTGTTCCACACCACTAATCGTAGTATCAAACAGTCTTTTTTTCGTTTAAATTATTATGGAAGGGACGTGATATCTCTTAAAATAGATTTGATTTTGAAAAAAATTAAGCTTTTAGGATAATATAAATATAAAATATGAGATTTTTAAATAATTATTATAGACTGCATATAGTGCATAAATTATATATGTATACTCTATAGCAGTGATGTTGGCAATATATATTAATGGATTTTTTAATTATTTATATTTTATACTACCTATAATGATATTTTAAACTATTCCAACATTTTTAAAAAAAATTGTATAATATTTGCAAACTAAAAATTTTCTATGAAAATGTTTTAAATAAATATCATAGTTATCCGTACAAAAAAAAAAAAAATAAATTCTGCATTAAATTCAATTAAACCATTTAGTATTCAGTTTTTTTTTAATCATAATTTAACATTTTAATAACTTGTAGTATAATTATCGATTAATATCAGCTATTATCATAGTTAAATTTTAATTTTAAATTGTAAATTAATTATTTACATAATGTTCAATATATAATAAATTTAAGCGCAGTTATTGGTTCTATATTATTATAATAATACCTATAACTAAAAATGCGTACCTATATAGACATAACTATAACTTTAAAAATGTTTGTTGGATATGAATAAAATGATAAGTTTTAATAAAAGTACATCGTTTATTTTTATACTATATTTTATTTATATACTTAATATTTGTAAATGGGTTTGATTCTAATTTTTTTAGATTTTATTGTTGTAATATAATTTTGTTGTGAAATAATGTGATTCACTTTATCACATCACAATAATAAATAAACAACTCAGCTACTAACACACGTAAATGGTGGATTAATATTGTGGAAAAAAATGGATAAGTGTAAAAAATAATTTAATGTGAACATATGAAAACATTACCTATTTATAGATGTATTAAAAACACATTATTATTTATTGGAACTCAGTATGCTACAATTAGTAAACGTAATCCAAGAGAAGGTTTCCTTATTTTATGTTGTTTTCCTGCTACGGTAATATACCATGTATTCCTTGTAAACTTTATAAGCTTATTTATATTTTACAATAATTAAAAAACATTAATGATAACTATTGTTATGTTCAAATTATAACCAAGTGACACTCGACGTAGGATTAGAACTACGAAATTAAAAGCCTCGTATTCTTATTTATATTTATTTACGTATATTGATTTTTTTTAATAACTTGTACAGTAGTTAAATAGTGTGTAGTGTTTTACTTGATATTTTCTATAAATTATAATAAATAAAAATCGTACAAAAATGAATTATTGAATTTCATTACAACATAATTTAATATTATTGAATCAAGTAAAAGAATTCTATCAACTAACATATTATGTAAATTTTTTTCCTTGGATAAACCTTATTAACAAAATAACTATTCTTGGAAAAAAAAGTATAAATGTATAAATTCAAAGACGATCAAATAACGATCAAGTCATGCACGTAACAAAAATATATTATACTTCAAAAATATATCTAAAAATTATATTTTTGGACTGATTACAATATTTTTGCATCATGTTATATAAGGTATATTTTGTATTCTGCACAACATACATATATATTACATGCTATGAGTACAACACAGATTAACCTATTTGGTTATGTTGATCGAATATAACGATAACGAACAAACTATTATAGCAGTACCTAATAGTATATTGTATATAAAAACATAAATATAAATATGTTTCTAACGACACGAATTAACAAAGTATAGTAACAGCATTTATACGTTATAAATTATAATAATGACAAGCATAGGACGGTTGTACTTGATTTCCATGGTGTAAATTTATAATAAAAATATTCTTTTAATTTATAATAATTTAAAACTATTATAATAGCAATCACATAGTAAACATAATATTTTTGATTAAATTATTATACTTAAAAATATATATTAATGAACCATATAAATAAATACTTTTGTTTATCAAACACAATGTCAAATAATGTGATTTTTTTTGATTTATTGCCCTAATATTCCATGTTTTATTTTCAAACATTAATTTTCTATCATTGTTATTATTATCTAATGAAATGTTTTATTATAATAAAATGACAAACTTTTACTTTAAATATAAACGACATATCTGTAAGCGAAATGTTTTACATTGTACACGAAATACGTATATAATTAGTATTTATGCATTATAATTTTAATATTTAATTTATACCTATAGCAATAATAACTTTCGAGTAATAATTTCAAGTAATGGTATGCATTATATCTATTAACTACCTCATAGATAAGTTTCTAAACATCTCCTTGATATTGCTACCTGTCATGAAAGTCAACTGAAAAGGTTCTGCCAGGTTGCCAGATATCATTAAAGTGAAGAAAAATGTTAAGTCCTAAAATAATACAATGACATATTAAATAAAATATAGTTTAATTCATATTAAATTATGGAAATGTATTTGAGAATTTTCAGGATATACAATATTTAATAAGTATTTTATATAATACTATACAGTATTATGATACCCTAATATACATTTATTATAAGAATATTAACAATATATGATTTCGAGGTAAACTTTGACCCCGAAATTTACTTCAATGACCATATTATACTCTCTATTAAAAATAACGCATCTGCAAAGGTTAGGTTTTTTAAAATACGCCTGTCGAAATTTAAGCGATGGATCTACATTAAAAATATAATTTTACTTATAAATAAATCGAAAAAAATTCAAAAAATTCAAATGTATATTTATAGCATAGAAAAAGACAAAATGTTGAAAATTAAATCATTTATAAAAAATGATAATATAAATGACAAAAAATATATTTTTCTACATTTTTTATTCATTTTTAAGTTTTAACAAAAAACAAAATCATTTTGTGAAAATCTGGCTGTGTGTAAATATTTTATTTTTATGTTTTCGTGTCTTATTTTTTTAAATTTTCCCGATTGTTTTGAAAAGTACCAGATATTTTTGCTTTTGACCTTTCAAAGTACCAACTAGATTCAATTTACTACCAAAAACCATTTTTATTGATCCAAACGGTAATGACAGATCCAAAAACACACATGTACACAGCATTGAAAAACCATTACATGGTGCGTTGAGTTCCATTCAGAAATTTAAAATACAAAAACAATACAAAAAATAATCAAATTCAATTTTATTTGTATTTCGATTGTACATATCTTATTTAAGATAATTCACCCAATTATAATTTTATAAAGAAAATTACTTGCAGCGTTGTTTCGTAGTCCATATTTACCAACTTATGTGAGTATTTTGTGTTAGTCTTTTCGACATTTTCGTAATTGTATGATATATTACATTTATTTAACTTTATTTTAGGATTACTGTGGTTACAGTATTCTTATTTTTTCTTTCTGTTATTATTTTTTATTGTAACTTTATCGATTATACATAACGTAGGAAGTGGGAATCTTTGCTATTGAATATTAGAGTGTGGAATAAACAAATTTAATATTATACAAATTATTAAACATGCGCAGGTAAATGCTAGTCGATGGGCATCTTTAGTATAATATAATGTATTTATATGTCTTCCACGAATGTCTTACGGTTATTTGCCATTTCAGCTTTTTCATCGTTGCCGTTTGTCTTGATATTCATACAAATTAAAATTATTTTATAACATTCCGTTTGACAGTCAATGAAATACTGAAAAATATTTTATAACCATTTTATATATTTTATTGTCGTTGTTTGTCTTTAAACAGTCTTCTAAAACTTTAGTAGGAATTAAAAATACTCGTTACATTATATTCTGATTTACAGATTTTAACGACATAACGTAGGACAGATTTTATGTTAAAACGTAACTGAGTTAAATTCTATTTATTCCTGTCTTATAAGTGTTTTTAATTATTCAAATTACCAATTATCATCTTCTTTAATATTATTATGTTTCCACTTGCTTACTTTAAACAAAATATTTAGCCGAGAAAACCGGTTCACATCATACATAGCTGCATTTTATTGCTTATCTCATTTTTATAGTTTTTATTATATTTACTTATATAATAAATTATTATAAGCTTTTTTTAGATTTATTTAAACAATTTTCATGGTCTTTATCGTATTCTGAGTATGGATTTATTTATTATCGTTTTTAATTAATTTATTATTTTAAGTTATTTTTAAATTACCTATACAATTTCAATCAGTTTTTTTTTTTTGATTAAGAAACAAATGTAAGAATTTTATTCATGTAAGAATAATAATATTTTAATTTTTTTCATAAAATATGAACATCATTATTATTTTGGTCTAAGTGGTTTAAATTTAAAAATATTAGATACTAATCAATATTATTATCATAGAACCTATTATTATTTGTGTGATATATTAGAGTCTTAAGAAATCGTATGAACGAAAATATTTTGATTTAGGAAACTATTTGATAAAAAAAAAAAAAAAAAAAAAAAACTGCACTGAGGTGCATAAATAATGGGTAAACAGTGTAGATAATTCTTAAGATTAATTGATTAATTAATTTCCCATGTTAAAATCTATACTAAAATTAATTAACTAAACCTGTTATATTGTATAAATCCTTATTGTATCGACTTAATGTTTAATAATCTATTATTCTAATTGTAAAAGATACAATTAAATAAATAATAGTATTTTTTTTTTTGTCATTAGCATGCTACAAATTAAAATTATTATAGGTACCTAAAAATGTAGTATTATATTTTATGTGATAATATAGTCATTTATAAAAAGAAATAGTACCTACAATTTCATTAAATTATTCGGCAAAATCAACATCAGAAAATGTAATTTTAACTGTCGTCATTGACACATTATGATCTAAATTAAAATTGATAACAAAATAATATTATCAGCTATCTGATTGACAATTGAGATTGTTGAGTATTAATTATCTTCTATTTAAAATTTTGAGTAGAGTGGGTGAATAAATTGTTTTTATTAAAAAATTTTATATACCTAGAATAATAAAACTGCTTCAATTTTAAAAATCGAGGGTGGTTCCTGGGATAAATTGTCTCTAGTTAATACTTTGAAAAAATGTCTCAGTATTATTCAAAAAAATCAAGAAAACAAAAAAAAGGAAAAAAATAAGAAAAGTTATACAAAACTCGTCTTTGAAACAAAATCGATTCAGTTTTTTTTTTATAATTAAAAAATGAATATTAGTTATAAAGACTTGAAACTTTTTGGCATTACGTATATTATTATTTTCTATATTTTCTATAAAAAATTAATTTTTAATATATTTTGACTAGGTAATTTAAACTTTAAAGCTATTCAATTAAGCATTTAACATTTAAATATTTTATTATTCTATTGTAGATTTATGTTATTTACTTTTAACAATAATGTATGATATTATAATTATTTATAATACATGGGAAGTTATTTACAAAGATAATTCTGTCATACTACTATAATAGAAAAATAAATTATCAACTATATCAACCAAACAAAATATAAGTAGTAATTATTTGATATATCGGAATATTTATAGTTCTTCAAAAATGTTATTTAAAATTTAAAAAAAATCAATGTAAAACTATTAGATTTCTTTCTAGCAATTATACAAGAAAAACATAAAATACTTTTCAATCATCGACTTAATAATAAAAAAATTAGATAATTTGGATTTAAAATACCTGCAAACGTTTCAAACACAACAAATTCATTTGGGCGTTTCATCAGTTTTTTTTCGGATAAACCATATATAAATAAAATGATAGATCAAAAAAATTAAATGTTTTAAGGGGATTTGGCAAACAAATCACTCCTTAAAACATATTTAATTCTATTAAATTTGGATAATATTAAAAGAAATTCCTTAGCCATTCTTTTTTTCACGTTATTACTTGAGTTTTAAAAAAATAAATCGAAGGTTTTTCGAATATTATCAAGATTTACAGTTTGTCACACTATAATATATTTTCAGAAAATAATAATAACAATATAAAAAATGAATAGTATTGTACCAAGCTGTAAAAAGTTTATTTTAGTAGGTACTTGTTCTACACATATAATGTGATTGTTATTTAATTACAAATTAATAGGGTTCGAATTTGTGATGGAGCCGGCCAGCTTTTAACTCACCCGAACTTTGGTCAAAAAACTCTACGCCCTGTTTTTCAAACAACGAGGCAGTGATTACGGTGTTAGGGACACTCACTAAGCTTTTCCTGACATCGAATCTGAATTCAATTTGATAGAAATTAGCTTTGAATAGGTCATTTTGGTGGGCGTTTTCGAAGAAAGACATTATACATTATAAAAACAATTTCCTAGCAGGAAGTTTAGTACACTTTGGGTTCTGTTTATAAATGTAGCCATTATTAACAGCGTTAAAACAATAATTATGTTTAATGACTCGAAACTAAACTATTCTTATGATTTAAAAATAAATAAACATAGCGGATTACCCTATATAATATTGTAAAACTAATACACTGTATATTGGGTAATAATAAAATATTTCAAATATTTATGAGTTATTTTTACCAAAATAATTGTTTATAATCTTTATAAAATATGAATATTATCGAATTCATATAATTACTAATATGTAAAATAATAATAGTAATTAATTCATGGTAGTATTCATATTTTGTTATAATGAGAATAAATGTGTGCTTGTTTATCAAAAAAAAACTAGTTTCCATAGAAAATACATAGATTTTTTTTAGACAGATGTTCAACATAAATGTTATGATATATAATACATGTAAAAGACAAAATAACAACTGCCAACCACTGACTTGTTTTTTCTTCGTTCACTTATGCGCTTCTCAAAGTTTATGCCTAATAACATTTGACAAAATGCTGAAATGCAAAATCTACAAAGCAAGCACACCAACACAACCTACATGACGTATTTATGCATGGTGCATGCAGTATCATTGCTATAATCTAGGTATGATGGGACACATCTTAACCATGAAATATTCAAATTCAATAGGAGCGACTGAAACATATCTACTTACATTTCGGTGTATTTGTAATCTCCATAAAATATGTATGCGTAACAGAACCACTGTATGGTAAACAACAACTAATACAACGCAGTTTTATATTGTAAACATAATAGTACCTATCAACAAACTAAAGTTCATATTTTCATAACAAACTCAATATTATCATCATTATCTCCGACGTATCACATTCTGCCAACCTAAGTAATAACGTAAAAATTGATAGATAGTATAGATATAAGATTTATTTTTAATTTAAGTATGTGTTATATACATATTATGATTTAATTGTAAATTAATATACATTTTTACGCGATTACCTTACTCCTAATTTTATGAGGGCTCTCAAGACCATGTGCTCAAGAATCTAATCAAGTACACTGTGTATAGAATACTCATTTAAATTATAATAATATAATATCCACCTTACCTGTTTTTCCAGAATATATATATATATATATACAATATACATATATAACGTAATAACGCGATGAAGTAACACCGATAGTATTGAGTTGCTGGGTATGTAAGTTTAAGTAAAAAGATAACACAGATTTATTTATTTCGAACGATAGGTCTAGTTTTCACTCCTCGGATGTGATGTTGACAGAATATGTTGTTACAAAGACTGGTGCGTGTGCACTGATTGGAGAGACGATTTTTGTCGAGCCGGCCAAAGTCGTAGGCGGTCCCATCAAAAGGCCACTGCGTTTCCAAAGATCTGGCTTTACCCTTGGTTGCAGAGACTTTTATTGGACCATCCCTTATCTCTGTCAGCACATGAGAAAAATCACACGTCCTACGTTATATTGTCGCAGACGCATATGGCGTGTCTGTGAGACCTTGCAATGTAAATCGTCCCTTTCATCATCGATAAAGATGTTTATTGATATTAACCGTTATCCGTGCGCGACAACTCGATCATTACTAATTTATTATATTTAAACATCTGAGCAATTATTATACTTATGATATGAGTAAAGAATACATATCGTTACACCATATTCTTGACTGTCCTTTAATTTTAATAATTAATGTAAATGTCGTAAAGAGATCACTAAAATCTATCAATAAGAAAAACTTTAGAAATAGTTGAATCCGTATCGCATGGCGGTATCATTAAAAGTCTTTTCATTTAAGCTACTAATATTACATCCTTGAAATTTAGCATAAAAAAATGTGAATATTTTTTTATTTTAAAACATTTTGCTCTTAAATTTATATATTCAGAAACGAAAATCGAATAAAAATATATTATAATACATTAGTCAAGTAAAATGCAGCTACCTTAAGCACATTTTGCATTATTTATGATTTTTGTTATATTATTAATCAATATAAGTATAACTTTTAAGTCAATTATTATAATAGTAAACTACAGTATTATACTATTATATAGTAACCATTTATGTTTAAGATCGATAAATTAAAATGAAATGTATTTTATAAAATATACTTACAACGAAATTTATCATTTTTATACGAATTTTAAAACGGTATTTATGATATATAAAACCTAACTACCTATATAATATCTACTATAGCCTATAGGTAATATACTATAGCGTAAGATCATGTTTCATTGCAGTTGATCTTATAGCTACTTACGTTTTTAGGTAGGTAGGCAGCGTAGATACCAATAGGTAAAGCAGTTACAACATATCGTAATCAGACTTTATTTATCATGTACAATAAATTATAATATTCTCTTTTGTTTTGTTCGCGAGACGGCTATAGTAGTATATTCATCTCTAGATCAAAACGTAAACACCGCAATATAAACATTTTATTTACGTAAACAATAACAATTGCATAGTTTTGAAACACATCTCCGGTGTGTGGTTTGAGACATTTTTTTTTTTGTCGTTTATCGATCAGTGATAATCGCATCATAAAGTATTTATCATTGTGTATGCTAACCATATGATTATATAATAGTAATATGGGGGACGGGGTACTCAGGGATACAACAATATTATGATAATATTATGCTGTAATATGTTCGGGTAGCAATAATATATCCTATCAAACCCCGTTATAATATTATTGCAGGTCGTCGTTATAACTATATATTAGCCCCAAAATTATGCGACGTGCAAAAATTACGGCGGTAATAATGACGATGGCGATGATAATAATGATAATAAATATTAATAATAATAATAACTTTCAGTGAAAAATCGTACTGGGTTTATGCGGTCACCGATTACGCCGTTCTCATCCGGTCTCGCTCGAACTAATATTAACCCTCCGAACACGAATACACATATATATGTATGTAATGAATAATATAATTTTGTTTTGTGGGCATACAGTATGTCCTGCGAACAAAACAAGAACGCGCCAGGCCAGCGTGTGCGCGACCACCACTACTGCCATCGCTTGTTTCGATTGTTTTCGACGTTGTTGAAGAACGATATCTCATATGACGTATTGCACACCTATTATATACGTATGTATTGGTAAACAAATAGTGCAGACAGTGCAGTATTACTCTTTTATCGCAGACCACTCGACATCCATTAGCCCGATCTCGACCGAGAGGCATCGAGAGTTGTACGATAAAAAAAAAAGAATCTCCCTGTATATACTAAGTATGATGACCCACCGCTCGCTCGAAAACATCGTTTGTCACAATATTTTACCGCCAGCGGCCATCGACGGTAGGTTTTCAGTTTTCAATTAGACGCTCTCACCTCGGCCCCTACTAGATCCTATGTATACACAACAACGGCCGAATGAAAGTGTGTCGTTAAAAAATATTCGTTGCACCGTCGCCGTTCTCGTGACGGTAAGGCGTTTATTTTTTAAGTCGTATATTTCACTTGCACAGACACTCGTACTCCGTCGTGACACTGGTCGTAGAAAGCTTTGGTGAAGGGCTACAGAGCTTACAGACTCTTAGTGCGGGGCAAAAAAAGTAAGACTATTTTAAAACGTTCGTTTTTTTTTCATTCTATTTAATAATATAGACTGCGTGATGACATCATGTACACTATTGATCGGAGACCCATAATGGTACTTAGAGTGTGTTATCAGAATTGCAAAACTTCGATTATTTTTCGAGAGCTTCGTGAAAATATATACTTTAGTGCAGCCCAGACTCATATTATAAAGCATTGAGCTTGGTTAATAGCGGATTTCAGAGCAGAATGACACGTCAATTTCGGGTTTAAATAAAATACACCCATCGTATAGTATATTATATAATAATCGGACGCGTAATTTCAACGAGGCCAAATCCCCATAAATCCAGGCGATTAAACTCGATACCAGGATCCCTTACTCTATATGCTTACCAATTTTGCGGCAAAATAATATCTGCCAGCAGATTCCTAAACGTATTAACACTCTTGTTTTTTTTCTCCTCTATATATATAAGTAGAACGTAACTACATATATTTAAAAAATCATACTCACTTCTTGTAATTGAAAATAAAATAATATGAACACCAAGCTAAGTTTTATCGACGTCCTTTACCTACAGAAAATTTCAACTACCGAAATGTTTGTAAAAAGTTTTCATGGTATATTATAATATCAAATTATGATTATATATTTTATAGCTTAAAATTCACAAAGGCTTATAAGTTATAACATACATACACGTTAACAAGTAAAATCCATTTTGAATTTAAATTAATTTCCAACCAAATTTTCGTTCTATCGAGTAGTATTAATATATTAATTTGTATGGATATAATTGTAAACGTATTGTTGCCTTATTCGTAATTCAGTGTTCAGTATTGTTAGCTTGTAAGCTATTTAACTATTTTATTCATGGTATATTGTTATAATAACGTTCAGCAAACGTAACATACAGTTTTAATCTAAAATTCTACTCTTAAAACAAAAATACTTAGCAGTTCTATACCTCGTTAAATTGTTAATGGTTATAAACCAACTATGTTATTAACAGCTGACAACACATCAAAAATATTGTTCGAAAATCCACGTGTGCAATCAGAAAATGCTTAAGATATTTTTTTAAATAGTTTTTTAAAAGCAGCACATGAGTAATAACAATAAAACGGTATAATTAATCTCATAAGTCGTATAATACAAATAGAATAATGCTTTACATTGCAGAAAACGATGACCGTATTGAGCGTTTAAGAATAACGAGTTGATATGAAACGTTTCGACCAAAGAGCCATTGAAATTAAACTGTACAAATACCATGTTCAGCCTAATCACTCTAATTTCTACTCTTCAAACTTTTAGCCAATATATCAAGAGTACTAATGATACAATTCGTGTTCCTCCTCACTTATAGTTGTTGATTTAAGGAAGTTGTAGTATTACAAGTCGAATAAATGAGTTCAATCAGTATGAAGTTTAACTCGCTCTAAGACAGTAAAATGCATCATGTAGATAGAATATAATGTGTTCTCTTATTTGTTATAATCGAATCATATATTGTATATTTATATCTCATATTATTCAAGTACATTTAAATTAAAATATTAGTATCAAAATAATAGCTTTAAATTAATAATTAATTCAAGTACTTTAATATAGGGTGTAATCGGATGCTTATTATATACAACTATATTCATGAAACAAGTATAAAAATATAAATAATATTTAATAATACACGAAATAGATACATAAAAGTTGGATAAATACAACAAAAGTTCAAAATATAATTGATTTTACTTACTATATAAATTGTATGTTTTTTTTTTTTAATTCGTAATTTATTTTCCTTTCATTTTTTTTATTTCTAATATTAAATTTATGCTTAATTAATATAACCAATATTTATAAACAAACAATGATATGACCATTCCTACGTATTATTTATAGCTAACGTTACTAACATTACTTCTACTAAAACATAAATAACTAAAACTATTTCCTATTAACAACAGATTTTTTTTTAATTTAACACATTTTCAGTATTGTTTAAAGTTTTTTCTCTGCCTTGTTATGTTAAAAAATTTAAAAGATGTATCTTATTTTGTTTTCTATGTTAATTTATAATTAATGACAATTTATAAATAGTATTGATTTTCAATCACTTTATGCATTGCCTAAAACCAAAACTCGCCAGTTAAACATTATTTAGTTAACTAAATTGGTAGACAATAAAATCATTATAGGAATCTAAAATAAGTTTTTTATACATTTATATTTATTTTTTAAGTAGATACTCGAGGGAAATTGTCAATATCAGTTATTTAACTTCAAAAGTATTTATAGGTAATTAATATCACAAATAAAAATGTCGATATAACTTTTTTTAGCAATATTAGCTATATAGAACCTTATCTTACTTAAATATGTTACTGGACGCAAAAGTCAGGTGATTTTGAAATCTGCTTTGTAATAATTTGTCGGTTTTTATAGCTTTTATGTTATTTTTATCTACAGTATGGTTGTAATATCATTGTACATTTTAATTTATCTTTCTTTAAAGTTGTTTTTAGTATATCTATAGCCCATAGGCACTTAAAAGGAATACTTTTTATGTTTCTTGTACATCATAAAACCTCCAAAAACCAACTTTTTAGGATTTTTTCTCCGTATACTCAGGTCTAATAGTTGCTCGACTTATAATATAAATATATAATACAAAAAAAATATTCGTAATAAGTAAGAAATATTGATCTTAATCTGAAATATTGTTATCATATTATAATATGATGTCAAAATATATAATCGATCACTTACATTTATATATAACTTAATAATTCATTTTATAAGTGCAGGTAGGTAACATCAGTAGTATTTGTTTTCAAAATGTATTAATGTATAACCGTATACATTGCCACCTAGGTAATATACCTACGAGATTCATAGATAAATACGTTATGTAGATGAAATTTGAAGAGATTTTGTCATAAAATCAGTACCAAATTACTATCCAGTAGGGAATATTATTTAACCGTATCGCCTATATGACATAATAATATAGTGATGTAATAACAATTTACATAAATACATAGTATTATAATATATCGTGTAATATAGATATCAATTTTTTTGCCAGAGATTACAATTTTGTGACTTATATTTAAATGCGACGAATTGACGCTTAAACTCCTCGTAAATGTATCTAAAATCGATACCAGCGATATCAAAAACGCGTTGTACACGCATATCTACTTAAAATGTCTCGTACTGACATTTATCAGTTATTCTGCATTAGTTATGTATGTTATGACTCATCAGCGCTGCAGGCCATAGACAGCACATTATCGAGTCAATGGGTGCGTCTAATGGACAGGTATTTAGAGTGGTCGCTGTTAACAGACAAATCGGGAAATGGTTTTTACGCCCAGTCGATTGCATTCTGTTCGGTGATAGACACTGTAGAGGTAGCTTGTCACAAACTCTGTTTGATTTTCTGATCACGATCTTCACTGATCTATTCATTTTCATACGAAGTACATCACATATATCACGTAAGGCAATAGTACCTGTTATAAACATTTAGTAGCGTTATTCATCATCATCAAGATATTAAATTATTCTGTAGTTTTAACGACTATTGATCGGGAAACGTATTTATAGAGTGAAGGACGGATAAATATGTTTTTAAGTAAATCATTTCATTCGTGACGATAAAATGGTTAAAACGAAATACACAAAATAGTATAATTCGCTTCAAAACTTCTAACTATCTGACATATACATATAATAATAGTTATTGAATTGAGTTAGGATTTTATAGACATTTGATTTTTTTCAATTTATTTAATACGAATCTATTTCAACTGTTAGCACTGTAAAACGTAAATGTGATTCATATTACGTGTAATGAAATGCACAACATTTTAAATTGCCAGCCTGTATTTATCATTGAATAAGTTGTAGCATACGTATAATATATTAAATTAAATCAATTAATCTAACTTAAGTAGTTTCTTCCATACGCGAACATACTACACCTACATCATACTAATATGCTGTGTATATTCATTTTTGCAAAAATAGTTTCGAGCGACATTTGAAAACAAACCACCACTAACATCCCGATAGGCCGCGGTATGAGCACAACAATATTTGTCCATTATCTAGCTTTCAAATCAGATACTGTTGACCGTTTAGGTTCATATCACACCGCAGACACAGTTTAGAAGACATTCGCGAACTCGCATTTCGATATTTTTGGTTTTGTACTTGCACAGCTTTACAATATATTATAATTCTATGGTGATGTTGTAAAGCGATATAATATACAAGTTCGACGATCGGACGTTTGGCAGTATACCTATACCGTATACCGCACCTCAATCTTGTCGACAACCGGAAAAGGTCCGTCCGGTCAAACAGGACCTATACCGGAGACAATAATACAACGAACGTGTATATACATACGACATACCCACATCAAGAATCGGTTATTGATCTTACATATAATATGTATACGCGTACAGCGGGAGGCGATTGTACGGTGTGTCGAAAAGAGATTAATGACGTTTGGTGGTGCGTTATTCGAACGTTTTCGTGGCATTCGTACAAATGTTTTATTGTTACCTATACGTACATATAATGTTATTATCATCCATCGTTTTTAGCTCAATATTATATTGTTTCATTGTTGTACGGTACGAAATTGAATTATAAAAAAGTACTTGTTTTTAAAATTTGAAAACGTACACGTTATAACGCATTACATAATATCTGTACGGGCCCATAGTATAACGTTGGTACCCATAATACCATAACAATGGATGTTATTATATTATATATTTTTATTTATATAGCAATCGCGCGCATCGTGACAATAAGGTAATTTAATTTTTTAACACGTCCAAGTTATTTTGACGATATTGTGTTAACCGTTTGTGTTTATTAATTTTATCGTCTTGAGTCCAATAAAATAACCAAAAAAAAATACTATGGTGTTCCTGCAACTCGCTACTATTACTGTGTTCTCGTCGTTTTGTTTTATTTTTTAATTAAATTTAAATATTATTTTAGCCACTGTGTATCTGTTATTTGTGTTTATATTTAGTGACGTTGTGAAATTTGACGCATCATTAAAAAATCGAAATTTGTGTGAGGCGAGGTTGACAATAGTATATTTTGATATATACCTAATGCCTATACGGCTATAATCGGTATTTGGACGTACCTCGTGTTTTTAACGATAATGGACGTTTCCCTCCTTAATCAATATATATTTTTTTACTAATAATATGTTGGAAAATAGGTTTTTTGGATATATCCGAAATATACGATCATCATATCGGTATCTATCGACTATCATTATTCACGTTATGGATTTATTACCCAATTTATTAAGTAAAGATTAATAAACCAAACTCAAACTATCTAAACTATTAACAACATATTGCTTTTAGGTATCTTAATAAAGTTAACGATATTGTGCCGGGCGTGTATAATTCTTCGTTCTTGAGTATAATGTAACAAAATTATTAAAAACTAAAAGAGATAGTATAAAAATCATCTTTGGTAATTTCGTATATGTTAAACAAAAACTTGTTAAAGTGGAGATAAATTAAAATAATGTTACTATGAAATATTAATAAGTTTACTTTTAATTTTCTGTTCAGGGGAAATTGTCCCATTTGAGAGGAAACGTTTTCTATTATAAGTCCCTATAATCGACTAGTGTGTATATTATTCAAAATATGACAACTCAACTATCTGTTCTTATATCGTGTAAAGTATCCTTATGCATAGATTACAATTTTTAGTTTTGCAGTAACGTTTGAAATTAAACGAGGTATATTTATTTTATCGACATTTCAATATAAAAGTCTACGTACATATTTTTCTAGTCAATCAGTCGTTGTACTCGATAAATCAACAAAAATTGTCCACTATTATAGCTTAAAGTGTCGATAATTCTTTCTGGTGTTAAATAAACTGTGATTTTTGTGTCACTCTACTGTAATGACATGTGTCGATCGCAATTCTGTTTCGTAACGCATATTATTATACCTCGTTTCCGATGTCAATAGAATATTATACGTTTCATACTACAATAATACATCCGTTCAATACTAATCCAAAGTAATTCAACAATAAGACGTAATTAATAACATACCGAAATACTTTAGGATCGTACAAGAATGTGAATCATTTTAGGTGGACAAAACAAGGACTGGATATTAATAATAATATTAATGTTTACTACTTATTTTTTTGGGTACGTTTAAAACATTTTTGTTTTTATTCGAGTGATCTGTGTATCTATATGATTATACATAATATTAATAATTCTAATCTCTAGGTGTAGTGTTATACTTGTTACTGAAATAATGGGTCAGGTTTTTTTCATCACGTCAATATGACATCATTCGAAAAAAAAAGTAAAAACGACTAAATTAAAAATGAAATGTGATACGTTTACGCCTACCTCTTGTCTTACTATCATCTTGATACATAAAACAGACAAATACCATAAAAAAAAACAAAAACGTAAACAAACAGACGTAAACTCAAAGAACAATAATATCGAAAATACTACTGGTATATTTAATATTGTTATTCAATTATATCGATTACTTTCTAAATGGTTTCGCGTTATACTTGCAATAGCAACCAAAATATTAACACATAAATAATTATCATTTATGTTGACCGAAAATCCATATTTTGACATATTAGACATATTATTATTATTATTGTTCTATTCGATAGAAACTACCAAAAATATATAAAATATTATTATTCAATGATTTTTCATGCAGTGGAAAATATACATTAAGTTATTTTTTAACGATGTCATGGCAACGTCAATATGTTATCTAATAAATGACGAAAAAATAGTGTTTCTTTTGATATAATGTAAGTAAAAATATGAACATAAGTTATTTTTGAAAATACGAAAGTTCAGAACATTTTCGAACTCTAGTCATGATAATTTCATACTGAAAACTAAATTTAAAATGTTTTAACTATTTACACAATTACACACTAGTTTATGAATAAAAGTAATAATTTATATCATATTATTTGTAAACAACTTTTTTTCAGGTGCTAAAATTAATATTGTTAACAAGTACAAACTTTGAACTCATATAATCGTTTAATATTGAATTATTTTAATTAATCGATCTATGCATTAAACATATAGTTTGGGGATAAACATAAGTAATAATTGATGGTACTGATGATCTATTATTTTTATAAGTCTTCAAACGAATGATTCCTACATTAATCAATAAAATTAATGGAAAATAATATGGTAATAGTGCAGGAACAAAAATACAAATGTTTATAATTAAACAAGTAGAAAAAATGAAAATGAAAACGAAAGTGAAAAATATTTATAAAATATTTATGTGTATCAATTTAAACGGATACGTAACAAAATTAAATAGGTACATAAAAAAATATTCAAACGGCGTTATTTGTTATATAATGAGTAATGAGTATTGAGTATCTATCATTAATAGATTAATGGATATTATTGAATATTATTTACTATCATAGCATAATAACAAATTGTGTTCTATTCAAATTGTACTTACTATACACAAAAATTTGATACGTGCGTACAATATAATTAACATTAATAAAAATATATGTTAATTTCAATCAACGTCCCATCATAAAAAAATCGCGTTGGCAAACGAAATCAAAAGAATAAAAAAAAGTTCCACGCAAAGACGATTCGGCACGAGAATCGCAGACTAATAACCCATTGGTTTTTTGTTTTTGTTTTCGAATCACACGTGGTGTGTATTATTTTATGTACCTACCTACTACCTACGCAATGGTGTGAGTGCGGACAGACGTGGCCGTTACATATATTATTGTATCTATTTATATAGTCGGTGCATAGTGTGATACGTATATACATATATTATATAGTATAATATAATAATAATATGACAAGTGGAATAATAATTAAAAAATAATGAATACTGATTTAATATACATATATATTAAATTCATTTTGTAAACAAGTTATCTACTTATTACAGTTCGTTCACCCGTTTTTTGTTTTTTGTTTTTATTATTATTTTTTTATACTGTATATACGGCCTTAGATATAAAAATAAAAACTACCTCGCCCACCTGTTGTGCGGTACAGTTATCCGTCAACGGTCGATCAACACCGTCAGAGAAAAAAAACCTTTCTCAAGCGATGTCTTTTGTGCCAACGAATACCTATATAAATAATAATTATAATTGTGTTTGTGCCATATGCGAATTACGAATATTATTATTTATTATATTCGTGATTTTCCAAATTCAAAAGGTTCACGCAAATACCTGCCGAAAAACGACTATAATGACGTATCATTATAATAATATCATCCAGCCTGAAATATAAAATATATAAAAACGTCGAAAATTAAATGTCACGTATAATCGTTATAATTATTACGTATTGTGTATAAGTGTAATATACAACGTTGCCGGATAAACCGACAGCGATTCGCCTATATGATTACGATGTGCATTATATAATTATAATATATATTATTCCATCTATTTAAATAGATATACTAATTGTATAATATATACTGATTTACATAAATCTCTGTGACTGTGTATAGTATGAGTAGTCTGTTGTTCGTACCCATTTCATAAAACTTACGTCTCACGTCAATGAAAACGCTCTATAGACATTTTTATTTACTTTTGCATTATTTCTATACGAAATACAACCGTATAAAATGTATATAAAAATCCCTCTTTATATTGTAATCACCTACTTAAGGTTTAATTTTATTCATTAATTTCATTCAAAATGAAAACAAAGTGTATGTACAAACACACACACGCGCGCGACACACGATCATACGTGTATATGTATGTGTTAGGCATACTACGTATATAATATTATATTATTATCGTACACAAAAACAATAAGCACACATTACCCAAGACTCCATAAATTACAATAGCTTATAATAATATAAAATATTTTTATTTCATTTTTAAACTAATAATGTATTCAACTTGATCAAAAGCTTAACAACAGTGATTATAAGCTAATTTTCAAGTACCATTATTTAAATATTTATGTTATTTTCTTTTGATATATCTCAATTAATTTTTATAGCTCTATCTATAGTAAAAAATTAAGTTTTTTGATTATATATTTGATTTAGAGTTCCTAAGGTTATAAAATATTAAAAACATTTTTTTTTTTTTTTTTTTAATGTGTTTTTAAAATAAATAGAAAAAAGTTAGTAGGAAATCACTGTTGTACATAGGTGTGAGTGTACCTTGTCATTAAATAAGTCTCTGTAATGTTTGTGTTAAATTTGAATTCAACGGTAGATCATTGAGCATAAAAAACGATTCTAAGCGAAGACGGATTTAAGTTAGTTGATTATTATAATTGTATATATTTATGAAATATTATATTATTATTGTTATTAACTTTTAAATCAATACCCAATAAACGTAGACACGTATGAATATATTAGTGGTATATTATTGGTATGAATAAGCAATAGCACATAATTAATTTAAATGTTTTGAAAATGTTCATTTGTATATCGTAGAGCTTTGTACCCAAATAATTTATTCAAGTTTCGGGATTTGAATACTAGGAGTATTCAAACACCAGAATAAAAAATTTAAGCAAATGTTTGGATGTTGATAATATAATAGTTATTATTTGGTTAAATATTGGTGATACGGCCATACAGGTATTCAGTAGTTCAAAAAAAATGTATTTTTTTTTATAGGAGACTGAGCCCCAGAAACTGTTTTTACAGACTCCCTCTTCTTACAAAAATGGAAAGTTATAAAGTAAAATATTTATATTTTTAATAAAACATAAACTGTTTATACAAATGCACAACAGTTTTTTAAATCAAACTAGGCATATAATTTCAAGCAGTTACATTTTAAAGAAATTATAACAAGAACTTAATTTATAAATCTATGTACCTAAAATTAAATTTTATAAGCTTTCATTTATTTTTTTTTTTATTTGTTAATATAATTGTGTCAATACACCAAGTATTTTTACAGTGTTTTACTATTTATAAAATATAATATATAATAGTTGATTATGTAATTGTGTACAGCAATGTTTACAATTTTACAATATTTTAAAGTTTTGGTTAGCTATGAGTCTAGGTCAGAATCTGAGGTTGAGGTGTTTTCATTGGGATCTACTAGGAAAGCTTTCATTTATATACTTACATATTTGTTAACATATAAAAAAAATAACTTATGGCATGATATTATTGTTACTGCAAATACTATAAAATATGATGTATGGATATTTTTGGATTATTTGGTAACTGTCAATATGTTATTCAGTTGTTGACACCAGATCATCACAATACACACATTTTATATTTTTATTGGCTTAATTTGAATTTATTTTATACTAATAATTAATAAAGTAATAAATTGTAATTAAAAGAAATAATGTAAAAATAAACAATTTGGTTTCATCGGAATCAAATGATATAATTAGATTTTATTTTCTAGTTATTTCAAGAAAATATTTATAGTATTTACCAGTAATTGATTATTAAATTATTCCTATTTATATTATTTAAATTATTCGACAACTATGATTATAAAATCGAACAGATCATATAAAATGCATATTTTTAATATATTACATGAAGATTACAAAATAAAAAATGATTCTGGTTCAAATTTATTCGGATTTTGATTAGTTCGAGTGTTTTAAAAAAAAAAATATTTTGGTTATGTAAATTGCATGTGTTTAATATTTTAAGAATTTTTAGGAATGACGTGTTTTGGATAATTCGGATGCAAGACTCTGGTTTAAAATATAATAATATATGTAAAAGTATCAAATCCCCACGATAAATATTTTTGAAATATAGTAGGTTAATTTTTAATAGCTATACTCACAACCTATAAGGAAACTTGTATTAAATTTTCAAGTTTTGTGACAAAACAAACAGTTTTTTATCGGCGATTATTAAAAAAAACTTCTCATGCTTAAAAGTTGCTCAATAAGTTAAAATATTTTGAAAACTATTCTATAAATTTATACTAATATTGAAATTTGTCAATTTCCAAACAAGTATTTGATTTTAAACTGGAATTGACTTTCCTAGATACACTTTTTTATTAAAAAAAGATATTGAAGTTGAAAATTAAAACATTACCAGTTTAAAAACGAAATCGAGCACAAAAAAAAAACACTCATAATTGTAAAACCAACTGCTCCGCTAAAAATTTAAAAATTGTACATACATAAATAGATCTTATCAGTTCATTTACATATCCATTTTAAGTATGAATACTTATCGGAAAAATTTAAAACATTACTGTACTTAAAACTTAAAAACTTTCTTACATTAAGTATATCATATACTTAAACTACTAAAATTAATGACCCATCATTTTTAGTTACAATATTTACATTATTCATATACGTTTTGCAAATATTGCTATAAAATATCGATAAAATGTCAATATAACCCCACATTACAAATATGTATTACGGCATACCCTATAAATATTTATAATCGCAATTTCATTAATTTTTAAATTTAACCGCTTCTCGGAAAAGATTATTTACAATTTATGACATTAATATTTTTTTTATAAAACATTTCAAAATATAATATATAATAGTTAGATCCTCCAAAAGCTCTTGACATTGAATAATGTATGGATTATTACGTAACACTGAAAAATAATTGTCATTTATTAATATTTATTATTTAGTACCTGTATACATGAGTTGTGGCGGTAAGTACTTATTGGTTACTCATTACAATTCACCAATTCACATAAGTGGATACTTATAAATATACTAATAATTATACTGTCATTATCACTAATCGGGATTATTTTTAAGTACACAGTTTATATTATTTTTATCTACAAGATAATAAGAAGTGTATTGAGTATTTTTAATAATGCAGAAATATATTAATGCTATATTTTATAGATAATGAATAATTATTGATTTTATGCTTCAATAATAATAATTATGAAACCTATTATATATATATATTAATACATTGTATGGTAATTGGAAATTATGTAAGAAGTGAAACTAAGGTAAGTTCCCACGTAAGTCGTTGCTACCAAAGATAAAGCACTTTTAAAAGTAAGCCAACAATCCTTCTCGGATTTATTGGACAATATTGAAATTTGTCATAAATAATAATATATAAAACAATTAGGTATATTGGCTATAGTTAAGTATATTCAAAAGTAAATTATTAGCCAGAAAATTCTGTACCTAAAGGTTTATTTCTGTGATGCATTAATCAATAATAATAATTATGATTAAGAAAAAATAAAAATGTCTATTACCCAACGCGAAATATTTTATATTTTTTTACAAAATAAATGTTCTTATAGATCAAATATTTTTTATCTTTACATTAAACTGGTATAAAATTCTCTAATTAAATAACATCATACTCAAAAAAAAAAAAATTATTATTCATTTATTCACTTTTAAACTACTCCAATATTTGTACCTCTAAAAAGGAAAGTGTATTTTACCTGACTATTTAATTTTGTTAAATAATGAATTGTTTCTTTAATAACTGAAAAAAAATATCTATACATATTATTATATATATGACATTTATATCATATATACAGCTATGAATCATCTAATTTTGTAAAAATGTCTCCTATTGTGTTATATCATTATATTATTATATTATGTCTCAACCATAAATAGACAAACTACAGTGAACATATTATAAGCTACAAATTAAAATAAAGCTGGATATTTATTACCTTATATTTTTTTTTTTATATCAACAGTGATAAAAGTGTGATATATTTATAATATGTTAAAAAATTGTAGTCCATTGTTCACGTCCATGACATTTTTAGAGGGATATTAAATATTGGTGCGATTTTATGGAACCTTATATCTAAGTATACTCGTGATCGAAGAGTCTTCACAATTTTCTAGTGGTAAATTATCGGGTTGAGAGTAAAAGTCGTTCCATGTAAGGTCATTAAAGAACGGTATATATATACCAATAATCATATTATACGATATTATAATGTTCATAAAACTGTAACAACTTTCATTAGATTTTATAACTTTTTATTTTAACTTAAATTAAAATTAGATAAATAAATAATAACCATCGATGTCAAATTAGTCACAAATATTCAAAAAAATAAAAAATAATAAGTTTGCCTTTACTGCAATGATGGAAAATTCAACGTACTTGATGCTGGTGAAGGAATTAAGATCGCGTGAAAAGAAAAACGACGTTGTTTACCGTGTACGTGTATATTATGTACATTGTGCATATTATTATTGTATACGCAATGGGCATAATTTATCATTAGAACTTAATGGTAGCGGTGTCGGGGATTTAATACCTCCAAGTTGTTCATGTTGCATACCATTATGTAGGTGGTATAGTGACTAGTGATAAACTCGGCTGCAGCGTCACCGCATCACGTAGTAATCTGGACCGCACCCGTTGCCTCTCCAGTATAGAATAACGTGTTTCAAATGTATATTTTTCAATTTATTTCAACGAGAAAAGATGTAACAATGAGGTCTTATCGATTTTTCATTTTTTTCTTTCGATGCAGAAACCATAAATCCGTAACCGCAACAGGATCAGAGTAGTGTGGGTCGCTATATACTCTTACTTACATAAATTATGCACAAAAATACGGTTTTATAGTGTTTGTGAAGAAATCTTTTCACCGCGGCAAAAGTTTGGTCTTTCGAGTTTCGGTCAATATTGAAATCCCTAATACCATATGTGACTCACTTTTGTTTTTCGCAGTTAACATGGATTTTCATTTATTGATGCAGATCTCCGTTTTATTGGTCATCGGTACTGTTTTTTTGTAAGTTCTTTACAGATTTAAAATAATTAAGTCACGCGCATAATATATTATGACTTGTTCCTTTGTATATTTTCACGCTAAATTCTAATACACTTAATCATTACCCCCCCCCCCTCCACAAAAAAAAATTAAAACTCTAGTTGTATCTATAGATAAGATAAAAATTATTAACCTGCAATAGACTTGAAATCATTGATTTTATTCTTATAAAGTATTCTAAGTATCAAGATATAATATTTATATTGTATCTGATATACTACTTTACATCTAATCAGTTATCATTGTATAGTTTGGTATTTATCATATAAACTTAATTAAATACACGCAGCACGTTTGTTTATATTATAAACAATAAATTAGTACAAGTTTTAAAAATAACATAATATCAACCACACAAAATTAGCTGACTTCGGCGTATATAATGTACGTTTAGTATATAAATGTTATTTCGAATAGTTTATTATTATTTTTAAATTTATAATAATATTTTTACATAATTTTTTAGTGAGCGAAATAAGTGCCATTCAAACATAATCTGTGTAGTGTCCAGTTCAGCCCACATTGTTAGCATTATTTATTAAAGAATTTCTATTCTATAATCATTAATCATAGCTGTTAAATATAAGTTTTAAATTTATTATCTGGTTTAAAAATATTTTTAATCGGGATCTGTACATACGAATAATCAAATCATGTTAAGTATTCACAATAGATTTTGTTATTATTTTTAACGATAATTTTTGTTCTAATTTCTAATTTACAAATATACTAATTAATAGATAGGTACGAAATAATATTTAATACAAAGCAGTATAATTTGAGATTTTAATAAGTATAAAAAAAAATATATTGAAAATTTTAAATACATTCTTTGATAAAAAACAAAAGCCAAAGATAGAAGTTATTTAAATATTTTTAAAATATCATATATGTACGTTATTTGTAACAAATAATATAATAATATAGGTTTATGTTTGAATGATTTGAATTATTTTAAAAGTATTATAAAAACAAAAATATAAGCATATTCAATTTGATATTAAAAAAATTAAATTTCGAATCTTTTATTTATATTTTATGAGTATAATCCATAGAATATTTTCAACATTTTCACGTTATACATTATAATATATAAATAGCAATAATAGTTGTTTTAATATTTTATTTTTTAATTTTTTTAAATTTTTTCCGTGATTTGTGAACTGATAAAATTTTTATTTAAATAAATAACATTTGATTTTTACATATTTAACAGGTAAGTCAAAAATGGTACAATACACCACTTTGAACTTTAGTTTAATAATTTTTTTTCAATTCTATAAACAATAATCGATGGGGAACAAAATTTTATACTATTTATTTGGTAATTAAGTAACTGTAGTAGACATAATATAATTGACACTTCATTTTTGTATCAGAGTATAAAATTAAATCTGGATGTTAAATTTTAAAAATTGAATTGGTTTAGCAGTTCCGAGTATAATTCAATCAGAAAAGGTCTATATTATATTTTTATCAAAGTGCACAGTCACCCGTATAAAATCCTCCGTTCGTGACGAGCTTTTGTGCGTGGAACTTTTTTATATGTATAGAATTCCAAGTAATGTATTCGTGTTATCGGATATATATTATTAAAATAAAAATAAAAAATGAACTTTAGGGCGAGATGGCCGACATCGATTACACTGCAAAATGGACAATAAAGGCATTACTTGCCTATTACTTTTCATTGCCTGCAGGTCATCCACATGGGTTTCAAGTCACGCGAAATGCAGTACAAGTTATATCGAGTGTGCATTAAAAAAAATAAAAACAATATAAACATTCATAAAAATAAAAAATGTATAAAACTTATGGTTTTTAGTGCCAAAGTTGTGTTTAAAGTTGTATATAAGCAAATTAAATTTGAATTTGGATGAATTCGTGGGGAATCTATTTCAAATTAACTATCATAACAATGAAATAAACATTATAGAAATCAGTGCATTGCAGATAGAAATCTTAGAAAATATGTTTACTAACTAAAAAGAAAATAACTTATTGGAAATTATAAAACTATTATTAACCAACTTTATTAAATTTAAATTCATTTGAAATCATTGTATTGAATTAAATATTATCGTCTTTTTGATATAAATATTTAAAGATAAATATTACTTTTAATATTAGATACTGAGCGGAGCGATAAATGTATTGATTTTACAATGGTATGTGGTGTTATGTTTATTTTTGCATAAAAATACATTTTCTCAAAAATTCTTAGATTTTAAACTTTAGGGTTTTGTTGTGCCTTATGACTTGTCGGGTTCTACCTCTTATGAAAAAAATTTTTTTTCCGGACTACTGAGCATACGTATTAACCAATATTAACCTGAATAATAGCTGTTATTAACACTCAGGTATAATTTGTTTAAAATTTTATTCCGGTGTTCAAAGTGAACTTTAAATACATCCAGCATCTATATTACCCGAAATCCGAAATCCGAACAAATCATTCAGCCGCAGAGTTCTGAAATATTCAAAAAAAAATTTTCAAAATATTTATATTAATTTTATGTTATTGTTTATTTATATACCATAAATATATTCAGACCTTTCTACAATAATTCCGATATTGACTTAAGAGTTAATAACAATAGTAACATATATAATAAATATATATATTTATCAAATTTAATTTAATTTCACATACATAATATAACTATATAAATATTGGGTCTCACTGATAGGACTCGAAATTACCAATAAAACTTATTGATAAAAATTCTAAAATAAATAAATTCCAGATTATAATATACAGTTATAATATTTCAGTAATAATAATAAAATAAATAAATGTAACATTTTTGGTAAAAAAAATTCAATCTACCGTGTAACCATATTAGCGAAATAAATTACATTAATAGTAATATAAATAAATTATATATTATTTAGTAATATAGACAGACAGATCATCTTCGCTCAGATTCGTTTTTTACATGTATGCGATGATTTATCATTAAATTCATATTTCACTTATGCATTACAACAGTGACTTACTTGATGAGTCGACACCTTCTATAAAGCAGAGCAGTTTCCTACTATCTCCCTTTTTCTTATCTTTATAGTTTTACTAGTGAAAATCATTTAAAACTAAAACTTAAAAAGTTGTTTGTTTCCACACAATTACTCTTTTATCGTTTTAAAATGTTTGTTTTATTAAACAGTATTATTACTAGTATACACTTAAAAATTATAATTTATTATTATAAAATGTTATGGTATTCTATACTTTATTTAAAATAAAAAAGACCAGTTTTCGTCAGGTGATGGTCAGTCAACATTTACTTTTCCTCTGTGCAGAGTCAATCTTTTACATGCTTGTCGTATAAAGTAGCTACATCCCTATGTGAATGTATGTATAATTTAAAACCTATATATTTTGCTTAACCAAAACCAAACTTTACACTTATGATTGTAAAATTAATTTAATATCAAAACCATGCGTGCAATTAAAATTTTACTAAAAACTGTATTGGTGTGTGTAATATACACCAATTTTATAAATGTTCGGTTAAAACTTTGATGTTTTATTGAGACGTACAACCTGTAAGAATCACGAGGTGAGCTGTTAAATATTCGTTTTTGCTAAAAGCTAGTTGAATGCATCACTGTGAGTGCACAGAGTGTCGCATTGCAATAGGTAATAAAAAATAAAAGCAACCCTCTGTTAATTATAGACTTACATGTGTTAGTGCATGATAAAATTTTTCCGGATCAACAGCTTCTTGCGTACGAACTTAAACACATAATATTAAGCATATATATTATACGTCTATTCGTTTTTGATCGTTGCCATTTGTATATATTTGATTATTACCACTACATGACTGATTATATATTTACCACGCTATTATAAACACACACACATACACATATACACTAGCTCAAAACCACTACGGCTACTATATGTATAAACACACAGATTATAATACCCGCTATTATACGAGACTAATACTATATTAAAATATATACGTGTAATGATATAACAGGACACTGCCGCAAGCCTGGTGTCGGGTCTGATGGCGTTTCAGCCGGGAGAACGGTTTTGACAAAGGCGACGGCAACGTCGACACTGTTAAACAGAGGAGCTCATTGTTAAACGGTCGCAAGCTATTAATCACCACCACTACCACCACCACCACAACAGCAACAGCAGCCGCTTTTGCTCTCTCCCTCTCTCAATAACTCTTTATCTATCCCTCTCCCTCACTGCAGTATATATATATATATATATATACTGTCCAGATTATTGTTATTCGTTAATCTGTCGTCGGTCCCGAATTCCTGGAAAATCACGGCAGCCTCCCGTCCCGAAAATCGCGTGCAAGACTAATAGTCGCTTTACGCGCAGCATAGTCACGTTTAATAATAATATTACTACATATATAATGTTACTTGTCACTTTGTGGTACCAGGATAACGCACCTTATTATTACGTGTAGGTATACATGTGAGTGGTTAAAACGCTCCTGCTTCTATAAGTTACCACTCAGGCAGTACCGGATAAACGTATATATATGGATATAGTCATATAAGCCTATATTGTCAGTTTAAATTGTCAGAAATAGGTGGACAAGATAACTATACTTGATAAATAGATATATTAGTCATCTAGGAAGAAAAAAAGGAAGAGGCTAAAAATATAATATGCACTTAAAATTATTCATAAACTATAATAAATACATGTATTGTTAGTATATTGATGGATCATACACGCATAAAATACAATAATTGTAGGGAGGCACTATTGGAAACCAAAAAACATAACACATTTTTATAAATTGCATATTAAATAAGAAAGATATCATCCTGTGGCTGACTCCAAAACCATAACAATTGTGTATTCAAATGTATATTTATAAATATTTTCTAATGAATATAACATCAACTCATTGGCTAATTATTAGTAAATTGTAAATTTAATATCATATATTTGTGAAAACCAACTTATTTCTATAATATTGATTTTACAAAAACGTGAGTCATATAGTCTATATACAACTATATCCCTTCACAATAGTTATTTATATAAAAATTTAAATCATTATTTATATTAATACATAAATTCATCATTTACTTTCAATATACATTTTATATCTACTTAACTACTACTTCAAACGGTCTGAATTTTGTGTATGCAAATATTTTACTATCTATAATAAATACACATCGATATATTAATATTTATATCAATCCTCGATGGCTCGATTAATGCTGTTTTAATATTCGGCTGTATAGTGTATACAATACCAAAACATTTTTTTAAACACCTATGAGTTATATGTGAATGTATAATAATCGTTAATAACGAAAAAAGGAAATCATGAATAAGTATTTATAAAAATCGACCCAGAGCTTCAGTATCATTCATTATTTATTTCATTACGTAGTTCATATTATGTTATTCCTTAACTGTTTATTACTTAATTTAAAAAATAATGATTATGATGTGTATTTAAATATTTTTTACAAACTTAATATAATGTATAGTTACCTATATATACGCGCGAGTATATTTAAATTATATAATATATATGATAATAATTATTCATCTAAATGGCTAAATTACTTGAATCATTAAGCTAATTATTTAAGCAGATTTTTATATTTATACATTATTGTTTATATATACACACACACGAATTTCAAATACAAGTAATTAGCGACTGGGTATGAATATTTTTTGTTCAAAATTGACTTATTATAGCTAATGCGCGCCACGGACCGGTAAAACCATTGTATGTCATAATATTTAGTGGTTTGAGATAAAATACTAAATTGTATAATAAATATATTATTAATCATATTATTCATTCATTGGTCAATTGTTGTTAATAATATACTTTGTTGTCGGCGGACTCGTCATTATCAATTTACTGATCGGCCACCTAGGTAATCACGCAATATGCCGCGATTTCGTTGTCTATTCCGATTTCCGTTTGTCGTATACGTACAATTCGTTCCTGTATGTAACCACGTGGCACTTATTAAATAATATGCAATTCGGAATTCCAATATAACCAATGGTTAATACAAACAACTTTACTAAAGCTGCACGCCTGCAATTTCCGACTAGAAACGACCACAATAACGAGCAATGAATAACTCAGAGGATAGTACGTCAGCGTAAGTACCGATTTCATATTCGTTTACCATACGCCAGACGACCGCAGAATAGCTTAAAGTGAATCATGTAATATAGTCGATATATAGTATACAGTCCTTTACGTCTTTACCTATTCCTTTAATCTAAACGATCACAATAATTACCGAGGAATAGATTGAATGAATAATATAACAGATAAATGCAAAGACAAAATTTAGTACACAAAAAAGTAAAACAATTTTGATGAAAAAATATAAATTTTCATACCATTTATTCTGTGAACAAATTGTCTAGGTTCGTTTACAGGCCTGTACTAATTTTTTCTTTCGCTTAAATCTAACATTTCCGGTACACTGTAATATTATTAAATATTTTTGAATGGTTGTTTGTAGTATACAATACATATATAAATATATTTAAAACGGCTACACATTCGGCTTGACCATCTTGGTCGTTAGTTTCGCATTTGCTTCGTCAATCGTTACTCTGGTTTTCTGTTCTTCGGTTGGTAACTGATATCTTGATATATCACTTAAGTGCAATGTCCTTATACCAGTAATTTATTGGTAAAATAGTTACCCTCAGGAGTGCTGCAGAAATGGGTACGTAAAAAAAGGTGGACCAAAAATGTTCATGGACGACAACAAAAAAGTTATAATTCAGTCGAGACAAATTCACTAATGGCAATAATAGTCAATAATAATAGAATTATTAAATATTTATAATTCAGTGTTCTAACACCGTTGTGTTGATAAAAATTAGATGCGTATATATATATTTATTAATTTTGTTTTTATATTGTTTGTACTCGTATTTAGTTGTCTTTTGTAATATGATTAATGTAATTTAAATAAACAATAAAGTTCCATATTGTTATATTTTATTTATACTATTTATTAATAGCTATCTAATGAAACATTAGACATTAATGAAATATTTAGAGTAACTTATTATATATTTTGTAGAATATCGTCAAAGTTATGACAATACAATATAATAATGTGTTTTTAAACTTTAAATAAAGAATTATAAAATAAAGATAATTTTAAACAGTGGTTATTATTATTACCATATACTGGTTGTACTTATTACATCTGTAGAAAACCCATATTTACATGAGTGTATCAATTGTATATTTGTATCTGCAGTTACTTTTTTATATAAGTTTGAACGTAATAACTAAAAACTATATAACACAGTTATATTGTTATATCTTATTGATCATAAATGCATAATTAGGCCACTGGGCTCAGAAAAAGATCATTTAATTTTGATATGATTTAGTATCATGTTTATATGTTGTTCATATAATATTATAATAATGGTTTGAAAAAAATTATCCAATATATTATGAAATTTACTATCGTGTAAATCAACAAACTTTCATATCGTAATAAATTTTTTTTGGAAATTGCACTCAGTGTAATTTACTAAACTATACATGCGTTGTACAAATATAAACACTTTTGGGTATTACTATAATAATATTATAGTATTGTAACATAAATGCTATTAATTTGATTGAAACACTCTGTTTGACTAAGCTTCTTCCAGAAATACCATCGGGAATAACAATAAACCAATCATTCGTGTATTATGTCAGTCTCAGAAAATCAAAGCCAATATAATATATTATTGTATCCATTACAACTTATAAGTACAAAATATAATATCTTAATATTAGGTATGTTTTTATATATATAAACATATTTAGATTTTCTAACAATAAAACTTGCATGCTCACATTATAAGTATCTACTTAACGATGTTTATGATAAACTCATTTTCCTAGTAACTTGACACAATATAATAGTAAACTAACATATTAAACACACATGTATTGAATATAAATAACTTAAATTTAGTACAAAAAAAAAAAATAAGGTTAATAAAAATAATAATAATTTATTTACATTTCGTATAAAATATATTATGAAATTTATAACTGGCCAACAGCTGTCCTGTTCATATTTCATATGTATTCTATTACTATTATACAGTAGATGTGGTCTATTAAGTATTTTAATTGTATTGAAAACTCAAGATTATGTCACTAAATCAGGTATTTTAATATTTCAAATTATCTATAAAGATTAAGAACTTTGTTTTAGGGATTTTTCTAATTAAAAGTTTTCTTTATTCAAAATTTTATCCTTATGCTAAATATTAAAATAAAAAATAATAACATTTAAAACTTATGGCTTAAATTATAATTAATTTCCATTCAAAAACTTTTTTAATTACATAAAATATCAATGTATACAAATTGAAGTGCAATAATTTTAAAAACCTTTTAACATAAAAGTTATTTAATAGCAGATAAATGAAAACACTATTGTGCCTCATTTGTTTGCTAACTTATGTATACTCTAATAATTATCAACCTAATTAAACAATTTATTTATTATTGGAAATAATATATTTTACTAAATACACTAAGTTGAAATAAAGTTCCAAAACGATATGCTATGCTCTATATTAGTTTATTTAAAACTAATATATTATATGTGTGTACGTCATAAAAAAGTATTTTAATACAAAGTGTTTCAAATAACTTCCTATGATCTAGCTACAACTATATTATTATTGTTATAAATATACAGTGTAACTAGAAATTTAAAAAATATATTACTACAAAGGTTGTGCAGGATTCTTTAAATTCAAAAGTAATAATTTAATTTTAGTTTCTATAAAGAAAGCAATGATAAATTCACAAATTATTGCATTGTATATATTGATAATTTTTTTTTTTTGTGAAAATGTGTGAGTTTATAGTTTTAGTAGATTTTTTTATTTATAGCGTATTTAATTAATATTTGTAAATTTTACAGGGTCTCTGTAAAATTTAATTGTTCATGTGTTTTACGTACATACTGTAAAAATAACTATAATTTTTAACATATGTAATTAAGACTTACTTTATTTATTTGATCAATAGACAAAATATATTATAAAAATGTTTAAAGGCTGTAAAAGCGTATTATACGCTTTAAAATTTTAAATAACGTAAAACTGAATTCCATAACAATAAAAAACAAAACGTAACTTGGTTCCTTTTTGATTGGATACGCCGATAGGTACCGGTATAAGCAGTGCGATATACATCATATAATGTATACTTTGTTTTATTTCTGTTGATTCACATTTATTTTTTGTAATAAAATCTACATTGTTTATTTGCATACGCAAATTAAAGTCGTATGTATATATTATGACAAATTCATTATTAAATCGAATAAATTGTAATTGCACGTGGTAAAAAAAAAATACATAAAAACTTGTGTTGAAAACAATTTGAACGTGCTTTTATTTTTCAGAATACTACCGCAATAGTTTTAATTCCATCGTTTGATAAAATAACTGAAATATAATAAATATATATATGCGTACAGATTCATAGAAATAGGTACGTTTCCATGAATCTATATAATATTTTTCCGACTTTCGGGTCTCTGGAGTATTATTAAGTAAGTAAATAAGTAAGTATGTATTAACCTCAATCTAAAATATTGTTTTAATTCGCGTAATTTTAAACTATTCCATTATGTATGTTACAATTATTGAGTAAACGAAATGCAACGAATGGATAAATATTATTGATGAAATAATATCGAAGAATTATATTTCATCTACGCAATAATGGCTTAGCAAGAACTGTGCATAATAATAATAATAATAATAACGGATGCAATCGTTTGAATTATATCGAACTCCAAACGGAAACATAATGGAAACTATTGGAATGGCTTTACAACGTATAAAAGGTTCTGCAAGCTGTTCGTCGTTATCATTAATAAAGCATGTTTATATCTCAATATTCTGTTATTAGATAGTTGACATTTTAACGTATTATATGTTTGTGCGTATATATAGGGTTTTCAATAATAAGAGACATGTCGCCAGTGTGTAGCGGTCGCATAGTCTCGACTTCTTCGCCGAACAACAATTATTCGAAATTCACTGTTCGTATCAACATGAATAATACACCGTGCGCTGCAGTAATGTATAAAGATACGCCCCATTTGAATTTAAAGTATAAACTAATTCTTTTCACTATAACGCATAATATTATGGCGTGGAAGTATTTTCCGATCGATATAATTTAATGAGATGATATTCCGTTCAATTATAGTTGCTGTAGTGAAAAATATAGTGCACACGCGTCTTACACAAGTACAATACCTCTATATACAGACATCGAAATCAATATACGAAAATTATTTAAAAATAATCGCCAACATCGACCGGTAAGATAACGATAGTTTAATCTTTAATCAATATGGTCGTTTATTTGTTTCTATTGAAATTGCGCGACGCGAGTCTCGTCTTATTATTGTTTTAATACTTAAAAATAGAAGTAGGAAGTAATATACATATTACTACAACGTAGATAATATATTATATACTATACATACAACAATATAATAATACGTACCATTATACCAGCTAAAGTATGCTAATATTGTGCTGAAATTTAAATTATTCGCATGATGGGGTTATTAATATACTCGTTGGAAAATCGATACAACGATATAATGTTATATCTATGATGTATGGCCACCAGTACGGAAACGTGTTAACAACGCCGGGAGATTGATGTGAACAGTTGCATTTAAAAAAGCCATAATGCACTCAACTTTTAAGAGAAAAGCTATTTTACGCAAACAGGTAAACGCTCCCCAGGAACTCGTTTTCCGCGTGAAAAAGTCAGTTACGTGGATTAAAGAGAAGCACATTTTTTTATCAGTACACCGTTGGGAACGCATAATAATTTACTCGTGGCCAGGCGCGAATTTTCCACGCGAGACCTTTGGCGCACACTTGACTAGACGATGTGAAGTTTGATATGTATTTCCGACGAAACGGTATTAGTGTATATACATACATTGTTGCTGTAATATTACACTGCGGACTGCGGAGGCGACTGCAAGCTACGCTAATAGCAATAAATGTTTATTAGCTCCGCGAATAAGTGCTCTCTGCTGCCGCTTCTATATAGTGCATGTAATAATCGTCGACATCGCCGTCATCGTCGCCGTCGTCGTCTTCGTCTGGCAGGCAGTTTAGTTTTTAACAGCAATGCGTAATAATAATATTAGAGATATATTTTACCATTATTATTATTATTCGTTCGCGGTGCATATACACTGTAAGAGTCATGCCGGCTATGACAACTATAACAGTCTATATTATAGTGTATACTAATAATATTTTAACAATAACATTTAAATTGACTTAATCTGAACTATATGTGATATTGCTGTGGTGGTGACGAACATGATATCATATTATTATCAATTCATAATAATTGATATTTGATATTATTATTGTTATTACTTATTACGTTCTGATCTTACGAATTGAAAATCGTGTATGCAAATGGGCGTCTTATGGCATATAGTCGTAATACTGTTATACAACCGCAACATCCACGGAAGTGACGGTGAGGGTTAGGGTGACGTGTAAATATAGATAACACTTTGCAAATTATTTCTTAGACTATATGGGTATATCGTACGACATGCGGGTACGACGGTAGTGTCGCGGTCGTTTTTTTTTCACTGCTCAAAGGTCAACATCGTAGGGTTTTTAATGCGATAAAATCGTCGGACCAGTGGCCCGTGTCGCTGGCTGACCGAGTTTGGACGATTTTAATTAGCGATGACAAAATTACCGAATCATTATTAATATCACACTCCCCTCCGCGCGTAGTGGGCGTTATCCATCGCCGCTGTAATAACTATCCGTCTCCGTGGCCTGACACGCATATATTATAACCGCGAGGACCGATTAGAATAAAAATTAAAAAAAAAATGACATGTCTACACCGACCCACCCTGTTACGCGCACGCCACCGTTGATCTTTGACCACCTCGAGGCCCAATCCTCCCTCTACATAATTTGGTTTATAGTCGTTAATCATCCCGCGTGGTGACGGGGCGAATCAAAACAAACGATTAACCGTCTGTGCACATTCATGATTATAATCATCGTTTATATAATTATTAATTACAGTTATATTTATAATTTTGCTCAATATATATATATATATATATGTGTGTGTGTGTGTATTACCAGTAGATTGTTATCAGTCAGTAAGGCTGAACGATTTATTACAAAAATGTTTAAGTTTGTTTAATATTAACGAATACTCAGTAGTCCGCTTAGATATAATAGTATATTATGTATTTTCATCGATTTTCTCTAAAAATACCGAGCAATAAAACGTTTATTGTAAAGTGCACTAATATGAGAAGTTAATAAAAGTAAATGTTAATAGAATTGTAAATGTAAATATTTATTTATTAGTTATATCCGTTTTTTTTTTATTTCAATAATAACTTTTTATTAATTAAATTAACATTTATAAAGTTCATAATATAAATTCTTATTAATTTTCCGAGTAATTATAACTTTATAAAAATGTGTTGTTACAATATAAAATATGTTAATTTTGATGAAGAGTAACTTACGTTATAAAATTTAAGCTAATTATTTTGTTATTATGGTAAGCCAATTTTAAGAATTATGTAAAAAATAACTGTTCTATAATTTTAAAGTATCTAACTCAATCTTAAATAATATACAAGAATAATAGACAGATAATATAGTTGTATTAAGACGCGCCACATTAAAGACTAAAATAAACATATTTCTTTTCCGTACTATAAAATCTATATTAAATTTTGAGTTGCCGTATGGGGCAGAGTCTGTACATCCTTTAAAGTTTACTTAAATCATACCATAAACACGATTTGGCCACTACGCATTTTTTAATTTCGTATTACACGGTTAGCATTTCTAACTAGATAAAGTGTGTCGTAGGTACTACACACAATTTAAGAACTTGCGCAACATAATCATGTTAATAAACCTTCTTTGACATACCACATACAGCAGTTATTTTGTACCTAAAGTTTATAATAGGAATTGTCCCCACAAATTAATCTGACGAGTTTCTTAAAAAATTAAATCCAAGTAAAGATAATATTAAAGTGTTATTAAATTACACATTTCTAAATCTTAATGTACCGTTAATTAGTAAGTAAGTTATATTAAGTTATAAATATAGCCAATATAGGTATTACCTTTGTTTTGGACAATATACATTTACGTGGTATAAGTGTATATAAAGTGTGTTGAAAGTTTGTATATAGGTAAGTTATATAAGTATATTTATAAAAAAAATAAGGTTTCCGTCGTGTACGGTAATTTGAATGTCTAAGACACACAGTAAATGTCCAAAACAGCTGCATGTCACCTTTATTGATTTTATGTTAGGTATATTATAATAAAAATATGAAAATAGGTTTAAGAAAATAATAGTAAACATTTAGTTATCAATTTTTATCAATGAGTGTAATAAAGTTTATAACAAATGTCTGAAAAATAAAAACAATTAATTATATCAGACAGATATATTATCTTATTGTTAAATTAATGTTTATAGTTTTATAAAACTCTATATAATGCCTATAAATAATTAAATAAAATTTCATAGAAATAAGGTACCACATAGCATTTTTGAAATCAATACGGTTACCCTAAATAACATTAATATGATTTAGTTTTAACATTTTTTTAAAGAAAGTAAAAAATAGTAGGATATTTTTAAGTTACTGTTTCAATTAATTTTATTAATATTAATTATCTTATTGGCGTATTGGTAAACACCAAAATTAAAAAAAGAAAACATTCGGGATATTTCCCACAAATTACCTCTTAAATCTAGGTGGGTAACCTTTTTATTTTTGAATTACTTCCCATTCACACACATGACACATCTTACAAATTAATAAATCCATAATTATTTTAATTTACTTAATACTTTATCATATTATTATGATTATTATTTACGTGAATCATAATCGGACGTCGATCATTGATTAATATTAAAAACTCAATTTGTATAAATATCTAATCATTTTAATTTGTAAAGGATTTAATTCTAATTTTCAAAAAATCTAGCAAATTATATAAAACTATGAATGTTAACTTAAAAACACGTTCAGATTATTAAATACCCTGCTTCCCATGTTTCTTACCTTCCACATGAATTAAAATTTAAAGTATAATTTATACAACTAGATATATAACCTTAATTTCATTTTGTACTAATTAAGGAGAAGATTTGTATGAAAATACATATTCCTCCACACTTAAATCAGAATAGTTATGATTAATATACCAATTCTTCGTAATGTGTAATTCTATGATTAATTTTTTCTTCTTGTATAATTGAGTACAAATTAAAATAAGTTAGTTAAATTTTTAGATAACTTTCATTAAAATTATATATTTTCTGAACATAAAATAAAATAGTTAACACTTTAATCAGTTTGATTACATTTTTCTTTGTTGCTATTAATGCATTTTGATTGTAGTTAAATAAATAATTGGCTGAATAAATTTATCACTTTTTATGAATAATTTATACAATACTAAATGCCATTTAAAAATAATCTTTTTAAAAAATAAAGGCAATTCAAGTATACTAGGCTCAAATAACCTAATTATTTTGTTTAATTATTATACATTTGAACGTGATATATCAGTTATATCACATTTGATTTGGATTGAAGTTTGGGATTATCTATAAATAGTCAAAATTTTGTTACGAAAAGGTGCTTGAATACGGTTATTTGACGTTTGTGTATTTTTAATTTAATATGGCGGTTTCTGAGGACTTGAAAAATGTTCCTGTTTGATTGCAAAAGAAAAATAACTTCCTAAAAGTGATTCATTATTATAAAACCAATGATATCATCGATCTGAGTATAATTCACAATACAGGTATGGCAAAAGCCCAAATTTCTGTCAAACAGATCAATCTGATCAATCAGATTTCTATTCAATTTTTAAATAATATACGAGTAATGGCAGTAAAAGTCTGATACGAAAATTGTCTTTATATACAGGTACGGGCTTGTTTATAATATTAAAAGTGGTTTTAAACTGAAGATATAAAAGGAAGATCGTCGATACGTGTTTAAGTTATAATCACACTAAATATTACGTTATAATAGTATGCTTACAAGCAAATAATATATCATTAGTGTAAGAATGTAAAATTACTATTTTTTTTTATATATTCATATAAATAATGACACGTATATAGTTAAGTATTGTTTTATTAAAATTAAAGGACCAATGAATATTATAATATCCACTAATATAATTTTAATTGTAAAATAAAATATAGTATTTTGGTTATGTCCAAACTCCTACTTTATGCTTCAGGAAAAACTATTTAAAATCTACCATTTTATATAGATATTAACCTAGCTATTCTATATATAGTTTATAATAAACCTATATAATATATATATATATATATAAATGATAACAAACATGTTTATTAGTCTTATAGAAGTGTTTGATCGCCATTATTTCATATTAAAAATAAAAATACAATACAATAATTACAGTTACAAACATCAAAAAAAAACAAATAAAGTTGCTTAGGAAAATTATTTAGTAGTAAAAAAAGATTTAACAAAATATCTTAAAAATATTATCAATTTCAATTCTATATAATATAATGGTATTATTACATTAATTTCATATTGGATGTAAATTATTGTTTGAAATTATCAAATTATCGATATAATGAATAAATGAATTTTATATGGCTTGAGGGAGGTGTACTAAAGAATCAGGGGATGACTAAAATGATTTACAATTTATAACATGACACAATGTTTGTATATATTTATACATTTTTTCACCAATCATTTTTATATTGAAAATATGAATATGTGAAATTAATATTGCATAGTTCTTTGATAGGTTCATAACTTAAAAAATCAGGAGAAACACGCTAACCAATATACGTATCTGACATTAATGTTATATTATTTTATACTCCGGCGCGTCGCTTTAATGATAGACTTGTGTAAGTTTACAACAACTTAACGTTTGATCTTGTAAATCTGGTTACTAGATCATAATAAATATTTGGAACTTCCGAAAATCGAAAGATTAAAAGGAACGTATAATGTTCATCGATATCGGTGTATTATAATATATCGACAACGCGGTAGGAATATTTATAAGTAATGACTTTTATTTAATAACGGCTTAATTTTATATGTAAAACAAAAACAAAAACATTACTTCTTAGAATTCAAGTTTTTCGTTTGATTGAGTTATATACAAAATTCAGCAAGTTTATTTTATCTTTGTAGTACGTAATTATTTTTCGTCGTTAACATTACGTGACCTACTCTTTTTAAAAACATTTTTTTAGTAAAAGTAATTATAATTATTAATTTTACGTTTATAAAAAATATTCCATATCTTGCAAGTGTAATAAATACATAAATTACTTGTATTTTAATAAAAAAATATTTACGCCAGGAAGAATAATATAGTCTATAGTCTATCATGTACAGTAAATTGTGATAGCATGGAAACCGTTTATGTTGTAAATTAAATATAAAATAATATGAAGAGTATATACTTTTTATAATCGGGAATATTATGTTTAGAGTTGTATATATCTATTTTGTAATAAGAAGATGCAACTAATACTTTATGGTTATACAAAGTTGAGTAAGTCGATTGATTAATTAGTACCTAATTATTATTATTATTATTTTTTTTTTTTTTACTATCATTAATATTGTTGTCAACTGGTAGACTGTAGTTTGAGCACTTATTTCATATACCTATATTATTAGAAAGTGATGTCAAATAACAAATATTATATTACACTAAGTTATGACTTATGTGAACCGTAATAGAGGTCATGTCAAATTGATGTACAAACAATTATAATAATAACTAATGAGCCAGACTATAATTAGTGATTACCTAACCTAACCTATAAAGGTAGGTATATATTATCTAAAAGTAAAAATGAGTAGTCAAAGAGATTTTGTGTGTACAATTTATTATAAGTTTTGAACATAACCATTTATCACTTGTTATTTTCACACAAACATCGGTCGTTCTGACGCAGATCTCTGTGGAACGGAATTTTATTATTCTCGGATAAACAAATTGATGAAACGTAAGTTTAAAATGTTCTGTTATAAACGATAAGAAAAAATGTACGCCAATGGAAATAATCAAATAAATTAATATTTAGTAACCCGCTGGTCGCGACGAAAAGGCCTAGGGAGGGGAAAACTTAATAAAAGAAACTGTGATTTATTTATATAATATATTTTAAACGATAGAACACCTAATCATAAAAGTGGTGATTTAATACCTAAAGTAAATTGGATTTACTATCTACAAGTTCATTGCATGCCAAGCAGATACAACTCGAGGTTGATAGATCAATAAAAAGTGCATAATTGCTTAAGCTATTAATTCTGTTACAAAAAAATCATTGTAAGTTTATATTACGATTGGAAATAAATTTGTACGTTAGATAGAAATTATTTCTATAAACACAAGCTATGCAAAAACTTAAATCACATTAAATAATTTATATATTATTCTATAATATCTGCTAAAATTTTCCTCTAAAATAGGTTAGTATATACTGTGGTAGTTAAGTTAAGTAGTAGGTTGGTATACCTGTTAATAAAAAAAAAATACTTTAGTATCTAGGTATATAATGTGATAATAGGAAATTATTATATAAAATAAATAATACTTTAAATGTAAAATAACATTTTCGTCTTTTTAAACATTTGTGAATTTTATCAAAATCGAAAATAATGTATTAAAAATATATTATTAACTTCCTATTTATGTAAGATGTTAGTTCCTATTTTAAATAAACATTTTAATATTTAATATTTTTGTGATTTTTGTGTAATTTTTGGACAAAACAATTTTAATTGATTGTATTCACAAACAATTTATTACAATAATGCAACATTTGTTTTAAAAATAATTTATTATACAAAATTAAATCTTAGGTAATAATATATATAACTACTATTAAAATCGCATAAGTTATAAGTATGAATACTGACATTTATTTTAGAGATAAATTACTAAAGTCTAAATACAATATTTTAACAATCAATTAACTCCCATTTAACAATTTTATGAAAACTTAAAAATTTATGTGTAAATCTTTTACAATTTTTAATTTTTTGTTTTTGTGAAACTAATGTAGTAAATTATTTTCTATATTTATCAATTTGTTATTAAAAAAATATTTTTTTCTTACACCATAATGAAAAAAAATATATTCTTAAGCCTAAGGTGAGTTTACCATCAACAAATTTACGTATAGATTAATTATTATTTTATTTTTAAACGTATACATATTTTACGTAATGAGGTGTCGATTCATAGTACCTACAAAACACGCAACATTTTAGGTTTACAGGTACTTATATATTATAAGTAAAAAAAAATAAATATTTTAAATTCAATTTGTGTGAATTCTGCCAAACGTGTTATGATGAATTGGATCTCATTTATTACAAACCTATTGAATAGCACACCGAGTGGGCAGCAGAACAATATAATAATAATATATACAACTGTCACACGTAACACACACGCATGCGTGTGTGGGCCATACTGCATCACTACCGCGTGTATTAAAAGGTTGATAATCGTAACAAATATAAGTACCTACTTATTATTATTATTCAGTCGATCTTTTGATCTTTATTATATATTATTGTTATTATTTTAAAAATCAAACTCTAGATCCAAGTACATAATACCAAAATTATCTGTTCTGATTTATTTGGCCGATTAACGGTAAAACGATTGCGAGAAATATACCGGTTACTACAACTAATAGCTACAACACTATTATGACCTAACGTATCAATAATTACCTGTAACCATTGTGAGAACCACTACGATTTTATGACAGAAATGCGAAGCTGCTCAAGTAGAAGATCTACACTTTACAGTAATAGCCACGACGATTTATTGTTTTCGATCACGCAAAACAAATGTTTAGAGTCTATGTAGCTAACATTGACAATACTACGCGTATCAGTATTAAAAAATTATTATCAACTTAAAAAAATTATTTTACTTAGTATACACGTTATACAAACATATTTGCATATTTCTTTATCTTAAAATTTATTATGTTTCTTTCTTTAGTTTATCTCGTCGTAACACAGTTCTTCATTTATGCCTATGTTCGTCGATCGCACTTTCATCTTATTTGATTTTTCTTAATATATATTTCCATCATAATACCACAATTTTTTACAGACTATCAAGTATTTCTATTTAATTTATCTACGATCAACACACTATACATTTTATAGCTCGAAAGTTTATTTTGTAGCATCACTTAGTCACTATTTAAGTCCAAATAGCACTTACTCGTATATCATATTGTTCAAATTGATTTAAAGTGAACGCAATTTAAATGAAAGTTTTCAGATAAATAAATTTGAATAATTTGTAACAGCCGATCGAGTATCTACCTACCAAAAATATTGCAGTCACGTATACGTTACGTGTAAAAATAAATGCTAATTTCATGATAATATAAATATATAATACTATTAATCTTAAAATACTTTACATCGTCAATGTAAGCTTATTATTTATATGTTGAAAATGTCCACAAAAGAAACTAGTCCATGGTAAATGTTCGAAATTAAATTAATTACCAATTATTGTAACAGCCGTAAAAGATAAATAATATATAAATTAAGGTTATTCGTAAAAAATCACATTTTTATTCGCTATATTTTAATTAAATTAATGATTTATAACGTAGTATGTACCTATTTTTGACTTGGTACAAATATTAATAATTTAATAATACCTATTCAATATATTATTATTACAGTTATCGTGGAACTTTGTAGTCTATAGAGATTCAAAGTTGTATTTACGATAAAGTCATTTATGTTTGATTTCTGTATCACAATATATGTCAATATATGGTAGATAAACAATTGTACGTTTACGCCAATAATTGTACTTCACGCGTTATTTGCTCGGGTATTGTTTGAGCTCATCCGTTGCAACGTAATACCTATTTACATAGAATACGTAGTTCGTCGATGCAAAACAAGCAAGCACATATAATCATCATTATAAAATAAAACACAAAATACCTGGTAACGGTAGTACTTTTAATAAATGGTTAAAATGGTTAAAATAAATGTTAGTTCATTTACTCGTCTCTAAGCGTATTCATATTCGTATATCGAATCATTACTTTATTTTTAGATTTTATTGCGGTTAATTTACTAGTTACATATTTATGAGTAAGTTAACAAAAAAAAAAAAAAATTATTTTAATAAATAGTCAAGAAGTGGAAAGAAAATAATTAAATTAAAAATATTGTTATATTTTCTATACATAATAATTATATATTATAATGTATTTGTAAATACAAAATATATAAAAATATTCAGTGTAAAATACCTCGTGACACATAAGAACTTATTGTATAATAAACGATAAATGTTTATAAATCGCAACTTAATCATATACGCTATTAATATCTGTATTTTGCTTTATGTATAAAATGTTTCTATAGTATAATGCACACGTTATATATAGTCTATAATACACTTGAAAACTGACAAAAGTTTTCACATACTACTCACAAATTACTTTAAAAGTTGCATTTTATCCAAAAGGTATTTCACAATAAATTTAAGAAAATGTTCAGTTAGTTTCAGACTTAAGTTTGTCGAAATGTGGCGAAATCCTCGGAACGAATGCAGGGTTGTCAAAATGAATGCAACAGGACTACATTAGACATGAAAATCTATAATTTCTGTAAAAATAGTATTGCTTTGAATAAAAAAAACTGTCCAAGGTTCTAATAAAATAAAATTTTTAATGATAGGAAAAAAGTTTACGCCTTATAATAAAATAATATAATGTGAAAAAAATATACGTTACGTCATACTGTATCTATTTGAACATTGTTTTAATTAATTGTTATTTTAATGAAATTGAAAACATTTTTAGTATACTCTGTCAAATAAATAAATTATAAAATAGTATTCAAAAACTTTGAAATGGACATTAATTTGACAATAATCATAAATACAAAACTGGTGGGATTTGTAGTAAAAATTAGCATATATAATAAACCAATAAGTATTGGTATAGTATACCTGATGTTGGTTTATGATATTATATTAAATATTAATAGTAATGTTTATGAATTATTATTTATACTATTGAATTTGTTTTTACTAATACTTTCATAATAAATTTACATTAATTTGAGAATTAAAATAGAATACTCAATTATATATATTTTTATCATAAAATGTGTTATCTCAAATAAAATATCATTAAAACATTGAAGTATAATATTCGTTTATTATAAGGTTATTTCTATTTGTGTATACTATACTATATAGTATTAATTCAAATTGAGTATACCTACACGATGTATTGATGAATTTTATGTATTTAATATATCTTTATTTTTTATAAATCAATTATTGTTTATAGGAACCTATTTGTTAAGAGTTGGCTAATATTTTTGAATATGATTGCCATATTATTAAAACTGTTAACGGAACAATAGTATTAACTCGATTATCCAGCCGGAACATATAACCTTAACCTAAACAATAATAATTTCATTTGGCAACAGTATAACAAGTAGGTAAATAATTTAATTTTGTATAATCTTTAAAATGTAGTTGAAAGTAAAAATTAAAATTGGTTAACTGTTATATAGTTAGGTTATTTTTCATAATAAAAATTAATAAATACAACTTTTAGGATATTTGATATTAAAATCAATGAATAAATTTATAAAATATAGTATATATACGTAATGCTTTTTTCATTTTTTTTAAAAAAAAAATATTTAATAAATAATTTAAAATATATTATTCCTTAAAGCTGCAGTTAGAAAAGGATTAGTTTAGGTTTAATTTTAATTTTGACACAAGATTCCACACAATATACCTTTTTATCTACCCGATTCCGTAAATTTTCGTTACACAAAAGATTTTTTTTTTACTCTGATGTAACACAATACCACATAAAAATTATTGCAATGTTTCCAGGTATGATTAAAATATACATGTATAATAATGATTATTTGTTTTCAAATTCTATTGTACGTATTAAAAATAAAAAATAAACAGCAAACCTTAGTTAACATAAACAATTCAAATTAGTTTATTCTATTATGAAAAAAATTTAACTTTTATCAATTTTATTACACTTATACTTATTGTGAGCATTTATGGCGAATACATACGTTATTTTTCTTTTACAAACAACATTTTTTAATAGTTATTATCAATTATTCCGATATCTAAAATTATTTTTGGACATAATTTTGACGGATGATCACTTTCCTCGTGTTTTTAAAGTATTTTACAAACGTTAACTAATTTAGTTAATAAATTAATTGTGTATTTAGATTGTAAAGGTCTTTTATAAATAACAATAGAAAAAAAATTATTTTTAAAATACAATTTCCTAGCAACGTTACAAATTAATAAGGATTCGTATGAATGAAAATGTATAATATTATGTGGAATTGTAAATCGACAAAACAGATCTTTCCCTTATCAATGGTTCAACATTGAGGTTTAATTATAATTTAATTTTTACTTTCTTGATATTAACGTATAGGTACATAATAATATAATATACGTAGTACTGCATATGTATTTATGTACAAATAGGTTTATTAAATTTAAAAAAAAACCATTATTATTATTATTATTTCAGTAAAAATATAATTAAATTGATATAATATTTAAATTTATGTATATTGTATATATACATTAATTATTGTTATTCGTACTATTTTTACAATGAACACATATGCCACGTTTGTTGTTCGTTGTATAATGAATTGTAATATACTGAACGAAAATTCTTACAAAGAAATGTCTGGTCGGATACTAAAAAGTAGGCATTGCAGAACTGCATTTTATTCAACAACAAATCAATAAGACATGATTGATTTATCTTTTATTAAAAGTTAAAAAAAACTGTTGAGTTAGAAAAAAAGTTTGAAATAACAATGTTTTTACGACAATTTCTAGATTGTAAAATGTAGGTTAGAGGATATTTTTTAATCATAACTTTAATTTTAATACTTTTTTTTACAAATAACCTTTCATTCCAATGACATCTTAGTATAAAATATTAAGATGCAGTTATAAATAAAATTTAAAAATAATATTAATTTTGCAAGTTTCAATATTACGCATGTAATAGTGTATTGTTGTACTTAAATTTAGAATGCAATATTATTGTCGTATAACGTATGAAAATATTTGGATTTAGTGATGTTTCATAATAGAGTGTATATTGTAAGAAATATTATTTTTCTACGATTTTGACACCGCACGAAGAAAAAGATAATTTATAATTGTCTCATGTTGTATTATTATATCTATTTTTTAGAGATTGTAATGTCAATAATAAATTAACAATTGTGCAGACCTTGTATGTGCGCACATTACAATGTATAAAATTACGTCTATCTAATGATTATACTACCCTGCAATCAAGAATCTATAATAATCAAAGATAAACATAAGACAATATATGTTACAAAGTACATAATTATTTTAAATGAATTAAATTATTTATGACAAAACTATAATTATTTATAATAAAACGTGGATAACAAAAGTTATTGTTTATTTTTTTTTTAATTTATTATTAGTTGATTCATATAATTTTACATATATTATATAACATCAGTATCGAACAATGATGAGTTTTCGTCTGCGATGGTCAGATGACGTCAACCGCTTTAGCCAAAACTTTGATACGAAGCCACGCCCCTACGTACAAATTGACTGCCTGGCCTGCCCGATACTGATCTCATTTTAAATAGAGTATAGAGATGGACCTATCAATCATGTAAATGCTACACACCGTGGGCGTTACCACAGTATTCTCGCATTGGGCGATGTGATGAATAAATATTTTAACACAAACAATAATAAAACCAATAAGTTACCAAATGGTTTAAAATCATATTTTAATTTATGAACGTAATTTTTATATTTAATAAAAGGTTGTATAATGTCTATATTAATTGACAATTTATATAAAGCAACTATATTAACAATATTAAAATAAACGATGTTTAAAAATGGTAAATTTTATATGATATAAGAAACTTTTGTCCAAAAATATCAACATTAAAGTATTAAATATTTAGTTAGGCATAATTATGATTATTACCTATACAACTCAACTAATATTCATTGAATAAATGTACAACATTTTAAAATTTGTAGAAGTTATTATTTTAATACTACTGATTTTTAATATTTACTAATTATAATATTGTTAAATACTTAAATTCGTTTAATATATTTTTAAATTAAGATTCATTAATTAATTCATAACTGTTTTGCATTTATTGTTATAATATTTTAATGGAAGCTTTTTCTAGCTTAACAAAATTTTTAATTAGGTTTTTAACCATTTATGCATACTTGCATAGAAAATTAAATATTGTAGCTCGTCATTGACGTTTACTGAGAAGAAGGTAATTGAAATTTGAACGAGTATAAATTATAATAGAACTACAAGCAGGATTAATAAAAATATATCCACAATATATTTTGTGATAAATTGATGACGTAATTTCTATTTAAAAATTGGAATCATGCACATTTGTAATTTATATGATGAATTAAGATAGTGTGTACCTAAGTAAATAAAAATGACGAGTGAAACATTTTTTTTTTTGAAATATCTTTCTTTTTTATTAATAACTAACAAGCATATATTTTCGAATTATTATTTATTAACTTGACGTATATAGTAAAATGTTGAATATAATATTATGATTTTATAAAATTTGGAAATGCTTAATTAATACGTAATGCATTCCTCATGACTTATTGTCTAAGTAGTATATGTAATTGTCAGGTACATGCTATTCTCAAATTTCGTATTATGAATACTAAATATAGTTTAATTTTGTTTGATGTTTCTTGCATGGTAAAAATAACACTATTAAATATGAAAAAACTAATTTGCGCACAAAATATAAAGTTTATTTTCATTATAGTTTCCATGGTATTGGAATATTATTGCTATCTACTCATAATAATATAATGATATTATTTTTATTAAATTTGTTTTGAATTCACTATAAATAATAAAACATTGCAAAATTTATTGTTTGTTAGAATTGTTATGCTTGTCTTGTTGCATCTACTTAAATGTATCAATGTTAACATAATATATGTACTTGCTATATACTGTTATGCTACTGGATTAACTGAATCTCAATCTGGGGAGAATTTACAAAAATTGCTAATCAGAGAGCTCATTCTGCGTATAATAGGTGTTGAGTATAACTTATAATCGAGTTGACTAACTAAAATGAATCTATTAAATTTCAATTCAATGATAAATCATTCCTTACGAAGAATGGTCTGCAGGGTGTATTTATAAGGATATTTTATTCTAAAAATGTAAATTGCTACTCGTATATATTAATAATTTCTTTTCTTTTATTTCTTTTAGTAAAAGAGTATGTTGAGCTTTTGTCAATAAAAATTGCATTTATTGTATCATATCACTAAGATGTTATTAACTTAAAAGTTACAACTCAATATCGTAAAACTATGTGAATATTGACAGGCCTGTGGTACAAATAGCTTGGAATTAATTTAAGTATTAATTATTGGGCGATTTTAAATTCCATTGATTTTTGAGTTCGATTTAAAACATATAAATTTTATCGATACTTTTATTTTTAACTGAAAAACACGTTAACTCTGCCGATGATAAAATTTACAGATTACAGTTATTTTTCTTAAGTTTATTTCAAAAATAATTTTTATATTAAATTATAAAATGTATTATATTTAAACAAAGTTAATGATTAATCTATACATATTGTCTGTGTTATCAAAACTTCTGAAAACACAAAAATATAAAAATGGTACACCGCTGCACACCTCATTCAACTTCAAACGTCGACAAAACATCGCAATTACCCACTTTAGAATCGGGCGCTCTTCTTCACACACTCATATTTAATTAGTGAAGATCCTCAACCAATATGCGACACGCATGTCACAAAACAATAACTATCGTTTATCGAACACATTATGGAAAAGTGTATATACTTTAATACGCACCAACCTGAATATGCCACCCAACCAGACTCAAATTAAGGTGTATTTAATGTAGTCTGAAACCTACACAACTACGGATTTGGGGCACTACATACTGTCCTGATATTATTTTTATTAACATATCTGAAATCTGAAATAGTAAATAAAGGCCGGTATCGGGTAGTATTAAACTAACTTGTAGATAAGTGTAATCTTTTTATTATTTTTTAATCCTTTTTTTTAAATTTAACATACGTATCTTATATTTAATAATAATTATGCAAATTAATTTTCAAAATTATTATTATCACTTAGCGTATAATATTATATCGTTCTATATTTTATGTCGTAAGCATTTTGTGATATTTGTACACTTTATATATTCTCATCTTGTGCATTATTGAATAGTATCGAATCTATTTTGAATAGCCTACAATTATTGCCCTATATTGCCCTAATATAAAACGTAACATAATATTATAGAAAAATACTCGGACTGTCATCACCCTTAATGGCCATTTGACAGCGACAATTATATTGCTATTATTGTGTTGTTTATAAATAACCAGGTAAACAATTGACAAAAATATATTGTAATTATTTTATAATATTGATATTGCTGTAAATTTTTTATCTTGATATTTTCGTCGCGTCCATTCACTATTATACACCATCCGTATACGTAAGTTTTGACGCATTACCATACCTTATCGTGAGAAAAAAAAACATTTGTCTTGTGTAAGTGTAGTGCCCTCTCCCTACCACTAGTCGATTACTATATCTATTTCCAAGTACTCTACCTCAGCTACATGTTTTTCACTACATATAATATGAGCACAACATTACAAACGGCTAGCCAAGCAACCTTCACCAACCTTGGACCTGGAAGCCACACCGGTGGTAGCGATGGATGAGGTGGACCTACCGGCGACAAAGCTCGAAATGTCCAATGAATCGAACCAGTCACTAGCCAGGAGAAGATCAGCTAAGCCGTAGACCCGGACATTTTAACATACTGCACTCTGTTATAGACCCGATATCAATTTGATGCTACATAATAATATTGATAGTTTTTGACTCCGGTTGTGTTATGAAGAATATGATTATAATAAAAAATTGTTATTATTATTATTATAATGACATTTTTTCTAAGAATAAAAATGATGTTAAGGAAGTTATAGGAGTAGCTTACAGAATATTGAAGATATTAATAAATGGATATCAGAATACCAAAAAGTAACTTACGCTAAATACAATGTTAGAAGATCATTACCAAATGGTGAAAAGATAGTAGCATCGTAGGTGTTGTTTACAATATGTATAAATTGCATACATTATCTAGTTCTAATATCAGTAATAATTTATAATTAGAATAACATATTTTTAGGAATATATTCAACTAATTATCAGTAGTATAGTGTAACTATACAGATACATGTTATTAAAACAAGCCGTGACAAAATAATATATTATTAACTTTGTAACTATTATACCTAACATAATAGAAGCACATTATGAAGCCAAACTTTGAAAATTATTGCATTTTTAAGTATCACAAATATTATTAGGAAATTGTAATTTTTAAACCTAATATTACCTATGTAATATGTAATATGTATCATTTTAATTTCAAACCTAGCCCATATAGGTAATATGTAAAATCTAATAACAGGCCAATAACCTTTGCTGTTGAAGCATTCATTTTCAAATAATAAAAAAAAAACTACATAACTTATCATCACGTATTGAACTAAATTAATACTTATAATTTTTTACTTATTCTTAAATATTAATAATAATGTAATATAGTATAATTATTAATTAAAATATATTAATATCATAATTATCATTAAACATTAAAATGGATGCAGAATAAAATAAGTACCTACCTACATTTTTTATATCTATTTAATTTTAGTGTACCTAACTAACAATAAGTTATAATTAATAACTTTATAAGTTATATAACCAATATATCAGTCTTACATATATATTGTTATAACTTTTGCAAGTGTCCATTCGCCCATTGCATTGGTTTTAATAAATCGTAAAGAAACTTAATAATTAATAATATAGTTCATAAAATCTAATACAAAAAATATACACCTTAATATTATGTCACGTGATGACCTCTGTTTTGGCCTCATTTCAGTATAGATATTATAAAATTACTGCTATCGGTATTCGTTAGGGACAAGAAAATATAAACTTGTATGAAACACGCGATGTTTTTTTTTTATTTAAGCTGTTGTCCTGCAATATAATATAAATATTATATGAACCGTTATTATCTACTGTTTTTACCATTATATATACTCTATATGATTGTGGATGTGTACCTCAATTTTAAAACATCTTAAGTATAGTTGTATGTATTAAAACAGTAACACATACATACGAAAAATAAAATAAAAACATTAAAATACATTAATTATTAATGTATAATTGAAAATTTTTATAATTTTATTATATACTGTAAATATATTTATTGGTTATTATTGTATTTATGAATTATTAATAATTAATACAATAAAAAAATAATTTCATCAAATAAAATATTATTGTACAGTACAATACTGTTTATATTATGCTATATAATTTAATGGAAGTATAAATTAATAGAATATTTTTTAAGTATAGGGAGTTTAAATTTGTATATAAATAATAAATGATTTACAATTTATTTTTAAAACAGTTTTCAATTAAAATTATAATTTGCATAATATGTAACGTAAAATTAAAGAGGCTATTAAAAAGACTACTTGAATACCTAAAAGATAGGTATAACTATTTAGTCTTAATTTTAACTTAATGCTTAACTTATAATAGTTAGTAATAAAACAACGTAAGTTCATATTAAATGAAATACACATATTTATTAAGAAAGTTAATTTAAAATAATTAGAAATATTCCGTGAATATAATGTGCAAACTCTTTTGGGTTTTATCAAGCTTAAGTTTATATAATTGTTATATTATTAAATTATAAATTTAGATAAATATATATTAATTTAGTTTTTAAAATGAATAAGTTAAAGGTGTTATTAGTTATTATAATATTATTACAAATACAAACAACTTTGCACTCGAGTATTTTGTGCGTGTATATTGACATAAAATGAAAATATAAAATTATTATCTATTAAAAACACTTAAGCCATTCTTAATATAAGTATCTATAGTAATATTATATAATAATGGGTAGGAAATAGTAGGTGTCTTCACTCAAATATGTTTAGTGTAAGTGTAATCATGATTGATATTTCATTATTTCACAAGACATATGTACCTATATACATAATAAGGTTTATACAATATACATCATTATAATAAATAAAAATATATTGAGATTATGTATTCACGTAATACATTCATGATATATAAGAATAAAAGGATTTCGGGGATTTATCCTACTTCACGCCCTTTTCGTAATATTGCGATACTATCATTAAGGTATCTGTTGTATCAAGAATATAATACAGATAAAATAATAGCAAGAAAATACAAATAAAACTACAATTTATCGTTTGATTGTAGAGTATAATATTATATTTGTATGTGGTACCTAAACATTTAAATTAATGCAAAAATAGTAAATTATTGCGCCAATTTTGTAATTATGCATGAAAAAAATGTGACAACTTGTATGTGTAAAATCTGTTATTAAATAATAATTAATTAAGGCATATTGAATATTAGGTAATATAATTAGGTACTGTAATTTACAGTAATTTATTACATCTATATTATCTATTTCGGAACACTGCAGGTCTGAGAAGAGATGTTACCTGTACTTGACGCAGTGGAAATCATTATTATATTCGTAATTTGAGGTTAGAAAGAAGGAGGAAAATTGCAATCGGGGGAGGGGGGCTATACAAATGAATTACTTAATAATAATATTTATCGGTTTTTTGGTAAAATTGATACCAAATCATAGTTAAAAGAATTTTCAAAAATGATCTATAATATTATACTTATTTACAATAAGTGTAAGCGTTGTATGATGGATGTTGATTATGAGTTGGATGCATTAACATGGAAAAGATTAAAAAAATATTCAGGTGATGACCAAACAAGTAACCCCAATTTCCTTTAATGATACATTTTTTTAAATTTTGATTTTTATAATCCTTAGAAATACTATGACATAATTTATACTTAAATTTTATTTACTATTTATGGAGTGACATATGATAGTATAAACTTATTTTTTTTTTTTTTATTAGAACCATAATCATTTACAATAAATTGTTAAACAGATGATTTTTTTGAAAATTGTATTTAAAAAGTAGTTTCGGAGTTATTAAATTAATGTATCTAAGATTTAAGGATAATATAACTATTGTTTTTGAATATAATACATAATTTAAAATTTAATATGTTAAGTTTAGTGAGTTTGTAGTACTTTGGAAATATTTACAAATCGTAAAATCATAGTAAATTATTGCTAATTATTTATCTACTACAATTTTTAAATTATCATAACATTTATATTTTTAAGCCTATTATCATGAACTATTAAACAACTATTCTCATAAAATACTTAATACATTTTGTTTGGGGTAAACCCAAAAATATTATAATTCTATGGAAAAAAAATTATATTACATACTTCACTTTAGTGCAATCAAAGGTGTAGAGATATAACATGTAACCAATATATCTCTGAGAGATAGATTATTTTTAAAAACAGTATTATATGCAATTGAATTGTAAGAATATTTTTTTCACGTAAGTATTACTAAGATAGAAAATAAATAAATTAAATAACTTAAAAACAATAAATGCCGTTGCTTAGCAAAAACACTAAAAACTATAAAAATATGGTAAGTAACTGAAAGTAGTATACGTATAGAAACAACTACTTAAAATTAGTTTTCAGTTTTCAATTATATACTGGAAGTTTTTTCTGATCAAGTTATTTGTTTCATATTATTTATTTTTACAAATTAAAGTTTAAAAATACAATACATACACTTGGTACATTGTTTAAATACATAATAAGTTACCATTGACATTATAGATATGTTGTTGTATAATAAAATATGATCAAAGTATTATTTGTTTTATATAATAGAATGAATTTATTTTAGAACGTTTTTGTGTTTATAACAAATTTAGTTGAGCCATTTATTAAGAATAATCTTTTGATTTTAAATTTTTTTACATGTACACAAAAACTCCAAAATATACTCTATAGTGCTGCATCCAAGCTATGGCGCAGTCTGATTCCTTAATATATAAGTATCATTTTCCCACAAAACGAGATATACTGCAGTACATAGCACGCCGAGGTGCACCAGATCATACAATCATAAAATATGTGTATTGAAATGACGATCGATTATTACGTATAGCACTGTAGCGTATTGTAATGAAATACTCAATGCACACTTTCGAAGTCACTTATATTGTTTATTTTTGTATCAACGTCTTGTACACTGTATAACCATCACAGGCATTTTATAATAATTATTAAAACCATTTAGTTTTTGTTACATTTCAATTTTAAGGTGGTAAACTGGTAACTATCATTGTTAGTTGATTTTTCCCGCCGAGTTAATAGAACCTACGTATTTACTTCGTTACGGCAAAAAAATACATACATAATTCGATATTTGTGGATGATGTTTTGTACTGTTGTAAATATGAATACATATAAACATAGAAACATGACACTTGAGGCGTTACTCGTTATTCGTAATTTATTAAAAATTATTAATTTAAATATATTTTAATATTCTAGATTAAATTAATAATTTTACATTAGCTAATTTTACCTTTGTTGTAATTTGATATTTGTATACAAGTATATTGTATACACAGTAGTTGATTGATCGATTGATGAAAATATAGGTACAAACATATAGTACAGGTATTTGCGTGTATACCGTACCTACTACCTACCTACAATTTTGCTGATATAAAACAAACTATTTAATATTAAAAATATACTTTTATGCTCAAGCTTTCAAATATATATATATATACATAAACTTTAAACTTTATGAAAAATGGAATTCCATACATGCATGTCTAAAAATATTGAAAAAAAACAATTAAATTAATTTTTATACTCATATTTACTATTGGTATGTAATATATGTATTCAATAATAAGTTAATACAATATACTTTATACTTATAATATAATGGTTCTAAATGTCCAAATAATATTTATACTATATAATAAATAAATGTATTGTGTTATAAGGAAATACCTTATAATAAATCGTATAATCTTAATAACTTACGAATCATATATTATATTATGTACCTACACTTGTATAGGTTTTAAGATTACTAAATTTTAATTATATTATATTTATTTAACACGATTTTATTTTAAGACACAGTCAATTCACATGATTTTAATAATAATTAATAAATTATATGATTATTATAATATGTAATATCTGAATATTTACTATTACTTTGTTGTAATTTGCAAGACAACAATATGTTGAATAAAAGTTTTAACTGTATAGATCAATTTATTTAAGTTAACAGGTATGTGGTAGGTCGCTACTCTTGTTGACAGAGTTAATAACACTACGAAGTAGTATTTCATTTGTCTCCAAAGACCGGAATACAAGAAAAGTGTTTAATTTTTAAATGTGTTTATTTCTAGGTACCTATTCTTTCTTGTACGTAAACAATGATGAATAAAATATAAAGAAAATGGTTGTATCCAAAGAATGCCAAATGATGTACAGTAAATATTTGAACAGGCAGAAAGAGATTTCTTGGACATTGCTCAAAAGTTTCAAATAATAAATCATGGGAATACAAAAACAATAATTATTACATCTACTCTCAAATATACTATAGGTTGCTGAAAAATAAAACGAATCGGCAGTATATCAAATCCTATTTGAGAAATAGTTAAGAATCATTTTTTTTTTAATTGTATACATTTAAAAAGTATTTATTTATCATTTTTATAACATTATTACTTTTATTATAGTATAACCAGTAAATATAATTGCATTCAAAATACAATTAAACGAAGTAGGAAAGAAGGTCCATCAATGTGTCCCCTATAAGATCTATAGGTGATGAGTATTCAAGTGAGAAAAAGTTCTTGCACGAGTTCCTTTTTGGGCGTCTAGACGGGTTTCCTGCATGAACCATCACAGCCTCAAAAATAATTTGCTTTTTTAATGGGAATTATTTCTCAACAAACACTAATTTTATATTCTTTCTTTTAACATTAGGATAGATAAATAGAAAATTCATGTGATGTATTTATTTGAAAATAAAATATAAATCACACGTTCACGTTTTACACCTGAATACCTAATAAAATATAATAATCAGATCAATTAATTTTATTTCGAAACGTATTAGGTAGTTCGTGATTCGTGAATTATATTTAGAATAAGAAAAAATCATTTCATAATAACTCAATTATATAAATATATTATAATAGTTGGAAAATAATTAGAAAACTGAATATATTTCAAAAAATTATTTGTATCAAAAATTATTTTTGTTTAGACTTTTTCTTGCGGATTATTTTTATTATTATTATTTAATTATAGTTTAATGAGTTGGTTATTGCATATTCAATTAGACTACATAACATTTATAATGTAGTTTTTTAAAACAATATTACGTATATTGGATATACCCCATGTTGTCCAAAAAATGTTGAAGATAAGATATTCAAACGTCTATTTTTTGTAAAAATATTAAAAAACCCAGATTAGTGCAAGTATTTAGTTATTGTATTAGAGTGTTGCACCTGACGTATCCGCATTCCGCATATGTTGTCTCCATATTATTAACGCACAACATAGAAAATTTGAGTTAAGTAGAATCTATTTTATGCTGTTAGATTCAATATTAGTCTATTCAACTATTAAACAATAGTTAAGAATTATAATATTATCAAGGGCATCTCGGGGGATTTTATTAATATTAGCATTTTAAAGTTGTAATATCTTACATTGATATGACTCACTTTTAAATAAAAATATCAATGAAAGCCAAAGAGATACTCTAGGTCTCTAGATAATATTCTTATTTTTAAATTTAATAATTGTTAAATTAATTCTAATAGTAAAGCTAACAGCATATAATAGATTCTATTGAACGTAATTAATTTTACGTGTTGTACGTTATTAAGACGGAGACAATAAAAATTACAAATCACGATGTCCCCTTAATAAAAAATAATAAATTATATAAACTAATTAAATTAATAAATTATATTATTATTCTTTTATTCCAATAGCTTTATATTCTTATGATTTATTAATGAAACCTATGTTATTTTAATAGTTGGGTAATAACAAAACACTAAACCCAGTCACTAATGTAAATATTTTCACAAGTTTAACTAGATGCTCGTGAATTTTATTAATTTTAACTAAAAAAATGTTCATAATTATGTAGACTGTAGTTCTATACAGCTAGGTTAGCGAATTTGAGACTTAATATAAATTATTCATAATAATATATCGTATAAATTATTTTAAGTTTATATTATAATAATATTCTCAGTAAGTCAGTTTTATTACGTTTTATTTGCGTTGAGTAAATGTACCAGTTGTGTTTTCGATTCGTTATAAAATATATTTTATTAAATTTATACTCCCCGCAGTCGTATTCATTAAATAAATAAAAATGTATAAAAAAAATCACAGTATATAATTTGTAGTTTTCAATAAGAAAAAACATCCAAATCGATAAAATTCCAAAACGAATTTCATTGGTGAGTACTTAATAGTTAGTGACAAAAATTGATTCAAATACGCAACAGAAATACAAATATAAATTATTTTAACCAGTGACAAATAAAACAATAATGCAATCTGGATTGAGAGCCATTTTAATACAACCATATTATACTGAAATACTGGAAGTGCATCATAAAAAATGTATGAGGGCGTAGCTAAGTAAAAGTCCAGTCATTCTTCTGGTAGGATGGAATATGAAAATAATATTATTATTATCATCTCGCGATTACTTGTTGCGCGTGACCTAAGATCTGCACAGAGTAATAAATAATTATATTACGAGATATATTGTTTAAAACAACAGAAACATTCGCGAACTCGTAGGTATACTATATTATAACTATCACAGAATTGTTTTGTATTATATTTATGGTGATAAACACTTACATGCTATTATAAAAATAACGATAACGGCAATCCGTTGGCGGGGGAGATAATATTATAAATAATATTATGATTATGATGTATAACGTAATAAAATAATAATATTTTACTATGGAGTATCGACGATAAACAATCGTATTCTAGCGTGGTGGAGGCTGCGGTAAAAATCGTAACCTATTGCAGAAGAGGCGTTTTGGCTTGGGGTTAATAATAATTATTAATAAATATTAAATAATATAACAACATGACATAGTATTATTATAATATTTTATAGACCACAGTCCTAAGAAGACGCGGTCGTACCGAACAGTTACCGGGTGTCGGCGGTAGGTGGCATTGCCGTCGCCACGCCGCCGCCGCCGCCGCCGCCGCCGTCCCGTCCGGCAGTCTTTGGTCGGTGTGCCACCGCCGCCGAGGAGCGCGCGCGATTTCCATTATTATATTTTTTCCTTGTTTCTATCCCCGTCCGATTTTATTCGCCCGCGTCGCGCGACCAGTTCACGTCCGTCGACCGTCTGGTCTCGTTCGTCGATCGTGTCATCGTTGTTACCGTCTTCGTTTGCCGGTCGCGTACGAAATCGTTCCGCGTTTCTCGATCGGGAAGTTGTTCGTCGTTTTATTTTTTTTTTTTTTTTATTACCGGGTTTTTCGTTATTTTTGACTTTGCCGAGTCCATCAACCATTTACCGTTTGAAATAAGTGGTGTCCGGTGTCGCCGAACGACGGAAGAAAAACGCCTGGTGAACTTTTGGCGGTGAGTACGACACGATATATATAAATATATGTACTCGTATAGAGGTGATTATTGTTATCTCAACGATGACCTTTCTATTCACCCCTTTCTTCCACGACCGTTTATTAATCGGCAATCGCCATGTTTTTATTATTATTATGTTCGATGACAAAATCATAACGACAAAATGTCGATCGATTTGATTTTGTATTTTAATAATTTTTAATTGATCTTGAGGTGTTTCAATGTAGATGAACCTTTTAAAAATCAACGGTTTTTGTCTGTTATGGTACAATTTACTTTATTATTTTGTTATGTAGGTAGGTATTCATTGTAGTCGTGTATCTATAATAATTGTATACATTTGAATTAATTGGTTAAATTACTGAAATTGCAGTTGGTTCGTATACGACAACAACTGATTTCACCGTTATCTCGATTTAATAATTATCTGAGGCACGCAACATTTCTGTGCTTTATATGTACCTAGGTAAGTCGATTAATTTTTCAACGACGAATGTTCCTTGATAATTTATATAAAACGTTATGAATCATAAATCATTCAAATTATAATTATAGGTACTTTATAGTTATATAAAATTTCAAAAAAAATATTATTTTTTGTAAATAGGTACTAGGTACTTACTTTGATATTATCGTGATTGTTTGACAATATTAAAAAAGTTGTGTACTAAAAGGTATAAGATATCATAACAAGATAGTATGAAGATAAATGTGTGCTTTTGACTATTTACTTGCATTGTTTAATTATTATAAATTAGATGAGAAACTAATTTATTTTTGACATTAGAAGGTATTCTAAAGAATTGGGAAACTTTTTACCAATATAAATTGAAAAAAGTTAGAAAGTTTTAAATCTGAACTAAATATTTTGTGTATTATATAAAAATCATTATAATTCATAACTTATAGTTAATTATATTTTTCAATCGAAGTTCTTGAAAATCGTTTTTTTTTTGGCAAGTACCTACCTGTTTATATTTTATTTAGAGAATGTATTAAATTTTACATATCTATAAAGTTTAGACTATTGTAAATTTTATTTTTCAATACGATCATGAACTAAATAGTTTTGAATATTTTTATTATTTATTATCACGATAGTTATTTAAATTGGTGTTTAAATGAAATTGTAACGTGTCTGTATATTATATTATGAATTAAAAAAGTCAGTGTATCTGTTATTTTTCCAAAAAAGAAATAACAATTCATCTTTAGAAGCTATATACGATAAGGTTCAACAACATTTCGTGGAAATAAACCATATTGTATCATCGATTTCTAGAGTCGCGTTAATAGGAAAATATAAAATTATCATAATTGTATATTAAATAAAACAATATGTTGACATAAAATAACTAGTTGATTTTTAATAGAGCTTATCAATTATTATGTTTGGCTGGGTTTTAATTGTTCTAGATAATATATACCTAAAGGTGAACGAAAAAAATATAAGTATTAAAAATATTAATACTAAGTGGTACATTTTGTTTGTAATAATAAGAACTTTAAAATATAATAATAAACTTCGTTTTAAAAACGTGTTGAAAAAAGTAGTCCGTAATTACTTACACGTATCTAGGTAATAAAATAAACTAAATTATTAAAAAAAAAACCTTATTATGTAGGAGCTGTAATTTCAAATGATAAACTATATTATTTAATAACATAATTATTAATTATTATCTATGATTCTGAATATATTATTTTATCATGTAATAACGTACTTAGAAATATTTAGTTTGATATATATTTACAATAAACATTTTATGAAGGTAAGTCTTAAATTAATTAGATGATGTTCACTTACTGATAAATTTTCTAAATTTTTTATTATTTTTTTTCTTATAAAAAAAGTTTATAATTAACAATAAGTATTAATTATCAAAGTAATCATTACAATTACTCAATAGGTATTATAAAAAACACGATTCAAAAAATGTTCATAAAATATAAAGTAATATTAGTCTCGTAATAAGTACATAAATTGAATTCTCCTATGAATTATCGGTGTAAGTTCATAACAATCGATTATTTTTTGCCAGAATTATTATAGTTACATTTCAATTCTTGTAAATAATTTAAATTAAATAAAATGCCAGTAATTGTTATTTAAAAAAATAAATATAAACACATTTTTTAAATTATATAACAAATAAGTAGGTAAATATTCTAATTAAAATAGGATAAATAATATAATTTACAAAAATCAATAATTTATTGCATATTAATTATACGTAGGTAGGTATTAAGTGCAAATTCTATTAACTAGTTTCTTACTATACTGGTGTACTCACATTTTACTATAAATGATTATTGATTATAACTTATAAGTATGTTATAGTTATCAAACATTTTTTGACTGCTGATTACATTTTCTTGTGAATGTCAATTTTAAAAAATATTATCAAAAAATAGAAAAAACAAATTTGTGTTATAAATGATTATGATTAAAATATAGATATTTCTATTTACCTGTCATGTTTAAAATAAATTAAAGATGAATATTTTTTTATAAACGTTTCTAAATTAAATATAAGTTTTATTAATTTAATAAATTTGATTAAGTATTTACGTTAAATAAATAATGAATCCATTTTGGTAGGTATTGTATTTTAACAGGCAGTAATTAAAGTAACTATAGTGCTTACATAGTTGTATACTTGTATATTGTATAAATGTATAGTGTATTACCTAATACCTATTTAACCAAAAAAAATTGAAAGGGTTACAATTTAAAACCAAATAAAAAAAAGGGTAGGTATGTTATTATATAAACGATATTTATATAATAAAGTTATTCGAAAAAATTGAGGTTAAATTATTATTCTAATGATAAATTCACCATAACGTATATCGTTTGTAAATTTTGGATTAAAATTTATAGTTAACTTTATTTTTCTATAAAGTGTCGCTAATTTTAAAAACTACTAATATAGGTATCCGATATTTCAATATTTATTTGAGATAAATTTAATAATTATTGTTATCATATGGAGTCTTTAAGTATTATAATATACTATGATATGTTAGAAGGTATAATTATAGTATAGGTATGAAATTAACTATGTATATAGTTCGTTATATGCCATAATGTTTTTTTATATAGCTGTCTATTTATTTGGTATTGTTAATCCCTATAAATTTATTGTAATAAACCATATATATCTACTAAATTTGTATCATACATAATATATATGATCTAATAAATTGTATTAGGTATCTAACTATAAATTTTTTTTTTTTCTTATAATTTAGTTTTTTGGGCAACAATTGAAACTGAAACCACGTGTCTTCACTCTTGTACTGGAATGCTATTTCATACATTACTATAATAGGTTTATAGTTTATTATTAATGTATATATCTTGTATACATATTACATGTACAATAAACATGATTTATGTATTACTTATACAATCATACCTATTGTATATTTGCATTTAGGTTTAGTGAGATGATTTTTGTCGCTTAAATCATAAACGAGGGTTATAAATATACATTTAATATTAATTAAATATAATAGGCATAAATATTATACATCTACTCAGTGAAGGATTTGAAGGAGATAGCAGAATTCATTAAAATTTGTATTAAAACTATATATTTATGCTAAAAATGTGTGTCGAACAAAATATAGTAGATATAACTATATATATATTGAAATTGTAATTTGTAAGTTTAGATAATTAGTTGGCAGACTCTAATTTTTTCTTTTTATATACGAATTAACCGTTTATAGCATATATCTAAAAGTACTTAAATCCTTTACCCTAATGTTTACCATTAGGCAGTGAAAATATATGAAAAAATTGACAATTGTTTGTTAATACCTTCAATGGACCGTTTGATAATTATTAATTAATACCTATGTGATCAATATAAACGTTTTTCTGTTTCAAAAAGCAGTGCTTAAAGTATATATTATATATTTCAATCATATAATTAAGTTTGTCGTAAACATTATGGTAGGCAGATGCTTGATAACGACTTACTGGTCTATACACATTGCTGATGAGTTATGATGTATTTTTGGTTTCGTTGAATATTTTGTTTTTATATAATTATTAATGACATATATTCTTTTTTTCGTAAAAGCTTAATCCTAAGTACAAAATTCGTTTAATCTAGGTCTTTATTCTTCTTTTAGCGAGTGTCGAGAAACTCAATTACATCAACAACAACCCATTTATGATTTTTATTACACTTCCAGCGTTGCGATATTATTATATTCACACATGTATAATATATATGTATAAAAAGCGGGTATATATAAAGATTAGTTCTCTAATGGTAACTTTGGCCCACCTGCTTCTTGTAAAATACATATTGTAGTACGTTTGTTCGTGGCTGAGCTGATTAAATTAAACTATAGAGGTCTTTCGCACCCCATAAAAAGCGCCCACTGTTTTTAATGGACGCAATATTCCAAACGATCGCAAACAAAGATGGCCATCAAAAGTGCTTTTATATTTCAACGAAATTTGTAATGATATTTCTATTATCTAAGTAACACTAGCTATCAGAATTATTGTTTACTATTTTTTATTTATATTTCTGTTTAACTTTAAATTATTGGATATATGCTGTATAAATTATGTTTTTAAATTATATATGTGCATTACATATTATGATATAATGCTTTAATCTTCAACTTTAAGAGTGGTTTCTAATAGAACATTGTATCTATAGTTAGTTAAAAATTCATAATAATTTTCAAAATAATCGGTAAAAAAAAAAGTAAAACAGCAATTTTTACGCTAATCCAACTTTTGACAAAATTGTTTTTGTTTATTTTGGTGTAACTCAAAATGTTACTCAAAATCGAAAAACCGTTAATATTTGAAATATTCACCAGACATTTATTTTATGTTTATTTTCCATGTATAATATAATTTTATAAATATTTTTATAGCTATTTATAGATATATTTGAAATTTTCCATTTTTTTTTATTAATATCCATGAAACATTATCTTTTAGTCAAAAATTTTAAAAATTTAATAAAAGGCACTGCAAAAGTTATTTTTTTTTATAAATTTTTATACTGCAATACAAACGTCTTGTAATAGTTTAGATTCAAAATAATTCGTAATAATTTTTTTTAGTTGAACTTTAATAAAACCAAATATAAAATTTTAAACTTACAAAATATAAGCATTGATAGCAATTTTAAAATTTATCATTCTTTATTATGTTTACTATTAATATAAATTGCTCATATATGTATATAAATATTTGGAAAAAGTAAATTATTTAAGGTATTTAAGGTTATATTTTGTCTTCAGATTAAAATAGAATTATTATATAGACTATTTATTATAACTAATTAGTAAATTCTTTTTATTTTTCAAAGTTTTAAAAATATACGTTTTAATATTAATTTAAATACTAGATATGTGTAAAATGTTAACTTTATTTAAGTGTCGTGAATTATTTAGTGTTAGAAGTTCGTTTAATATAGCTATTACAGTGAATATATAGATTTAAAAACAAATATTAATCTGTTTAGAGAATATAATCATTATAAATTTATAAACATAGCGCACCTACTAAACTTAATCTAAGTTCTCATATTATTTGTTATATTATGTAATTATTATTTAATTTTATTGTATTGCTTCTTATTATAATTATCACATACTATTTTCTAATGTTTAATTGTCTTCTTTTAAATTGATACATGTTTATATATTTTAATTATGTATTAAATCAAATCTAATATTTACAACTATACACTTTCCTAAACATTCATATAGCTTAAAGGAGGTATGCAAAAATAATTTATTTTTTATGTTTATTGGTATATATGTGTTTGTCAATAATGATAAATAAAATAAAAAGAAACAAGTTAGATTTGTTGACTCGCATACGCATTGTTTTACTAAGATGGAAATTTCCGGAACGTGAGTTATCGACAGATGTCGATGAATTGAGTGGAGGTTGAAACAGAAAAACGATTAGAGTGTCCGTCAAAGTTGTTTGCGCTTCGAAAAGCTCGCATCGCAGACGAATTACAAGTTTTATATAATCAATTCGGCTCGATGGCGACCGGCTACTGATTGATAACATTGTGTCAAGTAGTTCTTCTTTAAAACGATCTTTCCAGACGTCCTCTTATTATGGTTACGCGTAATCGATTAAAAGACGTTTTTCTTAACACGTGTATATCTTTAGCTATAACAAGTCCTTTTTTTAGACCCTAACACTAATGCTGTTAGAAGCATTTCTCGCCATGCCTATAATTAATGGTACAACGCGTTTAATATAATTAATATATCTTGCTCTATCGTTATTTAATATTATTTCATATGTTTAATATTGTTATGGTCAATTTATCATTATGTCTTGTATTTATAATCGCTATAGTTATAAAATGTATACATTTCTTTTAATATACATTTTTTTGATAAAATTATCGTTAATTTATATTTTGTAAATGATGAACAATCGTTTTACTCGACCCTATAATATATTAATATGTATACGCTTGAGAAATATGTATTATAAACCACCAAACAGCTTCGAGCTGTCACAATAAAGATAGCTTTACCTTTTTTTTATTAAGATTATTATTTACATCGTAATTGGGCCACGCGGGAGTAATATTTGAGTAAAAATAAGTATCATTTATGAAGTGGGGAATGGTCGACGAATACAGACACTTCTGGAGCAAATAAATCCTTTGCAGGTATTGTTATTTTTATTATGCGTGTATATGATTTATATTAGTACTATAATAATGGCAAAAATAGTTTTATAAATATACATTTAAGAAATGTTATTTGTAGTTATTAAAAAATCAATAATAAATCTAATACGTTATTGAATAAACTATATAATTATTAGTTTTAATATCAAGTAACAGCGTTTAGTTAAAATGCTAAATGCAACTGTAATATCACATATAAATTACACACAACACAAATAAGTGTCAAGTAGGTACGTAATTGTCGTGTCAAGTATGTAAATACTTTTAATCAAGATGTAGATTATTGGCTACTGATATAATAAATAATATGTATCTACATTGCATACGATTATATTAGTAAGTGAACGAGTTTTCAGGTCAAACAACTTCGATTTATTGATTGCCTAATTGTTCCTTGGGTCTAATAGAAATACAACGGTTAACACGCACAAACCAATCCATAGGTATATGAAGTGTGTGTGTATAATAAATTTTGTGGTTTCGCGCTGTTTTACATATTTTGAGCTCTTATTACCACTATGTTTAAATTACTATTCAGTTAGATGTGAGAGTACGTCATATTATATGACATGTTTGATAAAAACTAATTTATTAATTTTTTTGAAACGCAATAATATTATATTAAATTATATTTTGATGATTTAATCGCATTAGTTTTGTTGTTTGCCATACATTTATGTAGGTACATAATTTTTGTATTAAAATAGGTGATCGGCTTCATTAATTTAAATGATTATTTATACAATATAAATATAGATCCTATACATTTATTAAAAACAGGAAATTTTATTAAACTATACAAGATTATTATTTATTAAAAGAAAAGTGAAAACGGGCTTGTGTTCAGGATATATAATATGCTACATAGTTATAAAAATAATAAAAAAAGCTTATATATTCCATAATAGTAATAAAAATTGAAGTCTATATTAAATAATAGAAATGGTGGATCGTTATTGGAAATCTTCGTTGTAGGGATTATAGCCTAGTTTATAGGTTTGTTTTTAGAATAATTGGTTGTGCGAGAGGAATGGAAGAGTATTATGAATTATGAATACTTTGAGAAAGATCTTTAAGTTAATAAGTTTATTAATAAATATAATTGTATAATACAACTAGGTATATATAACTATATATAACTATATATATATCTGTATTATTTTTTTAAGTGAATAGGTATTTGTTAACGCTTCTAAAATATAAACAAAGTTCCAGATGTACTTTATGTAAGAAAAAAGTTTTTGTTTCACAATTTTCTTTGTTATTCTATGCTTATATGTTAACATATTTTTTATATTTTTTTAGGTTGTGTTACCCCATTATAACTTTTTTTGTATGGTAAACTTTTTACCATATTACAGTACATATTATGTCTTGCTGATATATCATATAACTAATTCGTATCTTCCGAATTTTTTTGAGATTAGTGGATAATATATATTTTAATTAAAAATCTCTCCGAATCAAATAATATTAGAATTTTATAATGACACAGGTATTTAATTATATTTTATCTAATATCTATACACATATGTAGATCAAAGCGGATAATTTATTACTTAATACCAAAAGGAGTATTGTATATAGACACATATTTATATGATTTAATTAGATTTTGAGTGATGATAATAATAATAGTCTGAACATACATTTCGATAATGAGAAATAAAACAATACGGTTATAAATAAAAGCAAAGAGATAATGTTAAAGATTCCTTTTATTTATAGCTTTTATATACTTACATATTTTTTTTGTGGTCTTGTCTTTAGTTTTATGATTATTTTTGATGTGCGTTGAAGCCAGCGGGATAACATTGAGTTCAACGAAGGATGAAATTATTCTTTATATGCAGCCAAAGCGGTGCGAGAATATATTTTAGCAAAAGTATTGCCCCCAGAAAGACGATACTATCATAATAATAATATAAATGACACTGGTAAAAATAGTTCTATAGTAACCGGAAAGTATATATACTGAATACTGATATTTCAACCAATGGGATTTTGAGTTGAGTAATTGATTTTTATCCTTAATACACGTATCTGTGGTACCTAGTGTAAATTAATCATCTAGTTGATATATTATGTATTTTATTATATTAATATTATAGTTTCCTGGCTTTAGATACCTTTAGCTTGTAACTGTGGTCTAATTATATATTTAAATAGCATTTGAACATTTACCTTTCATAACTGTAATAAAATATTTATTTAGAAGCATAGCGCGCAAGCTATTAAAACCAAAGCCAGCAATGTTATGTAAAATTAGTATGTATTGTTGTTTCTCAATAAACGATTGAAATGTCAGGGAAGCACTATAAAAGTAGTTATCCTGTCTTAATAGTCCGTTTAAACAATTATCTAGGCGGCTGTATAGACAGTGGTATAGATAATAGACATATATCATGTTAAAATTTATAACCGATAAATTAATTATAACGAATAGCTTTTAAGATTTTATTTTTTGTATAGAGCCATAGAGAACTTAAAATAATTCTGTTAACAACACTATTTTTTACTATCATTTTTTTTTTTTTTTTATTGATAATTACTTTATTTTTTGTCCAAATTTCAAGGAATATTTTAGTTAAACTTGTAACAAGAAATACTTATAACTGAGCTTTAAACTACTTTATAATCAGTGCTTAAATTTTTTACAAAAGCCCTTCATTTACATAATATTAGCATGCGATACTATAGTTCTGTTATATCGAAGCGAATGAGGTCAAAAGTGCTTTTTTGTTTTTTACATCTTTACTATTATCTAAATTTACTGATATACTCAAATTCAATAGTTAATACATAGCGTGTTATAATCGGTACACTGTGAAACTAATATTTTAAATTATTATTATCCATCTCATTGAATATTTAAAATTCTGTTGACAAAATATTAAGTATATTATGCTTTAAATATCTTATTTTATATTATACATTATACGTTATAGTCAAATATGTGTCTCAATAAATATTGAAATTGCCGTTTCTCTATAGATGGGTACATACTCAAAATCTGTGAGAAATTATTTTCAATTTCAGGTCTGGATAAAAGAGCATTACTACAAGTCGATACCTATTTGTATATTTATATTTATTTGTAATTAAGAAAAATATGATAATTTTCGAAAACTTTATTGAATAATTATAAATTATAATATATATATTATAGTAGTCATATGTCTTTTAACTTCGTATTACTTTGAGATTTCTATAAAAACAAATTCTTCAAATAAATAACCATATTTTAGTGAGATGAACGGCAATTTGTAGGTATTAGCTATGTATAAAACAATATATACTATAATTTAAATATAATATGCATTATATATATATATATATATATAGTATAAGAACATAATATATTATACCTTTATATGTATGACAATTGTATGTATAAAAAAGCGAATAGTCGTTATACTTTGCATCTACCGTGCGTTCTCGAACGTGAACAAATTCGTTCGGTAGGTATACGAACCCGCGAAAATCGCATCAGGTAGTAGACGTACACATACTAATACAGACATACGTATACCTACAACCTAACCATAACCATTATTATCCTATATACCTACTCACGACCAACCGGCCACATGCGTCGGCGAACCGTGTAGGATGCACACATATTGAGTCAACGTCCTCCGCGCGTGCATTTAGTGTACGTACCATGGTATACGTACATACGTAGGTATATAGTCACTGTCCACTCCGTCGAGACGGTTTTCAATGTTTTGTGATTACTGTAACGGGTTAGACGGATGGTGGAGGTGCGTGCAGATGTATAGTGGACGAAAAAATAAATAATAATAATGACAAATAAACTGACGGATCCGTCATGTCGTACTGGTTTTGTTATTGCTCGTCGTTTGTAAATTGAGATCAAATAATAGTTCAAAAAAAAAAATAATAAAAATAATAATATAATGGTTTCAACCGTATACCTTTGCATGTCCTCGTATACGAATTAAAATAAATATATTGTGTGAATGAGTGTTTTATAATAATTATAAACGGGCAAACCTTTAATCAAACGACACTCTTTATTTCAAAATCTATTATTTTTTTTATATGATTTCCAATTAAAATAAAAGATCATTTTTTTTAATAAATAAAATTTTTGTTGTTATACTTTTTAATTTTTTTAATTTTTAATGATGATATACATTTTTAATTTCATACTCTGAAGTAAAATATTTTTTGAGTATTTTAATTTATAAAAATCAAAATTTATATGAGTTATTATTATTTAAAGTTTAGATAAACAAAAGAGTAGTAAACCAACATTTTGAGGTGTATCCCCGTATTTCACCACTTCGCTCACCTATACTATAAATTCTTATCTCATAAACTATACTCGTCAAAATTTCTATTTTTGTGTATCGAAATATTCCAAAAAATATCCTTCTTCGAAGTATGTTATTGTCGTTTAAAAAAGTAAAAACTTAAAAAATGTTTCGACTGGAAATTAAGTAAAAAAAAAAAAAAAATATATTTTCAAAAACAATAGATTTTGAAATAATGAGAGTTGTTTGATAAATGAATCACTCAGTATACAATATATAAAGGTATATTAAATGTGTCTTTCACTATCCATCTATGTTTCTTTCTCTTTTTTGCTTAGTTACTTAGTTTCTTTAATAAACGCTCTCATATTGCACCGAGATCACAAAATTATAGTTGTCGTATGGTGGACAGAGGTAGACTGGTCACGGTTGTAGGTATAGCCGTTGGTTATACGTTATACCTACGAAAGATTATTAGAACATTGATCTATCTGATGTACGAAATTGTTGTTTATAATTTATAACTTATATTATCTAGATTATACCATAGATTGTGATTAAAATATTTTTCATTACATATAAGGTACGTATTTTTTTTGTTATATATTTTTTAATATTAAACTGTTGGCAAATCGGGTTCTCGATACTCTTTTTTTGCTCTTTATTTCTATTGATTAATTTTTTATAACATTTTTTTATACATTTAGTACAATAGTATATATTATATTAATTATTAAATTAAATTTATAAATAATTAGAAAGACAGTTTATTAAACATTATGAAAAGACGTAGAAAATTAACATTTTATCACGATTTTAAATGAAAAAGGTAGAAGTTATCGATACAATATCCATATTTTTGTGACGAATTATTTAATGTATTATCATAAATACCACATGGGTAATATATTGTATTATATTTATGCAATACTGTTAACCACACGCTGTTCTAAAAAACGTCGTGTATGTGTAATATTATAATATTTATAATCTGCTCGATGAGTAATATATATTAAAACATAACCATGAAAATAAAAGATGTTTAATGTCTCAGATAATATTAATATCTGTATATGTATTTTATAATAATTATAGTAATTACACTGACCTTTGGTGTGTCATTAACAGTTATTTGTCTCCCGACGGGTAACGATATATTAACTTTATCTAATATTATAGAATTGTAATTTAATTGCATATTGTACAATAATATTTATTATAATAAAGTAGTTGTATATATGCATGTATGTGTATGTCAATTAGACTTAGACGTTATGTGGTACTGAATACTTGTCGTGAACTATAGTAGATAATTTTTACTACTGAACATATAGCTATTTCAAGTAAAATTTCAATCCTAATTAATATATTAACGATATATTTAAGATATCACTAAGCAATTTTATTTAGTATTATTTAATTTTTTATAATTTAAAAATAAACTATGAATAATATGCTGATTGCCGATATAGCTTTGTATTTTCACTATTAAACTTGATATTACAGTTTCATTTTTTATTTTTAACTCAATAATACTGTATTATTTATATCATACTTTATTCATAAACATTTTTTTTGTCATTACCTATAATCTTCTTCAAATTATTTTTAATGTTTTTTGTTATATTTTTTAAACCACGAGGAACATATGAATTACAAATATCTTCTACGCAATAAAATAAGCTTACTCTCACTAATGCGGATTACCTACAATAGATAGGTACATTTTATTTATTTTCCCATTAATATATCCCTTGTTTATAATATAGTTACATATTAGAGCTGCATTTTAGTTTATATGTAAACATAATTTTATAACATAATTTGTTTAATATGACATTATAAATGACCTAATGTAACCTTGCTCCCATATTTCATTGAAATTGCATAATTTTTCTCCCACGAACATCAATGTGATGTTTTTTCCCACGTAATTCGTCATCATCGTCGTTTTCGTTGTTGTTCGAATCTAATCGAGCATCGTTGTATCTTATATATTATCTGAAATTGGGGTCATATACACACCACGTAAACATACGTATGTACAAGCAGAGTAACTTCTTATTAAATTGTATATATGTGTAAAACATTGCGAAGAAAATATAAATGAAGAAAAACGACCAACCGTGTCTTCTCTGCGAGATTCTTAATTTTTTGTAGGTATTTATTATACTTTATAAATATATACCTATAATAATATGCTCAAAATAAATTACAACATCGAGTTTGTTAGTTTCTAATAGAACGATATGTATGTCCGTGCTCCACTTACATTTAAAATACAAGTTTAGTAATTCATAGGATCACCAGTTTTATAATTGACAAACAACTTTTTTAATAATTGTTTTTTTTTCATAGACAAATAATATTGAAAATTAATTTTACATACTTAAAACAGAAATTAAATCTATTTATTAAAGTTGTTGAACTATAAATCATATAGGTGATTTTGAAGTTTTTTTATATTTATAGTAAGAAGTATATTATTATATCAACTTTCAAATATTTAATTATACTTTTATACTAAATCTTAGCGCGCAGTTAATTCATTAGTTTTAAAAACGTAATATTATATATATACAGGGTGTTAATTTAACGCAAGACACTTGTTATTTCAAAAACTATTCAAGTACTTGTGTCTGAAATTTGATTTTTATAATAATTATTATTATAAATAATATTTTTGTTTTGGAATATGAAATTAAAAATGTATGTTGTCATTCAAAAGAGTAAAAATTTTAAATATTAGAAAAAATACATTTTGTTATTTTCAATGTAAGAAAAATATTCTCAAAAACATTTTTTACTTGTGAAATAATTAGTATTTTACATTAAATGGATATCCCTGCATTTTATTTATCAAGTGCATGATGTTATACTTACATTTATGAGTGTGTTTGTGGATGTATCTAAATTTAAACTTAATATAATCTGTTATCTTTATGCAGGTTTAATATTGATAATAGTAAATTAAACAGAACAATTTGATAAAATTAAATGTTATATTAATTTAATTATATTTTAGTTAAAAATTATTTATTATTTATTTTATAATAATATAAAATTAATTAAATTTAACTTGCGTTATATTAATTACATTCTCGAATGTATAAACAATTATACATGGTGGGACCGATTGGGGCATTATTTAAATTGCAAAGGTCTGTTTTCCAAAAATATGATTTAGGTTTATTAATACTGATTTTATTTGAGTATAGTGTAGTATTTTATTTATACAAAGAAACTATATTTCATATAATAATAGTCTTTCTACATTTTGAAACAATTTTAATATACGTTTGAAGTTTAAATAATATTAAGTAAGTGCATTTAACACATTTTTGATTGAATTACGGTTGTCTTTTATTTCTAAACAACACCATTGAGAGTATTTTGTATTTTGGTCTTATAAATGTATACTTTTGATCTAGCAAAAGTTAAACACAAACAAGTTTATATTCAGTATTGTTTAATTATCAATGGGTATCTAGTATCTACCTACACCACGTAGATTACTAAACATTTAGTACCTATTGCCAGTATGGCTTATAATAAATTACTATTTAAAGCCATCATACTCTTTCACTAATAGATTATGTTTTACACGATAGTGTTTGTTTTTATTTACAGCTTGCTATAATTGAGTTTACATTCATTCAAAATAATTTGAGTATTTATATAATATTTATTGTATAATGTTAAAAACAATTATGATATTATCGAGGGTGATATGATTTTTTTTTTAATAAATGATTTTTAGATGTCGAGTTTCCCTTGTGCTGTAAATCTAGGTGTCTGCAAGTACGAACGTCTGCTGTTATATTTTATTATTACAACCTTGAGCGTGAGTACGTCTACAGTAATACGATGACAATGTCGACCGGTGGTTTTGTGGTCCCCTCCCTCAGTAGGTACTCGTACTTCCTTCGGACCGCACAATCATTTCGGAATAGTATATTAAGTTATAGTATATTGTTATTATTACTATTATTATTATTATTATTATTATTATCATTATCGTGTAATCATAATCTTCATTATTGCCATTATTGACTGTTGTGGTAATTGTTATCACCGCTGCTATTTAGTGCGCGATTAATATTGCAGCAGTCATCAATCTCTCCCTAGTCGATTATTGTGTACTATCATGTCAACGTGTGCACGTCCGTTTAATAACACTATATTATACGACTAGCTGGACACGGTTGGTAAGATATATAGATGTAATGATCGCTTCAAGGTCGTGACCGGATACGACGACAGTGACCATCGGGAGAAAGACCCTCATCTACATACATATATATGACTCGAGTTTCTACGCGTGTAATGGATACAATTCGCTTTATACAAGCGAGGTTACTTCCCCCCCTCAACCCACTCTGAAAAACTCCGAAGTCCATTTATAGGTACTTTATATTATACCTGTATAAGTATTGCGTTTGTGCCGTGCAAAGGGTTTTTTTCCTATTTCAACACGATAATGGTATAAACAATTCGTCACGTCTGACCATTCGCGGCCTAGGTCCACGCGCGCATTATTGACTTTCGATTTCTTATATATATATATATATATATATAAACGGGTAGCTGGTTCTCATCTAACCGTCACGATCGTCACTGTGCATCCTTGGTTTGAAACAAAAAAATATATATTATATAGTTATGAAAAAATCTCACTCAATAATATTTATATTATATATTACTGAATACTCGGTTTAACGTTATAGTATATCTATTGGCTACTGGCTACTGTTAAGCATTTTTGTGTTTGATGTCGAAGGAATACTTAATTTCCTTAATGACTGTATTTTTGAGATTTTCAATCATTTATATTTTTGTCTGTTTCTAAAAAAAGAAAATAAGCTATGCGCATTTTGATTTGATTTTGTAATTTTTAATTTAAGATATTTAATTAATTTAATTAAAAATATTATGTTATAATATATTTGTATGTCACTAAAATATAAATCTATTTTCATGATTATTATATTAATAATTGTCAATAATATAATATTTATTATTTAGCATCTTGTCGATTCTATAATACACATTATTATATATTAAATTTGTTTATTTTAATGTTCACCAATGATTTTACTTTATGTAATATTAATAAGTTATTTTTGAATTTGTTTACAATAAAGTTTAATAGGTACTTAATTTTTTAAAAGATCATAGATACTAATATCTTTGTATTAAAATTTGATAAATCATTGATTTTTGATTTTATTTAATATATACTTTATATAATAATACATAATATGTCATCGTATTCAACTGGAGTATATACTGTTAAACTATTGGTAATTTTAACCAATTCGATGGGGTCAGTGGTTAGTGCGAGTAGTGTGACTGATTTTTGGTATGTGAATGAAATAAAAATCAGATAATACAAATAGTTAGGATTATTTTATCATTTAACGTTTTGTTACATTTATTTCCATTTAGGTAAACAAGTTTTAAGTTGTTTTGTTAAGTATAAAAATCGAAAAAATAATACGTGGAACTAACTATTATCAGACAACCTAATGTTTAGTAACAACAATTTTCGCGTAAATTCTATCAAAGATAAATGAGTACTATAAAATGTGAGATTAATAATAGATTTCAGAAAAATAGATATTATAACGGCAAAGAAAGAAAAGAAAAATGAATTACAAGATGTGGTATAGTGAAACAGTTAAGTTATGTAGGTACTCTTTAATAATAGTTGGATACCGCTGAGTAAAATGCAATTTTGTTATATCTAGAGTTATATCTGTTATTGTATCCATTATTATATTACATTAGTTTATTCTTAATTTATTTCTCAACATTTTTTATAGTCTTTTAGTTATAAAAATATAAATAATTTATTACACTGTACGAAAAAAACAAATTTATACTCGTAATATTATCAAGAGTTATTTAATTTATATAGTTAGTTAAACTATTGTTTAAATATACCTCGTAAACATTTTAACTTAAAGTTTAAGAATAATTATTAAGAACATTATTTCTATTATGTTTATTTAGGTTTTTATAAACCTTAGGTCTTCAAGTCACGAACCAAAATTTAAATTTATTCTACAATTCGTTTATACTTTAGTATTGTTCAATCTGTTAAAAAAAATAATAAACAACCATATACTAATTATATAGTGTACATTAATAAAATATCTAATAAGTAAGTCAATGTGCAATAAACATTATATACTTATATTTTATAGAATAAATGTGGTCTTGAAATAAGAATAACTATAATAATATTATTTATACTATGATATTATAAAATAATTGTTTTTTTTTTATTATTTTTCAGAATTAAATTTTGTTTGAAACAAGAAAATCAAATTTAAATTATCATAGGACTTAGGTAAGTCAACATGTTTTTTTCTGTTGTTATAAATATCTGTTTACTTTTGGATTTTTAATAATAGTGTCATAGTAAGGTAGGTATTATTAAAATAATTTACTTTGTTTAAGTAATATGATAACGATATATATATTTTATTCATATACATCATATATGATGTTATATATTTATTTATAATTTTTATCCGGTTGATTTATTATTTATTTTATTTATTTATTATTTTAATAATTTAGTTTTAAAATATCTTTTTTATTTACTAGGAAATTACCCAGAAACGTATTATGTGACTACTGTTTTGTGGTAAAATAATATTTATTTGAAAATATTTGCCTCTGCATGTCAAATATTATTTTAATATTATATTATTTATATTTTTTAATACGATTTAATACCTATAAAACGTGATGTTTCTGTAATTCCGTTACAAACGCAAAGTATAGCAAATTTTAAGTTAAGAATAATCCATTTTATTCTGTAAGTCTTAATATTAGAGTATATTGATTTATTATAAAGCTTAAGTCTTAACGATAATAGTAGTGGTATCGATAATTTTTTTGATACTTTAGTTTTTAAATAAGTTATGAGTGTTTTAATTTTTTTTTTAAATATATAATTATAAAATTCTCATGATTTGCTTCAAAATGAAAAGTTATGAAAAAACCTAAACTGTGACCTAGATAATAGTGTTACCTAAGATTTTATAATAAATCAATTTACTTTAAGATTAAAAATAACATAATGGAATGGATTATTCTAAGCGTAATATATTTGCTATAATATGATTTAGTTAGACGAAATTAATACTATTGGACATAATGTCTTCTTAAATTAATTCTTAGTTCAATATATAAGTTATTTAAGAATAGTAAAGATATAATAATTAATGTTATATTCAAATTAAGAATTTCATAATTATTTGAAAATAGGTACATATCACCTGTTACATTTTACAGACCATAGTTTTTGAAATAAACATGTACTCAATCTTTGAATAACTCAGCAGGTCATCCAAATATAATTATCACCATGCAAAAAAAAAAAGATAAAAAAAAAACTAGAATCTCTATGCATTGTTTTAATCCTAGTTCCTATATTCTATACATAAACACTCTATAATGTATGTAAACTGTAATCTCGCAAGATCGTAATAATAACATACTGATTTACTATTGTTTGAAGCTGTTTTACATATAATACCGGAAATAGGGAAATGAATAAATAGTAGAGCATATATAATCATATAAAGTTGTTTGTGATTTGTTTTTGTATACACATATACCACTCCGTGTATCGATGCTATTTTTTTACATTATGCAAAATAAAAAAAAGGCCAAATTGTACAACATTTATATCACTACTGTACCTCTCTATATGAAAAAAACATGTATATTTGTAGCATACATGTATGAACCTATCAGTTGGCATAGTAGTTTTAGGATTTTGGAATAAAATCGTTTTGCTTTGGACTAGATTTTCAAAAAACAACATTAGATAATATTGTGATAAGGAATTTTATGTTTTTACTATATTATTAAATCCTTGGAAAAATAGCAACGATTCTGCGCAATATTACATTTAACGAATATCTCCCGATTATTTTGTTTAGAAGTATTTTATAGCTCAAATTTCAAAGCATTACAGAGGTTGGTTTTATTTTTTTTTATATTAAACCATTTTCTAGCGTGGGCACTTACTGCTCCCGGGAGACTATTGATAAAAAAAAAGCGTTTATGACCCGTTCGTCGTTCACCAGCACACGATTGTCAACGCGGTGTGTCATTGCAGTTAAAAAATACGGCACCGGACGCGATTAAACATGACTACAACTGGACGAGTGGAGGTATTTAGTTGAAATCACAACGATATTATGTTGAATGAACCGTAGCAGTTTGATTTCCTTGTTTCTTTTTTTTATTATTATTATTTCGATTATCAAAAATGACTAGTACCTAAATCAATAATGACACAAAATGTCCTTTACACAGAACTCAAATGAATCCTATTGAAACCTAACGAGTTCACTGTTACCTTAAATACTTCCAATAATACTGCGTTAACTACTATATGTGGCAATATATTGTACTGAACATTTTAATTTTTGATCGGGCGCTGTGCGCCATTTCACGAATTTTTTTCAAACGCAATGATCTATATTGTTATATAGATATATTTTATTTATATAGCAGGAAAATTAAGACATTTATTAATTTTAATCAGCTTAAATCCTAAAACATACATATGATTGTAAAATGTTTTGATAAAATTTCCTGCAAGTGTTATTCTTTTTTTAGCTAACTTAAAAGTCCCATATGACCCTAATCGAAACTTGTATGAATAATAGTCATATCAAACTTTAGTTTAATAATAAATACAGAATATCTACTTATAATATTATTTTTATTATTATATTTTAAATGTCAATATATATTTTTCCATATAAATTTTTATTAGGCAATCTGGTGTAGAGTTCAACAATAAGCTTAATTGATATAATAAATAATAATATGAAGTTAATGAGGAAATGAGGTACATACTCTAAATTTTACTATATATTTAACTAATAATACAATTAGAAATTCTACTGATTTGGTTAAAATATATTAATTATTATAAATAATAAAGAATGCTTATATATTTTGTAATTTAAAACTGTTTTTATTCCTAATTTACATATTATAATACATTTTATATACTTGTCTAAATAATTTCATAAAATTGTAAATACTTCACTTAGGGTCCATTTATGTTATAATTAAAATCAAATTAAACCTTTAATAAAATTATAAAATCAACAAATTATGTATTACTGTTCTACGAGGTGAGTTTATTTTATTGTTTAGTGAGAATAATTGTACTATGTTACAAATGAAATGATCGAATATTTATACAAAATTATTTTGTTTTAATATTAGAAAGCCATTAATAATTAAATTATATTTTTAATAATTAAAAAAATGTATATTATATTATTTTTGAATTATGTAATATTTAAATTCTATTCATATATCTTATTAATTATTAATTTATTTATATTTTAGATTCTAAATAGAGCTGAGTACCTATGTATTGGTTTTATAATCATGTATGTTATTTTATACATTTTCATTTATTTTTAGTTAGTTTTTCTTAAACCCTTTGTATAACACGATGAATTTTGATAAAAGTTACACACTCAGTATCTATTATCTATATTTTATTTGTTTACACTAAAAGATACTATTATTATAGTAATCTTATTAGTACTTAAAGGTTAAAACTATGGTTATAATATTATTGTAAATAACTATGATCTTAATTGTGCAATGATCACATAAGTAGCTTAATTTAAATATCACCACAATATAAGTGGCACAACACATTTCTTGTTTTCCTAATGATTTATAAATAGTATTTTTATAAGAATTATCTAAAAGAAAGATTATATAAAATGTAAATATAAAATGTACAAAATTGTCAAGTTGCAACTATCAATAGGTAGATTGGCGGTTTTTTCGGTACTATAACAGTACAATTTTAAAAATAAATATGCTAGTCGATTGCTTAAACTCGACGGCCAGGTGCCCAATAGATTTCTATATTATATTATTGCTCAAAATTTTTCATGTGCACTATGAGAAACGTTTTGTAAATCGTTTTATCGGGATACCATAGCTTTAATATTAACGCGTGATCGATATTATTCGCGTTAAAATACTTGTAAATAATGATTATAGTTGGTGAGAGTTTGGAGGTCAAGCGTTCCTACGGTTCGATCTTTACGTAGAGAATAGTGAGTTGAAGGAATTGTTTGGATACGTTGGTGAAAGCAGGCAAACTGCTGTCGTCCAGGTTTTATATTCGTCTCCGTATAGGGGCCATGCATGCTGCAGTTCACCGGTTCTATCCGTACACTCCACCGTCATATATTTGATGTCGCCCGTGAGATTTTAAATTTTTCAAAAACAGCATCTCGCAGTCCACACTTATTCTTTACGGGGCAAGTGAATAACGGTGTACGTTTGTTATGTGGAGAGAAAAATATATCACACGCATAATATATTATAATATCATCGCATATAACGACGCGTACTACGCAAAGACCCGGCAATTGTCTAAGCTATTACGATACAAATATATATCGACGCTATACTTTTCTGTCCTGACAACCATTTATCAAGCACCAAAGCAGGGTTTGAGATGGTCTTGGTGACTACTTACTATTTATAACTACTACTTGTACGATATAATACACACATATATATATATATATATGTATGCATGTATGTAATATTGGTACCTTCTATATTATTCTTTGATGGCAATCAATGATCGTGACTTATCTACCACCCGTGTATTATCACGGTCCGTCGTGTTGTTCCCACGGTTCTCCGCAATACGCGCGTGCTATAGGAGCACCCAAAACGATGCGTTGTGGTCGTCCGATTATATATTATATGACTGCAACTTGTTTGTCAGTCGTGTATCCCGGCAGTGTCGTGTTATTTCTGCTGATGACAACGACGGCGACGACGTCGAATTATCTTCCCTTTAATGTGATTATTTTTCGTTAATTCGTGCTTCGACAAGGACTTTCTAACTGCCGTAGTCTGAGTCCTATTTTCGTGTTTGCACATTTACGATTTCACTACTTAACCCCTTAAATCAAAGCATTTTGTTGGATGCATCTTTCGTTCAAATCAAGTTTCTAACATTCATTATAGTAATTTTTAAACTTTTTATTTTACCTATTATAAATCGTTTTTTTTATAATTTTATGAATTTAATTTTATTGCATTATTTTATATTAAATTATCCAAGTTTTGAGTGATTTTCGTATGAGACAATTATTATATACTCTAAGTGACTATGATATTAGTCATTAATTTTTATTAAAGCTTTGTCACTTGGTCACTAAATTTACTCATGCCTGCTTTGAAAGTTTCGTTCAAAATCAACAATAATACTATTATAAAGCAGCCATGGTGTGGCGCGACGGCAATCAAACAACGCACGTGGTAAACCGGTTCGGAGGCAGACTGGTTTTTTTTCGGGGAGTATTTGAAAACAAGTAAGATACTTGGTACGCCAGCAGAGGATTGAGAGAGTCTGGTTTTAAATGTATACACATTATATTTTATCGGTTTCAAGTGGAACATTCTTGAAGACTTTCCCCACCCTGCAAGACTACGTCCATATTGAAAATAATATGTTGTTTTATTTTTTATTTTTATCGAAGACGATCACAACTGCGACGTGTGACCATGTGGCTCAAGGTTATTGCATTGTCTGTAGTCTGAAACATCTGATTCATTTTTGCATGTGTAACTTTCATTTTCCTTCTTTGACAGTGAAATAAAGAGATCATCTGTTTATAGAAATTTAAAACAAATAGAACGCATATTTTTCATAATGAGAAAGATGGTCAAAATAAAAATTATTAGGTAAATACTCAATGCTATTACTTATTATCGTTGTATAGTATGCGTTTTAAAAGTTATTCTACAAATTAAATAATTATTTTTAAGATTTCTCCCAAAGAGTTAGAATGGTGATTAAATGTAAACAATAAATATATACCTGGATGTTTATCATAATCTACATTTTAATTCTGAATTATTATATTATTTATCAGTAATATAAATATTAAAATCCAGTTTAGAATATTAAAAATGAGATATTCATTGTTAAAATATGTGTCTTATAAAATATATAATGAATACATTATTTTTAATAGTTAATCTAATTTAATATGTTATTCTTGAAACAATGATTTAAAGTTTAGTTCTTAATATGTTTTATAATAACTAATGCAGTTATAATTATAATAAGTATACTCATTATTAATGCTTCATCGAACAGATTTCGAAATATTTATTAAATTATAATACCTGTAATTATTATTTAAATTAATAAATTATTTTATAATATTAGATCCATGCTATTATTCGAAGTTGTTCTTACTTATTTGAAAATATAAGTATATGAAATACTTATGAATCTATAGTCATTTTATTTAGTGTGGATTATTATATTAATATATTATTATATACATTATTATAATAAACATTAAGTACTTATTTCAAAAAAAGATAATACCTATTATGATAAAATATTTGTATGGTTATTTTATTTAAAAAATATATGTACTATATGTTATATTATTATAGATAATAATTTTTCTTAGTGACATTTTAAAATCACCAATTTCAGCCCCTCGCCCTTTATTCAAAATTAAAGTCGATTATCATAACTGTAACTGGACATTTAGTCAAAATTAGATTATCAAATAAATAATAATACTTCAATGGAATTGGTGGCTTTATATTCACACACATTTTAAATTAAGCCACTTGTCCAAAATCAAAATAGGATATATCCCATTTATAATTCAAATAGAAAATACTCCCTATCTCTCTATACTATCATCTCGAGTATCATCTTAACTTTAATTGTCATTATTAAATTATTGATACAATACCATGAATAGATTAAACTAAATTAGAAAATAATAAGATATTTATACCAATTATTAAGTGTTTACTCTTACTGGGTATATATTATTAAGATTTATATATATTTTTTAATAAAAAATATATCCTTAATGTTTTTATTGATTTGGATGAGAAAACCTATAATTAATAATTGATTATACCAATCTCATTTTGAACTTTTAGTGAATTATAATATAATATATAATACATACATTTGTATATAGAAATATATAATATTGTATGGTTAAAAATGGACAACAAAAATGTATATAAAGCATACTACATAACTGTAAAGTTTACACCTCCTATATATGTTTTCTCCGGTATTTACTTGTTATAATAATCAGTCACGTACATAGCTCGAGGGGTTCGGGGGTTCAACCCCTTTCATGAAAATTGTTTGATAGTCAGAAATTGTATATAACTTTTATTTATTGATGTGTTATAAAATAGAATTTTTTTTTTAATGAAATTTAGTATAATTTTTGTTTATCAATCATCGATAACAACAATTTAATAGGTGAGTGACGATTTATCTATCGTCGATAAGATTTCAATTTTCTTTAATCATTATTAAAGCATATTTTCTTTTTATATATATTTTTTTTTTTTTTTGGTACGCGTCATACTCAATATCTTTTACCTAATGATTATCCTTTTATTTCTAAGAAAATTTCTTTTCAGATTGTTGTTGTAAATAATATGTCCGTCAATGATAAGTATATTTGTTATTATTTATTAAATTGTTATTTTTAAAAAGTTTTATAATTATTATTAATAAAAATGTCATAATATTGACAAAAGTATTATATTATGTAAAATTTAGTTAGTTGTCTATAATATCTGCAATTTTAGATTATTAAAAACGTGGATTTATTAAAGTCTATGCTTTATGATTTTAAGTGAAATATTATTCTTAAACTTATCATTGAACGTTGTTATAAGTTAAAGCTTATAATAAGGTCTGTTTTAGATTTGAAATTGAATGATAATTTTTATTGATTTTTATAATATTCTGTGGTTATTTTGTGTATATATATAATATATAGTAGAAAAAAATGTTTCAATCTTAAATGTTGTTAGTAATTGATAGAAAATTAGTTCTAGCTTAAATAGAACTATAAAAATTGTTGGTTTATTTTAAATGTTCAACATTGAAAATTCCCAATAGTTTTCAAAATAAACGTATGCCCAAAATATTAAAAATACAAAAACTATTTTTCTTTAACTTTTAACCGATTTTAGTTTTTTTTTTTTTTGTAGTTACTTCAACATTTTTTATCCCTAGAGATTTGAAACTCTTACTAAGTTCCTACTAGTATTACTATATTTAATGTATACAATAAAATTTTCAAAACATGTAGAATCTAGGTAGAAAGTTCCTTAGCTTTTTATTGTATGATCCATTTTGGGAATTTTTTAAAATTTAGCAACCCACAATATGGATGAATGACCTTTTATTTTTTTTTTCTTACAGGTAACGATTGACGATAAAACTGAATTTGAACATCAACAGGAAAAGTAATAGATGATTAAAAAATGTATTATTTAAAAATATAACTAACGCGTCTCACCAAAAATATATTTTCTACTCACCGTTTGGTAATCTCTGATATAGATTATTTTTATACTATTGTCTATTTAAAGTTTATTCATATATTGTATCATTAATAGTAAAATAATGTATAATATTAATTAATAAAATATATTTTTAATATAATAATAGGTTAATAGACTTTCTCCACTCAGAAATCAGAATCTTTTTTCATAAATGTAATGAATTCGAATTTAACATATTATCCATTATAGTGATATACCAATGGTGAGATACACTAAACTCCTACAAATTACAATACAGCAAATCGGTTACTTAGCTACTTCTCTTATTTGTTTATAATTAAATTATTTACGTTATAGTTTTATAAGTATCTAATTAAGTCTAATAATTACTAGAAAACAAAACTACACTATTATAATAACTGTTTAGTTATAACGTAGAAAAAATTAAAATATATTGGTATTCTGTATACTTAACGTATATAGGTATAAATGGTATAACACTGAAGTTAGATATTTTAAGTAGTTCATTTGAATCAAAGTGCATGGTATGGTTAAACAGAAATAATGTAATCTATTATATGGTTTTTGAATTTGGATCATATAAGTATGTATACTTTTTAAAGTTATTCATTTCCCGATTTATTCCAAATGTATTTCACTTTTCGTATCTGCTGTTGGTGTATTTGCGTATTGTTATTTATTGTATTAATAATTTTTTACAATAATTTAACAATAATCATATTATACAAAGTACTATGCTAAGTACTTAGCTATAGTTATATAATATATAATTTTAAATGTAATAAACAAAAAAATATTTTAGTCATTTAAAATCTTCAAACAGAAAACATATAAATATTGGTAGTGACTGGGTAGTTGGGCACGCGACTGGATTCGCTTACTCGTGCAAAAAACCGCATTGTGTATTAATTCATTATCATTGAATGTAAAAAGTACTCAATTCTTACTTGACGCATGAAATCAAAATTAATTACGAATAAGAAACGCATTAAAAATATATGATTCCAAATTTTCAAAATATTTGTATTTAACCTAAAAAATATAAAATTGAGTAAGTAAAGTAAGTATAATGTATAATATTCATATCTTCACTATAATCTTAAACATCTTATTTGATCATTAAAAATAATAATGTTTTAGTTGTTTTTTTAATTGTTCGCTTTTATATATGATGCAGTTATATTCTCAATTATTTTCTGAGAATTTTAAAGTTAAATACGACTAAAATGTATTATATACATAAATGATGTTGCTTTTGTAAAAGTCTACCTATTATATTTCTATATTTCTATATTTCAATTCAAAAAAAACTTTTGACTGTTTTACTAAGCTACGTACATGTAAGTGATCCAAAATATTTGATAAAAGGATGGTATTGTTGGGGTATCTTTTTGTTGTTCATTTGAAATTATATTATCTGTTTTAGTAATTTGTTGTTTTTCGTTTGTCTCTCAGAACTTGTATATAAAGTTATTCAGCTCGTAAACCTTTGGGAATTTTATCAATAGTAGAACACCCGCACCATCAATTTCACGGTTTAGAGACAACTATACTGTGAAACGTGAATAAAAAGAAATGTACAGTAGTGTTTGAGTGAGAGAGAGAGAAAGAGAGACCCAAAAAATGAGAGTGCGAAAGACTCGTAAATGGGACTATGAGATGGAGAGACTATAGTGCATTAATAATTTTCTAAGTTTAAAAAGCTCCAGAGAAAAGTTATATAACAAAAAATATTAGGTAAAATAAATATTTGACGTTTGTGACTGCGATGCGACAATATACAGCAGATACCTACGTGTCAGTTATGTCCACAAGGGTTTTATTTTCAGAAAAAATGACGAAGCAATATAAATATTTTTCTTCTCGGAACTATTTCAATGTACTAGACAATATATTGTGAAATCGTAACTTTTATGATACCTTCTCTACTCATACTTGTCTAGAACACCTGTTGGATGATTTACTATAACGCAATATTTTTAAAAGCAAATCATGATTATTTTTACATTAAATCCCACAAAACCATTAAGTGTTTTGTTTTATATGACCAAACTTTTATTGCTTAACCTATTGATTTGTCAAAATTGTTTTGAAAATACACATTAGTTAGCTGAAAATACATTGTTTATTTATTTATACATTTAGAAATGTCCATTACATTTGCTTATGGTCAATGATGAGTAAAATTAATTACCGTGTCCACGCCATGTGTTTTAAATCATTTGTTCTTGTTGACACTATACATGGTATAATAGGCGTTCCAAACCATACATAGACTTATATATATATATATATATATATATATCATGAAATCATTCATATAACTCATTATTTTTTACCACGAGTAAAATAACAATACTGTTCTAGTGCCATTCATTATGGTATCATATATAGGTACAATATTATGCTAATAATTACCATTTAACCAAGTTAAAATATAATAGAGGTTTTAATATACGTTATTTTCTTATTTTCTTATTTTATATGAGGCGCTCTGCAGTATTTATTTTTATTTTTTTTTTATATTCCATAGTACAATTGATATCTATTTATTTCAATTTTTTTATCGATATACCTTTCCGTCGTAAAAATGCCTTAATCCTATTTTCATTAATAAAATGCGTGTACAAAGTTTCAAATATTTTTTAATTATAATTGTCTGATTTGTTTTAGTCAACAAATAGTTTTTACCTGCTACACTACAAGCAAATTGTATTATACTTTATATAGGATGACATGCAGTGGTGGCGAATCTAGGTCTTTAATTTAAGTCTATTTTCAGTTTGCTTTGATGGTTTTTGTTCTAAAACATTGTAACCGATAAATTACTTAATAAACTAAACAATACTTTGATTAAACAACACTCATTTTTCCAAAATCTATAAATATTTTTTAATATATATTTTTTTAAATAATTTCCAGAAAAATAAAACAAACAATTTTAAATATTATCTATCCGTATTATTTTTATTTTCAAGTTTTTACATTTTTGAATGACAAAATACATTTTCAATTTCATATTCTGAAGCAGAATATTTTTTAGAGTACATAAAAATCGAAATTTGGATGAGTAGTTTATGAGTTATAAGTTTGATTATATGTTTAAGACCAATATTTTTAAGGGTATTACCGCAAATCACCACTTCTCTAACATAAACTTTATAAACTTAAGTCATAACTCATTAATTGCTCACCTAAATTTCAATTTTTATGCATCGAAATACTCCGAAAAATATTCTGCTTTAGAATAAGAAATTCAAAATGCATGTTATCATTTAAAAAAGTAAAAACTTAAAAAACAATATATTTTTAAAAGCATAAGCAGATTTTGAGTGTTGTTCGAAAAAATAATCACCCTATATATATTTATATATTATACATTATACACTTCATAGGTATAGTACCAAAATACATGGCTAACATAAATTTCACCGATTCCGTGACTTGTACTACATCTATATTCGTATACACGGTACAGGAGCTGCGTATCTTCTTAACTACTACCATGCGGTGTTTAAGTCAAAAATTAACCTCGGTGTAACTTTTCACAAAAGACTAACGGGATTAAAACTTTCCGGACGGGAGCCCCGGTCGCGCGCGTCGTGTGTACATAACTGTATATACTTTTATTGTTTCGTACCATATGATCTGCAGACTAATATATATACTACACAAACCCACCACGGCGCTACAGTGTATATCCAATCAAACTTCCCGATTCTAATTGTGTAATGGGGGCATACGTATAGGCATACATACTGCATATACACTTATGTCTACAGTATTATAGTAGGTCCAATCAAAAGTTGATTTTGTGTCGGTATAAAGATGGATATGGTGAAACGAACATTTAAGGTGAGCGAGAACGGTGGTGGTAGAGAATTAATCGAAATTGATTGAAATTCTGTAGATTATATGTATGTTTATGTGCAATACCGAACGTTATAATCGCGGTATAACAATAATATGACATAACTTCAATATGTATTTAGGCATACACCGCATTGTGGATATCAAAAATGCCCAGACGAATCAAGTTTGAGAACTTTTGACCCACTAAAGCATAATAATAATACTAATAGACTAATAGTAACAACGTAAGTTGTATTATTCCGTGTGTGTATGTTGAAGCTTGTTTAATGTAGCAAAAAATAAAGTGATTTATCGAAGGATTTTGTAGTATCGTATTTGTGTTATACATGCGACACCTATACGAGTATACTATTCATCGATACATGATGGTTACGAAATCACTTGTGTCGATCATATTATCATACAAACGACCCACGTCCGCTGAAGTAAACCTGCTTGCCGTCGTTTATCTCAGCCGTGACACCTACACCACTTTGGTCAGCATCACCGCTATTCGTAAACCATAAATGTATAAAAATATTTTGTGGTATACATATTAAATATACAGGTAACTAGAATATTAATATTTAATTATTATAATTGCATTTTATATTATTTCAGTATTAGCGCGATTTGATATTGAACATTTTTTGTGTGAAATAATTGGATATGTGTGACAGGAATTTCACAATTTTCAGTATATCTTCTCGTATCAATTACACTTTTATTTACAAATCTGAAATTATTAAATCAGTAGTCACTATACTACTGAGCAGTAAATATAAATTAGAAAATATCCAAAAGAAACTTAAACGCGTGACTTCAATTTGTTTATTAATATGTATAAATATTACATAATATATGAACATTATATGTTCCAAATAATGGAAAAGAAAAAAAATAGTATATATTCGTTTGTCTTGTAACAAGTTAAAAGACAAGAACCCGTCTTGTTAGGTTAGGTTTAATCACATTTCTGTAATTTATATTGGTATACAATTATTACATTTTATATTTTCATGTTCTTCCTGTTTGTTTGTTTAATATATTTTCTCCGTCGCCCTCGCGTTATCACTTCAGTTCAATAAACTGGTCTCGGGTGTTATTTAATTTATTTGGAAGCATTATTATATTATATACACCATACAAACGCTATTGTTGTCGAGACTTGAACCAAGGCCAATTGTGTCGTAGCACGAGTGTGTGTACACACGTACATCGTGTAGAAGGAACCATGCTATTATGATTGTTATTACAACCAGAAAGGGATATATATTATAAAAGGGTCGATATACTAGCGCAAGTAATAACTAGCAATAATAATAATAATAATGATCCAAAGTACTATTGTCCATGGCGTTGAGAGAACCTAATATTAACCGTTCATTCAAATTTCACGGTGACGGGGATGTTAGGACAACGATCACGGACCTCCCACGTGCCGGGTAGATTTTTATTATTGGATCACACATCCGGTTGCTGTGAGAATTTTTTTTTACTTCTTCTTTGACAGTATGACTTATACACCTTAATTTTCAGATGAATCTATAAAAGTCAGTGTGGTTTATTACTGTAGTATGGTTGATGTATTGGACGGTGATTGATTTATACTTCAAAAATATAGGACAATAGCTTTCATCCTTATACCTGACACAAGAACATATTTTTTTATTTGTATTTAAATAGGTATTAATGATTTTTTCATTTATGTTTTTATTTTTATGTATATTAAACAATAAATTATTTGAATAAATATAAATAAATAGGTAGATGCTTACATAATAATGTATACTGAATTTAATTTTAATATCATAAATTTCCTTAGTTTTTTTCCGGATTATATGAAATGCGTCTTATGTCATGTTGTTTTATAGTCCTGCAGCTAATTTCTCAAAACAAATAAGTCATTCGTCATACTTCAAATACTATAAACACAGCGGGGAACTTTAATCGTGTATCTACTCTTGAGATAATAGAATTGATTACTGCAGTATTAAAATTTAAAACTAATATTTTTAAAATATGTATAATATTTTTTCTAATTTTAAGACGCTTTTCAAAATATATATTAAAATTATTGTATTATTACTATTTTTTTTAAATCAAAATTTGTATTACAGGTATTTTTTCATATATATGTTTTATCGTGATAAATATAACTAAATGTATTATTTATCAATTTTATCACCATTATAAATTATTTACCTAATAGTTGTAGACTAAAATCAGCTATAACTTACAAATCTATGTTTTTTTTTAAATTGATTAAACTTTCATTTTTATTAATGTATATTATGGAGTTATGAAATATTGATTCAATATGACGTGAAACTATGCACTGTACGATATGATCCAATTTTTTTGAAAATCTGTGTGTTTATAATTTACTCTAAGTAAAGAAAATTAAATTTAACCGTTATGACATTTATTGAGTATGGCCGCTTGTATAAAAACGATAGTTTAACGAAAACATTAAACGATGCATTTTTTTACCACCATTTACTATAATGATATCTTTATTTTTAATATTTTAGATAGCTGAAAATGTATACATTAAATTGCAGTTAAATTAAATTTGATTTATATCAATAAATATTATGAAAATATGATTACACTATCATGGTGTTTAGTACTTTTTATAAGTCGTTAGATTCGTTACATTATCTACCAAAAAATCAATATAATAAATAATTATCACATTAATATTATGCTGTCATATGCACATGTGAATATTAATTAATAAGTTGATGACATTTTATTATTTGGGTTTAAATATACTACAAAATAAAAACCTATGGTTCTTTATTTTCCAAATATTTTTAATAACATTTATTCTGTGAGTATATTTTATATATTGATCAATTTCAATACTTTATTTTCTTATCGTTTCACGAATAGCGTGCACTACAATTTTGTTTTAGACTTTAAAAAATAATATACCTACATTTAATATAAATTAATTAATACATTTTTGTTATTAAAAAATAAAAAATAATTTACTCCAGAAGCTTATATTATGACTACTGTCACTTCAACTGTTTTCAAAAAAAAAAAAAATGTTATTCACCTTGTGCTTTGATTTACTTTAACTTTTAACACATATTATCTAAACATTTATATTATTTCTTTGCTATCATGCACATACAATGGGTAATTGTAAATATTTGTACAAGTATAATATTATCATAAACCGATTTAAATTAATTATGTATGTCTGACATTTGTCATAAAACTATGATTAACAATTTTTCCAATATTGTATTTGCCTGACCTCTCTGAAATTGTTGTTGCATATTTATTGTAATATGAATATGACATATATATTAAAACATTGTACGAACCACGTAATAGTTGTAAGTTTACGTTATACAGACAAAGTTCTACACAAAGTTTATACTGCCACAAAAAGTTTTGACAGCTTACTTTAGCATTGCAGTTTTTTATTCATTGATACCCTTTTTTACGTGTTCTGTTCTTTTTATCGCTAGTGCATAAACATTTCATAAATAATTCTTATGCATAGTTTTTTAGCATATTATATTATTATGGTTGATAATTGTGTTTGATTTTTCAGTTAAGGTATACTTATTATATCTTTGTATTTTAAATATAACAAAATTAACAATAATATAAGACATGCAAATCATACTATACATTAAAAATAAATTTGTATGACTCAAAGAATTTGTTCATTACAAATTCACTTGCATGTTTGTACATAGATTATTATTTTTATTTTAAATATTTTATTGATAATGTTATAGATATAGGTGTAAAATATTAGATTAGAGATATATAGGATTGTAGATATTAATAGATTATTGGTTTTACAAATAATAACATTTTGAAAAGTTTGAATTTTTGGTATTACCCAAGAGGGTAAAACATAATAGAAATTATTGAATTATTTTCGTTATTGTCAATCAAAATGACCCGGAAAAGTTTAAGAGAGCTAATAAATATTCAATAATTATACAATGTAGAAATATTACTGAAAAAACTTGTTCATTTAGGTACTGAATATCCCAGGGGAAAATACTTTTCCAGTGCGTATATGAAAATTTAAAATGTTTTACTTCTACAATTTTGTATGTTTGTTAAATTTTTTCTACGTACATAATATAATGAATAACTATCGATTTCGTTCAGTTGTTAAATTATGTCCGTATTTTACGAAGGGAGGAATTGGAAACTATATAAAGATATGTAATTGGAATATTGAACAATTATATTATATATATATGTATATGTTCTTAAATAAGTTTCAAAAATATTAAAAAAAATTACTTTTATATATAAGTAAATACTTATCCTAGATGTAAAATAAAACTTGAATACTGTTATAGGTTTTCTTTTAAAAAAAATATAGGTTACTGATTAATTTTTCCAAGTATCTTGGGCAATTAATTAGTTGTACGTTTATTGTTACAATTTATAATACCTACTACCGTAATAAATAATGTTAAGATATAAAATAATTTATTCGATATAAATATAAAATACATCGATAAAATCGTCATTAATTATGGTATTAAATGAAAAAAAAACTATTACAAATTTTACTATGCATACAAAAAGTTATAATACGGTTTGATGTATTATGTTCAGCCATTACAAATTCTTATTGTTTTTAGATTAAAAATATTGTAAGTAGGACCTAATACCTACTTAGGTACTTCTAACAAAGATACATTTTTTTCGTAAAAACAAACATTAATGATATTAAGTGCATTATGGCTGTATTATAGAAATGTATGTAAGTAATACAACTAATACTTAGGTTGTGAAGTTATTTAAATTTATAAATTTAGTTAAAAAAAAATAAAAAAACAGAAACTAAACTATTACATACCAAAACGTATAATATTGTTATTGTTTTGTAGGTTACCCAGCTGGATATTGTTCTGTTATTTCGTACGGTCCTCTCGTATATGTATATATACTGTATAGCTCTTATATTCCCAACAAATATCAACAAATTTCCCAGTTTAATTACACATTATTTGAACAGAAACATTAAGTAAACGTGTTCCCTTTACAATGCATATTATATAGTTTCTACGCAATTTAAAAAGTAATGAAGAAGATTAGGTAATTGGTTCTGATCAAATTGTATTTTTAATCAAAGGAGAGAGGCTATTAAGAAAGTATTTGAGGTCCGAATAGAGCAACATAAGAAAAAAAGAAAAAAACCAGATGCGATTGAACCAAAGGCTGTATAGTGACTGTCGAGTTAAAATTGTTATTTTCCTAAAGAAAAACCTCGAAAAAAAATACATCAGGTGGCATTTTGTGATGCCCGGCCACGCGTTGTCAAGTGGACACAAAGAGCATACGTGTGAAGAAAATGTTCTTTAGTTTTATGAACTATAGAACAATCGTAGCATACGTAACACATTGTTACTATAACGTCTATAACTAAAGATTTTAGCATAAATACCTACTGAAATCGTATCTCTTATTGTCCATTAGTTTTGGTTAAACTGTAAATTAATAATATTCAATTTTCATATTTGCATTTATTATCAAACTAAGTTATATTTAATTGTCACATGTATATTGCGTTAAAGAAACTAGAACTAAATATGTATTGTATTGACATAGGTTCCATTCTATTTAAATTAAATATTTGAAAACATATTCCGTACAATACCGATTGTATATTGATAGTTGGTACAGAAATGCGTTTAAACTAAGTAAATATATACAATCGTATCGGAATATGAACATAAACAGACTCTAATATGGCAAATTAATAGATTCTACAAAAAAAAAAAAAAAACAATAAAAATACGATTCAAAATATTATAATACAATTTTAAATTTTAATATGTTCAATATTATATTTATTATTTATTTTTTTTTTTTTAATGAATTTAATATTTAATGGTTTCAATATAATATTTATATAGTTTTAGGTATAGTATAGTAATATACATATATTCATAATACACAAATACAATATAAAAGGCATATTTCTATTTATAAGTTATCGTTAAGTGTTACGTGTATAATATACAATGATTTTTAATTAATAGTTAGTACTTTAGCATATTGTAAACAAGTTTTTATTTTTTTTTAAATATAACATGTAGGTATCACTACAATACTGATACTATATGCAATTTAACAAAGCAAAATCACATATTTAATTATATTTGATATATATATATATATATATATATTTATTTGTGTGTGTGTGTGTGTGTGTGTGTGTGTGTGTGTGTGTGTGTGTGCGTGAGTGTCATATCCTAAATAATTGTACCTACTCTTGTCTACATATGTTCATACAAAATGTATGATAAACATTATTTGCGGTGTTCAAATTATAACGATGATGATTTTGATTGTCTCCTTGGGGTCTTAAACAACATATGTAAATATAAATAGTAATGTCGGGCTTGAGCTAAACAAATGGATCGAAGCAACCGTATAGTGGTGCACTTTAGTAAATAGTAATTTAATTTATAACCGATTGGCGTCTACTTTGTCCTACAAATTAAATTCGTAATTTTGTCTCTCATCGAGTTTTTCTTTTTTTACTTGTTCTGCAGGCCACACTACAAACATTTCAGCGTTTACTAAAACTATTATTTTTCTTTCAGTATTTTATTAATAATGTTTATTCATGAAATGTAACCAGCCATAATAATTATTTAACCATTTTACTATAGTATTAATTAGTTATATAAACGTCGTATTCAATATGATAGTAGAATTTTATTACTACAAGAGTTAATAAAAACTGAATTGTCTTTATAATAATAATTGTTAATAAATGCATACATGTAGTTTTATAGTTGTCTACTTACTTAAAAACAAATATGATTTTTCCTATATGATATATATTTATGCGTTTAATAGTATCTCCACAATATATTATAATTTATTAACAATTTATTCACGTGTTTGTGGATGATATATTAGTAAGACCGATGAATAACATAATATTGAATTACGTTTACTCATAGATTATTATTATTATTATTTTATTTTTTTTAAATAGTTAAAATAAACTGATGAGTTACAAAACTGTAATTAAATGCTACTAAATCATAATTTAGTATACTGTATAGCTATTAGCTACTATGTATTATACACAGTATACATACACATATATGATACTGTATAGCGTAGGTTCTATTATAACTATTCGATACGAGTGAATGTTACTGTATTATATACATTCAAGGACAAAACGCACGTGACTGTTCGATCGGCACGTAATTTTAAAATCTATAACCCAAATCAATACAGATACTCATTTCAATGCAGAAACGCGAATGCTTGTTTTCGTTTCCGTTAAGAGATCGATCAAATCATATTTTATTGTTGTAAACATGAATATTATAAAATTTAGTAGGTGGGTATAGGTGGTATAGACAATATTTAGGCGAGGTCATAGAACTTATACCAAATGTAACAAACGGATAAGAAAATCGAAAATCCATCTAATACATTTAACGAAATGGCGGTGCTGGACATGAAAAGTGAGAATTTTAGTCTTAAAGGCTATGTGGTAAGACAAAAGCGTTGATGGTGTTGGTGGTGGTGGCGGAGGTGGTGGTTGGTTGGTATTATCGACAACTGTGAAACCGCGTGCGGAAAAATGTTCGCGATACGTCAGCTCGTTCTCTCCTGAGACTTTTGTAAAACGTTTTTGAATTTTAGACATTCCAATATCCACGTTACCGCGTGTTTACGAATAACACCCACATACATGAGCCATGTATCACTAGAAGTGTGATTAAAGGTTGTCACATACTTTTAGTCCAGAATAGAATCGAACTGATTAAACGACATAAAATGTTCAAGTTAGTACTGAGTATTCGTAAACTACTTTAAATGAGTCTATGCGTAAACTTCGAAAAGAAGCGGACTTGAATTGAATATATTTAATGCCGAAAAATATGTTTAATGGTTCTAAAGAGCTGTACGTACATTTTAAAACCATCTGGTATTAAATTTTGTGTTGATTACTGTATAATACCGTGTATCACATTATGAAAAAGTCATTTTTATCGTATTAAATTAATATGAAAATATTAACTAATTTGTATTTTATCTTAAAGTTAATAATGTTAAGCATTACAACTGTTATAAATACTACTTTGAAGTACATTTCGTATAACATAACCAACTAATAACTAAAACGTGTCTTAGTAAATATGTTGAACCAAAATTCTGATTTTGGTTATGTCGTTTTAAATTAATCCAATTCAAATTATTCCACTAATGTTCAGATAAAAGTAATTTTGGTTTCAATTAGAAAATTTAAATAATTTTCTTCTGTTCAGTACGATATCATTGCGTAAAAACCTTTATAATAATTATTATATTATTTCGAAGATGGACAATGAATGTTATGTGTGTCCGAATAAACGCGTCATCATCCCCCGGCCATTATCCAATTTATCATGAATTTATTCATGGCATATGCATTGATAATAGGTACCAAGTCATATTATCAACATGCGTTGGATTGAAACACGTTGTATGTTATTTTCCATGCGTCGCTGAGTACTGTCAAGACGTTCAGCATAATTGTTATAGTTTTTTGCGCGTTATTTTCGTCCACGTCGGTCGTCGCAAAGAAACAACAATGACGTGTCGTCAACGCTAAAATTTCAAATGATAAAAAGTAAAATGACATGCGTATCTGTGTGATATCATCGTATAATACATTTTGTACGATTATTAAAACTAGACGACAGTGAATTTTTTTAATCCTCAAACTATAATATACTATATGTATTTTGCATTTTGTGTATTTTGTGTTCATAATAGTTTAGTGCCTAATTAAAATGTACATTTATATAATACATTTTGTTCTTCAAAATTACGACGCTAAAATACTATAATATTATAATATATCCCGCTTTGTACTGCGTGTATGCAATGTACTAAACGCTATACCTGAAAAAGAATTAATAAGATTTAAATGCCATAATATGAATTTGTATTATATTATGATATAATAATTAAATTTACTACAAATATGACTAATTAATGTATTTTAAGTTACTATAGTAACTATTTTGGATATTAACCTTGAGTATTAAGATATTAAATATTTATTCATTGATAATCCTGAAAAACAATACAAAATATTACATATAGGTGTATTAAAACTAGGTAATCTCGAAAGACAAAATAACTATTTTTAGTTATACTTTACTCAATATTTTTCATTCAAACGGTGAATTTTATATTTTGTCGTTGATATGGTTTGAAATCTATAATTTTATCTTCAATAAAATAATATATTCTTATAAAATATCACTGAAAATTTTTTAAATGCTTTAACTAAAGGTTAGGTTAGGTTAGGTTAGGTTAGGTTAACCTAACCTAACCTAACCTTTAACTAAATGTCTTGAAAGATTAAATCTGTACAAAAAGTTACTATACACATAACGAATATATTTATGTATCTACAGGGAACTGTTTAAAGAATTTAGAAAACGCATTGGAGTTTGAAGATGTCGTTGACATTTTGTAATAATTGTCATCTGTAACCTTTATTGAATTTCATTATTTTAAAGAAGTCGACAAAAAAAAAAAAAGCAACTTTGAGTGGCTGTGACGAGAAAAATGTTGTCATTGGTTCACTTTAAACAACGTTGACGGTTTTTACTCTGGGTTTTACGTTTAATTGGCTTTCGTTCACTATTACAGGTTTCTTTTATGTACATACCTTTTCAGAGCCTTATTAAAAAAGGAATCTTTATAAAAAAATCTTTATGTTCTCTTGTTCTATTACGCGTTGGTATTTAATATGAGAATATCTTCGTGAAATAATGTCACCCTTCGTCGTATAATTACTGTATTCTTTGTATGTACTCACTCATGTGTGTGCGTATGTGTGTGTGTTTATGTTTATATTTTTTAATAATAGTACCGTCGTGGAGAGAAATAAAGGTTTTCGCATTAATAATAATTGTTTACCGGTCGGGCGAGAGAAAATTTAATGCTCGTTTTCTCGCCTTTCCTCGAGATATATAATATAATATACATACGAACGCGTTTAATACGTCGCGTATGCATATAATATATATATTATAATGTATATGTATATACGGTTAAAGGTTGGATGGTTTTTTTTTTTTCGTTTTTTTTTATTTTTTATGGTATGTGCCTATCGCAACCGTATAATGTATATAAAGCGGGGAGACCCAAGTTTTTCATGACAGTGTTGTATACGCTGTATTATATATAAAGGTATATATAATATAATATATTTATTATATACCTAAATGTACATGAATCATTGCACAAGAGAGAATGCGCTTTTCCTATACATTATTTATTTATGTATATATATATATTTTAGTATTATTATCATCGTACACCGAAAGTAGAATAATATTCTTTTCGATAATTACCAAGTGACGATGGGCGAACGGTGTCCGTTTGTCGTGGGTTTGCCACGCGAATAAAAGGAATAACCGATACACGTGCCGCTATTACTGTGTACCTAATACTATCTATTTTAATTACACCTAAAGTGCAATGCACATCGTTGTCGTACATAGTATTATACAAATTGAAAATCATAAATAACGTTTCGTCAGTTCTATTATACAGCATTGACGTGATGCATAGTACGACAACGAAGATCTTAGTTCAAAATGTCATCGCAATCGAGTCTTATTAATCGTATTATTAATTGTCATTTGCGTATATAAATACTAAATTCAAGTACAAAAAACTTTTAATAATTGGATTAACATTATGACCGTTTGTGTAGCTAAATAATATTTTTAATTAGTTATAAACAAAAAAAAATTTATTCATTCGTAAATTTTATATAATCGATATTTTTTCTATCAACGGAAATACGAAATCCTTCCACTGTATTAATTTGTTATAATTATTTGAAATTTATCGTTAATGATATTCTACATAAGTATTTATAAATATTTCATACAATACTTTTTATAATCAACAATTTGAAATAACTTTTATTATAATTATTACACGTTTGCTTTACTAATGGTCTTTAAAATGTAGTAGTTTTCCGAGACTGTATACACTTGTTTAATGTATATAATATATTTAATATAATAATAATACATATATTAAACTATAATACATTAGACGTTTTTAACGATAAGTTTTTTTATTAATATTCTAGCTGTATTCATTATCTATAGTCTATACTAAGTATTTTAAAAATACCATTCTTATGGTTAATATGTGAAACCACAATGCTGAAAAAACTTGAATACGTCTTTTTCTATTTTTATCTGGCTTAATATTATTTTGTTTTCTATTAACCTTATTTTTTACTACCATTTGTCTTACATTATAGAAGAATCTGGATTTTCTTTCAAAATTTTTGCCACTAGGAATGTTCAATTCTCAACCGTATGGCATTTATAAAGAAAAACTTTACTAATTATATTGGAACACAAAACATCAGCTGCTTAACTGTTCAAAGTTTATCGAATAATAATCTTAAAAGTTTAACAGAAATCCGTATATTTAATAAACAATTTTTGTTTAAAGCTTAAAAATTAAACCACACAAAAAGTTTTTGGTACCTATAAACGAATTCAGAGAAAACAATAATTATTCTTATAAATATTTTACCTATATAGATACATGGACATTGCTAGTACAGTTTTGTTTTGACAACATCCGATATCGATCAATTTTTATTCTTGTTTTTGTATATGAAATCGTTGGGGCATATTCCTAAATAAGTTGTTTTACAGTATGTAATGTAGGCTATGTTGTGAGGAGCTTTTGGTTACATAAACCTTTACGTTTATTAATAATATTGGTAAACTTACAGTAGATCGAATTATAATGTGTATTCAATATCGGAATTTATCGTTATATATATTATATATAAATTATATAATATAGATACATAATTTATGTCTAGTACGTGATTCATCCATAAAATTTAAATATATATATATATATATACTACAATGTTTTGTATTGATATTGTAAGTCACATACAATATATACCATGTATTTTATGCAAGTGTAGTTTGTGGCATTAAAAGTATAAACTCTATTATGATTCAAAAAATCTCGATTCGACGTTTGATAATATACATTATCATTCTATTTTGGTTGAATGTTACTACAGCTGCAGTAGTGTATATCTGCTGGTAATTATTATTATTAAAGTCGCAATATTTTATCGGCGATCACAGTATCACACAGAAAACCACGCAGCTATCCGTCTTCTAATCTCCTAGAATTGTTTTTATGTTTATTCTGTACACCCTCGGTGTCGACGGTCGACCGATCAGTACTTCGTCACATCAATTACAGCCCGTCCGCGTACCGAAAATCGGATTATGATTGTCGGCTGCGGGATTTTCTGTGTATTTTTACTGTCGACAATCGTAGTTTCATGCCTAAACAATCATCCTGGGCATAGTGTGTAGTATTATTGTACCCAATAATACCATGTAGTAACCAGTGCAGTGGCGTGCACCATAATATATTATATCTGCAGGTATGTATATAATGTATATACTCTATATATATATATCGGTAACCGCTATTTGTTCTAGCCGAGAAACACTTATAGAAAATGATTTATGACCGTTTATGGATTTGTGCGCGCGTAACGATGATTTATTTTTGGCCTATACCTATACCGCCGATGTTTCTGTGTGCACGGCAAATGTATATCATGTATAATGTATATATATTTATGTGTATGTGTGTGTGTGCGTTTCAGTGACGATGCGATAGGGTCGTGAGGTGCGTTGTTCGAGGTAGGCACACGCATAACCTGTACCGAAGCGAATGATTGATGAGTGAGGGGGTTGAGCGCGACTTGCATATGTACCACACCCCCGCGGTCAGCACTGGGAATTCGTGTTAACATATTCGGTCCATAATGACAATCGGCTGGTAGAGAGGAAAGGCGCGTCTGCTTTTTTGACGTGTCTCGATGTGCAACGTATGGTTATTTTAATAAAATATTAATATAATTTACGTATAATAATTAATAATAAGCAATAGACGGCGGTAAGCATCAATTGACGGTATAAAATCTTAGGTCTAATATAGCGTTTACTCGTATTATTACGTTATAAATACTACTGCCAGCGCGCTGTATTATACGTCGAGACGTGCGCCGCTCCTATACATATACAATTCACTTACGTGCTCGTGCGATTAATTTTTTTTTTCTAAAGAAAGATATTCATTTACCTTTCTCCTCATATATGCATTATTATTATTTAATATACCCACCGCAGATTTTTAACTTCTTTCTTCTTTCCAACCCTTGTGTGGCTGTATTCCTTGTTTACCGACAACATATTACGCAGAATACTGCCTTTTGTTGACATAATAATGTAAATGGAGATTAAGTGCAAACTTCGAAATAATTTATCCAATGAAAGTATTTTTTATACATGTATTATATGTATATTTTTCGTAACTGACAATAACTGAATAAAATTACTAAATCCAATTCGCTCTGATTAAAATATAGCGTATTCTAAATCTTAAATAATTTTTTGGTGTTAATAAATATAATATTGTTATCAAGTACGCCAATTCTATAACAAATATATTTTACTGCATGTGTTCGTACAAATTAATTATCGTAATGTTACATACATAAAGAATAATATAATAAAAACACACACACACACACACATATATATACATATTTTACATATATTTTCCTACGTTATTTTTGTATTCTGGTTTTTATATCTAATTTAAACATAATTTTTTCCTATAGTGTTTATAATTCATTTTATTTCATAATAATAAAATACTTTTTATTCATATAATATACCTTATACCTATTTAAAATATATGAACATTCATTGCATTACCATGCAAAAAATTCTTGATTGTTTTTAAGATAACTTGATGGCAATAAAAATATACCTTTTTAAATATATACATTATACATTTATAGTATTGCAAGCATATATTATGTAAATGTAATGACTTACAGTTAAAAATAATATTACTTATAAAATATATAATAAAATAACTAAGATACATTCTGAATCACGGTGTCTGCAGTATTTTACGTTAATATACGATGTGCGGCGCTGTACAATTACCTACAAATATTTATTTTCAACAAACATGTTACAAATTCAAATAACATGAAGTATGAATATTGTTTTACATTTTAACGACAGTTTATTTTAATCGATTATGTTGTAACATGCCAAAAATGTACGTATACTATACGAATTCACGTATGTGTTACATTATACCCGAGATAGGTGTGGCGATATGTTGAGTTTTCTGTTGACTGTATTATTGTATATAAATTTATCTCGAATAAAAATATATGATTTATCTTTGGTGTGTAATCCTCCAGAGTGACGACCGAAAAAAATAGATTAAGAAAATAAACAACAGACAATAACGGACAATGAATTATGTCTTCGCGAATTTACCAGGACCGCTGTACACTTGCACTCCGGGACATCAAAAGTTGGTTGGTGCGGACGTCGGTAAATACTAACGTGAAAATATGATTTATGTTTCGGTGAGTTTCAATTTTATACTACTTCCCGGTAGTCAAGTTCAAGGGTGAGTGATTCATTATGTTTTTTTCCGCTGCAGACCTCGCAGAAATTCTCATTTCCGACGGTTTCTCGATTTCCGGCCAACCGCGTGTTTGTGCGGCACAGTTAATTAGAAACGCACTGCGCCATCTTTCGCGCGTATAAACAATGACGTTGTAATTATTTTGTTTCTATAATATATAATAATAATATGTATTATATAGTGTGTGTCTCGATATATTTCGCTACCGATGTTACTAACGTCTTAAGCCAAGTCTCGGCTGCTGCGGTCTTTATATTATTTCTCATGTATACTATATATTGCAGAATATAACTACTGGGTTTTGCTAAAATATACGTCTGTGGGTCTTATATTATATGCGCGTCAGTTAATTTGTTTTTAACGTAACTACAATGCCAGCTATGTACATTTTCGAACTATAATATGAAGTTCCAATAATATTATTCGCTATCTTAAGTACATTTTCTAATTATATTATGATTTAAACGCACCAGCCATAATATGTCTCATCTGCAGAACTGTATAGCATTATTAGGTAAAATAAATTGTGTCGTTGTAAAATGTGTTAGGTTACACTTACATACGTTTATTGAAATTCTATAGTTATGCGGAAGAAATTATCACCGGTAATTTTTGAATTTCATGTTTAATTAATATAATAATCACACTAAATATATAATATATATATATATATATATGTTTACACACACGTCATATGATAATATATTGCAAAGGTTTCCCAGCTAGAGATGAGATATCCAGTCTGATGTAAAAACTTTATGTACCTATCTATACATGATACGAGCAACGAATAATATCATATTATAAAATATGGTGTCGTAAAATTGAGTTTGAAAATAAAATCGTCGTAAAACCGATGAATTTTACCATGTACCTACAGGTAATAAATGTGTAGTTTTCGATTTAAATTTCAAACACTAGTAGTTTATAGATCAACGCGTTTTTGTATTGTTTTAACGAGCAATTTTTATAGTAGTTGCTTGTACACAATATATTAACAAGTTGAGCATAGTAACTGTGAGGTATACATAATTGTAATTGTTTGCTATTAATGATAATCATCTTTCTCTCGATCGTTGGGGTCACACGTATCGTATAACGCAATATTATTGAACCTTGCGGATGATGACAATATTAATTGTCTAGTAACAATCGGACCGTGTTGCAGCGGTGCACGAATTCCGGTTAAGCTTTTGCGTCAGTGTATATATAAGATACAAAACGAACTTCCGTGTCGCCGCATACACGGTGAATCAGCGTGCCAAGTATCGGTTTAGCGTTTGCTCCCGGTCTAATTAACACTGTAGACCGCAGCATCGTGCAATCCCAATTCCGGATAAACATTTCCCTGTCACAGTAAGCCACTGCACCGGGACCAGGCGAGTGTGTGTTGGATAATTGTCATCGATTGATCGCCGATGTGTATATGTCTGATTAACTGTAATATATGTATAATTTAAAATATAATACACTATTATACTGGTTAGGTTATAGACGAAGCATGCGATTTGAACGATCGCGTTGAAATTTGCAAAGGATAATATATTTATTACAATACTCGTAGCTCCGATAATAGAACGTCGGCGTCAATATGACATTTAAAAATTATACAATTTAAAAAGATAACGACGGATATACAGGATATATAATGGTAAAACAAATTAATAACACATTTTTTCCATTATAGTATTATTTGTTATCTACCTTAATTTTAGTTGATAACATTTTATATTTCAAAAAACAAAATATATGGACATTATTTAAGTCCTCTACTTTGATCGTTAAGTATAGTTTCCCAGTATTATGTATGAAACAAATAACACGGTACAATGATATGATTAATTGATATAAATTCAAGACGAATGTTATCATAATATTATTGTCTTAAAGGATATTAACAGTAAGAGTTCCATAAAAAGCTAAAAAAAAAAAATTAAATCTTTAATAAGTTACTATATTAGTACGAGATAAAGATTCATTGTATAATACTTCTAAAACGTTGAGTATATTCATATTTTATTTTAAAGTTTGTCTAACATTTTTAAAATTGTTATACCTAGTTATAAGTATATATTTAAATTTTAAATTTTGTATTTCTTAAATTGATAACTATAACACAAAAACTTGATTAATACTTATTAAATTAAAAAAAAAAAACAAAAAAAATACTACCAATAATAATAAATTAATACAATTTTTTAACGAAAATATAAATTTTAAAGTCTGTGTGATCTGATATGTTCTAATAATATCTTAAAAACATAAAAATAAATTGGGCATGATGTTTTGACGAGTTTAACTCAGTATAATACTATAATATATACTTGACATTATTATCATTGTTATTATAATTATTGTAACATTATAGGTGGGCATAACATGTTTGCATTTCGGCTTTTTAGCTTATTATAAATTATAATATACATAGACAGAGACTGCGAGAAGTTAACGTAAGACAGGTATAACTAACGAATCAAACCGTCACAAATATTATTGCGAGTAGATACGTTGTTATTATAATATATGATACACATGATATACCTATACACGAATAATAGATTTATGGTTATCCGACTAAGGCAATAATATTATTATTATTTTGTAGTGACAGTCTGTATTACACTGCTGATGTATAGCCTCGGGATACTTATAGTCGTATAATACGTTCACCGACCGCAGCTGCACGTATACTTGTTATATATTCGTATATATAATACTAAATTAATCCATTTTTGCACAAGTCACTGACCTGTACTTGTCTGTTGAAATTATTAGACTTTATAATAACTAATAGGTATATTTAATAATATTATATATTTGCTATAAATAAACCATATAGCCGCATTTAATAGCATAATCTTTACTTTGTTCGTGTATAATATTCGTCGAACGTAGTTTTTGGCTGATAATATTTTTAATGGTCTTCGAATGACCATTAGTTGTTCGTACAAATAATTTCTCGGACAAAAACTTCTAGTCAAAGAAGTAATTTAAAATGTTTTTGTCACAATGACTTTTTAATGTTCCTATTTATTATTATAATATTATATTTATATAAGACTAAACCTTGACTCGACGATGATTGACTAAATATGACAGCCTTTCCGCAATCGTCATCAGCAGAAACCCGCGAGAGACAAAGACCAATGGGGTGTGTATGTTTTGCGTGGGTAGGGTTATTCGCGAGGGGCTGTCATGGTCGGCAAACTTTATATCCTCGTAACGAAGCCGCTAGTGAACTATCAGCCATTAGGCAGTGACTTTTGTGCGCTGCTGGGTGATCGGAGCACCGGCACCTGCAGCACCACCGGAATAAAATGTCTGACTTCCGGCTCGACATGTACATATACACACTGTCGTTTCCGTTACGCCGACCCACACCCGCCGTTGCTGAATTGCCATTCGAATTGGATATATCACGGGGAACGCTTCGCGAGCTAGAACAAAAGCGCCTACGTTTTCGGTGTGTGTGTGTGTGTGTGTATGTGTGTGTGTATATATAGTACATATATGTAGGTACATGAACGATAGTAATAATTCTTATATAATATACAATAATACCATCGTAACAAACATGCCGGCTACCTACGCAAATCTCGAAACATCGTCTTTCCGTTTCACGGTCGCGCATATAATATAATAATACACACGGACGTGATACGTATAAAACAATGATCAAAAACTATATACTGTTTTATGTGTTTAATACGTGTATTATATTCGTATATGTATATTTATGTGGTACACTTCGTGCAGTGTGTTTAGCAGGAAAAGAGAAAAGGGTAGCATTATCCTGCAGTGTATAACTGTGACGACTAGATATTCGACTTTTGAAGGCGCATACCGATCGTCAAGTGTGTGCGTGCAGGCGTATTTTATACAACAATAATAATTCTGCTACGTCAAAATCGTGTTTAGTGGACCGATTTTGGGAGTTCAATCTTCGCGTTCAGTGAGATGAAAATAAATTAAGATGAATGTACATATTGTACATAAACATATTATAAAATGTAATGTTACTCGCGCGAAAGGACGGTCTCGAAACAATTTCATCGTTTTAAGCTCTTTGAAACTATTACAATAGGTATATCGTGTATTTATATACATATTACTCAATACTTACATATATATATATATATATATTGAACGATCACTTTTAATCTTAAAATATGATTTAAATTCAAAATGTTGGTACCTACTATTATAAATTATAAATCCGTGTAATTTTGATAAAATTAATTACTTTTTTTGTTGTTTTTTTTAACGCGTAACATATACTTACCTTTTTTTTTGTCAAAACCGATCACGTTTTTGACAAACCATCGTTATTATCGGTTAAAATCGTTATGGTAATCTGTAATATATTTGTTATTTAGTCATTTCTAGTAATTTTACTTATCGCGCTACATATAATATTTTCATAGGGCTGCAATTTGTAGAACGTTTAACACATGATGAAAAGTACTGAAGTCTGTAATAAAGTGAAGAGTAGCCTGCATCCGACTTGCAATTACTGTTGACGATTTAGATATTGTGTACGACAGTCGACACGTGAATGTTTGCAATATGTACATTGTCATGATGGCATTGTAACGTATGATAAACAAAATTGGGATATCCGTGCGAGACTTAAATAATTTCTTTCAACTTATAAACTCAGTATTTTTAATAATATTTAACATTTTTGAAAATTAATGTTTACATAATTTGAACTTTATTAAAAATAATACTGATCCATCCGACTCATTTAAGCTTTAAATAATTATAACTATCATTCGATTTCAAAATTATTTTACGAAAAAATTATTATTCCAATAAGCGAAGAACTTTTAAAATTATTATGATTATAAATAGTAAAAATAATGTCTATTTTAAAATGTTATTTATAATGATTTAAAATTAGATTGAACATTTTTTTTTTTAATTTTAATATAGCTAGGTATCAATATAATGAATCTGTTGCATATGTTAAAAAAATCGCTCTTTATAATATATAATTGCTGACCAGCCATTTAAAAACAATAATATATTTATAATATCGATCATGTTTTATAACAATACATAATATAATAGCATATTATGATTGTAATGGTCATAATACGAATCCACGAGACGCTCATTAAACTGAAATACTTATATCAGTTATGCAACATATAATTTTGAAATGGTATAATTTTGTATATTTTTCGAATCATTCTTTTATTTCGTCTTTAATATAATATGTATATTGAAAAATGACACAAACTTAACGTCAAGTGTTTTATGTACGAATCGCCTTCCATGCATAATATATTATGACGTGTTATAAATAAGTATTAATACATGTACATTTATACATATATTAGATATACGTAAATTATGAGGGATAAAAATTGAAAAATTACACATATTATTTAAAATGTTATTCTGCGTATGCTAATAAAAATTCTATTATTCTTATGTTTTCCATTACTATTTTTTATGGCTGTTATTCTGAGAAAATATTTTTCATTAGACATAGTATAATATAGATTTAATACATCAAAACGATATCATGGAACACGAGTTATTTTAAGTAAAAAAAAAAAAAAAACCATAAAAGTAAGGTCATTATGTTTCGGTAAAAGGGTAAAAGTTTGTTTGGTCTTAATAAGATTTAATTATTTTATTTTAAATAAAAATTATAGCATTACACGCACGACGTTAAAATGGACTTGTAGCATATTTTAGTATATTTTAAATTATTATACATTATGTACCATTTAAATTCATTACTTTTTGAATTAATATTTTTAGTTTTTAATCTCGTTATTTAATACCTACATGACGGCTTATAATAATGTAACAAACTCCGCGGTTCAAACTTTGTCCAACATATTGTTTTTTTTTTTTTTTATTGTTTGTTTGGCTTTTGTTTAATTCGATAAAAGTTTGTCGGAAATCGAATAAGTGTTTAAAGCTTTTAAGTCGTGTGACTTTCGTTGTATATGTTTTTTTCGGACCTTTCGAAATGAAATAGTATTGTTATCCAAAATATAGCTATTCGGTATATGTAACATTGGGATTACGCGGCTTAGCGGTGCGCATTATTTTGCGCCAAAATTATAGCAGGTTATCCCGTAACAGGTAAACGTGCTAATAGTTTCGTTTATCGATTCAGAAATAACGGTTGGCGTGCTACGTTTTTCGTCTCCGGACTGAACATTTGCAGCGAACAAATCCGATTTCGGTATTATATTATTTAGTCTTACCCTGATGTCCGAAGTGCATGTCGTTTGCAAAAAAAAAAGACACAATAATAATAATAGTAACAATAATGACAAAATAACACCCGGTCTAACACAGTTTTCACTAATGACGTTCGCACGCGCGAGACTCAATATTGTGGTTTCGTATAAATCACTTAAGGACGGTGACACGAGCGTGTTTTTATATATTATCATTATTACAACGATATTCGTTCAGTTGGCGCATATATTCAATAAATCACACATAATAATAATGTATATAAATGTTTCGTCCCAACCGTACACAGTACTATACTAGTTATTATTGCTGTAATATTATTATATGTGTCGATACGAGGCGAGTATAGAGCCAACGGTTTGGTATAACGTGTATGTTATATTCAAATTCGATTTCAAATAAGCATTCACACACTCTGTATAATGCGTGTATTACACATAGGTCGCCGGTTGAATACGTAAACGATCGCGAAATCATTACGTATTGATGAACGGAGAAAAACACCTTGCATCAGACGCGTGGAAAAATCTTGTTACATTCGGCGAGTGTATATATAACCATTACGATGAAAGCAATAAGACATCGCGTAGTCCGACCGAAATATCTCCACGTCATCGAAATCCCGGAAAACGTTACGAAACACTGCTTGAGAAAAGGAAAAAACCTTTAGGGACGAAGTTCCATCACGTCTCGAACCTCATTAGTAGCGAGTCCCTCGGCCAAAAATGTGTACGCCGTTGAATTAACTCCTAATGAAATCTCAGCGATCCTTCCGCCCTGAAAATACGTCTACCAGTCTTTGAACCCGCGCAGTACGTCTGAGTACATACGAATGGTTTGAAATTAGTTTTGATTATAGAAAAAAAAGTTTAAAACTCAGTCTCGTGCCCTATGGTGCACACGAATTTTCTTTCTCAAAAATTCGCTAGAAAACGAAAACTCTGAGTTCACTCTCTTCGGTTCGATAATAAAAATACTTAAGAAATACATCCCGTTTGTTATAAAATTGTTATTATACACTTATTTATTAGGTCAAATCGAAGTGTTAAAATTAAAATCTTGCAATATAATTATATAGTACATCGTTGTTTCTATAATAGTTACAGTATGATGGATGCATTTGAAAAAATATTTATGGTAGTAACAACTAATATTTTGAATGGTAATAATGTACAATATGTGTCTGGTGTGCATTTTATCTCCATGCCAATTGCGTTTTGAACATTTTATGCAATATAATTTTCCATATAAAAGCTCAGATCAATTAAAACGTATTCGTAGTCAACCAATTATAACCATTTGCCATTTACCATTAACCTACATTATTTAATGCGCAATAAAATAAAACATATGATATATAGTGCTTTTAAAATTTTTTTTTAAAAAAATACTAAAATTTATAAAGGTAATTATATTGAAATAACGAAATACCAACAAATAATACTGTTTTTAATAAATTTTTACCGAGATAACGTTTGTCATTACTTTTATTTAAGATTATTGTTTATTATCTATGATATATATTGTTCTGTGGTTAAATAATTGATTCAACGATATTGCAGACAATAAATATTGCTTCCTGCAGAATTGCATAATATAAATATTATATCTTATATTATGTATCAATAATTATTATTTACTTTCTTATAGTAATATTTATTAATAGTTTAGTGTTTCATCGTTGGTCATCGTTAAATGACGATATGTGCTTGTGTATTCACGACAGTTTTTTGTTTTTCACAGGCCAGTCATGAGGGAACAACTACGGTTGGAGTCGCTTACGAAGTTTTCAAGTACGTCTCGGCCACAGCTGCCACTTCCGTCGTCGTCTGACCGCCACTGCTGCCACTGATAACTGGTATCGCACACCGTTATCGCGACATTAACGCGCTCGACGCCCGCACCACCACCGGCGTCCGGCCCGTGATCGCCGCCGCCGCCGCCGCCACCACCACCACCACCACCACCACCACCACCACCACCACCACCACAGAAACAACAACAGTGCCAAGGCACCGCAACAGCAGCCGCACCGACACCGCTGCAAAAGTCACCGCAACCGTCGCTCAACGATGAAAATCGCGTCGTACCTTTACCGCCGCAAGTCGGCACTGCTCAAAGGCCTGGTGCTAGGATGCACCGTCTGGCTGACGGTCACCGTGCTGCTCTTCATGGAAGACAGGCGCATCACGCCCGCGTCCAACGACCCGTCCGCTGCCGGCGGCTATCAACAACAGCAACCGGTGGCCGCGGCGCAACGGCGTCTGCCCGACGACGCGGACGCCGACAACCGGTTGCTGGACGACGAGTTTCCGCTGGAGGGCGGCGTCGAACAGCAACCGGCCGCCCCGGTGGTCGTCCAGCAGCAGGCCAGCGGCCGGACGTCGTCAAGACGGTCCCAGGGCGGCGCCGCGGCTGCGGGTCTTCAGAACGGCGAGGGGGTCCTGCCACAACCGCACAGTGGTGGCGCCGACGACGAGGGCCGCAAATTATACGGAGAAATGGGCAAACCGGTCGTGTTGCCCGCAAACCTGACGGCCGACGTCAAGAAGCTCGTGGACGAAGGCTGGAAGAACAACGCGTTCAACCAGTACGCCAGTGATCTCATATCGCTGCACAGGACGTTGCCTGATCCCAGGGACGAATGGTGAGTGGCCTTGTCGTAGTTATAGACTATATGTACATTGTGTGATACACGTCACTGCGATGTATTAAGTATCATTATAATGCATTCGTCCTGCAGCCGAGATTATGATTTTTGGATACTATATAGGTACGCTTAAAAACCCGTTTTCGAATACTTGGGTTCCAACAATGACTGGTTATAAGGACTGCGTGTGTGACGCTTAATATTTCGTTTCGATCGAGTATATTTATTTTATAGGAATGCGAGAAATTTAAATTCCACAGAGTTTGTTCCCAATAATCTTATTTCTATATGTAAGTACTAAACTGGTTTTAAAATGACGCAAAAATCTAAACGCTTGAGTGCCGTAAGAAAAACAATTTTCTTCAAAGTTGATATTCTTTTTTATTTTGTTGTCAAAATTCGTCATGCCGTTTTTAGGTTTAGTTTCTTATGTTTATGCGTATCGCTGGTTATTACTTTAAATCTTTTTCACAATATTTAGATTACGTTGTAAAATTGCTTATCGACTCAAAATATTTAATTTTTCTATGCTTGTACTGCGTAGGTATATTGCCATTATTTTATGAGTATATGTAATCGATATACAAATAAAAGTTAATTTTTTAATTTTTTATGTTTTCTGAAAATCGCTTATTTTGTGATTAGTAGTTGGAAAATAACTGATATTTATCAGTTTATATTTCAAATTAAAATTTCATAGTAATTACTATGTTAAATTATATATCTGAAGAAAATACTCTTGTGCTATATCATTTGTCATTAAAACGACAACAAAAAATAACGACTTATATCTCTTTGCATTTATTGATAACAGACATTAAAATAAGAAAAATCATTGTTAGTTACAGAAAACTAATATGAAATAAATTTAATAAAAGCCTCAAACTTTATTATGTATATAATATTATGCCTCTATTTATTATCAATACACCGCATAACACTTTTCAAAATTGTTTCGGATACCAGCCAACTGCATTATATTATTATTTTTGTTATTATTTGTGTCAAATAGACTAAACTCAAGTTTATATCGATTATAATATGTTGAGTAGATCGGTATGAAGCCGCCAGATCCTTAAAACCACTTTTTTTACGTTTTTGCAGACACCTATCACAAACTATATAATATGATTATACATATATAACGTCCGAACGTGAACTTGGAGACTTTATTTTATTTCCACCATCGTAACCAATCCTTTTAGCAGAGCCCTATGGATTTAAAAATAAACATATTTATTCACTTTGGATTATGTGCGTTTAATTCCGAGGATTAGAGTTTTAAGTAGATATATGTATACCAGCGCACAACAATAATATATATACATTACTCAACTACATTCGACAAAACTTTTATGATACTTTAATTGCATTTATTCAACAATTATCGATAGAGCTCGAGGCTTATTGAAATTAAAATTGTTTGATAGTTAATGTATTTTTTTTTTTAATTAGGTTATATATTTAACATTTCATTTTTCTCTCAGTTATTAAGAACACAAATAAAAATATTTAGACAATTACCATAATCTATATTTGTAGACGTTAGAGCGACTTATAATAGCAGCAGTTACAACCATCAGTCGTTTAATTTATTTTAAATGTTTATTTGCTTACAACAAAAAAATGCTAAGTATTATTGATTGAATAAATATTTAATAATTTCTAAAAATTATAATCAAATAAATATTTTTGGAGTTTAGAGGAATAAACCTCACTATTATATATAATATACATAACGTAGGCAAATGCTGGTTATATATAGGCTTATATAATTATTATTTATCATTGTCTATATATAATCATCACTTTAAAAATGAGTATGATTACAGTTGTCTCTTTAATATCATACAAAACTAACAAGGTAAACATAAACAATATACAGAATTGTTCACCAAGCAGGCTCATCCTTATTTTATTCTTTAATAATGAATTTATTCAAATTTAATTTTTGGAATTCTCAGTTATATCCACTTACCTTATTTCAAATATTTAGATTTTTTGTATACTATTTAAAGAGTCTCCTGGAGTGATATAATTTTCTTTTTATTAAATTAGTTTTTTGAAAACATTTATGTAAATCTTATCCAAATCAAAGTTTGAGCTATTCATTTTCAGGTTAGTAAAATATACGTACAAAAAATAATAATCGCTAAAATGGTTTTATAAGAATATAAGATAGATTTAAAATTGTATTTATTACATATCTACTAATTATTCTCTGGCAATTCTTGCAAAATTATAAATGCAAAAATTAGGATTATTATTATCTTTTATTGCAAAATGCTTGACGAATCACCTTCTACATATTATTGAATGGAAAATGTATGAGATATTATAATTATATTATACAATTATAAATATAATATTATTTTTATTATTAAGCCTTGACACATTCTATAAATAACAAAAAGTTACTAACTCAACTTATATAATTTTGTCAATTTCTGACTTTTAGACTTGTTGTTCAATGTAGTAAGTTTAATATAATTTCTAATCGATTTAGACGTCACCATATTATATATTATAGGTATTATATTTTTGGAACAACGACGTTGTAGAGGCTACCTAATAGCTGTTATTAGTTTATTGCAATTTCCTCGAGAACTACTGGGAATATTGATAATATAGTTCTCAAGTACCACGTGTGTTCAGTTTCCGAGTGATATAATAACATTATTATAGTAGTTACGTGAATCTTTTAAACCGTTTTCTACCAATACGAAATGTTACACGAAAAATACTCGTATATGTGTGTATTGTATAAGTATTATCACTATAGTTTCTCTTACTGAATTTGAAATATCGGCGATTTAAGTAATTAGTTTATGCTTGTATGATCAATAAATTTAATTAAATTACATTCGAGTTTTATTTATTTTGAATTAAAAACGCATTCGACTAACATACAATAGAGTCTGGCTGAGATGTATTAATAATGCTATTATTTATGTGAGCAAACAAATAATTTAGTAACATAATATTATAGCATTTAATAAGTACATGATATCTTAAACTTGTAATAATTAAAAATACTTTGAAAACGTTTTATCTCGGTGACAACTAATTAGATTAGTTTATATAATATACAATTTCTTCATTGCATTATGTACTATTTAGTTTAATTTAATTTAATATTATCATCAATGAAGTGTATACTGTGGGTACAGCTTCTTGTCGCTCTATGTGCAGTAAATAATATATGATGTGCGGTGACAAATTTCTTATTTGAGATCATGCGTTTTACTAAAAGTTCTACGAAACAAGTTGGTGCACTTGAAATGACTAATGAAGCAGAAATTATTATGACTGCGCGGAAAGGTATCTAAAATAGGTATATACTAAGAGCGAGAAAGATATTAATACATACATACCTACATCATACTTATTGCTACATTATATTATTATGAGCTGTACGTTTCGTAGCGCTACAGTTGAGTCATCATCAAACTATACGAAATGAAATATAATCTTTATTACTGACTTAACCAACCGCACCTGCAACTATATACTCGTAATATTTATTTTTAATAAGTTTCTTCTATAATTATTAATAATTACTGTTTATCGTCGCGTATAGTTATTATGATATTCCGAAACTTTTGATTGAAATTGGGCACCTTTACTAATGCAAGTAATAAACCGAACGTTATTACTTATGAATATCAGTTTTTACGATGGCTATTATACGGATGGAAACTATAATATGGTGTATATACAGTTTACACTGGACTTTTCAAAACTAGTTGAGAATAGTATTGATTTCTTATTTTATAAATATAATATATTATATACATTTGGTGTACAACATTTTATCTCCTTCGGTTTTCGCCTCGGGAATTGTCAAAAACTTTGATTTCAAATCAGTTCTACTAGGTACGTGGATCTGTCATTTTAATTCATTCGGTTACAATTTACTACGAATAGATGTAATATATTTTTCTTATAATTGCATGTACTATAGAATATATAGTATAGATTACTTATATTTTAAATTTTAATGTTATTTTTATACAAAATTATTTAATTTTTCGAATCTTAAATACATAGTTTTGACAAATTATACACAATAATTATGTAATATTACAAACAGGTATTCGTCATTTTATTAATATAAAATAAACTATAATATTTTACTTATATTTATAGGTTTTTTTGATCGGCCAAAAATCATTTTCGTTCTCAATCTTATGACATTTACCTTTTGATATATTTATATTATTTTCATCTTTATACTTTTTTTTGATTTTCTTTAACCTAATATATTCTTTAATTTAAAGCAAACTTTACTCCTATAAAATTGAAAACATTTATCTATATTATAAAAAGAAATATATTTTTTATTTATTAAGTTTGTCTTCCATTATATGATTAAGTAACTTCTGCTTTAACCATTGTATATATTATATTTAATTTATGTCCGATGGATGATAAAGTAAGCCCCTTTTCTTAGAAAAAAAGGATTAGTCTAAATAAGTTAATAATAATCCATAAAGTATATATACGTTGATTTAAAAAATAGTTTTCTCGAGTAATTTATCATACAGACTTTAATTTCTTTTTTCTTTTGGATTGTCAAAGAAATCCTTTTGGATTTATATTATATTAAAAATATATTTTTCATTCGTTACATAAAGCCTGAAATGATGATATTTCTATTTGTATTTGAAATATAATCAAATGAAAAGTAATTATTTTTCTTACATTTTCTAAGAAGTCAAACTCATTGAAAATGGCCTAACCATAAATCGGCTCATAACAATTTTACTTATTATAATATTTACGCAATTATTTTCCTGCAAATGAATCGCTCAAAGATGAATTACACATATCGTAATATAATCAAGTACCTTCACAACTACGTTTGTATTTTTGTTTATGGAGCGTATTGGTATATTTCGCTAATTATTTATTGATTCATTATGTTTTCAGCACATAGGTATACCGATCATTTATGTATGTTGTAACGATGCAGGTCAATAGAAAAATATATTTATTGTCGAATAACAGGAATATGTGATACATAATATGTGCAGTTTTTTGTTTACAGTTTATATTATGTAATATAATACCCATTGTATTAGGTGTTTGTAAATTATCTCCTATTTGTTTTGCGACGGTAGTCTACAGCGATAAATTTTAACGATATCGTATTTTCAGCAAACTTAACAGAAATTTATTTACTTGCCATTATTGTTATATATTCTTTTATGAAAAGTAATGATAGATTCAAAACTATTATGATAGAGTATAACACAAGTACTTGTTCTGTACCATATTATACGTTGCGCGTCAGTTATAAACTTATAATATTGTCTTATACGTATAGGTTAGGTACCTTTATTTTATGAATGTAGTAAAAATAAAAACAAAATTCTTCTGATGAAGTCTAGCAGTGTGTATATTATGAAAATATGGAGACTAATTGAAGAGTGTCAGAACGGATCAACACACACAATTATTATTTTAAGAAAATATTTTTTATGATAAAATAATAAAAATTAAATCTGTTGTAGACAAGTAATTATGCATATTAACAATGCTAATATTATAATAATTTTTATTAAATTTGCTTAAAAGTTCTACTCTTCTAAATATTCTTAAATATTTTTCAATAGAACTTATGTTGTACGCAGTTATTAGTAACTAAACCAATTCAGCATGTATGTGCAAATGCAATTTGAGGCTCCTCTTAACTATTTAATATAACAATATATTATTATATAAGTATTCTTAATTCAAAGTTTATTGAAATTTGTACAATTATTTATAATAATAATGTATAATATATACAGACGAGCAAATTATTAAATACTTTTACTTATTACTATTTTAAAGAAAGAATGTTACAAGTTCCATTTATTAATATAATAATTTAAAATACAAACGACAATAAGTGAATAATGCATTTAAAAATTAGCTGGTAAATTCTATTTTTAAATAATACATTATTTTTTTGTTACGTTTAATTTAACAAAATTGTCCATAATATTGTGTCACTATCAATAAACATATTTGATGCACAACATTTTAAAATAGCAATGATTGTTAGTGAATTGTGTGAAGTTATGTTATAGTATAATATTCCTGTACAATAGTATAGCATATTGATGCTAAAATTTAACTAACCATAATAATATAGAAACGATTTTTTTTTAATTTAATAGTTATACTAGCTAGTTTGGTTTAATTATATCACAATAGTTTTATTTTTAAATACAATTTGTTTATTTTGGATTTAAACTGTTTTACCATGGTATAATCCAAATTTCAGTCAAGCTCATATCGTACACGCTATCCATATATAATATGGTATTGTATATATATATTGGAAATACACAAATCGCTATTACGGTGCCGTATGTATGTAGTACTATAATATCGTATAAAGACGATTTCGTAAATTGTATTGTCGGCAGTCGACTCGGTGCGTTTTCTGAATATATTATATTTAAGAAGCTACGAAGGATTTTACCAGTATTGAGGTGTGGCGTTATAGTACAGTAGAGGATTATACTCTGGGCAACAATATAATAATAGAGTTCCATTGTCATGTGCTTTAGAAGTATATCTACTCGTACACACACGATAATATGTATATGTAATATAGCAATAGTGATAGTGTGCATGCTCCGAGTTACCTAGTTGAACGTACCCGCTAACAGTTATGGCATTATTATAGATAAATGCTGAGCGTGCGTTTGCGGCTTGTGTATGTGCGTGCGTGCATATAAACAAATTAAACTAACGTGTGTTCGTGTAGTTGGATGTGCTACGTCGGATTACACCCGTAGGTATATGAAGTTCTAAGTGTCCCATATTTAGTTTTAATCAAATTCCATCACAATACGAAGTATTGTTTCCGTGATGCACATTCTACAGGATGGCCCATCGGCTATCCGTCGCCCACCCCCTCCACTACACAACATTTTTCTCTAGACTCTTTAACCTTTTCTCTTTGAAAAATGTCTTTTAAACTTATTTTTTGCGAATACGATAGTCACGATATCATCACGATAGTTAATAATTGTTTTTTCGTTTTTTTTTTCAGTTAGCTGTTATCTATTAGATCAACCATTGATACTGTTTTTTTTATTTTATGCATAAGTTTTCGCAAAGTTGTATAAAGAACTCAATACGTGATGTACAAGTATATTATTTGATCATCGTGTTATAGTATTATACGTAAAACATAATCCTTGGTCAATTTGCGTTCGTAGTTTGATTGTAGTTTTCAATATTATATTAAATTAATCTATTGTCAAACTTAACGGTAAAATCATCAATCATATATATTATATACTTGTATATATATGTTTTCTATCAATTTTTTAACAAATTTATGTCTTATAATTAGTACATATATTATAAAATAAGACAATTATACAAATAAAAAATTAATTTGATTCAAAATTCTTTTAATTTATATATTTGAAAAACCTTATTGTCATTATAATAGGTAGGTATACATTTTAATCTGTAGATAACAAGTTATAGCTAGCGAGATATTGGGTTAAATACTGTTTTAATATTTATTGAGCAATAAAATATTTTTATAATACTGCTATTCTTTGAAGTATATAATAACTAGATGCTTCGAGTATGTATATGTATATATATATATTAATGCTTCCACTGTTTGTTATTAATTGTTCAAACTTATCATCGCTAGACTGTGCACCACTCAATAATTGTGTGTGTTTAATTCTCATTTTTAAATTGACGACGCATACAAAACAACTTTTAATATGAATAAAATATGCATTATGATTAAAACAATTATTATTTATTGTTTTATAACAACGATTTTCTATTGCTGACTTATACTGTGTATTTATGTATTGTATATTATGCATATTAGGTATAGATGTAAGAAATAGTAACGAATTTCGTCTCTTAGATCGTGTCTAGTAGTAATGTACAATATTTTCCATGTATGACAATCAATAGTTCCCAGGGTGATACGCCAAATCGACAACTCCGTTTGTGGTTTTCATCAAAGTTGTTAATTTGATTTATAACTTGAATATACTTTATATTATATTATATTGAATAAATAATACGATAATTTAGTTTCTGCTTTATAGTTCAAAAATTTATGACATATAATATACTTATATAATTATTGTTACGAACGAAACAATCATCGACAACAAAAAATATAATATAAATATTTTAAAATATAACTATTATTATTATTATTATTATTATTATCATGTTCCATGTGGTAAAATCCGTGAGGTGGGAGCATTATAATTTTCTCCATTATCGTGCTCCCCTCCACCCACAAACCAAGTACGTGGGCGTGCAGTATGCGTGGTTTACGGGACAAGTTTATAAGCGATGCGACGTTAGGCATATTAATATATTATAGCGTGTACCGATCTGGTTTATAGGATTGTGCCGAACTAACGCGGGCACAATTGTCTACGTTTTTATTCGAGTAATACTTTTTTTACTTCACACATACACACTCACATAAATATTAACGGAATGAAGCATAAGTATTACTTATTCGATGTTGTCGGCAATCGGGTTGCGCAACACACGTCTTTTATGAAATGAATCATTAATGTAATGTTATCAAAATATAATTCATATGTAATGGTTTTGAGTGTAGATAAATCGTTTAGTAATTAACCCATTATATTATTTGAAGTTGAAATATTGTCCACGGTAATATATATATAAACTATATCAGTTGATCGTGGCATTGCCCGTGACAAATTAAAAAATAATGTGAGTAGATTTTCTCTGTATGGAAATTATATACAGTTATATAATAACTATTACAGAGTAAGTATACTAATGTTTCAAAAAATTCAGACCAAGAAATAATTTTTTCATTTTTATCCCTTTTTACACTTTTTGGCTCTCTTAGGGAATACATTTTGGGAAATCCTTTCTTAGTGGGTCACTACATAATAAAACAAAACTACTGATCAAATTACATACTCATAACTTCAGCAGTTCCGGTTAGGCAATGATGAATCAGTGAGTCATGTTATTTTATATACTTATAAATAGATAGTTATCTGCTATTGTAGGTATATCATAATATACTGTGTAGATACGAAAAAAATACATTATTAGTATTATTATTATTGTTTTGTGATTAAATATTTTCAAATGATGGATGGCATTTTATTTTTTTATCTTCATTAGTATATCTATATACCAGCTAAAGGTGCCAGCCCTATCTATAAAACATGTTCATAAGTCTCAACTGCAAAAAATAAAATTATTGATAAATATTACAATTCCGTTTAAATAAAAAAAATTTCCATAAGCTAACTAAATGTGTAAATATTATGATAATTACCTCGTAATGTTCTCGATTTTGTGATAGTAATGTTTATTTACTTGTATATATTTAGTATATAAGATACTTATTATAATTCTATACAATTATAATTTTATTTAAAATTTTTTTTTTTATGTTTATTATATAAAACACAATGAGGCAAAGTTTTACAATTTAGCGATAATAAAATAAAATACATTTTGCGATGATGACCAGGACTATAATCTTTAGGAAACACTTACAGACGTATATCTGTAATTTATATCACTATATAACTATAATATATTACAATAACTTATTTAAATGTATTCCTTTATTTAGATGGCAATAATATGTTACATATTAGGTGTAGTATTGTATAATTTAATTTATATATAAGTCCGTACATATATTTAATAACGTTTAAATTTCAAATTATTTCTGTGTTGAAATTTTAAGAGTTTATGACCTTCGACAAAAACGTATACCTATTTAATCTCAATAAGTAGTTTGAATATAATAATGCCAACAACTGTGTTAATATTAACATACACTTATTACTGCAAGTATATAACTCAGTCGAGTTATATATTTTTTTTTTTTAAATAATTTTCTTAACGTATATCTAGTCTACTGTTATAGTAAAATCGTCTAAAACAACCTGTGATTATTTTGACCTTCATATAATTTCACGTTGCGTATTAATATTATTTACTTTGGGTATTCGATGATAAGAATTATCAACGAAACAAAAAATTATGTCAACAATATATTTCATATGTATATTAATTGTTTATACATGTAATCATTCGAATATTCATTTACATCCGGTTACAATCGTGGCTATGATAAATGTGACCAAAAAATTGCTTTCCATATGTAGTGTTTCAACATTTTTCGATCATTTTTTTCCAATCGTACAATATTCTAATATTATAGCTTCATTCTGACCATTTTTTTTATCTCGTCGACGTCGGCGACGCCCTATGGCAATATGTATCGGATCTCGCGGTTTTAGAATATTTCCAAATTACCTATTTATTTTCATAGATTAAGAAAGATAAGTTATTAATGATTCTGATATAACACACACATGCACTTATATATATATATACACATACCTAAGCATATAAATCACCTGTTAGAACTACACTGAAAGCACATCGGAATTAAGAATGACCTTAGAAGTTTATACAAAGCTACAGCCGGTATAATGTATGTATATTTATGTCCCTCTCTAGCAGGATGATGACATGCACGATGCACTTTCTCCTCTGTAAACTGTCACGCGTGGATCCTTCGAACTTCCTCCAAACAACGAGTCATTCGCCATTCCTACTCACACACACACACACACACACACACACACACATAAACCCGTAGTACACAGGTACTTGCACCAATAGATCTTACTTGCAGTGTGCATATAATAATGTTATATGCATGTACAGACCTGTTATTTCTACTCGTTGTGGTGTTATCATCATGTATTCCTTTATCTCTTAAAATATATTGATGTCACCCGCGGTGAAAGAGCTCTCGGAACAAATCGCAGTTCGTGCGAAACTTATATACATATATATGTAGGCAGCACATCAAATTTACTATATATACCTATAATATATTATATTATGTAATAGTTTATGCATCATGTACGTGTTATTTTTATATACAAATGATTTAGGCATATTCAAGATAAATGCGCTATTATAGCCTTAAGGTGAAATTAACGGTTTGTCAAAAATAAAATCTGTATAACCCACGCAATTTATTTAAGTAAGTATTTATATAATAATAGTATTTTTTTTTATTATTTCATTTTGTTTTTACACCTGATGAGTACACAGCAGGAGATTATTATTACTATTATATTATTTTATTAATATTTCGACAAAGTTGTCGGTGAATAATTTTCTAGAATGATTTCGTGACAATATATTTATATATTATTCGTTGATTCGAATAATCGGGAGTTTATGTAGGTCTAGGACAAAAAAAAAGAGTTTTTCCACCCCAAATTATTCCTGGACCGTAAAAAGTTTTTTTTTCATTTTGGAAATGTTTGAAATATTTTATTTTTCGCATCGTTAAAATTCTTTTCGGTATTTTTTAAACCCCATGCGCCCACTCGAATGTCTCTAAAATGTATATAAATATATATGGCAATAAAAACAAGCTAATAATAAAAACACAAAAACTAAGAACACGGCAATGCAGGACGACGGTTTTGGTATCAGGTTACGGAAGTATAATATATACTATATAAAGTATTAAATTGTTGTATTTACTGTCTTACTTTTATGTTATGCAGTATTAAAATTGCGTCTGCTAACATATACTATAGTAGGCTAAAATACAAAGAAAAACATATCCAAATAAAATTCTTAATAATATTGTAGATAGTTCTTATAATCTATTAAATGCAGAATATTAAACAAAAAATATTGCCGGGAGCTCTCGTGTTTGCTATGCGATGTTGTGTTGTATAGTTTTTATATAAACGTACATACATTATAAAATTCGTGTATGTAAATTCAAATTGTTTATATTAATATCTTTAAATTTATCGCTTCTAAAGCCAACGGTCACATGTTTATCGTAATCAAAAATTTTTCGTTTAAAGTTTTCTCTAGGACTTGAACCTTGACGATGTATGGTTTATTTTGATATTTTTAGATAAATTATGTACGCTAACTAATTATTATACGATGCGTATGCGATACCATACACTCGAGCTATTTATAAGAGTATTAAATTTATCAATGTCATCTTAGTAGTGCCTTCCCAGTTTGTAATATTTGTATGTAATCACTACGTAATTTCTATTATAGCTATCGGTACCTTTGAGTAGAAGTATTTCGCCAATTGGTTACTAATACTTATTTACTGTTTATTTTACCTTATTCACTCATAATCAAATCAGCGTTTAAGAATATTAACAGTGATTTTCATATCTAATATTATATATTATAACTGAATAAAGCAATAACTCTTATTCAATAATAACTCTTATTGCTTGTAATCCACCAAAAACTTCAGCAGCTTTACTCACGTGCGATGAATACCACTTATTTATAATCAAATTTCTCATTTTTTTGATATAATGGAAAATAAACAAATACCCATTCCCCGAGTTCATAACTTCAACAAACTCATAAAATATATTATAATTTTAATAGTATAGTCCATAACTCTAAACAAATTAAAAATAATAATATTTAAATAATTTGACCCCTCGTAAAAATGAATTTAATAATTATTGTTAACAATTTTTTTTATTGAATATTATGGTTACAGTTTTACAGAGTCTATCTAAATATTAATATAAACTGCAAAAAATATTATTTATTATTCAACCGTTTTGATTTTTTCACGACTTCTGTAATCCAATTAAGTTTTTTATTTTATTTATGTATTAACTAGTGTTATGTATTACTTTGTTATTTTATTATATTTGTATAGTGATTATTACTAAACAAAACTATTAAATTTTAATTTTATGGCGTAAAACTTAAAACAGCGCAAATATGATATATATTATTGAATTAAATAATATAGTTTGATTAATTTAAAATAAGTATTTTTGAATATTCTTACGAACATAAATCTATAATGCGTACATACTCAGTATTACTCACACAGATTTATGAGTACACACACATTTATTAAGCTTTAAATTTACATCTTTTTTGTTTGTTTTTATCAGTTTATTATAATATGATATATTAAACAACTATGATTTTTTTTAATTACAATGTTTATGTCATTTATTTTTATACAATTAAATATTAAATGTTTTGACGGGTTACTTATTAATATATTTCTAGATATATCTAAAGTACGAGTAGGTGGTATGTTATATTTTATCGTTTTAACGAGAACGAACACACTGAAACTACAGTTGTCTAAAAAAAATAACGTGAAATTTATTCTCTGGAATCGTAATCATATTTGTAAAAAATATCTTATTTTCCACGAATAAATTGTTGTGCTGGTACTAATTTACATATATACCATAATGCTTTACAAAAATATGTTTATCGAAAAATTAACAACCATTATTTAATATTTATTTTGATAAATATTTGTGAAGGATAACAAATCTGCTTTCGCGTTTCCGGCCACTATCGCGTATTATATTATTATGTATAACGGCGTGCGTGCTTACACAGACCACGTTTTTATAAGGGCGTATATTATAATAATATATTATTGTTGTATATAATAGCGGCGTCCGAGTTGTATTTTTTTTTTTATATATATATTTATTTTAACGCTACAACTTGCCGAGCTCTGGTCTGTTGATATAATTTGATAATGTTATAAAACATACAATGTACTTGTATATATTATATAGATATCGCATATACTATAAATATGCATTATATATTATGTATATTATGTTAATATTTTAGTTGTAGTAACTGTGTGTCAAAACTTCGCCGGGTTTGGACAACACACTACGACGAATACTCATTATCAGCTAAATATAATAAAAAGTGGGTGGGCGAGGAGGGCAGAGAAAAGACTGCGGCGGTCTTTGAAATGAGACAGAAGAGTGGTCGGCCAAGTCAAAGGTCTGTCGGATTATTAATAACCGGTGACATTTTGATAACCCAGTGCATAAATATATAAAATAATAATATGATCATCCTGCGTTGACCCTCTTCTATATACACATCATATACCTGCACTATATAGTGTCGCGTATATCATAATATTTTGTATGTATATAAATATTATATATACTTGTGTTTTTCCCGTGACCGAAATACGACACTACCCATCTCACCCCTCTACGTCTCATTCCTTGGCTAAGTTCTGTTAGGCGCGCAAAGGCCACTTAAAATTAAGTCGAACGAGAACCATGCTATATAATATAAGCTCCGACGACGTCTACGGCGGTCCTTTATATTAATGCGTGACGACGCGATCCTGCAAAAACCGTAACGAAAATATCGTCAGACCTCGCTGTGTGGTTTATGTGCATAGACAGGGCGGATAGGGGTTGGTTTGTATATATGTATACGCATACACACACACACACACACACACACACACACACACACACACACACACACACACACACACACAAACACACACAGTTTTTCCCGATCCCTATTGTATGATGGTTTTCGCCCACGACTTGGGTCTACACGCCGTATTGTTTTACGAGTCACCACTTTATAACACCACACCGTCGCAACCTTCCTGACACCAATCGCCGTCGAGATATTAATCGAGTTTCTTATATACGAAATTTTACCCCTCTATAGGCAGTCTCCTACCCACTCTACTGTCCTCGTCATAATGCTCCGTCCTCCCGCCCCCGGAATGAGCTGACTGCGCAGTGTCCATGCATCGAACTCCTATATAAGACAACGGTGACATCGTGACGACCTTTGTAACACGTATTCTGCAGATCTAGTTTCATAAAAAAAATACCATATTTTATACTATTTTTCAAGCTTATTATAATAATAATATATTGTCATTGGTATATTCGGTGAATTTTTTTTTTACTACAGTATTTTTACTTAATTTGCTTTCACATTTTTATGAAATAAAATTCGTTATTTAATGTAATTTCAAAAAAATTACATTTTTATACTGCTAGCAAAATATTTTACTAAAACTATCGAAACTTAAAGTCAGCAAACTTTTAAACAATATTATAAATTATTTAAAATAAAGCAATATTAACAAAGTTAATGGGTTTTTCTCATTAAGATTCCATCCTTAAAATATAAAGACGTGTAGTATAATAAATAATTATATATAGGTATATATATATATATATATATGCACTTGATTTGGTTTTTCTTTTATTATTTTTATTTTATGATCGCATTTTATTTTCCGTTATAAATTTTTAATTTCGGACACGGGTTGGGTCGACCAAATTCTTAACGTGCAATCCATTACGTTAATGGCAGACCCTGTTAAGCGTATATATCGTGACCCCCCTCGAGTGTTTTGGTTTTTTAATTAAAAGAAAATATTGTATTATGTATTATTTTCTACGCGCTGAGCATGAAATCGCAAATTTTCTTGGCATACCTATATACAGAATATTATATTTATGCTATATATTTTATGTTGTCGTTATTATTATACTGCCACTATATAATATTATATTTCAATAATAGTTTAAACATTTTATAGTTTATTGATATACTATTTTATAACACGTAAAAAGCGATAAAAAACATAGTTATACTATACCGATAATAGCTGGTATAGTATAACATATTTTAATTGTGCTGATATGAATTTATCGTACACATTCTGCAATAAATATTTTTATATTTTGTTATTATTATAGGCAGGTATAAATTTAATTTTCTACGATATGTGTGTCTATACAGTAAAAAAGGTAATTATAATAACAACTTTTAAAAAGAATACTTTTTTGAACCTTTAACTTATTTTAACTCATTTTCCCCTAAAATAAAGATTAAATGTCGTTAATTTTGTTATAACCAGTGGATCCATTTGTGTAATAAGAGAAAATATACTGTGACAATTTTTTTCTGTGAACAAATCATTAAGTAAAGTGAAAACACTATTCTTCTTTTTTTTTTGTTAAAAAATATTAAATACTATTTCCACTTGTTCACTACAATCAGTGTTATAAAGCGTTGAGTAAGTAAAATGTGGAATTTGGAACTTGAAAAGATTTGATTTAATACATTTAAAAAAATCGTTTTACTGAATATTATGTATGAGTGCAACGGATGATGTGAAAATATGTCATTACATTATAATTGGCCACAAATTCAAATAATATATTACGTAGATATTTCAAACAGATTTCCAAAGAGAAAGAATCTCTGTTGACGAAGATCGGTGGGATACAGTCGACGATACTTAATATATTACTTATATTACCTATTATTATAATTATACTATACATCATCATCTTTATTTAGTACGTAATACGCAAATGATGAGATAAAAACGAATATCGATCGATAATTAATAATATTCACTTTGGGCATATTATAAAATATGTCCACCTCTAGCACATATATAGGATATAGAAATTTACTTTCACAGAGTTATATTCCGTTTAATATACATTCAAACACGATAAATTGTCTACGGTGTAGGTATATGCGCTGCCGGTTTAGTCTTATAAATGAGAACCGGGTGTAAAGAGCATCAGGACAAGATAAATTGCCTCCTCGGAGAACTTCAAATGACACATTTCTGACACCTTCTCAAATTTGAAAACTGTAGCTCTGTAGCTTGTCGTTCCCTCGAATAATATAATATAATACTATAACTATAGCAACATTCTAAATTTATAATCCACTGCGGTTATATTTAATTTCTAAATGTTTAGCCATTGATAATTAATATAATAATAATATTAATAATACAATATGAATATATATATTATTGTTGTTCGTCGAGTCTTAGTGAATAAATTATTGTGTCATAAATGTATTCAATTTGTGTATGACGTCATTATATAATTAAACGTAGATATTATTATATTAATAATATTATTAAAATTGTTCACGAAAACCGGAAAATTAAATATGTATAATACATCATAAATTAATTATTAAATGAGTATTAGGTAATATTTTAAGTGGGTTTCGTTAAATAGTGTATGTATTTTGTTCGCCTGATTTTAGTATAAATTAGGAATTAACTATTAATACGTTTGTACCAATAATATTAAACAACATGTCAAATTCGTGTAAGCAAAAACTTTTTGATTACCCTACTGATAAAATCATATATTATATTATTATGTATAATTCTGTATACAAATTATCATTAAATTATTTTTAAATTATAAAACTTCTTTTAAATTTCGTGTCTAAATATTTGTCATAAGTATTAAATTGTTTAGCTATTTAAATTATATATTTAAAAACAACATTTCCTTGGGTTTTTAATTAGTGCTTAATCATTATTTTTCTTTTTTTTTTTGACGATATTACAATTAATACACTCGACTGTTTAAAAATTACAAAAAATTACAACAGATAATATAATTTTGCATTTAGTTGATAATACTAGTTGTAATGTTTTATTTGACTTTGATTAACTTTTATTCTATTTTACTTTATTCTTTCAACATCATCGTACAAGGTATATAATTATAATTCGATTTTAATATTATTTTTACAATTTTCTTTTACAATTTGAATACATTTGTAATAGTTTAAATATGTTAATAACTTATAAAATATTAGTATGGATATGTATTATAATATGGATATAGATTTTTATATAACTAAAAAACAAAACCGTTGTGATTATCATTATTCATCAATAATTACTTTGCCGCTGTCATCACTAATAATGATTATAATAATCATAATAATGGGTCATAACATTTCCTATATTTAATAAAAAATTTCATGTTTTTATTTTGTATATACCTACATATTATAATATGTTTTTGATGTTATTGCTTTCGTCCCGTTATAACAGCGAAAGCAAAAACTTCTGACAACACCTGCATAAGTAAAACCTGTTCTGTAGCGGAGTCGGAACAGTGGCAACTTATTAAAACCGGATATCGATAAAACTATTATGTTTTTCTTCATTTTCAAACGTATGTACATAATGAATTTTTCTTCAATTAAAATATATAGCAGAACAATAACGAATGTCATTAAAATGTTACATTATGTTAAATTTAATTCGTCACTGCAGTATATAAAATAATATATAACTTAAAAACTAATGCAATCTAAAAGTAGGTTTATATTTTAAACAATTTAGTTTTTTCTTTAATATAAATATTTTTATTAATCACGTATATTTTGACTTTAAATTTCTTTATGCCTTTTAAATTGTAGTGTGCTTTTAGTGTACTGTAATCGATTTATGCAAACGAAATAAACATTTTCAAGATTTTCACATGATACTATATATTATTATTTCACATGACCATTGTTTGACCAAGTTTTTATAAACTGTCGATTAGAAATCATCGATTCCCCTATTAGTATTTAAAAAAATGAAAATTAACTTTTGTAATAGCCCTTAATACATATTATGTATACACTACGCGAATCTCATTGTTACTATGCCAACTACCGGATGTTGTTGTTTAAATTATTTATCAAGCTTTCGGGCAGAGATTTCTATAAACGATAATTTTTACCGTGCACAATAAATACATAAATACTTATAAAATCATAATATTGTTTCAACCGAGAAAATGCTTTACTCGACCAGTCGGCATTTCAATTTTAAATACGAACTTAATATGTTATTATGTTATTATAACTGACTGCTAGAATTCCATAACTGCTATTTATGTGCTAAAATGCTGAAATAATTCATTTGGTCTGTGATTTCCATAAAATATGGAAAATAATACAAACATGTGGTACCTACTATACTAGCGACTTTTTCTTTTATCGTGACTACACTAATATTATTTGTATACTATAAGACTGACTTTTATTTTATTTTGTTTTACATAAAAATCATGAAACATTATTAAATGTATACAAATAAAAATAATATTAGCATTTTTTTTTTTTTTTAATTATATATTATTTCTTTTTTAGTCGAAGTATAAAGGGTAAAGGTACCAAGGTAACCAAAAATATTAAGACCTCTGTTCGTAAAATATTGTATTTAAAATTGAATTTATTAGGTTATTGAAAACTTGGTTATACTAATATATTTAATCCTACTATATTTTATTGAACATTTAAAACTAAGAGATCAAATTTTGTAATTTTGATGTTGCTATTCTAGCTTTATTTTTAATTTAAATACAAGTTAATTAATTTTATTCACAAACTAATGTTTTGAAAAAAAAAATATATCAAAACATTATCATCAAAATGTATTAATTTGAATATTTCTCTGCGTTTAAGTTATACATAGTATTTTTTGTTGTATTAAATTTAATTTTATTATTATAGGTAACTCATAAAATATTTTAAAAATACAATGATTCTCGTTTAAATCATATTCTCTGAAAACCAAAAGATAGCTTATACTTGTTTAAGACAATTTTAACTTTTCAATTTAAAATGCTACAACGTGTACAATATATTATTTAAACAATTATTCGTACAATAGTTCTAATTTATTTTCACAACTATTGGCATATTAATAATTATAATTAATATTAAATTTTATTATATTTATAATAATAATTTGTATTATATGTAATATTATATCTATATGAAAATATATATTTTATTTTTTTTATCGTGAGTTACATAAAAAAAAAACATATTTCAGTTTAAAATAATTATAAATCAGTGCTAATATTAAAAAATTATAATAATTATACATTAAAAAAAAGACATTGAACACGAAACATTCCGATTATAAAATAGTATTTCGTATATTATAATAATTAGGTATACAACGCTAGAACCTTAAACAATCTATAAATTAAAAACAATTTTTAATTTAATATTTTCTTAAGTTTTTATAACGTGAGTTTATTATAGGTACCTAATAATATAGCAACTTCGTTTTTTTTTAGAAAAACCCAAAAATATTTAAATATAACTTGAATTTTATCGGATAAACTCAAGCTTAAGTAAAAATAATGACATTACTGAATTGGAATATATTTAATATTGCTTTAAATAATGCGTAATATCTATTAGGTACCACTAAAATATTAAAAGTCGTTCGAGTATTTAACATAATTAAACAATGGTTGGTCTGTGCAGATACCTAATGATTATTATTATCAATAATTTCTAAAAAAAAATAAGTCGATATTATAAAAACTAAAAAATACTCATTTAATGTCCACATAATTTAATAATTAAACTGTTTTTGTTATTAATTTTAATTTTAGGTTTTAGCGTGGATCATTAAAACATTCCAAATATAATTGATTTTTTCGAAACCCTTGAAAACTCCACTATTTTCGATTGTCCGAAATATCATAACACGTTTATTATTTAAATCACCATACACATTTTATGCTTATTAGTTTTTATTTATTACCATACACGGGAAATGCTATATCACAGTTTACTGTATAATATCTATGGCTAGGTGACTATGACTAATGATGTAAAACTCGCAGGGTTTCAATGTATTTAATTTATCTAATATATCAAATATATCATCACGTTTGCCGTATAATAGTTAAACGCGTCTCCCAAATCGACAGCTAGTTAAAATAAAAACGTAAATATTTACTTGTACATCCCATACCACCATGTCGACGCGTGTAGGCATGTAGGTAAATTATGTAATATTTAACTATTCAGATATGTATCGTGTGACCTTGTCACGAGTCACGACCTAAAGTACATTACGCACGTACGCACGCACGATTACGCACAATTCCATTTAAACCGTTTTCAATTACCTTATTGGGATTTTAATGATGTAAAACAATATATTGCTAGTGATACGTGGTAAGATTATCGCAAAGATTTTATCGATTTTCGTCGAAATTATCCGCAACTACGTACAATACGAAGCCAGTTACACACGCCGATGGCTTGCACAAATTATCACAACCGACGTTTCGCGTTTTCCCTCGAACGATAATATTGTACTGTGAGATTTACACTATACCGTTTTCGAAATATTCTTTAACTTTGCATAAATATATTTTTTATAGATACATATTATGTACGGTCGCTGGCGTTCCTATACATATTATATATCCTTCCTATACGCAATACGCATACATGAGTTTTGTGTTTATTTTATAGGGCAAATATATTTATACGACAATAATACAATATGTCATGTAATAATGTGTATTTTGCTTGAATGTATAAATTCGCCTTATACCTTTAACGTAGGTATAAAATATAATATATATATGTACATAAAAAATAACAATCCGAACGAAATTTAAGAGATACGCTTTAGGAATTGTCAGGGATATTGTGCTGGAGCGAATTCGGTCCAACGGATGTCCGTATGTATAATATACATTATGTATATGTGTGTGTGTGGGTGGATGTGTGCAAAGCTCGTGCGATATTGCGCGGAGAATTTATGGCGTCTTTGATTTTATCGAAAACTAGAGAGGGAAAAAATAGCAAAATCGTACGTACAATATATCAGGAACGCATTCGGTTAAGTGGACGTGCATTTTGGCGCACGTTACACTGACTGTCAATTATAACAGGTATGTATATAAACGGATGCCCATACACGCGTGCTCGCGTTGTATCATATACGTAATTTATACGAGCGTAAATTATAAAACGTGCTCAGAATTATAATATATTAATTGATACACATATAGCTTACGACCGGGTTTTTGTCGATATTTACGTATACCTATAGACAAAAACGCCGATGATATTACATGTCGAACACGAATCAGATTTTTACGAATTGGACGAGCCGCTCGAAACGCACGAAACGATTGGGATTTTCGTGTCCGTTTTTAATTAAACGTCATCGTCGCACGTGATGATGTTATTCATAAACCTCTCCCCGTGATAGGTCTCTGCGTGCATTGTTATAAAGCAGATATAACCTTTTTTTTTGCATTGAATCTTTTTTTTTTTTTTGACAATAGCTCACGCAAACTGAACATGGTCGTCGCGTAATGCATATATTTCGACAATTCCTGCGGCCGTTTTTGACACGATCGGGTTTGAATCGCATTAATCGTCGTCCAATTAATGGGCACCTACACATACGCCGCCTTTTCGAATACTTTCGCATCGACGAACCTACTGCGTTCGGCCGAAATCGATTTCTCTCGACGATTGACCCATCACTGGCGTTGGGTCATAGATATAATACTGCATTATGGACCGCACGCGACTATTATATTATGTATAATATATGAATATAATACACGCGGTATTTATTAAACGGGCGGTAATGAGAAGGTGCCTTTACACTGCGGCTACACCGCAAACGATACTAGTGGTACAATATTATTATATGTTTTCACCGAGAACTCGAGGTTTTAACGGCCATCAGTCGACCCTCGTGCATCCCAAGATGAGAAAACGAAAAAAACAATATATAAGTACAAATTTAATGTAATAATGATAATGGCAGGAACTCCAAAGAACTGACGCCGCCGCTATAAGTATTATAATTCGAAATCGTTACGCGCGTCCGATGTATTATCATTATTCCAGCGTATGGCGCGTAATGCGCGTTATTATATGAGCTTATTACACGCACGCAATCCTTTAACGCGTGACGCTGACGGTTCGCAGTTAATAAATATGCATTAAACAACGGTTTATTTCTTTTCTTATTTATTTAATTATATATAAAGAGGATCATCAAAATTACATTAATTTTCGAACCCGGCAATATTCGATGTCATGATGGCTCCCATACAGTCATATATTAATGCAATTAATATATCTATGGGAATTGATTATGGCTATCTAGTCACAATACATATTAGGTATAACATTTTATAATATATTATATAGTTATCCCCGTACACTTAGTAGTCCGTTTAAAATAAATCCTTATTTAATTTGGTCGCCTAATACTAATATATATTTTTAGCATAATGCGTGATATGTATAAATATTATTTTTGGTTTTCTGATTCGATAATAAATGTTATTTCCAACATATAAACTTTATATACTAGCTATAGAGCTCGACATGGCTTTGATTGTTTTTTTGATCATTTAAAAAACAGCATTTTTAAAAAATATTTTTTGGTCGGGTAGCCGATGTGGTGGTGTCATACTAAAAAATGTTTTCAAAGTATTCTTTAACGTTTCTATCGATTTTCTAATATATCTTTGTAAAATATATTATTTGTTTTTATAATGATGGGCATGCATTGTTTTCTGAGCTTACGTGGTAATCAACTAAATAGCAGTTATCCACGCGCACTTACTTGCCCATTAAAATTACTCATCTTAAGTAGTTCAAATTTTGTTAAATTCATTATTTATACTCGTCGTTTCTTTTATACATTTATGTGCGCATTTATTAATTAAAAATAATAATAATAATAATAACTTTATTGTTAAATAACTTATAGAATTAAGTATGAGCTTTAAACTTTCTCCGTGGGTTTTTGTTAATTGTTTTCATTTTTTATAAATAATAATTACATATGAGATTATTATATTATTATTTATTTAATTGAATAATATTATTACCATTTCTATCTAATAAACTGGTTTGAGTAATGTTTCTATACAATAAAATATTATTTCCAATAATGTGACCCTGACTACAGGTAATTAATTTTTATAAACAGTACCTTTAAAATATATTGACTTTATATTGTTTCCTTAGTTTAAGTTATACGAAATTACCGAAATATATACTTAACGCTATAAATAATTATTATATTCTACTTGTTTGACAATATTATAATTACATGCATATTGATTTTAAAGCTTGAACAGATTTATAACTATAAATGAAAAATTGAAAAAATAATATTTTTTTAATAAATTCCTATTGGGAAATTGACGTGCACGATTTCGGCATTGGAATTTGTTTACGTAAGGAAAATTAAATAACATGAATTGGCACGTTTAACGGAGTACGTGCAAACTATAATTTTATGCTCTATCTGCAAATCATACACTTATTATTTATAAATATATTATATTTATTTAACTATATAAGTACCTACATATTGAAACATGTAATTCTTTTAAACTCGTATTTTATTATCAAATTTGTTTGATTTTGAAAAACATTTTTGTGATAATATTATAATTTAAAATACACGAGAAATGAGTATGATATAACCTATGACCATATTTTAGAATTTTTTTAATCTTAATAATTATTAATCTATTATAGTTTTGTATTCATAAGTTCTAAGTTATAAAAACAGTTTTTATTAAATAATACAAAACAAACGTTTTATTTTTGTTTTAAATTTATAACAATACTTTTTTTCGAGTTTAATGTATAAATGTATTATAAATTATATTCTGCAGTAACTTAAAAACAAATTTTAACTCGTAATTATAAACGAACGGATTAATAAAATCAAAAATATTGCTTGTGAATTGTATACCCTTAATATATTAGTTAATTATTAATGTTATTATGTACACCATGATCTACCTACAAAATGAATATTTTTATAGAAAAAATTATGATACAATTTATATTTTTTTAAACGTTTATGTATAAAAATTTAAAACAAAACTACTTGTTTTAAATCCTTTCCATCCCTGAATTTAATTACCATTGAAGTGAAGATCATATTTGATTTTTACTTAAATTATTAGGAAAATCTGTTGAAAAAACGAATGTGCTCTGCAGATTATCCAGTATAGTTGTCTCAAACGTATTACGTATATCGTGTGATTAAAATAATATTAACCCTATTTTAATGTCGTTGGTTATGAACGGAAACAATGCGCCTTATTATTGCATTATTGTTATATTAATCTAAAAAGTGCCGGTGCGATAACTAACTTATATAGTAGTAAACATGTTGAGGTCAGCTCAGCGCTAAAAAGGTTCGGTGGTAGGAATGCGTATATGATGTATACGTATTAAATATATATATATATAGACGGCAACAAGCTACGAAGAAAAATGAAATTCGCTCTTTTGTAGAATTTTCGTCGCATAATACACCGCCGTCTACCTCACCCCTCTCCACCATTCACTGACACCGTCGCTAGGCGCGAAAACTTTCTTCCGCAGTAACTATATCCTCCCGCTGGTATAAAACTTTCCATTTGTCAGCACAACCCTCCCCCATTTGACGCTTCCGCCACGACACTCCCGCAAATGTTTGGCGTGAACCGGCTTTAGACAAAATATAAATAAATAGAATTTTGTGTCGGGCTACAGTAAAAACTACTTCCGCCGAATAAATTTTACTAAGTCCTGCATAATTCGTACCTATATGTACGCAAAATGTTTGTCTAGTTAATGTTCGCTTGTTGTTATTGTCATCGTTGTTTTTTTTTTTTACTTTTTATTTATCACCACTTGTTCGTAACTATTGGCGGTGTGCACCAGTAATTTGCCGGTTAGGGGCTGGAGTCTCAAACAGCACATAATGTATATAATGGTCGACCCGGAGGGTTTAATTAAAACCGAATATGTACCAAATGGCGGGCGTGGATATGAACGGCTGCTGTGGGATAGATGTAATGAAGTTAATTAAAAACACCAACTATACTTCCACCAACCACCGGCGGTGTATGTGTGTACGTATTCGCTAAATTATAAACTCTGACCAATCGATTTGAAAATAAAATGATAGGAAAAAAGTTAGTTTTTTTCGTTTTGTGAAATTTGTCAAAAATACGCATTGTATTTTATAATAATAACGACCCTTGACAACGGACACCTATCGCACAAAAATAATGGTTAGAAACACTTTTTGACACTGCCCTCATTTAGGGACGTCCTTCGCCTCACGTGCTCTACCACCCACTCACGCTAATCCCACTAATCGATTTTCGTTGATGGAATATTTAACGATAATTATGTCTAAAATTGTGGGTGTACTCTACTTTGATCTGTCACAAACTGTTGTTGTTTTCGTGATACAATGTTCTACAGATAACTGGGGTAAATAGCAAAGTATATATTATATTATTGCGATCAGATAAATTTCGTATTTTCCGTGTTTTGCGTTTTCGATAGTTTGCGTAATATATATCACATTATGAACAATATATACAATATAATACCATATTAATAATAATTCTCCTCCGCGTGACGTTTCCGGGCGTACATTATTTCTGCCGAAATTGAATACTTCATTCAACTGTATATCAAAACATCAGATACACAGTGCGAAACTGCAAACGACAACAAACTTATAAGTTATAGTTTGATTTTGATCGACGGCAAATAACACTCGATAAGTGTATCTTTGTATAACCACAATACATATAATTAATAGGTTACCAACTTATAATATTTGCTAAAGTACGACTAGCCACTTGTCACAACAAAGCCATAAATATTAAATCATCCTTTATGTTCGTGGTGAATATTTTTATACTATGATGATTCTATTGCGTAACCTAACCAAGATTTTTCTTCTGAGGTGGGAGGCGGCTAATCAATTTTCGTAAAATACAATTTAAAATTTTTATATCAATTTTCATAAACCAATTAAGAATTAAAATATTTTTTAATTTTTCTTAATATTTCGAGGAAGGAAGACTGCAGCCCTTTCAGCCCCCCTAGCTTACACCACTGTGATGAGTACTGACTTAAATACATTGACACATCGCCCATAGAAATTGACTTTAGCCGATCGTTATTCACAAAACTTCAACGGATGTCATCAATTATCCATATAATACACGAACATAGCAAAAGATTATAATATGATTAGGTATTCGTCGTAATTGGTATTATTTTTGAAACTGCGGTCGTGTGAAAAAAATCATAATTTATTACCATTGATTTCCCATTTCCCACGGTTTTCTACCTAATATGTAAACGTCTAAAATACACATGTGGTCGCGTTATACACACTCAAAGCGCGCCGATCGATCGAAATCGCGTGAAAGACTATCGGCTGTTGGGTATTTTTGCCATAAGGCATATATTATATAATGTAAACGGGGTCATCGTCTTACGTGACGTATACTGTCACAGTGTCATGCGTTTCTCTTTACAGTTGCACCCCATAATAATATATACACATATAATGATATGTGGTATATACCTGGTCCTGTATCCCTGCGTACATAATAATAATACTCGTACACACTACACATGTATAATATTGTATAATGCATATGTTGTCTAGTTGTATAATAAATACACGCGTGGCCGATAATAACGTATAGACAAATGCAATTCGTTATCACGTGGTACCTCGGCATACCACACTCCAACCGTTAGCAAAGTATCGACGGTGGTAGCGTGCGGGGCGGGCTAATGTAAAGCATTTATCGACCCGTCTTCGTACACCGTGAACAACCGTGGCCTTCGTCGCTATGAATATAATTTGATTCTGTTTATAAGGCCAGCGGACGTAAGCATTGTATCTATTAGTATGATGTTATATTTGTATAGGTACATATTGTATATTGTAATATGGTGTCGGATATATACATATACAGTACACGCGCATGTGTAAGACGAATGATCATCTCGCTTACGATTGCCGAATGCCACCGCGTGCACAATCGGATCCGACCGACTCGCGATATTATAAGGTCGATGGTGTTATAACAACGGTTGAAACAATGAAGTCTATGAGTTGTTTATTGTTTCTACTAACCCTGAAATCAAAATAATTTTGTAATCTTAACAATAATCATTATTTCATTTGCATTTTAACGATATAATATATGTGTGTGTGTGTGTGTGTGTGTGTGTGTGTATTAGAAACACGCTCAATAGGTTTATTATGTATTCAATATGTATACTATTAGCCTACTGTCCTAACCTATATGATATAATATTATTGAATTGTTAGAAGGTGCATACTACGTGCGCATTTTATCCAAATCAAACTAATAGTATAAATTTACTTTTCTCAAATAGAATAAATAAATATATTATATACTATAATTTATAGATACACTTATTAAATAATATGTTTATAAATATTACATAATAAATAACATCATTTTTTTTTAAATGATTTAATTATACCTATTGATATTGTTTTCTGATAATGAAAGATAATTTTAAACTTTTATTTTTATTTATTATTATTATTTTTCTGACAAAAATAATATAACTGTTTGTTTCAGTTTTAAGAAAAATAGATTAGTTTAAAATTGGAAAGGTGCTTATAAAATATATACATTCGCAAATAGGTTATTGATATCGGTCATACACATTTTAAAATATTATATGATGTGGTATGGTACAAAATTTTTGGTAAATATATTTTATCCCCCCTCATTCTTAACAAAAAAGGCCTAGAACCGCTAAACTTCCATTTATTATTGAATCTAAAAATGCATTTTGAAAAAAAAGAATGAATACAGACGACGAAATTAAGAAAGCATTGGTTATTTGTATACAAGAAAGTGGCAACAAGCTAATATATCAGGAGAGCGACATTTCCAGTGTAGCTTGAAAATTGTATCCAAATGAATGACGGTTATGTTTAAAATTAATACATCTTATTGTATATTTTGGACATGCCTCTTATTATAGAGGTATGTTTAATCTTATTACCGACTGTTGGAAACTATGTTTAAAAAAATACAATAATATTATGTATAGCTAATTAATGGTGAAGTAACTTACAATTTTAAATATTTATAAATAAAAGTATATATGTGATCGATATTCAGGACAATAAAAATTATTTAAAAAAGATAAAATTAATCATAATGCTTATGCTAAATTTATTTTGGTTTTATAAACCATACATAGGGTATACGTTAATTAAATTTTCAGAGATAAATCATGTACAAGAACACCTCAACATTGTTGTTTTATAGGTGCTGAATATGACCACATCGTACACACCACATATGTATTCGCTAATCAAAGAGAATATAATTAATCGCATAAATGTATTTATTTTGTTTAAACTATCAATAACTGTTGAATTATTCAAAATCATAAGTTTCAAATTTCAAACAATTATATTATTAATTATTATTTGTCTCACATGCATTAAGTATAGTTTTCTTTTTTTAGATGATGTAGACTTTAAAAACAATTTATTTTATGAAATATTCTTTTGAAGCACCACTATTGTGTCGATAAAATAATGCATAATAGGTAAATAAGTATGCTAGTACTTTAGAAATGTTCATGTACCCATCACGTTATCAGGGTTTTAATAACGAATGCGATAATATGTTCGTTATTGACTGCTAATTGATCTTATTTCGTAAAAATATAAACATCGTTGCTTATGCGCTAAGTCCAATAGTTTTTAAAATAACAACAAAAAAAACTTAATTCAATTTGGAAATAATAATATTTTGACTACGCTACAGATTTTTTTAACGCTTTTCTTCAGCATCCTGAAAACCGGACACCATATGCACAAAAAGCCACCTGTTGTGCATGCTTTTGACGTCGTGCAATTCAAAATAATAGCCTTTTTTACCTCGTTCGAATTCGCACACAATACAAAGGTCCAGCATTTACCTTCTATCATCCTCTCTCGCTTATTTCGATTTGATTTTTTTTTTTGCTTTTTTCGTTTTTTTGTTTTATTCCGTACGTTTAAACGTGGTGGCTAATTCGACGGGATCCGGCGATAAATCAAAAAGCCACCGGTTGAAAAGCGTTTTGTTTTTTCCCTATGCTAGTCCCTCTTTTAAACACAGACCCTTGGACCTTTTACAAATTTCCGTTTATTAACTTTGGACCCCACGCGTTTACGGTGTACACACGGGTGCGCATAAATATAGTTTACGTATTATAGTTCGTTCGATATCGATCTCCGTGAATTAGTAGTTCATTGTCCAACCTCTAGAAAAAAGGCGGCTCCTACTGAATCCCACACGTGATATATGACCTGCCATATATAGTGCCATATAATAAATAAAAGGATTTTTTTTGGGGGGGAGGGGGTTGGATAACCCGCGTTTACAAAACATCAACGTTTAAGTTATTTGGACGACAAAGATGACTTTTTTTCACCAAACACCCGACAACGTTTTATCTCGCACTCTGATCACTACCTTTTAGTAATACTGATATAATCAAAATCATGAAATCGATGTTTTCTCTTATTACTAACACATACATACACATATATATATATATAATCATATACCTAATCTAATAATGAAAGGTATATGATATCGTATGTGCATTCATATAGGTGTATAATAATGTATATATATAGTACACATAATATATAGGTCACACGATTATCATCAGGGATCGATTTACACGGTGAACACTATACCATAACCACGGTTCTATTGATGTCACAGGTTATTTTATGACATGTGGACGTGCGGTATGTATATATGTATATAAGGAATATATAATATAATGGTGAAAAGCCGTAGCCTAATGCGTCAGTTAATAACGCGACGTCTATGCGGTGCACGTGTAATTGATATTCATTGCTTTGGGAACCATTAGCCAGACAAAAACAGCTATATGGAGCTAAAGCGAGGGTAGTCACTATTGGACTGACGTAGTTGGAGTGGAAGAGACGTAGTCCGACTGGAATACACGTTATATACAAACATCCATATAATATAATAATTCGCTTCGCTCACGATAACAATGACATATCACACAAAATGTATATAGTGTATGTTTATACTTATATAATATAAACAAATGTCATGATTTCTGTATTTTAGGTGCAAAAAACCAGGCAGATATCTGGACAACCTACCCCAGACATCTGTGATCGTGTGTTTCCACAATGAAGCGTGGTCCGTCTTGCTGCGAACAGTGCATTCCATACTAGATAGATCGCCAGAACACCTCATTCGAGAAATTATTCTAGTCGACGACTTTTCTGATATGCGTGAGTTACAATATAAACATTTTGTTTTATTAGACCACGGTATTATACATATATTTCTTCAAACGTGTAATTTGTATGTACTATTGTGGCGGTAAACGATATTATAATAACAGTACGTAGAGCATAAACTGCCAAAGTTATTATTTTAAGATTATAAACGAGTTAGGTAGTTATGTATTGTTTTTATCGGTGAATTATTAAGTAAAAAAAAAAAAAATATATCCCAAACTAATTTCGCTGTTTACGTGAATGCAATAGCTTATATGATATATATAACCATATGCTGAACACGAACATATTATGTTGTACATAGGTATATAAAATTCCTTTTGGATTATTCCGTATCGAACTGCCGTGCTTCAAGGGTATAAGAACAAACATTATATATATGCAACGGCGACGACGCGCGATTCATTTTAATTTAAAAATAACGCGTATAAATCATAAAGATTAAAAAACAACATTTTAAAGTTTTTGCATAGTTCAGTAACATTAATTCCGTATAGTATTTTTAATTTATTGCAATCGTTAAAAAATGAAAGTAAAGATATAGTTTTAATTAAATATTAACATTCAATTTATTACTTATTTTTTTCGTGTTCAATTAAACTTCATATTTATGCCTATAAAAATATTTACACTTTCAAAAATGAGTTAAATTATACTTTGTTATTATCGTTAAGCTCGTGGTATATATTATAATATAACTTTATATATAAATAAGTTATACGTATATCAGAATATTATTTATTTATATATATTTTTATCAGTTTTAAATAACTCAAATTCCTGGATTTTATTTTTTTTTTGTTTTGGTTAAATTAAAATTAGCTGATATTTTTGGATTAATTGCGTGTTTTACAAAATTGTATTAGTTATTTTATTTATTTATTTATTTAGTCATATAATTTCAAATTAATTTTATATAAAATTGAACAAATATTATATTTAAAAACGATCATATTTATCTATTTCATTATTATTATACATTGTAGGTTAGATTCAGGAAAAAATACCGTGCTTTAGTAAATTTTGTGACACCAATTATTATGTTTCACGATGAAGGGGACAATTAAATTTGGTGTTTTGATAAATTATACTTTGCATTTTTTTTTTTGTGACGCCATTTTAAGTTGTTCCATGTAGGTACGTGTAAAAATATATTTTTAATTAGTTCTTCACAAAAGCGTATGTGTCGTATGGTTTGCATTATTATTTTTTTGTTTTAACGATTTTTTTTATCCTTCTATGTTCGTCTTTGAACAGGCGTGACCCCAATTCTGAAGTCCCGTTCCTTCAGTTCTTTGAAATTACGTATGCGTTTGGCGAGTTATTGTCGCGCACTACGCATTAACCTCTCCACCTCCACAAACTGCGCATTCGCAAAATAATATATTAATACAGACTTGGCGTTTCGCCGATGCGACGAAAACCGAAAACGGTCCTGCGGCGGGAGACGACTGTGCGTGTTTAGAGTATTAAATAATGACATTATAATATTATTATCATTATGATGGCGCGTAAGACGGCGCCCAGAGTAGGCAATTGCGGTGCACTCGCGTATTCACCGCAGGATTACTATTTATATAATATACTATAATATTACCTATGTAGTATATCCATTTATACAGACAACTATTACTTTTACCATCTAAGCTAAAACATCGGTATACTCGGCGGTCAATGCGATGACGTACTCTTCGTGTGATGATGATGATGATAATGATAATATAAAAGGTTAAGATTGTAATGCGTAGTGCGATAAAACTGCATTTTGCACTGCATCGATATTTCGTCATTTGACCTCGACGATATCAAAATGCGATTTTAAATGTATATCCATTATTTATATTATGACACGCTGCAGTCGTGCCGTAAACGGTGTATACTGTTGGTTCTTTATAAATTAGAATTTTACTTTTCCATTCGCTTCGCAGGTACAGCAGTTTCAGCCCGCTGTTTGATTAGCAATCGATCGTTCTCTCCTATTGGTGTTTTAGAACGGTCCTACGATTTTAATGTTTAAATACGAAGTTAGTCATTTTTTCTATCGATGCTGAATATACCGTTTCATTTCGCTCGTCGTATCGTGTAATCGGTAATTGACTACTACCTGTTAATATACATATTATTTCACAGATAAATGCTAGTTTAAAAATGACCGAAATCTTGATAACTATATCCAGTAAATCAAAGTTATAGTATTAAAGAGATGAAACGTTGTTATAGTTTTTGCAATAATGTTTTTTAAACCAACGGAACAGACATTAATATATTAGGTCTACATAAACCAAAAGCACTTTTTTATAATTTAATAAAATTTTATAAATTTTAGATATATATGTAGTTAATATACTGCGCAGCGAAAGGTCCACAACGGTATTCGATTTTCATGAGAAGTAAAAATAAAAAAATAAAAAAAGGGAAAAATAAGCACAGGTACCTATAATGATGACGATGAATACGACAAATAAATAACGGTCGTGAACGTTTTTCAACATTTTCCAACCATTAAAAAATAGACTGATCAATATCGGAAACGTTATTGAATATTCGGAGTATTCGGGGGTGGGGCTGGGAATGAAGGTCCCTGCGAGTAGTTTTATGTTTTTCTTTCGTTCCCTATAGAGTCGATATGCGATATTTATATACAATATATTCTATAAACTTATATACCTGAATTACTATAAATATATAATATATATGTAGTGTGTATACTGTGTATATATATATATATATATATATTATACATAAAAATATCTACATCATTATATTTCTAATAATTTTAACGTAAGAACCTATATAATATAATATACAGCGTGTCTCACCGTTTTTGTCCACGCCAATAACTTTTTTTCCGATCAATATGTTTGAAATACGATATTATAAGATAAATATACTGTATTTGTGAGCCATCATGCCATTATATTATAAATTATAATAGTTTTTGGTTAACTAAAAAATAAAAAATAAAACCGCGTATCATAAACTTGGATATAGCTGTTTTATAGATTTAATTTATGTGAATATTTTATAAGTCGTATTATTAATTTCCATTAAGTATTCAAATACAGTTGGGAAAGTATATTATAAATCATCTTTATATATATATTTATATATACTGATGTTTAGTATATACAATAACAAACCCGTTGATGGTTAATACACTATATTATATTATACATATACCTATATAAGCTAGTCGTGTTTGAGGAGGAACAAAATAAACCCAAGTTCTGATGTGTAGTATTTCTCTTTAAAACATATATTTATTTATTATATTGTCACTGCGCATACGATAATGCGTTAATTTTCTTACCGGTCACGTGCTAAAAATTATATGCATCCAAGATTCGCATACCGAAGTTTGCTTTGGTCTATGTAGCTACCATATAATTTCTGAATAACAACACAAACTTAATTTCTGATTATTCATTTTTCTTGAATATATCCTCATAAATCCATCCCAGGTAGCGTGGTTCATATATAGTTTATGTACAATAATAATAATACTCACGTTGAAACAATCCAACATGGCTACTACGACTGTTAGAACGCTGTCAATTATTACGCGCGCGCCCGGGTATACATATATAACCTAACGTAACCTATCCGGGCAGCGGGCAAAGAGGTTCGCACCGACCTCCTATAAATTTGGTCTTTTGATTTTCACTCGCCGATCTCAGACGGACACGTCCGCTTCCGGTCATTAAAAGGCTTTCGACCCAATTAATCCCGGGCTGCTGCCGCCGATGCCGGATACGTCTTATTCACGGGTAAATTTTCAAGAGAGAGGAAACACCAAACATAAATCTGACCTTTGGACAAACTTAATGGGCGGTAACGCGTTCCGGAGTATGAGTGAGCTATGACCCGGCGTCTCATACCAAGGCGTTGGTCGGGTGGTGGTAGTGGTGGAGTAAAGGATCAAACAATATATTGTATTCTATAACACGGATTTCGTCGCATGGCAATATATAGTGGTGAGATGTCACCCGATGGCACTCTACTTCTAGTCATCATGACATAGTCATAACTTAGCAATTTGTCAAGCTCCATGACCGATTCGATGTACCGACGACGTTATAATAATAATATATAATATTATACTATGTAGCCGTGCGATCAGAATATCAATCTCCGGTGGTCACCAATACATATTATTTATAGCTGGCCTTATTGAATATAATATAATATACGTATTTCATTTCATTCGCGGATGCTTTTTACAAACTATATCTAATAAATGTAATACACATTATTATATTTTATGTGGTATTTGTACATGTTTTGACGAATCGCACGCGTTATTGACTTATTGCTTTTATTTATAAGTTAGTTAAAAAAATTAAAAGAAATTAAATAAACAATTAAAAATATAAAATTATATATACTTACATAATATATACATACTGTAATTTATAAAAGGCCTTTAAATAATAAGCAACGAGCGGGAAAAAAATCCTCCATGCAAAGCTGGATTTAAAGGCTTATCGAAAACATAATTTGAACTCAGAAATTATTATTTGTGTTGATCAAACAAACTGTAGGTAGGTAGTAAGAAAATGAATTCAATTCGAACGAACACATATATACACATGCAAATAATGTAAATCGGCTGATTGCTACGTGCACATTTGTGCACGTCCATTGTTTACGGGAATTGTAAAACATCACTTTGCATTGTTAACACTTAATATATCATGTCCCTTGTGCTAAAGATGTTTTTGCTCACACAACCGTTTGTATATAACTGTTGATTTATAGCATTGTCGTGATCGCTAAGCATCGCAATCAATGTACCTGAACAATGCTGCAATCGCAGTGTTTCGTTACCAGACGCATTTTTCATCAATCGAACATGGCCATTTAACATTTGCAGAATAATTAGCAGTGTACTAAATTCCGCCTACCTGTGTCCCATATATTATATATTTATATGTAGTTTTTACACTCGTTGTCCTTTCACTGCGAATAATAATACAATGCGACCCACCGACATTTTAATGGTGAAATTATTCTCGTGGCAATGTGCAAAGTATACACAATAATATATTATAAATATATTTACGTTACATAATATTTAATATTTGCATACCTCTATTCAAATTAATTGCACGAAAATTGTTTAATAATACACTATAAGTTTGTGTCTGAAATTTTGGAAAAAAAATTAACAGCCATTTATTATGTTTTCCAAGTTTTAGAATATTAATTAATCTTTTAATTTTTTTGTATCTATTTCGATTTCTTTACGTCGAATATTTGGACTGATTACGTTCGTATAGTAAACTTTTAGTTTAACGAGATGAAAAATAGTGTCAAGTTCATTGATTTTTATCTTCTGGCCGAGTGGACGAAATAATTGACGAGATCCATAGACGTTTGAAACTATGTGACATGGGCAGGTATACATTATAGCTTTACATTATAAAGTCAACTACTAATTTTAATATGATACCAATATACAAAATACGTATACCTGTCCGATAGCGTTTGGACATTCGCTTTTAGATATTGTACATTGATATTTAAACCCGTGTGTCTTCCAAAATCGATACGGATGTGTTTGGAATATTGATAGGATATTTCGTGTTATAGTGATTACCGTACACGTCTTGTTTAATTAATTTCATATTTGAAATAATTAATGTACATACGCTGAAACGAATTACTCAATTACGCGTTGGAGCATTTCCACTGGTTATTGAATAGCGTAGCGTGTTTGACGTACACATACATACAACTGTATATACACACGACGCTGATGAAATCACGACCGTCAGTCATTAATTCGTCATTCCGTACGATTTTCGTGTCTACAACATCCTTCAAACGTATTTGCGTAATGTTTGACTCAGAATTTCTCACTGTTTCCCATAAATTATCTACGAACGTAAATTGTTCAGAAATAGATTCCGGCGCAATGTTGTCGCTGTGTTAACTTATGTATAAAACATACGAATAAAATATTTTAATTATGAATTTAACATCATTGATGATAATTATATGTATATATTGCGTCCACTCCTGAAACTAATTTATATATATGTATTATCATATTATAATATTAATGTGTTTAAATTTTATTATTTCCACAGCTCATCTCAAAACTCAACTTGAGGAATACTCGGAAAACTATCCGAAAATAAAAATCGTCCGCGCCAAAAAAAGAGAAGGACTTATACGAGCTAGGCTGATGGGTGCGAGGTACGCATCCGCGCCGGTTCTCACTTATCTCGACTCACATTGCGAGTGTACCGAAGGTAAGTCTCATCGACCACGGCAATATAAAATATTATAAAATTATATTATATACTTGTAATAATACGACGTGTTGTGTTTTTTTATTATTATATCATATTTCATTTCGTCACGGGTACTTGCGGATTTTCGAAACGGCAATTTACGCGAAAATTTAGTAGTCAATAACAAAGTACGGGCCACAATCTCAGACCGAATATCCGCGCACAAAACAATAAATTTCAATATCGTCGCGTGATGTGCATTATGATATTACCCCGTACTGACCGAGAAATATAACGCAGCCGGTAGCCGTAATAATCATTACTCGTCCGAATTGTTTCGAAATCCGTTTGTACCCGTCGCATGTTATGTCGTTTATTGTGTATATATGTATTTATATAATATGTGGCCTCCGTGCACGTCCGTTGTTGCAGCTTTTTATCATAACATATACCTACATAATATAATATAAAGTAAATGGGGTTTTATTTTATATATTTTTTTTATCCGGAATCGCTTTTACACTTCTTCGAGGTATTGTCGTGTACGATATTGTGAATGGCATATTATTTTACAGCAGCTTTGCTAACGGTTACCATATATTTATCATATTATGTACCATCAGGCGCGGTCTAACGTCGTCACGGTCACTTCGATTTATTCGTTTAACCGTGGCTTCTAGCTGTTTATTGTTTTTATTTTTTTTACGTCTCCAATATTTGTTTTTCTTTTTAAATTAAAGTCTCATCAATCCTCATATCAATGGTTAATTGTATTTTGTTAACGATAGCTGTCGCCGTTTGAATTTCTCTAACACAAAAAAATATATCACTTAATACCTTCATTTTATTTTTATCTTCACGTTTTTCCATTTAAATAAAACGCCATAATTTTTATTTCGTATACAATCTTATTGATTTTAATTTATTAACACATTTTTAGTGTATAGGTACTAATATTTTCACATAGTTAAAATTGTTTATTTTATGAACTGTTATTTGTAATAGCATGTGTATTAATCTTTTCTAAAAATGTTGTGTTCAAGAGAACGATTAAATTCTTTCAGTAATCGACAAACTTCACCACTTAAATTTGTATAATATTTTATTATTTGTTTAATAATGTCTAGCGAACTTAAAATATAACAATAGGATTTACAACGCCGTTTACAATTTATTCTTTTCTTTAATTCTCGATATTTTTGTTTTTGAAATATTAGATTGTAAACATTTCCAAAATACGACATTTTTTTCCAAATTTTCTGATTTCAATGACTCATAAATGTACAATGATTAGGCATAACAGTCCATCGTAATTTTGTACATTCTCGCCTGTTGGTATATAATTATAATAGTTACACTAATGTATTGTTATTTGTTATACGTTCTAACATATAGTTAAATTATGATATGCGTAAATGTTCACGTGCGAATGAAGCGTGCGCTTGTTTGTGACACTTTGGTGGCTATTGTTGTTTTTATTTCTCAGGATGGCTTGAGCCATTGTTGGACCGGATTGCCCGTGAAGCGTCAACTGTCGTATGTCCGGTGATTGACGTTATCGACGACTCATCACTGGAGTTCCACTACAGAGACGCCGGTGGCGTGAACGTAGGAGGATTCGATTGGAACTTGCAGGTACGACAATCAACCTAATTGTTTATTAAATATTAAAAAACAAACATTATTACGTCAAAAAACAATAGAGGTATATTTTAAATATAGTGTACAATAATGTACTATATATTATTATAGAAGTCGAGACGGACTTTATGAATTACTGCGGCCACTCAACCGTTTTTTACGAAATATTAAAATACGTATAATATTTATATATATATATATAGTGATCATTATTATTATTATATTATGTACATAAAACGGAATAAAGCTTTTGTAGGTGACTCTCTCCCCCCGGTATACTCTGTATAAATATTCGCTTAGCTTTGCGGATATTGCATCTTCTGAAAAAAATTGTCTTTGTTCCTTTAAGCGCGTACGTTAATTAAAATCAAATAGGACCTTTTTTAAGTACCTAATTTCAAGTACGGGTTTATTATGGGAAATCCTCTAGAGTCTTTTGAAACGCGAAGTCCATTATATTAAGTATAGGTGTACATGTTTAAAACTGACTGTGCGCGTAATGTAAACTAATCTATGTATATAATATAATATTATGTACATATAGAAAATATATAATATATACATACTCTTGATTCGATCGACAGGCTTAACGTATCAAAAATATGCGCATTGACAGTTTTTAAACAATAATTGGAAAACGCCTATTAATTTAATTAAAGTCTGAAATCCTATATTAATTCTGTATTGCACTGTTGTTCGATGACATTGATGTTTGGCGTTAGTTTCAAAATGTTTGAAGACTATCGTTATTGGGATATTTATTATATACGTGGTCAAAGTATATATAATTATTTGGCATAGTAATATCGCTAATTTCATCATTCCAATAATTATTTTCATGTAATATACGAAACCCATTAACTGCGCGTTATTATAGGTACGATGATTTTGAAATCGGAGATTAAAATTTGAATAAATAAATTAAAAATCTGTAAATTAGAAGTAAATTGTTTGTAGCATATAATATATTATGAGTAAACGAATGAACATAGAATATGGTTGAAAAATATTATACGTTTCAACGAGTCCATAACTAAAAAAAAAACAAAGTCCGACAAGGTGGAAAATCGAATCTTTTGACGTTAACAAAAAAAAAAAAGTGTTTCCACAAAGAATGTTGCACAACAGAGTTAAAAAATAAAATAAAATTATATGGCGTAGAATTACTAAAAGAAAAAAAATAATATACGTTTATAAATAATTTAAACTTGCAGCGCAGTTGATATGATTATCTGTACGGTAAAACACATCTAAATTAACCTGTTTCCAGCCAATGCGCCTAAGAAAATTGGAACTAAGTAGTTGACTGATTATTATTAATATGTATTTTACATATTATAGCATTCGTGTACTAGAGTTGGATATATCGTTTAAGATATCGTGAACACGTCGTATGGTCGACAAATTATTGTCATCGGTGGCGCGGCACCTTCATCACTAAATATACCGGTCTGACGGGCTGAAATTGTTAGATATAATTATACGCTTGTGGTCATAAACAAAAACGCTTCACTTTATTAAAATAAAATTACATGCATCACCGCATACGCGGGCATAAATTGAAGGAAATTTAGCAAATAGTATTGAGTAAACCAGTTATTTCAGATAATCCAGGTAATTCTATATACGATGCAAAAACCGTTAAATAAATAACACGTGCGATATCATCACAGCCATCTGTTTAAAGTTATTTATCAAAACAACAGTCGTAGGCTGCACCTATTCTAGTCGTAGTTATCGTATAAATGCATGTATTTGCGTGAACTCCAACCGTCTCCGTGGTTAATGATCTCGAATAATTCGCGTGTGGAAAACGGGAAATTCCCTCAGTTTACGCCGTTTAACAACAACATTATATAATCGCAAATCCTAAAACAACACTGGTCTTATTCGCAATTAATTATCGTTAAATAAATCTATACAGCTTTTGCATCGGGTTTCTTTGATTCTTCACTCCACAGAACTCCGGTCACGTTGATCGGACCGACCCAAAAATATATACTAATACTTTATAGATATGTATACATTCATGCATATATTAGTATAATTGTATACCACGGTACATGTGTGTATATACAGAGTGATTCACCGAATATGCTCATCCCATTTTCTTTTTTTAATAATGAAAAATTTTTATTTATTGAGTTTTTAACAATATTAAAGACCATATTTTCAAGTTCTTGAGATTTTTGTACTGTTTAAGGAGGATCCTATGTCGTGTCGAATTTCTGTTTTTAAATTAGAACCTATCATTTTCACTGTAAAAAATTTAATGGATAATTGTTTTGATGTCCACGGGAAACTTATTAAGTAGTACAAACATCTTAAACATTTGAAAATATGGTGAATAGTCTGTTTAAAAATTCCAAAAATTAGATTTTGAATTATTGGAATGTTGGAAAAGAAAAAAGGGCAATCATGATTGGTGAATCGTCCTGTATATGCCTAAACTCGACACCATAATGTTTGCCAAACAAATTCGCCGCGAGCGTTTTTGCCGTAGGTAGTCTACGCTGCGGGATACCCGATAACGTGGACCGCGAATAATTATTATCCTGGTCGTTTCGGGCGATACACCTACCGCGGGTTTTTCGGGGAAACACCGAAATCGCCCCCCCCCCCCCGCGTGCATGTTAAACATCGTCCTGGCAACCCATATACCTGGGCGTGTATTGTGCGTGTATGTAATATAATGTATACAATAGTTGCTTTTTTTCTGCCGTTCAAGATACTGTCTAATGTATGGACACTACAATTATGTTATTAATTTTAGATACTATATTATGTACATAGGTATGACTGATTTCTTAAATTTATCATTTTCAGAGTACAAACTTCCTTAAATTACTAGTAAAATAATTATAAATGTCTATATGACAGCAGCATTAATTTATAACATTTTCAATATGATTAACCAACCCTAAATTCTCATCAAAATCTTTTACTTAAATTAAAATTAAACTCCTTCGGCGCTGTAATATTCAAATATTGCTTTATTGTTTACAATAAAAATTGATTTCGATACCATAAACGCAAAAATAATTGTATAAAATTATAATTATAAAATCATATTCCTTAATGTATGTTGTTTTTATAGTTTAATAAGCTGAATTAGATCATTTGAAAATTGGCCAGTGCTAAGGCCTCTTACACCCCACATGTACGCCATCGATGGTCATAAATAATAGTACAGGTCTGATTATAGGACAACGGGTGATCGTTTTAACGCATTACGACGTCATGATTGTGATGTATGTACAACACAATTATTATCGTTTAGACGGGATTAGAGTCGTTCGCGTTTCACAACAGAGCTCACTGATTGTCAGTTTTGGTTTGATTTTTCTTTCCCGCATCCACGTAATCAAACTTACGTTTGTTTTCTATGTATGAAATTGCGTTTTTCCGTAGCTTTTGTCTTTATATTTTTCTTATGTATCATTGTGTTCTTCTATCTACTGCAACCCCGACAGAAATGTTGCGTGTAGATATACTACGAAAATGACTATTCGACCATCGAATCAGATATTTTTAGAATATTCAAACATATTTCCCTATTGCGGATATTTTTCTCGCATTTAAAATACAAATGATAATTTATATACAATAAACATATATAAGCTTATTAATCATGCTGTAATATTTTAAACAATTTTTCAAAACTTGTAGATGCCCTCTCTGTCCCGCTTTAATTCTGCATTGCACTCGTTCATTGACACCATAAATCTTACTTAAGAACGGGATTTATGTGGGATATTCACGTGGTCAGTAAATAATGTTTCATTTTATATAAATATATATATTATTATACGTATTAAATATAAGGGACGCCAATAATTGTTTTGATTAGCGCACGTAATTATATTGTTTGTCGAGTCGTAACAAATCAAAGTAATGCTATCGAATTAAGTTTCGTACAAAAAAAAACGTAACGTAGACAGGTAGTAGACGACATATAGTTTTATAGTCGCTTGTTGTGATAATGGTTATTTTGTTTTTGTCTTTATTTCACAAGTAAACCATTCGAAACAAAATAAGTGTTTATCCTTCCTCGTCGGTTTATTATGACCGTAACGTAATGCTATAGAATGAAAATTAAAAACACAAAAATTAAACTCGGTGTTTCAAAACCCAAGTATATTATGTTATATACTCTCTATACACACGACGTTTCATGTATGTGTAGTTATATATGTATATTATATTTATAGTAATAATACGACTCTTCATCCATCTAAACAATCCCTAGAGGTTTTATAATAACGACCCGAGTTCTCGAACGACTGTACGGGGGGTGTGAAAGTGGTAGAAATTAAAACCCCGCTTGTATATTATATATATATATATAATATTGTATATAATATATAATACTTATATATGTCCGGTAGAGTATGTATATATGTATAGCAGATATTTCCAATGACAATTAAATTCAGCTGCAGTCGGTATAGTTTGTTTTAGTTTATTAAAAAAATACAATATATTATGTACATAATACTGTATGGTTAAAGTATTTATTTAAATTCTTTAAAAAAAAAAAAAAAAACGCCGAGTTGTTCTGTTTTTCACATACCTGTGACAACTATATCAACATAGTTATATGGCCCTAAAAAATGTATTTTTAAATCGGTCGTAATCATTATGTTAAAATATTATAAATTAGCTTTATAGGAATTTACAGAAAAAAATTGATTAAAAAAGCGAGAATGTTTGTATATTCTTATAAAAAAATTGTATACAAATATTAGTGAAACTAAAACAAAAATATTACAGTATACACAAAAACAAAATTGATAAAACTCTACCATAACTATAATATAACACAAATCTATAACTTTTTTTTTTTTTTGCTAGGAAAAAATAAACATTAAATCTATGATAAAAGCGTGTAAAGTACTGTTTTTTACTAGTTTCTATTTTAACAATAATATATATTGACGATAACTCTTAATGACCACGTAATAGTTAAGTGTTATTTCTTTAAATAAAAAACAAACAAAATAATATTTATTTTCGTTATAGTGTTTTTGTTTTGATTTAATTCGATTGCATTATGTTTTACCCGTTTGAGTCTTCGGATCAAGATTTAGCAATTAGGTAAAAAAACTTAGTATCGCAGTATACGCTCAAGACATGCGCATGGTCAAAACGTGAGAATACTGCTGCTGGAAAAAGCTACGTCAACACAGAAGTTTACACTCGAATTGTTTTGCTTCCATACGCAATGGTTCGTTTATTTATTCCTATATACTCTAGTCGTGGATTTTATTTACGGTCTAAAAAACAAAATTAAATTTAAAAAAAAAAACATTTACGACCGCTTTATGTGCTCTTTACTTAATTCAGAGTGAAAAAAAGTAAATATAGAAATTAAAAATTCGCTGTCTCGTTAATGTTAATTATTATTATGCATCTAAAATATATATATATAATACCTACCTACCGTACAAGCAAAATATATAATATTTTCAACTCGTTTTGTATACACCATTCTTTTTGTGCTCGCGTTAATATCGTATAATTAAAGCCATCATTTATTCGAAATTTTCCTTTTTATTTTTCACTTAACCCCCCCCCCCCCACTCTATCCTCAATATTTTAAAAGATTAATTATACACAAGATTGGCCTACAACTTTAAGTCCATTAGACTCTGGACATCTACTAAATGTGTACCAGATCATGAATAATACTGTGGGTACGCTTTTTAATACTAATTTATGTTAATTTCAATTATATAAGCGCCAAATAAATACATTACTAAGTATTAACTGGCAATAACAAACGTGTAATTTAGATTCTTTATTTTTACAATTTAAAAGGTCACTTTTTTTCTTGTTGTTGCTTAAAATGGTATAAATTTTATATTACGTAAATAGTGAATTTCCAAAATAAAAACGAAAATAGCTCGTCATTTTTTTTTACTAAACATTATTTAAAAGAAGCTTTGGAAATTCACAACTAAGAAGATTTTTAATTTTTTTTTTTTTTAAAACTGATTTTGAACTAATGCCAAGTTGACATTCAGTATGTGTATGTAATTTATGTGTGTCTAGTTTACAGTTATGTAAATTTAGTAAAATATAAATTTAAATATCTTCATCGCTATATATCAAATAATAATAGCTTATTTATATTTTAAATAAATCCAATAATTTATTCTTTATTACTTATGACAAATTGTGTACAGTAAAACGTAATTATTTTTATATTTAAGTAATAATTGTTTTTTTAATAATTTAATGAATTAACAATAATTTTAATAGATGTTATCAAAACATTGAATTTCGTATTAAATACATATTGTGGTTATTGGACATTAAAACTATATTAGTCTAAATATTTTGAATATCGCATTATGTATAATATCTAATAAAAACATAATAATAAAAAGCACCTAAAATATATATTTTTTATTTTGAAAATACTATTAAAATTGTTTTTCGTATAATTACCCAATGTTGTCAAATTTATACAAATACAAAGCTACAAATATCTGTTTTAATTATAAAAAACTAATGATTTTTTCCTTTATGTATTACAGCTTTAAATGGCTATACAAAATCTACATAGATTTAAAATATTATAAGAACAACTTATGAAAAATCTTGTATTCAATTTTCCAAAAAGTAAAAAGTAAAGAATTTTGTATTGTAACGCACAAATTGAAACAAGGCATTTTCGATAGTTTTTAATTATTGTAATATGAATAACAAATGAAGAACCATCTATTAAACTAACAAACTTTTTGATATCTACAAATGACTTGAAAAGACTCAAAATATTTTTAATATTATGTCATGTTTACTAATATATGGTAATACACCTAAATATTTAAAGAACATTTTAAGTATCTATAGTTATTCATGTTTTAATTAAAACTAAATAACAAAATAATTGTTATCAAATACTAGTAATAGCATAAATAATCAGGTTTAATAATATATCTGGTTTTTTTTTTTAATTTTGTTTTCCTTTTTCACAATTATTTCGGAAAATAATAAAGGATTTTTTTATTTTTAAACTCCCTGAAGTCATCAAAGTCCCATCTTCAAAGTCTAAGTATTTTTACTATTCTAAAATATGACGATACATGAAAATAAAACAAATATTAAAAACCAATACATTTATTATTCTACTAAAAATCTAAAAATGTATAGTTTTGGTTATAGTTGTTTGTTGCCTTTGTTTTTTTTTTTAAACATTACAAAAAGAATAATTGTCCATCAAATTATCTCAAGTTAAAAAAAAAGTTTTTTAAGTAGTTATTTTATAGTTATTCTATGAAAGATTTTTGATTTTCATTCGATATTTTATACAATTTCAGTTTGTAATTAAATGCTTATGACTTAATTTGTTGTATTTACCTAAAAAATAATAAATTGATCAATTAAATACTTACCATTATTTATGGCTATGATGTCTACGCGCAATTCATTTAAAATGAAAAATAACTTACAATTTAACGTAGAAACTTAAAAACTTGAATTATAATTTATGTTTTAAAAGTAACGTTATATTATTATGTATTATTTAAATATCAGGTGTATTTATACTGTATTATTTACGTGTAACTGTCATTTTTATTTTTTTAATCTTTGATCTGATACAAAATTATTTGACTTGTTCTACACACTAATTTTAATACATTAATTACTTTGTATTCCCTGTTAATATTATTTAGTTACTTAATCGACTTTAAAAAAGCAACCTAGAGCCTTAATTGAATTTAACGTTGTCCACTCTGCATTAATACATATATAACAATAGAATATTAACATTTAAAACGAACTATTATACACAATCATTATTAACATTTTATACTAAAAGCAAAAATAATAATAATAATGTATTGTTTCTCATTTATTTACTTTGATACTTAATATTTGCGACATTTTTGAACTGATGTTATGTAGTACGATGAACATATCTTTAACTTCAACCACGGTACAGTGAGCAAACGTTATTGTAGGTTTTCAGCAATATGGCTGGTTCAATATATAAATAAACCAGGCGAAGATCCAATACATTTTAAGTACATGTTTATTTTTTGTCAAAGAGAAATAACTATTATGATTTCATAAGTAATAATGAATATCTTTATTGAAAAATTTGCACTCTGAAAAAACTAACGTAGCGTTAAGTAAATTTTGAACTTATAACTACTACACGTGATTAAGAATTTATATGTAATTAAAAATTAAATACTATATATAAATAATCTCCTTGAAAACAGTTTGTGTGTACGATTATAGAACTTGAAAATTAAATCTTGATTGTATTTTTTTTATATTTTATTGACAAAATCGTTGTCCATTACTAACTAATTCAATTTCTTAATTATTTTTAATTTTTTCGGATTATTTATTTTCAACTTTGATAGTATATAACATGTATTATAAAATATAACATTATGGCTATTGTATATGAAAAATATGGTTGGTGGGTCATAGGCACAGTTAAGCAAGTTTTTTAAGGTCCAATTTGTGCGAATACTAGTTCAATAATAATAATTGTCATTCAAGTTGAAAGTCGTATACTTAATTATATAATGACATGTAATTTTAATATGTTAAAATTATTTTGAATCTCTCTCTCTTTCTCTCTTTAAATCATTCTTGAAACTTCTGAAAAAATGTGCACTCGTCTGACGTTATATTATTCATATACGACAACAGTGGTACAACTATATATATAACAGAATCCATTAGAGGAACTGTCAGAAGATGAATCGAAATCATTTTTATATGAAAACAAATTACTTCGTCGTGTTTGTTATAATCGAGAATTTTTGTGTCGTGGACTTATTATAGGCCAACGCTCAAGTCTGGTGAGATTCTTCGTCGATCGTCTGCGGTCCACGGTGATGGTAATAATAATAATAATATCATAATATTAAATATAGTCTAACGTGACGACCTTTATGCGTATAAAAATCACGCGATCCATTAAATACGCAGCACTGTGACTGGAGTCGAATAGATGATAAAAATATAAAACGAGGAAGAGGTCAGGGGTTGGGGTACAATAAAAACAGACATTGGAAATCGTCTCGTTTCGCCAATAAACAACCGACAGTTATTCGGTTCAGGGTTCTAATCGCATACGTATATATATATATATATATATAAAATAACAACAAGACCAGCAGAAATCCTCCGGAGCCATATTTTATACATATATACAGACGCAAACGGATATCTTCTCGTCCACTGTAAGTATATATTTTATACCTGCCGCGTAGATCCGCTGGACTGTAATGGACTTTATATCGGGCCCGCAAGACGACGGCAACGCAGACGAGCTGTGCAGGATCGACCGCAGGGATTTTTCGCATCGTCGCTTGACGACCTGTACGTGATTCCGCGGCTATATACTGCACAATTCCCCCCCGAGGCGATATTTTTATGTACTTATAAAGATATATATATATTTGTTTTTCTTTTAAAAATTTTACGACTCCGACCTTGTCAATGAGAAACGTTCTGTAAAACGTTCAATCACCGGGTTTTTGACGACGGTGGAATAATAAAAAATTGTATAAAAACATTATAATGCTGTCGACGAGGCTGACGACAGGTCACTGGAATAAAAACGAGTTTTTATTTTCATCGTTTGTTAATATTGTCTGATTTCAGTGGTCGAGACCAAACACATTTTGAAATTCCAATATTATGTTATTTCTCACGATCGTCTAATAATATCTTTGCATATATTATATTTTAATGTGATCGTCGACAGCGTGGTTTACCAGCATCATATGAAGCGATTAATGTTACATTCTAAATTTCGTGTATATATATATAATATTAATATGTATATCCCATCCATATATATCGATCATAATATTAACGCGTTTTCATTTCGTATTCCAACCCACCGGTTTTTTATACTAATTTGATGTTTGTTATACCTTTCCATACAAAATAGACAATCAAAAACTTGTTTTAATTTGGGTGGGCCGTATGAGCTATTGGTATTACTGTGACGACTTGTAAAACTATACAGTCGAGAAGAAAAAACCTCGACAAATATCAAGCATCACATCCTTCATTGACGGGAATTATTCATCCTCTGCAGTTTAGAGGGGTCACAATTTATCAAATTGTATCTAGTGACGTCGGAAAAAAAATGATCGCGTGACTAAATAAAACGTAAATACATACGAGTACACGGCGTATATTTTGATGCATCAGAAACGCAATACAAAAGCGATTAGGTAATAACTGCAGCAAAACATAATCACTCTTACTCGAAACGTGCATAGAATAATATTATATTATACTGACGTCGCCGTGTATGAATGACTACGGTGTCGGTGGTGTACCGGAAGTGTATTTTATTGTGAAGGGCTGAGTGACACCTGACCTGGATGACTATTTCATACGTACACATACATAATAGTAGTATTATAATACTATACATAGTACGTAGTAATGATAATGTACGCCCCCGCACTGCGTGAGACTGTACCAACATGTACTGTTATACGTCCGCGCAATATTATAAATCATAATATACTGTTTGCGTGTAGCAGCAATTCCAGTGAGCGCGCAATAAAAGTTTTAATTTCGCAAATTTTCGCGGAAAGAATATCACACGAGCATATATGTGTATATATATATGCAGTATAATGATGTAGCTATATATTACGTATGTGTGCAGTATACACAGCCACGAGCGCCGAATTCCAATTCGCTATTATTAACTTGTTGTGATATCCGTGTGCGCGCTTTGTATGTATCTGAATAAAATATAACATCGTCGCTTTCGAAAATTCTCCAGTTATGCTAGGTACAACTGTACGTGCGCATACTGTATACCCTCGGAACGGCTCTGAACTGCGGGTCATAAAATGGTCGACGGAGAAGGAAAAACAATCGTATTTATATAGCGATATTGCGTATTGTATATACGCGTGTGTGCGTGTACACTCGCGGGGGCCGTGCAAAAAGTATAACGTGATAGTGTATGTGTGCGTTTATTATACCATACAACGCGGGCCACAGCCGTCTGCAGCTATTTACCTCGGGTCTTCGCTGCCGACGACCTTAGCCCGACAACAGTTTAATATTGCCAAGTCGCCCAGAAACACTGCCGCGGACACAGCCGGCCTGCACGAGGATAACGCATATTATACAGAGCTATACATAATACATATTACATCAAATCGTGTTACGCAGATAATACCGTAACATTATATGTTATATATATACGTGTGTGTGCTGCGTGTGTATGGAGATCGCGAAAATCGCATAACAATATTTCGTTTGACGCTCGTGCGCGTTTTTACGGTCGTTAAGTTTTATGTGTATAATACAAAAGATGAGCGACGACGCATGTGTTTATCGCGTACGCCTAGCCGACTATATAATAATAATAATATATTTTGTGCTTGTGTTTTAATATTTTCGTTGAACGCGCGTCAAACGCCACCTCGGAAGCGGATAGTTAATATTTAATCTCCGTTCGGTGTGAGGTCACGGTGCCGGTTTTTGTATCATTGTGCTAGCCTACCCGAGAAGATGGTTTTCGACACGACAATGATGTGACGGGTATACTTGGTATAGTGGTGGTTTCATATAATATAATCATCAGCATCGCTCAGATCGTTCGGTATAAATTTCAGGCTCAACAGCGGACATACGATATATTATGCATTTGTCCAAAAAGCCATCCGAGTCTCCAATGATATATATTTTAATCTATATATGCGACCGGACGCCTGCACAATTCGATTTAAAATCATATATCATACAATTATTTAAAAATGAATATCTGTACGGATAAGTTTCTTCTGCAGTGTAATATGATGAAAAAAAAGATCTAACGGGCGACACAAACAAGACAACAAAATGAACGTATTGTTTGAAGTTCTAAATAAAACCCCTCTCACACATATATCGATTTTAGATTCGTATGTGTTCCAACAGGAAAATATATTATACTATAGCGCTTTGGGGCATTGGTTCTTGCAAGTCCCTAACCCCTCCCCCCATCATCGCCTGTGTGTAGTTTATATATATTATATGCATTAATACTAGGTATTATTATTATTATTATTATTATTATCATCACCATGTATACACAATATATGTATGCGTGGTGTGTTATTACTTGCTCATATATGACGTTACGAAGAAAACGGTTATTGACGCGCGCTCGTGTGACCGATATTAATATAATATTTAAACTGTCGAGACGGAATGGCACGCGCGTTTTCCCATATATAATATCATAGTAATAATACATGTTATTATAATATGATAGTGCGCGTTCCCGGCCGTCACGATGTGTCGTATAAGTGGGTGAATCGACTAGCTGAATATGAGAAATTACCGACAAACGTATATACAGTGCAATGCACATATTACATATTATGTATGAATGCATAATATGTTATTATATGAATACCTATATATTATATATATGTATAACAGGAGCCTTCGCGATCGGATAATATTGTAAATGTCATCGTAACATTATCATCATAATTTGTAATTAGATTATTATAATAATAACGTCGTCTATCGACAGAGGAACGTCTATACCCCCATAGTATTTGCTGAATGTGATGATGAGGAAATTAGGGTGAATTTTTAAAACCAAATAATGTTTAGTAGGTTTAGTTTGTACGTTATAATGTAAGATGTCTTTCTTTTTTAAAATAAATTACATTTTTTTACACAATTACACTTTTGAACGTTTATAAAATTATAGGTATATGTTCACTATATACACGATTATAATTATTTTAGATACTCATCGTTAAATAACTAAATTGTAAAATTCTATAAAAAAAATAAGTTTATTAGTCCTCCCCCTTACCAACACATCATTTGTACGACGTGAGTTGTATTTTAATTTTTCTATTTCTTTGATGTGTGTTTTATGCAATAATTTTCACTTGCCTTTTGATCGCTAGCACATTATTGTTATACGCACCAAGCCTACATTATTATTTTTTTTTCGCGACAACCGGCCATTTCCGGGTGAGTCTTCCGCTGCTGTCGCAATAATTCATTCACGCTCCACAATCGTCTCCCTAGTAGAACCTCCCTGGGTTCACTACATAATATTATTATAATATAATATTATGACATGATACGCACGGCGTATCACCGTGCCGCGAGAAAATCACAGTCTGTTTTAACTGTGACCATAAATCACTTCGGCCATTAGCGCTATTACAATAATACAATATACGTATTCCGTATAAACGCTCCGGTTTATCGAAAACGAGAACTGCGCTACACTGTACATAATATTTAATAGGCTGCACTGCTGCAGTATATTAATATAGTGCATAATATTATACCGTGTGTCACATACGTGGTCCAAAATCGCAAACAATTTACACGCCGGATTTTGCTTGTGTGTGTGTTTTTTGCATAGTTCATATAATCCTACTTAAATATACCTGGTATAAAACTACTAACCACTGTTGGATGTGTGAAAGTTTTTTTAAAATTCACTAACGTGAATTCAACCTACTCTCCTAAATCAGTTAACCGGCCTAATATTTTATTACTTTATTACAACCGTAATTGTTTTACCAACCATCTAATTCTTCTAACAAAGGGAAAGCTAATTCCATTCAAACGGCGTTGGTCGTAAAACGTATATTTTTTTTTAACATCCCTTCGTTTCGCGTTTTCCTGTGTTTACTATATTTATACACACTACGTCTGCTACTGAATTTATTATAACACGGCACATCTGCATTGCATTTTTTATGATCATTAGTATATACCAGAAATTGGTTACACGCTTCAGCGCAGGTGGTGAATGGCAAAGGGAACAATTTTGGAAAATTGTATACGCCCACGCGTGTAATTAATAATGATACGAGTGGTGTATAACGTTGTCCATTATCAAACTTTGACCAAAAAACTACGTCGAATGTCGATCTGTGTGTGTGTGACTTAAGCGAATGTTTTGGGTTTTAAATAATATTGTTAATCATCAGGGTGGCTAGAACCGCTGCTGGACCGAATCACGAGAAATCCAACTACTGTAGTGTGTCCCGTGATTGACTCGATCGACGACAAAACGTTCCGTTACCATTTCCATAATGGACCAATAAGTGTCGGCGGTTTTAGTTGGAAGCTTCTGGTTAGTATTTTATTTTCTTACCAATTCGAATTCTGCCCATATACAGCACCGTCTGGGTATAATAATATAATGTTTGTGTTTCATAAGTTATCTATTTTAATAAATCTTGATTTTCGGATGATCAATATTCTCGCAAAACCCCTAAAGTGTATAGATTTAAATTACCGTTACTTAAATAAATATAAATTAATGTGAATAGTTTATTCTTTTTTTTAGTCTGTACTATGTAAACAAGTATATAGTTATATTACAAAAAAAAATGTTTATTAAATATCAGTAAAATATTAAATTAAAATATATTATATATACTGACTTTACTATAGAGGTACTGATTATAAAATATTTTCGTTCAAGTAAACATAAATTACAGTTTCTTTTGTTGTTCTTCTTTTTCAATAAACAAATTAATTAATCTAGAAAAAAAAAATTTAAAACGATCGTTTTATCCTATTAATACTTGAAATCCACAAGTTCTTTATCTTGTCATATTCATGCACTCACACACAGCTAACTGTGGTCTCCGTATAGCACATAACATATTATACACATATATCTCAATTTTCTTTTTACTACCCACTACAGCTTCCTTCCAAGTTTATCTCTATTACGGTTTTTCTTTACAATCATATCTTATGTATACAATATAATATATACAGATTACAGAGTATGTATATACATATGTTTTTACGTGTTCATTATCCCTTTTCTTCTTTTGACACAGCTAAACTATCTAAAATTACTGTTTTTCTCTTTTCTACTTCGACCAATAACTACACTATATCTAAATACACTATAAATACAAATACACATAAGACATGAAAAATATTTAAAATTAAATTATTATTTGAATATATGTAGTTTAAATGTATTTAAAAAAAAAAATCACATTATCTGTGGTACTTACCATTCAATTAGAAAAGTGTAAATTTCTTAAAATAATGTAAATATTTTTTTAATACCAGTTCTTCATATCTAAATAAGATGAATATGAAATCCCAAAACTAAATACCTGAATATTATTAATAATTACATAATTCTAATTTTTAAGCTCATAATTTATCACACAAATTAAAATTAAAAACGCTTATTAATCACCTCTTTATTATGTGTATGTGTATTGGTTTATATTTCATTTTATAATCGTATAAATTAATATAAAAATGTATATTATATGACAAATTATTATCAATTATCATATATTCACTTAGTTTTAACATAATACAATACGGATTAGTATTTTATTTTATATTATAAAAGCACGAATTCCCGCACATATTAATTATAACCACCAGTTATAATTAAAAATAATTCATGTATAAAAAGTATGACATTTTCAAAGTTATACAAAGTTAAGCATATTGTGTAACATTATCTCTTATATAATAATATATGTCATATATGTGAGAGATGAATTTCTATGTTAAAAATTATAATATTTTCAAACTTTTTTGAATGTATAAAAACCTTTGTTCTTTAGAATAATTTTAATACAACTGTACTATACTCTACAAAATATTTCATAAAAAATATGAATAAGATAACTATCATTTGGAAATACGTTGTTTAAAATACGTCAATATATGATGGCTGATAAATATAATTTTTAACTTTAACTGCTGTTTGTACAATTAAAACAATTGTGAAAATTTTTTTTCTTTTTAAAATTTCAACAATTTATAATATCGTTCTACTTGTTACATGTATAGTATACAGTTTTATACATTACATAATAAGTTTCAAACATTAAAAAAAAAATACATCCATTTATAAAATATATTAAAAAAATTAAAACGTTTGGTAACTTAACTTGGTTTACTCAATACATGCTTTCAATGTGAAATTATTATTATTCCATAATATTTGATTCATTTTCCTAATATCTTTTAACGATTGTAACTTATAACTACAAGACACATGCTGTGTTTTATTTACATTTCAATATAAAAATTACAGTGATACGACATATTAATTAGGTAATATAGCGACATTTTATCGTAAGTTCACTTCACGATTGGATGTCGGAGCAACTGTTATTATAGTATAATATAAGTATTTATGTGTGACATTAAACATTTTTTTTACAAAACGTATTTCAATAATTATGATACAAAGAATACTAGATACGTGATAACAGTATTTAATGAGCCTAAGTCACCACAATGCCAATTTGTGCAATGTATGAATTCAAACGATTAATTGCAATTAGTTGACCTATCGGTAAATCATAACTTCTCATAAGTATGTATATTTTTTAAACTCGTATTATACAAACATCCCACATGATATTGTCTGACTAATTTCAACTTAATTTTTATTTTATTTTCAACTCAACTAGTGAAATATAATATTTAATTTTACATAAATATTTTAGTTTCATTATATACGCGAGGGTTTATATAATGAGGCTTTTCGGAATTCAAAGGGTAAATATTATAGTTGTGTGGTTTATGTATTAAAAAAATAATGCTATTCCACAATTAAAAACTAATAAATGTATTATGTTCTGTAATGAATTGTATGATTGCATAATATATTATGTATATACATTATAGTTACATAAACGGTACACGTACATACATACACACACACACACATTATTTTAACATGTATTTGGAAACACTAGATGATGTTTGTCTAAAAAAAATATATAATATACATTTATTATCTCGGATAATTATAACTGTACTTTGTTATAACGAAATACTCGTCTTATTGTTATCCGTCAGTTGTGGGGCCATGCACGAACGAGAGAATGCTCTTAAGTTCTGTGTACTACATGACATGTACTCGACGGATCGTGTAGAACTCACGCCTGCTGGTCGTGCAGTATGAATTACTTCGCCAAAAACTTTTCAAAGTACGTACCAACAACCCCACACATCTTTTGCGGGATTCATTCTCGTTTTTCCTAATTGAGTATAACTAAACAACTTTAGTTAGGCCTACAAATAATATTTTTTTTAAACAATGTTAGGAAAAAACTGATTATAATTTAAAATTAATAAGTTTCAATTGTTTTAATAAAAAAATATTCATTGAATTTGATTACACTAATGGATTAAAATAATTTAATATTTATACTTATTATTATTTATTTTTATTAGTTATAACTTACTATAAAATAATATATTTAAAATTATTACTATATTTTATCGACCCATATGGGTATTGACAAACTCAATAAAATTTGTAGTTAATGATATTTATAAATTTTAAATTCGTTTTAATTATAATTATAAGAATTATGTATTCTTTATATAATTTAATCATCGGTTAATAGTTGAGTTCTTTGCCGGACTCTGCACGCAGACGTTTTTGGTGGAGTAATATTATTAGGTGATAATTTATTATGTATAAAATTGGACTTAATCGCAGTCGCCAGTGCAGTTTTACGTACGTTTAGTTTTCTCAAGTAAAATATTTTGATTTAAATAGCAAAATATATTTCCGAATGGACACAAATTTAATATTATACGTCTTATTTTTTGAATACACATGATATATTGTAGGAATAATATAATACCGCTGAACAGTAACGATATCGTTATTTTTTGCTAACCACGATTGTATTGTATTTCACGTTGGCACTTGAGTAAGTGTCGGTCCTATTATTATATTATTATACTAATAGCGATTGGTTCTTTTTCGCCAATCATTACTGCTATAGCTTTTATAGTCTGTTTATATAAGAGATTAATCACACATCGATCTGGTTTCTCGTGCAAATCTTTCCCCAAGGACTTACTACACACGATACACGAATATAATATACAGGGTCACGCTAATTTCAAAACTCAACTATAGGTACATAGTTATGACTGGTGAGATCATATAATAATTATATTCAATCACCATTTACAATTTGGTAATGCAATATTACTTGGATCATCCTGTATACATATTACATATACTACATTATTTCTATGTAAAACACGCGTGACAACGTAATCATTATTTTATACGTGCATCTATCTATATATATATATATATGTATTAAATACAAAATATAATTCACTGTATATTATATGTATATATATATATATATATATATATATGCGCGTGTGCGTGATGTAAGTAGCTTAACTCCTCCTCTTCATCTTCTGCGCGACACTCGAGATGAATGACTCGAGTGTAATTTATTTTTCCGCAAAAGCCGACAAATTGCCATATAGCTAATGACGGCGACGGTGTACAGCTCGATAAGTCGGAAATTGATCGTGGGCAATAGATTTTACTTACTCTACGTATAATATATAAGTGATCGCGGGCGCACCAACAATATCGCCCCGTGTTTCGTCCCATTAAACACTAACGAACGTCTACAACAACTCGTTTAATGGTATGAGTGCGTATGTATTGTGTACATAATAGAGTCTCTTCTCGTGGACTTTACCTTTGTGGCGGTGTATTTGTCCGCACCAAAGCGAGTACCACCTTTATGTAATATGTATAGGTATATAAGTTTCACAAACTCACCACTATATATATATATATATATATATATAAGTATATATAGCAGTCGAGAAGCGACATATATAATATATCTACGATAATAAAATACGCAATTTATTTTCCTCGAAAACGAATCCGGTCTGCGTATAATGACACGAAAGTATTTTCGTCGTCGATAATCTTCGATGGTATGATAACTCTTAAACAATATTCTGTTAGGTATTTCATCGCGTAAATTATTAATACGTTTTAAATCCAACTTGTTTGGTCGATCAGAGTGTTCGTAAACACATTTTAAATTATGATTATTAATATCTCGAGTCGTTATGAAGTCGTCTCGTCGTAATCTGAATAATTGCAATAAAACAGCATCTGGTTAAAGGATTCAGTGTTCATTTTTCTGAATACTTTTTTTTCTATTCTTATTTAATTTAAACAGCCTAAATTATATCACGTGTTCTATCGAATGGCAATTACAAAATCTTGATAGTTTTACATTCACGTTGATAAAAACTGATTAACAATTTAATCATTGTTTAGAATATGCAAATTTTAAAACTACTAGGATAAAAACGGCGTCGCTCGAAAAACGTATAAAAACAATCAACTATTACAGCTCCAGAAATTTCAAGGTTTATGACTGTAGTGCAACATTTAATGATTATATTTATCTTGCTAAAATACACATATACAGGTACTCACGGGTGCGCACTTTGGTAGTTTCGCTGTATAAAAATGTTGAGTTGGTCCCTTGTTCGCTATTTGTATAATAGTGTCTTAAAGATTTACATGAAATTCAGAATATAATTATAATAACATTTATAAAATAAGCAGACTCTTTCAAATAGTTTATTTTCTTTATATATCATATTATTATATTTTAAAGCCCTATGAAATTAACGTTATCGATAATTTAACTTTCAATGAAAATCTTTTCCATTCGTTATTACTTATTTTTCGTTTTATTCGATATTTTACTGAATAATGAATGTGGAACACACATAATTTGCTTCGAGATCTTAAGTTAAGCTACTTATAATACTATTATAACAGCACCTAGACACAAATATTTATTTTGTATTGAAGTATTTAAATTAGGTAGTATCTTTATTTGTTAATCAGACTTTGATAGCTAATACACCTATACCAGGCATATACCATAAAATGGTGTATCTAAAAAGCTAAAGTTAGTAAAATTTGCTATTCTTAACATAGACGTATATTGACATTTAAATAAGTTATCTTTTCTGTCACAAAAAATATGAGCGTCAAAACCGCCATTACGATGATTAATGTACATACATAATAGCCGAATTTGTTTCACGTACAATCAAATCTCCACGCATGAAATTTATATGTATTGTTCTGACATACAGACGTTCTGCATGCAGGTATACCAAAATATCAATAATATATAATATTGAACTTGATACACAACAAGACCAGACATCAGCAACACACACGAAATTCAATGATTTATTTTTAAGTGTATCGAAAATAATAGAAAATTGTATTTTGTAGATGGCTATCTGTACTGTAGTGAATTTATTAATAATAACACAACATGAATTATTAATTGATCTGTTGACCAAGCCTGCAAATTATAACGTTGATATTTAGGTACATATTATTAAATATACAAATAATATAACGTCCCATCACCACTTTTATGTACTTATAAACCATAAGAAGAAAATATCGTAATATTTTAAGCATTTTATTTGTTATATGTGTACATATTTTACAGCGTGGGACACCACTTTTGTCGTACATTTTCCTTCGTGTATACTCTTACACACACACTGCTCGCTCGGTCATACTATAAGTTTTACATATTTCATAAAATATATAGTTACTCGGCCACGCGCAATGAATATTTTAATATATTTATTTTTTAATTGTGTGCAATACGACACCGTAATGTAATGTGGTTCAAAATTTGATTAGATCATTAAAACAATTTAAAAATTTAATTTAATTTTAATGAATTTTTGTTATTAGATAAAGGTATTAGTAGGTACAGATATTAGATACTATGAATATATGAATAATTAAATTGTACATATGCAGTTATGTGTTCGTCATATATATTATATTGTTTTATCATTGCAGTACGATATATTTTCTCAACCACTGTAAATTTTGGCGATAATATAAAGAATGTTTTTCATGATATTTTAAAAAATTAATTAAACTTTTAAATTTTTTTTCCAGTTCAATTGGCATGTCGTACCAGACAGAGAAAAAAAGCGTCACAAGAACGCCGCAGAACCGGTGTGGTCACCGACGATGGCCGGTGGTCTGTTTGCCATCGACAAAAAATTCTTCGAACGACTCGGTACTTACGATAGTGGTTTTGACATATGGGGAGGTGAAAACTTAGAACTATCATTCAAGGTATGTTTAAAAAAATTGTATTTATTAGGATAGGCTCTCGAGTATAAATTTCGCCATATGGATCACTTTGAGAATATGAAAACTAGTTAAAATAGCACAATTTATTATCTACATAATTTATTATTTCTAAGCTATTCTTAGGAAACGTGTACTTAAATTTCAACTAAATACACAAAGTGTTTATGCGGTAGTATCTCTTAATATTTAAATAACAATCCGTTTTCTTTTTATTTAATTTCTGTGGAACTTACTTATTAGGTGGTACTTGGTGGTACATACTAAGTAGAAGAGGGTGCAAAAATTAAATATTCTAGAAATAGGAAAGCAAATCAAATAAACTGGCATCAATAAATCAAAGTTGCATTACAATATTTGTTTACTCATAAACCATTAATTGTATTTCGCCACTTCACGCCCTCTTTTCCGTGAATGATTTCATCTTCTCAAATCATACCAGAAGACAATTATGCCCTCCCTTAAACTCTTCCTATGAACCGAAGTATATAAACATGAATTTATAACTGTGTTCAAAATATGCATACATGTAAACAATGTAAAACTATTTTGCTTCAGTATAATATGTTTTCACAATGTTTTATGACGTTTAGACGAATAAAATAAAAATAAATCATTCCTTTTTTATATTTCATCAATGTTTTTAAAACGTTGCCATGTGGGCGATTCATACAATTCATAATTAATTATAATTCATCATACTATTTATTTACAACATAATGTAATATAAAATTAATAAATTATGGTACGCATTATTCTGTAATTATGTATTATTTTTGTGTGATGCAGACGTGGATGTGTGGTGGTACGTTGGAGATAGTGCCGTGTTCGCACGTTGGTCATATATTTAGAAAAAGATCGCCTTACAAATGGCGAACGGGTGTCAACGTTTTGAAGAAGAACTCCATCCGTCTAGCCGAAGTGTGGATGGATGATTACGCCAAGTACTATTACGAACGAATCGGCAATGATCTGGTAAGAAGTTTATCAAGTATAAAATTTTTTTTGGTTCAACTCAAAAATATTATAATTTTTTGAAGTCTCTACCAATTTGATATTCAAATATTTATTTTATAGATAGTAGCCATCAGTGGTGAGAAAATAATTTAACTATATAGCTAAAAATTGTATATAATAATAATTTATATATTTTCATTAATGATAATAACAAAAATTCAGTATACACTGTATTTTATTTATCATTTGTATTTTTAAGTTAAACATTTTTAAAATAATCAATATTTAACTAACATAATTTTCCACTTACTTGCATACTTGTATTCAAAAATACATAACATAATTTAAAAAAATATACAAAAACACAAATCGCTAAACAAATTTTTTTATATAATAATATATACAATAAAATATAAAAATCACAGAACTTCTCAAACATAAAAAATGATTGTTATTAATTAATTACCTATTTATATAAAAAAATATACCTGGGTTTATAGAGTTTGCACAATATGTTTTAGTTATGGTTTATATAATAATCGTTACTCAACATCAAAATAAAAACGTTGGACCTTAAATATTGTTGAAAGATAAAAAAAATTGAATTTTCCCAACTATAAATATCATACATTATTTCCTGGTCGTTGCCATCGTTTAGTATATTATTGATCCGACGTAACGTGTATGTCGATTACAATAATATTATTTTTGATGTCGGCTTAAAGAAATCTACCCGAGTGATATTGACTCGCCGCGCGATTAAATTTTGAATAAATTAACAACAGTTATTTACTCAATACTATTTAAAACATAAATTTATTAATTGGCTGAGACTGTGTTCGAGAATAACAATATACATAAACATTATAAACATTATAATATTCGTACAACTCCTTCGTATTTTAAACAATAAAACAACCACAGCTACTAAGTTTGATTTCGAATAATTGAATATAACCTTATTTAATAAATCGATCGCGCTAAAGCTAGCTAATGTATACACGTATTCATTTTAAATTTACATTAGAAATAAATACGTTCAATTAATTTATAACTAATAAATTATACTATCTCCAAACATAAAATATAAAATGTATAAAATATATATTTTACTGCTTTTAATTATATACAACAGACATGATTTTATTTGACACAGGGTGATTACGGTGACATTACGTCTCGTAAAGAGCTGAGAAGGAAGTTGAAGTGCAAGTCGTTCAAATGGTATTTGGAGAACATATACCCAGAACTTTTCATACCAGGCGACGCTGTAGCGTCTGGAGAGGTAAAAAAACATACATCGTGTTCGAGACTAGGAAAATGGGAATATATACTTAGGTCACAGTCATCATCTCTCATGTGCACATAAAAGTTTTTAGGGAAATAAGTTTATCTTACAAACTTCCTAGACCCCAGTAATATTTTCTTATTTTCTTTGATTGGAAAATACTACTTCGTATGTGTTTCATTTCATTGACCCACAGAAACAATTACTGTCCAGTTCTTTTCTAAGTGAATTTCTCTTCGTCAGATAAAACATTTTCAAACTTTTGTTCCAACTACATTTATTTTTCATTAACTTTGTATTTATTTAACATAACAATATCGGACATACATAAACGAAATTATATGATATTTACAAATAATTCAAACCCATCACAATATATAAGAACTGTATATACAAATAGCAGGCATTATAAATAACAAAATTTTTTATCCTTCAGTAAGTACACCGTTTTCAAACATCGAATTACTTATATCCAACTATCATTTTTATTTTAAATTTTTAAGCTTCACATACCTAACCGTGTTTAATGTAACATACATAACACAAAACCAATCCCTACAGACCCTATCGAATGTTATGCAAATATTTAAAAAAAAATTGATGCAATTAAATTGTTTTACATGGCAATAGTCTCTCTTTATATAAACATTGAAAATATTAATAAATTAATTACTCCAACTACTTTAAACAATTACCGACCCGTAAAATATATTGTTGTAAATCATTTATCAGTAAAATAACATTTGTTTAATCAACAGTAACGATTCAGTATGATTATTATTTTTACATGAAATTAAAAAGTAAAAAACACGATACTAATAACTATTCATGTACGATTATTAATTTGATATGTTTATTTTAAATATTAGTTTCATAAATTCGATAAAATTATTTTGAAATTATATATCGACAACAATTTTCTGGATAGTGTAACAGCTCGCTGTTATTTAACATAATTGATACACATCTGGTATAATATACCTAATATAATCTATATTAATTGTGTGTAATATTTTAAACGTATTGTATTTAAATTTGTGTAATGGGAATCAGGTGCGCAATTTAGGATATGGCAACAAAACTTGTCTGGACTCACCAGCCAGAAAAACCGACCTCAACAAACCGGCTGGACTATACCCCTGTCACAAAATGGGTGGCAATCAGGTGGGAATATTACCTCTCGTTTACGGCAAACAAGCTTGTTTTGCAATTTTGCATACAGGATTGTCGAGGTCGAGCCAGTACAATACAAATCAACACGTCCTGTCGTAAAGTTTTCCTGTCTTTTGTGCGTCCTGCTTATACTTTTATTTCAGAGTGATGATGATCCGTCTTTGTTTTTAACGGAATAAACGTTAGGTGAATCCTGTGCACTGTGCATGCGTAGTAGAGACTTATAATATAAACACACAAATTATGCTTTAAAATATATTTATATATTATGATGAGTAATAATGACTTTAACCTATAACTATAACCAAACCCATGTATACTTACAACACACGACATTCTCGCCTGGTCCGAACGTATAGTTACGCGTTCTTCCATTTCTATTGTAATTCGCTTGTATTCATATTGTTTTGTTTTATTTTATTTTTTTTAAACCCATATTTTAGATAAAAAACATTGTGTCGAATATGTGCGTAGACTCGAAAGGCGATGCCAACAAGCCCGTCAATTTGTGGCAGTGCCACCAACAAGGTGGCAATCAGGTAAAAAAAATCACATACACTCACGGTATATTAAAACATAAATACCGATTAGATCGATTAACGATTTGTTGTGCGTAGTTTGCATAAGCGTCGGCTAAAACATTTTCGCATAACATCAGCTATTGGTGCTGGTAATCCAAAAAATAAAAAAAGCTTCTAGTTTGAGAGCAAAAAATAAAATCCTATTACACAGTGTCTGTGCGTATGCAGTGCATTTTATAATAATAATATGTCTATACCATTTTCCAAAAGTTTTTCGGATTAAATTCTCGTGCCATTTCTACTCTCGTTACAATTCGGTATCAAAACGCATCGACCCATTTGCTAGTATATTGCTTATATACCTGTATAAATATATAAATATATACGTTACCAGATACTTTCCACATTTTAAGATTGAAGCTAACGCATACAGGATATTTTTTTTGTTTTTATGGTTTTGAATGCTTATATTTTTATTTTAAAATGAAAATTTTAACTTTAATTTTATCCTTAAAGTAGTATATATATAACAAATTTCTCAACATTATATATTTTAACAAGTTATAGTAACAATCAATTTAGACTAATGTTCAATAGATAATTTCTTTGAATAACAATATTGTACATAATGCTCTACATCAAAATATAAATAGAGAATATATAAGCATTTATATATAGATATGTATATTTATTATAGTAAAACAAAAAAACAAAAAATAAGTGACTTATGGTTTTCTTATTAGCTTTAAGATATGAAGATAAATATTCTATAAAAAAAAAAATTCAACTGAAAAAGATTTCTTATTTAAACAAAACCACAATCTTAAATGCGTTCGTTGTAGTTTTGTTCGCATTTTTTTAACCATAGTGGTGGTATAATTGTTTGCTTTTTTTCTTTTGCTCCATCCGCTCGTACATCCAACTCGTTCCAAACACAACCCTAATACATTTATATCGTATTACGTACAGGCACTATAGTTGTTAGAGCGTTTCAAAAATCGTCGGATTTTTAGTGAAAGAAAGTGGAAATTGCGATGACACAATGATAACATACTCGTAGATAATAATGTTTTTATGTTCACGCACGACAATCAATGATCGTAGAATGATTTCAATATATTCATTGTAGTTTGTTATGTACTTATAGATAGCATTTTAACAGTACAATACTATCGTATTAAAATATATATACCTATACCTAAAAAGTCACTCCCAAATACATTTTTTGCTCAAAATCTGACGATCTTCTTGTATGAAAACATTTTTTCCAAATGATAATCAACCTTTTTTGTTATAAATTATTAAGTATATGATATTTTTTATTATCTTATATTACGTTCAAATAAAAATGTAAACGAATAGTTTCTAAGTTATTTAACTTTGTGTAATTCAGTGTGATTAATATTAATCGATCAACATTTTATAATTTATAAATATGGTTCGATTATTACCAATACTAGATAGGTACAATATTAAATCTAGTTTATAATATTTTAAAACTATTTTTAAGGAATATTATTGTTAGTATCGATATAAATTTATATAACTCAGAAATGACTCATTCAAATTTAAATGTAGATTAAATCAATATTTTCTACATAATTTGAAGTAAAAAAGGTTCTCATTTGAAAAAAAAATTGATATTTCTACTGGAAACTCATTAAATGTTATAAAAAAAAATCCATTTAATTGGAAATAAAGCATTAAATATACTTAGAAATTGTGAATATAAAAAAAAATAATTAATTATTAAAAGAAAAATCAGATTGAGAATGCTTGATGAACCATTCTGTACCCCTGTATAGGTACAATGTATAGTCGATAGGTTTTTTTTTGGTAGGGGGACGTGCGCGCAAACTAATAATAACTATTTTTCCAATATCTAACAACCACTGCATGATTTAAAATGACACAACGATAATAATGATGAATACAATATAAAGTACCTACTTAAATCAGTGTCATAATTCTTATTATGGATAGTAGAAACGGTGGCTTTTTGTAAGTAACGCATTTGACAAACTGCATGCACAAGCGCGTATGCATGCGACATAGCGCGATTAAGTCGTGGTTCTTTAAAAATTAATGTTCTACAAAAAAATACAGTAATTTTAAAAGCTATTATAATATTTAATTAATACACAAATGCATGCACGTTCCTCGTATTATTATTATCATCTTCCTCCTGTTTACTTTATATTTAACTTTATACTAACATACACACGCGAAAATAATATATATTTATATAACATCGACGCGTGTGTGTATGTGTATATTACATGTATTCGTAAGTATGAGTAATTTTATTTGTCTGAAAAACATTTTTCCCTGGATGTTGGTTTTACCGTACTCGGCCGACCTGTTCGTTTAAATAATATCCTCGCCGCCTCACGCGCAACATGACTAATTATACTAATTTCGTGTTATATGCTAAATACCTTTAGTACTGGATGCTCAGTAAGATCGGCGAGATCAGGAGGGACGAGTCGTGCTTAGACTACGCTGGCAGCGATGTAATCTTGTATCCGTGCCACGGGTCTAAGGGTAACCAATATTGGAACTACGACCATAAAGTGAGTATTGTTGAACAATTTTTTTTTTAAAATAAAGCTGTACATTATAATATATTATAATAAATTTAATTATATTTTGAATATTTTTAATATTATTGGATATTTTATATTTATATCGGAAAGAAATTGTATTTTACGTCATTTTTCATGTTTGTGTTATAGCTTTTACACTATATGAGTTGAAATTCGTTAAATTTAATCGATAATAAATGTCCAAATTTTCTTAATGAATAAAAAAATGTTGTAAAATGTCTTTATATATAGTCCCTTAAATGGTTAATAATTATATTTTATTGTGTGAAAAATAAAAGAGTTTGTAGGTTGAAAGTAAGTGAATTTACAAACGTTTGTATAAAAAATAATAATAATAAAAAGTGACAATTGATCAAACAGCTATGGTATTATTTTTACTAGTAGTGTTATAAACTTATAAATAACCATCTTATTCTTTTTTTGTGGCAGTATATAATATACAATACTTCGTTGTTTTCGTATCAATATTCATTTTTATTCATACAAATATTAATTTTTTTATCTTTGTTGATAACAAAGGTAATCGAAAAATAAAGGGTTCGACTTTTTATGCATACAAAAAAATGAAACACAAAAAGTTATTTTAGAAAACTAGTATATGTTTGTTCACCAAATTTTTATTATTCAATTGTTCAATGAAATGGTGTAAATACGTTTCTTAACGATCGCTAAGGGTCGCATTATAAACTTAACTAAGCGTCTTAAAGTTAGGAATGAGTCACAGTGTTAAATTGATTTTTCGATTCCGAATTCTTTTTTCTCTAATTTAATATGTATAAACATTTAATAGATTAAATTTGTATCGGTCTCTACTTTGAATTTTTAAATTTCACAATTAAAATTATTTACTAATGTATTTCTTTGGACACTTTTGTAGACTAAACAGTTACGGCACGGTAGCAGTAGAAAGTGTCTGACCATCAATAGCTCCAAAGACAAGCTGCTCATGGAAGAATGTGACTTAATGCTACCCAGGCAAATGTGGCAGTTTGAAAACTATAACGCGACGTTGGCTACCGAGGACAGTCACATGAGGCATTAAAGACTTCTAACGAAAAAATTACATTAGAATTACTTCCTATATTATTATTATTTTGTTTTTTATTTTTTTTTTTTTTGTTTTGATCAAAATTTTACCCATTACAAAACTTCCACGCTCCGTCGATGGTCGTTTTGTTTTTACGATTATTATTAACATGTATACCTTTGTTCGAACAAAACGAAACGTTGTCGCGCTCAAACAAATCCAGCGACTTGTAAATAATACGCGTTCTTTTTTATGTAAACTATATATATATATATATATATATATTGTCATTTGAATAATTATTATCTCTATGTATTATAAACTATACAATTGTACTTAAACAGTATTGCGGCTATACGACGAACAAAACATTCCCTCGTGACATTTCTACCTTTTTTTTTTAATTTCGTCCAAATTATTTTTTGTTGATAGGCAATTTGTGTTAATTATTTGTATTATTATTATTTTCAGTGTACATATATTATGTCTGTGTAACGTACATGTTATGTTATGATAAATAATTATATTTATATATAATATTATAAGCTATATTCGTGTGTACATCTTTTCCGAAATGATGCGAACAAAGATTATACGAACGATCATTATACTATTGTGTATTACAATTTGAACATATATATAATTATTCCTTTTAATTGTTATTTATATTTAATAAAAATTGATAAAATATATTTAAATGACGCCGTCGCCTTGCTTTGTATTGTTTCTTGAAAGGGACTCGATTTTAGTAATATTTTTTTTTTTGTATGCCGCGTAAATTAGTATTTCAAGGAAAATGCATTTTATAAAGTAATACTTATCACGTATTACTAATTATTATTTCCACTGTGCATTTTATGGTATTATTGCTTGCGAATTAATGTGACTATACTTTTCGCCGTCGACTTTCGCACACCCCCGAGGGCAAATAATATGAGTTTTCTGTTGCACCACCGGATCGGAATGAATCGCAAAATACCAAAAACAGTTAAACGTATGGTCGACATTGACGTTTTGACGAATTATTTATTTATTTTTTTATCCGCCGAAATTTGAAATCTGAACACGAGTGTGGAGGACGGGATACAAATCCAATATTTTTTCTGTCGGTGCCCCACGTGTAGAACCCTTTTAATCTGCACCCCGCGTACAATATCGGAGTGCGTTTTATTGTCATCGAATATAATATACAGTGTCGTGCAAACACACACACACACACACACAATATTGTATAATTGAATTATTCAATTATCCGTGGTTATCAAAGCACTCCACAGGCTCACAATTATTTATTGCAACGATTCATCGTCGGGACTTCGTATATACCTAAATAATAAAATAGCCTCGTTTCCGTCAACTATTATATTATTTTGCGCTGCACGAACTCTCGTCGTTTTGCGTGTTTTTTTTTTTGAACAACTATAGGAGTGTATTGAACACGATATTAATATTGTCAATCGGTAACCGGGTATATACCTATTCCAACAACTCTCACTACTGGTAAATAAAATAACATGCAAATATCCTGAAGTAAAAAACCGAAATATATTAGCTGTGAATATTAATAAATATGAATAAATGTTAGATTATTACAGTAATAAATTAAAATAACTTACAACTCGTACTACACGATTGCCAGTGACCGGACGACGTGACAGTACAAAATTGATGATTGACAATTATAATATTTACTATCCACATGAAAATAAATAAAATTGCTTATTTATACTCTTTTAAACCACCTTATACGGACTTCTACCGCGTTGAATATAATGCTACGTTACACATAGTACAGTTTATGGTTAATTACTTGAACCGTAAAAATAAGAAGATATCGGATAATAATCTTTAAGATGAGCCAGCTGCAAAGTAGGTACTGAAGATGACATCAAATAAATTGAAATTACATAACATATTATATTTCCATTAATTGTTATTAACACTGCAACACGTGTGACAAGTATTTAATATTAAATAATCATAATGAATTACCAATATTATGCGATTTATTTTTTATAATGTATATTACTGTACTAGTAATATTTTCTATAGGTATTCTGTGAAAAGAAAAAAACATTAATGACGTAAAAAAATGAATAAGTTACCTAGTGGATAATTTTAGGTACTGCATTTGTGGATTTAAATTTCTGTTGTGAGTATAGCATTATTTTTAATGAGTGGGTAAGTATAATACCCTAACTCGAACTCCCAATCAACTTATTTTAATATGTTTACAAGTAATTATAACCTAACTATTAGTAACGAGTATTATTAAAGTTTGAGAACTTCTTATTAAATAACCAACATGAACTTAATCTCTTGATTGAATGTTGAATAAACGTTAACATAATATATTGTTCTTATATTATTATCATGTTTAATGTCAGCCGGTAAAATTATCATTAATTATAATGATTAATGAACCATAAATCAATTAACAAGTTATTTAATAGTTAATTTACACGTTTATGGATAGAAATACGTTAATAGGTTTGTGACAACCTGGTGTTACCAGTTAAGTAATTTATATGGTTTCTAGATTTTTCTCAAACTATCCTTGCCTAAAAAATTGCTTATAAAAACAAAAAAATCAAAAACTACTACCGAAGTATAAGTAAAAATCATATGACATTGAGCACAAGTGTAGATAAAAAACAAATAGTATAACAACTTAAAATACCAATATATATATATATTCATATGCATAAATGTATAATATATACGGTTATATAATAATATTTATGTAAATATAAATTGAAACGGAGTCTGTGATAATCGTTTTAAATATTATAAATGAATACGGGCTCGTACAGATCATTGATGTATTTATTATACACGACCACCTAATGTTTTTCTTAAATTATTGGTTAATAATATTGTAAATAAATGAATAAAAAAAAAACGCAGTTCCTCTCAATCGTCTTTTTTCCTTTACTTATAATATTTTCAATATTCTACTATCTTATAATTTTATAAACGGTACCTAATAAACAAAAATGTATTCCTGAATAATATGAAAATTCTTAGTTAATTTAATTGAATAAATATATATGAAAAAAAAGTAAATTGATTTTAAGTTTACATAAAAAGTTAATAAAACCATAGTATAAACTAGTAAACGCTTTTATGTCTTTGAAGTTAGCTTATTCAAATTCAAATAATAACTAATATACGGCTGCAGTTTCTACATAATTTTACTTTTGAACTTTAAAATATAATAAATAATCGTTCCTCGAAGATAATTACATTATAATATTATAGTCGTGATAGATCTCGATACGGTGTACCAAATTATTGTCCAAAATCATATTTCTAAAGTATCAATTAGGAAAAAATATACTTACACGGACGATCGAGTTGTAACACTTCCTGTACCTATAACATATAATATAATATCACGACAAAACAGACATAGGTATGATCTCATAAAAACTGTAATCGGCACATCGCTTTTGGTCTATGTCGTATCTCCCTTTTATTGTTCTATTTTTAAATAATATTTTATTATATATATCAATAATAAATGGAAAACTGCGATGTAGAAGTCGAAGTGGAGAAATATTTGAGTGGGAATGAGTGGGAAACAAGTTGTGATCATAATATCAATCTATGCACATATAATATTGCCATGTACTCATGAATAATAATTAAAGGTTGGATTATTATGATTTTACATATTTAATATCTGATATTATTATGACTAATGTCTTTTAGTTTTTACCATGGTATTACAAAATATTATTATGCCATATTTCATTATATTTAAAAAAAAAAACCACTAAACAATGTTCTTAGTACGCATTATGAACTAGGCCACAGGGGTTAGGTACTGGCTTTCCGATTAATTAGCGTACTATATATGTAATAATAATATGATGCCACGTAAGTATATAAGCACACCACAACTGTCAGTATATCAATAGGTATACCTACCTACCTAACGTTATACGATTGTGTCGCGACGGATAGCTGATAGCGAGCTCCTGGGGATTAAAGTCTTAACCGTTTTAGACGTCTCGTCTCGGCATTACTACCGGCATTATACGGGATCTTGCAAAACTAGCTTCTGACTAATCCGCATCATAATATACGAGACTATGTGAGCCAAAAAGCGTGTAACATATTATTATTATATTATTGTACTCGCATCATAGACCACCTGTTAATACTCCGACGTGCGGTCGATACGATAATCAATCAGCAGCCGTGTATGCGCCAGGCATACACGCGTATACAATATAACGTAATATAGTATACGTTATTATAAGTACTCTTGTATTATACGGTCCGCGTCAAGAACGATATTATTTCATTTTAGTTCAGGCGTATCGTGGATTTAGATGGATTGCACTTCGAAAGTATTATATTATTATATACGTACGTGTATAACGTGTATTATATTTATTGAACGTATAGTGCGCGTTTGACGTTTTAAACGGCTGCTGTTATCGTTTTATTTTTTTTTATTTTTTCCGGAAACAGACGATACGGAATTAATATTGTATTTATTTGAACGGGTAAAAAACAACGACGACGGGGCGGCGGCGGCACTGTTTGACAAGCCGATATCGGTATCGCACGTACAACAACTAACAAAATAACAATGATCGAGTGGCGCGAGTGCTATAATAATACTGGTGCGCTGGCACATTGTAATAATATTATGTCGTACATTATGTTATTATGCGAACAGTAAGCCCGTTTTTGTCAATACACTGATACAACGGATGAGCCTAGAGCAAGATGTTTTTATTTATGCACTGTACAGCCCAGTAGATAACTCTGTATGAAAGAGACTTTAGTTTAGTTAGATTTTTTAACATAATAGACAGGTGCCTACGCTACCTGTATTAATTCCATTGTTGATACGATTCCTTTTAGATAGTACTGTATATGATGTTTTCAAGTACTGCAGAGAATATTAAATCTGACTTGCATTATAGAGATTTATAAATTATAATACTATAAACATATGACTTATAATTAAAATTATAGATGACAATACGTACAATAAACTACATTATAATTTTATTTAATAACTAATTGTGTTTCTTGAATATAATAATAACTTTGGAATTGTATTCTTCGAATTAGATACAACTATAATAATTTATTAGCCTTGAAAAAGTTTTGCTTGGGCATTGGATATTTGTAGCGAATCGTACAAGCTGTATGTTCTGTTAAAAATTGATCAAAAAAGGAAAATACGTTTTTCAATTTTTTCATTCACAATATATCCAGAACTGCAACCGGGTGATGACGATAAATAAACAAAATAAATTTCGAAAATTATACAGTTAATCCAAGTTTTGTGTGTAAACATCCCAAACAAATTATCAGAGTGATATTGAAAGTTATTAAATCGAACACAAATAATGCAAAAATATTTAAAAAAAAAAATAGATTAAAATGAAATTTTTATAAACAAGTATTGTATTCTTCAGACGACCTATTTTCGTGTAGGAATTAATCGGCACACTCTTATTTGATTTGTGCTTTATACTCCTACTGCAGCTTATTAGTCCATATAAACATCTATACTATAATTGTTAAATATTCTATACAAAAGTTGTATTTTACTTTGTATTTGCTGAATTTCTCAATTAGAAACCCCCCCAAGAACCCTCTGAACATTTAGACAAAAAGAAGGTAAATTCGTAATATTACAATCCGATCAGTGATCACATTCTCAAGCACTTAAACACTTATTATTTTTGTTTATCTCTTCTATGATGTTATGGCAATAAAATATTAAATAACATGATAAAACAATTATATAATAACATTAATAATTTATTTTATTATAGCACGTGTCATATTTTAATGTATTTTAATAATCATACTCTGAATCAAGAGTTGCACATATGAATTCTTTTTAAATAAAAACTGAGGGGCGAGTCAAAGTTCAGACCCCAGCCCCTTATATTAGGGAATTAAGTGGATATTATTTCACGCCATGCATGTTATTTTGCCTATCTAATGTCACCAATATCAAGCTCGGTGGATTTGCTTTATTATTCTTGTAATCTTAATGTACTTCGTTTTTTTCATGTTAACTCTTAAACCAATGTTTTATAAATATTTCATTATTTTATTCGTATTTAAGCATCAATATACAAATACAATAAGAAATATATTTAATTTTTTATAAAATGATGATGTAGACTACAAATTTATCTTGGCTTATAAGATAGATATTTAACTAATGAATTTAATGTTGCTTCCAATTTATTTATATGGGCTTGGTGAGCAGAACCCCAGTATGGCAGTATACCATAAGATAATAAATTTTATCCTTATTATCCAAAATAGCTCAAATTTTATGGATAGATATGACCATATGACCACATATAGGATATAAAGATTAGCATTATTGGATTATGTTTGTGCTTGATTAGATGCGACAAATGACAATATTCGTGCAATACTAAAATTGCTTACATATTTGAACTTAAAATTATTTACAAACTTATTCGGTAGTTACTAGTCAATAAGAATTTATATTCGTTGTGTGATGATTGTCTTCAACACTATAAAACATAATATGTGTTATAATAATATAATATATATTAATTATAAAGTAAAAACCAACTGATTGTCATCATCGACAGCTTATAAGCACTTCAGATGTGGTTTTAGTTGTGTATTTACCAAAATATGCATTTAAATTTTTATAAGATAAACATAAAAATATAGTTACAAAAAAATATTTATTGAATACATCAGTGATTGGCTATTTGTCTTAATACCGTATAATTGAGAAATAAAATAAAATAAAATAATTAAGAAATAAAATTTATAATTCACATTCCTTAGTGGAAATATTTAATTTTTGAATATAAGTGATCGGTGATTGGATCGTATTATTAATTTATATTAACTGAAGCTCCGTTCAACGTCACATGATGTATTCAATCTTTTATCGTATACCTATTGTACCGTAGGATTGTATTTATAAAAATAAAATTTATGTTTGACAAAAATCCAAGTTTTATACTTTAATCAGCAGAGCTAGAATTAAATACAAAATATTAATATTAAATCATAAATATTAATTACGAAATATATTATAAAACATGCATTTTTCGCATTCTTATAATCGAAATATGCAATAATATTTATTTTATCCAAAATATGCAAAAAACATGCAAAATTAAAACACCACCATTTATCTCATCAAGAGGTAATTCGAAGATATTACTGACAAAATCAATAATCAGAAATCGTAAAAAAACATGCTGTTGCATATACATCCTAGCCCTGATTATAATATTATATTCTAACTTGTTTTATTTAAAATCATAATCATATATTATTTATAATAATTTATGAGAAATTAAATTGTTATCTCCGTAGTAATTATCTAGAACATTATGATGGTTAATTATTTTGTAAATTGTAGCCAATCAAATAAAAATAAGAATTCTATTCATTAGTCGGTACTTATTATACATAATCTCCATGATATATTCTGCAAACAATTATATCATATATTTTATCCATTGGTACCTACCGGTTACTATTATTATTATTATTCTCATAAGATAAAAATCTAACAAAATTAATTCTTTTTTTTTTAATAGCTATTACTTAATAAATATTATGAACTATTATATTTACTCAATTTATATAATATATTATATAAAATTTATTGCGGCAAAGAGGAAAAACTTTGCAGGTCAAGTGCCAACATTTTGTAATCGAGGTTTTAAAAATGGTTTGCATGCCAAAAAAAATAAACATAGCTACCAGTTTATATATACAAAAAAAAACAAAAACAAATAAAAATGTTAACAAACATAATTGTTAAAAATCTTTTATTATTTTATCTCATTTTTAACAGCTTATTTAAATAACAAAATGGGGGCCAACGAATACTATAATATTTATTCATCTTTAGTTATAACCACGTATTTCTTATAACAATAATAACAACTTTTTTTTAAATTTAAATGTAATAAATGGAATTGTATTATAAAGTTATTAAACATTTTTTTCAATTGAATTAAAAACAATATCGTCGAGGTAAAAATTTAATTTACGAAGCTTCATCGAAGTATTTTCGAATTTATGAAATTTTATCTTTTAAACCCGATATATTTGTCAAGAGAAATAAATAAATGACACAACATTTTTCATTATTTCACATTGCAGTGAATTGACAAATGCTAGTAAAATGATCGAAATAAAGGTTTTTATGTTTGCACATCAAGACGAAATCGCTGCGACCGAGTAAAAAGACATTGAGTTATAGCTTGGCAATTGCAAACGATTATTCTTTTCCTGCAAACATTGGGTGAATATTTCTCAGCCATTATAATATATAAATGATAAACAACTTGGTATAAAATATAATATTAAAAATTACAATTTTAGTTATGTTTTTCTTTTACTTTAAACATTTTAATTTTAAATAGGTATCAATAATTGTACTATGCCCCCCCCCCGGGTCCCGCAAATCGTAGTGACGGCCCTGACTATTATGTAATTAAATTATGCAATCATAAAAAATGTATTGTACGTACCTACCTATGACACTTCAATATAGCTTTTTTGCAGATATACTAATACAATAATCAATATTGTATATTATCTGTTTATTATCATAATAATATTAAAGCGAATTGACCTATTATTAAACTTAAATATAAGAACATTATCTATGTTCTTTTGTGGACTTTTTAAAATGTTTAATTTTTAAGTGATTTATTATGAGTATGCTTATGTAAAATATTAAAATGTAATAATGCTCAGACCTCGTTTAAAAATTAAAATATTGTAAAAAGCCAATTCTTATTTTCAAGTTTGATAATGGGTCGATTCACTCTTATAGTCTAGTAGTTTTGATACTGTGATGGACCAACCTTCTTAGTCATACAAGGTAATATTCCACTCTTGGATTAAGAACAATAATAGTTATTGTAGTAATTGATTAATTACATTTTAAAATACATTATAATACAATGACTGCATAACTAGTGTTGCATAAGATATTTATAAGTGACTCTCTCAGAAATCAATAACTATTGGGTGTTGTTTAATTTTTAGATTTATTGTAGATTTGAGTGACATTATATAAATTATTTTAATCATATTGAAAAACAATTAGCGATTAATCACAAAACTAACAGTGAAATTATTAAACGTTCATGCATATTACCTAATTTAAAATGTTGAAAATGTTTGCGTCAACGCGGCGGTACGACTAATTTACCGGAATAAAAAATGTTATCATTGTTCTATTCTGGAATTCGTCTACCAATTGGTAACTTTTTATTGTCCGTATTTTGTGTATTCGTCCAGCAGGTAACCATTTTTTATCAATATGAACACCGGTATTCATTCCGCAACCGCGGTCCATGTTGTCGAAGTGTTATTGCAGAACACCGCCGAAGAACGGAAAACCAGAAATTTGATCGTCTAATTGGGCCAAACTATACCATATTATATCAATACGGTAAACGAAACTGCACCAGAACCGGAATCACCGCTTCGTGTGTTTAAACGATTACGAAGCGGGCGAGAAGTAGAACATACCGCGAGATAGCTAGGCCAAAACTATAAGCGGATTTCAACGTGTGTCGTTATTACTATGCAGTCGTTCACAAATATTTAACTATGCATAATCGTAGTATAGTGTGAATTCGATTTAAGTTTAATAAATAATTAGTAAAGATCTGGCCTGAATGTGCCTAGACCACAGAATTATTGTTTTTTATAAAACGCCCTAGTGCATGGCGAGAACAGAAAGGTATTAAATTTTGCTACATTCTCTTGTCCAAAATTTGTATACTTACATAATTTATATCGTCGTATTATGCATAATAACCATGCACTATTTTATAATATACTACTACCTATGCTCCTCAAGTCTTGATAGTATTGATGCTGCTTTTATATATATTTGTAAAGGCATGAAAGTCGGTAAACAGTATAATACTAATTCATATTATGATTTTAAACATAATAAATGTATATAAATAAATACTTAAACCTAATTTGAAAATGTTTTTTTTTTTTAATTTTATGATAAATACATATATATTCAATCGTACCAAACTAACAAATAATACACCTAAGAATGTTTACAATTTTACATTCTCAATGTAATAATATGGGCATAATAGACTGTATAATTATATAAATGATAATACTGTTCTGTATATACTTAATATTATTGTAATGCATACAAATACTGAAATCTACAGAACTCTGAAGAGTGAAGTCTGAGCTCATTAAAATCATATCTAAATGATAAATACTAATATTATTTATCGACCATAATTATTGTTTATTCGAATAAAGGTTTAAAGAAGTATATTTGTTTTACAGTTTTCTATGTTTACGGATTCACCGAGGTGTGTTATTTGACGATTGATAATGGAGGTTCAGCAATCCATAAATGAAATCGTAAGGGATTTCTTTTTCTTATAGCTTAAATTTTGAATATGGCGTAAAATAACTATAATGATACATTTTGCAAAGGAAAATTTAGTGAGTATATTTAACATGAAATTATTTATTTATGGAGAATAAAAAAAAACTCGCGGCATAAAAACTTCACAGAAAGAAAAATCCACCCGGTGTGGTTCAACAATCACCGAAACGCATACAAATACACCCATATATATGATTGTGTAAATAATCTTCGTCAACTATAGACGTTTTTGTGTCTGCATAAACACGTCTATGTAGCGATAAACAACAATACAAATAATAATACATACCATCGTGCGTAGAATACCAACAACATTAATGATCACTATATTATAATATAAATCATCGTTCTTAGGATATCAATAATAATAATATTAATAAAAGCATGAAATAAGAATATACCGGCCAAGGTGATAATTTAGAAGGATATACGTGTGAAAGGGTACATATCAATCAATGATATGCGATAGTCGATAACGTATTTTAGCATTCCACCCAATGGCCGAACGTGACTCTCTACTTTCCCATGATGCATGAACGGCGTAAAAAATAAAGTATTGCCGCCGCTTTATTACTCGTTCGAAAACGCACGAAATATACGATGAATAAAATTGTACTTATAAATTATTTTCTGACTAACACTAACTTATGTGACATTCAAATAATTACCTATTTATATCTTCCACTTTTAAAAATAATACCTCATGAGAAAGCGGACCATAAATTCTACAATTGTGTACATCGCAAATGCATAATTACCGAAAAACAAACACCGAAAAGGAAAATGTTCGCGATGTATATGGAATTAAGAGGACGCCATACCCGCATGTGTTGTCTTACTAACAATACTAACGTACATCATGACAAATTTGCGTTCAGCAGAACAAATTTTGTAATGTTAGTTTTAATATTAAAGTAAACTCACCTAGTTTTATCAAATTTAAATGTAAAAATATTATTTAGAAAATGATATAATATATGCTTTTATTGATGTTATTCTTACATTTAAATTTGATAAAAGGTAAATTTACTTGAATATTAAATCTGACATCACAAAATGTGTTTTTCTGAACGCAAATTTGTGATGATGTGCGTCAGTAAGACAGACGACACGTAAAGGTATGGCATCCTCTTAGTTCCATATTATGTCCAACAATATTGCACGATTCCGATGTCGCAGACATTTTCCTTTTCGGTGTCCGTTCGTCGATAGTTATGCCTTGCGGCGGATACAATTGTAGAATTTACGGTCGCTTTAAGATGTTTAATTTCAATGATAGCTAGTTCAACCGATTACCACAATCGGTAAGAAATAAAGCTCTACAATGTTCTGGTTAACGGTTAACTGTCTGCATCGGCAGCGGTGGTAGAAAAAGGTAAGTCTGGCACAATTGTGTTACACCCGCGCGCCCTAGAACATACGAAAGCTTGTTAACCAACGCTCATATTATTTGTTATTGTTATTATGAATTATAATTATTGTTATTATTATTGCATTTGCGCATACGTTGTTATGATTAATTTCATTTTCATATGTGTTTCGTATAATATATATGTCTCATTTAAACGACGAGTAGTTTATCGGTATAGAATATGCATATTATATCAATAGTCAATACTGCGCAATAAACTTATTGAAACTCTTTATTTCTTTAGTGTTTGACAGAATTATTTATAGACTTGGAAATCGCATAAAAGCGTAAATATCTTATAAATCGTGTATATAGGTAAATTACATTAATAATACAAATATGTAATTAGTTTTAAAATGCAGAAAAACATTTATACGGATAAAAATATTATATGCCTATGTTGGTTATATAATAAAAGATCAATTGGAAAATTAAAACTAGAAATAATGATTTTAAATAATTACTATATTAAAAATATATTTTTAAGTCATTATTTATCTTTTCAGACCATTATTTATATTTTTATTGCATTTTACATTACTTTATTTTATCAATTCCGTCACTTAGCATATTTTTTTTTACGCATATTTTATGAATTTAATTATTAATAATGTCTAAAGGGCTGTAGATTTAGTAGTGAATTTTTTTAGCTTATTGTAAAAAGCTTTCTTTAACAGAATGCTTGAATTATTTAAACTTTCATTTTATATTTTTTACTATTATTGAATTTTTAGGGCATTGAGTTGGCTGCTTTTTTCCTTTTTATCACTACTTTTTAAACCACATTTTTAATGTTTTATGGTGCATTCATGTCATTTCATGACTCTTATTATAATTTATAATATAAACATTGCAATTATAATTAATTAAATTAAATTAGACATTATGTATTTTTTTAAAGTTAAATGATTTCAATTAAAGATAGTTGAAAAGAACATATTTTAAAAACACAAAAGAAGGAAAAGCCATTTTTTATAAATTTAATTTTGTTGACCTACATAATAATTTCTGCTTAAGTTTTGAACTACAAGAATATATTCTTATCATATTAGTATATCATATGCTATCTATTTTTATATATACCTATATATTATAATATGAATGTTAATTAATTTTAGTTTCCTATTTAAAAAATTATAAAAATATAAGGAATAATATATTAAATGCTATACAATATGAAAAAAATAACATATTCTTATATTTGTTTTTCCATAACTGACAATGTCGCTTCAATTTTTATACCTAATCGTGTTATATTCAGTAAAATTAAAAAAAATTTAAATAAAAATGTTTATGGTGCTGAATCATATAATGTCACCCTTATATTTTATTATTTATATATTATAATACACACGCATATATATGCAGCTAGTATTATTTAATTGATAGTATAAATAATAATCTCTATTTTTAAATTATAAAATTATGTATTATAAATTATAATACCTACTACCTACACATGATAAATAGAAGACTCTTCTATATAATTACTATATGTAACGTATTATAGTAGTATAAAAATACAAAAAAATAATTACTTAGGAGTAGGCTAAAAAAAGGTAAAAATAAATTTATTTCTATAAAATTTCAAAACCCACATTCTAACTAAGTACTTTTGAATCATTACATTTAAATGTGGTTTTATTTATTATATAACCCCCCAATTTTAGTTTTGTTATGGCTTAAATAAATTACATGGATATGTATATGCACATATAAGTCATGTTAGATCGAAAATTAATTTAAACGATTCTATTATATTTTAACTACGCACGTATAGTAATAATAATAACGTGTATATACATGCCATCTTTAGGGTTTAAGGGCACAAAATCACTTAAACTTAAAAGTTGAAAAGTATAGGTACCTAAAATACTTATTTTATTTATGGTATAACATTAATATGTAAGACGTTGGTATTACTTAGCTAGTTAACGATGTATAATAATATAGCATATAGATATTATTAAAAATAATTTTACGTTTCTATATTTTTAGTTTCAGTAATTAAAATAATGCAATGTTTAATAGGTATTATGCAACTTGAACATAAATATTAAAATGGTGTTATTACACGTACCCAGTGGAGTTAAGGCTATAATACTACGACGGTATCGTACAATGTTTCGTGGAAATGGCCTATTCATGTCGATTTTATACAGCCTGATACATAATATGAATAAAATCTTTAAAAAAATACCAAAGGTTGTGTTTATGTACTAAAAAATATATTCTAAGGTAGGTACTAAACATATACGTATATTATAAAGTATAAATGACTACTTAAACAGTTTAAACTTGTAAAACAGCTATTATTATCATTATTATTATTATTATTATTATAATTCCACAACTAAAAATTAAAAAAATGAATTATAAGTAATAAGTAAACTTTTTCATTTTTTATGTTAATTTAAACTAATGACATCAATATATTTTTCGCAGAATTATGATAATACCTGTAAGAATAGCAATAAAATATTATAATATATTATACATAAATATTGTACATAAACATAATTATACATATATTATACGTTATAGTAGTTACTATTTTTATCGTGCCAAGTATCAAATTTTAAATAGAAAAATCACAAATAATAATTACAAAATATGTCCATACAAGTACCTACAGTCTGTAAAAAAAAGAATAGTTCTAGTTCTCAATTTTTATTTCAATAATAAAAATTTAAAAGATTTTGATCAATTGACGTACAACAATATTTGTGAAATGGTTGATGACACGAGATCTTGAACAACAAAATTGTTGTAGATAAGTTTTTGGAGGGAATTTGGATAAGTTACTATTAATAGATTTATTTTAATTGTTCAGACTATACTCAAGTTCTTCTGTATATCTGCCGGTGAATGACCATTAACATGTGGATTATGGTTAATGAAAGATAGCATGATTATAAACTATTTTAAGGGCAATCAGAATACGATACGAGAAACATGACACGACAAATATCACGGCCTTAGAAGGATAATATATAGCTGTGAACTCAGCTTTACTATTACCACCCGGCACGCCTATCTCGGTCTACGGAGGATCAGTGGTAGAAGTGTATAACTATTTATGTCTTAATACCTAGGTTAACTAATATACTGTACCTATAACTTATGAATTTCAACCTTAGAAACGTTTCAAATGTCGGTGTTCATATTTTAAGATGTTTACTGCAATCGAATTTTCTCATTTTCTCTTTCAGCACCCGAACAAAACAATGAAACACACAATTTAACAGTTTTCTATCACTGCCATTAAGAAACAATTAAGTATTTTGTCAATCACAATTTTTGTTTATTTTTACAATATAAAATAAAATTTCACACGTCATAAATTGTGGTGTTTGGATATACACTTAAATACATAATACATAAATATATATTCTCTATAGCCTCACCTCAACTATTTCGAGAACACAGCCAAACCATCAATAACACTGTGTCTGCATCAACCCTACAACTATACCGATTACTAAGTTTCAACTTTTAGAATCCAATACTTCATATCCTAGGGATACAACAAACCGAACACCTGATCGAGTGTCATTTCTGTATTGCTTCGTGCTAATCATGAGCGCTACTTGGGGAGAGCTTGGGAGTGCTTAGCACTCCCGATATCAAAATTAGCACACTCATAACTGTTGGATCCTTGCAGTTAACGATTACCTGTGAAAGATTTTTTTCTATAATGTGAAGAGTGAAGAATTAGCTTCAAACAAGCATTCAACAAAATCGTTTTAAAAGTCTAGCTTCAATATGTATTGAAAGAGAAATTACCAATAACATAAATACTGAAAACATTTTAAATAAGTTTGCATTAACTAATAACAAAAAAATTAATTTATTATAACGATGTATTAGTGTTATGATACTATATGCTATATTATATTAAAATATTTTTTGTGTTTAATAATTTTGCTTATCATAAATAATGGGGGCTCTTATGTTGTACCATAGGTTTTAGTACTCCCATACATTTTACTCTAGTTGCGCCCGTGGTGCTAATACCTATATAAGTTATAACTTTACTTGTTTCCTTTATCTACCTACTTTACAAAAATTATAACTGGCTTAATATTAATTAATTTACTATAGACCAGGAGTGACGAACCTTTTTCGGGCCAACATTTGAAATCAAAATTTTTGAAATATGCTTAGATGACAAAAAAGGACGGTTCACAAAGAATAATTAAAATTACTATAATAAAGATATTTAATAAAGTTTAACAAAGTTAATTTGGATTTTTGGAAATGGAAAGAGATATTTTATCATGTACTTATTTTTTTTTTTTTTTAATTTTACAATCAATGAACAAAAACAAAAATAATAACAAAAAACCAAATAAACAACTAATAGTTAAATTAAAGGCATTATAATTTTCGTCATGAACTGAAATTCTATTTATTATTATTATTTTATTTTTTATCTTAATCGTATAGATTTGATTAGATGAAAAATAAAAAAAAATAAAAAAAAAGTATCAGTCATATAATTATTATTATTCTGTGATGCAACAGCATGAACGTAATATTATTTTAATAATAGAATAACAGAGCATTTAAAACGTGGCTAAAAATATCTCGACTTTATATTAAAAATGTACGACTGTACATCTGTATCTACTAACCTGCTTGTCATCACGGAGTTCGGTCAGTTCGAACGACAGTGGCATCGTAATAAGAAATAACAGTCAAATAGGTGTACTCAAATTTTTGTTCATTAGGTAGGACGTAGGTTCCTAATACCTATCAATGTATTAATTTTTTTCTTACTTTACTTCTATATTTATAAAAATGAAAAAACCACCGATAATACACTACAATTAATAACCTGGAAAAATTTATCAAGCGAGATTTATCTCCCCAATCGGCCTAATCACCCCCGTCCCTCGTTTATTCACCGCTGAGTTAGATTAGGTTCATGAGTAGTTCGTTGAAAGTTCATAATTTCTCACCAGAGTACGCTAGTATTTATCCTAAGGCCAATGCCCGATATTTTATGAACGTTGTGATTTATGAAGTTGAACCCGGACATTTCGCTATCAAATTTTAATTTTGCGCTTTCCCCATTCCCCAATGCAATTCCTATTTTTAAAAGGTCATCAATATAATTATAATAAAGAGTAAAAGACCTAATACTATTCCTTGAGGTACTTAGAGAATATGCTATCTCTTACTCTTTATTAAATACATTGTTAACCTTTACCCTTTGATACCTACTGTCGAATGCCGATATAGCCGATATAGGTATGACTTATAACAATTTGATTCAATCTTTATCACTCAACAATATTCTTATTTTTTTAAAAGTAATGAATCAAATGATTTTTTTGAATACAAAAAAACAACTAAAACTTTTTTTTTGAATTTAATTAATATAAATATTTTTTTAGAACAATAAAGTGCACTATTAATTTATAAACTAATAAAATATTATTCTTATTAAAAACTACCAGTCTTATTTTAACACATTTTTTAAAAACTTTAGAGATAGCAAACTTAAAAGTTATTGGTCTATAATTCATACAATTTTGAATGTATTTTTATTTTTTTATAATGCTTAAACCACTATTTTTTTTTAAAAATCGATGGTATAATTTAATTAAATTTATAGAATAATTGTATTATATATTCATTTATTTATTTACATCAATCAGACTATTTATATATTCTGTAATATATATGTTATGGGTAGAATACGAAAATGGATAGGTAGTGTCCACATTACTTGAATAATGTATACCTTATCAGTATGAACAGTATAATGTATAATTATCCACCAAATGTACACATTATTCTGTATTTTTTAAAACCTTAATTACCGATAAGAGATTATAGCATTATTAATAACAATAATTAGCATTAGCTATTTCACGCAAAAAAATGTTGTAGTCTATACTTCTAAAACCTAAAGTATCTATTAATCTATATTAATCTATAGTTTCTAACTATTAATGGTTCAGACCATACAGAAAATTGTTTTCTTGAATAAAGTTGAAGAAGAGTGTCATTTTTATTTCCGAGTTTGTATAATATTAATTATCGCTATTAGACACAATCACACATTTCTATCTACTTCTCTAGTAGTCTGATTATATTATATTATATTATTATATCAGTTGACTCTTAACTGTATCGCCAACATTGCGTGGTGACTGGTAGGACTATTAATTTGTTCATTTTATCGTATTTTATAATTTTACTATAGAAATATTACCTACAATTGATATTTTATCGTATTTTATTTCATCAAAACACTTTATTCACTTAAAGGTAGATATGTACAACAGGGTCTATTCTAAGGACTGTTAACAACGCAATAAACCTTCCACTCTATCATAGGTCACAATTATAACTCTACTCCAAATGTAAAAATATCATTCTTTGTATAAATATACTAAAAATATATTAATATAACAATATAATTAATAAACGTTATAAAAATAAATATATTTTGACCAAACAATTTTTAATATATAATTTTATTGCGTAATATACGTAAAAAAAATAAGTTTTAATAGTTTTAATTATACCTAAGAATTCAATATAATGTAGTAGGTTAAATAGAAGAGTAAAAAAAATATTACATTATATTTATATATTATATAAAATTATCAACAACATAAAATTGTATTTCTAACAACGCTAACATTTTTTCAATATCATAAACAATGCTCAACAGCGCCTTACATTATACCCTGATGTACAAATTATTCGATTAATATACTAAATAAACGCTTTACAAATAATATTTTTACTTTTTCAATAGGCATGAGTAATATTCACATTATCCGATTTTCATACCCTACCCTACCAGTAACATAAGTCACACACACACACACACACACACACACACACACACATATGAACAAAAATGAAATAAGTAGGTAGTTCCATTGATTATAAATAGTACTAGGATTTAAAGTAAATTTCAATATCTATAAATAAACTATAAATATTCAATGAGTAGAAATAAGTATAAACTATAAGTAAAACAATATAATAGGCTGATGGTCTATCTCAATAATGTGTGGGAGACAGTGAAAACAGGTCGTCCTCATGTCTAATAGTCACTACAAATTAAAAATATTAAAATATTAATAATTTCGCATGACGTGATACAAACAATTCACCAAAACTATCTCAATTGATATAAAACGTAATATAGCACAATGGGTAATTGTAATATAATAATACATCCTTAATTAAAACCATTTACCCATGTCGCACCCGATATTGACTAATTTAAAACACAATACTCGTACTTGGTGACGGCGTTTGTAATCGACTTACGAATAAATATTATTGTAGCCCAAAGGCCCTCTAAACTGTAAAGGTAACAAAATGAAAAACGCATGGTAATTGAATAATTGATATTATTGTAGCGCTACCTGGTGGTACTGCTAGGAATCGTTACACTTCCAATACAAACGGTGCGCCACCGCCGATACCGCCGCACCGTCGCATTATCTTATATAATCACAGATAACGATATTTCTACATGGCCGTGATGATAATAATTTATTAAAATTCTCGACATACAGTAAAACCGATACCGTTGATAGCCGCATTTGGGATCTAAAGGTTAGGCCGTCCGTGCTTAATTAGATGCGACTAGCGACAAAACGTGTGCTGTGCGTTGAAAGAGCGCGCACACTAGCGCTGATGAAACCCATTCGCCGTATGGCAGTCACTAACTGTTAGTGCTATTCCATACGCGGCAGTCGTTATCGGTGCTCTCCAGTCTCGTGTTTCGGACTTCTCAACTTTCGACTATTCAACCTCTATGTACGTTTGAGCACCGGCTACTGGTGCTTGTGATTGAATTTAAACGCGGTTTTATTCTCGCGGTCGCGTAGTTGTGTGATGACCGTCTTCGATACTTAATCGTAGCTTTTGATAGAATCGTCATACATCATGATCGGTATGTTATAGTGAAAGGTTTGAAAACACTCGCGCCGTCATCGCCCACCCTGGCCATTTGACGGGAAAAGTTATAAATATATCTCACGTGTTGTTTTATAAATAACCAGGTAAACACATAACAATAGTATACTGTGTAATTACTTTATAACATTTATGTACATTTTTTTCTCGTGATATTTTCGTCTGGCCACGATTTCGATATTCGTACATTCACTATCTATTTACGCTGTCCATATCCAGTATTTATAGTGCGGCTATTATTGTGAAACGATATTAACGGATCTTGTGATTGCTACTGATTTTGTTTAAGTGCTTTACGTTACGGTACTTTGCATTACCTACCCTTGTTGCTGGAAAACAACATTTTTCTCGTATAAGTTTAGGTGCCCCCTCCCCCCTCGTCTATCACTTTATTTCTCTCCAAAGCACCTCACCTCGACCACCTGCTTTTGACTACATATGACTTGAGCATACCATTGTGGAGTGCAGTTATCTTTCATTACATATTTGTGCAGGAGATGTCTGGTTATTTACGCCATAATTCCAGGGTTGAAAATTTCTCCAACGAAATGGTCGATTACAGTGAAGCCGGCAACATCAACACATCAATCGATGGTAGAGTGAAATACTCTGAAAAAAGCTGTATGACTCAAGAAGAGCTGTTTGACTATAAGCACGAGTCATGTGGTAAAAATGTCAAGCAAAAAATGGACTTGTCAAAGAGATTGAGTGTAAGTAGTTACTACAAGTTGTATCTTAACTATCAACTGTATTCTACCATTATTAACTTAAATATTGTCTAATATCTCATTTAATTTATTAAATTGTTTTTAGGAGATAAAACTGGACAATGAAAAATCTCCTATTGCTAAACTCAATGAAATTATGTTGTTAAAAAAACAATCAATAGAATACAAGTTAGTTTCTATAGTAGGCCATGTACATAATCCAATTTTTAGATTTGTTGCCAAAAATGGTGAAATATCTGGTAAATAATTTATTTATTTATTTATAATAATTGTACATTTTATTTAACATTATTAATGGAAATTAATGGTATTAGCTTATGGAGAGGGTTCATCAAAAAAAGAAGCAAAGAAAAATGCAGCTATTGATTTTTTGGATAAATTGGATAACAATGATGGAAACAACACCATAACATCTACCACTTCAAGTATTTCACCTGATAAACATAGCCCATCAAAGTATAGATATACACTTTTACTAAAATAACATTTAACTAATTAGATTATATGGTTTATGTTCTATTTGCTTTCAGTGATGAAAACATTGTAGATGAATTATCAAAAACAAACCCTATTGGTGTGCTGCAGGAGTTGTGCATGGCTCGTCATTGGGAGTTACCTACTTATGAATTTCCACATGATGAACACAATGAAACACATAGAACTTGTTATTCAGTAATATGTTCCCTTAGGGATTTAAAATCTGTTGGTGAGTAACTTATATTTAAAAAATTAAACAATTATATATTTTAATTATGTAGTATGTTTTGTTACATATAACATTTAAAATAAGAAATATCAATTATTGAATTTATTATTGTTATAGGTAATAATGATTAATTATATTTGTAAAAATATTGTTTAATTTAAAAAAATGGCTTGCATGATCTATACTAAATACTGAATTTTTATGTTTTTATTTATTTTTACTGAGAGTATGCAGTTCAAATTGGATAAGTTTTTTCCACTATTCATTTTTCTATGAATTGATAGACAGTTAAACACTTGTATCTGTAATTTTAATCATACTGTATAAACATTTTTACTGCATAAAAACACATATGTCAAGGTTAAAGAATATTTTATAAAAAATTTAATATTTTAAAACCATTGAAACCATTAAAAAATTAGCTTTTATTTTTATTATTTAAAACATGTTATTATTATTGTTTTTTGAATTCATAATTCTGAATTTTATGTATATAACTATGTGTTACAATCAAGTACACTATTATATAACCATAATATAAATTAAATATGACTGTTTGAATACCAATCTATCTTATAATTTTTATAAACATCACATAACAACTGTTATCTTTATTTTTTTATGCATTTTATAAAAAATAATTTCTCCCAAAATGAATATTTATGTATATAAAAGATTATTTTGATGAAATTATAAAGCATAAAAACATTTTTTTTCTTAAGATTTTAGGTACATATAAATCCAGACTCTAGTCACAACTTTTATCAAGAAAAACGTAACATAAGTCAATAGACCCAATCAACTTGTAGCTTTTTTATAGACTATTTAAACGATATAATATGGTCAGGTATTGATTAGTTAATTATAACTTATAAGATATAGGGAGAATTGTAGGATTCTGTAGGTATAATTACCGTAGCCAAGGGCAGATAGATAAAAGGATCTTCAATATATTTAAATTATCACAAATCGATTTTACTTATTACTTAGTTTTATTTCCTATTAAATACTTAGAAACAATTTATCATGTACTTACAAAGGAAGAAAAAAAATATTTATATAATTTTTTTTTTTTTGTTTTTATTTAAATATTTATTAATATTTAGAATAGTTGGCCAACGTTTCGTTATCTTGTACAGTTCAGTTATATGAAAAGTGTTAATGTTTTAAATGCATACAGTGAGCTAACTGTTCTTACATGTTACTAGTTAATATATATTGTCAATTTAATTAACAGTTATTGTGTGTGTGAATATTATTGTATTGGTGATCAATTGACCATATTGTAACTTTAATGTAGAGTTGGTATATAGTAAGGTAAAACGTGGTGAAGGAGTCTGAGTTACCATTTACAATACTATTCAGTGTGAAATATTATGTGTCCCACGTATGGTGACTCTTTGTTTGTATTTTGACTAATGATAACATGGAAATCTTTTCTATACATCACTCTTTAGAATCCCTAGTTCCAAAAATTGATAATCTTCATCCTTCCTTCGATATTTTTCTTAAGCTTACAAACCCAAGATTCTATCATTTTTTCTGAAAGTTTTTACTTTTGTTAATAATATTATTAATCAGAAAGATTTTATTATGTGTTATTCCATGTTTTTAAGCACAATGTTTATGTAACTTTAAGTTCTGATGTTAATAACTTTTAAATTTATTATTATCAGTTGACACATCTTGTTTATTTTTAATTATTATTTTTTTCTCAATGTACTTCAAATATGTTAATTGTTATGTATGTTGTCACTGTCAAAATAATATTTGTCATGAAATTATATCACTTACTGTAATATTACTCTAAAGGGTTCTTATCCATTTATAAATATAATATAAAAATATGTTTTTAAATAGGCGAAGGAAAAACCAAGCAAGCAGCCAAAAGAGAAGCTGCTCAAATTATGTATGACCAAATAAAAAATGTTTCTCAACAGAGGATCTCTACGGGTAATAACTTTGAATATCCATTTCCTGCTCATTCTATGTTGAGAGACACTGTGGAAAGTAAGGATATACATTACTTAGATGTTCTGCAGCCCTTGAAGCTATTCTTTAACCGTTTAAAATCATCTCAAAAGCAAAGTTTAAGTAGATTAAGGGTAATATAAACATTTTATTTATCCTTGCCAAATACATGTGTTTATATTTTTATTCATTGTTTACAGAATACACACTCCATAATTGAATTAAAAAATAATGCGATTGAATTTTTATATGAAATTGGAAATGAAGAGAATTTTAACATCACATACATACTGATAAAAAAGGATCTAAGTAAGAAATGAGTTAAAATAATAGTGATCATTTTTTTATTTTTTGCTCTTTATTTTTTCAGATGATATTGGAATGTTGATGCAATTAGCTATCACTCCTCTTTTGTTGTTTGTGGGTACTGGCAGAACTATGCAAGAAGCTAAAGAAATGGCTGCTTATATTGCTCTATCATATATAAAGCTTTTGTTAGAAAAGTAGAGCAACAACAATTTAACTTGCATATTACTCGTGCTTGCCTAATACAGTTTGTTGAGCTTAAAAATGTTTATGATATTAGTACAGTACAAATTTTTGTTATTTCCTACACAATATGGTCTCTAGATTCCTATAACTCAAATTAAGAAGGATCTAAAATATTTATTTTTTGTATGATTAAATTTTGTAATAATCATTAAACACTAATATTTTTTTTTTTGCTACATTGTTCCTTTCACATTTTAATTTAAATATTTAAAAACCATAAATTAATGTAAACTATTTTGTCTAATGTTTATATTAAAATGTTGTATTCTAATATGTTTTATTTAATATCATAGCCATACACATAACACATATTATAGTATGTTTTATGTGAAATTAAAATGGTGTCTCCTTAACAATTGTCCACAATATTATGACCGTGTACATAATTATACTAAACTATATTCACTCTACACATTTTAATAACAATATGCTGTATTTTATTTTATAAAATGTTTTGTTATACTACTACAGAAGATGGTTATAGTCTTTCATATTATGATATTATAAGTATAGTAGAATATTGTTTATAGATTGACACCTATAATTATATAAGACCATAATAATGCTGGATTATTGATAGAACTAGATATTTGGGTAAAAATTAGAATTTATTTTTATTACACTTTTATTGAATTATGCATATAGTGTATAAATATAATGAATATCACCAATAATTTTGTAATTTTTGTTAAAATTCTTACAACGTTATAAAAGATTCAGTTACATTAAATTATTAAAGCGATTATCTAAAAATAAAATTATAGTTAGATATGGTAAAAATATATCGAAATATCAAGACTTTACCTACTGCATACACAGTAAATAAGGCCTTAGAAGTAAAATCTTATTATAATTTTATTTGTTAAATATGTTACAAAGTATAATATCATGGCGGAGTATAATACCTATAATTGGTATAATTAATATTTAGTAACTCGTGAAGAATGTATTAATTGTACACATAAATTAATTTTAAATATTGTAATAATATTAATTATAAATACTACTAGAAGGTTAAGTATTCATGATCTTAAATTGCCGGTAAATGAAAATGATCAATGGTCATGGGCTCATAGCAGTTTCGAATCACGGATAGAAGCCTGTCAACTGTATTATTAAATTTCATTATTTTACACAGATATAATATTATCTGATTATTTTTCTCATTTTATAATTGTATTGAAACAATCTGCAAAAAAATAAAATTTAAAAATATTCGACATAAGGAAGTAGAAAATTGTATACAAAAGTATTTGGCACAACAAGCATTTGTAGTAAAAAAGAAAAAAAGCTGCAATCAAACAAATACTGCAGATGATGATTTAACTTCAAAAATATTCATAAATAGGATGCTACATCCGCATGCATTATCTTTGTCTTACAAAAACGTGGCATAACAAATTGTACATTCTAAATAATTCATTTAACTCCTTTATGTTTAATAATACACTAATTTACCTAATATTAAATTAAAAAAGAAAAATATTATTTTGTGAACCTTATACATTTTGTTTAATTACTGTAATATTAAGCATAAAGGAGTTAATATGGATTATTCTGAATGTACAATTGGCTATTTTATGTTAAGGCAATACAATGCATGTAAGTATAGCATTCTTTTAATGTATAAATATTATTTATTTTTATTAAAAAGTTTCAAATGTGTAAGTATTTATATTAATATGTTTTAATATATTATATATTCAAAAATGAAGTATTATTATAATATTATTATTATTATTATTATTATTTTTTTTTTTTTGATAGTAAAATTAGAATTTATTTATTTTAAATATTCTATAAAAGTATAATAATATTTTTCAGATCAGTACATAATTTATTTTTTATTATATAAAAAAGTTATCATGTCATATATTTTTTTGTTGATATATTAATGTTTACAATATAATAATCTTTATGATAATAAAATTATCATTTTGTTTATTTATTAAATACTATTATTATTTAATTCTATATAGAAATAGCCATGTTTTGTACATTGTGATAAATCTAAGGAATATTTTTTTCTTAGATTTGATATATATATATTATTATTTATACTATATACTAGTATCTTAACAAAACTATAGAAATTTTTTAATTATTGACGGTTTTTATTATTTTATCAGTAATGAAGTTCAACTATGAATATTGAATACAAAATTAAAAATATCAATCCAATATTTGGTCAATTATTAATTTTAAATATTTTTAAAAATATTGATGAAGCAATGTTATTGAAATAATTTATAAATATTAAACATTGTTTAAGCAATATTCATGCAAGATTATTTTCAATATCCATTTAATATTGGCACAAAATATCAATGCATGATTGTAAACATTATATAAATTCATAATTCTATGTGGCCAAATAAAATTGCTAGGATATTGTATGGATATAAAAAAATGTACATTCAACTCGTATGCAACATCCATTCAATTTCACCATTTAAAATTAATTATTCATACAATATCGAAATAACATTTTTTTGCTATCTGGGAGAAACCCTAGTTGTGATTCTAGTTGGGATCTAGTGTCGCTAATTTGACTGGTATGTATGCACTCGTGAAAAAAGACGACATGGTTACACCGAAACCCAAAAGTGAAAATTCATTTTGCACTTTTGCATCTTAGTAGTGGGATAAAAGTGCAAAAATAAATAGTTTTATCTGATGTAATATTGTATCTGTTCACTATAAATTTCAGTTTAAAGTTATAATGGAACCTCAATTATCTGTGTTCGCGATTAACCGTTGTCACTCTTTCGAAAATTTAAAAATAATTACTGACCGTAAATATATATGTAGTTACAATCGAATATTTTATATTATATTACCTACATAATAATTTAATATACGATATCGACAAATGCGTGTTTATGACGTTTTTGACGATAACAATAATAAATGAAAAGTGAAGTAAGGAAAATTATTTCAAACCAAAAAAAATAAAGACAGATAACTTCATATTTTAAGCTCTGATAACTCGTTATGTATAATATTATAATATCCATAAATGGATGTATAACATTATTGTATGCATTTCTAATTATAATTAAATAACAAATTGCATTATTATAAAAAGTCTCGATTAACCGTTTCTTTTATCCGTATGACACCCTCCCCATCATTACCCCGGATAATCGAGGTTCCACTGTATATTTATTTCTTGGATATACCATAGTATTTTTATGTTTCAAAAACAACTACACTGATCGAGTTCAGTTGAAGTCCACTATTATAATTTATAATCATCGTACATTCATGTCGTATTGGTATTTTAATATTTTATCGTAACATATTACGGTGACGGTTTATAATCATTTAATTGTTATCTTATAAATAAGTACAGTATAAACTTATATCAATTAATGGCATTTGGGGGCTCCAAAACCAACTCTAATATAAATGCATGGAACTTTTACATAGAAAAAAACAACTTCCAAATTGGACTACTTAAAAACTGTAGACTTTTCAAATTTAATTTTAAGGTACTCATTATAATTATACTAATTACTTTTAATATGAATTTAAATTTAAAATTGTTGAACTCACTTTAATACAACTTTAAAATCTTAATGAATAAATCATAATTATATAATTTTTGATAAAATACACTTTATTTTCGCAAAATTTATTTGCGCTTATTATGGAATATTTATTTTTTTGCTTTTGGGCTACGTTTGGTTCATATTTTGACTTTTGAGGCTCAATTGCGACTCGAAAGATCAAGTATTACTAATATCACTATACTACAAATACAGTAGTATACTATTACATACACTCGTGAAAAAAGACTACATGGTTATGCCGACCATTAACCCCCCTCCCCCCAAAAAAATCGTATCTATGCCGCTGTAATACAGCATGATTATTTTAACTTATACGCAGTTATAAGTTAAGTATATATATATTATATATTTGAACCTAAAAATTTTCCTTATGACTTAACGGGTTAGGTAAAAATATTTTATAATAATATTGTGTAATTTTATGACTAATTTTATTGTTGACGACCGAAATTATTGTATAATTTAAAAATTGTAAATAAAACAAATTGACAACGATAAAAATTTTAATATTTTTTAAGTTAAAATTGAATTGAATTTATATAAAAGTAATAAAAATGCCAACGGCACGTAGTGTTCCCAAGCGGTCACCCATCCAAGTACTAACTACGCCCGACGTTGCTTAACTTCAGTGATCGGACGAGAACTGGTGTATTCAACGTGGTATGGTCGTTGGCGAAATAAACTAAGAAAATAATAGTAATTAAATATCGTGATGAAATGTTAAAATTTTTCGATGGTGGTATCATTGATTATAAATATAATTGTATTGTATTTATAATCAATGGTGGTATAAAACAAGAATTGAATTCGGTTCATTTTCAATACTTTTAAAAAAACACTATAAAAAAACAAACACGAGACTCAGCATGGGTGTAAATAATTGAGTTTTGATTTTACAATAAAACATAGGTACTTATCTACTTATTTAAGTTGTCAAGTTATACTATTGGTAAGATATTTTGTCAAAGTACCTACCCACTAGTAACTAGTTAATAGTTACATGTTTCGTACTTGATACTTGCATAAATAATGAATACGAATTTCAATTGAATTAAAACTTATAGTGGCTGAATATTCTGTAATCTGTATCAGGGAATAAATTACCGCGTTCGTGTACAACATTGATCGACATTCGACACTATTTATAAATCAATTGTGATAATATATTTATATCGTACAAACACTATAAATGTATAATATAGGTAATGTATTAGCGTATTATTAGCGTATCATATAAACGTGTGTGTAGATGCATAGTTTATTTTGTTTTATTAAAATATATTTAAAAATTTGGGATTTAAATGTTCGTAGAGTTATAACAGGGCCGGCGCTAGAAGTATCAGCGCCCTAGACGAAACCATGTTTTGGAGCCCTTAACCCCCTCCTGTCTAGTTTGAGTAATAATTTATTTAATTTTTTTTATTTTTTAGTAAGTTTAAATGAAATTAGTAGATATGTAGTTTAGTATTATAACCTTAAAGGCTTAAAATTTATTACCTGATCATAGAATATTATAATAAGGATATAAACTTATAAAATTGCCGCATTGTGTAAAAAATAAAATAAAAGTAATAGTCATTTTAAATTTGATACTTATATCAATAATTCATATAAAAATTAGTTTATTTTACAAGTATAAGACAATTTCAGATGTATCTTCAATTAAAACGACATTAGATAATGAATATTTAAAATTGTCTGTAGATTGTTAATACGTATTAAAACTTAAAAAGATAGATTAAATAAAAATAATTTTCAGTGTGGCGTCTGCAACACGCCTACCTCGTTTATTTAAACTTAAGTGGCTGTCGATATTTATACCTAATTCTATCCAGTTAAGGAGTAGTTGGTTAGCTATTCCCACTACACGAACCGATCTTGTGAACCGGATTGTTGAACTGATACAAATAAAGTTTTCTAAGTTATATTTTACAGGTCCTAGAAACTTATGACCTGCGTTCATAAACTAACGCAATTGAACACGATATAGCAACGTATACAAGGTTTATTAAATATTTGAATAGTAATAATATTATACAGTACACTATCACCTGAGTAACCCTGTTCTTAAGGGTAGTATATTGAAGATCACAGGAGTAGCGGAGTACGAGTTGAAAGCACTTGAATTATTATGATTTATCTATAAGGTAGATTATTATACCTATAGTAAATCAAATAAATTATGTTACTTAAAAATGTAGAGATGACTGTTCTCTATTTCACGATTCGAACTCGACTGTCGGCTATGCAAATTATTTATATTATCGTACTCTACGTTCCTGTGTTCTGTCTACCTAAGCAATTTCATCAAGCGCGACATAAATGACGCGTCAGTAATCTGTAAATCGTTACACGTCCTGCAGGACAGTCGCCAGTCCTATAATAGTATTTAATATATATAGCATGTAAACTATACTTGAGCGACTGAGCATATAAACTCAAACATATCGATTAATATTTAATACTAAAATCAGTAAAAAAATAGTACGATTATGTAGTTTTCTGAAATGGGACGGCATTTAACTTTTATTGTTGTCCGGTATAATATGATACCTACGCTATAGTCATATAATAGGCATTTTGACAACATAATACGAACAACTTACAAGACTATTGTAATGTCGTACAGCAGTATTAGGTACGAATGACAACCGACGTGCGTGATGGAAAGAGTCAATAAGATAAATGTAATAATAACGACAAAACATTATAATTATTTTTCGCGGAAGTAACATTTATTTTATTTATTGTATTTGTACATACAGCATGTGATAATCACTCGTTCACTTGTACAATACACAATCAAATGCAATAACATACACACGAAAATACAATAATAATAATAATAATAATAATAAGTATGTAATATTCTATCGCGCGCACAACACGTAATAATAATAATATCATATTATAATCATATACACACGACACGACACAATACGTATAATAAAATAATAACACGTTAAAATATTTATATATATTTAAAATAAAAAATAAAAGTAATTTAGCGATTAATATAAAATATTATCGTATAATAATACGCGTGATGATGAAATAATAAATATATATGGGGAGGATCGCAGTGGTTGACATCGCCCGGTCATGCGCAGTCGTTCACGTTGGAACGTTTGCGGCGGTTGTCCGAATTTGGGCTCCGGACACTCTCGCACCCGTCTCGCGCGCCTGCTCCGCCAACCACGCAACCCGCGGCGCGTGTCCTCTTGGCGGCCGCCGATTCGCCGCCGCATATGTCGATGTTGGGTATGAACAGTCGCAGGGCGTTCGGTCCGGTCGGGAACTCGGCACCGGTGAGCTGGTCAACGGCCGTCGTCGCGCTGGCAATCCTGAGCTTGGTCACCGGGTTCATGGTCACCTCCAGCGACCGTTTGGTAACTACTTCCTGGTGCGTGTCGAACGCCTTGACCAGTTGGGCTACCGAAAACCTATACGGCGGACAGAAACGTGTAATCAGTCGCTTGTTATAATGTACGAGTATATTACATATTGCATCGCTTATTAATACCTATACGATGCACCTTCAATATAAACGTTTCACTTCGAATTTCGCGAATTTTAGACACGGCTATAACGATACGGATTGGCTAGGTGGGGGGGGGGTTATGATTTACGGGGTGTCTCGGTGTCCCGAAAATCTTTATCTGGATTTCGATAAGCCCAATAAAAATAGAATTCGTCAATGGTTGTTATAAATTCGTACTGCATTATGTGTCGTACTATGTTTAGTTATGAAAGCAGAAAGAATGTATGATAATAAGAAATAACTGCATAAAAAAAAAACCATAAGTAAAAAAAGTATTAGTTATTAAACGAAAAAATATTGATTTATTGTACTTATTACAATACTCTCCAAATATTTTAATCATTACTGTTACTCTGCTTATGTGTGAAATAAATATCGTTCTTAATTTTTAAACAATTAAACATTTGAGGAATATTTTAATACAATATTTTTATAATATTTGGATAAAATATTGTTATAACGTTTATGTCTATCAAAAAATGTAGTGTATATGTTTCTACACTATTTTAAAACATTCTAACAAACGAAACAAATTCAATGTATTTTCAATTTTGTTTTCAATATTTCCATAATATTGTAATATACTATGATATTATTTATTTTTATCGGTAGACACGTATTATGATCAAAATATTCTTGCCATTTTTTCGTTGGTATTTTTATCCAACTGTAACCGTATGTCATGACATTTTATTACAGTTTTTTTGTTTTCATGACACCCACTAATATAGCATTATTGTTGTATGCGTACATTCATGTATTATTCGTCGTGAATATCAGTTAAACGGTCGAAAAACAAATTAATTTTAGTTTTATTAGGTATGTACTTATTTTTACATACCAACGTCGACCTTTTTTTCTTAAGACCTTGACATATTCATTTACGGTTGAGCGTATGAAAGATGTTAGTTTTGTACATTCGCATAACAATATAGCATTCCTAATATTGTCGTTTTTAACGTGTTATATATCTATACGCAACATTTATAAAAGCTTTCTGGTTTTCAGTTAGAATGCGAATTTCCAAATAAAAAACGTGTATATCTCATGTGAGATGGTGGTAAAAGCGTATTTTCTTTCAATCTAAAACTCGTGTATTCCATCTTTATTTTATACATACTATATATATTTAAATAACGTATAATATAAAGTTTGATGTGATTTTAGAAAGTAGGTAGATTAGGAGCTTATCGACATTACGCGAAATCAATATCCAAAAATATAAATCGATTTCTCACTATTACGTGGGGTCTGCTTAAATAATAATAAAATTTATCAGGTATCGCGGTAAAAATGTCATGGTGAAAATATTGCAGCAAAAACATTACGATCAAAATTTTGCCAAAACAAAAATGTCGGTTTTTGTTCGATCGATGGTGGGATTAGATTGCTATTCATTATTAAAATATGATATCCTATGAACTAACAATTCGGTCGAGCGTTGGCATAATTTTAGTTTAATGTTCAGTTCTCATCATCCTTCAATCTGGATTTTCATCGATTTATTGAAAAAGGAAAAAAACTTAAACCTTCTAAAAGTTGAACAATATCATATCTCCGACAAAAAGAAACTACAAAGATTCTGCGATTAGACTTGAAGCCATATGTGATGATAATGAAAATCTATTAACAAACAATTGCCTGTGTGAAATTTCGTGTATAGATTTCAGTATAAAGTATAAAAATGTATTATTTAGTTTATTAAAATGTTGTATGAGTAATATAATTACAGTGTTTTTTGATGAAATAAATTAAATTGAATAATAACATATTTATAAATATTATATAAATTGTACTTGTCATATTTTAGAGATCGTGATATTTACGTATTAGCGACATTTTAGTGTTCACAACATTTTTACTGCGACATAATGATCGAGACATTATGACAGGGATTCAATATATCACAACTTAAGTTTTTTACTCGTCGAAAAAATAATCATGAACATACGTAACGATATCGTTAACTACATGACATAATATATTATAATGCACATATATTACAATAGCATTAATATAATGATTATGTTATAGAACTACATAACAATGCATAACATCGCCATCGATTATCTATATTATTATTATTATTGATTGATTGATAGAAGGGACGATTTCGAAAATCGAGCATTATTATTTATTGTGATTTGTAATACTACAATGTTCAAACTGTTTACATTAATATTAAAAAAATTGAAATATAAATCGAATATTTTTATGAGAAACAAATTATAGTAAATAGCGTGGGAATAGTACCTATACCTATGACAGAGGGACGACTGGAAAAGACGAAAACCGCGTAATTTTAATGGTCAAAAAAGTTGATGTTCCTCCTTAAAGCTAACTTATTCTACTCGAATCGGTTTTAAAGACATTAAAGTGATTAGTAAAAATAAAAACAAATTGAAAAGTATTTAATAAATATTTAAAAAACAAATAGGTTATATATCTGATAAAAACTTTTATTTTACAGATATTGAAGACAATATTAATAATAACTATACGCTGAAGATAGTGAAAAGCATTCCGCATTCCGCAATACTCATTTGTATTTAACCAAAGTCCACACGAATTGATTATCGACAATTTAAGTATTACTTTTGCGAAATATTTGATATTATAGGTACATGGCATAATAATATTAAATCATATTAAATGACATAAGTTTCATTTGTCCTAACTTATATTGTCGTTTGCTTTATACTGACATCGTTTTAATAATCGTATTTTAAATTGCACATGAATTTCTACTCGCAGACCACAAAACATTAGTCGTGAAATTCGATTTATTCCGTTGTTTATTAAACCGGGTCCCGACGCCGCACCGATGACGATGACCCAATGATTATATTGACCCGTGGGACGTTAATAGAGTGGATATTTCTTATGGTAGTGCGTATAAATACGTGTTAATTTATGCAAGTCCAGAGCGTAGGAGGTGTCTGAGCCAAAAATATTGTATGAAGACGGTTTTAAAGTTTTTATTTTCGTGGAATACAAATCACGCAACTATTAACAAAAATATACTAAAATATATAATATTCTGTAAAAAATATACATTTAAGCTGTGCAATTGTGATATTTCATTATGAAAATTATAGTGATTATCTGAATAAGGGCTTTCCGACAGATTTTTAATTATTAAATTGTATTTTTTGACATTTTTTTCGTCTAAAGAAGAACCTAATTCTTATATTTATTGTTGGTTATATGCAACTTAATATATAAACGCAATCTAACTGGTACAATAATCTTAGTAAGCATCAAAGTTATTTTTTCGAAAAAATTTTGAGAGATTTTAACCGGACATCGGCGGTTTTCACACAAAAATAAACTTTCCGTGTTCTACAAAATTAGAAAAAAAACGCCATTCCTTTTTTGTCAGATATAAATTATAAAATTTTAAAGCTTAGGAACCCTTACGTAAATATTTAATAATAATTTTTTGATAACTTTTTATATAAGCACACACTATACATACTATATAGTTAAATAATAATTGTACACCCAAAACAATTTAAATCATTACGCATGATTTTTTTCAAGTTATTGTATAAGTACAAAGTACAATAATATCATAAAGATATTATTTAAATTATTAAAAAAAATTATCAAAACAAAACATATGGTAAAATACCAAAAAAATTAGTCTTTTAGAAAAAGATTTTATTTCTATGAAATTAATTATTTTTGTTAGAGTAATCAATTTAAATCTAATTATTCAAAAGTAATAAAATACCAACATTTAGTTGATATATATATATATATAATATTATATTATAGGTGTATATATATATATATATATATATATATATATATTATATATTGTGTAAAATTATTATTGTATTTACTTATTTATTGAATACAGTGTTATATTTGTATAGGTAGTTTTAATCACAAAATATTATAGCTCGATTAGTTGGTTGAAATTGAAATCACATTATAGTTACTAAAAAATATAATATTATTATATTTTACCTAAGGGTTCTCAAACCTTATAATTCTATTATTTAATATTTTTCCTATTATAGTTTAGAATTGGCGGAAAACGGAAAGTTCATTTTTGGTGGAAACCAGCAATATCCCTTTAACCCCCATGCTTCGAACTCTACACTCCCCCCTCACGCCACGAATGTGACTATCTTCACATATTATAATTTACCGCTGTCGTCTGCAGACTGCATGACGGATTTACCTGGGCTCTTCGTCGGAATGGTAAAAGTGTTCTACACTACTGGTGCCACTGGTACTGCTGCCTGCAGGAGATCCCGATCGTGGTGCATGGTCTGGCGATGAAGTTACCGTGGTCGTGGTGGTCGCGGCCGTAGTAGTGGTGTAATTGATGGATTCGGTGGCGGCAATGTCATCGACAGGAGTGGTGGTATTTGTGTTGGTGTAGTTGTACATTGCATTGGGGGCTGTGTTAGCCGTGTCGGTATCGCGATCACCGTTTCTCGTTGCGCTGTTGTCCTTATCATCTTCAGAGGTAAATCCCTCGGGTATATGGCTTTGAGATACGGATATATTAATGGTTGACGAACACAACGAATTTGGCAGCGTTGACACGCCAGTGAGACTCATCAGCAGGCTGCCGACAGTGGCAATTTTGTCCACTTCGTTCAGGTCTTTGATGCTCTTACACATGTCCAGTACGTCCTGGGACCGAGACAGACTCTTGAGTCCATACAGTTTCTCCTTAGACTTACTGAACGTTCGGGTGCCATGCCGCGATCGAGACACCAACGACGTGTGGCTTTCGCACATCCGGCTGGATGCGTACTGTGACTCGTGCAACATGGATGACCTCTTCATATCATTTTCCCGCATGTGTTTGGTCACGATCCGCTCAAAAAGTGCTTCCCGTGACTTTGACAGGTACGAAGGTTGCAGACCGCCACCGCCACGTCTAGCACCGTTCGACGGCGTGATGCCCGCACATGTGTTGCAGCCTGTACGTTTCGTAACCAACAGTTGTTGGTGTTGTGGTTGGTGGTAGTTTTGTTGATGCTGCTGGTGGTGATGCATCGAATGGTTGCTGCCGGACGACGACTTGCGAAGGTTTGCCAGCCAAGGGTGTTTCAAACATTCTTTGGCTGTCAACCTCTCTCTAGGATCTTTGACCAACAGCTTTCGTATGAAATCGACAGCTTCTTCTGACACATCTTCAAAAAGCTCATCCGGGAAGTCTATGTCAGCATTCGATATGTTGCAGAAAGTCTCCTGATCCGTGTCGCCACCAAACGGACTGAATCCCGTCAATAGTGCGTAAGTAGTTACGCCGAGTGACCTACAAAAATACAAATACAAATCGTTCGTAAATTAATAAAAGAAATTCCGGTTAATATTTGATACGTATTGGAAATGATCTACTCCCTCCTCCTTTAATTGAATTTGGGGTTTTTGACTTATATTTGTTATTTGTTCTATAGTTTCTAGATTATTTTTTTTACGTTCTTATAGGATTCTTTCACAATATATATATATAATATGGTAAAAATATATTAATTATATATTCTATAATACATATGGTATTTATTTAGTTTACATATTATATGAATGATCTGATCCATACATCACCCCTTTTATACGCTCCTGCAAGAATTTTCGTTTCAATGAGTCAATGAAATATTTGTGGGAACAAGTGACCTCTAAAATGGTTATACTTGGGAATGTACAAGGTTATTAAACCTAATGATGATATCCAAAATAAACTTGTATAATATTAGCAAATTACTCACCACATGTCTGCGGCCAACGTGATTGGTTCGTAATGAAGTATCTCTGGAGCTAAAAACGTAAATTTTAATTAAATTTATATTTAAAATATTTTTTATAAATAACTGTAGTTATTCTATAATAATTGAATACAGCAGAATCTCAGTAATCCGAAAGATATCAGACCATGCTACAGCCGGATTAACTAAAACGGTGGATTAATGAGAGTTCATATAAAAACGCATTTTTACTTATTGAAAAATTAAAAAATATTTTATTAATTATTAAAAAATGAATAACCTTATTGTACTTCAACGTTAACTGAATAAAAATAAAATATGTAATAGGTTTATTCGGATTTAATCTGTTATTGATTAATTTTATTTAACGTATTATGGTTTATGATAACTTTATATTATATAAATACATATTGGTACGTATAGGTTGATATAGCTGGATTACTGGACGTATTGGATTATCGAACGGCTGAATTACCGAGATTCTACTGTATATGAATAAATCGTTTTTAAAATGGTTTACTCACCGACATAATCGGGTGTGCCAAGGATCTCTCTGATTTCTGTACCCTCTAGAATCACACGAGATATTTCGAAATCACACAGCTTGACATCGCAAGTGGGAAATGCACCCATTAACACCAAATTTTGAGGCTGCAACCATCAATATTTATAAATTTTAATTACGGGAACGTCGATTATATATAATTTTTTTTTATTCGGGATTGTAATTGTTGTGTGTCGTCGTCAGTATAAAATATAAAATATTTTTACAGTCAGTCACGAATTAAATTTATCGTCTATTAGCATACTCGGCCTTAACAATGCGAACACAGAACACGAAACAGCATACTAATAAAATGTTAATTCGATATTAATAATAATGGACGATATTATGGATTTCCTGCCGGTCGGGGCTGGACCTTGATCCAGAAATATACACCGCGATATTGATCTTTATAGAGTCTATATAGAATCTAGATCGTGACAGAGCCCGTTCGTTTGTTCGTGGGTGGCGTAATGGATTTTAAAGCACGTGTACCGCACATACGCACACCTCATTTGGACCTGGAACGTTCCAGGAAACCAACGTGTCACCAATGCCATAATTTTTAAGGATTGTTTTATTCTTTTTTGGATAAAAATGTTTAAAAAAACCTTGGCGCGCGTGTTCTACAACTGCACTCACTTTGATGTCTAAATGAGCGATTTTCCGCTGGTGCATGTAAGCCAAACCTTCGACCACGTGGTGTATGAACTTGACCACATCGGCCTCAAATGGTACGTTGTCGTCGTCGATGACTTTCTGCAGATCACCTCCCGGAGCGCTAAAAAACATATATCGTACATTTATATCACAATGGTAATAAAATGAATAGTTTTATTGTTTGTAAAAAAACTATAATAATATAATATCATCCGCACTATTCCATGACGATGATCAACTGTTTGGGCGTTTGAAACACATCATGCAGTTTGGTAATCCGCGGTGACGGTGAGCACAGTGATAGCAAAGCTATTTCGTGGTGGATGTCGGGACTGCAGTCTTCGCCGAATCTCGTGCGGTTTGAAAATTTAGCTGCAAACACTTCACCTGTCTCGATCGAAGTGCACCGTCTGACTGAAGCGAATTGACCTCTACAATAAAAAAAGCGATATTGAAATCAATAAATAAAAATAAGTACACGTAGCTATCCATAATAATAATTAATACATTTATTATGAATATCGTGTATTAATTAGATGGATAACGTATTTCGTTACGAATCTCTAAATGTATGCCATGACAATTGACATAATATTATTATATAATATTGTAAACGTATTCCCGTTGAACGTAAAAACGATTAATCGTTTTGTTAAAATAAGTAATTCGTTTAATTTGAACTCATGCGAGTTGTTTTTTGCACTCCAAGTCGCAGTATTATATTAAATAACCTCCGTCACGCAAATATTAAAAAACAAATACTCACGCAACATACTTATGGTCGCGGCGGCGTGCCGTTGAAAAGCATTATAATGATAATAAAAATGATTTGAAGAAGATTCGCGACAATTTTGTTATGGCTCGGTAATGTCTGCGGCGGCCTACGCGCATTTACGGCAGTTGCCGAGAATTCCACGATCTACCAAGACCAAGGACGACGATATAATGACAATACGCATTTTATAGTAAACAATACATATTATAAGTAGTAAGTACGCGTCGCAAACATTTTTAATCATTGTCTGAGACGACTTTATATTAATAACGAGTATATTATAATGTTAGAGTGTGCGTATATTATCATGTGAATTGTAAGATATAAATTTTTAGGGCTAAAAATGCTCGAAATCCAAACCTAAACATATTATATATTTTAGGATAGTATCGAATTTGATTAGTGATTTGAATTTGGAGCTGTGTTGAATATAATAGAAACATTCTGATAATATTGGAACTGGAATATCATAGAAACCGATATTAAGAAAAGCGTTTAACATTTTAATTGTTTTAGTCGTTTTTATTATTTTTATTTTTATTTTTTAATCATGTACTAGTATTATATTGAAATTTCTTTATAGTTAAAATTGGTATTAATTTTGAATACATTTTGGAGAATCAGAACACATTTTTTTCGTTTAAGAACTAAACAAAAATCAAAATAAATTTTAAATGTTTTTATATCTGTTGTACATAGTAGATACCTACGATGTATACTAAATAACTTATGAAAATGTCGCACGCGTTTATTAATTAATCATATTTTTATCATGTTATGGACCAGCAGTAATATTTGCATATTCGTCATCACGACACGTATTTAACAAAATTTTTTCAAGTTACTCTTCGATGACTCATAATAATATTGGACAAAAACGTCAGTCTACAGTACAAACATGCATAATTTCTCATAAAAAAAAACTTGGATAACTGGATAAGTGTAAGTAATCCAAAAATAAATCATTTGGATATTTTTTGTTGCTTTAGAAATCGTATTTCGTCTACGATAAGAATCGTTAAGCGTTAATCGTTTTATACGCATACTATCTTATGGTGGTCTTAGCAACAGATTATTTCTATATATGTAGATAAGATCAGACAACGAAGATCGCGTGCGTTTGCGATTTACGATGTGGCGCCGCGCCAAAGACCTGCGTAGGTGTCATGCTCCGAGGTAGAAGCTCGTGATTTATCGCGAACGCCCAAAAATTTTCTGGGTGGGATCGTCATCGAATTATCATTTTATCGTACGGGTTTAGTGACTTTAGAATAACAGTATAATACATAATGGCTAAATTCTTCATTTTGACCGAAAAGAATAATTGCACATAATGGTCAAAAATACTATAATTACAAAACATTCATATATTATTATAATATATCACATTCTACAAGAACTAGAGAAATAATACGTACATCGGACTTGATAAAGGTATTATTTATATATGATATTATATTTATTAATCAAAACCGTACTATTAATTGTAAACGAGTGTTTTTAATGAAAGTATGTATTCCGCATTGAATCACTGTGATGTAATTATGAGGTGTTCATTTATTTTTTTAAACAGTAAATCACCAGATATTTAGTATTTGAATAATTTCAGTATGATTAAATGATTGAAAGTGACCACGGTGAGCGTATAACAAACGTGGTCCGGTCCGCCTTCAGTCACACAGATTTTTTTAAATATTTGTATTTCGAAACTACGTTTTTTAATTACGCTTATCTTGTACCCTGTGGTTTTTCATAATAAACTAGAGAATATTTTGTGTATTTCGTAAAAGGGAACAGGCTACTAAAAAAAAAAAACGCCTATCATGAAAAAAATTTGCAAATTCCTCCATGACCTAGTCCAAATTACACACTAATGCTGAAACAGTATAATTAGTAAGATGACTGGACACGGGTTCATACTGAAAAGAATTTAGACATTTTGAGTTGTGGATTACATAACGTTATCGTTGTAGGATTATGTTATAGGTGTGCGCATTATTATCGCTATAATAAATATACACATAATATAAAGACTTTCATACTAAACGCCAATCACATTAAATCAAGATTTATGTTACACTTATTAATACGTATACTATATTATATACGTTGGGCGCTTGTGATTACACGGCTCTGGATAAGAACAGTTTATTTAATCGATAATTACCTTAGACCTTCAAAATGTTTAATATTATATTAATCTTAATCTAAATACTATAATATAAACGATCTTGAAACAATATTATGTGTTCTCATTGCAATTGCAGTGTTCATGTAAATACAATGTTTTGATTTTACTCTCCACATACTCATTAGTTTCACGTATTTTTATGCATATGATTTTCATTATATACTTAATAAAAAAATATAAAATGTAATAATATGACGCGGAGGTAATACATTTCGAGATCATTTCCGGAAAGTTCACTAGTTGATTTGGTATAGATTTCTTGATTATCACATTCTTATTATAGTAACACAGCAATACTATTACGCAGTAATATAACTTAGTCACACACTCACACACATTTATTTTAAAATTTAAATTTGAATAGTTTCGGAATAGAGTGTATTGATAATAATTCCAAGCGTATCAATTACTAAATGATACAAATGAGCGGATTAGTAGTTGCAGTTAAGTGCAATACTAGTTTTTCTATAATTTTATTCGTTTTATTATAATATAATATCTAAATTACAGTATTAACATAAATTTATGTCGCGTAGTTAAAAATATGTTCAATGTTATAATTTACCGGTGGTACAGCAATATTACAGTGGGAGGACCTAATTGGTGTCAAGTATAATGTTATGACGCAAAATGTGATATACAACCGGTTAATAAGAAGTTTTCGTGTTCTATTGTCGAATTAGAGTTTAATAGATAAATAACGTTAGAAAAAAAAAATGTTGAAATATCAAAAATTGTAACGAATGTCTTAATTTACTATACCTATTACAGTAGGTACCAATATAGTGTACGATTTGATATTACGTTTAATGTTAATATATTAATTTTCAGTATAAACTATATAAATATAATATTATACCGCCCTATTCGTGTTTTTTCTACTATAATAATTTCTTAAAATTAAATCGTAAAACAGTAAGATACTATAAAATATACGCAGAATAACACTACGTATAAGGTTGCGACTACTTCCACCGGATCTCGGTCACTCGTTTAGCAACATTTGGTGCGATCCAACGCTCGTATTTCATTTTAGATTTGACGTAAATCCATTTACGGTGTCGTCAAAAATATTATAAATTCGGACGTTGTGTATAATGTATACATACAGACACACACAATATTGTATTAATCGATCTATGGGCGTGAATGTGCGGTTAATTTTCGCAAGTCAACATTGTTGTCTTATTCAAACGGTTTCAAAGCGAAATTTCGCGATACGCGACCATAACAGCGATAGAGGTGATCGTAAGTCGCCACATATATATTACGGTATTTTATTAAATAGCCAAAGCTGCACGTCTGTATATCAACGAGTGTAACTAGTCCAAGTTCACAATGCCGTGAAATAGATCACAAATCGTAGGTACAAGAACAAAATAAAAATTAATTTAATTATATCGCAGATACATTTGTTTCAAACATAATAATTAAACAGATTAATAACACGTTACAACAATAGTGTCGATTCGATCGACATCAAAATTTGGGTGATGTAGGTGTACGGAGGACATTCGCTTTTGCTACAAAACAAATCTAAATCACAATCGAGACTGTTGTACATTCGATTATACGCACCATTTGCTGAAGCATATTTTTTCCCTACTCGAAAGCATCTATTTTTTTTTTATCAAATATCGATTGTCCATCGGCCACCGGGTTCGGTGCTCGCGATATTTCTGTCGCGGCGCGCGTATTTCGCTTATTGGCATGAATTCGCAGAAAATCGCGAGGTAACCGTGGTTACCGCGAGTTTCATACCGTAATCGCGGTATAGTCTGCACGTTCCACACAATTACCACTACAATCGCGGTACTGCCGTACACACAATATTGCATTGTACCACTACCGTAGCAGCGTGCGTGGTATTATACGTACGTATATATATTATATAAAAACAGTTTTGGTGTGCTGACGAACCGGTCGGCCGTTCACAGCTCCTTTTTTATAACATAAAATAATAATATTGTATATTTATAAATCGGTGACGGTGGACATCATATATAATGATGCGTTTGTCGGCGGCGGCGACCCATATTTGTCGGTATTAAGTTCGGCGCGGCGGGGACGGCCCGATGAGAGAAATCGCCAAGTCGTAGTCTCGTCCCATTATAATGACCAGGCGGTATATATGCACCATGCGCGCCGACGAGGACTCTCTCGTCCACTGTCCGTTTTTCTCTTCTTTTGAAGTATGCCGCCGGCTTTTCCTTCTCGCGTTTCACACCGCGTTATAATATACGCATTTTACCACGGTTGTGATAAAGAAAAAAATAATAGATGCGAATTTTTGTCTGAAATCCTCACACGACACCGTAAAAACGCGCCCGCACGCGTCGACGACAGTAGCGAACCATTAGACTATTTACGTTATATGTTATTTGTTTATTCACTACACAGCGACTCAGCATCAGCTCTGCACGATACTATAGTGCGAATGTGTGTGATTATTCACTTATCATCAACGGTAAAAGTGAAAATCTTAATGAATGAATAAAAAAAATGCTCTTTATGATCAGTTTATTTTATTCCAAACGCGTAAATTATATTTTTATACACACATATTTTACAAATCAATATCCATTGAATATTTGCATATGTATCATATATTTAAAAAAAATAGTAATTAAAATACTCATCTCATTTAAAAGCAACCAAATATATTTTACTATTATTAAAAAATATAGAGCATAATGATTTGCTCGTTAAGTATACCAAAAAAAAAAATCTTTTAGCTGATTTTCTATGGAATTTTTAGGTAAAAACTTTTTTAAGCAAATGGCTATTACTTCAAAGAAAGATGTTTACTTCAGATTATTTAATAGGGGATAATTAATAGTGTAAATATAATTGGCTATTTTCAGAATTATAATTAATATAAAAATTTTTATCAATAAAATAATTTTCACGTGTTATTGGTTTAATAAGTTCGTACTAAATTGTATCTTTTATAATTGACTATGACTATGAAATTAAGTTCTATATGTTTTATATTTCTGTCTGTATACTTATGTACACTATAATTTGTTTTCATCTGACTGTTTCTTTAAATCCTTTATTGGTGTTAATATTTTTTTCATACTCCATAATCAAAATTATTTAAATGATTACTCTTAACTCCAACTCAAGCTACAGCTTAGAGGAGTAGATATATTATTGTATTTATATAATATATTACGTATATATTATAAAATTAAGTAATTTAAAAATAAGCTATTCTATTAATTCGAGGAGATAAATAAAAAATGTAAACTTTGTTTGGTGGAACCAAAGTAATATAATATAATATAAAAATAAAGTTAAAAATAGTTTATAAGCATTGTTTTTAATTAAATAATACAAACACATTTCTAACATAATATTACATATAGAAGGTCAGAATAATTCCTTAGAATAAAGTATTTTGAATAATTAATATAATAGTTGAGTTAGAAAGAATAAGTTAACCAAAAATAATATGAAAATAGTTGAACATAAATATAATCATTAATAGTGCATATTAATAAATTTATTAGCCATTATTTTTATTTATGGTATTATCACCTTACTGATGACATGTTTTGATGAAAAAGTTCTGTTCAATGCATAACTAAGTTAAAGTTTAAACATTCTGGACTAGACCTGGCCATCTCCAGTTCATATATGTCTTTAATAATAAAATATCGCACAAATCGTCAATATTTATATCACGAGTTTACGCGTACACATAATTTTATATTATTGCAATATTTACGACTGTTACCGTATTCGTACTACCATAGTGGCGTAGCGTCGATTATTCATTTTGTACATGCAGAAACCTGACTGCCGAGGACAAGGCACAGCTGGAGAACAAAATATACTGAACGTCTTCGAATAACGAATATTATGTTATAATATCGTAAGGGGGTGATATATTTTTTCGATTCCGATACCGATTATAATAATTTTATGCAATCTGATCCATCACGTTCGTCACGGTTATGTACAAACTACACTGCTACAATGATCGCACTCCATTTTTTTCATCAAGCGGCAAGTCGACTGCAGCAATTTTTTATTTTCATAATATCGCTCAAGCATTCGCGTAAATCATCTTATACGTATAGAATGTAAACCGTATTCATTTAATGTTAATAGTTTCTTTTAAATAATATAATGAGTCCACATTATTTTGATTTGTTTTACCATTGAAATATTTTTAGAGTATGATTAAAAATGATATTAATTTACAATGACGTGGATCTCTAAAGTAACTGTGTATATCCGTGACGCATAAAAAAAATGAGAAGATAAATCATTTGCTAAGTTGCGAAATTAGTTTTTGATCGTTATTATAAACTGTTCACTCATCAGTCGCTGTACGGAAATAATATTGTTAAAAAAAAATAATCAAAAAATAATCATAATAATATTATCACGATATCTAGATTTTGCAGATGACTTAATAAATGCGATTCATCGTGGTGATAATAAAACTTTAAGGCAATACCAACCACGGTGCGATAAAATGCCACGTGACATTCTTAAAATGCACGCGTGCACTTGATATAAGTGAGTTTCCTCATACTGCGGTAATGAATACCGAGTTGTAAAATCTATAGTGTAGTATGGATGCATTATTTATGGACTCGCGTTGGCTATTTGTAATCGACTAATGGTTTCGTTTTATCGGATATTAAATCGATCCAACACACGATAAAATTGTATATAATAACTACGTCTCCACACAATTTGTTTTCCTAGCGTCCTTGTTATTTTTTCTACGTTTTGCCGTACGGGCTATGCGTATAATTAGGTATTATATTATATACTGTGCGCGCGAAAATGCGTAACGTGATAATATTATAATATATTGTAATCGGACCGTTTCGGTCTTGAACACCGGGCGCCAACTTAAGGCCGAGTTTCTATATAATTATTACAGCGATTAAAAACCGATATGGCGAGGCGAAGTGAACGATTTCCACGTATAAAATATAAAATAATATCACCCTAATATATCATATTGTACTGTATCAGAATACGAGTATATTAAAATAATATATGAATGTATATTATATACATATTTTGTATGGATATTTCTAACGTCGAAAAGGTACATTAAAGCTCACATATTAAAGGGCAGAGATATAATATTAGGGGTCAGGGTACACTTCAGAATACAAAGACATTTATAGAGTCCATTTATCATTATATATTTATATAATATGCTTACCATGGATTATAATTTTATAATAAAAAAGATTTTTACGATTAATATACATAGGTATAAATAATAATTATTATATATTATGCATATTTTTACTATATAAGTGTGTATCATAAATGAACGTGTTTCAGATTTCTCATTATTACAATTATAGACTACTATTATAGTTCATTAGCATAGTGTATAATATGTGTAACCTACGCTTACGTAATATATAATACTCATATGTAAATTGTATCGTTTAGGTATAGATCGTATATTGCAAATAAAGAAAAAGATGTGTACAAACTTTAAAAGGTAGACAGTACCTATAAAGTAATTCAAATAGATAATTTTATCATTTTGAGCATAATATAACATCATCTATTGAGTTTTTGATTTTAAAAATATAAAAATAAGTTTACACTTTGTATAATAATTAGAAATTTAAACTTAAAACTTGATGCACTATAGCTGTTTATGAATTACATTTTTCATGTGGCAACGAAATATATTTTTATGATTCATTAGCATTATCAATTTTTTTTTCAAAAATTTTACTTTTTTACTATAGCATAATACACAAAATCAGCAGTATTGATCTGTATTAATAATATAACATAGTTATAAATCCAGACAAATATTAATATTTAAGTTTAACGAATAAACTTATACTTTTGGTTTATATTATAAACTATCGATTTGAAGGTATTTTAATTGTATACTATTATATAATATACAATGAAATTTGAACAAATTGTTAGGTAAAAAATTACCACTGATAAAACTGTCTGTTCAATAAACTCAAATTGTTTTCAGTATTAAACTCAAGTCTCAAACTTAATGAGAATTTAAATCGAATCTATCGTTTCAAAAATTGAATCAACTTTTAACTATTTTCTTTTTTTTAAACTTATAACTAAGTGTATAAGTATATAATATAGTAGCTATAAATAATGTTTCATTTTATTATTATTATTATTATTATTACTACGAGCGACCAGCAGATTACGGCTGTGGTCGGCACGACCGACGGTGTTCGATTGGCCCGTGCGCGAGTTCCGAGGACGGCCGGCGGGTTGGCGCGATTCGCACGCGCATAAAACATCTCTCGCCAGCCAGCTCTAAGCGTAGTGCAGACGGAGGGGTGTCCGGTCACGCGCCGCTTACAATATATATAAATAATATTGAATACATGAAATAGCCATTATTGTACGTACCTATATATATATTACATTGTATGTTATATATATATATATTACATTGTATGTTATATATATATATTACATTGTATGTAATATACACACACGGAGAAGAGGACGTGCTCGCAATCCACTCCACTGTATCGGAATCCGATTTACGCGCGCAACGCAACCCCCTTCCCCAAACATGCTCTTGTCGGTACCATCTTCCCGCATATGCCTAACTGATCATATACTTATCTATACGATTTGATTCTGCTGTTGTACGAGACACAATAACAATAGTGCCCATAGGATACATGACATTGTATGTGTGTATATGTATAAAGAGTAAAAACCGGCGTATAGATGATAGTTCGACCTGATGCTGATGCCGCGCCACTGCACCGTTGCAGTAGGTATATAGATAAGTATAAGTACTTATTCGCGTATAATATATTTTTTCCGACCGTAGACCGGTCCGCCGCAAAGTCCTTTATGATGCCTTACCGGTTTCGTGTTTAATAATAATTGTGCTGACGCGGAAGGCTGCAACAGTATTAAACGTATTGTCGTGTGTGCATATTACGGGGATTTTTAATACTCATATATATATAATATTATACATGTATACATAAATATTGTACTGATTAAAATTGCGTGAAAACCCTACTTCAAAAATTGTACAAAGTTCATGAATTATCGATTGTTTTGAATATCGTTTCCTAAATCAACCGCCAGTATTACGTTAATATACATATCGTTTTTCAAGTATATATTTACGACTATATTATAATAAAATATACGCAGATTCACTGAACAATATTATTATTTTCCGAATGCTCTGTCACGAATACTGAATGGAGTGAAAGAACTTCGACTTGAAGTCGTCTATATCCTGAACGCAATTTTTTACAATTTACAATTCCAATGCGCAGTACTCAGAACACGTTGATTTACATACCTGTCGTATATAATTTACAACAGACAGGTTTTCGCCTAGGGTGACAAAATGACGAAAGAGGGAATGAAAATGTTTTCTTATCGGTTTTACATTAACGATGAAATTACGACGATTAAACACGATAATACATTATAATTTATAGACATATAACTGAACAGAAGAGCAAAATAAAATATAAAGAATCAATTTAACAACTTTGTGCTTATTAGAAAATAGTAAAGTGATTACAAAAAATTAATAGTAAAGAACTATAGATAAAATACTAATATTGTTAATATTAACTTAGAACACTATTTCAGATACACACCAACGATCAGCTTAATAAGAAAATAACTTTTACGTTTGCCTGTTAAAGAATAATGCATAATTTGTGTCAATAAATCGGGTCCATTATAAAAATAAGCTGCTGAATTTGGTGCTTTTATGATTTAAAAGATATTTAAACCTGGATAAATTTAATAAATGTGTATTAGTATTACTCTAAGGGATAAAATAATTAGCAACGAGAGGAAAACAATAAAATATATAATTATTCACCTAATGAGACAAGCCAATTTCCGTTGAAAATGTATACTGAGTTATATATATAAAGTCTAGTCATTATTAGCGACTGTAATGGCAACAAGAAATAATGGCCAATGCGTAAAAATTATCGAGACAAAACAAAGTCTGATCGTAATAGCATCTACTCATCGACGATATAAATAGATATTATTATTACATGACAAAGAACATAAATTGTCATCCACGAAGTTACGTGCCTACATGGCTATATATCGAAACTTTACGATACTACGCGGGCACTTAGAGGAAAAGTATTAACGAATAATTATTATAAATATATATATTATATTATTATTGTTTATCGTGTGGATTTCCTTGAGAAATGACAAAAAAAACATACAAATTTTACAAATGCATAACAAAAATTGTTCGCGTCATACCTATACAATATACATATATATAACAATAATAATAAAAAAAATAGCGTATGAGCATAATATTGCACACGTTTACACAATATCGTATGGTCATAATCGTACGCGTGTTATGGGAAATATATACAAAGGTATTCGATCGGCTGAGGAAAATGCGACATCGTCAACACGTGTTTTTTTCTATTAATATCGATTTCGTATTAAATCACATTTACACGTGTTCAAAAACACTCCGATCATTTATTATTATTTTATACAGTAATATACAATGCCACAGAAGTGACGAATCCTCTGGCGGTCGTCATCGTATTTTTTACTGTTAATAACATTTTGCAACTGATATTATTATAGTTATATAGCCCTTATATAGTTTAGGATCAGAAATTTATTTTATTCATAAATTAAATGTGCACACTCCGGTAAATATGTCTCTCTCTCTCTCTCTCTCTATGTATGTATGTATATATATGTGTACTTACATAATATCATGTTATTTTATCATTAGTAATAATGATAGTTATCCATTGTCGAATGTATTATCCAAGATCATAATAATGTATTAATCGTCAAGTAATCAGTAACATATATTTTTCTGCAATGTCTATTTATATACTGGAAAGATGCGATATGAAATATAATACTCAACATTTTAAAATTTTAAGCTTTTATCCCTATGTCTCTTGGTCATATAGTCATATATATCCGGTGGTTGATAGTTAAAAGATTCTTTTTTAGGTGTTACTATGCCATTCTATAAAACGGAAGAAGTTCGTTACATTGTAGTGTGTTGCATGAAATGATACATATTTTTGGTTTAGATTATTAATTAAAACAATATCTATGGACAAAAACTTAAAGAACAATCAATTTGATAATGTTTATATAAAAAAAATATGTAATTGAAATTTTTTTGAAACATGATTCGTGGATATGATACACAGTGATGCTATTATAGTATTTTGTTGGAATATATATTTTTTGAAAAATACTAAAATTGAATGTTTTTCAGTTTTGCTTAGATTAAAAATTATTATTTTTTAAATTAGAAACTGTAAATCTATAAATGCTTGTAAAATGTAGTATTTAAAGCGGATAATTGTGCGCTATTTATAATTGTTAGTAATTAAATTATATTTTAAAATTACCGTATTGTAGGTATTTTTTGCTAACTTAAGTATTACTATTGAACTGTCTTTAAACATTTTTGCCAAATAATAGGTATTGTTATTTTTTTTAATTGAAGAAAATCGTAGTTATAAAGTATGTAATACAATTATATCAGTGATGATGTATAGTGTTTAAAATAAAAATATTGAGATATTATATTTTTTATATAAACAAATCTAGTGTTATCATAGAAATCAGTCTAGAAGAAGACTAAAGAAAACACCATTCAACACAATATAAACAATTTTAATGAAATGTTGTTAACTTAATTTTTGAAATGTCAAGAAAAAATGTTCCTATGAAAAACCAAATGTAAAACGCATTATGTGCAAGGTAATATTACAAGTATATACCAATTGTTTATCTAAACAGAATGATCTTCCACTGTCTTTTATTCTTTGACTTTAATTATGGCTTTATACGGGTAAATATTTATTTGTTTTTTGATTATACGTTTAATTTGGCTTTAGGGCGGAACAGTTGCAAACCAGTTTGTACATACAATCCAAGGTATACTACTAACGAACTTGCTGACATCAAGCTAGATTTCCCATTGGACTGCGCATATCTGAACCAGAAGTCATTGGAAACCCTTTTAACTACCTTTTTAATTATATTATCAATATTTTACTTAACAGTAATGTGCAAATGGAAAATGGAATTTAAACTAAACAGTCAACACGTTATTGTATGATTTAAAACAGTATACTAAGAATGATATGAGCAAGAATGTGGTGGAAAATTTATCATTTTTATTATTTTCAAAATCAAAACTCCATACTAACTATAATTTTTAAAGTACTGAAGACATATAAGATTTTGAAATTTTTTAAAATTATAATAGTAACCAAAATGAGAAAATGGCTAAACAAACATAAAATAAAATCTTATATAAAGACATAAGTATATAGTTGACAATAACAGAGGTAAAAAAGATTAAATATATGTTAGGTATGCCAAGTGTATAATACCTATTTTGTTATAACTGCTATAATCTGATTTTGTCTGTATTTTGTAATAATTTATGTAATAACTAATAAGCTATCTCTAGTGTTATAACAGGTATTTACACATCGTCCTGACCTATTCGTGATCGGGTCTGATTATATTATGATAAAATAACACGACCGGGTCCCGGGGGTTTTCCAAAGGATTTTCATCGGTATTGTTTCGCGATGTTTTTTCGCTGACAATCGTGATGCATGCGGCACACACGGGCACGCCGCGAACTGCGGTCGTATCGATTAAATCGCATTAATGCACATTAAAATAAATCGTTGTAAATGGTAATGTTTTCTTTATTTTCTTTTTCTTTTTTTAACTTTCAGCACAATGTATACAATTGAGTGTACAACCTCTACACTGTCACGGTCTCGAAGGCGGCGATGGTTAGGTACCAACGAGCATATAATATTATATTGTAATAATAGAAACACCACGTTAACGAAGTGTACAATGTATCTATGCACCGCAGACGTACGTTTGTCGTTTATCGGTGAAAATTCACACAGCACGTTCATTATATTCGATACTCGGCATCGTTACAATGTTAAACGAAATGCCGAATTTCGTACACGTGTTTCGGCGGCCTAATTGATTATGTTCGTGAACACGTAATATAATAATTGTATGTACTTCTTAGTATATATTATAATTGTGTCACCGCGTATGACAAACAACAATTATGTCAATGCTGTTCGTCTGCGTACGTGCATTATAGACATTTATAGATATTTTTGTCCCTGGAGACCGTAAGGTCGTTGAGTGCAAAAATGTACACGGCGTATACTTACTCACTGCTTGTGATATAATAATACACGTGCAGTTCGATAGTATATGGTCGTCGTGTCCGTCAGTCGTCATAATTATTACCATCACATTGTTATCCTTTTTGTTTTATTATTATTTTTTAAATAATCTATACATCGTAGAATATATATAGGAAATTGAGCGAATCGTATATTATTCATCCGGCAATGTCGTCGTAGTCGTCGAGTACGATCGTGTTAACATAATATTACTATCGCATATACGTATACTGAAGACGACATAGTCGTAAGTCACTATACCTACAACTGCGGACTATTACCATTCCGATACTATTATAGTACAGTAGTATAACGTATAGTGCTGCCGATTCTCGCGCACAATTTATATGATCGCAGCTCTCGACCCTGTCAATTTAATGGCCCATTAACGGTATACACGCACGATAGTTGTTTATGTATAAATATAATGTACGTAACAATATATATTACACTACCTATTTCGTTTTGAGCTACGTCTGATCGCTGTTATTTTATATCGCGACCGACGAAGACAGTTTTACTGTTGCAGATAATAATTATACACTATACTTAAATATATTAATCTACAGATCTGCGCGGGTGAGAATTTTCGAGCCCATGACCTCGTTCAATATATTCTTATCAAAATTAAGAATTTTAATCCAACATTCAATGATTCTTAGATTAAAAAAATATTGTTGACCATAAAGATCTTATCCCATATTCTGTCCTTGCATACTTCCCTGGGTACATTAATAGGTACAATAATAGTACGTTGAACAGCTCGAAGAAAGAAATCGTTGTTGAGTAGTGTCATTTCCTAATAACAATTAGGTAATCACAATACTGTAAAAGCATGGACGGACAAGGTACTCAACTAGTTGTAACTAGTTAAACACCAAAATTGTGTATCTAGTTACAAGATACTTTGGCAATTTGTAACTGGTTACAAATTACGGTTACACTGTTAGAGTAGCTTTATACACCTATTTAAAGTTACAAGTTACTAAATTACATAATTATTATTTATGTTTATTTTTCAAAAAACTACTGGCGCAATTAAATATTTGTTTGTTTGTAAAGTTCTACAACTTATACATATTTTTATATTATATATGTAAAACATTCGAATGACGGTGAAGTTATTCTTTTTGACGTTACAAAAGCGACGAATAAAAAAAACAAGACTTAGGCATGTATTTGACTTATGGACAGTGTTGCGAAACTGTTGCCAATACAAAATAGATAAATAAATAACCGTACACGCCATAACGATATTATGATAATAATGATACATTTCATTGAATTGTATGAAATCTTCTTCAGCGGAAGAACGTCATTCCGACGATCGCTGTAAATGGATTGTTGACACACGCGCTGAACAGTTTCCGACGCGGGTGCGGATAAATAAGTTGTTTCAACATTGCGAAAATAATTAACATAAGAGCGTCGCATCATATCAGAATAGCACATATAAAATATGTAATATTATATTATTATACGTCACAAATGCGATTTCCTGGGTGTACGAAACGTGTGTACTGCAGAAATCGTGTGCACATACCAACGTTGGCCGATAGATTTATACGATTTTAATGCTACGCTACGGTACTACGTATTTTATATCGTATAAGTTATAACTATAATATTATATATTTTTATTCCACGAGTACACTCAAATTTTTCTGCTGGTGTAGCACATTTATACGCGTATAAACCGCGAACGGTATCATTACAAATTACGATATAACAATATATTATCATTTATCATTATTACTATAATATGTCATCGGTCGTCGTGGTCGGCCGATCCATACACATCATATTATATATACATGATTATAAATTATTATAATAATATTATATAGTTTGAGCCTTGGGCCTTGGAATAGTCCGCCGCGTCGTAGGTACGTAATAGCGCGTAGTATGTCATTATTTAACGGGCGCCATGTATTTCAATATGCGTGTATACGTAATATATTATATTATTATACGATTTATGTACAGATGACACGGATACAGCACGACAACCGGATGGTGATAAACTAAATACGTTTTACTGAAATCTTATACGCCACCGACTATATCCATCGCCGACGTAAAATAGGTCTTTCGGATCGTATATAGACTGAAATCCGATATAGGTTTCCGCGGACGGTCGTGACAAAATAATAAATATGCACTTGGGATTATGCGTTCCGTTCTACGTAATATATTGTATTTCGTACCGGTGGAAATGGCCAGTCTTATCAATCGTATCTACTGTATACAGTCGGCATCGTATGAGTATACCCGTGAACGACGTATTACTACGATGAGCATTTTGATTGCAGCAACGCATTTGTCAGATTAGATAATAACGCCTCATATTGTTTCATCAAATTGAGTTAAAATGTTTAAAACTTCAATCATCGATTGGCGTTTATTTTAATATTCATATAGTATTTATACGTTTCTACAGTTTTTATATTCTGCAGTAGCTACAAGACGCGTTTGTTATAGCTAACATCTATACTTCATAAAAGGCAACGTTTTTTCAACACTATACTTATATATATATAAAATATTATTATATCGTATTGCAATAGTACACGTGTATAATACAAATGTTATGGACGTTTAAAGGCATCGCGAGAGAATAGGATTTTTTTTCAAAATCCGTGATATCGGACTTAACACCTTTTTATATATATACAGTATATACACACACACGACTATGCGACTATAATATAATCTATAAGATAATATAGTATAATAATAAAATACTAATAATAAAAGCGTATATGGGTGTGAACAAGTGTTCTGACATCTATGATATAGCTATATCGCTGTATACTTATATATTTATATATGTATTATATATATGATTTAATGAAAACGTTCTCGATGAAACAATAATCAGGAAAATGTCGTCCGCATTATAAATAAGAAATCGCTATACTCAGACGTTTCACACTTCATATTATTAAAAAAAAAAAAACTCGTATAATAATTATAATTGCGACTCGCGATAATTTATTGCCTACGAAATACTGCGCAGGCCAATTTATTATATACATGTATACAATACATAGCTGGTTGTCTGTCAATCAACTTACTCACTGCTCCACTAAAATTCACGCAACATCTGCGCAACAAGAACGCATACAAACGCCCAAATATGGTCAGTAATTATCTCACGATTAAACATTATAGATGTAGTGCGTATATTATACAAACGTTTCAACAAACTAAAAAAAAAAAATTTAATTCACATCACACTATAAACAAACACAATGTTATTTTATTGTCGTTTCAATACGCATGGTTTTCGAGAAAAGAAATTACCATAATAATCGTGTCTTGTGTTTTCGATTATATTTTAGTAAACACTCGTTTTCCTGCTACTATCTTTACATTCCACGATCAAGCCATCTGGTGATATTTCTATTGTATACATACACAGGAATAAAATATTATATTCTTCAATTTTGATAATCATCTTAGTTCTTGTCTCCGTTGTGGTGAGCAAAACATTCCTTGGTTTAAACCAGAATAACTCGACGGAAAATCGATTGATTTTATATTAATCTATTATCAGCAGGTACGTATATACTATATTCTTACATGAAGTCTATACTGAGAGCGTTGGTTCAGTCCAGAAATAATATTGTGAAATCACGAACAAATATATATTAGAAATTATAATATAATAAAATAGGACTTATCATAAATGGAGACTTCACTGTAATATTGCTATAGACAATATATTTAAAAAATAGTCTGCATATAGTTGATTATAGAAAATACATTTTCACGATATTACGAATCAATGTGAACTCATTTCAATGAAGAATATATTATTATAACCTCGCTTAATTTAATATTAAGAAGATAATATTTTTGTTTTTATTTTATTAACATTAAAATAAGATATTATCATTATTATTTACCGAAAAAATCACAATTTTATATTATTTACACATTTTCATATAAACTATTACATATGTTTCAGATCCTAAGATTAAAGTGGATTATTTTATGTAAGTGAATACATTTTTGCGAAAAGATAGTGCTAAAAACGTTTCGATCAGCACTTTCGTGATCACAAGTAAAATCGTATTTTTCCATTCAAATTGTCAACGAATAATTGATTAGCCAATATGTTAAATTATTTGTTTTTGTATTTATTTTAGATATATCTGAGCGCTTTCGCAGAATGTAGTATACCATACGGATATCGGAATGTACGGCGATATAATACATTAACTATACTTTAATGACGAAATTTACGAAATATTAGTTGTTCATACGCAAGTTATAAAAAAATAAAATAAGAGAGGCCTAATTGTGGCGGTCATACTACACATACACACACTCATACGCGACATGCTGTCGAATATCACCGAAGGGCTTTTGCACCCACAGCTAGTCCGTGACACACCCGAAGTCGTCAACAACGTAAAGACTGAATTTCACCGTCTTCGTCTTGGCGAACTCAGCGAGGTTATACATATGTGTTTTTTTTCGTTTCGGCGTCTCCTCGTCAACGATTGACCGACCCCACGCAAATATATAGGTCACCGTGTGCAACGTCCGCGCGCGTCTTTTCGCGATCACGTGCGTGTTTGTGCGTATGTGAGTGTGTGTGTGTTGGCGTATATTATGATGGTATTTCGATGAAACAGAAGAAAAATGTAAAAAAACTTAAAATACCACTTGCGGCACACGTCAGTTATAATAACGAACGTGTATTTATTAAACAGGTACGTGCTCACGTTCCCGAAAGGCGCGATGCATTTAATATCATAGCTGAAGCCTGACAATAATTATAATTATAATACGACAGACGATGAAAAAAAAAAACATCATATTATAGCTACCGAATTCCATGGAGTCATATCCATTACCACGACTATCATAACTATTCTTAACATATTATACCTGTATACAATATTATACACAGACGGCGACGGGTGTGTTATTATTTTTTCAACGTTCCGTCACCGCCGTACGACTCGCGACCGTGTAAGTACTTACTTGTTGTGGTATATATATATAATTATGTATATAATTTATAATGACGGTCGTTTCGATCCGTCAGTGGATGAGTTTCCGAAAGAAATGTCATCGCACTATTTATGGGTATATCGTGTTACACGCCGCCACCGCCGCACACGTTGATATTATACGTATATTTGACCGTGTGGTGGCGATATGATAATTATTAGCTCCAGCGAAAAACTCCGCCTTTTCTCGCTCATGACTCCGACGCCGTAATCGATATACTATTAATATTGTTATACTATAATAAAGTTGCGTGCCTATAAAGAACTGGTTGGCCGTGGACTATAGCCACCGAGTCGGGGGCTGTTTTTTGTCTTGTTTTTTTCTTTTATCATCTCTCGATCGGCTAACGAGAAAATTTTAATATTATATTATTATGCAAAACAGCATAAAAGACCGTCTGCAACGATATCTCATCATCAATCGGAAGACCATATAATTTTTTATTTCCCGAAAACAATGCGACATTGTCGTATATAATATAAAATCATATATTATTATACCTTAAACACTTGTTTGCATTAGCAATTATTCCGTACGCATATCCATTAAAAAACAAAACATCGCAGAATTTTTTTTCAATTTTATTCCCACGGAATACATATTTTATAATGTTTTACGTAAATTAATTTTAATGTAATAAATAATTATTCTCAACATCGCTACATTCGAGTTATTGACGTGTCCAATGATATGGAGACTTCAACTGTTAGCTACAAGACAAATTTGGCAGTAAATATCATATTGTCAGTACGTACACCTAACCAGAACAACAAATATTAAGATAATTGTCAAACAAAATTATAACATAAGTGGTGTATGGTTCGAAAACTATTTCGTATTTTTTTATTTATTTATATTTTTTTGCCACTGGTGTTACAATTAATCAATCGGCATTTGAAATTATAAAAACTGCATACGAGTATGTAAAAAAAAAGTTAAAATAAAATACAACATAGTTGTATAGTTTTTATCATATTTAAATACAAAATAGATAAGTATTAAATCAATAGGTATTTACTGCTTGTCTTGGGTACCTATTAATCTAAATTCAATAGCCTAGAAAAGTATTAAATATACGCATTACGTTTAGTATACGAGTAGAACACTTGAACAATATATAAATTATAAATTCATAATTAAATATAAATATTTGTATTTATACATAAGATATATCGTGTATAAAATATATTATATTTATTTTAGTTATTATATAGACGGTGTTATGTAATATTTGTATATTATTTTTTTTTTCTTTTATATAATATAGTAATAATTGTAAGGACATCATCATCATCCATAAGGACAAATATTTAATATACTTCACATTGGCCGAAATTAAATTGAAACAAAAAAAAAAATGTAATCGTATTTCGACGTAAAACAGTGATATAACACTTAATATAGGTATAAAAAATATAGAACGCGAGCGGATAGAAGTATAAATAATTTTTATAATATTAAATATTTGTATTCGACAGCTTCGACGTAGCAACAATATTATTATAATAATCGTTTCGATTGAGTTGTAAAATAAACCATATAGACGTCACGAGAAATTATTGCTAGTAGTTATTGGCGTTATTTATTTTTTTTTTTTGTTGACAACCAACTTAGTAAATAATGATAATAATAACAGTTATGTGGATGAAATAATTATATAACGCTTTATAATATTATTAATATAAATAATAATATATATGAATATATGATACAGTACAATTCGCGTGGGCATACACCGACCGTATTAAATCAGTGGGCATTCGCGTACTACAATATTATTATCATTATTATGATAAAGTGTATAGATAAGTCCAGTGCGTGGTTTATCGAGTGTTTATATCGTAATGACGTTATAATAATAATAAGAGTGTAATATACACTCTTCGGTAGTCGGCGGTCGAATGATGCTGTACCTATGCGGCTATGAATAATATTATTACCTATATGCGCGCGCGTTCGTTGTAACTATATCATACTAAACACATCGCGTAATAATTGAGTGGTACACAATATTATTATTATACATTATAAATACGGAGTAATTGCACCTGAGAATAGTAATTTACGTCGATTTACGTCGATTCGGATGTGGGAGCGACGACGTATTATAGGAATAAACAAAACTATTAAAAATCGTAAGAATATATAATAGGTAGTTGAGCCACGTACAGAATTTCGCAAAATAGACTATGAAAAAAAAAATAAGAATAATCGTGTATACACAACAAAAAATATGATTAAATATTATACACCTATTTAATAAATATCAAGTTCATTATAACATGATTATCGCATCGCGCGGTATACAAATCTTGTTATTCGTATACGATGATGTCGCGCGGAGGGAAATCACAAATTTTAATGTTATTATGATATACACAATATACGTATTATTATTTTACTATTTTTTATTATGATATATATCCGCCGCCGCACGCACGCAGGAGTGTCCCAGTCGAGCAGAATTTTTTTTTTCGTAAGAAACCACGATCGCGAAACAAAGAGATGGGCGTGAGAAACTGCAAACGTTGTACATCATCATCATCATCTGTGCACACAGCTATGTAATATATACAATGTACACCGCGTATGAAATATATAATATGTAATATTATATTGTACCGTGATCGATGTGTTCACCGCGCCAAGTCCGCCGCAGAGTGTGAGATTTATGTAATAATATATTACATGCGCGTACTTTGTTGTTTTACGATATTTTTCGGAATTTTTTGGTTGAAATCATTGCGTCCGGAATAGTAATATTGCTAGTAATAATAATAATAATAATAATAATGGTAATTTATAACACGCGCGTATAATGTGCGTTTTGGCGCGTAGGCGTTATATGTATGCGCGGTTCGCGAATTTCCTGACAAAAAGTAATAATTATTATCGTCGCACCCGTTACGTCCGTTAGCCAACAGCCGCGAAATTATATTATTAATTTTATTATACATTATTATATTATGTACGGACGGCGGTGGCATTCCGAATCGACGTGTTGCGTGTGCAAAGACTACGGCGCGTTATAGAAAATCTTAATTGAAATTGTACATATTTGGTGGCGTTGAGATATCGCGCGGTGTTAAACAATCGCCCACTACCTCGTCGATTCTTTAAATATTTTATTTTTTTATTCTCCCTGGGTTATCTGTCACGCCCCAGTATTTATGCGTACTAAATAATCTAATTTTTTGCTATGGCATCGATTGACGATAATATGATCTTCCTTCATCCGATATTTGATCTTTTGCGATGCTCAGTACGTCGTATAAGATTGTAACCAAACAGTAGCAAATACAAATAAAAACAGTAGTAAATTAAAAAAAAATCTTCAAAAAATATAATCTATAATCAAGATTATATAGCGGTATTGGTATCTATGTACCAATCCGAGAATAGAAAAAGTAGCAGCAAATGCAGACATAAAATCTCTAAAAAAAAAAAGGTTTCGTAAATTTTCTTTTTCTAAATGATCGATGATTTTATAAAAATGAATGAAAACGAGTTACGCCGAGAAGTCTGAGAAGTACTACTCAAGTCGTGAGACTTGCACGCTCTACATAAATCTGAATATATTCCTTAAAATGAATAAGAACATGCGTCAGGTACAACTGGTTTTTACGAATTATTGTGGATGGGGTGAAAAATGAAAACCATTTTTTGGAAAAATAAAAGCGTCCCAAAACGACTCGAAAACGAAAGTCTGAAAGACAGCTTATTATATATTTATATATTTTTTATTTTATATTTACACATACTCGTACTTATAATATGCAAAAACAATATGTTATGCGACGTACGTACAATTTACACGAAGACGCGCACGCGTGCTGACACACCAGTTTGAACGGCCTATAGGTACTACGCGGAGGTGTACGGTACACATCACGCATACATAATTGTATAAAATGTACATGTATATAATATAGATAACAGTGTTGATAAATTGCACAATTAACAGGTACTTAACTTTATAATAAACATTTTAATATATATTTTATTCATTTATTTGAAATATATATACGGTTGAATTTGTCGATAAATTAATTGATTATATTATTAAGAACGTCTCATCCATTTATACGTAAGTTGTCATCGTTTTGAATACGTAAAATTAGGAAATTTACAATCAGAAAAGCTGATTTCATTATAATTATTAGTATTAATATTAAAGTGAATTCAACTATAATCTCTGTGTATACATCGTTGTTCTTTTATATCTGGATGAAATGTAATATACATGTTTTTAAACTATTAAAATGTATTATTACTCATATCACTAATTTTAAAATTAAAACATTGAGGATAAAATAACGAGAGAACACAGATAATATTTCTACTCTAGTGTTTGTAATAGGCGATCTATAACAACATAAAATTGGTATTGATTAACGTAAATCATTTAATGTTTCTGTAAAGATGTCGCTGAAATTTAAAAAATGAATTAAAGCAAAATGGAAAAAACTAGTATTCGAGCGTGACATATGTTTACATTTTTACTTTATCCAAAATAATAGTTTGTCTAAGATCCAAAGGAAATAATAATAACGCAATGCATTAATATATTATTAAACGAGATTTAATTTTAGTAACCCGTACGAATAGTACGTACCTATACTGCAGCTATATAATGTAATATATTATTAATGATTAATTATTTTATATTCATATTGTCTTAATTTTAAACCATTATATAAATCAATATAATTAATCTCTTTTCTTAATTTAGTAATTATAGATATTCTGATATGAATTACAAATCATTGCCAATCTGCCCCCACCACATTTTTAAAAAAGTTTTCCGACCATACCTTTACCTGAGCACAGAATTCTTATAGGTTCTATGTATACTGATAATTTCGGTATGGTGCGTCTGTCGTGAGCTAACAGTTATTATTTAGTAATATTTTCGATAGCATATTGACGATTTCACTTAAAGATATATTTTATTATATATAAGCATTTTTATGTAGCCTGCGTTTCGCGCGTGAAAAATACCCACTCGCGCGTTAATTGATATCCAAATCAACGGCATCGGCATGCGTACAGAGCAGAGTACGTATTTTGCATGAGATCCACTATAATTGAATTATATTCATATACCTATATACACTGATAAAATAATTATAAAATTTAAAATCATCTTCCACATCGTATTTGATCCTCAGCATGTCTGTATTATTTGGGTACCTAACCAGATATGTATAAATATAGAGTGTGATGCATACAATATTGCTATATGAAACATAACGATTATATATTATATTATACTGACACTTTTTTTACATAATATAGAGTTTTCGATTTAATTTCAGTTTGGAGGAAGGGGAGAGTTGATAAAATTTTGTTGAAATACGTTTGCCATAATTGTAGTGAATATTTATAATTTTTAGTCAGAAGTTTAATTATCAATAAGGAACCGTCATGGCGATCATCCGGTCATCCGAGATATGGTGAATAAAATTAACCGTACAATATTTATGTATAATATAATATAATATTTATATCGCGTAGGTAACTTGTACACGTCGAGAGTTTATCGGTCCCCAAAACTAAAACACACACACTATACGTTACAAACCTATATGTTATATTTAATAATTTATAATATATACGCGTGACGTGTAAGCAGGCACGGCCGAAACCCGTTCGCCGATGCAGCAGCCGGAGAGACACGGGCAAATTTTTTTTACGCGTACACGGAGTAGGTACCACACTTATAATATACTTAGGTCGTATAGCCACGTGTAGGACGAATACAAATGTTATATTATGTAGGTACGTCTCGCCGTATATTTTATTGTACTTCCACGCGACTTGCATTGAATGGTACGTATATATACATTATACGCGTACATGTAATATATGCGCCTTTAGCTAGCATATAAGTATGTGCAAACGCGCGTGCATAATATAATATATATATATAATATAAAAGCTGCTGCTGACAGAATTGATTTGCTTGTCTTGAATGTTTGGATGCAGGTGTGTACATCGCTAATTATTTGAACACAGAATATATATTATTTACACCATCGACAGACGGCGCAAACGTATTGAATGCGACACGTTCTTCGTTTTCATCGCGTGTATTAATAACGCTATACCGTATATACAACTCTCCTGCATTTCGTGGGCTCTATGAATGATTCTTTTTTATCGTAATTATCAAAAGTATATAATTTAGATTTAATATCTAATCTATTATTAAATCCGAGTAAACTTGTCGTAACCTGTGTTCGAGGGTGGAAAAATAATTAGTGCATAGTCTGCGTTCCAGTGTTTTAAATGTTTTAATGATTTCAAAAACCGAGTCATTCTGATTTTTTGAAGATTTATTTATTATACCATGCTATTTCGTTTTAACTTTAATCTTTCCACATACAGCATATTATTCAATTGAATTAGAGACTGTAACAGTAGAAATGTACCGAACAGAAACAGTTCTGAAATCAGAACTTGGTCAGAATCCTGATTTAAAAATTTTTAAAACAGAAACCGATGCCTATATTTTGATAGTTGCAGATAGTTTCTCAAAGAATTTCCCTATGTCTCTGATCGTAGTTTTTTTCCAATCCATGTTAAATTATATTGGCACTGGTAAAATCAGACATTAACCAAAACACTTCATATTTTTTATTTTGAAAAACAATGTCAACATTCATGGATTTTTTATGAATAATATAATAATATATTATGCCCCATGCTGAAACCAGAACTGTATTTATTGTTCTACTCATATTTACCGAACCGAATATCAAAAAAAAATCAAAAAGTTCTAGTCCCTGTAATAATATTTATACATATTACATAATATGATAAATAAAATAATACAATGATGTTGAAGTATATACCATTGAAGGCTAATAAGGACAAACGGCAGTCGCCGAGAACGCCATAACAATTATAAGTACACGCCCCTCTTCCTCCAGCTCTTTACTCCTACTTTTGGACTTTCAGGATCATATGTCTTAATGTCTTGTCGCCTCAGCCACACTGGTTAGTATGTGCAAATGCATATTGCTTCCGTACACGTGCTCGAGCGTAATACATTTGTGACAGTAGTCTGCGAATTGATATGACTTACTGAATAATATAATATCGTGTACTGACAATTATTACTATTATTATAATAACGTATAATATACGCGTTAATATTCACGCGTGCGTGTACATTATTATTATGTTATAATATAGTCGATGACCCATTTTGTTTTTGCAACCGTCTTGCTAACGCCACGAGGTGAATCGGGTTTTCATTGCAAGGACGAACCTTAATAGTGTTTTCCAGGAACTAATTGTCGTCACATCATGATCATTTTTATGATTATGATGATAATGATATTATTATTATATATTATGTATACAAGCGAGCTCGACGGCATTGCTAAAGGGGGTTTTTTTTTCATTTATTTCAATTCTGTTTTTCTTCCAATACGGTTTTGTTCGTGCGTATACTTCCTATTTTACCATCACGCACGATCGTCTCATAAAATATAATATTTTTTGATAAAAATCATCGGACGCCGTGATGTCTCGTAAAATATGATGTTAATATGACGACCCCGCTATACAATATTTATGTAGTTGTACGTTCGATTAATGTCGTTATAATATAGTCAGACCGGTGTTTCGCGAGATTGATATACCCACGACGGCGTAGTCTAGACATCACGGAGAGTAGGTATGATATGCGTCGATTTGTCTAAAAAAAAGTGCGAATGGCCCCTGTTGCACGTATAAGGGATTATAACCAAGTTATAACCAAATTTGGGTTCTTGCACACACACGCACGCTACATAAACGTATAAGACGTGCGACGTAATGGATCGTTAAACGGTCGTCGGTATAGTCGTGTTATCGGGGTGAATCCCTGGTGTTATGGCACGAGACATCCGTATAATAATGATCACGGTTGCAGCAGCTATCACATATATGTATAATTGCATACGCACACACAAGCGTAAAATATCAATAAATATACACGAGCGTGTGTGTGTAGTTGTGCGTGAGTATGTGATGTACGCATACGACGATAATATATCCTTGTATACGATTCCGGTATAGTTGTTTTTCGTTAATTACCAAAGAGGTCGCATAGTCGGATGGATCTGCCGCGCCGAGATCGGGCCGTGCATACGTAACTATATGCCGGCCTAATACGTGTCCGCAATAATGTATTGACAGTTTCGTCCTCGGCATGTCAGTCGTGTGTCCGACACGGACAAAAGGTAAGAAAAAAAAATAGAAAAAAAAACATTGTTCGAATCCCATATAATAATCAATTAGCCCGATGAAGTATATAATAATAAAATGTCGATAAAAACGATAAGAGGAAAAAAAATGATAAACATCGTATTTTATATATATTAAGTAGTATATAAAGAGTATAAGACACGCGATTTTTTTTGCGTTTGCGTACTCCGTGTATAAATACTGAAAATAATAACGAACATGCAATTTTGAAATTTACACGGTGACCGGTGACTATAGAACGTGAAGAACGTGAAATAACCATTGTTAAAATTGTGACTTCCTAGTCCCATTTCAAGAACTAAAGTAATTATAATCCACGCAATATGTTCATGCAAATTTTTTATAAAACTAAACACCAAAGTTGAATGCTTAAAGTAATAATAATGTCCAATTAACATTATAACGTGTCTTAACAAGACATTAATACTCGCTAAAGGTATCTAGTAAATATATACGTCACATTTTAAATTATATAGTAATATTGATAATACAAATCAACTTCGAAATTTCAAAACATTTAATAATACTACAATTAACGTCTTGTTAATACGCTATAATTATCATAATTTAATGTATAATTAGCAATAATTATCCTATTCAATTATGAACGTGATTTTAAAACATCAACATGGTAATAGGTTAAATATCCAAGGAAAACTGAAAGTATTCAGTCATGGGTACAACATGTTGTTACATTATATTTAAATTAAGTCTTAGAAATCTGTTTGTAATAATAATAAACTAAGTATTGGAATAATAATATTATTAATTTTTGTATGTTATCCCAAGAGCTAAACATAACATAATTTTTTCTTAGTAGATCATTTTTACTCGAATGACGTACTTTGTATTCAAGTTGTTTATATTATACTGTAAAAGTATCGTTTTACATTAATGTTAACTGTTAAGTATTTATGAATGAGAGCCGTATAGAAATTACGTAATAATCTTTATAAAAAGTCGTAGTTATTGTTTTACTCGTTTTTAATTAATTATTTCAAAAGTCTAATATGTATGCTGAATAGAGAATTGAAATTATTTATTTATAGAAGCTTATAAATTCTATTAAATATGATTGTAATCATAAGTTAATATTTGCTCATAATTTAATTTAATTATTATTATTATTATTATTATTATTTTATTTTTTTTATTATTTAATTTAGAATTATTTTTTAAGAATCGGTGTATATAACTATTAAAATAATATTGGTTATTTTCTATGGTTAATTTACAAACTGTATGATATCATACTATACCAAATAATTAGTCTTGTTGGAGAATTTATAACTAAAGATTTATTATTATATATTAGGTACATATATAAAAAACTAGATAGCCAACATTGATAAAATTACAAGGGGTCGTGAAGGGTACATAGATGTACCCCCTGAAGATGAACGTAAAAAAAAATGTTTTGATAATTATCAATAAGCAATGTATATTAACTATTTTATTGCACAAAATAAATAGAAGTGGCTAAGTAGACAGATATAATATTTTGTTGATCGTATATAAATAATAATAATATATTATATATTTATATATATTTAATTTTGATAAATATAAGTGCACATTATACACATAATAGTACAACGCAAATTAATGTAGATATTTATTTTTCCTTCAAAAATTAGTGAATATGATAGATAAAAAAACTGATTAAAATCATGGAAAGTTGCCACCGATTTTTGAGCGAGTATAGACAGAGATGTATTTATGATAAAGCTAGGCAGAGCCATTACATCACAGCAAGTAGTATATTTTAATATTATTAGCATTAATAATTTTTATCTCTCTTTCTCTTTTTCTTATATATATATATATAAATTTATATTTTGTTGAAGTTTATAGACTTGAAAACTATTGAACCAATTGACATTAAGTTTTGCATACATATTCTTTTGAAACTCAGGGATTGTTTTTAGTTCCGTTTTTAATCAATATAGGTAGCTCACGTATAAATTTAACTTTTAGTTATCGAAATTAAAATTTTTTTTTATTTATAAATAAGGTTGTCATTGATTACTGCAGTCCCTACGTTTGTAGCTAATAGAATTATAAATTATTTTGATAAAAATTTCAGAAATTGTTCTTAAAGATAACAGAAACATTTAGATTATATAGCTTGAAATACATTTTAAAATATATCAAGTGCCACATCTAATTTAAGTCAAGTGAATCTCGCCTATCTCGATCGATTTAGTTAACAAAGTTAGGTATACTGACATATCGATTTGGCTATAAAATGAGGTACGCTATAACTGAGGTATACCACCGTACTTTATATTTGTTTATATTATTTCAGGCGAAATCATGTTATACAGTCGGTTATTATATGAAAAATGAATATAATATAATTAAATTATGTTTTAATTATTCATACACGGTTATGAATCGAACTTATCATTAGAAATATACTTTTACTATATATTAAGCAACGAACTATTTATATATTTGATCGTATATTACTTTTTTCTACATTATTATTTCTTACAAGTAAATCAATATAGATAATAGAATATTATATGTTTAGGAACTTACTTGGCGAATGGTTCGCTGTCCAACCGGTAATAGTTCTCAATGGGTTCCGTCTTGACTAGACGCATTAGCTGTTTCTCGTCGACCACGACCACTCCCTGTTCGACATCCGCGTGTTTCCACAGCACCGTCTGTTTACTACTGCTCTTGGTCTTATTGGCCTCCGCCTTGCGCTGCACTGCACCCTTAGCTGCGGCCCGGCCGCCCTTTTGGCCTGACGCGTTCATACGGCTACTGATCGCCCCGCTGCCCGCCGTCGGGTATATCAACATAGTTTGCGTATATGTGTGAACACCGACGCGGTAATCGGGATCGATTGGTTAAAATGTAATTTAGATGATAAAAAAATCGTAAAACGGCAGTGATAACGATACAAATAATAAAAATTAACGCGTCTCGAAAACAACACCGCTAGCTAGTGAGGAACGTCCTAGAGACCGCGGACGCGTTTGTTTGTTTGTTCGGCAGTGGAATGAAAATATTCTCCGACGAACCAGAGAAAAACGAAAAAAAAAAAACCGCGCGCGAACTCGAAATCGATATGTTATATAATATTACGCGTACTCCGACGAACGACTACGAAAACGTCCGAATTCGACGTAGGGGCGGCCTATGAAATCACTATAAGAAACGACTGTGTAAACGTGATTCACCGGACTCTGTAATACCTACGATGACGACCGAAATAATCATGTAAACAATACTTGCAATGGTTTGTGACCACCAGAAACGGCATATCCTCGTCGAGAGACGTCGACTACAGTTGACCGCGTACGCAAACAAACTGCCGCGGTTAAGTCTCGGTGGCGGTGATAGAGGTGATCTATAGGAGCGCGCGCGCTGAGGCTGCGGCGGTCGCCGGACGACGCGTAGTGGGAGAACCGACCTGAATATACGGCGGCAGCGTTGACGTCCGCGCGGGAGCTTTGATGTCGACGTCGCGTCGTCACCGCGGCAATAACGACAATAATAATTTGCGCCTTTAATATCATTATTATTTTAATAATAGAGCCTGAGAACGTTATCATTAATATCGGTACTAAAATAACAAATATATTGTAATTATGCGTAAGACGTCGACGACAACGACGACGAAGTTTGTAATAATATAATATATATTTTATTGTGTTCTCTGACACTCGGTGTATTTGGTCGGACATATTCGGAATGTGTCCGTGGGCCGTAGCTAACGACGGAGACTCACATACAAAAACAAACACATACACACACACACACACACACACACATATCATATATAGATCTATGGAACTGCTTCACATCAAGGCATACGAGCGCGTTTTCGACGGAGGTCGGTTTTCTGGATTTCCAATGACACAAAATATCCAATTGGCTCGACATCAGTATCATCTACATGATATTATTTCATATATAATAAGTAGCCATATTAGACATAATAGCTGCTGCTAGTATCTACCGTGTTTTGTCGTAAATATAGGTATTCCGTATAATTATATATTACTAAATACTATAATTATAGTACCGCGCGAAATTGAAACTGAGAAGCTATGTACAATACTATGGAATGTGTTGAAGTCGAACTGCAAAACTCGTACAGAAAGCGATATGAGTTTTCGGCTCTTTGATATAATCGTTTTATATGGATAAAAATGTTGACGGACACTTCCAATACAGTGTCTACGCGAATGAAGGTCTGTCGGACGTATATAATTATTGTACAAGAACAGTATCCTAACGCGTGAAGTGAAAAGCAACATATATCATCATAACTAAAAACTAGAATCAAACATCAAACGAAACGAATATATAACAAACAATAATATATTTTAATTAAATACTACTACTTATTACTAACTTCTTCATTCTGGGAAACACGTATTTTTTCCGCTTATCACATTCACATATTCTTCTACTCGTTTAAACAGGTTATATCATAAAAAAAATATTTCAAATTAAAAACAAATATATATATATATATATATCGAAATGCAACGTTGTCAGTTAAATATTTGTATGGATGATTGATTAAGTGCATTTATTAAATCTCAAATAAGAATCATTTTTGGTTTTAGTTTTAGAGTATAAACTTTAATTATTTCAACGTTGAATGAATTTTAAGTGGTTACCAAGATTTACTTTTGCTTGTTGATTAACTCTAAATTATTTAGATGACATGATGTATATATGTATCATTTTAAATACGATGATAGCAACATACATTATAAACTAGTTGGATAATATTCATTTTTTGTTATTACAATAAGAACAATTTTAATGATGCTATCTCTAAATCTAATATTAGTATTAAAATAGTATAAGATTTAATCAGTTGTTCTTTTTATTTTACATTTTTAGATTACTTTTATTAAATATTTCCATACCTACTGTATGATTATTGTTATATAATACTGGTATTATAATTTAATGTTTGGTAAAATTTTATCATTGTATTAATTTTAAATACCTTTATTTTTTTATTTGCCATTTAATAGTTACTATGTTATTTCATGTTTTATAATATTGACACAATAATATTGAATATTATTAAAATAAATATAGTTCACTGCACAGTATAGAATGTAACAGACGAATGAGTTTACGTAGGAGGGATAGCCTGCAGATAGGACTGCAGAATCCCAATAATAAAAAAAGATTACATTATAAAACAATTCTTTCATTGCCGGTTAACCATGGCGCAAATTGTAAATAAATAATAATATAATATAATATATAAGTATTTTTGAATATTGTTGAATTTACAACAAAATCGCATTACATTTCGATAGAATGGTGTTCGTGGAAACTATGAATGGAAAATATGGTTACGGCCAGTTGTATTTCACCGCTGTACCACTGGTGCACCCACATGCTTAGGCATGGTCAGTTGGCGCACTTTCAATATGTCGGGGTCATTGGTTGATTAATACATGTATCTTGTGCGTGATTTAGAATACGTCTATGGCAGAATACTTGTTGGCGGCACCCCGTTGTTTGTAGAATAAACAATATCACAATGAAGTCATTGCAGGCTTAGAGGCGCTACCAAATAATTGAATTGTCCTTTTATGCGATTGTTATCGGAGTTTTAATTTGGCCAAACACAATTGAAGCAATACGAATAAGAAAAAAAAAGTATCGTACTTGCTCCTCAGCATTAATGTATAATTAATTAGACGTACACGTTATTCATGTTTTGTACATAGACTATACAGACAAGCATAATACATATAGTTTGCAAGTCTAACATATAATTAATAATTTATGCTTCCATGTCGGCAAACATACACAATGACCACTGACTTTTAAAAAAAAAATATTTTACAGAGATTAACTTTGATGAAAACAATACAAGGTTCATGATCCCTAATCCCTATACGTATAAATTATACACGTGTACTTATTATCTTTCATTTCTGTACTACAATTTAATAAGTTAATATACGTACTTAATACGTCCATATGTTATTTACATTTATTTGTTTTTTACAATAAAAAATATTGAAATATTAATGTGAAATGTAAATTTATAAAATGTTCGCTGCAAATACCGGTTAATTGACCGGCTGTAGCTGATTTACATAATTAAGTAAAGAGTTTCGCCACCACCTGTCAGCTACCGTGGTATAGTAACGGTGATATGGACCAACGACAGGATAATGCTAGCAGACTCTTAACAAATAATAAAGCGAGACGAAGTATCCACCGCGAGACACTTATTGACAGATAGGTATTTGCGTTTTTGTACCGATTGATATTATCGTATCCGAGAAATTCGTCGTCCGCTTTTTGCAAAACGATATATGTTCGGATATCATGACAGTAGTAGTACCTACCTATTATTATTTTTATTATTATATTCAAAAATGTATAAACTATATTGAGTTTATTCGATTTTGTTGAAAACGATTTAAGTCGGTATGCGAATAAATACATAAATAGTTATGATATTATTCCGTAATAACAAAAACAACGATAACCAGTCTAAATGAGTTTGGAAATGTACGCTTCACGTCAAAATTCAAAAAGTCGTCGAAATAAATTTTTATACTGACATCGCAACAGTCGTATCTTCCCAATGCCTGTTGTCAAACAACGTCGTTGCGTCGTTGTAGTCGTCGTAGGACGTTATTATTATACTATTGCTGCAGGTATACACTATAGCTGTGTCGCCGTTAATGTAATTATATTATAATATTTATATATTTTATAATACGCCTATAGCCGCACGCGCATACTATAACAATATAATATTATGTATAATGATAACTCACATCGTCTATAAACAAGCGCCCACCAGAAAAGTTTATCCGGAAATATAATACATAGAGTATTATAATATCGCGATAGCGCCACCTTGCACGCGTCGGGTGGGCGAGTCGAAATCGAACGCACTCTGTTATACTGTTGCAGTTTATTTTGACATTTTGACTTTGTCTTAATTCTGCCCATGCAGCAGATTAGTTAATCTATGACGGGATTCGTGTGGTGGACCGAATATTCAGCATATAACGCCCGTCTCAAAACGACGAACTACTCATGTACCTATATAATACATTGATATACCCGCGGGATAATTCTGCTGAAAAAGTTAAGTAACCGCAAGAAAACAAATTGATGACGGCCGTGATGCCAACTGCCGCTTTAGTAATAATAATATCTGTAATATGATACATAATGTCTTGCATTATATATCATTGGTATACAATATATGATATTTGATTTTGAATTGACATATCCTTAAGGTGTATTATATATAAATATATTACATTTGCTGTTAAACCTACTCACTAGGAAATACAATTTTTTTAGTCGTAAGAAAATTTGAACGCGCGAACACGCTTACCTAAATGCGGAAATGCATGTATAGTGATAAATGATTATTACACACATTTTTTTTTATCATTATTATTGTTAGACAGTTAGGCGTGCAATGGATGTTAAATATTTTTATCTTGAAATTAATCTTTTGAGTTCCCAATATCAATTTTATACCTGGTTCGGTTGACCCGTTTACTCATCGTATCGTATTTTTATACAAATGTTGTTCGTTAAAGTCTCTCAGAGATTTATGTAAACTTATATCATTATATTACACCATTATTTAACTTTTACGATAAACATTATGGGTTATTAACTATAAAAATATATTAGTCTTTATTTAACGAGTTTATGGATGGTACCTACTTATTGTAGCTTAAAAAAAGTAAAAAAAAAACTCTATAGAAAGTTTTAGGAAATATAATATGCAGGTGTTGGTTTCATCATAATCATGACGTGTTTATATTATGTCCATAAATTAAAACTACAATGGACAGTTTTATATATTTATTGACGCCACTTATTCAGGATCGCGATTTTTTTTGAAAGGAAGGTTTAAACTTTATTAGTGTTCTAAAATTGTGCGTCGAATAGACTATAAAAACGAAAATCTAGTGTAGAATACAGAAAAAAAAATATTATTTTAATGTATAATATAATGTGTATATTTATTATAGCCATATAATATTTAACGCTGTATACAACACTATGCATAAATATGAAGTCGTAATTATATTTGTGGTATAATAATAATATGCTTATAGACTATTATAATAATATAATTTAATCTATTATACGTAACTATATATTATTATATAGTTGTAAGATGCCTCTTTGTGTTGCATTTATTTACTTTTCAGAACTATACTAATTTGCAATGTGAACTATTCTTAAATTTATTGAATTAAAATGCATTTTTTTTCGTTTATAATGTAGAATGTAGATTCACAATAATTAACTATATAAAGTCAAATTACAATAGTAGAGCGTGTTTGAACGTATTATTTATTTTCTTAAATATTTGTATATTAAAGGTATGTATAGACGAGCATATAAAGAACGATCTACAATAATTATTGTCTCGATAGATTGTACCACGTTAATTTTAGAGACTTTTCCACCTGTCCTTTTACATTTATAGGATTGGAATTTAAAGTTTTTATAATACTCGTAATTATATAATAATAAGATTGTGTTAATATCAGTTGGTGATTGCGATTACGATAAGATTACACGCTAATATTTTAATATGTAAGTAAGATTCTTAGATATTATGTATCCATACGTAGCCGTAGGTATTATAAAACTACACAAGACACAACCATATTATAAGTGCGGTATGTAAATTTTAATAAATCACTGAGCATACTGCTACGATTGCTATGATCAATGACGGTTACCCCGAAGGTGTTAGTTGGTCGAATTTATTTCCATATCTTTAGTTTGATTTTTAACTATATAACCGTTAGCCATAAACATTATCTAATATCATAATACATGTCTTGTTATTATATTATTGTATTCAAATTTAATAACAGTAACAATTTAAACGATTATTGAATACATTATACGGTTTTAATACTTGTAAAAAAAGTATTATTACATTTTAAATATTTACAGTTTTGACATAATTATATATCTACAATCTATTATCTACATGATACATAAACATTAAACTATACGATGTTATGTAATAATATACGCCCTAATGGAAATGATTAAGGATAGAAACATGAAACTGTTCTAAAAAATTAGAAATCTCTTGCCGTCTTGACGCCTATAATATATTACATTATAGAGGAATGGCTCTACGCATCACGATTTAATTACACCAACGAATTTCGAGTATAAAATGTTAAGTTATTTATATAATGTACTTTAAATAACGAGCAGAATTATTATTATACCTACATGCGCGTTTATTACTGTAAGCAAAACTGTGTTGTATCTTGTAAAATATATTGTACGAGTATAATATAACAAGACGACGAAAACACCCGAGGTGGAGCAAATGGCGGTCTTCCGCGGTTCAATCTCCAATCACATTACTTATGTACTGAAAAACCCTAGGCTATGGCCCGTGCGTATAGTCATTATGTGTATTTGCTATACACAAAGCAAAACGCATCATACGATTTATAAAATGTCGAAGTTTTAGTGTATGTTGTTTTCTTAGTTCGATCACAACTTTGACATATACGGACGATTTTTCTTTCAAATAGTACCTGTCCTATAAAGACAATAATATATTTGTTCGTAATAAACGCGCGAAACACACGCGTGATTATATAAATAGTATATAATATAAAAGTATAAAACATTTTGTAACGGTGGCGAGATAGCCGTTTCGATAATATTATATTATTGTTGTAATTGTGCGTATACAGAAACCGGCAGCTTCTGTTGCTCACACGTCTATTATTAAACCGATATAACGTATTGCTGACGGTTAACTGCATTCGTGCGGTCTTACATATTATACGCAAATGATGAACGACACGGATCCGTTTACAAGACGTACGCACATATACACATAAAATCTCCGGAGACAACCTATTCATCGATTACGTTGTCCGCGTCCGTCAGCCATCAATATAATAATATATGGAATGTATTATATTACCAGTATACGTATAATACGAGTACTATGAGCGTCTGTTCGACGCATAGTAATAATATTATAATGTACGTAAACATATCTAATACGTATGTAATAGATTTTTCCACTACACATAGTATAGGAATACGACGTGACGCTGTTGTGTGTGTGTATGTATGGTGGGGGGGGGGAGGAATTAAATAACAATCGCATTATTGTAGATTAAGTGAGTTTTTATTTTTATGTGACGTGATCGTATATGTTTACTTTGTTCTTGCAATTTATTTAAGCTTAAGCCGATAATGTCGAAAAACGATTTTAAATAAATTTAATCTCAATGCGCCCCTCTGTTATAATTTACGTCAACCCAACAATGGTCACCTGTCATAATGTTCGTCATGATGAAATTAAAAACATCTCGACCAGATCAGAAATTAAACACTAAATCGATTTCTGTATAGGTACTTTATGTTGTTTCAATTTCATACAACGTAAATTTATTGTTCAGATAGGTATCTGCTACTCAGTAGATTTTACATAAATGTCCATTTAATAATTTGTCTACGGATCAAAAGCATCTACCTATCATTCACTTTTCTGCGGTTTACTATAAAAGCTGTATACACACGTCAAAAGCTTTCGGGGTCGATTGAAAAATCATGTGCAGTATTTTAATAAATACTAATAATATAATACGTGGGGATGAGGTGTGTTCATGGTAACTATTATGGTGGAAGTTAAATGGCCATTTCCGTGATAAGCTCGACCTTTTCTGTATGATGTGCTGACTACTGAGCGCTGGGAAACAAATCATTACAATTTATTTATAAGTACCTAATATATTCGTTCGTTTTACACAATATTATTATAATTGTGCTAATAGGTATAAACGATGCCTATAGGTACAACACTGCACGGGCATAACATGATAAATAATTGCATTGTACGTTTATTTAGATAAATACAATCCATCACTATAGTTTATAATAATATAATATGATCACAACAGCGATTTATTGTTATCGTCGGACGTAAGCGACTTAACGAGGCAATTACAGTCGGACACACGCGCGGGTTGTACATCTTATATACCTTTACAGCTATACTTATATAGGTACTATATATACATATATTGAATAAACATATGTATATATGTATGTATGTATGTATGTATATATCTGTATGCATGTATAATATATCGTATTTATATATTACAAACGCATCATCAGCATGCCACACAAACACAATATTATAAAATGTACATCAATATTATTCTAATGTATGTACGTGCGAGTGTATAGGTATATATTTTTTGTATTGTCGTTTTCTCTATCTCCACATGATTGTACGTTTGTTTAATTTATACCCGAAAGCCAATAATAATAAATTATATCGTTATCGTGATAATCGCGAATACGGTTTTCATTTGATTACTAGCTACAACGCGACAATATAATGTATAATATATAATATACGAATAAGTACATTATAATGTTAAGTGTCGGTAACGTAACATAATGTTAATTAATTCAATATATTTAAGTCACATGGTTGTATTTAATTTAATTATTTTTTATACAAAGTGATTTGTTTCTTTCAAGTATATACCTATTATTATTCATATACTTAGCAACTTTATAAACATTGATAGCCGATAGGACATGCTTGCAAATTTTAAATCTTTTTCTAAACTCGTATTTTGGTAAATTCTGTTATTTTTTGTACTCTAGCTGAACTAGATTACTCGGAAATTGATTAAATTTGTTAAAAAATAAAAAGAAACAGTAAAATAGTGATTAATTTGTAATAAATATATGATATAGTTTTAAATAATATTCTAAGAACAATAATCGATGTCTGGAATTTGAACGTTTCCTCTATCTTATGTAATAAAATTTTAACTCATATGACAATCGGAGTATTTAAATTGATTGGAAATAGCCAACGAGAAGATAATATATATAATGCGCTTATTTAATTTTAACATTTATCATCATCGTTCGTATTTTCATATTTTTATGTCACTTGGTAATCGAGTTGTATGAAATAGACATTGTACGGTTTATACAGCTAGTGCTTTAATACAGTATCTAACCTTATTTAACTTTTTATTTTTTATTTTTAATCTACGACAGATATGAGGACCTCATCTAACTATTTAACCATTACCACTCCACGAATAAACCTAAACTAACCGAAGACAATATCGTTATTAGATCGGATCAGAGACATAGCAGAATTATTATAAAACCTAGTAATATAACGGGTGTGATAATGAAAAATTTGTCATAATACTGTAAAAGTATGGCGAAACTAACGTGCAGCTTATTCCGTTGTCGCCAATCGTATTTTTCTGCTAAAGTAAAACTGATGACTCGCATGCGTCATTGTAATAATGTGTTACCAGTTAATCACTTATTGCGAGTGAAAAACCACACACACAACGATCGCAGACGTTTGTTAAACCAGATTGCTAAGAATGTTGTGAAATATTGAGATTTATTTTCATAACTGATCATACATCAGCTAACGATTGTTAGAAGATTATAACAATAAAATGCAAATGAAATAATGTATACGTGTACTATGCGACGCTAATAATGGATTCTGAGGGTAAACAGAATCAACGAGACAATTATTGGTAATGAATACTAATGATAAAAATATTTTTTTACTTTTATAGAACTCCCGATGACGAACATTTTATATGAAAACCGCCCACTGTTTTGATCAACACGTGACTATATTGGATATTGTATTATCGTAGAATGCTATTTATTTACCCATCGCATTATCGTATTAGATATTGCGATTGGAGCACGACAATACTAATAAGTATACTAATTATTAACAACATCAAACCGATGAATCATAATATATGACATGTTTAAAGTTCTGTCTATTTTCGAAGCGTTTTTTTTCCGATTATGTAATAAGGTTCACTAGTTCACATATAGTTTCTGTACGTTACATATATTTTAATAAATAATAATACAATAATATGTCAAATAAATCAACATCAAATAAATAAATAAACAACCTGACATACCGTTTCCGCTATAAATTGTTTTTCCATATGCAATAATATATCGTTGAACTCGAGTTTAATATATAGGTATCCTTTACAGTGACCTGCAATAACTCAATCGAGATGTAATAAGTATTTTACTCGACACCTAATATACAGCGGAGAAAATTCTTCATTTTTTTTTTTTTATGTGGGTATAACGAAGTTTGGTTATGGCTTACTCGGTCCCTCGAAGATTATTGTGTGCAAATTCGACTATACAGGTATTTTCTTAAAAATAAATCGATGAGATACAATTTTTATACACGTACTTACTTTGCAATACTTATATACTCGATAATCGATATAATATTTATACACCGGTTACGAATGGTATATCATAGTAGTACTTACTGGCTACTACATATCCAAATCTAATATATCACACTTAACATTAGTTTAACATTCTAGTTCTAAACTATGTATAGGTCATTTCACCATAAAAATAAAAACATTCGAAAATAATATTTTATATGCATTTACTATTTAGTATGTATTAATAAGGTATACTTGCAACGATTCCGGTTTTGTTTGGAAATATCGATATTTTTGTGTGAAGATTATGGGAGAAATTTATACTACTGTTATGTGCATATGTTAAATATTAATAAAATAATATTTTAGTATAGATGTGACATTGATCTTTGATTTGACTTGGGCATTTACTTTTTGATGACGGAAATAAATGAATAATGAAATAAATTTTTTTTTTATAAATCTTTCGTAAAACCAATAGTCAATTTTATTCAAACGCCTACTGTCTATGCGTGTTCTTGAAATGTCAACTGTTTGCCTTATTTTATTGAATAGTTAATTTACTTGATTCATATAAGTATCAATAAATTTAAATTATTTCTGTATTATAACGGTTTATGGGTGGGGGGATAACAAGAAAATATATGATGTTAAAATAGTCAACTTTTATAATACCTATCGTAGTTATTACTGTTATAAATAGGTAAATATGCTGATATGTTGTATAAATATGTTTATTTATGATATACTTTCGTTATAACAACCATAATTTTAATTGGAAATAAATTAATGTATGTTTCTATTTTATTAATAGAATAATATTTTATGATTACAAAAATCATTAAATAGAATATTCAATAAAATAATAAATATATTATTGCAGTTAAATACAATCTAAATATTTACAAATTTTGATTATTTCAATATGTAAGTAGTAGGAGGAGGAGTGCGTGCGATCTGAATACATTGAAAGAATATTAATTCACTTAAATACTATTTAAATACTACATTAGCGCTGGTATTTGTTTTGCGAATTGTATATAACTGCATCGCTACAATTGGTTTCACATTATAACCGGTGCATAATGATTAATGTAAGAATACAATTATAAATATTTATAAGTTAAATGATCGTTTAATACTTATTTTTTTGAACAACAATAAAACACATTGGAATAATTTCTCAAGTTGTACACAATTCAAGTATAATTTATGATACCAAACAAATAATATATTATGATCAATTCACCATAAATATGTATTTTTTTATTTTAGAACTTTAGTAGAACAGCTAGTAGTTATGGTGAAAACATGTAAATATGTAGGTTTAAGGGGTTATTAACTGTGTACATAAATAACATGTAAAATAATTAAAAAGTACCGTTTTTTTAATTTAAGCTTTTAATGAAAAATACAGAATAGCTATCAACTAAATGAGTACCAGTAATTTATTGCAATATGACGGTTGCGCGTCTTGTGTGTATGGTACAAAACGTTTGAATCAATACCGTACCGTAAGCCAACAGTGAGTAAGTAGCTATATAATAAATAATAAATATATTGTATTTATATTATGTACTACCTATAGTACTACCGTTTTATATGACCGTTCATAACGCGGGATGCAGTGTATAGTGTACGGGTATATATATATATATATATATAACGGCAGGTTAGGTAAAGTATATATTATAATACACACACACACACACACACACACACACACACACACACACACACACACACACACACACACACACACACACACACACACACACACACACACACACACACACACACACACACACACACACACACATAATATGATATGTGATTTGCTCACTGTTGCGTAGGAAAAACTTACTTTAAATCGAATGGAACATATTAAATATTTTTATATTGCGCACACGCACATATAAATCATCGGACGAATTTGAATGAGAGCGTATTAATTAAAAAAGAAAGAAAGTGTAAATTAAATACAAATAGTATACCTACCTATACGATACTCGGTATAATATTATATTATATATCGAGTAGTGTGGGTCGAACTTGACCACTGAACATATTTAATACACATATATACATTTAATAATATATATATATATACTATATCTGTCTGTATTCTCTGCATGTATAGTAGGTATATACATATAAAGCTATAAATATAAATCATTGACATTATAATCGAATTTGTAGAACACTGCAAAGTGCGAAGATCATTTGCTCGTGTGTCTTTTTCTACGATTACCTGCATATTATGCGACGTGGATACGGTTTTTAAATAACTATATAATAATATACATTCAATTTAGAAACGTGATGACGCCTTCGAAATTTAACTAAATCGTACAATAGTGGGCGTTTAGGTTTCGATTATTTTATGGAAAACGGTTTTATCCTAATCAATCTATTATAATAAAGTACACTTACACTACGCCGTAGCATATAATTAAATAGTATTGTTAGTTTTATTTTGAATAACAAAATAAAATATACCTAAGCAAATTAAATTTCAAAGATAATTAATATATTGAATAGTTGATATCCAACAACAGGATAATAATTATAATTTGTGAGATTGTTGTCGCAATTGCATAGTATTTTTTAAATCATGTAGGTATGTACGGAATAAGAGAAAATATTGAAAAAGTATATATGTACAGGTTTTGCGTGGGCAATCAATTTTTGAGAGATAATTTAGATAGTAGTTGATTAAAATATTAACCTTTGACTTATATAGTTCAAAATTATTTTAGAAAATAAATTTTGGTAAATTGAATTTTTCAAGCTAACAAAAAACCGTCGAACGGATTTTATATTCATAAATTATTATGAGTACTATCTAAATTATCAGACAATTTCACTACCTACCATATTTTTGAACTTTTAACACAATAATAAAGATACGTATCGTTCATTATAGAGAACATGTCTTGTTTTTAAAATTTAGATATAATTTACGAAATCACGCGTAGGTATTTTTTACAATTATACTGTCAACGATTTGTATTCTGGTGTTCTAAAACACGTTTAACTATTAATTTAACGCGAAATGTATTTGTGGTAGTCCGAGTTAATTAGATTTTTTAATTCATTTTGTCGAGTGCCACTACTGGGTAGCAACTCGCCTCAAGCATTCAAGCCCATATTTACTTTGTCGCGCTTATATGCTTATTGTAAACTATTTACAGATTGTATACATTTTTATTAAATGTTAAAAAAAAAAAAATAATAATTCATTTTAATGATACAAATACACACCTAACAGATAATATAATTGCAAAATAAGACTGTTTAATATTTATTAAGCGATCCATATATATAGATATAGTATATTTTGATATATATCATACCTATTATATTGGATTACAAAAAAAAAAAAAAAATTAAAAATATGGACAAACTATAGTATATATACCTAAATACATATATCAATGCGTGTTTCAATATTTCGGGCGGAGGCGCTGATCGCTGATACCCTTATAGTCTTGCTATACCGCTATGATTATTATTATGTTATATAATTTATTGTTAAATTCAAACTATATATTATTATATGTATTGTAGAACATATCTGTAGGTAATATTAATCTATACGGTGAAGAGCTATTCAAGTTTAATTCGTTTATTTATAAAAAATAAAAATAATATTATTTTTAAGTTCCCGGAGTACATAAAACAAAATAATCGAGTTATGGTCTATTACATTAGTTTAGGGAAAGTGTATAGTTCTCACTAATGATCGCATAAATATGTGACAGATATTGCAAAAATTGAAACTAAAGAAACGACATAAAACGCTACAAAAACTACTCAATTTAGTAGCCATTAATTAATAAGCACACCGATCACTGGCATTACTGATATATAATAAGCATATTATACCATTTATAAATTACTTATTTTTAGTTTATTATTAAATACAATCATTCGTAATATATTTGAACGATTTTCGAAGATGACAGGATAAAAATGAACAAATCATTATATTTGAAAGTTGAAAGAATAACCGTGACATTTTTATTATATGGTATGTACTTATTGTGATATTATGAGTGGGTTCATATACACCTTTATATATTCCAAAGGTCGTCCGCCTAAATGATAGAATTATTATTATTATTATAAAATTGTCTGAAAGTTAACTTTTTAAATTTAACAGTATAAGTTAATATTCATTTTATAAATTGTTTCGGATTTATTGTAAACGTAAAAACAAATATATAATATATTGTATTTTTTTTTTCTCGAATAAAACATAATAAAATATAAACTGTTACACTTCAATACAGATTTAAACAGTTTTATATTTTTGTAAAATTATATTTCAAGTAGGTATAATATTAATTAAAAAAAAGGTAATGATACGTGTGGGGGACAAACAAGTAAAGTTTTGAGTTAACCGATTGTTAAATAAAATATTCATACAAATATATTATGTAAAATATAAAATATATTATATACACATTGATATTAATATATACATTAAACACATATTAGAGCCGATATAATATATTATTATGTTTTTATAATAGGTTTGAGGGAGAGTAAGACAGATAGAGAGAAAGAGACGGATGTTGAACATCGTTTTTTTCTCGTACTTTTTATTCAATTTTATCTTAACGTCATGTCCTTTTATACGACTCAAGTCCTCCGCGTAAGAACGCCAATTTTTTTTTCGCTTTCCGCTCGCGGCCAACGCTCGAATAATTCATGTACTAAATTATATATATATATATATATTACATACACGTATATACAATTTGCGTCCCTCTAAATGTGCTCTCGGCTCCTATATCTCTCGCGCGCACAAATGGCTCTTGGATATAATTAGATAATCTCGCGACGAATATGGGCGTGGGACAAGTGTATGAGTATAAACATTTTTTTTCTTAATATTATTCGCCATACAGACACGATTTATGACGTCTGATGTATCGCACAACCGTATGCGTATATATATATTTATATATAGGTACAATGCATAATATTATTGTAGAGATAGAGTTTGTAAACGTATATTATTGCGAGCGCGACCGTTTATCCGCACACATATAATCTGTGAGTATGTGTTTCCCATGAATATTTACAAAAAAATTTTACTTGCGGTCGTGGAATAAAAACCATTTTTTTCATACATCTCTATATAGTGTACAAAATTTAGCCCGGGGCCACGAACTCCGCCCCTTTTCGCGCACTACACACGCACGTATACACATACACAAACATGCACACGCCGTGTTCTGGGGGGCTTGGCTCGTGTAGGAAGCTATCACGATAGTGCATATCACAATAATATTATATATATATATATATATACATCACGCGGCATCACTGTGTATACAGCCACGAAAGTCCACGAAAAGCATATAGTTATATGGCTCGGCCGACGTTTAAACATAATATTTAAGTCGACGAATATGCGTATTACCATTACCATTATTATTGTTATTATTATTATGTCTTTTATAACGAACTTCCCACGTGGACTCACGACGACGACCGCAATCGGACAACGGAACCGTTCAGTGATGCTATATATTGCCTATAGGGTAGAACGAGTAAGTATGCATATAAATTGTACATCGGTATTATTGCATTGCGGGTGACTTTAATGCACGCCATACGCAATCCAAGGTTTTCAAAAAGTGTACGTCGTGCTAATAATGTTATATCGTAAATTATAACTTATAAGTACCTTAAGCTGCTGCTACGGTTATAGCAAGTACTTACATAAAATATGTATATATATACCGATCTGTTTAATATTGCCGCCTCCACGATAATATCATATAATTTTATTTGAATGAATATTAAATAAATTTATATCACACTATATATAAATCGATCATGCAAACCGTATATGTATAGGTATATACAATATTACGATCGCGTCTATATTTATAAATTAGGACTTGAGAGCTCAATACATTAACGTTTTGAAGTTAAATACTTTTCAAAAAATGACGAAAACATTAAAAATAATTAACTGATGTATATTATTTTTTATTGATAGGCATTGAAAAGTTTTATGAATGTGCGAAAAAGTAACGACAAATTCATAAATTACGTTAAGTCAAATTATGTGAGCATTAACAAAAAAAGTTATTTATTTTAAATATTACTTATTTATATTTTAATATATATAATATATATGCACATTAAATTTATAATCTATAGATTAATGTAATCTGTAACCTATATAAAATATAATTATAATCTATCCATATCATGTATTAAACATCTAAACTTTCGTTGCAAAAAAAAAAGTATTTTGTTCAGTATTTTAATAATAGTTGTATGATTATTAATAACACGTTTCAGTGTAAATAGCGACGTATAAATAAGTTTCATAATTGGGTTTTTAGCATGATAATTGATAAGTATAATAATTACGATTGAAAATGATAATTAATGCTTAATAGTAGTATATAAATTTACACCATTCTAGGAAAACGTGTCAACCGGGAAAATATCATTATTATGGTTTTATTACTGATAGTTTTTTTTATAAACAGTTTCTTACGCATAGCGTATTAGAATTATTATTATGGAGTGGTCAAGTACTATTTTAGGTAAAAAATATTTTAATTTCATAATAATATAAGTATATAATATCAAGAATATATTTATAATTTTATATTTATTTGTGAGTCATACGTGGACTAATATATTCAATACAAATTAAGCAATTTAATTTTTATAACATTTTCATAAAATATTTAAAGATATCAGGTAATTTATTAATAGCATGAAAAACCCAGAAATATTCAAATTTTGAGCATCTTTTTCAATATTTCCTCAGACATTTTTTTTTAAGTCAGTACAGAATTAATGTTTTCGAAAAAGATTTTAAATCATTTAAAATAGTTTAAAAAAGATTTTGTTGAAAAAATGCGATTAGGTCGATAAACTATACTAAGAATAAATTATATTTCCAAATGGAATTATTCCACATTGTATCACCCCTTAAAAGTCAATATAGCCTCTTCAGAGTTACGTTATGCTGATTTAAAATCTGTACCTATACTAAATTTTCTCAAGATTTTGTCATCGTTTTGTTACAAAATTTAATAACCATATAATAATATAATAAATGTAAAATTCACACATATTAATAATAAAATAAAGAAGATAACTATGTCAAAAATATTAAAATGTATGATTGATAAAATGGTCAATGACCATTGTCTTCTAAAATTACGTCTTCGAGGCCAACAACTGTTAAATAATTTTAGACCAATCATGTATAAATATTTTTCCAAGAATATTGCGACTGAATGCATTTTAACATCTGTGAGAAAACAAACAGAACAAAATAATAAACGAAACAGGTGTAAGTACAATTATTACCTTTTAACCTTCAATAACACGTAAAAATCGTATTTTATTGCAGGTGTATGCCGCAAGTTTTCGTAACGTTGTGACTAAATTCGTTCATGTTCTTCATATTCTAATAAAACAAATTAACATTTTACATAATAGTTTTTTTATATTCCACGCGTACTTACTAACCCTCTAATAATGGTTTTCCAGTAAATCATGTTTATAATGTGTTTCGACATATATACCAAGACGTGCAGTATATATTATTGACCGTCAAATTACACCTAAAATTAAACACGTTGTTTTAATAGGGTCTATTCACATTAGGCAAATGTTTACGCGCGTTTCCAAAAATATTTTATTTTAAATACCTATTAATATTGATAAATAAATAAATAAATATAGAACTATTGATATTAATTTTAGTGATCCGTTCCTGGTGGTAGATGTATACCTCTGAAGTATCAACTTATATTTTAAATTGTAGATTAAAATTTTTTTTCTATTTGAGTTCAATTAGTTTTGGACTGGAATCTTTTATTATTGAGATATCTTAAGAAAACTCTATCTGGAATTTAGATAAATATTTTTTTATCACTTAGAGATGTTTTTTGATTATTAATATATATATACACAATACATTTTATATTATTTTAATATTCTATCAATATTGACTAACATATTTTCTAATGCTCTATTGAATTATGAAAACCTATAGATACTTAATATCTTACCTTCTACAATAACATAATGTACCTGCTATGTTCATTATTAATATATTTTATAGTATCAATCTTATTAATTTAATTGTTTTCAGGAGATAAAATAGGACAATGAAAAATCTTTTGCTAAAATCAATGAAATGATGTTAAAAATACAAGATGGTTTTCATAGTAGGCCATGTATATAACCCAATTTTTACATTTGTTGCCAAAAATGGCGAAATATCTGATAAATAATTTATTTATTTATAATAATTGTACATTTTATTTAATATTAATAATAGAAATTAATGGTATTATTTTATAGAGATGGTTTGTCAAATAAAAATGCTTTTTTAGATAAATTCGATAACAATGATGCCATGATGGAAGCAACACCATAACATCTACCACTTTAAGTATTTCACCAGACGAAAAATAATATTTAATTAATGTTATATTGAATAGTTTACGTTTTGTTTGTTTTTAGCGATGCGAAAATTGTACATGAAATATCAAAAGTAAATCTTATTGGTATGCTGCGAGAGTCGTGCATGGCTAATCATTATTGTGAATTACCTATAATTACGAGTTTCTCTGTAATGAACATAATTAAACACATTATACTAGATATTCCATGGTATATTTCCTTAAGGACTTAGAGAGTAATTTAAACTACATTCGAAAATTTACCAAGCATACTAAATCCAACTTGTGTGAGGTGGTGTTTCATCTCTATCGAATAAGTTTACAAAATGAATTAGGTTGAACCCGATTTTCTAGTGAACCAAATCACACTAAAATCGAAATACCTACACCTATATTAAAGTGTGGTGTTTTATTATTTTCATTTTTCTCGGGTGAATTCGGTTTATAGAATCAGTTATTAGTTAAACATATCAATTTTTATATTTTAACCATTTTCTAATCGTAATTCGTAAATAGTCGCTCCTTATTCGTATTATTTTATAGTGTTATTGAGAAGCAAAATAAATACAATTACATATAAAATCATGTTATAATAAGGCATTCTCCCTTTTTTAGGTACCACTGAATATTTGTGTTGTTATTTTAATTGTTGAGCAAAATAATGCTTTCATATATTACTTTTCAATATTGAAAATAAAATGGTTTTGGGTAGAAAATTGTATCTAGTTTGTATTTTAGATAGGACAAAATGTCCAGTATTTTTCTTATTAATCAGGAATAAAAAACAAAAAATTGATTAAAAACGGGAATTTTTAACCAAAACAAGTTTTTGACAAAATCGATATTGTTTTTTTTTTTTTTTTAATTTATCTAACTCAAAAACAAATAACCTTAAGTATTTGAGATTTCCATAAATTATTTGTGATACCATTTCCTATACGTACCATGAATTTCAAAATATTTTCACCAATTTATTTTAATTTTATTTTTACTCGTGACATCAAAACTGTATTGTCGGTTCAAATTTCTTGAAAGTGTAATATACTTTTACATAAATTTGTATTATATCTGTATAAAAAATATGAAATTATTTAATCACAATTATTTTTTATAGACATTTATGATGAAGTGAAAATTTGAACAAAATCGCGTATTGTAATAATTAATAACAATATTAATTATTTTGTCATAATACATTTAAAACATTATTCGCACTAAAAACTTAAACGTAAATTATGGATATTACTATAAGTACACGATGGTATTTTCAATATAAGATGTACATTAATCCTAAAATATAATTGATTTATGCTATAAATTTATTCATACTGTTTTACAGACTACAGTAAGGCGTTATTATTAATTTAAAATGTAATAATAATATAATAGTAGAAATATGTATAATTATGATAAAAAATTACTTAACAATTATAATACAATAAATGCAATATTTTCGGCAATAATTAAATCAATCTATCGTAATACTAATTGAAAAAATAAGCCTAATAGTTATATAGTTATATCAAAAAAACCATATCATGAAATATACTCAGTGATAAAAACTAACAGACCGCCTATACTTAGAAATAACTTTACGTAGGTATACAATGATATTATATTATTTAAAACACACGTATTAGTTACCCACTCGATATCTAATGTACAGAAAAACGGTACCTACTTACTTATTGTGACGGTTACCTATATTTATTTTAAAAATATTACAAAATTAAGTCTATTATCAAAAATCAATTCATCTAACCATGTATAGATTTATATTTAGTCATTTTCTGTAGGTTACCTATGGTCAACTTCAAATATCGATTTTTAATTTTTTTTTTTTATATATCTATTTTTATTATTATCTATATTTGTAAAAAAAAAAAAAGGTATAATGTATAAATATAATTCAACAAAAAGTTTAAAATATTATTAAATTATTTGCTAATTATTGACATACGTGTTGTGGGTAGGTCATGCATAGTAATTATGGATATCATGCTTAATTCATGGACATACCTAATTATACTTGTAAACACGTGCTGACGTGACGTGTGTGTGTATGAGGGAGTTTGTGTTTTTCTATTGCTTTTTCTAATATCCATTTCGATTTAACAACAACGCGTGTACATTGTATATAAAAAAATAATATTATTTTTTACCAATTACGTACTTATGATATAAGTACGTTTAATATTATGCACCTCTAAGATTATTTCGACATCATCTTAATTATATTATTTGCGATGTCGTCAAAGTTGTTATGACGAACACAAATCTCAGGATCTTACTCGAATATACTATGATATGCTGACATTTGAACATCTGTTTAATAAGTAGTATGTTGTTGGGAAAAAATCAATTACAATTTACTCAACCATATGCATGACGAATGGTGATGATGCTAAATTTATATTCGAAACAACTTTCAATCGTGAATAATATTCATACCACCTCGTGAATATTTTTCAGTCTTTATATAATCGTCATCATCAATTGGTCAACTGGCTTTCCTGTATTTTGAATTTTATTAACTTACTATTGTCTTGTTAGGTTAATATAATTCCTTTTATTTTATATTTTGGTTAAATTTATGTGTATTTTTTTGCCTAAATTATCTATAAATGAGAATCAAACGAGTGATCGATTAAGAGCAAAATCACACATATAGTCAACTTATAGCTAAAGAAACTGTGAGGAGGCATATCCAACGTGCGGAACTTCCATTTAGCGCGAATATTCGTACGGTCAAATATATTATAAACTTCTTAATTGTTGTTAGCAAAACCGAATACGTACGGCAAGTACGCGTCTCCCAGCAATATCACACGTGCGTGAAGTTACTAGAAACTGGTTATTCAATTAACTATATTAAATGTTATCAACAACAATTGTTGTACAATTGAATCTTAATAAATTTTAAAAATATATAGTGATCGATTTTAACAATCAGATTTTGTGTCGATAGACGCACAGTCAAATAATAATAGTACAGTAATAATAATTATACTTTGATTGTTGAATCGTCTTCTTGAATCGAGTTTGTCATAACACGTGTGTTCTTCACGCTAATTTTTATAATACCTATTAAAATTATGATTCTTTTGCTGTTTTTTATTTGCAGTGGTATCATTGTCCACGTTACATTACGTTGACGTTTCATTATTATTGTTATTAATTAGCGTTGCTTCATTGACGTTTGTTGTGAGCATGTATTTTATGTTTTTTTATTTTATACCTATATGAAAATATTTTTATTTGCGCTTATAATAACGACTCGTTGCCGTCTGTTCCTCAAAATTACAAGTATACGACGTGATACATTCATAAATAAATTATGCACAAAATCTGTCGTTGTGCAAAGACGTATTCTAAGGCATTTAAAAGATTGGTTTTCTTTATAAATCACTAATAAATGTTATTATGTTATTAGAATATTACTAAAACAATTATTTAGATTTTGTATAATACAATGCATATTTTTTTTATTATGTAATTTTGAACTATTACACGTTCTTTGGTATTGATTTTGTAAACAAAAAAGTTCCGAAAATGTAATATTTATTGAATTACAACTCAGAAATGGAAAATTCTCTATACAACTATATAGTTTACTTTGTAAAGTCGTTGCTTCAGCTTATACCTACCGACTACCTATAATAACTTAAATTTTTATTTTTACTAAACAAAGAGGAGTATAATTATTCCACATACATAACTAGTTTTACGTTATCTTGATAACATAAATCTTATGCATACATCCCTATAAGAAGGTGATCCACCCAAAATATATGGCTACCCACGTACAAGGATAGTATCAACTTATTTAATATTTTCGTTACAATCGTTATTTGTGAGTTTAATGTAATAATAATATACCTGCCGTACGTGAACATCAGCACTGGAAAACGATGCAAGGAAAAATGTTATAAAATCCTAAGTAGGTGCAATATAATATGGAATATAATATAAACATACTTTTCAGAAATGCAATATCATATATTGCCACCTTCCTATTTAAACGCCTAGTAATCAAATAAACCAAAATTAAATATGTTGTTCACGGACGTCCCGTAAAATATTATGATATACCAACTAAATATATGTTATTAAATAAATGAAAATATGCGTCGCACCTACGACTTAAAACCGCAACCATAAATAAAAATGATTTAGTAAGGTAATAAAATAGTAATAGAAGATTTAAAAAAAGTGTTTTCAAGATACCAGAAGTAGGTACTTCAAAGTGTATTCCAACGGGCAACCGCTCAAATAAAAAAATAAACATACTTGTTTGTATCATAATTGGCTCCCATTTATATTATTCTATTGCGGAGGAGAGAGAGGTGGGTTTTATCATATAACTTGTAAATTCTTTAATTCTATTATAAATTATAATATATATTATATAGTTTATAGCCATAATGAATCTAATGACAATAATTTGTTTTCTACATTATTATATATGAATAAATTGTATTATTTTGTTGTATTAATTGAATGAGTGGTCGTGAACAATGGTGCTACTAGTCAAATTGGGACCTCAGTATCACTTTTAATGAAATAACTATAATATAAGTTTACACTTATCTTATTCTTGTAAAGAAAAATCGTAAATTGTAGAACAATAGGTGTTTAACATAATTCATAATATAAAATAAATATATTTACAATAGTTAAATTTCATAAATAACAAAATATAATATTTGAGTGTTTAGTTTTAATTTTTATCATTAAATTCTATATACAGATTAATTTAATAATAGGTATATATTATTATCCATAGTTAATCAGTAAATTTATTATTTATTTTATAAAATTTTTTTTTCTTTTGTAAAAATATAATGTGTTAAATACCCGATGGTATACTTAAGTATAAGAAAAATAATGTATGACTGACAATTCATATTTCAGTGACGAATAGGAAAACAAGATACTTATCATTTGAAACCTATCAAAAAATTAAAATGTGCAACTTCAATTTTTAGTATTTTCTAGTATTTTCATGATTCTCTTTAGAATTTAAAAACAATCTCCAAAAATTACAAATTATATTTGAAATTATACGATGTTAGATAAAATAATAATGACAAACAAAACAAGAAATAATTTGGTTTTCTTAACATTACATTTTTAAGATTTTTTTTTTGTCAAAAATCTAAAAAAAGGTGTTAATAACGAATATTCACTATGCTTACTATAGTTTTATAAAAATTAAATATACCGCTAAGGGTTTTGATTTGAAAATCGATAAATTAATAGTGGTTAATGGGTTTTACGTTCAAAAATGGGTAAATAGTGGCAGAATACGCGTATTGCATTCAAAATCGAGTAAAATTAAAAGTGGGTTACGGATTTTGCATTTAAACCGTTTAAATGGCAGTGGATTACGGGTTTTGTTTTCAAAATTGGGTTAAAATAGTAGTTGGTTACGGATTTAGGTATCAGAATCGTATTAAAATGATAGTGGGTTATGTGTTTTGAATTTAAAATCGAGGAAATTGTAATTGGTTAATTGTTTTGGTTTCAAAAAACGTTAAAATTATTAATGGGTTATGGATTTTGTTTACAATATTGGTAAATAGTAGTAAGCTTGAAAATCCTAAACTTCGTGAAAATCCTGATGGAGGACACAAAATTCAACAAAAAATCAAAAAACTCCACAATTATCGTTAAAAATCTACAAAAAAACACCAATATACCTTAAAATTATTCAAATATCATTAAAAATCACTAAAAAGACCACAAATTTCCAAGAATATCATAGTCCGATAGATTAAAAATTAAAAAACTCCGTAAAAATCATGGTGGCGATCGAAATTTATGGAGATGTTGATGAATTTTCGAAAACTGCATGAAAAACTACAGAAAACTTCTTAATTAATTATCTAAAAAAACTTGATGAAATTCCTAAAAAACTCTACAAACCCCTCATTCGTCATTAATTTTCCTTAAGTTTCCTCGAGTATCATTAAAAATCAATGAAAAATCCATAAATCTCCACGAATAAGATAGTCAAACAGCTTAAAAATCTTAAAACCCCATGATTATCATTGAGGAGGATACATAATTCCTTTTAAACTTCATAAAACTTCTCAAGTATTGTAAAAAAACAATAAAAAAACCTTAAAATTTTTCTAATTTCCTCAAAAGTAAATAAAAATCACTGAAAATTCATGAAAACTCCATAAATATCCATGAATATGATGGACTAGAAGCTTAAAATTCCCATAAATCCATGAAAATCCTAATGGAGGTGAAAACATCATCACAAAATCCATTAAATTTCTCAATTATCGTTAGCGAAGGATAAAAAACCATAAAATTCCTGTAATTAACTCAATTATCGTTGAAAAACTTTAAAGATTCCTAAAAAATCCATAAATATCCATGAATATGATGGTCTTCTAGATTAAAAATCCTAAAACTACATGAATATCATAAAGGAGGATACAAAATTCCATTAAACTTCCAAAAGACTCTTCAAGTATCAATAAACATCCATAAAAAACCTTTAAATTCCTCTAATATCTTGAATAATCATTAAAAATCTCTGTAAATTCTTGGAAATTCCAGAGATATCCATCCATAAATATGATAGTAATAAAATTCCTAAAAATCAATATAATTCCTAAATACATCAATACTAATTCTCAATAATTCTATAAAATAATTTTTAAGTTATTAGGTTTATTTATTTCAGGAATTTTGAGGTTTTTCAACGATAATTGAGAAATTTAGAGGAATATTAAGGTTTGTTTATGGATTTTGAACGAGACTTGAGTAGTCTTATTAAGTATTATAGAGGTACTGAGGAATTGCATGGATTCATATAATTTCTAGGCTATTAGACCATCATATTCATGGATATTTTTTGAATTATACAGGAATGTAGAGAGATTTTAAGAGATAATTGAGGAAAATAGAGGAATATTAAGAGTTTTTTTGCGATTTTTAAAGATAATTAAGAAGTATCATTGATGTACTGAGGAATTATAAAGATTTATAGAATTTCTAGTCTATCAGCCTGATCTAGTCTGACAATCATATTCATGGATATTAACAACTTTTGTGTTTATTGGAGGTTTAAGGGAATAAGCAATCCTCCTCCATGAGAATTATAGGGTTTTAGGATTTGAAAGCTATAATACCATCCTATTCATGGATATTTATATAATTATTCAGGAATACTCAAAGATTTTTAATGATTATTCTAAAAAATAGAAGATTGTTTAGATTTTTTACCGTTTTTTAATGATAATTGAGAAGTGTTATGGAGGTACTGAGGAATTGCATGGATTCATATAGTTTCCAGGCTATTAGACAATCATGATCATGGTTATTTATGGAAAAATTAAGATAATTAAAATATTTTTAATGAATATTGAGGAAAAAAGCTGAATATTAGGTTTTTTGAAGACTTTTAAGGATTATTGAGAAGGATTATGGAGGAATTACGTATGTACAAGACTCTTAATCAATTTTTAGCTGCTAGTAAAACATATAATTGGATATTGATGGAATTATTTAGAAATAATCAAAAATTATTAATGATTGTTCTAAAAAAAATAGGATTGTTTAGATTTTTTATTGATAATGAACAATGACTTTTAGGTTTATTGGAGGTTTAATCGAATAAGCAATCCTCCTCCATGAGAACTATAGGATTTAGGATTTGAAAGCTATTATACCATCCTATTCATGTATATTTATGGAATTATTCAGGAATAATCAAAGATTTTTAATGATTGTTCTAAAAAATATAGGATTGTTTAGATTTTTTACCGTTTTTTAATGATAATTGAGAAGTGTTATGGAGGTACCGAGGAATTGCATGGATTCATATAGGTTACAGGCTTTTAGGCAATCATATTCATGGTTATATATGGAAAAAATAATATTATTGAGATATTTTTAATGAATATTGAGGAAAAAAGCTGAATATTTATGTTTTTTAAAGACTTTTAAGGATTATTCAGAAGGATTATGGAGGAATTACGTATGTACATGACTCTTAATCAATTTTTAGCTCCAAATTAAACATATTAATGGATATTGATGGAATTATTTAGAAATAATCAAAGATTTTTAATGATTGTTCTAAAAAATAAAGGATTGTTTAGATTTTTTACATTTTTTTAATGATTATTGAGAAGTGTTATGGAGATACTAAGGAATTCATATAGGTTACAGGCTTTTAGACAATCATATTCATGATTATTTTTGGAAAAATTAAGATCTTTGAGATATTTTTAATGAATATTGAGGAAAAAAGCTGAATATTTATGTTTTTTAAAGACTTTTAAGGATTATTCAGAAGGATTATGGAGGAATTACGTATGTACATGACTCTTAATCAATTTTTAGCTCCAAATTAAACATATTAATGGATATTGATGGAATTATTTAGAAATAATCAAAGATTTTTAATGATTGTTCTAAAAAATAAAGGATTGTTTAGATTTTTTACATTTTTTTAATGATTATTGAGAAGTGTTATGGAGATACTAAGGAATTCATATAGGTTACAGGCTTTTAGACAATCATATTCATGATTATTTTTGGAAAAATTAAGATCTTTGAGATATTTTTAATGAATATTGAGGAAAAAAGCTGAATATAAGGGTTTTCTAAAGACTTTTAAGGATTATTGAGAAGGATTATGGAGGAATTACGTATGTACAAGACTCTTAATCAATTTTTAGCTGCTAGTAAAACATATAATTGGATATTGATGGAATTATTTAGAAATAATCAAATATTTTTAATGATTGTTCTAAAAAATAGAGGATTGTTTAGATTTTTTACCGTTTTTTAATGATAATTGAGAAGTGTTATGGAGGTACTGAGGAATTAATATAGGTTACAGGCTTTTAGACAATCATATTCATGGTTATTTTTGGAAAAATTAAGATCTTTGAGATATTTTTAATGAATATTGAGGAAAAATGCTGAATATTAAGGTTTTCTAAAGACTTTTAAGGATTATTGAGAAGGATTATGGAGGAATTACGTATGTACATGACTCTTAATCAATTTTTAGCTCCAAGTTAAACATATTAATGGATATTGATGGAATTATTTAGAAATAATCAAAAATTATTAATGATTGTTCTAAAAAATATAGGATTGATTAGATTTTTTACTGTTTTTTAATGATAATTGAAAAGTGTTAAGTAAGAACTGAGGAATTAATATAGGTCACAGGCTATTAGACAATCGTTTCATGGTTATATATGGATAATATAATATTATTGAGATATTTTTAATGAATATTGAGGAAAAAAGCAGAATATTTATGTTTTTTAAAGACTTTTCAGAATTATAGAGAAGGATTATGGAGGAATTAAGTATGTACATGACTCTTAATCAATTTTTAGCTCCGAGTTAAACATATTAATGGATACTGATGGAATTATTTAAAAATAATCAAAGATTTTTAATGATTGTTCTATAAAATAGAGGATTGTTTAGATTTTTTACAGTTTTTTAATGATAATTGAGAAGTTTTATGGAGGTACCGAGGAATTGCTTGGATTAACATAGGTTACAGGCTTTTAGACAATCATATTCATGGTTATATATGGAAGAAATAATATTATTGAGATATTTTTAATGAATATTGAGGAAAAAAGCTGAATATTAAGGTTTTCTAAACACTTTTAAGGATTATTGAGAAGGATTATGGAGGAATTACGTATGTACATGACTCTTAATCAATTTTTAGCTCCAAGTTAAACATATTAATGGATATTGATGGAATTATTTAGAAATAATCAAAAATTATTAATGATTGTTCTAAAAAATATAGGATTGTTTAGATTTTTTATTGATAATGAACAATGACTTTTAGGTTTATTGGAGGTTTAATCGAATAAGCAATCCTCCTCCATGAGAATTATAGGATTTAGGATTTGAAAGCTATTATACCATCCTATTCATGTATATTTATGGAATTATTCAGGAATAATCAAAGATTTTTAATGATTGTTCTAAAAAATATAGGATTGTTTAGATTTTTTACCGTTTTTTAATGATAATTGAGAAGTGTTATGGAGGTACCGAGGAATTGCTTGGATTAACATAGGTTACAGGCTTTTAGACAATCATATTCATGGTTATTTATGGAAAAATTAATATTTTTTAGATATTTTTAATGAATATTGAGGAGAATAGCTGAATATTAAGGTTTTTTAAAGACTTTTAAGGATCATTCAGAAGGATTATAGAGGAATTACGTATGTACGAGACTCTTAATCAATTTTTAGCTCCAAGTTAACCATATTAATGTATACTGATGGAATTATTTAGAAAAAATCAAAGATTTTTAATGATTGTTCTAAAAAATATAGGATTGTTTAGATTTTTTACCGTTTTTTAATGATAATTGAGAAGTGTTATGGATAAACTGAGGAATTCATATAGGTTACAGGCTTTTAGACAATCATATTCATGGTTATATATGTAAAAAATAATATTATTGAGATATTTTTAATGAATATTGAGGAAAAAAGCTGAATATTTATGTTGTTTAAAGACTTTTAAGGATTATCAGAAGGATTATGGAGAAATTACGTATGTACATGACTCTTAATCAATTTTTTGCTCCAAGTTAAATATATTAATGGATATTGATGAAATTATATAGGAATAATCAAAGATTTTTAATGATTGTTCTAAAAAATAGAGGATTGTTTAGATTTTTTATTGATAATGAACAATGACTTTTGGGTTTTATTGGAGGTTTAATCGAATAAGCAATCCTCCTCCATGAGAATTATAGGATTTAGGATTTGAAAGCTATTATACCATCCTATTCATGTATATTTATGGAATTATTCAGGAATAATCAAAGATTTTTAATGATTGTTCTAAAAAATATAGGATTGTTTAGATTTTTTACCGTTTTTTAATGATAATTGAGAAGTGTTATGGAGGTACCGAGGAATTGCTTGGATTAACATAGGTTACAGGCTTTTAGACAATCATATTCATGGTTATTTATGGAAAAATTAATATTTTTTAGATATTTTTAATGAATATTGAGGAGAATAGCTGAATATTAAGGTTTTTTAAAGACTTTTAAGGATCATTCAGAAGGATTATAGAGGAATTACGTATGTACAAGACTCTTAATCAATTTTTAGCTCCAAGTTAACCATATTAATGTATACTGATGGAATTATTTAGAAAAAATCAAAGATTTTTAATGATTGTTCTAAAAAATATAGGATTGTTTAGATTTTTTACCGTTTTTTAATGATAATTGAGAAGTGTTATGGATAAACTGAGGAATTCATATAGGTTACAGGCTTTTAGACAATCATATTCATGGTTATATATGGAAAATATAATATTATTGAGATATTTTTAATGAATATTGAGGAAAAAAGCTGAATATTTATGTTTTTTAAAGACTTTTAAGGATTATTCAGAAGGATTATGGAGGAATTACGTATGTACAAGACTCTTAATCAATTTTTAGCTGCTAGTAAAACATATAATTGGATATTGATGGAATTATTTAGAAATAATCAAATATTTTTAATGATTGTTCTAAAAAATAGAGGATTGTTTAGATTTTTTACCGTTTTTTAATTATAATTGAGAAGTTTTATGGGGGTACTGAGGAATTAATATAGGTTACAGGCTTTTAGACAATCATATTCATGGTTATTTTTGGAAAAATTAAGATCTTTGAGATATTTTTAATGAATATTGAGGAAAAATGCTGAATATTAAGGTTTTATAAACACTTTTTTAGGATTATTGAGAAGGATTATGGAGGAATAACGTATGTACAAGACTCTTAATCATTTTTTAGCTCCGAGTTAAACATATTAATGGATACTGATGGAATTATTTAGAATTAATCAAAGATTTTTAATGATTGTTCTAAAAAATAGAGGATTGATTAGATTTTTTACTGTTTTTTAATGATAATTGAGAAGTGTTAAGTAAGAACTGAGGAATTAATATAGGTCACAGGCTATTAGACAATCATATTCATGGTTATATATGGTAAATATATAATATTATTGAGATATTTTTAATGAATATTGAGGAAAAAAGCTGAATATTAAGGTTTTCTAAACACTTTTAAGGATTATTGAGAAGGATTATGGAGGAATAACGTATGTACAAGACTCTTAATCATTTTTTAGCTCCTAGTAAAACATATTAATCGATATTGATGGAATTATTTAGAAATAATCAAATATTTTTAATGATTGTTCTAAAAAATAGAGGATTGTTTAGATTTTTTATTGATAATGAACAATGACTTTTAGGTTTATTTTAGGTTTAATCGAATAAGCAATCCTCCTCCATGAGAATTATAGGGTTTTAGGATTTGAAAGCTATTATACCATCCTATTCATGTATATTTATGGAATTATTCAGGAATAATCAAAAATTTTTAATGATTGTTCTAAAAAATAGAGGACTGTTTAGATTTTTTACCGTTTTTTAATGATAATTGAGAAGTGTTATGGATAAACTGAGGAATTCATATAGGTTACAGGCTTTTAGGCAATCATATTCATGGTTATATATGGAAAAAATAAAATAATTGAGATATTTTTAATGAATATTGAGGAAAAAAGCTGAATATTTATGTTTTTTAAAGACTTTTCAGGATTATTGAGAAGGATTATGGAGGAATTAAGTATGTACATGACTCTTAATCAATTTTTAGCTCCGAGTTAAACATATTAATGGATACTGATGGAATTATTTAGAAATAATCAAATATTTTTAATGATTGTTCTAAAAAATAGAGGATTGTTTAGATTTTTTATTGATAATGAACAATGACTTTTAGGTTTATTGGAGGTTTAATCGAATAAGCAATCCTCCTCCATGAGAATTATAGGGATTTAGGATTTGAAAGCTATTATACCATCCTATTCATGTATATTTATGGAATTATTCAGGAATAATCAAAGATTTTTAATGATTGTTCTAAAAAATATAGGATTGTTTAGATTTTTTACTGTTTTTTAATGATAATTGAGAAGTGTTAAGTAAGAACTGAGGAATTAATATAGGTCACAGGCTATTAGACAATCGTTTCATGGTTATATATGGAAAATATAATATTATTGAGATATTTTTAATGATTATTGAGGAAAAAAGCTGAATATTTATGTTTTTTAAAGATTTTTAAGGATTATTCAGAAGGATTATGGAGGAATTACGTATGTACATGACTCTTAATCAATTTTTAGCTCCAAATTAAACATATTAATGGATATTGATGGAATTATTTAGAAATAATCAAAGATTTTTAATGTTTGTTCTAAAAAATAAAGGATTGTTTAGATTTTTTACCTTTTTTTAATGATTATTGAGAAGTGTTATGGAGATACTAAGTAATTCATATAGGTTAAAGGCTTTTAGACAATCATATTCATGATTATTTTTGGAAAAATTAAGATCTTTGAGATATTTTTAATGAATATTGAGGAAAAAAGCTGAATATAAGGGTTTTCTAAAGACTTTTAAGGATTATTGAGAAGGATTATGGAGGAATTAAGTATGTACATGACTCTTAATCAATTTTTAGCTCCGAGTTAAACATATTAATGGATACTGATGGAATTATTTAAAAATAATCAAAGATTTTTAATGATTGTTCTATAAAATAGATGAATGTTTAGATTTTTTACAGTTTTTTAATGATAATTGAGAAGTTTTATGGAGGTACCGAGGAATTGCTTGGATTAATATAGGTTACAGGCTTTTAGACAATCATATTCATGGTTATATATGGAAGAAATAATATTATTGAGATATTTTTAATGAATATTGAGGAAAAAAGCTGAATATTAAGGTTTTCTAAACACTTTTAAGGATTATTGAGAAGGATTATGGAGGAATAACGTATGTACAAGACTCTTAATCATTTTTTAGCTCCTAGTAAAACATATTAATCGATATTGATGGAATTATTTAGAAATAATCAAATATTTTTAATGATTGTTCTAAAAAATAGAGGATTGTTTAGATTTTTTATTGATAATGAACAATGACTTTTAGGTTTATTGGAGGTTTAATCGAATAAGCAATCCTCCTCCATGAGAATTATAGGGTTTTAGGATTTCAAAGTTATTATACCATCGTATTCATGTATATTTATGGAATTATTCAGGAATAATCAAAGATTTTTAATGATTGTTCTAAAAAATAGAGGATTGTTTAGATTTTTTATTGATAATGAACAATGACTTTTGGGTTTTATTGGAGGTTTAATCGAATAAGCAATCCTCCTCCATGAGAATTATAGGGTTTTAGGATTTGAAAGTTATTATACCATCCTATTCATGTATATTTATGGAATTATTCAGGAATAATCAAAGATTTTTAATGATTGTTCTAAAAAATATAGGATTGTTTAGATTTTTTACCGTTTTTTAATGATAATTGAGAAGTGTTATGGAGGTACCGAGGAATTGCATGGATTCATATAGGTTACAGGCTTTTAGGCAATCATATTCATGGTTATATATGGAAAAAATAATATTATTGAGATATTTTTAATGAATATTGAGGAAAAAAGCTGAATATTTATGTTTTTTAAAGACTTTTAAGGATTATTCAGAAGGATTATGGAGGAATTACGTATGTACAAGACTCTTAATCAATTATTAGCTGCTAGTAAAACATATAATTGGATATTGATGGAATTATTTAGAAATAATCAAATATTTTTAATGATTGTTCTAAAAAATAGAGGATTGTTTAGATTTTTTACCGTTTTTTAATGATAATTGAGAAGTGTTATGGAGGTACTGAGGATTTAATATAGGTTACAGGCTTTTAGACAATCATATTCATGGTTATTTTTGGAAAAATTAAGATCTTTGAGATATTTTTAATGAATATTGAGGAAAAATGCTGAATATTAAGGTTTTATAAACACTTTTTTAGGATTATTGAGAAGGATTATGGAGGAATAACGTATGTACAAGACTCTTAATCATTTTTTAGCTCCGAGTTAAACATATTAATGGATACTGATAGAATTATTTAGAAATAATCAAAGATTTTTAATGATTGTTCTAAAAAATAGAGGATTGATTAGATTTTTTACTGTTTTTTAATGATAATTGAGAAGTGTTAAGTAAGAACTGAGGAATTAATATAGGTCACAGGCTATTAGACAATCATATTCATGGTTATATATGGAAAATATAATATTATTGAGATATTTTTAATGAATATTGAGGAAAAAAGCAGAATATTTATGTTTTTTAAAGACTTTTCAGGATTATTGAGAAGGATTATGGAGTAATTAAGTATGTACATGACTCTTAATCAATTTTTAGCTCCGAGTTAAACATATTAATGGATACTGATGGAATTATTTAAAAATAATCAAAGATTTTTAATGATTGTTCTATAAAATAGAGGATTGTTTAGATTTTTTACAGTTTTTTAATGATAATTGAGAATTGTTATGGAGGTACTGAGGAATTGCATGGAATCATATAGGTTACAGGCTTTTAGACAATCATATTCATGGTTATTTATGGAAAAATTAATATTTTTTAGATATTTTTAATGAATATTGAGGAGAATAGCTGAATATTAAGGTTTTTTAAAGACTTTTAAGGATCATTGAGAAGGATTATGGAGGAATAACGTATGTACAAGACTCTTAATCATTTTTTAGCTCCGAGTTAAACATATTAATGGATACTGATGGAATTATTTAGAAATAATCAAAGATTTTTAATGATTGTTCTAAAAAATAAAGGATTGATTAGATTTTTTACTGTTTTTTAATGATAATTGAGAAGTGTTAAGTAAGAACTGAGGAATTAATATAGGTCACAGGCTATTAGACAATCATATTCATGGTTATATATGGTAAATATAATATTATTGAGATATTTTTAATGAATATTGAGGAAAAAAGCAGAATATTTATGTTTTTCAAAGACTTTTCAGGATTATTGAGAAGGATTATGGAGGAATTAAGTATGTACATGACTCTTAATCATTTTTTAGCTCCGAGTTAAACATATTAATGGATACTGATGGAATTATTTAGAAATAATCAAAGATTTTTAATGTTTGTTCTAAAAAATAAAGGATTGTTTAGATTTTTTATTGATAATGAACAATGACTTTTGGGTTTTATTGGAGGTTTAATCGAATAGGCAATCCTCCTCCATGAGAATTATAGGGTTTTAGGATTTGAAAGTTATTATACCATCCTATTCATGTATATTTATGGAATTATTCAGGAATAATCAAAGATTTTTAATGATTGTTCTAAAAAATATAGGATTGTTTAGATTTTTTACCGTTTTTTAATGATAATTGAGAAGTGTTATGGAGGTACCGAGGAATTGCATGGATTCATATAGGTTACAGGCTTTTAGGCAATCATATTCATGGTTATATATGGAAAATATAATATTATTCAGATATTTTTAATGAATATTGAGGAAAAAAGCTGAATATTTATGTTTTTTAAAGACTTTTAAGGATTATTCAGAAGGATTATGGAGGAATAACGTATGTACAAGACTCTTAATCATTTTTTAGCTCCGAGTTAAACATATTAATGGATACTGATGGAATTATTTAGAAATAATCAAAGATTTTTAATGATTGTTCTAAAAAATAGAGGATTGATTAGATTTTTTACTGTTTTTTAATGATAATTGAGAAGTGTTAAGTAAGAACTGAGGAATTAATATAGGTCACAGGCTATTAGACTATCATATTCATGGTTATATATGGAAAATATAATATTATTGAGATATTTTTAATGAATATTGAGGAAAAAAGCAGAATATTTATGTTTTTTAAAGACTTTTCAGGATCATTGAGAATGATTATAGAGGAATTACGTATGTACAAGACTCTTAATCAATTTTTAGCTCCAAGTTAACCATATTAATGTATACTGATGGAATTATTTAGAAAAAATCAAAGATTTTTAATGATTGTTCTAAAAAATATAGGATTGTTTAGATTTTTTACCGTTTTTTAATGATAATTGAGAAGTGTTATGGATAAACTGAGGAATTCATATAGGTTACAGGCTTTTAGACAATCATATTCATGGTTATATATGGAAAATATAATATTATTCAGATATTTTTAATGAATATTGAGGAAAAAAGCTGAATATTTATGTTTTTTAAAGACTTTTAAGGATTATTCAGAAGGATTATGGAGGAATAACGTATGTACAAGACTCTTAATCATTTTTTAGCTCCGAGTTAAACATATTAATGGATACTGATGGAATTATTTAGAAATAATCAAAGATTTTTAATGAATGTTCTAAAAAATAGAGGATTGATTAGATTTTTTACTGTTTTTAATGATAATTGAGAAGTGTTAAGTAAGAACTGAGGAATTAATATAGGTCACAGGCTATTAGACTATCATATTCATGGTTATATATGGAAAATATAATATTATTGAGATATTTTTAATGAATATTGAGGAAAAAAGCAGAATATTTATGTTTTTTAAAGACTTTTCAGGATTATTGAGAAGGATTATGGAGGAATAACGTATGTACAAGACTCTTAATCATTTTTTAGCTCCTAGTAAAACATATTAATCGATATTGATGGAATTATTTAGAAATAATCAAATATTTTTAATGATTGTTCTATAAAATAGAGGATTGTTTAATTTTTTTACAGTTTTTTAATGATAATTGAGAAGTTTTATGGAGGTACCGAGGAATTGCTTGGATTAATATAGGTTACAGGCTTTTAGACAATCATATTCATGGTTATATATGGAAGAAATAATATTATTGAGATATTTTTAATGAATATTGAGGAAAAAAGCTGAATATTAAGGTTTTCTAAACACTTTTAAGGATTATTGAGAAGGATTATGGAGGAATAACGTATGTACAAGACTCTTAATCATTTTTTAGCTCCTAGTAAAACATATTAATCGATATTGATGGAATTATTTAGAAATAATCAAATATTTTTAATGATTGTTCTAAAAAATAGAGGATTGTTTAGATTTTTTACCGTTTTTTAATGATAATTGAGAATTGTCATGGAGGTACTGAGGAATTGCATGGAATCATATAGGTTACAGGCTTTTAGACAATCATATTCATGGTTATTTATGGAAAAATTAATATTTTTTAGATATTTTTAATGAATATTGAGGAGAATAGCTGAATATTAAGGTTTTTTAAAGACTTTTAAGGATCATTGAGAATGATTATAGAGGAATTACGTATGTACAAGACTCTTAATCAATTTTTAGCTCCAAGTTAACCATATTAATGTATACTGATGGAATTATTTAGAAAAAAATCAAAGATTTTTAATGATTGTTCTAAAAAATATAGGATTGTTTAGATTTTTTACCGTTTTTTAATGATAATTGAGAAGTGTTATGGAGGAACTGAGGAATTCATATAGGTTACAGGCTTTTAGACAATCATATTCATGGTTATATATGTAAAAAATAATATTATTGAGATATTTTTAATGAATATTGAGGAAAAAAGCTGAATATTTATGTTGTTTAAAGACTTTTAAGGATTATTGAGAAGGATTATGGAGGAATTAAGTATGTACATGACTCTTAATCAATTTTTAGTTCCGAGTTAAACATATTAATGGATACTGATGGAATTATTTAGAAATAATCAAAGATTTTTAATGATTGTTCTAAAAAATATAGGATTGATTAGATTTTTTACTGTTTTTTAATGATAATTGAGAAGTGTTAAGTAAGAACTGAGGAATTAAAATAGGTCACAGGCTATTAGACAATCATATTCATGGTTATATATGGAAAATATAATATGATTGAGATATTTTTAATGAATATTGAGGAATAAAGCTGAATATTTATGTTTTTTAAAGACTTTTAAGGATTATTCAGAAGGATTATGGAGGAATTACGTATGTACAAGACTCTTAATCATTTTTTAGCTCCGAGTTAAACATATTAATGGATACTGATGGAATTATTTAGAAATAATCAAAGATTTTTAATGATTGTTCTAAAAAATATAGGATTGTTTAGATTTTTTACCGTTTTTTAATGATAATTGAGAATTGTTATGGAGGTACTGAGGAATTGCATGGAATCATATAGGTTACAGGCTTTTAGACAATCATATTCATGGTTATTTATGGAAAAATTAATATTTTTTAGATATTTTTAAGGAATATTGAGGAAAAAAGCTGAATATTAGGTTTTTTAAAGACTTTTAAGGATTATCAGAAGGATTATGGAGGAATTACGTATGTACAATACTCTTAATCAATTTTTAGCTCCAAGTTAAACATATAATGGATATTAATGGAATTATTTAGGAATTTATAAAAATGTCTAATAATAATTGAGGAAAATAGAGGAGTTTTAATGATTTTTAGCAATTTTTAATGATAATACAGAAGTATTACGGTGGTATTGAGGAACTACATAGATTCTTAGTATTTATAAACTTTTAGAACATCTTATTCATAGATATTTATGGAAATTTCAATAATTTTCTTGTGATGTTTTACGATTATTGAGAGATTAGTATTATGGAGGTATTGAGGAATTACATGTATTTATAGTATTTCTAGGCTAATAGACCATCAATATTCATCGGTATTTTTGGAAATTTTAAGAATTTAGAGAGATTTTTAATGATTATTGAGGAAAAGAGCTGAATATTAAGGTTTTTAGCGAATTTTAAGTATTATTGAAGAGTACTTTGAGGGTACTGAGAAATTACATGGGTTCATAGTAATAACAATGAAATTATTTAATATTAAACTTTATTTAGTCATAATATGAGTTTCCCGTAAACTTTTTATTCTTTTTTTAGATTAAATAACGAGATTTCCTATATTACATTTTTAAATTGTAGATATTATAAAAATAAAATATTTAAATGAATATTTAATGAAATAAATAATTTGAATATCTTATAGATTTAGATGAATTTCATTAACACTTTTATTTTAAACTTTTATAAAACTATATCTTGACTATATATTTTGATTACGGTAAATAATTAGTGAATGACTAATGAAGATCCCTGTATTAAATTTTAAATCATATTTGCCTATCGACAATATTTTTCATCTTGAAAGATATATTAAAAAAAAAAAAATTAGCATTTTTAAGTTAAAACTAAATCAATAAATTGATTTTGTCAGAATGATAGAAGTACGTTATGATTCCAGTATTTTTTTTTCGATATTACAAGATCCGAAATTTTTTATTTTATTTTACTTTTAACCACCCCAAAGAACTAAATAGATCATATTTGCTACAAGAACTAATTGCAGATAGAAAAATTTACATATTTCTAAAATCAATATACATTCATTGCTACGTTCAGGATCCAAGGTATACTTAACGACTTTATTTTATTCTTGGCTATTTAGATCAGTGGTCGGTAACATTTTTGTACTCTCGTGCTACATTCAAAAATTAAAAATAGTTTGCGAGCCAGAAAAAAATTAACATTTTATATTCTTAAATTATTTACCATGAAAAAATATATTGTCCAGAACTTTAAAATAATAAAGTATAAAAAAAATAAAAATGTCATCGTTTTAGAATTTAAAACGGTCCATAACAATAGACCGCAGGTTTCCAACCACTACATTAGACAAATAAAATGTGGGTCTAAGTCATGCGGGTAGCAGCTTGTACAAGTCAATAAACATTTATTTTAATATGAAAATAAACTTACATAAGTATCCTTCGACGCTTTTCGCAAAATCGAGCTGTGCCACATTAAAGTTCAAACGTGCACCACCACCGAAGAAACAACTATCTTATTTATCCATTCGTCTTCTTTACGCTTCGGAATAGAATTATTGAAATATTTTATGAAAATGAGAGTTCTTGTCGTGTACTGAAGGCTGTTGTTTGACGACTATTCTATAAAATTTTTAGAACTGTTATCGTCTACTATAAATGACGACGATTATCGTTTGATACGTATGATAAATATTATAATAATATGATCGATCATATGTTTTTTTTTATAGAACTCTTTGTGATATTATCGGATTTAGCTTCTATTTCCGGTGTCGAAATTTTTGGCATCTAATTTATTTCATACGTAAAATTATAATAATTGTACATCTGAATTTGTATACAAATTATAATGTTATTTCAATAGTGGTTTGTTTAACTTTTTCATGAAATAATAAAACCGTCTTCGACCAGCATAATTTCAAATTGTACACAATGGTTATGAATTAAGTTAAAATTAAACAAATTTGTTACTATAACTGTAATAGTGACATATTTAATCTAGTCTACATGTAAAAATCTACTGTACAGCAAACAGATAATTTTTTGTAGGCTTTATTTTTATTTTTCTATTATTTTATGGTTTTGCTGAAATAAATGCTTTATATTTTTAAAAATGTTGAAAAGTTTTATCAGCTCATGAATTAATGTTACATACCAAATAGTTAATAGATTATGATATACGTATAATAACGAATTACTTACAAAATCAATATAGTTAATTTATAAATACAATAATTAATAATTCATATTCGACTTGTTATACACCAGTGATTATACCATTCTCGTTTCGTTACCGTCCCGTTTAGGAAAAAACATACTCATATCATTTTTCATTGATTTTAAAATTAATCGATAGGTTTTAATGTATATGCTCAGATAGTTTGCGATACTAATAATATAAATATAAATGCATCAAATTATGCTATTAAGCTATGTATATTATATCCTATAAGTATATAGTCAAAATATTTTGAAAATTATAATATGTATAAGAAATACAAACATTAACATTTGGTAAAATTTTCAAACAACTACTGTTATTCGTTTTTAAATTACTATAAAAAACAAATATCGGTTGAGGAGAAATAGTTATCACAGAAATGTGAAATGAATATCCAATGTTATAAAAAATCGAAATTTAAACAATTATAAAACATTAATTACTTTTCGGAAAACTTTTTATTTTTATTAGGGATAAAAAAAACTTATTAGAAAACTTATTTTAGTCCGATATTCGGCCGGTTAAAAATGTAAAATGTTATGTATACAATTAATATAAATATAAATTATTATTCTACAAAATGGTCCTGGCAAAATGACGATTACGTAATAGCCTTATGTATACGTCACTCGGCGGGTAGCAGATTTTCTGGCGCAATAAGTATGTATTTATTTTATGTCTATTTAAGATCCAAAAGTATAGGAAATCAAACTCACGTAAACATCGATTTTTTTATGAAACTTAGTTGTGTCATATTTAATGTCTAAACGTGCAATAACCACATAACCGACGTAGGAACAGCTTGTCTTATCCGTCTATACCGCGTTTCGAATTGAAGATATTGAGATATTTCATAAAAATAAGCTGAACGGAACGGCATATGCGTATAAAATGTTATATATATTAAAGTACGGTTTAACGATTTGTACGTCTATATTTTTTCTCCGTTGAAATTATTACAACCGTCAATCGTCCCCGCCGTATAGCGATGATTAATGATAGCCATAGATGATAGATAATATGATAGATCCATAGATCATACACTGTATTATTATATTGTAATATTATTATTAGCCAGATATTTAAACATTACAACAACAACTAATAACTAATTTATTTTAAAAACAAACCGCATTTATTGTCTAGTATAGTTATATTGTAATATTGATCTATGTATTTTTACTAGCTGTTATTAATTAAAAGGTCCGTTTCGTCAGCACTGCCATTTTCGAATTTTTATAACAAACCTCATCAGTAATATGTACTTTTTTTTTTGTAAAATTATGTACAACTAAAACAAAATATTATTCACCCCACCCCCTCAATCACGACGAAAACCGTTTTTCCTATGCGCATGCTAGAGAAATGTAAATTAATACGACACGTAGTACGGTTGTAAATTGTTCGTCATATCAATTACCTGCAATAGTTAAAACAACGGAAAATAATATTACACATGTATAAACTGCGTTGAGCCTAGTTCTCATATTATATATATCCATGACTGACTATTAGTATTATAAATACATTTTTACACTTACATTTTTCAAATAATTTTAAAAACAACAATTATCAAGCACTATCATAGGATAGAGTATAGTATTGTTATAATATATATAATTATAGTTGATAGATTTCCGGTTTATAAAAAAGTTTTTTTTGCGTGTACTATTTTTTAATTTTTCAATTTTCGTTATTCTAACGTAACGAATTTTATCTTAAATTCTAAGCAAAGCGATAAATGTATTGATTTTAAAATCATGGGCTTTTTATATGTTATGTCACACTCATGAAAACTAGTTGATAAAATGAATCAATTTTTAACTTTGAGGGTGATTTTGGGTCTAGATTTTATTTTAATAGATCAAAATTAAAAATTCCTAGTACTTTTTTTTGTGATTGGGAAAAACAAAAAATAAAAATAAATATAAAAATAAAACTTTTGCGCTAAACCAATTTCTTTCGATTAAATAAATTTTTTATATCGGTATACCTAATTTAAGAACAACTAACCACAAAAATTTAAAATGTTCACCAAGTGTTTATATATTGTCGTTTTCTATTTATGGTATAATTTTCAAAATGTCTCGACAAAAAATGAATGAATAGGTAAAAAAGACTTGAAAATATACAAGATTCCTAATGATTTGTTCATCTCCTAATAAAAAAAATAATTAAAATTTATAATCACAATATTTTTTTATAAGTTTTTAAATTTAGAAATTTTATAAAATTTGTTAAAATCACAAACATTACAAGCTACAAATACTTTTCTGTTAAAAATTTATTAAATCCTTAATTTGTATAGCTTAAGTTTGAAAATATAAAATATTATTCAACTTAAGTTGAAACAAAGTTATTTTTTTAGACATTTGAAGGAGTTAAAATTTGAAGAAAATTATTTATTTAAAAGATAAATTATTAATGTTAATTATTTTGGTAAACTTTAAAATCATTATTTATGGAATCTTAAAACTTTTACAAGTATTATATTTTTATTAATTTTATTGAACACAATGGCATTTTTTAATTTTTTTATAGTATGAATCTATTTTAAGGTATTTAAAGAACGATTTTATTAAATTTTTAATTATATAAGTTGATAGAATATGGTATAAATAATATATATATATATATTATTATAATTATTAAATACTAATATTTACTAAATACTCATTACCAACTATTAAATTTTCTCGGTTTTAAATGCAAAACCAGTAACCCGCCACCATGTTTTGAAACTAATACCCGTGTCTCATTACCATTTTTACTCAGTTTTGAATGCAAAACCTATTACCCATTATTATTTTTATTTGGTTTTGATAGCAAAATTAATAATCTACAGATTATTTACCCAGTTTTGAAAAAAAAGCCATAAATCACTGCTTATCATATTTATCCGATTTTGAATTCAAAAGCAATATTCTAACGTTCATTTACACAGTTTTCATAACAAAATGCATACCTATTTTTAATTTCAGCCGATTTTGAATTTCAAACCCCAAACCTGTAATATTATAATTTATATTATATTTTTCTTTAAATTCACTTTTTTAATTATTCTAATTTTATCGTATGATTATGATTATTAATTTGTTTGCACGTACTATACATTTTACAGACATATCGTATAAAAATCGTTACAAATTCTTAATACTGATAAATATAATGTGAATATTTAAAAAAATGTATTATTTTACATAGAAGTACTTATAAGGACTCAACCATAAAGCAATGGCAGGCGTATTGTTCAGGCAAAATGTGTACATTACTGGAACGATGTAGGCTTTCGATATTTAACTATCCACATTTTTATTCATCGTAGTGTACGTTAACATAGTAGTATTCATTAATTAAAATAAGTATAGACCAATACGTTTTATTACCATTGTTATTTTTATCAATTTTATATAGATTTTTTGTGTGTACTCGTACACCATAAAGGCAATTCTATAGCGGAAAATGTTTTGCAGTATGAACGCCAGCTTTTGAAACGTTGAAAAGGTTGAAATTCGTTAATGCTTGGTTTGATGCGGTATGTTGTTTAACTATGGTATAATAATTGTACCATATACAATGTGTTGTATTTTATTTTATAAAAAATTTTATTATAGTTCAAAATATATACACATAATCTTTCATGTGATATTATAATAGTACAGTAAAATCTTGTTTATAGATTAACACAATATAAAAGATCATACGGTACTGCAGGATTATCTATAAAACAACAGATATTTAAATAGAAATGGGATAAAAAATAGAATTTATTTATTTTTATACAAACATTGTTTTGATAGTGGTTCAAAGTATTGTTCACTTGAGTACTTTACGTGTATTCAAAATTCCATAATAAACACACATATGATGGACACGAATTCATACAAGCCAAAGCTTATCGAAAAAGCATTTTTTGTTGTACTTAATTTTTTTAATTTTTTGATTTGTCTATCCGTAAAAACCTTATTTTATTACGAATATTAAAGAAAAAACTAGTCTAATTGGTCCATACTTTTTCGAGTTATGTGCTTACCAACGAACAGCATATACATTATATTATAGTTGTGAACGTGTCACAGACATAAAATAACATTATGCACATCTGGTCAACAAAATACTTCTTAGCGGCGTCTATCACTTACCGTCACATCGACTGAATTTAAATGCGTGTTGCTTGATCAGCAGTGGTCGAGATGGCCGGGCAAAAAGTATACACGGACCTAAGTATATATGCTATACCACGAATGCACGTATAACTATGCGAGTGTATATTATATACTTAAAATAATATGGATGTTAAGACCATAAACGCAAGTACCAAAAATTATATATTGTAATACGAGGTCGTTGGCGATCGATTAATGCACTATAATAGCGATCTTTCCGACTCGATAAGGAATAATATAAGATTATTGCCTACGACCCAGAAGGCACAACTTATAGAAACAATGATAGTTAATACTGCAGCCCCTTTTTGGCTCTGACATTAACGACGATAGTACATTAATATAATATAAAACAAAGTTATTCGGTTTTTACGGGGCGCGTTAGCTAACCAACTGCTACCTGTGTCTATACTACTGTTGTCGATATAGCCATTTCCTTTTTAGTAATTGATAATAGATTGATTGATACAATGATACGTAATAAATACCGTTAGTTTAAGTTAGCGTTTTTGGTCCATTCTTAAACGCAACCACGTTTTCATTGTACAAGTGTAGATCTAATAGTAAGCAAATTTACTTAAAATAATATATAATAGGTGTGTGTGTGTGTGTGTTAAAAAAAGTATATTGAAAATTATTTCTATTTTTACCAAAAATAGACAGATTACACCAAATGCTCAGATTTAAATTACTTGTCAAAGCTAAACAGAACGGATTATGAATTTTTTTTGATTTCCTTACACCAATAATTATAATGTGAATTAAAAATTAAAAAAAAAATAATGAAAACAAAATATATTACAATTTAATAATGAAAAAGTACTTACATTATAATGTAATGCCTACATGGGCAGGGTTATAATATCTTTAACTGGTATACTATTTCGTTATTAGTGTATACTATTATAGACATTTATATTTTATTGGATAGAATAGAATGTTCAATATTTTACAATATCTAATAATCAAAAATCAAATTACTCTGTATTATCAGTTATTAGATAACATTGAATTTAAAAATACAAACATTATTTATCTACATCAATTAATTTCGTGAAAAAATTAATATTAAAAATGTTGTTTGAGAATATAACGAAAATATTGCTAACAAGCAGTACTATTATAATATGTAGTAAAATAATTAATAACATATAATATAGTAATAAGAAAAACTTATGAAATTTGTTTGGACTATACCTATAACAAAAATTTAAAAATAAAACACACACTTAAGGATTTCTCATAAAATCACTTTTCAAAAGATCAACTCTGTTATTTTCTATTTCACTCAATTGCAGGATATTGTATGTTTAGTATAACATACAATATCTGTTATAGTATAACAGTATGTGGTAGAAAAAAAATATAAAATGATTAGGGTTTAATGATTTTCTTTAATTTTAAATTCAAAAGAGAAAATAATAATCATAATCATACGATAAAATGAGAATACTTAAAACAATGAATTTAAACAAAAATATAACATAATATTATGCAATACATATTTGTTTAAAAAAATCTTATTTTGACTAGCTTTACACAAATTTTAATAAGAACAAATTTGTATTTAATTAATATTTAATACAAAACGTATAAAAGTTAACTTACATTGGCTTATATATTTATACAATATACAAAAAAAAAAAAAAAAACAAAGTCTATGTATTATAATAATAAATGATAATACATATTTTATCTAAATTTAATTTTGAATTTTGCTAGATTCAATGTACATATACAATAAAATAAAATAAAAACAAAAACGTCTATATAAATAAATTGGTTGCTTTGTTCAAGATAAATCAATGTATTTTTTTACAAATAACAAACGTTAGAGTTTTATGATTTGAGCAATTTATCACATTTTCTCACATAATAATCATTATTCATTTGGAATTATAAATTATTAAACACACAAATATACATATATATAAACATATATATATATATATATATATATATATATATATATATATGTATAGAGTATAGATATATATTATTATAAAGAGTAGTTAATTAAATTAAAAAAAAAAAAATTACAAGGAAAAAAACATTTATATGTGCAGATAGTTTTCAAAAATCAGTTCATATTATAAACACAATGCTGACAATATCATAAATCATAATTTGAGTTCGAAAAATTTAAAAAAAAAATATATATATATTAATATTAATTATAATAAACACGTTTATGTAAGATACGATGATAGCGAAGAGACTATATTATTGTAAAATGTCTTGAGGAGAGGAGGAATAAATAGACGAAGAATCGCATATAGTATAATACATCTCATACAAACGTATTACGTTCAACATTTCGTTATAAGTATCATATAATATTTAATAGTTAACGGGTAAGCTAAAACACGTATAATTATCGGGTTTCGAGCACGACGGGGGGCGAGAGTCAAAACGAATTTGCACCTCACCGCCACCGACGTCCGCCGACGAAGAGAAAGAGAAAGACGGCGGCGGCAACGACGAAAAGGATGATAACAGTAATAATATTAGTAAAATAATAAGAAAAATAACCGTGTGATAATAATAATAATAATAATAATAATAATAACAATAAGGCTGTTGCTGCGGACTAGATGCGGCGGCGGCGATGGCGGGCCGTCAGAATAGATCCGACGTCGACAGCGGCGACGACGACTTGTCCAGTACAGTTCGAACGGCGGGCACGGCGCGGTGCACTTGGAGTTTGCGTATCCGCGACTGGACCGTTTCGCACTTGAGCTCGCTGCATCGGGCGTATCGGCCACTGCCGCCGTTGGCCTTTATTTCGCGGATCACCACCACGTTGCCGTTTCGTTCGCGCATCAGTTCCAGGTCCACGCACCGGTTGTCCCGCGGTCCGGACGGAGACACGCTCCCGGACTTGTCGTCGAACACCCTGAGTCGGGCGGTCGGCCGACAGTCGCCGCATCCATTGGCGAATTGTGACATGGCTCGAGCCACGGCGCCGCTGCATTCCTTTGGCCATTTTCTGCGATCGCCGCCGGAAGTATCCCAGACGTTGAAGCACGACGCGGACATTTTGCCCAGCCTCCGGGACTGCTGCAACAGGTCGGCGGACGTCGATCGACACCAAGACGACGACGACGAGGAAGAGGAAGACGATGACGAAGGATGGTCCAGCGAGTCTTCCAGCGATATGATGCTTGACCGGTCGCTGCTCGAATCGATAGAGAACTCGCTGACGGTGTCGCTGCTGCAGTCGCTAACGGACGAGGTGTCGGCGCTGCTGCTGTTCGGCGTCGACGACGTGGATGGCGCCCGCGGCCGGTGGTGGTATTCTGGGTGGTTAAGCAGCTGAGACGACGGCGACGGCGGCGGTGAAGGTTCGTCCACCACGTACACCCTACGAAACGTGAACGGCGCTATGTCGCGGCCGTTGACGCGCGCCAGACCTCCGACAGGCATCGTCTGCGTGCCGTTGGCCCGACTTAGCGTCCGACACGACGGGGCGGCGGCGGCGGTCTGCGGAGGTGACGGATTCGATTCCGTCCGTTGGCAGCTGTCGACAAGTTCGCGATCTAATCGCCGGACCAGCGACTCCATGTTGTCCTTGAACGACTTGCGCCGAGACGCACTCATCGCCGGCACGGGCGTGTTGTCGCAGCTCTTGGAGAGAGCGGCAAACTTTTTCTGTTGCTGTGGTTGTTGGTGTAGGTGATGTGGATTTTGTTGGTGTTGTTGGTGATTTTGTTGATGTTGCTGGTGCTTGATAGCTGTTGTCACGGGGGAGGTGTTTCCGGCCGTGACGCGGTCCACGACGTCTGAAACGGTGTTGGTTACCACCGCACAAATCGACGTGTCAGACGCGTTGCTGCTACTGCTTCCGCCACGGTCTTGTCCGTTGAATATTCTCGAGGGCGTAGTGCACGCCGCTGACGACATCGTCTGCGTTCTATGAAACCAACGATGTTCCAAACAGTCCTTGGCAGTGAGGCGATCCCTGCGAATCATAACAATAAATTAGGCCTTACGTTACATTGTAGGATTTGCAATGTTATATGGGATTTATGAGCATATGAGTCTCACAAAAATTAGTTTTATGGTTTTTTTTCGAAATGTTACTCCCTCCCTTCAATATGCGACGATTGGTTTAGATAATATATATTATATTGTAGGCCATCGGCGTTATTATACAGTATAGACGAAAATGAATTGAAAACCAAAATTGACGACATTTACTCGATAACACACAAATGTCAGAAATATTGAAGTAAAATAAAATACGGCTGAAACTGTTCGAGAAACAATAATATGATATAATAGAACAACAATTTTTAAAACCTGAAAGAGTTTTGTTAACTATATATAACTACAATAATATAACAAAAAGTAATATACACATTAACGATAAATATTAAATTTAATAATTCAATGATTTTCTACGAGTTAATTTAAAAAATCAAGTAAACACGATTTGAAATATTAATTTACTTTTGTGAAAAAAAGTAAAATATGATAATAAGTGCGTTTGACTTCTGTAAGGCTATAACATATTATTAAATCGAATAATGTAAAATAAAAACAAAAATTGGAATGTAGTAATATTTATTTTTTTTAAACCAATTACGATGTCATTTCCAAAGCCAATTTTGACAACTCCCTACAAAAACAAAATTAATAACTTGTGTACGTCATGTCAAGTCGATTCTAAGTATCGAGAGAAAATCCTGTCGGAATAAATCGATGACTGCACTGTTTTGTAACGTATTATTTTATTCCAATTAGATGCTTTTTTAATTGATCAATTAGCTATAATGTTGCATTGCTGTTGCAATTGGGTTAAAACAGCTTTTACATGAAATATTATCTGTACAGAACTAAGTGTACCTACTCCAAATCTTATTTAAAGAAAAAAAATTTTCAATTAAAACATTGCACGTATCTATAGTTACATAACCCCTCAAAGTAAACTATACGTATACTATATTATAACCGAATATACGTGAATGGGTACTAATAATTACGTGTATTTATATGCTTCAAATATTATATTAGGTCGAGTGTATATCATCGAAACGACGGACGAGAGTATCTGTATGTATGTGTGTTATGGAAGAGTTCAACGCAAGTTAATAATGTTAATATATAATATAATATTATGGGCGTGTTATAATATGTATGCATACCTAACGGAAGACGACCAAAACATTTTTTCTCCTCGAATCGATAATATTATTGGTTAGGTATACACCGTATATTATTATCTATTTTTTTTTTTTTTAACTTTCTAGGCACATGATGTTAATCGATACAACAATTATATTGATCACAACAATATATTTATATTTAATACATGTACATTTACTCCAGACAACTCACCTTGGGTTTTTCACCATCAGCTTCTTCATGAGATCAATAGCATCCTCAGATATATCCTGAAATAAATCTTCAGGAAAATCGAGTTTGCATTGTGATATGTTGCAGAACGTCTCCTGTTTGGTGTCGCCGCCGAACGGCGAGCACCCGGTTAACAGTACGTACAGTAGGACTCCAATGGACCTGTGATGAAAACCAATGCATTATAGTCGACTGTAGTCATTGGAGTATAAAGTTTTCATAATATTATGGCATCTAAATATTAAATAATATTGTGATAAATGCCATCGCATGTATTCCTTACCACATGTCGGTTTGCACGTCAATAGGTTCATAGTTTAGTACTTCGGGAGCCACGTAGTCAGGTGTTCCGAGTATTTCTCGTACATCGGCCCCTTCGCTCAGGTACCTGGATATGCCAAAGTCACATAGTTTTACATCACAGTTTGGGAAGTCGGCGGTCAATACAAGATTTTGTGGCTGCAACACATAATTACAATCAAAATTATTACATTGTATTTTAATATTTAATAAGCGATTAATAGTGATAAATAATTACATTTTTAAAAGAATAATACATAACTAAAATTATCTGGGCGAAGTAACCTACTTAAAAAATTATTATTTTTACAGATTATATCCAGCGATATACTTAAAATACGACACTTAGAAAAATGATTACATTTTTAACAGCAAAAAATTGTATACTATTTAGGAGAATTATGATAGACATCATAATATGGAAATAACGGTAGACTCACGTGAGTGCGGCAGAAACCACGTAGTGCAATACTGATGACGATTAAAATATAAATTATATAATCCAGGTGTGTGTGCGATTTCTACGATACGAATCGTTCAACAATCGAAATTTATGCGCATGACCACCACGTTTAAAGTAGACTTGTTTATTAAAAGAGCAAAAAGGCAAACTTATCGAGTGCGAGAAAAAAACAAACCGTTGACACGGTAATTGCCCGAAGATGAACGCTGTTCGATTTATCTTGTCGGAAAATGCGACTCCTATACGGACCACGTTAGCGATGGTCGTTGTTTTTGTTATTGCTCATTATTATTATATTCTAGCGGTATCGTCGTTATATTGATTTCCGTAATATATTTACGATGTATTATTACGTTGAATACTTAATATACGCCAAGAGAAACAAATCGAACGAGTTTTTACCAATTTATTTCTAAAGCAATTTACTGCATGCGGTAAAATACACGATGACCGTAAAATACCTTCATTTTCATTTCTTGCGTGAGCGTCGCAAGTAGAGGTACCTACATCGCGTTTTGAAACGCATTATGCACAAAGTCATCTACTGACGCCATCTTTACTCGCGTGTACGTACCCGACCGAACGAGGAAATCAACGATAAGAGCTCACCGTAAACATAATATCACATTGATAAGCATTCTGAGGACGGTAAATTACGATTATCAAGATAATTACGGCATAACATATTTGACTGTATGGGATCATAGGTGTCAGTTTTTTTGATCGCACAACAATACGATAGTACGAAATATTTTTTATTTTGTAGTTATGACGAGTGATCGGAAGGTCAAAGGCGGTTTTTGATGACAGTTTGCACGATAAAAATAGAGAAAGAATCGTCAAAATATTTATTATAGTATATAATATACTGTTGTGGTATAATAATTATTATTTAACAGCAGACGTCATAGATGAAAATAATAATATACATAATGTATTGAAGAGACGGATAGTATTCACGACTATATAACAGCTGATCTGATTTTTAATAATTAAAAACCAATGATAATAATCAAAATATTGTCATCGTCCATTGTTATAAAATAATGTTATAAAGCTATTGTTCATAGCCGATACAGTCTGATAGTAATAAGTCCCGTCGTAGTACTACTTTACTGGGCGATCATTTTAACAGTAAATCAATATCTTAAAAGTATTTTAAGTATTTTTTGAATAAAATCATATATTATCTATTTTATATACTGACACAAAATATTTTTCTGAAATTTTAATATATAAAAATTAAATTTTAAGCTACAATGTTAAATATATTTACAGTTTATAAATAAGTGGAATAGTCCACACTACTCTGTTAAAAAAAGCTTTAAATACCTTTTTACATTTCTATAAATTAAAATTCCAAAAACATTGTCTGTTTCGGGTTAAACCAAATAAAAATAAATGTTGTTATTCAAATAACTAAAAAGCTCAAAATTATAATTATAAAAAATAAAACTTATACAATTTTGTTTTATGATAACAATATAAACCTTAAAAAAAATTAAAACTTTAGAAAACAATGAGTGTTAAATGTTAGAATAATTACTATACTATAACGTCATGTACACAAGGATGTATATTTATTTTGTTGACCGACTCAAATTCAACGACGTGTAGTCTATGATTATAAAATTGCGATAATTTGCATTTTTTAGTATAGACTTCAGACATCTGTCTAAAATTATATAAAAATAGTGTGAGCCGTAATACTAATACAGTAGTGTCGCGGTAATCCGAAAGACGGAGTAATCTGAACGGCGTAATCGCCACCGTTCTATGTATATAATTTAAAATAATCAATTATTATATTTATTGTACTCAAATAATTTATACACAAATTATACATTAATAATAATTTTTATTTTTCATTTTACATTTTTAAGTTTTAATTGCAAGACAATTGTGTAACAGTCATAGGTAATCGACCACTTTTCCCAATTCCCTTTGGATTACCACGACGCTACTGTAGTATTTTCCCTAAATCTGCGTATTTATACTTTAAACTAAAGACAAGTTTAACTACGAAATTAGTTTCGTCAATCGAATCAGAAATGCTTATAATAATAAACTAAATAAAGCCACTTTACTGGCAAAAACAAAACAAACGTTGTTTTAGTGACAATATAAAATACACATTTTATAGCTTTATCTTATATGTGTTTGAATTGTGCAAGTCGTGGTTTAAACATGTTGAAACCCAAAACGTCAAGATTTCCACGTGTTATGATATCTGAATATGTATTCGAATACTTAAATATATTTAGAAATGGTCCGATGACATCTAGGAAAGTTTACATATAAGGATGAATACGCCGTTATGCAGACTATATAATATTATATTGCTGTATTGTACTACCTAGTGACACTACAACAGTTTTCTAGCGATCCAGTCCGAATTCCAAACACACACCGCAAACCTGTCGTCGGCGCTTGAGTTATTGTTTTAATTGCTTTCTCGGACGAAAAAACCCATCGGACCGTGAATATTAAAACATGAGAACCAGGATGCATCATTAATGGGCAGTAGGTACTTCCATCATCGCACATATATATATATATATATATTCTAACCCCGACAACAATGCCTATAATATACCAATCGCTTGCCTGAACATTAAATTATTATATTAACATAGTTGCATCGTAGAACCGACGAGCTCATATCCTGTCACAATTCTCACCAGTACTGTAGGTACCTATATAACATATATATATAGGTATAAGAAAGGAATAGGAGAAAATAAAACGCTCCGGTCTTCGACTGATTTTTTTCCACTAAAATAATATGTCCTTGTACACGTCATATAATAATACAGTTTAATATAAGCACAGCAACCGTAATTATATAATGAATTGGGATTTATTTTTTCTGTAACTATACCAATTATATCAAAACTAATTCATTCACGCCGTTTATTTCTTTGGCCGTCCCGTATAATCACTAGTCTTATTTCAATCAAAATAAAACTAATACATCTTTCATAAACACAATAACATCTATTGAATGAAAACATGAACACAAACTGTCTACTACTTGCGAAGACACGGTGAAAGATTTTTTTGTTTATGCGCGACATAATGATAATTTATTCATGTTATAATAATGTTGTACGACAGGGGGAGTTAATTTACAGTGGTACAGGTCTCTCGCGTGGGGTTAATTAACAAAACAAATAACGGACGACTGACGTGACTTGACAACTAACTAAAATGTCGACCTAACCAGCTTCACCGCGAACGTTAAACTATACAAGTAATTTTTATCATTTATAGCGGAACGAAGAAAACTGTGTACGAGAACAATAATTTTAAAGAAGATAACTAAAAAAATAGTGCATTATTGTATTAAGCTATTACATAAATAATATATTAATTATTACGGTATTTGAACAATTAAAAAAACATAACAATTGATACCTATTTAATCGGCCAAAAGGAGATTATATAGAAGTTTAAAAGTTGTTGTAAGTCAGATACACGCTAATTAGAGCATAATGGTCTTGGGAATATAAATGTGTGTAATTAATGACTATTAAAATTATGAGTATTATCTCGATATAAATTTCCCAGGAAATACTAATTGATTTGTTGTGTTCTTTTGAAAGGCATTAGAAACGAATAGTTTCCCATAAGAATCATCCGATAATATAATAATTGTATCAGACAAAAAGCATAAAATATAAGAACAATTAAACGACAAGTCTTATACACGCATTCTTTTCATTTCTTTTCGATACGTTAATTATATAAATGATATGTATACATTTAATATCGCATTTTATTCAAAACTAAGATGAAGCAGCAGTTATTTGTGCGCGTGAAATAATTTGATATGTTCAAATAATGTCCAACAGTCTTTTACTCATTTCCGGTAATAATATTTTCAGTCAAAAATCAAGTTTTATATGTATAAATACGTATTATTTAAAACACTGTATTGTCTCTTGCTGTGAGGTTTATGGATGTCATTTATTGTAGACTTATACAATACGCATTTCAACATCCTCATTCATCACCAGTCCCACACATATATTGTAATAAGAATATTACTATACTACAAATAAAAGAGAAGGGAGGGGAATAATATTATTTATCAGCTGACAAGACGTCCGGTGGCGGTGTAGTTGTAGGGAGAGAAGAAGAGGGACGCACTAGAATTTTACAACCGTTCACGTCTTGTTCTAAGTCTAACGGATCCTGCAGTGGTTTAACGATTTTAGTAAAATAAAAATAAAAAAACAAACCAATACGCGTAAACAACTTATACAAAAATCCTATATACTATATATATTATGATATATTTAAGTAATAACGATATTAATAGCTATTGTGTTACGAGAGATTATATATATATAAAGAATGGCAATGGTGAGTACGTGTTAGTATATTATTATTAGAAAATGTTCCAAGAAAATAATATCGTCGTGTTTTATTATTATATTGTTTTATAGTCGACTTTACCTTGATGTCTAGATGCGCCACATTTATGGTGTGCAAGTAATGCAACCCGTCAAGTATCTGTCGCATAAGTCGGGCTACCTCTGGTTCAGACGGTACTTCGTCCTTGTCTAGGACCATTTGTAACTCACCACCAGGTGCTCTGGAAAATAATATTTTCGTATATATAAAATTTAAAAAACATATACATCATTCTATAAACTAGGGAATTAAAATTTAATATTATGTTCAAATTACATTATTATATTAAGAACATAAATGTTCCTTGATATTTAGAAAAATAAAGTTATATTTAATATTAGATTTTATGATATAAATTCTATTTAATGAAAATTCCACATTGTGAGTGCTGCAAATTACATTTAAATATCTACCTATTTTAAAACGAATTTATAATTAGCGGTTGAACGAGTTCGTATATTATATTTTTACTAGTAATCTTGTAAAACAATTTTAACAATAATTTACACACTAAACTTCAATATATTAAATACACCCACTTTTCAGATGTTGACTAACCTATTTAATCCTATTTTTCAAAAATATATAATTATATAATACCACTGTAGTATGTATAATATATTCTGTGGATATATACTGTGTACGCATAACATATATAATACAGAACAGACAATAAGTGCAATTAAAAAGTAGACCAACGCGGTTGATTTTAAAAAAAACATACATATTGTATCGTTTGTATTCTCTGAAGAATTAAAAAAAATATATTATCTAAAATAATAATTATTTTATATCATTAAATAATAATATGCCGGATAATAGTCATACGTGTTACGACTTTTATCTTTGCAGCAATACTGTGACACGGAATATGCAATATCTATTTGAAAATGATGATCATATTATATTTAATGATCAATATATATATATAATAACAACGAAGCGATAATATAATGAAAAGGACAAATAATAATGCCATAATATTATTTCGACCCATAGCACAGTCAACGTATAGAAAATAACAATTATAATAGTACGAAAAAATGATGTGCCAAAGTCTGAACCATACAATACAACAAACACGTATATAGGAGGTTTATATTATGAATGTAGTATAGGTATGAATCACGTAAGTATAATATAATATACTTCAATGCAATATTCGAAAATTTTTCAGTATTCAACCAGTAGTTTGTGTTTATATGATAGATCGGCTATAATTGGATTTCTTATAAAGGTAAAAATATTGGCAAACGATGCAAACATAAGAATTTGAGTTTAAACGGCTTAAGTTAAATTTTTGTTTTTCACCAATATAATTTTTTAAGACTTATAAAAATAAACTTACTCAAAATTGGGAATATTTAATATGCAGAACTACTTAAAATTTAAATTTAAAGCTACAGGACAGTGCGTTTTGAAATTCCATAAACTGGAATAAAGCCAATTGTAGTAAATAGTTCGAATTATTATGTGTATTAACTATTAATAAATATATAGTCTGTAATATTATTACATTATCGTGTGTACTTACAGTTCTAGTAGCAGTATCATTTCGGTGCTGGTTTCGAACACTTTGTACAGGTTGACGATGCGACTGTTGTATGTGCACGCTTCCAATACGGCCACCTCGTGTAGGATTTCGGGTCGCAGGTCGGCGTTCCGCCGACGTTTCCGCAGGAACTTGGCCGCATACTGTTTACCGGTCTGTTTGTCTCGACATCTCCTGACCGTTGCATATTTGCCCCTGAGATACGAAAAAAAAACAAAGAACGTTAGTTTACAGTATAAATAATGTATTATTTTACACATAAATATGCACATAACATGCGAATTGAATAATAATAGGTATATACTGCATTGCAATATATACGACGCTGCGAGAAAAACGTATACTTTACAACGATTTATACATAACATACTACAATAAACAATTATGATATAATAATAATTATATTATTGTTAACAATGCAAATAATTTCTTTTTAAACGATTAATCAAAATCCCAAAATTAACAAAGTAATAGCAATATTAAAGCTATAGCTAAGTATACTTATAGTTCTAGATAATTGTGCTGTATTTCTTCAGCAAAGGGAAACACAGGTTATAAACTTATAAACTCCAGCACTTTGATTATAATAATATATGATATTGTTATATACTCGATTCGTATAATATAATAGTTATTTTAAAAATATATACCGAATTTTCACGCCCCAAAGACTATCGGACGCCCGCAACCGGACGTCGATTTCGTCATTATTGTTTAACTTTGAAATAATATAAACTGTAATATAGTATACAAATAAGATAGCGAGCAATTTGCACAAGTAACAACGAAAACGCGATTAGGACGAGAGATATACATAATGTATATTATATATTATAATATAGTCGCGACGACAGGAAGTTTTCGCGTGGAGCATAATGAAGGGGCACCATAGACATCTATAATAATATATAATAATGTGACACACACACACACACCTTTTTAAAACAATGACGATTGCTGGAGAAAATGCGCGCGAATTTAAATTGGACGTTTCGATTGCAAACCTCGGACGCGCCTAGCCCAGATGCTCGGCATTATTTATACCGCCTACACCTCGCAAACGTATATAATAATATTATGATATTTATCACGGTATTACGAATCGTACATTCGTACGATATTCGATGATTGCATAGGTATAAGTAGTATACATGTACCTAAATATAGATCTCTTCAGAAACGTTATTTTACGTTAATTAGGCGCATATACTGTGCAGATACGACGGCGCAATGGATCAAAATAGGAAAACTCGTATACAAAGAAACGCCACTCACGCGCGAGTCAATCCGATTTCCGCGGACGTGCGTATACGACCAGTTCTTATGTTTCGTTGCCGTCCTACTCGTCCCATTTAGTCTTTCGAAACTCACACGATGTGTGTGATACACAGTGGTGGTTTGTGCGCAACGGTGACCATATAATATTAATGAAAAAAATAAATAAATCGGAATTTGCGAAATTTCTCGCGACGAGTGCGGCAAAACGACCGCGGCATTGCGACACGTATCACCGGCATGGCGCCAATCAAGGACGCTTTACGGACATCCTACTATACTTATATACACACAAACACACATATACATATACGCATGTGATACAATAAGTAATGTAATATATATATAGGAACAGGATATGAGTACACAATCAAGACGACGATAAAAGTTGGCCACTTCTTCATACACTCACATACACATATAGATACTAGCCACTTTTGGAAAAATGCCAGGCATAAAGTTTATGTCAAAACGTAATAATTAACGATACACCAGTATGTTAAACGTAACATAGTTTTTAAATCAAACACAATACTAGATTATAATGTACAATCCGCAGTGGTATATGGTTAGGTTAGCGCAGTAGACGAGTTTTATCGAAATTTGTAGATTGATATTTTGAGTGAAATTTACCTAGGATAGTTATTCTTTACTGTATGTATGGGATTTTTGGTAAATTTATACCTTACTTTTGTCTCCAATAAGATAATCGTTTAGCGCGAATCTATTGGTTTGTAAGTACACAACTTAGGAATATTTTTTAATTAAAAAAAAAAAAAATCTACGCAAAATAAATAATTTATGCCACTGACCATTCAGTTTCTTCCCCAGAATTTAAATCTTAGATAATACTACAAGTATACGCAATCGTTCTGAAATCGTCCGAGACGATCGGTTGTGGCAAATACATCAAAGTAGAAATATTTAATATATAATATATACAAAGACGCTGTGATAACCGCCACCGCTCGTCCAGCAAACATAGTTTGTATATTATTTTGTTATCGCGAATCGTGATTTTATTTTTTTCCGCACGACGTTGAAACGGTATATCGACGAACGGATTCTCAGGAAAATTCTTATTACTAGTATGTATAGGAGGTACGTGTCAACATAATATATACATACATACGATGTGGTGTATACGAATACACGTTATTGTCAGCGATATAAAGTTGAAATATGGACTTTTTCACACGTCGGAGTATAGGTATAGATACTAACTATACTCGTCGTCATTTCGTCACGCGTTAACCCCGTTTTACCAGCGGAACGGAGTCTTCAATGTATATATAATATATATTATGCATATATAGTCATAGTGTATCATTTTGCTTCAGACACAAACGCGGCACATGGAAAACGAACATAATACATTAAGTGTATATACTACCTATAGGTATATATAATAATAATAATAATAATAATATGGAATCACTTATCCATACTACAGACACGATTGAACAACGACCCAGCGATATTAAATATATAGGATCAAAGAGATGAGAGGAAATATCGTCGCGAATTCGCGATTTATAACTTTTGCGGTGTTAGTACAGACGTGCTTGAAAGTCGTAAAACGATCGATGTGACAAATTTATTTTTTACCTCGTCACATGTCAAGGTTGAATTTGTTGTTAAGTATACCGCCGTCGTATACTGGCATGCATTACCATTATTTTATTTTTATTAAATATGATGATATTCAATAGGTTAACGACGCTTATAACTGCAAATACAAGCAAAAAGGCACATGAGAGAAATTGAACATCAAGCATTTTATGGCCCAGGTTTAGGAATCAATAAAAATTTTTCTTATTTATAGACGTAGAAAACGCATACGTTGTTGCACCAATATAAAGGGTTTTATAAAATTGTTGAAACTCACTGAATGCACCTATTTTTCGATTAAATTTACAGTATAATGTACATGTTTGAATTATATTCGTTGACAATACTGAGTGGTGTCTCTGCAGTGGTTACATTATTATATTAGGTATCATATTTATCAAAAATATACATATAACAATAGCTGGACCGCGTGTGCGTAAAAAAAAAATACTTTTGGTCTTCGGTTGAAAGTTGACTTGTATATATCGGTTTCAACTTTCTATTTGACCCGCAAGCATAACATATTGTATACATAATTATGTTATAAACACCTCGGCAAATCGAACCGACCGTGTCACAGATTGATATCGCCTCCTATTATAAGACAATAAAATAATATGTGTTAACATATATATATATATTATATGTTATTAGGCAGAAATGCAGAGTAAGAAAATCGAAGGCGGTTGTGTACGGTATATGCATAGGTATATAGTTATTTAAACAAGTATCATTGACGAGAAAATAATATAATTATTATACACATATTATACTCGTACATCGAGTCGTACATTAAACACTTAAAAATCAAAAGCGTATTTTTAACACCGCATATATTATTATAAAAGATATGTGATGGAAACAATCGCTAACGAAAATACTTGGTTGCATGCATACTCACATATTACATATTATATACATACATATATATAGATGTACCTGCAGTATAATAACTGCGGCTCAAGCGCCGCAGTGAAGATCGACCGCACAAAACATATTTATGATGACCGAATAATAATAACACGTACCCGCCAAACTTCTATAGAACACACATAATATTATATACGCGTACGTATATCATATAGAAAACGGTTTATTGTGCAACGTTACATTGTCACCGGATTTTCAACTGTATATATACACTTTCACTGATTCATAACGTTGCGTTGATAACAGTATAAAAATGTGTATTTACTATCAACATGTATACACCCAGAGTTAGGTGAGATATAATATTATACGTTTCATTTTAATTGCTAAGTCAAAATTATTTATACGCCCGCCTATATTGTACAAATACAGACGTTTATACCCTGTGCGTATCGTAACGAAAAAATGAGTAATTTCAACGCAATTGTGAACGCGACATATTTTTAACAACGCCACCCAGTTAATTTTTTTTCATTTAATATATAATATATAATTATTATAATATTTCGATTGGAATATAATGAATAAAACAACCATTTCGTCCTGGACACACAGAGTAGAAACGGCGCAGTTAATTACGACGACCATTGGGCGTATAAAAACAACATTAAACCGTATAATACATTAAAAACAATTTTTGAGCACATACTATGTATAAGAATGTAACGGGCATGATCATAATGCATGTATGTATAAATAAAGTTTACGTAATCTTTACGATTCATGATTTATTTTTTATTTTTAACAATATAAAATCATAATTGGTTTTACGCGTTTCTCCGTGCATATATCTATCATAATCAATTATGCAGAAACGAAGACAGGACATCAACAGAGAAAAAAACTGATTTGACGTGTTAATACTATTGTGTACATATTCATACACAATATTTTATAATATACACTGTGTTTAAATTAATCATCGGACTAACTGCAGACGACGACTTAATCGATTGTACTGATCGACACACTGCGTCTCCCGTGTCTACTTTAATAATAATATAACTGGGTTAACTATACATTCGAAAACTTTGACGGATATACAACAGCGTACACGTCCACCTGTGCGACGCGGAATTAGGTCTCGTCCGTATGGTTTTTATTGCTTCGTATATACTTTCTAGACGAGAATGTCTCGACGGAGCCGATAACGGATAGAGAACGACATGATATATGGCTGCGATCGTGGTAGGTATTATAATATTTTACTTACTCAATATAAATATCAAACGAAAGATAGCTTGAGCGATCAAATATTACTATCTGCGGGTCAAGTACGGAAAATTGGAGCGGTTGACATCAAATTCTCGGTTATATACGCGTACATCATAGCCAAGCCTGGGTTAAAAAGGATGGGCTTTATGTTTATATTTTGTAACTTTATGTAACATTTAATCTTAAAATTTAATGGTGGAAATATGATGATTTACATTTACAGACAACCTGATCCAAGTCTTGATATAGTTATAGTAATCGTACACAATTTTTATCGTCCAGGAAGACTTTTGTTTTTGCACGACCTGTTTTCGGATATCCTATATATCATAATATAGCAGCTGTATCGTCTATGGTAATACCTATATATATATATACATATATTGACTCATAGACCGCGAGTTCGTGACGGTAATCGTTAAAAAACGACCTTCCTCGGACGCGTGTACTATATATATATATATATATATAATTATATTATTGTCATTGCTATTGCAGTGACCCTCCCTTTCCACCGTCTTGTATATAGCAAACAGGAATACGCGCGACGACAAAACGGTATATGTTAGCGTGCGTCCCGCATACGCAACTAGGCGATGAGGTCATTCAGCGTTTAGGTCTGTCCGAGAGGGAAAGAAAAGGATTTCTTATTATTATTATCATAATATTATATTATATACACACACGGCTGTTGACCGCGTTTCGTTCGGCAAATTGAGTCGTCCAATGATGACAGTTACGTGGTATTTTACACACACTACTCTTAATAATACTACTATACTATATAATATTATCGGCATTGTCCTTGCCCAGACGCAAAAATATTTATTTATGTTCTATTTTTTTTTCTAGATACTCGCAACACCGATGGTTAATAGTAATACAATAATTCTATCATTATATGCGACCGCCGACGCCAATCATTCCGTTTCTTTTGTTGTTGTTATTATTATTTTAATCGCGACCGCCCACTCCTCCGCGCAATGGTACTGACAGCGAGACAGGAAATGAGGCGGGGCGCACATTGTACAGGGACGCGAGTTGCAAATAGTTGTTGGAGTCCGGAGACTTAAACGCACTCGACTACAGTGGTTTAGTGAAAAAAATAAAACAGCACAGGGTAAATTTGTAGCTCTTGAATATCATAATGACTAGTGTGATGGGGAGGGTAACTCAAAGTGCGATCTAAATATTATAATACACGAAAGCCACTTTCAAAGTCGAACAATTTTATTGAATCTTTTAAAGCGATTATGGTTAATTAATAACTAAATTAATAATTTTAGATATACCTACCTAATACCTGTATTATATTATATTTTATACAGAATGATTTATATAATAATTAGTTTATAAAATATATGACTTGTGTATAAATATTATATACTAAGCTATTTATTATAATGCTGCTATATAAAAAATAAATGTTATTTAAGCAACATGCCCACATATTGAAACACCAAGAATTTGTTAAGTTATTTGTTATTAAATTAAGAATTTAGTTTATAATTAGTCATATATACATTGAATTTTGATTTTGAATGTAGATTTATCATTATACGTGGTATATCCAGTGCATATATAGTATATACATTATACAGTCGGTACTAGAAGGCAGATTTGTATGTTATTACATAGTTTTATTATTACATGGGTGTATGTTGTACCTACAGTGCATGTCTGATAATTATTTTAGTTCCATATTGAACACCACCTTACAAAATGGTATTGATTTTTGTTTTTAGTGTTTGAATGACATATTATATTTATATTATTAATTCATACACGAAAAATACAATTGTATCTACCTTATTAAACACGTACATCATTAAATATAATGTAAAAAAATTAAGTTATTAATAGAAATCCTGCACATAGTCTCGGCTTGTCTGGTACGTTTTTATATTACAACACTATAATACTTATACCTAATCTTAAAATAATTCTATATTTAATTATTTCAACTCTATTCTTTGAGCACGGAATATCATTAGTTAAAACGATAATAATTAGATAATAAATGTTAAATTTACCATTACGATTTTTAATTTAGCAGATATAATAATTGTGTTTAATACACACGACATGGCGATAACGGGAAACGGCAACGGCATAAACCAAACGAGCCAATTTTAATAACTATAATTTAAGTGTTTATAATAATTTATATCACACAATATAATAATAATAATAATAATTGGTAAAAATTATATAGTTTTTCGCGAGTGAACACAACAGATAAAGCAGGATTACAGTCTGCGTGAAGAAACAGTGGGTATATATGGAGAAAAAACAAGCAATTTGTATTTCTCTTCCAATTTTACGTTACTGTAGTGAAAATTTGTGCCCACACACGGACAGTTATTTATATATATATAAATATATTTATTTGCATTTACGCAAAAATGCGTTCGATTCCACGATTGTCAAATTTTGAATCGGTGTGTATATATATTATGTATATACTCATGTAGTTTGTATTACACAAGTGTGTATCCCTGTATGAAAAATACGTATATGCATTTAAAGAAAGAGAAAGAAAGATAGATAGATATGACAGTTATTGTTCAATCATTCTGCACACACACACACATGACGACTCTAGTTTGTACACGTAGATCGCAAATACATATATATATATGCGTATGTTTAAGAAAGAGACTTGCACGTCCGAAAGGACATCGGACCGTCTGTTGTCGGGTCAAGGACATTATATGCTGCTGCCGTTGCGGTTTCCAATGGTCGCACATCGCCGCCGTCGCCACCAGGACGTTGACTTTACCCCCTGCTCCGCTACCACCACCACATCAGCCACCGTCACACTTAAACTTAAAATACCCTCCCACTACCACCACCTGCCATTATTATTATTATAACGATTCTCAATCACAAACAATAATAACATATTTTATTAAATTATATACAGTCCTACACAGTTCGTAATACAATCATAAATAATAATACATAGGTGATATAGGTACTATGTACAAAAAAATATAAATAAAGTCGAAATCAGTTATTCATTTATAATATTGATAATGTGTTTTCGGGTTCACGGTTCATGAGGTATAACTAAGTGACAGAGAAAATTCGTCAGGTTTTCGCTTCCATGGGCTACAAACGTAAGGAATTGGGATGTTTATAATACTATATTCATAAATTACGAAGATTAGATTTCAACCGTGCGCGCGTGCCGTATAGTCTAATTGAAATTAGTTGTGAACGCCGCCGCGGGATATAGCAAGGAGATGCGCTGCAGTCCGGAAACAGCAGCGGCGCGCATCTGAAAAATGCCCGGTCGCTGACATCACCCACACACACTATATTATGCGTAAGCATCACTATTACCATAACAATATAATATATATAAGATATCCCCCCCTTACGCTATAGTCATCAAACTGCGAACGAGTCATAATGTTTTAATTGCATCCTATAATTATACGCTATTTTATCTCATTTGTTTCGCCAAAACAAAAACGTTTTTTTTTTTGATATTGGAATTCTTGTTTCGGTCGTTAAAATATAACACTAATTTGTCATGTCAAAGGTATAAATGAAGATAGCAAAAACCTTGATGAAAGTTATCGGTTTTTTTTTGTAAATTATAATAATTTTAAAAATATCGTTTATACGAGTAAGCTGTAGCAATTTTGGTTGATTTTGATTCATTACCTTTAGTAATCTTTAACGAGAAATTCAACGTTTACATGTGAATATGTTAGGTTAACACGCGTAGCAAGATTATTAAATTTCAATCACACTATATACCTACTGGTTACTACTACTGGTCTTTTACTATAAATATATATTATATAATCCAATATTCGTTGATTTAATCTCCCCTTTCTTAATGACCAATAGATATACTAACTAAGCATAGGCGTGGGCTGTGAAATGTTTTGTTAGTGAAAAGTGGGTCATGTCTAATACGAAAATTTGTGAACCACTGATAAGTGATGTATGATATTTATTGAATTATAAGATATGTTGTATAAACAACATTGTAAACAAAATCGTTTAAATAATTTATGGTTTTCCATACAATTTGTAATAGGTACCTATAAAAAATATAATAGTATATATCTATAATATAATAGCTATGGATGATGTATAAAATATGCAAGTACACATTTTTTCCACTCCAGTGATGAATTATGATATTAAATATATATATATATAGGTTATGTTTACTTATATATCGCATATCGTCGTATTTCTTGTCACTTGGATATTATAATTGAATAAAATAAAATAATTTGATGTAACAATTCAGTTACAGAATTATTTAAATGTAAAAAACGTGATGCATTCGTTTTGCTTGCTCTCGACAAATATTATCATAACTCGTAGATAACCGAATAACAAATGCAATACAGTGTTAATTGAAAAAAAATGCAGTTTGTCTAATAAATAGTATATACACGTCGTATATATACCTATATATTCAGTGTGCGTATCTGCATAACCCGTATATTCGCCGCTGTTTAGCATAATGGATAACAACGACAATTATTACATTATCTTTCAGTAATCAAAATCACATAATTTTATTGCATAGGTATTACGTATTATCATATTATAAAAAGCACATCATCATAGAACCATATATTGTTATTTTATTTCATACCTCGCAACAATGTGTATTTTTTTTATCGAGATCTCGATCATATACACGCACACACTGCACATAATATTATGTATAGGTACGTCTATTGTACATATAGATAAGAACACATATGTTGCACGTACCTATATACTCATACACGAGGGCATGGAATCATTTTCCATAGGAACACTATAATTTTTAATGTTTCAAATATATACTTGTACAATTTATTTAACGAACCAATTACGTAATGTAGATCTTACGTGAATGTACGTGTTCAAAATATTAATAAAAATAATAAAAACAATTCTAAAAAAACATTTTAAAACTTGGTTGTTGAAAGAAAGTCTGCAACGTATACTATACATAACAAAACTAATCGAAGTGTAATGAAGATGCTGCTACTCTAGCAGTGAATTCCACCGTTCAATAAAACATGGATAATATATTAACTATATATGTATAGGTTTTATAATTGTCTTATATTCTTATAATTTTTGTGTGATTCCTTAAACCTAAAAACATAAAAGCAACATATCTTTTACCACATGTTTAAAACTAAAACATAATATCTACATCATATGAGTATATACTGCAGACAAATCATTTATAATAACATTATTTTTATAGCTATATCCTACATGCACAAAGAATATATTATTAATAATTAGCATTTAAAACTTATCTGAAATATTATTAATATTATAATTTAATTTTTTCCTGATAATCATGAAAAATAACACGAATATTCAATCACCCAATACAAACACACGCGAATAGGTGCGTTTCGCATAATAATAATAATATACTAATTTAATTTATCATTTTCTACACATTAAACTCAATAAATATTACATTAAACTTTCTCATATATTACACGTGAATAAACATTTTAAGTATAACACTATATTTAAATTGGAAAACTATTAATTGAACTTATAATATTTATGCACGTAAATAAATAGCTAACAACAAAACCGAATATTTAAATGACATATAAGATCGTATTGTATTATACAAAAACAGACTAGTTATAATAGGGGTTTTCTCCAAAATGATTATCACATTGCAGAGCTTCCAAGTATTAAGCTCAAAAACGAACGTTATTATTTTATTTCACTTGAATCCCGTGGCAGACTGTAGCAGTAAAAAATATCCCTCGAACACGCGTGAATGTTGCATCGTTTCGTTGTGTAATAGAATATAACAATATACATAATAACAGTAACATTTCCTCTGACAAGAGATGGCTGTAGCGTCGAACCAGTTGGCGTGGGCGATAGTGTGACGCATACACGAGGTGCATGAATACGTGTTTAATGAATAATTAATAGCACATACAATCGTCGTCCGTGTTCGCAATGGATATATATATTTTTTTAAATACACATAATATAATATATTTCTTCCCCTCGCTCACTGTTATCGTAAAACATGAGCGACCACCGAGACCCACAACTCACGCTCGCATACATAGAGGTGTTATTAATAGATCCGGGGCGCAAATGGACCGCGGAGGGGAACGGAGATAACCAACGAGACACTATAATATAAAATTATAATGTCACGGCCGGACGACGAACAGCCATAGGTATAATAATAATAATAATAATAATAATAATGTGCTGTAGAAAAGAGAATAAACCTGTTCTGGGCGTAGGGTATCGACAGCGGACAGAGGGCAAAACGAAAACTTTCCCGCTGATGTCAGAAATAATAATCATGTTACGGCTGCACCACGGATACGTTATCATCCAAGATAGATAATTGGACATCTATAATTTTTTTTTATAGAAATCGAAATTTAGTGCAAACCTATGGGTTAAAGCTAATACAGTCGTATAGGATAAGATAATAAATAATAATTATAATTATGCGTATATGCATAATCGAGATTCAAAGAGCCCAAACGACGACCGATGGCCTTACGTTTTCCTGCGGGAAACTGCCGATGGTGCAGCGATGATATGTATACATGAAATTACGTAATAATGTAAGGTGGCGACGTCCAAGATAAACCCGACCAACAATGTGTACTTGAATTTCGATTGTCAGTTAAACGCCAATACAATTATACCAATTACGTCTATAATATTTTGGATTACGTAAAATTCTTTCCAAAAACTGGGAATTTTTTTAGAACATCGCCTATTGTGCCTCCGTAACTGCTATATAATATACCTATACAATGATTTTTACTAATTTATCAGTCCCATGATTGGCCCTTAAAAAAATATATTAGTTCTTTTTTACAGATGTCCGTGAACATAATAAATATATATTAATCGTATTATACGTATATATAAGGTAAAAAATATAAAAATAATGCGTTTTTTTCGATTTTGAAAGTGTAATATTAAAATATAATTGTATTATTATTATTATATATACTACTCACATAGTAACAACCAACATGTAGAAATGATTCATTGCCAACATAACTATATTATACAGATTATATACTCTATAAGTGTAAACGATAATGATGATGATAAAAGTACAAACAGTGCAGCAGCAGGTGTGATAATCACACAATATATATATTACATAAGTATAAATGACCAATTCTATAGATGGTTACTTATCTAAGCATGGTGGACCAAAAAATAGTACCTATTGCTTCTATCGCTTATTACTTTAATTTAAATATAATTTGAATCATAAACCATGTATATTTAAAGTTGTTACATCAATTCAAGTCAAATTATGGAGAGAATTCGATAAAATAAAAAATAATACTTTTTATTCGATTATATTTACACATATGCCTTTATGTTATGTATACAAATACTTAAAAATCATACATAACTACATACAATCAAAATAGGTCAATAAATATTTTGTTTGTGCGTTATGAATGTTATGATTATAAGTATAATAAATAATAATATATTATACCCAATTTCTTTAAACAAAAGATAAATGAAAAAGAAACAGACGTAAAGAGAAATTGTAGGCATTTTATATTGATTATCGAAACAAAGTAAACGTATTTACGTATATAAATAATCGGCAACTGGTCATTTCAATACTTGTATATTCATGTTTGTAAGCAGCGTAAACACTGACCCCACGGAAAATAACTTATAATTTCATTGACATAGCATAAGATTAAACTTTCTAATTATTTTTATGGATATATATTATATTAATATTTTTATAAATGTATTTGTAATTTTTAACGCGTAACGTATAAATTACTTCTGTATATTACATACAAATATTAAAACAAAAAACATTGATTCAAAAACAATAAAATTATACAGATAAATACTAAAATACGATCCAATATGAAAAAAAAATAATAATTAAATTCAACTTATAATTTTATAAAATTATACTCATAGTAATAAAACAAAAAAAAATACTAATTGAATCAATATACAATAGTTAAGCACAATAATTATATTATATAACAAAGGGAAAAATATAAAATTAAAAATGATAAATATACCTATATGACTTGTTGTCATACAGCGTACATAATAAATAAGTACACTATATTATACAGGTTAGGTATTTACGGGCGGATATTATTGACTATAGTAAGCAATTTATTAAAAAAAAATATACAATTTTTAAAAAAACACAATTTTGTGAATTGCATCAAAAACAGTAGAGCAAATATTTTATGTATATATGTGTATAAATATAATATATAATAATGATATTGTTGACTAAGCAAGGTCGTTCCGGCTGTGTGTGATCCAACGTTTTCGCAATGTCGTCTGGCTAACCGTATAAGGTGTCAGCAGCAACAACCGAGAATTACGACCAGTTGACCGATACGCAAAAAAATTAATAAATAATCATCATATTAATAATATTACAATAATATGATCGACAACAATACAATACAAGCGTAGTATTATAATAGAGGTGTTATTTGTTGGCACACCGTTTTTGTTTATAGTTCGTCATTTGAATAATAATTAAGTTTTAATTTATTATTTTTAAAAATACGTACACCGGTTGATCGGTGTGCAAGCTGCAATATGTATTATAATATTATACGGTATTATCTTATATTTTTGGTTAGTACAAAACAGACGGTGTGTAGCTTGTTCCACATCTGTGGACTCACACCTGCGACAGATGGGCTGGTTGCTGAAGGAACACGACTATATCCTGTAATGTTTGCGGTGTTTTGACTTAACGGTTTTGAAAATTAACTCAACAAATACACAACAATCCAGTTTTCTTATATTCAAATATTATTCTAATGATTGACTATCTATTTGCATGAGTACTACATTAATTACAACGTATTTTAGTGTATATAATTCAGCAACATTTGTTATACAATTTTTTATGCAGAAAATTGTTACTCACTAATTTATTTTCAATATATACATATTAATTTACTACATATAAGTTTGAATAATGATTTATTTAGTCCCTAGGTGGGCAATTACAATTAATATTATTTAAATATTGGATAGAAGTTTTTTTTTTCAGGCGATGAGGCATTTATGACTATGATCTAAATAACAGAAAACGAAAAATTATTAAACATTATTGTCCTACCAGAGAATGTGTACGAGAATTGATGCAGGTGCATTAGCGTAGACGATGACATATTAGAAATAGTTTGTACGATTTTCGCGTGGGACCTGCAGCCCACGTGGAACGTGGAATGTCGAATTTCATAGTTTTGTTGGTTATGAATTTATGGAACAACGTGGTCGTATACATATATAACAATAAATAAACAACTTAAAGTTGGAAAAAAAATAACAAGTTTCGAAAAATAAAATAAAACTTTTGTATGTTTTAAACGTCTAACTAAAAATGTTATAAATAGATAATATACATATTTGATCCCTGTAATATTATAGGTATTCACTTGATATATTATTAATATAATAGGTAATTCAATTCCTTACGATGATATACGAGATAATATTTCAGTCGTTCAATAACTAGGGGCTGTATTTGATGAATATCATTATTATTAAGAAATACGAACGATCGCGAATAATACGATAAAACAATCGCAGTTGTCATTCATTTATCCAACTGTTTTTACCGGTATTTTGAAGGCATAACATGATAAGGACATCCCGCAGTCGTCTAAAACAAATATTTAACATGACCCACATGTGTATAGTGCAGTAAACCGATAAGTATAGTGTTTTTCTATTTTGAGGCCAAATGCTCATCTAACCTTTAAACTATATATTACATCTAAATAATAACGATTGATAATACAACTGGAACAAACTATTGTAGCATTGTTATTTATATTTTTTTTAGTATAATCTCACAGTCGCATTATTATCAAGTATTTTTTTCAATTTTGTAAGAACCATACCAACATCTCAAAATGGTCCACAACAAACAGATAATTGTATTTTCTCAATGAGAGTTTGCTACAGCTAAATACTGAATAATATATAACTTAAACATCATACTAAACGTTCCTTTGAATCGATTGCTCTCGGTACCTATATTCGTTTTCGGCAAGCTTCCTTCTACCTATACAGCTTATAAAAGTTTGAACATTTCGAACAAAACTCCAAAATTACTTTTTAAACTTATCTGCTATAACTTATTTTAACTATTTCAAGAAGTTTAATATTACGACAACGTTATTTTATACAAAGTTATATTAACACAAAACTATTAAGCTAAATAATATTATTAATTAAAATTTTCATTGGAAAACTGGAACGTTTATTAAAATTGTTTAAATTTTAAAAAATATTATGCCAATAGATTTATTTTAAAATCCATTATAGGCTATCTATAGATTGACATTATGACATGATATCCAAGGATTTAATATTTAATTATGGTACATGAGGAAGATGATCGTGAGATTTTTCTACACTATTTGCCGGAATATATATGTTTCTGCCCACGGTTCCATTATAAACTAACTGTTTAGGTAAAACTGTTACACACGTCTTCTACGCCAATAACAAACTTGCTTGATGTTAGTTATTAGACGCGATAACCCATTGAGGTACTCCATCACACGACTGTATATATATACACTCACGGCTAGCCACATCTCGGCTGCCGTTTCCGATTTCTCCGCAGTTCAGTGACTTTCTTTCCCCTTCCCGTCTGTCACCCTATTTCCAGATGAGCAAATCTGGTTTTTGCTGAAGGTCATATCATTTTATCGGATCACTAGGACACGATACGAATACAATAAAAAAAAATCTACAATAATTTTCGATAAAAAAAATGACAACAGAACCTATATTAGATAGGTACACTTGTTTAAGTAACTAGTATAAATGAGTCGTTTGTGCCTGTGATAACTAATTACAATTTTAAATCCAAAAATAATAAACGTGTGCAATCAGTACAAAGTATTGAATTTCTACTATAAGGTAAGAAAAAAAATTGCATTTAGTTTGTGAATATAATTAGTCTTAGGGAACAAAAGTTCAATTTATAAAACGTCTTAGTTGAGAAATATTATTTATTTCACTTCAAACTTATTTGGAGTTGAGTATTAAATTGCAATAGTATTATAATTATGTGTGACATGAATATTTATTCAATAAATACACACTACGTGGGATACAATAAAATTATTAAACGTATGTTTTTCATTATAAAATTAAATTTGTTTAGAAGTAACAGTAAACTTATTCTATTAATGATAATAATAAATATATTTTACATATGATTAATGATAAAATAGTTGACTACCTATATAATATTATAGCTATAAAAATTATAAGTATAAGTGTTTAAATAATGAAAATCCCTTCATATAAATAAAAAATATATATATATATTTGGTTTTTAGAAATAAACCCATAACTATTATTATAAAAACATTAGCGAGTCATATATTGGTTATATGCTGAACATTGATATATTAATATTTACAATTTAATATAATTATTTTTACTTTGAACTTTTTATTAATAAACTTAATAATAGTTATGCAAAAAATTAATGTAGTATATTAACTAGTAATATGTTGTGAACTTGTAAAGGAATTTATAGATCACTTGAAATGTATATCATATATGTCTTCTTAAGGGTAACTATTTAGACACATGAACATATATACTTAACGTACCAACATAATGTGACATTGTCGTCATACTTATTATAAACAACCCTTACAAATTTAGAAGAATCGTTAACATCATTTTTCTTAATAATGTGATTACGTTAATGTCACAATGACGAAGAACGGAGTTTTATGTTTCAAATAAAAACGATTTCGCAATAAGAATATTCATGCTATATAAATTATTTTTACTATTATTATACCACTATATTATTCACTAGTTCGAATTGATCGATTTCGTGTAGGCTCAATGCAGCAATAAGTATACACATTACGTCATCCGAGGTCGGTATCGTGACCTGTCATCGTTTTAGAGAAACGTCGCTCATCTTTATGAGTTCTACATAAAATAAATTATAGTAAAAGTTTGTGATCTACTGATCTGCTTTTAAGCTAAAAAAATCGTAACGATTATATAAAAATAAAATTTCGTTTAAATGTAATTTAACTTTGCGGTGCAGTTATGCAACAATAATACAGTAACACATGTACCGTGCTACATAATATAAGCATGTGCGCTAAAAAATAAATAAATAAAAGAAGACCTTCGACCCCTGTGCCGATGCAAACTGCACACTTCGTCATAATACCTATTATCTATACATTATGCAGTAATACCAATGCCAAAACGACAATGTATTTACTATTTAGGTATAATTGTCGTGACAACAAAAACACCAACAAAATTTACGTTGTACTTATTTATTAAGCGATAGACCATATAGGTAACCCATGATATGTTCTTATAAAATAGTATACGATATAAGAGTTATGTAATCCCGGAATGTGTATACAAATTGTGTATAAAATATTTATACATAATATCACTCGCGTAACCTAGTAATGATGATTTATCTCTATAACGCGGTTTTTTGCTAAAGTGTTATATACATTACATACGTACACAGTGTGTAAATGTGGTCGTTGCGACATCATCTCTAATATAGCTCGAGCCAAATATCAGTTCAGATTTTATAAGCAATTGCAAATTTTATAACATAAATTTAAATTAAAAATCCAACTATATTAAAACTCAATTTAAAATTATGGAAAAAAATTTTAATCTTTAAAACAATAAAGGGCCTTTTACAAATAAAAAAATAATTCTATGATATTAATACATCTTTAATATACTTATTGTAATAGTCTTATTAGATGTGCAGATTGACTTGCCAATTAGGTTATGAATTCTTTTCAAACTATAAGAAAATCTAAAACTTACAATGAAAATTAAAACATATAGTTCGAGCTATGATTAGGTATGAATATCGAATGATTTTACTTTTCAACTATATTAACACTTATAGGTATAAGAGTATACAATATTACAATATAATATTGTATGGTAAGAGAATATTATATTATTTTTCTTTTTTATACTTAAAGATACGGGTGTTGGAGTACATCAAAGAAGAAAATGCCGAATCACGATTTTAGCACATATATATTATATTTAACTATAGCTGATCGAGTCAAGGTCTAATTCCGAGCAATGAAGATTTCGTCACTGTTTTCTAAAGCATTAAACGATTAACTGACAGTTCAACGACAAGGAAACAGTACATTTGAAGATATTACACACGGAACATGGGCATAATATAAAGTTTCAAGAGAAAGACAATAGCATACAAATAACACAGAATTATTAGATAATACCTATAGATTTCATCATATAGACAATTCGTAATATAGCCATGTATACAAGTTCACGTGTGCACGAGTAATGAAAGAACTACCATAATATAGTCTTAATAAACTATAGAAAGAGCTACCATATTGTTTCAGTATAAATTTATCCTAAAAATACTAGGTCAAAATTTACCTCAGCGCGTTCATCTGATATAATACTCGATTTTTAAATTTATAATTCTCAATAGAAACAATAAGTTATTATATCGTGACTTCAGCGATACACACGATCGGGATGAAAATCTCAATTTCATATACATTTATTAACATAGTATTTTTCGGTAACTTTAGAAGTTCAACTTATAAAAATGAAGCGCAAAATACGCATACAATTACAATTTCATTACAGACTTGTCTAAAAACTTTGTTAAACATACTAAAATAAATTAAAATCAAAATAAGTTTTTCAATTACGAGATGTGTTTATATTACATAGGTATGTATACAATATTCTATATTACTAGTTAATTCAAGTTATTTTATACCCACACATTGTTATATTTTCTCACGGAAAGGATTCAATTATGTATGGTTTCAGTTATGTCGATGTCACTGCAGTTGTACACTTGTACATACATGTTCATATTTGTATATGAACTGGTAGAAAAGACTAAAGCGTATACATGAGGAATATGCACACATTGTGTGTATTTTATGCATTACTTATATTATTATCACTATTCATGGAATTAACGACGACAATGGAATAGTACATAAATTGTATAATCAGAAATTTCACAACAAATTTATACTGCACACACACAAAAAAATAAAGTATTAAGTAAATCTAAACTGTTTATATAAAAAAAAAAACACGTATTAATATAATATATACCCAATAATTGAAAAATTATAAATAAATAATTATACATTTTACTAAATAATTTTTTAACTATTGTCCATTAAATATATTTAATCTATGCTTACATTTATTTTATAACAACAAAAAATGTTGCAAATTTGACAAAAAAAAATCGACTATAAGAATTAACCGGGTGCACGTGAAGATTTATAGGTTTTTCAACTTTGGGTGCGACGGCATTTACACCCAGAACAAACAAGTAAAACTCTGGATAAGACTATAATACGAGGCATATAATATCTATATAATATCATCATATATGACTATAAACGGGATCCGGAAATGGGCTGTCGATCGGGATGGTTGCAGAAACACTATATATTATTTTATACACTACAATGGGCCGTTTATACCGTTAGTGGCACTGCAGATTAGGGCCACACGATAGAATATTATTATAACCGCCGCCGGAAGCCAATCCGCAGCTAGTGCTTCTCCTTTACTGAGCGGGCAAACGGGACCCGAAATTATTATCAATGTTTCCCGCAAAGTGGCACACGCAACCGTACGTAATATTATAGGTAGGTATACACATCCGGACACGAAGAGCGCAACGCGGTCAAACGACGTTGTGATAGATCTCTACTGCAGCTTTACTGCAGTAGCTCTCCCCTACTCGGACAAGTCATCAGCATCATCGATATTATATTATTGTCTTTCGTTATCCGACTTGCACTCGCATAGCTCATTCGAAAAACAATTCACTTTAAATATTATATATAGGTAGTTATTTTGTTCATGCACAAATGTCGAAGGAAATAATATTTATTAAATATTATATAGATATAAATGCCATACATCCAAACACTCCCAGACCCTGGTACAACTATACAATGTATACGCCATACATGTTATATAGACAACACATTCGTATAAATAGATACTATATCTAGATTAAACGAGGACCACATGATCATATTTGAATAACTCGAGTGTTTTATATCACTTTTAACTTCTTTTTTCAATTTAAAAATGATTAGGTACTCTAATACAAGTAAATACCTACAGTTCTTTGTCATATGATATATTATCTCATCTATGCGATTGAATTACAAAGATCGTCAGATTTAACATAAATTATTACAAATTCGTGTAAAGTTACAGCAATAAAACGAAACATTTATATATTAATTTATTTTATTTTAAATACCGAATAGGTGTTAAACAAAAGAAAAATTGACTTAAAGATTTCGTTACGACTTTATAATATTATTACGAAATATTATCTAATTTGTTAGCAAGACAAATTTTGTAGTAATTTGAAAGGCTATTTAGATAGACGTTAACATTAGCTCAATGAATAATTTTCAAAACAGTTACGCACATTGATAGTTGACGATGCGTATTTATTATCGGATTTGTAACCGTCAAATTTATGAACAAATTTTAATCTAAAGTGAATTGTTTTTAGCAAAATGTGACTAAACTAATTTTTGACAAAGAGACTTGTTTAATACACATACTTAGAAGATCGTTAAATATATGGGTAGCATCTACGTGTGATAATATAATATATTTGTAATGTTTCACAAGTGTCAACGACCCGTGTAAACGTTATCTTACTTTGTTTGCTGTTTCCAGGTGTTCACCGTTTATACAGGATTATAATATTATAATATTTAATATTATTGTACTCACTCGCTGAAGTCGTACTCAACTTGTAAAATTTAACATATATCTAACACATGAAAAATTTTAATTACCTGAAACAAACCAAACAATACATATATATTAGAATGCACATATATATATCTAAAAACATATGGAATATTTTAAAATAATGCATATACGATATGTACACACAAATTAGGACATGTGTGACCCTTTAGAGCGATTAGTAACAACTGCTATTATATAGAAAATACTGAAATTTATGAATAAGTGGGAGTGTATAATATACATTTCTACTATACTGTAAATAAGCAATTATGTGAAGAATTCTCAAATGCATACTTGACACTCGTAAGTAATTCATGATCCAAACACGAGAGGATAAATTGTTATGATATAGATTTTTATTTAAGATGAATCGATGGTGGGGCGCTATCTATTTTAAATTTTAGTAGTTAAAAATGTGTAACATAACGACGAAGATATAACCAATTATTACATCTCATTGATATTATACTTTAAAAATAGTTCTTAAATTCAAATTCCAGATAATACAATTTATCAAAATGTAATTAAAAAATTTTAATAACTATACTCATCATATATTTTGTATATTTAATGAAAAATGTTTTATTGATCAATAATTTATTACCCATGTATTTTTTATTTTAATATAAAATGATATTGCAGTATTAAGGAGACTTATAAAGTACCTCGTATAAGGTACTTTTTAAGAGGTTAAATTAACTTTTTTATTTAAAAATTTTTATTCAATTTGCAATTGAAAGCAAATAATAAAATGTAAGGTACCTATAGTATTATCCTTATGATGTATTAAATAATTCAGTTTTTTTCAGTTATTTATAATACACATCGATGTTTACTTGATTTTGTTATTATTATTATTGTTGTTGTTGTTATTCAAATGAATAGACGGTTATTATGATTTGTGTATTAGTATTTTACACAAGTGGGTGACGTACGGCCCGGGGTCGAAAAAATACGGTAGTCACGATGTATTGCCGACCTGCCACAGTAGAACGAGATAATGTTTGTAACAGCCCTCTCTGCATATGCACAAACATTATATTATAGTGCATATACGAAGTACGTGAATAGCAAAATCTGGGTCAGTTCGCCTGGAAGCTGTTTCAAAATTAATTGCTCTAACACAATTATTATATTATAGATATATATAAGTACCCATATAAAATATAATACATTGAAAAACTACAAATTTATGTGTATCGGTTACATGCCACTAACACGTTATTGATACATAAGAGAACAATAAGTAAGAAAGAAAAATATATTAATATGTGCCCTCAGGTTTAATGTATATACATGTGTGTGTATGTGTGTGTGTGGGGGAGTATCATCGTGTGATGGTGTGTGCAAATATTTAGTAACATTTGTTCCAACTTGATGCAAACTCGCAAATTATACATATTTTGTTGTTTTACCATAAATTTGAGCTTCCTTTGACCCCTTCCATCTTTGTACACACATTACTATGGATTCTTTCGCGGTGTCAGAATTCATTGACGTTAATATATTCCGATGGCTTCAAGATAATCTTATATACATATAATATATATCTAGTTTTTTCAGAACAGAAATATCATGGGGATTCAAACCATAAAAGTTAGGCAAAACGTACTAATACACGAGAGCTCACACATCAGTAATTAAACTCATACTCAATACATTAATATATATATATATATATTCATTACTACTAATAGAATGGATATTTTAATATTAAAAAAAATAATGGGCATTAAATTTAAACAATAAAATAACAACAAAAAACAATATTGATATCGCAAATTAATCATACACTCAGATTTTAATATTAATGCATTCAATACAAGTTTTACACATCAAAAACAAAATATACGAATACTATAGCATTGAAAAATTAAATTTATTGTATATACAATCAAAACCATACACTGTGTGTGTGAAAACATTTGTCATTAGAATTAAATTAATAAAATATTAATTAATAATGATTATTTTAGGTTACTAAACAGATATTATATTAAATTAATACGATTATAAATTTGAGTAGATTGTTTTATATTTTCCTTTTTTTATAAATTTCGCGTCTTCGCGATTATAACATCCGTGAGAATTACCGACGATTTATGGTCCAGTCGATGTATTATTATGATCAGGCAAACTTACATATACATATATTTTTTATGGATCCTATATCTACGAGTCGGCTGTTGTCAAATGAGGAAAGAAAAAAATAAGTGTACACTACAGCTAAACCGGACACACATCGCTAAGGGCAATAGTTCAGGGCCGGCGTGGCATTCATCACAATTTTGCGGGTCATGGGTAAATTGACGCGTCTACAGGGAATACAGAAAATTAAAAGCAATAAAAAATGCATTAGAATTTTTTTAATGAGAGTATTCATTTTTGTAACAAAAAACAAAACCTTGGATTATAATAAATACCGTTGGTCGAGATGAACACACTTCGAATACACTAAAATACATATTATACATTTCTTCAATCTTTCTTATGAATGCACTATAATATAATAAACATTATACATACGCCATATATACTTAAAGAATCTGTAATATGTAGAATGATGTATATATTCTATTCATGAATTAAATTGAATTGTAAATATAATAGTCGCATTAAAGTATACTAAATTGAAAAATTAAAATATTTTAATTAGTTAACCGAAAAATTATTTTTTGATGCAAAATAATTTAGAATTTATTTATTGAAACTAATTTCGATATTAGTTCACCAATCCAACTCAATTTGCTGAGTGATTTTTATTAGTGACTTGTAAAAAAAAACTATAAATGAATATTATATAATACTAATATACACTATAAAATTGGACAACACAAAATACACACTTGACACTTTTGACTTTATCCAAATTATTATTTATTAATAATAGAAATACGGCATATAGTTTGTCAGTCACTATAATCACGATATAACTCAAATATACAATTATTAACAGCCATCTTACCATATAGGTACCTTCATTACTATATTTAAAATATATTAATAATCATTAAGATTTATAAATTAAAAGTATTTTATTATTGACAAAAAAAAAACTCTTGCTCAAGTACTCAAACACTCAGCTATACCAAAAATTTATTCATAAGAAATAAAAATCTTTCCCTAGATAACTAATATCGTAATATAGTACCTACACCACGTTACAGTACCTCTATAACGTATTTTTATAGAATCGACAAACAAGTTTAAAATACATAAATCATGATTTAACACACGTCATAATATATATATATATATATATAAATATGTAGGTAAATTAATTTCCCTCAGAGTTTGGTTGTGATACGTCCATAATATATATAGAGTAGTATTTACGTGAAATAACTCTCAATTTCCTGCTAATAATTATATTATTATATTATTAACATATTAAGACTCTTGTGATATTCATTTAAAAAAAAAGATATAAATAACGATATAGGTATCTAAAATATATAATAATAATAGTAAAAAAAACCGTGAAAAAAACGCTTTAATGCTTGGAGCGCATATGAATTCGTTATGCGATAGAACCACCTTGGCAAGGTCGTTGCCGCTGAGTAATCATTATACTGCCGTGTTATTAGGGTACCACCAAAATACTATGAACCACACATAGTGATGTTATTATGCCGTAATATATAACTATCCGCCGGGGCTGTTGGCGAACACACAAAAGAATTATGGATTCCAGCAGGCGTCTCCCGTGAGGCGTTCGTTATACCTGTACCTATAGATGTAAAATATGTGAGATATATATATATATAGTATATGTATAGTATAAATATGCAATATACGTAGAATCATTGACTTTTCTAGCTGTCCCTCGAACTTGGCGGTTTAAAATAATGAGATAAAACTTAGCTCGAAATATGCTAAAATTATTTAGGACATGTATAGGTATAGTAATACCTATTTACAAATATATATCAAACTATAAAATGACACTTTTAAACTGGACAAGAACGTGGGAATATGAGGGTATTTTTTGACCACCAAAAGACTTATTTTCGACACTAAGAAATGCCAAGGTTGAGAGTATAATATATAAAAACAACGAAATGACAGACATAATACAATAGAAAATAAAATATATAAGACCTATTGCCTTATTGTTGACATGAAAAATATTTTCGAATATTATGTATGAATACTTTTTTGGGTTAATTATTATAAATTATATAATTTTAAGTAGTTAGGCACACTACTCCATTTCTCACGTTAAAATTTAAGTATGTAATTACAAACACAAACAATTAATTTAACAAATGCTAATATCAATTGCACATGCATACAAATAGTATAATATATTATTATGTTCTTATTCTTCGTTATTTTGTATTTTTATCAACTTTTTACGTGAAAATGTCTTAAACAGATTCAAGACTCTTTTAAAATCGAACAATTGAATAAAATATAAGACAGAATTTAAATCTGTGTAATGTAAAGTCTATAGTCTATACACGAAATAGACAATAAAATAAAGCCAACATTTATATTAATTTTGTATTTTTCGAAACATCTTTTTGATTTCAATCCCCTATTAATATTAATTCATACAAAAAGATATTATTTTTCAAACTTATAAAATAGTCCACAATCTTGCAAAATATAAAATATGCCTAAATAAAAAAAAATACTTGTGTGTACCAGCCGATACCAATAAAAATGTATGTCTACCTACATTATAGTAAGTACCTACATACCTATAAAATAACTTAGATACCCAATGAATAATGAAACATTAACTAATGTGCATTCAGAATATAATATAATGATAAAGAATAAGATTGATAATACAATAACTACCTTATTGAGTGTGTCTAGATTAGACACGCATATGGTAATCTTATAAGTTATAATGCGCATAATAACAAATATAAAGCAAATAAACCGATTATTGTTTCACCTACATAAAACAATATTGAATGAAACCAAAACCAAAATTAATAATAAAAAGCATAAAACCAAAAAATTTTAAAGGTTTTGAATATATAAATGTGGTTTAAATAATACACAATCAAATTTACAGATCTACAGTAAAAGAAAAAGAAAATCAACAAACGTTGATTGTTGTCCTCAATGATTTATTCCGTTCTACATTTTTACGTAGAAAAGGACAAAACGGATAAACCACGCGTACCGACTGCAACAAAGAACAAAACGTATTGTCTGGAAAAACGGATGGCTCTATAAAGCAGTCGCATCGCAGTGTGGTGTGTTGTGTACTCTAACTATTTTCCATAGGTTGACTGCCAACCACCCCGTGGGTGGTTATATAATATAGGCAGTCGGCATGTTCCTATAATATACACGTATTTACAGAATCAAATCCCTTATTTATCAGAAAAATCCTATGCATTCAACAACGGAATTCCGCAGCATCCCTTTAGGCGGTGAGGCTACCCCCTGCAGCTACGACCAGACTGTGACTAGAATAGACCCGGCCGAGTCCCTGCGGGAGATTTGTTAGTTTCTGCCGACGACCACCGTTGTCATAAGACGTTTATACAATGCATATGTTTTATGTATATAATATATGTTTATATATGACTTACACGATAGACTTAAACCGTATAACGGCCAAACAATTATTATTGTGATATGGAGGAGAAAATAAATATATATTTATACGTTTAGAAATAGGCCTTCGTTTTGGAGTTATGATTTTAAATACATACAAAAAAGAAGATGATTGGATATCAAACAGAACACAACTAAAAATATGTACTTTACACTAAAATAAAATATCAGTAAATTATGAAAGCTTGCAATTTTAATAAAATATCAAAATCATTCGAAATTGACCAGAAAATTTTGCAAAATTGAGTATGTGATTTCAATTACAATTGATAAGTGTTGAATATAACACACACAATCATTTAAAATATAAATAACATATTTTAAAGTTTTTATATATTTTTATGGAAATCATTTTACTCAAATGGTAATACAATATTTTTAATCTATGGTGATTCTTATTGGCAAGCAATTTTCTAAACAGATTATTTAAAACTTAAAGGTACTACGTATTTAGTACTATATTGTATATTTATATTATTACAAGTCGGTAAAAAATATGAATCTATAATTAGTTTCTTTTGGTTTGGTTGACCAGCGGGCGATTTGAGCTATAATAATGCTTTAAAGACACCTCATATGACAAAACTTGATGAATTTCACAACTAATGAAAGACGACGCTATACTGGTCAATCATAATTTTGGCCAGTAGTGTAAAGTTTATCAATTTGTAAGTTATATTTTAAAATAGTTAAAAAGTAGTCTCGTTTAAAAGTAATCACTTATTAAAAAAAAATTATATTTATTTTGAAGCCTTTTGGTATGTGCAAATTCATCAGCCTGTAGCGTTATACCCACGTTACAACTACCAATTTCTGAATCAACTAACTACAATAAATCTTTAACTATGGCATTCGCTTGAAACTGGTTTGCTAAACAACAATAGGTTTTAGATAAACTTATACTGACCCATAAAAAAGAGAGTGGTAAGTACAACATTCAATGAACTTGATAATTTCTAACACATGAAATCTTCCCAAAAACACTTATAATTATACATTTATACAATAAAAATAACACGAAACAAATCGAAAATTTGATAAACTAAATTTAATTAATTGATTTATGAATAACTATACTAAATTCTAACATTGAGTTCTATCGCCATTAGTAATAGTAAATACAAACTAAAATCAAGAAAATCATAGTATAAGTATTAAAATATCATAGATAATCTAATTAAACTCTAGATATGAAAATTGCTAAATATAATTTTACTTAATATATTATTACTATTGAATATCTACTACATATTATATGCTTGCAATAATATACTATAGGTATATAAATTAAATTACATACAATTACACAAAAATATACTACCTCATAGAATCATAATTTACAAAAATTATTATTACAGGTATTAAAATTATCAAAATTTAAAATTACATTATTTGTCAAAGAACAGTATACTTGTGCTTTTATAATAATAAAAATACATTACCAAAATAAATTTTAATCCACTGAAAAAAACGAATGTGAAACAACTTCCAATAACCTACAAGTGAGGTTAATGACATGAAAGGTGAGAATTTAACGAGAAAGGATTTCATTTCCAATATACATCTATAGCAAATTTTAATCTGTGCCCTAAGGGCTGTAGGCATGTGACCCACATTTTTTTGGTTAATCAGAAGTATCTGTGTCTATCACGATTCTTAACTGCCAAAAAAAATAGTTGTTACTTTAATATGTATATACGTACCTAATATAATAGCTAATATATCTATCATATAATATGATATATTAACTGGATGTAAATGCATATAGCGTTGCAAACGTTCTTTGAAAGATTGATTAGTGAGTGACTACCAATGCCCTTAGGTTTATGGTTAGCGGAAAATAATACAAGAATTTAGTTTAAGCAGCTGCTTGTATAAACAAAAATGGTTTCTAAAATAATTCGTATCTTTTTGTTTAATCTGTGATATTTTACGATTAAAACGATGTTCAATTTACAACATTTCACTTTGAACACAATGCATGCAAATTGTATACAGTGTCGCGAAACAAATACCTTCATAACATAACAAGTGAATCATTAATCACAATTTTCGAGTGGGCTACCAAATAAATTACGTATTTTGAACCTAACATGAGTTACCTATTTAAAACATGATATTATTTTTATCGCCAAGGTCACGACCATTGTTTTTTTCAAATTGAAGGTAACAATTTTAAAGATCATTAATTGAAAAGAAGTCGATAGAGTGGTAGCAAAATTTAATGCGTTAAAAAAAGTTTTTGCTTTATAATTTTTATTAAACCTACTTCAATAAATTATAATTTACCTTTAAATCGATATACTATATTTAAATATACATTGAGCATATACATTTATAAAATTAATCTTTTGTAATTTATATTTATCGTACACAACTATACTTTAGCAGTCAAAACTATCGGACTGTCTTTACTTATTTCTAACTTAAAATTAATACTTCTTTTTACTTGATTATAATATAAATAAGTAATAACAAAACTAACCTTGTTTTAAAACGCTAATCAGATTTTATATTTCATGTAAAATGATGATAATTGATACTATTCAATGTTTGTACCTACTCCATAAGAAATTGTTTAGAAACGCAATAAAATGATTTAAAAACAAGTTTCTTAAATTATACAAAAAATAATTAATACCATAAAAGATTCTTGTATAATATAATATATATTGGTAAGTAATAGAAAATCCTTTTATTTCCTATTTACAGTTATTAAGGTTAACGTTTACATTAACACCTCAATTTTATATTATACTCGATTGTAATTTAATAACATCATAGTAAACAATATAAACACAGCAGATTACTTACTATTTATGACACAACAGGTTCATAATTTATCTAATGGTATATGCGTATATATCAAATATATCAAAAAAAGTAAATCTGGAGCGTCTCTCCCGCCACTTATTGCAAGAAACGGTACAAAGTCGTTGTCGTCGTAATCACGCGGTATATTCCTCTACATTATGATTTTTTTTCTCATGCGCCATTGTTACTACGTCCGGTCCACACACAAGCGATACATAAATCACTTTGAACTGGCAGCATATATATATACAGATAACCATGTACGCCGTGACTGAAATTAGCTATACACGATAGTATAAGAAGTTTTTCTCTTCTCTTCATTTTTTTCGCCCGTTGACCCCGCATACATTTTACACTATATGCACCTAGCACAACTTGCACACGCTCGTGACATATAACGGAGTTTCTTCTCATAAAACGAATCTTAATGAGACGTATCTATTGATATAAGCCCGACGGATTTACCCCCATATAGCACATAACATCTCCAATGTCGGAAGGAGGATGGTACATTCATCAAATATTATTAATATGTATTATAATTATCATACACACATATACAGCGTACGTTATAAAATATCGTTTATTAATTAAACCCAACAGCAAAATAATTTACAGTTATTTTTAAGGTATCTACAGACTAGTTGTTGCGCGATAACGAAAAAATCACGTCATATGTATACAAAATATAATTATCCTGAATATAATATGCAATGTATTATGTGTATAAGATAGGTAATGAAGAAGCAGAACCGCCCGAGATCGGTCGACCGTATCACGCGGCCACGATGTTATTATTATACATACGATTATTCCGTAATGACGGTGAAGAAGATTTAACCCATGAGTTTTATTTCCGATAGCGATTTCTAATTATTACGATACAGGTTTACTATTAATTCTGTATAATAATAAGTGTGATAAAACGATCGTTCTGTTTAGTGTGAACCGTTATTATATTATTGATATTATTATTATTTACAGACAACATTTCTGTGTACAATATTACAATAACATAACCATGCTATCAAGTATGATACGTATAAATCACCTGTGGTGCTCAAAAGAGTTTACAGATTTCTGTAGTTTTAACAAAACAATAATAATAATAATAATAATATGATATAGTTGTTCAAACGCGTATTATTTCATAGAATAAGTTAAGTTAGAAAATTAAATAGGCAACATAAAAGTAATTATTCGTATTAATCGTATCTATAAATTCTGTACCAGGAGAAATGCAGATTATCCAGTTTTCAAACCACGATTTTCATTTTAAACAACGTTTAGTTGACGATTTTTTATACGAGCTAATTGCAAATCATTATCTTTTTGATATTTTTCTTATAAGTTTCAGTGTATTGAACCGGTTACACAAATTAATGATAGACACAAGTACTCATGAAAACGAGTCAAAACTCATCAATATAAATTCCCAATAATATATTATTAATGGAATAGTTGATAATTATTTTACTTAATGTAAAATCCATTAACTATTAATTTCAAACTTATAACGGTTGATATAGGTAAGCCGTATCATATACTCATATGCCTGTATATGGTTTTTCTTTTAAAGATAAATGCTTTAAGTAGGTATTAAATACTTTTCTAAATATTTATTAAATTTTAACTTATCAATATAAATCCATTACTTATATGTTTTTATTCATAATTGAAGGTTTTTCATTATTACGTATTATATAAATATATACATATATCGATTTAAACCAAATATAATTACCTACCAAATTACATATATGATTATAAAAGTATATTTAGTATAACTAAGAGAAAGTTTTTTTTTTAGTTAAGCTAAATAAATATATATGCTTATTGCTTACATATTTAACCCACTTCAACTTAAACAAAAATCAAGTATTCATATCAAAGATAAAAATATGTAGGTACTAAAAATTACATAATGGTGATTAGGAAGAAGTATGTGGAAGAACTGTCTATGAATTATAAGTAGCAGTTTTACATTTTCTCATGTAAAATGACTCAAGCATGAATTTCCGACGATTACGAGTTTTAAATTTTATGTTATACTACATGTTCTAACAACAAATGTATGTCAACTGATTTTTCGTGCATTTTGTTTTTTTTTTTTTTGGCAACAACTATACTCGAGGTGGTACCGAACTGAATACGAAACGATTTTCAAAAGACCCGCACAGTGGCAGTTGAAGAGAATACGAAATTAAATTCGACATATTTTCTATAGTGACTTATTTCACACACCTGTGCAATGATTTCTTTTTACATTATTAATTATCCAATAACGATCCGAATAATCTATATTTTGTTTCGTATGTGATAAATACTACCTAGGTACCTATCTATTATAATATATATAAGTACTGTTACACTATATTTACATTTTTTATATTATTAAAGACTCAAACGTATAGCTGTATATTATATTATAGGAGGATTTATTATGGCGATATAGTGGAGATGCAAGATCACGAGTTCCTATGTTTTATTATATCTGTTACAGCTTTGATGGGTAGCATTGACGAAGCGATATGTCTATAATCCTATATAGTATAGGAGGTCTTCGGCACATGAAAACCGGTTAGGTAAATTAATATCTTTTATTATTATTATTTTTATCGTGTGTTTTAAACACCCAGGTTATACGGGTTTTTTTTTACCCGTTGAGTGGATAGACTGGTGGTGGTGGTCGAAGTGGTGGACTATTGGAGAAAAAACATAATTTGCGTCGGTACATCTTTGACCACACAGTTTGTAACCCGAATATGTATGTATTCGGGTTACACAAACCTTATATGGAGGTCATTGGTTATTATAACCATAACGTTCCCTCAGTTCTTCTTGTAATCAGCAGGTGACCATCGACTCACCGTTACTATAGTAATAACAGTTATGGTAGGTGGTAAGGTCCAAAACGATTTATGTGACAATCTGTGGGACGTAGAATTATCTATAAGCCCGCAAATACAACGAAATATTATACAATCCCAGAACTCACTGCGTGACAATACATTTTCAATTTAAAATATTATTTTCAATTTTAATCGTGCTACTAAAGTCACAATATGGATTTTAAAATTTCCAATATTGGTATATATATCTTTGCAATATTGATCAACAAGCTATACATACTTATACTATAATATATAATTTAAGCTGTTTTTAAGGACTTATAAAACCTCGAATTTGCTAAAATAAAAAATTGAAAATGACACATATATTTCCATAAAATTCATTTTTCTATTCGAGATAATATAATATTTAATGATGAATTCCTTAAGGCATCGCGATACAATATTAATAGAGTAGTTAATAATTTGAGGGTTGTGTGTGGATATTTATATAACCAAAAATAATTAACAAATAATTAAATAATAGTTACAAATAAAGCAATTTAAACTTTGACTTTTGGTAAATACCTTAAAGTTTATGTTTTGGTTTCCTTAGCTGCCGAAATTATTACTAAACGTGTTAAAGGTTGCGTACTATAAAATTACCAGTCATAAGTTTTAAGAAAAACTTGTTATAATACTCTCTGTACAATAATATTAAGAATTTGAATTGACAACGTAATTCGTAAAGCTCGCAATCGTTAATTTTCAGGTATACTATATACTATTTTTTTTTTATCCGCGAATAATTGTTCGCAATCGTGTTATAAAAAAACGTAAAACATTCAGAATCGTGTAGCGCTGGTTTCTTCCGATCATAATACTCGTACTAATAAAAAGCGTATATACAATTTAGTTTATATTCAACGTCCATTTATATACTGTTAGCAACAAAAATTAATGAACTCTTACTAAACCCATTACGCACAATTCTCGATAGCATAATTATTTCAAAATATCAACATTATAATAATAATAATTAACGATAACAATTTTATTGAGGCTTTAAAATTTAAATTGGCACAAAACGACTCATCCACTTTTTTTCTGAATACTATTTTTTCCACTCAATCCTTAACTATACATTGTTGACATCATCAATAACAATGACAATGATAATAAAAAAAAAAAATTATTACTTATTATAAGAATATAATTTATACAGAGATAAAACAGTACAACGAAACTGTTAATATTGTGGTTTTGCGATATTTGTAATTGGTGTTAAAATTTTAAATAAGATAAAACAGTAATTATTCCTGAATACTTCCAAAAAAAGTATACCTATGACCTAAGTATAGAATATTTAAAAATTTAAATCTAAGAGAAGAAAATAAGGCTGTTTTGTACAATTAAAACAAATAAGTTTAGACGGATTTGTCGACACGCGTGTTTAACACAGTCCATAACTATTATACATATTATTACTATTATTACTACTGTCTATTTCTACTACTACGACTATAACTGTCAATTTGAATAACACGAATTATTTATATGTGGTATAAGCGGATTTTAAAACGTAACTCCTAACTACTACTTAATCCAATTTTGTCAGAGCATTAAAAATATATTTATATACATCGTGAATACACATGCGACACAGTGACGTACTTATTGTATAACAAACTAATATTTAATAAAATTTCTCTACAATATTCAAGGTTATAAAAAGTCATGTCTCTTTATGAACAACATTTGCCCCTCATTACATCAACTTAATATTAGCTTAATATTCCTAAATTAATAATCATATAAAAAAAGAAAACACTGTTGCAAAGACAGGAATAAGGACGAGTTGTACAATTAAAATTGACTAATCTAAGTTTTGTATTATGAAACTCGGCAATTATAGACACATTACACATGATTATCGAGTATAGAAAACATTATATCTACTTTGATTTTAATTGAATTATTATTATTATTGCTAATATCATTACTATGATATGTGTTGTAAACTCAGCATACAATTTGAAAAAAAAACACAGTATTAATTGTATTATTTAATTTTATCATAACCACAAACTAAATCGACATTATCGATATATTATTTGGTTTACAAATGTAAGTATAGATACAAAATAAAAAAAATATTATATTATATTATTCTACACTATCACGTCATGTGTAGGTTATAAAAAACTGTACGGCATTAGCACTAAATACCTATATTAACAATAGGTTAAATATTGGTCATTCAAAAATATTACAGTACTAGTACGGACACCAGTTGCGTAGGCGGAGAACTATAAGTTTGTAGGATAAGGAACAGTTCTCCAGTGACCTCTTCTCTTTATACGTATACTCGTCTAAGAGGTGTGGGATAATGACCGTCACGGTCGAAAATACACTGGATTCCTTGGCACGATTCACAAATTTTTCTACCGTCCATCAACGATAGCGGGGCGAAGGCACATGGGATTTTAACTGTTTTTAAACACAATTTAACATGTGTAAATAAAAAATAATATAATATGTACCTAATATACTGCACGTGATATACTGTTATATACACACTATATATACATGTAAACACTAAACATAAGAATCACTTGGTTTTGAACTTTAATTATTATTTTTATTTTCAATTCAGTGTTGTTTTATCTAAAAATTATTGGCATGACTGAGTCTAATAAATTATATCATAAAAAAAGTGCCCAGTTTTTGTTTTATAAACTATTCATACTATATATTTGCCTCGATATTTAAATTTCGTTATTTAATAAATTAAAAAACGTTATATGATGTAAGTACATCATATTTTTACACAAAATTGTAAAGAGTTTCATTGTTCGACAGCAACTCGATAATTTATTTCAATTATACTTGTAATCAAATTAAAAATCTTTAATTTATAAACTATTGGACAATATAATGAACTAAACAGAATATGCTTCATTCTTATTAAAATACATAAATATATATATTTTAATGAGAATTTTTTGTTTTATACCTAAGGGATTGATTGAACTATAAAAATTATATTATGATAATTGAGTAGGTACATATAATATGCATTTAATTTCAAAGGCCTCGGGGAAGTATGTTTTATATCTTGAGATATTCTATTAACAGCAGAAACACTCATAAAATACTCTTCTTTAAATTAAAAAAATATATATTAATTTCTTTTCTTCGAAATAAAAAGTAAAATTTAAATATTTTCAACCAAATTTTCAAAACTAATGTAAACTAAACATTCGTACGTTTTAATAGTAACTTAATAAAAGTCATTTAATTTGTAATTGATAAAAACTGACTTTCACAAAAACATCTTAATAGTTAATATCTTGTTCTTAATATTCTATGTATAAATTAGTATATTTTATTTTAATTATTACAATAGTATTTAACCCTTTGTCTTTGTTTTCAAAAAATACAAACTATTTCAGTATCACGGGCATGCTACTAAAAGTATATTATTCTTGGGTGTTCTTAATTGCTATCACCGTTGCCAAACAAAAGGACTATAAGAAAATGGCAATTCGACAGGCCAACGAACGGTATTCTTTTCCACGCGGACGCACACACAATTATCAGACAAATGATCGGATAATGATTGTTGATCGGCGAATTTTAATAGTGATATAAACACAAGCGAATATATATATAAAGCAAGGCCGTTGCATTGAGAAAAGGATAAAAACGCTTAAGGATGAACCCAAAACCTGTTCTAAAAAAATTAGAGACGAAAAATATTTTATTTAACTATATATATATACATTTCGGTATACACTGAAAGGATCAATAGATAAACAGTTTTAGACAATACAGCAAAAGATATTAATAAAACAATCCTTCTCGGGGCTATTTTAACAGTTAGAAAAATGCGTAGGACGAATAAAACGTAATGAATAATATTATACAAATGGTAATGGACGGATTAGGACTTAACACTGCAAGTTTCAACATAATTTTATTTTGTGACCACCTCCAATATTATATATCTTTTAAAAGCGTATAACAAGTAACCAAACTATAGGTAAATGTTATTTTCATGCAATATTTCTATGGATATTTTAAATAATTACCATCTAAAGAGCTCATGGTACCTTGTGGTGTTCATTGAAATTTAAATTATACTAAAACAACAAATATTATATAATATTTCACACAATATTGTGATCGAAAATTAAACGTCATTTGAAGAACATTACATTATTATGAACTGTGATCATTATAAAACCGTACCTTAACGCATAATACATGTTTTGATGTATATAAATTTAAATTAAATTACAACGCCCTTATTTCAAATCATTCTGAGTAATTTATTTAATAGTATTCATAAGTATTAACTATGTAGAGACTTTACATATATGCGTAAAAATGTAAAATGATAAAAACTAAACAGTTAAAAGTAATCTTTGAATAATCATACAAAGTTAATTTCACTAACAAATTACATAAGTGCCCAATTACTTAATTATTTAAGCATAGCTTAAGAAATACGATATACAAATAAATATCATGTTCAACATTAATACAGTTTTACGTTATTGTTTAAATTTAAACGACGGAATTTTCATATTGATAAAATAATTATTTTTAAGTATAAACTAAGCAAAAACTCATAACAGAATACTAAAAATCAGAATAACTAGTTACATTTATAAGTAAATGTGTAGAAGCCTCGCTAGTTTTAAAAATTATAAGCCTTCGTTTTTTCTATATCTAATTACATAAAAGGTGTAAAATTGCATATATTATTTTAAGATATAGAATTGGTTATTTAAGCAGCATAATAGATTTTTATGAATTTATACATAACTTATAAAAAATACTATATAATAATATATACTGAACTGTTATAGTCAAAATTATCGTTAATACCCTTGTTAGTTCTATACAATTAATCGATAACAAAGATGACCTTATTCTACGACAATACTGTATTACTCTAATACATACAGATTATACTGGGTTTCCTTTAGCCGCATCTTATTGTCTAATTGGATACAGACCCAAAATGGATTTATCATCTGTCATCAACCATATCAATTTAACGGGGACGCGACTGATTTGTGTAGCAAAAAACTCGTGTACACAGAATTATAAGAATAAATGTGCAAAACTGGGACACTAACGATTAAGTACGTTTAATATATCCGTTATCTAAACGTTAAAAAGATAGCAATAGTTATAACATTAATGATATAATACCAAGAGTAGCTAATTAATAAATTTAAACAATAAAATCCCTAAATACAATACTACAGTTTTGCAGAATTATTATATTTATAGAGCCATCATATTAATATTTAATAAACTCCCTAAAGAAGTCCAATCAATTATAGAAAAAAAAATTTAAGTCTAAGGTTAAACAAATTATATTTCATAAACGCAACTATTGATTATTATTACCAAAAATGTAAAATAATTATTTTTTCTCTTATTTATTAATACTCTAATTAATCTAATTAATTGTTATGTCTTGTTACCATGCTATTATTCTTAGTTTTTGTAGTAGTTATATAAACAAATTTGTTTCTGTTATGATATTTATGTAAAGAGACCCTCCTCACCACAAACTTGCATATAGAGAGAGAGTAATCAGCTCTTATATATACTGTAAGTTTAAATTGCATATTTTATTAACTTTATTGAGTTGAGTTAAATAAATAAATAAATAATAATATAATATTGTACATGTACAATAATATAATATTCAACCATTTCTGAGAACTTAAGAAATAAAATATACCAATATATTATACTTAGGAGTAAACTATACGATTATTAAAAAACATTAACTAAAAAATGTATGTATGCAAACGTTAGCGTTCAATTATCCTATTAGGCTATTCAATAAAAACTCAGGAATTCGATGATAAGCGACTTAAATAAAAATAAACTATTGTTTTAAATACATTATTATTCTTTTTCTATTTGTCTTGTGACAATTCGCATAATAATATGTTAATATCTATACATGTTATATGGGGATGAGAGTCATTGGTTAAAAAATTCCAAGCGAACAGAACATCTGCTGAATTTCCGTTTACCGGAAATGCTGTGAGGGGGAGTCAACAAGGTCATGAATGAATTGCCTACATCGTCACTGGATTTTCTGGTATAGACACACTAAAATATATACTGCGGGAGTGCGGGCACACGTTCAAAATTGATACTTATTATAGTTTGACATAATGCTGTTTGTAAAATGTAAAATATAAGGTAAAATATCAGTTTATCAAAGGAAATCTAATATAATTATTACTTATTAGCATAAGAAAAACGAGTTTAAAACAAGATAAAAGTGTACGCTGCTGCACAGGTTGCTGTTTGATGTCTTGGCTAACTGCGCTGGCCAGCGGCCCCAAACGTTGACCGGAAGTTGTGGTTTTTGAAAGCGGGTTTCTGTATTATTCAAGTACACCGCGGGCCTATACATAATTTTACAATAACGTTTCGTTAGATATAACTGTATAGTTTAATTTGAACAAAAATATCAAGGAAATTTACCGACAATACAAATCCCAAAAACATTATAGGTAGTAGTTACTGATGTATCCGGCAAAAATAAAATATACTTCCATAAAGCACAAGTATAATTAATAATTAGCGAAACTACTAGCTGACCTCTAGACAAAATTTGTGACAAAATAATTTATAGAATATAGGTTTTTTCATATAATGATATACCAGTAATATTTTATTAGATACTCGAGTAAATAACTTTGACGAGTTTTATTACGTCCAAAACTCCAAATTATAAGAGTTTAATCCCTGCAGAGTTCAACTAACAAAGAATGAAAAGCATTTAAATACGATAATATTATTATGGGCTGATGGTAGATTTTGTTATTATTTATCGAAGATAATATTTATTACCACGTTTAATACTTTTGATCGATCGAAGGAAAGGTTGTTTTCTATTCCAGTACATTTATTTGTTTAGTAAAAACCTAAAATACCTAAATAATTAATACATTTAATTGTTCATCTGTATTAATTTAGTTATTGGAAGTTATAAAAAAAAAAAATTTAAAAAAAATTGATGGATTACCTATAAAATGTCGGAGCTATAACCTATGGGTATTACATACTCTATTAGTATTTTTAATTTATCTTACTATAATGCTTAAATTAATATTAGTATACATCTATAGACTATTTTAAATGTAATTAAATATAGTGCATATTTTGATTCAATGTTTCGCCTGGCTTTCCATGTTTCACTTTTTAATATAAATTAAACTCCTAAAAGAATAATATAATACAATTATATTTAAAAGATCAATACAAGGAACTATGCGGCCACAACATTTGTTAACACGTGAAAATTGATAAAAAAAAAAAAAAAGCAAACAGAATGTAGTCGAAAGAGAGTTTAGAAAGTCACACTGATTTTAGTATTATCAATTGCAGCAGAGGCGGTGTGACGTTTTTATTTAATCAAAGACACGATCAGAATTGGGAATCTTCCAAAAACGCGATAGATAGTATTATGCTGTTCATAAAGAATGCGAATTATGCAACTCTGAGACCAAATAATAATATAATAATGCAAGCGTGTAAAATATAATAGCGCCGACAACTAGCTATAGATACCTTTTATACAACAATGTGTTATAAGGCAACTATAGTTAAATGTTTAATATGACGCCACAATAATTGCATAATGTTTGTTTTGGAACTAATTCTGATCATCATTGCAATATAAACTGCAATGTTTTTACCAGATATGTTTATGTGACATGTAAGTTCACATATTTCACGAATATTATAGTATGATTTATCTATAGGGCTTTTCGTCGTTAATTCACAGTTTGTAGTTACAAACAATATCTCTCTACACTAATAACCTTTGCTGTTGATGTTTTTTTAAGTTCAATAAAAAAAAAAAAAAAATATCTCTCTATGGATGGCACATAGCAGTCTCGAAAATCGCCAAAAGGACAAAGATATTTATACTTGATTTAAGATAAAAAAAATAATAAGTTAACAAAAACTAATGTGCTAACTTATGTTTATATAGATACACAGGTACACCAAGTTACTTACAATAATTCGCGAATGCCTAAGGATAGATTCGCGGAGCTGATATAGAAGGAGGGTTCAAAGACGGTGAAACGAAGTCGTTATAGCATCCAGTTTTTTCTTCCCTTTTTTTTTTTGTCTTCACGATGCATATAATAATAATATATACGCACGGCGCGTGTGCTTTCACCGAGCGGACCGCATTCCTCGTGTTGCTAAGTCGATCTGCGCGTAGGAAACACGCACACGCAAACAAATATACCCGTACACACACACATAGCACAAATATACGAACAGACACGCATAAATAAATACACACAACGACGGATGGCATTCCGTCGTATACATCTCTCCCACCAACGGCGACACGAGAGTTGGCAGAAAATAATATGCAATGTGCGACTATATAGCTGCTGTGGCGGCGTTTGTCGGGGGGATCGAACAGCCTCAGTGGCAGAGTGCGCCCGCGCCGGGGTGTCCTCCTCTAACTCGGTGTGCACAACGGCGACCTTGTCAAGGACGGACACTATGCGACGCGAGATGAACGCCGCACGAATCCAATCGATACCATTATTGTTTGAAAAATAATAGTCGTCTGCTCATGTGGTATCTATACAATATTATAATGTGCATATGATGGCTCTTACAGATTGAAAACAAGTGTTTTTATATCACGAATACGGGTGCGTTAAATAATAAGATAATCATTAGTAGTATAATTCCTGCGGAGGTAAACATAGGTACCTCTATGGCTACATGAAGTAAAACAAAATAACAAAACTCATATATTCAAAAAACTATCGCATGGATGACTAACGTCTAAATACACCGAACCTCCTTGCATTGGATGTACTTATTTTTATTCCCGCATAGATAATAAACAATAAGGAACAAAAATTACTTATAAGCTTATTTTGATACAGACATGCGTGTTCGTGGTTACCAACTAGAAGAAGAGTAGAATTATTTTAAAAAACAAAACCAATAACTATTATATATATATATATATAGTATATACCGACCTAGTTACAACCAATGCCCATGGATAATAGTGTACTTGCAGCAATCAGTTTTAGTCAATAGTTTGTTTTAACGCTATAAACTAATTAAATTAAAATGTCGATTTAAAATGACTGTTCATGTGAAATAAAAATCATTTTATAAACTCGCAAACAAATAAAAGTTGTACAAGTGGTATTTAGAAATTTATCGAAATGACTTATAGATAGTGTACATATTAACTACTATTATACATAGAGGTCAAAACATTAATAAATAAAATTGAATAATTAAATAAAAATGTATATTTATAATTTATAAATATGTGTGACTTTTATACGCATCTAGACGTTATTTTTAAAATATGAAAGCTAATGAAACACTCGTGCACATTATATTATCTTTAGATAATATAGTTAACACGAACAACTAATTAATATTTTGTGTAAAAAGTAGGTATGCTTTGGAAGCTTGGTATAAAAACTATTTTTATGCATAGTAAATAATTGAAAAATCGTGATGAAAATTCAAGTAAATGCATTAAATGTAGATTTTATTCAAATATCATTTAAATAAGTACCCATTCAAAAAGTTCAAAATCGTGATAATATAAAATAATCAAAACAATGACTATATTAAGACAAATTTTTAACCTAAAGTCATGATGCTATATAAATACATTTATTATGTCAACATCAGAAAATAATCGCTTAATAAACTACTAATTGTTTTATTTTATTTTTTAAAACTACACATTATATACAATTAATATTATAACCTGTATATATCTAAATATATAGTTACCTATTGGCGCTATTACAAATAACATTTCTGATATTATTGTACTTATTATGGGACTTACTATAAATTATGCATTTATGATACCTTAATAAAATACAACCGAATAGTAATGTATAATTTTATAAGTAGTAATCTTGATTTCATAAATTTGAAGTTTGAACTCTAATCAAATTTTCTAATATACATCATCGTTATATTAAAACAAAATACATTTTATTCCATAACATGTAAAGCATATAGATATTATTATGGGCATGTATCTGCTGGCTGCTTTGCAGTAAATTGTATGAAGAATTCTTATTACTCACGGATCATTCACGTGTCACGCACTATAATCGTTTTGATACCTACACGAGCGCACTTGACAAGAAGAAGGAATACCAATAGCATCAGACTTTTAATTCAGAACTTATAACACCAAATCGTATACTACTATTATATACACTCTTTTACGATCACATGCCGGCCACCCACCCTTTTATTCATTTTTTTTTTTTGTAATGGCGGTTATATAGAAATTCCGAAGAAGATTTACGAGTACCAATTATAGGGGCCGCTTGATATACGAGTACACACAATATAACATAACGTATACAATTAAATAAAATATAAATGCCAACGAAAAAAAACAAACACGTTTAACATAAATTGAATTCAAAAATGTATTAATCGTATATAAATATGTACGTATGTGTACATAAAAGTATTGTGTGTACATATTATCTACCTATATGAAATTCGAATTCTGAGGTTTTAATTAACCACCCCAAAGACGCGTAGGTAGAACACGCATGCGACGATAAAATGTGCAACGTTACAACGTCAAAATAACCGTTTTTTCTCCCCTCCTACATAAATAACACTGAAGGTAGTAATACCTACACTATTATATTATTATCCCAAACGCGATAAAGACACGCCGCCGCCGCGCTGTACCTGCCGGATCAATGTTGAGTAAATCGGCATGAGTCATAAGCATAACGTACAACAGCAGTTGTAGCATTGCAGTAGGTATATACGGTACAGCAGAATGAATGGGCTAAACCTCATCAATTTTATTACAAACGAGTATAGTACCACAGAAACGCACATAGGTGTAGCATGCGTGTATTTCGAATCCACTCACGCGATATTATAATAGTAAAAAAAAAATAATAAAAATTCGCATTAATCTTACAAAAAGAACGTTACCTTCAAGGCTATAATATTATTTATATTATGCAGATACTATATCATTAAAAAAGTATCCCTCACTATGATACAGAGCGTAATGCACACGGATAAAATATTATAATATGTACCGGTCCAGTATACATTGGTATATTTGGTCATAATATAGTAAATCGTTCCAAATCGCCGAAAACGACAGTTACATATTATTGTTATTGCGTTTTGATATGTGTAGCAAGGCGCACGTGCACAAAAAAAACGGTTTCTCGCCAATCGGCGGCGGTAGGTAGGCAAGTACAAAAGAACCTATAAAAAAATATAGTATCTAATATTATAAAGGCTTTTTAGTTGGTACTATTAATAAGTATTATATGAAATATGATCGACAGATAAAATGGGCCATCAGTTGACATAATATTGTATTAGGTTATTTCATTTGGTGAATTTCTTTGCTACGGGTTTTTCGCAGAATTTTTAAAATCTCAAAAAAACATTGTTGGTGGGTAATAATAAGGTATTAGGTATTAAAATATAATTCACATCTTACCTGGCAAATGGTTCAGTTTCTACGTCATAATCCTTGTCAATAGGATCCTTACTGATGAGTCTGTCTATCTGCTCGGCCGTCAGGTCCAAGTATCCTGGTTGTTTGGCCCTTATCAGCTGCGGCTGCGGCGGCGGCGACGGGTTAACGGACACCACCTCCTTCATGCCGTAACACGGTTGTGGGAAACACGCACAATGCGGGTGCGGATGACACCACCCGTGAGGTAAGTAAAAATAAAATTTTTTTTTTTAAAAAAACACACACAAATTACCACTCGTCGGCGGTTTCAACCGAAAACAAAAAAAAAAATATACTTAAACACCAGCCGAAAATCGAAACGGATTATTAAACGTTACTATAAATTTTATTTTCCGTTATCAATTTTAATAATATACAAAAATAAAATTTCGAGAATCGCATAATATACCTCTATGTGGTGACAACAACGATAACGATGATTACAATGAGCGGATATAATATTATAGGTTGTCGTCGACCGAAGATCGGATAAATAGTACGGATGAGAAAAACGGACGGTATAACAAATTAACCAGCGCGATGAAATCAAAAATCTTCCGCGTTATCAAAACCGAATGATAATATCATATATATCGACACAAAAATAATAATATTATTACGAAAATTCGCGTCGCACTCGATGAGGACTGCACACGCACGTACACACAACGACACGAACAACCGGTACCGCCGACTACGCATCCGCAAATGGCCGCCGCGACTGGTCTGAGCACCGTGAAGCGGTGTTGAACGCTATCCTCGCGCCGATCGCTCGAGAACGTCCGCCGCGAACCACGCGGTGTCGGTGTTGCCAGAAGTGGGGTTTTTGATGTCAGCGGTGGTGGGGGGTCTGCCATGCAGCTGGCGCCCGCAACGGTTTTTTCCTTGTTTCCCCCTCCGCTCATCGACTACGCAAGCGGACGGTACGATATTATTATAGTCGCGCCATAATTATTGTACGCAAGTAGTAAAAAAAAAATGTTCCCTTTACGTCTTACTCATTCACGCCCTTGATGTGATGTTGCTCCAGCTTCCCACCACAGCCACATTCTGTTATAATTTTTTCACTTTTTAGTAGTACAATATTATTATCATCGCACCGTAATTATTGTAGTAGTAAAAAAAATTTTCCCCTTCCTTACGTAGTTTTGTCACGCTCATTCGAACCCTCGTTTTCCCTTCGGCCATTCTCTACACACATACATTTTAATATTTTCCCCCCTTTTTAGTGGCACCAATTTCAAGCTATCTATCAGATTGATGCAAAGTTCAACACCCACGCTGCAATTAAATAAATGCGAATTAAACTTATACTTATTATTATAACTCATAAGTCATAATAATATACAGTTGGTATAGAACTATAATATTTATTGATTTGAACTCAAAAGCGCGTATTTTGTATTTAAAACAAATAATAAATCAATAACTAATATATAGTAATGATCTATAGTTGTATTTACAGTTTAATTGTTTTTTGTCCTCATCGGTTATATACTATAAAGGTATCTCTTCTCATATCACAGCTTTATCTTTTTTCTATTAAGTCTCTTGGTAACGAAATGGTTAACGAAATAGATGAATATATTTTTAAATGTATTATTGTATAATAATGTATACTAGTATAAGACATTGGTCGTGAATAATTTGATAGAACATTTTGAGACAGAAATGTTCAAATGCCAGACAATTTAAACGAATTTACAGTTACCGTTGTATATATTAAGATACAAAAAAATAATAAATTATTATCATTTTTAAGATTTATAATCATTTTATTTATGACGTACCTATAACTTTAACATAAGAAAATATTGAACAAATTAACTACATGTATTTGTATGCATACAAACCTGAATTGTCTTAAAATATAAATTGTGTTCAATTTCTTATATTAATAAAATAACTATAAGTTGTGTTTCAATTTCAATTCTTATCTGCCACATGCAAAATTATAGATTAAATATAAACTAAAGTTGTCATGTAGACTATTAATTATTTACTATTCAAATATATAATATACTTGTACATAAATGTTATCCTATAAAAGTTCATACATAACAATTCACTTAATAAAATATATTTATAGGTAGGTTCAATGATATTCAATTATATAAGAATTACTAAAGACGTAAGTCGTTATAGGTTTGTATAATGATAATTGTCCCCTCAATCGGTTGCATTTGTATGGTAATATAATATAATTCTTAAAAATAAAAACAATACGATTTGGACATAGCTTTAAAATTGTAGTCCCATTTGAAAATTTACAAGTTGGTATACTAACTACACATCACATTTTTACGATTTAAAAAATTGCTCTTTAATAGTTAAATAATTTTTAAATCATCATTTATTTCGTCTTAAATTTCCAAAGACGTAACCCGAAACTACCGAAACTCACGCCAATATATATATATATATATATATATACCTATACTGTAGTTTATAATATTTAAGATATACTAATAATATTTCTTTTAACTTTAAATAAATAATTAATTGTAAACTGTAGGTTATATCGTCACAGTATGTTTAGAAAAACTGTATTCAGTTTTGTTTCAAAGTTTCTAAGCAACATGCTCATTAATGAATAATACTTAGATATGTTTTTTCAATATGTAAATTAATAATAACTATCCAAGTAATAGATAACTATAAAATAAACATCAACATTTAATGTAATTTTTTTTTAATTTTACCAAGTAACAAATATAAACCTATATATATATATATATATACTACCAGTCAAAAGAAAATAATATTTCATAATAATATGAATGGCAACAATATTATATTATATACTTAGTATACTTAGTATCTACATTCTATTATCTATATCTATATATATATAATTGTATCCTTTGTAGATAAATTGATGGTTTTTTTCAGTAAGTAATAATTGTAGGATATTATATTATGTATGGTATTATTTATATATATATAGTATATACCACAAGATATTAGAAATTTATTAAAAGATTAAATATATAAAAAAACAATAATCAATTCAATTTAGAGTTGATTATAATTTATAACCTAATCAAAAATATTATATATTGAGATTTTCACAATTTCTTAAGATATAACAGTTTTCATTTTTATTTTCGATTAGTAACTCTAAAACTTGAAACGATAATATATTAATATTATCCTAGTATTTGACAAGCCACACACCCAAATATTCCATTCAGTTTAGGTACTTTCTTACTTTTATTTTTACATCTTATCGATAAGATGTCTATTATAATTAACAATTCCTTCGAATTTATTCAGCGATAGACCGATAGAGTGCAACATTTTCCACTACTCTTCTTAACGCCATCATAAACGATGTTACAGGTTTTTGTGGTTTAGCTTTATTACCAAAAACCATGATGAAAACAAGATGTACAAGTCATCTTCATGTAATATTAATTAATACCTCCATAATAATGTTAATCAACTATATAAATTATTAATCAATAATACAATTTTTAATCTTTTTCGAAAATGTATGTATTGTTTTTATTGTAATATTGAAACTGGTTTTCAACTCGCCACTTTCTCTACACGAATTTATTGAAGAACATATTATACACATGTCATTTGATTTATTATTTTTTAAATTGATAATAGAATTTAAAATACAGTAGTCGCCGCTTATTGGGCTCACTTTGGGACCCGAAAATTTGAGTCAATTAACCGAATGAGTCAATAAGGCGAATGACTCAAAAAAATTTTAAGAATGCTTAAATTTAAAAAATTAAAAATTAAAAATATGTATTGAAATTCAAGGTATAAAAAATGTAAAAATCTAGCTATATAAAATAAAATAAAATTAATAAAATACATACATACATAATTAATAAAATTAATTAATTTTTTGATAAAAATACGTCTAATGTTGATTGGATTTTCGCTTCTTCGGCCAACTTCATAATCATATCTTCATAAGATTTATGTTTCTCGAATACGTCAAAATCGCCTCTTTGCTGAATCCCTCTACGTAAAATTTGAAGCGCTTCTAGCATTTCTTTAGTTGATGGTAGTTTCTCATCAGATTCCTCTTCGTCGCTATCACCAACCATATTCTCTTTAAACCGTTTTGACTGTATTTCCCCACATATATCTTCCTATTTTCTATTTTCTATTTTCAAATGACCCTATTAACCGGTGTGTGAGTCGAATAGACGAATGTTTTGCTGTGTGTCAGTATATGTGCGAATCGGGACCAACCATTTTGAGTCTAATAGGCGAATGAGTCAATTAACCGTGAGTCCAATAAGCGGCGACCATTGTATATCCATATACATATGTATCAATGTATTAAATTAGTATATGAGTATACAGGTAATTATATTAACATCTAGCTATTATCATCTATATACCACCAGGTAAAGTGCTTTAACTGTTATAGTATTATTTTATTAGCAAAGTATGTGTTTTTGAAAATGTTATTAAAAACTGTTAAGAAATAAAAATAACATATCATATTTATTTTTTCAATTTATAAAAATATACAGCTATTTAAAAAGTCATATAATATGTATATAATTTTTGTACCAGCAATTAAACAGATAATATTCTTTAGATAACAAGATGTATACTATTATATATTACAGAAATATACTTATATTTACCATTTATTGTTTAATTGCTAATTGCTGTAAACATTAAAATGTAAATAAATAAATAATGCTTAAATTAGTATAAATATGAATAACGTGTTTGAATTATTGAAATAACATTGGCATTTCGTAGTTGGATGTTGGTATCTATAGTCTATACCAATACTCTAATATATAATATATTAATATATCTTATTTATGTATTTATAAACAATATAGTTAAGAATATAAAACATAGGTGCATGTAAAATTGTGATTTTTCACTTATGATAAGTACACAATAATATGATAAGGTCATGAAACTAATATGATAAATATTAAACACTTTGGCTTAACTATTATTTTTGTCTTTTTATCAATATATACCTATATATATATATTTTAATATGATAAATTTTATTTACTGTATTATAGTTCTCAACAAGCAAAATACGTTTAAATTGATTTACATTATAGTACATATTTTTATAGGATATAGCATCCTATATATAATATATAATACCCAATAGATTGACATTGGATATAATCTGATGAGTGATGACTAAATATAACATTGTCGGTGAAGTACAACACACATGTGTTATCATGAAAAAACAAATAAAAAAAAAACAAAAGTAATAACTAAAATAATTTTCAGTTCTCACAAAATATATTAAACACAATATGCATCTGCATTTTGTATATATAGACACTCTCAACAGTTGTAAGTAGTCCCTAAACTTCGCTCGTGTATGCTGTATATTTTCAAGAAAACTGTACCTATATATTTACAACAATTAAATAATTATTTTATAGTACCTAATGTAAGTACAATCTATATAGAAATATGTATAAATATATATATATATTTTTTTTTTTTAAGATATTCAAATAGTATTTCGAATATTATATATTGTATTAAAGACAATATATATGTATTTGTAAAATATTTTTGGTAAAGAGTTTTATAGTTTTTTTTTATTAAGACGTGTAACTAATATTGCAACAGTGTTTTAAGTGGCATTATAGACTAAGTTATCATTTAACTTAATTTTTTGAGTTAAACTGCAGTCACTATTTTACTATCAGCAAAATATTATTATAGTATTAATAACACTTGACACAATATAAATATGTTTTTCAAATAGTATCACTATACGAATAAAATTACGTTCTACGATGATTACTGATAATTATTGTCAATAATGTGGATACGTTTTTTTTTTTTGTGAAATTCCTCTTTTTTTTCTAATTCTTATAAATAATCTATTTATTCAGTATTTAGTATTTACATAACTAAGCTTAGCTCAACTATTAAATGTAATGAGGTTTTAAAATTCCTTGGTAGGATAGTATAGATAATTGAACATATAATATATGTCATTAAAATATTTGATATTCTTATAATTTAAATTCGAGTTACAAAATGGTGATGGAAAATATATATATAAAATCTATCGAGTTATTTGCTAACGAAACGAACTTAATCCGAATGATGACCATGTATTATTTACTGTATTTTTTTTATTTAAGCGCAGATGTCCGGTTACTTAATATTATATTCCTCTAACTAGTTCGTTTCTTAACAACATCGTTTCTTCCGGCATTGCATGCATTTTCTCTGTTGGAATACTATACTATTGGCACATTAAAGATTTTAACCACATTAGCAACTAGAAAAAAACCACAAAAAATATTTATAAATATACATATTACATATTAGATTTTGTATGTATTAAACAAAATTGAGATCGGACATTTCACTTTCAGTAATAATATTGAACTAACTATAGAGTCTAATTTAGACAATTTAAATTATTTTATTATTATTGAAATCAGCTACCTATCTTATTTAATATGTATAAGTATATCGTATGATATGTAACATTTTCTATTTAGTTAATATATAAATTTAATATTTCTTTTATACATAAACATAAAATTGCACATGTAATATTGTAACAACTTACAACGGTTGCATGATGTTGCATTAGTATATAGATTGATTTAATAAAATATAATATATTATAAAATGCATTAAATAAAAAATAATCAATAAATATTATTTATATAAGCATACTTATTACTTATAGTAACTATCTAAACCTATTTGAGTTTTAAATTTTAATAAACATGTTAATAATATTGATTAGGGGTGAAAAAACTAAATTTTTACCACATACAATATTTTTATTTTTATTACAACACGGGATATACCTAAATTAATACAAGATATTAAATACATAAAAAATAATTAAACTAATAGAGTTGATGAATCCTTATTTGCTATACTCATCATTCTATGGTTGATTTTTTGAGGCGACGTAGATCAATATTATAGAGTTATATAGGTACAATTTATTTTCTGTCACGTACTACCCGCATGTGTATATGATGTTTTATTGGCTATCAATATGGAAACACGGCGTGACGACTAAGTCCAAGCCTGACGTAGATACACTTACATTTAAAATAATCATGATAATAATAATAAAATAAATAATACTTATAATATTACCAGGCGAACGCTGACGGTCGACCAGTGCATGGGGTGGAATTCACCCCCAAATTAATAATAGATACACGTGAGTGCAACTCCTTCATTATGCACGAACCACGTGCTAGAACTGCGGGTTGATAATGTTATTATAATATGTGCGCACCAAAACACCCCACTCGATCTTTCGGTGCAAATGTTCAGTACCTATATATAGGTATGCAATATATGATAAAACACTGCAATAGCTACTTAATATTAAAACCATTGCAAAGTTTAAATAATATATTATATAGTATAAACGGGTGTAAAATATAAATAACAAAGTAATAATATAAAATAAAAAATAATTGTTCAGAAATCTACCCATATAATAATGTTATATAAACAATGATGCGATGTAGTCGTTGTTCGAATGATAATGGGATGTGTGCCAAATGTATAGATTGATTTTATTTATTAACTCCTATAGCGAAGTAGATAGAATATAATAATTAATAATACACAATATTATATTATGTTGTTATACTCATTGCACGTTTTGTTGCAATTAAGTGTTAATTTTTGTTTTTCCCGTCATGATCACTTGTCTTCTGTCATCAGATTTCCAGGTACCCGAAAGTTTACTATCGCAGTATCGCATGACCTTATTCACATCGAATGAAAATATTTTTATCTCTATAGTCGGAATATATATACTATGTACCTATCTTTTACCAATACTATTTACACAAGTATTTTTTTAATTTCATCATAATTTATTTTCCCGTGACCTAATGACAATGTAAGGAAAAACTATAACCACGATTGCGGAAAATATTAACTCATTTACGGTTTATATTGTTTAGTTTCCGTAATCAGTTTTATTATTATTTTTTTTTAATTTAACACATACACATCCTACATAATATAATAATATAATCCATTGTATTAGTATCAAAAATTATCCATTTGGATTTGTATATAGTACAAAAACAAAATGTGTTAATGATACTTCTTCTCTTTGCCCTTTTAAATGCGTAATTAACAGAACTGTAATAGCAATAACTACAAAGTGAAATTTTGTTTTAATGTTCAGTTAAATACAAAAAATATATAATACAAATAAACAGTACTTAATTGAGAATAATAATAATTATTATACTATCTACACACGTGCATTTATATGAGAAGTACGTAAAGAATTTAATCATGTAGGTGTAAAGTAAAATGTGCACTAATATTTTCTTGAAAATAGTTACTTTTCATTATTATATATTTACTTATAAAGTTTAATGCATGTCATGTGGGCTTTTATAAAGTATATTATATTATACGTTCATATTATATTGCGTGGGGTGTATTTCTGAAATCTTTTTTGTTGATAAGTCATTAAGTTCAAATCAAAATAAATGCATCCTGCACCTATTATTTTACATTATATATTCTTAATAACACCCATTAACATATTTATTTTTAGAATAGCTATCCAAAGAATAATGAAGACCAATATTGGTAATGGTTTAATTTTTACAACAATATGCAGGCGCTTAAATTAAAAAAATGTCAATAAGTATAATATAGACTTCCGTGTGGGATACTGTTGATATATTATATTCATACTCAGGCTAATTATGATGACCGATTGATTGCTTAAAAACAATTTATCATACTGTGTTTTAAAAAGATAATATAATCATTGACATCGACTCATGGAAAATAAGTAAAATAAGAATTTAAAAACTAATTTTTGTTTAATAATCAAAACGCATATAATTACTGACTTACTCGCTTACTAGCAAATATTTGGTATGCATAATAAGTGGTTATGGTTATGTAGTCGTTACCCCATAGTATTTAAACTATATTGTTTTATTCAACAGTTTTACAATTTATCACTGTTTTTTACATAAGCTATGTTTTAAAGTGCAACAATAATGAGCATTATAAGTAAAAGATATTTACGGCGTAAGAAATGCACATTCTGTGTAATATGTAAATTCAATACGTATAGTGTTGGAACAAAAACAATAAAATGTAATGTATTTATGTATTATATTAATTTTAACTTTTAACTCTTGTTTTTCAGCATAGGTATACATAATAATGGTAAACTAAAACACTTTCTTTCTTAATAGGCAAACGATAATAACATTATACAGGTGTATTAAGATGAATGCACTTTTTGTTTACGGAAAACAATCACATATGTAGGTATAAATGCTATTGTCTATTACAGTATATATATGAATAATAAAATATATTATATGTAAAACATTATTCTTTAAACAACTTGTAATTTACTTACGCTGTAACTTGTGATAAGACTACAAGGTATTTTTGTTTAAATTTTCTTTGCATAGGTTATATTATATATAATGACTAGAAAATAAGTGGATTTATTATTATATTTTTAAATCAGTAAAAACATTTACCTAGTGCAAGACCAAAATACTACTATTGTAAATTAATGTAAATATAATACATCACATAAATATATAATTCAAAAATATAACTATAACATTATATTGTACGTATAACTGTGCAATAATCCTATCGGATAATCTATTTGAATTTTTTGCAAATAACTAATAAAGATGTGATTAAATTTCATGATAATCGAAACATATATAACATTATAATCGCGCCGACCCCATAATATATCATAAATTTACATTCATGATTGTACATCCGTGTTTTACTATACTATAGATGCTAATCCCTATTATTAGGCAAAGCAGCCGCATCATCTTTTAAAATATAAAATTAAATATATGTACATATACGCACAGTTGTAAATATATTTGAAGGGAAAATGTGGACTATAATTGTGATAGTTGTACTAATGTAGGTGGGTGAGTCCAAAAAAAAAACATATTGCTGCATTTAATTTAGACTTATGTATACCAAAGCATTTGACAATTATTATATTCCTGATATAGAATATATAGTTTGTACGTTATATGATTAACAGAGGATTGGAGGACATACATTTACTGGAAATATTAAGCTTTATACTTCTCCCATTCAAACATTAATCAATACATTCCTGAATCCCGAAAAACATAATATATCGATACTCATTTACTACCCACTCGTGAGTAGTTCATGATAACCAGTATGGCATAATATGTTATTAAGTATTTATTATTAAAATGGATCCTGAGGTTATTACATAGGTTTTTTTTATAAAATCAAAAACTAGTTTTTTTTCTTTACAGCACGTATAACTTAAGTCATATCAAATGCACATGTATGTATTATATATTTTTCTTAAACAAAATCAATTAAAGAAATAAAAATAACCATTTGATAAAAATTCAGATCAGTGGCGTCTAGCAGTGGATATAAAAACTTATTTCGACATCTATCAACTTCCTCTGTAGTGTTACCTACATAATCCACACCTTTCGGTTACCTCGGTTAACCCTAAATAGTAAAGAAACTTTCATAGTGACTCTTCTGAACACAAGTTTTCGCACTAACGATGTCAATATCTTTTAAAATGGATAGACGATGCACTAAAATTAATAATTATTTATTTTTATTTTTATTATATTTTAGATACATTTTTGCGTTTTTATATTCGCTTTAAACATTTTTTTCCAGATTACCTTCTTGATGCTATTTATGCACAAGACTATAGTAAGTATATAATATAATATAACACACATATATATCTATACACGTTTATTTGAATGGGTATCTTTTATGTTTAGTATAAAAAATAATATCAAATGCACAAACAAAATAGATATAATAAATAAATGTTTTGATAATTACTATAATATATACCACTCATATAGTAATACATAAGAAATAACACTTAAAACAATTACGTAGAATAATTAATTTTTTTTTATACCTATGTCGAAATAATTTTTATTATAGAGTACCTCAATATATATATATATGTATTATGTAATTATATACATTATATGTGTATAACTATGATTCATGATTTATGGAGATGATGAAAATTTATGTCACACTTAAATACAACTACACATATTTGGATCTTTTAATACTTATTTCGTCTACATAACTGTATAGGCTGATCACAATAATTATAATGACATATTAAAAATAAGTTGAATCGAAGTAGACTTTTTGTTTATTTTCTTAGTAAAAATGTTATTTAAATGGTAATATAGAAAAAAATCCTATACGGTGGTACTGCACACTAAATATCTTTACCAACGTCAACTTTTCTGTGTTGTTTTTTTTTTGTTATCATTAATACTAATATAACGTAATTATTATTCTAAAAATTATAAATAAATATTTATATACACGAAATTTTTTGTAATATTTCGTTTCATTAAAATATAATTATAATGATCACAGGAACCTAAAAATAATTTTAATAGTGGATTTTTACTATATTTTAAACATGAACAATAATCAATAAAAAGAAATAATTTGTATTATACATTTACAAAACGGTGTTACAATAATTGCTTTAAGCAGTATGTTTCAATATTAAAGTACGCATTATTTCACTTTTTCAATCAAAACCTCCAATTATAATATACCAATATTTTTAGATAAATGTTTATTTGAAAAAAATATTTATTGCAATATACTCTTTCTTTTTTCTTTTTTTTTTTTTACCAGTAAAGTGTGTTTTATTTTCAAATTCCGCAGTGTTTGACGAACAATCGGTAATAAAAAATGTAAAAATAATATATACAGTATACACATGGGTATACACTATGCACACTTAATGGAGTCATAATGTTAAACAATTTAATGCCGAGGAGTTATTAATTTTTAAATACTAAAGTTTACGAAGGGTTTTATCACCTCACATGGGTTTAAAATGCATTATGGAACTTATAGTTGTTTTCTAAATTTAATCTATACACAATTTACTATAGTCTTGTATGGTTTTTATTTTTATTACTTTTTAGTTATCGCTTTCTGCAATAAGGACATGCCTATAATAAATTATTGTAAACTCTTATTATTATTATAACCTCAAATGAAAACAATTACTAATATTGAGCTATATATAAACTCCATATTATACTAAACCCGATCTATTGACGTTTAATAGTATAATATACGCACTGTTCCACTTGTCAGTTTGTTTGCTTCATTTCGGAGTCTAAATCGTTCATATGTGCATCGTTTAATACAACCATTATTATGATATACCAGCAATGTTTTGGCCAGCACACCCTTAAATCTGTCTGTGAAAATCAGTTTGTACGAAATTGGACTGTTACAGATTTAAATGACTGCGCGTTAGACGTGTTAAACGTGCGCCCACGACTACCGCAAATGACGACGACGAACGAACCGAAAGCGGACTTTCAAAATTCCGAGCATATTTCACACCACAATGAGTTTTCGAAAGGAACTCGCGGAAACAAATACGAAGCATTGCCCTCGTCAAATGTACGCGCTTAATATAATATATTCGTATACATTGTATTGTATAATATACGAAATTAATCGATTGAACCGATCTATGTATGTAGGACCTACAAGTGGCTTTATTTTTGTGAACAGCTCGTGACTCACGATTCGCTTACATTTTTCAGCAGACATATGGGCACGCGAGAGCGGCGTTATTATTATTATTTTTCAATAAATCATTATATGTTACACTATTGCAGACCATCACACCTCATAAGATTTCAGTTAGTACACGTTTTTTCACTGCAAAGACGACTCATATATATACTATATAATATTTATAAAAAAGGAAATATCTACGCTGCATCAGCTGTATGTGTACATATTTTGGGTATCTACTATAGTATGCATATATGGTATAGATATTTGCGTTACATTGCCGTGGACAACCTCGGGAATTATGGCAAGGGACCCGCCCACCAGTGTGAGAATATAATAAAATATTATTATTATTATAGTTCAATGAGAACGGCATTATAGTGTAATATTTATAATAATAACGAAGTTATTAGATTAGCCCATTGCGGAATGTGCACTGTGGCGGCAAAGAGGCAAACATGGTTTATAAAAACAATTATTTGACATTTGCATATTATTACGCTCGCTGCGAGGCTCTAATTATCCGGTTATACATTACAACTGTTTTAAATTCTTTTCATAATGGAATTTTTTTGTCCCCCTTTCCAAAGCGCCCTATTTTTTTTACGTTTTTTATGTTTTACCTTCGTCCGCAATCTAAACCGTCGTTTACCGCCACTGCTGCAATACTTGTCTGGATTAATATTATGGTGTCGTCGTAAATCCATCAGCACCCCGGTTCGCGTACCTTATTATTATTTCATAGATGGACATCACTCGAGGTCAATAGGCTTTAGCCAGCCGGTCATCTTGGTATATTTGGTGGGCAACGGTGGTGAGACGAAAATAATATAATAGAAACGCTAAGTATAATCCTAGTATATTATAAGCACAATGATGCGGTGGAATTTCGTCGACGACGTGCGACGAAGACCGATTGTCATCGTGTAATTTGTTTTCATTCTCGGAAATCGTTTATATTAGCCATGTAATATCCACAGCACATTATCTCTGTGAACGTACAAATTATTATTATAGGTTTTATCGATTAATATAATGATATAATATATAATAAGCTACTGTTATAATGCTAGATATTTGTTGCAAATACAGAATCAAATTAGGTGCTATTTGATATATATTTTTTTTTCGAGATATTTTGTTGACCCAGTTGAAAAATTTGTGAAAGATAATAAAGTACTAGTACAGGACATTGTGTTATTGCTGCTATAGTATGATTATTTTAATTACACTGTTTAGTATTAACATTGACACTATGAGGTTTGTGAAAAAGAAAATAATTTATACTTGTATTTAAAAATGTTAAATCAGTTTTTGTTCCTCCGAAAAATAATATAATTAAGTATGTATTTCAATATTTTAAATAATCAATAAAATAAAAATATAAATAAACTATTTACAATACAACGATAATATGAAAATAATTTTAATAACAGTTACATGCAATGATTCGATGTTTACAAAAGCTAAAGGCTTACTACTACCAACTGTTCCGGTTTCCACGTTAAGGACAATTCTATGTCCTTTCACACTCATAGTTATCCACTCAATCAATGCCGCATAATTCACAGACCACGATACTCATTTCATAATATATACAGTATAATGTGTTATGAGACCTCTGTCTATCAAAATTAAATGTAAATACATTTTTGAAAAATTGTAGTTTTTTATTTATTAATTCGAGCTATATTATCTGAAAACATAAGTATAACCCTCGTCTAATAACATTGAATAAAATTGTAGGTTAATAGATTTTATATGTGTGTAATTTAAATTTAATATTTATCGGTAAATATTTAATAAATTATAATAATAGTTTATAGTAATATTTACATTAGAACACTCAACAGTCAACACATTATATAAGTATATGGTATAGTGATATTTTAAATCAATTCGATACAAAATAATTGAAAAGCTAATATTTTGTACAATATTAGCATATTATTTATCAAACAATATAATTTTTCTGTGCAAAAGCAAATTAAACGCACAATCATACATCTCTATACGCAAAAATAAATATAAATCTTTCTACATGCGGTTTTTAAAAATAGTTCTATAATGTTTGTTTATTACTTTACATATTATGTATTTATAATATTTTTACCAAAAACGTAATAGAAACATCAATTAATCATTTTGTAGATGACAGTATAAAATTACTCATAAATGAAAAAAAAATTGTTATAAAATTGATCATTATTCATTTAATATCATTAAAAAGAAAAGGAAACATGCTTTTAAATTAATTTTGCACAACATCCGGTCTTTATTTATGTGTTAAAATAAATAATTTTTTTGTTTTGCTTGTTTGTTGTTTTATTTTTTTTTAAACGTCTGTAAAATTTCTACGAATAACTCAATAAACTGCATCAACGGCATAACTGCATTTGATTATCATTGCAATAATTATGTCCCTGTATACCTTAGTGTGGTTCTTGTTTTAAATAAATTATTCAACATTCATAGTTAAGGTTTAATAAGACTCAAAATGGAACTCTGAGGCATAATAATAAAAACAAATTTCCTTTCTCCTCATTCCTAGTGCTTATACCTATTATTATCTTATGATTAGGCCGGTATACCTGTAGGATATAGGTACATTTGATTCATTAAAAATATATATTAAATTAAATAACTATAAATTCAAAAAATAAATAAATTAATACAATTAAGTACTATGATTTCTCTTTAATTTCAATATTTGTTTTTTATTTGTTCTTCTTTGTTACTTATACCAAATAGATAAATAATTTGTACATAATTTAATTTATATATATATATATAGTAATACGGTTGTAGAAGGTATAAATCCTTTAGAAAACAATGTCAATAATATTATATTAAATATTATTCGATACAATCTACTTCTGTAATGAACAATAATCACATGGTTCACTAAGTATATTATCTTGATCATCTGCATGGATCTTAAATTATTGATAGCAGCATGAAGGTAAAATTATGATTGAAAGTAATCGTACATTTATCTTCATTGATACTTCTATAAAGTAGTTACTACTTATTAATATATGAAAAAAAAACTGGAATGATTGTTTTTTTTTTAGGGAAGTAGACTAAACTTTCGATGCTCTCGCGCAAGTCACACATATGCAAAGGTAAAATATAATAAGTAGGTACTTTATTTAGTAAAATTTCAGTTATGTATTTTATCGGTGTACTTACGTCTAATCAATGAAAAAAATCAGACTTTAATGTAAATACAAAGTCCGGAAACTTAAACACGGAACATTTTCTCTCGGTAAACATAATAATTGAATTTGGCAAGTCAAGGTTTAAGTCTTTATCACGTGGAGTTTCCTGTTGTTCTATACTTAAAATACCTATTGGAACTGATTAACACTCAAAATGACTCACCTAATCTAGCTCAGCGAGTATACCATGGTGTACGTGAAATAAAATAATAATGTTTTTTTTTTTTTGGTACTTATGAATTATATATATCCTCGCGCACTTGAATTCACGATTCTTTAAATGTGTATTTTAATAATATGTATTATATATTATTCGAGCGCTTGGTCATGAAGATGAGATCCTTAAATAATTATCACTTATAAGACTTAAAATTATAATATTGTAATAGTAATACTATTATTATTATTACTATCATTATAACGTATCAAGGAGATATAGCGGAAAAATTACCAACAAACCGAAATTTTTTCGCCATAACACTTTGAAAAATGACAAATTTTTCGGAATGATTTTTTTTTCCAGTCTCCTTTCTTCATTCCACACTCTTTCTCTCTTCTATACTCTACGTAAAAATAGATATTATAGATATCATTCGAGTACTATTTTCGTCAAAAACCACGATTCCAGAATACACACATATATATAATAATAAATAATATATATAGTATATACATGTATATACAATGAACATGTCGTGCGTAACGAGTAAACGAACCAATACACATTTGAAACATGAATCTCCGAATGCGGTCGTGACTGTCAACCGTGCCCGGGCTGCCGCGCGCTATTACAGGTACCTACGATACAGCCGTCGATGTCTTTGACCTTGCCAATTGTATCGTGCCCGCTTCGGCAAACAACCGCGTTAGTTTTGGCTCGAGGAGGCTGCAGATAACATTGTATAACACTGACACCCGCTAGGAATCATGTATAGAAGAAAATTCGAAAAACGAAAAATCAATCGCGTTCCGAATAGATATAACTAGTATAATATAGTACAGTACTATATATTATAGTAAATCAACCGTTTCACGGTCGACAATTTTATTATAGCCTTATATTATAATCATATCGTCATGCTGTTTCTATTATCTATTATCTATAGATTCAAAATCAGATTACAACTTTCGGATGATATTATATAATTATGTTTTAATTTAATCCTTTTAAAACCGCGATTAGATTTAATAACGATGTTTAATTGAATATCATAATCTGATTTAAATATCAATTATGATACAAATACATATCATATACTTGATAGTCGATTTGGCGTAAAAATTCGATTTAAGATTTCGGAAATAGAAATCACTAATACATGTCTGTGCTTTCAAAATTTCTATCATCCACAATAATACAAATAAATTAATGCAGTGCCATAGTAAGGCACTTATGAACTATTAAAAGTTCTCTATTAAACACAACAATACGTCATGAATATTTAAAATTACGTATTAATATTTTTACATGAACATTTTTAAATTTTAATTCAAATGATTAAATAAAAATATTCATAATTATGGACTGTGGTAACTATAAATTACATATAGAGTTGAAATACAATATATTGTAAAGCTAAAAAAAAACAGAAAATGATGCGTATTGAATATAGATGCATCTAAAAACTTTAACAGACGTAACTGTTTCTCATTTATTAATTTATGATCGCATTGTGTAACATAAGCTTTTTAGTAGAGAAGTAAGAAAAAAGTGTTAATAATTTATAATTATTTTATAATATTAATTGTGAAACATAACATATAGTATTAATATGTTACAAAAACAAAACAAAAAAAATGATATAAATACAAATTATTATTAACAATTTGTGCTTTTTTATTACTTGAAATAACTATTTCAATTTTCATAAAAAAATTTAAAAAATTATAAGCTTGGACAAAATAAATATTCGTTGTATAGACAATCTTATGCGTGGGATGATATGTGTGCACAAGAAATTGACAATCAAAAATTATATCCTATTTGACCTACACATCTCATAAAAAAAAGGTGCTGAGAGCATACATCACACTTTTTGAGAATTATTATTATATTGCGTTACATAGTAAAATAAATAACTTTAAATGGCACATTCCACTATGAACATGAAAAATTTCCCTGCAAAAAGATAGTGTGAACATACAAATACATATTACTGGGCATTAAAATACATACCAAATTACCAAATTGATCGAAGTAAAAAATGAAAACATATTAACTATTTAATTCGATAATCTAACATAACACATTTTATAAAATATAAAATTAATGTTCTGTCTCATAGTTTATTAAAACATACACTAAATCAATTTTTGATATTTTTCGATTCATACAAAAGAAATTATGTACACCTAGATACATCATTGTATGACTATTAATACTTCTACTTAAATTATAAAAATTAATAAAAAAATCAGGGACTGAAGGTTGGAGATACAAAAAGTGTACCAGTAACGCGGTTTTCATAATAAAAATTATTATAATATTCTAAATTCATTCATATAATCCAAAAATGTTTTTATTTTCTTATTAAATGTACTTTATAAGATATATTCTAAGTGCGTGAAGATGAATTATTTTATTAATGTATAATGTGCCTAGGTATGTAATGAATCATGTATGAATAGTGAATACACACACACATATATAATATATATATATATAAACATACCTAGATAATTTGGAGTTTTAGTTTTACTTATTATGTTGATACATGAGATTTTTTCTAAACCACTTTCAAAACTACAAATTCATTTAATTGAACGCCATATAATAATGTAATGTTTTCACTTCTTAAAATATTTAACTAGACCATACTATTTATTATAACTATTATTATTATATTAATATGTGTATCAGATAATATTATAATGAAGATACTGTATGTAGCATTTTAAATGTGCGACTACATAGATAATTTACAAATTAAACAAAAACGTACTTGGTATAGGTATATTTTGTTTTCATAATATTACTATTTACTATTGTGATTTTATAAACAATTTGTTATGAATGGTGTCGTTCGAGAAAAATAATAAGTAGGTTTGTTAACAGTAGTGACATTAATTTTGATTTTTATGAGAATTAGTCACTGTTCGAGTTGATTATTTCAACTTTGCGATCTCTCGAAAACACTCATATCATATAACGTCCGTTGATAGAAATAAATAACAATACGCTATGTATATACTCTACACAGTGTATACACGTACACTGTATACCTAAATTATGCATCAAACAATGTAATATAATATATTAACAATATAATGCGATATGATTATTTTATTTTAAATTAAATTAATATTATACATTTATACTCATTAAATGATAAGTTATACACATACGATTTACGTCAGTATAATATGATGGTATAGTATAAATGTAATGTAATAATTTTATAAAAAATTGATAAAATTTGTTCAGTGAAACGATTATGTATACTTATATGTTTATATATTATGCATAATATTATACTAGCAGTATAAACATAATTTATCTGTGAAATAATATTAGCATAGTAAAGTTATGTTACTAATAATATTGAATAAATTGTGGGTAATGTAGTTAAAATCATTACCTGATTATATCAAAAATGTTAATTATGACAGTTATTTTTGATTTTACCTGTGAAATATAACATTACTAAAAGGGATTGGTTGATGCAAAAAAATTTAAATATTGTTAATACATTTTGTACCTAGCTATATTATTGTATTTCCTAATCTAAGCTATAGGTTACTACACCTACACCGTAGTAACAATATATGGTAACTCTGCTCAGCGTTTCGTGGTCTAAACTCTAAAATTATAAGCCAGTGTGTAGCTGCAGTGCGTTGTCATTAGCATGAATAGATTTCAGCACACGTTTCATCGGATACCGGAAACGGTGGAATCGGTTTTGTTCTTGTTTATTATGGGTTGGTGTTGAAGGGGGTGCGAATAGAAGCGAATTTCGTGATTTTTTTATTGAACTCTTGGTTGACAGCGTTAGAGCCGACAACAAAGTGAACGTATCGTGATTTTATTATTATTGTGATATTCGTATTGTTTCTGAACTACAGTAAATGTATATATAAATATATAATATTTTACATAAGAACTGTAAACAATAGCGCATGTCTCCCGTTTTAACAAAGTCAAAATAATGTTATGTTATTTTCGATCCTTCATTGACGTGTGTGGTATATTTTATATAAGCAGCCTGTCCGCATATTGCATATTAAACGTACAAATCGAATTTTAATAATGTTTTATTTATATTATTATATAAATTCGACCGACTGAACTTAAAATGTTTACCAAATCAGTTACGGCATAAATATTCTATAGCATTTATGAACGCTTTACAGTAAAAAATCAATAGGACTTATAGTTATAGTCATCTAAGAGATAAATCTAAAAAAAACTAAGATTAATGCGTTGAGAATTCGATATTTTTCTATTCAGTCGGGTATCAAAAAATAATTCAAAAATTGCCAATCATTGTTTAAAATGGTTACTTACCTATTACAATACATAACTAAACATAACCTAACTACATTTTTTTCTAAATCTAACCAAAGTTAATGAAATTACCAGTTAACTAAGTAAAGAATATGACACTTTGATCATCCAATCCCGTATCTTAGGAAAAATAATAATTTTATTTATTAATCGTAATAATAATAATTGTTTATTCAAATGAATAAATCGGACAAATTATCTGATAGTACAGATAATAGACACGTTTTTACAATAAACTAATACCTATAGATAAAAGTTCTTAATATTAATTATAAGTTAGAATAATATAGACATAATATTCATGGATAATAAAAGTCAAATATAACATAATATTGTCAAAAAAAATTATGATTAATGGAGAAGAAAAAAATCAATAAAATTCACAAAAAATAATTTTAAATAATAAAATATGTTTACAAAGCGACATCGGAGATCGAAAAATTATAATGTACTTTATCACCGGTACAACTCACCACAAAAGTTGAATACATCTTTATAATCAGTAATTATTGCATATGCTTCAGCGATGGCTGAAGAGTGCTGATTATTCCGAAGACGGGTACGACTGACGGAACAAGCACCGCACAAATGTTCGTAGACACTATATTATAGGTATGGGTATGGGTTCTAATCGATAGAGGCACTTCCAGCTCGTTAATATATAATAATCACAGTATCATAAAATACAATATTATACTGCCATTAGCCTAAAAATTAGAATGTGAAACTAGGTTCTACATATTTTTTCCGACCATTGCCAACATGTGTGTGTGTGTGTGTGTTTTTCTGTACCTATATTATGATAGTACACGCAAATTATAAAATTACACCAGGAAATCGACGTGTTGAAATACTTGAAGTCTTGAAATTGTAAGTATTATAATGCACACGCTGTAAAAATTCTTAATGAACTTATACAATGTACCTACTATTGGTACAATGCGTGCCTCCGCGCCACAGCACTTAATTAAATTCAAACTGACGATTTACGTTAAAACTCGTGTGAGATTTTATAATGGGTACCTACTAAGCAAAAAGTATAACACTGCTTATAACTTCCTCGCAACCAATTATTACACTAACAAAATATTTGAAAACAATATTATGGTTTTAACATTTCTATTTTAAAAATAATAAAAATAAATACAATAAATTCAAGTCGTTATCGGCTATATGGATAATTTTAGCAATACACATAATAACAATATTATGTTTCAATTTTATTCGTATATTGACTAGGCAATATCTAAAATGACTAATAATTTCACAGAACATCTACAATAGTTACAATATAAAATAGTTATCTATTTTTTATAATTAATATTTTTCAAAATACCGATAAGAAGAATGATACATGAAATTACATTTTTAATAGTTTTTGAAATAATAAAGTGCATTTTTTAGTTTGGCATTTTTAAAATGAATGCATTTAAAAACCCATTGTCCTGCAGTCAACCAGTTGATTGTTAATTATCCAAAGTCCTTGATATAATTTTTTTGGTTTGAATTTTCAACAATTAACTGTAATTTGTTTGGTAAGTCATGAATTAATTTCTACTATATAGCGGTCTCAAAACGTCATCAATAATATCTAGATCATAATGGCTATCATCACTGTTATTTAAAATTAAAAATTAAAAATATATTATTATTTTAAAAATACCTAATCAATCTAATAATTATGTATATTTTTCGGTATTGTTTTGCGTTATCCATTATATATACCAATAAACATTACGAAGCGCAAAGTTGTTTTATAATGTATATTTATAGACAACTTTGCATTTAATGAGACAAACTTCTTGAAGGAGTCGAAATTGAAAAATCTATATAATATAATAAAAATTCCCTATTTGAAAACAATACAAAAAATTTTACAACTGTATATTATAATTTAAGTTTTCTTCAAAAATAATAATATCATTATAATATTATTATTATGGACAACCTTGTTGTTGTTTTTTTTAGAGCATACGGAAGGCGCCAATACGAATTCTCGGAAATTGAAAAGCAAATTCTACTGGCCATATATGGTTTATTATATTATTAATATACAATTGTCAATATTATATTATAAACTACTGACTAAAGTTAAATATAGAAAAACAAACGGAAATAAAAGTATATTATTCGTGGGTTTTGGCAGCGATGTATCAATAAATATTCAAATATATTATGCATTTTTATCTACAATATATAGGTAATATAAAATTTGTGCGCAGTTGCTCGTCAACAGGGTTGGTCAATTAATTTGTTTGCGAAATTCAAAATTTAAATGTATAATATATAACAATAATAACGGCCACGCTTTAAGCTGGTTTCTATATTATCTTGTAAAACGTGTTAAAGCCGTTCTATAGTTACGGAAAAGAGAAAAAAACTACAATATAATATATATACCAATACATGAATCTGGAGAAAAACATAACCGATATTATACGTGACTTAAAACCGGTAAGACGTGTGCATTCCAAGATATGTCACAATTTTTTGACATACCTACTTATATTATAGATACATATACTTTTAATTTGTAAATACATATTGTATGAGAAATTTTTTTCTGTTCATTCAATTATTCATTAATTCATTATTTTCTGACTTCGTAGTTCATATAATTATTTTTGCTAATAATAGAAATGAAATTAATATCATTTTAAAAATGCTTAATAGTGTTTGATCAATGAATCATATCTAATATATTTATATCATCCCGAGTTTCGTTCGCTGTTGAATTATTTGTTTTTTTTTTTTAAATGTTAAATATGAAATTATACAGCTAAAAAAAAAATAGAGAAATACATTTATGATGAATATTCCGCCTGCATCAAATACAATAAAAATAAATACATTTATATAAAATATACATAATAAAGCAATATAATATGTAATGTAATATATTGCTTTATTATACACTTGTTATCTCCGTTTCAGTCAGTGTCTTTAATTTAACATAGACTTTGACTGTAAAAGTGCAAACTAAAAAAATCATAATTTACTAGTATATTAAATTTATTTTTTTAACACATTCACACGCGAATAAAATATCACGTAAAGTTGTACACGGGCATGCATATTTATGTAATCGAAAATCATCAAAACATAGTATTGCATATTTATTTTGTTCAACAGTTTAGACTTGAAAACACAACGAGTGCGTAATGATCTGTATACCTACTGAATACCTATATTCCCGTCCAACTAGACATAATAATATTCGTATATTGCATAAGTCATTATGTACACGCGAAACGTGACATTATATTTAGGTAGGTAGCGTAATGTCTTAATGTAATACGGATAGATAGATATGATTACCACAGCTAATATAAATATGGTGGAGCGATGATCTTCTTTTTTTTTTATTTTTATTATTCGGGTGGTTTGAAATTAGTAAAACCTTCGTCACGACGACGGAAAACGAACGGTATGACGCGCCAAGTCAATAATATATAATTTATTATTATTCATTATCGTTGCTTGGACACGTACTGTTATTATTATCGGATCGTTTTTTACAGTACGCGCGATATAGATATTATCATTAGTTTTATTTTTCAACGTGTCATCCTCGTTTTGAAACATATTATAGTTACCTACACGTATTATTGTGTATATTGTATATATATATAATCAAACGGAGATGACTGTCAGGTTGATGTATCAATAATTCAGATTTTACCCGTTATTGGTTTACGATAGTAAAACTAATAAGTAATAACGTTCACGACCACAAGATTGGTGTATAACATAATGATACATATTATTATCATTCCTATACATAATATTTACAGCGACCACTTGTTAAGATACGACGAATCGATGCTTAAAGTTATTATAATAGTATTGTACTTTACCCGCACATCTCGTGTCATCCACAGGATTTGTCAATTGCTTCGAATTCGTATTGTTTTAGGTGCCGAACTGACAAGAAAAGAAATTAAGAGAATTATATATTATAGGTACCGTCATGCATTTACATTTTACAAGATCAGTTTTAATCATCTGATACTAAAATATGTAGATAGGTAGCTTGAAATGTTCACTTATATTGTCTGTAACATTGATATGATATAAATATTTTTTAAAGTGATACAAATAAATCATTTTTAATATTATCGAGATAATATAAATTCAAATTTAAAATTATAAAAATAGCCTAACGTTTTAGGCACTTATTTAAATTAACATTGAGTATAAATAGATGCTCATTACTATTTAACATAGACTGAATATAAATCAAAATAATAAATCTTTAAAATTTAAATATAAAATATAAAACAGTAAATATAATACATATAAATATAAATATAATACAGTTATTAATAGTAAAGACCTAAATAAATTCTAAAATGTGTATTATAATATATAAAATATACAAATAGTAATACAAATTTGAAAATTAACACTTTGATATTATATTAAATTTGTTTTTTAATTTAAAAAAACTAATGTATTAATTTGATATCATGAAGTATGTAAAAATCTTTTATCGACCTTAGATTTTGTTTATAATGACGATCTTAATAAAAGTAAATACTTAAATTATGACTGTTTTATTATAATAATATTCAGTTGGTCTAGTTTGACTGCATGTGTGCACATATTATAATCATACATAAAAATACATTGTGTTGCAGAGTATGTTATAATTTACAATTTTGGCGTTAAGTAATTTTGTTAGTATGACTGATCGAACCGTTGTAAGCTGTAAAATAATGGCGTTTTGGAAAACCGCGAATTAAAAACGAATGAAAAATAAATAAAAAAAAGTACCATATACTATATAGCGTTATATTCTGCGTGCCTATTCCCATGTCGATCTGATATTTTTCTTCGAGTGTATAAATTATTATTACAAGTCCTTGCCATACTTTCGTTGTGGCGTATACATATAGTACACAAACATAATATCGTCACCATCACCCGTATCCTGTCGTTCCGTTCAGTAGCTGTGGTATTATGTGATTGAAATAAATTAAACGAATCAAAATCAATTTCATTTCAAGTGTATACGATAAAAAATTGTCGGTTTCGTAATCTTAATCAAACAGTGTTATTATAACATTTTAGTCTTGGTCGTTTTTGTTCTTCGTATCAAAGCGGTGCATCTTGCAAATAAACCTATAAATAAATATATGTAATATATATTATTACTATATTATATTATAATTAAATTGTTTTCTTTACCAATGGGATTATATTATAATAATACAACAAATAAATCTTCTTTGTGCTACAAATTACAACTGATAAAAAAAAAAACGCTTTCGTTATTTAAAATGTCGTTTTTACAGTTTTTAATTTAAAGTTCGTATCATTTTTTTTTTATCTATTATAGTGCTTACTACTTACTGATTAATACTATGTTGCAACATTTCCGTTCCGTCCAAATCATAATATAGATATATTATTAATTTTAACAATGTTGTATGCGCTCAATACATGTTTTCGACTTCTTACAACTCTTAGTATATGACTAGTTCACGAAGTTCTACTATAAAATAATATTATATTTATACATATTTATAACAATATTAAAATTCTTGAAACTATATAGGTATATAGTTTAAAATTCAAATAAAATAAATTGTATAATATAAATTATTTTATTACGTACCTACTCGAATGTTAATTTTTAAAATTATTTTATAAGTTTTTTCATACAATGTATTGTTTTTACTTATTTGTAATCGGTTTATATAAAATAATATTTGAAATGACATAGTTATAAACTAAAAAATATACGTATGTAAGATGTAACCACTATTGAACGTTGTTATAGTCGTTACTATAAAACATACTCTGTACAACTATATATAGTACTTACATAAAATATGTAAAATAAACATATTGTTACATACCTGTATAAAGCATGCTAAGTTTGTGGAATGAATAAACAAGTTGTTTTAAAATAACTAATAAGATATTTTATTATATATATATATTATTTAAAATTTAAAAAATAAAAACTCAGTTTTTATACAATTGTATTTGCTTGCAAAGTTGCAAATGATTAAAACGACACGTTATCAAGATTTATTACGTTTGTCTTATCATATTCTACTTTAATACGAGTATCAATCTGCCTGTATGTGACATTACAAAATATTTTCACACTATACTATATAGTATATACTTACATAAATCAACCGCAAATAATTGGAAAATTATTTCAGAATTTAAAAATAGATTGAGTTGGTTGCTTGTTATAAATTCATAACATTCACTTAACTATTTTTTTCAATAAATATTTATTTTTTTTTAATTCAATATCAAATTTTTTCATTAACATACGATTTTAATAAAATATACAGAAAAATGACTGTATTTCGTGTCCCTGGCAAAAATATTATGTAGTCTTCTTTTTTTTGTTATTTTATAATTGGTCATTAAGCGGGGACATAACTTTAAAATAACTTCTTGGCCAAATTATTAATATATGAAAAAAATCTGCGTGAAAGCGTTTTCTTGCAATTATATTTACATGTCCGAAATAAGTACAAGGAGATACAAAATCTTGTTGCGGCGTATTTTTAAGACATTTCATAAATGTTAATTTCATAAACTATAATTTATTAATACATTTTTTCAAATAATACAATAGGTTGATTTTTAGTTAACATAAAAAAAAATTATGACTGTTCGGACGACTGGGTGTATTGTTTGGATCCATAATTTTTACACTTTACTCCTACGTATCTAATACTCTCCGTCCGGTGTATTATAATATTGGCATTATACTGCTATTACGATATTTAATGAAAACAAATAAAATATGATATTATGTAAATCTGACAGAAAATAAAAACAGGTTTCTTTAAATGAGCTGTTTGTGTTTCGGGTGCTCGCATATTATATTCTTACAATATAGGTACGGGATGTCAAATACAACAATATATCACCGACAGGTATAATTGAAATTGATTATCGAAATAATATTCAGGTAGTATGTAATTAAAGGCTTTAATTGTACCAATAACGAATAACGCATAATATTTATTATTTTATTCGATAAATTCAGTTATATCGTCGCGCAATAATCAAATCAGCGTTACGCTATATATTTAACGTTGTAGAGTAAAAAACACTGCCAATGGTTATTATTTTACACAGTTATTATGTATGCCAGTACATAACAGCAATGACTCACCCACACATTCTATATATTATACATTACATAATGCAATAGTAGGTAAACAAAACTCGATAGTTTTTTAATAGTGCACTTTAAAATTTGCAAAAGTGTGACATATATTATATGGATACTTATATTGTTTTGTTGACAAAAATAATTCTATTAGCTACGGTGATCTCATATCGAACGATTCGATTTTTTTTTTAAAGTGATTATAGTGCTTGTTATTATGCTTAATATTTTTTTGTTCTTTTAGGATTCGAGATTGTTATTTATTATTAGTTATGAACCTATAAATTATAACACTTAATTTCCCAATGGTATATAAAATATTATGTATTGGATATAGACATAGTACCAATAAAATTAAAAATTCATATTTATCATTATATAAACGGTTTAAGATTTAAAGCAAATAAAGACCAAAACATATAAAGTCTATTGGCTGATCGGCGGTGACTATATCAAGTAAATATTCAAGATCATGAGTGAGTGGTTTATTTTTAAAACTAATGAATTTTATTAGGATTTAAAACTTAAAATATTATTTCCATTTGACATGATTTTGATATAGACTGTAGATGTGACTACTGATATATTATATAGGCAATTTAGCTACTACTGGCATAGCCGAATTTAGATATATGAAATAATAAAGTAAGTTGGAAATATAATTATATGAAAATAAGTATACATATTACATATTATAGTTATTTTGTTTAATGTAATAATTAATATGTTTTTAATCAAATGTTATCTTAGGCTTTAGTGCATGGAAAATAAAAAGATCTGGAATCGGAACATCAATAGAAACCTCGTTTAAACTTAAAATATTTTTGAAACTGATAATAGTCGAGACTTTGAGAGTCGGTATCAAAGACATTTTTTCACGTAATGTCTGTAATCGTTTCATTATTATATACATGAATTATATTGGAACTAACATCCACGGCTATGATTAATGAAACAGAAATTTTGTTTTTACTAAGAACCAAACCGAGACCTGAACCAACGCGTTTTTGCTTCATTCGATATTTCAGTTCCTGTGTCATCCTGCAAAATTTGAACATGTCGTTTACAGTTATAGTTACGTTTTGAAACAATTATCACTCGACCACCCGAATGTTAAAACGGTGGCGGAGACAAAAATATTATGTAGTCTTCTTTTTTTTGTTATTTTATAATTGGTCATTAAGCGGGGACATAACTTTAAAATAACTTCTTGGCCAAATTATTAATATATGAAAAAAATCTGCGTGAAAGCGTTTTCTTGCAATTATATTTACATGTCCGAAATAAGTACAAGAAGATACAAAATCTTGTTGCGGCGTATTTTTAAGACATTTCATAAATGGTAATTTCATAAACTATAATTTATTAATAAAGAATAGTTGTGAATTCACGACAATTATTTTTATATTTTAATAAAGGAATAAAATTACCACATTACTGTACACTGCACGTCGCTAAGTACAACGCACTCAAATCCTCACTCCTCGCGCGTGTCACCCAAATGTTTTCGAAGTATCATAATGCATAATTTTATGTATTTGATAATGCGTATATAATAATATATTTTCTGCGGCAATCATCGTCATTAGCATTGAATGGACGTCGCGCTTCCGATTGTCCAAAAACGGCCGACCGTCGATCGTGCCGGCCCCGCTTTTTAAACCCACCGCCTTCCGTATTATTCGGTGGGTCGTGCAGCGGTCGGTCGCACGCGCGTGCGGAAGGACGAATTTTTGCGTCAAAATTAATATCGTTGTCGATCGCTTCCGACCGGAAGAGGCGGATAGAGCTGCTACAGACGACCGTGCGTGTGTGCCGCCGAGTGCGATGACACTGTTGACGTACTCGCTGGCATATTTTATATGCGTACTTATACTTATGTACTATAACAGTAGTGCGGCGGAGAAAAACGTCGGTAGAATATTATTATATGCCACGTGATTTTCTTTGTTTCTCCCGGTTTCGTCATTTTTGGTAATTTATGATAAATATGCAGTTGTATGCGCCGACGACATAATATTGTAGTATAGTTCACATTAAAACGGCGTCCGCGCTCGACCTCGTCCGGAGCTCGTCCTACGATACGATCTTATATCCTTATAAATGGCATTTCGTACGCGGAAAAAAAACAATCGGCGATTATGACGACGACGACTGACCCGCGCCGCGCCAAAAGTCTGATGGCGGTGCGATCCGTGTAGGTTCTCAATGCCGAAAAACAAAAATATATTTGACCGTCGTCCATAATACATCGGCCGGGGACGATGATTTTTTCCGATGTTGTTTACCAATATTTTCTACTACAATTTCAATAAAAATATTATACGTCTGCGTGTGGTCTGTCTGTGGTTGTTATGCTATTATTGCAAACTAATAAGGCTAAACGCTTATTGCGCGCGCATTTTGTATTAATATGCGTTCGGCGATCGTAGATTATTCGATTTATACAACGTGCAATACAAAAGTTGTTTTCTGTAAGGTCATGATTTTAATATTATTTGTTTTTCTACAGCCTTATCTGCGTGTATTTAAACGCAATTATATATTATATTGTTACAATGTTAATTCGAAGACAATAATAAGTACATTTTTTTGTCATTGCAATTATTAAAAATAGAATAAAAAATGTATCAAGCTTTTATTATAATAAATGTTTTAACACATTATACGGATTTTTAACGTCTTGATTAATAAGAAAAGGCCCAATTAGATACTATTATGAATGTGATGATATTGTATATAATGCTATATACATACTATATATATATATATCATTTAGTTTTTTTTCCAAAACTTTTTTCGACAAATGTTTTTAACGCGTATCTATGTAAGTACGTATTGTAAGTACCATTAATATACAGGATTGAGTATGCGCACCACTTGCAATTTTTTATTTAAGAATTAATTTATTTAAATTCGGATTTTTGGAATTATTAAGTATACTTTACGGCCATAAATTATATTAATTAGATTTTTTTATCGTTTAATAAATGTCCTACAATAGTTCAAATTTATTATTTTTTTAAATAACTAACGTTCTTTACAGTACATTTTTAATCAGACAATTTTGTTTTAAAAAAAAGAAGTAACTAAATCATAATTCTAACGAATAATTTCTGAGTTTATTGAAACGTAAAATATAAAAAGAATAATATTCCTTAAAAATTGGAAAAATATAAAATAGATGTAATACTAGATATTTAGAATAGTCGGACAATTGCTACAAATAAAATATTGATGGGTGGATTATAATTAATATTAGTAACATTTTAAAATCATTTCATATCTCTCAATTTCCTCAATTATAAACGTTCTTAATGATAAAACTTAGTATATGAAGTTATATAACTCAAAAACTACTCATTCAAATTTTGATTTAAATACATCAAAATTTTCAAAAAGTCATTCAATTAGTTTTTTTACAGGAAAAAGATATTTTTTTTTTTTTAAATTTAACACCATTATAGGATACTAAATGGTATTAAAATCAAAGAACTTGAATATATCATAAAGGCAAACTTAAAAGGTTCAAAAATCAGAATTTGAATAATTTAGTTATTAAAGAAAATTACTGGAGTGAGTTTGCTCGGTGAATCATCCTGTATAATAAGTATATATTATACTATTTAAACATCGAAAAAAATATGTACAACTGCTGAGCATAATTAAAAACACATGTGTTAAAACCGTTAACAAAGACAAAATTAATTATTAGTTTTATGTGATATGTTTCAAGTTCAAATTATAAACAATTTATTATTGTAAGTATAAATTATAGGTATTTTATATACAATTAAAATTAAAACATATATCAAACGTAATAAATTTAACTAATGTTCAATATAGAAATTATTGTATCATTGTTAAAGTTAAATCATAATAATATGTATTATTTTCAACTGATATCCACTGTTTTACAGAGGTCAGCGAATACAAATTATAGTCTGAAGCCAGTGAAGAATATACCTACTATTAATTTAATATATTATTAAGATATCAATATTTAATAAATCCTTGAAAAATGCATATAATTAAAGTTGACATATTATACTTAATAATATATCATTATAAATTATGATTTGTTTAGTATTTAAAATTGTTCACAATATTTAATCACATCTATGTTTTTTGAATTTTGTATCTACATATTAATCAGATTAACAGTTGTGTAGAATTTTTCTATTTTTAATTGGCATTATTTATTTTTTTAAGTACATATTATTATATATGTATTATACCAATTACAATATATAATTGTAACTATATATTGTATTTTACTAACAATAATACTCAGACAAAACTATAATGAAGTTAAAAGTAACTTTTAAATTATTATTATCTGGCAAGTATAGGATTTTTTTTATTTTACTGTATACAAAATTAATTGATATTTTTATATAATTAAAAAAAAAACGATTCAAACTAATTAAAAACCAATTATTATAAATATTAATACACTTACGCCCTTACCTATATTTACGCTGTAATGACTAAGCGTATACAACTCATGGTTATTGTTATATGTAATAGTAGAAACGATTTATTGAAAATATTCTTAAAAAATATATACAAGTAGGTATGCTTTATATATTTTTAGTATAATACTCCATTTATAGTAGAATAATAAATTGTAGTATGTATGCCAAAATAGGAATATCTAAAAATTATAAATGTAATTGTCGGAAAAACTTGCATCTTGCGATTTTAACGTATAATATATGAATAATAGAAACAAAATGCCGTCTATTAAAATAAATGTGCTTATCACAATAAAAAAAAATGAAACTGTTTTATTATTATTATTTTTAAAGGTTTCACAGACATTTTTTATTTTTCTACTTTTTATTAAATTTAAATCAAAATACAAGTTATATCAAAGAAGTATATCTGTAACAAATGATAATTTATATAGCTTATACATTTTGTTTAGTTTATTTTTTGAAACATATTTATTATATTGGTTCAAGTCGTTCTTTTTTAAGTGATTATTAGTTATTGCAATGAAGGCAGATTGTTGTGGATTTTTCATAATTTAGTGTGCTCTGTATAGTTAGTGCAATTGCAAACACTATACATATGCTTGATTGTACTAAGTTTTCTTTGGATAATATATTATTGTCACATGTTATTGTTGTTGTTAGTTAAAGCATGTATTATATTATACTTTTAGCCTCATAATCTTGGAAAATAATATGTTTTACTATTTTTATTTTGTGGAATGGAGGGCGTAAAAAATAAAATGCTCAAGGATGTCCCGCAGACCTCTTATGCGAGGGGAAAAACCAACAGAGCGATTAACCTGCGAAGAATTCCTTACAGTCGAACACCTCCTTATGCACTGTCAAAATCATATGTAAACCAGAAGTAGCTTAGAGATACCAGACATCCTCTTTGAAACTTTGAGCCCAACGAAGATAACAGCAAAAAAATTATTTTATTTCTCAAACTTATTGATTTGTATAACTCAATCTAATGTGTTGTAGTAACGTTTTATTTTTATTTTTGTGTAAACTAATAACATTAATAAGTTGTTGATGTTGTACCAAGAATAAAAAAAAAAATTTTAATTATGCTTACGGACAAAATGAACAAAATTCATTAATGAAAAATTCGTCTTGTCGTATTATAGTATTATAATATATTTTAGATTATAAAAGTACCGACACAGCTACAATAATTATACAACTTACTCATTTTGACATTAAATTGATTGCTCGTTGATTTGAACCTTGGAAATAGAAACATAATTGTTTCCAAAATATATCACGAGTATTATATTAATATAATACGTATTGCGTGAGTAGACTAGTAAACATTTTGCTTTGAATTCGTACAGTTTCAGTATTTAGACCATCTTAAGCGTGAACTACAGCACTCTTCTGAAAAAAAAATACAGGATAATTTCGTTTTAATAAGGAAACCTTGTACACTGTTTCACAATTTCTCATTATAAGCGTGCACGATATATATAATATACACATTTTGCCATTAGGACAATATTGCGAGATTCGGCGCAGGACCGCGTGTTAATTTGTTGTATATTTACGACAAACAAATTGAACAACTCTGTTTAATGTCAATAATTACAATCAATGCGAATCTCGTTTTTAAAAAATGGCTACATTAAGGAGCAGCAAACCTTGAATTCATTTGAAGAACGTAATGAATTGATAGCATCAATCTATTTTAACGTGATTTTATATTGTCTACGCGTAATTTGGTCTGGACTGAACTTTCGACGGCGGGCCGTTAAGTATAATGGATATTTGTTTATTATTATATGTCGTAAATTTAATATAGGGCCAATGCCGTGGTTAAGGAACACTACATTAAATGTGGGTGAATTAAAATTATTGCACTGTAAGAATACCATAAATATTTTTTAAAAAAAGTCTACATGCTTATGATTATATGATTAATTAATTAATCCGACTAAAGTTTTCAAGTACGACCAGCTATATATTTTTAATATAATTGTTTAAAAAAAAAAAAATAACTATTAATTGTACACTCCATTGTTCAGTTTCTGTATAGTACTTGTCCAAAGAATCAATTATAATTGAATATTATTTCGTGTTCTATATGAAGTTTATTATTATTTTTTTTTTTATATAGACATATTTTTATACAAATATCAAACATAATATTTTAGATCGTTAAGATCAGAGGGTTTGAATGACCAGAAAGTCCTTCGATGGTTATATTATATCTAATAATAACAAAGTATAATACCTATTATAGTTTGAATTATAGATAATAAACGAACACTTAGTCACACCAAATGAGTGAAACAGATAATAAATAGCATATTATCTACATAAAATGTATTACAATATTATATTCTGTACAATTATTGTATTTAATATTTTAATATTGGCACATTGCACAATCGCATTATTTTTACAGTTGGTGAATTGTATTACAATATCAAAATCGTGATTAATTATAAACGTAAGACGTGATACACGAAGAATCGAATATGTTTTGTGGACTTGTATTCCCTTGTCCTTGTTGTTTTGGTACATCAAAATATTTAGGATTATAATATTGTATCATATTATATTTACTATTATTTCACGGAAAAATATTTCCATTATGTTCTGTTTTAATAGAATAATATTATTAAGTGAGTAATAAAATATATTACTCAATATAATTGGTATGTAATTTAACATTTAACAATTTTTATTTTTTATTTTTAAGTAAACAAAACACATAAGTCACTATCAAAACTGCATTGTACATTGTATAACATTCGGTACGATAAATAACGTTGAATCAAAGGTTTAAGATATTATTCTAAAGAAAAAAAAATAAATTGACTAATTGTAAACCACGATTTAAAAAAAATGAAAAATGGCAAGCAAAAAATGTGTTTGGTTATTTAATATATTAAAATATTATTAGCGCCGTTTTTCAAATCATTTATTCCATACTCCCAGAGGTATGAACAATAAATATTGAATGATTTATAAATTTATAATATAATTTAAGAAACATCATATAATATGTCTGTACTTAATATTACTTTGACAGTTTTCACTTTTGAAATACGAACAAAATTACAGTAAATTATACATTTTATTATAGTAAAAAATATTTTTTTATTTCACATTCACTCAGTCATTTAAATCATGTTTTGTGGATAATTTATTACAATTCGTATATCATCCACGTAATCACTGACATATAGGTATAAATGTATACAGTAACACGAATATAGGTTTTTTTTTTTTATCAAAACCGTAAACAACGAATAATAAATTGTGGAATTTGTTTATACATCGTACATACGCTACTGTACATCAGGCGAAACATTGACGTCGAGTTATGTTTTCTAAACAAATTACAATCGAATTATTCGACCTCCCATACCATTTTTGTTTATTTTCGTTATTATACATACAGTACTAGTATTTAATGTTTTATCGTCAAACCAACCATTTCATATGCTCGCATATTTAAATCGCATGTTAGCTTACCCTAGTATCATAAACATATTATATTATAACTTTTAATACAGCGTAGTTAATTTTTAATAACATGAGTTCACACAACTATTATTATTGTTATCACGACAATTAAGATAATTTTAATTTCATTATTGGACTTATAATTTTGATTTATACCATTGTTTATAGACTTATAGTATACTTTTCAGACTTGCAGTAATTACTTTATGAAAAAAAATTTGACATATTCGTATAAATCATTTGTTTATATTTGAATGGTGTTTTCAGTTTTGGTATTAACACGTTTGGTTTGATTTTTTCATTATCATTATAGTTTAGTATAATATAGTCTTATCAAAGAAAAAAAATAGAACATGTCGTGAAAATTAACATATTACTTGTATAAATAACTATACTTAAGTTTTTAAAAACTAAATTTTGATATTTAAAAATATCGAGTACATAGTATATAGGTGATAAACGATTGAAATTTTATCCTAAATATTCAATTTTTTGCATATTAGTTTTCGTTAAGTTCATTATTTACAACTATTTACTATTCAGAATAGTTATTCTTGAACTCTTCTAACCATCCATCAGTAATCCATTGTAAATTTAACAACATGTTAATGTTTTGTTATAAATTAAATATTTCTAGTAATAATTATATGATTAATAATATCAAATTCTAAATTAGGAAAAATATATGTTAATTATTCTGTACTTTTTTTTACGACGATGAAAAACTAGGATATTGAAAAATATATTAATAACAGAAACGCATGACTTCAATAAATTGTTGCTTTTTATCGAGTCAATCTTACACTGATAATAATAAAAACTGTAGTAATATGTATATTATAAATTATAGCACATATGCTGATCGAATTTTTGTTTGTATAATATTAATATTATAAATTGTATTAATATACAGATTATGACTACGATCAGTATAGTGTTTTGGGTTCAACAAACGATTTTCCACGGACATCTGGCAACAAGTGCGCATCACTAAACTCCCCACTGGAAGTGCGCCCTTATTCGCGGTCGAACAAGGGTGAACTTTCTCACCCCATGTGCATGATGGTAATATAATACGTGGCCACGTAATAATGTTGTGCGGGGGATAGTCGAAAAAGGATTGTCTTTTTTTTTGACTGGATTATCGCGTAATAATTCGATACGTCAGAGGGTTATTCGCAAGCGGTTGATTTATGATAAGGGTTTGGTAAACGCGCATTTGTTTCGAACGAAATAAACGTGCACTTTATAATAATATTATTGAATCGATGGACACTTTAGTACCCAAGTCATTTCGTAATCCCGATTAAAAATACGTTTGGTTGAGCACGCAGTGCCTGTCACCGCTAAATTAAATTCCTACAACAGTAATCATTGCTGCAGCTATAAATAATATAATGTATATACTTATATATGTATATTATGTACCTGCTATATTTTTACCGTGTGCGAAACACTGCGGACGTGGTATTCATGTGGCATGTTCGCTCGTGTTATTGACACACGAAACTTAACACGTGCGATGTTCAACTTCGATTACGAATACTCAATTTAGAATTAATTCGTTATTAGGCTCCCCTCGATCTGCAACGAAGCCATTAAAATAATAGCCTTTGATATAATATTATACAATATACCTACTAGTATATACGAGTGTGTAACGGTTATAAAAGCACTGAATGCCTGTGACATAAATTGTTATCGTACATATAACGTTTATTAGCGAACTGCAGTTGAGCGATTTCTTAGTAAGCTAACACGTGTTTTCATCTCGAAATGTGAAATAACGCCACTGATTGTAAGCACTAATGAAATATAATAGATAGATATAAATAATATTTATGTATTATCAATTATTACTTGTAAATTAAAATTATAAATGTTCGTTTTTTTTGTTTTTCAATTTTTCCCATTACTCAAATATACCTATTGACTCGACTTAATGTCAATATTCACCACCTCCGCACTATAAAAATCTCAAATGTAACTGAATTATATATTGTTATATTATAGGGTTTGATCGCATTAACTGCTTTCCAAGGTCGTCAATACCGTGGAACTTACACCTTATAGAAATTCCTATATAGTATAACAGCGTACCAAAGAGCACAATATATGCGAATTATTTCCGAGAACACGAACCTCGGAAATATAAGATTAACATTGACAGTAATCAAATGCTGAAATACTCGGTATTGATAATCATTAGCACACTTAAGGTTTAATCTGTGATTAGCACATTTTCATGAAGAGTTTTTAATCATATTGTATCATATACAAATATAATATTACACAATGATGTTTCTAACTGATACGGAACATAGATACAAAAGGTCAGTCTACTAATATTTAATAATATGACAACATAGAACGTTCGTTTAGGACGTGTCGTATTATTAAATTGATTCAATATGATAAATCGAGAAAGATCACAATCTAATTGATCTTTAATCCCACGATGCCCGACTGTATAAATGGATATCTGATTTATACGTAACCTACTTGAATGCGTAAAAACTAATGGTCGAAGTTTATGTTAATCGACATCCTTGCGAATAATTGTACGGAGGAGTAAACAAAACGGAATAATTTAATTACAAATAAATACAAATCTCTTGTCGTTGGAAGTATTTTTAAGTTTTATATAACAGTAAAAAATCAAAAAATCAAAATATACCTTCAGTGAAGTTTAATAGTTTTTATTATTTTTTGGTTAAGTGGATTTGGTTAAAAATATAATAAACATCACATTTGATTATTGGTTCATGAAAATTAAAAGAAAACTTATTTTTTATTATATATATATATATATATATATATATATAGGGCATTGTATTAGGTTGTGTTAAAAGTTCAATTACAATATAATTAATGCGAAAAACTATAATATTTTTTTACAAACGACCATTTTTAACTTCATAACTCTTCTCTTAGTTTATTTTATTTTTCATAGTTTTTCGTGTACCCACTTGGGTTATTTTTAAAAAGTTGTAAGACTCATTAAGTTATTTCAAATTATTTGTAACAAAGTTTGGTAGGCGATAGGCGATCGCATGCTTAGTATACTGTATTTGTCCAACTTGTGATTGTATGCGCGTAAATATCCAACAATTAATTTATTGGTCGGTAGCATAGATTTTCAATACAACGAAATAATAGTTTTGTTTTTCTTTTTAACCGAGCCATTTTGTATAATAATTATAAGATTTTTGAGCGTACAGTTTTAACGACAAGATCAATCATATTCTTTTAGAATTAGTATTTTAAATTTTTCATAGTTTTACATCAATGTTTTCGTTTGCTATACCTACTTATTAATTATTATCAACAACAGTTTTCCAATGTTTGATAAATGTATCAAAAAGTGTTAACGGAAAAAATTAGAAATTTAGTACTTGATTTAGTAGAACTGGATAATTTTGTTTTTTATTTATCCTTAATCGTATGTTACCCTACCTCCTCCCCCACCATCGCTAACAAAACTAGATTTTGTTAATCTTTTTACATCTGTACTCTGTACTCACCGTACAGCCCTGCAGGACTCGTTATATAATCGGCTCGTGCGTCGTCTACCGCAGTCTTGTACCTTACTCGCGGAACGCGATTACGTCGTGACGTACACGTAGTTGACGATGGTGCGTCAGTATGACATAGTGATGCTGATGATGTGTGCGAAACAGTTTGGGCCCGATGACCGGAAACGTCAGCGGGTTTTCGTCCGCATGGCACCCATCTGCCGGCCACGCAACCGTTCGGGAAGCACAACGTCGGCGTACACGGTCATGCACGTTTCATCGATCGCAAGCGACGGGTATGCTTTGCGGGGGGGAGGGGCATTGTTGTTATATTATATCCAGCGATCGCCGTCCGGGCACTGCCGCCGGAACAGTCGACAGTGCGTCACCGGATCATCGTGCGTGGTCGATAGGGCAGAAAAGAGCGAAAACGTTTCGGACGTGCGACCTGATCGTCGACGAGTAACGTTATAATATATAGGCAGTAGGCACATCACGCACGTGTCCCGATGACCGGTGCAGCTAAATTCCGTCGTAGCCGCGAAAAGCGCGTCAATCTGTTATTTTTGCAGTCGACCTGCGACAGGCTGCCCCGTAGTAGCGTGCAAATCCGTTCCGAAATGATATTATGTCGATGTCGTGTGGCTAGCTGCTCGCCGAGCGGCCGCGGCCACGATGGCCAGCGGCGTCCACGAGCGTTTTCCGGATAGGAAATCGTCGCGCGTGCGTGATGCTCGGGGCCCCGGTCGCCTCTGCGAATACGGTAGTGCGACAGACGAGATGCAATGCCTACCGCCGGTCACCCCGCACGTGCGCCCCGGCCACGAGGCGTGTCGGCGGACGGTCTGGTCGTTTCGCGCTGTCGGCCCACGCCAGACACCCCGCGAGTCATCAACGGCCACAACTTCGATAATATAATATATATATATATATGTGTGTGTGTGTGTGTGTGTGTGTGTGTGTGTGTGTGTGTGTGTATTATACGAGTATGCCGTCACTGTCGAGCACCTGAACTGCCACTATACTGGCGCGGTACATATGCGACTACGATCGAATATCGTGATTTTATTATTTTTTATTTTTGTTGTAAGATGTTTTTTATCGGTGCCCGCTAGAAATACGTTTTAACTCAAATTGGGTACATTTCGTGATTATTTAAACGTTCGTTGATTTATATGTTATTATTCCATAACGATATTATCATAATATATTATGTTATGTTTACGCGTTGACTTAATCAAATACGCGTTGCAATGATACTTTACGTTTATCAAATTCTTTTGTTGTCCGCAAGTTTAGACACCAATACTGCAATATTTTGGTACAGCGATATTAATATACCAAAGTAACTAGGATTTTATATTCATCGCGTAAATAAAATATCTGTTTTCTATTTATCTGTATTGACTTAAATAATATAGTACTAAGATTGACAGCGGTTCAGCTGATTGCGCAAGCTGTCGAATGCTGGTTAATATATACATATATATATATATATATGAAGTGTGTCGTATGGGTTGACCTAAATTAATTTAACAAAACTAAATATTTAAACGCTAATGATGATTTACTTGATTAGAATTTTTAGGAGATACTAGTTAAATAGGTAATTTAAAATAATATTTATATTTTTTTAATATTGTACCTATTGAAAGTGAATTATTCAACTTAATACAGTACTATAAGAGATTTTAGAAATTCATTGAAAACTTGATCGTTAATTATTAGTTTTATATCCTGGTTTGTAGGTACCTACATAAAAAATTGTTAAAAATAGATAACAAGTATATATGTATACAAACCAAAATTAATGAATCATTATGATTGAAAATTTAGATAAATTTATAATTATAGTTATTTTAATCAAAACGTTTTTGAATTGAATAAGCTTTAAATGACTATATAGTTAATGGAATAGTAAACGAAAAGTGATAATTTGGCCATCTAAATTAAAAATAAATCACTAATTACTGGAATCTATTGAGAAAAATAGTCACTACTATTTAAAAAAATAAAGTTGATTTTTTCGTTTGTAGGTACAATATATAAGATGATAATCATCAGAAAGTAAAGCTTATGACGTCATAGGATGCGCCTGTACATAATTAACAGTGTTGAAAGATTGACTGCAGGATACTACTATACCTTCTATAATCATATTAATATAAAGGTATACGATCAATTGAGTTCGATTATATTATAATATTTACTATCGGCCAAATCTCGGGGATTGCTAATTTATAAGAATCATTTAAAAAAGGTTTGTCTATTATCCATACATAATGGCCGCTTGGCCTACACAGACAAGGGTAAATAAAGAATTACCTCGTTATATCATATAAACATCGAGTATATATCATATTGTTTATTTAGAACAATACATCATTTCGGACGAACACTACGGCGGCATGATATTATAATATGGTCGACTGCAAACGTTTATACACGTCATAACACGCGCAACACACGATTTATCGGAATAAAAATGTTTGTTTTGCCCAGGGTGTACTCGAGTAGGCTATATAGTAACCTAGCCGCGTACGTATAGCATAAAGTAGGTTTAGACGTATTACATAGTAGCCGACCGGCCACGCCTAGACAATGTTATTATTATTATAGTAATAATATAATATAAAATTTAACGGGCGTTTACCTAGCTATATTTCGTATGCGGCGTATTGAAAACAACCGAAAGCAGCAGCGGTACGCGTTATCCTTTTTGAATGAATGTTATAAACATTGTGTGGGTTTTGCTGATATTACGGGCACTCTGGGCGTGTGAAAACGACTCGTCAAAGAATCGTATAATTAGAATAATATATAGAATACAAAAATTCGACAGACGTTTAGTTATGAATTATTATGATACAAAATCGAACAACGCGCTACGATGAGTATATAATAGCATCATTTGCGTCCGACAACGAACAGACAATTTCGATAGTACCTATATGATGTACACGATCAAATTAAAAAGACAATTTTTTGTTTTAGTGATGAGCAGGGACGAGTAGAGCGACTATACTTGGTAAATGCGAGCAAGTATAAATAACTCTGGTCAAAAATATAGTTGTTTTTTTGTCAGTTGTCAATCAATTTTGAATTCCGAAAAAAGAATTTTTAATTTATCTAGCCATATGGGTATTCCGTTAATGTTTACGATGTTATTAAAAACATTTATTTGTGAGAATTATTCAGAATATTTCTAAACACCATAAATTACAATGTTTTGATAGGAAATCTAGCATATTATTATTGATAAGTTGACGTATTTTGTTTAAAATTCTTTATTTACAAAGAATAAATACAAAAGAAGTGTTGAAAAGTCTGAGACATTTATAACTAAATACAGATGGAATCGATAGTTTCACTCAGGATTGTTTACAATGATTTAATACCAAAATATAAAACAATACACTCAATTAATTGTATAGTCCATTTCTTTTAAGTTATTTTTAATATACTTAGCTATAATTTACTATCTTACTCAGAACTTACAAATGTTTATATATTGTAGTATATCTAGTGACGATTGCCAATTGGTATTTAACTATTTAAGTATAATAAAGTATTTATCAAAGTTATAAATAAGCTGTTGACTGTATAGCTCAAGTAGGTACTTAAAATATGAATTGCAATATGTATCTCTGTGAATTAAATTATATAATAAATAAAATTTAAATAAGATAATTGATGCATTTGAATCGAATACATATATTATTTAATTAGTGTAACTCAAGTATGTCATATCAGTCTAATCGAGTATTGACTTTTCTCCGAACAAAATAATATAATAATTAATCACGACACAAATGATTTTCAAGAAAAAACATCATCATTACCTACGATTAGTAGATGGTTACTATAATTAATGGTAATTGTATAATATGTAAAAATAACTACTTTCGTTTGGGTAATCGTTCGTGTTAATAATTAGTAATATTAAGTCAGCTTTCTGAATTCTGTCCATACTTTCGTAAATATGGTGTGCGCAAGTAATACCCCAGTTTTTAGGTACTAACTTACAACGGGGAGCCTCAACAAAATGTGTAAAACGCACACGTCATTTGCATCAATTCGTAATGTGTCACTGCAGACTGTACAGCGTACGCCTTTGTAGAGCATCCAAAATCATTATTATTGTTTTATTTTTGAAGGCTCCCTCGGTACAACATTTATTGCGGTTTAAAACTAGAAACATTTTTGAAAAGTAGCCGTTACCATGTAAGTACTTGGTATAAATAGTAGATAACGTCGCACCAATATGAACGTATCATAAGGCATAACTGTATTGATAGAAAATCGAAATTTCGAAATGCACACCAATCTTAAATGCGCGATCGACCGGTTTTATTGCGAGTCCGATAGATATTAAAGAAATGGGTTATTATATTATTATTATTATTATTATTATTATATATTTTATATATTACCTATATTCAATATGTTTATCGCTTGTGGTCACGAAAGAGAACGGACACATCACGGCGGTCGTGTTTATTAATTCTGGTTACCGCTAGTCGACTGTAAATAATTAATATAGCTACTTAATAAATATATACCTAATATAAATATTATTATAAACATAAAATTTATAACATATTAAAGGAAAAGAAAATATCAGTTCTAAAATTTGTATATACGAATATAATACTATAATCAGTTAATACCAGAATATATATTATTATTCGGTTATCCTTCTGGATTATGCAGTGAGTAGGCAAATAATAAATATTATATCTATTATATATGATAGAAATAATCATTATTGCTATCATGATTGTATATTTATTTTTATCATGCTATTAAGCGAAACCAAAATTTATTTGTATAGCGCCTATAAGGTGGAAAGTAGTTAGTTCGTGTATTTGTATTATATTTATATATTTATATTAGATGGGTGCTCATCAGAATTTTTTTATATTTATCAGTTATCACTAATAATAAAAATAATAATATTTTAGAATTGTCGATATTTTCACTTTGTAAATTATACGGACTACATTGAAAAAAATCATTACCTAGTCTACAATGTACGAGTAAAACGAAAATATTTGACATATAAAAAAAAACAAACAGACAGACAGCTCAATTATATTATTTATAATAGGATTTGTTGACCACTAGACTCTAATAGATATTGTTTTTTTCTATTTAAAAAAAAAAAAATATTCGGGTCAAGTTTAAAATTGAATTTAGAAAACAACTATAATGGATTTAGAAAAGTATTAAAGCATTAATTTTAAGCATATAATTTAACATGCATTATACTATTTATACTTATACCATCGTCGTGTACTTAATACTTTAAAATTATAAAATTCAATTATAAATTCATTTTCGGTCGATTATAGAATTATTAACATACTTTGTAATTAATTATTAAAATGTATACAATTATAATTTGAGAAATTTGCTGTACCGAACAAATAATGAAAATACCTCCAGACGCATATTATTATAATGGCGAACAGTTTATTTTAATTAAAATAAATCATTAATATCAACATATTATATAGGTTTAGCAACGTGTTTCACTTTTTCCTAAACTTTTTTCTCAATGACTTCACATAAATATGCTACCTGAGTTTAAACACGTTTACCTCGAAACGACCGTCTACCTGTCAACCGTGTAATAATTTATGTCCCACGCAGCTCTCCTGTTTAGGCGTGAAAAAGAAACAAAAACAAAAGTCATACACATTTATTCGCTGTCCCCTGCGTATTATGAAGTGTTGTGCGATTCTTCCGTAGGACGAGCAATTTATCTCGGCCGCGTATCTGTACCTGCAGTGCTCTAAATTTAGGTCGACCAGTTGCTAAATTTAAATGCCAACCAAACTCCATGCGCATATCATATTATAGTATACATACCTAAACCCGCTGCGCACAGAGTCCGTGCAATTAGCGCGTGAATTATAATTATTATTAATTGACATCGGTATATAGTACGAAGGAATGGCGATTGAATAACGTGTCGAACAAAACAAATGTTACATACAATGCTGCAGTGTATAATATATATATTGTTCATTGGAAAACCGAAAGTGTGAGGTGAAACAAATTGTAATATGTAAAAAAAAAAAAAATTATCGATAAATCATACGCATTCTTACCGTGAGTATAATTTTCGATAATTATTTACCGATAAACAAATTGATATGCGGTATAATAATTTCTTCGAACCCATGTATTATAATAAAATGTATAATCAGCATTATCATGGCATTGATAGTGCGTTATTATGATAAATATTTACGCTTGAAGGTTGAATATATTTGTGTGTACAGTTGTATTCGTTACTTAATATATTATATTATCTGTATTAACACAGTACCGTATAGGTACACAGTAACTACACGGATTTGGTATTTTGTAATTAATGAAAAAAAAAAAAATCATCAAACAAATCTCGAGAAATTTCATTATAAGCGTTCAAAATGTTCAGCTTTATTTTGTCGCACTGCTATATAATATTATTCATAAATTACAATTCTAATTATTATTAATTAATAAAAATAAAAATAACCGTATGACTGTATGAGGCGTAATTGCCGCGAATAATAATAATTTAATAATACGTTTATTGTAAAAAAATAAACGTGTCATAAAACATCTAAATTTAATATTGTTTTTATACAATTAGTATGTGTCTTCTTGGGACTGAGCCTGGTGACCGTTGTATACGTATTTTGCGGAAAAAACGCGACGAGACACTATGGCCGAGTTATATATTATGTATATAATTAATGTTTTATGCGACACAGTACAATACGCGTATAGATTATGGGTATACCGAGACAGAGCAAACGTTTTTGTCGTGACAGATCGGTAGTGCAACGACGACAGCATAAGATTTTTTTCGGCTATACAACAGCGTGCGGGAAAATATAAATCAATTTCGTGAGGACACGTCATATAATCTGACAGTCGGTCACACAGCCGACACTCTATACGGGACGCCGACAAAATATTACATAAAACTTCATGCAGATCTGCACCGAACGCCACATGATCGCATCTTGCATGTATCGTGACATAAGTGTTTTAATAATATTGTCATTCATTTTGAGCAGTGCGCACAGTATGCGACGGGCTAAATATTATATTTTTTTTCTAACGTTGTGACAACCGCGTGGATACGTAAAAATGAAATCGAATTTTTCTTTTCTTTTTACAGCCCGGGACTACGATTATTTATAAATATATACATACTTGCTACGCAGTGATTATTGATTATAAATTACATTTTAGTATAATTTATTGATTTTTTCATAGAAAAATATTTTTCATAATAATATGTATTAATTGTAACATTTATGATGTACCTTCATAAGGTTTTGAAAAGTTATTATTATTTGTACAAATTCACTTTTACCGGATTTTCGTCGTTATGTTATCTTTCGATATACACATCAGTAACTCACAATATATTATATTATATTCGAATATTATTATATAATTATTTATAGGTATTTAAAAAATAATTCAGATGAGCTAAGTGTTAAGTTAAACGCTCATCAATCATTTATGATAATAAAAATACAATTTAGGTATTATTATAATACTAAAATCTGAAATCAAGAATACATTTGGGTTTTGATATAGTACCTACTTATATGATAAATTATGATAAAGTGGGTTTAAGTAATTACTTCATTTGGCTATTTCACGCGTTTGTTATGCATAATACTTAATGTGCATCATGATAATTGAATTGTATGCATAATTATCTATCGAATAAAATAATCATAAAAATTAACTGATATATATTGATTAATAAATATTAATTTAGTTTATTAATTTATAATAATTGATCATTGCATTAAAAATTGCTTCCTTATCACTTAAACAATACAATATATTAACACGTAGTAGCGTTGGTACAAGTGTTCACTTTTCAACATTAACTTTGGAATTTATGCAAATTATTATAGTTTAGTTTCCGTATTTACAAGTACTAAATACCAACTTAGAGAGTTTTTAAAACTGGTTTTATAGATTATTACATTTAAAAAAATGTATGATATTAAGTATTTTATACATTTATTTTCAAAATCAAGAAGTTTAAATATTCCACATGCGAAGAAACAATTTTATTTTATACAGTGATTGCATTCATTGAAAAAAAAATATTTGATTTATTATCAATTATTTATAAGTAATTTTTGAAAAAAATAGGATATTACAGCTAATAATATTAAATAATATTAAAAATTAGTTTATAATAATATATAAAACTAAAATCACTTTTAAACTTCTTAATATTATACTATATAGTGAATAATGGTCACGTTGAAGAAATTTACAATTTTCCTAGATAGAGTATATTTTATGTTATGATACCAACGTTTGAAAATTAATTAATTATTTTTACAAATTTTTTGTTATAAAATTCTTAGGGAAAATTATACTGATGAAAAATAACAGAAATACGACTACAATATTTTTTAATTCCGAGATATTATTTTAATTACAGTTTTTTATATTTATAGTAATATCATCCCGGTGATAAATTAGTTAAAATACAATTCATTTTTAAATGTATTTTTTCAACAACACCATATTCTTTGTATGAACTTTGATTGACAACAAAATATTGTAGATCAAATAATGCTAGTTCAAAAATAAAATACAATTTAATGGGATAGCATTTTAAGTATTGAAGTCGTGTATATGATATTATATTATATAGGAATAATACTATTTAAGTGGAATAAATAAATATAGGGGATGGAGAAATAGGAAACCATAAAAAATTGATCACGTTGTATTCTTTGTCGCTTGTCGTATTAATATATTTTTTAAATTATTGCAAAATCTACTTTTTTGAATAGGTACACTTACCTATGCTATTTCGAAAATAAATTTCTTCTCTAAAATTTTAAGTGAGGATGCGAGGAATACTAAGTAGAAAGTCTTTAGATAGTTAACTGCCAAACACAAAAAAAAAATATTTACGATTTTCATCTTGAATTACAAACACGTATCCGTGTAATTGTCAAACACGTGAATACCTCGCTGTATTTGACCGCACAATCGATAAGCCACAGCTGATCAATAACCAATTCAACGACGGTAATACGACTAGCGATTGCAGTAATAGTATTTTTATAATAATAGTGTTTCGATCGCATCCTCGTTAATGTATAATGGATGACTAGAATTCAAATTACTCGTCCGCATTATTTTAACTGCGATGATTTCGATTTTTGCGTGAAATTAATATGTCTGTACTAACCTAACCCAACCTCGCCTGGAATATGTAAATCATTAGTACGTGCTAGTTTAAACTCTTTAAATGTTTATGCATAAGATATGTGTGAATCATTGTGATTATTGCGAGTATGAAAAATAAACGTCTCACGATTTTGATTATCGCATACATAATATGACGTTTTAGTGACGTTAATAGTTAACACATGCCTATCACAAAAAAGACTTATACAAAATGATTTGTTTTTAACAGCAAGCACATCGTTTAAAAATATACTTCAACATTCGTAAATATTTTAAATGCTTGTTTTTATACATTCAGCTGATAAGATGATTGAATAATATAGTAGTTGCAAGTGTGTATATCTCGCGAAATGTATAATGTGAACTGTTATTATCTAATTTTAATTAATATTAAATCAAGATTAATAAATAATTTAATCAAGATTTATAGCTGGATTATCATTTAAAAATCAAAAATGATAAATAATAATTTTAAAAATGTTGGAATCGCATATGTGCTTTCATCTTGTAAACCTTCTTTAAAAAGAAAATGTGTGGATTCACTATTCATTGCAGTTGAAAGAATTATTGCGCTGCATATTATATTTACAGATAGATTCATATAATATTTTGTGGACCGGTTTATGCCGTTTGAGCAACAATATATAATACAATATTTGAATATAAAAATAATAATATTTATAACAGTTTATGTCGTTTATGAGCAAGTTTTGGTATATAATAATAACAGTATATTATCAATTATTTCTATATTTTATTATTTTATTTGACAAATACTGTTGGCGTTACGACGTGTCAGAATATAACATCGAGTATAAGTTCATTATATAAATATGCGATTAATATATTACTTAACAATAATATATACTGGTCACCGTCATGAGTGAAATTACCTACTCAAAACACCATCTGTTAATTACCGTACGGATTACCGAATAAAGCTCCGGGTATCAATATCATATAAATTATTAAAATATTATCATTATGCTTATTCACATACATACAGTATAGACTACAGTGCGTTATCATTGAAGGGCAACCATCACGTCAGGATAACACAGGTACGTTTTCCTCGATACAGCTATAATAGTGCACACATAATATTATAAATGTATTAGTATTGTGGGTTTTATATGGGTATGAAGTTTAAGGTATATTTTATGCACGATTCCATTCGTTCTCAACGAAGAATTAATACGACGTGTGAACTAAACGAGAAAAAAAATGCTATATGCATTTTAACAAGATAAAATATTATTTGTTTCACTAAGATTTATCAAGGACGGGTAGTTGAGAAAACTCACATTCTCTCCAATATTGTATTTATTATATACTGTATACATCTATATGGAGTAATCCATTTAATGTAGTACTAATATAATTTAAAAAAATTATTAGTGTTTTTGAAAATATTTTTTTTGCATATATTTTAAGCAGTTATTGCAAAACAACATTTTTATTATTGTTTATCGTTCCTATTTTAATTTTTTTTTGCATTGTTTTGAATGAAAACTAAAATTTAATTTGTAATTTATAATTTTATATTTCGAAATAAAATATCATTTATAGTACTTCGATGTATATAAATTGGATTTTTAACGAACGATTTATGTAATATTATTTTATAAGCATTTAAAGTATAGATGATGAGTGAGGTGAATTAGTACTGAATTAACCCAAAATATGCATTAGTTCATTACTCTGCTCATTTAAATTTTAAATACTTTTAAGTTAACTATACCATACTAATAATTCAAAATTTTATTTTTATAGATCGAAATATTCAAAATAATTTTTTACTTGTTATTATTAATTTAAGTATATTTATGTTGTCATTCTAAATAATAAAATACTTAAAAACTATAGTAAAGTATAACTTATTTTAGAAAAACGTTGGACTTAACAACTTAAATGTTGTAAAAAATTGTTTTCAATAATTAATCGTTAATAATTTTTAAATTATGAATGTCTTACATTATATAGATCACCCGGTATGTATATGAGAATATATTGTGTGTGTAGAAGTTAAGGCCGTATATACTATATAGCTTTTAAACAACGATATAATATTATACTATTATTATAATGACGTGACAACCACCATCTTTCAAAATGTTGTTATTTATTTATCATTTTATGAAATAGTTGGCATATATAAATAATTAAGCACAGAAACATATATTAATACAGTCTTATTTGAATAAAAAAGATGTTATTTGTAAAAAAATATGCATTGACACAGTATTGCATAAAGTATAGTAGCTATAAGTATAAATACGTAATTTAAATTGTATATGTTCATGGATTTGATATTTTGTGATTAATGAAAATAATCAAATAAATCGCGATAAATTGCATTATAAGCGTCAAAATCATACAGCTAAATTGTGTCATGGTATTATATAATATTCATAAATTACAATTATAATTAATTTATAATAATAATCGTATAGGAATAACTGTATGAGGTGTAAGAGAGAAATGAGAATTAGGTTTCATCTTATTTCTATCGTTATGCTAAAACAATTATAATTATATTAAACTCATTTGTATTTAAACTAAATATTGTTAATTTTAATAAAAAAATTACTAACATATTATATTATGTTGTCTCGCGATTGTTTCAAACATATTTTACACAATTATTTAATTTAAATGTTTTTTTTTACAATTTTTACGTTGGCTTAAGGAAAAACACGATACTTAAAATTACCAATATACCCTATTTTTCCCATACAATTGGACCCATTGCAGTAAATAATAAATTCTAAAATAAAAAGTTTATTATACTTACTTGAACTGGTAACATAACCACTTGAAATTAAAAACACAAACTTAATGGATGGAAAAATTAAACGTGTTAAAAAACATTTAAATTTAATAATATTTCATTGTAGTTAGTATGTGTCCTCCTGGGGCTAAGCTTGGTGACCGTTATACGTTTTTTTCCACGTTTGCGGTAAAAACGCGACGAAACACTATGGTCACGTCATGAATATTATGTAATTAATGTTTTACGCGACTGTAAACTACGCATAAACCTAGACAAAGCTAACGTTTTCGTTACGACAGATCGGAATGGCACCGACAACAGCGTATGGTTTTCTAGGCTATAAAACGGTGCGCAGAAATAATTAAAATCTGTTTCGTGAGGACACATGTAATCGGGCAGCCGATCATACGGTCGGCACGCTATACGGGTCATCGGCAAAATATTACATAAAACTCCATATAGATCTGCACCGAGCGCCGCATGTTTGTATCCATCAGCTATCGTGACGTTCGGCAAACTTCGTTGGCGTTACGATATGTCAGATTATAGGTTCATAACATAATATAATAATATGCGTCTAATATATTACGTAATATTAAAATATACGCGTCACTGTTGCGAGTGAAATGCCTAGTCGATGCGTTAAATACTGTAGAATACCATATAGTACAATGCGGGAATCAGTATAAAATAATTATTTAGTAAATTATCATTATACACGTATTGCGGCCTATACGCATATTGATACTGCAGAGCATCATTACATCAGGTATGCGAGAGGTTAAATCGTCCTTGTGTACACCGATCACAGGATAACGCAAGTATGTTTTCCTCGAGACAGCCATAATAATGCAGCAGAACAGGCATAATACTATAAATATTGTGGATTGTAAATTGTTATAAAGGTATATTATACGCGCGATTCCGTTCGTATCCAACAAAAGATTACAACGTGTGAACTTAAAATACTTATCCCTGTCAGTCTTCAAAAAAAAAACGAGTATCTTTACTGCATGCAGGTACATCCGGCATGTATACGTCTTATGGCTACTGACTAATTTACCAATATTGGTTTTAAAGATAAAAATACAATAGATTAAATAAGGTTAGACGAATTCAATATATTGAATATTTATTCAAAATGTATTCGTATATCCATGCGATTTGTTAGATAGCAGTGTTGAGACTTGAACAATATGATTTGCTTGAAAACGTTTAATTTGCTGCGCTTAATAAATACGCCATAATAGCATAGAATATTATATTTATATTAATATAGCTATAGCTATATTCAGCTTAATGAAAATTATGTTTGACGTAAATAAACATTTTTGTTAATATGTTATTTAATTAGTTATTATTTTATGCATTATCAACATTAATTCCAATATTTTCAATATTAATATTAAATCCAAAATGCAATTCTATAATAAATCTACGCGGCTTAGTAAACCTTGTGTATTAAATATTCAAACTTTTCGACAAAAAAACAAAAAATGTTAAAAATACTGCGATGTCCTGCGAAATACAATGTGTGTAATAAAGCCCACTGTATATTTGATTCCATATAAGTTATAATTGCTCAGAGTTTAGAAATTAAAAATGTTTATATTTTTTTTGTTTGTTATATATTTTTATAATAGGATTCAGTTATTTTGAATTCTCATCAAAATATTGCTATTTTAACATAATAATTGAAATTGAACGTATTCCAAAACGGCTTTTACATAAGTCATACTTACATCAAGCTATTTTTATAATTTGTAATCAAATGTAATCGCCAATCGTTAATTGTACACCCAATGGCCTACGTTGTCGCTGGTTTAAAATAAAAAAAAAATTCAACATCGTTATTCTGTAATATGTGTTATATTATGATGCGTTAACATATTATATATTTTATCCAACTAAAATATTGTTCCTTTCGTTAGTATTTTTCGAGGATGGAACTGCGGGAGCTTAGACAACGCATGTTCTCTCAGAATGTGTTAATCATTTACGTGGTTTTATATTATGCGCATGGAAGGTTAAAAGCACATCATAGCTTTTTAACAACGATTAATATGCCATTATTATAATAACAAGAGACAACAATAATTTCCAAAATTGTTTTTTATACATGTATAATATATAAATATATAAGTGTAGATACGTTGATGCATAATAGAACAGGCTTATTTTAGTATAACAAAATATGTTATTTGTACGTTATAAAATTAGTTATTGTACAAATCAAATGTGTAGCGAATTAATAATTATATATTTTTGTAATTTTATAATAATTGGAACCTATTAAAAATGTAACTTTTATGCTCTAAAAATATTAACTGTATAAAATTATAGGTACTAAAGAAAAATACTGTGATGTAGGTTTATCATAAAAAAATTAATAGTCATACATATAGCATTATAGCTATATAAATATAATATGAATTTTATATTTCCAAAAAAGTACATCGTAATCCCATGACAGCTCTTTGATAACTGAATTGCGATTATAAGAAAAGCTTTTGTTATACATAAAAGTTATGAAATATTTTTATATTCTTAGAAAAGATATGGTTATTTACAAATTAAGTAGGTAATTATATAAAATAATCAGACTTGTTTCCAATGTCATAAATTATATTAAATATTATTATCTTTATTATTCTCATTATTAATAATTTATTTGCATAACATTTATTATGATAAAGATTATCTATGTTTATAATGTACATATTTTTGTTTATTATAAATATGATGTGTGTGTGTGTGTGTGTGTGTGTGTGTGTACATTTTAGAGGTTTACCTATAAAAAGTAAAAACAAGGATATATTATTATCTAATATCTTCAAACGATGACGGAGTAATCGTAATATAACATATATTATTTAAAAACTATTATGCATTGTTTATATAAATAAATAATTATTATTTTGATGTTTTAGATATTTAGGTCTAGTGGTTAAATCGTTCAAGGGTAAAAAAATGTATGATAATTATAAACTCAGCTTCCTTTCGTTCCGTTTATTATACGTATACCTATATTATACACCTTTATAATTACAGCATACATAACGGAGATATATTTTTGTTTCACATAGGAAATATAAATATAAGTAGGTACTATATCAAATTTCTATGATACGCTCTATATATGTATAATATATCATAGAAACCAATGTGCATTTTACTATAAACATTTTTTAACGTTTATTTAAATATTCATGCATTATACCAACGCAATTATCTACAGATATTTAATATATTAAATATACGTTTTTAATAATTTTTGATTTTTAAAGTTTTAAAAATGTATTAATATTTATTCATTAATCAACGTATTATGATAAATTATTTTTAATTATTATTAATACAATTAAACTATATAACAGCTTACAGTTTATACAATAAGTACACACACGTAACATTTTCAGTATAGTTTTCTCTTACTAAATGAACACATCATTTTTAATTATTATTTTTTTATTAGAATCTATAATTACTATTGTTTCGTAATGTAATTTATAGATTTCACACAGATTTAGTAGAATAGCTTTAATTTTCAATAAGAACAATTTAAAATGGTTTTCTGTATTTTTTATGATATGATGTTTCATATTTGTTTGTCATACATTTTTTCAATAATATTTATAAGTTTTTTTTAAATATTATCACATAATTTATAAATAATAATAATAATAATAATAATAATATATTTTTAGAAATATTAAACTACATAGCATTGAAAATTTGAATTAAAATTAAAATTATGAATTCATTTAAGAATTAGTATGAATTGCATTATTCAATAATTGCTTTATAATTCATTATAAATATATATATAAATAAATCATATTATATATAATTAGATACAATATAATGTTTAAAATATCTTGATCATTACATTTTAAGTTTGATTTCTTTCAGTTCTTATTAAAAAATTATTAGTGTATATTATATTCGAAATAAAACTGATGACTGATGCGATAGTAAAATAAATATATCCCAAGGCAAAAGTAAAAAACAATTTATTTAAATTTAGATTATGGAAATAACGCAATTACCATCAAATATGATAGCGAAAGTTTTGAATTATTACGTTTGTAATATAATTTTACATTATGAGTAGATACATCAATATATGTAATTTTAATGTTTTTTCATCTTTCAATCTAGTTTTTCATTTATTAAAATTGACTATAACATATAATACGTAATATTTCAATAATATAAATGTGTACGTTTGTAATTTAATATATAAAAATATTATTTATACTACCTATACTCGACCGCAGTAGTGTATGACAGAACCGGGAATGAATTCAATAAAATACGATGTAGATATTAATTACTGTTATTTTTTTAATTTTAATTTTAAGATTAGATTAGATAAATTAATTATTTGCGTCGATTTTTTTTTTAATTTTAAAAGAATAATATAACGCCTCCGCAGTCGTCATATTAATTTCTTAGAAACGTTATCTTTAATTGCAATCATAATAATTACATTAGAACGCAAAACTGTGATCGCATACATACATATACATGCGTATATGCAACATTCTTATAGAGGCCTTAACCTCGAACGACAGAACAGTTTTCCTCCAAACAGACCTCCCGCATAAAAATTCCACCCGGTGCTATTATATCATCATTATTGACTACCGCTCACGTTCCGTTCGATTTAATGACTATTTTACACCGAGATCTGAAATCATAAATCTATTTGTAGGAGTAGATATTGGCTAGATAAAATAATATTATGATGTGTATCATTAAAATAAGTAACAGTATTCTGTATAATTTATACCTACATAGTCATCATGATATGTGAGATAAGTAAAAAATAATTTAGTGTATTCTATTATCGATAAAAGCATAAACAGGTAGATATGCTTTTTAAAAAAAATCACAAACGACGTATTTTTACAGTTTTGTGATTATTGGTTACCACTTTGTACTATAATATTATACTTAAAAATTATTTTCACGAAATAAATAATTAAGGGCTCTTGAGAATTTTCCGATGGTAAAAACAATGAATTGCGAACAAATACATAAGACAACGTTATCGTGTAAAAAAAGTAAATATAAGTATTGCGATTCGCGCTATAACTGAAATATGTTCGTAGAATATACCTTTTAAGTTTTATTATTATACTCTTGTCGCACGGATCATTGATTCGGTTGATGAGGTGGCCGTCGCCCACCGAAAATCGCGTGGCCCCCTCAAACGCCTACCCGAAGTTTAATAATATGAAATTTACACCGTTTATGAGCCTCGTTAACGCGATTACGTATATGATCACCTGAATAATATCATGTTATAGTACCTAATATGCTGTGCAGTCGTTTGCAACAACAATAAGTCGATGTACCGGTCGGATTGGATCTTTGTACGGTGTTGGATCCAGTTTTACACACGGTTTGTCTATACCCGCGAGATCCACGCGTCACTGCGAATTATCAAATATTTTTTCTTCAGTAATACTCGGATTATTCGTGTTTGTACACCCCCCCCCCTTTTAAGACTAAAAACAATTGCGGTGTTAATGTGTTATAAATATGTGTATAATGAGTAATGACATAATGTGTACTATAAGGATAACATAGACATGATTGTTACACGATGCTACATAGTATAGTGACGCGTTATGAGTTGGCCGTGGGGATTGATGGACTTACATTTAGTTGTGGGTTTGCCACGAAAGTAAAAGCATAGGTGTAACGCATTAACGCTGAAATTTAGAAATGCGTGCATACAGGATTACAAAAAAAAAATGGATATTCGAGTAAATCACAATCGAAAATCCTTACAAACTATATTGGTCCAACCCGACGTATAACCACTTAACCATTTTAATTACTTATAATGGTTTTAGATGATTGTTTTATTATTGTAAACGGTTATAAAATGTATAATCAGAAATGACAAATAAATTTTAAGACCATAATATCGTATACTGACTTGTGGTCGTCGACTATAAAATAATGAACGCATATAAAATTATCGGAACGTCGATCGTAATACAGCTGCACCTAAGGTTCTATTACTTTATACAGAAACGTAAGTATAAGTAACTTATTATTACTTATTGTAAATTACGTCTCATTCTTTTCCATCATCGTTATCGGAGTTTTTGTTACACGAAATTTTAGGTATGGCATACCATAAATCATAATTTATCTACGCACACACGGGTTGATCGGAACCCCCGTCCCTTAATAAAGTAATAAAAACGTGATCATATTATAATAATAACACCTATGGTTTTATAGTTTAGACGAATATCGTTTTTCATCCCGTGGGTACTATTAATTAGTTTTGTGTGTAGTTTGAAGTGTCTATTGTAATATATTATCGTATACATTGACGTGAGTACAAAATTATTATGTATTATGCTTTCAAAATTGTAATTTATCGTGTACTGTAAATTTCAAAATCTCAAGTCGCTAATTGGAGGGCGTGGGGGTCACAAAACCTACCGCATAATAACATAATATTATAACGACACGTATACTACATAAAATCTAACACAATACTATATACTATAGACTACCACCACCGGTCGGCGTGGAAAGGGGTACGGGCAGGGGGTGACGGTGTACGGCCCACGTGCGTCGAGCGCGTGTGTACAAAATACGATCGCGGGGCTGTGCAGCCATCCACTGGCCGCGGTGCGGTAGCGGTGGCCGTGGCGCGCATGTCCGGTCATACGCAGACGACCTTGTAAGGTCGTGCGTGTACTCTCGCCGTGTGTGCGAGCAGTAGTGAGCGCACGTATGTGTGACCTTGATGGCGATCGCCGGACGTTTACCTCGCCGCCGCCGCGGTTGTCAAGACCGGTTGCATCGTCCTCCTATTATATATAAATAATAATAATATTGTGTTATCTTTCTGCAGGAACGCAGATCACCGATCGAGTGGCCGATGGGCAGCTGAGCAAAACGCGCGTGTAGAAAACCCGAGAAGACGTCGTCTGTTAACGATTATTTTAATACGCGAGCGCACAGATCTGTCCGTATAGTTTAACACCGCCGTCAATCGGTCGGCGCAAAATACCTCAAATATTTTTACCGAGTAGAAGTTCTGTCGCGGACGCGTCCGGAGACTCGCCGCATCGTTAACCGTTACGTCGCATAATGACATAGTATTATGATGCACTCGGAACCACATCGGTCCATCCCCTCCAACCAAAAAAAACGAGGGGTGTGGCTCTCATGCAAGTCCTGACGGCGAGTTTTTTTTCTCCGACGCGGAAATCTCCGCGTTTTCTCCGCGTAATATTCGTGATGCGTGCGGGTATTGTGTCTTGTTTTTTTATCTCGTTTCGCACATTTCCGTCAGGAACGCGGCAATGTACGCGTATATAATAACTACTACAATAATCGACCACCCAAACGGTCGTCAAAAAAGTAGACGTCAACGCGACCGGGCTAAATTGATCGTAACTCTGCGACGCCAAAGCGTTTTATACAAATCATAATATAATATACGCGCAGTATACACGCGTATATAGCTGTATTCTATGTTAGCTAATGTATACATCATAATATATTGTAAACGTCTATTATGTTATATTATTATGCCGCGTGTACGGGGCCGGGCGGTCGATTTCCGAAGGTCGCGGTCTTTTTGAATCCAAAACATTACTTTCTTTTATAGATTATATATATAATATTGTAACAAATACGGAAAATTCTTAATTGCATTTTTCGATGAATCTATTAAATCTGTAAATTGACGTTGATTATGACGTATTTATACGTGTGTTTTTTTTTCATCCGAAACGCGATAAATTTTATTGGACCGTGAAAAAGTCGACGTGGAGTCGCAAATCGCAGCACTCGTTGCAGTCATACACGTCGTCAACTACTGATAAGCGAATATACGAGTGCAGTTTTCTATGAAATAAAAATTATCTAACGCACTAATTCGTTAAAATAAGATGCCACAGCCATTATTTGCTGAACGGTAAATTATAACTAAGTAATTAAAGGACCTCGAACGTTTATCGATATCTGCACAATTGTATTATTATAAGCTAATGGCAGACTGCAAATAATTCGCTCATAAAACACATTTTTATATCACACATCATTTTACTAGCACGTTTTAAGTTTTGAATAAATTCTTAAATTTCGGTATAAATGATGTCTGTGGATAACATCAATACCCAGCTTAAGTACTTGAAACGCTCAAACATAGGTATGAAGTGTCTTGAAACTTTATCAAAACTGATTCTTATGACATACAATTGTATAATCCATTCAGCAGAATGCTTTTTTCCCATGAAATGGTTACCATTTACCTGCATGTATAGAATATCACGAGTATATTATTAAGTACATATTATTTATCGATTATTTTTATAGTTGGTATCTTATTTAAACAAAATATGCTATATCATAAATATTTAACTTTATACTTTATAGTAACTATTGTGGTTATGATAGCAACGGTTTAAATCTCTTAAAAAAAAAAATGTCGATAAGATTGTATCATTTTAATATGTACCTACTCTGCATTTTTAAAGAGAATTATTAAATATATACCAAGGTACTAATTTACTAGACAACAAAATAAATTATTTTTTGTACTTACTTCTGTAATGCCAATATTCCGTTTAGCTTGAAATCGTTACATCTCTGTAAGATGAGTCCAGCCAGCTTCTCTTAACAGTACAAGCGATTAAAAATTGTATTGTATTGTAATATCATAATCGTCAATGCAGTGAAACTATAACAAGTAACGTATAATGCGTGCATAATATACAAATAGGTTTAATGTATTGTTATACTTAAATTATTTTTACATAGGATAATAATGGTTTCTATTGCAGCCATTTCACAACTTGATTAAAAATTTAAAATATAAACGAATTTAAAATGATTTTATTGAAACATTAATGATATTTTTTGTAGAAAGATAAACCCGATCTAGTTTCGACATCCTCATAATATGTAACAAGTGCCCGGTTGAGTGGCCACAAATATCTATGTACACTTTATATCATACACAATTATACGTAAAATATTTTATTAACTGATATCAGTTTTACTTGCAATATTATTGATTTAAAATTCTGACGACAAAATAGTTTATATACCTAATGCATGAAGTACCTATGTGTTAGATTCCACATCATTACACATGATTTCGATTTCCAGCAAGTCCATTATCGTTCATTGTCGTTTATTGGTGCAGGTTCTCGGATAACGTCCTCCACGCAAACACTATAATATGAAAATACTGTAGGTAACGGCCATTATAAGAGATACCTAACAATACTATGCGCCGTTCGCTTAGTAGTTGCGACATGCATTGTATATTATCAAACGTTTTTGTCTTATTTATTGTAATTACTATTACAACTATTACAAACATGCATTAAGCACAGATTTCTAGAAAATGCACTGCGCAGTCTATATCGAGATTGGGAAACTAGATACTTTCGTATAGTACAACGGTGTCGAAAACCATAATAATATTGTATATAGCCGTATAGGTATGCACCCGCGAGATTTCTTCACCGCCGGAGAATGCGGATAGACGCACGAAATTCATAAACAAACTCGGACGTCGGTGATAACTGATAAGTGATAATCACACACGCGCATATATTATATTAAAACACACACCTTATCAGTCCGATGAATATGGTCGTATCGACTATCGAGGTCGTTGATTCTAATATTTCGGTTCGACAATCGGAACGACTAACAAGACGCTATAGTTTTATTTTGTTTTTTTATCGCACGCGTTGTCAAATAACATCGTACAATATAGCAGACTGAATCAAATATACGTTTCAAAACCATGTTCTTAAAGCTATCATATTGTATATGTATTACATAAAATAAAAATTAACTATGAATAATAAAATAATCCACATGATCTTCAACAATCATTATAGTAAACCAAATAATAAACACTACTCAAAGCGTTATTTATTTTCTATTATTCATTTATGGCTCCCAATAAAGTTTTATTGATAAATTTAATCGTATAAAATAAAAAAAAGATTTGAATAGTTTTTTCATTAGTGTCGAAATTACAAAAAGGTATTGTTTTACGTATATCATGGACAGTTATCTGGAAATAAATTTAGACTTACCAAAACAACTTTATACTATTGTAGATTGCGAGGATATACAAAGAATATATTCTTTCTTTCGTTTTATTATTATTTCTATTATAATATATCATTATGTCAACCACTATTTATTACAAAAATATATTTAAGTTCTAAGTACCTACATTATATAATATTTAAAAATGCATTAACTATATATATCCAAAATTTGGACGATGTTTTATTATAAATAAAAAGTAGATCAATTCATCAACGCCTTACCAAAAATTGTAGAATATAAATAGATATAAAATAATTATATATGTGTAAATATAAAAAACGATACAAACATCGATTATGTATAAGAAAACTTGTTTTTAATTTAATTAAAATTATTTTTTAATTCAAAGTACCTACCAGTGGCATTTAATATGCACGTAAAATCATTAAAACTCATAAACCGAAAAAACATTTACTATTAAACGTTTTTAATAGCTTATAAAACTTGTATATATATATATATATTTATTTATATTATATACGTTTGCAATAACAACTAAGTAATTATTAAAGATAATTTATGAACGTCGTAAAATTGCTTTTTTACGAAAATCACAGCAAAAATTATAAATTCTTAATACTCATATCAACAAGGAAGCTTTACAAAATAAAACTTTAGTTTTTTGTTAAATATGTTTGCACACAACAAGTAAATTTTAGACAACTATAATAGATAGCTAAACAAATGTGTACGCATTTTCAAATACTACAACAACAAAAAAAAGTCAAAATACCATTATTATTTAATTAGTTTCATAAAATACTAATAAAAAAACTTGAGTTTTAGTTCTTTAATGTTGTACATGTAATTTGTATATTATAATATATTATATATACCTACGCGTATAATATTATAATAATATTAAACTATAACACAACTGCGTTGTTTTCTTTCTTCTGTGTGAATAGATACTAAAAAATCCATCAATCTCATCCGCGTGGACTATTGCAAAACAATCGTGACCAAAGTGAAATTCACGTACTTATAATAACTTTTGTTGATGTTATATATTTATATAACATATATATATAATATTTGAATGATTAAGTAACCATTGATTCATTTTTTTTTACAATTTAATATTCAGAAAAATATACTGTTATTAACATTAATATCTATTATGTCGATTAAATAGTTTACCGATTGCATAAGTGTTTAAACTGTTTAAATGTTGTAATCGAGTAAAATGGTTGGATGATAAATGCTAGGTAATAATAATATAATTTATTTGTTAATATTTTAGTAAATTTCCACTTAAGCTTTAAGCATAACGAGTAACGACTAGTGGTTTAGTATAACATATTAGAATATTAATAACATTTAAAAGTTGAGTTGTCCATCTTAATTCAAGTGTTAATACGCGTAGTTAATGTTTTTTAATAAAACACATACATAGGGTAGTATTATAATAGTGATATAAATGACGTAATATCAATTTAAAATGTAATATATACGTAGGTAACTTTGTATTTGTATTTTAAGTAGTGCAGTGGAAAAGGTGTGAGCTATACATATCATCACGTTTATAAAATAATATTGGACATTATATGCACATTTTAATATTATGATCGATAAATCAAGACAGGATGGATGGGAATCGAGTAGTAATATTACGTTAAAATCAGGCCACATTTACATAATAATATACTAAATAGTGTTTATGGTAGATACAAATATAATATTTTCGTTTTAAAACGTACCGTGTTGATTAATTTCACGGAGCAGCATAGTTGATAAGGCACTTTGATAATAATTATTATATTATTATAATATACTCATATTATTTTAATAGGTATAGATGGATAATTAATATATATTATTATATACATACTTATGACTATGTTAGAGTGTATAATTTTTTTTAAATTAAATTCTCGGAATAGACTGCCTTGGTCTAGTACCCCGTGACCTATTTCCACGGATTTGTTGTTACACATCGTCAGTTTAGTCGAATAATTGCATGTTTTTTGTTGACATAATATTAGAAAACTGTATCTACTAATGTTTGTCACGTCTTCACCTTAATCAGCTTCATAGATGTTTTTCTGTTAGTCCTGTTCGTTCGTAACGAGTTCAATCGATTCGGTTTCTATACTTTGTGAAATTATATATCATTATATGCCCTGTGCTGCATGTAGTAGTTGTACTGGTCGGTTGTCGTGGACCTTATAATAGTAATAATAAAAATAATAATAATTATGAGTGATTATTATGAAAACGATTAGCAACGTGTTATTTTGTCAGCAATTTACCTTTTCTGTAGCCGTCTTACCTGTTATCTCGTATTTAGTTATATTTATTGTACGGTCGGGATGTATAGAGTTATTTATAAAAATATATAAATTTAATATTTAATTTGCTATTAAAATGTAGGTACTATAACGATAAATAATATAGTAAAATAGTAGAGGTATCTACGCCGTCTATTTTATCGACACCGTCGAGCTCTTCACTAAATTATAATTCATATGGATATCATTATACTTTAATCTCGATTTTCATGGTAATAATAAATAAGTGTTTTATTACTAATTTAAAAACGTTTTTCTTCGACCAATTGAACGACTTGTATATTTAAATAGTTTTAAAAATGTGCGTGGCTTTCATGGATTCCTATTATTACATGTGTAAATTGAAAGTAAAACAATGCGTATAAAATATGTATAATATAATTAATATATAATAAATACCATAAGGCTTATGTTTCTCTTTGAGGTCACGTCATAATTGTATATAATCCAAAATATATACCTATGGCAAAAGTTATTTGTGTGCGATCATTCGCGTATTGTAATAATATAGTGTCTTGTTAATTAAAAACAGCGAACCTCCTACGTTTGTTTTACAAATTGTAGTTACATTTAATAACCGCGTTTAAACGCATTACGTAATATTGAATATTTGTATATGTAGGTAAGTACTTAAATAATTATAAGAATAGACTTATTTACGAAACGATGGCCATAGAATGTTTTTGTAAATATATTCCAACAAATAATCCATATTTTAAACTAACAAATAATGTAAACTTAAAACCTCGATCAACACCATCATTGTAGTTGTAGTTTATTCAAGGACGAGGGGGGGTTGAAGGTTTTGCATAATTGTTTGAAACCTATATAAAATATAAATAGGTGTAAATGGGTAATGAATAATTTAAATGTATAGAAATAATTTTTTTTAGACAGCGACACAATATTGAATTCCAACTTAAATTTTTGGAAAACAACAAATTATTTTTGTAATAAAAATTAAAAACATCAATATAATATTATACTTGACAATCACAATGTATGCCAATTGTTGATGTATTTATGATTTGTCTTTTATATACATATACTATCTTTATTTAAAAAAAATTTGAAATTTTCATAAAAATATTAAAATAAATTGTTTTTACACCGTGTTTTTTTTATGATTCATATAATTAATAGTTATATAACTGAGTGAGGGGACTCTGTTTCTATACCTTATTTAGCTTCAATGTCAGAACTGCTCCATAGTTATAAGGCCTAGTTATGTCTATATAGTCTATGATCATACTTTGTCCACTTTGCGTCTATAGTTGAATTAATATTATGTTTCAATATGTTATTGGTCGCTTGGTATACAACAACTATGTTGTAGATATAGAAGTAAGTTGTGGGAACGTGAGATTTTGAATTTAATATAAATATATTATCTTATTATTAACAAATAAATCGAATGCCTGTTTCTAATTATTATCAATTGAATGCGTGTCAAGTAATGCATGTTTTTTTTTTAATGTGGCATTTCCGAGTACGACCACTGTTTAAATCTATTTGTGTACACGATAAAGTCATTACGGCATGCATTATTATTTATTAATTCGCTATAAATTGATCCGCGCCAATGAAGTATATTGTATCACGGCCGTCTCATAGCGGCATATACGAGGAATCACGTGAGCACTGATCTTTAAAGAGGTAGGCAAGACCTATAAATAAATTGGTTTCCAACAAATATCACCACGACAACTGTACACCCTAATAAAGGGACAACTCTATGTCTTATTTTAAATCTTTTTAAAACACGCTAAGTCATCATTAAGAATATCAACAAGAAAATCAATATAGGTAGGATTCTACAAACGACACAAACCATAAATGTTATTTGATAGACTCGTTAGCCATTTAATCTACTACTAAGTATTAAATTTCTCATTTTAATATTGCAGATGGAAATAACGAAAGGTGATTAAAAGTGTATTGATTGTACAATATATGTAAAATATACGTATATAAACTAATATGCATTTTAGTTAAACTATATTTCTATTTTTATGTATAACTAGACGTCAAAAAATATTTCCAAACATTTAAACCTACGTTGATGTTCCACCATTAGTTACTTGCAATAAGTATAGAAATCAATAATTGTATATAATATAATATATATTATATCATATTATAATAGTATACTCTAAGCAAATATATTGTCAAAGTATAAATTTATTTTCGATTTATTAATAAAGTTAAAAAATTACAAAGATGGCCGAGTTAAAAATTAATAAGTGAAAGAATCGATATAGATTTTAAGATTACCTGAGTATTCGCAAAATCGATGGATCTCATGTCTAAAGACGACGCAGATGGAAATTTTCCACCCTGGTGTTTGATGAGGGAAAGCAGGTGACCCCTATCGTCCGGTAGCCCTTGGCGTACAAATGAATATTATACCTAACCTAACCGTTTCACTGTAAAATATTATCGTTATTACTAGAGTGAACTACCACGCGAAAGTGAAAGACTCGCGGTGACCCAAAAACCGGGGCGAGGGCATAGCACGACAGATGCATGCCGGCGGACAACCACGAACGCGTTTGTTTTCGTTACCGCGTGGGCCACGTGAACCACTAAATAGATACTATTATTATTATTCAGCGGATACCTAATACACGACAACAGACAGGTAAATCGGTAAGATCAAGGTGGAAAAAAAACGGTTAGAATATTGTCATGCATTTCTCTGTTCTTACCAATATTATGCACAATATACTAGTAGTATATGAAGAGGTTTTCCATTGAAATATTCAGAATGATATCAAATTATTCACCACATAATATAGTCGTCGAACCCTCATGCAGAATTTGTCACAATTTTTGAAACTAGTTTCTTAGTCATGACTCATGTTTCAGTCATGAACATTTGTTTTGGCCACGTGCAGTTTTGCATATATTATAGTTTTATTATATTTTTTTTTTGTATATTTTATTACATATTTAACATTGTGCCGTGGGGTAAGTATCAAAACACGACGGATTTATATTTTTAATCGCGATAATTTGATACAATAGTTGTATAAAAGTAGTACACATAATACATTATTTAAAAATTGCTAAGCCGTGACTTAGTCATGTTATCTATACATTTGAAAATAAAATAATAATTTTACATAATACACTAAAATAAAATTATAAATTTTATGTCTACTTTGTTCACATCGTAGAAAAATGTCTAGCTGACTGCTACTTTATCTTTGCGTTTTATATGAGCGTTATCTGACATCTGGTTATAGTTATCGCATCATCTATATAACACAAAAGTATACTGCAGGTATAGGTAATATAAAATTTATATAATTTTAAACTATAGTAATTTTGCAAGTATTTATCTACTATAACTATATAAATGATATATTAATATGATGTACCTACTTGATAATAATATTAGAAAATAAAATGAAATCGTTTTTTTTTTTTGCTTCTGTAATTTTATACAAATGGTATCTGGTAAATGTTATGCTCACATCTCTGCGCTGATATTATGCTCAACGTCTGTCATTGAATGAGTGGGGAAAACTAATAGAATCCATATAAAAAATAAAAAATACAACACCTGCTACAACGCTGCTACTAGACGCTCTCAAGTACTTAAAACAATGTTATTGGCCCTCAGATACGGTGCATACAGATAATTTACATATAAATGTAACATGTAAGTATATTATGTATATTGGATATCGATGTCCTATTTGTCCACGTTATTGCAACATGCCTCTATAATTTATATACAGGATAATAATATATGTCCTGCACTTATTATACTCTTTGTTTTTGTTTTTCAAAAAATGTCCGTCTCCTTTGCAGTTGGCCAGACTGATTTATATCGTTTGTGGTGGGATCGGTAAATCACTGACACCCGCAATACTTTCTCGGGGGACACGTAAATACTAAAGAATATGAAAGACGGAACGAGAAAGAGAAATAAAAAACGGTCGGAAAACGACGCCGTTGTAAGATATCCGTCGCCAAGGACGCGCGAGCGCAGGGCGTACGACGACGCGACGGGCAACAAACCGGATTTTACTTTTGCTTTGCGCGCCTCTTGCTGGGGACCAGCTATATCGGCACCGCCGAGTAAATTTAGCTTTCCACAAACCGTACAGAGCATATTATTATAATTTATTGTCGTTATATTATTATTAGTAGGTACCTATATTGTATATGTTAGACAACGCAAACTCTCTCGACCGTCAAATTTTTGGTATTGGTAGTGGTGGTGGCGACGAGGGGGACAAGTAAACGGTAACGGATTTATTGTTTATAGGCTAACATCGTACTTATTTCTAACCTATATAAAATAAATAGCGAGAAAGAGAGAGAAAGGAATAGTCTAAACACTATAATTATTAAGCTCGCGTACGGCGGGCGAATTAAAATAGAAATAACTCGTGTAATAATCTTGACCATATAGTCCGAATTTTGGTAACTTATTTAATTATTGTATTATAATTTTAGGATCCCATAATTATTGTACAATCTAAATAGGTAAGTACACGTTACATTATCATTGTTAAGTTAGGTTAGGCTGTGGGAAATACGTAAAATTAATGTTAATACAAATATAATAATTGGTACAATGCATAATGTGTATGCGAGTATACAACTATGATCAGTAGTTCTGGTATTGCAGGTGAATATTATTAGGTCGATCCAATTTTTTCTTTTTTTGCTAGAGTATCATAATTATTATGATATTTTATGTGTTATAATTCGACACCATTGCAGACATTGTATTTAATACATGTATTCGAAAACTTTGACAAAAACAAGCAATAATTATTTTGACTTTTTGAATTGACGTTTCTACAATCGGACAATTTGATATAGTATCGAGTTATTTATATTTTACCATAACATTATTATTTAATTTGTTTGGTCACGGTCAGGGTTGTCATGTTATAGACACTTATATTGTATACATTTGTAGTAGGTGATACACCGATACCAATATATATATACACACACACACCCATGTATACAATTATTACAATACAAACGCTCGTTACAACAAATGTACATCGAAAAAATAATATAATACCTAGGTGGCTAGGTGTATGGTTAATTTTTCCCTTTATTAATATTTTTTCGTGTAGAATACAGAGTGATTCATTGAGTATACTCATCCTAATGTTTTTATTTAATAACCAATTTTTTTAAATTTTAAAACGTATTTTTATATTTTATCTAAATTTTAAATAATAGATTTTATATTTCATTAAATGAGTGTTCTGTGGTTTCAGTTTTAAACCTTTATTTTAGCAATAACAATTATTATTCTATTTATTTTTTTCATAGGTTTTGTAATATATTATAAATAGATAATTTAAATTAATAACTATTATGTAAGGTTATTATAACTAACAAACAATTTAAGATTCGATACATAATATTACACACTTTGGATTAATATTAAGGATCGAAAGACACTACATACATTTTTAAGTTTGTCAACAAATATAAAATAGTAACATATTGTAAATTTTCTATTTATACTAAAAATGCAAAATGGAAATATTTATAAAACAATATTTTTTAATTGTTTTTACCAACAAAAAATTAGTGTATGAGCCGTGCTGGATAACGGCCATAACATAAGATAGGCTATTACATTTGGTAAGTTCCTTTTACTCAAAACCATTTAAGTAAATTGAACACATCGAGGCCCCTTTCAACTTGCGACTTGAGGCTATAGTACCCTAGCCCTCTTCCACTTGAACCAGCCCAGTTTATGAATAATACTATAAAATAACAAATAAATATATTAAACATTATAGTTATAAATTATTATAACATTAATTTAATTTAATATGTATAATCGTTGTTCATATCATGTTATTATAATAATATTGCCAATATTGGAGTATATATTTAATTCAGATTCGAATTTTTACGAGTAGAATTCAATCGTATAACTTTTGCTATGGTTAGATGGTGTGATTAAGTATCACATTTAATCACACCTGGCTCAATAGCTATTTGGAGAGAAAAAAATTTGCATTAATGCATTTAGTTGTTAAACACTGTAATCCGTGGACCATGATGTTGGGTGTTATTAATACAATACTGACCGCAACATATAACGTCATTAGACGTTAATATTATATATTTATATATTCACACAATAATGCACAATATATAACACAATGATTTATATGTTATTTTAATTTTAAACAATTCTGTAAATTGTCTGTAATCTCCAATTACTGTTGTTGCCACTGATGCATATTAAAAAAAAAAAACTCATGTTAAACATAGGTACAACACCACGATATTTCACTATAACGTGTATTCAAAAAGCAGTCAATAATAGCAATATTATATACATATAGACAATCAGTTTTGAATTTTGACTTGACTCTCTGTACTTTATACACAAGTTAAAAGATGAATAACCATTTTTGGTAATATATATATTAACTAAACAGATTAAGAAGTCTGGAGGATTATAGGTAATTTTTCCTTGATAAAATTGTCTTATATTTAATATATATATATATAATATTAATATTACGTTACAATCATCAAGCTGTTTGACGTTGAGAAGTTACAGGCTTGACTTAATGTACGTGATCGGATATTTTCAATTCAACTTTTGGGATAAATTTTAAGTCACGAGGTCAGACCAGATTAAGCCAATCGTATACGTATTAAATTACAATTGGAAAAGTCGTTTGCATTTACTGTTGGGCCGGTTTAATTATACATAATAATTATCATTTTTTATTTTAATGAATAATTGTATATGTAACTGCAGACTGATTAAAATTTATTTTTACGAATAATCACGGTTATACTTATTTAATATGATATATTATATTGACATCATGATACTGTCTTTGAGAACCTCTCCAGTAAATACGCCAACGGTCTGCGAGACGTGCGTGCAGAGTTGGGTTACATTTCTCTCGTCGTTGTTTATTACGAAAACGATATCATCCTTCAGATTTGTTCATCTACGATACACGATGCTGTAGCAGTGACATTTTGTTATATTTTATCGTTCCCAGGTGGATTGTTGCGGTTGTGTACATATATATTTCACGAAACAATCGTCGCTATGCGTAGTATATAATTTTTGACAGAGGAGCAAATGGCAGAAGAAAAAAATTTAAAAACAATAAGAAAATTCGCACATCCCGTTCGACAGGTCGTGTTCCGGACCCGGACGCGGAGTCTTTATGACCGCAGCAGAAAGAGAAATCTGGTTGGATCGGTCGGAACGATAAACGGACTGGACTCAATGTCCTTGATACACTGACAAAGAACAATAATAATAAAAACTCGTCGCTCGTACGGATACAGTACGTAAGCCGGGCAGAAGTTGCGACTATACTTATATATATATATATTATAGCATTAGAGGACTGCATGCAGTAATAATTGGATCGTGATCGAGTTTCGTTTCATTTTCATTTTAATCTTTAATTTTACAATAAAATACATTGTTGTGTATATATACCCGACCGACGTGTTATTATTATTGTTGTTTTTTTCTGTTATCGCGTGCGTAGGAGCCTCACCCGCAAACTCACCGGTTACCACTCCAGGGCCACGGTGGTCGTCGATGACCAGCCGGTACAAACGTCGTCATAATATATACACACATAATATGTTAACACATAGCTGCATCTGTCGTGACGATATATAATATGATATTAGAAGGTTCATCGTGCGGTCTGCACAAGAGTCTTCACAGGCGGGAGGTTATCAAAATCCGTACATCTCTCGTTTATGGTGTATAATATATTATAATGTATACATAAACGGTCGGCGTGCCGCAGTGTCCGAGAAGAGCGTCACTGAAGAGAGTGAGAGAGTGAGAGAGTGTGTAAGTATCTATATGAAGTCCATTTCGAGTGTCGGAGCTCCAGTTCCGGGTACGCGTACTATACGGTTTGCTATTATACCTGATCATTATAACCGATCGCTACCGTAGATTCGGCCGTCTTCGTGAAAAAAACACTACAGCGCATGGCAATACTATAATATAATGTAATATTATTCTGTGACCTAAACGGGATGTTTTTAACGAGAGACGGAGATACGTTATTAAGAAGACAAAACGTCGTAAAACGACATAAAAGCGCGTTTTCTACTGTATGAAACCGATCTACGTTTCAGATAAGACCGATGTACAGAAAAATAATATACTAATAATAGTATATTGTAGTATATTACACGCGTAAAACTCTAATATATATGCACTGGAAATGTTTTTTTAATATTTTCGAATAGTATATTTTAATATATATTAAAAGTGTACGCGCCTTTGTGCTGTTTAGACACGTCACTTTTCGGTTTCAATATCTATTTTTTATTTTGTATTGTATTTCGTAAGTAAATTTCTTGTGAATTCAAAACGTATAATTTAAGTCGTGGATCACATGTAAACGATAAAATCTTTAAACGCGCCTTTTACTTTCAGACTCGCAGGTATTATAATTATAACCTAATTTTAGGTTTATATGTACCTACATACAACTCGTTAATTATCTTGGTCATTTTTTATAGACAATTATTTGGAATACATTATTCAATACTCGTTTCGTTATACTGTGTGTACACGAAGTACGGGGTATAATGCGTATTTGGTATTTCTAAAACTTTATCTCAATCACAATAACAATATTATTATAATCTCCGCATAAAGTCGTTTGAATAGAGAATATCGTTGTGTGTGTGTGTGTATACCTCTCTGACGGAATAAAATTGTAATCAGATACAACTATATGCACACATAATATACTTTGTGCGCGTCTATGTACGCGCGAGTATTATAAATTGAGTTTCGAATGCACACAATAAGTTCGCTTCTATTTATACGAAACCGATTAATCTTAAACGAAATCTATTATTTCACCGGACGGAGAGCTAAAGAAAGTTAATTAACTTTTCCACTGGCCTGGCGAGACTCACGGGGACGTCTATTATTGTGCAACGATTATTACGACTACAGTGACTACCGTATAATATTATACGAGTACGTTATAATAAGTGTGTGCACAATGCATACATATCGTACAGATATAATATACACTGTGGATTAGACTTGCTGCGTACGAGCGCGCGTAAGTCAATAAATTACCCGGAAAACTCGTGAATGTTAATATTTGCACTGGGCTTTTAGATTTTCGAAATGTTTTGGATTTCGCTGTGTTCGTGGATGGATGCATCGTCTGTCGTGAGCGTATAATGTTTTCGATAACGGTGATACAACGTGTGTTTACTCGTCGTACCTATATTATATAGGTATATTTGTTACGGTTATGCTATGATAATATCTACGATAATATTTCATATTTTTGTATATTTTAGCCGCGAATTCGTTTATCTGTCACGGTGGCTGTTTCGGTTGACGCGGATCGTGCTTGCATTATAAGCTTTGTCGTTTCCCGGACCCGTAGAAGTACCGTATAGTATATAATATTATCGCGTAGTTATTGTCGTGCTGCAATAATAGTCATCGTATAATATGAAATCAAACCGAGCGCATGCGTCGTGTATTTTTTTGTATACGCGATAGGTATACCTACCTATACATATCCCGCCACTGCGATAACACATTATAGACGAAATATGTAAAACAGTTAACAGATACGGCTGCAAAAGCGACACGAGCACGTCCGTTGACACGGCGGTTTGCAAATATAGAGAGAAAGAGAATATAATATATTATAGCGGATGAATAACGAATACGCGCTTTCCGTTTGGGGCCATCGAGGGCTTAGCGTTTTATTTTAAATATACAAAAAAAAATATACCCGAAAACGAGGTAATCCGAACTATATTTTACTGTTATGTAAAAGCTCAGATCAATGCTGCTATTAAGTGTTTAGACGAATGAATTGAAATATAAAAATGATCACTGTAATGATATCATAATGCTTGACAATGCTATAACGTTTATGTAACCGCAAGTGTGTGAAACTCGCCGGTGTGAATTATATTGTATATACCTATCACAGCAGCTGTATAAGCTAAATATTACTGTGATGTAGTCATTGGTGGACCTTTAGCTATGGTTATTATTGTTCTCAGTATACCCAAACTATATTTTTCATTCGTGTACACAATAAAGCTCTTAAAAAATAAATCCGGAGTTTGAGTCCCTTCAAATGAAAATGATTACCACGCTCCACTCGTGCAATACTATACGTATATGTTGCTGAGGACTCGACGGCGAAACGGCCGAGACGATATGCTTTGTATAGTCGAACGACACAATTTCAGTTTTCAATAATATTTAGTGCGTTACGCGTATACGATTGCCCGAGATTTCGTAGACGTGCACGCATTGCGTTGTATAAGTATACAATGATTCACGCACCATTACATTATAATATTAAACATTGCAATGCCGCCGGGTGCATTAAGCTAAATACTTATACACACACGCGACCTTCTGGGGTCAATGATTATAATATATCTGTGCGCTACATGGAATTGTTGAGCAATCGCGCGCGCATAAAATAAAATTGTAACAGTGTGTACACATTGTTATAAATAATATTCGTTTTCGCTCGTGTCCCGCAAAGCTCGCTCTGCCCGCAGTCCGTGTATTTGATATTTTAATAAATATTTATAATTTATACGGTTCATAATAAGCGTATATATCGTGTCCGAAGCCTATACGCGTATATTGTCGATATATTATTCATTATTTCATATTCACGCACGTGCAAATCGTATTATGAATTTATGAACCTATATGAAGCTGTTGCGGTCGGACATTCACGTTTTTCCGACGTCTTCCGCAAGCGTGATGGGCGTGCATGGTGTATGTGGATTATAGGGTATATCTGAATGACTGAATAATTTGATAATTTTTCATTGAAACTACATTAACCCGGATACACCCTAAACATATTACAATATAATGTATACACATATAGTGTTTTGCATGTTTGGCATCTGGAAAAAAAATTAGCTTTGCGATTGTGCAGTTCGTTTTAAATTGTTTGCTCTTATCAAATTCATCGTAATACTTAGGTAATGTATAATAAACGGATAATTTTAATTTCAGCAGTTGAGTTATTCTGTCCGTGTAAAAAAACATGTACACAAAAATCCTAAATTAAGTAAATATTACTTATCTAAAATACATTAGACAATTATATTGTTATTGATCAAACAGTTTGAATCAGCATGTACTGCACTGCGATTTTCGACTAAACTCTCTATAGTAACCGTAATGGCCATATTTCTTGTGTACGTAGGCAATAATAATATAATGAAAGTTCGAAAATGAGCTTAGCTGAAAATGTAAAAGTGGTGCTCAAAATCAAAAAAGGCACATCAGAATTTACGCAGTATGACACAGTAATCAATGTACGTATTATTATATTAATAACTTGAGAAAAGAGAAAAACAACATTAATTATATGTATTTATATATATTTATACTTTATAGGTATAATAATACATACGGGTATAAGTAAAACAAGTTGGCGTATTTGGACAAGGAGCTATTCAACTTTATCAAATTAAAATAAAACGCTGTTGGATGTTTTTAAAGTTTAAGTATAAACTTCTTACTATATTTTCTAAGAAGTACACTGCAATATACGAATACTTAGATTATACTATAATGCATTCTGTTTTTTATTTTATAAAGGATTTTAAAGCACTTATGATAAAATATAAAAAGCGGTCAACTATAATAATTTTAATGTATTAATATAATGCGTAGTTCTAATATATTATTATATATCTTCAAAGTAGTGTTTTCGATAATATTTAACACACGGTTTCTCTAGTTAAGTATGCGTATAACTGTATAAGTGAGCCATTGAAATAGGAATGTATATATTATAACGTGAGTTCATCAAAAGCGCACCGATAACTAATAATGTCTGTTTATGATGACTTTTTTATACTTGGCTTTGAGTCAGTTTTTCTTTAATATTTAAAACATATATTTTTTTTTGATACTGTTTGCATTTACTACTTTCATGTACAAATATGTACAGTTGCTAGTCGACACATTTTATAATAATATTATAATATGTGTATTGAGTACAGCTTACTAATATATTTAAAACAAACACACACATATATAGTATATTTATACTGTTGCTAGTGTTCTATTATATATATTATAATATAAGGCATAAGCGACACAACAAAAAAATGAAATATAAAACCTGGAAGTCACTATGGTAGTTTTGAGTGTACCTCGTAATTGATTTTGAAACAATAAAAAAATAGTAATAATATCTGAAAAATTAATACGAAAGGAGACATTATGTCAGTGCCTATCTTTAAAAATATTTTTTTAACAAAATTTGTAGGTATTAAAGTAATTGAAAATGTCAACAATTTCAAATGTCTATACTTAAATAGATAGGTCATAGGACAAAAAAAGCAGAAATATTTTGAAAATTAGATTATGTCTAAGAATTATTAGTATTGCCAACCAACTATTTTTTAAACATTTCAAGCGTCTATAGTTATTTATTTTTGAATTACAACAATAGAAAAAATATTGATTTTGTTAAAAAATAAATTTTACGTAAATACGAGTATTACCATCCGTTTTTTTTGTTTTTGATTTTCCTGATTATTTTAAAGAGTAGTTTTAATTTTTACTTTTAATACTTCAAAATACCAAATAAAGGTTCATTTTTTTCACCAGAAATCAACCTCGTGAAATTTATGATGAAAGCATTTTCTTCTTCTTTAACTCCTAAATAAAATAAATAAATAAATAATTATTCATCGTTATAAAATTCTTATATTATTTTATTACAGAGCCATCAGAATCTAAATTTACGAAAAACCTAAATTGGTTTTACAAAACTACATTTGAAAATTAATGTATATTTTTAACTCCAGAAGTATAAACACTTAATAACAAATATTAATAAAGTAAAGCATACACGAGAGAATCCGATTCTTCGAAATCTTTTATCCGTTCAAAAATTATATTGATTTGTTGTGAATTGTTTCACATTAGTCAATAACATATTATATTATTTTGAAATACACTTGTGACAGTGCTGAAAATAATGTCTAATTTGAATAATAACATAAATGCTATCGGAGATTAGATCTTATTTGGACTCATTTGGGCTTACGAGATACGTGGTTACGTATCTGTGTTATTTTTTATAGTTCTATTTCCAATAATTGTTATAAAAAGTATTTATAGATTAGGTTAGTTTATGTTATTCAAATTTTATGAATACAATTTGACCTTTAAGTAACATTATTTTAATTTTGTTTTTAAATAATTGTAATTATTTTGTAATATTTAATGAAAAATGAAAATTGTTTAGTGCATTGCTTATTGTTTATATATTATTATATAATAGAAGTACTTGCAATCAAATAAGAAACAAAAAATAATTTAAACGAGTTTAAAATAAATAGATGAAATTTAAAAAAAAAACATAAATAAAAAGTTAATGTATTAAATATTTGAAAATTTGTTGTTTATAATGGCTAACGAACTTATCATATAATTTTTGACATATTCTTCATTAATATATAGACATCGAAATAGTGGTTCGAGATTGTCAATGTGTTTTATACCGTATTTTTTTTATGGGTCGCGACTGGCTAAACTTACCCATAAATTAATATATAAATATACAATCACAATTCTTTTTTAGTGAAGATAAATTTGAGGACCGCTATTACAAAAAGGTTGGGAAACACTGCACTAGATGATAACATATTATAGAGATATGTACCTACCTATTATATAATGATATATAGTATACCCAATCATAGAACGCGTACAAAGGTGGTTCTCTCATTCGCGAATCCCGTTCTGAATATCACTTAATTATTGCATGACAATGCATTGGTCCTGACCAACATGCGCATTTGGTTTAGCCACGCTGGTAGACAAAAGAGTAGATGCCAATTTGAAGCTATTTTAGAGAATTATCTTGACGACACATATCATACACCCTCTCACCCATATAGCCTGTATAATATACGTTACAGAATTCCTTGACATTCCACCCCGTCAGTTGTTCCATATTCGTCATCCCCCTACGTGTCTCCAACTATAGTCGTGATCAGTAATCGCACTATTTATCGGCTAACATGTCTGTCCAACTTGTACATGGTAAAGTAGTTCATGGCCACCAATACTGCACCATTTGTTATTTATTGTCATTTTTTAAATCTAAACTGTCAAATTACTCAATCGGGGCGTTAATTAGTTATGAATAAATAAATAATTACGACAGTACGACAAGGAGAATATGCGTTTGGCATTCGCGTGTATCGATGTATTTCTTCGGGGATTTTGGATATTTGTCAATCATTATAATATTGTATTGTAGTCGTAACGAATGGTGCGTGACTCAAAATGTGGTTATAATTTCGTGGATATATTATATCTTCTGTAACTATTATATACTTACTCTATTTCTTATACAAGTACTTTGGATGACCTAAAATAATAGAAACATTTAACAATACGTATATAAATCAAATAATAGCTATTTACTCCGTATAGTATTGTGCAATCAAAAGAAGATTCGAAAATATGAAGTTTCCATAGACTGATTACTATATATACTATATACTACTAGTTTTATCGATAAACAATATCATTTTAGTCAAACAAATACTGCATTTCTAAATTATAAGAAAAATAGATATTGTATTACTCTCGTCTTTTTTATTCGTATTTTACCATTTACCTATTGAAAATGTTGTTCAGGTGTTAAAATCGTATCTGTTATCTATAGGTTATAAAAACAACTATGCGTTTAATGTAAAAGAAAATATAATAATATTATGTACAAAAGATTTGAATGTAAAACAAAAAAAAAAATTAACCAGATTTGTTTTTCTCGTCAATCCTTTATCGATAAATGTATATTGTGTGATTATCGTCGGAGAAAACTAGTTTTGACGAAATAAATATGAAAAAAAAAAGATTATTTATTATTAAGGATCATATTTGTAGGTTATCATTTGGAAGATAGCCCGTTCAACCCAGTTACTTAGCAGAGTTTTTGTTCACACTTTCTTTTGGCTATTATTATGTATATTATGTTGGTACCTAGGCGTGTATCATTTTTTACATATGAATCGGAATAACACATATAAGTATTAACTGTTAAGTATATATCATAATAACTTAAGAATACAGTCGTTTGTTTGGTCAGCCGATGACAGCTGCAGCTTATAATCAATCGCATCGGTGCAAAACAAATGTCGAGACACAATAACTTATTACTATCGATTCGGAAAACCATCGTTATATCGTAATATTACGATGTCTCCGTTCTCCCAATAAAATAGTTTACATTTTAATTCGTCTTCGACACACCGTTTGCACTGTCTCACTGCGTGGGCGTTCACTTATTTGCCCCGTGACCAGAATACCAGATAAATGATAATAATATACCGTTTGTCATAATTTTGTTACTTGATCTTGGCATAAAATCATTCGAGTCGAACGCGTTGCACATACCTATTCGAAATTCGCAAAAGCGAACGGTCGTAAAAAATATTATAATCATCTGATCGACGTCCTCGGACGTGATTTGAAAAGTTAATATTAAAAATGATTATGTTGTCCTATCAGGCAAAACGTCACAGGTATATACCGAATAGTTTTCCCGTCTGCTCTAATAATATATTAACATATTATAATATTTTGATATCGGTAAATATTACGTATTATATTCTGTTAATAGTAAATAACAATCGGTAAACTAAAATATACTTTTATTGCATTCTTCATGAAAACCACTTGTTCATAATGCATAACGACCGTAATGTGAAATAATATTATATATTGTATAATATTGTTTAATCTTTCTGCATTCCAATGTTTTAGCTAAGTATTATTTGCGCTGTATATTATAATTATTATTTATCACAATAGTATTATATTATTATTATAAATAACCGTTTGCCTCCTTGGCCTCTTAAATCACTGAACCCAATCATTGACATTGTTTATTTTTACTGATAACCAATCATAATCTGTAGCAATTATAAATTATTATATTTTATAGATTATTTATATTTATGTTCAATTGGCACATACTTACATTTTTATTCTTACCGCCTTGGCGCCGCAGTCATTGAATAATCATAAATTCTTTTATCATTTTCAGTCACGAATTTTGTCGTAAGTTTTGCTAAATGTAAACTGTTCTGCCGAACAAACAAAATACATTTTTTCTATGTATTTTAGTTTGTTTCTCTAGAACAAGTTCTCGTTAAATACCAAAATATTAAAATCATTACCTATATAATTTATTGTGTAATGTAAAATATTATACATTTAAAATTTTAATATTTGATTTATTTATAGTTCATATTATTTATCCGAGCTTACTGATTATTATACAATCACTCATATTATATATAATCTTAGTATTATAAAGTTATATGTATATTGTATAGTTATTTTTATTTTAAATTAAAACTATTGATCATTATTAATGTACCTACTTATTTAACATTATAAAGAAATTAATTACCTACTTTAAATTATTATGTAATATATAAATTACGTATTATAATAATATAACCGAAACTATATATTAGGCATTACCCTTGTAGATTCCTGACGTAGGATAGTTAAATATGTCGGGGGTCAACTAGACTTTTAACGGTGAGCTAACCACTCAGGGTTTTCATCTGGGCGACGAGTTCCTCAAGCCTCCTGCACCATACGTCAACGGGACCGTATCTAAATTATAAAAAATGTATCGATATTTTCTTTTAAAAATCCTTCAAATACTTTTATAATGTTTGGCAATTAATAAACTTCTCAACTCATGATAACAATTTAAAATATCCCAAAGATTATATGGGTATACTTGAACTTAATAATATTGCAATATTTTCTACGCAGTAATAGATTGATTTTCGTAATTTTAAATTAATATATAAATACATAAATGAGCTATAATTAGGAATATTTTTTAATATAAAAACATGTTAATGATAAATTATCCTTGAATTAATGACCACAGCGTATCTAAAAAATAGACGTGTAACACATGTATAAATACAATCACTGTACTTTTCTTTTGATATTTGTCATAGGACACAGATTTACATAATTTCTAGATGATATTTTGTTAATTTATACTACCCATTAAAAAGATTAATATATTCAATTATTCATGTCCATATTCGTATGATTGCGGACCATAAGTAACACTGTGCAATAATAAAATGATACATCTGTGCATACAGAAGAATCATATATTTAGTAAACAACGTACTTAATAATATTCTTGGCTTGATTATAATGTCGTCTTATTTCCATAAAAATTCAAAATGTATTTATTCATTAGCTTAGCATATTTTATTTATGTATATAATAATATAATATTCACACGTCATTATATTTACATTGATGGTAACATTAGACATATGGACATATGGTATACGAAAATCGTTTCGGTGTCGGTGTTTATCGCTTGCATACCTGTCTTATAATAGGTACAACGGTTTTAATTTGTTTCTCAATACGTTTTGACGGATACATCACAGTTATATTTTGAACAGGCGTGTATATCAATTCTTAGCTATTCCCTCAGTTCGCTAATCCATTAATGGACCTTCTCGTTACGATATAAAAAATAAAATAAAAATAGATGACGATAAAAGACCGACAACAGGTTATTACAATAATAATATTTTTGTACCAGATAATGTAAGCGTATTCCAAATAAAAGAAGCTTACCGTTATGGATTGACAATTTTTTTTTTTTTAAGAATAAAAACGATCATACTTCGCCTACTAAATCACCTTAAATATAATATATAGGTATGTAGAACGTATATTTACGCCAACGTTTTTATATTATACGCTTTTTATGAACGCTGCGTGTATAATAGAAGCCAGTAATCTTCGTAGTAGCTTTTCAAACTAACTGGCACGTCTCATCGCTGTAATGAGCTTAACGGTTATTACTATTTCGATAATTTCAAACCATCACGAAATGCGTACCTACATAATCATACTTCTTGGTCCGGGAATGTTGTTACCATTATTTTAAACATTGATTTTGGATTTTTTTTTTCAAACTCGATGCTTAGGCATACATATGTTATACAGATTTTATATATCTTCGATTCAACCATGTGCACCAAAATACTTTGATTTATGAATTAGACTTATCCATTACGATCAAAGTATCCAAGACAACCCCAAAATATGCTTAAAACGAATCTGTGCTGTGACCTTCTAAATGACTTAAATCAACTCCACGTGGTTCTATAAATAGATGGTTTTTACATTCAAGACTCTAGCTGAATACTACTATTAGTACCTATAACCAACCATTTGTATTTATTGTAAAATAATTATTTACAGATTGTGTAATATATATATAATTATTGAGATATATAGATGTATAATATAGCTATTTATTATCTATAATAAAGTAAAAAAACCTTATTATCATACTTCGTGTTATTTTATTTATTATCCTTAAATAATAATACACTTGAATCATGTCGAGACAAACACTGCACCACTGCACATTATTATAATATAAGGCAGTAGTTATTAAGTTTTGAAAACCAATTCTACATTTCTCGATATTATTTTAACTTGGTTAGCAACTCAATTGAAAAATATTTTGGTTTTCTTCTAGAAATGTATATAGTTTTTCCATGCAAACTGAATAAATCTTTATAAGTCAAGTACTGCACTTTGCATGTTAATATAATATCACAATATATATATATTAGTATTATCGATTATGTCCTTATTGCACTCGTGTACATAAAATTGATCGTTTGTAATATATTACACGAAGAAAGAAAAAATTCCAATATACTAATTGATTATGGCCGGGATCATAATATCTATAAATATTAATTTTTTAATAAATCATAATATTAGAATGTTTGTAAAATACATCAACTTTAAATTAATCACCACTGTCGAGTTAACTGTATTTTATGTTATTATATTATGCTGTTATACAAAGTGTAGGTACAAATATTGTTTCCGTTATACTTTTGTTCGCAACTATAATCGTATTATGTAAAATTGTTGTATACAAATATTTTTCTTTACATATTTTTCAAACAACAATGGATTTATAACGAAATAAGAATATATAATTATTATAACCATATAGTAGTTACTATAACTCAAGTTTTATTAAATACTTTACTGCAAGTATCAGTTTTATAAATGCCTAGAAATATAATTTTGATTTTATTTATTAGTGGAAATAATACTAATAATAATAACATTGAACATGATATGTTTTGTGTGTTTTTTAGGGGGGAGGGGTAGATTAAAAAAAGGCAAGCAGAGGCGTATTTAGGCACAGGCCCTATAAGCCTGGTCCTAGAGCGGTGACATTTGAAGGGCGGCAAATTTTAACGATTTTTTTTTACAAAATTACAAAAAGTATTTTTCATTTAATGAAATCAAATTTTATTAATTTTTTGAGTAGAAAAATTATTTTTATACAAACTTTATTTTATATAATTTAGAATTACAAGTTAAGCAGTAAAATTTCGCTGTATAATATTATAGGTAATATAACAAGTTGTATATTCAATTATGTTTTATAAATAATTTTAAGAAGGATCGGGGGAAGGTGGCGAATTGGAAAGTGTCTATAGGCAGAAAAACCTTAAATACACCACTGAAGGCAAGTGGTATTAAGTGTTATGATGTAATGGTCTTTTCAACAAAAATATGTTTTAATTATCATATTATATTTTTACCGATGATGTTTATAACATATATACAATTATAGAAATAATACATTCACAAAAACTGATTATTGATTTGACGGTTATTGTTTCAAAACTACAATTAAAAAATTATTAATTATTATGCTTTTATTATATGCATTTATACGCAGTTTATGCGCATTAAACAAACAAATAAATACGTATAATAGCTTGTTGACGTTTTATTTTTTTCCTTTTCTCTCTAAAAGGTTAGTAGGTAGTGCAAAAACGTGAGATGAATACTTCCCATCAACTGTATTTAGTATTTTCCTTTTGAAGGTCAGAAAATATGTCAACATATACTTAATGATTTTCCACATTAATTACTAACTGAGTATTATTAGTATTAGTTACACAATATGCAATGTACATACATATAACTTAGTTTCACTGTATTTATAGTCAGTATGGGTACACACTTCATTTGATCCAAATACTGATTTATAATGTATTCAACTGTTTCCACGAGTTTAATGCAATAATATTTTTACAAAACTTTTAAATATATGAATTTTACTTTACGTCTTTTCTATAATGTGATGTATACATTATATTATTATTTATTACCATTTTGGAAACAATGTGTAATAGGCAATAGCATCAGTGCATTATTCCGAACTTAATGTCTTAAGTTTTATATGTTGTTAAAAATTTTTAAGCAAAAAAAAAATAAACAATTTCATAAGATCGATAGAATATTCATTTTTTATTTATGTTATACAATATAATATAAACATAATATTGAGTATCTTATAGTTTGTTAACTTGAGTAGAAATCAGAAACCACCCACAAAAGACTATTCTAGCCGAAACATCCGTAAATTTAAAATCAAGCACAGATCATAATACAGTTATCAGAGATAGACTGAGGATTCATTCTTCATTAAAAATATATTAGAGAGATTAAGAGAGATACCTATAGTTTCTTGAGAAAATTTCGAAAATTCCCAAAATAACATTACAACAAAAGAACCAAATTACAATATCAGAGACGTCCGTTTCTAACTAAAAACCGTGACGGTTTTTTGCATTTTTGGTTGATAATACTAATACAAAAATGTCGTTATCGATATCCGTTTGGTAACCGATGACCACAGCCACGACGATGACGACAATTCAATATAATATGCTGTATATATTTGCAAATAAAAAGGCATCTTCGACTACCGTCTTGAAAACCGCAACGATATATATAATAACGATTATACGGAGGAAAACCGGTTGCCGCTCGCGTAATACACGTCTTTTGTCCAACGCTTACCACATACCGCGCGTATACCACGTGTGTATTATTATATTATTTACCAATTTGCCGTACCTCTACCGCGTATATATCCAAGTACTACGCGCTCGTATTATTATACGAACCCGCAGAAGTATGTACCTGCAGCTATTAACTTTACTATAGGTATAGGTAGTGTTATCTACGCCGACGGAACTCTATTGCCGCGAAAGAACTATATAGCTAGTTGTTGTCGGCTGCAGTATATTATTATATTATTGTATATTATTTTTATAAAACCGTATTATTCCACGGGGGCAACGGTCGCGCGAAGAACGTTGTTATATAATATTATAGTGCCGTAGACATAGCTAATAAACCCTATATTGTTTTATTCGGTTTTCAAGAGAAAAAAAAACAGATATTTTCAACAAGAACAAACTTTCCCGCGGCACTCATCTGCGTTAAACGCCGTCACGAGTTGATGACAATATTTGTGACTACCGTAGTGTAATATCTGCTTATAAGTCGTTCGTGCATATTGTACACATAAGTATATTTGTAAAAATATGTATAATATATTATAAATTCCGTGCGAAAAAAAATCTACATTTCTGGCGAGAACCGGCCTCTCGCGGTGAGACAGTTTTGTCGTGTAGTCATTATATATTGGTACGAGTATAATACGAGTATATTGTTGTAACGCATTTGTTTCGAGAAAATGGGAAACGACGTGGTTTCTACTATGAAAATATAACATAATAATATGTATAACGACTATAATACCATTTCTGTTGTTTTATCATCATATTTTGTATTGTTTAAAAAAAAAATTTCGCGATGGCAATACAGTCTATTATATAATATACAATATTACATCTGAGTTCATATCGTCGTATACAATATAGGCACTGCGCCTATTTAGTGGGGACGATTCTATTCACTCTAAACGCGTTGTTCGAAAACGGCAAATAACAACGAATACCACAGTATAATAATATTGACTATTATACACGATATTGTGACGAATAGAGTATAATAATAAAAAAGGTTTTTTTTTTGTTGTGCGCGTACAAAATGATAGCATATTCTCACAAATCATCACAATATACTCATGGCCCTTGTATAATGAGCAGTCGACTTACAGTAACTTTACTACATAGTCGCATAAATACCTAACTTAGTTCATTTAACATTTTTTCTCAAAATTTTGTTGTTTATTTTTTCATACAAATATATTTTGTATTTTGTATGTTTAGGTAAAAGTTGTTTGAACCATTAAGTTTAATTTCATGTTTGTACAATTATATTACATATGTAATATAGATATTTATTATAATTCCGTGGTAAAATATGACTGACAAACTTTGTGTATCATTGGTAATACGTTTATGGTTAAAAGTTATAAACAATTTAATTCATATTATCTCTTACATGTATCAATTCTAATATTACATTCTATGGATGATCGATATTAATTTATACTAGACAAAAGGCATATTTCCATGTAAAAGTTTTGAAATATTTGGATTTGTTATTACTATTATTTTTTGAGTTACCAGTCACGTAATATAATAATTATATTAGAACTGATTAAGATTGATACTATTTTTTAATATTGTATGGTTTTGAACAAAGTTTTAGTATTACATATTCTATCACTCGTCGTCGAGATTCTAAAAAAACCTACACGAATAGTATAAATTGCGAACATTGTCTCATAAAATATCTCATTTTAATACTAATATGATAAATGAATTTGCTACTGTTGATATCCAATGATCGTAATGATTAATGATATTAATTTATTATTAATTATTATATTTATCATTAATATTGATAATATAAAGAAAATTAAACCGTTTACAACAATCGTGTTATAGTATATACGGTCGAGTTTCACGGAAATGGATTGTTCTTTTAAGTTTTTATCACTATACAACCCCCCGCCCCACTATAATATTAATATTAATTATTAACACGACAACACATATATTTATATGTGTGTGTGTATATATATATATATATACATACAAGTACACAACATACACCATATTATTATATATATACGTCGTCACGTAATAACAGCTGACGCGTGTCTGCAGCAGTATAGTCTCTTTGTCGAACGAATACAAAAAAAAAAAAATACACAGCTCGGTGTACTTTCTGCGATCACGCGACTAAGCGATTTTGTCCACGTCGTCATAATAGTAAAATATTATATTATTATAATAATGTGTGCAGCTGTGTGATTTTTATTTCGTTTAATAGGAAACGTTCGAGCGCACGCGCAAACGCAGCAAGTACATATACGATATAATGTAATGTTACGAGATTGCGCTTTGAAGGGTGTTTCCGCGAAAGAGACAGAACGCGTAGCCGTATAGGTACCTATTATGTGTAGTATGGTCGAATAAAATTAGCGAAAAAAAAAATAACATTAATAATGATAATAGAAAACGGCGATGAAATTACGACGAGTGTCACGACTGGAAAAATAAAATGCACGTTAATCGCGCACGCGAACCTATTTATAATATATATTATTATTATATAGGTACTGGTTCATATGACTCGACAACACGGAAGTTAATAACAATATTATTATTATATTGTCGTCCACACTATTTATACACACACACACATACGATTCCCGGACAAATCGTGGTAAACGCGCCGTTTATTAAACCGCCCACCTGGACTTGAGCTGCAGCTTACTGCGCCGCGTGATGATCGTGAACACGTCGAGCTAATAATATTTTGTCCGTCGCGAACGATAACTGTAAAACTGAAATAAAGAAAAATTATATTGAAAACTTCTAACCGCCAATGGACGGTATTTTTAAGCGCGTGCCGTGACCGTTATCGTATTATTATTATTTATTATATAACATAATATTATTATTATTTTTTTTATAATACGAAAATAATAGGTACATATTATTATTTACAAATCGCCTATTACGCGCCGTGCACTACGCGTGCGACTTAAACGCGACGACCGCAAACCGTAAACGGTCCGACGTGCGTAAATCTTTATTTGCAAACTCGGCGGCTATATTATACATATAATATTACAAATATTATGTTATAATATAGTGTGCACGTATATATTATCATATAAATATTATAATATTCGTTTGTTGTCTATTCAATCATTCCTGAGGTACCTATTTCGATTGCATTATAAACGCTACGCTAGAACTCCCATGTGCACGTTTTTGGTATCATCACAAATCATAATAATATTTTGTAGACCTATATTATCATAATTATCACCGCAAACTTCTAAAATAAGCATTGCGCAGACCTTTATTTAAACAGTTTTCAGTATACAAAAAAAGGCGACGGGTGATTTATCTCCTACCACCTTGAGAGTTAAGTGTTTTTTTTATAATTGTATTTGTACTAATAAAACTGTCGATTTAGCACTAAATATAATTTAAAAATTATTGTGAATGTTTAAAAAAAGCAAATGTTGATTAATCTGGAACGTAGAATGAATACCTACGTTGTATTAAAAAAAAAAAAAAGTGTTTTCGTCACCACTACATTGATTGAGCTTCAGAGATACCACGAATATATCGCTTGTTTCAAGTGTTTAAGTCCTGCACATCGAGATAATCTTAATTGCTAATACAATATTCCAAGTAAAAAAAAGACACTTCTGCTATCAATCGTGTATTCGTGTTGATTAGGCTTAGGCGGTTAAAATTTGTAATCATAACAATGAAATTTCGCAGTTGAAGATCGTACAGCAGTTTGGGAAAATAGTTTGAAATGTTTAAATATCCCATAACATCGAAGTTATTCGTCATGGTGTCGACTGTTGATGACGATAATGGCTATAATAATAATATGACGTTTAGCTTTAGCGAATAACGTACCTACCTATGTACTTATAAATATAATACTGGATAACAAGGATCGGGCGTGCCAAATAATCGTCTCGACATCACGTATAGGTATAATTATAGTACAATCATTATTATTGTCGACGTAAGTACGTAAACGACGACAATTATATAGGCCCACGTGTCCAAGGACGGTACACAAGAGGCACTTATACGTAAACGAATATATAGGTAGGTAATGTATATGAGCCGGTATTACTATTATACTGCTAGTTGTATATGGCGATCCAGTCAAGTCGGTGATTTCTATGACTGCTGAAACGTAATAATGTCATCGTCCATCGATCCTCGACACTCATGGCAGTGATGTACAGAGTGATTCACTAAACATAGATATGTTTACCCTATTGAATATTTTTTCTCATAATGCAGTAATTTAAAAATCTGTTTTTTAAATAAATATATAATTACAATTAAAAACTACTTTTTAAAATTCTTAGGATATATTGTACTATATACTTCAAAATGAACGTCCTGCAGAAGAGATATAAACGTCTATTTTTCAAATAAGACCTTCCTTTTTATATTGTAGATAAGAATTAAATAAAATGTACAACTATTATTATATATCGTACAATATATATACATTATTTATCAGATATTTCATCATTTTTTGACAAATTCACTTTATCTGCTTTACTGACATCGACCATGTTGCTGGAGACATTTTCAATTTTAGTATTCGTAATTTCGTAAGTACACGTAAATAACTGGACATCTTCTGCACAGGTATGTAATGTAAGCTAACTGTAATCCAGGGCCGTAGCAGACACTGATAAGAAGGCATTTTCCAGGGGCGCAATTTTATCGAGTAAAATTTTCAATTCAAATATGATAATTTACAAAAATAAAAATGTGTCGTTTACTTTTATCGTAATTGCAACACATTTCTTGTCACGCAATCGCATATTGGAAACCTCGCTAGAGTATTTATCTATATAGCACTGCCTTTTTTGGTTTATTATTATTATTTAACTATAATATATAATAAAGCAATTTTTATAGTTAATAATAAATTAAAGATATATTTAAGTTACAATTAACAGAAAGCTTTTTTTTTAAATAATGAGCTATTTATATTTTTATGGTAGTGAAAAAAAATTGGATGAGTGGGGTGCAGGTTCAGTATTAGGCTTTACTGGTTCTTGCAACGGTACTGCTGCAATCTCCAATAGTACGCTTAAATCATCTGTAATTGAAGATTTCGATCATTAGAAAGGTAATAACGTAAATTTAATATTAGTATCTAATAGGTGATTTTATTCTTCAGTACTTATAAGTGTAGAGAAGAATCCCTCAGCCCTGGCTCTGTAATTCAAGACTTAGCCCTTGACGTTTTAGCATATTTTTAATTTTATATTTCGTTTTCTTTTATTTTTATATTATTACTCTTTAAATATATAATTTAAGATAAAAAAAAAGAAATATGAAAAAAATTAAAATAAATTGTTTGTATTAAATTTCCAAGCATTTTAACGATTTATAAATTTTTTATCAGTATTTATAAAAAAAATTGAAAATTTCAATTATTTATAAATAGCTCAAAAAGAAAAAAAGTATTTTAAAAATTATACTATCCTATAACAAATTGTATCATAAATAATTTGTGAAAATTCCGAATACGTCTTCAGGTTAGTTGACTTGAATTAATCTTCAGTTTTTTTTGTTAAAATATATTATGTTCATAATTAAGAAATGGAAAATCATAAAATCACGGTATCGTTTTAATAGTATTTATGTTATGATTTATACCTATATCTACTTTAACTCAATAGGATATCATACCCTTACACTATTATTAAAGTCACAGTAGACCGTGTCTTACTAATGCATTGTATACTAACATTTATTATTAATTTCAATTTTTTGTTGTTATAGCTTAAATATCATAGTGAATCGTCATTATTAAACTTAAAGGTTTTAACAGTAGATTATTAGAATTTTACAAAAATTACAAACTTTTCTGTGATACGAGTATTAATTATATTTACACACTACACACATAATTCAATAAAAATATGATGAAAATAAATTCTAATTTTTAATTTTTACTCAATTTCTGTTTAAATATCTAAGTTATTGATAATCTAGCAGTACTATGGACTTATGTGTATAAATCTATAAATAAGACTTTACTGTACTCACACAAGTCAGTCTTGTGAGTATCGGTCCAATTTTATGTTAGTAAATATTTAAATCGTATCCTGCAAAATTAGCTTAAATGTATGTAGTTTAAGTTCAACGGAATTCAATGATACATTATTCTACATTTCTATAACGAATTTGAATTTATCATAGAATCACGGCGGCGACGGTGCAGCCTGTGGCATTGAACCACATACTATAATGATAATAATAATAATTATTGTTATTATTATTACAGTTTGATTGGACATTGTACTACGACCCGGCCCGAGGCGTTTGTGAAACAATATTGTATACCGTCTACACGTGTCGTATTATATAATGTTATTATATATATACACTAAAAAATATTATGTTTGCTAATAATATTATTGATTCGATCGAAAAATCAGCACCACCCGCACATATATGCAGTAGTTGACCATGACAATGAATTATGAAATCGCGAACTATTTTTTAGATTGTCTATTTGCAAAGATCATTGGCGGCACAATGTCATGAAAGTACATATTATTATTATTTGTGTTTGTGTATTGTCTATAATATAAAGGTCATTTAGCGAAAATCAAAGCGATTTTAGTTTGTCTGCAAAAACATAATGCTTGTGGTAGTGTGGTCTGTCAGTAAGTATAAAATAATTTAAAACTAGTTTTAACGAAATTCACAAAACCCGCATATGAAAATATACGAAGTTCTTTACGACCCAAACACTGTAATAACTTCCTGTTAGTATAATATAAACGCGCATGTCATCACACCACACGTTTTAACGAACAAACAAAAAGATATGCTTATGTGAATCCAAAACGATATCACTCTGTATACGATATGCGGGACAATAAACTTGCAACGTTCGTAAAAATGATCAAAATAATCATATTCGTGTGACCCATAAAAAAAATAACAAGATATACAAACGTAATATGCAATAATATGCATTTAATTTCAAAAAACACAAAACAGCGGGAAATACACGTAAATAAAATATCTCGTTAAAAGTCAGAAGATAGCCATGTGACAGGTGTACGTGTTTATATAATCGTGAGTATTATAATAAAAAGTTCAAAGATATTGCAAAACTCTTCTTATTATTATTCGAAAAAAACCCCATAAAATAAAAAATAAAAAAGTTTAAAATATTTTATTTTACTATGTATTGAGTATAATAATATGTTTAAAATAATATTTTTTACAAAATAGATATGATTTGAGTTAATATTTTTTCGTTCATAGCACTTCATAGTAAGTGCAGTTGCGCACAACTATTTCTATTTATATATATACTATTATATTATCTTCTAGTGACATATTATTGATAATCGGTGCATTAATTCTATTATAATAGTTTATAGAACTATATATAGGAGGTATATTAACATTTAATTTATTTTCTAAAACGGAATATTATGAAACATAATTCACTGCGACAAGAAAATATTAACAATTATTAAATTAGTTTTTGGTGTTATTGCATACTATACAGTTGTTACTTGTGTAGTATATAAATAATTAACATATAGAAAATATTATAATATTACATGAGTCATCTTCAGAACACTACACCGCAATTTGTCCCCGAATAAGTGTCACGAATACGTCGGAGGTCGACTGGTTGTCAAATTCTTATAAGTTACAAGATTATGGGCCATATATTGATATATATATATATAGGTGACCGGCAAATTATAATATACCGAACAATATCGATATTACAACAAGTGATTGACGTTTGAAGTGTGCTCCGGCACCTTTAACACCAAATAATTTAATCTTATAATTCATTCCGCACACCGTAACGGAGTGATATAATCGATTAAAAAAATTATTTTTTTAAATCATATATGTACCGCCCTGATATCAGTATAAGTACTTCGAAAAAATGACCGTCAGGGCCATGTGAACGTGTTATACCGGAACTAAAAGTAAACAATAACTACAATGATAACGGTATTGCTTTTCTAGCGGTAGAATGTTGTGTTTTAAAAAATAATAGTACAATATATGCACAGAATATCATGTTTTAATTACTTTATAATATATTTTACACGGTTCGATAAAATACCTAGTGCAATGGCTTTTTCTCCAGCGTAAAGTAAACACCGCGCGTATGGTATGGCTTATCTATGCGAACTACCACGAAAAAGCGGTACCGACGACTGCAGCTCTAAATTAGCTCCAAATTCGTGTTGTCAAAAATAACTCGAAGCGGCAACAACATCAGACTGCGATTCGAATAAACTTTACGAGTTCACCACGTGCAAGTCTTCGTAATAATACAAATAATAATAATAACACGTGCATCGCGCCATCTCCGGCCGACTAGTATATTAAAAAAAAATATATATATAAAAAAAATAGGATATATACATATTTTACGATCGCATGTGCCGTGTATAATACGGCTGCGAGCTATATAGTGCGTTCTTATGTATATACATGTGTAATATAACGATATGACTAATGCATTAGTGTACACAGTAAATAGTAATAATACGACGATGAGAAGGAACCGAAGACGTTGGGTCGTTTATGCGAACAGTATTTATAATATATTATAATATATTAATTTTATAAACGCGCGGTCCTATAGTCGCTGCGGCAGGAGGTTATATAGCTATAGGTACGCGTATACTGCAGGAATGATATAAACTGGACGGCGCTATAATATTATATTATATTATACGTCCGTTCGCGCCCGGTAGCCGCGGCTACCCGGTTAGGTAACCCGGAATAATTTATTACATCGCGCCGGGTCGAGGGACGGTGGGTCCCCCTGGGGGTCTCGGACGATAAATCAGAATACGCGCGCTCGGGGAAAACGACGAAGATGGAAAAAATCATTACCGGAAGATAATAAAACCTTGTATAGAGGTATGCGCGCACAAAGATATGCGCCATACCATTATATTGCATATGGGCAGCAGTGCATTTGTATATCATATGCATACATTAGAACGAATATCATACAGGATCGTTGCTGCCGCGGCTTTCTCTCCCGAGTGATATACCTGTACACGATATCATAATATTATGTCGTGGTACCTACCCGGAGCGCGTACGTACGTAATATTTTCGACGCGTGCACATTTCGGGTGGTGTGCCGTGTAATAATATATATTATTATGCCCGACCCCGCGCGCGACCGTCGACAGCGCGGTGACTCGCGTCGTGTTTTCCGTTTCCCAGTCCGGACAACGTGTAGTCCTATATTACAAAACACGGCTCTCGGATTTTCCTTCGCGCCACGCGATGACCCGAACGAGTTCGGGTTACGTAAACGATTTATAGTATCGCTCGGAAAAAATTCCGATGACGGCCTCTCACCTAAACTCTTCGTAATTTATTCACGTATCATATATTATACGTGTTATACGTCATTACTCGCAGAGATATTATTTCATGTATTATATAAATCATCGACGGTCCCTCCGATGTTGTGTTTTCCGCGCAACACGCTGTGCGGTTTTGCGTATTATACTTTTAGATAGGTCTTTCGGGATTGAAAAGTCAAAACTTATAAGGCCAGTATCGCGTGATAAACTTATATAATATATTATGTTTATATGGTGCAGTGCGGTTTTGTGATTTGCCGCGTCGACGGCGTTACTGGGTTTAAGGTACGCATCGTTTACTACATATAAATATTATGTAGGGTACGTCACGCGTAGTTTTCGAGTTTAGAACGTTCCATGATCTGCATTAAGTTGGTCGTGATACGCGTTCGTTATCCACACACATTCTACAATCACAATATCAATATATATATATATATATATAGTGTGCATATGCATAAACAGTATATTATATATTATGTATTTGCAAGGACTGGACAAACTTATGTTTTACGAAAGTATATCCGCACCTGGCCAAGATTTGTTTACATTTTTTTTTTATATCCGATTATTTCCATATTATTATTATTTCCTAAGCTAGTTGCTTATATCTTATCTAATAAATTATTCGAAATTGATGCAGTAATAGTTTAATCGTTTTTTGCCAACCATTTGTATTACGCGGTGTACACGATAAATCATGGCTGGGTACCTATCCTATTATGCTGCAGTGTTTTCATATAAAATAATAAAGCTACCACCAATAAAGTTACGTAAATAGTATTAACAAACGTATATAATTACCTAAAGTAGTTATTGGATGCAAACTCTTAATTTTGGTGAATATTTTTATAATTGGATTTTTAGTTTTCATAAACAATTTAGATTTTGTAAAATTTCTAGATACTAGGTCAGGCATGAGAGTGAACTGCTACGATAGCTACGTGGCATGTTGTAAATGGAAGTTGGCTATAAGATTGCCAATTGGTTTATAGTTATCAGTTCTTGCAGACTTTTAAATTATTTATTTTTCGCTGAAACAATAATTGTAAAAATAAAAGTCTAGCTGATAGTATCGTAAAACTAGATTTACTACTTTTAAAGAAATTTAAATTATTTTGACGATCCATAAATGTATTATAATGAATGATAAGCCGCGTCGCGCCGCATAATATAATATATAATGTTATATTATACTGTAGCAACCAAGCAATACTTCTGAAGCGGGTTTCCTATATGCTCTTTCTCCACAATTTCTACAAATTAAAAACGCGTGCAAGATAAACAACGACTTCATTATATACCTATATATTTCATGTATATTGACTTGAGAGCCGAGAGGTGTAAGACTCGTGTAAGATTTAATTGGTTTAATCCGTTCACGTGGATAATTTGAAGTGGCGACGCACGTCTCAGACATATACAAAATCATGTCCCGAGAAATTTTCTTATCGTATTTTCAATATTTTTGTATATACGCTTATTAAATCAACATATATTTTAGTGTATATATTTTAGTACTTCGATTTTTATTAAAACTAATACGAGTAAACTCTAAAATATTGATTATTTATTTTTATATTTTGGAATATTGTTATTGCTGAATAGCGATTGAATTGCATTAAAAAATAAAATACAATCAAAACAATTTTAACGTTAGGTGAATATCTAATCAATGCGCAGATACACATATAGTTAATTTGACTTTTAAATAATAATCAAGTCTAAAAGAAATATAACTTTAATTTTAATATTATATTTTTTTATAGATTACTATATATATATAGTATACATAAAATATAAAAAGAAATTTTAAATTATAATACTTTGCATTTGTATCAATTAATATTTTATGATGACGGTAATAATTAAATACTTAATGTAGAATACTATGCGCATTGTTTTTTATAATATTTATAAACAATATTCAGTAAACAATTAATTAAAGAAATGGAAACTACAAAATTCTTTGAATTTTTATATACTCGTGTATATATAACGCAGATAGCAATTTTCTAATTTTATTTCAACCTATGAAGATACGTGCAGTGTTGTTCAACTCATCTAAGACTTTAACGACCGCTGCGCTATACCTATATATGTCACCACCGATGCGAGCGTTGCAATATACGCCGTTGTAATATAATCTAGAACACAAAGATCAATAAAACCAGGTTCATGCTGTTTCTAAGCCGTATATAAATTACTAGTTTATACTTAAGCCTTCAAGAATATTTTGTATATACTATATATATGTATGTAATATAATGGTGTAATGGCGGAAAAAGAATTTCAATAATATAATATCAGCTGCAGTATATAATAATATTATAATAAACGTTGATGCGTCACCAGTGCACCTATGGTAATGTGCCGGGCGCGCGTGTTATACTATACACTATGGCGGTTATCCTGCAAGTATATTATTCAACTACAGTAATATATAACACGTTAAAATTCATATTCTAGTCTTGACAATATAATTGGACGTTTTAAAAATAGTATAATATATAGGTTGAAAACAATGTTATTATAATTATACGGTTTCGATATCAAAACGTTTTCGTCGAGAGTATATTTTATAATCCCGCCAATTTTACACACAATATATTTTATGATATGCCTATATTATATACGTTACTATTTATTGCTGCCTGCCGCTGACGGATGCAAATCGTTTTCGTACCGATGGGTAATGTATAATATGTGCAATTAGTGTGGCGCATAATATTATTAAACGCATATCGTCATTATAATATATGTATATAAAGGTGCCCTGCAGATTGCTTCCTCGAACATATTATATTGTACATCGTCGATCGCACGGACTCGGCACTATTTCACGCGCCCATTAACGTTTCCATTAGAGCGACAGTTAAAACGCTAACCGTAGATTTAAATAATAATAATATGTACGCTATTTAGTCGTCATCGGAGATAATTTGTTATATATATTCTTGTGCGTATAATAAGTATACGTACCTATAACCTGTACACAGTATATTATACTATACATAAAACACAAAGTAATACATAGCCTTATACGCGTGTATGAGAAATATTTATCTATAAACGATATACTCGGTAGGTATATACATTTACAAAACGCATTTTCTAAAACCTACTTAATATAACAGACGTCGGCCCGTCGTCGGTGAGGGTAATCCATGTGGGTCGTGCACGGCGAGTTCGTCGTCGTCGCGATAATGGCACCGTAATATCCTATACATAATAATGTCGAAAATCATCGCACGACACGGATGTGCAGCTCTTCGATGACACTAGGTTTTTCAATATTTAACCATGGTATATGGACCGTAATCAGCATGTAACCCGTTTCCACCGCGATATAACGACAACGCGTGTCGTTATAATAATTATAATAAATAATCGACCGTTTTTACTCACTATTATTATCAACATATGATTAATGGTAAAATCCTTGTAGGCCATTCAATAATGAATCACATATTGTGTATACACATCGCGTGTGTACCTATATTATATTTTATGGCAGTCGCCCAAACGAGAATAACATGATTCACCCGGTCGCGGTTCAGTGTGCGCGAGTGATTTTAAGAAGGTCGCCAAATAATTGGAAGGTTATTATTATTAATATTGATGGGAATATTGATCGAGAAAGCTACTATGGTGTATGACGTGTACCAATGGACAATCCTAGGTATATTACAACAGACCCGATCAGACCAGAAGAACTCAAAACACAGATCTACGACACATATATTATACGACTATCAGACGATTTCATTTATGACAATCAGTATATAGTTACCTAGTACATATGTTGCAATATGTGACTTTGATAAATTAAGTCTTAAATAGTTCAAATATTTCACGAGTCGCAAAATCCTGCGGGTTTTGATTACATATGTATAATCTGAGGACTTAGAGATAACCAGAAATTGGCTATAAAAGATACAATTTTGATTCTTTAAACGTATAGTTTCTAGACGATGATTAGGATAAAGTTGAAAATAGTATACAAACGATTGAGTTATGCGGATATAGTGTATTTATCATAAAGGTATGGAGTATTAATAAGTAATGACGTATAATCACTTTTCGTAATCACCTATTTAGGAAAATTTAATTACCGTTTAAAAAAAAAAATAGAAAAAGAAATGTATAGCGTAAATAGGTATACTTAGTTGTGTTTAATGTCATTTTTGATATGATGTATATTGACGATGTGATTAAAATTATATGATATATTATATTATGATGCATTAATTAAGCTGATGTTTTTTTTAAAATCTTCCTCGCCTTGAAAACTTCTTCGACTTGAATGTTTTTCTTCCTTAATATTATTTGAGATACGGAAGTGACACTATAGCTATACCTTAAAATTTCCATCCGCGCATACGTAATCACAAGTATAGGTAATAGGAACTAAGTAGATTCGTTCTGATTACACACGCCGGGATATTTAAGTTTCGTCAGCGATAAGCCGACATTTCTCCACCAGACTTTTCACTAATCAAACAATAGCGATAAATATAGATATAATACATCTATAATACCAGTTTCACGAAAACATAATGATATAATATCAGCATAGGTTAGATTAGGTTAGGTTATATTAACACATAACTATATTATACACGACTATTCATTTCATATTTACTATGCATTTTATCGGTGCTTTTGAGTACACTATAAGCACTAAGCAGTATTAATTTGCTTATTTGTGTAAATTTAATATATAAAATACCTCAAGTTCTAATACTCTATAATGATACGTAATCTCTACACCAAATAGCTATTGGTAATAAATAGTATTACCTATAATAGGTACAAAATGTCAGAACATATTATAATACCACGCTTGTATAGGCCGTTCGGCTGTTCAGTTATTAATCATCGTTTTATCATAACACGAAAAATAAAAATAAAGTATCGTAAGATGAATTAAAATACAACCCATAAATTAAAAATATCGTATCATGATGAGCGCGTATTAAACTTTATTTAGGCGGTCATTCAATGTGTATAATAATCAATACTTTTAATTTTAATAAAACCCGTGTGATACGATTGGCCATATTCAATGATTAAGCCGGGAAAGTCATTAAGCAAGTAACTGAAAAATTAATTCTGTTTTTGTAAAGGTAGGCCCAATATTAATTAGGTTTTGTTCACTGCATTACGAGTAATCAATTTAAATGCAACTTGTCACTTATATAATATATTACACGATACACGATGACTAATAAATAATAACATAATATTTATCGATGTTGTTTTCTTGTACCAAATTCAGTGGTGAGGTCATTTAAAAAATTACTCGTGTTATTTATTATACACACATTAGGAGACTGCAATGTTTCGTAATATAATTACTTAGCATTAGTACTTAGTGTAGTGTTATGTGATTAAACCATCGGAAACAATGTTTTTCTTCAATGTTTACAGTAAAATGTCATGATGTTGTTTATTTATTTATTTGTAGGTTGGAAACTTAATAATTTAATTATAAAAACCTATTCAGAAACCAAGGTAAAATCAAGTGATTTTTATAATTATACATTATACACCTGGAATTTCGTTTTTTTTCAAAATGTCGACCTGAAGTACCTAAATAAATTAAAAATACTCTCAATTAATAAGTATTGTTCTATATATTTAAACATAATATTGACCCCACTCGTTTCACTATTATTTTTTTTGTTGCGAAAACCATTTGGAAAAGTTACCAGGTTATTCCAGCACTACGGTCGCCTCGAGGTAATAATGATAAATGTCTATTAATTACTTGAAAATATTTTATAATATTATACTATAATATATCACAGACTCGTGTAAAACAATAGAATGGTTTTTTATTTTTCGTAAACCCAATACCGTTGTTCGACTTGCATATTATACAAAAATAATGTTAATAACAATACAATAACTCTATGCCCGCATATGCATAATATTACATAGGTACTACTAAAACAATGTACAGTTATATTCGCATTCGTCTTTTCCATACGCACACGCATGCACGTTGAATAATCGTTTCCGTTTCCATCAGTAACCATACTATAATGTATAGGTACTTATAGCTACGATATGTGTACATGCATATATGTATTATTTGTATAAGTTTATACATATTATATAGTATATATGTAGACTCGAGTCTCGACCGGAATCCTGATATACGGTACGTTTTTGTTTTTGGTGTTTTGTTTCGTAAAATATTTTTTTAAGTCCATTAGCCACTCACCGCCGCGCACCGATGACCTAAAACCGGTAAATAACAAAAAAAAAAAACACCATTGACGTTTATGATTTCATAACGCGAAAGTGCAATACATCCGTATATGTGAAGCGCGTGCGCACGTGGGAACGTATAGTATCATACTATTTTATCCCTAATGCCATTACAACAATATTACCATACAAATAACCGAATGAACTAATGCATCGTGAACGAGTATTATAATTTATAATATTATGTATGACTTTAATCAATAGCAATTATTGTCGAATTGGCACCTCCGAGGGGTGGTCTACAGTCGAATCCTAGTTTATTTATAGCTCATAATTATAATATTATCGTATATAATGAACGTTTTAGTCTCGAAGTGATTATTTTCATTTTTAACTCAGAACGATATGGACTAATATTATAAAAACACGTTTGCAAAATTCGATTTGCTACGTCGTCGATGTATTTTTACTTTAAAAGGTGAATTATATATGTTTTATAAACATAGTTACGCATTATTATAATACCTAATATAAGAACTGTAATACAGTTAAATATATTATATTTAAATGAACGCACCTATACAGCATATTTATTATATGTCATGATTTTTATTTAAAAAATAAAATGATTTACGCTAACTATACTAATGGCTGATAGATGATATAAGCTGCATTAAAACCATATATATATAGGCGCACAACAAATTCTTATAAAAATAAGTAGATACAACCAAAGAATTTATAGTTTATACATATGACGAGTTTCTATGTGTACCTTCTTAATCCATTGTAATACAAAAATTGCTTATAAGTAACTAAGGTGAAAAAAAAACCATGTTATCATGTATATTAATAAAGAATTTCTTTTCTTCGTCGTGGCTGTTGTTTATATATAACGGTACGCAAACCGTAACTTGTAAAAAACAATAAGTGTAAAATGGAAACTGCAATTGTTGGGATGCTTTTTGTGTATAAAATATATTAATATTATATTGTATACGTATAGATGTACAATGCTGTTTTCACTCGAATTGAATTTCGTCCAAACCAGTGATAAAACGTAAAATTAAAAATATTTATAAAGATGAATGTGTAGGTACATTGTGAATTGAGTTTAATTAAGCACAATACACGGATATTAATTAATGGAATATTTTGATTACAAAAGATTAACAAACTTGTTATACAATTTTTATTTAAGCATAAGTTTACGCACAGGATGAGCTTACCTATTTTTCTCAGAAGGAGAATAATATTGTGCATAATTTGTGGTACGTTTGATAGTTTAACAATTATACGTATTAATTGGGCCGATTATTGAATTGAACTGTCGTTGTATGACAAAAAGTCGTAATATGATAAAAAAAAAACTACTATAGCTTATATAAATATATAAATTGATGTTAGTAAAGTAAAATTAGATTTAGAACTCTGTTCAGCATTTTAATTTTTAAAATCTGAATTCCCTATTATGAATAATGTGAATAGGTCGACAAAAACAATATTAATAATTTATAAAACATATTTCTCTATCTATACGTTATGTAATGAATTTATAATTTTAGCATATTTGAAAGTCTGTTTGATAGTAACTATTTATTTAAAACGATACTATGATTTTCATAAGTAAGATTGTATTTTTATAAATTTAATAATAGTCGTATCTAATATTGCTTAATTACAGTAACCAATTTTCACACAGTTAATACATAAATAGTAGTAGAAGTCTGCATTAATCAACAATTTCAGGTCCGTCCTATTTTTATTTTAGTCAGTTCATATTCAAACAAGTACAGAAATTATCAGAAAATTTCTCGGGATAATCTTTGTTAGTATTTATATCCAAACTCCAAAGAATTTTCACGGTTTTTGTTTCCACAATTTTCTAATTTTAAGAATCCACGAAAGTCAAAAATATTATGTCTAACTCAGTTTATTTTATTTTAATTAACTGCCCTAGATATGTAGGGCATTAATCATTATCAATTTATTTTTAAGATTTCAGTACCGGATCTAGGAAGGAGCGATCCGGGGCACATGCCCTGGGCGCTAATCATAGAGAGACGCGCAAATTTTAAATTTTAAACTCATCATTTTTATTACATTTTAATTTTTTTTTAAATAATATTTTGTTATGCCCCGGGTTACATAATTTGTAGATCCGGTACTGTAAGACTTGTCGTGATTTTTTGTCTTTGTAAAAAAATTTAATATAAAAATAATAATACATTATGCATAATAAAGATATTTATACAATAATGTAGTATTATAATTTATAAATAACTTTATTAAAAATATTGAATAACAAGCATCGTGAAACGATTTACATTACACATTAACATAACATTACAGATGGTCGGATGGAACAATGCAACAATAACTATTTTGATAAATAAATAGATAGAAATATGTAACTGTTGAGCTATTATAACTTTCAGTTAAAAGCTGATACAACTTTTTTAATAAAAGTTCAAAACAATCTACTCGAACAAAATATAATATATTAGTACAAACCTAATTGAACACGAGTGAAATTATTGAAGTTAAATACATCACTTTTATTTTTGAAATATTAACATTAGTCACAATTCGAATACTCTATACATATTATATTATTCAGATTTTAAATAGACCATCCGGGACCTGATTTATAAGTAAAAATATTTCGGACCAACAAATACACCAATTGAAAAATCTTTGCTTAATTCACTACGCGGTCATGGAGTAGATAGCATATTTAAATACACCACGAATAGCTAAAATATTGAATAAAAGGAATAAAAATAATGTATACATTTATAGCCATAGCCCTCGGATAGGATAAATCGAAGCGTTATTAAAACATCATAATATTCCTGATGTTACGGACATGGATCGATATCGAAATCATTGATTTTCCGCGGAAATGTTTGGCCGGACTTCTAGTACACAAATAAATTATACATACACACACACATGCATATACACGCCATTATATTATTATTATTATTATTATTACTATTGATAATAAAAATAATAGTAATAATAATAATAGACGCGTATAATTTGCGTATTAGCGTCGCGTCGAGCGAACTCGGGGCGCACTCGTCCTTGGCCGGTCGGTCGGTCGGTCGGCCAAGGAGTCAAATGGCGCGAACGCGCTCGCTCGAAATCGAATCGCGTAGCGTTTCCTTTGTTGCGCGCCTCACGACCTCGCGACGGCGGCGGTTGCGGCAAACGGGTTGTGCGGCGAAATAATAACGATAAATAAGAGAGAAAAAAAAACTAGGACGTCACGACTTGGGCCGCGATATTTCATAACACCTATCGCGCGCGTCGAGTCGGCGACAGACCGACGACGGCGGCGGCGAGTATAAAAAAATATGCACAAACGTACATAATACATAATATAATATACGTATACACATTATAATATATTATTATTGTGTATTATATGTACACATTTTTGGACAAAACGCACGACAAAGACTAATTGGCGTCGTCGTCGCGTCGACCGTTGTCTGGCGTGTGTACTTACATATTATTATTATTATTATTATTATTATTATTATTTACCTTTACCGCGGTCACATAATATAATTATTAAGCCCCGCGCATGATGGTCCGAACATATTACGATAATATGATATGATACATGTCTACGCAGCAGCAACAGCCGCCGCCGAGCTTATAATGTGTTTACGACGTTGAGACCTGCACTGCGTCGTAGTTATCTGTGTAGTGTAACATATACATAGCAATATATTATCGTCGCTGTCGTGTGTCCTTTTCGTCTCACTTCTCCTCGTTTTTACGTATTTCTTTCCTCTCTTCTGCAGATAATATACAATATTATATTAACCGTTATGTGCGCCGCAGTAATGGGTTTAGCGGATTTTAACGCACCGTCGTCGTGCGGCTGACATTATATATTACATTATTACATTATATTGCACAAGTATTATTATTTGTTGAACGAGAAAACTATTTTACTGCGCAAACACCACTTTAAATCGCGGCGTCTATACCTACCTGCAGTTCTCAGGTATATCATACGTTAAAACATATGTTTTATAAATAATTGATAATAATCGGCGAGACGGTCGTCGTAAATACGAGTGGGTGGCTACTGCAGTTAGGTAAATAATAGTAATATGCTATTGTGCCTGGGTGACCAAGATTGAGATGTTTTCAAAACGAAATATAAGTCAATAAAGTAGTTAATACTGTAAATTCAAAATGGAAAATTAATTTACATCGACAATAATGCAGCATATTCTACACTGAAGATAATAAATTTGATGACATTTTCTTTCATGAAACGAAGAAAAATTAATTTACAATTCATAATATTATGTGATATTATCAGCAAACATATTTTTAAACATAATTATACTAAACTATTTCATTTTTTTTTTTAATCAAAAATAAATTAAATATTTTTCTATTTGTAAATCAGTAATCGATGATTATAAATTACATAATATTGTTTGTTTTTAATATTTTATTATACATTTCCAGGAAATGCTGAAAAAATCGTCTATTGTTTAATATTATTTGTCATTAATCATTAGCACCCAACTGGAACCGACATTTTGATAGTACTAAGGAAATTTGTACATATTATTAACGTTGATCGTTTAATTTTTTTTTTTTTTTTTGTTTTAGTTGAGTGGTATAAACATTGCGACCATTATTAACCAAAATATAAACGTTCAATATTGAAGAAACGGTACTGATATTTTTTTTTTTTATTTATTACCAACACTTTTGTTCTTCTAATTGCACCAAAACTGAAAAAAAACGATTAAGGGTTTAAGTCTATGTTCAACTACTACAGAAAAGCAATAGTGTATACTAAACTGTTGTCATGAGTGTTTATATTATGAATTATGTTATGATATACATATTATAATAATAAATAACGTACAATAATGCCGTAAATCGTTACGTTTTATCGATACACTGAAACTTATACCTGACCATTTAAAGCGAAAATACACTTGTGCATTACATAATAGTGTTTTGTTTATTTACTATTGTAAACCGCTGGCTCCGTGGCGTCGTGGTTGTTATATTATATTGTTATTATCAAACGAAGATGGCAAAAAACTGTTTTGACGAGTTTTTCCCTTTCTTTGTGTTTTACATGATTTTGTTAGTAATTGATAACACGATTTTAGATCATTTATGTAATAGAACATATAACAACACTAATATGCAGCTGATTATTATGACGTATAATATTCTGTAAGTTAAAGTTAATGTGTACATAATGAAAATAAGTTAAATTGAGTATCCGGAAATCATCCAATGGGAATTTTTCGATTAATTTTCGGAAAGTTGAACACAACTCACTGCCATCTGTGTATACAGTTCACTACTATTGAAGGACACGAAATTATTTTAATCAATCATACTTATACATTGATTGCTTTGAAACTGTCGATTGTTTAAACTGTTGCATCATACATATATAATATACACGATAACTATATTGTAATGAATTTTAAACAATCGTGTTTAACGACAGTGCGTAAAGAGCGATAGGTACGTTTTACGAGCTGTCGTTGTCGAGTAGATTTTTCTCGATAAATCTATATCCCAAAACAGTTTCGAGATTATGCTTATTACCTATAATAGTTATACCGTTACACGCTTATGCAGTACGTCAGTACTTAGACTATCGCGTAAACATAATAGTATTATAACGGTCAATAAGTCAGTTTTTCTCTATTGTAAGTTATACGTAGGATTACTTGTATTAGCTTTGAATCGATAATGATTAACGAACAAGTCTAAATTGTATGGTACTCACTACTCACATAAAATTCATCGATATTGCGAACATGCGGACAATGGCAATAAATGATGCGTGTATTATACAATACATTTTACAAATGAAACTTTAACTGACCTGTTATTTTATATATTATTATGGTTAAGTACATTATTCTTTCTTTATGAAGATTGTGACATTTTATAAGGGAAATTTAACAGTTCGATATATAAAGTTAATTATGTGATGCTGTGTTGTAAATAGTAATATATACCTACGTAAAATACATGTTGTAACATGCTGCATACGCGTTCTGATTCGTAATGATAAAATAAATTGGCCCAATGATTTGGATTTGAAAGCGAATAATAACTGATGAAAAACAAGTATTAATTGTTACAAAAGTAGTATTTTATCGAAAATTAAATAATAATTATTTCAAAAAAAAAAATTAATCACTTGACTCTCTCCAGATTACATATCTAGATATGTGTATGTAACAAACCGATCGATCACGGTTGGCCATTATAATATCGTCGCCATCGCCGAACGAAAGAAACATTGACACATCGTCGTTGTCGGCCGATCGTTGTAAAATCTCTTCAATATCAACCTTGACATTTTTTATTTTGCCTATAAGTATACGTTAAGATGTAAAAAAATATATACGATCCTGCGTGTAAAAGCGTCCATAAAATATAATATATACACATTTCCATATAGGTACAGAAGAGCGTTCGTCTGTTGATTAATTGTAATGTTAACATAAAAAAAAATGTTATGGCAATTTTTATATTAGACAGTAGTATTAGCTATTACGGGTTACATCTATCAATACCACACATCTGAAGGAGTATTATCATACGTGTAGATTTTTTCTCCTTTGTACGCGTATCCGTGAAAATAGGTAAATACATTTTGGACAAAGGAGAAGAATATATAGCCACTTAATTTTTTTTTCTCTCTCGGCATGTGTGAAGTCACACTGAACGTGTGTAATAGAATATCACGTGCGTACAGTGCTATGTACAAAACTGTCGTTAAAAAAAATATATACACACAAATAGTTCGTTATACATTATTGCCTTGTTAAATTAGAAATGCATTCCGTAACATAAAATCATTACATATATATGTCTATAATTTTTTTCAATTGGGCGTAAGAAAAAATGTGGCTAGCAAAGTAACGACTACAACAAAGTACAAATCATTGCGAACCACGGTTCGGATAGGACTGGTCGTCTGCCACGTTATGCGATGAAATAAATAATAATAATAAATCAACATGTTTAAGCCAATTTATCCTACAACTGCACCACGCTACGTCATATAAGAATCAACTATGATGTATGGTTTTAACGTGCGCCTGCACGAGACGATGACCGCCGCTGCCGCGTAGAAGAATGATCTATAAATTTACTTTCGAAACACGAACGGATCTACTACAAATTATTCCGTATCTATATATACTATTAAATTATAAATGCAGTGCAATTAAACGTAGAGTGAAGAGAAAATACGTTGTTTTCAGGGTGTAAACGATGTACAATAACAGTGTACGTTTTAGTATGTTATTAACACATTATCACGATTGCCATGTCAAATATAAAATTAAGTCAAGTTAAATATTTGGCCCGTTATATTGTTATTTGACACTCATCATCTCGTTTCACTCTCAGCGGGTGTGTTAGTACTTGAATTATTTCCAGTAAACGTATATTTAAAATGAAATTAAACTGTAAGACTTAAAATCATTATCGAAATTTTGTTAACAAATCATAAATTGAAATCAATAATTTGGTTACCGCTCCTGATGTTAATAGTAATCATTATTGAAAATTACAAAAAGCAACTATATTAAAAACACTTCCATACAATTTTGGTTGTTGACAACCGCTTAGAAAACCGGGCCTCTAAACAAATTTATATTTAAAAAATATGTTTATGACTATGTATAAAAAAGCAAATAATATAAGTACACTAGGTATAACCACAAAAACACAATAGATTATATTATTTGTTATAACCACACTCGACATAATAATAAATACATGAACATTCAAATAGTGATATAATTTAAATTTTAAAACAGTAGGTAAATACAAAATTTTCATAGTGTTAACTACTAAAAATTAATCGCATCACGATTTAACGATATGTCTATGTAGATGGTATAATATGTATTATGCATTATATTTTCGTCGCGGCTCTCTCGGGTAAGACGTTTTCTTGTAAGTTAGTGTAATCAATCCTGCAGTGAGTCTCTCCAAGAATTATAATTTGTATTAATACGATATAAACGATATCGTGGCGTGCGTTCAGTTAAAAGTAATGTGAAAGCATTTTCCATATTATAACGATTATACAATTTCTATAAATATGTCCATATAAACAAAGTACACGGTAAACAATGAAAAAAAAAATAAAAACAGTTATTCTTATCACACGAGGATTTTGTTTAATGTGTATGCTCTCTATTACTTTAATCAAATTAAAAACTGTACTCAGCAATTTATTTGTATATATGAGTATGTTGTAGCATTATTACACGTCTACACAGCAGGCTCGGTAAGGTTGACAATGGGTGTTGTCTGATTGTTGTCCAGTGAAAACTGATCGCCAGCAAGTACACTTCTTAACTTGAATAGAGTTAACACTTATTATTTTTAAATCATTCTTTGTGATAATTATTGTCACTTTAGGAATCCAGCTATTTATAGGTTATTTAATTACCAATTTTTCAACACAATATACGATTGGTGAAAAATGACATTAAGTTTATTCTCCCCCAATAACACCATTTATTACCATAAATTGAATAACGATAATAAAATATGAAGATAAAAATGTAATTTTTGGTTTAAAAATAATATTATATATTATACAAAAAGTTAATGTATAAAAGTTAATAATAAAAGGCACACAAACATACTGACTACTAAGAAGATAAAAATAAAAATTCAGTGTTAAATTAATTATTTATATATGTATGTATGTATACAAATTGAAACTTTTTAGACTCAAAAAAAAGAATAGAATACTTCAATACTTTTAAAACTAAAACTACCTTACTATTTTCCCATACCACAATAAAATATTTTTATATTTTATATCTTAGAGGCTTTACTTTCCTTAATACTATCGTCATAAATGTTTTTACATTCATTTACATTAGAATTTAAAATATTTGTAAAATCGACATACAAATTATATAATTTTTCAGAAAATTTCATTTTTTCAACATTAAAAAAAAATGTAAATAAATTATAAATATCCATACCTTAAATATATTGCGGAACCACCAAAATTTTCATAAATGTGTATATATACATGTTATTGGTTTAAATTTGTATTCTAAAATTATAATTGTTATCACATTTAAAAAGATAAAAAACAATTCTGTAAGGAAGGCAGTGGATACTCCATCTAGCGAGAAAATACAGATTCTGCGCACCCCACGCGATACCCTGCCATTGAAACCGATTCCACTTTGGCATAATGATACACAGAAGAATCGATTATCGTCGGGCCATGTCATATTCAATCTCTGGACAGAGGATAGATGGTAATTATAAAAACTATATTTGAGTTATTACTTCAAAAAAATAAATAAAATACAAAAAATTCACTCATCCTTGATTTGTTTCTCCATTGTAGCTTATATTTTCTTTTCATAATTTTCTTGAAAACTAGATAGGTAAATGGAAATACGAAAGACTAACTCTTTATAAATAATAGTCTTTATTCAATTTTCAATATGTATTGATGACGCGTGAAATTCTAACTTTTCTGTTGAGTGGAAGAAAAAAATATGAAACCGTGTACTGTGTATAATCTATTGTTTAATTATTACGTATTATAAATAACTCGTAGAAAATAAATTTGAAAGAGGGAGGCCATAACCTCTAAGCTCTCCCCCCCTTCTTAATCTCGTCTATGATGAAATACTCTACGATTCTTATCACTGAAACTATTTTGGATGATTTCTCTATGAACGGCATATCGGCATCATGCGAATACCTGTAGTCTATTTTGAAATCTATTATTCGAATAATTATTCAACAAGACATTATATTGCATGTATAGCTGTATTACGAACATTACTAATCTATTGTCTTTTGATTTTAGTGTATGTTTTTTGTATGAACTCCATTGCGTAATGGGTCAGTCCGTTGAACTTATTTAATCTGCAAATTATCTATATACGTCTATAAGGCGCATAAATATCTTTTTAGCTACAAATAATGCTACATAATATAATTGATTATATATTTATGTTTAGTATATATAGTCAATGGCAATATATACGAGTGTTAGGTTAGTTAAAATCATCATAGAAACAATTCAATACATGAGATTTTATAATAATTTCAATGTTAATTAAAAATAATGTAATATAAAAATATAAATAAATAAAAATATTATTATTATTTTTATTATATTATTTAATACACAAGATAAAAAAGAAGTATGTATAGTAAATAATACTTAAATTTGAATAAATGTACATCTCAATTTTTCAAATATTCTATTAAATTAATTCCATTGCTTATGACTTTGGGGTTTTAATTAGATATGACAACTGAAGTGTAGTTCTGAACGATAATGTGAATTTAGATAAATGTGTGTATTGTTAATTCATATCAGAGCGATAATAGATGGTTTGATTTTGGGAAAACTCTGTGGAATCGATGTATAAAAGTGAGCGGATTTGAATGACGATCTTTTTTGAAAGTATACGGTTATGACGACCAATGCCATAAACCTCCTTCAAAATACGTCATTATATAAATAATATACATAATTATTATGTTTATTGCATATTGTATAGTATAATACTCCTATTTTTGAAAATTTACAAAAGAAATGTTCATTTAAAAATTAATCTAATCTGTATAACTACATAATATGTATGTTATACTTACATATTAATATGTAATACTATACTCGTATTATATATAAATTATAAATATTCATAGTACCGATAATCAAATTATACCAGTACGGTAGTACCTATATCTCGATGTCTACTTAAATTTATAACAACAATGGATATCAAAAGGTTTTTTTTTTTTATAATCGTTGAATAAGTTTATAGTATTTAGGTTCAACTAATATATTTTATTACATGTATACATAAAAAAAACTAAAAATATGAAAAAAATATGGCAGTACTAAATAAATGAGTTTTATTCATTACTTATTTTTTATATAAGACAAGTAGTATGTTATGTAGTATTATACATATTTGTACACGCGTAGATTATTTTAATAAATCATTTAACGATAAGTATCTGGTTATGAAATAGAATATGAATAAAAAAATAAAACCCATTAACAGTTAAATATAATATCGAGTTTATTAAAATTAAATAGTGAATAGATTTTGAAATGCTTATTGATTACAATTTACATTACCGTCAGTGAGAAAATGATTAAATAACTAATCATCTAACCACGACTAATAATTGTTCCACACAAATGGACCCGTAAAAGGATGGGTCCTTACTCTTTAATCATTATCTTGATTACGATATAATTGAACGTTTCAGTTAAACCTCCTTATTCAACAGCTCCAAGAGTGATATTTTTCTTCAAAGATATTATGACTAAAAAATTAAATTAATATAACTATGAACTGTATCTTATAATACTTATATTCATTAGCCATAGATAATTAAAAATATTTTACATCGTATGTACAACAAAAAAACATCACTATAACCTGATAAATATTTTTTTCTGAATTGGCTTGAAACAATATCAGTCATCTAAATTATGCATGCGTTTATGTCTGGCATTACTTTTTCAATTTATATTTAAGTACGGGATAGAATTTATTGTTATTTGAATTGCATTATTAATTATGTTTGTAATTTGTATTCACTCTATACATATAAAGTATATAATATATACAAGTATATTTTACTAGTGGAACGATTAAATTTAATCATGGCCATGTTTGTTAAGTGTATATTATATATGTAGCTAATAGTTTTTAGAGCGACTGATACTCCACATATATGTATATATCTTTATAAATTAGTCAAACAAAAACCATTTGGACAAAAGACAATAAAAATAAATTTAAGGATTTGTTCCCAATCCGCGTTTACCACGCGCATTACTACAGTCATTATCTGGACATAAATTATCAGGTATTGGAAAGTTTAACAAACGAAAAACTCCATTCACGAAGACGTAAAAAAAAATACAATAATATACTGCTATTAGATTTCGAATTCAGCCGATATTTTCAGCACCTACGATTCACATATACATGACATAAAATATATGGTACAGGTATTTATGAGTTATAAAGACAGAGAGTCTCTCCTAGCGGCGGTAGATGGTTAATTTGGTTTTCTTCAGCGGTACACACTCACGCACACGCGCATAAACTGCAGCAAATCTCGGTGTAGGCGCTTACGACAATACTATAAAGACAGTAAAAGCTACGGTTATTATTACTTAAGCCTGTTTTATTGCATAGCGAACGTGTATTGTGTATATAAAACTCGCGTACTAAATACTACTATATATACATCACTATATACTCATATAAATATATAATAATATTGCATATTATTACGTCTATAATCGCATAACTGTGATCTGCTCATTGTGCGGGCACGAGGTCGGCTCGCGATTGCAGGATCTATACGCGAATTTTCAAGACTTTTGTGAACCACCCGAGCTGTGCCCGGTGCACGTGCACGACTATGAGCCGCGGAGCTGTGTACACGCGTATACACGGCACAATATAATATTATCATGCGCGCATGATGATAGTAACAAATAATAATAACATAATACGAATATTACCGTCCCGTGTTGCGTAATACGCGAAACAAAATAGCCGCACGCCACCCCCGTTCGCCGCTCTGGTCACATATTATAGGCACAATATTGTAACAGTACTCAATGTCGGCTCAAGTATAGTATGTATGTATACTACTATACATATGTATATAGTAACTTATTATACGCGTGTGCGCGGTCGGTCGTCGTTCGTGCAACGGCTTCGAGCACGCTTTTGCACCACCAGCCCACGTCCACCGCCGACCCAAAGTCGTGACCTTTGCGGGTCACCGAGAAAAATAAAGAAAGAGAAAAAAAGAGACAACACGTATTATTATTGTTATTATTATAATATACGTATAGGACATACGCGACAAAGAGCTCTCATGTGCGTGTGTGTGGTTCAAGTCCCGCGCGGTCGTGCGGCGGAGTGGCGAAACCTCTTTCGGCCAAAAGGGTTGCTACGTTTCGAGTGTGTATCGTAGTAGTGTATATAGTATACGCATGCACAATACGTCTATTTAATAATGTACATTTACAGTGTATGATATAATAGAGTAAACGTAGTACGGCACCATGGCATACGATATATACTTACGATAGGTACATGTAGAGGTATATACGTATATATAATAAATCATATACGCAATAACGCTATGTTTTAATAATATATACAATGCCGCGTGTATTATAATACGACGGTCGACAGTGTGCGAGATCTATGTAACACTCAACAGATGGAGTAGTAGCAGCGCAGTCTTTATGTTATGCTTAAAACAATATTGTATACACATATACACTGTATAATAATAATAATATATAATGTAGGTACACTCGACGAAATAAAAACAATGGAATTTGCTATGTATAATGTATATATATATATATTACAGTGTGTATGTGTGCAAACACTTTAAATCTAGTGTTGGCTTTTAGCAAGTATATATAGGCCGAACTATAATCGAGTGTATACAATGTGGTTGCATGTACTTAAATTCACTTTGATAATATTATGTATGGAGCGATTGTTTGAACTCGAGGCGCTGTCGGATCTTGCCAACAAATCTCGCTGTAATTTAAAATACTATAGAAAGGTGTTGGCGTAGAATATTGTATCGGTCATTTTAGTAGAAAACTATAAATTTTATATTATTATTCAAAAAACAAATAAAAAATAGTAAAATAAGGCTCTAGGAGATTCTATCCGCTTCATACCCCTTAATTACGCCCCTGGTGTTGGTTGAATCAAACCGAAAACTTTTGTTATGATCTAATATTATTTAAAAAAACGCCGCACGATATTTCTTGTCAAAACACGACAGTTGATCCAGGTCCTTTATGGGGATTCAGTGCTGTAATATACGTTTGAAAAAAAAATCACTCTGTATAAAAACGTATACATAAAACAATAAAAATAAAAAGGAACTCTAGTATTTAAATAGGTACGCGTTGTTGTGAATGCGGTCAACGTGCGTTCGCAATCATTAATAGGTACACTCAATGTTACAAAAACATTAAAACGGAAACTATAGAAAAATTTCATCGTGCAGGGTACAATAATGGTGTTGTATCCTGTGCTGTTGCGGTAGACTTATAATATATATTTTGTACGGAGGTGCTCTCGAAAATTAATACGTATAACCACGTTACGTAAAATGTAAAATTGTGATCATTTTTTTTCTTTACAAAACAGTCGTCCGTGACGAGATGGTCGAAATAAATAGATGAAATATAGGTTCTCATCACAAAACACTTCATCCACTTTAATAAATGGTTACCACCCGTACAGTAATTCCCACGTCTGTACCGCCGCCGCCGTCGTCGTCGTCATACATTCTTCTCTTGTGGTGCTCTTTTCTCACACAATCGTTGTTAACGTCGTGTACACAACTTAATCTTAATGGTGCACAATTATTTTTTAGTGAACTTAAATCATTCATAATATATACCAACAACGCCGGGGACCTCGTTCTGCGTTAATTACTTTGTTATTGAGCCATTACTAGATATAACCTATAATACGTTATTATATTGAATAGTCTACATCGCAGTAAAGTGTCCATCCAGTAAAAGTCGTTAAGTTTCGTTTAAACTTCATACATTGCACATTGTTTATTGTATTTACATTGGTTTTAACGGCGAATAAAAATTTAATTCTCGCGTGGCTGGGTAACATATTATGATGGTAAAGCGAAATGTTAAAATTACATAATATCATCTCTTCCACTTGCCCGGTCAAATTTATTAATATTCGTATGATGTGTTTTGACCAAATGCTACGCCGAACCGAATAATGAAGTCGTATAACAAGATAAAATATCATCATAATAATAATAGTTAATACGTATATACATTAATATTTCATTTAAATTGTGAAAGAATTTAAATACTTTTTTATCAAATCCGAATATGCAATGTAAATCAAACGTTGTATTCGTTATTTATAAAATAAAACCGCGATGTCTTGTATGTAACGGAGCTTATAATACGAGAATACAACAATTGCCTATATTTGTGTCAGCTTATTTCCATAAAATATGATAATGGCGTACCTAACAGTTTTACGTCGTGTAGATAATAGTTTATAAACACGTCGAGCCAAAACTGCATGAGCGCGTTTGATATTTTATACTGCTTTTTAAAATTGTTGGAAAACCGCATAAAAAATTACAAAATTGTGTAGTAGGTACTACATCATAATAATGTAGACGTTGACGTTAAAATTAAAAAAAAAATAAATATTTTAGTATTGTGTTGGCTTATATACATCATTGTGTACCTATATATATATATACATGTATGTATATAATTTATCGCACGTAATAGTAGGTAATCAATTATTAATTCAATAAAATATTGCAGGGTATTATATTTCATGTTTGCGACATTATAATACCTTGACATTTAAATTAAATCAAATTAATCAAAACTCAGAGAAATAGGAATATAAACGTTTTTCTCGGCATATAAATGAAGTAATAGAAAAAACAAACAAATCTCATAAGACTCATAAGATATAAATTTATCGCATACACGCGGCTCGTGGTGTGTACCTATAAGAACAATCTGCTTAATGTAATATTGACATTTATCTACGTTTTATTATAAATTTATTGAGTAACGACGAGCTAAAAACGAGTCGGTTTTTCGAACGATATCATATCTGTCTCTCTCCCCTTTTCGACGACGACCAACGTTTGTGTCCAAGCACCGAATGGTAATGGTACATGGCACGTATTAACCTATAAGAGTACAAGACCTCGGTCAGACACTGCATGAGCCCTCCTGAAATCTCAAATAACGCTACTATAATAGTCATTAATTTCTTTTGTGAATGCGCAAGGCGGCGGCGTTTTCTCCTCTCGCGGAGCGCCTTACAACACAACATCATATATATATATATATATATATAATAATATCGTATTATTATATAGGTATACATACACACACATACACACACATATATATATAAATGTGTACACTATTAGTCTGTTTATAGGTATTCGTTTGCAGCCAGCTGATAACGCAGCGCTGGTTCGATTGAATCAAACGCGGCGGTAACTATCGTGATACCTATACGAGTTACAACCGACCGATTATTCAATACCCGCGACCGTTAAACACTCGAATAAAATATTCACCTTGGCCAGATTAAAATATGTATTCATATTAGTATATTACCATCATTACTATTACCACGCGGCGCGTACCTATTATACATATTATTATTATTATTATTATTATTATTATACGTAACGTGGGCGGTAAAAACAAAAATTAATGTTTCTACTCGTGTATAATAATAATGGTAATAATATATAGGTGTACATATTTACGGACGTTTCCAAATGCCTGGCATTCTTTCGTGAGTTTATTAAGTTTCTATTGGTACCCACACCGAAGCGGCAGTCGCGGGGATACCGCCTAATATAATATTATTATATATTTTATACGGTATATGATGTCATGTGTATATAATATAGTATGTGTAAGTATATATATCGCGTGTGTATGTGTGTATGTGTGTGTGTGTGTGTGTGTGTGTGTGTGTGTGTGTGTGTGTGCGCGCGTTAGTATAGCAAGTCACCGCAGCACATGTGTAATGCCGTATAACATATTATATATTAGAACCTATCGAGTCATATTATTAAAAGATGTGTATGCGCTGCAATGATATCATATCGTACCCTATAGGAGGCCTCGAATTTCGTTTTGTGTCGTACACTTAAATGCATATAACGACCGCCACCGCGGCCTATGTGCAGGCGAGTGTGTGTAGGCGCGAGTATACGCGTGTGTGTGTGTGTGTGTGTGTGTGTGTGTGTGTGTGCGTGTGTGAGTATCTATTTTTTTATTGTAATCGAATGCATTCTTCGAGTGTTTTCCGTACGACGTTCGGTCTTGGCCGTACTACGCGTCGAGAAGACGACGATGCACTGGCGCATAGTATAATAAATATACGATTGCATTATTAATAGGTAGGCAAAGTCCGAGAAAGGTATATTATAAACACGTACTTATAGCTGCGCCCGTTGAATTCCACAGCGGCCCACCGAAAAGGGTCGCGTGTGTCTTCCGCTGTATTGTCCGCATTAAATACATATATATTATATACGTATATACATATACATATATTATGTAGGTATTATATTATTATATATTACATTATATAGAGGTGTTGGTGTTAAAAAAAAAAATACCAACCGACGGTGGAATATGTGGTTAAAAAGTACCTATACGATTCGTTCCACTCGATTTGTCCACATCACGATGTTAATTATATTGTATAATATATTCAGTTCGGACGCCTCTCGTACATAATAGTTAACAATCGCACCCATTTTATACGAGCATGCGTCCGCTTGTATAATTTCGTGACATCCAGGGACGATAGTTCTAATAATATTTCCCGTATACGATTATTACGAAACGTCGCATACCTATACTTAGGTACATATATAATATACATTATTGTATCGCATTTACGCTCGAAGCAGCTTAATGATCCACGCCGGCACCGTGTCGAGTCTTAACGATATATATTGTAAATGTTTTTTTTTTCGTTAGTTTCATCCTATATGACGGAAGAACGTGAATCGTTATCACGCGAAATCTACAGTAGAAATTTTATCGATCACTTTTTCTTTACGGTTCAGAGGAGACCCGGCTTCAAAGAACTTCAAACTCGGGCATTTAATTTCTATTTTCTGATAATCACGTGAGTATCGCAAACGTTTATTCTTTCATAAAATTTCGTAAATATTTTTTATAATATATTCCAACGTCTCGTTATCATACCTAGAATCTGGATAAATGGACCAAATTTTAATATAATATTATTTCAAATAAGTGTATACAATTTTAACCATATTAAGAATAATACATTGTGAATCCTCAATCCTAAGTAAAAAGTGGTTCATCTAGCAACTCACCGAAATATTTTCCAATGCTTAGATTTTTATATAACCTAAGGAGTGGCCTGCAGTGAATAAACAAACTAGATCCAATTTTACATAATATATTTTATATTAATATATACCTCAATTTAATGAATCATAAATTATTTGTTAAAATGTTTATTTAAATACACCAACATTTTCAAAAAAATCATCAGATTAACATAAATTATTAAAATTAATTGGTTTGAAAAAAAAATTGGTTTACCAACACATAAACACGCCTTAAATTATATAAAAAATCTAAGGATTTAAAAAAATGATTTTTAGGTTTGTAATATAAGTAAACTCAAATAAAATACTTGCAGAGTTTGAATAAAATAATTATTAAAAGAAAAATCGAAGGTGTGCGTGCTTTGTAATTTATTAATCACCCAACAGTATATTATATACGCATTATTTTCTATATCTCTGATTGTCTATTTAAGACCATCACGTATTCACGTGTGACGCCACGAAAATACAAAATACGAATGGTGCTCGTTTGTGTATCAGCCCCCGGTATACTGTAGCCAAAGTAGAATAATGAAATACCTATTTCCTATAGAACCTGTATTTGGCACACGCATAAATATAATAAAATACAATATACAAAGGCAAAATAGGTGTACTATAGATCGGAAATCGGAATAAAATGCGACCTAAATTTCTTTTCATAGTTATAATTTTTATACGTTCGCGTATTGTATCAAATTATTTACGTGTTATCGATTTGTTGGATCATTTGCTTTTTTTACGCGCATAGTGACGGCCAACGTGTACGGTACAAAATAATCTTCTACGATATAACAATAATATATACAGTTCGCCGATATTTTGTCGTGACACTTCGTGTACGGGACCGACACTTTCGACACTTATTCGTGTTACCGTGCAAAAGAGTACCATACGTCGTCAGACGTGTCCGACGTCCGAAGGACTGCAACTGTCAAAGTCGCATAAGACAAACGTGGTCTATATATAAATTATGTGTGTGCGTAACTTCAGTCTCCAACAGTGACGTGCATAAATTAAATTTAAGATCCCTCACGAGATTCACCTATGTAACACGCGCGGCTGTAAACGACAAACGGCAAGCAAGGATAACGATTGCTATTCCTTTTATACACACGTACATATAATATAATATTAATGTACGTTGGTTCGAGGAACTTGGCTTGTACGGGTCGCAGTTTTTTTACAATCGGTTTTATATTGGTACAAATGGACGATTTTTATCGTCAAAAAACAGATAACATTTCTGACGTACAACTCACGACTATACGAATTGGTTTTTATATTCTATGTAATGTGTATACTATAATAATGTTATCCAGTATATCCTAGCCAGCACGTATATACAGGACAAATTATATTACCGTCACTTCATTCGTCTCGACGTTTCACGATGGTTATTACATACAAATTAAAATATGACTATGTTGAAATTATATAGAAATGTTGCCTATTAAATGTAGCAATATTTTTTAACTAGTTCTATCTATTTTTATGTACAATATATTTTCTTATTAAAACGATTTACATAATAACAGGGAAACTAAATATTATATATTATTATTTCAAATATTCATTCACAAGTATAATATACCTATAAGTATAATATAACAACTCCATAATATATTATTTTATTAAGTCACTACTAGTAGCATATTTATGCGGTCTAACTCTAACATTACAATAATTAATATAAAATTACTTAATATTTATTGGTTATTATTTTTATAAATAACGCGGAGTAAAATTTTGAGTAATAAGTACAAAATGTTATTTTAATTTGAACTTAAAACAGTAAATTTTATTAACGATAAAGTGCATTTATTATATTTTTATTTATATTTTAACTAGTTGTCTGTAGGTTAGATTTAATTTCACAAATTTGATTTTTTTTTTTTTAATAAAAAATATCATAATTTAGTTTTTGAGATTCTGGTTTGGTTCTTATGCCGTGTCCAAGATGTTCGCAAGATATGTTAAAACTGTTGTGATTGTTGGTAAAATTCTGAGGACAGTTTTATAAGACACATATTAACGTCAATGGGTCATATACTTGTATCTGACGTTATTATAATTTTTGTTATTATTCTATACTATGTTTTTGTATTTTGTATTGGGACTCAGAAATCACGAATATAGAACCACGAACAACTATACCATATTTTATTATACGTTTGATTTAGCTAGAGTTTTAAATTAATTTTAATGTTACCTTCAATCTTTTGAGATACATTATTATTATTAGGTAATTTATAAGTACATACCTATACAATATTATACACTATATATAATACACTACATAACCTAACAGTGAACGTGATGTACAGCACCGTGCGAAAGTGTGTCAAATAATGTCAAATAATCTTTCTCTAATTCTTTTGTTTGGTGCAGAGGAAGAGGTGTGTCTGTGTGCGTATACATATGTGTGTACACAATACGACCGGGCTAATTGAATCCCACGTACCAATTTTAATTACACGCGCATACATGTGCACGTGAGAGGTTTCACTATTACGATCTTTGCCGGGGTGACAACGGTATGATATATAGGTGTAAAATGTGAAAAAAAAAGGATTTTTACACCTACTCTGGTCCGGCGCGTAGGCATAATGTATACACTAGCGAGAAATTGCATTTTAAGAAAATCGACGAATGACCGACCGAGTCATTATATGATACACGTTAACCGTACAAATCGTCGGAGCTTATAATGTACATTATAAGCAATATAAGCAATATACGCACACTACTCGTCGACGATAGTTCTGCGCAATGATCATGATGATTATTGTTGTACGATATTAAGAATAGTCCGTCAAGTGAACGCGACCTCGAGGACCCGTCCCAACGTCACTTGCACGCCCTTATACCACCGAGGCGTATTATAATAATAATATTATATTGTATTGTAATTCGTTATTTATATATTATTTCTTCCATGTACGCGCAGCATCACATAGTGTACACCGCATACCGAGTACGTGTTAGGAGTTATTACTTATTAGCAAAACATCGTAGCTATGTTATTATTGTTATTATAAACAAGTCAATATATGATATACAAATGCATAATACGCGTACCACTCTGAACTGATGGTGGCCAATAACTTGTGTCGACTTATATCTTAGCCGGGCAGACGCGTATTAAGCATATACACACGCATGCTATACCTATACTGTAACATGTAGTGGCGCCAACGGATTACACCATCGCGCGAGACGATAATATAAAAATATACGACTGTTTCGACGTGTGCGCAATTTGCATACAAACAATATTATTATTGTAAGAGCGATTGCAAGTATCGCGACGCCGTCCTTAACTTTTTAACTAACATGGACGATCACCTCGCTTCGCGTCTATATACGCATATATAAATATATATAGCATAATATTAGTGGTTAGTACCAGCATAGAAAGATAGGTAGCTAGATATATATATTATACTTTATAACGACACAAATTTTAACGCGCATATATATTTGAACATACATATGTCGACATTTTATAGCCTTAAATGCTATAACAATCATGGTTAGAATTAAAAGAAAATATATTTTTTTTAAGCAACCAGTTATAATTCGATATCCAAAAATATAAAATAAAAAGATGTCCGGCACGCCGTGGTTTTAAGGAAAACTCTACGAGATTTCCTTGACACCTTCGCTCATTTATTATTATTTTACTCATCCGTTGATCTATATAGTCAATATTACATAATATTATACCGTCATGGATTAAATACATAAATTGTCGTCGATGAAACTGTCTTACCTAATATCGTGTCTACAGGAATAATTTCCGCAAATCGATTCACGCAACGTCCGCTGCTGCAGCAGTATATACGTCCGCGACGACGCGCATGAATTGCATATACAATGCAACACTTTGTACGTGTATACAATTATATTAGTTTCCCTGTTTTTACGACAAACATTATCCGTGAATGATATTGCAATGTTTTTCGGAATACACGACTCACGGATGTATAGGTACATCATAATATCAATGGCGTAAACAATTGTTTCGTGTGGTGCAAATGTGCAACCGACAGTATTTACTTTCAGTATATAATATTATATTATTTACATAATAGGTATACGCGTACCTCTATCCGAATATCGTACATGAATACATGGTGCATAATATATGCATAATGAACAGTGACAGTTTTCGTTTAGACGCTCGAGCCTAATTATTGTCGGCTTTATAATGTACACAGCTTATCATCAGTCCGTTTGTTATTCAAATTTAAAACGTACTTACCTATACACTGCGCGTTATACAATGGCTGGTAGCTATTGTTTCACAGAGCATAATACTATTAGTACATTATTACGTAACAGGTACAATGAATATCGGAAGTGAATATCAGGATATTTTGTCAAAAAAAAAAAAAAAACCAAAAACCGAACAGTAGCTATTACAACGTTCATAATATACTCCTCCCGATGTTGCTTGCAATGTACAATGAAAATGTACTCTATAATTATTATAATATGTACAATGTGTACATGTATGTTATATCGATATGCATAATATTTTGTCGGTACACGTGAACCTATTCACTCATGTCTTTAAACGTCATCAGCACGACGACGATGGAAGTATCGTGGCTGGTGGCAAACTTGTTTTTCGGGGAACGTAAGACATCAATTTTCTTTTCCACTTCAATATTATTGAATACTTGTATGCTTTGGTCTACACGATTTTGTTCGTCGAATTCATTATTTATTATCTCTATATTTACCAAAGTACATATTATACTTCATAATATTATCATGTAGGAATTCACCGGAACGGGAAGAATTCATATATTATTATTAGTGAAGTAACATATAATTACGGTTAAATTTAACAACGAGGTTAGATTACGAACGTCACACTAACCGTGTTCGGACTTGACATGAAGTAGAAATAAATGTATACAAATAGTGAATTTTAGCTAAAATGAAAAAAAATACTGAACGAATACACGTGAGTTAAACCAAGTCTTGAGCAATATTTGTAGCTCTACTTGTAAATGTTTTTTTTTTTATTAATGTAATCTGTTGATTTCAATCCGTGAGTGCATTAGATGCAAAAACCCGAAAGTACATAGTTACAATTTTCTCACGCCATAAATTAATTTTACCATAACATTTTGGAATTCGATATTGTAATATATCAAATAAAAACCAATTGAATTACGTAATTAAAACATTTATTTGTTATACTTACATTAACCAATGCAATTGCAACCGCATGTATAACACACATAATAATAACAATACTGGACAATTATTTTATCAAACAAAATTCATTATTTTAAAATCTAAATAAATCTAATAGATTTTGAAATAATGAGTGTTTGACAAAATAATCGCCTAGTATAATACATAGTGTGTATTCTATACATATATTCTTCAACCATAATTTGAAATTGTAACATTTTCATATATCATATTATTTTTGACGATTGTTTGCTCGATATATTTTGAATTTTACACCTTTGGTATACAATACAAAAAGTATAAACTATACGCCACAACAAAGCATACGCTTAATAAATCGTTTTGTACAATTCCACAAAGATCGTCGTTTTCGATTGTCTGTTACAGCTAAACCGTGACTTTCAACATCAAGTTTTGCCATCTGTTTTCGTTGTTACCATAATGGAACGCGGTTTCTTTATCCTGGATTCAAAGGGCATCACATAAATACCATGTTTTGCGCCGAACTACAACCTCTTTTCAGTAGATTTCCCAAATCACAATTTGCAGCCATTTCCAGTCCGGGTAAGGATTTTTGACTTGATATTATCTATCATCTAGAAACACGGGGTCTCGACACCGGATGTATAAGTCACAAATTCAATGTTCGGCATCAAGCTGTATTGCATCCTATTTTCGGACATGGAAAATCGGTCGGAACCATCATACAAGTAGAAAACGCCATGATTTAAACTCCAGATAAATCGAAAATCGATATGAAATTTTTTGCGAGTAAATCAGTGCGAGACTTAATTTATTAATTATATCGATGCGGTGTAAAGTCAAAAATAACAATGTTGAAATATTTTTCAGGCAGAGATGAATAAATATATTTTAACATCGGAAAATCACAGCGACAACATTCGTATTATTTTTATGTCAAATAACGTTATTTAATATTTATATAAAAAAACAAAAACTGTGCCAAGGAATGCAAAACCGAGTAGATTGTATAATTCAAATATATTATGTAAAAACTATATTGAATAATTTATTTTAGATTATAAAAATGATTATAGAATTTAATAATTGTATCCACCCATATTGCCTTTATTTAATGATACGTCATGTAATAATATAATGTAGAGAAAAAAATTTCAAAAAAAGGTGAAAGTAAGTAACTTCTTTATATTTATCCGTATATAAAATAAAATAAATATATGTTAAAAGTTTCATGAACGCAGAAATAATATTTCTAAATTACAAAAAAATAACTAAAACCGTATGTCACGTTTAAGTACCTAATTTCGTATAAATTTTAACTTCAATTTAATAATAACGACTTGTACTACATTTTAAAATCTTATGTAAGAAATTTTATGAATTTATAAAATTATTTGTAAATATTCAAATTTTGACAAATTCTGTTAAAAATCTAACTTTAATTACTTAGAAAAATATAATGTATTGTAACTATGTATTTTTGCTATTTTTTAATTGGTAAATAAATAAAATATGAAGCATTTTGTATTAAATTTTGAATACTTATCAACATTTAAAGAAATAAAAACAATTGAAAACTTTAAATATCTTTAAATAACTAAAAAAGAGTCAACTATCATTTTCCCCGGATAAATACTAAGAGTTTTCTTAAAAATAACGTTTTAATATTTACTGAAAAGTTTTGACCTCTCTAAAATACAAACTAGATCCAATTTTGAATCTAAAATCACTCCCATTTTTAAAATTAAAGCATTTTATCAACAACTTATCGCGTATGTACTCGCCTGACATCAACACAAAAAAAAACACAGCAATATAAAATCAATACATTCATCGCTTCGCTCAGAATTTAAAATTCAAGTTTTTCCAATCTGTGTTTTTAGAAAATTGTTTCATCTCTTCACCTTTTCAAAAACCTTTGGTATTCCTGAGACCTAAGAATTAAAAGGACATTTTTAAAGCTAGTAAGAAAAATATTACTATACCATACGTTATGTCGTTGATATATAAGTTTATACTATACCTACCGATTTATGTCAAGAAATAAGAATATAACTACCAGCAACCTATATAATTTAAGTACTGGAACGTACCTACTAGAAAAATTATAAAATATAATATTCTAATAAAAAAACTAAAGTTTAACTTCATAGCTATCGTTGTGATCAAACGTTGTGAACACTGAACAGCACATAATATATTATTGTATTGGATAAACGCCTATATATATACACGTGAGCTAACGCAATATCACTTATTATTAGTCTGTATTTTATTACGTGTGAGATTGGTTTTTTAAACATATATTACAATAATATATGATGTAATGTGAACTGTTAGTTTCATATCGTTATACACTGGACACTCGGCGAAAAACTCGATTTCGTTCGCAAACCGTCTCGATGTATATCGTCAGTGGTGTTGGTGCAACGACAATACGCACGGACCATATATACTCGATTCATTATTATTGGAAATCGACTTTGCGCTCGCCTCGGGCCCCGTGACGCTTTTCTCTTATATCTACCAACAGCGTGCGCGCGTATATTAATTATAAAGTATAAATATGCACATGCACATTGTGTATACCTACGCAGTACGTAAGTACAACAGTAAGCACACTTACGCAAAATCAAATATTTATTCTGCACTCGACCACCGTGCGCCGCCAGTCGAAACACAGTGGCTGAAACGAACGATGAGGCTGCGAGGACAATAGACGGCGTCGCGACGCATGCAAGTCTGTTCAGCTGCAATCGTCCCGGTCGGGAGGCACACGCATATATAGGTATAATAATATTATATTATATACACGACGCCTTGGCAGCTGTGGTTAATTGAACTGTCACTTCGTTCTCCGGGCAAATATAATAGTGCGGCGCGTGTACCGTCGCTATAAGTCCCCGCGCGCGCGGTAGTCGGCATCATATGTACATCTATATAATATACAGGCAGGTACGTCTTATATGTGGTTATTTGATCGAATAATGTTATTTTTTACGAGCCGACGTTTGTATTTATTATTTCAAGATATGTTGACTATTTTGTATTCGATAAACATAACCAATATTATACGTATCTACGTATATATATATAGTTGTTCGGCGTAGTCGATTCACGATTTACGAAATATTTACTCGAGGGAAAATAACACTGTACTAGGTAATAAATAAACGGTAATTGTTTTTAGAAAAGCTTAGTCTAGAAGTTTAAAATAAAAATTCTATTTGTATAGTCGGTTGAAGAAGTCATTCCTATTGAATTGTTGTCGGATCGCGTAGTGTTCTTTGAAAAAAAGTTTATTCATTTTTCATGCACTTCTGTATTCACACTTTAAGGCCCACTATTATTTATATTGAATTCGTTTCGTGATAGATATCCGTAAAAAACACCTTTGAGTCAAACCCCGGAGCTAAACTTTTATGATTTTATGTTTCCTCGTATTAATTCACGATAAGAGAGAACGATACAGTTACAAGCTTCCATATAATATTATTATATTACAATATAATATTATAATACGCACACCGATGCAGAATTAATATGGTATTCGAATCCTATACCCGGTTATCCACTGTTCGAATTCCCTGTAGTCGCGGCATCTTTGACATACGAGTCGCGTAATATTATAATCATCGCTGTACATCTATAAGACAGACGTCGTCATACGATTAGTTTCAGCGTTTCCGGCGTCATGTCGAGTCAAATTAATCGCGAAACGGACGCGTTCCAATTAAATTTTTTTTATAAAAAAAATACCCATGCGTTACATTTCATGAAATGCGTCGATTCTCCGAACGCCTGTTGCTTATCATTACGTTACACGGTCACCAAAAGGTGACAGCTAATAAGTATATATTATATTATTATTATTATTATTATTATTGTCGTCGGTATCTCAATAATGATATCCTTTTCGTCGATGGTTTCTCCGGACCACATAACTAATAGTCCGGAAATTCTTCTGGCTATCGACGATAATAATCGTCGTCGTATCGTTTTTATGCGTTTTACGTGCAACTGCGGATTAATCATCAAAATATAACCACACGTTCATCATCCGAGTCGGACAAGTCACAACGTTCAACGTCGATTTGTAATATTATTATTAATTTCATGTCGAAAATCAGTGCAATAACAATATGACGAAGTTTAATAATTGCGATATCACGTTATATAATAATATTGCATGCGCCGATTATCATGGAAATATTCGCGTGCCAGTTTCTTAAAACCACTGTGAAAACACTAGTGTAAAATACCTATATTATTATGTTTATATAACTAATTTATTGTTTACTTTTTTCAGATATTCATTTCGAGTCTTGTTAAAAATAATAATACCTATTGCTACATAGTGCATTTGCATTACCGGATTACTTATAACGGTATACTTTAATATCATTTAATCCAAACAAATTTATGTTTTTCTTGCAAAATTATAACGAGTACTTTATCGACGAATGATTTATAAATATTTACATTATAATATACATATTATGAATACAAGACTTACGCCCCTTAGTTAAAAACATAGTTTCCGGAACTTTTAAAAATTCTACGAAACAATAATACTAAAATATTGAATGCCATACAGAACATTCAACCAACTCTTCATAGTAACAATAATATTAATTACTAAACTATTTAAACTTAAAATGGTCTGCGGATTTCAATTTCGCAATTTCGCTACAAAAACCGTGTACAGACTTAATGGTAATCGTTGGTACCTTTTTATTATAGAAATTTAAATTTTTGAGAAAGAAAATTTTCTAAATAAAATACAATCAAATTATCATATATTTCGATTTATTCTTTATTATAATAAACTCGAGAACGAAATAATAGAAATATAAAATTTTATACTCATCAATTTATTGAAAACATTTTTCAATTACAAATTACTAATCGATTTATGTGTAGGTACATCATATATACATTATGACATACTACATTGACAACGTATCTACCTACCTATAATTAATTTCGCGTCATTTATTCTCTGATACGGCCATTGTTATGATATGTATTAATGAAGAAACACGTCTGGTAAAAAGAAAAAATGAAAAGTAAAAAAAGGTGCGCACATTAACAATTTTGCGCCTACCCATAATTTAATAGATTTTTCTTTATCTTTTTCCTTTCAATTACAACAATAAATTATTATAATTACGCAATAATACAATAAACGTACATTGTAGTTCGTCAACTATAATATAAGACACAACATAACTATTTATTATTATTACACATGTATTCTAAAACTTGATAATTTTTTTTTCCCATCGGAATGTCAATCGGTTTTAGTTGCATTATAACTAATGATTTGTACATGTTTTTTCTACCATATAGACATATTTTATAGTGTTATGCACCTATATACAAACGAAACAACTATTATTGTCCCATGGCAATCGTTATAATATTTGATATAAATAATAGGTATATTAAATTTAAGGAGGCATGTATGATTCAATAGTGATATATAAACGTTTTAAACATTATTCATCTGTGGGGTGTATTCCTAAACGGCAAGAATAATGGACGTTGTAAAACTATGGTAATTTCCTTGCAGACTACTCGATAATTAATATTTTATAATCCTAATTTTTACGTAATACCTGCTTTATTTAATAGCAGTTGAAAATTTAAAATAAAGTAAAATAACAGTTTTTATCCGCACGCAACAACATTAGTTCTATATTAAGTATATGTTTAAATCCGTATGTTCGGTGATTTTTTGTTAGCATACATAATACATTCTTTTACAGCATATCTTATAAACGTTTATTAAACTCGTTTTATACGTAGATTTTGATCGCGGCCTGAAAGATTCTTGGTGTCTAGGTGTTGTATGTATAGCAACGATTTTTTTTATTATTATATATTCGACCGATTAGAATCATATTTTTACTTGAATAATTCGTGACCATTATATATTAAACTAAATTATAAACTAAATGTTTACTCGCGCTCTTTTTACATCTACTGTCGGCCTATATGTCAGATTTTACATTTTTTAGTTCATAAAATTCTACTAGTTTGTTAATGTTATAATATAATGTGTATGTGAGTGTTTTTTACGATAGGACCCAGCATTATCCGTGAGAACAATTTAAATAAAATAAAACTATTGAATCCCACTGTTTATATGAGAGATGCGTTTATTATAGCGTTCATCTGCCACATTCGAGCCCATACTGAACAGAAATAGTTTTATTGTTTTTTTTTCTCAGAATGTTGTTTACATTTTGTTGGCCTTCAACTCTGCGCAGATAATAACGTTGTTTAATTAAAAGAAGATCATCATTCATTGCTGCGTTTACCGAAATCGATAAGCACGCGTGGTAAAAATCGTTAAACTCCGCACACTGTGTAAGTTTGTTCACATGTCTCGTTGACAAAAACGTCAACTATTTTTTAATTAATTCACTGTAATACACAGTGTATAATATCAAAGAATAATAGAATAATTATTCTGCCATTATATAGACGCGATGGCGATAGTCTTTGTAAGAAATATTTTAAAAGTTATCTTTGAACGCGTGAGATTTGTTTTAATATTAAATATTCATAATTAAAATACATCAAGTTATTTATTTATAATATTATACATACAACCTAATAAATTTAACTTACAAGGTATATTTAATTTAAATGTTGATAAACAAATACAGTAAAATACATTTAAAAACATATTGTACAAAAAATAGTCGAGTACAAAATTTATCGATTATAAAATATATTTTTAAACTTTATGGAAAATGATATTTTCATTAATTAAATCCTTAATTTTAAGATGTAATCGAATAGGTTAAATTTTACTTAAAAAGACTTCCGCTTAAAAAAAAAAGTCATCTTATATTATATATTTATGTATAGAAAATATTATCTGAACTATAAAATGTGTATTGATCGCGATTTTATTCAAAATTTAAATGATCACAGAGAGACTTAAATGGCATTGTTAAATGTTTAGTGAACTATGTTATGTATCTTCTCCCTTGATATTGCTTCAAGTTCTAAGACATATCGAATATAGCCTGAGTAAAAATGTTGTGCATGTACAATATTATAATAAGTATTGTGTTAAATAATTCAAAAATAATTACGAATTGTTAGACATGAAATAGTTGAGTTAATAACAGTTTATAAATAGTATAAAAAATAAAAAAACATCATTAAAATCGCATTATATATGCTTGAAAATGTTTAAAGTTTAAAAATATTTAATCTGCAAACATATAGAGAAAACCACGTAAAAGCCGGTGGCAATGGTGGCATACTATATTATGCACAAAATATATCATATAGGAATATATTATTGTATATTGTATTATTACCCACGAGTAATAAGTATACATTACAATATAATTATCTCTATGCCTTATCAAAGCCGGAAGAAATCTAGTAGACTTATTATACGTATAGGCGGTAGTAAACTCCCCGAGTAGGATAATTATTATTCAAAATGGCTAATAACAATAATAAGTAAGTAATTATTTTTATAAAATCGTCCTACATAGACCAATATAATAAATAATGACCGATGTCTATATTTTCGTTATTCTTCATCGTTGTAGGCGATTAATAATATTATCAAGAAAAATATTTTTCATGGATTTAATATGATATTTAGGACCGATCAACACTAAAAAAAAAAGAAATATAAAAGAATTTACATGTAATAAATATATAGCATATTGTCTCACAATATTGTTACACAACTACAATTTATTTTCAAAAAAATCCAATGCTTGCATTATTGTTGAACTCGGAGCTTATTTAATATATAACGAATATTAAAGTGGAAATTTTATAATTTAACACGTATAAAATGAAACATAATGTAACTTATTCATTTACTAATTATTTTTATAGCAATTAAAATTTAAAATTTAAAATTACTGTGTAACATATTATTTTTGTTTTTATTTTTCACATATTTTAACATTTCAAAATATTTTTTTATGTAAACTACAAATCTGGTTTTTAAATTTTATACATACGTATTCAGATATATACCTATAAAATTACTAAAACGTTTGTGTATATGTTGTATATATAAATAGAGAAAGGACATTCACCAAGCGTGCTGACCCCCTTTTTTTGTCAATAATGCAGATATTCCAAATCTGATTTTTGAAATTCTTAAATAACTTATAGAAATCATACTTAAAAATAAGATTTATCATCTTATATAAGTATCACATATCATGTAAAGATACAAACTTAAATTTTTTAATTAAGAACTTCCTCTTCTACTGTGAATTATTTAACGGATATTTTTCTGAAAATATTGACGTATCAAAGTCAAAATTGAAATAAGTTATGTGTATACTTATGAGCTTGTGTACTAAAAATAATATATATTCATGATAATATATTGAGATGAAATGGAAGTTATTAAGATTTGAAAATTATAGTTATTAATATTAATCTAACAATATTTATAATTTACAGAAATAATCCAAGTATAATAACGAAGAAGCACTAGATTCAATGTTACATCTATTTTATATTTTTGTAAAACCATTTTTTAAAGACTATTATCCTTAATATTTTAATAGCTGAAAACTACTCCATCAAAATTTGAATTAGATTTATCAAAATGTTCAAAATGATTAGCCACTTTACAGCAAAACAAAGTATTTCATGGCAAAACAGAAGTTTGTATGACTATGGTACATTCTTTAAGTAATAAAATAAATTTCGAAAATTTAAAAACAATATGTACTTTAATTATATTTAAAAATTCCAAAAATCAGATTTTGAATAAGTTCATTACTAAAGAAAAAATTGGAGTAAACATACTTGGTAAATCGCACTGTATGTACAGTATTGTATCCAGTGTTCTCTTTTCTAAAAAAAAAAAACAATAAAGAAAAGCAACGCACGTGCCGCAACACTCGACTCGCTCACATATGTGTCGAACACTCGAGCATTAACTATTTTAGGAAACGATAACTTCCAGGTGTCGGTTGGGCCCCATTGAATCGCATGTAACCAATGCTATACAGCCGGTCGCAGCGTAGCACTCGAGTGATATTATAATAATTTATCGCACTATAATGTATGAGACATGACCGAACTATAAATATTATACTGTTCGTAGCACTCGCGGTTTGCGCATGTATTAACACTATATACATAATCATTTTTCGTCGTTACACAGGTATCATTATAACCATTATTTCGTTGCACACACCGTGTCACCCGTGCAGTTATCGATGATCGATGTATATTATAACAACACCGATAACTACATCTCCAACTGGCTGTTACACACTTAATATACGTACATTGTATTACCTACTCGTGCTGACGTGTGCTCAGCAATCGGCACTACCATACCACGCTCTAATCACCCCGCAAGAAGTCGACGACAAGTTTTGACCGAGTATTATTATTGTTATTATTATTATTTATAGTACAATATAATATTATATTGTAGACACCAGTAATAATGTATTTTACAATACCGTTGGCGTATCGTTATTACAATATGCTTATATAATATATGGCCACGGCAATAGTACTATAATTATTATTAATGCGCGATATTAAACGGTATATTATTATTATTATTATTATTATTTTAGGTATATAATATAATAATTTGTATTATAAGTTATTACAACTGAGCGGTCGGTAAACGCATCTCAGTGCAGACGTGCAGTGCGCAGGCTGCAGTGTAACGAGTGTCCCAGCTGCTGAACTGCCGAACCACCTGACGTTATTCCGAACTAGGGGCCCGTATGCGGCTCCCTCTTCTAAAATTGAACATTTTTCTAAATTAAATGTGATTTTGTTTCACAATACCTACGCGCGTCCGTATGTACCATATATATTATGTACAGGAAACGACAAATTACAATATCCACTGAATATGATAATATTATCGTTTAATACGTGTCGGGACGACGGCAGACGTTATTTAAACGTAGTTGTGGGTAGAAACCCATTGGCTACGACTACAACAATTATTGACCAAGTCAAAAACGAAACGTTTTTTTTTTTAATTTAGAAACAGTCAAAATACAGGATCCGGTTTTTAAAAATAAAAATATTTCTTTATTCTTTACTCAAATGTCAATAAAAATAAATAAATGCAATAAAACATTGGACTCGGTGCACCAGGATTTAGAAGTGGAACTAAATAAGGAAGACAGCAATAATGTGCTTACTAATCCTGGCATTATTCGACCGTATTTATCAAATACAAATCGTATAAAATAAACTCTATGTATATTTTATAACTCTCTCTAATATATTGTTTTATAAGTATCACTACTTTATTAACGTAAAATATTCGTTTTTTTAACCACAAAACAAATAATTGGAATTTCTGTGCAGCCAAATAAATTTCTATGAGCGTCGTTACAATATATTCTTTTTTAATACCCATATTCACATTTGGAAGAATTATATGAACACCTTCTTTCGAGATTGTGGAATATACCAGATCAGATATAATACTTATTGTAATAAATAATAATATCGGATTTCGGCCGTATATCTACATTATTATATAACATCACTCTCAAGTTTCTTGTTTGAATAATCCGAAGAATTACTGCTAAAACACTGCGGAAAAAACTATAAAATGTTATTGTCTTTTATATGGCCATTTTAATTATTTTACAGTGGCTGTAGATCACCGCCACAGATTAATCGGAAAATGTTGGGGAAAAACATAAAAAAAAAAATCAAAATCAAAACTAAAACATTATCACCCCATCGATAGTATCCGAGATATGTAGGGTTCGCGCATTGTTCACCCGAATCCGCATTATTCGAAATAGGGTCATAATACCACTACCGCCACACACTTTTGCACTATTATTATACTCCGACGCAGCCGAATCGGGATGCGACATCTGCAGCAGCGATAGAAAATTCCCTCGTATACCTATTACATATATGTATTATATTGTATATATGTGTTTGGACGAAATGGAACACTCGTTTAATTTTCAGAAATCGTCCATTGTTCGCAGGACATCCTCCACGTCACCCGGAAACATACGAACATTATTATACAAGCGTGGTCCGACTATTATTAATTATAATAAAATAAAATATTATCTTGTATACATACATTAAGTCATTAATCTTAATATTACGGTCATACTAAACAATAAATTAATTCGTAATGAGTATTATAACTTATAATTATAGTCAAGCTATAAATCGATGTATTTCATTTCTGGTAGGTAGAAAAGCAGTTTAGTAGTTATGCATAAGAGCAAAACCAGGTTAGAAAATAGATTTTTTTTAATGCAGTATTTTGAAAATTCAAATTGAAAAGTTGTAAGAAAACAAGTTGTTAGTTTGAGAGTTTGAAAAAATTGTATGTCAATAATAATTATTGTGTTATCAAGTTGTTGATAAACGATACTTTAAAATACGCAGCATGAAAAATACATTCACCACGAGTTAAAATTAAATCCAAACGTTCGTGCTTTAATTTTCTCCATATCTCATAAGGTTTTTAAAACCTCTGACAAAAGGATAAAAAAAAACCGGAATCCATAATTGGATTTTTGAAATTCGTTTATTCGAAATCATGCCTAGTACTGTCTACGTACTATACCCGGACTGCCGCGATGACTATATAATAATAATATTATAATATCACGTTTTCGTGCAACCACTCTCTAAATGTTTACATTTCCTTCGTTGTCGTCGTCGAGGTTGACGGACAATTTGAAGGAGACATCGACGGTGTATATTGTTATACGATTGTTTGCGTTGTGCGTACCTAAATACAATATAATATATGTAATATATATATATAGTATATGTACTATGTAGGTATTATACATATATTCATACATGCATGTTAATATGTTATCATAATATATATTATTATAATAAAATAATATATATATATTAGCTGAGTAGTTGTAGTTCGCTTTTCGTTTTATTCTCTGAACAGTATGATGGCGGGCGAAATTTAAACGATTAATATTATAATATATATATATATAAATCGGTTAAAAATATGATTTCGAAAAATGCACATGAAAGCAAAATTGAATTGAGTGAAAACGCAGACATACCTATATATATTATTCAGTTTAAATGTTTAAAAGTAATATACAATGTTATGTCGTGCATATATAAATATTATATAGTTATCTCGTCGATCATTTATTATAATATCTTATACATGATATTGTACGATTTATACTATTACAAGCAACACTGATGTGAAATTCAACGGGTCTGTTTTGTATAGATATCTGAGAGATTATAATAATTTTAAATATTATTTGGCAAAATGTCAAATTGTGTTACATCGCTCTATTATAATGTTTTGTCCTCTAAACATGTGTAATGTACTATTTGATATTTTATATACTCAAACGGTATTGCAATTTGCTTACTGACTCGGGAAATATATCTTGCGTGAAAAATATTTAAAATGGTAGTAAAAGCATCTAAATCATGGAAAATTTAGTTAAAATAAAATGTTCACGGTAATATTAAAATGATAATTACTATAGAAATCAAATACATTAATACATATGGGTTTTTTGCAATAAAACCAAAATAAATTTAAAAAAAAAAGAAAGAGTATCTATGTAAAAGTAAGATATAATTTACAATATAAGTAGGTATAAGGCAAAGTTGATTTAATAAAATACATAGTAAATGAAATATAATGTAGCTATTGAAATATAATGCTCATACTATATAACAACGAATTTTTCTTTTAAAATAACTTATTATATTTTATGTCTTTTGGTTTTATTATTTTACATAACACAGCCTTATTGACACAATTTATTAGCTGCTACTATAAAATAGTATCATCCGATACTAATATTGAAAGGGATCATAAAAAAAATGATAATAATAATAATAAATCATTACTATGAAAAAATTTTAAATACGATAAAAAATGTCTATAATTAACATAGATTATAATCTTTAACCTTTAATCAAAATATATTTTTCTAATTGGGCTTAAATTTAAAATAAAAATCAATTAAATAATAATTTAAAACAAATTGACACATAAACTAACATTTTAACAATATTATTTAGTTAAGCAAGTTATACTTATACATAGACTGTATTATAATCATTATAATTGTTTATAGTAAAAAGTTAACAATAATAACTTAATATTAATAACATATGAAAATAATTTATAGTCAACGTCCAAATCCATTATATAATATTATAAAGAATAGTTTTCGTCGATGAATAATATACTTTTCAAGACATCTTTATAGTCATTTTTGATTTTTGAATAAAATCAAATCATTAGTGTGCCCTTATAACAGTAATAGTCACTATAGTGGGTGGATCTCTACTATTCGTATAATGTTTAAAAATAGTAGCCGCTTGGAATTTAATAAAATATCATAATAAGTTATTTCGGTTCTACGGCCTAACCCTCACATCGAAATTTAGAATTCTTTTTTTGGAAAATATTTAATATACAAGCAACGTAAATATCTCTATATTTCTGTATAATATGTAGTATTTTTGGCTTGTTTTTTCTTCACAATTTTAAATTTTCATAAAATTAATCCATACTTTATTTTTCTAAAAATATCTTATTATTTTATTAAAGCCAAAGTAAAAAATAACCGTAAACGATAAATTGTTTAGTTGAAGTTCTGCAACCCCAAGTGAATAAAACATAAAGGTGGAAAAAGTCGAGGGTGAATATTTTTATTTCGAAATTTCGCTCATATTGCGCACGCCCTAAACTATAGGATAGAAACGAAAAAAAGGTCAATAGTCAAAACGCTCAAAATACGTTTTTCAAACACGCAGTTCTCTGAAATTGTATTAAAAAATAATACGAGTAGTATATTATGTAGTATATATAGACAGCAACGGATTAATTATTTTTAACACGTGTAACTACTAACTAATCCAAATGTGGTTACGTTTATCTTAATAATATTGTTATCATATGGAAAGAGTGTTTGTATAAACATTTGAAAAAAAACAGGCACGTGAATCGTCGACTGCGCGGCAACCCTACATAGTAGTTCTTTCAGAGACAGCATATTATACTATTTAGATCCGGAATACTGTAATGGTAATATTTTGATAATGTATAGATAGAATATATTAAAATATAATTATTATGATATGTATATAAAATCGTAAATGATCGAAACAATTTTGACGTATATCGTATAAACACGCATATATAATAATGAGTGTGGATAAAGTATTAAAAAATGATCTCATCGCGGCATCCAAGCGATTAATTATTATTCTTTTTCTAATGGTTTAAAATATTATGTTAATGAAATATAATATTTTTAATGCACTTATGTTTTTGTGTACTTTTTAAAAGCTAATAACACGTATAGCCGAATAATCGTACACGCCAAAACTGTTCGATGTAAACGTGTCTCCGCAGCCGATTTGAATTTCGAAAGTGTTTGCGGTCGCATATAATATGATATATTGACATGCGTTTATATACGAAACGATTGAGTTTAAAATAAAACGTCATTCAAACGCGAATAGTGAAATAATAACACACATTATTATATTATCTATAACGGGTAAAAACACGTGACGAGTCATAATTCCATCGCAAGTACCATAATATATTATTTCAGTCTGCGGTGGCACAAAACCGACAGTGGGCGTATGACGCGTATAATAACGATAATATTAATACTACTCCAGACCGGACGATTTTCCATTTCGTAACGGTTTTTATCGCGCACCAAAAAACGCACCGTTCAAACGGTCCTGCGCTAGGAGACCTCGTGAAAACGTTACATAATTATTACCGCCGTACCCGAAGACCTATCACATTATCTTCATCTGCGCCAGGTGGGACACTACCCGTGCGCGTCTCTGCATCCGACCGCCGCTACACACGTAGAAATACATATACCGTACCTATAATATAATGAGAAACACAACGAAATGTGTACGAGCATTATGATATTATTATGTGCTGCAGCAGTTCGCCCCGCGGTCCAGGTGCAGCATTATGTATAATACGGAGGAGGATATATTTACTAACTGGCGGATATATTTACACCCCAAAAAAACGATAGAAAAAAAACAACAAACAAACAATCATCATCGTATCGTCGAGATATATTATATATTTATAACACGAGTATAATGGCGTGCGTGCCGTGCGTTATATACTTTGCGCGCGGGCGCGGGCCAAAAACTCGACAGATGTCGGTCGGTCGCCCCGATTTATATGCATTATATTATTATTACTATTATTATTATTATTATTATTATTATTATTATTACATACGATATGCAGCACGCACGACGTCGTATTGCTCTTCTAGCCACCCAATCTATATTATTATTATTATTATTACATTTACGACGATAACGTCGTCGTATGAACAACTAGTTCGGAGCTTTCCCCCGGGACAGCTACGACGACAACGACGTGGGAAACGCCGATCTTTTCTGCCGCTGGTCGATGTAGATCACCCATGGTCGCACAAACGCGGTACGCGCAATGATAATATAGTATAATAAATCAGTGTTAGGATCTTGTTTTATTAATGCGTTTTATAGGTTAGTTAGGTAAATTACGTCAGTTACGAGTCTTTGTTTCGCGGCATGAGAATTGCAAATGTGAAATTTTGCCTATTTTGGTTAAATGCGACATATTTTGACTTTTCGAACTGATTACTTCACAATTCTTATGTATTTTTGAGTTAAGATTTCAGTCGAATTTTGATTTTTGGTTATTGAATGACAGAAAAAATTAAGCCCTAAATTATTTTATTATTTGAATTATCTAAATACCGCAGCAGTTTAATTTTATTTTATAAATTTTTTTTTTTTTTTTTAAATTAATTTTATATAATTGATTTTTGTAATAGAAAAATAATAATTTAAAACTTTATACTTTTATATTTTAAAACATTTAAGTGGTGCATATTTGAATATTTTTAAGTGCTATAAAGTACGATATCTAAATTAATGACTATAACACAACCCACTAATACAGACTAAACGCACTTACAACAGCGATACAGGAGCATGGTCGGTGGAGATATCGGCGAATTTGCGTATGTCCGATTTCCTAATGGGCTCAACCTTGAGAGCTGTGTAATGTAACGTGCTCGCACAATACTATAAATTGTATTATTTATTTTCGTATTTATTTATTTATTTATTTATTTATGATACCTATACCTAATATACAACTATACACTCAAATAATGGCATATTTCACTATTACCGGATTTCACTTTGCGTACGATATAATATAATGTGCCTATAGATAGGTATAACACAGTCACAGATAATCGCCAACGGCTATTTTAGAACAGTGTATTAAGGTAGTTATATGAATTTATAATGTATGGGCGCCCACGTGTCCGCGGACATTATTCCTCTGTTTTTTTTTTTTGTTTTAAAAACATTTTTTAATATTCTTGAAACTATTATTAACTATATATTGTGTGTTCACGACAATATCCATTCCATTCATATTTCATATATATTTACCATCATAATATAATATAATATATAGTATTCAAGATAAATTATTATAACTTGAAGATATTATTATACTTACTATATTTACACCGGTTTTAGTAACAATAATAATTTACCTATACGAACATACAACATAAATGTAAATTTTTCAAATAATACTACATCATAAAAATAAATTATATTATACAGATACCTAAATTTATTTTGTCTACGATTCATCAAAATAATAACGCATCATAATATTTAGATGCGTTCAACTATTATGGATACTGAAAATAAAGAATATAATAGTTCATGTTTTTTGTAATAAACTATGTGATTACTAATTGTTTGTTATACATAATAATATGCCATACAGTATACGTATATGCGTATAATTGTATTATGTGAATTAAAAAAATAAAACATAAAAAATTAGAGTGCATTAATTTTCTATTGTTAAAATGTCAATATGATTTATACTAATACTTACTTGAAATTAAAACCAATAATTCTGTACTGTACTTAAATCCGCTTAGTTACCCTTATTTTAACCCCAGATTTAGGGGTTGAATAATGAATTGTTGACATGACTAAAAATAAATGTGAAAAACGTATCACGAAAATCCACTATAAATGTATTAATACTTCTTAAAAATTATTATGTATTTCGGTGTATACACGTGAAATATCGTATACATTATTTATCCCAAAACATGTAAGTACAATACAAGTCACGACTCACGAGACATCCCTTACATATATATGGTATTTTAAAAATGTTTAATAGTTTCAAATGATAATAATTGATTAATGTCTTGTACGGAATTCTTTAATGAGCGGCAATATTATACAGCCTTAATCTCGGGATCTTTGCAACTTCGTGAGTATCACAGATTTTTTTCACGAATTCAAATCTTAGCACATGTTTGATGCCTCCGGGTGGATACATTTTCCTGATGTTTCGCGTATATGACTCTTTAGCAACCATTATTTGTCCTGTCAGAACAACTATATGTGGAATAATATGTGTTACACACAAAATATAATTGTATTGGCCGCCAGCGACAGAGCCATTATAAATAAGTGAGAAAATAGCTCTCTAACGATGTGCATTTACCATTTGCCAATATAATATATACAATAAAAATAATACAGTTTAGACGTATAGGACCATCTGCACCATTCAGAGGACTTCGACGGATGAAAAGAGAGAGACCCCGAATGACTCATTAAGGATACGCGACGGATTTATGTCCCTCCGAGGAAACGACAATTAAAATCGATCTACAAAAGGGGATAATAATATTATGCGGAGCTGGGGACTAGAGATTTCCCATAATACAATAATTGAGACCTTTGTGGACGAAACGATAACATTTGCATGGATGCCAGAATCATAAACAAGTAAATTTACAAACCACCCGGCGATATCGACGCGTGCTGCTACGATATCTGAAGTAAATTACAAAGTTCCCCGCGTCTTTTTGTAATAATTTTTATGACACTATCGGGACTTGGTCTTACGATTTTCTATGCGTATATTAGTTTGTTTACTATGCACTTAATCCTATTTTGGTTTACGATGCGAACAATATAATAAACCAACATCAGAAATATTTGTTTTCATAAATCATTGTCGTTTAAATGTCGTAACGACTTGTGTGCCGACAAAGATAATTTAAATTTTTTCAAGAACCACAGTGAGTAATACATAGCGTCCATAAAATATTTTAATGCGACATCATCAACTATATATTGTATAATAAATAATAAAATTATGAATGTTAGTAGTGATGAGTGTATTTGTCGCATCCAAAATATTTTTTTATTTAGTCCCTACAGTATCGCGTATTCGCGTTTAAGTACCTACCTATTAGTATTTAGTAGTCTATGAACTATTGCATCGTAGAACAATATTATATTATAAGAGATACATTTTACTTAGATTTTTGACCAACTTTATACGATATCATTTTCTGGGAAAAATAAATAGTAGTTTACATAATATCAATAAATGATTTATTCTAGTTTTGCAAATACATAATGGTTTTCTTATATCTAACTACTTTTATTTTTTACAGTTATTGATATGTTGCACAGTAATATAATATCGAGAAACATGCAAATCAGACCATTCAAATCATGTTGATACTCAACGGAATAAGAGAATATTATTGAAAGTAATATTTTCTTTTCCAATCTTATAGGATATATTTTATGGTCAATCAAGAATAATTTTACTGTTGAGTTAATAATTATTTTCATTTTTATTATAGTGATAGAAATATTAAAATCGAATGAAACAAATATATACGAATACAGTATATAATTAATGTAACACAACAACGCGTATAATCCATGTACCTATCGTGATATTTTATTCTTATAAACTTAGATGTGTAAAATATAAATTAAATTTTTTTTTTCTTACATAGTGATAGAACTCGATAACTCGAGTAAATGAAATCTTAAAGTATCTCATCATAGTATTATAAAGTATACACTTACGTAAGGTTGTGATACGTATAGGTTTAATATTGTATGTTGTTATTATAGCAAAAAAGCTAAAATATAAATTAAACATTAGCTTTAATTTACTGATGCATAATGTACCTATATCATAACTGCAATAAATTTGTCAGCTAATTTTCTATCTACATATTGTATCTAGAAGATATGATAGCAACCACTGTTTATAAAATGGATATTACGACCAAGCTAGGCGTATCTATTTTAAATATTATTATATTTAAGAAATATTAGTTATACGATGAGATGTGGTAAATAATTTTAAATTATAAGTCATTCTGTTTTTTTTTTTAAATATATTTTCACATTTACCGCATAGTTAACGTCATTACCATATTATTTAAGTCTCTGCGTGTAGGTACCTAATTGAAACATTAAGACGAAAAGTTAATATCGTTTACAACACATAAGAATAATAAATAGAAGTAAATATATATCACGGTATAATTTATCTATACCATAAAATAATAAAGTTTTTGTATTTTTATTTTTATTTAGTATAAATCTTAATAGTAAACATGTTTAGTTTATGACTTAAGTAGTTGAGTATATTTTTATCGTTCCAAGTTCCGGCTCACAGCTTTCTGCAGTTGATCGTGTATATTTATATATATATTTAGATATAGTTAAATATTCAATTACATAAAAATTACTATGCATATTATTTAATATTTGATTTTTGTATTTGCTAAATAAACAAAGATTTTATTGAATATGAACCTACTCAAATTTACAAATATGACGGTTAAAATACAATGTTTTTGTTTCTTATTTATTGTGATTTTTTTTTTTTTTTTTGAAAAATTATTGAAAATATTTTAAACGCAGATGTAGATGTAATATTTGGTGATACCAAAATGATACCATTTATGTTATCAAAACAAAAAAAAATTGAGTATATTACTTATAGGTATTAAATACTATTATTACATCGTTTATGGTCACAATTTCTCGTGCAATAATGATGTTGGTATCTAATGAGTAAACTAAATTTTAATTTGACTATAAATATACTCATATATCACGGATGGCACAGATCTAGAAATTTAAAATAAAAGAAGCGGTTATTTTTTTTTTCAAAAGAAAAGTTATAGTTATAATTTTAGTAGATACATAAAATATTATAAATAACAATGTTGACAATATCATATATATTTCAAGTAAATGAATTTTAAGACGTGCAAACCAATTATTTCATAAATAAATATAAAATAAATCAAATTTCCAAAAGTATTTTCCCCTTGTATTATTGGCGCCCGTGAAGAAATAACCGTAATATTATCCTCCATCAGCACACCGCACACCGATCATTGTATCACGACCTCTCGATACCTTCCTACATTATAATATACACATTACACATTATGGTATGTCTAAAAACTGAAATTCGTGTGCATGTGTGTGACGCGTGTGTCATATTGTACCCGTCCCAGAGACGCCTAAACGATTAGAAACACCTCTGCCGAAGAAAGTGTCTGTACCGTCTAGACTCTGAAGTCTAGACAACCGATGTGTACCTACAAAATATGACGTCTTTGTAAATAATAAGCCTTCTAAAACTAGATAATATTATTGTAACTATGTCACTGGCTGTCGGCGTTTAACAGCACCGGAAGAAACGACAACAATATTACTTAAATAATAAAATACTATATCATTATATTATACACAGTGATAGAAAACGGACCCGGTCGAATAGACACCGTTTCGTGTCACATATTATTATATACACACGATGGTCGGCACTATACACGACGGCTATGGCCACAATAAATTATACGTTTCTGTGTGTAAGATAATATGTGTAACGGTTGTTGTACAAATTGAACGAATCGTAGTAATTACCTAGTGTAACGTGTAGTGCCGAGTGTATCCGGACGAAGAAAACCGACCCGGTGGACACTGGACAGAAAATGCACGAAAACATCCGACGAAATTTCGTGAGATTCCGGTAAACGTCGCGTGGTGTACCTGCTACCGCGGAATAACGAATACTTTAATATCCGTATTTTACACACTAGCCGATAATACGTATATAATTATATAGTATTATACTTGATCCGTTATAGGACTCGTCGACCTGAGCAAAAGTCGATTCACTGTAATATATATTTTACTATATTATTATTATTATTATTATACACAGAACACGTCACATACGCCATTGATATACGGGTAGTTGCAATATATAGTTTTGTAATCGTATCCACAATTTTATGTACGCGAATGCGATTGTTATAAAAATCTCGAATTCACTCTGTTGCGAGTACAGTTTTCCCGTCGCATATTTGTTCTATCGTGAAATTACAATCTTTGCGGAATAAATCCAAAACGAGGACGTGTTATATAGGTTTACCGCCAGCCATGACAACTACAATGTAAGTATTTCGAGTGGCGTGTTGTGGTTTTCGAGTGAACTGCACAACTGCAGCGCGGAGGTATACGATTTCCGACGACCTTCCGAGAATTGTAAATCTCCCTGTCGGCGGCGCGCTGTGGCGGAAGTCGCCGTCAGACCCGCAGACCGTATACTTGACACACTCGAGGGTGTGTGTTCTAACGCCCGCCACACCCTTCATAATAATTATGTCAACGTCATTGACAAAGCGAGGCGGGCATAGTTGCTATTATTCGTACCCTATTCTGATTGAAAAACGCATTTCTGCGAGAACAATATTGTAGTTGTATAAATCTAATGCGCGATCGCGATAATCGAAAAACGGATTTGCTTGTCACCGCCGAGACGATGTCGGTGTCTGGAAGACGCCAATGTTTGGGAAAAATATTCCATAACGACGTTCGGTAGCGTACGCCGATGATTTGAATGAATCCACTATTCCGGCCATTGTCGACTATTGTCCATTTCTGAGAACATGAGCACCGCGCGCAAGTGAAAATAATGGCAAAATCGTCTTATGCCGTGGCAAACGAAATCACTGTAATATTGTTGTCAATAGCCCGTGAGATTTACTTCACTGCAGATGAGTAATTCAGTAACGCACTGCAGTTATTTAAATATACACACATGGCCGGAATTGATATTAATAGGAGACGATATTCGCAATTAGGTGGGTAGGTACACAGTAAAGCTTTTAAAATCTATGTTTGTCGATAGCATAATAGATTTAAGTGCCTATATTATTAGCGATAAGGCGTGACTTTACTTATTGCGAATATATATATATTGTATATTGTACAAGGTGATTCATCAAGTACATCATGCTGGACCCGTTTTTTATTATTCTATTATGCAGTTATAAAAATCTGATTTTTGAAAGTTTTAAATATACAACTACTTAAAGGAGGTTTTCAAATTCTTTCCGCATAACAATTTACAAATTTCTTTCATTCAAACGAGAACTATACGTTATTAAATATGCATACAAATTCCAAAAATTAGATTTAAAATAATTGTATTGTTGATGAAAATAAAGGGATGAGCATATACATGATGAATCACTCTGTATATTATAGATAGTATCTATTATCGATTTTAGCACGTATGCTGTTGCAACTATACACACTCATATATTATTCATCAGAGATCAAAGGGGAAATGGTATAATATACACGGTTTGTTGAGTTTATTCTGTGACAAATACGGAATGCTTTAAAGTAGCGACCCCATTTAAAAACACGTAAACTCATCAATAAAAACCTTAGGGCTGTCGACATTGGTGATGTTTCACGATGATTCGACACGTGTCTCTCAACACTTCGAGGAAACGACTTGCGCGACGTCGCGTTATCATATTATTATTACGATGATGTCGGCGGTAACGTCAGACCATGCGCGTTCGTTAAAATCTTGACGAAACTATATAGGTAATATACATTAACTACATAATATATCAGAATGACATAATAATATAGGCAACATTAATTGTTCTTGCGATTAAGTCAAAATGTCAAATACCTACGGTTGTGATGAGTGTAATATCCCGTTAACCTAAAAAAAAAAAGTAATTTATATGTACCGTGCCGTAAATATTAAATCGTAATTTGATTTAATAACATAGTATTATGTTAATAAATATGTACGAGTGGTACGTACTTTAATGATACAGGCGATAAGAGTGGAGCGTCTCCTCATCATATTATACCGTTTTAAAACTAATCGAAAAATTTTTTTTTCGTATAATTTCGTGTTGGTGTATAATATTCGGTAGGTATAACAAACCTTGTAAGTAGTTACAGAAGATCGAAAGGTTTAAGGCGATATTTCTGTTTTGGATTGTATCTATACGCGTAAAATACGTACATGTAGCGGATACGTTTAAAGGACCTTTATCGAATCCGCGTTTATAATATGAATCTTTTACAATCATATGGTAAATATTATGTCAAGTCGTCTAAATTATTTATAACAAGGTCGCCGAGATCGTGGCTAGAAATATTGCATTTTATTTTACTTTATAAGCTGCACGCAAATATACAGGTCAGAGATGATTTAAATCTGATTGGCCCGGTTCGGAGTGTATGCGATTTTAAATACAATTCATATTATATACTGTACCACAATACGATTAATACGGTCGTGGCGAGATGTGCAGCATCCCGAGTACACTCGCGCGTACCCATATATATTGTATCATAATATATTGGCGCGCTGCGGGAAATCAATCCGAAATACCGCACATCCGTCGTCTCGATATATGTGTATTCTTACGGCGTATTACCTGTAATACAGCAACAGCGCGTCGTCGTAACAATATTATATTGTGCGTTACTTTAGTGTAACAACGGCGGTTGGACGTCAACAATGGCTGATTATTCGACAACTATAAGATAAGTGTTATAGAAAAGATAATATTGCGCTTTATGGTAGACGTTATACGCGTGAAGTCGGGACAGCCGAGTATATAGCACTTCGAAATTAATTATACGTCGCGCATTGTATACGCGGTTTTGATTTGAGTAATATTCGAATACGACGCTGATAGCTCGTCGCCAGTCCCTCGGGCTACAGCTTATTTAAAACCGCGTGAATCCCGCCGCTAAGATATTGGCGGGATGATATAGAGGCGTAGTGTGGATGTATATACGTTAGATGTCAGTCTTCGAAAGTCCCCCGACAACGACGACAAACAATATGAACATTGGAATATAATAGCAGTAGTGAGCAGACATATAGTTTTCGGATATTATAATTATTGCAACTACACCTATACACGAAATCGACGATATATAACTTAGTGCAAGATTTCGCATGAAAAGCCTTTCGCGTTCGTCGGGTTAGAAATCGAATGGCGTGGTTCACTCTAGTGCCGTTTTCGGAACATCCCTGTAGTCGTATTATTATATCGCGTTCGATTAAAAAGGCACGCTAAGCGATAGGAATCTCACAGTGGCGTTATTTGGACTGCGCTGGGTATACATTTGCTTATTTTAAATCCAATATTGTAGTAATTTGGTCCACTTTATAAATTGATTGTCTGAAAAATTCATAGTAGCTTGCGCTTAAAATGGCCTGTTCTATACGCCATGCTTATTAAAAATAAAAATTGAAATGACGCCACTGGAATCTAATCTTAAAAGTTGACCTTTACAGCTGTATGATAAATAATACTATCATTGAAAACAGTGAAATTACTAAAACTTTATATGTATTATTTTTCTGTATAACCGAATAAAAATATGTATTCAAAAATCAAAAATCGGGATAATGCGTTTATAAATAGGAAGCATAAGTAAACTTAAATTATCTCTCGTGTAAAAGTATAGTAAAAGTGCAGACTATTGCAGGTGTCGCTTAATATAACACCCACAAAAAATACCATTAAAACCATTTATACCCACTGCCTAACTGCTATTACATTATTACAAGACGTTATATTATGGTAGATAGTGTATTTCGTATGTGTTGTACGTCGTTTTAAAACTAACTATATACTATCTAATGTCGTGGCGTGTGCTAACGCGTAATTCGGTATTCATCCACGCCGAGTACAAGTATATAGGTAATATGCATTACATAACGTACATCATCGTTATATCATACGCGTACATTTCAACAGGATTACCAATAATGAAGTCTGATCATATATTATTGTGTTGTCATATTTTCACCAATCGTTTACTTTTAATCCGTTTCAGACATAAGCGCAGTAAAAACAAAATTAAAATCCCCCCCCCCCCGTTTAGTCAGTTGAATGTCATACTAATTTTGATAACTGCTATTTAAAGGTGTGTGGACGATAACAATTATTGCGGTTAGCTAATTTATAAAATAACGTATTAACTAACCTATATATATATATAAGTATTTCCTATACCATAATAATACCTCACTCCATGAGCGCGATCGATTACATTTTTTCAATACTGCAGTTATTAAAAAACTGACTTTTGTTTTTCACACACTCGACGACTCTATTTTAAAATGTTGAGATTTTTTTGAACCACTTAATGAATATCCTACGACTTGAGGTACAAACTTTTTTTTAATGAAAACCCATTTTTTACAATAATTTATTTAGAGAATAATTTTGTGAAAATGTTGACGTGTTTAAATCGAAATTCAAACAAGTATTTTTTGAGTTTGAATATTACAATAAGTTAAAAAGTGATTGATAATGGATTTAGAAGATTATGAGGGATATGATGACTTGTACATTTTATAGTAATTAATATTCATAATTTATCAACATTTATAAATTGATGTAAAAAATGGTTCCAGTATAATAAATACTAAATACAATATATATTACATCTATTTATTTATATTTTTTAATCATTTTAAAAGACATATTTTATCCTTGCAGAAACATAGAAATGACTGAAAAAATACTGGTTTGAATTTTTAATTAGGTATATCAACATTTATAAAAAAAATTATATAGCCACGGGACATTCTTTAATAACCGAACAAAAATCTCAAGAATTTTATATTTAAACACTCAAAAATCAAAATTTGAATAAATTCATTATTGATTGAAAAAACTGGGGTGAGCACGCTTGGCAAATTGCTCTGTACATTATATAATATCTATGCGTTTTTTAACATGCTTAGAATTATTATACTATTATATAGGACATCCATGCGAACCTTTCAAATTGAAGTTATGTTCAAGTATAGGTTTACCTAAGACCACCACGGCTGCAGGTTAGAAAATATCAGGTTTTCTTATAGAATTTAAGACAAAAACCGTTATTACGATCGGAGATAATATTAAAATGTATATAATGGTACTGGTTTACAAAAAAATAAAAATAAATAAGAATTTATTACGGATACCAGCCGGTTCTTCTAGACAAAATTGATTTAATCAGTATGGTTGTCGGTTGAACTATTTAGAAGAATCTTTATAAAGATAGGTAAAAATAGATATGGTTAATGAACTGGGAAAAAACAAATTAAAAACATGGGCTATAAGCAAAATACGTACCTTTACGGTTATACACCAGTCGTGTATTATATTAAAAGAATTTTTTTTCTTTAAAAACAATCCGGCAGATTGTGAAATTAAAATCGTCCCATGCGACCTCGGATGAATACTCAATTGGCTGCTACTGGAATTTTCAATGTAACTTAGCTATTAGAGCACTTTTGACCAGTAAATAGTAATTGTTATGCCGTGCACAATAGTATATGATTTCTGTTTAGGTATCATTACGAATAACCGGCAACGTTCTTCGGTATATCAACGCATATTTTTATCGACGCTTCCTATAACGTTATCTCAATACAGTGTTGTTTTTGTTTTCGCATTTCAATTGCACATAGTATACCGTCTTATCGGTGTCCACACTAAGCTGTGGTATTTTTAGCAGGAAACATATATTATTTGCACTTGTTATCTGTAAGAGAATTGCGTTTGAACATTTTTTTTTCTAATCGTGTTATTTTTTTATGGTATCATATTTTTTTTCTACCATTTTTATTAAATAAATCATATTAATATAATCTTATTGATTTTCAATTATTTAATTTTGTACATTATACCTATAAAATATACAAGCGATAATGCGATATATTAAATAGTAAAAGTAATTATAAGGTACTATTTAAAAGTTAATATAAATTAATTGGCTTTATTGTATGAAAAAAAAAATTAAATAACGAAAGAAATCATGTATATATTATATTAATATTAAAAATCAACAACCTAAATTTAAACAGTTGTGGTACCTACGAATTAATGCCCGTTGCACACTAGTGCATACGCCGTAAGTTTACGTTTTAATTATTACTAAAATATTGTTTTAGGTTTAATTTTAGCCTTCAGGGAACTATCGACTTATGGGTGCAAACTGTCAAAGTATTTTGTACAGAGATAGTCAATATGCCTGAAAAGTGCAAACAAGTATAGGTAATTTGTCTGCATGGGATTAACTTAGAATTTTTTTTTAATTAACATATAGAACCAAACCTAATCTTTAAATAAATTATAGGAAATCTTGATTAAGGCTTTATAAGTATTTAAAAATGTGAGAAAATCGATTTCGATAAATTTCATGAATAATTATAATATGCAATTTGTTTTCAGAAGACTTTCACACATTACTAGGTCAACTGGTACAGTGATACGATTGACAAAAATTTATTACTGTTTTGGTAAAAAATTCCTAATTGGTATATTCGATACAATTAAAAAATTTAATTAGATTTAAATGAAAAAAATGAATTAACAACCATGTTATTTTATAGAATGTATACATTTCCATACTATGATATAACATCGATATGAAGTAATATTTTAAATTCATATGAAAAATAGTTGAAATTATGTTTAAGACAAACGAGTTTATTTTTTTTTTAATATATAATTTTAAAATCAAATTTTTTTTTATTTGCACATAAAATAAGGCAATTTTTTATTAATTATGTTTAAACATAAAATACAAACACAGTAGTATTTGATATTGTTATAGTAATTAATTAATAATTATTACATAATTATTAAATTATTCAACAATTTTAACATACTTTATTCTAGAACCAATTAATTTATTTTAAGCTCACTACTAACATTTTATAATAATTCAAGTGTGCACATGGGTGTGTTTATTTAACTAATTTAAAATTAAAATACCTAATTAAAAATATAAACATGTTTTCAAACTCCATTCTATCAGTATAATTATAAAAGGAATGTTATCATGCAAGCAATTTTTGAAAAGGTCAACCCACTGTTGTAATGTTTATTGTTCAGTATGACTTGTCCATTTAAAAAAACAATTAACATAGTATAATATAAATACAACGAAATTCGATGGTAAACCAACAATTTTCTATTGATGCACAAATACGAATGTTGGCCAATGAAAAACTAAAAGCTGCATAATAATAATATAATTATATAAAAACAATAATTTATTAAAATATCTTAATTTAATGGAAAATCCTTAAGTCTATAGTGTTTTTATTTATTTTTAAATATATTTCATAATTTTGTTATAAGTAACACAATCAATGTAAAAAAAAAAAATTTAAAGTACAAAAAAAAATATCTCATAATATTTACATTTTAAATGTATATTAATATCAACAACAAAATAAGACTTAAATTTAACGTATGTGTATAATTTATGTACAAAGAGTTTGACGTATAGAGAAAAAAATGCAAAATCTTCTACCGACTTTTTTTTTTGTTTTAATACCCTGTGTATGAATTTGTAAAACTAACTATAATGATAACATTTTCTTGACATCTAAGTACCGCCATAAAAAAGATAATTGAACAGTTAGAAAAAAAAATATAAAACAAAAACACACACATATCCAGTCTTCACAGCACACATGCATGATGCATGTCGAAAAGTCATTAATGTTGAACGTTGATACATTAAAACTTCCGATTTGTGTGTGCACAAATATGTTTTTAGAATAGGTACATCAAAATACTAATATGTATATACGTATTGGCGATAAACTCTCCATCCGAAAATGATGTCATGGTCAATTTGCGCAAATTTTATCGTAAACAACAAAAATTATAGTAATAATAATAATAGTTAATAATAATAAATTATATCGATAATTATAGTAGTAGTAATAATAATAATAATAATAATGATAATGAACGAGAAAAGTCACTAAAAAAAATTTCGAATACTCGTCGGTGCATAATTTCTGGGAATCCGGATGCACTCGGATATAATAATAGTATTATAGTTTCACAATAACATCGATCAGTAGATGTACTTGCATGTTTTCGTTGGTCTTCCCATGCAGTTGAACGCGTTTTTAAACAATTCTGAATGTTCAGAGATCGTTTTTAATCTGTAAAAAAAATTAACACCAACATGAAAACAATTTAATTGGTAATAAACGATAAAAAGCGAACGCGCAACTTTAGACGCCTTACATAAAGCCGCACTACCAGCTTACATAATATGTTGCCTATTCAAAACGCCGCGTTTTGGTTTCGATATGACAAATTTATAAACACATAATAATATTATACTTACAAAAGTGATTCGTCAGACATCAAGTTATACATGGTGTCCAAATCTTGTTGTTGTGGAGATTTTATTGTGCACAAAGACTGTAACGAATCAAACACATATATTGTTATTATAATATTGGCTTGTTGTATCATAGATAATATATATTATTATATTATATCTTATTAAATATAGAGACACCGAAATATAACAAGGGACACTCTTTATGATTTGATGTATTCGGTCGTAAAATAATCGTACTCTAAATACTACGAGAATTAATGGCAGATCAAAAACTACAATTTAATTTGATTAAATTTAACAGAACATTAAAAAATTTAATAGATCACTTAATATTCAGACCGTTGCAAAACTGTAAAATCTAATAAGGAACGCGTAACCTAACCAGACTTGTACATTAAATAGTATTTAAAAATATCGAATAAATTGTCTGTATTAATTTCACGTGATTATTGTACTGCGAACGTCCTTACTTGTGCGTATCCTATGAAGAACAGCGCGTCGTATTCATATGATTCCATAGCCGGTTGATGATAATGTGGTTCAGTTTTTATTATTTTTGACAAGCTCTGTAAAAACAAGGCATTAAATACAATCATCACCTTATGATTTATAACAATATAAATTACGGTGACATATCACTATATCACACACATTATTATTATCTGATAAACATACCTCCAAAGCAAACCGAACACTCGATACTGATAACATGGCTGTCAGCACTGTGTTGTTAGCGAACTCCACCTGCTGGTCCTTTAAGAATTGGCCGAAGCAAGAACGAGCCTCAATGGTGGCGCCGATACTTCGGTTGACGGCCGCGGAGTGAGCTTGTAACAAAACACCGTCCGAACCGTGAGCCACTCCTGGTGGATACACGCTGGACAAAATGGCTGAACTGATTTCTACACCCAAACCTCCATACAATAAAGCCCTGTGAAATCGAACAGACGTTAGTCACAAGATAGATTTTACAAATGGTGTATATGGTTTAGCCAACACATATTCACATATATTTTATATATTTTTTAGACTTACTCGGGATAACCGGTCTCGAAATAAGGTGGAGACAACAACGACAGTGGTACGATTACTTTGTTACTGGCTACGTTGTACGTCACTTTTGGATCTTCAGACACCAAGTCATCCAACCACCTGTGGAAAATAAGACTATATTAATTAAAACAAACCTTTATATTATACTCAAAAATAAATTATGCGCAATATGCTGAAATCAAAATTGTTCATTGATTGACCGTTAAACAAAAGTTTATAAGTAATAACTAATTAGATATATAAATAAATCTTAATAAATTTGATGCTGAAATTCTTGTACAATATACTCTAGCTAATATTTATAAAAAAAATTAATAAACAACATATTTATGAATTATGGGTATATCAAAATATATTAAAATTATTAGAACTAATATAACTTTTCTTGATTATTATTAATAATCTTTCTGTTTATTTGCATTGTTTTTCATTTAAATATTTCTCAAATTTTATTACTGTAAATGTTTATTTTTTAAATTATTATAAATTAAAGTACATTATCAATATGTAAGTAACAATGTAAGATTATAACAATAAATAACACCCTACAAAGATTGGATGTAAATTATTAATTGAGACTCAATAGTTCTAAGTAAAAATTAAATAAATGTATAGGTATAACCATTTGTTTTTATTATATAAAATTTACCCATATTCTTCTTTCTTGGATTTGAGTTTGATCTGCGAATAGTCTTTAACGAATGATGTGGCGTAATTTACGTTTTGAAAAAAGTCGAGCTTTTGAATAGGTAACTGGCTGTAGAATTGATTCACGTAATTCTCTTGGAGCATATTGTCAGGTAATCCAATTTGTACTGTTAATGAATTCAACTAAAACAGAAATGGGTGAATAATATAATTAATACGTCACTAACCAATCTCAATTATTTTAAAGGTACACACTTACCTTGTTGATAACGTGTTCACGCAGTTCGGTTTCTAAGTCGTTGTTTTTGATAACATTTGATATGATAGACTCTTTAATATTCTCGAAAACGTCTTTCACTATAGCTACAACACCGGATTTGTTTTCAATGTTCGGTTCGAGCGTAGCAGTTATACCGTATCCCATGAACTTTTGTAACAGAGAAACGCAAATCTCCCATCTAGGCGGTAAATCTTTCTCACCCGTAAGCTCTGCCGTGTAAATTTTGACAATTTCCCTAAACTTGACCGATAAATAAGGAACATAAGCCTCAGCCATTTTCCACATGAAATAGTCGTTTAATCCACTATTTAAAAAACATAAATAAGATATTTTATTAGAAATTAATTTATCGTAATGCAATGATGTCTAAAAACTAACCTGCGATCTGACGACGAAATCAGATTAGATAAGTTACTGAAATAAGTCGGCGACACCACTGAAATAAACGTGTCGTCGCTAATATTACTTTCTGGAAACTTTGATTGCAATATATCCAAAAGCGGAATCTACAACGAGAGACAAAATCTAAATCTATTTATATTATACATAAAACAAATAATAAAGAACTATATTATGATGTATATGGGCGGCTATATTATTATATTTGTATATTATAACATATATCTTCGTACCATTCCAGCAATTTCTTTAAGTTTTGACAGCTTGAACCGTCGGTGAGAATTAAATGGATCCTCTTGTTTGCTAGCTGGCGTTATTTCCGCGATGCGTTTCTCGTAGTGGAACATGTCGTTACTGAATATCGATGCGTCACCGCTGGTAGCGCCCAGCAATTGCGATACGTCCACCATATACTGTTTATACGCGGTCACAATCTGCAAATAATCGTCAAAGCACAAATTTATTGTACAATATATCTGTAATTCTATTCTCATTAACATTTTTATTATTATTGTTATTAAATTATTATTATCATTATTACTATTACTATTATTATTATTATTATTATTATGCACACAAACTTACTCTGTTTTCTTGCTGCCTATAATAATACCTTCGGTCGGGTAAGCCTAGTCCTGCTGGAGATATCTGAAATAGTGAATCATTCCGCATTTTATACAACAGATAACTAAAATAATAATATAATAATAATACCTGAATTATGTTCTGGCCTGAAACCTTATCGTCAGGTACAACGTCTATCTTGAAAAACGGACTCACGCTGTATTTTGAGTGCAATTGTACAATGGTTTTAGTTACATCCCACGCATGAACGTCAAAATCTTTCAATACATGCCAACCACCTAATATATATTATGAACATAATTTAATAATATTATATTGTTTAGTATATATAAAAAAATCATTAAGAATGGACCACCCGAGAGATGAGTAACAAAACATACCTAAGATTGTACTAATAATCTTCTTTAAAGGTTTTCCTTCATCTGTTTCAATATTGTCTAGGTTCATGCATGATTCGTAGAAATGCTTCATCTTCCAGTTCAATGAGGTGGAACTGGCAACGTTTCTCAGCGTAACGACCATGTTCCTGATCTTTATTTTTTCTAAACAAAATAAATAAGTACGGTTTACATTTCAATGTTTATTCTATAATAATATATAATATTTTAAACACATATAATTTACTCTCGATGTACTTACGATCTTGTTGAATACGTTTTTTTAAACTCCATGAACTCATGTACGCCGGCAAGTCATTGGTTTGCAGCCATCCTCCACAAGAGTATTCTCTAAAATTTTCACACGGCTGTTGAGTAAAGTTGATTTTAGGCAGAACCTTTAAACAAAAATGTATATCACATCAATATAAGTTTATAATTTATATATTATAAATAATAAATGTTTAAAATTTAAACGTTATGTTACAAAGAGTTTCCTGTAGTATATTTGGTTGCGGATCGTTAACTCTACGCTTTAATTCGATTTTAAAACCTAAAGAAACGTCATGGGCGTTGTAGAACATCATACGAACCGCAATAACATCTAAACGTTATTACAAGTGTTATAAACCATTTTTTTTTTTATTTATTTATAAACGACCTGCAACGATCATTTAGCTCTGGATATAACTTATAACATTTTAGGTTAGGTTCATTGTTACCATACCTTGATACCTGAACAATAGATAGGTATAAAATTCATGCTAGACGCGCTTAACAACAGCCATTATAAAAATATATAGGTACTGAATACATTATTACGACAAAACACAAATGAGATTTATAGTTAGATTTTATCGATCGATTAATTAGAATTCGGTACCTACACGAAACTTTCTAACAACTAACAAGTGCTAATATTTTGTAGATAAATAGGTAGCACATCATATTATAATTTAATATCACATTTTAATAACACCATCAGGTGATCAGTCATATATTGCAGAAGTGAATAAGCTAACGAGTATTATATTTTATTGTAAGTGTGCAAACGTTTACAATAATATTCGAAATTGCTGGAGGCATTTATAGGTACACGTAAGCAATTTCGAAAGAAAAAATATATAAATCGAACACAAGTAAATGTTTTACTGTTTCCTGGACCAGGTAGTATAATCGCATTATTTTTAAAAATGTAGCCGCTAATGGTATATATTATATACTTATACCCACAGTTAATGGAATTGGTCGTCTAGTGTATACGCCCACTCAGAAAACATTATTTCCATTGTACCTGTTGCGCGGACACTAAGAGTTTTATGAATGACATTCAAATAATCATATGCCATAGTAGCTAAGGTAATAATAATACCTTAATATATATTATAAGGTCCGAAGATGCCCACATTTATTATACGTTGTAAGACATTATAACCACAAAAATATGTCTACACTCTATACCACCGACTTTGTTTAAATTGCACACATGTTTATTTCAACATATTGGTAATACATTAACAAGCATTTGATGTCATGGTTAAAAATATATCGTATTCGATCGGTTTTTGAAAAATTGATTCAACAAAATTCGAACTTTATAAAAACATCGAGAATACTATCACGTCATCTCGAGAGTAAAGATATAATAAACTTAATAGGAGCAAGTATAGGTTAGGTATAATAATAATAATGAAATTCGACAACAAAACAAAATCGTAGAAAAATACTGTAGAAATTCGCATCATCTGCGGTATATATAGTATATACATAGCAATGGAGACGCAGTTTTCTCGGTGCCCACTATGCAGTATCTACTATATTATATGCGGCTCACGATGAAAGGGGTTTTCGATACGGACGAGAGGCGTTCCGGTTCACCCAATGTCAAACGACCGTCAAGACAAAAATAAACGCTGCATCACTGTCCTCTGTGCAGCTCGTCACGTAATAATCACAATATGTTAATATATATTCCGCGTAGTTTAGGCTTTTTGAATTTTTATTTTTTACCCCAAAAATCCCAATGCGTAAACCCTGTGAGAGATTAATGGACCGTGTTGGCGTTCAATCAAAATGGGCTAGGCTAACAGTTTTTTTCGTTGTCGCCCGAGCCTCGCCCTCGAATACGGACGACGTGTTACTGCTGTAACAGTACGATGACATTAATGATAATAATAGTAATCATAATAAAAATAATAAATAATAATATAATATACGCTGTATCGGTCGAAAAATGCACGGGAGTGCCCATCTCAGACGGAGTGCGCGCCCTATATATAGCAATAATCCTATATAATATATATTAATGTATATATATATATATTCACGGTCAGATGAAAATTTCGTTTCAATTCCTCGTAACACAGTCCGAGTGCACAACAAAATGATACGATATATTATATTATACTAGTATACTTTCACTAGGAGGTCGTGGCCGCGTTCGACAATAGGCAAGGTTAAGGACGCACACGCTACACATTATAATATTATGTTCTCCACAGGTAATCTTATAACCTGCATAATATAATATATTTATATACACCTGAATATAGCTGTACGGCGAGTGTTTTCATATAATTGAATTCGTCACAGTTATATATAGGCCTACGCTCGGACGATGAGTGATCTCGGCCATCAACGAGTCCGTCCTACGTAGATATAAGCAAATGATGCACCATCTACGGAGACGTACCCCCTTCCTCTTTACGCCATACATCATGTGTGACACAAAAGTATAATATAGACAAAACATTTTAATAATAATAACGTCATGTCGTTGGCAGTGTTTCGTGTGTCGTGTCTTACTGTGTATAATATACATATCGAATTTTCCACGTATCCTCACTTTAAACAGTTGTACTTTTTCCATCCCTTCGGTGTTCGCAAAACGACCACCGCAAACTTGGCGGTCCTCGCTACCGTCGGCACAACCGTAAATAATATTTTTGTATATTTTTATAATCGTATAGTCTCGTCTGTGTCAGAATATAGTAAAGATCATACGCATAATTTATAAATATATATATGTATTTGTACACGATATTAATAATATACGAATATAACAGAAGCAAGTAATATGATATTGAAAACAGCATAACGACTATAGCATATCGAATCATGTATATTGTGTACATATGTGACTGTGTTTTTCCTCCTAAACTGCATTTAATATGCAGTACAAATAATTATATTATATTGTCGACATCACCCGCGCGTCCGACCGACAAGTTCACACCAACATGTGCAGTGTATTATACGCTCTAAAAAGTGATAAAATATGTTAAAACATACTAGAAAAATTGACCAAGACAATAAAAATGTTAAGCCTTATAAGTCTATATTTGTTTTCAAAAATTAGCATTTTTATGAATATTCGAGCAGAAGTTTATTTTATAATTTTTAAATTATAGCAAACAATGAAATGTTGAGTACCTAATGATAAAAACGACTAATTACAAACGATAGAGCAAAAAAATATCACCAATAAAAAAATTTGCAATATATATATTAGTATTAATAGCTTCGAAATTTTACTTATATGAACAACGATAAAATGTCTTTAATTTGTATTGACAACCAAGGACAGCATATAAAAGACATATACTTAATGCAGTTTTATTTTTCTTAAGCCTTTACTGTTACATGTTTTTTTTTGTAAGTAGGTACCTACATCAAAATTTTAAAAACCTAAAACAAACTATGTATATATATTTTAATTATATTATTAATAAAACTTACAATACATTTTTATAGAATATTTATGACATAAAATAAAGTACAATTAGCTAAAACACTACACATAATGAAAAAAATAATTTCAACTATTTTCAGTGTATTATATTATTATTTATTCACTTAAACCGAACTTATTTTTTGTATTTTTTTACGTACTCGTGATTTAATGAATAAAAATTGTCTTTATCTACTGAATTATCAATAGTTTATAATAAACAAACTACATTGATAAGAAATTGTTTTAACCATACGTCACCAATATATTTCAATACGTGATATAGCGAAATTAGATTCTAAAATACTATTTCCGATCACAGGGCCTTGTATATCGTTTGATAACTATGTATGAGAAAATCACAACTGTAATATGTATATATGTACTTGGAACTCTACGATAAACCACAAATATTTCGTTGCACAATACATGTGCCATATCAATATACCGCGATACTTCACTATATAAACTGCAGATTAACAATTATCATTCAATACATTCAATGTAATAGTAGTTTCTTGTTGATAAAATTATTTTATACGAAAACAATTCATTATTGGTAAATTATAACATATTACACGAATTAAAACGGTCTTTTTGATACCAAAATTTATAGTTTATGTTCATATAAACCACAATCGTATATATATATTGCAAATACCGCCGTCCACCAATGATCGAAAACTTTAAATTGCAAGAGCAACAGCGTTGATAATAATAAAATCATAACGTCAGAGTGCATGACGAAAATTTTTAAATTCATCGATATAGGTATATCACGGACACTGAACTCGCAAGAAAAGAACGGCTAACGAAATAATTATCAATTTCCAACAGAAAGTTCCAGAGTTTGTCCCGTAATTGTATATTAAACTCGTATGCGTGTTTTAACGATACATACAAAAACGTACGCGTTGGTTTGTTTTGTGCCGAGTTCTCCGCACGCATATGACTTTTGGGCGGGGTTGAGGGAAACTGGGTTTGAGAACCATTGCGAATAAATAGTATATTGTATGAGTGTCAGTTACGGAGTAGAGGGAAGAGGAAACCAGTCAAGAATAATGTAGACACGTACGACGTACCGCTAAATTATGTCTCTCTCTCTCTCACACATATAAACACTAACTCACTTACTCTCTCTCTCTATACCACACAACTGGCCCTCCGGCCGGACAGCCGCCGACCCGGCGGAGTATCTGGTCCAACAGTCTCCCTGCGCACAAGAATGCGCGTGTTCTGCAGCACACAACCCAACACACTCACACAAACATTAATATACTAACACACACACACACACACACACACACACACACACACACACACACACGCTGAGATCAAACCGAGATTACACCGCATCGGCGGACGGAAAACTAAAATAATAATACGGCGACACACACACAGGAGAATAATTATAATATTATAGCTGGTAGTCGTGAAACAATAGTACGTCGCGATACTTGATGTTGTGTAGGCATACCTGTTGCGCGCGTACATATACGATGCACAACATCATATTATGTACTTACATCTGTTCTTCTGTGCGCGGTGCCGGAGGTAGACGACCCGAAAAAACGTTTCCAACCGACAGCGGTTGTGTGCGACAGATATCCGGCAAGTGTGAGTATTCAAATAGGCCGCCGAAAAAGTAATCACCCTTACTTTTTTTTTGTGGTTTAAAAACACCAATTTGTAGTGCCCGTAATGAAATAACATATCTACTGTACATATAGTGACACATATAAAATAGGTATGGCGCGTACATTATCACTAATATAATATAATATTACATTTAGTACCAATTGCTATTACTACTACTACTACTACTACTACTACTACTACTATAATATAGAATACGACCGCAGCGAATACGAACATATACAATTTGTTATGATGCCCTCGTAAAAATCCATTTGACGATGGGCTGCTAGTTATACGAGATTTCCTAAGAACCGGTTGGCGCTCAAACTAAATACCATATAGTATATACTATATACATGCTACATATACGATTGTAATATGGAATCGGACACCCGTAGTTCGGGAAATCATATGTAGTTCATGCGACGGGCGACTGCAATAAATTCAAAAAGCCATAGTTCAACGGGTACCTATTGTACGTACACACTCTGGGTTCACCGATGGGAATGACCGTGTGTTTACTGTTCCATCGAAATTCTAAGACATATAATAATATATACCTAATACTTTATACCGAACAATAACTCACCCGTCCAATTTAAACTAAAATAACATAAAATTATAAAACTAAACGTTTTGTTCGGAAAAAAAAAACACCATAATAATCCAAATTGACCTAAACGATAAAATATGAACTCATTCAATATTTTTTTCCCGAGAGCCTTACAGTTCTAAACTGATTTGAGAAAATAAATATATTACATTTTTTTGAATTTTCCAACGATAAATTCGAACGTATAATTATATCTCATTTTCGTACTTTGAACGAGAAATATATACTTAGTATTATTTTATTGATATTATATTATAAGCACGCACACATCAGTAGTATGTGTACAAGTGTATTTAATGATTATTGATTACTATTTACTTACGACAAAAATATATTACACAAACCAACGTGTTTATAACAGATTACATTAATTTTACTAAAATAAAAACATTCAATTTCTTAAACAGTATAAATTTGTCTTTATAGCTTAACTACTATAGTGTAGAACATATCACATATTCTAATGACGTGACACCCAATCCCTTTTTACCACTTAACATCAATCTTCCCAAATCTCTATTCTTTTAATATTTAGATATAATTTAAGTGTCATAAATAATTGATTAATTCATCAATCATTCTACATATTTTCCTCATTATAACTATAACAATAAATTACAAGAACATTTTTGTTTTGCCCTGGGTACACGTTCACGTAATCAAGCACCATACATCACCTAAAAATACGCCGCTGCACGATGACGTCTAAAAACAAAATACTAATATAAAATGGATACGTAGGTACTATTTTGAAAATTAAATAAAGATTTAAAATTCGTACACAACATAATGATTATGATTTAAATTTATTGATAGAGTATTTGTGATATTTACGTAAATAATATATGTATACACACGTCACACTTGCACAGACCTTTTTTCACTGTTTGTAAACATTTAATATGCATCATTATTTATGAACAAACTCGAATTTCGATCGCATATATCTCGATCCGCTAAATATCTAGTGTCGGCAGGCTGTGGTGACAGTGAAAAGTTATACGCTTGGTGCAAAGTCGTCGAAGCGAGCAGCATACGCACCTACGGAGACACCGGATCACGTATTATTCATTTCTATGGCGCAAAAACACTATTATGTGCATAGGTAACTAGGTACTAGGTAGGTAGGTAAGTACAAAATACAATAAATAATAATAATAATTATTATTATTATATTTGTTGTTAGCATCATAATATCTGCGTATCGTCTGTCAGCCGCACGCTCGGAACGTTGTCGATGGTCTAACAACTATGCAGTCTATTGTAATCTTATCTACTTGCGTGTGCTCACTGTGCTCTACAATACTATTGCCTACCGTATCGTTTAAATGTTTTTTCTTTCAAACATTACTATTAGATACTTCTCCTCTGAATTTTAGTGGCTGCGCGGCGCAGAGCACTAAGGGGCACCAAGTATTTGCATGTTATGATTGTATACGTATAGCGAGTTTACGGAGATGTAGGAAATAATAGTATTCACGAAATTCTTACCGTACTATACATAGATATGAGTATGCAACTAAAAATATATAACATGTGTGAGCGACGCGCGTGTTACGAAATGAGTCGTTACCAATATTTTTAGTGTAATTTTTATGTAAAGGTATAGTTCAACTATAGTGCATACGATGACGATTTGTGTGTATGTACGTAACATAATATAACAGTGTGTGTGTGTGTGTGTGTAAACAAACGAATAATGATGATGATAATAACGTATATTGCCTCTGCCAGTATTTGTGTATGTAATGTGTATACAGTCGTCGTTATCTCTCTCACTCTCGATCACTTTCTCGAGGGTGTGTGTAGATACGTACATCTACACTCTTAAGTCTGGCGAAACTACATGCATAACAACTGTGATTTATTCGACATCGTATAAGCATTTTATCAGGCCAAATTATTATGCGATTGGATAGTTAGTTACCCATTACATCCCAGTACCATAATCTATTTTTTATTTTAAAAAAAAATTGTCTGTTTGATTACTGTAATGCACAATAGTTAACATATTAAATATACAATGTGTTCATTTCGACCGGTGCACAAAGTGATTATATTATACAATTTTAACGCATGATAGAGGTTTTTGAATGCATCCATTAAATCTGCGTTAAACGGAGACGGGAAAATATTAATATTATATACATGTATGCATATACATATAAAGTCAACACGTGTGAATCGATGTACGCTAGAGTTGTCGTTACTTTATTCCAAACGTTTAGAATGAAACAAAAACGACGACAAAATAAATAAATAAATTTATTAGGGGCCAGAATATATGTATACGTATTTACCTACAACTAACGAACAAAATTAATAATTTTATATTTTAGCCACAGCAAAACGAAAACCACAACATAATATTATTAAATTGTCCATGTTTGTGTTTGATTTGTTTATTTCGTTTAGAAACGAAATAGTAATTCAATAATATTGTACTACTATGTACACTTAGTAGTCTGATGAGTAGAATCTTAATAATTTTCTTAACGCATACGCATATGCGGCAAATATGTATAACAGTTGTGATTGTTAAAAAACATTTATGGTGCAATAAAAATCTAATCAACAGTAGGTTTTGGAATTGTATACTGCAGTTGTTTAGATTATAAAACAATAAATAAATAACAAAAAACAATGCCAAAAACAAAATTGTATTTAATTTTACTGACACAGTTCATTGCGTTTACGGTTTACTGTGAAATATTAAAGATGATCGATGACTGATGAGATACAACTGTTATTGTAATACTATTTACTTAAACAAAAATATATTTTTCAATAGCCAGGGTATTAAAATAATTATTGTTACATACTGCTACATAAAATAGTTGTATTTTATTCTTACTCTTAAATTAAAAATATATTTATAATAAAACCTAATGAACTCTGAATTGGTGGGCGACTTTGCTTTAATCATAATATAGGTGTCTAAGTATATTTATTAGAATATTACATAAATATAAATGGTATATGGCCATAGAATTAAAAAAAATATAACAGTAACTTTTTACAAATATAATAGTGGCAAACGGCTTTATTTTAATTTTAAGTAATTATAGGTAATATGTTGTTGACTGATTATAAAATACGTCATAAATAATATTAATATATTATAGTAATCAGTTATATAGGGACTTACAATGGTCAAGTACGCATAATTTTGTCTAAGTACACTTGAAGATATAGTTATTAATTGAAACATAAATTAATACACAACTCAATTGATATAGTGATACAGTGATATAGTGTATAATATTATACAAAAACAGTTATAGCAACAAGAGATAGGTATAGTTATTTATATTATTGGTTAACATTGTACATTTCACAGAGTATAGGATACTATATAAATGCACTGATGAAAACATCTAAAAATATTATTTTTATAAATGCACGTTATTAATCTGCGACAAATCTGAGATTTAATTCGTTTTATAGCGGTGGCAAAAAAAAACATTTCTGTGTACGTAACGTTACATAATTGATACGTAAGATAACAGTATATAAAAAAAATTCTTTGCCAAGGACACAAAAAAAAGAAAAGAACCAAAATCATATTTTCATAATTAATTGTGTACACCATTCGATTTAGCTGCAATTTAATTCCTCACTACATATTGTCACCACTAACAACTCACATTATTATAGCCAAAGAAGGTGTAAAAATGTAGATTTATTAATTTTTAAACAATATATCATCACCGAGTCACGAGTGGTGTAGTAATAATAATATTATAATAACGGCAAGTAAGATTATTTATTATAATTCATAAAAATATATACAATTCTCAGTTCGGTTGGAAACGCCGATTTTATGTGCATAATACGTAGTCGGACTTAAACCTTATAATGATTATTGTAAATGCTAAATAATGCTCGATAACACTAAATAAACATAATTCCCTTCGCGCTATAACATAAATAGTTTTATGTTACTACCAAGTACTAAGTTTTGAAATAATATTATAATTTAATAAAACAAATAACAAAATAAAATCATAAAAAACTATAGAAAAAAACCAAAGAAAATAAAACCAAAAGAAAGCAACCCAACATTTATATTTTGCTATTAAGTATTTTTTATTTTATTAGACATTAGATCTAATATTCTATAATTACAAATTTAGATCGATAATCCAACTGCAGTAAAAGTGTCCTAGTTAAATATTATACTCGTACTTGAATTATTAATAAAATAAAATATATAAAATCAAATTGTTTAAATAATTGTATCATTTGTTGAATTTCCGGATGGTTTATTTTAAGATTATCAAATAAAATTAAAAAATAACAAAGAAAAATTAGACATACTATATAGTATAAATAGTACCTATATATATTAAACTTAATACTTATAAATATAAATATAAAATATTATTATTAATAATTTTTACACAAGAACACATGCCAATAAAACAGAAACTTAACTTTCCCAACACAGAAAAACTGCTTCTAAAACAAGTCTAAAATAATATTGATAAAAAAATATAGGTAATTAGGTACACAAAAAAAAGATTTTTATATAATTTTATTTTTAATTATTTAAATGCTACTTAAATAAATATAATTTTAATTACAATTATTATGGACCTGAATTTATAATTATAACTAATATCTATATAAATATAACATAGATAATAGCAAATTTAGTCTTTATTTTCGTGGTTTCCGTTTATCTTCAAATTTAATATTACTTTAATTTTTTTGTAAATTTATATTTCTTTTTTGACGATATTTAGATAAAATGTTATGTAAAATCCTCAAAAATATTAATATCTTGTTGATAAAAACGCATTGATAATTAACTTACGAATATATCGCACGTGAGTCAGACTAATCAGAGAGAAAACAATTTTGAAATGAAAAAAAGCACATTTTTATATACAATGCAAGTTATATTCTAAAATAATATTTTTGCTAATTTAATTTAATATTATATTAGATACCAATCACTTAATCTCAACATACAAAACTTAGAAACCTAGAGATACAGTTAATTCTTATTTTAATTATAATTATCATAAGATAATAATAATGTAATAAACATAATTTCTTATCATTTATTGTACCTAGTTGCATTGTCTTGGGCGTCTTAAGTACGCCTATATCCACATATTATAACGTCTATATCAAACAACTAGATGCAAAACGCACGCGATTTGCCGTTTTTACCGTTAGAGCATATCGTCGGCGTCGCGGTTGCCGACGTAGTCGAGTACCTAACCTATATTTTGTTATTATTATTTTTATAATAAATAATAAATATACTGTTAGAAGTTTTCTCTCTTCCATACGAATGGAACAACCATACGCACCGATGTTATATTAAAGTTCTCTCGGCACGGCGGTGAAATAACTGCGTACGGGTAATAGACGAAAAAGAAGAAGATGAAGAATGGAGAAAAAACGAGGTCGCCCCTAAGCGCGATCCGTTCGATTCGCCATGTACACAGACGTAATATAGGTACAACGTATATACCAGACCATACCTACATATAAATCGCACTTACATATATACAATATAAATCATTCCGAACAGGTACCCATTATTGTCGGCCGTGTACGAGCACGACTTACCTATATATAATATATATCTACCTACATGCACTGCAGCAGCGAGTTTGCGAGTAGATACGTCGTCGTCGTCGTCCCACAAAGGAAAAAAAACCGTTTCGCGATATCGTCTTTGTCGATGGATTCAAAACGGTCACTGTATATATTATGGCCACGATTTTTTTTTATATCCTTCGCTATAATAGAATATACAGGTACTATTAATATACGATAAACGCATCAATATTTTGACATGTTTTTTAATTTTATTTTTGTTTAAACAAAACCCGGAATTTGTTTGGAAACGTATGAATTTTTTCCAAATCTAATTTCAATGATTTAGGCGTTGTAAATAAATTTGAAAAAAAAATTAATCAAATGTGTATCTATGTTTTATTAGACATTAGTTTTAATTACACATTTAGATTAATAATAACTGTCATAAAAAATAAAATTTACATACAGTTACATTTACATATAATTAAAAAAATGTTTAAAACTATTTTTTTGTATACCCAACCAATATATATATATAATTTACAATTTACATTTATACACAATTTAATTGTATTTTTTTTTTCTAAATTTACATATGATCAACCTTTTAATATACTCGCGAAATTTAAAAATAAACATATTTAAACAATTTAATTATACATATTTTATTATACTTTTATAAAATTGTTATGATTTACTTACATGCCCTGTATTTCATTTATTTATTTTAAGTTATAAGTATGAGTATACAAACTCAACAGGATACTGATCGGTTGGATTTTAATCTGAATTTGTAATTAAAAAATTAAAACTAATGTTTAGTAAAATATGACAAAATAACAAATTATAAAAATTTAGTTATTAGTTCCCTGTAATTTTTCATGTTTTAGTTGTATTTCCTTTGTTTTATTTTCGTGATTCATCAATACTTTCTACGCTATTGAAGCTTCTATTGAACCACTTTAGTGTGAAGTAACAAATGCGTCTTATTCAACGACTGCAGTATTATTATATCTAACACATAGGTACATTATAATGTGTTTCTAAAATAGTTTGCATCAGAGGATAACAATATGTATAATATGTATAATGAAGTATAGCAATTACAAAAACATTAACACAATTAAAATGTCTAAAGGTCCAAACCAAAATAATTAAATCACAGTGAAAAATAGTTCCAAACACGCAATTTCTATCAAATGAACATATCCGAAAACAGACAATCGAAAACACATTTTACGCATGGTTTGTTCAGATTTCGTCATTATACAATACTGCTTTTTAAACTTAAAAACCGTTGATTTGTATTTCATGGCATATCAAAGATCCGTTACCGTTAATGATCATACAGTGCAGTAGAATGTGTACCTTATTGAAAAAAATCGTATATAGTATAATTAAATTATAATTTCATGAGTCTCCTATAACTATCAAGGTTATATACGTATATATTATAATATAGTATCCTTTATAGTTTATGATGTTTTATGCCCGCGGTCAACAGTTTAGGTCTTTGTCCTACGCGCGTTTTATGGCCACTAATTCGATCAAGTTTTGTATAAAAGTAATATATTTTGATGCTTTTATCGTGATGTGAATTGTAAGTATAATATACATATTATTATGACAATGTATAATCAGTGGTTTAGATTAATAATAGATATATTTTTTTAATTTGAATACGTTTTGAAGTACATGAATAATTGATTTTTGTATACCTAAACAGCTAAATCTACAATTTGATAGAATTTTATAATTGATAAAAATCACTAAATAACGAATCGTCATCATGAACTACGTGCAGTTTTGTTAAATTTTTCAATATTTCAATGATATGTGGCTAAGTTATAGCTACCACAAAATTAACGTTTAAAATAAACATTGGAATATAAAAAGAACTTTAGTACACATAAATATAAAACATAATATAATACATATTGTCATATTATTATACATGCATATTAAATGAATATTAAATTAAACACCCACAAATAAATATAGCAAAACTAACAACGAAAACCGTGCCAGTTGTGGAAAACCACGTACAAACACCATACACAACTGAGTACCGACATAATACTGCGTGTGGTATTGCTCAAACGCCGAGAGCCAACAAATCCACATTTAAAATCAAAAAACGTAATGCACTGAAAAAATGTCTGCACATGGCGTGTAAATCGGAAAGAGCTAGTAGAGTAAAATTTGTTACAAAAAATACAAGACGCGCGAATTTATATCTCAATCGATTCGATTTGAATGCATCAGCGGAATTTTCAATTCTCAGACGACTGGCTCGTTAAGTATTTTTGAACAGCTCTGGGCGATCGATCGATCAATAAATAGTAACGAGACAATGTTTACAAAAATAAAATTATGATATTGTATATATTCACAATAACGACATATGAACGAGTGTCGAGTATATAATATCACGACGTCGTATTTCTGAGAAAAGACTTATATGCGCGGTTAAAAAAATAATTAATAATTAATATGGGTTTAGTTACGAAATTCTGTAAACGAATTTTTAACGTGTGCGTGTAAAAATTACCTATATAAGCATATTATACTTCACGTTTTGGAACAAATTCGTGTACCTACACACTACCAGGATGGACCAACCCGTCAGGGCACTTGCTCACAAAAATTGCGTGGGCTGTAGATCGCCACGTGCAGCATATACTATATAAGTACCTATTTATATTATATATTATATATATATATATGCACCGTATACGGTATATATGAGTACACACACTCGATACGATAATGTATTATTATTATTAATGCAAGAGTGAGGTTGAAGGCAGCAGAAAAATCGTTTATTCTTTTCTTGTCCGTTTTTTTTTGGACTTCTCCCGGAATCACTGGCCTGAGGACAAATGGGCGCAGGCAGGCAACCAACCAACCAACCAGTTCGGAAAGAGACAAATATCATAAAACAACAAATTGTTCTACATAATACACACCACCTATGCCGTAATACTACTCCTACTGCTGCAACACGCGTGTAATATACAGATTTCGAGAACACAGTAATTTCGAGGTATAGAGTTGCGGTGAATATGGCCACGTGCTGTTTAATATTATACCGCTTGCGGTGACCGGCAGAGATAGCGATTGTGGGGGAGACGCCACTAGAGAAAACTGGAGCCACGTGTTATTCTTGTTTTCATCAATCGTCTAAAAATACATGACATATAGGTGGTATAATATACTCATCTCCGCTGCACAATATTGTTTCGATATGGCTTAATAAAACAATAAGAATTTTGTACCATAAACGTACCTATCGTATATTATATTCATCACGAATACTGTACTCGTAGTATATTATAATATTATGTACACATAAATCCATACTATAGAGTCCTGTAAATGCCCGATTAAACAATGAACGTGATCAAGCCTAAATTTATTAATAAAATCAATAAAATCATTTACCGCTGAATTATTCCTATTTCCGACGTATATGTAATACGGCGTTAAGTAAATTTGTCCACGTTATACAAATGTATTCTTATAAAATTCACAAATAAAGTTATAATATTAATAATATAATGGATTACTCAAAATTGTTATTGAATGAAAATAAATCAGTACTCAATCGAGCCAAATTAGAAATCAATATTGAATAATTTTTCTTCATTTAAATGTTAGCAGTTCCAAAAATTATTTTTGGCTTGTGTAAACCTATATTTAATGTTTAAAACTCGTGAATCTCTCAACCTTGGTAACGATAGTCAACGGTATTTAATATATTATACAACAAGAAAATTAAGTAAACCGTAATAACCGTCAAAATGTGCAAAAAAATCTTCTAAACTATAATTATCATATTATTATTTAGATACCTATAGTCAATTAATTTTTATAGTTGATCTTACACGCAATATATAAGTAATCGACATCAAGAAAAAACGAGACCGATCGCAATCCCCCGAGCGGTTTTCGCGATTTTATTTCGTTGGAATATTTTTTAGTTGAAGACGCCCAATCTATATTATACAGATTCGCAGATACCTAATTAAAACTAAGTATACTTATATAATATATATACAACGATTTTATTTACTTATCGCTACGTCATTTTTGTATATTCTAACGCAATTACAACACTCCGATAACAAGCTGTTTTACAATAATTCGAATAATTTTGATCTGAAGACTGACGGAATAAGGTATGGGTACAGTAATCGACATTTTTGACTAGACATACATGACACAATAGCCAACCCTCCGTTTTTCACAAAGAACTGTTTTTTCTCTTCCTAATCTACGTATTATCGATAAAAACGTGTTTTTGATGTTTCGTAATATGTGTGTATAAATACAACACGAGTAGTACCTATGTTTCAGGTATTATTATAATTGCTATATCGTGATTCATCACGAAACCCGTTGTATTTTTTTATTTTTGTACAGGGAGTGTACACACCGTAACCGACCAACCGTTTTATTTTGCTTCCGTTGGTAATAATTTTTAGTTTGATTATTTCCTCTATGCGGAGTATTTTTAATTATGTCCTTTAATATAAAACGCGAGTCCTGGGCCGGTTTTTAGGAAAATTCTGTGCTACCCGTAAACTCAATGTACCACCGTGTCGAATTAATCTTCTTAAGATGCTTTCAGTAAATACACACCATATACTATAACGAAACACGAAGACAAGGATAGAACAAGGAAAAAAGGAATAAGACAGCGTCCAAGGACAAATTTCATTACACGAAGACATGTAAGCATAATATATGATAATATTATATAGGATCGCACTCGATCGCGTGACGAGCTGAATATGACAGCCCCGAGACGGAATGATAGATAGTGTAATATCGTGGAAATGTAAAACCAGCAGCAGACAGAAACACTATGATGTACCGACGGAGAATAAAAACAATATAAAAAAAACTACATTTATTTCGAATCAAATGAGTTGTCGTTTTATTCAATAACGGATCGAATTTGTGCACTTTCCAAAGTAACAATTTTTCTAAACCGGACAAACAGCATATTGCGGAAAATTGTATGATGTTTATATTTTATCAAAAATCACATCTGGACGAGATGTGACGTAGGATTATAAAATCGACTCGTTACTATATAATTCTTTGTTAATGGTTTTAATTATAATATGGTAATCGACAGCGTGTCATTGTTACTATCGTGCGATATCGGAAATAATGAATGAAAATCGTGTCGTCAACACGACGAATAGTCGTGCCGAAATCGACGATGACTAGCTTTTTCGGGTATGACGAATCGACCTCGTTTACAACATCGTACTGTATAATATACGCATTACGGATAAAACCATCGTCGTTGACACTTTTAAAAGTCAATATTTCTTTTTTTCACAAGAAAATCTTTATTCACGCAGCAAACTAGATGAAATATAATTCAACACGCAACCAGATGATTGTGAGTTATTTTTTCTCTCTTGTGCTTTCTCACGCTTGGTTACAGGATAAAGAAAAAAACAATAGTGTTATAAAAGCGGTCGGCACAGACGTGTACATAGTATAATATACGGTCGAGTGTGCGTTTAGCCAGTTTTGGGTTCCAGTTAACGAAACGAGATAATATGAAATATATTTCTCCGTACGCCGGCGACACCATCATGATACACGTAGAACAATAACCGTGGTAACTGAACACGACTAGAATCTACGTAAGTTCACACACCGTGTTACTATAACAAGAGTAAAAAATAAGTATTATAAATTATGGATTTATAATACCATAGGCGTCTCTCTATAGTCTATAGTATACGAGAATAGTTTTATGAGGTACATTAACGTGGATATAAACGGACAATACTGCAGGCCCTCGTGGAACGATTGTAAAAAAAACTCCATAAAAAAATATGAAATTCAAAATATTTGAAACAAAAAAAAAAACGAAGTTAAAAATAATTCAAGGAAAACACGAAATTTAATGTTACAAATTTTTAATTTACACGTTCAATATTTTTTTTTATTTCAGATACATTTATTGTGACCCATATCAGTTGTCTGTAAAAAACCGCAAACATAAGTTTATCGATTCAATGTCATCATTAATTTAAGATCTGAGATGTGTAGGTACCTATATACAACATAGTACTATATTAATGTGCCGTATGAATACTATAAATGATACCTATGAAGTTTGTTTTTATTGGATAGTCTATTTTCTCTATAATTTAATACATAGGTAACTTACCGTAGGTAAATTTTATTATTTGTATTAAAAAAAAGAAAAATATATATATATTTTTATAAAATTTTAATTTTTTCTCCATGAATTATTTTTTATTTTTATTTAATTTGTTTTTATCAGGTTATTGAAAAAACGTAATACGCAGATATAATAATTGACTCCGGTTAGGTTAGGTTAACCTAACCGGTAATAAATTGGTCACCATCCAATGTTTTCTATGCAATAGATTTGACTAAAGATTTTATTTTTTGCAGCATAATAAATATTTAACAAATGCAAATTAAGGTAATACTTAACATCATTAAGTGTTGGGCTTCACGATATAGCGTCACCGCGTGTATAGTGGAAAAGTTTATCGCGACACCGGATAGGCCATGTTCAACGGCATGATGCATTTTTATCGCTGGATGTGCAGAATAATTAATATAATATCATGAATTAATAACTAATAATTAAAATTATTTTTTTTTTTTACAAATCAAAGTTCCTATTCACCTTACTGATTATATAAAACCTATCATAGGTCAATATGGTCTAGGTTTACATAAAACACTATTAATTGATAGTTGAATCATGTGTAATAAAGCTCAAAAACTAAATTTACATTAAACGAACAAGAGTAAGAAAACGTCAGAAAACCTACGAAAAGACAATAAAATTCGGATAACATAAATCGCTACGATTTATTGATCTTGTAGTGAATATATAATAAAACAATGACTTTATTGCACTTTGCAACTTCCGAACTAGCAATCTGCAACAGTAATAGGTAAGTATTATATTTATAGTAACTTTTTAAAAATAAATTTTATCGTTTACGTTGACACAATGGAAACCGTACATGGATTTTAACGAGATATCAATCGAAATTAATAAATATTAACAATTATTACCACAGAATAAAATTTAATAAAATTTATTCTGTGTTATTACTGCCCCGCAGTGTTCGTTTCGTAAACGTTAAACTGATGAACGCTAAACCATTTTGTATTTTATTAAACGATGAAAATGTGATGCAATACTGCACAATAGCGTTTTCTAACCAAGCATTATATTATCAATATATTATATTAAAATTAAATACACACGCCATAATATATCATATTATGATTTTTTTTTTATTATTAAGTGCATTTTGATAGGGGTTTTGTTTGACATATGAGATGGTTTGTTTCGGATTTTTATTTATTGCAAAACAACTGTATTGACAAAAAAAAAACAATTATCAAAGCGTTATGACTTATGACTTATAGCTACTCCCCGCATAGTTTTAAGAAATATTTTAATGATGAATGATGATAAAAATATTAAACTTAAAATATGTCGACTCGGCGTTAAAAAATTATATATATATATATATATAATAGATATTCGGTACTCTTTATTACACCCTAACGGATGATTATATATAATAATATATTATTACTATTTAAGCATTAAATAATTTGTATACCTACGTCTAAACATTATACATAAATACAATAAAATAATAATAATAATATAAATAATATTATATCCGTTAATCATAAGAGATTTTTAAAATTGTTACATAGATAACGGTTCAACTGCAGATAATTTGGATCATTATTATAGAAAAATAATATTTTAACACACCTAACTGGATAGATATCAATTGGCGACGGCATTAAATATTTTTAATAAACATTTTAATTTAATAATAATTATAAAATAAAACTTACAACTTATACTTATATAAAAAATAATGTCCATCACTCCAGGCTGAATTAAATTTTCAACGAGTATAGTAATAATCACAATTTATTACTAAGTAATATTATGTTATAAAATATAATAAATAAGTAATAAACTAATAAATAATAATAAATACCTAATAATTACTGTCTACTGTTATGTTTATTAAATGTTATACATAATGTAATAGTTTTAGAGGTGTGTTGAAGTTTATTAAAATAATCGAATTATTTTTTTCTATACTTAAAGAATTGCTATTTTTGTATGGTTTAACTCTTCATTGACAAATAACCCGAAATCCGTGTACAACGCGCGCGATGTCCACACCTTGCCCAGTGGGCGTAGAATTTCTATTAAAGATAGTATCTTGCAGAAATATTATTTAACGAACTTCTGTCGATACAAAGACGCTAAAAATAGCTTCGAGATTATGATCAGTTATTAAAAGAGCTACCTATGAAATTATGAATATTAGTTTATATACCTATCACCTATGCCTACGCAGAATTAAACGTTATCGATTAGTATTTCATATATTAAAGCCTTGTAAAACAAAACACGGATACACAAATCGCAAGAGTTTGGATAAAATAATACAGTTACAACGATCCGTAAAACACAAAACACATCAAGTATGTAAATTTATACATAAATATTAGGTACCTATACACTATATAAACAACAGACATGTGTCTTTGATTCGAAGCGTCTGGTGATTGTACCAATGACAATTTTATTCGTTCATTACATCTGTCCTAGACTATACGAATGACTTATAAAACATTTAAATACATCAAACGTCTGGCATAATGACATTGAAATGTGCGTGCTCCTCAATTACGCCACATGCATCATCTGACAATGTTGTATATTATGTATGTACTTTTAATACATATACAACCTACAATAATACTTATATAATCTGTTTAATAAAGTTTACACTTTACTAACAAGTTGATATTTCCGACTTGTGTAGTGATTATAATATCGAGTTAGTTTTGGAAAATATTATCATAGCATTCCTGCATATTTTATTGCCTGAATAAATGTCGGACAACAGAACAAAACGAAAAGAACATTTTTGGAGTGTTTACAGGGATATCTATGTAAAATAAAAACTGATGCGCCTGCGATGCCGGATACGATATACATACCCAATGTTTTCGTGTGTTACTAAATACAAATAAAAAAAAAAAACGTTTTATTATTCGTAGTTCGTAGAGACGTAATATAATTAATACCTCTACCTACCTATAAAAAAGGTAGACAGATTGTCTAAAATTATTCAACAGGTTTTGAATAAAATTGTTTAAATTAAACTCCACCATCATACGTTACATTAGTATTACATTGCGGACATGACAGAATTTGATTTGACCGATAAAAACGAACAGTACCGTCATGGTTATTTTCCGGGAATACAGTAAATTCTATTAAACGAGTGAATTACCCATATTATGCAGGTAGTCTGCATAAGTATCGAAAAAGAAAAATCTGTCCAAGCACAGCAGATCCGCGAAAATATACGCAAATGCAATAATATACCTACGTCAGTACGCTGAGACGTATATTATTATAATGTACAGACCAAAATATTCTTCGTTATCCGTAAACACCTGCAGCTGTAAAACATATTCATCGGCACGGCGACAACAACATCCTGCGAGCCGTTTCCAGAGACCGCGTATGTGGACATACTGCGCGATATCGAATTACCGGAATAACAACGATAGGACACAACAATAATATAAGTACAACGTGTGCGAATTGCAAATATAAGGATTCGGCCGATCGGAAGCGTAATCGAGCGGAAACCGTAGTACGCGCGGCGCGTTATACATCACGGGGGCTTAATCGTAACCTGACTATACAATATTATACTTGGATAAGTCGAAGGAAATATTTTTTTTTAATGTTCGATCGAAATGCGCTTAGAATGTAATTCTCAAATAAAATAGTTTCGAACGTAAAAAATAGGCAATAATACTCTCTACATTGTCACGCGTTTCGACAATAGTCGGTCAACGAAATACGCATAATTATTCGTATATTATCATAAAACACGATCGGGTGACCGAACGCGGCTACATCGCGCTTATTGTACGATATATATATACATAATATTGCAGTTACAATAATGCGCGTGTACGCGTCGGTGGTGTGAAATTTTTATTCGATAACACGCGCGTACAGCAATAATATTATATTACAGCCGACCGACTGATGGTAGTTTTTACGACGGTCGTAAAAACCGACGGCGGACGGGAAAGACGAGCGGAAAAAAACCTACGTCCGACCCTTTTTATATACCTGCAGCGATCGGTGTGTAGCATGCTGACGGGTCCTGTGGCGACGGCGGCGGTCTTTTGTGTCGATTCAAGAGGGGTTGTTACCGCGCCACCACCGACGCCATTTACGGACGTTTTCTCCGACGTTTCGACATAATAAACATATACTATTATATATACATACGCGTTCTCGGTATGCACAGCACCGTTGTCTTTTTGCACGTTGAAAAGATCGTACCTTACACGTGAACCGATAAATCGGATCTATAATACGTGGTAAACTGGTGTATTATAAGCCCAAAGGGATTTCATATTATTAAACACATATGCGTCTTTAGGATCACTCTTCTAGCAATAGATATTCCCGAAAAAAACCTTTTAAACTTCAACGGTCGCGTAATCGCGCGTATACGTGTAAATACTCATAGTTTTATTCGAACGCGACGTTTGATAGGGAAAACATTTCCTCTACTACAAGCGTTCTCCATCAAGAACACCGCACGCGGTTGGCCGTGTCGCTAAGCAGCACGAAAAATTAACATAGAATTTGCATTTTACAGTAAATAATATTAAACACGACCATCCTGCACCGGCGCAGGAATAAATAATAATATACCTATACAAACAATGAACCCGACAAAAATGCAAACCTAAAACAAAAATTACCTCTATATGAGACTCATGAAACCGTGTTATTGTATTACCGTACGAGATCACATACCACACGATGATAAAATTTTTTTTTTTTAAACTATTCGTCAGGAGTTTTTAAAAACATTTTTTTTCCACTCGATCCAATCCGATAAAATCACGCTGAAGTCTTACCGCCGATAGATGCTGAATTGCGCATTTATACTCCGCTCGACTAGATACTAAAAATTTCCGTTAAATACGAGTTTTTCATACGATTCCATCACCGACCCCTTCCCTTCCCACGCGGGGTAGGTATTATTTCTGTATTTTTTTACCGATCAGCCCTCGTAATGGGACACAGATATTATACGACAGATAAAGTATCGATGATCAACAACTCACCTCGGCCGAAGCTCGGAGACAGGCGGCCCTCCGGCAGATAGGGAAGTGGCGCGGAGGTGGCGGCCACATGAAGATCAGCACGACCAGCGTGACGAGTAGGACGACGCACGTGAACAATGCGGCCACGGCCAGAGCCAGCCCAGTTCTAGAGAAGCCGGTCTTGTCCCGGAGTTTCTGCTCCAGACTGGTGGCGGCAGCGAACGCGTGGAACTTTCCGTTGCTGGTGCCGTTGTTGTTGTCCGCGGACGGCGGAGGCGCGGCCAGCGTGCCGTTGTTCTTGTCGGTGACCGGCGTCGAGTCGGACGCCTTCAGGCATGGTTCGCGTTCCTCGTCGGCCGCCGACAGACAACCGTCGGGTTTGTCTTGCATCTCAACGTTCTGACCGCTGTTGTTGCGTTCTTGCGCCATTTTCGTCGTCGTCACTCTGCAGCGGTGCACATCTGACGGACCACCAACGGGCTGGCTGGATGGCAAGTACGCGCACTACCCACGACCACGGCGGTGTCGGTGTTGCAGGTATATCCGGTGCAGACGCGAACAAGTCGCGGATTCGGAAACGGCGGGCGAAAAACGGACGCGCGAACTCGGCCGGGCGAGAATAAAACAATATATAATTTGTACTGCTCGCGGCGCTAAACCGTTCGTCAATGTTACGACTATGTTATAATATCAAACGATCGATAAATCGCGGGTATGCAATCCCTATCGGTCGCCGGTAGCACGACGGAACGACAATATTAATATAACGTTATTAGTACAAAGGCACCCGTTGTCCGCCGTGATGTGTGCAGGAACGCGACTGAGTACTGAGACCGGTGGCGGCGGCGGCTCACTACCAGTTTGGCGGGAAAATCAGTGTTGCCAACGCGCCAGCCCGTCGTCCGACCTATACGGCGGACGCTGTAACGATATTATGCGCTGCACCGTCGTGCCCCGCTTACGAAATAATAATATTACATTTGTTGGCTCCGGGATGTGGCCATGTGGGTAAATAATATTATAACATTGGAATATTCGCTTATGGTCGCCCCGATCGGTTACTGAGCTATAGACGGGAACGACGAATTGTCCTGGTCGTCTACACTCAACAGGACTTACCTATTTAAACGGGTAGTAACACCCGAATCGGTAAGCTGAAGTATTAACTTAATGAGCATAAGACTACGGCTATCAGAAGTCGCGGACAAACGTAAATACCCACTACCCCAATACGTATATTGATGTGTTTTTTGATTTATACCGCCGAATCGGTAGTGCATGTCGTATATGAAAACGAGAAAATATTGTAGTTTTGTGTTCGATGGTGTAGTTACTAGTTTAAAACTTTGATTCCAACGTTTAAATGATGATATTAATTTGATATTTCCGATAATGTCGTTTAATAATAAACAAATAAATGCTTGCGTACACTTTAATCATATTTACGTAGATAGGTACAGTAATACATATTTTAAAAATTAGATTAAGACATGGTTTAGAGCTAATGAAAATAAATCTGATATTATTAATAAAGTGTATTAGCTCTAATAAAAAAATAAATAGTATCTAAAGTGCCTACAATAGCTTTTGAAGGGTGTGTCGCCTCGTCGTCCCCAGCAATCACATCATGCAGGCCCTTTGTTTTGAATAGATACAGTTTGATTTTGTTTTAATGGTAGACTTGTTTTTTTTTCAGTATTTTAAATTCCGAGCAAAGTAGTGAATTAATTATTGTTCAGTGATGTGCATTTTTTTGTTGTGCGTTTTATGATATTTTTTCTAGTAGAAAACTTTGAGGGTGGTTATTATTAGAAAATTGATTCTATATTATATTATTATGCCTTAGGGGTTTAGAATATCAAATTTAAAATTTTCTGTTTTTTTTCTTCAAATAATCAGAAAAAAAATAATTATAAAAAACAAAGTTATTATTCACAGTAACATAAAATTTGTAACGTATATTTTACTATTTTATTATACAACAATGAGAAATTTTGAAATTTTTCGGCAAAATTTCAACTTACCTTATTACTATATTATAATAGTTACATACATTATAAATATATCATAAAATATAGTAATTACCATTCTCGCTCAGAATCGTTTTTCGTATGCAATGACTTGTTATTGAATTCAAATAATTCAACACGTACCTACATTAAACAGTGACTTGCTCGATGGCAGTATAATAGACACTGGACACATTGTAGAGCAGAGCGTCCCCCATTTTTTTAGTTAGGACTAAGTCGTAATTAAACATGAAATGGTAGTTAGTTAATAATTTCCTTTATAACATATTATAATGTAGGTAAAGGTAAGTAAAACTTTAAAGTATTAAAAATAAAAGGAATAGAAAGAATTGATCTACTGTCACAAATTATTGTTAGATAAAAAACATTATGATATTTGCAGTTATGTTATGTATATAAAATATTAAATTATTAATTCCCAGGGATCCAATATATATATGTATGTATTTATATCATAATATATATGCAGTGTTGGATGTGTTGAATTACTATAGGTATATAGCAATATACCTATCGTATTACGTGACTTGTCCGCAAATACGAACCACACATTGAAGCTTGTAAGTACCTATCTACCATAGGATAAAAATTATTTTGACAAAAAATAAATTCAACCATTTATTACGCATGTCACGTTTAATCCCATCCAAATATCCAATTGAAATGCTCGAGTCGCGTTCTACGACGGACTAAAATATATTATAATACTGTTATGATATTCATATTGAACCCGTTGGCCGTGTGTTTTATTGTTCACGTCGATCGTCTTCGTAGGTCATGAGTCATAACATATACTGACATATACGTATTATGTATATAATAGATATTTGATAAAACATTTAAAAAATCATAAACACTTAAATAATATAATTTAATTAACTACAATACTTTTACCTATGTCATGAATGATTTCAAAAGTTGATTATTAAAGTACATATTTAAATTTTAAGCTCGTAAATCTGTTAAGGTTTTTAAACAATTTAACTCGTTATTAATATTCTTGCTAGTCAAAACATTTCCAATAACCGAATTGTATAATCTTTCGAATTTCGAAGTAATGTGTGTTTATGTAAAATGTAAATTCCTTCCCACACAAATATGAGATATCCGACTAAATAGATGGGATGAGGCTTATTTTCCTTATAAGTACCTATACTTTTATTATAGTTATTATTATATTCCACTGTACCGGCAATATTCTACTACTAACAAATCGATCTTCTGTAATACTTTCCATAAAACTAACCGCCTCTGTACTTTCCATCTTTTATAACATCAATTTATTATTGGGAATTCTAACGTTTACAAATAAGGTAATGATAGTTAAAAATACAATTAAAAGTAATAACTAATAACAAATTTTATCATTATAGGTTAGGGTTAGCAATTTAACATTACCTAAATGTTTGAATTAAATATATGCGTGTATTACCAGCTCGTTAAGGAAAATGTAATCGTTTTTGTTATATTAAAAAAATCATCTTTTCAATGCCCATAATTCAAAACATGACCTATTAAAACAAAATAAACTTAGTTGTGAGCATCTTATGATGCCTATTAATTATTATAGTAGACTTATTACTATGTTAATAAACTTAAAAACGATTGTTTCCTCATTACAAAGTTGATGAAGCAAAACAAAGAATATAATATATAATATATTAGGTACACTTATAATTGTATTTTGTATATGTTGTTTCTTTTTTTAAAGTTTTGTCTGCTAAATATTCCTAATATAAGTCTATACAAATTCAAATTTATTTTCATTGTTTTTACTTAAAATTTTGAAAATTTGTAATTTATTTTTGTATTATTTGCAAATTGTATTATCATGTGATGTCACGATCTGGAGATATAATTCACCATATGTACACGAAGAATAAAAATAAAATTATTTTTATGGATTTTAACGTTGAATTATGATAATATTTATTGAATTTACATATTTTATAGAAATTTATTATTTAGTATACACGAAAAAAATATACCTAAGTATTTAAAATAATATTGAAATATCTGTATAAAGTTATTGAACTTTCTGTGATATTTAGTATTTGTTATTTGTGTACAAATTATAATATAGTTTAATATAATAGTATAATATGGTTATTAATATTAAAGAAAACCAATTATAAAGAATAATTATTATTGCATGAACATAGTTATATAAATGATAAGTTCCCATAGTCTATACTTCGAAAACCTTTATACATGTATAGGTACCTACGTCTACGTTAATAGAAGTAAATACCTAAGTATAATAACCAAGGCCCAGATTTTATATATTACAAAAAATACTCAAATATGCACTATTATAAGTAACGACGTGTCTTGAAAAATAATAGTAGATCCTTTATCTTTTATCTATTATTTTTCAATTACAAAAAATAATTTTAAAAATAATGTTTACATTGTTTAATACGATAAACATTTGAAACACATAAAATTTCAATAAATAAAAATTTAGCTATTAACTAGATAGTGTAGATACAGTATTTTTAGAATTTTACTTCGGTTGACTAATAATTTTATTGTTCGTCATACCAAAAGCAATGAAATCGGTAAAACGTAAATGTAAAATATCTATTATAATTGTAAGCTACCCAAACCGATAAAATAATCGTAGATTAGATAGTGAAAAACCATTATTTTCTATTATCGGTATTTAGGTGATTCATATAAAAGTAATTTACGTCTGAATTTTTCCATTCATTCAATAATAAAAATTGACAAAATAAGAAATTTGATTAAAATATAAACGCAAAAATATATAAGTCGAATTGGTAAAATATGCAAAATAAAACTCTATATTAAAATGTCTTATATATTATAAATTTGTAACTGACTTAACTATTTTTATAACATTTGTAAAATTACATATTTGTTATAAAATCCCAGCCAAGTATTAATAATAAATTAATAACAAAAGATGCAACTTATTCTCGTTAATTAGTAATTCCTAAATATTATTGTAATTTATAAATTTTTCATCACATTAAATCATATAAAATTTATTTTCAACTGCATCGTTTTCCTTAAATTAGAATATACGGGCATTAATATTCTTTTTGATCTTTTTCACTATTAATATTGTCGTTAGAGAGCTATAAAATGTACTAAATAAAATAAACGACGTTCCTAAAACAATACATTTAAAGTTAGAATAACGATTATACTAAGTATTAGACTGTCGTTTAGTGGTTAAATATTATAATAATTATATCCTTTGACATGTTTATATAATGCTGTGCATATAAAAATACTTTAATAGTTAAGGATGTGGATATACAATAGACAAAAGATTTCGTTTAAAAATATAAATAATAATTAATGTTTATTACTTATAAGTTATAAATTATAAATTATTAGTTTTATTACGTATTATTATTCGCGTGTAATTGACTTGTGTATAACATGTAGATATAAAGGACAAAAATCGAAAAATATATCAATATACCTATGAGCTTATACAGTGATGCAATGTGCAACTGGGAAATTGAGGCTCGAATTGAAGTTTTTATTCTTATCTTTATAAACACAATTTTGAGTTAATAAATTACCGATACCTAAATAGAAGGTTCTAACATATTATTTCATAATATTAAATTAAAAATACATATATAGATAGCTATAGTGTTAAGTTTTAATTATTTAAATATATTATATCTATTATATATACACACATTTTATATATTTATATTGATTTTAGTACTATACTATATTATATAATAGTATTATACATACCCATGACTTTTAACAGCACATCTCTGACTGTATGTTACACAGCGTCAGGTTACCTTACAGGCAAAGTAATCGGGTGATTGGAGCGGCAAATTTGGCGCACTTAAAAATAAAATATAGGTATTTATAATATTATATTATTAAATTATAATTTGAGACGGCGACAAATGTCCTGTTTGTAGCCGGCAAATAGCTTAATCCGCCACTGATGCTACATAATATAACATAACATACATAACCTACAATATACTCGATTTTTATACTACATTTATATATTTTGTGCCTCAGAATAGGTTTATTATTATCGCATTGGACCGTATTATGTGAAATTTTTTACATATATCATGATTTTGATATTTTAAATCAAATACGAAAATAGTTTATTATTGGTTATTGGTTTGGTCTTGACCCAACTTGATATTGAGGGATCCAGTGATCAATATTTCCAACCCTCTATATAGTGACATTGAGCTTATTATGTTAGTTAGATTCTAAAATTTATAACAAAATGTAACTAAGATATCATAAATTATAATGAAATGTGGTTATTGGTTAATCACTTCATATTATTTCTTGAATAATCGTGTTTTTATCGGATGACATATAAACAAAAAAATAATGAATTGCAAACTTCTACCTATTTAATAAACGTTTCGAAAAAAATTTATAAACTGGGTAAACCAAGTATGTATAATTAAATAACGTAGTACCTACTAGTATATTTATTTTAGTCTTAACAATATGACTGAAATGCCCTTCGTTAATTAAAAGTTTTTTTTTTGTATGTATAAAAACAAATAATTTACGAATGACTTTTAAATATTTATTAATTAACACAAACATTACATTTAATTAACGGTTTGTTATTGAAATAAAAAAAACTTAAATTTGTTATCACATTATTATTATTATTATTGTTGTTTTTTTACATTTATAAACTTTTTTGTTTACCTTCTACGACACTACTATATAATATTTTATTATATAATTACTTATTACTTACTATAGCAGGCATGTTTTACAAGTGTACAACGCATCCAAACATTTTAATTCAAAAAGGAGCTTAATTTAAGTTCTAAATACCGCTATAATTTACAAACCAAAAAGTTTTATTGGAAAGTACAGTTATAGGCATGATACATTATTTAGTCAGGAAGATAGATATGCACTAGAGAGTCTATTTTTGAGTAGGTAGTTAAAATCGTTTTATGGTTGTTTTGGGGACCATGTGCCGCCATATAGTCAATGACTGTAATGTGTTGTCTTCCTGTCGATGTAATTAATAGTAAACTATTTTAAAGACGTTATAACTTAAAATAATATTTCGGTCACCTACATAAAAAAAAAAACAAATCGTCATTAAAATTACAATTAAATAATGTACATAGTACGTTTATATTATGTATATTATAAATATTTGAATATTTCTATAATAATATATAATGTTCATTCGACAGTTTATGATTATAAAACAATAACTTCTTTACAAACATTATTATGAATAAGTAGGTACATCGATATTATGCATTTCGGGTTTCAGCATAACTAAAAAAGAAGCCTTAAATCTCAATTTTGCAATTTAACGAATAGGATCTAATTATAAATGTATATACTATGTATGATTGTATGATTTTTCTCAAACCCAATTATTAATATTATATATTAAATCATTACACCATATTCGTAATGCTACTATGTAGCTGCTGTTGACGTATGTATATGCACAACACGGTTTTATATTATTATAGTTACGCCTAATAAGTAAATTTCCGGTCATGTAGTAATTATTATTGTTTTTTAATCATGATAATAATATAAATACACCAACCCCAAAGTTAATTACATTACGTTCAATTATCCCAAAAATCGATTTCGATTGTTTTTCTGTGTTTGATTTGGAATATTAGCTTTATATAGCAGGTGCTACGCATATTGTTCAGTAAAGTCACCGATCCTATTGTTTACTATCTAAATAAAACCAAAAATTCTTGACATAGTTTAAGTATAAATTAATAAATTTATAACATAGGGATATCGACATAACAACCATACAATAAGTATTCTTAAATAATTATTTAGAACCAATATTTAATATATCAAATATATGTACATATCATTCAACTTGATTTTTTCTTGACTATTCTCCATGAACATTTTATTGAATCATATAATTGGTTGGTGTCGTTAATTATGAAAAAATTGTTTATATTAAGTAATTTTCTAGTCACATATTGGTTTATTTAGTAATACAAATAATTAGTTTATCTATAAGTTATTTTTAACATGATATTTTATATACATATTTATCGGTAAAAATGATGAATAGTATAACTATATAAGCCCAGAGAAATTATTGAAACTTTTAACACTGCTGTGTAGCTATAAAATCTCATTTCAAACTGAGAGGTGATTTAAAAATTCCAAACATTAATTTTCAAAATCATCACAAAACCAACTTAACGTATATCAATTATTATTGATCTGTGTATTGTATCATATATTATTTAAATAATTTGGATTGATAACATATTATACTGTTGTGTATTAGAGTATTTGTTATGTATTATACTTACACGCATTACTCTACAGAATTTACATCTTATATTATTATGTTATTGTACGGATATTTTTACTTTCTTGGTAGGTACGCTATCAACCAGCATAAGAATTCGGTTATTAAGTATTTTTATATATAATAATGATAAATGATAAATTATAATAATACTATAGTTTATAACATTGTTATTTTATTAATAGTAATTTAATATAATCAACGTAATGTGTGCTAGTTAGTAGTTATAAAAAAAAAGCTCTTTTGTGTAGAATTGGCCGGAGGAAAAGAGTAGGTTAGATACGACACTCTTATTCACCCGAGTATAATTACGCAATTGGAACGTAAAATCCAATAGACCATTTCTAATATTTTCAAATTAGTGAATACACTCGGTTGTTACACTACTATTTCATAAATAAGTCGAGTAAATCATTTGTAATTTTAAATATTTAGTTTTGCTAATTTAAATTCTTGTAATGCGTGAATGTGGCACATATATATTTTATTCGGTAATTAGATCACTGTACATTTTCGTAGCCTATAATTATAAGTGTTAAACGAATAGTAGACAATGAAGCTAGTAAATAAAAAAAATATTTACTATTTAAACTATTGAAATTATGACTAAACAATTTCATAGATATATTGCAGTCTGCAACATAACTAATGTTTATATGGCAAACGATTGATTGTTAAGTTATGTAACTATTGTGTATAAAATATTTTAACATCGCTGATTAATTCACGTCCAAGCTGTTGGATAATAAACTAATTCGATAAATGTTTCATTGCAACGCATTTAAAGTCGCTGTAAAAAGACAGCAATATTATATAACGTGAGAGTAATATAAATCAACGTAGGTAAAAATTATTGATATACAATTTCTGAGTTATTTGATTATATAGTGTTTCAAGTCGAATCCGATAGAAAATATAATAAAAAATAACAACAAATAATATTTCATCGCGGCCGTCAGTACCGTGCAAATATAGTGGCCGACCGCAGGTTAGCGGTAGACAGTAAAGATATACACATATATATTGAACGTGCCGTCGTTCGTTGCCGACTCGCAGCCGCAGATGTCCGGCGTGGACTGACAACGCGAGGCGGCCACAGCGTCCACCGACACCTCGTGGTCACGGTACACGTGCGAGGAAACCGGCGATACTAATACGACCGGTGGGCCGCGACACCGGCCACCTCGACTCAAATCCGGTGCCTGGAAAACGATTAGAGCCTCCGCGAGTATCACGCGCAAGACGATTTTCTGTCCAAGACGTAAAACGCGCGTGGACGCCGCCGGCCACAGCGTCTGTGGCCACGCGGCGAGGGGCTGGCACACGACATCGACATATTATATTCAAAAACGGGTTTACGATCGCGCAGATTACGAGGTATCAGCCTGTCGAGAACGACCAGAACGTTGCTCCGGCCAATCCGGCTGCTACCCGACATTTACGCGTCGCTGCGGGTGGCCCGGATACGGTTTTCCGGCAGTGAGCTCCATCCGGTTAGCTGCCGATGGTGATGCTCGCCGTACGACGTCGGTCACCGGGACCGCTGTGCGGGTTGACGTTCGAAACGCGTTATCACAGTTTTCTACTGCCGCAGCTAGTGACAGACGATCAGAATATATAAAATGACGTGTATATGTATTGCGATCAAACCGCGGTGATGTTGCGCGCCCTGAACAGTTACGTAGCTGGCAGATGGACGCGTTTGAGCGCCGGACGAGAACTCGGCTCGCGCGTCCGGTCATCCGGCCCAAACTGTTTCGCGCATCGCGACTCCGCCACGCGCAATAATGCTACGCGTTCAACGTGTCCAACACGTCCGCGGGCGCGCAATACAAGGCCGCCACGCGGTCGACGTCCGTGCCGATATGCATCAAGTTTGCGCCGGACCATTTGGCGATGAATACGGGCCATACTGAGACCACGTGCGCGCCGCGCGTATTCGAAGGGCCCCGGATCGACCGCCTGTTGCGCGTGGTATCGAATTTGACTGTGAACTGTGGTCGTCGGCGTGAGGTCAGCGTTAACCTCAAATGTCGCCCGCGTAATCGTCGGCACGCGGTGGCAGTCCTCTACGACTCGTGTTTACTTATTCGTATCCATTTTTCCCGATTATGGAGTGTGACTGCGTCCAGTTTTGTTTATTATTATTACTTTTAATTTTCATGGTACGTTTTGTTTACCGTTTACATTCCGAACTGTTTTTAGTAAGTATTACTCTCAATATATCACTGCGTAAGACGCAATCACGACAACTATTATCCTGTATACGTCTAATTAATGGAACACACACTCAAAATATTGAGTAATTTTGGTGATCGGCTAAAGAGCGGAATACAAAACTCATCGGGAATTCATCGGTCTATGTTAAATACCAATAAATATTACTGATATTAGGTGTGTGAAATCGTGAATTTAACTTACCGAGTTATTTTTAATTTTGATTCAACCCTGCCTAAAATAGGATTAGGTAAAATATTTAAATAATTTCCAAATTTAAATGTCATTATACGTTTTATAATCGAATATTACTGTGAATTACGATTACCTTATATTGCTAATATAAGGCAATATTATTATGCGAAAAAAAATATAACAAAGTAATCAATTCATTATATTATGTAATTTCACAATAAATATTTATTTTATTATTGTATGTTAAAATTTAAACTTATTAATTAGGTATGTTTTTGACAATTATTTTATTTTTGTCCGTGTGCCTGTTTCATTAGATTTTCCACAGTTAAATAAAAAATATATTGAAATTTTATTTAAAGGTATTTATAATTTAAATATATATATATTTATATCAACAAGTAAATTAAATTAATTTTAAAATTTTAATTTTTTTTATTGTATTTAATTTTATTAATTTTTTGTAAATGGAAAAAAAGCTATTTTAGAATTAACTAAATATTACAGAACCGTAAGTAAAAAAGTAGTGAACCGATATTAAAAAAAAAAACACTTTCTGAATCAATTAATGAATTAAATTACTAATTAAATAATGATTTTCTTATATTATTTTTTTTAAATTCCATAATTTCGATCCATTAATCGTAATAATTAAAAATCAAATTGAAAATAATTTCATAATACATATTTATTTACCTATTTAAGTATATAATAACAAAAAGTGAGGTATAATAATTAACAGCAACGCTGAACACAAAACACAGTAGTCCATGAGCCCTAAAATAATAATATTTATCAATTGAAAATAGTTCAATATCTGTATAGGTTTATAACTTTATGAGTACACATTTTTTTGAAAATTATATACCAAAATATTTAGTATACTAATACCAATATGTCATTTAGTATTTTTGATATAATATTGTCTAAGAAATAAGTTGCATTACAATATTAATTTAATGAGTATAAAACTCATATAGATATAGAAAATTGTGTAGTAGATAGTTAATGGTCTCCCACGGGTCACATAACTATTCTACTTCAAATTGTTATCCCAAATTTAAAAACTGAAATTATTTAGATGTACCAAGATATATCAAGATGTTTCCAAAACATAATTGACATATTATTATGATTAGGCGTAAGATAAAATATACACGACCTCGTTACTTAGCAAACCGTGATTTATTATATATGAAACCTATTGTCTTACCATGTCAACGTCATTGATCCTTTAATATCAAATAGCACACGGTACATACATTGTTTTATACTATTCAAAAACCGTACAGTCTTCTCAATATCACGATATATAGTTAACCTTATAACGAATACAAATTTGTCGTTTAATTGTATAGGTAGTATAAGGTACCACAATATACATAAGGCACGTTGTATATATATTATGAATAATATAAATTATAATATTTACCTAATCGGCGAGGGTATTCATTTTCACGTTATCGATCGTATATGAGTGTATGTCTATATGCCTATATAAATATTATATTACGATCAAGTTTATACATATAATTTAAGTAGAAAATACAACACTAATGAATAAGAACAACTAACAAACACAATACATTTTTTTTTAAGTCTAAAATAAATGTTTGATCAAATACTTTTTATTTAATATATTTCATATTATTATAAGTATGCTAATAATATATTTATTTATTCTAAAGTTGTTATTAGGATTAGATATTCGCGTTGAAATATTAATTAAAAAGAAAGTTTTACATTTTATAATTTATTGTTATTTTATACTGGAAACCAGTCCGTTTTAAATATGGACGCTAGACTTGCACTATAGTTACCGACTAAAGAGTAGATCAATATGTTATATCGGTAAGAATTTACACCACCTACATACATTTCTTAGTGGTAACATCAAAACCCTAAAATATGAAAAATAAAATAACTTTTTGATAATGAACCAAAAAGAAGAATTAAAATAAACTTGGTTTATTTTCTATAATAGATACATAAATGTTAATTTGGGTACTTAAGATAGTAATTTCAATAATATGAAAAAATCAATGTTGAGATATAATGGACCAACTTGGTTAAAAGTAATAGTTTATTCACTCAATAAAATACTTCTATACTTATACACATCATCAATAATGTCATAAATCATCATAGTCAATGCATATGCTGTGTGAGTTTATTTGTATTATATGTGTAAATATTTTATTTTAAAATAAATTATACAATTTTAAGTATATTCGAAATACAGCGTTATCCAAAAATATTATTTTTTATCATATATTTAATTATGTTTAAAGTATTTAAGTTATTTTAAATTTGGCAACCTTACTATTTCAATTTTATATTTTGATTATTTTGGTATTTAAATATAAAAAATAGGCCTCTAATAGTCATTTAGTCTAATAGTTCACTATACTATATTTGTAATAAGTTGAAATGGTGTTATACAGGGAACACTCTTTGAATTCTTGAGCCATTCATTCCACTCATAAAGATGTTGAATATTTATAAATGATATAGCAGGCTATATGAAAAAATGAATACATGTATAATTGTATAGGTAAATAGAAAATCTAATAAAATAATGCAAATGGTTTGTGTATTATAATATATGAAAAATTATTAATTATTTTATATTATCAACATTCGAATAAGGAATAAGGATTTTTTTCGTACACCTAATGAATTGGCAGCACCATTATACTATATATAATATATTATACTTGCCAAAGTCCTGTATCGTTGAACGTTTGTCAGCGGCTAGTTTCTGCAATGACGTAGTCGTACTGTGTACACCCACATTTTTAAATTCAAAAAAGAAATCGCATCTGTCCATTCTCTGCTCAGATGATAATAATAGTTATAATATTTTATATTTATACCATTCAACGAGTATTTACTGTTTCCGTTCATTGCGTTTGTCGAAAACTCCTTGTTAATGATGTTAAATATTTGTTCAAAATGAATACTATACAAAGAGTATAATGACGTCATCTTACACAACCAATTTCTGTATTATGTATATATTATTTGTATACGACATAATTGCATTATGCATATTTGTTTAAACTATCGATATTATTATTATTAGATAGGGGTTTATTTAGAGAAAAACTACAAATGACTTCGTGCAGCACATTTTTAGAGATATAGGAGTGACATAAATTCAGCATTACTGTCCAAAACCTACTACTGTTGTATTCGTTATTTAAGAGCCATAAACATTTTCAAATACCTGCTAATAATATATTTTTAAGAGGGGTAATAATTACCGGCGTATCCGAATTGGGTCCCGAGTACTAGGGGATAATCGCAGGTGGTGTACTAGTTGGGTTCAGAATTTTTATAGGTATTACTAAATATATTTTGGTAAGTACTACACTATACTAATATCTCCATTCCCATTTTAACAGACTTAGGACTGTCTATGATCATTTAGACTACAGGTATGGTTAAAAATGTTTTTTACAGTTTTATTTTTGTTTTTAGTTTCTTTTCCATTAAAATATAAATTTTTAGAATTTTACAAATATAAGTAAATAAAAAAATATTAAATATATTATATAATAAAAATAAAAATAATCATTTTTGTGTAGTCAATTTTTATTTACTTTTTAATTTAATAAAATTGTATTAATATTATTATATAATATTTTTATTACACTATACTAACTTATTGTTACGACATCAAAACTTTACAAAGGGTAAAAATAATTAATATGTTTCTGTTCTTAATTGTTTCTGTATAAGGTTGAATTTCACCAACACCTCAACTCTAAGGTTAACTCTATGAAAAATGTATTATAGTTTTCAGCAGTTTATGTTTGAACAGTATGATAGACAAATATTATGATGGATTTATGTTTTAGCAAAAAATAATAGTCATTTTCAATCCCCTTAGAAAAGTATCATAATCTTATTAAAATAATTATCATAACCGAAATGTAACGGTAAAGTTTACTGATAACAGTGATGTACCTTTAGTAGCCCGTCTACAGCGCCGTGTCGTCATACAGTTTTTTTTTTATGTAATAAATATCATTATAATACTCATCTATGAATCATAATTTATCGATAATAGAATAAATATAAATATAATAATACAAGTATAATTATTCTATAATCAGTGGTATATAATTTATTGGGCGTATATCGATTGCACCGAAATTACCTTTTTACCTATAAAAAATCTATTGATTCCGCCGGATATAGCCTCCACCGGAACTTTTTTATTTATTAATTCTGCCGGTTAATATTTTTAAATTATTTATTTTAATAAAAACAAAATATAAATGGCTTGAGTTAATATAAAATTAATTTTCAATTTACTCTTAACAGCACTCGTAGTCGTAGAGCATTACATGAACATAGAATTTAAATTTTGAACTGTCCAACTGTACCTAACACCCTAAACTCCTAACATATTATTATACAATATACGTAGCTATCGTATATTATCGCGTCGGTTTTCATACATCTTAATCAATATAATCCATAAAATTTTATTGAAAAGAGACATATTTTATTACACATAGGTACATTAAAAATGTATAGAAACAATTTTTGAAGACTATTTAAATAAAAAAATTGATAGATTTAAGTATATAAAACTGGAATCAAAGCACTATTCTGAAAAATAAATCAATTAATATTATTATTATACTTTATTATTACATTTTAATTATTATTTACTATTATTTATTTTATTTTTATTAAATTATTTTTGTTTTTTTGACGTTTTTTAAATAAATTGTAAAACATAATATTATCATTTATTTTATTCTAAATAAAAAAACTCGTCGAATTCGATAGCTGGCGGAATTGATATTAAAACGGCGGAATCGAAAAAACCCCAATTTATTACATAAATTTGTTTGCTGTTGTCACAATTATGGTGGTGGCAAGAGTGCAATCAGAGTATTAATTCCGGTATACTGATCACTATTTAAACGTTTGTATATCACTTAAATCAAAAACAAAAATACGAGTTCATGTTTATAATTTTTGATTTATTTGTATACTTGCCAACCAATGTTATTAGCATACGTAGAAAAATAAATCAAACGAACAACCGTAGAGGCTGAGCAATCGTAAAATGTATTATTGTTTTGTTATGTGAATACATTTGAAATTTTTTTTACCCTTTCTAATTGCTATAGTTTTCTCGAAGTGGACGCGAACAAAGTCGTTTCGCCAAACAGAACAACATTATACAAGTGTATCACAGGTAGAAAACAAGCTCACCCAACTACAATAATAATTATAAATCCAAAAAATAGGTATCTAATAATATCTTTATACCAGCAGCGATGGCAACTAAGTACTTGGTAAAATTATTTACGGTTTACTACCGACGCAAACAAACGAGTGAAATCCGACAGTGTACCGACCGTTCGCCGAAACCATTAAAAAGCGAAGGACCAATACTATACGAATACGATGGTGGGTGTCAACGAGGGATTTGGTTATTAAAATACTTTCTTTCGTCGCCGTTGTGACGTTGTGTGCTATATTATTGTACACTACTGTATTCGAGTGGTTTGGAGGAGTTTTTACAACTCTAGATGAGATTTACACGCAGTTTGTAATAATTAGACACAGATACGTTTAAATTATAGGTGTGTATCGTTTATCTGCTGATTTACCGCGAGTACATGATTACATGATTCGTATTGTATGATAATGTCATGCAAAAGAAAAGCGCCTTCCTCACGAAACAAACAAATCTTCCATGGATATAATAACTAATAATTCAAAAACGTAACCTAAAATTTAAAATACTTTTATAACTTTATAGATGACGCGTTTGTCAATGTCGAATTATTAAATAACGTTTGAGATCCCGTCGAATGTTGATCGTTATATAATTTATAAACTATGTATGGGTATTCATTTTTTTCTCAATGTTTGTATTAATTAAAACGGATTTATCAGGTCTTTTTCAATACCTTATCATTTGGGTGGGTTAAAGTGTGTCTAGATAAAAAATCTTCCGCGTGTATAGAATCACTTTCAGCGGAGTGGGTATAGCGAAAACGGACTACAGACTGATACGGGGGAATACGAAGTGTTATATTTTTTATACTGTTATGCCGAAGTTTGAACCGATAATTACGCGCATCACGGCCAGCTGTGTGATCATTGCACCACAATGCTGGTAAAGTTATTGTATGCACTTAACGATTTATTACAACGTCAAAATAGATTTAGAACAAAAAATAAATCTTCTTTATTCTAAAGAACATTTGGTATACAAAAACAAAAGACGAAAAAGTTATTTTTCGTAAATATCACAATAAAATTGGTTTAAAGCGATAATATATGCTATAGAGTATAGATGGTATATTTATTTGAAGAATGATTTTGAACAATTATTATTGTAATATTTGTTTATAAGACAAGCTTATACGATAAAACGGATAGTTTCCTTATAATAATAATAAATTATGTTTCGAAAGTATGAAATAAAAAATAAAATCTAAAAGTAATCTACAAAATAAAAACAAACAATTAAGTAAATTTTTAAGGTATCAATATCGATAAATATTATGGTAATGTGTGATTTATGACGTATGTATATGATACTTGCTTAAATTATTATATAATGTAAATATGACTGTAATAAATAAAACTGTATTTACAATAATAGTCTAAAAATTAAGTAGAATTTTAAAAATTTTAAAAAAATTGTATACAAGCATATATATATATATACTATTAAAATAAAATATATACACAAGTATATATTAGTCGAATTCGGATAGTTTGTCTCTGTTACATGTTACATTACATATTGATATCATACACACACACACACACACAAATATATATTTCTTAACATTAAATTATACATAAAAAAAAATCGAAATTCACCATTCTTCCCCTTCCCCCTTTACGGAAACAATAAATTATAATAATGGGTAATTTATATTTATTTTTAGTGCGTGGACGATGCCTTCTTCATCACGACCTCCACTGCAGAACGCAGTCGTTTCTAACGGCGTGCGCTCATACAGAGAAGGTGGTGTGGTATCCCTGATATAGTAGTAGTATAATAATATAAATGTGATCGTGGCCGTATGACGGTGGATCGTAAGTTAAGTGGGCAGTGTAGCGTCTCCGTTGTTCGCTTTTTTGCTGTTCGTATTGTCGCCGCTTCCGACGCCGTCGTTTACATCATCCTTAAAACGATCCTCCAGATATCCCGGTTCCTAGAAGATAAGACGTAAAACGTTAGTGAATTTAAAGCAATATCGTGTAACCGATCAATTTGATATCGTTATTTCTGCGTACTACTGCATATATCAACATATTTCATACGTCAAAAAATCAAGAAAATTTGCAAATAAATGTGCTGATAAAACATAGCTTGCATGTACTAGGTACATTAAAATAATAAAAACAGTTTAATTTACAAAATATAATATGACATTATATATTATCCTATCCTATATATATACATATATATATGCGCATAATATTTACATTAAGCCAAATATTAATATATGATACAATAAAATTAAAAAGTGTTATAAAAACGAAAGTTCGAACATGCCAGTATTATAACTAGGATCCGGATTTGTATGTTTAAAAATTTTAAATATAATGTTAATATATTCCAAAAATCCCCTACAACTATCCTCCTTATTTTCCCTTAAAAATGATAAAAATATGCAAAAATAAACAATGAAAATAAAAATATCATGCTTTAATTTGAAAATTAAAAAAATTAATTAAAACATATACAAGAAAAACGACATAATGACTTGATAGTATTATCATTGAGTGTGTAAAATATTATTGGAAGCATGATTAATGAGCCAACTAAAAACAGTAAAAACTATTACCAAACAAAATCACAACTTAATTAAGTACGTAGGTAATCGATCTCCTATACAGTACCTAAGAGTTAGAGTACTCGACTATATACCGTTAATGAGTAAGTCCATTACAATATGTATTTAATTTAATAAATTATTGTATACGATGAAAAATGATTCTGAGCAGAGATGATCAAACTTTTTTGGAATCATGAATACCAAACATTTATTTTAATAATAATGTTAAAATTTTAACAAATATTCAAATATTATTTTGCCCAATTAGTATAAACAGAACCTATATAGTCAGAAACAGGGCTTGAAACTAGAACTTAATGCCGGTGAAATCCGTTAAAAACCAAAAACAATACGGAAATCAAATCTGAAGTCAGTAAAAAATCAAAATCAGTATTTGAAACTAAAATTTTGATCGACAGAAAATAAAATACCGGAATTCGAAAATGGAATCGAAAAAAAAGAAAATTGATAGAAATGGAATCAGAAAAATGTGTTTTGTTTCAAGCCCTACTCAAAAATGTCTACTTTTGATCAACTAAAATGCAAACTTTATCTAATTTTTTACCAGAAACTTTTCTCGAAGTCCATGATAGGAGCATTTTTTTTTAATAAAAAAAATATCTTCAAATACCAAATAAACTATAATGATTAATTATTGTAAAACGCATACATTCATCGCTTTGCTCAGAATCTGAAAAATTATAATTGGTTAAAGATTAAAAAAAAATTTTAAAATACCTAAAAGTATAAATTATTATTATTATTAATAATAATAAAATTGATGATTAAAATAAATTAATACATTTTCTTGCAATTTACAAAATAATCAAAGATATACTTAAGTAACTAAATATACTCTGAAATCATTTTAAATATGCGTATAAAATTTTTTTGTATGATCTCTATTTAATGTTAAGTATCATTTTCATTTTTCACTCAAATAACATATACACTCAATGAAGATGTGCAAAAACATAAAAATCCGAATACTAGTAATAACTATATTATTACCAAGAACACACACCGTATTAGTAGATTTTGTGTCCGTGCTATCAGAGACAGTAGGCATATCCTTTAAAAACAAATTACAATAATGATATTATCATATGTTTTTATATAAGTAGATAATCAGGTAGCGAATACACAATATACAATAACGACGAAATATTTTTCGATTTATCAATAGTTAAAATCGTGTACATCGATCGTTATAAATATTGCCACGGTGTAAAATTTAAATGGAGAGTACTGTTTTTACTTAAACTTTTTTTTTTTATGCATAACAGTGGAATTTCCGATTGGCATTACATCAATAATAAACTATAGAATAAAAGAAAAAAATTACTGTTGAGTAACAAAACAATCAAGTCGGTAAACATTGCTTACGCAATGCTAGTATTCTTTCCTCAGCAAACATATTGAGAATATTTTCAAGGCTCCTCATGTCGAGTACCTCATATTCTGATACAGCCAAGAACATTTTATGCGCATATCTTACCCAGATACTACCCCCTACGAACATATTAAGCTTCTAACAAAACTGCGTAGACAGAATTATGTTATTTGTTATTTTTGTTTCTGTAAGGACAAAGTTAATAAAACCAACTACCTTTATTTATGTAAAATTGATTAGCACATGTATGTTTGTATTTATGGTGTTAAGTTTGCCCTAAACGGAAAAGAGCAAGACCCATCGTATGCGCTGTTTAGTACCGTAAATATAGATTGTTATAATCAAAAGTAACTATTGTTAGTGTTTCTTATAAAACGTAGGACCTATACATGACACGTAGGTACGCCGGATTTGTAAGAACCTACACATTTCTAATAATGTTAAAATTTTTATGTCGAATTTTAAAACCTATATTTACGTTATGAATCATGATACATATTGAAGGTACTTATATAATGTATAATATTGTATATTTATTAATTGTGTTTGTGTTTAAATTGTAAAAAAATAATTTTTTTTCAACTTTAACAATATGTAATAATTTAACAAGTATTTAAATATATTTACAAACACTGTAAAACTAAATGTATATATACGTAGTAAACGAAATTTTAAACTCAAAAAACTGAGAAGGAGAATTTATTACATTATACAATAATTTTAATTATTTGGTTCAGCATATAAATAGATGCTATAACGTATAAAAAACTGCTATACTAAAGAGGTTAAAAATAATGAAAGCCAATATTGTACGATAGAACCACAATTTTTCTAGTTTTTTAAAAATTTTAGATTTATAAACTTGCGTTAATTTCTTATAGGCAATGAATAGCCAATAATTTATATAATATGGTATTAGCCCACCACCATTATTTAAATGTTGAAATGTATTTATGTATTTATGTAATTGTCATTATGTTAGCGGTATACCAATAGAAATAATATATAATGTATACATCAATTATTATAAAGTAACATATTAAATATTATATTTTAATAATAAGCTGATTTTTTTTAAATATTACTCGGAATACGGGGAAAAAATGTTTTTAATTAAAAAAAATTATATGTACCAATATAAATTTAATAAAGAAACCAATAAATAAATAATAGTATGATCATACTACAAATTAAATTAAAATTTATCAGCAAATATTAAATACCAATAAAGATATAATATAATAAAATAAATAATTTAATATTAAATTATATTATATTTTAATTTTATATAAAAATGGTACATTTTCAAATAAAAAAAATTTGTTTTTTTCAAAAAAATTTAGAAATGACAAAATTATGTAAAAATATTTTTTCAATTAAATTTAAAAAAAAATCGAATTAGTGATAGTAGACACTTTAATGGATCATATTGTTCATACATGATTTTATACATATTCATTTATTTTGTTAAGTATGTTATATAATTTTGATAACAGTGAAAATATATGTACAATATTAATAATCATTGATAAGCAGTATTACTTACAATATAGAGATAAAGCCAACTATTAGTCATCGTTTGTTTTATTTACATTATGATAAAATATCACGTTTTAAAAATTAAATGTGTTTGTTAATAATATTACCGACCCTTGTTTTCATGTCAAGCAAAAATGTGTAAAATCAAATATATTTATAGACTTACTTTGGAAATAATTACTCTGTCATTCATTTTTTAGCAAATTCTAGAAAAAATTATTCAAAAATATAAACATATTTTAATCAATGTTTTACAGATTGAACTTTGAGAAACGAACACAATATTTGTTTACATACAAAAACAATAATTTTTCAAAAGAAATAAATACCTAAATTGATAACAGAATTTAGCTTTTTTACCAACCGGTGTTTTAATACAGAAAGAGTAAATAAAGGTATAACATTTTTCAAAAAAATCATTTCTTGCAGTTCTTATTCCTGGAGTTATTAAAAATGAAGTTATTTTCTAAACACATAGTATCCATAAGATGATTAAATACGAAAATTTTTTAATCTTCATATTGATATAAATAAATTATCATATTATATAATATAATTTGTTGAGCATGCGAGTAAAAATAAACTTGTATACAAAATGATACCTATAATTTAAATGATGAATTTAACTTTAGTCTTTAATAACATATCTTGATTCATAAAAAAATAAAAAATAAAAATACTGAGAATCAAGACAATCAAGATTCTTCCAACATGTATAACTTATAGACAAAAGTGCTTCAAGACATCTAGTAAAAAAAGACTCAGGTATGAATGGCGTTGTCTGTGTGCATAGGTCCAATCGGGCCCACCTTGTAACTGTTATTTAATTTTCATAGTATTATAACTAAATCTAAAAACGTGTTCTAATAATTAAGAATATGTAATTTTCAAAAACATATAAATAAATTGTTATCATTTTAAATGCGTATAATATAATATAAAATTGTATAAAACAAAACGTTTATGTACAAATAATTTGCTATATATTATGTTATTTATTAATTTAAAAAATGAAATATTGAAGTATATATATCTTGGTTTATATCAAGTTTATATCTTAGCTAGATAACAATATACGTTTTGAATAATTCTCAATTGCGCTATTTAAGGGGATTTATCCTTACATAGTTTTTTTAATAAACTGTGCAGACTGCAGACGTTAGAAATTTTGCGATTGGCCAGACAGTCTGTATTTTCTCAAAAGAAAAAAGTTTTCTTTTAATCTTTTCGTAATAGGTATGTCTACTTACTACTTACTATTATACGTAACTAGGTATAACATCCTGTATTTTTATGTATAACTGATTATTATTGTAGGTATTACAATTTTACATAATAATTTGTAGACAAACTTTACAGGCAAGTTATAGACCTGTTTTTAGAAATAGGTAGAGTGGAATCTGGAGAGTTACCATTAAACATTTATTATTTATAAAAATGATGACCCAATTGGTGAATTTAAGGTTGTTGTCATTGATAATTTTGAAGAAATTCATGTAATTTTGAAAGCTAAACTGACATTTATATCTATAAATATATATAAAGAACCGAATTTAGCTATGCCAAACCGCAAAGGATAAGTACAATTTTAAAAATATGAAATCAGAAATTGAAGATTGATATGTAATTTTAAAACTAAATTCAGTCGAAATTTGTAAAATAATATTAACAAAAATATTATATTTTCCAACAATGTCTAATACATTTTAATGAATAGAGGTATGTACATCATATAATTCTAAAATTCGACGTTTTACATAATCCATCTTTTCAAACAGGCCACCCAAATTGATTGTAGTTATGAACATATATTACATAATTCTGCTTAAACCGATACAATAGTTTATAATATTATTGATACATATAAGCAGATTATTTTGCAGTCAAAAGACATAAAAATATATTGACTTTTGATCAATACTCACTATAAATGTGATTTATAATTCTTAAAATACACGAAGTATAAACAAAACGTATTGCTTATACTTTATTCGTATAAAGGATCTAATTAGTCACTGAAATTGATAACTTTTTTCAGTATACCTATGTTTACGACACATAAATGTGTGAAACAATATAAGGTTGATTTGAGTATAACAAAACTAACTGTACATCAAAAATTATAATAAATCACTTCTAAAAGTTACCGAAAACTAACTAATTAGTATTAACTACTATAATGTTGATTAAAATATCAAGAAAGCTTTCAAGATACAATAGTCTGTAAATTTTAACGTTTGGTGAAAAACTTTTCAACGCGCTTGTTGTATTAGTAATTATTAGTTTAGTAAAAACACAAAAACAAACAATGAAAATAAAACAGTTTAACAAAGAAGTTTTTACATTTTTAAGAGTAGAGAATGTCCCGTAATACCGGCGCACTTCTGTTTATTATGAGTTCAATTGGTTATATAATGTGATTTAATTTACACATGAAAATGAAAACATTAATTTTTAAACAAACATAATTTAGTATTTAAAAAATAATAATAACATTTCTGATCTTCGTGTATGTTAAACTCTTATTGTACGCTATTTTTTTTTTTTTTTTGATTTTGTTTAACTAACCTGAGGCTTTGGACGATGCGTGTTGACAGCCTCGATAGGAAAGTTGATTTGCTCCATTTTACAACCGTACGCTACCGGCGTGAGTTTTATCAACGAATGCAAGGGCACTTCTAAGTACGGTAACTCTTCTACAAAATAAAAAAATATTTATAGTATTAATTGGGTTTCTAGTTATATGGTAAAAGGTGAAGAAATAAATGGCAAAAATAATAGCTATAATGTCCTATAAATATAAACAGACCTGAGTTTTTGTCCAAGAAATATGCCAGTAAACATCGGAACACAGCCTGATGGCTGACCACTAGAACGTTTCCCTGTCTCTCCAGCTCCATAATAACTGGTTCTAACCGAGCAACCAAGTCTTCATATGACTCGCCTCTCGGATAACGGTACGCAAACTTGTCCTTGTCACGGGCTGCAAACTGCTCAGGATACTCGCGTTTAATCATTGCGTACGTTTTACCGTCACATACACCCTAAAATATTAAATAATAAAAAACAAATAAGCAAACAAACATTCACTTAATGTAAGCATGACCGTTACGAACAAATCGTTCATGACGTGTGAAAAGTTTATATTATACTGTATAATATTTATTATCTATATAAGTATCGTGTTTCTTACGGCATCGATTTCGTTCAGCGACTTCCATCGTTCTTGCGGAGCCTGAACGCCGCTCGCGGTCTGAATGGTCCTGTAATGCCATGACGTCCACACCCGAAGGTTTTTGATATTCTGTTCGTTTATGTAGTTAGCTAATGCAATGGCATACTTGACACCGTTGGGCGACAGTTGGGAATCTCCGCCGATTTTTCCTTCCTTGTTCCATTCGCTCTCGCCGTGCTGCAAAAAATACGTAATTAAATTGATAGTATAACATTTTTATTATTTTGTTTTCGAATCGTAGATAAGTAGGACAGTAAAATACTTCACGTATTTGGAATTTTTACAAAAATAAATAGTTTTCAAAATTAGTATCTCAGATTTTTAAATTACACAAAAAAAAACTATTTTTGCCAGGAAAATATATTCTATATTGGCACTCACTCTAGTAAGATAAATGGTTCTCGGAATGATATGAATGTTCATCAGGTAGTAGACGATACGTGATTGTATGTGACCCTCGTGTTTGCGCACCAACACCTTTTCGCCAGTGTTGAATATTTTCATGAAGCTCAATTCAGACTCGGTCTCTTCATTCAGTGGTTCATACCGTTCTTGATAGTGCTCTATCCGCTGCAAAAAGTCTCTGAGTGCCACATCAGCACCCATGCTCTGGTAATCCGGGCTGTTGATCTTCACTTCCTGCGCAACAAAACAGTGTAAAACACATCAATATAATATAAGAATTTACAATTTCAAACTCATTGATTATACGCATTTATTATGCTACTTTAGTCTTCAACCCATAGCTCATGGGTTGAGTCAAAAAAAGTTGAAGACCACTAGTTACATATAAACAATTAGCATTATTATATATAAAATTAACACGACAACATGTTATATAATATACACACATTAAATATATTATCCTATTTAATAATATAATAATATGCTTTTATTAAATTTACCATTATGTTCTGTTCGACAATTTTTGGGTCATCACACACCGATTCAACGAAAAACAACTTGAACCCTCGTTTTTTTACGACGATATCCAATATTAATTGCCGACGCTCAATGGTCGAGTTGGTGGCGTCAAACACCTATAAACCGGAGTTATATGGTTATTATATAATTAAATTACATGTACTATATATTTTTTAAAGAGTGATACTTTTAAGAATAAAAACTGATTCTTTCGAAAAGTATTAACGTTTATGAAAATATTTTTTATAATTATTATTTATTATGTTTTTACTTATTTTAATAAAAACATACATTTATACTTATACATTTATACTCTACTAAGCAGAATGTTTTCTGAGAACTTTGATGTACAGAAATCGAATTTCTAACGATTAATATGTAATTATACTAGATGCGGAGTTATAGGCATGATTATAACTAAAAACCGTAATTTATTAATCTGTTGGTTATAGCCAAATTATGACATACATATTAATTGTTAAACATACAGAATGGTGAATTATCAGCCAAATCGAAATCTAAAATCTATTTTTAAACATATAATGTAAGTAATATTTTGCAGTTGCATGTTATAATACAAAATATTTATACTTGTAGGTATATATTATTTTGTTATAATGAATAAATTTTGAGCAGTAGCCCACCGGGAATTTTCCGAGTATCCCACCAACCTAGTCCATCCTTGGATGTATGTACTTATTCAAAAATAAAATAATTAAATACTATAAAATTTCAATTTTTTTCAAAAACATTATTACGTAATAACTTGAAACAAAGAATACAATATTTCCAAAAATAATTTTTGATAAAACGAGTGCATGACTTTAAATAAATTACCCTATTATAAAATTATTTATGATAAACTTACAGCAACTTCGCCACCGTTATCTAGCCACGTGCAGACGTCGTCAAGCGCATCGATGGCACATTGTGTTCGAATTGCCATCGCTTCAACGTTGTCGGGACGGAAGAACTCGTGGCACTTATACGCCGTGGTGGCATGCCGCCGGTACTCTCCGAGATTGAAAACTAAAATATTTAACATGTTCACATGATACAACAGTAATTAACCTATACTCAATACCAGATGTATCATATACGAGTATACCACACAAACTATTGTTATTTTCTCTATACCCACCTTTAGTGTTGATACCGATCCAGTTAAGGTACCGGGAAAGTTTTTTCGAAATGTAAGTTTTCCCTCGTGCCGGCAGTCCGACCATAGCAATAACGTGCGGTGTATTAACATAGTTAAGACGTTCACCTACAAAATTTTAGTACAAGATGAGTATCACGTATTTTAAATTTTAATATATATTTAAATTATATTTATTATCATAGTTAATTATTTAATAATAAATAATACGAAGATAGATGATTTATAACTAATTAAAGTTTGTAAAATTCTTTGAGATATAGAAACAACTAATATAAATCTCAACAATTAAAACTCCAAAAAGGACATTTCCAGTCTTACAAAAAAAAGTACTAGGGAAGTCACCGAGAAAATATTGTTTATCAACATTTATCAAAGATAAGTTTACTAAAACCTTTTTAAATATAATTAAAAACTATATGAATAAAATTAAACTATACTAAATATTATTGATAGGGAAAGATTTTATGGCATATATTTGTCAATAATATGATTTTGAAGGCCGGTAATTACGAAGAAAAAGAAAACCTATAATAACTTGATAATATATAAAACACTGGATTTATTTGTGTTCAATTAAATTATTGTTCATCAAAAAATGGTCATAGTATATAAAAAAAGATTTAGGTATACATCGGCATTGGATGCCCGTTTTCTTTTTAAACCTTTAGTTTCTCCCTTTTGAGTAAAACATAAAATCAGTAATATATAATGTCTAGATTTCGAAATTTATTTATTTATATCAAAAGGTAATTGTAAGCAATCGTATATAATAATACGATAAGAGTACAAAATATAATTTTGTGTTTATAAATGTTCATATTTCCTCTCCGTTAGTTTTCATATCTCGCGTAATAATACGTTTTTAGGGAAACTATCGTTGCTTAGTTTACTGCACATATATTATATATCCTCTTAGTGCATTAAAGAATGATGCATTTTTTTCATTACACATATTTTTTAACCCCCTGGACATAAGACATATTAATATCAAAATAATTTTAATTTGCGTATATCAGCATAAATTGTATTTATGTAATATGTACTAAGTAGTGACCATATACAGTAGGGTCTCGATAATCCCAACACAGGCCAATCCAAAAGACCTGGTAATCCGAACGGCTTCGAGTGTACATCGCCACCAATCTATTATTGTACTTGTATAAACCAATAAAATAATAATAATAACGATTATTAATCGCGTGTCATACTTTAAAAGTTTAAAGTGATTTCATTTGACTAATATAATATTATCATAAACATTTATATCAATGAGCAAATATTTTATTAATAATTATAATACAATTTTTTGCTAATATCTATACAAAATTGTACGTTATTAGTTGCAAATTTATCTGATAACAATTTATAAAATTCTTACAGAAATAGGCTAAGTAAGTTAAATAAATAATTTTTAAATCAATACGAATATTGAAACTTTTTTTTAGTCTATATTTTATAATTTAATACTTTAATAAAACGCCTTCAAACCATCATACAAATTTAAATATATAATATTAAAAACAAAAATGTTTATTTTATTTTAAACAACAATGATAGTAGTATTACCTATTATTATATGAGATTACTGATTAGCAATAACACATTTTTATACAATACAACTAGAGTATTTTTTTACTATAATTATAACCACTACAACAACCTATAACATAAATTTAATTTTTAATGTACTTCATAATTTACCTATAGTATAGGTTTTACACTTAATAGATACATAATATATTATATCATACAAAATAATAATCGTAATCAAATTATATAACTATATTAAAGGAAAAAAAAATATAATTTAATACCATAAATCATGTTTATATAAATTAAATTATTGATGCATGAAAAACAATAATGCCAAGTACACATGGATAAATAATTTTTCTAAGATGTGTAAATGAAAACATTTTGTAATAGTTAATTTTTAGTAAAATTAAAAAAAACTTTTCGTTTTTCCAAATTACAGTAGGTACTTTCAATATTACTAATATCTAATTAAAATAGCCTCATACAACTTTTGATTATACATATAGTGATTTTTCAAAATAAAAATATAAATAAATCAAATACATTATTTTATAGTGTAAAATAGAAAAGTATCTTCTTATATATGTATAGTAGGCAGTAGAGTCAATATTTTAAAATAAAATGTTAATTCTATTCAACACACATTCGAATGTACAATGTAAATGTTTGAAATTATATATACTCGAGAAACCCTATACTTATCAGAAATAAATATTATAGTTTTATAATTGTTGCTCGCCATAAATCTAAAGTAAACCGTAACCTATAAAACAATATATTTTTAATTTTAAAATAAATGTAAAAGTTGTGTTAGTATAGAACCAGGAATCTAGGAATTATTCTTCAGAAAATATCGAATTCTACTGTATTATGTTAATTACATAACGGAAATAAATTGTAATACTACCATAACTAACCGTTTAAACACAAATATATTGGTTCATAAATATTTATTGTTCACAATACTTATAATGTTATTAATTTATTGATGTTTTAAAAACTCCTAACAAATAATCACATGTTAAAACTTACAATTGCAGATAATTTAAACAGTTTTAAATATTATAATTTATTTATGATCCAACATTTCTTTGTCACATTTCAAACTAACCATGTCAAGGTGAAATAACAATTAAGAATACAGGTAAACTATTAGAAATCAATAAGTATATTAAAATTAATATTTAAATGTAGGTAGTTTGTATCTTAAGAAGTACATTATATATTATGTAAAATATATCGTTAAACAATACAATATTCTATTTATTTATGAAATCAAATCTAATAATTTATAAGCTAATATTTTTTAAATTAACCAATTTGCATTATGTATCTCATATATAATGCATTATTTATATGTGTATAGCCCCAAAATTTAAAAACTTATTTTGTTCAGATTAAAAAAACTCTTATTACTATAGGATTAATAAATTAAAGATAAAAATACAATTATACTAAAAGGTATATCATTATATTAGTGATTATTATACATTGCTAACCGGAGTGATACTTTGATCTATGTGAATATACATTGAATACATTAATTATGTTTATCCGCATGAAAGGTAAACATTAATATTGTTAAGTCCATTGAAGTATTGAATGGATTATGTATCTAGGTACAGGGTGGTCGACTAATATTTTTTTTTTATGCAACGAACACAAAAACTCATTTACAAGTGCAAAAGTGCAATAATAAAGAACTTAGTGTAATAAAAAATGTGTTTTATGAAAATTGATCCGACCCGTCGTGACATACATCAAAATATAGAAATGCAGCAGTTACATAGGTAAAGTTTAATTTCGTACGTTTTGAGGGCATAGTAGATTTTGGAAGGTAGATAACTTGTTTGCGCAATTAATAAACTGATAAGACTACAAATGTATACACATATACAAAATAAATATATTATGTAAGAAGAAAACTTTGTACGAAAATGAAACGGTTATAATTTTCTCAAGGTCAAAAAGTTTCGTGCGTGTTTTTGCTTTTTGGCCAACTCACCGATCATAATGAACTCTTGTCGCTCAAAAAGCGACTGCCGCCGGGGGAACATGGGTTTGACAATGACGTTTCGAATGGTAACAATAACGACGACGACGACGACGAAGCGCGACGAGAAGAACAACGCGGACACGACTACTAGACGTGCGAAAAGATTTATTTTGGAAAATGTACAAATCCGGACGCGGTCAATACATATTATTATATCGACGATGACGACGATGTCACGTGCATCATCGGGTATTATGTATATATGTATGCGTACCTACGTCGCAATGAGTATTATTATTTATCTCGAGGTGGCGGCGACAACGAGCGGACCCGACCGACCAACCGACCGACAAATGCCGCAGTCGAATGAGCGCGGTAGCAATAATACACGACCGTAGAATACAAGTACGTAGTTTAAAATCGAGCTGTGCATGTGTGTATGAGAGAACGAAAACCACACTTACGCGATTATAATAATACTTGGTGTGCGTGCATTTATATATATATAGGTACCTGCAACTACTCGTGTACGTTTGTATATAGGCAGGTACGAGTCGGGGTGGATGGAGGTCGAACAAAATCGTTAAGGCGCCGCCGCCGCCGTCGCCAAGTCGCGTTACGTCGTCATCGAACACACGCCGGGGCAGTGGAGAGTATATAGGTATTTGTTAGAAAAAAAAAATTGCACCACGTAACGACCAATAATACTACTGTACGTACATGCGCTATAGCTACATAAACTATTCTCTATTCGCACATGTACCCAAGCCCGACAATCGTATTTTCAGCCCATTGTGTGACGTGTGCGTTGCTTGTGCGGCATTGGAGCGTTTATAAATAGTAGACGCCCGAGGGATATATAGCGAACGCCGCGAGACGGCGGCCTGACGGTCTATTCTCGCGAGAGTGTCTCCGGTATCCGGCGAAGACGTCGCGGCAGCGTCGACCCAATTGCCGCGGACCGGAAGGAACCGGACGGAGTCGCGCGCCAACAACCACGCATTCACAGTGCGGCGCCTGGTATCGATTGTTAGCATAAATTATTTATACATCGTGGTCGATACAGCTTCTGTCAAATTTTATCTACGAGATCGGAAATTGTAAAGAAACTATATATACTAACTTTCCAATAGGTTTCTATAACGTGATTCATTGTAATGAATATGAATCACTGTATAATTGTTGATGTGTTAATTTGAAATCTACAATTATTAATAAACTATTACATAAAGGTACGAGAAACGATATAGAGTGGAAACGTCCCTGTTGCGTCAGTGTAAGGGTTAAGGAATTTCTAAAACACAAATTAGTGTGAATTCCGGAGAATATTAGGGAACGGCCTTGAATATTCGGAATATTAAAAGATTCACGATAAACAATTACTATGCATTAATCATTATGAATTACGTTAATGAATGACATATTTCAGTAAGATATCCAAGTTTAATTATCAAATACGACAATAGTTAAATTATAAATAAAAAACAAATTAAACTGTAATTGTCTTTAAATTGATCAAAAATGAATAATGAAATAAAGTAAAATCATAAATATGTAAATATGTGAATGGTACATTCGTAAGCATTTTTATTGGAATACAATAAAATTTAGTTATTTATGATAAAAAGTATTAAATTTCAATTGAAACAGGTTAATTAAGTCAGCCATAATATGACGGAGATAAAAAAACATATCTTACATTTCTAATACACATACATATAATTATTTATTTATTTAATCAAAATAATTGTTGTTTATAATATTTTACAGGCAATTTTTTTTTAAACATTTGGTAATGTAACCTAATAACTATGGTAACATTAGTACCTAATATTTTTGTGAATATAATCATCTATACATTTTGTAAATTTATATTTAATTTTTTTTAGATGTCTTGCTTTTATCAAAATATGCTATAAGTAATACTATTTAATTCAAAAATATAAGAATGGAAAATTTATCATATACATAACTTAAATCTTATAATAAAATATATATTAAGTTAAAAGTTTTAACTTAAAACATAGGTAATAAAAATACAAAGTTGATAAATACCTGATAAATGTTAACATCTGCGTAGTACTTAAATATAAAATTAATAAAGTTATTCTATGTAAAAAAACAACTATTCTCCATCGATCTATTTCACAAAAAAAATGTAACTATCATCAAAAGATTAAGAATAGATCATACTAGTCTCACCTACAGTTACCCGATATCTTAAATGGAACCTCTAACATACATAACATGAGGCATCAAACTTTCAATTAAGTGTGACCCATTACACGATGCAAGGAACTAAAATAAAATATCTGACAACATAACATTCAAAAGCCTAACACCAGAACATACCAAACATTTTTTGTTTCCCCCAGTAGTCAGTAAATGGTGTCGTATGCGTACCATAATTAGCTGTCGTTAGAATACAACAAAAATAAATTAATACAATATACAAACTTTGTAAATTTATGAATACTTTTATTATTATTATAACATTTATTGTAGTATTCTTAAACATAAAAATAATATAATCTAAACTATAAATTTAAAAATACTATTAAAAAAATGTAACCTAATGTCGAGGGTTATCTTTTCTTAAATAATAAAAATAAATAGTAGTTTAATAGTAATAAACTGCCATCCTAGTCGTATTATCATTAAAATTAAATACGTAGTAACACTCAAGACTCAATTTATGCTTTATTCAGAATTTATCACCTATCAACTTGAAAATTAACATTAGCTAAATATTATAAAATATTCGACTATTAATATATATATATGATTTATTGACTAATATTTATTTGTAAGCAGTGATACTATTGTTTCATATTTTAATAAAATACTTTTTTATAAAAATTATTATTAATACCTACAATAAAAAAAAAAAATACGAAAATATAAGTTTTAATCTTTGTTTTTCAGAGGACGATCCAGTTTATGTAACGCTATGGGTATATCCCGGAGAGTGCCAATTCTAGTCAGCCTCTATTTCAAAAGATATTTTATAACTTATACATTACTATTAGAAGTTTTTTATTTTTAATAAGTAGTATGTGCGTGACCTATCATGATGTAGGTTAAACTAAATTTATAAAATAAATATCGTATATAATATTTATAATAATTAATTTTATATTATATTATCATATACATTATTTTTAATAACTTAAGTCAAATAAGTCAATACCGATGTACCATTGAATAGTTAGAATAAGTATATAGTATAAAAAGATTAAATATTTTGAAATTTTCAAAGAGTATGTAAAATAATAAGATCTGTAACTAAAATAAATTTCAAGTCACGGGGATTAATATTTTTTTAAATTACAACTAATTCACTAAAATCTAGTATAATATCTATATTTTGAGATTTAAATACAATTTTAATTTAATGTAAGCATCAATGCTCAAATACAATAATAAAACAGGATAAGAAACCCATTCTATTAAAAGCGTGCTAAATTTTCGGTTTTGAAACGTATTTTAAATAAACTATAATTGCATACCTAATATTATACAATTTTAAATGAATTTGGTATCCTAGTAGGTATATATGTATAAAGTAATAATGTATATATACTTATGTTTAGAAACCAAAATAAATCAATAAATAAATAAAATCTTTATTTGTAAATAATTTACTAGCTACAGACATGCTGTTGGTCATACAAAAAAATGATGAGTGTTCAGTATCTTTGCTTAGAAAAATGTTGGATCCCCCCCCCCCAAAAAAATTTGTTTTTCAGTAATGGCCTTACTCATCAAGATGCTCTTAAAATAAGCACCACTTATTGTAAAACCAAATGTTTATTATATGTTTATAATACTAAGGGACTTTGCTCCATGCTTGGTTCGCTAATCAATCTCCTGGAGACATTTCCTCTGCTACAAAGAGTCACCCTCTTTACATATAAAAATTAATTAGCTGTATTTTTAAATATTATAAAATGTTAAGTTTTTAATAAATAATACAAAACTTTTTAATTTAATAGAGATATTATATATAATATTATTATCCTTGTTAACCAAACAAAAACAACAACAATATAAGCGATAAGGTTTTAAAATGTATATTTAAAAATCTAAAAACTGACTAAATGAAAATACTAATAAAGTACATACTTAGTACCCAACAAAAAAATGTATTGTTTTGTTGTCATCGCACTCCTTAAAATATAAAAGATTCTGCAAAACCACATTCACCAAGTGTATTGTGTAACGTATTATTCTACTATAAGGCAAAAATAGTTTTTACATTGATACCAAACAATTAGTTATTAATCACTACTCGTTAAAAACTTTGAAAGCTATTAAGTACTAAGGATATAAATTATCTACCAAATAAAAATGAAATAACTGTGGGTAATATTGTCCCTGAATTAACATTTATTTTATTTTCAAGTCCTAAACCTAACGAATTATATAGTCGTATTCTGATAATATTTATCTTAATAGCTATAATAGCAAAATAAATGGTAAAAAAAATATAGATCTTTGTTTTGTTAGCAAACTATAATTTACTCTACTATAGTATTATGTTGTATTTTATCTATTATTAATAGATACTTATTTTATGGTAGTTAACATACAATACTATAAAGGAGTTGTGGTAGATACTAAATACCTACAAGACAATTACTGAATTATCACACTATATTACCAATTGGTATGAAAAAAAAAATATTGAAGTTAAAATATTAAATTTAATTTTTATAAATAGAAGCTGAGTAAATATATTATATTAATGCGTATGAAAATGTATAAAACGGGCAGCAAGTCAAAAATCTTAGTGTTCGTGAAAAATATAGTTTTTTAACCTTTGCTACAAAAATTGCATACTGTACAAAATTTAACTTTAATTGCGTGCATAAGTTTTATTTTTAAATATTTAAATGTTTAAAACTATACTTTGAAATTTTTATCTGAATCATAATATACATCTCGAAAATACTAATATAAAAGTATATTTTAATATATAGAAAATTATAATGTAAGTAACAGTAAAATGTTACAAGTTTCTACGGCTAATACTTTTTAGTTACAACAAAAAAACTAAAATTGTTAAAACTTAAGTATAACCTTGTAAAAAATGTTCATATTTCAGGTATGAATATGAATATTAAAAAGAGGTAAACTAGATAATTTCTCTGCTGTAAAATTATAGGTGTCAATTGTATCTCGTTATTAAGAAGTCACTATAATATATGTATTAAATCTGTATTCAATGATAATATGCATATCAAAAACAATTCTGAGCGATGTCGGTAAAACACCATTAAAGTCTCAATAAACATATCTTTTATTAAAACTGATCCAGTTGTTTAAATTAATAATTATTGATATATTGTTAATAACATTTAAATCAATAAATTACAGCAAAACGGTGTGAATTATTGGTTCATGATACCAATAGGTAATAGCATAAAATTAACCTAAATGTTTTGAAAATGTCATTGTATAAATAAAATAATAAGCCTACGTAGAAGTTTGAGTCTTCATAAATAATTTTTGAATTACGAGTACCTATATAACAAAATAATTAATAATTGTTATTGCTATTTCGTCTAAATTTTAACTGCAAATGTTTTTTTTAAGTTATATATTTTTTAAATTTGATTTTAGAATAAATACTTATAAGGAACTTTATACCTGTTTAATTAACAAACCTTAACTATAAAAATGTATTTAAAATGTAATGTTTAATTAAAAAAATGTATACAATTTCATGAATTTGATGCAATTCTTTTAATTGACATTTATAGAAAAAAAAATCAAAATTTCAAATGTCTACAAATAGATCAAAATGATTCGAAATATTTTGATAATTATACCATATGTATATATAATGTTAATATAAGCATTAAGTGAACATTTCAAGTATGTAAAGTGATTCGTTTTTTTAATTATAATAAAATAATATAATTTTTTTTCTTGAAAACTAGTTTTGCGTAAAAATTCTTACATTTCTCCGATCATTTTTTAATTTATATCTCCTTCAAAATTACCAACTAAATTCATCTTCCTACCAGAAAATATTTTGAAGATAAAAATCAAAGAATTTTTTTTTCTATAAAACGTGAACACAAAAAATAACACATCGCTATACTTAGAATCTAAAATCATTATTAAACATTATATTATTTATATTCCAAATTTGTATATTATTTTTTAACTGCTTAGTAATAAAACAATGTTCAAAACATTCAAGTTATGGAATTTTAAATTGAAACACTGATTTTCTTCAATTTCAGATATTTTCTTTTATTTTGTTGATTAAGGAGTTATTCCCTACAACTGCCACTCTTCTCTATCCATTACTATTTTTTGTATTTATTAGCCATTTTTTATTCCCGGAGTATTAAACTTCTTCTCTGCGCCATCCATCCATCTCTGTATTGGATGCACTAATGTTTCTTACTCGTTGGGACCCATTTTACCTCGTCTCGAATCATATGTTCTCGTACCCGCCGTATTATATATCTTGCTAAACATAGTTGTCTAATTTTCATTTTTGAAATCGTCTTTTCCGTCTCTTTGATCTTTCTTCTTTCACATGCTACAGTATTCTGATCTCTGTATTTTGTCTGCCCGAAGAATTGACGCGAGAGTTTTTTCGGATATTTTAACATCAACACAATAGCATGGACCAATAACTAATAGGTACTTTTAATACAATGTTCAAATGTGTTTTGTATAATTTTTATTGTGTCTAGATTAGGTACACGTATAGAAATTAATGTTATTTGTTCTAACGAATAATAAAAGAATATTAAATATTTCCTTTTGAATAAACCGTATAATAAATATATCATACTCTGAGTTATTTATTTACAATTCCTACTAACTCCCCAACTTTACCATACTAAGAAACATACTCTGAACTATACATAAAACCTAAAATGTGTTATTAATTGAGGTTAATACGAAGCAAATTATAATTGAATACAGTTTGAAAATAATACAAAGTGCTTATTTATTATTTTTCTACCTTTTAAATGTAAATTACATTTTAATTACCAAATTATAAAAGTTTAAAAACAATTTAATTATTTGTAAATGTGACTTTGTACACCTAACTAAACTGCACATATTTAATACAAATATAAAACTTAATAGATGTATTCAATTTTTGGTTTATGTGTCATAATAAGTCAATTTAATTGTGTAATAAACAATTCTTAATGATTCCATCAGTTCACATTCATCCATCTCAGATTCTCTATCGATGCTTACCTTCAATATAAAATATAGTGTATCTATTGTAAATATTTATGGTGACATAATAATCTTGTTAAATGTTTAAATACATAATAAGTAAATAAAAAATGAATTATATTACATTGTGCAATTTCAATGTCAACACATTCCATAAATTTACATCCATGTGACCACTTAAGCCAAAGACCTAAAAAAAAAACTTCCAAAAATAGCAATTTAATAGGTACTAATCTTCAAAATAATGAATTTTATAATTATATGAATTATGAAAATTAAAAATATTGTCAACAATAATCCAACAATAAATTGTACTCTAATGAATTGTAGCAGATATTACCTAAATACATAATAAATGTAATTACTAAGTAGGTTACAAAATAACATATGTACTGTTTAAAGACATATGCATGGCGTAAATAGGTAATTCTATAACAGAAATGACCTCATATAATATATTTATAAAAACTTTCATAATAAGAATAAAAATAATAACGATTGTATTATACTAATATCTAATTTGCAAACAAAACAACGCAAGAATAATACTATATGATTATTATGATTGTATTAATAATGTATTAAGTATATAGTACCTGTATACATATGCTATAGATAGATGTAATAACGTATAATACCGATCTAGCCTATCTGCTACCCATAAAATTGTAAAAATTATTATGTTTGAAAATATTTTTTATAATAGAAAATATCGAGGAAAAATGCTTCAATATTCAAGTTAACTTTTTCTTTTAAAAAAGTAAATATAATTGGTGCTTTATGGGTAATCAAACTTCATAGAACATAGCTTTTAATAATTAAAAAAAATATAAAAATAAATAAACTTATATTCATGAAATTTATAAGTGTTTATATTAGTATTTTAGATAATTTTCCCCAGTCAAAAAGCTTGAAAATATAATACAATATTCTTCATAAGTTGTTTATACTTGGTAGAATCAAAAAAAGAGCATAAATAAACAATACATTTTAATAAACATTTTGAAATTAGAATTTCGTTAACATAATTATTTTGTAGTTAAAAAATCTATTTTTTTAATATTCACACCTTATAAGTTTAAAATGTAATATATGGTTATATATAAGTTTTTTTTACTAGAATTATAAAAAAATGAATGTAATTCCACTAATATTTTTTTATTAGTTTAAATTTCAATAAACTTAGATTTTCACTCTTGTCGCGGTTTTTTATTTTCAATGTAATTTAAAGAATATACGAAAAATTCGTAGAAACTTAAAATATTTCGTTGTTATTCAAACTGTAATTTTCTATACGAAATATAATTTTCAAAATCTTTGGACTAATTTTAGATTATTGTCTTTTTATACTATTTAATGTCAACCGTATTATTAATAGTTTAATAAATTACTATAATAGCAATATAAATACATAATAAAATATATACTTAGTTAGTAACAGGCAGTCTCTGTTCTGAATCGTTTTTCCTACCTAAACAATAATTTATCAATGAATTCAAATTAAACATATCCACCTCATTAACATTTATTCTCCTACTCAATGACGATGTACATTTGACATCTGCTATTCCTGACAATACACAATTTAATAGGGAAACGGAGCGCGGCGCGTAATACTCACCCTCGACGTGGATTATAGACACGGTCCTAGTCTTTTTATTCAGGTATCTGGAGGCAAGCGGTACGAACTGCGGCCCGCAGACGCTGTTATTATGCATAGTTGACAGAGAATGCGATGTTCACAGAATACAACGTATGCGTACGGAAACTTCACCACTATCAAACCGGTCCAATATCGCAGAATCCACCACCGCTGCACTGTGCCGAAACGGCTCGTACAGCTGCGCGCGCATGACCGAATGACCGATTATAATTATTTAATTTATAATTATTAATTATTATTATTTATAATTTTTTTTTTATATTACCTATTTATATATATACGCGAATACGAATAATAAGTATTACATAATTATATCACTCCTCTTCATATCATAATAATATAATATTATTGTGTATGAATGCGCTTTACATTTATATTTGGCTTATAATTCTTTATTTATCGTTTTTTTTAGCATTTTCTAAATAAGCATAATACAATTGCAACCAGAAATCAACCATAAACTACCCAGTCACACACTATAAATTATACAAAAAAATCGTTTTTTTTCGACTAAAAAATATGTAAAAAATATATCTCTCCACTTCACACATCTAAAATATATAATCAATAGTCATAATTCATTAACTACTGTTCCAAATTAAAAATTTTTATGTATCGAAAAAATTATAACAATGAAAAATATTTAAAAACATATTTTTTTTAAAAACAATTTTGTTTTATTTCAACTGAAAATCGTGTAAAAAAATATTTTTAAAAACATTAATAGATTTTGAAATAATGCGTATTATCCGATAAAAGAATCGCTCTGTAAAAGTAGTCATGATAAAACAATAACACATTATGACTTAATATGAGACATAAAGCAAAGACTTCATATGCCGCGTATGCACTAACTTGCTTGTTATAAAAAAACCAATGCAATATTACGAAATAATAGTAAAAACACTAAAAATCATATAGATACTAAGAATAAGTTACTATATCAGATTAAGTGGCTTACATATTATATTGTATTTATAAATATGTATAAATTATATTAGTATATATTAATTAATATGTTAAAATAACCACATTAAATAAATTAAGCAAGCAGGTACACCTGACTTATTTTTAGTGTTTACGGGCATACTGTATACTTATGAATATAATGCAAATCCATTTTTTTAGTCATTTTAAAATCTTGAAATGAACACAATTGTTTTACAATATCTACTAATTAATTTAATTAGTGGATATTGTGAGACAATACTACAGTAGTACAAAGCATGCAAACTATAGAAGTGTATATTAAAAATAAGTAGATAGGTACTGACACGTCATCAAAGGTTAAATAACATTCATTTTAGGCTGCTATTGAAAGTTGATATTATAATGAGGTGTACTAGAAGAATAAGACTAGTCGATCATTTCTGAACAAAATATAATAGTTTATAATAATTATAATTTTAGATTCTGAAAGGAACGATGAATGTATTGATTTTACAATGTTTTTATGTGTGTATCTGACGTCAGGAGCAGAAAATAAATTATCTATTTTCAATTTATAGAATTGTTTCTGGTAGCAAATTTAATCTAGTTTCGATGTATAAAATATCAGTTTTAGACAAAATTTTATAAATATTTAAAATTTATAAATATATATCGATATATAAATATACTTCTACTATACTAAAACAATTTTCAAAATATTTTGGCTCTTTTAATAATATTTATATATTTAACGATATTTTTCGATTTATGTTAATAATACATTAATACAATTAATAATAAAAAGCTCAAAAATAATTACAAGATTTTTAATATAGTTATTCTTACATTAATTAAAAATTATGAAACATATACATATATAGGCACAATTTTTTTCATAAACATTTGAGATTCAATTTATGTTGAAAAAATCTAAATGAAATCAACGATTTTAGTTATTTTATTGTAATTCAAAAATTTAATCATAGGGAAATTTTTAGCTATTACCTATAATATTATTAATTATTATTATTTTCTATAGCACGTTATGAAATTTTCAAAATATTTAAACTAATTTTAAGATATATATATCATATTATCATATATAATATTATATTATTTTGTTATTATATTCACACTATTTTACGGTATAATGCGAGTTCATTAATATTGACTTATAAATTAATAAGATTAATATTTTATAATATGATAGAATACTACAATAACTAATTATATACAATATCTAGCGATGTTTTCTGTATAAATAATAGTATTAATTTTATTTTATTGAAAGCAAATGGTAGACGACAATTTAACAAATAACATACATAGAAATAATAGTTATAATACAACAAAATCTCTGAAATAACAATTAAAAAACTTAAAACCATAAAGTATTATAAATTAACAAATGAGAAAAAATAAAACCACGGCATCGGTATGAAGTCTAATTAAGTATGTTAGATTAAGGGAGAACACTCCATGGGGTTACTTCAAATTGTACAGAAGATTTAATTTTAAGATAACAAATTTCTACTAGATATGAATTAATACGAATAAAATATCCTTAGGAATAGAAACCAGCACACCAGTTACTCGTAATAGTTTTCGTATGTAATGATTTATTATCGAATTCAAATTTAATGAATATTCATTACAGTAACCTACTCAATAACGAGATTCACTCAAAAAATATACTATACGACCATTGCAAAAGGATTTCTACTGTTTCTATTTTTTTCACTTTCAAGTAACAAAAAAATAAAAAGCTTAACTTAAAATTACATATTATTGGATACAATTATAATTAATTGATTTGAAACAAAATGAATATCTACAACTTAGTTACGCATGTAATATATACAGTAGTTATACGTAGTATGTAAAATATACTTACTAAAAGTTAACGTGTTATATATATTTCTCACCAAACAGTAAATATATGTTAATAATACAAATATTGAATATTATAATAATATATTACATTTAAATTTGGATATTTCCTACATTTTAATAAGTAAATAATACCTAATGGCTAATATCCATAAACAATAGGAACGACGTATATACTTAGTTATAGGTAATCTATATTAACTAATTTACTTATTTATCTAACCTGAATTGTATATTATGTTTAATAATAGATACCCATGTAAATTCTATAATATAAAACAGATAAATATATACATACTTTGTACATATGGTGTACCTATGCAGTTTATTAAACTAGCAGTATATTCTGACTTCACCCAAGGAAAAAACGAACAAACATAAAATATATAGCACTACATCGGTGTATAACGGTTTTTGTATACCTCAACTGGAAAATCAGCATCGGTGTTGTATTTACTTGTGAATTAATTCAAACAAAATAGACGATCCATCTGTGGCAGATTACAAACCTATAGACAATAGTTTTTGATATATTTTCAAACGTGGTTATAACTATACTACTCAATCCATCGAGGCAATAAAAGAACATGTCATGGTCCGACGAAAATCGATTCTTCTGCACATCTTCGCGGTAGTATTTATTTCTTTAATATAATACTCATTCAATTTTTGTAATGTTTAATTTATTTTGTTTATTTGCTTAATATTTATTACAATTTGAGTTTAATTCTATATAATCTGTAAAATTGCTCTAACTTGGTCATACGAAATCTATATAATATTTAAAAATATGGAAATGTTAATAAAGATATTATTCATAAATTTAACTATGCTTAAATAGCATTCATTCACAAATATTTAAAGCGTTATTTGAATAAAAGTTCACAAGCAATTATACAAATTCAAAAATTCCGATACAATCACGTGTATATACACACAATACAGACACAATGGCAAACAGTATAAACGTCATCCACGATGAGTTATTTAATTGCGTCATTTGTATTAAACTATAATCTTTCTTTTAGCCTACGAGTCAAGTAAAAAAAAAAACACATCTGTGTAAACCTTAATCACAAAGATATTTAAATTGTATTTGACTTGTTTGCTAATAAATAATATTAATTCATATTCAACACAAACTAAATTTTATAAATACACAAATAGTTATAAGTATAATACAATTATATACTTAACTAAGTACAATTTTATATTTTATTTATATTAGTATTTAATATTTATTAGTATATGTTTTATGACCTTGATAAAAACTGCGTAATTAAATAAAAAATAATAATAATATAATCAAGTTGTAAATACAATAACATTGAACACCTAGAATGTATCATGATTAAATGCGCCGATGTATTTTAAATCTATATAATCTAAAAAGATAAGAGATGAGAATAGTAAGATGTGTGGAGTAGCATAATAGGAAATTCCTATTCCTCTAACCTTTACTCTTATTTTAACGCTTAAAATATACAACACCCCGATAATTTTTAAAATATTAATATTTATTTGTAATTTTCATTTATTTCTTGTTTTAGATAAAACTCTTTAATATTAAGAATGTTTTCTGAAAGCAAATTTAATGTAATTAGTACTTTGACTTTTAAAGTGTTAAAAGTAAAAATGTCCTGATTTCCAGTAATCTAATATCATAGGAGTATATTATAGAACTTTATTTTAGGCGGTACAGTATTATATAATCCCTTCTTTTTTTTATCCCATTAGAATTATTTAATTATATACACAATGATTCATTAAGCAAGCTCATCTACATTTTTTCTTTTGTAATAAATATATTTAAACTTTACTTAGGACCATATTTTCAACTATTTAGATTTTTATATAATTTAAAATGTCCTGTGGTGAAACATATTATTTTCAAATGAGAATCAATTTTTTTTTATGTGAATTCAGGTTAAATTTCCATGGTCTAATTATAAATTATAAATTATAAAATTATAGTATATAAATAAATTATACATTACTAAGTACTAAAATTATACATTTAATTTTAATCATATATGTAATATATATAAATATTTGCATAAATATATGATACATATTATAGTATTATTTTCAAAACAAGGACTTCAACAAAAATAAATTTCCCACGCCTAAAATTGTTTTAAATCCATAACAAAAAAACTAATTAATATATCAAATATAAGTACACACACATTATCATTTGCACTTAATTTATTTCCTTAAAGGTAAAAAGGGTACCTACTAGGGTAGTGTTTTTTATGTTACCTAATATTTTTTTTAAATAATAAAATATTTTGTTTAAAAATCTAATTATAAATATTTTTTTATATACTTGAAAATTGAATAAAAAAACTAAACCTTCAATAATTTATTTATAGTTTTACATATTTAATTTGTAATAAACCATAATTTTGTTTTATTGAATTATTTTTTACTTTTCTGTAACACTTGTATATACTAACGAGCACATCCATCTATTTTATCTTTCTGACAAACACGTAACATAGGTTAACTTTGAGGTTAGCTTATTGGAAAATATGATTTCGCAATAAGCTATAGACACACTACTTACCACAGTAGTAATTGTAGAAAACTAAATGTTTACAGACATCAAAGATAATTTTATGTATTCTGAGAATAATGATAATTCAATTAGAAAACATTTTATTTTTAAATATTAGTAAATAAATAATAATGGGTACTTGTATTAAATTATTTGTTTTTATTGTTTGATTTTAGAAGATATATTATAGTTTTCTTATTGATGGTTATTAAAACTCTACAATTGTTTCTTAAATAATTTCACTCATATAAATATAATTTTTAGATTTTTTAAAATGTGCTGACAAGACAATAAACACCTTACAATGAATGTATGATATCCTTATAATAAACATTAATTAATTATAAAAATTAGCTTAATTTATGTAATTTTACTAACTTTTTATATCTGCAATCAAAATAATACTCATGACTAGCTTTGCACATTCTGGGTTTGGGTGTTCAAATATCAGAATAAAAAAATATAAACAAACTTTTGAGTGCTCATGATCATTAATATAGATTAATACAGAATAAAAATATTACGTAGTTCATGAAAAACTCAACTATACAACTACTTAAGCATCTATTTAATTTATAGGATATTTTTAGAATATTAGTTCAACACATAAAATATAACTATAATTATTATTATTACAAAATGTCCATTAAGATATTTTTTGGATCAAAAATAGTATATTTCAATAAAAATATAATATATTTTCTGTCTGCCAATAAATATTAAAAAATGCACTATAAAATTGAATGAGTATTTGGTTTATAATTAGGTAATTCCATTTGAAAAAAAATTGTTAAATAAATTTCAAGTATTTAAATTTTTAATGGATTTTTATTATAATAAATAATAAATACTTAATACATTTGATTGGTAAAATGTAAGGTAATATGAGATGCAATATTGACTTTTTAGTTTTTTTATAATTAATAAAAACGAAGAAATAGTATTAGGTAACAAAAGTAGGTATACCTGTTTTAGAAATAAACCACATTGTTGAAGTGTAAAATATTACATTAAAACACAATACCAAATACATTTTAATCATTATTTATTTATTGAAATAACTAAATTTGTTTAAATAAGAACAAAAGTGTTTGATCTGTAATATTGATTTACTACCTATGGTATAGAAACATAAAATATAGTATTTTATACTATAATATGCAAATTATATACAGTAATTAAAATCTTAATTTATTCATTTTTTAAGATTTGCATAATAATTAACAAACATATTTGCATATAGTACCTGCATAATGGTGAATCTATTCTGTTACCAATTTAATTTTAAAATATTAATACTCAGTAGACATAGAAGAATATATAACTGAGAAAATAACTATGTTTTATGTATTAAGTGGACCAATTATAATCACAGATATATAAATATAATATTTACAATTGACACTTATAATTTTTAATCACTTAAATAAATTTAATTACAATAATAGTAAGGTACCTCATATTAGTAATTAAAATGTACTTTAATTACTTTAAAACAGCGGTTCCCAAACTTTAATTTTTCATGGTGCCTTTTTTAGACCAAATTCAGCAGCGGTGCTCTGCTATAAATTACATGAAAAACAAAACAAAAGAATGCTGATTGATAATGATAAACTATTTATTGTGATCTGTAGACGGCGGTGCCCTTAGAAAGTGCTCACAATACCCCAAGTGCACAGTTTGGAAACCGCTGCTATAAAAAATGATTAGGATTATAAAATAAAACCACACTTAATATAATTTATTGAAAGCATATAATTAACACACACCAAATGAAATTATTATATTATTAGGTATCTTAATCCAGAAGGTTCCCAACCTTTTTTGACTTATGGCATCCTAATCATTTTCTAAAAATTCTATGGACTAAAAACATATTTCAAATAATTTTGCGGCACTCTGGTTGGGAATCTCTGTCTTAACCTAAAATAATTCAGTTGAAATAATATAATTTCAATAACTTTTTATTGATTTAGATTTATATTTAAAATAACTAAATAGTTCAACACCATAAGAAACATATAAAATGAAAAAAAAAATTGTTTAGGATCTTCTGTACAATTTGATATCAGTTGATATATTTTAATAAAGTATAAATTAGTACATTTCTTTGAAATTTAGAATAAAAATAATGCCCAAGATAAATTTTTAAAATTATTTAGCCTTAACTATATTTTCTTTTATGAGGAAGCTATACTAAAAGTAGAACTATACAATATAAATTTATAATTGTAGCAACATAAAAACAAAAATTGTATGAAACTTACATTAAATATATAGTTATATAAATGATAACTAATAAGTATTAATAAAATGAATAGTTACCAAACAAGAGGTGCTAATTTTAATAAAAATCAACTGAAATTAAATTATATATTGGAAAATTGAAATACTATTTAATTATTATTCCATAAAGAATTTCTAGTAAGAATACTATAAATATGATATATTAATATGAGATAGTTAAGTATATATTTGTAATTACAAACCGTTTATTAAACAGACACTTAATCAGAGAATTCTTGTATCTACCAGCGTGTAATAAAAACATTTAAGTTTTTAACAATATTCAAAAAATATAATAAAAAATTTAATATATCAAAGTCTAAAGTATAAAAAAAATTAACAGTAAACATTAACAAATTAACAATAACATTATTACCCATAGTTTTTCTCTTATAATACTATCGCATGTTTAATTAAAATGAATAAAGCATATGTGTATTGTTATATTCTATTAACTACTACAAGTATTTAATTACTTAAGTATAGATAATTGATTGTATAGGTAACTTACTCTGACTGAAAATATAATTTATTGGTAATACCTAAACCCAGATTTAAACTCTTGTCATTATTAATTTATGGTAATGTATATTGCTTTAATTTTAATTTAATTTCATAGATATTATAACTAAATTGTTATTGGCTTAATTCAAAGAACATACATTTTATAGGTATTATAAATCAAGACTAAGAGTAAATGAATTAAAAAGTTAAAGTTAGGTTACTTTTAACTAAGTTTTAGTAGATAGTTACTTTTATTTCATAATAATTTTTAACCTGACAAATACAATTGTAATTTAAAATACCAAATAATATTATTCAATTCCCTACCTACCTAATTATTTATATAGTAGTCACATATTAAGTTATTTTATAAATTGTATGGCCCACATAGATTCTAATAAAAAAAAAAAATACTATTTATTATTGGTTTAAGCTTCAGAAATACAGGTTAATATAATGTACATAAATATAACTATAACATTTCTTGGTAAATACAATAATAACTTAAACTTTGGTAGACTATTATTAATAAATTATTATTGTGTAGATATCCAATCTAATCTAGTTGTCTATAATATCTGACACCGTGTTCAATATTTATAAAAACTAATAACCATTATTAAAAAAGAAATTATAATTAATTTATAAATATTAAATACATAATATAAATAAGTCATATTTATTTATTATAAAAAGCATAGATTATAATAATCAATCACATCAACAACAGTTATAACTATATGGGGAATCTTGTTTTCATATTGTTGTTATAGTTGTACCCTAGAAGGATACAACATTTAAGTAGACTTTTTACCATTTTCATTAGGAACATTTAAAGATATATTATTAAATGACAAATTTTACAATAAATTATTTTTATTGGTATTTAAAAATGGATAGTAACGCATCTCAATTGATATGGAAATATTTAAATAAATATTTTAACCGTTTACTACACGCACTGGAGTATTTTGTGCATCAAATTTTCCATTTTGGTTCATAATTGTTTTCAGTAATTTTCTTAATCTAACCTTTTCTTATAGGTAATACATAATAATTATAACAGTTAGAAATCAATTCTAATTGTCATTTGATGTTTGTAACAGTATTAACAAACTTAATATTACCTAAATTATTTTTGTTGTTATGTGTATAATACTTTTATCAATTAAAACATAAAAACTACAACATTTTATTTATTTTATTTTATATTATAATAATTTAACTCAAAACAAAATGAAATAACATTTTATTCATTTGTAAATAAATAAAGGAAATTATAAGTTATGGGTTAAATAATTATCAAGTTGTAATATGTATAACAAACTAATTGAAAGAAACTTCTAAAAGTTAAACATCGCATTAGAATATGAAAAATAAATGATACATTTTTAAAAATGTATTCATTTTTTTAGATTACTTATTAAATACCTATATTAGATTAAGTTTTATGTGCCTATCTAATATGAAATACTAAGAAAGAAATTTATTAGTATACATTAAAGTAAAAATAATATTATTCAAAAATGACTGTTCAGTGTGGTAATAAAAATAATGTAATACATTGATTTTTAAGTAAGTACCCTGCTAAATTGTTATTTTAGTTTTATTTCACTTTTACAAATTCATAAAAATTAAAGAACTAAACCTAAAAGAATTAGAAAAAATTGTCAATACCCAACTATAAGTACATTGAAATTAAACTTTAATTATAATATTATGCAACAAATTGTTTTTAAGTGTTTTTAATTACTACAATTAAAATACCAGCTTATAATAAATCAACAGAAAAAAATTTTAAATAAAAATTTTCCTAACATACTTAATACTTTAATACAATATTATAATAATTACTTTCCTGGATTTCTTAAAATTCAAAAAATGTATAAAATTCTTAAAAAAAACTATTAAACATAACAGTTAATTCTAACTGGGTACTTTAGTACCCAATTACCTAAATATTAACTTGAGTGAAATCCTATATAACAGATATAAGCTAGTATAAGACAAAAATATATGTAACAATAATTTACCTCTAATTGGAAACGGTTTTGTCAGCACAGTATCTGTAGTTGGAGGTAAATGTCTATAAACTTGATTGTTTTCATCTTTGGGTGGCCAATAGTGTTCACTGCACAATTTGACACAGTCACCATTACTATAATCGGGTACAACAGTCTTCACTACTGAACTGCAAACGGCCATTACTTCATTAAGCGCTTAATAACGTATGTAGAGGTATATTTATAATGTATATTACTATATGGTAATACGTGGAATATTTAAAAAATATAAAATAATCAAACAGAAGCAGATTATAAAACAAAATAATAATAAAACAAACAATTAAAACATTTGTTCCTAAAACAACAATTTTCTAACTATTATGTTTAAATTAAAAATCAAAATTAAATTAAAAAAACACTAAACAGAATCGATAGTTTGGACGACTATTGCACGGACGAGCGAAGGAGGCAACGGAAAGCGACAGTGACTGACGACTGACGGTACTACGGTCAAGTGATAGACAGAATTACTAATATTACTATTTATTTTTCTAGTCAGTGCTCAGTAGTCACTTCACGGCAGACGGAACTCGATAACGTGCTGTACGTCTTGGATGTTTGGTCCGGATGAATGAAAACTATCGATTGATAAGAAATTTGATAACGCATATAGTTAGAAGTACGTGACGTCATGTACTCGTAGATTTTGTAGATTTATGATTTTTAACAAACATGTCAGTCTCTTAAGCGCTATAAGTAAAGTATATAATAAATGTATGATTTATTGTTATTGATTTTTAATTTTTACAAAAACCTACGTCCCGTGTGGAAAATGTAAATTTTCTGAAAACGATCAACGTCGTACAGTTGTTTTTATCTTCCATGACAGACCTTGAATCCGACAATCTGTCGTTCGACCAGTGGTACAAAATTCAACAGCCGACTCAACCACAGACAATATGAAATATTTATGTATTTATAGTATAGTACTATAATCTGTGTTTATTTAAATTATATTATTATTACTATATATATATATATTATATATGAATATATCACGATGCAGCACTAAACATATATGGGCTTCTGATATGTGAGGAACTAAATAATCAAGTGGCAGCGGCGCTAACATTTACTACTACAGCACGCGAAGCCGCTGATAATCAGTATTGCGCTTTTTTTTAAATACTAGTTTACGAAACAAACATTGACACATAAAGTATGAAAAAACGTTTTAAATTCTCAGCGGAACGATGACCAATGAATGTATTGATTTGAATCTAGGAAAAAAAATCCACTAAGTTTGCTTCGTCGAGTTTGCAAAGTTAACTTATATATAATTGTACATCTTAAACGGAGACAGTAACGTCCTCTCAATAAACACGATTACGATTTAATACCGACTGATCAATTAGTTGAAGTCCAGAACGCATAATAGATGTGTGTGATCAAGATAATATTATAATAGTTATCATTTAAGTTTTATATTTTTTTATTATTTTTTAGACAGCTGCGAGTAATAACATATACGCAAGCGAACTGATTAACTTTTTATTATATGTTAAAGGTATTAAAGGTACAACTTTGAGGATTTTATTTCGGATTACCATTGATTTTACAATCATGTATATTTTTTTTCCCCGTCATCACTTTTTGAGACTGTAAAATTCTTCGATTTTCCACTTATTAGGGGATGGTCTCCGATGTAAGTTGGATCTAGTGAGTATTTTTTTTTTTGCTTGGGGGGGGGGGGGGTTAAAAATAAAAATCTAGTACTTTCCACAATAATCGAGAAAAAAAGTGGGCAGATTGATAATGCTGTACACCTGTATTATCACTAAGTATATTTTATGTTATATGATATATTAAAATCGTTTATTTTACTTTTAGTATTAGGTACAGAAGAACGTAAGTTGGCATATTTTTTACCGAAAATATTGCATTTATGATATTTTTTAATAGGTGTTTAATTATTATTTAATAATATATATTTATACTATAATAAATCAACTTATAAAAATCAAAATGTAAAAACATATTTCAATTAATGGTACTGTCTAGGAGGATTGATGCAACTTGGATACCGTAAAATAGCATAGATAATTTATAGTATAATTGTATCAATAGATAATAGGTAGATATCTTAAAATAAATGAAAAATTTCATTGCTTATAGTAAAATATATAATCATTTTATAATATAGGTATGATATGTGTAAAAATTTTAAGTTCCCACAAATGTTTTTAAATTATATTAAAATAATCAATTTCATCCAAATATGAATTTAAAATATCCAATAAAAAATAATTGTCTTTATATATTTTTTAGATTTTATGGTTTCACTATGGTTACTTATAAGTTATAACTTATGATTAATCTTATATTAAATTTTCAAAACTTATAATACACTAATGAAATATTTTTATGAATTTCTAACATCTAACCAGTGCCGTGCCTCACGGGGCAAAAGGGGCATTTGCTCCCGGTGACATAATTTTTATATATTAAGAATGGCGTCAACTATTTTTAGTACCAATAACCTATTATTTGAAAAATGTATTTTGCCCCCGGCGTCTTAAACTCTTAATGCGGCAGTGCATCTAACTACAAAACAGTTTACAATTTTTTGCGATTTTAACGAATTTCGTCAAAATTCTAACTTAAAATGCATACAAAAAAATTGTAAGTACATATTTTTAATATTATACAACTATAAGAATAACCTTTGTAGAAACTTGTTTTAAATTTTCAAGAATTTTGACCCAGCAAATTTTTTATTGGCATTTATAAAAACAAACTAAAAAAAATTGAAAATTTATCATACCTATAAATAACTCAAAAAAAGTTGAAATATTTTGAAAACTATACCACAAATAAAAAATGATAGTTTAAACATTTTATTAAAATTTCAAGTATCTAGTTCTTTGTTTTTAAATTACAATACATATTACATTATTTTTGTATAATTAAACAACAATTTCCAAACTCAGTACACACCCTCAACATTGAAATTGAATTTCTACTATCCCTGCATTTGGAGAAGATATTAAATGTTAGTCTAGGATATTAATATAATATTTTTATTAGGTAACTTCTGTATTATTTTATTACAATTATAAAAAATGTGTTGTCCTGTCGGCTATCGGTAGATAATGGTAAATGTGCTAATGACTGTTAATGCAATAATGCGGTATCGGTTTATTGTCCATACAGTTAAGCAATGAGCAGTACATCAAGACACAGTACATTTTTGGGTAGTCATTACAAAAAAGTTAGAAAACACTGGTCAAGGAACCTATGATGTTTATTGGAAAATTTAATTTTTTAAGCGCCAATGCGATCCGATATGAACATGAAGTATTAAGATTGTAATAAGGATGTAAAGTCCATGTATCATAACAATATATTCCATAATATAGACATAATGATCTCACCATTCGAACAGTGTAATTCGTAGCCAAATCTCTATAAACGCTTTCCACTCAAACCAGTCAAACCTATACAACCACCTCAATCCTTTAATCTCAAGTTTATACGTTCTCATCATATCCCTAACTTCTGGTGACCCCAGAAGACTTTTGAAGCGTAAGTAAATAGCGCCGAGGCATAAATGATTAAAAACCATTATTCATAATTTATTACTGTGAAATTTTATAATTGGATAGGAATATGGATTCTTTTTTTAATATTAGTAGTCGATTATTACAAGTTACAACCCCTATACATAATACATCGATCAGTGACGTACCTACACAGATTTTTTTTTGAGAGGAGGGCATACACTGTCTAAAATTTCATCAAATATACTACCAAAAAGAAAAAAATTAACCAACTATTTAATGTTTTTAATGTAAAAAAAAAATAACAAATACAACCAATAAAGGTGGCATAGCACTGTACAGCAGGGGGGTATCTAGGGGGAGATACGTCACTAATATCGATTAGATTTGTTGTAAAAAATCATATGTACAGATTGTAGAATAAATATTCGAATAACAAGATATACATTTTAGTTTTAGTATTACGAAGATTGATTTAATTTTGGCTAAAAACATTGCATTTATTATAATATACATTTCTAATTTCTACCATTTATTATTGTTATTAACTTTTGAGTTAATACTTAATACTGTTGATGTAGAACGATGTGAATAATTTTGTTTTTGTAATATAAATTAGCATACTATTATTAAAATTAACCTAAATTTCTTGAAAATGTCTTGATGACATTTTGTTAAAAATATATATTAATATACTTTTAAGTTTCTAGTTCCTTAGCTATAATAAAAACTTGACATCTTATATCAAATTTTCAAGTTTTTTGACCGAATGAACATTTTTTTTATTGACAATCATTGAAAAAAAAATAGAAAATTTATAAATTTACATTAAAATGAGACAAAATCATAAAATATTTTAAAAATTTCATCATATGTATATAATATAATGAAATATATGTTGATGAAAATGTTAAATACCTATCTATAGTTAATGACTGTTCCTTAGTTACATTTCAGTTTGGTCATAAATTAATTTTGTGAAAAAATCATATTTTTCCTTAATAACTTATCAATTGTTCATTTTTCCCGATTATTTGTAAAAATACTGTGAATTTTTTATTTAGACCTTTCATTTCTCAATAATACAAACAATATCCAATTTTCTATCAGAAACCATCTCAAAGTTGGATTTGTTTTTAACAACTTACCACTGTCTCAACATACAAAAAACAATACTTATACATATTCAATGCTTAGTGCTACGCCTCAGAATCTAAAATAGAAAATGAAATGTAAATTTGAACTACAATTTTTTTAAGACAATATTTTGACCAACTTATACGTCAAAACCTTTTAAAATATAATTTTATTTAAATTTTGTAACTGAAAATTTACTTCGAAAATATTAAAAAAAAAAATTCGTTAAATCGTTATTTTAGTTTGTGTTGCGATTGGCCAAATAGAAACAACAGATTTGTACATTGAAATCCTATTAGTTTTTATTTTTACTAAACAAATGCATATTTAAACAATATAATGGTAGGCAGTAGTATTGTTTCAAAAAACCATTTCAATAAAACTGTAACATATTGTTAGTAATTTCGAAAAAATTACAAAAAATATATGAAAACATTTTTTTAACTTTTAATAAGATTTTTTTTGTGTAAGTTCATAGAATATTGAAGTTGGTAATCTAAATTAAAGCAATCCAGAAAAATGTATCAGTTGCCAGAGATACAATATAAATTTAATGTTCAGTTTGTCTAAAGTAATTTAATAAATTCTTAAGTATGTTTAATTGCACAATAGGCAATTCAAACTTTATAAAAACATTTTAATCATACATTTTACATATACAAAATTTAAAATTTATAGAACAAAAAATATATTATCAAAAATTATATATAAATACAAATATAATATTATAGCAACAAACATTAATCATCATAAGTTTTAAAATGTGGTGGCCTATTAAAAAAAACTGCACTGTAAACTAGATTAATATCTCTTGACAATGTTTTCAATGACCAGGTATTGGTTTTTGGGTTGTAAGTCTCAAAAGAATTCAAATTAATAGAACTAATTAAAGGGCCGCCGTGTCCTCCAAAAACATGCAATACAACTACCCCTGTATTAAAAAAGTAATTATGATTTTATTTTTCAATACAATATTATAATAGTTATCTCTAAAAATAAATCACCAGGATATTCTCTGGGGAAATGCATGTCAGCAATAGTAGTCCAAACTCCAGAGCTCATTGTATAAGCTTCAATACTTTTAAGACACCCAAAAAGATTTTCACCACCAATAGCATAAATAATACCGTCCAAAACTCCAACACCACAGGAATTGCAACATTCAGACATATCTGCAACTGGTGTCCATGTATCAAGGCTGGGATCTAACATTCGACAGAGTTTAATGATCTTGTATCATTACAACCTCCTACCTAAACAAATTAATAAAACGACATAATATGTAAAATAAAAAAATAAAACATTTACTTACTGCATACAAGAGATTAATGAGTACTCCAACACCAAGACGATACCTCTTAATAGACATACTTGTTAACATTTGCCATCTTTTAATATTGATATCAAAAACTTTTAAACTATTTAAAGAACCAATACTATCACTTCCACCAATCTAGCATTTATTATAAAATATAATTATAACATAAAAGACGTATAATATTAATGTGACTTACGGCATAAAGATAATTATCTAATGAACCAACTCCTAAATTTGCTTAACTGACTAACATGTCCATCATGGGTATCCAACAAGGTGATTGTGAAAATACATCAAGCATTTCAACAAATTGACAATTTGATTTAGTATGAACACCATCCACAGCTAATACAAATTGATCTTTGATTACACCTAGGAAACCATTCACAAAATATATACTCATTGTTAGGCCATATGTTGTCAAACAAGTATACCACACTAGTCTTGTTTGAAGTCCAACATAACATTAGAACAACCTGATAGAAATAAATTAATAAAATATTTGTGTAAAGAGAAATTAATAAATTAATCACAACAGAATTATACTTTTTGAAAACCAATAGGCTATCTAGGTGTACATCGAATTGTCAGTGAAACTGTAAAAGGCTGTAGAGATTTTAGTAAATGAAATAGTAATGCTTCAGTTATATATTCTTTACCTAAATTTATAAATTATAAAATATTATATACATTTATAATAAACACATATTTATGAAAAGAAGAATATACATTTAAGACTAATTTTAAGAAGAGGTTCAACCACTTTTTCTAGTATATACTATTTTGAAATTAATGGCAAACATACATGTTCTATTAGTTCAGATAAAAAATCATTTCTAGTACCCAATTCATACTTTACCCAACAAATTACACATTCAAATACCTACAAAAAATAAAAATATATAACTACTTATAATTATATAATATATAATAAATTAAAAAAATGTACTAGGTAATGTACTCATACAGGATCAGCATTTTAAATTATATCTGCCAAAGTGCTAAGTTATACATTTATTATACCACTCAATAAAATAAAAAAAAATGTTTTTGTTTCATTAAAAATTTAAGTATATTTTTAAAGGATCTCATAATTATCATCATTATATATCTTTTGGTCTCTTATACACTATTGTACAAAAGTATAATGTGGCAAATTTTCATTCAGTTGAACCAAATTGTATGCTAAGACATTTAGAATGGAATGACATATTATCAAAGTTAAAGGTAAGAACATTATCTGTATTCTTTCATCAATTTTTTACAATATTTCAATTTTTAAACATGTTATGATTATTTAAAATATTTATATCAAAAAAGCTTATAAATTTAGTTAAAAATTAAGTTCTAAGTTGGCTTGTCATGAACTATTTTTTTTTTAAATATATTAAAAGAAATAATTAGATGAATCTCTTTTCCTGACCCTGAACAATAACCTATCCATTATTTTTGTTTGTGGCAAATGTGTTTCAAATATAATCTTTCAAATCATCAGGGTACAAAATTATATCTTATATATTTTATATGTAAGTGTAAATTGATCTTATTACAATATTAAATACTATAATTATTAATTTGGCTTGCTTACTTTTTCTTCTAGTGGAACAAAAAGATCATTGCAGGAAATAAATTTAATTACCTCAACAGAAGGTAAAGATAGAAACTCATCATATTTAACCACTTCTCTGAAAATAATTATTTTAGTTTATACAATGTATTACTGATGGAACAAAAAATATTATATATACTTACAAAAACTGATTTTTAATATATGTTTGAGAACTTGACAACAAATCCATACAGTTATGTAAGTCAGCAAATGCTTTGATACCAATGCAGTTTGAAGCATCTAGTTGTGCTTGAAAATCTCAGTACATGCATTTTTAACATAGTTCAATTGTAAAAAATTTGCAGCTGCTAACAAGACGTTGAGAAATCGACAATAATGCATTTAAATTATTTTGGTTATTTATAAAAATGAAATATTTATTTATTTTATACAATTACATTTCCTTCAGTGATTATAATTTCACCAGTATAAAAATAATTTACCAAGAGTTGTAAAACAGTTGAATTTAATTCTCTTATATTAATATTATCTATATTACTTTCATTATGACAATTGAAAATTTCACGGAAATATGTACTAACCGATACCAAAACAACTTTATGTCCAAATATTATTGTACTATCATCTGTTTCTATTCTAATATCACACAAAACTTTATCTCTAAAAACAAAAGTTTGTTACTTAAAGTTATTTTGCTAACAGTTAAAAATTAATTCCCATCAAAACATACTTGCATAACAATTGTAGAATTTCAAATACTCCAATCATGTGAGAGCTATTTTTATATGTTTTTTGTTCACATCTTTTAAATGTCACAACTTCCTTTTGATCATTTGATTCACATGCTGAATTTTCCCTTGCAGTTTCATCCATCTCTTTTTTTTATGAAAATATGGCTAGTTTATATAAGTGTATTACGTATTCTAGGTTTAAGTTAATAAGAAGAACAAGGAAAATAATTCCTATAAGGTTATAAACAGTATACTGTTAAGAAGATGTTATATCCGCATGTCTTATCTTTGTCTTACTAACATACATCATAGCAATTTGCGTTCAGCAAAACACATTTTGTGATGTTAGCTTTAATATTAGAATAAATTTACCTATTATAAAATTTTCATAACTCACTTTAAAATGATAATATCAATAAAAGTATATGATATTATCCAGATAATACTCTTACCTTTAAATTTTATGATAGGTAAATTTACTTTACAATAGAAATTACACATATGGGTTTAACGTCCTCTTAAGAAATTATCAATTTATTATAAGAATAAAATAATATTGGTTGAAACACTTGAAACTACTACAGTATAATATAATAGGTATAAAATACTATAAATTATACATAATATATTAAACATTTTGTTCCTAATTCTAAGATAGATTAACAAATAATTATTAGAAAATTAACAGATTAAAAATAAAAATGTTTAGTTGGACACCGCACAAATAAATTAGTTTTTTTAATTTATTGTTTTGATTATATTTCTTTTAATTATTATTTATTTTTAAAATGGTTTCACTTAATTATAAATATTATTCATCGAGGGATTTAAAATTAATATTTATTAAGGTTTTAAAATTATAATGACCATAACCTAAACCTAAGTTTGGTCAAAACTCAAAAGTATGTAACAACTTAATTTAGTTTTCTCATATTTTGTATCATACCACTACGATAAAATATATACAACCATAATAATAAATTAAATAATATAAATAAAATATTATTTAGTTTAAGAGGATATTAACGTATTATAGTCATTATTAAGAACGTAAAAATTGCTATGTTGCGGGTGAGTACGAGAAAGAAAATAAATAGTGCGCTGATATTCTTTTAATATTGGTTTATTTTCTTACCGATTGGCTATTATTATTCAATTATTGTATTCGTTGACCGTTATACCAGGCTATATCAGCAAATAGACAAAATCACTCAAATATTTCAAATAGATCTGATTCCTGAATAATGTAGTAGAATAACTAAGTACTAAGCATGTATATTTAATACCGAAGTGGCATTTAGGACTACATGGAATATCAACATAAATGTATATTTTATACATAAATAAAACCACGACCTAGTGGAGATCATGTTATATAATAACAAAAACAAAAATATAAGTGTGGAAAATAGTAAAAATACTCGATACTGCCATACTCGTCAAACCGAGCTATGTTATCTATTTTTAATACAATAGGTATTATCACCCATTTTACCAAATAATCTGTACTTTCCCTCGTCTATTTATAAATATTACCATTGATTATATAAATAATGATTTACGCTTTTGTATTTTTATACAATTTTAATACATAATTGGGAGGGGGTCAAATAAATATCTTTTAACCTATTTTATTTCATATAAATTCTACTTAAAATTACGATAGGTAATCTAAAACACTTCTTAGAGACCCCTGCCAACTGTGTAGTAATGGAAATATGTAATGTAATGTAAGAAGTAACGCAGTATAAACATTTTCATTGTGTATAATTCGACAGGCATTAGTCGTTTCCACCAAGATGAAAAAAGGTTCGATTTTCGTTTCCGCCAAATCTATTTTTACATAACTGTCTAAATTATAATTTGAGAACCATTTAGAGTTACCCAGGGGCTACCACCAAGATATTGTTTGACTTAATTTTCGAGTTAAACGTCTTCAAAGTCCAAGTCTTCAAGTATAAACAAAATCCAAATATTTTAATCTAAATGCCTCTGATAAATAACTAATAATAAATAAAGCTCCAAGCTTTCTTATATAGTTCTGCATGTATTGTAAACCACAAAATGTACACACAATGCCATTATTTTTACATGGTGCGCCTTACGAAAAAATAACTTGACAAAACTAGTGCTCATGATGATAGTAAGTCGTAAACTTAATTATAGCGGTATGGAAAAATGACATAATATACACAAATGTAATACAAATGGAGCCATAATAAGATCTGATTGCACCGTTAACAAATTATTAAAATTACACCATCTCCGTTAAAAAAAAAAATAGCCCAACATATTTTTAAGTTTTATTTTTAATTAGTTAGAATTTTGAATTCCAATTGATTATACTTGCCAGCAATAGTTCTAATTCTTTTTTGTTTCTCTTTTCTATAAAAAAATATAAGAATCTGATGTAAAAAATGATTATTTTAAGTATATACTATATAATATATACTTATATTTTATCTATTGAAAATTGAAAATTGAAAATCTTAAACTAACTAACTAAAATAAAAAATGAAAAACAAAATAAATATATAATATTAATAATATTATAATATAATATAATAATAATAAAATATAATATAATATTTATTATTATTCCATTATTGGAATATAAATGTAGGTATATAGTAGACCTACTAAACTTTATTTCCGTGAAGTAAGTCTATATTCTAACAGACTTTTATTTAAAGCTTTGTATTATTATGACTGAAAAATCAATTAGTTCTTGTTCTTCACAAAACATAATACAAACACTTAAATTTAACTTTTAGAAGTATAGTAATAAGTATCCAATAGGCAATTCTATAATTAATATTATTTCTTAAATGTGAATTTCGTAATAATTTAAACTTTAAATGCAAATTGTGCAAATTTATTTTTAATATTTATTTTACAAATATAAAGTTTTTGTTAATTACTTAATTAAAAAATATCAATAATTTAAAGTTACAATATTTTTTTATAAGTGTTTAAAATTATAATTTTAACAAAATTCATTAAACTCAAAAATGTACTAATTATTTTATAGTTAAAAATGCATGAAAAAAAATGTTATTTATAAGGTTTAAAAATTTAATACGTTCTCTATTAGTTTTTCAATCTATAGAAGAAAAAAGAATCAACCAGATGGCAAATAATATTTTTATGAAAATTTCAAGCTCAACATATTTTTACGACATTCAAAATTAATAACAATAATTATTTCTCTTCCAACAATTGATGATATTTTATTGTGTTTTTTTTTAAAAATAACGATATAAATACATGAAATTTTCACCAAATATTATTTATATAATCATAGTCATTATACAAAATAATTTTCAAAATTTTCAATTTTTTTTCTTTCTATAAATGTCGATAGATCTATTTGTTGGTTCAACATTTATTAAAATTTAATACAAGTCCCACAAAAATTATTCTTATAGTTGTATAAAAATATTAATTATATATATATTATAATATATAGTCAACATTTTTTTTATATACATTTTAAGTTAAAATTTTGACGTAATTTGTTAAAACTGCAAATTGTTACAAAGAAACTATTTTGTATAGTTAAAAATTCAAAAAAACTTTTTTTTTTGTATAATTTTGGAAAATTTAATACAAGATTCTTTATAAGTAGATATATAAACTAAAAAGTTAATAACATGCAATAATATAATATTGTACACATATAGTAAATATACCTATTATTATTTATTGTATTAATTAAATACAAATAATATTATAAATTTCTAAAAATACTACTCTTAATTTGGTTTAATAAAAAAAAACGACTTGAATTCTAGTTTAATACATCCATCACATATATAGTGATCTCTCTACTCTCTTGATATCGTGCCATCGGTATACTTGCCATCGAAACTTATTGAACAGTAGAAGGTAGAACAATAGATTTTTAGTTTCTTTTTTGTTGGGTTCTTGGGTATATATTATATAAGTAATTTGACATTTTAACTCAATCAATAAAATATGTAGGTACACGTAATACAAATAATAAACGAATAAATAAAAAACAAAATTTTTTTGTGCCAATTTCTTTATTAGACCAGCCGCATATATAATATTTATACACTTACATCTCAAAATTATGATTGCGGTAGCGGTATTGATTGCGCTGTAGGTTAGTGGTTAGATAGTACTATATACTTATACTATATATATTTTTTTCTGTAATATCAGTATTCAGTGCCACAAGTACATGTGCAAGGGAGCGATATTTAAAAGTACGTATAACAGGGATTTTTCAACCAACTACCACAAACCCATTATAATTTATACATTATATAAAATAATTAAGAAGTTATTTTTAACTATACCAGTATACCTACATATATTATTATATACAATACTGATCATTTTTTATTAAAAAGTGAAAAAAGTGATTTTGATTTTTTTCAATTGGGAATAAATTAATCGCTTAATAACTTTTTAAAGTTATCTCAAATTCTAAGAATCTTTAATTAATTAATTAATTGAAACCCCTTAAGTCCTGCAGTCATTAAACTATGAAAATAAATTTTTCACCACATTTATATTTATATTTCAATAATTTCAATAAATAATTAATATGTAACTAAAATATTTTTATACGAGTGCCTTGTAAAGGGAGAAATATCAACAGGGCAAAAATTGATGTTTTACAATTTTTTTAAAAACAATTAAAAACCATGAGATTAGTAAAAATAATATGACATTTCCTTTTAAAAACGATATTTTAATTTAAAATTGTTTTCTCTAATATCAATAATTACAAATTAAATCTGAGTTTCTGTTTGTGGCCCTGGGGGGCCAACTTTTTTAAAAAGCGCCCAAGGAAAGTTATTTTTTCCTAGAAAAGTTATTTTTATTACAACTAAAATTAAAACTTAATAAAAATAACACTTGAGTTCTTATAATTTATTAATTTTCATTTATTTTATATATTTAATATGTTTAAAAACATTTTTCTTGCTTTTCGGGAAACTAATTTTTTGATAGTTTCATCGGTTAATAGATTCAAAAATATTTTTTTTTTGTAATATATTAAGAGAATTTAATTTTTTTTGTGTTGAAGTTCTTTTATAATTGTTTATTATACATGTCAGTGCCTAACAACTGTTAGTGAGTAAAATTAAATAGATTTGTGATGCTATGAGTAAATTATAAAACACAACACCCAATGGTTTATTGTTGAACCACTTCCACAGATTGAGAGATACCCGTATGTGTTGTCTCTGTTTTACAAACGTGCATCATAGCAAATTTGCGTTCAGCAGAATACGTTTTGTGATGTTAGCTTTAATATTAGAGTAAAATTACCTATATTATCAAATTTAAAGGTAAGAATATTATCTAGAAAATGTGATATGCTTTTATTGTTATTATCATTTTAAAGTGAGTTATAGCTATGTAAAATATTATAACTTTAAAATGTTCATAACACACTTTAAAATGATAATATCAATAAAAGTATATGGCATTGTCCATATAATACTCTTACCTTTAAATTTTATGATAGGTAAATTTACTTAAATATTAAAGCTAACATCACAAAATGTGTACTGCTGAACGCAAATTTGCTATGATGTACGTTTGTAAGACAGAAACAAAACATACGGGTATAACGTCCTCTTAAGTATTTCATTATTTATATTATTGTTCGGCATTTCCATTAATGATCTGCTTAAGGTCCAATACTCAGAAAATTGATTATTTTTGTCATTGCTTATGTTATTTGTCTTATCAAACGAATTAAATAGTTTTAAGGTAAAGTAAAATTTATTAAAAATAAAATTCACAAGCTTGAATACGTTTTCTTGTCTAACTCTGTGCAGCATTTATCAATTATAACGTTATGTGTTTGAACTCAAAATTAAAGTTTTTCTTTTTCTTTTTTGACATCCCGAAACATACTTTTTTTTACTAGTTGCCATAGACATATGCTTATTATTTTTATAAATTATAAATATTTCATAAAGTAAAAAATAGTAGTACTATTTTATACTTGGGTATTATCTACTAAAAAAATAATAAACGAAAAATATTAAAGATAAAGGTTCACCGCCCACGAATATCATGGCATGATGAATGACAATACGCATTGTACAGGATAACACGATTAGTCACGATACACGAACGTATTTTCGAATACGAAAAGCAGAAAAGAACATAAAAACATAATATTTTTCAAATCATAATAATATTATGAATATTATAAATTATAATGTACAAAAATTATATGAGCCATAATGCCCATAATAAGTACTATTTCAATCATTTAGATTGCTCTACCAAAATTACCTAACAAGTTTATTTATAGAATTCAATTATATTATCTATTGACTATTATAAAATATTATTATTTGAAATACAAGACATATTTTGTTGTATTATGCTCTATACTAAATTAAAGATAGCTATTTTGTAGAGTTCATTTTTCTGAAAATATTGACGTTTTAACATTTTAATTTCATTAATCTCTTGATTTTTAATATTTTTTCTAGTTTCGAGAAAAACATTGAAAGCGTTCGCCGGCCGTACGAATACACGGGCCACATGTTTAATACGATACCACTATCTTATTAAATAACTCGCAGTGTTTTTCAAAACTAGAAAAATTATTAAAAACCAAGAGATTAATGATTGAAACGTCAATATTTTCAGAAAAATGATTTTTTTTTGAAAATAAATAAAAAAATATACTTTTCAACTTTTTTACTAAAACATTAAAATATGAAATATTTGTAGTTCTTGTCCCTGTGAATCTTATTAAAAACCAGAATTATGATATTTTCATTATTTCAGGAGATATTACAATGGGTAAATCTTCACAGGACACTGTATATAGTTACAACTTATAATATCTTGTAACATTTATCAATTATCACAAGTCAAAAATTATACAATTATAATTATTATTTATTAAATTATACATTAAAATGAATAAAGTATAAGTTATAAATTTTATAAAAATTATTTTTATAGTGATCAAACCTTTGAATTGAAAGTAATTTTGACACATTAATTAAGCTGCTTTATCTTCTATAAAATACAATAGACAAAGTAATATCAGTTATCACCAATGTCCCCAGGACCCCAATCAACAGTTTTGTTCAATTTATGAGATAGAGAGTCAACAAATAAATTTTATTTCTGTAAATCTCTTTAGTGGGTTTGTTACTAATCATTTTTAATACAAATTTAGCGGTATTAGTTCTTATGTTGGATAAAAATGTAGGGTAGTGTTTAAATGTTTACTTTTGTCGCAGCAAAAGCTAATGCAAATAATGTAGAATGTAAATAATACAGAACATGTATTTTAAATTTTACTATGACCTGATGGCTGATAGGTACATACAAAGATTTAAAACATATAGGTTCTTTTTCATTTACTTTAATATTCTTAAATCCTGAATGCTTTTTCAAAAGGATTCTGATGAACGAGACTTGAATTTCAATCGAATGTAATATAATATATATTTTCAATATAATTAATAATTATCGTCTTATTTCTAAGTTAAAAATAGTAACGAAGAATACGCATTGTTATATTTACCTACACCTCTTTTTCTTTGGAGTTAATTTTGTATAAGTTATGACATGACTTAATGAATAATTCAAAAAAAAATAACTTTTTAAGAAAATAATTTTTTAAATTATAAACTTCAGTTTTTTTAAAAAAAAAGCTAATTGTTTTTCAGTTGTTTTTGTGTAACTTCCAATGTAAAATTGTGTGAAAACTTTTTTAAATACTTTCAGGTATAATGAACACATTAAAAAAAAAAATTTAAATGACCATGAGTTACTTATTTTTTTAAATTATCTGTAAAATTGTTTTAGTTTTTTTTTATAACACTAATTTTCTAGAAGTGCTGACCAAAATGAGAACGTAGAACATATATTTTTTACTTTCCTAATTAACATAATATCAAGAAATTCTAAGTTCTAATCTTTATAACTTATAAACATATAATCTGCATATCTGCATTTGTATGCCATTCTGAACAGTCCTACAGTCCTCAAATTTACATCTAATTGTCAAAGGGATACAATTTTTTTTAAGGAAGATTAAAATATAAACAAATCAGAAACGAAAAAATAAAATTAGTTTAATTTGTCGGTATGGATTGAACAGCTTTTCAACATTACAGGTGCCAGTACAACTACGTTTCAGATTTATAGTTTGATTTTGTCAGAAATGGGTGACATTTTTTATAAGGATTTTTTAAAATTAATGGTCAGTTAATACAAAACATGAATCTGATACAACAAATTAAGTTGATCTGATGAAAAAATTATACTCGAAATTATATTATAAGTTTACGGGTATTAGAACAAGTCAATACTCACTCCTCACTACTTACCATATTATACAATATACAAACTACAATTAATTTAGTCGTGTACCCGTACAGCCGTACAGGTGTTTATGCGTCTTTCTTTCTTTGTTTTTTAACCGCCGTTTTGAATTTAAGCGGAAATTATCATAAGAATCGTATATTATCCTGCTCTTCTTTTATTCACGATATTAATTATTTCAAACTCCAACCATAGTTTAATGAAGTAAATCGTTCGTTTCGCTGCCAGCTGGTTACTGTTAACCACTCAACAATCTCAAATTCTCAACAACTCAACTGCTGGTTAGTGTTAATGTGAAATAGTGTTTATCTTATTGGTTTATACTCGTAAACTAAGCGGTACAATTATTCGTCCTTTACACGATCGATTTCCTGTTTGTCAACATAGTAGATCCGCATTCAGCGAAACATACGTATCACATAGGTAGTCGTAAACTCCGATACTCCGGATGGCGGATATTTGTGTAATACGATCACAAAATAGAATGATATTCCGATACTCGTATACCTATTATATAATGTACGAAACAATAGATTATTTGGGTGTATGCCAGGTACCCTCGATTACCGAACGCCGAGCACATCCATTCGTACGGGCATCCAAAATCGTGATACAATTGTAAATTTGTAATCCATCGTCTATCGATAGTGAACATCGAAATCGCTCGATTGTTATAGCGGGTATCGGTCGTAGCAGTCGCCTGCAAGGCTGTAACGCCTGCAACTATCAATCCGTCGCCCCGTCGGCCGTCGCCACTCGCAACAGGCTCACGATACTACAGCTGCTGCTACTGCTGCTCCCGGTGTCCAAGTCCTATTGTATACCAATAACATTATTATTATTGTACCTATCGCGGACTCCAGTAACCGATACTAAAATGCGCCGTGTAACTGTATCGGCAATAATATTTTAATTTTAATCGAGTTGCCCGTTGGCCGTGACGGACACCGCTATTCCGCCTATTCCACGACTGTCCACAATAACAATAATACGTTCGTCGTCAGAGAGTCCGTTTCGTAATATTATTACCGATTGTTGTTGTTAATTATACCAATAAAGTATTGTGATGATGCTATTTTGCGAATACCGTCGAGGATGTTTGACTCATCAGACCCGAATTGTTACGATGATTCGATAGCTGTAAAAATAATTGGTACGTATTGACTTTACACGTTGATGTATTACGTAAATATGATATCATGACACTTGGTAATACTTAATAATATTGGCGTATGCTTTTGATCATTCTTAATTTGTTTTTGTCAACCTTTGATTTGTCTTTAGACGGTTTATTACTTTATTAAATAAATAATTTGTACCTTCATTAGCTGCACTTAGTAAAAGCATTGAAATTAATTTACTTAATAGGACAATTTACATAGGTTACCTATAGGTACCTATTGCATAATCCTTGCTAATAAATTACTTACACCTATTGCAAAATAAAATTTACTTAGAAAATGAGGAAAAACCTATATAGATATGTATGTAATCGGAAATTAATTAGTTTTGTAATATCTTAGGTAGATACATGGTGTATATTTAATTAAAATTTAAGCAAATAAAAAATTATCCTAAAATCCAACTACTAGATAAGACACTTTTTGGACACTTGAAAGAGTAAAGAGAAACAGATAAACGAGTACATGAATTAGTTGGATAATACCATATTATTAAAATACAAATAATCTTTATTACAAATCAATTTACCACCAACGAGTACATAACAACTAGTTATAAATTAAGTTGTAGTTTAATAGAATATATTAATAAACGTTATGACTATATTACAATAAAAACAGAAAAGATATATATGGAAATAACATGTTTGGTGTTATTATATTTTTAAAATATCTAGCATTTCAAAATAGTTAAAAAAATTTTAATTTTATATAATTTATACTTAATTATTATTTTTAATACAAATAAATAATGAAGTTTTATATTTTTAATGCAAACATGTTGCCAAGTCTAAAAATTTGAAAATGAATTATTTATTTAAAATTGTTGTAAAATAGTTTTGTGTTATTGATTATGTTGCCACTAACATTAATGTATTTGAGGGTGAATACTGTAAAGTTTTTAGAAATTTTTTGTATGTATAAATGAGTTTTATTCCTCGAATTAATTATATTGATTTTAAGATTTAAGTGTTTTATTAATTTGGGGCTATCTATAATATTAAGATAATTTTTGTGCAGACATTTTAGATTTAGCATTTTGAATCTATTATTTAACAATATTATATATTACATATTAGCAAAAAAACACAATATCATACTTAGATTTGGGTTATCTATGTTATCTGTTACATTAGGGACATACAAATTATTTAAAGTTTTTTGTATCTTTGAAATGTTAACTGTGAAGTGCTAGGTTAAGCGTTAAAGTATTGAGTTATAGTTACAATGTCAAATAAACTTGTATATAGCATGCTGGTAAAGTATAATAATTTAAGAATATGTTTACCATGTATATCTTTATGTATACTCTTCAAAACGCTTAGTTTTGCTAGAATCTTATTAATTTTATTTATAATATCGTAACCAAATACATTTTGTAAAATAGTTGTATAAAGTATCATTAGCCTAGATTTATAGTATAATATTAAATTAAATAAATCAATTGATATCAAAAAATATTTTTTCTATTTTAATTGATTACTAGTGTTTTTTTGAAGTATACAGTATACACTGAATAGTTATTTACCTTATTATACAAAATTCATTGAAATAAGTAAATAAATTATAAAAACTGTTGTATTCGTATATTTTAAAATATCTAAAAGGTATTATTGTTATCTTATATAGTGTGTATTTTGTATCGTACCTACTTATATTAAAAGAATTTTTAATGAAATACATGCAAGTACTTTTATTCTAATTTTTTATATTGGCATATTGATATTTAATAAACATTTCTTTGTATTATACTCAGACCTTGCTGATATTATTGTTTATTTTACATAGTTAGATTTTAAATATAGTGGCAAAAAGGTATAATATGTAAATACCTACTTGGTCTTACAGAATTTCTATTAATTGCTATGTCATCTAAAATTAACATTATTTTTTATATTATTATCATATTACTTCTTTACATAACAATAATTAGTTATGAATCAGTCATTTAATATCAAGGTCAAATATTTGTTATAATGGTATACAAAACAATTAAGGCAGTTTTACTGTCAATCACATTTTTTTTTTTGAAATAGTTATAATTCATATTAAGTTTTAAGTGTAGCATATAAATATAAGACTACTATTGCATTTTAATTAATATTTATTAAATTAAATTATTTTATTTTTTATTTTACCTAGGTACTTATACATTTTGTTACTATATTTTTGTATATTTATACCATTTAAAAAGATAATCTAAAACTCTTAACTCATATATTTAAATTGTATTAATTAAAAGCTTATAATACATTTATTTATTTTAATTATTATCAATTTCCCATAGTTGTATTATAATTTTAGATACTATTATGTATGTGTCTTATAATAATAAATTAATATCTTTAGTTAATAATGTTATATGATACTATAACAGGTGGGTATTCAAAAATGTTATGAAGCTGACCATATGTCAATTTGTCCAAAAATCCCCTTTTAAAAACATATACATTACTTGTACCTATTAAATTTCAATGAGTTTCCTTGATTCTTGTATAATATGTATTACTATATAAGCATAATATTATTAAATTTATTTTAATATTGGACTGAGTAAGATATATATTATTAAGGTACTATGTTGTTTTATCAATACATGGATAATATTATTGATTGATATTACATAGCAGTAGTATCAATAATTATATTTTATATGTTTCAAAGTAGTTGAGTTTTATTAGTGAAGTGTGCACTTTAATTTACTGTCACATATTTAAACAAATTATAAATCTTATTTTATAATTATTTTGTTTCCATAAGCATGCTATGTTTACTGTTTATAAATAATTTAATTTAGTTATAATTTTCAATAATAACAATATTCTAGCTGTTTCACATACTTTTTTTTATTTCAGTGCTTCAGAGAAATGATCAAATTATTGAACATTGTTGTATTTAAATAAATGTTACATAAATTTACTGTATGCTTAAATAAACAAATTATTTGGTTTAAATATTTATATTTTTTAATATTTGTTTTCTATTAAGTACTATGGTATTCATTTTTAATTAATTGTGTTCTATAACTTCAGGTTTTTACTTGAAATTTATATATTATTAATGGAGAACATTTGTAATTGCTTTCTAGTTAATGTTATATATAACAGCTTAGTATTAAGATGCAGGAAAGTGCTAGATATGGTCCAGTTGCTATAATAGTGGCATGACAGGTTGCTAACAGTGTAATACTTTTTATATTGTTTTCTCCTTGTTAGTATTGCCATATTTTATTTTACTCAAACCAGAACAAACATTTTTGTTTAGTTTTCATGGAAAGAATCTTACCACTTCTCCAGGGTCAACCACCAGTTTTAATATCTTATTTTTTTGTACTGGAATACCACACATTATGGTCAGCATTCTAAAACATGTGTTTATATTATAGGAAAAGCTTACTCAATGTTAGTAGTTGAAATGAGTAATCAATAAAATAATCAATTAGCAATATGTGATAACAAAAGTAAAAGTGAAAATATTGAATGTATTTGTCCATAATTATTATTACCAAGCTAGAAAATTAATTTTAAAATAGAGTTTGTCATTCAATCAAGTAGTTAACTTGATTTTCTATCATTTATTTAAACAATATTGCTTTGTATTATAAATGTACAAGATTAATTGTTAACATTAATTATTGAAGTTTGATTCTGGAACAATTAGCTATCCTGAAATACTATTGAAACAATGAGATATTATATTAAAATCCTTTACAATCTCCAAAATACCAAAACATATGAAAATTGTAGATTATGTTTTAATTATACATGCTATGGATTATGATTATTAATAGATTGTGGCTTGTAATACAAATTTACTATATAGTTAACTTTTTTTTCTTATTTTAAGGACGTTAACTGTACATAAAAATGGCGCTAACAGACGATGGAGATGATAAAGAATGGCTTCATAGCCTTCTAGTAGATGTTCAACTTGAACATTTCCTCAGTCGAATCATTGAAGAACTTCAAGTTAGTAATAATTTTTTATAAGTTATTGTGTTGGTATTTATTAAATGTTTAATATCTGTTTAGATAACTAGATTAACTCATTTTGAGTATGTTAAACCAGAAGATTTGGAAAATATTGGTATTAGTAAACCAGCAGCTCGAAGGTTATTAGAAGCTGTAAAAAAACGTAAAGGTGCTGAGCGAAGACATAAAATTTTGTCAATTTTGGGTGGAACACAAGCGAACAAACATTCAACAGGAACATTAAAAAAAAATACATCTACAACTGAATCTGCTCAACCATCAGCTCTATCCCTTACTTGTTTAATCCTAGAAAAGGATATAAAGTAAATAAATGTTGTTTAACTATGAATTATTACTTATTAATTATAATGGTCATGTTTAGGTTATCTGAAAAAATTGGTGATGGTTCATTTGGAATTGTGAGTCGTGGAGAATGGACCACTTCAACTGGGCGTGTTGTACAAGTTGCTGTCAAGATGTTAAAACAAGATGTACCATCATTGCCACAAATGTTTGAAGATTTTGTCAAAGAAGTTCAAGCTATGCACACATTAGATCACATGCATCTTATAAAGTACTTTATTACAATTTATAAATAAATTTGTATTTAGTGAAAACTAATTTTAATAATATTTAAAGATAAAATATTAGGTCAAATATAGAGTTCATATTTTGGGTCTGAATTGTGGTCTGGATTAAAACATGTAGAAAACAAAATTTGAATTTTGGTTGGGAAATACAATTATTATGTTCTAAATGTTTTTGACACATTTTAAAAATTCAAATATATTGGGATATGGAGATTGATTTTCAGTTTTGACTTTAGAATTGAAAGATTTACTTCCATTTTTCTTTTCCTAAACATAATTGTCAAAAGCTGCCTAGGTGTGATTGGAAAAGTAACACTATAGTCAATATAGTTATTGACAAAATAATCACTAAATTCAGTTACACTTGAATCCATAAGTTGTTCAGTAATTAATTCCAAAAACATATTATCCACTTCATCTGGAGAGAAAAAAGTCAATCCTAATCTTACAATTTTTCTCCATCAGGCTTGACTAAGATGAATTTTGCATTTAATCAAAGTAGTGATAGGGTATTCTTTAATTGCAGCTTGAAGAATTTCTTTTTCAAAGTCAGAAACTATATATTGTGTCTAAAACATTAAATTTGTTTCTAAATATTTACTTTTCAGCATAGATATAACAATTTTGTACAATAAAACCTTTTTATCTTTTAATAAATCAAGTGCAATATGAACTTATTTGTTATTTTTAAAACCAAATCTGCTGAAAGAATTTTGTACAATAGTCAAACATGCCATCCACAAAAATAGTCTCAATCACTGCCTATGGATTTCAAATTACTTTTCCAAAAAAATATTATTACATTACTTGATTTATCATTTAATATTACTAAATTTTCCCCTTTTGTAGATGGCACTTTGTCCATATCCAAATAGTCATTTACGTCATCCATGCATTTATTTTAGTAAATTTGATAATCTTTGTATTATAGCACAATTAATATTTTTCCTTAAAAATGAATAATTTGACACTAAAATAAATATTTAAATATATTATATAATATTTTCTAATTTTTTTCTTTATTTTATTGGCATTGTACACATTTTAAAATTAACAATTAATATAATATATTATATTAGTTATGATAAATTCCAAGATCAATGAATAAGAATTTTTTTTATACACATACCTATGTGAATTGTATCTTTATCTGTTAATGTTTCAAAATATTAACATCTTTCTCCACCTCTAGACAAATTATTCTCCTTGACTTTTTCAAAAATGATAATTCATCACTTTATTAGTCTTACTTTTTATAAAGTTATTTACCTTATATCTATTTAATATTTGAATACTATCTGGTTCATGATTTGTATGATCATTTGTTATTCTTGAAAATACGTGTTCTTACTTTTTTAGCTTGTAATGTACTGCTTTTCATTCAAATTTTTAATAGTGCAATTTCAGGACATTTTCCCATTTTTAGACTAAAATATTGTTTATATTTAAAATTACTTAATAAAAGTATAATATTTTTAAAATTAAAATAAATATGACATCTTGCTATAAATTAAAAGCTTTAACACTGCCTTACTGCAATTTGGATTAGTATTTATCAGATAATCAATAATTGAATATGAACCACAATTAAGACAGTAATTTTACCTTCAATATTTTTACGATCTCAACTCAGACATATCATATTTTAGATTCACATCTTGCATAGTGACAGTTCATTCAGTTTAATATAGTACCATTAATATACTATAGTCTATTATAGCAACACAATAATGAATTATTGGTTTTTTAATAATGAGTAAAATTTGATTAACTATTTTACAACTTAAACATCACCAATAAATAATTTTTGAGTATTGTAAAAGTAGATAGTTATTATTTTTTATTCAATTAACTTTTTACGTCTAATATTAATTATTTGTTTAAACCTGTAAGAAATCATTAATGCGACTTTGATATTAAAATTGTTGTTTTATTGATCTAAATAATATTTAATGGATTTTATACATATATGTACATATATTTATTTTTATTTTTACAAGTAATTTAATTTTGTATGTTTAGGTTGTATGGAATTGTTTTAACTCAGCCAATGATGATGGTAACTGAACTAGCTGCTCTAGGTAGTCTTAGAGATTATTTAAGAAAACAATGTGGCCATATTATGATTACTGATTTATGGGATTATGCTCTACAAGTTGCTACTGGCATGGAATATCTTGAAAAAAAAAGGTGTATTCATAGAGACTTAGCATGTCGAAATATATTGCTTACTACACCTCACCAGGTACTTTTTTATTTATTATTACTTTAGTGTATACCTTATAAATTTTAATCCTATTAATTTTTTTATAATCTAGGTAAAAATTGGCGATTTTGGACTAATGCGATTATTACCAATGGAAGAAGATTGTTATGTTATGACTGAAAGACGAAGAGTACCATTTCCTTGGTGTGCACCTGAAAGTTTACGTACTAGACAATTTTCACATGCTTCTGATACATGGATGTATGGTGTTGTGCTTTGGGAAATGTTTACTGGTGGTGAAGAACCTTGGGCAGGTCTTGATGCCTCTCAAGTACTATCCAAACTTGTTAGAGAACGTCAACGTTTAGAGCAACCAGAAGCATGTCCAATAAATTTATATAGATTAATGCAACAAGTAAGTTAACAATATTAAATTCTTTCTTTAAATTTAAATAAAAAAATTTCATATTTTATTTCTAGTGTTGGATTCTGGATCCAGGTGAACGCCCAAGTTTTAAAAGCATTAGAAATTATTTGAAAAGTAACTCACCAAACATTGTTAAAGCTACATCAGCTTCGGTATCCACTGAATTTTGTGATGACTCTAGTAAATTAGAAATAGAAGTAGGAGATAGAATTATTGTAATTGATGGTCAACCTGATCATTACTGGTGGAAAGGACAAAATTTGAGAACTTTTCAAATTGGAAACTTTGCTAGGTAAAATAAAATTTATATTATTATCTAATATATATATATATCTTTGTAGTAACAAATGATCATTATTCAAATTAATTTGATACATTTATATAGACGATCAGTTGATCCAATGAGACGGAAAGCATCAGACGATATCAGCAAACCCCTTCGAAATTCTTTTATTCATACTGGCCATCATGGTGATGCCAGCGGAAAAAATTGGGGCTTTCATGATAAAATTGATCAAGTCTATTTGAACAATCCTATGGAGCCACCAGATTTATTAGGTGGTCGTCCGAAAATTGTAGAAACTGGTCCTCCTATACTACCAAGTCGAAAAAATTCAGACCTAGTTGAAAAAAATGTGCGATCTAAAGCAGAAAAATCCAAAACTACTGTGCTTACGTCTATACTTCCGTCAAACAAACAATTCAACTATTCCAAGCTTACAGATGGCCGTAAAAGAAGTTTACGACCGGCTCCTGGTAGACCTCCTGGTCCATTTCCTCAGCTTCCAAATAACGAACAAGTTTTGGTTGATTTAGACGGATGTACACCTCCACCAATAAACCATAATACCAGTAATTCTTCATCCATCAACTCAAATTTATCTATTCTTGATCAGCCAATTGATGTTGCAGAAAGTTAGTATTTCTTAACAGATATGAATTATCTAAGTAATATCAAAGCCGTTGTCTTATTATCTGAATGTTTTTTTTTCAGCTGATAATTCTGAACCATTTAATTATAATCACACATACTCAAATGTCAGTGGATTATTTTCTTCTGAACACTCTACTGATCCATTTGATACTTCTATCTTTGAGACTACCACCAATGCTGTCCAAAAATGTCCTCCTTATTCTGATACACACATTTTACAATACAATGAGCCTGTTTTGACTAATACTCCCAAACTTGATATGAACTTTATTGCTGAACTTGAAAAAAGTTTAGGTAAAAAAGAAGCACAAGCTAACACTAATCAAATTGTGTTGGCACCTCCTAATGTGGCTCCAAAAAAATTAAATACAGAACTTTTAAATTCAGCTATTCCTCGACCTTCAAGTTCCATAAGTAATCTAACTAGTGGCTCAAACACATCTAGTTATTATTCAACGACAGAACTTGATATGTCATTATTCGTTTCTAAGTATGATTCAGATCCAATATATGCAGCTAACCTGAATATGGCAGAAAATAAAGTCAAAGAGTTGTGCATAAGTGATATAACATCACATAAAAATATCAATAATACAGCTTCTGATTATAGAAATGATATATATTCGAATGTCAAGACTGATAATTTAACTGTTGCTTCAAATTATAATTCACCTTACTATAGTCCACCAGTAGACCTGTCAAGGTACTATAGTCAAACACCCAACATGTATCAAATTGTTCCAGATCACAATACGGTAAATAATAATATAGCAAGAATGTGATGCCCATATTGTTTCCAACTTACAAACTTACAACAAAGCAATTTTTATTCAGTATATCCATTATATATTAGTTTTAATATTATAATAAATTGACTAAAGTTATTATCAGATTATCTAACTGTAAAAATATTATTTTTCATTTTTCGTAGGGTATTTTTCTTTTTTTTAAAGTGAGATGAACGTTTTTAAATTTTACTATTTTACTTATCTAAAACTCAGTATATTTATTAAAATATAAAATAAATCAACAAGAAAATACTGATAATATTCTTACTTTTTAAACTTTTATTATATATTAATTTACTACAATATTAAAACCAACAACACAAAATAGGTTCTGTCAAATACAAATTTGCTTTGTTATAAATATTTTGCTGGACAATGTTAGCACATGCGGGCATCATGTGTAAAAAAAATTTATTTTCCTGCTGTTATTAATATTTGTTTTTATTTTAGTCTGATTCCTCTGTATCTCAGCTTTGTAGTTATTTTAATAACACAGTGACCGAAGTAGAATGTTTAGATGCTTTAGAAGCTACATGTTGGAATTTCCAGGAGAGTGTAAAATATCTAAAAATTAACAATCTTTTAAGGTAAGTAAATCGATCATAAGCACGATGACACACATTTAAGAAAACAGTTTAATGAATTAATGTTATTGAATTATATTATAACTTTATACCTGGTGTTTTTAGATTAGGAATGGCATCTAGAGAAGCTTGTGTTACTGCTCTGAACAACTGTAATTGGAATGTAGAAGAAGCTGCTTCTACTCTATGTGATGCTGTTTGAACCAACCATTTATAGAAAGAATAGGTTTCTTCACCAATATCAGAAACACTTTATTTTTCCCTAAGGGAAATGTTTACTATTGAATTATTCAATTTATGTAATATAGTCTATATTTTAAAATTAAGTATACCTGTGATAAAAGTTATTTCCATATTAAATAGTTAGCCATCAAAAAGTATAATTATAAATAACACTTTATTAGTATTATCGTTTTAGATAAATGTATAAAAATCAAAAGCATCACAAAACTTACTTTTAACTTTTTATTTATTCTATTTTTTTATATGTATAAATTCTTAAATAATCTTTATTTTGTCTTCATGTTTTACCAAAATACTCATTCTACAAACTCATTAGCATGCTTAATAATTTATTTTATATAAAATCTATGTTCAAGGAAAGTATTATTTTAATTGAACAAATATGAATTATATAATTATTAATCACATCACAAATGACTAATGGACTTTTTTAAAAAAGTCAGTATTGATCAAAACGTTTTGTTTATGTTATATTAAAATTTGTGCCCAAATTCAGTATTTTATTTCTTAATTGTATTTAAATTAATTAATCTATTTAATATAACATAAATATTGTTATAAGAGAACAATTTTTTTTGTATTTAACTATTTTTGAACAAATTACTTATATAACAAATGTATTAATGTATTATATTAATTATCAAACATCCAAATTCTTAAAACATACTTGAATATTTTATGTTAAATCTAATGCAGTTGAAAGTTAAATTTATGTAAACTTTAATGTTACATAGAATAAGTATTTTTATTCTCTGTACTTTTTTTTCAAATTACCAGGGTGTTCTTTTTTATTTTCTCAGTATAATAGAAATATTTTAATTTAATATATTATTTATACACTTAATTGAAAACATCTACTCTAATAAAGTTTTGTGTTTATGATGAAGTTGTAGGTTTCTACAGTTGTAATACATTTAATGATCAAAGTATTTACTATTTAGTATTTTTATTAAAATATTAATTTTAACAACAATGTTAATGTTTATAATTAAACTGTCTTTAAAAGTTTCAACAGAGTATCATTTATCCGAATTCACCTATTAATGTACCAGCATTATAAATTATGTTAAATCTAATGAAATATATATTAAAATTACAAAACAAAATTGTTATTAACTATTTGTGTTGTTTTTAGCTCATCGGACAAAATTTACGCCATATAATATTTATTATTATTTATTATATTAACTAATTACTAATATTGTTTAAAAGTAAAAAAGTAAAATAAGAACATAAATTATAATATTATAGCCTTATATATATTTGTAGTAGGTGTATTAAATTAATAAGATTAAAAATATATCTATTTCCTATTTAAAAGTAATGACCTAATTATTGTTTAAAAATGCATTATAATAAATTATTACTATATAGAAATAATTGTTTCGTTAGTTATTTCAACATAATAAATTATTATAATAGAGTTTGTGTACCTAACTAGTGGTTATGACTTATGACTTGACAACACTTCAAGGAGGGGAGGAATGAATTCGTAACATGACACAATTAATGATTATTACTTCTTTGAGATTACTAATGGAGCATATATTATTGTATATATTTTGTATGGGTATCTTTTTATTATGGTTATATTTTATAAATTAAATGTAGTACTTACCAATATATTCTGGTTATTTTTATTATTGAACAGTAAATAATTTTAAATTGAGTCATTCTGTATTTACAATTCATAACTTGTATTCGCCACTTAAGTATCTGTTATTCTTATATTTTGTAGCAAACATTTTTGATGGCTTGATACTATACTTATGGAGTTAGAATATATAATAAAAAAACCACTTTAATCATTATTCGAAAAATAGTGCATATTAAAGTTACGTAATATGCACTATTTTTTGTTCGTACATTATTAATACAAATTTAGACGAAAATAAATATTCAAACGAAGAATTATAATTTTAGTTATTTTGTCGTAATTTTAATGTATTATATACATGATGACATTCCAATAAATGCAATGTTTTCGGTTCAAACATCAGCCTACATTATACGGTGATTCAATATCGACTCAAAAGTTAATAAAAATAGTAACATATTATGATTTAAATATATATTCTTATAATAATTAAATGATAATAAAAGTTATATTTATTGAACAGAAATATACATAATACAATTAATATATAGTTATTATTAAAATGGATCTAAATATATTATTGTTTTTAATGGATTAAACACTTAATTCAATGATAATTTAGTAAGAATATTGGTGATATTACCTATTATAAATGTTTAATATGACATAATTAATTCGCTTAATTTGAATCTAGTTTAGAACACGTTGTACAATTCACAATTTTTCCATCCATCAATAATTAAATTTGTTACTGGATATTTTTTACAACCACAGTTGCATTGGAGATCATCGGTATCCAGAAATTCTAAATATATTCCGCTGTAGTATTTTTTTGCATAAGCTCCCTGTAAAAAAAAAAAAAGAATAATATAAATAATAATTTACTAAAAATAGCAAAACACTATATCCTATAGTTCCAGTTATGCGTATAACCATAGGGTTATATTTATAACTATATTTTAATATTAAAATTATTTAAAAAACTTTTGACTATGAGTAATTGAAAAGACAAATATATTTCCGGATATGTATTTTTTCAAGATAGGTTCCTTTAAGTGTTTATTAATTATATTATTATAATATTTTTACTTGATCATATGAAAGTTTTGAAGGGTTCCCGCACCATCGAGATGAATTTACTTTATCGTCGCAATACTGTAATTAAAACGAAAATGTAATTTTCAGATTAATTCCATAAATATGTAAAATCTAAAAAGAAGGAGATACCTATACAAAACACTACGATCTAAATACTATTTGTAAAATTCTTAAAAATTCTTATTTCAAATGCATAAAAAAGTGTGTACCTATGTATTTTTATATTTTTATACAGATATATATTTTGTGTGGTATTGTATTAAATTTTTAAGTATTTTTACCCTGCAAATAATTTGTAATCGGCATTTCTAAATAAAAAAAACTAAAAACTTCTAAAATATCTAGTCTAAAACAAAAAAAAAGATTTGAAATATTTAGAAAATGTTATCATGAATTAGAAACGATGGTACAAACATTTGGTTATAATTTTGAGTATCTATGGAAAATCAAAGCATTTTATCAATAATTTATTGTGTACCAATAAACAAAAAAAAATCACATCGTGATAAAATCAATACATTCATCATTCTATTCAGAATCTAAAATATATTTTTTTTTCTAAATTTCTAAATTTCGTATAATCTCAAGAAAGAAATGCAATGTTTTGCGATTTATGTTCATGTTTAATTATTATAAATGTTATGGATTATAATTCTGAAACTCTTATATAAGTATGTTTGTATATGAATATAATTATTTATATAAGAATTATAAACTAACGTATAACTAATTAAAATATCTATGTATATAGTGCTAACATAGGTGCTAACAATCATTTTCGTTGAGAATCGTATTTCTTTATTTTAAGAATTATCATTGAATTCAAATTTAACACACACATTATAATGGATTACTGCTCAACGACGAGGTTCATTTGACACCTACTATAAAGTTGAGTGGTTACATCTCTTCTCCTTTTTAAATATAACCATATAATTATTTATAGAGATATAAGATAATAGATAAACCATACTAAAGAATAAGTAGTGACAGTCTTATAGTTTTTATCAGCTAGGTCTTCTGGTTTTATTACAGATACTTGCATCTTAGCAAACAATTTTGATTGATCCACAGCTGATTTAGTTACAAGACTTGTAACTTGATCCTAATTAATAATTAGTAATTATTTTATTCTTTTCAAATTAGCGAATGTCACCTATATTTAAAAAAGAGTACATACAATAGAGGCCATAGTTTCACTAGTTATTGGACTCAACCCGTATTTTTTTATATTTTCATCACAATCGTTTAAATTTGCCAAATTAATGACATAATAATCTATTTTTTCATTTATCAATGTAAAGTCAATACCTTAAAGAATGTAAATATTGTAATTAGAATATAAAAAAATAATTTATGAAGTATAAAAATATCCAATAAAAATGTATATTACTTACAAGTTTTATTTAAAATCTGATCCGTTACTTCAAATACTAGACCAATTTTTAATCCATCTACTTGGTTTTTATCGAAGTGATAAAATCTCTTAACTTTTGTGATACATTCTGTATGTCACACTAGAACAAAATTATATTATCACTTTTGTATCATAAAATTATTTTTTTTTGCATAGATTTTATTCTTTTAACTATGAGTTATAATGATACATTGATACGTTAAAGTATAAATAGTCCTGGTACGTAATTATGTATAAATTAAGCACTTAAACTTGGCTTAACTTCAGATCACACATCAGATATAATTAAAAACTACGGGTGCAAATCAAAACAAGTATTAGTTGTTAATTAATTTCATTTTGTACATCATATTTCAAAAAATAAAATACAATTTTAATAATATCGATAATAATATGATGCAATATACTTTTATTCTTTTTGATGTATATTCTTAAAAAAAATCTATGGAAGAAATTATAAAATTTTAACTGTTGTAAATTTGACGGTTTTTTTTACACGAACAAAATTAAGTTTTTAAATTAAATTTACATTACAAATTATAAACGCGTATGTACAATTTTATGCGAAATTAATAATGTCTTATTTTACTTACATCTAATATGAATGGAAACCAAATAAAAAGACCACTAAATTTGTATTTATTTAAAAAATTGACTAATGGATCCAATATTTGAGTTTTATTTTCATTTACATTCAAATGATTAAATATTGAGCTCCAATCTTCATCGTACATGAATCCAAGGCTTAAGTTAACAGTTTTATTAGCTTCTGTCAAACTTTTAATTGCACCTATATTTATTAAAATATAATCACATTTAAAGATAGAGTATTCAATATACAGTTTTGATTAGTTAACTCATTTTATTGTAATTCATAAATACCTACCCAAACTTGTTTGGTTACTACTGTTAACTATAACTATCAGTTTCAAGTTTTATTTTATAATGGTTAACTAATAGCAGTGATTTAACATTATTATATACTTTTTCGATTTTACAATGTTGATTTTATTATTATATTATATTGTATTTATTTTGTTCGATCGAGTTTGTTACGGTGGACTAATGCACACATTTAAAAAGTTCTTACTCGCCCCACATTTTTTTTTTAACCTACGAGTAATAACATCTTCATCATGCTCCTTGGTACTTCACAAACAATAAGTTTCAAAGAGATCAAAATTTCTACACTTAGTAAAATTATATTATTTTAAATTTCACACCAATGTTACGTGCTCTGACATCTTAGATATTTAACCACGGCTACACCACCACTGCATATCAGTTGCTGATTAGTCCACCACACCAACTAAAAATCTCACGATAACCCATTAATAAAACAACACTATTCTTCACTTAACTCATCAGTGATGTTTGTAGATGTCTCAAAAGAGTAGCTAAGAAACTTACTAAAATAAAAATTATAATAATATAATTATAAAGTATTCGGCCGGGTGCTAACGCTAAATGCCTGCCCATAAATGTTACTCTCCTGTCACTAACCCCTATAAACTCATTTAATATAATAATGTATTATTGTATAGATTTTAAATTATTTTAAATAAATAGATAAAAAAAATATAGTGTTTGTAATCAGTTATCAGCTAGTTAGAGAATTAGATCTAATATTTCAAGTATTGAATAATTAATTATTTTTTTAATAGTTATCAATAGTGAAGTTCAAAGGTGTACATCGCAACATTTTTTGTGCACAATTCTCCTATATGTAGCTCAATATTTGATATTTATTTTAAATACCAATTTTAAAAATAAACATTTTATTTTAGATTATGATATATTATACTTATATAGTTATATGTTTCTAAATAAAAATAATAATAATTTTAAAATTGAAAATAATGTCCTTCAAATCCTAATATTAACCGAACCTCGAAATGTTTTTGAAAATATTTATTTTTATAAAGATAAATACTAAATTTATCACTATTGTCTGTTAAATAGATCATCCTATATATATTACAAGTAGGCTGAAGTAGCAATTTGTACATCCCAACCAGAGCCGTGCCATGGGGGGGGGGCATGCGCCCCCGGACGCATGGTTTAAAGAGGTGCCAAAAATGTTATCATATTTTAAACTATACATAAATTAAATAAGAGGGAATATTTTTAATTTTGTTATGTGCGCCAAATCTTAACGGCACAACTCTGATCCTAACATCCTAAATAACATAAGAAACGCGTGAAATATAGAATATAATCAATGATAGGTATGTATGTGTATTTAAAAGATTTATAATTACTTTCGTCTTTTTCCATTACATAGGTACAATCACTACCATCATCACCGTCAAAAGCAAATAGACCTACTGAATATATGTCACAACGTTCTGGCAATTCGTTTAAATTGAATACAAAATTACTTTCCCATATTTCTCCAGCTAAAAGGTAAACTACTGGCTTTGAATTTTTATCTTTAACAAAATACACATATTATAAATATGTATTTACACCAGATACAATTAATAATAAAGCATAAAAATAAACCATTTATTTTAATAATTTGGTTCATTTAATCGAGATCAACAAAAATATTCTTACATAATATTTAATATACATATTAAGCACGTAATATCTATAAGTCGTTTTATTACATTGTAAATGCTTATGCAAAAAATAAAATTAAAAAAGTATGAAATAAAAATGTAATTACCTTGTGTTATAATTAATGGAGAATAATAAAATATGCTCAAAATAATCACTAATATAATTTTCATTTTAATAAATTAAATGCATGAGGTATATAGGATTTTATTCAAAAGATTTAAAATTGTTAACTATTATAGACTAACAGTTTATTGTAAAAACAAATTTAAATGGATTATTTATAATTTTTTATTTACTAATAATGTTCATAATTAATAACTAAAATTAGAACATCTGCGATATAAATTCGTTAAATTAATATTGTACATTATAGTATTAAATTATAATTTATGTGAGTAAATAATACATTATAAAATAATGATCATTTAAAATTTAGATAAAATATTCTATTATTTATTGGTTGTGTTATTAGAATGGAGAATAAATTATTAATGAAAATGTGTTGGGAATTAGTATTATTTTATTTTGCTTCAGAAATGTCACTATAATCTATAATGAAATAGTTATAATTGGAGTTATACAAGTAATCTTATATACTCGTACTCCAATCATAAAAATATGTATATCAGCGGTTAATTTAAATTTAAATAATAAAATATAATGTATTTGACATTTTTTAAGCTATTTATAGATACGAGAATTTTCTGATTTTTAGATTCTGATGTACAAACCGGCACTGGCTATAACTAAAGGGAACTGGAACTCAAATATGAGGGCGTTAACATCTAGTATTTTTCAGATATTTTTTCAAAATGTTTGAACAATTATATTTTCTTTTGAAGCTACATTATTTAGCTATTCTGTCTTAAAATTTTCAATAAACACTTCACTACTTCATTAACAATTTAACTCTTATTTATGACTATTTAATTTGTTACTGTGCGTTGCATTACTTAATTTTTTTTTACCATATTGTGTCCAATAATTATTTCTTTTGAATATTCAGTAAATTATTTTTTTCCCTATAAGTTTTTTTTAGTTTTTACAGATTGTTTCTAATAACCCTATTAAAACTAACTTGATTGTTGTAATAATTTGTTATTTTTCGTGAAGCACTTGCAGATTTTTCATTTTTTTTTTTTTTTGATAGATCATGAAAAAATTTTTGTGCTAATTAAAAAAACTTAAAATCTACGCAATAAAAATATTTGTACCTAATTTGAGTCTCCTTATATTTCGTCTTATTTAAATAATTGTAGTCAATAACAGGTTCAGTGACGGATCGTTAATTTTAATTTTAATAAAAGAAGATAAAATATTTTATTGTTCAATTAAATTAAAGGTTTGGATTGAAGGTTGGAGCAGAGCATTTTGTAGTGGACCAGTTTTGGTAGTGATAGGCTCAGCACGATTAAACGACTAAGTCCACTTTGTCGTAGGTCTGTTTCTATGATGATAAGTTTGAAGCAAATTAACAACACGTCATAAAATGAAAAATAAAGTTTATTTACTGAGACAAGAAAAGATGGCCATTAATGTCGTTAATGTAAAACGACTCCACTAATCTATGCATAAATGTGGTCAAAGCATATCCAATTCGAAAAAGAATCTACGACCCTTTTTATACAGAAAATATGGGCGTAGTCCCCACGAGCGTGTCATAGTAAATAGGAAAATACCCAAAAGTATTTGTAAGTAGAATTATTTATAAACCATTTTCTTGTAGTAAAAACTTTATAAAATGTACTTTGTTTAGGATTGAATTCCACATGAAAAATACAGCAGGCTAGAGTTTTTGCATCGCATATTTAATCAATCTCGGACACATCCAAGATGTTTACAACGTGTGATGTGATGTATGTATATGGTACACGAGAAGTTGTTTTTTTTGCGCACCTTTCACATGTAGTTAAATTTTAATAAATTTAATATTCTGCTGACTTCCTCATATTCAACATCGCTTTATTCCAAAGATAATTGGTGATAATTACTATCGAATCATTTATTCGTTTTCCGATTCTTGTTGTTCTATTTAGAGTTTGAATTTAAAAAAATCCAATGTTGACTAATCCAGACTAATCCTGTGTCAACTATATCCATTTCATTTGTCATATGTTTATTGTTAACTCCAAGAGCATGGCACAACATATACATGATAGCATGGGTGTGGGGGCTTGGCCCAGCATGTAAATTGTTGGAATGTATGAGAGGGGTGGGGTGGTAAGGCCTGGCGGCTGGCACGTATGTAATATGGGAAGATGGGAGGAGAGGGGCTAAGGTTAGTCATATACATGATATGTATGGATAGGAGATGGTGCAAGGCTAGTCTCTTAAGTGATATGTAAGGTGAAAGGGTGGAGAGACGCTTAGGCGAATTTTGGGATTTTTTAAGTTTTTAGACCATGATTTTTAACGAATTATGTGTACTGGTCCTCTGATTTATAAGAATTTATAGGCTTTTTAAGTTTTTGGACCATGAATTCCAAGGTTTTTTGTGTTCTACACCAATATATTCAAGGTTTTTTTTGTGTGAAGAAGTTTTTGGCCCATGAATTGTAAGGAATTTAGTACTTAACATCAAGAAATTCAAGGATTAATGGGAATTTTAAGTTTTTAGACCATGATTTTCAATGATTTATGTGATCTTCCGCTCTGATTTTTCAGAATTAATGAATTCTATATGTTTTTATACTATGATTTCTAATAGTTTTTATATTATATACAAAGATATTTGATGATTTTTGGGGTTTACAAATTTTCAGCCCATGAATTTCAAGGAACTTAGTTTTTTGTGTCCAACACTAAGATATTTAAGGATTTATGTGGTTTGCGAGTTTTCAGACCATGATTTCTATGGATTTTTTGCTTTTACGTTCTTATTTTCAGTGATTAATGGGGTTTGAAAGTTTTTAGCCCATAGTTTACTAGGAATTTAGTACATAACACCAAGACATTCAAGGATTTATGAGAATTTTAAGTTATTAGACCGTGAATTTCAAGGGTTTTTTGCTGTTACGTCATGATTTTCAAGAAGAGTTTGAAAGTTTTTAGACAATAATTTACAAGGAACTAAGTGGCCAACATCAAGACATTCAATGATTTTTGGGGTTTTTTCAAGAAGTATTTAACATTTCGATCTTACCCAAAGATTTTTAATAATTTACGGGTTCTTTGAGTTTTTAGACTATTTTTTCCATGTTTTATAAGGTCTATCATAGTCTTTTAATTTAAATTCTCAAAAACTTTGATGGCTTAGTGTTGGGCACTTAGTTCTTGTAAATCATGGGCTAAAAACTTTTAAACCCTATTATTCTATGACAATCAGAGGGTACAATCAAATAATCTAAAAATATCATGGTCTAAAAACTTAATAATCCTAAAAATCCTTGAATGTCTTTATGTTGGGAAATAAATTCCTTGAAATTCATAGGCTGAAAACTAGTAAACCCCAGAAATCCTCGAATATCTTGGTGTATAACACAAAATACCTTGGAAATCTTGGTACAAAAACTTTAGAAGCCCATAAGTTTTTAAAAATCAGAATGTCAGTTCACATAATTCCTTAAAAATCATAGTCTAAAAACTTGAAAATCCCAAAAATTTTAAAATACCTTGTTGTATGATACAAAAAACCTTGGAAATGATGATCTAAAAACTTAGAGAGCTCACAAATTCTTAAAAATCAGAGCGTAAAATCACAAAATGGTTTCGACATATGTTGTGAACAACAACGAACAGAAAAACAATACTAAATAGATAGCCGTCCAACATACGCACCGTCAAAAATATCGCGACCGTTGTGAACTGCATGTAGGCGACCGAGGTGAAAAGGAGCGTCCCTTGAAAAGTATTACTAACCTAGGACAGTGGTACTAGGAAACGCGAGCACAGGTTGACGAAGTCCGAACACCACTGTCGGCACGAGACGGCTCACTCATATCACTCATGCATCGTGAACACCACAGCTTACAACGACCGCATCAGCCCGCGCTCTGTAGCATAAAAACGAATTAAAGGTCATGGGTTGTAACCACTGAAAACAAAATCGACGAATGTCGATGGCCTGTACCGATAACCAAGACGAGTCATAAACATTAATATATCGGTCACTGATTGACAATAATACTATATATATAATATTGCGTCACTGCTGTAACGAAATACATTCATACTAACAACAATATGCACAACGGACGTATCTAATACGGCATAATTACAAGGTGACCTATCCGCGTTCGCACTGGTAGGATGAGTCATTTAGGCGTGAGGCGTCGTCCGGAAAAACTGCATATAAAGGCCGTATTGATAACGAAACTGATGTGTCACAGATAAAAAAAACTCAGCCGACGCACAAACGATCGGTATATTGGTGATGGAAAGCAACACGAACACCAAAACGAATGGGATATCGTCGGGAGGCTATGTTATATTATAAAATAATATAATTTATTATGACCTATAACTCACCGGTCCATAAGAATTAGTAGTAACTTTACCTGTACAAATTACTTTCAAACTCTTCTAACGAATATTTGATTTATTTATTCTTAAAATGGTATAGTCATAACCATCTAAATTATTATAAAAAGAGAAGACGTTTGTGACGTTGTTAGGGGTAATGGCCAATGGGTAATATCTGGATCTACTGAACCAATTTTGAAATTTCTTTCACCAATAGAAAGCCACATTCTTTATGAGTATCATAGGCATAAATTTAGTCCGATAAAATTAATTATTAATTAAAAAATTAATAATTAAAATAAACGTGTAAATTGTACACCTACTTGTATACGGCACGGCGGTCCATGGGTTTCAAGCTACCCGCAACCTAACCTTTTTCTTTTTTTTCTTTTTTTTTTTATTAAACAAAACAAGGTCCTCGGCTTCTGTGGCCATTAGACGAATGTTATGTTATACAATATTATACATGATTAGACATTTATATATAATTACAATTAAAATAATCTAAAAAAGAAAAGACTGAGTAATTATTGATTAAATTTTGTTGAGTAGTCCTGTGTTACGGAGAAATTCCAGGGTCGTTGTGAGATTGCTCGGCTCGGGGCTGAGTGATTCGGGTAGCTGGTCCGGGAGGTTCAATTCCCTCCTTTCTTTTTCATAGCCCCGGCTCCGAGAGGATATGTTTGACAGTGAGAGAGGAACCGCAATAGGTACAGTCAGGGGGTTCTTCTCTTTTCATGAGATGTTGGTGGGTGATATGTGTTTGTCCTATCCTGAGTAATGGTTGTCTCTTGTTTCCTGGATATGTTTGCAGGGAACGGCCAAGGGTGTGTCATTCGTTTGATCTCATGTAACTTAGTTGTCTGTTCTGCCCATTTGTTTTCTAATTGGTTGTGTGTATCTTTAGCTATGATTCTCTTAACGTCCTGGTATGTGAAATCCTGGGACGTAAAAGGGTTGTCGGCCAGGTGAGCTAGTTTGGCGGCCTTGTCGGCGAGTTCATTGCCTTCTATATTGCAGTGGCCGGGAATCCACATGTAGGATATTTGTTTACCGGCAAGGGTAGCGGTAGTATGTCCGTTGTGAATTTTTCTTGCTAAATCAGTTGGTTTCCACTGGTTCTCTGGATGCTATTGAGGATGGATAGTCTAACCACTGAGTTATGTACCGATTCCAGTATTCTGAGGTGGGAGGGTTTGTCGGTGGATATTAAAGAGGCTCCGTAATCTACTTTGGAAAGGATAAGTGATTTGTGGATTTTCAGTAGCATTTGCGTTTATGCTCCCCACTGTGTGTGAGAAGTGTTTTAAATAAATCAATTATAGAAATACAGGATTTTTTAATATGTTGTATGTAAGGGCGCCATATTGCTTTGGAGTCGAAGATTCCCCGCAGGGTTTTGACTTGAGTTTGGTTCTTGATGGTGTGATTTCCCATTTTTATTACTATATTTTCCTTTTTTCTTTTTTAGTTAATGAGTATGAGGCTGGTTTTATTCGGCGAGAATCGGAAACCAGACTTTTTGGACCAGGATTCAAGTTTATTGGTTGAATCTTGTAGCAATTGTTGAATAGTGTTGCTATTGGTGCTGCGGCAGATGATATTGAAATCATCAGCGTATAACAGAGGGATATTGGGATTGTGTATTCCTTCGGAAATGTCATTGATGGCAATTAGGAATAGCGTCACTGAAATAGTGAATCCTTGGGGTACACCATTGTTTTGTGTAAATATATCAGATATGACGTTAGAGGTTTTAACCTGAAAAGTACGGGTGTCGAGGAAATTATTTATGAAGTCTAACTTTTTCTTTTGTGTGTGTTTTATTGGCGTGTGGATATGACCATGTAGGTATGTTCTATCATATAAAAACATTCAGGTATTTAATAAAAATAGATACCTACTAATTACGAGTTTATAGTTGTATTAGAATAATAGTATTATAAATACTTTTAAAATACTTTTATTGTAAATAAGTAGAAATATTTTATATTTCCTTTATATAAAAATTATAACTCATTTATTATTTTTAATTTATTATAACATTAAATATGATATTTCTATTAATATTTAAATGTATAAAGAAAATGAATTACTAAAAATAAAAACAATTTAAAAGTACCTAACTAATATATCTCTGTATAGAAATTTGGTGTACGACGGGTTTGATGTTCTTGATGCATTTCAAAACTACTCAACTGATTTTTATAAAATTATGATCAATGTATATAATTTTGTCTCCGTCATAAGATAGAATAGTTTTATCCCGATTAATGACCTCAATATATTACCCCTTTATTATGTTTAGGGCTGTGTGATTATTTAATCAATTTTTTGAATAATAGATTATTTTTAACGAATGATACATAATCGGTTAATTGATTGAAAAAACGCACTACTGGGCGGGACAGTTATGTAAAGTTGATATGTCGAAAATATCATCTATACATCAAATCAGAAAACCAAAAATAGTTTTTATCCTTACGCTAAATATAACCATTAGACAACCAAACTTAACACGGATCCATTTTGTACTGGCAACAAAGTGCACGGGGACAGTTAGTATTTAATAATTTAAGATTTAGTTTATAGTTGTTAAGTTTTGGTTCATAGTGTATGTATTTCGGAGTGTAAATATTATGTTCTACTGTGTCATCAAACCCATGTCTCATACTGATTGCGATCACGATTCACGATCTAAAGTTTTGAGTAGTTTAATTTAATCTTATCTTCTAAAATATATTTTCAGGTTTATTCATACTGTATAAAATGTCCTAGATCGATTTTTACTAATTTATTTTAACCGTACATAGTGTCCGTTTACCATATTATATCCACCTATTAGTGGCTACTTTCTGTAATAATACAAGTCACGATAAATTGTAATTTCCTAAAATACAGTTTACATGTGACACGACAGTTATTTTTTCAATACTTACAAAACTTTTAAGCGATTTAAACATTCATATAAATCATTATTATATAGGTAGCTAACATTCTTATTTAAAAGACTTTCGACTAGAAATATCCATTCATAGTGTTAAATTAGCTGCAGACAGTATGTTGAAACACTTTGATTAGTTCGATTAGATGTTATATACATCATTATTGTGTTGCTTTATAATGTAAATTATTTGTACAATATGGCAGACAACCCGAGTAATGTTATACACATAATGTATTATTATTATAAAGTACATTCTTATTATTATATCGATCGTCAATATTTTTCGTTATCTCAAACTACTATAACATTTGTTATATTCTATATAAATAACTATTACACATTAAACACACTATATGATTAACTAACGTAATATATACACACTCGACACATTTTACACGTCCGAATTATTACTTAATATATTAAAATGACACACGGCACTAATTCGATATTGTCCATCAACGCAAGCGAACCAGCAATAAAATTATTAACAGCTATCTACCAAACTGTAAAATATATTTAAAATATATAATTATTATAGATGTATAAACCAAACGTGTTTTATTAATGATAAATACCTCATACCAGTGCTCTAACCCCCCAGCTACGGAAAACATATGAGGAATAGACAATCTTCCCTGTATAACTAATGTCGTAATAAAGTTCCCCCGACCACGTTACACTACGTTGAAATCCCCTTAAATCTATCATTATTAATAATGTTTGAGGTCATTCAATTGAATGCAAATTCTTATCTGTTGTTATTATTGAAACTCAATGATCTATAATAATATAGGATAACATAGAATAACGATTTTAGTTATTTTGTAATAATTTAAAATTATTCGTTTGAACTTTTACTGGGAAATTTTTTTTTGGTAAATCATAGGTAATATTTTACTATAATAATGCAACCAGCTGATCTTTACAATATTTAAATTAATTTAGAACTATTATCTATTTATACTGTATGTCGCCTGTCATATTTTTAATACTTAAATTAATAAGCAATATAAATATAAAATAAATTATGATTAGTATTATACACACCATATGTACTTGCATAAACCAAAAACATATTTTTCTATTTATTTGACACTGGTACTTTTATACGTTTTTTACATAAATTAATAATTATAATAGACAAACTTTTAATTTATTTATTAGTTTTAGAACAAAAACATTTAAAATAGTATGTATAACAATATGCTATTTTAAACTACTATAATAATATTTTATATTTATTATGCTATAGTATTGTTCATAATTTTTAACTTTAAACTGTCCACAAGTGTTATATGTGTATATAATTATGGCTATTTTGAATAGTCTATATTTAACGATTCAAACATATTCCATATCTTCGTTTATGATTTACGAAATAAAATATTTGAAGTGACAGAATTTCCGTGTTTTAAAATCAGAATCCTTAAATTTTTACACTCCAAAACTATTATTGATTTTATACATGTAAAACAATTTTATTTAACTGAAAGTGTTAAATCTTAATTAGCTCCTCAGTTAATTTACTAAAAGATCATCCAAGTGGTCAGTTGCATATTTGTATCAATCCATATAGACTACCAAAATATTTTTTAGTTTTAAATATGTATTCTTGTAATAATTAATTACTAATAGTATAAAAAATTCAATGTTTTTAGTAAAAATGAAATAATCCTATCATATTAGTAATACCTAGTAAAATAAATACGATAATAGAAATGTACATAAATATATCATACAACAATATATTATGTAATTAAAAATTATATTTATTGTAAAGAAATATACATTATATTTAAAAGTACCTAATATAGTTATTAATTAAATTAATTTAAATATATTATTGTTTTTAATGGATTAAAAATTTAAATTAATAATAATTTAGTAAGAATATTGATGATATTACCTATTATAAATGTTTAAAGTGACATAATTAAATCGGTTAATTTTTATCTAGTTTAGAACACGCTGTAAAATCACTATTTTGCCATCCATCAATAATTAAATTTGTTACTGGAAAATTTTTACAACCACAGTTACATTGGAAATCATCTGCATCCAGACATTCTATGAATATTCCATTATAGAATTGTTTTACATAAGCTCCCTGAAAAATATAATAAAACTGTATAAATAATAATTTAATAACAATAGCCAAACACTATATTCTATAGTCCTAACTATGTAGATAACCCTGACATGGTGATACAAATTCAGAAATTAATTTGTACCTATTCTAGAAAAACTATATTTTAATTTTGAAATTATTTAAAAAACTTTTAACTACTAGTAATTGAAAAGGTAAATATATTCCTGGATAGTCTCTTTTCAAGATAGGTTCTTTTTAACATTTATCTATTATTTTATTAGTTTATTTACTTGATCATATGAAAGTTTTGAAGGGTTCCCACACAATTTAGATGACTTTGCTAGATCGTTGTCACCACAATACTGTAATTAAAACAAGAATGTAATTTTCAGATTAAATCTACAAATGTATAAAATATAAAACTAAGAAGATATAAAAAAAAACTACGATCTAAGTACTATTTGTACGTTATACTTTGAAAACATTTAAAATATTCTATACGTGGAATGGATTGGAACAAATGTACCTCATAAAATGTTTGTCCACTTCTAAACTTAAAAAAACACAACATAAAAACTAATTAACTATTTTTCTTCATTCAAAAATTAAAGAAAAAAAAATTATAAGAATATTGTAAATTAAATAATAAATTAGTGTAAATAATGTAAATAGTATCTATCGTAGTTTAAACTTTGGAGGTTAAAGTAAAAAAATCCAGAACATTTATTTTTAAATTATGTAGTTTTTTTCGGGAACTTATAATTAATGTTTAACATAATCGTATTCGTTAATTATGTTTGTTGAGTACTAATGTCATATTTTTGACTTATTTTCATTTTTGTGTGAATAGGTATCTGCAGCTCTTATTTGTATATATCTTTGAAATAGGTTGAGTATTTTGTTCAATATATTTTATATTTTTTAACAGATATTAATAAATAAAAAAAACTAGACAATTTTTAAAACATCTTATGTTTAAAAATAAGTATATTTGAGATATTTTGAAAATGTTATAGTAAATAGAAAACGATAACAAAAAACATTTGGTTAAAATTTCAAGTACCTATGAAAAATCGAAGCATTTTATCTATAATATTATCTTATATATAATATATAAAAAAAAACTCATTATGATAAAATCAATACATTCATCGCTCCGCTCAGAATCTAAAATGTACAATTATTTATAATTTTATAAATTTTATATATTTTAACAAAGAAATGTAATAATTTGCATGAATTTATGGTTATATAATTTAAATATTGTAAATGAAGGATAACAATTTTAATTACTTCGTAATAATTCAAAAAATATTATTTGTATAGACTTAAAACTCTTATATAAGTATATTAGTATATTATGTCTATAATTATATTTCATACTCACAATAACATTTTCAATTTTTTATTAATTTAAACGAACGCAGTGGCGTAATCAAGATTTTTTTCGGAGGGAGGGGGGCTAATCAATTTTTGTAAAATACAATTTAAGATTTTTGTAGCGATTTTTATAGATCATTAAAAACTAAAATCATTTTTAAATTTTCTTAATATTTCGAAGGGTTGGGGAGTGCTCAGTACCCTCAGCCCCGCTGGCTACGCCACTGAACTAACGTATAACTAATTTTAAATAAATTACTATAATAGCTATATGTATAATATATTATATATAGTGCTAAGTGCTGACAAACCATCTTCGTTGAGAATCGTTTTTGTATATGTAAAGATTTTATTGTATTCAAACATATATGATTACAACAACTTACTTCTCAATGACGAGGTTCATTTAACACTTATATTGTATAGTAAAGCAGTTACCTACTCTCTCCCATTTTAAACATAACCATATAATTATTTAGAGATAACAAGATTAATCATACTATAGAATAAGTTGTGACAGTCAAAGTGTGTTTTTCAACAAGACATTGTGGAATTAGTACAGATACTGGTAAATTAGCAAATAATTTTGATTGATCTATAGTTGAATTAGTTACAACACATGTAACTTGATCCTGCAGAATAATAATTAGTAATTATTTTTATTTCTTTTAAACTAGCAAATGTTACCTATTATTTAAAAATAAGTACGTACAATAGCTACCATAGTTTCACTAGTTATTGGACTCAACCCGTTTTTTTTTGAATTTTCATCACAATTATTTAAATTTACCAAATTAATGACATAATAATCTATTTTTTCATTTAACAATGTAAAGTCAATACCTTAAAGAATGTAATTATTGTAATTAGAATATAAAAAAATAATTTACGAACATAAAAATATTCAATAAAAATGTATATTACTTACGGGTTTTATTTAAAATCTGATCCGATACATAAAATATTAGACCAACTTTTAATCCTTTTACTTTGTTTTTAATCGAAGTGACAAAGTCGCTTATTTTTTGAGACATATTTTGTATGCCACTCTAAACAAAATTATATCATAATCAATCAAAATAAATAATACATAATATATACATTTTTGTATAAAACCTTTATTTTTATTTTGCATAAATATTATTCTTTTAAGGGGATAAATTCGATTGAGTTATTAAAGAATTCCGTAGGAGTGCATTACTATAATAATAGTTAAACATTATTATAGTAATCAGAATTACGTGATAACCCATATTTTAACTACCATCGACCTGGCAGTGACTTGATGGAAGTCGGTGACAAAAATATTATTTTACTACCATGTTATTATTATCTTGCTTTCATACTGGTGCATGACATGTATAAATAAAAATTCAATTAATATCAAAGAAGATATGGATATCCAAAAATTAAATGAAACGTAAACATAAACAAATGGGCAAATGGATACCGCTCCTCATATAATATAATATGTACATTAATTTCAAGTAAAATTATTAGAAATGATTTGGTTTTAAACTTAGGAAAGTCGGTTTTAAACCTAATTAAAAGTGTTCCAGCATTTTTTATACTAACCGGAAAAACTGGAAAAAAGTGTAGGAAAACAAGAATTATTACGCAACACCTGATTTTGATAGAATTGAATTATTTTTTGGTGTAACTCAAAAACCAATAAACATAGGTACTTGAAATTTTAACAGAATATTTAAGATTGCATTTGTTGTATATGATAAAATCTTCAAAACATTTAAGCTATTTTTAGATATATCTATTTTTTTTTTATAAATTGCACGAAAAAAATTTTGTTCGAATAAAAACTTTAAAAACTCAATAGAAGGTTATAATCATTATAAAGTAATATAATTGCTGTATTTTAAAATATCCTAGATTGACTGACCATCTTCGCTTTGAATTATTTTTTATGTACAATGAGATTTATAATGATACGTTATTACGTTAAAGTATAACAAGTACCTACTGGTGGCTGGTGCGTCATTATGTAAATGAAGCACTTAAACTCAGATCATATATCAGGTATAATTAAAAAAATTACAGATACAAATCAACATAAAAATTAGTCGTCAATTAATTGAGTTTAGCACGTCAAGTTTCAAAAGAAGAAACATCATGTTTTTGATAATACCTATAATGATAAGTTGGAATATACCCATTACCTATTGTTGAGTATTAAATTTTATGACTACTTCAGTCTTTAGTCAAAAAAATAATCACTGCAGTATTGGAGACAGTAAGAAAAAAATAAACACTCGGGTATGCAGAAAAATGATATATTCAGTTAAATATCTTTTCAAGATAATTATTTTAATACTTTACATTAAATCGCGTATACCTTAGCCAGCACTCATCGATTTACAACTGTCAATGCGTTATCGATAATTACCCATAGTACCAACTTTCCGTCGAGGCTGTCGGTTACACACATACGTCTATCATATAATATAAATATTATACAGGACAGACGTCCCGAAGATATTCGGAACAGATACATCGATAACGCATTGCCACCGTGCTTATAAATACACATACATAAAACAATAACCAAAAAAAAACTACCACAATTTCTGATTCTTTACAAAGCCTAATAAATTCTAAAAAAAAAACCGATGAAAAATTTTCAAAATGTTGATTGTTATAAATTTATGGTTATTTTAAATATGATCAAAATTAACCATAAACATTGAATTTAAAGAGAATTTTTAAATATGTACGATTTTATGCGAAATTAATTATGTCTTATATAACTTACATCTAACATATCGCTAAAAGACATAAGAAGACCACCGAGTTTGTATTTATTTAAAAAATTGACTAATGGATCCAATATTTGAGTTTTATTTTCATTTACATTTAAATGATTAAATATTGAACTCCAATCATCTTCGTACATGAATCCAGACCTTAGGTAAACAGTTTTATTAGCTTCTGTCAAACTTTTAATTGCATCTATATTTATTAAAATATAATTATAATTAGAAGGAGTATTTAATATACAGTATTTATTAGTTAACTCATTTTATTGTAATTCATAAATACCTAACCTTACTGTTATTTTATATAACAATATTTTTTTTAAAGTATTCCATTTTAAATAATGATATGTTATAACTTATAGTATGTTCCTTTATAAAATAGTAGTGGTTTTAAAACTGAAAATAATATCATACAATTCTATATATTGGCTTGAAACTCAAAGTGTTTTTGAAAACATTTGTTTTTATAATGATAAATATTAAATTTATCACTATTGTATGTTATACAGACCATCCCATATTATGCATTACAAATAGGTTGAAGTAGCCATTTATACATCCCAAATAACATAAGAAACGCGTGAACTATAGTGTATAATCAATGATATGCATGTGTATTTAAAAGATTTATAATTACTTTCATCTTTTTCCATCACATAGATACAATTATCATCGTCAAAATTAAATTGACCTACTGTAAATATGTCACAACGTTCTGGCAATTCGTTTAACTTGAATACATAATTACTTTCCCATATTTCTCCAGTTATAATGCAAACTACTGGTTTTGCACATTTATCTTAAACACATTACACGTATCATAAATATATATTTATAATGGATACAATTAATAATAAAACAAAACAAAAAAACCATTTATTTTAATAATTAGAATAATTTGGTTTATTTAATTGAGATCAACAAAAATATTCTTACATAATATGTAATATTCATATTAAGCACGCAATATCTATGGTATCATAGTAACTGTAAGTCGTTTTATTACTTTGTAAATGCTTTTGCGAAAAAAAAATAATACAGAATAAAAATTTAAATACCTTGTGTTGTAATCAGTGGAGAATAATAAAATATGCTCAAAATAATCACTAATATAATTTTCATTTTAATAAATAAAATTAATGAGGTGTACTGTTTACTGTTCCTTATAGACTATAGCAGTTTATTGTAAAAACAATTTTAAATGGATTTTCAACTTAATCATTATTTATAATTTTCTATTTACTAATAATGTTCATAATTAATACCTAAAATTAGAACATCTGCAAAATAAGTTCATTAAATTATTATTGTACATTATGGCATTAAATTATAATTTATGCGAGTAAATAATAGACTATAAATTAATGATCATTTAAATTGTAAATAAAATGTTCTATTATTTATTGGTTGTACATACTGAAGCGTTTAATACCGAGTAGATTGCCATGAAGTGGTGGCATACTCGGACGCACGTCAATATAAAAACGGCCTGGTGTACGACGTTTACGCATTGCAACGGAACTCACAACCAACGGTCAGCATGTCTTTGAGTGCTGCAGTGACAACGTCTAGTTACGGTGGTACGGTGGTAGTGAACGAGATCCATATATATATTATATAATATATCCTGACTGTGGCTGTGGTGACGATAAGTTGACATAAGTACATCACTGACATCGTGTTACGGACTAAACGGGGCACATTAAATTGCATCGGCATCGGCATACGCTCGGAATGCTGCATGTATATACATTATACATGTCAATCTGGTGCTTGCCTCACCGGCCGGTAATTTCATTGGGAATTGGGATTGCCGTTAACCACCGTAACGCTGACCTGTGAAAAGTTTCCGCCGCCGTCGTAACGTACCACTATCACCGTAATATTTGGTATTGTAGTCGGGCATGCCGACTATTAACCGCGCTTTTATAGCTAACCACCATTCCGTCAAAGTCTTTGGGTGGCCAAATAAAGTGCATAGTGGACTTATACCAACATAAGTAGCTTATGTATTGCAGTGGCGTCATTTGTATCACGAAAGATATACATTTGCATAATTAAAATCAAATATTTTAGTAATTTGGTCCACTTTATAAATTTATTGGTCTGAATAATTGATAGTATAGCTTGCGCTTAAAGTGGCATGCTTTATATGCCACGTATATAAAAAAAAATTGAAATGAAACCACTGACTTATTGTAGCATTTTCTCCGTGTGTTGCAGTTATCCTGTTCGACGATAGCACATGAGGTCGACTTACGAACGACCGGTATATAATATGTGATGACAATGCAAATTACAAACCAAGACGAATGGTGAATTGTTGAACGACTACACATTTTACGCAACAAAACAATAAATGATTTTAAGTGTATCAATACACTCGTCACTTAATCAACACTAATTTTTAGTTATATATATTACCTATCATTTATTTTTCAATATTTATAAAACTTTTAAGCGATTATAATCTTCTATAAAAAAAGAACATAATTAGTACCTTTAAGACCTAATACTCTTTTTCAAAATACTTTTAACTAAAAATATCTATTCAGCTATATATTATTATGTTCTCGACTAACGATATGCTACACCGAGTGTCATGTTAAATCAGCTGTAGATAGTATGTTAAAACACTTCGATTAGACATTATAACATATTATTATCCCATTTTATACGTGAGAAAATGCACTTACTAATCTGGCTATCCAAATCAATAATTCTGGTCGACCAACGTTCACACATTTTCGCTTACGATGTGGATTAGGACTACTGGGGAAACCACAATAAAAAAAACGCGCCTTGTGTAATACCTCATAAACAACATGACGATATAATTGTATATCGTTTAACAATAAAGGTGGTGAGGAAAATTACACAACACTATTATCTTATTATCTTATATAAAGAATTTATTAAATACCATTCACGGACTTAAATATATCTTAGTCCGTGATACCAATTAATCGTATACTCGATTGTTTTTTAATTACACTATCTTACAGTTGACTGGGTAGTATAATAATGATGTTTACATAGATTATATTTATTTTATAAGTTATATTATTATTTAAAGTTTAGTTTAATTTTGTACTTAACACTCGTCAAATTTAATTTAACGATTTATCATTATATACGAAAAACGATTCTGAGCGTTGACGACCTGTCACATCGGCTTTTTATTGACAAATTGCATAATATATTTCATAATATATTGATATTGTTATAAAAGTAATTTATTTTGTTAAAATTATTATTACAGTTGGTTGATTACATTTTTTTTCGAAAACATGTTTTTTCAGAAATGTATTATTAAATTTTATTGTTTTTAATGGTTATAATAACTTAAATCTAAAAAATAACCATTGTAAATGGTTACTAATTTATTTACTTTTAAGTTTCCTCGAATAATGTTTAAGAATTATAACAAAACAATTAACATCGTTATTCATTGTTAGAAAAAAAACTAAAAAATTATAATTTCGTATATCATGCAACAATATTTAATTTCCTTAAAATTTAACTTTAATTATACAAATATAACCACTTAAAAAGTTGGCAATGCATTATCTTTAGAAATAATTCTCATTTATTAAATTGAATGTTAATATGTTATAATGTTACATTAATTAATATTAGATATACCAATGCATTTATTTTATATTTGTTTTAATTTCCAACACTATTTACTATTATTTGCTATTTAAATTATTTATATTGCAGATATTTATTGTTTATAATATATTAGTTATTGTTACTGTGTATAATTTATATAAAAATACTTTTTACATAAAATTATTTACCTACCAATTTTGTTTATTATTAATAATTCATATATCGTACAAACTATATAAAACTTATAAGACAAAACCTAGTGGTATAATTTTAAAATTTATGTTGGGGAGCAAAATTTTCAATGGTTACCCTCATTTAAGTATTATATAAAGAGTTCTGAGGTGGTAAAGAGTTTAATAGTTTATTATAAATTATTAAAATAAAAACATTGTATTACAGGTGTGTCTGTACCCTTTGATTCTTTTTAATTTCGCCACTGACTAAACCATTAAAATCTATATTCTTTAGCGCCCAGCCACCGACGCTCGAAATAAAATCTTATATCTTATTTTATGGCATCCAAAACGTATTAAAATGCAACTAATCATACTATATTATACTAAATTACTAGTAGATTATCAAAAATCTTATCTGTGAAAAATAGTATCCTGACTATAATTCAATAATACCGTGGTCTTAGAAAAGATATCTTCTAAGACCGTGAATAATACCATTGATAAAAATAATGTGATTGTATTAAACATGTGGCCCGCGTGCTCGTATGGCCGGCGAACGCTTTCACTACTTTCAGTATAATTCATAGTTTTTCTCGAAGTTAGAAAAATTATTAAAAATCAGATTAATGAAATTAAAATAATAAAATCTTGAAACGCCAATATTTTCAAAAAAATGAACTCTATAAAATGGTTATCTTCAATTTTTTTGAAAATAATTAAATAAAAAAATATATTTTTTTAGTTTTTAAAAAACATTAAAATAAATTAAAACATGAAATATTTGTAATTATTGTCCCCATGAAACTTATTAAAAAATCAGAATTATGATATCTTCATTATTTCAGGAGATATTGCAATGGGTAAATCCTCACGGGACTCTCTGTATAATTAAATACAATTTTATATTTGACTTAATTTTCCAGAGAACTTTGTATACTTATTAACTTTTCTAAAATTAAAACAATATTTTATAAATGACATAGTTTAACACATTTGCACATAATAATCTATACAAATTATTATTAATTACATATTAAAATAAATTGTTTCTATTTTGAGATATTGATTATAGTTAGTGTACAACTAGATATATATTAGACCCCTAGTAACCTATGGTCTGTGAAGATAATTATTATTTAATTAACTTATATTAATGTATAATTCATTAGTTAATATTATAGTCATAGTTTATTAGAGTAATGTATGTAGGTATAGTAGTCTAATAAATTATTAAATGAATAATAGAATTTGCTTACTTGCGTATTAAACATATTATAAATCTAAATATGTATATATGTATATAAATAATATAACAATTTAATATTATCAGTTATTACTTATTATATTAAAAAAATATGCAAATTTAGTTGTTAAATGCAAGAGACTTATAATATCATAGTTCACAATGTAATTATGTTATTCATAAAGAAAACAATACTTTGTTGTAATTTAAAACTCATATTTTGTGTTTAAAAATAATTTGTAATTTTATATTGTAGGTATTTATCTCTGTTCTTAAAGAAATGTAATGATACTTAAAACAAAATAAATTTGTTAAAATATAATATGGTTAACTTTTTACGAGTAAATTAAAAAAATACCTATGCACTATATTGATATAATGATAATAGTAATTTGTTTTGGATTTCAAAACATAACTTGATTTATTAGCTTTGTTCATTTAAATAATGTGTAACTGTAAATTATTTAAATTTGATAAGTTGACCTGTAGAGCCTAGGAGAATAATGAATAATAAATTAATAATTTGATAAGTCTGTTTAACATTACTTATTTGTTATTAAGAATAAACGTATTACAATATACTATAGAAATCGGAAGTATGTATACATGTCATGTTTATGAATTTATACAATAATTTAATGTTATTACTTTTTGGTCTTACTATTTTAAGCAATTGATATATTTAATTATTTTGAACTACCTAATCAAGATCAGGGACAGTCATTCAAGATTACTGTGTAAGGTATTCATTTAATACGAGTTTAATAATCTAAACATCATTGCTATGCATGTCTTAATATTTTATTATTATTAATTACATCCAGTACTTCATTACGATAAAGTATAAAATTGCAGATTTATTTCAAAGGAATACATAGGAGGTACTTACTTAGAAGTTAGAAGAGAATATAATATATGCTTGGATACGATATTCCCAGCTTTAGTTTAAGTTTTGTGTATTAAAAAACTTAATAAACATGTTTAATTTAGCATTGAACAATGGTTCGTTTAATTACGTCTTTTTCACAATAATTATTGGTTAAATTAAAATTTATCAATGCGTAATATATTATGATATAATATATTAAAAATAAGTTTAAATAAATAAAATAATTATTATTAAGTTAGGCGGCTAGTGATGATACGACTTGTTATTCATTCCTATAAAAAATAGTCTACCTACCGGATATAATATTTAAATATTTTGTTACCGCGACACTGATAAAAACAATTTTTTTTTTTTTTAATGCCAAGTATTTTTATTTTGCCCTGCGAGCAAGTGAAAGATAAGCAGTCGAGTCGATAGCAAATAACAATTAAAAATTAAACGATCTTGTTTTTTCACCTTCACCGTCATTAGAACTTGGGTATCACCGCGCCAATCACCTTGTTGCTCACGATCTACATATGGCCAACCTGTCGGCTTTCTGTCGGCACTTGGCCGGTCGATTGGCAGTAGTGGTGCGGTAGAGTTCAAGCGGAGGTTATGTTCTTTACGTTTCCCTAATCAGAATATAAGATTGTCAGCTTGATTCCTATAGGTAGTTCCTTCATCCTTGAGCCACTCCACCAGACACCAGTCCACTAGTCCAATTCAAAACTTACTGTTACTAGTGTTACTGGTTAGTCAATGATAAACCGTCGTTCACGTTTGACCGAATTTTGAATTGTCTCCAATATAACATCACAACTCATATTTTATTAAAATGACTGAACCGTCGCCTAAGAAGTCAAAAATGTCATCGTTGGCTCAGCTCAAAAACTTTACCGTTGTCGTGGCTGACACGGGAGATTTTGAAAGTATGTATCTAAGTACCTCATTAGTAAAATACCATAGAATACCTATAATTATTAACAATAATTTTATGCCTAATATGTGATTATTATAAATAACCTTCAACTCTCTTATTCTTATTAAGGTACCTAATTTACTTCGTAAAATTATTAGATACTGATAATTTAGTGTTTTTAACTATATATTTTTTTAAACCACTTGATTGGATGTTTTATCGGCATTAAATACTACTATTTTGTATTTTGTTTCAAAAAGTCTCTATAGCTCATAAAATAACTTATTTATTTCATCTGCAGTATTCATCTAATTTTGTATTGTGCCTTTCACTTTCAAAATTCTTGGTTTTATTATGAACATAGTCTATCTATAACAACACTTTTATAATAGTTTGTACAATATTTAAAAAAAGTAAAAGTAAGCCTATATAGGTGGGGATGCTGCTGTGTCTGTTGTAAAATACATTTTGTAATTCATAGTTAAGTATATAAAACAAAATCTACTTCTAACCATAGAAGTTGTAATTTTAAAAATCACAGGTATCTAGAATTATAGTCGTTTGTGATGTTTTACATTTTAAAATATCATTAAAATATAACCTATGGAAATTATATTTATTTATCTCATACTGAGATTAAATGCCCTTGAACTTTGTACTGTTTATTGAATACTATATGTTATAGGTAAAACAAGATTGATAAACCTAAAACAAATTGTTAGGTTTGAATATTGATAAATTATTTAATTGATTAAATTAAAATAATATACCTCTTATGGCTATTCTTTGAATATAAATAAGCATACATAATTTTATGACATAAATTAGGTAAAGAAGCTGGTGTCCAAAATCTTCAATTATTAGAATTTTAAGAACAGGCGCATACAACAAAATGTTGTTTTATTTGGTAAGGGGGGGAGGTTAAGGTTGTACACTTTCATATTTATATAATAAGAAGTTTATATAATTTTAATTATAGGTTTATTTATTTCTCATTAACGACTTTAATATTTTTGAATATTCATTTAATATTTTTTTAGTGAATAAAGTTTCAAATCAAATTTCTAAAAAGTAAAAAAAAGCAAAGAGAAAAATGTTAACTTTTTGAATGTTAGTTAAAGCACTAGATTGTGTCTTATTATTTTGTAAAAGTTACTTTAGGTAATTAAAGTTTCTAATTGTTGATATGAATCTTTACCAGTAAAATCTTTCAAGTACAATACGCATATTTTATATAATATACCTTCTACATTTTTTAAATAAATTGACCACATAAACACCTAAACCAATCAGATTGAAATTTTAAATGTTTGTTTTGTGAAATAGGAAACTCATAATTTATTATTAGCTGAAATCTATGGCTGTTTTAACAATTTATATTTTTTAGCATCATTGATCTGCGATTGCATTGTTATTTAAATAATGTCAATGTCTTGTTTGTGACTAACAAAATCTTACTCTAATGAAGAAATTAACATTTCATTTCCTTTATAATTTATATGTTTAATTATCCAACTCTCCCTTGTGTACACATCTGAAAATATATTATAGGTACTTAATATTTAATTTTACAAATGACAAAATAATATTAATAATATTATATATCTATTAGGTATTTTCTATATTAATTTTCAATGTTCTAGATTTTATTTATTATTATGCTTAGTTTTTATTAATAATGAGTAAAATTGTTGAAAGCTACCATTTATTAATTTTAAATATAAACTTTATTCAAACTTTTTTGCAGCCATGAAAAAGTATAAACCTACTGATGCTACTACAAACCCAAGTCTTATCCTAGCTGCAGCCAAAATGCCTCAGTACAAAGATTTGATATCAAAAGCTCTGAAATTAGCGATTGCAAATGGAAAGTTAGTATAAACTACATTAATCAATAGTTTTTTTAAATATTCAATAAAAAATTTAAATTTTACTAACATTTTTATTGGTTAAAAACTTGAAAACAAGTTAAGCAATCTAAAGTGTAGTGATATGAAATACATTACATGCATAAAACTAGAAGTTAAATTGAAAATAAACAGTACAATTAAAATGTTAGGGGAATTGGAAGTGGTGATTTTTTGTCTTTGATTAATAACCAGGTACCTTTATAATTTAGATTAATTAGAATTTCAATATTACAATCGAATTAGTATTAAAAACTCTGAAAACCAATTTAAATTTATTGTACAGTATACATTCAACTTTTTGAATTTAACTCCTTCACAAATTAAAAGGATACAATTTTTGGATTTATATTTAAAAAATACTTCAGTGTAACTTTTTAAAAATGATAAATGTAGAAAAGTCAATTTTAAGTAGACTTAACATTTAATTCAAATATTTTTAAAAATTCTTATATTACGTTTATGTTAAATAATGATAAAAAAAATTACCACTTTCTATCTATTTAAGTGTTAATATTATTCTACTATAGTTGATTTTAGTGTGTTTTTGGAAGAATATTTATATTTCTTTTGTTTGGTGTTGTTATTTCTAATCTATATTTATTAATGAAAAATATACAATTCATTTTTATTTAAAGATATTATCTCATATTGAGAGTTATTGAAAAAGTAATAATATAGTTAAGTTAATGTATTTATAAATATTTGAAATAGTAAATTGTATTTTAAAATGTATTGTACTGATCATAGAACTATTGAAGAACAGACCGAAGAAGCTATGGATAATCTTGTCGTATTGTTTGGTACTGAAATTTTATCTCTAATTCCAGGACGAGTGTCCACTGAAGTTGATGCTAGGTATGTTGTAAAATACAATATGACTTTAATAATGACTTATCTTCAAGTTGTTGTATAAACTAATGTATACAAAGTGTTTGTACCATACATTTTTAATAAATACATAATAATTTTAATTATAACTTATTGTTTATTTAAGATTATCTTTTGATAAAGAAGCAAGTATTGCTAAAGCTATCAAATACATTAAAATGTATGAAAAAGCTGGAATTGCCAAAGAACGAGTATTAATTAAATTAGCTTCTACATGGGAAGGTATTCAAGCAGCCAAGTCAGTATTAAACTATTTCACAAATTAATCAATATAAATGTATGTATAATTATTTATTTCAAATGTGTTTCAGAGTTTTAGAACAAGAACATGGAATACATTGCAATTTAACCTTATTGTTTTCTCTTTATCAAGCTATTGCTTGTGCTGAATCTGATGTCACTTTAATATCTCCTTTTGTTGGCCGTATTTTGGATTGGTAAATTTTATTAATTAATTTAAAAATGGAATAATTTTTTATTTTTTTACTCACTGGCTATTTTCTATCTATAAATATTTATGAATACTTTTTTATTATTAATCAAACCATAGTTTATATGAGCTTGTCATATTACTATTATTTATTATTCGTTTTTTTTTTTATCTATATTTCATATGACCATTACTAAATTAAAAATGTTCATATATTAATATATTATTATTGTAAGACTTTTGTCTCCTACAATTGAACTTAATATAAATGGTTTTACATTTTGTTTTTCTTTCATTAACGTTGAGTGTAATATGAATGTAGATACTTAATATACCTAGGTGCTTGCTTACTTTTAAATTTAAAAATAAATTATGAAATATGTTGTTGGGTTTTATTTGTATGAAAGTATTTTTTTTTTTTTTAATGTGGGCAATATTTCTTCCAATTTAAGTCATGAATACAATGTGTAAGAGAAAAATTCATTATTTATTTTATATTTTGTATTCAGAAGCTTCTAAACTTATTACTTCTCACATAATTATGAATAATTTTAAGAAATATTGAAATAATCATCTAATGTATATATTAGGCATGTTGCAAACACTGACAAGAAAAGTTTTGAGCCTTTAAAAGATCCAGGTGTACAATCAGTAACTAATATTTACAATTATTTCAAAAAATTCAACTATAAAACCGTTGTGATGGGTGCATCATTCCGTAACATTGGTAATATTGATACTTTATTTGGGTTGAATTAATTTATATTAATTGTAAATTGTTTGAATTAGGTGAAATAAAAGCATTGGCTGGATGTGATTTGTTAACAATTAGTCCAAAACTGCTTGAAGAATTAGAATTATCTAATGAGCCACTCACAGAGTATTTAACAGTAAAGAATGGTAAATATTCATTTAATTATTAAATTTTACTTAAGTTGTGTCAGTTTTGAAATAATATATTTTATTTTAGGTAAAGCTTCAGATTTAAATAAAATTGAAATTGATGAAGCTAAATTCCGTTGGGAGATGAATGAAGATAAAATGGCCAATGATAAGTTATCTGAAGGAATAAGGAATTTTGCAGCTGATTCTCGTAAACTTGAGAAAATTCTTACAGAGATGTTGAATAAAATCAATTAAATACACTATTTGTGTCATATTTTTACGTTATTGGGATCAAAATATTATTAAATGTGATGATTTATACTTTTAATTCAGTTATTATTATTACTTTTAAAATTATATGTAGTGTTGAAAACAATTTAATTTAAAAAAAATGTATAAAATGTTTTTTATTCTGTTACACCATTTAATTTTTATTTGTGATAATTGTTAATGACCTATTTTTAGTACAGAAATTATAGTATATTATTATATTTAAAACATTTTTAATAAAATATTTTGTATTGATTATTTTCCATTAACTTAAACAACAGATTTTTTTTTGTTTGGTACTTTGTATTCAATGTTGTTGTAGTCTATAGTATGATGTATCATTATGATATCAATGATGGTTACAGTATATACCAATATACTATGTATGATCAATATCAAACATTTTATGATAAAGCCATTAGCCAAGGGTGGATCTAGTGGGGGGGCTTAGTACATACATTTTTCTGTACTTACCTTTATTTTTATTCGATAAGAAATTATATCATTTTATTTCATACTTGTGTCTGATAAATGTTAAGAATAATAATAATTACATCACCTTTACCAAATGTATAATAAAAGTAGTGGATATTGTGATAATGGAATAATAACTAAAAACCATGTGTCCACTACATTATCTTGTTACATTTGATGGATATGTAAATTATTTATTTTAAGTGATTAACTATGTATCTATATTATGACTATACGTTTATAAGTTTAAATATTAAATGTATTAAAATTAATTTAAAATTTATACACAGGGATAATACTTGACAAAAGACTAACATGTGGTCCTCATTTAAAAGAAAAAAGAAAATCAGCTAACAATAGACTTTGACTTCTTTATCCTGTTCTAAACTCCAAAATACCACTTCAACACAAACTGCTTTTTTGTAAATCAATTGTAAGACCAGTTCAATCTTATGGAATTGCAATTTGGGATTCTGCTAAACCATCAAACATCATGCCTATTCAGGCATTTCATTAAATTGTGTTGAGGCCAATAACAGAATCTTTGTGATATGTGTCAAACCTTTCCTTCTATAATAACTTAAAATTAAGTACAATTACTAAGTCAACCAAAACAATGTACATTGTACAAACATTTCCACCAAAATTTAAACACAGCAACATTAGCATACTTATATCTAGAGAGCGGATTTGTATACATTTTGTATCTGAATGATCGTATGATACGTATGTTAAGTGAGCACAACATTAGTTTCATGAAATAACAATTTAAAAAATGATACTTTTTTGTGCATATTTTTGCATATTTCAATGTGTGTGTTATTTTTAGAAACATTTTTAAAATATATACTATTGTCTATTATAATATAAGAAAAAAATATTATATTTTTATAGTTTCGATTAATATCAAAACAAATTAATAGGTATGAACGGTTTTCCCAAATATGACCTTAGATCAATAATCGGGGAAATAAAATACGTACCTATACCAAGATGATGAAAGTGACAAAAAAAATGAAGAAATGTAGGTAAGTATCTATAGTAAGGTTCCGTGATTTTTTTAAATATATTTTATTAATATTTTATAATTTATTTTAATATTTGTTTAAAAAATAAATATTTTTACTAATTTTTTATGCATATTTAAGATTTTTTAACGTATGTTTGGTTGGTTTTTAATGCATGTAAATCCACGCTCTACAGTTATTTCTCATATGTCCACTGTCATCAGGGATGTATTGGTAAATAATGTCTTGAGCCATGGTTTTTAAAATGCAGGTATCTCAAAAAAAATTTTCTTACTCCGCTCGACACCTAGTCAATATCTAGACCAAAAATTTTTCTCGCTTCGTTCGAAAAATTATATAAATAACATAAAATATACCTATTGTTGTAGAATATAAATAGTACTGTCAATAACAGTCGTAAAAATTATATTATATTCGATTATACCACAGTCTTAGATTATTATTATATTGTATACGACCTGATAAGTAATATTCAACCGTATATTACTTTTTAATTTTATAAAATAGAATTTAAAAAACCAATTTTTAATTATCAAAAACAATTAATAAAATAATATACCCTTTTCCATTTGTAACCATTCACCGTATACTCAACATTTACCAACCGTATACCTATGAAATGAATATTTTTTTCACGTATACGCATTTCTTCATAAATATTGTTATGAGTATACGCCGTATACTACCGTACACGCTTCAATACACCCCTGACTGTTATCTTCCTAAAAACCTACCATGCATGTGAATTATGCATAAATCTTTTAAATTAATTAAAAAGGTGTTATCAATGAATTTTTTTTCACAACACGACATTCATGTTATCTTAATCTTGTGTATATATTAAATTTGAATTTGCTTATTGTAAGTTGTGTATATATTGTAAAATGTTCTTAAAAAAAAATAAATATAATGTATAGGTACATAGTTATTGATTTGTTAACAGTTTATTTTACATATTACATTATTTACATTATTAGTTTAAGAGAAACTAATACTTGTTAAGAGTTCTGATTAGTTGCTCCAGTCGTATCACCAAAGAGATGTTTTTCTCAGTAATGAACAGTCCCAAAATTATTTCTTTAATAAAAAATAAGTAATTAAATTGTATACTATTACTTAATACTTTGATCGAAATAAATTATTATTATATAGAATGAACTAAGATATTAATTATGGTATATTGCTACATTTTAATACCAACAATAGACCCGGTAGTAGGTATAATACTATAATATATTATATCTATGCTGCTATGCAAGAAAGTTAAAGTTACATAACGAATTGCTTTTTTCCTAAAACATAAGGGGTTAATCTTTTCACTATAAGTAGAAAAACTCTCATTTAAAATATAATTTGTTTGGAATAAATTAATGATTTTATAGAAAAAAAGGAAAAAGAAATAATAATTTGCCGAAATATACAACTTAGGTATTATATCATAATCAGTGGTATATTGCTAAAATTATTCATGGGTACGCCTTCTTGACGCGGTTGGATCTTTGGTGTCAATAATATAACCAAAAATATAATTAAACCAAAAAAAATTTTTTTCGCTTCGTTCCCTTACAGTTACAACCCTTATTAATTATTATTTATTATTAACTATTGCATTACAACTACCTAGACAAGTATTTTTCAACAACTAATGAAATGAAACCACACAATGTTCAAATATTTTAAATATAGTCTTTCTATCTGATACTGGTAATTGGTTCTCAAAATATTTTTTTGATAATCAGCTAATAATTAGTACATACCTACTATATGAGAAATGAAAATTAAAAATATACAGAACATTTTGTTTTCATCACCGAAAATTATAATAGATATACGGCCGTATACCTGCGTATCGTCGTTAATTTAAAGAGAATACGCTAAAAAAAATCTAGAGAAGTATGTATACGCCGTATACACCACTGATCATAATGTTATATACATTGTAATAATTATTCATTCCTAACTACATAAGTACTAAAACGTAAGATGCCAAACATGTTGAATGCATTATTTATGGACATTAATAGTGATCACTGATTAAAATTATGCAAATACAACTTACATAAATGATGAATGTCCATAGAAAATTACAACCTCATCAAATGCATTAATTTCAAATCGTTCAACAATAACATCATATTTAAATGGTATTTACTACTCGTGTATTCATGTATTACTTTTAGTTTTTACTATCTAGTACCTACCATTGATTATAAATACTATTTATAATCAATGGACCTACCTAATATATCTAGTATTGTTTTTGGGTAAATAATGTACAAACTTTTATAAAATCTGCTCATTTTGTTCTGACATAGATTGGTGTTTGGGGTGAGGTAGACACGGGAGATCTGAATGCCTCCACCATGCAGTCCCTTGGGACTGCTACTCGCGATTTTATAATCTGCGGACAGATGCGCCCGAAAATTTTAGATGGTAAAATAGACCTGAACCTGTTTCTATGTTACGCATTCAACTCGGCCGCAAAGTACTTGTAACATAATACAATAATACATATTATTATTATATTTTATAAATCATAATGCACATCCTTGTTACGAGGTCTGTCGCTGCAATGTGCAATGGTCATGCATTTTATCAAGAGGAGATTAGGAAGATATATAATATATTAATAAAATAATAATAATAATAAAGACGGGCTAATTCCCAATACAATTATAAACATAAGTACACGTAATAGGTAATAGTAAGGCAAGTTTAAGAAACAATAGAGTAAAATAAAACGTAAATAAATAGTGCATATTACTTTTATTATTAATGAATATAATAATAAATACAGTTCACGAATACCTAAAATATCTAATAATATCATTACAAAAAGTCTCAATAGAGTTAAAATTAAACATATATATTGATATCAATAATTTTGATATCATTAGCTTATCTTAATTGGTTCTGTACAGATGAATATTAAAAGTATAATTACTAAGTAGACATAGTTTAATCAGTTCTGAGCAGTCTTGATGTTATAAATAGCCATTGACAAATCTATACAAACATTTTAAATCAGATACATTTCTTAGAACGTTATAGCTATTTATATTTAGTGTGTTTAATAACGGCTACTCTGAATATGAGGTTGACATGGGATATTAAATTTATAAAGTGAAGGAAGCGATTTTGGATAGGTAGTTTCAAGATATTGTTTTAATTATTAGTAGATATAGCATATCAATTGATAATTAATATTCAACAATTACATGTGAAAAAAAAATACAATTTTCAATCATGATACATATTTTTGTTTTAACAATATTATGCCAGTTTAAAATATTGCAGGAAATAACTCCTTATTAAAATTAATTGTTAATGATATTTTAAAATAAGCTAATTATATTATTTATAAGATTGGTACCGATGCACTTTAAATTGCACATACGATTTAATATCAAATCAAAAACATATTAATACGTTATTATAATATAATAAAATACAATTTTAAATATTACTTAAGAAGTATTTGATATTTTACCTTAAAATATATCAGTTATAATCACATATGACAATGACATATTATAGAGTATGCTATACTGCTATTATAGTATAGATCAAGGTTTAGATTGAACTAGATTACAAGAAAAAATTTCTAGTATATAGGCTCAGAATTAAAAAGTGCTATCTCAAAGTGTCAAGTTGTTCATGAAAGTAATTTTAAACTTTAAGAGGAAGCCGTACCAGCATATATAATATATCTATATAGGTACTGAGAAAAAAATAGCAAATTTACGTTCAGCGAAATTCATTTTATGTTGTTAGTATCAATTTACTTCTTATTGTAAAACTTAAAGGTAAGAATATTGTCTAGAGCATTATATAGGTTTTTTAAAGTGAATCATAATTTATAGCTATCTAAAATATTACAACTTTAAAATGCTCATAAGTCATAGCTCACTTTAAAATTATAATATTAATAATATCAATAAAACATAGTATTTAATTGAGTGTAAATATGATTTAATGAGAATTATCGAAATGGGTGAATAATTATTTAAATCATAGAAGTATTCAATTTTTATAGAGGTTCGAGTCATAAAAGTTGTATCTATTAAAATAACGTATTATTCCAAGCGATATACATTTACCAATAAAAGTACTATAATAATATTTTCACGAAATCGTATGCATTTGCTTTTTATTTCATCTATGTCCCTATATAATATATATATATATTTCTACTGCACTGAAAATTTACATATAGACGGACTTGATTTTTGTACACAACGATAGTCAACTCGGAAAACTAACCAGCGCACGTTTCTTATAGACATTTGAAACGGTCCACCGGGTTTCGTAAATAAATAATTTCTAATGAATACTCTATATGTATACGAGATATAGGGGCCACTTGGATGCTTACAGCTCGTTAACGGTCTGTCAATGAATCGAATTCGGGGTAATACTTATGAATTCACGAAGTGAATTTTTACTTCTACAATATATATTATTGGCAATGTTTGAGTTTTGTACAATGATTTTTTTTTTTCAATTGTTGTGTTTCGATTAAACAATATACACCATGTTGATGAGATAGGTTTATTTATTATTATATTGGTTGCTCATGTTGCAGGACACGCGGTAAAATCGATAGTAGATAAACATAACATGTATTTGTCTTTGTCTTTGCGTGTGTATATTTTCGATGCCAAATAATATATATCACGTCATTATTCATTATCCTGTAGTGTAACCAGTGTAGGGTATAAAATATAATTTGAATCTTACAGTTTATTTTATATAATAATGTAGGTATATTAGTGTTGTAGGTAGCCAAGATACTGTATTACGTGTAGGTACTTATATTATTATGTTATTATGTATACCTACTATAAAATGCATACTATAATATATTTTCACTCCTGTAATTTGAAATTTGGTAGAACGAAGTAATGGAGTGTCAGCAAAATATTTATTGATTTTCTACGATAAATTTATGTATGTTATTGTTGTAAATAAAATGTGTCTATGTACCTATGGGGACCATATCGTATATTATAAAGGATTGTTTCAAAAGTTTCATATATTTCCTTCCCTCAAGTCTCCCTTAGCTACATCGATTGTAAATATTAAATATATATACGAGTACATTCATGCAGTGATGATTTAATCAAAATATTTTTTTTCATATTTCTTAATAGTTCACTAGAGTATTTTGAAAAACTGATAAAATAATATTTTTAAAGAATTCACGAAATGTTCAGTCTATCTTTATCTTAACAATTTTTATTGAAGTAAAATATTGTGGTTCTTATTTATTACCTTGTGATAATGACTAGTGAATCTATAGTGATTATTTTTATGTTATAGTTTTATCACTGAAATCTGAAATATAAACCTTTCCTTAATTTATTAGAAGCATTTAGTATATTTTTTTTAACACCATGAGTTTTATAATACTAATTTTCACGTATTAAAAAATAATTTTAAAATATTTAAATAGCTATTACGTATACTCATGTCGAATTTTTTTTTCACGAAAGGATACTTTACCCCAAGATATTCTTTTTCCTCTGTCAGCATATTTACTTAATGTTTTTTACGTGAAAAATTGTGTTATGAAAAAATTTTAGATTAAAAAAAAACATATACCATGTACCATATAAATTGTGATTTTTGATTTTACGCTGTGTTATAGATTTGAAATATTTCAAATTTGAAAATATTTTAGGTCCTCTTTTTAAAATATTATAATACAATTATGAGAAATATATTTTTTCATAGATACCTACCTAGTCTGGTATAAATGATTAGTATTGATTAGTGATTAAATATCGTAAAAATTAATAATGATGATTTGTCAACGTTAATTATAGCAGTTGTTTAGGAATATTTTATATTAACTAATGGCTCTAAATGTATAACTTTATCAGTTATTAGTGTTATTACATCTTATGAATTAACTCTCTATTTTTTGTTATGATTTTTGGAGTCAAACAGAAGCGTAGCTATGATTTTTTTATGGTGGAGGGGGCTAAACACTTTTAACTTGAGTTATTGAAAATCAAAAATCAAAATACTGATAATATATTAACGTTGATTTGCTGTTAACGTATTTACTATTTTAAATAATTAAAATTTGTAAGACAATTTCAATACTTAAATTAATTATTTCAAAACAATATAAAAATACGGCCAATGGGGGGGGGAAGGGCTATAGCCCCTTTATCCCCCCCCTTGGCTACGCCACTGGAGCTAAATGATGGTATAAGATTTATAATTTGTTTGAATGCAATTCAGTATTGAAAAGTAACTATCAGTTGCCATCATAGACCATTTACTTTGAGTAATGGTTGCCACGTTGAAATACCGATTTGTCACGTATACGAAAATTTTGGTATTTGGAATATTTAAAAGAATTAATGTTATAGGTAGGTATATTATAGAATACATTAAACAGTATATGCGGAGGTGTGCATTTTTTAGTTATTATACCTACTAACATGTCATATAAATATTATTTAAAACTTAACGTATTATTTTTTTAAAGTACTTACTGCGTATACATATATATATACACATCCATGGTCTCGCATAAATGCATAATCATATACTTATATCGTGTTTCCACCTTTGATGTCGCACGCAAGCCGCCCGTGATATCTTATATGTATTGACACGTTGGGGGTGTCGCTGATAGCGACGTATACAAGGTCGTACTCGTGTATTGTATACATATAAAATATATTATAAGGTACTTATATATATACATATGATCAGTATATCTATACATCCGTACATATATTAATAGGTGCATGTAAATATTTTAAGCGCTGTACAGGTGTTATTCACATTGGTTATTCTATTGACACTCCCGCGGTGCGGATCCATCATTGCGTGATGCATATATCATAATATACACACGCGTGCGTATACAGTGGCAAATGCGTGGGTGGAGGTGTAAGTATACACACGCACACGTACATTTATGCGTGTGTACTGTATATATATATATAAAATCGTTAAGCTGGTATTGAGCGATGTTTTCATTGGACCGTGAAAGATACAATCTTCAAAACCGATGTGTATATATGTCTATCTATATATATACAAAATATGTATATAAATATATAGGTACGCACCGCGGACAGGGACGGACTATATCGTCGGAGGAGGGTGCTCGACGCACCGCACCCTGTTGCGAGGGTGTTTATATATTATGTATATGTACGAGTATATATATACTCGTATATACATACATTCGTATACGTCTATATATTTCAATATTCTATATTTATATAAAATACACACGTGCACGTACACACACACACACACACGCACGTAAATATACTCTTACTCCCTCGCCGGTACTGTATGTGGTGTGCGCGCGCGCAATGTGTGTATGTGTACGTTTGTGTGTGTGTGTGTGTAGACAACTAGGGGAGGGTAACAGCTGGGAAATTTCAAAACTGACGCCATTTTGATTTCTCCCTCCGCAGTATACCCTTCTCCTCATCTGACGGTGGCGATTCTCTCTTCGCCCCGGGCCCACTTTACTTATATATATATACATTATTTAGCTGATGTTATGTATACGAGAGAGATGGCCATGATATGTTTTTTCACTAGCGTGTTAATTGATATATTATGAAAAAAAAACTAAAACGTTAAAAAAATTATAAATTACAAAACTTTACGCGTCTCACGACTTTGCACCCTTTCGCGTAAATGATGGTCGGTGAGTGGGGTGGATGTGGACGGAGGGGCTTAGCAGCATAAAACGACGTTTACTTTTTCAATTTAATTTAAATTAAATTAAATTTAAAAAAAAAAAAACGTCTCCACCACTCCGTGCGATACGGAATTGAATTACTGACGATGCACACCACACAGACACACATACAGTAATACAGTATACAGACATATTACATATTTACATATACACTGCAGCCTCTGTCAACGAACCGACTCGGTGAACCGTTTATTTTATTATACGAATATATTTATATATAATATCATATTATTATTACGTTTTTCCACACGGGACACACTGCATGTCGAATGATGCTTGCTGTTTTTTTTTATACAATACATATTATATGTATTATGAGCAGCCTTCACGCTTGCCACGGAATATAAGCACTGTGACTGTTTACCTCAAATAATTCTTTATAATTTGCATAAATGTTGTTAATATTATATTATAGGACGAATAAAACTGCAGAAGATTTTTTAATAGATTATTTTTTCAAGTGCACGAGATTATGAGGTAGACGTATTATAATGAGTCGTTGTTTTTAATCTCCACGTAACTATTATAAACTGCATTTGTTATTTTGTTTTAGCATATTTTAATATTTTAATTTATGTCATATATATACATTACAGCACATATATACTGACAGATAATGTTTATAGTGTCTACAATGTAAATTACAAACAATGTTTATTATATCAATATTAGACACTTGTGTCTGGTAGTCAAGATTTAAAATGATTTTACCGTTATTTTGTATAAAAGATTAGTAAGTACAATAAAAAATAAAATTTTATTAATATTAGAAAAATATAAATAAATATGTTTTATATCAATCAAATAACTTGGTATTATTCTGCTCTGCACAAATCCCAATAACATAATACATATGGATATGACATTGAATAACTTAATAAGTTAAACTATACAATTTTTTATATAACTATGTATAATAAATAAAACAAAGTACAATTTTTAAATTAGTATCGATAAGTCCGTCTATCAACTTGCGCAAGCATAATAAGTTACCTGACGCCTGACATACGTCTAATGAGTTAAGTTCGAGTTGGTTTGGCATATTATTCGTATGGAGTGTTGAGATGAGATGTACTTATGAAAATCATCGCAGTACGTTTAATAACAATAAAAAATGTATGTTATTATTACATAATTAGAGCTAGTCCACATTACATTTGTTGTGCCTAACCACAGTCCGTCGGTGACCTCTACAAACAGTGCAAACGAATACATTAGCTGATAATAACAAAACGCATTGATATGAATATAGGTGAATAGGTGATAAATGATAATATATATTATACGTACTGCCCGGTGCATAATATTCCGCCATCCATCAGCCGATCGACACTCGTTCACAACACGCTGCGTTGAAAACGAATACAGAATATCGTAACGATTTCTACATCAGAACATACGGTTTTTAATGACAATGCGCGCATTATCCGTTTTTAACGCTATTTCCACGCTGCTTATTAGACGTGTAGACAAAAAGTACAATGATGGGCAATCACAATCGACGGGTAAGACGCATTCGTTACAAACACATTGTAAACGGATAGTACCTATAAACCGGTATTTATAAGAAAACAGAAAAAATAGACATTTAATTGACAATATTACTATTAAATGTGTTTTAAAATAATTTTTACGCATATTATTAAGCAATAATATTGAGTTAAACATTTTATTCATAGATACTTTCATACTTTTACTGTATCCCTAATTTGTTTTTATGATTTTATGCGAAATATTAATATTGAAATGAGACGATACCGGGCATGATTAAATGCTCTTATACTGTAGGATATATATTTTTGCATTCCTGTAATAAATCGGATGAATTGTTGTTTAAATTTTATCGTCGTGTCATTTATGCAGTAGTCGGTTTACGGAGTTTTTATAGTTTTACATTACGTATTTAATTTTAAAATATAATGGACATTTTATATATTTAGGATATCTAGGTAGGTACAGTGCTGTATTTTTTTTTTTTTTTTGTAGTTTCTATAGTCTATGATAACTTCAGCGGTTATATAAAATATAGTAATGTTTAACCAAGTACAATAACAAAACTAGTTGATATAGTATAGTTTATAAATATAACATAATTATAATTATTTTAGATATAATATTAGAATAGTGATATCAAATCAACATATATATATATAACGTCAATACTGACTATAATGAACAATGTTCGTTGAACATGAAGTACAGAAAGAGTGAAAGGCTAGAAATATTAAACAATAATAACAAAAATGAATAGATAAGCATGTAAGTATATTCATTATCTAATGTATCTAATGATTAATGATTAGATTATTATTGGTTATAAGATAACTGGAGTAAAAATAGCGTTGAAAATGATTTTGACTTTTGACAATGGATTTAAGGTTACAAAGGAATTTTAATAACAAAAATTCAATGCTAGGATTGGAGGTAAGATCGTGGGTTAAGACCAGAAGTAATGGAAATGTAGGAAGGTGCGACTTAAAAAGGAATACTGGAGGAAGTATCGGAAAAGTTTTGTACATTTTATAGTATTATTTATCCAGACAAACTTTAAGTACTTCATTTTGTTGATTTTCACGAATTATGTGGCATATTTGTGTATTCAGTTGTACCTCTCTATATTAATATTATATTGATAAACTATCTGTTAAAAAAAAACATATTATATACTGTTTGAAATGTTTGAATGACGTGTTTTTGTGAAATTGAATTCAGCTTTTAGACATAGCAAAAATCAAGTTGTTTAATTAAAAGTAGTTATTGTTTACCTTTCACCAAACATTTTGTAAGATGGCTTTGATAATTTTTCTAATAGTTTTCGATTTCGATATTAGCCTATAGTTATTCACATATATATTTGATTTTTTCCTTTAAATAACAGAATCCTTCAACTGTTAATTAAAATTTTAAAAGAAATACGAAACTTTTATTACTCTGAATAGTATTGGTTATATTATATACTTACTGTAATGGATCGATTATAATATTTGTAGCGTACGATTTTAATAATTTAACAGTTACCAGATTGATGGCAGTAGCTGTATCATTTTTCAGATTTTTGAAATTTTATAAGACGACCTCTTATTGAATTGCATTAAAAACGTTATCACATTAAATGTTTAATGGTACGCCGTTTATTATATGCGAGACTATTATACGTGTTTATTTTTTTCAAATAATTATTGGTTTATATTTCAATGAAAAAATGTTAAAAATGTTTGAATGTTTCTTTGGTTTTTCAGTTGCATTTATTACTTGATTTTATTTAATTAATTAATTTATTAGTATTTATTATTTATTTGGTTATTTTCAGAGTTAATTTTGTGATGATATATGATTAAATTCATTTTTGTAAGTTTATTATGTATTAGTAAAAATATTTTTGTATTTTATTTAATATGACAATACGATTTTGTTATTATAATTTTATATTTGCAGATAAGTATAGGTATGTATATAATAGTAATAGAAGACCATGAAAAGTGGACCTCATCTGCAAGCATAACGTCGAAATTTTGTATTTACACTGTTGTATAACAGGTACTTTTCTAGTAAAGTTGTTACTTGTTTTTAAGTTTAAATTTTATAGAAAAATAATAAATATATTAAATAAATTTAATTAAAATAAATGATGGTTTAGTATTAATTTAAAAATTAAATTAGAGCCAGGACAGATAATATAAATATCGTAATTATCAAACCATAAACAAGTATTATAGCACATCATAATAATATATGCAATACAAATACAATATTATACAATCGTTAATTTCCTGCCGTATCTCTATGAATGCGATTCATCGTAGAAGAATTATTTAAAAATCGTATTTGGCTCGATGATTCTATGTATTTAGGTGTAAGAATATATAAATAATTTTAGTATTTATATCACTGTAATATTATATACCTACGTATAATATATAGGGTGAAAAGTACGGTAGCTAGGCCGGAATAAAGAGAGGATCGGATGGCCTTTGTGTGAAACGTGTTATATATAAGTGATATGGTGGGAAGAGGCGGATAGTCGTGTGCTTATAATAATATAATATGACATCTATAAACGATATGGCCGTATCAAATAGCGTTAACAAAAGATTCGTCAACGAATCTGGTGACAAAATCGACGGCGGTGGTGGTTTATTTTCCTAAAGTGTACCTATATTATATATATGTGCAGTATATATTATTATAAATATTTATAATATATGAAAAAAGTACTAGACGTACACACGATATGTATGTAACGGCGCAAACAGTGTATACGTGAACAGATAGTGTTCCTTTTTGTTTCACGCACTAGCGAATTTGCAATATCAAAAAACTAAGCATTCCGGCAAAAGAGAGGAGGGAGCGTACATACAGAGCCTACGGGGCACGTGTCCGAGCACGTGTGTCGTGCGCGCCCGATCGGCGGTGGGTATAGAGCGAGTGACAAGTTAATTTGATGTGAAATGAAACCGGCTGTATATATATATAAATTATACCATGCCCTTAGTCTTGGTATGGGTTTTATTTTTCCGAGGGTCGTCTTGTTGAGGAGTGATGGGTGTCGTGGGTGTGGGCATAGAACGTGTAAAAAAGTTTTCACACCGAAACGATTGCGCACGCGTCCGCGCCCGACAATAACTTTTACACGTGTCCGGTTCTTTTATGTGTTTTATTTTCTAACGCTCGCCCGCGCGCGATCGGTACACGAGTATCGTTTGCAAATGGGGGACGATTAATTTTTTTCGACCGAAGGGACACCGCGGCGCGCGACCGTTCACGAGGAGATTTGACATCTCAATATATTATCGTGCATAAATATTGCGTATATATGTATAATATTTTATATGATATAACATATTATATAAATCGGTTGTAGACCAAGCGCGTGCCGGGCTCCGAAGTCGCGTTTATTATTGTATATATTTGTTTTGATTTGACACGTCCCTTTTCGTAATTTTTTGTTCGACTTAACAATCGTATAACGCGTATAAATTTGATAGGCGTAAGGCGGGTGGCCGAGTCATTGTCAGTTTGTCACCACCGCCGCTTGTTGACTGTATTAAATTAAGTATTAAAAACTAATATCGCAATAACAGGCAACAGCTACATGTAGCATTATGTACTTAATAATAATAATATTCGATGGTTCTGGATTTTATCGACATTGTACCATGATACAATGTACGGGTGACACGATACTTATCTATATATTAAAACACGTCTATTAAAATGTACGATAAAAATTATCTTGTATAAATCTAGAAAGCCGATTTAAAAGACAATCATGAAATTTTTAGTGCTCACGTTCACGTGTAAATAAGAAGAATAGACTGAAAGTTTACTTAGACGTAGGTATAAATAGTAATAGTTAGATAATATAATATATCATATTTTGTATATTAAACCGCAGTAGTGTTGTAGATTTTATTATAATAAATAATAACAATATAGTTTTCAATGATGAAAGTTACTAAATATTTTAGATTCTGAGTAGAGTGTTAAATATATTTGTTTCAAAATAACGGGAGTGTATTTTTTCCAATGTCACCTTTAGGAACAGTAAAATGCTTAATTTTTCAACTTTTAATGTAATTTTTGGTAACAAACAGGATCTAGTTGGTATTGCGAGAGATCAAAATTAAAAAATAAAATGTAGTAAAGTACATTTAGAATAATCAGCAAATACTAAAATATAAGAATTCTTATATAAGTTGTAGGTACTTCTGGCACTTCTGGTATCAAAAATAAAATGTTTAGCCTAATACCAGAATAACATGGATATTTAAATGTAAAATTTTATTGTAATTCAATACATATTGTGTTCAAACTTGAAACATTCCAATAATTCTATTTAAATTATTATTTTCCGATCACAATGAATATTTAAAAATATTTAGACTAATTTTAAATATTATTTTTAGAAATGTATTATTTTTTTTTAATTTATAAATTTATAATTTATTTAAAATTTATGATTTTTTCAAATATTTTATTTCAATCTAAAAGTTTGTAAATTCAATACAAGTTTTTCATATAGTAATTTCAAAATCAAAATATTTAAACTTTTATTTTTTTTATAAATTTGAAGTTAAAATTTAGACGAAGAGATTATATTTTAAAGTTATTAAACAATTTTCCTATAACGATCTTAATAATTTTGATGTAATTCAAAAAATATTAATCGTATAGGAACTTGATAATATTCAATATAAGTATATATAATTATTTTCCTTACTCAATGCAATTTTTAAATTTAGATTAAATTAAGCTATTTATATTACTCACCTATAATTCATATCCTTATACGGTACGTTGTTGTTTATTTATAACTTATAAGTTAATAACAGTATAAAACATGTAACGCGTGTTTATAATATTTGCGATGTTTTTGGCAACAATTAGTTTAAGTACCATATTATTAATAGTAATATAAATAAATTATATAATATTCTTAGAAATCGAAGGTGATACATTGTTTTAAAACGTCTTAAAACTGTTACGTGAACCCGGTAATTTCTAGAAAAAAATTATCATTGATTTCTCAAAATTACATATTTTTTTTCTTATTGTGAAGTTGTGAAAATAATGGTAAGTGGTAACTGGTTTATTTTTATTAGAATGATACAATTATCTATCAATTATCAGTAACCACATAATTGTAAACATTTGACTTCAGTAGGATTTTATTCTACTCTTAGGTATCTGCAATATAACATGGTATAATTCATAAGTAATTATGAACATTATGGTTAACCGCTTAGTAACCATGAGATTCAGCTAATCATAACGCAGAATTTTTTTTTGGAAATCCCGATTTATAGAGCAGTGAGCAGTGTGAAGTCGCCTTTAGAATCGTTTTTTGTACGTAATGATTTATCATTAAATTTAAATTAACACATCCATTGTGACTTTACCGAATGACAAGCTACGGAAATTGTGAACTGTACTCAAGTATAGGTAAGTACAAAATGTATTATCACTATGTATAATTATAAAGTAAATAATACTAATATATGAACAAAATAAATTGAGGTGATCTAAACAATGATGATAAATTGTGTTGCCAAAGTGACGGAATGGTACCTATAGCTAGTCAGTGGTTTACCACAAAACGTTGGTGCACTATTCCTATTCTGCTTACCTAAACTTTAAATACTTGTATCTAATAAACTATACTTGTCCGAGATTTGATGTCCTGAATAATATTCTGCATTGAAATATGAAATTAAAAATACATATTTTTATTCAATAAAATAAAATAATAAAAATATAATAATGATAAAAAACTGAAAATCTATAGTTTTTTTTTTAATTGTTGTCTTATGATATTTTAAAAGTTAAAATCATATAAAAAAATTTTTAAAACCTTTAATGTTTTCTGGGAACAAATGCAGTTTAGTTCCCACGCGATATTTTCGATTTTTTTTCTCCAAAATGTGTGTTTTAAAGCACTAAATACAAGTCTAATTAAAAAATTCTTGCAAATTATTATTTTGGAAGTTATATCTTTCTAAAGTTTACGATTTTACTCATTTACACTTGCACGCGCAAAACGCTGTATACTTTGTTTTTCTACGTTTTCTTATTAGACTGTCACCTCTTATTATTATTATTATGTTATTTTATCTTATTATAATATTATTATCTAAAGTATTCAGTGCTTTAAAACACACATTTTGGAGAAAAAAAAAATCGAAAAAATCGCGTGGCAACTAAACTGCATTTATACCGTTTTCTAAAATACAAAGCGTCGTATATTAAATTAATCGCCTCGTACATATATAATAATTAATATATTGGAGGTATATATATTATATATATAAATATGGCTATAGTCATTTAGGAACATTTGATACAATATATATAGATTCAAATGCATTTACCGTAATAATTGGTCAAAAGATCATTTTTCGATGTTTTTAAAAATTTTAAATACATAAAATAGTAAATTAAAAACAACCTTTAACTCTTTCCTTCTCGGTCCAACCCTATAATTTGCGGTAAAATGGATTTTTGCCGATTGTCGAACATCAACATATATATAATATATGTATGATGTATACTCGCTGATCGTATCGTAGTGTACACAAGATCGTTATAATGTATAGTCATCCTCATCATACGAGTGGTGTTTTTTGTTATTATCAATAAGCACGCTGCGGGAGATGCACCGTTCTTAATGTTATTATTGGTCGCTCTCACGGAGACTTATGTCACATACAAGTTACAGTGTATATCATATACAAGACTTACCGCATGAAAGTACAGGTTGGAGGGTAAAAGGGACAACATCAAAAAGCGTGTACACGCACACACACACAAATATTATATCGGTCCCCGGGGGTGTGCTATATGTGTGTGTATACACGAGTTGCGAGTATATAGACGACTGTGGGTTGTGGTCGGACCATAATCTAATATTGCGGCGTCGTTTTGCCGGTTGCGACTACCACGGGTCTCGGCTAAATGCATTACACATATTACATAGTTCGACGACCGTATCATAATATAGTTATTACAACGATGAATACTACTACCATGGTATAACCACTGGTAAACGTAGACGTATATTATATATGTATACAATTTATAGTTATCATATGTATATTTATATATATATATATATATATATTTAGTTCATACGCATAAAGCGCGACCGCCCGTCGCCGTCAACGCACTTTTTTCGCGTTCATGGATCGCCGAGTTTTATTACACAAGTTGTCACAGTGTGCGGTCGACATATCTTTTTCAAAGGCCCGTAAAACGGTTCCAAAAGTTGACTGCAATATATGTGTATATATAAGTGATAATATAAAGTATAAACGCAAAATGCATAAAACGTATTTAGGCGAAACAGATGGCGTCGTGATGATAAACAATATAATAACGTAATCATACGACAAAATATATAATTTTTTATATATAATAAATTTAAAAGTTGTAACTTATAGTACGCATATTTCATAAGATTAACAATATTTCCAACGATTTTTTCCCACGTCAATTTTTACAACTTTTGTGATTCACAAAATAGCGTTTTATAATAATATCATCTATATTTCTTTTTACTTTAACAGTCGGATTTCTGTATAATGTATACATAAACGTTTTATGTGTTACAAATAGTACATGAATTTCTATTCTCTGCAATGATAAATAGCCAGTATCTCGGCAGTGGTGGTAGGTGCAGAAAGCCATTGCGTTCTCGTAATACATTCACTCACGCTTCATGTAAGAAAAAATCAAAAAAATAATCTTTTTATATAGTCTGTCTTCTACCATAGAAGATCTTATGTAACTTTTTAGTCGTCTTAGGGAAGAAAATGATCTTTCAGTCGTTGCTGATGTTATTGTGATTGTTGAAAAAATTTGTAGTAATCATAAATATATACAATAACACATAATAATATACAAAACGATTGTATATATCTGTGGTAGTAATATAAAACTTAAACGTTAATACCGGGTGATAAATGATAACAGTACGACGTTCGTAATTAGTATCTATGAATCTGCCGTTTTCGGTCGTATCCGCCGACATTGAACAGTTGTTGTTGCTCGAACAGCCAATATATAATATATAATATATAACATGTCCAAGAGGGAGAGTGCTAAAGTCCCTTAGCTAACCTCCCCTCCTTGGATCCACGCCTGAATATATGCAAAATGTTCAGTAAAAATGAATTCAATCTACCGTATTACAAATAGTATCTACAATAAATTACTAGGTATAAATATATCATAAAATATACTTATTATACTTAGTAATATAGATATCTTCGCTCAGAATCATTTCAGAGCGTAATGGTTTATTATTATTGAATTCACATGTTCATTATACTAATTTATTCATTGACGAGGTAGATTGATGAGCTTATCACCTACTGTTAGAAAAACGATTACCTATTTGTCCATTTTCAAATCTATTTTATTGGTTTACTAAATTCGACGGCGGTGGATTTAGAGTAGAGTGTCTTACATACTTACATTGTCTTTGAGCATAACAAACCGCAGTTAATGTATAAATTATTCTTTGGAGTTTGGGTTAAAAAAAAATAGAATAGTTTTTGCTGATGACTGTTTTTCTAATTAATATTTCTGAAAATTATGACTGTACACTTAGTCAAATATTTATTACAAATTGAAATTATTTTTTGTTTTTACAATATCAAAATAATAAAACGCAATAGAACACTTACATTTTTTGAAAATTTAATTTTATGTTCATATAATTATTAATTATAGTTAGTAACATCTCTAATTTAGGATGTAAAAGAACACCCAGCATAATCATAATATGTGTCTTCTTAAGACTATACCACAATGATTATGTGGTCGTTGGAGTTTTCGACAACCCTCTTACAAACGTTGGATTTGTATGACATTTATCAGGAACCTAGTCTAATTGTCTAATGTATTAGATACATAGATACATAGATATATAGATACATTTATATTTTAATACATTAGACGATTAGACTATGTAATTTGTTTATTAAGTAGTAGTTCCCTATAGTCAATAGTTCAACAAAAACAATAACATTAATAAAAATTGATTTTAAAAATAAGACGAATTTTCTGAAACTAATTTGTGGTTTTACTATTACATAATTTAATATTTTTATTTTTACGGGTTCCTGGTAAATGTCATACAAATCTAACGTTTGTAAGAGGATTGTCGAAAATTCCAACGACCACATAATCATTGTGGTATAGTCTTAAGAAGACACATATTATGATTATACTGGGTGTTCTTTTATATCCTAAATTAGAGATATTACTAACTAATTAAACTCAATGTAACTATGTAATTATGTATATGAAGTGGTAGTTCCATATAGTCAATGATCCAATGAAAACAATGAAACCGGTAAAAACTGGTGTTTCAAACAAGAAAACATTTTTGAGACTAATATGTGATTTTGATGTTCTATGATTCGACGTTTTTGTTTCTACGGATTTCTGGTAATTGTCGTACAATTCTTTACGCTGCTGAGTTACATCAGAAATCTGAAATTATTATTTTTTATATTAGGTGCTATCTCATTCGATAAAGTAGAAATATATACTTTGCGCAGTAAAGTGATTAAATAGTCTAATCGCTCTTCGGGAGGCAAAGTTTTCGACCAAACATAACATCGTTTTAATTGACGTATAGTCCATAAATATCTTTTTTCTGTGTCTTCTAATTTGCTACTTGATTTAAATTTTTCGTTAGATTTCAACGGTTTACATAGTAATTCATTCAAATGCATACATAATAGAAACACAAAAATAATTCTCATGATTTTGGTTCCGAGAATATAACAATAATATATCTACATGGTACAGAAATGTCTCTACAGTATAATAAAATTGATATTTTATTAACTTAGTTACTTCGAGGTATGTGTTTATATTTATAAACGCTGTCCGGGTTATTAAAAAGAAATTGTTATTAGTATAAAAATGTTATCAGGTTGCCAATATTAAAGTATTTTTATTTTATTTATTTATATATAAATAAACAGTTATAGAAAAACTCTTTAGCAAGGTAGGCATTACAATGATATAAATACAAGTTTCAGCGCAATACTAATATAGTAATATAGGTATAAATTTAAAGTAACTTATAATATTATATTAAACTATTAAAGTAAATCTTAGGTAATAGATCTGGAGAATAAGTGGCTTTGTATATATGCACATTTTTCAGTTCTACAGCAAAAAAATATTGATAGTTTTAAGTATTTTACGCTCCCAATAGCAGTGTGTACTTTTTTATTCACTCGTAAGAGCGTAGTTGTGTATAGATTTCTATTAAACCACCGCATTTATTATTCTATTTATATATTGTAATTTATAATATACGTTATTTAATTCTTACAATACTTATTTATTATTTTATACTATACGGAAATGTCTATAATAGGGGAATAAAGAACATGTTTTAATACCAATTTGATCTTTTTAATATTTTAGTACAAAAGTTGATATGAAAGAAAATATTTATTTTGTATATTTTATCAAACGAGTATAGAAATCATATTAAAAAAACTGTTTATTTACGTGGTAATTATTTTATTCTACCAATAAGATTATATTATACAACGTATCTAGTCCTATAGTGTAAATCTTTTTTAATCTAAATAATTCATGTATATAGAACTATACAGTACACAGTTTTAATTATTAGTTATGGCCCATGACCCATTTTTATTTTAACACGTTTGGTTGTAAGTACTTCGAACAGTTCGAATCACACACCAATTTATGTTCATTAGAAATATAATTATTGTATCGCAAATAATATTTTTTTTTAACTTTTATACTCTAGATTATATTGTAGTTTACTACAATTATAAATATTTTACATTTGTGAAATTTGAATTTTTTCACCATAATTTGTTGAATTTAAATGATTTTCCACATTTCCTCAATTTTATTATTTTCGTAGCTATTTTATCAGATGTTTTATTGCGTTGGTAATATTTATTGTATATAATTGTTTTGAAATTATATTTTAATAAATTATAATTTATTCTTTAACTATGTTTTGGTTGCAAATATCATTTTTAAAATTATTTTGATTTTAAGTATATATAGGGATATATTATATAAAAATAATATTTTGGTGTATTAAAACTATAATTTATATAATTTTACATAGATGAAAATAATATAGGTATACTAAAAAATGCACAAATACTAATTTTAGTATATAAAATATTAATTAAAAATGTATTGTATCATATTATATTAATGATGGTAATAAAATACACTTATAAATGTATTGCTATAATCGATAAACAGTGACATTTAACTGTAGAGTTTGAATACCAACTGCTGAAAGTATAAAAATCTATGGGTATTATAATGTATTATATTGTACGCGGATTCGGATTACACTTTTAAGCTTTATTCGGGCAAAAGAGCGATATTATTTTTAATGTGTAGAGTATTAATTCGACGGGTAGTTCATCGGGATTTTCCGATAGTGGTGAGGAAAGGTGATGGAAAGGGAAAAGATATTACTTAGCGGATTCGAAAAATTCCACGACCGCGAGGGAAAGTAAAATTCCATTGTAGTGTGTTTTTATTTTATTCTTTTTTTGTCCCACCGGTGCTTTAGAAATATATATATAAATATAATATACAGTGTAACCGATGCATTCGAAGCGTGTTTTCCAGATGTGGAGCGCAAACGGTTTCGTAAAATGCGAACGTTCCGCCAAGCGTGAAAGCCGCACATTGGGGATGCTGTACCTACATATATATATATGTGTGTGTGTGTGAGTGTGTATAGAGAGGGTGAAAAATATCTGCGCCAAGAGACACTTTTGTCGGCATTTACGTATACACAGAAATCTTTTACACAATATAAAAGTAATAAAAAAGAAAGCAAAAAATAATAACAATAATTCTAGTCAGTAATCTTTCATTGTGCTGAGGCCTGAGGCTTATCGTGGCGGCAGTGGTGTTGTGGAAGCGGCGGTTTCTTTTACAAGCTCATGGCGTGAACACGTTGACAGGTGGTTAATCCCAAATCGGGAACGCTCGAAAAACGTACTAAAATATATATATATATATGATATAAGTTTACGTCGTTATAAAAAAATCTGAGTTTTTTAATTTTTTTAATAAAGGCGGTTTAGGGTTTTTTTGATCGTATGGTCGCTTGTTTACTTTTAAACCGATATCGGAAAAAAAATTAAGACCACAATTTACTTCCAACACGTTGCACGCGAGAAAACACAATTTTAACAATATACTCGTAGGTGTATAATGATGTGTATGTTGTATAAATATGTTGTAGTGTATATGCTATAATACTGCTCAGGGTATAGTATTCGTCGTATAATTCAGCCATTAGTCAGATTAGAAAAATAATCTAAGTTATAGGAAATTAATTGCAAAATTGTAATGATTTTATTATTTAAATTATACTATAGTTTAATTATTAAATTTTAAATTGTAAAGCTTAAACAATATTATAGTATTTACTTTTATTATTTATTTTTAAAGAAAGCTATTTTTAAGCGTTTTAAGGGAAAATAATTCTTACATATAAGTAGAATATAATATAATCACGAAACAGTAGACGATAATTGAATCGTGAAGGTACACATGCGATACATATCATACAATATAAAGACTGGTATGCACTGAGCACCTACATAATAATATAGTTATGTCTGTTTATAGTGTTTATATTTTATTTAAACGAATAAATACTCGTAAAAACTATGCATTATAACAATTATTTATTTAAATAACCATATTTATCAAAAAATTATTGCATTGAAAACTCGTTCGAGTATAATATAATTTATTACACTTTAGAGACCTATATTGCGGCACTTTTGTCCAACTGGCTGGGTATAGAACGCGCAAACTGTTGCGGTAAAACGATAGTGCATTGACGCGAGGTCTAAAGCGTCGAACCGTCCAAAATCACCGTATTACGAACCTAACTGTGTTCCGGAAAGTTGATGAGTGATGAATGTGCGTTAGTGTTAAATTTGAGTGATCGGTAGCTGGACGGAACGGAATTTGGTAGTGACGTGTGTGTGTGTCATGGCAGAGAGACCGTTCTGTGTGAGACGCCAGCACACTTCTCACATAGCGCCACATTCCGCGTACCAGTCCTGCCATAATTTCTTTGCTACCCCCCGGACTGTTGGACGTGAAACATCCGTCGTTCAAAGACCGACGACCGGAATTCCGCTGAACAGTGGCTGGACGCCGGAGATTGATGTACGATGACGACGATCACCACCACTATTCCTATCTACACAATTACATTTTTGCGTGCAATAAAATTGATCTCATTGACAAATTTTTCGAATTAAATTTTTATTTTTTTTATCATTTGAGTGTCTAAATGCTGAGTTATATTTATATAATATAAACCTTAAGGTTACTAACCGATATTAACTGTTTTACAAATGTATTTACTTATACCTTAATTATATGTAGGTACTTTATTTTATATTACAGTTCTTGAATCTCGTAATTTATTTTCAGATATTGTTTAGGAAATCGGCTAAAATAAATTAAGCTTTTCATTGAATACGTCGTTTCTTTTTTCGTTCGTTGAACAAATATTGATGAAAAGCATAGTTGTAGTATGATACGCAGGTGAAGGAAAATATTTATTTACTTTTTCTGGAATTAGAATAATAATAAATTAATTTTAGATTCAGTAATAAAAAATAATGTTTTTTGATAATGTTTTATTTTTTGAAATGTACGATACAATTTTAAATGATACAATATCATAAATAATAGAATACATAGCTTAAAAATACTTCGTAAAATGACGTCTATAATAATATGAAAATAAATAATAATAATAAATGTATGCATTTTATTGTCACACACGCGGTAACGAATAAATTATCTTTATTGAATCATTTTTTTAATTTTATGAGTTTTGTTAATATACTACAATTTGATAAATAATCACTTTTTGTAATTCAAATTAAGAATTTATTACGTTTTGAAAACTGCATGGCCGAACACCAAGCCGATTAAGTAATTTAATTGTTCCATACACTCAATTAAAATTCGACGAATACAAACACAATTTTTAAATTCATAATACGATTATAAATTATAAACGGAACCTATATTATTACTAGTGGCAATTTTCGGCCCTATTACAAATCATACAACTTCTAAAGTTCTACTATCTATGTATAGAAAACAAAAATTACATAATATCATTATCATATATCTATTATGCATTCGTATACATTTATTTTCTAATTAATTTTGAGTGTATTTTTCTTTAAGGTCAATTTTTTAAATCTCACTATATTGGAATTTTGGTTTTTTATTTACATTTGAAACTTTGAATAAAAATAATACAATATTATATCTAATATAATGGTAATATTTTTTATACCAAAGTGATATGAGTTATCTTGTCAAATATCAATCAATAATTTAATATGTGAATCGTAAATAAATTGATTAGTATGTTAATTGCACTCGTACATTATAAGACTGAGCTATTCCTCTATAAAACTGCTAAAGTTATTATTTTTCCACATAATTTATAATATATAAATGTATATACACCAGTCATCGTTCGATCCCCGGAAATTCTGCCAACCGCCTTTTATATAAAAATATGTATGTGTGTGTGTGTGTGTATGTGTGTGTATACCATAGCAAAGTATACTATTCCGCAGCAATGGTCCATGACAAGCCACGTATAACAATAATTATTGTAGTTTTCTCCCAGCAAATCGACCGTGACTTAACACATTCGCGTGTTTTCCGCGTATTTCTTTTATTTTCAGTAGTTTTTACTCTTTATATGTATGTGTGTATGTGTGCATGTGTCTCCCCGTCGTCGTATTCGTTCTAATGACGTCGTTTGCACACATTTTCGGTAGTCGCGTGCCACCTTTTGCGGCAGACTTATCGACCATAAATTTCCGACAAAACCACATGGCTATTAATCTTTCCTCTCGCGGGTGTGTTGTATTATGGCAACACTCTATCAGGCGGCCCGGCTTGGACAAATCGCGTGCGTGCGTGTGAATGTATACACAGTACACATATACAACCATTGTATACATACATATGAAAATATATATATATACATATATATTAATAATATATAAAGTGTGCCCAAACGGTATACAATGACCGGTCCCTCCTAAGTACGGTTTTCCGGTGTGGCAATAAATGACTTTTCAAGAGAGAAAAAATACACGTCTTATATGTGTTTTTGTTATATCTAGCAGAGGAACAGCGTTGTATTCCCCCGCATTGCTTTACATACAATATCAAAAAGCCTATAAATATTTAATTGTGTATAATAAATTGTTATAAAGTTACTGATGAAAATAAAAAGAAATGGTAGATAGAAATGCGTTAAACAATTTAACGTTTTGCTCATTTTTTATTTTATAATCTTAATCCGTAACCGTTATCCGTCATATATGTTTTATGCTATAGTATATAATAAATTTGACCGACATGTTTTTATTTTGTGATTTATCGAATGTAATTTCCAGTATTCATCAAAACGAAATATGTATACGTGTGAAAAATATAGTAACGATGACTTCAGCTACACTAAATTCCTGTGTGCCGCCTTGGTCATTGTATAAATGATAGGTATGTAGCTAGTATATTAGTATAAGTATAATACATTATGACATATTGACGTATTAATATATTTTATCAGTGTATATTTCAGTATATCATATATAAGGTCGATTTTACAATTATATATATATCATATTTATATACATGATCGCTATGTTTTCTAGCACAGAACATTTTGTATATTCGTAAAGATATGTATATTGTACGTGCAACTACTGCGAAATCGTTACGTTGTCAGAACAATATATTATACATTAAATTAGCAATCTTGACTGTTACGGAAATTCTGTTTATATAACCTTACATAATATATCTCCTAACTGCAGTATAAAAATATATATATATATAATATGAATACCGATAACCGCATTCCCTTCTTGTCCTCTTGATTTCTAATTTCTTTTTTGAAAATCAAATTTTCCAATAATGGTGAAAGTCCTTCTGTCTGTCTTTGTCACTGTCTCTCTCTCTCTCCTTTTCCCTCTATCGGCCACTCATTCTCTCTCTTCCGTAATAATTCCATATTTTCAAGAGTGCTCCAGGGGCTGCGTTTGAAGGGCTCTCCATAAACCGGTAGCCTCGAACAACTCAATTACGAGGAAATTGTATATTATCTAACGGGATGTGCACGCATCAACGGCCAAGCAAATTGTTTCGTAAACTGATTAGTGTTTACTTCCCCTCACCACCACCAACACCGCCACCACAATCGTCGACGCATCTCTCATCATCTATGATCCCCCCACCAATGGCCATGATGTGGACGGCGGTGACGGCGCCCCATCGGCCACACAACTGCTGCTGCAGTTGCCCGGAAGGGGCAAACAAGCAAAACAATTTGTAGTGATTGATTTACATTTTTATTATTAATAATTTTGAGATACTTGGGTTCCTGGGTTCCTTTGGATATTTATGATGGGATTTTTTTTTTGTTGTTTTCAAATTATAATTTTATAGATGATCTTTTGTCAATATTCGGTTAAAAATAAAACAATTATTAATAAATTAATCTGAATAATAGGGACAAGAATTATGTTAAGTGCAGTATGTATATTTACAATAGTATAAACTAAAAAGTATAGATAGTTTATTTTACTTATATAGTTAATAGACAATAATAATTTTAATGAGTGAAGAATAAATTCATACCTTAAAATTTTAAATTAAATCGTTCGTGAAAACTAAAATACGTAGTGTAGTCGGTAAATGTATTGTGCGGGTACGTATTGTGTTCTTCATAATATTGATTTAGAAATTATTTCAGTACCTAGAAATTATTTCGACACTCAGCCGTCGTCGTGTAACGTGTTACAGAACAAGGGATAATGTGTCTTATCGGGACTCTTGGTTTATTTATTTTTTAGCTTTTTATTAATGGATGAGACTAAATATTTATATCCTTAGGCTTAAAACCATGCTATAGGTATGTAGTTGAATAGATTAACAAAAACGGACAAGACCGTAAGCAAACAAAACTTCAAACAAATAACGTCAGCATAAAGAGAATAACTTAGATTTTGAAAAGGCCACAGTTCACTAGGTATTAAAGGATATTTTAGTTTCTCATGACCCTAATCATCCGTCAACAAACAAGTTTGATGCTGACTGTGTACTATACCGTTTTTATTTTGTTTATTATTCAACGTAACGGAAATGTTTAATTAGAAATATATTGAGAACAGAAATGGAAAAAGCGAAACTAAATAGATAGAAGATGCCTATTTATATTACAATATTTATTTTGGTTTTTAAATGGAACGAGAAATGTATTGGTTTTACAATGATATTATTAAATTCTGAATACATACTTTTCGGGGCAGTAAAAATGTTTTGATTTTTAAAAATGGGGGTGGTTTCTAGTAGCAAATTGCATCTAGTTAGTAATACTATTCAAAAGGGGTTAAATTATAATACAAGTAAATATATAATATACAATCGGGATAAATAGCAAATGAAAAATTAAGGAAAAACGGCGATTTTTAAACAAATCCAATTTTCGACAAAATAGATTTTGTATTTTTTGATTAACTGTTTATATTATAATTTGATAAACTTTTTAAATATTTCTACTATTTTTGAGTTATTTATATTTTGTGGACATTAGACATTTTAAATTTATTTTGGTTTATTTCTATGAATGTTGATTACGAATTATTCGCTGAGTAGAAATACTTGAAAATTTAATATAAAGTAAAGGTGTAAGTTGTTATAAGAATTTAAATTTAAATGTTTACGACATTTGATATTCGCCCTTAAAATAATAATTATTTATCTTCAACATTTTTTTTATATTTTGTTAAGAAAAAAAATAGTAGATTCTTGAAATTTTTACCAAATGTTTATATTATCATTTTATATAATACGATTAAAAATTCTTTTTAAAAATATTATTTGTGAGAACTTAAAAATGATGGACACTTCATTTTATTATTTTTCTATAAAACCATCCATAAAAATGGAAAATAAGTGTGTACAATTATAAATACATGTATAAACAAGCTGAAAATAGATTTTCCAATGGTCTGATGAGATGTAAGGGGTCAAAACAACTTTTTCTTTCATAAGAGACTATTGAAAATCCCACTGTTAAAGCATTTAACAGTAATTACAATTTTTGAATGATATTTATACTAGTGTTGTAAATAATATTGTAGTAATATTTAAAAATGATCCCTGACGTCAAATTTTAATATTACTGCTATAACAGTAATATTGGAAACTGTCAACGTATTATGAATTTTACTATATGAAATGACATTTTTGATTTTTTTTAAGATATTATAATCTATTTATACTATGAATTTATTTTTACTGTTTTACAGTAAGTAAAGTAAGTCTGATTTACAGATAGATGTTATTAAATTGTGTGCTGTAGACTCTACAGCGTAGAGGTTGATATAATATGGTATAAAATATAAATATATATATAATATTATTATAATAATTAAATACTAATTATGTAATAAATGCAATATTTTTGAAAAACATTTTACTAACCTACTGTAATATTGAAATTATGTAAAATAAATTACTTTAATAGCTAGGTATAACAAAAACATATCATGAAATATACTTGTCTTAATTGACAGACCGTTTTCGTTTAGAATTGTTTTTCATATACAATAGAAAATATTTTCAGATTTTTTAAATATAATCAGGAAAAACAAAAAAAATTAAGAAACAGAAATTTTTAAGCCATCGCAAAATAAATATTAATTGTAATAACTAGTTTTTTCATGTATTTAAAAATAAATAATCGTAAATACTTGAATATTATACCAAATAATAATATTAGCATTTTATGTACACGATAACATTTTTAAAATATTTTAGCTGTTTTTGTTTTATTTAAAAACTTTTTTTTTTCTGTAATTGACGATAAAATTTATTTTGCTTAATCAAAAATCTTGCGCCTTAAGTCAAATGCTTGTTTATGTATGTATATATCTATAGGTTAGGCAAAATCACATTATATAAATATTTTAAATATTTAATAAAATGGCGAGCAATTGACATTTTCATCATGAGTATAGCTTAAAATAATTTTAGATAGGATAAGAAAAACTGGGAGATTTACCTAGCCATTGATCTATAACTAGGCACGAATTATTTACCTTATCTTCTCTATAATGTATCTTAAAGATTTGTAATAAAATATTATCATGTTCAAAAGTAATCTATAGTAGCTAATATAATATAACATAATAACGTGCAGCACACAGTGTGTGCGCACCAACTTTGACAATATACCATATAATTGCAATGTGTGTGTGTGTGTGTGTGTGTGTGTGGGAGTGTATATTTTATATTGATTTTTCACTTTATATCGTATAGACGTATATTCTACCAGGTGGTCCGTTAGCTCACGACGAGAAATCCATTTAAAATTATAAAGAGAACTATTTAGTCGTGTATTTTGATCTGTGGCAAGTTGCACATTGCCTGCAGGCTGCAGTAGTACGCAATTCATGTAATACTACTCGTATGTGTACGCAAGCACCTCGTCATGTATACAATCATAAGTCAACACGCGCGGCGTCTATACAAAATAATAATAATATTATTATAAAAGCAAACAAACGAGTCGTCACAGTTGTCGTCAAAAGTATTTATGTATACACAGTACACACACAATAAAGTGAATATATATATATATACATATAAATAGTGTTATAGTCGCGAAATATGATTAGTATTATCGCGACACACGCTTCCATTTAAACTGTTGTTCAATCGTATTCGCGTATATTTAATATTATATATATATATATTATACGAGTGTAATACGACGACCCTGCGTGGACGCGTGCGGATAAAACGGATCGAACGTCTGTCCCCGAGGGTCGCATACTCGTATGATCGCCGAAGATTTGTTTTTGGGGAGAGAAAGAGAGAGAGTTCAACACTATTATATACTCTATAATATTATGTGCGTTAATATAATATAATAATATATATGATGTATCTGAACGGAGCGATGCAATATTATCACATATTATACAATAGCTGCCGAGCATGATATACATACACACATAAACTGTACACGCTGGGGACCTTCGGTTATAACTTTAAAACGTTACATCCCCACCCTGCAATATCCACCTATATATATAGCCAACTTCACCACCCTATCGCGTATATCACACGATCAAGTCAGCGTGGGAGGGGTTTTTTAAGTGTTCTCATATTAGCGCTACCCCGTCATAGTAGCACGCATAAAGTAATTATGACGAATAGTGTCCCGGACCCGAGTATACATAATATTATATGATATTATAACATATCACGTGCAGTATAATACATATATATATATACACACATATATATATATATACATGCACGAGCTTCTAATGAACGCTATTCATCGTGCGTATGTTATTATTTGTATACACATTACACACATAGGAGCCGACACTAAAACCGTTTGATCGTCGCCTAATGATTTCGTCGCTTTGATGCAATATATATATATATATGAATGTATGATATAATATCGTATAATAATAACAATATTGTAGTATGACGCGTGAAAACGCACTTTACACGACTACCCCGTCGGTGCGATAAAGACATCTTCTCAAGTAAAGCTTTTGTTTCAATTATTAAATTACACGCGATAATGAATAATCGTACTCGGAACCTGACGTGACAAGCGTCTATATAATATGTTACTACGCAATCCATTTTTAACACGTGCGTGATCGATTTTTCTTAAAAAATTTTCGTTTGTGTTTTTTTTAAACTAGATCGCCAATATTGTCGATGTTTGATGTGTTATAGGATTTATGCAACTGATACTATAGTATTAATATATTATCAAATATTATGTATAACATTGTAGATTGTTATAATATTATTTGATTAGAAAAATTAAACATGTTTAAACAATTAGTCCTGTTGAATATTTTGAGTGGAGTGATGGATGTGTTGATTTTATAACGATGATGGTTTTTTTTTGTGTGTCTATCATCACCATTTGGATAGTAAAAATGTTTCGATTTTCAACTCTGAGTGTTGTTTATATTGGAGAGATATTTAAAGACAGTTTAAATTGTGGATTTGTTTAGTTTTTTTTATTAATTTTCAACAAAAAAATCTTTGCTCGATCATAAACTTTGAAAATTTAATATAGCATTCATCATAAGTTGTTATTAATAGAAGTTAAAAAAAAAATTGAGTGTAAATATAAAAACATTGTTTATAAGTGTTTGAAGTTTGTATTTTAACAAATTTCGTTTAAATTACGAAAATCAGCAAATTATTTTATAGTTAAAAATTCTTACCTTAAGTTTGAAAATTTCATACAAAATGGTGTACAATATTGTTTATAAGTTTTGCAACCAATATTAAAGTAATATCTACCCAAATGTTAAATTAATTTTTTATGAGTGTTTGAAGTTAAAATGTTTACGAAATTTTATATTTATCCGTAAAGTAACACCACGCGCAATTTAACACATCTATTACAGTGACTCACTCGATATATAACTGTACAGAGTGGTATAAATGGTACTTATGTCCATCTTTTTTTATACTTAAAATATTGAGACGTATTATATACGTTTTTAAACTATGAGTTGTTGACAGTTACAAATTTTAATATTGGAATTCACTTTTCAATAGTATATTACTCAATATTAAGTGGTGTAAAACGTATACGTAATTTATTTCTAAATAAAGTAATAAAATAGAAAAGTATGTATAAACAATGAATATATAAATACAATAGATATACCTTAATATATTTATCACTTTGACAAAAGTATTATTTAAAGTATAAAATGAATTTGATTGTTATACTATCATTAGTTTAGTCTTAATAATAGTTATGAGTTATTACACTTGTATAACTAAATGTGGCGGATAATAATTTTCATTCACATTCATCTGACTTTATAACCACATTTGCATAAGTGATACTTGTTTGGGTCGTTCTTCCTATAATCACTGAAGGCCAATTGATATAATTTAAATCATATCTTAGATGTGTCTGTATATCTAATAGATAATTCATGATACTTGACATATTTATTTTATTTTTTTGAGTGTTATGAATTTTTGTACAGGTGACAAATTGTTTTCCTAACTCTTCTATAATAGCAACTTTTTGCTTAACTTTTCCTTGCTGAAAATGTTCTGGTTTTTCTTTTATAACTGAAGCTAAAAATAAAGTGATTCAATTTTTGTTTTATTATTATACTACATTTTTTTCATTACCTTTTTGACTATAGTCGTTCCAGAATTTAATTTTAGATTTAATTTCATACTTATCAAAATGTTGGATTTCGACATTGACATCCATATTGTTGATTTAGCTTAATATTTTGTATTAAATACTATAATTTATTATTCAAATATATATATATATATATATTAAGTACTTATAATCGTCTATAAATGATAAGTTTTTCTGCAATATTCAGAAATAATATACATTATACAATATACATAACTATTAATTATTGTTATAAAAAAACGAATATTACTTTGATTATAATGGAAATAAATATAGTTTTCTGTTTAATCCGATGAATGCAACTTTATTAGCAATGTTATCAAATTTTACAGGAAATATAATATTATCCAATTTCAATGTCATATAAACTGCTTCTAATTGGAACAAAGATATTACCACTTACCTGCAGTTTTATATCTGCAATTGTTAGCTGACAAAAAAATGTTGATTTTGTGATTCTTCCTTATATTATTCGTTTCCGTGAATAAAGTATGTGTTATTATAATAATTAATTGATTCGTTATAAGGGCAGATAATAATAAGTTACTACCGTAATATGAACGTAAATTAATTTCAATTTATAATTATTGAATTAAATAATATAAACAAAAAACATATTATAATATAATAAAGGACCGTGTTTCTATAATAACAATACGTAAGGTATTTTTTAAACGATTTAAGTAACTATGTATAGTGTATTGTTACATTTTTAATTTAACACATTTAGTCTTTTTTGTTTTATATAGAAATTGGTACATAATATATTATACCTAAAATAATAATCGTTTGTAAAAAGTTAAAAAAAAATAATACAATTCGATTTTGCATTTTTGTTCAATATATTATATTATTTTTGCACATTTGTCGTGTTACTGAACTGCTGATACAAAACTAGTCTCGTATCGACTGTAAATCACGTGACCCAATCAACCGTCAAATTGAGACCAGTGTTGTAACTGTGTGTCGGACCGAGTAGTTCGTTCTATATTAAATCATACGTATGGTACCTAATACTATATTATAATATGCAATACAAAAGCGGTGTCGGCCGATTATTGCATTCCGGGGGAGTGCGTCGTGGCAAGACAAGACGTGTTGTAATATATTATATTTAAGTAAAATGTATAGACTTTCGGAGCTAAGTGCGCTTTTTGTTTTGGATGCGCACACTCGCTATATACACCTGTTTACTCGACCAACGACGCGTCGATCGCACCACCCCGTGTCGAAAGGCGTCGAAAACGCGCGAAGAATGTGCGACCATGCTTCGGCCCTCTCGGTGGCGATGGGGGGGGGGAGGGAATCATTTTCCGAACCGTCGCGGTCGTCCGTTTTGCGCACAACACTCGGTGGCGGCTCGTTCTTTGTCGTCATTATTATTATTATTTGTAAACGATACACTATATACACCTATTATAATACATATAATATTATATAGATCGAAAAAGCCGACGACGCGTATATTATATTTTATTATGTTGCGGCGTGTATATATGGGTATTGCGGTATGAGTATTTAATGGTACCTTTTTGTCGGCGGCGGCGGTGGAAGATGCGCCGACAACGATTATAATAATATACGAACCGACACACACGTTTTCAGAGAGAGCCTTTTGTCGCGGGCGGGTGTTGTGTATACTATGTTATATATATATGTATATGTTACATTATGTATTCGTTGTGTGTATTTTTTTTTAATACGGCCCTTTCCCTCCCCCTATTCTTACCATTCACAGACGTGTATTATACATGTATTTATAGTCGCACACCGTCGTCGGTAATCCTTCTGTGTGCGATCGCTACTCTTTTATTTTTCTCCTGGGCGCAACAATATAATATATATATACGTGTATGTGTGTTATAACGTCGTCGTGAGTACGTACACACCGTGCGCGAGTATAATGTGTGTATACATCATATATATGTATATATTGTGTATCGGCTCCCGAGCGGCATCCTTTGGTCTCGGCGACTAATGCGTCGCGTAACCCTCCGCCACCATCTCTACAAGGTTTGGCGTTGTTTTTTTTCTACCCGTCTCGATGACTCGATACTATATAATAATATAATAATATTCTCCGCGGCTGTGTACAATAATGTATTATTATTATTTTTATTAGGCTTACGCGTTCCGATTTTAAATCTCTCGTGAAATTCAACACGTATATTATTACCTATATACCTATACCGCGGCAGCGTGTGTCGTGTGTATATAATATGCCCCCACACGTATACGTATATGTAGACATACTTGTCCGCCCACCCCGTCCGATATGTGTAAACATGTTTATAGATTATACCGTTCGTCGCACGCAATACTAGTATACATATTATTATTATAGTAATATTTACACTTTACAAAATAAAGGCTTGTGTATAAAACACGGCACCAGGTTGAAATTTTCCGAACAGTAGTCGACCGTTATATATTATATTATGCATATCTGAAATCTCAAAAATTATAACTAAAATATTTATTTAGTATGTATTAATGTATGTATAATAATCTAATTTGTATAAATTCTACGACTGTGCTTTACTACTACAATCTTATGACTGTTGAAATGCTTAATTTAGTATATTATATAACTCGTGTTAAATAAATCTCAATTTTTCCTTATTGTAAAAAATCAAATATTATATGGTTAAAATAGAGCCAACGCAAATTAATGATAACCTAGATAAAATCGCACCTACCGATATTTTTCATTTAAACTATTTTAATCGTTTTGAAAAGCGAAGGACTTGGTTAAATAGTAATTAGTTAAATGTAAATTGAAATAGAATAAGAATGTATTTTATAGTCAACTAAACTTTTCCTAGAAAGTTTTGCATTTTTGTGACTAAAAGTTGATGTTACATTATGATAAACATTAATAATTTATTAAATTAATTATATATCATATCTTAAAAACAATTAGAGTTAAGTAAAAAGTTATGTTAAAATAAACTTCTTACTTAAATTTTAACTTTTAACTCACTCATTCATGTCTAGCCTTATGGATGTTGACTGCCGTAACTTGACTATGAAAACTGATATCTTAAATATACAAAATGTATTCTAATTTTATTAAAGTATCAATATTTAACTACGTATGTCGTGTGTTTGTGTGTGTGTGTGTGTGTGTGTGTATGTGTTTAGTTAGGACATTAATAAAGATGATAGCATCAGTATTTTAATCAAGTAATGTATTTTGCATTAATTATAAAATAAATTAATGTAAAAGCGTAGTACATAATATATATTTTTAAAAGTTTTCTAAAAACAAGATAAGTCGTAACTGATCCATTTTAGCTCTTTATACCCGTTAATACATGGTCAGTTAACATTGAGTACGCGGGGTACCAGTTAAAAAGGCAGTTTGATTCTACAAGTGATTGAATTCGAAGTTCTCGAAGTCGATAAACTATTAATTATTGAGTTTTTAAATAAACTTAACATTTAATCGCTCTGGAAGAAATATATAATAATATATTACCAATATTATTGGTCCATATAGTTGTTCAACTATTTAAAATTACATTTTATTTATTGAAAAATGTTACCCATACTCACATTTTTTTTGATGAAATTATTCCTGTTTATGTTTTAGTTTGAAAAGGATGATATATTATTATACTTAATATTAATTTCTTAATAAATGCAAAATGATCAGATTGTATTTCTTAAATTTATTTTTTCAGTTTAAATCGTTATGTATTTCTTGTCGAATAGTTTAATTTGAGGTACTTTGATAAAATGTCTACTATAATATGCTGTATCTACCATACAAACAAATATGTTGTATGTATAATGTGGGCATATTATTAAGTAATAATAAACATTCAATTTTTATTTATTTTTTAAATGTTCATATATTAGTTATAATTAAAAATATGATTTATATTTATACACAATGTAAATTATGTATAAACTTGCAGTTACATAAAATACAATTCACACGATTCTTAATTCAAGTGCTTCGACCATTTTATATCATCATATGCTAATAATCATATAATATAGAGACATTGAGTACAAAATGTTAGAGTTAAATAATTTCTTTGACGAGGTAGACTATTGGTAGTCGGTACTTAGTTATCAGTAGTCATTGTGTGTTAAACTATAGGTATTTATTTAATTGCATATTGTATATTTCGTCTTCAAACAGTGTATAATTTGTACGACAGACGCCAAGAAAATACGAACAGTAATAGCGAGAGCATCAACAGAAGGGGGTGCGAAGAAACGTTAGGGGTTCGTCGTCAGTGGTGGTGGAGGTGATGATGGAAGGAGGAGAGATTCATTAAAAACGGAGTTCGTCTATGTATGTTGTGTATACTATACAGGGCGAGCGACATTTTCACGGTGACTGAACCTGGGCCCCTCGGAGCTGAAATAATACATCAGGGCGATGTCCTCGCAATGTGACAAACGCACACAGTTTGGAATTGTGTTTATTGCGAAACTGACATAAAAGCGATGGTCTGGCGGAAGGGAACGGGTGGCGTTCGACGGAGGAACGGTATGTTTTTATTTTTATTTCTTCGATAAAAGAAAATCTTTCTGTTTTTAATACTCGAATCGAGTTGAACACACACATGCGCGTGAAACAATTGCACAAAGCGACATGCTCGTCAACTCTGCATACAAACAAAACTTTGGAATTAAAAAACTCCCCGAGTGAAAACGCTTACATTTATGATGCTACTTTTATTAATGCCAAATTGTGTTTCAGAAAATAATTAAATTTCAAGATGGAGATATTGATGATAAAATTACAATAATATATTATATTTTTTTTGAGGGAGGAGGATTAAAAACGTTTACAATAGATTTACAATAAATTTCCAAACACAATACATAAATTGGAATTGAGATACTTAAATTTTATCCACTTTACGTTGAAATTTTTAAATTTCGAAATATTTTATATAATATACTTACGAAAAACTACAAAACACGGAGTTCTTGATAAATTTGTTATTATTATTTTTTTCTTAATTAAAGAGTATAGCCAGTATAGCTAATTATTTACGTGTAATATAATTACATAATAGATAAACATTTTGATGTTTGATTGAAATTGCATTTCAATTCTATGAAAATTATAAATTAATTTTAAGAATAATATTTAAAATATACTGCATACCTACTCGTACTTTAATTAATTTCATTGAAGAGAAAGTAAAATCATAAAAAAAAAATTATTTCATTTATAGAAAAAACGGATAATTTATTAGGATATACTGATTCAAATATGTTTGTATTGATATAAATAACGTGTATTTACGTGTAATTACGTACTATATACCTTCTCAATCGCATAACGAATGATTTTGAACGCTTGACTCATTTTTGAAAGTTCTAATAAATAGGTTATCAATATCGTTTATGTATATATATTATACAATCACAATTATATTTATATTATCAGCTATATGTATAAAATAAAATAAATGAATTACGTTTTGTTACCGTATGGTGTATGATATTCATAATATATGAACGTAGTACGACGCATGCCCAATAAAAACAATAAAATACTTCTGAGTTGACCTGCTGCGTAGTATTTTTGTGGCAGCGGTTCAATACGTATCTATATAAAAATTCAGCGCAGCGGGCGGTGGCGCTCGAACTTAACCCCTTTTGGCGAGAACAAAGAGCAAAAAAAAAATAATACAGTAATAAAAAACAATACACATATACAGTATAATAACGCAACAATATATATGTGGTATATTGTACCCAATACAGGGTGTTTTAGTCAAAGACGTATTCAGGATTTTGAAATTACGAATCCTTCATCCTATACACTATATTATAAATTCTTGTCAAAAATGAATAACTGATGTGGTATATATAAATATTATCAAATAAGGAATACGGATTTAAGATATATCCTATACCTATTATACAATAAACATAATATGCATATATTCACTTTATTTCATATTTAATTTTTTTGTAATTTGAATAAGGCAACTACTTTATAGTACCTAATATTAAAATTATTAATTTATTTGTAGTATATTTTCGAGCTTACAATAATTTGAAAAATTTTATTTCTAGTAAACATGTATTATATGATGAATTCATAACTATTAGTTATTACCAAAAATCATAAACAACGTATTATAATATAATATTATACACAAATTACATTTTATAGCTTGAGAACTGATTTACTAATAACATATTATTTTATTATACCTACACTAAAAACGCATAGTAAATTTAATTATAATTATACAGCAGTTATATTTTCCAAAAAATATAATTAAAATTGATTGTCGATCAGTGCATACTGTCTTTTAGTTTCTGCACCGGCGGGTTAGATGCGCGAGACCGCACCCTGTAGAATTATATACATATGTACGAGTAGTTTTATTGAAGAGGACTCGATCGCGTCCGGCGCGGCGGTACGTCGTGAGAATTTGGGCAACGCGTTCTCTGGTTGACAAGAACACCGGGGCAGCACGCAGCACGTCGTAATAATAATGACGTCGTTGTATATAATAATATAATATATACATATTATTGTTATATATGCGCAATAATAATAATATGAATATATGATATATTATACGTCGAGCGATAACGACATGGCAGCAAAGACCGCGTATTCCCGGCGGGTAGCGGCGGCGACGGCTCTAATATATGATGTACGACAACGTTGACGGCAAAAAAGTAAAACCCTTCCGATAATATACCGTATACATATATATTATAATGCGCTGCAGTGACCCTTTCTCTACCCTATACCCTCTATCACCAAATCATTCGTCCGGGGCAGAATCTGAAATACTCACACACATACAATATTATGTATATATTATGTAATATACATTTACGATATATTGTTTACGTGTTCCGCGGGAAAGAAAGCACACGAAAATGTGTGCATCGTGTCGCCCAGTCATCGTCATCCTCTATCCCCTTGTCGTCATTACGACCTTCTCCGATGTACACAAAATATTATATCGTATATGATGTGTTGTTATTATTATTATTATCGTCGTCGTCGTTATTATAAATCGTGTAACGATAATATTATTAGCCCTCGACAATATATATATACATACTCTCGCCCTTTCACTGCAGTTATACACTTATATGCGTACAGTATACCGCGTGAACCATTATTATATTTTGTAGTCGATACGGGACAAAGTGAATTTGAGTTACCATGTTTGTGTGTGTGAGCAAACGATACTAATGAGCCATTGAACCCTTTCCTGGCAATGGATTAGTCGGGAGAATAGTGTGGTGGTAGGAAATAGGGATGACGTATTGAAGGCCGCGTAATGACATATTTATACCTGACTGGTAAATTCATACAGATTATTATTATTACTTGTATTTGATAAAGAGCAAAGTCATGTATAAAGTTGTTACTTGTGCAGTGATAAGATTCATCTTTAAAAATCTTAAACTTTCTTTTATGCATGACTTACACCTATACATATAATTAAGTATTATCTTGGAATTTACTTTCAAAAAAGTGTTTTGTTTTTAGAAATAATATAATATTCTAGTGAAGTTTTTAATTTTAAGTTCTCCAATAGTATATTGATATATTATACAATAGACACTCAATAATTCAAACCTTCATAACTTGAAAGACAACGAAAGTATGATAGATTTATTTAAATATTTTAAACCATTCGGTAATTTAGACAAACGAATTGAACAATGTATTAAATAAACTAAAACAATAAGCCTTACACTAATTCTTTAAAAGTAGTAACATGTAAGTAAGTATATCAATAAACATTTTAGCTTTTTTAATGTAAAATACTAATCGTATAATGTACAAAAAAAAAATAAATAAATACATACATACTTTTTTAAGATTTTAATGACTCTACATTTTCAGTAAGTAGATATTTTTCTAGTAAACTTTGAGTTACCGAGTCGACTGTAATAAAATTAGTTGTTCATACTTGTTTTTTGTCTTAGAACTTGTAAAGTTTAGTGATGAAACCACTCTCTTATTTTCGCTCTTGTTATAAAATGTTTGAAAAAAAGCTAAAATCAAAATTATATCCAACAGTTGTATCTGTATTTTATCAAAGAAATTTTTTTTTATTAATTATTAAAAAAAACATTTTTAATAATTTATTACAATACATTTTTTTAAAATTAATATTTATTATATAAAAATCACTCTGTCAAAACATTTATAAAATTGTTCTCATTATCAGTTTATAATTTAAACCATATAATCATAATCTTAAAAATTAAAAATATTAAGAGCAATTTTCACTATACCCAATACTCCTTGTGAGTAAGGCTATTGTTTTACTAAAGTCTATATAGTAAATATACCTTAGAGCAAATTTGTATTAATGGTCTCTAGCATAATCTTATGAGATCATTTTTATAGGTTATCGGGTGTATTCAGATACGCGTTGGTAAATTTATGTAATTTTTATTTGTTAGAATATTTTCATCAATATACTTAACACATAATTCGTAAAAAATAAATAAATATTTTAAACATAGTAGGAGAAACATATGAACATTCGATGTCAGTTATCTAAGCACCCTTGTAAGGGCAAAGATATTTTTTAGTAAATGTTCCCAAATTGGTAGCTTTGGCTCTTACACCAACACCACATAATCTTCAAACATACTGCACATTGCTAACACAGAATTCATTCGCTTGTCTACATGCTATTTAAAAAAATATCTTAATAATTGGTTCAGAACAGACATTTACAGGTGTTTATTTTGTATATAATGAATAATAATTTAAAAAAAATAGGTATATCTAGGATAATTTATCAAGCATGTGCCCACCTCTTTTTTAATTAATATTGTTATTCAATATGTTCATATATTTTTTCAAATACTTTAAATATTAGTACCTACCATTGAAAGAGTGGAGATACATTTAAACAAACTTCTGTTTTTTTAAATGAGAACCACTCATTTTATATAAAATTTATCAATATATAAATATTTTTTATTTCTATAATATGTATCTTAAACAAAACTCAAACGAGTAATTTCTTACTTACTATATTAAAATAAGTAAAAATGTGAATAAAAAAAAATTCCTCGCTTTAAGTAAATAACGCGTTGTGTATATAACTACAAAATACTTTTAATATATAGCTATATATAAATATACATAGCGTGAAATATCGAACACTTTAAGCTGTAGTGTGGTCAGTAGATATTGTTGTGCGAAACAAACAATATACATGTTGAATAATATATAAATATATATAAATTGCGAATCGGTCACGGATTTACACGGCACTGACGGTTTAATAAGTTTCTGAAAATGTACGATCATTTCGCGTGTATAAACAACGCAAAACATTTTCGTTAACGAGACAAGGGTCGGTCAGTCACTGGTCAGATCCCATTAAAATATCATTATCATTATTATGATTATATCCGGCTACGAGGAGTGAGAAACATCGCAGTTTTGATGCTACAGTGCTTCAGCAGAGAATATAATATCAATATACCATATACTATACGTATATAAGTATTATATATCCAGTATGGCACTATATTTATAATTATTATAAGCTATAACGTTCGTTTTTTCATTTTTGACAAATATCAACCGTAACATTATCAATATTACATGTGTACCGGCTTTTATTACTTATTAATTATTATATATTATCAATGTTTAAAGTTTGAGTACCGAGGGAATAAATATTGCTATAATAAATTTCATTTTAAAATTTAGATTTTATTAGGTATAAGTATACACGTAAAATCATATAAGATAACTTTGATTTAATGAAACCACAAAAGAAGCAACAAATTTAAAAATTCGATAATTTTATTCAGAAAAACCGTTTAGAATTAATTACTTTACGGTGGAAAAAGTATTATTATGTTTCATCCACGTGTCTATTATATTATTTTCCCGTACGAATGACTTGTTAGTTGTTTTACTAATGAATATACTGCTGTCAGTTTCAGCAATACAAATATATGCGAGTAAATAAATAGTTTTTAGAACTTTTATTTGGTGGCTATCTAGTAAAATTATTTTTCAAGCAGTGCCTATCACTTATGTTTGTAATTGTTGGCCAGTATGCAATAACAAAAAAACAAAAGTATAATATTATAATATTCGCATTAGTAATTGAAATAATTGAAAATGTTCGAAAACCCTTGTATACATACTGTATACTATAACAATAACAATACCGTCATAACTAATTCAGACATTGGGTGTATGTGATATTTTTATCACTCTTTTAGATACCATATCAATTAATGGAAATCGCGTGTATATATATATATGTATGTGTGTGTGTGTAAACTACTATACAATCAATTCGGACAGTTCAAAAACGACTAGCATTGAAATATCAACTTAATGCAACCGCACTATTATATTATATATTATAATATTCTTATCAGTCTAATGGAATAGAGTGTGCTAAAGATGCGTCGCGTGTATATGTATGCAGGTTGTATAATACCTTTCGATTAAGAAAAAAATCTCCTTTTTTGGAATGACATAAAAAAACCCATTAGGATTCGACACTATAATACATATTATTTGCGCATCTATATATACAAAACGCTACCAGTAATATACGCATAGCATTATATATGTATACACACACACACACACACACACACACACACACATCGCGAGTTTCTTTCGCGGATCGAAGGCTGCAATATTATATTAGTATTATGTAGACGCGTAAACCGTTAACGCGCGTTCCTCAGAAAAAACTTGTCTTAAGCCGAATGCCGTTGTTTTCTTTTTTCTTTATTTAGTGCCGGCTGTAACGCACGCGTATAATATAATAAAATGTACATAGGTACTATACCCACGTGGTGTCACGGGCCGCCGTTTAATATATATAATATGGTCTGTCTCTCTTGTGGCCTATAATATATTATATAGCCGTTTATGGTGATTGAACATTAACGAAAGACGCCGCGAGATGTACCACCGTTGTAGCAGCCAATCTATAGATATATGTGTGTGTATAACATATACTATATATATTATATGCGATATCGCCCGGTGTCGATAAGGAGCGTGCTCATCCGAGAGAATCCCTGGCGCTTTTGACAATCGCGCAAAAATAAAGGAGAGAGAAGCGTATATGCAGCTGCTGTCGGGGGAAAAAAAAACCCCCAAAAGAAAAATATCCCGTGTGTATACTTATACTTGCACATTATCCTATACATACACATCGCGGTTTGTGCCATGCGTACGATCGGTCTAGTTCGGCAAGCATTATTATATATTCATTGTCGTAAATATATATTATATACACGTATATGTTGTTGGTGAGTGCTTGTTCATATAATATGTACATAACCACCACACATGAACGCACGAACACTTGCGCGGGATACAATATGTAGTGGTCATTATAGGGATGTACATAAGTTACACGTAATTATACCTATATAATTTTATTATAGACAGTACTTACTTTGTTATCGAACGAAGAAGATTTTCGAGAGACAAATCTCTATTAAATGATAATATAATGTTAGGTTAAATATTACGAACAATGAGGGGAGGGAGTAGTTACGTTACCGTACATACAGTAATGACTAAATTACATAATAATATAAATAAGGTATCTATTAAATATTAATTAAAATTGAACTCATTATTGCAAGATTATTATCTATCTATATATGACACTACTATATGGCATTACCTATCTAATCTCTAATATAATATATCATAATATTATTAAAAAATTGGTGATACTAAGCATAAATATACTATTCAAATGTTGTTGGGTTAGGTAATGTAACCGTTTAATCGAAATTCGATGTAAAACAAGTTCTTATATCTCATTAATAACAAATATTAGACCTTTGTCCTTTGCTAATAATCTAATATAACGAAACATTGTGAGTGTAATAATAATCATTATTAATTAACATATTTTGTAGGTTCTTATTATATTTTATTGTGTGAGTGCGTAAATTCAGATGATTATTATAATAGTCATAATATTATAATATGTGTATGTGAATGCCGTGCGTATATAATAATATATTAGTGCGCGTTGGCCGAGTGCGCCGCCGGAAGTTCGCGAGAAGTCCGGGAAATCGTCGGCCGCCGGATTTCGACACTGTTCCGCTCCGAGTACCGCGGCGATTGTCATGTAAATGTAAAAGATATTCCTTTTTTTTCATTATCATCTGCCGGATGCAAAATTTCAAAACGCATCCCCTTTAAAAATATACGTAAAAAAAAATCCCTTTACAATATATGCGAGAGATACATTGTTGCGCGATTTTAATGACCCTACCGCGTAAAGCTCGGCCGCCACGGCCGCCGGGAATGACGTCACGGTTTAATACCCGAGACTTCCGTGGGGTTGGGGTCGTTCTGGCCTATTGACACCGGTGATTGAGTGTACGCGCGCACGCGCGCGCGTCGTCGTTAACAATTTACTGGCGGTTTATTCGGGCTGCTGTACAGAGGAGGGTCAAGTGCACAAGAAGATCGACGAAAAATACGATCATAAATATTGTAAAGTAAACTCTTCTGTTGTTCATCATCAAAAGGGTTAGCGGGGTCGTTATTAACGCCATGCAGTAAACAAAAAACATTACATAATATTATTATTACCATCGTTATTTAAATTAATTCTCTCCGTCGCTGCCAAATTCACGCTTCGGGGCATCCCAATCGATAGATATTATATAATGATATTATATAATATATGGTTCAATATGAAGAAATTGTTTTTACTTGATATATAATATCATATAATAGCTAGTGAACAGTGACGCGAAAACGATTTAATTTATTATTGAATGGTTTTGCGGACACGTGGAAATAATAACTATATAAATAAGTAAATAATCGACAAACCAGTTTTCACAAATTACAGACTTAACACGACTCTGTAGAAATAGTATTACGGTTATCCGATCGTAATTATCTTTATCGTATCTACATAATAAGGTATAATTGTTTGCATTTTAATTATAGTAAATTCGAGTACTTAACTATTACACCATTTTGTGTATGGTGTTATCTTCCGTTTATATCTAATACCAGTGAGTACTATTATCAATGTTTTGTCACCTATTATATATCAGATATATTATATTATATAGAAAATGACGTGAGATAGTGTAATGGAAGCCCTGCAATTTAAGATTGTACATGCGTCGGACGTGCAGAAAAATGGTCGGTGGCCAGTAAAGATGGGTTTCTGCATTCCACTATTCATACATCGTGCTGTGTGCTGGAACGCATTAAGGCCTAGGGGGATGGGGATGACCGAAAAGGGAAATTGCTTCGAGGATCAATTGTTTATAGTTGATTATATCAAAGGTGGTCAAGCTATCATATTATTTTCACAAAACAGAGAAAATAACAGCGGACCTATCCCGACGATACATGTTATATATTGTTTACCGAAGTGGTATATTATTGTCAAAAAGTTCTACATGAGTACAGAGAAACCGTAAAGATACAATTAACAATATTATATTAATTAAATGTTTAAAAAACAAAAAAAAAACTGCAATTTGTTAAAATTGAAATAAATGAGTGATAGATTCGTCTATATTAGTGTGCCATTAAATTATTATACTTAATACGCGTAGATAACAAAATGTTGACAACGTAACGACGATATGGTGTATATATAGTCAGCGAGGGAACTCTTTAGAGCTTTAGTCTGAAGAAAACTCGATGGTCACCATCAGCCTCGATATAATCTGAACGTTAGCTAATGTTATTATTGTTTTAAGACACTCGATCGAACCGTTTTTGAGTCGTCGTTTACGAGCGAGCACGACTAATCTGGTAGTATTAATTGCAGCGCTATATCTAATACTTAATTCACAATGTGACTCATGGAGTAGTTAATGTTTAGGCACACATAATAAATACAACAGTATAGACGTAGACGTATAGTACTTCCGATTACTAAAATTTCAAACGACGCGCGACGTTGCTGTGAGCGGCTGTTGGACGGATATGGTTTAGGTACATTGTGTGCTCATATATTACGCATGATTTGATATGATATGCATCTGATCATCTGATTTCGTCGCTTCCTCTTTTCTCGAAAAAATAACTTATTCTCCACACAGTGCTTGCGTAATGTAAATTCCGGTTTCCTTGCTCTGAAGGTGCGAACGCATATTTAATTTAATTTCACACGGCCGCTTGAGATGTAATCTGGCGAATAGTTCTATATCAATTTCAGAAATCAACGATAAATCACGTTTTATTGATGAACAGTGTATGTCTGAAATATAATAATAATTACCAAGTCGAATCCAAACGAATACAACTCATAGCCAACGATTTTTAAGTGTACGCACACATAGTAGGCATATTGACGGACAAGGGACTATTAAAAATACGTCGTTATATAACCAGAAGTCGTCATATTACTCAAAATTGATATTTTATTTTTTGATATATTCAATTTAAATTAATAATTAAAATATACATGCCACATATTATGTAATTATATAATAGTATTATTAATAACTAAATATAATCAACAATTGTATATTATTATTAATTTATGAAATTATTTTATTTAATAGGTTATAAACAAGTTTAATGCGATATAAATAATAATTTAGCTTGGTATGGGAAGGGTTATCTTTCTCATTGCTTTTCAATTCAATGAAACTATTTGTTACACTTTAACCACACTAAACACCATACGTATAGGTAATATAGTATAGGTTATATACATGGCACCGACCAATAACATTAATACATCATCACAGATATTTTCACGATGTAGATAATGATACCATATTTAGTATTTAAATAAATGCGTATAGCGCTGATATTTATAAATGAAAAAAAGGAAGTTACGTCAGTGTAGTAGATGTAAAAGTAAAAAGAAAGAAAACATAAACAATTTTGTTTCAAAGCTTCAAAGAATGGCGAAAAATTCGAATTTTTATCATGATATTATATTTATATTATGAATACTAAATGGAGTAAAGTATAACACTTACCTAGTATATTCATTATTTAAAGTATTTTTAAATCAAAGGATTTATTTATTTTCTAGTTCAGTAGTTTTTTTAATAAAAATAAATGCACTTATTTAATGTTGTTTATATTTATAATTATTATAGTTATGTATTTAAACTTTTTAGTTATAAGTATACATTATTAGTGCATTTAAATAGTACTTTTATAAAAAAAAATAGAAATATTTTAGTATTTTACTTTAAATTTAATGAAAATGTTATCATTGATTTATTTTAAATAGTACAAGTATAATTATTCAAACTATAATAAACTAAATATTATATTATTTTCTTTAACAGTGATTAATTAATAATTAGTACGTTATTTGTACGTCAATGCGGCTTATAATATAATCTTCAAACAGTAATATATGAGAACAAAACACATTTTTTTTACAATTGAAAGGCTTTCAACCTGGTATTGGCTTTCAATATGTATATATAGTGGCTCCTAATCCCTTTATACCTAGATCCAGGCTTGGATCTTGTACTGTTCGAATTCGTCATTCCAAATTTGACATGGAAAATCTTTTTACACATATAGTCTCTGAATTGAAAATGTTTATATTCAAACCCCATTAACTGTGTATCTAAGTTTTACCATATGAACACCATCACGTATTGTATGAAATTTTAGAATAATCTATTTTTAGTTTTTATATTATAATATTATGAACCGTAAACAGTCTTTTAAAATATTTAAGATGTATTTGCTAAATAAATGTTTCTTCTTTTCTAAAAATGTATTCCGTCCAAATCTATGGTTTACGAGTAGTCAATTATTACGTTGATTAATGATTATTAGAGAAGACAATTACCAAATGAGCAATAATAGCTTATAAGTATAATAATATCTATCAAAAAAAAATTGGACTTTATTTGAAATCGACCCACCCCCGAGCCATACATTTTTAAATATATCACTCCATCCCAAGCAACTTCGTCACCACTCAATAGTATCTAATCTAAAAATTCGATATTCATGATCGATATTTCAATGTACTTATTTCGATACATTATTATTATATGTAGGTAAGTCTGGTATGTAATATATTTATGGAAAAATGATGAAAAATATTTCATGTTATACTTGAAATCGTATTTTATTAATTTATAATCATAATATTTAATTGACATTTATATACAAAAAAAACTTAATATGAACATTTGGTAAATTTCAAGTATCTATTATTATTTTTTTTCTAAGTACAATAAAATAATATCAAAGATTATTTGAGGAGAAATAATTATTTTAGGGTGAATATCGATTATCGTGAACATTTAAAATGCTCATAAAAAATTTACAATAGATTTTTGACATTTTTTAATCGAGAAATTAACAACTTTTGAGAAATTTTGTATTAATATTTAATAATTTTTATCCAGTGAATAATTTTTAATTAATATTTATAGAAAAAAATTTAAAAAAAATGATTTTTAAAATTTGATCCTAAATATAAAATTATAATAAAAACATTTTATAAAAGTTTCAAGTATGTATGATAAAGCGTTTTCGAATTACATAAAAAAAAACAAAAACAATTTTATCGGAAATTTTGGTTTCCGTAAAAATTATCGTTTTTCTTAATTTTTTGTTTGTTTTTCCTAATTATAAAAATAAGTACTGATAAATGACCTTTTTAAAGTACAAACTAGATCCAAGTTTAAAACCAATGCCACCCTCATTTTTAAAAATTGAAGTCTTTTATCGACAACTTGTAATGTACTCATACATAAAAAAACGTCGATTATTTCGCTCCGCTCAGAATCTAAAACAACACATCATAGTTAAGTATCGTGTTAGTTAACGATATATTTTTGATATCTAGGTGTGGTACTGTGGTTGCCAAAAAATACCTTGGACTTTAACAGTTATTATACTGTATTTACAGTAGACTACAGATGTAGATACGTGTTTAAATATTAATATACTTTATGATATATTTATATTTATATATTATATAGGTATTTATTTTAGTTTAAAAATTGTTTAAAAGTATTAAAACATTTTTATTTATACATTGGAAGACAATCCATTATTTGTAAGTAGTAAGTACATATTATAATATTTATAAGTTACTTACGCATAGTTAAACTGCGCTCATAAAGTATTGTTTAGAAACATTTTGGAATATACTTATTAATTTTTCTAAAAAGTATACAATTTTAAAGTAATTTTGTATGTTAACACATTTCGTATTAATTTTATATTCGCTTGTTCAAGCATTCATAAGAAGGATTACAATTTAAAATAAACTTAAGTTCTAGATCCTGAAATTGAAAACCATATCATGATATTATTATAACAATATACTTTAAGGTACTTTTATATAAATCGTTCAAATACTTACAAAATTCGGTCTCCACTTTAGTTTGGGAAAAAAATATAATACAATACCTATATATTAAATTTTAAGCTGAAATAAAATAAAGAAAGTTTTACCAAATTCACATTTTTATTTTATTTTTTCCAGCACCAAGATTAATTTTATATTTTTTATCAGTTCACTGACGTCTTGTTCTTTTTTATATATATAATATTTATTCTCGAGTCATCGTTCTTGCGGAATTGCCATTCAAAAAACGTTCGCTTATCCAAGGTGAAAGAATGGAAAAAAAAATTATATATATATAAATCTCTGGCTTTTCCATCATCGTCATCTTATATGCCAAAGGCGAACCCTCTCCTCGGCATCCCTTAACCATCTCGTATTTTTTTTTCGATTTCCAATCGTCGTATGTATCTAGCCATCGGCCGCGATTGCCCAGCCGACCGTGCAACCCCTGAAAATAAATCTTTACGCTGGAACGGATCCCAGTTGTTGTGCGCGAGCTGGATTTAAAAAATAAAAATACAAAATGATGAAAAAACTCTCATACATATATATATATAAAATTCACTCCCGCACATATATTATTATTATTATTATATATATTATAGAAAAGATGAGAAAACCGATCGGAAATAAACGGCAGAGAAATAAGCGTAATAACGTTATACTCTTTACTTATTATTATTTATTTTTTAGATAAGATTTTTTTTTTTATTTCCAGAGATTATAAAGAAAAAATATCTCTCTAGATATACCTTAAAGAGAGAACGGTGATTTCTACGGAGTCGCAATAACCAATGTATGACGTAGTAATTGTCCATCCAAGAAATCGGGAACAATCTTTTGCCAAACGAATATAACATATATATATATATATATATATATTAGGATTTTTATACGTTGCACCGACATGGCAATATACAGTACAGTTTTAATATTATATAGATAGGTACATAGAAAGTTACTGGAAAAAATGCAATCTTGTAGGAAATACATTTTTTTATTATTTTTGATATCATAACTACCGAGAGGCCATGGATTCGAAGATGAGTCATCACAATCACTTAGGTTTATTTATTTCAAGAACAAAATACTCGAAGTTTATAAGCTAATAAGCTGATGTATTATTTAATATTGTATGGTGTTGATTTTTATTTGTAATTTTTTATCTTCATTTGAAATTAACAATCTATACGAATGTTGTAAATTTAACTTGAAAATGTTGGGAACTTGTTTTTTTTTAATAGACTTAATAAGACTTGATAAGAGAAACCATCCATTGATGATTCTGTATATTTTTTTTTTAATAATTAAATTAAATTATATACTTATAATTTACATATTACAATTAATAAATCGTATATGATTTAACAGGCTATTAGTTAACCTATAGCTATTATAAATATAATATATTGCAAAATACACTTGTGCTCAGCATTATCGCACTAGTGACAAATATATCCTGGCCACAGTCTACCCCAATATGAGGGCTACGTATTGTGTTATTAGGGTGATTAAAATTGTGCTTTGAAAGTATTTCTTTCGAACATTATTATATTGAATTAAAATAGTAAGATCCTAGGAATCAGTTATGAAGTTTGTAACGGTATTCAATTAGATTTTTATAAGTAAGCTTATTTGAAAATATGTGATATAAGGGTATGTATCCTGTATTTTGGTTGAAGCTAGATTGGACTGACTTATTTAAATCTACGGTTAATTCTAGTTTTAATTAGTCAAAACTAGAATTGACTAAAGGGTTTTGTGGAAATTAGTTTTGACGGATTTCGGGTTTTAACTGTAAGATTCAATTTTATATTCTAAATTAATTTACTTATGTACATAGTATTATAGTATAATTTTAACACTATAATTTTACATTTTTGTAAATAATTAATACTGAATATATTTCAATATTGTTTTTGTATGCCCGCTTTAAAAATTCAATTAAAAAAAAATCTATAAAGTTTCATCGAAAACATAGACTTTTATAAATTAAATGCTTCCATCACGGTTATGGTTACCCGTTAACACAAGCCATACTAGTAAATTTGTAACGTTAAATTTCCGCTCCGTTGTTAATATTACTATAACAATATTGTTGCTGACGGTACATTTTGTTGGCTATTCGAGTCAATCAGTTTTCCGCAAACAAAACAATCTATTATCATTGTAAATACAGTCTGTGTTTTATTATTTTGTTATACAAAATAAATAATAATTGATCGTTTCAAATAAGGTATATCATAATATTGTATATATATATATATATATATATATATATATATATATGTATGTGTGTGTGTCTGCAATTAAAATTGTTTTTAAATACCAATTTATGCTGTCTAAATGGTGGTCTTCAATAGAAAATTAATTCTGTTACTCGAGATAGATAAGAATAAAATAAAACACATCTCGTATAGAACTATAACAACGTTGTAAACAAATGTAGATTGTAAGTACGCAAATCATTAAAAGTTTTATAGTGCTTCTCGGAAAATCCGTAAAAATAATTGTTTCAAGATCCATTTATTTATTTTAATTTATTTTAAACTTATCGTTTCAAATAAAATAAAAGACTACATTACAGCTATAATAACACTAAAGCGTAATATTAACCCTTCAAAAATATCATATCATAATAATATTATGTGTTTACACAAACGCAAAATATTTGGTAACAATTTACCTAATAATGACTCTATAATAAAGCTATACCGGTATAATAGCTATATACATGTATAATAATACTGTATTCACTTGTATATTTCATATTTATCAGCCACTTTATGGTATTATAATGTTTAATATTAATATCGATTATTTGGGAATTTTTTTAAAAATTTTGGATAGACTCACTATTATACGTAGTATCACATAGCTGCTTGGTCTATTGTAGTGACTAGTTTGAAAGAGTAGACCAACGACAGCCGTGTACGTATGCCGTACATAGTGTCCAAACGTATTAAATACTTTTATGTACAGCAAAACATCCATGTGAAGAAATAACATTTAACTTAATATTCTTGAGAACCAATCTAAATTAGAACCAAATTTATTTGATTTGATATACTTAACAAATTTCTTTATAATAGTAATTTTTTTTAATTTTCTACAAGACTAGACTGTTACACTATTTTATAGTCCATAGAAATCAGGAAAAAATAAATTGATAACTGTAGTGTAGGTTCTCTTGCCTATTTATGACGCCGCGTGATCAAAATGTAATGCATAAAATTATAATAATTTCGTAAAAAATGACGTAAATATAATAATTATTTCTAAATTTATACGTGGTGTTCTAGGTAACACCCCCAATCACTGATTGCACCGAATTTGACCTATATTTATTGTAGAACTACTACACAAATCAATCGTGTATAATATATAGGCAACAATATTTTTTCTTCAAATATCGCGACTTCATATAATATAGGTACATAGATAACGAGTTACGAGAAACCGATTTTTATGTTAGATACAAGTATCACAATAGAATCCATAATTGATTGGAAATCGTTCCGCACCTAAATAAAAATATTTTAATTGCCTTAGTAGTACGTCGTATTTGCGTAATAAAAGTATAATATTATAAATATTATATACTTCGCGCGGATATATAGTTCCTTCATATCTACGTTCTTTACGGTCTCCTTAATTTTCTACATAATTTATATAGTACACATTATATTATAATATGTCGGAACGGTACGCATTATATTAAACCAACTCGCGTGGGCGGCGCCATTCGTATATATATATATACATATGCACTCGTATTTTTTTTTCATCGGTGCACTTACTTTGTACTACACACACGAGAAGATTTTTCGTTTTCAAAACGCTTTTAATCAAAAAAAAAAAATAATAATAATAATACGTAGCGGGCTGCAGTCGTGGCGGAGAGTGGAAGGAGTCGGCTGCTGCAGACCTATACACCGTTGTCGTGGTTTCTTTTTCCTCTTCCTTCGGTTTCCATTTCCCTAATGGCCGCATGTCTATGCGATGAAAATACCAGTGCGTTTCGGGTACACGAGCAAAAATAATAAAACGCAAAAAAACATACATTTTATCTGTACACGCGACGCTGACGAGGCACAAAGGCGCGTCATCCATTATATATTTTATATTTATGTTATAGTAGTATGGATGGGTACATTCGAGTCCGTGATTCGTGCGTTATTACGTACGCCTGAAGCCAGTGGGGCTTTGCCTCCTCTATTATTATTATTCTTGTTATACGTAAAATATTTAATATATACGAACATATAAAAACAGGTTGACTGGGCGAGACTGCAGTGGTAGAGGTAGGCACAGTGTCACACTCTTATCATTTAATTTTTTTTTGTATAATTTAAGTACACCTATAATGTGCAATGCTGCAGCGTGAAACGTATATAGGTATTGACGAAACAATAAAATTCAAAATATTGTTTTTTGAACTGTAGGCATATTGCTCACATGCCGTTAGAAGTACGATATGCTTTTTCGCTGCGTCATATACTTTTTTCAAACTCATTAGATTTAAAACAGATTTTTTACAAATCTCTAAAGGCCACAGTACAGTATACCTACCGTTTACCGTTATATAATATAGTAAATGTCTACTGCATTGATATACCTAAAATTTTTTATTAAAATTCATCTTTTTATAAACAAAATCATTCTCCTTTTTTCATTTAGTAATGCAGTTATTCAAATATTATGTTCTTTGACATTTTATTATGATTTTCAATTACTTAAATATTTTTATTTCAAATATTAAAGAGTAGCTTGTAATGATACTAACAATTTTTTTTTTTAATTGAAACTATGTGTTTTTCCATAAATTGTTAAGCGGGTTATTTTTATAAAAATGTAGAATATTTAAATTAAACTTTGAACGAATAGTTTTTAAGTTATTAGCAACTAACAAGTACGTAATAACACTACTACTAACAATAGTTCTTAGTAAAAGTTTTTATAAAATATATATAATAATTTAGTTTAGTCTATAGTTTCAATCACTTTTTATCTACAATAAAAAATTACTCACTTAAAAAAAAGGCGGAACTGATTTTTTTTTAAAAGTCAATTTTGTTCAGGATATCTTTTTTAGATTGTAAAAAAAAATATTTCTATTATTTGAAAATATGGTGATAAAAAAAAAACTTTATACTCAGAATTTGAATAAAATAATTGCATAATTTTAAAGGGAAAACTAAAGGTCGTATGATTTGGTAATCCAGATATTCTAGTCCTAAAAAATACTATACGCAAACTGGTATATCAACTAGATGATGTTTACCTTTAATTATGGTACACTGAGATGGTTATTATTTATTTTATACCTAAAAAAGAAAATACACTAATTAATTAATATATATTATATTAAAATAAATACTATATTTATAACCATAATAGAGATGTATTATTGAAATTTGAGTGTTAAATTGACTAAAATATTTTATCTTGTTGTTATTACTATTACACACTATACAGTGTACATGCAAATAATAGCTGCTAGTAGGTATACTAAATGCTTAAACTTAAATATATTACGATGATCTCGATCTCAGGATTTTCGATGCTGCAAATTATGAATTATTTTACATGGCTGCCCTGAGCCTTCTTACTTTAAATGTGTTGAAAAATAAAATAATTCTAGATCTCCCGCTGACTACAGTCTATATAACTTATGATGTAAATATAACAACGGCAATGATCGTATATATTTATACATTACAATAACACGCATATAATATGTAGATTTTTCGGTTAGATTCGGTTTTTTTTCTCCCGAAGCCGGGTTGTCGGAAAGGGGGAGTTGTTGTATATTTATGTTTATTATTTCTACTACGATTCAACGACGTAAATGGAAGATTTAAAAAAACTGCATCAGACTACAAAATCGCATATACAAATAATATATGTAAAGATGTTCATTAATTTTGTGTTTTTTTCCTCACCACTGTATAATACTCTCCTGCCAGTCGTTTCTTATCGGGTGATGCTGTTTCCGCAATAATAATGCAAATGCATGTAATGTCCATTCGACGACGGAACATAAAATTACGCCATTTTGAATAATATATACAATAATAATATTATATGTACGAATGCGATACATACAACACGAAATGATTGTCATCGAGCATATTATTGTGGGTTATATAGGTAGAATTGAATTACACAGTTTTGGTGTTCTCTTCAAGCTTGATTGCAGTTATGGTTTATTTTTGTACACATACATGATAGACACATTAGGCGTCCTGCGTTCACGTGTGTAAAATTAGGCCAAAATACACTAGACAAATTGTAAGTCGTAGAGCTCAATCCATATGTAATTTTTAGAACTTTTGATTTGAATAAATGTCCAAATTTAACTGACAAAAAATAAAGCTAATTTAACACTAACACCCTAACCCATTCTTCTCAAATTTAGTACAAAAGTAATTTAAAATAATTTGCGAATTAAGATCTACAACTTATGATTAGTCCTGTGTAATTTATATATATATTTAGGGGGGCTAGTATGAAGTAAGCTTTCCCAATTAATCTTAGCCATAACTTTAATTTATGAACTTACAAATGATAAAAACCAACTTATAATATTTGGATCCTAGAGTACTAAAATTAGTGCATGTATGTTATTCGTACATGAAACATTTAAATGCCAAGTATTTTGTATTCCAAAAAGTGAAGAGACTTTTTAAAACTTTTCGTCTTAATAATAATAAAGTTAATAACAATTAACTATACAATATGTAACGTGGAACGTCTCAAGGCGACTTAAAAATGTATAAAGTTTATCAACCGTATAAATAAACGAATGGTTATTATTACAGTCTGTGTAATTTTACATAGTATAACGAACATAAAATAATCACTAAAATGACATTAAAAACCCAATGGAAAATTTTTTTAAAATATGTCATATTTATGACACGTGAGAAGTTTGCATTACAACTTGTAACAGGTAATCGGGTAAACATGAAACAGTTTTCCATTTTTCTAACGATATGGAAGAAACAAAGTTACACAATGTGCGTAGAAAATAGTATTTATTAAATGATACTTACTTTGATACTCCGTCTACACAGCTTGGAGGCTGGAGCCTGAGAGATATCTCAAATATAAATGGGTAGGTAGTTTACTCGTTTATTGTGGATGTCTGACAATTAGTTTTTAATGATTTTATATGATCAATCTTTTATAAAGAGTATAGGTACTTGCGGATGAGTTGTGTTGTTACTCGCGTAGTAAATCATCATTGACCATTGATGCGCCTCCTGTACAACAGTATCCTAATATCCACACAGAATTTGAAGGATAAAAACGGATAGTGGAGACGAAAATAAAATAGGCATTGAGTTAACGTACAACATGTAAGTATATTTGGTTTTTTTTTAATCTTTGGGTTTAAACTTCACAACAATGATTGTAGAATGGCACACATGTTCACAACCGGTTAACAAAATTAATTTCAGTGACATGGATTAACGTACATGTTAAAAATATAAGCAACGGTCTCATGTACATAATAATAATAATATTAATAGTTATATAATATTAACGTATTCTATTCCAGAATCGACTAATAGTAAATATTATACTATATATTATCTAATAAATATTTCTCTACGATAAAATACATTAAAAAGCGAACAAACAAACAAACAAACAAACAAACAACGTTCAACAACTCAAATGCTATATATAGGTGATGGTGGCCCAAAAGACGGATATTTAGAAATTTGAATGCGTGTTGTCACACACGAGGATATGTTAAATTACAGTAATCTAAAACGTGGGTAAGTAATGAAGATTGGTTGGTGTTCAAAACCTCGCTTAGAAATAAATTACAATAAAAAATTGAGATAACATTGGTCATATATACAAATAATAAATAAATAATAATACAAATAATATAAAAAGGCTTTATAAATATCACAAAAAATTGGGTGTAAAAACAAATTTGGCCTCGATTTTTTTTTTACGGCTGATGCATTTTATCATTAAGTCAAATAGGAACGCCTGCCTTAAATAATATGATCTTAGCACCTATCTAATAATATTAAGTTAGTGAACCTTGAAGTTAAGATTATTAATAAAATATGAATTAATTATAAATAAGAAGTATTAGGCTAATATTTTCTAACGATCTACGAGATAATACAAGATATGAATAAATATCATAAAATCTGATATTATAAACAACAAAACTTATTTTTCAAAACTTGTTTATGTTAAATGAAAAATAATAAATATAAAAAAAATTGCTCGCTAGATTCAATTTTCTTATAAAAAGAGTTATAATAAATCAAGCACGTAATGTTGTTTTAATATTGAGCGTTTTGAAAGAAAAAAATTGCGTTATTTATGTTATGCGCATATATATATTTATATATAAACGAACGCATTCGAAAATATGAAAATATTTGGTAACTGTTTGAACTCAATAATGGTTATGCTGAAATTTCTAAATATATATATGTTTACGATTAATATTAAGACTTATCGTTTAACTCGCCTTTTTGAATACCGTTTACTTTGATCTCGTTCACGGAATGTGATCTAGCGTGCTGATGGGAATTGCTCCGGCCGTCTCGAGTACCGGTGATCATGTTCGGCAACATGTGGTTGGCCGAGTGCGATCTCGTGTGACCGTTATTTCCGTTTCGATTGCTTACACTGGTCTGACCTTTGAGAGCCATTTGATAAGCAACTTCAAACGCTTGACCTAGTGTCAAGATAATTTCCGTCGCTTGATCCTATAATCATGAACAGATAATCAATTTTATTAACATCGTCAGTAGTATAAATTTGATAATCAAAAATCGTCTCACCATAGAAGACACGCTGAATACGTGACTGTAGTGTGAGCTGGTGTGATGATCTTTTGTGATATAAGCAAAATGATTCAAATCATCAGCGTCTTGACATGCACAATCTATATTGCGAATCTCGTGCTCGCACACTAAACTACCAGACATTGGGTCCATAAACCGAACTCCACGGTATGATATTACTAGTGCAACTTCTGGCAACGTCCGTTGGGCGCCATTGGCTACAGCGTGTTTAAGTTTTTGAATGGACTGCTTAGTCGACTCGGTACCCCTGGGTTCTTTTACCTCGGTGGAACCCAAATACTAGATAATAAAACATATAAACCAAGTTGTTTTTTTCTATATCTATATATATGTTCAAGCTATCTAGTTTATATTTTATTCGAGACTTACTGACGCTATATACTTGACATTTCCAGTAACCAGTGCAGCTGGCTGGTGTCTCCACTGTGTGATCAGTGTAGAAGGAACGCCAAAAAGTAGTTCAGAAGGCCCTCTGATTATTAGGTCGTTGTTGTTGCGATTGGAAAAGTTTTGTAATGGTGGTGGAAGAGGAGCATGTCTAGATTTTTTAGGGTTGTGCCGTAGTGTAGCAGTGCCAGACGCCACGTGAACTGAGTGTTTTGAACCAACTTTTTCCTTGAGTGACTGAATATTGTTTTTCTGCAACATATTAAAATGCATTTATTAAAATTATAGCAAATTAATATAGCAATAAGTACCTTATGATATATACAACTAAAATTGCAACCATCAAGTTTATGGAAACTTACCAATTGCCTGAGATCGTTTCCAATATCGTTTAAACCATCACCGACAGAAACAGCTTGGAGTAACTGAGACTTACTGTTATCGACAGACGACAGTATTCTTCTTCTATGGCCGGGTTTGTTGATTTCTAGTACCGCTGTGAGTTCTACTTCCCAAATCCTCGCTATTCGCTCAAGATCCGTATATAAATGTTTGCGGAAAGTATCTATATAGCAAGACAGCCCAATGCTAGTCAACCATTCTTCCATCTGTTTAGCGTCTTCTTCATCGTCAACTTGATCTAGATCGGCAATGGATTTGCTTTTTGCTTTAGGCGTATCTTTGGTATAGCGCTTTGACCAGAATTCTTTTACTAAGCATGGTAAATCGTTAACAGAATCCAAAATCTTTGTTCGATCAGTTTCGTTTTCAATACCCATGTCTTTTAAATCTGATTCTACTAATACGCCACACTACAAATATAATTTAATAAATAAATATTTTAAATAATATTACTTCTATAGACATAATTATAAGATATAAAATTATAAATGTCGTATCATAATATATATTTATATAAACAGCAATAAATAAAACAAAATTCCTATAATTTCAAGTTTCAAAACTATGAAATATTAAATTCACTTTTAATTTTGATATACATCTATGAAATACTTACAATAAAGTCTATATTATCGTAGCCAAATTCAATAAATGCATTGACAAAGTCTTGGAAACCTAATCCAAACAGCCATGATTCAACCGTTAATGGACTATCATTGCAATTTATTCGAGATTTTTCTTTACTATCTGATCTATTTAATCCTAAAACAATATTTCATGCATTAAAATAAAATTGAATAATAATAAAAAACAACAAGACAACTACCTAGTCTGACTTGGAATTCTTTTTCAAGCTCATTACACATGGATTCTTTAGCGTTTCCACCTCCTAGATTTGTTATCAAATCAGATATTTTAGCCCATTCCTCTTGTTCGTCGAATGGGCTCAACATAGTACTAGAACTTTTTGACTGATCTTCTGCGGAACCAGGTGATTGAGCTATAACTGGTGGGTCATATACTGTGCGTAATTTACGTAAAGTTTTCGGTCTTTCGGCTCTATTACTATTAATTGATCCTCTCAGTAATCCTATTTATAATTATTTATTTGAAAAAGAATTAATATCAAATTATTTTTCAGTTATCCAACCTGCAAAGGTCGTATCCCCTACGAATTCTTCTACGGCAGTTTCTTCAGAAGTAGATACACTTTTGTCAGTCAATAATGCATGGTGCTCAGGCACCCAAGTAATCACTAATAAATCTTCTTCGATTTCTGTTTCCATATCTTTTGATTTTCTTTTTAAATTACTATAAATCTAAAGATCCCAATTACGAATTATAATTTTTTTTTATATTTTATCATTTCTTATTTTACTTAAATTAATGAAAATGTACGTTACTTGACTCAGTGGTCGTATTCTAGCGTGTATGCTACGTTCAGCTTGCAATGGCGATGGCGGTGGATGATCAGGAGTAGGAGGTTGACGATAATGTGTAGGGCTTAGTGGCCAGTCAGCTGAAGGCGTGTCGTCTCCATCAAGTAAACTTTCTCTGGATGATGAAATAGTAGTAGTGATAAAACCATTATGGTCAGAAACAATGACCTGGTTAGTTGTAGCAGGTTCTAATTCAACACGTTTGAATTGCAAACCACCTCGTGACAATATTGCACCTGGATCTTTATCGTGACGTTTGAGCTTTCGTCGAGGGTTGGTTGTACGAATAGGGACATTTTGGTAAATTGAAGTTAACGCTACAGGCTCTTCACCTGAAGTTGGCCGTAGTTTCATTTCAACATATTGATCAGCTGACTTCTCTCGGCGTAATACTTCTCCTCGGCGACTTTGATCAGACAAAGGTGAGCCAGAAGTAGCATGATATAAATATTCATAAGGTCCATTACTGCTGTTTGCAGACACTCGAGATGGGGAATCAGCTGCAGGTGTTAGTCTTTTAGATGCTACAGGCTAAAAAAATATTCACTACTGATAATACACAGGAATTAGAATAACATAAAAATAACTTACAGAAATATTAGGTGCACTTGGATTCAATGGAGCCATTGGTAAATATATTGAAGAAGATACGGGTCTATGGCCACTAGAAGTTGTAGAAGAACTTATACTTACAGTGTCTAGTTCAGGACCTGAGAGAAAACTAGATTCTATTAAGGACCTAGAAAGTGGATTAGGCTCATTTTTGTACCAACGCCCAGAATGGTAATTTCCATCGGAAATCCTACGGTAATAATAATTTAAGAAACTATGATATTTAAAACGAATTGATACTAAACTTACGCCGAAGATTCTGATACACGGCGACTTTTGTGCTTTTCCCAGCGAGTAGGAGAAGGACTAGGTGATAACATGTTTTCATAGGGACTACTTAATAGAGGTATGGGTACCAAATCACCATTTTCACTCCTCCTTTCGGTTTCCATATCACTTTCATTGTTATTATTAAACTGGTGATCTTGAAAAGAAATACAATTTTTTTTTAAAAGAACTAAGGGAGTTTAATTTTGTGCATACTTTGTAGCATGGCTGCTATTTCCACAGCAGGACCAGCTTTGGGTGGAAATTGTTTTAAAAGATCTTCTACTGTACGCCTATGGATGTCCCGTATGTGGGTATTGATTCCGTGATCTAGTAGTGTTCTCGCTACTTCAGTCTTGCCACATTGAGCAGCTTCGTGAAGTGCAGTGCCGCTACCGGTACGGACGTTAACGTCCATTCCAGCTGATAATAGTAGCTCTACTACAGTCCTAATTGTATTTTTCATATTTTGTTATTTATTACATTCCAACTAATATTAATAAATTAAAAAACCTTACTTGTGGCCATTTCGGCTTGCTAAATGTAAGGGAGTGTGAGCAAACATTATACCTGCCGCACGAGAATTGTACGATCTTATCAGTTCTGGTCGTTTAGTAATAATTAGTTCTACTGTCTCTAGTCTGTTCACAATAAATTCCATTAATGAAAAATGAGTTATAGATTGAAACATTACATTGACACATAAATATAAGATATATATATATATACAAATAATAGATACTGTAAATATAATTTATATATAATTCCATAATAGGGTTAATTTATTTACTTTTTACTAAATCGGTAACATAGATATGTATAAATAATTCCTACCTTCCATATTGTGCGCATAAGTCTAAAGGAGTTTCATGTTTGTGGTTTCTTATAGTAGGATCAGCACCATGTTCTAGGAGTAGTACAACCACACCTGAATGACCGTGTTCGGCAGCACAATGTAATGGAGTTTCTCGATTTTTTGTCTTAACATATTATTTAAAGAACATAAGTCTCATCAAATCATATTTCCGATTATAAGCGAACGCACGGCGTGTGCAGGGTATGTCACCGTGATTCCGTTAAACGGCCTAATAGATCCCGTTAAAATATTTTTTTTCTTAAAGTACTAAATATAATTAAACTAAAAGTATCGTTCTCAAAAAATGCATTCAGAAATAGAAATCAAAGAGGTTGAAACTGAAATCAAAACTAATTTTGGTAAAATATCGAATTAGACTTTATTCAATAAATATCGTTTTATTAAAAGTAACTTTAACGAAATTTGATTCTAAATGACAATAAATTGTGAATAATAATTACTATAATTTCTTTTTTAAAACGATAGGGCGCAATTTTTTGTAGTGCATACCCTGCATATTACATATGAAGTCTGTAGTCGCTCATGTTTCCAATAAGTATATCATTTAAAAATTACCATATGATTGACATTGGGTATTGACGGCCCGTGGCAGAGCAACAAGCGAACTATATCAACATTGCCTCTCCATGCAGCGTAGTGTAGTGGAGCAGCGCCTTTATGATCAACTACATTTGTTGACGCTTCGTTACATAAGAGAAGTTGAACGATTTCCCTGACAATAGAACACAACTTATAAACCCTTTTTAAATTTAAATGTATTTAACTTATATAGTTGCAATATATTTCTTTTGTTTGTTTTTTCATTATAATGTTATTTTTGCACTATTAATTTCAATGCTTCAAAAAGTAGTAAATTTTATTTGTATGATATTAATAATATTAAGTTTCATTTACGATTATTGGTTAATCAAATAAATTACTTACTTGTATGCGTTTAATGAAGCATGGTGCAATGCAGTAAAGCCAGTTTGGTCTTGAGTATTTACGCCAGCACCTCTTCTCAAACTACACAAATAAAAATAAACAATAATTATTATTAATATTTTAAAAAGGTAGTATTCCTTATAATAAAAACCATATTGCAATCAGCTTCTTTTATAGTAAAAATATATATAATTTTAATATAATTTATTCCTATAGATATTATTCAAATTATTAATTAAAAATAATCGTCAGTTAATAATAATGACGGTATGTTTCCTAAATTATATAACATAGCTAAACGCATTCCAAAGTAATTATACAAATTAAGTTGTCAAAACAATTCTTTATAAACAAAGAATTGAATCAATAATTTGATATAATATAACATTTTATTTTTTTAACAAAGCAGTCACAAAATAATTTAGTTTAATTGTTATCTAAATCGATGAAAATTAATTTATAAATTATGAATCAATTCATAAATATGTCAAAAGAATTAGCTTGACGATAAAGAAATTTAACTATCAATGTCAGTATATTACATATTATTTCAACAGTAACAAATACAAAACAGATTATTATTCACTATTAAGAATAATAGCTTAATGAATTCCAATATTTCAAAAATAAATGTATTATATCTATTGGCCGTTTAATATATTTTTTTGGCTAATTTTATAGTTGTGCATTGAATTGAGTATAAGTAAACAGATATGTGTAATTAAACAATTTAGCTCTCTAAAAAACATTCTTTAACTTCTGGAAAAAATGTGATTTTTGAATTTAGGTTATTCTATGTACAATGTGTCTGACTTTTACAATGTACGAAATATTATCCTTATTTAAATATTTTTAAAATACAATTAGTGTAAAATCAATATTTTACAATTAGTAAATACTATAATTATTTGTCCTTATTTACAATTAATATAATACTTTCAAAAACTTAGGAACAAATGCGCAATTCTTTAAAGTTATGTTTTACTAAATCCTTCGAAAAAATTTGTATTTTCCATCCTTTAATAAAAAATTTCATCTATGATTCATATTGTAAAACATTAAATAAAAAAAATTTAAATATTTTAATACAGTTATCATTTTAAACTATAATATACCTGCTAAAATTTAGAAATTAAATGTTAACATTGTAAATAAAGAATATTTTTAATTATAAAAACGAAATAATATTGTATAAAATAGTACAATACATACACATTGTTGCATGCCTGTATCTTATTATTATTGGTGGTATTTTTAACCTAATAGGCTTAAGTATGTAATTTAAATAAAAACTCTATGAAAAGACTAGGATGGGCCATGGATCGCTTGACTTGATCTTCGTCTGTACTAAATAATAACACGTAATGTGTAATCATATACGATCATATAAATGTATTATATTATAAATATTATCAGTTGTTACTCATTGTTTATTTGTTTTATATAATACGACAGCGGCTGTAGGTTGAAAGTGCGTTATTAACAGTTATTAATTTGTGTTTATAACGTGTTTGAAATTTCTTTCTTTGTGTAAGCAAGTGCGTACATATTATATGCGAAGTTAAGTCCCAGTGGGAATATTTTACGAAATCGATAATAAGTAATAAACTCCATAGAGTATTCACTAAGTAAACATCGCATACAACATTGGAAAATCATTAAAAACTACTATTAATTCAATTATACAAAAAGTACTTATTTACTAGTTACTTACATGTGCATATAATATAATAATGAATTAACATGTCATATTATAATTTATAATTAAATATTTACAACCTATGGTAAATGAAGTTAGAATAATTATAAATTTAAAATACAATTTATTAAATTTAACGAGACAACTTAATGCAACCAAAGCCTTCTATAAATATTAGTTAGTTATATTAGACGTTTTAGTCAAGAGATATATATAAAGATATACAACTATATAAAGGACATTCATTAAAAATAAATAAATTATATTACCAACATTAAAGGTCATTTATTTTATTCTTTCTTTGAATTTGATTTATCTGGTTATATCAGATTTTTCTTTAGAACAATATATCAGCATTAAAAACTTTACAGTAGTACAATTTTCCAAATACTTTCACATTCAAGTAGTATTAATTATTCTTTTAATTGCATTTGTTAAATGAGATTTCTTAAGCCCTTCATATTTCAGTGTATGTATGTCATTATAGTATGGTTCAAGTATCATTTTATTTAACGTAATAATTAAGTACTTCTAACAATTTTTAATTTGCACCTTTACTTTTACTTTTATTGTATTAGATAAGTTTAGATTATGTATTCTACAAATAGGCAATAAATTATAATGTTCAACCAATTAAATAGTGATTAAATTTAATTTTTATACTAATAAAGAGGCTAGGTATATTAATAATTATTGTTATCTATATAATCTAAAAATAAAGCCGATGTACCAAAAAGTAATAATATAATTTTATAAGTGAATTAAAATTCAAAATGTTATGTAGGGTGTGTATATTATAGTTAAAACCTTTTTTGTTTATAGAATGATAATGGCGATTGATGATCTTCGAAACTTTAAAAACATCGAATGCAATAGGATTTGTTCAAAAGATAATTATTAGTAAAAAAATCCCATAAGTTAGTTGACATGTTCAATACAAGCTATACACTGCAGTACGGTTAGTATAGACTTCGAGTGTACCTTGTCTTTAATTAATTCGCTGTAATTGGAGTGTAGGCATATTAAATTTGAATTCAATGATAAATCGTTGTATACATTTAAAACAATTCTAAGAAGTGGTGGTTTAACTTTTTAGTAACCTTGGTTATTAAATAATTACATTAATAATACATTTAAATTTTTTACAAATATATGTGATTTTTGTAACACTTTTTTGGATGTAGTTTGTACTTTGGTTGGTAATATATATATATAATTCTTATAGTACTTTTTTTTAAATAATTGGAACAAAATAAAAAATTACCAATATTTATTAAAATGTTTAATATTATATAAATTGGTATCTTTGGTTACTAAAAAATTGACTGTCTCCACTCAAAATCGTTTTTAATCATATACCTACAATAATTTATCATAGAGTTCAAATGAATACATCTATTGCAGAGATCAGATCGATGACGAGATACACACTCAACACCTACTGTGTAACGAGGAGCATTTTTTCAAAAAATTATTTTAAAATGTAGTGATAAATTTTACTTCTGACACACCAAAATGTAAATTAGATTCTCTACTAGAAAACTCATTCAAAGTTGATCGAAGTATATTTAATACTAGAAAAGGGGGTTTCAGACACAATTTATTTTTAAAGGTAGTAATAATTTGTATTTTTACAGTAAAAAATATAATATTTTAGGATTAAAAAAAATAAGTCACTCCATTAACTCGACCTAGTTTTTTGTAATTTAATTAAAATGTTTAATTTTAAATTCATGGAATATGAAGTGCCAAGATTATGTGTGTTACAACGGTGGTTTAAATATTCATATAAACGACAAATGTGAATAAACTACAACTAACAGTGCACACATATTTACGTAGGCGGTATGTTGATAGAATATGATGGGAGAGTCTATGTCTTACCTACCACATTTTTATATTTTAAAGATTTCTGATAATTTATTTCGTAAACGGTGGTATACGGATACAGTAATAATAAATACTAATAATGAGTAACAACCATAAATAATTTTAAGTAGATCGTTTATTAGTTGAAAATGATGACTTTTAAATTAAGGTCAAATATCAATCTGTTGATTCAACCACAGTTAATATCTGAAATATGTAATGATATTATAAACATAAACACAAGCATAAACATGATATCGTTCAGTAGAATATTTTACTGTGTGGAACTGTTGACGACGTGTTCGTGTTACATAAATAAATCGTAAAATAACTGTATTTTACAGTTAATTTATAGTTGACGAATTAAATAATTTTATACTTGTTGATCCTGATCCTTAAAGTGTATTTATGTAGTCAGTTTAAAATTCATAGAATGTATTAGATATAATTGATTCAAAGCATTTTTTAAGTTTATTAAAACGTTTTTCATCTGACGTTCATTAAATATCAATTACACCGGAATGTAGTGTAAATAAAGAAATTATCGATTTAGGCATTAATCAATACCTATGATGAATTATTAAACATTAGTGAATCATATATTATAATAATAACGATTAATTTTACAACGTCACTTTAACTTAAATTACAACAATATGATGCTTAACGTTGTACACAATAGCGTTTTGATTCATTGTGTGGCTGACGAGTGTGAAATAGGGGTTTTTAAACGGTAAAACGTTAGGGTCTGGATAGAAGGGAGGAGCCGAGGAGGATATGGTAAATGGGTGAAGTGATGAGGAACATTTAGGGTTAAAATGTATATTATAGGCTATAATAATAGGTTTTACACCTATTTTAAGAAACCATTGATTGAACGTCGAATATTTTTATTTTTGAATCGGTACGATTAATAAAGCCCTTATCAAATTATCAGAAGGTGAAGTTATTTTCTTTTAGTTTTAAATTATAGAGACATAAGAACAAGGTACGTACCCTGGCCCACTCCCACATCAGAATTTGGCAATTTTTTTTTTATAAATATTTACAACTTAATTTTTGCGAATTCCAAAACAGATTTTTGAAACTTTTAATCAAGGAAGTTCATCAACGACTATTATATGAAAAAAAAAATAAACAAACGCGTATAAAGCACAAATAGATCACAATATCTGAAGATGAGACGACGATATCTCCACCTACAAATTACCTAATGTTATTGTCATATATCTAATCATCACAGCGAAACATAATAAAGTACTGGCTTATTAACCATCGCGATCAAAGATCATTACACAGTGTCGACACCATATGACGTATAACTACAGAGTTATTCGTCGTTATTTACAATATTTATTAAACTTTCTAGGAGGTGAATATGATATAGGTACTATCAATTATCATCTCACCTGGCCAGCGGTCCCGTTCTCTTGGCCTTTTGCACCAGTATCTTCTCCACGGCGTTGAGATTGCCGGTCTTGGCTGCAATCACAAGATCGTGGTCCTTGCCCATCCTTGTCGCCGAAAAATCCCTGCCCTAAGTTGTCTCCGTTGTCGTGTTGTCGTTCACGCGTTTACGACGATCGCCGACCGAATGTCGGGCACAGTCGTACACTCGGCCCGTACCGTGTCCGTAATTTTGTCACCGGTCATCGTTTCGTTTTACTTTTACGTGCTTCGCGTCTCGTTACTATATTATTATCACACACGAACAAGCGCGCGCGCACACACACATCGTAAGCGGACCATAACACAAACACGGCCGCCGATCGATCGCAAGGAGCCGCACCGTCGGTCTCGTGGTGGGGTGGTCGCGCGCGGTGTGTCACTCCCAGTCGGTCAGCTGCTGCTGCCGCCGCCGCAGCGGAATCGATAACAGGAATGTACGAAAACCCAACTCTACGACGTTGTGATTAACAGTACTTTGGCGGTGTTTGGTGGACAATAAACGGATGCGATTAAATGTGCCGAAAATACAGTCGGCCGTCCGCCTACGTTTTGTTTTAGTTCCGGTGGGAGTGCAGTAGTAGCGATCGCTGTATCAGTATTGTTATTATTTTTATTTTTGCGACGATGATAATATTTTCGTACGGGCGCTACGACACCGCCACACTACACCGGGCGTATACGCGACTGTTCCCTGCCGTCAATATTACAGTGCAGGCTATGCGCACGGTTTGTACCGACGACATCAGTGTTGCCGACTAGGTGATATTAACGTAATCGTGATTCGTGGTCATGTCATTGTCCGGGCCGCGACGAGTAACGACTGATCACTGAAGGATATAGTGAGTTAGTGACAAACATTGAAACATTTGGAATATTATTGAATGCGTTGGATGTTGGATACATGTGAGCAATGACGTTCAAGTCACGCTCATTTAATTGGATGGCGGATAATTATATTTTATAAATTACAATGTTACTAGATCCGAATTCCGAACCGTCCGATCTTTCGAACTTTGGTCGGCGACAACGCACTATTATTAATCGCACTTGAACAGTGAAAACAAGTAGACCGACGGGCGTGTGATAGGCGTGTGTTTACATAATAACATAAACAGTAAATACCTATTAAAATGTACATTTGCAGTATACTCCGGTAACATAAAAGCGGCGATGAGTCATATTTTTCGTACTTATCTAGTAATGATTTCCCAAACATATAGGTGTCGCCGATTTAGGTCATTGATATTCAATGCCCGTGAATATGGTTGGCAATTTATCTTCCAAGTTGTATGAAAATAATAGCAAATACTGTATGTACATAGATGCCTCTGACCACCAATTGCCGATTTATAGAAGTGAATCAGAAAAAGTGATTGTTATATAAAAATTGAAATAATTGCATTGGAATGTTTGTTTCCAATATATAAAATATGTAATTATTCAATTTTAATTATATTAGATGAACACAGATGATACTTATTGGTAATTAGCATTTGATATATGTATATTTTTTTTATAGGCATATATAATACTAGCTATCCGCATGCACTTGGTTGCCTGTACAAAATGCATCCGTGTTAAATTTCGTTGCAAATGTTAACATTCATGTACCTATGAATGATATTTACGACATATAAACTTTACAATTTACATAGTGGTTCCGCACAACGTTAGTTTTTTTTACTATTTAACAGCAGCATTTTTCTAAATTTTTTTTCCTTTTTTTTGTTGTTGAATGACTCAAATTTGATTTCTATTTCATTTCAGATCAAAAATCTACAACTCATAAAGTTTTAATAGTGTGAACAAAAAACAACAAAAAGGTTTTTTAGCACAACAATAATTATTCAATAAAATAATAATTTTTAATAATAACTAATAATTGGTAACACAGATGAAAATAAAAATATCTTTATGTGCATATTTGCGTATTAAAAAAATGAATAGCTCGATTTTTCATTAACTTATAGAATCAGAAATAAACTTAAGACTTGCTCCACGATATACTATTTTATTTAAAAATAATATCAAGATAATTGTTACTATAATTTTGAGAATTAAAAAAATAAAAATAAATATATAAATTTGTTTACTCTCACTAAAACAAAGTTACAATATTATAAATTATTAATAAAAATAATTTTAATTGCAGTAAATTATTATTACATAATCGATGTTATAAATACTAATAGGTACATAATTTATCAGAATATAAGGTTTAATCTATACATAAAATATTACATTTAATCTTCAGATTGTCCTGACTGACAGAAAATCAACGTGTAGACTTGGAATTTTGACAGTATTTTTGTTTCATAATGTAAGTGAACACTAAAAGGATTTTGCAAAATTCGCATTTTTGAATGAGGGGTTCACGCTGCAGGGATTTGTTGTATCACGAAAAACAATTATTATTTTGCTTATATAAGGTTGCCATTGGTTACAGAAAATAAAATAGTTATTATAATAATTGGATAAATTTTAGACATGTATTGATGTATGTTATGTTTGATCAAAACCATCCATTTAACGTTTCGCTCAACATGTATTTTGTACAGCTATTATTACGTTTTATTTTGTTCGATTACAGATCGTTGTTATTATTATTTTTCGTTGTTCGTTATTGGTTGTTTTACATGTTATTTTATGAACGTCTTAATTAACGTTCTTAATATCAAAAATAAACTCGTTATTATATGGACTTGTCACAGGTATAGTACATTCATATTTTTGATTTATTATTGAATAATAAGTGTTTTATTATTTGAATATAAATTATTACATATATGTCATTTTTAATGAACAGGGCAGCTATTAGTATTATACATTTATAAATAACATTCTTAATTTCTTAAAGACTTAAACCATATAACTATAAAATTCATTAGGTAAAATAATTAAAAAAAATATATATTTTTGAATATGCGATTAAGAAAATTTGCTTAAAATAATATTAGTGACTACTAATCAATGACTTGAAATTTCAATAAATAATATACTCACATAGCCCACATTGAATTTAGGATAAAATAATGTATCTGCAGACTTTTAATTCCATTAACATTTAACATTTATCAAATTTCTATGAATAATAATAATTATTATTTATTGCGTATTTATGTATTATAATAGTTATTGTCTATTACAATATAAATTAGTTGTTATTATTGATTTAAATTAGGTATATCCAATATAATATGTTTATAATCTATACTACAATATACGCTATTAAGTAGTGATATTATAGCAATCTAGTAATTTTACTTAATTCAACTCGAGTTTAATAAATATTATTGTTGTTTTTAAAACATTCATTATCTTGATTATTAACGTAAAAATAATTAGAATGAATCATCATTGATTTAAAAAGTTTGAATACAAAGAATTAAAAAAATTTCGAAGATAAAAACCCGAAAGCTATATGTGCCTATTACATACATATTATTAGCAAATTAGTGTATTCAATACAGTTGTATTGACACTATTAACCAGTTAAAAATATATTTTATTTAGCTTATCGAGTTAGTTCATATTTGAATTAACTTATATTTACACAACCAGTTAAAAATTCATTATAGCAACTTGACATTTTACATTTAATTTGAACAATAATATGTTAAGTTAAAATTATGTTTTTAAATTTGACTCATTTTATATTGATGGACGTAAACAGGGGGTGTATTTCAAAATTAAAAATATATATATTATATGTTAACTATTAATTTATAGTTAAAAATTAATTAACTTATTTATTCTGGGCAGGGCGATTTATTTATTAATTTTTCCAATGTAATAATATGTTGATGTTTTATTTACATCGTTTTGCAATATTTCATTTGCAACCTAATTTTTATAAAGCGAAATAGTAACACATATTGTATAGTGGGACGATTGTATTAATTTACAATAATTTGTGTCTTTTTTGAGAAGAGAGGTTAAAAGTAAAAGTTTCTTAGTATATCCCTTAAGAGGATGTTATATTCGCAAGTGTTTTCTCTATCTTACGTTAGGTACATCATAGCAAATTTGAGTTTAGTAGAACACATTTTGTGATGTTAGATTTAATATAAGAGTAAATTTATCTATTATCTGATTTAAAGTTAAGAATATTATCTAAAAAACATTATATGATTTTATTGATATTATCATTTTAAAGTAAGTTATAAACATTTTAAAGTTGTAATATTTTACATAGCTATAACTTACTTTAAAATGATAATATCAATAAAATCGTATGAGATTTTCTAGATAATATTCTTATCTTTAAATTTGATAATAGGTAAATTTATTCTAATATTAAAGCTAACATCACAAAATGTGTTCTTCTGAACATAAATTTGCTATGATGTACGTCAGTAAGACAGTGACAACACATGTGGGTTAACGTCCTCTTAAGAATCGCGATAACAAAAAAAAAAAAAAGAAGAGAAATAGAAATTCTTTTTCTAAGCTAGTTTTTGATCAAATAGATTACTTTATTTTGTTATAATTTAAAAAACGAATAACCATAGATAATATAATTTTCACCAAATGTTTGTTCCTATTATCATTTTCTATAGATGGTATGATTTTTAAAATTTGTTGATTCTTTTTGAACTAATTGTAAGAAACTCTAGATTTTTTTTCTAAAAAATCTAAAAAATATACAAACTATTTTATTTTATTTATATTTATAGTTAAAATTAATAAAAATATTAATATTTAATAATATAATAATGCTACGTTTTCGGTAAACATTAAATCATAATACTAATAATAAAATAAATGACTTTAAAAGCTGTATAAAAAAACATACTTATAGTGGTATATGTTGATCGGTCATCTCTGCTAAAGATTATTTTTCGTATACAATCATATATCATTGAATTCAATTTAAACACACCCATTCAGTGACTCACTCGATTTCAATCTAATGTATAGCAGATCGGTACCTACTGACTACTTGTCTACCTTTTTTATATTACATCCAGTGGCGTAACTGTCGTAGCACACCGTAGTAGTAGCCATGATGTGTGTATGCCCCCCTTGGAATTTTATATTGGTGAAGTTTTAATTACAGTTGTAGCATAATTCCTCACGGTATTTTGTGGTGTATAACAATCTTTAAATGTCTCGCCCTTAGATTGATCTCCAGCTATGCTACTAATTACATCACGTCACGCGTCGTGGATAAATATGAAATCTGTAAATATTAAAAATCTCTGACGATTTGGACAAATATGTCGATAAGTTGTAATATATTATTTAAAAATATTTTAATATATATATAAAAAACGAAACAATGCGTACTATTACTATACATATTATTATGATATTATATTGCGTCGTCATTATACTAAAAGCGTCTTTAGTGTTTATAAAATGTAAAATCGCTGTGATTCGATTTTCTATACGTACGTACGTTTTGGTATTTAGTATAAAACATTGTTCTATTATTGCACTATGCAACATTATTGTTGTACAACACAATATATATATATATATATATATATATAATATACATTTATTAATATATACTATGCAGTAGGTATATGTATATCTTCAGATGTAATATATTGTTTTGTTGTTTTCGAACGGTGGTTCAACACAATGGAATTTCTTCTCGGGATAACAATAATAATAATATGTACATAGTGTATATTGTTAAATAAAAAAGAAAAATATTTAATTTTTCTGCCCCCGCCATACATAAATTGTATACATACATATATATATATCCATTGGTCGGTTATCCATATTATTATTATTATTATAGATGTATACACTGCCCTCTTTTTGTTTTTATTATTTCCCCCTTATTCTTTACTACTACAGCTCCCCCCACACCCTCTTTTACAGTTTTGCGTATTTCCACACTCCATCGTAGTAACCGTACATACTGCTTACTATTATGTTATCTCTTGTCTGTATATATATTATAGGTATACATAGACGTCCGCTATGGATTATTTCTCTTGTGCCCTGCTTCAGCTCTTTTCGATGTACCTATTCACATTTTTTTCATTAGTCATTAGTATCTTTTAGCCACTCTTTTTTGCGCACGCGCGCTTAAAAATTCTCGTTTCATAATTTTTTATTTTTTAAATTTCGTTTTTTCGTTTTCCAATCGGATAAAAACTTTTTCCTGTAACCCTGTCATTGTTCAACAGAGCTCGTTACTGATATACCTATACATTTATTATTTTTTTCTATTATTGGTGTTTTAAACTGTAGAAATTATATTCGCTTATCGCATAGACGATATTGTACAGGGTTATTCATAAACTAACTTCACCCCCACGTTTACTTTCAATAATGAATTCATTCAAATTCTGAGTTTTTAAATTTTTAAATATAGGAATCTACTTACATAAAAACGACGTATTTTAAAATTCTTAAGATTTTTTATTCCAACGTATAAAAAAAAGTTTCCTTCTATTATTATAATAATATTTTTACATCGTGAGATTTAAATATGTATCTGATACCAATCATCAGTTATTGCGATTTTTGAAACGTCATCAATATTTACGCACCGATTTTACATTATTTCACTTATTTATCCACGTGAAACTTAAATAAATATACCTGTACTGATCTACAATATTCCACCGAAATAACGAGTAAATAGGAAACTCGTTAAAGTTTAAAATTGTTTATGTAAAATTGGGTGTCAAACTGTCAAATCATCATTTTAGTATATGAAGTATATTTAAACATAATTCCGAAACTCCGAACATACTGATGAATGTTGAATAATTATTTATATTTACCGTTGTTTTTACTTGTAGATTTTAAAGTTTACTACAAACCACAGTGAAACTTTGTAATCAACATTGTAACGTGTTATATTCATAATCATTATTTTTTTACAATATGTATAATTATACAAGGTACTTCACCAAGCTAAGAGTATTCATCTACATTGTTGCATTTAATAATTTATATATTTAAATTTTGAAGTATACTTACTTAAGAATCATATTTTTAAATAGGTACTTAGATTGTTTATACTATTTAAAGAGTATTCTGTAATGATACTAATAACTTCTGTTTTCCTAATGAAAACCACTATTTTTTCTGTAAATTTTTAAGTAGATAGTTATTTAAATGTCGATGTATATCAAATCAAAATTTTGGCAATTTATTTTTATGTTAATTACCATTTGTAGTACTATTAGCGATAAATACATAATAAAAGTAAATTAGTAACATTTTAAGGCCATGATGATATGGAATTTATAATAATTAAAATGCAACCTATATTAACATAACTTTTATAATTCGTAAATATTGTTAAAATATAATAATATGTACTATAGATTAAATTTAAGATACATTTTAAATTTGTATGAAATCATTTTCAAGGATTACGAAAGCTTTTTATATAATATATTGTATATAGATAGATTTTAATCAATCAAAAATTAATTGTTTGAATTTTAATTTAGTTATCTATATTACGATTAAAAAAAAAAATCATCTGCTTATTAAAAAAAAATGGGAGTGAGCCACCAGTTGTAGTATGTAGTTTAATATTAATATAATAGTTTTATGAAACGGTGATAAATCTGTAATAAGAAATAAAACAAAAACAAAATCATGTTGTTGATATTTTACTGTATTTTTTGTATGTGCTAGATAATAGCGAATAAAAAACTTCTTGGTCTTTATAAAATCCCAAGAGAATCTTTTGATTTGCAGTCGTCAATTTTGACAATCATATCAATATAGATTTTGATTTATATTACCGCATGTGTACAGACAATTTTGGTTGAAAACCTTATGTACTAAATAATAAATACTATTTGTAGCACTTTTCCGATTCTTAATTTTAAAAGTAATGATTCTAAACAGAATCTATGGGATGGGATCGCTCACAATTATTTGTCAGTTTTCTGTCTCTAGTGACCATATAAAATCTGTATAATCGTAGAATATATTTACTTGTCAAAATAAACAGCTCATTGTGCTATATTTTGAGAAGAATATGGATGGGAAGTGTGCTGCTAATTTATAATAATTATTATTTAAATATAGGTATATAAACAAAATTCATAGATATTACAATATTTATTTATGATTCTTATTTATTGATAATATGGTTTTTACAAATGTTTTGTAAACAATCGCAAGATTATTTCGCGTTACAAATATAAATTGTATAATGTACATGAAAAAAAAAAAGAAAAATTCGATCACTTTATTAGCTATTATAGAATCGATTTATCGTAAAAATAACATATTAGAGATATGCGAGACTCCAATATTTTTACACAGTAAGACTAACACGAGAAAATTAAAACAAAGTATAAAATAAAACTGTATTAGAATCAAAATTAAAATTTGATGACTAAATCTTTCTCTACTAATCTATGTATATGTATATATAATTTGTATTTATATATATATAGATTCATATTTGTTCTGTATAGTATTAATGCGGTTATAATATAAGTATATAATGAACAATTTATTTATACAATATCAATATTATTACGTAATATTTTAATATCTTACAATATAATATAATATATATATATGTGTGTGTATAATATGTACGTACATACCTACATTGAAACAAACATCATTTAAAAATCTTTCACGTTTATTAAAATAAAAATTAGATCACTCAGAACATTTGTCGTAATGTACATAATTTAAATCTTGTCAGCGGTAAACATCATCCGTTTACTGTAATCTCGACCAGTATGTGTGTTCCGGCGCTTGACTCAATGGTATTTGAACCGGTACCGATACTCCTGCAGATATTACGCCTGAAAACACGCAATTACTAACATGTGAAAAAAAATTCAAGATAAAAAATAAATATTAACAAGTTCAAAATAAATCGTGAAAATTTCAGTAGAAAACTTTGATTTAAACTTTAAGTGTAACTTAGGTGAGTACGCACACATGTCGGGAAATTTTAAACGTTGGTATTATAATGTTATTAGGTGTGTACTGTGTATATATTGTTAAACTGCTGACTTTGTTGAAGCGTACACATTGGTTTATTACGCGTACATTATTTTACAATATTACCTAGGCTACGAGTAATTTTCACGTGCTAGTAGTTTAAGTTATTTGATTGAGTTACCCGCGCGTTTTCCACCCTACAATTTGTGAAAATAAACTTGCTCAATAATGCAGAATTTGATTAGGCGTTTTTCCTATTGACACAACCATAAAATCATCATATTATGTGCTACAAACTATTTTTTTATTAATGGTAAAACACCATATCTTTGACCTAGTTTATCAAACTATCTATACCTATTAATAAAACGTTTTATTAGTTGTGTGTGTGTGTGTGTGTGTGAATGTGTGTAAAATATCACAGCCAAGTCTATCGCATTTTTGGTCTGAAATTAGGTATTAAGTAATCATATACCCGAAAGACCAAAGATATGCACTTTGAAGCCAAAACTTAAGAATTTGCTGGCATGTGAAAAACGTATATTTTAATATTAGTTTTGGGTGATCATTTGTTATGGAAAATAAAATAGTTATTTATACTCGTATAGAATTTTAGACTTGTATTTTATAATTAGTCAAAATCACCTAAAATAATGTGTTTGGAAATAGGTGTAGTATATATCTACTGGAGTATAAAACAGGATTTTTATCATCCCAATTATCATAGGCGATGCCATGTAGTAGTACCTATATTATACAAATTGGATTGAACACGTCGTTGTCGTGTCTTATCCACCCTCGATAGGTAATGATAGTAATAAAATAGTAATAAATTTTTACCTGTGCCCGTGGCGCCGGGTGACGTGTTAGACGCGTGATGCGTAGAAGTGGGATATGCTGCCGGATGCGTGTTGGCGTTAACCGAGTGCGCGGGAGCGGGCTGGCATGGGACGCGTGGTGACGACGACACTGGATGGTTGTACAACGAGTCTGGTGGCGGGTGATGGAACATGTACGGATACGAGCTGGCCGGATGATGATGGTGATGGTGATGATGGCTGCCGGACACCATGCTTGACATAGAACTGAAAATTAAAATTTCAAATGACCCGTGAGAATCATCACAGGTACATCAGGCAGTAATAGCGCCAATAAGTTATATGAAACCCGTAAAATTAAGTGTGGGCAAAACATTATAAATTACTTAATATCCAATAACGTATTAATCATTTTATTCGGACATCCTCTTTAAATATTCTGCTCAATTGTACATAATATATAGTTAGGTTAGGTTAAGACGCACCTATGTGTTTATGACTTTATGTATATACCTACATATTGAAAGTTTTATTTTATTATGTTTGATTTTAAATGGAGATCAAGAATATAGTGATTATTATCAGATCTAAGCAAACTCAAAATAAAATTGATATTTTTTGACTCCTTCAAAAACTTAGGAATCGGGACGTGATTTTGATGTATTTCGAATGACGGATCACGATTTACCTGTGAAAATTTAGAAGTAAAGACAGTAAACTAATAATAAGACTTACCCGTAATTGTCGGTGGGCATGGTAGCGATTGGTTGCGAGATGGACTGATACATGTGGTTGAAACCGGCCGCTTGAATCGACGCTAGACGGTTGTTGTGGCCACCGCCACCTCCGCCACCGCCGCCGCCACCACCGACCGCGTTTGACGTGGCGCCAGCCGGTGGACTTACAGACGCAGATGACGAAGAAAGAGCAGCTGGCGTACCGTTTTGCTGGTCGAGTCCTCCACCTCCACCTCCACCACCTCCACCTCTACGCTGGTTTCTCAACTTTTCTTCTCGCCGCCATTTTGCTCGACGATTGCTAAACCATACCTGCTCGAAAAATGCAATCAAAGATTTCAGTTTATATTCGGACGGTATTTGATATATTAAAACATTATCAATACATTTAAGCACGTTATATTGTATATTGACAATTTGACATACTGTAATGTTTAAACTTTGATATTATATAGTTTTGAGCAATGACATAACTACACATTTTGTGAACGTTTCCCTTTCCGTGTACGCCGCTTGTTTTCAGCGATTTCTATATTATACACGAATGTATTTAGTCATTTATAGGGTTGAGTTGATCCCAGAAAATAAATGATTTGTACATTACCAAGATGATATAAGTTTCATTAGGTTAATAGTCAACGCGATAAGCAATCGTAGCATTGTATATACAACATCTATAATTTAATATATGTGCAACATACGCGTCTTGGCCAGCGTACATACGTTATTTTTTCTGTATCTGTTTTTTTTGGATGATATACGTCTGTCGTGTATACATATGTTTTGGGTTCTTTTTTCTGCGCGTGGGGATCGTTTATGTTTCCATTAGGATTTATTACGAATGTATGTACTCGTATAGTGCACTCCCCGTATACATTTATATATATCGACGGATTCTGTTTCGACTGTGTGCGACCATTCACCGAACGCACCGGTCCGTGAAAACTACGACGAGCATATTATTATTATTGAGGCGGTGGTGGGTTTCGTGTGTATGTTTCTAATTTAGCTAATGACCGGTTGCCCTACATAATATTCAATTCCGCTAATGTTGCGGACGAACGCCCCTTATAAAATATAATATCGCTTGCGCCAGTTAGTATACCACCCACAGATGTGCAGAAATATAAAAGGTACTATGTATCATTTATATAAATATAATAAATACGATAATTTTATGTTGCATGTTGATAGTGATTAGGTAGAGGGTAGGGGTTGTCTACGATGTTTTTTTTACCCATATCCTTCTGCAGTGCGATTATAATAATATTATCATTGGTCATAAATATTGTAGTATTTTACATTTATAAAATTTTAACCAACCTAATAATTAATAGGTGTTAATTGATATTATAATATATATTTATATAGATATGTAGGTAAGGTATGTACTTCCCAGAGAATGAAATGTTAATGATGTTATTGGTTCGTCGAAATTCAAAATTAACGTTTTTCCTGACCCATGAAGTTATATACGTTTTATTAGAGAAATATAACTCGGCAAATACATTAGTAAAATGTATTTTTATCTAACTTGGAAGTTGAAATTCTAGTTACTGTGACTTGAGTCTTTACTGTAATATAATATATTTATATGTATTATAATATACATGAGAACTCTATATTATTATGTAATTGGATTTTACTCTTAGTTGTATGTATTAATAGGTACACAACTGTATAATATATGTATACGTATCTACTATACACCGCCTATACTATATGCTCTTGTTGAAATTTTGCTGAGTTTGCAATATAATGGATATTTAATTTTGAAGTTAATGTACATAAACTATTCCGGATCTGATTAAGTATTTCAGAACGCATTGCGTTTGATTTACACTTATATGCATTATACATAATATATTCGCGAGCGCGCTTCGGATGCATTGTATCTACTATTATATAATATATTATAAACTTTTAAATATGCTTATATTTACTTAAAGCAAAATATGCTTGGAGCAAACTTTTATATTGTATACAGTTTTTACTTTTTTAGAACTATAAATTAATTAATATAAGTATTATAAGCACGGGGGTACGGATAGAATTATTGGGAGTAATTAATAACAAAATAACACTAAAGTGTCTCAAATTATAATTATGAAAATATTAAAATGATGAGTGTTGTGGTGCTATAAAGAAAATAAGCATAAATATTATCGAATATAACAATATAAATATAATATGGGGATGTATATAATATCTTCGGGGACTTTGGATTTGAAGCGAGCAGAACTTCCCGTGGATCATTTTACACGATAAATTTAACGAGTGTTTTGTCGTATTGTCGATTAGTTTATTTATCTTGGTTGTTTGTATTATTATTAATGTTACCTACCTATACCAAAAACGTTCAACAGGCTCATTGCACACGACGGGCGTCGAATTTATCGTCGGCGCGAGGGAAGTTAAAAACCAGCGGTCCCTTTGTGCTTGTTAAATTTATGTCCACCCCCTAGTACACGCGTTCGTACACATACATACACATACGCCCGCGCGCACACTCACACATATGGGTTTTTATTATCGTTGTGAGGGCGGTCCGCGATTAATCAGTCCACTCTTTTTTTTCTTTCTTTCTTTTTTTTCTCCCCCCGATGTCCGGCAGCGAAGAGGACAATTTCCTAACTGGTGGCGATCGTGGGACTGTTGTTGCGTACGGCTATATACGTGTATATAGTATAAGTATATTATAGCTATAGTGTGCATGTAATAAGTATATATATATATATATATTATATTGCTGTGGCAGTAGAGGGGACGAGTGCACGTTCTCAGTAATTGAACTGTCCCCAATTGCTCGGCACAAACAGATTATTTTTACTGTATATATATATATAAATATAATAATAATATATATCGTATATACGAGTATAATATACCCGTCGCTAATAAAATCAAACTGGCCTATATATACGCCCGCCCTCATGTCGTAACTTAATTGCCGGAGTGAGTGTGTGTACGCTTGCGTGGTGATGTTGGTAAGGATTAAAGGAGGGGAGGGGAGGTGATTTGCAAAAGATGTTTTTCAAGTTCATCATTGTATTAAAATGGATTTACGTGGCGCAAATCGAAGAAACTGATCGTTGCTATATATATTATATTGCATAAATATTTTGATATTATATTTACAGAGGTAATATGTTCAAATAGTTTTTGCATTTTTCTTTTTATACGGAACGTCTTGTTACATACATGTCGCTTCTCCCTGGAAAAGGAGGAAAAAAGGTTGTTTTTATTTTATATAATGGGATGAAAATTCATCTCACGCCTACGCCGCGCCGCCACCGGAATGTCAGTTATTCGCATATAATATAATATAACATACACGGTGCACAGGCGACTGGCGGCAGCCAACCGCAAGAGCACATACCCGTACACACGGACAAACACAATACCCTGATGTGGGGAAGTTGCCCCCCTTTTCAAAATCAATACCTCGCACCCTATCGTCCGTGGTTTTCATTGTCGCTAACATGGAAATCCTCTCCACGAATAATATTTTCACTAACTTGTTCCCCGCCATTGCGAATCATATAACAATGTATACAGTATAATAGTATTACACATAAAATACAATTAATGGCGATTGCACCCCGACTACTGAATAATAAAATTGTTTGTCTCATAGTCTGATGTAAATTGTATAAAATATGTAACTATATATTATAACGAGGCACTGCAGCATATGCAAACATATTTTATAAATATGCAATTATTATTACCTGAATTCTGGCTTCAGGAAGAGATATATTATCCGCCAGCCTTTCTCTGGCAAACACGTCCGGATAATGTGTTCTTTCAAATTCTGAAAACAGAATAAAATTGATTATTTTTAGACATACATAGCATAGGAACATTAGATGAGCTATGATCATAACTTGATAAAAAACTGAAAGAGTTACAATCATGTACTAGATATACTCATGAATCATGAGTATACTTCGATCGGAACTTTATATTTAGACTTGTGACGCGCACACCGATGAATGTACATTAATTCAGAATTCGTATTAAGCACCTGTATATAGACTTAATGGTAGATTTTTTTAGATTTTCAGTATGAAATAAATTACATTTATTATTACCAACCTACCACTATAATATTTATAAATTAAGGATAACCTATTAAAATAAATTATTTTAAAAACGGATGTTTTATAAAATAATGCAAATAGAGATAATTTAAGAATGGATATTTAAATTAGTTTTATATCACATACAGTTGAAGTATAAAAAAGAAGGTATTCCTTATTTTAATATTAAATGTACACGCGTGTACACAGAAATTATATTTATATATATATACCTAAAAAATATACAAAAACCAAAATTTGTAAAATTTGACTGATGGGTCTGCTAAATAAGATTAAAGACTGTAAATAATTAAAAAAAAATGTATAATAAAACTGAAATCGGAGATCTAGTAAGATAATTCTATTGATTACAAAAACGAATTTAACAAATTCTACATACATTATTGTATTAGGTACTATACTAGTGTACTAAATTAAATGTCTTAAATGGGAATTTTGATTATAAAAACGATTATATTGATTACGATATTATATTATATTTATATTTATTGTCACCCAAATTCTTCAAGTTATATGTTACAATCAATAGTGTTCATCGTAAAAACTATTCACTAAAATCGGTGTATGGCTTAAGGCATTTATTGGTTAAGAAAAGTTTGACTTATATCTTTTATAAATTGAATTTTTATTTTTTGATACACATAAATCACATTACCACTTTATACTTGAGGTCTTAATTTAATATTCGAAATTAGTCTATTGGTAATTATTAACTCAAAACTTAATATGTTAATTGTAGAATATATCATAGAATGTGATTGAACATAGCATAAAATATGCACCATTAAAATATAGTTTAAACATTACAGATTTAAATTAACAGGACAACGAATAAGTACTAATATTGTAAGTTTGGTTTACTAATATTGGTTAAGAAATAATACGAAGAGCTTACGAATAATTGACAATAGCAATGAAATTGACTGTAATTGACAACAACAATAAAAACAACAAAAACCACAACAACTCAATAATCTACTTGCAGGTTATAGATAGACATGGATATTGACATGATATTTTAAAAGACAATAAAATAAAATATTAAAAATATATATAAACGTAAATTCAAAACCCAGACTCCATAGCTATATAATATTATAGGTAGATATTGTCAGAAAAAAACAAAAATGTGTTGGTCAAGTAAAAATTGTCACGGATTTTAGAAAATGAAACTTTCCGTCTTTTTAAATTCAAATTTCCGATATACGAGTATTCTGCCTCACAAATTAAACGATACACCTACGATATACGATTTTGGTGTTTTATATGCATGTTGACCACCTATAACTAACCTTTTTCTAAGCTGTCTATTTGGTCGTTGGTGAAACTAGTCCTGTTTCTTTGCAGTTTCCTTTTCAGTCTAAGTCTTAGTTGCGAATCGTCGTCCGCCGATGAATTGTGCTCCGAGTTGCCATCGGATGTGCTCTCCGGTGCCAATTCAGCAGCTGAAACACGCCAATTCGAATTCAGCAAAATACGTTTAAAACAACATACGGGATGAATCATGTTTCTATTAGATTATATGTATCAATATTTTATATTTATATTCATATTCATATGTCATAAGAAATTCGGTGCAGGATTTCGATCGTTCGTATGGGAAACTGTCAGATTTCTGTGTATTATTATGTTATATTAAAGTGATATTTGACCGTCACAGTAAGACGATTGTTTATTATATAATATCAAGAAAGCACTGATCTCACCATCAGTGCTAAAGTAATATAACTATGTTATAATATTGTCGCCCAAACTACAACAATAATAAAACGCCTGTTATATTATTATGATATAATATTATCGTTTTGTGTGTAGTATACGCATTATAATAACAATAAATGGTAGGTGCCTTTACACGGGTTTTATAGCTGTTTCGTTCCGCTTTCGATTTTGATCGGGTCTCGCGCGATCCACCAGCGGAGGGTATATAATTATAATATATAAATAAAGGTGAGGTATATACACTCGGGAGGGCGGGTGGGCGATGCGATCAATCGGTTGTGTGTGTATGTGTGCTCGACAAGGGTGCGGGCACACGTGTAACCGCTTTGCTGCGCGTGCGCAAGTTGCGTGAAATAACCCTCGCGGCGGCCTTAGTCGAAGGGACGGTGGAGGGCGGTCCGGCGCGGGCCTATCGGAACTCTCGAGGGGGCCGACGACGGGTCGGCAGTCGGCGGTGGTGGTTGCGCGCCGGTCCGGAAGGACTGCCCACCCTCCCCTCTACCATCAATCGTCCCGTTGTGGCGACGGCGATAGGGCGTCGCAGCTGCTGCAGTCGGCGGGTATATTGCACCGTTGCAGAAGAGGGACGAACATCGGTGGTGGGTATAGTCGGTGGCGGTGGTGAGGGCTCCTCGCCGTTCTCGGAAAATCGGCGGCCGGCGCGCGTAACCGGATTTCGATCGGTCTGTGATGAGGGTGGCTCGTCGCTGTCGCGGATCTCACGAAAACAATAGAATCGGCCCGTGGCCAAACTTCATTTTTATGTTATAAATTATAATTATTATTTTTATTATAATACGTATTATTATGTGTGTATGCCTTTAATGCAACGCTTCCGCCCGGAAACCTTTGTACAACAGACACCACTGCAAAGTGCGAAACTATGGGCGATGGGCTTGCAGGATAAACTCTTACAACACTCCTTGTAAAATATTGTTTCATAGTTTATAACACATAATAAACAGATATTATTAGTGGGTTTTAAGTAAGCAAAAAATACTTGATGGACCAGCAATAACTGCAGATACTGCAGTTGTGTGTCCACGGGCCACGATTATTAGAGATTTCAGCTAAAGTCTATATCATCAGTTTTTAACTGTGACTCAAAGATTTTATTTTATATTTTGAGCATAGACCTATTATACATGTATTATTATATTATTCGAGAATTTTATACCAAAGTTATATAAATATCGGGCCGTTACTGTTATTCGTATAGGCAACTAAATATACTAAACGACAATATGAATGTTATTATGTTAAATAATAAAATAATTTAATATATTATTATTAGAAGAAAATATTATACACCACAACATAAATATATTTTACGGGAAGAGAATAAGTCATAAACTTATAAATTATGATACTTTTATTAGAATAAATTAATTTGTTTATTGATATTAATTATTATTAATCTTTTACACTTTATTGGTTAAAAAATGGATTAAACTATGAAGGTAAACGATAAAATATAATCAAAAAAATATATATATAACATATATGTATATATATATAGATTCTATATTATAGAATATAAAATTACTATGGACCTTAAGGGTTATGCTTTAAATTTGGTTTAAATATAAAGTGTTATGTTTATACTCCTAAATCACTTCATGGGGAAAAAAATAGTAATTTTATATAAAGAAGGGGTCATGGTAAAATATGTTTCAAAGGTTAATACGTCTGTGTGTGTTGTTCTTTTATGTGTTAAAAAAGCATGTTAAACGCAGCGTATATAATTGCGCGTGGAATTGCTCTTAAAAAGAAAAAGTATATGTATATTGAATATACATACTAATGCAATGATGAAAACATCGAGAAAAAAATATTTTTAAGTTTTTACTTAAATTAATAAAATTTTACTGTATTATAATGGTTTTACAATAAATGCATTTATATCCAACATTCAGTCACTATGACAATCAATACCTGCTACAATTGCACATTTTGTATTTATTAGTAGTACTAATTACTCTAAGATTATTTGAAAAAGATAAATTATTGCGTTAATATAACAATATAAAAGAAAAGAATAAAATTTGTTATAAGTTTTTTGACAACAAACCTATACATAAAAATGTATACACAAATAAATGGAAAACGTTTATTCATCACGTCATTTCATTCGATGAGATGCAATTAAAATAATAACTGTAACTACAATAAAAATAATATCGGATGAAGAAAATAACTGATTAAAAACTCGTAAGCTCTAATAAACTTTATTATACATACAGGTTATTTTTTTAACGTAGAATAATAATCATATTTTCAGACCTCAGTCAATATTGAATATTTTAAATTATACAAATATTTTAATTATATGGCTAACTGTTTTTAGATACTTAAATATTCAGTATACGAAAATATGAATACAAAATTATAATTAATTATTATTAACTTAAAAAGTAATCCAATATCTTTTTAAAAACATTATTTAGGTTAAATTTTATAATATTTAATTAAAGATTATTATACTTGTTTTAGAACTTATTTGGATACATTAATTTCAAAAACACAAAATGCAAACGATGAAATAATAAAGAAAAAATCGTCTAGCATAATATAAAAAAGAAAAATTAAAGTAAAATTGACCGATCTTAGCCGGCGGTGCTCACCTCTCCTCTGAATATCGTCTCTAGACACGGCGGTGAGTGATGCTGTGGTAGCCGTGGCCAGTGAGGCAGCTGCTGGGTTTCCCGGATGGTGGCCAGCCGAGCCAACCAGTGCTGGATGGTGAGGTGACGGCGCGCCGCCGTGTACGGGCGGCCCGCCAGTCGAAGGCGGTGGTGGAGGCGGTGGTGCTGCGTACCATGGCCAACCCGTTTGCCCGTTGAACATGCGAAGCTTGTCGTACACAGACTCTGCCGCTCCACCGCCACCACCGATACCACCACCGCCGCCCAGTCCATTTCCGCCGCCGGGCTGATGCGTCGACGAGGCCTGGTGTTCCTTTTGTGCAGCTAAGTTCCTCAGCACCCGATTGATGGACGACACCTGTGAAACATGTGCGTAATTAATAATATTATGATGATATATAGCTTTAGTTTCTCGTTACAGCTGACTTATCGAGTATTATTTCTCGGAAAAGAGAGTAGAATATATAATAATATGAAGGATTGATTTGAAAGTAGAAGGAATCAAGTCTACATAAAACGCTTTATTTATGATGCATCCTATGACAATTATTTACCGCCTAATAGGTTCGAATAGGTTTTGAATTTAAAATATGTTTTGTTTTATATTATATTTTGATTCATATGTGGAACTTAAATCTGAGCAGATAATTAAGCTATTTGTATTGAATAGTCATCAAGAATATCACTAAAACCTATAGAAAGAATAACGTTTACTTATTTATTCTATAAAAACATGAATATGATTTTAGATTTTTGTTTCAGATTTTTTAAATCAGTTATAAGAATATATTTAAATATCGTTACGATGATTAACTTGTGACATGATGTATATCTAACTGTGTTACTATTAATGAATGCTGCAGACATCACATGACCCGTCCAAAACAGCCAACACTGTTACTAAACGGGTTTTTAAAATTAATATTCGTGACAATGTTCTGGGTTATTGTTATTATCGTCGTCATCGTCGAGAGCAATTATTATTATTGTTACGTGCAGTCGCGTATTATATTCGACGCGCGTACGTTTTGATTATCGCGTGTAAACACGCGTGTTATTAAACATATATATATATATATAGGTTGTGTGCACAAGGAAGAAGAGAAGCGGTCGACTGGAGAAATCGCTACGGCAGTGGTGGCGGTGGAGCAGGAAAAAAATTTATTTTAATCAGTCCGCATGTATTGTCCGTGCGCAAATCGGTGTGTTAATTTGGACAAATGCGACAGCGGCGGGATAGGCTGAAGGGTGGCATCGACCGCCGCCGCCGCCGTATAATGAAGTATTGGCTGGCCAAGTCATTGAGCAAACATAATAAAACAAACATTTTACGCTAAAGGAGAGCGTTTAGAAAAAAGAAAAAAAGAAAACAGGGCTGACAGGGTTGTTGTACACACACTGAAATATTTTCTAGTTATTTATGTGCGGTAATTGCGACCTTTTTAAAAAGAAAAGGGGGATGGAGAATTTTTGTTTGTTTTTCATCTCCGCTGATAACCAGAGTTCTTTTATTCGTCTATACCTACTATTTTATTATTTTAATATTGTGTATTATTATTACGCGTACTCCCTACACACCGCCATGCTAACACTACACTAGAGTTGTGCATATCTCACTAACCTGGCAACACACGAATTCGGTATTTTACTACATTTTTTTAATTAGAGATTTCATTTTAAAATTCTTCAAAAATCCAAAGCTTTACACCTCCGTTACTAGTTATATAAACAATATAAATTTTAAATTCTGTGATTTTAATATACATAATGTTTTATAGATGAAATTATATACTATAAGTCTATAACAACAGATAAACACGAAAATAACGTTTAGACGTGGATATTTCCGTTTGCAATATTACGCTCAGTAAAAGATAATAATATTATTGTATTATTATAAATTTATAACATTCTATTCGGGCAAGTAAACTTGAGGACACGAGAAAATTAAAAAGGCAAAATTCTCAAACTATCGTTGTGATGGCCTTCAGGTTTGACGAAAATTATAATCTGGTTACGACACGACTTCTGTGATGGGGTATGTGCAAGATACGCTGCAACATCCTATAGTCGGAGAGACGCGTTTGGAAGCGCTATGTACCCTTGAACGAACGCTGAAGGAAGGGAAAAAAATAAATTACTCATATATATATACACGAGGGAAGAGTGAAGGGTAGCGAATTTATATGTATATATGACTATATGATACTGGTTTATCATATATATATATATATTATATACATGTAAAGGGCTGCTCGAAAGACTAAAGGTTTTTGGACCGTGAAACGCGTCGTACTCGTTAAGTGTAATTGCGTTACGTAAACGGCTGCGTAAGTCTGCGCGCGAGCTTTCCTCTCCGCTTTTTCGCGTGCTCACGCGCGTCGTGTCGCCGCGACAACCAATCGACGGAGGGGTAGCAAGTCATGTAGCGGAGGGGGTTGTATACGTTTAATATATATATAGACGCACGGGGTGAATTGCCAGTGACAGCGGAGACATAAATCCTACGGGATAAAAACAACGCGGACCCGGCAGGCAGGGATGTGTGTTTATATATATATATATATATATATATATATATATATATATATATATATATATATACGTGTGGCAGTTAAATAACAAGTGTAATATACGAGGTCGCGTATCCGGCGGCGGTATAGTAGAGGAGAGGTAACGAGCTCCAGCAGTGGGGGCGACCGCGCGTTCAGCGAAAATTAACAACGAAAGACCACCATTTTACTGCCTTCGGGCGGCGGCTTCGTATATATATAGTTCTAGAGACGAATGTTTTTCGTTTAAATTGTTTTTTTCGCCAAAACTGTTTCTAAGCTGTACTCACAGAGCTATTCTTGATGCCTTTTTCATAATTAAAAATTAATACATTTTTATAATAATATTATATTAAGAACTAGATGCGCATGGGCGACAGTATACCCTAATTTATATTGCATATACTTTGAGGCGAAAAACTCTCTGTCGAAATAATACGATGCATTATATACAATATACTTATCATATATATAATATAAAGGGAACTATGTTTGAAATCCTATCGTCGGATCGTTTACCTATATACTTATGCCCATAATATAATGTTTCTCGTGTATTCTATGATACAAGGCGCAAGTTTTTTGACAGAAGCCTATGGTAATATTATGATGTATTATATTGCATATAATTTAGTGGTGGATCGGGTGGTTTTGTAGTACACAACAGTAAATGTTTAATAGCGACGTATAAATTACTAAAACAATATTTCAGCACATTTAATAGTAAAAAGTTTTCATAACACACGAGTAAAAATACTTTATAAAACAATTGTATAGTAAATAGAGAATAAACGAAAAAAAATAATTAATTAATTAAAACTGACGATGATGAATATGTATGAAAAATCAAAATAATCGTGCGATTTTCATATTTTTTAATTATTCCAGTTTCAGCAACGGATGTCTATAATTTTGGTGATAAAATAGGGGAATGTCTATCTATATTAATATGTAAATAATCAGGTCATATTGTGGACATCAGGACTAAATATCAATAGTCAAAGATCGTAATTTATCAGAAAACAGATAATGTATAAAAAAAATTATATTATATTTGTATAAAACTGATATTAAATTATAAAACATTATAATAATACAATTTACCTAGGAAAAATATTTGCATTTCCTACGTTTTGGTCGTTTAGGAAGGAGCGCGTGCAAATAATGTACCATATTAACTAGACATATCTATACACTTAAATAACTGATAAGCAGCAGTTACTCGAGCCACTGTAACATTATGTAGACACATACATACGTACGCACGTGCGTGCGTGCGTGTGATATGCACCGTTGTACGATATTATAATATTATAATATATTATATATTGGCAGCATTTTGGGGAGAGAAAACAATGTGTCGGATAGCGTATTTCTGCGTACGTGCAACATCCATTGATCCGTCACACGTATATATGTTATATGACTTGTGAGGCGTGTGACGCGTGTGCGACAATAAAATCTGTGACAATATTTATATATATACACGAGTATTATAGTATACTGTATATGATATAGGGGCGGCGGTGACGGTGGATTGCGATTGTGCGATCGTGTGCACTCAGACATACAGTGTTCGCCTTGTTCTAAATCGCCGAACGGAGCGAAATTACCTCTGGTCGATTTTCAAAGTCTGTGTAGTTACACACATAATATCATATATTATACAATATGTACACTGTACATAATATTATGTGTTTTGCCTTTTGTACATATCGTAAATACGTACAACAATCTATCTTATGAACATGTATACCTATGTATACTTAGGTATAATATGCATATGCACATTTTATCTACGTGGCATTGTGCATTGTACACGAGATAGAATTAGAGCAGCAAGTTGGATGTCCAATGCATAAGGACGCGTTTGCTTTATTACTAAGTACAACTTGTATTTTTATGGAGATTGGATATCTTATAGACTGCGATAAAAATGTATTAAAACAATACAATCTGTTCCGAACTGCAGTTCGAACAACTACGCAGCGCGTGTGCATAAGTCATAATCATGTTCAAATGACTTGAGTAGCTTTCGATCACAAGTTGTGTCTCCAAATATACATTTTTCATTTCTATGCTGATTTTTAAATTAACGTATCACAATAAAAATATGTTCCGTACACCTTTAAATTCTATCCCCCCTCCTAATAATCATTATTTATTATGTAATAAATATGTTACAACTATGTTATATACTTGACGAGTGTAAGTATATACTTAAGTATAAATACCATATCATATGTATATAATATAATATACATAGCAATAACAATACAATTTTCAGTTAAACATCGTAACACTACCTACAATAAACATAATAGGTATTCTGTCGATAAAAGATTCCTCATATTTTGAAGAATAGGTACGAGTATTATTTTACAGAAAAAGTATTGTGTTACTCTTAAATGATCATACCAAATGTTAAAATTGTATCTATAGTCTATATCTTTAATATTATGGAATATTCATTACATTGAAGTATTGGACGGAATAGATAACTATAGATTTAAATGTTTAATATTATATACACGCTATATACTATATAATTGGTAAATATTATAATATAGTTTAATAATAAGGTAACTATTAATTTTTTTAAATACAGATTCATCTTTAATAGCACATCAATATATTTTAAAGTATAAAAATGTACAATATTCTGTTTCTCTATTAAATATACCTATATAGTTTTATTATTTCTTTATATCATATTAAAATTAAATTTTCTTTGCGATAACAGATGGGCATGTCATATGGAAGAATAGAAGACTATAATGTATTATTATAATGGAATAATCACTGCTGCTGCAGTCAGTTGCCTGTGAACAAGAATCTTTTGTCAATCACAATTCACAATAGGTACGTTGTAAAAAATTGAAAATTTGTAAATCATACGTTCGATATGATATTATATTATATACGATGGTGGAAGCGACAGCGTGACCACAGCGTGAAACGGGATCAGGGGATTGGGAGCCGATATATATATATATAATTATATTATATTATTTAGATCTGCTGGCGCGGTTTCGAATTGATACGATTAAACAGTGGTTATCGGGGCCCCGGTCGGCGGGGGGCTCGGATGAAAAAAAATCTAAAATATACGCGTTACATAAAGGGTAGAGGATTAAGGAAAATTTCAAACGAGGACAAAAAACAGTTCGGATTCGATTATGTGCGGTGACGAACCCCGCGAAAAGCTTAAAAATGTTGCGAGAGACAACAGCAGGAACTGTATATGCATAAATGATATACATAGAGTCGACGGTATATATAAATATACACGACATACATAGGAGTGTCAGGGTTGAGTCTGCGAACGACGAAGTTTTCCGGACGGCCGAGTTTTTGCATGCACGCGAGTAAATTTAGAAATGTCGTTGGGCTACATAGGCGTCCGGTTATGGGGAGTGAAGGCGTATGGATTTTAATAGTATTAGGCCGTGTAATCTGGACGACGGTATAATTTGTAATATAATAATGTGTTAAAGAGTGCGAGGGATGAATCTAAAATCTATACTCGTGTGTGCGAACGCAGCGGCATAGGGTGCAGGGTGCAGGGGTGTGTACAGTGTATATACGCGTGTACAATATGTATGTATATGTATATATATTGTACGAAGGCTGCAACGGAGAATTCATTATTGCGCGAGGCCTATGCCAACGCCAGATGGGCTAATCAGCTGATCTTTATTATGGGCGACATTCTTCTGGACCATCCGACTGGAAACCGAATAACCGGGGCGAGTGGTTTTGATACGTCAGCCTGCGTTTGACTCGGGACACACGGCTGCGGCGGCGGTGAGTATAACATATATATACGCACGCCACTGAAAACCGATTTTTTTATTATTATTATATTATTTATTATTATTTTTTTTACTCTGTTGGTTTTTTTACTCTGTATTTTACCTTATTTTTTATGTATTTAACAAAAATTTCTATCAGATCCTCTAAGAGCTATTTGATAATCTCGTGTGTTTGATGTTTATGCCGCTATTTACGTAAACCATCAGTACTACGATAATATATTTATATATATTGTATAGGTTAAATAGATGAAAAAATGGTATTACTAACTATATTTTCAACTAAAAAATAAGAGTGCAGTATAAGTTTTAAGTAAATTATGTGTACCTAAAATTAATAACTGCATATTTCTGGATAAATCAGATTTTTTTTTGTTTGGATATATATTCTTAAATTATAAAAAGTATAGTTTTTCAAAATGTATTTGGATAGATTTGGTAGTTGGATAAAAAAAATATTGTGAATTAAATTAAATAACAATTGATTTCTTAATATTTATTGAAAACAATTTAAATACTCCTTTTTTAATAACTAATCGGTTATAATAATATGCTATTAGTAATATTATAATAATGATCTCCTATTTATTATTTTATTTAAAATAATCAAATTTTATTATCTGTGTCTTGAATGTAATAAAAATGTATATTGTGTTCAATTATATACATTTTTTGGCGTAATATTATTTATTTTATTTCTAACAATACGAACGTGTATAAAATGTATCAATATGTAAGTCAGAAAGAAGAAAAAAAAATATTTTTTCTTGTATATTTGTTACACTATAGTTGAAGCAAATAATATATTAGACCATTATAACTAACAATTACGTTTGTTAAATTTAATTTGAATTCATCGCTGTAAAATTATTTCAATCCGAATGCATGGCGTCGAGCCTTTTAATTAACGGTGGTTAACAGGGTTTTCAATATAAAATACGATTAAACTCATTCGCTGCGGGCTTTGGAAGTAGCGGTTTCAACAATAGGCTTTAAATTTTGACGAGCCTATTATTTGCGGTTACTGAGGAGTTTTAAGCGAAAAAAAATGAAAAGATAAAAAAGCGAAAAATCTCCGGGGTGCATTTTCGGAAAGGGGTGTGGGAATAATTTAAAACTAATTGGCGCCGGACGGGAAACTTTCTTTGTCCGTAACCTATTGCGGTGGAATGGGTGGCGAAAGACATTTCTATAACTGTAAAATATATAGTCATATCTTATTTGAATGACAATGGCTGTATAAAGTTTAAAAGAGGAATTCCTTTTCTTTGTTATTATTACTATTATTATTATTTCGTAGTCCGCAAAATTACAGAGCGCAAAACGTGGCGCGTACACCACGCAACGGGCTTCCGTCCGTGCACACCCGACACCGGACAACAACCCTAAACAGAAGACTTTCAATCGCAACACTCCCTCGCAGTAGTATATATAATGTATAGGGTGTATGCTCAATAATATATATTATGTACAATTTTGTTTTATTTTTTTATTATTTTTTTTTAGGGAAACATTACCGTTGACGTTTATGTAAGCCAGCGATGACAGATGACCCGGCTTGGGGCTTCGGACGCTTGACCCCTGTTTACCATGAATTTTCTAGGGTATATATATAAATATATAACTAAGCGTGTCACAATCCATCAACTAGGTGACTGAACGTACACGTAAATAATATTACGAATATTTTCGTATGTATAATGTAACATTCTTTAAAACACATAATATTAATGAACTAAAATAATTTAACACCAACCTATCAGTCACATATTTATTATAATACACAAATTATTAGAACTGATTCAAAATAATTACCGAGTGCTGATTTATTTTATACATTATACATATATGCATAATATACATCATCATAAATGAAAATCGATAAATCGTGAATATGATACTATTATGTAAATTAATTACTAAAACCGATTTAGGGTCAATGGTCATTTGTATAACGGTATAATAATATATGTGGGTATTTTATACGTTCAACGACTAACCGTTATCATTTTTTCGTATTAACTATAGGCACATATATAAATAACATAATAATATATCGGTTGGAGTTATTATGCAGCGGGAAAAAGGAAATATAACTGAATGTTTTTTTTTCAACAAAATATAATACATCCTTCCAAAATATCGTAGAATGAGCGAAACGGGCAAATAATATCCACATGATACACACACATATATAATATGTCATAATATATTGTGTATAGCTATCCGCGAGTTTCATGTGTTATTTACCGTATAGGTGGAGGAAATGTTTTTGTACCGGAAATCGAGAGGAAAATATGGCCCCAACGCCGACGGCGCCACCACTGCCACCCTGTCGATACGGATCAATGTTTTAGGCTTTCCCGGCTCGGCCATGTTTTCCTACGACGCGTTTTCCGACCAATCCGCAATAATTTTCCACGCCCTGGTGGTCGCCCCACCGTCGATGGTGTATATATATGAGCACCTTTTATTGCAACCACTATCACCGCGCATCGTCTTCTCACGGACAAGTCTTTTTCTTCCGCAATAAGATTGTGGCGATGAGGCCATGTAAATATTATTAATACACATTAATACATTATAGTCTTACACAAATTTGGGCAAATGCATTGCAGATTTAGTTATGTATCCATAATAATATATGCATAATATCTATAAAGTATAATATTTTTTAGCTAGACCATTTTTTATTGTAAATTGTTAATCAAGATTATTTTTTTTTAAATGTTGATCCATCTCAATTGATATAAGTGAGCTGTTTTTGAGATATTAAACTTTAACATTATATAGGTATGCTATTTACGGTTAATAATCTTTAATAGCATTTTTACATAAAATATATATAATATTTATAATCTTGTACCTATAGCACTGTATATTATATATTGGATAGAAATACGAAAAACTATAGTTTTGTATTCGATTACAGTATTGCATATTATATTATTATATTATATTAAATTTTAAGAAGCGTGAATTTTTTGCTGACGTTATTTACGCATGTGTATATTATTTCGATGACGAGTGATCGAAAGATTCGAACGTGTACATTATTGTAAATAAATCGTGAACACAAGCGATTATAGAACACACATAATAATAATAATAATAATAATAATATATTATGGTCCAAAGTGGTTTCGTCGCGAATGACGGCTGCAGTGCTCTTAAAAACAACAAATCGTCGGTAATTGACCCGTTTGGTGAAGAGTCGTGAAAAAAAAATATATGGGGAGGAAACCACATTCACTTCATGTATACATACACACATAATGTCGGGGTAGGTTTAATGGCCCACATCCCAGGAGGACAAACTGCTGCACGAGCGCAACGACCACTCGAACACGCTCTCTTTTCTTCGGTTCGAGCTTTTTCTTTTTTTTTTTGTTCATGATTAATTCTATTTTTTTCACTTGTAATAATTGGCACCAACGTCGTGCCGCTTCTCAACCCCCCCTGCTCAACTCCTTCTATAACATCTCTATATCATAGAAAAAACCCCTGACGTCCAATTATTGCTAAAATACCGCAATTTGTTCGAGTTTTACTGACGTGGTATCATTGTGCTGCAGAGATGAAATGAGTACGTATATTATATTCTTAACGAACATATAAAAAAATATACTTAACCACATGAAATGTGAACAACATTCGTACAAAGCAAAATTACACATATATACATTAAATTATATTATTCTCACAACACGTATTTACGCGTATATATAAGGGTTGATGGCGGGGTGTCCCAGAGATCGAAGACATTTCTAAGTTTGTTTCTCGTATAAAAGAAAAATATTGTTGCTTATTATTTTTATTAGTATATTTTTGTTCACTCTTTGGTCAAAAACAAAAAATATAATGTACTACAGAAGGTATGTGGCACGAAAACCTGCAGAAAGAATTTATTCATTATTGTTTTACAGAATTGTAAGAGTTAATTCTATTCCCTCAAATTACAGAATTATTGAATACTCTATCATACCGAATGGCGAATTATCTATACTCACTAATTTTAAATATAATAAATTAAAACGTTTCTATATAATTCATATGTAGATAATACAGTTGTTAAGTTGAAAATAAAAATGTAAATTAGAATAATATGTTAAATGGTTTATTTTATTAGCTATATTATTTATTAAATAATACTTTATTTCTATACATTACGATTACGTATAAAACCTATGTACAAATCTACTTTTTTCTGCAATATGCACTGTGTGAGGATTATAATAAATCGACATTTTGTCACAGAATAAAGCACTGATATTTACTACAGTATAACATTGTCATGTTATTCAGGTAAAACGTGATACAAAACTAAAAAAAATGTCATAAACAGGTAAATAGGTAATTATCTGTAGAATCTACCAGGTTAGTGAATTTTTCTGTACAGCTGTTGTACAAGATCACTTGAAGATGCACAATATTACACATAATATATATTATATGCAACTGTGCATTATATATTATAATGCTCATCGTCAAGACGGTTGTTGCGATCGTACAACAATGTACAATAATGGTCGGAAGGAAAGAAAAAACTTATGTACAATACCTATAATACCTACAAGTAATACACATATACATCATCTATACATACATAACAACAAGAAGGAATAATAATATAATGATAGCTACGCCGAGGACCCGTATAAGTGGCACTCGACAAAAATGTTCATTCATCGGCGAGTGCAGCGCTCATAAGAGACCGGATGATCGAGGCACATACGTCGACGTATATAGACTATATAGATCCGAGCCGGTATACAACAGAGCATAAGATTCCTTTTCTATCGTTTTTTCTACTTTCGTATTAAAAAGTAATTCTGCAATATCTGCCCTGTGTATACTTTGTGCAGCACAGAGGCAAAAGATTTATATATATTTATATACATTGTGTTTGGGATTGAGTGCGACGGTCCGTGAAAACTGGTAACAAAAGTGTACATGTGTGTGTTTTGGATAGGGACGAAAAGGAGAAAACATATTTTACGTTTTATTATTATTATTATTTTCGTTTTTTTTTCTGTCTAAAAGAAGTATCTTTTTCTATACAGAACAGGAGGAGGGGGCGTTTTATTGACTGAATCGATTTGACTATATATATTATAGTCGACCCTTCGATGAAAATAATAATACCCGTTTCGGAATTGTAACGTATGATGAAGGTACCTACGTTATTATAATATTATATCCAAGCGCCGTGTATATAAAATAAATAAAATATTATATTATATGTAGGTATATGTATGAAATAAATCAGTCTTTTTTTTTAAAATAGTTACAAAAATAATTTCACGATACATTAAATTATATTATTGACATTTTATGATTCACGTTAACTTCCATAGGCATTGATTATATTTGAGATTTTTTAAACATTTAAAATTCGCAACGCATTTCCAAATACATTCCAGCAGGAGATGCTGTGCAGCAATGGTATAGAGGTCTGATACAGTAATAATCAACCATTAATGCAGCTCGATGCACTTAGTTTAGTGATTTTTAAAACTAATTCAAATTCCTAATTATCTTCAAGAACGTGGGTACACTGTTTCTAATTATTTTTATTTCAATTTAAATCATTAAAATAAACAATTTTCAGATTTAAACAGTTAAGACATTATTTCTACAATAATAACAATTAGTTATAATAATAGAAGTTTAATCGATAACTGTGAAAGAAATAATATAACTAGTTATTAAGTCCATAGCATGCAATACTGACATGGCATTAAATATTATCATTTATCCGCGATTATATTATTATAAAAACTATTGCGATGATACTAAATATTCAATTTTTTTTTATTTACGAGTATACCGTAAAATAACAGCCAATATATTATGTAGGTACTTACGCTTGGTATGTTGTCGTTGCTACACACCCCTTCGGACAGCAAACGGTCCCTGATCTCCCAAGCGAAGATGGACGGACATTCACGCTTATAGTCCGCGATCTTGTTCACTACGCCATTGGTAGCAACCCGTGGCTTAGAGCCGCCAATGGCACGCGGCTTGATTGAACCGGTTTCGTAATACCTGCAGCGACAAACCAGATATAATATGAAGTTCAGCTTTATAGCACTAATTATGCGTTTTGTATTGTAGATGACAATATGATGTATTATATATTTATGTAATTATCTCATCGTTTTCGAGGCGGAGGTGTCGAAGTAACCATAAACATTAAACACATGACAGAATACCACAGATCAACATTTACCATTCACCCATCATCATCATATAATATATAAATATAATTACTACATTTTACGTAGTATTTGTTAATACTAAATTGTTATTTATAAATACTTTATATTTAAATATATATATATATTTATGTAATTAAAATGATTTATAAAAATCCTCAGGTGGTATAACTAATTTAGGTAAAACCAAATTTGCTGTTGATACACATATGCATATAATACATATTAGGTACATTATACTATAAATAACGTATAAAACTAAGACAACGCGTACGAGAATGTGTGTTATTATTTCTACTATTTAGCTTTAATTATAATCCCCCGGTATATACTTACAATGTAACAGATTTCATTAAAACAATATTGATGAGTCTATGATTGATTAAAAGTTAAAAAAATTAAAAATAGATTACATTGTAGACGAATTAGAAGGTTCAAAAATACGTATAAAACCAATTAAAAGATATAATAATAAAATATTAGATATGTTTATGCAATAAACGTTTCTTCAAGCTTAAGAAGCAATACATCGATCACGTACTTTATAAGTACTTACAAAATGTATATCCTTGCCGATTAATTAATACGGCTTTAATTTTCACCTACGGGCTACGAGCACTTTATAATAATATGGAACATCTAGAATATAACACATAATATTTTTATACTAATATTGAGAGTTTAATTTTTATAATTAAAACTTTAATACACCTATCGCCGTATGCTTATTATAATAATAATTAATTGCCTAGATTTAGCACACACCTGCCAAGTATTTTGGACACACATCCGTTGGAGACCTGTAGGATACGGGATATGTCACACGGCCTGGCACCCGAGTGCGCAAGCTCGACGATTTTTTGTCGCGTCGAGTCCGGCAAAGGACGACCATTGACATACACTCCACCTAGCTGGTTGATACCACTATGACCGGCCGCCGAACAACCGAACAGAGCCGCCGAGCTCTGAACCATCGCCGCGGCCGCCGCTGTCATGTTGCAGTGGTCTGAATCATCTGAAAAAAAATAATTAAAATAATATTAGATAAACAGTATTATTCACAGCGTGTTTAAATGATTTCTAATATTTAGAAAGGACACTTTCATAGAATACAAAGAGGTACAGTTTGGTTAAGACTTATGAACGCACTTCGATGGACAATTGGAGTTGAGTAAAAATGTAGTAAAATGAATTTCTGATCGGCCTATATACTTATTGCAGCTATATAATAAAACATCGACAATAAATATATGATCATGATATTATATAATATACAGAATATTTTAAACAAAATTATCGACAAAAATGTTTCTAAGAGTTAGTGAGTGAGAAAGAAGACCACACACGCAAAACATAACATAACGTCATCCCCTCCGGTGCGTGCTTATCCGACCGTGGCGACGAAAATATTACGCGTGTATTATATTATATGTATAATAATAATATAATAAATATATATACGTATATAATATTATATTATGTGTTTATAAATATATATGCGGGCCGTGGGTATTTTCTGATACGGTAGCGGTTTTTATTGTTCGGAGAGAAGTGGGAAAGCAAATTGGATCTGTCACTCAAGTAAAGAGGAACGGCGGTGGCGGTGGTTGTGGAAAAAACACATACACACTCTTCGCACACCCGGTGACAGCACCGACTGCAAGCATTCCCACACACTATCGTAAATTCACCGCGGGGATATTAATTAGTATTATTTATATATAATATATAAGTACGAGTATATGTGTGTACGTATATAGCGAGAGGAGAGTTTTAAGCATCATTGTTCTCGTTTAAATTCAATTGAAATTGTAAAATTGTGTTTCTACAGCAAAAGTTTTATTTTATGTTCTATTATAATTTGTCTAATTTCGAACAATTTCGAATAGTTTTAAAGTTGCCTCATTGCGATCGTTTCGTTCATTCGCTGTACGTTATTTTCTCCTAATAACGCTGAAAATTATATTTTGTATATTACGAATAATATGAACTGTCGTGATCAAAGCAGTGCTTATAATAGCATTCGTTTTAAGGTGAATACAGGTATACCGAACGAGGTAAATTGTTATTAAACGAATCAGCACTCGTAATATAGGCACGTCCATACAAATCAGACAGACAAGTATATATATTATAGTATGTACTTTGGACCGTAGTAATAATAATCACAATAATACGATTATTAAATACTCGTTTTTAAATTATTATTACTCGCTGAAACGTGTAAAATACATTTCCAACGGAATACATATATTATTATAATTACATTTGGTTGCCGCCGACGTTTGGGCGCTAACCAAACAAAACAGGTTTCCGTCCTAGACGGATCTTCGAGCGGCGAGTTGATCTTAAACAAGTAAACAACGCGCATTTCTAAATTATTTGATGTATACCAAAATAGTACCTAAATTATATTATATCATTATACGTTCGATCTATCAAAAACAAAGTACTATAGTGTATTATACCTAAATGTACTCACATGTTAAGAAATACCACTACGAGTGCATTGCACTTTATTCGTATAAAATAATTATTGTAATATGTAAAAATGTATACATTTAATATACAAAATAGAAATAAATTTCATTAGTAAGTAATAATAAATAACTCGTGAGTCGCTAAGATTTTAGGAACCATCAATAGTTTTTCAGACCAAACTACAATATAGCGGCTGAGAATATTATTTTTCATAAAGTCGACAATAAAATATAAATATGTATTACAAAATATACAATATTATTATATCAGTAAGTCTATAATATAATATTTTTGTAACGTTCGTAGGGGGTGAAAATATATGTACATGGAAACATTGTGAGGGTCCGAAAATTGTCTTAAAGGATTGTGTACACTGCGGGGAAGAGTGGTAATAGTTCAGTTGAAGAGGTTTTTCCACGATGGGTGCCCGCCAGCATCGGTGTAGCTATATAATATATGTATCGTATTTACGCGTATGCGTTTTTGTCACTTGTTACGCGTGATCGTTCTTGGCAACACACGGTGGACTAAATGCACCCTTTTTCGCGCAACAAAGTAATAATATACAATAATATACGCTCGATGTGTATGGTGTTTTTCTTATATATATATATACGTGTAGGCTGTTTACACGCCTAAACACATTTCGAAAACGGTTTTTATTGCTTTTGAATTTAATTTAAACACTATACACACACACACACACACACACACACACATATATATATACTGTACTGTGGAGACTCTCTCTCGTTTTCTCAAGTGTTGCGAATTATTGGCCGTTGACGACGAGCTAACAAGAGCTGTAGCGTATGTCGCGTCATCACTATGAGAGCCACTCGAACCGCAGCGGGTGAAAGTTCCTATTACGTAGAAATCCTATTACGGCATCTGTAGTCGCGATGGATTTATTATAAATCGATAAATAATAATATTTTTGAGTTGAGTGGTTACACGCGCAGTCGTACGTATGCATACAAATATTATATTGTATACAGCTATAGTGTGTTAGAATAATCGATAATATATTTTGTATATTTTTTAAAGGACAAAGAGAGCGAAAACAAAATATTAACGTATCTAAATTAATATTATATAATATTTTAATTTGTATTATACCGGAATTATAATATCATTATACTCGTATAATGTAAATAAATATCATATTTTTAGGTTAATGTTTCTTTTGTTTTTTTTACAAGATATTAACTATCGAATATTTTCCGTGGATCCCATCTTACACATACATAAACAGATAAAATATGTATATTATCATTGTAAAGGTCCGACTTCCTATGATGATAAAATTGCATAATGTCATGTATAATATTTAAATCTAAATCACAAGGATTCGCGTTTACATCGTTCCCACGGTGGGTTAAGTTTACATAATTATATAGATAATTGTATAACATTAACTTAGTTTACTTTTTTCGTTCGATTCAATAGTAACATTTTCGATAGAATATACGTGTTTTCGCACGTTACTCGACCGCACTGAAATATTAGGAATTCATATACAATTGGACGGAGAAAAAGAGTAAATATTTCCTTGCGGGCCACTTTATAGGTTAGTATACGATGATAGTGGTTTTATATTATGTATTCAAAAACGACGTACAAAGTAGGGTCGGAATAATATTTTTTATACCCGCCACCATGGTGGTATATATATATATATATTCATCCTCGCCACTATTGTCCGCGCGCGCGACCCAAATCCTGATATAATATATTGTATGCATATATGTGTATAATATGGGTATCAATTCGAAAACTGTCGTCTTAAGCGGTTTTTATTTTGAAAACCTGTGAGTGGAATTTGATGTACATATATACATTATACTTATATAGTATATAATACATATATTTCTATTTTCCAATGATATTATACGCACAAAGGACGTCATTTCAATATCGTTTTACGAGTGTCGTATAGTATAATACATTTATAGATACATATCGACATATTATTTATATATATAATGTATAGCCATATAGGTATCTAAGCCATCATGTGAATATTGAAGGCTACTAAACGTTCATGTAACGTATAATTTAACTACCCCATATTTTTAAGACATTTTGTGCTAGTTCGTAAAATATAAATATGTATAAAAACCGAGTTTCATCTCTGAAAAAAACTTAAATTTGTTAAGTTCGAAAAGTTAAGTAATATCAAAGTATAGTTTAATGTATGTATGTATATATAATTTTACACACGGTTCTTAAAACATGATAATATTAAAATCATTGCATATCTACAGGAATTAATATTATTTATTATAAACAGCTATTTGTCATAATAACATTATTATAGATAATTTTAACGTCGGAATATGTTTAAATGACTTCTTCGTCGTGAAAATTTTTTTTGTTTGTTGTCTTCTTTTTATTTCATCTGTATAGGAAAATTCTGTCAAAATATTTAATACAATATAATTATATTACATGAACGAAATCTCTAAGCCACATAATATGATAAAAGGAAGAGATCGCAACCGTTACAAATGTGTGTGAAAAAAGCGCACCCATTGTGTAATATATATAATATTACGTGAACCTTTTCGAAGAGAGGGGGAACATTTTCGTGCGTGCGCGTATGTCGTCCGGCCGTTTCGGCTCTGTGCCAGCCCGCGGCGGGAAAACGTTTTTCCGGCGGCACGTCCGGCACCCCTCATCACAACCTCCGATCCAGCTACGGACGCATAATACACCGACGGTGGCGACCGGAAGCGCTCCGAGTCGCGCTGTATACGCTACCGCGTGTCACTCCGCTCGATTCGTCGCCACGGCAACGTGCGCGAAATAAAATGTATATATTTGTATATTGTATATATACATATATATATATCTGTACAGTGTACCGTGCGCACGCGTGCTTTACCGTAAATTTAACGACCCAACACCTCCGCCGAGGACGCGCGTTTTTACCCTGTCACCATGCCTGTGGCGGTCATGATTGAGTTTACATCAAAATAACATGAATTCAAAATTAAATTGTTAATAACCGATGTTAGTGGCAGCAGCAGCACAAAAAACTTTGATTAAAAGAAGTTAGTAATTAATTAATTGTGAAATAGGTTATATGTACATATTATTATAAATTTATAACATATTTATTTTACGCAAATTAATTATCTATGATATTATACACTAATGTACAATATCGATTTCATACCCTTTTAAAGTGTCCATATATTTTAGGTTTTTATTAATTCCACTACCTTTTTCTTTTCTCAGTGATATAAATAGACAGGCAATAGAAACATTTGGTTTCACGAGGGTTAACTTATTAAGATTTTGCATTTATTTCTACTTTTTTCTTAAAAGTACTTTTCATTTAATCATAAATTTGTTTCAATAAAATTACCTCAGCAAATTTGTATTATTTAATTTTTAATTTTTATTTCATTTGAACGTTTAATGTTTATTTTTTTGTACTTAAAGAATACAATATGCAAATATTATTAAATTAGTGTACAAATGATGTATTATTTTGCCTGTGTTATTTTATTTAAATGGTTTACTCTTTGTAATTTTTTGATTTCCTAAAAATCCACCAAGATACAGGCAATATAAATATATAATGATGATATAAGAAGTAACATTTATGATTATATACATTTTTTATCTTTCGTGGTTGCTTTCTAATATTAATTTTACAATCGTTTTCATTTTGGGATACAAATTATTTGTTATTTGTTAAAATACTATTAGATTAGATGAAAATATAAAATACTATTATTTATGAAATAAAATCACATAAATATACAATTATTATACATCAAAGATATAAATAAAAGGAAAGGTACATCGTACATATATATATAATTTATAAATACAATAGTATTTTTTTAATTAATCTCAGAAGAAAATTAACAGAACAAATTTGAAGCCCATAACAATAATAATTATTTATTATCATATTGAAAAAGCTAAATCCTTTTACTTGGTATGTTTAAACTGTTTAAAATATATCAGTATTTTATCACAGTTCTTTGACTAAAGGTAGTAATAATTCGTGAAAATTATATATGCCCTGTACTGATGCACTTTACTGGTATGCAGTAGGTACCTACAAATATCTTGAAACTACTGTAGTACGTTAATGTTTTTTATACTTTAGACGATCTATTAATGTAGGTATATATTATATAGTATAAGTTGTAGCGACCATTTATGCATGGAAAGTACAATGGTCACAGACTCAGCTGGGATTATAATAATACCATAATACCATAATATGACAACTTGTAGTGCGACACTAAAGACAGCTTGGTCGTACAATAAAGATTTGTTGGCAACATTAAAATGTTGTGATTATGGATTAATATATGATCAGCAAGACTTTTCAAAGTTCTAGTAAATGCGACATGAAAACATTAGTAGTATCTATGTATATAATCTCTTCCGGCGAACATTATATTGTATAGCCCGTTTGACTTGAAAGTTTTTTGTATTTAGCAATGTCGATACGACAAAGTAAGAACATCTACTGCGTTTAACACTTATGGGCCGTCGTAACTCGTTAGTAATCGTATACACGACGAGCTGAAAGTATTTGGCGACATTGCAACGATTACGAACAGTTCAAAAAATATGTCCACGTGTATTTGGGTCGTGTTGAAGCCAAAAAGTACGCCTATTGTGTTAAGGTTAACCCTTCATGAGATAAACAAAAAAAAATAATAATAATAGAGAAAAAATCGACATGTATGGCCCCGGCATGTGATCAATGGCATATGTGGTTATACATGTATAAAGGCCGAAAACGCGGTGCGGTGGTTACGCCATCATTGTTCTGCAGGTGTGATAATCGGAGATGGAAAAATCTGCGTTACAAGCCCCTTCGAAAGCCTCTTATATTATTATACGCCTACGCGCGCGCCACACACACCTGTCTGTGGGGAATCCTGCGGGCGATAGATGTGAATAGGGGAAACAGATTACCCGTGATCGATTAAATTTCCAGAGCTGCCTTGACCTATATATATCTACAAATCAAATGAATTTTATTGAAGCTGAGTTACACGGCGGATATAATAGAGATACTTCCGTCCTTTGGATCCTTTTTAGTAACATTGTATTAAAGTTAATCGAAGTGCGGATTCATGCTGTGTGTGTGTGGTCTTTATATATTGTTCTTTTATCGTGAGTGGTAGTAATATATATATATATATATGTTTTTAGTTCATTCTTGCAGTTTTATATTTTTTTTAAATACATTTGACGTTTTAATGTAGGTGCGTATCTTGAAGTGTATATAATATTGTATCAAAGCCGGAAGGTAAATAAAATATAATCTATAAAGGTTTTCATAAAAGTATTGACTACCTATCACAATACCATGTAAGATATCGTATAGGATTAATATTTCAATAGAAAATAGCCTGCAGGAAACAGAAAACAAGTCTCTTGAACCTAATTTTGTATTTTTACCAGTCTTTAAAAATGTATACGTACATAATTTATCATATGTCAATACGGTAAATATGTGAATTGAACATTTATAGTTTGATATTATACTAATTTAATATACATGGTATAATATACTGTCAGGGGCATTAAACAATTTACAGTTCATAAAAAAACAAAATACTTATTTCAATTTTGTATTAAATTTTTTTTATCAAATAGAAAATGGATTTTATTTTTAAATTTGGAATTATCTATTATATATATATATATATATATATATATTGTAATCAAGACAATCAAACGCACGACATGGGTCAAATTTTCAATTTCGACGATAATTATTATGTGTCCGTCTTTCTGGAGTCGAATGACAAACGATGTTCTATATATATATATATAGAATAATATTTAAGTTACAACAAGGGATCCGTTTCGATGTCGTAGTACAGGTCGAAGAACGAGTGGTGCAGTGGTGACGTTTTGTGTCGAAGAAACCGGACTGCGGGGCGGCGTGTTTGTATACGCTCAGACAGAGATATAGACGCGCGTAGACGAAGACGCACTGCTTTTACATGTTTTTTGTACGTATATATATGCGCGCAGAAGGTTATTAAGATATTTTCATTTTATAATTCAATATTTTTTTTTACCTGCAGTAATAAGTATAACATATACCTACGTAGGTGTGTGTATATGTATGTTTATAATACCCATACCTATATAAATGCAAGGCGGGAGCGGTAAAAGAAAAAAATAACGCTGAAACACGATACCTAAATGAGCCCCGACAAATATCTCATAATATTATACAACCGCACACGACCCGGTCCCTTTCGTGTACTCAGTGTCACATGTCAACTGATTAAAACTGGTTTGTATTCCTCCTTATTTCCCCTTCTTTATCCAATCTCATCATTAAAAGCGTCACTCCGTATAGAATCTATCTATCACTGGTATTATACAGTAGAAAAAAAAGACGACGATAGTTGATGGATAAAAAAAAATAAACAACGACGATTTAAAGATTTTGTAAAAATATAACGATCGAAAATCGTTTTGAAATGCTTGATGTCCATTAATCATGCCGCAAAGATCTATTAGATGATTTTATTTTATTTCATGTGCTTCCTTCAGTGCGTCGACGTATCGGCGGGACATACTTAACCGGAATAGTTGGCAATGGTATTAATATAATAATATGTATAATGTGTGCTTTATATAATATGTAAAGTATTTTGAATAAAAATAAGAAATAATTGTACACTTAGAATTTAAATCGTGTAGTTTAAAATTAATATACATTTTCTCTGGACGACAAACATTAATTAAAATATCTACATGTATTTACTAATTAAAAATAACGTGTGCGATACAGGTCGACAACATAAAGTATAGATTAAATAGTGATTATATATTAAATGTTATATTTTTAAAATAAATCAAATATTTAGATGTATATTATTTGCAATTATTCCATTTTTAATATTAACAGCACCTATCATACCAGTAAATTATCATAGAGTTTTAAGAATCCTTAATTTAATTCGATATTATTTTCGATACCAGTTGCAAAATATAAGCAGTAAAATAATAATTTAAAAGTTGTAAATCTCGTTCCTTTTAAATATATTATATTATCGAAACTTAACAACGTTCGAAAGTTTAGTTAAGTTTAATTTTTCGCAAGTTATGAAAATATTGAAAATCTCAGCCGACTATAAAAATCCTATTAGATGTTAGAATATATAATATTATATTTATATTCTTGTACATATCTTTATATTAATTAATTATAATATTATCTTAAACATTATAATTTTTAATATCTAAAAAATTGTGTAACATTACTAAAATCTTACCTTTGTGAGGCATCTTCCAGAATGGTTCGTTTTCTCTGCAAGGGAAAGGCCCGAGCCCCCCCACTCCAGCTCCAAGCAACGTCTTGACGGACCCCCACGTCCCTCCTCCGTAAATACCCAACACCTGAAATATAAATAACAATTAATATTAAACTTTCAATTTGTAAAAAAAAATAAAAGTCACACTCGTTTAATAGTATGTAATAATATTTTTCATTAAAACATTAGAAAAAGAACAAATTTTGCACGCACGCTTCCCTATATATTTTGTTCTCCCCTAAGTGGATGACTCATATAGATTCAGGAGTTCCTATTAAAATACCATAAGATTACGCGTTGGAAGACTGAAATCGCATGTCCAGCCTACGAATAGCGAAGGGTCCATTTTACATTGGCCCAAATAACGTACGCTGCTAATATAATGTAAGTGAATGTTTACACGCGACAAAACATCGCGAGATATTATAGGCGCGTACATACAATGAAGGGGACCACACGCATACTATGGAAGTCATTTATCGGAAATGGAAAGCTACTTTACGAAACGCGCGCTCATCGGACCATTTCAATTTGTAGAATAAATCACAACAGCTGTCTACAGGGACAACGTTAGCTTAATATTGTTGAATTGGGGGAATCTCCGATTGACGAAAGGTGGACAACTGGTTAGCGCCACCCCGATAGTATATTATAAAGGTACAAACATATATATATATATAAATGATACCAACAATAATAATGTACACTGCGAGTTTCGGAGAAACGGATAATAATACTTTGAGTTTATCTTATTCAACCCTCTAAATACGACCAAGCTGTCTTCTGTGGTTGATCGCCTATTGTGCGAGCGGGTTTATTTACGTTGAAATTGAATATTGGCAAGTGTCAAAAAAAAAAAAAAAATAATAAAATAAATAAATAAAAATAAACGTATTTGAGTCATTAAAAGGTTAAATGGCAAAATAAGATGAAAAGAATTTTGTCTCTTTTTTACTATATAGACCGTCTTGAATCTCGATGTACGGATTATGGATGGATAATAATATTATTATTATTCCAACCATATTATGGTTTGCAGGTAAAGCCGTACCTTTACTAGGTAGTGGTCGATGTCAGTTAAGATAGTTGTTGATGTATTATGTTTAACGTATGTCTTTGGAGTACTTGTTTACTGCGAACAATATGTAGTTGATAAAATGTAGACAAGACTAAAAACATTATAATCGTTGGAGTTTGGAAATAACTAGAAATGAAAATAATTATTATTTCTAATAAAACCAATAATACTTAGTCCAACAACATTAAAATAATAATAATAATAATAAATACCTTCCTTATTCGCCGTGTAACTATTAAATTAGATATATATATATCAATACAACAAAATAATATAGTATATACCCATTAACTATTACTAATACGATTTTAAGATATTCCAATCGTAAAATATTATATTATAATGAATACGGTAAACTTAAAAAAAAAGTCACAGGTTATTATTCCTTTTCCCGATTAATTTAGTAAATTGCAGCTACGCGTCTGAAATGTATACGTTTTTTTTACGATACTTGAAATCAGAAACTCGACCGAATTCATCTTTGAACGCGATGTATAATAATCATAATACAAAACCTATTCGTAACGTTTGTACTTCCATAATATTATATGTAATATGTACAAAGCGGCGTCAAAACGCGTGTGTGCACGTACACGCAACAGCAAAGCAAGTGGGCACTTGATTCGGCCCTCTGTATATAATAATATAATACACAAACTCGTATACACACGCGATATATATTATATTGTTAGTACAAAAACGTCGCGCGGAGATCGTTTAAATGCGCGTTGCATACGTTATGGCAAAAAATAAAAACCATATTTTATTTTTTATTTTTTTGATCGGTCACAGATTTCACCACATCCCCATCAGAAACTATATGTATACATAAGAACGTCGCACGTATTATAATAATATTATATATAATCGTATACGGCTATATACATTATATAGGCACGCGAGCGTGGCGGCGGAGGACAAACTCTCATTAGCGACTTCAAAAGAAAACGACTTACACGACAGGATTTGTACTATGTATGCGCGCGTATATTATTGTATAATACCATGTATACAATATATACACTTGAGCTACCACTGATGTCGGTTTTTCGAATTGGGCGGTGGGTGGAACGATGAAAAAATATAATTGCACTGTGCCGCAATAATGTATTCGTTAAGGGGGTATTTTTTCATTTCATTTTTACTATCCCCCGCAAAAAAAACAAAAATATGCCGCAGCAAAGGAAACGCACGCAATAATCCCTTTGAACTGTGTTATTTTTTTGTACGCGATTTACGCACTAATTACCCGCAACTGCGGTTTTGAATCGTGTTTTGATTACGACCGACACGCGACTTCACTGTGAATAACGATTTGCAGGCTGCTAAGTATTATGTTTATATGTATGATGTATGTATAAGAGAGCCAGCAGATAGAGCGAGGGACAAAGGTGCAGCATATGCGAATGGACTCCTAAAAGTCTGTCATGGCCTTTATATTTACCAGTTCAGGGTGTATAACATTATAATGTACCTACCTATATATTATTATTGTTAGCGTTTTGAATATAATCGTTTGTTTGTATTAAATAAAATAATAGATTTATGTATAGTAGGTATACATTATAATATAAATATATTTGTTAAGTAAATTATTCCAAAGAAGAACATGCGCATGCGGCTATCAAACAAAAATTGTGTCTTTGAATTGATTTTAGAAAATTAACATAATAATTGTAAAACGTGTGCCTTGTATCAACAACATAAATATAAATAGCGTATTGAAAATATTTCCTACTAATACATAATTAACTATATTATATAGGTATAACATGTAGATAGTAGTTACATATTAATATGCTAAATTAATTGTATTTGTTAAGTATTTTAATTTAAAAATGTTATATTTTACCTAGACCAAATCGTTGAAATTAATATAATTGAACAATGCGTATATTAATTCATACGTGGTATGTATTAACAAACTACTCAAAAAATTACCATTAGTATATTATTTTTCATCATCAAATTATTAATAAATAATATCATATTACAATGATTAATACTAAGAAATAATATGTAAAAATTATTAAAACCGTAAATAGTATTATAATATATTAATAATTAATAAATAATAATCATTATGGTTTAATTTTTAAGATATTATATATTATGAAAATATTACTTTTGGAGCAGCTTCCAGTTGAGTGAAATGTTTTTCTGGCATTTTCTGGTTTTAGCTTCAACAAAAATAACAAATAACATTTGCACGTGAGTTAATCGTTGATAATGAATTTCGATACATTAAATCAAAAAATCATTATGGCAGTTGATGAGAAAACAATTTTCCATAAGCTTTTCAACGAAACAGTGTTTTTTTATAAAATAAATTGCGTTGAACGGGTTACATTTGTTATATTTCACCGCTTAATATTTTCCCTACACTAATAAATGTACTCAAATTCTTATATTTTGAATTTAATGGTTACTTAAGGATCATATTTTCAAATTCTTAGATTTTTACCATTTAAGAAGTATCTACATGATGACAATACCAACTTTTTTTAAATGAGAACGACCCTTTTTTACTATGAATAATTATGTTTTTGAAATAACAGCGTGTACTTTATACTTGGTTTTAATTTTGATCAGGATATATAAACATTTAAAAAAAAATTAACTAAATGACATTTTACAGTAAAAAAGGTTGGTTTCTATTTGAAAAAAAAAAGTGTAATTTAAAAGGTCAATGAATACTCTTTAAAAGGTAAAATATCTGATACTTGAAAATATGATATGTATTTATTTATATTTTTCTAATATGAGATACATTTATTATTAAAAGAAATAATGGTAGTAAGCATGCTTGGTGAATCACCCTATATATTATATTTAATGGATTGGTTAGAAAATTGTAATAACAATCATTACCACGATGTCCTGACCATTCAAAACATAAAAAGGTATACTTATATTGTATATTATATACGTTTCACCGTTTTATGTGCAGTGGTGACAACATTTTTTAATTATAATTTTCTATTTATTTTTCTTCTCGTTATAGTGGTGTGATCTATGTATATATTGGTTATATCCTATATAGGTACATATCATAGTGTGCCATGCTATCGAAATATTAAATTTTTTTGGAAAATAGAAAGTATAATAAATATACCTAATAGGGGAGACAGTGGTAATAATAGTAATATAATACGTAAATGAAACTGTCGAATGACATATATTGAGGATAAATTTAATTTAATAACATTGATATGCACACGACACAATTACTTTATTATAAACTATAATAATATATTTGCGCTGTGGCTCCGCCCTCTAGCTGAAATGCCTCATCCCTCTTCGATTTGTATTGTCATGGTACCCCGTCCACTGCCGAAGGCAGCTTTTTGTCAAGCACCGCGAGCTAACATCGCGTTTATGTACACATATGCCCTCGTGGTCTTTTTTATTGTTCATCTTCTTATATGTACATTTTTTTATTATGACTATTGTCCGCATGTATATGTATATATACGTAGTGTGGCCATGACGGTCCCCGCAGTATTTACCTACCATTGCAACGTAGGGCCTGCGACAATGGGACCCTGCAGCAGCAGTACCAGAGCATGAGGGCAGATGGTGTGTCGGATGGTTTTCTAATTCAGAAAACCACTAGTGAAAAAAACGGTTCTTTTATAATAATAATATCATCGCCGCCACCACCGCTGCCACCGTCGTCGTCGTAATATTGTTCCCCCTATGATGTGTATGTGTAAGAATAGAAAACATGCCCGGCTAATATTTATACTGAGCACGCCGCATAATTCGGTTAAATGTATCTATATACGTAAGTACATCGAGGGGGTGCGAACTACGGGGAGGAGCAACCCAAAATGAAAAAAAAAGACCGTTGACAGCAGTATATATATAATAGTTGGTAGGTATTATACAACACGGAATCAAATGACATCAACAGAATCATCCATCGATGTATGTGTGTATGTGTCTATACGTGATTAGGTTTTAATAGGCTCCCCGTACACCGCTCTCCACCATTTTCACACGAAACCCGGGGGCAATTGGATCCCCTGATCAAACATGCTGCATGCGCGATGTTTATATATACAAGATGGTTTATTGGCTCGGGCCGTATATGATATTATATATAGTCCACGAAACAACAGATCGTGGTAAATTAAACGAACAAATTGTACCTTTATATTATATAAATGTTTTTATTTGTTGTATTTAAGACAGCATTCCCTTTGAAGTTTTACAAATGAAAAAATAACCCGTCACATATATACTGTTTATATTTATCGATTACCATATTAAGGAATAAGTACACGATAACTATATACTTATTTTTTTCGATGAAAACATATTTATATAGTCGATACCTAATTATTATACTTAACATTAATTATAGGATAATAATTATTAAAGTCCAATTAAGTGTTACAATAATTATGAAATTGTATTTGCTATACGTAATAGTAAATTGTATACAAATTCGATTTTTATGATAATCCACATAAATGCAAAATATGATAACTAATTTTAAAAGTCACAAATAATTCTAATTTAGTTTTATATAAGTAGAAACTCTTACTCAAAAACTTGATAAATGTCTAAATTTTAGATAATTAATCAAAAGTAATTAAAAATATACAATAAAAGTAAATTGAACATTTACCTTTAGTTTATAAATTAAAATGTATAACCTGATTTCGCGCAAGAGAAAAAATGAACAAATTTAAAATATAATGCTATATTGGTTTATTTGTAGATTTTAGTGTATATGTACATTAGTTTTCAGGCAAATCGGTAACGGTGTACCTACCTTACTTTTTGTGAAAAAATTCATCCAAAATGGCAATCTTGCCTATAGCGGATTGGACATAATAATTGATATGTGATTTAATCTACTCTTTAAATTTTTCTGATATCTTTAAGAATAATGTCTGAAATTTTCGTTAAAATCGATTGAGTAGTTTTTCCATACGCTACAGACAATTTTGTTTGAATTTTATATCTTTAAACCAGCGATTCTTAACCGTTTTAACGGGTGGTGCCCTTTTGTTGGTCCAAATTTAGTTAGGCGCTCTTCCGTAAATATCATGAGAATAGGAAATAATACTAGTTTTCATTGATAACCAATTTAAGTAATTTTATTGAATATATTATAAACAAATTAAAAAATTATAGTTGAAAATAAAGAGAAAAAATTACTACTTTAAAAGTGAATGTCAAAAACTAATGAATTTTTTTCATTCTCGGGTGAGCCGTGTTGTCTCTGAAGTAAGCTCGCGGTGGTCTTTGGGCACCGAGGTGCACAGATTGAGAGTCGTTGGTCTAAGCAATGACAACCCTAAATATTTATGTAAAAACAAATTCAATTTTTGTGAACCTAAACAAAATTCATCTTTAAGCCATTCTATAGTATTTTATGGAGGTTTTGAATTATTAAATACAGTCTCATCTACGTAAAAATTATTATTTATAAGTATACATACTTAACATTATTTTAGTATAAAATAAAACAAAAATATAGATATTAAAGAAATTACATTTTATTCAGTTTATAATATTTAAGATCATTATAAATAATCAATCCATAAAATATGCAATATCAGTTATCATTTAAAGGTAAAATAATAATTTAACTATATGAATAATAGACAATCAATATTGATATTATTCAAATCTATTATCAATTACCTAATGAGCCTAAAAAAATTATAAGATATATCCCACTCGATCTACTCCAATCCCAAAATTGTATTGAAACCATTATTGATAAAAACTAAAAAATCTATTCCCATGTAATAATGGTCTATAAATATCACACATTAGTTGACTAATAAATATTTTTAATTAGTACATTGTAATTATCGTATTATAAAATAAAATATAAAAAATACAAATGATCATTTTAACTTAAAACTGTAAATTAGAAATATAACTATATCCACATTTTTATAAATAATTAATAATTGAAGTCATATCATTACATAGGAATTTAAAATATAATATTAACGCATGGCACATTTGCGCTTATAGTATATTTCGTACAATTTACGATAAACGATAAAAGTTAGAAACAGAAAGTTGTATAAACATTCCTCATAAGTATTACATATTGATAATAACAATAATACTAGTTAGCAATCAGACTTAGTTTTTTGTATGGAATATTATAACTTATTAGATAGGTATTACATTATATTAAATTATATTGAAGTAGTCAGTAGGTAGCTGATATGTAGTTGGTTTAAGGTTGCAGACATTATGTCTAGACTGATCAAGATAATCATTTATATGCCGCCTTCTAATTATATGGGAGTGATAAAGTTATATTTATATCATTAATTTTTATTTTGTAATAAGTAATTAATATTTTGTGTAGTTCGCGATAAGAAATATTTATAAAAACAAATCATACAATTAATAAGTGAATATTGCCATTACTATTAAATTCGCAATGGTAACATAAATATACTTATAACTACTGTTTAATTTAAAAAATAAAATGTTAATGTTAATGTAGGTGGGTATTATACTATTATCTTTTTATAAGTATATAATTATTATACGGATGTGCTTTTACTGTTTTCATTATTTTTGTTTTTATTTGTTTAATAATTAACTAACATAACAAAGACGTATTAAAAATATTTTAAATAAAAATAACATACATCATTTATCTACACAGAAAATATAAAGGTTATATAATATTGTAATTGTGTGTTATACATAAAATAATATGAAAACAATAATGCATTAACATATTATAAACAGTTTATATATTCTCTTTTGAATTTTCATTGATCAATAACTTCTGTAGTGCTTACTAAAGTTTTTTACTGTCCAATTATAATTTAATACAAAAATGGTTTACAGAAAATTATAAATATCTTACTGATTACTTATATAGCTATATCTATAGGTATTGTTTATCTATATATTTATTTTGATTTAATAACAGAACGGTAACATTAAATCGTCCTATATTATATTTTTTGCTTTATCAATATTTAAAATCAGTGATAAAGCCAAATGGAAAAATCATCGTAGTGTATAAGTACGTATATAATTATTAGAGGCGCGTCCGACGATAAACTAACGGGTTCCTATAACTTATCCATACATAGATGGTATTAATAATAACGAAAATTCGATTTAACTATATATTATTATGAATGATAAGATATAACAGTTTTTGAATACTTAATTATTAAGGGTTAAAAGGTGAATTAAATCTATGGTTGAAGTTGTGTGCTGTATTAAGCACCACTGACTTTAAATAGTAAATAACCCAAATAAGTAGCATAAGACGTATATTTTTTGCAGTTTCCATTTTGTATGTCCTCGACCGCGGCGTTATGGCTTTTTAAAAAAAATACTCGCGTATTTATTATATAATGTTTATGTACAGTGTATAGCTAAGTTCCTAGGTATGTATTATAATAATATTTACGAGCCTACCTATATTTAATAATAATAATAATAATAATAATAATAATAATAATAAGTGACTGCAACGTGTTTAAAAACGCGAGTTCACCACTTACCGATTAAGGTCCGTCGGTTTAGCCGGGCGCGTTTGTGCCTCAGCGCATACGACGGTGTAGCCGTTGTTGCCGTCCGCGGTTACGAATAATCCTGCTGTACCGCCGTCGCCGAATCGATCATAATACAATAATAATACTATCGCACTGCAGTTATTATGATTTACGTTTCCACGTCCGTGTAATTTTCCGTGAGAAGTCCGATGGTAATTATGCACGACAAATCAAGAAAACCAAAATCCAACGGAATAATATTATTGTATACTATTACGGTGTAGTAGGCGACGCGCGATCATTTGAACTCGGAAAACAAAAATAAACCCCCGAAAATGCGACGATAAATTATCAAAAAAACCGTTAGCGCGGTGTTAACACAACACACGAGATAGGTGTGTATAATATACGCGTGTGCGGCGATCGCGGAGATCCTCGTAGGTCGCGGGTGGCGCTGATAGATCGGAGGCGATCAACCGATATACGTGTCGGCGAAGACCGGGCGCGCGCACGTTAGTGTGTGTTAGTGTTTGTGTACAGGCACGTCGCGGTCTCGGCGGCGCGCGTGTTACAGCGTTCGCGTTTTTCCGCCGGGCCGTGCGTGCGCGATGTGTGTACCGTTCGTCTATGTATGCGGTGAACGCGCGCGCGTCGTACGGTTCGATCCACACGACTGCGTCCGTCTCGTCCGCGGTGGCGTCTCGGCGGCAATACTCGCGAGTCGCGACTCTTCGGCGGCGGCGGTCGCGCGCCCTACGCAGACTCCACCCCGCCGCTGACCCCCTGCTCCATCCGTCCCACCGCAAACCAGCCTGGTGGGCGGAGCATCCTCCTATATTCGCGGCGTCGTCGTCGGCAGTCGGATACCCTCCTCCTCCCACCTAACAGCGCTCGCACCCCCCCGGCTAAAGATCGGTGGTGGTTGTTGGTTTGCTCGGCGTTGGGTGACGGCGGTGCGGGCGATCGCGGCGTTGGCGTGGTAGAGGGTGAAGAAGCAAACGGCCGCGAGGGGAGAGGGCGACGTTCCTCGCGTCCCTGCCGAAGCCGAGCACCGCGTTCGTGGCGGTGGTCCTCGTGTGCGCCGCCGCATTCTCGCCGTCTGCAAACATATAGGTAATAATATTATTATAATATTATGCGATATTATGTACACGCGCACGACGACCGATAAATGCATTACATTATTATTTCCCGTTCATATAATAATATACAAATAATATAAAATAATATTTCATGACCACCGTGTATTATAGTATATTCTGATTTTATGTAACCCAACTGTACATCTGCAGTACATCGTACTATATATAATACACGAGTTGTGGCTGCTGCAGCATGATTCCTATTTCCCCAGATGATATAAGTACTTTAGAGTATTCTGTGGGACTAAGCACTCGTGAGCAGTGAAAAATTAGTCCTGCTGAAATAGCTATCCCTGGTGCGATTCTCAACAGTACAGAATCAGTTATCGCGCAGTCGATATTATAATATAATATATGTTTATTTATTTATTTATACAATAGGTATCTCTCCTTTTCTAATGGTATGAGATCATGAACTTTATATGTTTAAGAATTCTATTTATTATTTTAATATATTTCCATTGATTATTAAAACTAAATGATAGTAATTTTAATAAGATATTATGATACAGATTAAAGTTAATTTTGAAATTTGAAAAACAAAAAAACAATTTTAATCTCGAAAGATTATTTATTGTAGATCAACAAAAAATTATCAAGTAAAATAATTATTATAAAATATGCTATATTAAATATTTTATATAGATCATAAAAATGTATATTTTATTTTTAATTAAACAAACAGATTGTTAAAATGTTAAATATATATATATACTGTATAATGGAATAATTAATTTGCATATGCAGAGAATTAAATATAAAAATGTCATCTGTTGATATTTATGTATGTCTATTATATTATAATAATATACGTATTTTATATTATTACATTTATAATATTAAAGTAACTATCATTGTCAATGAGAACATTTTACTAAAATGATCATTAAAAAGTTTAGAGTTTACCTAAGTACACCGTTTTCCATAACATTGAGTTGTATTTATGTATGAGTAAATACCTAATGCGATTTCATATTGTACTTTATTTTATAAATAGATATTTTTGTTTTTACCGTTTTCGTAACATAAAAAAAAAGTTTTATTATTAAATCTATCGAGGCTGATTTATTTGCATTACTTTTTATTAATCGCCTTTTATTGTATTTATTTTTTGTCAAAAAAATCATGAGTATAATAATATGACTTCACGAAATAATATTCTTAGTTTTTTTCAATGTACAATAAATTATAATTATTAATGAGTTATTTTACAATATGATACGCACAAAAGATTAAAAAAATACTTAAAATTTAAATTATTGGAAATTGGATTAAGTAAGTATAAGTCTACCTAAACTTATTGAACGAAAAATAAAAATAAATTACAAACTATACGTTTTATTAATTTATGATTTTTTTTTAAATCGTTTTTAATATCAAAAAGAAATATAATAGAAGTATTTATCGAGATTGAGTATAACTCAACTATGAAAATAACTACAATATAATATAATATGTAAAGCTGATATATAACTTTAGACTTTTTCATATTTAACTGTATAATAAACGATATGATATTGTTTATTTATTCAATTTCATGCAGACGATAAATATAATAATATATAACATTTAAAGTGATAAATAAAACGATACTCAACCAAAACATTAAATGCATTTATTTCTATATTAATAATAATTATAAGTATCTATACTATTTTATCAATAATAATAGCAAATTAAATAATTTTACTTCAGCGAATTGCTATATAGTGTTACAGTTAAAAGAAAATAATCCCTTCCTATATAATAAATAACCATGTATAGTGGTTTAGTCATTCATTATTAAATTACATATAATGTTATATGATAAATACGTAGATAATTTATAATATTTGTGTATATATTTTTACGATGATCTATACCAATCTTCGGTTGTGGCCGTTGAGGGGTAACTGATATTACAGTTATGTTAGGGAAGACAATATACTAATATTATTACCTATATATATATGTGTGTAATATTATAGTCGCTATAGCTTTATTTTATTATAATAAACGAGTCGATGACACGCAACACGCTCCCCGATGACATCGAAATCCTACTCCAGGCGCTGTAGCAGCGTAGGTAGTGTATAATATAATATAATATTATTATATTTACGTGTTTACGATATAATAGGTATAATAGATATGTGCCTAAACTTATACTTATATATATATATATATTATGTATGTGAATAATACACTCGTATTAAGTATGGTTCACATCACAATAATTAACTGGAGAGTACCTATATAACCTATATAATATTATTATTAATATAATACTAGATACCAATATTAAAACGATCTTTTTCTCTATCTTTGAATCAGATTTTTAGGGCATGAAAATAATTATGTATTCTTATAATACTATACAGTTGCATTATAGTGTGTATAGTTAATTTTTGGCCATCCAATGTACGTTAAACACGGTACATTTCCGACGAACAAATTATTTGGGAACTTATGATGAGCATATTATATATATAAAAGCTATCATGCTATAGTATATTGTATATATTTCATATAATATATGATATTAATATGTATTTAGGTATAATATATTATTATACTTATTATATATATATGACTCTGCTTTCTACTTTCGCCAAATCAGATATTATTCACTAACTAAAAAAAATAAAAGATGTTTATACTTTGTCCTCGGTATGTTATATAAGTTATATAACATAAAAAAAAACATTTATTTGGTAGTTGCTATTTTAGTGAAATTAAATGGGCTGTAAACTATCTGCAACACATAAAGAAATAAGTATTTAGTTTATCATTAATATATATTAATGAATTCAAAATATACAATACATGACGTTAAAACACATTTTATTGTGTTTTAATAATATTGTAAAAATCTAAAAATGTAAATGCTTTATATATAATGAAATAATTAAAGTTATAATATTATAATATTATAGAATATAATATAAAATACAAGATAATATAATATTTATGTACCTATATATGTATAAGTATATATATTATAATAAACAGCGTATTTATTTGAAATTATTATATGCTTCACATAATACTTAAGTATTATACAAGAAATTGGATCTAATTTGTATATAAATATTATATAATATTTTATAAAGACTGCATGTATAATATTAAATAATAAAATTTGACATACATGAGTAAATTTCATTTGGGCTTAAAAATGTTTAATTGATATCTACGTTTAGGTAGCTTTAATAAGTATATATAGGAACCAGGCAACGATAAAATATTGTTTGGACGCCCCTAATGTAAACACTAAACAGCTTACTTCTAAGATATATTCAACACACATGGTTTCCATAACCCCAATATATACCACATTAAAAAAACCGTTAATTCTTAGTGGGAAACGAGGGGAAATATCTTTTATAAAATATATATAATTGGCGTTTAACCGTCATTTATAGATATTAAACATTAACACAAATTTGGTGATAATAAACCTATAACAACAAAGCACCGTAAGATTACTTAACAATAGAAATTTAGTATAAGACAATTTTCAGGCTTATATTTTTTTATTTCTAATATCATACATATTACATTTGATCTTTAAAATTTGCTAAATATTTGAATAGGTTTGGATGATTTAAATTATTACAAATGCATAATATATTATATATTACATTATTACATACTATTCGTCTATATTATGTAAATCACATTTGTTTAAATTTTTATTAAAATTGCATATATTTCTATTAATCTAATTAATTATTAGTTTTGTTTTATTGAGAAAATATTATTTAAGTGTAGTATTATATTCTTACATATCTTTAGCAATTATTTATAATAATATAATAACAATAACCCTTATTGTACATTATTGTTACGACATTTTCTAAAATATTATTAATTACCTTTTTATTGTGGCTTATTTTTACCAATATATGCATTAATTATTCCTAATATAATATATTATAGTATAGTATAAACTATAATGCATACATTTAAACTTTTGAATAAAACAACTAAAATTGAAATCATTATAATATTTATTTTACAACAATATGAATATTTTCTTTTTTACACTTTTCATTTACTATACCGAATTTATATTATGACACGCGTGGCTAATAATAATACGTAGGTCATCTCGAACTGGGGACCCAAAACATAAAATAATTTTGATTTCTACTGATGATAAAAATAAAAATAGTATTTATTAAGAAACTACTTTATGTATAAACCATTCTTTTATTTTCAAATATGATAGTTAAACAAATTAATTATTTAATAATCATAAAAAATGTTATTACTATTTTTGATTTATTTACATTTTTATTTTAATCGTGCTGGGTAGCTATATTTTATTATAATATGTTTACAAAACGAAAGTTCTTTTAGATTTTAACTGATGTTTACTATTTTTTTCCTATGTAAATATGTATTTATATTAGTAATTTAATTAATTGATTATCCAAACGATCCCGATGCTAAAACTGTTTAATATTGATATTATGTTACAGTGCATGTTTCATAATATGTAGTATACTTTAGAAGTGGTTAGAGTTATAATGTTTTAATTAAAAAATTCATAATTTGTATATTTCCACATTATTACAGATCTTAGGTTTCTTATATACTGCACAACATGCAATTATCTTTAAAAAAAATATGATTGCAACAACAAGAAAAACAAAAAATAATAGTTTTCTATACCAAAAATTAAAATAACATTATCATTTAAAAATGGTAGGAATGTATAAACGTTAAATGTAAATATATATGCATATAATAATAAGTACCATCTTGTCAAACATATTTTACACAATATAAAAGTAAGTACGACTCTTAGATATTCATCACATGACGTGCCTATTTACCTTTGATCTTATATATTTCACGTAACCATTTCTACGTTATTACTTTATAATTGCGTTTTAATGAATGCATAAATAACATTCGCAGATACTTCAAAAATAGTTGTATATTTTATTAAGTATATAATAAATACCTGAACATAACGTAGTTGTATAATATTATAACAATACTATACTTATACTATTTTAAATTAATATATAGGCCCGTGTCTATAGTAAATAAATAAAAATATATATTAAAATATATTATATATATTTAAATTAACTATACGGTTATATCAATTTAAATACATTAACATCTTTAAAAAAGTCATCTGACTAATAATTTACAGGAAAAAAGGGTGATAATTAGTTAAAAATGAGCTTCTTAAATGTTAAATAAAAATGAAACGTTTTCAAAAATATAGCTCATAATATAATATATAGGTGCTTTAAAATTCCAGAAATATGAGTTTGAACAAATTAATTATTAAGGGGAAAGATTGGGTTGAGCATGTTAGTAAATCACCTCGTATATAATAGTTTTATTTTAATAAGTGGTTATTATTTTTAAAGTTAAAGAGCTTCAAATAAAAATAAATAATGATATAATTAATATTAAACTGTTTTAAAACCATAATATTGTAGGTATATTATATATATATATACATTTTTTTTTGAATTAATGACTATATAATAAAGCTTGATTTCTGTAATTATTTTGTCTGGTGGGGGAAAGTATTGGTCTTATTACGCACCCTTATATTTTATTTTATACTTTTACTAAAACACTGCGGTTTCCTTACACTAATGTGTTTATCAATATTTTCTCTTATACAACAAGGTGTAGATAAATTATATATACCTAATTAATATAGTAATATTTTTTTAAATTATTAAATATGTTAATATTATGATACTGTATCTACAAAAAAATATATGTGTTTATTATCATATAATGAAAAGTTATAAGACTACATGTATATAGGTATAAATTATATACAACAATGACTTTCAACTGAATTAAACCACAGAAAACATCATGTTTCCCAAAAAAGTCTCCCATTATTATTGCAAAATGTGATATATACAGTGTTAGTATATTTAAAAAATTAGCTGAGGTATTCAGTCCCCCCACGACCCTTAGGTCAAGCACAAGCTATATATTATAAAATATACATTTTCGTTAAAATAGCTCACGTGTGTTCACGTTTAATTTGATAATATCTATTTAATAAATTATAATATAATATAATAGATACACGTATAATGGTATACCTATAATTGTTATATGTGTACTTATTATAAGTATTGCACGAAGCTTAATTTTATTTAAATTCTATTGGTATACTACTTTTTGGTTGTGCTAAGTATAATATTGGCTTCTACGTGACTACGTTAAATTAGTACCTAAAGTGTAATTTGTTTTTTTTTTTTTTTGAACGGATAATGTCCCGGGAAATACTTTGGTATTACTGCTGGGATGCTACTATTGTTTATTGCATTAACAACACATAGGTATATGATACATCAAACAAATTACGGTTTGCAATTATACACAAAATATAATTTTTGTGGATTGTTGACTAATATTATATATCGTATTGTGATAATTACACCAACTGCATGTGTATACCTATTACTTATCTATATGCACAATTTATCCGAACATTCGTTTATCCAGTTATCCTACACGCGTTCTATAATATATTATACATCGGTATAATACTGTGTACAATATACAACGATGCGATGTAGGTACCTACTTATCTACATATACGATTTATAATATGATCTAGTTAACGCTATGTTTCTCATCTAATACGGTGCACGCGCAGAAATAGATATATAATAATATTATGTAAATTGTATATGCATAATAATAATAATAATAATAATAATAATAATCATAATATTATTATATCGCGTTATAACATAACAATATATACATAATAATTATAAATAATAATACCATCGCAGTGTACCTTTGCGGCGGGAGAGCGCGGGGTTCGTTAGATCAGGCCCACCATTGGCCGCTCGGTCCCAACCAATTACTTCCGACTGACTGCGTGCGTCCACGTCCGTATACTATACACTATATTATATCATACGCATTATAATGCGGCACAGCAAGCGACCAGTGTTTTATACACCACTACCGCGGTAGTTATGTTTGTATAATAATTAATAAGTTTAAGTTGTATTCTATATAGGTATATATAGGTGTATAACTATATAACTAAACTACTACTTATGTATTACTATTACTATTGCTATACTCACTACTACTACACTAAATACCCTACTACAACGGTTAACCACCGCCGATACTTACGAGCACACCACGTTTGTACAAATAATGAATACCCAGTGACGGGAGTCGTTGTTGCTGACACTTTACATTTTTATAAATAATATGTTTTTATTCGTTAGTAGACTAGGTATAGTAATTATAATATATAGATTACCTAAATAAAATAATATAGATGATGATCGTGTGAATCAATGCGATAATAAAAGCGTGACTAATATTATAGTTTTCCAATGTTTTAACGTATATACACGTAATATGTGACGATATTCTAATAATGTGTTGAACTCTTTGCGGGATCTTGAAAATTATTGAGAAATCGTAATATTAAACAACGCATTGTTGCGGTTTAAGTGGCCGTGTGGAATCAAATAAAATCAAATACATATTGTGTTATATATTTTGAACATCGCGACACTAAACATAGAAACCGGAATTTAAACGTTTAAATATACTACATATGAGTATACAACGCAGTGCAATTGAATGCAATTTCACTTACCTGCAGTGCCCTGCATTTACGTGATATATATGTATGACTACCATGACAGTACTTTATATTGGTCGGTTTTAATGAGAATGCTGGTGTTCGTTGATACTTTTTCTCCACATCCGATATGTACAATGTATATCTTGTATTCGGAGTCACAGCTACTAACTTGCCTCTATCGTGTCGTTTCCAAAAGTCTAATTTGAATCGACTCTAGACATTTTTCAATGAATGATTGTCGAAAAATAATAATAACATGTGATTACAATGGAAAATGGCTATTCAGAGTACTACCTATATAAAGCACAAAATATCTTAGTTGTGTACCTGCAGTATATAATTTTCAATCAAACTACGTATATGGTACCAATATACACTTACGGTCAGTAACCACGGTATTGTTTGGTCAGTTTGAGGAAAACGTGGCGATCTCCGTCCATTAAATACCTGCAAGTTATTCAATTATACCTACATTTAACTTCATCATTTTTAGGTTATCGTTTGGGAATTCTAATACATCATAGATTATAAAAAAATATTTTAAATAATAGTGTTTAGACTAATTATACTAATTATAAATATACATTATAAAATATAAAACATTATAATTTATTATTAATGCAAAATTATAGCGAAAAAATGCTCTGGACGTGTTTAAAAATTATCATGTAGTACTGTATGTGAGTATTGTATTTTATACATATGCAGGAACCAGAGATTGAAAAATGATAACATATAATTTTATTGTTTCAAACCTTTTTGTACATTTGGTATTGATTAAAATATGATTTTGAGTGGAAGAGAAATTTTTCTGTTATATGAATTCGTAAAAATTAATATTTATTAGACTACTTTAATTTATAATATCATAGAAAATATATAATATGCATAATTATATCAAAAGTATTTATTAATAATGTTATACAGTAAACTATTTTTTGAATTACCTTCCCTTACCAACTTTTTTTTAAATATCTTAAAAAAAATACATATCTCACGTTATGTATCTAGACAGAAACCGTCGATAGAAATACTACAGACCCCAGGGGACGTGGCCATATATATTATTAAGAATCGCTGTTACGTAACATTTAAGTATTAATACTTTATAGGAAGTGTTCAAAATATATATCTATGCAAATCATCACCCTGTGTCATTAAAACGTTTTCTTCTGACCACTTGGTTAACTTAAAAACTAACAATAATAAAAAATGCACGTTAAACCCGAATTTCGCGCTATATATACACTATTAGTATAATAATTAATTAATATGTAGATTATGCTGTTATAATTTTCAATTTGTTTAATACAAAGTTGCAAGAAATATAAATCATCTATATAATTCATTCTATTCTTTCTATGCTACTCATCCTTTATTCTTAAAACGGATTTTACATATTTGTATTGGTCATGTTTTGTATCAAGGTCTTAAAAAAGCTATTGAGGTGATAATGGATAATTATATTAATATAAATCATAAAAATATAATAAACATTTCTCTTATTAAAAATTATATCTAAGTAAAATATACTGCAGTTACTTATTAAATTTAATAGGAAAAAAGTTTATAAATCCGGTAAATTTAGTAATAAATTAAAAATACTATGAATATTATTTTCACGCTTTTTATTTATATTATAGTATCATTCGTAGATTTTATTATACGAGTACCTATAAGATAGTAAAATGATAGTTAGACACTTTAATGGAATTTTTAATGTTAACAGTGCTGTAGAGTAGAATTATTCAATAATACATATAATAAATATATCTTGTCACTCTACACTTTACACTTATTCCATGACTGTTAATTTTACATTTTAGTATTATAATAATAATAATAATAATATTATTATGCGTGTACACAATTATTCGCTAAGTGTATGTTAACCTAGTGTATACAAGCAGCGAACTTTTTCATAGAAGTAAAAGCCTGTATTGATCTAAATAAATATGATTCTATTTTACCTACATTGTACTATTTGACAAAATCAAATTTGACTTGCAAAAATCCGAAAACCGTTTAACATGTAAATTGAGTCTTATGTATATATCTGATGCAGTCGTTATTCTGCAGGTATACAAATACAGCCTAAAGAAATAGTTGGAATTTGGACTATAACTTGAAACGAAATTTTATTTACATTTCCGTTATGTAACCCTGTGTGGGTGCTTTTCCCTTAACACAAATTACATCATGTTGCGAATACGTATTCACTGTGCAAATAAAATGCATCAGACCCTGAAACGAAACCAGTGTTTTTCGTAGCTATACGTATATCCAAAAGACTCTATAAGCCATATTAAAGTAAGAATTATATTATATTTGTCATTCATCTGGCGTATTATATTCACTATATTATAATATGTGCATATACCCAGAAACACAAACCTTCTGGTCAAATCAAGATATTAAAAATACTTGACTAGTTTATTATGTCGTAAGCAAAAAGTCTGAAGAGTAAAAAATAATTTTGCTAATACATTTTATTACTTAATATGTACCAATTCGGATAAATTATCATGAAATATAAAAATAAATTAAATATCATAAAATTGAAACACATGGATGCATGTCATATTTTAATAGGTATATATTATGTTCAGTGTAGACACATTTCGACAATCTAAAATTTATTTTTCTAACTTTTAATAGTATTAAGTATAGGTCCATGTATAAGAACTATAATTATCTCCACAACGGAATCTCGAAAACTCAAAATATAAATACCTTTAAATGTCCAATTATGAGCATTATAGGTTTTACGAAAACTGTTTAATCAAAATAATATCAGAAAGCGCGATGAATGTTATAAAACTGCAAGTAGTAAATATCGCGGTTATACCCATTCACGTAACTTTAGTATCTATGTAAATTTTACTATAATGTTTAAAACTACGAATTCATTTATATTTTTTTTAATCCTAATTAATAGTATAGTTCATCATAGTTCTTTACAAGAGACAGGATTTGAGGAAGTTTATTATACAATTCTAAATGCAAATAATATAGGTACAAAAAGAAGTAACTATACTGTTTTTTAAACTGTTTAAGAAATTAATAACAGATATGGTTTCTTTAAATAAAAAAAATATTATACTTAAATATATACTTTTGGTAAAATAATAATACATTATGTTATAATAATATAACTTTGGTAAATTAATTTTTTTACATGCATACAGATACAATAGCAAACATATATTACTTCATCATAATAATGAATACAATATGAAAATAATTTACTACGTATATCTACAGACTCTATACTATAAAGGGATTTTAAAAAATCAAAATATTTTTATGCTCTCACTTTTATATTCACATTTGTTCGTTTGATATCGATGTTTTATTCTCATCGTAGATCAAAATGACGACAACACGATACATATGGACTTTTATACTGTCATATATAATACTTTCTCTCGTGGTATAAGTCGCCGGTTGAACAAAATCTCTGATTTTTGTCCTGTCTATCCTAGATTACATGTTATATATATATAAAAGTATGTTTACAATTTATTATATTCATTGCGTTTTGGCCCTTTCCGTTTAAATATCATAATATGATTTCTCTCTGTTTCTCTTTTCTCTCTCTCATTTAACGTCTGTCTTTCTCTTGGGTGGCGGTGGCGTGATAAATGTGCTTACGGACCGAAAATAATGATCTTTGTTATTATTCATTATCCTAGTATAATACGTATATATTATATATATATATATATTGTATATATAGTTGAATACGTTTTAGGTACCTATATCATATCAGGTATGTATAAAATAATTTAAGGTACCTGTGTATAGTGATTGTGCACGCGCACTGAAATTCGAACAAGAACACCGTTGAAGATACCGACGCTGCTGCCGCCACTGCAATGACAGGTACAGAGACGGATGAGATGTAGAACCCGGCGCCGGTGGTCGTCACTGTCACCAAGCCGTCATTGCACAGATACTGATCCGGTGGTGACCCGAGAGACCCACCGCGGCCATACGACGGCGGCATTGCCACTGCAGGAGCATAATATAACAAGGACATTTTTGTATATAATATACACTGGTATGATATATTGTATCAACACTAGAAGCAGGTATTGGTACTTATTATAGCTTTATTATTATATTTACCTCGTAGATTTTTTGTTTTTTATCGACATTTCCAACGTAATATATAAATAATAAAATAACGATAATACATATATGTATTAAGGTAATAATAATAATAATAATAATACAAATAATGTCGTGAGTTCACTTTGAAGTCGAGGTGGTACCGCCATATAATCCGCCACAAAGTAGTAACAGTATTTTGTAGTATTTTAGTTCGGTTGTCAAACGAGAATTGTTTCTTGATTGTTTATAAAAACTGCAAATATTTTATTACTACCATATATAGCATGAATTATGTATTGTAATAAGCGTTCGATAAAATTGAAGAACATGTAATAATATTTGTGTTCCTTTGGCCTTAGACGAAGTCATATTTCTTCAGCGACCAACAGAAACATTGTATTGCAACATTCCATTACTATATTCATATAAAAATGTGAGAGATAAAAATATTTGAGATTCATAAATATTATATTATATCATATAAAAGTATTGCAATGATTAATTTAGTACAATGTCCGATGATATTATTTCAATGGTAACGATATTGACGTAGCTCTCGCCTACTGCAGCACCGTGGTGTGCGTTACCCATTTTATTTTCTATTATTTAGACTATGTTTTCTTAAGTCACCATATTTTACTTGTCGTGTTAAGCTATCTATAAATGTCGAGCACGATTTTTCGGTTATCGGAGCGGCTCGTTGAATAAGACGCTCATTACCGTTTTACTGTTGTGTCCGCCGTCGCCGACAATAATATTATATTAGCTGGTTTATACATCATATATAATAATAATAATATGTGGAGAATAGGTGTACGTATGTGTGTTGATCGGTTCTTGAACACAGCGGCGGCTATTTAAGCGTTCACAATAAGGTTTTTTTTCTTTTCGGCAATTCTGTTGTCCGTCCAGTCGTTTAGATGTGTGTGTCTGCGTGTATAATATAATATAGAATATACTGTTTACAAACGACTATTTCATGATGTTGCCCGCCACCGCCAGTCATCGTTTTACACACATATATGAGCTCATTGTTGTCCGAACCGTGTGAAGGAGCTGCCTCGTCGGCGTGTGTGTAATTAGCACTTTCTGCCCACCCCTCCCACCTGTGTATAGCCGTATGTTAGGTACCATACATAATATTACAGTATATACTTTTCCCCTTTCTCTCCTGTAGCCACATATATCATTTAGGTATATAGTGAGTGTCGAATAATATGTATAGTAATAATATAGGTATACCCCTTTAAAGTAGTAATATCTATCCATAGGTTACGTTAATGACTCGTCGCCGACAAAGGATTTTACTACAAACACAACATGAGTACCTGCAGACATATTCGAATACAGGGTGACAGGGTGTTCCTAAGACTTTCCAACAAATTCAGTTATCGCGTAGTATGCACATTATGTATAAGTGATGTTATTTATTGTAAATTATTGAGTAATAATCCATTATACATTCAGTTATATAGGTATATTTTCATGGCTATATATGCTGGTATAAGCAATCTATAACAATAATACACTGATTTCAATAAAATAATTGTAATTGGTATGCTAAATTTCCCAAATTATAAAAAAAGTTAGTAATTAACAGAGGTGTACAATAAATATCTAAAAAGTTCCAGATGATTTTAAAATAAAAAAATTTCCAATGTTCAGAAAATTGAATACGTTTAAAAATATGGAAATAGATTAAATATATAAATTACGTTCTGTGTGTAAAAGTAATAAAAATAACAATAAAAAACTGTTTCTACTAAAGACAGATATCCGTGTGTAAAACTTATCATCAAAATTTTAAATTGATTGTTTTTAGCAGTCCAGCTTTTTCTCCTTTATGGTTCAGATTTGAACCACAGTCCATCTATTATCAATCTAGATTAGTAGAAACAACTACTTAAGTATAATAAAATTATTCATATTATGCTTAAAATATGTAATGTAATGATAAATATTATCACGGTTACTTTAAGTTGTGTATTTTTTTAAATGTATAGGTACTCAATCGATTATTAAGATTTCTTATTATAAAACTTTTTTACATATAAACATGCATGGTGATTTTACTAAGCACGTTCCGTCCTTTTTATATGCTGAACTCATAAATTTAACAATTTTTATTTTATATTCATAATATAGCAATACTAAATTACTAACTATACCTTAATAAATGGCGCATAACTACACCTCTTTTTAACCAATGTTGAACATGTATTTTTCTAACCTGTTTACAGTGTACACGGAGCGTCAAACGACTAAAATCTACAATAATACTCCATATTTAATATTTATACGAGTATATTAATTTATAATTTGTCATACAGTGAATTACAAGATTTCAGTTATCCCAAGGTTAATCTTGAATTTTATTAATTTACCGGCATATATATAGTATACACATTGTATAAGTTATAATAATACAAATAATATAATATTAATATTTAATATTTAAATGAAATAAATTATAAACAAGGTTAATATTATACGTGTTCAACAGTCATATTGAAAAATAAGGATTTATTATTATTTTTTTTAAATCTATACATAATATAGATTATAGATAATGTGATTTGAATATTACAAGTCACCCTCAGATAAAAATCCTTGTGAATTGGTAAAAGTGTAAAACTTATACTTACATTGTATCACATGATATGAGACTTGAAAATATATATACATGATGAATCGTTCTGCTGGAATTTTAACGCACCGTAAATTATTATCTTGTACTTATGGACGATGACGTGTAATAAAATGGTTTAATCAGTTTTTGAAAATCGATCAGTACTACTCAAAAGGGATAAAATCAGGAATTTTTTTAAAAAAACTGAATAGCCTACAGTGGCCAATGATGATGGAAAATATCACGTTTATCTGCTCGTGTATATAGGTACTGTATTTAACGTAGACCATTGTTTTTAAACTTATACCACGGTCAGCGTAAACTTTATACCCCAGTCAAAGTAACCGTGGCTCACATGGTCAGCTCACAGCTGAGTTTTCACAATACCATGTTATGTAGATAGATATTAAATTATACAGGTAACACACTGACATAGTAAGTGGAAACCCTATTTTATTTATACTTCAGTGTTTTCTGTTGGTGAGCCTGAATAAAAAACGGTGACCACCGGCCGTTTTCTTCGAATCGTTTGCTCTGTTCAATTTTCAAAATATTTTGAATCAAACCGTTTTCATGCCACCATGTGTGAGTTCATTATATATTTTGCAGTATTAAATTGTTTGAAAATCGAAAAAATAAGTCTTGTACTATATTTATTCGTATATTCTGAGTCTTATCAATTACGGTTCGATAAAACACGCCATTCGTTTGGAAGATGTGATCGTGATGTATCAATAAAGTAAGATGCACATTGTATAGGTACATCAGTTACCGATGATACATTTTATTCACTCACTCATATGTCTCTCGTATACTAAGGTGTCTATTTTTAAAAACTTATTTATTGTTGTACACATAATGTACTCCACCAGTAGGCAATGTGTATATATATTATTACAATTTAAATAAAACCGCAATAGTTTATACAACATAGTTACGTAGATCACTAAGACATAGTGATATGGTATGGTACATATCATAAAAAATAGTCTCTAGACCTAGGCTAGATTAGATATGCTAATAAAACTTATAATTGTCATCTACAAGGGATATCAATCGATATCGATTTTTTTTTTTTGATATTAGAGACCTTGTCAACGCTGCAAGAAGTGGTGCTGCGGCTGTTAAGTTCGTTATATACAGATACAACAACATCGCGAGACAAAGTCTTTTCGTCCTTACGCAACATAATACGTATACCTATATAATATTATATTAAATACCTATATAGGATACGTGGAGCGTCACAAACAAGCCTTCACACGAGCTGTCATATAATATAATGCCACGCTGTGCGGGCGCGTTTCAAAAATATGATACGGCAATGATGCCGCACATAAAATGTATATAATATAATATACATATATTATATAAAACTACCAAACGCCGTGACTGTTTGAAGTGGTCGGCTATATACACACTCGCGCGCGTGCATACATACTTCATTATGGATATATATATATATATATGTGTGTGTGCGTGTAATATTGTGTATTATAATTATGTGTTGTTACACATGTCGCGGATATCGGATTTAAAAACAATGTTATACCTGTTATATCATTTTTATTATACTATATGACCATCAAGTAAGTTGGTATATAATACTTGTATATTAGAAAATAATATTAGATAGAACCGTTTCCATGTCGACTTTGTTTACGTGTTTACTGTGAACGCGGTACCGAGCTCTGACGGTTTTTCGATTATGTAGGTACTACCACATAATATACCTTAGGTACCTACTTGTTAATATTATAAGCCATAAGATGTCTGGGTTAAACCCACAATGAAAAAAAAACGTGTTCTGCACCACAAATCCGAAATTCAGCAAAATATTTTTGAATATATTATGTGATATGTGAGAGATATATTCCGTATACTATACCTTAGTGCATAGGTACTTACTAGCATCGTTAACGCGGTGGCGGATTAATCAAAATGCATGATAATAATAATTTGAAAACGAATTCTTGTTGTCTAACTGTAAACTGTCTCTCTTTGTATTTATGTTTTACTTGTTACCATGATGTTTATTATGTACATATAGCTTAGATTATTATTATTGAAAAAAATAGAATTTAATAATTTTAATATTCTTCGAGAAGTGCCAGTACATTAAAAACAGTAAATTAACATTTCGGCAACTCATAATATTTTTATGAACTTTGACCATTTCGTGAGTGGTAATCTAGCTATAACCAAATTAAATTTAGATCGTTGTAATGCATGATTTCGTTTAACCTCGTTTCTTCCTAACGATATACAATATTGCGCCTTCTTACATTAGCGTTTTGCGTGTTTGTTAACTTCTAGTTTAGACTCGTATAGAGTATGCAATACAATATTTACGTATGATATTATAGACTGATTGCGTATAGACATCGGGATCAGTAAGTAGATCGATAAAGGTAGGCAATATTGTAATATTGTTAAACTGCAGATTACTAACTGTTCGTATGTATTAAAAAGTATTTATTTTAGATCTATACGAATAGTTTCGTATTGAAATTTATTATTATTACTATTATTTACCGGGCTAGAAAACAATTTTATGTGATGTTTGTTACAATAATTTTAGAGACAATTTAATGCTATGTATACTTTTCCATACATATTATATTATAACATATTACAGGCGCGGACTCAGAATATATTTATGAGGGGAGGGGAGGATAAAAATGGACACGGCCGAAACGCTATTGGCGAGACAATGCATTTTATCGGTTGCCAAAAACAGATATCTCAGAGTCTACGGTGGGATTATTTTCCTTACCCCTAGCGTCCCTTTGAACTCGCGCCTGGCATATTAGCAAATCATTTTTATCAGGTACCTAATTAGTGTTTGTGATTCGATTTATAGTTGAAAATTATAATTTATGTATTATAATTTATGAATTGTGATATTATATGTATATACACAAGACTAAAATAAAAATTAAATTTAACTATAATCACAGTTATGTTAATCCAACTTATCATTATTTATGGCTTCCGGTGTTGTATTCGTTTGTAAACACAAAGAAAAACTACAAAATGACATATGCTTATAGTATATAATATAATTTTATTTTTTTTATACATATCCGATAATCGAAATATAATATTCATAAACGACTGTATTATATGGTAATTGAATAATTTATTAATACACTTTTTAACTCAATTATAATTTATTTTCAAATGAAACTTAATTATCTAAAATTTGTTAGTAACTCAATTATTATTACCTACTTTAATGATGTAAGGTATTGCTAGTTATAATATATATATATATAAATATTTTTAAAATAAAAATTAGCAAACTTTTTTCTTTTTAATTTATTTAAATACTTAATTTTATAACAATAAAAATAAAATAATAAAATATTTTTTAACTAAATTAAGCTATAATGATTTTCTAATACTTGCCATGATACTTAGTTCCTAACTATCTTTAATTATTAAATTTCCACTAACTTATCCCTGTTTTAAAATTGTTTTAAAATTTGAAGCTAACTTTAACAATATCTAAAGTAGGTATTTTCAAATACAAATGATTTGTGATAGCATCCGAATGTGAGTCTACTGGTATATGAGATTATATTATAATATTGAAATCAATTAAATGTTTTATATCTATCATATAGTGTAATTGGTAAATCGAAATATTTGATTAATATAATATTTCTGTATCAATTTCACCGTTCACATAAAGATGAGTGTGATATAAAAGTATAATAATAATATTATTATTTAGTAAACATATTATCATGATCGATTTATATTATATTATTTATAATAAATATTTATTTGACTATTATACACAGTAAATCATTGGTTGTAAGTACTAGTCACTACTCACTACAAGATAGAAATAAACCAAAAGCTATAAACACTTTAAATATTTATATGTAATCTTTTATCGTTTTTTAATTTTTTGTTGCATTAGGAAAAATATTTTTGGCGTGTTGATGTATCGTACTACATTTAAAATATAATAATACAATATACACATAGATGTTTTTGCAGCGCATTATAAACTTAGTCTTCGTGTGTGGCAAAACAGCCTGGTCACCTAGTGTGTATAATATTTTACTGAATATTATTATATTATTATTATTGTCAAGGGTATATTATTACTATTATCGTGGTTCTACAAAGGGTTTATCTTTAAAACTCTGCAGCTATACGTATGCACAAACATTAACAATAACACACACATCATTGAAATGCTACATAGCCGTTCCCAGGTCTAGTCGGGGCGACGTAAAAGATTTCGGATCAAAACACGCGTGTCCCAGAGATTTCAATTTTATTTTTAATACAAAAACAGGGCCGAGGATTCGCAGCAGGGCGCGTACGTACACCGGTAGCGTGCACGGTTCGTTTACCTGCGCACAGCAGTCGACTTGTCACTGTATATACATATGGTGGCATAATATATTACTATACACATGCCGTTTATAAGATTTTTTTTACTGAGCTCTTAGCTCTTATATAATATATATATATATATATATAAATTTAAACGATAATTATCTTGCTGACTTGAAAATAGAACCACGTCGGAGTAGCTACGTAAAATAATAATTTACATTTAAATTGGTTTCCGCTGAAGAACGTTATCGAGGCAACATTTAGATTCTTGACGTTTTTCTTTTTCGTTTAAAAACAATTTTCCTCTTGTCCCCGGTGACGATAGTGTTACCAACATTCCTTCAATACACATATACTATATTGTATATATATACACTGCACAAATTCACGTACATTATACAATGCAGTTCTAATACATTACGTTTAATACCAATATTATCAAGTTATATTGGACGTGTATTTATTTTTTAAGCGTAAATAAAATCTACATGTCCAGCTAAAATTGTCTAGTTCATGAAATAAAATTGGGCCGATCATAATTTATAAGTTAAAATTCAACAGTTTTATACTAGAGAAATAAAAAGTAGATATAATATTTTATACAATCTATAGTTTATATAGTAATTATGCTTATAATATTAGTTAGATAAACTATTTTTACAAAACGCATAAAAACAAACAAGAAAACAAATCAAGTTATTTTTGCGATAGATATATTATAATATATATATTGAAAACATAACCATCCAAATATTCTATAGTTGGTATTGTTAGTATTACAGTTTATAGCTAAATAGTAATATAGATACTGCTATAAAATATTAGACGTTCTTATTTCACATTATATCGATCTCTTGCGGTCGGTGGGAAAAATCCTTCGAGATTTTCCATGTGTTGTTTAACAATAGATGTCTGTCCCTTTTTCATTTCGATCATTCTGTGTAGTACGTAAAATATAAACAAAAAATTATAACTCTCGGATAACAAATGGTTTTAAGAACTTTGGAAGTTGTGTGTGAAAAGTTGTTTTGGTTATTTACGCAGTAAAAACTTTTCCAACTAATGTGATGAAACTATATACTATGTATAATTTACTATATAGGTATATACAATATTTATGTCAAACAAAAGTTTTTACTTAAACACAAAAATAATTGAACCATTGAATATTGATTTTTACTAATAATTATTATTTATTTAATTATCTCTCTTTTCAATTGGACATAATTTATAATAGATAATTAAATAGTATAGAGAAAAATTAATTCAAACTATAATACATTTTACAAAAATTCTAATAAAAAATGATATAATATGATTATATTATTATCAATATTAAAGTTAATTTTCAAAATTTTCGATTAAAAATGTCGTATAATCATTTTACCGTTTTACTCCTTCTAAAATATATTTATATTATAGTTTTCATTGCTTGAAATTAATAATATATTTATATATATATATATATATATATAAAAGATTACTCTTAAATTGATAATTCTGCACTATTGTTGAACATAGTTTACTATAAATTATTACTATTATAGTAATGCGCTACTATAGTTAAATAATTTATAACTAAAAAAAGACGAAGTTACCTTAACTCCTCCAATTTAGCAGCTTCTGAAAATTCATTCATCACAATCTTTTTCTGTCTTTGTCTTAAATCAGTTTTTAAGTCGATCGACATTTTTAACTCTTTTCCATAGTTGAGCATTTTTTGTCGTCGTTCAGCATTTTTTTTCTCCTCTACCTCATTAAACGTTTGAAAATGTTGCAATAACTGTGATATATTAAATATTATAAGGTTTTTAAAAGCATAAATAGTTTAGAATTTAATCTGATAATCTGATACTATTTTGACTAGAGCAGTATCTTTTTCTTTTTCTGCTTTTTTCTTATCCTTTTTAATGTTCAATTGCATTTCATTTTGTTTCAGCATATTGTCACGTTGTACATTTTTCAGTTCTTTTTCTTTTTTCTCCGCCAACCAAACGGCACTTCGTTGTTGTTCGATTACGAGATTAATTTGCATTTCTTTGTTTTTCAATGTATTTGACTATAGACAATTATACATTTATAAGTGTAAAAATAATTTATTATTCAGTAATTACAGTAAAATGTCATAAATTGTCATTAATTTTAATTCACCATTCTAATTATATTTACCGTTAAGGATGTTAAATTATCAACTAAGCATCTATAGATTCTGTCATTTTCTGCTTTCTTCTGGTTTTTTAATTCTTCTTGTCGTTTGTTCCGATTAGAAATTTCAATTAAATACTCTTGTATACGTCTATGCATATAAATATTAAGATACAATACAATAATATGTATAATATTTCGATTTTCGAATCGTACTCAAGATTCCTATACTCGAAGTCTTACTTATTTTTATTGTCAGATTCTTTGCGTTCGATTTCCTTTAGCTCATTTTTTACTTTTTTAAATACTTCCAGTTCTTTTTGAGAACAATTAGTTTTAACATTACTTTTTTGTACTTCAGTACTCCCAGTCGCTTCATAGATAACAAAAGGATGGTTCTTTAATGATGACATTCTTCGTTTTTCTGCAGCGTTTTCTTGTATTTGCTCTGTGATTGCCTTTTTATAACATAGCTTGAGTTCTTTTTGTCGAGTTTGTAGTTCTTTTTCTTCTTCTTTTTCATAATTTCTAGTTTCTATCAATTTCAAATCATCATAATATACTCTGACTTTCTCTTCTTTTCTAATAGCTTCTTTTTCTTTGATTTGACACAATAAATCTTTTTTTACATAAGCCGTTCGTAATTGTTTCTCGATATGTCGAAGTTCGTTTGAATTGTTTTGAAGTAGCTGACTATGAAAAGTAATACCTAACAGTTAGTTAAAAAAAAAAAAAAAAACGTCATTTAAAATTATTAAACAACTTGGTTTTTATTTCGACTATCTCCTGGCGTTTTAAATCTGCCATCACTTGTGCAAGTTTTTGTTCTTGTTCCAACTCAGCGATTTGTCTAGCTTGAGCTTCTTTAGCCTAAAAATACAAAACATTATTCGTGACGTTTATTAGTTTTTCACATTAAGTTCTTTACTTTTTGTATATTTGTAAACAATTCTTCTTCTTCTGACTCCAAATGCATACGCCTATATAACGATACATTTGACGCATTTTGGCGCATTTTAGTCATATCAGTACAACGTACATCATTAGCTATCTGGTCGGTAATCTTTTTTTGTGCTGCTATAGTGTCGAGTTCGGTTTTTTGATGTTCATTCATGGTTAGACGATTATACAAATTAAATTTGTTTTAAATCATATTTTATGATCAATATAATATTTGTTAGAGTAAGCGTAGGTATATTATAATAATTTACTAAAAAACAAATAGCTTAAAATATGTAGATTTATTTAATTAATACAGTACTTTGTCACTATAACTACGTTATATGTGTATAATATGCTATCTAATCATATTAGTATGTAATTATGAATGACACATGGACATCGGAATATTTTAGCATGATAAAAATAATAACTTGAATACTTGATAGAGTAGTATTTCCCAAATTTTTGAAATGTTAAAATTCGTTTAGATTTTAACAGTTATAATATAATAATGCATTATAAATACATTATTATAGTTTACAAATATTTTTTATAGTTTTGATTAAAAAAAGAAATATCAATCTCCGTATTCTTGGCAATGGCTTTATGTTTATTTTTATACTTGTATAGTACTTTTGGTGATCTTTTTACTATCTCGTTGACAATATGTTTCATAATAACTTCCAAAACATACATTTTTTCTTCATAAGATCCACCCATTCCAAACACCATCTTTGTCATCTTTCTAGCAAGTATATTAAATTTCGTATGAGTCAATTCTTCAACATCCTTTATATTATGATATGTGGATGTATTCGATTTTCCCGATAAATTAGATGCTAGTTGTTTGTAAGAAAATACCATCAATCTGTTGACTTGGATGTCAACATGCTACACAAATAATAAAATACCTACAATAATTTTGTATCCGTCGGAGTTTCTATAATTTATACAATTACATTTTCGAGATAACATTTTTCTGGCATTTTGAAAACATTATCCATTACATTTTCATAATATGTATTAGGATTGTTTATACTATAGCAAAAATTAAAATTTTGCCAAAATGCTCCCATTCTTTTTTTAGCATTATTTGGATACATGTTGTGTTCTATAATCGTATTTTTTGAAGTTAAATAGCCATACTTAACGTCATTCGTCAGAAAGTCAAAAACTATTGGTTTGACGTAATTTTCATTATTTTTCGTTATTAAATATCGTTTTGGGATCACATTTTTTGTGTTTAAAAATTGAAGTCTGTTAATTGTATTTTTCGAATGCCCTAGCATTAGATCTGTATAATAAAATTATTCGTTTTACGTGTGTTTAAATAGAAAACTTCTGTTATTGGCTTACAACTCATTCGTTTTTTTGTATATTCAAAAACTGTTCTTCTGCATATACCATTAACAATATACAGAACATTCTCATTAACGTCTATTTCATGTTCTAGTATAAATTTAACTAAATTCATTATATCAAATGCGGTCGTTGTTTTATCAATGAGGCTTTTAGCTTTAGTCAATGCATTATTTACATCTTCATCACTGAGTTCATAGTTCAAATCTATAAGTTATCTAATTCATTATAAAATCGTAAAAAACTTTTTCTTAATAGAAATTTAATAATTTATCGAATCGACATAATATTATAATATTAAACAAATAAACATAATACAGTATTTTTTTCTATTATTGAATAATATTAAGATTTATATAATTTATTTTATATATATTTTTACAAAATAATTGATAAAATTTTCATTGTTTATAAATTGATATATTATTTATTTCGATTAGATTAACCTAGAGCGAAAAAATATTATTAACTATAGAGCTTTGAGAATAAAGTGAAATGCATAATAGGGTTTAAATTCTATCAAATTAAACCTTATTTTTATATTATTATACCGATATCTTTTATATTAATATCATTATTTTTTTAAGTTACGAACCAGTTATAAAAATTTCCAAAAATGATGCATCTAAGCCCAATGAACGTTTAGTCACATTCTTAGTGTTATTAAGATTTATTTTTTCGCAGATTTTTCTGAAATCACCGGGCATCAAATTGTCTGAGTCCTTTGCCATGTCCTTCAGGACTAATGATTTTCTGTAAAAACATTGTGTAAGTGAGTCCCAAATAGGTCCAATCTTCTGTAAAAAATGTCTCCCAGCTTCGCAACTATTGAAATTTTTTTTTAACATAGCAATTCTTTTTAAATATACTCGAACATTATCCAAATTTGATTGGTTATATATCATTTCTAATTTCTGAAGTAAAACAAATTTTAAATTTTAGCTAACTAGATATACCTATATTAGCTAAACCACGTATAACTTAGTCAAGTTGACATGAAATAATTTATTATTACCAATTGATCAAAATCTATCATACACTCTTCTTCAGTTATTAATTCTTCCATCAGTTCATCATTAATTTCTTCTTCGTATTCTGTGGACAATCCTTGATTGCTATTTTTAAAAGCGTCATGTATTTTATTTTCTATACATTTGTTGATTAACTGTTGATTTTTTACTAATGTTATTTTTTGATATTCAATTTTATTGTAATAACGTTCACTGTCTCTTTTTTGCTTTTCACAAAGTCTTAGGTATTTTTTTTCGGCCAATAATTTTTTCGATTTTATGTTTTTAGTTTTTATAAAATTTAATATTTTTGCATTTTTACGGTACTCAAATATTTTATGATTTTGTAATCTTTGTTGTATTTGCTCTGCTTTTTCATGGTTGGTTTCCAACTTTTTTTTATTGTTTATAGCATTTTCCTGATGTATTTTATCTATTTTTCTGTGGTATTTTTTCACTATTGTTTCAAGTAGTTCTTGTCGTTTATTGTTTTCAGTAATACGGTTTTCTCTTTGACTGTTTAGTTTAGCATCTATAATGTTTCTTTTATTTTTTCCTTTGAGATTTAATGTTTCATCAATTTTTCTAAAATTAATCACGTTATTTTGCATATTAAGATAATAAGTCATACAATAATACACATTTATATTAAAAAATAATATTTCATCAAATATCGTTGTATTTTTTGTTAATATTATTACCTTTACATAGTAACATGTGGAGTTTAATATTATTATTATTATTATGCTATAATCCATTTCTCTGGAAACGTTTATTCAACACACTTTTAGTTGGTGTAATCACTGTTGATTTAATTTTTTTTTAATTAAATTAATTTAATATTTATTTCGTATCGTAAATAATTTGAAAATATAGTGATAAAATGGATTCTACGATTATACCTAACATTGAAGAACCATGTGTTGTATACCCCTGGGTAAGCATATTCATGAGTTCAATATATTATAGTAAGTTTTATAGTTATAATAAAAAATATATGCATGTATAGGAACCTTGTCATGATAGTGAAATGCAAATGAAAGCGTCTTTTGAGGATAACTACCTTGACCATATGAGTAATTTAAAAATTGAATCAAATCCATCGAAAAATACGTTAACCACAATAGCTTGTGGCATCCGTTCGTACATTTTATAAATAAACATAAAATAGTTATAATTCCGTGTTCATAAATATTTATTTTAATACCTATTATTATTTCAGTATTTAACGTGACTAAGAGTTTAATAGAAGAATTTTGTGAAAGTGGCGTATCAGTAGTAATATTTGATTTTAATGGTTTATCATTTGAACAGAGTCGAAAAATGGTCTTTGAAATTCGCCAAGGAGTTTTTAATTACAGTCTTAAAAAGAACAACCAAGTACCATACTCAATGACTTTAATACTTGATCTTGGAGGATCTATTATTACGACTGGAAGCATATTTGATACAAAAGTGATACATATAATGATTAATAAATTACGGTTATGATTTCAAAAAAAAATTATTCAAAGTAGCGCGTTTTAATAGTTGATAGAATAATGAATAAATATAATAAAAACTCATACAAAGTTGATTTTAAACTATGACATATTTTTTAAAAATGGATGATATATTATTAAATATTGATGCGAGTCCAATAATAATTTAATAAAGTATTTAATTTTACTTAATTAGACCAAACAACGTTTGATAGAACTATCGACAAACGCTCATATTTATGTCACCAACGATATCGAATACAAATTTAAATGTACGGAAGACCGTATTTACGTGAACAGTGATATAATTCTTCGGCTAAAAATTAACGATCGGATCTACTTAGACTACGGAAAAATCGAACTAGCTGTAATCAGAGTCGGTAAACACGTCGTTTTATTTTATTATTAAAACGACGAACGCAATGTCTTCTTGGAGGTAGAGTTAGAAAAAATAACATTTTTTTTACTTCGACGCAGATGAGTATGAGGTATATTGCGTGATAAAACGAGGAGAATTTTTGGGTTCTGAAAAAATAGTTCACGTTCCGGGAATTCCAGTTGGTTCGACATCACTCTCCAAACTAGACGAGGAAAAAATTCGTACAGGGATCCAGCTCAAAGTGGACGTAATATTGGTGCCTGGTGTAAGGAACTCGGTGTTTTTCAACCACGTCCGCAAGTTTGTTAGTAAGTCGAGCATAAAATATCTGCAATCGGCGTACGGTCTTTGTCTTTCTATTTATTCTCTTTCGTGTCTAGTCTTGATTTTACAATTGTGTTCATTTTAATATTTCACTGTTTCAATGTAACCTTGTTTTTTGATTTATACCCGCACTTGTTATACTTCATATGTTCACATTCTATCTCAATCTATTGACAGTTCTCCAGGGGTCTTTGGAAACATATTTCCATCGTATAATTCTATATATGTTAAATTTATTTTTAAAGGCATAGAGCAAGGTGGGGATATCAACCTGTATGCAAAAATTGACAACAGCGTCGGACTAGAAAATATTGATGATATCTTAACAGGCGTGGATGGCGTGTTCCTGAACCGACCGAACTTGTCCATGGAAGTTGGTCATGATAAGATATTTCTAGCCCAAAAGATTGTATTATCCAAATGCAACTTAGTAAGTTTTCGGGACATTCGTTGTACTTTTTTCGTAGCTGAAATAAAAATACCATTTATTTTTGGGAAGTTAAACATAATAATTTGGTTAATTTTTATAAATGTTGAAAAATATAATACCGTAATAATATACATTGATAATAAATTTGAAAGTTTAAAATATATATAGTTATTTATTACTACAGTTATCTCTAACTGTTACACAACATAGGCTGGAAAACCGACTATCACTTATGGGGAATATCTTAATTCTATGGAAGTAAGTACGATACCTACGAGTGCTGAAGTAAATGACCTTATAAATACTGTAATGGATGGAACAGATTGTATTTATCTGGACGTAACAACACGCAGTGCAAACAAATTGCACTGCATTAAATACGCGTCTTCGCTGTGTCGACAAGGCGAAGCCACTATATGGGAACAACAGTTATTCACCGAACTCAACAAAAAGGTATAAAAACAAACTTCATAGTATTATTATTAGTCCTCTATAGGTGTGTATATGTTCAAAAGTTATAAAACAATAATTATAAATATAATTACAGTTTTTAATGGAAAAATATTTAAATGTTTGCATATTTTTAAAATTAATTTTAAATTTTCCGATTTAAAACATTTAAAAAAAAATAATTGAAAACTAATTAATACTAAAACTAGATTATAATATATAGTTTATCATAATAATGTGTATGATATTATTATATTATAAAATTAAGTGCAACTTCGGCTCTAAAATACGTCAGATTTCAGAGGACAGTTTTATTAATTTAACTGTTATCTTTGGGCTTTAATAGATTACTATAGCAAAAAAAATCCGTGGAAGTTATAACTACCAAAATTCCCCTTCTTTTATGTATCACTTACCTTACACATTAATATTATTTATATGAAACTGGTACTAAAAATACATAAAATAAATACAAGTTATAAGTTCAAAATATTTTAAATTGTGTTAAAATTCCTAGATATATTTTATTATTATTTCTGCAGTAAAAAATAAAAACACGTTATAAAAATTTGGACATACATTTGTCATTCAGGATATACGTACTTTAATTTTGAGAGGACACAAAGTGCAACTGCACAACGTTATCTTGACTTGTAATTTATAAGTGTTTTATTACGTAAACAAACTAAGTAAATGATTGATATTAATTTCGTATTATCGTATTATTACATATATGATGTATGAACTGTATATTATAATGTTAGATTATGCCATGTTTTCAGTCCAAACCAAAAATTGATCCTGCCCACGCGGTAAGTATCGGTTGCGTGGAGGTATCATTTAAATGTCACACAGCGGCGATTATTGTGATAACCACGTCCGGGCTATCAGCCCGGTTCATTGCCAGATACCGACCAAGATGTCCCGTGTTGGCGATAGTCAGACACGGGAAGTCCGCGAGAAAGTTATCAGTGTGGCGAAATGTAATAGCATTGCAATATATCGGTAAATAATTACATTAATAATAATAATAATTAACAAGACGTTTATTTAATGCATTAAGTCCGTTACTCTGAAATACTCGAATATCTTAATAGTTTTTGCCTCGTGGGAATCAATAATATCCACAGGCATGGATTAGGGCAAAGACGAAGGAATAAATGAATATTAGACAAATTTCGCAATTTTTTTTAATAGATTAACAACATACATAATAATAATGTTTTAATTAAATTACCTATGTGACATAATGCCATCATTGAATAATTATTGCAGATAACTAACTGTTTTTATAACTAACACATTTATCACTTTAAGTTTTAATCAATTTTTAGACAAAAATATTTTAATTCAGATATGTATTCACATTTGTAATGTATAATATTACCAAAATATTAACTATGAGATAATATAATATGGCATATTATGATACTATTAGTCTATAGTATGTGATTAAAATTAAAATATTTTCACACGAATTTACTCGTTCTACAACTAAGCGTTAGACCAACGGTTCTCAACCTTTTTATATACACGTACCACTTACACAGTTTGAAAATGTTTACGTACCACCTAACCATTTATTTTTGCTTATTAATAATGTATACATTTATGTTATATGTATAGAATTTTATTTTATTAGGAATTACAAAATGATGGAAATTAAGTATTTAATACACAAAAGAAATTAAATTAAATATATACAATTATTATAATTATTATGGTTTACTTTTTACTTCAATGAGACGGTTGGTGTTATTTTGAACGGACGATAACGTCAATATCAAGCTTCAAATTTTCTTCGCATACCACAGATTGAGAAGTGCTGCGTTAAACAATATTATGTGTATGTTATTTTACAGATCCAATAGAAAATGTTTGGAAAGACATTGAAAACCGTACAAGATTCGCAATGGATTTTGGCAAGAGAAAAGGTATATTACATCAGGGAGATTTGGTTTTGCACATGAGTTGCTCTAAACAAAACGTGGGTTTTGCTAACACCATGAGTTTATTCTACGTTAGTGCTGGAGACTTCGTCAACGCATAACTATTATGTACAACTTTAATATAAATAAAAATGTGTTAACAGATTTTGAGACTTTATAATATTATTTGATTTCCAAAACGATTCATAAAAGAATGTGGTATGCTACTTAAAACAATGCAACTATAATAATATATTCATAATATACATAATATTATGTTGTGTTGGTTTTTATACATTCGTATATATTAGGTACATATATTATTTTACCATAATCCCATAGTCATGTTCTTGTGTTACATAAACTTACAAGTAAAACTATTTAAAAAGAGAAAAATATATAACTGCTTTACTGTACAAAATTTTAGGAGTCTAGTGATGTATTCGTATTTTGTCATTGAGTAGGTCACTGTAAAAAATTAAAATTTAATGATAAATCATGTCATACGAAAACTTTTCTGAGCCAAGATGGTTTGTCTGTATTAGTAACTACACATTATCATAAAATTGTATTGCTATAAAATGTACCTACTAGATTAAGTTTATTTTCCTACCAGAAAATATATTGAAAAAATGTAAAAATCTTTATTTCTGTCAAAATTAATGACGAACACACAAAAAAATAGTGTATACAAAAAAAAATCATTATAAAATCATGCATTTATCACTTTGTTTAGAATTTAAAAATACATTTATAATTAAATAGTAAATATATTTGGATTCAAAAACAATCTATTAACTAATTTTAATTGCTACTTAAGAAAAAAGTTTTTTATAAAAGTCAATTAAATATTTTTTGAATTAATGATTTAATACTATTTTATTATCTAAAAATATACTCGTATAATTGTATTTTTATCTCTTATAAATATAATATAGTAATTTATAAACATAATTTTTATTAACTAAATATCGAAATCATTAATATACTTATCTCCCATATTAAATTTCTTTATTCAACTTCTTATCCTATTTATAAATTATCTTTTTTATTTTTGTCACTTTAGTCACAATCAAAGTGTTCTAAATATCTAAGTGTCACAACAAATATTTTATTTTATCTAGATTCCTTCTTGAAATAATTTATTTTTAGAGACATTGTAGACTCTTAATCTCAGACTTAGGTAAACACTATTGAGTGGATTGTATTTCACTAATATCTATATTAAATAATTTGTCAATTTATTATGTAGTTTTAGTGTTTATTTTATAATATTTAAACTTTAAATTTAAACAACATTATTATACTTTTTATATTAATAATATTATAGTTTATTATGAGTAATTTTTGTGATACATAATGTACCTACAATAATTTATCGTTTATTTGAAAACGATAGCAACTTTTAGTAATGATAATATATTAAGTAAGACTAATTCGTTATGGTATTTTTGTGTATAAAAAATACAACATTTAAAAGTATTTTTCAACCCCAACAGATATACGCATTTGACAGTTTATCATTTTCTCATAGCGTTTTTTATACGAAACTGCATACAATTTGAATTGAATTCAATTAAAAGTTCGTTTTGATTAATCAGTGCACGTTTATAGTAAAGAACAATTGGAAAGTTTTACAATCCATTTTATTTGTTCCTTGTAGCGTCGTGTCAAATTATTGGTTTTTTGATTGTATACGTCACAGTATATAGTAAACTTAACGACTTTAAATCTTCTTAGAACAAATGTAATCAAAGTTTTGCATGTTATTGATTTATTTATACTCCGAGAAATAATCATAATAAAAAAAATTCAATATTCAAATGGTACCATCAAAGCTTTTAATTTGTGTTTATTATTATAACTAGTAAGTTTTAAGTTGTATGTATTAAAGCATTTTATTTGTAACATTTATTGTAATTTACAATATAGTTTTTAATATTTATCTAATATTTTATCACTGCCAAACAATTATATTAACTTCTAATCTAAAAAGCTACTAAATATAATTTATATACTCGTATAAAATTTAATGTGTATTTAACACTTTTATAATGATGTATTGATTTTATAGAATAGTAATTAAAATATTGGCTGTTTTGTCTTCACACCAGTTGGAAAAATAACTCTTAGAATTTGAAATAATATTATGTACATTATGAACTTAGACATTTTTCAGTGGTTGGCGCTTTTAGAGAAACTATTTTGAAAATCAAAATTATCTTCGCCTTATTGGATAGCATAGATATTGTCTAGATTCTAAAAAAATTTATAAGAAATGAAAACTATGTACAATTTAGATATAAATCAACTTAAGTGGTTCTTCGTGACTCACTTGCAAGTAGCAACATCAAGAATCTAAATGAAAAGAGAATGGTGGAATACTGAAATTCGAATATAATAGGTATGTTTAATAAATCAAAAGATATCTACGGACACGCCCGTTTAACGATAGATTTATCGTAAACCCGAAAACGGTGGATGACCGCAAAAGCATTATATAATACATTGGATTTTCATTTTTTTGCTCGCAAACGGTAGCCGTCACCGATTACGTTCGGTTCACGTAGCGTGCGTTGTGTATAGCGTGTAGGTAGGTACAGAGTGTAAATGTAGGTATGTCGTTTGTCTTATATACAACAGCGGCGCTATTCCTAAGGAGCGCGACCGCCCCCGCAGCATCACACGGTCAACCGGACGCACACAATATACCGTGGCAATATAATAATAATATATAGTTATATACGGTTTACAGTAGATCGTCAAAAGGCCGAAAAATATTATCGGCTACCGTAAATATAATATGTGAGTGTTGAGTGCGTATGGCGATCATGTACGAAGATTATAGTACGATGACGGGCCGGACCACCCGCTTTCGTCGCCGGCCATTGTCCCTTTCCGCGGAGAGCCGAAGTATTTTCACGAATTCGACTACCCACCCGCACACCAAATAATAATAATAATATAATATAACTTCGGTGCCATTGCAACATAAAGGTACTATTCTTGTATGAGTATGTACCTACAGTACATATATTATTATTATATCCTTCTACCCGACCTCTGCGCATTGTTCGGCTTGTTTACATTGTATTTATTACTATTGTGGCGGTGGTTCGCTGCAGAAATCCGGCTCGTCCGGAGCGGCGTCTACTCGAGTATTATATTATATTATTTCGTCGTTGTTGCGATGTATATAATATAATAATAATATTATTTCCTTATAATATATCTTCATTTTATTTATATTCCTTCAATTAAAATTCTACCATCGACTTCTGCAATCGTCGTAGTATAATATATTATGTGTAACATGCGCATCGATCTAATCAATAGCATGTCGAGTTTTCGAAAAAAAAAATCCATTTTTGTTAAAAATTTTCTTTCAACCATCTCGTGGTCATTACACAGAAAAATAATATAGCTATTATTATCGTATCATATACCTCAGGTGTACACGATATATATATATCGTATACAATATAGTTGCCAATAAACGCTAAACTGATAAGTCCTATTATTGTTGAGTTTTAATGATATAGGTAAATGCATTCGTTACTGAATATGACACAAGCCATTCAAATACCTACATAGGTAGAGTGATATATTTCGTGACTTAAAGACTATAAACAATCGTTATCTTTTATATTCCAAAAATATCTTTATATATCAACCTGTATACCTACTATATGGTTTGTTTAAAGATAAAACACTCCGATCGATTTTGGTGTTGTAGATTGAGTATCGAAACGATCTGCAAACTTCACGAAAACCGTTAATACTCCAATCACTGATTTGCAATACTGTAAATAACGTTATTTCTATTATTTCTAAAGGTGCGGATACATAAACCTTGGGAATTTAATTGTTATGGTGTATATTCGGCTGTTATGATTTAATGCATTAATTATAAGTTGTCAACCTTGTACAGCGTGGTCTAGTAGATAAATATAAATATTATTTTATTTTAATAATTTATCAATGATAAATACAAAATGAGAGTAAGTGAAAACATTTTTGCTAAAATGGTTTGTGTAGTTTAAGCTTTTCTCTTAAATTTTGAGAGGATTTCAGTGCACTGTTTGTTTTCTCTACCTGGTTCATACTCAAAATACACAGATAAAACGCATTCACAAAAAATAATTTTTCTTGTGCTTTTAAATAATCTTAGGATAAAACCACTTATTAGAAAAATTATATATTAATATAATGTATGTTTATGATATAATTTATTGATATGTCTAAATATTGTTTCAAAACAATTAAATATCTATTCAAATTTATAAAAATTAAATTTTTCTATTTTTAAGTTCATTTTTAAGTCAAATAACAATAAAATAGACAACTGATATGTCAAAATATCAAAAATAATATTCTCTATACATTTTGTATTAGGTGATTTTAATCTAAGATTACTCAAAAATCATTAATAATCATTTTACGTGAATGTGTTATATCTACATATCATTTTATCTTATATATATATTACCCATAGTTGCGTGGTTTGAAGATAAAAAACAATAATTAACACTACCGATATCCTCCTAATGTTTTCTGTTATTTTCCCAGATTATTTCAATACGTAATTTAAAATTCATAATCCCTACAATAATAGTGGTTTATATGAATAATTAAATTAGATTATTAAAACTATAAATAATATTAATAATAATATTTTCATAATGTTTTCAGTGACAATAAATATTAATATTATATATTGAAGAATATTAACCCTTTGCCGACCAACGGGACTTTTGAGTCCGCTGTGTATTTTATCCATTTAAACATAGGTAAAATAAATTAAGTACTATCTGACCATAATGACTTATAAGTCATTCCATTTTCAATCAATAATGTTCCCGAAAATTTTCTGTGAAATCAATAGATGGCGTTAAATATATCACATAATAAAATAAATATAGTTTAGACCATAAAATAAATATCGATATTTATATAAATAGCCACAGAACGAACCAGAATAGATAAGCAATGGGTTTTATTATTATTATTTTCGTTATAATCCCGAGAAACAGAACGTACCATTGAATATCATTATTATTGTGTATAAATATGTGTTTATTGACAATAATCACAACGGACTTTGAAGTCCCTATGGTCTATTGCGACATTTTTATAGTTTTGACGAATATTCTCAGTCAAGCATTCGCGCGCCAAGTATATTAGTATATTGTTTATACGTATGCTATTTTTTCGCTCTTGAGTGTTGTTTGTTCATTTATTAATTATTATTTACTCGTTAATTTTTTTAATTTATTTAATTGGTGAAATGAATAAATTTACAAAATATCATTCAAAATAATGTGTTCATTTTTAGTATTATAATTATTATTATTTTTTTTTGTACATTACTATAATGTTTATTGTGTTATATTTATGCTTATAACTACGTTTTTACTATTATTATGTTTATTATGTTATACCTATGTTATATTTATGCTTATAACTATGTTTTTAATAAAAGTCTTATTATATGATAAATTATGAATTAAACATTTATAATGTTGAACATAGTAACCATTCAATGTTCTTAATATTAGTCTGCAATATAAAAAAATTGACCATTTAGTTTTTAATACTATAAATATTTTCTTTAAGTTTATATTGTTGTTAATTTGAAACATGAATTATATACATATTTAAAATGGTCATTATATTTTTAATTAATTAATTAAATTTTAACTAATTATTACTTATTTATCATAGGGAATAGGAAAATAGTAGTGTTGTAACGGATCATAGGGACTTTTGAGTATAGTCCTTAAATGACCAATGGGACTTATTTGTCCCACTTCTTAAAAATATATTAAAAACCTCCAATTTCAAATTTCTTAATTTCTAAATTTATCAAAAAAATAATAATTTATAAAGGTGCAAAAAAAAAATCAAATTTCTATCACCATTTATTGTTGATCTACAAAGGGTTAAAAACCATAGTTAAAAGTTGTTAACTAGACTACTAGAGTAATTATATTAAATTTTTTTTTATACTTAGTATTATTTGTAATGTAATTACATAATAAATTGATCATACAACTTGGAATACAATTGGCATAAAAATTCCATTAAAATTATTTTTTTTCTTTGTAGATGTGTAAACATATAACTGTTATTTAGCGCTATATGAAGTTTAAATTATGTTAATAGTTATTATTTTTGTATAATAATTATATAATAATAATGAAATAATAAATTAATTTTACAATAATATTATATATAAATTGATTTTTTTTTAGTCTCATTTTATCATGAATGAATACGTCTTGTTACCGCTTTATTAAGTTACAAAATTTTATAAAAATATGCATTTATTTTTCATTTTTTTTAACGGTGGCGTAAATAAGTGTTCTATTGGTGGGTACTTATATGTGTTTTTTTAGTTTCAGGTTATTATAATACTCGTAGTTTTATATTGATATATATTTTCAATTGTATTAATTTAATAGTATATAATTATATTCTGTGCTATGTTAAGAGAATAACCTAATTATATTTTATATCTAGTGAAACCCAATATGATGTAAGGTTTCACAAACTTATAATATTAAAAAAGCTTTCACGGAATACATTTTCTCTATTAAATAAAATTCCACCTAATTGACGTGACTAATTGTATTACAAAGACTAAATAAAAAAAATTAAAATAAAAAATTACAATTAGATTTGTTTAATATCAAAATAGTAAAATACAAACTGCTTCACTATAGTATACTTATACGAATAATTTGTATTGAAATAATAACATTATTGAATATTTGTTTAAATAAATTATCAAAACATGAAACTCAACCTTCTAATTAATAAAAAATATCACCTACCATTTCAGTATCCCAATTTAGAGCTTATTTTTGTGTGTAATATATCACTAATTGCAATATGATATTTATATAGTGTTATGTATAGTACAAAATGGTTAAGTGAGTATAACGACTAATTTGTAAAAATATTTATATTATTTTAACAAATTACAATGGACATTTTTTTTATCATAAATATTATTTGATAAGTTTTGGTTTTTTTATGGATATGATGGTCATTTATTTAAAATGTTTGTAAGGCAAGTGGTTTAAAAAAATATTATACCAAACAAGAAGCGCGCTCTATTGGTTATCCTATTTAAATATGAGTATGAATATAATTCAACTTATAGAGCGCGCTCGTCGATTCTCAAATCGATATAATGTTTTACTTAATACAATTTTAATGGCAATACTCCTAATATAACATAGTGTTTACTTTTCTTTGATTGTGGTAAATTCCATTTTACTTATTGTTTTGTGTTTTGTTTCTGAGATTTTCTTAACCCCATAAGATAAAGATATTATGTTTATTGTACAGTATAATATAATAATATCATTATTTATTCTATATTTATCTATATTGTACGATAATTCTGATTATTGCACTCGATTCATGACGATGACGCATTTGATGAAGAAGGGAAGAGCAGGAGAACCTTCAAAAACGCACGAATAAGTCAGTTAAAACTACTAATATTTAAAATGTATGACATTTTTACAACAAAAATTATCTATAAATAAGCCAACAATTCCGTTATGATTATTTTCATTAAATATCTTAAAACTTCAGTTCAAAACACGTAGAAAAAGGATAACGAAAGCTTTTCTTTTGATAGTGATTTATATATTGCATGTACTTCTAGATATGGCAGATACAGTTTGATTTCACCGGAAGAGTTAAGTTTACGTAAGTTTTTTCTATTGTTTGGGGTATTGAATTGTTTTTTTTAGAATTAATATAAATATGTATTGCCCCAGACAACCCTCTATCCGATTGATATAGTCGCATATTTTATTCCTCAACATGTAATACATAGAATAAACCATAATGTTAACATAAATAATTATATATATATATATTATATAATAATTAAATAACACTCATTGAATATTATATGAATCATGCTCCTACTACATTTCTTACTTGTTAATGAATATATATATTTTATTAATATTTATTTATTTAAATTAGTAAAACAATTTTTACCTATAAGTTAAATGAAAATAAATAAAAATTGGTACCTACATTATTATTATTAGTATAAATATTTATACATAATAAATAATTATATAATATTTTATAATAATTAAAAATTATTATATATTGGTCAAAAGTACCAATATGCGATAAAATCGGGAAAAATTTGGAGTTTTATAAAATATTTGTGAATTATTTTAGTTTAGTTTTTATATTTTGTTATTATCATTATATACGTTGCAATATTGTTATACTCTAACCAGTAGTAGGTATAATGTTATACGTATACTGAACGATACAAGTAATTTTAATTATTCTTTTTTACATTCTTTTGGAATGATCTCTTAAAGGATTTAATTTATTTACAATAGACTGTTATGTTATACTTTCATGAGCAATAATCATAACGTTATTATTTTATATTATTTAATGTGGTACGCTAGTTACGCAAAATTTCTGTTTATTTTGTGTATATAAGTATTATCATGTGCGCTAATCGTCATTGTTATTTTTTTATTATATTCACAACATTATATTTACCTTTGATTAATTAATTATTGTACATTTGTGTGTCATTTTTTTATATTATATTATCATTATTTATATTTGTTGCGCTAGAAGGGCTGTAGATATAATTACGTATAATCATATATTGTTTTTTATCGAGTCAGAATTGCCACATTTTCGTATTATAGTATATTAATTACCAAAGTTCTGTATTTTTAATTAACGAGGAACTGAACGAATTTCTATTTATACTAAAAAAACGAGATGATAAAATGTACCTACTTCTGTATAAAAAGAACAATACTGCTACTATTTGCCCAATGACATTGATTACTGTTAATAGAGTTGTTATACATACAAAAAACATGTTTATTTAATGATATTAACTAAATTTATCAAAAAACTATATGAATATAATATAATATGCTTAGAAAAGACTTAGTGTATAATATATCGAAATCAGCATTGAAAATGCACATAGTAGTAATATATTACTGTATCCTAGTTTAGACTGCGATAAAAAAATCACATAAATTATGGTATTATATGCCATTTAATTTCTCTAAATAGCTATATGGAATTATAACCAACTTGGGCTCTACAGCACTAAAAATGTATTTTGCATACAGGTAAATTTGCATACTGTATATACAATATTATAAAAAACATAATATAATAATATTATAAATGTAAATCTGTAAATCTATTAGGTTTATATATAAGTTGTAATACTGCACATACAATGTAGATATTTTAAGAGTAAAAATTAAATAAGTCGTTTATTGTAGAAGTAATAACTTTATTTGAATTTTAGAAAATTTAAGATCCATAATTAGGGTTTTAATTGTTTATTATTCTTTACAATCTGAACTCTGAAGAAGAATACTTTTTTGAACATTTTGATGTTCTTCTCTATGTTATTTAACCTATTTATCGAATAGTTTTTAATAAATATAGGTATACTAAAATGTTAAGTTAAGATAAATGGAGCATCTCAACTCAAGCGTTCCTTGGGGAACAATGTCCTCCTTTTCTCTTTAAAACTTCATCGCATAAGATAAAACTTTAAATCCATATTAATAAAAAGCTCATTAATTTAGTATTCGATATTTATACAAATAAATAACAAGCGTTTTAGAATTTGCATACTGCATTAACATAATTACAAAATTGTAATTACAAAATGTAAGTTTACGTTTATAATTTTAAACACAATTAAAACTAATAAATTGAGATTTTCAGTTTTCTAATAAACATAGTGGTTTACATTATAATTTTTAAATCTATAAGTTTATGTACCTTTTGGAACGTTCCAAAAAAATTAAATAATTATTTTCATGGTTATGAGTTATGACTTTACAAGTGTTTACGGTTAAAAGAATCATTGTATAGACAAAAACGAATTGTCCTATGTTGAACTACACTGTCGTATCGTTGTTGGTCATAACATTTTGTAAGTGGAGGAGTATATTTAGATGCTTTACAATGTTTTGGATAAAAATAATTGATCAATATTTTTCATACGTTGAATCCACAGGGCTCAAGTAAAACAATATATTTTGATATTTCTAATTTTTATACCACCACAAAATAATAAGCTATAACGAAAACAGACGGCTGTGCAATAATCATCAGCTAGATTTTCTTTTATATAATCCACGTTAAATTTAATGACCATCAACATCGTTCATCGATTTTTAATATATTATATTATTTTTAACACTAATTATATGAACTAAGAATGTATTCTTTTTACACTGTTATAATTTAATAATTAATAAACGTTGATGACTGTGGCTGAAATTTTTTTTCGCAACACTATAAATATTACGTATCTACATGACTATTAATAACAATTTGTTATTTAACATAATAATATAATTGCGATTTAATTATAATTGTTTTGGAAAGTTTGTGAACTTAACTTCTTGGTAAAACTAATTCGGTTTGTTGTTATTATTTTTATTTTATACATTTTATGTTTCACGTGGGTATATTATTATAAATATTAATATAAGTAATACCTACTCAAATATTTATAAGTTTATACTATCTATAATACAATTTTATTACCGTTAAATCTTTTGACTATTTCAACTGAGAATATTTTACCAATTATCAATGTGAATACAACATGAAACTTTTAATATTTTTCTAGTACTTTTACTAGACATATCATTAATGTTACATATTTTATTTGAGTTCAATTTTGAATGTGAAACATTTCAATATTTCATTACGCAATGTATAATTTGTTTTCCATTTCTTCACAATTATACGTAGGTATTAATAACAATATTATCACTCCCATTACTTTTACTTAAATGTTAATACTTACCTACTTAACCACGCAATTTTTATTATTATTTGTTTTATGTAATATTAAATCTATATAAAAATATTTTATTCAATTTAATTTATTATTTTAAATTTTTTTTTTTTGTAATAATATTTATACATATGGATTTTTAAAAAAACCTTACGTCATTTTATTTGGCGTTTAATTTTCTACATAAAGAAGTTATTATTATTGAATTTATTTAATTTTGAATTTTGTAACAAAATATTATGATGCAACTAAATTATATTAATCATGATAATATTGTTATTAAAAGGGATAAGATAGTAAGTTAAAATTTAGAATCATAAAAAAAATGTTAATAAGTCAAAGTACACAAAAATATAGCATATTGGTTTGATTTTCATATTTTTTTTTTAACAATGAACCGACCTTAAACTGTATAATTTTAATCTTTTAATATGCAATAATGGTATTAAGAAATATGTAGGTAATTTTTTATCGATTATGGAAAAAAAATTCTTTACATCATAAAGTCCTTCGGTTACATGTTCTTTATTTAAAATCTCTAATGTAAATTTAATCACACTACTTCACCTTCAATATAAAAATCGATATAGCATTTTTTTATTGGACATTTTGTGATTTACTATCGCAGTAGGTACCTAAAATAACCACAAAGTATAATAATTATAATAATATTACTTACATAGTTAATTTTTGTTACTTACCTATATTGTTACCTATAGTAATTATATAGTGATTTTATTTTTATAGATACAATCTATCAATACATTTCGAATTAACTTATAGGCACTACCTTCTATAAATATATGAATATAATATATACATCATATGTCTACTAAAACGTGATAGTAGGTATATAAATGTACTTGTTTGCGTATAAAAATGCTTTTAATCGGCAAGCATATAAATAAAATACAATCGCAAGTTGTGTGTAATAAATAAGCATATTATAGGGTAAATAATATACTCGTACTATCGTCTACGTTTATCACATATAATTATTAATTACTTATATATATTTATAATTTAAGTTTTAAAACAATATTACCGATGGACACAAAATCAACCATATTTCATATACCTATACATGTTTTACATATTAATAAATAATACATAGTTTTTTTTTATGTATAGGTTTTTTTTTATAATACAAAATGTTTCATTTTTATTATTTGCCTAACTTGAAATAAGCATTTAACTAAATATTTAGGCGAATAGTAAAATTGCATAAAAATTAAAGTTTTTGACTATATACCTAATCTTTTAATGTGATTGAATATCAGTGGGGATATTTGCAGTAGTCTATATAATATTATTATTAAGACTACCATAGTGACGTAATGTTATTTACCTGTATGTCCATCACCTCGATAAATTATTATTATGATCAGTAGAAAACCGTCAATGTTATTTGTTAGATCATCTCAGAATATTTGTAAAGCAGTCAATAACCCAATATTTGTATTTTATTTTCATTTACCACATTTTAGTCGTTATCATATTATTACCACATAATACACGTTGATACGCACCATGCACGATGGCAGAGTTGGTTTTACGATCAAATAATATTTTCGTATTATGGTTATACGATTTGACCACCTAGCTGATAATTTTAAAGTCTGTGAACTACGCGCAAAGACAATGTACATCATTATTACCATACTCGCCGGATTGAACGGCGGCGAGGGTTGCGGTGACTTAAACGATCTATTCTACTCGGGAATTGGTCATCCGCCATAGCCGCAATGCAAGTCGATCAGTCAGAACTCGGGGTAATTGTTGGTTAAACGCTCGTGAATTTACATAACACGTATTACATATTATTATTTTTGTACACCGTGTGGAAAAATGATTATAATAATATAGGTACACGTAGGGAAACGAGAAAAATCGCATTATTCGTTATGGATATATATATATATATACATACGCATAAACATATATATATATATATATATAATAACATAATAACATATATAGCCACAGTACAAGGGAGTTATTGAAGCGGTATACATATTACCTAAGACGCATCGTCAAAAAAATGTACAGAAAGATTATTTTAAAGATACTCATTAAAACAGTCAATTGTTGTGTTATTTAAAGATATTTTTTGAAAAATCTAACTAAATTAATTTGTAGTCTATGGTGTATATAAAAATATAATTTTTACAATCTTAATAGCAATTGAAATAATTCAGTAGTATAATATATGAACCTATTCCACGTAATACTCAATGTCTCATTTGTGGCTACTTTTTATCTAATTTGTTTCTATTTTTCTGAAGTAATTACCATCGCTATTTTTCATTTGCAGTGTATAATAGGAAAATTATACAAATTTATTATTACTATTAATTACTTTAGCGATGTAATAACTTCTATTTATATTTAAATAAACAAATTTAAGATTTATATTTGTATTTTATTTAAAACGTTAGAACAAATATTTTTTTTTGTATTATTAATAATTAATATAACGCTTTTAATTTAAATGTGTGGAGGATGCTATACGCTTTTACGCCCTTACCCACTATTTACAGTTTTTATTTAAATGTTTATGAATAAAATAACTATGCGTTAACATTAATTAATTTTTGATATTATAATATTTATATGCATCAAAATAACGTGCATGCGTCCAATTTATATCTAATATAAGGTATTATAAATATTCAGATCATAAGAATATCCATAGTCAATATTATATTGTAATTAAGATATAGGTATAATTCAAAAACGTCATAATAAATATTAGATTATGCTATATTACATAATAGTATGTACCTATACTATGAAAATATTTTGGTTCGAATATAATCGCCCTGTATAATGATGGTTTGTAATTTTTACGCACATAAAACAGACTCTAATATAATGCACGTGGAAATAATGATAATAAATATATACACATTTGTATAATATTATGTATAGAGATAATAATAGTAACGTTTAAGCGTAACCACTGCGGGCGAATATAGAAAACAAAAGTATATATAGGTACCTATATCTACGTTATATATTATTATATATTATGTACTTATCCGTACCATTATATAGGTACTTATTATACCTATACCTGTACATGAAGACGATCGCGTGTACTAGCTATTATTATAGTGTTATTTCATTGGTTTTTTTCTTTTATTTTATATTTGTTCCTAACTCATTCGAAGACCTTGAGCGGAGACACTCGACCTTGTGGTCGATCTATACACGCCAACCAACAACGAATTATCGTGTACGCTTAAACACAATAATAATATTATGATGTGACTATAACTTATAGCTTATAGTATACAAGAGCATAAGCACATGTAGTATATGGCTGATGTACGACGTTCCTCACGAACGTCCCCATCGCTCGACTTTCACAGTTACGCCACCGTACTGACGTAAAATAGTACTTTAAAACTCGACTACAATATTATCTTAATGTATAGATAATAGATATCGGTAAACAGAGCGACAATATAAAATTAACAATTTATATTTTTAAATTTGGAAATGTCAAAATAATATAAATAGAGACAGATTTATTAAAGAGTATATTCACAATATTTAATACTCATCCATAGTAATTCAAAACATTCTGTACGGTAGGCAAAATTCCGTCGTCCGTCAACCAAGAATCCCAACATGTTATGTTGAAAACGGATACCAGATACCAGGATTCAGACATTAACCGCTTTTAATGATTTCAGCACTGGTATCCAATCGTATACACAAAAACCCATGATAACGGTCATCTTACCGGCACAAATCATAATCTGCGGGTAATAGGCATCCATTTTCAGCTCACCGTTACAAGCACATTATAAACACGGATTGGTATTAAAATGAAACGGAAAAATGGAAATTTAAATGACAATTATTATTAATGCGTTTTATAATTTTAACGTACATTTTATGCTATATTATTAAACAATAATATGAAGTTCAATACATATATTATACATTAACTGTATACTCAATTTTTTTTAAATTATATCACGTATATTATCTAAGTATAATTAAAATAACTATAATAAGCGTAAATAGGAAATTAAATACAAATTTTAGTTTTTTAATCGTTTTTACATTTTTGCATAGCATACAACATAATTTATTAATATAAATATATAAACATTATAAACAAATATTATTTTCATATGTTTATTCGTTTATTCTATTAATTTCTATTAATAAATGTATAATGTTTAAATAATTATTCATATCTCTCAAAAAATGTATAGAACACGTGTATTTTCCCCATTGTCCATAACTAAATATATTATGTATAATATATTAATATGTGAATGAAAAAAATGAGCTTTCACTCTACTGATTCCGTCTGTGGTACATATTAAAATATTACAATAATGTGCGGAAATTACGAGTAAACAAAACCACTGTCGAACACGTCTGCAGTTTTTAATATGAATATCATAAATAATTTGGCTTAGGACAAAAACGAAAAAGGGATTAGTAATATATAAAAAAAAAAATAATAATAAAACTTACTAACATCGCGTCAGTGACCGGTCTACTGGAACAGAACGAGGCGTGATGGAAATCTACACTGTACCAGGGAAAGAGTCTTCAGTATTGTAATTTGTTATATTATATCTATGTAAACTATATCATTTTAAATTACACTTGTCGTTATTTTATGTATATACTTTTATTTCATAGTAGGAACTCGGAGTATATAAATAATTGTTAGTTTGCGGCAAGAACAATAGCATCAGATTAATTATTGAATTAAACGAACAATAACAATAATATGTTAATGATTTACATAAGAGTATGGAAAAAACAAAATTAGATTACGCATATGTGACTCGTCACCAAAACGATGAATAATTACCATAGTACTTTTTTTTATAATAAAACGATATAAATTCTCAACTTCCGCCACGTTACAGTTTTAAAATATCTATATATTTTCATTAACTGCAGTCACGAGAAGTGAAATCGCAAATGTAAAAAGTTAAATAAACGCAACAAACACATGATTCATTTACGAAAGTATTTACATTAATGACCCAGTTTGTTTTTGACTAAAATCAGTTAAAATGTAAACAACGTGAGAATTAGAATTATTATCCACTGTATTATTGTAAATGTTCTATTTCGAAGAATTTAAAAAGTGAAGTAATTAATTAAAACAAGATTAGCAGATTCATTATAGTTTTAAAGTTCGTTGTGTTTATGAAAGTAGTATAAGTAGTTATCATATTTAGGTACTAACATATACCATAGCAAAATATTTTTACCCACTTAAAATTAAAGTTATAAAAGTAAACGAAAAAATGTTTGGTATATTTTTAAATGCTGTATACATACATTTGGCAACCTTTTTTTATCTTAAATAAAACAACAGCTCTAAATTACAACTAATAAATGTTAAACGCATAACGTTAGGACTGTCAGTATTAATAAATAAATACTGGTATAAAACAATACACCAGTATTCAATATTCCCAATTTTTGTTCAATAATTCGGTATTTTTAATAGCATATTGGTGATCAGAATTTTCAATTATTCAATAATATTCGGTATTATCGGTGTTTTCTAATAAGTGACCTTAAAATTGAAAACATTAATTAATTCTGATAGCCCAAGTTGTACTAAGTTTTTTAAAGTTTTTGATTATATTTTCTATCAAACATCTTAGTTATTATTAATAAAAACGAAATCGAAATTAAATTATAACACAATATAATAATACATTACATTAATATTATAATTATTGAAATAGGTAAAAAAAAATAATAAAAAAAAAATAAATAATAATATAGTAATATAAATAATGAAATAGTATAATATAACTATATAATTATATATCATAATATTGATTTATTATACGAATACACAAATATTTGAATAGGTTATTGCTTAATTTATAAATTTTTAAATGTTGTTTTTTTTTTTTTATTATTATTATCCGATCATTCGATATTTTTCGTATACCTGTATTTCGGTTAACTGAAAATACCGTTTGCACCACCGGTATCATCTACATCTTTAAATATACCGGCCGTACCATGCTATAGTATATTAAATGTATTCTATGTCGTGCTGAAAAAATAAAAAACAATCGATCGTCCAATTGTCTATTACGGTATTGATATAAGTATTCGTGTGTCGAATATCATCGACAGATGCACACGCCGTATGACGCGCACGACAAAAGAAGACGTACCTATAACAAAAAAAAAAAAATAATCAAATCGACTTATTAATTATATTGTTATGTTGTGGTTCGCTGCCGTTCGTGTGTCAAAGCGAGAACGCGTATGGATATAATACGTCGTGTCGGAGACATCGTATGATAATAACAATATTTTTTTTTTTTTTTTTTTTTTTTTATTAGCTATTAGTATACAACTATGACAGCTCGACTATTACAAAAATAACAATATAATTAGGTATATTGTGATATCGACGAAAGATGTTATATTATTTGTATCGAACTCGCAAGACGGTATTGCTTCGGGGTGCGTACAAATGGGATAATCGTTCAGGATAGGTCGTGAGCGCATACATTATACGAGTGCATCACGTACGTCACCTCGAGATGAATAGATTATTGTCCGGGCCATGGGTTCCTACTATATAGCACTATTAGATAGGCAGATGTGGGCCGCACACTAATACTTCACAGCATCTTGGGAAATGAGAAGCTGATAATCGAACGATATTCACCAATCGAGATTCTTTCCAAATGAGAAACACGCCTTAGGCCCGGTTGTAAAAAAAACAATATGCCCTACTCGAGGAATTTGAATTCAGGAATAATATTATAGCCAACATCAAAATAATATATCGCTGGAAAAGTCTGACGGTCGCGATATCACTTAAACAATAAAGTAGTTATTTTATAATATTTTATTTTTCGACGGAGATTTAATCCACGATTTGTTTTAAATTGTAATTTGTACGTTTTTAAAATTATAGAATAAATCGATTAAAAAAAAATGGAAGAACATTTGGAAAATGTATTATATTGAACTTCCTAGGCAGCATAGAATTAAAATAGCGATAATCGGAAATTAGAATCGATTTCAAACAATAAAAGTAGTGTTTTTAATTATTAGATCCATTGTTCTTTGTTAAAATCGTTTGCGACAACCTAAATAATTGTGACGATGACGCATTCCAACAAAACAAATATAGTCAATTATACTTCAATTATTATAATATTTCAGGCTGCGTTACAATCATTGTTGTCGGATGACCACGCAGAAAAAACGCTGAAAACGCAGACTCGCAGTTTGTCGTCAACGACCACGTTGCGTCGGCTCTCAGTGAAACACTTGAATGGATGTGCGATATTCAGCACGAGGATCCACGTAACATTTAACATTATAGGTCGTAAATACATATAAATATAAATATAGTGACAACCTTTAAACGTCAAAAAAATTAAGTGTTTTTCTGTACATAATATGTATTTTTATTATGCAGCTCGTCCTTCGAATTATACGAGCGTCGCGTTTATCAAATTATAAACTGGTGCGATTATAAAAAAAGGTATTAAAATGCAATTTAATAATATTTTATATTTTAATTTTTCGATTTAAGTTGGTATGTTTAAATCTACGATCACGGTGTGTAGTAAATAATAATAATATACTTATTTGTAATTATTGTGAATACGCGTGGTTTTGGCTGATGAAACTCATTTGTAGAAGGGGAGGTTAGAAAATCGCGGAAACAGTAATGAATCGTTAGACATTACACTGTCGATGATTATTATTAAAAAGGATACAGTAAAATATTATCATTTATCATGATGTTTGATTTCTTTCGATACGTAAATAATTTGTTTGGCAGAACGAATTTCTTGATAGCACCAAGTTATCTATACCTATTATATAATCATATTTTTTTTAATATTTCAACATACGACTAAATTATATATAAATATAATATGCAAAAAGCGCGTTTTACAAGTTGAAATATGCATTAATGTAATATGTATCTATCACAATGTATACATGAATAATATAAAATTAACGTGAATACTTAAATCTTAAAGTACTTTATATTATAATATTTATTTAAAAACTATAGATTAGCGATCTGTTACAATTTAAATATCGCATGCAGTTATAATATTATAGGTACTTAATTAGTGTTCGTAGTTTGTACTGTTTTTAGTCAGCAAAATGTCTTGAAAGAATCTTCGAGACATTGTTTATAAATGTCAAATTTTGAATGAAATTCTTCTTTCGGTGAAATTTTTTAGCTAAAAAAGAAGAAATTTCGGTATCGATGTAAATAATTTTTTTAATCAACTTGAGTGCTTTTTGAACATATAGTTTAAAGTTATATTACGAAATATCTTTTAGAAGATTTTTTTAGTTTTAGCTGACGATGCAACAATCGCTATTTAACTTATGTCAGAATATGTATTTATTATAACATAATATGTGTAGTAGTATAAAAAATGTCATAGGAATAATTTATTTCCAAATGACGAAATGTTAAACTACACTAATTCTATCTTAAGCATAATGAGAACCACTCTGGAATATTTGAATGCTTTTTCTTACCCGGTTTATTGTTTAATCTCTATCGACCAATACAGCTGCTATATATATTTATACATAATACAAACTGTAAATAGGTACACCTCTACGCTAAAGTATGCAAATATGATAATATTCGCGCCCAGCGAATTCTGCATAACCTGGCCCGCCGATGGTCACGTTTCTCTGGTGAAAAAACAATGCGCGCTCAAGACATCAATCAGAGACGACAATAATATTATTATGATATTGCACGTCATACATATAATAATTGTATGTGTATAGACTTCGGCCCACGCGAATTGTATGTTTATACACATACTCGCGTCCGAAAATTATAGGACGCATTATATATGTCTGTGTTTTATATATAGGTGTATAGACGCGCCTACACACAAGGCACAACCGATCGTCTTCTGGCGGCCGATGCCTATGAGGTATACGACCTACCTTTTGTACCCAGTAACTAACCTGTTATAATCATATACATGAACATTATCGTCTATCGATGATCACATGGTTAACCCTTTCCCTACGACGCATCGCCATCACAACTAATTTAAAGAAATCCAAATTGTATATTATTTATCATAACGATTGCAAAATACAAATAATCGCAAACCAGTTCTGAGAATAATTCGAAATATTATGTGTTTGGCCAACCCCTACATTTTATCGATTCATGCTTACTTAATAACAATAGTTATCAAATCTATCTGTCATAAACTGGTTTTTAAAATTAACAAACCAAAATTTTATAATATTTTATACGGTATTGGACAATAAAGTCTATCGCTATAAATCTTGAATAATTATTTAATATTATAATTTTGATTTGCACCTAACAACACATTTTGTAATTAGTCTAATAATCATAATATGAGTTTAATTTATGTGATTTAAATTGGTATATGGTTGTAGTCTAGTAGGTGAGGTTGCGTGTATCTACTCCCCATGACTCGAAAAATAAAATAATTTGTATAGATCTTGATATGATTAATTCATTTTTAAAACTGTTTTGTAATTAATTTGTTACTTATTTTTACTGATGTAGATTTATAATCGAAAACTGGGAGCGCCACATTGATTTTATAGTTATTTATTAATCAACCTTATCGTACATATCTAAATAATACAATATGTATAGTATACTGCTATCATAATAGATTACGTATAAAACATAAATATTATTCTATAATAATACTCGTATTAGCAAGTAGTAGTATTACCCAACTACTGCAGAAAAAAAAAATTAACAAATATAATATTATAATTTATTGTAATACGTCACTCGATGTAGTTTGAATTTCGGTATTAGTTAATCTTAATATTTACGAGCTCGTTGCTATCAGCTTTCCTCGTTCAGCAGAAGGATTGAACCAAGGTGTACATAAACGTATTTTTATTTTTATTCTAATAACTTCAATAGCTTATCAGTTAAGGTATAACTCCGATCGAGAAACTGAAAAATTTATAATACGACACTTGTTATTTGTTAATATCGTCGTTAGTAGGAGTAGTACAATATGCGTTATATGGCATTAATCAACAAAAATATAAAAATTAAGTTTGCCCAGTGACATCATTCAAATGCGGTTAAAATTACTCTATCTAAACCTATCTGGCACCTCTAGAAATAATTTTTGAAAATTTTGTCAAAATCGATGAGCAGTGTTCGAGTCTATATAGAACACAGTTATGCATTATAGTATACTCATTGTCTTTTATATAATATATATATATATAGGTACCTAGAATATAATTGTACGAAAAATACAAATCTTATCACCTCACGCGTCACGAAGTTGATTGTGATGAACCGTGGGCTAGCCGTGAGTATATATTTTTTTTATTAGTTTAAAAGTGAAATTCAAACTATTCTTTTGTAGTCTAAAATGCATTCATTTAAGTTTACGCAAACACAATATTATATCTAAGTAATATATAACAATGCAACGATCTCGTGCATGCGAAAAACACTCTCGACGTCGTCATTACTTATATTATATATACATAAATGTGCAGGCGTTCTTGCCTGCATATATAATACCTATTTAAATTGTAATAAATATTAGTAGGAATATACACGCCACACACTGTAACGCGTTCGTATTCGTTTGAAACCAGAAAAAGCTCCACGCAAATCTATTCCGGTTCTCATGTCCCGTGTGCTTTCTCCGGTTGACGACTCGGCGGCATAATATTAACACAATAACAATTAATTAAACAATAATTATTTCCTTAAAATCCAAAACAATGTCGGTGCACACGTGTCTGAGAACTTACACCCGTGGCCGGTCGCAACACGGTCGCGTGGCGCGGAGAAAGGTGCCGCAGCGCCACAGCGCATACTAACAGTTTTCGTATATTACCCGCATTAATTTGACGTATTACACTACATATATTATTATATTATATTATTGTCATATAACTGGCATAACTGGTGTACATATCTTTTTACTTTTTCCAGAGAAAATGTGTTGACATTTTTCATTAGTCTGATATAATAAGTAGGTTCCTACATAATATGAAATTATATAGTTACTTCTCTACGTCAATAGTGATGAAATTGGATTTTAACTGCTCAGTTGTTACATAACACGATTTTAGTTCACTGTGATCTGTGAATATGTGGCGATACGTACCTATATCACTGTTTCCAAATTTAAAAACGAAGTAGACAAGTATACCTGTACACCAATTAGCACACCCTAAAAATCTTGTTTCTCATAAGTTTTAAAGAGTCAAGGCACACATTGATGCAATATATATTAGTATAATTTTTAAGCCTATAAGTAGTGTTTGAAAAAAAAACGTATCTATATAATATAATATATATATAACTTTATTCTTATAGTGTTAAACACTTTTATCAAAATTGAATAATTCTGCTACACACAAAAAGTTTAGAATAATAAAAACCTCAATAATCCAGCAATTAATCAACATTATTATATTATACAATTCATTGGAATGAAAAAATAAATAATAAAACTGGCTTTCGATTTCACCTAACGTTTATTATACATTCAGATTACAACCCAAGATTAAAGTGTAGTTATTATTATTATTTTATAATAATTATATTATACCTTCATACATATTATATATATTATATTTTTTCGAAATGGATAATGGATTTTGAATAGTTATGTTAAATGGTTATCTTTAGATGTTTATAGTTTTTTTAACTAAATTTTTGTTTATTTCGAATAGATGCAATAGTACTTAATAAACGTTAAACGTATAATATCATAAGAATGGACATTATTTTACACGTGTCAAATACCAATATAATGAGCCATAAAAAGAGATTGAAAAAACCTCATTATAGTAAATTATTCTACTTTTGAAACTCTGTAATTTCAAGAAACATGAACGCACTTACTATAAAATAATGAAATGTATTCACTATTTTCGCACGTTTGAACATAATTTTAATTAATTATCAAACCTCTTGGTAAACACACACCTAGTATTAAAAAAATAATGGTTTCTTCTAACCTAGACACCTAGCATAATAAAGATAGTAGGTATATCTGGTATCTATCCACGCATACATTAGATACACATTTTACTCTATTTAATTCAAAATAAATTTAGTTTTAATTTAGGTTATTTTACTCACAAGACTAATAATTTAAGTACTCACAATAGTTCACATTAACTAAAAATATATTTGATACAATTTATTTGGAAATACAAAAAGTGATTATAACTGGGTGCATAAAATAGCACTTCTAATATTTTATATTTAAGTATTATATAGCATAGTCGTATAATAGTGCTCATAAAAACATTGCATACGAATGTATAATAATAACGAAATGCATTTCAATTTAATTTTCTTCGATGGCGTGTACGTGTCTGATCGATGAATTCGATAAATATGTATAATGTATATATGTCGCGCGTACTCGCGTGTTGAAGTTCAAAAACAGCATTATATTAATTCTAATGTAATTATAATATTTTATTCGCCAAAATCGTTTACTTCGTACAGATATTTATAAAACGGTTTCGACGTTCCCGTGTACACAAGTATTTCCTCGAAACGCATGAAATAATTATATTATGATCCTTGACCAGCATCTCTTTTGGACAGCGACGACATCGTTGGTCGGTATTTTCGTCTTGTTCGAAAACCTTCCAATAATTGATAATAACGATGATATTATAATAAACCATAGATCACGCGGCGTTCATCATGAGATCGGCCGTGACTGACCTCGGTGCAGCGGCTTTCACTGAGTCAACGGTCGTGGACAATCGATGTGCTATACAGATAGTAAGTATATCTAATGTACATCATATACCTATCGATAAAACAATTATATCGCCAAAGCTTATTGATACTTGTGTACACAAATAGCATCTATTACGGGTGGCCGCGGAGGAAAGGCCCTGAAATTTGACACGATAGAATTATACCTGTTGTTTATACGTCGAGTGTAGAATGCAATTTGTCGTTGTACATTATCTGAAATAAGATCGGTCGGGTTAAAACCGATAAGTTCGTCCACGGTAAGATCGAGTAGTACTTATTTACTATTTATTTTTCATCAAAATCCGACAACACGATTTCTTTCGTTGTACTATTGAACCGACCTCTGACGTAGAAAAACGCTGTCTATCTAATGAATAATAGACATATAAATATACCTTTTCTGCAAAACTATGTAGTATACCTATTGGTCAAAAAATTAAACATCTTTCAAACTACACTGAGGTATTGTATTATACTATATACAATACTTTTAGTATAAAATTAACCATTAACCATACATTTAAGTGAAGAGTTATTTATTACAAAAAAATTAATTTAAAATTATAATAATATGTTAATTTTGAGTGAGTTCGTTATAAAACCAGTTTATTATTCGTGACGCAATCAATTTTTAGCAAATTAATTTGCTTATAGTGTTTATATCAGTAAACCAGCAAGATGCAGTTTTTAATAACATGAAATATAAAAGAAAAATACGAGTACATTATATATTATAGAACTGTAGCTTAAAACTCGGTTAACATAAATAAATTACCCATATGGACAAAAAACTAAAAATAATACCACTTTATTCATCGACCACGAGTTCAATTTCCATATTAATTTATTTAATTAATTTCCTGATCATTTGAACAAACAGCTTAAATAATTATGCATAATAAATATATTATTTATATATGTATACAGGTATTATGTTTAATTATTTATTTTTTAAATAATAATTTATTTTTGAACTATAAAAATGTAAACGATTAATCAATTCGTAAATATATATATAAATTAATCTGATTATTTTTTATACAATTTTAATAATACACAAGTTAGGTACACATATATCGTCAATAAAAACTTAAAAAGTTTGAAATGTGGTATTTCACGATTCGACAAGTATTATTTACGTCTTATTTGAAGTTGGCCTAAAATTCACACAGACAAAACAATTAGGTGTCTAAATGTCTCTTACTATAAATTAATTTTTGAAGAGTTTTTTTATTGCATATACATAACGTTAATTTTATTGTAAAATGGATATGTAAGGTATAGGTAACATATCAATATTATAATATCAATTTTAAACCATGGTAGATACTTGACTCATAACACTTGTAGTCTATCACTCTTATAATTTTAATTTTAAAATACTTATAGCACAACTATATACGTTATATTTTTATATATTATCAAATAAATACAAATTTTCAGAACAATTTTCGCTATTTAAAAATCAAAAAGTACGATCATTTTTTTTGGTACTAGCTGATAAACATAAGGATAGTAACGACAATGGGGATTTAATATAATTATAATAGTAATGTGTATAATTATTATTTTTTGAAAATAAAACTAAAATTATGCGTTAAAACAACTATGCTGTGTAATGATGAAAATAATTCTAGGCTAATGAAATGATAAACAAACATCACAACTCATGCGATTATACTATTGTAGCTTGCAGATGATACATATAGACGTATGTGAGTATGATTATTTAATAGCTATATTATATATAAATTTAATAGCGCATTATTATATTAGAGATGAATAAGGTGCTGTCGGTAAAGCGATTTAAGGTCAATATACTGGTATACCGTATTTTTTTTTTTAAATGGCATTCCAAAAATATAGAATTTACCAAAACCGCGGTCTTAAACTTTTTTAGGACGTTATAACGGATAACATATTTAAAACATTAAAAGAAAAACATTTGAATATCATTAAACAAAAAATACCAATATTTTAAATATAATTAAAACTTAATAATTAGCGATAAACGCAAAACATAATATTATGTATACTTATTTATAAATCAAAAAAATAATTACTAATAACGTTATTAATAATAATGTTTGAGTTTTTTACGTTATATCTGTACAATTTCATAAGTGTTAAAAATTTTATTTTAATTTGATCATTAAACTTAAAACAAAAAATATAATAACGTTAAATAGAAAAATCAAAAAAAAATTGAAAGTACAATAACGTTAAACATTAATATTTTATAACGTTTAAATACATAACAATTATATGATATATTTTTATAATTTATATCCTAACCAAAATATTTTCAATATATTATCAACTCTACCGATATTAATTATATGAATTAAGATTTAAACATTTTAAACCATTTTTAAATTGTACAAAATTATTATTATTATTCTTTTTAATAATATATTGTCTTACACTATACTTTTTTTAATATTTTTTAAATAATCACTATTATTTATTTTAATAAATTATAATAACACCATTATTTTCAACATTTTTCAAAAATACTGAATATTTATATAATATGTATAGAGAACAAATGTTATTATTATATAATACAAAGTATACCAAATTGTCAAAAATATTGAATACTGTCCAAGGCTACACTACTGATGTATTCAAGATATTCGAAAATACCAACATAATCGTATAGAAATATCGATTTAGTGATATACATATTATTTTGTACCGATTTATACCGGTGAAAAATTCCATACCTATATAATGACGATATAAACAAAAAAAATTCTGTTGTAGGTTACGTCCAATATCGTCCGAAAATTCTCATGCAATTTACCTGCACAGGCGTACAGCGTAAATAATAAATAGTACCAATGGAATTTACAATGATACATAAATAATAATAATTATATTATTATGCAGTCGTTGGCTTCTCGGTCACTTGCGTTAAAGTCTGCATCATAGAACTCACTCGGCGGTGTTAAATTATTATTATTCCATAGATCTATATAAACTCCGTGGTGTACACTTTGTACACGCACTGCGTGTTTAATGGACTTCAATTGATATACACAATCGTCTACGGCCACCCGTCGACATTCAAACACCCTTCCCGATAGTCGTGATAAACGTGATACAGCTCTTATAATTAATGTATAATATATTATATTATAATTATCAATATACTATTGGTATATTTCTCTGGTAATAAAATGTTCAAATGTGCCTATATTAGTATATCAAAATAATATTTTGAGTGCGATTAAACTGAGTTATTTAATAATTAATTGCAATATCATAAAATATAACACTATTATAGAACGCGTGTACGAAAAGAATAATCATCGTTGATTTTCCTGTACGCGAAACAAGAAATATGAGTTCGATTTTTTTTATGTATATTACTATAGGTATGTAACACTACGAGTGGCACGAGTGTTTGCTTCTCAACAATATATAGCGACTATAACAACGTGATCAGCATGAAAAACTGGAAACTCGCACCCTATAATTATTATATTACATTATAAAAGTAGTAAATGCAATATTTATTTTTTATAAGTAAATGTTTACAACGTCTTAGATATTAATTCGATGAAAAAAATTACAAAAACAAAAAATGATGATTATTATAATGTACCTACCCTATAGCTAGGTGCATATTTGTATACATATAACCTTGTATTATTTACATAAACATATTAATATAATGTCTATATACAATTTAGTAATTTGATTTGGAATGCAAACATTTTAAATGTTTATAGGTATACCCAAAATGGCCAAAATATAATATAATAATATGTAAAAAAAAGTTAAGTTAGATTATAAATACGTTATTTCGCTAATTAATTAATTGATATACATATATTTTATATAAATAATTATTAAAACCTTTCACACTTGATCGGAACACATAGTTATATTATTTAAGAGTTTCAAATAATATTTTAGTCGAAAACTCTTTTTCATTTTATCTCACTACATAACTATAGGACTTGTAAGTAAACTTGAATACAATTAATTTCAGATTTTTCAAATTTGAACACTAGTTGATATATTTTATTTCAATTAAAAAAATTCTTTGCGATTGATTATAGAATATATTAATAATTCATTATACAAAGAAAATAACTAAATTAAACTGTTTGAAATTAATGATTATAACAATATATAATTACATATAATAGGTTAAGTTATAGTAGGTAGGTATGTATAATAACGGAATAACGCAATCTTAATGTATAATACTATAAATAAAAACAATAAAACTTAACGATAAAAGCTTTTTCTTGTATTATCATACATTATGTTATTTTTAATTCAAGCCCATAAACAAACAGAATTGTAATTAAAAAAAATCATGTACACACATATATAATAAACGGCGATAATATATGTATAATATATCTAATAATATTTTATTTGGAATTTCAATCGCCGATTTCGACTGTTGATGGCCATAATAATCTGAATTTTATACACTGAACATAGTAATGAATGTACCTATTGGTTTTAAAATGATACCCGTATCTATTTTTATTTTTATTTGAGTCCATTTCGTTTCGGAATAGTAAAAATGCTTTAGCCTTCAAGTTTGAGAGTGGTTTCTGATAGAAAATCTAATCTGGTTAAGTCTAGTTAAATTTATTTATTTACATTCGCTTTGGAAAAGAATTAAATATAACTGAACAACGTTAGTACTTATTATACCAGCTATGATATTATTAAAAATAAAATTACATAAGTTTTTAAATAAAATTAATTTAATTTTTTTGGTTGTAATTCTAAAATAAAAAAACAGAAATTTAAAATTTTTATCATACATTTATATTGTATTAAAAAAAAAATTTGGTTGCCTATATTTTACTATTTAAAACTTTTTATATTTATAATTTTAGTTTGTTGTTTTATTAATTATTTTATTTTTTTGCTAATAAAATGTTTGGAAACGCGTAATACAAGGTTTCTCCTAAATCGCTCTAACAGTAATTAAATATATATCGAAAAAACAAAATCATAATATTTTAATAAGTTTGAATTTAGAATTTTTTCAAAATTCCTTAAAATCATGAACATTTTGAAATTATTTAGTAGTTTAATATTTATTTATTTTGTTTATATTAATACCTAAGTTATTAAACTATAATACAAGATTCCTCATAAGTTGTAGTTATTGAACATAAAAAATAAAGATTAATGTTAAGCCATACACAAATAAAGTTTTTATACAGTATTTTTTCAGATTCATATTCGTATATTACTCACATATAAAAATATATTCAAAAAAATCTAAGTTTAAAATCTTCCTTACAGCACAGCAACTTATCTCAGGTTTTTTTAAACGCATTTTATCGATTTATAAAAATATAGCATTAATTCAAAATGGGTGTCACTGTTCGCCAATGTAACGATCTAATAATATGATGATAAAATTTGAAACAAGCTTGTTATTAGCTCACAAGATAATACCAGTTATTGTGTAATTTGAACTTAAAATATTAATAAAAGAAAAAAGAAATATGTATTGTAGATATTAAATGTAAGTATTAGTGATGGCTATTCACTTTAAAAAATAAGTATAAATTATATTTAAAGTCGTGCGATATAATATGTATGTTATGTAGTAAATGACCATGTATATTATACAGTTTAAAATGAACATTTTTGCAGAAATTAAATTTACTCGTTATAATCATAATGGTAGAGAACAATTTATCATCTGCCGTTTAATTATACTGAGTAAATTTAATATTGTGCCGGCCTTGTACGTCACTGTTTCAATGGTATATAATAGTGATGTTTTGTAAGAAGTGTAATAATGAAATCCGTCAATTTTTATTATTAATATAATATCGTTTGTTTTTTTTAAATTATATACTCGTATCGAATGTATTATTTATTTTGTATGTGCATGTACATTTATTTTTCAATAGGAATTCATTCTCATTTAAATTTCAATAATGTTCTGTAAATCTCAATTAACTATACGAAGACATATGAATTTTACATATATCAATGCATTATACGCTAAAATGTTTTTATCATTTTTTTTTTGTGTTTTCATCAAAAAATTGTTGTTTATTTAAAAAAAACTAGGAAAATATTTAGTCTATACAATAATTAAAAACAACGAATTCATTTTTGTGAAAACGGCTCGATGAAAATGTACGTCCAGTAACACTACTTCAGATATTTATCTGGGGAAATGTCATATACGTTTTTACTAGTGCCAATATTTTTTAATGATAACAAAACATCATTTTTAATCTACTTGTAGTACTGGTGCTACAGAAAGTCCTAAGTTTATATAAAAATGGGATGGAAAATAAAGCTTAGAAAGTATAGTTTTATTAAAAAAAAATTTAAGTTTGTATGTAATTGGGCCGCAATTATGAAAAAAAAATTACGACGGGAATTAATTAACAACCATACGTTTTTAATTAGAACGTATTAATACTCTCATTATAATTAATGGGGAGAGTTATACTGAGAAAAATAGAAAAAAGATTAGATATTAAGGGATTTGGGTAATGTGTATACTGTATTGTGTTAGAGTGAAATTATAAATAATGAATGGAAGTAATACCTAATGCATACATAGTAAGAATTTGAATAAGAGTGCGATTGTTAACTTAACTGCTTGAAACTAGCTTATAAACGTAGGTTAATTCATCAAAGGATAGGGAACAAAACAAATTTAGGTTTGAGATCTTAGTGTATCCCAAAATTTGTATTTCGTAAGTCATTTATTACGAATCAGTTGATGTTTGTAGAGATTTATAAATGTATTAGGTATTAAAAGAGATATATAAACGGACAAAATGTTTAAGTTAAAAATTATTATTTTTTAATTGAAATTAATTAGTGTAATATGGGTAGTCTTCTCTTGTCTCTTTACACGGAAATTAAACTTTAGGTTAAGTTAGGTCTAATAAGTATTATTATACCTGAATGTTGATAAATTTATTTTACATTCTTTTTTTTTTTTATCCAAACCAACTTTGAACGATTAGATAGGTAATAGATATTTCTACATCAATAGAGGACTAAGTATATTATCACAACTATGTAAAAAAAAAAAAAAAACAATTTTCAAAACAAGAATAAATGAAAATGTAAAAATATAGTATAGCGTGCATAGAGTGATAGAGATTTACTTATACACTTAAGAACTATTTGAATAATTATAAATTATAATCATTAGTTACTAGGTAAACATTGTACATATTTATTATATGTATATATTTTATTTGCTTGCACTCAATGCTCAACAAGTCTTACAGTTCTCTTCGCCAGAACTGAAAACAGGTACACCTAGGTATATATAGGCATCAGTATTATAAAAAATACCGAAATGCGAAATAGAATTGGGTTTCCATCGAATTAACTTATTGAAAAAGAAAACGATCTTTGCCATTTTTTTTTTGTGTACCTTTTGTGTAATGGAATATAATATTATATTCGTCCACCCACGCGTGAAAGATGTGCGATAAACCTCAGTTAAGGTATATTCCTATTTAATACTGTGGTCGTCTGCGTTTAACACATATGTTTTGAAAACATTTGTAATATAATATCATTATAAACGGGTCGCGCTCACTCGCCTTGAAAGCCAATGGTAAAATCGATTTATCGTATGATCAATAGTGTATATATTTATACATTATATTTATGAATGTCATATTATTCAATCGTTATGAATTATACGTCAATGATGTGAGCATAATATTATACAATATACATAATAATAAAGAAATGTAAATTTTAACACCTCGGTTTTTCGACTTCATTTGTATCGGAATAATGAACTCGAATCGTTTAATATCATCGTTGTGTATGGAACTTGGGCACACGACACTTATTACAAGGCAAACGGCTATCGAATTTATAGTATTTTGCACTTTTTAATACAAATACCATGAAATACATAATAATATTATAATAGTATAATATCACCACTGTGCAGCAGTAATAAGGCGCGCCGTGTACGGTGAGTTAATAGTGTATAATATTATTATAATATGCTGCAGGCCTGCAACTCTTAAAACTAGTTTTAAGCTGCATAACGATTTGCGGTAAGTATTCATCGAAATCGGGGAGCAATATTAAGAACCAGGAAAAAAGGGTGACAACAATAAGACAGATAGATCAATGCAAAGTCTTTGGGCCTAACCTGTTCTTAAATGTTCACGCGATACGCACAAGTGTAAAATTCAGTTTTACGTTTTTGCAGAAATTTAATTAATTTAATCTAATTTTCTGATAACCACATTTTACATTGAATATGAAAAATAAAAAAAGTATTAATCATTTTATTATAAAATCATAATAACTAGTTACTGTAGCAATGAATCGAAAGAACTAGCGGACTCACAGGAGAAATGTATAAGAATCTATTCATAGTATATTTTATTAAAATTATTAACATACAGTGAATCCTAATTTGTTTATAAACGTCCGAAATAGTTCTACTCAGATTATTATTTTCAATTTTTTAACACTATTTTAATATTACTTATTTTTTTAATATTATTATTTAAATAATTATTCAAAATACAGGTTATATAATATTATAATTTATGAATAATATTGAATTATGTAACGTCATTATAAATTACTCGTTGATTAGTATTAATATTATAGTAAAATAATTGTAAAAAAAAAAAAAACCCGTAAAAATTTAAAACAAAATAATATATTGTTTTTGAATACAAATTTAAACTTTTAATTTTGTTGAAATTAATTAATTCATTTTTTAATGACAGTAATTCTTTAATTTTAATTTTTTGAGACTTATTTTTGTGAACTTCGCAGTTTAATATATATTTCAGCTTGAAACTATTTTTAAATATCCACAAAATTAAAAATATTTTTGAATTTTCCAAAATTATAACGTCACATTTTGCAATTTACAACTCTTTGTAAATATCAGGAACCAATTTGGATACAGCCAAAATATATCACATCATAGATTTGACGTATCACATCTTCCTATAAAATATCAATTTACATATTGAATTACACTGATAAACATGTCAATAATCGCCGCAATGGTGCTGGCCGCTGGGTAGGTATACACAACATGTATCTATTATAGTATTGTGAATTATGATGATTGATAGTTGTATATAATTTATGATACAATAAGTATCGTCTGCGTTTAAAAAAAAATTGTAGCCTCACATCTCCATCGCACCACACACAAAATGTCGGGTCATTGGAGTGCATACCACCCGATAAATATTATTATATATGCAATATGCCTTTGGTTTTATAACATTAAATCAATGATAATACCTACAAATAATATACAATATATATTCTGCGATGTAAACACGTCTGATAATTTGATAATCATTCATCGCTCATTATAATCGTAGCCCGTAGGTAACTTATATAATAAAATATACACGTGCGTGAAATTAGCGCACCCCAAGTATAAGATCAAATTATTTGAAAATAATTTAGTCATTTTGAAAATATTTTCAAATTGGATTTCAGAATAAGTAAATTATTTATCAGTCCAAATAAAAAAAAAATCAATAAGATTTGAGAGGGTGGTTGAAACTTTCCGCAGTCTGTCTCACGTTTTATATAGCCAAGCCAACGACTTCGAAATTATATCGATAATTTACAAATAATTAATTTATAGTATGTAAGTATACATGTAGTTCTGTACACTAGGAATACCATCTATGCACACCTCATGCTCTCACTGTAAACGATAATATTATAAATATATATTATGTGCGCGTTCGTGTATACAAGTCGTCTTTCTCTCAGTGTATACATGTATACAATATGGTATATTATAAATATAAATATAATTATAAATATTATAAATATATAGGTATGAAGTATGCATAGTACAGACCGCCCCCTCTCTCCTATCGAGTTATAGCCATCGTATTAAGTGTTCGGTATGGTATAGTCCACCCGTTGCATATGAAAATTATATTATATACACGTATCCTATAGAATGTATTTAAATTAAAAACTCGCGCCGGTTTGATTATTTCGGTTGTGTTTTTCTTCTTATTCTCATTACGATGTTTTACGCGATTATATGGGTTTGTTTTCGCATAACCTTGGCCTTAGTCGCGTTTGCGGGATCGTGAATGGCATATTGTTTTTCGTGTCGGGTTAGCGCCGTCGGTACGTACACGTACCAACAGCCATACGCATATTATAATACACTTATAAACATGCCTTTATACACACACGCTTTATTATATAGGTGTGTGCGGTGGTACGCGCGTATGTTATACTCGTATGCAAAACTGAAAAAGACGAACGATTATTATGTGATATAATATGTATATATTTATTATAGTATATACGTGCGTGCTTATGCAAGTACTACGTATAGAGTGCAGTATTTTGTTTTCTATCACACCCCCCCGCCATCGGTCGTTTTAGAATTTGTCACGTCTTACTATAATGTTTTTTCGTTATTATTGTTTGTTTTCTTTTTTTGTCAAGCCTCGTCCCATAATTATTTGGCCGTATGATTATGGGCCAACCAACCGCGTTAACGAGAGAAGGTCAAGAAGACCGCGATAATAGACCGCACGTGTTTGATGGTAATATGTATATTACTCGTATATACAATAGTATTATACATATATGCGTGTGTGTCCAATTCAATTTGCTCTTGTTTTGTTCTGCACGAGTATTTTAAATAAATCTAAAAAAGGGGGAGACGTCACAAGTATGTAAAAATTTCAGTGTTAACGTCTTAATATTTGTAAAATATAACAATTGGTCATATTGTACTTTTTACATTGACTAAACAGTGAACCCATAAACTAAAAAGAAATACATTACATTTGTGTGGAAATAGTATATGTGCCACCTACTTATCTATATTTTTTTTTTTTTTTAATCAATCAAATTTATTTAACTAATCAAGTGAATTGCATTAAAGTATTTTTAATCTTATTTTCAGTTTTTTGTGGTTTATGGTTTAATGATATATATTTTTTTTATGAGGAAGAGGTAATAGAAGAGTTTTCTATTAATGGCAATCTTTGTTAAATATTAGTATATTATTAATACAATAGGAGGCTATAGGGGCTAAATCCTCCCCCTTAGTCCGGAGGTACCTACTTAAAATATTTCAAAGCTTAGACGTAAAGAAAGACGTACAAATCGACATACGCAACGGATAAGGCAGTAACTCCATTTTATTGTACATAACGTCTTTGATTGATTTATGCTACTATCAGTTTCGTTGGAAATCGTTATGTATTATGCACATTGAACAGATGTATAAAAATACATGCGTATAAGCTATAAACATACAGAGACGAACTTAGGAGTCTTGGAGCCTAAATTAGCTATAAAGAAGGAATCTTTTAAAAATATATTTATACAAACTCCTTTTAATGTATTGCTTTTAAAACTGTATAAAATGCGATTTCAATACACATTATCATTTTATATATTCATAACAATATTGTGTGATATAATATTCCAAGTTACTTCCTACTTTATAATACTATTCTAAAAAGCATATTTCTATCTAAGTATTAAAAAATAAATAAATAAATAATATTCTATACCCAAAATACTTTTCCACGATGATCCATTTTGTAGGGTATTTTTTTTCGGTACTTGGCCGGAGGCCTGGGCCCTGGAAAGATAAGGGCCTCTAGATAACTACTTAGTTTACCTGGATAGATGTTTGGCACTTTAAACATAACGTATTTATATGTCTGTGGTACTATATGAATATGTTATCATTACTTGAGTTTATTTAAGTTTAATATACATATATGTTGAATATTATTTATTCACTATAAAATTTAAACTTAATGCCAATGCTTAAATTTACTGGAACTAAATTTTTCATCTAGTCTCCCCTCCTTATTTCATTTTTAGATCCGCGCCTGTGGATACTAATAGGTTTTAAAAAATTATAATAATATTCAACAAATTTACGAATAAAATGTTTATGTAATTATTGTTATATCTTTTGATTTATAAACTACTTATATATAGGAATAATAAGTAAGTATGAAATATTTAATACCCCAAACCTATATAGAAAATTATATTTTATACCTAAATTTAGAGATATTATTACTATTTATAAATGCTAAATAATAAACTGTGTACATACCAAAATTGTTTAATAAAAACTTCACGAAAAAATATCATCCTATTATAATATTTGAATTATTATTGTTTATTCGTTACATAATATATAAATATTATGTATATATATAAATATATTGTACAGCATTTCGCAAACAGCCGAATGTTTAAAAATAACGACGCGATAAATTCTAAATATTACACAAACATAGGTAGCTGTTTGCACTTCATGCATATTAAAATATTTTAATAAGAAGGATACTTTACCTAATAATCTAATATATATTATGTTTTATTTTTACCACGATCCCAACACGAAGATGATGATGAAAAAGCATATACATATTATACCTGTGAACCGTATTGATTATGACCGTGACGCAATCGTCGATTATTAAAATTTTTCAACAGGTTATTACTATGGTATTATGTAAATTGCTAATAAAAAGTCGATAAATCGATTAAAGCGCTCCTCTCTAAGATCTGCCTCATCTGACGCCGCCGCCATGTTAAACGCGAATACTGCTTATACAAACTCGTTAATATTGATCACTATCGTATAATTCTTATGATAATAAATATAAATAATATAATATTTAATGTATATAATATAGCCATGTAAATATTGTGAAAACATAAAAGTAAGCACTATGCATATACGTTGGAGAGTGTCATTGGAAACCATTCTGAATTTAAAAAATATATGAAAAGACGAGTTTCTATTGTTTTAAAACCTACATTTGTAAATTTGGAAGTGTTATAATTCTTATAAAAACAATATCGCTTACCAATATAACATTGGTAGTATTTCATATTTTAAATAGTGTATAGTATAGAGTATCGTGTATGAGATTATTGTAGGTAATCTAACAAAGATTAGATGTTTATACTTAACCAAATGACTAAATAAACCCACAACTGTTACGTCTGAAATAAATTTATAATAATATTAATATAATTCTGATAGTTTAGTTAAAAATATACCATGATAGGTATAATCGTTTAAAAATGTTGTATTTTGAATTCATATTAAAATATTATTGTTGGAAGTAACTATTAATTTAGATGCTATTTGTTAATGTAACAGGTATACTTTAATTCTTAAGTTATCTACATCAACGCAGTTAAAAGAGATAAATTTAAACTACTCCACTTAAATGTATACACTACTAATGAATATGTACCGTTTACTTAATTATCACAACTATTAAGATATTTCCGTGTCAAGATCAGAAAAGTACTTTAAGCGTTGCTACTACAAAATATTATGTAGAATTTCAATTTTATAATTTCTTTTATAGGTACATACAATAATTACAAAAGCGTGGTCTCAGAGTCATACTAAAACCACCAATTTGTGAGTAATATTATAATATACTAATATTAGTAACTCTTATGTTTAATTATTACCTAATAATAAATTATATATTTCAATGATTGGAATGTTGTTTATAAAATATTAATTTGAATTTTGAATATAACATTATAAAAATAAATTTCGTACAAATTTACACGTTTTGTTAATTCATAATAAATCAAAATAAATTTTTTATTATATACCCTGAAATTTTTAATCTTAAATATGAATTAATTTGTTAATTTGTATCTTATATATTGAATTAAAAAATTTAATTTATTAAAGAAAGTATAAAAATATGTTTTGTTTAAATCCATAAAATTTTAAAATATTTTGAATAATAAAATATACACATATTGGTACATGCAGTAATTGTTTATATATCATATAAATAATCAATTATAATTAAAATTTGTTTCTGATAAAATAAAATAAAAATTAATATACCTAAGGATTATACTGTAATGTATCTGAATAGATAAGCAATATTGTTTTGATATTTTCGTTATGTTATATACTTATATGTATTAAAATATTTAAAAATAAAATAAATATATATATAATTTATCAAATGTTTAATCGTGAGTGATAAACGCTCGCCAATACGTATCATACAAATAACGATTATGATATATTATCCACCTAACTATGAATTTCATATCTAGTCCTATAACTGAACATTCAAAATAACAACTCACTCCAATATGCATCAATATAATTTTCATATGATGACTAAACTAAATACTTGAAATAGTTTAGTACTCGATATACTCAAATTGAACGTTTTACTGACATACATATTATAATAATACATAGAGTCAAACAACAAAAAGGTACATACAAGTTTATGATTTTTTTCTTCAATATATTTGTTCTGTAAACACAAACATTAAAAAAGAAATATTTATTTTAAATTTTATTGAATATAATATTTACGTATTTTTGTTTGGTTTTTATTATAAATAATAATAATAATAATGATAGAAAAAATAGGTAAAAGAAGTATGTAAAATATAGACGGTCACGATTTATTATTTCGATAGACCATTGTTTCGAACTCCCATATAATATATAATTTTTTTCCCAATTTCTACACTATTAGCATCTTACGACTGTATACTATTTGTAGACTACAGTTATGGTTGTATCACATCGATATGTAAATCGTATTTGAATATACAAAACTTAACTATACACTTAAAAGTTATACAAAGTATTAAAAAATTAACGTGATTTACTGTAGTGTTCAGTGATAACTGATAAAAGAGTGATGACAATTATCAAAATTCAAAATTTTCGAATATTCGGTGAACGACGTTGGATGATAAGCAAGCCCATGAAATACGCAAGTTACCAAGTTTAATTCTGGAAGCTGGATTAAATTTTATTTAATGACTAAGCGTAAATGTAAACACAAAGGGTTTTGGATTTCTCAACATAACCGCTAGTGATTTCTATTATGCACCGGGGTGGTTAAAGTCTCTTTTAGAAAATTAACTTACAGCTATGTGCGTGTGTGTAACTCTGGTGCCACTAAAACGATGTTTTTTATTACTATACTTTATGTCTTTTTTCCTATTTTATTGTAGACATATATTCTATTCAAATCCGATTTGATATGGATAATATATCTACTAATAACGTTCTAATAACGATTTTTCGGTTGTTTTGTAAAACAGTCCCGTATATTATAATAGCAAAAATTCTATAAATATATAAATATATATATATATATATATATGCGTAATGTGTTATTATATAATATATATTATAAATAACAAAAACATATGTGTTTGTACGATTTGACTGTGACCTCTGTTCCAATTGCATTCCGATTCATTAACAGAAAGCATAATATAATTATACTTACTCATGTGTCAATAGGTAGGTATGTCATCCAATGTTAAAAACAAAGTTTTTATCTAAGATTATCGAAGTAAACGAAACAATGTAAATAATATGTATATATATATTATGTTATCGGAGGTAGTTTATGTCAAACAGATAAACGGTATACATGGGAACATTATATAATAAAATTATAAAATAATACACAACATTTAATATAATCTAAGCAAGAGAAAATATGTTGAACCATTATCAGTTATTTTTTCAAACTTAGGTACCTACTACATATTTTTTAAAAACCACATCTATGTTAAAACACAGTGTGTACCATATTAATATAGGTGCATATACTATAATATAGACAGTACAAATTGTATAAATAAATTGCAGTTAATTTTTTTAACATGTTAATATTATGTATACTACATCATATTCTACGGTTTACGACATCTCTGTAAAAACAAGATTTATAACGAATATGTACATTAAATCTTTATAAAAAAAGATTTTGCAATATTTTAATATTATAGTATATTATTAAACATAAAAGTGGTCAACATTTAAAATTTATTTATATTTAATCCCCGATAAAACTCGAATTTTCAAGATCATAATAATTATAAATTAAAGATCTAGTTTAACACGTTAAGTCTAAAATTAATTTTGTCCAATTATAATATGAACGTTAAAAATAAATTAACAAGTCAACAAAAAAAAAAATCTATATATCATTTTATTTACAGTTTTATTGAACATTTTTAAATAATATTAATAGACACTCAACACTTCTATAGTTATGTTCTTTATGCTATATCATAATATATATTATATATAATACATATATATTGAAGAAAATAATTTAACAACATTTTTTTCATGAAGTATTATGTACAATATTCATATAATTGCATTAGGTTCATAAATACTATAAGCAATTACGTGTTTTCCGACAAGTAGTGGTCTTTTAAATGACGTATAATATAGAAGGTTTAAAAAATGGTTAGCAATCTAATTTCGGCATTATTTTGTTTATTTTTATGTTTTGTTATACTGTTAGGTTTGGACTGAACATCTCGTGGACCTTGCGTTTAAAACTTGATTGTCGACTCTACCCATTTGAAGGCTACTCACCCCGAAAAAATAATCGCGTTTGTTGTTTTAACTTTTTAACAAGTGGTAATGTATAAATTGTTCCACAAATACTAATATTACATTTAGATTTACATTTATTTCATGCGGTATTATACTAATATCTTTCAGTTATACATTTAAATATTTGTATTTTAATATTTAATAATAGATATACTATGCATAAAATGTACTTTACCAGCAAGTCCCCCAAAAATCAATAATAATATTAATCTAGGTACTCTTAAATAAGCGAAATGCTAAAAATTCAACTCATTAACACTCGTTTATTTTTTATTTATTGCATTTTAAGTTTTTAAACACTCGCCTAAATAATTTTATTCAACTTCTACCATTGCATTGTTTTATCTTAAAATAATACAAAAATCGTTGAATAATATTTTAGTACTGCACCTAGAAATTTGATCTCAAAATTATAGAGAGGAAACAATCACTTATAATAGTTATAAGTGTATATTTACTTTGTCCATACTTATAGTCTAAAAATATCAGAACAATAAAACAATGAATATATCATTGTGATTATATTTATTTTTATTTACTTTTTAAAATAAAAATAAAATAATAATATGCACGCTTATACCTTTTATTTTTAATAACCAATATCCTATGATTTCAAAACGTATACAAAAAGAAAATATTATTTATAGAATAATAAATAATAATATATTATATTTTACACAGATACTTATTACTTATTTAATAATTATATTTTTTCATAAAGTTAAGCATAAAATTATGTTTTATGCCCATATTATTTAGACCGTCAATTAATTACAATTAAAATAATAGGATGTGACAGTATATACAATAATTGTATCGTCTAAACTTTAAACCATACATAATAGTGTTAATACACTTTTTATTTAATTTTTTTTTTTACAATTTAATATAATTAATGTTCGATTAGATATAACTTTAATGATTTACACAAGTATAGATATTCAAATATTTGTACCAATGGTTTACTAAAAAATATGTTTTGTAAAAAAGTACAAAAAAAAAAGATTTTTAAATTGCTGTGAAATGGGTCGTTCCTCGTTGGAATTCAAATGACTGTATAGAATTTAAAACCGCTAAGAATAAAGAATCCAATTGAGCAGGGGATTTATCCAAATCAGTTCCAGTATTTTGTGAATATAATATAACGGTCTGTAGTTTTAAAATACATATCTTTATCATACCGTTGTCCGTTAAATAACTCTTAAATAATACTACAGTAATATGACTACTGTAATACTGTCGATGTGTATACATACCATTTAATACGATACGATACAATATTATGTAACACTATGATCTACACATTTTATATATTTTTTACTATTATTTTTATATATAATACTACTTAAATTTATTAGAAAATTATTATTTGTTAAATTGCTTACGCCATATATTATGTTTAACTGTAAATAGATTTACCTCACATGCTCATACAAAACTTTAATATTATAATGTATAGCAAATTATAGGTATACATTTATATTAATTCAAAATATTATTAGCAGTTAAAGTAATACACTTTACATGTAACGATATCGGAACTTAAGATAGCAAAAGTGTAATGATAATAATATTATATTATTATTATATTATTATTTACGTAATATTATAATATAAAATAATATAGTGTTATATTTATATAACTATTAAAGTAATGAAAAAAAAATAAAATTATATTAATTCAATAAGGAAATAATTTTATAGAATACATTTTTTTTTTATTATTAAAATATTATTATCGAGATAATATATCTAGTAGTTAATAGTATATAGTTTAATAATTATTAAACGAAAGCGTATGTATATGGAATAAAAACACAAACAATTTCTATCAAAACTTTATATTATATGCCCTACACGTTATATTGTTTCAACATGCAATAACTATATAAATGTATTATATAACATATTATTATTTACAAAGTATCTCATTTATTGTACTTGTCTTTAACCTCTCCTGTTTAAACATAAACTATTTAAATACTTAATGAAAATGGATTGTTAATTCAACTTTTATGTGTTTTGATGTTTTGGTGGTTTTTCCCAGATTCTTTGTGTCTGAGTCGTGTGCATAAAACTAGGCATGGAAATTTAATAGAATACAGTGTTAAGTATTTGAAAAAATTTGGAAAATGTTAATTTTTAATAGGAGATGATTTATCCTCCATACATATTTGAATTTGTTGGGGAAGAAAGAGTGTCTTGAAAACTAATAGCTTTTGCAAATGTATGCAATTGTATTGCTATTAATCCGAAATAGTAAAAAATTGAGTCTCTAAACTAATGCTCGTGGTAAACTATTAATTTATTCGATTATATATTTATAATGTTACATATCCCGTAATCGACGTTTTATGAACCATATTTTTATTAGAATTGTATGCGATTTATCGTGTATACGATAATAATTAATACTCGGCCCGTAAATATTATATGATGTACATAATTATATAATGTTATGTCGTTTATGATTCTTTTCTGTCTACTAATGTTTTATTACTATATTTATTATATAAGATAATATCGTAATCCGACGTTAACGTAGTAAAATGTATTATAAAATATTAAAATCTATCACATATCATAATAATCATATATCTGGTATGCTGGTATAATATTATACGATGATATGCATATAATTTACATTGTGCTAAAATTTTCAATTACAAAATTATTTATTTTATTATTACGTGAACAGTAATAAACAAGCTAGAAAAGCTCACCCAGCAAACGTTTTAAATTCACGATTTCTAAACGTATCTTAATACAGAACAATAAACTATAATAACACATAAAATTTAAAAAAAATTAGGTAACCTTTATATTTTGCCATTTTGGTACCTATTTTTCAATTTTTGCTGATATGAATCTATATAAAACATTAATACTTTGATATTTTTAAATACAAATTTACTTCGAATAGAACCGTAATAAAATCTTAATATTAACAATCATCATAATTATGTATTACAGTAACTATGGACAATAAATAAATATTTTAAATGTATCTAACTTACTATGTATTGGCTGGTAACCTAACGGACTGGCGGGATGGCCAGAATGGGGATATATACGTAAGATGCTCTAAACTTTTGTTAAGAAACCTAAAAGGAATAAATTTGACTTGAAAAAAACATTCAAACCACTTTTTAAATCGTCAGAAGATATTTGAAATCTTGTTTATACACGTGACACGTCGTAATTCGTTATCAAAAATCATATATTATGTTAGAATTAAATATTAAGTACGTAAAACTACTGAAATAATATGGTAATTTTACACGTATACCACTATATATATATATTATAATATCCTAATTACATTTTAAGCGCCTTTCACGATGCGCCAAGCATTATTATTTTATACAGTATATATCACCGCCATGAATTGATTTATAGTTATAATGATATAATATTATCTCATCGGCCTCGTCCCATTTGCATACCATATCTCATCGATGTATCGAACATACACCTACCTACTGTGTATACGGACAAACGGGATAACGCACGACGCGCTTGTAAAATATATCGATATATATGGTCATCGCGCGATAATTACATTTCGAGAAATCTCGTCGTGCCCGACGGGTGTGTGTGTGTGTGTGTGTATGTCATTATAAGTTACACAGTTCGGCAAAAACGACCAATATATAGGTACCTACTCAATAATATAATACCTACTTATAATAGTCTATCCGTATATATAGGGTGGTTCGTGAAACGCTTGCTATTGCCTTTTATAATTTATGTTTTAATAGTGCATTTATTTAAATTTCAATTTTTAAGTTAATTTAAGAAAATTGTTTTAAATAATTTGATTTCTATACCATCTAAGAAGCATTATACAAATTAATTTCGCTCATTCTATTGTTAAGTGCAATACTTTTTATAAATATTATGATGAATCTAAATAGAAATTTCAATAAGCAGTTTTTAAATTTTTTAATCTAATACTTGTACTTAATGCAAAAGGATAATTTAATACTTAATGGTTTTATATAAAATATAAAAAAATTTGAATATATCTAGCGTATAGTAAATACATAGTATAATATATGTACCTATTACCTAGACTATTTTTAAAAATCATAAAATTATAATAATTTAATATTAATATTACTAAAATGTTCCCATAATCTTATCCTTATTTCTTAGAGCTTATATAATATAATTTAACTATTTAGAAACTATTTGTTTAAATTTGAATTTAAAAATATGCAAATTTTCCAAAAAAAAAAAAATAAAAAACATTTCACAAAGAACTTTGAATCACCATTAGAAACTTTTTAAATAGCAAAACAATTTAAATATTAAAAAAGTTATAAGTTTTAATATATATATTATCTGAAAATTTCAAAAATTAGAATTTAAATACATTTATTATTAAAATAATATTCACCACGTTTGGTCAACACCCTATACATACACACACACGCACGTTCTAACACAAGAGTATAATGTATCAAGAGCTTTCGCGTTTTGTCGGCAAAAACCGGTCGAAAATCTACGGCGGCGGCGAAATTGTAGCCGAAAGCAAAAACGGCGAAAGTAAATTTATTCCCATTGTTGTCCGTCCGACTGCCACGCCGTAGTACAGGTCGTTGGCATTTGTTTTTATGTATTTTTTTTCTGATTTTTCTTCCCTTATCATTCATCGCACTATCAGTACGTACTACGCATACATAAAAATATAATTCAACTTTAGCATATCGATCTTGTCGATATCGATACATCCACAACATCGAACCGAATGATCTTCTCCAAGCTGCGATAACCAAACACGTAGTTGAGTTATACACTTCTTACATATAAGCGTATTGCCAAGATTTCTGTTTAGAGGGAGGGGTGTTTTATTTTTATATTTAAATATAACATATAAGAGTGGGATACTCTTAAATCTTCATTGTAATAATCCATCTTCATATATTAATAATATCAAATATAAAATCATATGACAACATATTTTATAGAAATCCAAACAAAACACACAACCATACATAATATTACATTTTCCGCACAAATAAAATCAATAAGAGATTTTGGCGTTTCAACACACAAAACATTCCCCCTCTACCCCCGACTGCGCTGTTGTCTATACACGTCGGACGGCTTTTTTTACTCACAGATAAATAGATAAATATACACGATTGAACTATCATTATTGTATTTCTATAGTTCTCGCGAACCGGCCAATAGAATAAGTATAGTAATAATCATATTAACACAATAATTATAATAAATAATAATATGCCTGTGCTCGTATACATGTGAGAAATGAGGATTGCGACACCTCGGTCTGGGGCTCGGAGAATCACGACGAAATCCCGACCGTCCGATGTACAAGTATGACGTATATATATAATATTATATATATATATATATATATATATAAGTAGGTACTTGTGTCCGATGGTCGTTTTTTTCCTTCTTCTTTTTCTATTCACTACGTAGCCACAGGCCGACGATGACGACAAAAGCCGAAGGACGGAGACTCGCGGCGTAGAACGTTTTCACCTGAGAAGACCGCATCACACACACACACACACTTACACGCTTACACGATGACACGGCGTTGACCCCGTCTCTTCTGCAGGAGACGATAACGCTCCGGGTACCTATAAATATACGTTTATTACGATTTTACTTACCGTGTAACGTCCACGCCTGGAGTAATCTAAGTACCAGACGACGACGACCTGACTGTAATCCGATGTATAACATGATATTATTACGTTCTATCCATATGGCTACACGCTTGAACATTGGCAAATCTCTGCTATTATGCGCTATAATGCTCGTATAACATTATTATTATTATCATAATAATTATTGCTATTTTCCGTTGTTGTGTGCGGTATACCTATCCCAAGCGTACAGATAATATACGCAGACGGATAATAATTATTTTCCGATACGTTTTCGTTCTCGGACTGCAGCGTATTACGCGTACTAAATAATAATAACAATTGCGTTAGTATTTGCCCCCCGGCCAAATTATGTTTTTTTTTTTACGAAAAAATACGTAACACGCGTGTTTCGAAACGTTTATCGTGGTCTAGCTATATTTTATTCATTTTGTTTACGTATACATCGTATAATCCCATTATAAGAACAATAGTATATACAAAATATATAATACATAATATTATAAATCGTTATCGTTACGACTTATATGAGTTATAGCAGCGATTAGAATAGTAATCATTTGTATTTGTCGACGACTTCTCTTTAATGTTTTCGAATTATCGTTTTAGCCAAACCATGTTAATAGCTGAACGTTTGCTGTATAAATATAGTTGAGTGATAATCGAAATAATTAATAAATACGTTTCATAATGTCAAAATGGCATGGGCATCGTATCGTACGCAATAGTACCGTTTCTTGACACAATAATATTATAATTTGTTTTTTATTGTAATTTATTATAACATCACATTTATATGTGACATAGATAATATGATAATTTATTTCGATAGTAACTTATTTCATAGGTAAATTGTCGAGGCGTGCACAAAAGTGACATCCATATATTATGTGCTTCCCGATGTCCGTATAGATAGTACTCGTAGTATTGAAAACCCGAAATCAGTTGAGAATTAGAAACTATTTGTTAAAACCAGTACGTAAAAGGACATTCGTTGAAGAACACGTTTTTAGTTTTTACTCGATTTACCTAGTTTTTACTCAAATTCTAATTCTAATATACTAGATGTAATATATTAGTGAAAATGATTTCCAACTATACACATCTAGTTTTTTTCTAAAAATATGAATTTCGAATTTTCATTTATATCGTTGATTTTTTTACTGATACTCTTATGAAGTATACGTACATTATTATTAAAATTATAATTCATGTTAATTATTATTAATATCTTTAACAGCTTAACCATTCGTATTAATTTAATCAAACATTGAAAGTTCAAGTATATAATAATAATCATTTTTATAATTATTATAATTTATAAGTATGTATTTAATAATTACTTTAATGTATCGATTTATTCTCTCAAATTCACTCTAAGTAGACGTTGTACGAAGAAGACTCTATCATTTACACAGTATTTTGAAATGTGTACACATTTCTCATGTAAAATATAATAATATGTAGGTATATTAAATTTCCTAGTTAGCAAATATTACGCTAGACAACATTATAACTATTTGGGTTTATACTTACCTAACTATTAGGTAATATTTAATAAGAAACTGAAATACCCATTATTCAACTATCGGGAAATTTACTTGTACGTATTTGAAGATGATAGCGTAAATGTAAAAAAAAAAAAGTCTATTAGAATCGCACCTACACTACACATACATGTATGTGATAAGTATACACGTATATAGAAAACCACACCATTCACAAACACCACACCCGCAAGTTTGCTAATATAACCGATGGAAATATCTGATTGTTGCTAAAAAAAATATATAAAATATAATATGTACCTATATAAATGCTGTGTTTGTAATAATAAAACCCACGCGAGTGCTGAACGGAAAAGGATAAATGAAATTATTAAGAAGCACCACACAATCTATTTTGCCACTGCAATTATTATAGACTGACGATTACACGCACGACGCTACAAAGTTGCGTTATTGGTTTCGCAAATGGAATAATATTTTAAATTTTAATTGGAAACATATGGCGTTAGAAACAGTATTTGGAAATCGAAAAATAAATACGTTTTACTACACTAATAAGTGTGCAGTCATCATTTTTCGAAGTCAACTCCATACCATCACTTGTTTCTGTTTATTTTATAAAATAACTTCTCATATTTAATTTTCTTCGTAACATTTATAATTATTTGCATGTATTGTAACTGCACGGTATTGCGGATTGAATGCCTGTTCGGTTTAAGGTATCACAACGGTTCATTTGTTATTTCCATAATTTAAATGAAGATGATCAAATAAACAAGAACTACTAACCGGTGTAGATCCGGTTAACCGTTAATATTTTTATAATATAATATTTGTATTTACATTTTAGAAAAAATACGAATAATAAATGGTCTTATACAAACACGCGAGGTTGTGTACCTACGTCGTTGTCGGTTGGAAAAATTATTAGCTTCTCGCCCGAAAACATTTTTTGAACTCAAATATATAATATTATTATGTTATTACTTATTGGCTATAGGTATATTATATCTATACTGTTCGTGAGCGCGTCTCGCATTTGTTGATTAATTTTTCTGCTCATATTTATACATAACGTCGACTTGTGCAAACCGGTTCATAACTGTAAAGTATTATAATATTCTGTATATTACACGCATATCGCAAAATATAATATAATATATGTATAAAACGACTTCATACATGCACATCATATTCCACCAAGTCCCTAGACCGCATTTAAATAAGCATATCGCAGAAGACGAAATTGCAATCGATTGCTCCGATGTGTTATTATTATATTATGTTCTACCTGTATACCTGTACAGTGTGTATTATACTAGATAAATCTCTATTGTGTTCTCAGAATAGTGAACTTACAACGCATTTTCATGTTATTATTATTATTATTATTGTTTGATATACTACTTGTCGGGATATTACACGAGATACATTATTAAGTAATGGTGAAGGATAAAAAAAATAAACAATTATAATAATTCATTATACACAAGCAACAATTAAACACAAGCCAATGCCGACAACGGAAGCAACGAACAAAATTTACGGCATTCGCGTTAAACATTAGAGAAATCGGTGCGACGGCAGATAACACGTCGTGTATATCTATATTATATAGCTCACAGATAACACACATTGGCTACAAAAACAAAACAATGTAAATATAGGAATGATGATAATGTGAGTGCGACCAGCTATTCTCTAACCTAATCTAACCTACGTCGTACTATAGCAACGCCTCGGTCGTTATCGCCACTGGTATGTGATTGCTTATGACTTGAATGTTATCAAGACCGCCGCCGTTGCTGTTACGGTTAATAGCAAAACAAAAATGCATCCTCTGTGATTATATATATTTTTTTTAATTCACATGCGCCAGTACCGTAGACAGGATTTTTTTCGGGAGGGGGGGGGCTTAATTTTTGATGACCAATTATGGCAACAAATTAAGTTTACACTGTATTTTTGACAATATAAGTCATATAATTATAGATATATTATCAAATAGATCAAGTAAGTGTGATGAGAGTGGCGTTACTTTATCGTCATAAACAATAATTAAATTAATAAAATTATTGTCATCTGACATTTCGATAGGGGGGGGGGGGTGGCTTGAGCACGGAAGCCCTCCTCATGGCTACAGCACTGATATACGCAATGCAGTTATCAATTATTACTTATCAGTCTGTACCTGCCGCTACAATGGATTAGATACCTACATACTTTTAATGTAACACAAGTAACATCTATAATAGGTATACATTTTTGGTTTTTTCAGTATTCTACTATTGCAATACACGCACGATATTGCAATATTATTTCACCATCACGTCGCTATGGATGATATATATATATATAAATGTAATTTGCATATATTGTTTTATATCTATTACCAAATTTGTACATTAATATCATAATATAACGTAAATCATCCAGTGGCCTAAGCACAAGTATGGGGTATTCACCATCCCCTTGATTTTTTCACTGTATAAAAACAAGAATATGTTTTTATAAAATATATAACTTATCGATTGGGTTAATTTCTTTTTGGAAATATCTGTGCACGTCACTGGAATTATCGAACCAACGTTTCGTTATCGACTGTGAGCTATACCATTAAATACATAAACGCATATTATGCACAGCTGACTCTGTTTTCTAATAATATAACGGAATAGCCTTTGCCATGGACCTATTAGGTCTAAACTATAGATTCTTCCATGACCTGTACCTACTGACAGTACATATTATTCGGTCATTTTTACTTTTTCTTTTTATATATATATATAAGTTTAATGTATATTGTAGGAAGGTCATAAAGATTATTATGTACATCATAAATAGAAAATATATCAAAACATACTTATCCACTGTTTATGTCAAAGGCGTTCTTTAATTTAAGTTGGCACATATGTCTTGCTTAGTTACACACACGCTGAATATTACAGAAACACTTACTGCAAAGACAATACTAAGTTCTTCATTAGGTATATAATATTTATTTTATTTAGAGATAAACTTGTCCACTGGGTAGCTAATCCACCTGAATATAATAATAATATGTATAACACATTACATTAATAATAAATACTGTATAAAATCATATACACGCATACAGGATCAATCGCCAAATTGTATATACATATATAGTTTAAACTTGGGTTAAATGGTGGTTTGTTGACGATGAATGTACAATTACTTTTGATGCCAATTTGGCGGTGACGTGAGCTTTGGATGGAGGTTGCCAGAACCACATGGTTGAATATAGCATTGAATATACAATGTTATATTAGCCTCAAACTAAAGCGGTAGATTATTCGTTTTTTTAATAAAAACAAAATTTTATGGACTAATACTCAACAACAACGAGCTAAACGATATATATACATATTATAAACACATATAACACAACAGCTTGTGTATAAGCAGATTTAACGACGAATAACATGATAACAACAGACTCCATGAAGCATAACGCTATCAGAACGCAGTCCAGAGTATTAGGCGGTAGTCAGTGGAAGGAACATTACAATAAGAGATTTTACTTTTATTACGAATGAACCGTTGACTGGAAAGCAGATAATTGAAAAATAAATAGAAAAATAATAAATAATAAATATATAATATATGAAAAAAAGGTTGGTAACGCTCTGCTGTACATTAAATATCGAGTGGGTCACTATTCGAGTGTGTTAAATTTAAATTAAATGATAATATATCATTAAATATTATAAACGGTTAGGAGGAGAGACGGTATTTATGATATAGCTGTTAAAATCATTTATTATACAAAGTTGATGTAATATTTTAAAAACATTACATAATTTATAATATTATTGGTTTTTAATTATTATAATAATATGTATTTGTACCATATTTATCAGATTTTATAACTCAAAGTGTAATAACATCTTTCTGTAAATACCGTAAAACAGTAAAAATAGGTTCATAGTAATTATAGTATACATAATATTTTTAAGTGTTACAGCGTATAGTAAAATTCATAATAATTTAATATACATAACAATTTTAAGTTTCCATGATTAATGTTTTTAAATTATACATATAATTAACATAACGTGTTTTATCATTTAAATAAGTAACTTTGTCCAAATTTAAATTTAAAATATCTATAAACAATAATAATCTTTAAAAATTTTTTTAAATTTTAAAGTTTCAGTTTGAACTGCTTATGAAGAATCTCGTATTACATTTTCAAAACGTATATAAAAAAAAAGTTGTATATATTTGTATGTATAAAATAATTTTTTATAATTTTCACGAATTTTATCAACATTTTAACTTTAAATTCATATAAAAAAATAATATAATTTAAAATACCTATGTCTATCTATTCATAAAGAATGATAAAATCCTTTATACAAGGTTAAGTTAGAACGTTAAGTTAATACATCATGTTTATATTATATATTGTATACATCATACATATTACTATTGATAATAATATAGCATAGGTAGTCACATAATAGGTATATTATGATAAATAGTTTACACGATTACAATATAATTTAAAGTTTAATTTTTAAAATTTCAGTTCATTTTTATAATATACCTACTGATAATTCAAAATATAATTCATCAATATTGTTATTTTAATATGTATGGGCCACGATATGGTAACGTATATAATAATCGCAGTAATGATCGGGTTTGCCTGACTATAATAATTATAAGTTATGTATGTATATAACACGTAAGGCATGGACACACAAGTGTTGTATGTGTATTTTAATTAGAATATTTGTGTAATAAACAATTATAGTATTTTGATAATGTATTACCTACTGTACAACAATACGACAATAAACTAAAAATTAGCATTCACAAATAAATATAATATGAACCTGAAAACTCGTGGATCAACAATTGTAATAAAAAAAAAATTATATACAATAATATCATAGAAAACATTATAGATAATAAATAAAATGTATTAAATCGGAAACGTGGGTACACGCAAACAAAGATAGCGCAGTCTCTTCCGGTCAAAGCTGCGTGTTGCCTTGACACCGAATAAATTATTCGTTAAATATATATTAATACAATTAATATATTATAGATGTCATCTATATCCGGTCGTCGTCGATGCCATACACTTGCACTTTAACCGGAAAATGCTATAGGGTCGACACTGCTGACATTTTTATTCCAAGCGAATCACCCGTACAGCCTCGATCAACAATAAGTCATAAAATTCGGTGCCGCGGCCGTCGCGTTATTGTTGCGCCGATAACGTTGTCGTCCGTTGCATCGGAAACGCTTAGATGCCGCAGTACCGCCCCCGTCTTCGGTCGTTTCACGCGCCGAGAAGCAACCGGTCGTAATTGTGTCTCGCGCATACATCGTTTATGGCACCGCTCATGTGTTCCTCCCGTTTTCGATGCACAAGCCAACATTTTTTCGCAACCTTATACCATATCATATATATTATCGTATCCATCACCGATGCATAATATGCATAAGATGGGTAAAAAACCGTATTATCGTTGAGTAATTATATCTATGCTCGATGGTACTAGCTATTGTTGAAACTGACAAAAGCGAGTTAGACACCGATTTTTTTAAAAACAAAATGAGAAATTGAGAAATCAATAGTGGTGTTGTCAGAATAGATAAAAAAAAGCACTAAATCACAGTCAAAAATAACTGGTTAATCCAAAACGAACCTTTTTCACGTATCAAAATAGTGTTAGTATCAGTACGTATTTCTTCAGTTTTACGAACGTAGTATTGCTCATGTTAAACAAATATAGGCAAAAACATATAATGCAAACACTATTTTGGTCCATCCCAGCTATACAGATAATAATATTTATAAATACGATGACAAATATCTATTCGAAAATATTTTTTTGAAAATCGAAATATTACGTTTATGTATATACAAAATATTATATAGTAGAAGGTGGGCCGCCGTAATGCGTTTCCGTTTTGACGCAACGTAAATACAGAAAAACAGTCCCAAAATAGTGTCCCACCTCGTACAATGTACACATGAATAATATTATACACTCTTTCATGTAAATATATTAGAATGATAATAGTTTTAATACATCGACATTTAGTTGTTAGTTTGTGATCGGACAGATGACGTAGATTCGGATACTGAAAAAGCTAAGAGACGCTCAGACGCGCATCGACAAATGGATTTGCCGAAATCTAAATTAAAACTAATTGTTTTTGTTTTTGTGACCTGATGCATGTTTCGTTTTATTTTCGATAGCACTGAAGAAGTCTTAATTTGTGCACGAGAGCTCTATAATATTGTGTTAAATAAATTAACGCTGTTTTAACTATTTACACTTTTTGACTTTGTTCAAATTATTATTTAATACTAAAATGGCATAGGCAAGCAGTTCAACAATTACCATCTATACCGTCTAACTTAAGTATATAATTATTAACAGTTTTACATGTAATAAAGCATAATTTTAAATATATTAATATTTATTTTATATATAAAAGCCAAATTTGTTTTTATTTTATTAATATAAAAACTTTTTATCCAAGTCCTCAGATCCCCAGATACGGACAGATTATCCATAAGAAATAGAGATATTTTCCTGGATAACTATTATAATAAGGTTCCCCGACTATCTTACAATAGGTATTCGTGTAATTGCAGATAATTTGAAACGTTTTAACTTGTGTACTTTAAACAATTTTATTTAAATTTATGTTATGTAATATGCATTACAATAAAATTATGCGTTTGAAACCGAACCATAAAGAACCGGTGTTGGAACCAGAAACCTTTTGAAATCTAAATCGATATTTTTGTAGTCATAGAGATTCGTCTTGGTTTCAAATTATTATTTGTTTTATGTCGACCACTTCTTATTACGAAATAAAAATAAGTTAAGCAACAATTGACACGATTTTATTTTAAGCAATTCACAATTAAATACCAACATAATATTATATACATACTTTAATCAATGTAAACATTGATGTATAAATTGAGTTCTGATTTTAGTAAAGAACATACCTACCCATTTAAATTTTCAATTCTATTTGTGTTATCATAATTGCTAAAAACTTTTATTTTGTATTATTTCATGACAAATCTCTAAAATAAATGAGGTCTTTGTCCTTGTTTTAAGTTCGTTTTACTACGTGGGTCTGCGAAGTTTGTATACCGCTTCCGTTTTCGTCCGTCGACAAAAGTATACCTTCAATCAAGCACGTTAACGTATTTTTATTGTTAAAAAAAAAACAAAATATTGTTAATTTACGTAACGACGATCATTAGAAAATGTTTGACTTCGACATTTTTAAAAATCCCGACTAGAAACATTAAACATTAAAAATTTTTTACTGGTGGGTAGTAGGAATTTTCTATCATCTTTGGGGAAATTCCGTAAATGAATATAATAATATGCAGTGAAATACAAATGATAATGATACAAACCGATCGTTGCACGCATCGAATTCGTTATAGTAATAACTAATATGCAGTTGATATTATATGCTTATTGCAGCCGTTGCATACATTAGCGGATATAATATACGCGTATGCAGCATGCATATAATGTATTATGGTACGTCTGCGTTTAACCGAACATTGTTGTTATCTTAATATTATTGTTATTGTGTGTATACCGTGCGACACTGTAGTACACGTCGTACATTAATGCGTGTGGCGGAAACGCGTGAGTTTTTTCGGTCTTATTTTCTCTCGACAAACTTGCGAATTTTCGGACCACGTTATGTGTGTATGACAACCAGACCGTCGCAAGATATTCAAATTATATAATATACAATTATAATATTTAATTAAATTATATATAATGACATAAAATTATTATTATGTCATTATAATATTATCATCAGTAGTGCATGATTTGTATTGTACTATATTATATTAATTAATAATTAATAATAATATTTATTATTCATTATTAATTATAGTTAGTTATTTTATTAAAATATTATATTGTCCGTAACGTCACTTATATTGATCAAAAACAGATAGGCTATCGGCAGTAAACATTATTATTAATTATATTCGTAGCCGTTTTTTACTCGTAAAAATTCGTAATAAATTTCAACATATAGACATTTTTCATCTGCGTCACTTTGATATTAGACCTGCGTAATGGACGAGTGATTCTTACGCGCGCGTTTCGATGCGTTTCGTCTTACATATTTTTTAAATTAATGCGTACCACTCCGACGGTGGCACGTTTCTCTCGTCGAAGTAGTGCGTACAAATTTTGTATTTAACATTTTTATAAGATATTAATGTAAATAATTAATAAAGGAAATTATTATTATTTTATATTGATTGGTCGTTCAGTCTTGAGGAGTACCCACGCAGAAATAAATGCTATACATGTGTGTGTATATATTAGCTTAAAGTTTTGAATTCGAAAATACTAAATGTATATTAAATTACTTTTCACGGTCCAAATAACGTGACTGTATAATATTTACTATAAGGTCACTAATTTGTTTCTCTTCCTACATATATTTAGACAATAATAAATAATAGTTTCAATGGTATTACACTATTTTAATAAAACACAACACTTTGTATGGGTGGATAATATAATATATATGATTTCCATCCATTTTATTTTATCACATGATCCTCGCCGTTACCTATACTATTATATAATATGTTACTACAGATGACCGGCATTCTTTATACGAGCATCTGATTTTCATATTAATTTATTGAAAATAATTTTTTATTTTGACTTTTCATTTTTAAATGAATGCGTAATAATTGTATAATTACCAATTTTATACTTTTCCGTGTATGAAATATGAGTCGTACAGAATACAGAAGTGATAGGTATATTTTTGATAAAATTGTGTTATTAAAGTAACTATTAAATGATAATTGAATTGATTACGACCACAATTATCATTGGTTACTTATTATTTAAATTTAAAACTATATATTTGTTCTTTTTAGGTTCAACAACCTCTCTCTTTAAATATATTGGTTATAAGATTGTATAGGTACACTCAAATCACCTCCCGAACAGAAGCTATTACGTAAAAAATTACCATTTTAAATTTAAACAGTAATTATTACTATTATTATTGTTATTACTTGCTCGTAACCTATTGCGTCACATATATAATGTTAATATATAAATATATTAAACTATAGTTGGTCATAGTAATAATTTTATACAATTGCAAATTGGAATTATTTAATTTTTAAAATTGCGGATTTATTTCGTTTTGTAATGATATTCGTATTGGCGTAAACATAATAATACGACCTTTTTCTAAGCTACCGACATTTAATTCGTCGATATTGCAATTTCAAAACGTACGGGCCGAGACTCCGGAGTGTAAAATAAACGCGCCGGCCACAAACAAGTAACCATACTATTGTAGCGCGTGCCAATATTCGCCGAGCGCATATCTGTGTGTGCGCGCGCGCGTGTAGCGCTGAACTAAATACATTATATGTACAGTGATAATTACAATGTATTTAGTACAGGTCAGCGAGTGTGAGCTCAATCAGCAGTATTTAATAATATGGTCAAGTTTGCCATAGTAACAACGACGATGAGTTAATTGGGCGAATTGTGTATGATACACGTCGTGCATGTAGGGCACGCGGAGTGTGTTTGTAAGTGTATACTCTTATAGTATCGTCTTATGGAACAATAGTGTTTTGGGAATGCGTTGCCGCACAACGACACGGCGGTAGTGCAATAAACAATATTATTCACAAGCCGACGCGAACAATAATAACCTCGTCGCGGCCTTCGTCGTGTCGCGACAATCGTGTACAGACGTGTACAAAGGTCCATCGACGTGCAACACCACAACACAATATCGTAGATAACGAATGATCGTAAACGCAGTACACACGCGGACAAAGGCGGCGCGCGTTATCTGCCGGTCAAAAGCACTGCTGACCATGTGCGGTCCGTCGGCGGTCATGACGTACACTCGGTCGCTGCACCATACCCGAAACCGTTGACCGGCGGGACGGCGGCACTGTTGACATTTTTAATCCGAGCAGTATTCGCCCTGTCCTTTGCAGATTGGTCGCCAACGCCGTCATCGGCACTGTCCGCATCAGCCATAACACACCGCTGTCGGCTTCTGCCGGCGAGCCGCGACAGTGGTCACGCATTCCTCCGGTTTCTCATAATTTCTTTGCACGACGAAAAGTTCGCCGTGACGGTATACTAATAATGATAATAATAATAATATACGGCGGCGTGGGATCGAAGTTATTAAACATTTATCGCGTTCGTCCATCGCCGTTGATAATATATTACAACGGTATTTGATAACTCTGGGCGGTTACGGATACGAATCTGTATACACAAAAAGTATTGACAATTGTCGATTACGACGTTTACGGCGTACAAATCAATCAACATTTAAGATGGAACACTTGTACTTGACGACGTTTTGTTAGATCATAAAGTAACCAACTCGTTTTTCCGTTAAAAACAAAACAGTACCTATACTAAATAGTAAATGTAAGTATAACCGTCCGTCCAAATAATACGGTATATAATTGTAAGTTGTAATGGTCGTAATAATATAATTTGTTATTTAACCAAAATAACTAATTTTAGGGAAACTTTAAACTGTTGCACAGTTTCGTTTTCCATCGACAAATTTTCAAAATTTTTAATCTCCATACGTTTTTGATATTAATATTCTGTTAAGACACAAAAAAACAATTGTAATTTGTTTTATTTACAATCATAATTTAATGGTGATCATAAGTCTGTATTAAAATATTCGTCATAATTATATTGAAATTAATTTTAAAAATATAAACAAAACTTCGATTTCATTTATTCAAATTGGATTAAGGTCTTTAAATACTATAATACAATCTCAATGATACAATTAACTGTACCAACTATGATAATTTCTAAAATAAAATAAAATATTGATTATATCATTAATCATAGTTTTATGTAAAATATAAAAAAATTAGACAAGTTGGTAATCCTCTGCTCTAACCTGTAAACTAAAATTCGAGTGATGAATAGATCACTGTTATGCGAGTGTTATACGAGATTTATAGTTTTTATACGCAATAAAAAACCTGGAGGTAAGTCATTTTATTGTACAAACAATTTTGAGTTAAGCTTGAATTCAAGATTTATATAGTCTTTTTGTATTAAACTAGAGTAGTATTTTTTGAAATTAACTATGTTATTTGTATTTAATTGATACATTAATATATTTACACCATATTATATTATTGTTACTAACTTTTTAGCGATAATAGTTTTTTTTTTTTGGTAAATCTATTAAAATCATTTATTTTACTTTTAGTGGTATAGTAGTTTGATATATTTTTTTCCAAAACTATTGTATTTATTATTAAAACTTAATTATTACAATAAATAATGTTTTAAAATAAATAAAAAAGGCGATTACATTTAGTAAAAATCATAATAATATAAAATACATATAAATTTAAGTTCCCTAGAACAATGTTTTTAAATAATTATAACAAAGTAATTAATAGGTTCAAATAAGTATTTTAGTTTAGATTAAAATTTTAAAATGTCTATAAAAAATTAATAACTATACACTTTTTTGAGATTTTATAGTTTCATTATGAACTACTAACAAAATTGTGCCCATATATTAAACATAATATTTTTATACAAATATAAAAAAAGTTTTGTAGGATCTTAAATTACATTTTCAAAGACTTTATCGATATTTATTAAAAAAAATTGAAAATTTGATATATTATAAATATTTGGTGAAAATTTCATGTATTTTTCGGTTATTCGTGTTCAAATTAAAAAAAAAAAAAATAGTTTTTCAAAAATTGTATATAAATAAAAATTCCGGTTTTTCTTAAATGTTTTGTTTGTTTTTCCTATCTTCACGATTATATAAAAATAAAAATTGTAGAATATTAAAATATTCCTTTTATAACAAATATAAAATTTTATATTATAATAACTAGGTTAACATAATAATTATAACGTAAGTAATAACAAAACCAAAAATAATATGTAGTATGTTGATAAGCACTAAATATTATGGTTTATAGTATATCCACGCGTATACCTTACTAATAAGTCAAAATATAGTTCGTCAATATTGTTATTTCAAAATGTATGAACCACTGTTCGAAAATGTAGGTATATAATAATCACAGTAGTTGTCGGGTTTGGTTAACTATAAAATAATAATAAAGAAGGTGAATGAATTATGTATATATTATGTAGGAGTTGTAGGACATAGCCACATAAGTGTTTTCTGTATACCTTAATCGGCATATGTGTGTAAGAAACAATGATAACGTGTTACCGTACAACAATATGACAATAAACTAAAAAATATAGTTCAAACATAAATATAGTAAGCACCCGAGAACTCGCGGATCAATAATTCAGCAATTGTAATAATATATATATATATATATACAATAATACCACATAAAATATTATAGATAATAAATAAAATGTATTAAATCGGAAACGTGGGTACACACAAACAAAGATAGCGCGCAGTCTCTTCCGGACAAAGCTGCATGTTGCCTAGACACCGAATAAATTATTCGTTAATTATATGATACAATTAATATATTATAATTTACGCATTTGAGCAGTCACTCTGTCGGTTCCCGGTGGTTATGTCGTCTATATCCGGTCGTCGTCGATGTCGTACACTTGCACTGTATCCGGAAAATGCTGCAAAGTCGACACTGCTGACATTTATATTCCAAGAAAATCACCCGTACAGTCTTAGCCACCAATAATAAGTCACCATCGCCGTCATCGATATCGGCAGCCGCGTTGTTGCTGCGCCGGTGACGTTGTCGTTCGTCGCATAGGAAATGCCCTGCTGCCGTCTTCCATCGTTTCATGCGCCAATGCAGCGGAGCCGCAATTGTATCGTTTTGCGTACACATCGTTTATGGCGCCGCTCGCGTATTTCTCTCGTTCCACATCGGTTTTTTCGACGCACATAAACATTTTATCGCAACCGTATACTGATGATATTATTATCTTGTATTTTTTCTTCGTGTAAAGGTTGAAAAACTAATAAGGGAATTTATATTAATTTTTTTATAAATTTCTAACTACAAAACAATTCATACATTTTTGTGTTTTTATAAATGTTATCAATATTCTAACTTTAAGCGCGTATAAAAAAATATTACGACTATAGATTTTCGATATGAACAACAATTGTGTGAGCGTGTAGTGGATGTTTAGTACATTATAAAGTTACAGTATTCTGATCAGTGGCAATTATAAGCTGATGGGCATTACTCCGTTTACACTTATCTGAGTTTGGAGTGATAATGATGCCATAAAGAACAATATTGTTATGTAAAATGAATATTTCAATATTTATACAATTTTTATGTATTCTCTAAATATTTTAGAAAATTATAAAAATTGTTTAACGTAATATGCTAGTGGCGAGAGGGAATTAAACCCGCCTACGGTAAAATGTCTTAAGTGGTCAAGTGTTCCGATTTCTACCCGCAATTACGACACACTAGCTGATACGAGCAGCGGTGTAACTGAGTTGGGCGACGTGAAAACGAAGATCGCCCGTCTTTCGTAATAAAAATAATAATTAAGACCGCATAATTTTGTCCGCTTGCGGTGCATAATGTATTTTGTTTATTATTTACGTCTCCGACGTATAGTAGTTTAGTTAATAATACGATAGAGTTCCGCGCTCTGCCGCTGCTATTAAAATATATTATGCTATCGACGTAGGCGGACTTCGTTTGATATAAAAGTTATTAATGTATTATATTATATTGATTGTCGGTATTATCGTTAACGGGTCTGCAGATTATACAACATGTATACGCAATGATATTATAGTTTATTTTTAGATGCGTCGAATATAAAGTCCATACAACCATAACAAATCTGTACACTCCCGATCGCATGCTTTCTACTTATCGCTAATTTCTTATTGTTCACGTACAGTGTAGTTCAATGTATTCTACCAAAATCAATCGTGTCGACGTCATATCGGGTGGATGGGTGCTGCAGACTGTTGACGGTAGTACGAACGCTCAAATACTCGATTGCGGTCACTAAAGTTAGATACTGGAAAATCATGTCAAATGACACGTAATTTTACAATTGTGTTTAAAACGTGAAATACTAAGGGTTATGTGGAAAACAACAACCGACGACAATAATAATGATTGACGATAGTTTGCGTTTTGGTCGGACGGCGATTTATTATTGTAGTCGATTCAGTTGAACGAATAAACGCCGATGCAGCTTATATACGTCTCCGACTTGTTTCGTCATACGGAGCCGCGTAAATTCGAATACAGACATCGTATACAGAACCGATTAGTGTATAGGAATCGTTGGAGTGTACACTAAAATGCGCACGACCTAAACAAATATACATAGATACACGTACCTACACTTTTGTAGTAGTTGTCTGCGCGCTATGATGACGACATCATTGACAAAAGCGCGCGGTGTACAAGAGTTGACGACCGAATGCGTACCGCAATAGGTAGGTACTCATTTGTGTCAGACAGTACCTATATAATATTATCGTAATACCGTGTATAAGGAGACACATTTTGGTAATACTTGTGGTTAACGCTACAATTCTATAGGGACGGTTTTATTATTAATTTTGTTTATAAAGTGTCAAGGACGGTTTTTTTGTGTGTTAAGAGTAACAATTATCTTGTCGCTGCATTTGTGTCTCGTATTATAATATAATAATATGTCATCTCAACAATAATCGAATAAATATAATATGAAATCAAAATAAAAATGTCTATATTATCGACTCGTTTCACGCTCGTCTGGCAAACAATATTATTCCTTTTCACTATAATCTCATTGTACGTGCAACACGTTTACAATATTTTTGTGTTTTTTACCTAATGACTCAGATAAAGTTACAAATAGAAAATAAACAAAAATGTATCAAAATATTAATATCATATATTTAAATATATATATATATTTATAGTCATTTTATCACCAAGCACTTTTTCAGAAACATATAAATTTAGTATTTTTCAAACAAATCGAAATAATCGATAATGTGGAATGGTAAGAAATGTTTTTATAATAAACTGTCAAATAAAAATAATAATAACGTTAGTCATTAAATAACTTTTAATAATATAATTCGCGTTTATGGACTATGCATAGAAATATTTTTTTATCGATCTATTGTTATATGAAATTTATAAAAAATGTGTATTGTCTAATATAATTTATTAACTTTGAACAAATTCAAGCATTTTAAGCATCCTGAGACGTCATTCCGGCACATCGGGAACCGGGAGACGAGTCATGAGACCGGTATTAAATATTAACCCGTAAATGGTTTAAAAACAGCCTTTTCGAATAGAATTGTAAACCTATAACCATCTGCTGTCAGAATATAATAATATGATCTACACTGGTCTTAGCTAAATAGCAACTTATGGTCGTACGTATGATATAGTAATATATACTAAGTATATTATAACCTAGTGTTCGTGTGCACAAGAGGTTTCTCGATGGCTGGCGAATGGATTTTGCGTAACAATATATGTCATAAACAGGCCCTTACTTGGTTTAAAGTTCTTGCGTGAGTATCAAACATAATGCATTATGTAGGTACAGGCACAATAGGTATGTAGCCAATGTAGGTAAGTACCTATCTAAGGCCGCGGCGAGATCGTTTTTAAAACTACCAATTACAGCAGTATTGTATATTTGTAACTGTTTGTTTTTGATGTAGTTATAGAAATGCATTATACGCCAATTTTATCCATAAAAGGGTCACTCGATCGATTACGGATATAGATATATTTGGAAAAATATGATTTTTGCTTTATACGTAGGTATAGGACATAGGTGTATTATTTTTATCATACAAATATATATAATTATGTGACGTTACGTAAGATAAATGCGAGTATACGATGACCATCGAAACAATACGATGTATTATAATATAGTTTTAACGTTTGCGCACTGTCGTGTTTAAATATTAGAAGTTAATAATATATCATTATGTTTAAATTTTAAACCGAATGGTCGCGTTTTGACTGTGTCATGAGTGCAGTTTTATATTTATTTTTTCATATCAATTATTTTCTCATTTATTTCACGGTCTCTTCAAACTTCGGGCGACTACAAGAACGTGAACGAAATCTTTCTACATTAAATAACGTCTAATTTGTATTTTGTGTGGGTGGATTTTTTTTAAACTTATACTTATATTATGTATTATATTACCTTGTAAATTTAATATATCGTTTCGTAACGAATCATACGAAAACATTATACTAGTCATCTGTTAGGTAAATATTTTGCTTTTGGTATTAATTACCACGTATATTATACATTTATAAGTAATTATAGTAAAGTACTTATTCGTTAAACAAATACCGTGGTGGCATGATGCATTATATGGGCTTGCCCATATTAAAAGGGTCAGGAGGCCACAAGCGTATTGTCTCGACAATACGTGCATATTACGTTAAGTCTTATAACATATTCCAATAGAATAGAATCGGTACAATTAGTGTTATTGGAGTCCTTAAAAAATTTGACGGCACGTATTAATATCATGCATATCATACGCGGTACAGTCAAATTGCGTATAATTAAGGTCAACGATGATAGAGACATCTGTGCATTGTAATAGCATTATCTGCGATTACTTTAACGTCTAGAAATCTCACGACTTCAATAATCGTAATAATTGTTATCATGCCCACACATTATAAACGAGAACATATTTTTCATTAATTTGATCATTTTTTATGAAGAGTATTTCGACACAATAAAACGTTTTATGATTTACAATGTGAGAAAAGTAAAACAATATATTATATATACGTGGAATAAAATGTCCTTTTTTAAAATCACTACACATTTAAAAGAGTTGGATCATAATACAAGAATATATCCATGTCGTGTTATAATATATTAAGCATAATATTATGCATTAAACATATTTTATTGCACATAATATACATATAATTACGACACTTATTATACAATATTTTTAAAGATCGTCTTACAAGTATTATAGCTCGTCGATATGCGTTTGCTTATATAACATACATAATATTTACCAGTTCGGTACTTGATAATTTTCGGTTAGTCGGTTTATCGTTAAAATTTTATGTATTTATATAGTTGTATATATCGTATACGTCGATGGTTAAAAACGAATAAAACAGACATTTGTCATAATTTATGTCGTTTTCGTGTTATAGCATGTGATTAATACTTTAATAATAATAAAAGTGAAATACAGGAGTTAGGTGTGTCTACAGGGCGCGAGCATTTCTCCAAATTTGAAAGCGATGATAAATCATTTAATTCGAAAAAACTATTCGGGCCATATCACTTTTATTATTTATAAAATTGAAAATGGTGTGAATATTAAACGGCAAGTTCACCGCCCTATTTAAATCTGTAAATTGTCACAGTTGTTTCATTACTACAATAATTAATAGGAAATTACAACGTTGAATAATCTAGTTATTAGAACGCATAATACTAAAATAAGTGTACTATATATAATCTAGAAGTGTGTAAACTAGTAGCAACACAATGTTTCCGGTACTTTCGTACTGCTCCAACTGTTCCAAGAATGAAGAATAAAATAAACTCATCGCGATGTAAATAATGTTATATATGTGATTAGTCAACAAATCTATTATGATAGGGATAGCTCCACTAAAAGTAAAAAAAATAATGACGCGATGGGAGATACGAATATAATATTGTGTAAATAATAGTATATACCTACCTACTATAATATTGACGTGTCGCACAACAATAATATATTATAGCCGAGTCCTCGCCAATTCCACACGCAGTCCAGCTAGTGCTCGCGTGTACAGCACATATTATATATATATATTGCATTGTAGTTCGGCACGTCGTTAAGATCGCGTGGGAGACGCCTTGAATCTAAATAAAAATTATTTACGGCCAATTAATAACGTATACACCCGTACGTGAAAAATCAACTTTCAGTTGCGGCGGCGGCCTCCGTCGGAAACGGGTTTGCCGGCGGGCGGACGTGGGAAATTAGCGTCCCGTGCAAGGAGACGACGACGACGACTAGGACGAATATATCGCGTGGGCGTGAAAATGAAACGAGAATTTTTTTTTTTTATTCGATATTTGATGACGCGTGAAAAACGGTTTTCTACGCCATATTTTTATAGTATATATTTTAGATATATATATATATAATATGTATCCTTTGCACCCTTCATGGCTTCATACCACACCTTACATGGGCGGCCGATTTATATATCTATTCGGCCATATACATACACCTATAACCTAAATCATCTGCATATTTTATTTCGTGAATTGTTATCCACCTTAAGTACTATAATATAATGACTTCGTCCACGTTATATCTACCGCCAATGATCGGCCTGGAGAAGTTTTTAATTGCATCTGCTAGGACAATTTTTTTCCTTATTATACTTAAAAAATAGCTGACTGAGGTCGAAAGACAAATTATTGCAGCCTCCGGTCGTGTGTTATAACCACGCGCAACCGGTAAGGTACCGTACATAATATAAAGTTGTCGTCGGTCTATTTATCTTGACGTTATATTACTTATAATTTATATTATCTTTATAGCACTTTGAACAGTACATTACAATAACAATATACCTGCTTACCTATAATAACAATATATAATACTTTGAAGATAATCTTGTGTAATAAAGGTAGGTTATTACTTATTAGTATCACGAGTGTTCACCACTTTGATACATTATTATTAATGGTGTATAGGTACCCCAAAAACGCGGCGCTAATCGAACACTTTCTTCGTATTCGGTTCGCTATTTTTCCCCTCGACTTTCTATATAGGTCTATACCTATCTATACACGCATAGGTTTAGGCAAAACTTTTTGGACCATAAATTTTATTATACGCCCGCACACGCGCCAGCATAATATTATTTTGTACGCTGACCTATCACATATTATTATTATACGATCGTCGCCTATTGTACACACATACACATGTAATCACCCGCACACGAAATCGGCAAATACAAACACACACACATACGATTATTATCGACGAACGCCCCGCGAGTTATAATATGCCATTGTTTCCGCCGTCGATTTCACCCAATCTCTTTCACGCCGGAGAGCAACTACCACACACACACACACACACACACACACACACACACACACACACACACACACACACACACACACACACTAATACATTAATATCGTTTTAATATTCGTGAACACGCTGATTATGGGCATTGTTCAATCGACGGACATTTCTGCCGTCGGCCAGACTTCTATGTATAAATTATACGCACAAGCGCAGAACACATAACAATATCGCTATTATTGTGGTGCCCCGCGACAGAAAACGTATCGAAATCATTCGTACACAAATAACTATAATAATATATAATATGGCGACGCCATTATGCGGTAGACGGAACGATCGAAAATATTTCAAGTCAAACGCAATGATAATATTATGATATGGTGCGCGAGCGTTTCTTAAAATTAGTTTATTTTGTTGTAGTTTTAATCACTCGTAAGTAGAACGAAAAGGTCAATATGTGCGTTCGAAAGTATGGAATATTATCCAACATAAGTCACGGCGGAAACAACTTTCGTCCAGTACAGCAGCAACTGCGTTAATTAAAATGTTTACAAAACGCATATTGTGTTGTTGTTGTCGTCGTTATTATTATAATATATTTTATATCGACCACGCGTTACGTTTTTAATAGAATTTTATGTATGCTCATGTTTTATATAACATGAGTACATTCGGATTTCGGACTATATAACACACACACACATATCAATAGTATGGTATTGTGTATGATGTCAGCGTTTATTTCACTACATATATCATTGTATACTATACTATTGTGGTACACAAAAGTTTCTTTCTGAAAACAAAGTCCACGTGGTAAAATAAGTTAAGGATAATATCACATCTGCGTTGTAATATCACTCACTTCTATTTCTCTTTAATAAATAATGATGCATTGTACATAATATATTATATTATTACAGCACGTTTGCCGTTACTCAATGCGATGGACTTAATATATTATTGTTATATTATATTTTATAAATATGAAAATATATTTATATTGCTTAATTATATAATATGCGTGAGATTGAAACATAGTGTGTATCCGGAAGTATATCAGCATTATTATCAAAGCATATAACTTGTTGACCATCTGTGGCAGTCAGGAGAGACTTGGAAACTTCTAGTAACAAAAAAAGGAAGTTAGGTACTAAACTACTAAATTGTATACTCATACAATAGAATATCGGTGTACTTACTACTGCTTATACCTATTTAATTAAATAATAATAAATATTAATCTATCTTTTTATTTTATTTTGTTATTATTGTTTTTGTTTCTATAGATGAACTATTAATTATTAATAACTAATATTGTTTTTTCAATACTCTATTAAAAATAATAATTCCTGGGAATATTTTTATCTGAATTTTAGATTATACTCCAATCGTATTTTTTTTTATTATTTATTGTTGGTTATTGGCTAAGCAATTTATAAAATATAATTATTGACAAGTTGGAAATTGTAAGTAATTACGACGGTCTCCCATTCAGTACAGTAATGAACTTTTGGCCATAAAGTAGATTAGATAACGTTTTAAACGGAAACAATTCGGCAAATGTTTACAAGTCCGAAAATTCTTTAAAAATGTGAAAAATGGTTTTAAAAAGTCATAATTAGTTTATGTTTTATCGAGCATTTTTTACAACTTAATCGCATTTCTAATCATCGATATGAAATAATATTATTAAATATTATTAAAAATACTAAAATATTACATAATATAAATTTAACAAACATAAAAATAATGTCATAATATGTAAGAATCAGTAATGTAGTGGGTTGGAGGAGTATATGGTGTGTACCTACCATATTTTTTTAATTTATGCGTGTACTCATGACGAAAATCGTGGTACACAGGTACGCTGACTATGGGTATTGGGTACGCGTATTAACATTAACATTATCTCTTTTCTAAAAACTATGTCGAAAGTTGATTAACCTCTCATAGAGTGTTGATTATCACAATTCAATAAAGGTAAATATCAGTATACGATAAATTAAGACTTAAAATATAAGTTATGGCAAATGTTGCAATTAACAAATATTATAAAATTTGATAAAAATAAAAACGTTTCATTTATATATATGTGTGTTAAATTCTACAGTTTTTCAAATTTATTCTGCATGCTAGTATTTAACGATATTTAAAGATTATGATTTATGAATCATTATTTATTAGATAATATTGAATACCTATGTAGATAAATAAAAGGAATAGTATCGATAATGCTGGGGGTAAAACACGAAAATTATTATTTATCAATGATTTAAGCATGCATTTTTTTAGTAGTACATCATTGGCTGGAATTTACTTTTTATTACTATAATATTTATTTCACAAAAAGCACAAGAACACTAATACTTCTATCATTGTAATAACAATTTCCATAAAAAATATACCTAGAAAACATTTATATAGTATTTAATTATAGTAATAGTAAAAGACTATTTTTAGTCATACTGCGTTTTCTGTATACCTTTTCTGGGTATCACCCTGTGGGCTACAATTATTATACAATAAAATATTATTTGTCGATGTTTTGTTTATTTCGTATAGGTACTCAAAATGCAGTTTACGGATTTTATATATTAATATTAATTTAATTTTGTTTACAAGGTTTGCGAAACTGAATTTTAAACAGCGGAAATTCGTATAGCTTTATAATATGTGCATAATTCATATACTCTTTCGAGAAACTCCATTAACGTATGGAAATAAACGACACGTGTGTGCGCGCGCTCGTCTGAAAACCGCATAATATATAATAATGATAATTTTATCACATATATTATATATTTCGTATATATAAGGTCGTATATATAGTGGCGGCTACTAAAGACAATATCACGTGGCATTGAAAGTAGAGGACAATTTTATTTTCGTACGCTCGTTAAAAAATTTAATCCGTTCACTCGACTATCGCGAATACACCATAAAATATTTTATAATATATTTCTACATTACCATAAAATATTATGCGCATGGCGTAAATGGAATTCACCCATTTATGCACTCGTGTCTCATGTACAAGTACGTACTTGTAAGTTTTCACAGTCTTGTAGACTGTATACAATCATACGTAATATTATTTCCTCCGATCGGCATTACGCCGTTGTATGTCATTTATAAAAAAGTGTACAATATTGTTTAAAATCAATATAAAAGTTATTAAAACTACACTTAGTTATTATTAATTTTTCCCCGGTGAAATATCAGTTAACTACGGTCCTACAACAAATAATATAATTACCTAAAAAAAACAAAAGAATTTATGCATTGATTTATATTATTATAAGTAATTGTAATTTTCTGAAGTGAAATTTGTAATTTTAGATTTGTGAATATCAGAATAATAATATATTATAATGAAATGGTATAAATAAATATGAATAATAATATAAAAACAACTGATGATATAATCTTATTTCTGGACTTCTGGCTATTGTGCAATAATTATTATTTAAATATTACCGTTTATCGATAACGAAGACTCTTTGTCACCGTCCTTGTTACAGTTCTAAATGACAGATTTATTTCTTACAGTAACCAATTTATTACATTTTCTAAACTAGGTTTAATTGAATTTTTGAGATTGCATTACTTTTAATCGAAAAAATATAAAATCATCAAATAGCGTGATTTAATTTTGAGGTGGTAGTAACTGATGGCAATGGCGATAGAAGCTATTCAATTAATTTGTTTTATAACTTATAAGTTTAAATATTAAAAATAATAACTTATAGCAACTACCGACAGCAATTGTAAAAGTTTTTAAACATAACAAGTAAAACGTGTATACGCTTGAATGAAAAAATTTGTATGTATATTTTATTATACCGTGGTACTATTGTACTAAATTTACCATTCCTAAAGTTTTTATAAAACATCTATTGCCATGAATTACTATATTGTTTAGGGATCAAGTGCACTCTCTCAAATTTCGTGTCATTGAATTTTTAAATTTACCTTAACTTGTTTTCAATTAAAAAATAATTCATTTAAGGATATTAATTAATCTCGATCTAAGAAAAACTAGATTTTTATTCATTAAAATTTCTGGAGTTGGAGATTATTTTCAAACTATTATATTATAATCCTTTGTATCGTGGGATATCAATTCCCGGGGTACGCTTTATAAACCTAAACGGGTCGATAATTTTCAGCATACCTTTACAGGGTAACGCGAAATTGGTTTTCCAAATAAAGTGTATGAATTGGTACCAAAATAAAATTACTTATCGGTATTTAACTGTTAAAAAATATATACAAATTAGTAATCTTTTAATAATTTATTAAGTTTTATGGGAAAGCTTATAAATATTATTTTATATATACTTGTATCTAGTTTTAATTGCCTAGTGTCACTTAATTATTATAATTTATGTAAGGAAAAAATATTATTATTGACCAATATACGTTTGTAGCGTATAATATATTATACTGAGCAACACTTTTAACCATACCTACGTATTCTAGATAGTGTTTGAAATATGAAACATAAAATATATCTATAATAATTCTATACCGTCCTAAGTCTGAATAAAATAGGAAGAAAATTGTTACTGATTAAATATAATATCATAATAACTTTACAAGATTGTAATATCCTAAAAGTTTGCGAGAATTTTTATGTATGTTCTCTGTAGACAACTTGGGAACCAATTTGACAATTGGGAATCAACTCGTAGTCATCCCCCTTGCCCAACAAAATGATTATTTTCCAACAGCGGCCTATAGCTTGAATTGTGTTTAATTCAGTTAATGCCAACCTTTGCCTAGTCAAAGTATATTATATTTTTAAAAAGTCATCTCAAATTTGAAAAATATCTTAGCATTGGTAGTTCATAATTATTTTAATTGAGTAAAGTTTACTCTGGCTCCAAGAATAAAATATGAATACAAAATTCTCAAAACAGCTTGACTTGAAAAGTTTTTAATTATTTATTTATAAATTATAATAATAATAATAATATGTGATAATGTAAAAGTAAATCATTTTATAAATTTAAGTTTTATGTATTTCATTAAATTTTAAATTAAGTTTAGACATAAATTATTCTTATTATATTTCATTCTTTTATTAAATTGAATATTATAATATGTTATATCATTAGTAATAATTCAATAAGAAATAAATCGAGTCGTGTCGATTTTTCTGTTCACATCGCTCACACAAGTTGCATACCACAACAACCCCATCACAGCAGTGTTGCGGCTTTAATCGGTACACGAAAATCACAAAATACGGAAAACTACACATTACATGCGTGTGTACATCAAAAATATAAAAAAATCAAAAAGACCGTATTTTAAACAACACGCGTATTTGCCTATACATGCATATATATATATATATATATATATATTTACAAATAAATGTGTGCATGCTCTTGTCGTGATCGTCGTGTATATTAAAGGTGCAGATATGATAGCCGACGATGACTATTCGATGACGACGACGATGATGATGATGACGATGATGGCGATGAAGACGCTAAGCCATTATATGAGCATATCTACGGACGAGTAAGAAAAAAAAAACATTCGCAATCCTTTTCGACGACGACCGCGGTACTTATACACACAAACACACATATTATAGTAGCCATGACTTATGCAATTACACACACGATACCTCCATAAAGATGTAATTACACGTCGTCGTTGCGTAACGAGCCATTCGCACGTATATTATAATATAATGCAGCGTATATATATATTTGTAGTATGTACTATATAGCGGCAGCAGAGTTCGTGCCGCCGCTGAATAATAATAATAATATTAATGTAATATGGTCAACTCGATAATAATAATATTATATTATTATGATTTATCTCGCGGCCCGGATACGTTTATAATAATAATATTATTATTATTCTCGGCAGTCAACTAGCAGTCCACGCATAATTATATATATATATTATATCATATTATTATTATTATTATTATTATTATTATGTACCCGCGTAAGTCTTGTCATTCGGATTGCTGCCATCGCCGTGGACACTGGTGAAGGGATATTTCATTACGATTATATTGTATTAATATCGCGAGTTAGAAATATAATATAATAATAAATAATAATAGTAATAATATATATAACGGTGAATTGCGGAACCTACACATGTACATGTATAGTGACCGAACATATTTCACCGACTAGTCCATATCACGTCGTTATACTTAATATATTATGTTTTTAATTTTTATTGTTGTCGTGGAAGTTTTTTCAACACTTTTTTTCTTTTGAATCGTGTTTTGTTTTTTTTTTTATCACCCACAAGTCAACAAATTTATATTGATTTTACAATGTAAACGGTCAGCGCACCGAGTGGGCTAACAACATTAAGTTTGACCACTTTCAAAACATATTTATTAGCAATATATATATATATATATTTTTTTTTTTATGTCGTATGTTATACATAATGCTTGACTTTATACGGGATCGTGTATAATGGTGCACTGTCACCGGTATATTGTTCATAATTGACTACCTACCGACGTACCAATACGAAGATTTAGTTGACTCTTATCAATGATAACAATTTAAAACAATTTTATAGACTTTTTATGTAGGTACCTTTACTATTATATTTAGTGTTATAATATCCTACAATATTATTGTTATATAACAACTATAAAAAATTATATTGCACTCGTGTTAGATCTCGCTAATTGATTATTTACTTGAGATAATTCACTTTATGATATAATCTCACTTTATGTTTAATCTAAATTATATTAATAATATAAAACATGATGTAAGTACCTAACTTTAAGTACCAATGTGTATTTACTTTGACTAAATCTGTCTTCGTATAATTATAACGTCCTATGATCTACTGGTATATGCTATATATACGCATTAAGTTTTCTTGAAAATCATTAATCTACATTAGTGGTACTTAACATTATAAACACGACAACTTGCATTAAAATATTATATAGACTATCATATAGCTGTAAGAATGGCGGACTTTCACGAGCTAAAGCCGCTGTCCGGATTCAAAAGAAATTGAAAAAATTTTAATTTACTGTAAATTTTGGTTTAACGATGAAATAAGTGTCATATGTATAATATGCAATAATATCGTTCTCCTTCCTTGGTACTCTTTTAAATGAACTTAACAAGATACTTTTAGGCTACTTATTATGACACAATCACACTCTCTTTGAAATGTCATTCCATACAATGAACTACGCTCGTAATCATCCAATCCTTCGTTTTGCTAATTAATAATCACCCAAATTTATGTAAATATTTTTGTCTTTCAGATTAAACTCTTTAGTACTTGTTATTTTGTATGTTAAGTTAATTCTTGTAATTCTTGGATTCTGGTTTATTTTGGAGTTATAAATAAATATATAATATAATATTGTTATATAGATATTGAAGGTTTCAATATATATATATTTCCAATATAAATGTATGAATCTAAATAGGTGATTATTTATTGATTATTATTTATATATAAAAAATATGCTAGTTGCATTATAGAACTCATGATTCATTACTATCTACATACTAATTAATTTTATCAAAATTAACTATAGAACTAATATCTGCTACAGTATTCTGTTAGATGCTAATTGCATATTATCATGTTGAAAGTATGACAAGCATGATTTTTATATACATTGTGTAAATGCACAATAATTAAATCGTAAAAGTATTACTACAGATATAAAATTAATTACATTCTTTTTTTAATGATATAGAAAACAATTTGAGGAGTGTATTAATTCATTTTTATTTTTATTAAAGTCGTTGAAATTGCCTATTCAGACCCCTTAAATATTGTAACTGTAACAGTTTCACTCACGACTCGCTATTATAAACAGTGTATAAAGGGTAAAATAAGAACGATTTAAATATAATCAAGTCAACCATATGTAATCTTAATCATAAATATTATAAAATGTATAAATGGATAAACTAAATTCACATGAAAGAAACATTTTTATTTTATAACTATTTATTATTGAATTCAAATTGTTTACTGTGACTGAGCGCCCTAATAAATTATGAAGTATACTCATTTCTCATACCATTTATACCCTCTATATAGCACAATGATTCTCCTAACTTTTTGTAAAATATTTTTAAAAATATGAAAGATATTTTTATATGCATATACTACAATATTGGAATGAAAATTGTACGTATAGAAAGGAAAATAATGTATTATTATTAGTATTATAATTATTATACTACAAACAACTTATATAAATAACAGTGAAAAACAATATTTGAACTGTATTATTTTTATTTTGAAATAAGTAAAAAATATAAAATAATATTATCTTGGAATAATTATCTTACATAATATTATCTAACTATCTATCTTAGACAATAATTATTGACCTTTAAATTAAATTTAATGTGTAAATATGCCGTTAACATTGAGTTGAAGATCCGTGTATAATTTGCATACTATCAAAAAATAAGACGTATGTTAGAAGTAATTCACTCAATTAAGTAATTAGATAAATATAAAGAATTTTAAAAATTATACAGAGACTAAACATTATACTAATCAGTAATCACTGTGTTTTCCAGCTTTTCTGCGTATGTTTAAAATCAATATTATAGACAGCATCATAGACAAAAATAAACGTAAAGATTTTTTTAGTTATTTTACAACTTTTACAGTAACCTTGTAGTTTTTAACGAGAATAATAATTGTTTTTCTAAAAGAAAATTCGTTTTAATATTATACTAAGAATCGGCTAATGAATTTATAATGATGGGAATTATTATTTTTCGTTAGCGTGTAGTGTGCTCAAAATATAAAAACGAACATCAACTTAATATACAGTTTTCAGTTCACTTCAACGATTTATTATTGCTTAATATATTGTTATGTTTGTAGTATCAGTAATTATTATAATATTGTTGTAAGACTGCATGTCATATTGTTACGGAAGTTTTTCCCGAGCAGCAGCGATAAACGATACTGTAATACGTAGGCATATAATAATATTATACGATGGAATAATTTGTTCTTCCCTTTGCAACATTCAAGGCTAATTTTAGTCTATTAGTTTACGAGTTAATAAAGAAAAACACGAAACACAAATATATAATACAAAATGTAAGGTTAAGTACATTTTTTAGCGTAAAAAAGTAAATTTATTCTAGATGTTAGCAGCGGGTATTGAAAAGATATAATGGACGTGTATCGATGTAATGTAAGAGAAAATAGAAATAAATAGGTACGTGCACGGCACATAGTATTATAATTATTTGTTAATATATATATATTTGAAAATAAATTGTGATGACTCTAAGCAATAGGTACGTAAACTTAAGAAGTCTTCTGTTTATTAATTTTCGATTGCGCGTCCGCTGTATTATTTCCATATTTTTCTTAGTGAAATTTAACAAATTCGAAGTTTTACGATTATTTATAATACTTAAGTTTCTTTGACTTGTCTCTACCCCATTTCTCTGCCATAAAAATAAAAATAACCATAAATCGATTTCCACGTAATTTGTTTTATTAAATATACCTACATTGAAATTTCGTGGCTTTTACAAGTCACGTGATTTCCAGCTGTTTCGAAAATATAATAAAATACTGTCATGATATTATTTGGTTCTTCTGTGGGTGTTCGTAATAGTTTGTATTTTATGGGTATTTCGTGTGTACAAAGTTCGTATATAATAATATAATACTCGTATTACGAACAAATTTATCATTGACGCAACCTTACGCACTGGCCGTACTGTAACACGAATTCATAACAAATCGCATGTGTTGTTTGTTTGACTCGAAGTCATATATTATACATAAAATAATCAATTAATATAAGACACTGTGTGTACACTCACGTGGGTGTAATAATGAGCAAAGTAGTTTTATGTTTATCCATTCAAAAGTAGTGTTCAGTTGTACGATTAAATGTGGTTAAGATTTATTTGTTTACAGTAAAAATTTACATACAACAAATTCTACACGACAAGCTGTTCTCGTAAAACAATTACGGCAAGTCTACACACACATCACTGTTTACTATGCACACTTATAATTATACGTCCCTAAACGTTTGTTGCTTTCAACGTGTTTAAAAGTTCATCACTTGTGCCTATTTTGTAAATTTATCGTATGTATTTTATAATTTATGACGATACACTTCGCTACTTCGGAACTCACATTATAAATTAATGTTTATTATTATTTTTATGATTTCGATGTGCGTTGAAACTTGAAATTACATTCTCGATGTATGAGTATTACCCCGTAGATGTTTTAAATTATTCTCGTTAAAATATAATTATTAGAAGAATAACGTATTTGATAAAAACTATCATAAATTATAATTTTTTCGCAGTATTTACATAAAAAAGCTTAATGCCGGATAGGATGCAGTTATAAACTTATATAGAATTATAAAGCTGCTTTTAATTTGATCAATTTTCTTGTCACATCCACCACGGAACTGTGTGAATAGTGGCGTGTTATTATTATTCGTTTAAACAAGCAATTTAACGATAAATCGTTAAATTTTAAACATATGATTTTAATAATAGCACTATTAGAGATTTCTCAGTTAATTTTTTTTTTTTTTGAAAATTCTTAAATTACTAAATTACTTCCTCGAAGTGGCATATTCTAACTAGTATTTTCTTTACTGGTTTTGTGTATGAAACTTTCGGAACTTTGACCTTTAACAATATGATAGGTTAAGACAGTTAGATGAAGTTAGTGATATTTATATTACTAATTTAATTTATGCATTTAAAATAGCAAGTAACTTGACTGAAACAAATTCGAAACTAAACTTGGACTAAGTTAAAAAATATCATTAACTTATTAATCCTCGGTAATATGTCACACAAATAATATAATATTATTATATGTATAACGAACCGATTGTACCGTATATTGTCTTTACAACACACATTTACCCACGTTCAAACACTCAAAATAATTAATAATTATCGTATATTGTACTGATTTAACGACGGAGACTCGAACGATGTTATACGTATATAATAACGCCTAATTTAGCTTCTTATTTATCGACCGTTTGTCGACAAAGCCCACGATCTTCGTCCGGTGCCAGTAATATACGCGTACTTACCTAGTTGTATATGATGATGGTATTATATTATTATCATGTACCCATTACACACGCGAGAGCCTTTTTTTTAACGATGACGCACTTGTTCTGCTCTTCTAGTATATACATATGTATTTTCATATAATATAGACCATACCTATACACGCCTACTTTTCGTTCTCTACACACTCATGGGTAGCGGGGAATGGAGTGATCTAACTGTATATATTGTATATTGAACTTGGCTGCGTCGCTGGTGTGTAGTGAACCAAATCGGCGTGTATATAATACAGCATAGTATCAATTCACACATCTTTATGTTTATTATATTATAATTTTATCATTGTGTACACACATACTTTTCCATCGTGGTTATTGTATTATTATTATTTCCGGTATTATCGGTATCGAAATAACAAACGAAACGCATATTTTCACGGTCCAAGATATATACATTTTTCGTAAGCGCATGATGTATTAATACACCCCAATTGGTATACCTACATTATTTTCCTAATTATGTGATGATTTCGGAAAATTATTCCTTTAATCTGCTATTTTTATAGAACAGAGCTAATATTATTATGCACATTGTTTTTGACGAGAACTAAGTTTTTATACAAACGTTTAAAAAATAAAATTACTAATTTTCATCATATTGTATTCACAAACAGTTTATAGTATACGATTTGAAGTTCACGCAATAAAAACGGATAGAAGGTTATTAACATTAAATCAGGCGGACATTACTCGTATGTCAGTATACGTATACGAGAAAAAACACGACCAGACACTGTGACTAGTATAATCTTGTATTTACACAATTATTATATATTCGGCACAACAAGTACTAAGCCGATACTAACCCGGTGTACCCGAATTCTACGACGACGAACCACTCCAAACTCGACGATAATCTAGTATGTATACTATAACTACTAGATCGTTTGCCGGAAAATTAATCAACGTGGACCTACGACCGTGCTAACGAATTATCGAATTGTCTTACACATTTGAAAGTCATGATTTTGGTTCAGAAACGCATTAATACATTATTGTTCGCACCGCAACAATTTATTGTGTTTATATACAGCCGTCGCGTACAAATTCTTTCTATGATTTACGTGGTTTTTTATTTTTATTTCACAAAGCTTTCTGGGATAACTCTACTTCTTTTCTACTGTCTGTCTCTCGCTTTATTATATCGTCGACATTCTAGTTTTTGCAAGTAATGTTTGTTCCATTAGTCCGGTAAAATGTAATATCGCACATGAGTGTGATCTCGAAATTATATTTCGACTCGGTTACTATATATATATATTTATACACACATTATGTTAGTGTTATATTCGCCCATACATACGCCAATGTCTGAATAAAAAAATTATTCCGAGCTTGTGAAAATCTTATTGCACCGTACGTTGCAGCATTCATAGCTAGATAATATCACCGTGGAACATCCGACGTGCGCAGTGAATGTGGAATTTTCAAAAACATCCGTCGAATCAGCAACAGCGCCAACAAACGGAAATCGTAGATGAAAATCTCTGCAACGACACTGGAAAAGCGCAACGGCTATAATTCGTCACAAGTGTGAATTATGAAAAAAGCGATCAAATCAAAAACAAGTTAGATGTTTTTGTGTTGCTTACAAAATTTAATGCGCGTACACGCGTATCCGATTTCCTAATTCACATAATTTACACGTGACAGTATTCGGTGAATTGAATGACGGAAAACCATCAACTGATTATCGGCCCGGTGCGGTTCGGTGGTCATGTGTGGTCATGCCGTGTCACGGAGGCTCCTTCACTACCTCTTCACGTCACCGGTAAGCACACGTGGTACCAAAACTATAGTATCAGTTGTTGTGGACTGACTGGAGATTATGAAGTACATTTTGATAAAGGTAGGTAAACGGGGTATACGTTCGATAAGAAACAACGATCTGTGAGAACGCATAAACACGACAAGTCGGCGTATACACACCTACCCTTGTTATTTATCTGTCGACTGAATCGTGACTTTTAGACGTCCACATTACTCATGTTTTCGGTCTGTAATACCTTTCATCCCGTTAATAATTATTTTAGCGGTACGGTCACCGTCCATCTGATCGAAATTTTATAGCCGGATAACGCCGTAGATTGAAGAATAACCGGAGCAAAGATTGAATGCGTTCGGCTGTAGGCGGGCACAAAACATGCGGTCAAGTCAAATTTGATGACGGATTTCAACGGTAAACGGAACTGTTGAGTGTTTAATCGGTACAGCAATACTATACAACGTGGCGGATTAACGTGATACACGCCGAAGAATCGTTCAAATCAAAACGTGGTCGAAAAGTTGATGAGTGATAGGAACACGTTTTTCTCCTAATCTCCCCGACCAACAGTGTAATAATTGTTATACATATCTTGAAAATTAGGTAGTATATTGTCAAGCGGAATAATAATTAATATGGTATGTCATAATTATTATTAAATTTTGTTCTTGAAAAACAATAAAAAATTATACACATAATTAGGGGGAGGGGAGCACAATAATATATTTATCAAAATTAAAAGCGTGACATTATTGTTTTGAGTACGTACCTACATAAAAGTTCATTAAAAAAAGGAGTCTTTAGATTGTTTGAAAAAAATAATGTGATGATAATTATATCATATCCTATACAATCATAATTTATAAAATATTATTATTGAATTATTTTCGTAACTCAGATAATGCTGTAACGTAGAAAATATCTCAACAGGAAAATAATATATTTACCTCGTATACGTTAAATGTATATTGTACATTCTTTCTTTATTTTAGAAGACTTAAAGATTACTATTATTGACATTCGGGGGGGGGGGGGGAGAGAGAGAAGAGGGTAAAATTAACCTTCTGCACCCTGCAATTCTGTCACTGTTATAATATTATGTATATAAATACCTGCAAGAACTTATCAACGGAAAATCGTGGGACCGATAAGTCTTGTCCCAAAGAAGTGTCGTTTCAAACAGCCGTTCTAGATCGCGATACCGTTTGCTATATTATACATTATATGTTTGGCCGACTATAGCGCGAGAACGAGCAGGTTTCACCGCGAAACCGCCGGCACACCACACGATGATCAAAATAATTGGAAGTATAACCGAATCACACATAAGGTCGCTGCATGTGGGTAGGCTGCAACTGTGTTTGTGTACAAACGTTCAATTCGGTTGGTCCGGCTGTAAAGCGTCCAGATAAATAAAGATGGGTCTGCGGTAGGCCGCACTGGGCTACTACATCGTTGCTTGTTATAATTATGACCTCTAGAGCATAATAATATTTTGAATACTAGACGATGGACGATCTATGTTTAGTTCGGTTATATGCTGTAGTGTAGTGGATAACGGTGAGATGGTCACCATCTGAGAGTCGCCAACAATCAACCCCCCTCCCCATCACTATAACACACAATGTATTTCAATCAAATGTATAAAAAAGTATAAGGCATGTTATAAGTATTGCAATTTGCAAACAATACTTTTCGGTGTATTTTCAAAATCCGATTTAAAAATGTATTTTTGCTTATTGTATATTTATATACTCATCTGATATCGTTGAAGTTTTAATATTTTTATACAATATTACAAAGCGAAAAATTATTTAAAAGCGTAAAAAGTTTGTCATTAGCTTAATTTCTATAATCTATCATATTATACAATGCATATAAATCTATACTAAACTTGTCATTAATACATTTTCAAAATTAAATAACTGACTGCAATAGTATAATTTTCAATGTCGCATATATGTGTCCAGAAATGACGATTTATATCAGTATATTATTGTTTTTTTTGAAGTTTTGTCAATTAAGTTATTACAAATTAATACTAAATAATAATTAAAATTGAACAATTATAATGTTATTGAATATAAATTAAATAGTGTTGTGGTAATAGGTATATATTATATAGTATATATTAGTAAATCGTTTTTTAAGAAATATAATGTCAATTTCAATTGTTTCATTTAGATTATTTAGATTTTAAATTTTAACTTATTTTAATCCATGTTTACATTTTAAATGAGTTTCAAATAATATTTTTTTTCTTTTTATAAAAATAATAAAACTAATAATAATAATATACAATAATATAATAATATATAATGCTAATAACAATAACAATTTTGGTTATTTTTGTAAAATGCGGCGTTGGTATAATATATGTAACCTAAACATGACCAGTGAAAAATAAAATCCTCAATATACATAAACGTGGAAATATCAAAGATTATATGGGTCAGTGTTTAGTACAGACAGGATATCTAATATTTCATGTTTATAATGATAATGCCAATATTTGTTTCCAATGTTATTTTTGGCACATATAGGAAAGATATGTACCAAGAAAATCGTTGGTGTTAAACGCTTAATGTATGTTACACTAACGAAGCAATGTTTAGAATAAAAAAAAACCCACAAGTACCGAGAAAAGAAAAAAATATGCATGAATTTCGTTATTTCATTTTTATTTTATAATATTTTGTTGTAATGTCTTCATTTTATTATTGTTATTGTTATTGAACTGATTTTAACGTGCTTGTTAAATCATATAAAAATATTTATATTTTCGATCAAAGGTCTTATACATGAATAATTTTTCAATTAAATAATTTATTAGCATACGTTTATAATTTAATTTTTTTTTTAGTATTATTTAGTTCCCAATATATACTAATAACATAGTTGATTTATTTTTTTAATTCGTTGTGTTTAGATACGAGTTGTATGACATATATTTATTCAGTTTTACTCGTGATAAATTTATTATATATACAATATACATAGTACACAATACAACATAGTACCCTGAAATGGTTTTTTATTAAAAATCGTGTGTAACACGCGTATTCGTACAATCGTACTTTTACCCGAGTGCGTATTGTCCGTTAAATGTGGGCGGGTGATCAATCAATACAATAAACCGTATGGCAAAAATCAGAGTAAAAACACCAGCTCTCTTATGTAACATAACCGTGCCTCGTGCAGACAGACAAGACTTTCGAATTACTGTGTAGAGTTATACACTCGAAGCCTACGACAGCAGTGCAATGGCTTTACAGCTGAACTCGGACGAGGGTTAAGCCAAATGATAATATCGCATATTGTGATACCTACGAGAAACCGTCATCGTCGTCGTAGTCCGAAAACCTATAATTATCGTTATTATCGTCATTTAACTTCAGTCCTATGGACGTAGGTCAGACATACCACATAATAGTGTTTCGATAAACAGTTGTAAAGAAGTTATGTAACAAATATTTGCGGTCTAATTTTAAATTATGGGACGTTATAGGGAAAAGCAGACACACGTCGCGACATTCCATGATTTAAGTAAATCGAATCCCGCTGTACCATTCACGTGTTATTCGCATAGATAACTAATAAAATACAAGTTTATTCGACGATGATTAGTTTTCGGCTTTCGCAAGATTTTCCATTAAATATATCAGACACTGAGTTTTTTTCTAATTCAATTCGCGAATCATAGTACACGGGCAACAGATTTGATTTAAAATTATATTTCCCAACATTAGAATGCAGTTACCGTATTAATGTATAAGTGTACCTATAATGTATAGTATACTATATAATATAACAGATATCTATTCACGATATTATATATTATTATAACTTTTACATAGTCATTTGATACTAATGTTAAATTATATTATCCTTTTACTCAGATTAAAAACAAAAATCAAATTTTTACGAAATATATGTATGAGTACATTGAAGGGAAATTAATTTTCAAAATACCTCTAATGCATTGGACATATTTGACATAATGTTACTAACTTCTCCAATTTCAAAACATTCCACTTACTGGTATATACTATACACAAAAATGGTGACCGGGGGGAAATGATAAACTAATCTGTGAGATGTAATTACATCTTAATATTTGTTATTAATTTATTTTTAAGGAGTTGAATGCACGTAAAATTGGATCTATGATATTCCAAAATGTGATTAATAAGGAGGATTAAACGATATATGTTGTCACAGAGTAGAATATTTAGTATAATATATTATTATATAGGATTAAAATGGATTATTATTAAAGTAAACGTGGTAAAAGTATATGTACAGTTTATGCAATCAATTTTAAAATTAAATTCTATTACGTATGTTGATATAGTGTTGGACGTTGGTGTACTTTTAAAACACTTTTACAATTACACTTTTAGACATTACAATATTACATGTTAATGTGTTTGGCGGTGTTCAACCTAATGTTATTCAATACTGAGATTGTTCAATCAGTTAAATTTAGGTTCAAATGACGTTTGCTGCAAAAATTTGCATAACTTTATTGTCAATCAATTTTCCATTACATGATTACCAGTCAGCTGTTTAATTAAATTAAAATCTATTTTAGTGGTGTACTCGTATTTTCAATGAAGTTTACGATTGATCAATGTTGTAATTAATCGAGCGGGCTCGAGGTAGATTCGCAACCATGAATCTCAAAATTAGCGAATCATGTTTACACCGACAAGCCAATTTGTTTTAGTATGACTAATCAAAATAATAAATCTTAATTTAATATGAAACTGACTAATATATAGGTACTATAATATTATTCAATACAAACTAAAAAAAAAAAAACACTTATTTGACTGGAAAATACGTTAGTTTTTTTCGTTGGGTGGAAAGTTAATTATAATAATAATAAGTATCTATAATAAGTATATCAACTGCATAATTCTATATCTTTCAATACAATTAACCAAACCTATTCATAATATATAATGGTGTAATATACTTAAAATCATAGTGTATAATAGTAAGTAATAAGTATACTTTTATTATTTATCGACAAATTATATTGTATTTTAACTTAGTTAATTTTCTTATAATACATTTTCAAATATACAATGTTGATTAATCATAAAAGAAATAATCAATACACATTCTTAATATTAATAATATTTGAAAATTTAAAAGTATGTATCTAATTATATTACTGTAGTTCTAAATGAATGTATTCGATTTCATTAAACATGTGAATCATATAATTTACGTGTATTATAGCTATATACTAATTAATGTGTATATATATTTTTTTTTACATTTATCTGACACAATCACGTATAAAATGGTCATACTTCAATTTTATAATATACAACCAATATTGTATTAATGTTTAGTTTAAATTTTAAGTATTAAATAGTGTCGTCTTAATCATTATTTTAATTCACACGGAGTTGGCACTACAGGGTATTTAAAAAAATGTAAAAGGTACCTAATTATTATAGTGTTATTGTTGAATCACTTTAAAAACTTGTTATAAATGCAAGCATTATTTTTTATTAATTTAAAATTATCCTTTATTAATAAAACTGTTGTAAACAAAAAAATACGTATCTTAGTTTTGAACGCTTATATATAAACTCTAACAAGGATGTATTTTTTTTAACGGCTGGTCGGTTATAATTAGTGAGTGATGAATTTCGTGATGTACAATTCGACCTGTATGGATAAAACCACGTAAATTACGTGGGAAAAGATTTATCGTTTATCGATACCAAGTTCCTCTCTGGTCCACGTTCAAAACCTATATTATAGTGCGTATATTATATTATAGATTCTACTTGCACAGTGCATCACGTTTAAGATTGCGCATTTTTGTATTTTCGTAGACTCAATGGGGTGGCAATAAAATAGTTTTTTTTTTTTTAAGAATCTTAAACTTCAAAAGTAATGACATAAATACAAATTATTTTTGGCATAGCTTAATTAAAAAAAAAAACAGAGGAATAAGTTATATTCCTCAAAATCATAATAATTAACATATTATAGAAATTTATTATCTATTATTAAATCAGTACAATCTATAGATTTAGACAATGACGCATAAAATGTATTTAAATATTTTGAAATAGTCATTGTGTATATAAAATATAATAATATATTATGTAGAAGTTTCAAATTATCAAATATTTATGACAAATATTTTTGAATTCTAATAAAATAGCTAAAATCGTTATCCTTTTGTTCAAATTTTCTATCAGAAATCCCACTAAAAGTTGAAGATCAAAGTATTTTTTCTAGTATACTATATCGTTGGTTCACACAAAAACATATACATCATCTTAAAATCATTACAACCATTTCTCTCAGCTCTTGTTCATTCAATCTCATTGTTTTTAACATTTATACTAATGCATTATATGTGTAAATTAGATTAACCTTTATGAAAATAAAAATAAAATTTAAAAATCAATTGCTTGGTACCTCATTTTGAAATGAGATATCATTAATAACAATCGTTAAGGATGTTTATTATCACGCGTGGTAAAAATAATAAATGGGAGGGGTAGGAGGTATAACAATGTATTCGTAGATCATAATTATTATTTTTATGTTTATTAAATTACTGAATTAAAGTGCCTTAAATACTAAAACATCCTTATATAATATTTATATATACATAAATTACTTATAATTAGGTCAATATAATATAATATGTAATAATAATCAGTAGTTGGACAAAGTTGTAAGTATTTAAATTGAGACAGATGGCATCTATTAAAATCACGTAGGTACATTTTTACATTTAGTAACGTTAAACCACGTCATGTCCGTGTTCAAAAAGTATTTTAAAAGATCAATAACCATTATACTATATAATTATACACAACTCTACTTGTGTTGATATTATTACTGGCAACACCCACAGCTAGAAAAAATTATACTTGAAATTTATACCCAATTACATAATTGAAACAAAACTAATTGTTTTTGCTATTATATTTATTTTTTACATATTACGTGTTTAGATTTCAAAAGGTTGATTCGTGTACATGTATTTACAGTGTAAATTGCTTCAAATATTAATATTTTGCAATATAATTCACGTAACAACAGGTTGTTTTTCTGAGAATTTGATGTGTTCGATTTATGGTTATATTTTAATAATATATATGATATAGCTACTGTAAAATGTATGTATAAAATATAAAGTTTCATTCAACATTCACAATCATAATTCATTAAATGAATATTATGATTGTCCATCGAAATAAATTGTTGTGTTATGTTATGAGAATTTTGTATTGATATCATTTAAAATATGATCAAACTATTTTTTTCTGGGTTATTGAAGTTAGTACTTTTAACAAGTTATTTGATTTACTTACTTCTCAGTAACTTCTCCCGAGCACAGCCTTTTAAAATATACTTTTTAAAAGTAGATATTCAAGTAGGTATACTTACAAATATACATACCTATTGAGAAATACTTAATAAACTTAATACTTAAATATGTATTGGAATAATCGATAAAAAAATTAGTTCGATTAGAAATATAGATGCTCAAAAATTATTTAAAGATAATTATAAATACTTAATATTTTTTTTTTTAATGACATTTTTTCCCCTATTAATCAATTTTAAACGAAGTGGTATGGTAATTTTCTTATCATACACAAATTTTGTTGAGAAATATGTACCTAAGCTATTTCATAATAAGCTACCATCCTACCCAACCTTCTAATTATACAGTTATAGTTATTTTTCGTTTCAGGAAATATTCCAAGACGTTTTAAGTAGTAATTGCAGATGTACTGATTTTTGAACGACTAAATAATATTATAATTATAGAATTATGAATTCAATATTTTAAGATTAATAAATAAATATTTATTTAAAAATGTATCTAATACATTTTAAATAAATCAAAAATCAATACATCACCAAACACCTATTTTGTTAAAATTTTGTTTTAAATACGTGTGAATGTTTTGAAATGACGACCGATAAAGGAATAAGTAGGCCGTATCTCAGTATTTGTTGCAGTCTATGGTTTGCAGTAAAATATTACGTAAATAATAAGGTTTGCATATTATACTATATTATATAGATACGAAGTATTTACCAACCGCAGAGTATACGTCTAACTAAAACGTCCATAATTTTTTTTCTTTTTAACATTCTAATCGGAGCGAAGCGGCAAGCGGGATCTCATTAAATTATAAAAAGGCATTTTTTAATGTTCTACTATATAATGATAGTTTGTTTATAATATTAATAGCTGTATGTCTGCGCTACCCGTTAACTTTAATATTTTAATGGTGTGTTGGCCAATTTTAATAAAGTTAAAGTTTTTCACTAATAATATGTGTCTTATTAGGAAAAACACAATCGTAAATTTTTAAACACGTCAACTACAAATTTGAAAACTATTAAACAACATAAATAAATATAAATCGGATAAAATATTAGAAATATTAATAAAATACGAATGATTAGCTCTATAATGATTATATTATAATATTTAGTCATCATATTATAATATTGTTATATATTTCGACAAGAGTCGAGGATTATCACTGTAGGAGTTGTGATTTTTAGGAAAAATAAAACAGGTTTTTAAGCCGGTCCTTGTATTGTATAATATGTATCATATTGACGAATATTATATTAATATATTTGGTATGAAATTGTGTTGCAAAAGAGATTCTGAATGGGATTTATCGGTTGACTGGATCCGAATGCATGTGTTTCAATAGAACAAGTTAAGTATTAAATTACATGTTAATTATTTAAAATATATTTTTAGATTCTAATCAAAGCGAAACTAGATGCTTTATCTTTACCATACAATATAGTATAAATATGATGCTTATTTTTTTTTTTGTTTTCTACTCATATAGTCGTTAACTGCAATCACGCTGAAAACTCCCTTCGATTACGTTCATATATTTCTTTCGCCTACGATTACAACGATTGTACGCCGTGGCCAAAAGAAAAATTATTTTATTCTGATTTATGTATATCTATAGATACTTAAAATCTCCCGCACATTAATTTTTCAACAAAAATTATATATCAGTATCTAAAGACCTTCAAGAACTTAAACGCATTAATCTAATAATTGATTTTACGAATAATACTACTATACTGTATACAATATACTATACAAGTATATGTGAATACAATTAAAAAAATTATATAACTTGGTCATTAGTTACACAATTATATTGTAAAATGTTTACATTACATTTAGGAATTCTTTGTACCTACATTTATACAGTGCCTTGAGAATTAATTTTGTACGTAACAATAAGACGTTAATCAATCATGATTTGATTATTTTATTGCTTAAAATTTTCAAATCATGAAAATTAGTTTGACGTTCGGATAATATGCCGCACACCTTGCATTCAAAAATGCCTGCTGTATACGTATATATAGTTATAAGTAGTGTATAAATTAATTATTATTTTTTTTTTTTAAAGTTACTTTTCGAGAAATCGGATTTTTACCATTAACGTCTATTATGTAAGTAGAAATTATTGTGAGATAAACTGACTAATAAACTTAGAGCTTTTGAATTTCACCAAATTTACTAATTTTTCACGTGAACAATAAACAATAATTTAAATATTTAAATTTACGGAACATAGTTCGTTAGAACGTTAATTTTCGCCGTGATTACTGATTTTACACCATAAATTAGTTTATTGTGTATAATTTCACAAAATATTTTTTGCACATTTCAGTCAAAGGTTTTTTTACATTATGCCCTACCTATAGTATGGCTATCAAACAATGATTTTAATAAATTATAGAATTTTGGCATAGACGAATGATGGTCATTACCAATACATAATATTATAATATAAAAGTTAGACGTATGACACTGTGACCTATACACACAACAGATACACAAAATCTACCCATTATATAAACGTGACATAAATTTATATTTTATTTACTTAAGTTTATTCTTAACTATTCGTAAATGCATATAATATAATATTTTTGATTAATTGTTCATAATAAAACATATATTATACAATTTTTAACCGTATTAATTTGTCCCAAAGAATATATTTTCAGTTTATTAGGAGATATATTTTATATTATATTATATCTAAATCAATGAACACTGTTAGATTAGTGTCTACTGTGTATAATCGTTAGATAATGGACTAGTTAAATGGTAGTAGCATGTTGCATCTAATCACGGAAATGCGCCTTGGAGGCAGTTGACGGCCGATGCATCTAAACTTCTCGTCGTGTCTGGCAAACGTGTCAGTGGGCCAAATTATGCAGGTTAAACTGCCAGGAATTCGTATAATTTCTATACATGAATCTAAATTTTTCACTTGTATAATGCATTTTAAAAATTGGTGATATTTATAAATTATTTAAAAATAATTAAAACTTAATTATTTTTATCGCATTCAGAAAAATATACGAAAACATAAGTGTATTATTAGATTGAACTTTTAAGGTAGCTTGAATAATCGAAATAGAAAATATAAAAATAATAACATTTCTAAAATGAAGTTTCAATTTTGGGGGGGGGGGGGGTAATTGAAATCCCCAGGGAGTTACGCCTTCTAATCCTCGCTTAATGAACACCCATATACGTAATTATCCTATATTTTTAAAATGTTCTCTTAAGTTAAATCTGTTATATAAATTCAAATACACGTATATCGATGTACGTTAATGAAAATTCACAATAGAAATTATTGATAAAATGAAAATTATAATACTTTGTTAAATAACTAAAGTTCTTGAATCGATTTTTAAGTTGTCAAAAATGTATTTCATTATCACACAAACTATTGTTACAATGCTTTCAGTTTTTTATTCAAAAAATTTGACGTTTTCTATACAGTTTTCCCGTAGTTGAAAAAATAAAAATGATTGTTATCATTTATTTAGATTACCTGACGGTAATAATTAAAATTGAAGGACAAAATTATATTTCTTTAATGTTAGCTTAAATTACACGGTACGTTAAAATTAATAATTACAATTGTTTGATTGTTGTTTTAAATATTATTTTTTATTTCTTAATTGCATTAGGTTCTAAGAAAATAAATTATTAGATAAGTTTCATGAAATTAATTGCAAATTATTTTAAGGCTTAAACATTTGGATAAATCATTATAAAATTTATATAAAATTACTTTTTTAACTATCAATAACAAATATCTATTTTATTAATAAATATATTATTATAAGATTATACATTTATTAGAATCAAAAAAAGTAACAAGTTAAATTTATAGAGTGTAGTTAATTTGCCACAATAACAAAGATACAATATCAGAAGTCAGAACACATGCTTCCTTTTAATAATATTATGCATTAGTCTGCGCATCTTCAAACAGTCACACCTACATGTTCGTTAATATTGTCTTAGGTATATTATGTAGTTTTTTGGTCTCGTTGGTATTCATCGGATATCGTCTATCAACGTGTTCAACTGTTCAAATGGACTTTTACAACAATATAACTACGCGTGCAGAAAATGTAGTAACTTGTGAAACTAACCAAAAAAAACCAAGAATATCCTCGCGAAGAATAGTTTACAACCATAAATATGTTTCTAATAATTGTTAGTTAAATTATAATAATTCAAAATAATTTCAAATCAGAAAGCATTAAAAAAAAAAAAAAAAAATGGTTAGATATGTCTACACCATAACTATTATACATCGCTCTTTATTGAATACTTTCAACCATAGTTGGAATTAGTTTCTCGTGTATGACCAGAAAGACTAATATAGCGATATCCTGAATACGAGTGTCGTGGATCCCCGTCGGGACGCAGAGTGTGAATAACAGGTTAAGAACTACTGGTGTAGTATACTATGAATTACATTTTTAGTTAAAAATACTCTATTATACTATATTTTATTGTTTACAATAAAAATGTTTTTTTTATAGGATTGAGAACGCGATGGTAATTTTTTTCAAAATGCTGTTAAGTTATATTAGAATGGTCAGATTAATATTTGATCGGTTGAGATTTTTACTCAAATGTCGTGATACAACTGCACGTTTAATTTATATGTATATACATACTTTACAGGTCTCTGATTAGATTCTAATAAAGCGTGATCGCTAATGTAATAAGGTTCAATAGTCTGCGCAGTGTGCACCTAAATAATATATTATAATATTATATGAACACGAATTATTAATAAATATTTGTTGGATACGATGCCGAGTAAGATATGGTACGGTAATATGACCGTTATACTTCCCGCCAGGTTAATGCAGATTTTATGGACATCTTGACACACACTATACACAAAACGCCATTGTCATTGTGAAACTTTTTTTCGATTTATGTTTTAGGCTAGCACAAACACATACACACACAAACATACACTAATATATTGTAATATGTGTATAAATCTAATTAGAATACATCTGCATTCTTCATGTAAGTAACAAAAAAAAAAAAAAAAAACACATGAAACTATTGTTGTCTCGTTAAAAAACGCCATCATGCATATGACACGTTGAATATTATATATTATACAAACACACGTCCGGGATATTATAATAAGTAGGTATGTGTGGAAGTGCCATAATGGTATAATTTAAGAACGGGTGTCTTCTCGACATAAACATTAAACTGCAGATAGTGTAATAATAATAATAGATTCTGCATTTATTGTTCTGTGTTTTTTATTCGATATGCGTATAATAGAAGGTACGATACCTATAGTAGCATACGTTTTTCACTTAGACATATTTTAGTGAAGAAAATACGATTTTTGACTTTTTTTATGCATTACGTCTTAAAATGTATTAAATGAACGTAAACATTTAAATTTCCTAACGTTTGGTAAAAGTAAACTTTAGTAAAAAATAGACTAGAAATTTATCTTGTGTATTTTATTATGATTATTGTTTTACATAATGTATAGTATTTATTTATTTAACAGTGTTGAAATGTGTATAACGAGGTTAAGATAATATATTGTTATTTCACTGCATCGTCTACCACTAAAAATAAAATTCTTGTTTTGATTGACAAATCTCTGAAAAATAACAGTTATATAATATTAAATAATAATAATAATGTGACTACCTAATAATAAATAAAAATATAAATTATATAGCTTATAATATTCAAAATATTTATTGTATTGATAAGATTATTTTTCCTAACAATTTAATTTAATGATAAAAATAACCATATTTTCAATAACAACTTAAAAATTGAAGAGATGGTTATTTTTATGAATTTTTATTTTCAGCAAGCCATACATTGTCTACTTAAATAAAACAATATTATACTATGGTCATTGATCTATAGTAAAATTGTACTATAGCTGTGTATTTGCAAGGATTATCGTCTTAAATTTAATATATACAAATCAATGTTTCTTTCTTTGTCCTCTAGAGACTCAAAGACTAATAGACCATTTCCGTTAGGTTATGTAAAGAGATTCCTTGAAATTCGGGGAGTGTTTGTAATTTTATTTTTTAACCCATATCAAACGGTATTGAGTAGCTTATACAAGAAATTTTTTTGTCCTTACAAAACCAGAATATTGTTTTATTTACGCATGTGATTGTCATGAATTTAAGTTTTATGAATGTAAAATTGATTAAAAGCTCTTATATACATATATATATTTATATGAGGCAACATTTAGAGTTAAGGTGTATGTACTAAATAAATGCTCGACGATTTTGACAAAAGTAATTAAAAATATTTCAACTGAAGGAAAAATGAACAGACACCACGGGTAACAGCTATTGTATATAAAGGTAAAATATATGGTTTAAACTAATAGAATCAAAAAATACTAAACTGATTTTAACTGTTCAAGATTTAGTAAAATACATCGAACTAGTTTTTTTTATTATAGGTATGGCTAACCCAATATTAATATAATATTAAAATCATTATCAAACATTATTTAATTTACGCTTGCAATTGGCTGCATATAATAAAAAAAAGGTACTTATTCATATCCTTGTACAAATAGATTGCCCACCTCAGTCTTATGTTCGGCCAACTTCGAATACCACAACAGCTACTATAGTACCTTTAAGTACTAAACATTTACATATCTATTACAGTAAAATACACGTTTAAGTCTATTACAATAGGTATGTGTATTTCTATTTATCAGTTTATTTAATTTAAAACAATGCGAGAAATTTATCAACACATTTAAACGTTTTCCAATATTTTCTGATAATAAAAATCCGTCGCAAATATCATATATTACGGCTCCACTACATGCATATTATTCCGATATTAACACGTTTAAATATTTAGGCACTGTGATTATAAAACGACACATCATCGGCTATCTTACGCCACCGGCGCAGCGATTGAACCCTTCAATAGATTCACCCAAAACACGGCGGAATCTACGGCACATCCGGCTCGGAGTCTTATCCTCTAAAATCTTAATACGAATTAAAAAAGATACTTGAAATAATAACGTCGCGGTGATCATTGACGATTTCTCCGGATATCTCCGGACACTACAGCAGTTTCGCTGGCACGACTTCATAGCGGATACCGCGGAAGTAAATATATATTTCATTATAATAACATTATTGTCTGTACGATTATACGAATATTATTGAAACAAAGACAATTCTCCGAACGATTCTGGTGTTCCGTCGACCATAGGTCGTGGTTGAAGCGGTGAGGCTCAAGGGGGGAGGATGTTGTAATTTTGACCCACCAACGATGTGTAAGTAATATACCGCAGGTATACGTATATACGCATTATAATTGCACACATTCGTTTGACGGACCGTAGTGCGCAGATTATAGGGTTCTTTTAACCTGCGCACGCGTGTCTGTGTGCGTTCGCCGAACGCCTTTGACGAACTCGCCGGGTTCGCGCCGACCGCAGACAGACCTGCGACGACCGACCGGCGCGTGTAGTCGTCGTATAGCGCTGCAGTAATCGTTGTAGGTACAATAATTATGTTCGCGGGTTTTCTTCTTTCGTAATAACTAATAAGCGGCGTCTGATGACGACGACGTACACATCGCCTATCCTACCGCATTATAATAATAATGATAATTACAATAATATCATAATAACACACGTGCACAGTTATCGCGGCATAATACGCACCACAAGACCGAATTATTGCCGTCCGGCGCGTAATGACGCCGTATAGTGCCTATCTGCACGTGTGCGGGGGACTCCGGTCGGCGATTATCACGATTTTTACCGTATAAATCGTCTCTGCGAAGTTATAAACACGTCGGCCCCGGCGACGACGGAGTTCTCTTATAAATATCGTTATTTGTTTATTTTTTGTCCGTTTGTCGACAGAGAATGCGTTACGTAAGCACACGTCTGTACACAAGCGTATCTAGTTCGAAACGGATTCTATAATACTTATACGTTATTATACTATATGCGCTATGTTACCGCACTTTGACGATATATACGCACATTTCGTCAGAAACAAAAAAAAAAAACAATAAATAAATAGTGTCTATCGGCAGTTGCTTAACGAAATTTTATAATATATTATTATTTTACTGTGATGCCGCCGTAGTACCCGCAGAGATGATAATATTTTATTGTACGCGGCTAAGAATGTGAAACACACCACTATAATATATAGCGTGATCGAATCGCGTTTATTATTCGGTGTTGTGGTGGTCAAATTAGCTATTACCTAATACGACGCGATATCGAAAAAAAAAAAGATATTTTTACCTCGTTTTTCGTTTTTTATGTCCATTGCCGCGCAGGTTAACCCTCGTTGTTACATCGTTATTTTCACTGTTCGTTTTATTCCGTTCGCCTCTCCTGTATATGTCTTGCATACCTATAGAATGTTTTTAAGAACACTTAATTTTTATTCTTTTCTGTAGTCTATTATGTAATGGGTTTCGTGTATAACAAACACATACACGCATGCATAGTACATCTGCCTCAATATGGAAATTGTACTAATAAACGTAGGTATTGTACAAACTACAAACCTATGCAATATTAATTATTGTTAATTAATAATAATATGAAAGTTGCAGCCGTACATACTGCTTTGGGTTATAAATTGTGTGCAATATTTATTACATTCTACGGCGCGTATGCATATTGTATATAACAAATTATAACTTATGAGATGTTAAAAGAAAAAAGTAGATATCATGAATATATTTTTTTATAAATATAGTATTCATGTCTTTAGAATTAAATAGCAATAAAAAAAATGAAATTCATCATACCCAACTTATACTAGCTTACTATTTTTACAATAAAAACTTTATTACAATTTTAAACTTTTTTGATATTTTTATTTTTCAAAAATAAATGTTTTGAAATTATATCAACTGCCCAAACCATTAGTTTTCAACATTTTTTTATCTAAATGTCACTACACATTTTGAAAATTCACACGTATAATCTGACCTAATAACCCTTTTTTTATTTACATATCAAAATAAAATAGGTTAATGATAATAATAATAATATTTTTCTTTTATTATTTAGGTTTTCTTTGCATACCATCCTATGAGATTTCCGCGTACCATACACACAGATTAAAAAACGTTGCTGCCTTTAAGACACGTTATTGTTTTTAATTGAATCTTGTGAAAAACTCAAATTAACATGAGTGGAGTTTGATAAATTTAGTTAGGGGACACAAGCCCTAGATTACTTAATGAAAATAATTATTAATAACTTCCTATTTAGTTAGAAATAATCTTGTTTATGTATTATAAAAACAAAAAAATAAAAGTAAATTTTAAAAATAAAAACCAGTCAGCGTTCAACATGTAGCAGCTAATTATATTTCAATACAAATATGAATAAATAAATTAAAATATATTAATGTATTGCATAGTATTGCATTATTACTACAAATCCAAAAATAAATAGTAAAATAAAAAAATCTGATGTAGAAGAAATAACTTTAATTATTTTATTAAATACTATTTTAAATTGTTGATTAAAAAAAAAAATAGTGTTTTTATGCCCTTTAAATTGTATATTTGTGAATAATGATACAAAACTGTAAGTGAATAACTATGGTATACATACGAAGAGGGCTTAGTCGACAAAGCCCCCCTAGCTACACTTATAATAATTAAACCCTATAGGTACTGCCCGTTTGCTCCATGGAAATAACACGTGACATAATAATCCAATTATAAAATATTATATCGCAATCTGTTGTTATTAGAACACCGATAAGTAAAAAAAAAAAGCTGTACCGGTCTTAAAAATAACCCGTTTATCTCGGAGATCCTACAGAAAAAAAGATGCTCGATAGACGCTGTGCCTCTATATTAAAGATGTTATCGTGTTGTATCAGCACATAACGTTTTAAACGGCATTACATATTATATTATAATATTATGTGATACATAACATCAGGTATATTATTATTACATTGATAGTACGTAGGTATATAATACAGATAAGTGTGGCGTCTGACGTTTCTGCGGAATAGCTTTTACGCAGTTGACGAGATCCAGGAAATATCGCGTTTACGCCATCCCCGAAGCTATATCGCTCGTATAATAATAACATTATTATATAGGTTCTAAAATTATTACACGCCCGCACTGTATTATATATAGTTGCGTGACATTCTCGTTTGTACACGAATACCCGAACGGTACAAAATTGTGCGCTGGAAAGTGATTTCACACACGTTAGATAAAGTCGCGTGTATACGCGTCTATTTAAGTGTATAGTATATAGTGCTATGAAAAAAATGCATTTTTTCCTCGCCTCGGTGGTTCAGTGATGCGTTTCTGAAGTGCACTGGTCGTATACGTTTATAACCAGTGTATAGTACACTATATATATTCTTATTATTATGTAGACTACAGACCCTAATTAGGAAATGGTCGTCCTACTCGCCCCGTTCGGTTTCGAGAATGGTACGATAATACATAATATTAATATTACACATGTCATATTGTCGTAATAATTGTCTGTCCGAATATAGAATATTAGAATTATGATGGTCGTTTAGGTGGATCCAAACTTTTTTTTAACTGAAAATGGATATGATATTACGCCGCTTGTACGAGTTTCGTAATACCACCGAGGGAATAAAATAGATCATTTGGTAGGTTTTAATATACTTTACCAATTATTAACACTATATATAAATTATTGCATTGCGCTTTCACGCGTTTTTATTACCTAGATACAGCGGCTGTATAATATAGTAATAATATTTATTTGTGGCTGACGTGTTACAGATAAACCGTGTTATATTTAATTTATTATACTACTTGAAAGCGTTGTACCATTATCAATAATTTAAAATGGTGATCGGTAATCTTTTTGGACTTGAAAAAGTTTTTCGGACCATGTCGGAAAAAATTAAAATTTTTTAGACATAATTTAAAAATGTTTGTTTATCATGTAAAAATATTAAAATTTAACAGTTACAAATTAGATTTATTTATTTAATTTTTTATACTTTAAGTCTTAAAGTATCAAACAATTTTTTTTTTAATTATTCCAAAGCTAAATAGTCCTCGGTCTGTACAAATTGAAAGGAAAATATTGCAAACGGTATACTATTCTGTCCCAAAAGATACACGACTCTCCGTAAAAACTCGTCAATACGATATTTAAAATTTCATTCAAATGGTAGATAGTAAGTGCAGATTTAAAAACATTGCATACAGATCATACACTCGAGCAATATCGTGTATTTTTCAATTATGTATTTAATGACATTTCGTAGATAACTCATACATGCAGTATACTGCAATTTATATACGCAGGGAATATACTATAGTCGATGATACGTCATTACATTGATATACCTATAAATAAAACTGTGTTGTGTTTTGAATGTGCTTTGCTCAATTATTAAAACGGACCGTATAATTTTCGTACTAACATAGAAGCTATAACATATTATAAACGTATAACTGCTGTTAGTTGTTACCGTATTGAAATAGAACGGTCACCACAAAGTAAATTATACTCGAAACGTATTGTAATTTATCTGATTTCGAACGGTGTATATCATTTTACTATTTACCTTGAAAAAGATATAATATTTTGACACCGACACTACAGCACGTAGATCGAAAATAATAGTTATTTCCTTGGGATATATATTATATTATACACTATAAAATGAAATATCACCTTTTAATGAAAAATACTACACTATTATATTTTTCTGTAATTGTGTTTTACAATAATTGTAAAATGCACGTGCCAGATAACATAATATATATATATATAGCTGCACAGTATCGTTAGGAATATTATTATTACGTATTTGCTTCTTTCGATTACTTGAAGCAAATTCAACGTAAATTAATATTATTTTTATTCGTTTTAAATAGATATTTAAATGTTATTTTCAACGGATATTAGTTATTTTTACGAGTCCCTAACCTAACCTAATCTAATAACACGCGCGTAAATGTGTTCCATGTATCCATCTTATTATTATTTTTTTGAATGTCTTGAATTTCTTTTTGAAACCCCATCCAAACAAAAAATGAAAAACTATAATACAATTTTATTAAATTGATATTTATATATAATTTTTATACAATAATAAAATATTGTTTTTATTGTGTTATTTTTCAGATTATCCAGTCTTTAACTACAGAATCCTCTACTTACTAATAAAATCTCACTATTTGCGTTATTCCTTTCATAACGATTTGTAAGACCATGGATTATTTAATCTATATTTCACTAGCTAAGCATAAATTCGAACTTAGATAATTTGAATATCTATAGTAATTACGATTTTTTAATATCAATTTGACTTAAATGTGGTTAGACTTTGCGTTTCAAAAAATTTGGTTTAAATAATGTGTAGATTTTTACAGATTATCGTTAGTATTAAGACTCATGTTACTATAATAAATGTTTAAACAATTTATAGTTCAGTTAGTGAGTTACATATGTATATATAATGAATCAGTATTATTGAGATCATCAATAGACACTTCCAATTACTAATTAGTATTATACGTATATTATAATTATTCTAGATTATACATGGTTTCAACTTCTATTTACGAACAAACGATAAGTAACTACTTTAAATCTAAAACATTAAATATTTTCTAGAAAGCGTTTAAATTGGCGTGAGTTTTAAATTTGAATATTTGAAACTATTTATTTATTTTTGCTTTATTATAGAATAGATATTTGTCGTACACTCGCGTTCAGTTTATTGTAGTCCATTATCTATTTAGTGTTAATTTAATATTTTAATTTTATATTAGTTCTTTACAAATATAAATAAATTATAATGAACACACTTTTATTATTATACAAGTAATAATACTTCTATATTTTTTAAAACGATGAATAAATGTAAAATTAATATAAAATGTAAACAATTATTGTAAGTATATATACTAACAAATTTGTTTATATAGGAAACATAATATGTTTGAAAAAAATATTTATTAGTCAATTAAATATATTCTAGGGTGCAGTTAATACTTTTGTTTTTTAATATAAAATAATTAACATAGGTCATAATATTATGTATAGGCTTTAACATACGACATACATTACAACGATATTTTGTATACCCGATAAACTACTTGTATACTTTATTACTTTTATAAGCTTAATAATCTTCTTTAAACTTTTAACTTGAAAATTAAAAATTCATGTATTTAAAAGTATTATTTTTCTCAGCAATCATCACCCCCCCCCCACTAAAAAAAAAGAAAACATAAAAACGCATAACGAAAACAACGTACCAATAACATAGGCTATACTTTTATATCAAGCTATACTTTTTCAAGCTACCTATGTTTGACGTTTACATTTCGGAGATAATAATCGTATTACAATAACAACGCGTCGTGTTACCGGAAAAATTATTTTTTAATCGTATCGTCATCGTACACAAGCCCCCCTGAGGCGCATATAGTCATATTATATACACACACCTTACCGATACTTCTTGAGGTCAAATGTCGTCAGTACCAGCAGCAGCAGAAATGTAATATAACGCCTCTGCCTTCTCCCTTCTCACCAGAGCGAAAAGCCACCGTAGTCGTTTATAATGTATTATCCCTTGAATGCTTAGTGGTTTTAATGAAATTTGTTTTAGTACAAACCGTTTTGTGGTGTTTGCTAAAATGTTGCCACAGATCACGCCTAATTATACGCATTATATGTAATATTATATACAATATATCTCATTTAACCATTATAATATATTATATTACTGGTCACCACAGTCACTCGCTCCCGTACTATACACTCGAACTGATAAAAAGTATAAACAACGTGACGGTAATTCCCGTAAAAGTGATGATTTCGTTTTGGACGCCTCGGGGAGGTAGCAGTGGCGGTTAAGCTGACCTTGTTTGAAAGAGATAGTGAACGCCTTATATATATATATTCACACACACGCACACACATACACACACACACACACACACACACACACACACACACACACACACACACACACACACACACACACACACACACACACACACACACACACACACATGACCGCGCACAATCATCATTGGATTCGAATTCTCTCTCGAGCGCGTATTACTTATGTATAGTTATATACATATAATAATACGTCCGATGATTTTAAAACGTGTGCGCCTACCTACCTAAATGCATACGACAGTGTTACAGTGGAAGCGGTGACGACGAGGGGCAATTATTATCACTGGTAGGTAGATAGGTAGGTAGGTAGGTAAGTAAAACCGGCTAGCATAATATCATTATGCGTACAGTATCGGTGAACGGGTAGGAGAAATTTTGAGCGACGCGTGACCTACAAACGAGTCATAGAACCGATGCGTCGCCGAGACGACGATAATACGCATTATTATTATATTATTATTACTATATTTTATATATACGTATATATGCCGCACGCCGGAAAAATGTCTGCCCATGCACGTCTCGCATCCCGATAGTTTTTCCGTTTGACGTATTGTAGCCACTAGCCACACGTATTGTGTACCGATTAATGATAAAATGATTTTCGTCCGTTGCTCGTCCGTATCGTGGTTGCTCTTGTACTGAGCAGACGTTATGTTTTTAGCAATTGTTGTCAGAGAGTTCCCTGCAGCGCGACTTTTTGACCATTCGTACGAAGTGTTTTTGAAAAAAAAAATACTCAAAAATTACATTAACACAGTTTTTACAAAAGCAATTGTATACTACATGACCGGACGGTGCATACGGATTTTCGATTTGCTAAAAGTTTAAAAATCTATGTATAATGTTATAAATATATAACGGTTTAAAAAAATAAAAACACTATATAAAGCGTAATGTATGAGTGTGTCTGAGTTGAAAGTTTAGTGAAGAGTTAGAACACGTCAATATCAGTAACCGTTTTGAATTTATGAAAATAAAACAATAATTTTCAAATATTGTAAACATTGTTAGTGTATTGTTTACTCTAGTCTGGAGAGGAATTATACATATTTGTTAGTTATAAATCATTATTCTTGGCTCAATTATGTAGGCGAATTAAATACCTACAGACGGTAATTATTATAACATTGTTTAAGTTGAATATTTAGAAAACTAAGATAACACGACGTCTGACTATTATAGTCATACTGTGGCGCTATTATTATATTGCTGAATGAAAAAAAATCATTAGTACAATAACGCATGATGTTTCTGTCTTTTGCTGTTAGGCTACCCAACTCAGTTTAATGTTGTTTTTCATTATACAATTTGACATTCGAACAGCTGACCTATTTTTATCAAATAAATAGTCAAATTAGATTTTCCAATCGTCGGTCATTGATAACCATTTTAATGGCCACTATAACTATTGCAATATCCAAAGAAAATTGTAATATATTGCTTTGAAAAACTAGATAGATAGATATTTTGAAATGTATACAATTTTTATATGTATTCAAAAGATAAAATATAAATATGAAACGTATATTATTATAGTAGTAAATCTAGATAAAAATATTTAAATTATAATATTATCTGAGAATCATTCAGAAATGATAAAGTTCAAATTTTGACATTTTAGTCGTAAACCTGTTTGGTTTCTCCCATTAGTTATATTGAAGTAAATTGAAAAAAATTGATATCATATACTGTTTAATTAATACGATTTAGAATAATAATATTCGATGACTAATACACTCCACACGGAGAATAATTTTTTTGATATATTTTATTACCTACAAAGATAAAATATTTTAAATGTTTGTTGTTGAAGCTCTTTATGTTTATGTTCCACTTCAGTACTTAATTAAAAGCGTACCTGCATATATTATTATGATGTGAAACGTATCTAATAGTAAAATTACGGGAAGTCGCTCTGCTGTATATTAGGTATCGAGAGTATGACATTATTGAGTAGGTCACTGTAATGAAAGTGTTAATTTTTTATTCGATTATAAATTATTTTGCATGTATAATTTTTTAAATTTTCAAAATGTTATGCTTAAAAACAAAAGCTTTATTTATAAAATATAAAACGAAAAATACTTTAAAAAGTTAAAAGTTTAAAGTATCTATAAATAGCAAGAAAACCCAACAGTTTATTATTTTTTTTTTGCCTATAAAATGCTAATTATGCTGATATTAATATTTAGTAGAAATTTTAATTCTCAACAGGTTTTTATTCGAAAAAAAAATATATTAATACAATACATTTTATAAGGCTGTTTACATACAAATTCTCATGTTTACCTCATTTCTTGTTTTTTTATATTATTTTAAAAATAACTGGGAATATTTTACTTTTTACTCTTACTCCCTTACTAAAGTACCAATTAAATTAAATTATATATCAGAAACCATGCTTTAAGTTAAAAATCAAAACATTTTGTAATATCCCAAAAAAAGGTAATGGCAGACACGAAAAAACCCATTATAAATTCAATATATAGTCATCGCTTCGATCAGAATCTAAAATAAGTCATTTTTTATATAAAGAAACTGGTTAAACTTTTATCTAAACTGTATCATCACCGAATAATGGGTATGGTTTTTTAGTCATAAATTAAACTATTTTATAACATAGTTAAATTTAATGTTCAATATTTCATTGCAGCGTCCACTAGACTTTTAAACTCGCATCACGAGTTCTTAAAATATTATAAATACTCATATAATTTATACTTAATGTTAAACTATATTGAGACCCTTTCTGTGTAGACCGTTGTTGATCGTCGATCATAATAAACCGTTATACCATTAATTAGTAAACAAAAAAAAAAAAAAATAGGTGGAAAAAATATAAAAAATTTAATTTTTATTATTTTATGCGGGAAACCTGCAACCTGCTTTATTATTGTAAGGTCATACGATGTAATTTACAATCGTTTGGGATAAGTACATTACAGTCGAGTCTCGAAAACCTTGATAACTCGAATTTTTTTTGTCCCTTGCAGTTATATAAGTGTTTTATACCTCGAAAAATACATAGGTCGAATGAAATTCAAGTTATTGATAACGAAGTATTACATATTTTCAAATATACAACAATATGCATTATGGTCGTACACACGCGATGTAATAAAGGTATCAGCTATACACTTGTTGTATCTATATATATACTTTCAGTGTAACGTCTATACCTTCACCCTACAGCTATGCAGAATCATAACAATAGTCGTAGGTGCGTAGGTATATTATGCGAACGAGATTCGTGTAGACATCATCGTAAATCATAACGTTATTATAATAATAATAATATCGCGGACAATCGGATTTCGGCAAAAAATTAAAACACAATTTTTCCGAACGAGCGTGAAATCAACACGCGCGCAGTCGTGTAAAACAATAATAACGATTTGGACGCGTTTATGTGGCGCATGCATTTCGTGACGGCCAATGGTGTGCGCTATTCATTTATAATAATATTATTATAACATAAGTAAATAGTACATAATATATCATTATACGCCATGTCCGGTCAGCCAAATCGTTTATGTTTACACTCCTATTTCTGGAGTCCATTACACTTCACGATTTGCGAATTAATTTCGAATGAAATCGAAATTTATTTATTTTTTTTAAACGTGTTTCCGCCTTCGCATATGCAGTATGGCAACAGAGACACATTCTCTTATAATACTTATGATATTAAATTTCCATAATAGGTACACTTGTAGTAATACTATACTTCTGTGAGGCGTGAATCCAGATTCAGACTGCAGGGGAGCTGCAATTATTTTATACGAAAACGTTTGGTGAAATTATTGTAACCGCGATTAATATCACGAGTTTTACATATTTCATAATTTCAATGAAGAATCCCGTGTTAATACGTACGTATATTTGTCTCGACCTCACTTTGTGAAACGTCTATTTGCTGTATTGCAATGTGATACACATGTTATGGTTGAGTGAAAAAAAAAACTTAAATAATACTTTTTAGATAGGAATTTTAATTTTAAACTGACCTTTCAAGCGATACAAATATACAGTATTACACAAAAATATTGAGTTCTATACGTAATTTCTTATTGGGGATGCTTGGTTTTCAGCGTTTTAAAAATCACGTGGAACAGCTTTTCCCCCGAATCCGCCAATGGGTTAATGCAAAATCACGACACGGTTATGCGGTCGCTAGTTTGAGCACTACGAAACGACTGTATTAGGCATCGTCGTACCATGTAATATAAAGAGAAATATATTTTATTAGGCTACGAAAATAACTGCTCCATAAACGGTTTTGTGGTTTGACGAAAACAATGTTTTCCGATCAATATTCATACATACACCCAGCACAAGAATTATAATTTATAATTAATAATACTATTAAACACAATATAATATTTTTATAACTATAAAGTCATTTAAAAATGTATTATTCCCCTCCCTCTTATATTTTATACAATGATAGTGGATAATATAGTTAATACCATTTGTGCTTAAGAAATATCAAGTGTATATGAACATTTTATTTATTTTTTTTAAGGAGAGGGGATTAAATATATTATATGTATACCTACCTATAATCTATAAAAACATTTTCATATTTCTATTAGTCAAAAACCCCCGCCACCATCACTCGTATATAAACTGAGTATACCAATGATGATAATTGATAACGATTTATGAATTTATGATTATATATTAAAATATATTATTATATTATTATAAAACATTGTATAGCTACGAGTGATAGGTATATTGCAATGAAACTGCAGTGGTGCTACACCGATTTTCCAATGGCATTGTCTTTATTTTTTTTTTTTAATAACAGCGGGTGTCGCAATAAGAACGATAATAACAATAATAATATTATTATACGTAAATACGGGAACCGAATTAAAACGAACCAATTATAAAACAATAGAACAACTTTGGCCTCGCAATAATAATATATTCCGCATATACCACTTGCGTACATATTATTATATGCCTATATACTCGTATTGAATATTTGTATACAACATAAACGTAATGTTATAATGGTATACATCAAAAGTCTACAGTCGAATTCGTTAAAATATCAAAATATATAGAGCTGTCGACGTCTATCATTATTTTCAGAGTTTCACACTTATTATAAAGTAAACACCACCACAGATCAGTATTATATTCCTATCATAAATTAGTTATAATAATCCGATGATTAATAATTATTATTACGTAAAACGTGTCGTTGGAAACGCCCAATCTTGCGTTAACTAATAGTAATGACCAAAAACAGACTTACGTTACGCCCACTTCCCCAAAACTGAATTTTGCAAATATTTCTACGCAGTTAATTAACATTTAATTTATGCGAATGCCTGAATAGCTTTTTGTAATTTCTAGTCTACCCGTTTGCCGAGTAAATCAAATTTTCATCGTGGAACTTGGTTTTTTTCATCTCTACTTAACAATTCCAATGTTTTCCCCTTTTTTATTTTTGCGTACGTTAGCTGCGAACATTCAATTAATTGACATCACTGATTACTAATATTAATAAGTATTATTGTACAAGTAAATGAAGTAAAGTCTTCAACAAATCACCATATTAACATATTAACATAATAGTTATTTTTATAAAACTATTATACCGAATAAAGTTTAAAATATTGTATTTGAATAAATTTGTTATACTCTATTTTCGATTTAGGTATCATATTGTGATAGTAAAAATGTTTTGACAAATATATATATATCATATTATATTAATATTTCTGAAATATTATATCTTATAAAATGTATTTGTAAAATTTTAAACTGTAGAATAATATCTGTGACATATATTATCCTTTTGGAGCTGATTTAATTATAAATAATTTAACTGTCAAAACCAAACAAATGGAATATGATACTATATTAATTGTATGCGTTTTTAATATTAGCCATGTAATCGACGCTGAATAAGTATTTATTGCAGCAAAAGAATTTTATTATCTAGTGAAAAAAATATATATTAAAGAGAGAACAATTATACATTTTTACATTCCAATCTAATAATGATGAATGATCATCATATCTCCAAATAACCAAATTGTATAGAAAGAATTTTAGTGGATGCATTTTTACTTTTTATTCATAATAATTGTCAAAATCTCAAGACCGTTACTACTAGCATTTTAAACTAGCAACCATAATATATTCATGGATGTTCTACTTTAAAAAGATAAATATTATACAAATATTTGTTAAATAATGTCAGGTACGTTAAGTAATCATTTTATTTAGCTATTTGTATCTATTATAATACTTATTAAGGTAAAGACGCCGTTTCTAACCTATACCATAATACGGAATTAACTTTGACAACATTTTTTTTTTAATTAAAGTTATGTGGCCTATGTATCAACGACCCAAAAGTAAGAAATTAAAGAAGTTAATGTAATATAAAGTATGCTAAGAGAAGTTAAAAATTAAGAACATAATTAAGAAATACGATAATCATAAAACAAGTTTTATATCCAAATTAAAAAAAAAGGTTACATTTTTATTTTATTCAGTATAAATAAAAATTATTTTTTACATGTTTCAAATAGTATACGATCATCTAAATATCTTATATATTTTAATATACAATAAACTTTTATTTCTAAAGAAATTGTTTATAGAGAAAATATAAAACGTTAATAAATTGATTATAAAATTATAAATTTTTACGAAATTGGTAAATATGTGTAAGTATATAACATGTTATGCATAATGCATATTATTCTTAAAATAAAAAATATATTTACTGTTGCACTAATCACAACTCGTTTTTTATCATTAGTATAAAAAGCTGTATATTTCCTCGAACAGTTACGGTCTTCACACGTCATTTAGCTCAATAGAAAAGTCCTATTCGAGAAATACACATTGTTTAATTATATGTATAAACTTTATACAATATTAGAATATAATAATATGTAGCATTACGATACGTATTCACTATAAAAATGATTTTCTTTTTCTTTTATAATATTCAACACAAATGCAATCGGGTGCACACGTCATGACATTATATTATATTTATGTAGGTAGTACGCATTACGCACTATAAAATCATCGTTAAATGGAATAACAACATAGTAAGACTAGAACAAATTTTGTGTATCAAAAATATCTACGAAATTGATTCATTCAGGACAGGATTATTCCTGTCAGTCGATTGGATTATGAAAATATTATCGTTGAATTAAAAACTTGCATATTGTGCGTGTTTCAAACATTTGATTGACAGTTCGAGATGTATGTATATAAACGTTTGATTCAGACTACACGAGTAATTCGTGTGTGAGTAAAAGAATAAAAGGTATTTCGTACTTTCAAGAATTGAAAAAAAACTTCGCGAACTAATCCTCTTACACTGATATTTATATACTCTCTCCAAATATTAACATCCTTCAAACGATCTACATTCTAATTTATTCTCACTATATCACATATTATAACCTATACATCATCATAATACTGTACTTAATAATAATATATAATGTAATATTATGTACTTTCAACAATGCAATGCACGAAGCGAAATCCAACCGTACGGAACGTTGTAAATTAACTCTTATTTACGAAATTGTCTTTCAAAACGAGGGTTGTGGGTATCCTTATTCATTAATATATACATTTATGGCGATAGATGGGTACTACTAGACGTGCTGCCGCGTAAAATACAAGTACTTTCGATACACGCCGCAGCAGATTATTATTGAAAACCAGGAAATTATACTATAACAGAAATATCACCGAAGAAAATAATCCACCGAGTATAATTGAAATGAAAGAAGGATTTAAATAAAAAACAATTTATGTATTATTTCATTTTTTTCACCCTATGTAAGGACTTGTTACTTACCTTGAAATTTTATTGTTATTTGAACCGGAGGTCTCGAAGATTTTTTTATTTTTAACGTTTCCATTGCAATAGCTCTCACGTATTGGCCACAAAGTCGTTTCAAAACTGTATAAAATACTTTTTTTTACGTCTCTACCTGCTGTCAAATGGGCACTTTGATTGGTAGTTATTGTTGATCGTAAAATCGATAAACAATTCATTCGTATATAGGTATATGGATCAAAAGATCAATTTAAATTATAATATACAGGATAGTTCACCGAGTATGCTCACTTCCTTTTTCTTTTTCAATAATTCAGTTGTTTAAAATCTGATTTTTAGTATTTTTAAACATACCAAAGATCATACCATCAAATCTCATTAATTTGAAAAAACGATATTTATAAGTACCTGTATATTTAAAATTTTCCCAGACATCAGAATTTAAATAAATCCACGTTTAAAGAAAAAGTGGGATTGGACGTGCTTGTTGATTCACTCTGTAACACATACAGCCAACGCGTACGAAATTATCACAATATTACATATACACATAATAATATTATATAAAACCTATAAAAAGTGAATTTTATTATCATCGTAGTTGCGCGGGAAGACTCGTTCGCCGGCCGTAATAATTCTCCCTGTGCTCGATCTGTTTGCACTACATTATTCGTATTCTTTGTCTTACGATTTTTTATCACTTTATCAGCGTTTTGAAGATGACCGGATCGTACCAAACTCTCCGCGGGTTTCCGTACACGCCTTTCTCCCGCGGTAAAATTACTACTTTCATTGTCTTATGTTAGACGTATTGCACTCGCGGCTCACTAATATTCGGGCGCCCGGTGGATACGACCGTGTCGAATCGTCGCCCGAATAATATATTATGTACGACGCTAATCCGCACCCGAAAAACCGCGATATTGTGCCTAATAAGTAATAATAACTGACGTATATGAGCGTTCGTCGGACGACGGTATATAGCAGCCACGGCGGCGCCGTTGTAGTTTCTCGTTTAGATATTTTCGTAGTGTTGTGCTCGTATATCATATATACTTTCAACGAGCATTATCGTTTTGGTTTTTAATTAAAATATTTTCCGTCCGCCACATTCGAAAATTCTTCTGTGCGACAAGCGTCACAGTACTATAATACTACTCGTACATATATATATATATATATACTATACATTGTGCTGGCCGTATACCTACGATGTTTTTACCGCCGGAAAGAACTTAAAAGGAAGTAGCGCCGCAATGAACACATTTAGAATGATTAATGATGGACATATTATATTATTTATATATATACGTATAATTTTCGATTGGTGTACATAATTAATATTACTATAACAGGCGGAATTAACACGTCTAATGTATTATGTAGTGTCTGCAAATTGCAATGTAGTTTTGTCAAAAACACCGTTCTCTATTTATCTTTTTCTATTATTTTGGATAGGTATAAACTTAAACTTTTAATCTATTTAAATAATAAATAATTTGAAACTTAAAATACACGATTTAAAAGAACAAATCATAAGTAGGTTTATACGATGACGGATTTTGTTATTTTTACCTAGTAAATAACGATTAAACTGTTGATTATATCGTATCGATTGAACTTTTACTACTTATTAATTTTGAAACTATGTTACATTTCATCATAAACCACTAAATTATAAACACTATAAAAACCAAACCGGATTAAAGCGTGTGTTGTACAATTAAATACGTAATATTTTATTATTATATTTTTGTTCATTAATTTATTATTGTTATTTGTTTGTTATTATTATTATTATTTTTTTTTTATCTATTAAATTGTCAAGTTTTTTATAAATCATAATTCATAATATTAATTGCTTTTTCACTTGCGCACTACATAAAATAAGGCAATTCAAATTATTGTTGTAATGTTATGTTATTGTTATTTGATTGATTAGAATAATTATACAATTTTCAATAAACATCGTATTGTTGTTGATATTATATTTATACCTTAAATTTAAAAACCAAATGTAACACAACGTGATATATTATATTACAGGAACAGAAAGTAGAAATGTATCGTCATTTTACTTAAGACGACTTCCTGGATGAATTTATCAAGCAGTACGCAATACGCGTTACTTATAATAAATTTTCAGACTATCTAGTTACGAAATCTGCATTTATTTTTTACGATCTCAGTTTACGAATATATCGTATGTGAACCAGTGTATAGCACATAGATACAAGTCGGTTGATGTAATAATCCGGTTGTTGACAGATCGACATTGTTTATCACCATACGTGGTTCACATGACTTCTTATAAAAAAAAGAAACTTAAAAAGGAAGAGAATAATAGGTACTTGGTGTTGGGTTGTTGGTCGTACCCACACCGAAAATAAAATTAAAAAAATAAAAACTTAAATAAATATCTTGTAATGACTGGTATAATGTTTATGTATATATTATTTTGTATTTACACGGCATAACTATACATGCACATTAAATTTTATAAATAAAAATACAAACAATATCGGTCCCCAAAAAAAAAAAAAAAACACATGCAAATACCTATCTACGGTTGCAGCGGTGTCGTCTTCTCTATGTTATACAGAAAAAAAAAATACGTAATTGATAGATAAAATAAGAAAATTAAGTTATACTCTTATTGTCTACAATTAAAATGTTGCGTGTATAAGTTAACTTAATGTACAATTCAATAATATTCGCGCCAGCCATAACATATTAAATAGGTAATATATGTATAAAATATATTAATATTTCGTTTAATGAGCAACAATCTGAATAGTGAATAGCTTTACTAGAATATAATGCGAACGCGTAACGGGTAAGAGGGCGTAATATTCGTGAATGGCTCGTTGATAAAAATATATAATAGAATAATAATAATAATTGATCGATCACATTCTCAAAACTAGAACAACAATGACGTAATACTCAATAGTGTAGGTATATTATACACTATATAATATACATATTATATAGGTTTACCGTCCACTGTATTAAAATAAACATGCGTCGTATTTTAATGTCGTTTCCGTCCGTTTACTATCTTCCGGCCGAAGATAAAACGATGAAACAATCAAAGAATTCCCACGTAAAAGGAAATAGAGTAATTTAACGATGAATATAGTGTCGTGCCAGTTTACAGATGCCTTCGACGACGAAGACACAAACTTGACCTCTTAATACAATGACCAATGTGACGTGCAACCATAACGATTTATTAGATTTTGATTTGATGATTGATTTTTGATGGGGAAAAAACGAGATTTGGAACGAAATATGTATGCTGCGGTGCTGCGATATTTTTTTGTTATTAAAATGAAAACAAGGCGAAATAAACTGTCGACCAGACGACAAATAGTTTGAAATCGTTAAAACGTTAAACATAAGACATTTATCGTTTACCAATTTCATAAATCGAATCGCTCCACAGCCAATGTCGATCACATCGTATTGCGATCTTTAAAGTGCAAAACAGAAACACAATGTAAGTGAATTTGAGCAATTTTTTTGGTAATTTATATAATATACTACGCCCTATTGCCCGACAGGCGGTCAGCGTGACCTGTTAAATCTATTGGTAACACGACGACGACTGACGTTAAATAACACAAGTAAACTTTGTATATGGTACAACGAATGTATGGGGGGGGGGGGGGCGCCTACAGTCAATCGACAACTTGAACAGTGGCGTAGGCGCTGAACGTGACCTTTTTGGGTTCGTCGTAGGTATGTTGATAGAGTTGGCTCTTGTTGTTGTTCTTTTTAATCACCGACTTGAGATGTCCGCCGTTCTTGGCCTGTTGCCTCTGTTGCTGCTGCTGTTGCTGCTGTAGCTGGAGCTGCTGCTGATAGAGCTGGTGCTGTTGCTGCTGTTGCTGGTATTGGCCGTGTTGGTGGTGTTGGTGGTGGTGTTGATGGCTAAAGTATTGATAGAAGTTGGCGGTGACAGATTCGCCGACACTATTGCGTCGCCGGAAAGCCACGGGCTGCAAGTCTTGGAGCGGCGGTGACTGATTGCCCGAAGTTATCTCGCGGAGTTTTCCGAAGAACCGGTTACCGAACGATGACGGCTGCTGCTGCTGATCGACGTTCGGATATCGACTGAACGCCACCGGCGGAGGATGCGACGGCTGGACGGCGGTCAGCTGCAACGGATGTTGTTGCCGGCGACCCGGTCCCGTACTCCTGCTCCTAGTCCGGCTATTGCTGGACCGTCTGTGTTGTTCGTACCGGCCGTCCAGTCTGTCGTAATCTGCCGTCGACCATAGCCGGTCCGAGACGACAGCCGTTGGCGACGCGCTGGCGGTAGATTTGGCCTGCGACTCCTGACCGGACTTCCTTTCTGGTTCCGGACTGGCCGGCGGCAATACGGCACAATGGTTGACATTGACCCTGATGAACTGGCCTCTGACTACCTTTTGTTGCCGCCTGTAATCTTCGTTAGTTCCGTCACCACCGTCCGATTTCACTTTGTATTTCCTCCTTTCCGGTCTCTGCGGGGGCGGCTCAATGCCACCGTCACCGTCGTCTCGGTCTCGGTCGTCCTCGTCCCCGTACGATCGGTCTTTAGCGGTCGGCCTGGGCGATTCGGGCGTGCTTATGCTTATGATGCTCGACTGAGACGAATCCCTGGAGGTGGAATTGGCGGCCGCCACCACAGGTCCCGCGGTGACTTCGATGTGCGTCACCCCGTCGGTGTCGGTCCGCTGCACCAGGTTGAACCGGTTTACTTCGGGCATCGCCGTCAGCGCTATATTGTTGCTCACGCCACCGACGCCGACGCCGATTTTGCGCCTTTGCGACGACAACGGTCCACCGCCGCTGTTTCCGTGGCCCGCCCAAGGCTTCGGCTCTAACTTCATGCGCCTGCTGTGCTCCTGGTACGCTCGACACACGTCCTGCAGCCGGTTGTCCCGGCTCCGGACCACTATGGCCTCTAGCCCCGCGGACGGCGTTCTCCTGGTCTTGATCACCCACACTGCAATGCCGGGCAGTGTGACCGCGTCCGTGTGACAGAACGCCACGTCGTTCAGCCCGTACGCCTCACGACCAGATCCGTCGGCCGACTCCGCAGCGACCACAACCGGTGCCTGTTCGCCTCTCAGCGAAGCGGCGTCCGCGTCGTCGCTGTCCTCCGAAACGCCGCTGCTGTTGGCGCTGTCTGACGCCGCACCCGCCGCCACCGACACGGCCGCCAGCATTCCCGTTTTCCTCTTGGCGGGATCATCGTACGATCCGAGCGACGCCAAGTCCTCGTCCGACTCGAAACCCTCGTCGTCCGGCCGCTTCCTCTGGTACGGCACGATCTCCAGTCCAACGTCCCGGCTACATGACACCGTGCAACGGCGTCCCGGTAACCTGCCGCGCTGTTGCTGCTTTTTGCACAGCTGCCTGACCAATGTGGCCAGGCTGTCCGAGTCGGCAGATCCTTGAACGGGTCCCCGACCCAGCAGCTCGCAGTCAGCCGTCGTTGTCGTTGTCGTCGCGCTCATCGTCATCTGAAACGACAGAATACCGTCATCAGTACAATATATTATAATTATAACAGCTATATAATACCCCATAGAATAATTTTTAATTTTTAAATAATGATATACGATATATGTTGAAAACATTATCCCCAATGCAAACATAATCATAATAATACTATAGAAACTTATTTTTTAACCTCTCTACATATATTATAAGTACTATGTATGTTTTTATTCGAATCTTTTATCGTCGAACACTCAATATTTCAAAATATATGTATGTTTTTAAAAATATTTTAAAAACGTTAATAGATAAAAAAGAATGAGTTTTATTTAATTAAAGAATCACATTATATTATTATATATAATATTATGTTTTTAATATTTTTCCATTTATTTTTTCATAACGTCTTTATTGATTATCCTTCTTATTTTTAGCTCTGAAGTTGATAATATTTATTAAAAAATTTAATACATGAATATTTTCTTTAAGAATTAAAGTGTTATATTAAAATTTCAAAATTTATATATCATTAGAAATAATGTGGTTTAATTATTATTTGTTCACAATAACAATAAGTTACTTTTGTAGTCAACACTCGAGTACCTAATGTTAATTTTATGAAGATTTACTTAAGGTACAATTAATTTTAAGCGGTTTAGGTGTATTCTATAGTCGGTAATAATAAAAGAGAATGTGTCATTGGGCGGAGAATATATGTAAATAACCTTCGGGTGGTGATTTATCAGTAAGAAAGTGCCCCGCCAGCGAATAGAACCGTGAAACGTACAACGACCCACAGACACCGTTGGTTTTGTCGGGAGGGGTTCTCCTTGTATCTGCGAAGGGTATGGAAACTGGAAACTGGCACTGTTTTCCAGTGACCCAGAACAGCATAGAGTAATTTGTAAGAAATGTATACTGACAGTGGTTTCTACCGATTTATACATTTTTCAAATTCCCTGTGTTGCATTTTAAATCATTATAGATGAGTTGTACGTATAATTTATAAGTACACGAGTTTAAAATGCACAAGTAATGAGTACAAAGTCAAAGTGTTATGATCTAAATACCTAATATGTAGTGAGAAAACCAACTTTTACGAATATATAAACTAATTAAATGTATTGAATGCTTTATAAATAAAATAAATAATTAAATTAACGATAAATGTATAAGTAATCTTATGATTGACATACGAATATTTAAATTCAGTTTTAATTTTAATATATAAAATATTTTAGTATCGATTTTTAATTAAAATGTTAGCAAGTTAATCAATGTTTAAAATGATATATATATTTAATTAAATTCTCATATCTTGAGTAATTTTTAAATAATTCCATGCAATCATATCAAATGTAACACAAATTATTGAAGTAAAACATATGACAAATAATTACTCAAATTTTACAATCAACAAAATAGTAATTAAACGAATATCTATAATTTTTTGTCTAATTTCCACATAACTATTTATGTATACTTTTAGTAATTTCTTTAATAATAGAAATAATATTTGATTATGTTATAGATATTCTGTTATATTCAAATGTAAACAAATTCATAGTTTTGTATATTTAATTATCATGATATTATATAAATGTAATTGTTGGCGAGAAATATAATAACTACCTATTTATAAATTTTAATAGAATATTCGTGTATTGACACATATAAAAACATAATAATGAACGATATACGCTACAAATCATCGGACTAGTACATATGTACTTCTCGTAAATAGTCACGTTTGAAAATGGATCATATTATCCGGCAGACAGTTAGTCGGACCTGGATCAAAGCAACGGTATTGACTCGGACGTATAGTAAACCCATTAAGACTCCATACACGGCAATAACAACATTTCGATGATAGGTCACAAACACGAGTAAACATCGCGGTGGTAATCCATTTCGGTATTCGCGTACATCTTCCTTTCCGGTTGACATTTTTATTTGTATAAGTCGGACAATTCTTTTCTGTTTGTTCAATAGATTAAAAAAAAAAAAAAAAACGTGTTTCGAAATACTTGTTGACCAGACAATTTAATTACAGTTTAAACTGGAAAACTGGAACGTTATGTAACGCCGTTACAAAAAAATAAAATAAATAAAAATAAAATAATAATGCATGCATTTACCTGCCATCATTCTCTCTCTGTCTCACTATGTCACTCTTTCTCTTTCTATGGCCGTTTATTTATAGGTGTGACCAAAAGTAAGCCATCGATTTTTTTTTTATAAAGAAGCATATTACATTACACACGTTCTCACATTAATTCGACTGACGATGTCCACAATTGTAATTTTGTATATATGCAATTGTTTCACGATTAATACATTCGTTCAAGTCTCCGATCTATGTGTATTTATACGTCCGTTATACCTACTGAACTTATAAAAATATGACGTCATCCGAAATTATGTTGAAGAAAACGTAGCATTTTACGACTGTATATTACAATACTTGCTTTCTAGATATTTTAATAATATGTATTTTTATTCTTATTTTATTTTCTAAGGAAACTATTAGTACAACAACGATGAGGAGCTCTGATATTTCGAAAACGACTCGAAGGCAGATAAAAAACACTATATAATATAGGTCTAAACACTTCGTTTTCGATAATACTTAGGAATGCGAAGGGGAGTCAACTATTTGCGTGCGAAAAACCGGAGAAAGTCCTACGAATGCACGGTGTGCCCACTGCAGTATGCAGACAAAAATGCATCAGCCACAGGTTTCTGTCATCTAACAATATACGCTTTTGAGGCCTTGATAAGCAGTTTTTGCGGTTTTCGTGGTTTAGTGTGTGTATCTAAAAGTACTACGAATGAAAAATATTTAGCTACTAAATTATACATTTGAAATAAACTATATTATCTGATTTAAGACCGTCTATCAAGACAATTTTATTATTGTATTATATACATTTTAAAACGATTTCTCCATTTGTGCTTTGAAGAATCGGACAGTAGTCAGTCAACTGGTGTACGAATACGCACTGATGGTGGAGGCCAAAAGGTATATCACCAAATAAAACGATACAGAAGCAATCACGTACCTATTACCGATTGTTCAAAACCCATCATCATTTGTCAATAACGCTTCCTAACGCTCATTTCGGAACACCAATGGAGGTCGTACGCTACTTTTAAAGATAACACTCGTGATCACATTTTAATCGGTTATATCACTGTTTATTTAACGATAAATGTTGGCATGGAATCGCAATCTTCCATTCTATAGCAGGCCTCGCCGGAATATTAAGAACGATCGAAATCAGTCAAACCAGATTAAGAACATTCCTCGTTTCAAATACGTGTATATATGGTGTATACTTATAAATAGGTATATTGGACTAAAAAAAAAACTGTCGGTGGAAAATTGTAATTTATCGACCGATAACATTTTAACTGCATCATAAACCGATCGTTCGCTGCGGAGTACAATTTGTATAAAACTAAACGCGCATATATATATATATATATATACATAATGCGCTTACTGCACAGAGTTCGCAACAATTTCAAGAATACACAGTCAATAATAAAATAAGGTTTTCAAATACATCGATAATATAATATAGTGAGATTATTGATATTATACAGGTACCTCGCATATCGTTATAATATTACTCCCGTACCTGGCGAACACACACACACACACACACACACACACACACACATATATAGATTTAAAGTAATACAAAGAATTATGGTGAATGTAAACAAATTCGAAAACATCGAGTGAATAAATTCCGTGGCGATCAAATTTTACCGGCTACAATACACCTATACATAATAATATTTACCATGCTAAACGATTCTCGAGCATAATAATATTGTTCGTTTTTCACGAAATCACTTTCGTCGTCGCTTGTTATATATCGACCACCTATTATAAACTGTATTAAGTCGACGAGATTGCGACACGGCTATATCTTCTTCTCGCGTATACTTCTTGCGTCGTGATCCATCCGCTTTCGTCGTGTCATCAACGAAATATATGTCTTCAGAGTGACGTTATACAATACGTAACGGCTGTGTTCTCGTTTTATTTTTATTTTTATTTTTTCACTTTTATTATTTTAAGTAATAAATGACCCGTGAACACAGTGCTCACGAAATCGTCATACACATATAGTCCGAAGGTTCTTAAATTGCTCTTATTTAATTTTTAATTTTTTTTTTCCGAGCAATATGCTCACAAACGCTCTATAAATGGCTTATGTGTGTTGTAATTTCGTCGCCATGTACAAACACGCGTAATTAGTCGTAATTGTTCATCGCCCACCATGTTACGCCATCTGAATAATAATTATACACCGTAAACCAGTACAGATTCATTATAATAGGCAACCGTAATATTATCACCAGAATCGGGTCGAAATGACAGATCGATTGTGTAGAACCCGTATTAATTACAACGCACTGCAACTATCGCGTGTTATGTTCGATGTTTTGCCAAAGATTTAAAAACAATAATTTATTTATGTCGTGACGACATAGTCGTCTCGAAACGATGACATAATTTCTGTACGGTGGATGTACACATACATAAGTACAGAGTAAGTGGACATTATACGTTTTTAATATTTCTGGTATTTCCTATGATTTTTTAAAGGCGGAGATAATAGTAAAATAAAATATTTCGCACTAAAGGAGAAATAAACACGTACCTATTATACGAAATAACAAACGTTTTTAGGAACTTGCGTTTAACGATTATTCGTGTAAACAATATTAACAATAGATTTTATTAGGCAGCTGAAGATTTGAAAAGTATACAAAACGTGAAGTGTGAATTGTATGAAAAGCAATAGAAAGTGTTAAAAAGAGATAAATAATTATCCGAGCCCACACATCAGCAAACCTGTCGGCAGGGATTCTTCAGAATTGTGAAATTTGCGTAATCGCGTGCATATAATATTATATATTACCCGCCTCCGGCTTTTATATATAGCTCTTTGCATACGACTGTAAACGAAAATCTCAGTTTTATGTATTTAATATTTATAATATGGATATGTATAATTTTATGGTTTTACTCATAAAAATGTATGAAATATATCACATTATATTATTAAGAATATAATCTATAAATAGTTAAAGTTTTATTTTTATTTTTATAAACAGAATTAATTTTTTAGGAATCTTTTTTTTTTGATTGGAAGACGTCACTTTAATTATATATTTGTTACAACGAGTTAATAATTTAATATAAATTAAGGAGATATTTATTCAATTTGAAAAATATTTACATATATTTTATTCGATTGTCTTTGGACACTTGCCATTGGATCGCATACAATATTCTACCATGTAGGGTTAATAATACATAAAATATGTAGACGTGTTCAATCAATAATATATCTTAGTTATTTTTATTTAGTTATATAATTCTTTTTTTATCTTGGTTGTTCATTTTTTTTTTTTTTTTAATTATTGTTTCTAGAGTAATTTTTTCAGTCATTATAAAAAAAAAAACTATTTAATATTATAATAATGTCCACTACTCAGGATTGTTTTAGCCATTTAATTTTACTTATGTAATACTTCAAATTTAATCTAATTTTTAGGAATAGATTTGATCTATAATCTTGTACAAGGGCATTCCTAATTCCTATTACCTATGATTTCGGTGTGTTTACTTGTTTTGACTATCATCTAATCAAGATCAGACATAGAATTGCGAGTAGATATCAGATTTTCTGCACTTAAAGTATATACTATTATTATTATTATTATTATTATTATTATTATTATTAATATTTTTGAGTAGGTACACGAAACACCTAGTACACTCGACAACAAATCACAGTAAAATATTGTCGAGTACAGTTTAAATTATATTGTCGTGGTACTCGATAAATATTACACTTACTTCAAATGTTTGTTTATAGTTGTTTAAATTGTATAGGTAAAGAGAAAACAATAGGTAAACATTTTTTGCAATATGAATAAAAATTAGAAATATGCGTATGTTGTGAAAGTTCGGCATACTTATAACTACTGCGGCGACGGCGTGACTGTAAATACATATTTTACGATCGAAACGATACTGAGCTTTTTTTTCCACCTTTGCGGGTAGTCCGCAAAGCCGACAATATTAAACGTATTGGTTTTTTCAGACGGCTGTTATCACCGGCTGCATCTAAGGCGTTGTGCGCGTGTACTTGTAATATATAAAATATGTTATACTGTAACTACTAACTATATCCAAACACAATATACTTTTCTGGCCGCATACGGTTGTATTAGATTTGCTACAGAAATAATATTATTGTGAATATAACATAATAGCTGTTGTATACAAGACGGGTTGCGTGTCTAAATCATACGCATATTAAATAATTATGTACGCGTAATATGAAACGATTCTACTTTACGTCGGACCGGAAACTATAGGTGTAATCGTCTTCGTTGTCGTCGTCGGTGTCTGTTCATCGTTCGGGAATCCTAATCTACAGCAAACGTTTCCGGAGCAATTCGTGCAGTGTACGCCGTATCAATTATCCGTCGCCGAATTCGTCGTACGTGACCTTGAACTAGTTTCAGGGGGTCGGCGATCATTGTTTCCCTCCCTCCCCTTAATACGAATATACGTTAGTTAGAGGAGAGATGTGAATAGGTATCGAATTCTTCACCTCTGATGAAGTTCAACGCTTGAAAATTATAACCAAATATAATATGTATATACTATATACTTGATATGTCCGAGTATGGTGCGACAGAAAATGTGACAGTGAAAAAACGACGAAAAACTACGAATAACACTGTGAAAATCTTCAGCTCCCCGTAGCAGAATCGGATTTATCGTTAAGATGATTCGTGCACAATATGTCGAGTACCATCGGCTCCCCTCAGATCCCATTATCGTCTTTATACTATTCACTATATTATGTATTATATTAGAGCACGATATCGGTCGGCACATGCACTTTCTAAACGACGTGTGTGTGTATATATATACCTAAACGCGTTAACGAAATAACGTCATTAAAATCGCATTTGTGCTGACGATGAGATATTATTATTATTTTTATTATTATTATTATTATTTTTATTATTATTATTATTATTATTATATAGTTGTAGAGTGTATAGGTATAGATATATGTCTGTCGCAGTGAAGACAGTCACGGTTGTCGAATTTCCAGCTCAAACAACGTCGTCGTCACAGTCACAATGTCCAGCTTACGATCGGACCCCAACCATAGTGTACAACATGCCGACTGCGATTTATAGAAAAATTTAAGTGTGACCATAAAAGTCCGAATTCAGAAATACCAATTTATTATTAACACCCCGATCATATGTTAAGTGATCATATTCAAAGTGTCATTGATCATCGGTATATCTATGTTTATTATTATAGGTTTACAACAGACATATCAATAATAAGCTAACTTTTTTTCTGCAATGATAACAGTCGACGGTAGTATATGTGTATGTGTGTGTGTGTGTATGTCCATAATGCCCACTCGTACATCAAGAGAGATAATATTCGTTTTGTCGAGAGAGAAAGGCAGCTAGTATTAGTGAAGCCATAAATATAAACAGTATACTAGTGTAGAAGAATATATAATTATAATTTTAATAATACTTTTAAATATTGTTTTTAATTATATACGCATTAATTTATTGTTTATGATTTGTGCAATGGGTTATTAATATTGTTTATTCCAATATTTGAGTTATATGTATGTTTTTGAAATTATTTAATTTTTATCGCGGCAATTGTTGGACTTGTGTGCATAATATATTTATGCATTTAATATGTATACAGTTGAAATGCGCTGTACACCCCCCCCCCCCCCATTCCAACACCGTTGCAACCCATAATTTCGGCTCAAGTCGGTCAGCTGCAGGTCGCTATGTATACACAATGCGTTTCGAAGCTGTGCGAACAAATAGCTGCCATACGTAGTCTTGAATCCATTAACATTTGTCGAAAAAACAAACAAAGTGCTTCCCTATATATACATGTATCATGTGCGTTTTTTAAATTCATCTAAAATTATGCGTGCATTGTGTTCATGTGAAACGAAATACCACTTGTTCAAATACACACACATGCATTTTTCTAGACAATGTTTGAACAGCGAAGGCATCGAGTGTAAAATAAATTTAAGTGCGTAGCAGTTAAACGAGCGACATTATGTGCGTTAAAACCGTATCATGATCTTTATGTTTTCTAAAGACATAAGTAATATTAATTGTACCGACATAAATAACATCATGTTAATCGTTAGACGCCCAATATTCGTCGTTACAACGCATTATGTATAATATTATTTATTTGAAATAACGCACTAAACATAATTCAATATCACACAGATATTAGATACGATAGCATTTTGCAAATTGTTATCGTAATAAAATCGCTAGCGAATGCAGTGTATATAGTGCATATATATAAGACGACCTACTTATAAGCAATGCATATTGTGTGTCTGACAAGCGTTTTCGTGGTAAAGCGAATATCCAGTAGCTTCTGCGACTATACTGTAATAACATACTATAATATACTATAATATTACCTACATTTTGTTTAGAACAATGCTCAACAATGAAAATTCTTGATTCATCAGATTATAGTTAACATAAGTTAACACTACAATTTGCAAGCAGTTAACGCAGTTTTACTTACTGTTTTATTTTGAGAAATTAATATATTATTATTAAATTTACATGATGTTATCGGCTACTAAAAAACTCGTGTTCGAGTGATACGCCCATGATACGTCATACAATAGAATATTCTTAGTAGATAAAAATAGTAATAATTTAAAAATAGTATATAGAATTACAAACAATACGTTTTTAATTGTATTAGTTAACAAGATATAATAACTAATTTGAGCCGAGTATAATGGTTTCGCTTGTTAAAACAATAAACAATAAAATAATAATAGTAACACAACTATCTACACTACGTTTTCTGTCAGATTTTATTGGATAGTACTGTACAATATACATAGTGAAAAAACGAACCTTAGACGAATCTGCACTGACGAGTCACTTGCTTTACGACGTCTAATTCGACGACAGAAAGTTAAAGCAAGAATGTATGAATGATGTGCACAACATGTATAAAAGATTATAAAATTCTCTAATGCATTTTGCGTTTTCGGACGTTTCACTGTAATCCACTATGAAAACATTGATCTAGAAAATGTTTTTGATTCATTTGTAACGCAGACAATAAGTGCATTGTACGTGTAATGAACAGACAATATAATATGTGATGACTAGGTCTCGTCTGGTCTGGGTTTCGTATGTGGCGTTTGTCAAATTCTTCGCCATTTTAGATCCTCTCCGAATGATTTTTCAGGTTGAAATAAAAACACAATTATAATGTTTTTAATTTTGAACGTTTTATAGTAAAAGTTGATATTTAATTGTTTGAATTACAGACCCCATAAATGGAAATAATAGAATGTTACACAGAGAATTGATAAAATTATGTCAATCTTCCAAACTATTTTGAAAATAATTTTCCACCTATGTACCAACAATATATAGTATGTATATATACATTACATATACATATACCAATTTCAGACCGTTAGAAAATGGAATGACCGTGCTTTTAACACCGTATACGGAATTATTGTAGAGGTATATTAAACGGTATTACCAGTATTTCCAGTAATACACAACGGTCCGCGGATGCAGACAAAAATCCACGGAGAGTTATTGAATACCGCTCGGGAATAAAGTATTGTTTCATTATAAAACAAATTATCATTCGATTTTTTTATACAGTTCTACCTAATAACCATAGTAACATAAATATTGTTCCTCAAACAGACAACATTTCCAATAATTGTGTGCAAAAGTTAGATTGTTAAAGATGATTTGTCACATTTTTCAATGTTTGACAGGAAAAAATATGGGATTTCTTGTAAAATAATGTTTGAAACAATCAATGGCATACTTGCAACGAAAATATATTCATGATTTTGCAAACATTAAAATATTTAATAGGATATTATTAAAACATAAAAACCAATTTGTTTTTAATTACGTTTTACAAACGAGAATATTATATATTATGTTGAGTTTTGGATAAAATATTGTATTTTGATTAACTCATTTGACTATAATAAAATATTCAAAAAATAATTAAATTATTATACATAAAAAAAGAAACTATAACAGTTTATTTTTTCACATAATATTTACAACAATAGTTTATCAATTTATCAGTATAAATATAAAAACATACAACGATGTTTAATTTAGTTATTATTATATTTACTTAGTTTACTAATTGCAAACCGAATAAATGCACACCACACTAAAAATTAAATATTGACGAAATTAAAAAAAAAAACCGGAAAGACATAAAACTTTTTAGTTCCAAAATAAAAAAAAATAATAAAAACTGGTTTGATAATGATGTATTTATAAAATACAGTCACTTTTAAACTAAACAACTAATTTTCTCCAATTTACACTTAAGATGAAATAAAAATATTCAATATTAAAGCACCAAAAATGTATGAACCTAACATATGATAATTATTGGGCCTCATTCGAAATTTTTTAAACATTTGGTGTAATTTTTAATAATATATTATTTTCAAATGATAATATTCACACGAAAGCAATCTACTACTCTATATACTGGTGTACTAGCATTTATTATAAATTATAATAATATGTAGGTACCTACCTACGAAGTGTTTTAAAAATTTTAATTCGATATAATTTCACCCCATATAACCTAGCCGTTTATGGTAGTAATGTAATACGCGCAGTATATATCGCCAATAATATTGTCACGATCCATTCGAGCACGAGAATTAAATTTCAAATTTATTCACGACGACATAGGAAAATATAGTGTATAATACCGTATGATATTATTATATAGTAGATCAGAATATTATCAGATACAAACCCGTACAATTTGCTTTAAAAAAAAAAATGTAAAGCAAGCACGCGTGCGCCTCACTGCAACAAACATGCAATCTATTCGAATATTATAATAAATGAGGGCGACGGCAAAAATGAAAGTGATATAATTTCTCTCTTGATTACAGGATATCCGTCGACGATCACGAATAAAGTATGAGCGTACGTTCATAAATACGGAGGTAAAGAATGCCGAACTTTCAGTCATTTCAGCGAAATGAACAAATGGATACATGTGGGGTGGTTCGTAAAACCATCCCTTGCAAAACATTTTAAAACGACTTGTTCGATTTGATTTTTTCGGCAGTACGTATTATAAGTACAATGTTTTTTTAAGAAAAATTAACGATTTCGTTAGAAAATCTAATTATTGATAGACCGTAGGCGTAACGACGCGAGCTTTACTAATAATGCGCTCACATGAATCGTATCGAGTCGAGTGGGAAGTCGTAATAGCAAGGACGTTATCGTCGTGTATAAATAATAATAAGCACAATTTATAGGTAGGTCAGGTATAGGCTCCTCGTCAGATCACTGACGAATAACAATTATTATGAATGGCATACCTATTATCTATTTGGCGACTGTGGCGACGATGGGTGGTGGCGGAAACGGCGGTCGAGTACGAGGACTTCCGGCGAGTTTCATTCGGATTTCCGTGGCGACGCGATCGGACGGAGCGGTCCTAAATCCCAAGTGAAGCGGATGTATAATGACGATCAACGCTCGTCACGTCGTACCCGTACACGATGTACAATACGCGTATATTATATTATTATTGTATACAGTACCGATATAATACATCTCTCCCGTCAACCGCAATCGAATTCTGATTGTTACCCGCCGCTATCGTCTCTAGATTTTTTTTTTTTTTGACCGCGTCACCATCGCGTCGCATGCATACACAATGAATATATTATAAACGACGAACAGTCGTAATAAAATGCACGTAGGTGAACTGGTAAAACAAAAAACAATATCATAGGTTTTACTATTATTGTGATCACCGTCGTTTTATCGCGCCATAGTAGTCGCATATGTTCACTACATTTTTTCCTATCAGTTGGTATATTCTTTTTTCGCATCACATTTTATTGAATTATGTAATTTAAAAACAATATATTTATTTGACATGCAAAAATAATACAAAAAATTAAATCCACATTTTTTGAAAATATCGGGAATTGAGGTATAAATAAATTTACTCTTTTTCAATTTTCTTAAATATTACATGTTATACCTAACTTGACGATAAAACAACTTAGGTCCTTCTTCTTCTATGGCCGAGCCGACAATGAACAATTTAATTAATTATTTTTAATACCTTTTATTATTGATTCAGATATACCCGTGTTCGACAAGTTTCTCGTGTGAAAAGCTATTTACATACAAAATACTTTTTGTGTCTCGTTGTGCGATTCTAGTGACCAGTCACACACGTGTCTCGCCTGAAAACGTTTTTATTGTATACGGCGAGTGTTCTAGCCTATAATATTATATACTATAAAATATTATGCGTTTAAAAGCGAATACGCGCAGGCGCAGGAAGGAGGCCAGTGTGTCCGAAGCCTACATACCGACGCGGACGGTGGCGGTTGTCGGTCTTTCACCGGAGCCGGTGGACACGCGCGAGTTTTATTATTTATTATATTATTTTTTATCATTTTCGTAAAAATACGTTTTGACCGATCGAATGCTAAGAGAAAGGGACACGCGCTGCCACGTTTAACCCGCAGAGGCTTTTAATCGGTAAAAAAACGTCCATGCGACAACCGCGGTAACGAGCAAATATTACTCCGTACTAGAGTACAAGTATTGAGGCAGTATTTATGACGAATGTACAATTTTTTCCAATCATTTAACATAGATGAATATGTAATACGATTACGAGCTAGGTATACGTAATATATTTTGCATGAGCTTGCATTTCGTATTTATTTCTATTTTCCAGACATCCACCACCTAAAATAATTTCCTGTTATATATATTATGATTTCGTATAATCGCAATTTAGCGTCAATGCAGTTATCGTTGCTAAACTTTTTTAGTTATTTTATTGTTTAATGTCTAGTTAATTTTAAGAAAATGCGCCTATGTCCGATTAAAGAAATATCGCTACCGACAGAATCAAGCTCTGCCAAGTCCTAAGAATATTCCGTCTAATTAGTAATAAGTAATAATCAAGTTTAAAATTTCAGTTTTGTTTCCATTAATTATTTATATAATATTATATGTTGATAGGTAAACACTGCAAAATTTGTAAATGCCGTATAAATTAGTACCCATATCTATTATCATTTGTCACGTCACCTTGAACTTATTATAAACATTCGTCCTTCGTTGACATAAATTATCGTCAAAATATAATTTATGTGACAATGTGTATACAAACAATCAATCAAGTTAATTATAATTGAACAATCTATGCCAAATTATCTTAATCTGAATAATTATAGTTTAACAATGTACCTATCATAACACAGTCAATGTTATAAAAAATAAAAAGTTATTATCTTTTTACAATTACGTACCTATATACATTGCTAAGAACTTATAATGACAAGTAAATATTTGCGTTGTTATAAATTCATCAGTATACGTTTATTTGGATATAAATGTGCAACGGATTCCAATATGTCTTATTAGTTATTAGTTATTCGTATATATTAAAACAGTGAATACCTATGTCTTTAGAAAACCCTAGTTTCTACGCGTCATTTGCAAAAAAAAAAACATCGAAATATAGTGAAGTAGTGATATTCAAATGTTTGTCAATTTATAATAGAAACACGCACAAAATACATACATTGTGTAGCACTGTAACAGTAATTATATATATATATATATATATATATATATATACGACCATAATACGACCATGTTAAATGTAAATAGTATACACTAATATACGTCATATTGTAATTTAATTAATAATAATATTATCATACGTCTATGGACTATGCGTACATAGTGTATAAATCGCGTGACCATCTACGGGTTGTCCGTTCACGTTGATTGGGAACCAACGACATTGGTCTTTTCACTTTTTTTTTCGTATTCCTTCAGACAACAATAATTTTTCTTTACCCAATTTTACTTAACTTTTACTGGATTTCTATTCTTATTTAAACAAAAATAAAAAATTGTGTTAACAGATAATACCAATGCATAACAGTCGTCATAGTAGATAAATATATTTCCATTCAATGGCATCAACAAATACTTAAGTATAATAAGTATAATATTATTTTGGTAGATACTTAATCCTTATATTGAGCTAAATAGGAAGAACAAATTTATAAATTCACAGGTGCTAGTTAGACAAAAATAACGGGTATGTACAACAGTATTGTGAGTATAAAATAAATAAATATGTTTTTTTTGTTGTTGTTGTTGTTCCCAGAAAGAAAAATGAACTAATATTTTACTGAAAAAAAAAAAACAAAATAAAGCGTATTCAGTGTAACGTTTAGACAAAAAACTCTGTAATGATTCACATAGTAGTAAGCTTGTTTAAAATACTTCATTGTAATAAATGTTTAATAATAATATTACGAATAATTCATACGCGCGTACAGTTGTATTTGTGTATTGTGACAATAATATTCCTGTTTATACGCATAATGTTCTAGTGGATACCTATTATACCAATGACCGAACACCGGTGTGAACATTTTTAGTTGCTTTTATAACTATAATAGTATAATTTAAAATGCACTATAATACCTATATAAATATCACATTTACCTGTAAAACAAAAATCTTTGAGCTTTAGAATCAATAGCCACCAGATATGGCAATACCGTGGTCTTGGCTAACTTGTCGGTAGTTGATCATTCAGACTAGCTTCGTGTTTTTTTTAAATGCGTGCTGGGTAAAACCATACAGAAGAATAAAAATAAAAAATCTAAAATTTTATAAGTTAAATAATCAAAAAAATTTGGGTCACGTTTTTTTCGACTCTTAATTGGTCGATGTAATTATTCACACATTCGTGTATTTCATCAAGGCTCTCCACGAAGGACCTTATATGCATTTTTGACAATCTTTTATTGTAACACGTACACTTATACTAAAACGACAATGACAAACAAATCTGTTTTGTTGTTTTTATTTATTATTATTATTTTCGATATCGCTTATCGACTAGTTGTACTTGTACAAAAGTAGCCGACCGTGGGTTAGGTCTGCTGCGGGTGGCTATCACCCACCATTGAATGTATATTTTTTTTTATCAGGAAATTGAACGTGTATAATACGATATCGATAATTATTTACATCCCTATCCGGGAGGACAGTGGCCAATGATACAGAAAATGTTCCTGAAAACGAAAAAAAACGCAAAAGTAGGTACTATAGTCACCGACAAGGACTACTGTGTACGACGATATATTTAAACATTGACAACGTTTGGTCTGACATAAGTGTTAGACGATAATGGATTTTTAAATCTTAATGGATAAAATAATAACAATAAAAACCAACCAAGCTTCATACTTCAATCGGTTGGTGCATACAGAACGTCAGAACCAGTTTACAAAATGCATATCTAATATGTAAACGAAAATTATTACAGAGAACTCTTAAAAAATTCACAGTATTGTGAAGTTTCAATTGTTGTTCGAAATAATACATAAAAAAAACAATCTATATTATCATTCAAGGACACCTTTAATTATTATTACACTACTTAGAGGTCGATTTTATGTACTTTATTTTCCATTATTTAACCTTCAAATCGTGTAATATGGTATACAAATTAAATTAATTTATGTTATTTGGTCGGAAAAATGTTCCTTGATTAATTTAAATATGTATATAACCTTTAATTTGATGTTTATATTATACATACTTATGTTTTTATAAATTATTAAAATGTTATAAAGAAAACCGGCATTGTCGTGTATTTAAATAATAGTAGACAGCAGCAGGAAAATAAATATAATTTGGCTCCAACGCACCATTCAATCTATATACACTGCACTACGTCTGTAACCAATACTGGTTTAGGGTTAAATGTTTAAATTTTCAACTATCGGTTCAATTTTATACTATCATAAATACTGCATTTTAAGTAATAATAAGTGAGAATTAATTATAAGTGATTATAGAGGGGGGCTTAAGACATAATCTATTTAAATAATTCTTTAGCCACCAAAAAAAAAAACATCGAGTATACATAAAAATAATATATTTTTTATTGTGCAAATCGCACGTTTTCTAGGTAACTGGAATTAACTTAAAAATGATTTTATATTTTTAAATGTAATTAAACAATAAAAAAATACCAAAAAAAAGTGATAATTTTTGTGCGTTTGATTAAGTATAATATAAGCGTTTTAAATTTGCAATATTCGCATGTTCTTAGACTTATGAAGCACTGTACGTGTATAACATTAAATAATATTATACAATATTATATTATTACGATGCTTAAATCGGTGATTCACGCACATGCATTTTATCACCTATTATTTTATAAATTATGTATTCGCATAAACAAAATATAATGTAACGTGTACGAGAATAAAATATATTAAAAATTTCGTACATGCGTACAGCGGAATTATTACGGAACGCTCAGAAACTAAATCAGCACGTCGCCATTGTTGACGAATGCATAAATAATAATATAACAATTTGTATGATATTATTATAAGATAATATTAAAAACCGACTACACACCCGTTTCACTGGTCAGTGACTTCGAACATTAAACTGAAAAACGATATACTCGATATGTGTATGGCGAGGAAATAATATCGAAACCCGCGTTTACCAGCGCGCCATAATAATAATAATAATATCATAACGTGTCGTGTGTATAATATAATATAACCACATTGGACCGGAATCGAAGGTTGAACGGTCGGTTTAAGACGTTTTTTCCCCTGTGGTTAAGAGCAAAACAAGAATTTAATACGTTAATGTATTTCGATCGTTCGCTAAACGTTGTTGCAGTGTCGAGTTATGGCTATTATTACTATTATTATTTTTTATTTTTGTTTTTCAGATATGCATAAGAAAAAAAAAACGTTTCGTCTTGACTGCGTGCGATATCAGCCCGTGTATCGTGTACGTATGCGATCAGCATGCACGTTGCGTCGTTTTAAAAGGCCGAATACGGAATACTGTAGAAAAACGGAGTCTGTGTAACTGGGGTTACCTATGTTACTTTTTTTCTACTTTATTATTTATTTGGCCTAGAAATCGTTTGGGAAATTTGTCACGCACGTAAATGCATTGCAAACATGCGCGCATTTCGCGGAGACAATATAACAATAATAATATAATAATCATAATAGTAATACTACACACCTATATATAGTATAGCGGTCCTCGTGGATTTCGTACACACAGTTTTTTATCATTTAATCGACGTCGCCGCTTTGGTGTTATGGAGGGCTATCGGTATTATATATTTTTGTCTCGGTCATCCGCACATAATATAATAAGTAATATCCCACCAAAATCTTAGTATTTCGGCCTCGTTAGACGATATTGTACAATTGCTACCTATACACTTGATATAATAATTTACCATAATATTATGATATCATAATAATGTCACACGTTAATTTTCACGTCGTTACATCGCTACCACCGTATTATATTAAAATGTTACAATGTTATTGATTCGAGTAATATATTATCAAAATGGACATTTACATAAATTAAATATCAGATGTATCTTTTGTGTTTTTTTTTTTAAGAAATAGCGTGTGTGATATCAAGTTCACTGGAAACGCATAGATTCAAAATGTTCGCAGTATTATAATGAAGCTTTAACCATGTTCTCTAATGAGTAATAATTGTGGTCGTGATGGCAAAAGAACATTTACTTTTACTAGATATCTATTTTTTTCCATTCAGCAAAATATTTTTAGACATTTTTTGTTTCTATTTGCAAATAACTTGTCTCTATGTTATAGAAAAACGTCCTACAATTTCTTTAATGACCTAACTAAGTCACGTGTATCAATTCAATATCTATATTTAACTTTGGTACTGTATAAATAAACAATAAACGGAAAATGCAGACTAAAAATTACATTGAAATAATCAGTGATACCCGAAACCCAAATTTTCTGTTTGTGGGACTACGCGTCAGAAAAAAAAACTCTCGTTATAATATTCTCTGTGAAATTAAAAACGTTCGAACGCGTGAACGGAAGAATAACATATTGGCCCGGCCAAGTTTTTTGTTGTCGATAAACGTTTCGGGGAATGTCTGTCTGAAAGGGAAAACGAGTGGTTCGAAAACGGCGATCCGCAGACTGTTTTCGATACGCGGACCGGTCTCGGCTGGAGCCGGGCGAAAGCATTAACGCTTCGGCCGTGCACTGCAAGCCGCGTAGGTATATTATGTATTTATGCGTGCACCTGTACGTAAAATACATATTATATGTATAATGCGCGCACGACTGCCGTCCGGTTTTTGGCGGTGTGTTCGAAAGTCAAGGCCGTGATAATAAGATCGCAAAAACATAATTTCCCTTTTCTGCCGCAGCGACGAATGCGCGCGTGGGAAACGCCGCGGTACTCCATAATAGTGTATAGGTAGTGTATAATAATAATATAATTATGTCGGTTACGATATTATTCTGCGGACAGTAGACTCGAGATGAATCATCAGTCTCGTGGTGAGTGGTGAACTTTTACTCCTCGGGTAAACAAAGTCCTATAGTGACATCCGCAACCGCCCCGATCTCGTCCGTTCTTACAATACGTATTTAACAAATAGACATTAAACACGTTATTGTACTTTTTACTAAATCGTTTACCCGTATATTGCAATAGGCGTTTAGAAAAGGCGTAATTTTGTCGCAATTTACCATCTCCCGAAATCCACGGGGTTTACACCATACCGCTGATTTTCATAATATCATACATAATATACATATATAGGTGCTCTTATGCGTAGGCATTAAATAATATCTCGTGTCGTCCGATATTGTATAATGCAATATTATTTTTGTGACGAGCATTACATACTAATTTGTGTAGGTACTGCCGAATCGACCTGTATTGCCCCCCTCCCCCAACTATCTCAATACATTATTATTGTTGTTGTTATACGAAATGTACCAATACTATTTGTATAAGAACTTATGTTTCTCAATTCATACGTGTGTTGTAAACGTACATTTATTAGATGCACAATAATAATTGAGTACACGACGAGATGATACATTGTATTAGGCCGCGTGTGTTATCATTTCACAATGTCAAATAATACCCAAATGTATATATGGGTGTGATCATCGCGAAGATTCGGTCATTCATTAGTGGTGTCGTCGTCGTCCACACTCGCGGCGATGTTGTTTTCGTGACGACATTAGAGATATGTGCGCCATAGACTCGCGGATAATCGACCGCTGGCGAACCGTAACACAATAATAATATCACATTATAATATTACTTACCATCTGAGGTAAGGATATTATTATTGTAAGATAGTAGCCGAGCATTATGAGTTATTATATTCTCGCGCAGCACTGTAACTATAGTGCCCTGTGGTATTGTAAATATTATTATGCGAAATATTTTCGATAATTCATCGTTGCCGCCGTAGGTTTTCACTACGCGAAAGCGCATAAATAGAGCACACGCGATTTAACGCATTTTCAAGACGTTACAGTTCTATACGCTTGCCTAGATGTATTATTATTATATAGATGGAATATTACATACCAGCAAACGTTTTTTTTTTCGATTTAACAAGTATGATAAGTACTTATAATTATTTTAATCGTCCAAAGTACCACTGAAGAACAGCGATAGATAACGCAGTGCAAATGCAATATATTATAATATTTTTATCCCATCGATGTTCCCGTACAAAAACTGTGACGTAACGGACGTCGTGCTTTCCGACTGAAAATCTCGTGTATTATTATATGTGAGTACACGTCTTGCCTCGGTTAAAATGTCCGTTCTGCTCCGAAGTGCCCGCGTCATATTTTTATGCGCACCAAGCGGCGGCGTTAAAATCGTGCAATTTTTTTCACCTCAAGAAGTTTTTTTTTTTTATTCAATTTATACCTTTAAGTCGAGTAGTCGCATTCCTATTGTCTGGACCTCCATATTGGGAATCACGGGGGAGGCAAAAACGTCGTCTCTCGGAACGTATAATTCCGTCAATATTTTTACGACACAGCTCTATAACAGATATAATACGAATCCGTACAAAAACGGCCGACACAATAATACTCGTTTGTTTGTTCTTCCATCGTTTATGTGTGTGTATATATATATATATAGTTATAGATTATTATTGTTATTTATATATATATATATATTTTTTTTTTTTGCTTTTAGATACGACGGCAACGACGAGAAAACTCTTTTCTATATAATATACTACAACTACCATTTTCTTATTTGCCATCGACACACGTCATTACGAACGTGTCCAACCGTCCGTTTAAGTGCATTATGATTACACTGTTATAGACTAAAATATTATTATATGTATTATGAGGATCATCTCCCCCACTCACGGGCCGCGCTGAATGCTTTCGCCCAATTTACCTTTGATCCGTTTTGTTGGCTTGTAATACATATTTTTTTGTTTTGAGCACTCGTTTAAAATAGGTCCTTGGTCATGCCATACAGGTACATTTTTTAGACATCGTGTTTTATCTCACTCGAAATATATTTGCCCGAAACGTCATCGTTGATATAATGACTGTCAACCGTTACGCAATAATGTACCCGTGTTATTTATACGACGTTAATTGATATATTCGATATGAAGTATTAGGTAGTACACGACGTGTTGACATCTTTGATGGTAATCGGAAAATGTTATAAATCTGATAATAATAATATTTTTTTTTTTTTTAATATTACAGATTTTAACGTATAAAGTATTTAGTGTGTCTGAAATTCAATATTGGCGTTTCGATCATATCGCGCACTGTGTAGTCAAAAAATATAAATTATGCATTGCAGACTGCAGTAAGTTGATAAAATTATCTATCGAATTTTTGATTACAGAAAAACAAAAAAACACACAAAGTTTCTCGCTGATTATTTAAAACCCTACTATTCAATGTCAAGGACAACACTGCAGAGTTATAACGATCAATTTCAATTCATAATGTTGCATCGCACACGCAATTCTTTGGCACTAAGTAATAACATTCATTATTGCATTGCCATTATAATAATAGTTAGGATCATAGCAGGCTTTTCGCTCTCAACTCTTTAAGTTGTAATTATTTAATAAATCAACTGACGTTCAATATATTTTTTCAAATAAACCATATGATTTATTTGATTTCACAACACGCTCTGGGCGCTGTAAATTAATTAAACATCAAACGTCTTGTCGTCATCGACTATAGACGAGTAAAATAATGTTATATGCTTATTTTAATACGCTTGTATGTAGTATAATAATATATACATATATAATATAATATATTTGTATGGGTTTATTCAATTTTTTTTCAGTTTGTAATTTTACTCTTTGAAAATATTATATAATATGCATAATACGCGTCCGTCGCGTATATATTATAAGATTATCATTAACGTACCTCGTAATAAGGGTGATAATTGTATACGTTAGTAGTAACCGTCAATACAGACTACTGCGGTATTGTTTTTTTATTTTTTTTTGACCATCTGTCGTCAACCATAAAACATCTTTACAAATTAAATTCATTCAAAAAGAAAAGAATACATACACCGTACCTACATTATAAGTCTTGACGAATCCGTTTAAACGTATACATGGATACCAGAAAAGGCAGAAAACCATAAAACATACGTGTATGTAAAGGTTACAGTTGGTTGCGTATTTTCATTCTTTCTTTTAAAACCGTCGCGTCGTGCACACCGAACAATTAGTAAAGTAAAAATTACAAAACATCGTCTCGCACGCGGCGGACGTCCCCGAACGCGAACTGCTGCTGCTGTTGCTGTATTATACTCGTAACAACAATATAGTAGCGAGTGGTTAGACACTATATTATAGTATATAGGTACATAACACACGGTTTATTCTGTGGAAATGAAAACAAAAGCGGAACACACCTGTGTATTGAGAACGGCTCGGTGGCAGCAGCGGCGGTTAGGTAAATACGGCCTATTTCCGATATATATATATAATATTATATCGTATTGCTCTATACGCGCATTATTAATCTGGCAATTCGTATTGAATGTCAAACCGTGTACAGATGTGTACGTGCGCGCGTGGAGTATTATACTGTATTAGGTTTATTATTATTATTATTATTATTATTCTCTCGTCCGCCGACGTTCACGGTCTGACATCGTACCTTCCAATACGTTTATTGTGTGTATAATATTCCACTAACGGGGCGAAAACGTTTCAAATCATGCGCGCAAACGGCCATAATAATATATATATATAGTTCTATCAATACATACATATATATATATATATATAGTATAGTTATATATTATACTGTTGTGGAATCGACAAAACGCTGACCCACATATCATCGCGTACACACACATACGCTTGTTCGATTCCGATTTCCGTGGGAACTATTATACGTTATCGAGACGGATTCACCGACGTCACTCGATTTGTTGCGACGTAAAAACGAATACGATGTATCTGATGTGCGACACGACATAGGGGTGTGAAAAACAGACGTCCGCGATGACTTGCCGTGAAATCTTGGAGCAATACAGTATATTTTTGGCCATCAGATTTTAATTTTTATCCGACAAAACCGTATGTATACAAAAATCGACGGAGATCTGACCGCAATACATAACATAATTATTAGTGTTGTCGTAATGTCACACAATATCGTATCGTAGTCCGCGGTTAATCAGCCCGCGTAATTATTTAACCGCCAATTCCGGTTGCGAAATGCGTCATTGACAATTTATATCTATATAATATTGTAATACATTTATATATCCCACATGAAGCGCATGTTATACAATACCCAGCAATTAGTGTAAAAATTAACCACTATCGTTCACGAGACATATTTTCGTTGTTATCACACTGAATATTATGCTGGTGGTCGTTTTTGGCTCGATAGCCACGAGTGCAAAGCTGTTGACCATGGCAAACACCAAAAATCTATATTAGGTTTTATTGTTATGTGTTTGAACAATAATCGAAAGACATCCGTCGCGTCGATGACAAAAACGAATCGCCCTCGTGGACTTATGGTGGTATCTTCAAAATCGATATTAGATATTAATATAATGCTTTTTCGTGTATGTTTTATTTCTCGTTTTACTCTCCTCGATCGAATTCCTCAGAAATTGCAGTCAACATAGAATATGGAACGACTACGACGGAATATCGTGTGCGAATATTCGTGAGATGAATATTCGATGACGTAGAATCTGAGACGGTTTGAAAGTATTGTGCATTTAGTATTGAAAAATTCTTAGATACCCATCCACCCCATTTGTAGTTATAGTCATATAGTTACTAGTTTGTGTTTTAAAAGTATAACTGTTACAATGGTGCTTTATTTAAAATTTAAAGTTACCGTTAGCAAATGATTAATAAACTATCCACCAACTTAATGCATTGTATCGCACCTAAAATTGTAAATGGTTACTCGAAATACCATTTGGCTGGAACGCGATCAGACAGTCGCGCCTTACAAAAAGATTGCCGTTAGAATAAGGGTAGAAAAAAATGGCAATAACTAAAAAGAATCTCTCGCGTAGTTTGGTTTGTTTTATTGCGCTTCTCCAAGACTATATTTCCATGATGGTATACACAGAACACAAACACGCGCGCATAATATATAAAACTATCTACCTCGTCTCGGTCCGGAGACTTCTTACTACGCTGTGCCTGTATACGGTTGCGCAACGTCTGCAGCTATATACACCTATACCCTATAGAGTCGGCAGCGACGGAGATCGTGTTTCCACCGTCTCCAGCAAGATATACAAACTATGTAGAGTATAATATATACATATATATCGCGTGTGCCGCGAATCTCTTTCCCTCGCTTCGAAACTGTAACACCCCGCGCATCGAGCCGTTTAAATAATCGAATAATAACGAAGACAAAAACCGTTGTACACAACATACGCACATAATATTATATTATTATTATTATTATTATTTATTATTCACGTCATCGCGCGTATATACTGTATATATAATATATGTAACTGCCATTAAAACGACATTAACTGCAGAGGCGGTATGTGTATATGTGTATGTGTGTGTGTGTGTGTGTGTGTGTTTGTGCGTGTGACTACCGGCTATCGAATGGAAAGTAAAGTAAAAAACACAAAATCGTACCAAACAAGACTACTCGTACTACACACTACATAATGATAAATTATTTATATAGATATATATATATATATATAGGGGTATGTGACTTCTGTGGTGCATGCGTCGTCGTCATTACGCGACGGAGATATTTGCATAGCCGTCGACGTAATAGGCCGTTTATTCGGAGCAATTTGCATGTTTATTCTGTTATACACGCGCGCGCGCGAACTCATAGTATATGTGTTACACATTTACGCATATACGAATGCACATGTATATTGTAGACGTTTAGCGTTCCCATAGTGCACGATTGGTCTCGGCCCGTCACGGCGTTAAATTCTCTACGCGTATGTGTGTGACCCACATCGGCGGGCGCGCATTGGCATTCGGGCGCGAGCATCGCTCGACGAAACGAACCAAAGCCGCCGCGAATCCGCACTCCCTCTCCTTCGCCCTCGCCAAACGGCCAGACCGGGGTGTATAATATTAATACGAGAATTATGAATATTATGAAAATCCGTGGGAAATTACGATAACGGGTAATAATCACTTTGTTGGGTGCGCCTGTGTTCTACATTGATTATACCGGCTGCGCGATTATTATACACCTCCAATAGTACTATAATACCACCGTCGGGAAATCGTGTCCAATCGGCGGGCGCACGTATCGCGTGGTCTACGAACGTTTGTTGAGCCACTGCCGATATGATAATGTTATTATTTGACATTATATTAATATAATAATAAATAATAGCCGCACATTATAGGCTGTATATATGTGCGCGTTCGAGAGAAGAAGCGCTCGAATCGGATAATATAATAATAATACGTTACCCGCCGTAATAATATATACGAAAATAGTTCCGCAGTACAAAAAAAAGTTTTTAATTCATCGTCCGTCACGCGTATATGTACCTATATGAATCTCGACGAATGCGAGAAAGTTTTAAATTTATTATTATTATTATTATTATTATTATTATTATTATTATTATTTTCAATAATTCAGTCAGTAGGTTACCGTAAATGAAAACTGGTAATTTCACATTATGTAAACCCGATAAAACTCATCGACACATGCATTGAATGCTAAAACGAAATTGAACATTATTTTATGCGCTTTCATTCAATCGCCGCGACAAAATATACGCCCATCAACCCGGTCATCTCGAATGTCGCAAACAGTTCGATCACCTTTACGTATATCGTGAAAATATATCATGAAAGCAAACAAGTACCTTTTACCTAGTCAGAGATATTCGGAAGAGTAAAAATTTGTGCCTTTATGGACATGTAACCTATCAAAGGTTAAATGTATTTGCTATTTACTCACGAGATCGATAAATAATTAAATTTTAACAGTTTGTTTTTGACAATAAAACAAAATATTAAAATATAATATAGTATACCTATCCTACACTCTGGATCAAGAAAAAATCCAACTAAAAATAACTAAAAGGTAGGCGATTTAAATTTTTTTTACGAAAAATACGAATGTATATACTTATAGAAATTTTAATCAAATAATGAATGGAAATATAGCTCTCATCGCTTTCTTTTAAATTTATCACTGTGTCAGATGATATCTACCAAAAAATATACAATATATCTACGATAAATTAATTATTATTTTGTGTCTTAATGCATTAATGCAAGTCATGACTTGTACAGTGTAACGTATGCACATGGTTTAAACATTATAAGTTATCACTGCACTTAAAAATAAAACCTTTGAACACGAATTGTAAATGATTTTTACAATGAGAAATCGACATATTATGAGTCCTATAACATAGGATATATGCTAATCGAATCACAGCCCACAACTCCGTTCTTCCCGATTGAAAAAGCTATTATTTTTCTAATAATCACGTATATTGTAAATCTATACTTTAATAACAATATATTATACTCGTACTTAGGTATAGCGTGATGTTACTTTGTTGTGCGTATAGCGCGAGTTTAATATATAGTAAGTACAATAAAAAATGTTTTTTGTATAATACATTCCCGTAAATGACGTAAATACATGAACTGCGTTAACGAACCACTGACGTCTGATCTTAATCGTAATAATTAGGTATATTATGAGCAATATGATTCATTTCGTTTTTCTTGGCAATTATAATACGCACTATGCAATGTATAATCGAATGGGAATATGTCTTATAAGTAGACATTTTTTTCCGGTACACTCCGAAATTTGGAACCGGAAGGACTTCGCTCGCATATGTAGATGACGTCGTTTTCCACATAATTTACACACGTAAAACCTTATACGTAATATAATAATAATTATACGCGAGTTCGGTGCGTATAGAGACACCTGCGTGTGCCGTGCAAACAAGAACGAAACAAATTATTACGATGGTTAGGAATTTCCGTGTTTATAATTTCTAAAGCGCAATTCATCTTTAAGAATTTAGACGACGACCGGACAACACGTGTATAATAATGATAATATTTTAATTGATGACCGGATTACTACTGTTTATAACAGCGTTCTATCATTGTTTCTAGGTTAATACTACCTATATATAGTTACCGTGTCTTTGCGGCCTCTCCGCGTTTACATTACATACCCACATACACACACACACACACGCACAGATACACACATCTTTGATATTATGTATAGTATTGTACACATTTATTAATTATATTATAATGAATACATTTATAATATTTTTTCCAACGTATAATGTAACATTTTTCCGCGACAAACGTGCCCATGGCGAATGTCAGCATAAACTATAATATAAATACCAGCTATATAATATAGACCTTGTGTATACACCCGACGATGTCGTCTCCCCTGGGCTGAAAGGAGAGTATATAATATTATAAACACGCTCGACATTGAGTGCGGCGGCAGCGATTTTATTGGAATCTGAGGACGTTGACGGGTGAGCGTCGTATATAAAAATAATATATAATACACAGCTCTGCGGTGCACACGACTTACGTGATCGAAAGTGTCTGGTTGGATAAAAAAAAAAAAACGACATCGAAACTGTAGAGTTATTGAAATCTACATTATATTATACGAATACCTTTATTATTCATACTATAATATAGTTTACTGTACGCGAACAAATGAACGATGCGGTTTTGCGGGTATTGGCTATCGAATGGCACCACAGCAGAAACGTATAGTCGTACAGTGTATAATTTTGAAGGAATATATTATACATAAAAATATATAGGAACTGCCGGATATCGAAATCACAGCATTTGAGATCATTGTTAGATAAGAAATATCAATGATAAAATCCAAATACTCCCAACGACCCATTCTTTTTCATTTTCTTGCCATCGAAATAGATATTATATTTATAGGTTGCAAGTTATTTTATATTTTTAGCTCGAGTTATGCAGCGCGTTTTCTAGTCTTTACAAAATTATATCGCTTATAATTTTTTTGCATAACATACCGCTGCTAATAGTTACATAGTAATTGTTTTAACTGTCACCGGATACCGTCGTTATAATTCACATTTATGACTCCAACGTGTATTGTCATCCGATACGTTTTGTTTTTTCAACCGTCAACTGGTTATGACACAATTCTACACACACAGAGTAATAATTCACCGTAATTAAAATTTAATTTAATATTAGTAAACAAAGTTTGTACAAAAAAAAAACTATTTATCAACACGTGTATACTACAAAATGTAAATTTAAACAAATATTTAAGACTAAAAGAAATAATCAAAGTTATCAAAATTATAAGAAAATTACCCAAAATTACTAGAAACTATAAACAAAAATTAAATATGTGTCGTTGGAATTAAAGCACCCACTTATTTTATTATTTAGGTCCTCTGAAGTACTACACAGTAGTAAATATCTAATTTTTAATTAAAACCCATTTTGAACCTATGTACATCCTTTCAGTAAATATATATATGTATGCATATTTAATTATATTTGAAATAACGAATTTTTTCAAGTTTTTCATTGTTTTATTTTATGCCTAATAAATAAAAATGTATACAAATATTCTTAAATCACAAAACACGCTTTCATTTAGCTACTATTATATTGTTAAAAATTACTTATATATAATATATATATATATAGGTATAGAATCTTAAAAATATATTATTTACCTGTTACTATTATGAGGGTTTATTACATTAGCCCTGCCGATGTTCGTTACTAGTAGTTATCACTATACGTCATAATATTTCGAAAACGATATTCCATCCGAGGCGGCGATCACAGAGCACTGTTCATCTGTGTGTACTTTAGACGCAAAAAATTAAAATTATGAAAGTCAAATACCAATAAATAAAATTAGACACAATTGATAATAATTAGTTTATTAAAACACCGCACACTCCAATAATATTACCGAACGGATTGTTGTAAACAATAAAATACACGAACGGAACGATGTAACGACAATATTATATTATATTTTATGTATGATAATACCCATATGACTACGTTACTCCGCACTGGGTGATTGCACGCGGGTCGACACCTGTACGAAAACTGAGCTCGTCTCTGGCGGTTCTTTCACTCGCCGCCGTCTCAGTGCCGGCACTCTCTCCCGGCGCAACCTGTTCCGCGAGCGCGCGCGCCACACAGCGACGATTATTTATTTGTATTCGATCCGAAGCGGACGGATGGACGGCCGACGGGCGCTAAAGAAAGGATTACACGCTTATATTATAGTGTTGAATTTTCCACCGTTCTAATGTAAATCGGTTAAAAACGCGTCATCATGGATTAACCAAAATATTGTATAAGGCCATTTTATGTGTATACATTGGCTTAACACAGTAAACAATATTACGGATTGACGATTTTCAAATGAGGAGATGTAGGAGAAGTGTGATAAAAAAAAAATATAGTATATGTATATAATGAAGGTTAGTTTAGATTAGGTGAATTAATGTGTCACCTCATCGCATATGACATGGTTGTGAATTTGTGATGAATAATACACAAAAGAGAGCTATATTAAGACAGTAGTGCTGAGGGAGAAGATTATGACCAGACGGGAAAGGACGGGAAAGGAAACGATAGGTAAGGAATCTGACAGATCCGGGAAAATGTATAAGAATATTGAATTGCATCGATGTTCATTAATAACAATCGACATTTTTAATTCGCTATTCCAGAGCAAAATATTACTTATGAAAATTGTGTTACATCTAAAATCGTTATTATGAGTACTATACAAATATCATTACTTTTTTTTTGCTATAATTATTCTTCTATATCTTTAGCACAGAGTACAACACTGAAAATAGAAAGAAATTTGAATTTATTTTAGTTCCTACTTATATTATTATAAAAATATTTTTTTCAAAAGCACAAACATTGACTAGTATAATGAGTGCTTTGCTGAATTAATCACTTAGTATAATATACCTGCATGATATATTTTTCTTGACAAAATCATTTGATAAGTCAAAAGATCTAATTTAATTAAATAAAAATATTTATTATTTATTTGAATAAACGCTTATTATTGGTATGTTGACGTTTATCAATGTTTATTTTGTAATTAAAATCAATTTTGCCTAACGATCCTTATTCATCTTAATAATATTGCATCTGCATAGATACTCTATTATCGATTTCAAATCCATATACCTACATACCTGCCAAGGTATAATAACCCGATTACATTTCGTATTACAGTAATCATTGCCCGCAGACTCTTTTAACTAAATTATATTTGTTCAATCAAATTTTCCAGTTGAGTCAACTTCCGCTTTGCAATAATATACACTATTTATAGTTTTCTACGTTTCACTGTATATTGTATATAAAACATCGTTGATGACCGATACTAACTGTATCTAATTTAATGTTTTGTTTTTCACCATAGGTTCATTAATTTATTTATTCTTACTTACTTCACACTTGATTACATATTTACATATATATATATATATAAGTATATACTTATTAATACTTTTTGATTTAAAATGTTGAATAAGTTTTTTCAACGTAAATCATCAAATCGTATCATAAAATAGTATACATGCCTTTATTTTGACTAATACCTATGTTTAGTTTTCAGAATCCGGTATATGTGCAATCGCATCAAAACAATTAATTTATTGAATAATAAATTGGCCAAAAAACAATGAAACAAATTTAATTTATTTGCTGTCGTTGAAAAGAATTTATTTTGTTATTTACTATTATAATTTATATTAACTGCCAGTGTATTCTTTTCTGACATACTATATCATTATAGTCTTATAATAACTGGTTAACCGGATCTAAATAGTAAATAATATGTATACTGATTATAGTGTGTTGTAGAACAAAAATCCGTGCAAATAATATCGTAAACAATTTCAATGCAAATACGTGAACAGAATAATATCGACATCAAATATACGACTTCTATAATAAGTGGTATATCAAGTATACAATTTTTAAAAGTCCACAGGTGTGTACAATATTATTCAGTTTTATTTATTTTCAATTTATTAACTTGATTAGATACCTACGTCTTATAAGCAAATCTCAACTGAATGTGCAGTATAAACAATATAGTTGTAGGCCAGTCTTGTAATATATATTAAAACTACAGGTGCTTTATTTGCAAAGCATTTAAGGTACATAGATATTTAAATATTTGGTAAAAAATAACTAGAATAGACAAATTATATATATTTACAAATATATTATTGGTTACCTAAAATCTAAATATAAATTTAAACTTAACCATTATCCATATTAATAATATTGCACTATAAAAATAATTTATAATATTATATTTTGATTATTTTATCACCAGAAATAAAATATATTTATTATTTTATATTTACAGATTAATCTGAAGCTAACTGCAGTTAAATTTCAGTTGACTGGTTTCATGAAACAGCGAATTACAAAAATTAATATTTTAGAGAATACAAGAAAAAAGTCAATGTCAATTATTATAACTTCAGAAGTTATCATAAATACAATATAATAATATGTAAAACATATTTTTTAACTTTTCGTCTCTTATATTTTTAGTCTCACGACGATAGTCAAAATAGCCACAGGCGATATTGTACGACGTTTTGAGTGTCCCTATTTCCATGTGGTGTAGATTTTTCTTCAGCCGAGTACGCGGAAATATTTGTCCAAATATTTGGATTGCTGCCCACTATGCAGTTCGAATGTTTTGTAGACAAGCAGCCAAGACACGAACGGTATCAATGCCATCGAATAAAACGTAGGTACTGACCGACATTGCCACGGACAGTGATAATAGTATGCGAGTTTAATGGCTTTTAGCAATTCAATAATAGGTAGTGCGGACAAAATCGTTTATCTTCTTACACTACGTACCTACTACTTTAATAATTGCCATCGCGTTTTTTCGTGGGAAGTAAGTTCACTATTTGGCAGAAGATCAAGTAGATATCCAGATGTAATGTTCTACAATATAGGTTTGTTCAACGGTCCTGTTGGAATGTGTTAAAAAAACAATAAAGTTGAAAATCCGTGAATTTATCGACAGTTTTCTATTTTTCATTTCCTCGTTTGATTCAACAGTGAGATTATAATATTTAGTGAAAACTCAACGGAAGTTTGTTTTTTGAAGCTCTTCAGACCGTTAAATTATTGTTTAATATACAATGTAATAGTATTTACCATTATTATACAGAATATACATCCATCGTCGATGTATCAAACTAAAAAAATGATCAACATTTTTAAAAATTTTCTTTTAATATTTCATATCTAATTTTATAATATGAAAGTGCATCGAAATCATCTAATTTCCTACGACTTTGTGTTAATGCTTTTACTAATTTACTGTCTATTATATATCACTACTATATTTTATCGATTTATATGCATGTACATAGATTTTCGATGACAATTAAATTCAAATATCTAAAATATCAACTAGATTATACTTATTAGTTATTACTTATTATACTAATTTACAAATTCTAACGAGTTATTTTTATAATATAATCGGATAAAAGAAAATCTATTTTAAATAATATTATAATTTAAAATAGTTGAATATATTCTCATCTATAACACGCCTTAATAGTAGAAGACGAACCACTAGTATCCATATTTTTCACAGATAAGTATGTATGCCTATTATTATTTATTATTCTCAGGGTAAATCGTCTTACATTATGAAAATAACGTCACTCGTGTTTGTCTTACCTTGTTAGTTAAACAACTAATATTTTCCGAATTTAAACTGCTGTTTAATTTTTTAAATAAATTATAGGAATGTTTAATCAATATAAATAAATAACCGAATAAATACGATCTATTCAGAACACGTATTTGGTACTTCATTGGATACGATCATCGATAATTTAATAACCTATTATATAATATACGCTTACTAATAAACAGCATCATAAAAGGTGGCTAATACATATATTTATGTAGGTACACTTCGTGTAGTATTTATATGTTATATATTATTATCATCAATATTAAACGATTCGCGTTTCGGACTACCATCCAACGGCGAAGGCAATGTTAATGCAATATCGGTACATATATAATGTATAGAATATAATGATATACATATACAGGGTGATATTTAATTTGTCGTATACCCAGTAATATATTATTATATCGAGAGATACGTTAAAAGAAATTTAAAATAATTTTTCCTTAAACATTTAAACATTTGTACTTATATATTATTTTAAATTTGTACATTTCATCTAAGTATTTGTTTTTAAAATTAAAATGTCTTGCTTTTTTTGAGAGTTACCCGACTTACGATAAAATAATCATCCTGTATATATACTTGCGGTATGTGTGGTATGTTATGATAATACACAATATGTACATTATACTTATATAGGTATACTAGTAATAATATTATGTTATATTGAGCGTGATAGCTCCGGACCAAAAGGAGTTCGGACGCGACCGGTAATGGAATCATCAACGTCCACATTCCTGCGAGGCTGCAGCAACAGCAAGTCGACTTTGTGTCGGCGAGATGCATAGTATATAGATACTAGATATATATAGAAGCCAACGTAGCACTATATTATCGTATTATGTACATGTTCGTACAATATTGTTCTTAATGAGATGTACTCCCATCCGACCATAATGCCTCCTCCATACCGACGCGCGACGTCCGCACTGGAATGGAATGGCGCAGTATACTAAAACCGATCTCTAGCAAAATTTCATATTTTAAGTATTTCCAAATTTATGTCATTATAAAATATTTTTACTACTACTTTTGGAGCCTATACATATTATAGATTAAGTATAATATACCTACAAGTCATTAATCATCCACGCAAATCATATTATCTAACTTGATTATACGTAGTTACGAATATACAATGTATTATATTATGTAAAATCAACCAAATTTGATTAAACCCGACTTAGAAGCTAATTTTTACACACAGGTAATTACATTATTTTTTCAATTTATTTTTCACTTATTTCGAACATATTTTTTTATCATCGTTATTCATCATGACGTGTCATGTAATCTTCATAATAATATTATTGCTATTATTATACTATTATACCTATAATAATATAACATTTATAGATATATTATATACTATATACTTATTACTCATATATATATATATATATATATACTATATAAACTCCGTGCACTTCGTTGTCCGTACAAAATGTATCTGTGTTAAATTTGATTGCCTGATGCTAACATTTAGCGTGAAGATAAATAATATTTTTGGTTTTCTAATTTGGTGTATAGATGATATTTCCGGCATTTCAATTTTTCATAAAAGCGTTGCATTTTTTCAATCGATTAACTGATTATGTATCATTTGTTAAAAATAATCACTTAAAATAATCGCGCAGCCCTAAACATAATAAAGAGGTAATATTGACTATTGAGGTCATTAATCTGAATAAAAACTACCATATCTTATGATGAAAACATACATTGATCATAATTTCATCAAAATCGGTTGAGTAGTTTCGGAGTACATCGCAGACATATCCGCCGTACACAAAATGTTTATATATACATCACATATAACTTTATGGTATTATGTTCAAAGTCTTCGCGTGCGATCAGCTGCTGTAGATTATCGTTATTATTGTGTTGACGAATCCTGAGGGCTTATATACCTACCTATTATATCCAACGAACGCCCTGGACGCCCGTTTCGCCGACAGTTGCGGATCGATATCGTTGATCAAATTATTTATAAAATCATCGGGACGACTAGTCTCGAAATATGCATACGTACATGACCTGATGACCGTACAAAATTGTTTCGATCGATATCAATATTATACAAATGGGTACATCTTAGACGTATATACATATTGTGTAAGGTATACTGCATAATATAAAGACGACTATAATACCTAGCTGTTGTGTCTCGTTAATAAGTCATTACGTGTGTCTATCGGATATTTTTATCTAAAAAAAAATGAATATTCAAACGCCAAAAGGGAAGTAACAATAACCCTAAATATCGAAATTTACAATCGCGTACCTATCTATTACAACCATTAGGCCAGTGATAATTATTAACAAATGATATTTTGATTTAAGGCATACTGTACTTAATATAATGAGAAACAGTTTTATTTTGAATTTTTGATAAATTTATTATGTTAGTTAGGTACTACATCAATATATGTTTTTAAAAGTATCTTAGGGCAGCAAGATAAATTAAATCTTAGTAAGATTATGCTGACAAATTAATTATTTAAAACTTTTTAACTATTATGTTTTAAATATAATGTTATTTTTATGTAATTTTATATTACTTGAATACTTAACTGTATATTATTATTATGTGCATAGTATTACTCATAGCAATTTGCTTAAATTTCATACTCAAAATAATTTAAAATACCATAAGACTTTATATATTTTTATTATTATTGTAGAATATGGTATAATTTTGTTTCGAATAAAAAATTATGTTTATATACCACTTCTAGAACTAATATAATATTTTCCTTTCAAATTGTCACGGAGACGTAATCATAACTATTAGCATAATAACATGGTAATATAGTTGTCAAATCTGCCATACTATTGTCAAGGTTTTTTTTTTACCAGTTGAACTGGTTAAATTAATAAAAATAAACATTGAGATTAAACTAAATGTAAAATGTATTAAAGTCTAATTATTTTAATAAAATCATTAGTTGATTTCCCTGAATTTTCGGATTAAAAGCAGCAGTTAATCACATTTAGATTTTAAACTAATTTGTTCTTAATTAATATTATTATATATTTTTTTAACTTTTTAAACTAGTACTTTTGACTTCAATTCGGAGAAAAATATCTAAGACACTCACTTTTGTTTCAATAAAAACAAACCAATTGAAAGTAGTAAATGAATAATAATATTATTATAAATTAGGTAAACATTGTAATTGGTGTACTTTCCCTCGAATAAGAGATCACAAATAACATAATATAATAATCGTAAATTTATTTTTCTATTACCTGCTAAAAATCAACAGTAAAGTATAGAATTCTTTTTCTTACAAATAATTGCTTAATGTTATGTAATTTATTTTGTATCGCAATTCATAATAAAATAAAATGTTTGAATAATATGTGCTAATAACTTTGTAACTACAATTCCAACTTAAATTTTTAACATTATATAATAACGATTTAAACATTATTACTTATATGCATCGCCTTTATTATTATTATTAATTATTATTTATTTTTAATCACATAAATTAATATTAAGTTATCAGTGTGATCACTTAATTATAATTGTGTTACAATAATATAGTAGTTATATTCATTACTTTTCCAGAAATTTTTGTACACAATATATTTTATACAGCTTATAAGATCAGTTAATTATATAAAATCATAATTTTCAAAAAATATCTTTGTTGAAAAACTGAGTATTTTTCGTTAAAATATCACAATGTAATCGTATAGTGTAGGTATATAACCACATAAATACTAATATACTGTACACTTTATTATACATCAAATTACTATTAAACAAAATGCATATACTGTAATATATTCGTAAAATGAATTTAATTATTTGTCAGATTGAAGGTTTTTTCCTTGATCTACGGTTATTTATTATTTATGAAAGTTTTAGTGCATATCGTAAACTATAACTTTACATAACTTTGTAAATTAATTCAGCCAACAGTATAATTAAATTATTTATAAAATATAATACTTAAGTTTTGATGTATACCTCTATTATATAATAGAAAAATATTAATGTATTATACAGGATGATTCACTAAACATGCTCATCCCCTATTTTTTTTTTTTTAATAATGAATTTATTCAAATTTTAATTTTTGAAATGTTTCATATACTTAAAGTCTATAATGTCAAATTCTTAATATTTTTGTACTTTTACTTAAACAGTGTATTGTGGTGATTAAAATTTATTTTTGTTAAATTTTCCTCCTCACTTTTTATACCGTAAATTATTTAATGGATAATATCTTTAAAGCCTGTGTTGTGCCTAATTCGAAATTTGAAGGAGTATTTATTCAGTTATTAAAATGTTTATACCAAGAATAATATTCCTTAAAATTAGTTTTACAAAATTATTAAGTATATATAATATTGGATCTAATATTTATTATATTTAAAGTTTTTTTTATAATTATAAATTTTGAAATATTAATTACAAAATATTCAAATCAAAATCGAACCTTTATCACCTAAATAAATTATAATATTACTTATACTTGTATAAAAAGTTAAATAAATTAAAAATTAATTTGAATTTCAAAATATCATCTTTAGGCATATTTACAAATTCCAAAAATCTGATTTTAAATAGCGGTATAATAATTAAATAATTAAAAGAAAGTGATCACGATATCACTCTGTATTTAATGTTAAAAAATAATCCTAATGTCGAAATCAGATAATAATTCATTTGTTACAAGAGGAAAAATGCAAACTATAATTGATTCTATAATATTGTATATTATATATATATATTATGTTTAAGTAGTTTCACTTTACGTGCAGAGCTGTGCTATAAATAAATACATTATTTATACTAGCTATTTTATTGTTAGAAGATATAAATAATTTATCATGTATATTTTAGAAATTGCAGTGTCCTTTAAAACAATGTCAGAGGCAATAGGAAGTACGAGTGGTAGATACCTACTATTCATATAACTTGTATAGATACATGTTATTAATTATTATTGAACATTTAATAAAACGCCCAGGTACGGGTGGTGTATTATTGAAAACTATCAATCACAGGTAGATACAATATATTATATAATAGAAAATATAGAATAAGATTTATTTTATGTGAGAATTGGAAGTATAATGTATATCACGTATGCACGAAATTGTTTACTTGGTAAACAATATAAGTATATAAATATATAGGTATTGATAAAAGTGGAATACAATTAATCTGCACAAACAAAAAATACATAGGAGTACTATGAATACTGTATTGTACGAGATGGTCTATGATCACCTTGACCGTACGTCCCATTTTCCGCAATAATTCTTAGATATGTATAACCTAACCAACCGGAACCGTACACTCGTTTAAACCCTAGATCACGTGGTGTTTAATTTCCGCTTTTCTTTCTTAATCCACTTTTCACGGCAGACGATACCGAATTTAATATATACTTTTATAAAACTGAAATTTAACAGAGCCAAACGCGTGTGCCTATGCATAATTTATCTCGTTTTATATTAACCCATTAAACAACAACAACAACATATTTTTAACCATACTCTAATAGTCTTTAAACTCTAAACCTTCACAAATTCCTTTGTGAAGTTTCCTTAGTACTTTATCAGAATGTGTGGCCAGACGGTTTCAAATCATCGAGAGGGTTTCGAATAAGTATACTGAACTTGGAATGGTGGCATGATGTATAGCTTTGTCGCTTTGATATACTTACTATTATTTTGTGGGATGTCGGTTTTGAGTTCAGTGAATATTGAACGATCTACGGCAAGACAGATAACCGTCAGTTCTACGTATAATACTAATAATATATGTATATACTCGCACATATTATTTCGACAAAGGAAAATAAAACTATACGACTGCGTGATGATTATAATATATATATTCACGATTGATTACCGATTGGGCGCTCTATAATACGACTGTACTTATAATGTTAATATTATATTATGTACATTATGGTCAGCCACAATTTCCCGTTTGTTTGTGTTGACAGTTTGACGTCGTAACAGTACGGTAAAACATTCGCCCTGTATACTACTTTTAATTCAGTTGTCAGAGCCACGCGGTCGAATCCTACTGTCGATGATGCGCAAACGCCGGGCGGCGAATCGCGAACGTCGAGAAAACAAAAATATTATTCTATATAATATGCTTGCGAGTGATGATTATCGGAGCGTTGTTAATTAAAATCAAAAAAATAAAATAAAATATTTTAATAATATAATAAATAAAGACCGACGAACGATGCGCGATCATAAATGCCGACCGCCCTTCCTATATAATGTGTACCGTGTGCGTTTATGATTATAATTATTATTTGTCGGTATAATACGACGGCCGTTATTATATATCTCGAGATTGAGATCATACGCACAACACAATATTATAATATTATTATTATTATTATTATTATCATCATCACATACTGCGGATATACCTATATTTATTATACAGTATAGTTATAGTCGGTGTGTAACGATAATCAGCGGTGCGCGCGTATGTAACATCGTTCAATATAGATACTTTACCATACGTTCATCAGCAACAGTGAGCAACGGTACCTATATACCACTCGGGGAGTGGGTGGAAAAAAAGAGTGACCGAGTCCTGTAGTATTATAATAGGTGCGTTTCAATGTATAGATAGATTGTTATTATGTATAGGTACGTGTGGGAATCGTTAGCTGGTACTTATCTCGTCTGTATAAAATATATTATGTTTAAACGGTGTGATCCACTACACTCGTTTTCTTAGTCAATCTATATGCGCTTTATGGAATGAAAAAAATGTTTTATGTGGTTATAAGTATAGATACTATATTATATTTTTAATTACAGCGAATTTTTAATTATAAAATCTATATTATCATACCTATTTTTATATTATTAATTTCATGATTGGATATCGAATAAATCGTTTTTGATAATCGTTTATAATAATGTCTAATAAACATTAAAGTTTATGTGAGCAGAGCAATGAATCAAAACTTATTGTTTTGAGGTAACATTTGACATAAGATTTATAATATTACTTTGTCCATAATAAACTTTAAATACTATAGCGTATAGGTGAATATCGTATGATTTACTACTTGGAGATGGATAATATTGAATTTATAATTGTATATGATATATAAATATATATTTTTTGATATATATTGTATATGGTTATACTAATTGTATCTAGATACTTTTTTCGTTGGTGGATCTTTAATTTTTTTTTTTTACGTTAAAACAACAGATACAAAATATGAAGATACTTTTTTTTCATACTCCGACAAATAAAATGTAGGTATAATTTTGAAGTTATTTTAAAGCAATTTTAAATTTGATTTCTATTATATTATGTGATAGGCAGAATCAAAAAACTATTCATAAAAATTAGTTTAAAAGGCTTAAACTTGTAAGAGAGTATAGTAAAAATTATTTTTGGTTTAGTAATAAGAACAAAAAAAGAATATCATTATTGAATATATTATATAACGCAGAATAGGGTTATTATTTATGATGAAATATAAATTAACATTATTATCATCTGAATAAAATGGTATTCGAATAATTTTCGAAAATGATTATTTGGATGAAACATCATTAAAGAAATATTTGATCACCATTGAGTTTAAAAATTATTTAAATAAATTTAAAAAAAAAATCATTCGAATAATTATTTAGACAACAATTTGTAAACTCTGGGTGTATATAACATGTTTAGGTCTTACTGTTATGTCTTAACAGTTTTTTTTTTTAATCTGGATTTCCGCTTCTTCGGGATAGATATCGTCAATTTTTCTATATTGTAATATTATAACTTAAAAATAATTACATATATAAAACTTCTCGTCTTCTCGTAAACTTAATTAAGCTAATATATAATTATAATAATGTATTTTATATTTTGCAATTATACTTACTTAAAATTATTTTGAACAACGTATCTTGTATTGAATCTTTGTATTGAATGTATCTTGTACATTATATCTAAATACTTTTTCCATCTATTAGCTTACATTAATAAAACAACTTTATTTTTTCAATATTAGCTGATAAATTTTATACATCAACTTTTTTAGAAAAGCATTCAGGTACTCTGATTAAAAACGTGGGCTCTCATTAAAAAAACTATAAACATGATTAAAAAAAACAACTACAAAATTAGATTTTATCAACAAAGTGGTACGAATACCTGAAAATTGAAACCTATCTAAAAACTATATAAATAAAAAAATGTTGTTTGTATTAAACACAAAAATTGCCTCGGTAAACATTAGTGTAATATTATACTTTACTAGTTGAACGGTCCATTCCGCATTATATCATATCTACGTATGTTACTCGTATATATTATCTATCTACGCAGTACGCACGTATATTTTAATAATATTATTATTTTAGCCGTGTGCTTATTCGTCGTAATACGCATGTAACACTACGTCATGGGTACTCTTTGGATATCGCGGGAGGAGTCACAAGGTAAAAATAGTTTTCGTCAAGGGCTAGGTCGTCCTACTTGAGATGATTATCGTCGTTGTATATAATAATAATGATACATATATATTCACCGGGTTAATAGGGTTAAACGTGGTCGTGGCAACAATGAGCGTGGCTAATGTGGTGATTGGGTCGCCGGTGATATCAACGCGAGCGCAGGCTTTTGTAGTTTTTCCGACCGCGTACCTGCCTACAATTTAATAAGTATATATTGTATACACGGAGACGACACATTTTTCTCTTTCGTTTCATCGTTGTTATTTTTACAGTATTGTATTATACGCATACGTTTTTTTTCTTTTCGATTTCGTCAATATAGTGAATAATAATAATAATAACAATAATAATAGTAAGTTATTGTTGTCTTCAGTTGGCTAGACGTCTAGTCGATCGACAAATATTGTGTATATGTTATGTATTATATTGCAGACAAGTAGTAAATATATGTATAATTTCAGAAATTTCACAAGTGGGGAGGCTTAGATATTAGTGGCATTACCTTATTTTCATTCGACGCCGTAGCACTCGCTACGCATTTAATATTATTGATATTACGTATTTACGTATGAATGAATAATAATGATATAATATAGTGATAATACTTCGTGGCGATTATTAATTTATAACATGATTATAGTGAATAGTGAAAATGGAAAGCTCCGATATACTAATAACTTATTATTAATAATTATTAAGCACCTGACTATTGAATGATAATCATTTAATGGCTGTAGCAGCGAACCGTTAAAAAGAAAACCGTACGCCTGTAGATAGAAAAACCCATATTGTCAACTGAAATGCTTAAAAAGTATCTTAAGCTAATATTCACATATTACTTAATTGTCTTTACATACAATTTACTATAGTTATTGTAAGATTATATTAAATCTACAATTGTTCTAAATAACTTAACTTATTCTGTTTGTATTTATAATACGTATCATAAAATAATCATTAAATTAAAAAGCTCTGTTGGTATATTATATTATTATCAATATATACATATATTTTTCTAATCAAATAATAAATAAAGTAAATGTTAAAGGTAAAATAATTTATCGTTTTATATTAATATTATATCTGAAAAATTAACAATAAACTGTCTTTTCGACGACAGTATGCAGTATTTATCGCTATTATTTGGGGTATTAATATGCATTACTGATTAGAATAGGTGTATATTTAGAACTATTTCGCGGGTCAAATCTGAAGTAAATTTTTTTTTAGGGGGGGTCGCTCATATGATATCAGTTATATTAGTACAAAAAATATTTAAAAAATTAGTTTTAAGCTAATTTAAATTTGCAAGGCCAGACCAAACACTTAAATGCACTTATACCTGCTATACTGAATATTACTCGCCGTGGAATGTAAAAATAAATCAGTGATGTATTGCTATTTTGTATTTCTTAATCGGTATACAACAATATAATATTTTTATAAAGTGTTATAGTCGTTACAGACATATTGCGTTTTAGTTTTAAAATAATCTTCTTCAGACCGGTTCTATTGAGTTGATAGTTTTATTTTAATAACGATTACTTTTTAAATAATAATTATTATATTTTACTTAATATTTATACAATTATAATACTAATATTTTTATTCAAACTAATTAAAAAAATGATATTTATTTGTTTTAATAAAATGTAAAATTCAAAGTTGACCGAATTTAAAAAAAATTTAATTTTGTGAATATATCACATATTGGTGAACAATATCGATATGAATAATATATTATTATTTCACGTTATATAGACATATAGAAAATATTATTATTTTTTCAAAATTAGGGTCAAGAGCGTATTTATACTAGTAAAAAACTATTTTAATATAAATATTTATCTTAAATCATTTTCCCGTCGTTTCAGTCATCTTATTCATGAGAAGGTTCACACAGGTCATAAACCTTAAGTGGTAATAAGTACTACAAGACGATTCATATATGCGCAACAACTAACATGAGCGAATCCGTATAGTGGTTAGAATTATGCATAAATCATTTTTGAATAAATTCTCTGGATAACTTCACATAATAAACTGCAACTTCCACACGACTATCGTAAATACATTTAACCATTTAACTTCACAATATTTTCTTGTATTGTCATTATTGCCGTTGCATTGTGTTAATATATCGTAAAACTATGGTTAAAAATGTCTAAATAACATTTTTTTATTTAGATTTGAGTGTAAATAATAATTGAATAATGAATGTATTTTTATTTTTTATAGAGCTGTTTATTTACTGGACTCAAATTACTAACATTAACACTATACGGTAAAAAATAATAATAATAATACGTATATTTTGAAACAGATAAAATAACATAATACATACTTGAAATGCATACATAGTAAAACAGTTTATAACTTAATATTATTAATGAATAATAAAAAATATAATATCTTAACCGTTGGTATTCTATCTGTTAAATACAAAAACAGTGAGTTGCACATTTTTCCTTTCAATCAAATATAATTTAATTTCTTAGGTTATTGATTAATACAAAAGTATAGTCAATTATTTTCAAGTCTAAAAATATTCCTATTACTTTATTCTATTATTTAGGGTTTTCATAAATAAATTTATTAGTAAATAAACGTTCAAAACCACTATCAGTTAAAAATCTAAATTAATATTTCGAAAAAAAAAATTACAGAAATTAAATTTTTCTATCCTAAAATTTTTTTAAAAACGTTGACATTAATACAGATAACACTATTGAATAATATTTATTATAATTAGAAAAATAACCAGTCTTACATACATAATATACTGATATAATTACCGTTAATAAAAAAACAAAACAAAACGATTAGTTACTGTATATTCGTATTGGTAGGCACCTAAAAAAATTGATCGATAGATAAGAATTTCAGTTAATTGATATATAATATTACCTATGTAGTATTATAGTATACTATAGTATACGAATATTATTTGTTAAGTCATTTGCAAAATAAGTTGTAATATCGGATGATTTTTTTCAAATTTATATATATATATATATATATATTTTAATTTCTTATTTATATTAATTGAAGTTATGAAAATTATAATTAAAACGTCATATTAATTAGTTTTTTTTTATTAAGATCTCCTGGTTTTTATTTTGATGCCATTGACACTAACAACAAAATTTTTAAATTAATTACTGATATTTTATTTATTTATTTTAGTTACAGTTATGTTATTTAAAATACGGTTAATAAATTTTGAAAGGACTAAAGATTATTTTGGTTGTGTTAAAAAATATTTGCAACTCGGGCTATACAAATTGCTAATTAGTTGATTAAATTTCCATACAACTTAAAAATTTAGGTACATATGTTATTTTTAGATTTTATTATTAAACTATGTATGAAACATTTTATAATTTAGTAGTTATTTATTAATTTTTAAATAATTTCTGATTCTTTTTTGAACCAAGTCCCTATAATAAATCAATGTTGTGACTAATATCACGTGATACGTAGTGATAGTATGAGATAATTTATTAACTTTTTAGTATTATTAAAACTAAAGCCAACAATTTATGTTTTCTGTTATGTATTTTATTTAAATGCCTATGTTTTCTTTTTATCGACCTTCAAACGATAATTTTACTTATCATTTTTGTATCATTTTTGTCACTCGGTAAAAGGATTTCAAATCATATCACGCATAATATATTGTATTCTCTATACTAATAGCATTAGCGATATTGGCATACTTTTTTAGTACTAGCAATTAATAATAATCCATTATTATGTATACATGTTTTGACGACGCATGCGCTTGTTATATTGTTGTTTATAATACATTATTTTCGTACACCATACCTACTTAAAGTTTCTACCAGACTTGAGCGGCGGCAGCGGAATACCGTATAGGTCCTGCAACGCCCAGTAATCAAAATAAGTCCTGCAAACTGTTCGCTCAGCCGATAATGGTTTCATTACGCGGACAGCATTCGAATGTGAGTGTACCGCTGCTACGTGTAGGTATTACACGCGAACGTCACACAAACGCACAAGCACAGACGCACGCCTATTATTGTATACATTATTATATGATATTATTATGTACTTCGCGGAAACGGTTTGTAGATAAACTCGTAAATACTAGCCATGTGTGTACCGAACACACCTTTTCGAAAGCGTTCGCGCCTAGAATATAGTATAATATTGTAGTTATGTGCGTGTGTTTTAACAGGACAATATAATAATGTATACCTATACTTGTTCTTGCCTCGTCATAATATTATACACACGCGTATAAAGTTTTCAAAAAAATAAACACGAACTAAAAATATTGTTTTTTTTTTTTTACGTGTATACCTACCGCACTTTAACCGGATAGACGACAACGACACAAATGGGGACACACGCGCCTATTAATTTATTATATTCGCTGCGATGACATATCTCATATAAATTTTCGAAATCATTCGAGCCATTACACGTGTGATACGCTTTAGAAACACAGAGAAAAATTGTTTGCCTTAATAGTATCGTTGTTATAAGTAATGAATTATTATCAATTATATTGAAAATTAATCTAAAAGTTATTGAAAAATTCACACTTATAAAAATATATAAAATAGTTTTATTTTAAGATTTTTAATTTAATGAATTCGTGATTAGAATATTATTGTTGAATCACATAAAATAAACAACGTAAAAGATATATATTAGGTATTAGAATTAGAACATGATGTTTTCTTAAAAAAAAAGTGACAAATTTTCTAAATAATGCAAATAACTAACTTGCTTTTATAATAATTATATATTTTCATCAAGTCTTTAAGAAGCGCTATTGTGTAGAAAATTCAAATTCCTTTAATACCTTTATATTGTAATATTAAAACTTATAAGTTATAAATATTCTAAGCTTATTCTTTTTTACAAAAAAAGAAGTAACCCTCTCCTTCCTCCAAATTTTTTTCTAGTTTTATTCATTATACTGAAGTATCGCAAAATATTGTTGACGACTGCTTTGATAATTGAATAAAGTATTGCATTCTTTAAAAAAGTCGAAATGGATTAGCTTTGTCAATTGGATGAATCACATGGAAGTAATTAAGTATTGGACGAATTGGGAGTAAAAAAAAACATCTACCTTAACATTGTAAGATTGAAGTTTTTAATTTTAAGTTTTTTTTTTTTAAATTTATCTATAAAACAATATAGTAAATTTACGTTTTAATTTATTCTGTCAAATTGCTTATGCTTTATTTCTGTCATAATTTTATATCAATAATTTAAATAGGAATCTTAAAATGTATTTATAAAAAAATTACAACTTATAAGGTTTATTATAAACAGATATGAATTTGTGATAAAATTATGATAGTATTTGTGGAGAAAAGTTCTTAAAAGTCAGGACATTCCCCTCCCCTAAAAAAATCCCAAAATACACAACTGAAAACTCCGACTAGTAGAAATTCATTGATTATTCATACAAGTATATAAATTTTAATGAACTCTTTTTATTTGTACGACTAATTACACAAGTATTCAAAATAAATCAGTGTAAATTCGATAATTATTCTGATGCTTTATTCGCTCAGAAACTATTATACTACTTTAAAAAATTCTGAAGGCGCACTGTATAGGCAATATTTTATATAGTATGGTATTACTGTATGTGAAAAGTATTATATTAAAATATATAATAAATTCATTATGATCAGTAATTATTAAAATAATATATTCGTGATTCGTCTGTGCATAAAACCGTAAAAAATTTCCAGAAAATATAGAATTATGTTTATTTAAGTATCACGCTATAATACTTGTGCGTATAAGCATGCTACACAGAGTGATAATTAACTATACTGATAATATAATATTATTATTACCTATATTAAGCTAATACTGAAATAGATATTTTGTATATAATTATATTATAATACTATGTATCATGTTATATTTTATTATAGATTAGTATCATTTTTATTATTAAACGGTTTTATTAAATATTTTTGTGAAGTAAATTTGAGTTATTTCAAAATTGCTAATTTTAACATAACAAATTAATTTACATATTTTATGATATGTAAATGTAATAATTTACATTATTAAATTCTAATTACTAATAAAAAAAAAATATGAACACTAAATCTTGTAGTAGAGAAAAATTAATTTGAAAAACATGATTTATTTTATTCTTATCAGAATAGTGTATTTATTTATGATTTCAGTAAGTTTAAATAGGATAATTATAAAAAAAATAATTATTATTATTACCATTTTTTATCTTGTATCTCAAATAAAGTATAGCGGTATTAGTGGTTTTAAAGTTACTCATACAATTTTTTGCAAAACATCTATTCCACATTTACCATGTAGATAAATAAGTTACAATATCACAGTTGTTTATCCAAGATAAATAAAATATTTACAATTTAGATTTTACTAAATATGATTAGTTATTTATTTAGATAATTAGCAACAAGTTCGAACATCAATTACACGTAGCTATTCTCAACATAGGTACTTAAATTTTAGATTTTGATCGGATTGATTAATGTATTAGTTTAACGTTGATTATTAAATTGTATAATAATTGTTATAATCTCAAATTAATTATCTAAAGTAATTTCTACACCATATATTTACGTTAAAAATTTACCCGATTTTATATTCCTTTGTACAGGTTTTTATATTGTTTAAATTCAAATGTATTTTTAACATATAAAAACAATAGAAATATTGTCGTCGTGGAAATGGGGATTCAATGTTTAAATATATTTATTCATTTCTGTCTGGTTATTATCTCAACGTTGTTATGCTTAATATTTCAACGTGTATCACATTCATAATATTATATTATAAAATATAAACGAGTATTCAATTAATCAATACACTATAGGTCTCACGTTGATCCACTCACAAAGAATTTTACCTCGATGACTGATATTGCAATGTCTGGAGCAGAGATGACCGAGGCACCGTCTGCTTGCGGGATGGTTACAATCGAACCAAAATGTCCAACCTTAGATAACATACAATGGATAGAGCTATTGGCTAAGTATTTGAATCAAACATGACGAAGGGGAATTGTGGCAAATGCGCATGCGTGCAATTTATATCTCGCGCAATCAACACTGGCAAAATGATAATACATATGTATCATAATATTTTTATTTAGTATTATAATAATTACGCATGCACAATGCATACGCAGTCGCAATAAATGTAAGTCCCCCTTGCAACTAGTCAATAATGTTGTCTTTAACACGTAGTAGGTACGCGTTTATAACGCAGTAGCTCTGTCCACAGTATATGATCAAAGGGTCTAACCGACCTCGATGTGACAGTTGATGATTTCATGTGACTACTGAAAATAGATTATAGATTGATGCCGATTATAGCATTTATAAATCTCTGAATTCAGGATCGAAACGCAAAGCTATTCAATCGATCAGATAAAGTCAAAATTCTTACCCGGAGTGGATATAATTGCAAGTTGTGATTTCGTATCTCCTCTGAAAAGAAATTAAAGTACGATGCAAAATATGGCATTTATAATGCACGAATTTGAGATAAGAAAGTCGTATTCCTCAAAGATTCCTACCAAAATCGTATATTATTTTATCGTATCTAAATCACTGAACCCCTCAGGGCTGAGGCCTTCTTGAGCCGCCGCCGCCGGAGTTGCCCGATTGCGGCCCGAATACAGGTAGTCGTATTTTACCCCAAATATAAGTATCAGAATTATGTCCAAGCTCATATTGGTTCACAAAATGGCTTATAATTAATAAAATAAAGTAAAAATTTTAAATATTGCATGTTTGAAATTCAAATTTTTTTATTTAAATACTTTAAAAATTTAAAACAATTATTCGTTATTATAATATTTAATGATATACGTTATAATATGTCTCGTTTATGATTATTATAAATAACATACTAACTTTTGAGATCTACATGGCTATATAGGGAAATTAATAATTAATTAAATAGTATATATATATATATATATATACAAATAATTGAATATTAAAATAATAAACTGTTTATAATAATATGTCAATAAATAGTCGAATAATAAAATAATAAATTGTTTACAATACGAAAAGTTATAAGATACATATGTCAATAATAAATAGAAAATTAATTTTAGTGTTAAACTAAAGGTAGATTTTTACAACTCATTATTTTTACAAAATCAAAATTAGATATTTCTAAGTGGTTTAAATTTTAAATTTGGGTTTCTATAATTTTTTTTTTATTCATTTATTTAGTTGTTTCCCGAAGAACACAGGCTATAGATTGTAAATTTACTTTGACTTATTAAAATGTCTTTACTATATCGTTTAGCAAAACTTTTACAACATTTATTCGTACAACATCATTTTTCTATTTCATTTGCTAATAGCTTATGAAATCGAAATTTATACTTAAATATTACTAACATTTGTTTATTTTTTTCGCTTAACATTTCGTGATTTTCCATCATTTAAAATTTATGAAATGGAAAACCAAACAACACTAACAACACAATATACAACTATGTTCAACCTAACAATTTTACAGTTTATTTCCTCTTTTTATCTTTAATTGACTGGAAATTATCATGCCGAATATTGGTGATCGTGATCGTGTGATAGTTATATTTATGTCAAAATGCGTATCGGACGTAATCGTAATATTTATTTAGTTTTGATAACCACTTAAAATAGTATTTCCTACCTATAATGTACGGGCCGCAATCGGGATAGGTGAAAAGGTAAAAAGGTTACTTTAGGCCGCAATCGAGTGACGCCCGCCGCCGCATACCCCAGCGTCTTCTATCATATAATATTATTAGTTATCAAATATCAAATTTTTTCATACTTAAAAATATAAGATTCTGATGTACAATCTTTCAGCCGGATACTGCTAATTTAAAAAAAGCCTAAACAAAAATATATAGAATAATAGCACAAAAATGTATAGAACCGCCATTTGGTATACATTCCTCAGTCAGATACTGTTAATTTATATAAAAATAAAACCCTCAAAAATACAATATAGAATACACAATAATGTACTGATAACCTACATGGCAGACATCCGGTAACGGCGATAACACAAAACTGTTTTGTCCATTATTGGTCAGACAGCAGGTAGACCATTTGTCTGTTATTCCTGGGTTATCAATTGTCGCTTGAAAAGTATTAATTCATACTGCGACACCCGCTAAGCTAACCTGACTAGATATAACTTATACTAGTTTAGCGGGGATGTTTGAGAATTGTAAATTATATATATATTGTATACGTATATATTATAAATAAAACACATTTTTTTAAATATCACACATGTTTTTATTTTACACAAATATTAAAAGACTAAAGAGTAAATAAAATAAGATTTGATAGTGTCTTCGAATCACTAAACTCTAGTTAAGTTCAACATTGCTCTCCTGCTGGCTGCTACGGTAGTTTGTCGAAATGTACTGGGCCATCGTTTTCATCAATGGTCTACAAAATAATAATTTGTCATTATATATATATATATATTTATCATAAACCCTACGGAGTAGGGAGTTAATCAGTTAATCCTTATTCTATGTTCAAATCGTCCGATACCAGTGCACACGCAAATATAGTAGGTACATCGTAATTTTATGTATACTATGATAATATGTATATATAGAAAAATGTTATGATAAAGTAATGCGTATCACTGTAAGAATATAATCCATCTTCTTCAGAGATGTATTTTGTATCCTTAATTGTACTAATAATAGACTATATTTCATTTTTCGAGTTATTATACCCCCCCCCCCCAAATTTATCCTGTTGCTATAATGGCTTGTCTTAACTGTCCAATCTACTTTTGCGTGTATATTATTTTCTATCGAAATGCATCATTATATCCGCTTAGAATGAAATACAATCAGTATATATAATTGTATTTTTCCACGTAAACATATCTAACAAATTATTTAAAAACTAAATGGTTTCACCGATTTCAGTTGTATCCTAAGTGCCAAGTACTGGTGATTTATCATCTTCATCGGAACTTCTGCTCGCCTTCATTAGAACTGTCTTCTCTTCGGCATTCTCGAACTGCAGCTACCGTTTCAGTTTCAGCTTCTTTTTCAGCTTGTTGTTCAATACTTAAGAATAAAAGATTGAATTTAAAAAAATATTTAAATAAAAATAAATAAAAACAGACTTATAGTTCTGCTCTTATTATATTAACGATCTCATCCGAGCTTAGCATTGGTTCATCTTTTTTTACTCCCCCCGACGGAGGGAGTAAAAATCCCACAGTCACTATTTTAACGAAAAACTGTAAGAATCTTACCATTTTTAAAAATAGTTACCTACTCGTCTATCAAAAATAATAAACTATCACTAAATAGTTGGTAAGGCGGGTGAAGCAGTAAATGTACGCGTTTAGCAGTTGAAATCATACTAAACGAATTTTGGTTTTTACAATCAGGGATTAACTCACTTAGCTGGTGGTATATTCATCTAACATACGTAGTGAAGAATTAAGACCTTTCAAGTGACAATTGATAATCCAGGTATAATAGACAAATGGTCTACTTATTGTCTGACCGATAATGGACAAAATAGTTTTGTGTTATCGCCGTTAGCGGATGTCTTGCCATATAGGCTATCAATATATTATTGTGTATTCTATATATTTTTGAGGGTTTTATTTTTATATAAACTAACAGTATCTGACTGAGGAATGTATACCAAATGGCGGTTCTATACATTTTTGTGCTATTATTCTATATATTTTTGTTTAGGCTTTTTTTAAATTAGCAGTATCCGGCTGAAGGATTGTACATCAGAATCTTATATTTTTGTTCATCCTATGTATTTTATACATCGTATTTATATAAGTATGAAAAAATTTTCGAAATAATATTTATTTGATAACTAATAATATTATATGATAGAAGACACTGGGGTATGCGCGGCGGCTCAGGAAGGTTTAAGGCTGAGGAGTTCAGTGATTTAAACATATATACGATACGATAAAATGCTATACGATTTTTCTTATAAGTACATACCGGGACTAAAAAATCTAAAAATAAAATAAATACAAACATGATTAATTTTTATATAGAATAAATTTAGACGAAATAACGTATTTTAATGATGAATAATGATGTTAATTATTTTGCTTATAATACAAAAACTTTATTATTATTTAGACATAACACTTTTATTAATATTGTATCAAGGAAAAAAATAATTGGTTGGTTTAACTAAAATTGTTTGTGTACTAGCCGTAAAATGTAGATCCATATGGCGTAGCCCAACATTTAATTGTAAGTATCAAACGGTTATAGTTACAAAATTAATAGTTAATTTTCAAAATATTTATATGAATTTTAAGATATTATTTTCTCATAATATGACCCTATTCACACTGTTGTATGGTATTTATAGTAAAATATTATCAACTTAAAAGTTAATAACAATAATATAATATAGTGTAAATACAATATATTATTATAGTAATTAAATACTTGTAATAAAATAAACACTAGGTTTTGGAAAAAATTGTTGCTACATAACGTAATATTATAAAATGACCATAAAACTGACCTAGCTATATCAAAAAGACATATTATGTAATAAACTTGGTTTTACAAGTTGACAGATCGTCTCCGCTCAAAAGTGTTTTTATATATAATGATTTATCGTTGAATTAAAATGAAACACACCCATTACGCTGCGACTCGTTAAAATTCGACACTTACAATAATATATAAGTGGTAGGTACTCACAAGTCGTGAGAATTATATTTTTATGATATATTTTGTTATTTTGATCCAAAATCAAAAACAACCGGCCCATAAGTGTCCTGCTTGTACTCTCAACACAAAATATATCGGTTGAAGTTACAGTAAGGCATAAACTTATATAGGCACTAAAAATATCTGAAGTTAATTAAACTTGTTTATTGACACATATTATTGTTAATTCTTACTTAACACTTCTCACAAAAATATATTAATATATTGTACATTGCCATCCTTTGAACTCAATTGGTTATTGGTTTTGTCTATGTATTATATTATTTATTTATTTATTTATTTATTTCAGCAAAATCAATATCATTATTTTAATACAATAATCAAATTACAAAAATTAAATTATTACAATAATAGTGATAAGAGCTGATACGTATACTAACTGAGCAAGCTCGTTTCTGGTATACGGAGTTCCTACACATATTACTTATATAATATAATAAATAAAATGCCATGTGTCTTATACAATTGAGAATAATATATTTTACTTTTCTAAATAACATTATAATTATATGTAAAACTAAATGATACTAATAGATAATCATTTATATTTACACATAGATACTTTTTAATAATTGATTTTTACACACATTCTCGTCTAGGTCATTTACTATTTTAGTAATTATATTTTTTATATGATTTTTGTTAATTATATTTTTGACATTGGTTTCATTAGACTGATTTTCACATTCATACTTTATTAGACACTTTACACCATTTCCCAAATTGTTGAATATAGTTATGACCATATAATCGGGAGCACTTTTTGTACTGGATAGTGGTATATAAGGTAATTTTGTGTTATAACCTGTTCTACTGTCTATTATATCTGTATTATTAAATATCTGCATTTGAATTGATTTTATAAGTGTTTGTTTAATGTATAATTTGTAGATTGATAGTATGTTAGTATTTTTTAAAATATCTATTGAAGGGTATGTTGGTGGTAACGAGTAGGCTACTTTTATAATAATTTTCTGGGCAATATATACCAAATTTATGTCTGTTCTGCTGGCGCCTCCCCAGCATGTTATACCATATAATAAGAGTGAATTACATAATGCCATATAAATTTGCCGTACAACTGATTTATTAAGAAAGCGAATTTTATAAAATAGGGAAATTAATCTCCGGATTTTATTTTTGATAAATTTTAAATGCTCAGACCATTTAAGCTCCTGATCCATTATGACTCCTAAATATTTAAATTGTTGTACTATTTTAAGTGGCTTACAATTGCAGATTGTTTTATTTGCGGAACATTGATGTAATATGAAGTTCACTCCAACTGGAAGCTGTGATCGGCTAGTGACTATCGGCATGCCTACTGATTTATTTACATTAAGTGATAATAAGTTTTTTTCCATCCAGTTATATACAAGCTGTAAGTCAATTTCGACAATTTCTATTAATTTTGGCCACTTTTCTTCGATATTAACAAGAGCTATATCATCGGCAAACATGAATAATTTACCTTTTAATAATGTAGCTGGTATAAAGTTAATATAGATTAAAAATAATATGGGGCCTAATGACGTTCCTTGCGTTACTCCATAATTTTGGACATAACAATAGTCACTATGATGCGATCCAATAATAATATTATAATTATATCGATTTGTTTAAATTGTTCAAATCATGTAGTGCTATACATTATGAATATTATTATTATTAAGTGTTTACAATTAACATAATTATACTTTGTATATTTTGTTTACAGTTTTGGACAGTAAACAATTTTTATTAATTGGTTTTCAAATAACTATCGTTTGATCATAGTGATCATACAACAATTAAGTTAATTTATGTTATTCGATTAAAAAAAAAATAATTAAATTACCAACGTTACAGCGATTACAAAAATAGTACTTTATGGGTACGTAAGTGTTATACACATTTTGAAATAATAGTAATGTATCATCTGAAATTATATGATGTGTTGATATGTAACTATATTTAAAGATAGTAGCAATGAATCTGGCAATAATATTATTATAATTACAATTTATTATTCGATATAGTACAAAACAAAATAATAGTTAAATATTATACTCGTAGTCTCGATGATTGTAAATAAATCAAAATATAATAACTTTACTAGATATATGTTTATAACATTATCTGTTAATTTAAATTAAATTTTCTTTAAAATGCTTTATAGTCTCTGATCTCGGAGACTCGGACGTAAATGTTTAATCTGGAGACTTGGAGTGGAAGGGCAATTACCTCGTTTATAGTGGTGGCAAATTAATTGTTTTCTTCCGTTCTGTTTAAGCTCTAATTTATATCAAATTAAATTAAATAATACATTTTATACTTTTAATTAAAGTTGATTCCCTTTACTAAAATCGAAAATACCGTTCCCTTATCAGCTTAATCCAAAAGTTTAATATTAATTTTATATTATAAAATAGCATAAAAAATATAAGTTGTAGAAAAATTAATTAAGTTTATAATATATAAATAATAATTGTATAATTTTTATCAATAATTATTTGAAAAGAACCAACAAGAATTATTAAACATATGCACATAATTATAGGTACTCAATGTTGTATGTATATATATATATATAATAAAAAAAGCATCAATCAAATATAAAAGTTTTACAAAATGTACATAATATATTGTTTAATTTATTTGGTACATAATTTTAAATATTTTCAATAACATATGGTATCAAAATATCAAACTTTTTTGTTTGACCAAGAAGTGAATTGGATGATATGGTGAGCTTATTTTCCTAAAAAAATGAGATGCCGTTTTCCTTTTCTGTCAATAATTTTCTTCTACAAAAAAGGTAGTTGAAATTTCCATCAAATATTATTAACTAAAATGTCCTAGGTATAATTATAAAAAATAAATAAATATAATTAATTCATTAGTCATAAGTTCTTTTATAAGTTTTCTAATATAACTTTATTGTGTATTTATTATTAAATTTTTTATTCCTTAATGGTGGAAAATGGTCAGTTTTTTTTGTGGAAAATGGCTATATAATCGGCCGATAAGTGTAATTTATGATTTTAGTCGAAAAGGATCTCAGTTAGTGGTCAGTACTCACCAATCCAAGGTTAATATAGCTAATAATAGACTAACTATAAACCTTGCCACTTCACCTACTACTTATTACTGGGTAGTAATTAGCATTGGTACTTTTAAATTTAAATTAGAACATTTGTTAAGAAATATGACGTATAAATCAATTAATATTACTGAATTTTAGATTTAAATTAATAATTATCTTAAATCGATTGTTATTAATTGCCAATTAATAAGGTGACTAATAAAATTACGGTTAACTATTCGAACCGAATCGAGCAAGTCAAAAGAAAAGTTGACCGACTAACATTCTACCCAGCCTTGAATCAAAAACGAATTATTTTTTTTTTTTTTGCACTTAAATCGTCCGAGTATCCTAATACACATATATCTAGTACGCATGCTGCATATAAGCCATTGGTCAAGGTGACTGGACAATGTCATGCCATACACACATCACATAATATGTTTAAAACTATATGTAATTTGTTTTTCATTGTAATATAATATAATAAATTATATAAAAGTTATATCAAGTATTATTTACGTATTAAAAAATATCTATAAATTTGATTCCTTCGAAGCAATTGTCAACGAAAAATATCATGATCCGATCGTTGAATATTAATATAATAACACCACGGCAATTATAATTGCATTAAACTCGTTCAATTTTATCATCGAATTTTAAACTTTAGATAAGTAGATAATATAGAGCGCACGTCATTTCATTTAAGTAATAATATGCACGTATATAAGTTCCCCCGCTACACATAAAAACATGATACCAAATATCCATCAATTATTTGATTTTAGAATTATTTCGATTAGTCGTTCGAATGTTGTCCTGCGGTTATCTGAGTATTATATATGTTTATATATTTTTAAGGCCACATGTTATAACGACTTTTATACTATTATACACGCTCGTGTTTCACAAACAGTTCAGTACATTTACGTGCGTTCACTGTACACATGTTTTAACTTTTATCCCGCGCAACGTTCCCGTCGAAAATCGTAAAAACCAATTTCATCTCGCACGGTAAGTCGTCTAACAAGTGCGTTTTAAGCTATTATCGTCCCGACAATACATTATCATAATAATATTGTTACATAGGTAACTCGTATTATATTAATATTATATTGCAATGGTACCGTCATAGATTTTCGGCTTAGTAGATCAATAACAAATGTACGCAATCTATGATGCCTGTTATCATTTATTATCAACAATAACACTGTAATCAGAGTTTCAAAAATTTTAACGTTTTAGTTCGAAAAAATTCTGTCCAAAACTCGTGTCTTGTTGACCGGATTTCCATTGCGTCGTTCATTGATGCGATTCGGACTGTCCAATCCGATAATTACTGTCGTCGGTAAGTTACTGTTATCGTCCGGAAAGTATTTCAATATGAGTGCCGTGAGCTTTACCGTGGGACGCAAAGACTGTTCCACGGCCACACCGGACGTATCCAAAATGTGCGCCGCCCACCATGCCATCGACAAGCATGTCAAAGTAACGTATTATGTCATTTACGTCACTCATTTTCATCATTACTATTCCGCCTCTGTTTGTGATGTTTTATTTTCAGGACGGCATGATACTGGGCATCGGTAGTGGATCAACGATTGTGTATGGTGTTCAACGATTGGGTAAGGTTACAACCTAAATATTGTTTGAATAGCATGTATTCTTTTAGTGTGTCTAGCTATATTTTAATCTATAGCACAAAGAATGAAAGACGAGAATTTGTCTGTTGTTTGTGTGCCAACGTCTTATCAGGCACGTCAGTTGATAATCGATTACAAATTAACATTGGGAAACCTAGACACCAATCCTAAAGTAAGTATAAAACATGATATTATTGATACATTCAAAATGTTTAAATTTTTTATGATCATTCAGATAGATTGTACAATTGATGGGGCAGATGAAATTGAAGTTGGAACTTTGACATGCATAAAAGGCGGAGGAGGATGCTTGACACAAGAAAAGATTGTAGCATCGTGTTCTGAAAAATTGATAATTGTTGCCGATGGAGCGTAAGCATATAATAAAAATGCTGTTTTATTTTTTTTTTATTTCTAACTATATCTATGATTGATGTTAAGTAAAGAGGTAAACCGCTTGGGTCAAAAATGGAAGAAAGGTATACCTATTGAGGTAATACCTATGGCGTGTAAACCAATTCAGCAAAAAATTGAAGAAAAGTATGGAGGTGAAGCTATTTTGAGAATGTCTGCTGATAAAGCAGTAAGTTTGAAAAAAAACAATACAATTAATGTTTATAATATATTTAATAAATTTTAACTTTTTTGTTTACAGGGACCATTAGTTACAGACAACGCTAACTTCTTATTAGATTGGTGTTTTCCTGAAACAAAATATTGTTGGTCATCCGTTCACAATTATTTAAAGCTAATCCCAGGTTTGTTGTATTGATTTTATGCAAGACCAATTACCTTATTTTATATATACCTATTTTTAGGAGTGGTTGAAACTGGATTATTCATTGATATGACAGATGAATGCTTAGTCGGAGATCCACAAGGCAATGTACGACTACTAAAGAAGACTGAACAGACTTTAGAGTTATAGGTTAAGTCTAGTATCTGTGTTTGAGTGTCATATATTATTTGAATTGGATAGCATTCTCTCTAGTATCTAAGTATTATGACTTTTTATTAACTTTTAATTTTGTGTTGCTTAAATCAAATAGGGTTATAGATATTTTAGATCTTCAAATACTGTTTTTATAAATTATATTTCATAATCTATACTCATCTTTAATGGATTTGTACTTTTTAAAATATTTTGTTGTTATTTTTTTTTTTTTTTAAATACATTAATATTTAAATTGAAAAATATATTATAAAAGTGTATAATTTATCAACATAACAGTAGTCCTATTATGTTGTTTTTATAGAGTATAGATCTATTTATTAATTTTTAAGAATAATATTTACAATATTTATTTTTATATTGAGTATAATATCTATAATAATGACTATTCAAAAAGGGAATACAAATTATTCATATATTTTTTATAGTTTACTTATTAGGTTAGTTTTCTAATCAATGAATGGCACAGTTATTATATAATGTTCTGTTAAATTTTTCCAAAAAAAAGCAAGTAAACATAGGTTTTGCCATAAATGATAAACACAACTAATACAAATATTAATTTTATGATAATTATTAAGTACATTAAATGTACTTAAAAAAATTTAATAAAAGGTATCCATTAAATATAAATATGATTCAATTAAGTTACTATAAATAATGTTAAGATTAAAATTAATATCTCCTTACGAATAACCTTAACTTGAACTTATAAATATTTGTTTAAATGCATGTGAAGCACAATATATAACTAAACATTTTAGGCCTTTTCATTTATTGAAAATAAATATACTAAATAATAATTCATCTTCAATGATAATATTATATTATTTTACAATGGTGAATGATTAATAAAATATAATGTACAATGTTTTCATTTTTTATCAAACACATTTATATTTTATTTTGGTTTTTAAGTAGATTATACATAACTGTGTTTTTTGTTTAAAAATATAACAAACTTAGAATTATGGTTTAAATTCCAGTAAAGTTAGGCCCTTTTAGCCCAATAATTGTGCTTAAATACATGCACTATACTTACTATTAATTAAATGAAAGTATATTAATGAAGAGTGGTCAATTCAATACCTTGCAATTTAAAAACAAATTTGATCATAGTTTTATATACTATGTCTATATTAATTAATTTGTAGGCCTTAGACCAATAGTGCCCCAAGTTTCCAAAACATTATTTCCATAAAATACTTAATTATGCCCTATTTACTTTTTTAATAGGAAAAAAAATAACAGAGTTAAGTAATATTAAACTGATATGTAAGTATATCTTACAGTCTACAGAATACTATAAAAAAAGGATTTATTATTTTCATAATAAATAAAAAACTTTTATATCATGATACTTTTTTCATTTTTGTTAGTCTTAAGCCTTTATAGATGAAAAGTGTAAATACTTCATTTTGATAGTCTTTTGATAGCAAATTAGAACTGGTTTGTACTTTTAAAACAAAAAAACTCAATTTTTAGGTAAAACCAATAACAAAATTAATTTTTGTTGTTTTAGTATAAATGTGTAACTCAAAAACGAACTACTGTTAAAAATTGAAATTTTTCATTTTTTGAGTTTCTTTTTATAAATTCTAATAACAATTGTTTACTGGATAAGATATACTTTAAGATGTAATAATATAACATCTTTTTTTAAAAGTTATTCATTTACCATCTAAAAATATGGAAATACTTAGTCACAATTTTGTCAAAATTATAAAATGTACAAATTATTCTGTAGTTCAGAAATTTATAAAAGTTTCTTTTTATATTTAAGATTTAAAAATGTAATACATGATTTTTCATACTTTTTCTATCTCTGACGATTGTTGATATTTGGATGGAATTACAAAAAATAAATGTGCCGTGTAGAATTAAAATTCGTATCAAATATTTATATTTAAATATTGTATACTTATGATCAAAATATCAAAATATTTTAACTGTTTTTGAGTTATTTATAAACATTGTCAATTTTTAATTTTTTAGATTCAGAGATGAGTGATTAATATTTAATGTATTGATTTTACAGTTATGTTTTTTTCTTAAATAAGTTCACCATAATTGATATAATTTTTGAAGATGGTTTCAGAGGCATCCCTGGCGGGTAGGCCTACCTTATTTTCAAATAGTTATTATTAATATTTTATACATCATAATTATTTAATTTTACAAAAAACATAATTTTATTTGGCGATTTTGATATGAAATAATTAATATTGATTATAAATTTTACTTTTTGTTATTAATAATTTAATACGATGTATAGACGTGTAGTGATTAATGAGTGACTGACTCGTTTGAGGTAATCTTTTTGTCTATGTACACTATTAGAATAACCTAAATACATTTTTATTTTATTTTGCTTATAAATTAACTACTAATTAAATTATAATAATTATAACTGGGCATATCTTACATTTTAAAAATTCCCAATACTTTTTATTTATAATAGGGAAAAATTATAAATAAATAAATAAATAAATATATAAATAAATAAGGAAAAATAGAAATTTCTACAAAAATTACATTTTTGATGAAATCGATTTTGTTGTTTAGGTGTATTTAAGTGTAACCCGAGAACAAATAACCATAGATACATGCAATTTTTACCATATGTTTATAATATCATTTTCATTATATAATAATTAAAAAAAAAATTGAGTTCTAATCCCCATGAAAAATTCTCAATCTTTTTTAGTTTTTTTTTTTTTTAATTATCAATAAAAAAATGTATGCTAGATCAAAATTCTTGAATATTATAAAATGTTTAATTTTTTAAAGATAACTTTGAAAATGTAATTCGGAATTCTGTATAAGTATATCTAGTTAATAGTTTTATACTAAAAGTCTAAAACCTACAATTTAAAAAATATATTTGTATACAATTTTTGTTACAGATATTTTAAGTTCAACACATTATTTTCCGGAGACTTATACGTATTTTTTGGATTTTACTATGTATGTACATGTTGCCATTTTAAAAATATGCAGTTAGTGTTTAATTTATAGATAATACTATTGAGTTTATATCGTAATACACAATGATAATACTTATGAATTTACGAGATCAAAAATATAAAACACAATTCCCAATTAATTCACTACTTTTATTTTTTATTTTTTTTTTTGTATGCATCGTATTATAAATACAATTCCTATTTTTTAGGTTTTTTTCACATGTTTAAATAATATCGTCTATATAATAATCATAATAATAATAATAATAATAATAATAATAATAATAATAATAATTGTTTTAATAATACCACTACAATGTAATTAAATACCTAATTTTATATAAACACCATAAATAACGCAAGCTAAAACATATTACAATGTTCGGTAAAAGTAACAATAAAAATTCCGTTTAACAAACGTTTATATTATTCAAAATTACGCACAGTAACAACTAAATTTCACTACACAAGTATCTAAACAAACTTATGAAAAATCGATAAAAATGTACAATAACTTTTTCTTTATGATTTCTTTTCTTTCTTCTCATTACAATTAATACAAACAAAATCGTAATAATTATTATCTCGTTATTTATTTAACAACATTTAATTTAATATATTATAATTTAATTAATTTTTTTAATGGGGGGCACAGTTATTGATATGTTTCGATTATACATTTTGGTATAGTATTCACCCGGATAAGGCGACCAAAATCACAAAATGTTTATTCACATATGAACGTATGTTTACATTCAAGTACAATAATTTGTTTTTATTTTCTTCCATTTAACATTTATATATCCACTAACGGTTAATATATAATATAAATAAGATTATAAGGCTACTGTTGATCACATTAAAAAAAATACACAGGCTATACAGCGTTAAAATGTATATAATGATATGTATGTGTTGCAATTAAGAAAGGCTATTTTATTTTATAAATTAAAAAAAAAAAATTAAACAAAAGAAAATCTGTTTGAGCTTAAAATGTAATTTTTTTCATTTTCGAATAAATCTACAAATTTCGCAATGATTGCAATGATAGTAATTAAATTCTAATAATTAATAATAATAATAATAATGATGACGATACCTAATAATAATAATTTTTATTATTATTAATAACGAAATAATTAGAAAAAAAAGAATATTATAATTTGGACGGATATTATAATTTTTTTTGCAAAAGACGTCGGTAAAACATAAAAAATAGCAAAATAACATTTATTTTCAAATAATAATTAATCGTTTGTTTTTGGAATGCGTTATTTATTCAATAATTGTTGTCAGTGGAATGTGACCAGTAATTTTTTTTTTACAATAAGAATAATAATAATACATCAACGTCTTTTGCTAGCCTGTGAACACCGTTCGTCTTACGTTTAACAGATCTAAAATAATTACCACGGCGATCACAGACTTAAAATAAAAAAGTAAAACAAAATACTTATAATTTTAAGTATTTTGAATGGTATTATTATTATTATTTTTTTTTATATATATATATTAATTAATAACTATAATTATTTAATTCATTAATTATACGCCTAACTGCTTAAAAATAATAATAATAATAATCATAATTTCAATATAATACACTGAAAACATACATATTATGTACACTGAAACGCAGGAAAAAAGAATATTTTTTTTCAATATTATTCATTGGTAGTTGTCTAAAAATAAAATGACAATAAACTATAATAGAACGTAATCTTTGGTCTTTTTCAGTTGTATATTATTAATATTACATAAAAAAAAAAAAAAAATACTCCGAGAACAAAAACATTGAAAAATTATTATTGTCTCTTAAAAAATTAAAAACTTAAAAAAAGATTGTCATTTTAAATTAATTATCAAATATTATGTACGCGATTATTGTTTATAATAATTAGCTTACGTGTTCCCAGAAATATTCTATTTTTTTTTCGAAAAAAAGACGAGAATACGCAACAACGAAAAAAATCCTCGTACCTATCTAGAAAAACTTCCATGAGCTGCTAAACAAGCTGCACCCTGTAAATTTGTTTGAAACAAAATCTACTCGTATATAATGGCAAGAAATAAATGACTAAATTGTATAAAAAAATAGTTTGCAGAATTCAATCATTTAGTATAATAATAATAATAATAATAATTTGTTTTGTAATATATTTATTTATATATATATATTTTTTTTTTGACTAAACCGTTTTCGATTTGGACATCGCCGCAGACTGGTCGAAGCTATAATATGGACTACGCGATCCGATATGATCGACTTCGCGCAATCTGTTAGCGTCTGACCATCCAAACAGACTTAGTCTTTTACAAAATTATTTACAACGTTTAACGTTAATCCCCTTTCAAAGCATTATTGATATGTATTTAGTGAATGTTTATGAGCGCGCTTACATTTTTATTTATTTATTTTATTTTATTTTTTTTTTGTGTCATTAGTAATTATTATTGCTAATATCTGAACCACGCCTATACGAGAATAGACAATTTTTTTAGGATAAAAAAAATACATGAGAAACAATCACAGATTTGATGAGTCTTAAGATCTTACACTACCCACTAAAAAAGCATAGGACGATTATTTAGGTATTAGTTTAAAAGCTTAGGGAATAAAGTTAGGAATTAGGTATACTACATATAATATAAATATGATGAATAGGTATGTTTTATAAACACTACAGGCGTACAAGGAAATTTTAACTGCTTTGTACAACAGCTTAAGAAGCTTTAAGCTAGTAATAATTATTGAATAATAATTTTTTTTTTCAAATTTAAATCGACTTAAATTAATATTTTTTCTTTAGGACTTTGGGAGGTTGTTTTTGTCGTGTCGCGAGTTTTCTAGACTTGGGCAGGTACTGGTGGTCTATCTTGTAGTTGTCAGGTGTTGTTCAACTGCATGTGAGTATACGTGAAATTGACGTTGTCCAATTTCTTTTGGCCAGCATACTCCCTGTAAAAAAAAAATAAACAAATATATTAGACATCGTTAATTTTACAGTGTTTTTTTTTTTGTGACTGGTCTTCTAAATAAGTATAAAATATATTATATATTGTTTAGTCTATATATAGTTTGATGGAGTGAATAGTACCGAGTACCTTGTGGTGGGGAAAGGAATACTGAATTTTATTTTGTTAGTTCTTTTAAGCTCGCGTCTATCGATTTCTGTGTTTGCGTGCAGTTACGTACTTGTCTTTCCCGCACGTGTAACCCCATTGTGAATGAGAATATAAAAAAAAATCGAATAAAGACTCTAAAATAATATGTCTATCTCTTTTGAGGATCTCGTCCACGTGTCATGAAAAAAAAATCCCCCCTCGCCGCTTTATAATGGTAGTATATTATTATATTGTGCCTAACAATTTTTTGTGCCCTCCACCTTCTCACCTTATAATATGTTTTCTTATGTACATGGGTATAGAGAAATACGTTTATCAATGTCTTCATTTATAGGCGGTCGGCCAATAATTAAACGTCTGCTTTGACTGACTGTAACTCGTTCTATATTTGAAAAAAAAAACAATAAAAAAATCCTGTCATTTTTCTCGGGCTATCTTGGATCTTATAATATATCCTAAATACTATATGCATAAGTGTATATAAACATATATATAATATATTTTTATATATACTGTAAAACCATGTGATGACGTCAATGTTTACTATAGATACGTGAATTAAACGATTTTCTCGCACAATGCAACTACACTTAACTCTGTATGATATAATATGTACTTGATGAACATATATTATGAACCATACAAAGTGTTATACGGTATAATATAATATATATATATATGTATATTGTAGATAACACCGGCTCCGAAGAAGTTTACCTCACGTGTGAGCGAATAACAGTGAAATTACGAACACTTACACCTCAATATAATATAATTTTATGTTGTGATGGTAAATCTCGCTTTGAGTTCGTCATGTACCGATTATTAACGTTACGTCAGCTGCGTGCAAATCCTGCTAAGCGATCACAAAATATAACACGTCCCACGCGTTGTTGAAAGACAAACACCGAAGTAGCGTACTCTCTCTCTATGTATAAGTAATATTATAGTCATACAGTTTTCCAAAATATGTATAATATGTATCATGTTCGGCGTGTGGTAACTACACCCAACCGCTATCTCGTATATTACCTATACAGGACGCGTTTAGAGAGATGACGTGTCAAAAAGATATTTTACATCTAAACAGTGTTGGTACACATCAAATTAATATTTAAATTATAATACGGTGATGAGACCACGCGTGCGTATATTAATTAATATAATTCCACAATAACACGGGAATATCAAAATACAAGCTCAAATATTATCATCTTCGAGACCGTTGTTATATATATATATATATATATATTATAATATTATAGTGGCGCTTTGACGTCTCACACACACAAAACATCGACAAAACAAAAACGTACTCGTAGGCAATCACAGATTATACATAATATATATTAATATAATGTTATTGTTGTTGTTTACGGTTTGGTTTTGTTGTGTTATCGTTTTTTTTTTTTTTTTTTTTACTGACTACTGACCTGGCGAAAATGTCTTTAAGCTCGTGGTCGGACACGAACTGCCCGAGGTTGGCGACGAACAGCGTGGAACAGGGCGGCTGGGGCTGCTGCTGGTTGGGCGGCGAGGGCAGTGCGGGGGAGGGCAGGAACGGAAGGCCATGTGGGCCCAGCGTCAACGTCGGCTGAAAACGAGCCAATCCTAATATGATTTTATTACGCATAGTACCTTCACCACAAGCTACGCAAATAACTATATTAAATCGTTTCTCGTCCGTTTCATTCCTTTTTTTCTGACTATATTTTTTTCCCATCGCACGCGCACACGTGACTACACTATGACTATAATACTATAATAATACAACTACACCGTCAAATGTAGCGCGCGCGATCGTATTAACAATAAACTACACTACACACATACACATACACACACACACACACACACACATACACAGACACACATACATGACAACAACTAATAAACCATTATATTATTATAGTGAAATTCTTATGATATTATGGTCTTGGACACGGCGGCGGTGGCGGCGGCGGAAGAAAAAATGTGCAAAGCAATAACATAATAACGCGTGATGCGAATGCAGTCGCCGCTGCATAATAATAATAATTGTTTCCATCTTTCCGGTTGAGGTGTACCGTTGCAGGCGGTTCCGGGTGAAGTGACGCAGATGGCCGTTTTGCTGGTGTGGTGATCCCGGTACAGACCGGAACACGACGTCTGAGTCGAGAGCCGATCCGCTGGCTGCCGTGGGCAAGACATTTTCGCCAAAGTGCAGTGCTACCGTGTCCGCGCTAAATACTAACTACGCTAAAGCTACCTATAATAACACTGCAACGTGTACGAAATCATAAGCCCACCCGACGTCTCTGCCGGTGTGTTCGATGAGCGTAATATATCCGGCTGAACATGTCGTGCAAACTTTCCGGATTTGCGGTTGTTTTTTTTTTTATAACGGTCATAATTTGTACTATATACTAGCATGCCTACATATTATATACATCTAACGAATTTTGATGTTTTATAGACATATTATTACATAGCGTTAATCCAACTATATCTGTACAAGTAGTTGTGGGCAAAAAGCTCTACGGTTAACTGATAATTAAAGTCTATAACGATTATAATAAAATTATCTACTCGTATAATTTAAAATTTATACATTTCAATATATATATATACAATAATTGAATTTGTCAAATGTCTACTTGGGTTAATTATTATTATAAAAATAATTTAAAATATGTTTTATAATAATAAAACTAAATATAATAATTAACCATGGGCAGTCGTGGTTGTATTTTTAATAATGGAAATATGATTAATTTCACTACCTACAGTTTTTTACAAAGTAAAATTTTATTTATTTTAACATTAATAATACATTATATTTTAAAAATTTAAATTATATTAATTATATTCAATTTAATCATCGGTTAATTATATAATTTCTATGTCCCACACTGAGTTAACACTATTATATCGCTTAAATCGCAAATCTTGATGAAAAAAATATATAGAGAAATAATAAAAAATAACAAAAGAAAAACCTTAAAGAAAAATATGATATATGTGTGTAGCTGAAAGTGTGTATTGCAACAATTAATGACTATGGTCTGTGCATGAAAAATATATGACGTGCTTATTACTCTTTTTACTCTCTGACCACCACAGCCAAATTTACCACCAAAGTTATACAAATTCCGAAAAGTAAAACTTTTGAGAAACACACGAAAAACAATTTATAGATACATTTAGTATGGACTAAAAATAACAAATAATTCGAAGTATAATTGTAATGAAAATGGTTTTCTTTTAGATGTGTTTATTTAAATGTTTCAAACAAACGGAATTTAGTAAACATGACTGATACAACATGAGCTGGGTGAAAAGCGATATTTTAATTATACAACCCTAACTTATTATTTCTAATATTTTTCATGTAATTTATATGCAGGTAGCGACTGGACAACCCGAACTGAATGTAACGAAAATGTATTTATATGTTAATATTTCATAAACCCATTAAAAATAAAATCACGGGAAAACTCAATTTTCAAAGTTGTAACTAGATCAAAACGTATTTGTAAAAATAAAAACACAATTTTTAGAATTCTCAACTTTGCCGTTGCAATTATTTTTCCTTTTTTATTTAAAATTGATAAATATTATTTTCAGGCGATCACCTATTATCATAATAATCATATATTATTATTATTATGCACCTAAATACGATTCGGGTTTGCCGTGAAAGTAGTATGTACATAATGGAACCGCATCGGTATCCAATAAAATTTGATGCTTGTGCATTTTAATGTAAATTTACGTCGAGTATATTATATAATGCAGCGTTTTCGATGTATAGGTTATTTCAATTAGAAGCGAAGCGTACCCACTAAATTACAATAATACGGCGATGACGTCGTTGCGTATATGCAGCAATACAATAGTAACAATAAGACAGGCTTGCACAAGTTTCGGTATATAATATATCGTCATAATATTTTATGGTAGCGAAATTTTTTAAATTTAATTCTTAAATTTAGATTTCACACACTACCTGTTGAGGATGTGGATGTAGCCCCGGATGGACGAGAGCTGCGTGTTGTAGAGCCGTGGCCGTGGCTGCAGTCGGCATATCAGCGTACGCCAACGGATGATGCCATAACTCTGCTGGAGCGCCGGTGAAGAACGGGGCGCCTAGATCTAGACGGTGAAAAACACAAATAAATACGAGAGTATAGTGATGGTTCATAAGTATGGCTGGAAAATCACGGGTACAGGGTGGTGTTCGTGAGGGGGTGTGGTGAGGAGCGGCGAAAGTGGAGCGATGTCGATGGGAATAATTGAATGGTATCGTATAAACTGATTTACGCATTGCCCATCGATTATATCTGATTTTAAGATAAAGTGTCCGACACTCTTCGAGGAGAATAAATTCAGTGCCTATTTATTATCTACGTGAAAATATAATAAAATAATATAACAACTATAATGTTATTATGATTAATGTATTTCAAACTTTACAGTTATCACGTTGTATTATATGTGTATTAAGTTGTATGTATGCACATGGCGCACACTGATTAGTTGTAAAAACTAAAACTCGAGTAAAATGTGTTTTCCTAGTAGCAGCCTAATCGCCTCATACACTGAAAAGAGTAAACGAAAATAGTGTCGGGACATTACTATTTTTTAGGGCCAAGATCATTCGAGTAAAACAGTATAATATTGTGGTATACAACGAAAATGCCGTATATAATCATTTGACCGACAGAGGCTCGTCAGCGGGCCATCGCGGCTGATGTTGCGCATAGCTCCGACATAAGACAAAAGTCTTCCCTCCTCCTCCTCTTTCTCTTCCTTCCCCCCCCTAGGTCTTTATCGGGAACAGTTCGTTTCGTTTTCGCACCCCTATCAGAGAGACTTACATACAATACATCATGGTGGTATGTATATTATATAAACTATATTATAGTAATGGCGGACGCGGAAGGTCGTCGGTGCCAGGGATGTTGACGAGGTATGCAGGTACTTACGTCCGGTGAGCGGGTGCATCAGGCCTTGGTGCGTGTTGGGCGTGACGTTTGCGTTGGCGGGCTGTTTTGGCTTGCTAACCTTCGTGTTGCTTTTAGCGAATTCTAGCCGTATGGTTTGCGGCATGTCGGGATCGAACCGGACGCCCTGCTGCCGAAACCAAACACACAACAATACAGTGCTACCATCCCGTGTCGGTAAACAGAGCGGGCAGTTTCCGCTCGAGTACGACTACGATTTGGGTTTTCGTAGCGGGTAAAGGGTTGGAGTAGTGCGAGTCTATAAACGCGACACGCGAAGTTTTCGTTTTGTTATTTTTTTTTTTTGTCTTCGCGCGCGGTGCCAATATATTGCGTACGATATCACTACGCGTGGTATGAACATAATATTATTATAATATATACGTTAGACAGCGTTTTCTAATAAGTATGAGCTCGTCGTACTCGCGGTGCTTTAAATCACTACGGAAACTACCCGTCTATGGTTATCGTTTAACATTATCTAAATGTAAAAGTTTTGGCTCGTAGACATATAAAACTACTTGCTGATTAAATATATATATATATATATCGGTACACTACGGCCGCTCGGCATAAGGTCGTAACGTTTACGTGCATAATATAATAATATAAAATAGTCCTAATAGGTTGATAATACTAATATAGGTTAATAATATATAAGCATTAGGGACATTATTTTATAATGGTAAAAACGACCGCTGAACACAACTCCGTTTTAAGTAATAGATCATCTCGTTCTGTTTTAGAGTCAATATACAACGTGCGGTTAAATGATACATGATATGTACAGTATAAGTTAATTAAGCATTAAACAGACATACAGAACTGGCGTGTTTCGATATATTTTTAATTTTTTTTGTTTTTTGAAAAATGATTAAAAAAATGAAACATATGACGTAGTAAACATTAACCTCTGCGCGTATACTCGCGGCCGTACAGGTAAACCAAGTGATTTTATACGTCTACGGTTTAATATGCATCTATTACGTTTCCGGGTCATAAACTCTCTTGTTTAATGTACGTTGCAAAATGTCGTGAAGTCAACTTTAAGGGGAAGGGTGGAATTAGCGTGACGATAGTATATATATTTTGTGAAAAATGATGGTACCTTTCTCACATAATAATAAAAGTTTTAATATAATATATCATATTATTCTATATAGTATTATGCGTGTGCGTATGGCTACTGTTTTGTATATATATATACATTTTTTTAAATGCTATAGTGATAAGCGTAATACTATATTGTATATAGGATAGAAAGGCATGTTTGACGTTATACTCGTATGATATTAATAAATCGTATACACACACACACGCATTGGTACATCACAAGGTATAAAGTTTTGGAATGGTATGATGTTTAGAAATTCACTTCACGTTCAGGAGATGAAGTTTCGAACAAAGTCCAAAAAGAGTTTATCACGGAAAAGTAATATAATAATAATAATAATAATAATAATAATAATAATAATAGTAATACAAATCACATTAGATCGTATATAGTTTATACATACATAATAACATATACATATATATGTGTGTGTGTACTAAGTTATAATATAAAACGCACCTGAAGGTCTTGTTTGGCAGCCTCGGCACCAGCGCGTGTCTGGAACGTAACAAAACCCACTGGCTGCAAAAACGATAAAAATGTCAAAAATATATAATAACAACGTTACAACTACGATTTTAAGACTTTTATTTGATCAGATTTTTTTGCTTACCGAAGCTGTTTTGCCATTTTTGCTTGTAACTTTTAACAGAGATCCTTCGTAACCCTAAAAAAAAAATGAATAAATAAATAAAACACATAACATTAGTATACTATATGACGACAGCAATATCCGACAACAAATGTACCCTCACGCAACAACAATAAACCACGTTGTACGATAATAAAACCGATGAACCGTTTATTGTTGTTACGAGAGAGAGTACGTATACGTTTATGATACAAATTGTAAGATTCGCGGTGTTGTCGTTGTTGATAAGAACTACATTACCGATTGTGGCAAGTCATTACTATTGAATTCGCAGAGGATTTCGAAAACGGATCGAATAAAAATGAGTTTTTATATTTATCATACGCAGCGAATGTCGATTTCACACTGTCGTATAGAAGGGAAAAACAAGCATCAGTGTCGGCGTGCCAAGAATGATATTATACGATCGGAAGGCGCGGTGTTTTATTTATTATATGTAACATCCGAAAACGTTGTTTCCGAGTTGATTTTATTTTAAATATTCTCGCGTTGTTCTTAGACGTTATATTATTATTTATACATAGGAATCGTTAAGAACCTATCGACGATATTGTGCATTTGCATACTATAGTTGTAAACTTTAGTTCCGACTTCCGAAAACATTGAAGAATTCACGCTAGAGTGTGCAGAGGGAATACGTTTCGATAGTACAGAAATGCAATCACACTATAGTTTATGACTGCTGACGAGAAACCAGTTACCTCAACACGGTAAACATAATATTATAATATTTTGTAATTTAGTTATTTATTATTTTAAAAACATGGGCGTTATCGCGGATAGCAATTATGTAACCTGGTTACGACGAAACAGTTTCGTGCCGACGTCATCGTGTGTCACCTAATACAACAATAGGACGATAACTCGAAAGCTATAAAGCCGGCAAGAAATTTAATTAAATGTTTCAAAACTAATTAGAGAAATAATGCAAAGCGTATCGAGAACATAAATACAACTACCGGTCGTGTGTCGCGTGCCAATCGAAAAGCGAGTGGGAGTCTGGATAGTATGCGTTTATCGCATATATCCTATATATATATATATATGTATACATATATCCTATATATATATATATAGTTGCGGTGTCGCCACCGCGTAAACAACTTTTAGAACACTGATAATATTATTCAAAATGGCGGGAAAGAACGTCATAGAGGACGCGTCACTATCGCATAAAACCGCGTAGTCTCGCAGACACGAATAAAACACACCGGACGATATCGGCGCGGTGAATTTCTGAGACTGCCGCAGTCCTCCAAGCCGTCGCGTTAAAAAAAATGTGTATCGTAACATAAAATATTATTATAACAAGTATAGCAATGCACACATTTTTCGAGGCGCGCGGTGACACGACCGTTTCGTCGGATTATCAGTGTTGCACGTGATCTGGACGGCTCTGTTCGACGAGCGTATAATATGTGTTTTGGTTTGTTTGTTTTAATCGCGGACGGAGATTATACGACTCGAGTTTTAAATCCGGCCGATGTGTGCCGACACCGCCGCCGACGATTTTCGGCGCGTCACGAAAATCGTTTCTAAAAGTGGTCCACCGCCGCGATGTCAAACGGACTCGAAAACCGATTCTGCGCAGAATTCGCGTACGGGGAATTGGTACGCGGACGTTTTAATGACGACTGCGAGCTCGGAATCGAACGTCGATCACTTGAAAACCGCCACTCACAGATTTTACGACTCTGATTATTATTACAATGTATTTCGTCGACTTGCCCGAAATAATTATTGCATATAGGTACCCTGCGCGCGTCGAGGGGCGAGAGTAGAGTCTATAAAAACATAATCGCGTATAATATTTATTACACACGCGCGCCGGTTCGTTGTACGGCTCTGCACGCGAACTCAAATCATTATTATATCGGTGTGTAGTTCGGCCGGTTGCCTAGACACGGCCCGTAATAGGTCGCCTCGTGTCGTGGCCTCGTGGGTAGGTAAATCTCGTGCATTATAATATTGCCTATACCATAATAGAAGTTTTGCCCACCGATCGACGCCGTTATGAGATTATTATTCGACGTCTGCAGCTAAACTAATATTATTAAGACTATACTTTATACACGCATACGATATATTAGTATTATACTATATCTATTACCCTGCAGTGGTGGCGTATTCCGATGATTGTCCAATTCTAATTGAAAAAAAAAATTTTTTCGGTCATCGACAGATATTCTGCATAGATAACTTATAAGCAAATTAATTTGTTAATTAATAATTAACCCATATGAAATTTTTAAAGATGTACAATTAACGAGGACTTTTTCTTAATGATTTACCTAGATACATTTTTATAAGTTTACAGTTTGTGACCATCAAACCAATAAGAAAAGATAGAGTGTTAATAATTTATATTGGTTTTAGATATTATTAATATAAAGCCTAATTAAAATCAAAATACTATTATATTATTGTTTTGAAAGTAAAATATACAGTCGCAATACATAAATTGACAATGTAAGAGTATTTTTCTTATATTAAAACTACACGTTAAAAAAGGTATATCAACCATTATATTATAAATAAAATTAGTATTGTAAATATATTTGATTGGAGGTGTCACATAAAAAAAAAAAAAAATAATATGTTGGTAAAATTACCTTTTCAATACATTATTATCAGTGTCAATTTCTAAAAGAATACAATTATTATCCATAACTATAGAGTATAGAGGTAATATTTTTTATATTATACATTCTATATTAATAATTTATATAATTAAAGTATTATTTTGCTAGTTTTCCTTGTATTTAATCGGTATAAACAGTGCACTGCAGATAAAAATGAGCCGCTACATTAAACATTTTTGAATTTACATATTATTTAAACGCTAACTTTAATTTTAAAGGAAAAATAAATGGTTAGAGTGAAATAATTTATTTTCCTCTTAATATCATATATTGATATTCCAATATTAGATATAATTATTTTTAAGTCTTAAAGGTGTGAAGCCGATATCGACATCCCACCCTATCCCGGAGATAGACAGACCATTGCGATTATAATATTATGTAAACATTATGTAACGAGACTTTTTTTTTAATACATTATATCATGACGCTACGGCTATTTGGTTTGTTGTTACGAACATTGCATAATATATTTGAGTGAGTAGTACACCTATATAACTTAGCTAAAGCGACTGAAACTATTTACTTATGTGATATTACAATATAATTGAACTACGACTTGTTTAATTAAAGTATATAATATAAATTATAATATACACATTCTTGATGATATTACGTATATTTATTAGTAGGTAGAAAGTTTTTAAAACCATAACTTAGGACATTATTTTTGGTGTAAAGTTAAGTAAAATTTTCTAAATTAATTAAATGGTATAGGAGGTACACGTCGTAAAATACAACGATTATTAAATCAATGAGAATTAAATTATTATGTATGACGTGTGTTTGTATGTTTTTAAGCGAAATTAACTACACAGAAACGAAAAGTGTTTTAACAAACATCAAAAGTAATTTCCAGAAAAAAAAAATGTTTTCAAAAACTTAATGAACAACTTAATGTATTTTATAGTATAGATGTATAATTTTTTTCAGAATCTATTTTTATTCTCTGATTTCTTTGTGACATTTTTTCAATCGTATATATTCAACTAAATAAAAAATACTGCTGCATAATATAATATACAGTGTATAGTGTAATCATGAAGATTTTAAATTTTTCAATGACATTTTAATGTTCAAAGTTTTTTTCCCACCACCTCCTACGGTAATAATAGATCATTATTTGTATCTTCATCATTTATAATAGTTGGTTTGTATTTAATGATGTGTACCTATACAATATTATAATAAATCTACAGACATTTTATCAGTAGATTGGGAATAATGAAATATCACCAAAAACGGTTGCTTCTGTCATTATATTATATTTTATTAAAAGTTATCGAGCCTTGTCTTTTGATAAGTATCTCCGCCCCATCTATAATGTGCTTATTATTTTTATGTATAGTATCATATAAACATATTATAGTATTATAAAACTATATATATATTTTATTCAATTATTACGTCTTAGTAAATAATTCATTTCTAATTATTTATTTTTGATCTCGCCCTATTTATAAACAGATAATAAAAATAATTCAATATAATATAGGTATACATATACATATACATTTGTATACAAATTGTCACATTATGTAAGTTTATATAATATTTATTTTGTTTGTATAATATATATACAAAATAAATTATAGATTTGTAAATTATATAATCTGTAAGGAGGTTTGGTTTATTTTTTTGTGATTTGAAACCAATAGTGTTTTATTGGAATAGATTCGATTTTAACAATAAAATAGATAGGATATGACCTCAAGAATATTGATTCGCACGTGGTTGTAATACATAGTTATATTATTGTTACATATTTTATAATAAATCATAAAGTTTTTATATTACCTCATATGCTCGAAACAGCAAGTACAGTTCACGAGGCTTGGCATCCATTGGTAGACCACTGACGAATAAAGTTCTTACCTACAAAAAAAAGAAAGCAAATTCATTAGATTCTGCCAATAGCGAAACAATAGTCATGTTACTAGCTAAAATTTTCGTCGAACAATTTTGCTCCCTTCATATTTAAAACCCCATCGAGGAACCGCCCTTGCGTGTCCACTACAGAATGTGCGTGACAATTGTAATTTCCTGTTTTCCCGACGGCGATTTTCCATTAAGTTAAATACAATTTGGATTTTCCGTACCTACACGCGCACTTCCACTTTCATACACACAAACATACACACATACAAAGTATACGGAGTTCTAAATAATATATATACAGGATACAACATTAACAATAAAGTTTATTTTTTGTGGTATTATGTCTCGTACGAAATGTCAATTAAATTAACAAAAAGCATTTTCCAAAAAAAAAAAAAAATACTTTGTTGGAACGTTCATACGAACAAACACAGTAATTAATAATAATATTTATATTCAGATAGCTACCGTAAATGTAGTTTTCGTAGCTATACGTTATACATTTGTTGTTTTTATGTCAGCAGATCCCACCCTGTATATAAAATGCATTTCACGAAGAACAAAAGAAAACCCCCTGGGTTGTGCTTTGGTTCTCTTTGTTTTTTAAAGGTCATCACCGTGTCACGCCAATGAAGTAAGGGGTGGTAGTTTCGTGACTTTTCGAACTACCAAAAGGTCTGACGGAACAGAGAGACACTCGACAGGGGGAGTAACAAAAAAATAAATAATAATAATAATAATACAGCAAATATACTCCCTTCGCACGTACGGGTATCTACATATACACATCGTAGATGAGAAGAGTGCCTCTCTAAGGGCACGGGGTTTTTTTAAGAGGTACTGGAAAGAGGAAAAAGAAGAGGCCCTGGGGATGTTTAAATACTAGGCGGGGAAGGGACTAGTTCGATAGATGTATATACCAGTGCACCGCGCTATGGCCGAGGCGGAAAAATTTACAACTAACGGAGAATATATATACATTTTTATATGTACACATAGAAATATATTATACAGAAATTCGGTCTCTTGGGTACACCGCCGAGTGGAATATTCAATTTTCAAACGAATTTAACACAAAAACTTTAAAAAGTTTTTCAAAATAAACTTGAGTTTTACTAAAATAGTCATGAAGTTAATGTTGTACCGGTCATTCTACAATGACAATAGCCAATAACAATAATACATTTTTATTATAGTTGTGTATATACACTAAATACAGTTATTATTTATAAAACTATAAATTTAGATAAAAATATGTAGCTATTATTATACCTAGACCTACTCGTGTTACCAATATCGTTTGTGAATTTTAATTTATTTGTCAATATTTTAACTTAAAAAAAGCTAATATTCTAATGATATTTTAACGCTTGTTTGAAGAAATACTCGTATAATATAATACGTATAAACATATTATGCTAATTGAATAGTAAAAGTTATAATTATAATAATAAGGTTATGGGTATACGGCAATTCCTGTTTATGTTGAATAACGTTTATTTCATTTATGCGAAAAAGAAAATTATTCTGAAAATGATTTAGCTAGCTTGAGTATAATAATAATTATATAGGTAATATTATGTAAAAGCAACAATAGGATTATCTATGTGTGCGATATTTTCTAGTGCGTTATTTTTGTGTAAAAATACGTTTTAATAGAGTTGACTGTGCACACGTCAAAGTAGGAAAAGTAGGAAGAGTGGTTGGAGATGTCATTTTTTTAGAGGGTCTTAAGCACACTAACAAAATTTAACTTCAGCTTTGAGCGTGACTATAACGTATTATTTTATAGTTGTGATATGCTTTTTTCTTTTTATTCGAGCGTATACAGAATTAATAATTGCTGTAAATAGATTATACCCATAGGTTGGGCGTGTGATCACACGGTAAGACTGGACCTGAGGAATGGCGTTCGGGTGGAAATTATATGTATGTATATAACATGAAACTCGCAGTCCTTTTCACCGTCGCCGTCACCGCCACACGCACAGGTAGACGAATAAAAATTGACGACAACGACAGTGATGGTGGTGGTGGTGGTGGTGTGGAGCAGGTAGGTAGTATATAATATAATAATAAAGTATAGTGGAGCTTTACTTGGTGGCCTCGGTGGTGAAGTCGTGGAGGGGAGGCGCCACGACGGACGGCGTGCCCATGGCAACGGCGTTATCAACACAACCGACCACGGCCGAGTCGATAACACTCTCTATTAATGTTTATAAACTCATTTCTGTGGTGTACTAGTACAACTGAATTAATGATTCACAAGCAATTTTCCAGAATAGGTTTATACATTTTACGAGAAAATTTACAACGGGCAATAAAAGCCGAGGCCGAATTGCTGAATATTCTCGTTGAACAGTGATCCGATTCAGTGCACACTACCGGATCCGGACACAACCGCAGCATCTGAGTTACTGTACACGAATTTAAGATGTTTCGTCTCCTATAAATATCTATTAAAATAGTAGGTGTATTCAGTCATAAGGAATTATAGTCCATACGAACTACGGTTTACGTGTTTTTAAATCATTATTCTCATTAATTTCTTTAGTAATACTAAATAGAAGTAAATAATATAAAATTTAAAAATTAATGCAATATTAGTTCACCATTTCTCAATAAAGTTAGGTTATTTCTATTTTCATTTTCTTACATGAAAATGAAAGCAATACTATGACATTCAAAAGTAATAACAGATAATTAAGAGTACAAAATAACTAACAGTATAATATACATCAAAAATAAAATATTTTAAAAGTTCACAAATATATAGCAAAAATTAGACGTGTGGAGTAGGAGGGGTGTGTGAGTTAACTTGAATTCTAAATGTACTTAATTACATTAAATTCAGAACCGATGTTTTCATACATCAAAGCCAAAGGTAGCAAACGTTCTATAAATTGATATACATCAGGGACCAAATATCCTATCTTCTTATTTAGTGACGACGAAACGTCCGTCGAGGATGAACCGTCCATTTACCATTCTACACGCATGTTATATAATATTATATATACCTTTATAGTAAATAAATACACCAGACGATTACAGGATTTAAACTAGCAGTTTATTATATTATCTATTATACACCGTTATTGGTCCAACAAATTGACTTTAGTGAAACGGTACCCCACTGCAGCAATTTGATCATATTCGACGAAAATCAATTCGGCTGACTAGAGATTAAGTCGACCGACAAAATATATCGACAGTATTTAGTCGTGGGGACTAGAGCTACAAGACAACGCACAAGCGGACAGACGACAGATCGTCCTGTAAACTGTGACGATTACGTTAATACAGGTCTATTTACAAAACTGTCTTTCCAGTTCAAAGTGTTATTTTTTTTTTTCCTCAGGACTAAATCTCATTCGTGGAACACACACACTCACATATTAAAGAACCATTCACACAACGAACAACACATCTGCACGGTCTATTCATACGATATAATGATCTTGCGTGCGTTCGATGTATATAATATGCACGTGCAATTCGTTTTTGAGTGGAAATGGACTTTTTTTTAATTTCGCGCGTGTGTGTCCGTGTTTGTAAACAAAGCGTTTTTGCAATGTATACGGCACATGTTTTTGTCAAATGACAAAAAATTAAATACTTGATGTTTATAAGAGAAGGCGTGTGAAGGTAAACGATTTTTTTTCATTCATCGCGTTCGCGTTTTCATATATTGAAATAATCTGATTTTAAAAACAAAAAATAAAAACTCGAACAAAGACAGCAGAGTTATTTATTATTTTTATGTATTATATAGCTTGTAAAGGAAAAGCGGTTTATGCACGATATTAAAGAATAAAAAAAGTATAATCGTCATATAATATTACGACGTCATTGTGTTTTACAATATTGCACTTTTCAAACATAATATAATAAGGATACGATGCTCTGATAAGAGATATGGCCTATATAATTTGCGTAAGTAGGAAGGAAACAGTTCGCTGACGGCCAAAATCTTCTAACGAAAGTATAATTGTCGTATAACCAAACATACTATTATAATAACGAGTAGTAATGTGAAAGAAATCTCTAGAAAGACACGGGCGCGATGTTAAATTCCGAAGAGCCTGCAATTGATTGGAGAAGATGAGTGCGAACCCTGAGGCCAAGTATCATCGTTGGTGTTGGAGAAATGCGCATACAAAGAGAAAAAAACTGTATCGCTCTTCAACGATCGCTGCTGAAGTAATACAAAGTATTTGCACAAACCTCTCGCGACAAGTGCAGGACAAATGACATACGAAATACATTTATGTATACGCAGTGCCGCCTAAATAAATTTTGCATCCACGGGGAAAATGTTACGATGACTCGTCTTCTATTACTCTCTTACTTAGCTATTGGGAATAAAAATAAACTATAGTTATCACTCTGTTATAGTATCAAACTTGTGATGCCCATACGCATCGTAATAAAATCATTTTTATAATATCACAGTTACCTAATAGTTTGATATGAAATAGTTAAATACTACTAAAAAACATCTACCTTACACATTTTAGTGTTAACAAAAAGCACATCCTCCTTTTAACATGTGAAACCAAATATATGTACTATATGACCTGCTGAGTGTAGACTGTATACATTGCTTATTGCTATAAGCATGTTTTGTTTAATAATACATTCATATATTGTAGTATATACCTTGGGTTATGTGCTCAAATTTAGCGGAGCATTTTAATGCGAAATAATAATTCTTATGTGACGGCGGTTTCCTCGTTAAAAATCGTTTTTCTAATACGTTTACGCCGGATGTTTTCAGTGTTATTACAATATGATATACCATAAAGTGTGTAGGTCTGTGAGTATTATTACGTCGTATAATATAATGTACACACTTTGTTATATTATTATGTACCTACCTTGCAGGGTTTTTTTTTATACAGTTTCATAGAGATTAGTGTATATACATAGGCGTACTATTATAATGATAATAATTTTTATATTACAAGTATATTATATTTAATAGACGGTTTGCGGTACACGAAATTAGGGCGGAAACACCCTACTTCCAAACACATTTGTCGAAATCCTTCAGAGACAAAACTACAGTGGGTAACCCATAGTGAGTTGGCATATATCCGTTATTGTCTTATGTATGCGTAGTTTTAGACAGATTACATGATACGGTCGGGTAAAAACCTCAGAACAAGGGTCGACCCAAAATGTCACTATAGCAGATAACTAAATGTATAAATTACGTGTTTACTAAACAGCGTGTATATGATGTATACGACGATGCTCATGTCGTCGTGCCGCGTTTGAGATAAATGGACATTATTATTATGCCGTGTTGGTGTTATAGTGTCAGTGGATATAAAAGTTACATCATTTCTTTTTGAACGACAATGTCTTTTCGGAAAATAATTTTCATCGAATACACTACTATATATTCCCATATTCGGTGATAATCACACTACCGCCTAATATGTTGATGGATGGGATAACCTGAGCGAAGACCGCACGCAGTACGCACTGTCGTTGATTACATAATAAAGTTTTTTGATTGATGAAAACGCGACCGCCGACCGAGGTAGGAAAAAATAAAAATATACATCATACAAATGTGAAAAAATTAGATCGAAATATTACAAGGCAGCTCCATTCACGCCATGTCATATAACTGACGAGTTTAAGTGAGTCACCTTAGATAATATAGATTCAACATCTCGTCGTGTAGATTGTACTAACACGTACCGTTTCCGCGTCGGTTAGTTTTAAGAAACAGTTAATGTACAAACGCTAACTGTATTTTTTATGTTTTGAATTAATTTATTACATCCAAGAAACAATCGTGTCACGTCATGATATACATTATCAGTGTCATACACTACCGTCATGATGTGTACATTGCTTAAACTACCGCACGCCAGTTATCTATATTACTATATATGTACGTTATTAATTATTAATCACAATAAGAATACATTTGTTTGCATTTGAAAAAATATAATTGAATGAAACATGTCGAAATAAATACGCGTTTTCCCGTGAATATGACAATATTATTTTATTGTGATTAATGGTTATTATTATTTAATCATTATTCGATTTGTTTTGTGATATTATATTATTGTGATCACGAGAGAGAAGCTAGACGGCATGTCTGACCGTGGGGTTCTACAGTAATAACATCGTACGTCACTCAGTGAGGGGTCGCAACGTCGTCCGAGTTATCCATCAAGTCGGGTACGAGGGCGAGCAAATAAGGGGACGCGCAAGCAGTGCAAGAAGGCGCGGGACGGCCGTACAAGAATTGTCGTCCCACAATCGACTTGTGTCTGTTCGAATGAGCCGTCTCTCGGGTTCGGATATAGGGTTGTAACAGCAGTGTGTAGCAGTAAATATATAGTTAGTAGTGGTGGCAGTCGTAAATCGCTATCACAATAATAACAGTATGCCTATATTTTAATATTATAATTTATAGCATTGTAATAGTATACGTGTGTATATTATTTTATCAACCGTGCGTGTAGTATAAAAAAAATTGCCTCCTTGTCACATTAGTCACGATATTTAACAGACACACGTGCACACACTCGTGGTGGCGAAGGGGTCGTGGCGGTGGGAAGAGGTAGTCGTCTTCGTACCAGCGAGCGCCGAACACCGTTGTTGTATTTTACGTGTTCGCCAGCAATTTGTCATGACGCTGTGCGCCCATTCAGGCGGTTTTCGGAATGACATGGGTACGCGTGTAAACAACACGATAATAAATATAAAATCATAATAATATAATGTCCTACCACAGTATGGGTGGAGTGTGGTGTCGTATTGATGTTTTCAATTATATTATAATTAAAAATCGTCGATAGTGATGATAGTTTTTGTTTGACTACTGTTATATCACATAAGAAGGCATATTAATTATTAATATATATATAATGGTTATTTATAATTTCGAATAATTTGGGAGGGGGACGGGTAAATTAATCGGTTATTACACAGGTGTGTAGGGGTTGGGGGTGGCGTTGGAATTGAGGAGTCGTTTCCGGGGATCGCGGGAGCGAGTAGCGACAGTGGTGGCGGCGGCGGAGTTCAGTGGACTCGGTCGTGGCACTATGGAGGTGAGGGGGTGGCCGTGACCCGGGGCTGGATCAATAGCGAGGCCGCATGCCTTGTTTACGGTGTGTACGTGTATGTCTGTATATAATAAATATATATACCTTTACGCGCGAGTAGTAGTGGTGTACTTGGCCCTCTCCTCTATCACTCCTTTCCAGTACTCACTTACACACACATACACATGCATTGCACCTCTCACCGCACCCCATGCGAATGTGTTTCTCGTCGTCGTCCCGAACGCAGCACGCGTTATTATTATTTAAACGTGGTAATAAATAGTTAAGACTTTACTATACACACACACACACACACAACACACACACACACACACACACACACACACACACACAGACTTTCCCTATCCTTCGAAACGTCCCACCTCTACCCCGTTTCGTTGAAGTTCCACCCGTACCACAACGTTCACCTTAACGTGTGATTCCGACTAGCTTCTATACGGTGAGGGTGAAATTAGATTTACTACAGGGTTTCCCGGTAGTTGTAAAGTTCCACGATGCCGTGTTCACATGCACCAATAACTATATTATATAGTGTATTACAAGTATAAGAATGAATAATATAATATTAAAATATTTCTGTTGCTCGGACGTTTGTTTGGCACTTCGGCATAAACGATAAAGATAGCACGATTTAAATATGACGGTACTGTAAATATATATATAGTATTTTGGGTATTCAAGTGGGTTCGAGTAGTTTAATTTTGCGGTGTAGAAAGAAATTGGACTTCCATTTTCTAGCCGACTGAGTAAACAGTTTATGAAACTATTTGGTATAGGAATACAAACACACTTAAGAACCTTCTGAGTTGTTGACCTACAATTTCGCTATTCAAATTAAAAAAACAAATTTTACACACTGCAAATGTCGTTACAAGAAGTGATGTTTGGTGAAGGCGTCTAATTTCCTTAAATTTTCCTATTAGCGATGTCCGGACGACTGTTATTATTACCGTTCGGTGGCTTCTCCTAGTAAAAACGTAAAAAATATGTCACTTTTTCGGCTTCGGAAACATATTTTGCTCGCGCATCAAATCGATATCGATTCAAAATGATTTTCTGCTACACTCGCGTGTATACGTCTCTTATACAGGCGATGAATATATTATAATACATTTTCGTAAGACCTAGTCGTTTATGTTTTCTGCATGAAACAAACGTAAATAAATAATATATAGGTGAAATAATCAAAAAAATACCAACTGGGTTCTCTTTAAAAGTTATTGATTGTTTACTAAGTCAGTCGCCTGGCAACCACAAGTCAAAACAAGTACTACCAATAAATTTCGGTCGTGAATAATGTCAAAGTAAAAAATAACAGGTATGTGCATAATAATATACTAATATGATAATAATAATACTAACAACGAGGTCAAAAGTATTAAAAATAAAATAAAACACTAACGTCACCCTTGACGTTTAACACTCGTGTTGACGTGTTGACAGGTTTTCGTCGCCAACGTCATACTTAACCCGCCTAACGTCGTGGTCTAAACAATTATAATTCTCAAAGTATCCGTCCCGCAGCAATTGCGCATAAACGTGCCTACACAAAATTCCCCGGCCGACCGTCCGAGTCTAACTTAATCGTCCGCTTGTGGTATACACAGGGAAGTTTCCGCTCGACCCTACTCGGTGAACCTTTCAATCTTTAGATGAACGCGACGAAAGAAATATTTTATAACATTTAATAATAATAATCCATTAATGTATACATTTTGTAAGTGGCATTCCGTTAGCATAAAGTGCGGGTTATAAACGGCAAATCTGAAACGTTTACAATTTATACCTAATACATTAAAATACAATTAACTATTATACTATAAGAAACTTGTTAAAGATATTATTGCAACGACTGAGTTTCCATATTATATACATATAGGTACAATATAGGTATCTAATTATTATAAGGAAGATGTCTCGTCTGATTTCTATGACTCTATATTAGACGATAAAGTTATTTTAATAGTTAATAGGTATTAATAATTGTGTTTAAATCTATTATACAAATTTATCATCTTAGGCTAATAAGATGAAAAAAATATTTTTATTTCAACTTTACCAAGTTAACCATCAATATACATTATATTTTATCAACGAAAGGTTATATCAAACACAAAATATACCTCTTACTGAATACTATAGATACAAATCTCAGACCAAATATCCATATGATATTGTACATATTTGTACAATGTACATGTAAAGCCATAATGACAAATATAACCGTTGAGCAGTTAAATAACGTATTTGTTATCCGATCAATTTACTACTCGCCTCACGTATAACCGTAAAAGACAGAAAACCGGGAGCGTTTTCTGAAACTTGCAGGAGGGCAGGATAGCATACGAGATTAGTTCCCGGCGAAAGCTCAACGTCCAGATTAATATTTTTAATATAACTCATTAGAAATCCGAAATCTTTTTTGTCACCTGTGGCCTGTGCCTACATATTACATATTAAATAATATTGGTTATTGATGGTAAGACAATATAAGAGTACAATATAAAAGGAAAAAATATACATAGCGTATGGGATTAGTCGTAGCCCCGTGAACTTGATATATTGTTATTAATAGTTTATTCAAAAAAACAACAAATTACATCTTTTACGCGCGTTTCGTGTTTACTGAATAATACGATAAAAAATTACACCGTACAGAAGACAACAACATAATATAATTAAATAAATAATATATATTTTACAATATTATATAGCTAAATCAAAAGTTTTGAACGGTTGACAAAAATTCTTGAGGTTTAATGCGTGATTTTGTTAATATAATATACCTACAGCTAATATTTTAAATATATTGCATACCTATATGCACTGCGATTATTCAGACCTACAATTATATATTAGCTCGTTTGATATAATATCTTCGAAAATAACATGTCTACTTTTTTATACTAGTAATTAGTATATACTAAATAATAATTATTTTATTTTAATATAAAGGGTATTTCAATAATATGCTCAATTATAGTTAAAGGAGGTAGGTAAATCAAAATTGTAACTAGAAATATTTAATTTGTTACAATATTTGTTGATTTTTTTAATCCAGATTCATTATGATTTAAATAAATTATAAGTAGCAATTTAATTATTCATTTTAAAAGCATTTAAATTATTAGATAATGATTCGATTAATTGTCTGTTGTCATTCAAACACGTACTAGTATAATTATATTATATTTACACATTCAACGATAACTAATGTTAAAAAATACTACTTTAGATTTAAACATAATTATTTATTTTATTTAAACAATTATCAATTTACAGGATAATTCACTATTACTACCCTCATTATTTTATTAATATTCAAAATTTTAAATTTGTACATTTTTTTTTTAAATTTATTTATTGATTATTTATTTGTTTCAGTATTGTTTTAATTTAATTACTCTAATTAATTAAGTAAATACTAGACACGAATATGTGAATACTGTGTTTTAATTCCATTTCAATAACAAAAGCATTACATATTTTGTGATAACTGCCTAACAAATAGCCGAACAACATTAAAGAAATGGCGATCGTCATGCATAATATATTATAATAAAATATATCCTTTCTTCGCAATCGTTTTTATATTTATAAAGTTTTCACTAATTACTAATACGACGACGACCTCGTGTTTATTTATTTACAAGGAATTTATTATGTTTATTTGTAAGTCAAATAATATAATACCTTGTTACCTGATAACTTGTCGCGAAACTTACAGCTTTAATTCATAGAACCTACACTCTAACTCGTGCTATTGTTTCAGTAGTATAAAATGTGTTGAATAAATCGAGCAATAGTGCTTTATGTATAGGGGCGGTCAATCGTTATTTTTAACCTCCATTCTTTTCACTTTGAATCATTTATGCAACGGATGTCATGTCCAATAGTCTACTTTACCACTCCTCCGTCCATTAAACATTTAACCGCTCCCCAACAATCTTCTCCCCTCTATGCGTTCCGTTCAAAGTCAATTATTCAACGTTAACCTAGATTATAGATTTTTATGTATTTTTGTTTTGTTTATTCCATCGCTCGTCCTCATTGAAAATGTATACAAATGGCAATTCGGGCTGACGCCTGATATATACTAGCGCACGGAGGGTATGGGGAAACCAGGAAAAGGGCGTGACGTGCACACGGGAAATTGGTTTCTATCGGAAGGGTGAGGTTCACAGGGGTCATATACTCATATAATGCTCACAGTATATTAGGCTAATGATTTTTGGATCCCCTGGAAACGTGGAAACGAGCATTTCGGCGCCATCGGAGATTATCCGCTCAGACTGATTTTACTACTTTCTTTGTCGGAATAACGCACACGAGATAGGACCATGTCACCATGACTACCGCGACGATGGTGTTAATAATATACTCTTTGGTATAATATTAATTTTGTTTTCACGTGCTAAACATCAACCTCCGTGTAATTACAAGGTCTTTGAGTTGAATGGCGACACCGCAACGGTGTCTGTATAGCTGTAGCAGTGTTCCCGGGACAAACACTCGTCGTTCGATGAAAGCGCGACGACAAAGTGACGAGCCCGAGAGATGAAAAGTCCACAAAGGACGAGTGGGGCTAGGCGACATACGTGTTGTACAAAAGTAAAAAATATATTAATATTTATGACTTTAATATTGGATATGAATATTATAGTATACCGCTGTGCGAATATAAACCATGAGATATTTGCTTTAAGAAAAGTAAACATTTGGGTTTAAAAAATCTCATTTTGCTTTGGAAAATTGGTTCAGAGCTCTAGTATAAATACCGCTTATTATAGTATGTGAAATATTACGATCTTTTTCTTTTTGTTTGCAATATTCCCTCGTCTCGCTTCAAAATTTAACTTCAACCACCAGCCAAGTTTAATTAGTGTGTACCAACAACGGTGTATAGTATCTGTGTGTGGGTGCGTGTGAGTGTAAGTGTGAGTGTGTTTGAAGCACTTATATTTATATTATATATATACACAATATGGATGTTTAACCAAAATTTACGATCATTTATATTAAAGAAAGAGCTCAAAGTTAATTTTTGTTTGCGGTCATAAGATATTTGCAGTTAATAATAATAGACCCATAAATAACGATTTTATCGTTAAAACTTTTGAGTTATAAACATTTTTCAAACATCTTAAATATACATTTTTTTTTTGCTTTTGCGACTATCGTGCTTTGTTAATTTGCATGGACATGTAAACGACCTAGGTTTTAACGTGAACGATGACTGTTTTTATAAAAGTGACAAGTTTAATTATAAATACGATAAAATTGATGGTTTATAGGTATGTTATTATGATTAATAACCACATATAAAGTTATAAAATCAAAACTCTTTTGACTAGAATTAAAAGTGGTTTTTTAAATTTATTAACAATATATAACAATTATTTATTTATTAAAGAAACTAACAATTAAATAATATAAATATATAATACGAATATATGAAATAATTCCCTCAACTAAAAAATAACTACACTGCATTTTCAAAATATATATGATTGAAATGTAATATTTTTGGTTTTCAAAAAGCAAGAATTTTTATTAAATAATAAATTTGTTATTACAAATTATAAAACAATACTTATTAAGGATTTTCTTTGGACACATTGTCGGGATTAATTCTTATAGAAAACCAAGAGTTTCTTTTCGACTTTTTTTTGTCTGAGAGAGTAATCTTCTTTCAGTGTTAGAGCCACTAAAATTACTTCAATTCTAAAGACTACCCCTGACTGTAGCATGGACATCAATATTTTTACTCAGCCCATAAACTTTCCACTCCACCACCCGTTTTGCACCCCATGGACGCCACCACGTCGCCACGTCCCTTGCACTTTACGATTGGCGCCACAGTTCTCCATTGGTCCGGAGCCAAGATAACAGCTGTGCCAGGGCTACGGTACTAAAACTCCGTGGAGACATACAAATGCACAAAATCACTTGAGTTATGTGGCATTTCGAAAAAAAAAAATGCTAGATAGTTATCGTAAATTTATCAGATTTAAAACGATTCTGAACATGCTAACATTTCAATTAAATTTAGAGCAAAAAAATATATCTGTATTTATTTTAAATATATTATAAAAAAAGTTAAAATATTATTACAATTTTGTATAGTTTATTTTAGATGTAAATTTAAATTAACGCTATCACAACTATATAGTTTTAACAAAACATTAAAAATTTGGAGTATTAGTAAAATATTGCTTCCTTTAGTATACGGTAAAAATTGAAAAAAAAGGCTATATTTATATTTATACTTGGGACAAGTTGAGTAAATAGTAAATTAATTGAATCTTAATAATAAATATTCAAAACTTAAATACAATTTAACAAACTTTATAAATCAGCATATTATTATGTTAAAACTAATCAATTATTTGAATAATTGAATGTAAAATTAATTATTGCGATAACCTATCAAAGATATTTTAGTTTTTTAAACAACTACTTAAATTATAAACAACAATATTTGTTATAAATTATATTTTGATACTATTTTTTCCGCATGGACATAAACGGAAACGAATAAAACTGTTCAGAATCAATACTAAATTAAATGTATAACGTTTAATACGACAAACAACAGCTTGGCTTACTTCCAGTCCAGACTTAAGAGCCGTATACAAAATTAATTGGATACAAATGCGTATGGGTTATTTTATTTTCCTATAACTGTATTGCTGTAAACGGCCTTAAGTCATAACATATTTAGTTGCTCCTCTTCGAGAAAAAATCAATTAGAATAAACCAAAGAACAACTGTGTTAACAGATTAAAACGTACCATGTCACACGTAATAATTAATTATAAAATAAGTACATATAGGATATAGAACATATATATGTTAGAATATAACAGAGAATTTAAAAATTTTATTTTTATATTTGAACAAATTATATATTACAGCATATATTATCTATAATTTAATCAATGACATCAGGTGTTATGTAACGAACAAGGGAAAAATACTATTTACATTTTTAAACTGCGTAATATATCAATAAGAACGACGAAAAATGAAAAAAGAATATAAAAATTATTTCCAATTCGGTTTTCTTGTATATGAATTTTATAGTTATGGATCGAAACTTAATGTTATAGGACTTGGCGCAGTGGCGTAAAAAAAGAAAATTAGAGAAAAGTTCAACGTTGTCCAATCACAACTTGGACGGGTAAAATGTATTTTTGGGATCAGGTCGAGGAGCGAGAGTGCCTCGGGGGAGAACGACTTTGGCACGAAATGTCGCGTGTATCCGGAAATGTGTTTTAGCTCTGCCCCCAAAAAAATGAGTAGTAATCGACTGGAATATCGAAATGGCGTGTTCGTCGCGCAAGGTACATAATATAATACGGCGAGCCCGGTGCCAGTGGTAATAAAATGAAATATAAAAAATGCACTATATTCAGAAGGGGCTTGAGGGAGTCGAGACCACCGAATATATTAAAAATGAAAAATAGTTAAATGGAAAAATTAGTCACCGAATAACAATTAATGCTACCTATATAAATTAAAATATATTCAAAAATATTGTATTGCTCCTAGTTTATACGCCGCAGTTGCATTAATGTAAAATTGTTTGCATATCTCTCGCCTGGCTGGTTACAATCAAATATAAAACGAAAATGTGACGTCATAGCTTAATATTTGATTGACTTCAGTGTATTTAAATAAAACAATATGAAATTTACTCCAATTATTTCGAAATCATTTGTTGTCTATATCTCCCGGAAATTCGTCCACGTTTAACAATACATATTTTCAAAAATGGCATAATATTATTATCGTGATAATAATAATATTTTGTGACGAGATCTTTATTATAACTAAGTATATAATATACACATAGACAAAACCTTATTATATTATTATATTGGTATACCTACCTATTACTTAATCCGCTCGTAAGTCGTAACGCGCAATAAAATGACGTGGTTTTTTGCACAAAAACGTAGTACCCAAAGGATCGACGACAAAGTAAATATACGTACAGTGACTGAATGAGCTCACGTCTATAAAATATATTACATTTGTTTGAAGTTTTCGTATATTTTTCCAAATCGAATAATACCAGAAATGAAAATTTATAATAAAAGTAAAAGTAAAGGTCTGTGGTCGATGTCATATAAAAAATATACCAACCTACCCAAAATATTCTAAACGATAACGAAATGTAAGTATAGATTTGTTGCAGAAACCGCCTATAGCTTTGACAAGAAAAGCACCAATATTAGATTATTTTATCCACGTAAAATAAGTCTTACACTAAATAGAAATATCGGTGTACGTACGACGTCGGACGCGTTAATTCCGACGGTATTAAAACCACAATAATAATTAATAACATTTATTGAACAAAACGGCGAAAATGAACGGCGACACCGGGTACGAAAAAAAGATTAAATTACACGGTATTTTGCCGGGACATTGTCTCTAACCCGTGTTCAATAATATAATATACGAACGCCAACTCGAGTAATAAATCATACACCTGTCATTGGTTGTTATATATATATACATATCCTTTGCTAGTACTAACGTACCTATATAATATGTATGTGTTATATATTATTATTATTATTATAGGTATGTGTGTAAGTGTAACGAGTCCAATAGACGAGCACACGTCGCGGTCGTCGTCGTCGTCTGCAGAGTTGAACTACACAAGTACAGAATATAAAGCGATTTAATAATATCAAAAGACGATAATACACGTATATGCTGATAATATTACATAAATAACTGTTGTATACCTATGTAGTACCGTATAATAGTATTTAAGATCTATAGTAATATATACACATCAACTATTGTGAACGAAATCGCTCCGTATTAAATATACACACACAATGATGTGAGATAAGACGTATATAGGTACTATATACATTATTATACTAATAGTCGTCGACTGTTGAAAAGTATTATTTTTTATTTAATTTTTTTTATTGCGAATAACGCAAAATTTTAACGACATCAATTACCATCTCTCAATACTCATGCTGCAGTCTACGTATGATGACCATTATAACGCGCCAACGGATTTTTTATTATATCATATTATATTGTACATGTATAACAATAATAACAACTAATATAATCATAACGCATGGGACCAAAAAAAAATATTTTGAGGTATATACCGAATGATTTATTTAACATATAATACTCATTATTTTCATTTTTGAATATATTCGTTTTACATAATTTTACGGCGTTAAAAGCATAATTTAAAAAAAATATCTTATTCTATATTTTATCGATATAATTTTTAAATTCATATACGTTTTTAATAACAACATATATATTTAATTCCTATAATTTCAAACAGAATATTTTTTTGAGTACTTTGATATAAACAAATCAAATTTTGGACGAGTAGTTTATGAGATGAATATTTAAAGGTTCTATATTATGTCAATATAATAATATATTATAATATACAAAGTTTGTGAAATGGTTAGAAACTAAAACATTTCAAATATTAAATTGGTTTAAAAATTTAAACTTTATTACTTATAAGTTCAAACGATTTCAACTCGTTTTAATTGCCTTGAAATGGTTGAAATTGAACTGAATAAATAATAACTAATGTTTAAATACGGGCGTAAAATATATGTTATTATTACTTATTCTTCTTGTGTCAATACCTTTGATTTTGAAATTCGTTCATGTAAAGTTGATTTTGTAATTTTAATAACTATTTATGAAATTATGAATATTAAAGAAACTATTTATTTTATTTATGATAATTGGGTACAATCTACGATTAAAGTACAACTCATGACACACAAAATCTAAATATGAAAGATAAAAGGTAAATAATGTTAATTTTTAAAACGTTTTTAATACATTTTTACGTGGTACTTAATCGGTTAAAAGTTAATGCATAGAACGTTTTAACCTCATTTATTTTTAAAACATTTTGGTTTCAAACCTTTTTATCGGTGTAAACGATACAATATATATAAATACCTATAAGTATACTTTACTCTTTACTATTGGGCCGACTAGAGACAGCGACAACAACAGCTGTGGCTTCGGTGACATACTGACATATAGATATAATATTATAGGTGTATAATAATGGATAGTTTATAATAATATTATAATCGTACTGTGAAGTCACTGTTCCGGCGGAAGTGTCGTTCGAGTTAGGAAACGAGCGGATGTTCTAAAACCGCGGTTGAACGAGCGTGAACCGAGAAAGCGTGCAAAAATGACAAACTACTCGAGCCGTAATAATATCGTTTAAATACGTTTTGGCGTGCGTAATGGAATAAAAAAACGACAAACGCAAATACAATATATAACTAGTGCACGCGTGCGCTGCGATTTCACGAATTAATAATAATTGTTATACCGTCCGACCGAAAAACTTCTCCGCCAGAATAAATAAGTCGTTCTTCGCGACTAAATCCGCTGCGATACACCTACCAACTAGGTAGTGTTACCAGCCGATATCTCGGCCCTACAAAAACGATTTATATTCCGATCCGGTCTGAGACGATAGATATATTATTGCAATATTGGTTAAAACTGCTACAACTGTAACTAAAAATGTAAATCAGCAGCGTACTCTCTAATACTCCCCGGAGTAAAATATTTTTTATCACCAGTAATAAATGTACCAATAGTACCACAATAAATGACATAATACTATATAGTATAAATAGGTTGGGCGTTGGGTTACAGAGATTCTGAAACAACAATATTATATCAGTGTTCGTTAAGGATTTGCTACACCAAAAAAAACTATTTCACGATTACAACTCTTTGGTTCAGTTTAGGGCAAAGGCATCTACTATAAATTTTATAAAGAAGAATATTCTTGTGTATTAACTGGACAGGTTTTTCATATTTACATTTTTGAATAAGTTATTAATGATTAAAAATAATCAACATTTTTTAAAATTAAAACATGCTTATATTTATAAAAAATCTAAATATTAAAAATCTAGCCGGTCAATGCACAGGAAATAATCTTCTTTATAAAATATATAATAGATTTCTTTACCTTAAATTGAATCAAAGAGTCGCAATCGTGGAAATACGGAATATCTTTGTTTCTATATTATGCGAGAGATAAACAGAGGAAACAAATGTTGCTATAGCGGCCCCTTAATGTTTGGGTATTTCAAAGGTGTATAATATTCGTTCACCCATAAATTTAATACTAAATAGTGCATATTATAATATATATTATATATATTTATATAATTTACTAGCATATTAATATTTAGTCGACACTATAACTGTCGTCGACATATTGTCTATATTTTTAGGCGATTTAAATATTGGGAACCTCAGATGCATTCCGTTAATATTTATAGCGATGGCAAGATATATTTAAAAATGTTTATATGTACATTAATTGAACTCTTTTAAATTTCCATTAACGAAAAAACTTTTCAAGCTTGCGATGTTTAGTAGATATACACATAAACGTTTGAAGCACAAACTTTTTGTTCATTTATGAAAACGGAAAAGAAACATCTTAAAAGTTACTTCGATTTATGGAAATTTTCATCGTAACGAAAATAAAACTACATAAATCCATCTGTAATATTTAATTTCCAAAAAGGAAATAAGTTAGTTGAGCTTTCCCAGCGAGTATAAAAAATAAGCTGTCGTGATTCGATGTAGCAGAGGATGGCAAAACTAGAATGCGACACTACTATAATAGTTTGATTGAATTTGTGTTTATTTGTATAGTACCTTTGTTGGATATTAAAATAAGTAAAGCTGTATACAATTATTTATTTGTGTTTTTAATTTCAATTCAAATCGATGATAAAATAAAAACACTAAAACCGAAAAAAAGAAACAGAAATGTAGTGGCATACCTAATAATTATAAGTTTAAAACATTAAACATTGTTCAATAGCATTAGTGAATATAATATGAACTGGGGAAATTGGAAGGGGAGCAATCGTAAAGCTCATATAATAAACACCTAAGCCAATAAAAGGCAATTGTTAAGTTAAACAATAGGGAAAAATAATACGTGATTGTTCTACAATAGAATAATTGTTTTTTTCAACTGTAGAACGAGTGTTTTTGATATATCAAACGGCGTGAGAGTCGTAAAATGGTTTTCCGTTTTGGATTTTCATTCGGCGGCTGCTGCGCCTAAGTCATAGCCGTTTTATCGTACCGTTGTCGGTAATAAAGGTCCATCAAACATATATTTATAGACGGTTCTATAGATCTATAACTATAGTATAATAAATCGAATAATCTGATGTTAGATGTTAGATCAACCCAGTTAACAAATCACACGAAAACAACGAAAATATCATAATAAATAAAAGCAAAGTAAAAAAAAGGGGAAAGGACCGGATGCGATCATAACAACTCCGTCAGAACCTCATCGTAGTAAGAATGTACTTTTATTGTCACTAACTCACAGCCATACACATAACTTGATTAATGTGGGCTATACATTTTGAGAAGCATTGCCTAAGCGATATACGTGTGCACGTACCCGCAGGCGCGAGCACTGAGTACACACAAGGTGTTTGTCGTAAATGATGCGGCAGATGCGGGTTTTCATAAAAAATATACTATACATATAGGCGGACTAATAAGTAATGACGAAATGTTGTAATGGCGATCGACTGCCACTACAATAACGGGCGATGAGATCGACCGCATAGGTATCCAAAAGCTACAACCTGTTGTCAATTACACATTTTCTTCTCGACTCGAAATCGTACATATTATCATTATTATAGATACGTTTGACGTGAACTTGTTGTATCTATCATTAAATTATATTATAACTATGACTGTCGTTGACGAAAACTACACTAGAGCGCAGGACACGTGTCCCATCAAATCGACTTTACACCGCAATTGAATAATGACACGCGGAAAGCATCGGTATATTATATAGGTCATATGGGGTAGTTGATAGTTACCTGGCTGTGTACAAGCGAAATATAAAACGCAAATCATACAAATGTCACACATTTAAATATCTCTAAAGTATATACAGTGGTATGGAGTTACAACATGTTTTGTTTAATAAAACATACCTATTGCCTTATTGGTACCTATAATATTTCATTAGAAAACATCACACGCACTCGTTCGGAACGATGTAGGATTGCGAAGCCAATAAAAACAATTTTAAAGTTACGGTTATGCAATGATTTCGTTATTGTTAATCGTTTTTGTTAATTATGGTGAACAACAAATTTGTAGCAATACAAAAACCAGGTAGTTGGTAGGTACCTTACAATAAATGATTTTCAATTCAACGCGTTTAACCCACTCTGTAAATAATACGCGTATACATAATATATAGGTACTCTGCAACACAGTGAGCGAATTCGTTAACAACCGCGAATTTTTTTAAACAGCATTATTTTAAAATCTGACCCAATTTTTGTGTTGTTAGATAACAACAATAATACATTATTATTACAACGTCAAAATACAATACTGAATCTCGTTTCCCGCACAAAATTATACATGTATCTATTTTTAAGAATCATTTGCATGGTTATTCTTTAAAGACAGTTCGTATATAATACCTTTTTATTATAAACTCGTTCACTTTTAAAACCCCTCGAAAAAAAAAGAAGAAAATTCGTGAAGAAAAATCCTCGAGAGAATATTAAAGTTTTGCGAAACCAGCTGAAATAATAATTTTCAGAAAGCGCGAGCGCGTGTATTGAAAAAACAAAAGTGAATAATATATATTATTATTCATATTTCGAGGAGCAGAGTAGTAAGGGATGCCGGAGAAAGTAATGCTGAAAAAAATTTGTAAAAAAGGTGTTTGAAAAAATGAAGCAATTAATATATAATATTTTACAACTCAGTAAAATATTTCAAAAGAAAAAAGAAAATCTTTGAATGCTTAATTGATTCTGATGGCCAAATATAACATATAGGTATTATTTTATACGAATTATATAATTATATACAGGTAATAGAAAAGAACTGTTGAATAATAATATATTACTAATCGAAAAATATTCCGAGTCAATGTTAATAGTTAATACTTTAATAATTCATGTTTTACAAATCACATTAAATCGGTTAAACATAAATAATAGCAATAATTACGTATATAGGTTATTTCATTCGATATACACGTTCGGTTTCTTATAATTTATTATCGAAAAGGGACTACGATGAGTCAATAAAACGCATCAATTTCACTGTCTTCGTACTGTTTCTCGTCCTGCTCGGTGCGGTGTTAATGTTGAAAAAAAGTATTAATCCAATAAGAAAGAATTGCCCGCAGCGGGGTGGAGTCATTTTTCATAATCTTTACAACGAAAACTTATAGTGTCGGGAAATAAATTACGGTGACAATAAACTACATCTAACGTTGAGCACAGATACTATATATTTTGTGACAAATGATTATGGCATCCTCTATTATTATTATGTTATTGTATACGTGTAACGACGAGTAGCCAAAAGAAATCATCGGCATTGAAATAATAAGTTTTATCATCCAACGTTTCTGCGGATAATTTTCACGTGTGCACAAAAAGTGTCGTCGGATGTAGACGGGTTAAGTTCAAAAAGCACGGAACGTTGGTATGTCAGGAACATTACCACGAATATTATTATACCTGAGTAATTCTAATATGATTTCATGGTCAGCAGAGATATTTTTCAAATTAATTTCATACAGCCACATTGTCTAAGTCCAAATTTCATATTTTTTCTTCGAAAACAAAATATACTCTAACGTTTTTTATAATCAATACCGATAGATTATTTTTTCACACATATTTATTTATTTACTTAGAAAATGCAACTGTGATATTTATCAATCTATTCCATCTAGTTATTTTTCAATGCGCAACAATGAACTTGTAAGCAATTGAATCTATATAAAGAAAATAATTAATTTTATCCAATTATTATTTATATTGTGGCATTCCAAAATTACCTACGAAACAATACAAATACCGAATGTGTAATAAGCTTGTGTTATTTTCAAAACTCGCGTTTAAAAATAATATAGATTTGTGAAATATAATATATCGTTGAGCGAAATGGTATTTACGATTGGTTATCATTTTGTATAGAAGTAGCAAACCTTCATGAAATACATTTTAAGAAAATAATGAAATCACCATGAAATCACCATTGGACCGCCCGCCAGCCGACGGACTTTGACATCGCACCGTATTATTATAATGTTATCGTCATATATGCTATTATGGTATGTATTATTTTGGCCTCAAAATGTTATAGTTGCCGCTTGCCGACGAAATTTCCACATTTGCGTTATTTCCTCTGTATGTATATTTTTAATTATGCCGTTTATTTTCTCGACCGGAAACGTTGTGTCGAAACTAGAATAATTATCACGCACACACAACTGCGCATAAATATATGTATGTAGGTATGAGTCCGGTCGGACCGGCGCATGAGAACTATAATATTATAATATACGCTTATAACATCATAAAAGAAATCCCAATCACAATTATTATTCATCATTATTTTATCATTTTATTACCACTCGCACACGCGATACGCGGACATTATAAACTATGCGCTACAGTTCTGTACTATATACAATAGTAATAATAATAATATATAGGTAACGTATGACAACAGACGAGATATATCTCTCGAATGGACGAATCGATAAAATGTGCGGGGCGACGCGACGTGTAAAAAAAGAGAAAGAAAATAAATAAATGAAAACAATGCGCATATATTTTGCCCGGATCCGCCGTCAGTTAAAACACAATAAATTAAACGCGACGAACGGCGCGTGTAAATTATTATACGGGGTGAGCGGGGTAGTAAACCTCTATATCATCAAATTATTTTATTATTGTTATACCGGCTGATTGAGGCGGCGACGAGTAACGGTTTTCGTCGGATTGCATTGCACCGGTGCCGTCTGGTACGCGAACGCGTGCATATAATAATATAATATAATAATATATTTTATAATACCTGCGGCGGTGGCGCGTGGTCAAGGTGGAGACGACACCTGCGCTTTAGAAAATAAAAAAATTTCATTCTCTCCTTCTCTATAGTCGAACGGTAGGTACGATGTGTATGATGTGTACATATATATATCATCCGAAGACCCGTCAAAGACGACGGCCACCACCTGCCCCTCCGGGTTGGCTTTCACCTGCCCCTCGGTCGTCTTAGCATAAGAAACGCCGTGACAGTAGTCGGAGACTTATAATAATATTATAAAATGCATACTAAAGAATTAAATTGTCTCACGCGTAATGACTATTCAAAACTTACGCGATATTTTTTTTAATTATTATAATTATTAATTAAGTATCAAATATCAGTAACAGATTACTGTCAACACGTATTCATTGGCTGTTAGAAGATGTTCGTCAATATCGTTTTGCACAAATAAGTCAATCTTTTTCAATAATACGTTTTAATAATATTTTAATAAACGCAATAACGACGACTACCTGTCTACCTGTAATTATATTATGTGTAGGTACTTCAGAACGAAAATGTTTATATATATATCCGGGCGTTACTATGGTGATTGTAATTTGAAAGCACGCAACTGCCGCTCAAACCCTGAAAGGGAATGATTGTTGATAATCTCAATTGACAAGGGCGGGTTGCAGGAGAACGCTATTAAACCCGTTCGGAAAACAAAATTATTATTTATCAAAAACGAAAAATTGTTCGACTCTATACTATACGGTGGTTTCGAAGAGCACGCGTCATATTCTCTCGTATATAATAATATTGTTTACGTTTCGTTTTTTTTTTTCATTATAGAACATCGCCATTGTCGGGTCTTGTTTGGTTTATCAACGAAAAATCGTCCCGAAAATCGTATAAAAAATTTCGTTTTCCGCGAACACAAAACATCGTCGTTGATCATCATAGTTTACACTTGTGTGTCCGACGACTGTACGTGGTAGTTTATCACGGCCACAATCAGTGTCACGAGACGACGACGATGATGATGATGATGATAAAAATAATAATAATAATAATAATAAAGATGATGATGATGTTGATGATGATGTTGATGGTGATGATGATGATATCCAATAATATTATATTATTTATGTTTGTATATTGTTTTTCTTCCGTTTCAGTATTTTATAAACAAACATGTTGCTACGATATAATCGACTAAAATAGGTACGAATATTTTTACGATGATTTGCCAAAACTACGGTAATAATATAATATAATATTATAATATACTACACATGGCGGCAGTTACAATGTTATTTTTCATCGTCAACCGTTAAGGAATTTCGTACCATCAGTTTAATAATTTCGTGATGTAAAAAAAAAGATGTAATAGCAGTAATAAACCATTAAAAGCTGTATATATATATATATATATGTGCATATGAACTACACAATGAACTTGTTTAACTCGAACCTGTGTGTGTAGGAAGTACTCGTCAATTGATATAAACATCATTGTATTCCGAAAGATAAAAACGCATTCATCGCTATCAGATTGAATAGTCAAAAGTAAAATGTGTTTCCTTATATAGGATCATGATAATATCCATCGTACAGCTTGTATTATGCGTGTAAATACGGTATGTTTGATACGGAACGACTAAATCATTCTGCGAGAAAAATATCAACTCTACCTCTTGTATGTACACAAAACTGAAACTACGAGGTAGGTAGTACTTTAGTAGATATATATTGATTTTAAACCAGTAACATACAAGGTAATTTTGACTATCAAAATCAAAATTCGAACAAGCGGCTTATGAGTTATTTAATTGTGTATATATAATGAATATGTATATTATATTGGATTTAGAAAATTATATCGAATTTTAGTATTCGATATAAATATTATATCTATGTATCTTCGTTCAAATTTTAAATTAAGTATCTACATCAACATTCTCAAAAAGAATTATTACGTATTAGATTTATATAGTGAAAAATGTCATTGGAGTCGAGTCCAAAAAACGTCGTCACCCTAATTTATTGGAAATAATAGCATCTATATTATATTGACAAATACCCAAACACTGCAGCGGCTAGCTCGCAGGATGTAGAGTATAGGTATATATATAATGCATAATAAGTAGGTATATAGTGTACTCTGGCGCTGTTTCCGGGACAATATCCGGTCAATACGGTGGCTTTTGTCATCGGGGACGTCACCGCGCGTGATCCCCCCACGGGAATGAAATACAAGAAAAACCATTTCTCACGGTGAAAGTGGTGTTCCGCGCTCACACACACTACACACACACATTGACGTATTACTATATATATATATATATGTATATAGTATTATAGTAATTCTTCTTCGAGTCTGTTCCGACAGTCGTCGGTTTGTCGTGGGCGAGCCCGGCTTCGGTACAAACTATGCGAGTATTATATTGTGTTCTGGGGCATAGTGTAATGTGTGTGTGTGAGTGTATGTGTATGCAGTGCATCACGGAACGGTCGAAATAAAAATGAGAGAAAAATAAAAACCCATATAATACCTATACGGTATTATGCTCATACTGCAAAGAGACAAGCAGTGAAACGACTACGATGACGACTGTAGAACTGCTACAATACGACTGCGACTGTATAATATTATATTATGCACCTATACAATCGTTTATACGCGTGCCCCTCCGCCGTCAAAAAATAAGTCTTTGTCTCCGAGACGCATCGTCGAGGAAGTCGTGCCCGTTGACTGCGTTCGGAGGCCACGCACCGCGCACGGTAGGTAATACGTATAGCTGGTTGATGGTATATAGGTACCTCCGATATAGCTATACTTCACATACATGGTTGCGCGCGATTCTCGGTGAAATTATGTTATTATTGTTGTTGTTGTTGTTGTTGCCGTTGCCGGTCGGTTAACCGACTACGTTCGCCATCGCGGTCTTCTCCTCCTTATACCATATCTTCCCCACCATAATCATACTTGCACGACTGTAAACATTCCACGGCTGTTCATATATATATATATATTGTATAAAGTGTAAGTATATATAAAACATTGGTTTATCCAATTTGTCTTATAATACACCCGGCAGGTATCATTAAAGTCATCCATAGAGTTATCCATCGTCACTGTGATAAAACTGCCATCCACTCATATCCTTTCACCGTCCTTCCTCCACTACGAATCTTTTGCGAGTAAAGGCGTGGATCGAGCGGTGAAGAAATAAAAGAAAAAGAACGCGGCGTTTAAAATAGAGCAAAATTGTAGCTGAACAACAGGCCGACGATGGACGGTCGTGCAACGTTTAATTGGACCAAATTGCTATATCGGCTTGTGCCCGCCTGTCTGTTCGTATACGTATATTTTATGTATACACATATATATATATAAACGTGTGTGCGCGTGTGCGTGTGCGTGACCTTTGGGCTCAATAAATAAAACACCGGGTCGGCCTGCACGTTTTGTTAACCCCTGCGCGGCCGATCGAGTTATACACATTACGCACCGCTGTTTCAAGATTTTCGTTTCAAGTTTTGTGGTATCGTGCGCATTGCCGCGTTATAATGTGTAGTATTATATCGATACCACACTCGCATTGTACGAGCCCTACTCCGAAAACCGACGGGTCTTCACGCCGAGGCGGTTGCGGTCGGTGCGTAAAACCTCGACGACGGTGTCGTGTGCAGCAGTCGGTGTGGATTATATATAATACGTACAACAGAGTACGACATAATAATAAATCATTATATCGACTCCGCGTTGGAGCTGTGCACGCAGCTAAGAGTAAACCGTGAATCGCGGATAAACCGGACCGGATCACACGGCAAGGTGCCTGGGAAAAACTTCCGATGGGAATATATTCTCGGCGTTTAAGTAGTCTGTAAACGAGTACGCGAGCACCGTGCGAAAAGCAGCCTATGAGGTGCCCGACGGCGAACTCAAAACCGTTTACTGGTCAGTTTTCGCATTCCACCGCAAATATAATTGTTTACTCGAGAAGTCGAGAATCATCGCACTATTTCTAGACATACGCCAATCGGTTGCGAATATTTAAACATACAGTCCTAGTCGTCGAGAATTTAGTCTCGTACGTACCTCGTGGTACGTGCAGTCCGTGTGTCAATACCGGTGGATGACATAATATCATTATGTAGGTACGTTGTATGCGTACTTCTTCTTTAAATGTATAAGGTTGCGAATCCGCCACAGCGATGCGATTAAAATTTAATTACCATCGTGCGTAAGACGTGTGTACTGCAACAACCGATGCGGCAGCAGTCGCGCACTAAGTGACGTGTACCGGTCGGATGTTTATTATACCGATTTATATTGTTATGTATATGACCTCGGTCAACGGCCTAACGACGATTGCCCGTGTTCCGGAACACTAATGAAAATTTAATAGATTACATACGACTGCATCAGCAGCGACAGCGATTAAGACGGAATACGAGAAAGGAAAAAAAAATATCATCACTGCGCCGTCACGAGATTTTTCGTGTACACCGCCGTTTTTAGGACTTTGGTGAACGGTCTACGGGTCGCCATATTATAATAATAATAATACGAAATTACTTTTATTATTATTATTATTATTATTATTATATAGGTGGGTACGTGCCGAATCATCTTTTCGTGTTTTTGCAGCCGCGCGATGCTGCACACGCGCCTATACGGTCTGTCGGAATCGATATATAATAACAACCGACAGATAAAGCGTCGTCGTCGTAGTCGGCGGCGGCGGTGCAAGCGGCGTACGGTCGCCCCCGGGGCCATAAATCAATAGGGCCTATATATAATATATATACGTGTGTGTACCCGCTTTGACCACATGTCAGGTATATATTATATCGGTCGTACGGTTTCGGATTGCCTCGGTGCAGAAACGGTAGTGATATAAAACGAGCCGGGGAAGATATCGTGTAAATGTGTGTGCGTGTGCGCGTGTATGATATATGCATTATACGTGAAAAAAAAATGTATTTAGTAGTCTGGCACGCGCCTTCAAAGACCAGGTGCTCCGGAGGTCTTTCCTATATGCTCTCACACATGTCGTCTATACCAGCTGGTACGACGACGCCGCCATCGTCGCCACTGCCGATCGTATGATGTATACACTTATAATAGCCGTATGGGCACACACAACGGCTCTTTCAGCGTTTTGTTTCGTACGTACACCGACAATATCAGTATAATATCTATTTATTCGTATTATTATATTATTTTGGTTTCACTGCAACGCATCTCGCTATTCAAGGTCAATGGAAAAAAATTAAAACTACCGCCGTGGGAACCGCACAGACGACGATGACGACGACGACGAGCCGCTGACCTCTTTTTTGAGTTTTTCCGAAGTACAAACGAGCCTATATAATATACAGTGCCACGCTACGTTCGTTTCAACTAATACACGAAAACTATAAGACAAATCAAAAGTGCACGCGCCGTCTAATCTTCGTAACGTCACGAGTAATGTATAATATTACATACCGTACACACGTGGTGTTTTTATATCGAGTGGAGTGTGTCAATACAATTTAGAACCATTGACTTGATAATGGGAATCACGTATTAAACTAATATAATATGACCTCCTAATGACAGATCGGCCAGAGCGTTAGTTTTAATTGCGTGAGAAAATAAAAAATGCTAAAAAGGGATAGAGAGAAATCGAGAGTTTTTCAAACATATATAATTATACTACGACTTAGTATGAAGTATCTATACTTATTAATAATATTATATAGAAAAAACAATACAAAACAAACCGCCGTCACTGTACTATTTTATACTACCGTATCGATCATATATAGGTAATAATATGAATAATGCATTATGTACAATATTGTGTAACGAAAAAAACTAACGTTCAAACATGATTGACGTGCGACGACCAAATATCTCGTGCGGTTCACTGTGAGACACGACGCACAGATCTCTGCGAGCGTTCCGTTTATATATACAAGTGTGTTATATATTTCGACGATTTACCAGTAAAGCATCGTTAGGGGCGCTTGATTTTTGGGGTTGTACGTGAGTAAGAACATAAATGTAAATCATAATATATAATATATGAGTGTATATATGCACTCATTTATATACATATATAGTTGTGCGAAAATACGGATAAACTATACATATATATTATATTCATGTATATACAATGTATACGATACAGTTTACGATATTTTATTATTATTATTTTGATATACGGCCGGAGAGGCGTTCGCCTTTTCGGCTAGCCCTCGCGGCGGCGGCGGCGTAGGAATAAATTTCAATATTTATTTTTCGTAATTGGCCGCAGCGCGCCCGTAACCGCACACGCACAGAACACCGCCGCCTGCCGCTGTTAAATTTCGTCGTACATAGTACACGGTCCAAGTACAGTCGTAGCGCAGTGAAGGCGCGGCGGCGGTGGATCGATAAACGGCGCGCGCGTTTTACCCACAGACAGTAGCTTTTCGAAATGCTTGCGCCAAATCAGCTTTCCGAAAAAACCGAATCACTGTTGTAAAAAAAAAAATTCACACGAAGTATATTTGTCGTACGCCGCAATAGTCTATTATCCGCTCTCCATTCACCCGCGATTTTGCGCACGCAACGTCGTGGTTTTAAATAATTATATCTGAATATATAAATCCAAGTCTAATTGTAATGCAATAGTCAATATAGGATACCTCTGGGCTCTCTGTAGTTATTCTCAAACATTCCTACCATCGGGGAAGTTCACCGATTGAACTCGCTACCGACGGCTGTAATATGTCACTTCAAACTATCGCCACGCTTCATAAATCCCTTATATTCTCACATCCTGTTGACTCTCCTACATATGAGGATAAAATGAAAATGGCCGAGAGATGCTTTACGTTAATTATTTTACAGTGGCCGATCTTGGAGGTGCAGCAGTATATAATTCGTCGATTGTGTGAAAAAATAGTATACCGTCTACACATGAAAAAATACGCTTGTAAATTATCGGATAGTTGTTATAACTTGTGTAAATGCTAGGCATACCCTCTCTGAACAGGAAGAATGGAAATTTATTAACAGTAATAGGTGGTGCGATTAAACTTATACATTAATAATGTTATATTAGGTAAAAAAAAAAACGCGAACAATAGATAGCGCATAGTGTTCTGAATTCTACAATGCGAATGAAATCTTTAACACTACTCTGTTTTCTTAGTGTATTATTTTTTGCGAAATACATTATTTTCTTTTACGCACCGAATAAGAACTTAAATTATTCGTTAGTAATGTCGTTTTGCATTGCTCTTGACGACAGTTTTTTTTTCAAATGATACGCGATGTGCCGCAGGTACTTACGTTTTATCATTTTCTAATGTATTTAGATGAAAAATAATAAAACTCTTAAAATATTATACAACGCGCGCGCGTTGTTCTCGTGAGAGCTCTACGACAGTATATGGTATTAGCATCGACTCAGGGGAATATTATTATATTATATATATAAATATACATAATTATTATTATAACATGTATTTAGCACTTTCACTGCGCTGTCGGAGTCGGATTTTTATCATTGGTTTGGAAAAGAATCGGCGAATAAAAAAAAAAATACAAAAATAAAAAACTACGTGTTTTGAACAGCTGTCATTCTATTAAAGTGGTAATGTTCATAATTATTTTTGTTGATCGATATTATGAAGTACCTCCATAAATATGCATAAATATAAATGAGGAACGAGGGTTACATTTACATATATGCAATACATGTATACCGAACGCGAGTCGGTTGTAGGGAATCGTTATTAATTTTACATCGTATTCTGTTGTTAAACTTATACCAACGTCAAAATACACTTATGATAACTTAGTGACTTCATTTTATCACCCGTATATACTGTATATACGATGGGTAAGTTCCAATACTATTATAATATGCTAACAATTCTCGGGCGTGTCGAGATTTAAATTTTATAAAATAATTATATTATAATATTGTTTATAGCGTCAATTGCATACTTTAACATTACTACATTAAACCCGTCACTATAATAGCCGTAGTCAATCGTCATATATTATTAACAAGATAGTAATAAATTAATAATGTCATTCTAATCTTTCATTTGAGACTCGGGGAAATTCGTAATCTCCAATGCAGCGTTCATATATAATATTATTATTATATTATACCTAGATATTTTAAAGGTATTCCCGTCGAACATATCAACGTCATCGTTGTAATCATCGCGCTTCAGTCGACTTCTACATAATATCGTATCATACAGTATATTATTATTATTATTATTATTATATCGACTGATAATATAATTACTCATTGTCCCATACACATATTATATTATACTATTCCATCTAGACCACCGACATAATAGTATATACATAACATTGTTTGATATAGATATATATGTGCGCATAGTAGATATAACTGTGTGTTGACTTTACTGTTTGTCAAGAGGAGCTGATGTATAACGTAATATATACGCGTGTAAGTATATATACATATATATATTATACACAGAGCCTAGGAGGAAAGAACTGACACGAGAAAATATAATACGTCTTATGATATGCCGCGCAATAGAGTATTATATTATATATGTTGTAGGCGAACGCATCTCGTATACAGTGTGATTCTTTTTACGTAAGACACCCAATATGTCAAAAACTTATTAGGTTTTTGAAAATACTTCTTTTTTATACAATACTATTAAGTAATTACAAAATATATATTTAATATATTTTTATCGTTATCATTTTTAAATTTGAAATAACACTTTGAACGAGTAAGAACTCCACAAATTGTCTGTGTATTACTAACTCCAACTATATAAACTTTAAATTCGTTTAACTCAAACAATACATTCGTTTAAAAATTAGATTGTATGTATCAAAAACTCCAAAAACTGGTTTTTTTTAGAATAAAAGATAAAATGTACTTTGTTATTCAAAAAAGTAAACAACTTTAAGGATGATAAATAATCAGTATGTAAAAAAAATTGTTTTCAAAAATATTAATAGTTTCTGAAATAATTAGATAGTGTCTACCGTTAAAAAATCATCCTGTACATATACAAATATATACATATAATATCGTACACCGCGACCAGCATCTGCGCGGTGGGTTAATTTCGAACGATGACGATCCGTCGTAAACGCTTTTAATCAACCGTATCTCGTGAAATTCAAACAACGTCGCGTAATGGTTGTTTTGCATTACGCCACGCATTGCCCCACTTGTATTCTTTCGAGAGATCCTAAAGAATAATAATATAATATTATAGTTGTAACAGCACTCGGAAGACTATACGAATTTATTGTTATTATTATTTCATGTGCTGACATTAAAAAAACATTTAAAATTAAAATTGATTTTATCGTCAGATAATGTAATGAAAATTATTATTCACAGACTACGGTGGCTGTGTCCCGATACATAATATTCATACAATATATACGGCAACGATATTGGCATGTTTAAACGTGTTTGGTTTCTGTATATACGTCGAAATGTGAGTTCTTAATGTCTCACGAAATGATCCCTAGTCGTTCAAATACTCAGTAGTATATGTTTAATGGTCAATTTTCAACGGAATATTCACAATCAAAATGTATAGACGATGATAACGACGAAGATGATGATGATAATAATAATAATAATAATAATAATAATAATAACAATATTGCGATCATGTACCACGCCTCATACATTGATGGGCTCGACGCGACGACGAATATAATTTTCCAGTATGAAATAATTTCGCACGTGCACTTAATATCGCCGTCATCACTGACGTCTAGAATAATTCCCGATTACGAGTACATTGGTTGGGTACACACGGACGCTGCAGCTATGTCGCCTTTTCGAGGGTGCGCACTATTATACGTATATAATACTATTGTTGCACGATCGATTCGCTGCCATTTACGACGATATTCGAAATTGAGCTCTGAATAACGAATCTAGGATTTCGTTGGACTTGGTGTTGGCGGTGGGACACCACGTCCGTCGCACTACGCGTACCACACACCGTGTGCCACTCGTATAATGTTATTATTATAATGTAAGTGCAGTTACAACTCACGTACCTATATATATACAGTATATACTTTTATACATTGTTAAATCCGCCGAATTCCATCCTTTTAGTGTCGGAGTCAGCGAAATGTCTTCGTCGCGAGCAAAAAACATACAAATAGAACGCGTATGTGTAATACATAAAACGAGTATTCAGCGGTGGCGTGTAGCGAAGAGGGAGTAAAAAAAAGTTTCTCGATACGTGGTATAAATGCGCAAACGGATACCGGATTATGCGTTCGCTATATATGTGATACCAGCGTGTGAGTGTGTGTGCACCGTGTTATTATCCGTTTCGGTACGACGGGTCCGAAAACGCGAACACACGAGTATCCGTTTACCTGTATTGCGTTATAATCGCGAGACTGTGTCTTCCCGACAACGGCAAAGACGTTAAGTCTCATCCTCGCGTGCCCTTTTCCTTTATACTAATATATATATATATATATATATATACATATTATTACACTTATATTTATTCACGTCGCAGACGGATTCATGTTTTTCGACACGGTAAACTCACTTGCGCACATACACGCGCATACATATACGCAGGACTTACGCGTGTGTATTTTCGAGCACAAAGTATTGATCGGTCTAGATATAGTAAAAATACTCCGGAAGTCCCTTTTGGGATTTTGGACGTAGGGCATTCGAGAGTCTAAACATAGTACCGCTCTTTCTATCACATATTATACATTTGATATCATCATATGTGTAATATGGAATATAATATATATTGTTATATAATATATCTAACGTTATATACATTGAATGCCATCCTGTCGGTCGATGCGCTGAGGCCGCCCTGGGAATCGGCCGCGCAAAATATCAAAACCGTTTAAGTGATATTAATGGACCGCGTGGGCAAACTGAATAAATAATAGTAATAAAAAAAAATATATAGAAAAAAATAAACATTGCTCGCTACCAGCCACAGTGTATTTGACCGATTGCAACGACGACGTTTGTAGTGCAGGGGACATAATATATTTTAAGTGTACCGATTCGCGTGAATACCACAATAATGGCTGTGCATATGCACACGTATGGTTACTCCTGTGTGATCGTTGGTTTGCAGAGGACGAAAGTAAAAGTCAAACATTTTCACTCTTGATTTGATTTCATAAAAAACTTTTTCTACAGAAAATACAAATATTTTATTTGTGTTCTATAGATATTCTTATTTCCATTGTAACTTTTAACGTACAATATCTAAAGATCTTTAAATCTTAAAATTACAGCAACTCATCGTTTGAAAAGGATAAAAATAAGCTACAGTCAGAAGTCGGTAGAAAGTTTCATCTAGGGATATTACTATTATTATTATTATAATTTCCAATTTTAAGTGACAAAGAGAATATTTTAATAATTGTTGTCGTTTTCTTATTTTAGGAATGACCGTTTTAGTGTATAATTATAACCACCAATATATTTTATAACGTGATAATGTGATAAAACGTTTAACATTTCATACCCTAGTAAATGTCCTGCTTAAAAATCAGTTCTTTTTAGAAGTGTTTACGTGCAAATTGTATTTTTTCAAAAATAGTCAAATTTGAATGCATCTCTCTAAAAAATGCACCACATAAAGTGTTGGTTATTGATAGAATACATAAACATAGACAAAGAAAATAAAAATAAAAGAAAACATGCTATAGTGTTCGTCGTAGGAAAATAACATTAAAATAAAATAACAATAATAATAATCAAAAATCAAAAAAAAAAATCTATACTGTCGTAGGTGTAGAGATGACCGAGAGCTTTGGGGCTTAGATGATAGTAATATACATGTGCACGCCCAAACGTTGAATAATAATATGCCCACACGTCGTGCAGAGGTGTACTCTCGTCAGTGGCATCACTCCGGTCACGTTTTGTTTATAGACGCCAGTGCTGTTCTTTTTATTTACCACATATTCTATGCCGTATACTGTTATTGTGGAATTATGTATAGAAGACCTAAATAGTGTATTAGTTAAAATATAAATAAAACGATTATGAATTTTCATGCGATATAAACTATACACTGCAGTGCCACCGAGCGTTTATAAAACACCGCAAACACTATATTTACATAAAAAGATTAATGTTTATTCGATGAAATATAATTATTGTACACACAGTTTTTTAGATTGAACGTAAAACTCAACGCGCGTACTTTCGGTTATATCCATTATTTTTCACGCCTATAAAATAATATGCGCATAAATATTATAGTGTTATGTACAGATATATAAATCCTATAATACGTAATATTATAAAATCAATATATAAAATATTGTTGGCGTTCAAATCAGTCATCGTCCCAAATTCAGAGTTTAATACAATTTATATATCTATGGATGCATTGTGTTTGTTTACCAAGTTATTCTTACTAATTATAATTTACAAATAATGTATTGTTTTAAAACTCATAATAATGAATGTGTATAATAATTGTAGATAATAATTTTCCTTAAATACAATGTGTTTGATTTAATTTCAATAAATTCATATTATTTAAATTAAGATTTTTTTTAATCGTATCATCACGTGAATAAAAAATATGCAATTTTTAAAGTTAAGTTTGGATTTATTCTCAATATAGAGTTGACAGTGGCAGATTTAACGTCGTTTAGTTGGCAAAATGCTGACAAGGCACTTGCTTATATTATGTTCTGGGCCCACTTAAATTACTGCGAAATGTTTTGTTAAAGGTGGGGATATAGTATTATGACTCACGGATAAGTTTTATACGAGGTCCCTCTCATGGTTTTGTCGACCACCTTTTACATTTTAAATCTATCATTGGGAGTTGATTTAGAAGTAATATAATACAATTAATAGTACAAGTACCTATGCTACAGAATGTTGATCGATTTGTAAATTCTTTTAAACAATTATATTTGGTATGTAGAAAAATATTTAATTCAGAATTTTGAGTAATATTTGTTTAAAATTACTATGTAAAACATACGATTATAAACACAGCATTTCTCTTATTGTATATATTAGAAAAATATAGTATTAATTGTGTGTTGTGCCATATCATTTTAATTTGTAACTGAATATGTAGTGTTTAAGATTATAATATTAAATTAAAACCCCTTGTATGCTAGCAGCTCAATGTAACTTAATTACTACGTGGATATTATAATCAATTTTCATGTTTTTATTTTCCATTTGAAGTATGAGTGTGCTACCGCTATACGTTTTGTTTTGCCCTATATATGTATAACATTTTTAATACGCACAGCTAATATAATGACAGATTTGATTAATAACACAAATACAACTACGATTTTAGTGATAAATAATAATGAATTATTTTATGGTTTGTATTAAATTATAAAAATGTTAGTAAATATATTATGATACACGAAATGACATATTACGACACCGATGAAAATCATTTTGGAGTAACTATGTTTTGGGATGAAAATATTTTGAAAGTTACGCGTGTTATAGCATTTTTATATTTTTTTTTATATAAACATTAAAAATATTATGGCGCCAATAATGTAAAGTGTCGTTATGCTTGATTAAAATTAAATACCAAAAATCAATACAATACTCATAGTGTTCCGACAAAAATTAAACCAGCGCTTTCAAAAAATGTTTGCGGAGAATATTAATTGCTATATCATAATATTTTATTATTCATCCCGTTAAACAGAGTATATTCATGAAAATCATAAAATTCATGCATATATAAATACGAGGTATAAGCGTCAATATTAATTTACACAAATTATCGCGAATACACTGCACGAAAACGGTCACACGGAACGAGAAAAAAAATTCATTTTACAAGAACAGATGCCGTTAAGATCCATCCGTTTTTATAGAATATTACTGTTAGGTAGCTAATTGGACATGTATAATATACGAAACCGATATTTTAAATGAATGCAAATTAATTAAATTGTACTCTGCTATACTTTATTGTACCCGTAATCGGTTCGAATAATTTGTAAGTCAGCACACATAACGTGCATCACGTAAACCTAATACACTAGGTATAATAATCTACGGCCGTACTTAGTTTAATTGGAAAAGTCAATCTACATATTATCTACGTTAGTAACAAATGATATGGATATTTTTAAAATATACGAGCCGCACTGAAACAGGAGATATATACACATCATGGATATCTAATTTTATAGTGTATAGATGTAACGAAAGAAAAAGACAAATAAAAAGATTCATTTTTTACAAGCTTTTATGTTATTACCGCGGTATTGATCGACTTGATACCTTATATATATACAGGTAATATAATTTATACGATTTATATTATTTCAACATATGATATACATATGGTTTACCTATTTAGAATATGAATTTTGGCTAATGTTATTATGTTGCTTTTAGGAACAACGGCTACAGTGCGATCGTGATGCACCGGAAATACGAGATTTGTATAATAATATAATATTATGTTATCGAACATAAGTCGTCGATGGCGGTAGCTGAGCGGCTGCACAGGAACTTCGCGATGTGAACACGTTGCCTATCATCGTCACCATCATAATTATCATCATCGTCATCAACGTACGACGTTGTTCAATTGGCGTTTCGGCTCGTGCTTAAACTGGTTTTCAGAGCTTGACCAGATACGGTCGGTCGGCGGTACATAAAATATAAGCGTACATATAGAATTGTGTATAAGTATATTAAGTGCAGCGTCTGTACATATCGCGTGTGCATAATATATATATATATATATATAGGTACCGTTATAATGACATTTATAAATTTATTATTCGCATGCGTATTTGTTTTTATCGGAAAGAATATGATGACGTGTTTGTAATTATATCAAATTTGTCGTCGTCGTCGTCCCCATCGATGAATTAACTGCTATAGGTACTATATTACCGTCTCGGAAAACAAGCATAATATATAAGATCGAGTTCGTCGAAATAATGTCTACGACAGCAGTGGCAGTAGTAGTGGCGTCATTGTTAGCTATAACTATCCCTCCGGACGGAAACGGCATACGGTGAACGCTAGCACGCGAGCCTCGCTTGCCATATGCCCGTCGTCGCAGCCAAGGGATTTATACGAGTCGATAACTGTACGCGCGGAAGAGTTTACGAGTTTTGTGGTGACGAATATTTTATTTGGTAGATCTGAGTAAAATTTCGAAAAACGTAAATTTTGTTCGTATAATATACGCCAGCGACAGCGTCGACAGAGAGTATACTATATTATATAGTATAATTGTGTTGCGGTCTTTATTTCTGCGTAAATATCACGTATCCACTCGCTGACAGTCGCCCGGCGTAATTAGCGCTCGCTATCGAGTTCGGGGTGCGTGAAAGGGGACATTTCTCGTTTCTTTCGTACAATTTTGTTGTCAGTGACTACATGGGTGGAGGGGAGAAGGTTGCTGGTGTTGTGATAAAAGCCGTGCGCACTCTTGGCCATAACGAGGGGCGAGATTCGATGTGTGTTTGTGTGTGTGTATGTATATTATAGACGTCGTCTCGAGTGGCTTGAGAACGGCAGAGCTGGTCGTTGAGAGAACGTTGAATTATGCGTCGACTGGCGCCCGCCGACGCAGTTAAAGTTTTTATATCATAATCTTCTATATATATAATATATATATATACATACATATATACATTATAATGTATACTCGTGAGACGCGCGACACGAGAAAAAATATTCCAACAAACTACACAAATATTATGTGATATAACCATTATTATCACACGCGATCATGTCGTTGTAACGCCGTTAAACACGCGTGGCTTTATCATCAAAATATTGTCGTGGTGATTTCAAAGACGATCATCACTGCACGGCGCGAATATAATATAAATGATATAATATGCGAACAATGTTTTCATCGCCAGCAGTGTCAAAATCGCTCAAATGTAAAAAAATAATAATAATAAAAAGATCCCATTTCAAAACTAGATCACCCTACGTTGGTATATACATGTAACACGCGGGGCGACAGAGTACAATATAATATACAGGGTGGTGCTTATACTTACATATACAGAGCGAGTCACCCAAAACAGGCGAAACGTACATATATATATATACATACACAGTATACACACACACATAAACTTCTGTCTCGCGAGGAATAACGGCAGCTGCTGCAGCTGACTGCCGACTATATAGTAATACATATAATGTATAAATAATAATATTCCGCGTCGTCTCCGCGCGCCGACGCGTTTAGTATTTTTTTTCTTCTGTGAAATGTTATATGGAAGACTCCGATTTCTAAAATAGTCGGTCGCATCTGAGGGTGCGCATCAATATAATAGTATATAGTATATATAAACGTGTATTAAAATAACGACGAAGACTGTAGCGGCACGAGATCTCCGCGGTAGTCGCACAATATTATAAACGAAGACGGGATATTATTGCGGGACCTATGTTGGTAATTCGGAATATTCCGGTTGGAAGGGTTATTACGAAAACCAGTTATGCAGTATACTACGATGACCGTGTTCCCCCTAGTCACCAGCACACCGACGGGATTATATTTAAGTCGAGTACAATATTTCGACTTTGCTTGTGCACTGGAGACGACGGGATTCTGTGAAATAATAGCATATTATTGCATATCACAGGTATTATGTATAAAATTACATAATTATATACATTGTATACTATTCCCCACGATGCATGTTATAGACAGACACTCGAATATATCCGATAATGATAAATTTCTTGAACCCTCGATGGATGCACTGTTTTTAAGGAGAAGGTTTTCTTTTTCTTTTATTTTACCCGTAGTCGTCGATCGTTTTGAGATCACATCGTCACCGGAAACGCAATATTTTTGACGGGACGCATTATTTTTTTGTTGTTGTTTTGGAGGGAGTCTTGTTAACGCACGCACTCGCGCGTCGAAATCCCGTCACAGACGATACGCGCTCACCCGCCACCGTCGTCGGCAACCACCCCGACGGCGATCAGCTGTTCTCACGGGGAGCAGCAGCTGCCCCTCAGGTGAACACATGTTGCCGCACTCCCCGTGTGCACGTCTTACGAAACTTCGGTGGCACACAATATTATAACATAGGTACCTACCTACCGATAATAACAATAATATTAAAACGTAATTTTTACGACCGTTTCGCTGCAGAACAGAATAATATACGTTGTTCTTTACGCGTTATTCCCGTTCTCATCATAAACTTTGTCAAACGCTCGGTCGTTACGTTTTACGCCTCGTGTTTTGGCAACCACTGGGCGTGTGTATATTTGAACAGCGTATCTGGCGGACCGTGAACGACTGGTAATTAGCGCCGAGGTGGGATCGCGCGCGTGTTAGCTGCAGCCTGCAAGTATTGTAATGTTGTGTACACGGTAGTGCCGCCGCTGACGACGACTACAATACGACGAACGACGATGACGTTATGTGCGCGACACCCACACCTGAAATCTATATAACCTAAAAAAAAACATAGGCCCGACCGATAGTATTATTTGCATACGGAATCGTTTTCACCCGAAACTTAGGAGAAACGAGTGGCACACCTGCGCGAAAACTCACGCAATACAACCGTCACCGCAGCCTGAGATCGGCGAGGAATAGTAAAGTGTGTATTATACTCGACGTGTTTAATAAACTATTAAATGCTATTTGAAAACGGTTTAAATTATTATTTATTATCTTTTTGAAAAAAAATAAAAAAATAAAGTTCCACGGATGGTATTCGAGAACAGCAATATTCAAACTTAGCGGCGCGATAGTATTTTCTCAAAATTATACGACGATAATAACTTAGCCATTGCGTCATTAGGCGTGTTCTCAGTCGTTAAGATATAGCGTATATGTGCATTAATACCAGTAAAATACCAAGAAATGCAGTTCATTGGGGATTTTAATAGTATTTGCGCATGGTTATATGATGCAGACGAACCGTTTAATCATACGTTGCATGACGTTAACAAAACTTTAGAGACCACGAAGGATTTCGCCGTTGCAGACTCGTTTTTGTCTCTAATCGTTTAAAATCTTCGTATCGTTCTTAGATATTATTTGATCTGCATAAAATTTAAAAAAAAAACTTGAGTAGTACCGAAAACTGCAGTGATATTCGATTTAAGTATGAATACGTACGACAACGCAACGATATTCTACATCCGCGAATCTATATTGTGTGTTATCACCGATCTCCGGAATAAATGAAGATACTTCGACCGGTGCGTTGTGATAATAACTAGTGACTATTCATCCAGGGTTAGAGGTAACGGTATCAGCGGTGGTGAAGAGGAGGGTGCAGTGCACTTGGCATACATATTAAACACATAAGTATATATATAGGTAACATAACACGCGACATGTAAAAACCACGCTGCTGCTGCAGTCGTTCATCGTGTCCTCGTTCGGAGCAATTATCACATTTGACGACGACGGCGAGCCAAGCCCTAACAAACATATTGTTTTTTTTTTTTTGTGCACTAGCGTATATTTTATATAACGTACACATACAGCGTAGTGTGTGTGTGTGTGTGCAAGTTTTACACACAAATAACGAGCGTGTCGCTTATATACATACACATATAGTACATAGTGCACCTATACATATATATATTATAATAAAATGTTAGGCTGCCGGGTGTATAGGCGGCGGGGGGATACATGACGGGACGGCCGAGCAAAGGATTATACGACGCACATCCGTCGAAAAATACAGTATTATTATTATTATTAGAAAACGTTCTCACGGTGGACACGGGGAGACGCCCTCGGCCCGTAGGTCTACCGAATCGTCGTTACGATGATAATAATATTATTAAATAACGCTATACGGCTACATCGTCTAGGTTTAGCCATTATAATATCGTCGTAACTATGATACGACTGAATAAGAGTCGCTATAATTACTCGCCTAAGTCGACCTAACCGGCATGTACATCCTCAACACAGTTTATTAAGATTAACGTGTATGACGTGATAATATACAAATTTCAGATTTAATATCGGCGAATATTTATCACTACGCGAATCGATCGGGAAAGGGTTATCTCAGACGATAATAACAGTAATAATAATATTATTGCAACATAGTACTATATTATATTGTTGTGTTTACCTCCTCCTCGCCGGGCCCGACGGAATCGATGCTGTTGCACATGCCTGTGACGACGGACTGCTGACCGTCAACCGATACGCTGCCGGGTCCTTGCTGTTGTTGGACTTGCAGCGGTGGCGTGTGACCTGTTGGCGACATGTTCATCGCTGCGGCTGCTGCTGCGGCTGCGGCGGCTGTGGCGGCGTCCAGTCTGAGCTTCTTGAGGGTCGCGGCGGCGGCCTCCGGTCCGTTGTACGCACCACCTCGGGCCCTCTTCAACCCTCCAACGGCGACGGCCTCCACGATTCAACCGGGTGGGTGTAATGCTGCGCGACGACCACTACCAGCGCCAACATGTGGTCACTACCGTGGCGCGGCACGGTTTCTGCAGCAGCTGATCGGCAGTATCGTGTTTTCGGTTTCGGACGACGACGGTAGTTTGCAGACTCGGTGACAACGGCAGGTCACTACTGCAGGGGCGGCGATGACGGTCGACCGTGCACAGTCGTTTCGGCGATATTTCGATTTGTGTCGTTTAATTATATTATTGTACTTATAATATATTATTTGTAGAGTGGGTATACACACACGCGACGACCAAAGAGAAAAATAAAAATTGAGTCTTCGATTGACGATCGATCGATGTTGAAAGTATTATTTTTTTTTTCTTATTAATCGGTGTAAAACGCGCGAAAATGACGAAAATCGTAAAAAACAATACGGGACTCGGGACGGTGTGTGTGGTGTGTCTGTAAAGGTTTGGGTATGTGTGGTGATCAAGGTGGTGGAGGTGATGGTGATGGTGGTGGTTAAGGTGGTGTGTTCAGTGTGTAAGAGGTAAAAATGTCGCGGTGTGTGCGTGTGATCGCGGAACGTACGACTGCCGCCGTGTCGGAATTGCGTCTGACGTGAACGCCGAGGGCCGAGCTGTGGTAGCGACGGCGCGGCGGCAGCGGCGGCGACTGCGACGGCGACCGAACACGACCGGCGCCGAACCGACCGGAACAGGAAGCTTGGCGGGCGGTGGTGGCGGCCGTATACCCCTTCTTCATCCATTGCCACCACAGCCACCGACGACGACGATTGCATTGTTTTCCATATGGCGTGTGCGAGTAGAACAATTTAAAAAAAAAAATCGCGTTCTCCGATGGTCTCTCTGACGATTACGGTGATGCTGCGCCGATGGCAATGTTGCGCACAGCTGATGGACCGTTAAAATAATAATAATAACCCGTTCGTGTGTGATCGACGGTGGATACTTACTCCCCCGCACGCTGAACAAGGTATACCCATACGAATATACGAATATAATGGGTATTATTATATTATACATGTATAGGTATACATATATAAGCTACGTCGTCCTTGCCCCGATCTACCGCTACGAATTCGACCGCCTGTACAAAATTGTATTTATTATTATTTTCTATTTTCTATGTGAGGCGTGTTTTTTTTATGGTAGAAACGTATATAATATTAGATTGTTTATGTTCCGCTACCGACTTACATCGTATTTCTTAAGCATATATAAAGCGACGGTCGCATACCAATAAAACGCGAACCATTAATAGGTAATAACAATAATAAAAGTAACACGTAATAATTACGTATGTACATTGTACCTATGATCTATGGAGCAGATTCTATGATACTTGGACTTTGGAATACTATTATATTTATTATCTATGTATGGGAACCCGTTTCGGCGATCGCGATTGTAATGACACGTTATATGTGCGTTGCCAGAATAAATCTAAACCAAACTGATAGTTGATAAATCACAAACTAAAGTTATGCCAATACGGTTTACCGAGTTTATAATTCAAATATAGTGTATGATCAGGAGTTTTCGAATGACATTACGAATTTTTATTTTTATTTATATAAATCAACTTGCTTTATAAGTTTATAACAATTCGTTTGTAAAAATTGAATAAGTATAAAATACAGTCATCAGTGTACCACTTTGATCGAGATGGACAGATTGAATAAGCACATACATGTATTTTTAATTATGCTTCAAACTACTCTCTAAACTTTCGTGATATGCTTAAGAACAGTTTAATTTTTTTTCTTCAAAATTGATTGAAAGTTTTTTAGTACCTATATTTAAGCTATAAACGTAAAATAATTTATAGTTATCCATAGATTATACTTAAGAATTTTATTTCCAATGGTAACCATTTATATATATATATAAATAAATAAATACGAGTTTCGTGGTCCTAAATGAAATTTATGTGTGAGCTACTCTATGGCAATCTATAGGGGTTGAAAAATTAAGCTATAAGCACACTCTCAATATCGAAGAAAAAAAATTGATGCCGATCGGTTCAGTATATTTCAAGTTTATACAAACGGTATTAATTTTATATACATAGATAAATATTTGTGACGATAAATACTATTTTTATATCAACTTTATAAAATAAAAATTATTGTATATTCACCTTATACCTTATTAATTTAAAAAAAATCTCGCTGCAAATAAAATATATTCCAGGATATTAAGTGAAAAGCAATTATTTTTTTTTTTTTTAGGTTATTAATAACCTGCGTAATTTAAAATGGTAGTTTTTTTTAAATATAAAAAAGAAAACCCGATTTTATCAAATACAAATACCAAAATACATAGTGTTTGGCAGCCTACGCCTATAATAATATTCGTCATGACTAATCAATATATACCTACCTATAAGAATGTCATTTAAAACGTTGTCCGTTTTTAAATAACTTTAAATGAATTATATAAACGTAATAATATATTATAATATGTTTTGGTATTCAAGTAGTATAATATTTTGGTATATTATAATATAAACTAAGACTAACCATGGAGTTAATCAATAATATTTATACTTAAAATGCTACCGTAAAATTAAATTTTAAACTTTGTACATGAACACAATTTAATTTCACATAAAATAATTACAATTGAAGTTTAAATTAGAAAATTATATATTATAAGTGTCATCATATTAATCTCGCAAATGGTAAAAAAATATTTATTATAATAAATACTATGGGTAATATTTAGGTTTGTTTTTAACATGGTATAATATTTTTTTTACATTTCTTATTAATTAATTCACGATGTATGTATAATACGTAATATGCGAATAAAACATCCGTTTTAAAACCGACTATTTATTGAAATCAGAAAATAGAAATCCAAACCATATCGTTGTTTATTGGATAATTTAATCACTTTAATAAATCTTTTAATACATTTCATGTGTTTAAATATTTAAAATTAGTGCTGAATAAAATCATAATAAAATGTCATTTTATATAGAATATAAATTGTGCGAAAAACTCAAGGTCAATATACCAATAATTATGGTTTCTTAAATTTATTAAAATTTTTTTTCAGCTATATATTTATTTTTTGTATTTTAATTAAATTTGGAAGTAAACGTACTAATAAAAAATTATTTAAGAAAGAAAAAAACAAAAACTGATTATAGAATCAACTTGTTACTATATTAAAAAGAAAATAATGATTGTTCAATTTTTCTTCGACTCTAGTTCTGAAGTCAGCTATTTTGACTGAGTTGCGTAAATGAAAAACGTGTTTATAATTAAAACAATATTGTGTGTAATATACTTTTTTATTAAGCCGAAAGGATACCTAGAAAATTATTAAATAAAAACTTCACAAAAGTTCATTATTAATATTAAAAAAAGGAAAAAATATTAATACCCGAACACTTTAGAATAAAATATATTCGTACACGTAATATTTTGAGCATATATTTAACGTAATCATAGTAATATATTTTTGTTGATGTAGTTGCGTAAAATAAATGCCGTTTGAATTTCTATAGGGAACATTTTATTTGTTCACGGCTACCATATCACGTATATTTCCATATACCTAAAGCGATATATATATATTTTTTTAATTTTACTCAGTAAGCCTTTTCGTACAATTTCCATAAAATGTTTTGACTTTCGACAGACAGAATAGGTACAAGTAGAACGTACTATTAAGCATGTTCTGATCATAAAAATTGTTAAGAAAAAAAGAAAACGACTTTTTCGTATGTACAATGCCCTTGTGCTTTTAAAATGTGGTGTTCAAACGTGGTTATAAATACGGCGTTGTAAAGTAAAAACGTGGTAACAAAAATAAACATATATGTTGATGAATAAAATATTACATTTTCCTACTTGTAGACAGATGGTATATAATGCCTATATTATATATGACTATACCTATGATATACGTAAAATTCCATAGCAATCATCCTCATACACGGTATGTATCATGCCTGGGGTCAAACAAGTGCCAAAGTTGGGTCAACTTTTTTGTTTTAGCGTAATAAATTTTTAAAAAGAAAAATATTGTTTGAGGACTTTCTTTATGCGTTACTTTATGAGTTCAAATTTAAAACTAGAAAGCCCTTATAACCCTTTAGCTAAGCTCTTTGACGTTGACGTTTTTCATACGCAGTACGATACTATATGTTAGAAAATATTAGTATCTATATATAACGTATACTTACCTACATAAGTGTACACAGCGCGTTGTGTATATAAACGATCTGCATAGTGTATGTAAGTACCAACTATAGTGTATAAGAGAATGAGTAATAATAATGATATTTTAAAGTTGAACACGAATAAGATATAATGTCAGATTTTGTTTCTCCTCATATCGACTAATATATAACGCGGAAACCTTATTACTGCAATTTATTTATATTATATTCTAAACAATTTACATATTATATAATACATAACTAAATAAAATACGTATATCTTCCATATTATATATATATGTGTATTATTTTATGCTTTTATATGATTTAGTTTTTCAAACGAAATCGCAACCTCTTACGATATTAAAGACGGACTATATATACTATTTGTCTATATTTTGTAGGTATACGATTTTTATTAGTTTTTGACATTTTAATCTTTCTACTTCGATTTTGTAAGTAGCTTCCTCTAAAATTACGTTTTGGAAATCTATAGACATAAACGCCTATAGAATACGTTAAAACGTTATTCGAAATGTATAGTAAAACAAGTGTCTAAAATACTGTATAAATAATGTATAGTATGTTTTGTATTATATAAATTCAACGAATCAATAACGTAAAATTTCGTTAGAACATAAAAATAAATTGATTTTTACTTTTTTTAATTCAAGATTGTCTCAAGCATAAAAAATAAAAACACTTTAAAACAAAGTAATTTTTTATAGACGCTAGGGTTGAATTTTCTTTTAATAAATTGCTTGCTTTGTTAGAAGAAAAAAAAAACTATTAGTTAAAAATCACATAAAATATTGTTATCTGAATATTGATATGCAGTGTATTATATTTACAAACGAATTACATTTAATTTATGTGACGTTTATGAGCGTTCGAAAGAATAACTCTTGAAATAAATGTGTTCTAAAATGTACTCTGTTTACTAAATCGAATCATTTAAATTTGATTCCGCTGTCGACTACGGGTCATTGTTTTACAGATGTCACACTGTATTGGTGCACTTGTAAAACAATAGCGATATATTTACAACAAAATGCCAATATCTTCTTATCCTCGCCCTAGATGGTATACATTAAAGTAGCTTTAAAAAATGTTACTGTACGAGAGGTTAAGCCGTTTGATTGAACGGTAATATAAACTATTTTAGAAATGAGCGACATTTATCTTATTTTAAGTCTCCGAAGTAGCGGATTATCCGCGGAAATAAAAAAAAAAAATTATATCATAAAATGTTATCGACAAACAAATGATGATCATTTTATACATAATGATAATATTATAATAATAATATGTAGTAGGTAATACATGTCGAAAAATGTAGTCCATGGATTTAGCGCATAGTGTTTTTGAAGAAGAATTACAATAATATATAATATAAATAAAACTAAAGTTCTTCTGTTTAATTTGTCATGTTTGTAATAATATATATTTATCATCCTGAAACTAGTCATTAAGGCGATTGCATTATTTTCCCCTCGACACAACGTCAATTTATACCAATAATAATTTAACCGTTTCACCCCTACTTGTATGACGTAACGATCAAACACCGAACAACAATGTAACCAGAGGCAACGGACTTTAATACATATTTGATATTATCGTTTTAAATTGTATATTTTATACTTACCTACTATCGAAATGGATTTATTGTTGTATGTTTGTGTGTAATATAGTACCGGTTCGATTTAATGACCCGACTCACCAAATTGTACACTCAATATAATCGCGCTGCATTATTATTATTGGTTCCTCATACTTATTGATTTCAAAACTCACTTCAAAGTTCAAATATTTCTAACTTAAAACATAATATATATATACTACTTAAGCATTTAGGATGATGTGAGTTAAATTTTTTTTCATATCAAAAGCAAAAATACGCATAGTATTATAAATTCATTAATTTCTATGCGTTTGTATTCGATGATTGTATTTTTCGATTAAGAAAATATCTTCTTTACTTCTAAATCAGACACATTCAATAAAAGATAAAAACATATGAACTCGATTTATAGTGAGCTGCCAAATAATAGGTGAAGGTATAATATTATAATAATATAATATAAATAATATGTACGTGTGTTCGTATATTGTTTGGTTTGACATATAATAGTGTTATTGATAGTATTATTATATTTATTTTCTACACGTAAAAAAATACATCTTAGGAAATGTGATATAAAAAGGCCAACCACTAACAAGTCGATAAAATTACCAGAATACATGTAGCATGTATATAAGTACCTATAGGTAGGTACGCTATTAAATATAAAATTCCAAGTTTAAATTCAACTGCGTTGAACAATGAATCTTTCTTTGAGAAATCACATCTAAGAATACTTAAAATTGGATGTTATATAATCATAAAAATTCCTATCGTCCATTATAGTGCGATGGTATCATACAGTATTATTTTTTGAATGAATTCAATGACAATATTTAAAATAATTACCATGTATTAATTTTTTATTTATATGAATATAAACTCGTATTTCGTTAGTAAATATTTGGTTTCCGTATTTTCGATTTATTCCCATTTTTATTAACATTCTTAGTATAAGTTTATTTATGAAAAAAATTATACAACTATATTAATATTATTAACTTCAAATAATACAATTAAAGAAATATTGTAGATTAAAAAATTCCAAATATTGCAGATGTTTTACGTGTAAAACGCAATCGGGTTGGTATGACGACATTGAATATTTATTAATTATTTGAGTTGCGATAACACTTCAAGTAGAATTTAAACTATTCGCCTATCCCCTACAGTATATATGTATATGTATTATACGTTCACAAAATATCTAAAAATTTGTTATTTATTCGCGTAGAGTCCAAAAAAAATGTTGTATCTATAAATATTATGATATTGATTGTTGATACAATGAGTTAACTTCCATACATAACGAAGCATATTACTTTATTTTGAACATGAAATATTATTATTTAAATCTTAATATTAAAAATAAATATTAATGTTTTATCGTAAATGTGTTTTTGAATATGTATAAAAATATTTATTTAAGCATACAGGTACGATTTTTTATCGTAATAAAAAATAAAACATTGTTTTCTATTATTTTTTTTTAAATAAAACAAATTAAAAAGTATTATGATCAGAAAAAATCACCTTGCTGATCCACGATAACCGTGGTTAACAACAGTATAATTTATATTTACACAATTTTTGTTTTCAAAAACAATATAAAAAATTAATTAACTTGGAATACTTAATACTTAATACTAAGACAATTGAAGAAAATTTTCACAATGAAATTGTATATATAAAAAACAATGTATTAAATTATTCAGTAATTGCATAGTATCATAATTAAATATGTTGCGAAATATATTTGATTTTATGAGAGCCACGTATGTCAAAATCTTCACATTAAATCAAATTTATAAAATTATTTTTAAATTATAATTTCTAGAATCAAAACAATTAGGTATGATTTTTTTATGACACATTAATTTTATAAATTTTATATAATTTTATTTATTTTAACTTTAATAGTTTACAAGAATTTATTGACTTAGCATAATAAAATTAATATTTAATAGTAATAAAAAATTTAAAGAAATAATATAATAACAAATTTGATTTTGTTGTTTGTAAGTAAAAATACTATTAATTACATCTACTTCATAAAAGGAAAATTGTATAATTTATTACACGTTATATAGCATTGCATTTTTACCATAACAAGTATAACTAGGTGTCTATAATGGGTACTATACGCGTTATTTTTTAAATTCAAATATTTTATTCCTTTCACATTTAAAGGAAGCGTGCATACATGTTATTAAATTAATCAACATACAATAATCAAAAGACCTTTTTATGAATATTTTTGATGTATGTGTTAGATTTGTATATTTTTGGTTTGGTAAACTGTGTAAAAAATAAAAGTAAAACTACAATTATTTATTATCTGAGAATTATAAACTAAATTGTTTTATTTACGTAACGCATTGCGAAAATAAACACGTTTAATAATATAGATTCGTCATATATATTGATCGTGGTTGTTTGTTTTTCATTTTTGAGTACCTTACTAAAATATATTAAAACAATAAGCTTTACCCTTTGACAATAATATTATATATTAAGAATAATAATATTTCAAATATACCAATAACAATAATATAATATCAATGGGATTTAATATAATATACTTGACTCAAATAGATATGCAAGAATTATAGACAAATGTTGTAAAGCGAATAATGTAGCATTTTATTATATTAAATATTATATTCCACCGAATAATATAGTACTTTTAGAAGACTGCGTTGTCAGTAAAATCGATCGCGAGCAACTTGAGTGTTAATATTATAACATAATATAACGTCATTAAGTATTTGTTATTAATAATTAAACCTCTTGTCACACAAATTATAATGTGTACATTGAATTTATATAATAAGAGCTTATACAAACTAAATGAAGTCGAATTAATAAAAAGTTTAGATATATACAGAGTTGTTTACAATAAAAAGAACCTATAAACCTATTTTTGTATATCTATACACTATATTTATTATATTAGGTAGTCTAAAATTTTGGCAATTTAAATAAACTAATTATAGTCAAGAGGCACTTAGTTAAATAACATACAATATTATTAGAACAGTAAAGTTAAACGCACCAAACTTTTAGACGGGTACATCCAAGAAACCAGCGTGCAGGCTCCATAAAATAAGCTTTTATGGAACTATATCACTTCACGTTGTTGTATAATTAAAAAATTACAAAGTATAAATCATATCGTTCCTTTCTCATACGTCTAATCTTTTGTATTTCATATTTTGTAAATCAATAACATTTTTTAGAACACCAATAGAATATAATGATCAATCAATATTCGTATATGTACAATTTATTTGGAAAAAAGAACACAATGCTATTACAATAACGAATGAATAATAAATATTTGACATTGTATACATACCTTTCGCATAATAAGTTTCTACATTAATTTACACTTAAATAAAAATTAAATATTAAAATAATTTAAATGTAATCATAATCTTCATTAGATCATACATAATATTTTAAAATCTCGAATCTAAAATTTTAAAATAAAATACAAATAATATTCGAAAAAATCAATCGTTAATATTCAGTAAATTATTATTTATATAACAGTAAACGATAACAAACGCACAATTAAATTAAATTATTAATACAAATTATTCATAAACATATTGGGTGATTCTTTTATCAAACAACATTTATCATTTGAAAATATATTAACATTTTAAAAATAAAAATAAAAATATAATAAATAGAACAATAAAAATATTATTTTCGAAAATATTAATTAGTGCATTTTGAAATATTAAGTTTTTTTCTAGAAAATAATTGCCTTGATTTATTTCCACGATATCAAATGAGTGAATAATGAATATCAATAAATCTGAGTATAAAATTACAATTTGTAGGAGATAACTTTTGTCCCGTTGTTCCGTTAAGGAACCAGCTGACAACTATAATATACTATAGTGTAAAAAACTATAATATTGTGTACGATGTGCTCGAAGTTGGGATATAGACGAAGTTGGGATATATTATGACGTTATTTTATTTTTAATTTCACACTAATTTACAAACAAGGCTTGCAGCAAGTGCAAAAAAAGTCATTCGACATATGACACTTTAAAACCGGCACCTGCGGGTTTTGAGAGTTGAACAAATTAAAAAAAAAAAAAAAAATTAAGCTTAACCAACGATTTAATATCAACGAGGATTATTTTCTTTAAATAATGTGTGTATTTTATTAAAAGAAAATCGTGTTTAAAAACTACGAAACGTTTTACCTGCTTTGTTTAAGTTTAAACGCCCTGGATGATCTACACGATTTAATCTTAGATTAAAAAAAAAAAAACACTATACTGAACTTATATTACTTACTACCCAGCGCAATGTGAGACAAATAGCACCTGTACGACATGTGGCACTTGTCGAAACCTGTTATCCGAAACCCAAATTGGAACGAACACCTGATTTTGACACAAAATTGCAGACAGTTGATAAGACTTAAGTTTTTTTTCACACTATACAAACTTCTGCTGCATGTAGTTTTCGTGTGTTCTTTGCATAAAAGTAGAGTATTCACACAGAGCTTATACCTGTTGTCTCCCGAGGTATTATTTTTGAAAATTATGTAACCATGGTAGCTTAGCATTTACATTTTCCGGAATAAAGTTTAGAGTAACAAAACTATACATAAATTATCAAACTAAAGACGCGTTTGGTAATTTTTTTTCATAATTCATTGCTGAAATACACCACAGTGTCCACAGTTGTAGGTTACGAATAACAAATAATAATATTAACCTTCCATTGAAATATTGAAATACCTACCTAACATAATATGTGTCCAACAATATCAAATATTATTTACTACGAATATTTATACCAAAATTGATAAATTTTAATCATATTTATAGTACACTATTCTTTTAAATGTTAAAAGGGAAAGTTATCGGTTTGTCATTGGCGCGTTTTATTGTTTAAATAAGAAATCCAATTTTTTATAACAGTGGAATACGTTAAAAGCTTCATTGTAACCTCGCCCTATTGATTAAAAACATGGATACATATTGTACTTTAGAGAGGTCATTTTTATAAACTGTCAATAATTTCGTGAAAATTGTGTAGTACCACAAAAGGAAAAAAACAATCATTTGGACAAACAATAAAATGCATATGTATGTCAAGCCAGTTAATACAACATTCATCTTAGGTACTCTATATCAAAACTAAAATAAATTTATATTTTTGATAATATTCTTTTATAATTAGGAGACTTAAAAATAAAGTGGTACCTACTTCATATTTTGTTGTCAGTAGGTGTTCAATCTTTGTATAATAATTTTAAGCAAATTGTTAATAAATAATTGATGAAGTTATTGTTTTAAAGTTGAAAATAAAAATTACATTATTATAATATATTTTAAGTTATTATCTTGTACCGAGGAAATCCAATAGGTAGTATGAATATATTATGTATTTATATAACTTCTATAAAGATTTTGTATGAACATATTTTTTTTAATGTTTTAAGAAAAAAAAATTATAAATCAATATGAATTTGTGTTCAAGCTTGTATTCCATACAGTAGACGGTTTACTTCATATGTATTATTTATAAAAACGTTTGTTAGAATACTTGCAAAAAAAAAAAATTAAATTATCAATTTAGAAAAGTTATTCAAGCGTGTAATGGTGTAACGTAAATTTGACGTAATAAGTAATTTATTGAAATATTCTTCGGTTAAAAATATACACGGCGCCTTTAGAAAATATAGGTAGTCTGTATAGTCTATAGAGAACTCAGACACAGTATGTTGTACATTATAATAATAATACGTCATGTTTTGTCTCAAACAGATGAAAAAAATTGATGAACTAACTTAAAAGAATATTTTTACAGGAATTCAAACATAATATTTAAATTATCTGTTACAAAAATAAAACAGCAAATCCTTAACAGCAGATAGGTATAATAATAATTATGTGTGTCGTGTCGCAACCTTATTAGATAACTACTATTTATCAATAGATCGTAGTAATTTAAGCGTGCCTAAGAATAGTTGAAATATAAATATTTAGATACTTTCGATTTTATGGTAATAGTAATAATGATGAGTGAATCAAACGCAAAACTGTTAATTATTATTGATGCGTTAATTTTAAAATATCGATAAAGACAGCATTTCATAATACAACTTTCTATTGTTGTCGTTTCGCAAACCATTATAACTTATATGCATAGTAGTATAATAAGTACAATAAGTACCTACACTGTATACAGTATGTATGTACATATATTTTATCGGGTAGTCAGGTTGTCAATTTTTTATGGTTATCACTTTGTTCTATAAGAATAAAAATAAAATAGTCCCTCAAAGCCATTAATCCTGACACATTGTCTTAGTGAATGTCATATCAAAATAATATGTTTTTAAAACACCCTTTCATTGGAAAATCAATCAAGCACATCGCATTAACATACATTTTATGTACATATCGAACAGGACAGCAAAGTTCTTACGTCTGGTATTATAACATCTAAAATGTATAAGATTACCTACCTACTTCGAATAACATAGCGTAGGCACGGTGAATAAATCATAAACTGTTATATTATGTTTATTGTTGTATAACCCTCGTTGTTCAAATAATTGGTAATTTAATCTAAACAAATGTTGATGCATTTTTTTCGTACAAACGTTAGTTACTATTGCTGAAACAAGTTCAATTACCTACCCGTTATTTTACTTATTATATAAGTCCCGTAATATATAATATAATAGATAACCATATACGATTATGTTGTTGCCAGCATTGTTTAACATATAGCTAATTCGTTAACAATTATTATTCAGAGAGTATCTTGTTACAATAAAAATAATTATTATGTTAAAAATATTCCACGATAATTTGTATTGATAAATATACATGTTATATTAATATCAATATTGATAATAACTTAACAAACAATAACCGCAAACAACAATAATTTATGAACGCTGCTTATTTTAACATTCGTACGTAACTAGTAACCCGTAAAAAGACTCTCGTTTGCATTTGATTTATAACACGAGATTTAAGGAAGCGCGTAACAATAAAACATCTCGAACGAATACGCTGCGATAATAACTTATGCGAGACTTTTTTCTCTAATTTTTTTTTTTTTTGTTTTATGTTATTTTTGTTGAGCACAGTAAAATAAATTGATAATAATGTTTAAAAAATAAATATAATTATACAATCACGTAAATCTAACCAAATTGTAATTAACTCCGTCATACTATATATGCCTAATTGCATATATGTGGGTATTTTATTGTTATACATATGTTTATAGTGTATTCGTTAGTCGTACTGACGCCGAATGCACATAGACTATTAATAAGTTCTTATTCGCATAGCTCGCACGTATACGACGCTATAATAATTATTGGTAGTCGGTACATAATTAATTAATACGAGCTAAGAACCATAACACCCGTGTATAGGTGTATAACGGTGGGCAATATAATATACATTTATACATAATACTATACAGCTGTAGCCGAGCTTTAGTCCCTCGCTAGTATATAAAATATGTTGATAACAAATGCATACTGTTAAATGTGACACGAAATAAAAATATCCAAAAGTTAACGAAATAAACATATTACCTATAGTTTAGGTTATTGAATTCGTCTTAACAACGTTAAATAAAAACTAATGTAGACTTCCAAAGCATAAAACGTATTAGATACACGAAAATATGATTCTCTCCCTAGTGAATGTAAAATTATTTTACTAAAATATCTGTAGCAGTAAACATGAATTTGATATTAAAATACTTATACACTGTATATTTAACTAAATAATAAATTCCTTAATCAGTTTTTCGTATTTTTTTATACGAATAAAATCGTTTTTTATAAATATTGAGAAGTTTCCTGAATGTCGAAATACTTCAGTAAGTTAATATAATACAAGTTAGAACTTACAAAGACATGTACCGTTATATTATAATATTATTTGAAATATGTTTAAATTTATAGTAGACAAATAAATTACATTTTGTACGTTTATAGTTTAAATAATAATAATAATAATAATAATAATAATTCACAGAATATGGGTGTATGCACATTTTGGAAAGGATCGGAGAGATTTATTTATTTAATCCTATATAAATATTAAATATGAACCAAAATATTATTATATGAACACATAAAATGTATGGGAATTGATATTGAGTACTTTTTTGTCTAAAGTTCTTAATTTCTAAATTGATATCATGTTATTAATTTAAATTCTAAATCAACTTAAACAGAATTTTTACATAAAAATAATGTATACTGAGCTCATTACGATCAAATAAAATGATAACATTGTTTTTAAATTTGAATACTCACAGAGTTACTGAATTAAATGAGTTGAGTTATATGCAAGCACATTATTAAAAATGCCTGTTTTGAATTTTTGAATATTTTGTGTACTTGCCAACAATAGTGGTCTTTATTCTTCTTTATATTGTTGTAATTACGTTGCCTGATTGCGTAATATTTTCTTAATATCTCTTGAAAAACAATTGACAACACGATTCAATCACATGTCACGTGGTTATTAGCAATTTATTATAAAATATAAATAGACCTAATTTATGTTCAACTTATTATTATATTAAAAATATATTATAATATTATAAAAGGCCATCGAGAACTGGGCCACGGTAAAAATCACCCTGTTCGTGTTATTTTGACATTTACACAAACCACACCAAGAATATTCTAATTAAACAAACGATCCGTGAAATTTAAATTAAGGATTCTCTGAGGTCTTTGCAGGCGTGTATGTCGAAACAGTTTTAGTATCGGCGGTGATAGACGAAAAAAACTAATAACAAGTAAAATAATATAAAAGCCATTCTGATGAAATAATATAATCGAAATGGACATACAAAGTTTGTTTCAGCTGTTAATAAAGGCAGGGAGAAAATAATTTAACGGAAAAAACTCACGAAAATAAAAGTCGACGTGAGTGTCATATACTTTTTCTATTTAGTCTTCACGGTATAATTGTTCTAGACCTAACGATAATACGAGTTGATTGTGACAAATGATAGAAATGCCTAAGTATAATAACTTCTCTGCTAAATATTTTATGTACATTTTTAATAACAGTTTTTTCTAAGTCAAGATAAACATATTTTGGATTTAAGTAAAGATTTTCCTTTGCACAGTTTTCAAATAATGTTCTAAATAATAGTTTATATATGTTTCTGATATTTTTCTTTGTAATAGGCAATACATTGCAGTTATAACAATACCATCTACTTTTATAACATATAATAATTGCTATCTAAATACCAATTACTGGATTTTGATTAATTTTTCAATCCTTCTACAGTATCGAAAATCAAAGTCCTTTGTTCAAAGTCAATACTATTGTCGAAAATTAAAAAACGGTCATACTGAGTATGACCTGTTGTACACCACTCGTCTGTAAAAAGTAAATATTAAATTTTAAATACGATAATAATATTAATAAATAATAATAATTAATATGATTTAGGTACGTACCAATAATGACTAAATCATCAAGACTAGTTGATTCAATTTAATTTAATTAAGAACGTTGATTTCTCAATACTGACATCTTTGCTTTGGTGTCAACGCCTAACTTAGAAACTTCTTTCGCATAAATTTCAAGTTGCTTAGATAAATCAGTTTTAATTTGTTCTTTCATCACACATAATGGTTTTTATAACATAATTGTTCGCATTCATTTGATTTAATTAACTAAATAGTATGTACAAAAAAATAAAAATACAAAGTTTTAACTTTAGATTTACTGTAGCGTAGATTATGTAGATACTACCTAAACAACAAAGTGCATTAATGGAGTACTGCATATTTTTAAGTTCTGAAATATCTATTTGAATGGATAAAGAACAGTTCACTAAATGTATATTGATTAAAACCCAACAATATAAATAAAATAAATTGTCAAAATGCTTATCAATAGCTGGATAATAAAAATGCAATTTACTGACAGATATATTGTGTATTCATTCCCCTTGTGTCTAAACCATTAGATACATAATATCTTATAACTTTAAAAACTAAAACAAATAAGAACACAAATTAAATGTAAAGCTCATATTATAGGGTTTACCTTTAAAGGCAAAACAACAATAAATCAATAAAAATAAGAATACAATATAATGTTTATAGGTATATTAAATAATATAATAAAACAGTATGTATACCTACATTTTGTTCATAATAGACCTAAACTAACCTATTTATTATTTAATTAAAATATAATATATTCGACGTTAGTTAAATTGTCTTAGGCTAATAGATTAAACATATTTTTAATTTTCTATAAAAATTGGAGGCGTGCCAATAACTACAAATGGCAGTAGCAATAACTCCATAAAGGTTAAAGGACGCCAATAACTACAATTAACGGTATTTTTAATAAAACATCCTTATTAAATATTATTATTTTTTGACGGACTTTTTTCCGGGATTCATTAATAATATATATGCACATCGAGAGTCATAAAGTGTCAAAATGTAGTATATGTACCTATAATGATGTATTTAAATGTTGTAAGTTATAATATACAAGGAGACAAGAGTATTGTATTGACAAACGTGAATATTACATATTATAATATTTATAATATTATTATTGTATCATAGAAATCCTAATTCATACACTGGGACTGATGCGAATGGTTGTTATTATTATACGGAGGGCCTTAGAATTTTCCACGCTTATTGCACGCAATTTCGATATGACGTCTAAACAATGATCGTAACTCACTCAAATTCTGGTCAACACACTGCTATTAATATAATAATTGATACGTGATTATTGACGGTCGTGTAATCGCTTGTTGTTTATTTAAGGCTGTAGAAACTGGAATAATTATATAATTACGATTATATCCTGTATCACGCGGGATTACTGAATCGCTTTTTTTCTCATCCACCTCCTATACAATATAATATTATAATACAACTGCACGAACAGGGCTACACGAATAACCTTCCTAAATTTATATTCATTGTCATAGTTACTAAGGAATAATACTAACGACTAAACCACACCAAAAAAATAATGGTAAACTGGAACTGAATAAAACTTATGAAATGTTAGAACCAAAACACTTATTCAAATTATTTAGAAACTGGAACAAATATATAATTTAATACAAAATAATATTGATAGTACTATATATAAGGTATTTTGGCGTGTGAATGGATTTGATTGTTGTGATTTATTTTTTGATATTAAGTCATGTATACAAACTATATTGAAAACTGTTAACATTTCTATTTACCAAAACAGACATTTTTAATTTTGATGAACCAGAACTAAAAGTTTAGTTTTTCTAAAAATTATAACAGAAAAAAATCATTAGTGTAATTGTCTATTAATATTCATTATATTAGGTATTTTTATACAAATCGGTAATTTAGACGTTTGACGAATAACCGGATTGATGTTATTTTGAAAATTACATAGCGACCTATAATAGCTGTACTTATCTATAAATGTAACTCCTCGAACGTGTGTTATGCATATGTTTGGCTGGTGCATAGTTCAATGTCAACGATGTATTAGCAATGTATAATAATATTGTATTAGCTAAAATATATCGTTATGTTTACAATGATGATTTCACGTTAGAAAACTGAACAGGAAAATAATATATTTTTGGTAGATCACATTATGATGGCCGTATGTGTAAGGCACTACAATATTCGTACTATATCTGCGCTTTGTTGTACTCCAGCCGCGGGCAGTGTTTATTTTTCCTCGTAATATCACATAGGAATATATATTTACCAATGAAAAATGGTTAATGGTTTTCATTTATCGCATACACATGTTAACATATATTATTCCTTAGTATACATTCAAATTTAAAGATAGTAGTGTACTTAACCTTAACTCGAATACGAATATTTCAATGGTTTAATTAATATACACTGATTGTTATAGTACACGAGACATTTTATATGGGAGACTCGCAAACTACGACTTTCGAATCACCAATCACACGTCAAATCCACTTTGCTTTAGTTCTCCTAACTTAAAATAGCTTGACACCATATGACATTTTTCTTTGGGGTAGTTTGAACACAACGTATTGCGTACTATACCGACATATAGACTGTACAGTATAATAATAAATAATAATAAACATTCAAATAATAATGTACCATATGATTTAAATGATGTTTCTTATTGACAATTTTAAAATTACAAAAGTATTACTTTGCATTTAAAAAAAAATTGATTATCACGATCACGCATTAGATGAATGCAAATAGTATAAAAAGTGATTTTTTTTTCATTTAACGTTTCACGACAGTTAAAATAACATCACGTTTAACCGTATAATAAACATTAATCCTGTATATAGAATATTATAAGGATAATGAGTGTAAGTAATATTTATGAAGCATACAGTAAACAATACACCCACGCCGTGTATCAATTTATATTGCATAGAAAAGAGTGAGCGTATATGCGATTTCATTCACAACACAATTCAACTACAATTTTACCCAAATAGTGGTGGTTAATAATTATTTTTAATTAATTTTTCTTATTATGATACCTATATTTTAATATATATTTCTAATAGAACTGTGAATAATATAAAAATATATACATTGACATAAATGTTTAACTTAAAATAATAATTACTTGCGACAGAATTTCTTTTTAATATGGAAACGTTAATATGTGTATGGCCAAATCAGATTGTGATTGACGGCGACGAGGAGGTGATTTTTTTTTAGTTATAACTCAACAAATCCCATCTGCCAGACGAGTTAAAAAACGCGCCAAGTAATCGTATACCTACTATTATATATTATTAAATATGTTCATGGCCACCGGTGTCGATCGAGTGATTGATGATGAAGTCCAACCGTCTGCTGCACCACATAAACGGATGATTACTATTCCTACGTACCTATGACACCTAAGTACCGCACGTGCTGCCGTTTTCCGGAAATTGATCATAATATAATATAAGTATATTCTGGTATGCATAGCGTGTAATATGTATTATTACTGTATGGAGGCGGTTTGGTCAAAATATTATATAATTATTAGTACTTACTGAACGAGAGCCATCTCGTCGATGGGCAATAGATAATATATTATTACATATATTTTATTGTCGTCATATCGACACACTGCCGAAACACAGAGACTATAGCATTTACCAGTGGCACGCGTTACATCAGTTATATCATATTAATAATTAAAGTCCTTCGACAGACAGGTGTCGACCATTCCCGTCATCGGACATAATATTTGCTGATGACGAAAATAAGTGAAGTGCACTCTATACACCATTGAAATGAATCCGGACCGGGATTTTTAGAACCTGAATCGCGGTAGATGTTAAAATATATTACAGGGTTTTAACTGTACATTACAATATCAGGTCTATGTTATTAATAATATGATTATAAATAAACCCGATGAAATGATTATTTAACCATATAACAGGGGGGCTTCGTCTTTATTCTCTTTGCTTGACTACTCCCACTTTAAACTATTTTTCAATTTTATTGTTGTTTGCTCTGTTTCATTTATCTTTAATACGCTGTAAGGCAAGCTTTTTCTGTGTTAATTTTTACAAATATAAGTATAAATAAGTTAGTTTTAATAAATTATTATTAAATGAAAATATTTAGCTTTTATATTCTGAGATTTTATATGTATATAAAAGCCAACAGGTTGGGTTAATATTATATTAAAAAAAAACATCAAAAATAATTAGAAGTTACTTATAAAACATAAAATAAAAAATTTTACAATATCTATTAACCACAATTATCGCTATGAAAATTATTTAGTCGATAAACAACGAATTAAAATACATACCATTGTTGTTTTCGCAAAGTCGTCGACCGAATCTATCTAACTTATTGTCGGTCTGTTTGGAAGTTTTTTTTTTTTTTTGTTTAACCGTTCTAATTATTTTTTACCGGCACGGATATCATTAAAGTTGTCGAAGTGTTATAGCAACTTGTTTTTCCCCATTCCCGAGCAACGTTGATAATAAATGATTATCAATTGGTATTAAAATGTCAGTATATTTATTATATCATTATATCCGTTGCATTAATAATAATAATATTTTGTATCAAAAATGGACGGTTTAGCAATGGCAAATCATAAGAATAAACATGTTTGTCTCGTTGAACTGATGCGCGTCGAGACAACCGTTCGAAGAACCGAACACAATAAGGCCCGAGACCGTCTGCAGCAGAACACGCACCCGACATCTACAGTCGTACCAACAATATTCGATGAACCGGAAACGCGCTCAAGATAGGTTGCTGCATGTGAGTTTAATATTATTTCGAATGTGGTCACACGAGGGTGTAAAACCTCCTTACTCGGAAACAATATTTTGACTTTCAAATTTAAAAATTTCATTTTTATAAATATATAGTGACAACACTCCTCCTCTCAATCAATTTGGTTTTTAAAATTGTCCCTGATTATTATTTACAATGTTATTCGCATCATGATTAAATGTGTAACGCATGCCTATGAAAATTGTTGGATAGCGAGAGAAACGTCATCTAACACACACACACATATCGGCTATTACTTTTAATAATATTTTTATACTTGAGTATTTTTTTTTTTTAAGTTGAGTGCGGATGAAATGTCATTATTTTAGGGGGTTCTTTAGAAAAATATTATTTTTAAATTTTGAATTTTAAACAAAATAATAATATATCCGATCGTTTTCCGTTGATCATATAATATAGGTACACTGATATGTGTACTATAAATAATTATAATAGGCACTTTATAAGTTATTGCGAAGCGTATATTATATTAATATTATTATGGTGCTGCGACATGCGGTGATATTGAAACGTCACGTAGATATACGACAGAATATCACACCGATATTATGTATATAATATATTGTATAGTATAGTATAGGTAAAATAAATATAATATACAATATTATATAATATACTTAACGCGAACGTATCGAAATCGCAAAAAAAGAAGTCGGTAATTCACGCGTACGCGGCACACTCGTTAATGTTTTATCGCGTATTTGTACAGTAAGATAATAATAATCATTTTACTTGGCCGCGTTGGTTTTCTGAGCGATTCAATTCATTCAACCTTTTTTCAACTATTAGCGTAATTAAACGCGATTGCTATCTCACGGATGTGCACTTATATATAGTAATGGCGTATTATAAATATATATATATATACATATTATTCGTTAATTATTTCCTCCATAAATCAAATTGCAGTTAACTACGTGACTCGGGAATCGATCTTTTTTATTATACTTATTTTTTATAACATAATTATATAGTTATTCAAACTAAAAACTTTGGTGTTTTCATTTTGTACTGTTTCATTAAAATTATTAACATTATTGCGTTTGCATTATTTTGTCACTTAAAATAAATGGTTTCTCTCAGCAATCACAAGCGCCGCGTCTACGATCTTTATATATATATATAATAAATACTGACTAATAAAATGATTAATGAACATAATTTGAGTTAATTGCACCAATGAAAAACTGTTGTTTTCGTTAACATAAATAAATAAATAAATTTCCATTTTTATTATTATATTAATCGTTATAACGGTTATTGAAATATTACCAAACCATAAATTTAATTTTATCGCAAACATTATTTTATTCAAAAAAATATATACAATTAATTAATATTGCACCGACAACTATTATAATGACGGGAGTCATAATATTATAACAACAACAAATAAAAAATTTTTTTTCTCAATCGAAGGTGTTTGTAAAATAATTCCTTTTGCGTAATAATAAACTGCAGTGTATCGTATTATGATCTTTGCAGGAATATTTGTTTTGTCTTCTAAACTAACTTCTCGGCTTTACGGTCAGGTTTTGTTATCTATATAGAACAGCCTGCTTCACTTCAAATAAAACCGATACTATAATATAATAATATAGAATATATAATAATATACAGGTACAGAATGTAATTTAATAACATTACGATTTACGATAATATTATATAATATTCGTTTGAACGACATTGAGTGCAATAAAAACACAACACAATAATACTACACTCTTCCAGACCTCCGTAGCTTTTAATAATATTAACTCAATATTTTATAATAAACCCTCTACCGCAGAGAACGAATGGGCACGGGAGAAACGTAGTTTATTGATTTGTGTTTAAATTTCGAACAAAATTCTTTTGGAACGGCTAGTGTGTATAATAATAACAAGTGTGTATTATAACTGGCATTAGTTACTAAAAGAGTTATCCTATATATTATATTATATGCGTGCGTGCGTGCAAGCGCACGTAGGCATTACATAATTTAACGTAGTAGTTGTAAACGCATTCTTATATTGCCTTAAATAATTATTTTACAAGCGAGCTTTGTTTAAAAATTAACGTTTCATTCCTGAAATTTTGTAATAAAGGAAAATTACATCTCGGGAGCGTAAAACAATATTTTTTAATTAAATTATAAACGAACATGATGCGTATATGTAAATATAAATATACATGTGTTAAATCCATGTGCAATCAAATAATGGTATGTATGGACTAAAAACCAAAACTATAAAATCGATAACTCGAAATTAATTACCTTGTAAAACGATGAATGTGAAAGAATTTATTTCCCCCTTCCCATCGGTTGGATAGCAACTCACGTTGATCGACCGATCGAACTCGAATTTGGATTGCATTTGCATTAGGATGAACGCGTATAGGTCATATAATACAACGACAGCTTATACATAGATTCTCTGTAGGTTAACACAACGATTTAGTACGATATACGTCGTGGTATTAAGTAGTTCCCGGGAAATAGTCAGAAACATCGTGTGTTATTGATTTATCGGATTGATTGTTGACTAAAACTGTGTACAAGTAAATCAACAGACCCATTCAACTGCACCTACGGCGAGCACGGTCGTGAGATAAATAGAATTTTTTATTTTATATAACTAATAGAAAATGTAAAATCCAATTTATATTTCACACACGTACCGTTTCATGCGCTGCACAGTAGCTGGCAGTAAATTATATTGAAGTCAAACAATTATTTTAATAGAACATCTAAACTATCTTTGACACGCAAAATGGTCTGTGTACAAAAAGTATCGTACCTTTTCCAGCCTTGAAATAATAATGTAACAATTTTCGATAGTTTATGTCAGGTAAAAAATAATTAATATTATGTAAGAACAAATTTACAATACGTGGAACGTACGAGTGAGCTTTTATAAGAACGAAAAAACCAAATTGTTCATGCATAAGATGTGATTATTTTTATTCAACAGTAAAATCGTTACAATCAATACTATTTTGATATTACTCATTGATTATCATATTTAAAGAAATATGTACTTATATATATATATATATATATTAAAATAAGCGCACATAAGTACAGAACGTTTATTTAGTTTTTAATATTATATATATATGAGTATATAATTGTATATTATGTTTTTATATTTTTTACTAACAATATTATATTATAGTACTTATTACTCTTTTTGTCAATTTTGTACATTGTAATATTCTACGTAGAACATTTTGTTATTAAATATAAAGACATTCTACAATCATTTTTATGAATGTTAAACTCAAAAATACATTATATTTAAGTGAAAAAAAGTATGAGTAACCAACAATGCATTTTTATAATATAAGTACCTATATTAAGTAGATTAGAATATAGTATGTCATAAATTGTAAATTATTTTTTTCGATTTTAAATGACTCTATTTGACTGTATCAGGAAAATGTACACACAAAATATTTTAAAACTGTTGTAACGAATTAATATTAATTAATATTACGTACCTGTATAAATTCGCAATGATAAGCATAAGATAAAGTTTTAAGATTTATGTTTTGAGACATAATAATATAATGTTGTTTTTGTTTTTCAAAAACGTTTATTGCTGAAATGTCAATTAAAATAAATTACTATAAATATAATATGTAGGTAAAAGAAACATTTTTTGATTGTGTAAGAATTAATTCATTCCCATGTTTTCTAAATTCATAGTCATCATAGTCATGTAAATTTCGACTTTAATCGCTTGTGCGAAACCTTAATAACGATTTGGGGACTTATTATTTTAGTTTTTAGTAACTTTGGTTAAATTAGGAGTACTCGTAAAACCGTTGTACGAAAAATTCATACACGATAATATTATATTACAATATTACCTAAATAACAAACTGCTGAGTGTAGCTATTTGCTCATGATAAAATAATGACATGATTAATTCCATCCACTAAGCATGGGAATATCAATGATTAATAGCGTAGGTAACTATGATAACAGAAGTTTTTTTTTAATCAATTTATGAAATTATAAATATTCCACTACCTATACACATATATTACCTATACATTATACAATATGCATTTACCATTGAGCACACGATTTTTTTTTTACATGTCAAACTACTACAGCTGTGTACACTTTGCATTATGTTATATTACAAGGATTTTATCGTGGATTATACCGGCTACGCCAGTTATTTTACATGCTGATTGAGGGAAAATTAGGCATGTCTATAATTATGTAAAATATAGTTTATATAGATACTTGCGCTCAACATATAAAATAATATTAATTACGTTTACAATAAAGCTCAGCGGAAACAATGAAAATCAAATAATGAATTATTATGTCGGTTTGCCATTTTTAAAATAGGAAAAAAAACGATTATTGTATAGACCAAATAAATGCGCAGTTTGGAGTCTAATATTAATATATCGTTACATGTTTAAATAACGTCCGTGTGATAATATTAATCATACACTTGTACTTTGTATGAATATTTTGGAACGTAACAATTAAGTCTTAATAATAATAATAATAAAACACTAACAGTTTTTGTTTTGCTTTTATAAAAAACTATTATATCAGGTTTTAGCATTTAAAATTATATTTTGATAATGTTCTTTAAATAATTAGGACTTGTGTCAGTATAAGACCAGTCACTGTTAATAAAGGCAACAAAGACTGTTCAAAGTTCATATAAATAATAAATATAACAATGTATAGTTGAAGTGCAAAAATTCAAAAGTATATAGTACATAAGTAATGTATTTATATTGTGTTGTTACTTAATCATCAAACATCAATTATTTGCTGATAAGACAGCTCATATATATTTTGTTTTAACTACTGGTCTTAATGGTAATATTTTAACACGTTCGACTATGTTTCTACGTATGTATTTATATATAAGTGAATATTTTTATAAGAATTATTGATCGAGATGTACATTTTTTTTTTTTTATAATCTCATTGCAGTAAAAAAGCACAGAGGATACGATCGGAAATCGACATCCGTTATTCCGCATCGTCTTATTCGTGTTGGTTTTGTGCTGGAACGGTTTTTTCGTCGACGTACCGCGAATGGCTTCAACGAAGTCGTAGTAACGATGAATCCGTTTTATATAAGACTCGGCCAGATGCTCTCCCCTCGAGTAGTACAATCGGTCGTATTACATTCGTTCTCTCCGTGTTTGTAGCCAACTCAGACTCGATTATATGATCACAGATAAATAAGTTTACCATAACGAATATAGGTATACCATTGAGGATGATTGTCTTTTCGTTTATGTCTAAAACAATATTCACAATATCGGCATTATTTTACCGATAGATTTGAAACTTTGCGAACATACTGTATCTAATAAGTGAAATTAAGATTAGGAAATATAGGATACTAACAATGTCTTCAATTCGACCACGGTTCTAATTTATTCAAAGTGTTATTATCGCCTCCGAACAAAAATAACATACCCCAGTATGCATAATATAAATTATTTAAATATGTATACCTAATTTGTGTAATCGACTCGTCTTCCTTGTTTGAGCATGTTAAATAATACACAAAATTGTATTAATCCTCCGTAAGGACAACGCGAGATTCTACACCTCATCGACGGTCAGCACTCTTTTTTTACATTTCTGTATTCGATACGTACATATTATTATATTAGTAAAAATAACGTCAACATGTACATTGCACACATGATGCACACACGTATCGAGGTAGCCGTTTATTAATCTGTTGTGAATATTATGGATAAAATAATAACAAAATTAAAATCGTTTACGACCTTGAGCTGATGTGGCAAAATGCGTTGTCACATTGAAAACTTGAATTTAAATAAATACATAATATTATGTATTTACAACGTAGTTATAACTTATAAAAATGGTAATTCACAAACAACGATAACCATCCAGTAATAATTATTTGATGGCTATTGTTATTCGCGTAATTATTACTGCGCTATTCGTAAGTCATAACAATATATTTTTTCGATTTATGACAATAAAACAGTTTTGTTTGTAGGTTCAGCAACTTAAAAATGTAATATAACCTTCCTTGTATATTTTTTCTTACAATAATTAGAAAATAATGAAAGTACAAACTCACGATTTTTTTTAAAAAAAGTACTTGAATAGTTATAATTTTGATGACATTTTTTAAAATAACGTAAATTTGCAAATAATTGTGTAGTTAAATATTCATAAAGCTGTGCATTCTTATAGTTATAAGGTTTAATATTTTTATAAAAGTTCCTCTTAAGTTGTTCTTATTGAAATTAAAAGAAGTTTTCTTCATATTATTTTTATTGTTTTATTATACTTCACTAAAAAAATATTAATCGTAGAAATATAAAATATTTTACTATTTTAAATTTATGATTATTGCAACGTAAAATAATATAGACTACATTTAAGATTATAAATATATTATAAATTTTATATATTTTATACCACAAACTTATTTACTATTCTACTGTATGTTGGTATTAACTTATGATAATAACTACAGTAGTATATAATAATAAAATATTTCAATGATTTAACTATTTGGTAAAAAAATATTAAACGTATCATATAAGTGTATTTATAATATACTTATTATTATTTTAGTAATATTAGTAATAGTATTACTTAATTATACGGTTTAACTTATATAATTGTTAAGCTATAATAGATTCCTGTTAAAAGACAATAATAATAATAAAAAAGTATACTTATAAGAGTAATTTAAAAATAAAAATAAAATATTATTAGAATTAAAATCTATCACATCAATCTCCGTCCAGAGTCATATTTCATATTAAATTGTTAACCAATTAATTCAGATTTATCACATCTATTACAATAATCTAATTATTGACAAGTTATTAAAATCTGCTATACAATAGAACACAAGAACGACTTCCACGGTTATTTTTATTTTTTTTTTTTTTATTATCGTATCCATCATGTTTTGGAGGAAAAATAAATTGTTCTTAAAAATATATGAATATATTAAAATTAATAATGCCGATAATACTATAGGCTTAGGTACCTCTGCATAGTTTAAAACCCTCTCAGAACTTTTGGTTAAATGTGAATATTCTTAAGGTACTTAATACAAGGTACCTTCATAATAAACCCGACTTTATTTTTGTTTTACATACTTTTTAAAAAAGACCTATTTTAAACAACACATCAAATATCTAATCAATAATGTAGTATAAAATCAAAATTTAAATATTTGGATACAATATGTTATATTTTTTATAAACATTTTAAACATCAATATCTAATTAATTAATTTTTTTATCCCGAGTAAATGCTAATATTGTTAATAGACGTTCGGAGTGCTCAATAGTATCGTATGCAGATATACTGATTATTAATAAAATTATATATTATGTATGAGCATGTTTAAAATTTTATTTTGGTGTGTAACAATTAAATTTATTTTTAAATTATTTCTATTATTAGGTAAAGAAACACGATTTATATTTATTATAGGTATTTTATTAACAATAAACTAAAAACGAAAATATTCAAGAAACGTTTATCTATTAGACAATATAGTAATTTATATATTATAGATTAAGGTACTATTTTCTGATATTCACAAAACTTAAATAATATCCAATGTAAAATTAACGAGCTTATACAGTTCATTATCATTAAAAATGCATCATCTATATAATTGATACAAAATATAAAATTTAGGTAAAATCAACGTATTTTGATATATTCATTACTTATCCATCTATATTTTACCTAACCTAACCTAAGTAGGTAAGTTTAATAAAATTATACATTTTAAAATCAGTCTTTAAATGTTCTTATGCACCTTTAACCTATTCTAATTTTGCTTATTTGTGCGATTGTTTAAAGTAACTTCAAAAATTTATAAAAACGAAAGTATTGCTGTAGAAAATTTAAAAGTAAATATTTAACTCAAATGTGTTCTTGACAGGTGTCCAATTTATAATAAACTTAAGTTCTACTCATCGACACAATATATTTTACATATTATAAACTATTGTACAAACATACATATAAAGGAAAAAGAAGTTCATTAATATTTTATTATAATAATAATGGACAACACGAATTTTCTACTTTACACTTTGAAGGACTAAACCAACATTTCCAAATAAAAAGTTATGAATTATAATCTTGAATATTGAATAATTAATATTTGATACGGTCTGAAGTATTACAGTCTATATTAAAAAAAAAATAATAATAATTCAAAACTAAAATATTATTTCTGTAGAACGCAATCGTTGGCATTCCCAAGTCTGTTATTCCTTTCCAGTTTTTTGCTACAACGATAATACAATAATATTTAAATTAAAATAAATAAAAGCATATAGCTCTTTATTATTACGTTAGTCTCATAAAACGCCAAGTATGCATAGTGGTAAAAATAATAAACTACAGCGATGGTTTTTGACATTATAATGCTCAATACCAAAAGTACGAACAAAAATCACTATTCAGGATTGCAAAATTTCAAAAGTTAGTAATAGTAAATTAGTAAATATTAGTATTTGATATATTCGTAATATTGTATATTGTGTTTGATGTTTCAAAATGAAATATTATAACTTATGGGTACATAGCTCAAACTTTGTACCCATCTGTCCAACCTAAGCATTGAGCGTATTAAAGTTTTTCTGAACATAAATAAATAATAGCATTTTAATAACTATATCAACTATTAGTATAATGTTTTTGATTTGATTTTAATTCAAAAAAAAAAAAAAAATAGTTAAGGGTAAAAGCTATGTAGATATCTAAACGATGGAATAATTTATCATTTTAAATGTAGTACTCGTATAATATTATAACGGTTAAAATAACAATAATCTACATTCTATATTATTATACTGTACACCTGCAGAATACGGTACGAATTCCAAATTTCCCTTTTCCGTTGAAGCTAGATCAATTCGATCAATTTTACACGAACTAAAAACCCATCTGGTCCATAATGTAGTCCTTGTATTGCAACCCCTCGTGGACAGAGCCACGCTGTCCCTTTATTAGTGCATATAACACATCATTAATTATTAATATTGGGCGTTTTTTAAGCACTCTGTATACGTTTACTATTTTTATGTATTGTACATAATACATTATATGCATTATATAATAAACCATCGGCATTGTATATAGAAACCATTTCGGACGGTCAAGGATGCGCGCGAACGTCGCAAATAGGAAGGTGGTACTCGTGGGACCACGCATACTCGACCACTGTTATTACGACCACCGCGTAGAATTGGGTCATATATTAAATATGCGTTTTCCTAGTTTGCACACTTGCGCACGCACGCAAGATATATTAATAATAATAATAATACTAATAATTTTATTATTATTATTGTAAAAAATATATTATTATAGCCAATGATCGCCTGACTGGACGACATGATATTATTATTTATTATTATTATTCGTACACATGTATATCATTATTGTACATTATATCTATTATAATCAAACGCCTATTCAGTATATTATATATATACATATGCTGTTATAATAGATATCGTGTATTTCATTCACGCGCGCGCACATACACAAACACCTATATATTATATTCTATAATATATCTGTGAACCAAACGGTGCGTGAACAATAGCCAATGACCAATAGGTATAATATGGGTACCAGGTATAGGGTACGTATAGTGTAAAAGAGAGCCCGACTCGCACATGCAACTCTTGGAGCGTATGGCATAATATACATAGGCACATATTACACTACTGTATATATAATATTGCACAACTTCAGAACCCACCACCGTGACCGCCGTCGCCATAATAATAATATTATTATTTTCACCTGCGTGCGCTAATACCTTGCGACGTGAACACGCCGTTTACGCGAATCCCCGTGCTGCGCTGGTATTGATTACGAGCGAACAGTCTCTCTGTCGTCGAGCCTTAATGCTATTTTTTGGAATTATATTATAAGTTATTATACCTACCATCTCTCGTTCACATTTTTTTTTTTCATTTTCAGCCAGAGTGCGGGACGAACCTCCACAAAAATGTTCAAGAGTTCACAATTTTTTTTTTTTGTAATCCCTTCACCCTGATATCATCATTCATTGCATATAATAATATTCTCGCGTTTAATTTATAAATATACATGTTATACCTCCGACGTCGCGGCCATGAAGTTGATAACATTTTCGTATTCGCGCGCTGCATAAAAAAGTTAATTATTGAAAACCCAACTCTTTATCATATAAAGTAAGTAAATGTGAATTATCTGCTTCTTAAATTGTCGCCCTTCTTTAAACGACGAGCTAGATAATGGATTTGGTAGTTATTTTTGTTTCAACTGTTGACGTTTTCGGTCCGTTTAAATACATTGACACAAAACGTTGACACAAAATATATTATGCAATGTATCTTATCTATTTATCATGTTGTTTAAAAAAAAATCGTCACCAGCAATGTTTTTTTTTCATCACAATAATATTACCTACATACATTGCACAATAACAGAAATTAATAGTTACATATAACTTCTAACTTCTAACTTCAAACTATAATTATATTTTTTATAAAAATTAATAAAAAAATAAAATACAAAAGTAAAAAAAAAATACCTTTAATTATTGTAGTATGAGGAGTACCCATATGACTCATGTTAAATAATGTAATAAATTAAATACATGTTTTTGTGAAATTTATTAATACTATTTTATACCATAGAACACTAAAGCTATTTTAACAAAGTAAAATTCACCTATATAATTATACTTATTATAATATTATACATATATAACATTGAATATATAACTTTTATTCAAAATGAGTCATTTTTAACCGTAAAATAACAATGTATATACGTTAGCATATACGTTTTGCATAATAATATTACTGCAATGATATGGAAACATGCAATTTTACAGTATTAGCCACAGTGTGCGCTCTCGAGGGCAAATGCATGATGATTAAATATCACATTCGTATAATATAATATGTGCCCAGCTGTATAATATAAGTAGGTGAATTTTGATTAAACCACTCTTCAATTGCATCGTCTCCGGTTCAAACACATACTGCGTTTCTGAATTTTAAATTTAAGAATACAAATATATGAATATTTTGACTGACTATATTTTCGGGAAAAGATTATATGGTATTATATCGATCAAACAATGACATACCTATAATAATATTGTTATTAATAATATATCGTCACCGAGTATAATAATAGACTTTTTATTAGATATTATTTTCTACATTGGTTATTATATTGTATTCACTTAAAAACAACCGTTTTACTGCAGTTGTCAATATTTGCGCGTCTGTCGCATATGCTTGGCAAGACACCGAAACCCGTAATATTATGTTATATTTGATATTTTGTAAACTCTGAAGCCGAAAACGGCGATTTTATTCTATTATTATACTATAATATGCGTGTACTGCACGTTCGGTAATATAATATACGGAATCGTTTTCATTAGTGTACTTCGCGTGTAGGTAACTTGATTATTAACGCGTTTACGCCACGTTTCAATGTTATTATAAACTTTAAGGATAGGTCTGATAATATATATATATATTATTTTATCGTTCGGTAAGTGTGATTGCAAAATATCGGCGTATCGAGCATATTTTATTCAGCTAATACACACGCGTACAGACATTGCCGAGGGTGTATCTACGTGGGCGTCAGTCATTTGGGCGAGTAATCAACTGATCGGTTGGACGAATTTATCTTTAACATTGTCGTATATATTTAGATATTTTAAGTTTTTAACATTAAATGCAATAAGAAGTACCGCGCAGTACAAAGCAAATAATGCATACTTAAACTTAAAATTAGGTAAAATTATACATTTAAATTTACACGCAAACCCCGAATAACGGTACGCGAGTATTATCTATTAAACGTAATTACAATATATTTATCAAGTTAGAAAACACTATTTTTCTATTTTGCCTAATACCACATGTAAGTAGCATATAAAAAGGTTTATGGCATTTAAAAATAATATTAATTTTAAGTATGAACGATTTTATTTAGTAAATTAAGAAAAAAATATGTTAATGATTACATGTTCAACAGTTCAGTTAATCATAGATTGTAATGTAATTTTAAAAATGGAAAAGATAATATGTTAGACATGTTAGGTAACTACATACCTTTTGGCTATAACACCGAACTGTATATATATATATAAAGTCTTCTCCAAATAATGTAAAAAAGTATTAGATATATATTTATAGGTGTCCACATAAATATCTTCCAAACGGTCTGCATAAATTCGAGCAAATGATATGTGATTTTGGGTCATTCGAAAAAATGAACATCACTCACCTATGCACACTGAGTTCAGACATAGATTGCCATTGTTACTATGACAGACTCAAAAATATCTTTTAGAGCTAAATAATATATATTGCGATATTAGCATTGTGTATTCTGAGCATGTAAGATCATTTTTAAATTTGAATATTTTGTCATAATATTTTATTCGTCGTGAAATGTGATACAAATCATTACGGTGACGATGTCGTTTAGATTTCGATTATAAAAATTAAGTACTATGTAATGTATATAGTTTTCGGGAATAAAACATTTCTGAAATAAAAATACGATAAAAAAGCTGTGGCTGTATGAAACCCATCCTCTACTGAGCGGTAAAAATATGCACAATAAAATATGTAGAATGCAGATTGAAGTTATATTTGTATATTATATTATTATGATAAGTTATACACATATCTTAAATCATTTATTTTATTTAAGTTTATCTATAACATGACGATCGATAATACATGAACTTTGAAAATAGTATGAATTTATGCAAATTTCAGCTAAATTATTATATTACATAATAATATAATAGTATTATACATATTGCTTTATTTACTTGATAATTGTTATACTAAGGGGTTTTATTACACACACACACACACACACACACACACACACACACACACACACACACACACACACACACACACACACACACACACACACACACACACACACACACACACACACACACACACACACACATCTATACCGATATATATAATGAGACGACATAGTCACTATGGAGAATTATCAAATATTCGTTAAAGGCTGCATTTTTTGGTTTACGGTTACGGCATTATAATAATATCAAGAAATTCAAAGGCGTGGTAAATCTCTGAATTTGTTGATTGAAATAATGTTTAACCTCAGGATATCACATATACGTAATATCATTTAATCTCTCAGAAATCAGGATACCTGTGTAGATTAAATACACCCATTACAGAACTCATATTATAGTAGTTTAGCGGATAAATCTGGCCCACAGCGTTGAAAAAGAGCTAAGTACGGTTGGCAATTATGAAAGGACTGCAGTGTACACATTGTATAATTAAAAAACATTAGGTGTATCATACGTATATAAAACCGATGTGGCGATATATTAACGTGGTATAATTATCTATTACACGTTCGGTTATCTTGTCAGAAATAAGGTTACTGGCACAGCCGATACTATAGTATTAGATTTATCGGAAAATACAAAGGTTATCGAGTCTTCTCGAAGTGCGAAATAATTTAGACCATGAATTCTCATGACAATGATTTATTCTTCGATTCGTTTTCGTGATTAATTGTATAGACTATAAATTGACGATTTCATGTGCAATACGTGTTAAAATTAAAACAATTAAAATATCGCGCGTTAAAACAATATTTTGTACGCCGTATACAAACACAAAATAAGCCTATGTTTAGTGATGACTGGTTTTTGTGCAAACAGTGCAATAATATTTTAGAAAACCTATAACGTGCACGTATATACGACGGCTGATTTTTATCGAGTAATACCGCGTTTGCAGTTTTGATTGGGAAAACGGATTGTTGAAAACGAACATCGGTGCATGAAATTTTACGCGCGCGACATGACCGGGTGGTCGCATTAATAATTTTATTTCACTTTCTGTTTACCTATAATCCGTCGTTAGATATCTCGGAATTTACCGTCAATGCTGCGATGACTGTGTACGTTGTCATTGGCCCGCGAAAGGCACGCAATGCGAGAAAAATCAACAACAACAAACATACGATGTTATAACGTATAGATTCGTGCGTTTTTTTTTTTATAACAGCCCAGTAATCGTTTAACTCGTTTTCAAGAATTAGTGCCTTTTTAAAAGGTCCTGTAATGGTCATTTATTTTTAAAGAATACAATACATAGACGTAATGTCATAATGCGCTATAAATTGTAATAATAATAATTTATGACAATTCGTTTGGGTATATTTCATTTTGATTTTCCTGCTCATAATGTTCGAGCAGTTATGTGCTTTTGACCAAATGTATGTGATACAATATCGTGTAATTTCCAAAATACTATACACTCTCGCACAGGCACCCCTATAATAAAAGGTGGCTGATATTAAATAGTAAAAGAACAATAATAGTTATTATTATTTGTCGCAGTAATATTATTACAATTTGTGTAGTATAATGATGTATTAAATGTATTATTAAACATATTATTTATAATGATTTTTCTTCGCCCTTATATGCCGTTATGGCGGACATTAAATATTTACGAGAGCGTGGTTTCATTAAGGACGAACGCAATTTTGACACGTCTCCGAACCGCTGTCAGAAATACGTTATGGTGAGCGTGTATACAGGCGTATAGCTAGTGTTCACCGATTTACTACGGCCAAAACGTTATAATTGAAAATGGAGGTTGATCAACGGTGGTAAAATGTTTTTAGTTTTTCAATATTATTATTTTCGACAAAAAAAAATACACTACTACTACAGACTGTTGTTGTTATTGTTGTTGACAACGTGTATCAATAGAACTATGGTTAAATCAAACCGGATATCCGATTTGGGCAATCTACATGAATTGTATTCCAATATACTTTCAACTTTAACGAATGATTTCATGTCTACATTAATTTTAGTCCTACCTATTTTTTTGAATTCACTGTACAGTGTCGTGTCGTTGTTTTATTTTACTCCATTTACGATCAATCAGCTCGAAAATTTTGCACCGGCCCGATCAATGCCCGTGTTCTAATGACTTAGCCGTAGTAGAATACCGTTAGGCACTTCAGATACATATATACGTGGTTCAAGTAACAAATATCGTTGACGTTCAAGTGCAAAACAATATTAATTTATATTGTAAACTAGCGAATAGTAGAAGGAATAATAGTGAGCAAAAAAGACTACCGCAATACAATTAATACAAAACGACTCGTCGCCTTGTTATTCACAAACCATAAATAAAAATAATATTGTATGTAAAGCAAAAAATTCAATAATGAAAAAAATACTGTAGTAATTCTGTTTTAATACAATTTTAACTATACCCACCCTAAAAACGGTTTAACCTATTTTTTCTATGTATCATGCACTGAATCTGATTGTATCTAAATTAATTAAAACATATGACAAGCTTTTGGTTTACAGGTGTCTCAAATCAGGTCAATTCGTTTGTTTGTTCATTATGCTTTCAATTTTAAATTTAAAAACATAAAATGGATCTTAAACATATTATTGAAATCATTTTTGTTTAAAAAGATTATTTGAAATTATATCACTTTTCAATAATATTATAATATAATATATGTTTTGTATAATAACCAAGTTGACGATTTTTCTACAAAATTTATTTAAGAATTTAATTTTTAAAGTATCAAATGTCCTAGGTTATATTTTATAGGCTATTGTGCTTTATATATGTAGTGCACAAGAGATTATTTTACAGATATAAATAATAAACATAATTTTACTTTTCAAACGAGAGACAAATATAAATAAGTACGCCAAAAATAAACACGATTGACAAATGTATAATATATACAATGTACTTAAAACATCGAGAAAACAATAATAATAGGTTGTACATAGAATCAAATATCTTAAAAAAAACTGTGTGCTATATATTATATGTTTTGAATACTGTGGAGTACGAATGAATTGTGTTAGACTTTACAAAGAAAAAATAAAATAAATATTTATCTAAGATCAATTTGTAATATAGAAATGATCAAGTTCAAAATTTACTTTTTTCATTAATGCTGTATAGAAATACGTAAGTACCTAACTAGTAACTACAGTACCTATTCTGGCTTCTATGCACACTGCATATGATTTATACTAATGAATAACTAATAAAAATACACTTATTGTGTATTATGTAACCATGTACAATTTTAAAATGTCATTATCATAAATGTTGTATTAAATTTAATTTATGTAGTTTCATAATTATACTATGCGTATTATAAATAAATACAAAGAAAAACAATATTGCATATTCTCGAACGTGTTAGATTCCCATAGATTTTAATCGTACTAAAATTAATGTATATTATAAACAGAAAATATTAATACAATTAATGAATTGTAATTTAAAAAAATAATTGTCTTAACGATTACATAGATAATTTAAACCTTATAACCATTTTAATATTTTATTATAATACACTAAAATGTGATATATGTAGAACCCAATGGTTGAAGAAGGTAACCACAACAACTCAGTCTTAGTAGGAAATAAAATTATGCTTGTTTAATAAAAGACAACAGCTGACTTGTTTACCATGACAACTTATTTTTATGAACACCAGGCGTATAGATACCAAACTAAAATTCTAAAATAGTAAAATATAGATGTTGTAAATTGTAATATGCTTAGATTATATTTAAAAGCAATAATATCTTGTTCAATTTTTTTTTTAATTTATTAATTAATAAAATATAATGATTTTATAAATAACCCCAAAACATGTAATAATAATTAAATGGTTTTGTTTTTTTACATTTTAGTAAAAATTTAAAAAAAATAAATTTAAATAACTGATTATATTAAAGCTAATACTAATGTATATGGATTTTTTTAATACATTTATTAATTTTTCAAAAGACTGATCAAAATTCAAACTATTTGTAAAGTAAACATATATAAGCCATTTTTGACACAATTATACATTGGTTGCAGTATATTTTGATTCATTCGTACTTATAAGTGTAAAATGTAAATCCAATCATTTCCAACGATGCGTCGATATTGCCTTGAGCTGCCGTATTTATTATTATTACAAAATATCTTATTATGATAAAAATAAAAATTGCGTATAAAAAAAATATTGACACCGTACGGCATACAAATCCTGATTTGATTCTTAACTATACTAAATATTAAATTTCGATTTCAAACGATGCTGTATCAGAAATCTGAGTATACGTTAAATCAAGCATAGCTTAAGTATTCAGGCTGAAAACGAAAATTATTAAGCTCCCTAGTAGCAGTTTCCGTATTTCACATCATATATATTTAATATTTATTTTATGTGGTCTACACTTAGTTAACGATTATTTATGATAGTTAATAATAATACCTAAAGAATATTTGATAAAGTTTTCAAATTCTTGATCTAAAAATGTATATAATTAAATGTATTTAACTTAATATGCTGTTAAAGACATAATTACCGACACGATACACCAATTATAGGACACTAAGTTTTAAAAAACCATTAACTCTCAATTGGTTTATTAAATGTTTGTTGATTGTTCATGTAACTAGGCGTTAACATACAATGTTGGTATAAAAAAACACGATAACAATTCACACCACTCGTGACGGCACGTGATTTTCCGTTTGTTGTTACTATATGATTCGTCAGTGTATATTAGCGAGATTAATAAAAATAAAGTTTTCCAACCCGATAATAATGTTTTTTTATAAAAAAATATAAGTGTATATGTCTATGTAAAATCCACACAGGGTCTATTTTGCAATCTTTTATACACACTATACATTATTATGTACTACTACGCAAGTTGCATTGACGCATTGTGAACATCGGTCGTAGTAGAGTCTTGTTAGCGCGAGGAACCTGTGCATAATATACTAATACACATAAGTGTCAGTATAATATACCTACAATGCGGGATGTCATACAATACGTGATTCGGAACTGAACATAATACATTTCCAAACGATGCCTTGCCGTTGCCAAAAGGTTGACATATTGTTTCTCCTTTGTGATTCCAGTTTCCGAGTTCCGCGCCGTGTCGCAGTCATATTACTTGTTTTGACTTCGTACGGCTGCTTAAACAACGTGAACCGTTTGAAATCGATTTCATGATTTTAGGATCCCACGAGCCACATATCACAGACTCACAGTGATCTAAAACATGATCTTAAATTTAATAAGATATAATAAGAACTCATTTCACTGCAACTCATATCCATTAACCTTTATACATGATTATATATATATATATATATATATATATATATATATGATGTTATAATAAGTGTAACATCTAATGGAAGTAAAACTGCATTTAAAAGCTGCAAAGTGCACCAATACTTAGGAGGTTGATTTGCATTAATCACGAGTTAAGTTACAATCTATTCGCGCCTGTATTATGTCTACGGGGCAAAGGCTTCTAATGATTTTAATGTTTGCACTCGAGCCTTCGAAAATAGTGATTGTAGCACTGTTGCGAATCGTAATGCAATACAACTCATGAAACTAGGTACATGATGTGTTATAATATTATATTTGCAGCCGGTAATAAGTTATAAGAGTTTTGCCCTTGAATTTCATAATTAACCATGGAATACAGTTGAGTTGGGCTGCGGCTAACAATATACAATTAAATGACAAACAAGTTAATTTCCGCTCATTCAGTGTTGCTTTTGATGTATTTAAATAATTACTCGATTTAATATTAATTGAAAACCTTTGAGTCGGATATCGGAGCATAAAACATATTTTGAAAATCGATTTATCCACAAACCTTACTATTATTAATAATGATAATTAATTATATTTTAATAACTCAATTTAAAATATTAAATATGTATAAAATAGAATAAAAAACTCCGCATGCTGATGCTATATAGGTACCATAGTACTCTGGCTGTTTTTTTTTCAGTAACACTCGTGTAATAATGAAATTGCGCGTCGTTGACGAAATTGTGAAACCAATAGTAAAAGATTGAACTTTGAACGTGGTTTAAGAACTCTTTTAGATTTTGTTTAGGGTTTTATTATTATAATAAATCCAGATTTTCTTGTTATCATTTTGTCGGACAGGTTTCGGCTTAATAATATATTCTATTCAGAAATCATTATGCAATATGAGATACGTGTAAACAATTATAATAGCTGAGTAGTTGCCAAGAAAAAAACTCGCGATATAAATAATTTTCCAAAAAAATAATATTTTGTTTTAATACACATTTCTTATAATAGTTATAGTATCAGTCGATAAAATGATTTCATACTTTAGGCCCATTCAAATAAATATGTCTTACTTACTTCATCTAATAGTATTTTCAATCACTAATATATTATTCCAACAAACAACAATATTTTCTTTTCATTTTTTGGCAATTCATATCGCAGATTTTATTGTATAATAACGTTTTTTATTCATTTCTAAGGATAATTATAACTTATAATAGTAAAAACAAGTTTAAAAAAAACTAAATACAAATAAATGAATTTTTTTATTTATTAGATTATAACTTTATTGTAATTAAGTAAATATCAGGTAAATTTTATTCTCCATCGTCAAATTTATTTATAATTATTATTTAAAAAAAATTGTAGAAAATATTATTACAAACCAACCAACAGCAATTATTTTTTTATACTATATTTACAGATTACACAGTATAATGTTGAAATAGTAATTTTCCAAACTGTCAACGCTATTTGAGATTTACAATAATAATTCTAAATGTAAGTTTTTAATTTAATACTTAAAAATAAATGTTGAGCAATTATTATAACTTATTATTATTGTACTTATTGTTGAATAAACTTTTTCTTTCCAGGGAAAATGGAAAGATTTTTATTTTTATGCATGTTTTTATTTTCACTATATCGTGAAAGTATTTATAATTTATTGTAGTTAGGCTCTCTCGTTAGGTCTTAATCGTCGCGCAAAGCTAAACATTTACTAAAAATAATATTAGATATTTTAGTTTCAGTTTATTATTTTATATATATATATATATATATATATATATTTAAGTGGTTCTATTATAGAATTAGTATTATTTTTCCAAATCAGCTATATGCCATTTATAATCAAAACCATATAAAATAAAATTAAGTATTTAAATGTTTTTTTTATTTAAATTTATTTAAATGTTTAGAATATTCCGTCGAGTTACTGAACAAAAATTATTTTAATTAAAAAAAATATTTCAATAATCAACAAATTAATTTTTATACGAAACTTTTTATACATAAATTAAAAACCTAATGAAATTTCGATAATATTGACAGGTGATTAATTCGCTGACATATATGGCGTATAACCTACTTTTCTTTGTATATTATAATCAATATAATATAATAAGGAACAGTCGTTTACCGTAGTTCTTAATAAACGGTGTATATAATATAGTATGTCTGTTGAAAAATTTATTATTTCGATTTTAAAGATGTTCGTTGTCCAATAACATCTATTATTATTGTTTTATTTTTTATTGACTTCACAACTACACAAATACATAGCAGTGATAGTCTGACAGCGTATACGGAGCTTTATAATATTATTTACAAATACATAACAAGTCTGCCGTGTAAAAGCGATTTATCAGGTATTGACTTATATCATGTTATTACGTGCAAGGAGTACTCGGATCGGAGGATATGATGGCGCGAAGACCACTGAAGTCACGGAAGTCATCGATACCCGCCACTGCTCGTTGCACGCAACTTGCCTTCACCCATTGTCTGCGATTTGGATTTATCGCCGTCTCGTGTCCAATCGTGTCTTTCTGTCGTGTAAATTCGTAATCGCCGCCAGCACGCCACGACAATTTTCAAAATAAAATGTGTTATGTACGTCTTTATGACTTTTATGTAATGTACATAACATTAAAATACACCGCCATCAATGACGCAAAAACCAACGGGTTATTGCTTTTTTTTTCATCCGCCATCCCTCTAGTTGCCACGATACGAAACGAACAATATGAAATGCACAAATCCAACGAAAAAAGCGTGTTTACCTATTATCTAGTGTACGTATATATAAAATACCAATACGTTAACAAAAGGATAGGGGTTTTTAGATCTGCATGTGAAGTGCGTTTTCGCGACTAATCCCCTCGAGGGCTGTGTGTATATAAGTATACAGTGCGTTGTAGGGACGTTTGTTTATGCCACCCGGACGAATAATTATTATATTATTGTATGTAATTGATTTTCACACAATGTGTACCTACCGGGTCACAATACAATAATACATTGTCGATGATTAGTCGTGTAATAAACTAATCATCGTCGACCGTTGGATTCGCACGTAAAGTTAAAACACTATCGTACTGTATACGGTTATGACGCGATTACAATACAAAATCCGAGGGGGTAGGTATATAACAATATTATAATATACAGTACTATATTAATGTGTTTTTTTTTTTGGATCGAAAACTGCACCTGTACACGCACTCGGATATTATATTATTTAGTGATATGTATCCATGTACACGTCTTTCGGGGGTATTATTAAAACACACACGCGTTGGTTTTTTTTTATTTATTCGGGGGAACGATTTCCCGGGAAATTAAACAACAAAAATATAATACATCAACCCCATGGGTATAATGATTGTACAGTTTTTTTCTTTAATCAAATGGATCATTTATATTTTTTTTTTTTTTCTGAAGGGAATCGAATAAATGGGTTTATATAATATGTATTTTATTCATTCTTACATAACACATCGGCCGTTGACTTATTTCATTTAAAATTGTTTTAAATATACAGTCAAACAATATTATACAGACGATTCGTAGTTAAAGTATTAAACAATAGAAGATAATTATTATTAAATGTAACGTTGTTATTTCCTAAATTTCACTTGTCTCGAGTTTATCGCTTTATACTTACATTATTATGATTAATACTCGATATATTTTATAAAAATATATTACATCATACATTTATTTTTATTTTTGGACATGATTTAAATTTATATTTTAAACCGTATTTTTAGACGGTCTAAGAATAATACGTTTGCTAATCGCGAGCGCATTACAATATTATATCAAATTACAATCTGTTCTTGATAACAGCTATAATTATAATTTAAATACAATTTTTAATTTTTATAATATTAAATCGTATACGTATAAATATAAAATGCAAATATATTTACGCAACAAGTTTTATATTTGTTTTTTATTGACAGGTATAAAAGAGAAGTACCGGTACGTATAGTGTGTATCGCATAATATAAGGTTACAGCATCTATATATTATAGGTATTAAAAATACTCGAATTTCGTCATATTCTATTCAAAAGATATTTCAAAACAACCCCTCTGCGTTTTGATGACGTAATAACCAATTTCTTTTTAGTATATACCATTGAACAAAAGTATTATACAGAGAGACTACGTAACTACATCCCCCTTTTAGACAAATATCTAAAAATGTTCATACAATACACATTGAATCATCCTCAAATTAACGATAGCTATTCAATATTACATTCGACCATATCATTTTCACAAAATTCTCCTTTGATTAGTTCAAAACAATTTTTGTATCATACTCAAATCTTTAATTTCAATTCCACAAAATGTACCTACATATTTTATTGAGGCGTGTTATTATATTTTATTAAACAATTTTATGTGAAATACCTATATTCACTGGGTTGAATAGAATAAATTTTGTTTTTACGCAAACGCATCCAAAAATAATTCAATAATAATTTAACTTTGTGATAAAAGTAACAGATGATTGGATTAAACATAAACATATATATGTTATGATTACGTGTTCTATAATCAAACACTTTAGACTTAATTATATTGATGTTTCATAAATCAACAGAATCTGCAGTCACTTTCGTCTCGAATAACGGAATATAAATACGGTTTAAGCAAAAGTCGCAGTAGGTATCATCACTTTATAGGATTTCTCGTAATAAATTATTGTCGTTCGCGATATAATGGTATGATACGCTCCCTTAAGTAGGTGTATAGAAGTGCTGCAATACTACGTATAACAATATTATATAGTGCACGTTTTTCAACACCTTTATATGAGTAATATAAAAAAATTAAATGTTTTTAGTGCGAATTTTCGAACACAGCATTATTCTGTCTTCGGTATTTTTCGACATTTGTTCGTTGTGCGAAATACAGTCATATAAATGCACTTTTAACGTGTGCATTTTTTTTATTTACACACACAGATGGATTTGATACATATAATAAGAGAATAAGATTAATTAACGTACGCTTTTAAGATAATTCAGAATATTTTCAATAATAAGAGGTCGGACGTACGTATAATATATGCATTGGGGGTATATGTACGCGAAACGCGAACGTGCCTTTTCCCCGTTTTTTCCCCCGTAAAAAAAAATTAAAAATTAAAAACGAAAAAAAACGTCTCGTCTTGTCCTGCAAGTCTTCTCGAATAACCTCTATTGTGATCCCGACACGCGATAAGTGTTATTTTGTTTTAACCGTCACGGTCTGGTAAAAAAATTCTCTGGCTGAACATAACAATAATATAAAGAAGTTCGGAGTAGCGCTTTGCTGGAACGGGAGAAATCGCACGAGAATTCTTCTCGAAAATAAGAAAAACATATGGTTAATACTTTATTTTCTACTTATTACATTATAACAATTATAGGCGCGCGACATACACAGCTGTTCTGTGGTAATGCTGTATACTATATAATAATATAATATGTAACTATACATACATATATAATATGTTTGCTAGAATTGGTATAGGACACGTCGTCTAGCGCATCGTTTTACAACCAAAAGTGTTAATTTATATATTACTACTACAATGTCCGACGAGAGTTGTTTAATAATTTATTGATTGTAAAAAAAAATTGATGTTTAGCAAAACATACGTAGGCATCACTGCACCGGTTCACAGTCACATATTATCTTTTATAATAGTCGGTTAGTTGTTACTCAATATACGCGGTTTGTTTACATACCACGTATATTATTATAATATAAATTATAATATTACACAAGGACGTGGTATGAGTAATAGCGTTATATTTCTACACACGTTGTAGATTCTGATCGTTAAAATAATTAATGTATTAGTTTTACAATGATGTGTGATTTTTTTTTTAGTGTTTATCGCCACCTTTTGAAGAAATATGCTTAAATTTTCGATTATGATTGTGATGGTTTCTGGTAGGAAATTGGATCTGGATGAAGCTTAAGAAAGTTAAACGTACAATTCTTAGTAATTTTCAAGATAATCGGGAAAACGGGAATTCTTGTATAAAATCAGTTTTTGATAAAATCAATTAGTTTTTTTGGTGTAACTTAAAAATCATTAACGTTATATACTTGAAATTTTTACCAAATGTTTATGCCAACATTTCTTAAATATAATACAATTTAAAAATATTTTCATTCATTTAAAGAATTTAAAAGACATTAGAATAAACATAAAAATGTATTGAAATCAATTTTTTTTTAAATACTTATAAAAAAAATATTGTTGGGTTTATTTGTTTAAAAACTTGATACGAAGGTTTTTATAAGTTTATAATTTAATAATTAAAAAAATATTCCACATGTATTATTGGAATACTTTTTTATGAGCGTTTAAAAAAAGATTTTTGATAAAATTCGTCTAAATCTCAAAAAATTATTTTAAAATTAGAAATGTTAAAATTAAGAAAATTTCTCCTTGTATCCAATATTTAAAATAAGATTTCACATTAGTTTTTTACTTATAATAAAAATAAAAAGTTTATTAAAAGGTCAAATTAATGTTTTATATCGGTTTAAAGTTAAAATTTTTACCCGTATAACAACTATTTCTACTTTAACAATTATATTCATTATTTTTGTAATTGAAATCTATAAGCACTCATTAAATGTTCACCAAATATTTATGTTTATATTTCCTACACATAGTATAATTTTCTTAATATTTTGACTTTTTCTGAGATATTTATTAGAAATGTCGAAAAACATATCATGAAAAGTAGGTATTTATAATATAGGTTGACAGAAGACCGTTTTCACGCAAAATCGTTTTTTATTTACGCATTATTGAACTTAAATTTAACAGTGAGGCACTTTATACCTAATATACAGCAGTCCCATCTATTTTATTTTAGTTAGGCCAGTTATATTCTAGGTATACATTTAAATATGTTCACTCATTATTCTTTTTTTTTTTACATAATTATATAGCATAATATAGCAGAAAAAACTAAATAAAAAAATATTTTTTGATTGGATACGTATATTTTTAATTTAATATTTTGAAAAATAATATTTTTTGAAATATACAATTACATTTAAATTGAATTTCAAACAAAAATTATGTAATACCTTATTTACTTTTATTGGAAAATTTAAACATAATATTTATAAAAATTTGATTTATTTTAATTTTTAGTTTTATTAAATTTCCATAAAAATCTGAAAAAAAGTTTGAGGTACATTTTGAACAAGAATTTATAAATTTGTCAACTTTATGTTTACTTAAATATGTATATTGGCATACGATTTGTATTTATGAATACATTCCATAGTATTATTTTATGAACTATGATTTATCGATAAATCCCTTAAAAATTTAAGTTCTGAAAATAATAAATTAATGAAAAAAAAAAAATAGTGTGTTTTTTGAAGTATTTTGAAATTCTATAGCAATTATGTTTTCTAATACAGATCAGATAGTAATTTAATTTTAACGCACATATTTAGTTATCTGTGCATATGTTGTAATGTATTAAACACAAAACACAGTTAATAAAATGTATGTTACATTGTACATAATATAACTTAAATATAATTGTCTTATTGTTTGTACCATTGTATAACATAGATGATCGAAATATGTTATATGCAGCTCAGTTAATTTTTTGATTTCATTTTATCTTATTTGTTTTCCTCATAATATTTGGCATCTCTCGCGGAAAATTGAAACGATATAATATTAAAATGCCAAGATATTTCACTTTTGATACTAAAATAACCTGTTTCTAGTAAAATATAAATGTTTCAAATTTCGTAATAATTTTAATATAGCTTACTATTTTTAGTGAAATACTCTTTTGGTTTTCAGCTATTCTCATTATATTATTATAATACGTTTCTAGGAGAAATATTCACAGCTATAATTTTTTATGTCATTTCTTAGCAGTTATTTCCTCTCCAAATTTATAATATTAGGATGACATAAAGAATCTTATTCGTTTCGATTAGTGATTAACAGTATAAAAAAATATTATTATCGTATTTTAAATTTCACCGTTGACTAGAGTTAATATCGTTTACTGTTATTTATATAAATAATAAAATACTAAAACATTTTTTGGTTTTTATTAATCGCCAAATCTAATATTTATGTATTAATGTTTTATTAACGTTTTTCATTTTTTTAACATCACCTATATAAACAAGTACTAGTGCAATTAATAATATATTACTGATATTATAAAAATGTAATGTTTTATATATCAAGTACGATAATGCAAAAAAAGATAAATATAGCCTTTGTGTTAGGCAAGATATTATTTGATATTTTTTGAAGCGGAAAAAAAATAATAACTAGTTTTTGAAACAAAACAGCTGAGAGCGTGTTATTATATATCATAGCAAAAAACCATATGTCTTATATACTTGAGCATTAACAACATAACAGCTGATGTATGTGGGTATAAAAATAATAATTATATTTCACCTTACGTTTTTAATACGCGTCGTTTAACGACGTCCAAGATATTTTGCCTATTACATAAACGAGTTTAGGTCAATATTCGTTAAAAACAATAAATGATAATTGGAAATAATATTATACGTGTTTAATTTGGTATAGATTTACATATGAATACATAAAAAAATATGTTTAAAATGTTAAAATAATAATTGATGTATTTAATATTATATTGTTTTAATTATTAGCATATATATTAGCGATTTTGGGATTTCCTATTATAATTTAACTATTAACTATTATAATCTGTTATGAGTTATATATAACATTACATTATAATATTTTTTAAGGTTCGTTTTACAGAGCATTTATATTAATATTTTATTTTAGGGATGTCCACATGAAATAATTCACGTATATTTACCTATATTTGACTATAAATTATAATTTATTATAGTCCATTATAATAATACAGTTACACGTAGTTTTGAATCCCGTGCACGAACAGTATAATATTATTGTCTAGTTATCAGCTTAGACTATAAATATTCAAGTTTTTATCTCGAGCCGTATCTACCTACTCATCTCCAGTTGCATATTTAAAGAACTTGTATTATTGCTATACAAATAACAATTCTCGTACTATAATATCAGCATACCATGTTTTGTTGTTGTTCATCAATTTATGGTAGTTGTTACGTTTTTTTTTTTTTTATTATTATTATTTTATACACTAATAACTGCGAAAACACATATTCCGTTAAATAATTTTTCTCTCGGGTTAATATAATTCAAGTAGATACCTATCAACAAATAATAAATATAAGTGCTATGCTTGAGTTTGCTTTTAACATAGGCCTACAACCGATGACCTAGTTTCGATTTTATAAATGAAAGCATATAAATAGCATATTTTAACATTATTACTAAAATATTTATTTTTATGTTTTTAGTCGTTTAGGTGACGGTTCGAGTGAATACAATATGAAAATCAACATAATAATACAATGCAAACATTATACATTAACCATATGAATGGTTAGGAGTTCGAATTTAAAACTACAACAGAACATTTTCTGAAACTCGTAATTTAAAAAAAAACCAATTATTAATCCACATAAGAAGATGCTATTATAATAACAACATTTAATAAAACTATAATTTTGACTAACGTGCTTAACATAATATATGTAATTATATCGATTGTTACAAATATGATTCGTCGAATTCACTGTAATAATATCTAAGTATGATTGCATGTGTATTACATGTTTGCATGTAATGTATTTCTATTATTGTATAATATACGTATCTATTTATTGATTATTTGGTGCACGGAACAGAGTTTTTTTTACAATGTTATCTATTTTATTTTTGTACTGTCTTCTTCTCGCCTATAAATTCTAATTCTATTAGCATATAAAATTACAATGTCTATCGTCAGATGAATACACGGGACGTATAAATTATTTAGAAGTACCATATTATACCAGTTCATTAATAACATAAAATAGTTTTTTGTTAAATATATGCGTACACAGATTCAGGATGGGTTCCTATGATTTCCCATTTCCGTGTGTAGTAAAACCGAAAACTTTAAATGAGTTTAATGTTATATTGAAAATTAGGAATAATTAATAACGAAAGCAGTTTTACGTCACTGAAATTTTGTGACGTCGAAATTTTCTTACTGAATTTATTCAAAGGCAGGATCTATATCGCGTAGTTTCAAATATTGTGACACCAAATTATCAAGATTTCCATAATAAATAATTAAGATAACGTGATAAAACTATAAACAATAACTAAGACCTCGACCTTACAGTGTTCAAAACATTATTGATAATTCTGTACAGGTAAATACTTCAGCAATAATTACGTTTATAATTTACTGTACTTATACTTTATGCAGTAGAATACTATATTATAATATGTACATATTTTAGTATTCAATTATCAGTTTATGATTTTAGCGTGACTTTTAACCCAATTAACGAAATTTGATGATAATTTGCACAATCGAAATTCGTTTATAATGTATACAATATATACTTAAGCATATAGTATCAATAGAGAAATCTTAATTTACAGACGCAAATTGTTTACATGATTGTTCATAAAACCGTTAATTATATATTACAACGATACACATATAGGCAGTATGGACTTAAATTGTGTAAAATGATAATTTTTTATTCACATCGAAACATATATTTTAAAATGCATGCTTATAATTAAATCCAATAATTATATTATCATTTAGAATAATTTTTATTGGTATACACGGCGTATAAATTGTCATTATTAATTATGTATTCGACGTTCTTCATTGTAATGAACCATATTAATATATCACCTGTATACAAATACTGTTTATAAGTCAAGTTGTAATAAAATACACGTGGATTTTTTGTATGCGTTATATCTATGGATTTTCCAGCAATAAATAACTATAATATTTTTAAAATTATATATAAGTTATTAAGGTTGATCCTGAAAATATTATACGCATATTTGGTTAATTTAACTTATATTGCAATTATAGAATTAAGTATAAGATAAAATGAAATCAAGTTTTTTTTATATTAATATATAACTTATGTATGGGGTCAACAAAAAATGCAACTTTTTCTTTGGTTTCCCTAACAACTGATTATTTTCTGAGGTGAAAACTAACGGAGTAACATATTCCCAAATATTCGTTCAAACATTTTCATGTTAAACATTTATGAACACAAAATTATATTTTATACCCTCATAAATCATTACTTAAAATTATTTGTTGATATAAATAAACAAACCTCAAGATTAGGACATAAGATCAGTTGTATATTTTATGGCCTGCCATGAAACATTTTAACGATCTTATGTTTTTCCCAAAAGGGAGTAACTAAAGTTTAGTTTTTCTTTAATATAACCTGGTTAATATTACAGTGTAATACACTTACACACATACACACATAAGTGTGCGCGTATATAATTAATAGGTAAATATGATATTGTAAATTTTAATCTAGACTATATAATATATTATAATGTGCTGATTCATATAATGAATTGATACGATATAATTAATTTTAAACATTTTTTGTCTAAAATAAAAAAGTCAAATCATTAAGCATATAAATGAGCTTGTGTTCGTATGAATAACGAGTAATGACAACTGATTGCAGAATTACATTTGTCATTAATACAATTTAAAAATCTAAGGTGAGTTTTGTACGTTCAGAGATGATACGTCTCTGTGACACTTATTTACAAGTAGTGTACATAATAATATATTTTGATATATTTTAACAGTACACCTATAAGTCGTACTTCGAACGAAAATGAAACTAGCTAAAATGCACAAATTAAATAAAAATTATTAGTGTTCTTAAAAGTTGACGGAACGCACGAATATTTTATTCATGTATTTTCGATGTACGTACAAATATTATGGAAAAAAAGCAATGCTCGTTTGTATTAATAATGTATCCCATACAAATATTATTTACCATAGTTGACAATGCGAATGTGTGTATGTACGTGTATATACATAAAATAATTGCGCATTAAGAAAAACATTCCCGCAGCTAGGCAAGAGAAGTATTTGTGTACAACAATATGTCACCAAAATTATAACGTTAAAATGTTCAATCATTAACAAAAACGTCGAAAACATATATCTCTCGGGTTGTATGTAAATATGTTTTTAATATTATACGTATAATATTATATAATTATATCAAACGCGCAATCGATTTTTTTTTTCTTGTGAATGTAAAAATAATTTACTACGCGTATAACACAGTAGTCCAATAAAAATATAATCATTTACGATTTCGAGCAATACAAACCTAGTCTATATAAACAAGCACACGGCGGATGGAGAATTATTCGGGCTCAACCGTAGTTCCGGTCTGTTAATCGAGGCTCGGGGTAGGGCACACACCCGCTACTAAAATTGCTACTACGCAGGACGTGAATTGAAAATGTGTTGTTTGGGTACAATCAGAGCGGTCACCACTGCAAGTCGAAAACGAATTATTATCAAACACCGTATTAAATACATATGCGTATACGTTTTATTATCGGACATACTGCAGCAGTTCGTATAACGTAATGTGTTGCAATCAAGCGATACATTGGTCACGGAAGTTGATGCTTCTTCCCCTCACTTACGGTGCCCCGAAAAAAAAACCTTAAAACCGAGTAATGCCTCGTGCCCATGTGTATAGTGGTAAAAATGTGCGTTTAATTCACGGAGGGAAGCATTTGTAATGCAAACGCGCACACTCTCAATACTGGTCGGACGCAAACGCTCTGACGAGGATAATATTACATGCAGACGATGGAGTTTCGAAAAGGAAAACGGGAAATAGATCGATTTTCGGTTTGACGTAAAATGAAAACCTTTAAGGTCAATATGATTAATAATATCTATTAAATTATGAAGCAAAGTTATATTGGAGTTATAAGCTTTCGGCTGGCTTGGTGTTCTCATATACTGCAGACTTATTTTTGCTATTGCAGTTTACAGTGTTTCTTGAATGACTTCGTTCTAAACGAATGAAAAAAAATTACGGAATGACTGCACGAGGCATTATTATTTTATACGAATTTTTATTATTTTTTCATAGCTACGCAGGATGCGCTTTTAAATAACTTATCCGTAATGGGAACGGGAGTTTCTTTCTGTCATGCCAACGATCGAGGCACAAGCGATTTATCTTTAATTCTGGGCTGCAATATATACTGTCAACCGTTTGATAATAAATATACTTAATACCAAATGGAGATACATAACATATATAACGCGTTAAATGTGTTTATTGGTTGTGGTAAATTATGAAAAAAATTTGCGCAACATTAAATTTTAAATAAATCGTCTTTTATATCACTATAGGAACATTCGATTTTGGCTCGAAAGCGAAATGTATCGTTAATATAAAAATAACCCATCGATTCTAGCAAAAATATAAAATACAGATTTTGTATATGTGTACATTATTATGTTGTATTCGGAATGTACAATTAAGTTCGTCATATCTATTCCGTATATTGTGTTGTAATAACCGCAGTTATAGTATCGTAGGTTATAGGTATATATAATTGTATTAAATTTAATAATTTATGATTAAAGCAATACAGTTTGGCGTTAATTTGAACTCAAAATTTCGAGTACAAATCTGTAAAACGTTTACATAATTTATTTTAATTCGTTAAAATTTTCAATCCAAACACTAATACGTATAAGATTAAATCAATTGTAGTTCTGTGCGTTAATTCGCTGTACTTCATACATAGCAACCTTAGCCTACCTATATTTCGATTTTGGTATATTTTCTCAAACCATTGAAGATGGAAAACGACAGTGTATAATATAGGTTAGGTTATGTGTATGTTGTTCTTCTCGATTAAATATAACGTCATCTCATTTTTGGTTCTCATAGTAATATTGCTATAACGATATAATGCATATAACACACTCTCGTGTTATATGTGTGTGTGTGTGTTGCGAGGGTCTGGGGGTAGTGCATATTATGGCGTGTCCGGTCGTTTTCAAACCATCAGGATTTAACGGTTATTTTACTGTAAACGTTATTTTTTATCGGGCTTTTCTCGTCCACGTAATGGTCAATATCGATTTTTCGTACACCACATATAACATACATCACATATCGTAAAAATACATGACGGACCCTTAACACGCGCAAACCCGATAATATATGATATATTATATGCCATGGTTACACGACAGCGGAAAATGTTAATGTTCCGATAACGTTCCGGATAAGATGCATACAGGTATACGCTTATATACGTAGAAATATACTGTAACTACTTATACGGTAAATTTCCCGTCCGATTGTGTGCGCTCGAACAATGCGTGCTAGACAAGAGAATTGTTGTGTGCTACTATTAACTGCTGTTTGTACATAAAATTAATTTTGTTGCTCAACTGCGTATAATACATAATATAACATGACGCACATAATATTGTCCGAGGCTCAATTAATATTGTTAACAGTTATTTTGTAAGTATCGAGAAACCTGAGATGACGACGACAACGATGATGGTGTGTTCAATCAAAAATCAGAGGGATAATAACACAATTATTGTGTGAATGATATTCCACTTGATATGCACAAAAATACTGTCTATATTATACGGTTAACGATAAAATTATGAAACGCAAATAGGAAAACTACGTACCTAGTACTATATATGCTGTTATTACACGACAAAAAATACAATGACAAACTAATAAACAAAACGAAATTATAAAAATTTGTTTTATACTGATGGGATAAAATCTATAATAGTTTTTCAACCGTGTAATTACATGAAAATTATTTGGTTATAAACTCAAACAGGCACAAATTGAAAGTTCGATTTTTTAATTTACGAAGTCATTTTTTTTTGTGTCTTGGATTTTAATTTATTTTGTTCATTCGTTGTAATTTCATTTTTAGTTATTGTAAAGACCTGCTTTTTCATCAAATAATATTCATATAAACATAACATTTTCAATTTGTAATATAAAATTTATATATTTTATAATTATTTTTGCACTATTTATAGATATTTGGAAGTAAAAAAAGCTTGATAATTTAATACAAGGTCACATGTAAGGTTGTTTTACAACGATTAAAAAATATTCCATTAAATATAACAACCAATCGCCAAAGCTATCGTGGGTTTTATATAAAAAAAAAAAAAAAATTATAATAATAATGAATTTTTTGACTTCTATTGATTAGCCTCAAATTTCCGATAAATTATAATATTATAACTATCGTTGTATTCTAAAATATAATAGGTACAATAATATTATTTAACGAACGTATTCAAACATCGTTTCCGTCTATGATCGAGGGCGGTGGCGGGGTGTATTACGTTGGTGTTTTAGTCAGCTTATTATTATTTTTTGACTAATTCCGTTTAGGTTTATTTTTTTAAAAATAGTTATTTTTATTATTATTACTTCCTGGTTGGCACACCCGACGTCAATGGTTAGTGATGATGATCGTAATTATTATAATGGTAACGACGAATAATTCGTGACGGCGGCGGCATGGTGCTGTAGCAGTGACAGTCCAGCCGAAACGATCGTTCACCGATCTGAAACCGATGGACGGAGGAGATTAACCGGATAAATTTGCACCCCGTTCTACAATGAAATAAATATATTATTATAATCATGGCTCATATGTGTCCGAGCACTTGAACGCACATACAGAGTATACCTACCGACATGTTTTATCATAATGCGTGGCACAATGGAATTAACTTGTATATACTACACATATTATAATAAATATATACGTACATAGGTACACCCGCAGATCGAAAAAATAAAACAATATGTAATTCCCCGGCGGCGCAGGTATTACACATAATATATACGTATGTATCTACATACGGCAGGATTCACACCTGAGTGATCTCCGACGGTGGTGGCCGGTCAATGCCAACGGTGCGCGTACATTATATTATATTATTTTATTATATATACACACACACATATATATATATATATATATATATATATATATATAAATTGCTGTACCTGCGCGACGGCAGCGTCGTGTTTTTTATTTTTTTTATCGGTCTAACGTATCTGCGTGCGAGCCGTGTACACATCCTGTCGAACCAATTTCCGTAACCCTGTTTTATTGTATTGTCCCGGCGGCCGACTTAATTTTCGTCGATATACGATATTACTACAACGCGTCACGGTGAAACCTATTCGAGTACGTCATCCAAGGGATATACACCGTATAAACGGTGCGATATCCGAGAGGTATCTGTCGTCGAGTATAACATTTTGCGCGTAGACCACCATACGTTGATACTCTTACAATTGTATAATACATTACATATTTTCGATTCGTTCACTATCTTTGCCTACTATATTGAATGATAAATAATAAAATTCGAAAGAAAATCGATTCTGAATCGATTCCTATATAATAATACTTATAAACATTATATTGTGTTTATAGAACTTTTAAAAAAAATCGAATATCATTAAAAAATAAACATATAACTAAGTTTATTTTCATTTATTAAGTTCAGTAAAGGATATTAGAATCAGGTACCTTAGATTTAAATCTTAAACTTTATTATAACCAGCTATAAAAAAAATTGATTTAAATACATTCCTATAAATTATTATAAAATTCAAACTACTTATGTAGCCAATTTACAAAATTTGCTTTTATTATATGTTATAATAAAAATAAAAATAAAACTAGTTGGTTATTACTTATGAAAATATAAGCTTTAAATTTTAGATGTCACAACTAAATGTTTATTTTAAAAAATCAATTTTGAGTAACTACTTGAGGTTTAAGATTTTGCTCAGAATCTTAAAAATAATTATAATTAATGAAAGAATACAGTTTGTACATAATATAATATTATAACCTAAGAAAAATTGTATTCATTTAAAAATAATATATTTATTGTCTATAGGAGCTAGACTTGAATAATTCATGAGAAATCCTTCAGGCCGATTGATTGAATTATAAGAAAATATACAAGAATGCTGTAAATTTTATAATTATTTTGATAATTTTTATAAAATATAAAATATTAATATGTAAAAATAACTCCTAATACCAACTAGAAAAATAAATTAATCGATATTTCGAATAATGTTATAATAGTTAAAACCTTCGCAATCATTTCAACAGAAATAAATGTATTATCAAACACTATTATAAGATTAAGACAGTGATGATATAATATCTAATTATCACAGTCGCAATGATCTACTTAAAATACGTCAGTTGAAACTTTTTGTGTTGAGTAGGCGGAGTAGTAAAAACGTTATTATCACCGTCCATAATATAATCTTCTTTTCTCTCACTCTTCACAAAACTGAATGTTACATACTATATAATATAAATTGTTATTTATTTATAATTATTAAATAATAAGACATATTACTGTCGTGTTTATTAAAGTTCATCATATTGTTTTATCACTGTTTTATAGGAGTTGGCCATTTTCTAGAAACAATGTCCATTCGTAGCTGTTTGACACAACAGCGCCTGTATATCTATATACGTATTTTAGTATATGCAACATATTCACAGTGTCTATTTTAATCGTTCTCTTCAATTATAAGGGAGACAAATTCAAATAGATTTTGATTTTTGAAAGTAACGCACATATACATTTTTTTGACTGTATAATTTAACAATTCATTTTATATAATTTCTCGTAAACATTATAAATCTTATCTTTTCTTTTTGGTAGTAATTATTATCGACACACGTGCGACGTCAAAAATAACATTATGAAAATATATACAATGGATATTGACGGATGTGTAGAATAACATTATACTCACAACAAATTGGGCACCTACGTGGCTACGTCTATATATTATGCACACCAATAAAACATATTATTATAACCTCTTTACGACGCCGCCGCGGCCAGGTATCGCCGTCACCACCGGACGCCACAACAAACGGTTGCCATGTACACATACCGCGGTATAATATTATACTAGTGTGATTGCGAGCACCCGACGACAGCTGGTCTAGGTCAAACACAACGTATTTTTTTTCCACCGCCTCGCCATATTGTTGTAAAATCGTTATTGGGCACGCGGCGCTGGTCAATTCCGTCCGAAATGGCCCGGAGGACCGTCGAAAATTTCAACGGATTTGTGGCGGCTGCGGTGAGACGATCTGCCAAAATATACGTAATCGTAACTTTTAAACGACATTTCTGTTTCAGGCTCGTCCACCGCCGAAGAAATCCACTGCCGCACAACCGGGTGCGCCAAACCGAGCCAGGCCCGCGGCAACGGTGACCGGCGGCAAAAAGAACGTACCGGCGCCCGCTGTGAAGACTGCCGGCGCGGCGTCGCTCGCGCCACCGACCAAGAACAGTCAGTATTGCCAATGAGACGGTTGGCACCAGTGGCTTGGTGAACTAGACATTTTTCACGCGCTATGATCGAAAATTCCATAAATAAATACGTACACCGACTCACCTACCCGCAATACGCAATTATTAAGGCGTTTACCGGTGTTGTTTTTTTTTAACTTACCCGGAAAAACGCTAAAACACAAATCGGCATTAAATATTAATTGTACGCCGGTCATCACCCGTCCACCTATCGCCCATAAGAAACACTGAGAGGCAGTCGACTCTTGATTCGCCGTTTCGCCACGCCACCGGTGTCTTTCGGTCCAAATCTGATAATATTATATCAACCATCAAACACTACCCACGTGATATTGATCACACGTCCGTCATCGACGTTATTATTATTTTATAATGTTAGGTGGTTGTCCCGGTGGTTAGAGGGGAGGACAGAGATATCATAGCATAGCATATTCCCAATGCTTCGAGTTATCACCGGAATTATTTACGCAAACGTTCTACGTTCTATTGCGGTACAGCCGACTAAATATATTGTTTGAATAATTTGGTTACGATATTTGTATTTTTCACGTCCGTAAGAATATTGCGTGTACAACCGCTCCTATGCAATTAAAAAATTTAAAAAACGTACTTCAGTGTGTTTGTATAATATATAATACATAAACAATGCTTTAGTATTGATTTTAACTTATATTATTATGATTATTTTTTATATTAAAAAAGCAAGCGAAAAAAGCGCTTGAAATACAAATTATATTTAGATCCGAAAATTTTTTTTTAAGAGTTTTATAATTAATAATGTACCTACAATTGTACCTTTTAATGAATCATACAAATAAAAATAAATAGTTTTAGCGTCAAATTACATTTAATAATTCCAGTGTTTATGCCCTCTTTGTTAATAATACGCGTGATATAAAGTTACGACTTTTACAAAATATAAATGAAAATTAGAATAAATAAAGAATGGTTGGTAAATAAAGGATTGAAAAGAAAAACAAAGACAAATTACAAAAACGTAAAAAAAAAACCGTTTACTAACAAAAATATTTTGGACAATGGATAAATTCAAACAACTTTTTGGATTAAATCTAGCTACCAATTCATTTAAGTATAATTTATATTTTAAATAATAAAGAAAAACCCAACCATTTACAATGGTTCATGTTTTATAAATTATAAATATTAAAAACTTAATATTATATACATTTTTTTATAATCAACAATATTTTATTACACTCGTAAAATAAGTTGGAATTACAAAGAGATGATCACGAACTTGTGTACTTTATAAATGTACTGACTACCTATCACTCAGTGATAAAATATTATAGGTGTTATAATTATCAATAGATGATAGATAGGTATATCGATAATATATTTTATAAATTATTTTTTAATCAAATAGTACTGCTTTTAGACACGATGCTCACATAATCGTGTATAACGTTATATTCGTGGTTTGAATCTGTTATTACTGTTATACGATAAATTTTAATATGTTACTCTATATCCGTCCTAATTTTCATACTTCCAGTTATTTTTTTGTTTAAATAGCATTATTTGTATTATATTATACTTTGATTTTTTAATATACTATAATCGTCTGTCTTTCGGAGACATACTTTTTACAAAAGTCATGATCACAAAATATTTTTCGATCAGTATATTATTACACATTATATCATTATATCGATAATGTAACTAAAAGTCTTTATTTATTTTAGTAAATAATTAAGTCCTACGGCTGTTATTCATATATTTGTACAAGGTTCCAATCCACTATTCAGCGTTGTACCACAACTAATACATTTATTTTTTAATTTGTCAGTGAAATACGTATGTCTCACAGCGAGCGCATTGTATACATTTTATACCCCCTGCTAGTTTAGTTTTGGCCATATATTTTTTTATTGTAAATAATGGATAAATCTAACATAAAATGTTGTATTTCAATAAGTCGGATATGAATAAAAATGTGAATTGCCTGGTGAATTAAATTTCACAAAATATGCTATAGAGTTCTAAACATAGCTGTGCCGGAACATAAAATTATACATTTATTTATAGCTTGTAAAATTATCAATAACTGAATAATAGATTAATCAAATGGCTGTATTAATCTTCAGTGTATAGTTTTTGTAAAATATAGTTTTAGGTTACCAACTATATAACACACGGAAATTGTATATTTTAACATTTAATATTAGAAACCCTTGTGTTATCCGAATCTGTCTTAAATAAATTCGTTATAATATTTTAAAGCTGCGAACACTATTATTCGAATTATTAAATGGATAAAAATAATACCTTGGTTGAAAGTAAAAATGTATGATTTGTACAAGTAATCTAAATTAGAACTTTGCAAGTTTTTGGATTTGTGCAATTCGATTGTTTTCTGATCTAGGTTTACTTTTCCCTTGAATTACGATTACACTCATGAGTTTACAATTTAGTATTGATTTTTTAGCCATTGGTTCAAGTTTTTATTAAACCTATCTTATTTTATTTTATTTATTTTTGTTGTTACTTAATAATTGTAAACAAAGCCATAATTCTTGTGGAGGATCGTCTGAATAAACACAAGAAACTACTTTATATTGGCTTTTATTATTGCTTAATGACCATTTTCACTTTTGTTGGCTAAACATATGTAATGTAAATAATAAACTTTATATCTTATTATTTTTCGAGTTAGATGTCAAACTGTAAAGCATAAAATAGGATAAAAGTTGCTCTAAAGCAGTAAAATCAATATTTGTTGTCATTAAAAGTAAGCTATATTTTTTATATTTTCTGATTTATTATATTTATATTTTATTTATTATTTATTAGATTCCTAAAATGGTTTTAATAATTATTGAACCATTAAGAATAATTATATTCACTATAATTTTTATGATAAACAATAACATTATTTAATATCCAACAATGTTAAATACTAATTTTAAGTAAAGTTTGAATATTCAAAATAAATACTGTAGGTATTACAATATTATATTATATAGATTATAATTTATTCATATTATTATTATGGTTTTTAAAATTGTAGACATATGCTATAATATTTAAAATATTCAAAAATGTGACAAAAATAATATATTATGAGGTATATTTTATTTGAAATATGTAGGAGATCAACATAACACCCACCCATTTACAAAAGTGGAAAAACCGCAACGAAATGTAACTACGAAAAAACCTTCGGTCGATGTTAAAAATAAATACGTAAAAGTTAATATCAACCAAAATGAAAATAAAACACACAAAGAAAAAAAAGCAATTGTTGACAAAGTTGAAAATAGTGCTACAGTTCAAAGCAATTCATCTGACGTATCAGATAACCAAGAATACGAAGATGACTTTGAAGTATAAAAATACAAATAAAAACTATGTATATTTTTTTAATTATTCAATGATATTTTAAGGATTATGAATCCGACTTTGAATCTGATACTTCAGTTGATTCATTGGTAGTTGGATCGCCATTGAAACCAACCGTGCTAAGCCAATCGATATCAAATGACACTGTAAGTGTTAAGTTTGCACTGCCCATGTGTGTAGAAGAAAAATTAGAACCATTCTTGGATGAGAAGTTTGAAATAAACTCGTTAGAACAGACAATTGAAATGGGGTTAAACAACTTTAAAACTGCTGGAAAAAGAAAGCGAGAACAAGAAGTATAACTAATCCGTACAAAACGATTAAAATAACTTTAAATTTAAATTTCGATGTAGGTTAAAGACAAAATCCAAACTAGGGGTAATATTTTGATGGAAATGATTAAGCTAGACACCGTTAGCTTTTCTCTGTTAGAATTGCCAGCAATACCTTATGAACAATATATAAAAATGTACGGGCGGTCAAACATGATGCAGGTAAAATTAATAATTTTTAGTATAGTATAGTTTTTACTTTATTCTTAGAAAATAATCATAAATATAACAATAAGACAAATTTTCGAAAAAAATAATTACATTAATATAAATTAACGTGTTCAAATATTAACATTAAATTAATTCAATAATTTTAGGTGCAAACACAAACTCACGATGAAAACGCGGAGAAGGAAGTACAAACTAATGAAAATAATGTGGTCGAAAAATGGACTCAACATCCTATTGTCTTGACAAATGAATTAGACTGTTCATCGATCGAATATTTGAGAGTAAATAAAAAAAAATTCTATAATACACATCATTTATAAATAAACAAGTTCATATAAATGTAAATATTTGTATTGAATCTGTAATCAAGTAATTTTTAATCGAGTTACGTAATTTTAATATCATATAATTATTTATATAATAGTACTAGCTGATTTTCCAAGTTTCACTCATGTTTGACTGTTTTTTTTTTAATTATGAAAATATTTAAAATATATTCTAAATAAACATTGTAGGATTAAAATCATAATAGCAAAATTAAATTTTACCAAAAAAAATAAAATTATAAAATATAATAGAATCATATTTTTCGTAATTTATTGTTTTAGTGTTCAGATTTTGAACACAGTATATGATGAGTTTTTATTTGTAGTCGAGCCATATTATTGATTATAATAATGTGTTTACGCTTTTATGTGATAAATAAAAAAAAGTCCACCTTAAAAATAGAGCAGATGGTTCAACGTGTGTTTGTCTATTTCATTGGATAATTTTACTGGAACTGATTTAGTAAATCTAAATTAGTAAACTTGATAATTGGTCACAATATTATAAAGCTTGTACTGGTAACGAAAATATCTATTTAAATCATACATATCATATATAATATATAAATAATATATACATTTAAACAGGGTAATTCACTAAGAATGTTTACTGTTCAAATATATTATAAAATAATATACTCAAATTCTGGGTTTTTAGAGTTTTTAAATATAAGTAAGTACTTAGAAACTATAAATTTATTCATATTCTTGAAACGTTTTGTTCTACTGAATTAATGCAGTACATATTGATAGAACCTTTTGTTTCCAAAACGAAAACCCTACTTTTTATTGTAAAATATTAAGTGGATGTTTTTAAAAAAAATTATATATCTAGTTTGAAATTCAAATTAGTATTTTTTTCAGTTATTAAAATGTGTATACTAAGAATGGTATTTAAAAAATTGTTTTAAATAAATAGAAAATACATTATATTTTATCGGATTTAGTAATATACTTGACCCATTTATAATAAATTTGGATTAATTACTAATATTTTCAAATGACCACAACCGTGGGAGTATCTTCCATATCCATTATTATAGACCTATTATGGACATATTATCCTTAATACATAAAGTTAAACAACTAAATTTATTTACTTATTCCAATTTTGATTGTGATATATATAAATAATTTCGTAAAAATGATCTCTTATATAATTAACTGTACAAAAGGTTGAGGAGTTGTCATTTGAAAAACAGACTTATGTATTTCTAAAAGATCTTAAATAGTAAAAAAGTATCAAGAATTTTAAAATACGGTTTTTTAATATATTTAAAAATTCGATTTTAAATAACTACACAATTAAAGAAGAAAAAGAGGATGAACATTTTTGGTGAATTGACTTGTCAATAACTGTTTATGTATTGCATCTGATCAAAATCGTCTGTTATATTTTATAAATACAAATTTATAAAATTATTTAAGATAAATATTATATTGTTATGTATCAATACATTTTTATTCAAAAAATATTTACATGTAGTATATGCAAAATAATTTTACAATATAATATGTATGTATTTTTTTTATGGATTTTTGTATCAGCATTGTGGTTTCAGATTTTATTTTTATGGGAAGACTTTCGTAACAAATTGATATACGTTGGTTCCGTGACTATAGTATATTTATCAAAAATATTTTGAAATGGATTATAATAATAAGTAATATATTACGTGTAACTTTTTGCATCGTTTGAGTCGTTTATAGTTATCGTATATTAGTATAACGTGATTGAATGACCGATTTAAAAACTGAAATAAAATCACATTTATTCATATCGAAAAGTTCAAAACCCTCTATATTTATTATCTAACCATTTTATATACTTAATTGAAATTATTCAAAAATGAATTAACAATCATCGACAGAATTAAAAAAAAATAATATACCTATTATACTTATTATGATATCCATAGGGATTTTTTGGTTTTCTAACTATATTTAATATTTCCCCTTAAATATTATTGAACATCGTTTTTATTTTATTACTTGTAATAGTCAATAAGACTTTAATTATTAATTTGATCGTTACAAAGTTGATTTTTATGAGCTACAAGAAAGATAGGTGAAGAAGTAGAATTCAAACTAGAAAATCGATATTTTGTAGAATTTTATTTTTATTTACCTTTGTTACATTACTCTCGTAGGTATTTGTTCATATTAGTTAATTATTTAGTACGTGTATTTGAAGAGTTCTAAATAGTATACGTATGTTTGTCTAATAGTACAGAATTTTAAAGTTTTTAAACTTGATTATTTTTTAGGCGAAACTGGGCGTCGGTGGTACTGAACCACCTGATCATCATCGTCAAACACACATGACCATGATAGATCCCGACAAAGTAGTCGAGGTCGCCCGAATGATGCTATCGATGTTGGAACAGCAGTCGATGGATCGAGCTGAACATAGACTAGTGGCTAATGACTTTGACTTGGGTTTCAGCATCGGCCATTTAAGCCCAGTTATTTCCTCCTTGAAATTTCTTGAAAAACGTCCAGTCACATCCATAGAATTTTTGAGAGTCACGTCAATTGTCGAATCACTTGTTACAACGCATGAAGTATATAATATATATAATATAGTAGATTTTTAGTTCAAATAATTTATTACTACAACCTTTTGGCTGGTATACTAGTATAATTGTTTAAAGTAGATATAATTTAATTTTTAATATTTTTATTTTTGTCAAAAAAATAAAAACATAAAAATCAAACATTTCAAATATATAAAAAACTAAAATAATGAAAAATATAATTACCAAAAATCAAAATTATTTAAATACTATTATATTGAATGATACTGGTTTTAACCTTAATAGATAGTGATGTAACGGTATTGATATCACGGCCAAACGAATAATAAAGTAATATCATGGTAATTATTACTATTAAAATGAAGTGGTAATAATGACTAAGACAACTTATAACCAAACCTAATACGTCTTCTATTTTTTCCCTATTATTATATCCTTGTAGAAGTTTGATCTCAGATTATTCCAATTAGGCATGTTTGAATATCATTTAAATTCTAATTGGAATAATATGTTTCATTTTAATTTAAATAATCAATTTGTCTTTATTAGTTACACAATATGATTTTTCTATCCAGGTGATGGATTCGTTTTATCAATATGTCATATGTATTTGGAGTGTATCAATAACAGAACATCCTGAGTATATTCTCAAGTGTCCTAATCGTGTTACATCATTTTGCACTATTTTTAAATCAACTATAGGATTTGTTACGGCTGCACACGTGGATGGGTAAATTACATAATATTATTAATTTATTAATTACCTAATATAAATTATAATTGTAACTTACACTTAAGTTTTTTTTTTTTTTTTAATTAATAATAATTAACAAATTACACTGTAAAATACTATTATAATGTATTAAGTTATAGTGTATAAAAAATGCACATACATATAATAAGTTTTTTTACAATTAAATTGTTGATTAGTTATATTTAATATTGATTCATTTATGATATATTTATTTTTAAATTTTAATTAAATGTTAATGTAAAAGAGTATTATCAATTATCTATTTAGAAATTCGTGAAGAACGATAGGTATTCATGAAATATTAGTATTATATTAAGAGCAAATAAATGTACTAAGAATTATGTGGCGCAATCTAGGTTTTGATTGTAAAAACTCTAAACATTTCAAATGCATTTAAAATATTTCAAACATAGAATATTGGTTGATTTTAATAAAAATTGTTGTTTAATTAACAATAAACATATCATGCAACGTGATAATGTGTAAATTATTCATTTAATTATATTATGTCTATAAAAAAACTTATATATTATATACCTAACAATTATAATATAATGTTGGTCGTTATTACAAATTAATTATAATGATAAAAATTCAAAAATAAGAATTATTTCGTTATTAGATTTTTTATTTTGGACTTTTTAATCTTTTTAAGTTACTTATAATATTAGAATCATGTACTTTTAAAGACAACCGACGATTGATGAAACAATCAGTACATAATAAAATCAATACAACAATAATTGTATTTTTGGAATTGTGATCAATATTGTTAATATAATTTAAAAACAACTATTATGAATTTTAAACTCTACTTATAACATATTTTCGTAAGTCCAATGGCACACGAAATAGTAACTAACGTTAAGTAGTCATAGTAAAAAAAATGTATCGTTTAAATATTTTCTAATTAAACAATTTTCAAGTTAAATAATTTAAATAATTTCATTCAATAGTATGATTTACATTTTCATATATGATAAAATTGATTTAAGATCAATTCCAAAGTCTATAAGTATAAATCAATACTTATTGAACTCTTATTACATATTTTTATTGTTATAATTATTGTTTTTATTACTTAAGCATCGAAAAAACTGTGTACTAAAAGTTACAAAGCATATTGTGCTACATTCATATTATTGAAATATTTATTTTATTTTAATTATATTAAACGGATTAACGATACAGAGCTATATACAATTTGAGCAAATAATTTTTGGTACTTTCAGGAGTATATGTGTTTGGGATTTAAGAGAAGCCAAATTACATCATCAACAAATCAATGGTCTTCCTTGTCCGTTACGTTCACCATCCTACAACACCGGTACAATACTCTTTATAAATTTTAATCAAAATGACCACACAATATTATTTAACGTTGTTTGGATTGTTTTAGCATTATCGATCGACCAAGGCCATAAATCAAAAATTGTTGGCTTAAGCACAGTAACATACAAAAATGTAACAAACGAAGAATTGCCAGATGAGGTGAGTATTATCAGTATTTAATATTTCCACTAAATGCTTAATTTTTATAGTTAAATATTTTAATTTTTTTCAAGTACTTTATTTCTAAAGTCCACATTATATTAGTTGTATTAAACTAAGAACAGATCAATGTCTTTTTTTTACCATTTACACTAACGTAAAAAAACTACAATTTTCTAATAAGTTCTTGAATTACATATAATTTGAATATACAAATACAGTTAATGATTCGTGTTTACAGCTTTGTAGTTTGGACGAAGATTTTGTGTTGATCGTATGGACAGTAGTGGATAGTTGGGCAGATGCTTCTGAAGTTTCAGAACACAAGAGTGCTGGCACTGCGCCTTGGAGTTCAGTGAGACTGGTAAAAATGCAAACTTTCAATGCTAACAAAACTGTGCCTAGGTAAGAAAAAAAACTATTTATATTATATTATACGTATTGACAATTCGTCTAATAATACGTATTAAATATGTATTTTTTTCATTATATGTGAACTCATCAACTGTTTTCAGATACTTGTCTGACGGTGTTACGGCAACATGTCTATGTTTGAATAACAAGCAAGACGCTTTTATTGGTACTAATTCTAGATTAGTTTTCCGATATAATTTAGGGGGTCACAGAGTATGGCCATCGTATTTTACCATCGAGAATACAGGTAACTAAAAAATTACCTTTAAAAGATAAAAATAATTATCTTGAAATGGTTATTGATGTAGTATTATGATATCATTTTTTTGTTTATTGTAGTTGCAATGCATCTTAATAACTTCAAACTTGGTCTTGTATATCATCTATTATTCAGTAATAATTTATTTTGAATAAAATTCTTAAATTATATTTTATTTTCGCCTCAGGATTAACCAAAATATTAAGGTTCATCTTGTTTTTCTAAAATCTTTCCGGAATGAAACTGCTAATTTTTGTTCATATACTTGAACATATTTATTATTTCATTATTTTAAATTAATTTAAATTATAAAACTAATTCTAGTAATTTTTTTACGATCTAAATTAAAATTATTTAATCCATTTTTATCCACATAAATAATTATATGTTTTTAATTAAATTTATATGCATAGTATAAACATAAAATTAAACATATTTATATATTATATACGGTAAAAGAAAAAAAATCAATAACTAAGACAAAAATGTATAATTGTTGTAGCTGAACATTTTGCCGTTAACTCATTGGATATTTGCCCATTTGACTTAAATTTTTTTTTGGTAAGTATTTTTTGTTTCTCTTATCTATTTAATTATATTTTGTTTTTATATAATCCTTAAAAGTTTTTAATAAAAAGTTTCATTTAATTGAAAACCTTTGCTAAACTTTCGTATTAAAACTAATATAATCAATATATTACCAAAAAGTTTCTTTGAAGACTTAAATATTTATATTATGTAATGTATTAACTATTTATTATAATATCATAAAACAATATAATTGTACAAACCTATTGTCTTTACAATGGTTATATTTTAATATGGTATTTGTTTAATTTCTTATATTATGCTATATTTTATATAAATGGAGTACAACGAAACATAATGCCATAATAGAATAGAAATATTTGATAATAATAAAAGAGATGTACAATTTAGTCATGAGGGCACACTCAGGTATACCTAACTTTTATTTTTTCATAAATGTGTGATTATGATATCTAAATACTGTATTTTAGAAACTATAATATATATTACAAAATAAAAGCTTGAAAAACTAAGTCAATTAATAATATTAAAACATTATTTTAATTTTATAGGTTAGTTCAATACTTATTTCTAGATAATATTATTAAAACAACACTAAGCAATAAAAATATAATGTATATATTATGTATTATAGTGAAGTTTTTAAGAATGAAAATTTATTTAACAGTGAAATTACTTACTATAATTTATTATTAATAATAAATATTGTAAATTTAATATGAAAATTATAAATTTTAAAATATGGCTATTTGAAGATAGTTTGAAATGTAAATATTTAGTTGACAGCTGTTTCATCTATTATCCTTATTTAAAAGGTTTTATATCAACTATTTTTTTGTAATTTATATTATAGCTGTAGTATTAAAGCATTAAAGTATAGTATTAAAGCCTTGTAAAAATGTAAAATTTAAGAGTTATTATTTTAATATAAATTTTAAATAAATTACAGTTAAAAAATTCGAATAATTAACCTTATCAGTAAATTTATATTAGGTAAATTTATTTGGCTTATATTTCTAAGTAATATAATATGCGAATCACAACTAAAAGTCATAGTAATGATTAATCGATTTTTAATGTCTATTCACATAATAAAGTACCTATATTGCCTATATGACCCGCCGTGTAACACTGTTAAGACAAAAAATATTATTAAAATACTGTGCTGACGACAGATGGTAGAGCCGTAAAGGCAGGCTTATATTATTATTATTATATAGATTTTAAATTTAAAAGACCTTTTTTATATTTTAAGTTACACACATAAATAATTTTAAAAAAAATATTTGTTTAATAAATTTTATGTATAATAATCAAAAATTTCAAGTCTCTGTAGTAATGAGTTTCTTTTTAATTATTTTATTACATAATTATCAAAATAATTTTATATCAAAAATAACTCAAGTAAATGTGAAAAAAGTAATGAATTAGAAAATGATTTTAACATACCATTTCAGTCAACTACCAAACTTAGATTTTAAATTTGCTCAATATTTCTTTCTCAACGTCTTAAACGAATACAACTTAAATGTTAAATTCTATCTGAGTAAAGTTTAATCTGATCCTATGAATTTATAAACAGTATTTTAAAGTTATGTGAGAGAGAACACACAAATTATACTTGATTGATGTATTTGAATTGTACGTTGTGCTGATTAGAAGACTCAAATGGTTTTGGACAGTAGACCTTTTGCTAAAAGTTACTATTTCAGAGTCTTAACTCGTAACAACTATGAATTACATAAAAATAATATAATTGTCATAAGATACTGTTCTTCAAACTAAGTCGCACCAGAACTATCAACCTACATTTAAAATCATAGTAACTTGTTGAAATGCCTTCGTGAATTTATGTATGTGGTCTGACACTGTTTTATGTTTTCTATACTTTAAAACAATATAATAATAAAATTGACAAAAATGAAAAATTCAATTTTTTATAGCAATGCATTTTTTTTATATATTTTACTAAATAATAATAGTAAAAATAATGAAATAAATATTGTATTAATCGATTTTATTTTTTTATACGTAATACAATTTGATTATATATTATCCAAAAGCTTATTATAAAATTAAAAAGTACAATACATATTTTTCAAATGATTACTGACATAGAAAAAAAAACTGAAGACTGTTAAAGTTCTTAATGCTGCAAAATGATTAAACTCTTGTGTCAGTTTTGATAAATGTCTCATAACTTTTTATTGGGTATATGCGGGGCGAGTCAGGTTATCGAATACACCAATATGTCCATTTAAACTGTATTTATCGTGCACACTCCGAATCGTGCAACTGAATTCCGTATTAATAATTCACTAGAATGCTGACCCGAATATAAATTCCCGTTCGATAAAGGTTTAAACTGTTCAAATGAACATGTTGTAGTTCGCTACGGCCACGTTAACCCTAATTAAAATATAATATAGATATTCTATATAATGAAGTATATATTATGGTACCTAACATTATGTTTAATTTACTTTATGCGTATAGTTATATTACTTAGACACGACCGACCACGTACTTATTTAATTTATGCGTTTTAACATTATAGTTCTAACAAATATGTTCTTTATTTTTATATAGTTATTTAATAATGTATGCAAATTATGCTTGAACAATAATTATGGAACGATAATATTCACATTAATATATTGTTTATATTTTCATAATTTTCAGTTGTATGTATACCTTATGGAATTACATAGTATTATAGACACTGTATCGTACTTAAAATTTCTCTAATTCATATATTTGAAAGATAAAATATTTTTATCTATCTAATTCACTAAACTAACTTCTCTTGAAAAAAATTGCATTAAAACACGATAACATTGTTAAAGTATGCTGCAATATAATATGATGTGGTAATACCAACATCAAAACTTGTATTCTACTAGCTATCATGCAGAACACGAGATGGTAGTAAATAATAATTACTTTGTTTCTGTAGAGATCACGAAAATAGCTTAATTTGTGGTTTAATTATTTTAGTTTATTAGTGTTTATAAAGTAATTAAAAAATATTATACTTACGACCGCATGCCAACACTTTATAAGTTAAAACACGGTTTGATGGTTTAATGGTTTATATTATAATACATTAGTAAATTTTGCGCATTTTTATCGGATATAACGCTCTAACAGTTATCGCAATTTTGTTTCTGTATTACATTGTTCGAAATTGTCTTTGGGGTTTTTTCGTTCGTATTTTACATAAATTTAACCTGACGATACACACGCCCGCCAGAGTAGCTTATCCAAAACGGTGTTTTAATTTACGTGAATCGTAATAATTTTCCAATGTGCACAATGCGGCTAGTTGACCATACTTTTGTTTAATTAACTAATGGCATATCGTAACGAGAACGGACAACAAACTTGTATATTATACCTGTTTCTGCATGTTGACCCAATTATAAGTAGAAAGATAATAGTATCTATCGCAAACAAAAGGACAGTAGATTGCACATTTAAAGACTATTTGTAAACAAGAGACAATGTCACTATATTATAATTATTTCGTTTACGGGTGTATATATGTATATATATATATATATTATAGGTTATAGTACCGCTTTAATTTTGTTTAACTACCAAAAACGTGTTCTACAACTAAATTATGTAAATTTTTCTTATGCTTATCAAATAAAAAAGAAAAGGATAAATAAACGTCTAACGTCTAAGACAATTATATATTATATTAAGTACAAATCTTTATAATATTTTAATTGTTAGGAATTAATTAAGGGAAAATTAAACTAAGTTTCTTACTACATATATAAATAAAATTAATGAAGTTGCATATAATTAAACACAGAACCGTATGATAAATTGCTTGTAAAAAGATAAAGCAATAACGGGTGTGATACTGACTGTATTACGTCTTTTTAGCATACCGTCTGACCTGCATTTTCAAAAGAAAATTCTCGAATATTATCAATTATTATGACAATATTATTAAATTGTCATATATAACTGTTTAAATTGGCAGTGGCTGAATATTAAACAACAATTAAATAATAATAGAAATAATTAATTTAAATGATTAATATTATATAGATTTTCTGTTAAGCAGTGTTTAATCTGTAAATAATAATTATGTAATGTTTCAAAATAAAGATTTGATCCAAAAAAAGTAGTACCTATTCATTAATTATAATTTGGATAAATAATAAATATTTTTCAATTATACAAATTAAACAATGAAATAATGAAAACATGAAAATATCTTCAATATACTTTGAATATAATATCAATTTTATTTGTTTTACGTTCATGTGGTTTGTTGTTACTTTCTTTTAGTTAGTGTTATTTGTATTATTTTCAAAGCTGTCCACATGTCAAGTAGAAAATGGAAATCATTCGCTATAGATTAACGCAATGACTAGAATAATATAAATTATAAATAATGACTTCTTCTTGTCAATGTGACAAAACTAATTACACAAAACATATGATGTTAAACAATAATTATATAGTCGAATGGCAATCGTTAAAAAATTCATATTATATAATTAAGAAATATATTTTTTTAAATAAACCAAAGTAAATTGCATTATTAATAACGAACAATTAATTGGCTATGAGACATCGACTGATGTACGATCTACCAAATTTCATTACAAATTTGAAGTAATTATAGATTTAAAGGAGTAATTATTAGTGAAAATTACAATTCAGGAATCTATGCTTTATGAACAATAAACACTAATCGAAGGCAATGTCTTAGTCACGGTTATCTATTATAGTATAGATAACCGTGGTCTTAGTATAATAAATGATTAAGTAACAAGACAAATAACAGTCAATAGCGATTTTCATTAAAGCATAAAAGGCTAAAAATAAACGTTACCGAAAGAATTCAATTATTTTAAATAATGATTTTAATTTAATACTTACTAATATAAGTATCTAAAAAAAAATGTATTAGATATTTGAGGTATACAGTTCTATAAGAAAAATTGTTTTTAAATATAAATTTAAAACAAATTATTATTTAATGCGTACATTTTTATATTTAATAGATACCTATAAAATCATTTATTAATTATAATACCATATTATAAGCGTTACACTATGATGGTATAATGACATAGATAAAAATATAGATACTAATATTTAGTTTCAACAATTAATTTAATATTTACACAAAAACAAATTTATATTATTTTGTATTTTATAATTTTATTACTTATTTCCACAGTATTTTATATAAGTTATGGCCTAATGTTAGAGCTTGAAATCAATATATATGCGCCTGTAGTAATTTTAGAATTCACGTCATGCTAATAAATATTATACATTAACATTTATAATTCATAGTAAAAAAAAAAGTATTTCTGGTACTTTTAAGAAAGTCTAAATTTTTGGAAAGTCGTGAGAATTGAAAAACTTGTATTGCATTTTCACTAGAATGACATGATTTATATTCGAAAAACAAAAAAAAAGTTAATTGCTATATTATCGAAAGAGGTAGGGTATATGTATTTAAAAAAATAAAAATGACTATTCTATACCATAATAAATTATTGTGTGTTATTTATTATATTTTAGTTTGTTAAAACATAAAATAAGTTCTATCTCCCAATTATAATTGTTATTATACTATTGTTTTTTTTTTATAAAATAGTTAAAATTAAATTATAAATTAATCACACAAAATTAAATATTAAATGTATCAAATTTATTTAAAATACTTGTATTCTTTCTCCGGCTATAGACTTATTTATTATAAGAATATTAGAAGATATTATTAAACTTAATTTACGTTTTTCTAGTATCTTCATCATTTGACAGCAGCTCAATTTGTATATTTAAATATTATGCTAAATTATTTTATGATTTTACCATTTATTTACTTATAAGGTTATACACAAAAATAATTAACTTTAAGCATATCTATGTACCGATACAAATCGATGATATGTTTTCAGGTCGCGTGTTCAAGCAACGAAATTTTGCTGTACCGAGTTAGTCGTCGAGAAGCAGTGAGACGGTTGATTGCATCACCGAGGGACGGGCCAGGTGCCCAAACGAGTATCGTAAAAGCTCGATGGTGTGTCGGATATCCTGGCATCGTTTTTGGGTTGGATTCATTGTCTAGGTGATCTAAATTCTTCTAGCTTTATTATGATGAATATGTTTCACTCCTATTATCTGTGTTTTTTGACAATACTAACTATTATATTTCCGTGTATAGCTTACATGTGTGGGACCTTTGTGACAGCATCACTACACCCAAAATGTCCGTACCGTTTCGTGGAAAGACTGTTACTGCCATTTCGTTGATGTCAACGCCAAAAAATCGAAACACATACTTGGTGAGTTTTAACACACTAAATGATGTTACACGATGCTATAATACAATATCATAATTTTAATATCGCTATACATAATATTATATAAGATATAACACAGGTGATCTCGATAAGTGGAAACACTCAATAACTAAATGCAAACTTAGTATATTTTAATTCCGTTTTTTTTTTTTTTTGGCCAACTAATAAATATAATTATACATATTTTAAAATAATTAGACTATTTTTGTGACAATTAAGTTTTTGCGTCCATATGACAACTTTCTTGTGGCTTATTTTTAATCAAAAATTATTTTTTTTAATTAATTTATTAATTTATTGATTGAATTTCTCTTCTAAGTTAAAAGTGGCGGAGTTATGGTAATTTGAATGTTATTTGGACGAGCATACCTAAAAAACAGATTATAAAATACGTAGGTAGTCAATAATAAAAAAAAAAATTACCAATGCAATTTATAAAATACTCGTTTACCTATTGTTGTTATCTTTATGAGCACTATCTCAGTAATTGTGCTATAAATAATATCATGCAGACATAATTATCAATTATTATTCAAATAAAATAATTTTTTGCAATCGATATTATCATCGTTATTGGGATAATTGATAATCCAAATCCTCATTGGACCTTTGAGATTAATAATCTAACTCTGTGGGGAGCGAGTGTATTGTGTAGTTTAATAAATGGTAAACTAAAAGGGTTATATTTTTTACGATGGAAAACGATAGATAAAACGATTCCTTGCTAAATGAGCTTAAAATTATGTTAGGTGACTTTCTAATAGACATAAGATCAAATTTAATATTCAAACAAGACCGGACTTCAGCCTACAATGCAAATATTGTTTGTAACTACTTCAATTAATATTTTTAATATATTTAATCGGCGGGTAGGGACTTATGGAGAAGTTCATTGACCATCAAGGTTACTAGATCTTACACCAATGGATTATTTCTTCTAGAATCATTTGAAAACGGTACACCTACATGTATACTTGATTTAAAAACAAAATAATTGCAGCATGCAATCAAATTATATAGGAACAAATTAGTTCCGTTATTAATTTAGCATTTTTAATTTGTGTTGAATGTTGTTTACAACACCATTATGGTACATAGTTTGAACAATTTGTTAGATAATTAATAAAACTTTAATGCATAAAAAGAAAATCAATGTTTTTATTTCTATTTTTATTATTACGTATTTTATAATCTGTTTTCCAGGGTTTTATAGTTTAATTTAATTTTAGAAATTTAAATTACTAAAATTCAGCGATTTTTTTTAACTTAGAAGAGAAATTCAATTACTAATATTCATTGAAAAATAAAAGCAAAAACTGTGATCACACTAATTTGCATTGAGGTCTAACATGAAGTGAACTAATCATCATTCATTTAAATGACTTCTAAATATTTATTCTATTAGATTTCAGATTAATTTTTTTTTTCATGATGCACATGATAAACTTAATATTTTACTGTATAGCCAATTTAGAGGTTCAGAAAATGCTAATTTTCTCCAAGGATAAATAATATGTGTTGTAATTAAAAGTTTACTAAAATGTGCTACCCACTAAAATAACATTAGCGTACCACTGACGTCACATTTTCGTACTTCGTTATCCTTTTTTAAATTCTGAATAGAGAATGTGTTGATTTTATTATAATGACGTATATTTTTTGTTTTGTGATTGTTATCACCTTTTGTAACTTTAATTTGCTTCAATTTTAAAATTGACGATCATGTCTGATTGATGTGTTATATAATTGCTATTTTGAAAAATCAGATTATAATATAGATTATAATTTTATAAAAACTATGCAATTTTCAAAAATATTCAGACTTATGTAAAGCTATTAACTAAACTATGAATCTTTATATTCACATAATAATATCAATCTATAGTACATTGCAAATATTGACTGACAAGTTTATATAATAATAACATAAGAAAATATATAATAGTACTCTAATGATAATTAAGAATATAATTTAATAAAATTAATATATTTTATGTATTTGAAAAAAAAAATTCAACATACCATATTTCTAATGAAAAATAAATAATTATACAATTTATCATCGAATTTAAATTCGACAAGCTCATTTTATTTTCCTATTCAATATAACATAGTAAATTTTTTTTTTTTTGATTTTATTCCGTGTATTAAATTTTCAAACGTAATTTATGAGTTCAAATGTAATTTTTTTTTAAATATTATTATTACTTATACATACAAAGTTCAACGTATTTATACCATTTATTTTTTTATCTCTATTTATACAGTACGTTTAATTATTACTATCCACTAAACAATGTATTGTTTGCTAAAAAAATCAATCAGACCCAACATTCAAAATCGTTGATGTTTTTTAATACCAATTTTAATGGTGTTTCGTTTTAAAAATGTTACTAATCTGATGTAAGAACTCGGCATTTACCAATAAGGCAATAATACAAGTGAACTATTTATTTAAACCATCGTTGTACAATTATTGTAAATACAAATGTTAGTGTAAATACATTTGTTCAGATTCGTCTAAAGTACTATGAACAATCCGAGAAGTATAGTTACTCTAATTTTTTAAATATTTACTGAAAATACATTCATCAGGTTTATTAACTGCCACAACAATCAATGTTATTAAAAACTATTTGTTTGAATAATACATTACATAAATTACATTTGCACACCGCGCTGATTTTACCTACTCGAATTCATGTGTTTTTTGAATACATAACAAGACGTACTTCAATAATAATTGTAACATTCGATATAAATTATATAATTGTACAAACATTATAATTTGCACTCGATTTTTTAAAAATGTCGAAATAAAATTATAATTTCAATAAATTGTAAATATTTTTAAGACTCGTACAGCAGTTGTCATGAATTTGCTTAACATTAAATATCTAAATTTCAAAATGTTTGCCAACAAAATAAAGAAACTAAACGTCATTGTTTAATTTATTTACGCTTCGTCAGCTTAGAAATATCAAATATACGATAATTATAAGTATCAATAACATTATAATGCCAAATTATTGATTGTTGTTGTTTTTAGGGATTGGCATTTGTGAACGGCACAGTTGAATTGCACCAGTTGAAGTTTGACAAAAGGAACGAGACAAGCGATCACTGGGACCAGCTCACTAGTTTTCTGGCCGATCTATAGAAGCGAACTGCTTCAAGCTTCTAACATAATATAAACATAATGTGCCAATAACAGTGTTTTTAATTTAATAATATATAATATATTTTTCTAGTTCTGATAACGTGTAATATAATAAAAAATAATATCGATTACTTGTGCGGTACACAGTATTCTACGGAACAAAAATACCATCTTACATACATGTATGTACAACTACGTAATAATATTTTAATTTTAATTTGCCGTGTGCATAACTATAAACTTTTATTTAACTGTATATACTATTGTTGTGTAAAAGGTAAAAAAAAAATAAATATAATAATATAGTATTATAATAACAAATCAAACACAATAGAATATTTCATTTTAATCATTTATCGTAGTAATAATTCCCATCCATTTTTAATAGCTTCATAATATATAATACGGTTCTAGTTGTCGATCAGTCTACTTAATGTTTTTTTTTTTTTTTAGGAAAAAAAATACTGAATCTCATTCCCTGTTTTCTGCTATATATTTCGCAATCCGTTCAGTTATTGTTGCTCCCCGTTCAAGTTTTTGTAGTTTTCGTCAACCAACTTGCTCCACTGGTTCATGTTATTCAACGCCCCTTCCTTCATGACGTTTAGTTTTGGATTCATTTGACCCAATGCCTATAAGAATAAAATAAATCGAATAATAAGACCTGCCTATGGTTTTTGCGTCTACAAAATTCATTAACCTGGTACAACGGCAGACATATATCTGCGATCCATCTGATTTGCAACTGTGGAAGTTCGTGTTGTCTCTCTCTGTCCATCAGAGCTTGAGGCTGGATTTTCAACTCTAATCTTTCTTTATCGCCTTGCTCGATGAATTCATCTGTCACCAGTCTAGCAGCTCGCTTTTGCACGTGCCACTGTTTTGTGGATGCGGCTAAGTCGGACGACGTCATCAACATCGCCATCAACAAGTATCGCTGCGATTCTTCGTCCCAACTGTATTCTTTAGACTCGATTAATCGGAAGAACTTGTTTCTCAATCTAAAAAAATTAAAGCAAATTTAATATCAGGCGCAATGCCAAAATATAATTATCGATAAAATTTAAATATGATTTAAAAGAAAAATATGACATCACTCAGTTGAGGATTTAAATGCTCTAAAACACAAGAAAAATATCTTAAAAAATAAAATTTAATGTACTTATTAAAAAAAATGGCTAAAAATTATCATAAAAATTATTATAAACATTGAAAAAAAATCTTATTATATAACTTTACAATGAATATTGATTATTGGATGTTGTTCTTTTTCTCTTATTAGTCTAAAAACTTGCTCACCCCAAATGTTTAAACTATAAATACAAACTGCAAACATCTGATGCTTTGGCTTTAGGCATTTTAAAAAACAATCGATAAATTGATTACTCAGAACAAACTATAAGTCACTCGGGAATTAGTTATATACGAGATTATACGCAATACTAAATACAACTGCAAATAGTGCAATACGACTGTCGATTACATAACAACTTCAATAAATCTAGCTTATCATTTTCTTTGCCAGCATCGTATTTATCTGGTACAATGGGTTAATATTAATATAATACATTTTAAATATACAATTTTTTTTTTTGTATAATAATTTGGTTTTCTTATGTTATTGGTGCTTAAAGCAGACATGTTCATGTTCACTCACTGGAAATACACGGATAGGTCAGTGGCTAGTATACTATGTTTTAACACTTTCATCACAGTTGAAAAACTTTCCGCGGATAGACTCGAGAATATATTGAGATTCTAGAAAATAGATAAATGTATTAAAATATTGCACTCAAACAATTCATTTGATATAATATCTTATTCGACTTACCTCGCTGCTGAGTATCATCACTGCGTGATTAAAATGATGGTGTTCCATTGTATTGGTAGTGCCGTACAATAAAACCAATGCCGATCTGGCTCTAAAACATAATCATAATGAATTCAGAATAAATATCGATTATTTTTTTAATTAATTTATTTTTTTATATCATTTGTAGTACATATTAATTTTAATTCAAATTTTAAAAGTAAAAAAAAACATAACAATAATTTTTCAAAGTTTAAAAAATAACGACCACGCTAAGAAAACATTGTATTAATTAGCATTTTATAAATTAAATAATGTGCAACATTTATAAAATATTTTTATTTTAAATTACTTGATCTCAAAAACCACATATCGTTTTAAAAATAATAAACATTTATTTATTCGCTCAGAATTGAACATTTGAATAGTTTCAAATAGTATGATTATTATTATTATTATTATTTTTGACTGAAATTTAATTTCTAAAATAAAACGTACTTCTCTTGGAATGAATTGTTTGTGCCTCTGTGATCGAGATCGTGACATAAACATCCGACAAACATTCCCAACACTTCGAGATCGGAGAACGTATTCTTCATGTCACATCCCTTCAAACACATCAATTATTATTATACACTTTAATTAAATAATATCTTTATTTTTTTGTAATGTATTTACCATCATAATAGCAAACATGACTTGCGCCACGTTGAAAGCATGTCTCCAGTTGTGATAAGGAACGTCCCTGTAGTTGCGTTTCACCGTAATAAGGAACCGATAGAGTGTCTGAAATAAAAAAAAACATATTGACATTATAAGACAAATTCGATTGAATTATTATTATAAATATTATTTGGGGCTATGATTGACTCTATAGTTGCATGATATCCATTATATAATAAAAAAGATAATTATTTGAAAAAAATTCATTGCATTTTTAACATAAATACAAATTAATTATTTAATATTTGACCGTACTGAAAATTTACGAATGAAAAATTAATCTTGATAAGCTATCTGATATTCTGCAAGCTATTATTCTGATATTAAATCTTCAAAACTGGTTCATATAACTGAGACGTATTATTTTTTTTTATTATACAACATAATACATTTTAAACATCATTATTAGACAAATATTTATTGTTTGATATCAACATAAAATAATGTTTCGTACAAGTACATTAAACACTCCATTATAATAAATAGCCCATACAATAACGAAATAAAATAATTCTGAACTAAGATAGGTACATAAATCAAGAGTCGTACATTTCTCGAAATATTTTACTCAGTAAGTACTTTAATTATATACTTGTGTTAATATCTAACATTTTAAACGTTCAGACATACCGTATAATATTATCTATTATTATCATGAACAACATTTTAACCAATTATAAATAAATAAAAAGTTACTTTTTACTGTAATAAAACTGATATTTCTCTTGGATTATAAAATAATTGCAACGCCATTGAGTTGCATGGAATATGATAAAGTACGTTCGCGTACATAATATAAATAAATAATTATGAAATTTATGAATAAATATGAGAGTTGAATACATATTTAATTCAAAACATAGTATTGTTCTATTTATTGTCCTTAGTATTAATTTTTAAGTAAATATTGTCACGCTGAAAAATAAAGTGTACCTGAATTTTGCCCATTAAATATAAATAATACACTAAACCAAACAAGTAATTTTTCCATATAACATACTATATTCTTTAAGTCGTCATTGCATTTTAAGTATGTATCTTAGAGTACTTTTTCAGACAAATTTTGACAATTCTCATTATTCACAGCATAAGACCTTTTTCAGTTCCGCTCCAATTATATTTCTTGCTGTTCACTTCCTTTTTATCGCCACGGATTGTTATTTGTGTATGAAAATATTTCAAAGCCCATGAAATACTTAGCATGATATTAATTCTTACTACGAAAAATGTAAAGGCTGCTGTCTTCTGATTTGAAACTGTTAGAAAAAATGTCTGTGCTTTTGATATATTTCTGTTATATTTTTCGAGGTTTTAAAACATGATAGAGTTTAAAAATTGAATATATACGTAGAATAAATTCACCGCCGAAATAACTAGCTTATTAGTAAACACATTAATATTAAATTATGGTGGTTTTTTTCTCATTTAAAATAGTTTATTTGATTATAGTTTTATAAACAATAAAGTGTTTGTTATATCAATAATATACATTTAGCAAACACGATTTATAATATTGTAAGGGCATTTTGGAAACATTCCAGCACAAAACTTTTCTCTTAATATTGAATTTGAATCGTTTACAACATACCTATGCATAAAATATTTTGTTTACGACATAACTACTAGACAAATTGAACAGAAATATAAAAAATACTAAAATCTCCGTTATTGCGGTGGAATTTGGTGTGTATTAAATGTTAAATATTGTTGTATACTCTGAGCAATCCATTACGTACACAATCCGTTTACGTGGGTTTTCAAACACATGTATTTTACTTATTATGCAGGACTCACTTCTTTTTCAATATTAAACGTTTTAACGAGTCCAAGTTCCAAAAACATGCTCACTGCCGCCATCAACATTTCGTCGTCGTTAAGTGAAAAATCGTCGAACGTTAGTGAATATAAGTTCAGCGAATCAGCAGCAGGTACCGGCATGCCCTAAGAAAAAATACAATTATTTCCTATACGGTAACAGTTTTTCGTTAGTATTTCTATTCGATCTTTACAGCGCAGTTTATTTTAATTTTATGATTGCTAATGTTTTTATTTGAATATACTAACGATTTAACACTTTTAAGTTTACGTGAAAAAGTGTAAAAATATATTTTGCTGTATTACAAGTTGTCAGCGACTGTACATAGGTACACCATAGCCATACGCAAACAATGTAAAGCTAGAATAATAACGAAATACGCTTTTCAATCCGTTCAAATATGCGAGGGCATTAAACTATGGAAAAACGGTATAGGGTTCAATGACTAGCCAGTAAAAGTTTTTTCATTATTTTCACAGAGTTCGAATGTATAGAATGTAGATATCCGAGGATGATAGTGTATATTTGAAATCGAAGCCAAAAAAGTTTTAAAAGCATAAGAATATTAAAAAATAAATGTATAAGATTATCAAGCGCTTACCAGGATACGTTCCACCTCTTTATTAGAAGCCGTCGCGTGATAAGATAGAACCTGAAATAAATAAATAGTAAAAAAAAAAAAACAACAAACATTCGTATAACTTTTTGATGGCACATAATATATTCGTTTTCGCACGCCCGTACGCTGATCTTACTTCAATGGAGACTTTTTGTCTGGCCATCGCCTTTTCCACTTCACTATACATGAGTGTGTTGTGTATTCCCAGTCCGCAGAATATTGTAAAAGCCTATAACAAGCAAAACGCGGTTTTATAGTCGAAAAAAATATGTGACATTAAGTACTTTTCTTATAAATAATAACTTGATACAATATCTCACCTCGAACAACTGTTCGTCGTAATCGTCAAATGGCGACGAATTCAATTTGTTGATTATACTGGCGACACCTGTAATGTATTGTTTGCGTTAGTCGAACGAAATATGATCCCGTAATCGAATGATATTTTATTTTATATATTTTTTATTATTATATCAAACAAAGGAGCTCGCTCCTACCGAGGTCGTTCTTCGACTGGGTATTTGCGTTTTATCCCAAGACACCTAGTCGATTTACGTCTGACCACCCGGAAAATCGATCGCAATTTATAATCGCGTTAAATACTCTCGGAAATCGAATGTAACGCGATAATAGTTATGACCAGACGATGATAATATAATAATAACATACACACTGGCACACGATATCCGAACGTCGAACCCGCGCTGGTTCCGAACGTATAGCGCAATCAGACGTGATATCGTTACACACATTCGATTATCGTATTGTAATAATATCATATAGGAGTCATTGTATACGCTATGCGAGCGACCACCGAACGTATCTCTTACGGTTGTAAATGGCGAGGAGAAGTGATAAATAACACGAAGGATTCTCGCGGGGTATTGTCCTACTGCGGGATCACAGGCGTTTGTGGTGTATATGCACATCTACATTACACACCACTCGAATACCATAGAGTTATTTCTGTGGGCGATACACTCGGTGAGCACTAAACCATTCGCCGTACACTTTATTTTCTCTCGGCACGAAAAAATAATAAAACGTTACTAAAATTAATGTTGAGCGAAAATACGCGTGAGCTTAGTTCGGTTCATAATATTTTTCAGATCGGATTGAATTAACTGATGCTTTATAAAATGTATGACGAATAAGACGTACGACTCCCCGACTAGTTTACACGTTGAAATTTTAGTATCGTGAAAAAATACTTAACCGATTATTCGATTACTTGTATTAGTTGTAAAAATAAGTTTTCATTGAACAAAATAGATACTTCCAAAAGTATGTTTTGTTGTGCATTTTTACTGCTTTATCGTTTTAATATTGTATAGATATATAATACTGAAATCATTACGAAATTTGTATACTGCATACAGTAAGCAGCAAAATATGATAAAAAAAACTGTTGGATGACCACAGTTCCGTAGAATTAGTTATATTATTTAAAACAAAATATATTATTATGACTTTATATAATGATGGGTAGCGTATTTATGTTTATTAGGTACATAGTTTATACTCCGTTTCACAGTTCCAATTATACGATAACACGATTATACATGACTGGGGACACGGTAAAATATAAGGAGATATAATGTGAACTATGCTTACCGATTATTTGGTCGTTTTTGTTCCTGATGGGCATTGCTAACAGTGAGTTGATGCCCGAATCTACGATTCCTTCGCTGCATTCGTGCTCGTTGATGTTCAATACCTCCCCTGAACAAGCCACCCTCTCAGCAAGGCTTTCTAGGTACCGCGACACGTTCTCGCCTTCCACCTTTTGCCTAGAACTATTTTATAAAAATTATATGTAATAAGTAGTTATATTTATTTGTTTATATAATATATTTTTATCTATCGGTTTTAGGTATAAAGTGAATCAGGAAGATAATATTATCCATATTAAAATTTGATTTAAGGTTAAAATAGTGAACTAATCGAGGTAAATGGTATAAATATATTTAATTTTTACTCAAACCTGGTTTTCGCCTACAACAGTTATATTTTTTTTATTATAATTAAAAAAAAATTAATAAATTTATTGACTTCAAATATTTTCACTTAATATTTATCAAATTATCATTGGATAACCACGATATAATTTTAAAAATATGTTTACTTTTTTAGTTATATTTAAATATTTGAAATTATCTACGTTTCTATTTTTTTTTCGATTTGTATGTTATAAAATGTTTGTACTTGAATAAAAAAAACTTTACAATTTATATAATATGTATTTCATAATAGTTGTAAGTTTTCCTATATTAATTAAAAAATAAAATTGAAAATACGAGTATTTAAACAAGATTTTTTTTATAAGAGTTTGAAAATTAGTTCAATCTTCCGTATTTCTATTAAAAATTAATTACTCATATCAATAAAAATATAAGATAAAATATCTTTAGAAATATAGGTTAACCAGACTCCATCCAGAATCGTTTTTTATACATGATATAATTTATAATCGAATTCAAATTTAACACATTTATTACAGTGACCTATTCTAGATAACTAAAAAATATTACATAAAAGCAACTCCCTCGAGTTTTTCTGAATTAATGGAATAATAATAATACATGTAAAATAAAATCCAGGTACTATGTTCTACAGTTAAATTTTTTGAATACCTATTCGAAAAAGACATCGCTCTTATTATTTTAAATAATTAAAAACACATTATATTATTATATTTTAAAATTAATCAAAATATTACAAAACTAGAACAAATTAAATTATTGATTTTTATAAGCATAATAATATTTAGTTCTGTTAAATATATCTATAGTTTTATTGAATTATGATAGACAATAATGACCAGTTTTCAAAATATTACATTAATTTTAAGTTAGTCAGATATTTCAACTAATAAGTAACACTATTTTTACGAATTACCATAAAAAATATATATTAAAATTAAAATTAATAAACTTTATAGCATACTTTCAATTATTCTCAAAAATACCAAAAATATAACTCGTTCTGATTTTGTAAATTCTTATTCAATTTAAAGGTATATAATATTTTTAAAAAAAATGTTTCAAAAGTTTCAAAAATTAAATTTCGGAAATATATTTTTTTTTTATCATTATTACTCAAGGATTATTTTATAGATCAGAAAACTTGTGTTTGAATATAAATTGAGTAAAACTACTAATGAGTAATAGTGGTATTGGAATTAGTTGTAATCTGTAAAATAAGTTGTATTCACTCAGAGTATTGTAATTATTATATATATACAGATATATTTATTAGTAATACAATGTGCAATCGTACTTTTTAACGTTATTTTTTATATTATGCTTGGGCGAGTTCAAGTCGAACAGTTTCGAGAAGCTTGTACTGTCGCATGATTCGTCTACAAGCAACACGGCCGCCCTTTCACACTTCAATAGTCTCTGGGCCCTTTGCATTATCTTCATTATAACTTTGTCGATGGACGTTTGTTCTTCAAACAGATCGTGTACCACTTCCAATAAATTCTGCAACGAAGTTCATCAGAATTTTTTTAAACACCCCAATATGATCAACTGTACCTTTAACTTATCATTAACTTACCCTGTTTCGATCGTATTCTGCTCGGGAATCTTCGACGATTTGTGCGTTTGTAATGGCTATACCGACAAACTGTAAGTATGTCTCGAAAAGCTGTAATCCCAGAAAATGTGATTAAATTAAATCGTTTTAGAATCTTCTACAATAATGTTGTGTAGATTAGACATATTTATTTGGTAAACTAAATGTTTAGAGTTAGAAAATTGGATTATTTCAATCTCAGATTAAAAATTGTATTTTGTTAAACATCATGTCTTCATTTGTAGTTTTCGACGCTAAATTACATACTACTCGTATTAGTCAAGCAAATAATTACACAAACTAATACTAAACATCTAAGTCTATAAAATGAGATAAGATCATTTAATTTTAAAATTCGAGTAATAATCATATAATTTTTAAATTTTTGGTTGAAAATGTTTATGATTTATCCAATCAAATCTTAATTTTTTGATTTATTCTTTTAAACTATTAGAATACGATTTAAGTTTTATCTTATATTCACAATCAATAGTCAATGAATGGTTAATTATTACGATATAAGGTCCTATTCAAAATAAAATACTTTTTTTTTATAGATAATATTGTTTTATTCAAAATCACGTTAATGACGTAAAAGTATATCTAATTGTTTAAATTCGCTCACAGTCGAACATCAAAAATATCTTATATGAATATAAGTTTTATAAACTTCGTTAATATTACTACAATTAATTACGAGTGATCGGAAGCAAAATCAACTTGCCATTAAATATTTATACCAAACACATTATTGTAATGAAAAAACTGTATTGTAGTCCGTAAAATAATATTGACATTGTCGTATACATTTAAATCGTGTTTGAATAATTCATAATCAATGACGTTATTGTAATGCAAGAATGTATAGGTCACGATAAAAAAATAAATATCTTAAAATATACTCATGTCTCAAGTGTCATTAAATAATATTATTAGCTCAGTCTGCACACTGATGATATTTATAAGTGCATTAACATTAAAAAACACGTCTTGCGATTAAGCCATGTCGATTTCAAGGAACTACTACGTAGTTAACAAAAATTAACAATTTAATAACATGACAATCACGTAATACGGAGTCATATATTTTGTATCATTTGCCAATACATCGTCGTAGGTCAAGTCCTTATCAACGTAATATATCAACAGCGAAAACCGTATTAGTATAATATAATTTTATAACGTTTTCCGATCACAAACCAGTAATGTTGGCGTAATTAATTCTACAATAGCTAGGATAACAGGAGTTACGTTTATGATTTCTAGATTTATATTAAATTTATGACGACAGTGACATAAAAATTGGTCGGAAAACTCTGTAATGTATGGTGTTGTGTATAGATATATCACTACCACGTATAGGTATGTATTCGCGAGAAAGACCTGACTTCTGCACCTACCACTTGGCTTGTATTTACAACTTCAGTGCAAATGGCTCTAAAAGTAACTCTGCGTCAAAACCACTCTTAGAGATTTCCACACCAATTCAAAAATATTTACCTTTTCGTCCATACTGGTGAAATGCCCGTCGTCCTTGTCTGGGTTCTTGTTGTTAACCTGCGCCACCGCAATTATCTCTTCGTACGAATTTTTCACCGGCATGCATAGCAACGACGAAGTGTAGTATCCCATTATGCGGTCTACCTCGTCGTCAAATCTCGGATCCTGCAATTTGATATTTTATGACGACACTGTTGTATGTTATGTTAAAAATGTAGATATTAAGTTTGGGGGAAAATAACATGAATTTGGCGAGTTCCTCGAATTTGCATATTATTATAATTTTATATAATAACAATATATTATTGTCGTATATCGCAGTGAACAATTCCACTGTTGCAATTTTCGCTCTACGAACGACTTTAAAACCTTATGGTATACTCCTCGCTGTATATATGATAATACATTAATGAATAATGTACAAACACAAAAAAGTAACAGAAATAAGATAGCCATCGGTAACGACAAAAATAAATGAACTGATATTAAAATTAATCGCATGTACATATTACTATTTCTTTTAGACAAAAAAGTTAATAAATTATTAATTTTATTTTCGGGCAAACATCTTTAGAAGAAGTCTTGTATTTGTTTTAAATGAATAAAATTTACATATTTTACGGTTGGTTCCACTTCAAAGTTATCTTCTAATTTAAAGAAACGCGTTTGCATAATATAATATTGATTCAGATATTACGTACGATAAATACGTTAGACTGCGAACGATTAATTTTCAATCGATTAACAAAACCGAGTACAAAATGATACTGATTTTTACAATTATGACGTATATCATTAATACTTTAATGATACCCGAAAATTTGGAAAAAGTAATTTTTAACATTAATATTATTTTAAATACATTTTTCAGGATAAAATCGATTTTCATTAACCAGTGGGACAATATGCGTTTAGTATCGTACTTACTTATCATCGAAATTATAAATAATCGTCAACTATAATTATAATAATATGACAGTAATTAAATTTATTTTAATCAAAATAATATAGAGTACTAGGTAACCAAATTTTCAATTAAACGGAATTATTATACCTATGGCCTTTCGCGTTACGCAAACAGTTGTAAAATCAGATCGATCGCAATAATAATAATATTCGTTTCTACCAATCCACGTAGATATTATTTTGAACTACAGCTATTATACAATATAAATTAATAAATGCCGATAAAAATATGTATATATATATACAATTATTTGTATTGTTAATTATACAATTTTAGTAGACTATACCGATTACTGTTTACACAAATTTTCACTTAGAAACTTAACTTGAAAATAAAACCAAGCGCCACGACGGTGGGTCGACTGAGACGTATATACCTATTCATATATCTACGGAAATATTCGTATTTCCCAACCGGGAGAATATACGAGTAGGTTCGCGCGTATCCGTTACGCGAACGCCTTCCGCTGTCTTCGCGTCGATTACTATTTATAATATACATTTATATTATGCACTCGCACAGACGACACAATAATCGGGGGTGGAGTCGTTTGAGATGAGAGGTTGTCGAAGATGATCCACTATGTATATATACGACTGGAATTTCATTAGCCCACGTCGACCATGTTAGGTCGTATATATATATAATAGTATATATATATAGCCGTAGCTGTGGGGTGGCGTGTATGACCCAGTTTTATTTTTCAAACGCACACAGACAAAATACGAAACGTATCAATAAACGTCGATTGTACGGCCTCCAGCAGTATATTATTATATAGCTGTGTAGTAAAGTTCTACAAGCGTCTGAGAGAGATACTGTAAAAATAAAAATAAATAATAAATAATAACGGAGATAATAATAATATACGAATGATAACGCACGTAAAAAGGCCAAAAATCTTTCCGAGCTCTCGGGATATTGTATTAATATATATATACCACCGATATAATAATATATGCTGTGCACCCCACCGATTTTTATTACGTGATATACTATATAAATAATATCTGGACACTTTACGATACGCCGGGCACTAGTCCGAAACGCATGTACATGTATAATATGCATTGTATGGGATGGATCCCCTGTGTTTGTCCTCGTACACAGCAGCATCAATCCGCTTCCTTTCTGAACTTTAAAACGAACATATAAACTAGTTTAATGCCGAACGGATATACACGAATGTTCAACTTTTAACACATTTGCATAAATTAAATTAAAAACGAAAAATGAAACAGATGAGATACGTAATCGGGAAAACGCGGTGACGAAACACTAGATGTAGTTTTTCCTGGAAAATTTGAACTCAGATGCGCCGTAAAAGAAAAACATACATTAAGTATAGACGACATCGTTGTTGGCCGTGGACACAGTTGTTCACTTAGTTGTTACGCAGTATTAAATACGACACGTAATCTCTCAGAGGTCCGGTGCGCACAGAGTCATTTTTACGATATAAACGTAAAAGTGTGGTTGTAAAACCTTTTCGTCGTTGTTGACGAGCACTACCGGTAAATAAATTTCATTGTTACAGTACAAACGAATGATTTAAGTCTAGTTGAATTTTATTAAAAAATAACCGTTCGGGGGTCGATGTTATTTTCCACTTGGCAATAATGTTTATATTTTTTAACGGCCGTAATGTTTAAAAATGACACAATCGCAATATAGAACATTATGTTCAACGTAACTCATTTTTGAGATAATATTGTTAAATATAAATTATAAAAAAAAATATATACATATATACATGCGAAAAAAAAGCATAATAGTTCTTTTACATAAATTAGTTATTCATTTTCCGAAAATTGATTGCTATTTGTTTTAGAACAACACTTAATGGATACTAAAAAAATAAAAGACGAATAAAACTGTATATTATCATAATATGTTTTTCTCGACTGTCGTAAGATCCTTTTACGTTTTACAGTTCTACATTAAATATAATTGTCTTTTGCAATTTATTTGCAATTAAAAATAAATTAAATTAGTCTATTCCGAGTCGCACTTATTTAAATCTTCGACTATAGTTCCTGGTAAACTTTTTATGGTAATATTAAGTTCTAAAAAAAAATTCTTCTTTTATTAATGGTATTGTTTGGCCAAATTGAAAACACATATACCATTTTAATATTTCTTAAAAGCTTCTTTTGAAATATATTAATTTATTTTAATTTTCTTTATCTTTTGCTATTCAGAAATATTATAGATATAAAAGCGGCTAAAAAATAAATTGAAATTTCAAGTACTGACCAAACTTAACCTATACATATTTTCTTTTTAAAAATGTCCTTGAGAAAATAATACAATTTATGAAAAAAAAATGTAGGGAAATGCCCAAAATACAGCATACCCAAAGTTAGGAATAATTTCATATATATTTACCTACTTAACTTTCAACTGTAATATAATCTTAAGATTTGTTATTAAATTTATGTGAACAACAATTTGATATCAATTTTTAATAATTAATAATTTTAATCTATGCTTTTAAATCGATATATTGGTTAATATATTTTAAACGTAACCTCAGAATTGAGTAAATTAGAGGAAGCTTAAAATTTCACTTACTATCGATTTATGATAGAGTTCATAATAATTTTATGTAAATAATGTTAAATAATACCTACATTTTTTTAAATTAATAACTTGTTAACGTTTGAGTGAAATTTTTAAGTACTCGACAAAACACATATAATATGTATCAATAAATTATTATACTAAAATAATGGAATAACATTTTTGTGTAGTTGTTTATTGACTATACATGTTGTTTATTCGACACATTTTCTAATTTATTTATAAACTCAGTATTCATATGAAATATAAAATTTATCAACATTAATTTCAAAAATATCTCAAAAGCATTTTTCATTATTTAACTTACACGAATCTTATCGTTGTCAAAAACTGTACAAGTTGCAGCAATTTTTAAAACTGCGATTTGCTCGATTAATTTAGCATTTTAAATCATAAGGATTGTGTCAGCTATTCTGAATAGCATAACATTTATTTAATTCCCTTTTTATCCACACAATAGAGCTCAGTGGGCAGTGGTGAGGTCGGTGATAATATTGTATGTCTCTTCGCTGTAGATATTATCATTTGAAAACGTATAACAGTGTGCGTATGATAAATTCTAAAAAAAATCTGTAATTGTTATTCGTCATCGATGTTTTATTTTATACGTTGAAAATAACAAAATTATTTTAGTCGATTAACACGGGTAACTAAAATAGTATTCAATGATTATTGATTGCGTGCATTAAAATACATTGTATTTTAATTGAAAAATAACTAATTTTAAGCTTTTGATTTAAAATATTATGAATCACAACAAGTAACTCAATATCGGATTAATGAAAATATATAACGTTAAAACGTAATATGATATGCAATCGACTATAGTAATACCATGTAATATTGATATTATTGATTATATGTTACAGACTTATTTTGTTACTTATCGACAATAATCAACTGTAACTAAAAAGACAATTATTTTCCCCCGACTACCTAATCAAATATATGTTGACGATTTATCTACAAATAAAGTACAATTCGTTTAAAACTCGACCTTTTTATTATTATTATTATTATCGTCTTAAGAATCAATCGTTCAAATCTAACAGTCACATACATACATTTTGCAAGTAATCATTGCTCGTTTGCGCATTCGAAACGACAATTTTTCCGACTCACCTCGCAGGCAACGTCCAGGTTGACCGTCTCGCCGGTGGACGCGACGTGTCCGAGTATGCCCACGCCCCATGGTATGCGCACCTCGTTGTCGGTGCCCGTGGTCGGGCCACCGGCCGCGTCACACTGCACGCCGTCCGGCAACAGGAACTGGCCGCGGGCGCCGCTGTGCACGTCGAACACCTTGGAGACGAGGCACCGGCGCCGGGAGCCCCGCGGCGGACCATCAACGAGGAACAGCGAACCCGCGTCGCAGTCCAGCAACACGGTCAGGTCGTCGACGATCTTCTGCGACAGCGACTTGAGGTCCAGGTCGGTGGCGATGTCCCGGACCACCGTCAGGAAGAAGTCCCGTTCGCCCTGCGCGTGCCGCAAGTCCCGCTTGGTGTCCACGTTGTGCGCGGACACCGGCCACCTGGGGAGCCGCACCTTGGAATCGATGAGCAGCGACAGCATGCTGATCGGGCTCGGCGGCAACGACGTGAACCTAAAGAGGAAATAAATATATTTAGATTTTTGGGTTTTGGGTGACTTAATACGATTAATTAATTCAACGCAATCGCGGTCTTATTATTTTTCACGATCGTCGAAATCACGACGGTGGACCGCGGTCATGTGTTGGTAAGTCCAGTATTTGAATCATATTAGATATAATGAGGTATTAGAGCGGGGTTTGTACACCAGTTCGCGAAAAGGACGACGATCACGCGAAATGATTATGCCTTAAAAATGTAATTCTGTTGACAAATATATATTTATATAAAATGTCTGATGAGGGACATCCAATGTAAACCTTAGCCAATACATTTAAACATACCAATATTCGTTCGGGTTTTAGTTCGTGACGATTGGACGATCAGATAAAAAAAAAATACTTGTCAAACATGACGTGTATTAATTCTCTTATGAATTTATCCGCATACACAATATACGGAAATAACAGCGACATAAAGTAATTTCATTTTCGTTTGACTGGTTAATATTACAATTAATATATAACTATAATACAAATACAATATTATTTATTGCCCTAAAGATATTATTACTTGTTACACCGTATGCAGAACGGTCGTGATACGTTTCAGTAAAAACGATTTGTATTATTTTATTGATTTCATTTTGATTTATTTGATGCGGTACAGCTGTTTAAATAATTGTTAATTTATTTTCCGTGTAAGTATTGATTAGCTTCTATAGTATTTTGTGGAAAACGACACTGTTCGTCTTTTGTTTACCGATAGTTTATCTACATTTAAAAGTCATTGTATAATTATAGCCTCGGAAAATTATAATCTAAACTATCTCAGACTATTCATACATAATCTCAACTTGATATCATATTAATAACGTCTAGTCACTTTAATTGAAAAAAACTGCCATGAGATAACTGTAACTTTAAAGAATAAACTTATCAATTTTTAGATTATAAATTTATACATATAGATACCAACAATTTTATAAAATGTATTCAATACAATAGTCTCGCAATATAATATAAAAAACACAATAATTAATAATAATTATTATTATTATTAGTTTAATAAAATTAAATAATCTTATATTTTAAAACGAAACGTGTTTGTATAAAGTTCTTAAAATAGTTCTGATATTAAATAGTTTAATACTACTACAAGCGTATTATTATTAGAGATTAAGATATTTCAATAATGATGGAAATGTTTTTTTTTTTTTTTTTTTTATAATAGGCAAATTATGAATTGACTAATTTGTGTTAATATAGTGTTATTATTTTTATACTATAAATTATGTAAGTAATAATAGTTCGTATAAAATACGCATTATATATTTTTGAATAGAACTTACATTTTAAGAAATTAAATTTGTTTTGTATTTATTAAAAATAATGTGATTCTATCATAATAAGTTATGAACTTTTTTCCGGACCCATTATGAAATTATGTTACAACCTAAAACTTTTTAATGAGTTCTATGATTAGTGAATTTATAATAAATTGATCAACTGTATATTATTATTATACAATAATTCATGAATATAAATTGTTTGATTATAAAATATTAATATTCTTAATTTAGACTTTTTTTGTTATATCTCTTCTATATATATATTTGAAGATCCATTTGATTTGATTTAATACAACATGTTACTTGTACATTAAACGAAAAACAATTATTTTCACTAAATTTTGTATTGAATATTATTAAAATACTTTTGTTATAATTTATATTTAAATTTAATAAATTATTTCATTTTATATTTGTTTTGAACTTTTCATCATAATTGAACATGCCATGTGTTTTTTATTAAAATTTATTTCGGTAAACTTTAAACTTATTTTATCTCGTAACAAATATTACTAGTTTATTTTTTTGTAATGTATTAATTAGGAAAATTTTAGAAAAATGAGATAACTACAAAGATTTCATGTTTTATTAAATAATATTTACATTATGAACTGCTTAACCAACCATGTACATTAATCTGATAATGGAGAGTGTATAGGTGTAATAGTAATCACTATAGCTATTACCTATTTTTTTAAAAATAATTATTCAATAATTTAAATAATATTATTACATACCTACCTAATACAATTTCTGGCTATGACAATATTTAATCAATATTAATTAATTACAATATACTACACAATTATTTTAAAAAGTAAATATAGGAACAAACTGAATGTTGAGAGTGATTCATTTTAAGACTAAGACTATCCAGTTTTAATCCAGAAATTGATTCTCTCATGGAGAATAAGTATTGTCAAAAAGTATATTAAATTGTCTAGCCTTCAACTGGTTGAGTTGAATAAAGTTTTCTTTCTTAGTAAACAATAACTGTTTATTAAATTCTGCTATTTCTAATAATTGACGTATATATATATATATATGTATGTTTATGCACTATTAGTCATTAGTGAGTTTCGAGGATTTTTTTACAAAATCGGTGGTCCACACAACTAAAAAGGTTGGGAACCTCTGATAATGTTTTACATTCTGCAGGTTTATAATTTAATTATTGCAAAAACCGTCAAAAGTCACTTTTATAAATTCCTAACTTTAGACAATAATTTAAACAGGTATATTTTTAAATATTTCTATGGTTGTTGATACATATAAAAAAATAAAAATAGGAAAAAATGTTATCATTAATGAAACTAAATTTCAACAAAAATTTTCAGCATTAAATATAGTGATATTTAAAATGTAACGATTCCTATATGCAACGCATTTAAACGAGTAAACCTAAATAGCACTAAGCAAAATATATACATCCAGTTCGTCCCTATATTTTTAAAGTATTTGTATTAATTTAGCTTTAAAATTCTTGTTTGGTTTAAAATATCTAAATGTAAAAATAAATTGTTTTATCTTCAGAAGATATATTAACAAAAAAACTATCAGGGTTTGTTAATTATTCGCCTTTTTTTAATAGTATTTAAATATAAATATATATTTACTGTAATAGATATTATGTAAACCCGTATAAAAAATACAAATAAAAAGTACACGGTGTCTTAATATCTACCTATTGCATAATTATATTTATTTTTGAAGTTGAAGTTTTGATAGGTAAATTGTATATGCATGGCATTATCATTATATAAATGTATTACACTAGTATTAATACACCCATTCATAATTTTTAAATACAAGTATAAAAACCTTTCAAAACAAATTGACAAATATATGTTTTCTATACATTATTGTTGACTGAAGTCTTTATAGTATACTAAATGACGTACTAATGATAATTGTTGCATAATTGGTTAGTAAATTATTTTTGTTTAATTATATGTTATTGTTATAAAACGTATTATTAGGAAAAATGCACGACTTATGAATTATGTGTTAATAACTTTGTAGCAGCGATCGTCGTTTTAGATATACTTGAAGTTAAAATAATATTATTCAATTATTAAAAATTACATTTTAATTAATGATTTTTAAACATATCTCAAATGAAGTTCATCCAGATCCTTACATTATCGGTGGTATTTTTATATCTAACACAAGTAAGTTGTTAAGCGTACATTTTTTTATATGATTATAATAATTATATATTGATGTATAAAGTAGTGAAGTGTACTAATTCTTTACTGGAATTAATATCGTTCGATAGATATTCCATACAAATACAAATATATCTAAGTACATTAAACTGATTTACCTTAGTACCTAATCTTATGGTGAGTACAATACAAATCCATGAGAATTCGTATAAGTATGATGTAGAATTGTATGTGTATCTAAATATTAATAATAGTGTAATTTATCATTATAATCATTAGCAACTTAAAATATTGAGTTATTTACCAAAAAAACATAAGAAACGTTTAAAACTTTATACCAATTTAATTGGTAAAATATTGTTTAATTTACAGTTTTGTTTATTTTAAAATTATATTAATTAATGTATTGCGCATATTATTATGTACAATATGTACATTAGTTGTGTACGAATCTTAATACATGCATAATGGTATGCATTATTGTAATGATATTTAGTCTATTTTGTAATCGGGAAACACATTAAAATTGTTCTTCTTATTTTTTTTTTTTTTTTAGGAGAATAAAACCAATGGATTTAAAATAACCAAAATACCAATCTATACTGCCAAAGGAATTGTTTGGATAGGTGTTAAAATGCCTTTTAAATGTGTATGGAATATTGTAACATTTCCTCCAAAAGTGATTTTAGGAATTGCTTGGGAATTAGCTAAAATACCAATAAAAAAGCTTACGCCAAACTTCATACAAGATCGTATAAAGAAACAATTAAAAGAGTACAAAATTGAAAAGAATTTAAGAAAACAAGAAAAATCAAAAAGGCATAATTTGATGGTATCAATTAAAAAAAGAATATCCAACATTAATAACAGAATACACCGCATAAATAACAATACATCCCGCCGTAAAAAAAATAAATTGGAAAACCAAAATCAAAATCAAAATATAAATGAATATCCTGAAAATGCAATTCATCAGTTACACATAAATCAAAATTGAAATATTATACATAAATAAAAAATATAAACAAACAACTTCCTGTTAAATCACTAGGATCAATAGGATAGTCGATTACTGCAATCATTATTGATAACTTAGCAGCATTATCAATTGTAATAGAATATACTTGCCTTTTTGTTATACTGTATTTATAAAAAACCACTTTAAACCTATGTTTTATGATAAAAATAATAATTCATTTTTGATTTTTATTCAAATAAATAATACAAAATTATTAATTTATAATCAAAAAGAAAAGAAAAGAAATAATATAATTATTTGATTTAATAATATATTCCTGTATATATAAATTAAATAGGTGCTAAACACTATGTTTGTGGATTTATTTATTTAAAATTCATATACCATATACCCGAACGAATTCCTTATAATTACTTGGAATATTGTGTACTCTGTAACTCTGTAAATCACAGTATAATATTAAATAAAAAAAGCAATCAGTGAACGAAAATGGATGCATAACGAACCACTGGACATTGGAATAGCAAACGACATGACTATGTTAGTTGTTTAGTAAAAATTCAACGTAATAAATAATAATATACTTCGATGTATCTATGTGTATTGGTTAAGAGGACTTTATACACGCGTATGTTGTCTCTGTCTTACATCATTGCACATTTGCGATCAGCAGAACGCATTTTATGTTGTTAGCTTTAATATTGAAGTCAATTTATCTAATATAAAATTTAAATTTCTCTAGGCCTCTCATATGTTTTTATTGATATTATCATTTTAAAGTGAACTATAGCTATGTAAAATATTACAACTTTAAAATGATTCACGATAGAAGTTTAATGTTACTGCTATCTTATGTCATACAATAATTTATTTTTAATACATACTTCGAGTGTATATTTTAAAATCGGATTTACTATATTATACCTTATAGACCCAAGTACGACATGGAAGTATTATATAATACTATATAGTCTTGAAAATATTATAATTTCAATGTTTAACAGAAAATTTGTCAATAAATTTTTATAAGTTTGTCGAAATCAAAAATCTCATTTGAACCAACATTTTCCAAGTCTTTTTAACTAATTTTAAATCATGATAATTTGTACCTACTTAAATAAGTTTAAAAAAAGAAAACTTTTGAGTTTTAATTGTTTTTAAAATGCAGTATAAAAACTAAATACATTAATAATAAAGCTATAAAAACATAAAAATAACTACAATAGGTCTGCGTAGGTTTAAATATATTATGTATGTATTGATTTGAGTACCTATAAAGTTTCTACGGTTTATTAATGTATTGTAGTATTCATTTGTATTCACGCTGAAAAAGTTAAATATTTCAAACCATCGGCGTTAAATAAACGGATACCTTTTTTGTATTATAGAAAAATAAAGTGTTGTTTATGCTAAATCATAGAAAAAACAAATAAATATGAAATTATCAACCACGCTTAAATAATTCATAAATATATATTTACTGCATTAAATGTAATAGTTTAAATAACGATATTGAATTTTTTTTTAAATGCCTTGTATTATTTATATTTTAAATGGTAAAATATTTACAATTTGGCCAAAAAAGTAATTGTAGATGTTAATTATTGTGGAAATTAAATAAATATTTTATATTTTTAATAACGTTTTACGTGTGTTTTATAATGGAGTATTAACAAAGCATTGTACTATACAGACGCATGTGCACCAAATTATTAGAATATTTATTTGACTAAACAAAACAAATATGAATTATAATTATTAGTTATTTGTAGTTATACATTTTTTGAATACTTTCATTTTTTTTTGTTTCAACGTGTGATATTCGTGTAAAAGTGTTTACGAGTTTTACTTAAGTATATTATTAAAGATAAAATGAATACAATTATTTTATCTATTTCTTTCAAATAGTTAAACATTAACTTCTCTCTGATGCTTTTACTATTAATTTTAGCATTATTTATCAACCAAGTAAGATCATACTGTAACTTAGGATATATTTTTGTTACTATAATAGAATAAATATCTTAATAGTTTTACTTATAATTATTAATTTTTATAAAACAAATATACATAGAGCTTCTTCACAGAGGGCTTACAGCTTTGTAAGAGTTTTAACTGCCACTGTTCATTGACCTACAATAATAATGATCTTGAATCATTTCTACCCATTCCGCTATGCTATTCAAATCTTGACGCAATCAATCTCCATCCATTATTGTTTCTTTGGCCTACTTCTGGGTCTTTTCCGTAGATTTGCTGCCTTAGCTTCATATGTTTCTTTTTTTTCATCGTGTATTCAAACCACTAATTTTTTTTCCATTTACACAGTTTGAGTCGTATAAGATATTTTGGTAATTTCCTTTATTTTTTCGTTTTTACTTCTGCGTCATAAATTTATTGCGTTATAGAACATTGGGCCACATATTATCCTTAATAACTTATTATCAAAGTTTTTAATTTTTGTTACATTTATCTTTTTGTCAACCATATTTACTATCAATAAATTAATATTGTTTTTAAAACAGTTATGCATTATTTATATTTTAGTATTTATTTAAATTAAATGATTATTTACGAATGGAAAAATATTATAATATGGGATTATAGATACAATAGATACATTAATAATTATCAAACGTAATTATAATAAATAAAATCATATTATTTATTGTATCTAATTTTCAACATGAACTTACTGTAAAAATATTATGTTTATCCGTACCTTAATTTTTAGTAAGTAAATTTTCGTAAGCAACTTATTAATCCATTATTTATACATATAAAGTTCATAATATAAAAAAATTCACTAATAGTTTTAAATTGTAATTAAAATTATAAAAAAATGTAAATATATAAAGATACACTGTGTTTAAATCGTGATAAGTAATTTTTTTTTAAATATTCATATAATTTAGTGTAAATGACCTAGATATGATAATAATATAATGTCCTATAAGTTTTAAATTGCTAAAACTGGATTTATTAAAATAAGTACAATAAATACATATTTTTAATGTTTTTTTTTTTTAAATTGTTAGAAAACAGAAACACTAATGTAAGTATATTTATGTAAATATAATACCATACAGTATTATTTTTATTTTTTAATTTAAAATAACTATTCACAGCGGTGGCCATTAAAATAATAATATTATTGTATATAAATTAATAATATACTTATTTAAAAAATATATATAAAACTTTAATAACATATGCTACACACCATATTGTTTAGATAAAAATGTTTCATTTAAAACAATATAACTGCGGTACATGATATAATTTAAACACTATTACTTGAAAATTAAAAAAGAAACAAAATAGCATAATATAAAATTACTTATTATTATTAGTTTTGTATAATAATAAATTTAATTATAATTGATTTAAATATACCGCGTTTTGTTAGGTAACTGATTTAAAAAATGAAAGACTTATTATATGTATCACAATTTATACATTGATATAAAAAATTAAAGCTTATTATTTACTCCAATTAACTTCATCAAAAGAATAATGTTCATCACTTTTAAATAATCATTTTATTTCAATAAAAATATCGTATGTTGTTTGTAGTGCTGTAAAAAACAAATCACATACTATTTCAAATATGTGTAATATGTATAATCTATAGGTGTATATAATTTATAAAATACAATATATTTAATAAATAATTATAGTTTTTATAATATATTTATTTAAAATATAATATAAAATATATTTTTTTTAAACTGATAATCATACTTTTATTATATAAACTTCTGTTTAAAACAAAATTGTTAGTATTTTAAAGTCATTGTAAATTGTGATGGTAAAATTATTATAATTTTCATGTAAAATGCATGTATATATTTTTGTAGTTTATATGTTTAATAAGATACAATATTATAATATCAAATGCATTATTAATAAATGATTTATGGGATATAGGATAAATTAGCGGCGTGGCCATTTTAGTCTAACTTATTATTTAGTTATCGGATATTCTATTTTCTTATCAGTTACCATTATCAAAAAAATATTAAATACTCTAGGTCATAAATATTCTTGAACCCCACGATGGTCGATAGAGGGTTACTGGGAGTTCGTGGGGTGAGTTTTGTTTTAAATAACTCAAAAATAAATTTGTTGATTTTCTACAATTGTTTACTCCAAAGGAGTCTTTAACCCTAGAAAAAGTTAAGCACCCATGCTCTAAGTAAAGCAATTCGGATAAATTAATAAGAGATATATCAGTTGGTCGAAGTATAATCGGTCAGATTTTCATGCAGTGGCAGTTGGTGTATGTGCACAAGTGCACTTATCCAAACTCAAGAAAAATTGAAAACATAAATCATAATAATACAAATAAATACCTGTAATGTAATTAAGATTATTTTTCAAAATATAAAAATATAAATTCAGAATATTTTTAAAATAATATAATATTTAGATTAGTTATTTCCACTGCCTAACAGCCGTCCGGTTGTCCGCGACGAAACGGTATCGGCGTGTATTATTATAGTAATGCAGTTGTGCACACAGTGTTGTAGCTAAATATTTGAGTGCCCCGGTGCAAACTGGTCTAGGACCTAGGTGCCCCATAAATTTAAACACTATTAGTGACTAATTAGGCTCTTTAATCACTACAAAATCCTCTAAAACATTTTAGTTTTGTCTTTTAAAATCGCGCTTTTGCCCATAAAATATGTTTGTTCTAACATAAAATTATATTAGCTAATTTTGGTATTTGCTATGAAACTTATTAGATTGTCATTTTGTTAAACATAAAAGAAGATATCAAACGGTCAAAATTTACCTTTACATTTTAATTACTGAATTAAATAGCCATTTATAATGTATCATTTATAAATACATGTATTAGATTAAATATATGCAGACAAACAAATTTACACAAATTTCATATAATTTAATGTAATATCAATGCATTTTATTAAGTTAACATCAAAAACGTTATGAAGTACCTAAATTATAATAATAACTAGGTTATAATATAATCTAATATTATTATGTATTCACTATTTAAAATTACTAGATCACCAATGTTAATGATTGTATTGTATTATATTCATATACCTACTATAACACATACAAAATTAAAATTAAATACATGCTTATCTTATAAAAACTAATAAATAATTTAAATTTTGTTTTATTCAAATTAAAAAAAAAAAACAAATTAATTGAAATATACATTATTAATAATTGTAGGTATGATAACTACAACATATTTTTTTTTATACTATTTGGTATAAAAACATTAAAAAATATCTGTATCGATATTTATAAAAAAAAGACAAACTTAATTTTTGCTTTGTAAAAAAAGAAATAATATAATAGTATTAAATAATTATCAAAATTATATTTGTTATAAGTCAAATATTAGCTAGTATTATTAATACTAATTATACTAAGTTAAGAGGACGTCATATCCGGATATATTATCTCTATCTTACGAACGTAAAACACCAAATTTGCGTTTAGCAGAATCAATTTATGCTGTTAGCTTTAATATTAGAGTCAATTTACTTAGTATTAAACTTAAAGGTATTAATATTATCTATGGTATCTCATAGGCTTTTATTGATATCTGAATTTTTAAGTAAGTTATAGTTGTGTAAAATATTAAAACTTTAAAATGTTCGTAACTCGCTTAAAAATTGAAATATCAATAAAAACCTATGAGATACCATAGATAATATTAATACCTTTAAGTTTGATACTAAGTAAATTGACTCTAATATTAAAGCTAACAGCATAAATTGATTCTGCTGAACGCAAACTTGCTATGTCTTACGTTCATAAGATAGAGACAACACGTCATGCAGATATGACATCCTCTTAAGTCGAACTCGCCTCTCATACTAACGACACTATATGGCGTAACTATTACCGTCTATGCGTAAGTTCTACCTACATAATAAATTAATAACTAAAATGATCATTTTATTATTCATCATCTCGCATTATTTTATTTTTTCTTTGTTGTATTAAATATGTTTGTCACATTATCAGGTAATCGGCAAGGCCCTTCCAAGATCAAGTGCCCCGGTTCAATGCACCGCTTGCACCGGTGGTTTCTACGGCACTGTGTGCACACAATCGCTGTGCACATTTTTACAGTGTAAAAATTGAAGCAAGTCAAAACACGCAACACGCGTTATAATGGAATTGGTGTGCACATTTGTTTGTATGCACATAACCAATTAAATTGTTTTCAGCGGATTATTTTCGACGTCGCCGTGTCGTTGCGCGTCGACGTCGGCATTATTATTATATTATTATAGTTTATTCTTAATCTTATTCGTTTATTATATTCCGATTATCAGCTATATCATATATATATATATATTATATCGGTTATATTTTTTTTTTTGGATGTGCATACCTCGTTAAAAACCCACGAACCACCACTGTTATCACGAGACACAAATTGTCTTTTCGTAACTGGTATTTAAAGTGTTGTGTTCATCTGAATAAAATGTCCAATTTAATAATACATTTTGGTTGTGAAAATGTTGTACAAGATGCTTAATCATAATTTATACATAATTGAAAAATTTAATTTTAATCGTACAAGTGATCCGCGGGTTATCGATTAAGAAACCATGGCCTAGAACAGCGGTTCCCAACACATGGACCGTGAACCATTTACTATTAAGTATTAACCTTTCTAACGTATATATTTATTATACACCAATTTTTTATTTATAATAATATTTAATCAATATTAACTACAATGTACTATACAGCTATTTTAAAAAATAAATATAGAAACATGAATTTTGAGCGCGATTTATTTTAATACTAAGACTATCCATATATATATATATATAAATATATTAGTCATTATAGTGGGCCTCAAAGATATTTTTACACAATTAGTGATTCGTACAACCAAAAAGGTTGAAAACCGCTGGCCTAAAGTATTCAATATTTTTTTGATAATGGTAATGAATAGGAAAAGGGAATATCCAAGAACTATATAATAGACCATGCCGAAATACCGAAATAACCACTAAAATGACTACGCAGTTTGTCCCATTCCCGATTAAGGTAAATAATAGTAATTCGTATGCCCAAATTATTTTATTTTTGTTTATATAATGTATTTAAGGTATGTACTATTATTTTTTACATAATTTTCAGTCGTTATAAATTAATATCTTTGAAAATAGAAATAATCATTCATTCATTAAAAAAAAAAACAACAACAACAAAACCGAAGGAAATTATAGTGAAAAAAAGTAGCTACTAATATAATTGATTTTTAACAAACTTTATAATATTGGACTGTATACCTATATATATATATATGTTAACAAATTGAATAAACTAATATAATGGTATATATATATATATATATAAAAACAAAAAATGTCTGGCAGTTCAATACAATATAATACGATAAAGGCCTAGCTGTGTTATCTCAGTGCGATAAACTTATATAATAATAGAATGTTGCAGGCCCGTTGGTTGTAATAATATTAACGCGAAAACCGACGGCGGCGGTCGACCAATACTCATTGCGACGGCGTTGAGTGGCGGCGGATATCGTCCCAACGCGGCGTATTATCATACAATAAATTATATGCGAACGAGAGCCAATACGAACCCGCGTGCGTGCGACCACTCAGTCACAGCCGTTGACGAATAATTCAATAATGCTTAGGACGCCGCCGTCACGAACGCCGTAGTGTTGACACTGCCGTCGCCAAACATCAAGAACACACGTCGGTTCGCAAACAAATCGCCGGTGACCGCCCCAAAGTGTGGTACACACAATATAAACTCTGACAATAACTAAATGGAAAATTACCAGACGATTCGCGCGATTCAAATTCGCATGCGGCGTGAACGCTGACAGGCGAACTGTATAGACATACCAACAACTGTGCGACAAAAAACGAACCGACTACAACGGATTCGAGTGTAATTCGTACTTAATTATTGAACACACACAATGTATATATAACGGCCGATCGAGACATGAAACGCGTCAACTACGAAACGGCCTTTCGGAGACACCGCAAATTAACATAATTACAAACGAATGTACTGGGAAATTTGTGACACTCAAAGCAGTTCAATATTATCTAGAAATGACTGGAATCTTTAGAATGGCATACACGAAAACCACACACACATTATTACATTTGAGTACCGGATGAGTTGGGCAGCGTTTAAAACACTCCTTCCGACCGTATTGAAACCGTTACCACCACGTATCCGGTACTATTGTACTATATATTTTACGCGTAGGGCGAGAACAGATAATTAAAACTAAGACAAACGAGCGGTTTCGGGAAATATTATTTTCGGTTTGTCCTATAGGATTGTTCCGACATGATGTCTATGGATATACTCGTAGATTTTGCTTTCGTGTTATATAAATTAAATTCGTAGCGAAAATAAAAATTAATTAATTTGTAGAAATGTATACTTTTTAACACGTTAGTCAGCTATGTAAGAGAAAAAACGCTCATACTTATATATTTGTATCGTCCTCTGTTTTATTGTTGTTTTGTGTTTAACAAAACAATCGAGACAAAGCCTCTCAAATAAAAGTAAACTTCTACAAACACGAATACGAAAAACATTCGCAAATCAACTCTCTCTTCCTCTCTATCTCTCTGTCTATCTCGAAATATATTTATATATGATTTACACGTCGCCGTAGCAGCATTGCGTCTTGTCGCATTATTATTGTTTACTCTCGTCGTGATATATTATTACAACGACATGCTATATACCTATTGTCTCACGTTTTTAGAACGTGAATTCGCGATAATGGCGAGTTACTCGAAAACGTAAATAATACAATAAAAACCAATGACATAATACAAACGGAAAAATCGTCGAAAACAATGATGACCACCAGTGTGACATGTATTAATACATATACATATTATGTGTCACATAAATCCATATAGGTTCATCCGACGTGTATGCAATCTTTTCGGAGCTTTTCGCGCGAATGGGTGAACTTGACGATGAGAAATGTTATACGGTTATTATACGTTTACGTCGTCGTCAAGGTTCGTCAGTTATCCACGGTCTTAACAACGTGCGAAACTGGCTTTTCCGTAAGACTGATTAATGAATCCATTTTCACCATTTTCACTGTGACTTGAAACCTATAGCACAACACGATGTAAAGCCCTTTTTTTATTATTTATTATAGCTACGAGTATTGTGCAGCTTGACAGTAGTTGGACATTTTCAAGAGTAGGTTTTAGATGAAGGAGAGGTAAAATAAGAATTATAAGAATTAAACATTAATGAAATTTAAAAACTACAGCTGACTTTTCTACGAAAATTAATCTTGTGTTTTGTATTGATTAATAAATTCATAACGATTATCATTGAGGATCGGTAAATTGCGAATGTTTTGGAATTGTAATAGACAAATTTTAACACGAGATATATTCTTAATGGCCAGAGGGGATCAGATTTGTCCTGGGTATTTTATATTTAAAGTTTTCCAATTGGGTTATGCTTTTCTACGATAATCTGATCCCCGTTGAAAATATCCCAGTTAAATCATGTCCTTTCTTTGTGGAATAAATTCTTTTCTTGGTCTTTTAAACGTAGGAAATCTTCATCCAGAGGGAAAGAGGTGATAAAAATATCATACGAATATTGTACTCTGAACAAAAATACGGCTAGAAAATTCTTACTCTGCCACCTGCCCACCCAAGTTGATGTAATTATCCGTCGTTAGATTCGACTGAGATACCCCAATTTCGTTTTCCGTTTTGCTCCTGAAGAATATTATGTTAGATATCAAAATATTTGGCAGCTGATTATATTATGTTATTATTTTATTAGATAGGTTATGATGTATAGCATAACAATTATATAGTAAGAATTATTATTATATTATTTCTCGACATGCCTATATCGTACACGGATCGACAAATCAAACGTAACAAATATGATGACAAAAATATGGTCGTGTACGCGTATTAAATTATCATATTTTGACAGATTAACTACTCACATATTAAAAACAATAATTCGAATAGCGATGACTGAGTTTGAAGCGCGAGAATACGACGACGGTTTATTTGATATTCCTCGCGCGTCCCGGAATTTCACCGACATTCTTCTTGTTCCCCCGAGACTTTTACGATATTATAATAGTATAAAATACATTATACATGATATATTATTTACGTGCATGTGTATGCATATTATATATTATTATTATAACGTAGGAAAATATAAATGGGAACGCGGTCCTGAGTGCGTCGGTCGAGAACAACAAGAGTGTTATTATGTTGTGTATAATAGTGTATAGTATACTGACTGTCGACTGTATGGTAATATATTATTAGAACTAATATATTGTACATAAAAATAAAAATAAAAAACACATAATAATTTATTATATTGTTGACCATTTGCTAATGTTCCCCGACCATTTCGAACGCGTATAATTGAGCATATTAATAAAATTAATAATCGCAAATGGTATAATAAAATAGTCATTGATCAAAATATAGTAATCAAGGTATTATTCACCATCACTGGAATTTATGTCATTTAAACGTACGTCTACCCGAGTGGAAGCGACAATCAACAATCGTGATAACGCAAAAGTAATACGATGTATAATGTAAATTACACTGATGTATGACTATATTAATCTTAAATTCTATAGTTAAGTATACTATACATTACGTATATTAAAATATATTAAAATGTCATACGGTTTATCGTGTTACAATATCAAGTGGTGCATACTGTAATACTGTGTACATAATATAGTATGGTATTTTATAAACAATATAATTTTATTAAAAAAATGCCACGTCCGTGACTAGATCTAAAAAAACTGTATCTATGTTAAACAGTACAATTATTTATTATCACTTTTTGATAATTAACATCCAAATTATGGTCTTTGAGTACAATATAAACATAACTAAAAGTAAAAAAAGTAATATTTTAAACATTGGAACTAATTTTCTAACTAAAATATATGTAAACTTTAACCAAAATAACGTGCAAAATGAGCCATCATAAAACTTATATCAAAATATAATATGTCCATATATTTATTATGCAGAATCTAGATGAAATGATCTAAACTTTTTTGTTATCCAATTGAAATTTTATACTAGCATTTGGAGTTCAAATTTATCAATATCGTGAAAACTTAAAAATAATTTTTTCTTAATAAATATATAAAATATTTACGATAATACAGCTGTTTTGTATCAGTTTATTCAGATAAAATGTTACTCTATAAGTCTAAGCTTTACTATTGGATTTTTAACAATAAAAACATATTATCTGTAACTGAAAAAAGCGGCTAAGTTCCAAAGAAAAACTTTACTGAATATTCCTGAGCAATTTTTCGAAACACAAAATTGTAAGGAAGTAAGTGGTGTGTATTTTGGCAAGTTACCAATTAAAAATGCACGCGCACATGTTTTAAAATAAAAAAATAAATCAATATTTTGGTTGAAAAATAAATAGACGTAAAGTTTAATATCAATGTTTGGTTTCCGGCCAGCGAACTTATGTTGACTGGACGTATAAATAAAACGAATATTCATTAAAAATAGACATTTTTAATAATTACATTTGTTCGTATACACGATGTAAATCTAATTTGACGGCATTCAAACGGTCGGTTTTTGCTGCGGGAATTTCGTGATTTTTATTTATATATTTATATTGTGTTATATTTCTCTGTGTTATTATGTCTACACCCAGAAAATAAACACTAGTTGTTGACAGTTGGAGCCCCGATTTCATATAGAGCATTTTCAGGTCAACTGAGTGTTTATTGCTGAAATACATCATTTGGATTTAAAGTCATTTTCAGGATTTGTACTACGCATGACCTTGTTTTAAAAAATTTCTGGAAAATAGTAAATATGAGGTAAGGCGTTGTTCTGAATGCAACACGAAGGATAATAATACAACTTTATGTGATTTTCACAAGGTATGTTCAAGGCGGAAGTCTGTGAAAACCATGTTTATCTCATGAAAATAAGCGCCAACAAAAAGACTATTTCCTCAATTAGTTTTATTTTTAGTAACACATTTATTTTAATATTGTAGGTATGTCGCGAACTGTTTTGTTTTGACAATATGAATCGAAACAATGCAATTTTCCAAAAGCCACCTGATGGATAAAACAGTATGAAGTAATATTTTATTTTTGGCGCCGTGCAATAGATCCAAAAACAATTTATTACAACATAATATACTTAAAAACTTAACAAAATTAATTCATTATTACGAATTTTGTACAAAATCTGCCAATAATAAATATTCTAAATTAATTTTAACTTAAAAAAATATTTATATTGGTTTCCATGGAATGAAAATTTATGGTGATAACTATGTTAAGACAACTAAATCAATCTATTAAAAAAAAAAAAAACAAGCTACAATTACATTACACAATTACATAACTTATAGCTATTTATTTTCTGCAAATAATAAAATAAATATGTATACATAGATAAACTAACAATGCATTATATACTTAGCTATTAAGTTAATATTTTATATTACTGCAAAATTATTGTTATTTATCTTTTATAATTAATATGTAGAATTAACATATTTAATTTAGAATAATTTAGATTAAATCTTTAAATAAAAATAATAATAGCTAACACAATGATATTATAGATATGATATTAAACCAATACGACAATACAATCATAATATTTATTCGGGAACACGTTAAAAACAAATTACTGTCTCTGTGTTCAAATATGTTACGAATTGTAGGAAAGTTAAGGATTTTACTTATAAATAATAAAACTACATATATTTTAACATACATTAATGAAAATTGATGTATTTTTATTGCGCCAAGAGGTGATGACAGACCCATAAATAAAAATGTAAAACACACATTGTAAAAAAAACTATAAATTCACCACTCTGATTAAAATCTAAAAAACAAACTAACAAATATTATGTTATTTAATAGGTACTTTATGTTCATACTTAACAAAATCCGCAAAAGTAGGTACTTACACAATATTAAAGTAGGTGTACATATATATTTTATATATCTATTGTATGTTTTAAGTGTATTTTATTATGTTATTATTTTTATTTTCCGTATTGATATATAAATTTATAACCTATTTCGTATACCTATTATTATTATGTTAAAACCGTAGAATTCTAATGGTTAGATTATTTTGGTTTTTTCCGTCAAATATTTTATTACTCGCAACTATTTAAAATTTATTAAGATACATCGATAAAACTTTTATTAATGCTATTAGAAATAGTTTTTAGTCTTCGAAAAGTTGATGTAGTATGGGTACAATATAAAATACACATTGAACCAATTTCCGAAGTATATTTTTCAAAACAAAAATGTAAGTACTCATCAATTCACAAACTGTACAACTATTTATAATACGGTTTTTAAGCTCTATATATTTTCTATTTTTGAGATATATTTATACTCATATTTAAGGAGAAAAAGTATATATTATTACAAAATTATATCAACACAAGAATAGGATACGTATGCTATTTGTCAACAATAATAGATGTATATAATTAATATAATATTATTTTATAAATGTTGTTAGTTTTATATTTTATATTTTTTGTTTCACATATTACAACTTAATAACTATAGTAACTACTCTAGCACAATATATATAAACTTAAAATTAATGAATTAAAATCAAAACTGTTATTTTTAACGGTGGTCATTTATAATAATGTCAATGTGTCCGATACGCTGTTTTATATACCTATTCATGAATATTGACTGCAATTAAATAAAAAAAATACATATATATACGTATATGTGTGTGTGTGTAATTATAAACTCAATATTCTATGAATATTCAAATATCATAAATATTAGATACCTAAGCAAGACAATAATCGGGCTTAAGTGAATCAAATTTAGGTCAGTCCGTTTTTTTCCTATAATACTAAACACGAAATACACATCCTATTATGGCCAAAATTTTATTATGCTCTCATTATACTCATACTTGGTCATATTTTTTCACTACTTACATTATTTTATCCAGTTGAATGTGTATTAACATAATCATTACGTTTATCCAAGAGTTATGTAATTCTCAAGTATATAACGAACAACGCTAAAAGTAATTAAAGGTCAAGTAGAAGTATGTTATTAAAATATTATCGTATTGTTGCGTATAAAAATATTGTCAACGAGTTATTGTAAAGCTATTGTTATGTTGTGTTGGCATATTTGAGATTGCGACGCACTATGGATTACATCGTATTGTGGTCTCTACGAAGCCAAAGGGACAAAGTAAATCCCTTTAGTTGTAAACATAATATTACTTTAAGAAACATACCATTAGTCGAAAATCAAACATTGCAGATTTGTTTACTTGTTTACTTGTACGTTCGAAAAGCACGTTTATAAAATGTTGAAAAATATCCTTAGACCCGGTCTTAGTAAATCAGATATTTGCTCCACTAGTCAAGTTTTCTTATCGGGGCATCATTTATTTCCTGTTATCCCGAACATTGTAACATTTTTTATTATCGTCAATGTACATACTTGGGAAAACAACGACAAATTAAAAATCTATAGATGCAGTTTCCACTCAAAAACTACTATACCTATTAAACTTACAAGGTATTATTTATATAAATTTGATATAAATGACCTAGCCAATTGAATTTATAATACATAGTTGAAATGTGCAGCCACATGTGTATTTTTGTAGTACGGAGTGCAAATGAAATGAACATGGTCAGTGTATAGGCAAGGCAATGGGAAGAGATAACTAATAAATAGAATTTGTATGTGTATTGGTTTATATTTTTACAATTAGTTGGAGCATAGGTGTATGCGCAATGCATGAGATTATTTTTATCGATAACTTCTCGGAACAATTCTTATTGTTGACCTTCGGACAAAAAGGATAGGTTGCAGGTAAGATGGAAACCCGTGGGCCGCCGTACGCCCGTGCCGTGTAGCACAATACGTATTGGCGGTAAATATATATATATATATATATATATATATATACATTTTTGAAAATCTTTTCTTATTGCTCGGGGAAAATATGAGAAAAACCTCTTTTCCAAATTTCAAGTTCGTACGTTGCGTAGTTTTTGAGTTACAGCGATCAGTGACCAAGTGGTATTTGGATTTTTTTATGTATAGATATACATTTCACTTAACATTATAATTTATACCAAGACTTTACATTTAAGGTATAGTTTATTTTTTAAAAATTATCGTAAATAAAAAACAACTGTCAGCGTTTTGTATTTAATAAGCAAATTTTTTATAAAAATAAATTAACATTAAAACGTGCTGGTCTGATGGAAGAGATCTAACAGTGTCATATACTACTTCAATGATACAAAATTAGAATTTAGTATTTGATAATTTTAAATTCCAAATATAATTACAGTTATCATCTATAGGAAATTTGTATATAAAATAAATCGTAGTTGCCAGTTTCGACTAGCACGAATATTTAGACGGATATGATACTGCGTTTCTTATTCGTCGAGCATGAAACGGTTGATACGACAAGCGCGTACTAAAAAGTCGAAAAATATTTCGTACAAAGAAAAACGGAAACAGCGACAATACTAATACAATGAAATAATAATAGTAATAATACGTATTTTTACGGTCAAAAAATATGCGCGTGAATGGGACTACGGCTACGGTGAGATGCGGCTGATTTTACAACCCAACTTGCATAAAATCGCAAACGAAAGAAAGAATAGAAAAAAAATACGTTCGGACGGTCCCTGCAGAATGTAATTCCACCGCCGAGCGCTTTTATTATTACGACAACGACGACGATGACATCCCTCGCAATAACATCTCCGGACGAGGGAACCTGATGACGCAGGCCACAAAAACTGACTGTACATTATATAATATATGTATAAGATATATACAGTATTATACCCGGCTATTTCGGTTTTATTATTGTTTTTATTTTTTATTTTTATATATTTAACGCGTGATAAACGCGAAAAGTCCCATCGACTCCGACGTAAACGCTCAATCCTAACATAATATCATCCAATTTCGGTGTTTAGACAGTGCACGGGACAAAAATATAAATTCTTACATAACGATAAGCGACACACTTGAAATAATTTTAACCGTCGTGCAATTCGTTTATGCGATGAGTTCCAAACACTGCTCGCGAAACACGAGATGACTATATACTAACTATATAAAGTAGCTATGTTAATATCGAATTTTTTTTCATGGATATAATTTTTATAAGATACCGTAATACGATAATTAATTCCTTTTAAAAACTTGAGATACCTCAGTGAAATTTACTCTGTGATTAACTAACATTTAGCCACACTGAAAATCGTTTTCGCAACAAAGAAAACTCTGTAAATATAGCTTCTATAAATCTATGGCTCTTCCATAGACCATGTTTTGTGAGGTAGCATATTAATTAAATATATTATGAATTAATAACGAATTGAGTTGAACGTAACATTTTTTATTTTACATCAATAATTAATAACTGTGTATAAGTGATAGTATTAAAGCTTACGAAATGCTATGTATTAAACCGACTAAAAAGGGTACTATAATATTTGAGTATACATTGGGTTTATTTATTTAACCCATTGATCTACTAGGTAGGTGAAAACCTCTACAAACATAGGTGCATCTAATCAACGGTATAAATCAGCAAACGAAGTAACTTTAGTTTAATAAAAAACAAATAAATAAATAGTCTCATAAATTCATACAAGTATATTAAACATCCGAATTACTACAAAAACGTTTCATCTCATTATTTATGATGGGTCAAGATCTAACGACTTTGTACATCGTGCTATCTTGATATCCATCAATCTATTTTATTCTATCGATTAAACTTTAAAGATATTTTAATTGACTTAACTTTACATTATAATACTGTGGTCATGATTTTAGTTTTCTCATTTCTGAATTCACAATACTGTTTTGGTTATTTGTTTCTTATTTCGTAACTGTTATTATATACTATACTATATTTTTTTATATTTTATTTATCAAAAAGCTGTCCTGCGTTTACATTTGTTTAAACGTAAAATATATATTGTAGTTTAATTTTTCTTGGTTTCACTTACTCTCATGAGGTTCCCCGACATAATATAAATTGAGATCACTTCCAAAAACATTATTATATTGATGTTTACATCAAGTGAGATATTATTAGTAAATAAACAAATTATAATCAACTAAAAAATGAATTTTAACATTGTACAGTCACAGCAATATTATAATGACACGAAGCAGCTTTTTTATTATCTACCTGTATTTACTTGAATAGTTATTATCAATAGTAATTGGTAAAAAATTATTTATAGCTATAAAATGTATCAACGAGTAATGTTATTATAAAATATATATACTACTACGTGACAACTGACAGGTCTCAATTATTTTTTTATGTTTATTCCGAAATCAAACAACTTTTTTTGGTCATTTAAAGGAGGTAAACTCCGTGTATTTTCAATAACTATATACATAATTGTTAGTTGTTTATACATTAATATATCTATATAATTATATCGTCTTATAAACGTAAAATAAACTAATCGGGTAAAAGCCATAACGGATTTAATAGGTACTCTATTAAATGTTCCAAATCAAATTTCCTTTTTCGCCCGCACTATGTAATATAAAGAGCCATCATCGCACTGCCTTATCGTCATTTTATTTCGATTAAACAGTAAGTTGATTTTAGAGTTCTGTGTTATGTAATATAGAATGTAATTATATGCATGAATATATAGTTACTATGATATTATCTGCAGGTCGTTTTGTCCTTTTATACACCTACCCGTAACATAATAATATACATATGTACGTACAGTGTACAATATATAATACTATCACTAGCTAATTCCCATTTCCGGTAACATAAAGGCAGATTTGTATTTACGCGTTGTTTAAAAAGATTACATTCAACGTTTATTCGACGCGCCATCGCCACGCAGGGTGGCAAATGGAAACATAATTTGAAATACATCCTCAATAAACATTTTTTTTATATTTTCAAATACGAAGGCACTTTTTTCATGTTAAATTGCAGACATTATTTAGATTATATGCGATGTACATAACAAACTTATCAGTAGTACACGGGAAGTTTGACAAAAGTTATTCTTTCTTGAATTGTATGCTCATTAACGCTATTGAAATTTAAAATAACTCTATCTCTATCGATAGTAGAATTTCTCGAAAAATTATTATTTTTTTTTTAGAGAAAATCGTGTACAAAGTTTACTAAAATCGTAATATTTTATTTATTCGTATTTCACATTTTATATGCCATAAATGTACAAAATGATAGAACCGACCCAAATTTTTAAACGCTATTATTTTACTAACGTTAGCCATTATTTATGTACTAAGATACCAATCGTTGATACAACTATTATAAGGTTCTCAACTTACGTAGAATTAATACACGACAAACTGATTGTACCCCATAGGTATAGTTTGAAAATTAAAAACAAAATAAAATAAAACGTGAAATTGTAGGCCCCAGAAAAAGACAAAGTAGTTGACATTAGCGTATGCTTCATCGTTAAAACATTTTCTTGTATAAACAATACAACTCACAGATACAGTAATTATATTTAAATTTTTTTTCGTCAAAATTAAATTTACTTGACTAAAAAATCAATTGAGTTGAAAAAGGAGAAAAACGTTTTTTTGTAGTTTCAATGTCACGAGCTCTACAAAATTGTAATTGCATAAAGTTAGTGACTATAGTTACATCAATTCTGAATTCAAAGCAGGTGTCAAAAACAACTTTTTTTAAACTGTGGAAATTGTAAAAGCTAAAAAATATATTATAATTACGAATGTTAACGCCAGAAAATTAATGCATAATATACCGATTGTATTGTGAATAATTGTCTGGAAAAATATTTAGAAATCTGATAATATTGTCTAGAAAATAAATATTTTACATTATTATTTTCAGAAGATAATAAGTGCGTTGTACTTGACATAAGCTTTGAGGTTTTGACATTATGGCTAAATGCATTTTGAAATAATATTTGAAATAAAACTGCTTATAGTGTACGAATAGCATCAATCAAAAAACACGGTCGTCGGTCGACTATGAATGTAAAATGCACGTGTAATAAATTTATTACAATATGTTGATTTAAAATGATATCCTTTAACAATTTTTACAGAGTGCTGTAAAATATTTTTTTTCAAATATAAATCTCGTTTCATACATCAAAGGATCTTAAAGTAAAATTTTAATTTTATTTCGTTAAATATTTTTCGGTATGTACTTACATATTTTTGAAAATATATGGCATTTTTTACTTTTTTTTTTAATAACTTTTGATATATTTTACAAGTTAAACAGCATGTATTCACTAATAATATTTGCAGCACAATGGAAAGTAATTTTCTGTTAGTAATGTATTTCCACATTATTTTTTTCTTCATTTTTATTTAGTTTAACTTAATCTTTTTAATTTTATAAGATAGTACTAAATGTTATAACTCTATCACATTATTATTTACATAAAGTGTACTGCATTAATTTTAAAAGTTACCTTTTTAACAAAATATGTGTTTGAGCAAATCGAAGCTTATTTTTATGTGAAAATGACCACATTGCTTGTTATTATGAAATTCTTTATAGTAATATAATATTGACATGATTATCTATTACGCGTTATTTTACGGCAAATGTCCGCTGCGTAATATTGTAAATGAGCTTTATGAATAATTATAACCAATCAAGGAAACACCAGCAGGATCGAGAGACAAGACCACGGCGCACGCGCCTCACCGACTCTCAATCTCAACGGCGACATAACATCATCGCGGAACGACGTTATTATTTTGCACGGTGTACTGGACCGATAACAGGCGACAACGGACAATATTGCAGACGACAGACGCCGCTGGAAACTGTCGTGCGTTGTCGTGTTATTGACGTAATCGACAAGACCGCGTCTATAAATATGGGCGGGGAGTTCACAAACGCAGTGAGTACACTCGTGACTGTACAAGGACCAGCGTCTATATACTGCGGCAATAGTTAAATTATAAACTAAAACAATACTTCCAATGATAATTCAAGAACTGGCCGGAAAAAATATGTAGCCAAGGGTATTTTTATCAATCGGTTTCTACGGCTACATCGCAATCACTAAAAATTAGTATATTATAGTAAAATAAGAAAAAAAATAGTGTTAAAAAAAACATGTTAATCTAAAAGGAAATAGATATTTCATTAACGACCTGTGTTAACCATTAGATTTGAGGTTATTGAGAACAGTAGTACTTTTATCATTAAATGTGAAATGTTAACAGTTGACAATGTATAGTCGCAGTTGTTATAGTGAATTTGTATCCTGTGTTGTTGTTGTATGTATATTCGTATCCTTGGACGGGGAAATGAATTAAATTTAATTATAAATTGTATGTTTTTATAAAATATATAAAGTTTTGTTACATTTTTAATACATTTAATTTTTATTCAAGGAATTTTTAGATTATTTAAATTCACGATCAAATTTACGATAAACTACACCACAGTCGTCTAGTTTGTTGATTTTAAGGTAATTAGTATCTTAATAATATTTATGTTTAATTCTCCGCCGTCAAGAAACGTAAAATCCCATATGACGACACAATAAATTCCATCTGTAGCCAGAAGTAAATAGTTAGATTTCTAAGTCGTGTCCATGGTGAAGATAGAAATGAATGATTAAAACTGAATACCCAGTTTAATGCACAATTATGATGATCACTTGGTATTAAGTTGACCGTAGTAATTTATAAATCTCATATTTCCCATACCAGTTGAGATTTCGAAAAAAAACGAATAAAACATTAATTGCGTCGAAAAGTATGTCCCAATTTTTTAAAATTATACTAAGCGTGTGTAATGTATATTATTACGATTGAAAACATTAAAGTATGTGTTGATTTATTAAAACAGTTATCCGCTGCAGCATTCAAGCGGCTCTATTTGAAAATTAGTGGTAGGTTATGTGGTATAATATATGGCATTTCTATGTGTTATCAACAAGAAATTGAATTATATCTAATAAATATGTCAGAATGATGTAAAGTCATTAGCATTTTATAAGCTTTGTATTTATTAATATAATAATATAGATTATCTGAAAAAATAATTAAAATATAGCGTGTATTTTATACAACAATATAACCTATTGCGTCTTCGCTGAGAAATTTTAATTACCATTTTCTTTTGGTTTTATTTCATCAGTCGAATTTTAAATCATTCTTATTATTAAGGTCGAATAAGGTTTAATGTATTCGCAGTTGTAAACAAAAATAAATAAAAAATGTAAACATTTATTAGACATCGTTAAAATCAAGATCAATAAACTTATCCATTTCTCATAATCAGTAAAAATGAAAATAAAATAGAATTATAAAATTGTTATGACTAGCATATTCCAAAAATCGATAAATATACTTAATAATAAGTGGATATATTTGGAGAAAAATTGTATAAAATAATAAATTAAGCAAAAAGAAATAGATTTTATACATTTAAATACAATTTGAAATATGTAATATGTAGGTTTGCTATATTTGTACTACAATAGCTAAATTTTAAATTTTAAACCTAATGAATAATATATCATATTAAAATTTTTTTTGATCAAATAGTTTTAATTTTAATTTTTATGGTTTAGAAATATTTCACAATATTAGACTTTTCAAGTTTTCGTTTTTGGTAGAAAAAACAATATATAAAACAGAAATTAAAATTATATTTTAAAATTAATAATAGTAAGAAATGTTAATTAAAAAAAAGCAAACGAACACTTAAAATTGAATTATACTATAATTTGTTTATGTTGTTTTTGATAAAAAAAAAAAAAATTAAAATAACATTGATTTGCGATGTAAAGCTAGTGCAGAAAATTTTGACATCAGATAGAATTTTATTTTTTATTTTTCACTATTTTTACTATTTAATATTTAAAAACTTAGGGTATTTTTATTTAGAAATAACTTTATAATTTCTATAATATAATACTTTACCATATAAACATAACGTATAATAATACTATTTTTTATATTTTATATATTTTTAAATATATTAATAGGAATTAAATAAAAGTGGAGACAAAATCACATTATTTGTATTATTTAAAAGTATAATTTATAATTAACACAAGTGTTGTGTGTGTTCGGTTTTTCAAGTGTTTAAGAAAGTTACTTATTTACGTCACATTTTTTTTTTTTACATTATTCCAAACACGTAATCGGTAGTCACTAGGATGTCTTATAATTGAAGGACCAACTGAACGTGAGAGATAGAAAACGTCAAATTGTTTTTGTCATTACGATAATTAATTTGTGTGCTCAGGACACTTCGAAACTGATGTACTACAATTGTCTATTCGGAACGCCGTGTTACAAAAATAATGTCATGCTAAAACATTATTATATTCGTTTCGAATTTAATTTTTTTCTAAACTATATCTTGTAAAATGTTAACAAAACAATAGATTTCATTAAAATTAATTGTATGCTTTTGTTTTTCCATAGTAGATTTGTAGTTAAAATATGGAAATAGAATAGAAATTAATAAATTATCAATAAGGTTTAAAATCACATATTAACCGTCTCGACGCGTTTGAGTTAAAATTCATTAAGATTTGTTTTATTATTAAAATATTCAATGCAATGTATATGTATATTCACGGTGTTTTAAAATGAATTATTTCCGGTTTTATTTTCTCGATGTTAATTTATTTAACTAAAATAATTTATTAAACTCAGAACTGCACTGCAAACTGTCTATTATGATACTAAAAAATGTATGAGATGTCAAACATCATTCTATCCTTGGTATGTGACGACAGGTCTATATTTTATGAAATAACTAAAAGTTTAATAATCCGCATAATACCAATAATTCTAAAATATTTTTGTGACTTTCATTTACATTAACCATTACAATTTCTTATGTTTTTATGAGTTTATGTATAAATATCAATCATATTAAATTACATATTTCACCAAATATTATTTTCAAAACTTAATTCAAGATTTTACGAATATTTGATTTTCCGGGAGAGTTTATACTGTTTTATGATTTAGCGATTCGTTATAATTAAAATATTAATTCATATTAATTATAGATTGACTTAACATAAAATTTATAAAGACTCAGTTGTCGTCATATATAATAGAAACACGACGTGGTAATTATTTACATACATATATAATATAAAATAGGTCAGGAATTACACGAGATATGTTTTATAACTGATTAAAGGTATATCGATCGAGACCTCATAGTATGGTATTGCCATTTAAGGTTCAGGAAGCTTAAGATTATTACAATATACATTGCCAGTGCTCTGTCGAATGGCTATGGCAGTTAATTCAATGACATAATGTAAAGTATTTACTATATATATATATATATATATATATATATTTATATACAATAATATAAAACATAATAACATTTATACAAATACTACAGGCTATGTACTATTCATAAGAAACCTAATCACTTGTTGAAATTGAGGCTCAAAACATAGACAGTATTATACACTCTTCAACTGCAGTGATACTTCATTTACCTTCTAACAGATATTAATATTAATTATTGTGCTTTTTCTTTCGTCAGACCCAATTAAAAAAAGAAAAATGATATTCTCTCTAATGCTACTTATCCTATATTGTAGCTCATATTTCTAATAATTATGTTACACTAATTTAAGCTGATCTATATTTTAAACAACATAGAGACTTAAAAATTCAATACTCACACTCAGCTTAATATTTGAATTCTTGCTCTTAAATTTAACATACTATTTTATTAATTTTAAATTTTAAGTGTACCAATGAATTTATTTATTTTATGTATATTTTTTTCTTGTTTTTTTCATAACCTTTTGAGGCAGTAAAGGTATTTCATTCTCAACTTTTATGTAGGATGGTTTCTAATAGTAAATCGGATTTAGTCGGTTCTTTGTGGTAGAAAGGTAAAAATAATTTCTAATATTTTTAAAAATGATGATAGTTACTTAAATAAATTACTTTAACGATAATTTCAATAAACACATCATTGATATACTTAGCGATATAGGTGACAGATCGTCTCTGCTTATTATCATTTTTGTATACGATGATCAATGAATTGAAATTTAACTCATCCATTAAATAGAGATCTACTTGACACGTAATGTATAGTAGAGTGGTACCGACTTGTCTATATTTTTATTCATATAAATTTCATAATATAAATGTGAATCATATTACGTAATATAAGTATTTTGTATTAAACTAAATTTTAACATTTTAAATAATTTTACTACAATATTAAATGAAACAATTATTAATAACAAATGCACCAATACAACAATTTTGTAAAAAAAAATGATTAAAAAAAATGAATAAAGTTAATACATATTTTTGTTATTGGTATATTAATTTTATGAAACTTTTAAAAACGTCACATAGTTCATAATATACAGGTATTTTAAAATAATATGTTGTTATCAAGTGATTAATATTTACTACTGTAAAATTATATACATTTTTACATTGGTTTGTAAACAAAACTTGAATGCTCATTTAATTATATTGGTTTTTGATATGATTTTGTCACTTAATTAAAAAAATATATATTTGCAAAAACACACAATCTTGAAATTGATAAAATATAAGAGTATATTAGCTTATAAAAAATGAAGTACTTAAAGTTTAAAATGATATTCGGAATGTATTTATTATATTCACAGGTATTACAACCATATTTACTCAAACAAAATAATATATTTTAAATATATTCCTTGTGCTTAAAAAATACATTTACCTACAATAAGTGTATGAAAACTATCATTATTTTATGTATTAAAGCACATAATCGAAAGTTATCTGCACAGTTTTTCACTGCGTGAATTAAATTGCTTACGAATATAACAAAATACAATTTTTTTTTACGTGTAACCGTTCAGCTACTACATCAGTAATGATATACTTATAAATGTGACATGCAATTGTACAAGATATTATAACTGCTTTGTTCTGGTTATTTGTAATGCAATGATAAAAAAAAAAAAATCTACAAACGAATTAAAATTTAATGGATCCTTTTTTATTTTATGTTATGTCGGTACAAATGATACACCATCGTATTATTATATCATTTAAAAAAAATATATATCATCAAATTCGCAGAACAGAAAGAAAGGTCTAACTTCAAAATCAAATTAACATAAAATGATTTTATGTTGTAACGATTAAAATAATAGTAATAATAATAATAACAAAAAAAATATTTTATAACTAAGAAGACTAATTAATATATATATAATGTCACCTGTGAAACGTGATAATTTGTAACAGGTTTGTATATTTTGTTCAATCATTAGCACAAATATATGGTTTTTGTGCATTACAATGCATATTATTTAGCTAATTGATTGGTATGAAAATAACGCCCACACCAATGCAACTTTTCCAAACTTCGAAGAGTGACAGTTGTAATTACAGTAATAAACGCATGCATTATTCTTTGCGTTCCAGTTTAAAAGTATAAAATAATTGATGAGAGCTCTCCTACTATATTTTCATTCGATTATATAAGTATGAACTCTATTCTACCAGCTATACTTTTAGTTACGCAAAACCGCAAAAACAAACTGACAACAACTTACTCCTACACATATATAAATAGTATATACATACATATTTATAAGCGCCTTTAATTTAAAATGTTATTAATATTTTAAGAATAATAATTGTATGCACAAATTTGTGATTTGTAAGTTAAACCGTTTTTATTTAACCACCAAAGTTCATATCACTGATGAGTTCTTAGTGAATTTTCCATTTTGTTATTTTAAATATTTTTTCAGAAAATAGTGTACAATTTTTAAGTTTGTGTAAACGCTAATTAAAAATTATCATGGCCTTTCCTTATAAATTATCCCTAAAAAAAAGTTGTTCAAACTTTATAAAATGCTTTAAACTTTGATCGTGTCAAAATTATGTACGCATTAGAGAAAGGATGACTTACATATTTTAAATTTGTGCTTACAAATACTTACACATTTTACAAGACTTTTTGGCAAAATCAACAACTTTGAAACAACAAAATGGTATAGTTTTATAAAAGTGAACACTTAGCAGTGATATAGACTGTTGTATATAAGCGAAAACAGCTGAATTTACAAATTACTAATATGAGTAATACGTCTTACAAATTACTTTTTAATGATTGAGAAACTTAAATTAAAAACTTTAAATTATGGCACTTAACTCCACGTAAATCTCATACGCACGTATGAAGAGCGCAAAATGTGACTAATCTAAGGCACCAAAATTTATATTTTTGATTTATCTATTAAAGATAATACAAACTCATAGTACGTTTTCATTAACAATACATTTTAATTTGTGTAATTGATTTAAATTTAATAATATTAAGTATAATGTGCATATGTTAATATATCACATGATGCAAATTAGAGAATATGGATAGTGGATAACGACAACAATGTACTTGTAACAACATACTACTTTGAATTTTTTAACTGCCGAAGTTCGTATTGCACATGACCACACACTGATGATTGACTACTGTCAATATTAGTGTTAGATGAATATTGGAAATAAGTGTGGTGTTTATGATATGGTGTTTTTAACACAAATACGATATCGTCAGTTTTTTAATTGAAAATTCCATTTTTGATTCAATTTATTGAAAAACATATTTTTTTTTTACTTCTTCTGGCATAGATGATTATAGTATTTATTAGTGATTATTAATTATACTTAGAAATTTTGTATATATATTTTTTTTTTTTAATGTTGTATCAATGTTGATAGCCATAGTTCAGGATTTGCCTTGTTAATAGTTAATTTAAACGGTTTTCACTTATCAATAACTAGGTATTTAATATTCGCTTTTTTTTTTTTTTTTTTGGAGATATAAATTATAATTGTATAATTTGTATAAATGCATAGTAGCATATTTTACTATTGGCACATATGATTATTATTAGTAACTACTTGCATTATTAATAATAAATAATGACTAATAACATTGCTATAATTAGTGTCGTAGCTAGAAATATATATTTTTTTATTTTGGAGGAGTACTTAATTTTTTTCTCTAGTTTTTTCCATGCTAAAATTTTCTATTACTTTATTACCCTTTTGTTCATTAACTGGTTTATTACACATCTACTTTTTTCTTACGACTTTACATTATTGTGTTAATGACACGGTATACATTTAATATTATTATAAACCATAGTTCAAGGTATCACCTTATTAATATAAGTATATTAATATTTATCGTAAACATGACATTTTATTTTTAATTCAAATATTATTATACTAACAACAATACAAGAACTCGATTTTCAACTTTTATAAATATATAGTTTAATATAAAACAATTCAGATCTGAACTGACACAAATGGGATAGCTAAAAATAGAGGAGATTATTATAAAGTAACTAAACAAATTTAAATTATTAAAAACAGAACGAAAGTCACAGTTTGTACACGAAGTTGCAATAAGCAATTAACTGTGACACGACATACATACCAAATAAAAATAAACATTAGTCTCCGAGTTACATTATTTTAAATTAAAACATTATGTTGTAAGAATTGTGACTATACCCATTATCTATGTGTACGTAATACTGTAATTAGGTACAGTGTACGATAGACACTTCGTAATTATAAATGAATATCGGAGATAACAATGAAATTGAAATTTATTTTAACATTGTTCTTAATACTTAAACATTATTTTTTGGCATTTATGAATCCAAATTATAAATAATTTATCATTAGTTTACTTTGAATTTTATTAATAATACATAAATAATATAATTTATAAGAAATTTATGTACATTACACTTCGGCTAACAACAAAAAATAAAAAAATTGGGAGGGGAGAACGTACCCCAAATGGTCTTCCTTGGATACTGCGCTGTTTATAATTACATAAATATAATATTATAGTTGTAAATAACCATCAACAAATATACAGTAGTAATAAATATAAAAAATATTCTAATTTTAAAACGTTTTAAGTTATATTAATTCTGTGTTTTTAGTTTTAATTATGTGTTATGATTAAATTTGAGTCTTTAAATTTTTCAATAAAGATATTCCTATATCGTATATTTACAGTTAATCCTTATTTCAAACAATAAAATTACATATAAAAATTACTTCTTGCTGTAGTAAATGTATATATAACTAAATATTAAACAATTAATTTTTTAATGCGCAATTTTATATTAAATTTCAAGGAAATAAGATTAATTGCATTTAAAAATAAAATAATAAGGGCTAGGCGAAGTAATGAAAAGGAATATGCACATAACCTGATACAAATAAGTATCTAGATCTGATAATATACTAAATACATCGACGTATACCTCTGAATATTAAATAAAAGATAAATTCCACGTTTTCAAAAAGAGATTTACTTGGAAGTACACTCTCGAGGTTAGATAATACATTAATTATATAATACTATTAACAAGACACGTGATCGTGATGATAGAGTCTTAGGTACGACACACGGGTCGATGGTATGTTAATATCACACATGATTATATTATATTGACAGAGGAGGAAAAACGTGTGTGACAGACCACGTCTCTGGATCTGATAGCCGTACCGACCCATATACGTATCTACAAAGTGTATACGTATTTGTTGGAAGTCAATTATAAGAGAATTAATCGAAAAGCTATTCGACATCGAACACGTGAACGCAAAATGAAAATAGTAATTAACGAAATTCCCTTTTCCTACGGTCGTTGTTATTATTACGCCTCGAAAATATCGTAATCGGACACTATAAAAACCGTGTTATCACTGTTCAACCTCCACACTCTCACTCACTCGACAACGAAATTAAATTTCCGCGAAGTCGTTTTGGACCCGTCGCCACTGTACCCACCGTCCGATACGGAAAATCGTGTGTGGAAGTATAAAATATAAGCAAACATTTGCTTTGTCGCGCGTTTAAAAAACCGATGGACGAGCGAGCGGGCGACTTAGCTATCGGCGGCTATAAAACGCTACAAACATCAATATTGTGGATCGTTTTCGATACACGACTCGACGAGCGAAGAAACATTTTATGGAGCACAAATCGTTTTTAAACATATTTTTAGGTTTTTTAAATCCCCTCGGAGAGAAGTTGGAAAAAAAACACAACTCCCGTGAAGTTTATTGTGAACTACTATTCGTCCGATTGTTGAACGTGTGCGTGTGTCGTGCAGACATTTCGGCATTTCTGTAAAATATATACCGTCGGCTGGAAGTATACGTAGTACCAGCCATAATATATACGTGATCGGAAACACTAAACGAGTGAATTTAATCAAAACCCGGAATCCTCAGAAAGTCAGAAGTATAACAATAACTATACAAGCATTCCGAGTATTGGACAGTTTCGTCAAAAGAGACCGAATTGTTTTTTTCTCGTCCCGTTCGATTCACAAAAAATTAACTTCCTTACACATGCAGTGATGTGAGGACACCGACATAATAATCGTATTGATCACGAACTTCCGAAACACTATCTTAAAATCCATTACATATAAAATGTTATTCATTATCGTTTTTTTTCTAACGTATTTAAATCATAAACTGCGATACCGTCGACATCTGATTTGTAATAACGTTAACTTAATTTAATAATATGAGTGGAATTTTATTTATTTCCATAACACGAAGTATAAAAAAATAAATGAGATTATTTTGTACACAGTACTACAATGTTAATATTCTATACGTATAATATAAATATATATAATAACAGGCTAATGTGAAGGTTTTACTGTCATCGTAATATTCCTAAAATGGGTTATGCGTATAAAAGGTTGTAGTAGTCAGTAGTCACTCTAGTTATAAATGTAATAAGCGCAATATTAAAATGAAAAGATTTTTAACTCGGGGATATGATTTTATTAAAAACGTTTGATTATCGTATTATAAATATATTAAAAATGTACGAGAGAAAAATAATTAAATTAGGTTTTCTGTCAATTTTCGTGGCAGCCTCTAAAAGGTGTTTTTTTTTATACAAGATTTACATAATTTACAAATAAAAACTTATTTATACAGATTTTTAGCAAATCATATATCTATCTATATAAATGGTAATTATGCTCATTATATTATGTTTTTAACTTTCCATGAATAATATACAATTTTTATGTATAAGCTATTTTAAATAGGTTGACATCGTCACTAAATCAATTTTTAATAACTACAACATAAAATGTTCAACATTCATAAAACTAAATTGTAATAATGTAGTGGAACAGAAAATTGTAATCTAAACCCAGATAAATAATAATGTTCATTTAAACATTCTACCTATTTTACTGGTGAATATTTAAAATTATTTGAATTAATAAGACGTAGGTCCAAATGTCCGATAGAAGATTAACAATTATAATTATCAACGTGTCATTGAAAAAATGTATTTTTTGATCATTTTTTCAGTTAAATTCAAAGGACGGAATAAAATATAAAATAAATTTAGTATCAAGTCATCACACAAGTGGTCGTGTAAAATTTAGTTCAATTATTATTATTATGGCCAGTTTGAAATAGTACGAAATCGTTTCGAATAATCGCCGTTGCACGAACAACTTCGTGCGAATTGCACACGGCTGTGTACTCAAATATTTTTTCGATTATAAAATTAAGAACAAAAATCGTAAATTCTTTGTGATACTTTGCATATTCGTATGATATTCGACGGTAAGTGTACTCAGACAGCAGGCACATCAATTAACTGCGCAAAATGCGTACACTCGTACCGAGTATTATTTTAAACTCTGCGCAGCTAATGCAAAGCCGCTATATTCAGACTACATTATTTGCACACGTATATAATATGATGATATTGTGCGGACTACTGGCACTTCTCAAATGAAATTCAAGTGCGCACTTGTATTTTTTTTTTTTTTTTTATCGTCTTCATATAGGTTAAAAGCTACGGAAAATATGAATTCTACACGCACTAAAATATTTCACGAGTGTTTGTAAAACGTCTATAATATTACAAATGCGAGCCTGGTATAATATCATCATTCTCTCGTTATGGTCCAAGGTCGTGGGATGCCGCACAGGGTCGAGAGTAAAATTTATTCAACGATCTCCGCATCACCGTTATTATTAACGGCAGACGGATTATACACAGTACGCCGAACACGGTTTGTTGTGGTGTTTTTGATTCGCAGTGTTCACATAATAATAACTATCATTGTTGTTACGACGTATACCTGTAGCGACTATAACATATTTCACTATAGCTACGTATTATTATTGTGACGAAGAACCGGAAACGAATATAAATCGAATGTACGTTTAGGTGTCGAAAACTGTAGAATAGGTTTTTGATTTTTGATTATTTGAACCTCTAAATCGAAAACCCAAATAGTGCAGTTATCCGTTGTCCGAAACTTTATAAGTAACACGTTTACTATCAGTGTTATATTAATCATAAATTACAAACAATTTTATTGCACAGCACGAGATGTGCCATAATTTAGCAGGTAACTCGGAATGTTCGTATTATAATTATATGCAGTAATTAGCCGATGACTTATTTAAATTAAAAAAAAAAAAAAATATATTAAACATTATTAATATAATATATGTCATATGCATACGATATTTAATTAATTATTACATTTTTCAATGTAATTATAGTTGACGGGAAATTACTTATAAAAATATGTCTTTCTATTACTTATACGGCTGTTAATTACTAAAAAACTATGTAAATGTAATTTTATTAAAAGGCAATTATCATATTATATATATGGTGGGTGAACAATAACACAAGTATTTTAATATTTTATAACAACCGTTTAAACTGAAATATTAGAAACATAAATATAATTAATTTTGGAAAAATATAGTTACAAATAGTCTTACTGTGGAATTTCTTGTAATAATAATAATTATTATTTTTCATGTAATATCCATAAAAATGGTTTTTATATTTACGACTGAAATAATCTCCACAATTACTTGTTGATAATAACGTAATATAAAAAGTTGTCTCATAATATAACTCGTGTATACATTTTTATAAAAAAAAAATGTCTATAGAACGTTATTATACTATAAAATTTTAAGTTTCAAAAACAAAAAAACTTAAAATAAACAAGATATTATTTTATAATAATACATTTATATAACTATAAGTGATTTATTTTCCATTCGTACTTAGTACGAATAATATAAAATAAAAAAATATAATTTTTTATGAAAATATCAGAAAAACAAAATTAAATAAAAACGGAAATATTTACGCAAAACCAATTTTTGACGAAATCAATTTTTTTCACACACTAGATACGATAAATTCTTAAGAATGGGATATCTTGAAAAACTTATTGTATAATTTTGAAAAAATGTGTAGATTATTATTTCTAAAATTGAACATGGCATAATAAATTTATTCACTATCGAGTTAACATAACTGTTTGAATTTTAATCAAAGAGATTCACTTATATAGTAGATATTAGATATTATTGAACATATATCTTAACTTATAATAATATGACTATATATTTTATATTATATTTCTCAGTTATAAATGTTTTTATTATTTGTGTATACTGTACATTCCAATACTTATCATATATTCATCATAACTAATATTCCCATATTTAAATAGCGTCATTTTTCATATTAAATTGTATTGCTCTTATGGTCGATAGTTCAGTTGTTGAGATATAATAACATTAAATTTAATATTTTAATCCCGAAAGATAATATGAATGGTGTTATTTTATAATCAAGTAAACGGGGTTAAAAGCACGCAGAATATCGAAATATAGTATTATAAATTGATTTACACGTTAATAAATTCATAAAAAATTGTGCCATAATCATAGGGGAAGTCATAATGAGTGTTTTACTTGTTCAAGTACCCGTAACGATAATAATTGTACGTGCAAAATATACCCGACGTTATACTAACAATAAACGAAAAATAAACCACACCGAGTGTTCCCGTTGCCCCATGCCGGAGTTAAGGGAAAACGCCATGATCGGTGTCACGGACATAATAATATTATAAGGATAATACTCACTTTCTCATATCCTTTAGCGACGATCTCCTGCTGGAGCAAATCGGCACGTCCTTGCCGATCTCCTGTGTGCGCAATACGCTCCGGGTCTTGGCCCGGGCAAAGTCGTGCCGTCGGCATCTCTTCGAGTTGGACCGATACACCTGGGAAACGGAAAGCGAGTTGGTGCCGTTGACCAAGATGCTGGGCGTGTTTGGAGACGTGGCTGGCGAAACCTGCTGCACTGCCAGTCCGTTTGCCGGACTCACATTACCCGACGATGACGTAGATGTAGCCGACGAGATGTAATCGTTGATGTTTAAGAATCCGTGCGAGACTAACCATTTGTTGATCAGGTCCAGTTCAATTTTTCGGAGGAAATAGTCCTGACAGTGGTCCGGGTGGCTGTCCAGCCATTCCTCGACCACTGATAATGTGATTTGTGTCATTTCGTCACCGTTCAACGCTGCGACGTCGGCCTCTTCATTCTTCCGCATGCATCTGCGTGTACAACACAACAGTGATTAGGTCCTGGTGAGCAAGCTGCTGAGGACAAAAAATAAAATATTAAAATTATAGTGAGATATTAATTACATGCGTGTGCGTGTGTGTGTATATGTGTGATAACACATTTTTATCGTGTGCCTATATTGTAGTGTGATATATCAGGTATCGAAGATATTATTAGATTTCACGAGACTTTATAAAATACTTAATATTTAAGTAAAATAGTTAGTATTTTATTAAATTCGGTTGATTCTATTACTATTATACCATTTTCGACATAATTCATAAACAAAACACTGTTCATTTTTTTTTTATCAAACCCTTATAACTACTATTAAAACACAGCATCTTCGATAGGCAGTTTTATTACACCACAGTCGCCGCATCAGTTTTCATCTATCTATAGAGAGACTTTTTAGTTTTACGTAGGTATGGAAAAATCGATTGAATATCATGCATGATATCATAAAAAACTAACGTGCAAATACGATCGATGATCTTATTTAACTTTGATAATAAGTAAATTATCAAAATATTAAATCTAACTACATAAAATCGATTCTACATGTCAAATTATTTGTTGTGTTATGAATTTTACAAGTACAATGCCTTCGAGAGTAGCATATTATAAATTAGGATTGATTAAAAATTAAAATACATTAAATTACGGTTTAAGTTAATGAATTAATTAAAATTAGTTAATTAGTATATGGCGCAGGAATTCTTAACTGATGATTTATAGACCATTAAGGAGTCAGTAGGTGGTTTCTCAGTAGTTTACGGAATTTATTTCATTGTACATTATATTGATGTTTGTGCGTATTCAATTTCATAAAATATTTTTTTTTTTTTTAAAGAGGTCCTTCGCAATATTTTATGAATTAGGTCGGTTTATACTGAAGAAAAAGTTTAAGATTTCCTGATATATAGCGTATAATATATTTATTTCTACTATAATGTAAAATTTTAGTTATTAAAATAATCAAATAATTAGAATTAGATATTATATAAAATAAAAAAATAAACATTAATACAATTAGCATATCATTAAAAAAACATGACCACTTAAACCATTATTAAATCGATAAAAAAAAAAACGAACATTTTAATATGAAATGTTAATACTGCAGTGCCAATTATATGGACAAGAGAAAAATTTAATCCTTTGACCATCTGTATTACTTCCGACTGTATTATATTATATTTATGTATCGATTCTCAGGTATTTAAAATATATTCGATAACATTTCCTGTTCATATTGCATTGATGATTTAAACAAGTTTCTATAGATTTAATATACTATTCAGACTTTTTATGCAAAGATATTAAAATGTTTGCTAAAAGACCATTGGTTTTTTTTTATAGTAGAATAATATAATATAGATATTATCATTTTCAGTATATTGAAATGAGATGAACTTTTGAGTTTTATAGGCGTATAATATTCATATAATTTATACTTTATACGCTGCGTAGTCTTTACCATGTAAGCCTAGTATAAAACGATAAAAATATTGACAGCTTTGTCTAAATCCAATGCAGATTAATGTTATAGATGAATTATACTAGAACGACGTCAAATAATAATCACTGGGTATAAATAATATAGAAATTATCGATTAAGTATTTAGTTAGATATATCATAGATAGTGATTCAAAAATTAAGTTATCTATAAAATAATATTAACCAGTAACCATTATTTTACTTATTTCGGAGCTGTTCAAGTGGTTTCCTTGAAATCAATCGAAGTTTGATTGGTATATAAGAATCTTTATTGTCATATAAACGCGTAAAGCTAAATAGTATTGTTTAACACCAGAGAATACACTATTATACTCTATATGTATAATACATAATTATAAGTGACTAAATAACCAAGTTTAAAAAGATTTTAATAAATGTGCATTAAAATAACGACCTATAATATAAGTAGAAATTTAAACGCATTACATTAAACAATATTAATGCATTTTAATAGAGGAATTCACTCTGTTTTATAATTAGTTTTAAGAGTATCCATTATCAATAATTTACATACCATAGATCACAGTAATGTATATGTTAATTTTAATTCAAGATTCGGTCTAGAATTCTAACGGCGTATTAGCTTTTACTTCTAAGGATATTTTATAATTTATTTGTATTATACTTAGTAATATTTACTTGAACAAATACATGGAAAAAATATCACGTATTTTATATAAAAACAATTATAATATTATATCATATATTATATATTCTTATTATCGTATAATTTAAAACTGACGTGAACATTTTATTTTCTATGAAAAATAATAATTTAATTAATCCTGGAATATTAAGTTTTAACGATTAATATTTTTTGAATTATAATGTATAGTTAAATAGCATAAATGTTATGTCAAAAAATCGTTATATTACATTTGAATATCCAATTTAATTCAAATTTTAAGACTTAGTTATTATTAAAATTATAATGGATTCTTAATTATAAAAAAAATATATAAAAATGTTAATGCATTTTGTACTAATTTTCTCTTAAATCCATTATAAACAAAATATGTCAATATTTTTCAATTTTTTGAAGAAAAAAGCGTTACTTAACTTAAATGCTCAAGCTTTTAGACTTATAACAACAATTTTATCAACATAAATTGATGAAAGACTATAGAAAAGTAAAACATTCATTCAAATATCTATAAAAAATATAAAAATATTTTGTAAATCATATTATTATGCACATTTCAATATTAAAAATTTGGTGAATACTTTATGTTTCTATTTTAATTTTTTTATTATTATAATAATAAAACAAAAAAACCAAATTAGTTTAAAATATTTTTTTACAGCCATATTCCTATTTTACTGAATTTTTTTTTTGTTTCTCCGAATTTATTTGGAAACTATTGAGTTATTTTAATTTCAACCCCTCTTCATCGACAACAACAACTAATTAGATTCAATTTTTTACCAGAAACAACCAATGAAGTTTAAAATCGAATCATTTTTACTAATTCAAAAGGTGATAAATACAAAAAAAAAATACAAAATGCACGACTGTGAAACCGATACATTCCAATCATCAGAATCTAAAAATTGTTAAGCATTCAAAAAACATAATATTTAGATTTTATCGATTGCATTGTGACAAGATGGCGAAAAAATGCTGATTTGTACAATCGCATTCAATTATACACCGTACCAATATAAAACATAACACAATACGAATATTACTGTACAGATGGATTCTTGAGAAACGCGACTCGGAGTATTCATTATAATATTGTTAATAAGTTGTGCACAACAACAGAACAATATTATCACGAAATGTCGTTTATCTGCGTTCACCCGTCACTGTACCGCATAAAAATAATAAATAATACGTAATACATTGTATGTGTATGTGTATATACTGTATGTAGTGTGGTTGCAGTTGAAAGTATTATATTCAAGTATTATATTTATGATGGAAATGATACAAAATAAAAATTATAAGCTTATACTCTCGAAAAGTGAAATTATATCCGGTCATTTGAACAGCCACGTGACACACATGTAACAATTATAGTAAAAATAATAATAATGACGGATAGTTCAGCGTAAGCAAATATGGTTTATATAATAAGCGATGCAAAAAGGTTGCCGAGCAGACTGTTTGTGGTAACGAGTGAAAGCGAAGGGAGGGGAGGTGAAGGAGGTCTTCGGCGAGGGAAAATCCATTTATACCTTCCATACCGGAACCACCTCCCATCAATCAGCATTTCCCCTGAAATCTTTACCCCGTTTTTCACGTCAGCTTCCGTTGTCCCGAGCGGGCACGCGACTGCATGCTAATGTTACAGTATAACGACAAAACAATACTTGTGATGATAATAATAATAATAATAATAATAATAATAATAATAATAATAATAATTGATATTCAATGCTCGTGTGATACGCGCGTTTCCCGTTTATATTATATATATACATATACGTTGTGCCGAAACATGCACCGCCTATGTATTCTATACGATCTTCTGCCTTTGATCGCCGCTGCACTTAATGCCTTTCTGCAGCCAAAATCTTTCAAAAACTGTCACCCACCGCCTCGTCCACCACCGCAACACGCGTCATACTGATACGCGTGACATTTAACGCGATTGACGGCGGCGGTAATCGCGTATTCAATTTAACTTGTACGTATGTTTTATAATAATATCCTCTCCGAAACGATCTACTCTTACGGCTGTCGTAGCTATATAACTTAACACTCCTCTGCGACACACGTGTACGAAACTCGCTGCACGTCGGCTGATACGTAATATGTATATAATTGTGTAACGATATATTATTATATATGTTTGTGCGCGCTCGAAAAACTTTTATACGCGCACATGCAACGCAATCGGTTTACAATTTGTTTTCTCCTCAAAGGAAAATATTATATTGTTTCTTTTGTGCGGAGACTTTGGTTCGAAGTTTTAAATCTGTTTCTAATCGCGGCGTCGCCCGACAAGATAACGGCCAAGTATTCTCGCGACGTAATCCAAATTGCGACAACGAGTTATAATGTCTAAAAGTGGTCAATAAATTGTACTCAAGATAGCTGTACAAATATAATAGAAGTATGCCATTAAACATTAATACGTTTCGTACTACAGTTTTTAAGTACAATTATCATAGATAACGTTTATTTATCGATAATACAGATATTGTTGTTAATTATGTATTCGTGGACGTAATAATACCGACTTTGGACTTAAGATCAATTAAAATTTCCCGGTAATCTCGAATGCTCGCTCGACTTTTATACGAAGTATTTATTGAGTGCGAAATAAACAGACTTTAAGAAATCAATCATTGATGATAAAAGTAATAAATTATAACAAGAAATATGAATGAAATTTGCAGGTATTTTAAGAGAAAAAAGATAAACAAAAAATAATGGCCGATATATAATGGAAACTGTATAGGCAGGACAAAGGATTATTAATATAAGGTCATAGAATTTCAGTCAACATCAATCTTATTCAATAGAATAGTATAGGTAAATGATGGCACAAGTTTTTAGATAAATCTTGATTATTAAAAAAAATATTCTTGAATAAAAGTATGAGTGGAAAAGGTATCCTATTACGTTATAATGATTAATATTATATTGTAAATACTAGAAATTTAACTAAATAAACACAATGTTTTTCATTTAATTGTTGAAATTATGCAAATATGATATAACATAATATATTCAATGTTATAACATCATTGTTTATTTTAATTTGTAATAAAATTGAAGATGTATTGACAAACCTTTAAGTTTTTATTTGGGTAAAAAGGATTTATTTTTAAATTTCCAACCAAATTCATATTGGTATAGTTCAAATATATATATTAGTATAATAACATTTATTAGTATTTCAATTGTTATCTGAATAAATATTAACATAATATATTTAATAAAATAACGGATTGAAATAAATTTCAAAACTCATAAAATAATATAATTTCAGTAATTTTTAAGTAAAAAATAAAATAAAGCAAGTATAATTTGTATGGTAGGTATTTTATATTTTCAAAACCAGTAATCGATTAAATATTATATAAAAATGTATATTCAATGAATATTATGTGTGCTTCTGAAAATGATTAATATTATCAAAATATCATCAATTTTGGTGTAGAGTAAATATAATTATGTATGTGGTTATTATTAGTATAATACGCGTATTATTACAATTTAATTGTTTTTATATTATTTTAATTAGTTAATTGTTAATTTTGTTCGTGTGAAACAACACAAATTGTATAGCGTGTCCTAAAATTATTAAACGCAGATTTTATATAATTAAATAAAAAAAAAAAATTTCAACCACACGTAGAGATAGAGATGATTATAATTTATAGGCGATATGAATAATTAATAATTATTATTGTACCTAAGAATTTCGGCACGACGTGAATATTTGAATATTTTCTATTAGATGACATCCATTATTATGTGTAACATACATTAGACAATATTTTAATCTCACTAGGATATCTCGGATTTCCGAACAAATACAATTTACAATATTATTTGCGGTAGACGTCGTGAGTTTATTATAACAGATTTGTTTCACGCACGGAACAATAAGTTCGGAAACATTTAAAAAAACATTACATACTGCAGTTACATAATATCTATTACCAAAATTAATCCATTATAATTGCATAAACCTTGACCTTACATTATAATTGACTGTTTTCTTGAACAATCAACACTTAAAACCTTTAGGCTAACATAAGTATATAAGTTATAAGTATATACTTACACGTTTAAGTATATATATATATGAGCGGATTGGAATAGCACAGGCGTACTCTAAAATAATGTTCGATACACATATACATCATCACTCATATACAATTTAATACTGCTATAATAGCTATATAGCTATACTCAGAGTATGATATTAATAATGTATATTGTAATTCCAAAAATATTTTAATTTTATTCTTTAGGAACTGTCACACATTAAATTTTACTATAAAGGTACTGTAACATGTTGTACTCAGAACTATATTTTAATAATATGAGATCTGCCGCTGATTCCGTATAATATATCATCGATGATGACGTCAGTCCATGTGCCGGTCGATAGATTGTGTTCGATTACGTAGCAGGCCCAGCGGCACCACGATCACCACTACCGGCGCGACCTAGCCAGCGAACTATGACTTATATTATTATTATTATTATTATTATATAATTGTGGTACTTGACACATTCCTAGTTTGTGGGATCAAACTTTCTAGACACCCTCCCACCACCGCTACTCCGACGACATATATCGTCGTTCCGAGTCAGAACTACATATTATATAAATTGAATATATATCTAGTGAAGCATGGGTGCGTGAAGTGATGGGTGTGAGAGGGAAGGGATTTCGCCTGGAAGTTCGACGAACTCTGTCAGTTTGCCGGCCATAAATCCCGGAAACTCGTCGATGAGAACGAATGGGCTGTGCAATGTGCGTGTGTGTGAGCGTGCGCGTTTTGACGGCAATATAGAAAACGGTTAATCTCGTTCTACCGACATACTCCTCACTGACCCTTTACTACCGAGCTCTATTTTATCTTTCTAATTTCATTTTTTTTTTTTTTTTATTTTGTATTTTTTTTAATAAAACTTTATTTACAATCTATACAGATATTATCTTTTCTAAGCATAACAATAGGGAAAAAGATGGTTTGATATAGTAATAAATGGAGAATCTAAAATTTATTCAAAATACACGAAGTTGCTCCCCTCCCTCACTTTGTCGAACTGATTTAAAAATACCACCAAATAATTGCAAATCGAGTTTCACTAATTGATAATTTTTTTTATGTTTTTATGAATTTAAAATAAACTATAAAGTAATTATGTGATTTACAATTAATTTATAATTAATTGTTGGTATTTTGAAGTCGAACGGACAAAGTGGGGACTGGCTAAAATAATTAAATTTTTTTTTAGAAAAATCACCAATTAGTAAAACTCAATTAGCAATTATCTGCAATTAATTTAAAATTATTTGGTGGTATTTTTAAATCAATCGGACAAAGTGAAGGGGACTACTTCGTTTACACTTTAATCATAGCACCTCTTATTATTTATTTTGCATTATTATTATTTGATAAATTTTGTTGCATTTTACTGTAAGTCGCGTCGGTTGATTATAACTTATAAGTAATGGCATATGAATATCAAGAAATTCTGGTTTTATCGAGCTTGGAATAGAATTACTTGTAGTATCGAGTTGCAAATAAGTTAACTATTGGTATTTGTAGCTGTAGCTATTGTATAGTATATAATTGTATACGGTCATATTCCTCGGATGTCTCGGTGATCCAGTTATTAATTTCCAAGATAAATAATCTGAAAATCTTGTATAGATTTAATATTAGAGTGTTTGGCTTGACCATAAATTTAAACAACATATGACTAAAACTCAGTTATTATTGTTTCATATATATATATAAATATAAATCAATTTTAGTTTTTAAATTAATTGAATTTAACAATATTGATCGGTTGAAATTTAGTTGTTTGTTATACAGGTTTCATTTGTTTCATATGTTTGCCCTAAGTAAGCCTTCTGTTCAAGTCGAATTGTATTAGTATTTAGTTACATTTTGAATTGATAAAGATATACATTGTTACATAAGATCTGAGGGCTTTCGTTTCTACTAAGGTTGAAATTTAATTTGAACCAACTTGATGACGTTTATCTTGATTTTATATTTATTAGAAACATTAGAAATTTAGTGGTGGTATATTGCATAATACATTTGTTTATCAGGAAGGAAATCTTTGTGTGATGCAAGTTTAGTAATTTCATCTACATAAGTCGCTAAAGTTATAAGACTTGTTTTGAGAAGATTTGCAGTATAATAAATATTATAAATGATTATACAGTATACTCCGCTTCCTTGGGGTATTCTAACATTGGTTTAACAATAGGAATAATAAAAATCATTAAGTTTTTGATTTTTTTTTTCGTGTTGATAACATCATGCTGGAACTTTTATATATTATCATATTATTACTGTTCAGACATATCAGACTATTACAATATTTTACTACTCACGTGGGACATGCAGGCTTTTGCCACCTGTAATATATGTAAACGTGTAAAGTGTAAAAACGCGACAGCTATGAATATTGCCGTTATTTTGATACAATTTATCGAAAACTAAAAAACTGTACTGTTGACGACTAGTTTTTCAAAAACCAACGAAAAAAAAAAATAACGGCAGAGATAGTATTTTTCGCAAATCGTTCACACGCGTATTATAAATTATAGTACAATAACATTGTGTAATGTGTGAAAAATAAAAAATTATCAGCTCAGTTACGAATGACACTTTTTATATCAGTTGTAAGTATAAACTTTAACTAACCTTTAGTGTAATGGTGTAATCGTTAATTTTTCGTTCACTGTTTATTTTTTTTGTGTGTGTATGTGTGTGTGATAATGATAAATAAATTCCTCTCCAAATAAAATTATCTCGAAGGAATAAAACTATTATATAAAACCTCAAACGAATGAACGTTTATGAAAAACAATTATATTTTAAGATATTATTTCAAAATATATACAATTTAAATTGACAATATAAATGAAATGGTTTGTCTCCAAAAGCTTTTCAACAGAACTCTGTTATTATTGCATTATAATTTATTATATAGCTCATGAAGTCGTTTATAGTGTTTTATTTACATCGAAATGTATTTGTTCACGCCACCACGGTAATATAAACAATTGCCAACAAGAGTATATTATTATTTACCCTTCACGTTTTACTAAAAACTTAAAAATCAAAATTACAAAGTCTGCACCATTTGAGAATCAATAATATCTAAATCTGAATACTTGAAAACAATACATTAGGAAATTGTTTTTCCATTTATTTTGTTATTTTTATATCCGAGAAAGAATACCATACGATAATATTATGATATAAAATTACAATATATTTTTCCGAGAAGTGCTTCGACAATATTTGTAAATGAAAAATTTAATAATAATAAGACTTCTTAGGGAAACTCCAAATAAAAATTATGCTACAAACTATAAGATTATCCATACGACTCGATGAAACTAAAATACTATTCCACGAAAAATAGTATTAACAAGTACTGGCAATACGGTGCAATGCGTTTATTTTATTTTCACTTTATATTTTTATATTTAAAATTACATTATGTAACAATTACACGTTGCGTTAAACAAGACAGTTTTCTTTTGACGATCAATATTCAAGTATCATCACGGTTCATCCATCATAATATTCTGAATATTATGATGTATAATTATCTAGGCCAAGTATACTGTGGAGGTGATACTAAAGTTCAGTTTTTTTTCTTTTTTTTTTTTTACATTATAATTACGGCGTAAAACACAAACACAGTGCACAATCTCAGTACTCACAAATATCCATATAACACTTAAACGGGTTATTTCTGTAAATTTATTTCACATTTATTGGGATTTACTAATGTTATATAAATTGAAAATATATTTTAAATTTGTAATGAAAATACATCGAAATCGTTTAAAAACCGTTGACGTCATGCTATATTTTCTCTCGGTAATTCGGATAATACGAAAACGAATAGATGATATGCTATAGTATTTTTCTATAGGTACCTATTATTATAATAATATACAATTTGAAGGAAATAATTTATATATACGTGAAGAATATTGTGACTCGAAAGTAAACAGAATACGATGATTCTTCTCTGATATTTTTCATCAAGTCTTAATCAATATAACAATATGAAAACATTGTGAGTTATAATATTATGTATACTGGAAATTTTAAGAGCAATACCATCGTTTACTTTTAACAGCCTATGATGTATACAGTTAACGAAAATATATTTAGTATTTCACAAAGACATCTCGAATGCAATAAATAAAATAAAAATATCAATACATTTATATATGTATATGCACAGAAGGTACTTAAAATACATCACCTTGGTCATGGCGAAGTATTGGGTTCGATGACAGTTATAATGCGAAGTACAATGCCTATAATAAAATTGGTGATAAAATCAAGTTTTCGAATAAAGTAATTTAAGTTGAATGTTTATTATAATATATTTATATGTGTTATACTTATGCACATTGCACAGTATATGCCCAGTTTTATAAGTAAATAGTTATTGTCCTGGATGAATAATTGACCAATAGCAATTGACCTAATTTGGTCAAATTTTCCTATTTTCCACGAACTCGAGATCGATATATATCGACCATTATTATACTTTTAAAAGTTATTCCTATAATAATTGTTATAAACTTACAATATTTAATTGATCAATACGAGATAAGTGGCGAAATTTTAATGACTAAAATCCGTATTTATTATTATGTACAGAGTATTAAAATCATCTGGGTTAGGGTAAACGACTGTTACAAAATTATTTGTAAAATGTTATAGCAGATTATAATGAATACTATACTCGTATATTATAAATATTATGTTTAGAGCGACCTTCACAAATTTCCAATGGTTACCGGGTAACTGGTTCTATGTCAATTATCGTCTCTAAAATTGCCATTAAACTTTAGTCGGCTATTAGTGATTGTTTAACGAATCATTAATCGTTATAATGACAATTGTAACTTTAAATAGTGAATGGTTTGTTTTTTTAAATTAAGCAACAAATGAAAACACTAAAATGTTAATTTTATATTAGAATTTTTATTTTTATATTCCATATCAAACAAAATATTCTCTGTCAAACGATTTGATAGTCAAATTGTAGTGAATAACTCTTGTGAATAACATATTAGAACTTTATCGGGAACTTAATATTTCCCTAACAAAATTTCATTAAGTCTCATAATATTAAATAAGAAAATAAAATGTTCTGTTATGTGGAATCTAGTTATTTAATTTTAACACACATAATATTGCAACACAAAACCGTACAAATATTTAAATTTATTTAGTTGAGATACACACGAAGTAAATATTATATTACATTTTTAATTGCGTAGGTGTAATTAATTAAAATACACACATCAAAAGTAATATTAAAAGAAAATATTAAATTAAACTTTAACAAAATAATATTATATTAAAGAAAAATAAATTAAGTACGAAAATGTAAATATATAATATAATATTATGTTAATATTAATTTTCATTAGTTACGCGTATGTTTTCGGTCAATTTCGCTCATTCGTTTAAAGTTCTATTTACGTATTGAAAAACAATTATAGCTAAAATAAAACTATTTATTTATTTATTTTCAAATCGAACAATTTTTAATACCATAGGAAACCCTAGTGTTGTATAAAAATAATGTCTGCAAGGATAATCTATCGCACGAGTAAACAATCTTCAATATTATAATAATATTTATTAAACCAATTTCGAATCGTTTGACATAAATATTAATTATGTATAAGAATCGACTTTAGGCCATTTAGACTACTCAAAAACAATTTTTTATTAAAATCGTATTATTATTTTTTTTCCAATTGCAGACACTACGATACGAAATTTAACGTCCATACAATCGTATAAGTAATTGGTATAAATATACATTATCGTGATAATTATATTACAATTCGTTAGATTTCAACAATGAAAAAACTCGAATTATAATATGGCTACAGACAAACGAAAACATAATAGAAATAAGTCTAATAGGTTCAAGGTGAAGAGAATCGTGAAAAGACTGACACAATGAAAGTAAACAAAATGGCGACTAGAGTAGAAATAGTACCAATTGCTGTTTTTACATCGCGTCTTATAGTATATATATATATTTGTGATCGGGATTAAGTAGATTATTAAATTTCTTTTCAAAAACAAAATTATTTACTCGAACTGGAGTTTCTTCGGCATACCGATAGAATACGACGACTTTACCCTATTGTCTGCCGTGTATTCGTACACATTTAATCGTCAGTTTGCTACACGACACGACTTGAAAACAAATCCGATTTATACCGTCGTGAAATTGAAATCTAGAAAAGTATTTTATTTTTCGATGAATAAAATAACAACGGAACTTGCAACATAATCTTGTTATGATATCGCGTGGTCTATGTTATAATATCGTATGTATGGCGAAATAGAGCGGCATAATGAATTTATAAGAATACTCGGATATATAATAATAATAATATATTGTACTACAAAAAATGAGATATTTTTCACCGTTCCTTTGGCAACAGAACGAATAAAAATAAAAACTACCTACAGAATAACGCGGTGACATAATATTATCATAACACGCGGGTACCTACCTATACATATAGTAAATATAAATATTACAATAATCATATTGTGACGTGCTGTAGCTTCTGAAAACTGTTCAAACGAAATATATTATTGTATTTTTGATGTCGCCGCCGCGTAATATCCCATCGAGAAATCCCGCAAGTCCCCGCAACGGATAATCGAATAATTTGTTTTACACGCGTATACGTATTCGTGTAGTATTATGTTCGGCGCGTAGGGCGGCGGAAACGAAATGCGGACAAATCCGACGCGAAAAATTCGAAATGCTCCGTTAAAACAACGAATACACTATATATAGACACGTTTCGATTTCCCAAGCGTCATCCGCCCCGGAAAAAAGCGCGAGTGATCCGTTGACGACCTTAGACGAGATACGTTTCGGATAACCGTCGTTGCAACAATCATCGTTGCGTGCATGCAGACACGGTTGTAACGGCGATAAATTCACGAAGAAAACAAATCACCCGTCCACTTTAATATATATACATTGCCTATAGGTGTAACACGCAACGATTGATTTTTACGACTGAAAACACAATAAAAAACGATTTGTATTCGTATAGTCACTGCCGGAGCGGCTCTACGTCAGATCCAAAGGAGTGCGTCCTGTTTTCGATTTTTTTTTTATTATTATTGTTTATGTACAATGGTTGTTGTAAGCAAAATGAGTTTCTTGTAACAGAGATTACACATATTCTATCGGAGATTTACTGATATGATTTTAGCTTTACCTTTACGGCTTTAATTGTTTTTTTGATGAATATTAATTAGATCAAATTAATATTATGATATTTTATCTTTATATATTTTACTGCCGTTTTTATTTTTTATTTTCACTTGGTATTATTTATCTATCAGTATAAATTATAATATTCAGTTTAACATTTTAAAAAGGTATACGACAAGCTTATTTTTTATATCTATTTATATAACATAATGGCGAAGTAACCTATTTACTCTATTATTTTTATGTTATTATAAAATATTTTACCAATTAAGCTTAAGAGAACGTCAACCCGAATACGCCGTCATCGTCTAACTAACGTAAACCGAAGAAAATTTGAGTTCAGCGGAATTCATTGTATGCTGTTTGCTTTAAAAGTAGAGCAAATTTACTTAGTATTCGACTTAAAAGTAAGAATATCATCTAGGGAATCACTTGGGCTTTTTTTGATATTTCAATTTTATACTGAGTCATAGCTATGTAAAATATTAAAACTTTAAAATATTCATAACTAACTTTAAAATTAAAATATCATCGATAAAAGCCTACCTACGTAATACCCTGAATAATAAGCTTACCTTTATGTTCGGTAATAGATTAATTTACTCTAATACTAAACCTAATATCATAAAATCGATTCAGCTGATAGCAAAAACACAAATTTTCTATATTATACGTTAGTAACACGGAGACAACACTTGAGGGGGTACGACGTTCTGTTAAATATTCAGCTTCTGTAATAGATGGCCTGAACAAAAAATTATATTAAAAAAACCGAATGTCGTGGTATTATAATACATTTACTTATACCCTGACTTTCACTAATCTATTTATCGATAAGTCTCAGTGTTTATATTATATAAAAACCCGAAATAAAAATAAAATAATTAATATTTCTGAAGCCCTATTTATATTATACAGTTTTATAATATGTTATAATTCGGACAACTACAGTTCGCGTTTAACTAATTACTATTTATAACATTTGTAAACAATAGTGGATTAAGATGGTTTTCTCTCTTACGACATCGTAATTATACGGATGACGTATTATTATTATCATACTATCGCAAAGCGTCTAATTGGGGGAGTTTTTTTTAAATACTTAACCCTTACAGTGTAAGCTGTATATCTTGTACTATACAAATGTTTTGATCTCTGTCTTACACTATTTAACTTAATAAACTATAGACTTCAAACATAAATAAAGTGTGCATACTATATAATGAAACATATACTAATATGTATTTTGTGTCTTTGCGATTGTGCTGAAATCGTATTTATGAGACAAATGTATTACAATTTACAGCAACCAAGAGTATTGGTGGGTTTTAAATGTATCTTTGGGACTTTAATTACGTATGCTGTAGACTATAGACGTTTATGTTGCATATATAATACTCAATAATAATAATAATAACAATACGAGACGACGTTTAATATTTTACTTTGATTTTATATGTTGACTATCAAAAAAAAAAAAAAATGACATGTCAAAGAATTTATCAAAACTAAGTAGATACTATATCTAGGAAATTGAATTTATAAAATATTGTCTCTGCACATCATTGTAGACGGTGTACACAATGTACATGTTTTACTAAAGGAAAAAATCTCATGACTGTTTGCTGCTGTCAACTGTCAAGTTATATTATTATATAGGTACAACATTTTTAAACTTCCATGATATACCATTCAGTATTTCAGTGAATCAGATGTCAGTGAAAAATATTAACTATTGTAATATTATTTTCCTAAAATGAAAAATGTATACGTATTAAATGAGATCCATAATTATCAAAAAAAAAAAAAAATAAAAATATCGATAGACACTGAGATCGAAAATCAGAAAATTATAGAATAGGACTTGTAAGTATATTAGATTTTACTTGAGAGTGAGACACTCAAAATTGTTAATGCCTTGAAAATTATTACTCATGCTAAAATACAATTTCCTATCAATCGATTAAACAATTAAGCCACACGTGATTGACCCGTTAAAAGTAGAGCTATGCAACACAACGTTCGATATAATAGTTTATTAATAAGTCACGGGATGTTATTCACTTTGCATGATAATAATTCGCGCCTGCATATATTAAAAATATTAAAATATTGGGTTTAAGGAGAAAACTTAAGTTTTTGACGTTACAAATTGCATCGAAGACAAACACGTTTTGACTAAAGTTATAAGTGACAACGTATATGCTTCAAACTATCCAGTAATTAATTATACGAAAATCATAATTTCATCTCGAAGAAAGTATAATAATGTATTCCTTTAATTTAATGTTCAAAATGCTTCTTAACGTATTTATTGGTTTATAATTGTTTTAAATTCATAAGAGATTGAGCTTACGAACATTCGATACCCGACGGACCGCAATACACATCGGAAAAAATATAGAATTACATTTTCTTATTTTCGTAATAACATCAAAAGGAATTTATATGACTCAAAACATATATACGTGTTGATATTATTATATCTTCAATAATCAAAATTCACTAAAAGTAAATTCATTATAATATTATTAGACCAAACATAATATTGTTGCAATTAAGGCAACACATTTTTACAAATAATAGACATAGCCCAAAAGTAAAATAAATAAACCACCCCTTTAATATTATTCATAGTAGTATTTAATTTTCATGAAGACATACACTGGTTATAATTTAATATAGACAAGTATACGACGTGTCGTAACAATTTAACATATTGTTGTCCTATATATTTGACGGCACGTACCTATTTTTTAATATTATACATCTAAACCTACAAAGTAAATAATATTATTTTGCTCTTGAATTTGCTTACGATAGTTACCAATTTAAATTTAAATTAGAGAGTTTTATGGAACAAAACACTTCTAAAAAAAAAAAAACGAATGCCTACACTGAAAACGTTGGGTAAAAGCTTGTTTGTAGTAGTAAGAAAGATTTTGAAAAATAAAAAGTTTCGAGTATAAAAAACATTCTCATTATAACAATACAATATAACTCATTTTGCACGAAAATCGATGAAAAAAGTTGGTAAGATTTCTCCAACTTCGAGTTTGCACGTATATACCCAGACTGTTTTGACATATTTACATAAGCTGTTTACATCGTTATCCGTAGGCTTCTAAGGATAGAAATCGAAATTTATGCCGTTCAAAAGCTGTTATGATTTATCGACACGGCCAGATATACTGCAGATTCAACATAAAGTCTTTCAAGTGTGATTTTTCTTATCTTCTTCGATGTATGTACGTTTGAAAATTCAAACCATTTCGTGAAACTTTTTCACGCTTGAAAGATGATGTTTTGAGATTTCATCACGGCGATGACGAAGTGTGTTGATTTAACGAGAAGATTTCGCGTTAAAAAACAACGGGACATCCGGAGAGACATGTCTTTTTTTATTCTTCGAACCTCGAGGGTAAAACTGTAAATGGGCTTAATAAGTACGATGTCATGGCGCTTTATTATCGGTTGTTTACGTGCATTTAACGGATGTGCCGTTTCGTTCGATAGATGCCAATTGACGATAATAATATTATAAACGTATTTATTGATTGACAATACTGACGTATTGCGATAACGAACTTCCATTTATTTGAGTAGATATATTCGCGCGTGATGCATTTTTTCTATGATTCGTATATACATTTGTCGATTATTTTAATTTTATTTTTTCATTCACTCAAAAGGACCATTACGCCACATTTATATTTAATAAATAAATAACTCAGTTTAATACCTATCATAGTTTTTTACCGTTACGATTTCCATATTTTATTACGATGAAAACATTGTTTGTGCATACACCTACTCGCATTAATAGTTAAAACTATACAAAAACGTACGGAAAACGCGACGCGGTGTACACTGAAAAACAACACACAACACACTAGGATTTAACATCAAGGACACGCATGTAAAATATGATAATTTTTTTTTTTCTATTTTTAACTTTCGACGTTTACTACGGCTTACATTTACGGTAATTCGTTGGTGCGCGGGGCGTTGTTATTGTTTTATGGATAAACGAAAGTCCATATTTTTTACCGTGGCGGAGACGGTGGTGTGATCGGAGGTGGTGCACACGTAAAGCATTTAAAATTATATATAGGCACTTGAGTGGGACACGGTAAATATACAGGGTGATGCATTTTTAACGATGTAATTGTTATTGTACCCACGCGATGTGGTATGGCAAAATAATGCATAAAATAACATAAAATATGGTTGTTGTTTTGTGTGTATAGGTGTGTGTGTGTGTGTGTGTGTGTGTGTGTGTGTGTGTGTGTGTGTGTGTGTGACTTGTTCTTTGTCTGTACTATCATACGGGTTCACATAACAGAGTTGTTTAATACGAAAATACGGTTAAAAAAAAACAATCGTCGCACTTCAAAGACCCAAAAACCCGTCAACGTTAAATTGGCTATCGTTCGAACACCCATCGTGTTTAACGGCGCTAGGTCGGCGGGCGTTTCCGAAATGGATTATTTCTTATGTAATATCCGAAATGGTACCTGTGTAAAATATTATCGCCGTGTATATCTTTTTTTAAATAATTTGTTGTGGTTTGAAATTATTGTAACCAAACGCAATAAAATACATGAAAATTGAATACCTATTCAGTTTTGTCAATACTCTTATGTTAAAATATTATATTATGTTTGTCTATATACCTATAATTACTTAAAATTACCGATCTGCATTTGTCTTGAGCAATTGATTGTACGTGACATTTATTTTAGAAGCGTTATGATTGTGCAACACATTAGTAAGTGGATTTATAGATAAATGCGTCAACCGATTGTTGGATGTAACCGGCGTTTTTTTCCACTCCACCTCATCTTAAGGTGAGCGTTGGACGTCTTCCGACCAAATCAATTTGGTAAACCGAAAATAGTTACTCATAATCAACCATATTTACAAGACATATGGTAAACTAACATTCGGTTGGTACCTATGGAATGTGCACAAATGCACTTCAATTATAAGGTCCGAATGAACGATTAAATTGGAAATTATGTTATATATACGAGTACGGCAAAATCATTAACTTAAAGCGAACATTTTACATTTACATCGTTTTTCCAATAATAATAGTAATAAACATTAAGTTTATTACTTTTACTTATTGGTACACTTAACGCGCGGGATCGTGTGAGTGTGTGCGTGTACGAATATAGAAACGTCTCACGAATAATAGAGAACGGTCTACGATCGTAACTTTATTTGCAGCGCCTGCAGTTTATATATTGTAAGGCATTTTATTTATTTATTATTATTATTATTTTTGAATCGTACGATTGTTATTCGCTAAATAATAATATACCACCGCCGACACGACGACGGTAGTGTATGACAATTCTAGTACACGCCCGACAGGAGCGAACAGTAACAGCAATAATAACAACAGCTGCTGTAGTGGCTGTATGTGTGTGTGTGTACGCCACCGATTTCTTATTGTTACCCAAATTTTAATCGGATTGCCGTTCTAAATGCGTTGGCATTGTATGCGCGGGGCGCGATGGAATTGGCCGGGCAAAGGTAGAGACGGCGGACGTCGGCGGACGTGGCAGAGGGGTGAAGCGACCGACGTGTCGGGAATGACGATCCGTGGAAGGTTTTTATCCCAAGGTTGCCGCCGAAAGACGATCCAAAACGTCGTCGTCGTGTAATAATATTATATTATATAAGTGAGTTTTCCGTCCTACGCGTATACCCCACGTCCCGCCGAACGCCGCACACCAAACCTTGCCTGCCCGCGGGTCACGCGGTTATCGCCGAGAATTATAAAATAATATTATAATAATATATACATAATATATATATACGCGTGCATTTTCGCGTCGGGTATTTTTCGACGGTAATGTTCACGGCGGGGGACACGACCGAGGCAGTCGAAAATAATAAGACGACGTCCGTTATTATTATGTATCCGAGAAATTTTCCTTCTGTTCCGGTCTGGTGTGAATACGTCGCGACTTCCGAATTAGATGTCGTTATACTACGCCAACGCACCGGACGTTTCCGACAACGTTGCGCTACTTGTAGTGCTAATTTATAAATTCGGTTTTTGGTTTTTCGCGTACCAACCGCCAAACATAGCGATGAAAATATTATGTATTGTACCGCGGTCGTCGTGCACTGCTATCGTGGAAATCGATGGTGCAATTAATCGGAAGTTCGTTTGTTTTTTCGAGACGTAGGAAAAATGATATTATTATCATTTATTTATATTTTTGATTTTATTATCATATTACGTGACGTGATTTTTCCGACTCGATCCTTTACACGCGAACACAATCGAACAAATTTTCAAAAGACTGAGTACATTTTGTAAACTTCTTTACGTGTATTCTTGCAACGACTCTCGCGATGTTTTATCGTACGTTTGCTCTTGTAAGGTAATTTCAATATTTTTCGTTTATTTATTATGCTCCACAATGATACGTTCATACGACATGTATTAAATAAAAAAACAAAACTTTGCTAAAAAAATATATGTTTTTTCACTATGATATTTCATATTATTTTCTGTATAGGTAGATACAATGCTTTTATACGATAACAACAACATAATATATTTTACAGCGGAAACCGAAATCTATAAATCCACTATATATGCAAATTTGTGTAAACACCATTTTTCTCGTTTGAGACCTCAAAAATGATCTACAAATATTCGTATCAAGAAAAAAAAGACTTCTCACGACCTAAATTTATTACTTTACCAAATCTTCTATCAAGTATAAACTCACGCTTAATTTTCTCTACACGAAAGTTTATGAAATAACAAGTTAAATAATTATAAACAACGTTAATATTAATTTAAACATTATTAATATACGAGGGTTGACGACGAATTACATTTTGTCAAAACGAATGAGGTTTCCGGATAATAATTATAATATATTATTACTTCATAGTCATTACATATTGTGCTTTGTAGAACTTTAAATATATGCTACAGAATTAAATTTCGATGACATTTAGTTTATTCAGATGATGATATTATCTTTGTATAATTACGATTTATTCATTATATTTTTTTAATTTATTTTTTTTTTTTTTAATTAAAGTTTTTATATTTAAATATATTCATAAGTCCTGAGCTCAAAATAAATTTTATGATTTAAAAATATATATATACACGATTTTCGTTAGATAAGAATATTTTCTTAAAATAAAATGGTTGGTTGTTAATTATCTTCATAATAATAAAGAAACTTGAATATATTTCTCAAAATATCTTATATAAAATCGAGCAATACAAATAGAATTTAAAGTAAGGTATACTTCAGTTACGTCTATACATTAATTTAATTCAGGTTAGGTTATACACCCACATGAACAGTTGGTGAATAAATATAAAATCATTATTTTTATTTTTATTTTTATTAATACTTTTACAGCGTTATATCAGCATATTAAAATAGAATTTTCACGATGGGAGCTTTATTATTTTTTAATCCAGTTAAAGCTCAAATGGGGCTAACAACGAACAGGATTAATGCTCGTAGATGGGTACATATATATAAGTACGGGAGACTAAACGCGACATTAAATTGGATATTGACACTTAAACTATTCAAATCAATAGAAAATAGGTCAGACCACGACAGGGTTGACTCGGTAAAAATCTTACAAACGACCGATACATGACCTGTTTCATATTCAATCGCGGAACTTTATACGGTGCGAATAATGGCAATAACAAACCGACATCAGTAACAAAGCCATAGTTTACCGGTACGGAAACTCCATTTCCACACTAAACAATATTACGATAATAATATGATACTACGATGAATATGAATTATAGAAAGAAAAAAAAATACTTCATGTTATACTATTGTTGTCAGTTATATTAATATAAATATAAATTAAGTTGTATTAATCATGTATATAATAGGTGTTGTTTAGAGTTAAAACGTCGTGCTGGAAATTCGACTGTGCACGCGTATGTATATGTATATTATGTATTATTATTATACGCAAGTGAACAGTTTTACCTATTGACCTACATCCCCGGAATATTGTAAATAACATATTTGTTAAATTTATAATAGTCCGTGTACATGTATTGACATAGGCTTGTATATATATATAATTGATATGATGCACAGACGACTGCCGCAAAATCGCGCTCGTAAACTATTGCAATTATGTTAAACTTGAAAAACTTTCTCGGGGCACGTAACTCCGGCGATAGTTCAGGTCAAAAATTTCCTGTCCTACGATACGATCTATCACGCCGAGCGGCGAGTGTTTACCGAGTTTATAATATTACAATATATTATAATTTGATATAATAACTAAAGCCAAAGTTTAGGGTATTGCATTTGATCGTTGATAGTGTTATTTATGCCCAGGTACCGTTTGGAAATTGCAAATCGGGCAATTTTCTCGTTCGAGTCGTTCGATTAGTTTGAAAAGCGCTTTTATTTTGTATGTATACGAAACGAATTCGTATAAATGTTTTAATATTGCGACGGACATTATAAATGTGTACTTTAGATACGTCGCGGATTATTTGATCTCAATAAAAACATAATACAACCAAACACCAAGAACGGAATAAATGTGTTTTACTATACTTATCAACACGCGCGGTAGTGATAGAACACAATCGGTTGACGTCAGCTTATAATCAATTTATGGTACTAGTCCTATAAATTAGAAGAGAACATATACAAAATCTAAACATAACGCAAGAGCAATAGTGTTAAGATCTTTCGTTGTTTCCAGTTTTGATAAGGATAACAAACCGCAACTGATAATAACTATTGCGTTCGTATATTAACCGTGCCAAGAAACGAACAATTTATTTATAAACAGCTAAATATTAACCGTCTAGACACATTCATTATTATTTTATTTATTTATTTTACTTTATGTTTTTTTTTTGTTTCGGTTGTTGTTCATTAAATAAACTGTTGTGCAGTTTCTATAAAGACAGACATTTTATTCTCATTAAAGAATATTTCTGTACCATTACGTGAATTGTATCTAAAAAAAACAAAGCACGACGTTCTTGCACCGACAAGACATTATGGTGTGCATGAAAAACTCAAACGCTGCGTAATATAAATTTTCTATTGCACCCTTTCCTCAGAATACGCGTTCCACTGACACTCACTAGAGTGAATTAAAATTTTTTTTAACCCCATGAATAAGGAAATTTTTTAGTATTATTATACGCTGTAATGTGCCGTAATATTCCGCTCTAATGGCCATGGAACTCAAAACGGAATTCATTTAAAAATATATATATATATATTAAAGTTTCGTTTCTCGAATAGTGTTTGTGCGTGTGAGTATAGAATTTTTCTTTTACTGCTATATTATACTTACTTGTACACCTCTTTAACGTCACATTATTCAAATGGTGACGCAACGTTTTTATAATAATTTAATTTAATTTAATCACCAACGACGTAGTGTTCTCGACCACAAAATACTTAAATAATGATTAACGATATCGTAATATTAATAAAATATGTAATGTAAATTTATACACTACGCAGGCTGTACTTAATGTCATTTCGTGTATGGTTTTATAATAATAATTATGACTACTATAATAAATAATAATAAATCAATAGTATAAAATTACAAAAAAAAAATGTATGTAGGTATTTACTATTTATCCCAAAAACAAATTATAATCTTTGCTTTTAAGTGAGTCATTAGATTTCCGATCAATGTTTAGAAAAAGGTATGATTAGGTAATTAAATATATATATTATATAGGTACTCAGAGTACTCTATTAAATACATTTTTTTTATTAATGGTTTAATCAAAACTATTAATGAATTTACTAAACTTTAAAGTTTAGTAAATCAAAATCAATGATTCAACCATAACAATTTACAAAAATTTCTACCAGAATAAAAAAAAAATTGAGTTTGGATATAATTTGCTTAAAATTAAAAAATAAAATTTTTAATTCAATTTTTCTATCCTCAAAAAATTATTAAAAAAATCATGAATATAATAAATTCTATAAGATACACTTTGCATATGCGGTCCAACGAGATCGTCTGGAAAATTAAATAAACATTCTAAAGGATATTAAAATTACAGATATGCACCACATTTATTAAAGTGAATTAATATACGAAAACACAATATTCTCACCGTTAATATATACGATTAGGAAACGCATATTTCTTGTTAACTGTAATACAGAAATGTTGGAAGCCGACTTAGCTTGAAATTATAAGATTTATTATTATATAGACGTAAAATGAATTATATCTAATACTATCTAATTATATCTTATGTATATAAATGTATATAGGTTACACTATGTATATATACATTACATATTCACCACTTCCATTTATGGGAGGTCATTTTGTCTGATATATGTACAACTTCTGAAGCAGTTATTGTTTAGAACTAAATATTTCATTTGTTATTTTAAATTTTGAGCGGAGTTAGCTATAAATGTATTGGTTTCGTACGATGTGTGGTTTTTTTTATCATTATTATTTTATTTTATTTTTATGTTTTTGTTGTTGTCTAAAGACTATTTTTATAACGATTCAATCTTCAATAATAAAGATTGTTCCTGGTAGAAAATCGGACTTTTTAATATAATCGGAAAAAACAAAAGAAGAAATTAGAAAAACATGACATACACAACGCCAGCTATTGAAAAAAAAATCAGTTTTGTTGTGATTTAAGATCGACGTAAATATTTTAAATTGTCTCCAAATATTTTGCTTACTATTTTCTATATATGATTTTATTATTATTTTTTTTTTTTTTTTTTATTATTATTATACTAAATGCCTCGGCAACTATGTGCCATTGGTTACAAAAAAAATACATAGTATTTATATTAACAATAGATAAGTTACATTAAATATGATAGGTACATTATACTTATAATATATATTAAATTTTTTTATGAAGTTCTGTATCCTTTAGGAATTTGAGAACGTTGGTTGTATCGATGTTGAGGTTTTCAGCAAGATGGTGAGTTAGATTGAATTTTTGAAGTTGTAATTCGTACTTTCTGCAGTCGGTGAGGATGTGTTTAACTGTCATGGGATCGTTACATGTCGGACACATGGGTGGGTCTTCTTTCTTCATTAGGAAAGCGTGAGTTAATCTAGTATGGCCTATTCTGAGCCTATTGATAACTACTTCTTCTTTTCTGGTAAGTGTGTTGTTTGGCCAAGGTAGAATATGATTTTTAATTTCATTTAATTTGGTGTTAGATGTTTTCCATTCGTTTTGCCAGATATTGAGAATTATTTTTTTAATTATTTGTTTGATGTTGGTTATTGAATAAACTTGACGTGGGGTTGTGTTTTGTGACACAATAGCCTCTTTAGCAAGTGTATCAGCTCTTTCATGATTTTGTTATTAATTTCCTTTGTAAAATAAATAATGTACCAGTAACAAAACGTATTTTGGATTTTTTTGAGTTATTTATAACAATATTATTGATATTTGAAAATTTCTTTAAGATTTTTTTTTCGATTTTTATTGATTATTTATTTTTCTTTCGGTCTCATAAAGGTTGAATCTTATAGGAATTTTTTGAAATGTTGTAAAAGTAAAAAAGGTATAGCATCAAAACAAATAGTGCGTCAAAATAAATGAGCAGATTATAGAGGAAGAATGTTTAGGAAATCTCTTCGCGTTATTTTGTGTACAGTACATTATATATTTTTTAACTGACTTTTATAAAAAACAAATTATTTTGAAAATGTGACCATGCTGTAGTATATTATATTTAAAATAGTTTCCTTAAACATTACAAAAAATTACGTCAGTAGATGAAATTTATGGCACAAATATTTGGCAACTATATATAATATATACTTCATTTATATACAAGAACTAGAAACTTAAAAAGACTATATGATGTATAAATATTTTATTTGTTGATTATATATTTTTGTTAATATACCTTTTATCCAATTAGATTTATAATCAATACAGTTGATTTATTTTACTAGTGATTAACGTATTATAATATTAAAAATATGATATTTTGAACATACTAAAGGGCTTAATATTTATTTCAATATATTTCTATACTGTACTCCGAATAATCTGATGGCAAAATTATTTTTTTTTAATTTTGTTTACATACTCCGAATATGAAAAAATACCTGTCTAACAACAACTGCAATTCAATATAATTATTCTAAAGATATTGATCGCAGAAACTTTGATGTATTTGGCCAAAATTACTTCCGAATGAGAAAATAAGTACTAATGATAAAATTTAAATAATACAGCGTTTCAAGTCTAAACTGTATTATACGGCTGTAACAAATTCCTCGGTTTTTATTTAAAAAAATAAATATAAACACAATTTTACTAGATAAATAGATAGGTAAGTTTAAATTTAATTTTTAAATTTCCTATATTTTATAGGACACATTTTTGATAATGCGTTATCGATGACATTTAGTGCTGATCAATCCAATTAAAAAAGAGGGGTTCGTTCTTTATAGGACTATGGTATATATTGCCATAAAACAATAAAACCGTAAAATTTAACGATATAAATATCACACAAGTACGTACAGCATTGTTGCGTGAGTATATGCATATATGTGCCATAAAAAAATATCTTAATATTCGCAATTTCGAAATTCAACACCGCTGTAGGTCATCTGTGCGGGATAGATGTTATAACGACGTATAAGGTGTCCATATACAATATTCAAATCCAATAGCAAAGTATATAAGGGCGTATACATTTTTATCTGACATAGACAATCTATATGTATAAAACCAATCGGCGATCACCATAAAACTGTGTGGTGTTTGCGTGCGGATCGAATATTACACACGACGATAGTAATAATATAGTATATGACATGTATATTGTCCCGGTAGTGTCGGTTTTTTCCTCGAAATAATATAATATGAATATTCTGGCAATATATTATTATTATTATTATTATTATTATTATAAATCCGAATGTGAGCGGATGTAATGTACTAATAGTAATAGTATAGGTATCATAACCGTTACGAACATGGCGTTTTTGTAAACTATCTAAGAGGTATTTTAGATAAATTGATCGTTTATATTTTTTTTATTCTTACTGCCGTCTGTAACGGCTTAATGACTTATAAGGTTTTGCGATGAATAACGTTCGTTGAAATTATTTGATTCTTAAACGAAGGCAGATATTCGAGAGAATAATTTATCAGACACTATTTTACCATTTTTAATACAGTAAGATGGCCGGCACACTAACTTACACTTAGCCACGGCAATCCTGACAGAGCCTGTTCTGCGGAGGCGTCTATTCACATCCGATACATTTAAATATCACGAACGTAATACAATAAGTTAATATTAATAAGTCATAAGTATTTAAACTGTGTATTACAAAGGTAGTGGATAAAATCTTATGGACGGGGGGACTCCACAATATATTTGTTTATATCAACTTTAAATTCTAACCAATTTATATATTTCCCAACATTTTTATCTAGTCTACCTAAAATTGTAAATTTGTTTTGGTATAAAAATAATTGCTCAATTTCGAGTAACCTAAGCGTATACGACTTCAAAGTTTAAATTTATGGAATGAATAGGTTAGTTAACTAAGGCGCTCCGTGGCAGAATTGATGAAAGTCGACTCGGTAGATTTTATAGAATATTTCAACGATAAAAATTGCATAACATTTTAAAACCCTACGAATACTAATACGGTGCGGTGAAGACAGACAATAATATTTTTATAATGCCGAAGAATATTGGAGATGCGTATAACTTGCAGTTTGAGTGTATTATTATTTATTATATTATTAGTGTATATTATACAATCGGGCATTGCTCCAATAACAATATTTCTCGTAAAACGCACTATTAGCGTTTTCCGTCCTTATTGACGTCATTGATCCATATTATGTACAGGGTATTTTTGCAATAACGAATACCGTCGTGAGGATATATGTACATTCTCGCAATTAAGGGGTCCAAAAATACAAGTTTTATAATTTTTTTTCGTCTCAAAAATGGGCTTTGTATTTTTTACTCTTAAAATATGGACTATAATTTTAAAATTAAATATTATATAGTTTCTTTGAAAAGGGTCCATATGATATTACATGATATATCATCAAGTTTTTCCCTAAAGTAGTTATCGAAGGATATTAGCAGGTATGAAATATTACGAAAAATATACGTTAACCTGAACTAACCTGTACAGTGTAAGTAGTAAGAAGATTATTTTTAAAATTTAAATTTTAAAAGAATATCATTAAATACGGCAAGTATAATATGTTTATACTAATGGTGACAATCATCGAAGAAACACCCAAGATAAAATTCAAATAAGTAAAATATTACATTCATGTCTTCGACCATCAGTTATTGTAGACTTCTACAAGAGGACACAACTTCGGTGTAACTACTAGTAATAACACTGATGGTGCCCAAAGTACCATATGTCATACGTTGTAGTAATATATTATCATTATACTATGCAAAAAAGCTAAGATACGTGAAATTTAATACGATAACTCGCTTTCGATTCGAATCAAATGATGACGACTTCGTCGATACGAGTTTGAATTTGGACCGAAGTACACTATAGCCTAACAAACCGTAATGGTTTTTTGATTCGTAAAATAATAACGACAACGACGATAAAATAGTGAACGTATAATTTATTCGACTATGATAACGCGTCGTACTGGTCGCGATATCAAACGGCCAAAATCCAAAATGGTTTTCCGATTTCCGTTCTACGATAGGGCTTTAATCGTGCACATTATCATGACCCCGTAAATCGTAATGTATTTAGTTTGATCGATTAACGTGCGATAAGCCAATATCTCGTGCTATATGTAACTAACTGTACATCATAAGTATTACGCATTGTAATAATGTTTTACCGTCCAAATCAAATCATACAATCTGGTGAATCCGCACACCATACGCCGTACAATGATTACGAATTATACAATACTAAAATATATGCCCATGTGATTATTAATAACGTATGAAAAATAAATGAGAAGAGAAAGAGCCCCGTCGGTTCGTGATTATACGGTATAAATTTTTATCGTACGTAAAATATTTACCGCTCTGCTTTTATAGAAAATTCTGGAAGAATAACTCTCACGCCGTTATACACAGTGATATTAATATTTACTTTAAACGTAATATCGCGCACGAACGACACAAAATGGTTCATTATCGTATTTCAATATTCACCCGTTCGTGCATAATTTAATATAATATAGTGATTCTGTCTGTTGTGTCCACACGTGTGAAGATGTACATATTTTATTGACATTATAGTGGTGACTGGTGACTTATATTATTTAGTATTGTCGTTCATTAATCATTGCCGTGTATGACCATATGATCGTATTATCTACAATACGTTATTATTATTATTGCATAATATTATAGCCACCCATTTACCTACAACTGGCTGTAGCACGTCACTCGTAAATATAGCTTGTATATAATTATAGTTAATACACTTGTGCAGCGGTTCTCAAACTTTTTTTCCCTCTAAATCGTTCTAGTCTCACCCCCCCCCCTTAAAGAGTTAATAAAATAAAACAGCCTAACAATTATCTAAAACGTAATAATCTATTATCTATTATTTATATTTTGAATGTTCGCGGCGAAAGAAACAGTAACTTATTAATTCTATACAATGTTCACAACAAAATAAGCAGAATAATATAAAATGTGATCTATACATTAAACGTTTGATATTAATTGATAACTGAAAATCGTTGTTACCAAGAAAAAAATTTAAATGTCAAAACCATATAAACCTCGACGCGAAAACTATCTAAACATAAGTGTACTCAAATACGTCTATGCATTTCACGCATCACATTCCAAAATAATGGCGCCACTTTCGGGAAGCGTACAGCACATTTTGGGAACCGCTGCACTATATACCATATTTGATTGACCAAAATGAATTCGTTTTTAATTTACCTACCGAATTCCACCTATTCGTCATGCGTGATAACATACCACTATAATAACATGTATGGGCACTCGAACAACGCGGACCACTGTAATGTCATGTCGTATATCCGCACACCAAATCCACGTGAACAGCACACGTCCGAGGCGTGCCGTTAAGGGTGTGCCACTTCATCGTGTGTGCACACACGCGAGCACAAAAGTGTTCGCAAATGTCCGGACGCCCTTGAAAAATAAACACACGAAACGAGTACGTGTGAGTGTGTAAACATGGGACTTATTCTCCGTACCGTCCGTTTGTTAATGTGCATAACTGTTGGGTTGTCACCTATTCTCGCGGTGTACACGCGATCATGTGTGAATGTGTGTCGAAAGTTACGGGTGTATGTGCGGTGGGGGGCGGCGAAAAGGGTCAAATACGATGTAATAATAATAATAATAATACCGACCGAGAGGTCCGCTATTCGACTATTCGACCGCCTCTTCGCCACTGTAGTCGATATATCTGTGCGAAAGAAAAACCTTCTCGACGTTGATCGTATTTTTTTCCCGTTTTTTCTTTAACGACCAAAATTTTTTTATCCGTCACGAGAGAATGACAGCCATCGTCCGTTGTTCACCTATATATTATGTATTTATATATATTCTATGTATATTGTATATATTATAGCTGTGCTCCAGTGCAGGTGGCTTTCGTAGACGGAACACTCGGTATACATATTGTATTAATCGCAGGCAAGCGATAAATACGGTTTTTACGTTTGATTGATTGCTGCACGTACACAAAACTCGACGATACAATGCGCCACAATATATTTGTGTCTATACGACAACAAAAATGTATTAAATAGGATCGAGGAGACAGTAATCCCGCGGGCACAGCAATCTTAGTAAACTATAATAATCCTTGTTTTTTAAAATTAATAACCTATACCAAATTTTAATCGTTCTCATTCTTTCTTTAATTACATTCCTTCTATATCTAAGTGTGCGAAGACCCTGATTAATCAATTAATGTTTTTTTATGACGATGTCTTTCATCTCTCAATCTTACATTATGTTCTTCGGTATAAGTTCTGGGATTGTATTTATCTCCCCATGGTTTCCTTAGGATTTAAGAGAAATCCTGTTCTTAAAGAAAAAATATTATGCCAAATTCAAATAAAAATCAATTGCATTAGTAATCAATCATTAGATTGTAAAAACTTTTGTCTCTTGCGAGAACGATTCAAATTTGAATCTAGAAAACTTTACCGTCCGTAAGTTGAAAAACCCGAAATGTCCTTATCGAACAACCCTCATCATGACTTTTGGAAGTTTGTGAATCATAAAAAATGTCATTCCTTAGCACCTATCATTTAATGGAGTAGTTGCATCGTGCGAAAAATGAGTTTCTGATATTTTTTTCTTCTTATTTCACGTCAGTTTATTCAAATGGCACTGATGATTGATCCTTTTATTATTCGTAATATTGACATTAGAACTAATTACCTACCGAATATATACGAATTCAACGTCGGTTATAAACATATCAGAGTATATATTTTTACTTTATGTGATGTATTTATTATTGTTCTTGACAGGCATTCGACAATATTCTTTTACAGCTGCGATTAGTCATTTCCTATCAACTATCAATGATTTTAAGCGAAATTCAGCTAAGTTATACGAATGCACGAATCAAGTATAATTTTTCAGAAATATCGAACTATACACCAATCTAGTTACATACCTATTTTCAAACTATTTGCGCAGTTAGTTCTAAATAGTATTCAACCATTCATGAATAGAACTCTTATTGAAGAGAAACTAGTTTTCGACCTGGCCGCTCCACTGTAACGTGTAATTTAATTTAATTCTCCGCAATGTGATTTTCAAGCTTTTCATAAACACTTACAGATTAATATTACTTTAAAAAGGACTTTAAAAAAGTCTTTAATAAGGTTTACTACAATTTTTATAAATTTACTTGAATTACGAGATTGTTGTGTTGGTTCAAATCTTATCTTAATGATATATATTTATATCAGTGGATCAAAGTGTTTGGTATTAAATCTAAGATATTCTTGACTCTTCCAAATTCCCTTAAGGTGGAAATTTATCTCCATTTTTTTTCATGCTGTGTATTAACAATATAAAAGTTATTCAATAATATATCCTTTTGTTTGACCGATGATATAAAATTATATAATATGCTATTCAATAATTTTAATAACTGTCTGAAATCGAAATATGATTTGAATAGCTTTATGAAATGGCCTAATACGATAAGCTTATCATAAAATTTGGATAAATGTAAGGTTATGTCATACTTTAGAATGCGTTATCGAATCATCTTTAATTAATAAATATCTTTATTTTGATATTTTACATTGCGATGAATGAAAGAACTGACCTTGATCTTAAACTTAATCATAGTCTATGCTATGAATCTAAGCACCACATTAAAATGGTAAATTTTAGAACTTAGAAACTATATCATGAAATTGGTAAAAAAAATTTTAAGCAATAACAAACTACGAATATCCTATATTGTACATAAGCGTACCTCATCATCCTAGATATGGCTATATGTATTGTGGGATCTCTGTATAACAAGTAATTGTAATAAATTAGAACATTTTTATGATTCACCGAATCCTTAAAAAATACACCACTACATGATTTTACTGTTATTTTTATTCGTTTAACTAAAAAGCTAGGACTAAATTCTTTGGCAGGCATATTTTAAGTAAACAATTTTCGAATAATTTATTGTTTAGTAAAATAGATTATCCTACTATTCCCTCACTAACTTAAAAGTTCAGGAGTTTAATACCCGTTTCAAAGTTGTTTTTATATATAACACAATAAATAAAATTAATGACTATTGTTAATATTATAAACCCTTCATTTTTCGAATAATCTCTATGTTAGATGACATTATTTAATACTATTTATTAACTGCTGATAAGAGATATAAAATATGTAAATATCTATTCCAAAGTTTTTGTCTGTGTATAGTATTAAAATAAAAATATTGCATTTAACATAAGGTTTGAAAAATGCAATTGATAATAATTACATTTAAAAAATAATTCAAATCATATTACATTAAAGATTGTTCCGTATTACATCTACCTACTCATAGCTGTCAACACAAGAAATAAAAACTAATTATTTTCATTTTGAAATTTATAATATTATAACTTAATTTTAGTATTTTATTTCAGAATTTTAATGACCAAATTACTACTAAACGCTATTTCTGAAATGTTTTGTATAGCCGTATTATAATTTTATGTACAAAATTGTTAAAAATAAAATACGTTTATCGAAACAAATATGAATTCTGTGCGTTGAATGTTAATTAACTTTAATTATTTTAATTTTCTTTATTATTATTAAAATATCGATTGTTAAAATAACTTTTAAATAAAAATGTTTAAATTATTATTATTTCTTTTGATGTAATTTCCAACAAAAAAAAAATAAATGTTCTCAGGAATATCGTTCTGTTCTATACATAGATGTCGAGTATCCTCATTATTGATTAGGTTAACGTAATGGATGTGTTAAATTTTAATTCAATGATAAATCATTGCATACGTTTAAATATCGATTGAAACAGCCTGTCAGCCAAAGATATAATTAAAGATGCAAGAATATTTTAATATTGTTAATTACATTTATATTGCTATATTAATACTCGTAGTTTAATTTTCTATAATTTGATTGAATTAATTTTTGCTAAACTCAAATCATATTTAATACTTAATAATTATTACAATATTATTTCATAATAACTACCTGTTATTAACGTATAAGTCAATACTAATACATAACGTAGAATTGTATACAGTGTACAATGTGTACATACTCGTATAGTGTATGAGGTATAAATAGCTTAAAATTAATCGAAAACAAGTTTTGAAAATTGTATAATACATAATAATAAATAATGTATATTTTGAATAATAAAAAGTGTTAAGTCCCTGCAAATAATAATTTTTGGAATTAAAAAAAAATAACGAAAATCGTTATTTATGTTTAAATATCAAATTTCAAGGAAATTTGAACTTGAATACTATCTATAAATATGAACTGTGATTTTGTATTTGAATATATGTTAACAAAAATCATTATAATAGGTTTAATATTTTCCAGCTTATTTTAACTCCAATTGCTCATAAAAAATATATACTATTTTTTTTTATTCCTAATAAAATACTCACGATGACTTTATTTTTAATTTTAAAATTTTAAATCCATAAATATTTTATTATAAAATGCTTAATTCTTAGCTATAAAATAATTTGCGAGATTTGGTAATCTTGCAAAATATTTCAAACGAAAAAATAATGAATTTATACGGCTATAAAAAATATTATGAATATATTATTTTTAAGTCAAATAAGAACAACTTATGAAAAGTCATACATTTTAATACTTTTTTAATAAAGAATAAAAATGTTATCGTATATAATCGATAATAAATCTATAGAAAGTAGACCATTTAAAGGTCTGTAGTTAGAAAAAAATAATTACAATATTCTTTAAATTATATCGTGTCTAGAAAATAAAAATAAAAATATCTAATGAAAAATTTAAGTCTACATTTATTATGGCTTCTGAATAACAAAAAAAAAAAAAACAGTCAATGCGTAAAGATTTTAATTTTTTTTTTTAAGTAATAACATTTTTTTTGACCCCTTTAAAGTGTCAACAGGATCCAATTTTAAAAAATGATATATTTTTTCTGCTGTAAAAAAATGTTTTTTGATACAAAATACAACACGCATACAACGTTGTAGGTAAAATGCGTGCATTGCTTTACTTGGAATCTAATAGAAATAAATTAGCAAATTACGTTTTTATTTTTACAATCTACAAACTGTTTTAAATTTATTTAAAAGAAGAATAACACCTTGACTAAAATAATATATTCTATAAAATATGGTATAATTTTTGTTCGGTCTCCTGTGATCATGTATAGTCACTATATTGGTTATTTTAAAATATTGTCTTTTTTCGTTGTCATAATAAGTGACTCGGGTTGATTATACGTCATGTAGACCAATTCGTAGCTCAAAACCTCTCAGGTTCATAGAGTTATCGACATGTCTAATTTTAACTACGTCGAGCAAATGATTATACCGGCACACAATAGATGAATAGACGGTCGGAGAAACTGCCATGTATATATAAAGTGCTCGGTGGCACGGCTGCAAACTTGTATGGTTCATGAAATAACATAACCACGACGTGGTTGTCTTTGATGGTCGATACGTTTTTATTAACACTGTAATATTACGGAGGCTAAGTCGCATTTGAGGATAAGCCATGTATGGCGCAGGCATTTAATTTGATTATCAAAATAATTTTTTCGAAGAGCAGCAAATACGCGTATTCACATTTGTGTACAGACAGTATCGTAGGTATAAACGGTGCGGAGAACAAAGATTTTAAGGAGTAGTGTTTTAGAATTAATCATCGAAGTTTTAAATAATAAATTGTTGTGATTATATGCATTGGATTGTTAACCTAACATAAAACGAAAACAATGTAAGTATTATTTTTAATCTATTATGTTAAACCTATTTAGGAATATTATTATTTTAGTAAGATAAGTTTAATGACTCAGAAACTACTTACAAGACTTTTGATTTAAATGCAGAAACATTAAAAAAAATGTATATCAACAATTTATTATTGTAAACATTTTGGTTATCATTTGAAAAAGTTAGGTTCCAATCACCACTTGGTTCTCATTAAATGCAATAAAATCAATGTCTATAATTTTTTTAAGATATGGCTTTTGAGTGTATAGGTAAAAATACATGATTAAATTTGTGAATAGTTGAGCATACTTGGTGATTGATGAATCACCCTGTATATATGACGTCAGATCAATATTATATTAATTTAATTTTAATCTGTTTCCAAGTTTTGCCGACATCGATTATACGCTTATGGCTTACTCGTATATACACTACGCGGGAAAGCAAACGGGACACAGACTATACCACGTTTATTTTTTTAATTAGTATTTTTTTTTTGTTTTACGTCGACCTACTGCCAGGTGTATATAACTCTCAATATGTAATTATAAAATATCGATGTATAATATAGCCGCTGCCACTTCGCTTCGATATAACCCAATAGTAATGCCATTTTGAAATTTATATTATATTTGCGACGTCCGGTTCGGCCACTAATATAACAACTAAAAACTGCGTGATTTATTATATTTATCGACTAAAATCCCGTGATGTGACTATCGGCACTTCGTTCGGTCACTTAATCCATTACAATACTATTTATAGATGACTGAAACATTTTAAGATTACCAGAAATCATTTATAATATTATAGAAAAATCTCTCTAACGTCTCTCGACGTAATTCTAACCTCATTCACAATGGGACAAAAATTGAAAAATGTTCCGGCCCAAACGGGTATCATTCAGGCAAAACAATTCAGATTAAAAAAATTATAACTATTTTGTTTGGAGCGATATAGCGCCCGCTGACGTATCTGATGAAAAAAAACTACCATCCACATGATGCACTCGTTTTAAAAAAAAATTCTCAACGGAAATCTAATACAAAACAATATATATATATATTTTATTTCGTATGCGATTTGTAATGTTATATAATCAAAAATATTTGAAAAGTAAGTTAAACGTATCGTTTCTCCATATTATACTATACACACTCGTCACGCTCCATATTATTAATGTAATGACCATATAGTATTTAATGAACGTTATTAGAATATTTGTTATACAACATGCACAACACATTATGTATACGGCGCTGAGGGTTAGTATCAACGGTGATATATATTATACACGGAAACCGCGAGAACGCAACATGAACATTTTTAGTTTTGACACCAATGTAATTCGTAATAGTAATTGGTATATCCAACAATGTGGGATTGTATGTTACGATAATTGTTTGAATAAAATATTGATATACGATTGTTTAAAATAAAACTTAAAACGTATTATGAAATAATATATTTTTAAAAAGCACCTAGATATGTACCTAATAGACCAAAGTAGAATACAGTTTGTTATACTATTATACAGTAGTTGTTCGCAAACTCTAGTTATATATATTTTAGCACGAAGAGATTTTCACCGGGGAGCGCGAGTATATATGCACTAAAATATTAACGTTATATTATAATTTATTGTTCACCCTAAATTTGAAAAAAAAATAGAGTTTGTTCATAATTACACAGGTATAAATGTAGTGTATACATTTTTTTTTTAAATTATTATGTAAAAAATAAATTTTGGAAAAAACCTATTATATTTTCCTGAGTTTAGACTTAAAATTATGTAGGTGTGGTTGAACACGAGTTTTCCTTGATTATTTCAAGCATCTTTCTTAGCTTTCCGGTCCATTATATAATAATTTTAATTAAATATAAAATAAAATAATTAATAGAAAAAAATTCTAAAATTATTTTCGAGTGCCTCTTTATCTATACAATGCATATAATTTGTAATTTCTTACTATTATAAATACACTAATAAATTTTGGTTCTATTTGATTTTATAACTGCTCTATCCTAAATTATATTATCTATATTAAAACTATTATAACATTGCTATATTATTTGTTATCTTAAATAATACGTGACTGAACTATAATACAAGTGAATGGTACAAGTTTAAAAACTGCCATTTTTTATTTTTTTTAATTATTCTAATTAATGCTTTCTAATTTAGAGCAATATCCGTGAAATTAATTTAAACGTGAAGTTGTAAATTAAGTCTTTCAAATATCCCATCTCGAGGAATTGTATTGGATTAGAAATATTTAAGAAGAAAAGTTTTTATTTATACATGTACTACATGTACGTATGTTAAAGTACTGGTGAGTCAAAGTTTACGTTTCTAATATATTATGAATCTGGATAAATGTGTAACCCAATTGATTCCATTACGTCAATACTATGAATTAAAATATAAATCCTAAGAAAGTTTGTAGATTAGGTTTACATATTTTAAGTGTAAAATATAAACTTACTTATTTTTTATTATGTTATTGAGAAAAACTATTTTATTTGTCTTTATTAACTTAATACTATAACATATTACCAATGAGTATGAATCTAAATACATGTTTTTAATAAAACGATTTTACGGAAAGGTTTTAAATTCTATAATCAATGTTTATATATTACTATTACGGTAATGCATACCGTGGTTTAGTGTTTTATTCGATTATTACGGTTTTTATAGAAATAAAATTGTCTACGAAATATTCAAAATATTTCGTTATTGTACTAATTTGATTGATGGGGCGCTGAAAGTCATGCAAATTAAATATAAAAAAATATATCGTTAAATTTTTTTAAAATAGACATCTTAAATTCAAATGTTGATGAAATTTAATACTTAAACAAAGAATAATGGTTTTGTTTGTCATTAAACAATATTTGTAAAGACTTGACATTTTTAAATTTATTATTATATTTTATTATACGATGCAATGTCATTTTAAAAGTATTTAGATTAATATTAAGCCATTGTCTATTTTATACTATAAAACGCCTATCGTATAAATTACAATAATATAGCAATTTACTTATAACCTCGTATTAAAATACTAAAATATACTTACTTAGAATTACAGATAGACAAACCATCACCTTTTAATATTATGTTTCGTATACAATGATTTATCATTCAATTCAAATGTACACATCCATTACAAAGACGTAATCAATAACGAGATACGCTTGACACCTACTGGATGATTATCGACTTGACTTATTTTTTTGTATTACCTTTAATTATTTATGAGAAAATGAAAAAACCAATACAATAATATCTTTTTTCGTTTTCTGAAAAGAAGTAATTTTGACTTATTCGTTTTAAACCGTGTATCGTACAATTTAAAACATAATATTAAAATACTTTTAATGCAATGTTCGCAATACACGTAAATTGAAATCGAGTATAATATTTTATTTTTTTGATTCATTTTTATTTGTATTTTACAAAGTGATGAGATAAAAATAAATAGCCGATATTTACTTGGTACACTAAAAATTAAATATTAAAAATATTTGTAAATAAGATTATAATAAAAAATATGTATTTCAGTACAAAATATACCTACGTATTAATGATAGGTATTTTAGTAGTTTAAAAGTAGACACTATTGTTCGTTAAATCAACTGAAAATCCCGATATGTAATAATATAATGTCGCATACGTATACGTATCTACTAAACTATACTGACTAGTGAATATGAAGGATAATTTCAAAAATGAGATGAACGGAAACAAAATATTTTCTGTTAAAAAAATAATGTTACAGATCAGTATGGCAGTTTTCATACTTTTATCTACATATTCATTTCGCTTTTCAAGAACTTGATACCCACGATGTACCTAAGGCTCTTACTTTTGACTAAAATTAGAATATAACCTATAGATTTCTTAAAAACGAACAATTTTTTCTAATAACAGCGACCAATTTTTTAATTAATTAAATAGCCATTAATCATCACTTATCAACCATTGAATAAATATAAAGATAAAATCTCAATTAATATATTCAGCATTCACGTTACAGTAAAATCGCTAATAGTATTAGAGAAAAAAAATATTTGATTAGTCTATTAACACAAATATTAATTTAATAATTATTAGTATTATTTATTTAAAAGACATGAGTGACAAAAAAATAACTATAACGACACGTTTGTTGATAAAACGGAAAATGTTCATAATTGTATGATTTAAGTGGTCGGCTGAATGTTTAAATGACACGGAACAACTAATTAATAAAAATAACTAGCTTCTAGGCAGAATACATTTTTATATACTTAACCTACTACTATTTTTATACGTAAATACTATTTTATATATCATTATTAATTCTTTACTTAATACGATTTTAATATATTCCCTAATTTAGATGAATAATTAATATTTACCTATCGTAATTTGAATCAAAAGGATTTATGCTTATGTCTAATATCATAAATATCATCATATATTCTGGCATAATATAAAGTACTTAATTAAAAACTTTAATTACTAATGGTACCAAAAATATTTTACCTAAACATTTTGTGGATAATTTTATGATAATTATTGTATATGATACAAGAATAAAAGATCCATTATGTATTAAAAACTATTTCGTGTACATTGTTCACATTTTTTAAATGTTATTGAATATAATCTAATATGTTACAACTACCAATTTATATTTTCATCTTTCAGCTTAATATTCTTTTCAATAAAAATAGTTTAAAAATTATTATTCTCTTTTTATTGCTTTCTTCAAAATATTAGGAAGGACGAAATCAATATTACCTTACTTATCCTAATATAATATCAGAGTATAACGAGTATAAAAATTATATATATTTTTCCAATAACATTTACTTTAACTGTTTTTAATATTATAGTTTTTAATATGTATTTTTATATTAGGTTACAATTCTCAAAGAATTTTCTAAATTGAATGGAGTTGCTTCATAGTTTATTTTTTTTTTTTGCAAAATAATTGTTTTTAAATTGAATTTTCAATTACCAAATTGATATTTTAATAAGAAAATGGTTTAAGAAATAAAGCACATTTTATAGTAAACGACCTTAAAAATGTCTCGCCGTACAACTCTATATATAATAAAATAATAAAAATGATTCCCCTATCATAGATGGTAGTTATACACATTGAAATAACATATTTCTTGGCAGTCAGAGCGTTGTTTTTAAAGTTTGAATGAATTGCCGAACTAAACAGCTGTCACTGTTTAAAATACACATTAAATATGGGGATCAATAGAGCACACTAGTATTGTGTTATAATCGATTTTACTTAAAGCATACATGCTAATAGAACCTTTATTTTTAAAATTAAATTAAATTTGATGTCATTACGAAAAAGGAGCATTTCAGTAGCTATTTTTTTGAAGTTTGGACATAATAATGTTTTAGCATACAATAGAACCAACGTAATTATTATATAATATTATAAACTAAGAATAGTTTTTTGTTTACTTTTACGAGATTATTATTTTATCATCAAAAACTTCATAGTTCTTTGATAAAAATATAATATTTAAACATTTTGTGAAATTAAATAAAATATAAACTGAATGATTTAAGATTTTATAAAACTGCAATAACATATAATATTAATTAGAATAAATATTTAAGTTGGGTTAATTTAGAATTTATAAATTAAGATATACCTATATTAAATAACAATAATATAATATAGGTATAATGTACGTATAATACCGTAAAAATAATGTATATTTTTAATAGGAAAACAAATGCATTAATGGAATATATTAAGATTAAACTGAGAAATGGTAAAAATGCACGGTAAATTATTCTATTTTAAATTATGATTCCATAGCAATCGGCACTCAAAACCTACTCACGACAGCGAAAGAAAAAAATATAACTAATGATAAATGAAATATAGTTCGCTGCGACGTGTTTAATTTAATTTTGACGAGATATTACCGTTTCGCAACTATAAGTTGCGAGTATCTGGTTTTGAAATCATTTTTGAAAAACTAATTTTCACAAATACAAACGATCGCGTGACTTCTCCCGGACAATCCCACCCATCGTCGTTTCTCGGTTCTAAATCAGTGCATAATACCGGAATTTTCGTTTTCGTGACACGAGCGTGGAATGCGAGTCAAATATGCGTCACCGCCGAATGTCCCGACGTATCGATTCGCAACCATGTACCTATATAATGTACAGAGTCAAATGTTTATACGGACAGACAGAAAATTACCGACAGCAGTAATGATAGTATACGTATCTATATAAATACATACGAATTCGAATCAAATTATTCCCTAATCGAAAACAGCTGCTCGTCCGGCCCTTTCTGGGAATCTCGACGTCATAATAAAACTCACTATGAAAATACCATGCAACAAAATTACGACGGTCTCAAAACACAAAACTTTCGATTCGTATTTACAAAATCGCTGTTTATATTATATCAAGGTATTGTATACGAATAAAACGTGCGTGGGATTGACCACCAAATTTTGAAATATATATTTCATGGTATCCAGTACTTCTTACCTCACAATCGAACGCATTCGAAGGTTGAAAGGAAAACAATAGCCCTGAGAGATGTACTATATCAGCAAATACACAAAAGTAACTCGACAGAGTCCACGAAGGTGTAAAAATCAATGATTCAAAAGCTTATCTCCAGCTAAAATGTCCCGCAGTCCACCGCGAAAGTGCTGATGTTTCATTTATTTATAAACTTGCAAGTGGCCTTATTTATCGTCTCTCACTCGTTGAACTTATATAATAGAATATGACAGTATACTCGCTCAATATTTGATATAAGACGAGCCATACTAAACGTGGTCCAAATAATCTTTTGGACGGGAAGTCAAATGAATCGAATAGATTGAAAGCCGTAGACAAATAGATTTTTGCATCATATTAATCAGAATATTGTATTAATTATGTATAATTTAAAACAATTTATTCGTTTTGAAGTCGGCTGCTAAGTAGACATTCGGCATCTACCTACTTTAACAAATGAACAGCGATGGTAAATTATAGCTTACCCGAGGGAGGAAAAAACCGACCCTAGTAAGAGCCGGCGTGGTTCTGAGCGTTGCATATTTTTCGTGTCAGCTGCAAAATAGTGGTGGCGTTGGAAACCACGTGGAATGGAGTAGGTACTTTATTTTTATTTAACTGCAACCTGTTATTATTAATCACTTAGTCAAATGTTGCGGCGAAACAAAAAAAGTCAAAATATGGCACAAACCCATTACGATATTATAAAGGCAACGCGACGAGTAGTGTTTCGAACGAGTGTGGAACGCGTCCGGGTGGTATTGGCCGCGTGAACGATATTATTGGACTATTGTACATTGTTAACTTCAAACCATTCGGCTTTACCGTAACTGCCACGAGGTACACGCAGCTCTGACTCGAAAAAAAAACCTTTTAATTTAATAAGACAGTGCGGTGAGACGGTGAAAATTAAATTATAATACGTTCATTTGTATTATACATTCGTTACGTTACGCGCGTTTATACATTATATGATATTGATGTATTATGTCTACGCCGTGTCCGAGCATCTCCTCTCATAGTCTCATCACACTATTGCTTTCGTTGAGACTGGCGACCGATCGTTAAATCTTGGGGACATATTGAAAACGAACGCGTTTTATCACATCCCACTGCCGCGCCATCGAACCGTTAGCCAAGAGGAGGTGATCAATTCAACAATTATCTCTCTTCCGTCGTCGACTATTCGCGTGTCGCACTGTTCGAAAATATACGAATACGATAGGTATACGATAGTCGCCTAAGTATAGAACGATTGTCGATCACCACACATCCAAAGTACATAATGATGACACGTGCGTTTCTGGGATTTTAATAGCCATACATAGACACGCATTGCCTATACTGAGCCTTTAATAATATGAGATACTCGTCGATTGCAGTTTGCAACGCCTGTTGTAAAACCGTATGACAAAACGGTAATTAAATCAATTATTATCTCGAGGCGGTCATTGTTGTAAGACGATTCGTATGCAAAACGAGAGATTAGAAAATACCATTGTCTGTTCCGTCACTTTTCTCATTCCAATTCAATTCGATACGATGAATAAAATTAAACGGTTTGTGTAGAATGTGCTTTTATAACTTCGCGTGAAATAATCCTTATTTTATTTTCAAGTACATTTAATTCCAGCTGGTGTAGTATCTCAGACTAATATAATGAATTGTATCATAAAAAACAACTTATCAGATAATATTAGTAATTTGTCAGTGAAATTACTGCTAAAAACGTAAATGGTGATTCTAAAACGACAATCGAAAAATTGAAAATTAATATGTGCACAAAAAAAAAAAAAAAGAACGTATTGGGTATTCATAAACTATAGTATTACAAAATATTATTCTCGTTTTTACCGCGTAATATGGACTGGTTGTTGATGATCAGTTATTACAGTATTGTGCAGTATGTATGATGTACGGCAGATATTTTAATTCGTAATGCAAATCGCTTCTTATTTTAATTTGTTCCTAAATGTCCGATATAATATTAATATTATATACGTTATATTGATTTATTAAAATGTCTTTTTTGTGCTTTTTTATATTAGTGTAATGTATTAGTTTTTACTGTAGATACTATATAATAAATACGTAATGGTTTTACATGGCACGGTCCAAAACATTAACTTTTCTCCGAAAGTACAATTTAAATTTACGGAGGTAAATCAGAAAGTTCTCTTCACTATAGTTCAATTAAAGTCAACCTAGAGAAGTAATGTCTTAATGAAATTAAGAGATTATGTTAAAATGATAATTAACGTTCCGTGTTCTCTGTTAATTATAAAAAATATTTATTTGATTATTTTGGAGAAATGTATTTAAAAATTGTTTAATTTTATATAAACATAAATGTATAACAAGCATCGATATATTTGGTTTGTCATTTTTTTATGTATATTTTATATGTAATTTAAGGGCTGCAAAAAATGCATTGCAATCGACCAATCAATCGTAGACAATTTTAAAGTCGATCTCTGTTTGTTAAAATATATCATTTACACTCGATCGTGTTTTTTTTTTTTATAGCTCCTCGAAAAAATAATATATTTTCAGTGAATCAATATTGAAAAAAGTTTAGTCACTCTAAATAAATAACATAGTGATCTAAATAACAAACGAGGTTTGGTGCAGAACTTTTGGGTGATTATTTTTTACACATATAGTACTCATTTACGGACAACAAAGTTAACGAACATGCTAAGTGCTTCCAGACAAAAGTTTATAATGAAATTCATGATGGTATAAAGGTTAAGTGGAAGCAGTAGTCATCGCGTATTTTGACCTGACTACGAAACTCCTATACACTACTCCCATCTAACACCCATAATCATTCATTATCACACAGACTTGCGTTACACGTCTACACTGGGAACAAATCGCGGCGCTCGTAAATCTTATGTACACCCTCAAAACAACTGTTTTAACGCGTGCTCACCATCCAATTAGTTGTCGAAGAGGATTTCAAAAATAGAGTATTGTTCCCGTTGTTTGTAAATCACTCGAACGCTCACCTGTCTTACCGCATCCTCGTCGACACGACGTGTAATTGTGTAAACGAAAAATTAATTAATAAAATACCAGACAATAAAGCGCAGCAATACGATATAATATATAATGTTATGGTTTATTATCGTTCCGCATCAATCCGTATCCGTTGATTTGATGTGTTTATGCGTCGAGTTCCGGCTACAGCAATTTGTCAGGAAACGCGGTAGATCGATAGTAAAATATATATATTCGGCGACATCGATAACATATATACACAGCACGTATAACATGCGTCCGTACCCCATGTGTGAGCTATCGATTCGAATTCTAACCCTGAGAACTGTCGAGCCGAGAAAAATCATCGTCGAAAAATAAAAAGAGCGATTCACGTGGCTCTCGCCACGTCGTCTCGGCACTGCAATGATATAATATCTTAATATAAACGTGATATACGGCTCGCGGTATGTACCTTGCAATTCGGAAGTCGCGAAAGTGTGTCGGGCCGGTCTAAGAGCTTAGAGAGGTTCCGATCCGCGGCGTTGAACACGTGACATATTATATTATGCGAGATAAAATAGAAAAATAGCCCTGCCCGAACTAGGTAGTAGACCGACATATGTGCAGCGCATATGCATCCGTCAAGACCACAGTCCATCATACCTTTCTCGTATAGGCACCGCGGTGACTATGTACGTGCATATGGACCCAAACAATTCCCAGTGATGGATCTGTTTTTTTTCTGTGAATGAAGCGCGGGGGGGGGGGTCGTACACGTGTGACCTACATCCTCGGATGACGTGCGTGCGGTCAACTTGACCAGTGCACAACGGCTAGTCGACCCGATCCCGAAAAAAAACGTAGTCTTAATAGTGTGTACGTATAATATTATAATAGACGGTGATGTGTGCAGTATTATTGTAGGTGACTAATGAGAGTGAAATCCTGTACCATCTCGGAATAATACTCGAACGCGAACCCGCACAAGCGCATTATAAAGTATAAAATATATCTTACACGTGGTCGTGATCGATGGCCGCCGTAACGGATGTGACCAATTTATTTGGCTCGGTGTCACCGTTGTGGATTTTATAAGGAAAGAACAGAACAAAACGTTGTGAATTTGTTTTTTTCCTCCGAAAGTTTTGACATATGTTGCAAACTTACAAAATGACCACTCTTGTCGAGAGGAATATTTTTATCATAACGTTTGTCCAGGCAATAATTCATATCTGCGTAACGTTAGGTACCACAGACCGTCCCGTGATGTAGTTTTCGAAAAATTTTTGCGACACGGCTTAAGCATTGAAATCGTGCGCATAACCCTCGTGTATCTATATATATATATATATATATATATTTTACAGAATAATATTATTGTGTACTGGACATATGTGAATGTGTCATTAATATACGGTCGACGTGTGCGGTAAAGTTTGTTGCAATGTACCGACGAATAATATGTATTATAATATTATTACAACAAAACACCATTGCATCATATTATAACGCCGAAAATCATTTGATGCATTCCTTCGCGATCGACCGAGTACTTTTTAAGACATTTTTTATCCGTTTGATAAAAAAATTGTTTTTTATGCAAATTAACGAGTATTTTATAATTATCACATATTTTCTCCACCTTGTATTTAGGACGCATTTTCTTATTGAGTTCAATGTCAAGATGTTCCTAATTTTAGAAAATATCTATCTTTAAAATGCTATAAAAATATAGGTCGAACAAAAATAAATCGGCTTTTATATACTTATATTTTTTATCATTTAACATTTTAAAAAATAAATATATTTATTATTGACTCAAATATTATTCAGACTAAAAAGGCTTAATTAATTCTTTTTTTAGTTTAAAAATCTAAGATTGCCTAAAAAAACATTTTGTTTTTATTTAAACACGAAATATCGAATAATGTACGTTTTTTATTATTTATTTAATGGATTGTTATAAATAATTAACTTCAGTAATTATATATTTATCACCTATAATAATAATAATAATAATAAAATGATTACTGCAAATTTAAGGACTTTTTATACTTTCTTTGATAAACAAAATTTGATTGATTTATTTCTTTATAATTTATTATTATTTTTTTTTAATCTTATCTATAAATTATATTCCTTATACATTATGTAACTAACGCTTTAAATCAGTTTTGGTAATTATTTTCTGCCATATATAAATTATTATTGCATTTGAAAATACATTTTTTAGATAGAAAACGTAACACTTTATTTTTCTCGTATTACTCATTAAATTCAATGTGTAAAAACTCTCTGACGACCTTGACTTTTTTAGGTACCTCATTTTAGCATTTTCTCTTATCTCCCAACTTACGATCAAACAAAGGTCAGTTAGGTCATAAAATAAAAACTAACAGAAATTGCATTCAACGTAAGTGCACTCCATTAGGATTTAAGAACATAAAAACAATTGTACAGAAAACTGAAGGACATGTAAAATGTTCGAAAAAAGTTTGTTTCAATAATTAATTTTAACAAAAATCAGAGCATTAGGAAAAACTTGTATGGATCAATTACTACGATTTTCATGGTCAAAATTCTTTAAAGTGGTCCACACAGGTCATTATCTAGATTATTTAGATATAATATAGTATGCTGAATTGTTGACGTAAAAATGCTAACACAGTCTCATCATCATTCCTCATTTTTTGTATTTGAAATATAGAAAAAATATACTATAATATAATTACTATAAATATACAGTTACATATATTATAATCTCATATATTCGTAGTATTGTGTTTATTTCCGGTTCTACGACAAAGATCAAAATTATTGTAAAATTCTTATCAGCTTAAGAGTCATGAATGAAAATCATATTACGTGATAAGTGTAAAATTATTAAATAATATATGAAAATTACCTGTTAAATTAGATAATTAATAATATTTTTTTTTACTTATATATACAAACAATGTTATTAAACGAAACTAGAATAGATTATAAATTACCATTGTAGAAGCGACTTAGGTAATACGAGGAACTTGTGAATAATGTACATATGTGACTGATATGCATCTAACCTTGACGCAAAGGCGCCGCCCTGGCATATCCTCGGGGAACAAGTGACGCAGGCCGGAAGTGACGGGGCTCACAAATGTACATATAGAATCGTACAGATTTGTTTTGCCAGAATGTATAGTCTTACTGCATAACACTTTTCTGTGAAAACAGTTTGATCTAGAATCGAATGGCGGTGGCCGCCTTTCATTATATTGACTATCACAGAAATTATCGTGGTTACCCGTTTGCGAGTATATCAAATACAATACTATAATATTTTTCATTTTTCAGCCTTTACGGAATCATAATGAGAAACGGATAACGCATCACATACTAATACGACACAGTGTACTGCAGTGAGCACGGCTCTAAAGCTGATAACAAATGACAAAATCTCGTTGTCGACAACGTATTTATACTATAGCTAAATGATACCTAATTTTCAACAAGGGATAACAAAACTACACATTATTTACAGTTAATGCTTAAATGTCTACGGGAAGAGTTTCTAAAATATGAGAACATTGGGGCCTGAAAACTTTTATTAAGGTACTTAATTAATAATTAATACATTTACTGTATCTACTGTTCTCGAACTATACAAACGCGATAAAACTCAATTTAGTAAACTACTAGCAATAGTAATTAAATTTTAATGCCGAGCCATCTCTAATTATTAATAAAAAATTAATCATTTTGAAATACTATTACATAAAATACATCTAAATAGAGTATGCTCGTATATTGTAACAACGTTGTTAAAATTGCATCTTATACTTATTATATGGTGGTACCGCTTATCTACAGCAAATAATAATACAATTTTGATTTATTTATATAGTAATCCAACTATATCATTATAACAAATTCAATTATTATTCTATGGAGGGCTTTAATAATAAAAACGTAGGTGGGAAAGTGGATACCGCCCATCTGTGCAGTAGGTGTCGAGTGGTTCACTAAAATGGATGTGTTAAAATTGAATTCTATGATATATTATTGTATACAAAAAACGATTCTGAGTAGAAACGGTCTACCAGCGTATATAACTTAGTATATTTCATATAATATCTATTTTATTTTGTTATTAAAGTAATTTATTTTACTATTAGTATTACGGCAGGTGGATTGTATTTTTGCGAAAACATTGCATTTATTATATTGTTAATATTTATAGCATATTATATTATTGTTATTAACTTTTGGGTCATTATCATCTTATGGTAAAACAGTGTAAAAAGGTCCATGGTAATATCTTAAAATGAATCTATACATTTTCAATGTTGAACATTTCATTACGTAAAGTAAAATTCATAAAATATGAAAAAAATTGAAGTCACTGCGAATAATTTTTTTGAATTGTAACGGAATTCCAGAGCATTAAAAAAAGTACTAGAAATGTCTTACTTTTGATTCCCTAAGTAGGTACAAACTAGATGCATTTTTTACTACGAACAATTCCTAAATTTTAAAATTTAAACATTTTTACTGTCCTGAAAGGTGATAACAGACATGAAGAATTCATATCATTATAAAATCAATACATTCATTACTCTGTTCAGAATCTAAAAAATATATATGCATACGAAAATAAAAAATGATAGCGATGTAAGTACGAATTTACGAAAATTGCGGAACACTACATGCAACAAAATAATTACAGTTGTAGTTTTAACTACTTTAAGTCTACTATGTTTAGTTTAGTTTGTTAGAGAAACTGTTGAAATTATTTTATCTCTATGCACGTATAATCTGTCATAACTTTGATAAATAAGTATAATATTGTTTGAAATTTGTTCAGCATTACATTAATGATGAATGTGAATTATTTGAAAAAAAATACAATTGTTTTCCTTTTATAATTCAGAGCGATTTTTTTTATCAAATAATTTTCGAATTTTTTTCAAAATCCTAAATATTTTTAAAAATATTTTTATTACATAATTTCCAGTCTAAATTAAACATTTAAAAAAATATACATTTTTAATATTTTTATTCATTATAATTTTTTATTTTTTGATTGATTGATAACAGGCATTTTTAATTTTATATACTGAAGAAGAATATTTTTTGGAGTACTTTGATATATAAACATCGAATTCTTACGAGTAATTTATGAATTATAAGTATCTTAAGTCTTGGTAAACGGAGTGGTAAACCAATATTTTACAGGGTATTTCCGTATCTTACCACTACGTTCACCAAAACCTTAAATACTTATCTCATAAACTACTCGTCTGAATTTTGATTTTTGTTTCGAAATACTCCGTTTCGGAATATGAAATTAAAAATAAACGAAAATTCTTTCAAAAAAATTTAAAAAATACTATAACAATAAAAAATAAAAATGAAATGTTTTTTTAAAAAGATTGTTTTATTTCGGCTATAAAAATATTTTCAAAAATGTATAATAGGTTTTAAAGACCTAATGATTGTTATTTAATAAATTAATTACTCAGTTTAACTTCTTGCACTTAATATACGTTGTCACTTTTTTTTTAATTATAACAAAATTGAATAATAAGTAATAAAAAATCAGTTTTTCCATTTTTAGAGATTAAATTGGTTGATTTAATAATTATTATGACAATAAATGACAGCTTACATAACAGTGTATGTTTACGCATACATATGATACATATTATAATTAAAATAAAAGCAGTATAATTTGTGTGCTATAGTGATAAATAATATGATAGAATATAGGTATATATTATGTAATATTTTTTTTCGTTCATATTACGATCCGTGTTGACTCAAATGAGTAAAATGAAGTAATTAAGTCACAGTATACAAAATTGGCCGTATAATTTAAAAAAAAAAAATAATATTTTTATTGTTTAGATTTTATAAAATTCAATATATTTTTTAAGTACTTAAATAACGTATTTAATGTCATAATTAAATAAAATTATTATAAAACACATACATAACTAAAAATATACTTTAATGTATTAGGTAATTAAATCGAAAAAATATGCAAGCGATAATTATATTCTACTTTCGTGTCAATTTTTATAAATAAATGTTGTAAAAAATAAAAATTAAATTAGCATTTTTAGGTTTTCCATATAATATAGGTATTATATTCTATGATATAACATTACGACCGATTAATTAAGAGGAATCGTTTTAGTATTGGTGACCTGCGTAACTTACAGATAAAATAAAATTAAGCATAGTAAAAACCAGATGACATTTATTGGAATATAAGGAATATATAATAATATACTATACATGAATTGGAATATACTATTTGTAAATATAATAAATAATAATTAATCCTATGATATTCAAATCACAAGTGAACGTGATCGAGTTTTAATGGTAACCAATTATGTGTAAAATACTAATAAAATAAAATATTTGCCTGATGATGAACGCATAAATAAAAGCATAATATATAAAAATGTCTATAAAAAAATAATGAATATTATATTATGTTTAAAAAATATACTAAATACATGTATAAGAATACAATAAATAAGTATCTTCAAATACAATACAGGAACATACCTTATTATTCACTGGTGAATTAAATTTAAAAATAAAATTTAGCTATTAATTATTTCATTAAAATAGAAAGTTATTACATTTATATATTTTTTATAATTTTATAGAAATAAATTAAAAGCAAGGCTAATATATAAATTATATGAAAAATGGATAAAAATATTTAACTAAAACTAATACTGTTGATTGAAATCTAAACGTTTTAATTGTAAACCAAGAAAATAAAAGTATGATTTTCCTAAATGTTTGCTTAATTGGATTTTATTTTAACTAAATCCGTATAATTTTATGAACTGTAATTTAAAATATAAAAACAAGTTCAAATAGTTCAATTTTTTTTTAATTTAATAAATATTTTATTCTATTCTATTATGCTGTATTTTCAACAGTTAGCAGACTGTCGATAGAATATATGGCATACATTATATAATCAGATAGGTGTAGTACCTATAAATGTAAATATTAACTAAAATTTATATTGTCACTGTTATACATCTGTGGTATAATATAGGTGTTTAAAAATAAATTACTATTCAATATTCACATTTGATAAAATGAAATAAGCATAATATTCATAGTATTTTCGAATAGTCACATATTTACGCTCGATGAATGCAAAGATAGTACCTACTGAAAATGTACATAGGTACTATATATTATGAATGAGTAAATTGCGTATATTTTATGACTTGAATTAAATATCTAAAATATGTAGATAGAACACATTTTAAAGGTTAAATTCTAATTAGTGAAAACGTAATTTCAATTTTATTATAAAGATTAATTTTAATGTCATAAGAAAAATTGAATTATGAAAATCGGTCTTGAATAAAATATACTGTTAAATTTATAATGTATTAAATACTTATTTTTACTATTTGTGTCTATATTAAAACTTTACTTGTGTCCGTAAATCTAATATTATTTATAATATTATTAGAAAAATAATAAAATAAGTATGCCAGCTTAAATAAAAACATAGTACATTATGAATTGATCTTTTAGGTATTTTTTCCAATACCCAATTTTTCCTTGATTTACTACTTTTCATTTGATTTATTTAACTCCCCGAAAAATTTGTTTACATTTGTGAAAAAACAAGAGCTAGCTTTATGGGCATTAAAAATTAAGCCTAATTTATTCCTTACTGGAAATTACTAGTACTTAAAAAAAAAGAAAAAGAACTATTTTCCTAATTGAAGAATGTTTCGCGTCGCAATAATATATATATTATACATAAAATAAAAAAAAATGATACAAACCTTCAAGACCCTGACAAAAATCCCATTATCCAAAAGTTATTTTTCATTCAAACGAGTGGCCATATTTTACGCGATGATGTTTTTTTTTATTTCACAGACACTTTTATTCCTATTACCGCGGCAAATGCGTTATATATATTTCAAACGTGCAGTTTCGTTCACACTGTAATATTGGAGAGTCTATTTGGTGATAAATGTTGACATTAGACACACTGGTACGTTTCTAATGACGTCCACGAGTACAGAAAAAACAAACCCTTTTCACCAATATTTCTCAGACGAGTACGTCGTCGGGAGGTAAACAAATAGTTATAACTTATAATATATCCATATCGGAAATCCAATGGTATCCGAATCGGTTGCAGACAATAATATCTGTATGTATGTCTTGTGTATTTTTTAGACAGACCCTTTAAAAAGCAATTCAAACAATCCGCCAAAACAACGGAAACAGCTTCAAATCAATATTCAACGGCAAAAAACGATTCTTGTTTTTAAGCAGTAATTGCAGACTGTCTGTTACAAAAGTTATTCATTTTTAAAAGTGTACATCATTCCTTAATTGTGTTTAAACAATAACGATAAACAATATTTCAGATAACTTACATTTGACCGATAGATAGCACACAATAAATACTATTTAATAATATAAATTGTTCACATAAGTACTCAATGGTAGTACACTTTATATTATAATCACAACAAAACCACTCAACACCCAAATTAACGATTTTATTTTTCAAACATATTTTCTCGAAATCATTCGTATAGTTTAAAAAAATATAATATAAATATAATTTATAATATTAAATAAATATTAATAAAACAGTGAATAAAAATGTTTTCTTTGTTGGTTGTCGTTATATTATAACATATCATAGCTCAAATTATCACTTTTGTAGTTGAAAAACATATTATATTATATTATAATTTTGTATAACTAACCTATATATTAATATATAATATTTAATTGAATATTTCTAAAAAATAAGAAAGTTAATTCTAAACTTAACTTGAATACACTTGTCAATGAACATTCAAACTCTACTACTTGAAAATAATTAAGAAGAAAATTATAAAAATTGAATACTTTATGTTTATAAATAATTCAATTTATTTTTAAATTTATTTTTATTCACAAAGTTGTTGTAAGACTTATAATTTAAGTACATTATTTATTCTATAATATTCTATCAACTTTTGATTTAGAATATATTTCTATAAATTTTGCATTGATATATACTATTTTATATATTTTTTATTATTTTAAACACAACATTTTTCATCAATTACAACCAATAATTAAACGTAAATTAATATATTATCTTAATAAATAAATATTATTTATATTAGTTTGTATTTTTAAATAATATATTAATAAATATTAAGAATGATAAAAAATAACCCCAATTTAACGATATTTTAATATTGTAGGTATTTAATGTAATACCATACATAATAACATGCACATGTTACCTATAACCAAGTCAATTGAATGTTAGTTTAAACCGAATAAATAAATGGCTTCGACTTTTGATCGTAGCCCGAATAATTTAAATTTCAACTTGAGTTTGTATATGTAAATATTCAATATTAAGTGGCCAAAATTCAACATTTTAAATCTAGTTTAAAAATATATTGACAACGTATAAAGTTGTTTGGGGATGAAATACATGATGGTATTTTATAGAGCACACGCCTGACATCAACTACGGATGAAAATTAATATTACCTACCAATTAATTTTTATAAATAGTTATAATGTTTACAGTTTTTAATCGTTTTTATAAAATCAGTAAATATTTTTATAATTGTGTAGTAGATTGGTATAATAAATTTATAATAATATTAATTGAAATTTGTTATATAAGTTAAATTTTGATGAACTTTTGAAAAAAAAAGAGCTAGAATTTCGTTATTTTTATTAAATATCCAGAAGTTGATCAAATATATTGAGTTTAGGCTTTCCAGATGTGTACATTATTTACATATTGTCGGGAAAATATCAAACGTTAGGAAAATAAAATTATAAATATTTATTCAATTCCATATGTTATTATTTTTATATTATTATTATTATTATCCGCGTGTTACTCTTTGAATTGAACCAAAGTCCAATAAACGATAAATACAATATAATATTTGGAAAACAATTTAATCGTTCCAATGAGTTTTTGTTTCTCCAAACATTATACAATTATGTTTAAAAAAATTTAATTTCGATTTTAGATAAATTTATTATGATAACATAATATAGTTTAATTACATAATTATACCTTAACTTTATAATATACTTAAAGCTTAATATTTGAAAACAAAATATCTTTTTTTCAAATAACTTTACAAGATCTTAAATTTTAACAATAGTAAAAAAATAATAATAATAACATATTTGTTTTCTGTAGATAATAAATTGTGAATTGTATTTAATAACGTGTAGAAAATTAATTTTTGAATAATTCATAGATAACTTTAACATTTACAATAGTACTAGTAAATTAAATAGTTTTGCAAGAAAAATTAATTCAAATTATGTTTTATCTACAGTCCACGATAATTGCAATAATAATGTAGAAAATCCGACCAAGAAAAACTATGCTAGCCGCCCCTTAAACGTGGCTCAGTTGTTCCGAAGCGTTTGTTTGCAAATTAATATTAGAAATACCTACGCTCAAAAATTATCGTGAAAAATGAATGGCAAACGAATTCCGGCAATATTCCTCCTACAACACATACATAATATATTTGTGGTTTTATCGTTCAAACTCCAAATAAACATTACATTACATAGTACAATTTGTCGGATAAAAAAAAATAACGATAGTGTTCTTCTCGGTCGAATAAATTATGCGAGACAGACTATATATTTTACCTATACATGATTATTATGCACACAAGCCGAAAAACACGTACACAATATTCTTCTCGAGCTTCAGTAGCGTTTCGATGACACAATTTATTATGTAATACCACAGTCGAAACACGTTAACTGTGTTACTCAAAGGTCCCCCGACGCAAAATCAACTGCGTGACGAACGGTTGGAGGGGGTTATTTATCATGGTTTTATGACGTAAGTATATATACAATAAAATATTATTTCGTGAATTTTTTTTTTTTTTACTTTTACTACCATACGTGCTCGGAAAACGATCAAACTACATAATTATATAGTTCGGGCCTAGTGTTGTACGCACAAATATTATTATGATTTTACGGTGACTGATGGGTTATAGTTATTGCCGCAAGAGTCAGACGCAGTCTGCAAAAGCAGAGCCCTACGGTAATAAAAATCGGACGAAAGCGATTGAAAAATATCACAAAGTCAATAATGGCGCGAGATTAATGATACACGCTATATTGTGACGTTATTCTGCGATGTAAACGGAACGTAATAATAAAATATACAATATTGGAAAGCATTATCAGTTACCTGCTGTAGTAACGGCCGTCGTGTCTCGAACGTGAACTTAGAAAAACGTGTTGGCACGGCACAGCAGTTGGGTACGGTCTCGGCGGACACCACGCACCGGAGAGCTGAACTTTAAGTAGCGTTCTGCCGACGGTTGCTGTGGGAACGACGTGCTTATGGGTCTTCATTACGCCGGGCGGCGGCGACAGTGCTGCCAGTGCGGCGCGCGGAGAATTGTCGAACCACACCGCCACCGCGGTATCGGACGATAAATTATTGTAACGATAATGGCTCAACAGTTTGTGTATGATGATATATTATAATATTGTACGCGCGCAATATACTGTACAGGTAATATATTTTTATATATTTTATAATAAATAAATGCAATCGGCGCATTGGTTGCCACGACACGTCCGGTTGCTTTTTTTGTTTCATTTCAACGACACATCCGACCCAAAATGTGTAATAACGTAACATTCCGTATAACGCAGCAATATTTTACTGTGATGTAGTGCGCGGGAACAAGAGACACTTACCTATAATATTGTCCCATCGCGAGTACCGCTGCTCCTTTCCATACGGGTCTACACCGCCACAAGTCGGAAGAATCGCCAACATGAAGTACAAAAAAATCGACGCCAAACGACGAATGTCCGGTGGATTTTTCTGCGAATTTCTCAAAGATTTACTGGGCAAGTATCTGCACGCGCCTGCATAATATTATGACAAACGCCATACGACGTACGGTCACACTTCCCAAATTCGCACGGACGCTCAGCTCATATCGTCATAATAATACTATACGAAGATTACGTTGAAGTACATTTGTCCGTCGTTGGACCACGCCGACACTTTACCCACCCGCAATTAATGATATACCTAAGTGGTAAAAGTGTATATTACTTAACGTGACTAATAGTTCGACTGTCGTTTAATATAATATGTGTCCACCGTAAATTCATTATTCGCCGCTTTTTTTTTAATTTCGTTTTTTTATTCGTCTAAAACAAACTTCGGATACGTACGTACTTATGTATTTTATGTTATTGCGTGAACCGTGTACAGCGTTTTCCTTCAGCTAATTTTTTTCTTTTTTTCGAATTAATTAATTTTTTCTTTTCTTTTGGGTCGTATTCATCAGACTCTTTTTTTTGCTTGTTACATCTTGTCAATATAAAGTGTTCCGCCGTTAGGGTTACTCCGCTGGTTTCGCATATACCTAGCTAGACGGATCTTCCCTTGTCATAATCGTGTATTGTACTTTTTATTTACCTAATTTTCGATTTATTTTAATAATGTCCTGAATTTGAGTATGTCCATATAAATTTTAATCTGAACAAGTGGTGTATAGTCGGTTAGTTCTAATGCTATTTTGGATTCTCAGCATTCCCTTCAATATTGCCGTATCCCGCTATCCCGTATCCAAATGAATGTTATGTTTATTCCTTTGTTGCGTGATTGAACTGTTAGTAATGATATTATCATTACCGTCCGTAATGGTATTATTAGGTAGGTTTATACTTCCGATTCACGACGACGATTTATCGTAAGGCAATAATTCTTCGCGCCACGTTTCCGTGACGTCTGCTCCCCCACAATGTGCGTCCAACTACGTCACGACAATGGCAGAAAACGATTTCAGACGACGCGAATTTTGATTGACAGCCAAATATCGCAAAAGTATTAACAACGCAATATTACTTATTACTTGAACGCGGTTATGACGTGCGTCCTTTTACCTGTGTAGATGAGGAACCGCGTCTACATAACATCATAATGTGACGATATCGCGTGTACTCGAGATTTGGTTAATATACGTCACAAACATATAATAGATGACCAAGGCGGTAATTGTCGAACTATGAATGTATTATTATGTATTTTAATGGTATTCGATGAACCAGAGACTTGAGAGAAGAAAATAGTGCCGACCGATATGACGCGTATTCGTGGCCCACGGTTCGAATAATAATATAGTAATCACATAATATATTATTGTAATTTCCTTTTGTGTGCAATCGCCGTAGTTGCTACTGTTTTTGTTCCGACGGATATGAGGTACGACGAAGTTTTTCAAACCACACACACGTATTATATTTTAATAATGTTATTATAAATATTAATTTCAACTGATGGCGCGCGACGTGCATTCTTAAGGCAACCATTTTAAATTACTTTCGTCTCGCTGTAAATGCAATTACAACAATGTGTTTCTCTCTCCATCGCACAAATATACACGCACTACACACACGTGCATACACAACACGCACACCTCACTCCGTCACTCCGAATACATAACGCACTACACTACATATATGATAATATAAAATATACGTACATAGTGTATTAGTGTCAACAATAATATACGACTGACGAAGACGATTGACGTTCGATCGAATAAGAGACGTGTTTTTTGCGGTTTGTCTACGATATAATGTATGGAGAACGCAAGACGTATAATAATTACTAATACAGTTGTTACGCGTCAGTGTTTTCCCCGCGTTTCCTGTTGACAAATATGGGTGAAAATACAGTGGTTGAGCCGTATCAATTTAAAAGTCGAACCAAAACTGTTAGTAGACGTTTCTCTTATATGAACCTGTATCTATATGTATATTGAAAGCTTTATGGCGCATAAAAATAGTTTCAACTTATAATATAATGTTATATTCTTATTATAGAAATAAATGGTTTTTTTTATTTGTTTATAATATTTGACAAACCGTTCTACAAATGTCCAGCTGACGTTAATGATTCGTTAATAATAACGTATCGCCTTACAAAACACATAATTTGTAGATGACATGTTTTTAAAATTTAAAATTAATTTCTAATATATTTAATCAATATTTACAACATAAAATGTTTATCTGATGTAGCCCCCGCCACCCTCCCAAGCATAGGAAGAATAGTATCAATAGTATTCCAAAAATGTATTTGTAATTTTATTAATATAGTGATATTATTAATTACACTTAAAAGTTAAGAAAATAGTTATTTATTTATTTTTTTATCCGCAAAACATTGTCCAATTTTTTATAGAATTCAATACATTTAATTAAATTTAATAATATTTTAAAATTTTCATGCACGCTCATTTTTCTTCAGTAAGTATTTTTCTTAAATAATGTTTTATTTTTTTATTTTTCTTAAAATGCAATGTATTTTAAAATTTATTGTTATCGTTTAACGCCAAAATGTGGTTTTCATTGTACGCTCTAAAGCGTATTCTTAATGCGCTCAAACATATTACGTCCCCTAAGCATATAGTTCCTGGAAGAGACTACTCCTTTTAATTCCTTTTATTTACAGCACTAATAATTTAGTGGTAGGTGCTAGATCTGAACATAAATATAATAATTTTATACATATCATATATCTTATTGTAGTGAAATAATGACATAACGATATTATATTATGTACATGATACGTTCATTAATATTTGCGAAAGCTCGAGATTTGTACGATTTGTTTACGTCTAAAAAATACAGAATTCTTTCATTCATAACGTTTTGCCAGTCAAATATCCATTCTATAACAAGCAATGAATAGTCCCTTGATATTTAGGTTTATGACTTACGCGAATAGACATACATTATTTTACTATTGAGAACGTGGAATACAAATTATTATTCACGCAAATTGTATGCGTATTGTAATTTTAAGCCTATATAGCTACATCATATATTATGAACGCACGTTACATGGGAATACTATTACCCCACCTCCTGTCAAAAATAAAATAATAATATCAGTTAACGTCATAACAGTGTAGGTAATAGGTGCCTATATGTATTCAGTTTATTGAAAAAAAATATGTCAATTTTTCGATTGCGTAATAAACGATAAAATTAACCCATAAAACACGTTTCGTATATACGAATAATTGTTGTTCAAATACTGCGTGACTAAGATTATTTATATATTGTTGTGTTCATACGACCATACTCTAAGAATGAAAAATATAAGAAAAATAAGGATATTATATACATGAGTAATGAGATATGTTTGTTTCCACATAATAATAATATTATATGCGCATTTCTCACAAATTCTCACTGCACCGCCGTGGTTACAAAATTTTCAATTTTCTTTTATAAGCCCGATGAGTTCCAAGATCTGGTACGTTGAATATCCGTATGAATAAAGCTGCTTAAAAATATGAAAACAAAATTGTTTTTATTAAATTGTATATTATAGTTCGTATAGTTTTCTTTGCCTATTCATACAAAAACTGTGGATATTAGAAACTCCAGCCGCGTATTTACTATAAATAAAATAAAAAATTAGTTAAATTAAAAAAAATTCTCGGATTCCTGTAAAACTTTTTTGGAGTATTTGCCTCAAAGAAATTAATTTAATAGTTTACAATATATATATAATATATACCTAATATATTATATATTATATATAGCCATATAGGAACGTAAACTTTGTCAAAAATCAATTATATGTTTCGATTGTATTTTTTAAGCAATCGTGAGTTCCAAACTCTCAATCTTTCTTTTTATTTTAATAAATATTTTCAGAGACAATACTCGATCATGAATAACAACAGACAAAAACTGTTTTCAAAATATAATCTGATAATATTAAATCCCAACAAAGTTCACTTCATACTAAAATTATATAGCAAAAATGAATTTTTTTTTTCTATTGTCGTCCAAAAAATGTAATATTTTTCATTTAAAATAATTCTCACAAAAACCGTCCAATGTGCTCTTAGAAATTAGTACAATATGCACAGTATTTCGAAACACTATTTAACTTTTTAACTCTTTCGACGATGTATTACTGTAACCATTATTACTATTAGGTTTAACTATTATAATTAATAAATAAGCATTGAGTGTGGTGTTATTTTTTAAACAGCTGACCGCCGCAGTAAAAAATTCAGAAAGTCGAAGTTGATTTTGGGTTTCTTCTACGGATTTTTCCTAAGCCTGAGTAAGTGAAACTAACTTTTTATTTTCCCATTGAACGTGTCCTTCTATTATATTTTTCAGTTCTCTACCATTTTGTAATTGTCGATTTAGAATTTACCAAACAGACCACTCATCTAATGGGCATTGTTATCGGTCTATTTTTGAGTATCGGCCACGCAATTTCACAACAGGTAAATCGATATACTTCAAATTTAGATAACAGCTTGTAATCGGCCATTTGCGGACAACGCGTGGACTTAAACATTTAATAAATTTATATTTATAATAACTGTACTCTCAATATAATTAATAATAGTAATAGATATACCTTTTATATTACGTTGACAGTACCGTAAGTGCATTACTCAAAAGTTACGAAAATATTCCACATGTTTTCATTATTAGAAACTTAACTTTCTTGACTAATGATAAATCTATCAACTAAAGTATTATAAAAAAAATTAACGAGGCTATTATAATGTAATAACGCATACTGAATAGTAAGTACTTAGGTAATATAATTTGAATAGCATTTAAATTTTTTTTTTTTATGTGTTTCATAATTTTACGTTTTTATGTTTTAAATTTACTATTATGCGCGCACTACATTATAAAAAAGCAAAAATACAAATTTTTAATATTTCACGATATCATAGTAATATTTTTATATCTTCATAGCTACAGAAAATTAACAACTTATAAATATATATATATATTAAGTATATACTATCGTATATTTAATTCTATATTTGAAATCTAAATTTTAATGTTAATATGAAATATTTAACTAATACTTAATTACTTATAAGTAAATATCAATTTAAAGATAAAGGAAGAATATGAGCAAAATTGAAATGTTAATAAACTAATAATCTCGTCTACCTTTTTAAATACTTATAAATATCAACCTATTACTTTACCTTTACCTTTTTTTTATTTATTCACTATATAATATGATGCTGAACATCAAATGAATTGAGGATTGATAAAAAAAATATAAGTGGTAAAAAAGCTATATAACGTATTATGGATTTTTTTTTTTTTAACAAAATCTATATAAAAACGAGTAAGGTAATCTACGTAAAAAAAACATATTGTATTTATATTCAAAAATATTTAGTTTTGAATAAACCGTCTAAATCTATCTGTGTATGAGTTTTAGGTAGTATCTTCGTGACCAAATATACTAAAAATATTTTTTTATTCAGATTTAAATAGATTTGTACCTATATTATAATGTAATATTGTTATTTCTGCATGTATATTATAGCAGGTATCAACAGATTATTGGCTTTTAAAAGTCGTTTACTGTAGATCCATTATTGGGGACAATATAAAATAAAACAGTATATTATTTTAACACCGTGAATTTTCCATTTAAAATGTAAAAATCTGTGACTTTGGATAAATCGGACCACAAATATATAGACAATATTTTAGTCTCGTAAAGTTCCAGATGGATGCCACCCAATGTCTTTTTTTTATTCATTAGATATACGGGTTTCAGTATATACTAACTTAGTTTGTTTGCACCTACAACCTACATAATATAAAGTTGTAGTTGAAATATTACATTCTACTGATCAATAGTTTGCATATTTATTTAATAATGTGACGCGTGTCGTATAAATAAATAATCCAAAATGAATTTTACCTTACAAGTAGGTAAAGATATTCAAAACATACATGCTTTATCGAAACAAAATATAAACATTGTTAAGAAACACAATTTACTTTTTTATGCAAACATAACGACATTTTGTCATGTATTTTAATAATCAACGTATACTCAATAACGACCACGTAATAACAATCATAAGAAGACGATCTACTTGTAACAAGAATCCAAATAAAATAGTCCTTAAGCTCCTGTCGGATATAAACTATTATATATCAATATTAAATATTATAATTTTAATGCGCAATATAATCGCAAATATGTATATAATGTATTTAATATAGTACTTCAAATTCATAGCTATGTGTGTATATATTTTCATTAAAATGCATACAATTTATTTTTATTTAAAATAATTTTATTCTGTTTAAAAAAAAATTAATCAGTTAAAAAACGTAAAATATTACCAATTGTGTAATTAATATATGATTTATAAGATACAAGGGTGTGTTAATTTTTAAATTATAATCCATGGTGTATTTTTAATTTTTATTTTGATATCCATTTCCTATACAAAATATACCTACAACATAATTGTGCGTATAAAGCTCCGATACCACGACCGAAAAAGTCTATGAAGCACAACAAATTTTATTTTTAAGAGTAATAAAGAGAGAAATGACTAAGACATTTTAAACGTGTGTTCACAAATTCTTAAGAATCGTGTACAAGTTCCTGCACAATATTTCAGAACGGCCAAAAACTGAAAAATAAGTTTATTAACGTAGGAAAGAGTAATTATCTATTTTTCTTGCACACTAATAAAGACTAAAACAATATTGTTTTATAGTCAAATCACTAACTATTGTGATTTCATAAGTATCGAGTTTTTTTCTAGGTAATATAGTAGGTAGGTATTATGTCATAAGTTATTCTCATTTCTATGTTTTTGGTCTAGCAAATACTTTTAAACTTAGACATTTTTCATAATTGTATTGTTATGTTATCAAAATACATATTTGATCATATTTTACATATTGCATTCATTATTTCGCGATAAATTTAGAATTGTAGAAGTGAAATTATCTAAATTTATTGTACCAATTAAGTCTTTGATTTCAAGTAAGTATTGTTGATTACACACAAATTGTAGGCGTGGGGCTTATTTTGGGTTTAGAGAAGCTGAACACTTTCAATAACTAATATGTTTATGAACATTTTTATTCTTAATTTATTTTTTTACGACAAAGTAAATACTCATTCACAGCTTTCACATTAATTGTACGTCATTATTCAAAAAAACTAACAGTTTGTAAAAAAAATAGCAACTGCTGTTTGCCACCTGTTGGTTTCTATAAATAGTTATAAAAAAATTCATTGAAAGCATTGTGTTTTGTGATTTAGATATAATTTTATCTCAAAAATAAATAGCGTTGATTTTATTCAAATGTAAATGATAAAAAAAAATGCAATGTTACGAGGAAGACTACTAAAACCGTATTAAATTATTATAAATAAATTAACTCGTTGCACAGGTCCGGTGTTTGGGGCTTTTAGCGATGCCGACGTTCTGTGATAAGTCCGGCCAACGAGTATTAGTGACCATGGTGTTTGCGTACGTTATGGCCGGACCTTTAAACAACATAATGAGAAACGGATCCGAAGTGATCAGAGTGTTCACCTGTTCTAGTGCATTGGTGTATAATTTGACCAAGACCCGATATGAACTCATGTTCAAACCATTTCAGGAAGCACTATTTAATTTGAAGGTATAAAAAATTGCTATATATTTTAATAAAGTATTTATTTAAAGAATTAGTTATATAATTTATATTAATACACAAACACAGTTTACCAAATTACGTTTAAACGTATAATTATAATACAATGCCTAGTTTTTTGATCAAATTGTACGCACACGATACCTTATAATCGATTTAAATATAGTTATTCTGTAGCAACCAGATCCTCCCGGTTCCGAAATAAAAGTCTGAATAACGCACTTCCGTGGATTTTTGTGACATTGAGTTTAAAAATATAAACAACTATAATATTATAAAAACAACATAGATATCTTTCCCATAAATATTTTAAAACAATTCATAATAGGTAATATTATGCAATAAAAATAAAATAATCAACAATTTTTTCATAATAAAAATAATAATTTCGTATAATAAGCTGTGTAACATATTATAATGAAATCAATACTTCTAAATGTTGATATTTTCATACTTGTTGAAAAACGCCAAAAAGGATCAATTAATGAATTGAGTTAAGGCTCAAGTATATGGGCAAAAGCTCTTTAATAAATTAATAATCGTTTTTCAGTTAATTTAATATTTCTACTGTGCAAGCGATATTATGCTAGGTAATTTATACCGGAATATTATTCGCATACTGTAGAAAAATATACGTTAATCATTACCGTAATGGCTAAAATTCTTTGGGGAATATACAACACAACTTATATAATTCAATTATCGAATCGACCAAACTGAACTCACAGAAAATAATTTAATCCACCTGCTTGTTGTGCAAAGTGTAAAATTCGAATCATGTGTGCCGTCATTGACTGTCTCATGTGTGCAAGACTTTGATTGATCTTCTGTCCAGACAATGTTATTTTTTTTTTTCGTAAAACCTCTGTGTAAGTTTATATAGCAATTCGATTATTTTTTGTTAATTTAATACTTCTTAGTTATTAGTATTAAATCAGTTTTTCCCTAACATCATACTCATAAACATACAACTTAAATGTACACACGACTAGCTACTCGTAAATCACTCGACAAAGTCGAAATGTTATCGATATAATATAATTATAATAGATAATATTATTATCTCACGTACGCTTTAATACTGCCCGTGCTTTTGTGAACGCAAAAATAGTGATAAAAATTGCTCTATTTACAATAAATAATCAATTTTCAGAATCAAATCACTAATCTCACCTCTATAGTTAAATCAATGAAAAATATATTTTATGTTTCTATTACATACAATATGAAGTTATCGTTTATTTTGAATAAGATTATTATAATACTATCTAATTAATCAGTAATCACTTTTATACTTTCGTAATATATTACTGTATTCAGAATGCCTACATTGTATTCTTAGTAAAACGATTTTCTTTGATGGTTGTGTATTTGTTAAAATGACTATGCAATTAAATATCTCGACATAAATATTATTCACTTTTGGTTAATGTTTTTTTTCTCAATAATACTTAAATCTGTAAATTACACTTACATACTATATTATTGTAAAATTATAAAATCTTAGAGCTATATAAATTTCTTTACACAGCGCACGCATAATTTCACGAAAAATAACTTACAATCTAATATAGTTTCTGTATGTTTAATTTTAAAAAGCTGTAACCTACAAATTTATGTCTATTGGATATACTATTGTAACGACATAATAATAATATAAGTGAAAACTTCATAGACACAGTAGCAATACAATTCTACATAAATTCCCGTGCTATGCGATTCGCGTTTATGTTTACGACTGCGATTCCAATATCCCAGTTTCTCCGAGAACTTAATAAAATACAAAAAAATACAACAAAAAGTACATCCAAGTACAACGGACGTTAAATATTCCGGGTTGGCTCTCGGCCCGGATGCATTTCTTTAGTGAATAATGGGTTTTTATCCCTTTGGTATACGATTACCGCTGTACTACACAATACATTATTATTCCGTTTGATATTATACGTTATAATATTCGGAGGAAGCGTTCGCGACAAACGCGTCTCAAAAATTTTGCAAAAATACAAAGCCTCGGGTCGTTTCTAATCTCCGGCATGAAATGTGTGCGCGAGACGTAGATATAATATCGTTTATGACATAATATAATTATTTTCACTGTTGTAAAATATTTGTTTGTCAACAAAGATGGCAGCCATTGGATAAAAATCGTATACGTAGAAACAATACACGTTTTGAAAGTCCGAAATCTGAGTACATTATAAACGAAACGTTATCCTTATTCCTTGCGCATAAAAAAAATCTTCTAAATCACAAAAAGAGCTTTCTGTTACTGTCAGTTAATTAAACAATCCGCTTCTTTGATTTGCAATGTGTAAACGCGTATTTTTTTCTCCGTTTTTTTATTTGGTCGACTGTTGTTTATTTTGTTAACTTTAGACAGTTTTACATTAGTAGTATGTTTGGATGAAAAAATAAACTTAAAATATACTAACATTAATACACAGTTTTCGGAGATATTTCAATACAAAATATCCTACTATTCGGAATAATAAGATTTGTAATCATTGAATATATTTTTAATTGAATTAATCGATCCAACGAGTATATTATGATCGATTAACATTTAAAATTCCCTATACAAATCTGAATATTTTTTTACTGTTATACTTTAGATTTAAACATTCAACATTAAAACATTATGTTATCAATAATAACAATAAGTTAGGGCTGCAGTTACTTATAAAAATCAGTACTTTCATTACTTTAATATTCGGGAAAGATACCAATAAAATGTTGAAATATATATTACATATATTCTTGCAAGTTGTAGGACGTTTTTGGTAAAAATGTCCATTTTAAAAAAAATAGATAGAAATATGACTAAGCACAAAAAAATAATTGTATACCTAATAGTTTGAGTCTTCCAGTATAAATTTTTATTTTTATTTTTTTGAATTCATTAAAATTATTAATCCCAAGTTATCCATTACTTATATTAAACGTTATATCATTGATTATATTAATACCACTATATTTGTATGATACATATTATTGTACTTCATTGTTTATGATATGAATACTGTATTATTGTAAATATATACAGTTCATTGAAACTCGTATATATTCTATATAAAGACGTTTATACGCATTTTGTATCGAATTAAAACAATCATTATAATTTACTTAAAGATACTTTGATCTAATATCTAAGATAATGCTAAAATAAAACGATAAACATGATCGGGAAAACCAACATACAAGGTATTCTATCGCAATTTTCGTGTCAATTATTACTCTACTTGGTACTATAATAATATATTTAAATTGTGTTTACATTTTCTTGTACAAATAAAATTAAAATTTTGAAATTATTCAACTATGACTAAATTAATATTGTCAAATAAAAATAAAAGTATGTTAATTGTGTCTTAATAGACAAATTTATACAAATAACACATGTACGATGAAGTATAATTTGAAACAAAAATTCATTAGCCATTAACGAAACATGTTTTATTTACTTGTGAAACTGTATTATATTAAAAAAGTCAGCCATTTTTATTTGTTTAAATTAGGTCTGAGTAAATATTACTTAACTCTTCTTATATTTCTATATACGTAATAGATTTAATAATTAATAAATACACGTGTCATATAGATTTATTCATATTATACATATTATATACAATATGTTTTATTTTCTAAAAATATGAATGAAAAATTCCATATAGATTATCTTCAAATAAATAAATATTAAATTTTATTGTAACATTGTTCTGACATATAGTATAATAAAGATACTATTCCAATATAAAGTATTAAATTATTTGTAAAATTAAATAGTTTAACATAATAATATGTTATTTCTTATTTTTGATCAAGGCGACAATGCTATTAAATATAAGATGAAAATAAACCTAAAACTGAAAGTCTATAGTATATTATAGTACATTTTACAATGATTAACATTCATAAAAAATATATTATATATCTACTATCTATTTATTTTTATTATATTATTTACCTATATACTAAAGTTATCAAAAATACTAAATCATCGTTATTCTAATCCGTTAAAAATAAACGTCATAACTCAAAATTGTTATTTTTAATCATTGTCACAAAATATTTTACACTTATACCACGGCTATGTCGTTATAAGATTATAATATAGTTGTGAATTAATGTCAACATGTCATCATGTTTGTTAATAATTTTAGGCTGAAACAAACGAGATAAAAGAAACCATAAACTCCATTAACGATGTGATCGATCCAATTCGACAGGAATTCGAATCAGACAGCGACAGTATCGAACTACACGAAAGAAATGACTACTTAGACGATCTACAAATGGTTAGTTACAAAATAAACAGAACAAAATATTAAGTAATATTGTTATTATGATATAATTTCGACCTCAATTAAACACGTCTTTTATTTGTAACGTCCGGTTTTAACAAAGTTTTCTTACGCCATTTAAACAAAAAACATTAATAGAAAAAAAAAATCAAGTGTCATACCTACAATATAATATTGTTGTTTGCCTTTATGTATATCGTTTACGGCGAACATTAATAAAAATCTCATTTGAATCGTTCACAAATTTCAGCCGATTTTTAGCTGCGAAATTGAACAGCTGTTATGTTTTTAATTTCAACAAATTTTCATTTTAAATCAAAAAGTAAGTTTTGGTATCAGAATAATTTATTGATTGACGATTATATAATATGCATGACGAATATTGTATATATACACATACATATATAATAAAGTTGTTTATATATATATAACTTGGGCGAGTTATCCAGATCTACACATCATGTTCACATTTTGTTTGTGAATACAATTTCAAAAAAATCGTATGTACATGTCATTATTAAAGCAAACTCGCGACAATGACGTGTAGAGGTACTTTTTATTTTTAATTAAATATTTTATTTACGACAGGTTACGAATTTCAAACAAAAATCCTCACGTTTTTCTACACTATTAAAATTAAAATTAAAAATATTTATTGTATCGCGTTGGCGTATTTTATTTGATTAAATAAAAACATTACGGCATATTATTAATACTTTAAAACGAAATTCCATTACTCAAAATCTAACTGACACAAACACCGTCAAACATTTTGTCACCGATCTCATGTCAACATTCCACATTTAATGTAAAACTATGAACATAATGTTATTATTATATCTGTAGGTATTTTGTACCTGATAAGCAAAAGCCATATTTTAATATTTCAGGAAAAGTGAAAAATTTCAATATCATTTTTTTTTTTTTTTTAATTTCATTATATACATCAATTTTTAAACACATAATACTATAATTTTGGTAATAAATAAAACTATAAGGTAATCATATCATAATAATTTATTTGTCTTTTATAAAAACATTAATTTATTCATTTAAATATTACGTATAGTAAACATACCATTATTATTATAGATAGTACTTAAATATTTTTGTTCTAAAACATGAAGCTTTTCTACTTGAATCCAATATGTTTTTATATGGTTTTTAAGTTTAAAACAGATTCTTAGTTAAAATTATCAGATTGTATACAGTAACATTATCGATAAAAGATCTAAATCTAAAAAATTTGGATTTGGACCCTAACCCGTTGCAGAGAAGCAACTTTAGAATTAGATCATTAAGTTTTAATTTAATTTTTCAAAAAATAGTTTATCGTTTTATACTCAAAACCAACAAGATAAAACTACACGTAGCGAAAATGTAAGTAAGAAATAAATTCATACCTTATTCATTCTGATAAAAAAAATTACTTAAACCCTACTACTTTTCTCGTGTACATACGATATATTATTATCATGCAACTGTCACTACTACAGACTTTTTTTGGGGAATTTACGATATTTTTCGATAACTCGCATTTCGACTCATTCTCTTGTCGATTCACATCTCTGCCTAGTGCATATCTTATTATTTAGTGGCCAAAATGAAAACATCACAACCCACAATAACGTGTGATAATAAATCAAGTTAGTTGTAAAATTATATTTTATTAGTGCCTATTATTTTCTTTTAGTTTCGCGGGTATATTCCATGCATTATTATTTTATTATACATTTTTTATTTGTTTTCAATTAGAAAAATAAAAAAATAATAACATTCATAATCTTTTACATATTATACACGTTCTATATTTATTTACTCTTTTAACACTAGATTCGTCCCAAATCTATAGCATATATAGTGTATATGAAATGCTCATTTGCTAAATTGATACAAACAGATTGCGTTTTGATCTAATTGTTTTCAAACGAAACTTAATTAAATGTTACATTGCGTATGACTTAAGCTCGATGGCAGCTCATTGTTACATTGTTGTTTTAGAGACCATCAAAAATGTACAATGCAAAATCGTCCGAGCATACCGAAAATATGTACAAAATACCGGAGCCGAGCGAAGTGGAAATAAAGTACAGAAATAAATTACACAGAAAGTGCAAAGGTTAGTTAACATATTATACAGATGAGTCGTGTGTTTATATATTATGACGATTATACTAGACTCGCGGAACGCACGAATATCCTTGTTTATTTCACGGAGTGCGTTAACCGAAAATAGTTCCAATATTATAATATTATAATTTATACGTAATAGCCGAAGAAAATTCGAGATCTAAAATGTAATAATTGTACTTTGATTACTTTTTTATTCGATATAAAATGAGGATTGCAAACTATATAATAAATTGTCGTCCAAACAGCAGTTTAAAAGTAGCGATATAAAAAAAAGTAACAATGGTACGAGTCTTAAGACGTTAAACTGAAAACAATAAACAATAAATAAACCATTGCGCCGAGTCGATAAAAAAAATTGTCGTGTTCTATAACATAACAGCGCGAGTAAAGCATTCGAATTTTAAAGTTTGAAACATTACTTTAAATTAAATTTTTTTAGAAACGAAACGGACATAATAGACAATATCAGAATATACGAGTGTGTAAAAAAACAAACAGAAATCATTTATATAATATATTTTAGAAAAATATAGATCTATCCGCCAAAGACCAATTTCGAGTATAGTCAAAAAGCGTAGGAAGAAAAAGCAAACTTTTAAATGCACAGATCAATTTATATCCACGACAGCATGCCCGGGCGGATAGCATTAAAAGTTTAGCTGGTGGTCGTCACTCGTTGATAGTTTATAATACATTCGTAATCGAATATTTAAAGAAAAAAACAATTATAAAGTTTTAAAAACGGGACACCCACACATCGTTGAAATGTTTTCACGGTAACAAACCGTATAAGTATACATTTTTAGTTGGCGTGAAGTGCGACAATTCAATTTTTTTTCGAATTTTTCCTCGATGGCGCTGGAGTAATTCTTCTTCATTGACGTATCGACCTGGTCGCTTCAGGTGACTAGGAAACATCTATACGGCCGTAATTCGATTTTTATCGCATATAATACTTTTATATACATTTCGTTTATTGATTGGATTTATTTTCTTCGGAAAAATGCAAGTCGAGCTCTCCTTAACGGTGTTTATGAGTAAAGGGTTCGGCGAATGTTAACTACTTATTGTTTATTATTTTTTAATATCGTTTGCAGGCATCATCGATCGAGCGGACGAGAAGTGCAAGGCAGCGTTTCAAAACAGTTACGACAAATGCAAGAACTCCGTACACTGGTCCGTGAACTGGGCCCTGTGCTGGCCAATGCAAGTCACTTTCGTCTGCAATCTTGCACCATGTGAGTAAAACTTTAGATAAACTTCGTCCTTTTTTTATCTTCATCGGTTATCGCGATTAAAAAAACACGAAATTGAGTTATAGATACCTCATAATAATTACGTCACATCTGTCATTGTATCGTTTGTAACAATGGGCTGAATATACTGATTTACGCATAAGATTTCCAGAGCTTTATAACTCTAATATTCGTATAGTACGTCTGAATTCGGCGCTCCCTTATGTAGGTATATTATATGTATACTTATATTGTACAATCATTTAAATTTGAGACTGTCCACAACGTATTAACTTAACAACATCACGAAAATCAATATTTATTTATTTTTTAATTAAATTAATTAATTAGTCTAATTATTATATTCTACATTTTTATACACTGCAAGTGCCTATATCGTGTAAATAAATTATATAAATTAATTATACATTATTATTACCGTATTGACATAAATGAATACATGATATTTTACATTAATACATTTAATATTGTGACTTGTGTTATAAACTAATTATTGAAAATTTGTAACAAAAAATTCAGTACAACATTACTGCAGTCCGTAATATATGGATTATATAAATTTAAGACTCGGTGGAATAAAACTGATGATAATATATGAACAGTAGCCGATGGGATCAATAACTAGTAGATTCAATATATTTTACCTTTTTTCAAAACCAAAATGTTTCGGCGAAATTGATAAATCCCTACTATAATGATATCGCTATAATGGGTTACTATCTAGAAAGTTTTTAAAGAGAGTAGTAGGTCAAATGCTCAATAATTACTTTTTTTTTTATTTTGTCTCCAGCTACACGACAAGTATAGACTACAGTTTATAGCTTATACTCCATACCTAAAAATTAACGAAGTATAATAATAAACATATTTTATGTAGTCACGAATAAATGTAATAAATACCGACTTATTTAGTACCTGGATAGAATATTTGAGTAGTATTAAAATAATGTTTTTTTTAATAATTAGGTACGCACTTACTTCATTATTTTAATAATAATTGTTAAAAGTATCTATTACACAACAAAGTGTCAGATAATATAATATGCTAGTACCTAGCATATAGTATTACAATTTTAATTATATTAAAAATGTGTTAAGATAATATTTTACTCATTTATGCTGTTTTTGTTATACTTACAGTTATTAATATAGTATATTTTTTACACAGAATAATAATAAATTTCTAATATATTCATTTTATTATCAAAGTGAATTGAACTATTATAACCATAATATTTAAAGGTAAAAATATTAACATTTCTTTAAGTTGAAAATGTAGGGAGGGGGTGTAGGATTATACGTTCGAACAACTCGAATGTATGACCCTCGCAATAATATACCACACCATATTAATATGCTATCGTGATGCAGTGTTTGGCGGTGGAGATGTATGCAATTCCGGAAAATCGGTGAATTCCGGTTTCGGTAAAGGATACGTATATCTGACAAAGTCCAAGGACGAATTAAAACGAGAATTCCTGCACGTAAAAGTCAATTACAAATTGAACAAAGTGAAAATAATGGTAATGTTCGCGCATTTGGTTAGACTATAATTCTATTTAATATAGCTCATTCGATTTCCGCGGCTCATATGTTATTATATGCGCGACGTCATCATCAATACGAAACGCGCGTTGAGACGTATTATAGATCTTTATAGATTTAAACAAATTTAATTTTTATTCACTTTCTGATGATTTCATATAGTGTACGCTTCTAGTACACTTCAACAGAAACTACAAATAGCTAATAATTGTTATATACTAATATTCTTCATTTTTTAAACGAAGTGTAATATTGGTTTATTAATATTCAAATTAAGATATGGCTAAATTAAATTGTATAAGTATGTATAGGAATAAAAGGGAGGGGGGAATTTTTACACATTTGGGCAATCCAACTTCGCAAAAGACAGACCGTTTCATCAGATTTGTACGCCTTACGTACTGTCTGGTCGGAATTTCTCTGAAGGTCACTTATACCACTCGATTGACGACATTGTTTATAATTGTGTGTAATTTCCTGTTACTCAGAGCAGTTTGGGTCAAAAATAAGTATGCTAAATTGCTACAAAAAAAAAAAAAAAAAAACAAGCCAAATAAGTCACACGCACAGTAAATAGAAAAAATGTATACGTTTTATCTCAATATGATTGAGAATTAAAAAATGTTCAAGTCTAAGCATTTGTTGAATACCCAGCGTTGCATAGCGTTCTTGTTCAAAATTTCTTGACTTACTCCGTGTACGCACAGTCAACAAGTTTTCAGATAAAATTTAAAAAATAATAATTATTACATTCACCCAAACGACTAGCCGCCGTCTGTCGGGAACAATAATAAATTATTCTAAGCCGTCCAAACAATAAGTTGTTCGTGTTTTGCGCTTGGTTATACAAGATGAATCGTTTAATGTAAAATTCTCATAATATCAGAAATATTACTAAAAATATTTATGTTACATAATCTTAACTCGTAATAAAATAATACTTTTAGAAAAAAATTACATTTTTAATATTTTTATATTTTAAGTTTTTACTCTTTTGAAAGACAACACGCATCTTAATTTCATATGCATACACAATTCTAGTGAACTTCTAACTAAAAAAAAAATTTTTTTAGAAGTGTTGTTTTTACAACTTGAAAAATAATATAATATAATATAATATTCAAATATTTTTTGAAATAAAAAGTGGCTTACGTTGAATGTATCACTCGGTATACAACTAAATTATTGTATACGCAGTATACGCATACACTCGCATCTGTATGTAATTCAACGCAAACGCCGTGCTCGTATTGCAGCTAGACACTCCAAAAACGGAATCAACAAGAAATACAAATACACAAAACTATTTTTACCACAAATAGCGCAGATATATGTAGATAATAGATACACGGAGATGTGCGCAATGTATACCTTCAATATATTATAACATGTATATAGGTGTACTACACGTGTATAGGGACACGGAATCCGATTAAATATCAACGCTTCTTAGGTTCGATGTGGATGTGCGATTTGTCGAACGAGGTGTGAAAGACAGTCGGAGACACTAACTCGTATATATAGTGTAGTCGCACATAATGACAGAAAAAAACATTCGAGTCGTTCGTAATTCGCCGGACGAATTGACTGCAATGTGCGTAGGCATACATAATATAGCGACGCCCATAGTATTATACTGTATGTAACTATATATAAATAATGAATGCCGTGTGCAAAGTGAACGGAGACTTTTATTTCTTCGAATTTCGAAAAACACGATTATTTATTCAAAACGTCTATCCGCTCTTATTCTGGAAATTTCGACCACGCCAATAACCCAAAAACGAACCGTTTCTGTCACTGCATAATTTACATCTACGATTTCGATGGTAGCCGATGGAATCGCTACGGTCGAGACGCCTGCCACGAGATTATAATAATTTCAATAAAATTAAGAACAGCTGATGTTTTGGGCGTCTAAACGTCAAAATCATCTGGTGATTAAAAACCCATTTTTTTTTTCGTCATGGAGACTATTTTTTATAACGGGTATTTTCGCATTAGGATATTTTATTCATTAAAACGCGTAAATGATTATTATAAAAAACGTGCCACAATAATATAAATTAAATTATTTCGTTTTAATTTCTATAATCACCAAATATCAAATGAAAAATAAATAACACTCTCAATAAATAAAAACCTGTTACTGTTATCAAAGCGTATAAAACATAAAAGCTAAAAAATTATCGGCCTTTAAAAATGTATATATTTTTTCCACACGTATTAATATTGCCAAACACTCGTACATTTGAATGCATTTACCAATAATATTTCATCTGTTCGTCGCGTCATTAAAACGTTGAACAATTCCGGCCGTGTACTTATTGTACATCATAATATTACGTGAAATCTATTTCGTATAATACATTTCATTGATTTGACTTCTATGCGTTTGAAAAACGTTCGATAAAAAAAAAAAAATTGTTACCCAAAGAGATGGATACACGAGATAAATTTACGATGATAATAAAATATACATACGTTGTTGCGCCTGGCTTTTTTTCATTTTTATAATTTTATTTTAAGACAGCAATTTTCCCGAACAACGCGAAAACGAATAATTCTGTTGTAGGTTAAACGAGCTATACAGTTGCTTTTGCTTTCGAATATCGCAATCGGCGGTCGGAGGTCATCGTGGTTTTCCGGTCGCTTATCTACTCGGGCGGCGCACAATTCGCCGATAAACGCGTAACGACTGCTACTTACATTTGAGGTATATAGGATGTTCCCGCGGGTTAAGTTCACTGCCGTTGCAATTAGCGATTGCGTTATGCGCGAGCTGTGCGTGTGCCTTCGCAGACGAAAACCTTAACACCGCTAAAAATATAATATGTACGCGCGATGACGATGTATACCTGTAGCGTTATAATCACATGTGTATACGTATAATCAACGCGTGTATAAACACAACGTGTGAGCCGGCAATTAGCCGGTATACATTTACGCGCTTCGTCCCGGGCGAATACGTCGAACGGGCTCAGGGGCTTAGTTGTGGATGGGGGGGGGGCGGTATGGCTACCGCAGTGATGATATTATTTTCGCACTAAATATTATCGTTTCGCGATCGCGGCTTAACCGCGTGAATCCCACGCACACGTCACCGTTCGAAAACCGTCTGACGTCTTAAGGTCGTCGTGTTATGCCCGTGATTAACGTCCCAAATATTATCATCGTTATTCAAATAATATACAAGCTCGTGTGTCGCACGTGCTACGCGGTGTCTAACGTGATGAGATTATTGTTATCGCATTACGCGCGATGAAAAATCCCAGTGATGGGCTTAATGCCCGCGGGACGAGCGATTTGATAATATTTTGATGTACGCGGAGATTAACTCACCCAGCCTCGTGTTTTTGCCCGTGTCCTTATGTCGTATAATATGACACACGCAGCCGGATCAATATCGCGACGCTTACGACATGACCCGCGACATGATGATGGATTTCCGGGAGAAAAGACGGGCGGCCGAGTTCGTGTTCGTGTGCATGCGACGTCTGCTGGCCTTTTCGTTCCTCAAAATACTCTTGGAGTGAGTGCGTCTATTTCTCCGTAGCGATAGTTTGCGATTGTATTATATTCGCCGCTGTATTGTTATTGTCCGCAGCAGTCAGAGTTACATGCACAAATACCTGACGGACATCGAACACGACAACACGTACGTGACAAGGTATTACCGGAAGATCGACGCCCGGCGGAAAAAGACCGGCAAGCACACGTTGCTGCCGCTCAAGAAAATCGAAAAGAGCAAAATGGTCGACTTGAGGAGCTACAAGCTGGTTGACCGCGAGTGTGATCACCTGGTGGGTATTATACATTCCACTTCCGGTATTGTCCCATCCCATAAACAAAGCTGTAGTCGTAGTCTTTGTAAAACAACGGCCGGCTAATCTATATATATTTTCACCTCAGACGCGGTGTAGTTCGTACGACGCACAGCCGAATCTGTTTATTAGGTATAGCTGTAAATTTGGTACAATATAAGTCGTATTGTACGTCCATCAAAATATGGTGTTCACTGTGAATCATAAACAAATTGATTACCATAATATAATCTTTTGTCGTTTTCGTCGTAGCTACGAGTCTAATATTTTATTACGTTTTTTTTCCTTGTCGTTAATCCTTTATCATTTTGTTATCGTGATTTTCTTTATAATATTATAAAAAATAATTCGGTCATAAAACAGTAAACAACTTCATCGGCTTTTATTATTATACTTCTCTTCCCAAGTCCCAATCGCGATATCAAATAATTGGATACAAAAATAATACAAAAGACCCAGAGTCAACAATATAATACCTATACAATAAAATAATATTTTTTTTCGCATTTTTATATTACACTGATTTAAATGCTTATAAAATGCATAAGCTGTTTTTAATGAATTTTATAAAAACAATGATGTCAATAATATTTTGTTTATATCTATTATAATCTAATAAAATATAAATATTTATTCACTTTTTTTTTCCTAGATATATAACAATAAACACTAATGGAGTAAATATTATATTTATATAATGTGCTTTGGTCTAAAGAAATTATTTGTATGAACAAAATAATTATTAAATTAAAAGTTCAAACATAAAATATTTATATCACAAAGTATAAAGTATAACTTTTAACGGTTTTCTCATTTCTTTTATAGGTAATATATACTTAAAATGTTAATTTAAAACTTCAATTATTATAAATTTTGTAGTTATTATGTCATTCTAAGGCCATCTTAATAACTTGATACAATGGATATTCGCCTTATGGTTGTAAAATATAAAACCCCAAGTATAATATTAACTATAGATGAACTAATGAATAAAAAACTGATTTACTAAATTTAGTACATTTTATGCATATTTAATAATTAACTTTTTAGTTAATTAATCTAAATATTATCCTTAAATCTTTATGATAAAAATACATATTAAAAAATTAGCCTCAATCCTCCTTATCATATGTTAATTATTTAACAGCCACTGACAACAATTTTGATGGGTAATTTTCATACACTGTTAAGCTTAACAAATACTTGTCTCTTTATTATCAGATTAAGCCTCTTCCTAAAGAGCTTGCAATTAAAACAGTTTTTTGAGTTACGAGTGTTGGTTTTACAATAAAGTAAAATAATTATGGTTTGAGCTTGTGTTTTTGTTTAATTCCAATATTATTTTTATATTAGTATTTCAAATACCTATCAAATAAGTCAGAAAAGCACATTTTTCATACATATTTTTTTTTTTTACTTTGAATAAAACCGTAGAAAAAATATTTTCTTATTCAACTGTAGTATTAAAATATTCATATTTTTATTTTTATTTTTTTGTTTTAAACTATGAATACTTGTATTGAAATTAAAATTAATAAATTTGGATTCGACCTATAACCTATTATGGTTAAAAAATAAATATAAATAAATGTCTTAATATTGACAATCGTAATATGAATTGAAAACTAACGGATAAACATAACAGGGATATAAAGTGTTCTAAACTTTTGTTTAGAACCTAAAACATTATTCCTTTGGAAATTTCACTGCAAAATGTATTTTAACTATTTTTATACATCCCTCTACATTTCTTCGTGGTATCTGTTAAGCAATTGTAATAACAAGATATTAGATTAAAAAGCAGAACATTATCGTAACATATTATTATCTTAGGTACAAGTTTATCGGCGATAAACGAATGCAAAAATACATTTTCCCGTAGCACAAATCGCAATCATTTTTACTCTTTCCTTTTATTATATGGCGTTGCTAGATAGTATACCCATCATAAAATCAAAATGAATTTAAAACAATATTTTCTCCTTTCCAAGACTTATCATTACATAATTACAAACTTCATAGTATAATAATTATTTAAAAAAAAAAAAATTAATAGCATTGAATACAACTTAAGACCATCCTACCGCTGCTTAAATCCAATTTTCGTAGATGACATCATAACAACACGCAGTTTGACGTTACACCTCCAACACGTTCGCCGTGGATTAGTCCTTAGTCCTATCCCAAAACATATCACAGTGAGTTTTCGTTTATGTAATACTATAATCGTATATCATACATACAACTCTGATGGGGTTTGTTTGATGGATAATATATACGCCCTTGCTAACATGTGAGTATGATGTTATTATTGTGACATCATACCAAACTCAATCCAGTTTAATTAACAAAACCCGAAACGTAATGAGTAATGACATCCGTACGACGTTAATACAATCCTAAGCTGAGAATAATTTATGTGTGTCTACCTAAGCTTTTGTATAGAAATCTGACGCATTTTCGTTCCATTCTGCTATTTATATGATATAAAGTCGGTATAATTTAATTATATGCGCGTACGCGTCCATCGCACGAGGTGAAATTGAAATAACAATGAATTATATAAAAACAAAATTACTTTTCATCTTGAAATATTTTCCAAACTTTTTGTCAGGCGTACAATAATATACGAATTCCCGTGGCACATCTTGTCAGACTCGAAAAAGTGAGAGACAATATTAAAAAAAAAAAAAGGTTGGATGTGCTTAGAAAAACAAACCGGCGATAAAAGGATGACAAAAACTTATATCAAATTATATGTATTTAGCATGCAGTGTGTAAATCCAATGCATCCATACAAAAGTAATACAATTTATTATAATATCGATAACACTAATATATGCATATAAGTTATAAATTATAGTATAAACGTATATGTAGTTGATCCGAATTTAGTTTAATAGTAATAGTGGTAGACGATCATTGATTTCGGAAACAGTTTAAGATAACAGGATACCAGATTATCTTGTAAACCATAAGTACGATATTATCCCGACGCGAGATATTATTCGGTAATAAATTTCAATGATATTATAAGTGAATACTGAATTACGATAGCATGGCGTCCAGGACAGGCAATATAGCTACACCGGTGTCGTGAATATCTTTCCAGTTATCTCAAAATAATATTATAATTATGTTTTGTTAAAAAAAATATAAGATATCATCATAAAACATACCTATTATATTATTGTATGACAATTTTTACCTCTGTCTCTACAATTTATGAATTCAATTTTTATAGTAACTAAGAATTAATTGGCCTTTTTTTAAATGTATATAGAATAAACAAATATTTAAATATTTTCATTTAATGAGTTTCATGTATAGGAGTTGGAAATACATTCAATATTTAATCCTTAATTTTGGTTAATATAGTCATTAAATTTTATTACTGTACATTACATTTAAAAACTATTATAACTTGAAAGTTTTTATAAAATAAGACAGTAAATAGTACTTCTCGCAGGCTATATAAGACTCGAATATATTTAACCTCGCTCAAGACTATTACACGATTATTTATCTGTTGTTTGTTGATAAAAGCATAAATTTATCAAACGAATTCCTAAGTAAAACATTAATAAAAAACATTTTATACTGTAATATAATCTATAATATAAAAATGAATCGCAAAATGTGTTGGTGAGCGCATAACTCAACAACGTCTGGACCAATTTGGCCAAATCTTTTTTTCAAATGTTCGTTGAAGTTCAAGGATGGATTTTACGGCGAGAAAAATTAGAATTATTGCTGGAAAAATCCTAAAAATAGCCCTTTTCTTTTTCTAATACAAATGATTTGTAACTAAAACGTAGTCAATTTGAGCTTTATTGCTATGGTTACGCTTTATTTATTTTATTATTTTTAAATAAATAAAACAATTCGTACGGCTTAAAAGGATTTGACTTCAAGTCATATCAAATTTAAAAAAAAAGTTAGAAGTATGTATTTGAAACTCTTATGAAAGTAACAAATGATGAAACTGGAGGGATTTACTTCTTAGATGCACCTGGTGGTACAGGAAAAACTTTTTTGATTTCATTAATATTAGCAACAATTCGCTCACAAAATAAAATTGCACTTGCACTCGCTTCGTCGGGAATCGCAGCAACTTTGCTTGAAGGTGGTCGAACAGCCCATTCAGCACTAAAATTGCCATTAAATATGCAAAGCAATGAAACTCCAACCTGCAACGTTTCGAAGAACTCTGCAATGGCAAAGGTTTTGCAGCAATGTAAATTGATTGTTTGGGATGAATGCACGATGGCACATAAAAAATCTTTGGAGGCTTTGGACAGAACCTTAAAAGATCTACGGAGCAATAATAACCGATTTGGTGGTGCAATGATTTTATTAGCAGGAGATTTTCGTCAAACATTGCCGGTGATTCCACGATCAACGCCAGCTGATGAACTCAATGCATGTCTAAAGTCCTCCAGTTTGTGGAAACAGGTCAAAGTACTTCATTTAAGCAAGAATATGCGTGTCGAGTTGCAAAATGACCAATCTGGAAACATATTCTCTAAACAACTCATTGACATTGGTAATGGCAAATTTCCTATAGACATGTTGACTGGCTGCATTAACTTTCCTCAAAGTTTTTGTCAGTTAACTCGATCAAAAGATGAACTTATTCAGAAGGTGTTTCCAGATGTTTCTCAAAATTACAGAAACCATGATTGGTTGAGCGAACGAGCTATACTGGCTGCAAAAAACATAGATGTAAATGAATTAAATTTCAAAATTCAAGAACAAATTACAGGCGAATTGAGGATATATAAATCAGTTGATTCGGCTATTAATCAAGATGATGTAGTCAACTATCCACCGGAATTTTTAAACTCGCTGGATTTTCCAGGATTGCCACCTCACAATCTTCAATTAAAGGTTGGATCGGTGGTTATAATGTTGCGAAATATCAACCAACCGCGTCTTTGCAACGGTACACGGTTAGCGATAAAAAAATTACTAAACAATGTGATAGAAGCAACTATACTCAAAGGAAAGTATAAAGGAGAAGATGTTCTCATACCGCGCATCCCAATGATTCCGACTGATGTGCCATTTGAGTTTAAACGACTACAGTTTCCAGTGCGTCTTGCTTTTGCTATGACTATAAACAAGTCCCAGGGGCAATCATTAAGTGTTTGTGGTATTAATCTAGAATACCCATGTTTCTCCCATGGTCAATTGTATGTTGCCTGTTCCCGTGTTGGAAAACCATCAAATTTGTTTATCTATGCGCCAGGTAATCAAACAAAAAACATCGTATACCACAAAGCACTACAATGATAATAATAATAATTATGATTCACATGATTAACAATAAAGCGATTACTTACTTTTAAATCCTTATATATGTTTTATTTAATTATTTTTTATTCACAACGCCCTATCACCAGGGTGACGGTTATGTTCAGGAGAATTTTTTAAAATACGTAGGCACAAAAACTGCCACATTACAAATCTTTTTGACAGGACGAAGTCTGTCGGGTAATCCTTATATATGTTTTATTTAATTATTTTTTATTCACAACGCCCTATCACCAGGGTGACGGTTCTGTTCAGGAGAATTTTTTAAAATACGTAGGCACAAAAACTGCCACATTACAAATCTTTTTGATAGGACGAAGTCTGTCGGGTCAGCTAGTAATTAATATAATTCAAAACGTTATACGTTTATCAATTTTTATGTACATACTTACAATAATTTTTACAAAATATCTATTTCTTTATACTTAAAAATTATTTATTAATTAATAAAAATGGTTTATTATTGTAAAGATAAAAGTAAAAAATATCTAATTTTTAAAATATTTAAGATGGTAATAGTAATTTGATAAAAATGTAAGTAGAAGTGTGCTTGCAAGCTATAATTTTTTTTTATTACCTAATTGGACCGGTTAAAACCTTTGCCCTCTTCTATTTAAAACTAAAATCACACCAATCTTCTATTATGAAATTCAGTTAATTTATAATCAAAGATATTATTTTATTAACCATATTTTTATGCAAATAATAATGGTAATAATTATTTATAGATATACCCTCGCGAACTTATCAATAAGTTATTATTTATGTTATTTGGTATATCGAAGAGAGGGGCCGAGTCTAAATGATCTAAAAATTTAAAATGGTCTTCATAGTTCATACCATAAAAATAATTTAGTTAAATTAAAAATGTATATAATATATAGTATTTTAATAGTTACAGCCATGAGTAATAATTAAAACTGATAACAATTGTACAAACAAGGTTATGATGAGTTATGACCTAGTTATTTTTAAATTAAATACATTTTAATGTAAAACAACTGTGAATAAACTTGTGTATCCTAATAATAATTATAATGTCCTAGTTAACTTCTAAATTTCACTTATATTTATAAATTTATTATACTGGTTATAGATTCATGACAATTGTGTAAATTTCAACGAATATTAAATGCTAATTAAGCATAATATTATTTAAACTAGGTTACATAATAAATAACAACTAATACTTGATACTTGCACGCGTGCACCCACGAGTTGTAATTAGTTGTATTTTAATAAAATAAAATCATTCAAACATAAATGCAGTTTCCACAGAAAGTTTTTTGAAAGAGACAAATGTTTTTCAACCTTTTTGATATAGCAAACAACTAATAGACGGTTCTACAGTCAAGTAACCTATAAAAAAAATTCTAGTTGTATTATTATTGTGAATAGATTCTAGTATAATTATATCAGTAATTAATTTTTTAATCTTATAATATGTTTGTGATCTCTCAACAAAATTAAACGATCTACAATATACATTGGTAAAAACGATAAAAACATCGCTATTGTATCCGTATAAAATAATAATAGGTTAATCTTGATTGGACAACATTGGTAAATGATTACAGAGAATATATTAATTTATTTTATAACCAGTGTATACTACTAAAATTATTCGTATTATATAATTTTTCTTTTAATAAATTATTAGTGTTCAAAATATTTTGGCTCTTTTTGTACTATTTATAGGCATTTTAATTTTTCAACTATTTTTTTAGTTATGTTTGATACTATTTTTGTTTTTGATTAAAAACCTTGAAAACTATTCAGGTATTAATTTATTATATATTATAACAAATTGTCCACATAATAATTGAAAAATACTGAAAATATAATACATTCACAATATTTTTTTTAAGTGTTCACATTTCTAGACGTTTTGTGAAAATCATTATTTGCAAATTGTATTGAAGTATAAAATTCATAAAAAGTATAATTCCCATACCTGAACTATGAAAAATTAATGAAGTGTTCTAAATAAGTTTTTTTTACAATAATTTTATGCCTACATTGAATGCGATTCTAAAAATATTTTTAACAAGTGTCTGAAGTTTAAATTTTAATTAAATTAAATATTCATTCGTCAATCAATGATTTTTAGTTTTTTTTTATACCTAAAAATGTACTGAAAATAGAAAATTGAAACAATCCGCTATTACTTAAATTATTGTTTTTTTTATACAAAAAACTTTAAAACAATTAAACCTAGTTGTAATCTATTCATAAGCATTTGAATATTTAATTAATATTTTTTATAATTTTTTTTTTTTTTATGTTGACGCAAATTTTTAGAATCGATCAAAATTCTTAAAAATTGAATACAAGATCCCACAAAAGTAAAATACACAAAACGTTTAATTTTTATGTCTAAAGTTAAGTTACGTTAACCTATCTAAATTAAATACAAGATTTCTCGCAAGTAATGCTTATTGAAACCCAAAAATTTTTAAAAAAATACTTCATATGTACGCCAATTTTTTGAAACGTTTAAAGTTGAAACTTTGATTGAATTAGATATTTAAATAAAGAATAATGATTTGTTACTTTCTCGGAATTCAAAATTATTGTTCGTTGGGACTTGAAAGCTTAACGTACATTATTAAATTTTGAATTGATTTATCATTTTAATTCAGTTTTAACTCATCCATTGCAGTTACGTACTTAATGACAAAGTTAACTATCCAACATGGTACATTCGACACCTAATACGGCTAATACTGTATAGTAGATAATAATACATGTTTGTCTACTTTTTTTAATGATTGAAAGCGTCATAATTACGTTCAACCCGAGTGGGCTCGACCACAAATTCATCTGAGACTAGCTCTACTCGTAGATATTGAATACTATAATTAATTATAATACTGTGTAATCCTCGTATTACTATTTTCAGTTCAAATCATTGGTGAAATTCGTGTTTGAAATTATCGCTGCCTCGTCGTTGGTTTTATTGGACATCGTGTTTTACGAGGCGCTGGACGTAATCAAGAGACATGCCAAAATCGATTACTTCCAAACCGGCCACCACAACCTGTACATCAAAGTCAAGGGCACTGGAATGATCGCTAATTTGTTAAGGTCCGTCGTGGACAGGTTCAATTTCAGGAAAAACATCACCGTCAACCTTAGCAACGAAAGTTAGTATAATACCCTACGCCCCTACACTCTACAGACTACAAGGGTTGGGTAAAATATTATTGCCGCTGTCATAAACCATAAGTTCAAAGCAAAAAGTGCTTACCAATTAACTACTGTTGTAATTGCACACAGTGTTTGGGAATAATGCATTCATGAATAACAAACCTTCATCGTGTTCATATTTTGCGAATGACACGTGAACGTCATTCTCTTATATCAGACACGCCGTCAACGTTGGACCGAGCTTATATTTTTAAAAAATAACTTTTAAGCAGTTCAAGCGATATTCTCTTTTTAATTTATTTTTGATATTATTATGTTATTATATCGATATTTTATCTGTTTGGTGTTATCGATAAATATCAAATTCATACAATATTTTTTTTGAAGTGTTGAGCAGATATAGTCCAACGCAAACTACTTTTTTATTTATTTAATGCGTGTTGAGATTTAGTGAATTAAATACATAATCAACGCTGTGCGTTTTGACTTTGCGAGTGTCATGCCAATTGCATTGAATGTGTTTGCGAGCAAACTAACAACTTCAATTATTATTATATAGTGATCTGCACTCTGCAGTGAATTTAATTTGTCAAACGTAGTTTGAAATTAATAATAAATCTGGTCTTAAGTATGATGGATACATCACTATCAATATTTCAGTCATTAGATAACTCTTATTATTTTTATCCACTTCGATCGAAAAAATATCGTCTCTAATATGAATTGTTTTTCGTCCATTTAGTTGTTTTTTTTTTATAATAACCGAATTATTTTAGATATATTTTTTAATACTCTTGTACCATCTGACACTCTCCATTTCATGTCCTTATTCGTCTACTTTTTCTTCAATCTATTCAAAATTTAAAAATATAAATATCAAGACTAGAACAGACTTTGATTTATCTATTGAAGTTTTAAGTCTTATAAACTGGTGAACAATTTTGAGGTTCATGTCCATCGATCAAGCGGCCAAATTACTTTAAAAAAATCACTTAAGAGAGTATTCGTGTACCATTGCGTACTTTTTATAAACCGATTTTTCTACTGTGAGTATTTTAAAAACCAAATTAATTTTTTTAATTAAGAAGAAAGGGGCATCACAAATCACTAACTGTACAAAACCCTAATCTCAACTACTACTACAAATTGTTACGTCTATATGTGTTTAATATCAAATAAAGTCTAAGCGGGTTTACAGTAATCATCTGAATATGATATAAATGCAGCTAAACCACATTATATTTTTCCTCAGTATGTATAAAAAAAGAAATAAGCTTTTTTTGATTTAAATTGAATATACTCACAAATGAACAATTCTCATTTATTCACCATCTAATCTTTAATTGGCATTAAATTAATTTAATTACTTAGTATCAGCAGTCATGAAATCATTATCAAACACTCGTGGTTCAGGTCAGACGGTATTGCATAATACAATATAGCCATATAGGTTCCTGACATTCCTATATTGTAATGTCCTCAGCTGATCTATTTTTTCAATTTTTAATAAAATATCTCCAGGAAGGTGTTTTGCCCTCTGCTTGGAAGGTAGTTAATCATCTCTTGTATCAAATAATTCATCTAATGTCACATACTACCGTCCAATACCAGGTTTACATTATATGGAAAAACTTAAATTTGAATCAATTGTGTTTTAAGTACTGACCGATTTGACCGTACTCTACATTAATTCAGTCGACCAACATGAGTTTTTCCCATGCTATATTACTGGGACTAGTGTGAGATTTTTTTTATTACTATTGTGTATGAAGCTTTTAAATCCGTGTTGTAAGTCGATATTGTCTAAACTTAATTTCCAGAGATTTTTTATACGATCAATTGTGGCTCTTGATAATATGCTTTAAATGACTTAGGCATGGGTGATGGTGAACCACTTCTATCCTAGATACAATCATATTTAAGTAGCCAAATCTAGTTTGTCAATTGTCACTTTATAGTACAATTTGTTGTATTCCCCTGGATAATCACATCTCTCCAATACTATTCAACATCTTTATTCTTTATTAAACAATATTTATTTTGTTATTTATTCTTGTCAAGTCCTTCGTTTTGCTGATGACAAAAAAATATTCTGAATACATTTTCAAACTATTCCAACTTACATTTTGTACATTTTAAATTTTAGTTTAAAATATGAATATAGAGTACAACGGTTACGATATTTCCGATTGCTACTTAAAGTGACTATAATAATTATTATTCAATCAAAACGTATTTATATTTGTTAAAAAAATATATATAGGTATGGTTATTATTTCATAATTAAACTATTAATGTTATATGATCGTTTAATAGAAGCAATAGGTACAAAAAAACAATAACAATAATGTAATTAACTGTTTATTTGTTATTAATTTATTACTTATTATTAATTATTATAATGACACATTTATAATATTAGCTATTAATTGTTTCTCGGCTAATACAACACATTATTTATTTTATTACGCTTTAATGGTTTACTTAGAGTATAATAATATTATATAATTGTTATTATGTGTTATAATATAATGTTTATATTTATGTATTATACGTATGTAACACAGTTAGATATCTATTTTAAAATTTAAATATAGATGGCATAGGTAATAATATCTTAATAAATAACTATTCAAATGTATAACAGTATTTATCGCACACCACCAATTGATTGCCGATAAATAGCCGAGTAAGTGATGGATAAAATAATACTGAGAGACTATAATAATTACTGCACGCAAACGGCAAAACCAAATAAGCATGATTATAGCGTGGTCTATATCTACAGATTTCAGTTTTAGTAGCTATAAATTAGTGTCTAATTTTATTCGTCATCATTGTTAACTTTTAATGATCGTCGTTATTCATAATACGGAGTTGTATAGTATCTCGCATTTTGTGGAGACCGACCCACGTAGTACATACCTACTAAATAGCGCGTGTAAAGAAAACGGATTAATTATCAGACATCATCCGATGACAAATATTAAGTACGTTATTAGTTTTATGTCTCAGTAGAGACATATTAGGTATATGTCGTGTGTGTGTGTATTATATTTTTACTACAGAAGTATAATGCTATATTATAACACTGCGTAATTTGAAATATATACGGTCGTTAAGGTGACCGACGCATGCATGTTCTACCTATTTATTACAACGCATATTACGTGTGTAATATACCATAATAAACATATTACCTGTGTATTATTATAATTTACAATATTATGTTGCATATCCGTCGAAATCGTAAATGCGCAATATATTACATTATTTGTTACAATTGCGCTGTAGGTAATACGACTGCCGAAACTCCGTCGCAGTTTAGGACATTGAGACCAATAATACTCTATTTACGTTCAGAAGTAACCTCGGTGGTGACCAGTTTTCGTTGGGAGGTTGTCACGCAACACCCGTTCGTCAAACCCACAGAGTCAATCATTTGTCCGAAAACCGTGTAGTGAAGCCAAGCACCTGCGCCCAAGTCGGCCGCCGAGAGTACTTCCTATCGTGAATAGAGTTAGATGGTAGGCATCGCGCGAGTCTTAATATTTAAGAATAGCTGCTGAAATCATTATTGACATTGACGTATATGCCGTATAGAAGTGGCGTAATATATAACACATATCATGGGAATACGAAACCTCACGTTCCCTGTACCTACCGTAGTATCTACATGATTTTGAATAAGAGTAACTATGTTTTATAATAGAAGATAGTTCTTATACATACATAATAATATTAAATTACAATATTATCACCACGATTTAACAACTAAATTAAAAAATGTATGTTATAAAAGATGCAAAATCAAGTATATTTTTTAACATTCCTCGTTAAAAAAAAATAATACAAATCAATAATAAAAAGATGATTGCGACGCGGCACCTTAAATAGGCAACTCATAATACACAACTCATTTATAAACGTTTTATTTTAATAGATAATTCGTTATAAATTATATTATTCGTATTCTTTATAGAGTAGCTAACATGGTGCGTTTATATACCACTTAGAAAAAAACCTCTTAATCCTGAGCATTATCCCCGCAATAATTGTTTAATTAGTGCCGGACTCTTGCGGTAAAAAAAGTACAAACCTTATTCAAAGGTCTGAATAAACACGTGAAAAAAAGGCAACGAATATTATATAACTTTCAATGATATCTTCGGATTTATTTTTAATTATGTGCCCAGAAATATTTAGGTATTAATACCATATTTTATGGATATACATTTATTTACATACCATATAGTGTTGTACTTCATCACCGATAGTAACAAATTTGTAAATATATTTTTTTTGTCTATGTAGTTTTACAGTATATTTTAATATTAATTTTTACATTGTTTTTTAGAACATAAACGTAAATTATATTTGATTTGATCGTCCTCTCCAAGAATATAACCCTAGGAGGCTAGAAATAATAATTATAGGTTTGTCCCCAATCCTCACAGTTAAAAAATTTTTCGGTGTTCTTTCTTGTTATCAACATATATATTATAATTTATAGTACTCATCACCATAAAATATCGCGAAGTGAAATTATTTACGTCTACTAACTAGTTATTTATAAATACAGTGTGCCTTCCGAATCCGCACAAGTTAGATGCATATTACCTGCACAAAATATACGGTACTTTAATGTTGGTGTTCGTCATGACTGTATTCGCCGGGTACTCGAGCCGGCTAAAACGACTAATCTGTGCGGTATTTTTCCGGAAGAGGGAAAAGCGGAGAGTGTTATATCTGTACAACGAAACATTAAGAAAGCGAACTGCGTTCTTCAGGTACATGAAGCAAAAGGTAGCAAAATTGGCACGCGAAAACAAACTATCAGTGAGTTTAGAATAAAAAAAAAAAAACTACACCGACCACGACATATTATACCCTCTGCAGGCACAATTCAACAGACTTCAGGGGGAATGCATAATGAATAGTTTCCAGAGCACTATAATATTTAACCAAATTACATGAAAATTTCGATGATTCCGGTAAACTTGCTAAAGGGTAGTGAAAAGGAAAGAGTCGAGAAACAAACATAACCATTGAATTGTGTCGTCTTCATAACAGATATGGATGCACTTTATCTTTTTTCTTCTTTTTCTTTAGGAAGATCTTGACATTTTTCTGATGTTGAGACTTAAGTTTCCGGCACTGTTTGGCTGGATGGTGTGGTTTGCATGTGGCCGGAGAAAATGTCTGATTTGTGGTGAACCAGAAACAAATGCCGGCAAACAATATGGTTGCAACACAGTTGGATGTGTTTATATACATTGCGAACAGTGTTGGAAAGATGTTGGCGTCTGTTATGCCTGTTCAGAGATATTCATAAAAAAGGTTAACGAATATAATCTAGACACGGATACTACTGCTGGTGGTTATGTGGATACTGATTATTATGAATAGAAAAATAGATTACAGTTCATTAAAATCACATAATTTGCTTTAATAGGTATTGTATAAATTACTTACAACTAAGACAATGAAAAAAAAATTAAATTAAATGTTCATAGATAGTTACAATTGTTAAATTATAGACATATGAATAAAAATCAAATACCATTAACTTTCTATAAAAAAATTTATAATTTTGTCATTAACTATAACATCCAAATGCTACAGTGAGACTTCTGTACTGTGATCACTATAGAAACCAAAAAAAAATTGCAACTTTACACAAGTTGTTACTTTATTTAAAGGTCTTTCAAAGTAAACCATTAACAAAAGTTTCACTATATTACACTGCTTGCTTTATATAATAAACTTCTTTATATGACCCAACAAAACAAATCTCTATACAAACATATTAATATTATTAAGTGATCTACTTACAGTATCAATTTAACAATGAATAAAACAAGGAGATCTCTAAATAAATTCGCCATTTTTATGTTTATATAATAATATAGATATATACTTCAATCATCATCAATGACTATAATTTCAGTACCTAATTTTTTCCTAAAATAAAAATTTAAGTAATTACAATTCCATAGTTGTAAAATAATATATATTATATACAATACTAACTTAAATTCATTTTTAATATTATTATATTCATCCATGTAAGCATTCCTTAAATTTGGTTCCACTTTCCATAATCCTTTAGAATAAATACTGTCCACTAATTTTAAGGAGCCCTCAGTCTGTTCAAAACGAATATAATCAAGCCACACTCCTAAAAATATAACATTACAATATATACCAACTTTATGTTTTTTTTTTTTTTATTAATAAAATTATACTATCTATATAATATGAGTAGTACATAAATCAATAAGCATAAGGAATATTATATTACAGGAATTTTTAACATTGAGGAAAAACCATAGTTAAGTATAATATTAATAAAGTTATATGTATTTAATTAATTAATGAATAAGGCCATTGCCATATTAATAGTTTTAGGAAAATTTTTGAGATAAAAATTGTTAGTAGATTTTGAACATGAGGGTTACTATGATTTTTAAAATGGCTTTTGAAATGGAGGAAGTATAGTTTAACGATTTCATTGACTATTGGAATATGGTCATCAGTATGGAGTGTATGATTTAAAACATGGAAAAACATTAGCTATGACTTTACATATAAGTTGGATATTTATGACTTTTGCATATTTTTTTAAATTTAAGTTGTGCATATTGCATACCAAATTATAAAGCTGTTATGTATAACATAAAACTAGTTATATCATATTTTATTTTGTAGTTTTCCATTTTTAACTTTAAATGAATTTTTTCATATTAGATTTATTACCTATAGTCATTACTTAAAGGTGCACAAGCCTGACATTCACACTTTTATAGACATATTATGCCATAGGAAATAACCTACAGGTATTATTGTTGGTGACCAACCACAACTCATATAAATGCACACACATGGTACATGTATTTTCTATTAATAATCTATTAAAAATGTATAGAATATATTAAATGAATAATGAATAATACAATTTTAAGCCCATTTATATTTGACTTTTTTAACAGTGACTTTGATATTTTAGGCATATTTACATGCATTTAGAAGATTTTTTTAAGGTCACATTCTAACCTAAGTTATGAATGGTGGTTTTTGATTAGATTAATTAAAATTTTTGTATGTTATAATTTTTGTTCTTTTTAAGAAACCTGATAAATATATAGTATAATATATAGTATCTGATAAATTTTAATCTAAAAATGTATTGAACACTCCTTACCAATGTTATCTTTGCCAAATAAAATGCAAGCTTCATCATACAATTTTCTTACAGTACTTAATTCAAAATCTAATATCTCTAATTCAATAGATATCATTATTAAATACAATTTACAACATGGTGGCTTTAACTCTTTTAGTTCATCGAATAGGTTACGAGCAGCATCTATGTCTTTATACTCTATACACCATTTTAAATATTTAGGTCTGATTTCCAAAGAAATATCTTCGTAAGATATATTTGAGCCTTCTTCAAGTAATGTTTGAAGCTATAAAAATATTAACAGTATACATCATTTAAAAAATAATAAATTATCAAATAATTAAATATCAGAAGAATAAACACTCTAAGTTATAACTTATATTAAATTATAAATGTATCATACCATATCAGGTCGCTTTTTTCGCATATATCTTATCATTATCTTCCATAAAGGTAGTGAAATCTTTTTTAATGAACGAACACCTTCTTGGAAAACATTCATCAGCTTATCAAAATTATTTAATTCCAAATGAAGTTTTAATAATTGTATCCAAATTTTTTTATTATTTTTAGTACACAAAACAGCGTCTAACAAAATATCTAGCTGATCTACATGAATGAACACTACCTAAAAATAAAAATAAAACATTTTAGTTATAAGCTAATAGTAACATTATAATACAAGTTTTATTCAATAGTAAAAACACTGTATAAAACGTATTCAATAATAAATTAATAATGGATTCTTTTTTTTATTATTATTATTAATAATATTTTAGCAATATTTAAATAGAATTTAAAAACACAATCCTTTATGAATATTATAATAATGCAATATTTAGAATATTAATTAATCTGTTTAAAATTCATCAAAACTAAAATTATTGGTATTTTATTTATGTAAAATAGTATAACAAGTACAATAATCAAAAATTAAAAGACTTAAAAGACTTTCTATAATTATCTAACATTATGATATTTATTAATATTAATATTTAAATTAGTTACTTAAAATACCTTCAAATAATATTAATAAAGAGTAATTCAATTTATTTTTACTGAATTGTAAAGCATGGTGATAAGTATCATACGTTAGTAAACTTAAATCAATTTTCAATTTTTAGAGTATTTCATTATTAATATTTAATTAGTATAATAAGTAACAATAAGAGTACTAGCATTTTACTCAAATTATCACACAAGTTAACAGTATTTGTACCTACAGTATTAAGCGTAAATTATACATTATTTATATTGTTATAGCTAATTTAACACAATGATTATTATTTCCTTATACAATTATTTATAAGTAAATAATCTTAACTAAAATTTCCTATATCTAAGAGTCGTTACAGTTTAATATATCAATTATATGAACATACAATAACATTAATAAAATAACTTAAAAAAATGATAAAAAAAATTAAAAATACTTGATATTTTCACCTACATTTTCTTGACAAAAGTTGATATAATAAGATAACAGCTCCTCATCAATCGTAAACAATACATGCATATGATCAAACAAATTAATAACACGCTTGCTTAAGAGGACGCATATATCAGTGTCAACAACGTCTAAATCCAACTCCTATTAAAAAAATTAAAATTTTAACATCTTACAGTGTATTTAAAACATTGTCGTGATGGTAAAAATAAAAATTACTTTGATTTTGTGTTTACACGCGTTAAGCAAACTCAACTCTACTTTAAACTGCGACAGCAATTCATGTTTGGTAACCACTTTGTTGGCGATTTTCTCGTTGATCGATATACGGTCATTATTCAGTACACTAAATAAAATAAAAAGATTAACTTGGATGCGTGATGACTTATTTAGGTTGCACAGAACAATACACCGGGGCAGGCCCGGATTAAACCAGTGAGCTACCAAAAAAATCTCGGTGGGCCACATAAAACTTGGGCCAGTAACTAAAAAAAAAATGGGGAGCAAATATTTTCAAAAACCTTCAAATTATTGAATATTAAAGTTGAAGTCTTCATAGCTTATCATATACAACACAATTTTAGTCTACTCTAAAATGTAATCAAATCTCCACCTATGAATGGGCCGATAGAAATTCAAAATCTCGGTAGGTCGAAAAGTCTCAATCCGGCGCTGCACCGACGTATACTCACGTGAACTCGTCCCATTTCAAAATGTTAAAGGTCTTCAAAAACTTTCTTTCGTAATCCATTTCGTTAGGATGACTAGCTGTTACACCTTACACCTTACTCTTACACAGCTGGTTCGTTCATACACATATAATATGACAAATTAAACTAATTAATCTAGTCAAATTAACAGTTAACAAATACTTGACAAGAACCGAGCTGTGAGCCTTCGAGTCTTGACACACGTGTCTCATCTCAGTTGTCGTCATTCGTATGATTTATTTTCTTATCATCGTCGTTTAGTATTTGTTTAATCTATTCTGTAGTGCGAATCACAGAATATAATTAAATAAATAATTAATATTTATTATAAAAACATACGTAGAATATGCCTATAGATAATAGTGATAACACCAAATACTTTAATGAATATTGTATTATAATATAAATATTATGATAACTGGAATGCTCAACAAGCAGTGTTGCCCGAGAGAGAATTTTAAGCGGTGATTAATGGTGTACTATCTGTATCTCGTGCGCGGCGTTTATAACTCGTACATTTATTTCACAGAGGGTGACCTCTGTACCTACAATCATTTAATATTTAATTAGACGCCATATCAATACTAAATAGGTCCGTTGGTAATTTTAAAATTTTAATGATATTTATTTTTCATTTTTTAAAGTACATTTGCCTTTTGCAGTTTTTGCTACACTTAAATTTTTTTTCATTTATTAAATGTATTTTTAAACCGTAGTATAAATGTATGATCGTAGTGAGATAACATGAAAACTATTTTTTCAACAAAACATTTGTTCCTAAAAAAAATCGGGTAAGTATACTTAAATAATATACGTAAATGAAACGGTTTTTTTTTTTCTGGAAACAAGACATTGAATTAAATATAATTTGAAATTTACTTTAGTGAATAAATACGTTTTGAAACAATCAATAGGTATCTACTTGCACTATTTACATATACACAAAACAATACACATTTGAACATTATTTTAAAAAAGAACACTTTGTTCAATGTAATTTTACAAAATTTTAATATTTAAATATTTAACTATTAATACTTATTGAGTTATTATTGAATTAACTACTATTTTTAACTAAATTATATTGTATATATATAAATTTAAAGAACAAAATATATTATATTTCATAGTGCAAAACTATAGTGTAAAACAAAACACTACTTAATGCTTATAAAGTTATAAATAGTTATTTAAAGGCTATATAGAATATTGTTTACTCAATGATTATTATTTTCGTTGCATAATGATAATTTGTAATAAATTGTTGATATTATAATAGATACCAAATGACTAATTAATATTTTATTACGTGGCTTTCTAAATGGCTAGGTTCTAGACTTAGGGTAATTAAATCATTCAATTTCGATACTAAATTCTTGATCCCACGGTGTTGAACGATATGCAGTCAAGCATACAAGTATTCATATTATTTTTTTAGAGAAAAATGATACTGCTCAAAGTTATCTTGAAATAAATAAAAATTTGATTTCCTAATTAGAAATAAAGCCAAATAGTTCTTTTACTTATCACATAATGGTTTTTAAAAACAAATTATGAACGTATATAATTGTATTAGAGTACTCCTGTACAGTGCATGGGCGGCTCCAGAGACTTTGTTGGGGGGAAGAGGGTCTTAGTTTAAATGTTCTTATTATTCTTGGTATTTCTGTAATTCATATAGAAATATGCGTTCGCAATTAATCTTTTAAACATAATAAAATAATATCATACTATATTTTATATTAATTTATTATTAAAGTTTATATTGTATAAGTTATTCATAATATATACATAATATAAATAACAGATACATACCGTCATACTTTTATCTACATACTTGTACGTGCAGTCTATGATAGTCGATATAGTATAATATGTTTTTTTGTTTATAATTTTTATTTAACAATATACAATTTTTTAGAAATACGGTCTTGGGAAGAGAGGCGCGGCCCTTTGGGGCTCCTCTAAAACCGCCCCTAGAACAGTGGTCACTGGTCAGTGACTACAGTGTCTACATGTTCATTTATACTGACATCTTGTGAGCTATGACGATCTGTACAGGCTCCGTAGCACAGCGTCACAACAACATAGACTATGTTTTAAGCTGACAATCATGTCACAAACAGACTGATATTTAAATGCCGATCGCAGATTTACGATCTAGTTCAAAATGAAATTTAACGACAATGCCGTTATCGCCAACCTCCATGTCCGAGAATATAATCTAGAATAAATTATTTAGAGCCAACGTCAATCTAGCCCACTCGGATATTAGACAATTGCCGGGGGCCCTGGAATATTTATGTATAGAAGGCCTATAACCAAATAGAAAAATATATATTTAAACCACTTATGAGTCGTGATTCGAATTCCAATCAAATCAATTTGTAAACATTGATCATTGTAATGATTGAAATCTAGTTTATTCAACAAATTATAGGTACATGGTGCATATCATTCAAATAGGAACGTTGTTGTACTTTGATCAACACAGGGAGTGGTATAGCATAAAACTTGGTGACCCTAGGGCCTATAGGAGATATGCCCCAATAAACACAGACATTCAATTATTAAATAGTGATGCGACGAATCTTTTTCATATTTTAAATAAAATTATTTTTTGCTTCAATATAATTCAATTAAAATAAAAAATGTTCAGTGTTTTTTTTAATGTAATAATAAATGTTCTGTAGCAGACCAACTTGAATATACCTATTGGGGACCTCAGTGGCAGCACTAACACACCACTGTATACACTACACAAACAAAGATAAAATTATTTATACGTTAGGATTTTCCAGCAAAATGAATTAAAAAAGAATATATATCTTAATAAAAATGTACGATTTATTTCATTATTATTATTTATGTAATACTATCTTTTTTAAATTTGGTATTACAAAAAGAAATAGTTTTTTTCTATTCTATGTGTATAATATTGTAAAAAAGTATATATAAACATTGATGATTATAATAACAAAATATTTTAAAATAAGTAACTATCTAATAACAATATTTTTTATTAAAAAATTGAATAATTTTGATCACAGTGTATTAAAGGCAGTTACATTATTTTTAAATTTGTATAGAACGTTAGAGCCTTACCATTAGCCAGAACGAAATTGATTAGAGCTTAGTCAAAACAATTAAACAAAAAACAAAACATTACAAATCATATTAAAATATTGAATTCCATAATATTTGAATAAAAACATGGATACAATATTAATTTAGTTAATTATGGCTAATATTAATATCACTAAATAAAATAATAAAATTCATATGAGACTTAACAAAAAAACCCTATCTTATAAATATTTTAAAAATAAATATGTACCTAATAGAAAAACTAATGAAATTGCTCTAATAATTATTTCAGACAAACATTCATTGTTGACCATAACCTATTTATTATATTTGCACTTTAAGAATTAGGTTATATACTACATTATTTATAAATATGTTATTCTTAAACAAACAAAACAATTAATATGAAATTGACCTATACCTATTTATATAAGTTATTGAAACAAGATTAATTTCGTATATAAATATAAAAAGAATATTATTTTCATTCGAATTTTTTTGTGACAGGATTTTATGAATTCCTTCCGGAAACAGATCCATTTTTTAATCCTTCCTTGGTAAAAATATAGCAACAACAAAAATACACATCATTGTCAAATCAATATATTTATAACTCCGATAAAAATTTAAAATATAGTAAATAAAGTATTTTCAAATTGTGAATGTACTATTTACAGTATAAAATAATAAACGCAGTAGAAGTATTAATATACATTTTTATAGAAACTATAGATTACTAATAATAATAACATAAACGTATAGGCACCTTGTCTAGTATCTAATTCATAACTTAATTCTTTCTATTTAAAGGTTGTTAAAAATAAATTTTATAAAACATTATTTAAAAGATTTAAAAATCAATAAATCCAATAATATATTGTGACAAAATAAAAATCAATTGTTCTGACGTTAAAATGACCAAGAAAGAAAAAAAGTACAAAACATAATACCCACATAGCCACACAATGTATTACGTTTATCGTAGAAATCACTAAACGGTTAACGTCTTTAACCTCTAAAATTCATGTGTTTCTAATATTTCATGTTGGACGAATCGAAACAGATAAAAACAATAAAATATACTTTCTTTTTTGGGGGAAGGACGAGTGGAGTCAAACACTAGACATTACGTTTTCAAAATATAAAAATAATTTAATTCTAACGAGTATTAAAAAATATCTATTAATTAGTGTGTATTTAGATAGATTAGATTCTGAATGAAACAACGAATGTATTGATTTTACAATGATGTTTCTTTTTATTGTGTATATTATACACGATAAGTAGTCGATAAAATGTTCAACATCAAAGGGTGGTTTTGATTAAAAAATTGGATCTAGTTCATACTTCATACAATTTAAAAATAAAAATTCTCAATACTTTTTTTCCAATAATCAAGAAAAACAGACAAAAACTAAAGAAAACCTGATATTGTTACACTAAACCAATTTTTGACTAAATTGAAAATTAATTATAATAATAAAAAAAAAAACTAGATATTTGAATTTTTCACAAAATATTTACATTATCATTTTCTATTCAAAATATGTTTATCTAACATTTTGTTATTTATAGGTATAAGAAATTTTCAATCATTTCTTTTTTGTAATGACATTAAAAAATATTCTATGAAACAAAATTATTAAAAATTTAATATAAGGATCCCACATAAGTTATTTTTATATGTGTTTAAAATTATTAAAAATGCATAGGAACAATTTTCTTCTATATACATTTGAAATTCAAATTTTTATAAAATTTCGCAAAAATTACTAACTAATAACTACAAATATTTTGTAATAAATACAAAATTTATGAAATCATTAATTTTTATATAGTTAAGATTTGAAAATGTAATTTAATTTTTTTTAGAAGTAGTTCATACTAGAAATACAAAATCTAAGAAATTACTCACACAATTATTTTTTAGACATTTAAAGAAATTTAAATTTGAAAGAAATATGTATAATAATATGTAATATAATATGAATTTTAACAATGAATAACGATTCTAATTATTTTGTTATAAATAAAAAACATTAATACTTTTACGAATAAGTGGTACCCATTTGCCTAACTTTTTAAAATGACTAATATAACGTAAAAATGTATTATTTACAATAAGAAAATAAAAGAAAGGGAGTCTGTCTATAACAAACCAACTTTATTAGATAAAACTCACGGTTGAATGTCCTTTTTAAATTATAATTGGTATAATTGGTTAATATTCTACAACGATAATTAATTGGTCTTTCATCAACGTCACAAATGGTTCGACGACATCCTGCGGTGTTGGTGATTATAATTAGTTGTATGGCACTGATCAGACAACAGTGATCCTGGATTTGGACTTTGCGTGACATTTCTTGCTGGCAATATTGATTATTCTATTTGATTAGCAACTTAGCCAGGCGGCACTAGACTCCGATGGTCAGAATTTCAACAGTGCGGCATTACTGAATGGACGACGATGTTGCAAGCAAAGGGAATTACGACTTTGCCAATGACACTATACGCCCGTGTATGAGGATTTATAGTGCGAAGATTTAAGGTTTGAGTGGAAGTTAGGCTCGTCGTTGTTCTGGGCTGTAGATACTGACAGTTGTCATATATATATATAAGGTTATTATTTATTAGTCGAGCAGTCGAGTGACAAAGATTTCACACTACTTCTATGAACACTTCATGTACGATATATTAATATACTATTACACACAGTATCTTGGTTTTGTTATGTATACTCTCTACTATACGTGATAACGTTTGATTGTTTTGATATTTATTATTTAATAACTTGAATGTTTTTATTTTTGCATCGATTTACATTGTTTTTAAAGAATGAAACTAATGAAAGTCGTAATGTCGGAGCTAAACGAATGTGCGGTTGGTGACTCACTGACTCCGCCTACTACGAGGCAATGTTACACGAGATAGTTAAAGAAAAACAGATGTTGGAGGGATATTTTAAAACAAATATCTTTGTTAGCCGTTTTATAGACTCTTTTAATCACAGCCCTATCTATATTCTATAGATTATTTATTTATATTCATTATTAATTATATTTTATTTAATTATATACATTTGAAATGCGCGTGCCTTTGGTGTGTAAACGTTACCTAAAATATCAGGTTTCAATTATTAGTCGGCGGCGACGGAAGGCGGAGTCACCAACCGCACATTTGGTTGGCCCCGGCTATAGTAGTTAAATTATTGTTAAAATCTGTTTAATCTGGTAAGTGATAATGAATTGCCTGACAACGTGATCTATTGCGTTGCAACCGTGGTTAGTCACGCGGTCGCTTGTTATCAACGCTAAGTTAAGAAAGGAGTGGTGTGACGGACGTTATTTTGTTCCAAATGCTATGTAATTTAAAAACTTTAAATTTGTTACACTATATGTATAAATTGAATACAAAAAAAAAATTTAATCAATTAATTTTATGATCCGGCCAAGTATATACATATATTATGTAAATCGCGCCCAATACTGTATTTGGAGTCACAAAGATCTTCGAAATCTTTTTAAAACGATTGTCAATTTACTATTCTTTGGTAAGTTATCGACCACTTGGACTTTTTCGTCACACACGAATATTTACATATTATGCTTTTTTCAAATTAAGTTTTATAAAGAGAATATAATGTTCTTTCCTTTAGAACTCCTATTTTTATTGAAATAGTCTGAAAATATACATTTATTATGTATAGATAACAGTTTGTTAAGCAAATTCTTTAAAAACAATGCATTATAGAAAGGAGTTCTTGAATATTCACACCAAGGCTGACAATTCATTCCCCCCATTTAGCGGCTTATGGGAGTATAGACTTCAGGAGTCAAATCAACTATAAATCTTCTATACTAATGTATCAGAGATATCATAATACTCACTTTTGAGGAGCTGTATACTGTTCTAGTGCAAATTGAAGAAATTCTGAATTCAAGGCGCGTTATGGCTCTATACAAAAATCCTGATAATCTTGGGGTATTTATATCACTTATTGATTGGACACTCGCTAACTGCACCCCTCCTCTTCCCTGAACCAGACTTGCATAATGAGCTAATTATAAATTGTTCAAAACGAAGATAAGACTTACTATGTCTTTGTGATTTTTGTTACATTGGCGCCAAACCTGCCTAAACTCACTTCAATCGCGGTCCAAATGGTCTTCCTAACCGTATGATGACCAATTTAAAAATAAAGGATTTATTTTAATACTAGAGAAGGATCACCAATCACTTCTGGAATAAAATTAGGGAGAATCATACAACTGTATCGGGTAGTAGTTGGACTAGTCGGATAGTGCACTATCAGTGGTAGTATACACTATCAAAATCATAGATAGTTTGGTAAAACGACTAATTACGAAATAAGCATTTAGCGATATGCATCGGTTACAAAAGGTACAATATGTATAACATGGTTAATTGATATTTTATTTGTGACCATACGCGCGTTTGGTGAAAATTATGTATCAGTATAAATGTATTCATTAAAATTGAATTCAATTATAAATTATTGCATACGCAAAACCATTTCAACAATTATAACAAAATAATAAAAGTCATTATTTGTAATTTAAATATTCAATTTTGTCCTGATTTTAAAATGTCTATAAAAAAAATGTGACCATATATTTTCAATATTTTTTTATTCTTCGAATGAACAAGTTACGAAAAACTATGTATGGATTACACTTAAAAGTTTTTTACCAATAAACAACAATTTAATTGTAAATAAATTGAAAAAAATCTGAAATATCTATAAATATAGCTTAAATAGAGCCGAAATATTTTTAAATTATATTATACATAATAAATGTTTCAATAAATATTTGATAAAAACATTAAGTCTCTGCGGAATTATTTTGAATTACAATCAAATTACTATGATTTTATGTAAAAATCCGGTTTTTCCGATTATTGTGAAAAGTATAAAGAATTTTCAATTTTTATATTCAAAATACTATCTATATAGATCCGATTTCTATTAGAAATCACCCTTAAAGTTGAAAATTTAGATTAATATTATATTACAATATATAAATTTATATCTACATTTTTTTTTTAATAATTAATATCATAAAATAAAAATAACTTAACATATTAGCCATATTACATAAGACATATCATAAACATTTTACTCACATTAAATAAATATTTTAAAAGTAATATTTAATAGTGATGTTAGTTATCCATTATTTTTCATTATTTTAAGCCCTTTATTTAAAATATTAACATTATAAAATAATACTTTGCGATCAAAAATATCACATTAGGAAAATATTTATGAAAAACGTTTAATCTTTAATAACATATAACAAGGCATAAGACACTTGTTATATGTGAGTTTACTTTTTTTTAATAAAAATGTAACTTATAATTTATTTATAATAGTTAAATGAAATATTTATAATTATCACGTAAAATAGAAAAAAAACATGAAACGTATAAGTATTATATACATTGTACAATATTTTAATATTGTCATACGCTAGATACGCACCTATGCAGCGATAACTGATTCGTATATTATCATTTATTACAATATTGGTAATATAATTTATTCAACATTCAAGTATAATACATAATTATAAAAAAATATAACAAAAACTTTGGTTTTTTGGGCATAAATAATTTTTACCAACTTTAAACTTTTTAGGTACACGCCTTTATCTGTGTATAGGTACGTACAATTCTAAGTCTACGAATCACGACACGATGAATGTCATAATATTATATACTATTTCAGTCGACACAAAAATTTCATTAGTTCCACCTCTACATGGGTGGTGTGGCATAAATAAAAAAGTAAATACAAATTATAATTTCAAATATCTGTAAACACTAGTGCTGCAATAAAACTATTAAAAACATCGTATTATCGTTAATCTCTGTGATTCTCTGGTTTTTCTCTATACTTTCATCAACTCGCATTGATCTATTATTTCAACATAAGTGTGAGGGCAATAAACATACCTAATATATAAACCAATAACTCAATCAATGATTGATTATATTATATGTCAAAATAAAATTGTGTAGTTATCATGTTCCTATACTATGAATTATATATTATACAATGTGTATACTATAATCTACATTTTGGACACGCCGAGTAACTGTGCATGTAAGATATTCTATTGCGTCGCGGTAATGTTATTATTCTTCGATTAAATTAAGACGTAGTCGAAAAAAAATCGTAACTGGTATTGTTGCTTTATAGAAATAGTAGGTAGATAGGAGATATTGGGCGAACGTTGATCTCTAACAACGGTTCTCGATTGATACAATATATTATATTATGTCAAGTTTCCAGGTCACAGTACCTACCAATATCTAAATATTATTGTATTTGCCAAGGCTAATCTATATAATAATAATAATAAACATTATGTATTAACTATTGCTCATTATGAATGTCTTCGAGCTGTGTAAATTGATAAAATCAAAGTCAAATTCTTAGCCCACGGATAAAATACCTCTTGTTTATAATTTTCACGCTATACATATATACATAATGAAACATTAATTTTTTCACCATTTCAAATTCTTCATCTGATAGTTATTTCTTTCATAATTGATAATATAATAATAATAAAAAATAACAATATCATCACATACACACACACAGCCTTTCCGTCTCCTATTCTTAGAAAAACCCATTGATTGATACATGACGCGCACTAGTCAATGAACCTTCAGAAACTCATTGTTATCAAATGACGCGTTTATATACATACACTTATTATTATGCGAGTTGTGATCGTCAGTACTTTAAATTATAGTATAATTATAATAATATTATATTATTATGAATATCACAGACACTGATATTCGGATTAATGCGTTGTACGTCAATCGTAATAGATTTATAATTTAATTTTTTTTTCACTCTTGTTTTTAATTTCAATGCATTAATATCAATCAAATACGATTCATAAAATAAGACACTTAGTAATAACGTACAATTTGTATTGTTATTATTAACTCAGCGGAGTCGAATGGGTGTCAATGTCATGACGCGCATAATTATAATTGTTTTATTAGATACCTAAGAAAAATTATTATTATTCTTTAAAACTAAAAGTTCCTTAAGCTTTGTAGATTATAACTTAAAAACATATTATGTGAATAGATCGAAACCCCATATCATTTTTTTTTTAAGATTCAGTAGTTAAATCAATAAAAGTAATTGAGTGCAATTAAAGGAGTATTCCTATGTCGATACCAACTATTATTTCGTCATATATGAACCAACCTTATTTTAAATTTTAAAAGGAATTATAATGTATTCGTATATATTGGTTTAACAATACGATAGTATAATGGTATCACCGCTTTTAGAAGCAATAAAAATGGTTTAATTTTCACTTTTGAAATTTATTCCTGGTATTAAATTGGATCTAGTAAGTACATTGGCAGAGGTAGAGTAAAAAAAAAAACTAAGAAAAACGGCAATTTTTACAAAATTCTTATTTTTAACCAAACTTAGTTTTTTTTTTTTTTTTGTAACTTAAAAATGAATAACTGTAAAGACTTGAAACTTTCACTGAATACTCATATTAGTTTTTACTAATATGTGAAAAAATTTTCAAAATTTCAAAACATTTAAAACACAAAAAGTATATATTTGCGTATTTAAAATCTAATAAAAATATAAATTGGTATTAACTTGAAAAATAAATTCTAGACAGGATTTGTGACATATATACATAAAGATATACGTATTAAAAAATAAATTGAAATAGATGCCACTATTAATATCAATTTTAACAATTATTACAAATATACTTAATAATCCCTAGCTACGCCAATGAATGAGACATAGACAAAGGATTTAGGAATTTTAAAAATAACATAATATGTATGCGAACACATTCCGACAGGTGGTTAATAGAATAGTGAACGTGATGGTGTTTGTTTACTTATACTGATTGGTTTAAACACATTATTTAGTGCACCAGTCATGAGTCAAATAATAAGTCTGAATGTATTTTGTAACTTGTATACTTATAATATAACTTTGTGTACACGATTTTAAGACAAATATATTATAATTCAATATTCAGCTATTATGGATAATGGATATCAAATAAAATTTAAGCTTATACCTGGGCGTATATTTTTTATTTTTTGTAGATGTATCCTTTTAGAAGACGGTATCTTATTATTCTCCAATAAATTGCACCAACTAAATGTATTACTGCTGTGGACTAAAGTTTCAAATAGATTCATAAATTTTATGCAATACATAATATATATGATAATATAAAATATGTTTTTCAAAAATTAGTTAACCACCTGTTTTTTGATGATCTGTATATTATATAAGCCGCTTAAAAATACAATTACATCGCAATTACATGGGCAGTTAACAGTTTAATATAGACAACAAATGATTCTACATCACTTGTCTAGGCTAAATAAATATCTCTATGATCGATTATTGTACACATATATTTTTATTATAGCCAATAGGTACCTAACACATTATTCGTATTTATATTATATTATGTATATTGTATAATACCTGTTCCGAGATTATCTGCAGGATAAAAATGTCGACTAATTATATATTACAATAAATATATAATAATATGTATACTTCGAACGAATAGGATTTTTGACGTCTATTTAGATACTGCAGGCAGGTCTGTAGTGTTGTAGTGTAACAGTCTGCGGTGGAGGCTTATCTCGATAAAGTCACTTAAAATACACTTGCAAGTTGCAGTTATTCCTGAGGGTGGCTGCACAACAGTGATGCAATAATAATTATTAATAATATCAATATATAAATAATATTTTTAAAAAAAACGTTCAAAAGTACATCATATAAATTGTAGATTAGTATGGTGTTTTGAAACTAGTTATTTTTCAATCATAAACCTAAAACCTAATGAACGGTAATACTTAAACGTATATACCTATATATATATATATATTATTTAATATTTATCTAAAACATCCGCAGCTGCGAGGCCATTAGTACCTACATGAATATAATATTTACGTAGATGGTTTTCATGCATTATTTACAATTAAGTTATATAGTTTTTGATTAAGTTTGCGTATATTATTTTATACCTATTATGATAATTATTATAACTGTATATTTATTTATTATTATATAATGTGTATACACAACGGAACATGTGGATCAATATTAAAACGCGTGAATGGTCTAGATAGTAATAATCATAATGTATAATATTGTACACAATAGTAATACAATAAATTACAATATACATATAACTATGGTGGCACTGTGGCAATCCAATCCTGCACAGAAAATAGGTTTTCAATAAGCAACTGCAGCAGCTGCTCTGCAATGAAATTAAATTAGAGGGTTGTAGCGTTGTTACAATGGCACTTGTATATTATTATGTACAATTTAGTTTATTAGATAATATATTTCAATTAGAAGTGTTATTTTATAGGTTTATCTTTATTATAACATTGATAACGATTAAATAAAAGATATAATTGAAAACTAGTATTTAGGAGTGCCTATACTTTTCGATATTACCACAATATCGTTTATAATTATTATAATTTATTATAGATTTATGAATATGAATGTAATATAAAATTATTATTTAACCTTGATTATAAATTATGATCAAAACTTATTTACTATAACCAATAAAATTAATTTTACGATTTTTACCTCATATAGACAGCTTGTATATTGAACATTGAAAAATTGAATACATTTATATTTAATTGGGTACTTTTAACGCATATTATACTTTTTATAACTGCTATTGATTGCTATTGTGGCTATTGTGCATTTAAATTTATCAAGTATACTATTTAATCTTGTAAAATTTGTTATTCCTATTTAATTATAATATACCACTCTTGTATTATACCATTATACTATGTATAGGGTTTATTTTGATTATAATAAATTGATATTTAAAACACTTAGGGAGAGCGGTTGACAATTCTTAGTGGGTCTCTACCAAAAACATTGTAAAATATTATGTTATTATATATTTTTTTAATGTCGATGAAAGGTATTTAAAATTTTAAACCGATATTCATAAAACTGCTTCGTTGAGAGTCACCACTACAGCGAGCCATTATAAAAAAGACCCCCAAATAACCATAATATTATTATTCCCATAAAGCAAAACCGACAAGATGCATAATGACGGTACTTAGGACTGTATGTATTGAGAGGCAACACTTAAAATAGAGACAAATAATTTTCTTTTCTTTTCCGTCGTGTAAGCTAAGTAAAAAATATATATATATACAACGGAGGGACGACAGTGTATATTGTCTCGAAGCAGGAGTTTTCCATTTAAACCGTCTCTACATTTTGGTTTTCCTATACTACCGAGATAACTTATTTAATCTAATGAAACAAATCAATATCTAGTGAATGACAAAACATCAGAAAAACTGTGTGGATGTGATCCTTTTGTAAAAATCATCTAAACCATGCAATTAGAAATTAAATTATTAAATGAAACGTGTAAACTGTTGAATGAAAAATTAAATTGAAATCTGGAATCCAGCGGCCGCTTCTCACGTTGTCGTACAGACCGCCCCGCACTCAATTACGTTAAAACGCAGCGCGAGGCTTTAGTGTAGGTACTGGGTGGGTATAGATGACAGCTGTTGAACTGCCGACTACCACGGCAGCGTTCCTGTGTATCATTTGTCGTTGCCGTGTTACAACCCACGTGGCACGTGGTATTATTTAATTAGTTTAGATTTGGTTCAATTCTGCGTAATACGTCACTTACTCGTTCGTATTATCATATCGTCGCTTAATTATTACTACTATACGCTACGCTAACGTCACAGGCCTACAGAAGAATCTGACCGTCAAAATGTTCCGATCATACCTTGTTGTGTACATCATGTGTGTCATTGCGTTTCTGTCCCTCAGATGTATTTCTCCTGCTTACAAGATCGTCTAATTGTCTTCGTGCGCGTGTAGTAGGTATACATAAAAAAAAATAAAATTAATATTTCATGAATTTAATTGCAGTAGCTGTAACGTAACAGCAGAAAACCACTCTCAAGTATTAAATGTGTCCAATGCTAGTTAATATTTTAGTATTCAATTATAATAAATTATGGAATGATTTAAAAGAAAAAATTCATAATCTGACAAACATCAACAAATTGATGGGACAACTTATAGTTTATGACTTTTATGTTCTGCTATTTACCATCATGGTCATTACACAAGCTTAATACAAAAAAATCAAATCTATGGTTTAGATATAATGTACCTTGCTACTCATATTGAAAGATAACGTTGAAGTAATAAAGACATTTTTATTATAAATGTGAGACAAAATTAATAAAATAAAACATAAACACATAATAAAGAACAAAAAAAAAATAGTGCATCACAACAAAAACACTTAGTACTATAAAGATGTATTACCGTGTAATAAGTACTAAGTAAATTAAATTAAGAAAACGCTATGTTGTGATGATGCGTTATTTCCGTCTTAACAAACGCAAATCATAACAAATTGTGCATTTTGAAAAATTAATTTAACTTCTTTATGTTTAATATTATAATAATAAAATTAATTTATCGATTATCAAATTTAAATGTAAGATATTAGCTAGTGAACCTTGTAAGTTTTTTTTATTATGTATTATAATTTTAAAGCTAGTTAAAAACATTTTAAAATTAAAATATTTAAAAAAAATTATGAGATTTACTAGATAATATTTTTATATTTAAATTCGATTATAAGTGAATTTATTATAATATTAATCAATAAACATAACGAAGTTAAATGGATTTTTCAGCACGAACAATTTGCTATGTTATGTGTTTATAAGACAGAGAAAATAAATTTGATTCAATAATTTATTTACTAGGCGAAAATCAGTAGCGTAACCAGGATTTTTTTCGGGGAGGGGGGGAGGGCTGATCAATTTTTGTAAAATAAAATTTTTGTAACGATTTTCATAGACTATTAAAAAATTAAAGTAATTTTTAAATTTTCTTAATATTTCAGGAGGATGGGGGTTGCAACCTCTTCAGCTCTCTCACTGGCGAAAATATATTCTGGTAAGCATAAATGTACATTCTAATATTTTAAATTTATAATGTAGTCCAAATACTTTTCAATTATTTTGTTAATTTTATTTGTCATATCTTGTATGTTGTAAAAAGTAAATAATTCCTCACAAAGTTAATAATTTGTTGAAACAAAATAAGTAATTTATATTTCAATTTAATTTATTTAATATATTTATTCATGATATCATATCTTTATAGTGCTTAGATATATTAATTGGAATTTTTCTACTTTACTGGACTTCTCTTTTTTGAGGACTTCATCATTTTTTTGACGAAAAAATTTGGTGAAATGAAAATTTGGTAGTCGAACTTAATTTCAAAATTATCGCTATACTTGAAATATTCTACATTTCTACAATGTATGTAAGGTTACAACCCTCACTTAAGAATAGGGTCACCTATTTATTTCCCCTTCCTTTTTTGAACAACTATTATTTAAAATGGACGATTTAGGCTTTTATATAAAAAAATATTTTGAACATTGCACTTAGTAATCACTTAGCAAATTAAATGTTTTGTTCAACGTGATTTAAACATTACTAGTGTTATTAATCATGATTATTTTTCAGCGACTTCACGGCCAAAAATCTTACGCTTCACCGCTGCTTTTATATAATAAATTATATAATATCTAAATGCTAAATATAAATTGCAACTGATAAATATTATCAACTATAATATAGTATATAATATTATATACACATATATTATATGGATGTTATGCCTAGATACACATACATACCGTCAATACATAATATTAATAAGTATAAATAGTTAAGGTGGGTGTAAACGTAGGTCGATGACAATTTTAAGCTACCGATAGAAATGGCTATCACGTGTTAAATTTGCGTTGGTTACTCCACATCACTCAAATAAAAAATATTTGTAAACATCTAACGTTGCACCGCCGTGCTACTGCCATTATAGTACTCGTATATTATTCTACATTGAGACCGGTGCACAAACGTTCTCTGATGGTCATGCACCGTCACCCAACAAATTCTTATTGCACTTGTTTTTCACTACCAAAGCTCCAAGAAAATAAATTAGGTCCGAATTTCCTCAAAATCTTTTCACGGCATCTTGTAGTTATTATTTAATCTCTTATCGTGTGTGTACACTTTTACCGTAATTGAATTAGGTAGTTTCTAATCGGAATAAGGAAAATTGCGCACTTAATAATTGACTTCGCGCAAAAACTTGACGAAAAACCTATATATTTTCTGCGATTTTATGTGGCGTCATCCAGTGAAATACGGTGAGGTTTCTGATGTCTGCAAAACCGCGAAATATTAAATATTTCCGAACGATTGCATTAATTGAACGAGAACAACTGTTTGTAGAAGTGTGGAGTAAGATTTTTGCCGGGGACACGGCGCGATCTGCCGGTGCACGAAAAACGAGGTCCAGCCATATGTTCGTCTTGGCGTAGCTGCGATATTGTGCACGTGAGTTTCGGGCTCAAGAACGATTTTTCGTTATCACGGATCGTCGTAACAGCAGCAGCTCATGTGCCCGTGTTAACCCATTCATCCATATGATTGATAACGTAATTCTCTCGCCGAAAGTCCTTCGCGTTCAGCTATACACGACTGCGTGCAAAACCGAACGATAATAATTGCGGACGGAACAACAACAGCAGAGCGGGGAAAAAAACCCGGCGTTTTCGCTTTCAAATAATTTATTTAGTATTTTGTTTCGATTTTTCACATTTTTCGTTTCGCAACGCCTCGCACCGCGATCTCGGTGGCCGGACCGTTTTGCCGTGCCGCTCGGGAACTGGATTTCGGGCTTCGGCCCGTAAATAGCCGGATGACTGCACGATGACCTGCGAATTACGCCGCTGCCGCCCGTACCGCCGCCCCCGTGATCCACCTGCAGCATCTTCGGCTCGACGTCGCACTCCACCAACACCACGCTGTTAACCCGATCCGCCTGGATCGTCGCCATCATTGAATCGTGTGAGTACAAAAAACATTACAATAATGTGCATTCGACGAACGCGTTGTAGACTTAGCGTGTTATTATTGTATTGACAGGCATTATTATTGATGTTATCAGAGACGGTGTATTGTGTTCGTCTCGTCTCGGATCCGCCAAATAACCCCTCCCCTCATTCACCTCCAGGAAACCCCCCTCCTACCATGTGTATTCGTCTTCACCCTTTCCGCGACCTTGGCCCCGTTAACCGTACCCGGACATGCCCGATAACGTGTCGAGCAATTGATGACGTCATGACTGCACGGTTTATTGCGCCATCTCGGCGCATTATTCGCAGACGTATACACCAACTGTACGTAGATAATAATAATAAGGTTGTCAGCTATTGTCGTCACCACTCATCAAAATTACGTAGGAATTTCGTTGCCGGCCCCGGAACGTACCGTTCGTCGGTTACGCTATTTAGTATGCATTGATTATTATTGACGATAACTCGTATACTCTCTCGAGCGAACAATCTGTAAGGTCAATGTGATAAACCGATTGTAACATATTATAGTACATGCCGCACATGGGAAATTATAGTAAAAACGGTCAATCCGTTTTACGATAAATACCAAACCACTTCGTAGGGCGTAGGGGGCCAAATCCGAGTCGGACGTCCGGTGGTCGTTGATTACGAAGAAAGAAAATTATACCTAACCGCTGTATAAAGGGGTGATAGACTATAGATGAGGTCAATATTCAACCATTATAAATTATCTACATTTTTCTCTTTCTTGATTACGTACAATATTAATCATACAAGTGGTTAGCTTAAATGCTCGTATAACAAATCCAAACAGCGCTTATAATTTATGTATTTATTATACGCCCGCCCGACGACCCGACCATAATGTGTATACTATTGTGCGAAAAATAGCTGTCTTGATTAACGTAATTTCACAGAGGCAAAAATCCACTTAACACCACCGTTGTCCCGCCGGAGGTAAGGTTTTATCGGACTACCCTTTTCTTTAACGCTAGTTAAAGCACTCCCATTAGTCGTCACCTCTGACTCAGTAGTCACGCGACTATACGATTTATTAAACAATCCGTCACAGATGACATATTTGTTGAACATGGAACTGTGTGCAAAAACTTGTATGTCACATACCTACATAAATTACATAGATTTCTATTTCACACAAACATTATTTACATTTCAGAAATTTCAGATCTTTTCACTCACCATCTTTCCCCTTATACTGCTAATGAACCCTGAAATTACGTTGAAACAAATACAATATAATCCAAGGCAGAGGTATTTTGGCTAATCGATTCTACGAATTTAGAGATAACCGAGAAACTAGCTTTCTTGTATAGTATATGTGTACCTTGTCATTAAGTAGGTCACTGTAATGGACGTATTAAATTTGAATTTTTAAATTGTAAGATAAATATTTCCGTAAAAAAATATCCCGATCTTAGGAAAAAAAAAACCCTCTAAAAAATAATTATACCTATATACTTAGATTGTGATGGAAACGTAATATCTACTTAAAATTTTTATATCTGATATTTGGTTAACTTTGAAAGTAATTCAAAATGTGTTATTTTAAGCTTTTTTTTCAAAATATTTATCACTTTTTGTATATAATTATTTTTAAAAGAGTTGGAACATTTTTTTTATAAATTAGTTCATTTTTTACTTTTTTTTTATATAATTTATGCACTTTACAGTTCCTGTTGGCCAAATCAACGATATTTAATTGTTGTAGTTAAAAACATGTATTATCATTCATTTTTGTAATCTCATTATATTTTACGAATATGGTACATTTCATACATAGGTAATTTACAACCATTGACTAGGCTGATTTTTGGTTTAAAAATACGTTGTGTGGAACATGCTTGAATGAGTCTTTTGTTTGTCTATTTGCAATAATAATTTGTTTGTTAACCAAAAAAAAAAAAAAAACAATTTTAACAGTATTTCTGAAACAAGATAATATGGAATGTTAATAATAATACTACGTAATTAACAAAAGTGTTTTAACCTAATATTATATCTGTACAAATAAATCATATTTTGTTTCTGTAACCAAGAATATATTTTTTGAGTGTGTTAGATTTCTAGTTATAGTTTAAAAATTAAAGGAAAAATATATATATTAATTTTATACATTATCATTTAATATGAACTAGCAATTTTAAATATATTAGCGAAAATGGATATTAATATATTATTATTATACTTTTTTATTATCTCCTGACTACTGCTTAATATAATTAATAGTCACCACTATTATCAGTTACTTCAATGTCCTATCCGAAATATTATATGTTAATGAGAATATGCCGATATCATTAAATCAAAACAAGGTCAGACTACAAACAATCAATATAAGATCTTTATTTTCTATTCGTTTTATTCTTATTAATAATATCTAATAATATTATGTTGGATATCATATCTTATCAATGTCTTATAATTTTATATTCAACACTTAACCAAAATATAATATAATATAATGTGTATACTATTCGAAATTCTGTACAAGTATAATATGAGCATTGACCACTGACCCATATGGCGTTTCTGACATTACGTCCCTAATTCCCCCATGTTATTGACATATGTTAATAAGTTTCACTAAATATTAAATTCGAATGTATTAATTTATCTACATTAATCTTACACTGGTACTTCATCCGAATAAATTCAAAATGCTTTAAACATTTTATAGGTACATCGTTTTTAAAATTTCTACACTGCATCTACTAATTATAATAATTTTTCTTCAACCGCTCTTCTTTTGACCTGTCCCATAGGCAATGGCCATGCGGTTTGATTATAATAATTAAATCATTTAATATTTTACTCATTTTATTTTATAATTTTTTTTAACTTTAAGTTTTGTATCAATAATATATTTCTATAGCGATACCTGATTATTTTAAAAGTAAACAAGTTATTTTATTTCATAGTTCAAAAAAAAATTAAATATATTTTTAATTTTTGTCTTGGTTAAAATATAATTAAGCATATCGAACAAAGTGAATTTTAATAATAATATATTCTTTAGTTAACAACATATTATGCTTATGAATATTGAATACCTATATATATTAATTAGGAATTCCCCAATAGTAAATGCAGTATGCGAATGTATTGTAGGTATATATTGTATTGTAGTATTGTATGCATTGTAGGTATTTTTGAGCATAATAATATTGACGCCTGTTAGAGTTTTCGCTTAACGCCATCGCCAGGTGTTTAATTTTTTATGCAAACAACTTTTACACGTAATACTTGAAATTGCATTCACAGTCGGCGTGAACAATCTCTTCTTTTTTTATTCCGTGTTTATAATTATTGATTATTGTGCAGGGTACACGATGTTGAATTGGCGTAAAAATCGAACGTATACATAAGATTTAGCATAAACTTGAAGCAATCAATGTTATAAAATTATAATAGAGTAATAAATACTAGGTGTGAAGTAGCATGACGCAATATTGTTTCTTGAAAGAATGTATTTAAAACATAATAATATTATACTTGTAACTGTCGTCTGTCGGTCGTCGGAATTAGATTGTACTACTTTAATATACTTTACTAGTTTATTATCTATATACTATAATTATACCCAATTTAAGGGGTATCATGATAGTGAGGCCCATTGATTTTAGCAGCCCATATCTTTTTCAAAGTAAATAAAATTAATGTATTCGTTCAAAAGCAATTTCAAAAAATGAAATAAAAATTTGTATATATTATGAAAAATGACGTTACAATTAATTCGAGAGAAACTATGCAAAAAGCATAATTTTAAGTTTGTAAATTGTTAGTTTAAATTGATGACATTTAAAATTTGAAAATTTTGGCCTTAAGATTAAATTAATTGTAGTTAATGCTGTAATTAATTATTCATATACTGTTCTACTTACTAATACTATACAGAGTGTGGCCAATTTTTATGTGAAAATCTTAAAACCTTTTAGGAAAAAATATATTTAGCTCTATAAATAAAATGTATTTAAACTAAATCAATTAATAAATTTACTTAAGTTTAGGGTCCCGTGGTAAATAAACCAGTAAACCAAAATGTATAATTTGAACAACAACATTTTCAAAAAACATTTAACTATGTTACTTTTTACACCAATTTTCCTAAATTATGGTGGCATATAACTATTATAATAATTTATAATATATATATTTAACTCTGTGACAATTTTTATGTTAGGTATATCCCTCAAGGTACAGCCCTCGATGATCAGCCTTCGAGTGTAATATATGCCATAACAGTAGAAATTTTATACCCATAATTTGTATCTATTTATCTCTTTTGTCAAAGCAATTTAAAGTTCAAACATTCAGCTAGATCCGGTGCATCCGGTTGCGTGATCCTATTTACCTTATTTAGGATGCGTTTCAAAACTCGTCTCTAAATCGTAATGTACAATTATGTTATTGCGTATTGCAATATTATCGTGCATATATTATTACATTCGAATATCGTTATCATCTTAAAACATTCTAAGCTATAACTTTTTTTAGCACTGTGTATATTGTACAGATTTTCTAGATGTTACTAAATTCGTTAGTAATGTAATTATAGTTATAACTTAAAGGGATATTTCAGATAGGTATATCGTCCTAGTTCATAGAAAAAAAATTGAAATATAAGAAGAATAAAAATATTTTTTATGCATAATTTTTTTATAATCCTTAAATATTTTCTGTTTATCTAAAAAATAAGTAAACTGAATAGATATAATAGGAAGCTCTCTTCAATGAAATTAAAATGTAATTAATATTTAATATAGGAGAACATTACTAATCTTGTTTAATCATATTGAATAATATTTTTATATTACAATTAAAATTGATAAATATGGTACTAGATACAAATTATTGTTGATCACATAACAAGTAATTTTTATAAATATTTTAATTTGAATATGTAATATATACTTAATACTATACTGCTTTTTGATTGAAGTAATTGAACTGTTTTATTAGGATTACCTGCCTAGTAATAGTATGATTTACTGAACATTTTATACTGATTTATTTGTCAATTAAATAAAGCGTAATACGTAATAACTAGAAATTATGAATACGTAATTATTTACATTTATAATTGTCAAAAATTATAGGTTAAAAAGTGTTGCTTAAACAATTAGATACGTTTTATCCATTATGCAACGTTTAAACAGTTAAATGATCAGTATAATACAACAAGGTGTTTTTTTAATGCAACATTAATTTTATCGAAAAGTATTAATTTTTTTCGGAAATATCTTTCTTACATAATTTTATGCTAAATTTACATAACATTTTTGGAAAAAAAAATTGTTTTTATTATTATATTGATTAAGTTTTTTTACTGCGTTTTAAATGACACTGCACATCTTTAATTTAATATTACATAAAGTAAAATGCTTTTTTGACAATTTCAAGGTAAGAAATGGGTACCGTAATTCTGTAACAGATTGTAAGTATATGAGGTGTTGAATGGATCACTGCAGTAATGGATATGTTAAGTAGTTCAATGATAAGAAAAATTATAAAGGAAAAACGATTCTAAGCAGAGACCTATATCACAACTGCATTTAAATTTCATGATATACTTCATGATATTACAGTAATTAATTTTATTATTAATATCACAGTAGGTCGATTTAAATTTTCCAAAAACATTACATTTATTATACTATCAGTATTTGATTATTAAAATAATATATATTTATACCATATTATCAATATTTAATTGTTGTTATTAACTTTTGAATTAATACCACTTTACCGTAAAATATAGTATATGAATAGGTTCATAGTATAAATAGATGATATCTTAAAATGTATCTACATAATTTGAAAATACCATTGGATGTAGTAAAATTAATAATATATATAAAAGTTTTAAGTCCCTACAAATAATACCTACTTTAAAATTATTATAATAAAATTAATAATATCGTTGTTCATTGTTTAAATATCTACAAGTATATAGTTTCGTCCACATTTTAATTGCAAATGTCTATAAATAGATAAAAAAAGAATCAAAATATTTTGAAAATTGTATTATTTGTAGAAAATGCTCATAAATTCTTGTGGAAACACTATTGTAAAAATTTCAAGTATCTAAGATGTGTTTTCAAGTATTTAAGGTACACAAAACAATTAAATCGATTTTGTTTGATTAAAAACTGGTTTTGACTAAAAATATCCGTTTTTCTTTATTTTTTTGTTCATTTTTCTTGATTATTTTGAAAAAATTTAACCTTTCTAAAGTTCAAACTAGATCCAATTTGAATCCTAAAATTGAAGATTGGTGAATTTTATTAACTATACGTATCTTGTACGATGTACACACACATACAAAATATACATCATTGTTGTAAAACCAATACATTCCACCCAGAATATAAAATCAAATTTTGAATGAGTTGATAATTTATTATAAGTATTTAAACGCAATATGCTGAGTGCAGTGTATCAAAATTTTGCGAGTTGCCTCTCTACTCCCCTTATCTGAACTTTAAATTAATGGTGATTAACCTGCGACTCATTTAATATTATGAATGATACACTTGCGTCATTTAAAATTTTTTCAAATGTTATTATAATAAATCTCACCATTTATAATCACTTATAAATATTGTAATCATATTAAAATTAATCTTATTATTATGTATTGCATATTATTTAAATTTAAATTGAATGTAAGAAATAAGACTTCATTAGTAATCTAAATGTATACTAAGAAATTTATATTTAGTATATACATATTGCATAATTTTAAATTATATGAAAAATTGTTACTTTTTATGGTACATACCAATTTATAATATAATAGATTCGGCACAATATAGAAAAAGAGAGATTTGCCAGAGTAGTATAAGGCCATAAGAGTACTGTGTAAAATGCCGAAATAATTATAATTTTTATACTACTCCGTTTATCTATACTTAAAATATTTACGAATATTTATAAGTTACTAACTTATTAATAACTTACTAATACACTTTTAAGTTAAAAGTAACTAATTAAATACTCATTTAAAATTTAATTTGTATGTATTCAAATTTTCAAAAAATGTTCTTCAGAATATAAAATAAAAAATGTATTATAAAAATCACTTTATTTATTACATAATATATATAATATAAATATATTACATATAAACTGTGTTGAGTACGCATTTTTATTTACACAATAATACATAAAACGCCCTTTTGCACCAGTTTAACTTTTATTTTATATTTAATTCGTGATAATCGAAAACAAATAAATAACGGTTGATCACATTTTTTATAAAATTTTAAAAATTATGAATAAAATTTTAATGTAATACAAGTTTAAGTAATCTTATAATTTTTTTAAAACATATTCAAAATTATATTTTTTTATTTTTATAACATTGCAGTTTATATATTTTTCTTTCGAACAAAAAATAAATAAACCATTTAATAATTATTATCAGATCGTTTACTGTTTACTGTGATACAATTATGTATATCATACAATTTGGTAATGGTTCAGTATGATTTTCGGTTTTAATATATCTGATTCATTCATTCCTTATAAACGTGTTCAATGTTTAAATAAATGATGAATGGATTTAATTTATTTAAATTAAATGTTTTAATCGTCAAATGATAAATTATCTAGTCTAAATGTCTATGTATATAACAATTATTTTCATGTATTATAATCATTGTATATCTAGATCTATGTATACATTATTATAATAAGTTACAATTGTATAATTAATTTCCCACTTGAAGTTTGAACCACTCGTGACGTATTACTAATAAGTAATAATGTTCTTGTTTTCTTACCGGTTTTTTACGTTTAAAAGTTTAATAAACGCCATTAACCCTGACGAATGAACGCCGTAAAACTGAAATTTCCATTAAAAATGTAATAAAAGTAGTTCCAAGAATATGGCCCATAACAATCTATATACTACAAATTTCTATTTAGGATAATGAAAAATATATTTGTTAATACTTTTAGTTTTGAAATATTTTCATTCCTGTATAATATTATTTTTATGGCTGTTATGTAACACTATGACATCTGTTAAATTGTACATTATAATTATTACATATTGTAAAACTTGCTGTAAAATAATTACTAGTCATCTCCAATGTTTGTTTAAATCATTAGATTATACGAGATATACGAGTATAATTTATTAATGGGTGTATAATTAATAAATTATAGTAATTACAGTATTATTAATGCCTTAAATTTTTTCTAATAGGCATGCATTTGAGTTGGTTTTTAAATTCAAATGTATGTGGTATAAATAATTATTTTCCTGTAAAGTAAACAGTATATGTATACATACATATTAATAGCATTTTTGATATTTATCCTTATTATTTAAACAGATATAATTACCTATAAATAATAATATAATTACCTACTTATAAGTCAGACATTCATATGTATATAAATAAAAAATAAATTAGATTGATTCCATAGATTCTAATTATTAACATCAATCTACTCTTTGACTATTATATTCCTCTTTCCGGTGTACACCATTACTTCCCCTTCCCACGCAAAAACCGTCTGTCTAGTTTTCTAATCTGCGTGACATGCAACTTCCTGTGTGCGTATGTGTGTACGTTTGATGTCACACTCACAAGTCATTCATAAAAAAGGCAATAACACACACACCTAGATAATACAATTTATAGTTGAACTCAATGAATTAAAACTGAAAATAAATGAATGGGCTCTAACCGTGCCCACTAGGTCATTCGAAAATGATTATATTATTATATTCATGACTGCATTTTTTTATTACCTATTCTTTTTTCTTTTTTTTCTTTTTTTTTCTTTTTTTTAACAAGTATACAATGTGTATCTATTCAATATTTTTAGGAGTACCATATTTGCGTAACAATAATGATAATTATCACATGCTATTTTATAGATCTATTGATCGCTGCGCAATTTCCGTTTGCGGGGATCCGGAAGTGTGATACCCAAGTATGGTCAAGTTATTTAGACATCCGGTCAATAAAATAGAGGGGAGAAAGTTTCTCTGCAACTATTCCTACGAGAACAATATTCATCAAGATCAAATTTACAACTGAGAAACGATTAAAATATATTTTTTTAAGTTTATGAAAATTGAATTATAAAGGTATATTAAATATTCTTATAGTTATTTATAATCTGGATCATATTACGGTGAAATTTGTACATATATATGTATATTAAATAATTTTTTTTAGTAGTTTGGATATTTTTTAATTAATTAAAAAAATGTAATATAATTATATATATATATATTTAAATCCTAGTTTAAATTAAACTTATTATACTCTAATTGTTGTTTTTACTTTAATGAATTCTACAAACTTCGATGATGCCAAGTTATTTAACTTTGTATATTAAGGGTAATAGATCTATAGTACATAATTGGTTTGCAAAATATGGTATTTTAAAATTGAAGTAATTCATATTAATCTACCAGTCAATATTTATAATTTATAAAAATGATATAATTATAATAAATATCAAATCTGAGATTATATATATACTATAATTTTGCGAGATCATTTTTAAAAAATGTTATTCTTTATATAAACATTTTAATAGTTAGAAGTTAGAACGCTATTCGTTAGAATGTTGCATTAGTCACATAATCAAAATTTAAAAAATGATTGTACACTAAATTATTTATAGTAAAAAAATCAGGTTTCGTTTGAAAAAAAAAAAGTTTATATCAACACGGGATACCTAAGGAATATTTGAAATAACAAGAATTAAAAAATATGACTTAAATATAATATTTAAAAATTCCAAAATCAGAATTTAAATAAATTCATTATTAAATGAAAAAACGGAAGTGAACTGGTGAATCATTCTATACATAGGTCATTGGATAATACCAATTTTTCCTTTGACAATGTTTGTTATTATTCAAAAATTATTAGGTCATTTTACCGTATCAGAAAAAAATGGCAATAGTAAAATAATTACTAAATAGCAGTATAAATGTTATTAAGAAAATATTAAAATATTCTTAGAAAGTATATAGACGTTCAGAATCATTTTTTGTATACTATGGTTTAACGTTTGATTCAAATTGTACACGTCCATAGCAGATACATGCTCCCAAAATTTCTTAGTTTTTTTTTCGTCCATTGTATACGCGCACCTTGCGCCTATAATAAAAAATAATTTATAAAAATATATTCTTACGTTTGTACGATTAAAATAATCTAACGACATCCAATGAACGTTTTTGGTCGAATTACATTTCCAGAGACGTCTATACCTAATTGCAAAACAACAAAAACACCGTATGCCGAACATAATATAATAAACAATATTATTATACTATATATAATGCAATACAATCGGCGGCTGCAAAGTCTTTGGCCTACGGCGACCGCCGACAACTGGTGAACAATAACAAGGGCGTTGCACTGCGCCTGCAGACAGAAGTGGTCAGGGTCGATTACACAGCGCTCGGCCAATATCCGGGAAGTGGGTTTTATGGCCCTATAAAAATCCTTCGGTTTCTAAACGATAATCTTTATGTTTTACGACGCTCCGCCGCCGAGTTCCAAGGGTTGATTTCCGAGTATTGGTCTTCGGCGGTCGTTATTCCGTCCCCTCTCCCCGACTTCACGACATCATAAGCGATTCGTCCATAAACGTGTTATTATATTGCGATTACGTAATGTGTCGTATTAAGTATTAAAAAATATTGCACGTTTCAAGGCGGAGGCGATTGCGTCCTACTTTTATCGCATGTAAATATTATTATATATATTATCACACCATATGATACACTATTGTGGTCACTGTTGAACGTCTATCGAAGAACCGTATCCGTATATTGAATATATTATATTATGCTCCGGACGGCCAAACCGACTACGACGATGAACCCGTTGAACCCCGTGAAGTATTATATTAATATAATGTAATATTATTCTTGTAATATTGTGATATGCCCGTGTACTTATTTTCTATACGCAGATGAACGCAACGCGCAGAGGCGGACGAATAAGTGGATGCGAGAAGACCGCGTTTCTTTCGTGACATGGTCGCGATGAGGCACGTCAAAACGGTAGACCTTATAAGGCCTAAACGAATACATCGAAAAATAATAAATAATTATAAGGAGAGAGAAATTTATAATAACAACAACAACAACAACAACGATAAACTCGTTTCCGGTTACAAAACGTTGACGGCGTGGCGCACGCGGTGTTCAAAATACGTTTTCTTAGCGATCCGGTGGAAGGGGTGGGACCCGAACGGGAAGACGGAACCAAAAATATTCCCGCGCACGCGCTTCGACCGGCAGATGGCGGTACGCGTAACGCTAAAACCGGAGCGCGCGCGCACCCTCACCCCGAAAAAAACACGTGAAAAACGCGTGGGTTTTCGGTCTAGTCGCGCGTGTCGTAACGATTTTGTAATAAGTCTACGACGCGGTCGACGGTTGCGGTGGACGTGCATAGCGGTACGGCTAACGATAATAAAAAATAATAATTTAAAAAAAAAAATAAATAATTTTCACAATAAAAATAATTTATTAATACAAATCGAAACGAGACAGTTCCCCCCCGTGACCCTGTCATTTGTCGTGTGTTTTATAGCGTTGTTGAAGAGACGTCGTCGACGGCGATGCCGCTTCATTGATTGCGCGCCTGCCTGTGACCACCGCCGCCGCCGTTCCGTTTTCCGCGTACCACGCGAGAGACCGTTGCATGGCCGCCGAAGTCGTATAATAATAACAATAATAGTAACGTCGTATCGCCGTCGCGCGGGGGGTAGGGTGGCGAGATGGCGGCGGCCTCTCTTCGAGTACAATGACCCCGGTGGCGGCGGTGCGCACGCAACCGTAGTATAGCGCGTATACGCATTTCCCGCCACGGCGGCCGTTGCCCTCGCACGAGCACGAGGCTCCATTTAAAATACATATTACAATATAATTATTTATATATATATATATATATATATAGAAGAAAAACAGTAACATTCTATATTTTTTTTTCTATACATTATTACGAACGATGGCGGCGGCGCGCGGCGGTCTGTACGACGGGTTCGAGACCGCAGACGGCGGGCATCGGGCAGACGGGACGCTTTTGCCGGAAACGCATTTTTTTTCACTTTTTTGTCGACCGATTAAAAAACGCTGTTTTCATAAATATAGATATACCGTCGCCGTTCTCTCCGAATCGCTTCCAGAGACTGGCGCGAGGGTCGCCAACGCGATGACAACGATAATATATTAATAATAATATTATATTATAATAGCCGACCGTGACGAGATGTTATAATTCATAATGCGGTGGTGCAGATTACATATGTTTATTTCGATTCGAATTACAAACTCCCGATGTAGTATTTATCAGTTATCACCACCGACTATAAAATATGTTTCGACGCTACAAATTATTAGATTATTTTAATGGGAAAACAATTCTTTCGGGATGTATAAAAATAATCTCTCATTCAACATATCAAATCTCAATAGATAGTCAATATAACGTAGTGAATAGTTTGTAAACTTAACAGAACTTGTCATTTTCTTAATAGCTTAGACATTTTCGTAAAACAAATACTATAAATTTAATGCAATATTCTAAAACACCCTTTTATAACAAGTCTTTGGTTATTTCCATATAAATATTTATCGACATTGTAAGAATCATTTTTAAAAAGCTGTAAGTTATTATCTCATTATATTTTAAAATTAAATTTTTTACCGTCTATCTATCTGTGGCCAATTCCCAATTGCGACTTCGGGCCTAACTGTCTTTCTAGTCTCCATTCGATTTATTCTTTTATACGCCACCCTATTTGTGAGTCCTGACGAAGTCATCTCTGCAACCTCTGATTTATTATCTTTGATTAGCCCTTCAATTTTTCTAGAAACATCTGCCTGTCCAGCTGGTATTCGTAGTCCTATTGGTTATGAATTATAATACATCACAATAAAATGAACATTCTACTTATAAATATATTTTATTACTGTTTCCCTCTTATAATGTTTGTCACAATTTCCTTTGTGTACTCAATATTGACTTTTTCATTGTTAAAGTAGTTATATAATAGTAAAAAAAAAAAACGAGTAAATTTGTGTGTGGGCATTTTAATAAATGGATGTCTGGAATCTGGATGACGTAATCAAAGGGGTATTATTTAAATTTGTTAAAAGTTGAATATAAATACATTTTTAATGTTTAGGATGTCATCATTGATATTAACATTTAATTACTGTTGGAAATTAAAAATTTGATTAATGAGGTAGTTAAAATTTTAGAAGATAGATTAATATGTCGTTCAAGGATTTAAATTCATGAAAAAAATGACGAATTTTATGGACGAATGGTCAGAATCGGCAGAAGGAGTGTCGTGATATGAATTTTTCTTAATTTAATTAAAATTCATTTTAACATTATTATTCTTTTTTCATATTTTTAAACAATTAGAACTACGTCTAAAGTAAATACTAAATTGTAGACAATGAACTTGATTGGAAATAGCCAATTGCTGATCCTTTAAGACAGGACCATTTAATAATAATAACGGTATTAACGATAATAAATTAATAACGTCATATAATGCTCTTAGTTTGTAAAGGATGAATAATTATAATGTTTGACCTTTTTCGAACTTTGTGTCAACATGAAAACATTTTACAAAAATAATAAATATACATATTTAGTTTTAAATATTTTTGTATAGTTAATTTATAGAAATCTTCGTATTCTATAATAACGCAATAAAATATTCTACGTATTATTGTCCAACACTTTAGAAAAATTACAAATATAATTATTTTCTAAAATAAATGTAATGTCGGTGTGCGTTCCAGTTCCTAGAAAATGACGTCAATTGTGAATTGAATACATTTTTATTAATTAAATTCATACGGAGTTTTATTGTTGACAGTCATGATTCAATAATAGAAAGTTTAATTATGCTTTTAAAAAAAATAACACTACAAATAAAATATTATAATAGGCGACTTATTTTCTTTGGTATTACTCAGTAATATTACAAGTGTGTTTTATACTTGTACAGATATATTTGATAAACTATAGATTATATTTTGCTTCAAATTTTAATATATCTACACAAATTGTAAATATTTTTTGATTTAATTATTATATTACTACATTAGCATTATATAAAATAATGCGTATAGGGCGTTTCCTAAAACATTGAATCTAATAATTTAAATGTTTTAGCATATTTAATATTTAAAATAGAATAAAATCGACTATACTCGCAATTTGGCGTATAGCTATAGTATACCTAAAAAATTACATATCACTACATGTACATTACATTGTATATGTATTTTATATTATATAGTATATAACATTTGACATTAGTACGAGTACTAAACTACTAACACATAGTATGCCTACATAAAAAATATTTATTTTTCGTTCTTCGTCGTATAATACCCCTGAAGATGAAAACTTGTAAAGAAATATTTAAAAAAAAAACCCCGGCTTCTCCTTTGTCTCTAAGGTTTCGACTTCATTGCAGTTTTCAAAACGCGTTTTGCATAAGCAGTAGCCGTCGTTATGTAATTGAAAATTCGAAGGCGATCGAAAGAAAAACGGATTCGGCGCACGGTTTTAGCCGCTATATTATGCAACCCGACGAATGTGCAGTGCAATATTTTTTGTCACTTCCGTATTTTTTCTGTTGGAAGACGTGGCGGGACACTTATATCGTTATAATATATACGGTGTGATAACGCTTATCACGCGACTACGGCGGCTGTCGGTTAGTCGGCCGCCACTTCTCCGTCGTCCGCGGCGTGGTCGCGATCGTTGACCATACCTACAAGAACGGCCTTGAGGATGTCTGTGGTCGTGCGATGGCACGTGACGCATCGCGCGTGCATACATTTATTTAGTAGGTATACGGCCGCGCGCACATAGCGAATACTGGGAAAATACCGCGCGTTGCATCGTGGCCTCGTGGTCGTGCCGCGCGCGCGGGGTCGGGGGGAGGGGGTGACCTCTTCTCCCCGCGCCGTCGACGCGCACACAGACCGTATCTGCCCACTCTGGAATTTCTCAGGCATTATTATTACACAGGTATCATGTGCACTGTGTGCAGCGCGACGAAGACTGTTACAGGTGCGCATCTATTGCGCGGCAGATTCCGGCGAAATGACCGACGCGCATGCCACCGTAGATGTCGATGAACCGGGCCGACCACGATATTAGTGTAGTAGTAGTAGTAGTAGTAGTAGTAGTAGTAGTAGTAGTAGTAGTAGTAGTAGTAATAGTAGTAGTAGTAGTAGTAGTAGTGTAGTAGTAGTAGTAGTGGAATATAATAATATATAGTATAATATGTATATAGGTACGTACCCACTATAAAAACGCAACAACAACAATGGCAATAATAATAATAATAATAATAATATTATAATATTATAGTAAACACAGTATGTTTTGATTCGGCTGCGTAGATGACGGCGCCGGTGGCGGGCACGAAGCGCACACAGAGGCGGAGATAACCGCGACCGTTGCCCCGGCACGTCGTACATACCGGGTAACGGGTCGTTGTCATCGCGATTTGTTCACGTATTGTAATGTTGACGTTTTCACCGCTTGTTGACATCGCTGACGGTATGTCTCTGTTGTTGTTTTCGTCCGTCCTCCGTCTTCCGAAGTCGCGGCGCCGAAAGAGTTCAATGAATGGATCGAAAGCTAATCAACCGGGTGACCAACTGCCGCGATGTTTTGAACGTTCCTCGGCCATATACGCGGGGGGCCCCCGCGGTACTTATTTAATATAGGTACCTACTTCCTACGCACGCGCGTCAATATATAATATTATTATTGCACTATGCAGCACACGTGCGTCAATAAAAGTCGTGTGTTGTAGATTCTTTTGTGCCGGTGTCAATGTATTTATAATTTATAAGTCATTGAATGCTGTTGTGACGCAGACTTGTTGCGAATAATCTCCATGGCAAAAAATAAAAAATACAAGGCCGTGACTATGACTTTGGAGTAATAATTACAGTCTGAAGTGGCTATGTCGAAATTGATAAAAACAAAAAGGACCGTAAAAAGTGGTGGCGTATACCAGCTAGATCGAATCAGAATAGTTAATTCTTAAAAATTGTATATGCACTATAGGCCGCTTAGTAAGAGTATAGTAAAAAGATAATGCATTTATATGGAGGTGTCCTAGACAAATTTAGGTCTCTCAGACTTTCTATGATGATGTCGTTTTTCAATTTGTTTATTTAATTCTAATTCCCCGGAACGTATAATATGTTGTTTTATATGTCTTGATACTTCATGCTGATATATTTTTTCTGTTGTATTTTATATTGCGTTGTCCTACAAAACTAGGTGTGTAATATACGTGTATGTTTAGCCGTTTAGGTATGTACAAATGTGCAGTCGTATGTGTTTACTTATAGAGATATAATTTACAACATGCACTGTGTATATATTACTATATAATAATTATTATATAGGTACTGCAGACTGCAGAGTTTTCACTATGCGTTTTCACCTTAATTTTTCCTTTTATAATAAATTTATACAATTTTTAACTTTGGAATTTGTATCATATTTTTAAATATATCGACTTTAATGTAATTTAATGAGTGAATAACTTTATTTACAATCTACTGAAATTTTAAGCCTAACTAAAAGAATGTGAGAGGGAACAGCCTATGTAGTCGACTCATGTAAACAAAATAATCTTATAATCACAAATATATTTTTTAAGTACTATTAAGGAAACGATTATACATGAATTACCCTAGCAGACACCACACGCTACCAAAAACTAATAATACTATAAACTAGTTTAATCGCGTGATAAAAATCAAGTGAAATAAAGTCTAACTTTCCCGGAGTAGAGAAAGATAGTGACCACAAACTAGTTATAATGAAATACTAAGTCACACTCAAGAAGTCTAAGAATAAAATCTTAACAAGCTTAAAACTGCAGAAACAAGGATAAAGTATGTGTGTAAATCAAGTATAAAAAGTAATAACAAAAAAAATGGGCATTTTAAGTGCGTAGAAAAATTTGAAAGAAAATATTAAAAAATTACGGAAAAATCAATCGGATAATATAAAACTGACTCCGAGAAAACCATAGATAACAGATAAAATCGGGATAATCGAATTGCACTTATTACCTACAAAGAAATGGTCAAATTGCATTCGGATAAAAAACAGGTAGTGGTTGAACTGTACTCGTTCAAAAAAGAGTTAAAATGGTAAAAACGTGGAAACTCGTTACAAGTCGAACGTGTATAGTGAAAACCCGTTAAAAATATTACGAATCTTATATTTATATTTGAATGCAGAACACTGGCACAAGACCATAAATCAACAACACGGTACCAGAAAAAAAAAAATAAATAATATTGAAAAATGTATTGATTTATATACTCAAAAGCATATTACCAGGCTAGAATTTTTGAATACAGTTTGTCATTACTAGAAAAAATTATCGAAATAAAAAAAAAATATAAAACTAATGACAATAATTAAATTTGACTAATAAAAAAAAAAACGTATAATAATAATTATAATAATATGCATAATATAATAATTATAATGTATATACCAGGGGCGGCCAAACAGACGATCGCGGACAATTTCAAAGTCGATCATGTTAAAATTTATTTTTAGAGCCACGCCCACGAAAATTAATTAACACGAATATTTTAGAAATAATAATTTATTATTATATTATTTTTAGTAATTATTAATTAGTTTATAATACTTGTTGTATGTTTATATACACGTTATGCAAGTATGTTTCTTAAAAATTATAGTTACACGGAAAAATATAATTGGTTGGTTTAACTAAAATTATATGTGTACTAGCCGTAAAATGTAGTTCCATATGGCATAGCCCAACATTTAATAATAAGTACCAAACGGTTAATGTTGTAATATTAATAGTTAATTTAACTACAATAGGTATGTAGTTGCTATTTTTCTAGAAATATTATTTAGTTAAATCAACTATTATTCTATTGTAAATATATAGTAAATACAACCAAAAATATATGTATTCAATAATAAAAACATATTCTATGGAAGTCAATCCTTAAATGGTGAAGTATATTTTTAATAGATCGTGACAAAAAAAAGTTTGAGCACCCTTGATATGTATATATAATTAATATATTGTGATGTATAAAACAATCATTTTTAACCATGCCAATGATTAAAATCATACTAAGCTTGTAAGTGAAAAGGAAAATGAGTGTTTACTAAATAATGTTTAACCCCTTCAAATGCATGATAATTTTATTGAAATACTTTTTTTTGAGCCCAAGTGCAGTTGGACCATTACCTTTTTTAAGCCCAATTGTAATTCGACTAAAATAAGTGCAATTCGACCATACTCAATAGAATAGTGTAGTTGATAAATGTAATAAAGAAATCTATTTAAGAAGAAAATGATCGAAAAAAGAATATCAAAAATTGAGTAACATAAAAGTGTAAAAAAGCAAAAGAGAAATTGATGAATGGTGTACGCGAAAATATTTAGTATATCCAATCTACGTGTAATAAAGTATACACATATTACATCATTAAAAACTTCAAGAAATCAAAAAACAGAAGTCAGTGGTTCAAAAGAAAAAAAAAAATTTAAAAATTTTTAAAATATTAAAGCTGAAATAACGAAATACTGTAAAATTATATTAGAATAAAAGAGAAGAATAGTGTTGAAAAACATTAAATAAGACCCAGTATAATAAAAATGAATTCATCAAAGCAATTTATAACTTGTTATCAAATAGATCGTCAGGAACAGATAAAATATATTAGTCAATTTTGAACATTCGAGGTTGAAGAAATTAGAGATATTTTATTTAAAATGTTGAAAACATTTTATCAAGAACGCACAGTACCATAAGTTTTACACAAGACATGACCATATTTATTTTCAATAAAGAAAATTCTATAAAACATTTATATAGAACCATCGCTTTCTTACACGCGCTACCTTTGAATACTGTATAAAATAAAACATAGAAGAAAATAAAAATGAATTAGGGAGAAGATTAATTTGGATTTAGGTAAGGAATAGAAACCATTGACATACGTATGTTTTACATATGGTTTCAGGTGGTTGCACCTATAGTACTTCCTAAATTATTTATAAGAATAAGAAATGGTTACATACAAAAAAAGAGTTTCTAGTCGTTTTTTGTACACATTAATTGAGTCCCATCAAATATTATAAAAAACATCTTCGTTTGTATTTTGAGTTTTGAAAAACTTATCTGTAACAAAAAATGCAACAGGTATGGTTAACAAAACAATTTTTTTGTTAATTTTGAAAATTTTATTAACGTGTATATTATATAGGTATATGTGTAATTCAGTTATTAAAAATAATATTTAAATAAATTTAATATTACATGTTGGTAAAAACCCGTGCGATAAACTTCATAATATATAGATATTTAAATCTTGTTATTGTTGTTGAATATATCAGTTGCATTTTTTCTCTAATTTTTTATTCTTTGGTTTTGATGTTATTTTTATTATTAATTATTATGAGTAGTGAGTACTTCTTATTTTTATATATATATATTGCATACAATCTTAATTTTTATCCAATAAAAGTGATATACAAATGATAAGAACGTATACCAGTATACGATTGATATTTATATTTTATTTTTCTCAAGTGCGGACTCAATTGGTATATTAATTTTATTCCATTCAATTATGGGTCTCAATTAATAAGTATCGGATTTTCAAATGTAGTTAATAGGTATACGATTTGAAGTACTTACGTTTTTCAGTTTTATGCAATCATAATTTATTGCAAAAACGTGTATCAGCGATCATTTATAGTATATGTTCTGGAAAGAAACTGTTGTCGGTAATTTGTTTATATTCTTTGATTTACTACATTGTTCATCGTTGACGTATGTAATTTATCATACTTTCATATTTTTGAGATTTATGTATATGATTACATTTTTATCTGTAAGCAAAATATCTTAAAAATGTGATATAAGGTTCTTCATTCCACATAAGTTGTTATAAGTTATTATTTACAGAAACTTAAAGAAAAATTTTTTTTGAAAATTTTAAGTCTTGTTTAAGTATTGTATTCTACCAAATACTAGTTATTTTGTTGTAATTCTAAAAATATTGAAACTTTTCAAAGCACTTTTTATATTAATATGATATAATATAATTAATATATTAGGAACATATTATTTTTCTCTATTACTCGTATCTATACCTACTGTTGCAGTAGTCCTGCATACATTTGGTTTGCAAATGGTCATTGCACGTGTGTTTTTGGTTTATTTGATATACTTACTTACTTTATTGATTCGATCGTTTGTATACAACACCTTTTATTTTACGTACAATGCCTAAATTGGCTACGCGTGATAACAACTCGTAATAATTGGTTAATTGCTGCTGAATCATAGTTATCGTTATGCATTTAGTATTTTAGTGACTAAGATCATCTGATCATGTATTTAAAGGTATGTATGACGTGTTATATGTATATTTGTGTGTATATTGTTTAGTTATTTAAGTTCAAGTGATTCACCAACGACCAATAAAGCGATATGAATCGGTTTTCGATAGCGGTCAACGCACCTTTTTCAGTCTATTGTTTCGTATTAAAAAGTCCTTTGTCGGGTTTAGAATTCACTGCCGAAAACACAACATAATATATTGCTTATTGAAACTCATTGGCTATTATTGTCGCGAATGTCATTTTCTGCGAAATACTCGCGGGAGCAAGGTGCACCAAGGCCGTGTTCTATTCTTCCCACCCCATCATTTGTATTTGATCCGCCGCCACCGGCTTTGTTGAGCTCATGTATTGAAATTGTTCAGATTTTAGTTTACACATTAAATGTATACCAACCTTGTACATTACCCATTACTTTTTGCAGTAACAGTCGTTACCCACAACGTATAATATAACATACCAATATAAAATTCATAAAAAAAATAAACAATATAATCATTTTATTATTAAATTTAGTTATATAAAATATTCAATAATTTAGACTAGTGTGTAGCTTATAGTTTAGGTATATGATATAAAATATAAATTCATTATTTCAAATTTTCTTTTGATTGTGTAAATCATTATGCTTTTAGGGATGTCACTAATTGACTAGTTTAAATAATTATTAAGGTGTACAGTGTACGTAGGTATAAGGATAATATAAATCGTAATTTATTAAATATAAAAAATATAACTTACGCAACCGAAAAGCGTTGCAATGTAATAAAGTAGTGCTGCTTATTGATTCAGACGATTATTTGGAGATTTTGTATAAAACCAAAAATGTAGTTTGATTTTAATAAACATATTAATAGTATTTATTGGATATTTGCCATACAAACTAAAGAGAAATTTAGCGTTGGCACATTATTTATTTTTTTTGTATGCGTACACTTGGTCAATTTTAAATTTCAATTGTCATGAGACTAGTTAATATATTATTTTCCAAATGCCTTTTACATGTTTGTGTCGCATAATTCGCGTATATTATGTTGATATTATATTAAATTATGAAAGTACTTACATAAAGTTACAATGCTTACATTGTATTTCATTTAACTCGTTATTCAATTGTAATACTATTTTCTACATTTATATGTATATCAAATTTGATGCAGTTTCATACAAATAACATAATTATATATTCCTCACAATATTGTTTTATTGTGTTTATTAAAATGATATCGAACTTGCCATTTTAGTGTGTGGTGTGTAGTCGTGTAGACATAGTATATTATGCTTAACTACCTTATGAAATATATACTACAAATGAGAGCGCTCTTCACTTGATACTAATACATGTAGAATAAGAAAACTACTATACGTAGCTGTCATTCATATGAAATTTTGTTTGATGTATGGGTTCATAGAAGGTTTATGAAAATTAATAAGAATATAAATTATTAAGTAATATTGTCTATTGAGTATTTAGTATTAAATATATCAATGTTTTCACTGAGCACGCGCGAAATAATTTATAATAAAATACAAATACAATCATTAGTATAAGAACATGTTACTGCAGTAACAACTATAACAGACCAAAAATGTGTATGTTAGTTGCACAGTAGACTGCCATTAGGTATTCAGGTCCGAGTGATGTCATTGTTATTTATGTAGATTTTGTTGTCTACTAATGTCTATGCACTATTTCTGTTGTTGAATAGTTTATAATTATATTTTTAGTTATCACTTTTACTATTTTTTAAGCACATTTATTTTTAATAAGTGACGTACTACATTACTCATATTCATGATAGACTTTGATATAATACAATTTTATTGGTTTTGTGGTTTATAATTGTTTGTGACAGGTTTCAAATTTGATTAGAATGTGGTATAGGGATGCTACGTGCTCTGACATCTTGGATAATCTAGGAGTATCACTAAAATAATAATAATAATAGTAATACTTAATTATTATAATAACGAAAACATGTTATGAAGACATATGATAAGAATAGGTTATTAGAAAAGATTATTAGGCCTACAATTAATTAAGATTATACGTCTTTTTTAGGTATGGTATTTTTCTACATATTCTAAACATCCTAGATAATGCTAGTAATAGTGATATGTAATAATTATAATAATAACGCGCATCTAACTAGGCCATCGCACATTCACAGAATCCTAAACCGCGTAAACAGCGTATGAACAACAAATGAGTCATATCCGTTGACCAGAAGGGACAGCAGGAGAATAAGTAGCGGGAAATCTACTATATAAGGGGGTCCTGGAGAGCCCCCCGGCAGACGTGATCCACCAGAATCAGCACGAGCACCTTCACGTCAGATGTCATCACGATTCAGTCCCTGTGACTTAGTCTGATTTTCTAATTTAATTACGCTTAGAATAATTTACAGTATAATTTATTTATCAATAAAACCACACTTATAAAAATATCTGCACTATCTATTTATTTATCATGGCTATACCGCTCAAGTAATCAGTTGCAAGTTAGTCCACAACAGGAGTGTGACGGGTGGGGGTGAGTGGTTATTGGAGATCCTTGTCGTTTTTTTTAATTTTATACTTCAGCGCCACTGGAGTGACCAACATGTTAAAACATTGTTTAATCAGTTAGCATATTCCAAAGTTGGCATTTTTAAGTCTACCTACAAAATCACATAAAATATAGTATTCTATACAATATACTATTATTAATAATTTGTTTAGTGAAGTTCGAGCATGATCAAGTCTCAAATATAGTGTTTAGTTTCCATAGTATTATTTTATGGTTTAAGCCATAGCCATAACCGTAAGTTATTTAAACTTTATATAGATGCAAAAATCGATCTACAAATTAACAAGTCCTGTACAGAAACATTACAGTAGTAGTTGTGAATTTTCAGAAAGATTTATTTATACAAGTAGTCTATTATTGATTGAAAATACTGGGTTATCGTTATTGCGTATTTATACACATAGGTATCAAGTATATTATTATAAGAAAAATCATAACAGGGGTTTCCTTAATCAAATTGATTATTCACGAGACGCCAATACTCAAAAACAGATTGTTAAATACCGTAATAGGCGACAGCCGAATTGTTGTTTAGAGTATTTGGTTCATGTTCATCGGTAGTTGGTAACTGGTATTGAAATGTTTAAAACTCAACTCCTGGTGAGACAGTTATTACTTATTATACATTCACGAATGCTGCAAACGCGATTTTGAAATGTATCATGTATAATGTATGTGTAAATATAATACACTATGACTATATAGTTGGTTAGAAAGTAAAGATAGGAGCATTTATTAATATTATAATATACACATGTAATAAATAATACAGGCTGATTATCTTTTTTTAGGTAAACTCTCATTTTCTCGATTATCTTAAAAATATATAAATATTTTTACTATTTTTCATTAGTATAATTTTTGGACTATAGCATATATTTTTAATTTCATATTCTGATGCACAATATTTTTATGAGAATTTCAATTTATAAAAATCAAATTTCAAACGAATAATTATAAATTAATTGAAACATTTACATTTTATATAAGCAATTGGTATAATGGTATAAAGGTATCTTGCAAAGTCCAAATATTTGTATAACTTATTATAATATAATAGTATTAATAAGTAATCATTCTAATTTTCAAACAATTATAAAGTTATAAATAGTTCAAATTCGTTATTTAAATTCAATGCTTATACATTCATTTATAAATTTAAAAAATATTTTATATGAAAAAAATGTTATACTTCAAAAAATTAAAAATTAAATTTTCGTCACAATTTCTTAAAAATATCAAAATAAAAATATTTATAAAATTGTTTGAATGTTTGAAGCTTTCTAAGGAAATTAGTATTAACCTTTAATAATAACCATTCTATATATGCATGTATAGTGAGTCACATACATTTCGGTAGACAACCAACTCGTGCATAAAATACAAATATATATACTCATACATTTTTAATTAAATAACTCCATCTCGATGGGTGAGATATACTGACGGCGACGAATCATTCCTCAACAAGTCTATGGAATTTATCTCAACAAATAATTATAATAACTTCAGATGACATAAATAAATTATAAAGTCTTGTAATAAAAATATTCATGCCAACAAATCATGTGAATTCATCTAGGTGATAGGAGACATAATTCTGTAAAAAGCACGACTATATAATATTTTGTAGAATTGACTGAAAATATTCTACGAATTTTAGGTAAAATACAATGTGTATTTTATTATATTTTACCATTGTAGTTACCAATTTACAGTTTGAATTTTTTAGATCATAAAGGCCATACCGTACTTTCTTTCTGCCATGACGACATATTATTGACTGTTTAGAATTTAATGACTGCTATTTCTTTATTTACGTTACCTATATATACTACGCACAATATCCATCATCCATGTGGCGTTTTAAACGGTATACGTGTTTACAAGAATAAGAGGAATTCGTGTCTTACCTTTTTTTGATTTGGCATTGTTTAATGATGTTTCGAAGAATAGGAGAAAATCGTTTAAATATAAACATTAAACATTTATTCGGTTTGGCAATATGTACGATTACGTTTAGCTAAAGCGTAAATAGTTGACCTTAGAGTTTCTCTTAACGGTAGATAGAATTTATTGTAACATGAATTATGAGTCGAACAAGGCTGATGGTGATCTGATTTTTTAGAATAGTTCTAAAGAATTTATGTATATTTATAAATTAAATTATAATAGATTTTAATATAAGATAACTTGGGATTTTTTTTTTTATTTAGTTTTTTCAAATAAATATTTAAATAGGTTCAGAAAAATCAGTGCTTTGAATATTAGCAATTAATCGCTCACAGTTTTTTTTAATTTTTTTTTTTTGTTGGTGTCGGTATATCTTTATAATATATTGATTACATGGTAAATTATGTAATTATTTTTTTAATTATGGCGGAGTAATTTAAATATAACTGAAGAATTAGCGCGGGGTATGCCAGTATGTGTAGTTACAAATGTTGATTGAAATTTTAAAAAGTTTGTACTCGTATATATACGTTGGTAAACTACGTAAGTTGAACGTTTTCCCGTTGTCATAATACCTTGATATAGGTTTTGAATGAGGAGTGCCAGAAGAGGATGTGTTGTGGTGAAATAGGATATACAGTAGTTGGAATAAAAATCACCAAAATAGAAATTAATGATATAAAAATGAGATGCGACAGCACGTTTAAATTAAATTGAATATAATTTATAAGAATAATTGTATAATGTTGATAAATTTTAAAATTATATAATAATAATATATATCATTTAAATTGAATATAAAAATTTTAATAAAGAAATACGATTGATTGTGTTTTAAAAATATCAGTCTTAAAATGTTAAGAAATTGTAAATAGATTAGTGAAAAATGCGACGGGCTCATAATTAAACATAACTCGTGCCCCTCAAGTTTGACATTATTTATTTCTGTGTTATAGTCGGTTTAGTTAAGATGAAAAAAAAAATGTTAAAACTGTTAAAAGTTAAACCATAGTTTTCCGCAAGCTTGCGTGTCTACCAATAAATGTGGGGAATCATCATTAGGCATAACGTTATTGAATTGATTTTTCAAAGCATTAATATTCTGGACCATTATTATCTATAGTATCGAGTACCTTTATAATATTATGTAAATCGATTAAATTTTGTATACTGGGGATTTTTTTCCCCCGCAATTCAGTGCGTATTACACCGCACCAGATGGTATGCGATTTCCGCCTCGTAAGTCGTAGTATAAATATACATATACTACCTATATATAACATAATATTATTACAGTCTTATGGCAACGGTTAGGTAGGTATATTATTATGCGTACCAGCCGCGTCTTGGCGGGAAAACGACGCGTTGTAAACGAGAAAACGTGTGTTGCGCGCGCGGGCGCCGCGCACATTTCTCTCCGCAGCGACGTGGCGAAGACGCTCGTCCCGCGAAACGGCGGCGGCGGCGGTGGTGGCGATGGCCGTGATAGCAGTGCTACTATAACACCACGTTCGTAAATAATAATAATAATAATAAGACGACCGTACGTGTGTACGACAGAGAGAGAGAGAGAGAGAGAGAACGAGTGCGATAGAGAGCGAGTGAAAGAGTGGAACGGCCGCGCGCCCGCCGACAACTCACGTGCATTGTGCATACTATATACACCCACTACGCATATTATATTATCTAAATATATATGTATATTATCATTGTATCTAGTAGGTAGTATACGGCGTAGTACTAATTGTAGTGGCGTCGGCGGCGGGGAAAGGTGTACATATAATAATATTATAATATATATTATAAATGATATTACGATAATGATAACATGCGCGACGGAGGAGACGAGAGAAAAATGTGCCGGCGATTCCCACGGCGGCGGGCGGCTCATTCACCTGCGCGCGCGTGTCGCGTAGTAGTTCTCCCGCGCGCTATACCCAACCCACGGGGAGGTTACCGCTTCTCGTCGTATTTGTATACCGCGTTCTCCGCACAGCGACCTGTCGACGGCGGCGGCGGCGGCGGCGGACGATGAAATGTGATGATATTACCTACGCGCAACACCGCAGTCGTCGTATTATTTAAAGAAAACCGGCTTGGCCCTGGAATTTTTGGTTTTTTTTTTTTTTTTTGGCGGGCTCTCCGACGTGGCTCCTCAAAGCAGTGTGAACAAAAACCCGTACCGACTCTCTCTTTCTCTCTCTCTCTCTCTCTCTCTCTCTCTCTCTGTATATATATATATATATATATATATATATATGTATATACCTGTATAATATTATTATATATTATCGGGTGCGTTTGGTATATACATATATGTATACTTTTCTCCTATATAATATACGTACACAATCCATCCCCACGAGCCGGTTCCTCAACAACCATTCACTGTTTTTTTTCACAAGGCGCCAGTTTTGTGTTTTCAACATTTCATTGTGTCGATTATTTTGTATTACTATTAAAACTATTTTATTTTTACGACGGGTGTAATATTATACGTGCGCTGTTGTATGAAGCCCGGCTTTTGATTTTATTAATATTTTTATTTTAGTCGTTTCCTGCACGATATTCACTATTATAATATTCTAACACGATAAATTAAGCTGCTCCTTGCCGCCACGAAACATTCCCCTATTCTTCTCTAGAATAATTAATTTATTCATATCCTGAATATTTAAATTTTCAAATTCTTAGATTCTTAAGGATTTACCCTGCAATCGAGTTAGGTTAGATATGTGAATATTTATACTTAAAATGTATATAAGTTGTACAAAAAGTCAATAGAGAAAATCACGCCCAAATTACGTTTCAATATATTTACAAATGGCAGTATAGCGCTTGCCTATAAATAAACTATTCGAGAATTGGTGGTTCGACAACCTTATTCGCTTAGTTCTGAAAAACAAAAACATGTAAAGACTTCTGAATAACTTATCTGGGTTTTAGCTGCATTAGTATCAAGTCTCTCTATAAAAGTTAGAAAATATATATTATTGCCTATTGAGTACTAAACGTACTAAAGATTAAAGTTTAAAGTTGTATCTTTGTTTAAGAAATAACGCCATACACGTAACGGCACGACGACAACATCTAGGTGCCCGGTGGAATTTATTATTAGTTTATTATAAGTTTATAAATACAATTTTAAGTTCCTAACTTCTAAGCATGTTCTTATCAAGATGCCATTAGTTACAATAACTTTTTGTTCTATCTCAAAATTATAACTTATTTTACTGTATTTTTATTCGTTGGTTATCATAATTCATAACATATTGAATTATTTATTAGTTTTTCTAAGAAAGTAGTTATAAGATGTAATTATAACTCGTTAAATAAGGCTAGTTTAAACAGTTAATATATATGTATACGGTAACTGTAATTGTTAATGAGTAATGACTAATGACAGTATTTTTACTCCTCACACAATGCTGAATTTATAAACATGAAGGTATTCAGTTATTCAACATTTCAACTATAAACACCAACAATAAAAATATGAAATAATTTCCTTATTGATAATAATTGTATCAAACGTAATTTTATAAAATAAATGTTTTAGTATAAAGTGCTAAAAGTTATTTTTCAATAAAAACATTGTATACAATATTTCAATTATTATTATTAATTTTATTTTAACCCTTGGCAGTAAGACTATTGGACAGTATTTAAAAAAAACTATTCAAAATATCTGTAAACTAACTGAATATACAATTATATGGAACATTTAAACTTTTTAAGATCCATAATTTCAGTGTAAACTTGCCTCATTGTACTTATTAGTATAAACTTTTAAATTTTTTTCCTCAATACATAACTTTGTGTAATACTACTGTAATAACAGGTGGCAAGTTTTGAATGTCAATAATTAATAAATATATGTATGTATATACAAATAAATTATAATAAACACAATGCATTTAAAATAAAACAACGCTATTAATCCCTTTGTGTTAATCACGAAATATTATAACACTGCATTATTCAGATTTAACATGAATTATTTAGATGTATAGCATTACAACACAATATACCCTTTATGTTTTCCCAAGAACGAAACCGTCTTTAAAACCTATTATTCTTACATTCAATACTTAATTTAAATAAATCTAGATTTTATTTTTTAAATCGAGTCAAAATTATGTTTAGATATAGCTTCGTTTTCAAAATATATCTATAGTATTTTCTGAAAATTCAATTAAATTAACTATTATAGAATTTAACTTGTAAAGAACTAATTTCAAGTTTTTAGTTTAAATAAAAAGTTACAAAAACGTTTTTTTTTTTGGTTTTTAATTTATATTAAATTCAAAACTATATACATTATACCAGGTATAAACAAGATTGATTATCTAGTAAAGTTTAATTCTCATTAGATATGTATCCGATACTTACTTAATTTGAAACTTTTTATCACATTTTTATAATTTTGCTCATTCATTTGACATATAATACATTACCTTAAGACGGAATGTCAAAGTTAGGTCTATCAATAAAAGTGAATGCGAACAATATATATATATATATATATATATATTGTAATTTATTTCATTTATTTTAATTATTTGTTTTTATTACATATCTTACTTGGGTATTCGAGCAAAGGTTTCAGTTTCAAATAATTAGACCTTCAAATAATATAATTTTTATTATTTCAGATATCATTTCAATGTGCTAAAAGACCTCTAAAAGTACAAAATATGCCCTTGGAAAATGCAATGTTGTTACACAACGGATGTAACTACTTCTGATGTGAATGATAAATATAACTTATATAATATTAAATATTTAATACACATTAAATTATTATGACGGAGATGTTGAAATAATTAAATAAAATAATGTTTGTTTCTCGAATGTAACGAAACTTGCGAAACTAATTATTATATTATTTCTTTTAATATGCTCAACGGACAACAGTCCCATTATATAGTACCTAATACATTACAACGAAATATGAATTTTCAAAGTAAAGAGATCAACCCCAGACAAATAAGTGTCAATAATTTGTATTTAACACGTTGATAAAATAGTAAAAATGTAGCCACTGATGAAAATGTATTTGTATACAATTCACATAACACACCTACTAACTTCACTACTTTCTGATAAATATAGGTAATATATTTAAGAGTACACCGAACCTGCATGTTTTGTCTCTGTCAAAAATTTGTATGAATATTATCTAATAAGGAACCTCATAAGATTTTATTAACATATTTTAATTTTTAAAAGTTCATCTCTCGTTTTAAAGTAAAAATATTGATACAATTTTATGAGGTTTAGCAGATAATATTCATAAGTTGAACTTTGATAATAGGCCAATTTACTATAATATTAAAGTTAACAGCATTGGTTGTGCTAAACGTAAATTTGCTATGTTTATAAGATGGCGTTAATATATAATTTGTCCTTTTATAAAATTCTCCCCATTTTAACTTAAAACTTTACAAATAATATTTTACTGTTTTCAGGTTAAATTCATTATAAATTGTTGACTCAGCGCAATCCTGATTATAATACTTCTTCTAGGTGCAAAACAAGTCAGGGTAACATTTGGTAAGTCAGCGTATTGTATTGTGTATTTTTATTTATTTATCACTGTTTTACGAATGAAATCGCAACTAACCCAAATACTAGTACAGTACTTACTGTGGATGCCTCAGCCCCCAGACCTTTTCGAAATTCTTTTTACTTACAACAAATATTTTAAATTATGTGATAATTTAATAATTATAATTTATTACATAATATTTATTTTGGAAACCATTGTTAATGTTATTGTCGTTATTGGAATGAAAATAAATAAAATTAATATTAAAATAAACAATATAAATATCATTATAATGTATTTTTTGCTCAGAAGTAAGTTTTTTAGAAGCCCCCCCCCCAAAAAAAAAAAAATTCAACTCTGGATGTGCCACTAAATTCGTCATTTATTGCTGATCTTATTACATTAGCTGAGTTAGTCACTATCTTTCGTTATTTGTATACATTCATAGCTTACCATAATATATATTATATAAAACCCTATTTTTTAACGTGACGATATGATCAAGGTATTATACAGATATTATTGGCGTTGCAAAGTTTAACATTTTATAAGCTCAAGTTTTAAGTATACAATATTGATATAATATATATATTTGTAGGCTTAATTTTTTTATCATTTTTTATTAAATAATCCACGCGTAATTTTTATTATTTGTGTATGTTTTACGAACTATATATTTTTTACCTATTATATACTTTAATAATATTAAAATAGCTACTGTCTTACAAGTCGCGATAAAAATTGTTACGTTGTGTTTTTATCACGATGAACTATGTCTTGCAATGAATTATTTGTGATAAATTGTCGTATAGTAAATTATTTACGATGAAATGACGGGATACCCAGTAGTCAGTACCATATAGATAGTATACACTACCGCTGTATAAGTATAGTAATACAATACGTATAAATAGTAAGGTAGCAGTATCTATATTATTGGTAGCAGCTAAATTCGTAATAGGTAATAATGTTGCCTACTGTTACTGTATATAATAATATCATAGAAAAGTATTATAGTAAGTACAATATAGTTAATAGTTGTTCAATAAAACATTGTATTATGTTCTACGCGAAGTTCACCGGACCGTGTTCGGCGGCAATGGGCGTCGTCACGTGGCCGCCTCCGCGCCGATAAGCCAAGCCGCGACGGTGTCTGGTGTTTCCGGTTCGACCCGCCGCCGTGCACTGCCAAACACGGCTTCGATACTCCGTACTCCGTACCAGTGTTTTTGGGTTACACGCCGTAATAGCGTCGGTACTAGGTTGTGATATTAAACGGCATATGTTTTGTACGAGAATGATAACAGAATGAACAGCAGGCCCTGTTTATCGTCTTTTGGGTACGGAAAATTGATAAATCGCGCCTTGTATAGAATAACAGTGTAATCATAGGGTGTCATGTGTTACAAGTCATTATCGTGACGTTCTAAATTTACCAAACACATTGTCACGTTTTTGAGCGCAAAGTCAATAGCTCCGGAAGTCTGGACCCACCGCACTCTAATTTGCAGAGTTGTAGCTCTTACTAGTTACTAAACTTTTGATAGTTACAGTATTCACGAGTTATTATAATACTGTATATAATATTTTGAGTTTTATAATTTTTTTGATATGTTGAACCACTTGAACCATTATTAACACTCTTCTGCGGTCCATAATAAGAAATTCCAGTTAAATTATTGTAATAGGTTCCAATCATATAATTTGGTGTTTAAAAATCGTATTATATGATTGTACCACCCCTAAGTTACATCGGTCACAGTTACACATTTGCAGAGATAATTAAAATAATAGAAAATATTTTGGTTACACACAACAATAGGTTTAATAATCGTACAGATTACCTGATGTTTTTTAGAACGTATGTAAACTCCGCCACAAAAAAAAAACAGGTAAAATTAAGTTCATGTAAACTCTGCCAGTGAAGAAAATTAAGTAGTAGTATAGAATTAAAATAATATATTATTAAAAAAAAATTATTATATAATATATTATCATATCGTTCATATTAAATATTTAAATCATAGTAAAAATATAATAATAAATAATAGTTATACCTAATAATCCAATAATATATAGTTATTTTATGTATGTAAATTAAAACGATGTGATACAATTTGTAAATATTCTAAGTCTTGTATTACTCCATTAGTGTAAAAAAAAAACTGACGGAGTTTACATCTACCCATTATAGGTAAAAAAAGAAACTGGCAGAGTTTACATTAGATCTTTTATTACTTTTTTATCTTAACCGGTATTCTGGTGGAGTTTACAATGCCCGATTTTTACATCGCGTATATTATTATTATTATTATTCTTAGTTAATAGCCAATAATATTTTATAAATGTAAATATGATATAACATAATAAACTATCTTTAGAAACAGATTCCAATTCACTGGTTTCCTTTGATTTTTTTATGTACAATTATTATTTATATATTTAAGAAATTTTAATTTAGCACATTACTTTCAGTGATCTGCCCTAGGTGGGTACCCATATATTACCCTTAATGTTTACAATATACAGTGGAAGAAAGTTCCTGTTTTTTTTTTTTTAGTTTATCTTAGTAGATACGCCGTAGTTACATTATTAAGTTTAAAGTTTTCTTGATTCAATATTATGAGGAGGTTGAATGTTTGAAAGTTGTAATATTTTTTATAAATATAAGTCTATAACTCACATAGATAATATTCTTACAATTAAGTTTGATAATAAGTAAATTGACTCCAATATTAAAACAAAATAATAATATTATAAAATGTGTTTTGCTGAACGTAAATTTGTTATGAATCTATGATGTACGTTAATAATACAAAAACAACACAGCGGGTATAACATCCTCTTACATAAACTATTTGATAGGCTTTTAAAATATTTATCATAGAATTTTAATAGGAAGTGTTTAACGAAAAAAATTGCCAAAGGTTCAACATTGTGTATTTAATGTGCACATGACGGTATTACATAATCTATGACCTATGTTGATTATCGGTGTTGAAATATACAAACTATACGACATTTTTAATAAGCTTAAAATAGTTAAAACCACATATTTTTTTTATTACACTTACATTGAAATATGAAACGAAATATTTACTAAAAGAATAATCTTTGAAATGATTCAGATATAGCCATACAGGTATATATAATCTGTTATAGTAATAAAAATTGAATAATTTCACTTATTTAAATGTAGGTGTATACATTTATAACTTTTAAATTATAATTAAACTTTGTAAAACATTTGGTATACCTATTGAAACAATTAATTAAATAATAAAAAAAAAATATAAGTAAATCCTCTTTCGTAAATATTTATTTGGTAGTATCATAACATAACATTCATAACAATATCAAATTGAATGCAATACATTGATTGTAAATATATCATTATCAATCAAATGTTGCAAATTTAAAATACAAATAATTATTAGAAGTACATTTAAAATATAATTATATAAAGAAATATTAAAAGAGCTCTGTTCCCCGTTTAACTGCATTTCCTAAAAACAACATATAATATTACTGTATTTTGATTATTTTGAAATCTATATTAATATAATTTAGTATTATCAGTGGTGTCTGGTGAGAATATTACAATCATGGTCCATGATTACATGTAGATTACACCACTTTGGTAACTAGCATATGCACTTCGATCACCCTTGAATGCAATGCATGTCCTATCCACTCATATTAATTATCTATGGGCAATCTATACCATCTCGTATTATGGAAAAATACTCAAAACCGAATCAGAGTCTATATAGTACGCTTGTTATTTCGTCCACGTTGTTGGATAATATGATCGGAATACCAGCTGTAGATTTTTCTTGAATATGATTTAATTTTTAAATAAATTTATTTTACTGTACTTTTATAGCATTTTTTGTTGTTGCTGTTGTATTTCTTTTATAATCTTTCAGTTAAAAACATTATTTTATATATAAGTATAACAAGTATTTACTGTTTGTTTTTCAAAATTATTGAAATTATGTAACTTCCATGATCTTTATATAACTTTTTTTAGCTACTGCTTTTTTAATCCCAACTACAAAACCTATATAACTGATTTTTCCAGATTGTGTAGCAACTATAAGTCCTTTAAAAATATTAACCGAGCCGTTAGAAATATATTAGTGTGCCAACCTATATAGTATAATATTATGTAGATACATACATTTATTTTTCATATATATTATATTATATGAATCCATACATAAATAGTATTTATAAAAATATTTTATATGCTGTCACTATAATTATACTATATAGGTAGTATCATTAAAATTAATTATATCTGGTTTTTTAGTTTTTAATCTGCGTTATAATTGATACGGCTAATTAACTATAAAAACAATTTTAAGACGGGAAAATGTTATTTGTTTTGATTTTAAAACGACAAGTCAAAATTATAAAATTGGCTTAAAACTGTAACAATGCTGATGTACGAGGTCTTCATAATTGTATCTTATGTTGCCTAACAATATCTATGCGTGATACAACTGTTAGTGTGATTATTTAAAAAATCTAAAAAATTAGTACTTAATCGGTATTATAAAATTGTCAACAATTATTGTGATGTGTTTAATTCTATAAGATGAGTTTACACTTTAAATTATATCTGTTTAACAAATTTCATTATACATTTTCATGATCGAACGCGTGTGATAAAAAAACATTTCAATTGTATACTACTGTATATTAACTTATACATATATTTATTATATTAGTAACAGATAAACTAAAAAAAAAATAGAACGCGTTTTATCAAAAAACAAAATTGTCTTATATGAATTTATTTTTATAAATACTTTGAATTGTTCTTAATGCCGATAAATGCTAAAATAAAATTATAAAATATTATTGAACACTATTTTTAATGGAATAATATACACTAAAAATTAATTAATCGACATTCTCTAAATACTTTTAATAGAAAACATCATCATAACAATTTGCATTCATTTATCATATTATATTCGTAAATTTTCATCAATTATGCTACTCATCGAATATGTTATACTATATATTTTTCAGCACAGTGAAAGTATTAAGTTTATAAATTAAATTTTTTTTAATACTCTATTTTTACCTGTTTTCACTCAAAACATATTTTTTTCACCAATTCCACAAAAAGTGTATCTTTCCCTTTTCCACTGATACTTGTTTCTATCAAAACAATTTCTTTACTACTAAAAGCTATAATATACTAAAGATTAGGCATATATAATATTGAAAAACAGTAGGTATGTTATATTATAAAAATAATTAAGCTATAATAATAATTTCCGACCGTTGGTCGAATAATTGTCTATAATATATATTCCATAATATAAAAAATAAAAACTTTTTAAAAAGTAAATAAAAATAAAATAAAGTTTTTATTTAGTTTTATAATTAGTTGATTTTTTTTTAACTGTAGAATATTTGCATTTTTTAAAAATAATTTTTAATTATATTTTTAAATATAAAATATATAAAAATTACAATAATTATACAACGTTCATTTTTATTATTTATTGAAATAAATATATTAATAGGAACATTACCAAAAAACATATGACTTTGGTACCAGTACAGATTTTATTATTATTGCTATAAATATTATTTTATTAAAATTTATATAATATTACATACCTGTTTTTCAATATTTTATAGTATTTATAAAAAAAACTTACTGTGTTACAGCTTTTAATAGTATAGAAATTATATTAGTTGAAACGTGTTCAATATTTCATTTGATGGAAACAAGTATTAGTGAAAAGGGGAAAGGTACAATTTTGGTGGAAACGGGTATTGGTTGAAAAAAAAGTATACACTTGGTGGAAACGTGTTCACCCAATCCTTCATACATAATACATATATATTCTTCTTTGCTTGTTAGCAATTTGTTTAAGTAACAACATTAACATACATGTTTGCTTCTCATAATATGTCTCACTGTCCAAAATACCATATTGTTTGCATTGATAATATTATTTTATTATAAAATGACTAACAAGTAATAATATCCGATGTGTTTTATTGATTAATGAGAAGAGACTATTCGCATATACTATAATATTAATATATAAATACTTTATATAATTTTAGAAGCTAAAACAATAGTTTTTTACGATATCTAAATGAGTATGTGGTGTATGTATTTAATTACTATTCTCAATGAAAATCATTATTAATACATACCGTCGGTACAATGAGGGATGACTGCCTTATTGATAATAATAATTAATAACTTCATGTAGCAGTTATGACTTGATACTCTCAGAGCAAACCTTGGACTATTCAAAGTAATAAATCACAAAAAAAAAGAAAATCACCTAAATAGTAATTGTTTCGATTATAAAGGGGTCATTAGTACACATATACATACTATTATAGTTTATCAACCAACGCGTGTTATTGGTATATGTATGTTGCATGCCACACCGGAAGTGTTCTTGAAGACATATAGTTAATTACTTGACTTATAAGTTTAAATACACTAATTAGCATAAATTAACAAGCGATCCTTTGTAATACCATTTATAGTTCGAAACCAAAAAATTCCATATGAAATTAAATCGTTTTCAGAGAGGTTTTGACATAGTATAACTGCGCAGTTTTTTTTCCTATCATACAGTATTTAAACTATAACTATATAATGATATTATACAATTAAACATTGGTAATGGAAATAAATAATAATACAACACTCTATATATTGTATAGGCTTATAGACCTTTGAATTGAATAGGATGTATGCCAAACAAAACAAAACCGAACAATATACAATTACAATGCAGTCATCAAAAGAAATTAGGACAGATTAAGTATAGGCTACATGTGTTGTGAATTTATCCAATTAATCTGATGGTATTAGCCTTAATGATTTTAGTTATTCATATTAATCTATTTATAGGTACTAGGTAGGGTATTTTTTTTTTTGCCTTCCCGAATAATTCTTTTTTGGAGCGGAAATGTACAATAAATACTTATACTTTATAAGGTCACACAAAATTCACCTATAGTTTTGTCAACACTTATATTCCATATTGTATCTATTGTCATTTGTTATTTAAGGTTATTGTTTGATTTTAATTCATTTTTACTATTAAATATAGTACGTGTTGTTGATAAAATGTATACAACATAATATTGTATATATATATATATATATATATATATATATATTTCCATCCATTGTGTGTGAATCGAAAGTTCCATTACGAAAAAACGTAAACACCACTCTGACCACTCTCACATTATTTATTTACTGCGCAAATTCATTTGGCGGCCTGTGCACAAAGACAATATTCACTTGGCATCGAGAGGGATATTAATCACGCGAAATAAAATTTATATAATATGTACAAAAAAAAGGACCTTCACGATTGCTATCAAATGTTTTTCTATCCTTCCGTAATCTGTATTCGCCCCGTAAAAGATGGACAGGTTCCAAATGCCGCCGTCACTGGGAGAGAAAAACTAGACGTCTATTATAATATACAAATGGCCTCATTCTTAGTGGTTTCTTATTGTTCTGTTTTCATTGAAACAAATTACTGTGTTTGCATATTTATACAGATCGGAGCAAAATAATATACAACGATAATATTAAATGTGTTGTTCATTTGGATTTACCGTCGTACTATATTGTGGTGTGGAGACTGTGGTTAAATTATAAAATGAAACGTTTTAAGTTAAGAATTCACTTAAAATCGACTTTGATTTTGTTTAAAAAGTATCTAAATGGTTCATGAATTTATACATTTATTAAAAATTATAGACCTAATAATTTTAGTTAATAATCTATTGTACTATCATATAATATACAAATTGTATCTTACGTCGCTGCACACTTGAACTCGTGCTTTTTAATGATCATAATTTATAGATTGAATTTATCGAATTTTTAAAGAAAAAAAAATATGTGTACCTATTTATTATTTATAGGTAAATTTTTTTATGATATTTTTAAAGTTTTAGATTTTAAGCACAGATGAGTATTACCAATAATAAAATTAACTTAATTTTTTTAGTATAATAACAACTATTTTTTTTATTTTTAATATATTTTGGTATTAATTTTATCTGACAATGTTATTAATTCACTACTTTATTAACTATTGAACCTTCCAAAGCTTAATGAACTCAATAATAGTTTTTTAATTAAAATAATTGGACTAATTAATTTACTAGAGTTCAATTTCATTAATTTGGGATAGATACCTATAGGTATAATATACAGAATAATTGGCAAACACAGTTAATTATTTGTAATTTTAACCAACAATCACTATAAATAAGTACTTATTAGTCTTATTACTGTTAAATTATAACAAATGATTGATTACATTTTTTTTTACCTTTAAATTTGAGTACTAAATTAGGCGACTGAGATAATAATAGTATTCAATTATTAATTTAATAACATTGGAAATTCATAATTACAAAATTTTACACAAATCGATGGAAATCATTTTAGTATATTCAAATATTGAATCGAAATGCATTTTTAGGACATTTTTTAGAGTTTTTGTCATAAAATACATATTTTGAAAGAGCATTTTTCGGTATTTTTAAAACCATTTATATTTGAGCCCTAATAATATAATAACAATAATGATCGCAGTGGCATTCCAAAATCGGGAAAAGAAGATACAAGTAGAAAAAACCGCGAACGAACGCGTGGACGATTCAGACGTTATTATTTCTATTGGCAAGTAGCACTATATGAATGTATATAACAAAAAAAAATAATAATAACTAGAAATTAAATTTTAAAATTATGAATGAACATTTATTTATTTATCGAATATTATTTAAACTTTATTATTTTTATTTTCAGTTAAAAACTAGTGAAAACGTTAATGAATATCGAGTAAAATAAGACTTACTAAAAATCCCATTTTTAAACCGGTATTTCGTAATTGCTTTATGCTTGTAACTTAAATAACTGTCTCGTGTACCGTTGTTGTTGTAAAAGTAAGTACATATATTCCGGAAAGAAATATGTGTGTATTTCTCGCGTGTAAATAGCGAAACAATCCGGTTGCTGAATGGACATAACTACGACGTATTCTCTTCTAATAGGATTTTATTTTGATTTGTGCAAAACAAACTCGATTAATCACGATGACAAACCGTCATTGATACTTAAGATCCTATAAATAAATATTATTTTGCCATTTTTAAACGTCTCAATTGATACGCGTGTAAATAACAACATTAAACGCGATCCGCAGCGCATCAACACGAATAATTAATATTTGAAAATCGATTTAAAAAAATAAATAAACATTTTTATACTCGAAAATTATATTATATATATGCGTAAACTAAAATATTAAATAGGGCCTTATTTACTCGTTTATTACAATAACTTAATCAAAACATACGTTTTTAATTATACGTTAACGAACCGTAATAATTGTAATAATATATAAAATAATGTATACTGCAGACTGCAGTGTCTATAATGTATTTAATATATATCGTTTTGAATTTGTCAGTCTCGCAAGTACCATACTAATAATACGAAACTATAAGGGTTCGCCATCGTCATATACTTGCGATTGAAAACTAGCGAGATAGAGATCTATATACTAGTATTATTATTATTTTCTTGAGACATTCTACTCCTCCTCTTGATTTTATGGCCGTGGTGCCGCTATTTTTTTTTTATGAAATAAAACACTATGTATTACCTATCGATGACGATCAGCGGCGACATTCCTAAGATTTAAATCACGTCCGTCTTGTTTTTTTTTCGACAACCCGTTCGTTGCTAATGGCCATTGATTCTTATTAGTTTAAAACCAATACGAGCGACGTATAAATTACACACACACACGCACACACATATATAAATAATATGCGCGCTTATAATATATACGTATTATATATTATTGGTAATTAGTACATTTCGGTTTGTGGAGTAGTGGAAGGGTGGAAAGGTAACTGACGGCCGACGGGCTCCACTTAAAATTTAAAAAAACCATATGTTGTAGCAGTATATGCACGTAGAGTGCAAAATAAACCAATTGTGATCAAAATTCGCAAAATGTCTCTATACGATGTCGAGTCTTATTAACGGTTAAGAGTTTCGTAATATTGTGAAATATGCTATAGTCGTCAGGATATTGCCCTCGTCCAGCACGTTTCTGTTTACTTTGTATATAATATTTAAATTACATATAATCTTAACCTAGCTACAAACACTGTCACTTGTCAGATTTATATAAATTATTATTATTATTTAACTGAATTATAAAATATAGTTATTTTTATATTTTTCTACATTACTGTTGTAGATTTTAACATATAAAACCAATACATTATATAATAGGTACCTAATATAACGTCATTACTATTAAACATAAGGACATTAATATAATTATAATAGTAACCAATATTTTATTATTTTTTTTTTAAACTTAAAAATGTAAACTTATTTTGATTATATTTTTTATAAACTGAAAAACATTTCAACGTGGTGGTTAGATAAAATAATCGTTTTGTAATAGAAGCCATTGTTTTTAAATATGTATTTTGTAACCACAACAAAGAATTATTATTATTATTTGTGGGTTTTGACTTTTGAACTTAGTAGTGGTTATACAAACCAAGTTTTCGACATTACGCAATATTGCGATTTTATAGCTTTATATTATGTCAGACAATAATATTATTGTCGTATATCTAAGTATTCTAAAAATGTCTTATATTTTTTATCTTCTTTGTAACTGTAAAATTTAAAATTGTATTCCTAGTCTCCTACATTCTGTTTATGATTTTTGAATTTTTATCTGGAAGTATAAACATTTTTATTTACAATAGTACTGTAGTTAAAAGCATTGCCATATAATGCAACGTAATGTTCTACATATTATTTTTATTAATATTTAAAATCAGAAAAACAATTAGGTATAAATAATATTTTTACGCATATTATTACCAACACATTTGTATACAAAATTAAATATATAGTTGGTTATTATTTTAATTAGTAATTATAAATAAAAAAATGTAATACAAATTATTATTTATACATAGAGATTATAAATACTGTTATATAAGTTGGAAAGTGAAAAAAAATATTATGTTTTAATCCAAAATTAATTAATATAAGTATAAGTAGCTATTATTTCAGGCATTACTTAGTAAAATTATTCATTATTATTTTTTTTTTTTATTATTTTTTTAAATTAAAATATTTCAGCATATATTATAAATATATAACTATTATAACAGCGATCACAACAACTATCATAAATACCAGTGATACTCTAGAAGTCTAGACCAATTTTTAGTAAAAAGGGTGTACCTATAGGTAGGTAATATATATAATATTATTGCCCTCTTATTCCCATCTTCTTTTTTTGAGAAGGGCCTTCATTATTTTAGTCATACTACTAATAAATTCATAAAATCATTCTTTATTAATTTTTAGTTTAAGAACCTTAAATAAGTTATTAAGCGTTATCGTATCTCAAAAAGTAAAAAAAACTACAAATATTTTATGAATTTTTCTTATGCAATATATTATTGTATCGTACATAGAAAATAGGAAATAAGTACATAATTTATCGTATTGAACAGTATTGTGTATAGTTAGTTTTAATAAAATAAATATATATTTTCGTATAACCTAATCTTTTCGTTTTATAATATGATTTATAGTGGAAAAACATTAAAATCAAAAAAAAAATTAAAACATTTAAATTTATAATTAACTTATTTAAAACCTTAAAAGCTAAAAACTAAATAAAATCATATTTTACTCGTATGTCATGATTCACTAGAAAATATAAATAATTAATGACATTTTTCATTATACTTACTGTTTAATATAAAGTACACAATACATTCAATATTGTAATTTGTTATTTTGTATCATATTGTAATACCGGTAGTAGCCAGTAGGTATTTATAGAAAAACAGTTTCTCTGTATAGAACGTATAACTATTGTCTAAAATATAATATGAGCTACTCGTAAATTTGTTTGAAATTAAATAATTTACATACAATATTACGATGTATGTTCACATAATTTTATAGCATGTTACAACTGCGCATATATTTATTTTCAAACATCAAACGGTTGCGTAATACTCACGCGTAGTAATCGGTCTCGTATACAGTAAAACAGTATACACATTTGCGTATAGGTATAAGGTATAACATAAATAATTATGTAGGTATCTACTATAATATTATAGTGTATTAGTGTACAGTACTTACTACTTATATAAACTGCAGGTACGCTTATATTATTATTGTTATATTAGGAAACTTCGTTTTGTACAATGTTCGTTTTCCACGTGATGCATAAACAAACAGTGTATTTAGGTCACTGTTACCAAAAACCAGGTCACTACACCCCGTCCACTGCGTCGGCGGCGGTGACGACGCTACGGATGTGCGCGACCCCCGCGATGTCGCCCCCGCCAATGTATACATATATATTTATATTATTTACGCTATATACGTCATTATTGTACTTGCACGCAGCGCGGCCTCGGCGGTGGCGGGGACACTGTTTCCCAAAAAATCAATATCAATATAATAGCTGACGCACCGAATGATTATGATTATTATTATTATTTTTGATGTTGACGAGCCCCCATGCCCGCACATTTTCAAAAACGACCTAATTCCATATTGTGTTTAAAAAAAAAATACCGCTGCCAATAAACACAATGCCTAATAAAATACATAATAATATAATACCGTATGAGTGTGTGTTTGTAGTGTGCATATTATTGTGTATGATACGGGTGGCGGGGTTTCCTGCGCATGTCGGTCGATTGCAAACTTGGCCCAGATATATTATAATAATGATAATAATAATAAGTGTATTATATAATATTTATTGTGCTTATGTTGACCAACAATTCGATCGCGACCCGTTCAATATTATTATTATATTACAAGTCCAGTAATTATACTATCGTGTCTCTTAATAATTATTAATTGTTGTATTTTATAATACTGTTGAATTCTTGAATTTATTGGTCTATACAAGAGAACATTTCGGTTAATCGTCAAAATATAGGTAGGTATTAACCTGACTAACAGCAGCATATTTGTAAATTTATAAGGAATTAATAATTTTTCCCGATATCGTTATTATATCCGTATACATATTTCGTATAATCGTATGCTCTTGTCGTATTAAATCGTTGTGTTATCACTAACACTACAATAAATAATGGTTCATAGTAATGACGTTAAGACGCCCGCATGTGTGTGGTCTCCGTTTTCCAAACATACAACACAGCAAATTTACGTTCAATAGAATTGATTATGTGTTTTTTAGCTTTAATATTCAGTGATGAATATGATCAAACTCAAAGGTAAGAATATTATCCGTTAACTCTCGTTTCTTTTTACGATATTTTAATTATTAAGCGAGTTATGAGTATGTAAATACTAAAATATAAAATGCTCATACAATTCGCTTGTATAAATTAAAATATCGTAAAAAAATACGTTTAAGTTTGATAATAGGTCAATTCGCATTTCGCTCTATTATGAAAGCTAATAACACCAAATCAGTTTTTCTGAAGGTAAATTCGCCATATTGTACAAGACTATAAGACAACACATACAGGTATAGCGTCATTTTACTGTAAGTAAATATTATATATAATAACATAACAAACTGAGTACATACGATATATAATCTATTGTATTTTACTTGAAATCAAAAAAAAAATAAAAATATTTTTAATTATAATTAGGATTATAGGACCACGAGTGGTAGGTTTTGGTATCACAAATCTCAATATTCATAGTTATTCATAATTAATACTATGCATGTTATACGCTATGTTGCTATTGACTATTAAATTCATCTATTCCTTTTTAAATTAGGTATACACTTATTTAAGGTAGAAAAACTAATTTGTAAAACAATTAAAATATAACATTAACATAATAGTTATATTGGTCGTTGGTTGCACATATATGCTGTACTTGCATAGTTGCATATAATGCCAATGTATATTTTAAGAAAATTAAACTAGACACTTAAGACATCCAGACCATTTAAAAAAGTTTGTAAAATTGTTATAAATTATAATGTATATTATGACATAATTAATGAGCCATTTTCACTACAGACGTATAAATTGTGTTTATTTTATTCTGTCGAGACCATAATGACGATTAGTATATCCACGACAAAAAATAAAAATGGTCGGTCTTGTATACGCATGCACTAAACCTATTCATTATTTTTGTTTATTACTCAAGATGAAGTATTTAAAAAAAAACTTGAAACTACTTCACAGAACACAACTGTATATCTTAGCTCTTTTTAAATCTAAAAATTCAGTTTATTAGAAAATAAACTCTGTTAACAATGGTTTAAGAACTATATAAAAATTATTATTATTCCACTGTTGTTCTACGATTGCTATTTGTCTATTTGTTATGTTTAGAAAATTGTTGTGAAAATATTTTCAAGATTTCAATCGCTTCACAAAAAATTTAAAATAATATGTCCTTGCTAATTAATAAATTATTTATTAAATATTAATTACTGATATAACTTTAAAACAAACAATTTTATGGGTGACAATATAACGGGTGACCCTTCCCTCTCCGGCTCCAATTGTTCCAATAACATTCTTGCACACGTCACATTATTAATTTAGGTATAATATACTGTTATTATATTTATTGTTCAGAATGCAAATCTTATATATATATATTTTTATATTTAAATTAAAAAAAATTAAAACAAACAATATTGTTATAGCCTTATGTAACTTATAGAGGTCATCCTTTGTTTTTTTAAATTACAAATATGGAAATACATACTATATATAGGTACATTTTTAATTTGAAAAAAGCTAAATAGATTAATTTTAATAAAATTGCTATAGCCAGATAGCTAGATATATACGAGATGATTTTTTTTTTACCCTTTCGGCAATTAATATTTATATTGCATATAGCCATTTAATATTATTTGAGTACCTAGAGGACATTATTCGAATACAAATGTATTTGAATACATTATTTACAATTATACAAATAAAAATGTACCTATTCGTATAATTTTTAGTTATTATAAAAATATTATATTAAATCAAACATATTATTAAGCGTTCTTAGGAAAATAGTTGTAAAAATGTATTTAGACAGTATATACATTTAAACAAAGACTTCGATATAAAAATGTCCCAACTTTGGTATTAATAACATAAATAATGCTTTTACCAAAATGATCTTCACCTAAATAATTTGTTAAAAAACTTTCCTTGTACTTTATACTTATCTATTTTTTTATGTTGTTTTTATAATAAACTTTTAAGACGTGAAAAATGTAAACAAACTATTGTAAACCACTGAGTCAATACAACAATACTATATTGTGTTTCGAGTGTTGGTGGATTTAAGCTTTGGGATATTTAAGTAAAATAACAAACGAACATGTGGCGACCGTATAAGTGTTTACGGGTATTCACATGTCAGTTATAGTAGACAGTTAAGCTTTTGAAAACGATAGACATTACTTATCGCGAAACAAATTATTTATTCGAATATAATAAAAACTATATCGAGAAGCACTTGTGTTGGTGACCAGTAGATTATGAACTCAGTGTAGTATAACGTGTAGCATAAAACGACTTATTTACCTATAACTGCACTTAGTTATTCTCAGAAATAGACAATAATTAGCGCACGTGATATTATTCATTCGACAAAAACACTTGAAGTTATCGATTAGCTTAAAAGGACATCTCACGCTGTATATCTGTCGTCTCTGTCTTATTATAGAACGTATAGCATGGCAAATTTATGTTCAGCGGGGTTCGGGCATAACCAATTTCATGTTGTGAGATTTATATTAGTTTTTATCTTATTACGCCCTATAATCAAACTAAAAGCTACGAACATTATCTGTGTTAAAAATGTGCGTTGATTATATACGATATTTTTATCATTAATCCAAGCGCCAGCTTAGGATTACGCAAAAAAATATTACAATTTTAAAATGCACATAACTCAGTGTACTTACTCAAATATTAAAATAATGTAAAAAACAAATGTTCAAACACCAATATCGCGTCTTCCATGAACTATCTTCCAGGACCCCCACTGCCGGATGTCTCGATTTTTGGGTATCACACGATTCCGTACGCTAAACAATTAACTTTAATATTTACCCCAAAAGTCAAACGATTGCGTATAATTTGCTGTGCAATGTTGCCACATTTAAGTTTTTATTTATGATAAACAAAAATTAAATTTCAAGTCAAAATATTTAAAAAATAATAAAAGGTTAAAATAATGAATTGTAAAAGTGTATTCATTTTAAAATTGTATACCTTGGTACCGCTTAAATAACTAATTTTTGACAAATATGTTATAATATTTTTATGAATTTTGTACTTAATATATTCTTTCATGGTTTCTTTTATACGAATTAAATCAGCATTTTCCATTTTAATCCAACCTTTAAATACTAATTCCATTTTCGTACATGTTTCCATAAGGATGGGAGCTATGAAATTGAGCGTTATCAGTTCGATGAAAACTTTCAGATTAATTTTAAATTGTACGTTATATTAGTTTAAATCAAATGGCTACAGTGCTTCAAAGTTGCAAATAAAAATTGGAACATCAAATGTTCACGATTGCATAAGTTGATAAAGACCGTACGCAATTGTGTTTCACCGCGATTTTTCCCTATACCACTTTTCAAACGATAGTCAGAATCAAAATTTTTCAATATATATATCAGCTAAAACCCAAATACTTATACTATGTTTGTTTCTTTAAATTTTCATGATAAATCACACAAAATAAACATCCAGAATTTATCACTACTACCCCTCTCCCTTATAAAATACACTCCTGTCAAACAGAAGTTGTTCTTCTTGCTATAAGTCAATTTGCCATTTGAATCTAAAACTATAGTTAAATATACAAAATTCGTTTTGTTAAAGTCAAATTCGCCATATGTTTTATGTTTACAAGACGGAGACAACACATATGCAGGTGTGACGTACTCTTAAACGAATATTCACACATTTATTCATCACAAACATTATATGTGTGTTGTGTGAAATAACAAATCTGTTGTCAATTTTGGGAAACCGGTGTACCTATATATTGGAATAGGCCGAAGGGCGTTTCCGTCGTCTGTCAATCATACATACGTATGCATACATCCGAACGAGATTTCTAAAGAAATTGTACAACCGGCCGATTTTAAACGATTTATACATTTTACCAATGAATTACTATTATGTTATTAAAAATGCAAACTTTTTATCAAATTCAAATCTTGTTTTTAATCTTTATTTTTGTTAATGAGTTTTAAAATTTGTTTTTAAAATATATGAATGTTCTTCAAAATAATTATATAACTTAGTTTATATCCAATAATGTTTATGTTTTAATTTATTTAGAAATTAATTACGTGAAAACAAGCATTACTTCATTTTTTTGCGTAATTAAATGTTCTAAAAATATAATAATTAATGAGTAGGTAATTATTTTTTAGCAATTAAAAGTGATTTTATTTAATGTAACATATTTCTATTATTTTTATTACATATTATATATAAGTACTATACATATTTTAATTATTTTTTTTTCCCATGAGTGTTTTATTTATAATAGTGACGAGCAGTTAATTTAAAACTTATTTTACTTTTAATTACTTGACTGATTTTGACTAAAAGCTATTAGTCAAATGTATAATAATAGTAAGAAGAACTATAATTTTAATAAAGTACATAAACAAATTTCATGATAAACATTTATTATCAAATATAATATAAAAATCAAGCAAATAAAATTATTTCAATTCGATTATTACTTATTATTGTCTGATTATTAGCATGGATTTAATGTCCCTCTAATTGCTTTGTTAAAATAATTATACTGTAAATCAGGACCGGAAACCTATTATAAATGGTGAATTTTCGAAATTTCAAACAAAAAATCCGTTTAATGATATCGTATTTGGAATTTTAAATGTATGATAAAGATTGATGTGATTAGAATTGTTTAAATTAGAGGATATAAGCAATTCCTCTTCAGAGACCTTATATCGTTTAGGCTTAGCAATTCATCAACAAGTTAACGTTCAACAACATTATTTTCTACGTCTTCATCGTATCATATATATTTTTTGGCATTACTCACAATATTATATTTTTATTTGTGCCAATAAATTGAGGTAAAATAGTTTTTTCTACTTGAGGTGGGATATGAATGTTGGGAATATTTAGTGTCATAAAGAAATTTGAAAATTTAAATTAATACAAATAATTTATCAAATGTAATAAATATTTATTAAATTGAAAAATATAATTTCTGTCTCTCTATTATAGAAGTAAGAGAAAGACTATACCTCGCTTTCCTCTGGTAATCCACCATGGCTGTATAAACGATTTTTACACAGCCTCATGCTTTACGATTATAGTTAAACTTTGATACACGACAATATGTTTGTAGCCAGAAAAAAATGATTTTGAGATATTTTATATGAATATTGATTTTTTTTTTATGTGTTCGTATTTTACGAAACAGCATATTTTTTAAAAATATAGTTTTTAAAACTATTTCGACGGACGATGGAATATTAATGTCTCAACTCAGGTGAGGCACAACCTCGTATACTTAGAAAACTTATTTTAAAACAATTTACCCGCTAAATAAGCATATAAAGTACAGTGTAAATAAATCTACGCATGTTTAATTAAAATTGATGTACTATAAGTGATTTGTAAATAGATTTTTAACGGAATTTCGTATATTTTGTTGTCTTAAGAATGAATCATGAATGGTATTTAATTTGTATTTGCATAAGCATATTATCATTTTTAATTTTAAAGATACATATTTATTTAATGTACAAACAATACAAAAAAAAAGGTGATTCGGTTGAATTTTCTATCAAAAAGTCTTTCGATAAGACGGTTCCCGGAATTTAATCGAATGCTAATAATAATAACAACTACATAATATTAATAGGTATAATATTATAATATTAACTGCTTAATATATACATAGGTGCTTGAGATATTAAATTATAATAAAAACATTTATCGGTCATAATAAAATTTATAATCGAAACTTTTATTTCTATATATAGTAAATATATAGCATAGATTATATTATAATATATAACTTTATTTATATATTATTAATTTGTGTACGCATTATACGTATATATAATAAACGTGTTCGTTTATGACATGTACATTATGCTATATTATTGTAGTTATTATACGATCTAATATAAAATTGTCAATTATAAAAAAATTCACATACAAATACCGACAAAATATTGAGATCACCGGTATGTTTAACTTTGGATAAAAATAAAGAAACTTATACGTCATTATCTAATATCTATACGATTATATGAGCGTGTATTGAGGTGTATATTAAAAATAATTAAAAATACCTACATCTATTAGTTAAAAACAAAAAAAAAAATACGAGTATAAAATGTAAAGAAGAATGATTCAAACTGTAATAATAACGTGCCAATGTCCGTTTATCAACATCGTTATTATCTGTACCTATATAATATTATATTTTATATTGTTGATAACGCGCATTCGGCACTCGTCGATAGTTTTGCTGTGCGAAACCGGGATTACCCGATTATTTGGATTTGTATCAACTCGAATTTTTATGATCATGTTTTCGTGACACTTGCAGCTGGCTCAGTAAATCAATAAACTATTAGTTTGTCCGAGTTACACGCCGTGTTAGTCGACCGTGTGGATGTGATCGTAAATAGATTATAATATAATAATATAATAAATTATTGCGCTCTTGTCTTTTGCCACTAGATGTATTTTTGACTTGGGTACCATCAGTTATCTCAACAACTCTATATTTCTGTCACCCATATTCGTCGAATCCATACCTTATTCGTGCTTTATGAATATTTCTACTGAATGATGAACGATAACGATAGTTCAATAATCATTAATTATTTAGGTGTTCTGTATAATATTATTATACGGTATTACTTATATAGACGTTTATTTTGAAATAATATCGTTGAGTACATTATATAAAAAAAAAAAAATGCTATTCACATCAAACAATTGTCGTCTGTCAACGTTTATTTCGGAAGCTAAAAACGTCTTCATCGTTAAATATATAAGCATAGTTTGTGATCTATAGAAAAAATCATCATAACAGTTACCTATATCGACGATCAGCCTAGCGCAATATTATTTTATTCTGTGGTTATACTATATTACAATAGTAATTTTCTATCCTAAATAATAAACCTGTACCAACATTTTTTACTTGAATAATAAAATGTTATTAAGACGAATTGATATTGGTGATAATATGATGACTTGTGTATTTTAAGTTTATAACAAATAAATGAGCATTAGTCTGTGTTAGTCTAATCTGGAAATGCTTTTGTCCGTCGTCCGTGTGAACGATCAATGAATGGTTTATATTAACCGGTGCACTTCCGTACGCGTAGACACATGTTAATATAAAGGTCACCATTTTCAAGCTACTCAAAACGATATAAAATATGATAACGCATGACAAAAATGTAACAGTGTAACCTATAGGATTAGGTCTTTGGTTGGATAGATTTTTTATTTTGGAAGAAGATTGATTCATTAAAATGTTTATTAAGTTGTAATAGAAACAATTTTTAGTATACCAAAAATTGTTTAAGTAATAATTTATAATAATACGATTATTTAACTATAAATATTTTCGGCCAATGATATTTTGGTTAAAAAAAATGAATATTAAAAGATAAATCAATCAAAATCCGTTTTCAAAATTAAAATTTGTCGAACTAAAGTTGTATACATATATTTTTTTTTCATGCTATTATAGGTTTAAATATCACCTTTTTGGATTGCAGTTCATTTAATTATTATTTATTATTATGTGTTGATAATTATAAAAAGGAAATGTTATCATCAATTTCAAATTCCTTTTCCCACAATCTGCATGTGATATAATTACATTGTTGCATATTCGCACTATTTATTTTAGCGATTAGTAGGTACTAATTCCCTTGTTGTGGTATTATACTATTTTAGTCTTAATGTAATCAGTTGTCTTACTATTACTAATACATCGTACATAATATAATTTAATTGAGCAATAATTTCAAAATAAAGATTTCAAGTGTTTTTCTTGCGTTTAAAAAAACTTGATGGTTTTAATAATAGATTTATTGTTTAGTTAGACAAATAAGTATATATATATTCAAGACTGTATACATGGTTTCAATGTGATAACAAATTGCAAATAACAATTATATTATTTTGCAGTATACCTATACGATAATAAGAGTATAAACCAGAATATTTAATGACTTCTGGGAAAAACTTTACAAATTATTCTGAAATAGGATTTGAAATATACATATTTTATCATAAAATATAGACGTTTAAATAAAGTATAATTTTGGTCATTTTATTTTGTAATTAAAATAATATTGACCGTTGAGACTTTAAACTTCTGTTATTACTTACACTGTAATTTTCTAAGTATACATTGACATTTTAAAAATACTTAGATTTATTTTAAACTATTTATGTTGTACGAAAATGGACTCTTATTCATACCATCCTGTACGAGATGTATACTGAATTATATATATACATAATATTTTGGTAAAAAAAATCAGTTGAACCTCCCGAATTAAGAAATTTCTGTTAATTATATAATATAAAAGAATAAACAATTTTTAGAAATGGATGATAACCGTCGTCTTTGTGCAGAGTCATTTATTTTTGTTTACAATTTATTTACCGTTGTAGTAGCATAACTAAGGGGTGATATGACAGATATGGGTGATATATCACCCCCTCCCACAAGACTATTTTTTTACTTACCGTGTAACGTGTTAACTGGAGAGAAAACCTTAAAATATCACCATAAAAATAATAAATATAAATATAGTGTATGAATTACTATAAATTAAGAAGTATAAATGTTTGTTTGTCTTACTATTCTTATGACTTGTGACAATTATGAAATATCCATATCAACTCCCGCTAAAAAAATAGTTCTATTTACACCGTTGTATCATTGAGATAACATTTAACTTGTTCATTGCAATGGTTGTGATATCAATTAACTATAGTTATAATATCGAAACATTCGAAACTTATGCAGATTCGTTCGTTATGGCTATATATATATATAAACAGGAGTCAGGAGTTGTCATAGGGTATTGTAGAATTGAAATATTATGGTACAATAATATTATAGAAATTGAAATTATTAGTAGATTTCAAACAGATGGCAAAGAATATATTGATTTTAAATACGTTTTTTTTTACACTTCTGACGGGATAACGAATGTATCAAAAGCTTTTGTAAGTAATAATAGAGAGTTATAGGATTTTATAAATTAAATTAAATTAGTCATTTTCGAGGTGTGTAATGCAAAATACCAAAAGCAGGTTTTTGTATTTTTGCTTTGTTGATGAATTCGGCTGTTTATTTGTCAATAAAATATTATACACATAATACAACATAAATCGTTAACTTTACGGCGTAAAGTATGAACCACAAAAATAACGTTGATATGTCGGCAAATCAAATCATGAAAAATAAATTTAATTAAAAACATGGAAACTTTGTAATGCTATTCATGTTGGTGTGTTGTGTTTGATGTTCAGATAATATAAAATGTACCAAGTATAAAGTACTTATAATAGCATTTAAAGAAAAATACAATGAATACGGCCACTGATTGTTATTAAATAACTATCGTGATGTCTGAATGTCGTTTTAGTGTATACAAACGGATTATTTATGAGTCACTATATGATGTGATGGCATTCGTGAGTCATTCAGAGACATTTTGAATCGGCATACGGCCATAACGAGATAACAATAACGTTTTGAGCTAAAAACTAACAATGATGATTTAAATCGTAGTCCTCGTGAAAACTACCAAGTACTGTAAAAAGTAACATTTTCATTGGGAGACGCTTGATCTATTATAATAATGGTGTACTCGTGTATATAGTCGGTATAGGTTTGTAAACACGTAGATAAAATAATTAAATTCTCGATTTACGCGTATTTACCGTAAGTGTACTTATTTTTTTTCATCTATTAAACTATGCTTTATTTTTCAATAAAATAATAATTAATTTATTTAGAAATACAAATAATGTATTTTAGTTTGATTTTTCATATTTTAAAGTACAATGTGTATAGATTTGAGTTCCGTTGTTTTTTTTACTAAATCGATCACGTAACTGCAATGCTTTTCATTCTGTTTATTACTATATGAGTATATGGCACACATATCAATACAATATTTATATATATCACATTGTGTCCTTGGAATTATTTACCAGTGTTATGGTGACTCGTGAGTCAGTCCTTTTATGTAGGTAATAACTCTTAAGTTAGGTATAAGTATAGTTTACGGATATTTCTTCTAAAATATCAAAGTCGTTGGTTTTACCGTTGTGCAATTTAATACCTATCAACACAATTATGCAAGCAAGTGTTATGTATTAATGTTATACAATAATATACAATTTAAAATGACTTTATTTTAATTTCGTGATGTTCTTTACATTTAAAGAGTGCTATATATTTACAAACAAAATGTTAAGTTTTATCATTCACGTGATGACAAATTCGTTTACTTGTATAATTTTTGATTCAATAAGTGTCGTGGTATTTTTGATGGTTTAAACAATAGGTAGACCAACATACCTCGATATAGAATAGCTAATGTATGTCTCTATATATTATATAATAACTGCTTTACATTTTGTTATTATAGCTCTGATATTAGTTAAAAGTTTATTGACCAATTATTTTATTTTAAAGCGTGGATTCAAAGTTTTTATTGATTTAGTAATATAATTGTTTTGTTTTTTTAGACTCAAACCCGACACATAACTATATTATATAGATTAAACTTATAGCTTATACTATATTTATACTTAATTTTAAATTTGTATTCGTTAGGTGATACTTATTATTTCAGAGTTCACAGTCAATTAATAGATGTTCTGTAATTTCTAGCTACTCGATCATGACAAAAAATTATAGAGTTATTAGTTATTACTTATTAGTTATTACTGTTTATATCTAAATTATTATGGCCTTACCTTTGAACTTTATATAATAGTATTGAATTACTGACATTAGCCATTCATTTATTTTAAACGCAATTGGCTTTATTGATTGCGTCGTAATTTGGATAAAAAGGTCGTTTTAAAAACAACTTGTATGATGCCATCATTTAGTATCAGTACAATAATAATTCAGTAATGATCATAATACAACTTTTTTGTATACAATTTAATAATATTATGATCATGTAACAATAACAACAATACTCAGTGGCAATTTTTGATAAATACGTATTATATGTGAAAAACGTAATGCTCACCTATTGTTTCTACAGGACATTAATTATCCAGAATGTGTATTAAAAGTATAACTTAAAAACGATGATTGTTAAATTCTGCTGATATATCAATTTTCTAAATTGTCTAAATATCTAATATGAAAATAAAATTAGTGCGTGCACTTATAATCATTAATAATAAAATACAGCGCTGTTCGATTATTATCGAGACTAATTCTATAAAAGTATATAACTATTATAACTACCGTATATCTGGTAGTGGTATATTACAAAATGGTGCGATTTTCGCAATCGCGCGAGAGCACCCGAATAGCTGACAGTGGCAAATCGGACGAGCGGAATACTAAGGGAAATCCTTTACTGATTATATTATTAGTGTTAAGTGACTATAAAACTATAAAACTATTACTCGATTTGTATTCGATAAAATATTTCGACGTTGTTCAATATTCGCATACTATTTCGGCTATTTCAAAAACAAAATGTGATTCGAGATCGGAACGTACCTAACCTATTTGGTGGCGGGGCAGGGTCTTAAGAGGCCTATCACCTATAAATAATAAGTGCTATAATTATGCGTTTCGGAGGTAAATATACAGTCTGCCGACGACGAGGGTATTGACCTCGGACGACGTCGGGCAGTGACTGCGGAAGTCGTCTCGTTTGCGGAAAAATACGTTGCCTATTCTTAACGCCCTGTGGATTTCCACTAATTTTCGCATATTATACCGTACTCCGTTGCACATGTGCACGAATCGCCGTTGTCTAGACACCCATATAATATAGTTTAATAGTAATAACAATGGTATTTAAACACGTCGAAATATGTTGGTGTTACTTATCGTAGTGTAACAACACTGTAATAACTTTAACGCATTTATTTAGCACCCGAACTGACGTGCGCCGCCGACGCATCCGCCGCGGTCCGTCAGCGTCGTCCGCACAGGACATTGCAGGTTTGCCAACGCGACGGCTGTTTCTCCAAGGTCCGAACACCGAATAAATACGTCGACGACGACGATCATAATATAAAACGCGTGTCGTGTTGTCGGTACGCTGCAAACGGGCAGGTAGGTTAGGCTGTTGTATAGTAGTGTATGTAGTAGCGGTCGGTGGTGAACGCGATTTTTCGACCCAAAGGGCGTCCGGTCGTCGGTCTTCGGTGGCGGTAAGCGACGGCCGACGGTGGCCGGGTGGTGCGTGGAATGGTGTTTTGGCGAACTCGGGTGGTCTGCGTGGAGTGCGTCTAGACAGACGGGACCGCCGCCGCCGCCGAGAGTCTGGCGCACACCTCTCCCCGCACATCGTTCGACGCAGGCTCAGCCGCAATGCCCCTCGCGCGCGCATCCCCTCCCACCGGGGGCGGCCGATGCCTCCATCGCCGCCGCGTTCTCCGGTATCGACGAAATATTTCCGGTCGCACGGCGAGAGAGAAGAGCGTGCGTATGCGTCGCGCCGGCCCGGCCCGCACACGCACACAGACACGCGGGTTCTCGCGCGTTCGCCGTCCAGACAGACGGTCGGTCGGGTTTTGCAACCATATACACAAAATGCGTGTGCGCGTGCGCGTGTACACAGACACACACACATTCCGACGGAAAATAATAATAAAAAGGGACCGACTGTACGACTATATATATATATATATATATATATATATATTTAGGATATATATGGTATATTATATTATATTATATTATATATATAGCGTTCGTCTGCGGCACGCCTATCGTCTACCCCCTTAACCGTCCGCCGCCACCCCGCCACGACACCAACCCCAAACCACCGCCACCCCTGCCATCCGTCTGCGAATGTACACACTTCGCCCGTCTGCGTTTTTTTTCGAAATCATTGTGCACGCCGTGGCGCATCGTCGTTTCGTATACCTATACAATATATATATAATACCGTATTATATATTTTATTATTATATGTGCAGCGTATATAACGTATTATATATACGTGTGCGTGCGTGCGCGCGTCTGTCTGTGTCTGCGAGTGCTGTGTATCGGTGCGACGCGTTTTCCGCAGACGGTTTTCTCTTCGGCGTGAGTAGGTCCGTCGTATTTTACAGTGTGCGTGTGTGTGTGTGTGTGTGTGTGCATGTGTACACGACCGCCGCCGCCGCGGGCACACACTACACGTTGCAGTACTCGGAACCGTCTGAAGAAGGGTTATATAAAAATCATGTCGTCTGTGCGATATACACACGCACACGCATGTGTCGAGCGATTCCCCGTGCAAACACGATTCCTGCGTTCCACCCCTCCGTCTCGCGACGACTTTATTCTTTTATTAATGAAATTTTATACATAAATCCTGGTTTTTGGTAGTTTTTCAAGTATATCACAACTCATAGGGGGTGGGGACATACGTTTATAAATACTTGGACCATTCAAGGATGGATATAGTATCATCATTTAGCGGTACCAACAGTTACGTTTTTTTTTCAACAAAAATTACCCTTATTTGTTATTGTAAATTGTTAGGCAGATGACTTTTTTGAAAACTTAGTTAATATATCTAACGAGAATGAGCTATGATCATTTAAAAATCATAGTAGGCACCTATACTGATTAATAGTATCAGCTATTGAAATTGTATGGAATTAATACTACGAATTGAAATTATTGTAACATCTATACTATTCATTAAATTAATAACAAAAAATAATTGTTACATATATTTTTAAATTAAATAGAATCATTTCTAAAAATTAATATTTTTTACGTAAAATTGTATTATTATAAACTCAGAAACTAATCGATTAAATAATTTTGATTGAGATTTATCAAAATTTAAAAAAAAAATCTATTTGACAATTTATAATAAAAATGCAGATTCTCATATGAAAAAATGAAAAATTGCAACAGTACACTCCTTAAATACAATACAAAATGACAGTATAATTTGGGACGTGTATAATATAATAACGACATGTACCTATTGTACCTTCCATAATATTATATTCTCATATAAGCAATAAGCACTTCTTCTGCAGCAGATTAAATTATAATAGCTAGTTTATTTTCTAACAATATTTTTCTGACTACAGACCTAACCTAACCTAATCTATTATACGTCTCGCGTTCAGCATTATTCTAATCTGAACATATTGTAACGTATCGTCATTCGTGGTCAGGCTTATAGGTTAGGTAATTTTATTAATTTTGCTAGAGAATAATTATAATTCATAAATATACAAATACGCTATCCATCTATCAAAAATTTAAAAATGATGGTACTGACCTGTTTGTGTTGTGAAAACTGGAAAGTTCACATTATACATGTTAAATTTTTAATTGTTTCATCAAGGATACGGATAACAAATTGTACATAGTTATATGATCAGACAATCTGTATGTTCTGTTTATAACAGGTTAATCAAATAATATTTAATAATATACATCACACAAATACTCACGAAAAATGAATATTGGTGACTTTTGCAAGCATTATCGTTGACCTTGTATTCTCATTTTACGGTTGAATTAACTTTAATGGATTTAATAAAGATTCCTGTTTAAATATATAATACTACATAGTTTTTAACCGTGCAAATTGTATGTATTTTATTTTAAATTTGGATAAATTGACTTTGACTTCCTACTATAAATTCTATAGCTTTCAAAACTAAGACATAGAGACATACTAATTAGTTATTACAGATGTACCTACAGTTTTAGTATAGTTGTAATTTACAGTTAATATATTATATTATAATAATACTAAAAATTAGAATATAATATACACAAGGTAAGTATATCGTATGAAAATAATATTATAAAATTAAAAATTATAATCTTAAATAATTACATTGCTTATATATTTAAAAAAATATATACTTAATTTTTATTAATTTTTTTTTTTTTTTATTTTATTGTTCATGATTCATAACTAACATAATAAGATACATCATGTAAACATAAATATACAATTATTTATATATTTTATTTATAATATTCTTACTATATTTCTTTTTAGTCCCCTAAAGGTCACAGAATGTTTGCGGTAGGTTATGAGTCATAGTTATATGACCTACCGCAAACATATTACGTATACAATTGTAAATATATACCATACTACACAGTCACCATATGCGCTTTGTTATAGCAATTCCGAAAGTAAATACATAAAAATATAATATGACAATATAATATTTTATTAGATCTATCGATATAGATATAGGTATTAATTCTAAATATTCTAATATATTGATGTAATATTCCAATAAATGTAAAATGATTGTCAAACACATTATATTTGGAAATTTCAACGTAATGTATAATCTGAAACATATACAGTTAAGTATAGCTAGCAATTGTTGAAAGTTTATTTATTGAATTAGATAATAACGCTAAATAATATGTCAAATATGTCAATAGTAAAGACGTGAAAAAAATGGTTCCAGAGTACTAAAAAAAAAAAAAAAAAACGTTAGTCATTTTTTGATCATATACCTAGAGCTAACGCAACGCGTGTTAATAATACTTTTAGAGGTATTTGAATCCATTCTTTTTAATTGGCCCAAAAATAAAATATAATTTAACCTTATTAGTTTTTCATCGTTCAAATATTCTGTTTGACTTTTATAAAAGGCCACTTAGTATAGCTTATTGTTTAAATTCGTTGTTGAAGTAACTAAATATAAATCGATTTAAATATATAAAACCATAAAACATTATTACTTATTTTATATATGTGTCAAAAAATTACAGTTGGTATCACTAAAAAGTAATGATGTAGATACTTTCAATTAAATGTACATAATCATTTTATTTTCTGATTCAGTTCTTAAATATTATAATTACTAAAATTACTTAATCATAAACTTACAACTATACACGGGGAGTAAAGATACAATTGTTTTATTAATTTCTAATTTTAAAACATAGATGCATATTAAATACAACTATTAATATAGTCATGCAAATCAGAGTTAAATTTTTGTTTTAGTTTTAAAGAAACATCATAAAAATATAGTAATATTTATTTTCAGGTGTATACATTATTAGGTTTAAAAATAAAGCAACACTAAAATAATTTATGTTACACAGACTTATTAACTCTCGTCAATATTAGTAATAATATTAACTTAAATATATATTTATTATTAAAATATTAAAAATATTATTAATTATACACGGTTATGTTTTCAATCTTATAACGTAAATTTGTTACATAAAAATATTTATATTTTTTAGATAAGTAATTATAAATTTCAAAACCTAATTTTTAAATATAAATTCAAAATGTAAACCAGAAATGTCTATTCAAAATATGGGACTATATGTGTCTCTATGTTGTCAGGAAAAAGCTACAATAGACATTATATTATAAATAGTATGATAATATATTAAATCTATATTATAGTATGATCATGTTTCTGTATATTATGTTAAATGTATATATATACAATGGTTTTTATAGGAATACATGAAAATGTATTTAATTTTATCTCTTGCTATTTAAGAATAATTATTTCAATTTATCTTTTTTAAATAACATCTAAACAGTAAAGAAATAAAGTCTTAAAAACCATAAGTCATAAGTGGTTTATTATTTTAAATATCACCCCGCACAAAACACATAAATAAAGCGGCTTTGTTTGACACGTTTTGGCTTTTGGGGAAGAAAAATGAACATTAATAAGTATTTTGAGTTCTCTATGAGTTGTGGGTAATCTTGGTTATAAGTCATAACGTTTTTGTCATAAATATAACGTTACAGATGTCAAGAATAAATGGCAATTTATCATACTTCTGTAGATTTAGCGCAGTCATTGCGGACGAAGTGTAATGTAAAGGAAGATGAGCAGGAAATAGGTCTTGACTGACGGTTATTGAACTAGTTCTTATACTTATTAATAATAACATTCTTAAGCGACATTATGATTATATACACATATAATATATATAGACGTCATGTATCCCTTCAGTGTTACATATAGTCAACCCACAGGTCATACATATTTTAGAGTTATATTTTAACTGACAATCATTTTACGCAGTAATGATTAATTTATAAAAGATCACGTGATATTGCTGACATATAGGGTATTGTATATTATTTTTATTTATTCATTAAATTGAATATCGGGATACATTAAATGCGTGTCACGTGATAATACACATCACTATACTTAAAGTAATACTTTATATATGAACACTAAAACATAATTCGATACCAAAATTTTTAAATTTTACATGTCTCAATCATAAACATTTTTAAGATATATAACATTGGTTTTTTGTTGTACTTTTTAACATAATTTAATCGAGTTACCTATTGCAACTATAATAATTTTAATATAAGAAGAACTGGGACAAAAATAATATCTAAAAATTGTTATGATGACATTTCTTTGTATAAGTTTCTATAAATGTCGCGTGTATAACGTCATTTATACTATAGCTTAATTATGCTTGCAATATAATTTTCTTTTTTGTTTATTAATACAATTCACTCCACATAATTTTAAACAGTTGATTATTTTGTAGCATATAAATAATTACTGAAATATGTATATCATAGTTTAGTGTTTGCGGGAGTTTTTTAAATTCCAAAGAGCTAAAAACAAATTTATCATTTGTGAACTATTTGCTCGATTTAAGTCGAAAATAAGCTAGTGTAAAAACGAGTTTCTGACATTATTTCAAAATTTGCTAAGAATATGCCAAAATAGAAAAAACTGCATCAGAAATTAAATTTACTCGAAATATTTAGTTTTGAAACTACTTCATACAAATGCGGATAAGGAATGATAAATAAGAGAAATGCATTGCGTAAATAATAACGATTTTTATGTAACTAAAAAAAAATCTGTGTACATTATTCATTAAAGTTAGATTTATTTATATTTTATATAACAAAACATTTAATACGAATAAATCAAATATTTAAGTTAATATTATCGTGTCCTGTTAAAAAAATTTGAATACTAACTTATAACAGTTTATAAATAGCACATTCATCCGAGTGTTTGTAAAATGAATGACACGCTGCGTTAAACATATTTACATAAAAGCAATAATATTTTACGTCCAGCAATCTATCTTTATAATAATTTATGCTTTGCAAAGTTCACTCATTTCGTTTGTTACTTTGTTAGCGGTTCGAAATGTAATTCAATACCAAAATGTTGCGAGGTGAGAAATTATTATAATTTACCTCCAAGTGCAGTAGCACACAACAATACGACGTGTAAACACTATTGTCGCCGTTACATCATAATATTGCATAATTATAACGATTTTATTGCCAGTGAAAATTGTTTTTAATTGATATTGGATATTTTATAAACACATACCACTGTCGCGTATGCACATTATACTATTATAGTGTTTTGTTTATACGCCTATTATTATTATCATCGTTATTATTATCGCCTATGCATAATATTCTATTTATATACATATATACACGAACAACGAACCGAACATACGATTCTTTTTTCTCATAGTTTTTATCGAAACGCGCTATTGTATTGTACCCATTACTGTCAAATTTTTGCCATATTTTATAATAACAACAACAACAACAACAACAACACAAAGGCACGACAGCGATGAGTTAACTAAATATTATTATGGCTCAGTGTCCTTACATTATTCACGGTTGGCACACAAGTCGTCATTATCTATAATAATATTCATTCAACAATTCGCCGAATTTCGACAATTGTGTTATTTGTGCACTGTGCGCCTGTGCGGGCGCGGTATATTAACCAATGCGTAAAAAGACGACACGACATTGAAAGATCATGGACGTTGAATTATTTATTACATCGTCGTAATTTTTTAACACTGGATCAAAAGATGTTCGACAACTACGGGAGGCAATCTAACGATTCCGAATGTCATGCTTTTGAATTCGTATTTTTATCATAGCGGTACATTAGTTCGCATACATATAACATCGGGTAAGGTAGTCGGCATAAAAATCCTCGAGAAAGAAAATCCCCGAAATAAAGCATTTTGATAAATAATACAAAATATTATTTTCATATTGTTCAAAAACAATAATATAAATACAAAATATTCATATATATGTATGTAGATAGTTTGGTCTTTTAATTTAATAATTCTTTGATATTTGATTTTTAATTTTTAATAATTGTCAAATGTGTATATAATATTTAAACATGACATGTATTCATTAAGTCGTAAGCAGCTATACTCCCTATGTTTATTCATGATTAAATATTAATAATGTAAACGTTTTAAAAATATTTATTCAATCACTTACGCGTGTTAAACACTTTATAGATAATACTGTATTCTGAGTTTTTCCTGAGGTCCTTTTACTCGGAGATCTTATTATTCAGCAATTCATTAAGTAATACCGATCAACTAATAATAAATGTAGGGATGAAAAAAAAAATCATTACGTCGACGTACAGTTGCCGTGATTACTGTGGTCTGTATTTTATAAGGTTATGACTTGTTTTGTGTGGAGTAGTACAAGTAAGTACATATGTTTTAGTATTATTTTTAAGGGGTGATTTAATGATCTGATAGTTGACAATTTATTATACAGCTAAAAATCAAAATGATATTACTTTACGGAAGTACTACGTACTGCATGTACTTACATATACCCGTACATAGTGTATTGTAAATTTTTTTTGTGTGCTATTGTTCTCTATTATCTCCCGTGCACGAATACATCTACTTATATTCAGTTTGGCGTCTACAAACGTCTGTTATAACTTATAACTTGTAACCAATACTATTGTATAATTAAATTATTGATTTCGACAAAGTACCTCCAGTGGGAGGTCTCTTCACTCTGTGTTTCCCGTGATGTGTACTAAATATATTATATCAATTATGCTTATTGTTCTATTATTGCAACAGATTGCTTAATAAAAAATAAAAATTATTAATCTGAATTTATCGTACATTTTTGTTTATTTTACACGTAAATAATAACTATTATAGTGCAGACATAATACATTGCAGTTTTGCAATTTTGCTGTGCAGATTCTAATATGTTTTTTGGGGAAACTCGGCGGATTTTTTCACATACGGAAACGACACAATAGGTGCCTACCATTGTTTGATTTAATGACTTTTATATTATTTGCGCTCCTATCCCCTAGTGTTTGCAGTGCCACAATAATATAATACGTTTAGGTTTATACACACACAGACGATCAACCCAGTTTTTGCGACGTCAAAATTAAAACAAATATATGCACTGCGATTACCGCCACATCGCGGTCGTCGAATTACATGTATTATGTATATATATATAAATATTTATTTTTGTTTATCAAAAATTGGCATGTCACCATTGCTATCGTCGGATGTCGGTGGCGTGAAAAAACAACTGTGGGAAAATAAAACGTAATACATACGTTAATAATTTGTCTGTCATTATTATTGTTGTTGTTGTTGTTATGGTAAACGTTAGCGGCGTGCGTGGGCCGTCGTCGTGGTTGTTCGTTACACATCTTCTTTTTGGAGAAAACATATTATAGTAAATGTAATTTTCTGATCGCACGTGCAGCTGCATTATTATTATTATTATTATTATTATTCCCGACACACAGTGCAAGTTGTGTTGTGTTGGAGGAGGAGTTTGCAATTCGCTAAAATTTCATAAACATTTCTTACGATATTTCGTAATGTACCGCGATGAACCATGTTGTGTAGGTACCTCTAATAGGTATTATTGCTTTGCGATATTTCTATTCCTTTGAGAAATGTTGACATGACGATATTATTGTTTGTTATTGGAGTTTTACTTGTTGTTGTAAATATTGACATTATTACTGTTTTTATATTCGTTTAAGGTAAACCAATGTCGATGATAAAAATCGCTTCACCTTCACTCGTAAAAATAACATTTCAAAATAAACTCTCTCTCTCTCATTCGTATCGTATTTTTGCTTTTAAAAAACGATACCAAATATCACGGAGAGTACCACGACGTACGAGTAATTACAACCTGTTTAAAAGTGTAAACACACAAAATTTAATATTCATTGCTCTCACTCTGTACGTGTATTATCTAGAATATTTATCTTTGATGAGATATGACTGATAAATAGATTAGAATATTTTCAACTCGCTATATCCAATAGTTCTTCCAAGCACTGTAGTTGTTACGATTAATGAAAAATTGTTCTGATAAAATGTAAAGGGATTTGGTATCATATAAATGATGTTATTCTTCATATCGGTTGAAAATTTATTTTTATTTGTTTTCTTATGTGCATTATTGTATTTGTGTATATTATTATCAGAACGTTCAGAACACACATATTATATCACACAGTAATTCTAATTATCATTTATCAACTATCGCCGCCATGCCATATCACATTATATTATACTCCATTTAATTAGGTTCACCTTTGCGTGGATTTCCTTTTACACGCGTATTGCTAACTGTTTACTATTTTATGATTACACTGATTCTAGTATTTTTTTACATCGAATTTGTCAATTTTTTAATTCGATCTATATAATTGAGTTTTGAAGGTTTATACCACTTCAAATCGAAAAATGTATTGCTTCTTTCTCTTGTTTATAGCGAAATACAATTTCACTTAGTCGAGTTTGCACTGTCGGACATCATATAATCTAATGTTTCTAATTTGTATGCTCAAATTAATTATTTGTCGTCAATAATCTAACATCGAATTCATTATATTACTATTACTTGAGTAAATAACTGTTGAAATTATTTCATACATTAATTTAAGGATCATAAACGTGAAAATTCGAATTAAGTTCTCACTCTGAATAATTCGTAATACTTTATAATTCATATAAATCTTAAAGTTAGAAATTTAAGATAATATTAACGTACGAGTTGTATTTTGCATTCGTTATCAGTTGGAAAACATTTTATAATAATTATTGTACATAGACACATAAATTAATACTATAATTTACAGTAATTATTATTTAATTTGTCTGGAGCTCAAAGTTCTAATATTCAATTTGCTTAAGCCTAGTTATAAAGTGAGCATTATATAATTATTAATTACATTTGCTAAGTATTTTTGACGTGTATGTTTTTATATAAGTTTGATTTAAATGCTGTGCGTTTGTGATAATAATGTAGTATTGCGTAAATAGTTGAAGAAATATTTTTTTTTCATTCAAAAACAACAGAATATTATAATACATACGTATCATGCATAAAAACATTGAAAAAAAAGGATCTCACTATTTCATTACAAACAAAAAATTTTACATGCTCGTGTTTGTGTTTTAAATGAAAGCACAAAAATACGATTTCTCTCAAAATTATTTCTTGATTGTTTTGTTTTATTTTACATCATATAGTGTCGTTGTAATAATATCATCTAACATCGTGATACAAATGTAAGCGATCATCACATGATTACTGTGCACACGTATACGTTATAACCACTATAACTTGGTGATTTCGATATAGTTTGTCGAACGTTTTAATTCGCGATCCAATTATATAATATTATGTTTATTATTAATCGTATGTCATTATCAAAATGTGCACCTTTAGTAAATTATTATAATTTATAATAAATATGCTTCTCGTTAAATGTAATCTATGCAATGCTGTTTAAGCAAAACAATATTTCTCATATAATATTAAATTTTGTCCTTGGTTATTTGGACACCTCTTCTATACATTTTACCCGACGTAAATGCGTTTTAAAGATGAATCATATTATTAAATTGTTGTTCATCGTGACGTAATAATAATCGATTATTTTATGCGATTAATAATATTATGCAAGTTCTCTAAAAAAAAAAGTGTTCGATACTTCAAACAGGGTTGATATATTTATATAAGTACATAATATATAAATCATAATACATACGAGTTTACCTTATATAATATATGTGCTACGTAAATTGATCATTTCTGTTTTAAATTTAATAATTGATATTCAATTTTAATTTAGTTGATTAAAACGATAAATAACTTTTAATATTCTGATTTAAAAAATAAATACATTTAGTTAAACATTTATTATTTTTCATATTTTATAACTTATAATCCACTAAACTGCACTCTATATGATTACAATTTTATTAATTTATAGGGACAAATTATATATTTATATGACACAAATAATTAAATTTATATATATAAGTTTTATGCTTGGTAATTTATCTTATATAATAATTTATTATCTTTTTTTTGTTTTAATTACCATAGGTATCTCGAAAAAAATCAGTTGATTTGATATCTATCACAAATCATAATTAAAAACAAAAATCTATGAAAATACAAATAATTAGTTTAGATTAGATTCGTAGATAACCATTCTATATATTATATTTTTATAACTTAAAATAAATGTAAAAAGTAAATGCCAATTAAAAGTTAAAACTTTTTTTAACATTTATTTAAAAACATGCAATCTGTAAAGGTATTTTTACAATAAGTATATGTGGTGGTATGATGTAAATTATATTTATATTTATATTTTTTTTTGTAGACACGAACGATTTGATGTAAAGAAACTACCTCACAGTAACACTTTTAACGTAAATGATATTATGTTACTTATTTAATTATTTATTTAAAGTTAAAACTAAATAAATAATATTTTAAAGTGCATCTAATAAATTTTGATACATCTGTTTTTTAAATTATCCATGTTTGTATTTCGTTCATATAAATAAAAGATTAAAAACATTTGAACTATTTTTTATAATTCCATATAGAACTCACATTTAATTATTATCATTATATATTTATGAAATTAATTATTGAGTAGCGTAATGGCAACAAGCTGTTCTAATTTTCTACTCGAGTACCTATACTCGACGATCTTGAAACGTTTTATATAAACTTAAATAAAATATATTATTAAATGTAATTATATACTTGTATAGTTAACAGTTTGTAAGTGCATAAGTACAGTTATCATGGACCACTAGTGTCTTTTTTAATGAACACTCAAGTTAGTCAGATGTCTCTTATAGTAATTGTAAACAGTATATTTATTTAATGCAACAGTTTAAACTTCATATTGTTTCTCAAGATCTTAAATTTTTTAATTTTTCTTTATCTTAATAATGCATGTAAAATACATAAATACATGATACAAAAATCATACAAAATACATATGACAATCTACTAGGGATTTCAATGTTGAACTATATGTTATAGCTGTTATAAGTTATAATTTATAATCGTCACACTCACTTACAAGCAAACCTATTGTAAATAATATATGCAACGAATATAGTTTTCTTGTGTACTATACAGGTTAACAAACAGATTAAAAATATTTTTGAAATCACTTGTTTGTGTTATTTTGTTTTTAATTAACGTAACATCGAAAATTGTGTAATAATTAATATATTTATTCGGTCAATTTAAAATCAGTTTTTTTTACATTATTATAGTCTTGTTCAATATTGTGTACCAAAATTTGAATGTTGTTTGCTTATAAATATTGGCTTTATTTTAATTGTGTTACTTTGTAATTTGTATTGTTATTATTTATTTATTTTTTTGATAGGTGTATAATACTGTTTTATAGTATAAAATAACATAATTACAACAGCTCATATAAACAATGTTTTAATCAATTCTTACTATTTCATATCACATTCACATAAAAAGGTTAAATGTCATAAGCTGAGAAAAATATTTCGAATTAAGATGTTTATTTTGAAATGTCGTTATGATTTAACATTGCAGTGTTCATACATTTAAAATTATCAAATATTTTACTCTTTAAATATATCATGATTCCTAACGAGTTTTTTACATTAATATAGATTTCTGTGTTTAATATATGTTAGTATATACTTATTGAAAAAAAATTAATGAAATATATTCGTCTGCAGTATTTATCGTATATAAAAGTAATAGTAGTTCTATGAGGAATAGTATAAACTGAACGGGAAGTGTATACATTTAGTAATTTGTATGTACCTATATTACCTACCTACATAATATTACGAACAACTATATCATGCATCGCTGCGTTCATGGCCAGTTCCTTTAATACCGATCATCCTTTAAAGAAAGACAAAAATACAACGATTACTATTTACTACACTATCTACGATCTTAAAATATTATATCAGTTGATTCAAATCGAAGTACTGCAAGTTGTTTTAAGTTTGACGATTGTTGTACATTTGATAATGAAAATGGTTAGGGGAGAAACTAATAAATAATTATGTATCATGGTCTTGTATACATCCATTACTGGGTATTTTGTCTGAATATTATCAGCAGTGTATAAATAAAAGACAATAATTTCAATTTTTTTAAGACCCGTTGCTTAAAATGTTTTAGTATACTGAAAATAAATTCGTAAACATTATACAATAATAATATGTTTAGCACTCCTCTTTCTCTGTCCGAGAACTCATGTACATTATATATATAGGTTCAGGGAGCGGCCCGTAGGTAATGCAAGAAAATTAATTTTAAGAGTGTATCTTAGGACATGCGCGTATTGGGGTAGGTATTCATTTATGATACATATAATAATAACTTTAAATTCATTTTTCAAATTGTGTGTACAGCTTATTCAATAACATTATGCATTGCATCATTAACTATTTTATTAATCGTTACAGATGGTGCCCGGACATCCGGGATTTTTTTCCAACGAACGAGTAAACATTATTATACAAAACAAAATCAATATAAATACGACTTTGAACCGTAGCTAATAACTAAATAACCACGATAACGGTGTCGACCTTTTCGTCGGACGTTATAAATCTATATTGTACAACATTTGGACGTTTCTTATACTGAAATCATATTATTCACTGTATAAAAAGTGAAAACGGAAAGCATAATAGTATTACGCATAAATCGAACTATATTATAAATATGGTGAGGTGAAAAAAATAATCAAACGTAATATAATAATATATCCAATAACCATTATGCTTTTAATAATTAAAATGTTTTTAATTATTTTCTGTTATAATATTACTGATAAATAGTATGGATGAAATATGATAATAGACGTATAAGATCATTATTGATACATAATATGGTTATTGATTCGTAAAAATAATACATAGGATCTAGTATTCGGATATGATTAAGGTATATACCATCTATGTATCTACGGGGATATCTATCACGGCCGTGCGTGAAATGACATATATTATAAAAAATTGTTACACCAATAAGCAATGTTGTTGTTGCGTGACACGTGCGGTGTTATTGATGAAATAACGTTTAAAAAATAAAAAAATAAAAAATTTTTTGTTATTTTTTTCGTTTTCCGGCGTCATTTCAACTTGCGTCAAGCGTATATAGGAAAAAAATTGTTTAAACACCACCACACACACGCGCCTCTCGGCTATATATACGTATACGTCTATACGCATGTCATACCTATATAGGTAGGTATACAGTGTACCTACCTGTACACATAGAGCGCATAGACACACACAGCGACTATTATATAGGTATGTTATCTATCCATCTATATCCATGTCCGTGGGCGTATATATACCTGTATAGTATACGTAATACACGGTTCTGCAGGTACACACGCATATGTGTGTCAATTGTAAAGTACAAACACAGAATGTTTGCGATTCCGACGCGTTGTTTTCTAGATTCTAGGTCAAAAAATATCATTGCATTGCAGCTCGTCGTGTATATGTATGTGTGTGTGTGTGTGTGTGTGTGTGTGTGCTGCTCCTATAATGACAACAATGCTATACAATGTCGAACGCGTATAATATTTTATGTGTAGCAGCACGCTGAAATGCCACTCGCCTTCGCCGATCGCGCGCCGCCGGTGGTCAATAAATCCACGAGAGTGCGGCGCTTATTTTATGTGTATTATATTATTGGCGGCGGAAAGGAGATGACGATCGGGTAGACGTTTTATCTGTTTGCCCGCGCTCTTTTTCCGTCCTCGTCGAGCGCACTGCGAAAAGTCGAAAAACCTGCCTAACCGAATTCTCCGATCCGCCCGAAACGATATGGTTTCTGTACTAGAAAAAAATATAGCCCCTCCCCCGATTACCCACAACACTGCAACAGTCTTGTTATAGAGAAGCGGCAGCATATATTATTATTATAGTGTACCTTAAACCTTAAATACCTACCCTTCGCACAGTCGTTGACTGATTTCGTAAACTATAAATTCAAAGGTATAATAAACTCGATGTTTCGGAAAACAGCTTTCGACGAGATATATGATAATAAATCGGTCGTTAAAAAAAACCAGTTAAAAAAAACTAATTTCCTTGAAATCGGCTTAGTGCACCGAAATTAAACATCTTTTTTTTGCTTTACATTTATTTTTTATATAGTTGTTTATCTACAATCGAATGTACTTCATAACGACGCTTATATACACGTTTACGTCAAAGCTTTATTTATTTTGAAACCAAAATAGATACTTTTATAAATACATATAAATGTATAAAAAAAAATATACCGATAAAATAGGTAATAATAATAATAATGAGTAGTACCTAAATATACGTATTGTACGTGTTGTTGCGTGTAGGACGTCGATTTATAATCTACACAAATATATATATATATATACAATATATTATCGTATGTATGTATATACCATTTAATAGTTATTGAATATTCGTATCAGATAGAGTTATTTTCAGATGAATGATTTTTCCACACTCGTTGGTTCATTAGAGTCAAATTAATGACGGTAAAGATGGCATTGCCGTATTATTGTTTTGAGACTATTATAGCTGTTTTCGTTTTCGCTAAATGTTATTAATGAGCCGAATAACTTATCTTATATTATATTCAAGTGGTAAAATAAAGGTCAGTTTTTAAACACGTGACTCAACAATCCCAAATCGGTATCGTTAGGTGTATTGTTATCAGTGGCGTGACTTTCAAAACGATGTAGTTTCACGAATTACTATAATACGTTTGTATATTTATTGGTAGGTGTCAGTAGGTACTTCTGTAGTATGTTTTGATTTAATAAAACATGGCTTATCAGATATAAAGATAAGCTGTAAGATCAATATTAAATAATAATCAATAATAGATCTAAATTCGTCGATATTACACACAATCGTACTTAATTGATTAAATGAGCCAGCGTAAAGTTTTTAAATGAACAACGAAGTAATTTTTCAACACGTGATGTTCAATAGTATGATATATCAGATATAGTTATGACATATTGTTGTTTTTCTGAATAAAAACATTATATTTTCAAACAGTTCCAATAATAATTATTAAATACAATTCTATAGCGACGTTAGGAGTTTTTGCAATGGCCTCTTCACGAATAAAGTTTCAATGAGTCGAATTCAACCGACATGATTTCGTATCAGTGCTTATTATTACAAATAAAGACACAACAAGGCAGAATTGAATATGATTATTATTTATTTGGAACTATAATATTTTTGTTATTTGAGAAAGTTATTTATCACATAGAAAAAAAGAATAAGCATAATAGTTACTAAAGAATTGTCAATGTGAATAAAAAAAAAAATCAACTACTGATCGCGTTAAAATGTTATCAGAAAACTTAATTAATATTAACAGTGATACTTGATAGCGATTGATAACAGTGACTAGTGAATATTACCTACTTTGAAAAAAAAATATAATTTTTATCAATAGTACGTACCATTTATGAACGTTTCAAGCTTATAATCAATTTATATTATGTGACTTATTATTATACGTTATAACTAAACACAAAAAAATCCCAACACATTTATTGCACCCTAGAAAATAATTTGTTATGTTTAAAGTTTTGGAGTGGGTCCTGGTATCAGAAAAACTACAGAAATTATTTTCAACTCGTAAATCATTTTATATATTATGTAACATATTAGATAACAATTTGTATCCACAAAAAAAAAAAATACAACTGTGGAACTTATTCACCAACATTATGTCAGTACACGTATAAAGTATACAATATATATATATATGAAGGTTTCAGGCTAGCTGACATAATATACATGTATTTATATACACTTATACCATATATTATTGGCTCATAAGAGTGGCGTCGGCGGTTGGCTTTATTTTCATTTTGAATGGATAGAAAAAACGCGCGCGTCTGCCAGGTTATAGAAAACCGCGAGAGATGTATACATTATTATTATATTATTCTGGAGATAGAGGGGCGACGCGAGCAGACGAAACGGGAACGAGAGAAACGAGTAAAAAGAATGGGATATGATATTTTGCGTTTTATTCTTGTTGTTGTCTACTGCAGTGTTTACTTTTAACTTTTACTGAGGGGACCGGTGATGGCGAAGACGCCGCGGCAGTTGTTACACATAATATGTACGTATAGGTAGGCTGTTGCTGTTGCAGTTACATAATATATATAATATATATATATATAACCTTTATATTCATCGGTCACGCGGCCAGGTGTTCGGCGCGCGAGAGATGATATTAATATTATATCGCCGCCCGCCGTAGGTATATATATATATATATATATATTGTCGGCTACGTAGCAGTAGTCGTAGATCTCATTCTTTTCGTCGGTACAGCATAATGTATTATATATATATACGTACCTACGCAAGTCTCTCTCGACCGGCGCAGACGGACATCTGTCGTGTACCCGCTGCTGCACGCGTGTGCACGTGTGTACAGACATTATATTATTTACCTGTTTTCCGAGTGAAAAGAAGACGGAGAAGACGAAAACGAAAATAATGATAATAATAATACGGATGATAATAGAAACGTTGCACAATGAACAACGTACAATGCGCGAGGAAGAGACGTCGCCGGTACCTATGTGCATCACCCGGCCCGCAGATACGCGTTGGGTGCTGCAGCAACCGGGCCCGAACGCGCGAGACGATTAAAATATAGCTGCAGCGCGGGACAATCATTTTAATGGAATAATATGTACACCTTAACGCGCCCGTCGCGAATCACTGCAAGACGCGTCGCGTGATTCAATTTATCATAAATTCCATTTAATTTGTTACCGTTCGCGAACATTGCTGCAGCAGCGCGCTGCGTATCGTATCCTATACTTGTGGTATATGGTTCCCCGTTGTTCTTTTTTTTTTGTAGTATATGCTAATATTTTTAAACGGACGACCAAACCCTGTCTGGAATTTATCCGTTTTTTAGGTGCAACCAATTTAAAAGGTTGATCGAATCACAATAACAATAGATTTTATAAATAAGCAAATGTGTACTCATACCTCGCCCGGTTCAAATTACATCACTGGTACTGGTTCTCCTCTTGCAGAAATTATACCTGTGAACTACGGTCAATATCTGTAGGGCGGTGGCTGTGCAGCCGTTCATAAAACAATTTAATGTTATTTCACGCCCCCTCAAATGACTCGCGAGTGGCGAGCTAGCATATATAATAATATGATATTTAGATATATAATAATATATCAATATAACATTATGTACGCATATAATATGACAACGGAAATTTCGCAAGACCTCAGTGTTGGCGCCAGGCGCCATCGTGCAGACGAAAATAAAACGCCGCGACACGACGACGAAACGAAACAAAAGACTTCCCCCAAAATTTAAAAATTTTATTTTATTTTTCGCACGACGATGGTCTTGTGCGCAAATCTATTATGCCCGACTGTATTGTTTACGACGTAGATAATTCGCGTTTCAATTGTCTTGGTGCTGCTTTATATATTCTGCAGCGTTTGAATCTGTGATGGGGTTTGATGAGGGACAGAACTCCTCTACTATTTTTTTTTTTATTTTTTTTAAAAAAATAACGGAGTACGTATTTTTACAAAATATTTTACATTTTGAAAAACTGTGATGAATGAGATATTAGTTTATTCAATTTGATAAATCATACAACTTATTACTATTATTATGCTGAATAAGAGCTGTGAAATACAATTCAAAAAATATACAATTTAATACATCAAAATACTTAATTGATTAAAATTATTTTTAAAGAATAAAAAGTGAGTAATTAAAGATGTACAAAAAATATTTTAAATATTAAGTATTTTGATCGTTTATAACAGTATACTATAGGCATAGTATTTTTTTGTAAATATATTTATTTGATGATTGACGTTTGGTGTGTAGGGATCCTGACCTAAACTTGACACCCGCAAGTTATATTTTGACTTTAATCGTCTCAAGGAACTGTAATTGTTTCAAGTCTAAGAGCCCCACTTCTTTATTTTTCAAATTCGATCGCTATTCGTATATTGCATGTGTGCAGAGTTGCGCGTCCATCAAATCTACTAAAAAGAGCACGCCGCAGCTATATATTACCGTTTCTCCGCTATGTATTTTAAGATTATTAAAACATATCATACGCAAATCAGTAAAAAATGCGTCCTTCTTTATTTTTTTATAACTTGATGAGTAGGTGCCTACTAAATATATATACTTCGTATACGGATACGCGTCATGGCGCAAAACACGAGTTCGAAACGACACAATTATTTATTTTTAATTGCTAAATTTAGTGATGTCTTATATATACACTAGAACGTAGTATATGACTACCTATATAAGTTACAACCTTAACACACATTTAACTAGATGTGCTGTTACGCAAAACCATCAAATACGCATCGCGTATACATGTATACATACGTTACGAGCTATACGATTTCAAATACCTGTTATAATATATTATATTGTATCAAGTTATAATGATGCGATTAAAGTGATTGAAATCGTCTGCCGCAGACTCGAACGTTTCAATATACGTATACGGACCTAAAAATTATCGCAAATATCTATACTGCGCAGTTCGGCCGACTGGCAATTCAGTTATCGAATAAACCGTAAACACCTGAAGATGTATGCGCATATATTACGGCTTCAAGTGTGTGTTTACGAGACTGCATTTATGTCTCGCTGCAACGTGTACGAATATAAATAAATAATGTGTATTATTGTGCAGTGTCGACCACTTATCTCGTATTTCATTATTTCAACGACTATACACATATAATGTTAAACAAACTCTACAAGGGTAGCTGCGTGTCGCGAGTAATACTACCTAACATCGTAAGATCCCTCGTCCGATCTCGCCCGTCTTGACGAAAACCATTGGTTGTCGCCGTGTACCTACTTGTACAGTATACAATGATATTATTATTATATAGTGAATCGCACAACGGTGCAGTATATTATACTTGTGAACGTGAACCCGTGTTAAAACGTCATCGCCTTCGTCTGCGTGTTTCTGGTGCAACGCGTTCGTATATTTATGAAGTTAGTCCCTTTGTAACCTCATCCGTGTCCGAAAACTATGAGAAAACGCGCGATAGGCGATTATTAGACTTAAAAGTGTTATGTACGACTGAAAGGAATTAAGATGACGGAATTTCTGAAAAAAAAAAACATAACCAATATACAAATAATACTATATTTATCGCAGGATCGCGTTACGGCGTTGGCGATGAGTGGCGTGTACCCAACCTATTTTTTTTCACATAATATAAATAGCTATAATTTTTTTGACCCGTCTTTCGCGTACGAAAACCGTACACAGCCGCGACGCGTCTTGTCACGTATTATCATGTGTGCGTATCGGAAGAAATAAGTGGAAACTTTCCGCGTATGTGTAGGTACGCATGTAGTCAGTTTACGCGTGTGCGCACGCGCGCTCGGTGCGTGTCAATCCATTAGCCGAAACAACGGCGGCCGAGGGCCCCAGGTGACGCGCGACTGCGCTAGGGATTCCTATTAATCTACCCCGAGACAAACGCGTCGAGCACGAACCTGTACACTGTACAACACATGTATACAGGTATATCGTCATGTATTATTATTATTATTATTACCATTGCCGTACGTATAGCAAAACACGTGTATTTCGTCGTATATATAGTATTATTATGTTTAAAGTATAGCGGAACTATTAACGCCGATCTGGTATATTGTTGTGTCGGACCTCCTCGAGGTCTACACCTGCCGTCGTCGTTACACCCGGCGATGACCCCGTCGGTAATGTGTGTGTTTGTGTGTGTGTGTGTGTGTGTGGGTTGTAGTTTGGTCTTGCTTTGGTTTTACTAGCGAGTTTGGGCACGCGTGCAAAGACGGGTCGTTAAACATATTATACAAAAAAAAAACTAGTTATAATATATATATATATATATCCAAATGTGTGAGATGACATAAATTGGGTTGAGGGGACTATTTTCACCAACAGTACAATGGGAGTACAAGAGAACATTTTTTGAAAAAATGTGATTTGTAAAATGTATTACTCGTACGATAATGTACACTAATATAATATTATACGTACAGCAAATATCCCATACCCTATAATTACGGCAATGCAAGTTACACGACCATTTCTCGTGGAGACGCTACTAATATATTCTTAATATCATATAATATTTATATTGATATCGCAATGCATTTTTTGTACTTAATATCAGTACAAATAATAATATAATAAATTGTGAATAAAAATGTCCGCAAAAAAAGAGCCCGAAACATAGTCGGACATCGGAGGGGGGGACTTAGGTGGGCTTAGCTCCTCAAAAATCGTAAGTAATATATTATGCTTGTGTATAAAAAGGGTGTGGGGTTACTTTATATTGGATTATTGTAGCCTCCCTAAAAATTCCATCAAATATCCTCCTATGGCCCGAAATGTATTACCTACACAGCCATTTTAGGTGGAAGAGAATGAATAAATACTTTTAACATGTTTACAGCATTATTAATATTTAATTATAAATACAATTTATAATTTAATTAATATAATAGTACAAGTTCGACAATTATTGAAAATTAAAAAACAAGCTATATTTAGTGTTTAAAATAAATATTGAATAAAATTAAATGTACTTGATATTTTATTATCATTTTCAAATATTAACAACAATATTTTGTTTTATATTACGAATTACGATATGTATAATTCTGTATAAAATGAAATTGAGTATTTATTACATGTTTAATAAAACTGTAATAACTTTATTTATTAGAAAGTACTTTTAAAAGTTTTACCAAATACATTATATAAAAACTTTAAAAAATAAAATTATTACTTACTTTTATAGTCACTCCATACGTTAAACAAAATCAAAACTGATTAGTGATTAGTCTAATGGATGCATTTAATTGTTTCATCATATTGTGTGTTATTGAGATCAAAAATCAGGAATATGTTGCCGCTTAGAAGTATGGTACAAAGAACTGTGCAAATTCGGTAGTATTTACTATTTTTATTGTTTTCTCCGACGTCATCTAATGCAATTTCTTACAATCCGGAGCAAACTCATGTTCAGTTAGTTTCCATACTAATATCATCAATGATGCGTACCTTATATACGGCAATAACATTTGTAGTTCCTACATTATCGTAAAAATGTTAAAAAGTTGTGCAATAGTTAATTTATTGACTATTATTATTTATTTCATAATTTAATTATATTATTTATTAAAACACTTTATTTTGATGATTTTTTTTCGGGTTCATCCTCTGGGTATTTTCCCAGTATACTCTCGTACATTATGTATGTTTATGTACTTTTGTATATGTTTGTGTAATTAAAATCGTTATAGTTTTTTTCCTAATTTACTTCCGATGGGCGGGGAAGACTCATTTGGCTTGGATCGCAGTTGCAGCAGTCGATGCCCCATGATCGTATTTTTGGACTTCCGTCAAAATATAGGGGAAAAAAATCGAGGTCGACCCACTAAACGGAATCGTTTTATTAACTTGCCGTGTGGCATATATTATACTTGGTCATGTTTTGTATATACATATATATATATATTATATGAAATATGTTTGTATAACATTTATTGTTTGTTGTCGTTAACGTCCGTAAGAAATTGGCGCGTGGCCGCTATTGCAGCTGCAGCAATAATATATTGTCCGTCCGGTTTTAAATATTCCATATTAATAATGACGCCGCCGCCGTCGTATTTCGACTTTGTTTGGCTTTAAACTTTCCAGAGGATTTTCACTTATAAACATCACCCCTAAAATCCAAATGAGGGTGCGTTTAGCCGTTTAGGAATTATTCATGTAATGCTTATTAATGTATACGACGTCGTCTAGTGTTCTTCCGAGACCCCGGTCGGTATTGGCGAATCGATTCCGCCGGCAATTAAATATTTATGTACGTGTTGAACAACGACGACTTTAGTAATAACTATGTACTATTCGCAAACGGTTACGACACGTTATATTTTAGATTATACAGCTGATAATATAATATAGTGATATTAAATTAATTACTACGTTTATTACTGCGGCGGTGGCCGTTAACACATTAATTATATTACCATTTCTGTACAAGCTTATCATATTATGCGGCGTATGACACGTATATTATAATATATTTGTATAACACACGCGCACGTCATATCCCGAGCGAAATATGGTTTTTTTTCCAGTACTCGTGCAGGTCTCTCGGGAAACAACTTATACAAAACAAATATACATATATACCGACGTTACAATATTATTAAATATTAATCATTATATTATGTATTATGTTGCGGAGTTTTTTTGTATTTTCATGTATTATCGTATTACGTGTTCAATAATAATATGATATATAAAACGTCCGTTCTTAATTTAGGGAGCTGATACGAGACGTAGCCACATTTTTTTTTTTTTTTTTTTTTTTAGTGAACTTTTGTGTATACTGCCGACATCGAACATGTGCCTGCTAATGCTAAATAATAATACAAAAACTGCTGCAGCGATAACGCGATAAACACGCTGCCGCATCTCTTTTCGGTTGTACATTTTAAAAAAAAAACTGCCATAAAATGTTATATAACAACTAATATTATGTATTTACGTATGTTTAATGTTACGTATATATATGCGGGTAAGACTTTATATCCGTCAAACGTTCGATTCAGCGTCTGTCCCAAATATACGTATTATATTATTACATGATATATAATAATTTTTTTGTTTTGTTTATTTATTGTGTTTAAAACGTTGAAACATAATATGACATATTATCAATACAAATTTGATAACATGTTTACAGTATATATACAAGATCATTCACCAAGCATACTCATCCCATTTTTCTTCTTCGATAATTTGGTTATTCGAAATCTGATATCTGGAATATTTAAATATAAATAAAGATCACCATCTTCAAGTTACTGAAATTTTTCGTACTACTTAAGGAATGTTATGAGAGATACAAACTTGTTTTACTAAATGACAAGCCCCCTCTCCCAATACCGTAAATTGTTTAATTTTTCTGAAAATTTTAACGTAACAAAATTAAATTTTGAACTCGTAATTTTTGAATTATACTACTTTGTGTATTAAACATATGTCCATCATAATAGGTTTGAAAGAAATGGTGATTTAAAAATGCTAGTAATTAATATTAATCTACCAACATTAATTATTTATAAAAATGGTCCAATTATAGCAATAATTATAATAAATACTAGATCCGACATTACTATTATTTTATATTTTTATAAAACCATTATTAGGGCCGTATTATCCTTTATAAATATTTTACTAATTATTGAATTTCTGAAACAAATATATGTCAAATTTTTTTTTTTAAATTAACAATTAAATTATTTACAATAAAAAAGGGATTTCTCAGTTTAAAAACAAAAGTTTATGTAATCACAGCTTTAAGTAGTATAAAAATCTCAATTTTAAAATATGGACTGTAAGTACCTACCTATATTTAAAAATTCCAAAAATCAGAATTCAAATAAATGTATGTACGAGTATAGTGCAATAATGCATTATTAAATTAAAAATGGAGGTAAGCATGCTTAATAAATCACTCTGTATATTGTAACTATTTATTATGTGATATTTTAGTAAAGAGTAATGATTTTAGTGACTAGTGACAATAGATAACAAATTGTATATATATTAAATATACAATAAAAATATATTAAGTCTTACGTGAGTAATTATTTGTAGTCGCCGTTGTTTACGCGATTTTCTGATAGAAGTACGTGTAAAGGTCGTGTTCGTCGGTTTTTTTTATTTTGTTTTTAATCCTATATTTTTTGTGAATCACGGAATTTCAAAACTTATCCATAAGAATTTGTTTTAGAGGATTTGGATTTCTAAGAGGCTGATGCCTACATATTTACTGAGCTATTAGTTGATTATCAGCCGGACTATCGAGGTATGTAGTGGAGTGAAAATTTGATTTTGAATGTCGATTAATAATAATAAGGGGTAGATATTTTAGCATATGGGCGTATAACGTTACGCGGGCTTTTTGTTGATATGATTTTCGTATTAAGTATCCCCATTTGATCGACGACCGAAGAACGTTGTGTCGTCCTATACTGCTGCAGGAATTTAGAATATAATATTTTCGATTCGAATATTATTCACTAAATGGTAATCACCTACGTGACTCTGTCTGACCAAGTTTAATAAAACTTGAAAATATATAGAAAAATTTTCCTTCTGGTTTATATTATTTTTTTTATTTTTTTCCGGGTTGGCCACTTATATACTTTTATCGTCATCGCGCACTCGTCCGATGTCCTTACGCGAAATCGCAGTGCGTCGCAATTTTGCGTCCTACATGAGATATAAATTATAAATACCTACTATTTCCCTCGACTGCACATAATAAAGTATATTGCGGCTAGATAACGACGACGACATATATTGTATGTGTGTGAGTGCGTCTCTCCCTTTTTCTCTCTCTCACTCCGTCGCTCTAACATTCTCTTTCGCTCGCTCTGTCTCGTCTCTCGCCAATATAGCTCCGTCCAGACAGCGTTGTCCATAGTAAAATATATTGTGCTCACTAGACTATTTTCACGAGATTATACGTGTGCCGATCATTGTTGAACAGCGCGTTGTCTAGAAAATTAATATAGATATGTATCATAATATCATTGTTCTTTGTATGTATTTTAATCACACATGATCCGCGCGTCTCTCGTCTCCGACCCAGTCCCGGTCTGCACGTCGTTCTCCACGCATAGGTAACATGTTAGCGATATGATATTATATAAATTATAGTAGCGCGAGAATAATAAATATTATTTTATTTGTAACAGCCGATTGTCGATTCTCTCTGATTGTGTTTTCGTACACGTGAACAATATTAATATTGTTGTATCGGTGGAAATGCATATTATTACACTCTTACCCGTTAACTGCGTGTACTAATAATATGTCTATATATAATATATTGGTACACGTCGATTGCAAAGTTCGAGAGAAAACAAAACACGGCGTGTTGTTTGTCGATTGTACTCTATGGGTATTAGTAATTAATAAGTAATAAAACATGAAATATATTATAATGACGTGACGTTTTACAAAATATGCCTAAATTATAATGAGAATTATTTCGCCGTCGATTTTTATCCGTATGCTTCTTTATTGTTTCAGCTGGGAACCAAAACAGCACGACTGCGGCCACCTGAGAAGTGAGTACTTACAACAATTAATACTATAAGACATTTATTTTAAACGGCATGCTGCTTGACACTCGAACGTAACAATGTACATAATATTAAACCATACGATAGTTGTTTAAAGTGGTTATATGTATACAATATAATGTCGCTAACGGGCGGAAATCGCATTTTGTAAACATTGTGTTCACGTGTATATAGTGACGTGAAAAACCATAACAAAAAGTAATGCAAAACAAATGCCACTTTGAATGCACACTGTTTGAAGAGACAATTCAAGTTAATCACGTTTATGCATAAAAATGTGGTTTCGGTTTGTTTAAAACTATAAATTATAATACATATTATATAATGCTTTCATTTATAATATATGTATATTGTTATTATCACGGGACACGGTATTGTTATCCCTGAATTTGTAACACAATTAGTTTTTTTTTAACGTTTTTAACAGTTTTCCACTGTACAAATTATTGTTGGCCGTTTGGAAAACATAGAACAGTAAAACGATTGTTTGATTGGTCTTTAAAATAACGTTAATAACTTCTCAGGTATATGCGAGTAAAAACGAGAGTTACCGTTTTTAGCCTGTTAACAAATATTTTTTTAATTACTTAGTATTTTTTTCTTATAAAATATAATCAGAAAACTATTTTGTAACTTGAAAGCCTTAACGCCTCTATTAAGTTAATATTAAATTTTTAATTCGGTTTGCTCAAAATTAAAAATATTAAAAATTTATTACCGTATAGTTTATACTCGTACAATGTATATATAAAATATTATAGTTGTCAGTGAGCTTTTGTTTTTGACGAGAAGTAGGGTGAGACACCCTGTAACTGTCTGCACTACGCGTATATAAGTCAATTATCACAATATTATAAGTCTGTGATAGTGTGATTCTAAAGACGTCAATGGCGTCGTTATTATATTTCACATGATTCTAAAAGATATGAGTTGACGAGTATATATACAATATACGACTGTTTGTACGTGAAAAGTGTATTCGTGTAAAGGAAATACGATCTCGTCTCGGTAGACGTGATATTTTGGCGATGTGTATTTTCTCGCTACAGCCGTGTATTTAATATTATATTCATTATGTTTGTACAGAGGGTTATGCTATTTCATAAGCTATATACAGGTACTTACATTTACTTAGTTTTATAGGGTGTATTATATATGAAGAGAGAGAGAAGCGGGAAATATATTAGGTACTTTTTAATAGGGCTGACGAGAATAAGATAACATTTAGAAGGAGCACGTGTTTGTTGGGCTAGTGGTTGATCGTAAGGGGAAAATGATGAGGTGGGTTGAGGGGATTGATAACAAAAGATGAAACTTTTCCACCTAAGTCGCACGCCGTCATATAAGAGCCCGTTCCGAGAAAACCGCGGACTTTTAATTCCTTTAGAAAAGCCCCGCGAACGCGATCGTCTCGCGCCTGTGTATATACAAACGCACTCTTAAGACAATATAGACCCGGAGCTGGGTCTTGGGTTATTATTATTACTATTATGTATACCATCGCGGATAAATGAGCAAAACCCGAGTCTGTTTAAGCCATAGCCGTACCGTTCGTAGCGCAGGGTAGGGGTGGAGAGATTTATGTAGTTTTCTCCGATAAGTCTCCTGTGGCCCTGCGGGTTTTGATTTTGGTTATGCTATTTATTTATGGAGGTCAACTGGAATAGTTAACAGATGTTTACTCGAGAGTCGAGATCCACGTTTAATCGTGATTAAAGTTACATATTTACTGAACAGAGTATTTAACTTTCGTATACGTATCTGCAGTCTGGACATTGGACATTCTGTTTAGGAAATAATAAAACATAATTTATAATACAGATATATAAAAATTAAGAAATAATTGTATTAAATAATTATTAAAATTAAAAATACAATTTTCATATAACTAAACTAATTTCAATAATTTGTTTCAAAAACAATTATAATAAAAAACAATATATTTATGTAATAGTTGCAAAATCATTACTTTTCTTATGACATTCCATGTGAACATTAAAATGTTTAAATTTCTACAATATTATCTTTATAGTTACATTTACATTAACTTGATAAATATAAATAATAATTATAGCATATTCCCCTTTAACAAACATTAATTATTGTTCGTCTTGACGTCTAGTTCCTATAGTGGAATTTCTGAACACATATATTCCAATGATATGTATGTTATACAGTTCGTGCGAGTGGAATAACTGATTTGCAGATCTTGTATTCGATTTTTTAATTTTGAGGGTGAAAATATCCGAAGTGATGATGCCAATATTCCATTTAGGTACGTGATGTTGTGAATGTGTGATTACTGATTGTTACGAAATCTTAGTGATGGAGCAATACCTTTGTCGTACGAGGAAAATTAAAGAATCAACAATTATGACAATTACATTATTATGTGCATAATATAATATTATAGTTGCATTCAGTATATGATGTATATTATTGACGAGTAACGATGAATGCAACTGTGACACGCGCTGCACGATTAATTGTTCGTCGATAAGAATCCGCGAACGCTCGTTAATTATAATTTATAATATATTCATATTATACTACAATAATTATAGTTTATTATTATCATCGACTTAATTTCTCTTTTTTTAAATTTAGAAACAATGTTCAATAAAATATTATGTTATTACTTATTACGATGTGTATACGCATATAGGTATATACACATGATAGAATGCCTATACCAGGCTTACCTAGACACCTAGTACCTGTATAATAATATGCTTTTGCACGATATTATATACTCATAGTATACGATATAATATTATGACTCACTGTAGATGGCGTGGGACATAATATTTTACAATAATCATTTTTATACTTTCTAGATTTAAAAATTTTTTTTTTTTTACTCGTTGTCAACTAATCGCAGTTCGAGACATATAGTGGGGTGAAAATTTTGTGTACTTTCACTTTTAGCACCGACAGACAACAGTATTTACTGACCTCAAATTGCAATATAATAAATGTCGAAATGTGCACACATTTCTATGCGTCTGTCACATCGTGTCGGACGAATATGCCCATTACCTTTCAACAGAAATTACGTATAGTTATATACAACGTGCCTGTATAGTATGTGTCGAGTAACCGACATCGTAGATTAGAGATTCTCCAACAGGAAACATTGAGAATATTACGCGAAATTCGTGTGTCTCCCGTCCCGTATATAAGGAAAAAATTCAGTGTCACATCTGCGCGGGCATCTGCATTGACGTTATATAATGAAGTATTTAAACAAATTAATTTGATATTCGCACCGTTTATTTCACGATACCAATACAATTCTAATGAATAATACCAGATGTTATTTTTATAGCCTAGGCAATTATATATTATTTGACCTCTCGATAACTGCTGCTGGGGCAAAATAGTTGCAACAAATTTATACGAAATAATTTAAATTTTTAAATTCAAGATCGATTATACAGACATATTTTATTACTTGTGTAATACGATATAAGGGAATATAATGTATACATTTTTCTATATAATTTATATTGTTTATAACGTTTCTATGTAAATTTGGAAAGTTCGGTAAACTACTTACGTGACTGTAAAATTATATATTATTAGTTAGCGTTTAAAAAATACGCGTGAAAATTAAAAATTAATTATTTTAATAGCCACATGTGTGCCTTGTTCTGGTTTGTTGAAAGGTTAATATTATTTTTGTGATAAATTCCTATTTTGATATTTATATTATCGATTTTAAGAAATTGATTATCAACTTTTTAAATTGAATTTAAATCGTTAGCTTTAAATAGAACATTTATTATTTAACTATCGTGTAAAGGTATACATTAAATGATAGAATATTAGTATTATTACCTTTGAACTATAGTACATAAAAAATATTTTTCATTTATTAGTTATAAAAACAAACTGTTATTGATTGCATAATATTATATATTCAATGAATGACGAATTAGCATAATGTTCTTTTGCATTAAAAAAAAGGTTTATTACTATAAATAAGAATATTTATTGTGTAGGCCTTACAATGTAGGGTATAGCGTGAATGTCGTGGACACCCGATAGTGTCGATTGAGCAATTTAATTTTTAATCCAATGTTTTATGATAAAATTTATTATGCAATTAAATTATTGAAAACACTGTAAAATCTCTTTTTAACTTCTAATTGATAAATAATTTAAAAATTAAAACCTTGAAATACATTATTTTTAATCAAAATAAATACATTCATTAATCTATATTCTAAAAAATGATTTTGACAATCATAATTCATAACTATATTTTATTCAGTGTAGGATGTTTAGTATACATTGCTTTCAATTAACTAAACTCGTCTTTTCCAAGTCAGTTACTTCATTGATCGCCAATTTGAATGCAAATCGGGATTTGAAGAAAGATGTTAGATTTAATTTTATAATTTGTATTTCACACTCTTTCAATGGAGATGGGATGTTAAATTTTTTTTAAATCTTTAGATCCCCTCAATTGTTTATCCTTCAATATGCGTCTATGTGGACAATGTTTAATGTATATTGAATTTAGGCCTATTGCTAATTTAAAAAAAAATTCCATCAATAGCTTTCGAAAAATAAATACATTTAATTGGCACTAAGTGCATTTTAACCAGACATGTCGACTTCAATAGTTAAATGCGGCGGTAGTCGATCACGGTAGGTGTACTCATGAGTAGTTACTAATGTGCTATAATTTATAAGTGATCCTATCATAAAAAACATAGGGTGATAAACTGATAAGTGATATACGTATAAGATAAGATGTGTATAAACGTATAATTCCATAAACATTGCTAGTATACTGTAATATAATACGCTATTTATTTTTACTGAAAAATAATCATATCAAAATACAAGCAGTAAAAAATATAATAACATGTTGTTGATTCGGACGTGCAGTTGTAAACAGTTGTGTGCGAATGCGTATAAAAAACATAATATTACCTATCTTTTATTGAAAATAATGACGGTTTGCGTCTTCAAATTGATGGGTAATTACTACAATTCGCATTTATAATTAGGTCCGTTTTATTATGTTATTTAGAAGACTTGATTATTACGTAATAAATTAATAAATAAAACTGACGTTTCCGCGTTTTTAAAAATCTTGGACTCGACAAACGCGCACATGCAGTTTTGGACTTTACTTTGAAAATGCAATATCGCAAACGACGTTATACAGAAAACAATAAAAATAATTTTACTGTAGTTGCAGGCGCATAAAAATGCAGAAATATCCAAAAAGGCCATGACACGACGATATAATATCACTGCACGTGTGGGACTTTGGTTTTTATGCTTAGCAAGAAACGCATCGCTCGGTGATGAGAATAGCCAGTTATATACACGACGGCCGCCGCCGTCGTATTTCTCGGTTTATGATCACGTGATATATATACACTATAGTATACCGTACACAGGAATTCGCGGCAAAAAGTAACATAAAAAAAATAAACTGCGCCACTAAGTAGGGGGCGTGTTTATGTTGTCCGGGTAATTCGATAGCAACTCGTCGTCGGTGGTGAAATTTTTTCCGCAACGGCAGTTGGCCGGACATCCTCTACCGCTGTTTTACCAATATAATATATATTTTATATTTTATATACTATTATAACGTGACCACGCAGTATCGCGTTATTCAAACGAATGTAAGAGCACATGCGATGAAAAAAAGGAAACTTGCGCTCAAAAATGTCTGTGCAGTGTGACGTCTCGTCGGTCGATTTTCGAATATTATTATTAAAACCATTTATAACTGAAATTACGCCTTCCCTCCCCCAGCCGCCCGAAACGGGGGCTGAATAGCACGGGGTTCTCCGATTCGCTGTACATCACGATGACCCCACATATTATATACTGTCCTGCAAATGCGAAACGATACATATCACGCTTTGTCGTTTAAATATAATAGTCGCCATTTCATTCGTCCAGCCATTATCGGTTTATCACCTCGCTGAGGTCACGTGTATTCGCGTATAAATATGTATAATAATCATACGATTTTTGCGAATCCGTCGGAACAGCATCCTGTATTCCAGCAGAGATTTGATTGCTCAGGCGTTCGGTTCGTCGGCCGAGATACGTATATTATTATGTAAAATTCGACATTATGTAGATACCATTAGGCAAATTTTAAGCAAATTTAATCGCCGGCGGTTTTTGCGGCGTTAAGAACCGCGCGCTTTTAATCAGACCTAATAAATTCACACACATTACAATAATATACAAGCCGTGTATTCCGATCGCTTAAACTATACGGTACATTATTCGGTCTCGCCGACATTTTCCGACTTTTTTCTCGGGCTCTTAACTCGTCAAAATGGTCGTGTGATATTATTCATCGCAAACAGACTATCTCCGTTCGGGCGCGATCAAATTCAAACCGACATTATAATACCCATTATACCCCTCTATAGCTCCACGGCCCGGGGCTATTACTCTGCTTATGCCGACCATGTATAGCAATAATAATTTAACAATAATTTAATACGAACATTATACGGTTTTACGAGCGGTATTTCTCGCATATTTTACGCGAGTCCGATGCCGTTATTATGTGTAATGTGTGTTATGCCTTGATGATAATTCTAAATTTAGGCACAACCCTGACGTTTTGGCGATTGTTAATCCAATTTATCCAATTTGAATATTGTGTTTTTATGTTACGCGAAACGAAACAAATCGATACTACCGCCAATACCTATTATACGGGTAATGGGTATTATATATTGTAATATGTATGGCAATTTCTTTAATAATGATTGATGAATATGTAAAATATATTGAAATTCTAATTTTTGAAAATTTTAAGTATACTAAAAAACCACAATACAGTAACATAGCTACAGCAGGGGTAACGGAGCAATTGCCTCAGAGAGTAAACAATTTTTGGTGGCTCACAGTACTGTTTAAACAGTAAAATTTTTATTATTTTAGAAGCAAAAAATATTGTTTTGCCTCTAGGTGCTTTTATGCCACTGCTAAAATATTATATTCAACTACTTTTATAATTGTTTTTTAATCATTTAAGGATTATCATTTGTCGAAATACGCTTTTCGTTTACAAATGTGAACCCCGTTTTTATCGTAAATTGTTAATTAATTAATTATTTTTTAATGTTAAAATTCAAACGAATATACAATTTCTATATTATTTAACGTTATATGCTATTAGGATTATAGTCTCTCGTAATAGATTTAAAGCAATATTCTGGGGTCTATATTTGAAAATTATACTAATCAATAATATTAATTATAATGTGTATCGGCATTTTGTATTTGTAAACATTTTCATACATCTTGTTTATATTTTATTAAATCTTATTAAATTGCATTTTATGGATATTTTTTTAATTACCTAAGGATTATTGTCCTTTGAACGTGTAATTAAATATATAAGATTTTCAAAAAATCCATGTGCTTAATAATTTATAAAAAACAAATGATTGATGATTCTCATTTGAAAACAAAAGTTTTGAATGCTGATAAAAATCCCTATATTAAAATGTTATATACAAGTAATCTAAACGTTTTTAAGAATTCAAATTTAAATAATTGCGTTATTGAAGAATATAAGAGGTGGATGATGTTGAATCACTCTGTATGTACAACTTGTATTTATAACATAATATATTAATATACTAAATTAGCTATAGTCGTGTTCGGCCTACAGTTATTGCGTACAGGTTCAGCTATAACCATGTAAGTAACGTATTAACGTCCGTTGCTGTAAATTCTTATACAATAATACTACTACTGCTTGTACTATGGGCACAATACTATGGTATTGTTACCCGACATGGCGCGTAGTACACGTACAAACTTTGTGTAAGATAATAATATATAATACGTTCTGATTCCGATTATTGGTGATAAATAAAACGTATTACTTTTATTTATTTATTTTTTAACTAATGCATAATATTATTAATGTTGTACTGGTTATATATTATACGAGAACAATAACACCATCGTACGCTAGTAATTGGCATAATATTCTCATCATCATATTATTATATAATATATGTGTACACTCAAAGCTCATTGTCAATACAAATTTCGATACTTAGTGTTGTTTTGTCGTTTCAATAATTCAGCTCCAATTATAATGCATTATACATATCTATTGCAATTATGAATACGAGTTTTTTAGTTTTAAAAATATTGTATTATATTGAGTCATAGGTATTCGATATTTTATTTCTCGATTATTCCGAGTATAAAAGCTAACTGAGTAGTCTGTACTTTCACATCAAGATGTGTGTAACGATGTTCATGACGTGTACCTTCAACGGCTTCAACAGCAGATATACTGTATTACCTATGCCAAATATTTCAATTCAAATTATTTACAGTACATTATTCAGTGTTGATTGATTAAATCTGATTTCAACGAATTGAAATTTCTATAAACATTGTTTTTGTTATATTATTCGTTGTCGATGAAAATCACAAAGATATTTTGTATATTATATAATACAGTTTACGGTAAATTGATTTTAATTTTAAACGCACACGACGTATATTTCGATGACATTTTTCATTTCAATTTAACATATCTGTAATATTCATTTTATTTGTTCATTTATAATCCAATTATTTAAAAAAGTTTAATAATTTAACTTAAACTTAGACGAGGAAACAATTCCAAAATAAAGTACATTTGTTCAAAAAAAAAAGTTATTGTATTTGGCAAAAGGTTATTTTAAGCGTTATTTTGGCAACATGTTCTATAATTGGTATTTTTTAAACCTGAAAAATCAAAGTTTATCATTGTACAGCGGAAGGCTTCCAGTTTTCCAAATTATAATTTTAAATAATATTTCCAAATATTTGAACGTCGTAGTTATGCATCATTGCAACAATAATGATAAAACTTTGTTCAATATACAAAATATAACCATCGGATATAATTTGTGTAGAGGTACCGCCGTTTTAATGGAAAAGAATAACTTAATGCGATTATTTTAGCTTAAATAACTTATTCTACATAAACGGTGGTGACGATGGGGTAATCCATTTGTTGAAATTCGAGAAACTATATTATTTTTTGTTTTTAACAAATGCTTTTAATGGGATTTAACTGCTTGAAATATATTTTGTATACCAAATATGCGAGCAAACAAAGCTTAGCAATATGTTTTCGTGTTGTGATTTCAAAACACTGTATAATTGCGACTTATATTATTGTGCATTGTTTTTCGCCGACCAATGCACCTTGCTATTTTCATGTCCCACTTTGAACCGTTTGGTTGTTTTCGACAACAATACCGTACGTATATCGTACGTATAAGACGCATCGTATGAGTAACACTCAATTCGTATGATATTCTGAGACGAACAGAGTCTGAGTGAAAACTCAACGATAATTCGAGTGTGCATATAGAAAATGCATAACGGTATAGCTTCAAGCAACGTGTTTGAGATAACATAAATATATATAATAAATCCGTTTGAGACTCCGAGAGACGAACCGTTTGCGAGAATGACGAAAATACCGCGTCGACGAGAGTCGTCCACTCGAAATGCATACATTCGATCACGCACCGCTGAGTTGCGTTCCGAGGCCGATTATGATGTGCACATAAATATGTGGTTTCGAAAACGAGACGTCTGCGTTCTGCAAAAACGACCGCGTCGAGGGTGGAGAACATCACAGTTATTATACTGTATATACCCTATTACCCCGGATAACCCCGAGTAAACGGTATTAGCAGTTGTGGTGTGGCGAAGGCGGCGGCGGTGGCGGCTGCATCTTGTAAAACGGACAGGCGGTTTCCGTGCGATCGGATTTGACGTGTTTTGCATCATGGTCGCGCGCGGGAGACGAGAATATAACATATTATATATAATATATTATGTGCGCGTGTTTATCCACGGGCCACCCTAGTAGCGCCAGACTTACGTTTTAATGTACCGAAGGGTGGTGTAAATATTAATACGATTTTTGGGAAAATGTCACACTGTATTATACGCATATAGAAAACCAAAATCGTCAATGTTATCGTTTTCGCGTGGTTTTCTTGAAGTAAATACACATAATGTTTTTGAACATTGAATATGTCGAACACGACAAATGAAACGTACAAATACATATTAATATTTCTTTTCCTTCGGTCTTAGAAGATATCTGCTAATTTATGTTAATATTTTAAAATTCGTATGTATTATTGATTTACTCAAATAGAGTTACTTATGTCTTAAAGTGTAATCGTACAATAATAGCAAGTGAGTTGAGACAACCCGTGTTCACATCGTGTACCAGTCACTCATGCAAAAGGGTTTTAGCCTTGCAGAGTTGTAGTGTCGATAATAACTGAATTTTTGATGCACACACACACCATATTATGTATATTATATAATATAAATAATATAGTGTATGTTTATTAAATATATATTATATACCTAATAAACATATTTTATATGATGAGTATACATATAAATAAATATATATAAACGCAGTACTATTATGGTCTTTGTTCAATAATATTTTGTAATTGTTTTTTATATACGTGTAAATGTTTTTTTACTATTGTTATTGTCTACTGTGCATCTGTCTCTGCACGCGTGAAAAAATAAAAGCAATGTGTACTATATAATATAATGAGCATTTACAACATCAGTGGACGAAAAATAAAATCGTATGCATTCACAACGGATAACAATAACACAAAACAATGACTGTATGTCTGTATATAGTTATACCGCGGACGACGTCCAAAGTCTCAAAAATGATGCATATATTATTATCACACTGCGCTCACATTATTATTTTTTATCATTGTTTTAATAGCGTGTGAATTATGGTCATGGTGTACCTATCAGTCAAAAGCTGTATTGAAGGCGGCTAACACGGTTTCATCGCTAAAACGACTTTCTATAAAACGTGCATATGATATATATTATATTATAAAAATACTATTTGGAATTTGTATACGTATTATTGTCGTATATGCCGATCGCTCGAACGTGCACAATAAATTAACCAAAATATCGTAAACTACTTTATTAAACACGCGGCGTCCCGTGGTAATCGAGTCACATGATCACCACCACTGAACCCTTATTGTTGGACTTTAATACAACAGTATCCAACAGTCAACTGAACAACTAGACAGACAATCGTTGAAGCGGGTTTTTTACCATTCTTTTAGAATAATTTACTACGACGTCGTTTCTGGACTGATTACCGCGGTGAATGGTGATGTGTCCGTATGTTGTGGCTGGGGGAGGGTTGGTCTGTCGATATCAAATACGTTATATACTTGGACTTGATGTAAATAATGCCACATTTCCGAGAACAAGTATGAGTCAAATTTTGGGTATTTTTGGTAAAAACCATGCCAATAAATAATATTACTGTAGTTATTACACAATAGTATACTATATGCAGTGAAAACTTTTATTTTAATTAATATTATTGTTATATTAATATTATGCAGAATTTCTGACTTCTATAACAGCTTTCCGTAATCCTGGAACGTTTTTCACTAGAGTTGCACATGTCGTGCACTTGTGTTTTCGCTCATGATGTTATGTACGTTGATGTACAATACAATCGTATACCGTTTCTGCAGTACGTATATATATATAGTGGTTGTGTGTAAATACCTATTATATAGTTGATCCAACAAAAGTTCACGGTTACACAATCCATTTGAATATGTTTCCACCGAAATGACTTGGTTGCTATACGGGACTTCTGAAACTAATAAGTAATAACTATAATATAGTTTACATATTATTATTAGTTACATACGTGTAACAGAACATTTGATTGGAAAACCCGAATCCTTTTGATGTCTTGAAGCCTGTTGATTTGCGTACGCCCTTCGAAAAGGTTTCTCCGTCACATTTGATTGTTTTCACCGAGTCCTTTGAAATTAATATTAAAATTCATACATGCAAATACATACTTATCTGCTGATTCTGCCGCTGTACCTTTATACATAATATTATAAAAGAGTAAAAACCAAGTAAAACGTAGTTATTTCGTGTAAAATTTTTGCCTTCACATATTAAAAACACGTCTTGATTTCCATCTAACTACAATATTTCAATTTCATTATTATATATATTATATATTATGTGCGCATGGAATAATACGGTGCACAATAATTGGGAGAGTGGTGTTTGCAGTATATAATATTGCGCGCAGTTTTTATGGTTTTTACGTGACACGCGTGTATATTGTAGGTGTATTACTGTACATAATATACATTTGAACTGCGGTAAATGCCTAATATGATATATATTATATTGTATGCGGTAGAGCTCCGACTAAAAGTTTTAATAATGTATTTCTATAAATATATTATTATGATAATAATAATTATTATTATTGGAGCAAAATCGTGTACCCGCGGCAAAAACAATACTGAATAATCGTAATAATATACAACCGTTAAACGAAACGACTTATATACTATTTAGTCTAAACGCTTGTGGCCTGTATCCGAGTAATTTATAATAATATATCATGTACTGCAATAATATACGTACGTACAATACAATATCAATACTATTATGCTGTTTAATGTCGTCCACAATGTCTATACGCATAGATGTTTTTAATAATTATTATCGTACAACGAGTTCGTGATTACGAACAGCGGTATCGGTGTGCATATATTATAATATTATAATTTATATTATTCTTGTGGATCGTACCTAATCAATTTGTCCGGTGCACATATAGCGAGCGATATATTAGTAAATTACCACTGTCGTTTTAATTGTTATACACTTATACCTATATTTGATCGTAACAGCGTATTATTATGCATTATATTATTATTATACACAATATACATATATCACACAGCTACTTACTACGTGATACTACGACGGTTGCACACGAATTGAGTCCAAAATAAAAAACAAATACCGTTGTAAGTGGGTGTATGAATGCGACCTGGGACAGTATCTAAACGACTGGCACGACGAATGACGCCACTGTTACTGCACTCTTACTTATTAATTTTAACGGTATGTTTTACTCTGCAGTTCACCCTAATAAAAATTATCCCAATTTATCGACGTACTAAACAATTTACAAAAACATAAAATACGATACGGTAATTCGAATAACCTCCCCAAAAAAAAAAAAAATAATAATAAGACGTGTCGTTTTGACGTACCTACATTCCCAGACAAAATATGACCAAATATTAAAATAGGCAACAATAATTATCGTTCAAAGTGTGACCAGTGAAGATATTTTACTATGTTAAACATATACCAGTTATAAAGTATTAAGAAACGTTTTAACTAATTTAAAATTAAAATAATATAAGGTATATTATTCGATTATGTGGCTTACGGTCATATTATCTATACGTTAGTTACAACGGTATTGGAATTGTTCGCACAGTCTGCGGTGTTTACTCATTCGCAAACGAATAACATATTACACGGCTAGGTTTTGCTTCATGTCCGTGACAGAGGCCGCCAATTATTAACGACAATATACCTGGCACTGCAGAAGATTACAGATCGGAATCGTTATCTGGAACATTGCGCATGGTTTTATTTCAAAATAATAATAATGTTATTTGTATTATTATTATTATTATTATTACGTTATGTACCTATACGCGAGGAGAGACGAGCACGTGGCGCAGCGGCTGGTAGTGCACGCGAAGAAGTGGTGACAAAATCGAGGCAAATACGAATGAGAAACAGATGTTCTTTTATTTCTTATGTTATATATACCGTTCGAGAGGGCCGTACTTACCGCACTTACCGTCGCCGGTGATAGATAAGGTGACAATAGACGTTGAAGAGCGAGATCGCTTTCGGTACTATGTTATGCCGACACTCTTGAGACCGAACACGCAGCCAACTGCAGACGGGTAAAGATAAAAAAAGGAACATATAACATGCGGAGGTCAATAAAAAATGATTGATTTATAATATTATGTACTATAAACGTGTATGATAACGATATGCGTGTGTGAGCATAACACAGTAAATAAAAGTCAACAATTCGAGCGACAAAGAATATTTTGTACATCAAACACAAATTAAAGTTGGTCAAAAAGTATAAGATCCCACTTGAGGTGATCATAAAATCTATAAAAAAATGTTTAAAAAAACGTCAAGATTTTTTTTATATGCATTTGAAGTTGATTTTTTTACGAAATTTTTAAACTATTTTTTAATAAGAATCCATAATAAATTTCATTTTTATATCTAAGATTTGAAAATTTAAAATAAGATTCTTTATGTTTAAATAGTTTAAAACAATCCAAAAAAATATACAAATACAATTATTTTTATAAATATTTTAAATCAAAATTTAGACAAAATTAAATATAACAATGAATTATGACATTTTTATGCTATGAATCTATTCACATTGTTTCACAGTAAGATAATTTTGACTTCAATCAGTTAATGATAATATAATCTATAAAATTATAATTATTATAATAATTAAACATCAATCATATGATAAGTGTTTTCGGCAAAAATATATAATTAACTTACTATTACTTACCATAAAACTAAATCTTGAATAAATTATTTTATTAAAAATATCAAAGCATTTCACGAAGAAATGTATTAATATTGATTATAAACTTATACAGACTATCTCCGCTTAAAACCTTCAATTGTTGAGTCTTTTGTAAATTTTCATAATTTTTACGAATTTTATCAATATTTGATCTTCAATAAATTGGTTGTGCTGTTTTAATATTTGTTAAATGTATAAGTACAACAAATCAGAAATCTCGTTGTAAATGTTCAAGTTTTTCTACCTAGTATAAAAATGTTTATTAACACAAAAATTTTACAAAAATTTTAAGTGCCTATAAATAGCTTAAAATCATTTGAGGATAGGTAAATCGTTATTACATGTCTCGCCGATAAAAATACGAATGTCACCTAAACGAGAGTTTTCACGTCATATTTTTATCCTTATCGTTATCATAAGATGATGAAGTTTTATGACGCTCGCGTGCACTTGTGCTAAAACAACTTACGTAAAACGCAATCTCAACAATAACCGAACGATGGGAATAATAATAATAACAATAATGTTGTGATAACACTTTCAGTGGAATAACGCTAGGCAATTTGATTATTGTTATAAATCGAGAAACATTTATACGATTATTGTGGACCATGAAATCGTATCTCAATAGAGAAACAAAAAATAATGATATATATTTATCATATTTCAGTATGTACAATACAATTAACCAAACAACGATTATTTAAAGTTAATATATCAAATACATCAATAAACAAATAATATAATAATGAAAAAAAAACAGGGAAAGTTATTATGCGTCTTTGGTGTATGTGGATTTCAAGTGTACCTCGGCATTAAGTACCTTATAAAGTGCAGGACACTGTATAGTTGGGCAGAACCCCCGTGGCTTTACAGTATGCAGTACCTACTTTTTAGCTGTTGCATTTAATTTTTATATAATATATAATACAAAACATAGAAGTTTAATTTCATATTTCTACTTTATAAGTAAACTTGGAATTCATAGATAAATATTTACAGTTATTTGATGGATTAAAAGCGGTATTCCGCGTATTCTGAGACACATAGTTTCATTGTTGCGATATAAGTAAATGTTTATTTTCAATTTTTATAACGTTTTTTATTTAACTAACCATAGCACATTAACATAAAAAACAAATATTGCCACCTTTTTCATTATAATATTCATACATATGTCTTGTGTAGTTATGTAAGTATTTACAGTGTATGGTAACTGATTGGCAACTTGCTTGCAGAACAACGTCAGGCATCTCATATTATACGGGAAAATTCTATGCTCTAAAATTTTGTCTTGTTGTTTTGACAAATGTTTAATTGTAGTGTATTTCAAAAATATGTCACTCTGAAAATAATAAAATTCATAAAACTGAAAACACATTAAATAATTATTCTTTGTAGCAGTATCTTCAAAAGAAACGTAATTTAATTATGACGTTATAGCACTTTAGCACTTCTAACAAGATAGTGATTTCAAATTTCATTTATAAGCTTTACATTTAGTAAGTAATAAGGTACTAAAGGTAGTATTAGTGGTACTATTATCAAAGATATTTTTGATATTTCATGATTTATTTATTTATTTATATTCCATTATTTCCTAATTATTAATATTACCAAAGAAATTGTAATTTTTGTGATTAATTTAAAAAAATGTATGTATTGTTTATGCTCATGTGGTTACATATATTATATTTCTGTATACTTAGTTTGTAATTTTGTTTTAATCAATAAAATTAATGTCTAATAATCATATTAAATGTTTTAGATTGCAAATATTAAAGTATATAAGTATGATATTATAATGTTCTACTTTTATTTAATAATTTTACATTATATTTTATAAATATAATAATATGTACTTTAAAAGCTATTTATTTATTAATGATCATAAAAAAAGCATCTCTCCATAGATTTTATTTTATTTTTTATATATTTATATTTTCAGGTTTTTTTCTAATTTGACAATAAAATGTTTACAACTGATTTTGATACAAATATTAAAATATAATGTATTACCATAATAGATACATAAATATTAGAATTACAAATTGTTTCGAGAAAACATGTCTACCTTCTAACAATACGTGTCTTTGTGGTTTTAAATAACATTATCATGTTTATAATTCTAATAACATTAAGAACAACATAGCCACATCATAGGTACGTAGATATTGATAATAATAATTTATTCAATTTTAACAACATAGCTGTGATATATTAATTACGTGGAATATGGATGGGTACCTACTTCCAATTGCTATGACGGAGACTATCGGTAAACATAATGACGACTGTAGACGTAAAAGAGACAATTTGAAAGATTGGCCAAGAACAACAATAATACTTAATATACGTGATTTTAGGGTCACACTTCAATGAATTCGAGTGGATATTAGCCAACCGTCGGCGAATGCGTTGCGTGCAACGGAAAGCTGAATCACGAGTATAAATAAACAAGAACAGAGTATTTCAAAAATTTGCGTAATAACAATGATATTTTGTATGCACATTAACCTCCGATACGCATAACAATTATTAAACTCGCGGAAACGATTTAATCTGCTGTTGAAAACAATTATATCGGACGTTAGAATGAGTAATGACTTTTCTCCCACCGCGCAACGGTTCTCGTAAAATAAATTTGCTCAGAAAAAGGAAATAATGGGTTTTCTCGAATAGGTAATATCGGTCAAAGATTGGTGTTCGTAACGAGTAAAAATAATATGACACTTTAAAACGCAACATCATACCTATTAATATGTTCTACGTCGAGTATACACACACACACACAGTATACACATTTCGGTTTGTTTGTTTCACATTTTTGAACTATTATCTCACTATCCGTAATTGCAGCTATATTATGTAATGTGTGTGTGTGTGTGTGTGTGTGTGTGTGTGTGTATCACAATTAAACCATCGATGATACCGTTTAAACCAGTGATGTTGACAGAATGTTGTTCGGATTATAATAGCTGTGGCATATCACGAGTGTGTGTACAATACTATGAATTATGTACAGTTCAAAAAACACGAAGTATGTGTCGCGACCGAAAAATGTTTCCCGGGCCGACTAGGGAACTGCAGTTCAAAGGGTGATGGGTTTCGGTAATATGGGTGGCGGCCGGCTCCGCGTGTTTACGTGCGTATATATAACATATATATAGCGATAGTCGTATATAATATTATACACTTGGACGATTTATTATTATTATTATTATTTTTGGTTTACACGTGCGTCGGGTGGGCTCGATGAACCGCGGCGAATACACAAGGCAATAACTTACATGCACCGCTCTACAAGTAAAAATAACAATAATGAAAAAGAGAATAAATATATTTTACAAGCGAACACGTCACCGTCGACGGCGGCGGCGGCCACTACTTCACCACTACCAATACGCACACATACCGCACTTCGCGGCTCTCAAAAGAGAAGGATCGTATTTCGGTGCGTGCGGGCACGGGCGAGCGGACGCGGCGACGGCGACGGTTTTCGTTCTCACGCCGCCCATTTAGAGCAGCAGCACCTAAACCGGGAGACGAACCCTTTCCGGCATTTTCGTGCGCGCGTGCACTGCCTACCGTATATAGTAATAATGATTAGTATAATGTGTCGCGCGCAGCCCAGCCCATAACGCGCGCGACGACGACGATCGACGATGATGCAGCCCAAAATGCGACTGCAACACGATATATCACTGCACCGCCGATTTCCGTTATACTGGCAGACGACAGTCGGACGGCTGTTGTTTCGACGAAGGTTTACGACACATCAGTAAAACGCGCGAAAAACGTTTGCATTTTGATATCCCGCTGTGAAAATCACGTTATATGACACCTATATGATATAATATGTATATATTGTATATTATAAGCTCCGTATTACAGACACGTTAACGGATTAACTGCTGACCGATAGAATATCAACGTATTCGTACACAAATACACTGCATCATGTTCTATAACACAATAGCGTATTTACAACTTATTTTTTTTAGAGGGGGGGGGGGGGTTAAAAAGTGACCACGTTACACTCACACCTCCCCGTCGCGAGGCCACAATCACCCAAAATGAGAGTAACGTTTTATTTGCATTACACATTACACTTTGAGCAGTTCTGCGGGGAATTCTAACACTCGTACATCTATCTAAAGACGTGTAAATTGAAATATTGCGTATTTTGTATTATTATAAAGTGATATAGAAGGTTGAGCATAATATTATACACCGCGGCGCTTAACCGTGAGCGATGCAGGTCAATACCAATAGCACATCGTACATAATATACTGTTTATTATGCATACATAAATAAATATGTATACGCAAAACAAGAACTCATATCAATTTAAATATTTATGTTATAATTAATCGCTTGATTAAATTTGACGATTAGGTAGGCTCCCTACTGATTGAACACAATCAGACTGTCACATCCACGTACTCGTCCCTCGCCGCCAACTCGGTTAATACATATTTTTCGTACAAAACATGCTCTTGAAATACCTATATAGTTATACCTTACCTGTTATTATACTTAAATCATACAAAGTGATTCACAGTGTATGTAAACTTTCTTATTATATCCTTTAATAATGTTTTTTTTTTTTAATTCTGAATTTTATTTTTCAAAAATACTAAACATTTTAATTTTAAATACTTAAATCTTTCTACCATTTATGAAGTGTCCCGTGGCGATATACAAACTTATCTTTATTCAAATGAGACTCACCCTATTTTTTTGAAAATTACTTATCAGATAATTTTTTCTGAATATTTTTATCTATCTATAGATTAAAATTCAAATGATTATAGTTTTTTAAATTTTATGTGCAGTGAAAAATAGTCCTCATAGTTTCACATTAAGATACTTCTTAAATTTCATAATAAATCTAAGAATTTGAAAATTTGGTATTAAATATACTTAAAAATTCTAACAAATTAAAATTTAAATACATTAATAATTATTAAAAGATAAAAAGGGAGGGGTTATATAATTGGCAAATCACTCTAACAGTACAATATATTACATAAGCCAGTACTCTGTAGTTCCGTCGAAAACACGTGGCGCAATATAAAGGTCCATCACATGTTTATTGTTTTTTTTAGGAGGGACGACTACGGACCGTCGTCATAGGGCATAAAACAACTTAAAAGGACACTTCCGTTTCCGAACAGATTAATACGGTCGAAAGAAATGCCGCCTTGTGTAGCCAGAACAAAAATTAACATGCGTGATGACGCGGGAAACTGACCTTCTTTTTCATTGGAATCCATATGAATAGTTTTGATACCCTATAAAACGCCAGATATTATATTTTTTTATTACAAAAATTGTACACGAATCGATCATAGTCACGCGTGTATTATATTTAAATTTAAGGTTTATATTTATATTTTTATTTATTATAATAAATGAAACCTAATTTTATTTTAACTAAGTGTAGCGATCAATGTATTAGTTACGATGTTGTGATTTTTTATTCTGTTATCACATTTTAGAGCAGAAGAAAATGTTTCAATCATCAACTTTTATGAAAGTTTATGTTCTGACAGCAAATTAGATATATATGCTACTTACTTAAAGAGGTCAAAAGTACAATATTTCAAGTATTATTTTTAATGATTTTGAATAGAGGAAAACGGTAATATATTTTATACATCAATTTATGATGAAATCGATTTTGTTTTTGTAGTAATTCATAAACAAATACGATTGTTTTAAATTTTTAAAAATATATTGTTTCGTTTAGCTATTAATAGATATTTAAAATTTTTTATTATTTAAGTTTTTTTTAAATCAATTTGAAAACTTAAGCTAATTAATTTGTATGAAAACATTTGAAGTTCAAATTTTAACAATTGTACATTTAAATAATTTATAATAATTATTTCGCGATTAACAAAAATATTTATTACAGAATTTAAAATTTTTAACATTATTTATAATATGATTTTTGGCTTAAATGTACTTGCTTCAGCCTTAATCAATTTTTTTCAATTAATAATATCCGCAAAATTTTAAAATGCCATAATTTTTAAAATTTTTAAATATTTATTTTAATAAAAAAAATCAATAATCTGAGAGCGGTGTATTTGTTGCTAATTAACAATAAAATATAAGCGTTGTTTTTAAAAAAATCAAAAAAATAAGTTCAGCTTGCCATATTACTAGTAAAAATATATAATAAAAGCATAGTAAATAAATAATGTATAAAATAATAACATAAATAATTTAGCCATCAGTGACTCACGTAGAAGTAAAATCAAAACCTAAAAAAGTGAGTTCTTTGGTTTTATCATCATAAAATCAACTAGAAAACCCAGGGATTTAAAATATTTTTTTTATTTTATCAATACTCCAAACATGAAAAAACAGGTCAAAATCGTCTTAGATTTTTTTTTCCGTTGACTTTAATAGTCTACATTTAGTACAATTATTGGTTATTGGCTATTGCACATTATATTGTTATACTTAAATTATGATTTATGCCAACTTCCCCGAAATTAAAATCGTTAACATCCCAATTTAACGACAAAACCAATAAATAATTCTTGTGGTTTGTAAACATAATTTAGTTTAATTATTTCTACGTAACATATGCATTTAATGTAAAATGTTTATTGCTTATAGTATATACAGTTATGTATTCATTTTCAAATGGACCTCATCGTAATATTGAATATGAAAACATTTATATTGGCAAAAAGTATTTGACACACAAATACCTATCATAAAAAATAATTAACTAAACATGTTCAAACTACTTTTTAACCCACAAAAATTAAAGACATTGTGTGGTCGCGATTATTATATTATAATATTATATTATGGTATATAATATTATGTTATTCAAGACCATTATTATATTTAACAGGAAATTAATCCTTATTAATAAGAAATGATATGTAATTAAATTAATATTAATGAAGATATTACAAAATATAAAATACATATTATAAAGGACATTTAATTTAAACTTCCCTAAAAAAAATGTACAACCGTATTACACTTGCATAAATTCCCATTAAAACATAAATAAGTATTACCTATGATAATTCATCCAAAAAAAGGTAATAGAGATAATTTAAATTTATAATTATAATTTATATTCATATTTTATGTAATCTTATTTAATCATTAAAAAGTAATAATAATGAAACAGTTACATTAGTCATTAATAATACATTTAAGAAACGACAAAAATTATAACATGACAAAATCAATAATTATAATTTTAATCAAACTGACATGGAGATGAATAAAGAGATATAAACGTTAATACAAATAATTTGTAGAAAATAAGTAGAACTGCCTCCAAGTGATATCCTTCGACGAACATTAAATGGTTCTAAATTTGTGTATAAAATCTAAATATTATTATAATTTATAATTAATATAATATAGTGATGTAGGTACACTGATGTGTGTCTTAAGAGTCTCTCGGAACGCAATACTCAGAAAACGGACGATGCGTTTTTTCAACGAAGAAGGTTCACTAATAATTAATATTAGTATAGTGTTAGTGCAATATTATAGCTCGCTTTCCTAGAACATCATCACAATACACACCATTCACTATATTAAATTGAATTATACATAAACTCGAGGACGAAAACGTTTTATAATAAATAAACATTATTCGCTGCATATTATTTCATTATTATTACTTCGTTCAGTACTACTGATACCTATTAGCTATATTAAATAGCTACTTATATTTTATGGATTTTTTAAAATCACGTCGCATTGTTGCTTTTAATAATATTCTATTAGTGGTGTTGACAAAGAATAAATAGTGCTATGGTTGGAGTGGTGGGACTGCATACCCCTTCCAGAAATTTTAACAAATTTAAAAATCCTTTCGATATCCGTGATCGTATTACGCAAGACATGACAAATCTTATAAAATTGTAAATTGTAATTCATATGAAGGTGAACTAGTTTAAAGTGTTAATTATCTACGCGTATCGTCATATACCAAACTTATGAGAGGATCTAGTAGTCTCCCCTATATTGCGAACGATTGACCCCTTCAAAACAAAATCCTGGCTATGCGCTACTGTACACGGTTATACATTTCATAATAATATACACACCCCAAAACATACAAACATAAAGTACAGTAAAACCAGTAAACGTCTACGCAATACGAGTTTATACTGCATACGCATATAGTCGTAATATAATATTATTATATAGTATATATTTAATATTATAGTTTATCATATTATTATCACTAAATATAGGATATTAATAAATTATTAATTGTATCTATATTAATTATTAACACACACACACACACACACACACACACACACACACACACACACACACACACACATATCCATTGGTTCAGAACAATTATCAACACGATGATAAACGTCGAAATCCTATTGCTCATTATCATAAAGTTAGTTTGAATATTAGATACATATTTATTAACGCTTCAACAAATTGTTGTACATTTAGCCCTCGACTATATATTATGTAAATTCTCTATCGTTAACTGTTAAGTGTAATTCATATTTATTACACGCATACACTTCATAATATTTCACGGTTTATTACACTTCATAAGTATTTACGGACACACTACGTGTTTTAGGCGATACTGCAGCGGGACAATGTATTTTTTGGCTGGTTAACTGGTTGGATGGAATCGCAGGTATTGTTTAACGAGCTATAAAAATGTATGAGAATATTTTCGAATTTCCACCCTTTTCCAATCGCCGATACCACTTACAGTAACTAATAAGTAATAACCATACTCGTAATTACTAATTAGGTACCTACTGGTTTAAAATTCGATGTTTATAAAGACGTATTGAAATTACCAGATAAACGTTCTGCTCGGGAATATATTAATATATTTTTAATAACATATATTATACGGTAACTCAAAGAAGAAACTTCAGCGATCATAACAACGAGAAGACTGATGATAAATTTTGAAGAATCATCTCGTTCAATATAATATAGCTACAGTCCTACAGAGAAGTGGCTGTATGCATTATGATACTATATAGAAGTATAACGTGTACATGATATTATATTATACTGCTGCACGCGTGGCGTCGTGAAAATCGTAATTATATACGTCGTCGGAGTGCGGATGGGGTGGGTCCCTGGTCGACGCGATGCAATTATCAGAATATTATTATTATATATATGTAAGCACGTGAACCAGTACCCGGAAAACCATCTGAAAACTGTATACGAATCGTGTTTGTGTACGGAGCGTGCGGTACGAAGAAAATTCGTCAAAAGCGGTAAACGTTCGGCGTGGTTATATTTAGTGTAGGAGGAAACGCGAGTAGGAAAATAAAATGAAAAGAATGACGAGGGTATAACATTATGTAATAACGTCGTATGATATATTTTATCATCGAATATTCTCGTACGAAGAACTCTGCACGTGCGACGACACTGCACGGGGCTAACACAACACAAAGAAAGAAAATTGATATTAATTGGCTTTTATATAATAATAATATATTGTATTTTTTTTTATACGTTATATAACGAGCGGCAGCGTCGAGTGGCGTGTGTGTATAATAATAATATAATGCAGTATAATAGTAGTAGGCCTAGTTAGCACTAATGAGTAGTACGGACTACTGCAGTAGCGGTACAGTGGGGCTAGTGACTAGTAGTCGGATGTCGTATGGGCATATAATATGGTACACGATACTAATATTATATGCACAATATACTTGCCGGCCATAAAGATGCAATAGTAATAACGCTCATATTACTCGGTCCGGAAAACGAACGGACAACGATAATAATCATAGGAAACCCGAACCCGCAACCAGCCCGGCACCGACCGCGACGGCGTATCGCATAAATATAAATATTATAAACATAACGTTATACCTGTATACGTGCGGAAAGCTTGATACTTGAGAATAAAAATGCGCGGATCGCGTCAGTCTAATGATCTATGTGCGTATATACTGTGTTGTGCGTATTACAAATCCACAGTGTAAAACGTAATTTCGAGTTGCTAGGGGTTCGCGGGCAAAACTGATGAGCGAGTGCTTCCTCAAAAAATGTGCTCTGCGTGAATGCAAAATCGTGTATACGTTTTCACAAATCACGTCCGTCGATTACACCTATCTGCTTATTTAGGTATTCATATTTTTCCGACTTTTCGTGATTTGTAACTGCGTAAAACATACAGCATAAATTGTTTTTTATTGTATTTGCGCTTCCACGCCAAGTGATAGGGAGGGGGTGGTGGTGGTGGTAACGGACGACCAAATACGTCCTGGAAACGATGGGATTTCAATAGATCACGCGAAAACCGCATTCATCCGCTCGGGATAATATATTTTAGTCCGCAACTCTATAATGCTAAATATATACGAGTACAAAACGACATATTGTTTTATAGCAAAACTACAACACTACACGAGCAGCCGACACGGTTTCGCGATTAATCGAGAAAAGAATTTCTTCGAGACTTTGCAAAACTGTACGTGTTTGGAGAATAATAAAATACTGTGCACACGATTGGGAACTCGCGATCGCGCGACTAAAATATTATAATTCGCGCTGATATTCATAGACATTCTCCGTTACGGTGACGACAGTCGTCGATAAAAAAACAACGCGTACGGCACCTCGAGAGAAAAAATATGAAAATAAAAAGAGTAATCGCCGGATAACACGTATAGAAAACGGAATTTCACAACAGTCACGCGGACCTCAAAATCACGAAAACACTCTTATCTCTTGAGTATTCATACGTCATGCCAATGTGCATAATATATAGTATATAGGTATCCGATACCATATACAATACCCAGGGCCTATTTTTTTTTCGTCGTATTTTACACATTTTAGTGAAACACACAAATTCGCGAAGGGAAGGCTACTTTTTCTTTTTTATTTAAATTAAATTGATCATACATAAGTTTTTTACACGCTTTGCTTCAATTTTTAAATAATTTAAAAATATATGCATTGTACATATTTTTTAAAAAGTTATCGAAGTACCATAGCCTTAAGCTATAACCATAAATCCATAACTGATAAGCTGAATATTGTCACAGATATCGAGCACATCAAAACACATCATGCATAATTTATACATGTTACTAGGTAAAGAAAATAATAATAATAACAAACTATACAACTTCGTATAATAGGTATACATAACGAAATGCATATTACACAAAATGTGGCAAGTTACACATAAAAATATTATTCAATATAGCCACATAGGTGAGTACTAGGTATAATAACTAACGGAATTCTAATCACTAACGATTCTCTCATAATCTCTAATTTAGACTTTGAAAATTTACAGCTTTCCAAACTTTCTCATAATACGGATTGTCAAGTGATTCACGAAAATGTTCAAATCAGACGTTAAGTTAACGTTGAAAAAATATTTACTATATGATAAGCACAGTTAGTAGGAGTACAACGTGTAGCGCTCGTATACTCTATTTTTTACGATATTACTCGTGTTCTATACTTATATAATAATTACAGCAGTGCGATGAATATAGTCATTTTTACAAACGATGGGGTATTTTTTTCGCAACACCTGGTGACTGAGTAATGTCTTCTGAATGATTATCAATAATTTATTCGCACGAGGATGAGGGCGGTAATGCCGCCGGAGGCTACGGTACGTAGTAAAACGTCCTTTATTTATGGCAAGCATATTTATGCGGCCTAATAATATAATATACATACATATATTGTATAACTGGTGCGAGTCATAAGTCTTCTTTACCGGCGTCGTATATTAGCATTGCGGTGGCGACGGTTTGCATATACTGGCACATTATTCCACATACAGTATTACAGTCGTATTACAGCCAAGATATATGTATATTACGCACGAGCTTTGGAATGGCTGACGGGGCAGGGTGGTTGGCAAGAGGTAAACCGCTTTTGATATTTTTTCGATTTAGTGGTGGCTGAGAATATCGCTCATAGGGGTGGGTGTAGGTTTTCTGGATAAATTTTTTATTTTGTGCAATAAAACTTAAAATCGATTTCTGCGCCATCGGGCCTGCAGCGACATAACTGCAGCCGCTGCGAAGTATAATAATATAATATACCTATATACGTATATTTAGACGGCCACCGCCGCCGCCGCCGCCGCCGCCGCCGTCTAACAATTCACGCGACGCAGTATGTATATCTCATATAATCACTTTCTAACCATAAGTATACAATATAATATATTTACAACGTATATTATGCGTTTTCACCGAGCTCAAAATCTGGGTCATGTGCGACGACGAGGCATTTTCATTAACCATTGCCGTATATAGCTCATTAACGTCGTCGTCGTCGTTGGCGGCGGCGTATTATTTTATTATATGCGCCGCGTAGTACACGTTTTCGCCCGCCGACGGCGGTTTTATTGTATTTGAGTGAACGTGTGTGTTATTATATATATTCTTATACGAGTATATGACGTAAAAGGACGCAACGCAGGCGGTCCGGAAGAAGCGCATTAATATATAATGATATTAACAAACGCGTGCAGTATAAAAGAGTGTATATTATAATAAATGTATACACCATCCACGCGAAATCCGTAAACGGAGTTTGAGGTTTTTCTCAAAACATTTCCAATCGCAGTATCGTACATGATGGTGGTATTGCCTCGTTTTTTACCATATTTTCTACACCATACTTACATTGCCGACGCGTTTAGATATACCGATACTCCAGAGTGCCAGCGTTCCTACACCAGTGGTGATCCTTTAAATTTAAAGTACCTATATGACTACATTTATACATAGTATATAGTATATGACATGTATATAACATTTGGTATATATATTACGTACATAATAATTATAGCATTTACAAAATGATTCACCAAGCATGCTCACCTCCTTTTTTCTTCAATAATGCGCAGTTATATCATTTTTGGAATTCTAAAGACAATATTTTCAAATACTTGACGACTTTTTGTACATAATTTAAAGAATGTCTTGTGGAGAATGGAAAAACAAACTTTTGTTTTTCAAATGATAACTCTTCTCACCATTCTACTGTAAATTATTTGGCGGACAATTTTGACATACCAGAATTAAAATTTAAGCGAGTAGTTTTAACTTTGTGTACTATATAAGGATTTAAGATCCATAATACAGTAATGGGCTTAAAATATGCGAGGACTATGGTGATTTGAAATTTTAGTGATTAATATTAACCTACCAACATTAATAATTCATAAAAAATGTCCAAACATAATAATTAGTATATTATATTACATCTAGGTACTTTATACTTTATTTTTAAGCACTATTATCCTTAGTATACACATTTCAATTACCGAGAAATGAAAAACAGAAGTTTTTATTGCCACAGGACACTTCATTAATAAACAAGTAGTACAAAAATCTGAAGAATTTTAAAATGTGTTCTTTAAGTATATTTAAATATTCTAAAAATAATAATTTGATTAAATTCATTATTAAATGAAATCGTGGGGGTAAATATGCTTAGCGAATAACGCTGTATATTATGATATTATGTTCAAATAAATCGAAGGTTGACGAATAGCGAGTACGACTGAACGATTATATGTTCGTTTCTCGTCGATTGGTGTGTATACGCATTAAATAAATAATACATTCGAAACGGCGTGTACATATCCGTCAACGGATTAAGGTGTTGTATTGTTGTTGTTGTTGTTGTCAATGTTTTACTGAAGCATTTGTACGATATGTGAGGTACCTAATGCCACTGGTATACCGTGTATACTTTAATAATCCTCTATAGTATGTACAGCGGTGACGACTGAACCGTATACGATAAGCGACAACGACGATTCGAAGAATGAGTTTTTTGGATTTGAGTGTGTTGTTCGGCAGCGTCCGACCAATCGATTCGAAACGGCGTGTGAAGATTATACTGTGATTTTTCGGTGGACGCTAATACATTTGTGTAGTTTTCAGTTTTGAATATAACATCCACTACGCTGTGTATATACTTATACAGTGTATAATATTGGGTGTGCATCATTGGTGGTGATCCGTGAAAAATGCACACGGAATTCGGTAGAAATTATAATGAGTATTTATTTTTTTGGTTTTTATTTCACGCGCGTCTTCAAAATTTATGTTTATGAATTTACCATTTTATACGCAGTTTAGTAATAACAATACGTTATTACAATACGGTTTTTATATATTAAAATACCGAATACGCGGAGAATAAGTCGTTTCGAAAACAACAACGCAAACGCAGTGCCGGATATACAGGGGATTAGGGGTGGTATTTTTGACAATGTGGACTCTTCCCAAGACATCATCAATCTCACCAATGTTTTATTTTATTTTATCGTTCTCTTATGTTATGTTTTAATAATTATTCCTTGAGTAACTCAATAAACCCGCACATATATTAAGCAAGAATTTGTTAGCAGTATACTATAAAAATATGCTAATATTCTTAAAGCCTTATGACTATTATTATTATGGTGACGGAATATTTATAAAATGCAGACTCAATAACATACGCGTCTGTAGCATTGAGTCTTAAATATAGATTTATACTGTCTGGAGTTCTAGACCAAAGAAAAATTGCAGCTCCTAGTTCACAACTCTACAGATATATTTCATTGACATTTGCGTAGTCGACGTCTAGTGCTTTTTCGTACGATATATCTATATAAAGAAATATTGACATATCGTATATAAATACGTGAAAAACAAACGCCATTTCGGAAACACCAAAGGAGTTGTATTTTATATCAACTTGACCGTCAAACGCAATAACAACACACATATCATGTATGTATACATAACGTGATTTAATTGAACAATACGCGCATTTCAATGCACACGTCAGTCGTCATAATAACAATATTAAATTTAATAAACCTGCGAGTCGTACACGCGTGTACGATGTAATACCTTCTCGACAGTGCTCGTACCTATATACTTCGCAACGCAAATAAATAGTATAATGGTATATATTGACGTACAGCGCTATTTCTAAAAACCGTGCCGTGGTTAAGGACGAATATTGTATTATTTCTAAAGAATTTTACTTTCCCAAACAATTACGACGTTATGCGTCGTACACAGTGGCGATGACGGCGTTCTACATACATATTATATATTATACGTATTCATAATATTGTACGCGCCTCTGTAATAATAAGTTTCGTTTTAAATTGTTGTCAAGGTAAGTATATAGGCGAATACCTATGTACAAGCGTTATTATGATGTATTTCGTGCGGCAACGAAGTTGTCCACTGCCTGAAAAACGTGCATGTACAACTTCCACGATGTATTATAATATCATTAATATTATTTTTATATTAAAATTTATCGGCGGCGAAATTTTGCAGACAACACGCGGGTTGATCGGCGGGCGGTCGCTCAATATTATCTATCGAATGGTGTAACAACAATAATTATTAACTCCACCAGATAAAGCTACGGTGTTGTACGTTGAAAAATTGCACATGGATAATATGAAAACTGAACTGACAGTATATGATAATATAATATTAAATTGCACGCGTACAGTATATGTAGGTATATAGTCTTATTATATATATATATGTTATACAAACGCCGCACGCACATACGCTGACTCGCGAACGAGGCCAGCAAATCGGTGAATTTTTTTTAGACGGATCGAATTACCGAAACTCGTGTATATAGTGTACGCGCGTTACTATTGTAATCGGAATAAGTGATGTAAGTAAATATAATACATATAAGGTGGCGTCTAAGCGGTGTACAGTACCGTGTATATATATATATATATATATACCTGTATATTATATATTATTAATCCGCAAACGAGTTTAAAACGTTTCTCGCGATTTCATTTCCACGCGCGTACCTACCCATATCATTATTATATCGTGTATATTATATGGACGTGTGTGCGCAGTACGTGCACTGTGCCTACCCGAGTACATGTGCAAGGCGTACATAATGGCGTTAGTATGTGTTGTATCGTTTATTTTATCATCCTTCCCCGCACGGCGACTAGATACGACAACGACGCGGCGTCGGCGGGCATGGCCTATACGCGCATGTGTTACGAAAAAGATAAATAAGTATGAAAATTTCCTTCATCGTCGTCTGCGCGCAATGCTGACAACCATCAATCAAAGCCGATAATAGCTTTTTCGACCCGAGAATATTAACTAACGTGTATTATACACGGATTCACGTATTTTGCAGCAGTGCGTGCGTATACCTCTGTAGGCGTAAGACGCCTCCTATTGTGATGCGTATACACATAATATAATAATATGATATGTGTTTTTTATTTTCGTTCTACGCGTCAAAAACAGTATACCCAAGTACCTATATTGTGTGTGTGTGTGTGTGTGTATGTGTGTGTGTATAAAAATGCAAACGGTAATAATATATATATTTGTGTATTATGCATCCGTGTAATATTATTGCTGTATAATTTATAATAAATACACACTGTCGCACACACAATCGCGCGCGCGAGTAAATTTTAAGCATGACGTCATTCGCGTCTCCGCCGAAGGATACACGTATATTATTATTTTATAGGTACATGATAATGTGTAATAAGTGTTGTAATTATGCGTTTCATCGTAAACGTCATCATTCCGCGCATATCGATCATCAGAGTAGCACCTCGATACGTGCCTGTTTAACGAAATTTTTTAAACTCTGATATATAGTCTGACACTCTGACTGTCACTACTGTTGTAAAATATATACACATATATATCACACGCTAAGGTGTATGACCACCTAGCAGTGAATGTCGACTGTCTCTACACAGATAATCGTCGTCATTTACTAATCAGAATTGTTGTCAATTTTCACGAATACCTTACAATACGGACATTTTATCGGCCGTGTTTGTTTACATGCACACTACATTAGTTATTTAGCGAATGTTGACACGCCAATGAAAACCATAAAATTAAATTTATTTCACTATAAATAATTATTTAGAGATACAAAAAGAAACTGATAACAGAATAGATATAAGTAAATAATAAATTGATAAATATAAATATAGTTAAATATAATAAAAAATGTACTATATTGTAATTATATTTTATTTATTACAACACGCTAAATTATCGTAATATTTATTCTTGTAAATCCCCCCCCCATTTTTTACAATTACGATTTTTTTGTGTTAAATTATCTATATTTAATATCCTGTAATCAGTTAGGTGTTTATTTTTTTGTTCTCATACACTTTTTACTTCACTTATCACAGATATATTTACTATATTTATCAATACTTAAATAAAAACAATAATCTTCCAATTTGTTTAATTAAAAGTACACTTAACTTTTCATAAAAAATTACTTTCACAATTTTCATTTTTAAATTTAAATTAGGTAAAATAAATTCAAGATCAAAATATTATCGTTAAAATTAAAAACACTGTTGTATTGGGTTACTAAACCTATTATACGCGTCAATAGAGACGAAGGTATATTATCCAGCAATCAAACGTTATGAAATTGAATTGTCACCTCTTCCAAACTTACTATATCGTGCGATAACATTATAATAACAGCCGAACTTACGTATTAAACACTGATAAAAAGTTACGAAATATTGTCTTGGATGATACGACGATAATAGTATAAAAATATCTTATATATCTTATAGCATACATTGCACTACAAGTGTGATCAACATTTACCAATCACAAATGTCAACAATAAAATATTAATTATTGAACATTTTGAAAAATAAATTAATCCAGGATCGTGAAAAACCTGTGAAAAACCAATTCAGATATTTGCTGAATAATAAGTAAAATGCCAGCTGAAGATCTTACCCAGAGAAAGTGTTGTAAAACGAACAATTAAAAATCAACAAACTAATAATAATCCTACATTAAATTGCATAAATTATATTGTTATGGAAGGTATAAATACTTTAACCAACGTATTATTTTGTTTGATTTAGTGGGTAAATTATGAAAGAGTTTAACATTTTTTTAAACTTTACGTTTCGGGTGATTGGGCTTTAGTTAATGGACAACAATTTTTATTGGCAAATAACAAATTAACTAGCGAAAGAATTATAATGTTCGCAATAAATGACAGCTTGCAAATTTTGATAGGCAAAAACATGGTATTGAGTAATTTTAACCTTAGTCCTACATTACATATTTTTTACAACTTAACATTATAATAGTTCAAAAAAATTATTCATACATAATTGTAGTGTACTGTCATCTTTAACGCAACCTACTTGAATGTTGATAGTTAAAGCTTTTACTTTAACCACTCAAACAACTTTTGATCCCTATTTAACTATTAGAGGCAAAGTTCTCATAGAAAATTTTAAGATCGAAGGTGAACTTACTTAAATAAAATTAATGGCGAATTTAACTATTTTTATGAAATTTTGGACGACCTTACATTTCTTCCTTATGGATATTTTTTCGTAGAAATGGCTTACCGCTTACCTTAAAACAACTGTTCCTCCTGAAAGATAAGATCTTTTAAATTAATTTGACTCAATATAATATATAAATGGAACACCCAAAAAAGTAGAAGCCGGTACTAAATTAAAGTTTAAAAATATAAGTGCTTTTTCGTCGGATACGTGGAATGTACATAATGTTCATATGACAACAATTGATGATGATCACTGAACAAATAATGTACATAAATCATAAAATATCAGAGTTACCTTAATAAAAAAAAAAAAAAATCATAAAATAATAGATTTAGTCATTTAGTTGGCCACAGTTATCCAACAATTTGAACACTTATCCAGAAATTACATTGGAAGAAACAGCAGACAAAGCAAAATTATAACAGTCAACAACATTGGTGAACCAGTAAATAAAAAAACAGAGTACCTATAACATAAGCCCAACTGATTATGCTTTATAACAAAGAATACAAAATTATTCAATTACAATTGAAGAACTTTTAGAAAAAATTATTGCAACATTAGAACAAGACCTAGATAAAAATTGTGATAATTAATTTTTTTTATATGATGACTGTAATTATTTTTACCAATTATTATTATTTTTTTAAATTAATGATAACTGGACTATTTATACCACAATTCAGTAATTATATATATATATATATATATACTTCTTCTATATAATATACTTTTATAAGACTTCGCTGATCAAACTTAAGTTTAAATCCCAACGATGTGTTGTCGCGTTAAGCGTTATTTGTGTGTATAATAATGATATAGTATAATATACCTACCTATATTTTACATAAACATTATAGACAGCTTTGAACGAATTTATCAATTATCTATAACAGATAAGATGTCTAACGAGTAGATATAGCCACACGGGTATTACATATTACAAATAGGTTTTACGTTTATGACTAAATTTGCTGTGTAGCGTTTACCGAAATTTAATCAACGCGGTAATACATAACACATTTCGGAATGATCGCGGTCCGACAAAAATGATCAATAAAATTGTTAAAATACGCATATACCTACATATAATATAGGTAATACATCTATCGGATGCATGATTATATAATATTATTGTAAAGTTCTCAACTGCGAGGAAAAAAACAGACGAGCACTTTTGTTAAAGGTGCATCATCTATACATAATTGAAAACACGTGACTACCCAATCCCCGCGCAATGGTCGTAGATAATCGCGCTATTTTTCATTCGGTTTTTTTTTTACCTTGAATCGTATTAAAATATCGCGCATACACGATCACACAAGGCAACCGTCCGTAAACATAATTTTTATTTTTAATTCGGACAGTAATAACTTATATAACGGCTTCTCCATTAGTGTTTACAAGATAATTACACGCGCGTATAAGGATGCAAGCAGTAATATTTCGTATGCACTTGTTTTTCACACGCGTTCACAACTTGCATGTCATTGAAGGCAGACGTCTTCTGGTACGTCTGTTTTCTCAAAACGTCATTACGCTGTTTACAATAATATTATACATTTATAAAAGTATATACGATGTACACACACGGTGGCAATTAAATGGAAATACCGCGGTATATACAACATTGTAATGCAGTGACGAATGACGTGGTCCTTCGGTATATTTATGGTTAAGTACAGTAATGTGTACCTATGTATACCTAAAGGCTACGACCTACCTACAATCTATAATAATAACATATATATATATATATATATGCATAATTTAACAGAATAAAGTAGAATAAGTTTAAAGAAAAAACAAATAATAATATCGTGAAAACAAAAAAAATTTGAAAAATGAAACTTTTATAGTTTTACCAATATGAGCTATATAACTAAAAAAAAACATACATATTATGTAAACTATAGAATGCGACGTGGAAGTGGACTATTGTTTGTGCCAGAATATTTACAGACTCACAGTTATGTACGTAAAACATTAACATTTCGAAACGAATATATAAACTATGACGACAATTCAAATAACGATCATACTCGCGTAACAGCCGTTAGCTATAGGCAGCAGTGAAAACAATAAAATATATAGATTAGAAATTCTGTAAAAACAATAACAATAATCGATATTATAATTATCATCATGCGTGTTTTAGATTTAAAATGTAAGTAGTTACTCTGAAAACAGACTTAATAATTATTCTACGGAAATCCAATTTTTGAAAACAAATTCAAATTTTATTGGCATATTATGACGAAGAGTATCAAATACAAAGGCTAAGTAAAAATATTCGAAATGCATTAACGTTGTACATAACGCATACAGTATTATAATAGTGATAGGATGGACTTTTAAGCATTCAGAACTTCGGAATCAAACGCGTTTATACTTCTTCAACTGATTTAAACACAAATATCAAATACTAATTCCTATATAACTTTTGAATAAAGCTTTAGAACGGTCTTTACAAAGTTAATAACTAATAACTTTTGAATCCTGACCGTTTTATTAAACTTTTAACTTGCAGATATTATTATATCAATTAAAATAGAGGTGTGCTTTACGTGCTTTCGATAGAATTGTATTTCCTAGGCTATTTATTCTATAGCAATTTATTATTATCAAAATAACACAAGTTCTATCTCTGAAACTGGCTGCAGCAGTGTATAATTATTATTACTGCACGTGCATTTGCTTTTCGTCGAAGTCACGCGTGGCATATCAAAAATTCGTACCGATTTGCAGAACAGAAAACTCTCCGACAGAAATTAGAAATGAATTTAAAAATAAAAATAAATCTTTGAAAGTTTCCGAGTATTCCGACTGCGGCGAAATACAGTTAGAACGCATTAATGGCGGGTGAAAGTCCCCCTCCCCCCCACACCACCAGAGTCATGCGGCCAAGAAGCACGCGGCGGCGTCCAAATCGCCAATAAAAACGATATATTATGTACAATATGTTATTATGACTATACGTGTTTTTCACATACACATTATATTATATAGTAGGTACGGTATATATATTATAACTGCAGTCGGCGTACGGCGTGCACCGAAGTCGTTATTATCATCGCCACATCGTCCAGACCCCGTCTCGGGACGTGTGCGTATATTTAGTGCATATATATAGAACCATAATATTACATAGACGTATAAGATAATATGCACTATATGGTTTTTATGGAGCTCCGGAATTTTACAACATATTTGTTATAGGTACATTCAAAGTGATTAATCATGCATGTTCACAATTCTCAATCAATTTTTTTTTCTTTCATAAAGAATATCATATTGAAATTCTGAATTAGAAATCTAAAGTATTTTTAAAGACCATTTTATACATTTTCAAATGCTTCTATTTACTGTAGCTATAACTTATCACTGTAAACAGGTCAGGTCTATTAGTAGAAAAAAATATAGTTTTTAGGCTTTAATTTTATATTCTAGTTACTAGATTTAATAATTAAAATTTTAAATCATAATCAAAATCTTGTTTTATACATTATTATTTTTCCTTCGCACGTTTTTATATGTATATATTGTTATTAATATTTTTAAATTTCGCCTCACGCTGCAATCCAATTGCGTAAAAATTAACTGAAGAGGAATTTAATGTTTCGCGTTGAATACAATATTATACGTTATAAATGATCACAGACTTTTATTTATTGTACCGTTATAATAATCGGCCAATTGTTATGATTATAAGACCCTGATTTAAATGTCCTAAAAAAGGTCAGTTATTCCCACTTTGCTCTCGTTTCATTTTTTCACTGTTCTATTTCGCTGAATTTTTTTTTAGTCATAAAATTATATTATTTTATAATATAAAACAGTTATCAATCAAAAAAATTTAATAAAAAATAAATGATTAGATACATTTATAATTAGATACCTATTACAAAATCGTAAATCAAAACAATTAAAAATAAAATTACAAGTCAATTATAGAGTATTATACATTATAATTTATTATATATCAGATTATTAATTCGAATATGTGTGTAAAATATACATACAAGGGAGTATTAATTGCGATTTTCTTTGATCATATGTCTGGGGGGGGGGGGGGGTACGGCCCTAAACCTAAAAATATATAAATATATAAAATGAATATTATTATGCATGATGACAAAATATAACATATTAAACAATACAGTTTTCCTGTATAATTAGACAAATTTCTCGTTTGAAAATTAGACCTAACTCTAAGAAAAGGGGGGCCCGGAAGAGCTGAATACAGCACTGTATACATCTATAATTAGCAGTATTAAATAAGTTCCAAATTTACTTATTGTATATACATACTAAAGAATGTAAATATTCTTTGATTTAAATAATAAAAAAAATATTGTCAGTAATACACTTCAATTACTCAAAAATACACTTAAAAATCCTATACCCCGGCCCTTGATTAATTCACACCTCAACCCTTTACAAACGAAATAGTATAAACGTCAATAATAAGACCATTTAAGACTAACTTACGCATGCCCAGTAATCAATATGGATTGCCATTTTCCCAACAAAGATAAAAAAAATTGCTAACAAACAAAATCTTAAGACAACCACTTGAAAACCCTATATAGGTTTATGTAAAACAAACAACTACACCTCGGGATTTCCCCGCCTATCATAATGGATAATTATTATCAACACAAAAAAAAACTTCAACAATAACTAAAAAAAAACCTGAAGAAGCTTTCCATTACAAAATCGGCAAAAAAATATATTAACTACGTCTAAAAGTGCGCCTACCACAAGACATCTTTGTAGAAGACCAACCAATTATACTAAACCACTATAATAAATAAGATATTTCTTTGTATGTTCAAATTGATTGTAATATTTATTCGTGTATTTATCATGAATTTATAACTTTGTTACACGTACACCATTGTGTATGTTGAAACAGTGAAATAATTAAATTAAAAAAAAAAATGGATAATTTTTTAGAATAACACATTTTTTTTTAACCGAACGATAAGAAAGCGTGAACCGTAGATATCATTGCACCGTTACCCGTAAGGATTTGACTTGGACAGGGAAGAGTCGTATGAACCTTGAAGGACTTAAAAAGGTGGTTCAACGTACCTATTAGTTTTTAATTACTGAATATTATTTAAAACAAAAAGTTTTATTGGTGTAACACGTAGATTACGACTACACACTTGTCGCTACCGCTATTGCCAAAGTAATTCTTTAGGTGATTTCTTATACGTCACATAAAATTACTGTATGTATAACTCATTTCGAATGACTGGTCGACTTGGACTGATAATTTTTTAATGAACGCTGCAGTTGCGAGCCGACGATTCCGCTACTACAGAGCAACAGGTGAGACGTGAGTATCACGTATTTTGATTTTTATATCATATTATTAAATGTATTTGTGCGTATGTATGCGTAGTAGGCCTGTCATTCTCTTTATAATACTGTTAGGTATGGTGGAGCCTATGGCGCAGCAGATGGCTTTCGAAGAAAACTAGTTTATTATTTCAGTAGACATTTGGTTTAAGCTAAATACGAAGCTGTGGTGAAAAAAAACTCATTACAGTCGTGGCGGCGGCGTCATTGACCCCTTTGCGTTTTTAGAACCGTTTTTCTCGGTAAAACCGATTTGGAACGAGCGTTCCCCTTTCCCGCACGCGATCCTCGTCCGCTGAAGTCAATGATGACTTTTATTGTCACTATATATAATTTTTTTCGCGCTTATTTTACGGCGGCAACGCGCGTCACATGAAATGTATAAAAATAAAAGAAGAAAGCCTCCGTCCGCCCGTTTCTAGTGGCGTCGGCGGTACGTTTAAATTAATTTTCGCGGAAAAACACGACTGAACGATATGCAAAAACAACGGGACGACAAAAAAAAAAAGTTATTAACCGCAAATCATCTGTATATATCATTATTATTATTATTATTATTATTATCTATAGTCTTCTCGTTCGAACACGTTAGACAAGCACTAACGATGTAGTTTTTTACCGATATCGGCGCGAGCGTATAATAGTTACGATATTATACGTTTAATAAATTGTGCACGATAATTTGATATTGTACAGCTGCTCTACAGCACCAGTTTTAATGGAAACTCGAAAAACGAATCACCTGCGCGTCATTATTAAAATACCGAGAAAACGTCATTATTCGACCACCGCCGCCGCCGCGTTCAGGACGAAAACTCGAAAAACATATAATAACAATAACAATAACGCGTAATTGGAATGCGACGAGATGAATAAATACGTGTGTGTGTGTGTGCGCGCGCGTATTATGTAGAAAACTGTAGTCCGAAAATAAAACGGTTTTTCAAAAAAATTGTTTTTCCTCGTCCAGACGATTTAATAATAATAATAATATCATTGTCGTTACGTCACGGCGATGACTGGCAGTTTTCACGGTAATTCTTTTTATTTTTTTTTTCTGATTATCCGCTCTCGGCGAAAGCTGCTGCACCGGCGGCGGCGGTAAACTCGCGGAAAATGTGCGTCGGGTTTTCGTATTTCGTATTTATTATTACCGCGCCCGCGCGGGTGATTAAACAAATAAATACACAATATTATTTTATTGCGCCCATCGCACATTACACGCGCCGGCCGAACGCGTAACACCTCAATATAATATTGTTACGTGTTGTATACGCGTGATATGCATTGCGACATGTTACATCGCATTTACGACACGTGCAAGCGGTCTATGCAATAATTTAATATTTGTGTGCACGCGCTTTAAATTTTTTTTTTTTTTTTTCATTTTTTATCGTATATTATACGTTTGCCCGTTTACGGCGTTTTGCGTGTCGGCCGCGTACACACAGGTAGGTACAGCTAAAGTGTGCGTTTTACTGTAGTGCGTTACACAGTTTATATCTACACGTTTAGGTACATAATGTGCGACCGACTGCCGCTTTTATGTCATATCGGAGAACGCATAAAAAGCAAAACGGAGAATTTTTATCGATCGCCGTGCAAGTCATCTATATACTCCGAAAATCGTGTTTAAAAAAAACCGTATTAATCGATCCCCTTCACACCCCGCGCACGTCTACGCGGGCAGCGGAGTGAACGTTTCGTAAAAATCGTAAATTTTAAACGAAAACGTAAAAGGAACGAAACCGGATAAAACTACACAGAAATCGAAAAAAAATATACAAACACACGTGCACTTTGATCGCCGATAAAGTCGTTCGTTTGTGTGCCGCGAATGACGGCGGTGTTCTCTCTGAAGTTATATTATTATTATATGTGTTCGTTTGAAAGCCCTGAGCCATTCTTTTTTCGTTTTTAAGTCAGCAACAATTTTGCAACTTTAAACGCGCACTTCAATTATTGATTTATTTTGTTTTTATATTTGTTTATGCAACTGCAAGTTTTTAACGAGCCACTTAAAACACGCATTCAATAATAAATGATCTAATAGTATTTATATTGGAAAATACGTATACACACAGGGTAATTTATTAACTACGTACCAGCGATTATTTCTGAAGGTTACTAACATTTAATTTATTATCGCTTATGAATCATGAGGTATTTTTTAAATTTTTTATTTTTCGCACAATTTTCAAGAACTATACTTAAAAAGAAATAGTTGATGTGCAAAAACAAAACGTAAATTTCGATGATTTAATATTTACTTTAAAAAACTCTACTGAACTATTGTGTGTTGTGTATCGACAATTAACTATAAATAGTTGTTGAGAATGTTGAGATAATAATAAAATATGATAAAATGTTAGTAACGAATATACAAATATTATGAATTATGATATAATATTTAGTACAATAATTATTAATTATGTAATGAAAGAGTAATTAAAAGTTATATAACAGCGAATTATCACGATATTCAAGTTTAAAAGAATTAATAATAATATGAATAAGTGGTGTTCATATTATAATAGTGAAGCTCGTAGATAGACTGCCATTATTTTATCATTTATAAATATATAAGTAACTATTAATGATGTTCAGATGTTGGTTAATTGATAAATAAGTATACAGCTGCCATTTTAAAATAAAAAATAAAATACTACTTTGGAGAGACGAGGCAACGTTTAGATATTTTGAATAACGTCATGATTGTTATAAACTGAAAAGTGAAAAGCTACAAACTTATAAGAGGACGTTACACTTGCATGTGTTGTCTCCGTCTTACAAATGTAAAACATATAGCAAAAACTGTTTTGCGCGGGTTAGGTAAAAGGCAACAGTTATAAGTTATAACTAAGAAACGAAATTTTAACCACATAAAAAAGAAGACGGGTTGTGAAATATCATTTTTATTTTTTTGATATCGGCACTATAAAAAAAGTTATTCGTGTAAAAAATGTAATCTAGTATGTAAGATATATACGATTATTAAACATATTTATAAAGATCTTTGGGACGTTCAAATAATAAAGCCCAAGGTTATTAAAAAAAAAAATAGCTAAAAACTAATAAATTTTGAAACAATAAATTTGTTTTTGTACAAGTGATATAAAAAAAAATAAAAACAATATTTCACAGATAATGTTCTCCTTATTATGTGATGAAAATTGCATTCTTTAGTTATGAGATGACTGTAGCTTTCTCGGTTCCTTCCCGCACCGAAACAGATTTTGCTATGTTTTACATTTGTATAGAGACAACACATGCGGATGTAATGTCCTTTAAAGAGGACGTCGTACCCGCATAGGTGCTGTCTTCTTCATACTAATGTACACCGTTGTAAATTTGAGTTTTGTAGAATCTATTTTATTTTGTTTGCTTTAAAAATAAAGTAAACTTACTTATTATTCAATTTAAAAACTTTAAAATGTTCATAACTCATTTTGAAATTAAAATATCAATAAAAGATTACGTGATACCCTAGAACAGTGCTTCTTAAACTGGGGACTGTGGCTATATGACTGGTGATGCGTGAAATGTTATTTTAGTATATAATTAAGAAAAAATAATTAATGATTTTGATTTAGAGGGCCATGACAGTTTTACATTAAATTTAGGGGTGTTCGTGTCAAAAAAGTTTAAGAAATACTGCCCTAGATATTAAGCTTACCTTTACATATGATAATAGGTCAATGTTAAAGCTAATAGCATAAAATAGATTCCGCTGAATGTAAATTCGTTGTATTGTATGTTATTAAGACGGAAACAACACGTCATGCGGGTACGACGTTCTCTTAAAAAATTAACATTTGTATACTATAGGATATCAAAGTTTGTAACACGATGCAGTTCTGGATTTCTAGGAAAATAATATTAAAAACTCGACGAAATAAAACCGGTATACCTATTACACATTTCACATTAACACATAATATATTACTTATTATGTACGTATACCTCCTAACTGTACCTCATCCTACAATTTTAAATGTCATCATTTATCGGCGTTCATCAACATTCCGAACGTTGTATCTTGTATATTATACATAATAATCTATACTATGATAGTATAATAGATAGGCATATAACTCATTACCCGCAATAACCATGAATATTGTGCCCTTTTAAATTGAGCAATTCTAAGCTATTAGTGTATGAGTTGTGTCCGACATAAAAACGGTATTTTCCATCCCTATGGAATTAGGTTTAAAATATGGTTTTTCGCCGCGTTAAGTAGCATATAATTTAACTATCTAAATAGATATACTATAATTAATTAAGATATCATTATATCATGTATAATTTTACCAACTCTCGTTTTATAAAATATACTTAGTGAGTCTTAGATTTTGTAATTATCGACATACAAATACTAGTATATTACGTAGTAAGTTAATAATGGCACACGGTCATATTATATGTACATTATAGCTACAACTGTATTGTAGGTAGTAAATCAGTTAATGTTTTTAATCGCAAAGAATAATGTTTAAAAGAAATATCACGTCGAACGCGAAAAAGTGTTACATTTGGTTTGATTGATAATAATGATGACTCAGTTCGGTATAATATTTGTTTGAGTTCAAAGGAAACCCGCAATTTTAGATGTTATATATTAAAATCAATCAATTAGATTTAAATTTCATTTATAGCCTTTTATGTTGCTGTTATAGTTTGTCGACGATGGTGCAATAATTGTTGTAGTTTCATCTGTTTTAGTGGTCGAACAGATAAACCTATATCTATATAATACAATTGTCGGTTTTATTTTAAGATTATCTACAACAAGAAACATCGTCGACCAGATAATTTATTGATTATCTCGTATCCGTTACCTCTCTTACCTAACCACATAGTCGAATGATTGCCGTGTTATGTACAGGTCCGACTTGCACCGTATTTCACCTGCATTTACGTGGTATTATTATTACAGTAAGTTGTAACAGATGAACTTCAAAATAATAATAAAACAACTGCGTGCGTCCGGAAAAATACGTTTGGTTGACAAACAATATAACAGTTTAATGATAATACAAGTAGTATGTATGGTATTGTTGTAAACCAATACGAATGAACAACAACAACGACAGACGACTGTTTTGTTTTGTCGACCAACAAAACAAACACGTGATCTATTGACAAAATAACACAATATTAGTGGCCCGGGGAGACTTGTCTCTAGGATCGTTGCCATTTCCTGTTAGACCCGTACAAATAATAATTATTTTCCTATATTATAAAACCGTTTTTAAAAATATGTGTTCGCGATCGTCATGTTATCTCTGTAGTCCAATAATAATAAATAATAGCAAACACACTAAATCTATGAAACGCATACTTGATACCTACATCGATGGTTCGTTTGTGTGTAGATAATAATATCATATTATATTGTGTAAACCACAGTTGTTGTGCAACACTCACTAACAAGATTCGTATCCTCGAAATTAAACATCTTAAAATCAAAAATATAGCCTTGTCGCCGTGCCGTTGAACCCAATACGGCAACACCTTTCCACCTGTTCACTTCCTTGTTTTGCTCAGTCCTCAATTCTATTCTATATGTATTATTATCGCCGTTGTTATATTTACCTGGTGGCTGGTACAGATTTTAATATTATTATTATATAAACAATACGCGTTATATATAGCAGTGTAATATAATATATTATATTTACACATTATATCATATTAATTGTTAATTGTTATATATCTAAGGACGGCCGCAAACGACGCGAATACTATCAATGTATAACGTCCATCCAACCGTTCAGACACGATAACGTTATTATTTATTGATGTATATTATTATTTATTATTATAATTATTTAATTATTCATTGAAATTGAGAAACACCGCGATATAGCGTTGGTTACCAATGTTTATTGCGTTTGTGCGTTTTACTCCCGATAAATCAAATTCTTAAATAGTTTCTATAATAATATTGTGCCGACGCAGTTGTTGTAATAATAAATAACAATATTGTACTATTATAATCGTTGAACAATGTTACAGCCTATGTTGTGATATTTTACGCACTCGTGATATCACTCCATTTGTATAATAATATTAATATATTATATTGCATATTCTTATGTGCAAAGTGTTTTATTTGTATATACATGATATAATATATATATTTATTACATTTTGCCCGGTGTTATTCGCACAATTAAGCGATATGAATCGATTTTGTATACTTTGCTCGTAAATCGCAATACACTGTATAATGTTACGTCTGTACACTGTACCGCTTGATTTGCGTTGTTCGGGGGTACAGGTAATTAAGTGTATTATTTACCACTGTTATTGCAAACAATTACGGTAGACAATAGATATTGTGTGTACGTATTTGGAAGGCAATTTTTGCGAACCTCGACATCCGCTGTTCCAGGCGCACCGTATAAGTATGTCGTTATAATAATATCATAACGTTTCAATGTATTATTTAGCGGTGGTTGGTGCTTAGTATCGAGCCGAATGTCGAAAAGCACAAACTGATCGATTTTCTCCGTGGACAGTAGTAGTTACTCCCGATAATGAAACAAACACTTTGTTCACTTGCAGTCTTTAATAAATCGTCGTAAAAAATCACGTATCCCTTGCGGCGTATTAACAGTAATGTTATATTATTACTAGAATTAATGTGCTTATCGAATGCCCTACTGATGTGAAATTCGAAAATTATTTTTTATCATTTGACTTTTTTTTTATTAACTATTTATTAGACAATATCAATAATACGATACAATAAACAATTAGTTGGTTTATCTACTTTCTGTAAGCAAAGCTTGTGTGTTGAAGACAGAGAGTTATTATAGTTACACTATAAAAATTATTTTTCACTAATATAATCGTTATTTTATTCAAAATGTAATTGTCACGCAGTAATGGTATATTTTTTGTTTACCCGTAATGATATATATTTTATTCCGACTATTTTTGAGTGTTTGGCACCACTCGATAGATAATCGAAAATATTCTTGATTGGTTTGCTGTGAAAACCACATCGACATAACCACATATTTAGGTGAAACGAGTCTTATTAGGTATATTTGTTTACTATATCATTATTTCGATTTAGCAGTGATCCGGTTTGAGACTTAAAAGTATGCAATTTTAATACATTGTCTTTAACAGAACGTTTATTTGTGTTTTTAATGTCTTAATACGCTTTTAATGTACTTATTGTGTTTTCCCAAATTAAATATCCTCCACTCACGCATCATTCCTATTTTCACTCCCTGTAAGAAAGTCATCAACGTTTTAATTAATATTTTAGTAACGCTCAAAATTAAAACAGTATAACAAGCTGCTTGTTTAAATGACCGTATATTTTTCAAGTTTTTCTTTGTTGATACCAAGGTAAATCGTCATTCATTATTATAAATGGTTATTAAGAAAAATGCTTAAAGAATTTGGAATGTTTAAAAAATATTTGTATTATGTATTTCTCGAGGTATTTCTCTAATCCGTGTATGAGACGAGATGTGTGCACCTAAATCTAAAATATCTGTTAACAGAATTGTCTTACTGCCTCTCAGTATATAACATAAAAGCGAATAGGTTTTGTTTGTTTCGTAAATACCCATGTACTTGACGCTGCATCTTATTTATACGACGGATGTACTAAATACGTTACACGGCGTTAATAATGCCTATATTAAATTTCGTATTATTGTGTCATGTTATTATTTATTGGTTTGTGTAATAATACGTACACGTAAATTACTAAAACAAACAAACATAATACGTTTCCCTGTAACGGCTGTAACATACATTTGTCAAAAAAAGTAAAAACCTGTATAGGAATGACCTCATCGGCTCTCCCGTACTAGAATGACTTCATATTCCATGTATAGCTCTGCACAATCGTTGCCTGCTGGCCGGTCCTGTCCCACCGTAATCAATATTCATAGTAAGTTCATACTATATAATATTATGTTAATAGGTATTATTTATATTAGGTTAGGTTATTAGGGTATTTGGTATTTTATAATGCTATTTCTTTGTTATAGTTATAATAGTTATATTATTACAATATTGTGTTATACAAGTGGGTCAGTTGTAGCGTGTTATCATCACTAAACCACAGTACGATTTCAAAATCAATAAATATTTGTACTATGTTTATGTAGGTACTTGAGTCAAAGTTATTGGTCTTGTTGATAAAAACTATCGAGTTCCGAATTGTTACTTACCGTTTACAGGCTTACTGCAATATTGAAACATCCTAGTATGTAGTCATTAGTATATCTATGGAACTATAATTCTATAAACTAATAATAACTATACTATAATATATATTAATATTATAATATAATGTAAAATCTGGTGTTAATTAAGAAGAGGAGAGGAACAGAACCCTGTAGAGGTGTAAGACAAGGGTAGCTGGTTCCTATAGTTGGAAGAAAACTAAAGCAGGGGTAAAGAATGTTAATAGTTTTATTATAATTTTATTCATTCATATTTTTTATTATACCTATGCAATAGTAATATCTATTATTATATGCATTATTATTTCATTATACCTTTTCTAAATGATAAGTTACATAACAATTAGTGCCAGTGATTATTTAGATAATTATATAATATTTAAAATGTAAAATATAAATACTTGTGTGGCATACATTCAAATGAATACGCCTCCCCACCCAGATCTTCGTTCTGAATCCGTCCCTGGTTTCGCTACTTGATTGTGTTAAAAATCCGTAACCATACGTCTATCGACCATACCATAAAAGGTCACCTGAAACTAAGCCAAACTAACAGTAACAGTTTTTTTTATTTTTGGAGCCCTTAGATAGTAATTTATACACTGTCACTTGTTCTGTTAAGGAAACACAAGTGTACACAACGCGTATAGTCACGTTACTAATATAGTCATGAACACACACACAATTACTATAAATATATATATAATATGTATTATAGGTATAATTGTTTCTACACACAAACATGATAGAAAAACAACTATTATTGATAAATAGTTTTAATTTTATACTTATCTTGAGCATGAACATGCGATCATTGGTTTCTATATATATGTATGTGTGTATATGCGCATACCTAACCTACCCACTTCACATTGCTATAATTGCTCATTACACAAGTTCTGTAAAAATACTCCTTCGTAAAGCAAACTATGATAATATTGTTGTACAATATACGATCATAATATATTAATATCTTATATTTAAAATTTAAGTATCATCATTTACCGACTAACAACTATTTTCAGGAAACACTCAAACCGCGACGGAAAACAAAAATATATAAGTGCCTATAAAATCAACAATATTCACAAGCCACTTGGATCACGCATATCAGATCGAATTGCGTAAGTAAATGTTTTATAACAAACAATATAATATAATGCCTATATAGTATTATACTATTATATATTTATATCGATAACCAAATGTGCCCAAGTTTGCGAAGAATTGTCGAAACGTACTGCCGATGGTTGTCTTGGAAACTGTTTTATACGTGCATTATTTATTTGTAATTTTCACTCCCAAAAAAATATATACACATTTATTTCAATCATTTACATTTATAGTCAGTCGATCAAACGGGATAGCAGGTGTGGCTCAAAATTGGCACCCGAGAGAATAGATTAATAAGCGACGAATATTTGCGTATAATACAGGTACACATTATACAGTATCAATTTTGGACTTGGGCTCTATTGTCCATCTGGCATAACATGATATTATTAGTATATTTATTTAGTAATTACTTGGCGTTGTTTTAATGGTCGAACACGGTTGTTCGTAGAGTGTAACAATTTAGCGGTCATCGACTAGTGCGCGCGTGTGCATACGTCTGCAATATGCATCATATAATCGTCCCCCTCCCTCTAACCATTATAAAATAAAAAAACGGAAATTTTTACGATGCACGTTTTATTATTGCGTTTCCACGTGCAGCGCGTAAAATGTACTCGTCTGCGCCGCTCTCTCTATGCCCTATCTCTACAGCGTCTCAATTGTTTAGCGCAAATTATACAGGTTTTGTGGTAGGACCGCAATAAAATACGACAATAATTTATAAACAACAGTATACGAGCACGTATAATATCATTTTAACAACAATCTTCGTCTAAAATGTAATACCTACGCAATCAGGAATCCAAGTACGATTTATCGTACACCTACCTCCCACACCACTCGGCCATATGGAATATACTGTATTTAGTGGCGTATTGAACTAGTTTTGCAGACGAGAAGACAATTGCATGTTTTGTCACTTAACCCACCTCAACATTTAAGTCTTAACCTAAAATACTTATTATATGTATCATTTGAATTGATTAATATAACCTACAGAGTTGGGAATTTAAAGTAAAATTCAAATTGCTGCAATAGCGTTCATAATACATCGACAAAAAATTGATATAACGCACTTTTCACAAATCTATTATTTTTATACGTATTAAAAATTAATATATGTCGAAAGTATTTGTGCAGCAGCTGTATTTCACTAGAAACTTTATATTTTTATAGCTTTGTATGCTGTGCGTTCAGCAAGTGTATAATTTTCGTCACAAAATTTTTCGGGGAGTACAAATCGAAAGCGTGTATTATTTTCGGACGATGGTAAATTTGCATTGCGAGAGACGAATGAGAGAGATACCTCTCGTCGTGTGTGAGGTGGAGATGAGATGACACGGCACACACGTGTGTCGTACCCACTATTGTATGTACCTATATATACATATCATGTTCCTGTATACATATACGTATATGTGCGTGCACGATAATATAACCGACGCGACGAGGTCGCTCAGTCGCAGACAACGCGTCTTAACGCATACTGCTGTTTTTTTTACGACCGCGTAAAAAATCACGCGTGCGCTTATATTCTACATGTATAATATGTACCAATACTCGACTTTACCGCCCCTGAGAAAAAAAACAAACAGGTATTCCCACGGCCGCGCGTAGGTATCATATAGTATATATAATAATATTATTATGTTTTGTACCTACTGCTCTGTTATGTACACGGATAACTATCGTGTGTATTTATAATATTAAATATATATATTATACACCAATAATATATAATACGATAATATATTATTATTATCATCATCATCATCATCGTCATACGTTTATTTACGGACAAATCGAATGACGCGTGGTACCGAACCGAAATCCAATCTCTCTCGCGGTGTGTGTGTGTTTTTATTATGATGTAGCTAATGCTGGTTGGTATGAGTAGTGTGTTTACTCTTTCGCGAATAACAGGAAAACTCCGCAGCGTTTCGTATTAGTCGAGGTTATTGGGCTTCGTCGAATATTTTAATAATTTTCGTATTGTATATATGCATATACGCGATACGCCATGTACAAACAACAACAGTGCGTGGGGAAATCGAATTTGTCAAAATCGTAATATATATACCGAGTAATTTATTCAAATTTTTATATGTATATATGTATGTGTGTGTGTGTGTGTGTGTTTGCTTATTCTCCTAGTATGTACGCATGCAGTGTATTATAAAACAAATATTTATATACTTACAATTCGTCGAAAACTCGGTCGACGCGTTTCCTGGGAGTAACCGACCGTATTTCTAAAAGTTAATACTCGATTCAAAGAAATAACTGTTTTATGAATTCGCAATTGCATTCCCGCCAAAAACATGGCACATTGAATTCTGGGAAGAAAATCATCACTGAGAGAGAGATGGCAATAGAATAAACTGAGTAAAATTTTTATTTTTAAAATAATAAAATACCGCCCAGATATTATATGTAAATATCTTTACAGGCATATCCGCTGTACCAGTACATTGTACATATAAACGATAAAAAATTTTTGGTTGGAAATTTTAAACCTGTATACGAAAGCTAGCTGATTTTTTTTCAAACGACGAAGCTATGTCTATTCAGAGTATGCCGTCGTGCCAATAATGTCATATATCTTTTATTGACGCGCTTTTATTCACTCGGCACTCCATTCGTTGAGATGTCATATAGAAGATTCCAGTGATCGAGTTTCCCAAGACATGTAAAAACATTATCGATTCTTCTTCATGCTCGTACAAATAAATAAAAGATATTATTACGGCAATTCCGTTAATAAAATCAAATTTTTATAGAAGTTCCTCGAAAGTTATTATGTAGTTTCTGAAAACGTAGGTGCTGGTTTTGGAACTCGAGTTCGACGGCCCTACCGTAGTACATACACCGAAATACTAATAATTTCGTCAGAGCTAAGGACGAGTATACAACGCGTGTTGTCGTGAATTTACGACGGTGAAAACATTTCACCGAAATTTCGATACTAATAACAACGCGTACGGTGACCGAGTATCGTTTATAATAATGTTGCATTGTTGTCATCTCTGCGATCGAAATCGAATGGTTCTCGGGAAATATCGTTTCCAGAAACGTCCGGTGCAATTCAATATTTGACTTCGACAGGCGTCCCGCGCGAGGCCGCGACAACCGAAAATGCGCGATTACATAACGGCAAAGCCTCGGACCGTGGTAACAATAGTGATGCAAATTTCGTCTGCGAAGTTTGTCGCGAATAATAACAAAAAAACAGTTATTGTGCCGGCGGTGAACCAAATGTAATCCGGTTTACCGAGGGTTTTTTATTTCGTACGACCGTCCGTGTCGTGGAGTATCCGATATCCATAATAATATCATTACTATTTATACCTGTAGTCCGTATTTAGTGCGTAATGTTATGATAATTTATAACACGATAAAAATATCATAAATTATTGTTATGCGGTGTGATATTATTGCAGTGACGTGCGCGGCGCCGGCGACGACCGTTTCGTAATAATAATAATAATAACAATTTGAAATTTTGAATGACTCTGTGCACGTGGTAAGTATATATATACATTTATGGGGAAGGTGGTATATATACACGCGACGACGAGTGTATAGTATTTAACCGCCACGCCGCCGCCGCCGCCGTATATACTATGTAATACCGTCCCAGACGGCGCCCCTTCCCCCCTCGGTGGCGGCACCACCGCCGTCACCTCCGCTCCTGTCGGCTGCTGCTGCTGCACGTGGCGTGCCGTACGACCGGGGGGAAAGGTTCAGTGAACTCTTGTCTGGCGGCGGCGGCGGCGTTCGTTCCGCTCGGTCGTCCCCTCATGTCGTCGTCGGGCGCTGCCGTCAGCCCGCCGCGCCGAGCCGCGTGTAACGTACGCACGTCGGCTGCGTGTTTGCCGCCAAAACGCGCGCCGCGGTAAGGGTGAAAAGGGCGCGGTCGTACCCGGGTCAGTTTTGTATAATGCCGTCGCAGACACACCCCGGCGGCGGCGACTCGGTGAAAAATCAATACGCGCGGCAAAACCGTTTGTGCAATAATGTATACATCGTATACGCATGTTATAGGCCTGCATGTAGTATAGTACAATAATAATACACCTATACGGTCGGCCGCGAGTCCGCGTGGTGAGGGGGATGTTGACGAGCCGGCGTGGAGGAGCGTCGCGGAGACGCGCGGTGTGTAACCGTGACCGAGGTATAGATAGTGCCGCTCCGTCTCACCGCTCGCCTACGTAGGTATACGTATATTGTAATATTATATAGGTTTCCCGCTCGAGTTTTATTATTTCCCCTACTACTGCGAGCGGGGCACCACGGTTCACCGGCGATGATTATCCGACGACGTAAATCCGTTTACTGGCAACAACAATAATAATAATAAACAAAAATACCATCGTCCGTCTATATATATATATGTATATATATACGCACACGGCGAGACGACTTTGCCTCAGAATTTATATTATTTTACTCTTCGTAATGATATCATATATGATACGTATTGACTTTTAACGAGTTTTTTTTCACCCGATCGAAGGAATTTCAACGATACGTTAGTTTACAAACCTATTAATACTACATAGGTACGTATATAGTATTACTATTTGATCTCCCGATATTTTTTTTACATTAAACAATATTACGACGCGTATAACGGAAATTTTTGGTGTACCTACCCCGACGAGCTCGACGAGTAACGCGTGCAAGCAGTAATGTCGAAAGGTATTTTTATTAATTTCACATGGGCAGAACTTAATAGTCGAGTATAGCGTGCGCGGCGCATATTATAATAATAAAATATGGTATTGTATTAAAATCATCATCGCCGTATACGCACCTATTTTGCCACCGCCGTCCGTGTGTTTAAAATTATGCCATTATCGACTTCGGAGAATCCAATTATCGGTCAATTTAATATTTTAATGTATGCGATTAAAATTGTTTTTACTAGTAAACAACCTTGCACCGCGCGCTGTGCGTAAATTGTTCCGACGGCCCTCGTAATGGGAAACACGGAATTGGTTACCGGGTTAAAATTAAGCGTACCTATTATGAATACGAACTGATTCCCGATAAAAGTTATTTATCAGTTATCATCATAAAAGGTAAAATTCAAAGGTATCCAATGGCCGTGATTTTTCGTCGAAAATATGGCAACAATTTTCATATATTTCAGAACAAACTGCAATTATTTGTGTTTCAATTTGCGACACGTTTGAACTGTAAACTGAATTCAAAATTGTATTCTGCCCTGCCAAGTACATATTTTTTTAAAACGATTCTGTGTGTAAAATCATATATAAAGCATATGACAAAAAGTGGGCAAGTACTATTCTGCTGTACAGTAGGTGTCGAGTGGATCATTGTAATATGTGTTAATTTTGAATTCAATTATACATCTTTGTATAACACGAAAAATGATTTTGAGCAGACAGTTAGTCTACGCCACTTAAGTATATTTTATGATATTTTTATTAATACTGCTATTAAAGTAATTTATTTTACTATTAAGTATTAGTAATACAGCAGGTTGATTTAATTTTTAACGAAAACATTACATTTATTATATTATTATTAATATTTAATTATTATAATAATAATATACATATTTACACTATTTTATATTATTAACTTTTGAATCAATACCACCTTATCTTAAAACAGTATGAATAGGAATAAAACAATAAATAGGTAAATCTTAAAATTAATTTACAGATTTTGAAAATGTCATTGCGTATTGTAAAGTTTATAATATATGTAAAGTCTTAAGTTTTCGCGAAGACTGTTTTTTATTAAAAGAAAATAATTAACATATTTATTTATCATCAAAACATATAATATTGTCCAAATTTGAATTTCAAATTACTATAAAAAATAATTGTGATTATATATTTCTTATTTTATCGGTTTCAGTAGGAATTACATATAAGGAAAGCCTTCTATTCAATTATCCAGCCTTGGCTATAAAAAATTATACACATTTTTAACAACAAAGTAATTTGTACATTTTTATGATTTTGTCGAATTTTTTTTAAATTTTGAACTGAAATGCTTATGAAAAATAATTATGCTTATATATCTTTAATATTTGGTTAGTGTATGAACGACTTATGAGGAATCTTATATTCAAGTTTTTAACCGAAGGGAAATATTTTTAACGACATTAAAAATAAGTAAAACTTTATAAATAGTTCAAAAAGAGTATTAAAAATTATACCATATATTTATAAATTTCAAGTTTCTACAATTATTCATTTTTAAATTATAATAAAATATAGAAATAATAATTTTTGTCAACAAAAAGTTTTCCGTAAAAATTAACTTATTGTTTTTATTATGTATACTACAATTAGTAACTTTTTTTAAATTGGCTTTAACTTATTTTAAATTAAGTAAGATTATTATGATATACTTATTATTAATAACTAATAACTATAATAATGTTTATTATTGATACGTAAATAGATTACTGCTTAAAGTTATAACGACTCAGTTAATCTAACCTAAATACTATAAGCATATTCTAAACATTTTTCAAGTTTATGTAGAATAGAAAGGAAATTGTGGTCTGTTGATTGTTGAGTATACAATCATTTTTCAATCACAGCTGAAAAAGTTAATACTTTATTGTAACATACTTTTGTTATTATATTGAAAGTTCATCGGAACCTATTCGTATGTTACATGTAAAATATTCAGGAGCAAATTCATATTTTAATAATTCAATATACCTATAAACTACTCGGGAATGTACTTTTAGTGTGTCATGAATTTACATAATATATGCAAGGTATCGAGTGCGTAAGTGACTTCTGCTGAATTCCGGTCTGGGTCTTGACACCCCCCACCCCTCCCGCACAATAATCTAAATTTATTATTGTTAGCATGTCCGGTCATCGGCCCATATGTTCCTTATAATAATAATATAGTATTGTATATATTGTTATATTACTGCTGTATATATTATTATCCTCCGTTCATAATATATTATATTTTAGTCTGACTGGTCGTTAGAACCACACGTTACTCCGCATTCAGTATCCTATACCACCACACGTCCCGGAAATGCATTTATTTGAAACGATTTTGCATAGCGTTTTAAAAAAAAATAATTTTTCGATAAAACTCAAATCAACTTTAATCATTTTAAAGTTGAGTTGAGTTTTGCCTAATTTTGTAGTCAAGCACCTACAATACTGTATATATTTTATTGGCTAGGAATAAGTGATGTAAGCAACCTTTGAGATAAACAATAACGACGAAAACCGTTGTTTCTTTGGCTAGATATCCAGGAACATTTGAACGGGTTAATGGGTAGAAGGGGAAGAGAAGTAAGTCTATTATCGGACTTCGTTGGCAATACAGGGTCCCGTTTCGTTATTCACGTCGCGGACGATCGGATCGCGCGTATTCGCACACGCCGAGCAAACTCTATAAATCTTAAAATAACAACATAAATCATTGTGGTGCGTGACGTACCATATATACGCAACCTTGATTCGCCTGAAATGTATTTTTAAATACTATTTACGATCGAAATTCCAGCTGAGTGCGAGTTTGACACGTATATGTGATGCACATCACCATTATTATTATTCTGACACATAAAAAAAAAAACAACAACAAATATTCTCGCACATGAAACCACGGTCTCAGGAGATGAAGTTGGGACACTGGCTTTTAAATACGTTTGCACTGAGACGCCTTTCATTATACTGATTTTATCTTTTGTATTCAAAAACTCGACAAGAGTCAACGTTTTAGACTAACGTTATTAGTTTAAAGATTTTTTTATTAGATTCAAAAGTTTTTACATTGGAAATATATTTTCACGATTTAAATGTTTTCTGCAAGCTGACGGCCATTACGAAATTATGTAAATTAACGGAAACGGTATGATTCACAACAACCTTAATAGTTTGGCTATTAAAGCATGACTAAAATTGTAAAATGACTGAGTGATCGAAATACACGATATAGCAAGAGATGTTCCGAAGTAACACGACTCGACCTTATTTCCTATAAAATTGCATATTAAACAAAATCATAATAACATAATGCAAATATGTTCTTATACAAGGTGTGGTGTTTTTCGCGTCATCTCGTAAACAATATAAGGATTTATGCGGACTATTGGAGAAAACTTTCACTAATGCCCGCCCTGTATATATAATCGCTGCATGTTGACCAAGGACGCCGATGTATTACCATTACATTTTATAGTTGTTTGCGAGCGGCGCTGCTGCAGTGTATACATTACGCTTTTAACGAGAAAAACGTTAAAAGTTTTCACCGTTGTGAATTTTTTTTGCTTTTTAGTTATCGGTTTCCAAGAAACGTCAGCTTTTTTTTTAAATTTTTTGTCAGATTACGTCAGTGCACGCCAAAATAGTGTTTCGGAATATCCGTCGTCAAAGTAGTAGTGGTATACTGAGAATCATAAACGATATTTTTGTCTTCAGAATAATACACTGTTTCATGTTTATTGTGGATAATAAAAATACTTTTACCCGAAAAAATAATATAATATTTACTACAATTTTAGACTTTTCCGTATTTCGAATGACTCACTCTCTGCTCATACGATCGCATACTAACGAGAACTAGTGTATATTCGATTCTAATTTAATTTTGTTGTTATATAAATGGACTAATATAAATGTTGGAGTTCATGTATTTTCCTATATTATTTCGTGTATGAAGAGTTTTAGGCTTTAGCTTGATTATTGATAAGTACCTATAGGCTATAACGTATTGGTACTATATTAATTGAAATATTATAATATATACATAAATGCATAATACAATATTCTTAAAAATAGAGACTGACACATCATCGTCTCTGCTTAGAATCGTTTTTCATACGAATTGATTTATAATCGAATTTACATGTATATCCAATACAGTAACCTACTCAATAATAAGAAGTGCCACTTGAAATGTAGGTACTATACAGCAGAGCGACTTCTTAGATTTTTATTTTGGTATGATTTTATTGTATGATAAAAATATTGTATTGCGTAATATAATAAAATATACCACAACCGTGTTTATCTACTTGTGCGAATACCCTCTAAATGCATCATAACATAATAATATAATATAATATTATATATTTTTTCACTCAATTTATTTAAAATGTGTCAAAATATCCCATGCTCTTACACGTTAGAGGGTGCTCATTTATGTATATCCTTGTACACATTTTTTGTTGAAGTGAAGTGTTTTTTGCCTAGGAACATATTAATGAGTCTTCGTTTTTATTCCATTGTATAACTTGGTTGTCCATGCGGATGAACTGAAGATCTTTGTATCGTTGTAAGGTAAAGATTTTTGTAGTATTTTCGTTGGATTCAAGTTTCTATTCCTTAAATATAGTTTGGATTAATTTTCCCTAAGTAATTACCGTATGAGCTATGCGGTTGTGCCTAATGTTGCTCAGCTCTTATTTAATTATTCAGTATTCTTATGAGTTGGTTAAGTCTTCTTTTTAAGACTTGATTTCTGGTGTTCATTCAGATTATTCTCGATTTCTGTTATTTTTTTATTATAATTAAGTGTAATTTGCGGTCTTTATCAAAATATTCGCGTATAGCGTTTGATTTTGATTAGTATACATATAGCTCATTATGTTAGTGTGTGAAGTTATTAATATATGGTTAATGGACTTATCATTATATTACATTATCATACATTTTTAAAATTGAATTTTCTCAAAACTAAGTTTTTTAAGTTGTGGTAGTCTTGTACTACCTTGTCTAGGTTAAGTGTTTCGATGCAAATACTGTTTGATAGTTATATACGGTATATTAGTTTAGTTCACTCATTATGCGGCCGTTACGACGTCTCAGCAGTGTAGTTCATAGAGGGTTCTTATTAAAAACTAAAAATTTCAAATAGGATACGTATCGATATCCGCATGTCACTGTGAGCTAGATGTCACTAGATGGCATACAACACCTGAATCGGTAGTTTTTTTTTTTTTTATAATAGCTGTACTGAATTAGATATTATAAGTGTAAGTGGTATTTATAATATAACATTAAAAATTACTTGTTTTGAAGAAGCCATTGATGAAACTTCTAGGATTTCATATAAAAAGTCTTTCATGATGAATAGGTTCAGATTAATGTGAGAATTTTTGGGCGGTGATTTAAATATTTATAATAATGGCTAAAAGGTTTATAGCTGTTTCAATACTCTATTCAAAATGATATCAGTACTGGGCGGTGACGATGACGTCAGTCGCTTCGGTCAAAGTTTAGTTCCAACGCCACGCCCCTACGCACAACCAGTAGGTACCACATCTCATTTTAAACAGAGTATGTAATTGTTTTATTTATAGGTCACTAAGTCAATGTGTAAGGTTTGATTTTTGATTTAAAATGGTGCATTTATTTAGTTAATCAAGAAGGTTTTGTTTTGAGTTCTTTGAATTTTTTATGTGTAAGAGTCATTTTTGAGTGATATAGCAAGTTTTATTTTCGTTAATTATTACTTTTCACTTTTGGTACTACTATGTTCTACTCGTAGACCGTGGAAGTGTAATTGAAGTTTATTAGAAGCGGCGAATTTCGATGAACGCACAAAAAGCATAGCTTTACGGTATTTTATTCAGCAACTATACTGCAGTCGTGAGGAGTGTGACTTCCACTTCTACCTGCGGTACTTTAGCGTTTATTATAATATAGACATCTTTGACATGCTTGTGCGATAACGGACGGAAAATAGTTGTTCAGTAAGGTAATATTGAATGAATAGTTAATAATACAAAGATGGTAAGATGCGAAATTAATCTTATTCTAATGGTAACACTTCTATTCCTGGTAAAGACTTATGCAGGCGATGTTACTTCTTAAGTGTAATGACTCGTTGTTACTTGGATATTCAGGGTAAATTAAACGAACCTGAGACCTGTATTTGATACTAGTATGTTTTTCGATCTTATTTGAATACAATTTATGATGAATGTCCTATACATAATTCTATTCATAATATAATGTATAAATATTATCGATGATGTGCCTAATGCCATCTCCAACAGTTCTTTGGTACACTCGTGATTCAGATATCCGTGTTTTTTGACATGCAGCACATATATTCATTTTGATTTTTGAAAGAGTGAAAGACAAATGTGAAATTTATTTTAAAAAATCTTGAGGAGAATGTTCTTTAACGATAAATACCTTTAGGAGAAATGATAGATAATGACTGAATGTGTACTTAATTACTCAGAAAAATTCTATAATGTTATAATAATTTGAGATATAATAGAAATAAGAAAGAAAAAAAAACACCAGCATAACTTCACAATTCATACATTAGTCGAATTAAGAAACATGAGGGAGTCAGAATTTTATAATAAAACGATTAATAGCCAGTAAAAGTGGAGAAAAAAGATTAATAAACAAACCTTTGGATTGAAAAAAACAAAATAAGTATGCATAACATCTAATGGAAATAAATTGCTATCGAATTATATTTAGGAAGCTTATTTTGAATTAAAGGGCTAATAAATCACACCCTATATGCTCTTTTTTATCGGGAAATGGCTCCCAATCTATTTTAAATGTGTTTACAGCACTGTATATACTATATTTATATATATATATTAAATATTACATATGAATAATAATCAAATATGACTGTAAATATGCAGACGATAAAATTGTTTCGTGTGAAATTCAAATTAGCTTCTATCCCCGCGGTAAGAGGTGGTGGTAGAAGTGGTGTAATGTAAAACAGTCGTTAAAAATTAATTAATTTATCAAAAATGTTCACAACGGAGAAATTCCCGACTGCGTCATATGTCGATAGCCCCAATTAGTAATTCTTAGGAATCGCCCGCCAAATTCCATCGACCAGTAACCTCAAAGTCTTAACAACGTTATAACTCGTAATATTTATGTTTTTCCAGAGTTGCTTTCGCGGTCACGTATAGTTACGGCAACGACCATTTCGATTTAATATGTTCTGTAATCTGTACATTTATTATATTTAAAAATACCGTATAATTGGCGTGGTATTAAAATATTATTGATAACTGAAAATTACTTGCGACCTTTTACGAGTTGCAGGGTAAGTGGGTGATAATGACGTGTACGGATGGACTGATGGCCACTTAAAACAATACACAAACAACAAATGTCTGGTCGTTATTTTCATTTCGATTCGACGTAATATTATAAATTAAAACTATTCGCGTGCAGCCGATTGATTTCGGTATCGTGTCAAAATTATCTTAAACAATAAATCGGGTTACATAATATAATGTAATTATAATATAATAAATTTATCAACCTAAAGATATACAGTCATTACACATTATACAATACAATAAATTTTATTATGCATTATTATTACTCTGGTAGTCGGGTGTTGTTTCGTTTCCTCGTTTGTATAATACGTATGCTATTAATATAATGTCGTCATTCTGAGTTTAATATTATAATATCCTATATACGCGTTATATAGGTATATAATAGGTACTTTAATGGTGCTTACAAGTTATAATATATATGTATATATATATTATATAATATGTGTAATATTTAAATATTACATTGTGTACGCGCGTCGTTAAAAAAGCGTTCCAGACGTTCGGGTCGCACAGAATTAATATAAATTACTATACGCACGTCGTACGCGTACCTAAATACTTGTACGAAAATTACTCCAATTTGCCCTCCCCTCTTCGTCAGTCCCTCCCACCCCGCGACCGCCCACAAGACGTCTAGAGCGAGTTAGCAAGCGGGCGGGCGGGGCCCACACAATATAATTGGTGGCATATATGCCGTATATAAATGTTTTATATGGCGTATTGTACGATGATAATTTTTTTTTTATCGTCGCGGTCGGTTCATTGAGTAATCGTGAAGTATATCAATGACGAGTACATTTTTTAAGTGTGCCACGGCGTGTTTTCCTCGTGTTTAGCATTCCAGTAGTCCTGGTCGTTGAGCCGCGCGCGTGTGTGTATGTACGTTATATTATATGAATTCTATAAATTTTATTATACATTGTAGTTAGTGGTGAGTGTTGCGAGAAATGAGTTTTATCGATAAAACGGAATTGTTGAAGTACATATTATAGTACAACATATTATAATATACGCATAAACGTACATTGTACATTATATTATTATTGTTATTATAATATTATGATAATAGACTTTAGTCAATAAACACTTTAAACAGATATCAACAAAATTAATTTACGACTCTATGTAACGATGATATTCATACGTCAAATACGATGTCACGTGACCCTAAGTTAGTTTAAAAGACTTTACACCAATACAAAAATAATAATATTGGAAAACATGTTGATTTATTTTCTAAGACCTGAAAATTAAAAAATAAATAAATAATCATACGCCGATTATCGCATGTTAGTGATAATAAAACGTGAAATGTATTTTTAATATTATATTGGCGTTGTATAAGAACTGCAGTGAGATCATGACAAAAACGTATACTAATACTGCTAATTAAAACGTTTAGTATTGGTAATTGTTCTAATTATTATAACTAGAATAATAGTAATCAAAGTATACACTATACTAATATTAATAATATATACGTGATGTCCCTACTGATGATCTATAGGAAAAATATTTGGTTGAAATTTCGACAGGAAATTATATCTGTTCTTTTATAAATATATTATATGTACATAATAATATGTCATAATTTACTTAGTATAAATCCTTTTACTAACAATATTTGATAAGCTTTATTTATTTTGTTAATAAAATATGTATCCATAATAATTGACTTCAATAATGATTATTACAATTTTTGTTAGGTATAATAATGTATAATAGTTAATTAAAAAAAGACTTAAAATATTTTGTATTAAAATTTAAAATGATCGCAGTCCATTTGTTTTGCTTCTGTAATAGAGTTAACTCCAAGGGCACCTCCCTTAATACACTACTGCACAACAGACAGTCCTATAGTATAATATGTAGTATATTATTATATAATGTTACAAATGTACTACAAGTGCGCCTACATATGTTCTTTAGGCTTTCTCCCAATCGCTGCTGAAAAGTGACGAACTTGTTCTAATCGTAGTATCACAAAGGTGTGTATACACTAGGAATTTTGGTTTAAGGTAAAACGACAGGGTTCCGGCGCAAGAAATGCGTATATAAGAATTTTTGAGTTTCGACCGTTCGCAATTGTCGCCAAAAAAGTGTTTGGGGTCGTTGACACTACTGCTACTGTATGACATTCTTAACGCGACTGGTTAAAAAAAAATACAAAACTTAAACTGCAGGTCGGTAGTCTTTTTATTTTGTCTACTCTAGAAATAGAACGATTTTCGACCATATGCGTCGCAACGTTATATAATATTATTATACGGCTTTTCGTTTTCCGCCCGCCACCACACATTGCACCATTACGACGCTATTGTTGTTCAGCTTTTAGAAAGTCATCGACCGTCGTGTATACGCTTTTATTAATTGATAATATATATCATATATATGCACATAAATATTTTATTTCCTCCACAGGAGATAAAGTAATAATATTATTGAATGTAGTTATTACTAATAAATTATAATTTTTAATATTATATTAGCTGCTTTGAATCCGTAGAACGCATTTTTGAAAAAAACTGTATCAAACGTACCGAAAAATACATTGTGTATTTTATATTAAGAGGACGCTACACTGCCAATAAATTATTTGTAAAAACTGTTTTATGTGGGAAAGAAAACTACTCGAATTATTTTATTAATTTTCACTATAAAAAGAACTGAACTATGCAATGTCGTTTTTATTTTGTTGATATTACCAATACAAGAAACTGCTCTCATTGTTTTAAAATATGTTGTTTTTATGCTTTTCAAACTTAAATAAGAATAGCTTTTATTATATCTGTTTTATTAAAACGACATTGCACAGTACATTTCTTATTATGTTGGAAAATTGGTTTCTTAACTATTATTGTATCATTCTTAGTTCTTTCCTGTGCAAAGCCATTTTACGATAAACATGTTAACTGTAGATAATATGACTGTATCAGTTATCTGTGTTTGTTCCGATGTTCTCTTTCGCAGCAATATATCGTAAATTTGGTTTGAAAAAATTCAGTGGTGGCGTATAACAACATAATATTTTACGTCATGTCCATATAGCCATATAATATCTGCACCCCGAAAGTCAGGTTTTTTAATTAGATTTGTTCACACGATAACACAATCAATTATTGTATGACTGTATATTAGAACAGCATAGTATTAGTTATTTCATTATTTTTTCGAATCTTCTACTTTATATATATTACATAGATATCTACATAGAGACTATCTTACATAGAGACCTCAGAAGGTATACTGTAAATTATATTTGTATTTTTTTTTTATTGATGAAATGTTTTATTATTTATTATTAACTTAATAATATAATTAAATGTTATAACTTATAACAATATATATAAAAAAAATGGTACAAATTATGACTTGAAGAGCTTGAAGAAAAACTATTTTTTTTTTATAATTTTTAAAAACTCGTTCATTTTTACTGTCATAATATGGAATAGGTACAACTAACTGCACGAACATAGTTTCGTCGATGAATATACAATATACATGCATAGATAATCTCTATATTATAGTGTTCGAACGAGTATAATTAACGCATACTAATAAATATGCGATTGACGATGTGATTTTGCTGGTCAAGCTAGTGAAATAATAACCAATAAAACGCCTGCCCGTTTATCGAAAATCGTTTCTGTATAATATTTTAGACGAAAGTAATATTGTGTGAAATTATTTATCAAGTAGGTATAGGTTATTATAAACAGCTGTTTAAATAAGCGGCATGGACGTGTTCACGTGCGGTAAGAACTATTCGTAAAGTAAAACGATATAATATCATTAGATATTAATATATTAACATGGCTTTTGTATGAATGCGTAAATATTTATCATCGACTCGTGCCAATGAACTCATAAAATAGTATGTATATATAATATATGTACCTATGTCGACTCCGATTGTTTCAAATGTTAGTGTATCGGTGTTTGAGTGAAAGAAAAAATAATTTTTCCATACTCCGGTTTTAGGTTTGGTCAGAGTGGTATTTATAGCGGTTGTGTGTCTTTGCAAATTATTTACGGTTTAAATCGATTTTCGAACGTATTGTAAACTGCAACCGGTCGACTATGGTTGTTTGGTGGACTCGGGAAAAACTAAAAACAAGATAAATTATGATCATAATTATATATTGTCTTGTTGTGTGCAATGTATTAAATAATATTAATTATTATAAATTATATTATATTATAAACACACTGTGACGACAACAACAACCCGGTGCCCCCAGTCTGGGAAATCCCCCATGTGACCAGCTTAGATAGTACGAGAAATTACCGCCGCCGAGTCGACGACCATTTATCATTAGATCCGCGTGAACAGGGTGCGCGCCCTCTTTTTTCTCTCTTTCCTTTAGCGGCCCCCGACGTATATAATATTATATATATATACGTATAGAACACGTTATATATTATATTCGTGTGTAAAGAGACGCTATATTATAACCCCTCCGAGCGAGAGTGCAACGACCCTAGGAAGGTTCCGCCACCCCTCTCTCCGACTATATATACATGCGACGCGTACCGTATTACAAATCCGTCGGGACGCCGCCGGGTGTGCCCTTTCGGGACGACGACGAGTACGTCGAGAATGCTGCGCGCGCGTTTTCATTCACTCGCCACCGTCGCACATTCTTGTCCGTTCGCGCCGCTGTTTGCACAGAGAAACAAGACGACGGCGACGACGAGAGAGAGATACAGTTATATGAAGAAAGAGGGAGAGAAATAGATATATAGATAGATAGAGAGAGAGTGTGGCGGTATTATTTCGCATTCCTCGGTGTTATAAGAGCGGAAATTCTTCATAGAAAGTCGGACACCGCCGCCGCCGTACGCGAAACAATGGACGAGAGTCTGCGGTCGCGACGTTTTTACATCACGAATGTGTGCGAGGCGGACCGTCTGGGCCGGTGTGCCGTGCGTGCAGACTGCAGACATACAGTGTTATATACAATACACACACACACACACACACACATACACCCCGCGACAGTGGCATGGTCGTAATAATACCTATATAATGCGTTTTTTGTTTTAAGTCATATATATATATAAATAATATGTTCAATAATAATAATAATATATGGTACGTCGTGTACGCGCGTTATGTGATGTGTACAGGCGCCGCCGCCGCCGAGGTCAACAGCCTATAGCTCCGTGAGTCACACCACCGCGTCGCACAAGCACGCCGCCTCGTTTCCAGTGACTCACACACGTGGTGGTGCGGGGCTTTCGTACTAGAAAACCGCCCCGGATGGCATAATTTTTTAAAACCAAATCACCCGGCATTGTCGCCGCCGCGACTACTCGTTAATACGCGTCGTACCGATTTCTCTCGATATAATAACATAATAATAATAATGTAATATGATGGAGGGTTGCACAACGATGTATACGATTTACGATTTCGGCGGTATGCTCTACATTTGAGCGAGTATTAATTAAAACGATGATTGGACGGCTTCGGCAGTCCGGCGGCTTTCGTTCTCCGTCGTCGGCGGTCTAGTGAACACGGTCGAGGGTTAGAACGCCTGCCAATTATTGCTGCGTTTACGTGTTACAGCATAGGTATATTATATCATATTGTTATTGTATCTGTATTATACGGCATCCGCGTGTTTTGTCTGAAATTAACTGTTTGACGAGGAAACCTTAGGAGATCGCCGCGCCGCTGTTATACACGATTGGCGTGTGATATTGTCGTGTACACACCCCATGCGGCGGCGATCGACCGTTCGGTTTTAGAAACCATGTGTATGCCACGACATCATATTATTCTCGTCGAGACTTGTATTTCGCGGAAAATCCCACCGGGCGGTGGCTGCAAAATCACCCAAAACGTTTGTGTCAAAAATCAACAAGTCACGGAGGTGGTAGTGGTGGTGGCGATGGTTGGTGGTGGTAGTGGCGGCGGCAACCGACGACCTTCGGCAGCGCGTGTGTCCGTGAATCATATTGTTATAACTCTCCGGACGAATATAATAACAAAAATACTTGTATACGTAGTTTAAAAACTCGCCCGGGCACACACGACAATTATTATTGGTAACAGTGGCCAATGTGTTTATGTTTACAACGAATCTCGTATTGCAAACGGATACTACGTACCGGCAATATTACAGTACAAACTACAAATGTATGTATTATATAATTTAATAACAGTATCCTTCCAACCGTCCAAACGGTTCACACCGCCTACAATGATTTTGATTTCTAAATTTATAGCGGTTTGCGGAAACACGTGTTTGATAATAATACATTACCTATCTATTACCTAATTGTTTCCAGTTGTACACTGCATACATTATCGTAATAAAATAATAATAATAGTTGTATAAGTATATATTATAATATATATAAGTGATTGGTATGTAGTTTATTGTATTAGATTATTTCCACGTTTCAGTGTTCTCTTAAAAAAAAAAAAACCTTTTTGTTTGACGTTTGTATTCTTCGACCACTAGTACTTTCACAATATTGTAGTATTTTACGACCTTCTTGGAGGTATGGTTCAATGTAGTCACTTACGTCCGTTCATTTCAAATACCATTCATTTCAATTAAACATAATATTTAAAGAATCGGGTTTGTAATCGTGTTATCTGTAATGTTATAACCTATTGGTAGGTATTATAATTGATAGTACCTACACTTACTATAAGCACGTCTAAAATTCCTAATTATTATTGTCTGATGATAAGTAAACGTAATCAATGGTTATAACTAATAACTAAAATGTTCCTTTTATTATTATTTTTGTATCACGATACGGGTATCACGTGTCCGTTTCCCGGCATTATGATAGTCAAGAGTTATTTAGAACGATGTCCAGTGGTGAGTTTTGGATAACGTGTAATAAGGTACGTAAAGGTATAAGGTAGAATGTATAGATAAATCAAACGTGTGCTGAAAATAAAGAACTACGTCTGACATTCATAAATTTCACTCGGTATCCTATGGTAGTATGGAAGTGGTAAGGAAGAAGCGGTGCACGCACGGAGTTATCTTTTAAAATTATACTATGCGCGATTCTCTCAGAAATTTTCATTCACAAATCCTGTCGGTGTATCCCACCCTTGAATAATAAAAATAATTTCACTCGCTCGATTACGCGTTGTATTATAATCTCGAGCGAACTAGTGTGCTCCGGGAACGGTGGCGACTTCCGATTCGTTTCCGTTTATCGGTAAGCGAGACGGACTACGTGGGAATAAAAAAGGAGAATTATGCGGAACCAAGAAATACGGAGAAGTGAAAAATTGTAAAAAACGAAAAGAAACAAAACAACAATTAATAGAAACCGTACGGATAGAACGGAATGCGTGTCTTACAAAAGAGAATAACCGTTTTGGCGGGTACTTTGAACGGAGGATCCACACGGTCGGCGACGGTGGCAAACGCGCCCCGCGCGTCGGCGCGTGTGTACACACATATAACGCGGCCAGGTCCGTACGCGCCGCCGCGGCGGTGGGGGACTTTTGCCCCTCCCCCACCGCCTCCCCCCTAAATAGCCTTCGACTACGTCGCCGTCGAGAGTGCGTTGAGCTCGATCGGAGGCGACCACCGGCAGACGGCAGTCTACTACAGTCAGTATTCGAATACCACCGTTCGCGATCGTTCGAGTTTAGTGAAGTTTCCTATCTAGACAAATTTATTATTTTATCAATCTTCGGAACTATAATAATATTATTCTTTATTATTATAAATTCCAGTTCGCATGTACAAGTCTTGCGAACACCATACCCGTGTGTATACCGATCAGGTTTTTATTTTGTGATTTTCAACAGACCCTCAGTTTGTTTTTATTGTTATTTAAAATTCGTGTATTATACACCGATAGCAATAAGGGATAAAAAAAAATATCACCTACACTACACTTCATCAAAATCAACTCATCACTCGTGAGAATCACGTCGTCACGCCATGGTGAGACGCCGTCGTCGCTGAGTCCGTTTCGCCGCTTTCCGCCCGCGCCGTTTACTGCGTAATGGATACCAAGACGTCCACCTATCATCTAACCCATCACCACCATCATCTACACCAGCAGACGAAGAAACAGACTTCAGCCGCAGCAGTCATCGTCCGGTCTCGTCCAGTGCAGTTCGCACAAACATTGGCCAGGGTGTTCCGTATCGGCCGCAAAGAGAAGATATCTAAAAAAGCCGCCAACAAGGTATGTGGGCAAGATGACCGATAATAATTAAACATTTTCCCACTCAAAGTAGTTTTTCACCGTTCTCGGGGTTGCGCACGTGTGCCCACTTATAACGTGGTTGAAATTTTTCACGCCCCGCATGAGTTCATATTTTTTCCTCCCTGTTTCACCGCCCTCTGAAATCCAATGGCTAGAATGTGCGGCACCCTTGACGACAGTCCGCGAAGGCGCTTGCGCTTGCGCCCGCGCTTTCGCCTACACACCGTCGTCGTCCGTAACCCTTCGCGCTTATCGTTACGTCACACCGTGGCATGTGACGTATGTAAACATTACCGGATGCTGTCTAGGTGGCCGGTTCACCCCCAGTATCGCAGGAATGTTCCCGGGACGTCCAGATATCGATTATTTATTTATCCTTTCCGTATTCTTTTCGGTGTTACTCACAACTTTTCGAGGGAAAAAAATGCAATAAACCTTTGACGATACGTTTGTTCCGGAGGGATGTGGTTTGACCTACTGGCCCTCTTACGAGTTCCCCGCGTTCGCGCGTCTTCCGTCCCATCGGTTGCGCGGGCGGGTGGTTTATCGATTATGAAAAATGTGTCGTTTACGCTCATACATACTTATAGGCCTCGTGTGACTAGATATCGAAAACCTATGCTCCGACAGGACCCGTAACTGAGTACGCGTCTCGTGCAACAACGTGCAAGGAATGCGCGTTGTGTAATATTCTAATAATAATAATAATAATAATAACGATCGGCGCGCGTGCATGCGTGTGTATCACCACCGCTAACACCGTGGACAATGACCCACATACCGAAGGAACGAGAAACGCGACCGCCGCTATTTTTTTTTTTCACTGCCGACATAACACAATATTTATGTACCTCATACTTACGTCCGGCCGTAGGGGTTTTTCTTTCGCTCCCCAGATCACTACCATCGTTACTCGTATTGTGTACGATCGAAGGGTGTCTATGCTTTTTTTTCCTTCAAATAGTTTTTATTTTCCTCACGATGTTGTGAATATTTTGATTATTCACAGAGATCGCGAATAATAGGTAATAATAACAATAATAATAATAAAACCATTATCATTACGAAATAACGGTGGAGCCGTCTGGCGGCCCGTCGTGCCTCCTCCGGCGGAACAATTTCGCGGTAAAAATGGGTCGTGTTGTGTCTACGACTGAGAGAGATATTATTAGATATTATTATTATTTCGTACAACAGACGGAGAGAGGTTTTGCATTTTACGTTGCGAATCATCGCCATACGACACTGCGCGCGTCTCCGTGGAGGGGATGAACGTCTGGCTTGGGGGGAGGGGAAAATCGTCTGGTTCCTCGACGGGAGGAGGATGGGCGGGGTGGGCGTCGTCGTTGAGTGTCCGACGCGCGCGGGGATCTCCGTTCGCATCGAGCAATTTATTGTTGTTGTTGTTGTTGTTGTTGTTATCATCATCATGGTCGTCGTCGTCGTCGTCGTCGTCGTATACGACAGCAGCCGCAGACGCAGACGGCTTAGCCAGGTGCAGGCGGCGGGCCCGGTGCGCGTATGTTGTGCCGCCCTGTCTCGATCGCTAAGCAGTAGTAAGCGGCGTCGGCGGCGGCGGACAACAATAGGGGCCGAATTCGTTTTTCTTCCCGGCCGTCGCTGATCCCTAGGCCAGGTGCGAGCGAGACAGCGGCGGTGACGGTGATGACTACCCAGACTACGCACCGTACACCTGCTTTCACCGGCGGCGGCGTATTGCACGCTTTCACTAATGCGTTTTCGCCTATAGAAGAAATAACACGACCGACGACGGCGGCGCGCATATGCACGTAATTTGCGCTTTTGCGAACGATATTAATATTACATTGTTGTTATTACGTGGACGTCCGCCGCTGTCGATAAAAACAAGAACGAACTATTTTCGGTGGGAAAAACCGGTGTTCAATGAGTCGGACTCACAAACGTGCGCGTGCACGCACGGCCGATGGCCGCCGTAGTTGTGTATTATACATATTACCGCGTAAATATATATTATTATTATTATTATTACCGAAGAAAGAGAGGGAAAAAAACGCGGGCTGCGCGGCGCGTGTGTGTGTGCTACTATACTATATTGAGTACAACTACTACTACTACTACTACTATACACAAGGAACCCGCGCGCGCGCGTCCGTGAAGATGGCATTGAACTTGTCGTCGACCCCGGTGGCCCTCCTCCTCAACGCCGCCCCGCCGCCCCAACAGGGCCGTTGACACCGCCGCCGCCATATGTCCTTGCGTGCGGCGGCGGAATCGTCGTCGTTGCAGGGTGAACAGCCGCCACCGACGCTCGCCCCGGTGAGGGGGAACAAACGACGAGCCCGGTAGGTGCTCCGTCGGTGTCCTTGACGCGTTGCGTACGCGCGTTATATAAATACAAGGATCCGGTGTTATTGTACGAAACGAGTTGCGCGAGAAAACGGATTTGCGAAAAAAAAAATATCGTAATCCCTACCACACCTAATCGTTATTGTCGTTAGAGCACGCGTGTAAGACGGCTACGTGTTTAGTAAGTGGGGACGTTTTAGGAGTGAAATGTGTATGAGCGAAAACTTTTATTTGTTTCGAATCGCCAATGGCGACATGATTGGTGCGGACGTGTCTCTCGAAAGTCGGCCTCGTCGACTTGTAAACAAACCGTAAACAACGGAACAACAACAACGACGACGACACGGACACACCGCTCTGTTGTCGACGAGACTGCCTTGGGCGTTGGCAAGGTCGCTACCACCACCATCACCACCACAACCACCACCGCTATTGCCACCAGCGCCTCTGCTGCGGCCGTCGTTCTTTGCACATCCGGAGAACAATATTATTATTTATAATATTCAGTCTAAGAGAGCATTTTTTGAGGTCGTCGTTGTTGTTTCTTTTAGTTTCCTGTCTCTACTGTTCTATCATGTATATATTCTATTAAGCTTCGTATAATCGTCTCCGTGGTTTTTCCAACGATAGTTTCCGTTTTATCGTCATCGACGTCATCGTCGACTTTTTTTAATCTGTTTTTTATTTCGGCGTGCCCAGTCCGTATAACACCCCCGCTATCTCGTGTGGCGTCGGTACTTTAAAGCGCGTCCGGTTCGAGACGATATTTGTTACGTCACACGCCGCCGCCAACGGATCCCCGCGAGAGATAACGCACCACAAATTGTTGAATGACGCAATTCGGATGCACACACACCACCACTGTGTACACTCTACAAAAACGTGTGCGTGCGTGTGGTTTCCGATCGCGTCAATGTTTTGAATGAAATGCGCCGCCGCCGCCCGCGATAACAAACAATACTCACACATACATAATCGAAACTCGGGCGTCTGGCGCACACGCACACACACATACACTTGGCGCTTTCGGTGCCGCCGAATTATAATGATTATTATTATTGTTTTTTTTTTTTTTATTATTATTTTATCTCTAGCTGCATACCAGTGTCACACAAACGATGTATAGTCGTTTTTTTTATTCTGTTTTATAATTAATATTTACGAGGCGGACGTTTTTATACAACACACCGCCTCTGTGTATCAATGTAGATAATACAACTGAAGTGTATCGTGTGTACGCCATTTTTATAAATTTGTTTTCGATCGGGACGCCTAGTAACGCGACACACGTCGATGGATGGACGACATACGATAACATTATAATAACAAACGAAATAAAGGATTTATTCTGTGAATTGGATAAATGTATAATGCGTATAATGTCGTTCATGCCTTTCCTTGAAGTTAAAACCTTTAAAACGAGATTTTCCAAAGAATAAGGTCATATTGGTTTTACTCTTTAATATCGATTCTACCACCTTTTCCTACCCCCGCTACCTGTAAACATACCCACACAAAACCCACCCGTCGTGTTGTAGTCAAGTTTGTGGATTTTTAAAAACCTTTATATATACATAATGTATTAAATCTGAATATACACAGAATTCATCGAGCCCCGTAGCACACTCTTCCCTTCCAAGCTATACCTGTGACCCACCACAGGCCGCCACTCGACCGTCTGAAAATCTTATCGATTTATGCAATGTACACTGTATTATAACGAATAACATTGCCCAAAATCCACAGCTTGTCCGTTGTCGTCATCGTGTACAACAACAATAACAACAACAACGATATTATGTGGGTGAAGGTTGTGCGCCGCCCCCACCGCTGTTGAAACTGTTTGTACGCAAAATAATATCATACCATTATTGTATAATGGTAATATTATGCGCGCCGATTACACAGTGAAGCTTGTAGTATAAATAGGTAATATGCGATTATTTTTTCTCCTATCCGAAACAGGAGAAACAAGCCTAATGTCACGTCGTCGAGTGCGGGCGGTAACGCAATCGTAATTAATTGCAAAAAAACCAACATAATAGCCAAGTCGAGTTTTACTGCAAAATTTCACTAACTAATATATAGAATATATATATATATATTATTATACGACTGTCGAGTACGAATGATATAGGAAGTAACAACAATAGTATAATATAGCAGCGTTTTTGTTTGTGCGATCGGTTGTTTACGTCGAGCCGCCGTCGGATTTCGAACGCTCGGAAAATATAGGTCAACCGTTGCATTAATATACATACATAAAACGACCGACCTATATATACTATTGGACGGGTGTTGGAGAGTGACGAAAACTGTTTCAAATAAAAAGTTTTACGATGAAACAGCTACAGTGTGTTGTGGTGTGTGTATTTAGTGTTATGTACTGTGTACAGGTGTAGCGAAATTTAATATTATTTTTATTATCATAACGACCGGCACGTGGAGGAAGGCAACGGCATTCCCTTCTGCTCTCTCACTTCTCTGTCGGCAATCACTATGAGCTCATATTATGCACAGGCGGCAGTGGCTGTAAAAAAAACAGCCTTTTGGCCTGCCACCAAAACGCGTAACATATAATAATCATCAAAAACAACACACACACAAGCACGCACATACCGAGACGACTGGATGGCTAAAAAATATCGTTTTTCCCTTCTCCATCGACGACCTACGTTCGTAAAAAACGTGTAGAGGCAAAATCAAATTTGACGGTGTATAGTGCAATATAATTTGTACTCTACATAGTACATACATTATACACTTATGATTATGCGAGCGCGTAGTTCCGGATACCCCTAACACTCAAGTGGGTGTGTAGTGGAGGGGGTCTAACCGAGGTCGTCGTCTTTGCGAACGCAGCTTCCCCGGGGTGTTTGGATGGAGGGGAGAGAGATTGTTGGGTGTCCGCCGAAACACGAGGCGATTGGCAATATTGCGTGATGTACCGTAGAGTCCTCTGAGTCGAGTAGTCGTGCGGATATAACGGGTTTTCCGTGTTTGTGCGCTTAAAAATAAAAACGTGTTGCCGGCTCGCGTGTGGCCCACCAAACGAATTCCGATCGAACGATTTATAATATTTTATATAATAGGTATATGTACACCGACGAAACGGATGTTGTACTCCGGTGGGGCCGTGTGATTTTTTTCGACGAATTTTTTCCATCAGTTTCCTCGTCTTCCCGTCCGATACGCGGAAAATGAATCGGAATCGCGGTGTACGCGATCATTATATACAACGTCCGTGTACGTCATAATCTACGACATCGGGCGGGCGGACGAGTGGCAGAGGATTATAGGGTTGTTTTATTTATTCCCGCGTCGGCGGCGAGTACACGCCGAATCCCACGCAATTACGTCACGGGCGCGCGCCTGTGTTTCTGGTGTAGTGTAACGCACCAACGAAAACGCCCGCGACACACTGACATCGTTGTCGTCGTCCTGCAACAGAGCGCCGAGCACCAGTAGTAGTTGATATCGCGCGTCGTTGTGCAATAATATTGTCGCCGCCTCTTCAAAAACCTCTTCACTTCCGTACGTAATGCATCATAATACTTTACTACCTACCTACTATATAACTGAATAATAATAAATTAATATTGTCAGTATTTTTTTTTCTTTCTAAAATTACTTATAATTTTTTTTTATTCATAGACTGTTAGATCTCTGGCTCTCTCTCATCTATCCCTTCCCGCGTATTCGTATATATCGTTCGTCGACATTTCGTCCGTGCAGCATGCATTCCGCACAGGACATCGCCCTGCGGGTGCGTGCCTACAAATCGTGCGTACGTAAACCCATATATATATATATACACTATATATTTCTCGATACACCTATATACATGTGCGTATACATAGCCGTTGCCGCCGTCGTATGGAAAAGTATGTGATGTGATCGCGGGTGGCCGTCGCCAACAGCAGCAGTAGCGGCAGCGCCTCGCGGCGTACATAACATTTTTATCGTTCCGAAATAGAGAATCGCGTGCGGGTCCGGCGCGGCGTGTCTGGGCGGCCGGGCCGAGCCGAGCGTGTTTGGCACGGCACACCGTCTGGCCCGGGTCACAGGGTCGCCGTCTGATAGCCGTCCAAAAGATGCGGTTCTAGCGCCCTCCGTCGCGCTAAAAAAAATCGTCTCGTCGTCCTCTCGTCCCCCGACTTGACGCCGTTGTGAAATAATATTGTATTAATGCGGGTATATATATAGATCGCGCTGATCGTCCGGTCAGTGTTGACATTTAGTTTAGACCCTCCTCTCAAAAAAAAAAAAAATAAAAAAAAAATAGCTTTTGTATACAACGTATGTGAGAAACGAAACACAATAATATAATATGAAAGCTTTTCACATTATGTGTTGCGTGATGTGTAAAAACCCGTGTGTACCTACTTTCCATATTACAATATTCTCCTCGCCCAACGCCATCCGGAAACGACTCGCATATTATTAATGTTATGAACCATTATAATATATACATAACTTTGCCGCCATGTGCTATGGTCGCAACCTTGCAAACTATGCGCCGAAGCCGCCGAGTGCATTTCGATCGTCGCGTATTCTGTTACGTAAACGCTTCGTTATAATGTGCACGATTTTCAAACAAAGGGCGCGTATCGGGTGCCGAGCATATGCTGCATAGTCTCATTGATGTCGACGATACGGTTGCTGTAACCGAGTCTTTTTATTCAGTTATTATTATTATCATTATCGTATAATAAATCTGGTTTCTATATTATTAAATATTAACACGTTTAGCTAATAAACATTTGCAAAGACAACGATAGTACGATTTTTTTTCGTGAATTTTACAGTTATGTCTCTTTTTATTTCTTTTTTTACATTACATTTAGTATTTCGGTCGTCGTCGTCGCCGCCGACGTTGGGCGGAAAGAGATGCTCTCTGATGTTGGGCGACGTGCCAAATGACGTCAGAGGCCTCCGTAACTATCACTGCCGTCACCGGTGTAATGTTTTTTTAAGTTTAATTTGTGTGTATGTCGGGTGGAGACCACGGCGGCGGGTGTTAGATTTTGTCGACGATCAGGCCGATCTTTCCGCGTGCACATCGTAACTCACGATTTTTTTTTTGTATTATTTCAGTTTTGTATATACATATAATAGTATTATATTGTCTTCTTTTTCTTCACAGATAGCAGCAGCTAAATCGTCCTCCACCGCCGCGTTTCACCACCAACCGCAGCAGCAAATCGTCGTCATGCCGCCACCTCCGACCATGCAGACGTCCACGCCATCAACACCGTCAACTCAGACCACACAGACATCCCAGGTGGTACAAGTCAACGGTGGTAGTCAGTCTATGACTGCCAACATGATACCAGTGACAAAACGCAATCCAAAAGATTACATTTTTGGAAAGGTCATCGGCGAGGGCAGTTATTCAACTGTAAGTATTAAAATAATAACCGCTGTCCGCTACAATATAATATATTAATTAATAAAAGATTAATGATGATATCACGATCCACGGCCATTGTATCATTAGATCCACTGTATTTCCTCCATAAAATTACTGACCCGACTGATATCAAAAATCACCAACATAATATTGTAAAGTAATATATACATTAGCCAACAGCGCACCACCTTGACGATCACAAGTTTTTTGTGTAGGTAATTTGTTTATTATTATACGCTCTCCACAAACAACACCTACGAATGCAAAATTCCTTATCGTCATACCGACCTCCGCTAACATAATTACTTGAACGATCTATTTTTATGCTGTTTTTTTACATCGTCGTCGACCTTTCTGCCGGTTCGCCAAACCTATTATCATCGACACGCGCCATTCATTTCGCACAGTGGTGTGAGTGTATGTGTGTGTGGACCTTACGTAGTCGCACATGCTTTATTCTATCGGGTAAAAAAAACCATTTCTCGCGTCCGAAAACATTGTCGTTGTCGCCATGTTACCAACCCGTATGTCCTCAAAAAGACCTTTGACTCGGGTATCGTAATAGTGTATTACCTACCTATTGGTTAGGTATATACGTTGTAACACGTTCGGCGTAAACTCATTGACCTTGGCTACGACTGTTTTTAGACCGGTTCAGTGACCGACGTGTTATCATCATCATCACACACACAACACTATAAATACAGCAGTATTATAATATTGTTTATTATCATAATATCGTTCTTAACGCGTACGTTAAATGTCATTGTTTTTATCTTTCCAGGTGTATTTGGCCAAAGACATACATACAAATCGCGAACATGCAAGTGAGTGTCAATTTGATATGTTTAATAACACATAAACAATGTACAAATATTATAACATTATTGTCTATTGCTACCACTTCTATGATTATAACCAGAGTTAGATTCAATAAATGTGTCAATTGGGAAAATATAGCTACTTATTAACTACGTGATACTGATACATGTCTGAGAACGAGTACGAATAATGGTGGGATGATGAAGTGTCAAACATTATTAGATTTGCCAACACGCGCGCGTTCATTTTTACTGCATTTTATCGAAATAAATTTCACGACCTCAAAATTCCGTTATTGTCATATGTGCATACTTTTTTTATAGTCCAATATGCTATATATTACTCAGTACTCGACAAGGATGCGTCTTCCACGTGTCAACCTTCTACGATGTCGGCGTACTGTGTTCGTTTTCGGGCACGTGTATTATTACCCTTGAACAACGGACGTTAACGATGAAACACACGCATATTAGTCAGCTATTAATATTTATACGACTTCTTCGCTTAATTAGTATTGGTGTTAATTTCGGTCGATATTGTTATCGCTTTCTTCTGTATATAACGTCGTCGATGTACTCAAAATATACCTAGCTGACGAGTGTCAACACTTCGTTGCGGAGGGAGGGAAAACCCTCTGAAAAATATGTACATTTGTTATAGTTAGGTATCCCTCCATCCCCGTACTCATAATTATGATCCTTTTTACTATCCAAGTGTACTTTAATAATATAATATATAAATTATGTATATAATATACTGGTGATCATTTTATTGACAATAAATTATGTTTTGATTTACAGTTAAAGTATGCGAAAAACAACAAATCATCAGAGAAAAGAAACGTGAACAAGTACGTCGTGAAAAAGATGCTCTTAATATTCTCAGCAATTCCGGATCCAGTCTTTTCGTCAAGCTGTACTGCACGTTCCAAGACGCTGAACGACTCTGTATCCTTTTCAAACTTAAAATGAATATTAATTTGAACACAAATTCTATGTGTTAGGCATGTATATCTTATACATCTGATTACTTATTTTTGTGGTTTTTTCCTTAACGTTTACTTGTAGACTTTGTTATGTCATACGCAAAAAACGGTGACTTACTACCGTACATAAACAAAGTCGGCTCGTTCGATGCGGCTTGTACGCGATTCTACTCTGGTGAAATCCTTCGCGCTCTGGAACACTTGCATGATCTGAACATTATGCATAGGGACCTGAAGCCGGAAAACATATTGCTTGACCATAATATGCACATCAAAGTGGCTGATTTCGGGTGTTCAAAGATACTCGAACAGCCCGATGCTGTGGACAAATCTATTTTGAATGAAAGCAACCCCCGGCAGCGGAGTAATAGTTTCGTTGGAACTGCCCAATACGTCAGTCCCGAACTATTGACCGAGAAAACGATTTCGCCCAGTTCTGATCTTTGGGCTCTTGGTTGCATTATCTACCAAATGATTGCCGGCTTACCTCCTTTTAGATCTAGGTACGTATATATATTAGAAAATATTCGATATGCATCACTGTTTTCGGTGCGCATTATATATTTTGTTATATTATTATAACAAATTAGTTTATAATAGTAAAAATATTATTTATTAAGTGAATTATTCTTGTGTAGGAGTGAATACATGTTGTTTAAGAAAATTCTGAACCTCGACTATGTATATCCGGATGGATTCAACGCAGACGCCAAAGATCTGGTGCAGAAACTGCTAGTGCTCGATCCAAACGAACGATTGGGCACTAAGGATGAACAACGGTACACTAGCATCCGCTCACATCCGTTCTACAAAGGCTTGGATTTTGACACTTTGCATGTAACAACTCCACCACCTATATACCCTTACCTACCTGGCAATAGCGAAGGTCAAGAACTTCGTAGCCAATATCGAGTTCCTGATCATTTGGAACCGGGCCTGGATGACAAACAACTAACCAGGTTACTGGGTTTGGACGGCCAAAGTAGTTCCACGACCACCCCTGCACCTGCACCTAGACCACGCAAACGGTCTGGCATTCTTCATATGAATGATGAAGAAAAACAACACCAACTACACCAGCAAAAATGTAACAGTAAATGGCATAGTCTGGTAGAGGGAAATCTGATTGTTAAACAAGGACTGGTCGACAAGCGAAAAGTGAGTTCTTTTGTTCAATATGTTATACTGAGGACATTTTATCTTTTTCATGGTATTAATTTGTATCTTTTATTTTTCAGGGTCTTTTTGCTAGAAGACGTATGTTGATGTTAACAATGGGTCCACACTTGTATTATGCTGATCCAGTAACTATGACTTTAAAAGGAGAAATACCTTGGAGTCCACAACTGCGTGTGGAACCTAAAAACTTCAGGATATTTTTTGTTCACACGGTAACTACGATTTATATCTTATAATATTATAATTATATTTTATGTAGTATCTTATAAAAATTAATTCATTTGGTTGTTTCAACTGTGTTGACATTTTATTTTGATTATTTAAATTTTCTTTTACAGCCCAACAGGACTTACTACCTAGAGGACCCCGAAGGTTTTGCGTTGGAATGGTGTAAAGCAATTGAAGAAATGAGAGTTAACACATACGGTGTATCTCCTACGACGTGCGCTTAACAAAACTGTTATTGATATGACTGTCTTTTAGTATAATTTTGACATACACTATAATTCTTTAAATTAAAAAAAATGTTTTTTGATTACAATAATTATTTAATTTTTAGTTTATAATAATATATTGCAGTATTTTGTTTTAATGAAAATGATCTGCAAACATATCTGTGATATTAAATTTTAATTTTAAATAAATTGTAACTTAGCGTGAAACAATGAAATTTTATGTATAGTAATTATAATGATTAAGATTAAGTAATTTATTAATTAATTATATTACATAAAAACGGCTGGTAACACTGCCCCTTGCCCTTGGAACAGGCTGTGCTTGATCGATAAATATCTTTATAGTAATAATTTATTTTAAACATTTTTTTCTTTCTCAAGATCGATTGGTTGTGCTTTTTTAAATTTATTCATTTGTTTATTTCAATTTTCAGTAGTTCTGTTATTATTATTAAAGGTTTCTTTTTTTTATATACATTTTAATAACTAATTTTAAACAATGATTTTAAGTTCTTTATAACTTAGTTAAATTATTCTCATTTAGTGCATTTTAATGAAAAATTCAAGTTACATAAATAATTCTGCGCCATTTGAATTACTATTTTTGAGAAAGAAAAAGTACTAAAATTTTATAATTTATTTTATTATTTTGTATTTATTTATTTTAGCCTTATGTTGTATAATTAACCCATACTCTCGTCCTCTATGGTATAATATTTGTAGAAACTTATCTTGTTATATTTTTTGTGAACACTCACTATTCTAAACACCTTTTATTTGCATGCATGCAGTATTTACTGTGATATATTTATTGTACGTATTCAAACTGAAAAGTAATAACAATACTTGAAATTAGATGAAGATTAATTTTAGTTAATTTTTAAAATAATTGATTTAAACTAATCGAATTAGTTCCTAAAATAAATTGTTGATTAAAATAAATTTACATAGAGTCAAAATATTGTTCTTTTTATTAAATAGCATATTATTATTATATACAGCAGGACACTTATCTAATGTTAAATAAATGTATCAACCGAAATGTCCAATGAACCCTTAATAAATAGTAAAATTGTGTATGATAATTATAATTTCTTTAATATATTTTTTTTTGTAAATTAAATCATAGTTATATATGTATTATGTTGTATACAACACTATAAATTGTTTTATGTAAAGTGTGTGTGTGTTTGTGTGCATATGTGTGCGTGTATATATGTATAACTATGCGTTTAAAGACGATTAAAAAAAAAAATTAAAAAATGAATAACAAGTTAAATTAGTAAAACCGGTGTGTTCATTATGCAATAACCTATTATACCGATACTTGATATACTACCGATACGTTCTAATATTGTAATTAGTTTTTTTTTTTTTTTATTGTAGCTAATAATGAAATTTGATTTTGTCTTATTTCTACATGCTGTGTAAAATGGTGTTGTTCTTTTAGTCTGTAAGGCCCTGAAGAAGCGTATTCGTCTTGCGCCTTGGCAAAATGTTGTTTGAAGTTACCCATCTTTTGAATGAATTAAGTTTAAATTAATAACGTAATTAGTTTAATATTGTATAAGGTAATATAATTGACTAGGAAAAATGAATAAATAAATTATATGAAATTTGAAAATATTAAATGTTGTGTTTTGCTTTCCTACTCTTCTAGTCTTCTCCCTGCGATCCTCCCGTTATTAGTGTATCTAACCCGATGAATCGAACGGATACGAACAGTAAACACGTTGCCTAGCGTATTAGGACCGTCATACCGGAAAAACAAGTAATTTATTGCCCAACTCATGAAGGGAGACAGAGCTGTTATTATCGAACTGTTATTCCGCGAGGAAATAGTACTAACGGGATCGCTCCATACGTCTCTCTGGCTCTTCCCGATCCTTTCAACATATTATTTCTACATACTCGCCTTGCGAAAACAACAATTTATTATATAATATGATATCAGTCGTTGTTCGTGTATATCACGTCGGCGTCGAACATAAACAATTTTTTGCCGTCGCTGTCAACATCGCGGCAGCCGACCGTTCGGCGTATTTTTCTAGTATCGCTGCTAACACGGTTTTCACGCCGTACGCACCCGCGTCAGCTGCATAACTTGTGATCCATTTGTCACTGTGAATCACGTGTTCGGTTAGCTTGCATCCCTTGTCCGCTTCTCTAACCGCTCTGTTCAGTAGGTTAATCTGTGTGTTTTGTAAAGACATTCTATTTATTAATCGTAGCGATACTGGTTAAGAGTTGAAATACATTGGTTAAGGGGGTAACATTATTTCCATTCGACGTAGTATACTATAAAGATTGGCGGTGTATATAAAAAGTATAAATTGATTTAATATTGAAAACAAATATAATTTGTCATCTGAAAAAAAAGACTAATCAATGAAATTAATCATACCCAATCAATCAAAATGCGATCGTTGTTCATGATTAATTTTGTTTAGCTTCATTTTACATAACTATAAAGTATGTATGTTGCGTATATTATGTTTATATCATTATATTGACCAGTATTACAGGTATTGTTAAATTCAATGATGCTATATTTTTTACATCATTCTTTATCATTTAACAATCCGACACTGCCGATATCAAACTTAGGAATCCGACGTTTTGTCAATATCATGTTACGTCCATTGTATTATTCCGACGTTTTCAAAAAACCGTTTGTGGAAAAATCATCAAATTCCCCCCTCCGTCGCTACGATTCCACCTACACTGCCGATCCGCGGGGTAGACCCAATCCAACGCCACGATAACGCCCGCACTGCCGCATAACTGCAGACGCCATCGAACGTGTCATTGCAGGCGCGCGACTCGGGACTTTGTAGCGTGGCATACGTTTGGCGATATGTAGTCGGAATTTTCCCGACGCCACCAACGCGATAATACAATAAATAACAGTAAAAATAATAGCGTCGTTCGCACGCATATCGCGTGCAGTGTACAGTGTTTAACATGGACAGCTGTATGATAGTATGATATAAAATATTGTGTCTATTATGTCGCGTTGTTGGTTTTCGTTCCGTCAATATTACTATGATATTGTTGTTGTAAATTTAGTGGCGTCAATAACTAACATTTATTTAACAGCTTGCGCCTTCACTCCCCACCTTTTAATGCATACATTTCGTTTAATAATTAAATATAAAACAATTATGAAAATTGACTAATGGAATTATTGAATCTTATTTATATAATAAATAAAGGTAATATTACGTCACGAAAGAACCAAATACGAATTTCAAACATTGATTCCTGTCGTGCACGCCTATCACCATTGGTATAGTTTATACTGATTATTATAATAATATTAATAACAACGAAAAGAAAAGAAATTTAAATATTTCATGATTTTACCTTTCATTGTAATTAGTTTATGCTTAATATATAGGTATCACATCATTATGAAATAAAAAAAGTTATATTATATACTTGCAGGATTTTTATACATTTTAATTGATAATAAGTAATAACCCTTATCTCGATTTTTATTCTCAGACATATGACAAAATTGTTGTATTAAACAAAATAAAAATATAATGAAATAACAGGATGGGCAAACTGTGAATTTGGGATATTTTGAGGTGAGTCGTGGCCCATCCAAAATCAGCTGCCACTACCGATAGCTAGACGTGTCCTGTATCCTTTATGTCGATATTTGTTTTCGGTATATTATATTATGGTTAGGTATTAGCCATTATTAGGTTAGGTAAACTTAATTTTAATTTTTGACATACGTATGAAAACTAATTTCATCATTATAATTATTATATATACTACATTCATTAATTTTAATTTTTAAGTCATTATATTTTATATTATTTTATAAATTTTTATTTGGCTATATGTTATCAAATAAAATTGCAAATTATTTTATTTTTATTACTTTTTCACAGCTGTATATACTATATGATAATTATTAATTTTGTTTTTATTTTTGGATACAATTTAATGTATTTAATAAAATTTGTAAGAAAACTCTTTAGTTGTTTATTTAGGAAAAGTAAGTTTTGGTTTAAAAGGATGATGCCTATGTGAATGGCCGAATGAAAAAAATTATTCAGAAAGATCTAGATTTCTACGAAAATCTGATTCTTATCAAAACCAAACGGGTAATAATCTACATATTTATGTTTGATTGTGTTTTTTATAATACTATTTGTAGATAATAAGTATGACGTCGGAGATATTTTTTATTATTCATTTTTGTTTCAAGCGGCACGATAACTATGTATCGCGTAACAACGTCTCTAATCTCAGTAATATTATAGTGAATTGAAGTGATGTATACGAATACTAACATTTTTTAACTGGTACTGAAACGCTATATTGTAGGACATGTTTTTTAGTATTAATTACCTATATGAATATATTAAAAAAGGTGGAAACTAGAATTTAAATAGAAATATGTTTTTAGTTATACTGCAGTAGATACTTATCGCATCATTTGCTCGAACGGTAGGTATGATTATTAAAAATCACATACTTAACGTGATTTACCAAAAAATACCACAAATATGATTATATTTTTACGAAAAAAAATGTCATTTATCTAATAAATCGCTGATTTGAATTCACATCATCCCCCGCTTCCAATTGTCGAGAAATATTTTAAATTTTACACGCATCATATTATTTTCTCATCGCCGTCTGTAGGGCGTCGCTACAAAAAGCAGATCCACCTACACGTCGTATTGCATATTTCGGACTCCTTAAAATGGCCAGTAACGGCTTGTAGTTTGTATGTACTATCATATGTTTATTGAAAATATGCAGTTTAATGAGTTTAAGAAATGTCGACGATTTGTTTGGTAGAGAATGCAAAGGTATTTCGTCAAATTTTAAAAGCACATTTAATGGTTTTTTGATGAATTCATAGTATATCATTGTTTTTTAATTTATTCAAGTCCGGACTTGAGTTATCAGTTATTATTACTATTAATATTATCCCCTTTATCCGATACTTATACTCAAAAGCGCTTACCGGGTTTTTGGACTTGCGCAGGACGTCCTCCATACCTTGCACGGCCGGAACGAGTGCGTCCAATATGGTGCGGTCGCCGGATTTACGCATGCCGTACGCCTCAACCGCCGCTATGCCGTGGCGTAGGCCGTCTACCCACATAGCTGGTCTGAGGGATGTGCGGCAAGAGAGTTTAGAAAATGACAGTGAGAATGAGCGGAACAAGACGGACAACAGCGTGCCCAAAGTGCCGGCCATGTGGATCTCGAGTAACCGGCCAATCGAGCGTAGTGTGCTTGCAGGGCTGGCCACGTCCACCTTGCCGGCATTCACAGCCGCCTTAATTGCTTCGGCACCACGTCGCCAGTTGCTGCCGCAGTCGCCGTCATCTGTCTCATCCATTCCGTTCATCTGGCTCTCCGTCTCGACGATCCGATTGCACACGTGAACTATACACAGCCCAATAATAATATTTATCAAACGTGAAAAATAGGATTCGATCATGATACCTATACATATATAAAAGAAAAGGTAATGCGGGTGAGAAATATATAGTATTTTATTACAAGGGTAGTTAAATTTTAATGTTTTACGATCTGGAAGTCGATTTTTTCATATGAATCCTTTACTAATTTTTTCAAACTTTTAAATATTTAGTTAAGATAATATATGTTTTATTTTTTATTAAAATGAATAAATATTCAAGAACTATTAAACATTCTACCTATTGAAAATATCAAATAAATAATAATTTTAAATTGTACCAAGGCTAATATTTTTATATTGAACTGCAAAATTTCATTTGAAGTATTTGAGATGTTTAAATTCAATACACAATTTCACACACATTTTTGCCGAATTTAGAACAGTTGAAATTATTAAGTTATCGCAAACTTAAGAAAGTTTGAGAGTTAATTTAGAATTTGGACACTTATGCCTGATTTTTATAATACTGTAGTATATTCATAAAATATTGTATACTTAAAAGTTCCGTTACAAACGGCACTTGGTCTTCGGGCACGATCGGGCTTGGTGGAAAATCGTTGTCATCATCGTCTTCGTCATGGTCGTACTTGTCACCACCACGGACCTTTCCACCCATTCCACCCGTCAGAAGGTCACAGGGGCAGTTTTGGTGGCGTGGAACATATTCGGGCGGGGGATGGTGGGCCAGATCAAGACGCCCGTCTAGGCCGGCGAATGTCCAACCGGAAGCGGATACTGGGAAGTCTAGACAAGCTATCAGTGAGTAGCAAAGGCCACCGTACACACGACTGTCAGCGGTGGCCGAGCCTCGAGCTGCGGCACCCACGTCCATTATGGTCACGGAGAACCCGTAATCCGTGTCGCCGGATGACGGCAACATCCGGCCAGTGTACCACCGGTGCACCGCACGGGCGCCGGTGGCCACGCCGAGTCGACCTGTTAACTCAGCCACGATGGCCATAAACCGCCCGTCCGACATGCCACCCATGTTGTTGACCATGGCCACGATGTCAGCGTCCCGCCAACGCCGGATGATGTGCTGGTCATCGTTGGTAAGTAGGTTCAGCGCGACAGACACCATCTCTGTGATATCCGTCGTCCGCACTGTCCGAATTTCGTTCCTGCCATTCGCGTCCGTGCCCAACAATAACATGTTTTCTTCACTTCTACGCAAAACGTCAGACTTGAGAATTACCGACAAATATTATTGTTTGTTTGGTATATGTAAGTGGTTATATATACATTAAACAAAAGCACACTTGTACAACTTATTATTACGTTTATTCACATGCCTACGTTTTTTTCTTTTTTTTCACATTTCGGATTATTTATTTTTCAGATATTATTGTTATAAAATACATTTACAATTTTAACCTCACGTAGTCACGTAGATAAATAATTTTAGATAGTACGTTTATAATTCATTTATAAACAGCGAAAAGCCGATAACGATAATATGGTGTGGTATATGGACAATTTTTTTTACTATACTCTTGTACCTACAAATAAATAAACGGCTTAATATAATTATTATACTTTACTGGAAGTTAGTTATACGAACAAAAATAACAATTATTAAATACTCAGAAGATAGTACTAACAAAATAATTAATAACTTATAATATAATATAATATAATGAACTATATATTAATTGATTAAAATTGTAATTATTATGGTAGTAACTACAATTATATATAATTGTCTTTATGAAAATATGCCATTAATTAACATTATAGATAAAGCTATTATTGTATTAAAACAGTAATAGTGTTAATGTTTCTGTTACCTAATATTTAAGACTTATATTATTAATGAAGTTTAACTAAACAAGTTTTACATAACGTTAGGTATAAATTTTATTTCGACAGACAAGAAAGCCAAATGCCAATTATTAGCGTAACCTGTCATATGGTTCCATACTATTTTTAATATTTAAAACATGTTCAGCAAATTTGTAGTGTACGCTAAGTTATCGAAAATACGTAATTTATGAATGGATTAATAATAGTAAACGCATGGAAGTGTTTAATTATAAGACATTAGGCAAACCAACCATCAAAACGTATAATCCATATTTTATGTGTTGTCGGTTTTTCGTGTAAATACAAACGATTGAGATTGTATTGTTCTCGGGAAATGGCGTGTTATAGTTAAAAAATTCAAATTTCTATTTTATCTCGAGACTAGTGACGACTTATTGTAAGAAGTTCAGTATAGTCTGTTAAGTAAGTGTTCAAGTGCGCATACTTGAAGGACGTGTCGGCGTGTGCGAAATAAATACGAATTGTGCATAGTGTGCTGTACAATACGCAAATGTATTACTACCAAGTCCTATTACTTAATACCTACCAATATTGCTGTAATATGTGATTAGTTATAAAATTGACACGCCTATTAGACATATGAAAAGAACAATCCATGCAGATTATAAATGCACTACTTATATAATATGCATTTGGAAGTATAATAAAGACAACAGGTAAGTGTAAAGCCGGGTTTACTTTACATCGCGTGTCGTGTCATGTTCCATATATTTAATACATGGATATATAACAGAATTTTGGTAACTCCATATTATAAGCATTCCACTCTATACGATACGGTGTAGTAAGATCTAGGATTTATGATCCTCGATCATGGTATAGTCTTATACATATATGATATATATGCATACTCGCTGCTGGCATCTTCGCGGTACGTCCGCTTTCTTGAACCAATCACTGCGTTTACTGTGGCCATGCGGTCCATAGACAGACGTTGACACACGGCAAAAATCTTGGTCAGGACATGGCCACCGGCTGCCAAGGCTCCGGCGATTTTGCATATCAACACTATGCCCGCAGCACCACGTCGCCGGCCACCAGCAGTTGACTGACTTCGGATAACATCATCGCCGATTGCCAACAACTAGTTAATTAATAAAAATATTAATTCATATTTAATATTAATTGTTCATTTTATTCCATTTAGCAACTAATATTGTTCGTGATTCGCATTAAAGTGTTCAATGTAAAGTTATGAGTATAGGTAATATTATGTTATAGGTGACAACTAAACGTAAAATAGATAATCTGAATTATCGATGCCTTATTAATTTGGAATTTAAATGCATTTTTACAGTGTATACACTATACACATATGTGTAACAAAGATGAATGAGGTAGCGTGAGGTTATATTAAAAAAAAAAAAAAGATTGGTAGTGTAAATATATATACTACAAATATTTGTCTTATAAAAATATTTTTAGTTTTATATATTTTGAAAAATTAGAGAGAAGGAGGAGAGAGGTGTGCACCAATAACCTCTTATGTATAAATCTGAAAATAAATTTATGTATATTATAGGTATACAGCAATGCAAGCTCGGATTAAATACTGCGGGTGTCGCCGATTTCCGTCAAAAATAAACTTTTCGTATTCCCCTAAATTAAGAAAAATTATTTATTTTTCCGCCAGTTATAAAAGCTATAGAATCTTAAAGTTTGAGAACCTTATACGCAAAGATTTAATAATATTATATTATTGTATATTGTAAAAATCCATATAATATTAATATGTATAAGAACGAAAATAATATAGGTAATTTAAATTAAAAATAATAATTAATAACAGACTGTAATGAATACGATTAAATAACAAGAATTGTTTAAAGTACCTAATTAAATTTAAATAATCGTTTAAAATAATATCTATGATTATGATAACATCGTAAACATTGTTAATGATTTTTGTACTAATATAACGCAATTTGAAATATATATAATTATAATTTGGGACAGAATGGGTCACGGACATCTGTCGCGTTGAGTCTGTGCTTGGTCGTTATAATGTTTACTTTGACGATGATCCCCTGAGTGCGGGCCTTTTGGGCGGCGATGCCATAGTTGAGGATGGCCGCCGTCTCGCTGGCCACTAGTACCAGTACTCCACAGCGGTCGTCCAACTCTCGGATGGCCGTCAGTACTTGCGCGGTAGTAGGATGTCTACCGTGGTCCGGGCCGGCGACCGCCGCGTCCAACATGCCAGCGCCTACGTAACGGGCGAATGTGGGATAATGGCCACCTCGATGACCGGCCATCACCTTAACGCGGCCGCTTTCTAATGGGGCGGATTGATGTCCACGCCAGTAAACAGCGTGACCGTCCAACAAGACCAGCTGGCGTCCGTGACCGTCTGTCCGGACCAATCCTTCGAGACAAGCCGTGCTCGTGAAAATACGGTCGCGGCCCTCGATCGAGTCCTGATCCATAAATCCGTGGTGTCCGGACGAGTCTTGACCTGTAGCAGAATCGTAGTCTTTGATTGAGCGTTGACCAGGACTGCGATCCTCGGTCGAACCGTGATCAGCAGAACCGAGGTCTTCAATCGAGCCGTAACCAGAACCGTAGTGCTCGGCCGAGACATAATATTCAGAACCAGGATTTTTGATTAAGCTGTGTTCTTCAGTTGTAGAATAACTGTTTAACGTAGACGAGTCTTCGGCGGTCCTTGTGTGCCATCGGATTATCAAATACATGAGACGTATTAAATTATATTATAATTTATAACATAATATTATAAAATAGATTTTAAATTTTAGATCGTAACACTTCTTCCTTCCTCCTTCCCACCTATCCCAAAGGGTGTTATTATCTGAATATCTGATATTCTGATAAAATGCAAATAAAGTCTATTACTGAGAGACGGCAATTGTAAAAAAACGTGTTTATATTGTTTTAATGAATTTTGTATGCATTTATTTATTCATATTATCCTGTCTTTATTTTAATATAAGTGTAGGACACTTTTGAAGTGCTTATCTTATAATAAAAAAAAAAAAAAAACATTAAAACTAATTTGTTACTTTTATATTTATATTTACACATAAGTAAAAATTTAACTGTATAATATATACTGTCGGTACGATTGTTACACTTTTGTATTTATAATTACAATATATGGATTTTACATTTTAGTTCATAAATAATTTACGATTTGTATTTTTTTCTTTGCTGTACATATCTATATAATAGGCAATATCATAGAAACCTGTTAAAAGTTTATACGTTCGTAAACATAACTTTTACTTATTTGTACCATAGATAAAATATACTAGTATATATATTAAGTAATATACCAGTATATTTAATCTATGTTTGTACCTACTTATTTTATTTTTTGAACATAAATAAGATAAGTACTTTTCATTAGATTTAGATGAAAAGTTTAATCTACTATTAAATAATTTTAGTTTTTAATATAAAAAATTTATCATTTGTTATTTATAGTGATATTTTTGTATATAAGCAGTAAAGTAAATTCATTTATATATACTCGGAGAATGATAATGTAGTAATACAGAAAGAAAAGCCTAAAAATTGCATCCTAATGTTTTTATATTTTAAATTCTATCGATTGCTTACTATACACATAAAATTATGTTTTTATATTGTAAACAATTATTTTTGGAATATGGTTTTATGCTTTTCATGATTGGATATTGATAACAATGTTTAAATTGTAATTCATGTGTATCCCTTGGATACAAATAATGAAAATTAAAATGTTTGTAATTATTTTTAACGTACTTTATAATGTCTTTTTCTCCGTTTTCAGCGGTGGGCTGCATTTTGGGGTAATGTCTTGTAGATTGATATAGAAGGATTTGTAATATACCAATTATTCTATAACGTAGTTAAGTACATAGATTTATACGAAGTTGCGATCGATCAAAATTAGATTAATTACGAAGAGATGTAAAAATAAATAAATGAAGAATAACCATAGAAACATAAATCGAATAGGTACCCATGTAGAAATATGGTATCCTATCAACAATAGGCAGTGTTAAATATTTAGCAAGTGGTGACGGCGCACTTTGTTTTTCAGTAAAGATACATATAATTTTGGACCAGAGCGTCGAATGATAACTAACATTTGACTCGCATTCAATTTAACTGTAATTAACAGGGACGTATGTAGAAAAAAGTTTTGGGAAGTGTTTTTAAAGAACAGTTATTGAAAAGTAGAACTTTTTTAATAAATATACAATATTTTTTTTTTATGAAAATTAGGTATATTTACAATAATTTTTTAAATATAAACATTGATATAACGAAATTATCATTAAAATTGAATAAGTAAATAATTATACAAAAACCTAATTATTTCGGGGGTTGTTTCAAAACAAAAAACACTCCCATGTGTACGCGCTTAGTAATTAATTACAAAGAATAGATGCTGAAAGAGATAAGACTAAAAAATATCGTGTAATAATTAATCATGTCATAAAAGTGAATGAAATAAAATTAATTTTGATAAATAATATTCAATTAATGTGATGTGTTAATATATGTATAATTAATTTTATCCTAATAATTTATTTGATTATTACAAATAAGTATTTTCAAAATAAAATTATCTGTAAAAATTAAAAAAGTTTTATCATGGCTTTGCAAAAGTTGTTGGGAAAAATACATAAAATTCGTATAAATATTTTGTTAGATTAATTAATTGTTTAAATTAATGTAAATATCTATATAGCAATCAATTTGTGTACATACATTTAAAAATATATTAATAAACCCATAATATAATTATAATGTATTGACTATATTATCTTTATTAAGATTCGAAAACCAAGAAAATTATTTATTTCTTAAGAAAAAAAATAATAAAATGAGATTATAGATTTCCTTTTTTGTACATAAAACGTTGACTGTACCACATAATTGTTGCCGTTAGGTCACAATATGTATTAAAAATTTGAATTCAATTATAAACCATTGAATATGAAAAATGATTCCCAGTCTATATTAATTTTAAGAATACATATTTTGATGTTTTATTTTATATTGTGATACCTAAGTAATTTTTTTTCAATTATTTGAGAAATGCAGTATAGGTTGAACTAATATTTAGTAAAAATAAATCGCATGCAGCATATGATAATATTATTATAATATTAAAATATTAAAAACTGGTATTTCTGAATTGTTTTAAATATTTTTATTCTCAATGGGATGTTAATGTAAATAAGTTTTGTGCTCGTTGTTTGATAACGCAGCACAGTGAAGAATGTTATTTGGCAGCTTATATCCATGGAATATTAGAAACAAATTAACATAAAACAATAAATTAGAAAAACCAGAAAGAGTATATAGATGCCGACAGAAATCAGTGCTGGTAAACACTAAACTTGACTTTGTGCGATCTAGTCGTGATTTGCGATTATACTATTAATTTAAAACCAATGGTATACTTTAAGTGAAATTTAGTATGATACTTAGATTGTTTTATAGGTAACACGATGGCAATTCAAACTTTACTTTGCGGATATTTCTGACTAAGTAAATATTTTGTTTAAATTTATTTGATATTTTCCAGAATCTGTACGTAATAACAATTTTTAACCTCAAGGGGGTTGGAAAAATGTTTCTACTGCGCCATAATATTGAAAAAAATTGAGTAAATATTAACAAAAAAAAAAAAACAACAAAATATTTAAATGATCGGAAATCTAAAATTCCAAGGAAGAGGGAGGTGAATCTGTGAACGTATGTCTTATGTTTAAGTTACCAATGTATGTATTTGGCCTAATTTGTTACACTAAAATCCTAAGATACCAAGAACAGATTCAAAACTGCATAAACGTAAACCAACTATCAAGTTTGTATAAATCTTAATTTCACAACTTGATTTACGTGTAGTTTGTTTTTGTTTTTAATTAGTTAAACACTACGAATAAACAAAAATTAAATATATATTATAACTTATGAGTAAATTAGTTTTAAATATTTATTTTTGCATTTTAAAATAGTTTTCATATATTTTATATTTAACATAAGAATGAGCGTAAAAACTTTAATGAGAATAAAATTAGAAAAAAAAGAGATGTATATTATATATTCTAAATTATAATGCGTTTTTTGCTTTTATTATTTATATTTATAGAATGGCAGATAAATACTCATATTCTGTTTTTTAACCTATTCCAATGTATTTACTTAATAGTTATAACAAATACACAAATAAATAAATATAAATTTCAAATCTATAAATTAGTTGATAGGATTATTAAAAATTATTAAGCGATAATAAATAGTAACTTAAATCGTATCTTCACAATCAGTAGCATAATTATTATAAGTATAGTATTATAGTATTTTATAATGATAATTTTACCTTCAATAAAAATTGTTTAAAATTTTAATTTTACTGTAATTAAACAAGAATGATTCACCAAAAAATGGTATTAGTAACACGGTTAATTGGATATACATATATGATATGGCTTGTTACTAAAATTTGGAACGATTGTTACATGATTAGTTATAAACTAGAGTCATACCCTACTGCTATTATTGTTCTATTACTATCAATAATTACTGTCTACTTAGTTTATGTTTGAGTACTTCTGTAACAATGTACAATGTTAATTACTGTGTCCTAATCAGTGACTACTGATGATTGAAGAGACACAACATACATTTGAATGCTGTACTGACTAATGCCTACTTTATAACATAACAACTTTTGAAAAATATTTAAAATCCGGTTATGATAAAAAATGTTATTATAGAAGTCATTCGTGTTAGGATTAAAGAGAATACTGATGATAATTCGAGTTTTTATTGCCAACGTTTTGCCTCTTAAAAAATACCGTTATAGTGTTATTAATAGGCATTATTTATTAGTAACTTAACGTGATAATTATTATCTATAGTGATAAAAATAATTTTAAAAATCGCAAACCATCAGATATGAACAGTTTCTTTATTAAAGTATCGTTTTACATAATATAAATAATTATAAAATATTTTATAAATTAAAGGCAAAAAATTATTTTCTCTTTATTATTAATAATTGTATACAGAAGAAAAAAAATAATATGATTTTTAATGTTTAGTTGTACTTGCTACTTATTATATCTTAAATATTATTAAAAATAATTAAAAACTTAAATTAATAAGATTATTGTTGGAATTGACTCGTTGTTAACTGGTCCTGGTAATGTGGGGAGATAAAGTATAATAATACAAACATTGATTTATATCACAGATTAAATTGTTATATTCTCATCATTATGGTAGTATTTAACGCAATGCAATATTGTATCAACATCAGATATATGATAATACATCCTTGGCTAATGTCATAACGAAATATTGAATGATTTAAAGTTGTTAGTGTTTTTATTATTAATGACCTTGAATATAAACTATAAAGTGCAGGAATAAGACACGAGGAGTGACGTAAGTTATTGTTATCAAAAATCGGTAACATGTCAACAACAACAAAAAAAAAATTAGAAATTAAAATTAAATACCTAGCTTATAAAATTGTAATTATCCTACGGTATGTTTATATTAACTTAGATTATTTAGGCTGTTTTATTCAACTTCCAATCAAATATCAAGGACCGATAATTGTATTAAATGTAGCTGTAATTGATTCTGTTATTAAAATGGGTTTAATTAGCAAATACGTAATTTAAAAGTAATTATTATTAAACAAATCAATTTCAAAAAATCGTTTCGTATTATATAGATTATATATATATTTATATATTATAGGTCAGAAAACTATGATAAAATTAATTCTGAGACACCAAGAGTATGCGTTGGTGTATTTAGTATTTAATCAAAGCGTGTACACTGTATATTAAAACATTAGTAATATCGAATAGAGTTACCATATTTTCTATAGTCACATCAATCTATTTTACGACGAAACATCGGACTAAATATTATGACGACACATACAAAAAATGAAGAAATAGCGAAAAATCCAAAGAACTCTGCTTTGGATGAACCAAATCTAAAGGGAGATTGGTTAAACTTCTACTTTTTGATATTACTTTATACTTTTCAAGGAACTACTTTAGGTTTGTCCTACGCTTTTCCCATAATTCTTCAAAATACGAAATTTGTAACATATAATGATCAAGTAAGTACAAATATAAATTTATATGTTTATCATTTTTTTTTGTTATCCAGTGTATGTTATGTTTATAATTAACATATTTAAAAAAAAATAAATAAATAATTATTATAGATATCTCTAAATATTAAACCATGTTCATCGTGTGAAAAAATAAAACGGTTCTTATGTTAACACAAACTAGTTTTATAATATTATTATTAATTAGGAGTTCACACATATCTATCCTGATAGAATTTATGAATTTCGACTATATTTTTAACATATACTATAAAACATTTTTAATCTAAAAACATCTAGCAATTCGTTTTTATAATAAGTATACGATTTTAAAATTACATGTTGAGTTATATTTTTGATAACTAATGCTAGTATAAAAATTCAAATATATAATCTATTAAATGTATAATCTTCTAAATACTATTAAATATTTCATAAATATTTGTTTGATTAAAACGATGGATTATTATTAACTAAAATGTAATTATGACGATTATAATGTAGTTGAAATTATTTCCATTGTCTTTTAGAAATCACGTTCTAATAAATACATACACAAATAATTTTATGATATTAATATAGAATGATATCATTCACATTAATATAATATTAGTTAGTAAGATTTTGATCATTTTTTCAGGATAGATAATTAACCATTATTTATTAATTTATGTTCTAGGCTATATTAAGTTTTGTACTATGGCCTTTTAGCTTTAAACTCTTATGGGCACCAGTAGTAGACGCATTGCATTTGCAGTGGATAGGACGACGGAAATCATGGTATATCCCTATTCAATTATTAATCGGTACGTGATTCATATTTTTAACGTTTTTTTAAATTGTTTTAAGTACGATTAGTTTTATTTTAAAATTTAATTAAACATTTAAAAAATAAAGAATATTGTATCTTAAGTTCTACTATTTAAATTAATGACATAATAGAAACGCATGTTTCTCATTTTTTTTTTAAATTATAAATTATCATAATAATTATTTATATATTTTAAATATTAATAAATAATATAATAAAACAAAAAAATATCGTAATCTTAAATAACACATTAGATGAAGTCGTACCCACATGTGTTGTTTCTACCACACATACACATGTGATTGTGATGTTACACATGTAATATTTCGAATCTATAGACTGAATTCTTATGCTAGTTCATATTGTAGAGCAAATTTATTTATATTAATTTTTAAAGAAAAATAAATTCTGTGTTCGGACGAAGATTTTATTTCATATTTGTATTATATAATGAGTTTATATCATTTGAATATTATTTAGTTTGCGATTTTGCTAGTTATCCTGAGAATATTTATATGGTTAAGTGAACTCATTAACTTAGACGACTTTCATCATTTGGAATTAAAATATTTTAAATTATTAAAATAAAAACACGAGTTAAATGTGTAATTATAAAAGTCAATTGACGTGAAAGTGATAAGGGCTTGACGACTATGGTTCATCGGAAAATGCTGTACTTATGGACTACCACATGGTATGGAGTTCCCGTTTTTCTTTTCTTAGAAAAGAAGTTTTGCAATTTGGTTAATGTACCTATTTGTAGTTGTTTTTAGTATGTGAATATTGTTTTTTTTTTAATTCGCAAATATATAAGCTAAATATGTGGAGAGTGCATTACTTGGTACAATTGGATGTGTAACATCGTAATTAAAAGAAACAGTTATAATATTTTTATGATAAACAATTTCGTAAAATACAAAATATTATTCATCATAATCGTAATTCGATTATAATGTATACAATTTTGGGGTATTTACGTACTAGAGTTTATTTTGAATGTGAAATAGACATATTTATAATAAGCTCTTAGATTCCCAAAGTCCATAAAAATAAAAAACAATTCTCTCGAATACAGTTTATATTATTATCTAAAAATTCAATAAGACAATTATTTGCTTTCATATTAACTATAAATGATTTTGTAGTAAAAACTACTATTGAAGAGTGATATAATACATACGAATGCGGTGAGCATATGACGTCCTCCTTAATCAACGATTTCAATACTATAGTACGAACATTTCGTCAGTCTCTCAAATGTGAGCTTTAGTCTTACAACTGTTTTTTTTTAATAATTAGTTTGGATTTGTGACTATTTTAAAATTTTGCGAGGTACTAGGTTAAACACAGATTCAAAAAAAACATTGTGGGTACGCATATTTTTAGTTTTCTTTAACACCGCAAAACTATATTTACCCGATTGGTTTTTTTTAAATATTTGTTTAATATTTTATTTTACTTTTATCTGAGTTCGATTATTTTCCTATACAATAAAACTACTCGTTCTACCCTCAATAATTATGAGCAAAGGAGAACAACATATTTATCGATCAAATATTTTCCCATCTTACGTTTTTTTCTTAACATTTTTGGTTCAATGGGTACACACAAATTTAAACAAATTATTTTCAAAAGAATTTCAAAGTTATCTTTCTGTCGGGCGGGTGTGGCGAAATAAACATTAATGCAATCGGTAGCTGTCAATCGAAATAATATTACGTGTATAGTTATACGTAAAATATAAGTATTAGGTACATACAGATACTTTTATTAATTATTATAATAAAATATTTTATAAATTTGAACAGGGGCACTCTTTCTTCTTTTCGCCGATAACATCGATGATTGGTTACCCGAGACAGGTAAACCAAACCTCAATATGATCGTATGCGTACTGTTTCTCATTAATTTTTTAGCTGCGACTCAGGATATAGTAGTCGACAGTTGGGCATTGAGTTTGTTGAAAAAGTAATTAAAGAATTTTAAAATTATGATATTACATAAATACATAATACTAATAATTATGACTTTAAATTTCTTACAGAAATAATGTGAGTTATTCATCCACATGCAATAGCACGGGCATAGCATTCGGTTTGTATATTGGCTCCGTTTGTCCAGTTCTTCTTTCATCTGAGTACTTTTGTAACAAATACTTAAGATTCACCCCAGACGAAGGAGGAATATTAAGCATCAAAAGTGGGTAAAAAATATTTTTTGCATACTGTTAGTTAAAGGAGACGCATTTTAATCGTAGTTATAGGTATTGGTGCTGAGTCTCGCTGCGTCACCCTGCTTTAATCTCTACTGTCTATTATATATCTAGTAAGTAATAGGATAAAAAAAATAATGTTGGTATAAGGAGAATAATACTGCTTTTATAGTTATATTTGGGAACGAGACTGTATTTGTGAATTTTCAAAAGAGTAGTACAAGAAAATAAAATTACCAGGAAAATGGTTTCATTTAATTTGTTGTTGTTAATTGCATTTATTCATTCATTCATCAAATTTAAACACTAAGCTGAGTTGGTTCTAAATTAAAATATTCTTCTTTTTTTATTTTGCAGGTTTTCTATTATTTTGGGGCACAGTGTTTTTGTTTGTTACTGTTTTAATTATATTTAAAAAAGAAAGAAACAGTGAAATAGAAGAAGATGATCAAATTAAGATCGATATTTTTCAGAGTTATAAACTGTTGTGGGCTATTTTTAAAATCAAACACATGAAATTATTATTAATGGCTATCCTGACGTCTATGGTAATTATGTTTATAAAAATTTTTAATGGAAAACTAGATCATATAATGCTTGCAAACCCAATATCGTAATTAAAATATTACACATATTATTATAATTGTTTGTCAATTTTGTTAAAATTAATTTGTGTATAACATGAAAACAATAGAAGAATAAAAAAATAAATGGATGTAATAATTTTAATTCGATAGTAATAATAATAATTTATTATTATTTATTTTATAATTAATATTCTTTCTAATCATATAAACCATTTTATAATATCATATCGTTTTTCTATAAAATGTTTTAGATTGGATTGTGTACATCAGAATCCGTCACAAATTTGAAACTTATTGACGCTGGTGTATCCAAAGATGACATTATGATAATAACCACAGCTATGTTTATTCTGAAAATGTGTCTACCGATTTTTGTAACCAAATACACTACGGGCCCGAAACCGATAAGTTTGTATTTAAAACTGATGCCAGCCAGGTATAGAAAACGCATGTGCTTAAATTTAAAAAATACTAATGATGTATGTTTGGTCCGTTATTATTGAATAACTTAGTATTTTTATTATCGTTACATTATATTGTTTATCCTTATATTTCTAAGTCATCTATACATTAATGGAAAGTAATATACTAATCTATAAAATAATTAAAATGTATAAGGTTTTCATAAAAAATGAATGATGTTTCAGATTGATTTGGAGTATTTTTTTTGCTTTGTTGATTTATTACACTTCAAATATAATTCAAAGTAATAGAGTTTTGCCAATGTATTATTATTTAGTTATGGGACTTGTATTCGCAGTAAACAGGGTACGTCGACAATTTTAATTTAAATTAATAAATCTTGGATTTTTAAATAATTTATTTTCTTAAACCAAAGATAAGAATTTATATAGTACCTACGATTTATATTTAAAATGTATTGAGCATAGAGATATTTTTAAGAAAATAATTTTTTTGCAAGCCTCGTAAAAAATTCAATAAGCATTGTATGGGCGTCAAGCAATCTAAATTATGGTTGTATGGACACCAAGATCTCGTGTGTTCCACTTTAATGTTGAACGGAATCTGTTCACGGAAGCACAGTATGTAATATATATTACGTGGTGTTGTTTGATAGCTTAGATATATTTGTTACCCGGAAGTAGTTGGAATTGACGGGAAAAAGTTATGATAAAAATATGAGGAGTTACGGCGTAAAAGTATACTTTAAACTACAAAATAAAAATGAACATATGGTAATTATGGAATAAAATTGTAATTAATAATTAATTATTATAAACTTTATCAGATAAAGTAGTAAATAAATTTCACTAATAACTGTTATCAATAGATTACAAGAATCTTACGATTAAAATGTGACATTTGGATATATTGAATTAGTTAACAGTACCTATGTATAAATAAGATAATAGAGTAGCGCCCTTCTAGTTCACTGGTAAATAAAAATAATACTAACAGCTGTAGATATGGATATTATTCGTTGGATAATAAATTAATATTAAAATAAATAAATTATAACATCATAATTATATGGCTTGGGATATAAATATGAATATGAAATACTATAGGAATAATATTATGCTGATAAAATATCATTAATAACAATATTTAGCCAAGGATCATCTTCGTATTGAACTGGTTTAAAATCGATTTCTTTCATATGCTGCTTTTATTCTTAATATTTCTCACCCTTTTCATGAGTTCTTCTCTATCCTTAAATATTCTTACTCTTTCCTTTCACCGTCTTAATGTGAACATTAATTTAGCCCCTAATTTTTTTCATCCATCTCTTTTCGTGTTCCCGTGTATTTGACACGACACCAGTTATTACTCTACCACCCTTTCTGCAGTACTATCTACAAATCCAAAAATCTTATACACAGAATGTTTCGCTTCCTTAATACCACTTAACTTTAAAATCTTATTATTTTCATGCATTCTATTAGCAAACACTTTTTATTATTACATCACTTATATTTTTCACATTCCACGTTTACCTTATCGTTGTACTAGGTACCTACAATGATAATACCTATATTATTTATATGTAAGAATGTTGTTTTTTTCTCTTTTAATATTGTTTACTATTACCTATCTATATACCAATATACCAGAAAGCTTATACACATACTATGCACTCTTGTTATAATTATGTCTAATAAATGTATGTATTACCTAACTTTGTAATTGTCGTCTGGCGTTAATTAATTGAATAAAATAAAATAATAGGAAAGATTAAAGTACGTTATTTTATTTGTAGTTTGATCAGTTAACCTGATTATAAATATAGCTGTAAAACTACTTATATTATTATTATTTTTAATTTTATTTATTTAAATTCAATTTATATTGTATACATTTAAGTCAGACATTAATAGGTATATACAAAAATTATTATAATAAAAGAACATAATTTATATTATAATTGTATAAATTATAGACAAACTGGTTGTACATACTTAATTAAAACCAATAATTTCGTAGCATACAAAATATGTATTGATAAAAAAAATAAACGATAAAAATGTACCTCAAATATAATATTTGACAACAACAGTCAAATATTAAAATACCATACAACACTATATTATGCAATAGCTGCAGTTTATTATGTTGAGTTATAAAACATTAGAGTGCAGTGGCGGTCCTTGACCAATTCCATGGGGGGGGGGGGAATTTTTTTACATTAAATACAATACTCAAAAATAGAAGTCATAAAAATCATAAACATATTATCAGATTTTTGTTGTAATATAATATAAACCAAGGGGGAGGGTCCCCCATCACCCTCTCCCCCCGTAGGACCGCCACTGTTCGAGTGCATATCGATTAAGTTAGTTAGTGACAGTTACTTATCGATATCGATAAAAGTATTAGACGTAGAGCGAGCCGTAAAAGTTCGAAAAGTAATAATAATAATACATTATAGTAACGATGAAAATTTGTATACTTAATATATATTTTAATTGGTATAATATCAGTAGGAGAAGCTGCTTCCTTCTAGATTTCTAGCTAAATTTAATTCTAATATCCTTTAGCTTATTATAAAAAAAATATATATAATATTATCGTTGTGGTTGCGTGTGTTGTTGAAATCTATTATGGATTCTTGTTTCTCACTCAAATATTCAAATAGGTACTTAGAGAAAACTGCAATAAATATATTGTATTTTAATGTGTATATTTAAAATTTAAATTTAACACATTTTAGACTGCATTATAATTTTTACTTCATTACCTAAATTGAATGCATTTTTATTTAATTAATTCAAATAAGTTAATATATAACAGCTCTAATAATTATTAATTGATATCTGTATTAATTTTTATAAGGAATTTAAAATGTAGGTAAAAAATCTTTTACTAACATTTATCTATAAAAATATTATGTAATACGTTCGTCGTTAAATATTATTTTATTTTAGATACTGGCTCAAATTATGGTAACCTGTATGGTAGCTTTTTTCTCACGGATTAGTGACATTCGGTTCGGAGGCATGTACATGACATTGCTAAACACTGTTCGTAGCATAGGATGGGTAATACCAAATACATCGTTTCTTAAAATGGTCGACACGTTGACGTTTAGTTCTTGTTCGAATGATGTCACAAATAGTTGTTCTACGCCAGGTTTAGAAAATGTAAGTGTAGTTATTGACAATAGTACCTATTGAACATATTATTAATTTACTCAATACTGTAGTTCAATTTAAACATTTAATAAATTGCATAATTGTGTTTACAAATAATATTGTACATATTTGACCACAGCAAACTATTGTTTTTAATTTCTTTAGGTATGCAGAATAAACGATGGAAATTGTGAGACAACTGTGGATGGTTATTATGTCGAAGTAGTAATTTGTTTGGTTATTGGATTCGTTTGGTATGCCGTTTACAAAAAGCATCTTAAATTTTTTGAATCAAAGGATCGTTCTCATTGGTTATTAGATTTGAATCGATCAGGGAATGTTTAAGATTCTTTCGCTGCATATATCTAACGAACATCTCTATACACGTACAATGTTATATGATATATGAAGGACAATTTATGTTTAAAACCTAACACTAATTTAATATTGTATGTATAGTTACTTAAAGTAATACTTGTGTAAACGCTAATTTTGTTATATAAATTATTTAAAATTGGAATATTTTAATGCAAATACATGTTTGTTTTAAATATAGAGTTGTTAGCATTATTAAATTATGCCACTATCACTAAAGGTGAGTGCGAAGTAATATCACGTGTTCAATACGAAGGCCAAAACTGATAACCTGATTATTCGTTTTTTACTACCTAAGTATAGGTAAAATTCATCAGTTCTATTTGTCAGTTTATTGTTTGACTAACAATATCGAAAATTAGTAAGGGTTATTAAATCTTATCCGATGAATGTTTATATTATATTGTTCTTAAAACTTAGTTTGTCTGTGATTGAGTAGTGTTATATTTGATAATGGTTTAAGTCAAAACTTTTGCATACTAAATAGAACATACATTTTTTGTGCAGATATTTCTTTGTAATGACATTGTCTATTGGAAGTTATTTTGTGATAATTATTATATTTTATGGTAAATGATAATGAACAACACAATTTATAATATTATGCTAATTTAGTAGAATTATTTTGCAAGGATATTACACATACAAAAGATGTGCCAATTTTTTTTAGATTTAAAGTACAATATATATATAATATGACATAAGTAGGTAATATAGTGTACCTGAGTAGTGAAAATGAGTTTAGAATTGTGATTTAAGATGATGTTTATGATGTATAGTGTTTTGAATAGAATTTAACTTTATTATGACTGCCAATTTCATAATATATGTCATACACATATATAAGATACCTATATAGATATTAAATAATTATTCTTTGTTGTTGATGAAATTACTTAAAAGAACTTCATTTATTTCAAATATTAATATTTTTGAATCTAACTGATTATTTAATTACCCACCTATAAAATTAATAGATCAAAATATAATCAATACGAATGTATAATTTACAAAATATTTGATATTATTGAGATTATAATTTGTATTATAGTAAAGGTCAGGAAACAACGATAAGACAAAATCAACAACATAAGTATGTTCACATATATTCTTTTAGTGAAACGACTGAACTATGATAGACAATAGGTAACAAAGTTTTCAAATTTATTGTAGACTAAACATGACAAAAACAACGAATAATGAAACTGAAATAGAAAAATCTGCAGATGTACCAAATGACTCAACTTGGCAAAAACCAAATCCAAAAGGAGATTGGTGTAATATTTTTTTATTAACATTACTTTACATCATACAAGGAGTACCTTTTGGTTTATCAACGGTCTTACCAATAATTTTTCAGAGTAATTATAAAGTATCTTTTAACGATCAAGTAAGTTTAAACGTATACTCATTATTTTAATTTTAAAATATTATGTTAAGTATATTTTAGGCTTTAATACCAATTATAAAATCTTAAATTCAAATAATAAATTATAAATGTTTGATTTATTATTAATATATCACGTGTAATTAAAATGAGGTACGATCAATATTATGTAATTATGATTTTATCAATTTAATAATTCAACATCGATAACTAATAAGGAGAGAAAATACACGATTTAGAAATATTGTCAAATTATTATTGATATGTTAAAGGGCTCATTTAGTTTCGTTCTATGGCCGTATACTATAAAAATATTATGGGCGCCAATTATTGACTCATTCTACGTACGACGGATAGGCTAACGAAAATCTTGGTTTATACCTGCTCAATACTTAATAGGTTTGTTTAATTTGGCAATATTTTTAGCACCTTACTTAGACTTATTGAATATTTTAGATCAATATTAGTTTAATAAAATAATTTTATTGAAATTTTAAATTAAATTAAAATTGTACAAATCAGTTCAATAAAATATTATTATTGCATCAACTACTAATTATTATTATTTTTAATCTGATTTTATTGATCAAAAATATTAAATTAGTTAGTACCTACCTGTAAACTCTCCTGATGGTAAACTTTTCTAGGTCTACTTCAATATTACACCGTTTGACGTAAATATAATAATACAAATAAAAATAAAATAAAATATTACTTGAAAAGTATATTATGATTTATGTTAACTCTCCTGAATTTATATTTTGTAATACTTACTTAATTTATATATTATACATTGTAATGGTACAATACTAATATGAAAATACAAATTTAAAAAATTTAAGTATAAAAATTATAGTAAATAATAAAAGTCAATTTTCTTAGCTATGGATTATAATTATATTTGAGGTAGGTACTAATAAAAAAAAAACATTAGTTAAATTGAATATGAATTTTAATTTAATATTTATAATAATACGGACGCACGAGAGCTTACATATTATTTCTTTCGGGTAAATATCATATTGACCCGAGAATTTACTAGTTTTAAAAATCGGAAGAGTTTGCCATCGCCCATATTTTATATTAATTTTTATAATGGGAATTAATAATAATGACAAATATGGAACAGGTGCGTTATTACTATATTTTGCTAATAATATGGATGAATGGTTACCTGAATCAGGAAAACCGAACTTTACGATGATTGTATGTTTGTTTTTTGTCATAAACTTTTTGAATACTACTCAAGATATAATCGTTGACAGCTGGGCATTAACTATGTTGAAAAAGTGAGTAAAATAATAATTATTGATTTTTTTTATAATACGATTGTCAACCAATAATAATAAAAAACATATAAATATAATAATAATACCAATAAACAATAAATATAACTTTATTATTATTGTTTATGATTTAGTGTTCCTCACTATTGGTGTTTTTATATGGGTTTTGCATACTATAACCTTTATAAATACTCAATATAATACAATTAAATAGATAATTATTGATAATAACACCATATGTTTACGTGACACACTGATCAGTCGACTCGAGGAGTTGAACTAAAATAAAACAAATTTTACACATAGATTATATATTATATATGTATATAAATAATTGTATTTAAATAAAATATTTAAACGTACGGTTCACTCAAAAAAATAGTTATATAAAACAAATTACTGTAAGATTAATTTTTTATTTTACAGAAATAACACCAGTTATGCCCCCGCTTGCAATTATTCAGGTTTCACCACGGGGGTGTTCATTGGATCCGTTTGCCCAATTCTTTTTTCATCCGAGCAATTCTGTAATAAATATTTACGATTCACGCCCGATTCAGGAGGAATAATCAGTATCAAAGGTATGTTATAAATTATTTAAATCGTATTTTAGAACTTCGATGACAGATGCGTATAAATTATGGGAGAACAGGATCTGTTGCATGTGTAGAGAGTCTGTATTGATATTGGGTTTTTTTTTATGTAATTATAAGATGGTGAATGTCGTTAATGATATTTGATAAGTATGATTTTCAGTACAATCTATAGAAAAATTATCTTTTATGTCAATAATACAAAGTTCACTACACTAGCAGCTCCCGACTTTAAAATATCTGCTCTATTTGTTATTTTGATAAATGTCTAGAAATGTTTTGTTTCTATGATACATGTTTTTTATTTTCAGCTCCGGACTTCAAAATTGTGTTTTCTAGATGCTAAAAATTAGTACGTGCCATTACACAAGAGAATTATTATTGTTTCTGTTTCACAAAACAGATTTATATATTTTGAATTTTGGGCATAGCAAAAAGATTTACATTAATTGACCGAAACTAAAAATCAACTAAACTTTAATTATTGTATTACATATATTTTTGTATTTACACGTTTAAACGAAAATCTTAAGTGAATGATAAATAGTCTAATGGCTATGATATTATTAATGGCATTCGTGTAGCAAATTATTTAGCATTTTTTTTAAATGAATAGTCATGGTTAAAATGTCTATTAAACAAGTGGTTTTGTTTAAGTTATTTTAAACATAAAAGTTTAAAACATTTTAATCGATGTTTCAAAAAAAAAAAAACATAAAATTGTATTGTAATTTTTCCTACGAGATATACATTGTGTATATTGATTATACGGTATATACAACCAATATATGGGTACATAATTCATAAACAATATTTTTAATTTTATTAATTCTTTTGGTTAGAATTTAAGTTGCATTTGTTTTTAAGATACTACATAATATACTTTATAATGTACTAATATATTACACTTGAAACAAAGTATGAAATAAATTAAACAATTTTTATTTATAAATCGTCTAAAACATATAAAAATGTATTAAAAAAACGTTACAAACGAATACGTTGTTGTAGAAGTCAGTTAACCCACAATATATTTAATTAAAGTTTTTAAAGATGCTAAAGATGTTAATGAGGTATATTTAAAATTTTGTAACGTTGATAATTGAATTATTTTTAATTTTTATCTGATTGACAATAAATCTAAAATGATTAATTTATAAAAATTAAAATTAGTAATTAAATGTACCTATATAATACAATACTATAGTATAATATTATATGTTCATTATATTTAAAATGAATATTGTATTTGTATGTAGATCTCTTTACCACGGTAGATCACTTGCTTCACAAATTACTTATTATTTTGTGATTATTATCAATTAGATATAATTTCATAAAATTAAGAACATTTTTGGCGAGTATTCATTGTTTTATCTTTGATTTTACAGATACTATTTTTCTTTGGAGCATCATAATTTTATCAATTACAACTTTAGTTGCCATCTTTAAAAAGGAAAAGAATATTAACTTAGAAAGCGTAAAGATCACTATTTTTCAAAATTATAAATTAGTATGGAATATAATAAAGCGTCCAGGCATGTGCATATTTTTATTAGCTGTTCTAACATCGTCGGTAAATACGTTTTATTAAATATTAAGTTAAGTTAAACATTGAAATTTTTAATTTTAATTATTAATATGATTTCGAAATAACTGTAGTATATAAGTATGTTAAATTATCCGGATTTAATTTTAGAATTTTAACGGAGCAATGAATCATAAATGTATTCATTTTAAAATTGGTTGTGTGTGTAAGATTTTTGTGTTTATATACGGGATGAGTAGTTGAAAATATGCTTCGATTATCAACTTTGAGAGTAGTTTCAGATAGAATATTGAATTTAATTTATATTATTAAGAGATCGAAATAAATAATTTTCGGTATTTTTAAAAATAACTTTGAATAATAAACAGCAATTTATACGCCAAAAAAAAAAAAAAACAAGTACTAAATAAAATCCATTCAGTTATTTGTGGCAATTCAAAAAACAAAAAGTAGGCATCTGAGCAAGTGGATAACTCTTTTCTATTTTAGGTGCCAAATCGATTACTGTTACGGGTGTATTAAATCTGAATTCAATAATATATCATTGTATGCGAAAAAAGATTTTGAGCGGAGATGGCTTATCAGACGAACATCATTAAGTATATTTTATGATATAGCTATTAAAGTATTTTATTTTTATTTTAGTATTATGGTAGGTTGCTATCATTTTTTTTTTAAATAATAGCGTTTGTATATTTTTAGAGTTTTTAATTCCAGTATAAAATACTTATAAAAAATATTATATTACATTTATAAACCTTAAATATAAAATAATCTATAAACAAAAATAATATATTCAATGTTTTCAATGTATTTAGAAAAAATTAAATCATCCTATTGTAATATTAATAGTAAAATAAATTACTTTAATGGTAATGTCAAAAAACATATTAATTATGAGGTATACTTTCGCGATATAGGCTGACAGACAGTCTTCCCTCAACATCGTTTTTCGCATATAATAGTAATATATCATTTATTTAAATTTAACACATTTATTACAGTGACCCACTTGACATCTATTGTTGTGCATCAAAGCAGTCTCACTTGTCTACATTTACATACTTCATGTTATCTATTATGATTAAATAAATATACATTAATGAGTAAAATAAAAATAGGTATTTTACCATTTCTATTTTAAATTACATTTTTCCGTAAATGTTATATTTTTAACATCTTTTTTATTTCTTTTATTACAAACTTACACAATTGTCTTGTAAATAAGTACAGTTAATTATTAAAGTGTCATAATTATTATTAACAGTGACTATATGCAATGCATTTATACTGTCCAATATTTCAAACGAATTTAATATACTTCTATAATCAAACTTCTCATTTATTTTTGACGTAAAAGATATCAAATAAATTATAAATCCTTTTCCAAATATTGTTGTACGGTGACTATACAGTATTCAAATAATTAAAACAAAGTTTCGAAGTAGTTTATTAATGTGAGACATTTTTAATTTAAACATTTAGATTTTAATTTATTGGTTAAATTGTAGTTATATAAATATTCAAACGATACATTAACAAACAACACAAAAGATAAAAATTAAGGAATTTGTCCTGCTGTATCGTTGGTTCAATTTGTTATTGTATTGTATGTAATACATTTGAATTTAATGATTATTGTACACGAAAAATAATTTTGAACAGATACTGAGAGCAAAGTGTATTTGTCTTTATTTTTGAAGATATTTTATGACATATTTATTTTTCTATTAATAATACAAGTATGGTTGGTTGAGCTAATGTATTGCAAAATCATCGCATACGGCATTATATTTTTATAATATTTTATCATATCAAATTATTGTTATTAACTTTTAAGACAATATAAACCTACCATGAAATGGTGTGATTTTAGCCTTAGTATAAAATAAAGTGAATATTTTCAAAGTTTCATTGTTCATAGAAAATTATTATAATATATTTTATACATTATTTATCATTTTTTTTTTTTTTTTTAATAATTATAACCTATAAATTATAAGTAATAATAGACAGTTGACCAACCACAAAATATTTTTGGGATATTTGTAAAGTATTGAAACCACAAGTTACAATGTACATAATATATACACACATACATATATAAACGGATTATGTATTAAATCATCATAGGTACGTTAAAAACATTTCTTTTCAATGATAAAACCAATTAATTTTTTGTTTTCATTATGATTTGAAAACAAAAATGAGTGTCATATAAAAAAAAAAACACACACATATTTTATGCAAAAAATATGACTTATTGTTTATAGACTTATACTTGGTTTTCTTTTTTTAAGTTTTTTGCTATTTGTCAATTATTAACAATACCTGGATCAATATGGATGTCTTAGTACATGTTGAACATTACTATAACCATTTAATCTTTCTTGACTTGTATAATATATTATGAAGGTACGTTTTAAGTGAACGTAATAAAGATCTTTATTTTAAAAAATTATTTTTACACTATGACTAAGAAAAATCTAAAACCTTGTGCTATTATAACTGACATAAACTGATTTATTCAAGAAGTGTCGGTTTAATGTTCGCTATATATAAAATATGTTAATAGTGAATATTATTTAATCTTAGATATATTATATAATATAATATAATTAATTCTATAATACAAGAATAGTGTTCCCGTTGTTCGAATTATAGATTGGATATACTACAATGGAAACGATATCGTATTTGAAATTAGTTGATACTGGTGTTTCAAAGGACGGCATTATGATAATTACTACTGCCATGACTGTCTTAAAAATAATTCTACCTATTCCAGTATCAAAGTATACCGGGGGTCCAAAACCACTCAGATTGATTTTGAAATGTACGCCAATGAGGTACAAAAATAATTTATTTATTTAATACATAATATATTATATGTTTATTTGAATTCTCTATATACGTAAAATACTAACACACGTTATTATTATACATTAAAAATAATTTTGATGAAATAATTGTTTTTAATTATTTAGTTTGAGAGAAATAAATAAATCTATATTAACAAAAGAAAATGTTGTGTGTGTGTGAACGATTTATAGTCTAGTCTATCACACTCGTGATTCTGAAATCTTGTACTCAAAGACGGTGCACATCGTATTCATTTTTTTAAATTTTGGATTTTAAGAAAGACTCATATTAGTTGGCTCATAAAAAACTTATATTTATATGTTTGTAGAGGGTTACCGGCTATAGAAACTAAAAAAGTTATTAATTCTTATTGTGATTGGATATAATTTTAGACCTGTATTTTATATTTGGTCAAAATCGTCCAATTAACTGTGTTAAAAATGTGTGCAGTTTACATTAAACAGAGTTTAAGTTGTGGCAAATCTACGAATATTTAATTTGACACAGGCAAAGGCGTGCTGGATCAGCTAGTAGTCTACAAAAATATAAGCTATGAAGTCAAAACTATTTTTGATTTTAATTTAAGAAAACGATTTTTGTGTTTTAGATTACTCTGGAATATACCATATGCTTTTCTGATTTATTATACGCCCTTTTTAATTAGAAATAACGGGGTTGTGAATGTACCTGCATATTATTATTTAATATCGAGTTTTGTATTTGGAATAAATGAGGTGAGTCTTCAATTGTTTTTAGGTTACATCTATATTCATAAATATAAAAATATTTTCTAATAATGAATTATGTATGAAAATCAAATTGAATAATTTTGATAATTATTCCATAAAATAAAAACTGATTTTTTACATTTCAGCTGTTTAGTGGTATCATGATAATTTCGTATACTGCCTTTTTCATTAAGATTACAGATTCTCGATTTGGAGGCACTCACTTAACATTATTTAGTGCTATTCGAATCTTAGCATGGATAATACCAAATACTGTTACTCTTAAAATGTTTGATATTTTAACATTCAAGAAGTGTTCAAACGAGGGACATGATTGTTCTATGGCAGATTTTCAAAATGTAATACTTTCTGTATTAATTTAATTTATATTTATTTACCATCGTATTATTAATTTATTTGTTTAACTATTGTACGATATTTATGAAACATTTATTATGATTTTTTTAGATTTGTAATACAAAACCGAGTTATAATTGTGTGACTATTGTGGACGGTTACTATATTGAAGTAGCTATTTGTATAGTGATTGGATTTGTTTGGTATTGCATCTGTAAACGCATTTACACAAATGTTGAATTAAAAAACCATTCATATTGGATTGTTGATATGAATAGGTCTATTTCAGTAAATATTTAAATGTCACCGTCACATATCATTGAAATAATATTAGTATATGTATCAGTTATTAATATACTACGATAATATTCTAAAATGTTATTAATTATTGAATTGTTATTTATTTAACGTAAATATGAATTCAAAATTAACCTTATATATTGTAAAAGTTGTGATTAGAAGTATAATAGTTGTTATGTATCTTAAGCGATTATATATTATTAATTATTTTAATATTTTGATAATAGTAACGTGTGTTGTTTTATTATTATTATATCATATGTCATATGATAATCGTTTCAACTCTTAATTTAAATTGACTAACGTTTTTTTTTTCAATTTGAAATTTAAAATTCTGGAATTTCTCCAAAATCAAAAGGCAATAAAATTACTTATAGGTAATAACACTAAGAATATTGTTATTCACTATATACGGAAAGAATAAAAAAAATTGGCATGGCACAGGATATAAAAATATAGATTGTTTAACAAGATGTTTCACAACCACTGATGATAAATTAGGTATATTGATAAATAATTAATCATTAAGGTATGGAATTTTATGTGTATATATAGTTTTATTGAAGTTCAATTTCTTTATACTGTATATAAATAAATATATTTTATAAAAGCCTGAATAAAATATAACGTATTCGTAAATATTTTACCTATAAGTACATATTTTATAAAACATTTCGCATTTTTACACTTTATTTTTATCCATTAAAAGGCATAATAATAATAATAATAATAATAGTTTTTCTGTGCTTAAATAAATAACGTACTATTGTACTAACCTTGTAACGAATAAGATAATATGGATAAGATTTATATACCGGCATAAACGTTTTTCAATTTACTATTATTATTTTCGTAGACGAACTGTTTAGTAAAATATGAGATCATGTCATGAATGACACGAACAACAGATACAGTTAATGTTTAATAAAAGAAGATAACAAAAAGACTATTAAAAGCTAATGATTCAACTCAGACGACAAGAAATATAATTGGTGAGACATTTCCTTAACTATCTATGTCAATTGTAGCCGGGTTACCATAAATGCTGCGCTATGTCGGATAATAATTCAATGTTTATGAAATATTAAAATAATGTACCTTCGTCCAACCCTGTTATGACTATTGATTCTTTTGTAATGGCTAATGACTACACAATAACCTTTATACAATTAATTTTTTTTGCTGTATGATAATACAAATAATGGATACTGAGATATAAATAAAAAAAAAATGATATTTACAATAAATTTAAATTTAAATAATATACTGATGGACTGACATAATATGAGATGTAGATGGAGTAACGTTTAAATATGTTTCCATTATCTAACATACTAATCAAATCAACTGTATATTATTCATCACCGTAGCATTGAAGGTGTACTGTAACTGTATATTAATTTCAATGTTACATAATTTAATTTTTAATAAAAATAAATATTATAGTCTTATGATACTCGGGCTATAATATTTATAAGTAAAATCTGTAGTGGAGGATCTCGAACAGGCGTTTATAAAATAATTTTAAGGATTGTATATTTTATTAAAATGCATAAATGTTTGTTTTCATATTATCCAGTTTAAGGTGAAAAAAATTCAATCGAGTGGATTAAAAATATAAGTATTCCACGGACGTAATATTTCCCACGAAATAAAATAATTATCAGCTCTTGCTTTTGTACATGTTATTGATGTTATAAATACTATGTAGAAAATGAATGCGATTTACAAAAAAATATTGAATACCTTTAGGACACATGGATAGGCTAACCAATACTCAGATGAGACAAAGAGCGATCGTTTTTCCAATTACATTATTAAATATGTTTGCTACTGTGATGCAAGGCTTTTTCAGAACAAAAATATTATAATTATTTAATATAAATATTATAGATACTATATTATTATAATATGTTTAACGAATAATAAAATAGCTGTACACGATTTTTTGTCAAAATTAATTTAATCTGCTGTATTACTCATAGTAAAATAAATTACTATGATAGGAATATAAATATATCATAAAATATTCTTATAGTAATATAGGATAACCGACTGTCTTCACTCAGAATCGTTTTTCATATGCAATGATTTATCATTGAATTCGATATTTTAATTTAATAGTAATATTATAGTGATTTACTCAGAATGGTTAAAACTTAAAAGTTAATAAATAATAACTAGGGCTATAGGTATTTATAAGAGTTTGCATGTTTTCTAGTATTCATTCAAAACATAGCTTACTGATATAGAAATTTATTATAGCAAGAATCTATAGAAAATATATTTTTTTTGCATATTTTACTTATATTAGATTCTGAACGGAGTGATTAATGTATTGATTTTACAATGATGTATGTTTTTTTTTATTGTTGTGTTTGTCATCACGTTTTGGAGTAGTAATAGCTAGTGCTGTAACTCAAAAACGAATCTCTGTAAATACTTGACATTTTCATCAAATATTTATATTAGCGTTATATATTTACGATTAAATTATCAAAATATTTTGACTTTTTTAAGCTGTTCATAAACAATTGAAATTTTCTATTTTTCTAAGTTTTTTTTTTTTTGAAATACCGATAAAAAAAATTCGGCATTCCAAAAATAAATTACTTATATCAAAAAAAAAAAATATATATAAATGTATTACAATTTAAATATAGGTAATATAATATATCCTAAACTAACAAATTATCTCTGTTCAGAATCATTTTTTCGTATACAATGATACCTGTCATTACATTCAAATTTAACAAATCCATTATAGTGATCTACTCACTACCTTTACTATACAGCAAAGCGATTCCAATCTTTTCCACCTTTTCTAAAAATTGTTTTTTTAATTAAAAAAATTTAATGTAGGTAGGTAGTAAGTATATAAAAAATAATATTCAAAAAAATTAGCGTAGATCATGTTATGCTTGTTCGTGAAAACATTTATAGTATAAATTATTAATCACCGATATACTTTTATCTTTACACAGATTCTATACAGCTTACGGCATACTCATACTTATATTTTATCATTCTTATAATATAGTTATACATTTATATGGGTCACTTCTTCACTCGATATCAATCATTGTTGTTACTCGTTCGACTATTTTATATCTTTTATTATCTAATATGGTTATTGCTTAGATATTATTTTCCCCGTTTGTACCAGCATTTATATTTAAGATTAATAGTCAATGTTTTATATTTGCATTTATTTATATTTTACAAATATATTTATAGTGTAATCAAAATATTTTAGTTTTTAAGGCATATTTTAAAAGCATATTTAAGTGATTTTTCATATTTAGTGATTTTTTTTAGAGTATAAATAAATACATATTTTAAGGTTAAAGGCATGAAGTTATTGTTATTAATAACCGTTGAGACTTGAAATTTTCATTCATTATTTAAATTGTATTTTCTAGAAACGTATTATTTTGAGCAATTTTAATATATATAATCCAAAGTTTGCTGTAGTTATTCTTATAGAAATTTAGTAGTAGGTATGTTTCAAAAATCGGCTAAAAAGTTTTGGTTTACGAGTTTTGCGTTAAAAACAAGTCAACACTTTTTGAAATAATGAGTGTTTAGTAATGATACAAGAATCACTCTGTATATACAACTGACGCGTGATAGTAACATTTTAGACATTTAAGACCCCGCAATTTTACTTTGCCCTAAGACCCGTAAATCATCGAGGTGGTCTTATTACAGTGCATATAATTGACTTATAATTTTAAGTTAAAACAATCACTTTGATGTAATAATTAGTGTGAAATGTGTGGAGAAAATAGAAAAATAATTTTTTAATTTTTTCTTTATTATTCTTATTTCGTTAACATACATGTAAAAACAGTGTGGATATTGGATATGTATATGAATTGTAAAAATTAAAATCTCAAGTATAAACATTTGTTATGGTTTTTTACAAATGTAATTTTTTTTTTTTTTACAATTTAATATAAGTAATTTTTTTTTCTCAACTATTGGTTAAATTTTCAAGTTTTTACGACTTATACTTGTTGAATAACAACAAATATTTTAAATCGTTTTAGGATATATCGTTATTTTACAAGAATTTGTAAAAATTTAAATTTCATACACTCATAAAATGTTTTCTCTATATTGACGCTTGAGTTTTTTTTCCAGTTATTTGAAAACTTATGGAGAACCTTATATTGAGTTTTTTAGTCTTATAAATCACAAAAATTGTATGAATTTTCAACTTCAAAATTCCTCACAAATTTTTGCGGTTTTGACATATTTTTAAACATTTGTAAACTTAAAACGCTTATACACAAATATTGTGAATAACGATTTTTTTTTTTTACTACGATAAATACTACTTATAATAAACCTTGTATTAAATTTTTAAGATTTTTAGGAATGCCAAATTTTTTTTATCGGCTTTTCAAAAAAAAAAAAAATTAAAAAAATCGAAAATTTCAATTTTTTATAGAGATTTATTTTTGAGTTACTGCAGAATAAAAAAATCGATTTTGTCAAAAACTGGTTATGCGTAAAAATTCCCGTTATTCCGTTACTTTTTTATAGTTTTTACTGATGCTTTTGAAAACTATTGGAAGTTTTTTACTTTTGACCTCCCAAGTACCAACTAGATTCACTTTCTTTTCCAAAACGGGACTGAGGTTAAAAATTAAAGCACTATTACTACTCCAAAACGTGATGACCGAAATAAAAATAAATAAAATAATAAAAACATACATCATTGTAAAATTAATAAATTCATCACTCTGTTTAGAATCTAATATCAAAAGTCAACTCACAAATTGTGTATTATAATATGGAATAATAGATTTTACTAAAAGAAAATTATATTGAAAATCATTAGGTACCTACATTTTAATTATTTATTCTTCGACTTATGACTGCTCTATTTAAAATTAAAAACTTGCTAACAGATGTTGCAAATGTAGTAAAATAGTATCCGACGCCGTAAATAACACGTCGGGCTGACTTATCTACAGCCATAATCATATTAGTATATGTCTATATTAAATAATATAGTTACAATCTAACAAATTAATTTTATTAGATTATTTTTTCATAACGTATCCGTGGTTCATAAAATTCTAATTGTTTCAGTATCGTTACAAGTAATATTACTCGATTTGCAGTTCACCAGTTTACGTTTTATTAAATTTCTAAGAATTTTTTTTTTTTTTACATAAAATTGGTTAATGGTAAAGAATGCATAATAAAACTAGATAGTATATATTAAAAAAAAAAAATAATATTATTCATTAGCCATTTAATATTCTTCTTACTACTCATTCCTTAATTGGATATGGTTGCATAAATAAAAAATAAGTATTGCAATAACACGTAACTATGGAAATAATATACAATATTTACAACTTTGTGTATACTAAAAAAAAAAATAATTTACTAATAAAAAAAAGAACTGGTTTCTAAACCAATATTAATACTGCTTACAACTCGAAAGCACAATAGTATATGTAATTTTAATAGATAATATGCAGTCTCAACATTTTAACTATTTTCGGTATATTTTTCATAATCAAAACTATATTTTAATGAATTTTGTAATTTTTTAACCTGGTAATAACAAATATAAAATTTGTTATTTGTTAAGTTTAATTTGCTATTTTTGGTTATATCTACTGTTAGGATTGGGTTATTATCGGTTGCTGGTATACCATATGATAAAATAAGTTGTTTAAAAGAAGACATAGAAGAAACGTTTAATCAAAAGAATGAAACTGGATTAAATGTTTCAAAATAAAATATTAAAAAAGTTATTTCATCAACTGCGGAATAACAAAAAAATATAATAGATAAATGTAAATTAGTATTATATTTTAAATTTTATAAAAATAATATATTATTTAAATGTAGGTATAAGATAGGTACAAACATAAGAAAATGTGAAACATGTTTTATTTTCTTTGAAGCTGACTAAGAAAATATAAATTATATGCATTGTCAATATCATGAGTAAATACAAAATTAATACATAAATCAAATGGATGCTTAAAGAAAAGACCAGAAAAATGATAACAAATTCAAATAAAAAATGTAGTCCACTAGAATTTGGTACCAGAATTTAGGTATCAATGCCTAGTATACGTATATGTGGATCACCACGTACCCTATTAGCAGTAGTTATTCTAGAAATTGGAGGAGATTTTTGATAAATTAAGTACTAATAATTATATTTTTTAAATATATTTATTTGAATTTATAAATTATTAATTTTAATAAGGTACAGAGAACGGCATTTATAAACATATAATTACAGATTGATCCCTACAAACAATTTTTCATTAACTTAAAATCTGTAAATAATGAAAAGGAAATTATACTGAGAGAAGCTGCAGGTTTGATTTGTTAGATGTGTATTTTCAACTATTTTATGTAGCTATAATATACCATATATACATAACCAGTTTGTGACATAACATGGTAAACGTTTTTATCAAATATTGGTGAGCACGAAATTATTGTTTCACGTATACATTTTAATTATATAATATTTTATAACTATTTATAAGTTTTCGAAATCTAATATTGAGTGAAATGATGACATCCCGCTGTCAATGTGGGCAGAAGTAATGTATTAGGCGGAGTGCGAGTTCGTATGGTAGAATATTTGCAACCGGTTGCCAAGTCCGTATACAGGGGAGCGTTTAGAAATTCTATCCCTCAGAAATTTTTAAAGTAGAATTAAATAATTATTAAATAATTAATTTTTAATTCATGTATTGAACATATTTTAACCCCTCCTCCCTGAAAATTTATTTTGAATACATACACATTCGTGAAAACGATAAATAAATATTATATTGAAATATTCATTGTGGTTACGTGCACAATGTCAACTCTCAGCATTTATAATAAAATAAATCGATACATTATTATACTGCATTACTGATACAAACTAGTTGGTTATATATAAGTAATATCCAATAAAGAATTACCAGCAAAATCAAAAGTGATAAACTGAAAGTCACAACAATCGTTATACGTGTCAACGACGAAGGAAGGCAAGTACCATCACGCGACGTCGAGATTTTTAAAACAATAACAATTGCCGACGACAAATATCATCGACGCCAGGCGTCATCGTGTGAAATTGAATTTTCTCGAACACTGCTGGGAACTGACACTTTACTGACGTAATATACGAGACTAAGTCTATAAATACGGATACTGAACGCAAAACAAGCCAGTATACGCGTGGTCTTATAAGGAACAACGTCTATTACCAAAGGTAAATAACGAACTAACCGAACAAATTACAATCCACTGAGTACTCAGGAGCTCGCTGGAACATTTAGTGAAAAAGGATAACAGACCATATCCGCTCAAAACTGTTTTTTGTGTACAACGATGCATCATTGAATACAAATTAAACATATCAATTTAAAATTACCCACTCGACACCTACTGTACGACAAAGGTATCATTTGTCCACTTATCTTAAATTTTTTGTTTGTGCTTCAGTTTTCAACTTTTAAAGTTTTCAAAATTGAATCTAATTTTTACTTTTAGGGTTTAAAAGTAGAAAAGTTCCAATACTAAAACAATAGAGAATCATATGAAAAAATACGAATATATTTTGTTAAACCTATTATATTATTATTAAAATTAATAAATTTAATTTAATTAAAAAATTAAAGACGCATATATAATAATTATTGATATCTTTATTATTATTATTGTTGCTCATTATCTAAAAATATTGTTATATCGTCTTTTCTTCGTTATATCTGCTTGATCGATATTCAATTAGATTTCAGTGTGTGTTTAACCGTGTAAATTATACGTCAAATATACGTGTCACTATGTCCACCGCCGTATGGAAAATAAATTGTTGATTATATAAAATAGTTATATCTTAATATATACAAAAAACAAAACCTATACAGTCCATTGAAGTTTAGTCCACCACATCAAGTCAATAATATATATATATATATGTTTTTTGTTTAGTTTGTATTATTCACAATGATATATTGTTGAATTAAAATTTAACAAATTAATTTTGATTAAAATTCATCGTAACTATAGCTTTCATAAGTATGCAATTATAATATTTGTATTACTAAGAAACTTGTATACCATATTATGTCTTCTATTATAATAATTAATAATAATAACTATTATCATAATAGATATATAATTTATAACCAACGGCAACCATTAAACTCTATGATGAATTTTCAGTTCTTATGAGCAAAAACTAAATTGATTTATATGAATAACTCTATAGCAGAGGTTAAAGTAATTACTCAAAATACCTTTAGTATCTCCAGGAATCGGTTTTACCTTGCGCATCTTTTGTGAATATGTCGTATTATGAGCTGAATAAGTATGCAATGTAAGCTGTTTATTGTTCAACTCAAGTATCAGGTATTAGGTACATGAGGTGCGTTTTTTTATTGTGGTGTCCTATCTACATTGCAATAATGGAGAACTACGCGAAGAACGAATAATTATTTATATAGATAGATACAGTAAAATAGCACGATATTAGGTACAAAATGTGTCTTATATGTCAATATAACATATCATTTAAATAAATAAATATAATATTATAAATTAAATAAGTTTTTATTTGGATTTATTTGTAATCTTAATTTTTTTATAGCATGGCATTCGCCGTCTTATGTTATTTTTTATTATCAAACTTGCTTATTAACTTCGTCATATGTACCTACAGTTTATAAAATATATTGTCCTGTTACTTATAAAATTAGAAACATACAATTTCATTAAAACTAAAATTTAATCGTTTAAAAAAGATTAAAAAAAATTATATGAATGTTGTCTGCATACACAACTTAAGAACCTTATATTAAATTTTCTATATTTTCTACTGTGATAATGCTATCATACATAATCTAGAAAAAAAATTTATTTGAAAAACTCTAGCGATAAAAATAATTTTAAAAGATTTAAATATTTTTTACGAAGTAAAATGTCTATGAGTATTATCATATGCATCGTCGAGGTAAAAGATTGCTTAGTATTGAGTTATGGAAAATGTGTTACATTTATAGTATTATATTAAATTCTGATTAATGTGTTTTTGTAATAAACCTAGTTGAAATATTATCTAATTTTAATTTGTCTCATCTTCATCGAAAAATTGACCAAAAACTTATGAAACTATAAAACCTCCTAGTATATAAATATGAAGGTCAACTCACTGTATCCATTCTCCATTTATAACTTATAACCGGAATTTTAGTTTGAATGTTGGTGACTACAAAACTTGATGTAAAGAAAAATTCCATTCATTTCGACCATTCGTTGTATACTCTTTAACCGTTTAACTAGGTACGTGGAGTATTTTTAATTTTGTATCACGTATTAAGCAGGACGTCATCGAAGTATTTAGATCATACATTTGCATTGGTCATAGAATTCATTCAATGTATTTACCCGTTTTCAATTAATGAGATAAAATAAACAAAAACTGTGATTTCTGTGAAAATACATTTTAATTTCGATTTTTATGTGTTGGGAATCAATTATTTTTACACGAACATTTTTCAGAAGTAAGTGATCAAAAAACACTTAATTATTTATAATATTATTTAAAAACTACTTCATAAAGTTTCTTATGTTGAAAATTTTCATTTTCAATTACTAATCATTTAAACGATAATATTATTATTTATATATACTAACTACAAGTTTGATCAAACTTTCGGGTATGTTCAATAGGTTTTTATAGACTCGTAATCATAAATTTGTTTGTTTAATGATTAATTACGCATTAAATAATAATGATAAAAATAAATAAAAATGTGAAATTTTAAATATAGTTATATAATTAAATGTAATAGTTGTTATAAAATGGATAATTATAATTTAACTGCATCAATTGAGTAGAGAACACATTAAATTAAAATAGATAACAAGAGTTATGTATGAATAAATTTCCTTACGGTTTTGAATTATTATAGGCGAATAGAACTGATTAATTTTAAAATATAAAGGTACACTAATATAACATATAAATAATATTATTATGTTTTTTTTGGAAAATAATTAAAATAGGTACATATCTTAATGTTTGGCAAATTTATGTGAAACTTAATAAATATATTTTTAATTTGGATTATCTAGCTTTATTAAAATAATATTGTAATATTAAAGATTATAATTGTTTTACGGAATAAATACTGCATTAAAAATTGATTTATACCTACTAGTTTTATGGCATTGAAAGAATTATATAATTTTTTATATTATTTATTACTTAATTAATTGCATTATTTTTAGATTAAACGATGTTCGGAATAATTCTTGTAGGCATATTTTCAAAAGTACATTATTTTTGTAGTGTTCATTTTATTATTTATATAATAGTCTTCTCTTGTGTCTGTTCGTGTTCGTATACTTCCCAATTGTGAAATATTTCTAAAAATCAACTTTATAAGTATGTCAGGTATATGATTCCATAATTTTGTAATAATTAATTTCCTAATAAAATTCTTAAAATAACACGATTGAACGTTGTTGGATAATATAATATGGTTATTGTAAACCTGTGATTCATTTAAGCTACAAACAAATGGGGAAAATATAATTTAATATTTTTGAAACGTTATCATTATTTTATTTATTTTTTGTTTGTTCTTAATATTTGTATTCTTTAACAAAGGTGTCGTGTCATTTTGACTAATCAATTTTCAAGCCAATTGATCATGAATAAACTATATAAAAATGAAAACGATCCTGAAGAAGGTGCAGTTAATAAATCTATCACGTCAAACGTTCCCGATTTAAAGGGAGATTGGTTAAATTTCTACTTGTTGTTATTGCTTTACATTTTGCAAGGATTTCCAATAGGCTTATCAGGCACACTTCCAATCATTTTACAGAGTAGAAAAATGGTGACTTATGAAGAGCAGGTAACATTTCGGTTTATATTTTAATGTAACAAAAGTTGTGTACTTATAATTAATAATAATGTTATAAAATATTAAGTGGCATAATTTTATGTTTTAATTTAGGCTTTATTTAGTATTGTGCTTTGGCCTTATACAGTGAAAGTTTTATTTGCTCCATTTGTGGATTCATTATACATTCGACGAATTGGTAGAAGAAAATCATGGTTGTTGCCTATTCAATTTTTTATAGGTAAGTATGTACATTATACTTATATAATAATATTTTATATTTTACTAAAGTGTAAATAGAAATCAACAAGTGTTTTTCAATTCAATTTTAACATGATTTTTGTGTACACTTTATTGATGTAATGTATTTCATTTTTAATTTATTTTATCATCATATTTTGTTAAAACATAATTTTATTATAATTATAGGGACGATTTTGATGTATACAGCAAAAAATATTGATGATTGGTTACCCAAATCAGGAAAAGCAAACCTTATGATGATCATATGTGTGGTATTCGCTATAAATGTGTTGTCTGCAATTCAAGATGTTATCGTTGACGCATGGTCGTTAACTATGTTGAAAAAGTTAGTGCTTTAATTATTTTAAATTCAAAGCATAACAAGGAAAACACTATTTTTAGATAATTATAAATTGTATTTAAGGCTTATGTTATTTACGATGTATTTAAAATACCTTAAAAACTGTATAGAATTAGATATAATTTAATTTAACGTTTAAAGCTAGGTAACACTCGTATTAATGATATTATATAGTTGGAAACGAAAACTGTAACGAAAACTTTTCAATTTATTTTTATGTTTTTCACATTACAAGTTACTATTATTTTATTAACCTAACGGTAATTTAATTTTAATATTTAATTTAGTCAGTTTATGTTTTATATACATAAATCATAACTGCTTCAATTTTTTGTTTATAATGATATTCCACTGTTATTTGAAATTTTATTTTTGAGCAGAAATAATTTGGGTTATGCTTCTACGTGCAATTCTACAGGATTACCAATTGGAATGTTTATTGGTTCAGTTGGCCCAATTTTACTGGTATCCGAGGACTTCAACAATAAGTATTTTCGAGTTACGCCTGCCACGGGTGGTTTAATGACACTACAAAGTACGTATAAACACTAAATAATCTATATAGTATATAATACAGATGTTAAAATGTAGGTATATATTTTATTTCCACTTGATTACAGTATATTGATGAATAAAATAATGTTTTGTTTATTTAAATTAGTTTTCACGTAGAAATTAATGTCAATAAAAGTTAAATTGATAAGATCCAATCACATCTCTAACACAAAATCACTCATAATCAATTGTAAATTAATATAGGTAGCAGCCATTATCAATATTTAAATAATTACTCTTAATTAAAACAAAATCAAAGTAAAAAGGGGAAAAGTATTATAAGTAACCGCTCTGATGTGTAGAGTAGGAGTCGAGTGTATCTCGTATTCTTGTCATTAAATTATTATTTTTAAAAATTCTAGGAAATTTTAATCTTGACCTATCAAAAGTACCATCGTAATCAAAATTGCTATCAGTAACTAACTTTAAGGTTGAAGATCGAAGTGTTTGTTCTATAACGAGTTATCATCACGTAAAAACTGACAAAAAAAAAAAAAATCAATCATTGCTTGAAATTTGTACGTTTTATCAATTTATACATTGGAACATAAATAAAAATATCAGTTATTTATTATCATATAAAGAGTATGAAAAAAAATTATCTTATTAAAACATTTTAGGTTTAAAATATCATAAATTATTTTTTTAATCAAAATTAAATTAATATTCATCACTTTTATAAATATATACTTTTCATGGAAAAATAATCTATAATTTATTCTGTATAATATAGGTATTTATAGCTGCACAGTATTGAAGTATTTTAAAATTATTTCTGGTTTCGTAATCATGTTGGTGTTCTTTTCATTAAAGTGATACACTTTTATTTTAGTACTTATATTATGCTTAAATCAATTTTTCCAAGTCAGTTTAAGACTATTATTTATTAGGCTATTTATGATGGAATAGGATATGGTCCAAATCTAATGTCACCATCGGATATCAACAGAATAATCATTAAATTATAAATAAATAATAATAATAATAATAATAATTTATTTATAAATAATTATAAATTGCTGTAATATTGCTAAAAATTTCTTTACGTACATTTAGAAATTTATGAATAGTATTTTTATAAGATATACGATTAATATTGTTATTACAATTTGATGTTTTTATTTATAAAACTTGGTTATCGAGTCATGAAAAACATTTAACATGCTCATAGAGATTGGTTTTCTTAATACCACACGTGACATAATGAGATTTATTTAATTTTATTGACATTTTAGATGATGTATTATTTTAATAATGATCTTTATTATAAAAGGTATTAATACAACGGAATCAAAATTTTGATACTTCGACAGTGGTCAAATTGTATTTAAACGAGTGTCTAGGGAAATGTTTGTGAGTCTGTGATAACTGATATAAATCATAATGGGAAGTATAAATGTTTAAAATACTTGATAATAAGACATGTTATACTTAACATTTTGTTATTTGTTTCTTTAAATATCACGTTTATACCATACTGCTACACTGAAGTTCAATTAACTACAGTAAAATATATAAAATATTGTTCCGTATTTTTTTCTAGGTTTTATGTATTTTTGGAGCATTCAATTTTTATTGATTACAACATTGATTGGTATATTTAAAAAAGAGAAAAATAATAGTTTTGAATTGGAGCACAAAAAGATCAGCGTTTTCCAAAATTATAAGCTATTATGGAATATATTAAAGAAGCCTAAAATAAGATTATTAGGAATTGCTTTGCTGACAGCGAGGGTGAATACTATTCAGTAGCATCAAAATATGTTACGATGTTTTTTATACGTATCAATAATACATTAAAAACATATTATGTATTACATAATAGTTTGGATTTGCCGCAACCGACAGTGCGTCGAATTTGAAATTAATCGATGCTGGGGTATCTAATGATGACATTATGGTAACAGTTACGGGCATGTATGCCATAAAATTTATCATGCCAATTTTTGTATCCAAATACATTACCGGTCCTAATGCCATGGATCACTATCTTAAAATGACACCAATCAGGTAGAAAAAATTTATAACCTTATTAATTGTATCTATATCAATTAATTTATGTTATTAATCAATAAATTGGCAATGCTCTTAGATTTATTTATTTCCTAATCATTATATACTATTATTAATTGATTTCAATTAGTATGATTAAGTTGAGTAAACAATATATATTGATGCACTAAGCGTGCTCGCCTTAATTGTTTTCATTTAATAATGAATTTATTGTGATCCTGATTTTTAAAATATTTACGTATACTCAAGAACTATATTTTAAAATACATTATCAAATATGATTAAAAATCACTAATCCATCAAACAAAAATAAAAGAATTTTAAATATGTTTATTATTAAATGAAAAACTGAGTGAGTAAAGCATACTCTGTTGAATCTCTGTTTATAATATACATCATCATTTATTTTTTATTATTCATGTTATTTTATACACATTTATTGTTTAACTAATATTAATAATTTTACTAAATGTTTTATATACCATCTCATAGTTCGAAAATTAATAGAACATCATATCATATCTCCGTCACATAAGCTATTATTTCATAGGATATTAAACATATAGTCATCAGACAATCAATCAATGTATACTGTATTTATTACGTTATTTTTGCAGAATTTGTATACATCAATAAATTATGGCAGCAGAGGAGTAGTAAAGTTCAAACAGAGCTTCCTCTGCTGTCGGTAAAACGTGAAAAAAATGCCAGTAAATCATTTTTTTATTATTATTATTATTATTATTATAATTGTTTATATTATAAGAAAGTTATACGAACTTAAATAAATGTAATAAAAAGAAAAATGTTTGAATTCATTACGTTTCAGATTGACTTGGAATATTATGTATATGGTATTGATATATTATACACCGAGTTTAATAAATAATAATGGAAATATAAAAGTTCCTGTTTCCTATTACTGTTTATTATCATCTATTTTTGCAGTGAATGAGGTAAGTACCTACTTATATAAATAGGTATATGATTCATAGTAATTATGCACAAATAGATAAGTAAAATCAATAATTCCTTAGGCTGTAGTATAAAGTCAAGGTGAGATGTGATTAAAAGAGTAATTACATAATACTATTTATATTATTATCGTTTGATGATCAGCTTTGTAACTCGATGCATTAAACTTTTACTTGTTGAATAAACCTTGACGTAGATTATAAATAAAAGTTGAACTATGCTTATCTATATATAGTTATATGAACAAAAAGACTATACAAAAGAAAAATTTAGTATAAGTAATTATTTTGAAAATAACAAGCTAAAGAATAGGTCAAAAATGTTTGGAATATTATTATTTATGTTAATTTATGAAGAATAATGGTATAATAAAATAAGACGTATATTCAATTATTTTTTTTGTTTACAGGTGCTGAGTTTTTTCATGTTATTAGCATTATACGCTTTCTTCTGTCGACTAAGTGATCCATGTTTTGGTGGCACATACATGGCGTTATTTAATACATTTTACTTTCTAGGATGGTTAATACCAAATACTTTGGTTCTAAAAATGATTGATTTTCTAACTATTAGTACATGTTCAAACGACATCAAAAATCATTGTCTTACACCGGATTTAAAAAACGTAAGACAAACTTATTACTTTATAGTTGATATAAATCATTTTGTATTCGTTTTAAATCTATATTTCTTATAATTAACTGTTAAAGATCACTTAAATGAATATTTTTTTTAATTCAGAATTCTTATATGATTACAATATTATAATATGGTGTACATTAATATTTCAATTTATGCAGGTATGTATCGCAAATGGAGGAAGTTGTGGAGTGTACATGGATGGTTACTATATAACAGCTACCATATGTATAGTTATTGGAACAATATGGTATATTGTATTTAGAAATAACCTTAAAAATTATCAACCTATAAGAATGTCCAGTTAATGTGTCATAAATAATTTTACGGAAACAGTAAATAGAATATTAACATATAAGAGATCTTAACAACTATAAGTATCAACTTTGATATTCAAATTGATTTAAAGAAATTGTTTTGATAAAATTGTATAACAAATATTAAGTTAGTAATATAAGATGAAAATAATACATTTTTCAAAGTTGTATGATATAATCATAATTATTCTTATATATTGTTAGTTATAAATATTATTTGTTTATATTGTTTTATAATATTTTATTTATGTAGTTATAATGAGATAATATTTTTTGATAATTTTGTAAAATATTAGTAGTATCGAATATATATGTATTTTATATTTGATATTATATGTAAACATATTATAATACAAATGTTTAATTACATATTATTATTGCAAATTTTAAGTTACAAAAAAAAGAAAAAACTGTAAAAACTGTATGATTTAGTAACTTAACAATAAGTTTTTATACGTTTAATAGTTCCTTATAGATTCGTCTAATTTTTAGTATATTATTATTGTACTTTATTATTGCTTATTGAATTTGATTGAAGAATTTTATATGAAAAGGAATTGTGAAATTATACAGTTCTAGAGATAGAAATAAGTCAATTTTAATTTTAAAATTGATCTAAAATTATGTACAAAATAAATTAAATGAGATAAAAATTATACTTTATTATGCATATAAATATTGGTTGGTGTTGGTAAATTGGTATCTGTTATTTACTCTAGGAGCCGTATTAGAAATATTATAATAGCATATGTGCTACAAGTGTTATATAATGTATCGCTAATTTTATTAGGCTAAGTAATGTTAAGTTAGAAATTAGAATAAAATTTATAATACATGCATTAATATTACATATTAGTATATTAATATTATGTAGCGCATATGGTTTTTATTAATATGCAAAAATATTCTCTTTTCCAAAATATAAGAGTTTTTTATTATTTTTTAATTTTTTAAAAATTTTTGTATAAGCGATTTTTTTGTGACACAATTTACAAAACACTACAGAATCTTTTGTGGAAAAAATATGTGATCTGTTTTATTAAACCATAGATGACTGCGTTCTGCGTACCATTTTTAACTGATACGATGGCCCGTGTTATATTTAAAATTACTTTATAAAAGTATAAAATGTTAGGAGTTTTTTGTATTTTATTTTGTTTATAAATATGACATAATTTTTATTGTAAAACGTAGTTATGAATACTTATTAATACTCTAAAAGTATAAAAATATAAAATATTTTAAAATACTCAAAGTTCATTTAAAAAATAAAATATCATAAAAAACCAACGAGAGAACACAGATAATTTTTTTACTTAAAAGTCTGATATTAGGTCAGTTGACTGTAATAATTAAATAATATGGAAACTAAAAGTACAGTATTGAAATTGATGAAGGACACTTTACCATTACGTTCGTGTGTAAGACGGAGACAACACATGTGAGTTCTACGTTTTCTTAAAAACTGACTAACATCCGACAACACGAGGTGCCGTGTTTACACAAATTAGACTTAAAATATAATTGTATAAAAAAAATTAAATGTAACTGGTTTTTATTGTTGTCGATGACTACGTTGCGATAAACGAGATATAATTTTAACACAAATTATCCAAGATAAGTTACCAAAAATAATTTATTTTTCAACATTACCTCATGAACACATAAATCATAATCTAGTTTCTACGGTGAAATAAAAATAAAATAATTAGTTTAATGAACTATTATACACAAAATATGTTTGATTATGCCAAATTCTTCAAATATGCTTTCATTTCTAAAATATGCATTTATATGCAAAATAAACATTTTTCTATGAATTCTCAACTATACAAATCTTTCACATTTGTTACTCATGTCAACTACACAAAACCATTACAAATATATTAGTGCATACAAACACGGTCCTTAAATTATTATAATATACATAATAGAGACAACTGGTAGCAGGTACTATCGTCATACCTTTATCTACATATTTGTATGTGTTTCTATAATAATAGTCGATACTATAATATGTTTTTTTGTTTGTAACTTATTTCATAACAATATATAATTTTTTAGAAATACGGACTTGATGTGGAGCCCTAGACACCCCCCTTCCGGAGCTGCCAATGGGTCATAAGGCAACAAAAGTTGTAGTTGCAAACCAAAGTGCGGAATAAACTAATGCATTTGTCGATCAGTTACTGGGGATGTTGTGATACTCAATATATCATTGCGACAATAAATGATTAACTTATAAATATAATATAATTCAACAATTAAATAAATCATTTTCTACAATGTGGTGTATAAATGGTAAATGTATACTAAATCAATTTATTTCTTGGCAATCATATGCACATTCTGTGATAACGATAAATAATTCTTATATTGAAATGACGATTGTGCACGTAACAATGTAAACTGTGAGCTCTCATGATATGATAAATTGATACATTATTATATTGTGTTATTCATATATACTATATAGTTTGTTGTATTAATAATAGCCAATAAGGACTAACCAACAGAATCAAAAGTGAAAAACTACTAGGCGCAACAATCGTTAAGCGCGTCGACGATCGGAGGTAGGTGCCATACTGCCTATCGCGCGCGATATTGGGATTTTTAAAATATAACAATTGCCGACGACAACAACGATAGTCATCGGCGGAGGGCATCTTCGTGTGAAGTTGGATTTTCTCGAACACTGACGGGCGCTGCCACTTTACTGACTTAATATACGAGACTATGTCTATAAATACGGATGCTGAGCGCCGCACCAACCAGTACATGGGCGGTGTCATAATGAACAACGTCTACTACCAAAGGTAAATTAACGAACTCAGCCGAACAAATTATATTCCACTGAGTACTCAGGAGGACTCACTCACTGGAAGATTTAATGAAATAGGATTAAAAAAACTATGTCTGTTCAGAACCGTTTTTTATGTACAACGATGTATCATTGAATTAAAACTATATATACCCATTTATAATTATCCACTCGACATCTATTATACGGAAAGGTTATCACTTGTCCACTTTAAAAAAAAATAAAAATGTTTTTATCTAAAGATACTCTTATAGCAGAAAATATGCTTCAGTTTTCAACTTTGAGAGGGTTTTCTGGTAGAAAATAAAAAATTGGGTCTAATTTGTAATTTGAGGGTTTAAAAACAAAAAAAGTTCCACTGCTAAAACAATTGTGAACCATATAAAAAAATACTAATCTATTTTCTAAAACTTATTATATTATTATTAAATATCTATTGACGCGTATATAATATTTATTGTTATCTTTATTATTATTATTGTTGCTGATTATCTAGCTATATTATTATATCGTCTTTTTCCGTTATATCTACCGGATCGATGTTTAATTAGATTTCAGTACGTGTTTAATCGTGTAAAGTACCTATAAGTGTCACTGTGTCTACCACCGTATGGAATATAAATTATTGATTATACAAAATAGTGAAATATTAATCTATTCAAAAAACAAAACCTATACAGTCCAATAAAGTTTAGTCGTCCGCATCAAATTGATCATATATATGTTTTTTGTTTAGTTTGTATTATTTACAACGATATATCGTTGAATTAAAATTTAACAAATTCATTTTGATTAAAATTAATCGTAACAATAGTTTTCAAAGTGTTTAGATATAATATTTATATTATATAATCTATAACCAACAACAACAGTTCTATGATAAATATTCAATTATTGTAGGCCAAAACTAAATTAATTTATGTGACTTATGTGAATCCTTCTATAGCAGAGGTTGAAATAATAAATTAAAAATACCCTTTAAACCCCAAGGAAACAGTTTTACCTTGCACACCTTTTGTGAATATGTTATATAATGATGTGAATAAATGTACAATGTAAGTTGTTTATTGTTCAACTCTATTGGTTAAAAATGTATAACTTTCGGATCAAAAATATAAAACCCGAGTAATAGGTTTTTGTGACAATAAATATGTTTTACCCTTAAAAAGTAAATTTAAGTTGCGAAATATTGGAAAACAAAGTTTTGTAAACATCAATTATCGATTCCATCGGTGAAACATGCTAGTGCCATATATTTGGAATCTAAATGAGTAGTATCACCGCTGAAGACACAGCTTTATTCATCATGTTTTGAACTGGAAGTGTTGAGATATTTTGTGAAAATAAATTATACAGAATAAAATATGTTTATCAACTTGTGCCTTTGTGCTATGTCTATTTTTTTTGGTTCTTCGTATTATTAGGATTGTAAATGGTTATACCGACGAATGATAAAGATTGAACCTTTGCAATAGATGATCTATATTATACAAGACATATCGTTATCCTAATATTATTATTAACTATAGATGGTAAACAACAACCAATAATTATTTTTTTCCAAAAATAAATTTTAAATAATATATTATTATTTATTTTATACGTTTAATGTATATTTAAAATAATCGTTATCAAATATATCATATCAATTAAATCAGTTTTATATAGGATGTATATAAATTAAGCCTATGCCGTAATTGGGTTCGAATAGGGTTTTGTCATAAGCAGCTGAAAATAAAAATATAATTTTTTTTAAATTAACTTATTTAAATGTTATTGTGAATAATAAATAATAATGCATCAAATGGTGTTTTTGAATAATTTAGTTTTGGAATATTCTATAATAATATAGGCGACTTTCATTATTTTTTTTTGGTTAAAATATCCAGTTTTGTTAAAATTTAAGCTTATTATGTCTAGGTGTGAAAAAAAATTATAAAAATGTATTTTGGCAGATTTCTGTAAGAAAAATATACAAATAACTTAGTATTAAATTGTTAAATTGTTTCTTAGAAATTAGCATTTTATTATAGGTAGAAACATATAACAAAAAAATCTAAATAACTATATACAATGAATGTTAACATTGAAAATGTATTATAATATTAATTATTTGAATTAATCTATTAATAAGGATCGAGTCTTAAATAATAGTGCATTATAACACTATATCCCTGACTTATTTTTAGACTAAATATTATTTATATGTTTGAATAAATTTGACCGTTTTATTCTTTCAAATACTTTAACTTCCATAGTTAGGTTGGTCGTTATAATAGTTTTAGTTAAAAGTTAAGTCAGTTTCTACTGCTTTAGATTGAAATAATATAATATGAATCTTTATTTCTGCATATATTCTATATATCTATTATCTATAATTTAACTAATGGATCGGCACTGAGATAGAAAAGTAGATGCAGTATAATGCACGTTTATATACCTACAACATTTAATTTATTTGAAGTACTATATTCTGCTTAGAAATATAAAATCAAAAGAATATGTAGCAATTTAAAAAAAGATAAAATATTAAAAATCTTTTTTCATCAAATCTATCATTTTCTATCAACTAAAAAAACGTCAACATTTATTATTACTTGATATACATAATTCTTTAATTCGTATTTAATGTTGAATATTTTAGTTTTCAAATACTAATCATTTAAACGATAATATTATTATTTATATATACTAATTATTAGTTTGATCAGATTTTCGGGTATGTTCAATGGATTTTTATAGACTCGTAAGCATAAATTGATTAGATTAATTTATATTATTTACGCATTAATTATAATAAAACAAAATAAATAAGAATATGAAATTATAAATATAGTTACATAATTAAATGTAATAGTTTTCATATTTGAATATATTATCATTATTTTATTTATTTTCTGTTTGTTTTTTATATTTTTTTCTTTACCACAGATGTCCAGTTATTTTGAGTAATCAATTTTCAAGTCGATTGACCACAAATGAATCATATATAAATGAAGACGATCCTGAGGAAGCTGCAATTAATAAATCTACCACGACAAACGTTCCTAATTTGAAGGGAGATTGGTTAAATTTATTCTTGTTGTATTTGCTTAATGTTCTGCATGGATTTTTATTTATCATATCAGTCACACTTCCAAACCTTTTACATTTTTAGTATAATGGAGATTTATAAAGGGCAGGTAACATTTCAATATATATTTTAATGTAATAAAAGTCATTTTCTTAATACTTATATTTAGTAATAATGTTATAATACATTAAGTGGCATAATTTCATGGTTAAATTTTAAATTTAGAATTTATTTACTATTATAATATTTTGGTATCAATTATTTCAAGTTGTATTTGCTCCAATTGTGGATTCATTATGCATTCAACGAATCGGTAGAAGAAAATCTTGGTTGTTGCCCGTCTAATTTTTAATAGGTAAGTATGTACATTTTACCAATTTCATAATGTACTATAGTTTATTAAAGTGTAAATAAAAATTATAATTTTTTAGTTAAATTTTAACATGATTTTTGTGTATATTTTATTAATGTAATATATTTCATTTTTAATTTATTTTATTATTAACATTTACTAAAACATAATTTTAATATTATTTTAGGGATGATTTTGATGCATATAGCAAATGATATCGATGATTGGTTTTCCTAATCAAGCAAAGGAAACCTTACAATGATCGCTATTATTATTTTGTCTCCAATTCAAAATGTTGTCATTCAGGCATGGTCGTTAACAATGTTGAAAGGGTTAGTGGTTTAATTATTTAAAATACAAAGCATAACATGGAAAGCATTGACTTAGATAATAATAAGTTATATTGAAGGCTTATGTAAGTTACGTTGTATTTAAAAGAAACTACTATATTTGTCTAAAGTTTTAGTCTAGTAATACCTACTATTAAAAAAAAAACAATATGAATTTTTGTACAATATTTTTTATTATCTTATATGTGGTGATTTTTTTATCATGAAAATCTCATTATTTCATAAAGTATTCATGTTTTTGAAAACATATTTTTTATAGTTTCAAGTTGTTAAAAAACAACGTTTTTTTATTAAAATGTATATTTTTAAATATTTTTTATCCTTATATTTTTTTAAGTTTTTACTTTTTTGAATGACAACATAGAGCTTTAATTTCATATTCAAAAGCAGGATATAGTTATTTTTATCTAAATATAATAAAAAAAATAAAATGAATATCCATTTAAAATTATTAAGCCGATCAAGTCAGCCTATTACTAACAAAACGCCATAATAATCATAGATAATATCAACAGATATAAACTTGTATCTATAAATCATAACTGCTTAAGTTTTGTATTTATCATCGTTTTTCAGTGTTATTGGAAATTTTATTTTTGCGCAGAAATAATGTGTGTTATGCTTCTACGTGCACTTATATAGGATTAACAGTTGGATGGTTAAGTGGTTCAGTTGGCACAAATTCACTGGAAAACAATGTCTACGACAATAAGTATTTTCGATCTACGCCTACCACGGGTAGTATAATGGCACTAAAAAGTACGTATAGACACTAAATAATCTATATAGTATATAATATAGATGTTTAAATGTAGGTATGTATTTTATTTCCACTTGATTATAGTATATTGATGAATAAAATAATGTTTTGTTTATTCAAATTAGTTTTCACGTAGAAATTAATGTCAATAAAAGTTAAATTGATAAGATCCAATCACATCTCTAACACAAAATCACTCATAACCAATTGTAAATCAATATAGGTAGCAGCCATTATCAATATTTTTATAATTACTATTAACTAAAACGAAACTAAAGTATAAACGGGAAAAGTATTATAAGTAACCGCTCTGCTATGTAGAATAGGAGACAAGTGTATCTCGTATTCTAATCATGCTTCAAGTCAATTTATAACTAAATTATGGCTATTACTTACTAGGCTATTATTAGTGGAGTAGGTAATTTTCACACTGCAGTACATTTTAGAGGACCATTCAATGCATATAATATATAAGATTTAAAGAAAAACAACGATTGTATTACTTTATCAATTATGTGTTTACTCCCTTTTTTTCTGTCTCAAAAATACTTTTTATATTATAAAAAAAGTTGCAATTTTACATTTTAATATATTTTCTTTTAGGAAAGATAATTAAATTGATACCTTGGGGTGTTAAAATTAAGTAAAATTGCTCTGTACTTTTATTAATAAAGTAAAAACAAGAATTTTTATTCAAAATCAGTAGAAATTTGATAAAGTTTTTTTGTATTTTGTTATATAACAAAGACAATTAACCGTAGGTACTTGAATTTTTTACCAAATGTTTAAATAAAGTATCTTTTTCACTTTTCATAGAAATCTAACATCTTTATTTTTTTTATTATTTTTAATAATATCGATAAATGTTTTTTAGTTCGGTCAAAAAGTTTGAAATGTAACAGTAAGATAATCACAGTTAATTTTGTTATTACCGTTTTTATATTATTTGTTTCTTTAAATATCACGTTTATATTATACTGCTACACCGAAGTTCAATTAACTACAGTAAAATATATAAAATGTTGTTCCGTATTTTTTTCTAGTTTTTATGTATTTTTGGAGCATTCAATTTTTATTGATTACAACATTGATTGGTATATTTAAAAAAGAATAAAATAATAGTTTTGAATTGGAGCACAAAAAGATCAGCGTTTTCCAAAATTATAAGCTATTATGGAATATATTAAAGAAGCCTAAAATAAGATTATTAGGAATTGCTTTGCTGACAGTGAGGGTGAATACTATTCAGTAGTATCAAAATATGTTACGATGTTTTTGATACGTATCAATAATACATTATAAACATATTATGTATTATATAACAGTTTGGATTTGCCTTAACCGACAGTGCGATGAATATGAAATTAAGTGATGTTGGAGTACCTAAAGGTGACATTATAATACTAGATAATGTCATGTTAGTCATAAAATTGATCGTGACAATTTTTGTATCCAAATACATTACCGGTCCTAATGCCATGGATCACTATCTTACAATGACACCAATCAGGTAGAAAAAATTTATAACCTTATTAATTGTATCTATATCAATTAATTTATGTTATTAATCGATAAATTGGCAATGCTCTTAGATTTATTTATTTCCTAATCATTATATACTATTATTAATTGATTTCAATTAGTATGATTAAGTTGACTATACAATATAGATTGATGCACTAAGCGTGCTCGCCTTAATTGTTTTCATTTAATAATAAATTTATTGTGATTCTGATTTTTAAAATATTTACGTATACTCAAGAACTATATTTTAAAATACATTATCAAATATGATTAAAAATCACTAATCCATCAAACAAAAATAAAAGAATTTTAAATATGTTTATTATCAAATGAAAAACTTAAGTGAGTACGCTTGTTGAATCTCTGTTTATAATATACATCATCATTAATTTTTTATTATTCGTGTTATTTTATACACATTTATTGTTTAACTAATATTAATAATTTTACTAAATGTTTTATATACCATCTCATAGTTCGAAAACTAATAGAACATCATATCATATCTCTGTCACATAAGCTATTATTTCATAGGATATTAAACATATAGTCATCAGGCAATCAATTAATGTATACTGTATTTATTACGCTATTTTTGCAGAATTTGTATACATCAATAAATTATGGCAGCAGAGTAGTAGTAAAGTTCAAACAGAGCCTCCTCTGCTGTCGGATTAACGTGAAAAAAGTTCAGTAAATTATTTTTTATTAATATTATTATTTATATTATATGAAAGTTGTACGAACTTAAATAAATATAATAAAAAAGAAAAAATGTTTGAATTAATTACGTTTCAGATTGACTTGGAATATTATGTATATGGTATTGATATATTACACATCGAGTTTAATAAATAATAATGGAAATATAAAATATCCTGTTTACTATTACTGTTTATTATCATCTTTTTTTGAAGTGAAGGTGGTAAGTTCCCGTTTATATACAAAGGTAATACTATTTATATTATTATCGTTTGATGATCAGCTTTTGTAACTCGATGCATTAAACTTTTACTTATTTAATATACCTTGACGTAGATTATAAATAAATGTTGAACTGTGCTTATCTATATAAAGTTATATGTACACAAAAACTATACAAAAGGAAAATTCAATATAAGTAATTGTTTTGAATATAACAAGTTAAAGAATAGGTCAAAAATGTTTGGAATATTATTATTTATGTTAATTTAAGAAGAATAATGAAATAACAAAACAAGATTTATTCGGTATTTTTTTTTTTTAGATACTGGATTTTTTAATGTTATTAGCATTCTACGCTTTCTTGTGTCGACTAAGTGATCCATATTTTGGTGGCACATACATGGCGTTATTTAATACATTTTACTTTCTAGGATGGTTAATACCAAATACTTTGGTTCTAAAAATGATTGATTTTCTAACTATTAGTACATGTTCAAACGACATCAAAAATCATTGTCTTACACCGGATTTAAAAAACGTAAGACAAACTTATTACTTTATAGTTGATATAAATCATTTTGTATTTGTTATAAATCTATATTTGTTATAATTAACTTTCAAAGATTACTTAAATGAATATTTTTTTTAATTCAGAATTCTTATATGATTACAATATTATAATATGGTGTACATTAATATTTCAATTTATGCAGGTATGTATCGCAAATGGAGGAAGTTGTGGAGTGTACATGGATGGTTACTATATAACAGCTACCATATGTACAGTTATTGGAACAGTATGGCACTTTGTATTTAGAAATAACCTTAAAAATTATCAACCTATAAGAATGATCAGTTAATGTGTCATAAATAATTTTACGGAAACAGTAAATAGAATATTAACATACAAGAGATCTTAACAACTATAAGTATCAACTTTGATATTCAAATTGATTTAAAGAAATTGTTTTGATAAAATTGTATAACAAATATTAAGTTAGGAATATACGATGAAAATAATACATTTTTCAAAGTTGTATGATATAATCATAATTATTCTTATATATTGTTTTATAATATTTTATTTATGTAGTTATAATGAGATAATATTTTTTCATGATTTTCTAATATATATACATATATATATATATAGTGTTAAATACATTTTTTTTTCATATTTGATTTAATGTTATTATGTGTAAATATATATGTTAAGTTGTATAGTCGTAGTAGATGAATGTTGACAGTCACCAGTGTATGTTGATGTTTACCAAAAAACCTTAGTGAATGTTGACAAAATGGTCTTAACGCGTTCATACACCGGTGATTGTTGAAATTTACAATTAGTATTTGTTAAATTTTGACCACACGTGAAGTACGATTTATTCTAAGAGGTATTTTTGTATTATTTTATTGAATTTAGATGTTATATTGCCCAGTTACAATATGCGTTTGAAACGTTTGGACGTTAGTAATATTATTGCGTTAGACAATCCGTATGATAATAAGGATAATCATAAACCAATCATCCCGTTAAAATCAAGTGAAACTAAAATTATTGATTATGTAAAGAACGAAGAACTATACTTGAAACTCATATAAAAACTGGTCATAGAGTGTGAACCAGAATTATGAACGAATTGCAGAACAAATTAAAAATATTTTGGGAATAAAACGTAATACAAAAATATGTAACTGTATAAGAATGGTATATATATAAAAAAAAAAAGGTAAAAGCTGTATGATATAGTAATATCTTAAATAACTTAAAAAAATGTTCATATACGTTTAATGGATTTAATATAGATTCGTCAAGTTTTTATTATACATTATTATTGCTCATTGGATTTGGTTCAAAAATTTAATATAAAGAGGACATATGAAACTATATAGTTCTAGAGACAGAAATAAGTCAATTTTAATTTTAAAATCAATCTAAAATTATGTACAAAATAAATTAAATGAGATAAAAATTATACTTTATTATGCATTTAAATGTTCGTCGGTGTTGGTAAATTGGTATCTGTCATTCACTCTAGGAGGCGTATTAGGAATATTATATGTGCGTGTGTGTCACAGGTGATGTATAATATATCCCTAACTTTATTAAAACATGTAATGTAAGTTAAAAATTAGAATAAAAGTTATAATACATGCATAAATTTTACGAATTAGTATATTAATAAAATTGTGCATATTTTATTGTGTTAAGTTCGGTAAGTTTAAATATTAAATTGTATGTTGTAGTACCTAAAATAAAAATATAAATTGTAAGCCAATCAGCTCTGAAAAAATCTATTAATAATCCTCCAAAAGCATAATTAGTAATGCATTTTTAGAAATAAAAAAAAATTTTAGTTTATAATATATCTTATTTCGTAAAGAAATACATACAAGTTTCTATTATTCAAGTTGTGTTCATATTTTCAAAACTTGAGATTAATATGCATAATTAATAACAATTAAATAAAGTTTAATCGGATGGATTTAAATTAATAAAATGTTTAGTTATTATATCTAATTAAATGAAATTGTTTAGTATTTTATAAAATTAAGTCTTTATTTATATTAATTATTCAGTTCGGGTGGTTTCTTTTATCATGACATAGAGTCGTTATAAGTAGAAGGTACTAAATTATTTATGTACAATGTAAAATATATATGTATATACATTTTTCTGTTTTTTTTTTTACTCCAAAACAGCTTAAAATTATCAAATATGAAGAATTAAAAGTCTACATATAAATACTTTTTTTTAAAGTCCAATACATTTTTATAATTTAATTTATTGAATATAACGCTAATTTTAGGCTACATTCAGTATCGCATTATGGCCATATATTATGAATATCTTATGGGCGCCAATAGTTGATGCATTATATATTCAATGTATAGGAAGACGAAAATGTTGGCTAATTCCTTTACAATTATTAATGGGTATGTACTATGTATTGAATATGTGAAAAAAATGTATTCATTACACTTTAAAAACTTAATTTTTTTAATTCTATTCAAAAAATGATTAAGGATTATAAAATTTAAATTTTCATGAGTAATGATTTTTTATGAATATATATATATATATATTTAATTTTGAATAGGCATATTTATGTTTTACATGGCTTGTAACATCGGCGATTGGTTGCCCGAATCAGGAAAACCAAATTTAAAAATGTTATTAATCGTCGTTTTTGTCCTCAACGTCTTAAGTTCTACTCAAGATATAGTAGTCGATGGTTGGGCTTTAACTATGCTGAAAAAGTGAGTATTAAATATGTTTTATAGATCACATTTGATTTTATAATATAAAACATAGGAAGTATACCTAATTTTATGGTTTTTTTTTACAGAAATAATGTGAGTTATACAGCAACGTGCAATTCTATAGGAATACTGTTTGGAATATTTCTCGGTGAAGTCTGCTTCACTCTGCTTGTATCAGAAGAATTCAACATTAAATATTTTCGAGCTATGCCAGGAACAGGAGGACTAGTATCTATGAAAAGTAAATACTGTGGCAATTTAAATTAACTATATTTAGTTTAATTAAATACATAAATTATCATATACATCACTTAAATACATTTTTCAGGTTGTTTATTATGTTGGGTTATTTTAGTTGTGTCGGTGACGTTGTTAATTGGAATATTTAAAAAAGAAAAGAAAAATCTAGAAGATGATTTCGAAAAGATTAGCGTTTTTCAGAATTATAAACTGTTATGGAAAATTATAAAGTTACCTAATATAAAAGGATTGAAAATAACTTTATTGATAACAAGGGTAATCAAACATTTTAAACGATAATATTAAGTATTAAAGCTTATACAAATGTATACATAAATAAATTGTGGCATGTCCCGTTTCGCCGGCAAATTAAACACATTTTGCCACTGACCCATTTCACCGCTTAATTTATTTTATATAAAAACATGGTTATTAATTTGTGATTTATAAATTGCTAAATAGACACAGTAAAATATTTATCATTTGAAACGATCTTAATAATATAATATTTGAATTTTGAAAATTGAGGATAATATAAACTTCTCCGACGTGGAAAACAAGTTAAAAAAATTTACAATAAATACTTAGTGTATGCTGAACAAAAAATGTGCAGTCTTAAGGAAAAAGTGACTTACTACTTTCCATAAATGAAATGGAATGAGTATTTGGTAAATGTATTAAAACACAATAAATAATTTTAACTAGTTCAAAATAACTTTTTTTTATTTTATATGATTATTTTTAGTATGCAATTATCGATTTTTTTATTTATGACAATCAAATGTACTTTATAATGACGAATGAAATCATACATAAATACATTACACATTAATATAATTAATTAATATGTACTTTGTTGCTTATAAGTTATATTAAGTTTCTTGAAAAATAAATTCGGCGAAACGGGAGATGACCATTTTTCCGCAGCTTACCATCTCCCACGAAAATTACCTAGTAGATTTAGATACATTATGGTTTAACAATGAATTCATACACATGTTAATTCCTTAACCATTAAGATATTTAACCTCGTTGAAATTTCACCTATTACAATATGTAACTATATAATACCATATACATTATACACATAATCAGTTTGTAACATAACATGGCAAACATTTTTTCTTAAATATAGGTGTACACGAAATTATTGTTTTGCATATACATTTTAATTATATTATATTCATAACTATTTAAAAGTATTTGAAATTTTAGATTGAGTGGAACAATGACCTGCCACTGTTTGTGTGGTCAGGAATAATGTATTATGCGGAGCGCGGATTTGACCGGTTGCAATGTGGTGCATTTTTGATAAATATATACTAAATCAATTTATTCTTAGCGACAATACGCAGTACGCACTTTTTGTGATAACAATAAATAATGATTATATTGAAATCCTGACTGTGCACGTAACAATGCCAACTTTTAGCTTTTATGATAAGATAAATTTATACATTATTATATTGGATTACTGATACAAACAAGTTGGTTATTTAAGTTATAAACAATGAGGAATAACCAGCAGAATCAAAAGTGATAAACTGTGAGGCACAACAACTGTTACACGCGTCGACAATCGAAGGCAGGTGCCATACTGCCATCGCATGATTTCGGGATTTTTAAAACATAACAATTGTTGACGACAACTGTCAACGGCGCCGGGCGTCTTCGTGTGAAGTTGGATTTTCTCGAACACTGCTGGGGTGCTGACACTTTATTGACATAATATAAATACGGACAAGGAGCGCAAAACCAGTCAGTACACGTGTGGTCTTATAAGGAACAACATTTACTAACAAAGGTAAATTAACGAACTTAACCAAACAAATTACAGTCCACTGAGTATTCAGGAGCTCGCTCGAACACTTAGTGACCATGTCCATTTAGAACTGTATTATTTTGTACAACGATGTATCATTAAATTAAAACTATATACACCCATTTATAATTATCCACTCGACATCTATTATATGGAAAGGTTATCATTTGTCCACTTTAAAAAAAAATAAAAATGTTTTTATCTAAAGATACTCTTATAGCAGAAAATATGCTTCAGTTTTCAACTTTGAGAGGGTTTTCTGGTAGAAAATAAAAAATTGGATCTAATTTGTAATTTGAGGGTTTAAAAACAAAAAAAGTTCCACTGCTAAAACAATTGAGAACCATGTAAAAAAATACTTATCTATTTTCTTAAACTTATTATATTATTATTAAATAACTATTGACGCGTATATAATAATTATTGTTATCTTTATTATTATTATTGTTGCTGATTATCTAGCTATATTATTATATCGTCTTTTTCCGTTATATCTACCGGATCGATGTTTAATTAGATTTCAGTACGTGTTTAATCGTGTAAAGTACCTATAAGTGTCACTGTGTCTACCGCCGTATGGAATATAAATTATTGATTATACAAAATAGTGAAATCTTAATCTATTCAAAAAACAAAACCTATACAGTCCAATAAAGTTTAGTCGTCCGCATCAAATTGATCATATATATGTTTTTTGTTTAGTTTGTATTATTTACAACGATATATCGTTGAATTAAAATTTAACAAATTCATTTTGATTAAAATTAATCGTAACAATAGTTTTCAAAGTGTTTAGATATAATATTTATACTATATAATCTATAACCAACAACAACAGTTCTATGATAAATATTCAATTATTGTAGGCCAAAACTAAATTAATTTATGTGACTTATGTGAATCCTTCTATAGCAGAGGTTGAAATAATAAATTAAAAATACCCTTTAAGTCCCAAGGAAACAGTTTTACCTTACGCACCTTTTGTTAATATGTTATATAATGATGTGAATAAATGTACAATGTAAGCTGTTTATTGTTCAATTCTATTGGTTAAAAATGTGTAACTTCATTTATGTTATAGCAGTTATCTATAAAAATATTTTTATTTTATGACTTGTGCGTCAATCGACAACTATGTAATTTCATATCCGCGTATTCATATATTGCGCGTTCGGATCAAAAATATAAAACCCGAGTAATAGGTTTTTGTGACAATAAATATGTTTTACCCTTAAAAAGTAAATTTAAGTTGCGAAATATTGGAAAACAAACTTTTGTAAACATCAATTATCGATTCCATCGGTGAAACATGCTAGTGCCATATATTTGGAATCTAAATGAGTAGTATCACCACTGAAGACACAGCTTTATTCATCATGTTTTGAACTGGAAGTGTTGAGATATTTTGTGAAAATAAATTATACAGAATAAAATATGTAACTAAATATATATTATACTATTTACACTAAAGTACGGTTTAACGACTTGTATGTCTATTTATTTTGTTCCTTAAATGTATTAGTATTGTTATTGGTCAGTCCAACGAATGGCGAAGATTAAACCTTTGCAATAGATGATTTATATTATACTATGATAAATCCTTAAACCTTATACTCTTAATTCGTACATTATTTTTAGCTTAATGTGTTAAACAATAACCAATAACTATTTTTTTTCAAAAATAAATTCTATATAATATATATTATTTATTTCACATATTTTTTTTTTGTAAATTAAGTTTAAATTGAATATGAAAATATAATGTGAAACTATATACTACTAGAAACAGAAATAAGTCAATTTTTAAATTCAAATGTATCTAAAATTATGAACTAAATCAGATAAATAATTATCCTTTGATTATACAGATAAAATATGCTCCTTGGTGTTAGTAAATTGGTATTCGTTATTCACGCCGGGATACTTAAAGTATATAAATTTATAATTTATTACGTTTGTTCTATAGTAGCTTAGCTATAATATTATTAATTCTGTTATTTTATCAAAAGTGCATTGATTACAAAGACTAGTACTTTTTGTTTATTCGGTGCTTTTTCCTATTCCAGTACTTAATTATTTTATTAGTAAGTTTTTTGCTTTTGTTCGAATTTTTGGAAAATATAAATTAAATGCTTGGATCAGGGGTCTGCTTAAAACCGGTATTTAAAGGTATCGAATATATTTTTATATTTTTAAATTTATTTTTTAGTATCTGTAAAATAGTTTATGCATTTATAAGTAAATCAAAATTATTAACGGCAATTGTCATACACGTACAAAAAACTGTCGTTCAGTACCATGCACTACGGTTATTTACGATTTGTACAACATTAGAATAGATTTATATTTTAAACTAGTTTAACGGCCTTGTAAGTTATCGAATCGTTAATTAATTCATTACATTCTTGTGGCGCCGTTGTTAGTTCCTGGACGCGTGATCACCTGAGAATATTAGCAACACACACACATACACATACACCATGTCCTACTTAACCATAATCCTCGAGATAAAATTTATATATCTACCTTTCTTAACATAAAAAATGCATTATATTATTTGTAAATAAAATAAAGGTCGGATAATAACTGAATATAATATTGTTTCAGTCGTTCCATAATATTTTCAAGTAGTAATTTTTTTTTCTATAAATGTATGTAGACGTATTATTTATTGTAGCAATTTTTATTTTATTTTTATTACATTTTATAAGTATTGCATATACTCGTACGTAGATATTAGTTAATGTAAAATTGGCAAATTATGTATTTTTTATTAAATTACACTGTTACATGCATAATTTAATTAAGCGTAATGTTTTATAGAATATATACATATATTTATATATAATAAATACGTGTATGTATTCTAAAATATTCAGTGCAATTAACGAACATGTTATTTTTATATTATTATTCCAGCATAAAATTTAAAGCTATAAATAAAATTTGTAGTAGATATAACTAGTATAACAATAAAAAATTAAATGTTTTTAACAAACGTTTAAAAAATAATGTTATTATAGAAAACAGTAATAAATCCAGTTTTGGTATTTTACGATTATAATGAATCATATTCTTAGGAAATCATAATATTAAAATAAGATATTGTTATTTTCTCAATCGACGTTCAACAATCAACGTTATCATTAACCTTCACTGTTGAAACAATATGAGATTTAAATAACAGTAGATCTTATTAAATAATTCTCACGTAAAGCTAAAAATAGTATATTGAAATAAACACAAGTTCAGATAAAATGCAAAGTGATATTCTTTTTCCAAAATAATAAATCATAAATTCGTAGGTATTATGTCAGTGTCCATAATTGTACTAATTTTCATTGGAATATGTTTTCATAATCAATATTAATTAATAAAATATGTTCAATATACAAAAAAAAAGATATCTCGATAATTCTCGTAAAAGATTCTCGTATATTATGTAAATATTATTTTAACTTTTATTATCAATATTCATGTTTTTCCCATAGGTACGCGGAGTAAACGGTTGCCAATAATAATTATAGTCTTATTAATTGACACAAGTTAATTTATTGAGATCTTTAATAGGTACCTTATACATTGTTTTTAACCAATATACATTTGATGCGTTTATTTATTCATAACTCAAACTGGTCACATAATAGTGATATTTACCAGTATAGACGATGCAATAACCAGTAAAACAAATAAACAACTGGTTTTCCAAAATTTGAATAATTTTAGCCGTTCGTTAAATCTGTAGTTCATTCCTTTAACATAGTTCATCGTTATATGTTCGACTATATTTGAGTAATCTACCGGTAACAAGAATACATTTTACTCTAAACAAAAATTTACAATTTACTACAAAAATCCTAAGCAAGGTGATACAATTTAATGTGGTGTCAAAATATTTGATGACGTTAATTTTTATTTTCAAGTAAGAAATTTAAAATATTGAAACATTTTTTTTTAGAGGTTAATTTCTAATAAAGATCGTTTTTACAAGGTTCGCATAACTCATACTTATTGTAAATATTATATTTTGTGTTTCAGATGAAATTTGATTGTTGTGTTTAAAATTTTATCAAAGCTTAAGAAAAGCTTTGGTTAAATTTATTAGTGAAATCGAATATTAATGGTCATATATTAAAGTAACAGTAATAATGGAAAAATCAACCATAAGTAAATACGATCAAAAGAAATCGAGCAAGATTGATGCAACATCATATGATTCTGTACCGGGAAAACCGAATTTGGATGGAGATCGGTTGAATTTCTACCTGTTGATACTACTGTATATTATTCAAGGTTTTCCTTTAGGATTGTCTTCTTCATTCCCGATAATTTTACAGAGTAAAAAAATGGTCACTTATGAAGATCAAGTAAGCTTATATAATTTTTAATATACCATATAAGACTAAATTATTTAGAATATATGTAAATGTGTTAAATTACATAACCATTGACAACCATTATACCTGTAATAGTTGATGTGTCTAATAGTGAAAAAAGTGATGCTTAAAAATTTAAATTTTAGCTTATAATATATTTTATTTCGTAAAGAAATACATACAAGTTTCTATTATTCAAGTTGTGTTCATATTTTCAAAACTTGAGATTAATATGCATAATTAATAACAATTAAATAAAGTTTAATCGGATGGATTTAAATTAATAAAATGTTTAGTTATTATATCTAATTAAATGAAATTGTTTAGTATTTTATAAAATTAAGTCTTTATTTATATTAATTATTCAGTTCGGGTGGTTTCTTTTATCATGACATAGAGTCGTTATAAGTAGAAGGTACTAAATTATTTATGTACAATGTAAAAACTCATATAAAAACTGGTCATAGAGTGTGAACCAGAATTATGAACGAATTGCAGAACAAATTAAAAATATTTTGGGAATAAAACGTAATACAAAAATATGTAACTGTATAAGAATGGTATATATATAAAAAAAAAAAGGTAAAAGCTGTATGATATAGTAATATCTTAAATAACTTAAAAAAATGTTCATATACGTTTAATGGATTTAATATAGATTCGTCAAGTTTTTATTATACATTATTATTGCTCATTGGATTTGGTTCAAAAATTTAATATAAAGAGGACATATGAAACTATATAGTTCTAGAGACAGAAATAAGTCAATTTTAATTTTAAAATCAATCTAAAATTATGTACAAAATAAATTAAATGAGATAAAAATTATACTTTATTATGCATTTAAATGTTCGTCGGTGTTGGTAAATTGGTATCTGTCATTCACTCTAGGAGGCGTATTAGGAATATTATATGTGCGTGTGTGTCACAGGTGATGTATAATATATCCCTAACTTTATTAAAACATGTAATGTAAGTTAAAAATTAGAATAAAAGTTATAATACATGCATAAATTTTACGAATTAGTATATTAATAAAATTGTGCATATTTTATTGTGTTAAGTTCGGTAAGTTTAAATATTAAATTGTATGTTGTAGTACCTAAAATAAAAATATAAATTGTAAGCCAATCAGCTCTGAAAAAATCTATTAATAATCCTCCAAAAGCATAATTAGTAATGCATTTTTAGAAATAAAAAAAAATTTTAGTTTATAATATATCTTATTTCGTAAAGAAATACATACAAGTTTCTATTATTCAAGTTGTGTTCATATTTTCAAAACTTGAGATTAATATTTATAATTAATAACAATTAAATAAAGTTTAATCGGATGGATTTAAATTAATAAAATGTTTAGTTATTATATCTAATTAAATGAAATTGTTTAGTATTTTATAAAATTAAGTCTTTATTTATATTAATTATTCAGTTCGGGTGGTTTCTTTTATCATGACATAGAGTCGTTATAAGTAGAAGGTACTAAATTATTTATGTACAATGTAAAATATATATGTATATACATTTTTCTGTTTTTTTTTTTACTCCAAAACAGCTTAAAATTATCAAATATGAAGAATTAAAAGTCTACATATAAATACTTTTTTTAAAAGTCCAATACATTTTTATAATTTAATTTATTGAATATAACGCTAATTTTAGGCTACATTCAGTATCGCATTATGGCCATATATTATGAATATCTTATGGGCGCCAATAGTTGATGCATTATATATTCAATGTATAGGAAGACGAAAATGTTGGCTAATTCCTTTACAATTATTAATGGGTATGTACTATGTATTGAATATGTGAAAAAAATGTATTCATTACACTTTAAAAACTTAATTTTTTTAATTCTATTCAAAAAATGATTAAGGATTATAAAATTTAAATTTTCATGAGTAATGATTTTTTATGAATATATATATATATATTTAATTTTGAATAGGCATATTTATGTTTTACATGGCTTGTAACATCGGCGATTGGTTGCCCGAATCAGGAAAACCAAATTTAAAAATGTTATTAATCGTCGTTTTTGTCCTCAACGTCTTAAGTTCTACTCAAGATATAGTAGTCGATGGTTGGGCTTTAACTATGCTGAAAAAGTGAGTATTAAATATGTTTTATAGATCACATTTGATTTTATAATATAAAACATAGGAAGTATACCTAATTTTATGGTTTTTTTTTACAGAAATAATGTGAGTTATACAGCAACGTGCAATTCTATAGGAATACTGTTTGGAATATTTCTCGGTGAAGTCTGCTTCACTCTGCTTGTATCAGAAGAATTCAACATTAAATATTTTCGAGCTATGCCAGGAACAGGAGGACTAGTATCTATGAAAAGTAAATACTGTGGCAATTTAAATTAACTATATTTAGTTTAATTAAATACATAAATTATCATATACATCACTTAAATACATTTTTCAGGTTGTTTATTATGTTGGGTTATTTTAGTTGTGTCGGTGACGTTGTTAATTGGAATATTTAAAAAAGAAAAGAAAAATCTAGAAGATGATTTCGAAAAGATTAGCGTTTTTCAGAATTATAAACTGTTATGGGAAATTATAAAGTTACCTAATATAAAAGGATTAGCAATAGCTTTATTGACAACAAGGGTAAGCAAACATTTTAAACGATAATATTGAGTGTTAATACTTGTACAAATGTATACATAAGTAAACATAAACTTGTTGATAAATTGTTTATACTATTTATTATAATTCGTTATTATTTTATTTTGGCACGGAACTTGATGAACTAAAAACCTTTAAGAAATGCACGCAAAAAAAAAAATGTTAAAATTACTTATACACATCAAAAAATGACTTTATAATGACTTAAATTTTTAAAAATGTACGTTTTACAAAATTTATGTTCAATACAATTCATATAAATCATAATTTTTGTTAATTAAATTTTAACACACCTATGCACCACGACTAAAATAATATCTTTCCACAGTTTATTCAATAATCGTAGATTGCAACAACAAACGATAAAGATAATAAACGTCGATTATCGACAAGCTAAAAGAAAACTGAATGTATTACAACAAAATGTAATTTTCAACATGAAAAATGCAAATATATGTAAAAAATACAAAAATGAATAAAATGCACCAAAAATACTAAAAAATTACCGTAAAGTATGAAATTCCCTAAAAATGCAAAATAAAAATTGTACCATTAAATTCTATACTTTACGAATCAGACTTCTGTAAAGATGAGCCTCGAATGTGAGCATTAGAAAAAAATGCAAATGCATCAAGTTTCGAGCCGTAATTATTATTAATTAAAATTAAATTTGTTTCGCATATTTTTTTTTTATATTATAGATTGGTTTCATTGTAACTGAGTCAGTATCGCAATTAAAGTTAATTGACGCTGGTTTATCTAAAGACGACATTATGATTTTAACAACAATGATGTATGTTGTGAAGTTTACTATTCCAATTTTTATATCCAAGTATATTACGAGTATCAAACCGATGAGTTATTATTTAAAAATGACACCCATTAGGTAAATTAATAGTTTTTGGTAAATTAAATTATGTCTGCGAAACATCTGGGTTATCGGTATTCGGTGTTACAACGATATCTGAGTTTAATTCTAAGGTTATCTTAATATTTTCGCGTCGCACAATATTATATCCCAGTCATTGAGTCTACCATGATATCGAAATAATTAATTTGCATAGTAATATGATGATTATGGATTATTATTTTATGTTCTAAGTTTTTCTAATACTATAGCAAACACCCAAATAAATTTAGTAAGGTAAATTTATTTCTAAATGTTTCCATATTTCCAGTTATAAATTAAAAATAACATACTCACGATTTTTTAAGCTATTGATTTATAAATTTGAATTTTATCAACTATCTAAAATAAAGCAAGAAACTTTTTAGTTAATTCAAAACTACAGAGTAATTTTGTTGTAAAAATTTGTCAAAATAATCACAAAATTACTTCATGTTTTTAAACAAATTTTTTCGAAATAAAATATAGCAAATTAACAAAAAAAATTTCAATATACATAATGGTAACTGGCTTAAACCGTATCTTATTTCTTTAAAATTAAACTATGAATAAATTATTTACCAGCAGGAATAATTATTTAAGATAAATATGTTTAATCGTTATCAAATAAGCTGAAAAGGGGAAAAAAGATACAGTAGGAAAAATGTTCAAAAAATAAAAAAACACGTGGAAAGGATATTTATTGATCAATATGAAAGTATAAAAAATTCATCTTAAGTAAAATACACCATGTTAAAGGAAGATAAAGACCGAAAAACTAAAATTATTTTAACTGCAATAGAAAATACTATAATCTAATTATTTGTGTGAAATATGGATACTGCACTGAAAATTATATCCAGTTGTTTATCGGACATAAATGCAATTCAAAATTTTGTGCATTTGACTATGAAAGTAAATACTATTTAAGCAATTAAACTATTGAGTGCAATTGGAATAATTAATTACGAAATAAAAAACAAAAGTAATTACGGCGTCAACACTTGAATCGCATTAAGTCAAATTAATTTGACGTCTAAATCCTAAAATACTTTTTTAATGATTCTTATGGAAAAACAGATAAATTATTATTATTTTAGTTTGTTTCTGTCATTAACTTAATATTGTTGTTTTTTACATATTTAAAACATTTTATGCGTCTCAATTTACTATGATTTATACTAATAAGTAATAAAAATTAAAATGTTTTGGAACTTTATTTCTGATATAAATTAATTATGGTAGGCAGTTGTGATAATTCAGATGACTATCAAATAGAAATTAAAATAGTAAAGATAGCCGAAAGTTTCTTTAAAAATACTTTAAAGGTTTGAGATTTTCCAAGATAGATAAATGATTATGCTTAAAATGTATACTAAATATAAATTTATGATGTGTATGTTTCAGATTAGTCTGGGGTATTGTTTATGTGACGTTGATATATTTTACACCTACTTTAATACATTTAGATAATGCTGATGTTAGTGTGCCAGTGTATTACTATTTAATGTTGGGATTTGTATATTTCATAAATGATGTAAGTTAATCAATTTACGTTAGTTACGTATCAAATAAACGTTATAAACGGGAAAAATATACTTAAGCAATTAAGTTTTAATGGTTTTCGTTTAATAAATATAAAATATTTTTAAGTTATTTGTGATTAACTTATTACATTATCCTCGCGACTGGTGAGTTTATTAGTAACTATAAACTGTATTTTTTCGTATTTATAAAAAGTTATTTTAATGTGGAACAAAGAATTTCTTGTAACACATTACACGATATTATCATCAATTATTTTTTATTATAGATGCTGAGTTTCCTCATGTTGTTAACATTGTTTTCATTCTTTTATCAAATTAGTGACTCGCGTTTTGGCGGAACGTACATGACACTATTTAATACCTTATACTTTTTGGGATGGTTTTTACCAAACACTTTAGTTCTGAAACTGATCGACATTACTACCTTTAGTAAATGTTCGAATGATGCACAGAATCTATGCTCCACTCCGAGTTTGACAAGTGTAAGAAGACGTTATTCCCGATGTTTAACATAATAGATTTTTATTCTATTCTACTAAAATAATATTTTATTTGATTTCACTCTTTTTGCAGATGTGCAGTAAGAACGGAGGAAGTTGTAGCGTATACATAGATGGTTACTATATTACAACAGCCGTCTGTACTGTCATCGGATTAGTTTGGTATTGTATTTTCAAAAACACGTTGAAACGTTATCAGTCATTGAGCCGTACTCGTTGGATGGTGTATGCTAAACCGTCAGACATCGATGAAGTTCATGAACCGTGTATTACATCTTCGCGATAGTTATAATTAATGTACTAATCGTATTATAATGAAAGTGTAAAATTGTAAATAAATGAATACCCGAGTACCTACATACGATAGAAATAATGAAATAGAATAAAAGTCCTTTGAAACTTATTATAAATATATTGAATAAGAAATGACCTATTAAATTAATTGTACATATTTAAAAAAATATTAATGGTATCCATGTGACATATCTTCTTAATAATCATTTGATATCATGTTTGAAATTTTCATATTGTCAATAGGTACTCATTTGTTGATTTTAACAAATGGCATGTTGCATGATCAAACCTAGTAACGTGGTAAGTATTTAAAAAATGTTTTGTTTGTGAAATTAACTCGATATTGGTGATAAAATGTTTAAATACGACAAGGTAAATCGGATTTCAGATTTAAGATACTATTATTTAGTAAGTACAATATATAAGTGAATATTTAAACTACGTAGGTATACTAAATCCAAAATTACACAAATCTTTTTTCGAATAACCATTTTATTAAAATATAATTCACGTCAAGATATTTAAATATCTCTTTAAAATTAAATTTGTATGTATCTATTTTTTAACATACCATATACATTTTTATATTGCATTGATTTAAACTTCTCGACATTTTTAATAAAATTATAGCTTAAGGCTTTGTAACAAATGTGCTCAGTAACTTAATTTAAACTTATAAATTTTAATATTTATAATATTCAAATTTACCAAAAGCACTTTTGTATGAGTATCTTACATTTTAAAAACTTTCATTAAACATTATAATAATCTGAGTTACTATGAGAATCGTTTAAAATTCATTAATTATAAATTTAATTTATTATAGTTATAATAAATATTTTATGATAATGCATTTCGATTGACATGCTTTAAACACTGGTTCTTTGCACGTATTTTGACCGTTTTTTTTTTTTATTTTTGTTTTTGTTTATTATGGTAGGGATACTGAGTTATTTTTATCGAGTGAAACGAAAAATCTGTGTGGCCGACTAGTCAGTATCTATGACTTGAACGTTATTAACATATATTCCTAAGCATTAGTACAGACTTATATTATTATGCAGTAGAGAATGTCTTTCAAATTTTCAGGTTTTCGTTTAGTGGATTATTTTAACATATTTTTATTATAATACGATTGGCCAATATTTTCATCAACATCATTTTTTAACTTTGGAACTGTTTCGCTGGAATAATTTAAAATAAATTGTTTTTTTTTTTTAATAAAAATAACGAATTGAATTTAATAATTGTTTTATTTATAAATATTAAACTATTAATACATAATTTTTTTTAAATTCAAAAATAGTATTTTGGTTTTTAATTATTTTTTTGTTCTGAAGTATCATTGTATAATTGACTTATATACGTACGATACAGTAAAATGAAAATTAATATTATTCATGACTAAACATAATATATAGGTACCTAGCTATCTAATTATCGTTATAAATCAGATAATATTCACAGGCGTAAAGTTGGTCTTACACTTACTATTTGAATATTTGAAAGTTATACCGTGATGTTAAAGTAAAAACCAAAAACAAAATTCTACTGACTAATATTAATAAAAAAAATAAATAATGGTAAATGCTCCAATAATGCAATAATGTCAAATAAATTGAAAACAAAATGTGTACACTTGAAAAAATGGATACTCAATAAGTTGTGATATATAGCTGGGAATACTATTAAATTTAAATTAAAGTGTGTTCTAATAATGTTTTTCTATTCGACATTTTTAAAATCGAAAATTAATTTGCAAACAAAGAGTTGTGCTGACAAAGTTAAGTGTATAGTACAAAAGTGTTATTTAAGAAAATTATAGAGTGCAAAAAATATTACGTGTTCGACATTTTATACCAAATATAAAATTTTCTGTCAAAGAGTTATCTATTAGTGTAGATTTGAAAACACATAACTTAAAAAAGCTCCAACGACAGAAATAAAGTCTAACAGCATTGTAACTAAGCTGAATTGTGTAAACCCGATAATTTTTAATATATGAGTCGCTACCCAATTTTTATTAAAATCAATGTCAACTTTAATCCAACATCATACATTTTTGGTTGTATATTTTTAATCTATTTTAATTAGTGCGGGTTTACCTGAACTTATCTTGTTTAGTAATAGTCAAATAGTTTAATCATAGTTAATAAATATACTGTACCTGATTATTATAAACATTTTACATTGCGTATACAGTAGTTATTAACGTGATTCAATACATATCACGATATTTTTCATGTTTGTATGGAAACAACATTAATAATTGGGAATAACGTTATACTCCGGTGTAACGTCATAATATTACGCCAACATGAACACTAAATTACAAAAAAAAAAAAATTATTTTGTTATTATGTACGATGTACTTCTTCCACATTTTTAAATATTCTTATTTCTTTATAACACTTTTTAACAAATACCTATTGTGAGTGTTTTTATTTATATATTGTATTTTAAATTATTTTAAGTTATTTTCTATTTGAATTTGTTGCAATAGTTACACCAAATTATAAATATTTGAATGTTATTAATTCAAGTTTTGAACATTTCGAGTAATAGTACTAATATAGGTACCAATGTAAATAATAATAAGACTTATATAATGACTTATTTTGCAATAGTCGAGTACAACTGTGAATTTATATTTATTAATCTATTATAAATATTCACCCAAACGCCTCAAACACATTATATGAATATTATTCAAACACTATATTACTTTCCGTATGCTGAAAATATTACATGTCTTTCAATTTATTCAAATACATTAGTAATAAAACGTAAGATGAAAAAAATTAAAGTTTTAAATTGGAAATAAATAATATCAAAGTTCACACTACAATTCATTGTCTGTTTATCTATTTTATCTTTTATTTGAGATTTAATTACATGATATATACTCGTAATTTCATTTTTTATTTTACTTCTAAGCAATATGTTATACTTTTTAGGTCTGGTTCAAATTGTTCAAATTGTTCAAAAATGATTTAATTTAATGATAGACGATAGATTTGTATTTTAAATTTGTAGTAGATTTGATTTTTTAACCTATTTATAAACGATTTGCTTTTCTATTTTGTATGATAATTAATTTATTATTTATAGACAAGAAAAATTGAATTTTAAGAAACTTGTATCGAATAAACCGAACTCATGTGGTGATTTTCATCCTGTTTGTTATCCCCTGTTATAGGTATTCTAGTATAAATAGTACTCAACCACGAGTATTTATTATAATGTATTCATAAGGACTGGTTTAGGTTTAATTCGTTTGTTAGACTTTAATATCATATAACCATGAACAGTATTATATTTATATAACAATTAATTAAAAAAATAGTGACATCAATTTTATAAATGAGTTTAACTAGATTTATTTATTACAAGACAAACTTTTATGACATTTCGAATCGCACATAAATTAATATTTGTATAGTTACACGTTTTTTACGTTGACTTGGTTTTTAAATTGCACTGCATAGACCTTTTGCTCGCTTAATTTAGAATCTGAGCAGAGCAATAAATGTATTGATTTTATAATGATGTGCGTGTGGTTTATTTGTTTCTGGAGATATTTTTTTAAGCAAAAATATGTTTCAAACTGAACTTCAATAAATTTTTTAGGATAGTGAATCTAGTTAGTACTTTGAAAGGTTAATAATTAAGTAAATAATCCGTAATATTTTTCTTAATAATTTAAACAAATAAAAAGAAAGTAAGAGAAAATTGATTTTCTTCATTCCTTGTAATTCAAACACTAATTATAATAGTATAAACTCGATTTTTTAAAATTTGTTTAATTAATGTTGATACATTTTTTGTTTAATAAAAAAGCTTAAAAATATAAGGTTCTTCATAAGTTATTTGACTTGCTAATGATTTTGGTGTTCGTCGAGATTTATCGACGAAGAATGTCAACACTCGACATCGGATCCTGACGAGAATATTGATATTATCAGGCAATGAAAACAAATCAAATTGTCAAAATGATGGGCCGGTGGGCGTTTGCGGTAATTATGGTAATCACGGAACTGCAGCTTCAAATTACTATCTATCTGTGTAGGTGCTACATCGTTATATAAAAACCACTTGTTTCATCTATACATCGTATTATTTGTAAATGATCTTATTCTTCAAGTCCGATACTTTTATTACCTATTATTATATTATGTATTGAGTTTAAATGTTGGTAAATATACTTCAGCTTTTTTTTTTAGATGATGTTGTGCGTGTGTTTCATTACATGACCTTTTGTATTTAATTGAATAATCATGCACGTCGTATGATTCCAATTAATTATTCACAAATAGATATTGAAATAGTTAAAATTAAAACACTATGCCATGACCTGATAATTTAACACACTATTACCACCATATTATCATTAACACAATGATTTTTCATAAGGATCTTGACTGACACTAATGTGTTGAGTTAGAATCGGAGCATTTGCATGTACACAATACTTTCATCCATCTTAGAACATAGTGAATAAAAATAAAAAATTATATTTTATCAAAGTGTTTAATATTATTGAAGAAATTATTTTTATTCATTTCAAAATTTCAAACTGTCTTGAAAAGGTAATTTTTAAATATTTGATGATACATTCTGTATTGTCGGGTTTTAAAACTGGACATTTTAATAAATATTTAATACTTCCAATATTTTGTAAATATGTATTTATTTTTATCCCTTTATTGTTCTTGGCATATTTCATGAGTTTTTTCCATCGTTTTCATCACGCCATAATTATCACTTTAAAATGAAAACTGATGATACATTTATAATACTTTTATTTCATATTATAAACATTTTAAAATATAAATTAATTTGTTATAATTTTTTCAAACAAATATAAGTCTTCGAAAATTATACTTGAGTTTAAAAAACACTCGTCTATATACTTAAAATATTTCAATAAAATATTTAAATTATCAATAATATGAAAAACAACTATTAATAGTCATTAAATAAAAACAGGAAATGACTCTTCTGTTTATTATAGATATTGAGTCTACCTCGTCATAGAGTTTATCACTATTATGGATATGTTAAATTTGAATTCAATGACAAAATATTTTATGCGAAAAGCGATTCTGAGTGGCGTCAGCCTATATTTCTAAGGTTATTTTATCGTAAATTATTATATTGTTATTTATTATATTATTATATAATCGGTTGAATTATTTTTTTCTACTATAACTAGGTGTTATTTACTTAAAAGCCACTATACCGTCGTACCGTAGAACGGTTCATAGAATAAATAGCTTAAAATTAATTTAAATATTTTATAAATTTTATTGTGTATAGTAAATAATAATATAATACGTAATAAAGTTTGTTTCTACGAATAATATTATTTAAAAAATACTAAGCTTACAAGTAAGTATTTGATATTTTCTCCACCATCCGGAAAAACATTGAATCGTATACTATATAATATTTTACGTGGTTGTTTTTATAATGTAACACAGAATTTTAATATCATCAAAAATCATTTAAAGATAAATCGTATTATACGATCTAATATACAATGTAGTCAAAATTTGAAGTTTTATCACTAATTAAAACGTGATTATTTTATTAATTCGTAAACTTTTTTTTTTTAATTACAATACAAAAAAAGCATATAATCTTAAATTATACTTTTAATACTTTTTAAAAACAAATAAAAATGTAATTATGCATGAATTGAAAAAAAGAGATCGACGATTTGAAATGTCTATAAATAAAAGGAAAAAAGCTAAAATATTTTGAAAGTTATATCATGTTTAGAAAATGTTTGTACAAATATTTTGTGAAAAATAAGTCATAGTAATTATGTTTTGTATAAAACTTCCCGATTTTTTTGTCTTCAAATTAATAATATTTTTGAAACTTATCTCATTTATAAACGGTTGAAATAAGATACCAAAATGACGGATATTTTTATTTCATAGTATCAACTAGATAGGTATAACTGCAGATTACATTAGTTAAGTTTTATTAGTGTTAAGTGCATTCATTCAGACATTTTAAATTTTAACATACCCACCAAATTGAGTATATTTTAAATATAATAAAATTTAATTATATTTATGTTCACTGGTTTTATTATTATTCACAATATTGTGTTTTTGGTTGTAATAAATTTAATCATATTTAAAAAATAATTATTAATTATCAAAAGAAGAGAACTATTTTAAGACTAATATTTTTCTGAATTAAAACAAAAATAATAATAAACTTATTCACTTTACAAAACTAATATATTTAGTACTCCATTCAGAATCTTTCACTATAATCAATTTTAAAAATGTTAAGATTCTGAGCGGAGCAATGAATTTATTGATTTTACAATGATGTGTATTTTTTTGTGTATGACTACACAATTAGTTGTCAATAAAACGTTTTGATTTTGAACTTTGAGGGTTTTTTTTGTACAGAAAATTGGAACTTATTAATACTTTAGAGTGATCAAAATTGAAAATTCTCAATAATTTATTTTGTAAATAAACAAAAAGTCAAGGAATATATTTAATTAAACTAAATTTTGACTAAATTGATTTCTTTATTTTGTTATTAATCAAAGACGAATTACCACAGAAACTTAAAATGCTCACCAAGTATTTATCATAATCTAGATACAGAATGATAATTTTATCAACAAAAATCATTATTTTAAAATCTATTAATGTTTTTTAAAATTTTTCTTTTTTAAAAATTACAATATATATTTAAAAAATGATATATTATTAAGTAAAATATTTTTTGAAAAATGTAGATATATAAAAATTGAAATTCGAATGAGTAGTTTAAGAGTTATAGTATTTTAAGTTAAAGTTAACCGAGTAATGTATCCTGAAAAATGTTACTACTACGTTCACCTAACTTTAAATATTTATAACTTAAAAAAATAATTTTTATTGGTATTCTATGTAATTTAAATGGACCTTATAGTATTTCTGGACGTCAGTGATTCAAAATTGTTTTAAATGGATTTTGGATAAGATATTCACAAAATATTAATGTTAATCATTAACTTTAGAATCTATGGATTTGAAACTTGAATGAATAAGAGGTAATACGTTTAGTTGTAATATTATTAAGTGACACGCTTCCTCAAAAATTACAAGTTTTATCATTTTTTATTTTATTTAAGTAGATACAATTTTAACAAACAATAATATGTTGATATTTAATTATTTAATATATATGTTCTATTAATTTTTATAGCACTTTAGGAAAATCAAGACTTAACATAGTTAACTGAACATAAAAAATAGTCTAACAATCATGATAATCTGTCCATTATTACTATAAATTATTATTAATCAAAATAAAATTAATTAACTCAAAACCTTTATACATTCACTATCTACCTGCACATTTCTGGTGGCGTAGTATAAATATTTTTTCACATTTCCGGTGTATATATTTGTCACGGATAGTCAATATCACAATCAAGAATAAAATCAATTATATAAAAGCTTTAAATAAATTATGGACTATTATCGATATTTTAGACCGAAATATTTCCTATGCCACTGGTTAGAATTGAAAAAAATATTTGTTAAAAGTGTAAAATGAATCGTTATGATTGTATTGAAATACTTTTAAGTACTAAATATTCGTCTTTGAACCGACTACTTAATGTAAATTAGTTCAGATTGTAGTAGACTGTATGATGGAACTATACCGAAATTTTTCCAGTTTTATTTGCATAAAACATTTTATTTTTTTGGCAAAATACCCACTGAATAGTTAATTCGTTATTTTTAATAGGTGTATAAGGAATTTGTGTATTGTTATAAGTATAAATTAGCTATTTCATCTTATTTGGATTCTAGTTAACACAACCCGAAGGTAATATGTTATATTTTATTTCTATAACTGGTTTAGAATTTATAGTTGAATTTCTGATATATAGAGATGTTTTATTTTATTTTATAACTATTAAACGTTTGTTATACTCCGACGTAGTTGTATGATATGTAAGAATAAAACGTACATAAATAAAACTTTTAAATGTGCTTAAATATACCCTGTGACGATTGGAAGCACTCAATATATTTTATTGTAAAGGTATCATTTAATAATTTAATATTATAACGTAAAAAGTATTATTAATTAATTGTTTTATGAATAATTTAAACTTTTAATTTTCATACTTATTTTTACTTTTAATTGAATTGTTAACCGTTGTTTTCCATTAAAATAACAAAATGTAAGTGATCGATTTTAATTATTTACTTATTTAAGAACACTTCATACGTTTGTATGCGTTATTTCTGTCTTGTATATATTACCATATCAATTTCTCGTTCAACTATTCTAATTTTGTGTACCTACTTAAAATTTTTATACAAGAATAGATTCATCTATAATCAATTTTATAGGTATGAAAAAACTATTTTATACTTTAGATTAGGTATGTTATCTGAACTGGCCGATTAGTCAAGCAAATTATGAATATTTTAAATGTTAAAATTTCAAAACACTAAATAACTTGCTTACAAATTAAAACATTGTAAAAAACTTAGAAGAAACACAATTAATGTTCTTACTTTTACGTTTACGTTTAATTATAGGCAGGTAAATTTATCCTAATATTAAAGCTTACAAAAAACAATAGAACTGTGAACGAAAGTTGTTTTTGTTATATTTTTGTAAGATGGACACAAAATATTCGGCTGTTTAATCATTTTATTGATAATTTTTATTATAACACCAATGTATTTAATAATAAAAATCTATTTTAATCTATGCATTTATTAATATTCAATTTTTTGATTCATAATTGCAATGATTGCATTTTCTTTCTATCGTACGTAAACTTGCTTTTTGTGTGCTTTAGAACAAATATATAAATTAATTTATATAAATAAATAAGTATTTATTGACTTATTATCAAATTAATGATGTTGAACTAAATAGGCTATAAAGGAGTTTTTACTTTTTTTCCAAACTGTACATAAATGTTTATAATAAACATACAGATATCTTACATTGAAATATATATGTTAAATATTATGTAAAAAAAAAGTTAATTTTATATAACACAGATTTTATTTATTTTTATTTATAATAGGTCAATTAATATAGTTAATAAAACATATTCTTGTCATTTAAGCTGTAACACATATTATAATTAATATAGCAATAAAACTAAGCCATTTAGAAAAATATACAATAATATTAAATATTTTTTTTCATCTATAATAAAAACGAACAGTGATATTATAATGAATTCTAACTCTAGTCATTAATACAAATTATAGTTTTTTTTTATTTTATAGATAATATATTATATAAAATAGAACAATTCAAAAAAATTTAATACAAATGTTATTTTGTTTTATAGTCTTGAAGCTTATTTATCAGTTGATACCATTTGAAAATAATCAAATTACGTATATGAAATTATGACCGAATCAAATAGAGATCGAGTTGATCGGGTTGGATGTGAAAGGACATACAAATCTACATTCGAAAAACCAAATCTAAATGGAGATTGGTTAAATTTTTACCTGTTAATAATACTGTACATAATACAAGGTATTCCTGTAGGCCTGTCTGGAGCTCTCCCAATAATTTTACAAAGCAAAAAAATGGTGACCTATGAAGATCAAGTAAGTTTTAATTATATTTAAATTGTAATATATTACTTTAGGGTACAACAATTTAGAAATAAGTAAAATGTATACAATGGTTATTTTGATGATAATGACGCCGTAATTATTGACTTTATTAGGTATATATATATATAATTTAGTTTACTATGCATAACAGAAAAACAAAAACAAGTTAAATATAACATTTTTGTAGGATATAAAAAATGCAGGCACCAGTTGCACATATTTAAAAATACATCGATTTCCCCTGACGTGTAAAATATAAAAACAAAAACATTCATACTTAAATTATTTTAACATTATTTAATTGTTAATAAATTATAATAAATATTGTTAATTATTATTAATTGAAATATTTCTTTTATTTTTTTTATTTTTTTATTATTACTATTAAATAATTATACTAATTTAACTTAGCTAAAAAATTATTAAGCTTAAGACAAAATAAAAACAAATATATTATACATATTACATAATAAAACTAGTTGTACTTAAACAATATTATAGTTTTAATAATATATTCAGAATTTGTATTAAGAATGAAAAAGAGGTTGAAAGGAATTAATTTAGATTAAGCGTTTAGTCTAAAACACTGGAAAACCAAGTAATATTTTTAACTTTTATATTATACGATTAATGATAAGTGATAACCATAATGAAGAAATTCCTTGTTGTGTAATTAAAATAAATAAAATACATTTTTTTTGCAATTAATAAATAAAATAATTTAAATGATTAGAGTTAATAATTACCATTTAGGTGGATCGACTTTTTTAATATGAATTTTAAAAAAATTGTCAAACAGTATACTCGTATTATTTAATATTATTTATTACATGTTTGTAATACATTGATAGGTCTTCTGCGATTATATCGTTATAAAATATTTCAAGTAATATAATATAATAATACAATTCATATCATTTGCATTAATTATATTTATATAAACACCAAAGCCAAAGTACAAAATTGTAATGTAACTTATTATAATTAAATATTTATAATATAAGTTATAGAATATTTAGTCGTTTTACTCTAGGTGCAACAACTTTGATGGGTGGGAGGAAAGTTGATGAAAGTCAGTATTATTCCCCGTTAATACTCCTATGCCTTCTAAACAATATAACTCTGATGTTATTTCTGATTATTTTGTAACTATAGTATATTTGTTATCGATTGAAAAGTTAAATTTTATTTTTAATTAAGTTAATTTTTTATGGGTTTATTTTGAAACTAACAAGTTATAAAAAATATATTAATTAACTTTCAACTATACTTTTCTTATTTTAATCTAAATTAACGAGTAAAAAATGTCGTTAATATGTCCAGCTTTAAGAATGTTTATTATAGCTATACAATGGAAAGAAAACAGAAGTATTTATATAAGTGTCTTTTAGTATTTTATTTGTCAACATAATATTATCCTTTAAAAAAAAATTCACTGTAACTAGACAATTTTAAGCAGCTTAAAAATTTTGAATTTATCGTTTAATCAATTTCATATTATAAGAGTTTAGTTTCACTTACCATTGTCATCTATGTAAATTCTTTTTGTTATTAGATACAAGGAAAATAATTAAACTTAGGTGTGGCTTACTCTTAAACTCTTAAGTCAATGACAATTGCCGGTGGCCATATATCGGTCATTAAAAAAAAAAAAAAAATGATGGATTGGATAATATTAAAATGTGATTATAAAACCGATATTTTTAGTTTTTTGCACCTAGTGCAAAACATGTTTTAACAATTTTTTTTTAAACGGCTAGTGCAATGTTTATTAATGATAATTTTTATAAAATAGAGAAGTTTGAAAAATTGTTGATACTTTTATAATTTATATTATTAATGATTTGAACGATTATAATATTGCCTAGAAATATTAATCTATAAGACTATTAAGTTTTCCAGCAATAACTTTTATAATTCATGAAATTATTTAAAGTAAACAATGTTTTAATTATGATTTTAGAAGTAGATATAATCTTTTTGAAAATAATACACTAAATCTGGTTTAAATTTACATTTAACACATAAAAACTAATATTCATTGAAGTGTATCCCTAGTTGCTAATTTTACTGTGCTAATAGAAAATCATAATAGCCTATTATTTATATTTGATAAATAAATTATTTTAATACAAAAAATTCATAACTTTAGATTTTGAGAAGAATGATGTATGCATTAGTTTTATAATGATTTTGTGTTTTTTCCGTTTGTATTTGAAGAATCGGTTAAAATAAAAATCAATCAATCAATTTTAAATATTAAGTATCGTTAAAAATGATAAAAAAAAAGGTAATGGTAAAAAGTTCGATTTAGATTTAAATAAAAATTTAAAAAAATCAAGTTATTTAAAAAAAAAAATGCTATCTTCAAAATCACAAAAATATAATTATTATTTCTTAATTAAATATTTTTAATTTTTATACCTAAAGCCTGAAAATGAAATTCGGGGTTTTTCAAGTTATTCTTACAAATATTTTAAACAAATATCAAAATAAGTTCACATTTTTTTCTATGCATTTGAAGTTTGTATTTTAATAAAATTTTATGTTCAAAACTTAAATAAAAATAAAAATGTAGTTATTTTGATATGAAAAATATTATCTTAGAGCAACTTTTTGAAATTTTTCGTCAATCACAATTATATATTATGATATAAATATATAATATATATGAAATGTTTTTAGGAAAAATGAGTTTAACTTGTAACTAATACACTAACACTTATAATTTAAAATTTAAATTGTAAAATATCCTAAAAAATATAGACAGACAGTGGTCTGACCAGATGGTCTTTGGCTCTTTACTTATAATAACGATTTATCATTATATTTAAATTTAACACATCCTTTAAACTGACCAATTCAATAACGAGATACACTCTAGAAACCCATTATACGGCAGAGTGACTTTCTTGGTTTTTTCACTATTCATTTATTTCAAGTGATAATAATATTTATACCAATGTATTATAATTGTGTATTGTTTTTCATATTTTAGGCTGCATTTAGTATTTCACTGTGGCCTTACAGTATGAAACTTATATGGGCTCCAATAGTAGATGCACTTTATGTTAAACACATAGGCAGGCGTAAAAGCTGGCTAATACCCCTTCAATTGTTAATGGGTACGTACAATACATTTGTTCATTATATTATAGTTTATAAAAAATGTAACTACTGTTAGTTGAATATTTAATTATTTTATACATTCTCCGTGCATTTCATGCAGTAAACTTATAATATTACTGTAATAAATAGTTATACATATATAATATGTGTGTATATTTTTTATTTCACTTTTGGTTTCACTATTATAATCTTATTTTGGCTTTTTTTTAATATTTTACAGGGATAATGATACTCTACATGGCTAGTAATATTGATAATTGGTTACCTGAGTTAGGAAAACCAAACCTAAAAATGCTAATAATCGTGATTTTTGTCGTTAATATTTTATCAGCTACTCAAGATATTGTTGTTGACGGTTGGGCATTGACTATGTTGAAAAAGTAAGCAGTAAAAATGATATGATTTAGTTTTATTTTTTACAGAGATATTGTTAAATTTTAATTTTGTGAACAGGAAGAACGTGGGTTATGCATCAACGTGCAATTCAGTTGGAGTACCATTTGGAATGTTCTTAGGATCAGTTTGTTTCGCTCTGCTTGTATCAGAACAATTCAATGTTACTTATTTCCGAGCTGCGCTTGGCATGGGAGGACTAATTACTATGAAAAGTACTTCCTTAAATTAAAAAGCTTTCTTAAATTCTCGAAACGTACACTTGAGTACTTGACTAACCTTAAATTGAATTTGTTACTGAGCTGTATATGTACGTGTGATGGCATTTACTACGCACAGATGTAAAGATTATGATTCGTTTTATAACAATTGTGTTTGGAATCAATAAATGTAAACGTATGTTTTAATTATCCCGTTACATAATTATTTATTTCAAATACTTTGTTTCACGTGATGATAGGTAGTAATAATACTAATAGTTGATTAAAAATTCAATTCTGGTTACAATGAATTTATATTAACTTAATTAACATCAGAAAAAAATACATTTCGAAATGCTAATATTGTGATGATAATGCTTTCTATAATATTGCTTCTTAAATTTTCTGTTAGAATATTTTTATTTTTTACTTTATAATAATTCCAAAGTATATGAAATCGCCTGTTTTCTTACGTATTTTTGATTAATTTGATTCATTATGTCCAAGCTAAACAATTGTTATATCACACTTCTAAAAAAATATGGTATGTCCTAAATCATAATCATATATTTTAACGAATAATGTCTTCCTAAAAAAATATGTCTTTTTATCGATAGTATTAAGCGATTTGATTAAAATATGTTTGTGTTTAAATTAGAATAAAATCTCAATCACACTGTATTTTATACTTTTTATTTGTATAGGTTTTTTGTATGGTTACGGCATCTCGATTTTGGTGATAACATCTATAGTGGGCATATTTAAAAAAGAAAAGGATAGCAGATTAGAAGATGGATATGTGAATATCAACGTATTTCAAAATTATAAATTATTATGGGATATTTTGAAGCTACCTCGAATTAGAATATTGGCTGTAGCTTTAATGACAACTAGGGTAATTATTAATAATTTAGTGTGATAAAATTGGTTAGTTAATTAATATAAATTAGTTATTATTACATCAAGGTATTTAATTTAATTTAATATATTTATTTCAATAATGATTTTGTGATTACATGCATATTTTATTACTAATCGTATTATATTTTATTCATGTTTTAGATTGGATTCACTGCAACGGATAGTGTCTCAAATTTAAAGCTTATTGATGCCGGTGTTTCTAAAGAAAACATCATGATTATTACCTCGGCTCTGTATATTATAAAATTGATAATGCCTATATTTGTATCCAAATTTGTTACGGGACCGAAACCGATGAGTTATTTCCTCCAAATAACACCTTTCAGGTAAATAAAATAGACCAACCATATAGTTTACTTAGATCAATTTAAGTTTTATATTATTATTATTAGTAATCTAAAAAGCAACAATAAATCTTATTTTAAGTAATTAAAGTTTAGATGAGCGGAGTAATGGATCAACATTTTACTATGTATTCTTATGTGTCATTCCAATCCGATCATCTAAATTTAAAATAATTAACACTAATTTACTAATCGTTCAAAATATGAAATTAAAAATATTTACTACCATCAGAAAAAATAATAAATAATACATGGTTTTCAAAAATGTTTTGTAATGACTTCATATCATATAACAACAATATTTCATAAAACTTCAATCCTTTTCGAGAAATTAAATTTTCATTTTACCTTTAAAAGAACCATTTTTATGCTTTATAAAATATACATTATATACATAAAAATATAATTTTATTTCAGATTACTCTGGTGTATTTCTTATGCTGTATTGATTTACTATACACCGAATTTGATACGAAAAGATGGCCTTGTTGCTGTGCCAATATATTATCATTTTATTATGGGATTAGTATTAATATCAAACGAGGTAGGTTAATCTACATCACTCTATCTTACACATATCTAATGAACTTATTAATTCATTAGTTCATTTATTTTATTATATAAATTAGTTTAGGTGATGTTTTGTAAGATTTAATGTACAACTATTTGATTTACTAAATAGGATAAATTTGAACAAACCACTATGCAAATAAATGTTAAAGACTCTGTCACGTTTATCATGATGTGTAATTCTAAATTTTAAATGCAATATACGTATACTATTAAGTATCAAATAATTTTTTTCAGATGCTGAGTTTTTTCATGCTATTAACATTATTTGCTTTCTTTTGCCGATTGAGTGACCCTCGTTTTGGAGGCACATATATGACGTTATTCAATACATTTTTCTATTTAGGATTCTTGCTATCCAATACTTTAGTTTTGAAAATGGTCGATTTTTTCACTTTTAGAAAGTGTTCGAATGATCACCAGAACAGTTGTTCGGCTTCAGATTTAAAAAATGTAAGACTATTGTAATTTTTATGTGTATAATAGCTATACTGTGAGATAATTCAAAATTCAAAAATACCCATCGTAGATTATTTTAATAATAAGTATACCAACGCAATTACGAGTTAATTTTTAATTTTTTTTACAGTTATGTAAAGAAAATGGAGGAAGTTGTGTTATATCTGTGGATGGATATTACATAGTGGTTTTCATGAGTTTGATATTTGGATTTGTTTGGTATGGTATTTTTAGAAATATAATCAAGAAATATCAATCATTGAGCATTTCTCATTGGATGATAAATATCAAACGACCTGCAGCCCAAACAGCAGTCGAATCATGTCTTATGCCTACGTGAGCAAAGATAATTTAAATATTAAATGTGTCATTGAATAAATCATTACTTTGTAAAAAAGTATAATAATATGTTTTTAATAAACATAGTTCATACAAATTTCAAAACATTATTCCGTTTTAAAAAAAAAATCAACAATAAAAATTGATTATATGTTCATAACAATCTAAGTACCTACCTCATCAATTATCTCACTAACAAAAAATGATGTGATATGTTTCATTTATTGTCTATAGTTTTCATACTTGTCATACTTTTTAATAAATGTAAAAAAACTATTGATTATTTATTTGATTTTTCTAGGACCGGTTAACTACGATTAACTATCACTCCTATTAGAATCTAAATTGAGTTATATAATATTCTACGACTTGTTTTAGCAGAGAATTGCAACCAGTTCATATATCTTGTCATACGTTTTTCTATTTTGTCAAGTATTTATTATTATTAATGTTTTTGTTTGTACATATTTTTCATCGTAAATTTAATATACAGCCTTAATGTCTCGTACGACATAAATTATATATTATGATACCGGCATAAATATTCCATGTAAACCGTTTCAAACGACTGAAATCAAAGAGGAGTGTATTGATGTGACGTAACGTATGTAATATAATTGACATTTTAAAGATTGCCTTGCACGGTGCGGTTTAATAACGCGCGATTGAGGTTTTTATCCACTGCGGATAATCATTCACAACGAATATTGACTATTCAAAAAGAATTGCCGCACAGCAGTAAATGGTCGACCATTTCGAATCGCGAGTTGTTTAATTTCCATGGTTTATTTTTCGTGTTTTCATTGATGGCTTCAGTTTTAATTTTTAACAATTTTAAGACGTGTAATTCTAATATACCTAATTTAATATTTGTCGTTATTAGCAGAGTAGTGATTATTGTAATTTAAAAGTGTCATTTTATTGTCAAAATAATAGCTGTAATAATTAGTGTAACGATTAGTGTTTTCGAGCTACTGTTACGTACTTATATGTAATTAATTTATTATAACATGTAAACGTGTTTCATAATATTATGCAAAATGAATTATTGACAGTCCTATTTAGTATGTAGTCTACTGATATTTTTCTGAACTAAGCTATATTTGGTGTCAAGTGGATAACTGCAATGGATGTTTAAATTTGAATTTAATGCTATTATGTTATTGTTATGAAAAACGATAATGATCAGAGACGGTCTGTATCACTAAATATATTTTATGATATGATTTTTGATAAAACAATTGACACTAAGTATCACTTAGTATTACGGTAGATTGATATAATTTTTTTACCAATACAATTATATTTATTGTTATAATACTATGTATTATTTTTACCATATTATTGTAATTTTTGTTAACTTTTAAGTTTGAGGATTTCCACAATTTTAGTCCTCCCTCCTCACGTTATCTTATATTATTGTTATTCAGTTAAGCTATCAAATTTATTTATTGTACATAATAATATTACAGATTATAAATATACTTTGTTTAAAAAAAAAAAATTGGAGTTGACATTATATTCATCGTTAATATATCGTATACGTAATTTCACCCAAATCTGAGCTACAAATGTTTATAAAAACAATTGTGTTTGTACATTTTTAATATTTATTTGTTTAAGTTTGAACTACTTATGAGGAATATTGTACTACATTTTAAAACCTTAGCTATATATTTTTAAGAGTTTTATACATTTTTATTACAAAATACTTTTAGTACTGGTAATTTTCATGATTTTGACAAATTTTTTAAAAATCTGAACTTTAAATGCATATACAAATAAAATTTAGCCTATGTATCTTTAATAATTTTATACTAATATAAGAACATCTTATATGAGATTTTTTACTAAAATTTTGGAAGCCTTATCTCAGCGAATAACTTTTAATTAGATATTTATAGAAAAAAATCCAAAATTTCTCATGTCTACCTATAACTCAAAAACAGTAAAAATATTTTAAAAATTAATCCATACTTAGAAAATGATAATAGTTATACGGGTGAATATCCAATATCATAAAATTCTAACTTCACTAACAGCAGACGAAAATAGATATAGAGTACGAATTGAAACAACAGTTTGGGAAAACAATAAAGTGATATACCATAATATACTTGTTTATTATTTAGTAATTTTTTTATCATTTGAAACGTTTTGGGAAAACAATGTCGTAGTGTATCGTACCTAGTCTGTATTGTCTGAATTCATTTTAATCACACACCAAAGCGATCGGTGTATTTTTAAAAATAACATTTTTTTACTATTGATAATGAAATATAATATTTGCATTGCTCGTTATAGACCATATATACTTATTTATTGCGAGTGTATAAAAACAACACTTTTACGTATACTAAAAATGTATTTTTGGGAAACCGCATATAACACACACACACACACACACGCTGTAGAATGTAATTTTACGAATGTGTATAAAGTCTCCTGCTACAATGTTTAGACGTAATACGACCGTGGGCACCAGATATTGGAGATTCTATGTACTCGGTATAGTTGTTTCAAAGTCTTAGTCTACTCCGGTCGCACGACGTGCTGAGTTGTGAATTGCGATTCTCACTATCGGTCGGGGCGTCATCGCAAGCAACAGCAACAGTATTTTAGGCCACATGTGTGCCTTGGCGCGTCATTCAGATATTTATATGTGTTTGAGCCAGCGAAGGCCACAGGAAAATTGCAAATTCGTCCTCGACAGTAAACGTGACCGTCGTTTTATAATTATATATTAATATAACGTAACATCAAAGAAGTACCTCACGGCATCGTCCGATAACGTAATCCACAACGGTTTGTACCTAATAAACGTATTAATACTTAATAGTACCTAGTTATGTATTTGTTATGTATTTTTATAAACAACTTATTAATATGCAGTTTATCTGGCACCATTTATCACATCATCGCCATTTGTGGATGTATATTTTTGTTTTGATTTTTTACTTTGGGCCCTTTCACTTTGATTTAAAAACAAACGAATCTATTTAGACAAAATAATAAATATCTTATGTGGTTGATTATAATATAAACAAGGCTAGTTTTAATGCGTATGAGTTACTAAATATTATATTATATAATATCATAACTTTTAATATCAGTATTAACCATTTATGTCATTATAATAATAACAGATAACTGTTATTTTTAATATTTTTAAATCGAGATAGAAACCGAATCTACAAATGTTGTTAACAACAGTATTTTACTATCGGCATTTTGAAATATATATTTATTAAAAGCATAATATTGTCACTTTAACATCAAGGTAATATCTTAAATGTGGTTATTAATCAGTTTAATTTTTCATGAAAAAGTAAAACTTTGCAAATCTATAAGATTTTTTGGGGAAACAACTGGCTTCTGACCTCGTACACCCATGTCCTGAAAACATATAGTTAATAGTAACAGAATAAATTTATTATAATTCAAATTTTTGTAAAAACTATAAAATTGCAATGATATTATTTTCACATAAATGCGTAATTACGTGTATTTGCCATTGTTTATTGACATATTTAATTACTATAACAAATATTGGTATTTGACATAATATTTTATTACTGAAATATAATTCCCTTTCAAACGTATGATTGTGCAGTATACGTATAATTATATCCCGCAAACAATAGTTTGTGTATTCCGTATACATAAAACCAATTTATTGCAAGGTTTAACGCAATATTGACCTGCGTTATCAAACCCCGAAATTGTATAGTATTTATTCCCTATTGATATTGATTCAGTACGTGTTAGTTGTTTTTATTTATTTACTTCTCGATGAAAATGATAGTTTATATCAAGTCTATACATATCAATTATTATATAATCTGTTGAATTATAGTCACTTCCAAGGACCATAATAGACTGCTACTAATAATTATTATAATATACGTAATATTTGTATACTATATTATTATACGTGAATATTTTAAAGTATGTTTAAATAATGCTTTTATTTTGTAAGAACCACTATCTATTAATATTGTAATTATTGCAGAAACGTATTATAAAAACATCAATCGATCACACCGATCGATATCTATCCCTATGCACTATAATATCACAACAGCTGCCACCACCACAACATAACAACGCCGATAAAAGATTTTCTGCGTGTAGCAACATTAACCGTTCATAATATTATAAGTGACGGACTAGTTACATCATAACTTGTATGCAGTATTCCTTGTGTGAGTATTAATATTTTCAACAGTAATATTTTGCAGCAATCGACAAAAACATAAAATCTATATTAATATTATATTATACAGCTATAATTATATTGTATAACATATGATTATAAGATCCATTGCTATAATTTATTTCTCAGGAGTATCAAACTTTGGAATATCAGTTTTCATACGTCCCACTCACTACTAAACTATAATATTTTAACCGTAGCTAATTGTATATTGTATTTAATTATAATATTAATACTCTTTTATGATCGTACCATTATTAGTTAATTTTTAAGTTAATAACAACAATAACAAATTTATGTTTATGTTAATTTTTGTCTATCGTTAGTGCAATACAAAGTTTAAACATTTTCAATTCATGTATAATTTATCAAACCGAGGGTTTGTTCTGTTTGTAGTGTAAACATGGAAACATCACTGAATAAAGAAGAACAAGAAGCAGAAGAAGAAGAAAAAGAAAAGTTAGGAACATTTGAAGATCCATCTCAGTCTTTGCCAGACAAACCAAACCTGAAGGGTGATTGGCTGAACTTTTTTTTATTGATATTATTGTACACGATACAAGGATTACCTTTGGGCTTAGTCATCGCTTTTCCGATAATTTTTCAAAGTAAAAAAATAGTGACCTATAAAGAACAGGTAAAATTTTGGTTTAGGAATATTATATTTAATGTAGTTAATTAAAATTCAGTAATATATGTACATATAATGATCTATGTGTTTCATTATACTACGAACATCACTATAATATGTAGCTATTTATAAATAATTCAATAGTTATTTACTTACGTCATATAAATATAGTATTAAGTATGTACTATTTTCAATATTTTTTCAGGCTTTTTTCAGTTTAGTTGCGTGGCCGTACAGTGTAAAAATTATATGGGCTCCAATAGTAGATTCACTGTATGTACAATGGATAGGCAGACGAAAATCTTGGCTCATATCCATTCAATACTTAATGGGTATACAAATATATTATATTCTTCTAAAAACTTAAGATTAAATAACACATACAAATGTAATGATAAAACAAATCTAAACATGCAGCTGTCATAATATTTATTATTCTATTTTTATGAATGCATTTTATTGGAAACTGTCTTTAATAAATTTAGTTAAACATTTTTATATTTTATTTAATAATACGAATTAATTTATGAAAATATCTCGTTGATATTATGTAATATTTTTAGCTTCAACTATATATTTCGTTAATCAGTTTTAACTTTTTGTTATAGTATATACGTGTTCACTTAACGTAGTAACAATGTCATACTTTCTAAAAAAAACACGCGTTGGTCTCTCAATCATAAAATTATAATACAATACGTATTGTTACAATATGTATTAAAGATAAAACTATGGAATTGTTCAATTGTTTCTAAAGATAGTCGATGGATATAACTATTAAATATTCTTCGGTTCTAAAATTATGAATATACATTAAAAATGTGTACAATATGTTTGATAAAAAATAACTAAGACGTAAAATATGTTTAATATGCAATTATTTAAATTGTACAGGTATCAAATACTTAAGTTTTTGACAAATTCTCAGTTACAAATACAACAATCGGAACTCTAAAATTGTTTATAATTATTTATAAGCTGTAACTCTTTAAAAGCCATACGTTTATATAATAAATAATTAAGATTCAGAGTTGGAATTTCAATTTTAAACGATTCCAACAACAATAATAATAATAATAATAATAATATTACCCATATTTTATTTATTTTCAATGTTTTACTCATGACTATATTTTTACTGGAATTATTTTCACTGTACATTATCGATGTGATGATTAGCGGCATTTTTGTACTATACGGCCACTAACATCGACGAGTGGTTGCCCGAGTCTGAAGTACCTAATTTCAAAGCATTGGTATTTACGTTTGGTATCATTAGCTTCTTGGCCGCAACACAAGATATAGTTGTCGATGGTTGGGCACTGACAATGCTTAAAAAGTTAGTTGCGTGAACTGAAATTTAAAATTATCACCGAATACTGACAATATATACAGCTCAATGATTTTAAACTTATTTTCTTAGGAACAACGTGGGACATGCGTCTACGTGTAACGGAACGGGTGTAGCGTTGGGTGTGCTTATTGGTACTATTTGTCCCGTTTTACTTACGTCGGGAGACTTCTGTAATAAATACTTACGAACGACAATCAGCACAGATGGAATAATCACTATAAAAGGTACATAACTAAGTGGTGCAAAATGTATGTACAGCAGTATTAAGTGTAAGGCTACTAGTATTTAGATTATTTTCGTATTACCATTTAAATATAATAATCATTTATATTTTTAATAATTCTGTACTTAATTATCCTTTTTATTTTTATAATGTGTCAATTAATCAATAACTGTGATTACAATTGGTATGATTAAGTATTTAAGTTAAGTGTTAAATTTGATTATTAATAATGTAAACGTTAATTCTTAGAACTTTTTTAAAAATTTTAAATTATAAAATTTTTATATTACAATTTGCATTAGGTTTTTTATATTTTTGGAGTATTACAATTATATTGATAACAACATTAGTTGGTATATTCAAAAGAGAAAAGGATAACATACTAGTAGAGGGGCACGTTAAAATTAATGTTCTTCAAAGTTATCAACTGCTGTGGAAAATTTTAAAGCTGCCTAATATTCGTATATTGGCAATAGCATTGTTAACAATGAAGGTGAATATTGTGGTATTATAATTAATTATTTCAACTATTACTATCGCAGTATTAATCGACAAATTATTATCATTTTTATTTAGATTGGATTTTCGGCAACTGATTCTGTGTCAAACCTTAAACTAATTGATGCCGGTGTATCTAAAGATGACATAATGATAATAACTATATCGATGTATATAGTTAAAATGATTATACCTCTCATTGTATCAAAATATACTTCAGGTACAAAACCGATGAGTGCATACATGAAATTAATGCCAATCAGGTATGAAAAAAAAAATAATATAGGTATAATATCTATACATATTTATAAACTCAAATCGTCTTCTTAAATTGGTTAAAAAATAAATAGTTTTGGTTACTACAGGACAATAATATTAATTATTTAAAGTTACAAAAACCAATAAAACGCTATAAAAGTTGTAAAACATTATTTTCCACTGATTTAAATATTGTATCTGAAATATTAACTAATAAATTATGATATTTTTATTAATTATGTTTCAGATTACTTTGGAGCATTCCTTATGTTGCATTAATTTATTACACGCCAATTTTAATTAAAAGCAACGGTGTTGTAAATATTCCAACATATTATTATTTTATTTTAGTATTTATATGTATAATACATGAGGTTAGTTGATAAATATTGAAACTAATTTATATATATAATATCTTTTTACATCATTACCAGTTGTGAACACGGAAAAGTGTTCAACAATAAAAGTTTAAATTAATAAAATTATACTAAAATATATTAAGTAGGTATAATAACATTTAAATTTGAGAAGCGAGGGTTTACCCGCAAACACTATATCACATAAATTGTTTATTATATTATGCAATTAAATAATGTCTATTAATCTCAATTCACACAAATGATATACATTTTAAATTTTGAGCGGATCGATGTATAAATTTTACCATAAGTTTGCAGAGTCTTACTACGATCAGTATTTATTTTTTTATGAATACATATTTTGGTTTATTTCTGTGTACATTCGTGTTTTAGAAAAGAAAATTTGATTTCAATTTCAATTTCAACATGATAAAAGGGTAAATATTGGTAATAAATCAGATCAAAATAGTACTAGAAGTTAAAAGTAAAAAAAATTCAGTACTTTTAAAATAACAATAAACTTTAAAAGTATATAATGAAAAAAGTAAGATTATTTCAGTTTTTCATAAAATAGATTTTGATTTTTATTTTATTTTTTTTTTTTTTTTTTTTTTTAATCCAAAAAATGTTAACTATAAAAAATCGAAAATTGTTACCATCGGGTAAATTAATATATTCTACGTACAATAATACTTTCAAAATATTTAAACTAATTTTGAACTATTTATACATCACATACCAATTCATACCGTTTTACTATTGGTACGTCGGCATTGACATACAAGTATAATAATGTAATGTAATATAATATTATAATATATATATAATTTATGTAATTTATTTGAAAATAATAAACTCAACCTTCACTATTACTAAAAGAAACAATAATACAATAATCCAAAATATCCTTATAGTAGACACACCTTGTTATTTAGAAACATTTTCTGATAATATGATACTATGTATATTTATTATAATATTTAAAACGTGAACTAATAAGTGAACGATGATTAAATTGTTTTGATTTTAGACTTTGGCATTCACTATGTACCTTTTTACACTAGGATTTTTCTCTCGGATATGCGACTCACGTTTTGGCGGTACATACATGACGATGTTGTCAACAATTGCCAGTTTTGGATGGGTTTTATCAAATACTTTGGCTTTGCGAATGATTGACGTGCTAACGTTTAAAAAATGTTCAAACATCGATTTTAATAATTGTTCTACGAAACAATTAGAAAACGTAAGTAATATATAATAGGTATTAAGACTGTCCAAGAAATTTATATTCAAATTGTTTTTCATTTCCTTTTGAATTCCACCTTGTACAAATAACTTATGTCTCAGAGCTTTTAATGTGTTTCTAAAATATTCACATAATACACTGATCCGAGAAATTATTTTATTTTATTAAGCCGAGTTGTTCGTGTTTCAATAATAACGCAATGTCATGGTTATTTGCTGAAATTTTTCTACGAATGATAGACGGACATGTTTTAATATTTATATAAATAAACTTGAAAATATTATTACGTTTTATGTCTGATTCAAAAAAAACACTAACCTAAAATACTCATATTTCCTTACATAATTACATCAGGTTATCTATGCGCCATACATTACTTTCTTATTGTTCCATTGGGTTTTAAAATATTCATTTGCTATTATATACCTATTGAACTATTGTCTTATTCAAAATTTGTTTTATTGATAGATGTGCAAAACAAATAATGGTGATTGCATCGGTATTGTAAATGGTTACTATATAGAAGTTGCAGTGTGCACGATAATTGGATTCGTTTGGTATTTTTTGTACAAAAAAACCATAAAAAGTCTTCAAACAAAGAGCCCTTCTAATTGGCAAGTGGACTTAAATAGATCAGATCGAGAAAACAAATGAAAGTTAACAACTTAAACAACTTAAGGGTTCGACAACATACATTATTCATAGAATATTTAAAAAAATGTACATATTTATACGTTTATGTATATTGTGTCTATGATGATAGTTATACTTTTGAATTTTATTTTATTTTTTAAATTATTATTTGATTAAAAATAATTTTAAGTTTAGAAATTAGAATTGTTAAATATTGTCCTACGCCCAAATATGTATGTGTATTAATATTATATTACCAAAAAAAGTTACTACTACGTAATTTTAATGCTGTCTATATCAGGCACGTATATAGAGGGGTTTGGGGTTCAAACCCCTCCCGAAATAAATTCTTTGAAAATTAAGTCAAATTATACACATATTATTATAAAATATTTTTATTACTAGCTGTTGGCTAGTCTTCTTCTGTTTATTAGTCGGGTATGAAATACAAGTTTATATAGTATTATAGTCGAATGAAGTGATTACTAACTACTGAGAACTATACACGTGTGAGAATTGTACATTGCGATATATATCTATAATATACCTGGAAAACTCGCATTTTGTCAATAATCTTTTCTTATCTCAATCAATCACCAAAAATTCCTATTAAATTGCTAATTTGTGTATTATAAATCAATGCTGTAAGGTAGATAATATTATATTTTGATGCCAATCGTTTATTTTTAGTCCGTGTTCGATATTTGAACGGTTATAAATTAAAAACAACGAAGAACTTGAAAGTCAATCGAGTAATATTCAAAATGTTGTAACCGAAATAAAATTTGGATACTTAGTATAATAATCGTCACATTGAAAAATAACGAGTAACGAGGAATAAATTGTTTTATTATGTTGCGGTACAATTTGTATTGCTATATTTTGTAAACTTCCCCCCCCCCCCGAAATTGTATATTGTGTACGTGCTGGTCTATACTATAATATACATATTGCGCATGGCTTATAATCAACCTACCTTCCTATCATGACCACCTTGACGTATTGTTATCTATCTAATAAAATGTACTATAATATATGTTGTATGTATTTCGGCTTTGCCCGTAATGTTTTAAATAAATAAATTATTGTTTATTAAACGCATTATTATTGTTGTAATAGATATTATGTTTACTGTTTATTTTCTGTTATGTAATCATATCTAAGATGATGTGAATGTTCGTATATAAATTTATGTTGATTGATAAAAAAAAAAACAAAATGAAAGGACCAAAATATGTTTTGTAAAAAAATAAATTAACATTTATATTAATTTAATCTACGAATTTTGTTCATATAAAGTTTCATATAGTTTTTTTATTTGTAAACAATATTGTATTCAATATATACAATAAATATTAAATACGTATACTACTACTACTATAACTTGATTGTAAAACAACATTTTTTAAAACGTTAATTTCTGTTAATAATAATATGCAGGTTGAGTTAGATATATGTTATTTATATGCATAAAATAAAAATTTACCTGAGGTTAATTAAACTAATGATAAAAATATATTCGATATCCAACCATGGGCTGATGCAGTATTTTAAATTTTAAAATATAAAAATTAAGTACTCCAACAAAAACTATAAAGCAATAACATCTCGTTCCAATAATTTCTAAAAAAAAAAAACTTCATTTTAAAATATTTCTAACGATTACGTTTTTATATTAATCTTAATTAACATAACAAAAAATAAAAATGTTAAGTTATCAAAACAATTTAATTTGTTGTAAGATTCGTTACATACAATAGGTCATGAAATTATGATAAAATAATATTCTGATAAACTTATTCATAAATTATTTAGTTTTTTTTTTTTTAATCCAGATTATAGTGTTCGCAGTTAAAATAAAATTTATAAGTATTAGGTTTACTAATATTATATTCACAGAATAACTGTTCAACTTGTATTAACGGCTAACAAACATGACAGACCCACAGAAAATTAACAATGCATCTGAGGAACTTGACGTGACACTCCACTCAGTGTCGACTAAACCAAATTTGAAGGGAGACCGGTCGAACTTATTTTTATTAATATTATTATACATAATGCAAGGAATTCCTTTTGGATTTTCAATTTCAGCTCTACCAATAATTCTGCAAAGCAAAAAAGTAGTAACTTACGGAGAACAGGTAATAAATTATAATTTTTTAACTAATTCATAACATACTAAATTGATAAATACGTTATTTAATCGTTTTGTATATTAATACGATTCAAAGGTCATAACATTTAGTGTAATGAAATTTTTCCTAGAAGAACATTTTACATCTATAAAGTAATAAAATATATAATTATGTATATACAAAGACTGCGAATTCTGTATTTACTTTTCGTATGATGAGTAAATCGGGGCTAGGTAAATTGAGTCCGAAATACCGTTTTTGTGATAACTTGAGTCCCCAGTTTGAAAAGATATAAGGTAAACTGAATTCCTGGTTATAATAGGTTTAGTTTCCAAAAAAGTACTGTCTGTTATATACATAACTGGCGTGGTTAAAAATTTACTTTTATTGTTTTTAATAACTAATATAATTCACTACGTTGTACATAAAAATCACAATTAATTATATACATATAATATTCAAATTCAAGTCAATTTTTTTTCTGTTACTATTTATTGTTATTATGTATATGGTAAAAATTTATTTGATATGTTCTTAACAAATTCAAATCATGAAATATTTTTTTTTTTATATTTTAACATTTCTTGTCTCACGGTACTCATTGAATGTAGAGAACTTTTATTTTTAAGTAGATACGTCGTTATTATTTATAAATTATTTTTTTTGAAAAATGTTAATACTCGGGACTCAATTTACCTAGCACGTTAAAGTTTTCTGAACTCAATTTCCTTACCCAGTGCATTAACATATTTCTGGCTTAATTTACCTAGCCCTAATATCCACTAAATTATTTGGGACTCAGTTTACCACTTCCTAAGTAAATCAATAACCATAAATTATAAACTATGTTAAGTTAAAAATTAAAATGTTTTTCATTTTTCAAGCCCAATAAAATTATGCTCAACTTTTCAATTTGAGATTAATAATAATATATGAATTATTACTGAAACGTGTTTAAAGTAAATCATTAAAGAGTTAATAAAATCATTCAGGAATAAATTGTATTTTTGATAGCACAGAAATCGACTGGAATAATTTTTAAATGGTTACTTATATAAATAATAATTAAAATAACACTACATACCTGTGATCTGACCTTTGAACCATTGGTGAATTACTTAAAATAATCGTCTATTTTTATTAATAATTTTTTTAATGTAGATATTTTTTTTCAAATAAAAATTATCTAATTGTATTCATAATATGCAAGGTTATATAAAAAATATCATGTGTACAGATCCTATACGATTCACAGTCGTAGATTGTTACTGTAACAGTTTTATTATATTTTGATATAATTATATTAAATAAATATTTATGTATTATGTTATTAAATTTAGGCATTATTAAGTTATGTCCTATGGCCGTATAGTCTAAAACTATTTTGGGCTCCGTTAGTAGACGTCCATTATGTACAACGGATAGGAAAACGAAAATCATGGCTCCTGCCAGTTCAATACTTAATGGGTAATTATTGTTCTTTTCGATTGCCTATTATTGTAATCCTACGTAACTCAATAAAATTATTATTGTTATTGATTTTTTTTTTCATTTTAAATGAATAGGGTTGTTTTTGATCTATGCGGCGAATAACATCAATGACTGGATACCCGAAACAGGAAAACCTAACATATTAATATTAACGTGCGTGTTCTTCGTTCTCAACTTGCTGGCTTCGACACAAAATATAGTGGTCGACAGTTGGGCACTGACAATGCTGAAAAAGTGAATAAAATAATTATTTCTTTTGACGTTTTGAATAAGACTCCGACAATAGTAAATTGTTATTTAAAGTAAACATTGTTTTTAATAGAGCCAATGTGGGTTATTCGTCTGTATGCAGTTCATCGGGTTTTGCAATCGGCGTTATGATAGGTTCCGTGATTCCCGTTCTGCTAACATCCGAAGACTTCTGTAACAAACATTTACGATTCACACCCGGCATGGGAGGTATTATGACTCTCGAAAGTAAGTAAGTACCTATTGTGTAAGAATGTCCTTTTTGTTTTGTGCTTAAAATTAATTAAAAATAATATATGTTTAATACTAAGCCTACATAACCAAGTTTTATTTTTAGATACAAATTACATTTTTTGGTTCTACACCGTAATAAAAATTATGCAATTATACTATAGGGACTAAATATGATATATGTTTTTTTTTACATAGGAATATTTTTCATTTGTGGCATTTTGTTCATATTAGTAGCAACTTTAATCGGTATATTCAAAAAAGAAAGGGATATTAAATTGGAAGATAATTATGCACAGCCTCGCGTTTCTAATAGTTATAAATTACTTTGGGATATTATAAAACTACCTAATCTCCGTGTATTATTAATAGCATTATTAACAATGAAGGTAATTATATATATAAAAAAATAGACATATACACATGTAATATGTGATATTTAAATTTGAAAAATTCTCAATTAGCAATCAATTGTTATTGTTTTTAATAGTGCAAAAATCAAGTTATTAAAAAAACGTTTATATTTTACAAGTTTAATAATACAATTGTTTTGTTTATTTTGTTAACATCAGGTTGGATTTTCTGCGATGAGAAATTCTTTAGTTTATTTGAAACTTGTCGATGTCGGCATACCTAAAGATGATATAATGGTACTCACTACAGCGATGTTTGCAGTAAAAATTGTAACACCATTAGCTGTATCCAAGTATACTTCGGGTCCAAAACCGATGAGTGTGTGTTTAAAGTCGATGCCCATCAAGTAGACAGTTATTATATAATTAAATATAATACTTAATATTTATAAATCGTACGCATCGGGTGTATAGTTTTTTTTCTTTAGAGTTTGGTTTAATATGACGTAATAGAACTAATAATACATACTAAGTATGTACTTGTATATCCCATTAGGTATACAATATCTAACGAATTCAACAAATATGAATTTAAATTTGACTGGCATACGAATAGAGATAATTTAGACATTTTTTCGATATGACAATATGATATTATTATACATCACAATTATCGAAATTTGAATTTTCAATAACGTAAAAACAAATCTAAAATTGACTGTAAGATGTTTTTACAGTATATTAATAGGCCACATAATGATGCACTATAAAAATTTACAAATTGTATATTTCTAGTACTACTTAGTTACTGTCCTTGCTACTTTTATTTTGTAATTTTTTATTTAACCTTGAATACATAATATGTACAATATACATACATATTATTGTAATTTTAATTACGTCCTTAGGATTTTAACAAGTAACAACACGAATATATGAAATTAATATAATAAATTATGATTTCTATATTTTCATGTTTAAAAATTGTTTGTTTCAGATTAATCTGGAGTCTTACATATATTGCTTTTATTTATTTTACACCAATGGTTATATACCGTAATGGAGTATTAAATGTACCAGTATATTACTATTTAATCTTAGGATTTTTAAACGCAGTAAGTGAGGTAAGTTGATAAACTATATTTAATATTCATGAAACTATTATATCATACTATAAACAATGTGATATACATATCTATAAAATATATAATCTCTATCGAAAACTACATTTGGTAAAAGTTTTAACGATATGTATATAGGAATTTAGGTCGATAAAACTATAAATGTATTCACCTACAATATTAGATTCATATTAAATTGTAATTTAACATTTGTTTCTTTAAACATGTTTACGTATATAGGCACTTTCCTACATAATGCTTGTAGCCATAACAGCATTTTTCTCTCGAATAAGTGACTATCGGTTTGGTGGAACATATATGACATTGTTGAACACAGCTTCAAATTTTGGAATGACTTATTCGTCATCTATAGGACTAAAATTTATCGACTTTTTAACGTTTAAAAAGTGTTCTAACGATTCAGCGAATAATTGTTCTACAGTGGATTTAAAAAACGTAAGACATTGATCATTTAATTAAGATTAAGTTGTTTATTATCAATAAAGTATTATTTTTTTATACTTTAACTATACAATCGTTTACCTTTAACATATAAAATACGTATAATTATTGTTGAAAGGAAAAAAATATTAATCTTCGTAAGTAGTACATTACTCATCAAAAACAGTATATAACGTCTTGATATTATTGCGGAATCATAAAGAAGTGGTTATTAAATCAATATTATGTTGTATATAGCCCAGGAGTGTACTATCAAGGGTATGCAGGAGTCATATCCCTCATTTAATATTTTTTCAGGGTGATTTTTAATTTTTTATGTAAGGAAAGTTGATTGATAGTACCTATACAATATAAATAAATTCTCCTCATACACGGCTAATGATAAATTAATTATTATAACTTATTACCAGCATTGGTTAAATGTGAGAATTATTTTGAAAATACTAAGTACGCCACTTGAATAGTATCTAAGTAAACTATTTTTTAAATACAACGATGCATAAATCGTATAATTGGTGAATTTCTGTTTATATTAAACAGAAAGTCTATTTATATTGATTTGTTTCAATCGTCTTTTATGAAAATCGGTATCGTTATAATAAATTGCTCTTATAATGAATAATAATCTTTTATTTAATATCAGGTAAATTAATTTGTACATGGTTTTAATTTGTATAGACGTGTAACACAAATGGTGGGAATTGCCTTATAACTGTGGACGGTTACTATGTAGAAATCATCATATGTGTGGTCATCGGCTTCATTTGGTATGGAATGTTTAAAAATATGTTCAAAAATTTTCAAACAATAAGTCCTTCTTACTGGATGGTGTATGTTGATCGAAGAAGTGAAGAAAATGTAAAAGTTGTTGTTGAACCTTGTTCTAAAAACGCAATACAAAGCGATCATTCTGTGACGTTAACTAACAAATAATTTAAGAAAAATCATTTTGATTAAATTACTCGAAATATTTAGATAAACACATTAAACGGTTAAACTAATATTTATTATTTATTATTGTTATTATTAATTTTATTAAATCATCAATAAACCAACCAAAAAGGTCGGTAATTTAATTTGACGATTATTCTTAAATAAATAGAAATATTGACTTGAATACTTTAAAAATGTAGTTAAATTATTCACTCTATCTTCTATTACATATGATGACGTGATGTTCTATTCAAAATAAAGTTTTTAAAATTTACATTGCACCTAAATTATATTGAAATTTATATAAGTTACTCAATACCAACTTATGATGGAATAAGTACTATAATACCGTTAATAAGAAAAAAGATAAAAAATTATTATTCATCTCTCGTAAATCGTGAAGATTTGTGTCGATCGTTAATGATATAATTAATAATAGTATCATTATTATGTACAAATAATACATTTTATTAATATTCTTGTATATTCTTTATTTTTTATTCTATTTTGTAATTGTTAATTATCTACAAGAAATCATCGGTAACTTTATGTAAGTTGTAAACGTCGTAGATCAACTCTTTAAAATATTCGATATTGATGTCAACAAAATAACAAAGAATAGTATGTTTTATTGGTTGCAACTTCTTTACATACATTTTTTATTTTTTACTAAAAAATCGGAAATTGTTTATACGAGACACGTTGACATTAAATGTTTAACTGGTTTCCGCACACAACAATAATTGCATTTTACCTATCTACTCCGATCTGAGCACTAATTATCATAGATAAAAAGTACGGAAATATTATTAAATTTCTTACAAACAGTATATCACAAAACCCTACATTCTACATACATTTTGTGACTCTAACCTATATTTACTGAACATTGATTTAGAAATTAGTGAAGTTTTTGAATCGCAATGTGGAAATATTTATATTATAGTATAAATAATTTTAAATTTACTACGTATCTTGTTTTAAAAAGTGGTGAATTTTATTTTCGTTGTTCTTAGTCTATTGAGGAAAGGAAACTGCAAGGTAACTAAAAGGTAACTTTGCGCAAATCAAATGTATTGTTTGATGAGCCTCAACGTATTTATATTTTGTTATTAGTTATTATTAGGATATGATATAAAAAAAGCTTAAAAAATCAATATCGTTATTTGTCTTCCATTTTAAATCACTGATAGTGAATCATAACATTATATTTCTCAAAATAAAATAACATTGCAGAATTCTGTTTCTTAATTTCATTATTTATAAGATTGAATTTTACTATAGTTCACAATAATAATTTATATTAAAAAGTTGATAATATTATTTCCAGATACTTTTAATTACACCAAATTGACCACTGTATTAATTTCAATATTATATATGCAAAATGGTATAATTACTATTATTGCTATTATTATCACTCGTACATCTTAATATTGATAACTAAATTAACGAACGTATTTTATTAACATACAGCATTATGTAAACACGTAAACACGACCAAGTGGGTTATCAAATAATAAAGTTTGACCCATTAATTCATTATCTCTAAGTTCTGCAAATGTATTTTGCACTATTCACTATTAACAATTTATAAAGTTAATCAGTGATTTTTATTTCGATTGTAGGTACTTATGGTTCGGATTTATTTAAAAGTAAATAATCTAAATACGAATTAAACATTATAAATCATTTAAAATATTAAGTTTTTCCATAATACATACCTTAATATTTGTGGTGTGTACAAATACGTAGTTATATTATTATAATTTCTATTGAACGTATAATTAAACCACAGAGTAAACATGCCATCGGCAATCCAGGAAGACGAACCAACAAAATCGGTAGTGAAAATCGAATCGATTTTGGACAAATCAAATTTGAAAAGAGATTGGCCGAATATTTTTCTAATATTGTTGCTTTATATTATGCAAACTATACCTCTAGGTTTAGTCCAGGCTATTCCATTATTTTTGCAAAGCAAACAAAATATAACATACAACGAACAGGTAAATGTACCTATTTGGCATTTTAACTGAGAATATTATACTTAAATTACTTTACAATAAATATGTTACGTCTTTTAGGCTCTATTTGGGCTAGTTACATGGCCGTTTAGCTTAAAACTGTTATGGGCACCTTTGATAGATTCACTCTATATACAAAAAATTGGGAGGCGTAAGTCATGGCTCATTCCAATTCAGTTTTTAATGGGTATGCGCATTTAATTTATATACCAATTATTTTCGACTAAAAATATAAGTCTTAAATTGTACAGAATCCTAATACCTAAAAAAATAATTAAAAAATTGAAATGCTTGAATTTTCTTGTTTTAATAATATTTTGTGTTGAATAGGAATATGCTTTTTTTATATGGCTCACAGTGCCACAGACTTATTCCCAGAAACGGATGAAAAACCAAACATACTTAAACTAGTATTTGTTCTGTTTATATGTAATTTCATGGCCGCCACACAAGATATAGTAGTTGACGGTTGGGCATTGACTTTGCTACAAAAGTTTGTATTATTATTTTCGTTCACGTATACTATAAAACATAATAAATGTGTATATATATATGGATTACGTATGTGTTATGCGCTGATTCTATATAGAAACAATGTGGGATATGCAGCTACGTGTTCTTCAGTCGGATCAGTAATAGGTACAATGTTGAGTGCTGTATCCTTTATACTATTGACATCAGAAGACTTTAGCAATAAATATTTAAGGATAACGCCTAATGCTGGAGGAATAGTTACCATGAAAAGTAAGTCAATAGAAAAAAATTTAACATCCATTAAATAAAATTATCATTATCTAGTATCAAACAAAAAAATTATTTTCTAAAATTAATATTTTTAATATCACCGATGTGTAATTTGATTGAAATAAACTATTAACAAGAATAATTCCCATTTTTTAACACTTGTATTATATGGAAAAATGTAATTGTTGAAACTTAAGGATGAAGACTATAATATATATTAAGGAGATAGTTTTCTTTAAAAAAATGCAATTCATATATATCAGTCATCAGTCATCATCACTTTACTAATATATTAGGTATATAGGCAACATTTTAATGCGTAAATTTCAGTTTAACTGCCAATATATAATTATACTTGCATCTACATAGTAAAATTACTCATTTAATTAACTAGGTATCCAGTTAGTAAAATTTGTCCAGTTTGGAAATTTTGACGAAAATACATTATATGGACATCCATTTCATGAAATGGACCATACCAATATTGTTAATTTTTTTTATTATTACAAAACAAGTTATCATAGTATTATAGCCATACTTTTCTATATTGTTCTATGAACAAAAGTATAACAATAATTATAGTCAATAAATTATATCTTATTACACTATATTTTACGTATATTATATTATATAAGCAACAGTGTTACCTATGAAGTATTATGAAGTACTTATTTAATATAATTATACTTAACCACCTATATTTATTATATAGTTTTATTAACAAAAAAATTAATTGATTGAATTAAACAATAATTAATTGTCCACACCTATACATTTCTCTTCCTTATTATTTTTACATGACGATTGATTATGACATCGACTATTATATAGCATATTATTTTTAAAACAAGCCTACCTACTTTATTGGCAAGAAGATTTTGCCTTACACGAACAAGACAAAAATCCTTGCCCTCCTGAAATATTTTAATAGTTTCTTACACTGAAAATACAGCATTTTTATTTTATTAATTTGATCAGATTGAATTGTTGATTTTCAAACATTCATTATTGAGCCATCCTCTAAGTAAACCATATTTTGTTCCAAGTTTATGAAATCCGATTTTTTTTTTTGTTCCATGATCACACAAATTGTGTTTGAAGGATCTGAAGGTCCCCATCAACTTTCGGTACTCCGAGTATAACACATTGCTTAGTTTCAAAATCGTCAGTTGTTATCAGTTGTTTCCCTGTAAAAAATAAATTAAAATTTAGATCTAAAAAGTATAATATAACTCTATTCTATTTTCTACATCGATATATTATACTGTTGTTTATAAAATATGATATCTGTATGGTTTATGAAAAATAAAATAAAAATATAATGTAATATGATATAATTTATTGACTATAATTATTGTTCTATTTTTTTTTCATAGAACAAAACAGAAAATTATAGTTATAATAGTACATTTAGTAACACTAATTTTATTAGGCTTTTCAAAGGCTATGTATTTTTAATAAATCGTAATAACTGATATATATTATGTATAATTATTAAATTATAAAGATATTTAAAATATTAGCATAGAGGGTGAGATTTGTGTATTTAAAAAAAATTTACGAACCTAATATTATTAGAACTTAATTTATTTGAAACATAAAACATTAATAATTAAAAAATGATGAAATTATAAAATGTATATCTCATATACTTTTTTACAGGCTTATTTTTTGTCTGGGCCATTTCATTTTTAGCAATTACAACTTTAATTGCAATCTTCAAAAATGAAAAAAAAACAAGGTTAGAGGATAATGACATTAAGCTTAATACATTTCAAAACTATAAGCTTTTATGGGAAATTGTAAAAATACCCAGTTTTAAAATATTAGCAATAGCATTATTGACATCAATGGTAAGTATGAGTGTAATTAAAGTAAAATTTAAATTTTCTTCTTTTAAGATTCGATTGAATAATTGACATACCATTTTTCTATTTTTCTGGCAGAAATCAGTTACCTGATTTATCTGTAGTCTGTTTTCGCCTAAAACGAATTAATTTTAATTAGTATTTTCACTCTAAATTTATTTTTGTAGATCTTCGAGTGGTGGATATAAGTTATAAGGTAATTTTGTGATAATTACTGTTTGGTTCTCCACTGTTATATTAATTTATATTCTTAACTTAAAAGTATCAAATAAGGATATAAATTATTAAAAAATGTTAATAAAATTTAATTTAATACAAGTACTAACATATTATTAACGATCTTAATTAAAATTATTTTTCTTTAATCTTATTAATCTATTATAATAATCATTACATTATAAACCATTTTTAGAGTTTTAATTTTAGCAATTACAATAATAAGGAATATGTTATATGGATTATTTAAGATTGGGTTTGCACCAAGTGAAAAAGTTGTGAACTTGAAACTTATTGATATTGGTGTATCAAAAGACAACATTATGATCATACAAACGGGAATGTATGTTATAAAAATGATTGTACCAGTGATTGCTGCAAAATACACTGCAGGTCCAAAACCGATGAGCGTATATCTAAACATTATTCCTATCAAGTATATAAATTTAAATAATAATCATATATTAACCACGTTCAAATGAAATGTTATCTTAAAATGTAAATTCTAAAACACCGAATTTTAGAAAAATAAAAAATAAAGATAAAAACAAAATATATAATACTGAAATGATTATGATTAATTCGTAGTAATTATTACTAATTTTTTTTTACAAGTATATTAATTCCATTATCATCAATGATCATTAATTGCAGTATTTATTTTGTTAAAATACTATCAATAATATACGTGTAGGTGATGTATATTTAGGAAATTGTAAGATCCTACTTGAGAGTAGTAGTTAAAAATGACATATGTGATGTATAAATTCCTACACGAATACAAATACATTTAGTATTCATATTATATGTCTTGTGTAGGAACTTAAATTTTCCACATATTAACACATATATTATATAGAGTTATACTCCTTTTAGATATTCTTAAATAAAAAGATTTTATACAAAAATGTTTTCTCAACGATGAATATTTATTTGACGAATTGGCTACCAAATACCGAATTGATACCAAAAACTTTGACTCACCCTCTATAAAATATTAAACCACCAATAGGATTAATTTTAAAAAATAAAATAATTTAGTTTCACTCAATTTAATTTAATATAGTTTTTATGAAACAAATATAGTATAACTAAATAATTTTAATAATTTTTGTAATTTAAGTACGGAATAAAAATTTAGCTATTTATTTATTAAAAATGTATTGTAATATTTAAAACTTATTACTTATTAGTAATCATCTTATATGTATTCAAATTATTATGTGTGTACCTACAGTAATATTTATTTTATTATTTATTTCAGATTATCTTGGAACTTTATGTTTCTTATACTTATTTATTATGGATCAAAGCTAATAAAAAATAACGGTATCGTCGATATTCCAAAGTACTTCTATGCAATATTAGTGTTAATACAATCAATAAATAATGTAAGTAACTTAAATTTTATTTATAAGTAAATCTCAATTGATAAATTTTTATGGTGTGTAATTTTTAACGAAAAAGATAAAACAAAGTAAAAATTATTTTTTTTATAGATCCAACATAACATTATAATAACAGCCTTAGTAGCTTTTTATTGTCGGATAAGTGATGCTCGTTTTGGCGGTACATACATGACATTATTAAACAGTCTTTCAAACGTAGCAAATCTATCGTCAAAACTGCTTTCATTTGCTTTGATTGATTTATTAACATTCAAGGAATGCTCATTTGATTCAAACAATAATTGTTATACTCCACATCTTCAAAATGTAAGCATCTATCCATAATCCATTTTGTAATTTATATATTTATACGTAGTTATTTTAACAGCAAACAATATAGATGAAATAGTTAAAACAAATTCTAATTTTATACCTCGTAATTTTATTGTTATATGAAGGTATGTAAATCGAACGGAGGAGATTGTATCACAATAGTGAATGGTTATTACGTAGAATCAGTTATCTTTACTGCCATTGGAATAATGTGGTATATCATTTTTAAGAATAAACTCAAAGAATTGCAGAGTAAGAGTCCATCTCACTGGGTTGTTAAGATGAACATTCAAGAATCAAAAAATCCCGAAAATTCTTACGCATTGGAGAATGTACAAACATAATCATTTTTTTTAAAAAAATAACTTATATATAGCAATTATAACTATTATAAGTATATAAAAAATAAATTTACATTGATGCAATATTGAAATTTTTTATATGTTGGAGTTAAAAACAATTTTTCTTCGTTATGCGAATATTATGTGAAATTTAAAAATATTTTTAGTAAATATTTATTGACTTATTGTATCATTTTTATATTATTAATTTGTATATTTAATTTATAATTCATCATATCCATACCATCATATTGTAAGTAATCATAAGCTTCATTTTTCATGAGATGTTAAAAAATATGTCCAAGAATTTTAGAACCTAAAATCATTCTTAGTAAATACTAAATAGTGGATGTTGATCGTAGAATTGAAGAAAATGTCAAAATTATTGATGATCTTTGTTTTAACATTTTAAGTGAATGCCAAACCATCATTCTGTGCGAAATTAAATAATAAATAATTTAAGGAAAGTCATTTTGATTAAGTTAGCACAAATATTGAGACAAACCCGTTGAAATATTTAAAATATTCGATATTGATGTCAAAATACTATCAAGGAATATTTTGCTTGTACATAGGTTAGGTTTTATTGGCTGCAACTTCTTTGCACACATTTTTTATTTTTTTTTTCCTGAAAAATCGGAACTCGTTTGGGACATGGTAATATTAAACGTATATAACTGGTTTGCAGTGCACACGATAATATTTGTATTTTACGTGTCTATACCAATCTGGGCACTAATAAATAGTATTAACCATCGATAAAGAATACGGAAATATTATTAAATTCCTTACAAACAGTACATCTCGAGAACTTACAGTATGCGTTCATATATTTTATAACTCTAACCTATATTTACTGAACATTGATTTAAAAATTAGTGAAGTTTTTGTATCGCGACATGAAAATGTTTGTGTTTGTATAAATAATTTTAAAATTACTACGTATCGTGTTTTAAAAAGCGGTGAATTTTATTTTCGTTATCCTTAGTCTATTAAGGGGAAAGGAAAATGTATGTAAACTATTTTAAACAAGTATTAACTATTAACATACATGGTACCTGACTAAAAGGGAAACAGCGCAAACCGTAGGTATAGTTTAAGGCTCAACTGTTTCCAAACGAGTAGTAGTTTTGTGCACAAACATGTTGTATTTTTGGTATTTGTGTGTAAACAAGTTGTCTTTTTGTTATTTGTGTGCAAACCAATATTTAACGTATTTATATATTGTTTTTTTTATTACGATATGATATAAAAACTTAAAAATCAATAAATATAGTTATTTCTTTATATTTTAAATCATTGATAATGAATCGTAATATTTCATTTTACAAAATAAAATACTATAACTAAATTCTGTTTCTTAATTCATTATGTTTTGATTTTTAATAAAGCTTACTATTATTGATTGTATTTAAATATTGATAAAATGATTCCAAGATACATAATTACACTAAAATGTCCACTATATTGATTTCATTATTGTACATTGAATTAAGCATTCATGCTATTATTTATCACTCATGCATCTTAGTGTTGATAACTAAATTAACTAACCCAGATTTATACACACAGTCACACAGGCTATCAAATAATACAATCTGACTCGTTAAATCGCTATCCCTTAAATTCTACAAATATGATTATTTATAAATATTTATACAATTATTCAATGATTTTAATTTCGACGGTAGGTAAGTATGTTTTATTTAAAAATTAAATTGCTTTATAACAAATAAAAAAATATTAAAAATTATTTCAAATATTAAGTTTTTGCCTAACATAACAAGATTTTTGATTTGTGCAAATATATAATTATTTTATCATAATTTCTATTGAACGTATAATTAAACAACAGAGTAAACATAACATCGTCAATCCAAGAAGATGAACCAACAAAATCGGTAGTGAAAAACAAATCGATTTTGGCCCAATCAAATTTGAAAGGAGATGGCCGAATATTTTTCTTTTATTTTACTTTACATAATGCAAGGCTTACCTTTAGGCATAGTCAATGTTATACCAATACTTTTACAAAGCAAACAAAATGTAACTTACAATGAACAGATAAATACATTTGACATTTTGATCTTCAATATACGAAATTTACTTTACCATAAAAATTTTTGAATCTTAAATCATTATTATTGGATGGCTGATGATGACATAAAAAGTGAAAAAAATGTTAGGATAAAAATAATTTTGTAATAATGTCGACATTAAAAATATTCGAAATTTATATCAAAAATCATCAAATAATATTATCCTTATGTGTTGGTTTTTTATATATAAAGTAAAAAAAAATCAATAAATATTGTTATTTAACTTAAATTTTAAATAACCGATAATAAATCATAATATACAATATAACAATATTTAATTAGCATTTTTATTCTATTGCTTACTATCATTGTTTCTTAGGTTTTAAATATAAATATAGCTAACTATATAGATCACTTTCATAGTTTATATTAAAATATTGATAATATGATCACTTATGCATACGATTATTGATAACTAAATTAGCTATCTTATGTTAAAAAATACAGTTTCTACACGCAGGCACGTGGGTTATCAAATAATAAAGTTTGACCCTTTAATTCATTATCTCTAAGTTCTGCAAATGTATTTTACACTATTCACTATTAACAATTTATAAAGTTATTCAGTGATTTTTATTTCGATTCTAGGTACTTATGGTTCGGATTTATTTAAAAATAAATAATCTAAATACGAATTAAACATTATAAGTCATTTAAAATATTAAGTTTTCCCATAATACATACCTTAAGATTTGTGGTGTGTACAAATACGTAGTTATATTATTATAATTTCTATTGAACGTATAATTAAACCACAGAGTAAACATGCCATCGGCAATCCAGGAAGACGAACCAACAAAATCGGTAGTGAAAATCGAATCGATTTTGGACAAATCAAATTTGAAAGGAGATTGGCCGAATATTTTTCTAATATTGTTACTTTACATAATGCAAGGCTTGCCTTTAGGTATTGTCAATGTTTTACCAATACTTTTACAAAGCAAAAAAAATGTAACTTACAATGAACAGGTAAATACATTTGGAATTTTAATCTTGAATGTACGAAATTTACTTTACCATAAAAATTGTTCTATGTTCATTTTAGACTTTATTTAGTTTAACAGGATGGCCGTTTAGCTTAAAACTATTATGGTCACCTTTAGTAGATGCACTCTACATACATAAATTTGGAAGACGTAAGTCTTGGCTTATTCCAGTTCAGTTTTTAATAGGTGTGTATACATTTAATTTTTTTTACTACATATTTTTAATTATAAAATATATAATACCTGGTCCTGTATCTTTTATTCACTAACTTTTGTCTCATAAATAACCCTATAAGGATGTACTGAGTACTAAATTATTGACTTAAGATTATAAGAATCCCAATTATCGGTGGATTCCCTAATGGCTAAAATCAAAACAATAACTTTTAAACGTATACAATTTTTAATTTAAACAGTGATTTGTGTTAAACAGGAGTATGCTTTTTTTATTTGGCTTACAATATCAATGACTTGTTGCTAGAAGCGGAAAAACCAAATATTTTTAAATTAACGTCTGTGTTTCTCGTATCTACTTTCTTTGTCGCAACACAAGATATAGTAGTTGACGGTTGGGCATTGACTTTGCTACAAAAGTTTGTATTATTATTTTTGTTCATGTATACTACAATACAAAATAATATGTACAAAACTGTTTGTATTCATATACTTATATGTATTTATTTATGAATGTATGTGGTTTTATCATGTTTCTATATAGAAACAATTTAGGTTATGCATCTACATGCGGTTTTGTGGGTCAATTTACCGGTATAATAATAAGTTCCGTGTCTTTGATTTTGTTAACGTCAGAAGATTTTAGCAATAAATATTTTAAGATATCACTTGATGTTGGAGGAATAGTGACCGTGAAAAGTAAGTCAATAAAAAAATTAATTATCTCTTAATACATTAATATTAAGAAACAAATATTTTTAAGAAAACAATGTTTATAAAATTAAAAAAATAAGATCACTTTTTAGTTATCTAATTGGAATTAGTATTAACGATATATTTAATAGTAACCAGAAATAATTTTTAGTCCTTAATCCTTAAATTGTATGGAAAAATAAAATTAGAAAAATTTGAGGTCGAGAACAAATTTCATCAAATTTGCCAAAATTAGTAAATTATTTTGTAGTTGGAAATTCTAAATATTTTTAGTATTTATACCAAGACTTGAATATTTAATGTAATGTTTCTTATAAGTTCTTCAGCCTATAAACATATCTAACGGAAACCCAAATTAATTTTGTATGAGTTTTTGAAGTACAAATTGTCATCACATTAACTTTCATCGTAAAATAACTATTGCTTGTCAAATGATAAATTATTTTACTGTAATTCATAGACGAATATCCGTACATAGATACTTGACATTTTCACTAAATGTGTTTTATCATTTCCCATACTTAGTATAATTTTAAAATATTTTGACGCACTTGAAATTTGAATGAAATTACATATTTAAAAATGAATAATGATATTAATTATTATGTTATAATTTAAACCAATATTCATAAGAACTTAACAATTTTAAATTAATGTTATTATTATGAATTTTACTATACACAGTGCGATATTTTTAATTTATTTTAAGATATTATTATCTATTTATACTATTAATCTATTCACACTGTTTTACGATATTTATAGTACGATGTTAACTAACTCAAAAGTTAATTACATTAATATAGTATAGTACAAATATATATTATTATAATAATTAAATACTAATAATAGAATAGAATAAACTTAATGGTTTTGGAAAAATTTATATCAATGTACTTTTAACTAAAATTAAAACAAACGACTTTAATAGGTATAACCATTGATTTTAGAATATATTCTAAAAGTATTTTCTAAAATCACTGGTATAACCAACACATCATGTAATACTTTAAGTGATATAGGCCAATAGGCCGTTTTCACTCAAAATCATTTTTCGTATACCCATATACAATGAGATATTACTGAATTAAAAATTTAACACATTCATTTCAGTTACCCAAACGATACATAATGTACAGCAGGTACTTACTTGCTCAATTTTTTATATTTGTATATTAAATTTTTTTAAACATTTAATATTTATTTATGTTTACATATTTTATCAGAAAACACTTATGATATATATATAAATTGTGATAAATGACATAAACTATGTACAGTCTTTTAAATATTTTAAATATTACGTAAAAAGTTGGTATATGATTATTTTATTCAAAACTGGTTTTTTAAATACTATCAGAATTAAACTTAAACAATATTTCAAACTCTACAAATATTATTTAATTATAAAATGTTTATTATACATTTTGTTACAGATTTTTTTCTTATATGTGGCGTTTTTTTTATGGTAATTACAACTTTCATTTCAATTTTCAAAAATGAAAAAGATACTAGATTAGAGGATAATCATATTGAGTTAAATATATTTCAAAACTATAAACTCTTGTGGGACATTTTAAACTTGCCATGTATTAAAATATTGGCAATAGCAATGTTCACAGCGTTGGTAAGTTTGAATATAATCAAAGTAAAATTTAAATTTTCCCTATCTAGTAGTCGATTAAATAATTGGCATACCTTTTATTTTACCAGATATCAGTTCCCTGATTTATCTACGGCCCGTTTTTCCCTTATACGAATAAAGTTCTATTACCATTTCTACCCGAAATGTATTTTTGTGAATTGTCTTTATATGATGCCGTCGTTTTGAGAGAGCACTACTAAATAAAATGTGTTTTTGTGTTAATTTATTACCCTATTCTCTGCTGTTAAAACTTGTTTTTCTATTCAGTACGTATAACATATTATATGTTTACGAATATATTTAACTAATACATATACTCGTCCTCAGTTGTACAACAACCAAGACTCGAAGGGGGGTCTATAATAATATGCGTTTTAACTATGATGGTATTTTTACGTGAAATAATCAAATCAATACTACGATTACTCAAAATATTGAACACGGTAAATACCATTACAAAGTAAACAGGTATGTCAGCGACAAACAAATAATATGTTAATTTGCAAAAACATGACATCCAGCATAGGTTCTTCATTAACAGAAATATAACCTTAAACATTTTGAATTTCCCGCTTTAATTACTTACTAAATATTTTACCAAAATAAACTATATTTTATCATGTATAATGCATATTATTATATTAATATTGTTCTTAAGTCTATATTATAGCGTTAACAATTAAACCTAAAATATTTTATTCCTCATTAGTTTCTAGATTCTATTATTATAAAATGTTTAATATTATTCCAAAATGCCAATTTGTGTTTATGAGAGATATAAAAAATCATAATGTTCGCCTCCATAAGTTTTCAAAGAACTCAGAGCTTCGGAAAATTTAGCTTCAGCAGATTAAAATAAGATCTGATATCAAAAATATTAATTTTGAAGTAAATATTAAAAATAGATCGTAGAAATTTAGGTATCACAGTAATAAATTACGATTAAACTTATTCACGTAATTATTTGCAGACTTCATGTTCTCTTCGTTTTGCTTTACAATGCTTGGTTGAAAAGTCGTAAACACAAAAAGTGGAGCCTAATCACCAATTAGTTCTAGAAAGTTAAAATCAAATGTAATACCGGATTAATGTAAGCAATCTCGTTGATTTTATATTCGTGGTTTTTGAATTAATATAAATTATAAGCTTGGATTTGAGTATGTTGACATTCCATAAATAAGGAGATAATAATTATAATTTAATATACTATAAAATAATGTTATATACTAATTACTTATATTGATTATGTAAAAATGTAGAAATGATAGGTAGTACAGGCGCAAACCGATTTCATTTTATACTTATAGTTACTTAGTTGCCGTCATACCTGTTTACTTTTCTATGGTAAATACTTTTTAAATAATTAAAAATAATAACGTAAATTTTAAAATTTGAAAAGGTTAATAATTTCATTATTTATATAATTGTTTAGCTAACCTCGTAATTTTGAAGGTTTCAATAACTTCAACAAGGTCTACATCGTGTGCTAGTTTCTGTCCTATGAAAACATTCAAAATTGTAACACTGTACTTCTAAGTTTAACTTTCACTATAGATATTTAATTTTTTTAATGATCTTTCATATGAAAATATCATCACAAGAATATCCATCATTGATTTTAAGCTTTAGATACATTACAAAATATAACTTCTCTGCTGGTTCAGTCCACTTTTCACAATTTACTTTGTTAATTCCTGATAAGTTTTTTGATTGTTTAAGTTGACGAATTTCAATTTCCAAATTGTCAATATCTAAATTAAACACAGATAAAAGAAATAAAATATCATCATTATTGGTTTCTAATTTCAATAAATGACTCATACTTTCTGTCATCTTTAGTGTTTATTAATTAAATCTTAAATTTAATCTAGCTATCAAGCTATTGATATTTTTTTACTAAGTATAAAATGTTGATTGGTCATCATATCTATTTCAAACGATATTTTTCTGTTTTTTAACAGCAGAAATAGTAATACAATTTTCTTCATACAAGTGTTTGGTGTACTTGTAAGTATTTTTAAAATAATTTCCATCATTTGTCATAGATTCTAATGATTTTTTTAATGACCAAAGTCAATCGCTGTTAATAAATTAATGTTTGATGGCTGTAAAACTATACTTACGTGTAATATTAAATTCAAATTTGGTTCTAGTATTTGTAAAATGCCGTATTATAATATTATTATAATTACTAATTTAAAAGTACATGGTCCGTACCATTCGTCACAGACATATTTTATCGTAAAGACAGTAAAAATAACTATGATACGATATGATTTATGTGCATTTATAATATTTAACAATTATAAAGCTCCTTATGGTATTGATAATTTTTAAATTAATTTCAAATATAAAAATAAATACGAGATTCTAATAAGTCAGAACGTCTTAATCCCAAATAGTTACAAGTACGACAAATCATATTCCATTCTCATTAATATAACTCATTCTTATAAATTTCACTAAAACTATTGGACATTAGTACAATATTTATCGTTCAAAGTTATTTATTAATATAATTTTACCAAACCTCTAAATTTAAAATCGATATTTTACTAAATGGGAATCGATCTTTTTAATTTTTAGTAAAATTAAAATTTAGCGGAAATGATTAATGTTATTTTGGTAGAAACAGGTATTTCCCAATTAAATATTCATGTTATTATATTAATTTACATAGGTACTTAATTGTAATATTTAGATACAAACTATCATAACATTTTAATCAAATTTAATATAATACTGGTTTAACCCATTATTATTTACGATTTTAATTAAAATCATGTTGCTTTAATCAAATAATTTATTGTAATGATTATTACATTATAATTTTTTTTTAAATCATCAAATCAATATAGTTTTAATTATATTAATTAAAATTGTAAGCATTATGTATTGATTATTGAAGATTGGGTTTGCACCAAATGATAGCGTGGTGGTCTTGCAACTCATAGATGCTGGTGTACCAAAAGACAATATCATGGTTATACAAACAGGATTGAACGTTATAAGAATAATTGTACCACTGATTGCAGCAAAATACACTGCGGGTCCAAAACCAATGAGCTTATACCTAAATATAATACCCATAAGGTATTTAAATTTAAATATTAAATATGTGTTAACTAAATTCAAATATTATCTCAAAATGTAAACTCTAAGCACGCCGAATTTTAGAAAAATAAAATATAATAATACAAAAAATACAAAATTCATAATTCTGGAATGTTTATTAACTCCTATATTTTTCTAACAAACAAATATAAGTCCCATGAAAACCAATAGGCAATATTTTGTTTAAATTCTATAAATATAGATAATATACTATGTGTTTGTAATCTCTATACATAATATATATCACATACTACACACATAGCTAGAATTGTAACACAAAAAATACTATAAATTATATGTACAATTTAACTAATTCTGAGTTATTTACAGGCATAAGAATTATAAAATTTTTTATTTTCATCGTTTAAATATAAAAATATAAAAATATCTTCTTAACTAAGATACATGTTTATTAAAATTATTATTTATTTATTTATTTATTTTAGATTATTTTGGAACTTCACATTTCTTATATTAATTTATTATAAGTCAGAACTAATAAAAAATAACGGTGTCGTTGATGTTCCTATGTACTATTATACGATATTTGTATTTATACAATTAATAAACGATGTGAGTAACTTAGATTTAATTTATAAGTAAATCTCCATTGATAAATTTGTATGGTAAAACATTTTTTTACAAAAAAGATAAAACGAAGTTAAAATATTTTTTTTATAGATCCAATATAATATAATGACAACTTCTTTAGTAGCTTTTTATTGTCGGATAAGCGATGCTCGTTTTGGCGGTACTTACATAACATTATTGCACAGTTTTTCAAATATAGGAAAAGGATTCGCAACATTTATTGCATATGGCTTGATTGATTTATTAACATTCAAGGAATGCTCATTTGACTCAAAGAATAATTGTTATACTTCACATCTTCAAAATGTAAGCAGTTATCCATAATTTACATATTAATACGCAGTTATTTAAATAGAAAATATATTGGTAAAATAGTTAAAACATTTAACTTATTTTTTCATTATTTTATTGTTTTATGAAGGTGTGTAAATCGAATGGAGGAGATTGTATCACAAAAGTTAATGGCTATTACGTAGAATCAATTGTCTGTACCGTCTTTGGTATCATCTGGTATATTATTTTTAAGAATAAACTCAAACAATTGGAAAGTCAGAAACCATCTCACTGGCTTGTTTATGCGAACACTCAAGAATCAAAAAACCACGAAAATTCTTGCACATTGGAGGATGTAAAAACATAATAATTTAAAAATAAAATAACTTATATAACAATTATAAGTAGATTTATGAAAAATAAATTTACATTGATGCAATATTTAAATTTTTTATGTATAAGAGTTTAACATGATTTTTCTTCGTTATTCGTATTATGTGAAACTTAAAAGAATTTATAAATTAACATTTATTGATTTATTGTATTATATTTTACATTTGATTTATAATTAATGATAAAATACGAATATGTATACCTAACAAATATTCCACAATGAAGTACGTTTTGAATACTAAATGTACATATTTCACTACCGTAAACCTAATAATACTATAATGGAATTCCATTTACTTAATCTTTGTATGTTCAATTTTTTTTCCTAGTCGAAATGTTTAAAAAAATGTAACATTTAAAATATATTGTTAAAAAAATTTTACAATTGCGTGCGTATGGTCATATCTTTAATGTACTCCACATCAAAAATACGCAATTGCGTAATGCATTTCTATATAATCATATGTATGTATTCTAAATAAAATATATATACTTGGTTTTATCTTGTTTATATCCTTTATTTATAATTTATATTTATTTATTAATATTTTAAGTATTAAAGTATTATCTTTCAATATTATTTTTCATTAAAATCACTGTTTTAATCTTAAAATGTAAAAATAATAATGTTTGTATTTTAATATCTTATTTATAAATTTGAACACATACCTAATATTAATATAAAAATTACTATAGACCTAGATTATATATTTTCCAATAAACTAAATTTTTTTAATTTAATGCTTAATTACGTTATAGTATTATATCATTATCGAATCTCAAATGATTTAAGTTATTTATATAAAAACTGTCTTAACGTCATTGAAAATATTTCTAAATTACAATTCCGATTATATGGGTCAGCAAATAGTGATTAGATTATAGACAAATACTTTATTCGTTTTTCATTAGTATGTAAACTGCACCGACCGATACAAATACGTTACCTGTTCACCGTTTTCGGATATTTCAAATAAATATGAATGACGACTATTAAACATGACTACATTAACAAAACATGGAAATAAACACCACAAATATGTTGTGACAAATGTTTCAATTTCGGACAAGCCAGATTTAAATGGAGATTGGTTGAACATTTTCATATTGTTAATGCTATATACAATACAAGGGTTGCAATTAGGCCTAACTAGTGCTATACCGATAATTTTGCAAAGTAATAAAAATGTTTCTTACCAAGATCAGGTAAATCGAGTACATTGAATTTTTAATATTATTTTGCGATACTTAATATATTAAAACTAACAAGTTGTGCTTTTTTATAGGCTGTATTTAGTTTAGTGATGTGTCCATACACTTTGAAACTTTTGTGGGCTCCTTTAGTAGACGCAGTCTACATAAAGAAGATAGGTAGGCGAAAGTCTTGGCTCATACCAGTGCAATTTATTATGGGTATGTAAATTCAATTTTTTTAATAACGGTATACAATACATTCTAACCAATATAGGTATTTTTTATAGCTTTTTTCTCCCCGCGTTTTTAAAAAAATTATATCGTTTTTTTTCGAACAGGATCATTTTTCTTCTACATAGCCAATGATATCAAGAGCTTGTTACCCGAAACCGAAAAACCGAACATAGAGAAACTAGTGTGCGTGTTTTTTATCGCTACCTTCTTAGTGGCCACACAAGATATAGTTGTTGACGGTTGGGCACTTACGATGCTAAAAAAGTAGGTGTCATTTTTTTTCCATTTGCTTCTATATAAAACCCCTTTTGCGTGTTAATCGGCCCACCCAATGTACGTGTATACAGGAATAACGTGGGATACGCGTCTATGTGCAATACAACGGGTTTAGCAATTGGTTCGATGATAGGTTCTGTGTGGTTCACTCTGTTAACGTCTAAAGACTTTTGCAACAAATACGTGCGGACAACGCCTGACACTGGAGGAATAGTTACCATGGAACGTGAGTCGTTAAAAAATCAAATAATCGATCGCTGAAACTATTGATACTATGTATTATATAATTAAAACATTATTTAGAAAATAACACGAACACTTACATTGTCTACCATAGTACCACGGAAAATAGTCCTCACACTACACTTAGAATTTAAATGTTAATATTATAGAAGACATTTCTATGCATAATATTATACCATACATTTATGTTTGTTTTCATGTTCTCGATGAACATGAAAAATTGTTATACTAATTTATATTTTTAACTACAAGCACAATGCTTACGATTATAATTTTATTTTTGGCATAAAATTATTATGGTAGCATTACATTACATTCACTCTATGATGTACTTTAAATTGCACGCAAATACATTGTACTATTAAATTTGTATAGAATTATTATACATTTGGGGCATTATATTTATGTCTATCACGATATCGATTGCTATATTCAAAAAAGAAAAGGATTATTCATTAGAAGATGACCATTTAAAGCTCAACACTTTTCAAAACTATCGTCTACTGTGGGACATCTGCAAACTACCGAGTATACAAATATTTGCCATGGCATTATTGACAGTGAAGGTAAGTTTTTAATCAAATCATATAGTTACTCGTAAAATAAGTATGTAGATAAATATGTTTAAATAACGTAGATACAATCGTACAAATATTAATAATATTTTACATTTAAATAGTCTAATTATATATACATAATAGGCTTACATTTATTCAAAAATAGCATAAATAATTAATAACTGTATAATATTTCCAAGCTAATAAGTAGTTGTATGCTTCAATTGTTGATATATACTCGTAATAAAAACCGTATTCCTCAACAGTATAACGATTTATGTATTTTACTTGTACATTTATAACGGAGTTATGAATATTACTTTGTCATCAACGGAATGATGAAGTACATTGATTATACACTTTTTAATAATTTAATTCCATACATTTTTTTGTTCGTAAAAAAGATTGGATTTGCTGCAACCGATAGTGTGTCGCCTTTAAAACTGATTGACGCAGGTGTATCAAAAGATGCCATGATGATAATAAATACATTTATGTTCGTAGCGAAAATTATATTACCTCTCACCATTGCAAGATATACTTCTGGTCCAAAACCGATGAGTCTATACTTAAAAGCTATTTTGGTCAAGTAAATACATTTAATTATAATGTAATATATTAGTACCATTAACTTGTACATTAAATATTAACTGTTATCAAAATAATTGATTATTTCTGCATATTTACGTTTTCATTATATTTTATTGTTAAAACAATTATATTATTGTAGAATAGACAAACATCGTATTATATATATATATATATATATATATATTATATAATTGTAATTGTTATATTATTATATTACTTTACTTGAACATTTTTTATAAATATGCCGACGTTATGTCAGCCTAATTCATTATATTAATATTTAATTTGTTGAAAATAGATTACTTTCAATAGTCTTCAAGTTATAATATATGTTTTTATTTATGAAAAAATACACAATATTAAAAATTAAATTTTTAGTTAACCTTAACTATGTATAGTGTACTTGTATGTACTTATATTTTTAATTGTATGCTTTTTTCAGATTAATCTGGAACATTGTATTCATTATGCTAATTTACTATACACCAAAATTGATAAAAGTGAATGGTGTAATAAATATTCCAACTTATTACTACGTGATATTAGTAATTATATTAACAATACAAGAAGTAAGTTACTTCTTACGTTTATCTTAAAAAGCAGTAAAATTTAATTTAAAATATATTATAGTGGACATTGATATTAATTATTTTTTTTAATTAATATAAATTAGGTACTGTAATAAGCAGTGAGTTATTATTTAATGATTTATTTTTTGATAGTTCCATTTCATTATTTGTATGAACTATTTTACATTTTATTTGAATATAAGTGTGTATGTAGAAACTAATTTAATAGTGTGCATGACAGCTATTCTATTATTGAAAATTCCAAAATTCAGGGTAACAATGAAAGTACCAAAAACCGGAAGAAAAATTTACTCAGTACCGAAAACCGAATTTTGAAAACATATATGTATTTCTGGTTCGCTTTTCTAGGTTATGTAGTAAATTAATTTTCGATTTATTATAGGTAATGCTAATTTAGTATTAATACCAAAGTATTATTATTTCTTTTTATATAATCTTACTACAGTAATGTTAATAAAAAAAATAATTTCCTATAAACGTAGAAAAAAGGCTAATGAAAATTCCAATATTTTCAAAAATTATAATTTATTGAACTTTTAAAAGTATATTTTTTCTACTTATAATTATTAGTCTAAATTCATGAGTAAATTAACAGTCTTAAACTATTTAAATTCACAAAACACTTTTTTTTTTAGATGCTAAATTATACTATGTTTGTGGCTTTATTAGCTTTTTACTCTCGGATAAGTGACCCTCGTTTTGGTGGTACTTACATGACATTGTTGAATACCCTCTCAAATTTGGGTAATGCGTGGTCAACTTTCGCAGTACTCAGAGTGGTCGATTTGCTAACGTTCAGAGAATGTTCACTTGATTCCAAGAATGATTGTTCTACACTTGATCTCCAAAACGTAAGTCATTCTAAATTTGTTCATGAATTAATAATGACAATATTATTCCTCGGATTTACAATATTAGAATATAATTTATTATATACGTTCTTATTTATTAATTATTTAGACGTGTACGACAGAAGGAGGTGACTGTGTTGTAACAGTGAATGGATATTATATTGAAATGGTACTGTGTACTATATTTGGAATCTTGTGGTATGGTATTTTCAAAAATATTCTCAAAAATCTTCAAACAAAATGCCCATCTAAGTGGTTGGTGAACTATGTGAAACAGCCAATTACAAAAAATAGCAAAAATGTATTTACCATTACTGTAACATAAAACATTTAGATTGTCTATTATATAAAAAATAGTTACCTCTTGTGAAATTTTATTGGACAATCGTTCTATGTGTTCATTTTATATTTACTCAGTATACTATACTGTATTGCTGTCAGTAGGTACTTATAATATTTCAATGGAATTCTAAGCTTTTTTAAAAGAGTGGATATAAATTTTTGATTGTCCACAGACCCTGTTATAACAAAAAATATGTCAATTCTCGCATTTACTTGCAGATACTATTCAACTATAATAATAATTTTAAATACTAAAATATTTTAATATTATTAAATTTAAAAAACCATCTCCCTTCCTTCTAATATATATTCTTAGCATTAAAAAAATGTTATTATTTAATTTATTTAATTATTTAATTTTTATTTTTTTTATTCATTAAAAAATCTTTTAAGAAAATATAATTATTTAACTATTATTAAGAACTAACATAAATCGTAAAAACTTTTAACATTCAATATTTCATGATAAATCTGATATTCAATTATTAGTCTTATCGAGTCGTAGAATTATCGATAAACAGTAAACTTAACGATCGTCTTTTATTATTATTTTATTTTATAAGATAATTTATTATTACAATATTTGTCATTCACATTGAATCCGCTGTGTTATAAGTAATAATATCATTATTGTATAGTTTTATTGAGCTATGATAATTTTAATTTATAACTATATTTATTTTTAAATGTTGACTGTACATATTTTTATTGTTATTCTTTTATTTTCTTACACACGTCTTATATGTAATTGGTTATTTAATTCCAAATTTTACTTTTTAAAACAGATACATTATAATTTATGTTGGTAGGATATTTGAATGACGTCAATGAAAAAAATGAATAGTACCAAATATTAATAGTTTTAAAATAACATTACAATATTATTATCGAATTATTCATGTCACGTCATTAATTTGTGATACATATTGTATATGGTATGTTATATAGGTGCAATGTAAACTGTAGCTGTATACGTTTGTAAGTGCGTTGTGCACATTGTAACATTTTGTTTTACAATGAAAAGAAAGATGGAAACAAATTGTAGATCACTGCTGTATTAAAAAAATGATATTTATTTTCGAGAAGAAAGACGAGATTCGTTAATACTTAGAAATAATATGCGATTGAGAAGACGGTCTTGTAAGCTGGGAAATAGGTTTTTTCGTATTTTTCGGACCAGTATTTTTCACAATCTTGAAGGTAGCGACTGGTGGCATAACTAAGATAGGTGGCATATACTGCGATCAACACGGAGTAATTGTACGAGTAGCTTAGTATAAGCAGAATATACGTACGTTATGCGTACGAGAATGTGGCTGAGACCGCGCAGAGTAAGTCAAAATCAGTGTAGAAAAAAATAGATCAACGTAATAGACATTTTTTAGCGATTCGATTCAAATTTACATTTGACGCTCTTGTACAAGATTAGAATCGAAATCTATATAGTACTTATGATACTTACGAGTTGGGACAGAAATGATGAAATCGTATTTTTACTCTACCGCATCATATTCAGCGGATTTTTAATTCTTCGGCGCAACGACGTTACAACCAAAGAAATAAATATCTATAGAGGTTATACGTAATAAGTAAGTGTTAATGACTGATTTTTATAATTATTATTATTATATTTTATAGTATAGCTTTATATTTTTATACTACGAACGATTTCATTAAATTTATATAACGCGACGTGACATTTCCATTGTCTGTGATAATTAATTTGATGTAATCGTAAAGTTACAAAATAACTGTAATATATTATCTATTATCACGTTAAACTGCATATAAAAAGATATAATGAAATGAACTGTAACGTTTATTACATTTTATAGGTATATACAATATACATATTGTAAATCAATTAATACACACTATGAAATTGACTACCATATACAAATAAACACACGAAATTTTTCAATTTCGTCCAAATTATTATTTATTATTAAAATGACACGTGACAGTAAGTTCAACAGTCGCCATCAGCGCGTACAAATTCAAATATAAAATTATTTATACTCATATTCCGATAAACCTGTAGTAAAGCGCCTACTGTTTAAAATATCATTTAAATAATTATTCTAGATTTATGAACCAAATGTGTCTTTTTATTAGTATAAAATACCTTTTACAAAAATGTTTAAGACCTTAGCTACAGAAAATGTATTCATTAGAGGTAGTAATCCTTCCCTGAATAACTAATATCTTGGTCTCATAAGTACTCCCAAATACGCTGCAGAATACATATTTTTAAATTCAATATGAGAAAAGTACAAACATTTGTTTTTTTAAATACTTATGTACTAAATATCAAGTCTTATCCATTTATTGATTGTACAGTTATTAGACAGAAAAGTTATTTTACGTTTAACTATGTTTTAAGATTATCTTAAAGACTATTGACTCATTTTTTTTTCATCTTTATTATCTTGCACAATTTAAACCATACACAAAAATATACTTAATACATAATACGATACAAGTAGGTGGTACCAATGTTCACTCTCAATCCTGATATTTATTCAATTAGTTTGGTGTTATTTAACTAACCACTTAATTAAATAATAATACAACAGGAAATACAAACAATTTAATAGTATTATAATATATCGTGGTCCTACATCGACGCATCTTGCAGAACAACGCAGATCATCGTCGTAGTTCGTAACACAATTTCTTTTAGGTCGGTGACAACCGATGCTGTCAAAACGAAAGGCGATCTGACTAGGAGTGTTTACAGTCCTTTGTTAAATATGTTTAATCAGGATTTTTCTTTTTTTCTTTTATTCCCAAACGTTAATTTTTTATGATTTATTGATATAACATAATTTCTGAATATTTTTAATTTTCTTACAATACAATTTATATAGAATAACGATGGTCAAACGATAATCGGCAAAGATAAATTGTGAAAAATTATAAGTTTATTTGAGCATAATAGTATTTACTGTATCAAATATAGATATTATTAATTTATAATAAGTTAATGAACGGATGAGAAAATTGCATATTCACCAGAATTGGTAGGTTCGATTAATATTCGCGACTTTTCGAGGTAAGTCTACTCATAAAACGATAGGATTAATTGATTCATAGATAATATACCTACCTAGTACCATATTTACATGTGGTTAAAATTATTATCATTAGCCAAATACGTGACAGAAGGCATTTTGCGTTTTGTGAATGTGATTGTTTCTTCTCGCGCTGTTTAAGACAGATCAATAACTTGTGTTTGATGTATATATTTGAAATATTTTGTTATGTCAGCTATTGTGGTTCTCATATTATATAATATACATGACTGATTAATCATTAGCAACATCTGGCTGTAACTTGTTTGCGTACACGACAATAATATTGTATTTTACCTGTCTATACCGATCTGGGCACTAATAAATAGTATTAACCATCGATAAATAATACGGAAATATTATTAAATTCCCTACAAACAGTACATCTCGAAAACTTACAGTATGCATACATATATTTTGTGATTCTAACCTATATTTACTGAACATTGATTTAGAAATTAGTGAAGTTTTTGTATCGCGACATGAAAATGTTTGTGTTTGTATAAATAATTTTAAAATTACTACGTATCATGTTTTAAAAAGCGGTGAATTTTATTTTCGTTATCCTTAGTCTATTAAGGGGAAAGGAAAATGTATGTAAACTATTTTAAACAAGTATTAACTATTAACATACATGATACCTGACTAAAAGGGAAACTGCGCAAACCGTAGGTATAGTTTAAGGCTCAACTGTTTCCAAACGAGTAGTAGTTTTGTGCAAAAACAAGTTTTTTTTTTGGTATTTGTGTGCAAACCAATACCACCCAATATCTCACAAATTTAACCCACAACCGTCATTTAATAAATTATATATTTCTCTTATATATATTTTTTTTGTATCTATACATTTTCAAAAAGATGATATTATTTTTATGCGATAAATGTTTATATTTTTAAAGGTCACATCTTACGAAACAGTTAGGTTACATAAGTTGTGTTAAAATAATTAGTTATTAAATTATGTTGCTAACTAACTAATTATTTTTATTTAATAAAACTGGAAAATGTGTTTTTGTATGTGATATTGTTTATTTTCTAAAAATAAAGAAGAATTAGATATTAGTCAAGATGACTATTAATAGAATGTATCTAATTCATTTTGTAAAAAATAACACTTGTATTTTTTACTAAATAGTATAATTTAACTATAAGTAAAGATGATAGGTATATAAAACAATATACTATACTTAAATCTTTATAAAAATATATATATTTTATATTTGCACATCTGAATTGCATTAGATTATATGTAGTACATATTATGTACTACATAATACTACATTATGTAACTGCCAAGAGTTGATTTTCTCTACTATTGTTTTTTCTTATTATTGTGTATAGCATTTTGTAGATACATTTTTACAAAGATTTCTAGAAATATTAATACTACATTTAACGTATAAATTTATAATATTTAAAAAAAATTTAGCTTTTAGAATTATTTTTAATTTTATGAAATTATTGTAGATGCAATGGTTTTGATTACCTTATGGGAATTTGAAGTGGAGGAAACGGTGTACCTTAGATTGTTTAAGTCATTTTCTATTTATTATTATTATTTGAAAAATTTACAATCTGTATTAGATATCAAAATAAGTAAAAAAGATGACTCATATACACATACGTAAAAAAAACAACACATGAGGCACATTATAAAGGAAATCATCCAGAGATGGTATCCTCTGATAATTTAAGGCTATTTACGTTTTTGAGTAGTGGAGCCCTATTTTATATTTTAATTTAGTGCCCCAAATGTCTAATTGCGCCACTGGCTACAAGTAAATAGCAATTATTAATAATTACTTACTATAAATATAAAAACATACATTATATTAGGCGTTACCGAACGTGTCTCAGGTGATATCCGTACCAACAACATACAAAACTGATTACATTTTGTTGTTCGCGAAAAATTGTTACTATTTTCATTGCTCTTTTGAGCATACAAAATAATTTGAAACTTGAAACTTGAACGCAGTCATTACCTTAAAAATGCATATTCGGTATGTATTCTATAATTTAATATATTGTATATTGAAATAAGTATAAATTACATTGTATTTCTTATAAGTCACAACCACATTTAGATACATACATAAGTAATAATACATCTTTCTACCTATATGATAGTAAAATAAATATAATATGTCAATAATTCAGATGGTTTCCCTAACAGTATCAAATGCTAATTCAAATATCGTCTATGAGCTGACTTTGAAATTTGGTATAAAATTTAAGTTTGATGGGCGTAGAGATATAGCTGAAATTAATTAATAATTTAAATTATCCAATACAGTTATGTACCAAAATGGAGATTAAAATTTGTTTTATCATTTAATGTGTATAAAATCTGTGTATTTCTTGTATACATTTTGAATTAATTTATCATATTATTCTAATAAACACGAAGACTATACTATTTTAATCTTAATGATAAGAAATAATTTTATCAGCGATAATTATACGTCATGCCGATTGAATCAGCGTAATTATGTTAAAATTATTATATAATAAGTATTATATCCGGTGGATCTTACTAATTGAAACTGTACGAACTTCAAATGCATAAACAATACTATAATAATCGTTTTTGACAATAGACACACCTTATTGTATTCACCAACACATTTTGTAAGCATTAGTTAATTTTTTTGTGTATAAATAAATAGTTTATATAATTTATTTTATTTAATATTTTGTACTTACAAATTGTGCACTTAATTTGACTGTTTCAATTAAATTTGTGTTATTTATCATATTGTTATTTGATACAAATGTTTATTATTTAATATATTAACATTATTATAAAGGTCACGTATTCAAATTTTTCACACATTTTAAAAATCTATACTTATATTTTATTTTATTTTAATTTCAGTTTCACTTATGTTCATTTTTTTTTTAAATTCTTTAAAATATAATTTACATTAAATTGATATTAGCTAATCTCAAATGTTTTTGAAATACGTTAATTTTATCTATATTTCAGATTTTTATTCTTCATTTATCTTCCAGTAAAATAAAACCTAGAAAATATAGCTATTAAATATTACACAATATTATTTATATATTAACTACAAGTTAACATATAATTATAATTTGTTTGTAATGTGTGTTACTACTGTAGTACTGTCCACTAATTTGCAACATTTACAGTTGATTAAAGTGAAGAATATTATACCATAGGTCAAACATATTACGATAAGAATACAACCAACATATTTATTAATGTTAAAAATATAGTATAACAATTGTTTTTAGTTCAATAATACATTTATCGTGGAACGGTTATTTCTCGGTCGCGAACATATTGTGCGAGCACTGAATATGAAGAAATCGTCAGAACTCGGAATTGAACCAGAAACACCTGAAAATGTGAACGATGTAGCATTAACCAAAACAAATTTAAAAGGAGATTGGATAAACTTTTTTTTGTTATTACTACTGTACACAATGCAAGGCTTGCCATTAGGCATATCCGGAGCTATGACGATACTATTGCAAAGCAAGAAAAATGTGACATACAAAGATCAGGTAAACTAATAAATAATAATACAGTTATTATAATTATAATAAATATCAAAATTATTATTTTGTCAATTATGGTATACCTAAAAAATTTATCATTTTACCAAATAATATTATCTTATTCCAGGCATTATATAGTATAACAAAATGGCCATTTAGCTTGAAACTCTTATGGGCGCCGTTAGTAGACGCACTCTATGTACAAAAATTTGGAAGGCGAAAGTCTTGGTTAATGCCTGTTCAATATTTAATCGGTATATAAATCATGTTAAATTAATTTTATGTTTAAAATACAAAAAAAATAATACAACAATATTATTTAAATGTATTAAAACCTGCTTTTAAATAAGTTTATGTAAGTAAATGAGTTAATAGAAATTTTAAAGTATTATTAACTGAAAAAGTGTAATTTTTTCATGAAAATAATTAGGTGACTATTTACTGGTTGGTAATTATTAAAAGCTCTTATAAACCACATTGGTTATTATTATTGTAAAACACTAATTATCTCCATGTACCTATTGTACCTTTATCATAGTATATTGTTAACAGGAGTGATTTTTATGTATACGGCCAGTAACATTGATAACTTGTTACCCGAAACTGGAAAACCAAACATCACGATTCTGGTTTACATTTTCTTCATGTTGAACTTCTTAGCCGCCACTCAGGATATTGTAGTGGACGGTTGGGCATTGACGATGCTGAAAAGGTAAGAGTTAATATACATCATTAATCATTATTGTGAGTTTATAAATGATAATGGTTTACTACAGACAACATTTTTTTTTATAGGAATAACGTAGGCTATGCATCCACTTGCAATGCATCGGGACAAACAATAGGTTCTATGATAGGTTCCATGATACTTATTTTATTTACATCTGAAGAATTTTGTAATAAATACTTACGAAATACACCTGCTGTGGGTGGCATAGTATCTGTGAAAAGTTAGTAAGCGATCATTATGTTAATTATTAATTATAATATCTAGTAATTCCGCTAAAAGAAATTGTCATTAACTACCAATATCATCACACGCGTGGAGTGCATGCCTAGTTTAATTAATTAATATAGTAAATAAAAAAGTTAAAAATATATTTAAATAATAATATAAATAAAACTTAACAGCATAAACAAGAGTGACGTAATTTTTAATTTTTTTTTTTTAATATTGTTTGACTAATTAAAAAGATAAAATGACTTAATGCTTAACAAAACAAATAGACTATAAAATATTATGGACCAATAGAAAAACAATTGATTTTTAGGTACATTGTACATTGGATAATTTTCAGATATATACGACATATAAATTAAATTTTAAATTATAGGAATCAAGGAAATGTATTAGTTTTACAGTGATATGTTTTTGTATATACACGTGTCCTGCATATTATGTTTTCACTCTGTCATGGCATTTTGTAGCTGATATTTAATCCATTTTGTAATATTTAAAAAATTTCCTGTAAGAAAATTTGATCTAATTGTTATCTAATGGGTAATGAGTCAAAAGTAAGAAAATGCAAAAAATGTAATCAACGTTATATAAAATCTAAAATTGTGTTCATAAAATGTTACGAACATTTTTGTAGTAAATTGTAATATTTTATACAAATAATAGTTATTTGCGGTGGATAATCATTCTTGTGGATAAACCACTTATCAGTAAATCAGGTTATGTCAATAATAAAAAAAATCTGATAAAAATAAATCGATAAATCGATCAGTAGTTGTTTCAGCTATTCCTTGTTTTATCGCCAAAGGTGCCAAATGTCTAAATATCTCAAAAAGAGCCAAAATATACCTTACTCCGCTTAGAATTCAAAATACATATGTAAAGTCTGGTGTTAGTGGTGTCACACTTGCAGGACGTTTTTCAGCGGGATTTTCACATTATTGAAACATGCTGCGGAATTTTGGCTCTGTTTTGTACACATTGTACATGTATTTAAAACAACGTGATTGAATATTTTGATAACTGTGAAATCCGTAGGCACATTTTCCGTATGTACCACAAATGTGTCACTATATCACGATACGAAATACAAGACCTGAGTGAACAAGTTATCATGACTACCCGTTAAAAATCTTATAAACTATAATAATGATACACACTAAATGTTTTGATGACACTTTAATAGTTTATTGTCATTATAGAAGTATAGTTAAAAGTTTGTCTATATCAAATTGTTTTATACAATTATTGTTAATCTTAATATTCGATCACCGTTACAATAATATATGCCTCCTAAACTTCCTAAATATAATACATGATATTATTTACTACATTTATATAACTTACCTACCATTTGATTTTTTATAGGCTTATTCTACGGCTGGGGCATAATTTTCATATTAGTAACAACTTTAGTTGGCATATTCAAAAAAGAAAAAGATATTGTATTGGAGGATGATCTTGAAAAAATTAATGTGGTTCATAACTATTTGTTAGTATGGGACATATTAAAGTTACCTAGTATTCAAATATTGGCGATAATAATGATAACTTCGAAGGTAAATATAATCTTAATATATATTTAAATGATCGTACTTACTTGACCAATTTATAAAAAAATAATTACCTATATGCTTAAATTAAGTATTTTATTTTCCAACTCCCGCAAATATCATTTAAATAAAATTCCATAACTTAACTATAATATAAAAACATCTCAAATTAAATCGGCCAATTCCGCACCTATAATTATTATCATTTTTTGTTTTTATCAAAGATTGGATATGCTGTAACTGACAATGTATCTACCTTAAAACTCGTTGACGCAGGTGTATCAAAAGAAGACCTATCAATGATAGAAACAGTAATGTCTGTAATAAACATTATTATATCATTCGTTATAGGAAAATACACTTCAGGTCCAAAACCGATGAGTTTATACTTGAAAATTGTACCCAACAGGTAAATATGACAAAGTAAAATTAAAGATCTAGTAACAATACGTATTTACCTTAAGTGTTATAACACAAACGAATATCTGTAAAATTAACAATAATATTACCGTTTTTGTGAATTGTTGTATTTGGTAATCAATGGCAATAATATAATCATCGCAAATTCTGTATACTTGATACGATCCCGGATGTTTTTATCAGTAATCTACCGCCGACCGATAACTACCTATATATTCTGTTCAATACAATCCGTGGCCGCCGATACCGACTTTATGCAAGTGGCCGACTATAGTACCTATAACATGAAAATATCGCGGAGGAACTATGGCAAAACCGCCGTATTCGCGGACCGCACCAGACGAATTTTAAGACGGTTATTTTTCACATAATTCGATTCATTTTATGATAATTTTCATGTGTGAATTAAAAGTCTAGATATGACACATGTCATGTACGTATAAATACAATTTATTTAGCTATCTCATATTTAATGTACGCTCGTGTTTAACCCGTGTTACAATATAACATTATACCTAACCATGTATTATTAAACAGATAGAGACAGTGTATTTAATTTATTTAACCGTCAATATTATTATATTGCCTCCGTTTACCCACTTCCGAGACCGCACCGTTTCAGGACGGACCGCATCATAACGTATACAATACATAATATCATAGTTGCAATTTTTATCATACAATATAACTTCGCAGTTATTATTGTATAATGATATGATAACTATCATGAATGGATTGACAAAATTATTTTAGTACATTTCCGGCAATATAAACACAGGCTCACGGGTAAATAAGCACAAATCTAACTTAAAAATCACGTAAATTCTATTAAATAACACTTTATATTAAAGTCATTATGTATCATTTTATACAGATATACTATAGAGATTTAATTTATGATTACATACTTTTAAAATGTATTTTTAGATTGCTTTTGAACTTTGCATATGCTATGCTTATTTATTATACACCCAAATTGTTATCACTTAATGGATATACTTCAATATATTACTATCCACTTCTCATATTTCTATCATCAATACAACAAGTGAGTCAATTTACTTTTAATATTACATTGTTACTTAACTTGTTAATCGAGTATAATATAAACGTAACACCGAGATATTTAATCACCAGTTAAAATAAAGATAATTTTTAATTAATTTGTATTAATATTTATTAAAATCAGTAAAGATGATACAATTAATAATAATCTTTACGTGCGTATTTTATAGATTCTATCGCATGCTATGTTTATAACTACATTAGCTTTTTTTTCTCGAAGAAGTGATTATCGTATTGGTTCTACTTACATGACATTATTGAATACTTTTGCAAATTTAGCACATATATGGACGTCTACTGCTGCATTGGGACTGATTGATGTGTTGACGTTCAAAGAATGTTCGCTGGATTTTACAAATAATTGTTCTACACCAGATCTTCAAAATGTAAGATATTATACAATTATAATATTATATTATAATCATTCTATAAGATGAATATTGAGTATAGGTACATACTAGATTATTGTTTGATACCAATTAATAATAATTAACGAAAATATTTGACAGAATATTATTTCATTGAGTGACATTTTATTAATTAATGTTGATTTAAGCTAAACTTGAGTATTATTCTTAATTCTTTAATCAGTATCTATAGACTATGATACTGAAATCTGTCGAATGGTCATTATTTTAAGTAAAAAAAAGAAGATAATCGGTTTTCTGAATAATAGGTGTTAAATATACATCGCCATAGAAAAGGGTCGATGGTCCCTACAACTAGTCAATGAACCAACATAGTAATAAATATGTTTTTAAATTTTTATGAATTATGTCTTTTGTTTATCTGCAGTGATTATCTAATAAACTGTATAGCCAATAGCCCGGTAGATGATACAAAATATCGATAACATAAAATTAAATAAACAAGGGCACTAGGTCATCATCTATGACAACAATTATTATTAATATTATAACTGCCATTGTGCGTCTATAGTAGTAATAATATTATAATATATATAAAAATCTCCAAATCAATTCAATTTTTATAAAAGTTGTCATATTAAGTAACTGCTTGAACTATCAGCTCTTTAGGTATTGGTCCAATATCATGGTTTCCCTCATCATTAAGTAAGTCACAGTAATAAATGTGCTAAATTTTAATTAACTGATAAATCAATTAACTTCTGAGTCAATACTCATTTATACCGTAGAACCGTGTGAATAGATTCTTGGTGTAAATAGACAATATTAAACAGTTAATTTAAGTGTTATAAAGAAGTTATTGTGAATATAAAATATGGATAATATGTATAAAACCTTCAAATCAGTACGAAAAATATTATTGAATTGTAATAAAATAACAAAAGTTGTTATTCTTTATTTAAATATCTAATTTCATCTAAGTTTATAATAATTTTACTTAGTTTTCAAGTTTAAACAATAAAAATAGAACATTTTAAAATGCTTAGTTACAGAATATTCTGAAAGTATTTATAATTTTATCAAAATTTAAACTTCAAATACCTATAAAAATTATGTTTTTGTATTATGAATATTTTTAAATAGCTAAAGTAAAAGTTTAAGAAACCTTGTATTAAATTTTTAAATTGTTGACAAAGTAAAAAACGTTTTATTGATATCAATAGAAAAAAATCTAAATTAAACTAAAAATATCAAATGTCTATAAATGTCTTTAAAAAAAATCAAAATTATATTATGTATATAATTATATAAACATTTGGTAAAAAATTGCATGTACTCGTATCTACGATTAATCTTGTATGAATTACAACAAAATAAAAAAATCGATTTTGTCAAAAATCAGTTTTACGTAAAAATTTCGATTTTCCTTATTTTTTTCCACAATTATTAAGAAAAGTACATGAAATTATTTTCTTTGATCTTTCAACTCTCTAATACCAACTTAATTCAAATTTTTATCAGAAAAATACAGATATCAGATATAGAAAATTTAAGCATACTTAGAATCTAAAATACAAATTGATATAGAATAAACATATTTAACTATATTGATAAAAACATTAATTACATAAATTGTAGTATTTACAAATCTGTGAATAGTATTTTAAAAATAAATATGTTGATAAAAACAATTTTCATTTTATAAAACTGTTATTTTAATATTAATAACAATTCATTAGGTACCTACTCAATTTTTAATTTATGAATATTTTATTATAACTTACTATATGTATTATGTTACCTATTTATTTAGACGTGTAAAGCAAGTAAAGGCGACTGTATTATAATTGCGAATGGTTATTATGTAGAAATGCTTCTATGCACTATCATTGGAATAATTTGGTATTTTACTGTTAAAAATACACTCAAAAAATTTCAGACTATGGATTCTTCCCATTGGCTGGTTAATTTGAACAGAAAAGTAACGGCCAACCTGAAATAAGTAAGATAAAAATTAATGTAATATTAATATAATATTAATAGTTATTATGATAATTGGAAAAAATTTAAATATAATTGTGTTCAAATATGATAATATTTTTTGTTTTAATCTTATAATATATCTATCACTAATAATAACTATTATAAAGAATTAAATATAACTTTTGCAGAAAAATGAGATATGTTGCAATAACTGTTTGGGTATGACTATTTGGACGTAACTACTTTCACGCAAGAATTTTACGACATCTGTTTAGGCATATTTATTTTGAGACTTACAATTAATTTAATAACTCAAAAATGTTAAATATTCAAATATAATATATTAAACTTAACTATTCTTAAATATTAAATATGTACGAATACATTTTACATTATTTTTATTTTATCTTAATTGTTTTGCTATATGAAAACATATGCTACATAAATAACGTGGTTTTGTAAGTAAACCGCATATTTTTAATATAACTATACTAATAAAAATAATAAATCATACCTGAGACTTGAGAATAGGACAAGGCTATCTAATTATTATCTAATGTATTATATTATAATTCCATCAAATCTCTATAAAACGTGCTAAATAAAAAATAAAATCAACTATACCAATTAGGTTATAGTCGTTAAAAGATAAAGAATTCATAGAAAATAATATTATATTATATATGTGTATAAATATAAAAAAGTATAAGGTTCGATAACATCCATAATATGTAAATGCACTTAGCCTCTACAGTAAGAATATTAAATAAAAATGTAAAATAAATAATGAATTGAGATAGAATATTGATGCATATTAATGCATTCATTTCACTATTAATGGAAATTGAAACGTTAAAAAAATACGAAGAGAGAGCAGGATTATATGTAGATAAATGCATTTTAAAAATCAAAACAAATTAAACTATTTCGTAGTGAAATTCGAAAACATAAGTTTATTTTCATTTATAATCACAAAAAAAGAAATAATTATTATGTTAGTTAGTTAATGATTAATCAAAATTAGGTTAACTGATGTTTGTATTTTTATTTTTCGTTAATATTTTGGTGATTTATAACTCCTTTCGTTTGTAAAGATCCCGAATTATTAGTAATAGCTCTCTAATGAATATAGTATATAAGTGATATATAAGTTCGATAACGATCGACCAAAGAGTAGAGAGATTCCGTTGAAATGACCTTCTTACCTGGAAAAAACTTACAGTCATTGACTCAGTCGAACTTTTTTGTATGTTGATTCCACTTGCTCACTAATTATATATACGTTATTTTAAAATAACTCTATATAAACTACATAAATATAGGTATCTGAAATATGTAACTAATTCATAATAAAATAACTTTTTAAACACTTGAGTTAAAATGTGTAGTATACAAATTAATAGAGATAAATATTAAACAAGTTCAACAATTTCGATTTGATAAATAATTTCAAAAATTTAATATATTAACAAATAATTACATTATTTTTTTATATAGTTTATAGGTATAAATATTTATAGGCATATTTTTTCACATTACTCGTAATTTCGTCCTTTGACATTTTATATGAGTTTTATTGCAATACAATAAATAGTATAGATTATAATATGTAACTTAGAAGATACAAAAAACTAATTAAGTTTGAAATAGGTCTCCTAAAAAATTGTAAATAAATTTAAAATTTACAAATTATATTAGACGCATCTAAATGAAAAACAATCTTTGGTATTATACATTTCTTTCTATTTTTTTCTGTTTTTAATATTTTGTGATAAAATAACTGTATGCCTGCATATTATATAAATTTTAAATCACCCTGTATAGTTTAAGTATTATTTAAATATATATATATATACATTATATAGCAATAGTTTGTAGCGATCGATGAAATAAACATCCTTTAATTTAGGACTTAATATTATAATTAACTGATTATAAATTACAATTAAGTTATTTTAGGGTGCTAATTCTGTTTTTAATGTCTATATTGTATTATTGTAGTATACACTTAAACATATATAGTATCTTGTACCTACATTATTATTTATATCAATAATAATAATAGACGTATTTAAATGATTTATATTTAAACAAACAACACGCACTTACCTATCAAAAATGTATAATACCTTGTATCTTTATTATTTTCTTGCCATAATACACTCATACCTTGCCAGTACTATAAATACAGTTATGTAAAAAGTGTTAATTGCATAATTTTCAAACTACATTAAATTTATTTTATTAATCTGATGAAACATAGAGTTTTTCAAATGGGTTATTTTTTCTCTCCTGAACAATCTGTAACTTTATAGTTACTTGAAATTGTAGTAACTATAACTGTTTAAACTTAATCGAAGTTATGTATCTTCATACTGTAGATTTTGAAAAATGTATAGTTATCTATTAATAATTATATGATGGCATTATAATTAACTGCAGTTATTAAATATTTACATGATGATTTAAAATATTGTAATATTATACGTGTTAAAAATTTAAAAATCCATTATATTGCTCTTATGTTAATCTACACAGTAATTGCTTCTATAGTATTTATATTTCAAATGTATTAAAAACCAAATGATTAAAAAATATTTTATCATTCCTGAGGTCGTTTTGATGTTTTTTCTAACAATACCACAAGGAGGTCCCTTGAGTTGAAGTTATTTTTAAGCCAATTGATTGGCATTGTTCCAAGCCAACGAATGTGGATCACTGGCTGTTCTAAAACATATAACATGTTTTGATTTTTCGGCTTTAGTATAACACGCATACTTTATTCATCATCGAGTAAGATAGTTAACTGCATTAGTATTACTATTTTAATATTGTTGTGTGTGCTGTTGTCTACATCAAATAATATCATGGACGCGTCTAACCACGGATCAGTTAAGGTATGATGATGTGATCAATTTTTAAAATATATACTACAACTCTGCATATGTATAATAATTAATAACCCAACCATATACAATTGTTAAAGAATTTCAAATTTTAAAAATCTTAATAATTTCCAATCGTCTAACATTTCATTGATTTTATAATTGCACGAATTTGTGTTTCTTTTGTAAATTTATATTATACTAATCCCTAAATTTCAATAAGCTTGTACAATAAATTTGTTAATTTAATAATTGTTTTTATTTTCTGTTGTAAAAATGCAAATATTTTATAGGATATGGGAGACATTGGAGAAGTTTTACGTGACGTGACTGATTTATCACCTGAAGATTTGAAAAAACAGAACAGAAACCTACAGAAATTTTTAGTTAAAGTGATTGATATGTTAAAAGAAAAAGCCGACCGATGCGCCACACAGGAAAAACATATTGAAGCACTCACGTTACAAGTTTGTGTGATATTATATTAACCTTATTGTTATAAAATAATTACATATGAAAAGTATTAAACGATAAAACATATTCATAATAATAGTATAGTATTTATAGTCATACATGCCTATCCACTTACAATTATCTACACCATAAAGTTTAGCCACTTCCTTCTGAAACTATACAATTTACGTAATTTACTGTTTTTACACCTAATGGAAATTTACTAATTTTTCTACTATTAAAAAATACATATACATTATTGGTTTAGTGAAATAGCTATTTCAATTATTTTACCAAACACAATAATACCTAAATATTTTTTAAGTATTCAAATTGAAATAGATAATTAAAAAATACTATTAACTTTAATCGATTTCCAAAAACCATATTTCAAAAAACAAAAAAATTCACTGATTACGCGTTGAAATATTTGGTATATTGTTACATAGTAATAGACATGTAATTAAGTTTTTTTTTCTGCAGACGAGTTCATTGAAAGAAGTTGTGGACATCACAAAGCACATGTTGGCTATTCGTAACACAGAAGTGAATCGTATGACAGAAGATTTGGAAAGTCTTCAAGGCAAAATCAACGAGGAGAGAAGTCGTCACAGTGCAATAATTGAAAAAATGAATTTAGCCGCTAAGTAAGTTTATAATTAAAATAGTTACAAGTGAATCCATTAGAGTATTACACGATGCATCACAAGTAAATTACATTATAATTCAACTTTTTTGTTTCGTTTTCATTTGAAAATGAAGCTTATAATCATATTATAAAATTAATCAACGACCTTTTGATCGTGTTCATTAATTACCACATTAAAAATGTATGTATTCTATGTACATATATAATTAATAGTAGGTAAGATTTAAACAGTCAAATATATTAATAATAATCTTTTAAAGACAATATTTTCAATGAACATTTTTATCAACCTATTCAGCCTATAATATACTTAAATTTTTCAATGTTTATTACATATTAATTAGCATAGAATTGATTATGAATACTATTATTAATTTTATTTATAACCAATGTTAATAGCTGTACATACGTGTTGTATAAGTGTTTACAATAGGTATATAACATAAATAAAAAACATTGTCACAGCATAACATTTTAAAAGCTATGCTTGTGTAACATTTATTTACTTGTATTAAAAATGTACTTTACTTTTAACACACATTGATAACAAAAGAACTGTTATAGCACACCAATATTATCTGATTTATTAAAAACATATATTTCAACAACAAAATACGATATTCCTATTTATAAATATATGTGTCTTTATGAAAAAAATTATATGATTTTCAGGTTAAATGATGAACTCAGAACTGAATATAAACAACAATCTGAACGTTTTGAAAATATGCGTGTTAAGTACGACGAAAAGTTTTCAATACTTTCGGAAGAAAATAAAAGATTACAAGATGCACAACCTACCGAAACGACTGATTGAAAAACTTTTTCTAACTATCTATTTTTAAATGTACGTAAACTATAACTATTATTTAACATTTAACTAATATATAATTATTTATTGTTCTATAAAAAAAATTATAAAAACTCTGTTACATAACAATTCCAAGTGAATAATTTCCAAAACAATCAGAAAAATACAAAATTATAAAATATATTTGTAGATTCACTTGAAGATCTTGAGCATGGTATCAATTAGGTAGATAACCATGATCTTGAGTTATTAAACACAATTTATAAGATTATTAATTTAAATATCTATGTGTTATTTATTTATTGTTTTGGATGTATAATGTATATATATATATATATATAATGTAATATGTATGGAATCAGTATAATTATATCGGTATAGGTATATGTATGATAGATAATATAGATGAATAGATGGTACATCACTTACCTTTATTATATTAATATCTAATTTAAACTAATAATCTATTTCAGTTTAATTTTAGAATCATAAAATCAATAGAAAAATATAATACTGTTTCCACAATTCAACTCTATATAAAACTATTTCATTAAACTTTTACATAAATTGAACATGTTTTTACAAAATTATCATGGTTCTATTTATTAACTACATATTTTGAACAATATCGAATATATACAATTACGAAATATTTAGTTATTGAAAGTATGATAATTCTCATAAATGTTTAATGGTTGTATATTTTATTTTCCATTACATACTATGTATAATTAATTACATTTATATATATATTTGTTATATTTATGAAAATATATACATTTTAATAGGCTGGTTGTTTTTTCATCTTTTTAAGAACACTGAAGTAACCAAATATATTTGCTAATATACAAACCAAAACTAATATCATCATGTCCGAATATAATTCACTACTTATATAACCATATTTTCTTAATACCGCTTTCCCGCTGTCCAAACAATTAGTAACATCAACACAAGCTACAAATATACAAATATACAAAACATATCATTATTGAAAAGAAATTACCTGAAACTGGATTATAAATTATCAATTCAATAATATACTCACGTAAAGATTTAATTTTGTCCCAAAATAAAACTGATGCTGCTTCACAACCAAGGAAAAAAAGCGAAAAGTATCTTAGAGAATATATCACTTTTGGTAAAGACCTAATTTCCAAATATTAAATTATAAATATATACTCGTACTAGCCAAATAACTTTAAGTAAATATTATAAACTGAAAATAAACTTACATAAATGATAAATAAGCACCACTGAGAGGCAATGACATAAAATCGTACATTGTTGCAAATATCATAGTGCTTTCTAAATAAGTAAAATATGCTGACAACAAACTTCCTGTAATGACAATAATATAAATATAATAATTATTAATAGGTATCTAATAAGTAAAAAAAAATTAAATACATTTATTTATTACCATTATTATTATTAATAATTTATACTTCACTTCACTTTGTACAATTTTCAAAATATTTTTTTTTTAATTAACACATTTGGTTATAAATGTATGAAAATGTTTTAATATTGTACTATTGCTGTATACAGTTTGTACCAAAAATTTCGTTTTTAAATTGCAATCGGTATTATATATAATTAAGTCAAGTATAATTACCATATGAAAAGGCTGCAAACGCTAATAAATAAAACATCAATAATTGCAAGCTACTCTGATCAGCACCGACAATCCAAAACGCAGAAACACAGTAAAATAGCATTTTTATCATTACCCAAAAAACCTATAAGATAAATATTCTTATACTACAGTTATTATGTAATCAATGGATATTTATCATGTTACATACCACTATCATCAACTCAGACAAAAAATATGCACTCAGTGGGTATACTTTATTGTGAATTTCTCGGTGGACAATTGCAAATTTAACTTGATATAATGGGATAGCAGAATAACTGAAATGGAACACATAGTTGATGACAAATATCAACCAAAAGCCTTCCCAATTTTGTACTGCTTTTGTATCAAACTGCAGGTTCGCAAATGGAGCAGAAATAATGATACCTAAAAACTATAAACATAATAAATACTAAAAATATAACCATAAATAGCATTTGCATTTCTAAACAAAATGTTAACAAAAAAAAAAAATGTATACAAATATTGAAATACCTAAACTAAACTAATTTGTTATGAACGTTCTCATAGCCATCGCCGGAAACTTTAGTTAATGCATAGTATAAAATTTAATATTTTTTATAAATAACAATGCCTTTTGTGTTTACACTTTTATGTCTGATAAACATATTGTAAGTAAATTTTGAGCAAATTATTTAATTATATATTTTTGTTTAAATTAATATACTCAAAAATGAATATTAAATATTTTCACGACCGATTTATTGATGGTAAGTTAGAACTGAGGTCCAAATAAAATGTATCGAATTACAACCAGTTTTTTACCTGTTTTAATATAATAATTCAATGATATTATTTATTGATAATATTATACCTCTATATAATATGATTCTCCAAACATACTCGTTTTACTTTATTTAAATAACTAAAACCGTTAAATGAAAAATCGTTATTTTTCTTATAAATTTTCAATTAAATCGAAATTTGATCTCCTAGTACAAATATAATGTGGCTTTACGCAAAACTTTTTTAAATTCTTATAATGATAACTTATAAGATACCTATTATATTAGTATTTTAAACCTTACAGCTTAAGTATTAAAATTAGTACAAAAAACTCAAAATATTTTTAAATTATAAAATATCTAAAAAATATTACTTTAAATAATTAGTTTCAATAATCGTGGTGACGGTTATTAATTTTTGATTAAAACTAATATTATATCAATATCCCGTTATCTGGTTATTTTTTTCCCCTAATTATTTTGAAAACTACTTTGAATTTATTACTTTTGATCTCGTAAAGTTCAAACAATATCTAATTTATTACCAGACACCATATTCAATATTGAAGATTAAAGAATTGTTCTATTATAAAAACTTTTCTCCGACAATAAAACAAATACATTTTGTAAAATCAATACATTCGTATTTCATAACGCTCCACTAAGAATCTAAAATATAGATATATTTTCATAGCAATCGCATTTAAATGCTGTTATGTACATTTTTTTTTTTTTTGAATTATGATTTTTAAAAAAATTATATTTTTATTAAAACGTGTGTTCTATGAATTTATCAATTTAATATCTATCCATAAAATTAATCTATTTTTACACTATACATTATATAAATGATGTTAATTGTGCTTAAAAATGTTTTTTTTTTTAACTTAATAAATTGAACATAATATTAATGAAAAAACTATTCGGTTTTAAATAATTACCCAAATAGTTCCCAGTTCCAGTAAATTATTTTTGTAATTTCTTGCAAAACATTTGATGGATCTATTAAAAACCAGATTGAACTGCGTTGACCATTTTGGTTTTTGTCTAAATAAAAAAAATAATACGATCATAATAACTGTTTTTGCTAATATTTTTATTTTTTAGTATACTTAATCTTCAATGTAAAATATTTATTTATTTATTAGTATTATTTACAACACTTGACCCAATTCATTATAAATATAAAATAATCATGATAAATGTTAAGCACAAATTTTAAAAATAACCATACGTTTACTTACGTTTCTAACGTTTCTAATTGTTGAAGATCAAATTGAGTCTAAAATATTGTAAATAAATACATTATTCATAAAAGATTATGCACACTTATTTCTTAAACTAATTATTTTTACTTGATTGTTAAATAAATCATAATTTAAATCTATTTGTTGATCTGTTGATGTTAACTTGCACATTTCTTTTACATTTTCTTTCACTTTTTCATTTTCAGAATTAAGAATAGAAATCACAAAGTCAGCTTCGTTGAACATATCCGGGCATTCATAATTGAACCTAAGCCATATTAAGCACAATTATTTTTAATGAATTATCGGTAATATAAAAAGTTGAAGCATACTTTTGGAATAGCTGATGGACCATGGTGACAGGTCCTTGATATGCTAACAGTCCATTCGATAACAATATTACTTCATCGAATTTTCCAAATACACCAGACGCTGGTTGATGAATGGTGCATATCACAATTTTACCCATTCGTGCGACACTTTTTAAAGTGTTTACAATGTGTGCGGCAGAGTAACTGTCTAGACCTGTTGTTATTTCGTCACAAAACAGTATAGGAGGGTTGTTTAATAATTGAACTGCGAGAGCAATTTTTTTCCGTTCTCCTCCGGATAAAAACGATATTCTTGTATTCAAGAACTTAGCCATGCCCAATGTAGAAATTATTTCATCAATGTGTTCTTTTAATTCTACTTTAGTTGTTGTTCGAGAAACTTTCAAATTGGCCTTGAAACAGCAAGATAAACATAAAGTAAAAAATTATTTTTATAAAATTTAACAATGCTATTTAAATACCATCAAAGACAAGTGTTCCAATGCTGTCAACTGATCAAAACTGATATCGTGTTGAGGAACAAAACCAGATATCTTGATCATCACTTCTTCAGATATTGGTCGTCCATTAAGTAATAATTCTCCTTCAAAATTTCCTAAAAATAGATAAATAATAAACATCTAAAGATAAAACCACTTGAACAGAAACACCTTACTTACCTTTAGTTCGGTGACTTATGGTGGCCATCAATGTAGTTTTTCCTGAACCACTAAATGAAAAAATTATATAATAATAAAAAAATAATATTTAAATATATTAAAATTAATAAATAATATACCTTGGACCCATTATTCCAAGAAGGTTTCCACATTGTACATTCCCACTAACTGAAAATATTTAAAACATTCAATTAGTAAATACGTGATATGTACAAAATATTAATTTGTTTTGAAAAGCAATAATAACAAATTAGGTATGTGTATTTTCAATTCACAGAAATTAATAAATCAAAATTTAAGTAAGTTTTAAATATTAGATAACTAAAAAAAAATTAAAACTAAATTATACGATTTAATTTAATAAGTATTTTCTAATAAAAATATTGTTATTATTTTTATCAATGTTCCTTTTGAATGCCGCTATTTAACGTTATCTATCTTCATAAATCAATATATTACTAATATCAACAAAAAAAATGCAATTATAATAATTTAAACTGAAATTATTATTATTTTATCATTAGACAATAGATTATATGATTTCATATCAATCTAACAGATTTAAAGTAATTCCCGAGTCTATGAAGTATGAGTCTAGTAGAGTATTATATTACGGACTAAGGTTAAACGTTTTTATTATTAATAGGTATTGAAATGTTAATGATTAATATAGTTTAGTTAGGTATTACTATATTAGTAGAAAATTAAATTTTAAAAGACATACCAAAAGTTAATATTTTGTAGTATCTATATTGCAAAGCTCCAGTTCATTGAGAATAAGGGAAGATAGATTATACAAAAATACAATAATCTTTAATGTATTTAATATTTGAAACATTTAATGGTATACTTATATATGATATAATTGCTAAGGAAAGCACGTCAATAAATTATATCTCTGGTTCCATAACTTAATATATGGTTTAATAGTTTATAATTCTAAATTAAATATAATTAACCATTACTTATTAGATATATTATGTTTTCCAATTAAATTAAATACAGTTCATATTCCATTACTAAAAAGTCTTATATTATTAAAAATTTAAGATAAATTCTGGCTACTTTTTAAAAAATATTAGATAAACGAAAAAGTAAAAAATATAATAAATTTAACGTCGGTAAAAAAATATCACATATTATGCATCTATGTTATTGCATTATTTATGGTTGCCATTTTATTTCTCAATCAGTGACGTCATTTAAGATTTTACCAGACTAGGCAAAAATGTTGACCAGCTCTTTATAAATAATACATTTTTATTCCTCCCTGTGTGGTTATTGCTTTTTACAATATAGGTAATTTCCTTGATCTGTTGAAGCGTTGAACTATTAAATTTCAATTACAAAAACAAATATATATTAAGTATTTTGATATAATTATTTTTTGGGTGGAAGGAGGAGGAGACAGAATACTAAATCACAAAAATCTTTAATATATTAAATCACCCATTTTATTCTACAACAATACATTTATTCAAATTATTCTGATCTTTGGAATCATTAAGTGCTTATATAGTTGAAAACCAAATTTAAATAATTGAATTTAGTAATAGCAATAATATTCATTAGGGATATAGTGTATACTTGAATGTTAATTATTATTTCAAATTATAGATGCCTTATTTTACTGTAAATTATTAATCAGATAATTTTTTGTTTAACATTTTGATATATTTTAATTAAAATTCGAACGAATTAATCACAGTTATGAAACCTTGTATACTAAAGATTAAAGCCCTAAATAATGGTTTTATATAAAATATTTAGTCTATTATATTTATTCGTATTATCCGAAGACTTTTATACATTATAAGATGGATTAATAGAATAATATTAGTTAATGCAACTTTTGTTAACATATCTATGTGGATATATAGGGTAATAAGGTATCCTATTATCCTTAAAACATTAAATTAAAGGGTCACAAACAAATCGTTCGATTTAAATGTATTAATATTTAAAAAAAATAATTTATTTAACAATTTATTATATAAAAAAGTTAGTTCTCATTTAAAGAAAACCTTACATCGGCATAAAACACTGAAAATCCCATAAAAGTGTAAGTATTTAAAAAAATATTTATATGTACTCTTATAACTTAAAAAATCAGAAATTGAACAAATGCTTAATCAAAATTAAAGGTGGGGCTGAAAATTTTTGATGATCACCCTTGACAAATTACTTAATATACTATACTGAAGTCTGTTTTGTTCTAATCATATCATTTAAATATACAATTAAATTTAAAGAATTATTGTATAATATGTAAGTAAAATCCTATAACCTTCAAATTTAAAATTTAAATTGATCTTTATAAGTTGTAATATACCAGTGTTATACGCTATTTTAGTTATCATTTAAAACTATATAATTAATGTGTTATATTAATATAACTACTCAAATTGTTATTGTTTTCACTTGTATTTTAGTATAATTTAAAAATCAACGTCTGTACTTTTGCTCCCATAGATAATTATGTAAACAAATTAATTAAACACAATCCCCGATTTAATATTATTAAATATTAATTAGGAAAACAAATATTTTTTAAACATTGGATCTTTATTCGTAATATTACTAATAAGTATATGTTATTATTTGTGTATTATTAACTTTTAAATATATTTTCATAATATGTTTATATAAAATGTCTTTATCAAATTTATTAATAGATATTACACGTAAAACATTTATTGATGAAAATCAATGTGCAAATATGGCATGTTGGCTATGACACTGTGGGCGGATAACGCCGATATAAATATTGAACATATTATAGGTACCTACCTACTTTTGAACCTACTTAAATTATTTCCTTGTTTGAAGTATACCTTTATATTATTACCTTATATTACCTTTATTTAATCAATAAACTTGACTACTATATGTCTAATGCCTATACAATATATTTATACAATGACTCCATATCCCATTCCCATACCGTTCAAATATTTTTAAATTGAATGACGGCGTAAGCATGCAGAATCCCAATACCAGCAAGAGCTAACATTTCATATTCACCGTTGTTTAGTATTTGCTTGTACGAAGTTTTTGTTCCATGGAAAAACGTTTTAGTGGTTTGTTTCACATGTACATTAATTTTTTTCCAAGACAACACCAAATGTCCGTGTACATACTTCTTCGGCATTTGATGTTCAGCCGTGCTGTCCCAATCGTTCCACATCTCATTGTATCGCAAATCCAGCGTTCGACTCTAAAAAATAAATATTAATGATTGTCAAATCTATATGGACATTGGTATAATGATTTATAATGTCGTAGTCGCGAGTATTAAATAGTTCATAACAAAAAAAAAACAATTAAGTGCAAATGTATTGTTTTTAAAACTTAAATAGCTTTTTTTATTATACTAGGATACTGACAACAATTATTTTTAAGTATAAAAACATAAAGAATTGAATTCATTGTTTAATATGATAAACCATAGATTATTATACAATATAACGTAATAAACACTTACTTGCAACTTCGTGCCAAACATGTTTAACGGCCGATGGTGCAATAAAAAATATTATATCAACTAATAATCGGCGAGATGAACTCACTGCCGGAGCTTCAGCTCAACTGGCGTCTATAAACATCTCTCTATAGACCGATTAACCGCAGTATACCTATAATATTTTATCTGCGCGGCCGGTCTTACCACCACTATACATATTTTTAATATTAACGTATACCCATATGAATGTCGCATAGCCGCTTGTACGGTAAATAATATAAACATGGTTAACACTAACTATATATGTGTAGTGAATGTGTAGGGAAACCGGTTTGTAGAGGTCAATCCGGGAGATAAACTCACTCCGAATCACATTTTTGAATAATTATTTTTAATTTACTATTCATATATATTTGTATATACAGTTTAAACGTGGTGGTTATGAATTTAATTATGCTGCTATCATTACGTAAGTTATACGCGATTAATTTCAGTATTTATTATAACGTATTTTTATGTTGACATGTGCCCATCGTGCTGTTACTCATGATTTTGGACAACGTCGAACTTTCTATGATTTTTGATAAAATGAAATATATTTGCACACGCACGTTCTGTGTCACTAGTTTAGTTTAGTTGTGTAAAATATTCGAACACAGTAAATATTTATTGCATTTCGTTATTGTAACTTTATCACGGGACAACTAATTAATTTAACTACATTTTATAAAATATTTATAAATTAAATTAAACTATCTTTTTTCTGTGTAAATTATCAACCATTTTTACAAAATTCATAAAAATTGTGAAAATTAGCAAATCATTTTATAATTAGAAATTCATAAAATTCAAATTCAAATGTTGTTTTTATATCTAAAATTTAAATATTACTAGTTTTTTAACCTATACATTCTATTCGCTCGTAAAATAATTATTTCACCTCAAAGTAGTAACTTAACATTTTCATAAAATATTTATAGTATCATTTTCATTACATTATAAAATAACTAATTTTGAGTTATTTAAAGACATGGCAAATTTTCAATTTTTTTAGTTTTTGTTTTTATAAATGTCGATAAAAATATATTTGATGGATCAAACTTGTTGAAAATTTAATACAAGATACCACTTGAGTTGTATAAAAATATTAAAAATATACAGGTGCAATTTTTTTTTTTATAAACATTAAGATAGAATTTTGACAAATTTTTTTGTTGTTAAAAATGTATAAAAACTTTTCTTTTTGTATCTAAATTTTGGAAATTTAACACAAAACTTCATAAGAAGAAAATAATTAAAAAATGTAAAAAGAAAACTATTTTTATAAGCATTTCAAGTTTTTATATTGTATAAAAATATAGGCACGATTTTTTTTTACATGCATTTGAAGTTAAAATTTTGACGAAATTACTTATTAAAAGATTAAATTATTTTTTTATGATTAAAAACATTATTTGTGGGAACTTAAAAATTTTAAATATTATTATGAATTTTACTACATGCAATGACATCTTTGATTTTTTTTTAAATATTATTATCTATTTTCACTGTTTTACAGTATTTACAGAAAATTAGTTATTAAATTTTGATTTATTTCAGTTGATACAATATGGTTTAAATATATTATATTATTATAATAATTAAATAACAATAATATAACAAATTCAATATTTTCAGAAAAAATGTATCAACGTACTGCAATACTAAAATTAAAATAAATTACTTGATTAGCTATATCAAAAAATCGGTATTTTAAATTTTTATCAATTGTTTATTTTATCATTTTTTATACATGATAATTCAATTTTTTTTGTTTTTTATATTTTAATTTTTTATAGTACCTACATTTACTACCATTTACTAATTAATCCTCATTCCTCGACCAAAACCCAAAATGCAGTATATTGAATTTACTAGTTATATTTACAATAGTACTTTTATGGTATATGTGCAAGTCGACGACAACCGGTCGTCTGCTCAAACTTATACGCACGCAATTCGGACCTGACCCGAAAAATACTCGCACGGAATTCGGTTGTCGACCAAAACTGCTCATTTTTTTGGCACGCAATTCGGATACAGCTCAAAAAATATAACATGCAATATACTTAGTGATATAGGCTGATAAACTTTCTCTGCTCAGAATCATTTTTCGTGTATAATGATATATTATTGAATTCTAATTTAACATTTCTATAATAGTAACTAATCCACTCAACACCGTATATATACAACAAAGCGGTAAACACTTGTCTACATTTTTATAGTTAAAGCATGAAAATTTAATATTTAGTTCCTCATAAGTAAACCATAAATATTTTTTATAAATATTTTAAATTCAAATTTGGGCAAAGTTGCATATTTAAACTATGAATAATGATATTCATTATTTTGTTACAATTATTCAAAAACATTATTAATGAGGTCGATGTGGACCTAATAAGTCTATTAGTATATTTTATACACATGGTGATATTTTTAAATGCAATATTTTTGGAAAAATGTATTCAACTGTACTAAATAATGAAAAATGAATTTATACATTTTGAGTTTAGAAGCATAGTCAATATGTATTTTGTAAAAACAATTAGTTTGAACAGTTTCATATGTAGTTTGAATGATAAACACATTGGATATTAAACGTTTAATTCTGACTTATCTTATTATTAATAATAATATGACGAACCTATTCACACTAATCTATGCTACGCCAATATTGACTAATTTGATAATAATAGTTAGCAATATTATGTAAAATATTATGTATATTATATTTATATACATGCATCTTTTTTTTTTGTCATACCAATCTCACTCTGTATATATTATATTATATTATGGCTAAAATATATGTATCATCGGAAAAGTATTGTTAAGTTCAATAAAACAGTACATTTTTTCATTTTTACAAAAAAAATACATATTATACACATACGACGATGTTAATACAGGTAAAATACGAAAATAAGAATACACCAATAAATTGCACCGGCTGTCTAGTAAAATAATATTTAAAAAAATTTAAAAAAAGAAAAATTTTCTTGTTAAAATTAAGTAAGACGAAATGGAAAAATATTATAAACTTTACCAATTAATATAACAAAGTGAATTAATAATAAGACACCTACTATACAGCATAAAAGTTACTTTCTTTCCCTCCTTTTTATACATCGTTTATGGTTTATAATATAATGTCATATACCAGGTACAGTATATCTAATTATACAGTATTAAGTGCACAACGGCTCGCTACCACGTTATAAAAGATACGTAGACATGTGTTGATTTCAAATGCATTTTAAAAGATATTGTATTTCATACTCGAATGCGAAAAATAAAACGACAAAATGATTAAATTAAATTAAATTAATTTAGTTGAAATTCTAAAAGTACAATAATATACCTGATACGTACGTATCTGCTGTACTATGAATAATTCATTATTAATGCCTTCATCGGTAAGGCTATTTTTTAGTTAGATTACCTAATCTAATCCATGTTTTATGTAGTATCAAAACTGAAAACAATAAATTAGTTCGCATTAATAATTTTAAAAATTAATTGAGAAAACTTTTTTAGTTCTTCATTTTAATTATATAGGTACTATTGGTACTAATATTATTTTTACGAGTAATCGACCGTTTTGTTATTTTTAACGTCTCCCTGTTACGTATTACATAGGTATTTTTAATTGTGGTTTTTGAATACTGTGTGCTATCCCATTAATTCGAATTAATATTTAAATGGTAAAATATATGAATTATATTAAAGTTGTGACTTTTGCTGCTCAGTGCATATTATATAACAGTTTAATTTTTTTTTAATAATGAACTAGGTTTTTGTCTTTTTACTGCTTTACTAAACTTCCTGATAAGGTGATAACCTATTTTAATAGCAGGTATTATAATTATTAATAAGTGTACATAACAAATTAAATATAATTAATGGATACTTATAAATTATTACTAATATTAATTATCAACTATTATATAGTATGGAGTAAGATTATATTATCCAAAAATAATACACAATACCTCTTTTCCATTAACCATACATATTGCCTTTTATTAGAATTGAAATTATTGCTCAAGATTAGGTGGGACAGTGGCGTATCCAGCGGATAGGCCTCAGGGGTCATGGCCACCCTCCTCATTGGCCGTATTTGCTATATTTGTTTTTAAAGATTTATATTTTTTAGTCGTATACATGAACGCATACAGTTAGTTAGTTAGTTACGTTAGTTGCCTTTTGGCCACCGGTGATCCAAATGATTTTATTTATTGTGAAGCCAATTGAGTGGCTGGCGACCTAAACCGAATTATTTTTCAGGGGCCATTTGGATCGCCAACTACCAAATTCGACATTATCTTAAATGGACTTTATTTTAATACGGCTTGGAGATAGAAAAATATAGTTTTTACCGTGGCGTAGACAACAAAAAGTAGATAGTCTAAAAAAAAAACGATCAAAATATAAATTATGTAAAACTAGTGTGGCCCTCCACACTCTGAAACTACTTGGGTCACCGATGGTCATGTGGCAGCCAACGTTTTAAAAGAAATTTTGGGTATGCCACTGAAGTTGGATATTATATACATAATAAAAGATTGCGTTATCAACTACAGACACATATTTTTCAGATTAAAAGCATAATTTATACAATAAATTCCAAACAATATAAACTTATTTCTTCGTAACATTTTTCTCGAGTTAATAAGTTACAGTTTTTAAAATATATTTATCTATAGATCATAGGTCAGTTCTAACTTTTAAAATTAGGAATACTGAGATCCCCTGGGTTTAACTATTATTTTAATTTTTGATTAATGGCAGGCTATTTATCTTGTATTGTAGCTGGGAATTGTATGAGAATATTATTAAATTCTAATATTTAATATTAATTAATTACAAAATAATATTTTCAGTTAATCCCATAGTACAGTTCGGAATAATTATCAAATAAAAACCGGAATATGGAGTTAATTTTATAAAATTAAAAAAAAAAATTGTTGGGCTGAATTAAGAATAATTAATTACGTTATTTGCATGTAAACCCGTGTTTTTCAAGCATTCAATTAATATTTGTTTTAAAACTATTATTGTAGAATTATTCATTAGTTGAGTTTACGTATAATTTGTTCGCGTTAATACAATCGTTAAAAAATGGATATAAAGCATACATTTAACAAAAAATGTATTTGTTTTGGCTTAAAAAAATGTCTCCATTGCAAAAAATCAAATTATTTAAAAAAAACTACACAAATTTTCATGTAACAAAACCTGTCACAAAAAATGCCATGCAAAATTTATGCAAATGGCAAAAACAGATGAAATTGCAGTCGTTCAAAGTTCTGTTCAACATGGACTTATAGAAGACAAATGAGACAGTTTGAAAATTAAAGAAAAAGCTCAAAATCTGGTGAATCGAGTACAAAACACCAGCTTAGTTGTTAATATATTACGTATAAGCCCATGATCCATATAATTACGAGTATAATAATACTATGAGCATAAATAAACATACTAATATTTACAATTTGAATAATTGTACGAATAATTAAATGTGAACACCTAATATCCCTGTCAATTTTCCATGTTTTAGGGTTTTCTTACATAAAATGTATGTCTATAGTTAGTTGTTTTATTATCAATATATGTATGATTAAATGTTTTTACAATGTTACACTAAACAGTTATAAAATATAATGCAAATTAATATTTATCATTGTTTAATATCATAATTTTGTAAAAACAATATAATATAAACTTGCGGGAACGCCCCACGTAACAGAAATAAGATAGAGCGAATCCCCAACTAAAAAAGAAATTAATCCTGCTAATCGCGACTGTAGTAAATATACATACAATACCTAAAAATAATTCAATCATAATATTGCTTAAAGTGCTTATTGGGAATTTAATTATGGTTATTCTAAAAAAAAAGCGACTGGGGTGGGATATATCCTCATACCCCCCCTCATAATTACGCTACTGTTACGAACAGGTAATCCCCCAAACTACTGATCTGGTAAAATGATATACCGTATATTTAAATTTAAAACTTGTAAAACGAAATACTGGAAAATATTGAATATAATATATAATTTCTATACCGAAATTAGTTATATATTATACGTAAATGAATAAAAAAATTCCTATATATATATGTACAAGAAAATACGTAGAAAAATGTATAAATGTTGTGTAGTGATCTCTTAAATTGACAGAACTAATAATTATAAACAATATTATATGTTTAAGAAAAATCAATATAGCAAACATACCACGAAAATACTACAAATGTGGAAAGTGATATTGAGGCTGATGTTGAACAAAATTCAAACATCGGTAATTATAATAAATACTAAGCTATTTATCATAAATAACTACCTGAAAAATGGTTATAAATTACGCTAGGTAATGACCAACGAAGCTTTACTAGATTTCTTGGGGAATGAAAAAAAATTATAATTATTTAATCAATTATTATAATAAATTATTGTACTCTTGAAAGTAGTGGAACTGATAGTAGTCTTTAACAGATAATAAATAAATCGGGTTCCATTTCATCAAATTTTGAAAAAATGCATATAATTTCAAATAGCAAAAAGATACAGAAGGTGACAATAAATGGAAGAAACAACGTGGAATTTAAAGAAATACAAACATCAATGAAGTATAATGGTATCTGTGCAAGTCTGTCTGTCACTCTGTCAAACTTTCAATATCAAAAGACAACTGTAATACAAAATTCTGCGATTCCAATCCTTATAAGTGGAAAAGATATAATAGTCAGGACACCAACCGGTTCAAGGAAAATTGTAAGTACAAATATTTATAATATAAACGAATTTGAAATAGCCCATTAAATCTATTTTTGTTATACAAGTGATAGGCACGTAAATAGGTGTTTATTTTTAGAGAGAAAAAGGGGGCGTTTAATCTTTAGCAGAATAGTCGAGGCTTATAAAATGTACAAAAACTGTTTTCATTATAGTTATGGAATCGGTTACTTACTTACGTTCGGTGGCCATTATAATTAATCATAATCAGAATTCAAATTTTTATATTATTTATTATTTATTAGTTACTACAATACAATCATGGGGGGGGGGAGAATCGATTGCTCCTAACATCCCCCTAAATTACGTATCTGCCGGATGATTCACCAAGCATACCCTAACCAGTTTATCAATTAATATTGAATTATTCAAATTTTTATTTATGAAATTTTTAAGTAAACTTACAAACCATGTTTTCAAATGTTTTTTGTACTATTAAAGAAGTATCCCGTATTCCTGTGATGGCCATATACAAACTTCTGTTACTCAGTTAAAGTGTATACTTGTGTTTATTATATTAATTGGTAAAATATGTATTTATGTTATTTATGAGACAACTTTTATTGTACCAATACTGAACTGTGTACTTAAAAATTTATCTAAAATAAATGGCGACGGTCATCGTTTCAAGTGTTCTGACCCACTTGTACCCACAAAACAACATGTCAAAAATGTTTATAACTTTGTAAGTCGTTTAATTACAAATACTACAATAAAATGTGACCATTATTTAAAATAAATTCAATCAAGATCTGCAAAAAAAGTAAAATTCAGGTAAAAATAATAATAACATTATTAATTTTTTGAAACATTTATGATATAAATATAATTTGATTTCTCCTCTCTTACAGAACCGTGTTCATATTTTTATTTCTGATCCAGAATGTTTAACTGGTATCGTGAATCGAGGTTAGATAACTTTTGCTGAATTTTAATAATTGTACTCGACGAAGCAGATTCATTGTTAAAAGTAGGCTATAAGCCTGAAATGGAATATATTTTAAACAATCAAACTATGCAGGTATCGACGTTAAGTACATGTAATAATCAATTTTTTTTAGTAATTTTTAAATAAACTTATAGGTTAAAAGTAGTGTTTATAGGGTTTAACTTAATTATTTAATACTAACATTTTATTGAATAGCTAGGTAGATACTAAAACATTGTTTAGGCTTACCAACTATTAAATTCGGTATTGTATGACATATTTTACACATCAAATTTACAAAAATATAATTTTGGCATAGTTTAATGAAAAAATTTAACTTATTAATAAAAGCTTAATTTTAGATTCTGATTCGAGCAATGATAAATTTATTGATTTTACAATGATTGATGATTTTTCTATCTTTCATCGCCTTTTCAAGCAATAACAATGTTTCAATTTTCAACTTTTGGGGGTGGTTTTTGGTAGGAAATTGGGTCTAGTTGGTACTTTATGGAGTTCAAAAATATTATATTTTTAGTACATCTCTTAGTAATTAAGAAAAACAAAAAAAAATTAAGGAAATTCTGGAATTATTTGATAAAATGTATTTCTTTATTTTGATATAATTAAAAATGAATAACTGTAAAAACTTGAAATTTTCACTAAGTATTAATATTATCATTTTCTATACCTAGATTGTATAATTTTCAAAATATACAAACCCTTTTAGGATATTTATAAAAATTAAAATTTGAAATTATTTTCTTAATTGCCAATAAAAATCTTTTCAAAATTTTTATATTTAAAAGTTAAAATTGCTTATGCTGCTTGTAAGTAAGTTAATACTGAAATCAAAATATTTAAGAAAATATATCACAATTATTATTTTGCGATTATTGTAAATTCAAAAATCGATGTTTAAACAAAAAATAACAATTTTAGTTTATTTATTTAGTTTCTATAAAAGTCGATAAGAAATATTTCACTGAGGAAAAATGCTTTATATGTATTCAAAGTTCTTCACTAGTTGTTTATTTATACCAACAAAAAATATCAAACATTTTTAATTAAACAATTTTTTTAAACGCGTTTACAATTTCTACATTGACAAAGTTTGTTCTTCAGAGCCTTTCCAAATTCACGATTCTCATTATACATCGATATGCAAAAATCATTATTATAGTATAAAAATAATTGAATAAACATACATAATAATACTAAAAATAAAATTCAAATAAAAAGCTATAGTAGTAGCGCATACACAAAAACGGGGAAATCGTTAAGGAATTTCTTCCTAAAATCGCCATCTGCCTATACATTTTAATAAAAATATAAATTTATACTTAAGACAAAATAACAACAGTTTTGTTTTCGACCACTGTAAACATGGATGTTCAACAAATTGCAAGGACTTATTACAAATCAAATTAAATAATAACAATTCCCATTGATCATGAAGTATTTTAGTGTAAAGGACAATGATTCTTGATAATCAGAGCGGAATGACCAAGAATACAGAAAGTCGTGGAAAATTATAAATCAATTACTTGAAAATCCCATTATTCTTTAAGTATCAAAGTCTAAAAACCTATTATTCCCATTAATCAATGAGTTTCTTAGTGAAGAGACCATAATAATTGAGAATTAGGAGAATTAGTGTCAATTGTCCATGATTTCTTTAAAATCTTCTAATATCGTGATTCAAATAATTTAAAATCCCATTAATCAAAGAGTTTCATGATCTGAAAACCTCTAATCACCATTAATAATGGAATATCTTAGTGTAGAGGCTATTGACTTAAGAATTAGTACGGAATAGCCAGGAATCCTTTGGAATCTTCTAATATCATGGTTAAAATACTTAAAAATCCCATTAATCAGAGAATATCATGGTCTAAAAACTATTATTCCCATTAATTATGGAGTATCTTATTGAAGAGCCAATAATCATTGAGAATAAGGAGAATTAGTGAGGAATGACCAGGAATTCCTTAGAATCTTCTAATAACCTTGGTTTAAATACTTGAAAATCCTATTATTCAGGGAGTATCATTGACTGAGTACCTATAATGCCCATTAATCATGAAGTATCTAAATGAAGAAGCTAAGAAACCTTTAAAATCAGTAAGGAAATCCAAGAATCCTTTGGAATCTTTAAAAATCATGGTTCAAATACTTGAAAATCCTATTAATCAGAGACTATCGTGGTGTGAAAACCTATAATTCCCATTAATAATGGAATATCTTATTAAAGAGCCAATAATCATTGAGAATAAGGAGAATTAGTGAGGAATGACCAGGAATTCCTTAGAATCTTCTAATAACCTTGGTTCAAATACTTGAAAATCCTATTATTCAGGGAGCATCATTGACTGAGTACCTATAATGCCCATTAATCATGAAGTATCTAAATGAAGAAGCTAAGAATCCTTGAGAATCAGTGAGGAATAGCCAAGAATCCTTTGGGATCTTTGAAAATCATGTTCCAAATACTTGTACTTACTAAGTGCTACTTATTGCTAATCCTTTGGTTGAAGCGAAACTTCTTTATCTCGAATTATTATCATTGCTCTCACCGTGCATACTTGCCTTTCCTATAGTATATCTAAACTTGTGTTCGCGCCCTATTTGGTCATTTTGGTCTCCAACTAAAATTCTTACGCAGTTTCTAGGTATGAAATTGTATACTCTTTCTAGGTTATCGTAAAAGAAGTCTTTATAATTATTGTCAGCTATTTTTATTGGTGCATAACAGTTTATTACTGTTATATTAAAGGGCTGTCCATTAATTATTAGATAGCCTAATCGTTCGCCAATTCCATAGTGCTAATTACTTAACACCCCTAGGGGGGCAATATAACATGTTACTAATGTTATTTCAGTATAATAGATTCATTGTATAAATAGATAATAGTTTAAAGTTATCTAAATGTTTTAAATTAAAAATATTATTGTGTTTATAAATTGTAATTATATAATTAAATGTGTCTCCACGAATAATGTTTTTTATTTATAACAAAAAAATAAACATTATTGTTAATCGTACTCAATCTAAATATGGAATTTCATCCAAATTTAAACTTAAAATAATTTTAACAAAATTTTTACTTATATCATTTTTAGATATAAAATTGTTTATCGACATTTATAGAAAAAAATTGAAATTATCAAATGTCTACAAATAGCTAAACATTTACAAAATTACAAACTAGATCCAATTTTCAATTAAAAATCACAATAAAAATTAAAAATTTTGTAAACTACTTATCGAGTACTGACACAAAAAAATACACATAGTAAAATGTATGTATATTAACTCTGCTCAAATATAAAAATATTGGATGATTAGATTTAAATGTTCAATAAACCTAATAAATAACACAAAATTCATATTTTTTATATACTTTTAAATTATGCAATACAATCACTCAAATTATACTACCTTATTTGTATATAAGTATAAATAAATTTGAAAAATAAAAAAATTTAATAAAAATTGTTAATATTCTTTTTATAATACCTTATGTTTTATACTTCTTTTAAAATGTGTTAAAAGCAATGCTTTTAAATTGTGTACCCCAAAATACTAATAATTAATTACATGACAGTAAAATTTAAAAATATTGAAATATGAGTATGTATAGAGAGTAATAATACGATTCATTATAATAATAATAATAATAATAATAATAATTACTAATTAGTATTATAAAACTAATTAGGTTGAGAATATATTTTAATTTATTTTTAATATATTAAAATTTGAATTACCTGCTTCGTGTATAAAGGAATTGCTTTAGATTGATTGTGAGTAAAACGATAGATAAGTATAAATGTCTCTCTAAATTACATTAGAGTATAAGACACAGTCATACGATACTTCACTAATACACTAAAATAAGATTTATTCTAATTACTAATAACCAAATGTAAAGATTAGTACCTGTGCGAGTTGTGCCTATAAAGGTAGATAAAAAAAATACATTAAATATTATGTATTCATAATTAATTATAATATAGTATAATATAAAATAATGTAGTGTTATATTTAAATAAACGGATAAATAGGTACATCAACTAATAAATCTTTCAAACATTTTTTTTCTTGTCAGCATATGTTAAATAAAAATAAAATATCCATCATCCATCCTCATAATGAACAATATTACATAGATATCAGATATTATATAATTAAGATTATCCAAGTGTTTCCCAACATGAACATTGCAACCCCTTTGGAATATTTTGTTATTTTAATAATAATTTATTACAATGAAATGTAAAACTGCGCACAATAAAAAATAATTTCAAATACCAAATGTAATATAAAGAATTCTGTAGGTATCGAAATTATATTTATTTAATTTATATTTTTAGTAAATATTTTCATTTAAAAGAAAAATTGTTTATAGTGTTAAATTCAATTTAAAAAACTTGAATTAATATGTGAACAAATGGCGATTGTAAAAATAAAACTACCAGTTATTTAATAATTAATTGAAATGGGATAGGTAATATAAGTTTTTGAAAACCTAAAAGGGGCATTGAGTTTTTTTAGTCATCAACCTTTATTTTTAGGTTAGAAAACACTAATATAAAATAATAGTTTTTATGTAAAATTATATATCCAACATTTGGGTTTTTTTTTTACATTTTTACCCCATAGTATACAATTTATATAAATAGTTTAAATGAGTTATCACATTAAAAATATATATATGTGTATGTAAACTTGCATTTGATTGTTTTTAAATCAAAGTTCAGTTTTTAAAACCTCTTCAGTCTTCTCAAATTGCGATAATAATGGTAAGCTTTTCCAAAATTTGTATTCTTCTATGAATGGCTTCTTGGATATGATAGGTTTACTTGAACTAATCAATAGATATTGCATACTTTTGGAATCTAGCAGTGGCCATATTTTTCCCTTTTTAGTACCATCAATCGTGGGTCTGTTAATATCATTATAAAACGTTTATTTTTTTACTGATGTTAAATATTCACAACAATCATTACGTACTTATCAGTGATAGCAAAACTAGTCCATATGTCGATCATAAGTTTAGATACATTGAGGTCCTCCCCTTTTAATTCGACCTGGCCATTTGTAAAAAATAGACTTATCATTTCGTCACCGTGCGTTACACCTAATTTTGTAGGACATGGTCCAAAATATGAATTAAATGACATCTCATTTGTATGATTATAAACATAATAATGCACTGGTGATGATAGTTTGGTTGCCATATCAAATATTCCTTCTAGAAAAATTCCACCGCTAATCATCTGCAAAATACACAAAATGAAGTATATATTAGATAATACATTTTTCTAAAACATCTTATTGTATTTACTAAATTTAAATTTAATACATTTTGGTATTTTAAATATAATATATTATTACATAAGTCAGTCTACTAACTTTAACAGCATTTAAAGGATCTTCCATATTGCCTTTAGTAAAGTAACGTTTGTATATCTTTTTACTAATCATGGGAAGATCGGACATCTTTGCCGTGTATTTATAAATAAGCAACGATGAAATATAGTGATTAAAATTATTCTTTAATTCGAAGTCAACTTCACATTTTTCATTATAGACTCCTTTAAAAAAATATATATATACATACAGTACACAGATAAAGTTTAAAGATTATGCAAAAACTAAATTGTATTTTATTTATTGTGTTAAATTCATTTTCTTAAATATTAATTACTAATAAATAACTAACAATTAAACTATTTAAAAGTTAAAAAAACATCTTGCTAAAAAATTATTTTATTTTCACTTACAAATTGTTTAAATGGAGCGTGAATAATAATTAAAAAATATTATTGTTATTTTAAATAATAAAAAAAAGAAAATAACTCACGAGCTGCAAAAAGACCACCTTCCCCAGAGTTCATGCCCATTAAAATTGGAACATTTGTTTCTTGTTTAAAGTCAACCAAAGGATATTTACATAAAAACCCTGTTTTATTTTCACAATTTTCAACAACAGGCATGAAAGTGATTGCCGGGAACACTTTCCATTCCTATAAGAAAAATGTTTTAGATAAATATTGATAAATACATATATTATACATATTCAAAATATATGTATATACGTATTAGTAACTAAAAAGTAAACATAACTAAAATAATCGATTATATTAGACATATTTTAGTATTAATTTTAACGTAACCTTTGTGTGAAGTTTAAATATTACATTCTGTAATATTTCTATTATGTATACGTACAATTAAAATAATGAAAAAAAAATGTTTATTTACAAATAAGTTGTAGAGAAGATCTACTAATAATTCTGCAGGCATATTCCTCAAACATTCAGCCAACTTTTTTGAGTCTTCGGGACAACCAGAAATTGTAGATAGAGCTGAGGCTCTACGTTTAGCCCATCCTGGTGGAGATACACCCCATCGACATAGGGGAGTCCCACTTTCAAGTATTGCTTTATGAAATAATCCTATAAATAAATTTTAAGCAGTATAGTATATAAAATTACAAGTAGATATATAACAAAAAATATATATACCTTTACTCAGTGGAGATAATAAATGTAATCCAACACTGACTCCTCCAGCACTTTCACCAAATATTGTTACTTTATTCGGATCTCCGCCAAACTTTTCAATATTATTTTTGACCCACTTTAATGCTAAAACTTGGTCTTTCATACCATAATTTCCCGGTAAAATATCATCTTCGGTACTTAAAAAACCTAAAAAAAATGTTAATAATTTTATATCTATTCTTTATAGGGACAAGTATCATACATTTAAGTATTAAGTGTAAATCATCTAACTTATAAGTATTCTAACAATTTACCTAGAGGTCCAACTCTATAGTTGAAAGAAGCAACAACGACATCCTTGTCTAGCAAATATTGAGGACCGTATAAACTCATACCCCCATGTCCTGAGCTGAAACCTCCACCTGGGATCCAAACCATAACCGGTAGCAAGCCATTTTTATTTTTTTTATTGATCTATAAATAATAAAAAAAACACATAAATAGATAAACAAATAAATTATAATAATTTAATTAATTAACCGTTTAACTAAAGGTATTTTTAAGTAATATTCTCTATAATTTTATCATTTTTCTTATAATTTGGTCTATTTTTAATAAACCATGACAAAATCATATTTTGAGCTTATGCTTGTTTGTTTTATAAATAAATAAAAAGTAATCAAATTTGTATCATTTTTCAGGAAAATATTACAATTTTATATTACACAAGGCAATATTATCAGAACGACTTTTTTTTAATTAATCCAATTACCTTAGGAGTGTATACATTAATATATAAACAATCCTCGGCACCCAAAAGTGTATTATATGTTTTATACATGAACAAATTTTTTTGAATGCACATTGGTTTTTCCTTTGTTGCATCTAAAATATCACTCCATGAATTTGCTTCTACGGGATCCTAAAAAATAATCACACTTTTTGTTAATACCAATTAAAATCAATACAAATTTGACATTTTATAACATAAAGGTATGCTTTAAATACCTGTAATCTAAGGTCTCCAATCGGTGGTTTGGCATAAGGTATTCCCTGGAATGCTCGAAATTCTCGTCCATTTCTTGACTTAAAAACACTACCTTTTATCTTGCCTTGACTTAAATTCAAAGTATTATCCGTACCAAATACGAGTCCGACTAGTAGTAAAAGAATACCAAATATTTTCATTGTTATAATTAATTGATAATGAAAATGGCAAAATCAAATATAGCTGTAAAAAAAAATAATTGTTAGGTACTTCTATACTGAGTTTCTGACAAAATAAATATGTTCAAAAAATTACTATACAAAAGCCATTTTAATATTTTTCATTATAACTATATTACACAATAAATAATATTTTTGCTTAATACTCGGCAGTGTTCCGAAAAGTATAAAAAAAATATAGGTATGTATATATAATGCAATATTTTTTGTTTAACAATAATATGTGAAAATATGAACAAAAAAATTACCTCATAGAATAACTACTTAGATAGGTCCAGATATTAAGTTAAAAAATGAATACGTTAGTCGTGGAGAAGTTTCATGACACAATTTGTGTCCATTGTTGTCTACTGCAAAGTGTTTACAATCATATGCAATTTATATACATAGTACAAAATATACATTTTAAGATGACAATGTCAAACATATTTGCCCTGCGAAACAGTTAATTAAAATAGAATCTTAATTATTATTCATGATTTGCAGTTTGACCTGCATGTCTCATATTTTTTTTCCCTCTGTATTTTGGCTATAATATTATTGTTGAATAGTTATCCTGTAATTTATTATGAATAATGAAAATATTAATAGTGCAAATTATAAATCAAAGAGGAAGTTTAAGAATAATTGAATAGATAATCTTAAGGTATTTTCAACACAAATCTTCATATTTATTATTTTCTAATAATTGTTGACTTCTCGACTTCCAACTATTTGATCAAAATGGTAATTGGTTTAACCATTGTCTTTATTAGAATAATAATAAATATTTAAAATAAAATGGAAATTAATTATTTTAATATTTTAATAGTTTGTTCAACTGTAGTAAAACATATAAAATATTATCAAGATAATTGATTCTTTATTTACAAAATTATCAAAGGCATATTAATTAATATTTATTCATTATAAATAATTTTTATAAAAATGCACTCAGTACTTCTAATTACAATTCATTTTTCATATTATCCGAAGAAAATTTATTTTTAGAAATAACTTTCTTGAAATTAGAAAGAAGAGGCAATTTATTCCAAAATATATACTTTTCTTCAAACGGATTTTGTATAATATCTGGATGATTAGAATGTATGTGAAGTATTGGTTGTCTCTGTGAGTCAAATGTAGGCCAAGCTGGACCATTTATTGTACCATCAATAGTAGGTAATCTATAAATATTGTTCAACATTAAGTAATATTAATATGTTATTGAGTAATATAATAGACGATTTTATATTCATACAAGTATACTGTTAATTTGAATTTTTATTTTTTATATTATATAACATTAGAATATAATATTTTCTGCTTAAAAACACTTACCACGATTTTTATTTTCAAAGTTATTATCAATAAATAAGATGGAATAAAATTAAAATACACACATTTAGTTATATATATATATATATATATATATATATACATTATTACGAGTTTTTAAAGTTTAGATGTACAATATGAATAAACCTATCTATCTAATATATATATTAATATATTATATACACATAAGAATGCTATGCATCTCAATAGTTAATTAACTATACAACCTTTAAACTAAACCCAAAAATACTAAATTTTTGTATTTTACTAAATAATTCTGATATAATATGATATAATAAGGTTTAAAATAAAATTTTAGCTAATAAAATAAACAAAACATATAAAATTGAATTATGTTAAGTTAAATAGATGTTTATTCTAATAACTAGATATACTGTGTGTGTTATCTGTTAAGCAACACTAAATAATTCTTGATCAGATTGCATTGGAATAAATTTAAATATTTTTTTACAAACTAGTAAATATATAAGTACATTTTTATATGAACATTTCAATTTTTCATCTATTCAATACGCGAACGCAAAAACCGTAGACTTAAACTAATTTAAGTTATAAATTGAAATTCTACATCTTCATTAATATTAATTATACTAGATTGCAGGTTACAGACTACTTTTACAGAAAACTCTCAGCGGTTAAACAATAGGTTTTTCAATTTAAAAATTATATGTGGTAAATAATATTGATCTGGATTATTGTTCAGTAATCAGTACAAATTTTGCTGCCTAATGAGAATTTTTATAGCATTTGCCATAAATTAAAAGCATTCGCACTTTTCCTGATTGCTCATTTTAACTTGACTACTATGTAAAGAAGATTAATACAATTAATCTAAATAGATAAATTCAATAATTAAAATGATTTATCTTTAAATATTACGGAATATAGTGTACAATAATGTCTACAGTCACGTTGAAAGGTATCTCATCTTTAGCAGTCGTTTTTTTTTTGCAGTTATCGCTTAAAAGTTATGGTGTTTTATAATTTAATTAAAAGTTATTTAAATATGCCGTTATCAACCAGCGGCAACGACCACCTTCACGCGTAAAAATCTAGAACCAATAAATGTAGATCTACGATTGCTTCATCTCATCATACAGGTCCCTTTTTCAGGTTGTTATATACGAGAAAAACCATTAATTTTCAATTTCAAATTCATCCAACAATTCAATCTCACTAAATCTACAACATATTATATCAAACACTTCGATCCCAAATTTGATAGCATAACGGTAATCATCATTGACCTCTCTAATATAAATATCTCAACCAATTTTTAGTACCGGTTAAAGTGGACAGGGCTGTCCTGAAGAGGGATTTTGGGGGGTCTCCCCCGAGAAAAACATCAGTCGATCCAGTCAGCATTTGGCGACTTTCATAATATGTCAAAAGCAAGTATTGGAATTGTTTCAGTTTATAATTATATTCGATCCCTACATTTACTTTGTAATTATTAATAATTTTAATATATTTTAATAATACTAATAATAATATTAATAATTTTATTATGTTGATGTTATTGATATAGTGATATGTGAGCTGCATACTAGCTGTGTCCCAAAGATATCTAGGAAAAAAGGTTTAATCTGAATTGCGGCCCGATTAATTTTTTCTTACATCCTTGTATTATTATCGTTTCCCGTTCGATAATAACAACAGTCAGCAATTATAATATAATAATCATCATAGAATCCCACAAGTTTTTACCAGTGACATAATATTAATTAAAAATATCTTATACCTATTTCAACAATATGACAATATATAACTTTAAATAAAATCAAAATAATATTTTTAACCAATTTATAGTATTGAAATGTAAACAGCCTTAAGTCTATACAAAAATGGGAAGGAATATTAAGTTTAGAATATATAAATATATAATTTTATATTTCAAAAATGTTTAATTAATAAAATTTGGAGCACAATTCGTAATAAAACGTAAAACTTAATAAACTGTTCAAAACCTATCGCCATACTGGTTCTATTCAGGACTTTATAGATACAATAACGAATGTTCCTCTACAACTCGACTTCTTAAAACCAAAAAATTAAATGCTTCAAAAAAATTCTGTAACAACCTCAGCCCTTCTTCATCTATAACTTCTCTATATAAAAAAAACATATTATTATTACTATTTTTTCTTATCTTTAACACTATATATCCTAATTGTCGAAACTAATCGTATAACAAAATTTAAATAACAAAAATAATAATGTGCAATTAATACTTATTATTATTATTACTGATAACTATTTATTATTATAATTATCTGAATATTAATACTTACTTTGCTGTAGCAAATTTCGTCCAAACATCGACCATCAACTTTGAAACCTCAGTGTCTCTTAAATTTAATTTTCTAGGATTTATGGTATCTGATTTGAATAAACTAATCAACTCGTCTCCATGCGTAATTCCTAATTTTTTATTACATTTACCATATAAAGTATTAAATGAAAATTTATTTTGATAGTCATATAAATAAAAATACACTGGAGACACTAGTTTGAATGCCATGTCTAATATACCGTGAAGATAACGACCGTCGGTAATCATCTAAAACATCAATACATTTTATAGTCAAAATGTATTTAACACTTACATTAATTTAAGAATCGTATACAATATATTTAAATATATATTACTTCTACAGTTTTAAAATGTGAATGATCTCCGATATTTCCAGATGGGAAATATTTCTTGAATACATTTTCACCAATTTTATCCAAATCCAGTGTAAAATTCTGATATGATAGTATGATCGATAACAAGCGATTAAAACCTGTATACAATTCTGGATATTGAATAGACGTGTCATTGTACAAAGCTAAAATAAAAATATATTTTTTAGGTTGAATATTAGATCAAATAATATTGCATATATATATATTTTTCGATAATTTTTTTTACGACGGAATCCTATCAAAAATTACAAAATTACCATCGATGGTGTGCAAATTTCCTAGACATTAGAAGACAATATTAGTTTTCTCAGCACCAACTTACAAGAAACTATCATTCCGCCTTCAGCTGAGTTTAGTCCGATAATGACTGGCACGAATGATTCTTGTTTGAATTCGTTCAACTGATGACGACAAAGAAACGCTTCTCGACCAGAGTAGCATTGCTCCACTACTGGCGAAAATAATACAGTTGGATACGACCGCCATTCCTATATTATAACACATTTATTGAGAAGAAAAAATATCGATTAAGATTCGAATAATATTTATGAAACAAAAATAGTTATATGGTTTTAATGTTCAAATTGGTTTTTTTACGTCAGTGGAAAACCAAATATAGTTTTCTTACCCAAAGTTTTTCATAAACATCACTGAAAAATCTTTCTGGTAACGCCTTGAGACATTTCAACGTATTTTTAGAAAATGAGTTTTCATCACATCCAGCTACACGTAAAATTATTTTACTTCGATCGCGAGCTACGCCCGGTTGATACGTACTCCAACGACATAATGGAGTACCACTTTGGAGTATGGCTTTGTGAAATAGGCCTTTACTCATCGGCGATAACATATGATAACCAGTACTGGCTCCACCAGAGCTTCCGCCAAAAATAGTCACTTTTCCAGGATCACCACCAAATTTAACAATGTTTTCTTGGACCCACCGCAATGCTATAACTTGATCTTTCATTCCATAGTTTCCAGGTATAACATCGTCTTCGGTACTCAAAAAACCTAGGAGAGAAATATATTATGCATTCATACTATCATGTAATAATAATAATATTAAAATAAATTCTAACACTGTAATCACATAGATACTGTCAAGTAAAAATAACTGACAAAGGAAGGTACTTAATTAACTAGCTATGTAAATTAATTTTAAACAGTTGATTAAAATAAAAAATTTTACCAGTTAGAATTTTGTAATCTTTAAAAAAACATTAATTCAATAATACATTATATATGAATAATAACTTATATAAGTCACAGTTAGTGTATACCTACATAATATATAAAAAGTTCCAGTCATAAAATAAATGTAAAAATAAATTTATACAACACTTTATGATGATCAAAAAATTACAGATTTCTGTAAGATGTGAACTCTATAGCTATATTATTACATAGTTAATTTATTATTTATATGTTCTACGAGTTCTTACAGAATATATACAATTAATAATGATATTTATGATATAATATTATTTATCATAAATATATAACTCACCTAATATGCCAAGTCTAAAATTAATCGTGACCAAAACTACGTTTGTATCCATAAAATAATCCGGACCAAACATATTCGGACTACTGTGTCCTAAATAAAACGCCCCTCCATGAATCCAAAACATCACGGGAAAATCAGCATCCATACTTGGTGTGTATACATTTAAATATAGACAATCTTCACTGCTATTAGTTTCATGTTTTTGGACGCATGCGTTTGAATGCTTAGTGGCATCTAATGTACCATCCCACGGATCAACTGGTTCCGGAGCCTATAATATAATATGAGGATATAGGTAATTGCCATGGTATTTTGACGGACTGGCAATCCTTTTTTGGAAAACAGTGAAGATTGAGTAGATATCTACCTCAAATCGAAGTTTTCCAACGGGTGGTTTTGCATACGGTATACCAGTAAACGAGTAATAAGGTCGTTCATTTCTAGATTTCAAAATTTGACCTTTTAAAATTCCTTTGGTAATTTTTACTTCCACTTCGCAAAATACCGAACTTAAAAATAATATTATCACGGCGTATACTAACTCTCCTTGCTCCTATATTAATAATAATACATTTACAATAACCTCATTGAATATTCAAATATATATATATGTTTATATTCTTTTTTGTAAATAATTTCACGTTATGTATAATATTTAATTATTTTTTAATCGTAAGAACGAATATACTTAAAAAATTAGACATTAATCAGTTTCAATCATGAACTAAGATTAATAAGATTAATATTAGTTCATGGTTTCAATAAATGCTTTGTTGATAACATAGAACTATAAAAAATGGACTAATAACAGAGAGAGAAGTTTGTTTGTATATAGATAAACTATGTAATATCATTTTGTATAATAACTGTTTAAGTATTAAAATTGTGTTATTTATTATTTATTTTGTTTTTGTTTCATTAAAATAAACGCCCGAAATGGCTCAAACACAGCAGAGTAATACAATGTTATCTTTAAATTAAAACAATACAATAGATATTATTATACCTAATAACAAAAAATAATACATATAAGAGTATAACGGTTAAATAGAAATAATAGTTATTCAATTTAGTAAATTTAGTTAATTAATGTAATATAATGGCGTGGTTATGGTTTTTAAATTTTTAATAATTGCTTATAAAATTTAAGATATGGATAGAAATAATATAATTAACTCCAAAAAATTTTTTTTCTAAAAGTTTAAGTTCAATGCATTTTTGAAACATTAACTTACCTCTATATTTGAAGAAACTGGTATACTTATACTATGTGATTGTCTATTATGCAATATACTTTTATTTTTACTCCCTTAAACTTAGCTACGGCCTACTGTTATTAGTATTAGTTGATAAATCTCAAGCATAATACTGTACAGTCTATAATCTCAAGGCTCATATTATGTAAATAAAATATAATATACCTATTATATTATTTAAAAGTTTAATCTCTATGTTTCACATAATTTGTTTCACTGAAAATGGTTACATTGTAAAGAGAAAGCATTGGTCGCTTCAATATTTATCAATACGGCACCTAAACTACTCTGTAGAGCCAGCGTTGTTAGAAAAAGATATGACAACGTGAGACAACAACGAAAACAATATTTTTAGAAAATGATAATCATATAATCATAAACACAGACATTGCTATCTCTTTCTAACAATGATTGCACTTGGTAATAACTATTATAGTCTATGGAACATGGAGGACATGCAATTCAAATATTAATATGTCTATGATTGATAAATATGTATACCTATTGTATAAAATCCTTGTAAATTTTTTATGAAGAGAATAAGTTTAAAAAAAAAATTATTTTTTAGATTGAATATTTGTGTACACATTCAATATGACTAATTTAAATATTAGGTATGTCATTTTACACGTTTCAATTGTAATACCTATAACTATTATAGCCATAAAGCGATTGAAAAAAATTTATTTTTTGTACAAATTATTTGTATAATTGTTTTCATAAAACATTGGATAAGGTAGTACTTTTTATACATGAATTATAATTTCAAATAGGTATTAAGTATTCTAAATCATTTATTCAATAAACACTTACCAATTGCAATAAATATTATATTTAAATAATATTTAAAAAAAAATCTACCTTGATTAAAATATAAGATTGAACCTCAAAAATACACTATTTCGTTAACTTTCTTACTATACAAGTTATGATATTATTAACTTGGTGTAGAGTACTTATGATAATTTTTAAAATAAAAAATATTATCTTACCTGATTTAATATCCACATCCTTGATAAATACATTATAGTATACTACACATCAATGATATATCGTGTCATCTAATTTATAAAAATGTATACATATATATTATTTTATTAGGTATTTAATTGTACATAACTAATCAGTGTTGATTTATTAAATGTGATATGCCTATATCTGTCTATACAATTACGAGTACCTCCTAATCATTATAATGGTTTACAGATCCCACTCAAAAAAGTGTATTGAATACACTGTACATAGTTACACTAATTAATTACACATAAAAATAGTAGTCGATATTTCTTAATTTAAAATACATATATGGTATTCTTGAGCTATAAATTATTACAGTTAAAAATTATTACCGTAAAAGTTTTTAATATATAATATGTAATAATTATTGTTGTTTTCTATTTAAATAATATTAGATTATTTATCTTTTACTATCACAAAACATTTTTTATTTTTTACGACTTTTACTACCTACCTATGATTATAAATAAATAATATTACCTATAATATTAATATAGGTAGAGGTATATTAAATATTCATTAACTAGACAAATAATATTAGATATATCAGATATATTTCGAATAAACTATAAATTATAATTCAGTTTTTAATTTAAATTCATGATTAGATATTGAGTATAATATAGCTAGATAGGTACTTACATATCTTAATAAAATAAATAATAATAAAATAATTATGAATATTATTCAAACACTTATAACTATTATAAGTTATGACTTACTACTGCCCGTACGTTTTTAAGAGTAAGCTGACGTAGGTACATACATGTTTTAATATTAGGTAATATTACATAATTATGTTATCGAGTAGTATACATGCGTGACATTACGTCATATAAATATATAATTCTTATACACCTACTTAGGACTTAAAAATAAATTGATTTAAATTTAATTCATCTTTATAAATTTTTCTTTTTGATAAAATTACTTAATTTAAAAAAAAAATTCTTTTCGATTCTTAAATATTAATAAGGAAATATCAAAATGTTATCCGAATAGGTACAACAATTATGACAAAATACAATATTAAGTATAAGTATGATAGTTTAATATACCTATCCCAAATATTTTTCCAATACATCACATATTATACCATAATGTTAATATATAAGTACAATGTAAAATGTACTTACACCTTATAAGTTATAACTACTTATCTATTAATACATAATAATAATAATAGTCTATTAATTTCTTATAGTTATTTACTTCAAACAAACTCAACAGTTTTTGATATATAGAAAATATTAAATAACGTACAATATTATGTTGTTATTGTTTTCTAATTATTCCAAGATTTAAGTTATAACAAGACTACGAACATGAAGCATTTTTAAATACTAGAATACTATCAACACATTAAACACAAATAATAACTCTGTATAGCCCCTAAAATAGGTGATAAAATGATGAATATAACTATAGCTAATATAATTTTAATAGGTATACTTAAAAGAAAAAAAAATTAATAACTGAAATACCTACATAATTACTTTAGCATTTTTTTGTAAATATTTAACACAAATCTTTAAGAAAAGTACTGACCTGCAATAAGTAACTTTTTTTTAAATATGTACTGAATGCAGAATACTTACAGGTGTATAATTACTACAAATACAATAGTAATAAAAAAGAAAACAACGTAACATATAAACAAAAAATTATTCTGAGAAAAATCATATATTTAATTTTTTATTTAAGTTATAAGATACCATAAAAAGAAATCAGAATTTGGTAATGAATATTGATTTTAAGCGTTCAATAAAAAAAAAAAAACATTAATAATTATTCACTATTAATTATTATGAAAGAGTAGCTCTACGTTAAAATGCCAATTCTTTTTACCTAAAGTCTTAATTTGTACTTTAAACTATTTTTTTAATAACAATTTTTAATGATTTTTATTGGCAGAAAAATACCAGCAATCACAATTATTTATCATGTTTTTAAAACAAATAAACTTTTCCAAAATCTTATTTTCAAACATTCTACATTCTTCATTCTGTGAAAAATTTTTTTGTTCGCCTCAGATATCACACTCACTTTTTAGTAATTCAATTAAGTAAATATGATATAGATTGTTAAATAGAAATTTAAACTTAAAAAATATATTTATGTATATTTATATAGTAATTAGATAGTAATTGTAAAAAATACATTTGATTAACTTCTAATGGCTATGTATTAATACTTTAGTTAATAACTACAAATTTATAATTCATTGATTTACTTTCATTAACACTTTCAACAAAAATATAAGTACAGATTCACAGTAGGTATTATAAATTAAAATACCTAACTTAATGATTTGCCATATAAACAAACAAGAGTAAAAAAGATATATAATCAGTTAATTTTTAAAATGTTTATTTGTTTTATTCTTTTGATTATTATTAAAAATAGATATTGTTTATTGAATCATATGAGTTTTTTCCAAAATACATATGCATCCATACACGGGTTTTGAATAATTTTAGGATAACTTGAATTCAATAGAATTATCGATTGGTTTGATTGAGTAAATTTAGGCCAAGATAATCCATTTGCTGATCCATCAATAGTAGGATTACTGCAAATTATAAAATATAGTAATAAGTAAGTTCACTAAGACTATGCAAAACATAAATCTTAGGTTAAACTAATTTATTTATTTTACTCATTAGAAACTGAACACTATAAATAAGATAACTAACAATTTAATAGTTTAATACAATAGTAACTCATAGATATGTAGTATTTGTATATAAATATAATACAGTAAAACTTCCATATAACAAATTTCCACTTAACAAAATTTTCTGTTTAACAAATAATTTTTGAGAACCATGACCTTCATTATTAATTATGTGTAAATTTATCTCTGTATAAAAAATCTGATGTTTCTATACAATGAATAACTATTTGATAACAAACCTGTTTTTGTAAATGAAATCGAAACATTTTATAAAAAAAGTACAATTTATAAAATTAATAAACAAACAAAACTCTCTGGTTATTTTTCAATAATAAATTAAATAGATACATATATAATAAGATGATACAATTTATAATATGATATGTATTTGATGTTTATTTGTTATTTTAATATAATATAGAATATGAAATACCTATGTAATTCTATTTAATGAATTCTTCAACATAACAAATTTATTTTGTTCTCTGTGCAATTTTGTTAAATGAAAGTTTTCCTATATTAATATTGATTCATTTTAAATTTAAAATAGCAATTATTAAGTAAAAATAACAAAATAATTCAAAATTCAAATAAATTTACTTACTCAGATGTAACAAATTTATACCAAATATCAATAATTAATTTTGAAACTTCAAAATCTTTTTCGTTTAAATCATTTGGATTCAAGCTATTCATTTTGAAAATACTATTTAGTTCATCGCCATGAGTGACTCCTAAAGGTTTCTCACATGAGCCAAATAATTTATTAAAAGAAAATCCATTTTGATAGCTATAAAGATAACTATACACAGGAGATGACAATTTAAATGCCATATCAATAACGCATTCTGTAAAAACTGAATCGGTAAACATCTGAAAGAGATTGATTTAGAATGGTAATATAGTAATTTAATAATATTATTGATTGGATTAAGCACTTACATTAACAGCATTAATATGCGTATGATCATCAATACCACCTGATGGAAAATATTTCTTAAACACTTTTTCTCCAATTTCATCAATATACTTAGGTTTTGTATAATAATTATAATTTACCATGATAGCCATCAAACGATTAAAATCCATTTTAAATTCTGGATGTATTAATGATGTATTATTATACAGAGCTGCAGAAATAAAATTATAATTAGATAGGTATTATTATTAATTTTTACAAAAAATTCATACTATAACATTAATCTATTTAATATTAACTTTAGTGTACAAATTTATTACAAAAAATGTTTTTATGTGTCAATACTCAATATATTGCTGTACAGTGCACCATCACGCACAAATAAATACACAAATGGTTATTATTGGTAATAACTAATAATTAATATAATAAATTTATCACCTACAGAATACAATACACTATAAGTACTACATTTTTAAATTTACTAAACATTGTGGAAAATTTAGATTTATTTAATTGTAAGTAATTTATAATTAATAAATACTAATTAAAATAATTATACATGTTTTGTATTTATTATATTATGTATAAATAAAAAACAAAAAAAAATTAAATATAAAATTCAAATAAAATATGCAAAATATTAAACTCAAGAATACATTTACCATGAAACAATTTTGTATATTATAAATACCAACAGAACCTAGTAGGAATAAGACATTGATGATAATTTTATAATAATAATATTTCTCAAATATCATATATAATAATATTAAATGAATTAATAACAAAATTTACCTTTTTTACTTTAGGTGCCTAAATCCAGGCCTAAGAATAAAGAAACAACACGGATCAGTAAATGTAAAAAAATATATTTAAATATTTTAAAATATTTTAAATACTTTTTGAATATATTTGTATTTTTATTTAAATAAATTGGGAAAATATTCAAGTAATTAATTGAATAATTTTTTATTCAAATATTTAATAACTACATATGATACTTAGTTATTGTTTAACTCACAAGCAACATAAGTACATTATTTTAACATTTAATTAATATTTCTAATATTATAAGATAACCTACATGCTACAAACAGACCACCTTCTTCTGAATTTAATCCAACTATAGCAGGCACAAACGATTCTTGATGAAAGTCAAATATCGGATGATGACATAGAAATGCTTCTTGTCCAGAATTACAGTTCTCAACCACAGGACTGAATAAAATTGAAGGATGAGTAATCCAAGTCTAAATGGAATTTTTTTATTAAATAAAACATTAAAAACATTTGAAACTTAAATTAATTTATAATAACCATAAATACGTCTTCAATGTTTTGAGATTGTATAAATATTAAGTACATCAATTTTAGAAAGATTATCAATTGGTAGTATATCTATTGTCTACCACTTTAAAATTTTTAAACTGCATTGAATAAATTTGTAATCAAAATATTTAACCACATTTGACATTTTTCCTATTATGTATGATACATCATTAATCAGACACTTTGTTTAAAACTAATTATTGAAATAAATAACTTACAAATAATTTGGTATGAAGATCTATCAAATATTGAGCTGAAACTTCTCTTAAACATTGCAGTATATCTTCAGAAGTATCAAAATTACATCCTGAAATAGTTGCCACTGCATGGGCACGTTTACGGAGAATTCCAGGAGGTAAAATGGCCCACTTACAAACTGGTGCACCACTTTGAAGTATAACTTTATGAAAAAGACCTTTACTCATTGGCGATAACATATGAAATCCTGTACTAGCGCCTCCAGCACTTCCACCAAAGATTGTCACTTGATGAGGATCACCATTAAAATGTACTATGTTTTCTTGTACCCAACGTAATGCAGCGACTTGATCTTTTATTCCGTAGTTACCAGGTATCGCATCATCTTCAGTGCTAAGAAATCCTATAAATTATAACGAGATGTTTAACTTATATTATTTTTACAATATTATAAAAGTTATGAGAAAATTATAGATTTTATATTAATTGTTCAATATTGTATTGCATATGATATAAAATACTTACCTAATATACCAAGTCTATAGTGTATTGTTACCAATATCACGTCTTTATCCATAAGATAATCTGGTCCATACATACTAGACCTACTGTGGCCCCAAGTAAATCCTCCTCCATGAATCCAAAACATGATTGGTAAAGATTTTTTATTAGTTTTTGGAGAATATACATTTAAATATAAGCAGTCTTCCTGACCGTCTGTGCTTCCCGGTTGAATACATATATTTGATTCTTTTGTAGTATCCAATATACCGTCCCATGATTCAATTGGTACTGGTGCCTAAATTATATAGTACATTATATATAATAATAGTATTATGAAAAATGTTTATTTTAGTTGATTGATGACTGATGATCATGATTATATTATATTATTTATATTATATACTATACATACATAAATGAATTATATAGATACCTTAAACCTAAGTTCTCCAATTGGTGGTTTTGCATAAGGTATACCCGTATAAGAATAATAAGATTGCCCATTTCGAGATTTCAAAATTTGTCCTTTAATTACACCGTTATTTATTTCCAATTTCTGTGATAGACAGTACACTAAATCTAAGAATACCATAACAGCAATAAAAGTCCATTTTATAATCATCTAAAATAACATCAAATTATTAGATGTATTCATATAAAAACTAAAAAATATAATTTTAATAAACAGACATGTATTTCTAAATATTCTGTAAAATCTTAGAGTAGATATAGATGCAGTAAATGGTAACATTTACAAAGTAGCACATTTCAATCTAAATTCCAAAAATTTCAATGATTCATTTTATCTGTCCAACTATAAATTTAATCATGATTGATTAAAAATAAATTTAACCTACATCTGTTTATAAAACATTAATTACTTTTACATAAAATATAAATATAATATTACCTTAAATGGATAATTTTTTTCTATTTTGCTTGGATCAATAGTATTGTATTCCTTTATTAATTATTTCCTAAAATTTAAAAATAACAAATATTTGATTGATTAATTAATTGAAAAATACTATAATTAGTTATTACTAATTTCTAAATAACTACTTATTGTTTATTATTATAAGTATTATTTACATTACAATTTCATAAACATATTTATTTCCCCCAAAACTTTTTATTATTTAAAATATTAAGTTATTAATTTGTATTTGACATTGGTAGGCATTGAGTCCATTCTGTAGTATTTGTTGCTCCATAATTATAGTAAAAATAAAAAAAAACATAACATTATAATTTTTAGGTCAAAAAAATATAGTAATAAAACTCTAAATTATAAAACATGTAACTTATGATCTAATGCTATTAATTTAGTCTGTTATTAGTAAATACTTATATCAAATAAAACAGAAAACTGTTACCATGATCAAAAAAACAACAATAAATATAAAAATTCCAAGGTCACTATAGTCAATTATCTACTAATATTTATACAGTATACACAGTTTGATCAGTTCATATACTATTAATTAAGATATCTTATTAAATCAATAAGTTAACACATTTATCATATCTAATAAAAATGCAAATAAAATTTCAAAATTATTTATATAAAATGTTGTAATCATAATTCATAATGCATTTAATTAACACTAGTTCAGTAGTATAAACACAATATTAAATCAAAATATGATAAATTTATAAAAAATCAGTTAAACATAGTACTACAGGTTAAAATAGACAATTTATATATATTTATATTCATCAGGATTAATCAAATTAGGTACTCAATATATCATAAACCATCAACAATCAACATCTTAATAAAAATTACAAGTTAGTTACAAGTTACATTAATAATCCTAAAACTTTAAAAATCTGTTTTTTAAACCATTGTTTTATTATTTAAAATACAAAGTATTTATAAATACAAATCATAGAAAATTTTAATAAAAATAAAGAAGTATTAATATTATTTTATAAAAGTTGTTCAGTAATATTACAAAAATTGTTAAAATTAAACATTTAAACTATAAAATCATCATAGGTATGTAAAATTATTTATACTTATATATTACAGTATTCTTAATTTTTAATTCTTATGTTACCTAATAAAATAATAAAAGTTAATCTTATAATATTAAAAATATAAATTTGAAAATTGCATAGTAATATTTACTAAATTATTTAAATTAATAAAATATTACTTATAAGCATTGATTATAGAATAGACTATTCAACATAGGCACAACTATTGGGGAACTTGGGTGGACTTAGCCCTCCCAACATTAATTTTAGTCCCCAGACATAATTCCTATTCTCGCACTCCTGCCAAAATTTTTAAACTTTAATTTAAAATATTGTTTTATTTTTTTTATTAATATCTTGGAAAAATATTTATTTATTTTTTGGTTATTAAACTATATTACTGTACGTAATGACCCTGTGTAACTGTGTAAAACGTATCATGTTTTGAAAGAACGTTCTCAGCAATGCGTTGAATAAACACATACATAAGGTCAACCATTTTACCAAATCGATTTTCAAAGTTATCTATCATAGCAATTGAAAGAGATTTATCAAACGTTCTTAACAAAGAATACATTTTAATTAAATTTGCTACTACTGAGCGGAGGCTTAAGCTGTAAATTGTAATAGTTATGTATAAAAATCCTTTAACTATCATAGTTCCACATATATTTTAAGAAAATTTAACTTGTATCTAAAATAATACGTAATAATATGTTAATATTTTAATGTTTAACCTCAGTACCGGATACCACTTTGTTTATTGTTTGTCTAATAATAATATAATATTAAAATAAAATATCAATTTACATTTATAATCAATGAATGTAACGTGTTTGGGGGGAGGCAGAACCCCCCACTTAATTTACTTATTATAAAAATTCTAGGACTGAAGCCCCCCCCCCCTAATTTCAAGGTCTAGATACGCCTATACTATTCTATAACCAATGGTATCTACTATCTAGTATCTATCTATAAGTCTTACCTTTATTGAATTTATCGCAGAATACATTTATTCTGAGCCTTTATGTGTGTTCTAAAATTAGATGCAGATTTCAATGAACCAGATACCATTGATTTATTTCCGTTGCATAATTAAAATAATATTGCTTGTATATATTAATAATAATATTTATTTTTTTTTTACTTCAAAATAAATCGGTAAAAATTCTGTAAAAATCGATATAATTGAAAGACATAGTTACTGATGTCAATTATTATACATATATGAAATAATAAGCAATACAATTTATAGCTATATAATAATATACTCACCATGAAATAAGTGCGTACTCGGCCGACGGACCGAATCCGGTTTCTGACACGCCGGTTGGATCTGATTGGCTTACAGTTCCTACTTATGATAAGATTATGATGGGTAATCAGTTCGCCGTCTGTACGCGACAAGGTACGCAATACGCACTTATTCGACGGCGAGTATAGTTTTTGCAGAAATTATAAACTATATACAACGGCACAGCGCTGTACTACTAAAACTGAAATAATTACTCAAAACCTAAAAATTATCATATAATTTGTCAGACAGATGAATATTGGACGCCAGCGATATTTATTTGAATATAGCCTTATTATGCTATGAAATATCAAAAAAACTATATTAATACTTCTATCTTATTTTAATAGTGTAACTGTTCACCAGCCAAAGCCTATCTTCAATGTATTTTTTTTATAACAATGTCAACGTGTCAACACACTATTTTTTTTCACTCTTTAACACACACGTGACCTATTAAATTGTGTTGTTACTTGTTAGCTTGAGTATAAGAGTGAATTAACCTTAAATCGTTAAACCTATTATCAAATTTCAGGTTAAAAATATTTTAACATATATATATAAATATTATATAACAGTATTTACAATATTCAAATTCTAAAGCAATTAGCAAGATATTATCATTTTTAAATAATAATATTTTACATACATGTAACTTCCATCAAAATTCAAACATAGAAAAATAATATTTAAGTATCTTATTGAATCAATGTAGTAAAAAGTAACAGTTATAGTTTACACTACCCTTATAAGTTTCCGTCAGAATATTTTTTATGGGTTAAAGATCTCGAACTATAAATTAAAAAAATATATAATAAATGCAATGCTTTTGAGGAAAAATGTAGCATGCTACTTGGTATTTTTATTCTGCAATGAAAATTGAGAAATTGTAGATTCGTTTTTTATGTTTATAACCTAGTTTAATAGAAATTCTAATACTAAACTATCGGGATAATATTAGAAACAATGATTATTATAACTTATAAGCAATGAAAACAAATAGTGTTGAGCAAAATTAGTAAAAAAAAAAGTTAAATTCATTTCAAAACCATATCTGTATGTTAAAAAGTGCCTACCTAAAATATATATTTTATACAACTAGGTTATTGTTCATATAACACGCGATGTATCAAAAACATTTCGTCAAAAATATATTATTTAAGATTTTATTTATTACAATAACGCTTAAATTAATTAGGTACATAATAGGTCGTCTGACTTAGACACTACAATTAAGACATAATATATTAGTAAGACTATATTATTACTTAACCGACATTTATTATTTAAAAAAAAAAAATGTTTTTATTATAAAAAAATTAAGATATTATAATATAATATAAAAAAGATATACGAATATTAAATATATGAATTTTTAAGTTCAATCTATGAAATGTGACAAGTCGACAAGTATTAATTTAGATCACGCCATTACTTTATAGGTACTTCAAAGTTCTAGCTTTGTTATGCGTAGACATAGACCGTAGATAGTAACAAAAATATGAGGAAACCTACTAAAAACGTACAAAAACTTAAAATAAATAAAAACACTTATGTGTTGTCTATAAAATATAATAACAATTAAGTATGATTAAATTATTATTTATAGTTAAAATGTCTAATATTAATTGTATTTTTTAATATTATAATTTATACCTTATACGTATTGTCCTTGGCAGCGACGTATTTAAGAACTGTTATAGGGAGGGGATGAGCCATTGAATGTCATACATAAAAGTGGGGGGCTTTGCCCCCCGCACCTCCTTCAGGTTTTCAAAACTTGATCACTACATACTCTTCAGTTTATACTTTACACACGCCATATATTATATTATACACTGAATACCAATTATGTGGAACATATTAGATCATCTAACCATTCCATAATATTATAATAAATTGATTTTGGTATTTTAGTTCTAGTCTAAAAATACAAAGTATTACAACTGTACAGTAATAAGTAATAACTAATGACATTGATTTTAGAATATACAGATAAGCCATACCATAGGGGTTTTCAGCAACCAAAATTATGATTATATGGGATGCCGATGGATGGCGTAGTTGCATCAATGAACGAATATTTTTCATTAAATTACATTTTTATTAATTTAGTTATTAATATCCGCGATCGATCGTGATGTCACCGGTTGATAACTTTGATCGTATGGGATACACGTAAATAATATTAGATTTCCATTGATGAATACGATAAAATCGACAAAACACCCAAAATAGATTAAACTGCTAGCATTAAGCAGTGCCGGCGAACAACTATAATAAATAGACATATTATATATAATTACTCAAGTCATAAATCATAATACATTCATATTTGAAATAAAACTTAAATATTTATATTTATTAAATAATAAAATAAGAAACATAATAATAAAAAATAAACGAAAGTTATTACTTTATAGGCAAATATTATTAGGTAGGTATTGTAAAATGTTAACTATATTAATTAAATATTTATACTTCTATAATTGTACACTACTTTATTGTATTCCGTAATAATAAAAAAAAATTAAATAACAATACTTTTATACTTTACAATATTAGATTAAATTTAATTTTAAATATGATTAAGAATTTTCAATTTTGCTATTTTTACCTGACAGGATGTTGTTGAAAAATGTTTTGCCTTTTTAAATATTTTACATATGATGAGTTTTTCAAGAATAAATATGTAATGTTCATAGCAAGCGTTGTTATTTTCATTTATCCATGTTGATATCCATGATCTTCTTTTAAGTATTCGATTAATTTAACTTTAATTTTTTTCTGATGCTGAATTATTGAAAAAATATTTTCGAAAATGTATAAGTACGATCAAAAAACTGAGAACTTGCTCGGCTGTATAGAGTAGGTGTCGAGTGAATTTTGTCATTGTATAGGTCACTGTGATAAATGAGTTAAATTTGAATTAAACAATAAATCATTGTATACGAAGAAAACGATTCTGAACAGAGATAATTTCTCAGCCTAGGATAATTTATTTATTTATTTTATATCTAAAATCGTTTGATAGTAAATCGTTATTTTACGAGTGAATTTTTGATTTCGTATTTTTTTTATAATTATTGCACTTAAAACTTATGGATAATCTTATATTAAATTTTCAATTTTATACATTTTGACTACAAAAAAAATTGCAAATATTCGTATATAAGTATATAACTTCAAACGCGTATAAAAAAAAATGTGCCCATGTATTTTAATAATTTGTGAATCACTCATAGATCATCTTATGTTAAACCTTCTATTCAATTTTCAAGTATTTTGACTCGACCAAAAAAAATGTTATTCGAAATATTTTGAAAACAAAAAGAAAGAAAATTTGATGAAAATTTTACTTTAAACAACTGGTGTAAGTTTCAATAATATCTACAATTTAGACTTTTTGAAATCTTTTGAGGAAAAATCGTTATTTTACCCGATTTCGTAAATATTTAAATTTCAAACCCTCGTAAATTTTTTTGGTATATTCCGGTTGAATTTTTTCACAGATATTCGAAGAAAAACTTATGGAAATCCTTGTACCAAATTTTCAAGCAAAAGCTTTAAATTCTAAACATTTTATGTATTTACAACTAGAAAATAACTTCAAGTTTTTGCGATTTAATCATTTTTCCTAAAATTTTGAACTTTCTATGCTTATAAAAAAAATTGTGACTTACGGTTATTGTAATAAAGTGCCTTTAATGTCACTCAGTACAACTTATGAGAATCTTTGTATTCAATTTTCAACATTTTTTGGCAAGCCAAATTTTTTTATCGACATTTAAAAAAAAAAATTAAGAAATATCATAAATTTCAACTGTCCAAAAATAGCTCAAAAAACTCAAAATCTTTCAAAAGTTATACCACGTATAGGTGATTTCAATATAAACATTAGGTAACAATTTTAAGTATCTACTGTTTATAGTTTCTAAGTAATAGCCAAATTCATCATTCCGTTCAGAATCTAAAAAACGCGGAAAAAATAAAGATTTTGAAAATTGAATTATTGTGTAGTATATTCTTTTAATATTAAAAGCTGTTTATACAATTTTTACTGGTAAATAACTTAAAACGTTTGTACTTTACTGACACAGGAAAAAAAAATATAAATTTACCATTAATAGTTGAATTTTGTTTCAACTCATTATAATTATAAGGTACAGCAGATATGGTCAATTTTTGTTTATTACAAGTCATGAACGACTCCAAAGAAAAGTGTTCCTGACAAAGATATCTACAGTAAAGTTATCGATGTTTAAAAAAAACGTTTAAAATAAAATATAAAATTATAGAAGTGCCAATAGGGATACCACAATACGTCTACACTCTATTCTACACAAGCCACAACAAACTACGAATTAAAATTTCAAATCATTTAAAATATGTTTAAACGGAGATATTTATAATCAAGTGTTTAAACAATACATTCGACCGCGTTAAATCAAATTAAACTAGATATATATATATAATTTTTGTAGTAGAATTAATAAACGTATTTGCCAATTAGTTACGAATACGAACGTCTGTGTGTACAATGTAGTTATGTATCCCCACTAATTGACCACTACTACTGTCCATATACCATAACTATGATGGGTATACCCCCTATTGACGGCCGACTACTACAGCGCCTTATAGCGGCTGACGGCGCGGAATAGTCCCTGATATTTTATACAGCATAGCTTATCTGTATATTCTAAAATCAATGCTAATGACTAATGAATAATATACCTGCTAGGGCACTTAGTGAGGCCCGCATACAGGTACAATAGAATAGTAATCTGACAGACATCACACTAACTCGCCGCACTAGCTATGGCATAGCGGTTTTAGTGGCGTAATAGCAGGATATTAATAACCTTTTAACTGATTTTTTTCTACTTTATTTACAAAAATAAAAAATACATTAAGATAGTAAATACTAAACACGATTTAGTGTCTAGGTATATATAGGTAAATTATTTAATGATAGAAAAAAAGACCAAAGAGGGGATTGATCACCCAAATCCCCCCCGTAAATACGTCGCTGGTCCTTGGTATATAGATTATGAATCTTTTGAATGTTCTATGTTTTAATTTTTAATAGATACGCAATCAATTTTTTTCAATTTTCAATATTTAACATGGTAAAACTATAGTTCAGTTTTTATGTTTGATAGTTTTTGTGTTATAGTTTGATTTAAATTGAAGCTATAAGGTAGTTGGTTCCAGAATTTATATTTCTCGTAGAATGGATTTCGTATGATTTTTGGTTGCATTGAATCAATGTATAAAATGTCAAATTGTTCACTAAAAATAAATTTTGGCCAAGCAGGCCCAGTATCTGTTCCGTCAATGGTAGAAGTGCTGAAAAAAAAATTATTCTACATATTTACGAAATACATTTTTGTAGAATAAATAAAATTCTAATAAATAGTTATAATTTATATCTTTAAAAAACATAAAGTATGTTATTTCTTTTTACAGTAACTAATCCATTAAAATACTATAAAATGTATCGAAACGGCGAAACATTAGGTATTATTTAATCAACATTTTTTTGAATATACTCTAATAATGTGATGTAACCCAAAAGACTACATGTCTATTGATAGTTCAAACACATTTGTTCAATATTTAAAATTAATTCCATGTCTATACTTACTCAAAAGTCGCAAATCTATACCAAATATTAACTAATAATCTAGAAACGTTAAGATCGTCTTCATTTAAATCATTTGGATTTAAACCACTTTTTTTAAACAAACTATTTAGTTCATCGCCGTGAGTGACTCCTAGATTTTTTTGACATGAGTCCAATAGTTTGTTATTTGAAAACCCATTTTGATAATCATAATAATAAATGTAGACTGGTGACGACAATTTTTTTGCCATATCTACTACACAATGAGTAAAACATCCATCACTTATCATCTGAAATCATAAATTATATAATATATATATATATATATAAGAATGAAACTAATTATTCAAGTATTATATAGTAATATTATTGAATTTATTACGTTAACCGCATTCAAATGGGTATTGTCATCCAATCTTCCGGATGGAAAATATTCTTTTAACACTATATCACCAATTTCATCTAAATCTTCATGTCTTGTATACTGGTTATAAAATAGCATAACAGACAATAAACGATTAAAATAGACCTGGAACTCGGTGTTTGTCATAGAAGTGCTGTTGTACAAAGCTACGTCAATAAAAAATAAAAACACATTATTGAAGTATGCTTCTACCAAAAGCATGTTTATTTCCTATCAGTAATAATTAAGGCGCAAATTTGCGTGCCCTAAAAATAATTGTTAAAAACCTATAACTTTAAATATAGGATGGCCCATTTAAAATGGATGACTTCAAGAAACAATTAAAAATATAAAAATGTTTTAAAAAAATAAAATGAATAAATAAATTGCAAGAATAAACTCAACAACAGCTAGGTATATAATAAAGTAGAAATAAAATGTAAAATGGCTAATCTTTAACGAACAGAATCATCTCACAACTTATAGTCAAAACAATAAATAATATTCGTATATAATAATACGAATATTACTACTTATGTTGTTATGATTTTTTAATATTTATAGTTAATTTTTTTTTCACAGAAGCATTTATTTTTAGATATTAAATATACAAGTTATCTTATTCTTACGATAAATACGATTGTTTTAATTTGGGTACAAAAGCAAATTCATAATATTATTATCTCATACACTAACAGTTGTCACTTTAAATTTAATACGAAATAATATACATTGTATAGAAAATTACCAAGAATGAATCAAATACTGAAATACGGATTAAAATACTACACTTTTCTGGAATACATATTTGGTAAGCAAAAAAATGCACAAGCATAGAAGGGAAAAAATAATTTTCCATTCAAATTCGCACCCTAATAATAACACTGAACCGTTTTCATAAATCTGTAATGTTTTAATTATTATAATATAACTTACGTGCTAAGAACATACGACCTTCACCTGAGTTCAGACCAATAATAGCAGGTACAAATGATTCTTGTTTAAAATCATATATGGGATGATGACAAAGAAATGCTTCTTGACCAGAATTACAATTTTCGACGACAGGATTAAAATTTATACATGGATGTGAAAGCCATGCCTATATATATATATATATATCATATTAAAGAACTTGAACAAAACAATAATGAAATCATGTAATTTAATTTTAAACTTACATATAATCTGTTTTGAAGGTCGATAATAATGTTGGATGAAAGTTTTTTAAAGCACTTCAATATGTCTTCGGAAGTATCGAAATTACATCCGGCAATAGTGGCTACCGCGTGGGCACGTTTACGAGGTAGTCCAACAGGTGAAATAGCCCATTTACAAACTGGTGCACCACTTTGAAGTATAACTTTATGAAAAAGACCTTTACTCATTGGCGATAACATGTGAAATCCTGTGCTAGCGCCTCCAGCACTTCCACCAAAGATTGTCACTTGATGAGGATCACCGTTAAAATGTAGTATGTTTTTTTGTACCCAACGTAAAGCCATTACTTGATCTTTCATTCCATAGTTGCCAGGTATCACATCATCCTCAGTACTAAGAAACCCTTCAAAAACCCACAATTAATTTAATAATAACTGAAATACACATATATAATGGATATACATAATTTGAAGTTTTTTATTTTTAATTATTCAAATAAAATGTGTGATTAAAACATTTTAATAAACACAATATACTCGTACGTTTTTTGTAAGTACAAATAAAGTCAATTATGAGAATTTTAAAATTGTGAATTTTTATAATATCTAAAATAATATTATTTAATATATACATTATACATTATATAATATGATGCTTTTATAATATAAAAACTAGAAAACAATTTTTTATGTTAAAATTCCTTTAGAATAGAGGTCCAAAAACAAAATATCCCCTTGAATATTAACTTAACTTACCCAAAATACCGAGCCTATAATTTATAGAAACTAGTAAAACGTCTTTGTCCATAAAATATTCAGGCCCGTGTTTACCGGGTCCACCATTTCCATGAGAAAACATACCACCGTGAATCCAAAACATTACTGGTAAAAACTTTTTATCAACTTTTGGAGTGAAGACATTTAAGTACAAACAATCTTCGTGACAATCAGTGACATTTTGTTGTAAGCATATTTTGTTCGATTCAGATGATGCATCTAATACTCCGTTCCAAGGTTCGACTGGTTCTGGTGCCTTTAATACGTCATTTAAAATGTAATGCAAGAAAAAACATGCAATAATTTCTATGGAGTAATGTGATCAGATATCACCATTTTGAAGAGAGGTTTTTGATTTTCCAACAATATTTTATAGCCGAAGCTAATATTTGTAAGATAGGTATAATGAACAAAATTAGAAAAATTTATAAATGCGTTTTTACTGAAACAAATTCCGACAATAATTGTTTTTATTTTTCATTACAAATAATTTTAAATATATTTTGAAAAAAATAATTTAAAATTTATTAAAATGCCAATTATTTTGTATTCAATTTAAAAAATACTTAATCTTAAAAAGGTGAACAGGTGGGTACCGCTCTGGTGAGATTATTTAATAGACACTTATATTGATGACGATTCTGATTTTTCTTCTGAAATATGGGCTACTTGTAGTTCAAATATGTATTTGACAACAATATGCGTGTGAAAGTTTCCATTCAAAATGTAATTCACTATTTAAGTATATTTCAATTTTTAGAAATTTTGAAACAATCTCAAACAAATGCTAAAATAAAAATTTAATCTATTGTTTGGACTCCTCGGGAAACAACCAAACAAATTAATAAAAAAAATGTATATAAATTTATATTACAAAATTAAACAACTTGGAAATATCTAATTTTAATTTTTTTTAAATAACGAATTTTTAAAATCTACCTGTAATACTATATTTATTTTACTATTTATTGACATATTAATTATTTTATTTTATCTTTTGTTATTGTAAACAATTTATTAATATTCAACTATTTATTTATTGACACATTAATTATATTTCATACATAATTTCAAATACAAATATTTTCATTGGGCTCCAGTACAGTATTTAAAAATTTAAAATATTTACTTTATTTTGTGAAGCAATGTGTGCTTGGACGCAATCGGGATACTTATATTTGGGATAAAATACGACTACCTGAATTCGGGCCGCAATCGGGCAACTCCGACATCATCAAGTATCTTTCATGTATAATGTTTTTATAATATTGCTATTATAAGTAAAGTAATTTACTTATTACTACCTATACAGTAGGTTGAATTAATTTTTGCTGAAAACATTATATTTTAAAATATAATTGTGTATAAAATATAATTATAATATATGTAAAAATTAAATTATTTTTTAATTATAACAAAATAATTAACTTCGTTATTCATCGTTTAAATATGTAATTTCGTCCAAATTTGAACTTACACTGTTCATAAAAAATAATTATGCTTTAAATTTTTAGCTAACTACTTAGTATCAACATGAAAAATTTATGAAAATCAAAGCATTTTCCAACTACTTATCATGTAGGTATATACGAATATACACAAAAAAACACACATTATTGTAAAATCAATGCATCCCATAACTCCGCTGAGAATCTAAAATATTTTTAAACTTTATTTTATGATAAATTATACAAGGATTGTAAGAGTATCTCCACTCAATTAAAATAATATTTATATATTTATAACAAAAAAAAACTTATCTACAAATAAAAATATTATGTATTTTAAATTTTAATTTACCGTTTCATTTAAGCAATTCAAAATTTAAAATAGTAATTTTACGTTTTGGGGATATATACTTGTATAATGAATATCAAATATTATATTCGATGTTAATACCTTAAACCTTAATTCTCCAATTGGTGGTTTTGCATATGGTATACCGATAAAAGAGTAATAAGTCCGTCCATCTCTTGACTGTAAAACTTGTCCTCTAATTATTCCATCTGCAATTCTGATCTCTAAGTCACAGCACACCGACTTTAAAAAAATTATCCATATAATATAAATACATCTCATGTTGATCTAAAAAAATAAAAGTGTTTTATAATGTACCGTGAATGTATTAAATTTATAAATGAAACATATATTTATAAATATTTTGTATAACTCTTATTATTTATTATAGCTTGGGCTAAGATTTGGATTTATTAAAAATCTCAAAAATTTCCCGTGAAAATTACAAAAAAATGAATTTACATTTATTTATAATAATTAATAAGTATAAGGTATAGCTTAAAAATGATATTACAAGTTACACAAAAACACAATGAATGATATACGAACGAGGCTATGATAATGAACGTACTAACAGAACTTCAATCTTTATATATTACCCGTTTATTGAGTAAAAAAAGAATACAATAGTATTTACAACCTCGTATTTAACAACGACGATAATCTTAGCAAAAATATTTAATTACAACTACCATTTTTATCGCGCTATTAGAATATCTTACTACGTTATTCCGGTTATTCGTATCGTTGGAAATCGGTTGAAAATCTTATAAAATCTCAACAAATTAAGTTCGCTGTATAAAAAAATTTATAAAAAATGCTCTTAAAATGGTGACCAGATATAAAAATTTTAAAAAAGTACATTTTTTTGGTAAAAATTCCAAATATAAAATTTGAATAAATAAATACAAAACTTTATTAATATATAGGAAACATATAAACAGATAACAAATTAAATTAATTTTACTACCAATCAATTAGATTGCATTAGCTCGAGCCATAAAATATAAATTAATACCAAATTAAAAAAATCATAAACATCTAATAGTCCATAATATTTTCAAAAAAAGAGTACAATTTTATGTACATAACACAATTATTAAGGACACTAAGACATGCATCAAAAAAGAGTACTGCCCTAAGAAAAATAGGACGTCTGGTCATACGGCGGAGTTAAAACTAAGAAAATATCATAAAAAAATTAACAATTAACTTAAAAACGTATTTAAATGTTAAATTTGTCAAAAAATAAAATTAAAATAATCAGTAATAATTCAAATATAATATTTTCTACTTACGGTTCTGAGTTTTAAATTACCAGAATCAAAATCTTAGCTTTAGTTGTAACTAGGGCTAGGATTTCTATGCATTTGCATTTTTTTTCTTAAGTCCAAATTGATTGTTTATCAGATATGTTCACAATTTGTTTTATTCACGATTAATTAGAACAATTTTTTTTTTGCATTTTTTCAACGTAATGCATAATATGAATTGCCTATATATACATTTTTGAGAATCTTGTTAATTTTAATTGACATTTATTTAATAAACGTCTATAATTATTGGTTTATTGGACGAATTATCGTAAATATACTACCTATCTAAACTAAAATAGACTTAATACTAAAGAAGAATAAGTGAAACACTTCTAAAAATGTGTAGCATTATAAACGGTGAATATAAAACGGAAGAAACAGATGTAAATATTACTTTAAACCCAGGACACTACGCCATTTAAACATGCTCCAACACCGTGTAAAGTGAAAAATTCAGCCAATATAAATCTTCGATCTAATCGCCGGCATTCACATTAATTGAAAATTTATAAGAACATAATATAATGATAATAATAATAATAATAACTATATACTTAATACTTACTATAATATAAACTAATATTTAATATAATAGTAATCCAATACATCGTGTTTTGATAACGTACAATACAACTCTCGGTAGATGACGATAAGAACGAACAATACTGATAAATTCGTAATTTATTCCAGCCGCCGTACCTATGTTGGAGTGCGGGGCGAGGTTAACTGGTTTTTATCCGTTCATCATATTATTGTCGCGAACCGTGGCGTCCCGCCTGCCTATTAAGAAAACGTTATACCTGCATGTGTTGTTTCTGTCTTACTAACGTACATCATAGAAAATTTGCATTCAGCAGAACACATTTTGTAATTTTAGCTTTAATTTTAGAGTAAATTTATCTATTATTAAATTTAAAGGTATTATCTAGAAAATGTCATATTATGCTTTTATTGATATTATGGTTTTAAAGTGAGTTATAGTTATATAAAATACTATAACTTTAAAATGTTCAAAACTCACTTTAAAATGTCACGTCAAAATGTGTTCTGCTAAACGCAAATTTGCTATGACATACGTTAGTAAGACAAAGACAACATATTATGCAGGTATAACGTATTTAAAATATTAGGATTTAAAAATGATTTTGGCTGAATACAGTGTTGGAAAAACAGACGTTCAATACGGGTTAATATTTATTTTTTATAAAATTTTTTTTACGTAAAAATTGTGAAATGTTTTAACCTATAAATTATAAGCAAATAAACAATATTTACTGACAGACGACAGTTTAAACTAAATCAAAAATTCTCAATTACATGTAAATTGAATATTTTATAAATTTTTAACTGCAAAATAATTTTTTTAATTGTCAAAATGTGATCTTTAAATTTTTACAAAAAAATGTTTGCTTATGTATTTTTAATTTCTTTAAACTGATATTGTAACAATGTGTGAGGAGTCTTGTATTAAATTTTCAAGCTTTTTAATTCAACAAAAAAAATCAAGTATAGCAAATTTAAACAATGCCATATGGTGTACATTTAGCTATAAATGAAAGTGTACTAAAAACATTTGAAAAAACGGTTGACGTCTATTCTGTATTAATTTACGTATACCATAAAAATAAACATAAATTTAAAATTTCAGTAATTATTGTATATAGGTACCTTTAATACCTCCTAGGAACAATTAATAAACTATAAATCATTAAGAGTGTAACAATTATAAGTATAAATATGTTACATGACACTTTTATAGTTATATGTATAAATACGAACTCTACTGCTGACCAATACATTAACACACACACACACAAATATATATAAGTGTAAGGCCTATGACCAAGAGACTGGATGTATAAGTAGTTCAGTTCACTGTACACCTTAGACCTAAAATATATACTATACTACTACGCAGTGTCGTAGCTATTTGTGTGCCCCGGTGCAAATTGGTTTAGATGCCCCATAAATTGAAACGCTATTACAGTAGGGTCTCGATAATCCGAACACAGGCTAATCCGAAAGACGCGGTAATCCGAACGAGCTTGAAAATTATCGCATCGCTGGTATTTCCCAATAATAAAATTTGTCGATTATGTTAGAACATCGCACGTGTACGTCGTTTAGATATGAGATGTTAGATATGAACGTTGATTACGTTTGTCAGTTGTGTGTCGATTGTGTGTACATAAAGATCGTACGTATTTGGAACATTTATTTGCGTGTTTTTCTTGAAATGGCTCCACGTAAGCATGTTACATTAAAATTACAGGATAAGTTAGAAGTAATAAAGTTAATTAATAAGGGGACCAACTACAGTGCCATCTCAAGACAATTTGGTATAGGTGTATCTACCATCAGTGATATTAAAAAGAACAAGGAAAAATTAGAGAAGTTTGTCAGTGAAACGGAAAACGGTCCAGGTAAGCGTAAGACGTTAAAACAACCAGAGAATCCAAATGTTGAGAGTGCAGTTTTCATGTGGTTTATTCAACAAAGACGTTTACACGTTCCAGTGAGTGGTGAAATGCTTTGTGAAAAAGCACGATCTTTTCATCGCCAATTCTCAAAAAATAACCATGCTTTTAATGCGTGCAAAGGTTGGTTAGACAACTTTAAAAAGCGTCATGGGATAAGGCGTCTCAAAATTTCCGGTGAAAAACTTTTGAGTAAAGAAGACTCCATCAAACCGTTCCAAGAAGAATTTGAACAACTTGTCATACAAAAAAAATTTAAAGCAGAACAAATTTACAATGCTGACGAATCTGGATTATTTTGGCGAATGTTGCCTGACCACACTTTAGTGTCATCTACAGAAAAGGCCGCTCCCGGTAGAAAAATTATGAAAGAAAGAGTCACTTTTATGCCTTGCGCAAATGCGACGGGCATCCATAAACTTCGTTTACTTGTTGTAGGAAAGGCTCACAAGCCTCGCGCATTTAAATCGGTTACACTTCCTGTGTACTACCGAGGGCAGAAGAATGCGTGGGTTACAATAACTTAAATTACAATAAAATTGTTGTTTTTATTAAGTCATAGGTAATCCGAACAAATCGGTAATCCGAACGACCCCTTTCCCCAATCTCGTTCGGATTATCGAGACCCTACTGTAGTAACTAATGAGGCTCATTAATCACTACAAAGTCCTCTAAAACATTTTAGTTTTGACTTTTAAAATTGCACTTTTACCCATAAAAAGTGTTTATTCCAACATAAAATTATATTAGTTAATTTAGGTATTTAGTATGAAACTCAGTAGATTGCCATTTTGTTAAACATAAAAGTAGATATCAAACGGTAAAAGTTTACCTGTAAATTGTAATTACTTAATTAAATAGCCATTTATAGTGTATCATTTATAAATACATATATTACAATAAATATATGCAGACAAACAAATTTCATATAATTTAATGTTAATTTTCAGTACGTGTTTGGACACCGTTGCGTCCACACGTTTATTACGCGAAACGTCTTAATTAGCTCCCGATAGCAGTATCGTCGTAGCGAATACGCCGAGCAGTTGGTAATGTATATTCTCTAATCTAATCACTATATGACACAATGTACACTAACATGTACCCGAATAGCTATTAACCGCCACACACGGGCGATAGCCCGTTTAATATTTATACGTAAAATATTACGTACATCAAAATGAACTCTAAAGCCAATACTTCTAATTCAAATGATACACAACAGTCAAACACTCCGAAAAAATATAAAGTTCCTCCACTCATAATAAAAAAAATGCAATGGTTCACATCACTATTCTGAATGCACCAAAGTACCAGAAACACCGCCAAATTGTGTTAACTGTAACGGAACACATCCGGCTAATTACAAAGGTTGTACTTACTTCAAAAATATTAAAAACAAAAAAACTAATAACACACAAAAAACTACAGTAACCAAAAACGAATCTACAACAAAATCAAACACAATAATAAACGCAAACAACCCTCACCAAAAAATATTAAATCCAACGACATATGCAGAAATAACTGAAGAAAAAACAAATGCTAATCAAACTACACAAAACATCACAAATCATATATTCACAGAATTTCCAAATGAAAATCTACAAAAAACAATTACACAATTTATTGAAAACATTCTTCAAAAAATACAATCAATCATAAGCTCCATTTTCAACTCTACAGATAACAATAATCAGACCACTGATAACTTACGTCTGTCCTGTATGGGCTGCTGCCTCAAAAACTAAAATAAATAAAATCCAAATCTTACAAAATAAATTCTTAATGATATGTCTCAAAGCACCGTGGTTCATGAGAAATCGTCAGATCCATAATGACACAGGAATACCCCTTATAAATACATGGATTAAAACCCAATTTAAAAATGTCCACGCAAAACTAAAAAACTTGGACATTGCACGTCATTACAAAATAGGAAAAAAAACGCTTAAAAACGTCTGCAGCCTCGACTTCCCCAAGACATTCTTTTAACAGACTCATCATCAGAAAATGAAGATTATTAATTTACTAAACCTTATATTTATTATTATATTCATATATGTTATCACATTATTATCACCCTCACTGTTAATAGTTGTGTCATTAATTAACTTATAATTATTTAAATTTATAACAAACATATTGTAAACAATTGAAAAAGTTGTAATAGCACTAAATGTGCTGAAACATTTTATAATTATAATAAATGAAAAAAAAAAATGTTAATTTTATTAAGTTAACGTCTAAAATATTATTAAGTATCCACATTATAATAATAATAACTAGACTATAATATAATCTAATATTATTATGTATTCACTATTTAAAATTACTAGATCACTAATGTTAATGATTGTAATATATTATACCTACTATAACACATACACAATTAAAACAAAATACATGCTATTATCTTATAAAAACGAATACATAATTTAAAGTTTATTTTGTACAAATTTCAAAAAAACAAATTAATTGGAATACACATTATTAATAATTGTAGGTATGATGGCTACAACATATTTTTTTTTATACTATTTGGTTTAAAAGCATCGATAAATATCTATATCAATCTTTATAAAAAAAAAACTACAAACTTAAATTTTGCTTTGTAAAAAATAATAATAATAATATAATAGTTTTAAATAATTATCAAAATTATATTTGTCGTAAGTCAGATATTAACTATTATTATTAATACTAATTGTACTAAGTTAAGAGGATGCTGTATCCCCATGTGTTGTCTCTGTCTTACAAACGTACATCATAACAAAATGTCGTTCAACAGAATACATTTTATACTGTTAGCTTTAATATTAGAGTCAATTTACCTATTATCAAACTTAAAGATAATAAGAATATCTAAGGCATCTCATAAGCTTTTATTGATATCTTAATTTTTAAGTAAGTCATAGTTATGTAAAATATTAAAACTTTAAAATGCTCATAACTTGCTTAAAAATTAAAATATCAATAAAAGCCTATGAGATGCCCTAGATAATATTATTACCTTTAAGTTTGATAATAGGTAAATTGACTCTAATATTAAAGCTAACAGTATAAAATTGATTCTGCTGGATGCAAATTTGCTGTCTTACGTTCGTAAAACAGAGATAACACATGCGGGTATGACGTCCTCTTTAAGTCGAACTCGTGTCTCATGCTAATGGTACTAAATGTAACTATTACCGTCTACGCGTAAGTTCTACTTATATAATAAATCGATTACTAAAAAGATCATTATATTATTCATCACCTCGTATTATTTTATTTTTTCTTTGTTATATAAATATTTTTGTCACATTATCAGGTAATCGGTAGGGCCCATTCAAGATCAAGTGCCCCGGTTCATGCACCGCCTACACCGGTGGTTTTTACGGCACTGCGACTACGATAAGGTCATATATTATAGAACATAATTATTATAAGTATCGTTATTTATATTTTATAAGTCTTTAATACATAATAAAGGTTAATAATAACTGAAACTGAATCCTAGTTATTTACATTACATTTAAGATTCCTATATCTACCCCAGGCTACGGTAATTATATCTATATTCCTACGACTCTCCCTAGACATATCTTATATTTAACTGGTCATTCCTCGACCACGTTACAAGAGTTAAGACATATTTTTAAATATTTACAAATGAGGAAGTATAGAACAAATAAAATATACATAAAACAAAATATAGTATACTAGGTACTGTATACAAATTTAGATATATAAATAATAAATATTATACAATAATATACAATTAACTAATACTTAATAGTTAAAATAAAGTAGGTATACACGTATAACTTACTTAGCTTATAGTGTAAAAATGTTAACTATAAACGCATACAAATAAATTATATATTGAAATAAGTACTTATATTCTGTATAATGATATAATATTTTCTAAAATCACATTCATTTATGTACGAGCACACGGAGTTTTGTTGCATTTTGGCAATCTTTCCTCCCAATATTATTTGTATTTAAACATTTATTACACTCCATAAATTTTAGTTTAAAACAGTAAATGTACTATATTATGTATAGTGATTTTTACAAGAAGTACTTTTGATTTGAAAACCGAAAAGTGTTTATTAATTTTCTTTTCTGCACTAGACATAAGTTGTTCTAAGATTTTTTTCTCAGTCATTATCTTAGGATATTTACTTTTGAATAAGTTTAAATACAATACAATCACTTTTAAATATAAATAATGCAAAATAAATAATAGAACATGTTTCTATAATGATACTTCAAGTGAGTTTGGGATCTCGAATAGTTGAATCGGAATCAGATGTTTTTTGTTTATCGCTATCAAAGTTTGATGTTTTATTGTATCTGTAAGTATTTATGAAATTCGTTATCATGTACTTCGCAATTATTACATGTTGATATACATTTCATCAAGCTATAAGAACATATATGGCTAAAAGTCCAGGGCCTAAAATAGTGTGCAGTATGACACTGTTGGTGTTAGTACGAAATTGTTATAGTGCAGCACAAAATGAAAAAGTGTTTGATTATTTTAGTGTTATGTTTAGATTTTGATAATTCCTTCAATTAACCATATAGTTAAAATTTTAATTTTAATGTGTGGTTATATTATTAATTTGATATATTAATATACAAATATATCTGATAATACCATTACAATTTTTAACTTATATTTTATTTTTAGACAGGGAGAACTCATATTAAATTAAGTGAAATTATAAAATAGTGTAGTACGCAGTTTCATTTATTTTAGGCCCTAGCTAAAACAACAGCGAAATGGTTCGGGCAGTAGGATTTAGATTATACCAATTTTTTTTGTCTCGTGATTGAAAATAAGTTTTCTAGAGCATCTTGTGTTAAGAGATTGGTAAGTAAAAAACCTCTTTTTCCGGTCGAAAATTATTTATATCAGTTTTTTCATATAGTATATAGTTGTAAAATAGCTACAGTTGCTCAAATAATTCCTGTAAAATAAGGTGGGAGACATCTTTTTAGTCTATTTTTACTACATTTTTGAATAATAATCTTGGTTTATTTAAATTATCAAATTCCAATCTATTTCTAGTATACTCATAGGCTTTTTGTTTAGGTTTGGATCAGTTAGATTTTTTTACTGTTTGCCGAATCAAACATTTTGTTAACAGCATCAATAAACTCAGAAGTATTTATTGCAGAAGTAGATTTAAGTTGTTCGGTTGCCACGCATGTCTTAATTGCTACATTTACAGAATTAGTAAAAAGTTGTATTTATAATCAATGGTTAAAATGGTATTATTTTATCATAATATTTGATGTTATTACATGCATAACAAGCATTACAATAAACTAATTAATAATAATGTATCGAGTGCGTTAAAGCCGTTAAAGCCTAAAGGTCAATCAATAATAAATCGAATATTGTATAATGATGTACTTAGTATTGCAACCAGTTTATACTGTCAGTCAGACCCACGTACCACATAATAGGTGCATATAATAGTACCAATGGACGGTTGACAGGAGGTAAAGTAGCTCCATTATATACGCCTTCCAACTTTAACACATCGTATTATAGCGTTTTCATAGTGATCAGTATGTCAGAATGCCGATTAAATGTGTCCAGAAAGCTTTTGGTATCATGGGCATAAATATTGGCGAAAGGCCCCAAAATAGCAAGTAATAGATAATTAAGTCAATATACGTATTACTACAAAGAATTGCATAATATCAAAATGCTGCATTATACGTATTTTACACATAAAGTATATATTTCGACTGACGACAACAACCATAAATAGTTAAAGTATTAACCAAATATTAATTATATCAGTATTTTTTATACATAGTATAATTTTCAAAATATTTTAACTTTTTTTATTCTTTTTATAGACATTTGACACTTTTTCTATAATTATCGATGGAAAAAAATTTCACTTAGTTGCAGTGAATTAGAAAATATATTAAAATATTTTTCAGAATGTAATATTATAGCTATTTATAATTATAAACATAACAGATACATGGGCATAATTTTTTTTATAAGCATTTCAAATACAAATTTTTAAAATCATGAAAACTTTCAAATAAATTTTGATATAGTTAAAAAATGAATAATATGATCAATTTTTATAGCTAAGACATGACAATTTATTGAAAATACATTTTAAAGAACGTTTAATGATAAAATAAAATTGTATTTAACTTTTAAGTCGGGGACTAATTGTCCGAGTATAAAATTATGACGGTGACCAATTGTCCGCATACGACATTTTTTTCGCTCGTGAATGCGATCAATCAATAATTTCTGTGCTGTAGTGCGCGCGAATTGCGATCAACGTGTTTGATTTGTGCCGTTTTACCTTCAATTATTTTTATATACGTGTAATTATTCATTGTTTTTCGTTATTTTTTTGGACAGGTTTTAAAAACACCAATATAATAATACATTTAATTATTTTTTTAAATTTTACAAATTGCATCTAGACATCTAGTCATAGTTACATGAAAATATGAAATTATAAGTAGCTGTTCCTTGTATTTAATTTTTTCTGTTGGCCCAAAATTCTAATTCAACTATTTGAACTGAACTATAAAGTTTGACTATTATAGTTTTAAATCCCCCTAATATTATTAGTAGACTATACTAATACTAAATAAACTATATCGTCTGATAATTTTTCACTAATAAATAGACTAATTTTATACATAAAAAAAACCTACGGAAATATGCAAGACAAATTACATAAAATATGGCTTAACACAACGGACATTAGATGAATATTTGACAGCTATTGCTTACACAATAAAATTATTTTTTAACTTTTTTATATTTTATTAATTGCATTACATTTGTAATGAATTTTTTGTAACATTGAAAACGTTATTCAATATACAAAAATAAATCCATGTCTATTTTACAGCTTTTGTTTAACATTTTTAAACGTTTTTGATTATTACGCTTTTGATCAAGGTTTTCAAAAACGTTATTTTTCTATATTGTTTCCAATTATTCAATTTTATTTTTCTAACAAAAGTTTTATTACAAACTAGTCCAAACATTATTTAAAAATATTCATAATCTGTTTTTTTAAGAATGATTTTATTTTTTAGTGTTAAAACAAGGGTGACTTGAAACATACCAAAACATGTATAATTTCTTTTATATTTATATATTGTTAAATCAAATGCTACAAAATTTTTTTCTATACTAAACTACTTAATTTTATTAGAGAAAGTAAAAAAATTATGTTACAACAATGATAATGTAAGTATTTCATTTATTTTTTTATATAATATTTAGGTTACCTATTGACTTCTTTAAGTGTACTAAAATATTTTTAAAAACCTTATTTGAGTTCCAAGTAAAACGTATGGTAGGTTAAATGCTCAAAAACATTAAAAAAACATTACTGTTCTATATCACCCGAAACTCAATGTGACAGAGATCATCCACTTTTTATTTTTTTTTTAACCAAGTTATGGTTAAATTTCATTTTTTTTTTTTTATGCAAATATAGTCATTTATACTATGCTCCAATACTAGATTTTTTTCAAATTTAAAAAATTAATATTAAAGTTGTAGGAGCCTGGAAAAGTGTTAAAAATCGTGTTCATTTCACTCGTGTTATATAGTAATAACGAAACAGTTTGTACTTAAGGTGACGTTACGGTGTGGCTTCTCTCACTCCTAAACTTTCATAATTGCTAAATGAAGCAACCTGTATAATCTATAAACCTTGACGTTTATCTACATTATAATCGTCATTTTGTTTTTATATAATTTGTTTAGGTATATTTTAAGCTTTTTTTTTTTATCATATTGGTGATATTGAAAATTTGTATTATTATTATTATTACTACTAATGTTATTATAATAAAGAAAAAATATAAGATATAAAGCAACGTAAAACCTCGTGCGTAAGATCTTCGAGCAAATGCACACTGGCTGCTGGTAATATTATATTAGTGAACATATTATTTAATTATCAATCAAAGATTAATACTTATCATTAAATTATACAGCCGATGGGAAATTAGAATAACCTGGGCCGCAGTTTATATACATTCCAAATAATACTTATGTACCCGAACGCAATTTACTTATGTTTTAAAAGTACATTGGTCGCAATTTACATTGTATATGCAGTGCTGTAACTAGCTTTATGTGCGCCCTTGGCAATCAATATTATAAATTTATAATGAATTATTTATTTTATATATACAATTTTATGCTTGGAAGGAGAATGGAGGGTTATACATAATACTTAAATACAGTTATATTTTAATTTAAAAATTATATTATTTGTATTTAAACATAATAATATATTATTGAAAATTTTATATTACATACTAAGTATTATTATTTTACATTATAAAAAATAAATCGGATGTTAATGATGCAGCTTGGAACTTAAAACATTCTATCTCAGAACATAATTTAGTTGCATCTAAGTCTTTAGAGCATTTTAACGCGAGGTCAACAGAACATTTTTTTAAATATTCAGTGGACCATGATTGTAGATTTTTGCCTATTAAGAATGAAAAATCGGAAACAACACTATTTAGTTTTTCAAAACGCCATTGAATTTGAGATATAATGCTATCAAACACCATATTGCATTCTCGTTCAAATTCTTGTTTTGATGTAAGCATATACCCTTCATCTTCAGTTAGTTCAGAACTCATACGGTTCTTCTTACGTTTACGTGTGTCTGGAAAATCTGATGGCAGTTTTAGTTTATTCGCTAATATATTTGATAAATTTATTGTATCACTATATTTTTCTCGTATGTCTTGTAGTAATGATAATAAACCTTTTATCATATTAGTTTCTACATCAATAGAAACCCCTTTATCTTGTAGGCTACAATTTACTCGATCAATAGCCATTAATACATTATTCCACATATAAAGTAAACAAAAAAATTTGAAATTTATTTGTTTCAATATAATTTTTGCACTGGTTGCAGTTTCTTTATTCAAATTATCATTTGTCGATATTTCTAATAAAATATTATAAATCTTTTCAATATTATAAATTCGTTTTTAAGATGACCACCTAGCTACCTAACTGAAATACCAATTTATATGCAATAATAAAATATATTATGCCTATAACTACGCAACGACGCTTTCTCGATTTATAACAATATTATGTATTACATTATATTATAATATTAGATACTATCTATGTAATGTGGAAACTCAATTAAATTATAGAGAGAAAAATTAATTATTAAAGTAGATAAATAAAAACGCGAAAAATAAAAACCTACGATTATTTTTTGTATAGTGTACAGACAAAATAGTGATATGTAAAATTAATAAAATTAAAGGCAAGAAAATATAAATTCTGTACTTACTCTTAATTCTTATAATTTATAATAAAAATTAAAAAATATCTGTATCTGTTGTTGAATAGTATTGTGTTATGTACACTGTTGAGTGATAACTAAGTAGTGAGTACCGACATACAATATAATGACGTTTGAGGTTTGACAAAAATATTCCCAACGATATTTAATATTAATTTATAAATTTAACAATAATATAATAACACGTTTTTATACGGGCAACTATGGGCCTGTGGTGCACACGTGTATTACTATAATTGTTATTATTGCCTTCATATCAATTATTATTACGTGTTTTTCACGAATATAATAAAACCAAAAATATCGTAGTATGCGAAAGTAATAAAAATACCCATATAGCCATATAGGTAAGTTCTAAAATCGTGTTTTCACTTTATTAAAAACTTAATGACTATATCTGTAAAATTATACATTTTTATAATTTTAATAATAATATTATTTAAAATATTATAATTTTTAGTATTTATATAATATAAAAATTGCGCCCCCAGCGCGATCATTTTAACCCAAGAACACTAACTATTCGCCGATTCGACGAGCAAGGTTAATTTAATTCCCATAATTTCTAGTATATTAATAGTACACATTGTTATGACACACGTATCTCTCAACAATGTTGTTGACATTATTTTATGATAAAATGTGATTACCTACTAAGATTGCTTGGGAATAAAAAACGTAACACAAACACAAGATCGACCGACTGAAGAAGAACTGTCAACTAAAAAAAGAAAAGTTTGTAGCTTCTGCGACTACAAAAAAAGGCGAATGACTAAATCACAATGTTCTACATGTCAAAAACACATATGCGGCGAACGCCAAATTATAAAATGTCCACATTGTAATAATGATTAATATTTACTTAGTAATATGTATTTTTAATTACAATTTTTTTTTTTCAATTTGATGTTACTAAGCATATTGTTATTTTAAAAAGTATATGAATAAAGATTATAATATAAACTGAAAAATAAATACTGTAATTTGAACATAATATTTATGTGCATTTATATTATATTCGTCGATTTGATGAATGGTTAGTAATCACGGACTAAAAATAAGGTTAGTGTTCTAGGGTTAAACTGCGCCCTTGGCCACCGCCTACCTTGCCAATGGCTAGATACGGCACTGTGTATATGAATAAGACCTTTTTTTGGAGACGCAATTTACCGACTTCGATAATAGGTGATGAGTCATACTGATGACTGATGAATGATAACCGATAGATTAAATAAATATTATTATTATTATTATTATATGAAAATTGATTAGTAATCAAGTATTTTGATTTATAGTTTTATGTTAATTTAAAAAAATTAATTATATCGTGGTAATTTTATCTGTTATATATTATATAAGTATGATAATACAATATGGTATAAGATAATATCTAATATTATATTATTATAAATTTATAATCGAAGTTCCATCAATGGGCGCTTCACCTCTCATATTCTTCTAATTTTATACTTGTATCATTACCACTTAATTTTCTCATCGTATACTTTTAAAATATAGATTGTATTGATTGTAAATAAACCTTCTTTTGAAAATAAAAATATTATATTATATTTTCGTATTTTCAACTTTTCAAGATAAGTACCAACATAAGTAAGTCCAATTTATAATGTGCCGATAACTTGACTGCAGTCAATAATATAATTATAAATTATGTAAACCGATATGATAGAGCCATATTTGCTGTACAGAAGTACATTATTACATTATTAGTACATATATTTATTTACAAATAAATTATATTTTAAAATAAAATGTTCGTACCTGCAATATGTTTATTGTTTTATTTCTTGTAGAGTCGTATACGTTAATATCATATTATTCAAATCCCTATATCAATAAATTAATTTTTAATAATTTTGTAACTAAATAAAAATAAATAAATAAGCATTAAAAAAAAAAAGTACCGGAATTAATTCCATAGTTCTAAAATATATTTTATATACTCGCCTTAAAAGTTACAATACGTTAAATGAACTCATTTTTATAATCAATAAATAAAAATAGACTGATATAGCTTCATGCTTAAATGTACACATCATATAAGAAAAGTGTATAATCCGATCATCTGATTTATTTTAATAAATAAATTAAATTGTTTGTCAAACTAATTTGTTAATACAATTATAGATACATGAATCATGATCATACACCTATAGAATAGTTATTGTTCAATGTCCACACTCTTTAGTTTTTATACTTCAATAATTAAGTTATTTATTTTTGGAATTTTTCAATATATATACTTGAATACCACATATTTTAATATTTAGATTTATTTATACTGCTTTATGGATGTTCAGTCATGTTAGCTACATTTTTAAAAATTAAAACTATTTTACTTTACGAAAAATTGTCAAGTCGATAGTTTTTAATTTTTATAAACATATTAGATGCATTAAATTCAATTAGATAATTACTACTAAAATAAACAGCTTCTAAGTTATTAAGGCATTTTAAAGATTATTAGAAATTATGGAATGAGTAATAGTGTTATAAAATTGCAAATAAATCATTTTTTTTTTGCATTATACAATTTAATTCTAATCGTTTAAATATTTAAATTATTTTATAATTTATTTTAAAAACAAAAAGTTAAATTATCTGTATACAATAATGTAACTTATAAATTAAAATGTTTATATGAAACTAGTCAAATAAATGTTAAAATGTTATCTGGTATAGTTATATTTATTATAATGGGTCAAACATTCTCTTAACAAAAATTATTCTTAGTACTAAAAGAGATTAGAATAAAAAAAAATAATGAATAGCACACTTTTAAATCATAGGTCAATAATGATAATAATTAAGATTTTTGTAAAGAATAAATTGAGATTTATATACCTAATCTTTGATAAAAATGATGTAGTCCAAAGACCGCAATTATTACAATCGTTCAGAGTAAAGGGAAAAAACTCACATAAACAATTGAAATCATAATAAAAGTAAAGGCATAGAAAATTTATTTAAACATTAAACTAATCGGATCTTTAAAAAACTCTGTTGAAAAATATATTAAATTAACAAAAAATATAAACTTAAAAACAATTCTTAAAAAAAAAAAATTGGTAAGTATATAAATTATTTAATTTAAGTTTTTTTTTAATTGTATGCTTGATGGTTGATATTTTGGCACTTTTAATAACTAAATTTATTCTCTTGACTGAAGTTTATGAGATCAAAATTTGTGTAGTAGTATTTTTGCATCAATTCTGTGTTAATTGGCGTTTCAACACTAATTGTATTACAATGAACACGAAAAGTCCAAATGGAGAATTTGACGGATCTGTAGCACTGGTAACAGGAGGCGGACAAGGACTTGGTTTCGCAATAGTCGACGAGTTACTAAAAAATGGAGCATATGTAAGTAACAGACTATAATAACTTATGATGATGCATCGATAGCAGATAAATCCTTCCAATCTGATATACATTCTAAAGCTACTACTATAAACTTAAAAAGTTCAATGAAATCATGAACAGCATCGTATCTTTGCAGCCATCAAGTTGCACAAAGAATTTTTAATGTTTTTATTTTTTTAATGAACATCACTGTTTTTGATAGTAGATAATAACACATGATTTCATTTAGGAGTATTGAAAAAGTTGTATAATTTTTCAATAATACCTAAACAATTTCTTATTGCTTTTATATTGCTTGCAGTAGATACGGCTAAATTTAGCGAATTAGCTACACAATGCACATAAATTGCTTTAGGGTATTTGACTCTAATATGAGCTTGCACACCTTGAAATTGGTCCAACATATTACTAGCTCCATCATATCCCTGACCATATAAAAATTCACAATCAATTCCACAGCTCATTAGACCTATAAAAAGATAAACTCAATAATAATTAACAAATATAAATAAATTTATTCTTTAGTAAAATTTACCATTTAAAATCGAATCAGCAAAGTGTTTTCTTGTCAAACTATGTATTTCCATAAATTTAAAAAAGTACTAATTCACATTGTTTTGTTCATCAATAAATCTTACAAAAAGAACAAGTTGATCAGGAACAGATATGTCAGTAGTTTCATCTGCTAGAACACTGAAACATTGAGAATTGTTAACTTTTTTTACAATTGTTTGTAAGATTAAATTTCGACGTGATGAAATAATCATTATATGAAATACTCATTTTGAATTTGTGGTATTATATATTTATTACGACCCTCTGATTTTAATATATTAGTTAAATATTCATTTCCTTTACATCTATATAATAAAATTGACCCAAAATTGTCTTGGTTCAATATTTCTTAAGCTGTAATATAATATTGAGTTACAAAGTGTACTGTTTATATTTATGGAACAAACTTAATAATAATAATAATTTAAATAATAAGTAAGAACTGAAAATATTTCCAGTGCCCTTATGACCCCTTAGAGCAATTTCTTGGGGACCACATAAGGACAATACACTCAATTATAGGAATAAGACGTTTTATATTAGCTTTTATTTGTTTTAATCTGGTTCAAATAATTTTAATTGACATAAAAGTATAAAACAAATAATTTCTAACTTCTTACAACATACCTATTATTATCCAATTGATTAATTATTGATGGTTTGGTTTTGTAAACAATTTTAAAAAATGATCAGCATCTAAAGTGGATGATGATTCGTGATATATAATTTCTGAATGTTCATAAAAATTTCTAAAATAATCATTCAATTAGTAGATTCCTATCAATAAGTATTTTAAAAAATAATAGTAAAATATTATATTTATAACAATTAACAATAGGTTAGTAAAAGTAATAAAATACCTGTTAAGCTTTTTTCCATGCATCAAATGCTGTTTTAACAAAATATCCTAAAGGCTGGCCATTTTTTCCACCAACTTTAGCAAATAGAATACAATATCTACAAAAAGCACCATGGTTTCCTTCAGAGTATGCTCATCATTGGAATTCCTTAAACCATTTGTATTGAAATTGTAAACCACGTTTCTCATTCTTTTTAGTTAAAGGAAATATATAATTGGAAGGTTGTACCCACAAATTTGTAAGCACCTAAAATAATTATTAGATATATAAATATATTATATATGGATAGTTATAGTACAACTAAAAAGTAGGTAGGTATAATTGATTTTGTTTTAAATTTATAATATTATTGAAACTAATACCCAACTGGTAGTAAAGAGGTAAATTATGTATGTTGATGATAAGAAGGAATATCATATTGAAAATAAAATAATAAAATCAATTTATATAACAATAAAACTAAGCTTACCAGATGTTTATCAGCATCAGACAAATTTTTATTCATAAAGGAACCAATATCATTATTGTGACAATGAAGTATGTTTAAGTTTTTAATCTTTAATTTATATAAAAAAAAAATTATAAACATCTTTAACTTTAAAAGTCAATAGCTTTAGTTTATTTAATTTTATGAATAAAATAATATAATATAATATTGTATTTTTTAAGTACATTTAAAATACATGAATTATATTATTAAGAATTTAAAACTCTTAATTCTTACTTCAATTAAATGTATTTGATTTAAATTATTGTTTTTTTCAATTTCATATTTAGTATCTTTAGATAAGTACTGATCATTCTCAATTTCCTGTAAAATTTATAATTATAAGGTATTTATAGTCAATACCTATTAAAATATTTAAATAATTAGGTAATGCAATTCATTATATATATCTAAAAGTCCTAAATATTTAATAAATCCAATTGTATCATTCTCACCTCACTATTTCAGTAATATCTATATTTTTTTTTGGAAAAGATAATATTGTATTTTTTCTTTTTTTTCATAATTTTAAAAATTTCAATTGTTATAGAAAAATAAATAATTTTAAATTTAATAATAATATTATAAAAGCAATAAAGCATTAATAAAATAATAACATAATAACCGTCGAGCACTACGTGTACAATTGTATAAATACTATATTATATATACAACGTCAACGGTCAACCTCAACAATAATAACTACATAAAATAATGACTGTTTCGGAGTATTAGCTACAGTCACCAGTCGTTTCTTATTATCAGTATTTTCCATATGCATACTTATTTATAGATTTCTTTATATTAATTATATTATAGATAGAATTTCTATTTAATATATTTTGTCGTGATGTCAACAGGACAAAACACATAATCCCACAAATCAATAAATAAATATACATATTATAAATGCTTTTGGGGGATCTATCCCCTTCATCTCCCCTTAATTACACCCCTGTTTAGAACTTAATTCGGAAATTACATTTCATTTTTGGCAGTTTTAGCGAAAATAAAACGCGTATTTACATAATTATCGAGATATTATGATTTAATGTTAAAATCTCATTAATAAAAAAAAACGCGTATTTTAAAATAATTCGATAACACTGCCCGTGGCACACAATACACTAAACTAAAGATTTTATAATGGAAGTCATTATGTCTTATCGGCATCACCACACTATCGAGATCATCGTTAGTAAACATGATTATATTGATTAATTAACGTAAAGTTATAGTAAAGATAAATAAGTAATAAAGATAAGTTTATTACCTCGTTTACATTCAGCCCATTTTCGTGGCAGTGAACAGGGAAGTGGGCATGAAAGTGGGCAGCACGAGTATGTAAGCACGTTACTCGCGCTAACCTTGCTCCTCGCATTGACGCTGCCCGTCGCTCCCGTCAAGAGCGGTAAATTGAGCAGTGCAATCAGCAGGTTAACCGACAGCGCTAGCGCGATTGTGAGTTTATATTCTGCTTGAGATCGGTTTCAGCCCTTGCATTATCAAGGTATAATAACTAAAAAATAACAAACTAAAAACGTGCGTATAAGAACGACTTTTGCAAACTTTTTTACTTTCGTGCGTGTACATTGACTCGACATTGAGAGATGGAGGATGCTGAAATAATTACAGCCTCGGCACTCTGTCTGCTAAGTTTAAATAATTTTTTTTGGCTTTAAGTTCATCAATCGGAATAGACATGTCAAAACTAATTCTTTTCCACGCATCATGCACCTTATGTTTTAATTTATGGAATTTATCTTTTGTATCCCATATAACTCGTTCACCCTCATATAATTCTAAAAATTTTATGGTTGTTTCATTGCTCCAATCAGCTTGCATATTGACAATTTTAAAAAAATTATTTGAGCACCAAAATTTAAATAATAAAATGTAAAAAATACGCAAGTGTATATTCTTTGACACGCGTTTGGCGGCAACTGAATGTAAACACGCAATCGCGCTCGCGCTGCCGGCTAAGGTGCTATTATTAGCAGGGCAATGTAAACACTCACTGCCTACGATGCTGCCACAGAAGTATTTTGGGAATTATAACAGCAGCGCGAGGAGCAGCGGAAATGGCTGAATGTAAACGAGGCATATAATATAAACTACACGTTTTTCTAGTTTTCGTTAGTTGTGAAACCATCAATGCCTACCTATGGGTTTATATTGATGTTTATATTATATTTAAGGTTTTTTTTTCGATAAATGTGCATTAATTTTCAATTTTTTTCAAAATTTGCATTTATTCATAAAAATCCCTAAATATGCAAGAATATGCAAAATAAAATTGAAGTATCTGATTCTATGTCATACAAAACGAATTTAATACTGGATTTGTAATGTGTACGACTAAAAGAAAAAATATGCAAGTCATTAACATCCTAACTCTAATAATAAATAATAACAATAATTCTATTTTTTAGATTCTGAACGGAGTGATAAAAACATTTCTTATTTTACTATAATTTACACACGAATAACTATAGCTACTTGACATTTTCATTCTATACATGATATAAATTTCTACAACATTTTTTGAGTTATTTATGGACTTTTTAAATTTTAAATTATTTTTTTCATAAAATTCGATAAAAAACATAACGCTCGGTCAAAAAGCTTAAAAATTAATACAAGTATCCTCATAAATCGTTTATACTGGAATAAAAAAATGTTCACCGTACAGAAACGCATAAATTTTCCATGAGTGTTTAAAGGCGAAATACGAAATTGGATATTTACACGTAAAATACTGATTTCTCGTCAAACAGTTTTAATATATTTTTGGTAATTAAAATATTTTTAATCTTAGAAGCAAAAGACGTATACAAAAATTATTATTTTCTATAGGTACACAATAAAGTTTTCAAAATATTTAGAATTTATTTAAGGTATAATAGTAATTTATAATGATCTGATTTGAACAAAATTCGATATTTAAGTAAACAGTAACGCATTTTTTTATATTGTAATTCAAGAATAGTTTTCTCATTGTAATAAATTAATAACAAGATTGACATAAATTCATCATGTATCCATTAACTGAAATCAAAATATAACAATTTTCAATTTTGTAAATAATTCTAATTATCAGATAATAAGAAATATTTTAATAGTCATTTAGTTTAATTTTAGTATTACAATAGGTTGGTGTTATTGTGTAAAACAAAATTCATTATAATAAAATATACGAAAAAGTTTAAAGTTCTCACGAATTATTTTTCGTTATTTATCTTTAAAAAAGTAATTTCATCCAAATTTAAACTTCAAATGTCTATAAAAAATAATTTCTTTTATATATTTATTAGATTCTATGGTTTCAGTATGAACTACTAATGAGTCAATGAGGTATCTTAAATTACAATTTCAAAACGTAGTTATAAAAAAAAAAGTTTTTATGAATTTCCAACTACAAAAAGTTGAAGAATTTCGTGATTTTGAAGAATTATGTAAACATTTGAACTTCAAATGGATATACAATTGTAATTATATATTTTCTTAATTTTTATACTGATACAAGAAAAAATTATCTGGGATCTTACATTAAATTTCCAAAAAATTTAACCTAGTGAATAATTTTTACCTGCATTAATAAAAAAAAACTTAATTAGAAGTTCAATTTGAATTACTTACAATTTTTTTTTAGATTCATAATTACATATGTAAATTGTCTAAATAGCTTATGATGCAATTTTTCATATGTCTATTAAAACTTGTTGCTTATATATAAACTATAAAATAACTTTTCATAATTTATGTTAAATCATCTTAAATATATTATTTATTATCATTCAAAAATAATTTTACACGAACATTTTCTTGCTATTTATTTTTTTCAAGGTGTCACTATTAGATGTTAACGAAGCAACAGGAAACAAAGCGATCAGTGAATTAGAAATCAAATACAAATTGTCTTCAAGTAGATTATTATTCATAAAGTGCGATGTTACCAATAAAATTGAATTCGAAGGTAAATATTCTTTTCAATATTTTTTTTTTATGTAAACATAATAAATTACAATTTATATAAAACCCAGAACATTAATTAATTTTTTCATATGTTTATTTTTAGACTCTTTTAAGAAAACTATTGAAAAGTTTGGAAAAATAAATATTGTTGTTAATAATGCTGGTATTATGAGCAAGTATATCACTTCGTGGGAGTTAGCCATCGATTTGAATTACGTAAGTAGGTAAACACATATTTATTAGGTATAGGTACTTAAATCGTGTATCAGTAATATCTTTGTAGTTCCATAATATTTTTCAGTTTAGTTTAATTAGCAATTTTACTTTTAATAAGGATGATCGAAAAACATAATAGAATAGTTCTAATTGTTTTATTATTTTTAGTAATACCAGATGAATGTTTTTTATATCGTTATTATATTATAGAAAGCAGTAGTCCATGGAACCATACTAGGTCTCAAATATATTGAAAACAAAGAGGATAGAAACTCTGCAATAATTAATGTAGCATCGATAGTTGGACTATCCAACACTGTCTTACCTATGTACCAATCGACCAAAAGAGCGGTTATTGATTTCACAAAATGTATTGGAGTGAGTATATCTTATTGAATATTTAGATTACTGGCAATTGCAAAGAACATTTATTATGACTAATTTGTTTTTAATATAAACCAAATTTTTTGCGTTTCAAGTGTCCGTTCAATACAAATGCAAACGGAAACAACGTTAGAGTTATGGCCATTTGTCCCGGCCCTACGTTTGACGGATTTGATGACAACATTGATGAGAAAAACTCTCTAGAGCACGAAATTAAGGAATTAATAATCAGTGGTGAAGAGACCCCAAATCCGAATAGAGTAATAATAATACAGAGGTAATGCATTCTATAAAATTATTACGTTAGTGTATTATAAGAATAAGTAGATACTATAAAAAAAGCTTAAAAAATTAAAAAATTTGTATTACAGTACTGACTACTTTAAAACTGCATTTATTCACATTATGAAAAACGGCCAAAGTGGAGATGTTTGGATAGCTGAAAATAAAGAGCCTCCGAGACTTACACATTTCTACACTCAATATTAAATATTGACTTCTAGTTGAATTTTAATTTTGTAAATACTATAAATTATTTAATTAGCTATGGAAAAAATGAATTATAATTATAAATGTGTACTAGAACAATCTAATAAAGTTTAATCACAACTATATAATATAATAGTAAATATTCTGTCACTTAAACAATTAAACATTATAAATGTTAATATTACAGTTGTAAGTGTTGTTGTAACTTATAAATAATATACTTAGATATCTTACAAGTTTTATTTTTTTAATTTAAATACCTAGTTTCCTACAATATGTATAGTGTATGCATTGAAAAATAATATTTTTTCTATTAATGTTTATATCTATGATATATTATTAAATATATTAGACTACAGCTTGTTTGTATACGTTTTTTATTTTTTACCTAAAAAATAGGAACTTGTTTGGGCACACAACAATAATAGTAACTCTAAAAATACAATCGGAAACAGGATTAAAAATAACATCAATCAATAAAAATATAAATAAATATCGCCGAAAGAAGTCATTAGAATCAGTTGAATATTGTATAAACTTATAGACAAAATATACATCTGGTGTGAAATAGACCAAATTAAATATTTGCAAATAATGGGAAACTGTTATTACAGAAAATAATAGACACATCATTTTTAAGATAAAATTAAATATAACATATTCCATGTATAAAAATTAACAATTATTAATAAGCAAGTATTAACCACATCTATGAACTGGATTGTATTTCACTAACTTTAAATTTAAAATAAATACTTGTAGATTTACTATTAAATTGATTTTTTTTCCTATTTTTTAAATAGTATTGATAATTTTTAATTTTAACTTTATAAAAGTATAAGCTAAATCTAATTTATTATCAGAAAATCACCCTCAAAGTTTAATATCAAACTTATACATACAATAAAAAAATAAAATACACATCATTATAAAATCAGCACATTTGTTGTTCTGCTTCAAGGATATGGAAGATTAAAGGTTAAAAATAGTATAATATTCATAAATATTTGATATATTTGAACTATAACATCCTCCGAAGTTGTTTCCTATAAAACAAAAACATCTTTCGACATCTGTCACCAATACATATTTGAATCATTAATATAATTGGATTTGAAATTCTAACGCTAGTATAGAGTCGTTCAACTTATAAAGAATTTAAGGAAAATCAAAAATTTAAAATTCTAGTAATATTTTAGTTATTTAAAAATGACTAATGAGACTTCAATAAGCATACTTTTTAAGTTCATTATCAGTATTGTTACCAAACATTACTAAAGTCAGTTTACACAATACATATTAATTTATACCAGCATACCCAATGAAAACAATGTCGATTATGACTACAAAAATGTACATAGCAACTATTTATACAATATATTTTAAAACTAAACTATTGGTACCTCAATTATCTCATTTAAACAGGGTAATATATTACTTACACTAATCGTATTGTATGATGCCGACTTGCTCACTCTCTCCTCACGTAGTCACGTATATATATAGTTGTTCACATTTAAGTCTTTGAAGTGACATATTATTACAATCTTTTTATAATTGTACACAATTTTTTTATTTTTAAAACAAAATATACCTTATTAAAAAAGGCTAAAAAGAAACAGTTATAAAATTTAATACATTCCAAAATTATTAATCAAATAAACAATTCCTACAAAATAATAGAAAATAATGTTTACAACTTACAGTATTGTTGTAATTAGTAACAAATACATAGCAATGGTAATTTAAAGTGTACTTTAAAAATGGAATCAAATGATACAATTTTAAATGTTAAAATATATCACTTGGTATTTGATAAATCTAAAATTTAAGAAAATGAGTGAGTATAGTTAAAAATTATAATAATTTTAAAATTCATCTTTTATATTTGAATTTATTGGTGATACAAATTTATTTAAACGTGATAATAAAGGCAGTTCACTCCAAAATGTATACTCCTTCTTTAATGGATTTTTTATAATTTTTGGTTGGACTGAATCTATGTGAAGTAAATCTGATTCTCCAATAGAAGTAAATACTGGCCAAGCTTTTCCATTATCCGTTCCATCAATAGTAGGTATTCTAGAACAAATAATTATTTTGTCAAAATGTGTATTTTTTTTAATTTTAATAGGTACCTACAAAAGTATACAAATTTAAATAATGAATGTAGTTTATTTTATCTTATTCAAAAATTGAATTATTTGATGACTATTAAGTAACGTATACTATAAACGTTATAAAATTAATTTTTAATTTTATTTTGACTTTTAAATATAACTTAAATAAATAAATATTATACTCACTTAGATGATGCAAACTTGACCCAAATATTAACCATGAGCTTTGATATTTCTATATCTTTGTCACCTAGTCCTTTGGGATTCAATGCCTTCAATGAAAACAAACTAATCAATTCATCAGCGTGACTTACTCCAAGAGATTTTTTACAATCGCCATACAATTGGTTGAATGAAAACTCATTTTCATAATCGAATAAATAAAAATATACTGGTGAAGTTAATTTAATGCTCATATCCATGGTACATGTAATAAAATGACCTTCTCCGATCATCTATAATTAAAAAATGCATTTCAATGTTTAGAAAATTGATTTATTTATAAAATTATATATAATATAATACTTTAACTGCATCCAAATGCGAATCGTTCTCTATTTTTCCCGATGGAAAATACTTTTCAATGATCCGATTACTAATTTCATCCATATGTTTAGACAATGACATATGTTTGTACATTAATAAAATAGACAACAGTCGATTCCTATCGGTATACAATTCCGGGTATAGAAAAGAAGTTTCGTTGAATAAAGCTAAAAATATGAATTAAAAATTTAGGAATAGATTATGGCATACCCGAAAATCAGCAACTTTTTCAATCACTTATCTATACTTTAATTAATAATTTATGATAAATAACTTTGTTTTGTAAAATCATATTTTATAGATATAATCAATATATTTTTTACTTACTTTAAAATCAAACAAATTAACCAAAGAAGATATAATTATACAATTGATCTATTTAAAAAGTATAGTATGAGATTTAAAGTGATGCATATGGCATATCAACAATAAACAATTGCATACAAGTAATCTTCTTATAATTCCTTAAACTCGGTTGAATAATGCTTTAAAGTTTAATTAAAATTGACCACGTATTTGAGATGCCTACTTTAAACTATTTTTACAATTACTTAAATATTTAATTTAAAATGAAGTAGCTTGTCAACGTTGATTTTTAGTTTTTAAAGCTGTTTTAATATTAACAATATGGGGGGGGGGTTTAACAAACAGGCGAAATTTTCTAGGTTAAAGATGTATTAAAAAATACTGTGATTATCTTTTATGGCTTCAAACAAACAATGAAGTAATTGAACAATTGAAAAGTAAAAGTAATTGTATCAATATTGATTGAATTGTTTCGCTATTAAGTGTTAAATGTTTTAAAATCTTTGAAATAATTATAATAATTTATTACCAACTCATTAGATATTATGTATAGCATTGAAGTATTCGATAATGAAATTAAAAGTTTCAAATTAATTTATGACTTGTAAATTATAAATGTTTACTGTGTTTGTATATTTTATTATTAAAGATTAAACGTGTAATATAATTACATTGTAAGCACATTAGTACTGAAAAACATTTTGTTTACTAAACAATAAAATAAAAAAGGCTATTATTGGCAGTTTAAATTTGTATTCCATAAGCAAAAAAATTTTACCATTTACACCTTTAATTCCTCATATTATTTTCTAACATTATTTAAATTTTAATATGTTTATAGCCAGGGACTAAAATGTGTATACACTGTACAGTATAAAATTAAAAATTGTGTAAAAGTAATAATAATAATCAAACCATGAAATTTTGAATATTTAAATTTTATTACTTATATTAATTACAACGTAACGTTATAGTACTTAATTATTATAAACGTTATGATTTTATTTTAAATTGAATTCGCGATATGTCTAGATGTCTAATGGTAGAGTAGAATTTAAAATACTAATCAATCTCGAATCTCGATTCTTGGCACATTGAAACCGACATCATTTCATCTTACACAAAATAAATAATTAATTAATCTAATACATATAATTATCATAGCATTTTAATGTTAAATTGATGGTTTATTTTAATTTTCAGTTGTAATCGATCTTGTATCAAATTTTCAAAAATGTTGACCAAATGAATATTTTTTAACAGCAATCATAGAAAAATAGTTCAAAAAAATTAAAATATTTTGTACATTTTATCGTACCATTCGTACTTATAACATATACTTTGTTTTAAGTCTTTAAAATCTCTACATAAAATATAAAATATAAATATTTTGTTCATGAATTCAAACTTTATAACCTAAAATAATAAACCCACATGTAATTAGTACATTGTAGCTAAAATACAAATCTAAAATTATGACGTATGATTTTCAGTCCAAATTACAAAATAACAAATATGAAGAGTAAAAATATTCCATACGTGACAAATTAATACAAAATTTAAACAATTTAAAAAATAAATTACAATTTACAGAACATTATATAATTAGTTAGAAAATAATTTTAAAAGTAACTATAAGGTAAATAAGTATTATCAATAAACTAATCTACATATTTTGATAAAATTCATAATAAATGTAAAAGTTTTATGTTTCCGCCAATGTTTTTGAATTATTATAAAATAAATGTATAATTATTCATTAAATAAATATGTAATTTTGTCCAAATTTGAAATATAAATGTTTATATTTTTAGTTTCAGTATGTATTTACCACGTATTAAATTTTATTTATTTTGTTTAAAAATTAAAAATTTTACACATTTTCATTATTTATAATTGATTTAGATACGAACATTTTTTTTCAAGAATATTTTTTTTTAATTACTTAAAATTATTTAAATAACATACTTTCAAAAAATCTAATAGTCAAATAAATTCGATGACTATTAATATCTTGTATTAAAAAAACTTGTTTAACTATAGTCAAGGCCTCTTAGATCTTCTTTCATCTATCAACTAAAAACCGGTTTCTGTACTCAAACTTGATAACAGTTATAGTGCGCAATAACTTGGCTTATGAAATATATACAATAAAATATATTATAGTTTTATAGTATTATATACTAATGTTTATGAGATCAATATAAAAATTAAAGCACTAATAAACAATATGGTGTTCTTTATTTTTCAGATTATTGTTTATTTTGAAATATATCCTCATTAATTAAAATAGTACTACAGTATAGTTAACGCATTGATATAAAATAAACCAAATTTATAGTAATTCTACTTACATGCAACAAATAGACCACCTTCGCCCGAATTCATACCTATAATAGTCGGTACAAAAGATTCTTGTTTAAAGTCAATGAATGGATGGTTACATAGGAACGATTCTTGATTTAAATCGCACGATTCAACCACAGGCGGAAATATTATACATGGATGATTAATCCACTCCTGTAACATAAACATTTTAATTTTACTTTAAGTATAATTATTAATTAGCATAATAAACAACCAATTTAGTGTATTACATTATTAACTATCACGTTAAAACAATAATATAAAAGATATGAGCATTTTTATAAGTAGAAATATTTTTTTTGTAATCGGTACTCCATTTGATGGTAGAACAACAATATAAATATACAATACAATAATGCGTGCAAAACAAAGATTGCAGAGACAGGAAAGATAAAGGCACCAATAGACCACAGAAAAATAATACTCACGAAAAATTTATCATGCAGTTCGACAATATAATTAGCTGGGAGTGGTTTTAAACAGTTTAATATTTCTTCGGATGTATTGAAATGACATCCAGCGATAGTAGCAACTGCTTCGGTACGCTTACGAATTAACCCAGGTGGAGAAACAGCCCAACGACACATTGGTGTACCACTCTGGAGTATGGCTTTATGGAACAGACCTTTACTCATCGGCGATAACAAGTGATAACCAGTACTGGCACCGCCCGCGCTTTCACCGAATATTGTTACCTGGCCAGGATCACCACCAAAATTAGCAATATTTTCTTGAACCCAACGTAATGCCATGACTTGATCTTTTAATCCATTGTTACCCGGTATCACGTCGTCTTCAGTGCTTATAAATCCTTTATAGTAACAAATTATAAAAATAACAGTTTATAGTTAAGCGTAAACAAATCTAACCAAATAATCCAAGTCTATAGTTTATAGATACAAAAACAACATCTTTATCCATAAGATATTCAGGTCCAAATAAGTTTGATCCACTATGACCAGCTAGAAATCCTCCACCGTGTATCCAAAACATTACCGGAAGTTTTCCATTAACATTTGGTGTGTAAACATTTAAATATAAACAGTTTTCTTCGCCAAGTATTAAGTGTCTAATTGACGGAAAAAAATGGTTATTTTGCGTACACATATTTGATTCTTTTGTGGCATCTAAAAAACCCTCCCACGAATCTACTGTTTCTGGAGGCTACAATAAATTATAAAATATTATTATCAAAATTTTACTGTATCTTATCAAAAATTCTAATAAAATTTACCTTAAATCTAAGTTCATCTATTGGTGGTTTTGCATATGGTATAGCGGTAAAAGAATAAAAATCTCGGCCATCTCTTGATTTTAAAGTTTGTCCTCTTATTGCACCATTTGTAATTCTTACTACTGGATTACAAATTACAGCACTCAAAAAAAGAATGCAAGTAATAGGAATTGCCCACATTTTCAAACTAAACATTAAATAATTCTCTAATTAATTGATATTTATAGATAGAGTGATTCCCTAAACATGCTCACCTTCATTTTTCTTTAATAATAAATTATGTATTCAAATTCTAATTCTTTTGAAATTTTGAGTTAACTTAAATACTATATTTAAAGATGGTTCGATAATTAATACCATTTAAAAAGTTTCATGTAATGATACTAACTACTTCTTTTTAAAATGAGAATCAATTTTTTTTTCTTATACATTGTTTTGATGAATATTTTGATAGTATTCTAAAAATAATACATGCACCATAATGGGTCTCGAATATATGAGAGTTATAATTATTTAAACATATCTATGTATAATAATTTTATAATTTGTAAAAATTGTTCTAATATCATCGATAATAATAATAACAATTATTTTATAATTTTGAATAACCATTTTTAAGGATTATTAAGATTAGTATAAACGTTTTAATGACTCAGAAACTATTCATTCAAATTTTGATGAAGATACATCCACATTTTCAAAAAACCATCTTCTTAACAATTTAAAAAATAAAGCAAATTAGTACCACCATAAGATATTTCTTCAATGGAATATAAAATCTAAATAATTGAAAATATAGTCGTTAAGTATACTTAAAAATTTCAAAAATCAGAATTTGAATAAATTTCTTATTAAAGTGAAAAAATGGAGTTGAATAAACTTGACAAAGCGTATGTATACTTATAAATAACACTACGTTTTATTATAACAATTAGTAAAATAAAACTACGTTTAAAATAACATTTATTTAATATTTTTCATTAAGTATTGTAATTTAATAATATAATAAACAGTAAACCAAAACAAATTTACCACAACCTATTTTTTATTAAATTTGATTTTTTTATATTATTTATTATTTATTGTTTATTATATAATTCATATTAAATATATACAATTTTAGATTTTAGATTAATTATTTATTGCTTGCACAAACAAAATAAATAATCTTAAATTTAATTTATCTTTAAAAACAATATCAATATTAATAAAACGTTTTTTTTCATTTTCATTAAATTGTATATATATTCTATATTATGTATAAAATACTTTTAATCACTACAAAGTAGCGTACATTAATAAAAAAAAATTTAATTCCGTAATAAATACAATATTAGGGGGAGAGAGAATGGGGTAATCTAAGATTAATCAAACCTAACACAACATTGATGATGAATCATTACATTAATAGAGGTATAAAATTATTTAATTAACTGCCTTCAGGTATTAAATTAATTGACAACAATAATAAAGTAGAGTTAGGTATTTATTATAAATATAAATAAACGAATATTCTCATTATTATTAATTTGTTTAGATATATATATATTGTGTATTGGTGTTAAAAGAATGATGTGAAATACATGTATAATTTATTCATACATAGTTATACATACTCACGTAGTCACACTGAATAATGAAATATAAAGACGAAGGATAAAACGGTTTTGTTGCTGTCACGACCCCAACTAACTAAATTCTGAAGGCATTCTTATTTAAACGTAAAATAACAAAAACTGGGGAGTTTAGAGCAGGTGCCAAAAAATCATTGAGCCTTAGGCACTTCAGGTGTGCTTACAAAATTAAACCAAAACCGATTTAATCTTTAAATACAACTAAAATAAATATAAGCTAAAATATTATTATATTTTATTTTGTCTTCCAATTTTTATTATAAAAAAAAAAAATAAGTACCAACCATTTAATTAATTTCGATTTTATTACATGTGCTATATTTTAAGTAGAAATATAAAATAATAAAATATTCCTTTTGGTAGACATTTAACCTGTAGATACACATATTTTGATAATAGAATTAAAATAACTTACTAAAATTAAAAGAATTCTTTTTTTTAATAAATTATATGCTCTTACGTATGTAGCTACTATCTAAGTATTAATAATAACTAATATTGTTTGTGCTGTGTTGTCTAGTTAAACAAATTAAAAGATAAAAGATAAATGTCACTATTATGCAACTCTAACATTATTAACAGAGAACTTTTTTAAATAATAATAATATACTAACAGACACACTTTTACAAAAATAAATTTAGTATTTGATCAATTAAACATTTATTTCATCAAACTCAATAATATAATGCAAACGTAATAGATAAAGATACGTTTAAAACTTTAATTAATTACATGCCTTTTAAACTAATAAAAATAGTTTAATTTACAAATTGTTAAAAAAAATACTATTATTATTTAATTAGTAAACTATAATTGGCTTTTTTTTAATTTGTGTATATTTCCAAGTTTTTTGTTTGAAAACAATCCATGTTTAAAAAAACAATGTAACATTATATAATAATAATAAAGTACCTACATGTATAAATATAATTGCTCATAGACAAAAATATAAAAAGTTAATATAAATATAGTAAGTATCTAAATGGGTAAATCATTAGTATGCTACTTACTATTATCGAGTTGTAATCCGTGTAGTTGCCGCTTTCGTACTAAACTATTGAAGCCCTTGAGTAGTAGTGTTGGCACTATGATGTACTTAAAACAGTTTGTAGATACCTGCATCGTTGTCGACGACGGCCAACGGTTGTCTGATTGAGAAAGAAACTTAGTCTTACCCGTCCTATATCTAGATTAAATTACAGTTAAAAAAGTCTACTTTAATAAAGAAATTAGTCGCATTAGGTATACCTTCATTTTTCAATCCGTTAAATCATTCATTATTTTATTTTTATTTTAAGTAGAGCGATGAATATATTTTCCATTGAATTTCTGTATAATCATTTTCAACAATTATTTAAGCTAAAATATACACCCGAGGAACTGTACAATATATTAATGTAATAAATTATATTATTAGATAAGTGGTTTCCAAACTGTTAATCACGGTATCCTATGGAGCACCACACCAAGCCCATATAAAAATAAAAATATTATTACAATCAAATGTAATAATTTTTTGTTAATCTCGATTTGAACTTTTAAATGTAATTTGACTATTTTCGTAGTCATCTAACACTACCCGCCGCGTAAATTCAAATAAAATTGCACGTATGACTTCCTAAGATTGGCTTTGTTTAGTTCTTTCAATTTTTGTACTTTTAAACTGTTGATATTTTTCTAGGTTGAACGACCTTTAAATTGACTATCAATAAGAACTAGTATTTAAACGAACAAAAATATTGTAACGTCTATAATACTCAATGGATTAAAAAATAATAAATATGTAGGCTGGGAAATATAATTAGGTATATATAATAGTTAATGCAATACAATTATATTTAGGTAGAAAGAGCCCTTTCAATTCTAATAAATACAATAAACTAATAACTGTACAGATTGCATTCCTATTATAATGAATTATAATTTATAAACTAGGGGGAAGTATCATGACACCTACATATTGTTATGTACCCTATATTTGTATAACCATGTTGACAATATATTATAATTGGCATGAGTTTCAGGTGAACTATTAAAAATAGAATTTAGTTCTGATGCAGTGTTTCCCAATGCTTTAGACACTGTGGAAGTACGGACCACTTGAAAAACTTTCAATAAGTCACTAACCATCTCGATTTCAGGAAAACATTTTTTATTTTATTTACATTTTATTAACTTATTTTAATTGTTTTTTTTATGTATATTTTATTATAATTAATGCGTTTTGAACTTTTCTTCCTTTTATTAGTTTTAGAATTCTGGTTTGATATGTATATATAGGTAGGTAAGCACTAGATATATACTGTAGTTCAGAACCATATTAATATTATCATCAATAAATGTAGCCACGTAATATATGAGTCTGAAACACTTTTTTTTATTAGGATAAGCCTCACTATCTATAATTGACCGACAATCTTTTACTTATATGATATACATATTTGCTGTTATCACATTAAAGGTATATTGATGTAATTTTCAATTTAATAGTGATCTGTAAATATTTTTTTACTTGGATCAAATTAAAAAAAAATGTTTCATGATATTTGTATACATAAAGTTTGTATAACATTAAATATAAATTATGATAGGTTGGAAAGCAAATATGTTTGAAATATCATCGAATTATTCTACTTGCAGATTTAATAAGTATACAATTAATAAGAAATGATTTATTTTTTATTATTCTAATGTTACTATACCTATAATAGAAAAACTTGTGTTGTTTTAACAACAATATCAATTCAATTTTGAAAATATCAACATATTAAGTTATTTAGTGTAATAAGTAATAACTATTGTATAATAATAGTTATAATAAGTAATAATATTTTATGTCATACTTGAATTATGTATTAATTGCTTATTATTAAGGCCAACAATTATATGCCCTAAAAATCTATAAAATATGTATGCTGTTATACCCTAAAAATTACCAAAATATGCTCTAAAAAAATAAATGTTATTGTAAAAATGATTAAATAATTTATTATTTTTATGTATTATACTATAATGCAATTATTGACAATGATTAACAAAAATGTGTATTATTAAAAAATATTAAAAATTAAAGTAATAATTAACAAATAATAAGTTAAACAAAAGCATTAATCAAATGATAAACATTTTAATTTTTACTCGTTCTTATTACATTGAATAATTAATGATTTGGATAAGTTTTCAAACAGTATTGAGCATCGATTGTCCGTTGACAAATTTTTGTAGGGTGAAAAAGAACATTCTACATAAACGAATGCAATAGGTGCGTATTTATAATACAACAAATTGTTGCTTGTCAAATCTTCTGGGATACCTTCTAACGTGGATGCTTAGATGTTTTAAGATGTTGTAAAACTGTAAACCGTTAATTTTATAAATGAGTTGAAATACCCATAATAAGGTAAATGAGTGAAATAAATTAATATTTTGTGATTCACGAGTTTTTAAGATCTTAAATATGCGGCAAAAATATACACTAAAAATGCAAACATATGTAAAATAAAATTTCGTATACAGTATTGTTAGATTATGAAACAAATTTTAGTATAAATTAGCTATTTTTTGACCAATCAATAAAAATATGCAAACGCATACAAGTGTTGCCCCTAATTATTATACAATTTAAGTGATATAATTATTATTTTTATTTCTATCATATAATGTTTTATTTACATATTAGCTGCATATAAAAGTAGGTATAACCTGTTTATCTAGATACTTGATAATGGTTGTGATTTAAAAAAAAATTGATCCAAAATATATATTATATTACCTATATTATATTTAAAAATAGCATAATCCTATTTTCTATCTTAATCTAGAGGTATTTTTTTCAATATTACATAGTTTTTGCATCACTATTATGTACTCGATGGATTATAACCATAATTATTTATCGGTATAATTATATAATTATTGTGTATTTCAATATTGCATTAGTTTTTTTTTTTAATTTTTCTCGTTACTATATAATAATTAACCTTCAATATTATTCAAAACACTCAGTATACCTAATTCGAAGTATAAATACTCGTATAATTATCCCTTGAGAACCAAGCTGTAAAATACATTTATAGGAACTCTCAGTAGTTTAAAATCAAATTAAGGCCGACCAATGCACCAACACTCAACAATTCTCTCTACTAAATTCTCACATTTTTATCATTTACAAAATACCTAACTCTAATATACCCAACGTTTCATCTTATTTAAACATTAATAACAAAATATATTTACCGAAATCAAATATTTATTATATATTTATACATAATTTGAAAGATAATATACATTTTGTATAAAACTAAAATTTAAATTTGTCGATCAAAATAAATATATCTATATATACAGTATAACATGCATTTATATTTATTATAAGCCACGTGCAAATTTGAAAATTTATTTAAAACTTAAAAACAGGTTATTTACAAAAATAAATATATACCTAATTAAAGTTTCAAAATATTTATAGATCATAAAAATAATAAAAATTAGTAATATTCAATATGCAAAGTAAAACTTTGATTTTATTAAACAAAATAGTTTTTAGTTTAATTTCAGATGCTGTGTACAAATAAACATGTACCTACTGTGAAAATGTAAATAAGTATAATATGTATTTGTAAAATCTATGATTTTCGATTATTATATGAAACACCAATTGTGTATGTCGTACATTAATTAGTTGATATACTTAAAAGTTAAATGTACAACAAATAAATAGATAGGCTCACAATAAGTTATAAAACATAATATTTTAACACCGAAAATTAACAACTCGTCTTGGCAAAAAACACACTATTATTATGAACAACTGGTTTGTAAATAAAATCAATGTAGTTTTACCACCTACGAAATATGTCCAATATCTAGTATCTATCTATGTTACTAGGTCAAAAATAACCCAACCATATTATAAAAGAAAATTATAGCTAGGTATACCTACTAACTTACTACATTATTAACATGTGTATCGTGTATGTTGTCATATCGTATGGTTTTAAGTTGTGTAATATTCAAGGGCATAACTGAATAACAATTGTTAGTGTTTTTTAGTTACTTTTAAAATATAAATTGCCTAAATTGTTATTTTTATGTACTGGACTTTCAATTTTTAAAATATTTTATAGATGCCACAAACCAAAACTGAGTAAACAAGTAATGTTCAAAGCATAAAAATCCTGATACCGCAAACTGACAAGTACCAAAAAAAAGTGGTTACTCTGTGAATATTTTTACATATTTTTTTTTATACGTGTTACAAACAAAATTAAAACAATAATATGGGTGTACAATTTTTTTTATTAAAAAAATACGTAAAAATATTTAAAGAGTAACCACTCTTTTTTGGTACTTGTCGGTTTGCGCGATCAGGATGTTTATGTTTTGAACATTACTTGTTTATATTGGCTACAATTTACCAATATTCTAGCACTAATAGTTTAAGGTGTGGAAAGCTAAGTTTATAGCATTATACTCTTAAATCAAGATTAAATGCATTTGATATATGCGAAAAAGAATTTTATTAAAGTATTCATAGATTTCTAAAAATATTTTGTGTATTGCCGTCTGGCGTCTGCTATTATCAACTACTAGATATACCCAAAATATGTATTTTAAGTTTAAATAGAACTATGTTATATATAACTATATCTAAGAAACAGTATGACAGAAGTAAATAAATACTTTATAATTGTTCCTATATCCTGTTTTTATTGAGATATATTTATAAATAAGTAACTATGCGGGGTGGTTTACCGAGCATGATCATAATAATTATTTCTTCAATTCACCAATTATTTAAAATCTTAATTTTGGAATTTTTAAATAAACTATAAAAGACTACTTATAAATTTTAAAATTCTTGGAATTGTTGTATTACTTAAAGAATTGCCAATTGTCCTATAGAGATACAATCAACTGTTTTTTAAATGAGATCCCCTCCTTTTTTTTATACTGTAAATTACTTAGCGAATACTTTTCTAGAAATTTGAGTTGTCCTACTTCTGTTGAAGTAAATTTAAACAATTCGTTTCAATATCAAGATTTCTAAATTTAATCTTTACGTCTTTTACATTAAAATTCCCATTTGAATGAACTGTATACAAATAAAACCACATTAAGTTGTAAAATTAAAAATAAGGAAAATATACGAAAAAAAAATTTGAGTATATCATTGGAAATCTGCTTTCAAACATTTCAAAATACTATACACTATAGTTTATAATATCCCCAAAACATTATTGGGTACTTTATTAGAACTGATGTATTATTATGATTGGCTTCATCATATAAAATAATTAAACAATATTTAATACATTTAAAACAATCAAATTTAAAATCAAAAAAAAATTGTAAATTGTTTATAAATGTGTTACGTTTTCAATAGGTAATGATTTGTAGAAATCACTTTTGAACTTATCTAAAAATATAATGCTAAAAAATATTTGAAACAATTTTTTTTTTCAAAAACGTTAAATTTTGGAATAATGAGTGTTATTAGATAAATGAATCACTCAGTATTTAATTATAAACTTAGAATGCTCAGTCCTCAGTGTTCACCCTTCAACTTTTAACAATTAAATTATTCAGATTCTTATATTTTTTATACCATTTAATGGATGTTTAGTTACAATGTTAACTCTTTTTCTTTATACATTATAACTTCCCTATTTTAATAAAAGTTGTTAAGCTGATAATTTTTATAAACATTTTAGATGATTTAAATTAAAATTGTACCAAATATAATCACTATAATTGAATAATTAATTAATACGAATTTATTAATTAGCAGACAGCCAAACTTGTTACATCATAGCACCATGCTATAACACATAAAAACACAACAAACTATTCTTAAATATTTAATTTATTTAAATGTTTTTGGTGCTAGAACAATTAGAATATTATTACTCTTATCACAGAATAGGTACAATAGATAAATAAATTTAAGATGCATACATTTTAGGCTCATTTTGTATAATTAAGAAGAGTATGTCAGCACACTGTTTATTTTCTCTCTGGCCCACCCACATATAATATGGGCAAAATTCATGCACACAAAATCATTTTTATTTAGGCTTTTAAATAATTTCTAAATAAAATCTAAAATTTAAAACGGCATGACATTAATTTGTTTGAATATTTTCTTAAATAAATTTATTATTCCTAAAATTTTTGTAGTAGATAATTTTACTCTAAGATTACAAAAAAAAAAATAAAATAATTTTGTGTGAATGGGTTTTATCTATTTTGCATATAAGTCAGAGAGAAAACAAACAGTTTATTGACGTCCTCATAAATTTAATTTTAAGTAGTATTATATTATTATCATATTCATATACAGTATGTTCAACGATAAAGGTAACACGAAATATTTCGAACGTATGACCTTGTATTCAATTCAGGTTTTTTTCAATAAATAAAGGACATAAAATTACATTTATTTTTGATAAATCTTAATTGTTTTTAAAAAATTATGCGCATGCGCAATAAAAAAAATTTTTTTTTTAAATGACACCCTCCATTTTTTAGTTCGAATTTGAATTATGTAAATGTTTTTAAGCGATTTTGTTCTATAAAGTCCTGCTCTAACTTCAAAATTGACTAATTGAGAATTAGTTTAATTTTTGATTTATAACATTTGAATTTATCGTATTTTTCAATAGTCTACTTAGAGTTTTACAAATTGATATGTGATTTTGTATGATTTTTTTCTAGTAATTTACATAACTTCTGCAGACATTTTAACACAAATTTTATCCTTTTAATTCAGTTTTAAAACAAAATTTAGATTTTATTGAACAATTAAATTATTTACAGGTTAGTATTGATTAAATTTTACAATTCATTATATAAATTGCTCAAAGTTATAACCATTAGTTGTAACACATACTTCATACCGATGCAGTACTTTTCTGTGTGTCGCATAAAGTATTTGTTCCTCTGTTAATTGTGCACACGCAATAATTATTTTATTTTTCAATTCTTGAAGATCATTTGGGGGATTAGAATAGACAACCGTCTTCAGATGTCCCCATAAAAAAAATCTAAAGGTATCAAATTTGGTGATCTTGGCGGCCATTGTACTGGCCTCCAAGTGCCCATCCACCTATGATTAAAAGTTCTTTCTAGGTTTGTGTTAAAATGTCTGCAGAAGTTATGTAAATTACTAGTACTGATGACAGTACACTTAATTTTTAAGAAAAAATCATACAAAATCACATATCAATTTGTAAAACTCTAAGTAGACTATTGAAAAATACGATAAATTCAGATGTTATAAATCAAAACTTAAACTAATTCTCAATTAGTCAATTTTGAAGTTAGAGCAAGACTTTAACGGACAAAGTTGCTTAAAAACATTTACATAATTAAAATTTGAACTAAAAAATGGAGGGTGCCATTTAAAAAAAAATTAAGATTTATCAAAAATAAATGTAATTTTATGTCCTTTATTTATTGAAAAAAACCTGAATTGAATACAAGGTCATGCGTTCGAAATATTTTGTGTTACCTTTATCGTTGAACACACTGTATAAATAATATTATGCCACTATCAAAAAAATATAATATTATGTTAAATCAATAATTAATAATAATATATTATAAATACTTAAGAGTAAATTTTAAATTTTACAAGAGCATTGAACTCTTTAAAAATATTTATATTAATTTATGAAACACTTTTAATACTCCAAAAAGTCAATCAAAGAAATATAAATTAAAAATAATACTATTGTAAAACTAATTGTTTTTTTTATAATTAACTGGTTGGAATCTGAAATATAGTATGATTAATATTTGAAGACTACTACAAACATTTTGTAATATTTAGATTAACATTGAATATAATATATTGACACAACTCTATTTACTATTTATTATAATAGACATTTTATAATGTTATATTTATTTACATTAAAATGAGAAAAAATATATGAAAGTATAAAAACTATTTAAAAGAATTATAGAACAAACCACTTCAATAAATAAATACTAATATTTTAAGTTTCAACCATAATTTAATTTAATAATTTGAGTTGGTTGAATAAACTTAAGTATGACACAATGATATATTCTTATATTCTTTTAATTATAAAAAAAAATTATAACCTTATAAACTACATAATAATATAGCTTTTATAGAAATAAGATCATTGATTATCCTATTAAATTAAAAAAGTTAATACTTAATAAGTATTTTTTATTAAGAAGGGATAGGCAACTGTTGGCCACCGGTACCTTTTTAATCTGGCCGAGGTACATTTTCAAAATTATTTTATACAATTTTAGCATTTACCTGTATTTTAATTTATTACATTAATATTACAACATATTGTAAACATAAATAAATATAAAAAGTAAATGTTGATAGTAAATTTTAAATTGTATTGACTGTTTTTTTGCTTTCTATATTTTATAGCCTTCTAGATTTTAAAGTTTTAAAATATAGCCTTCTAGTAACCGAGTTGCCCATTCCTATTATAAATGTATATACTTAAAATGATAAAAAAAAATTAAATTATTAATTTGCATGTTGATGAGCATCTTCTCTAATGTCAAAATCATTCATATCTTCATCGTCTTCTACAAAAAAAAAAAAATTTTATACTTACATAAATGTGACTATTTTAATACTTAATAAGTTGATATATTAAACATTCCAACTAACTAAATTCTATGCATATAATTTATGGAACAATTTGATAAAGCTTATTTAAATATTAATTTTGAAATTCATTAAACCTACATTTATTGAAAAAATATGTAATTTTTAAAATGAGAACAATATGTGATCAACTAATATAATTATGTGACTTTTTTCTATTTGACACAAATTAACAAGTATCATTTGTTTGATAGTCATTCAAAATTAGAAACATATATTCACATAAAAAAAAAAATCAAAATTCTAAAACAGAATAATATATACACATGTTCATATTATACAGAATAATACAAATCAAGTATAGTATCTTCTAATTAAGTAAATCACATATTGTCCCCACTATTATTTCTGTTTAAATAAACAAAAGATAGCATACTGTCAATCTCATCATCTTTGAAATGTTCTTGTTCATATTCATATTTATAGGAATTTTTTTGTTTTGATAATTTTTCTTCTTCATTACTAAAATATAATTTTATTTATAAAATTAATAAAATAAAAATTGTTTTGTTTAAAATAACCTATACTTATTTAATGGATCTTTCTTAACAGGCTCTTCTTGAGGTGGAGCAGGCATAGCTTTCATGGATTCATTTCCACCAACTTGAGATTCCTAAAACAAACAAAATAGTAAATACACTCCAGTATTAACTAATTATAATCAAATATTTATTAACAATGTTAAAGATATGATGACAGCTACATATTATGGAGGAAAAATGAATGCAATTGAGGAGCAAATTTCCTTACTAGGAGTTTTCCTGTTAGACTGAGACAATAGTAATTAAATGGTTTAAAAATGTTACTATTTTAATATAATTATTGTTATATTTATTAAACGACTTACAACTAAGATTTTGAAAAATAAATTAAAAAATTATATCATTATCTCAAAACCTAAACCATTAGATGCAAACTATATTTGTTAAACTGGATGATTCTTTTATCAAACAACTCTTTATTTCAAAATATAGTTACATTTAAAAAAAAAATGTATATCTATTTATGTAAATTAAATAAATTAATGTCTAGTCAAAATAAACATCATTTTTTTAATATTTTTTTAAATTACTTACTTTCTAGAATAACAATATACATTTTTCATTTCATATTCTGATGCAGTATATCTTAAAAGTATTTAAATACATAAAATTCAAAATTTGGATTAGTGGTTTATGAGTTACCCATAACTTATAAGTATTTAACATTCAGGTAAATGGAATAATAGACCAACATTTAAAAAAGTTAATAATTGATTTAAAATTTAAATATTGGGATATGTGGAATAACATATTATTGTAAATTATAAATTCTATAAAATAGATTCTCTTAATTAAAAAAAAAAAAAAAAAACAATAAATTAAGATGGATTTATAAGCAGAATAAAAGTTCTTATAAAATATATTTTTGAACCTTAACATTGGGTATCTAAAATTAGTAACCTACTTGAGTTGAACTAGATTCATTTTGTGAAACCAAAACATTGGGCACTTTATCGGAACTTATGTCCATAATAATAGGCTGATTAATTGGATTGGCTTCATCCTATGAAATATTTAAACAATATTTAATACAATTAAAATTAAAGAAAAATGTTAGATTTTTTATAAATATATTACGTTTTCAATAGGCAATGATTTGTTTGTAGAAATCACTTTTGAACTTATCTAAAACAAATAAGAATGAGTAGTTACATTAATGGTATTAATCACATAAAATTGATAAATGCTATACCATTGGCGTTGAACTCTTAGCAGTAGCTCCATCAATTGCTTGTGGATTAATGGCTGGAGTTACAGAACCACTTTTCAACTAGAAAAATTTAAGTAGAGTAATAGTTTAATTATGAATAATGATATATAATAATAAATTATTTTAAAATAACATACTTTTGTAACATTCATAATATCATTTGATTTCTGAATAAATTTTATGTTTGAAAATTCACTTGATTTTTGTAAGTTATTATTTTGGTCATTTTCTAAGTTTTCCTTTTGACTTTCAGATTTTATTTTTTCATTCTTAAATAAAAAATAAAAATGAATAAAGTGTATTTTATTATATTTTTAAAGTTAATAATATATTTACTAACCTTCAAATTTTGTATTGTATTTTGTGCTTCATTTAATTCTTGAATAAGTTGTTTATTTTTCTTTTCTTCTTCCAAGTATTTTAATTTCAATTTTTCCAATTCTTCTCTTAAATTTTTTTCTTCTTCCTTTAAATTATATCAAATTAATATCATATTAATTGGATATAAGTACCAATACCTACATTTTAAGCAATATGAACTCTAAAAAATAGAATATTAAAAATAATATATAACCTAACATCATTCATTTTATTAAGCTAACCGATTGATTTTTAATTAGATTGTTTAAATCTAATTTCAAAATTATATACCTACAATATATTTTATATAAACAGTTATTTGAAGAAAATTATGGAGACCCTAGTATTGGGTTTTTCAACCTTAAGTATAAATCACAAAAATGTTATGAATTTTCTACTTCAAAATTCATTACAAATTTTCGCGGTTTTTACATATTTCGTAAACTTTTGAACTTTAAATGCTTATAAACAATATTATGACAATTTTTAATTTTTTTTTACTGTTATAAGTACAACTTATTATAAATCTTGTATTAAATTTTAATGCTTTAAAATTTTTTGGATAGCCAAATTTTTTTTATGGGCATTTAAAAAAAAAAACTTAGAAAAATCCAAAAATTTCAACTGTCTATAAATAGCTTTAAAAAAAGTCAAAATAATTTGAAAATTTAATCGTAAATAGATTTTGTTATAAACATTTTGTGAAAATTTTAAGTATTTACAATTTTTTGTTTTTGAGTTACAGTAAGAAAAAAAATTTTGTCGAAAACTGATTATGCGTAAAAAGCCCCGTACGTATTAAGGATTTTCCTGACGCTTTTGAAAACTGCAGAAATTTTTTTATTCCCCCCCCCCCCCCAAAAAAAATAGATGAATTTTCCTTTTCAAAGAGGGGCTGAAGTCAAAAATCAAAGCATTATTTCTTCTCCAAAACGTGATAACAGACACAAAAAAAAAAAAAATACATCATTGTATAATCAATACATTCATCACTGTTCAGAATCTAAAACAAGAATTTTACACTCTACCAGTTCACCAAATAGATATATTTAAATTATCATTTTCTAGACACAGTATAATGTTCAAAAATATTGAAACTTTTAGGGCTATCTATTTTCTATAGAATTTTCAGTTTTTTTTTTCTTTTAACTCATTCCACTAAAACGTACATCATTAACTGGTACTTTTCTACAAGACAATCTTGTTTTTTGACAACATCATAATCCTGTAATCCAAGACTATCAAAATGGTACTTTCCTATTATACTATGGCTATTTTTGCTACTACCACCCAAAACTACCTCTGTTATCGCAACTACCACAATTAGCTGAACGATATCCATGTGCTGATACTGTGTAATATATATTACAAATGATTACTGGGTATTTAAATCTTGTCTTTATTTCTTTTTTTTATATGTGGCCATCCCCATAATACCTACAGATTAAAAATAATATCTAAGAATTAAATATGATTAAATTGTTAAGAGGATGTTGTACGAGTACATGTGGGTGTGACATCCTCTTTATATAAATAAAAATAAAGAGGTCTGTGATAATAGGAAAGTGTGCAGATTTTGGTAGTTTTAGATAATGGAGGTATAACAGGGAAGTACTCATTTACTACTTTTTATAATATAATTTTGAAAATATTTAAACTTATTTTAAGCTTTTTAAAACATTCTACAAAACATAAGTATTAATTTTGCTATCATATAATGATGATTCACATAAATTTAAGTACTTCATCAATAATCTATGATTAATTATTTAAAAAAAAATTGATATTGATTAGCAATAAACTGCTCATGCATAAAAATGCAATTGAAATATGAATATGCTTAATAATATATATTGTAAGTTGTAGTAAACTTGTTATAATAATATAATTAACTTGATATTTTATAACTAATACTTAATAGTATTGTTCTTTTCACCACATACAGTATACCTAATATATATTTTTTTCTAATTAAGTGAACATTGAAGTATAACATAATGAATTAATTCTACAAGTTATTAATCAAAACTGAACTGTGCTGTACTGACAATATTATTGATAATTTTTACAGATGTTACAAATATATATATATATTATGCATTATATATTTTACCTGTAATACTTCATGATTTCGTTCTATCTCATTATATCGATTCATAGAGTCTACATTTTGTTTATCGCGCAGTTGTTTCTCATCTTGAATTGCTGCATTAAGATCCTCCTTGGTTTTTAGATGTTCGTGTTTTTCTTCTTCTAATGACCTCTCTAATTTTAGTTTATGTTCAACGATAACTGTGAAATTTTAATATACATAACTGATTAACAAATTGGTTTGTTAATCATCCTAACCACTGATGATACCTTGTAATTGAGATGATATTGACTCTAGCTGATGCGTGCATGAGGAAGCTGAATGACGGACACCATCCAATTCCACTTGTGTTTCATGAAACACATACAGTACAGCCGACAAAACCAAAACCATGCAAATGAATCCAATAAATCTCGTTTTGCCTCCTCTGGCCACCATATTGGAAAAAACTTTGTCGCTGGAAAACGAAAATTACAGTTTATATTGAGAGAATAAAGCAACACCAATAGCATTATATTGATCATTTTGGTTTCTATATCTACCTTCAAAGAGTCTATACAAAATATATCTATAAGTTTAATCGTCGATAAATATTTTCTATACTATACATTATCTGTGATCCATATTCAAGGCAGTACGTACTACTCACAAATAAAAAAATATTTAAATGAATAAAATAAATATTTGTTTTTCGAGATGAACGAATAATTAATTATAGTTGTTTTTTTTTTTATCAGTACGTTGCCAAACGGTGGAACACCAAAAATGTGATTATCCTGACGCAAATGTGCATAGACAAAATCCAAAAAGTTATTACGAGATAGCGCCCCTTGTAACGATACCTCTACGACCTTACCCACATCACGAATCGGCCGTATATCATTTGCGCATCGTCTATTTACCTGTACCAAATATCGTACATTGCTTGCGCATAGCGCATTAACAATATTCTAAACAATAGAAGGGTATAAAAAATAATTTTTGGTTGAAGATTCAATGATTGTCTTAAATCATATTATGTAATAAATAATAAATATATACAAACAATTAAAAATAAATTGGATTTATTCAATTGAATTGTAGTCATAATTGTATAAATGCACATATATAAATATATAATACACAAGTGTTCATTTCATTATGGCGCATTACTGTAGGTTATAGTTACAATCGTACGTTTCGATAGGTCTAAGTTTTTCTATCCAGATACATGTGTGATAAGAATCAATTGATCACCCGTAAACTTGAGTTGTAAATCTCTGATCTCGTCGTGTTATTACTAACTTATTAACTACACAATATTAATACGGTACAAGGAACATGATTATTTTAAAATAAAAATACCTATAGGTGTACAATATTTTAAAATCGAATATTACAAGAGTAAATGTGGAGATGTACGAATTTTAAGATCAAAGTTTGAAAACAACTAGCCTTTTATAATTAGACTTTTAGGTATGCACTTTTTTTAAGTTTTATTTTTAAATTATATTGATACGTAAATGATGTACGACCTTTTAAACAGCCAACGTGCAAAAGATTTATAATCCAAAAATTTAACGATGCACGTAGCTGTCATACAAAAAAAGGTCAAAATTAACAATAGTGATGCTGCACACGAATCATGATTAAAAATATTTTAAATCATGACCTTACCACTGAATAGATGAATAAATAAATAATTTTAATTAATTATTATAGACATAACTTATTTTGAGGCCTTAAAATAAAATTAAAAATAAATATAATTTATCCAGTGCCGCTACTAAAATTCTTGAAACCTCGTACACAATAAATGTATGGTTCCCTGAGCGGCTAAACTCTAAGGCTTATAAAATATATTCGTAATATTTTTCACCGTTCTTTTAATGCCGATAAAAATTCATGCCGTGCTTTCTAACGACTTGAACGAACTATTTTTTAACACTTTTGAACGAAATTGGTTTTCATAATATTAAGCATAACACATGTTGTTTAAGAGCTAGGGGGCTCATCTAAGGTACCTAGGTGCACTGGAAATAAAAAAATCATGGACATTCAGCCAATTATAAGAGAAAAACATGATCATTTTTATAATTTTGAGAAATAATATTGCGTACTGTGTAGGTAAAAATAACTATTGTAACTGTAATAAATAATATTTATGGTTTTTTTTATTGGATTGAAATACATATAAATGCGAAAGTTGTATAAGCGTGTAAATAAAGTCGTATTCTCACGATTTATGTACAGGTACTTGGTTAATATTTGGTATTGTCGTATTGATTAGATTAATAGGTATTTGCCAAGTCGTCGAAACCGTTTACTTGTACAATATGTTTGGTTACTATATTATCATGACACTATAGTGCGCTTCCCGATAACTATTGGTAAATGTGACACAAGTCAAAAGTAATATCAATACCAGTCATCGGAACACTTTATAACTCAACTTATACATTATTCGTTTAATTATTAACAAATAATGTATACACTCGAATTACTTGTCTATTTGATATTTAGAACATTGGTGTACTTGGCAGCACAATAGTCACGGATAAAAATATGTGTGTGTATATATAAATGATTAGAGGCTAAGTCATTATGTGTGTGTGTGTGTGTGTGTGTGTGTGTGTGTGTGTGTGTGTGTGTGTGTGTGTGTGTGTGTGTGTGTGTGTGTGTGTGTGTGAAGGAACAATTTTATTTCATATATTTTATGTATTTTTAATTACGAGCTATTATTGTTTATTCTTATTCTTCTAACTTTTGACGAACGAAAATACATGGATATTATAATGACAATATTATTATATATAAGTAGTAAGTACACTGGTACAGTTTACACATTTACAAAGATTTGTGATTATATTATTTATTTTCTAAAATTATTTTTGTCCGTTTCAATGGTACCTAGTAAGTAGGTATATGGTATGATGAAAATTTTATCAACTGACAATAAAAATTTTAAAAACAAAACAACCCCATTCTTAACATTATTCTTGAATTAATTATCTTTTTTTAAAAAACCTACAATTTTTTGCTCGATGATAGGTGGGTGAATTTTATTGAGATAAAAATGTAAGTATAAATTAGCTTGTGAATTACAAGCAATGCAAGATATTTTGTTCAGTTATATTGGCTTGGTCAAAACTTCCCAACTCCTACTAAACAATGCAACGACACCATTGATTGTCCATGAAAAACTATTTTAAAAAAAATTAGTAAATATTGATACTGTAAAAATACTCATTGTCCATGAACTGTATTTAAACATATCTATTAATAGGATGTGGTAGGCAACACTATTTGTTTTAACTATCCGACTCGTGCGCAACGTGACAAATTTGCGTTCAGCAGATACAATTTTGTGTTTAACTATGTGTAAAATAATACAATTTAAAATGCTCAATGCTCATATCTCATTTTGAAATTAAAATATCAATAAAAACCAATGAGGTGCCTAATTAAATTTTTTACATTTAAGTTTGATAATTGGTGAATTCGTTATAATATTGTAAACCAGTAAATTTTTCGGCTAACTGGGATGTCGATGAATTGAGATTCGGCGATATGGGTTTAAACCGTTCACCAATTGCAACCCCTGTTTAAAACAAGATTGTGCCTTTGTTACGACAAAATTCAAACAAGACGTTGTTTATTTTGTTGAAAACCTGTTCTCTTAGTATAACGATATGTCCGTAAAATGAAACAAATATAAAACAATATTACCAAAGACTAAAGTAATAACACTAATAACGACAGTTTTTGTGGGACAACAAACAATATTATCAATGACGAATGATAAATCATTAGAATATTAACTACAAAGTCATAATTACACAGCACAATAATATTATTATGAACCCATACGACCGTCACCTTTCTATCAAAAAACATTTAAAGATCTTTTTTGTTAAAACCGTGCCAAAATTATTGTATAGTTTTTTATTTTAGGTATATAAATAATATTTATATATATTGGTAGATACCAATATCGGCAATATTTAAAATATATACTGCTTAACTTTTGGTTGTATGTAATAATCAAATAGTATTGCTTTTATCTCAATTATTAAGTTTGTCGAGTATTACTCGTTAGCCTATACATCCGATATTGTTAATATATAGATATTTATCTATATTATAACCTACCGAATGGGTAACCGAATAGTTGTCATTTTTGTCAGCTTAGTTCGATATTTTGTTGGTTGATTAGTAAGTTGATCTTTAAAAAAAAAATATCAGAAATCTCAAAAGTTAACGAAAAAAGCACCAAAATAGTTTTGAGAGGTTATTTATATACCCTTCAACATATGTTAGCAAAAACAAAACGGTGGAAATGCAGTAAGAAAATAAAGTATAACATTTCCCGGGAAATTATCTAACTTGTAATAAACTGAGTCAGATATTTTCGGAAGCTGTAAGTCAAATACCAACCGAAGAATTTTTTTTTAAATATATTATTTTTTAGACGATAGTTAAATAAGTTAATGAGTCATAATATTAGTATTATTAGTAAAATGATTATTATTATATATAAATAGAAATTTTTTATAATATAATGTATTGTTATATATTATATATACCGGACTTTTTTTATCGCGATTCGTGATAAACTGGTAAAGTATATTATTTAAGAATGTTTAGTAATTAGTATGTAACAATTGTAACATAACAATATGAATATGATATGATGATAAGACACGATTAATAAATATTTTAGTCAAGGTGGATATATATTTTAGATTGATTTTAGTATCATCATCATGGTATATAATATAAAATCGTTTTTCACCATAGGGCATAAAGCCATATTTTATAGACATGCGTACAGATGGCGTTGCTATTATCATCCGACCAGTTAATACAAAGGCTCATAGAAATCATGTTATTGTCGTCTTGTCGAAGTAATGCGCGAGCAGTCCCGACAGTCTCGTCGATACTACATAAATAAAAAAAGGCATTATGTCATATTTATATCCCACCTCATCATCTCGACCAATTTAGTAAAGATTTTGACAGATTGAGTTATGAGTTGCTCATAATGATGTACAAGTTAGAAAAATATGGTCTATATGGTAATTTTTTTAATTGGTTAACTTCTTATCTAACGGATAGAAGTTAGTCTGTTAAATTGTTATATTCCCTACCAACATATACTTTAGTAAGTTCTAGACTTCTAGTATACCTCAAAACTCGCATTTAGATCTTTTATTGTTTAATTTGTACATAACTAATTTGTCATCTGTTTTCAGATCTTCTGTTAATGTGTTAATGTTTGCCGATGATATTAAATTATAAAAAAATCAAGATAACGCACTAAATCTTCAAATAAATCTAGATACGTTTATCTTGTGCCGCTTGTGGTATCACCAAAACTTATTGTCAATAATTATTTATAAATGGAATGCTATTTCTTTCAATAAAAATAACTCATATAATTTTTAATTTTAAAACTAATAACATCATTAATAATACGTATAACTAATCGTGTTGAGTGATTTAGAGATTAGAAAATGCTCTTTATCAGCAATTTCACTATTAATATACTAATATAATAATATGTTTATAATTAAAGCATTTAAAAGGTTTGATATTATATTAAGAACAATAAGAACTACTAGGAAATTTAAAAACGCCAATACACTAATAATGTTATATTTTTCCCTTCTTAGGCCTAGTACAAAGTTTGGATTATTAATTTGGGATCAACATTAAACTGGTAAACTGGTTGACAATGTTTAGTATAAATTTCTAAAGTCAATTATTCGATTATAGGAATTTTAATTTAATTTATGAACTTTTTTATAAATTATATATATATTGACTCATTTTTACCGAGAGCGTTTTTGTTGTGCAATTCAATTTGTATTAATTTGATACCTTTTTTGTGTTCCATATTTTTTTTAGGATGAAAACCTTGCCTATAGATATTTTAAAACAGAATTTCATTATTTGAAATTTTCACTTTATTATGTTTTAACAGTTTAGCACCTACTTAATATGCACAATATAGATATTTATATTTTAGATATTCTACATTGCTCTTTTATTGTAAGTAAAAGACTTGCCCCGTAAAAAATAAATATAAAATAAAAATGTTAAATTAAATTATATATTTATATTCTAACCCTTCTTCACGATCAATTTTATAGAATAATGCAGTAATTTATAATAATTTTTAACTTTTATAAGCATTGTTATATCTGAACCACAATTGTAAATAAATTTCTTTTACTCGTAATCTAAACGGCAGTTTACTAATTGCACATAAAAGTACTATTTTATATACCAATTGCGCTCTAAACATTTTAGGGTCTATAGACACATTGCGCTCAAAGCATTTTACACTACTTACCTAAGAAAAGTGTATTAATTAGTTATAATTATTATATAATAAATGAAAACACTAATCTATTTTTATGAGTATTAATACATAATTTAATATAATATAAATAAATCATAAATAAAAAATAGTTTTTATCCTTACGCTAAATGTTAGCATTGTTAGCATTATAGGCAATCAAACTTAACACGGGTGCATTTTCTACGGGCGACAAAGTGCACGGGGACAGCTAGTAATATATTATAAATTGTTAAGTAAAATAAAATATAGACTATAGTACATTTTTTTCAATAAATATAATGCGTGATATTATTAATAATACAGAATACAATGTTATGAAATATTACGTTTTCTAGTTTATACGAGTGCAACGCGACGCTTACGTGCAGTCTACCTATGCCCTATATATAGATTATTAAAGTGCGCTACATTAAACAGATAAGGGTTTTGAGCCTTGGTTATAAAATATATTATACCTAGTCAATTTAACCAGTAATAAATTGATCAATAAATAAATTTTAATTTTTCAAGGATTTTAGTAAGTGTTGTAAAGCGCAATTGGTATACTGACCCTAAAATAAAAGGTGTGCAATTGGTACACTGACCCTAAAATATAAGGAGCGCAATTATTGGTATACTAACCCTAATCAAAAATGTTATGTTAAGCGCAATTGGTCCATGCCTATCAGAACTATTAGATCATCATAAATAGAAATTAATTAATTTTTTCAACTTTTGTAATTGTAAAAAGTACATTTGTATAAAACATCCCAACAAGTGATTTTAGTTATTGTAATGTTGTATGTATCTATCAGACTGATGTAAATGGCTAATAAAGATACATATTCTATGAATCAGATTAAGCTTCATGTAATAATTACTTATTACTTATAAGTTATAACATTATAAATGTATTTTGGCTATTTAAGAAAATATATTACTATTGTCTATTTACATAGTTCAAAAATATAACAAATCGTTGACATAAATGTATTTGTAAACTGTGCCCAAATTGGTTTTTTTTCAAATATACTCCCATAATAATATATTAATTAATATTATAATAATACTAATATTAACTTCCAATTTTTTTTTTATTTTCCTTGATTTTATTAAAGTTGATAGATACTATATCGGGCAAAAAATAATGACTAGACGATGTATAAAGTTTATCAGGATTGTAATATCTAGAATTTAAAATATATACATTTTAATAAATCTACATTCATTAAAATTATCAAAAGCTATGTGAACCCATAATCCATTTGATCAATATGATATATTCAAACTGAATTTACAACAATAGAGATAATCTTAGGATGATAAAATTTTATCTTGACTGGTAGACTAAAATATTTAAAAAATTATAGTTTAACTTGGAATTGTTATGATTTGTATGATTTAAAAAATTAAATTTTTGAAATTATAAAATATAGACTGTGAATTAATTTATAATATAAGCATTACAAAATTACAATCAATAATCAAAAATATACAATTTCATTAAATTCCGACTAATCCAAGTTCTACTTATTATACTGATATTAACAGCATTTTTAATTTTTATACAATAATTATATTTTCCTATAACTAAACACAGTGGCTTTAAATTTTTCGTAAATACAATTTTTAATAATATAATTCTTTAAACATCTAGTCTAAGATAGCAAGCATTTAAATTTACTTTCTGAAGTAGTACAAGCGCCAATACTAAAGAAAAATGCATTAAGAAAATACACAGATGACTCTACTATAAATTTTATTTGGAATAAAATTACTGGTATCATGCCTGAAATAGCATTAAAAAGAACATAAAATAAGTATTTACCACCGATATTCGAACTTTTAAAATATAACATAGAAATAATAAAAATTTAAAGACGGCGCTTTAGATAGGCAATTTAGGGTCATAATTTTATTAAAATAATAAAACATTTTTATAAAATAAATTATAAATATTGTGTAATACTTATTTGTTATTTTTAAAGTATAATATTATATTAATTATTATTAGTAAGTAATAATATTCTAGTCTGTAAAACAATATTATATTATATAGGTATCTGTATTTTATGATTTGTCATTAATTGTCGATCGACACTTTTTTCAACATGCATTTCTGATTTTTGGATTAGTGCTTTGATTCTATTTATCTTTTGATTTGTTTTAGCCCCATTGCGTCTGAAAGTTCGTTACTAATTTCTAATGAAACTAGTCTTGTATACGTATGTTTCTATAATTTATCACCAGTTTTCGTTTCATCACTTGTTTCCTAGGATTACGCACCAAACGATAAGACGCATTTTGGTCATATATAATTCTCAGGGTTTTCTCTTTGGAATAAGCAGCAATATTTTCACACGCTACTTCCATGATTGCTGTTTAGAAATTATTTTGCTTACAATTTACATAATAGTATAAAATACAATGCATACATAGATTTGTAAAGTCATAGCAAACCAAATGAGTTCTGGGATCTATAATAAAATGTATAGATATATATGATGTCTATAGTCTATGTTCTAACTATATAAATGCAATGTTCATCGTTGCTTCATACTGTTTATATTATGAATAATATTTCACGTTCAAAGCCTAAATGTTATCTTTTAACCAGTGTTTTCCAAAGGGTGTGTCATGCTAATGTTAAACTTGTTTCGTAAAAATTTAATCATTTAATTTATTTTACAAAATAAAATTGTTAAGATATAAATATGAAAAATGAAAAATGAATGCAAATTTGCACTACAATATTTTAGTGGTCATTTTTTATAAAAATAAAGATTATATGAATAAATATTTATTCATTGCGTTCTTTATGTCAAAATCGTAAAAATATAATATTATTATTCATAATAAAATAAAACCGTCGAAAAACGACCCGCCGTACAGTTGGTACGTTTACTGGTGTTAGCCCAGGGGCGCCCAACCCGCAGTTCGCAACCCGACTTTGATAATTTTACAGTCCACGAGATTTATCCAAATTTTTACTAAATAAGTTAATTTTTATTTTTTAGTATTGGTCTCAAGTCAATACAAGGATATACACGTGTATTGTTTTACATGCGACCCGCGGGATTATAATGCATTTCCAATATGGCCCGCAAGATCATTTGGATTGGCCACCCCTGATGTAACCGGATGATGGATAGAGGATGACTTTGACGCTATCTATCGTCCAGACTGATCTCCGGGGCCCGTCCGACAGATGTCTCTGTAGTGTTATCGAGGGCGACCGACACGGATGATGCACGCGCGCGCCCTCCTCCACTGCCGCAACACCACCTCAGCCGCCGTCGCCGCCGCCCAGTCGTCACCGACACCGCCACCGACCCGAGCGCGCGAGGGAAGCCATTGCTGTTCAACCAGCTCTCACGTTTTTGTGCGTCGAGGCAACGAGTTCGACGTTATTGTCGACCGACAGCCGTTGTGAGTACGCTGCTCACTTTTCGCTAGGGGGGTCGTCATCGTCGTCGCGCAGTTTTTTTTTTACTCTCCCCCCCATCGCACACGTCGTCATCGTCGTCGCGTTTGTCGTAAGTATAACACAAATAATAATATACTACATATTATATTATATTATAAATTCACACATTACGCGTTACCGTGTCCGGTAATAATATTATTACAATAATTGTAACTTGCACACGATTGTATGTGCCTATATTGCGTGATGTCAGTTTCTAAACGGATATCGTACGATATCAGGCAACGCACTAGTATGAGGTAATACCTATGACAACGGCGTATCCGATACACATACTACCGATACTACACAGTCCAAGTGTGGTTCACACTGCGTGAGGCACCGAATAAAATCGAAGGGTAGATCGCCGCAGAGGTGGAGTTAGACGTGGTGGTCGCTAAACGGGTCAAGGGGCAGGGGAAACTTTGGGTAGGAAGGTTAAACCGTTAAACTTAAACGAATTCATCGCCGACGCCGCGATATTTCGGGGCTTGTAGTTTCGTCTCTCCACACAATTGTCTATTGTCTATTACCACATATCAACGTTGTCGATATTTTAATATGAACAGTTATCGTTTGTTGTGCATATATTATTGGTTACCGCCGGCGACGTCCTGTCTTACGACGACGACAAAGCGGTGGGTATGGGTTACGAGTTCAACGACGGGGTCGATACCTATACATGTGTACGATACCTACACACGCGCTCGTTTGCACCCGTCATACTCGTAAGTCGCCTAAATAATACACCTAAACATATATAGTATATGTATCGTTATAGTGTGTGTGTGTGTATATGTCAATGTTTGGTTTTCACAATGCATATCTGCACGATGGTCGTTTTTTTAGATTTTAGATAGACTACGAGTAATATGTACGGCACGCGCATATCCCTCTTTGGTATATCGAAACTTTTCACAGTGTCGTTGACACCAAGTTTTCGATCGTATATAATACATATAATGACCTTGAATGTATTTGATGTAACGATGTCAACGTTCGTCCAAATCTTTCTGTAGCATAACCTAATTGTATTTACCGAGTTTTCGCGTCCTCCCCGTTGTGTTATACATAGTTACAATACGTGGTAAGCGTAAAATTTTTCAAAATTTGTTTCTCACTCACTCTCTCTCTCTCTCTTTCGTCCCTATATCCGCCCTTCTTCGATTTCATTCTCGTACACCCCTCTCCCCCCGCCACCGACCGTTCGATTTGTCCAGCCACGAATATTAATTATTTCATTTCACCGCGCGTATGCACGAATACATTTAATTTATTTATAATAAATGTGACGAAAATGTGCGTGCGTGCATGCGCGTGCTCCGAGATTACTTTAGGGCGTCGCGGATGAAGCTTACGTCACCACCGCCGCCGCCGCGCACAATACACATAATATGCACCCACACCGCGGAGTAACGCACCCACCGCCGCGGCCAAGTCATCGGCTACGTCGTGCTACTCGACGTATAATATTCGGCAGATATCGCACGCACTGAACGACGAACGAATAACGCGAACCTACAACAAACGTCGGTGGTATACATCACCGCCGTCCGTCACTTTATCCACTTCACCTGGTTGACGGGAGTATCTGATTCCACGCGTATCATACTCGTATTATAAATGTATTAAAAAAATAGCTATCGTTGCCCTCGCCGCGCAGATCGCGATGGAGATTACTACGGTATTTTCGGCGCAGTCTACTTTTGGATTTCACCGTCGCCAGAGAAATCCGTTCAGCGGCTCCTGTTTAAGCGACCGCGCGCATCTAAAACCACCTGGGAAAACTAGTAACAACGACATCAAATAACAGTACGCAAACGTTTTCCGCTCTAACCCACGCACACTCCGTCGTTTATTGGTACACGAGAATATTTCACTCGTCCGAACGGTGGTGTCGTCTACCTGTCTATAATATAGATTTTACTATTTTTACTATAATCGCGTTTTACGTTTACCGCGCATCGCTCGAAATCGTCGTGCGCGTTGTGTACTCGATCGGACTATCGGATAAAAAATTGCTAGCGGGGTGACATCGACGGTAGCGTCCCGCAACTCGTTCTACACTTGCGCCCGCGGTAACCTCAACAGCCACGCGCGCCGACAGACCAGTCTAAACCACGCAAACAAGTCTAGCGCTTTTACCACGATTAAAAACCAATTAGACGCAATATTTTTAGCCGACCGCGGTGACGGCGGCGGCGACGTGTACGCAAAGTGGACGATGTATTTGTAGAAAGCCAGCGCTCTCTATCGTTTCGTTGTCGCAACGTCGTCATGCCAAATAGTCTTTGTTAAAATACTTTAATGTGTGTGTGTGTGTGTGCGGTTAAAATGTACAAATGACGTATCGACGCACACTATTGCTGTATTTTACTACTGCAACGACTACCGTGTGTGGTGGCTTATCATTGCGCCGCCGATAATGGTATTCTGATTTGTGAAATATATAATATATGCACATATTAGTATTTACATGTTTATATAACAATTATCGTCCGCGGCACACAATTACTGCCACGCAGGATCGATGATCGTGAAATGTACCGCGAATGACACTATGCACTGCGAACGGTTGTGCGCCGCCTACATTTCGCGCTGCCCATGTTACAAATGAATAAAACCCGCCGTTCGAAGACTTGGTGTGTGTGTGTGTACCGCGATCTAAAAGTGTATTCGTTTTAACTGAGTGTTATTTTCAAGGTTATACGTATAGTTTTGATCTTGCTATTGCTCTTGGTCGTCGTCACCGTCGCCTGTCGCCGCCACCAACCGCCGTCTCTATGCTTTAACTAAACGTACGGTTTGTAGCAAATAGAAAAAATTTAAAAAAAATACAAATTAATGCATTCCACTGTTAATATTTTAATCGTATAATATATTCCCGCGCACAACAAAGATTACTGTAATGCCGTTGTCACTCGCGTTCGGGTCCGCCCGACGAGCAGAACGATATCATGTCCGCCACCATAGCTGGTATATACCATAGGTACTATGTCAAGGAGAAAGAGTACACATACGACGACAAGGTCGCGGTCGTCAATCGCGCGAATAATGTTACACCATTAATATTATTATTATTATCATCATCATCATTGTTATCGTCGCATTTTACTCGTATAGTTTACATATTATGTTTCGCGCGTTTGGATTTAACTGGATCGGCTGCGAGTTCGGCCGTGTCCACGGGCCGTTGAAATAATTTGTTTTCTCACCCGACAATGGCGGCGCTCACGGGCGATGACCGTCGCGATTTTCCGCTATTGTTCAGACTGCGATGTCGCGACCATTCATTTTAAATACTTATACACAGGTTAATCATTGGTAACACTTAACAGGACGTCCCAACGTAATTATGTGATCGGCCTGGCTACCGTAACCACCAAAAAACCATAGGTTTCGTACTTCCGCCGACGCTTTACCCACCACTCACCACTGCCACCGCTCGCCCGGGAAGTTCCCTTTGCGCGGCGGCAGTCGATCGACCGATACACGTTACTATTGTCGGATACGACTTTGTGTTGAACAAATGATTTAAGTCATTAATACTGCATTACTGCGTCGGGGGGTACACCGCGCCTACTTCCTCGCATGTTTCTGTAGATAAAATAAGTATAAGCAGAGTACAAGATCAACGCGTTTTCTAATTTGTTTATCCCGTTTATTATATTTATAAAATAATGAAATAATACATTGATATTATTTTTGATGTTCCTCGCTGTTTACATGTATGTATTATATATGTATATATTTAAAACAAGTTTCCCTAACCAGTCCGATGAGAAAATGTCCGCGCTTGTCGATGATACCAGATTTTAAAACTGCGCTTGATCATTATCTATTTCAATGTTCTTTACCAATGTATTTTTAGTAATTAATTGTATGCTTAGTTTTGTGTACAGTAACCCACTAACTTTAAAACTTTCTTATCTTGTTACCTACCCAAACACTTTGATATTTTGACCATCAATTTTTGTAAAATGTCTACTTCTATTCAGGTTTGATCACTACTACAATCTGTAATCATACAGACGTTCCTTTATATTAAATATAACCATGATTACATAAAAACTAATATTATGGCAAATAATATTGAAATGTCGTCAATTTTTGAAATGCATGTATTCAGAATGTGAATATTAATTTAAACTAAATAGTATATATAGGTTGTAAAGAAGTAAAAATGTAATTTGATTCTTATAAAACTTACCATTCTTGTAACATTCAATTTTCATTAGAGATCGAACACAATAAACAGAATATGGAAAATATTTAAAAATGGCCAATTGTGTATTATATAATATTTCGTATTTTTTCCATGACTTGTTTATACATATTTTTTATCATTCTTCAACATTGTGAGTAAACCACACCTACAGTGTATAATACAATAAATATGAAAATGTATAGGAAAATTCTATTCGCGTTATTAAATATCGATTACTTTCATTTATTCAAATGGCTACCTATATATGTATCTATTATACCTACATATATATATGTATGTGTATACTTATTTCAAAATGCTTATGAATTTTAAATATTTAGTTGAGAACTAACAGTTAATCATTTGTAAATACCTATTTCAAGTTTAAATTAGTGGAGTGAAGTAGTTGTAGACAAGGGTATATTTATGCGAGGAGAGACAGACAATGAGGCAATTACAGCTTTTTATTTAATGAGTTTTCACTTATTCTTAGTTTGTTGTAAGATTTTTATATTCAAACTCACCTTTGCGAAAAATGAGACTAGAGACGTCATTGGTTGTAGAGATTATACCATACACTACTACTGCGCTCATATCATGAGTAAGCGTCCTATTAATCCGGCTCTTATAATAACATGATAGTTTTACTAATTTATAAAATGTTTTCCTTTACCTACCGTTAAATCATACGACAATAAATTAAACAATCGTGTAGAGATCGACCTTTGAGTTATACACAATATAGTCAAACTATATCAATTTCATTATGTTGGTTACTGTTATTACAAATTTAATAAAAATATAAACAATATACACTTTACTAAATAAATATATTTTTTTCTTCTTGTATTTTAATATAGTTTTATTTGTTTTAAGAATAAGGAATCTTAATCTTAAATGTAAGAATTTTAATAATTTAGAATATATATTAATACTGTTTATCATACATTATAATATCATATTTGTATATTATTAATATTTATTTAGGAATGACACCACTGACCGTTGGATACTTGTTATCATTTACATTTGTTACCTGGTATTCATACTTTAATAGTAGTATTAGGTAGTATTTATATATTTTATATGTTCGTTTCTTTCAACGGGTATAAAAGAAAATATTCAATTTATATATATACTGCAACGTCGATATTAGTATCTATATAATATAATATTATTGTATAATTTTAAGAAATACGTCATACAATAATATACAGGGTGTCCCAATTTTTTTTTTAATTGATTGCCATTATTTTGTTTTTATGTTCACAACATTGTTATCATACTTTTATTAATCTACTATCACTCAGGCTTATTATTGCGTAATTAGTTTTTGCCAAGTATCACATGGGTCGAATGTCAATTGAAACGTGTGTTGGTTTTTAAGACCTTTTTCCAATCTAAAGAAATTGATGTGGAGATTATGCGACTACTTAGTATCTTACTCGGTTGCTAATTTCCGATTCATCAGTTAATAAAAAATTTAAAAAAACTGGTTCAACTGTTGATCTCAAAAGCCCCGGCTAAGTTAAGGCGTCCTTGTGAAACTCGCCAGAAAAAACTGAGAGGCAGTTATTGTTAATTTTCTCAACCGCATTTCAATCTGTCAACAAACTAATGGAGTACAATTGAATAATATAATTTTTCATACATAAACCGGATTTTATACTGATACTCTAAATATCCCTTTTTAGTAATTTTTTTTAAAATAAAATGTTTTTCTAGCTAATTTAAAAAAAGCGTTCTTTTTGGGAAATTCTGTATATTAGAAATTACTCAATAGAAATATAATAAAAAATAAAAAATAATATCAACCTGAGTTAAGTATAGTGCGTACTATAATAAATAGCAGGTAGCCAGAAGATTCTGAGGATCGATAATTCTACCCCCTTTCCCGAAATGTTAAGTAAATTTAAAAATACTTTCAGTGTCCCGTAAAGTTATTATAACCATGTATTAAAATTGTAATTTGTATACAAATTGATAATAAGGTTTAACAATTTATATACCTACGACATCATCTTACCAAACTTATAAAAATCCTAGTTAAGCGCCCCCTGTATTACAGTATCTCTCCCCTTAAAAAAAAATTCAATACATCTACTGCATGTATTAGAATTAGAAATGTATATTATGTATAGCTTGCATGGGTACGTAAATTATAATCATTCATTATATCAATAAAAAAAAGACTCAACTACCTTAACTTTAAAAATGATAAATATCGCAAATTTGTTTATAATTTAACTTGTTTAACCCTTGGTTAATTATTCAAAATATTTTTATACAATAATTTTAGTATACATCTTTAAACTGTTTCTTGAAATTAGTATTTGTTTAATAAATATAGGTATTTTATCCAAGAGTAGGTAGAGTGTCATTGCAAATTTTAACGGATGTATTAAATTAGATTTTAATATCTAATAAATCATTACATACTAAGTATACGCGATTTTAAATAGAGATTGTGTGTAAGGTTCTGTTTCTAGAAATATTTTATAATTTATTTGTATTACTCTTAGTACTAGCAGGTTGAATTAATTTTTTCAAAAGCATCGCATATACCTATTTTTAATACTTCTAGTTGTATAACCCAACTTTACCGGGGAAAATATGAACAAACATAAAATACGGAACTCTATAAATATATCTAGGATTTAATGTACTTCAGTTTACGAGAATATCTGAGTATTAACTGGACTTATTTGACAAAGACTCGATATAGCACTTGGTAAATTGTCGAACGTGGTTAAGGCTACTTTTTGCATTTTTCTAATATTTATAGGAAGAATCTGAAACTTTCGTCAAAATCGGTCGAGTAGTTAATGAGTAAATAAATTACAAACATTAATTTATATACATATAAATTTTATAAGACTCACTTAAATTTCTGCAAACAATTGAATCTCTTAATTATAAACAAAAAAACGCATTTATAAAAATAAATAAATAAATTATTCCATTTGTTTTTATTATAGTTTTCTTGATTTTTTTGAAAACTACTGATTTTTTTTTTTACTTTTAAGTTTTGGTCCCCATATATATTACAATATATATATATATATATATTATTTAATGATTGTTAAACTTATCAAAATCGAATAATTATAATTTTTTTAGTATTATATTATTACCATATAAATATGTTTGTATAAGTTCCAGTAAAAAATATAAACTTAGTTCATAATATTATATAATAATATAATAATAAATTGGCTATACTTACTGTTGTATTTGAGACAAGCATTTGCTTATTTTTAGAAAAAAAAATTGTTCTATAGATGTATAAATAAATAGAAATTCAAAAAATTCACAATCGAACGATAAACGAAGTACATATCAACTTAGCATAATTAAAAATCTATATTAATTCGCAGATTGTTTGAAATATTGTATATTAAAAAATAATATATCTAATATATATTAATATAATATGTAGGTTTATTTAATCTTTTGGACATAGCTAGGTATCTATTTCTATTATATTTATTATTTATTTACTGTAAGCTTCAATTGTTTAATTAACATATATAATTTTTAATGCAATTACGTACTTGTATTTTATTGTTATGAATAACTGCACACCAATCCAATTTATTATCGTAGTTATTGATTATATAAAAATTTAATAGACAGTATTTTTTTATAATTAAAGGTTTTTTATTTATTGTCTAATCTTATATTAATTGATGACGTTTACTACATATGAGAGCTTTTTGTATGAATAGTATTGTAATATATAATAATTTTTCTAATAACTAGATATTTAAATTTTATTTCTCGTTGATAAGCTTTAAAACGTTTTAGAAACACTAAAAATTATTAAACAATTAAATAGTTAAATTCAAGTATTATTGTATTATAGACTTGGATCAATTAGATCAAAATTATTTTTAAATTAATAAACGGGTTTTTATGCGTAAGTACTCACTTTATCACAATCGTTGAATTCTATACATGCTGCGATGACAAGATCACAATGAACCAAACACGATTTCCTTGATTAATACAAATTTAATATAAAATTCGCATTTTAATTTCGCATAAAAATTCTTTTCTTACACAAACAATCATAGTGCCAGATCTTTGGCAATTATATAAATATTTAATATATAATTGATGTTCATACTTATAATATGCTTATGCGAATAGAATACATATATGTCCGGTTATAGATGACACATTGTATATTATATTTATATGTATAATTTTGTAAAGGTTAAGTAATTAAGACATTAAACTAATGATATTTTAAATTAAAATTATTAATTACAATAACGATACGTTTATTGTAAAACTATAATTTTGGAAATACTTTACAATCTAATATATGTAAATAGTATCTTTGAAATTCGAAGTCTTCTCGTAAAGTATAAACAAACAAGTTCAAAATCATTCATCGTTCATTATTCATTGTCATAATACTACAATATTATGTATCAACATTTTAGTCATATTATTTTATGATTTAATAGTTAACAATCTTCATGGCTTGTGTGGTTTGCATTTCAATTGAATAATAAACCTTAATAATTTATTTTTTTGTGTCAGTTATTCATGAATGTTTAAAATTCGTTAAACAAAGATAATATTTTTTAAAGACTTTAATATTTGTACCGCACACTACTATAGACTCTTTTTCTTTGTATATCTAAGTAAGCCAGTACCATAGTTTTCTTTGTATCTTCTCTTTATGTTGATATAATAATATGATTATTATTTATATATAACAGTATAATTCTTATTAAATTTAATGTATTTGTATATTTAAAGATAAAATGCTGATAAATTGCTTACACATGACCTTTTATTTACCTTATTAAGCATATTCGTGTTTAGGAGAATAGTACGAGTATAATACACTAGTTTTTGGTAAAATGCCCGTATAATATCATTAATCTCAAAATATTTATAAAACGTATATTGACTATTGAGATATAAATTAAATTATACTGTAAATATAAAAAAAAATCAAATCATAAATATGTAAAGAGAATAACTAAAAATGTTTTTAATTAAGAATAAAATTAATATATTAACATTCAAAAAAGTTTGAGTAGTTAAAAGTTATGTACTCATTTATTTGTATCAGTAATAATTGACAAATGTTTATTTCCAGTTTTTGTTGGTAAACAAATTTGTTAGGATACCATTATTTTTTTTAAAAATAACAGTAAATTATTTAAGAGCAGCCAAGTTTATATAGTTGTTACCTAAAGCTTTAATTTACATTTGTATTATATTAACTCTAGTCAATGTTTAGTGGTTTATGAAAATGCATTTTTTATTTTCGTTAATTATTTTAACTATACCTTTGACTATTAAATACCGATTAGTATAGTTTTGGGTATCTGGTATGTTGTATACATTATAATTTGTACAGGGTCTAAGAAAATTAAATTCCAGTTTAAAGATTGAACATTTTTGAAATGTATGTATAATATAATCTATATTAGTAAATACTGAATAATTTATAATATTAAAATGATAATTAAAAGAAATATCAGGTGAAATGTTACATTTAACTAGAAAATATAAGTATTTATATTTATATACAGGTATAATTGATTTAAGTATTTTACGTTAATAAAATGAATAATAATGACGTATAAACTATACGCATCTACGCAAGATATAGTTCTGACTTAAGTTTTTTACAAATTGTGGACCGTAAAAGTATATAATATCTAAAGACCTAATGTTGACCCAACTTCTTGGGAACTGATAAATCATAATATTAAAATTTAACATCGTTTATTCGTAACTCATATAAAAATATTATGACTTTTAGAGTTTACAATGACGTATTCTCAGTCATGTATATATGGGTTTGTCATATTTTCTAACTATTGTCATTACCAATACAATGTACCTCACATGTAATAAAAATATTTTCATTTGCTTTTATTATTTATAGATAATTTTTGTATGCATTTTAAATAAATATTTAGATTTATAGTTAAGCTAATTTCAATAATAATTTTTTTTTGTCTTATAACTATGTGTTGTTACAGATTATACAAACAAGAGAATATTTAAATATTACCAATATTTTATTGGAGGTACATTATTTAATAACAATATACATGGAATAATAATTAACAAATTATTAAATAAGATAGTGAGTAGTGACTAGTATACTGTTTCTGGGATAAATACAATCGGTATTATTACGAGCCTTAATTTTGTTACCCTGTACACAACTGTTTGCTTATCTAATCTTCATTTCCGAGGCCATCGTAAAAATAATGTCTTACTGCTTGTACAATTAAAATTATTGTTGGTCCTCTGTTCAGAAATCACACGCTGCGTGCAATAAATACGTTCGCATACATTTTCTTTTCTATTCCAGGTCGGTTCGTGATTCGTGCTGCGTTTGAAAACACGTTTCCCTTAAGAATAAAGGGTAGGTTGTTTTGTTGCTGTGGCGGGAAGGGGGAAAAATGTAGGACGCCGCTTTCCAATGTGCACCAGTGTGCCTACTGTTCGAATGTATAAGTAGATATAGTAGCAGTTATCTGTCGACACGCGCCTTACTATAAAACTGCAGAAGTTTCCTTTCGCCTACCAAACTGTAATTTTACTTTACGATTTTTAAACTCCTCCGTGTATACATGAAAAATCGTAAAGCGTCATGACATTGCGTAGTTCCAAAAAATTGTGCGACATGATTTTGCACAGAAACTATCTATCTCATAACCATTCACACCCAAAACAACAACGGTCCGAAACAAATCGAAGTTAGAATTGTTATCTATCCTCTTCCCCACCCGTTTAACAGATGGTTCAAAACTAATACCGTGCATACTGTGCACGATGAAATTAAAGAAGATTATGATGGTCAACACATTATCTGGCCGGGGTAAACGAATGTTTATAGACACGCACACATTTTTTCAACCAGATTTTTTGTTTCGTACGCGTTAAAATGTGTGCGATTGGGATGTTATCACCGTTTTTCTCAACCTCTTCCTACTTCTCCTCCGCGGCCCCTCCGCGAGTTCGGCAGCTGGCAACGTTGCCAAACCGTGCGCGTGGCGTTACCCGACTGCGTGAGTGATACGGTTGGCCGGAAAACGTATCCGCCGTGTCGTGCATCATGCATATAGTCGCCACAGCGAGATCGGAAGAAGGAAATTGGAATTATCGAAATAAGGTTAACCAGACCGTGGGGCGTACCGCAGACGCGGACCACGTTTAATATAATATAAAACATCTACAATATACGGCGGACACCGAGACGACGACAAAACCGACTATTGCACCTATCAACCTACTCTACGCACTCTACCACCCCCCTGATACCATCACCACCGTCGCACGACTTATACTTTGACACACGTTGTGCAATCCGAAGCCCACACGACGTATCGTTTTTGCGAGTGCTCGATCGCCCGCCGGCCGGACGGGCGGGATCCGTGTACCGCTGCCGCCCGTCGGGTTCGAAACACGACGAATTTGTTGCATAGCCAGTGCGCCCGAACAATCGTGAAAAATTAAAAAAATATTCGCGAGATACGCGCTCGCGTAACAGTTTTACCACACGAAACGCAACGAGGGGGTGTTCACCATGGAGAGAAATAACAGGAACGTTTTATATAAATCTATTATTATAGTATAATACATTATACCATTATAAAGTATAAAAATAATAATAATATTATATTATTATTCTACGGCGTATTCCGTCCGGTACTCCGCAGTCGGTTTGTCGGTGTTCCAACGCGTCAAGGCGGGTCCTTTCCCCTACCTCGGGCCGCGCGCGCACACACAGGCACACGCACACCGCGCCCGCACCCCCTTTGCGCTGCGCACACGCACGCACGTACACACGCACGCACCGTCACCGCGGTCGCCGTCGACGTCGTCGTCGTCGTCGTTGCCGCCGCCGCCGCACTTCACCACGTATCGCGGCCCCGGCTCCTCCGCCCGTGCTCTCATACACGACACCGTATCATTATATATATTATTTCGTATATACGCGTTTCCCGTTCGCGCGGCCGTTCCGCACCGCACATAATATACTGCACATCGTACTCTCCCCCTGCGCGCGCGCGGCGCCCGTTCGTGTATCGTGTGTGTATGTGCGTGTATGTGCGTGTGTGTGTGTTCGCGTGTGCGTTTTTGTGCGTGTGCGCGAAGTTTAATTTTATTTTTTAATTTTTTTTTTTTTTTTTTAACAATTTTTTTCGTACTCTCCCGACGTGGTGGTTTTATTTACAACGGACGGCCGAGGAGAGTCCAAACGACGCCGTGTATCGTGTGCGTGTGCGTGAGTGAGTGAGCGTGTGTTATGTCCACGTACGCCGACGTCCACGGCGGCCGTCCGCGAGGCGTTTTGTCGTCCGCCACCGCCGCCTCTGTCGTACGCACTGCATAAAACTGTCCCTCGCCGCCGTAGTGCCTACCCCGCTACCGTCCGCGCGACGACCGAGCAGCGCCAGACTCCGCGTATGATTTCAACGCCCCGACCGCATCGTCCTATATCGGTGAAGGGAACCGTGTGCCGTCATCCCCCCAACCCCTTGGGACGTAGTTTTTTCCGGCGCCTCTCCCGTCAACCGTAATCAGTAAACACATCGCGCTGAAAGTCGGACTTTGACCTCGACAATCGTGCAAGTCGTGTCGTCGTTTGCTTTGTGACTTAGCAATGGTTTTGGACCGACGGCGATGATAACGGTGCGCGAAAAATGGTGATAACGTCGTCGTCGCTGTTGTTTCATTGCTGCTGTTGGTGCGGCGGTCGCGCGGTCCAAAGCTGACACACGGCACTCCGCGCCCCGCGAATAGCCCGTCGACTGTCTGGTTTCCAGGTAAAGCTCTCAAGTCTAACTCTTTTAAGTGACTTAATTATTTTTCACACGGTTACTGACGGCAGCGTTTTTTGTTCGCCGCGTACAAAACGGTAGTAGAATCTTATTTTTCTCCATTCGCGTTAACGTCGTCGCTACTTGATTCGTGCGCATTCGCGTGTCGGTCCCTCGTGTGCTCTCTCGTGGTAGTCTTCTCGAGGATCTCTGACTTGCGCACTCGTGTGATATGAACCCTATTACTTATTTACCCTTATATTACCATGGTTGTGTTTGATTGCAGATAGTGTAAATTATGTTTTGGTAGATAATGAAACAAGAAATCTTGTGTCGCCTCAAGTAGTTGACTATTAATTATCAATATCTATGCATATTTGTTTGGGAGGGGGGATACAAAACTAATAAGGGATAATGTTCAAGCTCTTATGAGGGGCAGTCTTCTGATGTCAAGTTTTTTATTGCTGTTTTACTACCACTCCGCATCGCAGTCATTAATGTTTTTGTGTACACATAAATAACCTAAATGAGGTTTTGGCTTGTATTTAATTAAATAGGCACAAATTCAACATTAATATCAATTGTTATTTGCTATTATTGTTATATTAGTAACTTTCTGTGGTATCATCATATAACAAATATAGTATCAGTATTATATATTTAGACGTTCTCCGAATCTTGAGTTACCTACATTAATTAGTTTTATAATTCCTTTCTATTATTCTAATTATTACTTAACCAATATAAATCACATCAAAAAATAAATAAATTGTGAATTGTGTTATGGATGGGTGTCACTATTGTTTATAGCCTATTTATGTATTTATTTTAAAGTTCAAAGTACCAATTATACTCTTAACACATGTTGTTTGTTAAAGATAGTGGTTAAATTATAAATTATTGCACAAAGAAAAGTTAACTGTATATGAATTTGCTTTCAATTTAAATAGGTATATAAAACAAATAATAATGTTTATAGTTTCTTCATATATTTAATTGTATTAAGTTATTGAAGTTAAAAAAGTTATGATTTATAGGTTTGACTTCATCTACATTAACATTTTTTATTGTGTTAGAACATATTCTACTTAACTAAGTAGCGAGCTTCTATTTTATCATTTGTTTTTTATTCAGTATTTATTGATACTATATCCAACATATTGATTTATATTCTCTTAAAGATGTGTTGTTTCATGAAAAATTACCAATTAAAGTGGTAAAGCAATACAGTATAATAAATATAAATAAAAACCTTTTTTTTAAATGTTATTTAAACTTACAAAAATTAAAATAGGTGAATAATTTTATTGTTGTATTTAAGGAATATAAACTAATATGTTCTATTTTTCATTAAATACCTGTAATCTCCAATTCTAAATCCTAAAGTGTGATCTGTTTATATGATTTTATATCATGTTATTAAACAATATATTTTAGAGTTTTAGCTGTATGGGTCAATCATTTTTTAGAGAAACCTATAATTTTAACATCATACATTATTAAGTTTTCCATTTAACTATAATTTTGTCTCTTTTTACTCTTATTTGAATTTTATATTACGTATAATTATATTTATTGAAGTATTATATGATAATTTGATACACTAATTAAATTTTCATTTTAGTTAATTTCAGTTATAATTTTTAAAACATTTCAATGAATATTAAATACACTGAACATACATTGAACTTATCAATACTAAATAATATCTTATTGTTGTATTTACTAAGCATTACTATTCTATTATATTGTAATATTCAATTTTTTCACGTAGTAGGTAAATAAAAAACTTGTTCATTGCATAATAAGGAAGGTATTTGTTAAGTATCTTTATTGACTGACTTAACAATAACTATTAATTTGAATTTTACAAAAATAAAAATAATGAATTTAAGCTCTTTGTGGTTTTAAGAATCTGCAATACTTGCATCTGTGATTCACAATGCTATTAGTCTTTCTACTTGGTGCATGAGAAACTGTAGTTAATACTTAAAGCTATCCCGTGTTTAGCCTGAAATATCAAAACTTGTTACAGAAATGCAAATTCATTCTTATCATTAATTTTAAATTGTATTAACCATTTTTATTGCTCATTTATTTTTGTGTAAAGAAATGTGCAAATATTAATGAAATATGAGTTAATTGAGTCACATATTAAAATAAATAAATACAAGTGTTATAAAATAATTATATTTATATTTTGCTCATAAGATCAAAGGGTTTATGACTTTAAAAAGTATTTTTACATGTACATACATAGTACAAATGATTAGAAACTGCTATCTTAAACCAAATCAAAATTTATATTTTATAATGTTTTAAAAAACATAATAGAATAATCTACAATTTTAATATTTTCCTAATATTTAATAACTACATAAGTACTATACATGATATGTCAAAATACTTAAAATGATTTAATATCAACAATATTAATATCAAAAAAGTATTTATACATATATTTAATGTTTACAAGTTAACAACTTGAAGATTCATTCAATACCAGTTCTCATAAAACTTTAAGAAGGGAAGGGACTAATTTAGTATTTTAGAACATAAAAGTATGTAAACAAAATCGTATTTATTATCTTGCAAGAGACTATGCTTGTTACCTACTTAAATTGTATTATTGTTATAATTCAAAAACTTTTAAATATTTACTGTTAAATATAAATATATATATTTTTTTATGCATATATATTTACTATTAAAAATTATTAACCCAAATCCCAGGGGGTGATCGCTTCTAACATTCCTCATAACCACCACAAGATTCATTCAGTGGTTTTTAATTATATTAATGTGGGTATAAAGTTAAAATTTAAGAAAATATTATTTTGATATTGGTACAATACATTTAATAAATAAACACTTGTTTAATACCAATATTAGTAATAATTTTTAAATACTTAATATAAGTAATAATATCAGATACAGAAAATAATATAGCTTATTATTTAAAATACATTTTCCCATTAATTTAAATTAGTTTTATTAGTATTACCATAAATATTTAATATTATCTATACTATATTTATCTATGGTAGGTATTTATTAAGTATAGAAATATTGATTATTATGATTGATTCAAATATTTATTTTTTTTATATATTATATATTAAATTAATTTGTAGTGTATAAAAATTAATTTAGTTAATTTTATGCTAGTATAAGTAGAGGTACTGGCTACTACACAATTTAATAAAAATAAATGAATTGGATTCTTAATATTATTTATTAATACATACAATACTTAACTTTTTTAATAATTTATGATACCTATTTATTATTTTAAAACCTACCTTATTTACATTTTTAAGTGTGGTAAATGTATAGTAATAGTTTATTTTAATTTTTCCAATTATAATTTTAATCCCCGATTCGAACTTTCCTACCCTTCCTCACCATCTAAGTTCGTTTAAAATATAATTGGTAATTTATTTAATCTAAAATATAATATATATATAAATTATCAATTTAGACGATTTTGTGTAAACATTTATATACTAAAAACTATAACTTGATTATGAATAACTTTTCGTAACGTTCAGGACGTAAAAAAGACCCTTCCGCTTCTTGCGTTCTTGAAAAATACTAGTTGCGCCACTGTATATAGCTATGTTAATAGGCTAAAATTATTTTTAATTGTTATGGAAATCGTATTTTGTATTTATTATATTTTACTATAAGGTTGTTACTTATTGTGATTATTGTCGAAAATAATATTGTTTTTTTATAATATGGTGTGTATGTATCCTATAAGTCTATATTCATTATTATAGGCGTATACCAATCAAATATCCTGTGTGGAAGAAGGGTATAATCTAATTATATTTTTATCGTAACATATTAATTTATATTATTGATCTTAAAAGTGCTTATAATTTATATAAATTAAAATTTTTCTTGAGCCCCTTAAATACACACATTATTATGATTGTTTTATACCAAAAATTAGTATTCATTATAAAATATTATTAATTGTTTGAGCGTCAAGATTTTAGTTTTATATACCTAAAATATCAGTGTGTACTATAATATATTTTAGAAGTTTTCTTGAACTATTTTCTTCAATATTTAAAGGTAAGAAATTGTCTAGATATTTTCTATTATTTCTCTTTAAATTTATACGTAAATACTCTGTCGGCTAGGCCTAAATAAATATAGTTTTCCAAATTTTTTAGCAAATATTTTTGTTTCAAACAAATAATAGAAATAATTTTGAGATTGGATATTTCTGATGTGGGTGTAACACCTAAAAATCCATCGCCATCTTAAATAAAAAAAAAATTATTTCAAAAACATTTCACATTTTAATCATAATTATTACAGATGATTTAATAATTAAAAAACTTTCTTGATGAAACCTAGCTATTTTTGTACATTTTCAATCATATCTACCTATATTTGTTTTTTATTATTTATGTATTTATAATGTTAAAAAATAAAATAATAAGATCACCCAGTTAGAGAATAATCAATTATATTTATTATTTTAGTATCTACTTACTTTAAACATAATAAAAATTGCTTAAGGTTTTATACTTTATGTTATGCTTTGTAAATGTATATTAATATTTGTTTAGTTTATTAAAATAAATGCGTATACGTAAACAATTTTGCTTTTTGTACCTATTTAGATATATTATATTTGTTACGCATTTCAAAATATGATTGCATGTTTACATGATTTATGTATGTATGAATGATTTAATAAACGTTAAGTTAATTGGTCATAAACTCATAACTTTGATAATGGTCGTCTAGTAATTATTATCATTTTTTATTTTATTAGTTCCTAAATATGAAAAATATAAAGGCCAAATTTAGAAAAAGAAAATAGAAGCTAGGATTTATATTTTATTTTTTAAATCTATATATGCCTTTCCTTTTGTTTATTTGATGTTTTCAGGGGATCTATTTTGTCCAAAAATAATTTATTAAAATTCTAAAGGTTTTAAATAGGATTCATAAATAATAAATATAATTATTGTTCATAGGCATTTATTTATATTTCGTAGAAAATGACCATGAAATAAATACGTGTATTTTATTCAACTTGTAATTCAAAAAAATGTCCTTAATTAATTAAAAGAAGTATCTATATTAATATTTTCGATATGACTCGATATACCTATTTTATAAAATAAAAAGTACCTATTAATATAGGATAATATACAGAAAACTAGTATGATTACGTAACAATGACCTTCATGTTTGTAGACAGCCGGACATATACACTATTTGTGTTATAATAACTGCTAGGAAAAGGTCTCTTGTGTTTAGAATAAACTATCGAATCATTTATTATATTAGATTATTATACTTACTATAAAAATGTATAAAACCCTTAATACTTGCTATTTTAATATGATAAACAAATCTATTATTAATTTATTTATATTATCTTGAATAGTTAATAATTCACATAAGTTTTTTCATATTTCGTATCCAACAAAAATGTAATTTAACCATCCTCAAAAAAAATAATTTAAGTAAAGTTTTATTTTTTTACAAGTAAAGAAGTAAGTTCTTATAAAGGAGATGTACCTCACTTTTGTAAAAAACAATTATTTTGTATTTCAAAATAAAATAAAATACTTATTTTTATATGAAAACGGCTGCAAAATTATTTATTTATAATTTTGTATTGATTTGTTTTATTATCACATTTATTTTTCATTACTTTGAGCAAGTAAACTGTAGAGTTAGTTTTTTTTGGTTTTGTTGATTTATATCTAACTCGAAAGCTGATTGTTTTAAAACTCCTTAATAAATATAATAATTGGTCGACAGGAAACTGTGATTTAAAAACAACTTACAAATTGTAAAATTAATTTTTCTGTATAGTAAAAAATATTTTTATAATATGCCTTCACACATTAACCTTAATGCTAGATTTAATATAATTTTATTTATTAATTATAAAAGCTACTAAACTTTATACGAATAACGTTTTTTACTTGAAAATAATAATTTAGTTACCTTTTATCATTATTTATAAAATGACAAATGAATTATTTAATTTATTTTTAATTTCAAAAATAATTTTATCATATCAGTAGCAAATTTGAGTCTTGCGCACGTGCCCACGTTAATATACTTGTTATCTTGCTTTAAAAGTTTATACTGATATAACAAAATTCCCTCAAAAATTCCAAACTTAATAAACACCTCAATGTATTAATTTATTATTAGATCTATTATGAATATTTATAAAAGACAACTTTTTCGGCTTTTTTTGATAAATTATTAAAATATTTCAAAAACTATTTATCTTATTTTTTAACACATAACCTATTATTTTAAAGCGCTTTACAATATTAAATTTTAATGCGATAAAAAAAAATCTATGTAGGTAGCAAAATATTAAAGTGTTTCTTTAAATTTTACTTAATTCAACACGCTTTACAGAAATAGTTTAATAATTTTTAGTTGCAACTATTTTAATTTTTCAACAAGGTAAATAGTAAATACTGTATAATAATATTAATTTTTCATTATTACGTTTTGACGTAATCGTACAATATCCGGAAATTTTAATGCATGTTTTTTATACTTTGGATATGTAAGGGTTGAGTAATATTATACGTCACGGGATGAACAGTCCCAATTCCCAAGAACCAATACAATAATACTGTGTTTTCAACTTGTAAAAATCTAGGTCACGCGTAGAAACACGTGATTCATGATCATGACTGAATACCGTATATATACGCCTGTTGGTGCACCAGACATGTAGTCGATATTAAAATAAATATTATAATATTGGATTATATTTTTGATATAATTTATATTATCATTATATTTTGATTCAGAGTCAGTGAAAAAAATCGAATGGGGGAGTTAATTTTTAAACACATAATGTATTAATATTTCGGTTCATTGGCTGGCCTTTATAAAATATCTATTTATGTTTATGAACCTTCTGTCCAAGATTACAGTTTTGTGTAAATTTGACATTTTGAACCCAGCGAATCTCATCTTATAGCGAAAAAGAACAAAAATTTAAAATACTTATGACCTCGTTGCATCGCGTTGACATTCTCTGACTTACTCTCTTCTCGAAACACTATTAAACAGATTTCCGTTAGTGGCGTGTATGAAACACGTATATAGTGAACTACCAATGTAAAAATATTTTTAAAACGTAATAATTGTTTTTTGTACTCATACGATATGTTTTTTAATACTTAATAGTCAATAAGTTATAACATCATAAAAAAGCATTGAGAATTTTGTAACAATTAATCGATTTGTTTTAATATTTAACACGTTTTTATTTTATTTTTTAAATTATAACTATTTCCCTTTGCGTATTTTTGATGATTTATCTTATTTATTACTTATGATTAAAATATTTATTTTATTCATTATTTATAAAAATTTTAATATTTTTATTTTCATCGTATTTATATGTATAATCTTAATTATTTAATTACGTATAATATATATTTTATGTTCTAGGTTTACGTAGATTTTGAACGACTCGATAAGGATATAATATGTTGGGAAGCAGTTTGCACCATCATCGGAACATGTCATTCCCCCACGGTGGTTAGTATCTGAATTGAACGTATTACGTATAATTTTAATAATCCTTCGATGACATATATTTATCTAAGTAACAATTATAATAATTAGTATTAAATAATAATACGCTCTTAAAATTATTCACTATTTTATTTTGGTAATTACTAAAATGTATTTTAAACTTTATTACTTAATAGTTTTTTAATAATAAAAAAATCATAAGATTATTAGTTACTTGGTATTTACTGGGATTGTGTAAAAGTTTCTGTTTAACTGTCCAAGGCTGACTAACGATAGTTATAATAGTGAGCGAATACGCTAGCGTGATATTATCCACAGAGCAGCATGTGGTCACATTTTAAAATTAAATAAAACAATTTTTTTGTTAAATAAAATATGGACAAAATTATTGTGTATATAGATTGAATATCTATTATGTATGTTTTTTTGAGTTTAAAAATGTTGATGAATAATTAGTGAAAAATTATTTTAAATGGTGATTACAATGTTTAACTTTATTTTCTAATAAAATTAGCAAATTATGATAAAAGTATTGTTATAATTAATTAATAGTCAACGTGTTTCTTTGTACTTCATACCATTGTTATTTTTTATAATTACTTAAAAAACGCAATTATATATTATGACTGTGGAACGTAAAATAAGTTAATTATTTGTTTTTTTTATAAAAAAATCTTCTTTATTTCAGCATTATTAATATCTTATAATTTGTTATTTTAGTTAATCAGTAAAATACATAAAATTATTAATCTTAACATTTACTTTAACTAGATTTTAATTTGAGTCTAATCTTTTTCACAGTACTGAATATTGATTAGGTATTAATTAGTTTTTAATTTGTGTATATTACAATTTACAAAGTGTTGTTTAGTCTATAAATAAATTTATATAGTTCAATAAAAATATTTAAAATTGTATTTTTATTTAAAGATAAATTGTTTAAATTATTAACAATTATATGAATAAAATGAAAAAAAAAAATATTGTTAATCTTGTTTATAACATTATTATGTTTAAGGGATTTTGTATAAGTAGACAAAGTAAAAATAAATTAATATAAAGTAGAATTTGAAATTGAATAATCAATTATGCTGGTTTCAGCAGATAATGTTAAAACAATATTATATTTATTAATTTTGTGCTTCTATTTAAATATTTTAAATTAGTACTTCATTTTTATTTAGCACAATAATTATTAATTTCTTATTAAACATTCATTAACTTCTTGAAGTACAAATATATATATATAAATCATAATTATTGTGCTATTTAATTTTTATATCTTCAATTAATAATAATTTGTTTAGAAAAAAGAAATTTCTTATCATAAATCAAAATATTTTATAGTATAATTTGTAAATGTTTCAGGTTCTGTGATACATAATAATATGCCTCCTGCCGTTAGTAAAAAAATGGGTGGTGGCCGACTGAATGCCGTAGTGAACAAACTTCATTTAGCAAAACAATGTTCAACTGATAATACTTTTCCAGACATGGCTTCCGAAGAAAGCCGTTTAACTATATTACAAAATTTATTGAATCCTGCGCCATCGTCAAATTCAGAAAAGAAAAATTTACGTGCGCCTCCAGCGTTGTTTCCGCTCACTTCTGAAGTGACAATCCAACGTTACCCTGTTGTTCATCCAATACATGATAGACCGTTGGATGTTTTCCAAAGACTTAAACGTCTTGGAACAGACATTGAAATGGAAGAAATTGGAAATGAAACAACACTGAGTCTTATACCAGTTTCATCATCTCAAAGTGCTTCTGTTTCATGCATTCCAACAAATAATTTTAAAACTACTTCCCCTGCTACCAGTCTCATAGTTCTGCCAAAAACCAATGTGTTCAATAATAGGAAAATACCAGAACCTTCTGTTGTTCTTGAAATGAAATTAACTCCAAAATCAAAAGCTCAAAATACATGTTTTAATGGAAAAACAGAACTAAAAAGTTATGTTTTTTCAATTGATCAATCACAAATTAGTATAACAAATAATGGACAAAAACTATACTCATGTAATGTATGTTCAGGCATATATCAACGAAGAGGTGCTCTAAAGAAACACTATTTAAAGGCACATATTAACTATCATTTTTTGACATCTCGTGACTTGCAAATAGCTGGTTTTAAAGGTGAAAGACTTGAAAAAATGATAGAAAAGTGGAAGAATACAAAGGGTCATGTAGGTTACTACCATTGTCATAAATGTTGTATTTCATTTAGTACAGCCATCGATTTACGGCATCATGTGATGAATCATCCTCCTGCTTTACAATCTAATGCTTTGAAAAAACTACCTGATATTGTTACCAAAGTTTGTGAACTATGTCTATATTGTGATAAAAAAATTGAAAATGAAGAAGATCGAAAAAGCCATTTGTCCAAGATGCACCCACCTAAAAGAAGATGTCATATATGTACATACTGTCAACTCAATTTTTTTGATTTGTACACATTACATAAACATATGTGTACCGCTCATGAAGATGTGTATTATGGCTGTGCAGAATGTAAAGAACGATTTATTTCTAGAGAGTTAGCTAAAAACCATAAAACCATTTGTTTGAATAACTTATGTATAAAATTAGAATCTGATAATATGAAAAAAGAGCATTTGAAAGAAGAATCTACAAAAACTGAAGTACTAGAAATGAAAGTAGATGAACCTTTAAACATTAATATTAAAAATGAATTATCAGATAAAGAACCAAAAAAAGAAGAATTAAAAAAAAACGAAGAACCAAAAAAAGAGGAATTCAAGAAAAACGAAGAGCCAAAGAAAGAGGAATTAAAAAAAAATGAAGAACCAATTAGAGAAGAGGTAAAAAAGAAAGAAGAATCTACCAAAAATTATCCATTTTACTGCCCAGACTGTAAAAAAGGATTTACTCAACAACCAAACTTAGCACGACACATGAGCTTAGGTCATGGTAAAAAGTTAGAGTATAAAAAATCTAAAAAGTTATTACAGCCTTCTAATAAAATAATTTTGTCCAAAAAACTTATAAAAACTCAAGAAAAAGAATTAAAAGATGAGATTCAAGATTTATCAGCTAAAGGAACTCAATATGTTTTTTTGAATAATAAAAATGAACTAGTCACAAAACAAGGAATACCATTTGATGTCTCTTATATGAATCTTGAGATTCAAAGCAGAATCAGACGTATGGTACCTTCTTTGTATCCTAGTTCATCACCAATAGAGGATGATATGAGTTCATTAGAGGTTGATGCAGCTTCTTCGTTTGGTTTTCCAAGTTCCCATGGTAATTAAAAATAGTTTTATAAATATTATTTCAAATAAATCATTATTTTTTTTTTTTATGTAGATGATGAAAGAAAAAAACTTGAAGGATTCAGTGGAGAATGGTTATATCCACGTAGTTATATTTGTTCAGCATGTCCAGCTACGTGTTCTAATATATGGGATATTTTCTATCATAAGTGGAATGTACATCCTAATGTACTTTGCCATCATTATGACATACCATTAGATCAACTTCCGTCTCAGAAATGGGTAATTTTATTACTTTACTTTAATAAAACATAGTCATTAATAATAATTGTTATATTTGAAGCGGCCAGAAAGAAATTTGAGCAGAATAGGGTTGTTATCTGAATGTGAAGAACAACACACCAGTTTGCCACAGTGTACAAAGTGTGGAAAAATGGAAAACGATATTGCTCAGCTTCATAGGCATTTGTTAGATTGTGGTGGCGATACTGAGTGGCTCAAGACAATGATTCATACAACCAAGTCACCTAATAGTAAAAAGTCTAGGTAAGATTTTTTTTATTTTACATATCATTTAAAAAAATTTATTTAATTTTATGTACTAGAAAAAATTGGAGGCCTTTTAATTTCCGAAGACGTAAGAATGGTAGGGCTAGACATGGTCTTAAACGAACTCCTCCTACTCCACCTTTACCAGTTGTAAAAACTAAACCTGGTGATGGTAAGTACTAAATATTCTTTTATTGTTTAATTATTTAAGCTAATTTTTTTTTTTTACAGCTGAGAGTGTTAGTCGTATGATTGCAGATTTACCTCCTAAAAGAGTTACAAGACGTTTAGTATTTGAGGCTCCTAATGGGAATAACCAAGCAACAATAAATAGCGTAAGTAAAGTTTTATCAATAAAAAAAAAAATATAGACCATGCTATCATTAGACTGAGATTTTTGTCGGTTTTTCTTTATCTATTTGTTGTACATTTTTGGTAATGGTTAGTAACAATGATTTATAATATATACTTAAAAATTTACACGCTGCTATGAAACACAAAGAAGTCTGTATGCTCAAAGGTATATTTAGACACAAATATTTTGATAGTTAAAAATTGATTCATTATTTTGAGTTTTTACATTTTTTAGGTTCCTATTGATATAAGCAGCCGTAATCCAACTGTTTCAAGTTCAACTACATTATTTAGTAAGAAAGTTAAAAAGCCTTTGCCAGTTATAACTGAAACTGCTATGCTTATTTCTGAAGCACCAGATTTCTTACGTAGTCTTAACATCATGCGTGCTCCAATGAAATCAGCTGAACATAGTCTTCCGGGCAATAAGACCGAAACTGAAGAAATAATTGCTGCCATGAAAGAAACTTTAATGGCTTCTCCAGCACCTATCCCTGTTATTTTACCAAAGAAACGTAAAAGACCAATTTATGACTTTAAACAATTAGCTGAGAAAATTGCCAAGCATGACCATAATGAGATTCTTGATTCAAAAGTTGATGATGATAATGACAATACAGAAGAATCTATTCCTATTCCTGTGGTAGTAAAAAATAAAGGCAAAAAATTGATGAATGAAATAGAAGTTGGATTAATAAAGCAAAATAGATTACGTAGGAAGAGAGAAATTCCATCTGTACCTGAAAAGGTAATCCCAGTTCCATCAAAAAAATTGAAAATTGAAAATATAGAAAATAACACAAAGAATATAGTGGAATCCATTCCAGTCATTAAACCCAAAAAACAGGTTACAACAAAGAAAATACCTAAAGTTCTCAAAAAAAAAACGATTGATGAAAATTTTGTTTCTAAAATACAAACTCGTAATAGGAAGAAAAATTTTATTGAGGAATCTATGTCTAATAAGATATTAATTTCAAGTAAAGATGATTCTTTGGCAAATAATAATGAATCCTCTAATAGTTTTGTTGACTTAGAGTCTAGTCAAGAAGTCCCTTCATCTGAGGTTCCTCCAAAACAAAAAACAGTTAAAGTTAATCCTTTTAAACCAAAAGCTAGAAACAGAAGAAAACCGGGAGTTTTTTTTGGGTCAAGAAAACGAAAGCGTAATTTAAAGACTGATAATAAAAAACAACAGCCTACTTCAATTAAAGTTGATGATACACCTTCATCATTACCAAAGTTAGAGTATTCTGATTCAAATTTATTGGTTTTGAACTTAACTGATAAAGTTGTACAGCCAGAAACCATAAAAACTGATAATACTGTACAAAATACATCTCAGGAATTGAAAAAATCTGTTGAAAATGAGTCTACAATAGTGACTGTAAAAGAAGAAAATAAAGCCACAGCTCCAGTTAGTGCTGATACATCTGAGTTAAAAGAACCAGAAGAAGTAGCAGAACCACGTTGGCATTCACAGTCTGATGCTTTTTTTGACTTGCCTTCTGCTATTAGTTTGGGATCAATATTGAGCTCAGTTAATCAGGCTAGTTAATTTTGTTTAAAATATAAGTATTACAATATTTACTAATTTTATCATTTAAATAGATATTGGAAGGTCCTGACTGTAATGTTACGAATACAGAAGTAAATGATTATTCGTGGACAGAATTACAACGTGCAATGGGGGCCACTGATGAAGAAATGGCTATATTACAAAATTTTGGTTCAAACTCAACTGAAGAAGGTCAAAATGTAACTAGTGAAAACTGCTTGGATTTATTAGACATGGATTGCGGAGAGGGTCCCAATAACAATCAAGTAAATAAATTATTTTCATATATTGTATATAAGTTTAATGTAGTAACTAAAACAAACATTTGTTATTATTAGGAACAAACAGATACTCAAATCAATAGTGAATTAAATTTCAAATGCAAAGTTTGTGATCAATGTTATAAAGGTGTTGCAGCATTTCGTATTCATTCACTTGATGTTCATAGTATTGAAGATCCAGAATTGGGTAAATGACAGATATTTTAATAATGGTGGTTGATTAATGTAAAATAAAATGATTTGAACCCAAATAATATAGAACTTATTCAGAATGTACCAGAATAAATAAAAATTCAAATGTTAAATGTATATTCTCATATAAAATAAAAATAAAATTTATTTTATAATTGATCAATATAATAAAGTAATTATTTTTTATGCATGAAAGAAATTCTATGCTGTGCTAACTATAGTAAACAACTAATATTAATCTCAACTATTATTATTAGTTATAATATACAGTGTGTTCAACGATAAAGGTAACACAAAATATTTTGAACGGATGACCTTGTATTCAATTCGGGTTTTTTTTTTAATGCATAAAGGCATAAAATTACATTTATTTTTGATAAATTTTAATTTTTTTTAAATGACACCCCCATTTTTTTAGTTCAAATTTGAATTATGTAAATGTTTTTAAACAACTTTGTCCTATAAAGTCTTGCTCTAACTTCAAAATTGACTAATTGAAAATTAGTTTAAGTTTTGATTTATAACATTTGAATTTATCGTATTTTTCAATAGTCTACTTAGAGTTTTACAAATTGATATGTGATTTTGTATGATTTTTTTCTAGTAATTTACATAACTTCTGCAGACATTTTAACACAAATTTTATCCTTTTAATTCAGTTTTAAAACAAAATTTAGATTTTATTGAACAATTAAATTATTTACAGGTTAGTATTGATTAAATTTTACAATTCATTATATAAATTGCTCAAAGTTATAACCATTAGTTGTAACACATACTTCATACCGATGCAGTACTTTTCTGTGTGTCGCATAAAGTATTTGTTCCTCTGTTAATTGTGCACACGCAATAATTATTTTATTTTTCAATTCTTGAAGATCATTTGGGGGATTAGAATAGACAACCGTCTTCAGATGTCCCCATAAAAAAAATCTAAAGGTATCAAATTTGGTGATCTTGGCGGCCATTGTACTGGCCTCCAAGTGCCCATCCATCTATGATTAAAAGTTCTTTCTAGGTTTGTGTTAAAATGTCTGCAGAAGTTATGTAAATTACTAGTACTGATGACAGTACACTTAATTTTTAAGAAAAAATCATACAAAATCACATATCAATTTGTAAAACTCTAAGTAGACTATTGAAAAATACGATAAATTCAGATGTTATAAATCAAAACTAATTCTCAATTAGTCAATTTTGAAGTTAGAGCAAGACTTTAACGGACAAAGTTGTTTAAAAACATTTACATAATTAAAATCTGAACTAAAAAATGGAGGGTGCCATTTAAAAAAAAATTATTTTATTGCGCATGCGCATAATTTTTTTAAAAAAAATTAAGATTTATCAAAAATAAATGTAATTTCATGTCCTTTATTTATTGAAAAAAATCTGAATTGAATACAAGATCATGCGTTCAAAATATTTCGTGTTACCTTTATCGTTGAACACACTGTATAGTAAGACCTAAAAAAAATTTAGTACATTTTTATATACTTGTTTTTACAAAATATTAAATTGTTTTTAATCATGTCTTGATTTGGATGAGAAAAAAATTGTAAGTTAATGTAAAAAAATTATTTTTAATCTTTCCAATTATTATTAGTCAATTTTTATGTATATATTAAATTACTATAATATTATTGGAAAAATTAAGAATTTAATATTTTAAAAATTAATAACATATAAGCTATGAAAAATATTTTTTACATAAATTTTTATTTTTTAGTTAATGTTATAAAATCTGATTACCTACTCGTTTGTTGGGTTTGCAAGCTCATAATAGAAGGAGGAGCAGAAGAACTCGACGAGCACATGGCAAAAGACCATGAATTTGATGATGCTCCAAATAGGTAAGTATATATTTGTTACAATCTTATGAAAAAAAAAAAATTAATTAAAAATTTTTTAAATTAGTGAAAACGGAAAGGAGTTGAAAAATAAAATGGTTAACAAGTTGGGTGAAATATTGGACCAGGCCTTGAAAAATCTCATTTCTTCTACACAAAAACCGTAATTATAAACATTTTTAAAATTATATGCTAAACATTTAATTTTAAATAATTAATTTTAGTTGTGCTGGGAAAACTTGGAGTGGTGGTGCAATAACTTTGTTGGGAAAACTGTGTGCTCTACGCAACAATGAAAAGGGCACAACTGTATCAAGTAGTGTTGCTAATTCTGCTCTTGCTAAAGATTTACGCAAAGTAATTGGACGTAACAATAATGGATCTAGTGCCAGAGCTCAATCTAAAAGATCAAATACAGCTCATGCTCTTCAACTGAATGCACGTTTGGCTGCATTGTCAGTAGCTGCCAAACGACTAACACCCTTGGTTCGTGCCGATAGTTCGTCCAACATTTATAAATGTCCAATTTGTGACATTGGGTAAGCACTAGAAATGTTTAAAACATTTATTGCAGTCATGTTTAATTTGACTATGATCTTAGGTTTGAAACTACGAGTACTAGAAATAAGCACATTAGTCGAGCACACAATAGCCCACAAAAATCAAACCATGTGGAGACTGCTGTTCAACGTAAGTTATAATTTGAAAATTCTTAAAATTTTATTAGCAGGCGCGTTGAATAGGCAATTTCACTACATATACGCACATTGTTTTTGATAATTTTTATTCGCATGAAGTATGACATATATTATACAAGCTATCCCCGTGCACTTCATTGACTATACAAAATGCATCCGAGTTCAATTCTGGACCAAAAACAAACAACTCATAAATTTTTAATAGTGTGAACCCTAAACAACAAAAAAGTTTCGTACTGTTTTAATCTATTTATAAAATTCACTAAAATACTCATTTTTAACAATAACTAATAATTGGTAATACTGTTAAAAAAAAATCTTATGTGCCTATTTTCCAATTATTTAAAAAATGAATTACTTAATTTTTCATTAAATTATAGGATTAAAACTAGGCTTAATATCTGCTCCACAATGTACTTTCATTAAAAATAAATTAAAATAACTGTTGAGTGAGTAGTTTCAAAGAACATGCGTGACAAAGATTCCTATTTAATATATAATACTAGCTGAATAACCCAGCTTCACTTGTATGTTAAATAATTGATTCATATATAAATTAGTTTTTTTATTATAATTTAACTTTTTATTGTCTAACCACATAATATATATTTTTTTAAATTTTACTTAATTAATGATATTTATAATTGAAATGAAAAATTTAATTAAATTAAAAATAATAAGAGTGATTTTCTTACAAATAAAGGCTCATTTGGTACACCCTTGTGAAAAAAAAAACCGTTAAATTATTTAAATAATACTCTAAAAAATAAAATGAAAATTTGGGCTACGTAGTGACACTTAGGAGAATATTTGGAACATTTCTGGGAAAAACGTTAAATAGTGTCACAAAATTGGAAAATAAAAAACGCTTGTTCTTTTATATATTATTTATGGAAATTGTTGATTTACAATAAACAATAGTATTCTGTATCAGTGTTTTATAAGTTTATTTTTTTGATACTATTGTCTTAATAAAATTATTTTAACCAAAAAATAAAATATTTTATTTTTGTAGTCGATTCAACTCTACAGCCACTGCAAACAACTGTTCTGGAAGAAACGCCTGAACCTTCTGACAATGTGCAGCCCATGTTTGCATTGGGCACAATGAACCGTAGAGGACTAAAAAAGTTTAATAGCACTTGCAGTGAAGAAGTGCGAGCGCGTGCAAAACAAGCGTTGCGTGACTTAGAAATAAAGTCCAGATTGAAACATTACACATTTTCTGGTGACCATCAACCCTCGTCCAATTAATTTGACTGTTTGTCACTGCCCTTCTGGTCACCTTGTATTGTAATGATTCCATGTTAACGGATTGCCAAACTGTGTTCAATTCACCCATAACTCGTTTATTTCATTTCTTATTAAATATAACTGATATATATATATATATACATATATATATATATAGGTATTATGTTTTAATTTTTTTCTGTAAATAATTGATATAACAGGTAAATTACTACTTGTAAATTATGTTCATTAAAATATTCCCTATAAAGACATTTTTTTTGTTTTGTTGTTTTTATTCTAAGGTTTTTTTTATTTTTACCTAAATGCTTATCATTTTTTAGGCAATTTTAGACTGAATAGCATTGTTCTTTTTTATCATGATTTTAACAAAACAAGAAATTATTATATCTAATGAGCTTAAAAAAAACTTTTTTAACTTCATGAATACATTTTTTTCTTTATTTAACTTCTAATTAATTTATTGTTTCTTTAGTGATAATTAATTATGTATTATACTTAATCTATAACTACAAATTGTGTAACTGATGTGCCTTTGTATTATATTATTAATATTTTTATTTACACATTTTGTTGTAACATATCATTTTACAAAGTCACTTAAACTTGTCAAGGATAGAACAAGATTTTTATCTGTCAACCTTCCACTTATGGCTTTTGTATTTTAGCATAATAATTATGATGTATAATTGGGTAACTATGTTATGTGTAATTATTATTTTATTAATAATGATTAGTTAATACTAAAAATAAAAATATTGTTATTGTCTAGACAAATATCATTATTCATTAATAATAAAAAAACATGTTTGTACTAGATTTGAAATATATTATGTAAAAACTGTTCAATAATATATTTTTTTTCCATCACAAAGTTGTTATGACTGAAGTTAACTAAAAATAACAAATAGATCACAGCCATCCTGTGTGTATTTATACATTTTATCCCATGTAAATGTGTTATTGTAAATAAGCTGATTTTCATCAAGTTGATAACCATTTACATCAGTATTTCTTAACTTTAGTATCAAGGCGACACACTAATAACATTTTTCATACTTTATGTACATTTTGTTTAATTTAAGTAGTACAATTTAGTACTTCCCATGATACGTAAGGACTTACCCGGCAACATACCGGTTAAGAAACACTGATTCATATGAAAAAAATATAAATACATAGCTTATTTAATATAATACTAACTGTAACTAATTTCGGCTCAGTATAGGAGGATTTTTATGAAGTTTATCAATGAGGCCACTGAAATTGGGGAAAATTAATAAGAAACACGAACTAATTAAAACATATGCCAAACGTTTGTTCAAGGTTTTGTGCTGGAGCATTACAACGGCTAAATAAATACCACGTCTTGTGACATCGCTGCCCATCAAATGCTTCAACTCATCTAAATAATATATATATAATTGTAAAATGCATTAGATCAATATTCTTTGGTGCTGATGATTTACCAGAAACAGATGACATAAGTGCACATTTAGCTGCCACAAGTGTTCTAAGCTGTACTTCTGCATCTCTATATTGTACTTCTGTAGCACGTACACCATCTGGCCACAGTGAATTTCTACATAGGATATTTAAATAGTCATTCACAAAATTGTTATTTAGATATATTAATAGTTGTTATAATAATACTTGATTGCAGCGATCAATAATGACACCCTATATGGATCAGTGACAGTTGCCACATATTCTTTGAATCTTCTATTAACTACATGACCAAATGAAGCCCTAATAATATGTTGTAGCAACATGACAAATCGTTTTCGAAGCCATTGTTGTTGTTCATTTACTTCAAACACTTCTGTTAATAACAGTAACACTGCACGCATTGGCATATTGTCATCATCCTAAAGACAAATTTAAAGTAAACAAATTGAAACATAAAATATATTTTTTAAGATTGTGAGCAAAGCAATAAATGTATTAATTTACAATGGTTTTATTTTTGTAGAAATTAAATTAACCTAACATAACTGATAGTAAAATAGATTACTTAAATAGCAATATCAAAAAAGGATGAGAAAGTAGTTTCTATTCTCAATTAATCAGACACTGATGTATGAGTTAAATTTGAATTAAATTATAAAACATTGCATATAAAAAACAATTCTGAGCTAACACAAGATTGTATTAGTTTATAGGTATATTTCTTGTAACATATACATTTGTTATTTTTAATCCCAATTATATACTATATATATAATTTAAATCATATCATAGTATTACTATTATTATTTATTAGACATTATATATAAACATACATATTTATACAATCAATCAATTCAAATAGATTAAATTTTTGCCATTTTAATTTTTCAAATATTTTAACAATCCGAACACTTGAAAGTCTTTTTAAGTCCCTCTAATTTCAAATTCATGAGTAGAATGAAATACGTTTATTGCTAATAAAATTATTTATTTAATTATTAATAATATGGTATATTAAATTAATCTTTGCTAAAAACATTACATTTTAAAATGTTAGTAAAATATAAAAAAAATAAATCTAGAAGTACCTATAAATAATAGTCTTGAATTTCAACAAAATAACTAAAAATATTATTTTTTATTTAAAATACTTAAAAAATAGTATTGTAACCATGTTTTATAGTTTTTAATTGGTATACAACTTATGCAAAACCTTTTTGGCTTTTTGGTTTAGTGAAACATTTATAGAAAACAAAAATGCTCAAATATCTTAATAGCTCAAAAAAGTTAAAATATTTTGAAAATTATACCGTGTATGGATAAAAGTAATAAAAATATTTTTATAAATTAGCATATTAAATTATTAATTATCTATGAATATTTATTTTAGTGTAACATCTTTCTCCTACCTCAAAGTACCTACTAGATCCAATTTGCAACTATAAACCACCCTCAGTTAAAGATAGAAATTTTTTAATGCTCTTAAGACAATTTCCACACGAAAAAACCACATTTATACTTAAAAATATATATTTATTGCTCAATTCAGAATCTAAAACGTATAATGAAATATACATAGAAATAAAGGAGGATAGACTGACATCGCTCACAATTATTTTTTATGCAAAATAATATATTATTAATTTGAATTTGCAGTAAAATGCTTGACACCACAACTTTATAGCACAAAGGTACCCACTTGCTTAAATTTTTTTTCTACTTACTTCCTCAACCAATATTCTATTAATAGGTTTGGATGGACCAAGTACTTTGCTTATATTATCCATTACACCATCAACAGTATTAAATATATTATCAGGTACAGTTTTCACAACATTTCCAACAACCTTCAATGGGTTAAACAAGAGATTATCGACAGTTTTTACAAGATGACCAGATAATAGTGCTTTTTTGTCTTCAGGTCTTTGTTCAAGGAATTGTTCAACCATTGTTTGTATCCCAGGATAATTAGCTACAGTTGACGATTTCAATAGATTATGTATAAACTGATTTAGCATCATCATACGCTTTTCTAAAACTCTTCTATCAGCATTATGAAATGTTTTTTTTGCTGGAAATGATAATTTTCCAAGTTCTGAATACTGTAAAAATAACTAAAATTATTATGAATTTTTAATAGTTATTTGTTTATAACTTAACCTTGTCTTTTACTCTTTGGTAGAGATCATAAAAATCAGAATATCGTTTATAAACATGCCAGTTCTCTTCTTTCCCAGACATATAAACTCTAGTAATAGAAACCGCATAAACACCAAATGTTTTGCCTCCCTCATGTACAAGTCCTAAAAAATAAATGTGGTGGTAATTATAATTTTAAATATATGCATTTATTATTTTAATAATAACCAGTTTCAATTATGTCTGCTGATAATATTGACTTGTCATCTTCTAATTGACCAGGACTTATGGGTTTATTACCCGAGAGAAAATCACTTACTTTATCTGAAAAAATAAAATAAATAATGCTATAGAATAAAACAAAACATAAATCAACTTGCCACCAGTTCCTTTAAAAAGTTGCTGTACAGCATCCATTGGTATTAAAAAATCAGTAGCAGGCATAGCTAATTCTGGTTCAAAAATATCTTCTGAACCTAATGATTTCATTTCCAAATCAGTTATCAATCTTGAACAGCATTCATGCTTACCAAAACCAGATATAATTCCTTTTTCAGGCTAATTAAACATATTTTAATTAGTTTTACTTTGATTATTTTATTATCAGTAATTTAAAAAAATAACTACCAAGTATATTGATATTTTTATTAAAATATGTATTTAAGTTAAATTGTATGATGTAATTTTTTTTTGTATAACCGAATATTTTTATACACAAATACCTTTAATAGTGTTTTGTACAATGTATTTTGGACTTCATCAAACCATGTTTCATCTACTGGATCAACTTGAATTTTTTTTGCTAATGACTTAACAAGATCATCTCCAAGTTCGTTTTGAATTTCAGGCTAGTTAATAAATTTATTTTATTATTGATAAAATTATTAAATTAAAATTGATATGAATTTTACTTTTTGACCAATATATAAGGAATACAATTTTTTTGCTTCGTCTCTGATATGATCCACTGTTGCTAAATCAGATGATGAATACTGACTAGGATCTCCACTAACATTTTGCATTTGTTCATGTACAAATTGTTTCCAACCTAATATCATTAAACATTTTACTTCAATTCAATAACATAACACAATATGCATAGGCGCAATTATAGGTGATTTGGGGGGGGGGGGGCTTACCACCAGTGCCACCTTTCATCTAAAGTATGTATGACATATGTAAATATTATAGAATATATACAACCCAATCCACTAAAGATTCATTAACTCCCTTTTAACAACAAATTATAAGCAAATTTTTGAATCTCTCTGGATATGTGGTAATTCAAAGCCTGGTTTTCAAATTTTAGATGTCTAAATCCAACCATCCATTTAAATAATCTATGACATTTATCACAGTTGAACCATAAGATCAGCACCCGTGCTTAGTCCCCCCCAATATTTTAAACATATTTTAGCATATAAAAAATAATTTTGTGGACCATTTACTTGTCTCTGTCTAAATATAAAATTAGCTACTCAGAATTAAAGCTCTAATTGCACTTATGACAATATAAACTAAAAACTCACCATCAATATTGATATAGAATGATATAAAACTATCACAATTTATTGTAGTCAAATAATCAATAAAGTATGGCAAAGCAGTTTTACTTTCTAGAATCCACTTTAAAGATAATGAATCATTCTTCGGAGAGGACATGGAATGTTCAAATGATAATAAAAAGTCTAAAAAAAATAATTTATGGTCTTATTTCTAGACATATATAAATAACATTTTATAAACTACTATAATTATATAATTTACCTAAAGATCTGTCTGATTGTTGAGGGATAGAATTAACAATTGACTTAATTAAATCAGATAAAAATAAAAGACTGCTCAATTGTTGTTTTGCTCTACTATCTGATTCACCAGAATCCCTTGAACGCTAAAGCATTTATAATATTTAATAATGAGGTAATTATAACACAATTATCATAGCATACCAGATTCATTATTTCTTTTTTAACTAAACTATGCACAGCATTTAATTGTTGATTTGATTTAGTTGACCTTAATACTGTAAGAAATGTCTCATTAGTTACTGGATAGTCACTGCACTAATAGTATAACAAAAATATGCAACATTAAATTATTATAAAAATTAATTAAAGTTACTTATCAGTTATTACCAGCCATATAATTAATTGATTAACATAATCAGGATTACTAAGCATGTTTATAGTTGTTAAAAATAGTTTATTTGATATTATTTCACGTATCAAAATCCGTATAGTACGACATTTAAAATCATTTTCAGGAATAATATGGTATATCAGTGCTTCTGATATATCCCTAAGCCATTCTGTAATAATGATATGATAAATTTAATAACATTAAATATGACATTTATACAATTGTATTACTTCTTTCATAATTTTCATCCAAGCATACATTTGCATGTGATGTACCTAATCGGTCAACATCTTGTTCGTGTTGGAAAAATAAAGTTTCAAAATCAATTTCTTCAGAATTTTTTGTGGATGAAGCTTTCAACGTTTTTCTATAAATACGAATATGTTTGGCCACTTCTTCTGACAAGTTTGTACATACAAACTGTAGAAAATCTATCTGTTGTAATTGTTTGGCCATGCAACTAATCAAATAACTAGTTGATTTATGTATTTGAATAGGAAAATCTTCATCGTCGCTTAATTTGTCATACCTTGGTCAATTATAATGTTAAGACTTAAAGACTGAGTAAGTATATTAAATAATAATTAAATAAAAAATTGGTTTTTACCATGGATATACATAGTCTCTTAGAATATAGTCCATAATGTCAGACAGTTGATGGTCTATATACTCAGAACCACTTAAGTTCACATCATCTTCATTTATTTCTTTTGTAAAAATCTTAAATAAAAAATAAAATTTATATTAAAAAAATGAAGATCAATTTACTATGTGTTAATTTACAGATTTAGGGTCAAAAAGACTGTAGACTGTGTATTCTGAGTCTCTTTTCAACGACTCCATGTACAGAGCAGCTTCTTTTTCGACAGTAATGTAAGCAAACCATATAACACTAAACAGAAAATGAATTAAAATAATGTTTGCTGATAAACACGCCTTTAATTACCTCAAGAAAAACGCCAAGAGTACTGAAACGACAATGGTGGTTAACCACAAACCGAAAGTCGTCACGCATAGTGTAGTCAATATCAAAGCCCAATAATAATAGACCATGGTCGACAACCTTTTCTCGTCTACACGAAGTATCAGCGATTCGCGGAGATCATTCCATGTGTATAGGATGATGAACAACACTAGTACAACGACGGGATATCAAATTTCGAGTAGGTAAGTAGGTAGGTAATCAATAACAAACGGTATTTGTAAAATCCTATATCCATTATGGAGTACACTATTTTTTAAATAATATATAATTCGTATTCGGCAGGAATGTGAATTGTCAAACGAAATTTCACGAACTTAATAAAAAGTAAGAATTTTAATTAGAATCAGACATTCCGGAGGCCGCAATCCGAGAATAGCGAATCATTTTATTATTATTTAATATTTATTATCATACAATAATCATAATAATATTTTTTCTGTGTCAACAAGTAACTACCGTTTATCAAAGTTACCAATGATGAATGATGATACATGAAAAATCAGCTGTGGTTTGGACTCTTTTGACAATTATTTATATGGCATCTTCGAAATTAACAGTTGGTAGCATTTTGTCCATGTTGGATGATTATCATTTGTCTGGTCATTATTATTTTTGTTCGGACATTTGCTTATCATTATTCTCACTTTCTCAGTTGATCAGTAAATGATTAAATTCTCTTAAGTCAGTAGTCACTTCTCACTACTAGTTGACGGTAACTTGAACTTGTTGCATTACAGCATTACTGGCGAGTGTATTCTGTATGTCTGTATAGACATTATAAATGATTGATTTACATAAAAAAAAATATCATCTAACGGTTCTAACGTCTACCCGCCGTTTTTGGCATATTCCATATGGAACCTACAAACGTATACCAATTGCATTCAATATGATAAAACACGCTTATATAAATGCACAGATATAGATAAATTATTATTTTTATTGTTCATTGACATTCGTGGTGTAAAATAAATGCATGAGCATTTAGAGTGCCTAATTAATGCTTATGTATGATGTACGCATTTTCATTTTCATTTATATTTCTATGATAGTAATACCCAATTGTTAATACCCATTTCTATTTACTATTATGTAAAAAATATTATGTATAGAAATCTGTGAATAATAATGTGCCACCACAAAATAGAATATATTATAATTTATAATGAACATTGAACAGACTTCATGATTGTAAAAATATATTTATGTAAATTTCAGACAAGTAGACCATAATAAAATTACAGATAACCTCTGGCGACCTGCTGATGATCTCGAATATCTTTGATTTATATACATGACGTATCGTTAATCGTTATCTCATTGTCGCCCTTATCATTTTACAGTTTCATAATTTTTGCTTTTGGTTCCAAATCAACAAACTATAAACGTCATTATTACTCATTACTGCTCACTAATTCAGTTAACCAGTATATTATATTTGTCTATGACCAGTACTCTTAAAGTTTTTTCACTGCTCACTTGTCTGTAACTCTGTTGTGCTTTGCTACTGTTGGTCGTCCGGTTTTTTATTAATTGTTAAAACATAGTTGGCGGTTGCGATATGAATATATTTATAGCTACAAACTGACGACAGTTGTAGTGCCTGGACGTTCTCAGTTCTCACAGTTTAACTTACGCTTAGTTTAAGCTCGACTAGCGTTCAATGTCAATAAGGTGTAATATTTAAAACGCCAATGATGGGCAGTATACTCGCTAGATTTAAAGTAAGTCCTAAAAATATTTAACTATAGTATAATATTATACAACACGTTAATTCAATATCCTTTTTGAATCAAATTAATAGTAATATATACATATGTGTGTAAGCAACATAGTTTGATTTGGTAAATCAATTGATCTAGTAAACTGATTGATTTATTATGATTTGTTATTGTTTAAATGATGATTAGTGACTATGGAAATTGAAAACATTATATATTACCATTGACTTGATATTCATTATTTTTAAAAATAATTACACTTTAAATAAAAAATAAATGATTTAATATGAATTATTGGGATTATTTTGAGTATGCTGCAGGATTGTATTACCTATCTATGTTTAATTGGATTTTTTTTTTTATAAATAGAAATTTTAAACTTTTGGATTTTTTATAAAATAACAAATAAATTCATTGATTCCAAATATTAAAATTTGTTTTTAAGATTTATGGCATTATTTTAATGTTTTATGAATTTATTGTTTTATAGAAAAAAAAAGATACGAAAGCAGTTTTGGAATCCTTAGAAGATGTAAGTTAAATATTACTACAATTTATGCATATTATTACTTTAAATAAGCATCTATCTGTTTATTTAATATTTATACTGTTAAAATATTATTTTAGGAAATTATGTATATTGAAAATATGACTTCAAATACTTCACCGATAAATTATTATAAAATAGTTTTTCATTCAGCTCTCATGTATGGATTTATTTATATACTTTATTATTTTGGTATACTTCCTTATGAACTATTTAAAAATAATTATATCATGGCTGTTTTTGCAGCATATCCGATCATGTAAGATTTAAATAATTTAAATATTTGGTAGGTTCTAATATCAATTATTGTTTCAGAGCTCTTTATTATTATAAATTTGATGTTTGGTATTATAATCGAAAAATAGTAACATATAAAAAAAAATTAATAGAATTAAAATCTGTAAAGAAAAAAATACTTGATGAGGTAATGGAAAAAGAAACATTTAAAGTTGCAAAAGAAATCTTAGAAAAATATGCTCCTCATCAACTTCAATCCATGACTTCTCAAAACTTTGTAAGTAAATCTAAATTTAATTTTATTCTTATTCATTATGTTAGATAGTGTTTTGGATTTAGATTAACCAAAGGGCACTTCCGTCTGCAAACAATAGGCCACCCTATGCTTCTTCTGGTAGACCAATGACTAGGGCATCAAATATGGGTCATCCGCCAGCAATAATGTCATCAGCAGTTAAGCCAAGTTAGCATTTTTTTTTATTATACTGTAATATACATATTATTAAAATATAAAATTAAAATTTCATTCAGGGTTAGCTCTTCCAAGACCAGTTCTTTCAAGGGATCGTACAATATTTGATCGTTTAGCTGATAAAGTTCTAGGTGATGGACCTCAAAATCGATATGCTTTAATTTGTAGAACATGTGGTTCTCATAATGGAATGGCTCGTAAAGAAGAATTTGATTTCTTAGGTATGAATATAACACTTCATAAAATGTATTTATCACTAGTTATAGGTGTTGTCCCAAATGTTTGAACAACATTTTATATGTTTATTGTATTATAAACATTTTATTGTTCCTGAATATCAAATTATATAATAACTACAGTGATACTTTACATAAGTGACATCTCTATCTATAGACAAAATTATAATATCTTTGCAATTTCTATTTGTCTATAACATACTCTTTTTGCTATAAATTCAAATAGTAATATTTCTCTTCAATACCTTGATTATGGACAACAATCTAAATTCAAAATCAAATACAATTACATACTTATGTGCAAACCATTTAATAGTGTTGCAACAATACAGCCTAAGATTATATGTTAAGGCACAGATTACAATCGATTGATTGTATACTCTTTTTTAACACTGATAAAAAATATTAATTACATATATTTGTAATTTTGTATGTGTGTATCTTTATGTTATATATATTGATATTTAAATTGGGATTTTCTTTAAATAAATTCAAAAATTAAATATGTATGTAAGTTTGATTAAAAACAAACACCAAATCCTGGACATTTTTAATGTCTTATAACAGTACATAAACTACCGGTTTTACTATATTATAATAGTTTGTACTAATTGTGTCTAGTTGTTTCTAATTTTACTTTATATGATATAAATGTCAATGTATTTGTGTCTACTTATTAGTTAGTAGTTGAAGTCAAATTGTTTTAAGAAAATAATATATTAATAATCTAATGTTGAATAATATTTAATTGTAGCATATAGATGTGCATATTGTTCCCAGTGGAATCCATCTTTTAAACCTAGACCTCAGTTAGCAATTAGTTATAATAGCAATGCATTAACACAAAACGGCTATGTTGCATCTACTGAAACTATTGAAGAAATAACTGATGAAATATCAAAAACTGATTCAGATACAAATGATAGTGAAAATTCTGAACATAAAGATTTAATAATTAGTAAGACTAACAATGATATTATGCTCTGTTATGTTTTTTTAAAACATGAAATATATTTTTCTGTTTTAGATAATTCAGGTCCTACAATTGAAGAGGTAGTGGATCCATCACATGATTTCAAATCTAAAACTGAAGATGAAGAAGAATCAAAAGGTAAACTAATATTTCAATTTGAAAGAACATAGTTAATTTAAGAGGATATTATACCCACATATATAAAAGTACAACTTGTTAGTTTGATAATTGAGTAAATTCACGCTAATATTTGTATGCTTATTTTTTAGTGTATATTAGTAAGATAAAACAGTGGTGTGTGAAGGTAATTTTTTGTCTTAGGACTCAAAACTCGGTATTATGGTTTGGGTAGATGTGTAGATGTCTAAAAATGTGAAAGTAAACAGTAAAATGTTTATTATTAACAATTTATTTTCATTTTAACACTCTGTCTATACTCTATTAAGTTTAATATTATACTGGTTTGTAAATATGCTATTGATTGCTATATATTACCAAACCCCTGATTAATAGTTGGTTGAAAATTGTTATTGTCTTGTCGCCCAGTGTACTTTTAAATTGAATAGCATATAATATTTATTTCTGAAAAAACTACTATTTCTTAAAAGGTTTAATTGTTTTTGCTACATATAGGTGCAATGTCCTTTTAACTCTTGAGTTTCTTTTGAAATAAATTGTTTATATTTATATTATATATTTTAGATAATTCTACATCAGTAGTTGAAGAATCATTGCAACTTCAATCATAATAAAATAAAACCAAGTATTTTGGGGAAGAAGCAATGAAATGGTGTTTCTAATTAATTTAATATTTGTTGATGTTTTAAATTTAATGTTAAACAGAGGTAGCAATTAACTCCATAATAATGGTAATATTAAAAACTTTTTTAACTAAATGTCTAATATAACATTTGTTCACAATTTAATAATGTATACAGGGTATTTAATATTATATTTTTTAATTATTATGATATAATCAATCATAACTTTGAATGTTTGTTAAAAAATAATGTATTTTAAAAGTATTTATTAATACTTTACTATTAAGGAGAATTGTATGTATTTTATGATAGAATTTCTATCTCTTGGTTGATGTAATACATATATATATTTTTTTATTACTGACTGATAAATATAAATACATTGGTTAATTCTATAAATTGTTTTGGTAAATATTAAATTGTTTATAATAATCAAAATAGTTTTAGCTATAAAAGACAATTTTGAAACTATTTTGGTATAAAAAAAACTAGTCAATCCACCACTATTGTACATTATGTTTGAACAAACAAATTATACTATTAATTCTAATAAATAAATATAATTTTCCTGGAATATTAAAAAGTTATAAAAATAACCATCATTCTTGTACACTTATCTTGTTAGTGGAAGTCATATTGGAGCATATACTCTTAACAGTTATAAATTATAAAATATGGGTATACATGAAAAAAATATTAATTAAGTTATACTCAAGCATGTTTTCTCCATCTAATGATCTTACATCATAACAAATTTACTTTTAATGGTACTAATTGTGTATTATTAACTTTAATAATTGAGCAAATTATTGACATATTATTAAAATTAAAGTATCGAAAAACAAAGAATAACAAGTATTTTTTTTACTATTAAGTTTATCGGTACTGTGTATAATTGTAATACAATAAATAGTGGATAATGGTATATTATTTTATTTTATTTTATATTACATTTATTCTTTTTAAATTATATGATTATATCATGATATGTCACAACTCAAAAGACATAAATTATGTAATGTATTCATAAATATAGTTAAAATGTAAATGGATTGCTAGTTGAAAATTATTACAATATATATTAAACAATATTTTAATTTTGTGTTAATTGAGAACTGAAAATAAGCAACAGTTAAATGTTTATTGATTAATTTTCTAAACTAAAAAATATTTTTGGATATTGCATTTTACACTTGAAACAATATTTACCAATATATCTCTGGATTTATGTTAACTAACAATTATTAAGTGTACCATGGTATTGTATTCATTTTAAGAACAATAAATTGTATTCAATTTGAAACTTCTCTAATCAACTGGAAGTACCTTGAACCACAATTAATTCAACACTACAATATGCCAAATCTTGACATGAATAATAAGAGGTGAGTAACTGATATCTGATTATTTTTTAAATATCAAATAAAAATAAGTTTTAATAGTGATTGCATAAACATGTATGCATACAACTTTTACAAACATTTATTTTTATTTTTTTAATATTTAAAATAAATAGATTCTTAAACATAAAAAATAAACAATGTAAAATTAATAAAAATTTAAATTATATTTATTTATTATTTAAAAACTTAATAATGATATAAGTAATAACATTTTACAATAATGTTTCTATATTTATTAACAATAAAAATAAATAATACAAGAATATGAGTAACAATAGTTATTTAATTTAACAAACTGAATTGGCATAAAACTGGTAGCCAAACCTTAATTATATCAAATTTAACAGTCATATTTAGCAGTTATTTATCTATATTGGCCCAAAACCAGGAATGTTTAGTACACTACATTTTTGTTAATTAAGATATCAATATTCAAAATTAAATTAACATTTAAAAATAATGTGTTATTTAAAAAACAAATGTATTATTAAATAAAAAAAAAAATATGAGATACAATGGTTGATGAAAATGTAATGAAATTAAAAAAATTGTCTTAACATAATTAGACTCGTGCATAGTTAAAATTATAATATTATAATAGGTGACTGTGGGGGTGGTGGAGGAGCTTCTATTGGTGGAGGTCCAATATCACATTCACTAGATGGTAATGGTGATGTAATGTTTTCGTAGGAATGTAATTCAAATCTATAACAGAAATATACAACTTAAAATTAAAATATATATGAAAAAATAAATACTTGTATGTAAAGTTCAAGTCATTACAATAGTATTGAAAAATAACCATACCTGTAAAAATACTAGAAAAATAGCTTGTAAGTTACGGCATGTTTACAAATTTAAATAAATGTTATCTTTACCGTCCATTAATTTTATGTATAACTATAAATAAATCCAGATTTTTTTAATAAATATTAATAGTTGAATTAATATTCTAGAGATGTATATAGTTATAAAATTGAATAACTTATAACATTTTTTTTTTTTTTTTATTTAGTTTTAAATAAACTATTTTATGTATACAAAAATATACTTAACATCTTCACAAATTTACTAATATTTAAAATAAAGCTAAACTTATAATAATAATATTTGATTTAAGTAGAATTTTTTATTTAAAATTTATGTTGATCTAAATACTCATAGGTAACCTCAAGTGAACAATTAATTTTCTTATATAGTTGGTAATTAAGTAGTATAAATATTATACTATTTGTATGTTTTAAAATTTTAGCACCAAACTGGAAGTAATATTTTTCAACTACTGATATAAAATTAATGTAGGCATACTGACACATTAGAAGTCGGTGAATTAGGACATGAATCTGCAGTTGTTGGTATAGCTGGTGTTGGTGTAATTGGTTTTCCAGGATCATAACCAAGTAGTTCAACAACATTTGATTTGTCTAGAGTTGGAGACACTAAAGGTGAATCTGTTGTAGGATATGTGTTGCATGTAATAGCATTTTTTAAGACCCTCTGAGCTGTACAAGGGTTTAAGGTTGGCACATTTTCTTCACCTACAATTGTTGCTAATTCATCTGTATACTTTATGTTCAAATATTCACGGCCAAACATCTCAATTTTCTAAATATAATTAAAAAAATGTTTATTTAATAGAAAAAATAAATAATTTATTTGATTATTAACCTTTTCAGCTGATATTCTTGAACATATTGATTGTACATAATGATTAATAGCGGTATAAATGAATTGATATTGTGCTTCAGATTGTACTAGTCCAGGACGAAATGATCTTACCAAATGTGTGGTGCGCTGAATATCCAGCTCACAATCAAGACCTAACATAAATAAATAATTATAAATCATAATATACTTTAGTACTTTACCATTATTTATAAATTTTAAATAATAATTTATACCTTTTCGGTTTATTAAACCAATGAGAAGGTCAAGAACAACAAATGTACCAGTTCTTCCAATTCCAGCACTACAGTGTACAGTTAGAGGGTGTGAAACGTCTGAGCGAGCTTCTATGTTGAACTGACGAGCATTAACTACAAACTGAAGATCAAGAAGTGATCCTGCATCAGAAGGTACTCCATGATCTGGCCATCCCTAACAAAAATTGTAGTTATGTGAAAAAAATAATTTAAGTAATCATGTTATATTCAAGAGGCAAGTATGACAGAGAATGAGATAACATCCATAGCACTAATTCTTATTCTTTAAGTAACAACCTCCAATTAAATATTCAATTTATTTTTTGACATCTGAAAATATTTTTTTCATAAATAAACATATAAAATAATAACTTTTTGATGACCCTAAGTAATCAATTGGCGATCACCAATGAGTTCATATATTCAGATAAAGAATTACTAATCTATCAAATCAGTTATAATGTAGTGAAATAAAAAAGTTAAGCTCTTAGTATAAAAATACTTATAAATGCCTCTACCTCACATAAAATAAAGAGTATATTAGTAGTAGGTAATTAACATCTGTTTTTGAGTATAATCCGCTCAACGAGAGACTGCAACTTCATGGTGCATCAACTCTGCTGAGTTGCGGTCTCTCATAGCATAGAGTATAATAACATGTAATATTCGTTACCATATAATGGTACTGAAATATTCTTCTATGTCTGTAATTTGGAAGAGATATATCAAACATTCTCACAACCATATCTTGTTGATGAGCATACTCTCCGAGATTTACAACGGTGATTTTGCTGTACTCATTTGACTGACCTAAATCTGGCCAATACTTTATACATTTCTCCTAAAAATTTAAAATTATTTTTTCAATTAGTTTAAAAATATTTAAAATAATTAATAGAAATATACTTTAGACTTTTCAAATAGTTTTGTAATCATAACAATTATACGAGAATCCTCTTGCCATATCATTCTCCAAAAATCATCAACTGTATTGTGTAGGCAACCTTGAGTGACAATGTAATTACGTGTTTCATAGTTTTCAGCCAAAGCAAATGGCTCAAGCTTGAAAATTATAAATGTATTGTTATTTTTAACCTAATTGAAGAAAGGTAAAATAATTACTTTGATCATATTTGCATTGATATAGTCTGCACCTGGTATACTCTTATCACAACATTTTAATATGATTCTAGAATGATCATCTAAAAAATATATAAATAAAAATAAGAAAATCTATTTTATTATTTATTGATAACACAAATATACATGGTAAAATGTTACGATATCGATTCTTGGATTTATTTTCATCTAAAAAACCAATATCTTTTGTTGAATCTCGTTTTGTTTCCCATTGTTGTAACACATCAAATTCTTCCCAAAATCCACCAGTCCCAAAAGAATAATGTTGATATTTTTGATGCTATAATATAAAATAAACAAATATTTAATATATCATTACAAAAAAAAGTTATAAAGTAAGTAAACATTTTTCTGTACATAGAGTACTTCGTCATTAAATTAGGATAACATTATTTTATTTGACTTGAATTAGGACAAACATAATTTGTATAAATGTTAAGGGAAAAATCTTATCACTCCTCCATGGTTAATCAACAATTTAACATTATATTTTTATATAACTAAATACTATATACAATAGTTAGCACTCTATGACACAAATGTATGTTGTAAAAACTAACACAAAGTTACAAGCTGAAATGAGTAATAGACAAAATTATCAGTTAGTCATAAGTGATAGGAAAAAACATATTCATCAATATTAGTCATCATTAGGGTTTGTTGAATGTTATAGCTTAATACAACATTAAAAAAGGATTTAAAATAAAGCAAAAAATCAATACAAATCTTAAATAAAGAATTAATAATTATTTTAAAAATACAATTATTTGATTTACCTACTAATTATGTTGTATTCATTTAATTTAATAGAAATTTTAGTAAATAATATAATACATGACTGTAATATTTTATATATTATAGTTATTAAATTATAATATCAATGTACATGTATAGATATACGATGTATCCAAACACAAACTGGCTAGGGTGCAGGATGTTACAGCAACTCATACTACTTTTATATTTTAGTTCTATACCTATATACTTGACCTACAATTCCTATGAATTAAAATTAGTAAATAGAAATATGATAGGAAAAAGTATTGAAAATTTTTCATAAACATTCTATCCTATACTTTTATATCTTAGTTTATGCTTACAAATATCCCAAATTCTTTAAATAAATCATGTTATCGTGTAAAATGTGAACTTTTAACTTTCAAAATTATTCTTACAGTTAAAATACATGACCATGTAATTAAAACAAAATGTTAATTTTAAAGTAAAAAATGACTAAAAAGTCTAAATAAAATCTATAAATCTTATATTCTTAATATATTATATAGTATACAACAAATTTATAGCTGATATAGCTTTACATTGGACCACCAATAGAAATAAACAGAAAATACCTACAACTAGTAAACTTAAGTCATCACCAAGCCCAAAAAATAATATTATATTTAATATACATAATTTTAGAATACATTTTGTCAGTCAGTCAAGTTGATTAAATTGATTTTATTATCAATAAAAACAATATTGTTATTCTACTAGAAATGTTTATCAAAAGACAAAATGTTAACAAGTATAAATGATTGAAGTTTAGTTCTAGGACATATTATTGGTTGTACTGAAACACTTCATATAGTGAAATATAATACCTATTTTGTACTGTCCAAGCTAAATAGAGAGCTATGGCAATTCTGCATTGAATAAGTCATGATTAAATCTATTATGGATGAGATAAATTTAAATTCAATGATGTATAATTGTAAACAATAAAAACGATACTGACCCAAGATGGTATAACTTTTTGGTAATCAAGATTACCAAAAACAATTATTTTATTAATAATATTAAAATGTTAGCAAATGTTTATATTTTTTCCTATTATTTTAAAAAGCACCCGAAAATGTTTATTTTTAAGCCACTAGAGTAAATCAAATTTGCTACAAGAAATCTTTTTTAACTAAATTATAATTACTAATTTTATATGATAACTTTATTCAAATAAAATAATGTTATAAAAAAAGCAAAGAAAAATTAAAGAAATTAAGAGATTGCTTCTTAAATATGAGTATAATACTCAAGAAATTAATACAAAAATCATTAAATAACTCACCTTAAGTTTAAATACTCGATCAACAATTCCAGCAATACTTATTCTGGTTACATTTACTGGATTCATTAAATGCATTACAGATCCATTATGATCAACCATTGGATTAAAACTGTAGTATTTCATTAAATCATTAAGCGACAAAAATTCTTCTCCACCACCAATATCATATTTTTCTCCCTAAACATAAAAATACAGTTAGACAATTAATTTAAAAACAAAATTAAAAATACAGAATTAATTTTTAATTAAAAGTTAAAATAATAGTTAATAGATTAAATTTTGTTTTAGTTAATATTTATAAATAATATCAACTCACTCAATCTTTATTATAAATATGATTATTTTTTTTTTAAATACGTAATTAAGAAAATTATTATTTTTATTTTTCAGTTAAAATCTGGGCTAAATATAACTACTATTCTTTAATTTGTGAATATTTATCATATATATAAGTTAATTGGCTTTGTGATTCTTGTATATTTATAGTTTAATTATATTTTAGCTAATCTAATTATTAAATTTAATGCTGTTATAGTATATCTGTTACGATATTTTGTTATGTTATAATTTGATATATTTAAATAATTCTGTACTTGAGTCAACTTTAGCCTTCATCTCAACAAATAAATAAATATAACTAATATAACTTGTGTTCTCCTTTACATTATTAATGCTATTCATAATTAAAGTATTTTTAAATTAAAATTATTGTATTTTAATACTTACATTAAATCTAATTTTAATTTCAGCTACTTTATCATCAACATTTACAGTCAATACATAATTTCCAGGATCAGATTGTGATTCTCGTACTAAATAGCTACCAGGACGTCCTTTTTCTAAAATTAAATACTCTGCTTCTTTTCTTGACATTTGACCATGGAACCATCTTTCATTGGTTGGCTCAGGTGAACCAATTGGTATTAATAAAGGCAGTGGTATACCACCTTGCTCTTTAAGTACTCGTGGATGTGTCATATAATGTTCAACGAGATTTGTTAGTGTAGTAAATTTTTCACCACCATTGAGATCAAAAAGCTCACCATCATTATGAATTTTTATATGATTAACCTTATTACCATGCCTAAGACATATTATAAAATATTATATGATTATACATTTGCACATATATAATAAAAATAAAGTAATTTTATACCTAACAGATAAGACAAATTGTCCTTTTCTGCTATATGATTTCCGAACCAAAAATGACCCTTCAACACCTTCATCTAAAAGTATACGTTGAGTGTCCATGCCATTTAGATGAGAGTGGAACCATCTAATTCAAATTAATAGCAAAAATAATAGAATAAAATTAATTAATAATAATGATGAGTAAAAAAGTATGACTAACCTTCTGGACATTGTGAAGAATTACAACAGATGCACAATGTGCAAAAAATTCTGCTTTTTACTTTACGTACTGTAAAAAAAAAAATTAAAAAAAAAATTTTAATTGCACATAGTATACCTGTTGTGACAATATTTCATGAAATTAGTAATTATTTTCTAAGTAGGTTTGTTTTTTTTTAAAAAAGTGTTTATTATACTCACATAATCTCATAGCCTACAGAAGGCGCTTTGGTGGTTTTGTCAAATTGATCGGAATAATGCGTGAACCAGAAACGATTTCCTACACATTCAGAATATTAATGCGCCGTGTGTCCTTCATTGGAGATGACCATCGCAATAACGACAAAACAATCGTCTCGCATAATACGCATAATTAACTAGGAAACGATTGCAAGACGCGAAAAACAAAGTATCTATAAGTACTCCGCCGGATCGTGTATTTAGTGTCAATTGTCTGAACGGTACGAAAAATATTGTTATAATAAATAACACTAATGCTATTCAAATGTGTGCGAAAAGAAAAAATAACTGTTACGAGTTTATGACAAAAAAGTATAAGACATTAAAAACAATAATAATAATAATAATAATAATAATACGTATATTATTATTATGGTATTGTAAGTCGTAGTGGTAGTGGTATTGTCAATTAACTACCAACTCGCAAAATAACTTAGCAAAGTTTCGTAACGAGATAACGTTGATAACAACCCGCTGCGAAACTGCAGCAAGCTGAAGGTCTCCGCCGCAACACCTACCAAGCGATTGCGCCCACAGATTATACCTCAATATTATTTCTGTGATTGCACCATCGTATGCGATGTGCATGCCGTCGTCGCCTAAAAATTTGTGATTTTATTTTTCCATGATAACCTTAAATACGACAAGACGAAATAGAAACTATTGGAAAACTGTTATCATTTAAAAAAAAGTTATTCAATATAGTTAATAGTACAATTTTTAAGTTTATTTTTATTAATGTTTTTCAAGATTGTTTTGTTTCTAAAGTAAACTATTGCGCATGTAGAATACGTTTAGTCTAACATAGTTTTAAAAATATGAACTACAATAACATTGGTCAACGTTAGTATTATTTGTAATTCCAGTCTTCAATCGTATCGATCATGGATTCCAATTCGGAAAACGATTTTCTAGAAGAAGACTATTATTCAGTATTGAACCTGCCTAAATCTGTTAGTCAATATATACCGATATATTCTGCTGCTTATTACTAAAGTTTCCTCTGTAACTGTAATATTAAATATTCTAGGCAACACCAGAAGAGATTACGTATGCTTATCGACGATTGAGTAAGATCTATCATCCTGATAAACATGTGGATGAAAACAAGAAAAAAGAGGCTGAAATATTATTCAACAAAACTCAAAAAGCTTATGAAGGTATAGCACCATGCCATCCATCATTGTGTTGGTTTTTAGTTTTATTTTATTTTTAAGTGTGAATTTTTTCTAGTTTTGAAAGACCCACATCAAAGGGCAATCTATGACTGTGTTGGAGTAAAAGGCTTAAAAACTGAAGGATGGGAAATTGTTCATCGAACAAAAACTCCACAAGAAATTCGAGAAGAATATGAAGCGTTAGCAAGGTAGAAATCATAAAGATAAATATAAAAATGAATATAACATTATCACCTTATTAATTCTCTACTAGGGATCGAGAAGAAAGAATGTTACGACTTCGAACAAATGCTAGAGGTGTATTTACTGCTAGTATTGATGCTACTGATATTTTTGAACCCAACCAATATTTAGATTTTGATGAGTAATATCTTGCCTCCTCTTCGAATAAATGTGTTGACTAACTAATTTATTGATTTAGAGACGATAGTTATATTTATATACCTACCATTGAAGTATCATCAATGTCTATGTCAATGTCTACTGAAGCACCAATTACTTTACGTGACACAATTGTGCTTAGTGGAAATTTATCATCACGTTCAGGTTCAGGTATACAAACAAATATATATTATATTTATAATATAATCTATATAATATATAGAAACTAGTCAAGAAAATTATTTATTTTAACTAATTTTAGTATCTAGTAGCTATAAAAGACTTCTGAGTACCAATGGATGGGTTAAATATGATGTTACTGCTGGAAATGGCCTACATGTGGGTGCTAAAATATTCAAGTAACTATATTTTATTTATAATTATTCTAATGCTGCTTTTTATATGTAATATTCACTTTAGAATGATAACAAAAACAATATTTGGAACGGTTGAAGGAAGTTTAAATGATTTATCGAGTGGCACATTAAAACCTATTGGTCGAGTATTGTTAGGTACAAGTTTAGGTGCCCGGACCACTGGTTATATATCTCTTGGTGGCCGTTTAACATCAATTAAACATACTAGTTTGTCTACTGAAGTAGAGCATAATACTGAAAGAAGTTACTGTATGTGTAAACTAGAAATTGGACTTGCTCCGGCTATAAGTGTTTTATATACTTGGAAATTTATCGAACAAGATATGTTATTAAGAATTTATGCAAGGTATTAATATAAATAAATTTTATACATTATACAACAAAAATTTAATTTTGTTTTTCCCTTATATTTTTAGAGCTGGTGTTTTGAATTCAAAACTTGAATATGGAGTTGAAAAAAAAGTATCTAAACTAAATACATTCGCAGCTACTGTTCAAATTGATGTAATAAATGGAGTTACACTTAAAATAAAGTACACTATTAGTTTATTAATCTATAAGTGATGTTTATTATACTAAGTAAATTTTACAACTTAATTTGATTTTAGGTTTGTAAGAGCTAGTCAAACATATATTTTTCCAATTCTTTTAAGTCATGATATAATCACACCTCCGATATTTTATGCGACCTTTGTACCTATAGTTTCTTGGTTTGTAGCAAAAAATGTAATTTTGGATCCAATAATGAAGGATTATAAAAATAGAGAAATTAACAAACAGCGTGAAATTAATAAAAAAAGGTGAAATATAAATTATTATTTATTTTTTTAATTATTCATATTTTTTATATCTTTGTTTTTAGAATGGCAGAACTGCGTCAAGAAGCACTGTCAGCTATCAATTTAATGATGGCTACAATGGAAAGAATAGTGAGGGAAGAGACTGAAAAACGTGGTTTAATTATTATATTTGCAAAGTATGGTAACGCTGAACTAATAAATCAATCTGAGCAGTCATTTGATAATGGTGATACATTGCAACCAAACATTATTGATGTAACAGTCCCATTACAGTGCTTAGTTAAGGATTCACAATTAATACTCCACTCCACTACAAAAGTAATTATTGGAATATTTATTAAAAAATAATATTGGATCACTAAAATAACAAATTTTTTTTAATTTTTATACATTAGCTTATGAACTTGATAAAGTGTTGATAACATTTTTCCAGTAAAGAATATTAACTAATTCACTGTTTTTACTTTTCTTTAATATTAATATTTTAAAGTGTTAATGAATTTTGTAACTCAGTTAAATGTGACCTTTTCAAGAATCATAATACTTAAACAAATATTATATTATGTAAAATGACAGTGTCTTTTTTAACATTTAAATAACTTTTCTTTTTAGTAATAAGTTTTCAAGATAATTCCTATCCTAGCATCTATATTCTACAAATAATTTCATAATAAACCACTTAATCATTGAAATTCTTTCATGCTACAAATCTTCTCTAGGCCTACCTGAAAAAGAAAATGGTCCAGAAATTTTTTAACTTAATTATTATTTATACTCAAATTTTTAAAAAAAAATCAATTTTTAAACTTACATTTTAGGTAGTTTATTAATGTTATTACTTATGTTTAAATATATTTATAGTATGATGTCAATGGATATTTTATTTACTAATCTCTTCCGCATGTCATTTTTTCTCTTTTGATCAAATTTATTTATTGCATTATTTAATATAGATTGTAAATAAAAAAAAAAACTATTTTAATAAGTAATATTAGAAGTATTAGAAGTAATAGGTTATATTATGTTGATCATTTAAACTATGATGTCAAAATACTATAATAAACTGATTTATACATAGTACATGTGGCATATAGAAATAATATATCATATTATGTCATTGGTTCATAACAATTTTTGTATTGCCAAATATAATACTATAATTAAAATATATATTTATATATATTATAATTAAGTAATTAAAAAATAAAATGAAATTCTGAAAAAATGTTTAATTATAATTGATATTAACTTATATTATAAAAAATTCTATAAAAAAAATATGTGTTTTAGTGTCAGTTACCGGGATTTTATGACCCATGTATTGGAGAAGACAAAGTATTAATTGTCGAATACACTCACAGAGATCAAAACTATGAAGTAAAAATTAATGATAATGAACCTCTGCGAATACCAAGACCACATTGTAAGTAAAAATTGATCTTTAATTAATTTGAAACATGTTTTTATACATCTTATGATCTAACTATGTTCCAAATCTATATTGATTATCAATAAGTCAAGATAATAACACAACCAGTAAAACTTTATATTAATAAAAATAAAAAAAAATGAACATAGAGATTACATAAATAGCTCTAAATGTATTTAGAATTAGTTAAAATTATTTAAAATATCTAAACTACAGCCCAATAGAAATATTCAATCATTCATATCAGACAAATTATTCTGTATAAACAAATCAGATAAATTATTTAAATAAGGTAATTTCTATTAAAAATATATAATTTTAGTTAAAAGTGATATTTTTGTAGTGAGATTTGTTGATGACAACATGTGGTGCTATTCTGATTTAGTGGGTATTTATTTTTCATTTACATACAAATTCTTGTATGTTATTGCATGTATATTGTTTTTAATTTTGTTTATTTTTGTTTATAATTGTTTAACACTTAATAAACAATATTTAGTTCATATAAATATTTTATTTTCCAAAAACAAAATATTTGTAGAACATTTACATTTTATTTGCAACAAGTTCCAGGAACCTATGTATCCCTATGTATGATATATTTTCATATAATATAACAAATACAATACAATTTATTTGTAAATAAATTGTTTCATTCCTAGCAATAATAAATTAAATTATATATTATTTATAAGCAGTTTTCAAAATACTATGCATATTTTTTTTTTATTAGTTAGATTTTACATTAAGATATTTTTATCATTAAATATGAGATATTAGACTATATTTTATAATTAAAAATCTATTTGATATAAATATATTCAAAGATCCCTTAAGAGTTAAATTGTGATATGCTAGAAATACTTTTTCCAAATATCTGTATAAATCTTGTTTGGATATTTTCCTAATTGTATGCACAAAATTAATTTGTTAAAAAAAATAAATCATACACGAAAGTGCAATAAAATAAAATGATAGTTTTTTTTTATCTTCATATTGTTTATTTATTGCAATAGTAACCTATTTTTCAAACTTCTTCATATGTTTTTTAATTTATTAATTAATAAAATAATAAATATTAAAAATTATAATAAGTTTATGTTATAAAATAAAGAAGATACCAAATAATAAATATATTAATGTTCTATACTCTGTTCAGAATGAGGTCATATCTTGGCAGCCACCAGTTTTCGTCGGGCGGCGGTCAGACAACACCCGTTTGTCAACCCCACCGAGTCAACTATCTGTAAGTCTGCTATATAGAGAAATTTGCCTATGCACTCAAGTTGGCTGCCAAGGTACGATCTCATTTTAAACAAAGTGTAAATAGTACATCTTGTTTTAATAACTGTAGACTATATCATACTTAACTCAAAATAATTTGAATAATAATAAATTATTTTTATTTTATTTTTAGCTCAACTGATTAGAACTTCTACACCGCCATCATGATCGAAGAATCAAATAATATATTTTAAAAATAGTTTGATAAACCATTATTATTCACTTTTTGTGTTGAATTTATTGTTAAAATTTGATACATTAATAGGTAGATAATAATAAATAAAATTGTTCAATTTACAATTTGTTTTTTTTATTTGATAAATATATATATATATATGAAGTTTATTTTAAACCTAACAAATATATACTTCACATAAATGCAAGTACTTATTCAGGGTCAATTATTGGGAGGGTAGGGTAAAATATTTTTTTTACAAATACTGTAGTTGTATTATACATAAAGTTTATAGTTAGTTTTTGTTTTTACTCACGTTAGCTGCTGGCGACCATAATTTAATTTGGTTTTATATCATTAACTTTTCAATGGCACTACAATAAGGCACTAACATATGGACCGCGGCTGGAATCATTACTATTTTTTTTTCAAATATATAGTATATACAAATTTGAAAGACATTGAAAAATATGATTAGCATAAAACAAAAATCTATTGTATGACCGCCAGCAGTCATATGGCGGTTAATGTGTTAAAAATTTCTAGGGGAGAGGTGATTCCTAAAAGCCCCCTACATACGCTATTGCACATGATTACAATTTAAGCATATATTGTTACAGAAGAGGTCTATCAAGCAATTAGGTTCATTTAATTTGTGCTTAAGAATAGTAAAGATAATTTTATTAAAAAAATGTATTTACATGATGTCAAAATAAATTTCTTGTTAAAGAAACTAAATTTATCTATTAATATTATGATAGTCAGGTAAATGAAATATCTCCTCTGAATCTTAAATGTGATCAACCAAACCTTTATTTACTTAATAGAAAAGTTCTATTTCCATTAATTTATCAAATCTTAATAAAATTAGTTTAATCTTTGATTAAAATTTTAATTACAACTTAATGAAATTATTTATTAAGCTATTTGTACATACATCAGAAAAAATCAGTTGCTTTACATTATTAATTGAAATACATTTAAAAAATTATAAATACAATAAATATAATTTATACATCATAATAAGTACTTGTAAAAGTTAACTAGATTAGTAATTATTGGAAAACAATCATATACATTGTTCTAAGCTAAAATTAACTTAGAAGACTTTAAGAATTCATAAATATTTTCACCTGTACACCATGGCTTTACTACTGCTGGTGTTGTGTGAGACTTCAGCAAGTTTTCCAAAATGTAACCCAATCTTGGAAATGCAATATCATTTTTAGTTAGTTTTAAAATTGGACACAAGTCATTATGACCATCACCAAAATATAATATTTTATCATATTTTTTATTTTTATTTAATATATGTTCTTCCACAATAGCTCCTTTGCACATATTTGTAGTACACCATTCACATTTGGTTTGAACAGAATAAGGCTCAATTTTAATGGCATTATCTATAACTGTTGCCGGGTTTGTATAAATATATGAAACTACATCTAATAACTTATTGTATTTTAACCAGTTGTAGATAAATAATGAATTTGAATCGGACGCTACTATGATATCAAAATTATTTTCATGAAGTGCTCTCATTAACTTTGGCATACCATCATTGGGTTTCATCCAGGATACAACATCTATTATTTGTTCAGCTGGAATAGTAATAGTTTTTAGTATATCAAATACTCGTTGCATATATTTAGTCCAATTTTTCGGAAAATCTTTTCTGTTTGGAATAAGATTTGTAGGATTTATTAAATCAATAGCAACTACATCAGAATTGCCATCAACTATTGTCTGATCAAAGTCAAAAACTGCCAACATTTTTTCAAGTTCCTAAAATAATATTGTGCATGTTATTTAGAATTACTTAAACATAAAAAATAATTTTTTATAATAAATGATTAGAGGTATTGTTCCTAAAAAATTGTATTGCATCATAATTAAAAATAAAAACAGTACTAAAATATAACACTGAAATTTATCAAAAAACAACAAAAGTAATGTATAAAAAATGGTTTATTTATATTTTTAATTTACAAGAGTATATATTTTGTGTTATCAATGTAGCTGACACGCACGAATGGCAATGAGTTGTAACACAAGAAATATGGGAGACATTATTTCTGAATAATCCAGATTTGAAAGCCCTGCTAGTCTTCTACAAAGTAATACTTTAAATAAAGCCCACACAAATAATAAGGCTGATGACCATATAGTTCTTGCAATAGCTTCCTTGATATGACCTTCAATATAGAGACGTATCAAAACAATAATATTAAAATATGTGCATAGTGCATCTGCTACAAATAAAGGCGAAAACACTATCCATATATCATAAGAACCAGGTAAAGTCGATGTAAAAGCAACATTGTCCAAACGCAGTGCTAAAAAAACAGTGAAAATCAACAGGGCAATAAGATGCACCAGCATTTCGAAGACTGTCAGCCCCAGCCATCTCACTAACTCTTGCAATGCAAATAACATTTTACTTGGTTATTTTTATATGTATAGAAGATAATGAACGTGTTCTTGCTTCGTAATCATCATCTTCATTTAGTGGCTCCAAAATGTCTAAAAAAATATATACATACATTTAAAACAAATATAGAATAAGTAATTGTGTATGTGATGACCACACAAAATGTAACTTTAACTTTTCTACACAACATGTATCAACATACTATACCTTTTATATCTGCTGTAGATGTTTGTATATCCAATTTGATTGTATTGTGAAATTTTTCCCGAAGTTTCAATGCTACATCAATTGTTGTATTGATGGCTTTTCCAAGACCATTTAATATTAAAACTGAATCATCTAATTCTAGATGTTTGGCAGCTCGTGTTAAATGACACTAAAAAATTTTTAATTTAATAACTAAAACCAGAAAAATAAAAATTTATAATTTTTAAATTAATAAAAAAATGTAATTTAAAGATAATGATAAAAATTATTTCTTTTTATTCTGGTTCGTTATTTTAAATTTACACTAATTATATTAACATGTATTAGGTTCACACAATTTTAAAAAGTAAATAATAATAACTTTACTATAACAATTACTGTACAATAAGTATGAAAAATATCAGTTATACAAATATTATCTAATATCTATAGCTATGGGTGGGACAAAATTAAATAGCATTGGTAATATTGTAACTAAAGGAGATTAAAACTTATGCAAATATACAATAATTAAGAGAAAAATGTTTTTATATGATTATAAGTTGTAAATATTTATACACATAAAAACTTAATATTGATCAACTTTAACTATAGGTATTATTTTAATACATTAGGTGATCTTTATTATCAAGTATAAGATCCCTAAACAATACAAAAATAATTATTAAATATTTAACTTTTTTAATATTTTTGAATTAACTTTTCGACTAATGAATAAACAACTATGAAGGATTTTGTCAATTAATTATTAAAATATCAAATAAAATAAAAACACCAAATAGTTGCATTACTTAGTTTAGATTTCAAAACAATCCAGACATATATACTGCTGTCATTCAAAAAACATGTTCTTCTCAATGTTTTTCTATCTAATGGTTATTTGTTGGTTATCTAGCATTGGTATTTGTAATTGTCTTTACATAACTACATTAGTACTTAGTATACATACTATAAATTATAACATAATAATTACCTGTACTGGTGTTTTCGATGAAACAAATAGTTCTTTCACCAAAACCGTGTCAGATGCCGATAAGGAGGACATGGAAAATTATTTATTAAGTTTTTGGTTTTAGAATTTACTATTCTATTCAGTCATTAGTACCAATCTAGTGATAGCCGGGTTTGTACTGAATGTACTATTTGTAGCACTATAATGTACGATTGAATAGAACTTTTAGTGTCTTTAGAATGGTGGTTAGTAGTTTACAGCGAACGAGAATCAAGATAGCAACTGACACAGAAATAGATAATAATAATATCTGTGACAAGTGATCAGTGATAACCGGAACACTGTCTGGATTACAAGAACCAAGTTAACGTTTTGATATTATACATACTTTTTCATTTACAGCTGTTTAAAATGTATTTAATCGAATGGTTTATATTGATAAAATGATAACGTTTAGAGACCAACTTTCATGATCACAGATTACAGAATAGATAAATATACTAATATACTATTTATTATTTAAGTATAGTGTGAGTAATAAGTATACTATTTATGTGATACTAATCAAGTACAGAACTACAGACCATAAAGGAATAAAAAAGAGATTAAAACATTTAAAACGAACACGGTTGTGAATTCACTGATATTCATCACTCGAAAAAATGAACGGTTTAAGTTTGTTAAAAAAAACTGTTCCCAGGAATGTGAACTTATTAAAACAGATTCGACCTCTACATGTGTCATCTGCACAAGCCAAGTCGGTAGCTCCACGAGAATCGCTGAACTCCGAGTATGTACAATCTTAATTATGCTATAATCACTGTAACACATACAATTTGTAATAACGATCCATCTGTCAAGCCTTGAGACATACTAGGTAGTCTTGTAGCCAATTTTTTTGTAAAACCATGTTACTTTATTTTTATCAATATAGAAGTTAAAAGATGTATTATATATTCAATATCGTCGAGACAAGAAAAATAATAACAATTAATTAAAAATACATTAAAAGCATAAATTTAATGACATAATGTAATTTATTTTTATTTTTAAAATTTTGTAAGTAATTACATAATTAATCGTTAAATATATAATAAATTTAAATATTTTATTGTTACTTCTAAATCCTATTATGTTAATAATATATTGGGTAATTTTTGTTTTAGCTATGTATTGGATTTACATTATGATTTCCATTATCGTGATCAAATACCATTTACAGCACAGGATAAGAGGAATAATACTATTGCTGACATTTCTATGGGAATAGTTTTGGCATTTGTTTTATATAAATGTTACTCTGAACCTGAACATTTATTTGTATGTATTTCTAACATCACATGATTTTATTTTGTAAGACATTCATTTTTACGTGATTTATATCTTTATAGGGAGAGTTTCCATATCCTGATTCTTCGGAGTGGACTGATGAAGAATTAGGAGTACCACCAACTGAATAATTATATATCATTATTTAATTAATTAAATGTAGTATAATGCATATTATCCAGAAAAAAAATATATTGTGAATTATCCAAAAATAAATATTACATTGCTTGTTATTGTATGTTTTTATATTATAATTATGTTATATAATTATACCTAAAAAACTGTCTTTAAACTATTAATAGAGTACCTACTTAAATTTAAAAAATACTGTATCATAGTGTATTAATATATCAAAAAACCAATACAAATTTTAAAGAACTAATATTCTTTAATATATTTAATATCAGAAGAATTGTTGAAATGAAATATACATGTCAATAATATAAATATTATTTATAGAATGTTCATATTTAACTTAAATTGTTCTATATGCCATCTTAAGAGAAAATTATGTTGAAATTTATTGAATATTTAATGATCAACTAATCCAGTGATTGATAACCAGCAGCTTGTGGCAGCATCCAGCCCGATTAAAATTCTAAAACGACAACATTTTTTTTATACATTTTATTATTTTAAAGTCTTAGATAGTATTTTTTTTATAGTAAATAATTTAAGAATATAACATTTTTATTTTTGTCTGGCCCGTGAACTCTTTAGTTCGTGAATATGATCCAAGAGTCTATAAAGGTTGTCGAACTAACTATGTATAAATAATTTGCAAATAGATTAATTAATAATGGGTAATAAATAATATATACTGGATACTGTATTAATATTGGTCTCCCTTCTCATGTATTTCATTGTTGTGTATTCTTTTTTAATAATTTAAAAAAATGAACAAGATTTCTATATTTATATCAAATTCAAAGCATTCTCAATAGACAATTTTCATTTATATATTTATATTATTTTAAAAGTTTATTATTATTGTTATAGCCGTTATAGATATTTATAAACTGAACTATTATGTTAGTTAGGATGACTATTAAAATGATAAAAAAAATAATAACAGCTAGCTATCTTATGGATACTTGCTTCCTTCATAAATTTAATACAAAATATTATATTCATACTCATTTATTATAAAATTTAATCTAATTAAAATACCAATTAAGGCCGTAACAAATTATTAAGTAAAATATGTTGTTGCATATAGTCTGTCATAATATAAATTATCCACTGGCTATTATAATGATTTAGTCACAACTCACAATTAGTTTTATGACAACCCATTGAACTAAATACATTTTGATTTAGACTCACAAGAATATTTATTTTATTAAATCAAAAATATACAAATTTATGCATTATACCAGTGTTTCTCAACCTTTGTATTATAGCGATACACTATTAAAATTATTCATACTTTGTGTACATTTAGTTCCATTTAAGTAGTACGGTTTAGTATTCCCCGTAACATGTTTGAACTTACCCGGCAGGCGGCTAAATACCGGTTGAGAAACACTGTATTATACATTCAGGTTATTTCGTTAGAAATGTAAATTTGTAAGTCCTGGCTCTAGACTTTAGTTATCATTCAATCTCAACACTAATCACACTTCATATTGAAGTTTTAAAGTAACAGACCACAGTTGATGTGATGCTAACCTACCTAATAACTACTGATTAAAATGACATACTGATTTTTATGAGTTTAATATGAAACCCTTACATCCAACATTAATTACATATTTACATATAAATATATAATTATAATATAATAAGTACTTAAAATCAAATCATTATTAATTTAAGTCACAGAACCAACTGTCCACTAGTAATTTCTAGTTAATAAATATTTGCTAAATTTCAATAATAAATACCATTAATAGATTCATATTTCAGTATTTCATAATATAGCCAAATAGGTAATATAAATATCAGTACCTACTTAAATAGTTAAACTTATAAACAATAAATACAATTTAATAAAATTCAATGTTATTGTTAGCTTTATTTAACAGAAATATTTGTTTTCAATGATAAAAATAAAGAAATATTTAAATTAAATGTTGATATATACATTTTTTATTTATTTTATTGTATAAACTTATTGTTTGATTGAGACAGATTTAATTTCCAAGTATTCATTTAAACCATCTTCTCCTCTGTAAACAGAAATGATTTAATATTAATATTTTTTTTTTTTAAGTCAAACTTAAAATTCTTACAATTCTCTGCCAATTCCAGATTGATTAAATCCACCAAATGGAATTTGTGCCGCGTAGACAAGGTAACTGTTAATCCTATAATTAATTATAAATATTAAAAATTTTATTTTAGATTAAGAGGAGTGATAAATTGAATGTATTAATTTTATAATGTGTATTCTTTGTTTTTGAGTATCACCTTACAGTAAAAATATTTCCACTTTCAACATTAGAGGGTAATAAACTACCAACAAGTTTTAACATAACCAGAAAAAATAAAAATCAATGGAATTTTTATACAAAACCAGTATATTTGACAAAATCAAAATATATTTTTTTTTTATTTTTGTACGATTCCAAAGCGAATAATTGTAGAAACTTAAAATTTTCACTAAATGTTTATCAAAATATTTTAATTCTTCTTACGGTATTTGTAGAGATTGGAAATTTTCAAAATTTTTATTTTCTTCTATAAATGATGATAAAAATTTTGTTCTTAGTATAAAGGCTTAAAAAAATTAAATACAAGAATACATTATACTTCATACGTTTTCCATTTACCAATTAATTAATAAAAATTATATATGACCACAATAACTTTTATAAACATTTTATATTAGAATTTTCACAAAATTTGAAAAAATTTTATTTTTATATCTAAGATACAAGATTCTACATAAGTTTTTCTATGAATAATAAAAACAATGTAAACAAATTTACTGGTAAATCACATACATTTGTTATGAATGCTTGAAGTATAAATTTTTACATTATAGATATTCAGTATTCACCTATAAAGTAATTTAATAAGTATTTTTTCCTCATTATAGATATAATATTTTTGTAAGTCAAAAATAAATCACCGTAGCTACCTATTTAAAATTTTCACCACATATTAATATTATAATTTTATACTGATAATATAATTTTCTAAATATTTTAATTAGACCTACAATTTAATTTATATTTACAAATAATGGTTGTCTATATATTTTAATAGTTTTTTTTTAAACAATTTTTACTTATAATTGAGTATTTGAGTTTATAATAAAATGATGATACGGTAGTTTATTATTCACTCTAGGTTGCGAGACATCACTTTCTTTATAAATAGGTATTGTTATAATTACCAAACTGAACCAGCATTAATATTTTCCATATACTTCATTGCATTATCCATATTTTTAGTCAGTATTCCAGCAGCTAATCCATATTTAGTATTATTTGCCCGGGTTATCACTTCATCCAAAGTCTTGAATTTAATGATTTGCTGAACTGGTCCAAATATCTGAAAAATGAATAGGTACCTATGTTACTAACATAATATGTTTTCTATAAGATATACTTAGTAGTATAAAATATAATTTAAGTACAAAGTACATTAATTAATATTATTTGTTATAAAAAATAATTCAAATCAGTATATAAATTTGTATATTTACTTCTTCTTTAGCTATTTTCATATCGTCAGTCACATTTGAGAATACAGTAGGGTACACATAATAACCTGTGTCACCAACTTTAGACCCACCAGCTTCTAATTTGGCACCTTCCTTTTTACCAGATTCGATCATATTCAAGACTTTGTTGTATTGTTCTTCGCTTACCTAACAATGTGATTAGGTAAGTAAAACAATATTAAGTATAATAATTGTACATGATTTATTAAGGTAATAAAATATAAGTAGGTAATTAAAGTCAAAAAAAAAGTATGTATATTAAATATTGTTAATTTAAAATCTTACTAAAGGCCATATTTGTGCATTGACATCAAACTGGTCTCCAACTTTCTTATTAGATACCAATTGTGCAGCTTTTTTTACAAATGCATCATAAATATTTTCTTGAACAAATGTTCTAGAAGCAGCACAACAATTTTGACCCATGTTAATAAATACCATATCGTGAGCAATCTTAGCAGCCTCGTCAACTGTGTGTAATAATAATATATAGAATAATATTACTTATAATACATAATTCGCTAAATAATTTTTAAATGTTTACCATCAAAATCATCGAATATTACTAGAGGACTTTTACCACCTAATTCTAATGATACACGTTTTAAATTAGACTTAGCAGCTTCTTCCATGATTAATTTTCCGACCTTATTTTAAACAAAAATGTATTGAATTAAAATCATGATAGCAGTAATTTAATTAATTGATATTTACTTCTGTCGATCCAGTAAAGGTTACTTTATTTATGTCTGGATGGCTAGCTATAGCTTTACCCGCAGTTGGACCATACCCGGGTATAACACTAATAACTCCATCGGGAAATCCAGCCTAAGAGGTTTAAATATTTTATGTTACCTATATAGAATATGGTAATTAAGTATTTATGTATATATTTTATGGTTTACCTCTTTTGATAGTGCAGCTAGATACAGAGCAGTGAGAGGAGTTTGTTCAGCTGGTTTTAATACAACAGTACATCCAGTAGCAAGTGCTGGTGCTAATTTTCCTACAGCTATAACAGTTGGATAGTTCCATGGTATAATTGATCCGACTACTCCAACAGGTTGACGTTTGGTGAATGTAAAATATGGTCCATCTATAAAATATAAAGACAATATCATTGTTTATATTTATATAATCAATGGTAATATAATATGTATTTAAATATTTTAATAAATAATAACTAATATGAGCACAACAGCAAATTAATTAAATCCATAATTTATTCACAAATTATTGAATATTAATGTAATACCTACAATTTTAAAGTATTACTGTGATACAAATAACAGCATTAGATATTTAGACTTAAATTTTGAACTCTATCCATACATAAAGTTTAACAAGTTAAACATATTTAATGTTTGACAAATTTTTATAAAATCCTCTAAACACAAAAAATATTCCTGTACAAAATCATTTTCATGTTTTCTTGAGCAGACTTAGAATAAATTCATTTATTTATAGTAATATTTTTGAGTTTATTGGTACATCAATTTTATTTATTATTTAACTTTAAATTTGACTCTGAAAAAAGAATTTACATTAAAATGGATGTTGTTTGAGACATTGGTAAAAAAAATTATTTTCCAAACCTTCAAAAATATTATTTTCTATAATTTATATAACTGATGAATTTATTCTATGATAATTCAAAAAAAATTGAGTAGGTAAATGTGTTTTGTCTATTTTGTACATGAGTTAGGGAGAGAGAAAAATAGTACGCTAATTTGTACAGGAATATTTTGTCTTTTAGATCGTATAAACTATGTAACTATGTAAGTATAGTAAAGTATGCTTAAAACTAGAATAATTTATGGCTTTTAGATATTCAAAATTTAAGCATAAAATAATTAATTTGTATTTGCAATAATTTGGACCAACGTCCAACGATATAAAAGTAACTAGGTATATCGTAAATGCCAACCTGATGGTATAGTTTTTCCGTGAATTTTATCAGCAAATCCAGCATAATATTGAAGAATTGAAACAGCAAGCTGTACATCTAATACAGAGTTACTATATGGTTTACCATTGTCTAAAGATTCTAAATTTGCTAAATCAATTTGGTTTTTTTCTAACAATTCTGCTAATTTATAGATCAATCGCCCTCGAGCAGATGCGTCCATTGTACGCCACTCAGAATTTGGTTGAAATGCAACCCTTGCTGCCTTAACTGCCAAATCGACATCCTCCTACAACAAAACAAGAAACTTCATAATTTTTATTTTTATTTAACTTATTAATAACCGATATACCTAAGTTCTAAATGTAAGCACATTTAAACTTCAAATTAATTCAAACAAAAACAAATAAAATATTTTTGTGTTTGTTAGGTATTTTGTAATAGATGATAGGTCATTTCTGGTTAAAATGTATTAGTTATTATATAATAGTTCCTTAGTACCTACTACCAATAAATATAAATGACTAATGAGTATCATAAATGAATATTTTATAAAACATAAGTATAATTAAGTTATTTTATAATTTAACTCGTAAGCAGCTACAATAAGGTTATTATAACTTAATTTAGTTTCAGTATAAATAGTTATATAATTTAGTTCCATTCAATAATATACATTATTTCAAACATTTTTTATTTGCATCACTTGGAGATATTATTCGAAAACGAATTTTCCGTGTTTTCTATCTCTAACTAGATGAGCTAAACATTTGTTCTATAACTTATAATGAGTTCATATTTGTAGTTCGTTTTTTGCATATTTTTGTATTTTTTTCAAGAATAGTATATTAATGCTTTTTATGCATATAAAATATAAATACATTTTTAATAAATTTGTATTTATTTTTAATAGCTTTTAATATAATGCAAATATACTCATAGCAATAAATAAATTATAGAGTTGCATACTTGCATAGGTCTATTCACCAAAAGTTTAAATGCTCATATCAATGTCTAACTATTATTATTTATTTTTGTCTTTTATTTGAAAATATTGAAGGTTTTTAGTATTTTTCTTTATGTCAAAAAATAGAAACATATTTTAGATTCTGAGCGGCATACATTCATTGCATGACATTACAATAACGTGCTTTTATTTTTTTGTGTCTGTGTACTGTACACCATAAGTAAACGATGAAATGGTTCAATTTTTAACTTTTAAAGGTAGTAGATTGGATCTAGTTTGTATTTCAAAAATGTCTGGTAATTTTTTTATAATTGGGAAAAATAAATAAAAAATTAAGGAAAAACAGGAATGTTTATGAAAATCCAATGTCTGACAAAATTGAATTTGTTATTTTTGGTGTGATTCAAGAAAGAATAGCTGTATATACTTGAAATTTTTACCTATTTGCAAATAATTGTATTATCACTTTCTATTTATGATAATATTTTCAAAATATTTTGACTCTTTTTGAGTTATTTGTTAGTATGAGAAATTTTTGATTTTTTTTTTTTAGTTTTTTACTATAAATGTCGATTAAAAATTATTCACTTGGTAGAAATTCTTGAGAATGTAATCAAAGCTAATCATAAGTAATTAATTTCTCAATTAAAAAATATCGAAAATCTAGTCACATTACTTTTTTATTAATGTTTAAAGTAAAAATTTTGACAAAATCTCAAAAATATGCTAATAATTTTGTAGTTAGAAATTTATAAACGCTTTTCGTTTTATACATAAATTTTATAAATGTAACTCAAGATTTCTCATAAGTATTGAAAGCATACAATCTAAAAACGTACAAAGACGATTATTTTTTATAGACATTTTAAGTTCTAATTTAAACGAAATTACTTATTTAAATAATAAATAACGACGTGTTAAACATAATTTAACTAACACATTAACCTATTTATGTTGATACATTAATATTAAATTGTATATTTATATAAAATTATAATATTTTTTATGATAAATATTGAATATCTGATTCAGTATAATAATATATTCTATTATTATTATTGATTTTAATGAATAAAAATAATTTATAATTAATGTCCAATGATCTTACTTTATCTCCTTCAGCAATATTGATAATTATCTTTTTATTAGCCGGATTGATAGTAGGGAACGTTTTTCCACTTACTGAGTTTACGAAACTGTTGTTGATGAATAACTAAAACAAATAACAACAGAGAAATAAAGTTGTTATTATCTGTAAAAATATCGACAGGTCATATGTAAAATTATTATGTTATATTGTTTAGTTAGCTAAGTTAATATACTTTAGTAGAATATTAAAAACACTTTTTTAGATTCTGAGCTAATTTATATTAATACATAACTGTATTGATTCTTTATAATGTGTGTTTCTTATTTATTTTTATGTCTGCCATCGTCTACTAGAGCAGTAAAAATTAAATTCTTCAATTATTTTAGGGGCTAAAAAAATTGAGTAGGTACTTTTCAAAGACTTTGAATCAAAGTATCCAATTTAAAAATTTAAAACAAGTTTGACGACAAAATTGATTTATATTTATTAAAATTATGAATTTACAGTCCTCAATATTTGAAATTATTAGCCAACAATATTACATATATTTTTAACATTATAAATGAATAATATTTCTTCAAATTTAAATGAAACTTATTTTTATATTATGTAGAATATAAAATATATGAATAATAATAATGATGTTTATTAGGTACTTATTACTTATAATTATAGAGACTAGCTATAATTACCTAATAATATAGCATTTATATGTATTGTATAATTATTAATTACTAATATTAATAATATATTAATATCACTAATAACATCAAGACATCTAGAATATTATTAAAAACCTTTTAAAATTTAAAATTCAAAATTAACTACCGTCTACAACTACTACAAATAGGTACTTGTACCAGAACTATTTGAAAAAAATGATGGATTATAAAAATAATTACCCAGTACCTACCTGAGTATATTGAATTTTAACTTGTGGATTTGCCATATTTATGTTTATTAATTTGATTAAATAAAGCAAAGTTGTATAAGTGTTTCAACTTTTGGTTTACTTATGAGTTATGGGTTTACGAATTACGGCAGAACTACAGAACGGTACAATATTGTGCAAAGCAGCAAACCATAAATGTAGGTGTTCAGTGGATGTTGGATAGTAAACACACTGAACAAGCTGGCAGCTGCAGTATATATACTAATCTATGGCAGTAATGCAGTATACACTTTACACTTATTGTTGGTTTATACGTACTATATATAGGTGATAGATTAAGAAGGTTGTTTCACTTCTGAGTTTTTGAAAAACGGCAGTGGGAGAACTGGGAGAAATACAGAATGACGTCACTGTTGGAATCCGTCGAGTGTCGTGATTTCGTGCAGAGTACACTCGTATTGATCACTGATGCCTGATGGATTACACTTCAAATTTCAATGATGCTGATATTTTTGTCGAAAATTAATTCATTCTACTGTATTATTTAGTGATGTATTAAGTATTATTTATAATAATTAAAATTTCTTTATTTATATACTAGCAGTATCAAAAAGTTATACACAATTTTCCAAATATTTCTTAAAAAATCATAACTTATTTATAAAAAATAAATAAATATTTATTTGCAATATAAAACAGTTGATTAATAAGCTAATAATAAGTGAATAAATTATTTTTAATTAAATTATAAAAACCCAAAATGTAAACGAATAAGTACTACGAAAGTATAAAATATTATTGTAATACACTGTTATTATTGTTATTAGCTTATTATTCTATTAGTTTGTTATTAAACATTATACGGCCTTCGATTGTCCTGGAAATGATGTCAGTAAACAAGGAATGGTTGAATGGAAAATTGTTTTTTTTTTTGTTTATAAGCTGCGATGCTATCTAGGCGGAGGTTTGTTTGCAATGTATTTCTAAAATGTACGATGACTCGTTTGCCGATAAAATTATGAATAATAAAACTAGTATTGCTATAATAGCTATAATATTGGGTGTACTTAAGTGTACTATTATGATGGCATACACAGTTTTTATTATCTTAGGCTGATACTACATGAGAATTTTGTCGTATAATCTTAAATACTATAGTAATTTTAGATTGATTTTAGCGAATTATATCGCCAATCGATAGCATTAGTAGGTACGTAGGAATAAATTATAATTGTGATTACTCTATGTACCTATACGATTTGTGTGAGACTTTAATCTTTACTTCTATTTTCTAAGTTTTCACTATTTTTTGTAAAAGTTTCCGCTGATACCTAATTAGTAATTGATAATTGATAATCTTCTAATAATTTTGACTCAGATCTCATGTACATTTCAGTTTAGTTTTCAATTGCAATATAAAATTAACAGTCACTAATATGTTAAACGTGTAAAGAAAACGAGTGAAATATTGAATAATTTCAAACATCGCGATTATAGGCAATTAAAAAAATGGAAAATTAAATTTTTGTTCAAATATAATTATGATCCATATTGAGATCAGGTTATCTCAATATAAATAAGAAATCTTAGTTATGACTGTTATGAGCTAGTTGAAAAGAAAAGTGAAAAGTAATCTATATAAGCGTTCAAATAAATTAATACATTAAGAATTAAATTAATTAAGCTTACTAGTCGTTAATCTATGACACCATATAGAATATGATTAGATAGAAAGTCCTTAACCCTTTAAAGCAGCGTTTCTTAAACTATTTTTATCTGTAGAATCCTATGTCCACTTTTATCGTGGAACCTCTATTTTTTTATTATTTTTTTTGGTGACGTTTAGGTATTATTTCTGTATATTGTATAAGCACTATAAGTACGCAATTGATTACAGAAGTACATTTTTTTTTTCTAATATAAACATTTTTTTCACACTAGCCCCTATACGAATTGTTAGTTAGATATTTTAAAGTAATTTTCTTGAAAATTTTGAAAAAAAAATACTTAAGCTTCGTAGAACCTTGAATGATCTTCACAGTTTAAGGAACACTTCTCTAATAAGACTGAAGAGAAACGTTGTATGAGTATAATAGACAATAGTATTCCAACATCAGTATTATTATTAATTTGAAAATTTGAAACAACGCAGGTTATGTACACTCTATAATATACGGCTATTTAAAAAAAACAAAAGAAAAAAAAAGTTAATTGTGCGCGAATGAGTTCTAGACTTTCAGCCATTGGACGGATACCCTATACTAGTACACAATGGTAATTTTTGGCGTCTTGGAGACCACATGTAGAATGCAATCGCTATGAAGCACTATAAAAAAATAGTGTAGTTGAAATGCAAACTTCAAAGTGGTCAATTATTTTTCTATAACCAATGATAATACATATTATATTAAGTTTAATACCAGATAATCCATTTAACGTAAAACATTCATTAGTTCAAAAACTATTAACATTTTAAAATATATATTGTATCATTATCATTATTATTTGTTTTCAATAAATATTAAATACCATGTATTTTTTTAAATTTTTTTTTCTTTATTCCAAAACAGAATATATTTTGGAGTACTTCAATTTATAAAAATATTTTAGATTATAATAACGTTAATAATAATCTGTAGTAATGTTATTGTAATAACTTGTTATTCAAGGTTATTTATTTCTTTTAATCATGATCTATGTTTATTAAACCATGATATTTGAAATTCGGTGTTAAAAAACAAATTTTAATTTGTAATTATGTAGGTACATTAATTAGGGGAAATAACTATTCTACCTACCTAACCACTATCTGAGTACAAAGTATTATTTTTCTTTATAGTACTTGGTATCTATTAAATTAAGTACCTAACCTAAAGTTATCTAAATTAATTATTATAATTTATGGTTTTATATTAGTTAACAACATATTTATGACAAACTTATAATATGTTATATATTTGTTACTAAAGAATACAATATAAGTAAGTAGGTAGGTAGTTATTTATTAAGTTTTTAAGTAGTCCAATCTAGAAAAAATTTTTTTTATGAATAAATTTCATGCTTTTATATTGCTTTAAAGCTATCAAATACCATTTGATATAAGTTTATACTGTACATGGTACTATATGTCTGCATAAATATTAGTTACATATCTTAAATGATTATCAATCGTCACCAGAATTGGCGTAATTTGTTATAGTACTAATCACTAGGTACATAAAATGTTTTTGAAATATAAAAATACTATATATTTAAGAAATAAACACAATGCTGAGCATAAAATTTAAACTGAAACTTGTAGTATAACAGGTACAATATTGTATTAGGTAATCAATTTATTGTTGCGCTTTTATCCTACTACTAAGGTACAAAACTGAAAAAAGAATTTGCGCTTTTGGATTTTTGAAAAAAATAGATGATTTGTGTCTTTAGGTTTCACCGAATAATGAATATACCTATAATTTATATTAATACGAAAATCACAATATTATTATACATATATACTGCTTCAATTCTGTATCTAACAAAAATATATATCGTATTCATAATAATATTGTAGTACCCACTATAGTACTTTATTGTTTCGATTTTATCCACACTCAAAGGGTGATTTTATGTTTATCTATACGAATTCTAAACATGCCTAGATACTGCTTAGGAGAATTTTCCGGTTTAATTTTTTCATTTATCCATCTCAATTGTATGTAAAATCTAACCTAACCCTACGATCACTATTGGCAAACATATGGGATAATATAATATGGCATATTATATCTACTCATTTATAATTAGTTATTACTAATTATAGTGATTATTCAACTATCAAGAATCAAGATACAATAATAAACCTAAATGGACAAAAGTTCGTTCTCATTACTCATACCTATAACCAATCGACTTGGTATAATACTCTGTAATCTAAAGTACTTATTATTTATCAGTTATCATAACGAGTAATGACACAATTCGTAGTTTTGTTCAATCGATAGCATATTATGCAATTTAATAATAAAAACTTTATAACTATTAAACTTTGTCCGTTAAGTATTGAGTACGGTCTACAGAGTGTCCCGTGAATATTTACCCATTGCGATATCTCCTGAAATAAAGGAGATATCATAATTCTGGTTTTTAACAAGATTCATGAGGACAAGTACTACAACTACTACAAATATTTTATATTTTAATTTATTTTAATGTTGTGGTAAAAAAGTTAAAAAATACATTTTTTTATTTAATCATTTAAAAAAAAATTGAAGATAGTCGTTTTGTAGAGTTCATTTTCCTGAAAATATTGACGTTTCAATATTTTAATTTCATTAATTTCCTGATTTAATATTTATTGTTTTTAGAAAAACACTGAAAGTGTTCGCCAGCTGTATTAGCACGTGGACCACATGTTTGATACTATGATACCACTATCGTATTAAACAATACGCAGTTTTTTTCGAAACTAAAAAATATATTAAAAACCAGGAGATTAATGAAATTAAAATTTTGAAACGTCAATATTTTCAGAAAAATGAACCTTATATAATGGCTATCTTCAATTTTTTTGAAAATAATTAAATAAAAGAAATGTATATTTTTAACTTTTTTACCTAAACATTAAAATAATAAATTAAAACATGAAATATGTGTAGTGCTTGTCCTTGTGAATTTTGTTAAAAACTAGAATTATGAAATCTCCTTTATTTTAGGAGATATCGCAATGGGTAAATATTCATGGGACATCCTGTATAACACCGGGATATTGAGATTTTAATCACTTCTATTTTTAGTATTATTTACAGTAGGTAACTAGAAAATATATATTTGACCTACTGCAGTAATACATATAAAGTTATAACTTATAACTTAAAGTTTATAATTTATTATCTATTTATAATTAGGTATTGTCTGTCAACTTATCAGCACATTTATTATTATGGAACAATAATATTTAAATGTTAAATAGCAGTTACCTGTTACCTAATTGATATAGGTTTTAATTGTTTACCTATTTATACTGCAGTTGATGATTATTGTATAATGCGTAGGTACTTATAATAATTAGTCATTAATATTTTTGTAATATTATGATATTATACCAATATCAAATGTCCCAGTGTCGATATAAATTGTCAGCTCCAATTTCGTCGAATTTATTTTTCAAGTAACTTAAAATAACTTATAGATTACAAATTACACATACTAATTAATTATTTTTATGTAATATGTATTTATGTAAAATTTTATTATTATGTATGAATAAAAAAATTGATTAATTCATGATAAAAAATAATTAAAATAATCATTTAAAATAATATAAAATTTTTTTTGTATATTTAACTATAAAATATAAAATTACCTATTATTTTTATAATTGCCTACCGTCGGAATTAGTTCAAGAGCGTTTTCTTTTGCCTCAAACGAAGTTTGGTCTTTAAACGTTTTTCTTTAATTTTAACTGGAGGGCTGTGATTATGATTACAAAACTGATCGAAATGTACAGTGAATAAATTTGAAATTATCACACGAGCTCCACAGTTTTTAATTCACTTCCAATATTAATTATATAATTATTGAGGATTTAATGATTTATCAATCGATAACTTCAGAATTTAGATAATATAGTACTAAGATCGTTTCAAATGATAAATATTTTACTGTGCCTACTGCCTATTTATCACAAATTCATAACTATGTTTTAAAACAAAATAATTTGAGAATTATGCGGCGAAACAAGTATACGGGATACGACCGATATAAATATTACCTATATAAACATAATATATAAAAAATATGCTATTCTTGAATCGGCTTTTTATGATTTATTTATTAATTTATTAATCTATTATACGGATGATGTATATTTTAATCTTAAGTGGTAATTTTGTTTTATACATTGTTTATACTTCTATCAGATATTCCGGAGTGTAAACTCTGTGTAATCATTTATAATATATATTTATTTTGGTTTAAGAATCACATTAGGTTTCAGTTTTCGGCTTATACAAGAAGCGGAATCGTGGGGACAAGGGACCAAACCGGCTGTACGCTACGTTCAGAACGGCAGCAACGTGTACGACTTGTATTTAACTCCCCCCCCATCATTGAAATGAAAATACAAACTTTGGACTTTGGAAAATAATGTGTAATAAACACAATAAATTGGAAATTTTACGAAGAAAGGCTTGTTTGTTATCCGAATAACATTATAAAAGCAATAGAAAGCTCGTTAATTAAAAAAAAATATATGTATAAAAACATTAAACAGTAAAAACTTACTTGGTAGCAAAAAGTTCCAAGTCACAGCGATTATTATTATAGATTCTAAATGATTAATGTATGTATATATTAGGTATACAATAAATAATAATATGTGCACGTATATTTTTTTATTTTTGTCTGTCATTACCTTGGAGCAGTAACATTTTGATTTTCATCTGTAAAGCTAGTTTCTGGTAGCAAAATGAATCTGGTTAGGTTCAAAAGTAAAAAGTTCCCAGTACTTACTTATCAAAATAATATTCACGATATACGGTATCCACAGATTTTCAACCATATAATAATTATTTTTTCCTAAACAATTTTTGTTGTGATTCAAAAACGAATAACTGAAATTACTTGACATTTTTATCTAATGAAAAAATTATATTATTATTTTGTATACATGGTATATTTTCAAAATTTGACTATTATTGTAGCTATTTATAGCCTTGAGAATTTTTATTTTTCTACAAATTAATAAAAAAATATTTAACGGATCGAAATTCTAGAAAATTTAGTACAAGAACCTACATTTTATTCTTATATCTGTGTATGGTATTTACAATTTTTGAAAATAGTCAAAATAACACATTTTGTTTTAGGGATTCAATTTGTCAATATCACAAAAATGATAAACTATGAGTATTTTTACTATAAAATGTTTAAAATCTATAATTTTTATAGGTTAATAAAGTAAACATTGTGCCACTAATAGCAACCAGAATTATTTAATAGTTTAAACTATATATTTTGTACATTAAATTATTTTTTGTTCCTCTACTTCACATAATATATTTATCTAATTTTATTACTCAAATGGTCTGTTTAATCACTTTTCAAAGTCAGGTATTAAATTGCAATACATTTTTGTATAGGTATTGTTTTCTTTTTGCACTTCATTAAAAATATATTGTAATTTAATTTTTTATTTAAAATAAAATATAAATAAAGATTATAAAATGTACATCTTTGGTTAAAGTTAAATTATTCTTTGTTTTAAGTGCTATAGTATCCTTAAAATCTATACATAAAAAACAAATGTATATTTCGTTCATGAATTTGTCATAGCCAAAAACAATAGACCTAAATGTAATTTGTACTTGTGTAAAGCTAAAATGATGGCACACAATTTTTTGCTCAAAATACAACTAGATTATAAATATGAAGAATAAAAACATTCCATTAAACAATATTTTGTAACTCCACAAGAAATTTCTTACCTTTGTATAATTAGGGAAAAGTACAAACAAGAATTAAAAATACATAATTTATTTAAAATAACAAAATTAAAAGTTAAGTTATTACAATTTAGTGAAATTATTGCCATAATAATTTAACAAGTCCACTTCCAATTTGCGCTTGTTGACCAATAATAAGAGTACTTGAAGGTGAAACCAGATTATCTTTTAATCCTCGTACTGTAGATTTTTTCAAATAATTAAGAGTAGATTCAAATGACATTTGTTGCAATGGCGATGGACAACCGTTCATTCCAACTCTATTTAATGCCTTATACTTGCCATCATAAGTCATATAATCAGCTATTAATGATAAATGTCTGGTATCTACATTAATACCATAAACCTAATTCAAAAATATTATACAATGAATATAGACATAATATAATTAATTTCAATATTGATAAATACAACACAAACCTTAAATACATTTTTCACTTCCTTAATAATAACCCTGTTTGCCGCTTCTATGCCATATGTGTTCAACATCATTTGTATATCATTACAGTATAATGAATTTAAGTTTAAAATATTATTAAACCTAAAAAGCTCTGCTACACCACGTGAACCCTCAGTTTTTAATATTATTTTATTATCTTCTTCAGTTAAAATAGCTCTATTAATACCCGGTATTTCATGAACAATTACTTGACTCATCAAATCCTTAATTAAAGCTGTTAAGTCCATTCTTTTAAATTCCAAAGGAATAGATACTTCAATACGAGCAGATTTATATGGTTTCTTCTTATCATATCTATAAAAGTTTAAAAATGATTAGTTTTTTAATTTCTTTTTCCAAGTACAGTCATTGGTCTTACATAACATCGATTACAATTTGAGAATAATCTTTATTATTAACAAAATCTTCAATATCTTCATCTTCTATGTTATTTTCACTATCATTTTCATTTTTAAATTCACTATTATTTTTATCTTTAATAGGTTTATTTTCTATAATAATTGAGTTATCACATTCGCTTTGTTTTTCATTTATATCAGCTTCTTCGTCACTCATTGGATCATCTTCATCTTTTTCATAATCATACTCTTCTGTTTGAGCTCTAAAATAGTTTAAAAGTTAAAAATAGTTTTGATATTCTAAAGTAGAAGTTTTTTTTAGATAATTTTGATAAATAAAAAAAAATTTGAAATAGTAGTTTATGAGTTATAAGTATTCAAAGTTTAGGTAGGTGGAGTAGTATGAGGATACCTTGCAAAATTTCGATCAACTATTTTGTTCATCTAAACTTTAAATATTTATAACTCTTAAATTACTCATTAAAATTTTGATATTTATAAATTGAAATATTCTAAAATATATTCTGTTTTAGAATATGAAATTAAAAAAGTCTGTTGCTATTCAAAAATTAAAAACCTTAAAAAAATAAAATGAATAGATTTTTAAATAATTTGTGTTATTTGATAAAAGAATCACTTGGTACATAATATATCATAAGTGGAGCTCAAATGTTATCATAAATTGATTAAAATATGAATTTGAAAATGTCAAAATATGCAATTATTACATACATGCCTTTAAATTAATTAAATATAATTATTATTTCACAAATTTATGTAAAAAAGGTAAATAGAACATCAAATTCAATACAATTTATTCTAAATAATAAAATTATATAAATAAATACATGAAACATACAATATATTAAAAAGTGAAAAATGTGCTTTGTAACTAATAAGTGTTTACTCATAGGTGGTAAAATCCACTGGGATATGACTATATAAGTATGTATAGATTATAAATTTGCAAAAATGATTTTCAGGTATAATTGTCCATTTAATAATATTAGTAATCAATTAATGATAATATTATCTTTAATCGTTCTCATAAATTTTTAATAAAATAATAATAAAATGGAACATTTATTAACTATTTCTAATCAAAAATCCAATATAGAAGCAGGTGGAGATGTTGAACAGATATGGAATAAGAACCAGAATAGCAATAGTCAATGCTGTCAATAATTGTTTAAGAATAGTTGAAAAATAAAAAAAGAAAGAAATGGTTTAATGATCAAGGAAGTGATAGAGGAGAAACAACCTACAAAAAAAAGCTATCATGGAACTGAACGATATCAACATAGAAAGGTATAAAAACATTAAGCAGAGACTAGGATTTTAAAGAATGAGTTAGGCGAATTAGTGACAAAAGAATTAGTAGAATTAATAAAACATTTTGAAATCGTACTAAATAAAACACTACCAAACATTATTTGAAGAATTAGATATGAAATATAGTATAGTGAAACTATACATTGAAAGACAAGAAATTAGTAAAATCATAAAAAAATTATAAAACAACAAATAACTAGAGAAAATAATGTTGTAGCGTAATTATTAAAAAAGGGAGAAGAATTTAATAAGTTTTGTTTGCAAGATTATAAAGGTGATTTGGTAAAATGAATTTAAGCCAGGGGAGTGGAACATGACAATATTATGCTCAATATTTAAAAAAAAAAAGGAGACATGTTAGATCCAAAAAACTACAGAGGAATTTCCTTATTAGATACCTGCAATAAGACATTGTCAACATTTCTTTTGGAAATAATAACACTGTACCCTGAGGAAATCATAGGAAAATACCAATGTAAGGGGAAATCCACCACAGACCACATATTTACCTTAAGATGAATAATAGAGAAATACTATTAAATAATTACTTTCTTTTCAAGGCCGCTGAATCAAATTCACCATTTTCCGATTCACTATCAGAATCAACTTGATTTTTAGTTTTAGTTTCTTGGGGTTCGCTTTCATCCTAAATTATTATTATTTGATTATTAGTTTGTTATAATTATAAATAATAAAAATAATTATCATTCAATTATGTTTAGACAGTACAAATGAATAATTATGCTTACTAATATTGCATTTTCATCATCATCATTATTCTTTTCTCTGTTTTTTTTAATAGCTTTTTTAGTTTGTTCAGAAATTAATTCTCCACTAAAATTTTTTGACAAATTTTTAATGAACATTTTTTTTAGGTTTTCTGAAAATGTTTTTCTAATGAATCTCATGACAGTTTTTGGTGTTACATGAGTTATAGATTCGTAGCAACGATGTGGTAATAAATATAATGTTAAATCATAGCGCATATGTCTAACTGGATTTAACATTACTCTTTCTCGTACTTGTACTTTTGATAAAACGTCTTTCAATGTTACTTTAGTCATTAGTTTCCTTAAAAATTCTGCTTCATTTTGAACACTAAACATAAATATTTCAAAAACTTTAAGTAGTAATAAAATAGGACAAAATTAATTTAAATTTACTTTTCAGACTGGAAGAATGGTATTTCCATTGATGGAGTTTTAATTGTTTTTGTAGCCATCATTAATATCTCACGTAGTCTAGGAATACCTAAGGTGACATTCATCTCACCACGGCCAGCAAAGTGAAAAGTATTCAATGTCATCTGTGTTGATGGTTCACCTACAGATTGGGCAGCAATACAACCAACTGGTTCTCCAGCTGCAGCTGTGGCTGCCATAGCTTTAAGACGAATTGATTCTTTAGCAATTAGTTTTTCATCATCATTCAATGCATTACTTAAAAATAAAATATTAAAATTTAAGTAATATATTATTAAATCAATATTTAATTTTTTTACTTAGTATCAAAATATTTATTAATTGATGAATCCATTTTTTCTGATAATAAACCATAGTGTCCTCCAGGATGAAAAGTTGCTCCAACAGGATCAGGTATTCTTCGTATGTTTTCTGTATAACTATCAATGCATAATTAATTTAAAAGTTATAATTACATTTTATAAAATATAAAACTTAAAAATGATGCATTTTGATATATTTTATATAAGTAAACTCACTAATTTGAATATCTTTTTTTTATAAAACAAAATTTAGTACTTACGATTTTTTAACATTTTCATCTATTTCATACCATTTTTTGCATATTTTTATGTCTTGTGTGTAACGACCGTTTTTAATTTTTGAATGATTTTTATTTTTAACTTTGGAAGTTTGTTGTTTACACCAGCTCAAAAATTCACTTTCTCTTTTAATAGTTTTATTTATTTTCATAGCGGACTTCATTTCTTCAAGTTTTTCATCAAGTTCTTTGTAACATTCATCATTTCTGATTTTTTTAAGAGCTTTGAAAGAATTTACATTGCCAGCTAGGAAACCAAATTGCTTTTCATTGAAAAAACTGCTTTTGGTAACTTCTAAACCATCCTCGCCATATAAATATTGCACAATACTTCCATTGCTGTCTCTAACAGACATATCATAATTGACTATGAGACTTTCAAGATGTTTTACCAAGCAACGTTGTAAATAACCACTTCTACTTGTTTTAACAGCAGTATCAATAAGACCTTCACGACCAGCCATGCAATGGAAGAAAAATTCTTGGGGTTGAATGCCAGTCATAAATCTACTACCTATAAATCCTCCAGCTTTAGGTAGTGTATCAAATGGTGGAAAACTTGGTAAAGTTCGACCAGATATCATCATAGGTGGTCTTTTACCTTCCAATTCAATTTGCCCTAAACAACAAGATATTTGTATAGTGTTTACAGTAGATCCTTTTGCTCCTGATTGTACCATAAGCTGTAAGTTATTATTAGGGAATGGTTGAAGTAATCCTTTAGGGATACAAGCTCTAGTTATTTTATTAGTAAATGGCTGTAGATGTTTTTTGTAATTTCTATCAACTAGTACAGCAAAGTGGCTACTTTTGCTGTATGACTCGGCTAATTTAATATTCATTGCTTCTTCTCCTATATATTCAATACCAAGAGACTCTTGAGCAGCTAATGTTCCAGCAGTTTTAGATTCATCAATAACAGTTTGACGTAGATGATCAGCTTTTTCAGTCACTAATATGTCTTCTACACCTAAAGTAAAAGCATCACATTGCAAATAAACAGTAAATAATTTACTAAATGCACTTAGTAATCGTGCTGAATATTTTCCGCCATATAATTCAAAAAAACAATGCACCAAACTGTAAGTAGAAGCTCCAATATGATTTTTATCTAGAATTCCTGATAATAAATTACCATTCTGTACAATAAAATTGAATTCTGATAATAAATCTGGGTATTCATAATTATTTGGATTTCTCCAACATTTTTGTTCAAGTTTAGATTTAGACATTAAGTTTATAAATGTTTTTTGATTAAGAGGAGTCAAATTAATAATTAATGTTGAAATAATTTGTTTACCAGACCATAGCATTACAGGTTTGATGATAGCTGGAGGAATAGTCTTAATTTCATGATCAAACGAACTTAATGCTTGATATACAAAATGCATATACTCTCTTCGAGTAAAAAACCGTCCTCTGATAGTCATTCTTACACTTGATATAATATGATCTTGTATAAGTCCACTTAATGGAGTACCATCACGAGGTACTAAATATTGGTAAACAGCACTTGCTAATTCTTTAGCCTCACACTTTGCTAATTCACTTTGAGGTAAATGAGCATTCATTTCATCACCATCAAAATCAGCATTATATGCTTTACAATTAGCATAATGTAATCTTAATGTTTTTTCTCCTTTTAAAACCTTAACTCTATGTGCCATAATACTAGGTTTATGTAAAGATGGCTGTCTATTAACAAGCATCATATCCCCATCAATAACATGTCTATGAACAATTTGTGGACCTCTAGAATTTGGACCTTTGTAAAAAAGGGTTTTTGATAAAGCTTCTCTGCGCGATTTGTTTGTAGCAGATAACCATTTTACAATTCCTGCATCTGTTTCAATCATATTTGCACCTGGATAATGATTTGGGCCATTCAATACAACTCCATGTAATCCTTTATTGTTCCAGTCAGTAACAGCTACAGGATAAGTTAATTTTTTAGCAAATTCAACTGGTATACCAATTTCATCAGTATCTAAATAAGGATCGGGTGTAATAACAGAACGTGCAAAATAATCAACACGTTTACCCATCATATTTTGACGAATAATACCAGATTTTTTTTCTAATAATTGTTTTAACCCAATTCTAGTTGCTTGATCTTTACTATTATAAGTTTTAAACAAATTTCCATCCAGAAGAGCATCAACACACATTTGTAAATTATGCATACTAATTTGGACTTTTTCTATGCTGTCTTTTCCTTGACTATCATTGATAAGTTCAGTAATTTCTGATGAAATTTCTTGACCTTCTTTTTGATCTCGTAATAACCATATATATTGTATTACCTTGGCTTCGCGTAAAATAGACTTGTAAGTTGAATTTCTAGGACTCTCGACTAGTTTTCCTTTAACCATCAAGTTAGGACGAATATTAGAAGGGGTAACAAGTACTTCTGACATAAAACAAGTATCTGTAGGGTATTCAACTTTCAAACCAGCCAAGACTGGCAATAAAGCACTTATAAAATGTTTTTCATTGATCCACAATCGTCTCATATGTTCTTTTATATCTGTTGGGAACAAATATTCTTTTGTTTTTTTATCTTTTTTTGATTCAACTGCATGTGAAATAGTAATTGTTGAAAATGATTTAGAAATAGTTGAAAATGGTTGTTTACAATGCATACATCTGGTTCGTCGAGCAACCTATACAAGAAATACAATATAATGAGAAATAGATAAATTGGTAGTATAGTATTTTTAAGATAGAATACATTTAAACAATTTAAACTTAAATTTACTCACTTGATTTATGGTTTCAGCAATGAAATTCTGACGTATTTCATCAGCACTCTTCACATAAGACTCATCATTTTCTTGTAGCCTTTCTTTTAAATATAAACTGATAAATGTTTCTAGTTCTTCAATAGACAAATTTCTATCGTCATCTTCACTCAGACCATTTATTTCAGTAGCCAAGTTGTGGGCATCCGTCAGTTGACCATTATTAAGGAGTTTTAATTGTGCTGCCAACAAAATAGTAGTTTCTCGTGGTAACAACACTTTATAGCATGATAAACAGCTTATCTTGAGTATGTGAATGACGGCTGTGGTAAATATTGGATTGATGACTGGACACGGCAACTCAATGTGACCAAAATGGCCTGAACACAAAACAGAGTTTTGGTTACAAGTTGAGCACTTACCACTGTTCATATGAATCGACCCGAGACGCGCATCATATAATCCTCCGGGCACGGGTTCACCCAAAGGAGTAAATGATATGAGGGAATCTATACGCGCCACTGACAGTTTTTTTACTTCTTCCGATGAAAACATATTAAATTCCATACTAATGGGCTTAAACGGATCCACATTGTAAAAATCGTGGTAAAACATTTTGAACAATTATAAGATCATTAAGTAAAAATAAATTGTGGATTAAATAACTAAAGAGGTACGGCGAAAATCTTTACTTTAGAGTGTTACTACTTGTGTTCTAAAACTGTAATTCTGCACGCCGTGATGAATCCGATAGATCAATGTCTCGGTGTCCAACTGTCCGATTAACAATCGTAGTTGTACATTATTTACTATTTATCAACTACTATACAATTTGAAAATCACGTGCGCGAGCCGCGAATTGTAGATAAGAGATAATGTACGGTGAAATTCATATTTTTTATTCCATGAAATATAAATCTAAATAAATAAAAACGTAAATTAGAAATTATAATAATATATTATATTATAACTACAATTGTCAATTGCAACCAAATCACCAAATCTAGAAAACCAAAATATTTTTTATGTGAGGTACAAAAAGTTGTTACTGTGATATTCGCCCATACGTAATAACGTAATTATCTAAGACAATCATGATTTTAAATTTTTTCTTTGCTATAATCACAATTTCAAATCTTCCGAAATAATCAGCTGTTCCGATTAATCACTAGTGCTACCAGCAGAATTATTTCGTATAATAACATGATTATTGATATTACCGCGTTTTTTAAGACGATTGTTATTTATCATTAATATGGCTAAATATATATTTATTTATTACTATGTCATCGTCAAAAAAAATAAAAAATAAATAATGTTCTATATACGAATACTCTCGACTTAATATAAAGCGGATTCATAATATACCATATTATATGTGATGGGCGATGGCAATTCAAGATAGTAGATATTTTAATATAATGTTAAATTTTTAGTGTTGGTTTTTATTTTTATAACATGTTTAGGTATTTTAATTTTGCAAATTTAATTTAAAAAAATTACTAATTTAAATATTTTTATTTAGTTAGAGTTAAGATTTTTATTTTAAAATTGAACAAAAGTATTCCACAATGTACTAAATTTGATGATTATGTAGTACTTTTGGTATACCTATCTCACAGATATGTATAATATGTTTATTATACATATCTGAGACCTGCCCACTAATGTACTGCAATCACGGGAAACACAATTGGGTGTACTTGTACACTTAAAATATCTGCATCTTTGGGATTTTTTTTTTATATTTTGTAATACACGAGGTGCGTTTTTTTATTGTGGTGTACTGGTGTCCCCAATAGGCCTAATCCACACAGTAATCAAGGACGTGCGAACGTCGTTCCACTATAGTTTATAATAATAATATTGATATAGATAAGATAACTAGATTAGTAACTGCACTTTCTCGCGTATAAAATGCATCTTATATTCTTATAGGTACAGTAAGTACACCAAAATAAGTAATACATAATAATATATAAGTAATATAAACAAATAAGCATAAAATTATACATTTAATAAGGTGTTAATTGATTTAAATTTATAATTTAAATTTTGTCGTAGCATGGCATTTGCCCATTTCCAGTTTACTAGTGTTGAATTTAAATGCGAGTCTTAGCTTCTAAAGAAATAAACATTGTACGTGTTGTTTTTAAACCAGCTAAACAGTTGACAAAAGTATATTGTATTTAATACTGTTGTAAATTTATTATGTTGATATTATCGTCGCGCCCGATAACCATCAATATAACTTACTAGTTGTACTCGTGCACTTCGTTGCCCGTACAAAATGCATCCGTGTTAAGTTTGGTTACCTAATGCTAACATTTAGCGTGAGGATAAAAACTATATTTGGTTTTCTGATTTGGTATATAGATGATATTTCCGATATATTAACTTTACATAAATGTCCCGCTCAGCGTTGCATTTTTTCAATCGATTAAATAATTTCACAGCCCTAAATATAATAAAAAGGTAATATATTAAGGTCAATAATAGGGATAAGAACTACCCTATCTTATGACGAAGACAAAATTACATACATTGATCATAATTTCATCAAAATCGGTTGAGTAGTTTCGGAATGCATCAAGAATATTATATTATACATAAATAATATTTACTCTCTCTATATGCTTAAATATTTATATAAATATCATATTTAATATAATAAATTAAAAATAACAAATAATTTATAATTTTTGAATAGGGGAAATATAAAATATTTCTATTTATTTCTAATAAAATTATTTTAAAAGTATTTATAATACTACTATTATACTAATACAACTATAAACTCGTATTAGTAGGATCAATTTTTATTGAATATTACTTAGATTAGACCATAGAGTAACTCTATGAGTTAAACTGAATTAATGTGACAAACGATGCAATTGGGGTTTTATAATAAAATATAAATACATTACTTTAATTTACGAATTTTTAATTTGGAAAAATATCATTTTATGTTTGTGTAAGTGCAATGTAGAAGCATAGAATACTATAGTATTCTATGATAGAAGCCACCGACATCGAATAAAATTGCTGTCTGAGTCTGACATCTGTCCACTCTGGTGTGTAACAGGCAAATGCCATATTATACGATTTATACGAATATTCGGTATACAATATTATGTTGATGTACGCGTGATGCCCGAGATTATTTTTATCGATAAACTTCTCGGAACAATTTATATCTATACCTTGATTGACGGACAATAAGGTCTAGTTGCAGGTAACTAGAAACCTGTGGATCGCACAATTATGTAGATATAAAATTTATATGTATTTTTAATTAATAGATAACTCAATTGTTTATTAACTTAGCCAAATGTTATTGCTATAGGAACCTTCTCCGTGATATAATCTTCCATTTGAAAAAAAAAATTAAGACAATCGGTTGAGTAGTTTCCGAGAACATTAGCATCAAAAGTTTCAATTTTCTTTTTTATATATTAAGATAGACTTATATATAATATTTATAGATAGTATATTTATTATATATTATATAAACGCCATTTGTACAACAATGCTTAGTGCTTGCATTACATTGTATAGCATTTCCATAGATAGGTGGAAAAAAACATTTGTTTAATATGGTTGATGTGTCTCCAGCGAGATGGTTGATGCAGATTTATCAAAATATCGTGAAATATCTGGTAAACAATTATTTAAAAATATTAGCCATATTAGGGGTTAATTTGAATATTTTACAAAAAATTATAATGGTTTATAGAAAAAATGCAAACATATTTTTAACCTTTGTAAGTTCTTACCCTTAGCATAAAATTATTATTTATTTTTATTATTTAAAACATGTTATTATTATTCTTTTTGATTTCATAAATATGAATTTTAGGTGTATAACTATCCATTACAACCACATATCTAAAATTAAATTAAATAAAAATTGTTTCTGGGAATAAAAATTATATTTAGTAAGTTAGGAGTAACTTAAAAATATTGATAAATGGGTATCAGAATACCAACAAGTAACTAATACCAAATAGAATGTTTGTAGATTATTATCAAACGGTGAAAAGATTGTAGCATTCAGTGGCGTAGCCATGGGGGCAGTGGGCTAGCCCCCTACCGGCTATATCAACTTAATATGTATAAATTGTATTTATTCTAGTTCTAATAACAGTAAGTTTATATTTTTTATACCTTAAATAAATTTTGTTTAAATTTATGTTATTACTTGTTTACACATATACAAGTACACGGACATATTGATATGATCAATAAATCCAAAATATTATTTTATTATATTTTATTTAAGTATCAAGTATAGTATAGATGAGTTATTAATTGAAAACTAACCATATATTTTTACAAAGGCCAAAGCCCAAAGGGTTAGTAAAAAAGGGCAATAAACTTTCTACAGCCGTTGTTCACTGTAAATCTTAATCCGGGCTTGTGCAGGTGTTATGTAATATTGAGTTAAGTACATAAAACAATTCCAGATATGTGTTCTAAAGAATATAAACTGTTGTTTATTTAAATATGTATTCGTGTATTCATTTATGAAGCTAAAACAATGTAACGATTTATATTTAGAATAAAAAAATAAATGCTACTTGAAAAAAAGAAACAAGGAAAGTTAAAAAGAATTGCGGAAAACTTTTAGAAATTACAAATAAAAATAGTAATCAAAGAAACATAAATATTATTTATGAAAAAAATAATTGATGTATATTATTTAAATGTTTTTTGAACAAAATTAAACAAATAAAAAAAATAATAAGAAATAAACGGTTTAATAGATTATAGATATATAGTTTATGAGTTCCTTATATTTATTAAAAGAAAATTAATAATAAACATTATTTAGCCATTAGCTAGTAGGTATATTATTTTATAAGCATTTATTATAAATTATAATATAAAATATGGATAAATAAGTTACGTTTGATCATTGATTATAAAAACTTAGTATTTATAATCAATGGTTTTATATTATGTCTATAAAAGTTAACATACGATAATAAGAAATAATATAAATTACTAAAGTACTATAAGTATTAAGGGTATATAGCCAGTGGCATAGCAAGAATATGGCGAAGTGTGTCTACGAAAGTAGTATTTTTATTTTACTTTCAAAACGACAATATTTTCATCATACATTTTGAAATGTGTATGGTTTTGTTTATTTATATACACTATATGTGTGAATTTAATACAGTATAAGGAAAATTCCAAATTGTTCCATTAATATTCCATTTAAAACTGTTATTAATACGTACACTATACATTTGTCAATTTTTTTAATTGGTAAAAATGTGTTTTTTTTCTAAGATTGCTAGAGGCGCTAACGAGTCCTCCTACGCTATTGCCAATCTGCCAATATGTCAATATTATACAATAAACATGCCTACAATAAATGAATTACTTGAATATGTTTTAATTATTTTGTAGTTATGTTGATATTATCCATCTAAAATAGATAACGATGAAATAGATATATGAACTGAAGATTATATAGCAGAGTAATCCCAATTAGAAGTAGGCACTTTATTAAACTTCGTTTTATATGATGAAGTGGTGGTCCCTTGAAAATTGTGTATTATATTACTCAGCTTGTTCGGCGCATTATACAGACAATTTGACTACATTTATACGTAGAGCAACACATTAATGATAATAATAATCGAAGTGTTTCATACTATCTGCAGCTGATTTAATTAGACACTCTAACTTATACTCTTACTTATTTAATATAGGTATTAACATTACTAAATCAAAATTTAAATTGCAAAAATTAATACTAATGTTAAGTTTATTTCAACAAACGTGCTTTCGAATTTTTATATAATATATTTAAAAATAATTTTATTTATGACGACAATTTATTATTTTAATAACTTTTAACCAAAATTAACGTTTTTCACTTTGTCGTTTATTATCGATTATTGAGTAGCCATTTATAAATGCCGTACCAGAAAAAAATTTTGCCTGGTATCTATAAAAATATCTGACGCCGTCACTGTATGTAGCCAGGCATAGACTGGTTGGGATGTTGGGATGCTACAGCATCCCTTGTCTTTAAATATATTTGCCTATATCAGTATAAATGTGCCTAGAGTACTCTACCTAACATTAATGTAAATTTTGAAGGTGAAAGTTACAATTTTCTGATAAAGTTGTAAGTAGCTCTATTATTTATAAAATAATCATAACAATCACAAAGAATATATTTAAAATAGCCAATAAGGAAATAAGTTAATTAGTCGAGTAGATTTCATTAAATATTTACTTTACTAATTTATTATTAACACAATGTTTAATGTTTATGTTATTATTAATTTTGTAACCCGCACAAGTTTATAAGCTGTTTAATAATATACCAAAATAAAAATATGACCAAAATCATTTATTTGTGTAATTAAAGAATTAAAGAATTATTATGTTACGTCTTAACATGCTAAAACAAAAATTAATATTTTTAAATCAACTGTTGCAGTTGTTCAATGTTTATTAGGGGGTACTTATTTTTCATTTGCGATTTTTTTCAGAGTATTCCTTCTAAAAAAGTTAATTACAGTAAAAAATCATACGAAAAAACATTGTTCATAGTGTAATAAAATTATTGCAATAATAGGTAAATTATGTTATATAATTATCAGAAAAAAAACTTCCCGAATACTAATCTACAAATCGTTATAATAATATTATAGTAATAAATAATAGGGAGGTATGAAATTTTTTTAAATAATAAAAATAAAAATATTTAAATTTGCAAAAATTAGTTCTGTTTTTGTTCACGTCGTTGACAACAATAACGATTAGTGATTATTATATTTATTTTTAGTCTATATTTAATTAGCCTGTAGAATTGTAAACATTCTATCTGTCATTATAATAATAATAATTTTATATTCATCGTCGTCAGATATCGCTGCGTGCTTTGTATTGTAAAAACAAACAGATACGGAACGATCCGTTGACAGTCGACGGATGACTATGGTCTATGGCGTGGGCGTCAGTGTCTCTATGGAAACGCAGTATGCTAATTTTGAGTTTTAACTTCTATTATTTCTTAAACAAAACGCACAGAATATGCGTGTGATCGCCGGTTGCACAATATACTTTTTATTCACAGGTATATATATTCATTTTAATTAATTTATATCTTTTTAAAAAAAAAAACATAATAGATCAATTTATTGGGTGTAATAAACTTATAATTCAATAAACAATACAATGTTTAATGTTAAAACAAAATTTTATTGATTCTTTTAGATTTTAGATTTTACGTACAAAAATGAACAAATAGCACACTAGTACACTATTCAAAATTAATAATTAGACCAGCGATGGATATTTAAACCTTTAATAAAACTATATAATTTTCATTATGTTGTTATTATTAAAAAACGAAAAATAGTCTTCTATAGAAAATTTAATGTACAAAATATTTTTTCTAATTTTAAGTATTTGTGGTATTTTTACAGGAGGGTCAAAAATTGAGAATTGGCAATTCCGTATCTTCTGACAAAACAAATCCTCGCTCTTTCACCCTAATCAGTATAATGCTTTGTAGTTCTCTTCTCTTTTGGCAATTCTTAGCCATTTCATTAATAGAAAACTAATTTTCTAAATGATGAATCGGTAAAGTGAAATCAACAATTGGCCTCTAAAAATATGGTAAGATTTAGCTAATACATTATAATAAAATAATTACTAAAATTACATCAAAAAATCTTTTAAAACAATGAATACAAAAAGGCCACAATCTGTATAATTAAGTTTCTGAGGTATTTTAACTAAAGATCCTTTTATAATACTAAGGTTAAACTCATTTTTGCCAAGTTTAGCAAAATATTCTAACCAATCATGTATCAGTATTATTGTGTATATAATCCAGGATTTATTTTACGGGCGTGTTTTAAAATTTAATTAACTTATGGTAGGTGGGTGGGGGGCTCCGCCTTCACTCCCACACCACCGTATTACATTAACAAATACCATGTATTGATATAAATTATTATATTAATGAAAATGATTATATTAAGACAGAATGTCAAGTATGTGTAAGATCTACAAATTGTATAAAACTTATACACTATAACTAAAATAATAACTCTTTTATATTCTAAATTACATAAAATAAATAATACACTATAATACTATATAATACTAAACCAAAAACTACAACCTATAATACTAGAAAAAAACATGACATTGAATAGAATGAATATAATGATACATATATTATGATTATCTATTTGAATTGGAGAGCAAGTTCATCAATAACCTTTGCCCTAGATTTAGTCACATTTCTATGGATATTCATTAATGTTAAGTCATTTAGCCTGTTTTATCCAATGGTATTCCTTAAATAACTTTTGAGTTTACGGAGTGTTGAAAAGGAACGTACTTACACTCTCAGATGTAGTGACAAACTGACAAGGATCGTTGCCAATATAACCGACAGACAGAGAAAAATAATGGAACTACAATTTATTATGAATGATTATTTCTTGCACTTGTGTAGAGCAAATTACACTGTAAGTTTGGAGTATATATATATTCACCATATCACTCCCCCACCCCTAAATACGCCTTTGTACTATATCAATTAGAATATGACTTATGATAATTGATAATACAATATACTAACTAATGAAGTGTGTCAACACAATAAAATATAAGGTGAATTAAAATTTATTATTACAATAAAAAAAAAAAAATCAAGAATGATAAAAACATTTATAATTTATTTTCAAAAGAAATAATACTTAAAAATATATAGACTTTAAATACTAAAAAATTATTGTATAACCTATTTGCAACTCTTGTAATATAAATAAATAATGTATGTATGTACAGTCATATATATGTGATAATACTAACCTTTTTTATGACTGTACTCATAGTAATAATAAGATAATTCAATACTATGGATCTTCTGAATTCAAATACTTCACCTTTTTTATTATCATATAAATGTGAAAAATTGTCCTTAAAATTCAATTCTGAACTTGATGGTTATCGTTCTTCTTTTGTAGACTATACACAAGTGGCCTTATTTGTAGATTGGATTACAACATATGATGCTGAAGAAATAGATGTAGCTACATTAATAGTAGAAACTTTACTATTGTATCATTTTTCTTTGTTTAATAATTTACAACTTTGGTAAAACGATTTTTGTAGGCGGTTTGTAATCTTTACGAGCATTGGTCGGTTTAGTAATAGAGAGTCTAGGTTGTTTAATTGTCCTAAAAAAATGAACGTGAATATTAATTTCAATTATTGATTTATTGTAATTTTATCTTAAAAATGATTGATTAGAAATTAGATCAGGAGTAGTTCTTATAGATTTTTTTTTGAGTTTCCTTACTATTGTATTACGTAACGTCAACAACATTCCGGAGTGCGACATTGCAATCATCAACATCGATATAAAAATCGATATACGTTAATATCGAGACATAACATCGATATTAAAATCGTTTCGATTGTGACGTTTACTCATCATCCGTCACGAGTCGCTGTCGTCGTCAACGCCGCCACCGTCGTTATCCCACCGCTGCCACCAGTTGTTATATACTCTTTCGGTTAAGGCCAAAAGGTATATATATGTTGTAAAAGAGTTCGTTCACTTACGGGTTGTATTCAAAACACTACACAAAATCTGTTTAACTTTAAGAAAATATTTTATTAATTATTTTATTATAAGAATATTTCAACAACACGGTATTATACGAATCGGCTACTTATTCACGACTAACTCTTGCTTATTCTACGTTCTTGTCTTGGCGACGCAGTCGCTTACAAAAAAAATACACATATTGCTTACACTACTATATTATTGTATAATATGCTTACTAATCTAAAGTGTGTGTGCAAGGGTTCTTAACACTATTTGTAACCTAAAATAAATTAAATATAATAAACATTCAGTTAAACATTTAAAAAAAATAATGATTTTATGTTTTTATTATAACTTTGTAAAGTAATAGAAAAACTTACTAATTTGTCTGGCTTACAAAACAGGTACAATTAAAACTGGTGGCGATACTGACACAACTAGGTTATAAAACGTTAACAATTTTAAATTTATACACTTTTTAAATGTTTAATTAATTATAGTAAACTATTATCATACTCCTGCATGGTGGTCGGCTGGCAGAAGGCGGTTTGCAAAATAGAGTAAAATATCAAAATCTGTCAAACCAAGTACAAAATACCAGCTTAGTTGTTAAAATAAGTCTCAACTATTCTGCTAAAGGTTAAGCGTCCCCCCTTTCCGTACAAAACCTAACCTATTTACGTGCCTGTCACCCAGTTTAACAAAAAAAAATTTAATAGGCTATTTTAAATTCGTTAATTTTATATTGTAGGTATTCACAGTTTTCTCTAGAACCGGTTGGTGTTTTGGCTATTATATCTCTTCCACCCATAAGAATTGGTGTTACATAATTTTGTATTATAGTTGTCTTTTGATATTGAAGGTTTGACAAATTGACAGACAGACTTACATAGATACCATTATACTTCATTGATGTTTGCATTTCATTAAATTCCATGTTATTCATTTCATTTATTGTCACTTACTGTATCATATTGCTATTTGAAATTGTATGGATTTTTTTAAAATTTGAAGAAATGGAATCCGATTTATTTATAATCTGCTTAAGACTACTTCCAGTGAAATTATTCTTGTCCAGACCTTTTTAATCAGATTTCACTCCATATATATCCTTTAAGCATATGATTGGATTATGTTTGGATGATATTGTAGGTATATTTACTAGCATTGCGATTTGCAGGATTAATCTCTCTTTTAGTAAGGGGTCCTCTCTATCTTATTTCTGTTACGTGGGCTAAAATCCATACAATATAAAATTAACGAATTTGAATTATCCTATTAAATTTATTTTTGTTATACTGGGTGACAGGCATGTAAATAGGTGCTTATTTTTTTGTAGGAGGTGAAGCTTAACTTTTATCAGGGCCGATCTTTGAGGGAGGGTCGATCGCTCTTAACGTTCCCTTAAATTATGTATCTGCCGGGTAATTAATTAAGCATGGTCCACCCATTTTTTAAATTAGTAATGAATTTCTTCAAATTTTTGATTTTTGGATAGAATTTTTAAATAAACTTACAAACAATGTTTCAAATTATTTTTTGTATTATTAAAGAAATATCCTGTGATGGCCTTATACAAACTTATGCTACTCAGTTAAATTTTATACTTGTATTTATTATATGAATTAGTAAAATATGTATTTATGTTATTTATCAGACAGCTTTAGTTATACCAATACTGAACTGTATATTTAAAAATCTATCTAAAATAAATGACGACGGTCATCGATATGACCCACTTATTGTATCGTGGTATCTACGAAACAACCCGTTAAACATGCATATAATGTTGTAAGTCGATTAAGTAAATACACTTCAATAACATGTGGATTATTGTATGGTATAAATTCGGTCCCCAAACGAAAAATTCGGGTAAAAATAATAATAATCTTATATTTGTTACGTGGGGTGTTACCGCAAATATATATTATATTGTTTTTACACAATTATGATACAAACAATGATAAATATTATCTTGAATTATATTTTATAAATGTTGAGTGTTGTATCGTAAAAAACTTTAACCATACATTTATAAATCAACCATAGACATACATTTAAAAATAAATTAAATAAATAAATAAATATTATTAATATTATTTTTATTATTATTAATAATTAATTATTCAAATTGTAAATATTAGTATGTTTAATTATACTCATATTATTATTATAATTATATGGATTATGGGTTTATCCGTAATATGTTAATAACTAAGTTGGTGTTTTGTATTCGGTACGTCAGATTTTGATCTTTTTCTCTAATTTCCAAACTGTCTCCTTTGTCTTCTATGATTCCATGTTGTACGAAACTTTGAACGACTGAAATTTCATCTGTTTTTGCCATTTGTATGAATTCCTCATGGTATTTTTTGTGAACATCGTATGAACATCATAATTTGATAGAAATCGTCAATTTTATATGTATTTCAAGGTTCTTCACTAGTTGCTTATTTTATTTACCAACAAAAAATATCGAACATTTTTAATAACAATATTTTTTTGTACGCGTTTACAATAATTACTATGCTGACAAAGTTCGTCCTTCGGAATCTTCCTTAGTTCACGATTGTCAATATAATTCAATATGCAAAAATCCTTATTGCAGGATAAAAATAATTTAATATATCTATATAATAATAATAAAAATAAAAATTCATTTAAGACGCTAGCTGTAACGTATACGAAAAAAAAAACAGAAAATCGTAAGTTTTAGAAGCTGAAATTTGGTTAAAACCTAAAAACTTAAAAATAATGATTTACACGGTCTTTTGAAGCATGGAAACCAAATTGAATTTGTTTCTAAATCACCAACTGGCAACTGGCTATACATTTTAGAAAAAATATTAAATTTATATTAGGACAAAAATTATACACATTCAGCTTTTATAGACAGCTTTGTTTTCGAATACTGTGGCCAAGGATGTTTAACAACTAGCAACGACTTATTTGAAATTAAATTATATATCAATAGATGTTGAAGAGATGGTAAAACTCAAAGAAGCATATACCACGCAAGAGACAAATTATTGAAAAAAAGACATACTTACATTATTGCATTTGTTCAATTAAGTTCTTGAGTTTAATATATTGATAACTATATGTTATGTACTTGTATTTTTTATTATTTTAGATGTAATTAAGGATTAAGTTTTATTTATCTAAATTTATCATGAATAAATAAATTATCATAATATTATACGTCTATACATTTTACCTAGAATCTAAATGAGCTTTAATAAGTATATTATATAAAATATTCTTGAATTAAAAAAATATTTGAGTTTGGTTTTAGGCTAATGGTGTGGATATAAAAAGTATCATAGATATAATCAAAATTAATAAATTTAATATATTATTATTATTTTTTTTATTAAATATCAACTATCAGAACATTTTATCATTTATCATAACTTTGATAAGACAAATACTAATAATCGATTAGATGTTGGGTATTTAATATTTAAAGTTAAAATAATGTCGAATACATTTATTTAATATTTATAGATATTTTAACTTCATATATTATTAAAATTAGATAAATATTATTCAAACTTTTATAGTAATTTTTATTTTTTACAAGTTAATTTAATTTATTTTAAGTTATATTAGTATAGTTATTCATATTATATGTACATTATATTTACGAAAATAATAAATAATATTACGTAGAGTAAAATTTTTAAAAATATTTCTTATCGCCGTGAAAACAAATAGTATATATTTTTGAAATATTTTAGAACCTTTATGATAATATATTATTTTAAAAACATAAATTTCTTTTATATTTTTATGTTATAACTCAAAATAATGAACTACCTAATACGTATTTCACAATTTACAGTTAAACTCCAAATAACGGCAATAATAATATTTAAAGAAGTAAAATAGAGTTACAAAAATATAATATATTACAATGAAAATAATTTATAAATATGAATGTAGAAAATGAATTCAATAGATTTTAATGAAATTTCTTAACATACTGTAATTCTAATTATCAAAGGCAAAAAAATAATAAAATATTCTTATGTTTAACTTTGAATAAATATTTATTTTAACATAGACCAAATTGAAGTATTAACTAAAATCATTGTGGTTCGAATAGAAAAACAATTTAATAATTTTTAAAATACTAAATATATAAATCATAATTCAGTTATAATTAATATAAATAAATTAAGTATTAGAACGAAGGAATATGGTGATTGGATAAAGGTGCTATTATAATATCATGATTGTTGTAGTAATTGTTCACAAATGATAAAATCACATAAATAATTAAGTCAAATTTTGAATATTTGTATTATATATTTATATAAATGGTTAAAATTATAAAGCACACAACATAATAAAATAGTGTATGCATGAGCAACTGTTTTAATATATTATTTAAAATTTAAGTTATATAATATAGTTTAATATTAAAAATGAATTATTCACTATGTTTATATTATACTAATATAGCATAGATAAAATAAATGATTTTTCCATTAACAGAATAAAATAGTTTATAATATTATACGTCTAAAATCTATGACTATAAATTATTATATAAATAAAATATATTATTGTTTTGTATTTGACTCATTTGTTCTATTATCATTACTATTACATTCGTAACGTTCCAAGCACCATGTAGCCCAATTATCCGGAACTGATGACTTGGAACGAAGTTTGTCGTTCGTATCTTTATATGCTTTTAGATATGATTCAAGTTTATCATTGGGAATCAACTTATGTACGCGATTTAACGCCCTACATTAAAATAATGTGTATATAATTATAATATGTTACGATGCGCAATAAGATTAGTAGATACTTACCAATTAATCCAAAAGGGTGCGTTTCCAATCTTCTCAGCCACAGAAATTCGACAAGCTATTCTTTCTACGCATTTTTCTGATTCTAGTAGCTTTTGAAAATTTTCCAATGCAGAATCTGTTAATGGTATTGATTCCTTGTTTTGTACGTCAGTCAAATGTGTGTCTTCCAGTTTAAAAAGCGGATCGTTTGTTTTACCGACAACAAGGTGATTGGCCGATATAAATTCACTTATTGGAATGTCTTTACTCATGCCACCTCGCTGTGTATTACCTGGCGTTGCGGCTGCTGGTCGATTCGGGAGTATACCCGCCGGTCGACTAGGAAGTAACCCCCCTGGCTGACTTGGAAGTAACCCACCAGGTTGATTACTCGGAAGTAATCCAGCCGGTTGATTTGCTGGCATAATGTTATTATTATCAGTCGAATTTGTTCGCCTCAAAAAATCTAATATTCGTCCTGGCATTAAAAGTAATTGTATTAACGATGGAATTAACCGTATTAAAAACAGCGGTAGTAACAATATTTTTAAGAATTTCATGAGTTTCATTATTAACATGAATTTAAAAATTACTGCTATCATGTACATTTTGAACGAGAATCCGAGTAGAAATAATGTTTTTAGGAAACCGATTGCCTGGAGTTTGGCAAGGCCAAGTTTGAAAAGCACTAACATGCTGATTACTTTCCAATTAAAGTTATTCAGTTTTGGTTGCAATACGTTTTGATCATGATTAGTGAGGCTACTCGATGGTCGATCTGATGGCTTGCGACTGGGAATTTGTTCAGCTATATATCCTTCTCCTATCCCATACGGTGGTGGTTCCCAACTACCACTCGATCCCGACCATAATGACCCTTGATGTGTCTGTTGAGGTCGACCAGCACCGGTCCATCCAGTTTCATAGTTTGGATTATCATATTCTTTGTATCCGTAGTCATCCACGTTATATGTTAAGTCGTATGAATTTTGATAACCATTTGGATTTTCTTCTTCTGCCATCGTGGTGTATTTTGCTGTATTTGTATTCAATTGATGATTATGATTCATTTTTCTTTGGTTGATTTGCCTGTCAAAAACCAAATAACTATTTATAAATATATATTACTATAATAATATTATATTATATGCCTGCATGAAAATAAATGTGCTTAGTATTATAATAATATGATATTAAGGCTATGTAATGCTTTATTATTGTACACAGTACTAAAATCTAATTAAATCAACATATATTATAAACATTAAACACACACACATATATATCTTAAATATTTATAAATCAAATATATTTATCAGCCTACCAAAGTGTTTTTATTATAAATAATATTTTAACAGTGATATAGGTTTTTGTGTATTACCAACTACAATATTAAATATAATATTATATTTTTTTAATTAAATAAATATACTATAATAAATATTTGTTAATAAATTTAACTTATTTAAATAATATTCTAATATATAATGATATACTAAGTATAAAAGAAAAATTAATTAAATTTTTAATAGAAGATTTATTTTGCTAACTGTATTGTGTCAAAAAAAAATCTTATTTCATTATGTATACTCATATTATTTAGTATTAATTATACGACATTTCATATTACTTTTAATACAATTATATCAAGTAATAAAATATATAAATTAACTACTAAAATAACTACTAATATTTTATATTAACATTTTTACTTGTATAATATTAATATTGTTGCAATGAGCACATCATTTTCGAACGATTATAATAAGTAAGTAAATACTTCAAAATAGATCGTATTACTATAGTGACTAGAAATTTATTACTGTATGTCTTATACGGTTATATATATTATTTATATATAATAATTATTATAATTATGTTATATTACTTTAAACTCTAAAGTATACTTGAAAATAGCATTTTTCTAAATTTCAAATCTAACTACGAGATAAAATTTTCATAGATTTTTACCTGCCGTTTAACTGATACATGTTGGTGTTACTAGCTACACCATCATTGTTCTCATTGTTGTCACCCGTAGTCATGATGTTATCGTTTCTGTTGTGTGGATTTGTATTGATTGACGTGTCTCGAAGATCGATTGGTTGTATTACGTTCCTAGATGTCGATGTTCTGGCTAAGAAACTGTCAGCTTGAACTAACCCTATATCCGACTGAAATTTACTATTTTTCTGTTCTAAGTGTTTGAAGGTTGAATTGTTTTTCGGTGCTTTTTTTTCTGGCACCGTCGATGAGGCAGATCCTGGGAGGCTAATCCACATTCCTTTTTGATTTAGAGAAATAGAGTGCTCTGTCGCGTTTAGTTCTATGGTGGTGTCAGGTGATATGGTCACTACTAAAAGCTTACTACGGTTGTGGATGGTCGATTTGTCATCAGTCGCGTAATTAACTGTATTTTCGTGTATTGGAGTTTTGGTCATTGCTATGCCAAAGCGCATACACAGTAACGTTACAGCCGAGGTCGCAACGACCATTCCTAGTATCGTTAATATGTTCATGATCGATTTGGATCTCCGAGGATTGTATGGCCTGCAAAAATATATGATTGGATGAGAAAATTACTTTGTGTAATCAATTCACACGACATAATGTCTACGTATTATATCTATTAAACGGTTTAATTATTCAAAACTACCAAATAGAATATAAATTTAAAGTTTTATGATGTTATATTGAAACAGTTCAATAAATAAATTATTCTTAAATTACAATATTTCAATTAAAAATTATAAAAAGTTAAAAAAAATATTTTACATATTTATACATATTATATATATAAAAACCACTAGTTCATTTCGAAAAAAATTTTTATTTCTAATATTATTATTCACATTTTTAAATGTTTATTAATATTTATTTACTAAATTATTGTAATATAATGACTAAAAAAAAAAAAATACAAAATATTTATAAACATAAAATCATATTCTACAAAATTGTTCAATATAACAATAATAATAAAAATGTTCTTACATGAATGGTAATTTAGACTATATAATATCTTATTCAAGATTTAGAACATTTTTTCGTAAACAAGTTACAATGATAATTTTACTTTAAATATAATACAAAATATTTGAAAAAAACCTTTCAGCAAAGTATTGAAATGATCAATACTCAATACATTGTATGACTGATTCATTAACAAATAAATTCTCAAAAACTGATGACTATATCCCACCCAAATAACATGTTATTATTTCATCCATAACTAATGACAAATAATGTTTCACTGTTATAATTTATAGATAGATAATTATTATAAACGGCCAGATACATACGATTCGCAATAGGTAATATTCAATTTCCGTTTCAATTGTTATAATATTATTACCAAACGCTTCTTTATGCATAATTATAAAATAACTGTATCACAGGTCAAGCATTTTACAGTATATGTACTATATTTCCATTCAGTGCCGCAACAAGGAATTTGTCGGTAGGTTTAACCAAATTTTATCTGGCCCGGTCAAAGTATAATTTTTGAATAATCAGTTTTGTATATTATATATGAAACATAGTTGGCCTTAGTAAATATACGTTATTATATTAAATCATGATAATATAATTGATTTAAAACCAAACCATTGGCTTATTACCACTATTAATGGCTGTAATTAAGGATATTTGACATTCTTAGCCACGCTGGTAGTTGTGGCACTTATTTTCCGAGATTGATAAATTGGGTCCTTGCAATTACCATATCTCAGTAAATTGGGTCCCGGAAAAAATATATGAATTAAAATATATGTGGTTTTTATAATATCATGTTCTAAATAAAATATAAATAATAAATATTATATGGTATAAATAATTAAAAAGTTGAGTTCTAGAAAAAAATGTTAGTATGTATAAATATTATGTTTTAATTAAAAACTTAAATCATAAACATTTAACAAATTCTAATCGGGTTATTATATTATTAATTTATTTCGTAATTTGTCTCCTTAAGTGTTTTTCTTGACCAAGCGTAATTTTCTTTTTTTATATTGTACTTCGTAATTTAATATGTGTCTTAGACTGTACTTATAGTTTATCCACAAAACAGAATTATTCAAAAGTAAATTGTATAAATACAAAATATTAAAGTTTCAAGTTTTTAATACTTTAGACTTATAGTTGCGCCAATAGTTTATAGCTGGGACTTAACTTACTTACTACTTTTTTGTAGCCGGGATCCAATTTACCTATTACCTTTTTTTACACAGGACTCAACTTACCACTTTCAAAATGAACACAAATTATTATCGTGGAGGTCGAGATAGCGAATAGTATATTATTTTAGATATTTCACATAATCCAATTCATAGCATATACAATAAAAACTATAAACCATTCATAATGATACCGCATTCGTAGTGATATACCCGGTTTAATGACCTGCAATTAAAGTCCAGGCGAAACTCATATTAAGTTTTTTATACTAATATAATATCGGTTGTTATTATGTTCTTATGAATTATAATGATAATTCACATATATTCTAATGATGTTTATTTTTGATGAATTTAGATAAATAGCTTATTTATAATTATGTATTTTGCAATTTGCATATTAAATTTAATAATGATGTATATTATTAAAAACCAAAGTGTATTTTAAAATCAAAAAAAAATTTGTTACTTTTGTTTGTAACTAGTTTTTTTTCATGAAAATTATATTTTTTTTTTCAAAGTTTGTAACACGCAGGATCGTGTTCAGCTACGCAGGACTTATTTTATAAAATCTAATTTACCAATATAATAAGCGCCTAAGATTATCGATTATCATATAAAATCCATCTCTAACGTGTGGCTTAAACATTAATTGTGTCACTAAAATATTTATGTTTAATCTTAAAATGAGAAATGAAAAAATATTCTTATGAATCTTACATAATATAGTTTTGTATTGAAAATAAATAAACTTATAGCTTTGACAAGATTCAGGAAGTCACAGATATAGTGGTATTTTAGAATTTAAAAAATTGGTGATACTATTCTGTTATTGTGAATTAACAAGTAATATATACTATATAAACTATGTATTATACCCATTATCATGACTAACCGATGACTGTAAAATATTCAATACCAATGTAATAATTTTATTAATTACTGAAGTATAACTTTTTAAAAATACAGGTTGATAAATAATTTTGTTTATTAATATGAAGACAAATTATAATTATATAATGTCCTAATCGTTTATTATACAAATTTTATTTCATTCATGCACAATCAATATATTAATACTAATATATATATATATATATATATATGTATTATGTGTATAATGTTTTTATATAATTTATCAATACGTGTAGCAAACTACTGTGATGAAATACATACAAATATACTATATACAATATGGTAAGGTACCTATTGTAGGTATTAGTTACATACATTTAAAAATCGAATATAAATAATTATTATAATATTATTATGTGTATCAAATAACCATACATAAACATAATATGTATATCAATGAATATATGTAATTAAATATGTTATAATATTTTTATAAATATGGGTTTCTACGGCTGGACCATTATCTAACGATTATCACTTATATCAACAATTTTTTTAAAAAACAAAAATATTAGTGGTTTAAATGTCTAATGCAAAGGTATTGTAAGTACTAATGTCTGATTTCAAACTTTACTAATTTATATAAAACGAATTCTAGAATAATAATTATTAATATATAATAAAAATAGAATATGATTAGAATACTTTATCAAGTATTACCTTCATTTCGGGCGATATACTGCTAATATATTTTGTAATTGTATCATTCACCATATGATATAGGTAAGTGCGTTATTATATTATTATGTTTTATTTTCCATGGATAATATATAATAATTTTTCACTGTAACATATACATTTTAAACTTAATAAATTGTATTAAAAGGTTCATATATAATATGCATACAATATTTATTTTATGAACAGTTATATGTATATTCTAATATAAGTTTTAATATAGGTACTTAATATAACGATTTTTTAAAGTAATTAAAATCTAGCAATATGATTACTAGTAAAAATATTATTATTTATATTCTATGTATAAATTATACTCTATGTCTATGTTATTCAGTACCAAATATATTATAGATTTTGAGAAAATAATAAATGATTTGATTTTAATTATATAATAAATAGTAATAACTTAAATGCTTTGGTTTCAATTTTGGGGGTTGTTTCTGTATGAAAATTTGATGTTTTCGGGTAATTTGGCAATTTGGTACCTAAACAAATTAAGGAAAAATAGGAATTTTTATGCAAAATCAGATTTATTTGTTTGTGTAAATTATATACATTATATATAACTATAAATATTTGAAATGTTAGATAAATATTTATATAAGTATTTTTTATAAATGATATATATATAATATATATTTAAACTTTTCCAATTGTATTATATAGCTATTTTAATTTTTTTTTTAATTTGATAAAAAATGTTTTAATTAGTTAAAAATCTTAAAAATTCACTAGTGTAATTTTAATTAAACATTAATATTAAAAGACACCTAAAATAAATCAAATTATAAAGCAAAAACTTTTCTTATTTCTTTGAATAAATTATAATATTTTACAATTTTAAAATAAACATATTTTATTAATTATTTATTTACATATAATCAAATAAACTAAAAATAAATAAATCAATTAAATTATTTTAAAAATAAAAAATTTTCATTTCAACTTATAAGATAAAATTGTATACAAACAAGTAAACAATGGTCATAAATAATAAATAATATAATCATGTATTTAGCTTAAAACATAAGCATATGTATACTGTTTAAAATAGTAACATATAAATATTTTAAAACTATTTTATACAAAGGAATATTATACAATGGTTATTTTTTTCATATAAAACGATTTATAGCCACCAGGATATAAAATAATTCATTATAAAACTATTTTATTGAAACTTGAAATCAAAAATGTAAGTCTCTTATAATAGATTACATTCAAATATTTTCTTGTGTTCAAAATTATCACCTTACTTAAGTTAAGTATTAAAAAAATACATTGACTATAAATTTTAATTTTATAATAAAATATTTGCAGGTACTCATAATTTAGATTATTAATTATACCTAAAACATAATAATAAATTTATTTGATATTCTATTCAATAATAATAAACTGTTTGTCGATAATATTTATAACTTAAATAGAAATATATATGAGTAAGTATGTAATCAGTTATTCTTTCTACTCATTTCAAAGTTTAAAACCTTTTTGAAAAGCTTTAAGTTGAATCTGAATTGTTTGTCGGTAGTATTTTAAACAGAAATATTTTTTTTGTTGCACTGCGTGGCATAATAGATGTTTTATCGGAATTTAGTGGATTTGATATAGGAATTCTGTATCTACTTGTTTCAGTTGCATTAATAGACACCGGAGTATTGTTACCAAAATAATCAGGACCCAGGACCATATTTATTATATTTCCTGGGATTGAAAGTAATCCGACCATGAATGTTGGAGAAATCAATGATAATATTATTGGAAATAATGGTAAAAGAAGTAGTGGTAACACAAACAGTTTATTGAATAACAAAATATTAAAAATTGACGTAAATTTAAAAAAAACAAGTATCAGGAAAAGTTTAAGTTTAAATAGAAAAAATAATAGTATTTTTATGAAACCTATTGCTTTTAGTTTGATTAGTCCCAGTTGAATCAACGTCAATAATATACTGACTTTTTGCCAGTTTAAATTGTTCGTTTCCATAATTTGTTGTTGTGAGCTTGGTGTGGGAACTTGTTCATTTAGGATATTTGGTGATTCTGGGATTATTATTAATGGTTCTTGAGAATTTGTACTTGGTATTTGAGGGTTTGTACTTGGTATTTGAGGGTTTGTACTTGGTATTTGAGGGTTTGTACTTGGCACTTGAGGTTGCACATTTGAATCTAAAATTAATGTTGACATTTCGCCATTTGGTAGTAAAAGCGGACCGGTCGCATAATAATCACCAATAGATGGTGCTCTATAATGATTTAATCCAGGAAACATTTGTCTACTTGAAGGGTGAATCCTATTTTTAGGGAATTCGCTAGGTGGATTTAGTACTCCTATTCTAAAAGCAGGTCTACTTGAACCATCAATACTTTCTGATATTTTTGACGAGGTTAGTTTCGAATTAAATGCTTGTTCTGGCTTAAATGCTGTGGTCCATCCATTTGCTTTAGTTTGATTTTCAATTTCTTTTAAGTTGTTATTATTAATTTTGTGTGTTGAAAATTTTACATCTGTTGAAATGTTTTGTTTTGATTCCAACGATTCTGTATGTACAAAAGAATCATCATACTTATATATTTCATTATGATCTGAGCTGCAAATCAAATTATATTATTTTAAATGCATATTGAAGTATAACTGTATATGTTTAAAAATAAAAATAAAAATTTACTTAGTGGAACACTTAATAATTTAAATCATTTCAATTTTTTGAATAGTGATTTATATATTTATTCATCTATTTATCACTTTATTTACTAGTATAGCACACTTGGTGATATGTTAGAAATCTATAAAATATAGGAAATAAAATAGAAGTAAATTTTCAGTTAAAAAAATAATCGTGCTCACTAACAATATCATAGTAAAAAAATAAATACTAATTGTTATTATATAAAAGGATTGTTGAACTAAAAAAAACAATTTAAGTGTAATTTATAAATACTTAAATCTTATTTCATAAATAAATAAAAACAAATAGTATAATATGCTAATAATGTAAATATTTAAAGAATTAATTATATGAAAATATAATCTACATAAATACTCAGCTTATGTGATATTTTATATTTTGAGCAGAGTGACAAATGTATTGATTTTAAAAAGGTTTGTGTTTTTATGATAAGTATACATGAAAAGTAGTAGAAAAGACGCCTAGATTTTCATCTTTGAATGTAGTTTTTAATAGAAAATAGAATCGTATTGGTACTTTAAAGAGGTCATAATTTAAAATTGTTAATATTATTCAAAATAATTGAAAAGAACAGATATTTTTAAGCAAAACCAATTTTCGATGAAATTGATTTTGTTTTTTTTTTTGTGTAACTTAAAAACAAATAATCGTAAATTATTGAAACGTTCACCAATATTGCTCAATTATAAAGTCTAAAACTGAATGCAAGGCGCCTTTTAAATTATATTATAGGAATTAGACACACAATTATTATTATACTCGCATTTAAACAGTTTATTAAAGGTAATAAGAAATATTATGAAAAAAAAAAAAAATAAATAGAGTGGGTATATAATACATATTAGACCGGTGAAGTATATATTTAAATCTCTTGGCCAATCTTTTGTTGATGCTTTAGAACATAAAGAAAGAACATAATTCTTTAATATTTTAATTTGTGCTATTTTCCTTAAATAAATTTACCTACTGTAATAAAAGTAATTTCAAGAATATTGTTTACAATTGTTTATTTTTGGAATCAGAATAATTTGAAAGTTTTTGTTTTTTAAACTTTTTTATTATTTCATGTTAAAATAATTGTCTTGTTAATTTTGTTTCTTCTTCTTAATTATTTATTTTTAAGTTTATTTTATTTTTTAATTTAGTCAATATTGCTCTAAGTCTAGCAATTTGTACCTATATCTGTTGTCAGTCGGGTGCGAAGTTTGCATATCATCGACTTTTTGACTGTGGCTGCCGAGTTGGTCTATCGGATGTGGGATTTTCATCGCCAATTCAGTGGTGGTGTACATCGGTGGAGTTTTCACGCCAAAAGCTACTGAAAGACTTCTACGGTCGTTTACATACGCTGGTGATTCATCCAACATAACCCACAGTAACGTTAACATGACGGTTACCTTGACTATTGGTGACATAATGGTGTTCACATAAATTAGGGCATTAGTGAATGAACACAGTAATTGTTTCCCGAACCTGTTGACAAACAAATCAGGTCATCGCACATCAGTAGTGATGTGTGCGATTTACTTAAAACTTGATTAATAAAATATACTATCATGATTAGACATTTAGAGAGAATGTATTCAATACGAAATTGCAGTATTTATTTAATACTTTATGCATGTAATATATTTATATTACTTATTTAAAATGTACTTATATATTAATTCATTAAGTTAGTTACTATGATACTCGTAGAAGTTTGTTAAATTCAATTTATATAAATACATTTTTATGGTCTAAAAACAATAAATATTAAATCAAGTAGATATAATAGTACCTAGTAGTTATATTATATTAGTTGTATAAACAATAAACATAAACCAACAATGATAATATTTTAATGTATGCTAACAAATAAAATATAAATACTAGAAGCTATTTAATAGTACGTGCAATGTGATAACTTATTCATAAGTATATTATATGAATTTTACTATAAAAAATGTTTTACGAGTATTAGCAACGAATAATAATTTTTCAATCATTAGTTAAACTACAAATGCTGAAAATTGTGTTCAATAAACAATTATGTAAGGTACTTATGTACGTCAAATTAATAAGTATTTGAAATAGTGCCTAATCAATTATAGTCTAAATCCTTAATGTTCATCACTTTATTTTATACAATGATAAAAAATTATATAGCTTTGTATAAATGTAGTAAAAATCAATTGTATAAAAAATAATTATTATAATATATATTATATTAACTTACTCATTGAATTATTTAATAATAATTATCTAGTCCATATTTTAACAAAAATATACGCAGAATTCCAAGAAAATGATGTATACTAACGAAAACAGTACTATACAAATGTGTATTAATGACTTCGGATTTTCGTAATAGTTTGATTCGTTATATAATAGCATATAATAACGCGAGTTTACATACAATGATATCATTACAGTCCATTCAATTATCCCCACCTCAGTAGTGGTAACTATTTTTATAATATATTTTAATAATTTCACGGTGTTACAAAATATAGGGCCAAAAATAAATTTGTTAAATTATTACAAACGATTTAAACTTATTATATTTATGACCTGCGAAAATAAATAGCGTCCATTTTATCTACTGTTATAATTTATAAATATTTGATGGTATTCTTAATCATAATAAATAAGTTTTAATTTACAACGTAAGAAATTAAAAAATATATACATAGAATATACTTATGTTATATTTTAAGTTTTTGTTTTTTACATTATCGAATTCTACGATATTATTAAAGACCACAAACATTTTATAAAATATTCACAAAAGCAATAATATATGCACTATGATAATTAGGTATTTAGATTTATATTCCTTAATTTTTTTTAAACATGGTACACTTTGATCTTCGCATATTTTTCGCTGCACATGAGACATTTTTTTTCAACGAACAACCTTTTTTTAAGTCATTATAAATGTATTGTGTATTGATAATAAACAAAAATAGTATTTTTAAACCTACCCTAACGGAACCTCTCAATAGCAGGATACCACCCAGAAACAGAAATTTGAGAGGTGGGACATTTTCATTACTTTTCAATGGAAAAACTTAAGAATAGTGAATATGTATTTTAGGTATCTTTATTTAAAAATAATGAAAAAACGATGTCAGAAAAACGCGCTTACACTAGTTTAACGACAACAATAAATACGTTCAAAAATCGTTCTTTGAACTTTTTTACACTAAGTAGAATTGTATTTATATATTTATATATATATATATTATATATCCATTTATTTTTTTATATTTATTGTTAAAATATTTAAATTATTATATCATTAAAACATTAAATAATAACATTATATAGTTCAATTTAATTTAGCACATATTTTTCCCGTTTACTTACATATTTAACTTTTATGATTTTTAGAAATTTATCCACTCTGAACAGTGGTCATCTCCAAATATAGCATATGAAATTGGATGACCTAGACCGTTCGCTGTTCAAAAATTTCACTGTACTGAAAATCCCTAAAAACGTCGGTTGAAAACCATTGACTTAGATATTAGTTATTAAATTATATTTAAATTGAGGTTTTTAAACGAATATGGTACTTTTTATAAGCTTCTTTATCGATTTTCCATATTATTTTATCAACAGCGATAAACTTATACAGCCGTTTAAATCGTTTAATGTATTTTACACCTGGGGGAAGATTTTCTTGAACCAATCTAGACGGATATACTAGAATTTTACCTGTCACTAAAGTATTAAACATTTATAATAAATTACATTATTACAATTTTTTATTCACAATAGATGACAATTTTAAATCTTATTTATTCTAGGTATTTAGTTTTAGTTAATTTTATTTAGTAATAGTTATATTATTAAAAACATTTCTCCCTTAAAAATGTTTTTGTCCAAATTTCCAGAAACGCTACTTAAATACAAGATCATTGCGCATGTAAATATGGAATGAAATTATTGTCAGGTTATTTTATGTGTGATATTAAAACAGTAAATATGTGTATCCATTTTGGCCAACAGCCAACAGAAGCATTTGCTAAATCGATAGCATTGTTACTATTATGTATTATTGGTGACATTTCGTTAAGAGTTTTGGACCAATTTTATAAAACTACAACTTGTATTTGTAGCAAATACTGTGACCTATTTGGTTCAATTTATAATAAATTTAATTTAAATTTTTAAATTTTCAATAGTATTTTGTAAATATGATAACACTATAGATACATGAGCAGATTTTCAAAATGCTCATGAAAATTTAAAATATGTAAAGAAAATAGTTTTTATTGTGTTATTCTGATAGAAAGAATCGTAGATGATTGATATTTCAACCAAATAGTATAAAATTAACATCTTAGCCCATAGATATAAAATATCTTTGAAAAATATTTTAGTTTTTTTGAATTCTTTATATGTATTTTTAATTATGGTCAAAAAGTTGAAAACTTTACTAGTTTCCTCATAAATAGCTTAAAAGAATTTTACATATATCAAAATACATGCACATTTTATTTTGCAAATAAGTTCAAATTATGACAAAATTGATTATTTAATTGAAAAACTACGGCTTTTTATCGATTAACTTAAATTATTTTGCTTCAATGTGTTTATCTAAAAATAATAAGTTATATATAAATCTGAAACTTTTGACCATATTGTATGTTAATATTTTTTTTAAATTTTTTAAATTGATGAGTAATTTTAAGATTAGTTTATGGTTAGTAAATTTCACTGTTAGGGTCAGTATTTTTGTTGGTATTAACCTAGTTGATAGTCTGTGGCTCTATATTCGTCTACTTTGCTTTGAATCGATTTTTAATTTACAACAAACATCGCATCGAATTTAAATTTGACAAATAATGACAGAGGCTCAATAATCAGGTTCATTCAAAATAAACTATACAATGTTTTTAAAAAAAACTGATTTAGGAGTTTTAAAAAAGAACATTTAAAATCTAAGTGATATACATCGTACACAACTTATATGTACTAGTAAAATAATTAATTAGATATTATAAAACTGTATACATTTTTTAAGACACAATTTTTTTATAAAATCTTTTGTTTTTTTGCTTATTTTGCTATATTGTAGTAGATATTACATTACAATCATTACATACTCATAAAATATAAAGTAGTACGCATAATTCGTTATTCTCTTTTTAAAAATATTTCAGATTTTACAGGTTGTACTGAAATATTATTTCAAGACATTTCATTTAAGTACGATTTTTATCTTTTCAAAATAATTTTTTATTTCATTTAAACAAAATATATTATTTTATGTACATTTTAAGTTTGATATTGACTTTTTATTAAACATTTCATTTTATTTTTATTTTACAACCGGAAAACGGGAAAAACATATTACACATAACATATTATAGCACAGTATAATATATACCCAATTAATGGTTAATGGAAACTATAGACTAATTTATTAAAGAGAAAAAGAAGAGTTTTTATAGAAATTGTGTATGAGATGGATAATTGGTGAGTTAAGAAAGTCATTTTAAGCCACATTTTAAACGAATCTAAGTGACTGAATTTCTGTTTGGTTCAATGTAAGATTTTTAAAATATATATAATCGTAAATAATACATTTAAAATGTATCTAATATGAACAAACCAGATAAACTGTCATCAAATTTTATTGTTATCATAATGAAAATAACATATTTTAACATAAATTTAATTTTTAATCATTATTTATTTTGGCCTTTGGTGTATTTTAAATAAAATTAAAAATTATTTATAAAAACAATATTGTACAAAAGATTATTTTCTGTTCTTTATTTTATTTTATTTGCACATTATTTAATTACAATTTGAATAATAAAAAAATTAATTGGAATTTAAATAGAGTAAACATGTTTCAGAAATGACGTAATATCTATGACATACTTTAATTTAATAATATTTTTTTTCTATATTTGTAAATACCTATATCACAAAATAATATTATTTATTAATTTTAAAATATAAATGAAAAATAATAATGATATGAATAAATATATATTTTATATATTTATATTTATTTTTAATTATATAAAAACAACAATTATTTTAGTAGTTTATTTGTAATGTTCTATGCACCACTCTGCTAAATTATCTAGAGCCAATGACTTGGTAGTATGATTTTCATTCTTTACAAAATTATACGTTTTGAAATATAACTCGTATTTTTCTTCAGGAATAAATTTTGATACACTATTTAATATCCTAAAAATAAAAAAAAAATATATAATTATAAAAGAATAATAATCATTATAATATATTATAATTTATATCTGTGTTTGAAAATGTTGAGAATTACATGGATTTATATTAATTAATATATAAACATTATAAAACCATAAAAAGAACTACACGTTCAACTTAAATATGAACAGTAAATCAAAAAATGAATTTTTTCAAAGTTTACGAAAACAATTAACTGTTCATTACGTTAACGTCATAAAAAATAAGTCACTCTTCTTACCATGGTTGAATCCACAGTGGAATAATACCAGCCTTTTTAGCAATAGCCATTCGACAAGCTATTCTTTCCACAAATTTTTCTGAATCCAATATGTTTTGGAAAATTGTTGAGACAGAATCAAATGACTTAGTTGACTTGTAATGCTGTTTATTAAATATATTTGAGTCTTGGATTTTGGAAGTAAAATAAGGAGTTATTATTTTATTTTGAATAGTACTACCTGATGACAAACTAGGGAGTAAGATATCATTCGAGTTAGGTTGTATATTCGGAAATATACGATCACTAGATTCCCGCGATACACTAGGAAATAAAAGTTCTAAGATATTTGGAGGCATGTCACCTGAAACAGTGAAAGTAGAACTAGAGGAACTACTACCTCCCGAGGAACCACTATCTCCCGAGGAACTACTACTACCTGACGAACTACTGCCACTCATGGAATTGCTACTTCCTAATAAATTTAAATCTTCCATATTATTAAATAAACTAGGTAGTAATATACTTAGTAGACTTGGTTGTGTAAAAAATTCAGCAGAGGCTTGAGAGCTGTTAGACCGATTAAGCATTGGTGCTAAAATTGATAATGTCGATAGAATTATTAAAGGTAACATGACTATTTTGAAAAATTTCATAAGTTTCATTAATAATAAGAATTTAATGAATATTGCTATAATTAATAATTTTAGCTTGAAACCTAAAAGGAATATTATTTGTAAAAAACCGATCACCTTTAGTTTGAGAAGTCCTAGTTTAATAAGCGACAATACCCAATAATTGTTATAATTGATTTTACTATGACTAGGCTGTAGAAATATTAACTTATAATACTCTTCATCAGATGCATATTTTGATGGTTGGTGATTTTTTATTGGTATTGAGGTTGATGATCTGTAATTAAGAGCTAAGGCAGTAGGATATCTTACTTTAAAATCATGAGGTGAGTGTGGTCTATGAGTATTACTATCAATTCCTGACGGTGATAGATCTTTTATAATATTTATCTGTTCTGACTGCCCACTTGTGACCGATTTGATTTCATCTACAGGAGTTTTAATTTTTTTATATTTATTATAACTCTCAGAGTCATAAGATGAATTATTCGCATTGTAATGAATGTTTGAATCGTTTTCTTCAGACATCGGTATATTTACATTGATTGTAGAGTATTCATGGTTTATGGAGTTAGACCTAAAAATAAATATACAGAAATTATTTGTTTTTTTTTTCTTAATGAATTTACTAGTATTTTATAAATAGTATTAAAGCAATAATTAAGTAACCAACAAAAAAAAAAAAATACATTTTATAATATTGTTTAATTTTTTAATCGTATTGTTAAATGTTAATCACATAAATTTAACATAGTTGTATTTTTTTCAACAAAACTGATTATTATATGATTTATACCTACTTCATTAATCAGGTAATACAATAATCTACAATTACTCGTAACAATCTCATAAAATATAGGTTCTTATAGCACACATAAAATATTTGAGGAACTATTCCAAATTTCAAATTTATACATTTTGTCGTTGTTGCGAAATAGCGATGATTCAGTGATATTTGGCTTTTATAGATAACATATAAATTAATACATTTTAATTAAAGTATTCTATATTTTTCATTTAAAAAATTTACATTTTAATAACTCAGCTAAAACTATTAAAATTAGTAACTTATAATTTTGTTACTTTTTTGATATTTTATAATGCTCAAGTGTTAGTGTCATACATGTCTATGTAAATCGATGTTATAATTTATCATATGTTTTTATGTATCTGTTATAAAAATTAAGTATAAAAATTTTAATTTTAATTTTTCTAAAAGAGCATCAATTTTTTTATCTTAATAGTCTGCTGAATGCATTGTTTAAAATTGAAATAAATCAAAGTACAAACTGACAAATTTAGTTTTAATAAAAATCATACCTAGAATACATCTGATATATTTCGTTCTTTACAGTAATGTCGGTTTTGTTATCTTCCGTTGTATAGAGTGGCATACTTTTATCAATTTTATTGTTTGTCATGTAAGGATTTAATTTACTCCAATATAAAGTTGGTTTAATTTTGAAGTTGTTATTTTGTATTAATTCCGTTTTCCCAGGCTGAAACTCTTTCATGGCCTGGACATTTTTATTTAGTGTTTGTTCTTTGGCCACTGATAGAGTCATTTCCTGATCGTTTATCTGTACGCCATCCAATACTAAACGATTTTTGCTGTTGTTTGCTACCAATCCTGTACCAATCATGTTATAAACCTTTCTTTCTAACATTGACTTATTGATTATTGTTTGATTGGATCGAATAAACAAGATAGTTACAATCGTAGTCACTATTACGATTAATAAAAATTTTAAGTTAAATGTGATAATGGTGGGTCGCATTTCTTCATCGTTTCCAGACCTGTAAAAATCGTACGTTTTTCAATCATACGTGTAATAATAATAATAATAATAAAAAAAAAATACTATATTACACTGATAACTTATATTTATTTTCCACGACATTTAAAATATCATACTGAATGAGTTATAATTTATAAAATAATTTTCATAACATAAACCTAACGTTTGTTATCAATATTAAATTATAGACAATTTGTAAAATATATTCGCTCCAGTTTATGTTGTTTAGGTTTTTGTTCAATACCATAACTTATAACTTATAAGTTATAAGTGTTTAATAAATTAAAATTTTAATTCAAATCGGACTGTCAGAACTTGCTTCTTATTATTAAAAAAAATATTCTAAACTATTAGTGTTCAACATTATTGAACTAACAACTCATTTTAATATATTTTTTTAGTTTTTACAAAGCCATATGTGTCAGAAAAAAAGCCGATTGATAAAAATATTGCTTTATACGTGTAAAAATAAGACAAACCTAACATTTATTTAATTTATTACTATCTCAATTTTATTAATTTTGTCAAATTGAATATCATAAATTTTACTATTTATTTGTTTTTAAATTATTTAAAGTATATTATTTCAATTTATGACTTAATTTTAAGCTTGTTTGATTAAAAAATAAGGTCACGGAGCTTTGGTTGCAAATCACTACTTTACCATCAATTTTATCCATCTTTTACAAAAATGCGTAATAGTAAATAATTTTAATATTTTTAATTTATAATAATCAAAGTTAAAAATTTTAAAAGTTGAAATTTTATTTTCGTCATATTTTTAGTCGAATCATAATAATTTCCCATAACTGGTTAATCTATATTATATATTTTATTGTATAACAATAAATTGAATAGATTGTAAATGATTTATATTTGTAAGCCTAAATTGTTTGTTTTTACATTTTGGTTTAAAAAAAATTATAAGCGGTTGTAGTAATAGTGGTCAAGAGTGACTGGAGTAAAATAGTTACATCCAAATCATAAGTATCCGTAATATTTATTTGAAATCTGAAGTAAATTTCTTTTATAATGAAATTAACAGGAATTTTTTAATTTGTTTTCATTTAATTGAATTCAGTTCTTACAAAATTATTGAAGCCAGTATTTGTATATATTTTTAAATTTTTGTTTTTTATTTAAAATACCTATTAATAATAATAGAAACAATTGTTGAAAATATTGCAATATACTCGGCGTTGATTTAAATAATTTAATTTTTCGTTATGACCATATTATTTCAAAATTATTTAGTATTTGTAAGTTTATTTTAATTTTTTTATTCGATAAAAAAAAGTAATAATAACTTAAATAATTGCCTACTTTTTCTTTAACATATAGAACTCTATATTTGACTACATGCAATTTAAATTATGTGTAGAATTTATAATTCAAATAATCACTTAAACTATTTAAATTGTATTTGAAATGCATACTCACATCATTGAACAATAAAATTAGTATCCGGTCAAAGTATTATCATATGTATCATTGTATCACATTCAAAAAGTCATCTAAGTTAATATGTGTAATGTTAAAATGTTAGAACTAATATTTGGATATTTATTTACTCACTGCAGCAAGTGTACATATATTGTGTTCCTGATTTGTCATACTGTACGGATATTTGCTTGTATTTCATTATCCCCACTAGAACCTAATAAGTGTATATTGTTAGTATATTTATAATTCCATACCTAATAAAATATCTGAAAAACATGGACTGACTGGTTTTTTTTTTTAAACACAATTTTTTGTTTTTTAAATAACGGTGATAAATTTGTCTCAATTTCAAAGTAGTAGTTATATAATTTGGGATAGGTACACATAGCTTGAAGTTTATAAACACAGAGATTTATACATTTTCAATAATACATTATATTGTATCGTTTATAAATAATTATTTATCTTTATTAAAAAAAATGCACTTAATAAAAAATTTGAATTTTTAAGTTATACTGATCTTTAAGTAATAAATTAATATTAAACAATATTATTTTAATTATATATGTATTATATTATTATTTGTAACAAATTGCATGTTATTTAAGAAAAAAATTCAGTTTGTTAAATATCAAACTTAATTGTTAAACTAATAATCGAATTTTGTTTTTAGAAAACTATACTTGAAATTAAACAATGAATCGAGATTAATTTATAAATCATCAGATAAAATAAGAAGTGATTGCAAATGTTTCTAGTTCATGAATTTTAGATTCATATTAACAACTGAATTTTATACTATTAGTTCATTTTTTATTTCAGTAATATCCATGGCAATAATTACTTTACATTAAATTGAATTTTTCACGGAAATTAAATGCCTGATAGGATTTTAATATAATATTCTAAATATTTATATATATTATGTATAATTTCTGACAAAAAAGAAAACAATAATAACATTGTTTCCTATATGCCTATTTAAATAATATAATATAAGAAGTCTATACAGCTACTAAAATAGTGTAATTATAGTTTCTGTTCACTTTATATGCGTTACATTGTACTCACTTATAATAATAATAAATACATAATAATAAACTTGTTAAACGTTTATAATATAACAAATCGCAATTCGTTAAAATACAAAAGTTATTTAATTGCAGAAGAACTTAGTTTTTATATTTCAGATAAAAAATGAATATTGTAATAACATATGATTAAGATATTAGGCACTTAATTTATTTGGTTAAAATATAGAAGATAAATAAGATATTTATTATTTAGATAATATGACGTATATCATATATTATTAAATTAATAATTTATTTATATCAGGATATAGAAGATATAGTGATACACATTAAATAAACAAATAATTGTATTCATTTTATAAGAATATAAAAATAACGTTTTAAATAATAACTGCTTATTGTTTTGTGCCTATCGCATTTATTTCATTAGTATCATCACACAGCGCAGTTACAATGTCCTAAGCACTATGTTTTCAGTCGACTAGTAAATTCAACCAATTTTAGTAGGATGTATATATACATGTATGCTTAACATTTAGAAAGCAGTCTATTTTAATTAATTATGTCCAAATGGTGCCTTACTAAGTAACTACTGACATATATTATATTAATTAATGATGGAAAACTTCTGGATATAAGTATTTATGATTAATTTTAATTTAACTCCATTATATTATGGTACGCCTAATATACGCTCGTATACTATAATCTCTCTATACCATCAAGTCAAACGATTTGTTCAAAATCGTATGGTAATTTAATATAGGTGTTCATAATGTTTATGTATGTATGTATATTTTTATTTTGATACAAAAAAATTGTTATTTTAAAATATTGTTAAACTTGCAGTTTAAAATAATTGTATTAATTTGTTTATTGTTCTACTCACCGATTTAATGATTTTATATAAGATATATAATCTTATGCAATACAATAAATAACAAAACCAAAAAATATATAATTTATAATTTTAGATTCTCACTGAAGTGAACAATTTTATTTTATTTCTACTTATTTTAAAATTATAAAATAGTTCATAAAATACCTAAATTATAAAATTGTAAATTTATAAATCAACTTCAAATTTATTTATATATAAAAAAAAAAAATACATTGGTACATAATATTTAATTATATTATAATATTTTTATTCACATATTCTATAGAAAAATATTTTACACTCAATTTTTTTAAATTAGTATTCAATTATTACATCACAAAAATATTATAATAATATAACTCTACCGTATTTGATATTGTTGTTCTATTACAGTCACATCGTTCAATACATCATGTGGTCCAACTATCAGTTGTTGAGGAATTTATAAAAAGGTCATTATTGATATGATCCTATGTCTTAGTATGTTTTTCTCTTTTTTTTTTTATAACAAAAAACATTAATAATATACTATTCAATTTTCTAAAAAAAAAATTATAAATATTTATATTTTTAGCTGATGATTAATGTATCTAGTAAATTAAGTACATATATTTTATTATTTTGAAATGTTTTGTTTAATAAAATATAGACTAAATATATTGTATTCGGCTGTAAGGGATTAATCAGCCACGGTGAAACTAATAAATCCTGATTGAATTTTTATTTTTCTACTGAAATATTTAATAAGAAAATTGTATATTATTTTATACTAATAATTTTTATTTAGTTTATGTCATAATTACATCTTGAAATAACATTATATCTGATTGATATTAACTAATCTATATTAAGTCTACCTATTAATCTAGTTTGGCATAATACCTGCATTTTCAACAGCAGCTATTTAACAAACTATTCTTTTCATATACTATTTAAAATCTAAAATCTTTTGAAAAATATTCAAGGTAGGATCGATTGTTGCTAAAGGTTAGGTTAGAAAAACTTTTATCATTGAATGTAAAAATACCAGATCGATTAGGTAGTATATTTTTTGGAATCTTTATCTACTTATTACTTGTAACACTCTTTGTCAATGCTGGTCGAGCTGGCACACTTGGCAGATTTGATAATTAACTACAGTAGATTTGATGTGGAGGATGGCGTTGCAGGACTTGCAGGCATAATATTGAGTGCCTGTCCCGGAAGTAAATACATTGCAGCACTTAAAATTATTGCCAAAATAAGGGTCATAAGTATTGGCAATAAAGGTAAAATGAACAGTGTTTTAAAGAGCTTTGATAATTTTAAAAGTAAATGAAATGTGATGAATTTTGCTATCAGAAACAATTTTAATTTAAATAGAAGTAAGAATAAAATTTTTAAAATTCCAAATAATTTTAGTTTGATTAATCCAACTTTAACGAGTGTCAATAACCCAATAGTATACCAATCCAACTTTCCATTTTTTGATATTGATAGTTTTGTTTGAGTACTTGGGACCGGATAAATTGGAAGTGGTCTCAGAGGTGGTCTATAATGCGCAGTCGATAGGCTCTTTACGATTGATCCGTTGTAAACCCCATTATCAAATGAATATTCTGGTATAAATCCTATTTCACCGATTCTATTAGCACCTGTATGTTTGGGTGCATCATTGTGGTTTAAATCATAAGTCAAGTCATATGAGGTGTGATGGTTTGTCCATTCGTCAGACTTCGTGTTCCAGTGGTTGTGGCGACTTGATCGACTGTAAACGAATTCAACGAGAAATTTAAGTAATAGTTTAGAATATAAAATATAAATAATTTAATAACAATAGAAAACCATGTGCTGCCACCATGTAGTTGAAATATATAAATTATAATATTAACCTGTTTATATCCCATAGTTCTACTGTATGGTCGGTTATGTCTTTTCGATCACGATCCGAGGAATATGGATCTGTTTTATGGGCAGTCAACCTACTCCACACCACCGATGGCCAAACACGACTCCCAGATTTCGACGCATCAATCCAGGAGTGTTTGGCTAAGCGAAATTTCGATATTCGTTGGTCACCGACTGAGTTTGACACGGCCTCGGTCGGTGTAATCCGCTGTTGATGGAGATCCGCAGACGTTTCCGACTTGTCCAGATTGACGACGGTTGCAGTCGATTTTGCATAAAAATCGTTCTTGTCATTACCGAAGTGATTCGTGTGATGTCGAACGAACGTCGATTTTCGAACTTTGACTGCTGACCGACCGAACGTATAATATGTGCACAGAAAAATCATGGTCATGATAACAACGATAATTATTGATGATATCTTCAGAGTGTCTGTGTCTTTGACACTTATAGATTGTGGTTGTCGATCGTTTTTGGTCCTGTGAGAAGAAATACATCATATACTATGATTTTGTAATAACGCAATATTCATCATGTTAGTATGTCAACAGTACTCCATTATTGTTATTTATTATTTTCATTCTATAAACCAAAAGATCGTTGCCTCATTGGTATAATATAATTTAATTATTGAAATTTTAACTGTTATTGTTTATGTCTCTTTTAACAATACCACTATGTATCCAATGAGAACTCAAATTATTTTATTTGAAAAAGATTATTCAACGTCCGATTAGTTTTTTTCCAGATTGGATACATACGTATTTAACATTGCATTACTGGAAGAGTGATAGGGGATAATTGTTCATGTGTAGTGTAAAGTAAATAATTAACCTATTGGTTACAATTAAAATAGATTAGTAATAAGCTAAGTTCATAAAATTTTAAATCATTGTGTTATTTTGAGATAATTGATTTTTATGTTAAATTTTAAATTATACCTACCTAGCTAATAAAAAAAAAATCTGATCGTGTTGTATAGCGTCCGAATTATTAAAATGTTATTAAATTGTTCTGGTTTGTTCGTACAGGTAATTAATAATTAATCATTTTTACTCACATAATTGATTATTAATATTTTATTTTGGTCCTCTTGCCATTGTGTTTCTTAATACCAGACGTGTTGATGCAAACATTAAAACTAGATAAGTGTATATCCTATTATATTAATCGGAATAAAATAGTAAAATTATTATTTATTGTACAACTATTACTATTTTATTTATTGATATATATATATTTATGTGTGTGTGTCTGTGTGTATATATCTTGGATATCCCACTCAAGTATTATATAAAGTTATTATTTTCACCATATCTAACGAGCAATCATTTTGCAGTATAATAAAATATTTTTCAATATATTATAATCGTATTATTAATATTCCATAAATTATTTGGAACGGTTTATTTACATATTATAGTTTATAACAGCTATAGATACTGTTATACTATTATTATATTCAAATAAAAATAAATTTACAATTGTGAAATACCAGCATTTATGATTTATTAGTTGTTATTCATCAATAATGTTTGGTGATTTTCGCATAAATGATTAATATTATTGTGAATAAACATTTCCATATCATGACAGAGGTATTTTTGTATCATTATTTAGAAAAATTTAAATATTAATACATTTTAATGTATTTGACTAAATATGTACATTTTTTTACAAAGATTCATTCATTTTCTTTTATGCAGCTGTATATACATAAAATGAATAGGGTAATTGATCAAATATACTTAACTTCTTTTTATCAATTAATATTTTACAGATTTAATTTATTATTTTTGAAATTTTCACATGTATTTAAGGTTCATATATTACATTTAATTAGATTTTTATATAATTTAAAAATTGTCTAGTGACGATTCAAACTTTCTTTTTCACAAGATATTTACTTTTTTATAAGTTATTGATTACGTGAATTTTAGAAAATTTTAATGTATCTAAATCTAAACGATTATTTTTTACATAGTTACATCTGTTTAACATTTTCTTATTATTTACAAGTTTTAAGGATAATGTATAGATTTATAGTCCTTAATCATGGTTTTTAATATAAAAAGATAGAGAATAAAATAAATAGGTATAATATGAAATTTAATTACTACTTATTATTATACACAGTCATTTTTTAAAATTATAAATTGTTAATTTATAATAGTTTTGAAATCGTCATTAATTGGATGACACACGTGGCAACCCGCACGTGTTGTTTTCATCTTACATACATACAATATAGTAAATTTGCATTCAGTAGAACACATAATATGTTGTTACTTGTTAGCTTTAATATAAGAGATAATTTACTTATTATCACCAAGACAGATTATCATAGGTTATTAGGTACCCTTAATATAAAAGTTTGGTAATTGAAAAATTACTAGTTTGAATTTTGATTTAGATACATCAAGGTTTTAAAAAGAAATATCTGCTTAAAAAACCATAATAAATATAGTCATTCTCGTTTAAAAAAAAACTTTATATCGCCATAGACTATGAAAATATGGTCCTTATGCATACTTATTACGAATTAAAATAAATTTCTTATTAAAAAGTAAAAGTCAAATGAATATGCTTAATAAATCACTAAGTATATTACACATATATAACTATATATTTTATTTTTATTTTTGTTATTGCAAAACAGTTATTTATTTTGTGAATTAATATATAAATGTTGATTAGTGTTATAAATTATTTTACACAATTTATTCGACAGATGTCGCTATAATATACGGCAGTAAATTAAAATAAATGGTGTTAATAATAATATTATGATACACGCATAGTGCATATACGTTATATTACAGCACATATACTCATTAATAAAATATGGTATTAATAAGTTTGAGCTGTAAGATTTTTAAGTATAGGAATTATTGTAAATAATCCATAATTTTTATATCAATCAATATTCAATATCTTATAGGTATAATGTCTTTTTTTAATATTTACTATTTTTTTTTTTTTTTTTTGTTATGTATACATTAATTTTAGAATACAATAAATAATATAATATATTAAACTATACAGTATTTTGTATCCGATATTATTAGCATAGGCGACTGTTTCTATCATCATTATTTTTACACTATTTTCTTTTGTAACTAATATTACTAGGTAGTCATTGGTCGATAACGGTAAAATTAATTATTTAATGTATCATTGTCCCCTATGTTTTGCAATGACCACCGATCGCAAACGTATAGATATTTGATTATTGTATTTCTAGTATTCGTTTTTTTTATTGTACTTCGTGATATTTTAAAATTGATGTAATAAGTATTGTTGTTAATTTCAAATTGTAAGTTCGTTACTTTGATATGTTAATAGTGTACGAATACTATTTATATATTTTGTAAATTTGACTCTAGTAGCTGCATTGTTATTAATTTATACATTATTATAATTTTTTATGTTTTATATACACAATGATATATATAGTATTTACGATTTAATCGAACCATTGGGTTTTTGAGTATATTAGAGATGTAATAATGTTTTTCTAGGTTTTGTCTTGGATAAAAAACGCGGATGGTTCAAAATATAGTTGTTTTATAATGCAATAATATTATACTTTATACTTAACTTCAAAATTCAATAATTATCTTAAAAATAATTCCCTTGCCAAAGAACTTTTATTTGTTGCGTAATTACGACATTTTTACACTAAATCCTCTTAGCGTGCGAGATAGAAGAAATAATCAAAGGGCTACAGTCACGTTGTGTAAATGAAACCAAATTTTTAATGGAGATAGATGGTATAGCATTTGTGAAATAACAGCTTTATTTTTTGCCAAAATCTTAAAGGATTTTCTTCAAACAACAGTTGTTAGCAAAAGTAATGATACAAAATATTTATTGGGTTTATTTTTTTTTATTATTATTGTGTAGAATCTTAAAATATAAATTAAACTAAGTAAACAAAATAATATATATATATTTACATATATATGTATATAAATACAGCAAAGTTAAAAAAATAGTTAGTAACCACTCTGCCGTAAAATTGATAGTCTAATTATTCTTAATGCTCAAAAAGATGATAACAGAGACCCGAAACACAACAAGAATAATTGGGGAATCATACTTATATTTTTGAGTATAAACCATAAACCGTATGAATTTTTGGTTATGAGTAGATTTTACACTAGTGGTTTTCAACCTTTTTAATACTACGACACACTTTATCTACTACACAATTTTCGCGGCACACCATTATGTAATTCATATAATATAATATGAAGTACATTTTTTTTATAATTTATAGTTTATATGTATATATATTTATATATATTGTTTACAGTTTTCTTTGTTAGAGGATTAATCATCGTGAAATATATTAATACAACGATTAAAAGATATGTAAGCAAAAATATTTATTTTATATATACATTATTGTTGTACAATTAAATAAAAATACATCGATCAATTTGTGCTTGGCGTATGGTTTACAAGCGTTTGATGTTTGTTATTCGTAAGTTTTTACCGACTGTTGATGATAATACTGATAATTACATACTTATAGAACTATTAATAGATTTATCACGAAACACTTCGAAGGTTCTCGAGGCACACCGGTACATCAGTTGAAAACCACTGTTTTAAACCATTGTTTAGATCGCCGCCAAGAATTATGGGCCTTCAGTCGCTATAGTAACAGATTTCAATTAATAGCGTTACGCGATTCGGTTACAGTAAAAAAAAAAAAATGAAAAGTTGTATCCATCCCAAGAGCATATCTATATTATCTATATTAAAATCAATAATATATTTACCACTTCACTCAGAATTGAAAAGGTTTAATTGTAAATTAATAACATTATAAAATGCATAAAATAATATTATTTTAATAACGGTTGGATAAAATCAACTTATCCGTGACTCATGCAATACACCAGATATAGTTAAATATATTTTCACCGAATATCTGAAATACCAAGGAATTTAAAGTGAGCTCAATACCCCGTATAACCTTTGTGAACTTCTTGCACTAAATCTAGAAATCATAACTCTGCTCACAACATTTTTGCATTCATCGGAATTATATTATTTAATCTAAAGTATCATTGTTTTACTATATCGGTTCCATTTATTTTATATAGCTATACTACACCTATATTTAACTACAAACTTACATTGTAATATTTTAGACTTAGAAAACTAATAATCTTGCTGTTGATGGGTATTTATAAAAATTAAAAAAAGTTTCCTAAAAATGAACATATAATATTATATACGTTGAATCTACTTAATAAAATAGCGTATTTAAAAAAAAGTTATCCGGTTCATGAAATAGAATCCATTTTTTTTCTACTTAGTAAAATATGTAAAAATGTAGGCTATCTTTTTATGAAATGGCCATTAAAATTTGATATCGTGTAATATTATATTTCCATCAAATTATCATCTACTTGGAGAAACAGAATATTTAGTATTTATTATTGATATTATTTTAAAAATTAGGAATATGTTATTATTTAAATTATTTATTTATTTAAATAATTACCTGAATTGTGGCAATGATAATTAAATTAAATTTTGTCTTTGAATTTTTCTACCCCACTTTTCTATACATTATTACACTTAATTTACTTGACTATAACTTTATACAATTTGTAACTAATTAGCCATAGAATTTAACAATATGCTGAAGTCGTGTACACTAGAATAGCTAAAGGTAATTTTTATCAGAGATACAGGTATCTTAGGTAGAAATAAAAACATAACAAATGATATAAAAATTATCTATTAAATATCTATTACTTACCTATTTTTATTGAATGAATAAATAACAACCAAGTGATTAAAATAATAACACATTCAATTTTTTTCAAAGTAATATTTGTAATAAAGACTAAATATTTTATTTTATCAAATAGATGAGTAGAGAGCTATTTGATGACAAAAATTAAATGACATCAAATTTTAGTATCCATTTCGCAAAAACTAAAGTTATCCAATTAATGTAATTTTTTAAATATACCAATAGATAGGAAAATGGTCTATATATCATAAGATGGATAACTTTTCATGAATTGTACATTTCATTAAGTGAATATATATATATATAATATACCTAAATAAACCTTTTTATAACTAAAAAATCATATAGTTTGAATTTTTGTTAATCAAGATAACAAAATTTCCAATGTATATTTAAGCATTTATTAAGTAGTTACATAGTAATGCCAATATTATTTAAATACATAATTCTACAATATAATTACAAATTAAATTTAATAGGAATAAATATGTTTCGCATGAAAATATTTGATGTAAAATAAAAATATGTACAAAGCATCAATGTTTAAAATAAACTTTTAAAAATTAGTATTATAAACAAACTATTAAATAAAACAAACGAAAAGAGTACACCGAATACTAATAGTAATTATAATAGTATTATCATTGTACTGCGTCTATCACATTTGTTGCCGTATTAGTAGTGTTAGTAATATTGCAGTCGAAACGTTCTGAGCACCATGTTGTCCAATTTGCCGGGTTATCCGACTTGTTATAAATCACATTATTTACCTCGGAATACGCTCTGAGATAAGATTCTAGTTTTTCATTTGGAATCACCTTTGATACTCGATAAAGCATCCTAAAATAAAAAAGTATTTGTTTATTTCGCCATAGAAAATAAAATAAAATAAAACAATAAATAATTTATAATACACTATTGGATTATTATCATGTTTTTTATTTACAAATTTTCAATTCATTGTAACTCGAGCAAAATAGATTTAATGTCAACGATATATCTAAATTATACGTAGGCTATCAGTGAAATTTGATTCGTTACTAGAAACACGAATGTAATGATATAAATAAAAATAAAAATAACAATAAGTTTTTCAATATTTTATTATTGTTAATGCAATAACTAAAACAATATAAATCAATGTCATGATAAATTTACATCATGTATATGGGCAGGTAATAAAGTTAATAAAGTTATTTAATATACGGTTGACAGACCTGATCATTTGACTAGGAATAGTAGGTGTAGTATGTCATAATTATCTATATAGTGATACAGCTAGAAATAATTTTTTTAGTGTAGGGGGGTTAGGGGAAGCAAGATATAATAAATATTTTTCAACTATTGTATCTAAAATGATTTAGGGAGAAAAAGTGACATTCTTCTACTCCTCAAATAATTTGACAATAATACATTTATACATGTACGTATATTACTTTTTTGGTATTCTTTAAAGTTTTGTAGAATTATAAGATTATTGAAAATGTATAAAGTTTTTACTATATATATTATAATGAGCAACACTTTAAGTGAACTTATATTTACATTACAATATAAATATTTTAACGATAAATTAGTAATTACTAATTAGGTATGTTAAATGTATACAAAAAATTAGTACTCAAAATCATTCGCTTCATCACTAAACTAGGACTTCAACTCTATTTGTACCACGAACAAATTTATGATCGTCCTCAATCTATGCTACAATATAAAACCCTCCACGACATATTATTATCAAGTATATTTAAGTAGTTATATTATTATAATTATTTGTGAATCGTTGTACTTTGACGTCATAAGTCTATAAGTCTGTAATTTAATATTGTCAACGTATAATACAACGACTACTACTTCCGCTGGTTTATAATAATAAAAAAAAATACATATATAATTAAAATGTATTATATTATAAAAATTGATAGATTTATTACCAATTAATCCAAACCGGAAGTATACCGGCTTTTTCCACAACAGCCATCCGACACGCAATCCTTTCCACACACTTTTCCGAGTCCAACACCTTCCGGAATACCGTCAAGGCCGGATCGAACATGTCCAACCGTCGGTTATTGCTTGTTACATCATCGGGTTTATTATAAGACGGCGTCGAACCACCGATCTTTCCAATTGCTGACCCCGGAAATGAAGTGGGCTCCGTCAACACTTTGGTGGCCGCGGTGGCCGTCGCCGGTGCGTAAATCGGTCCCGTTAGAAAATCGAGTATGCGCGCCGGGATGGTCAACAGCCCTCCGACGAGCATCGGGGCCGAGAACAGCGATAGGATTAGCGGCAGCACCGTCATCAGGATGAGTGGTATCATAATCAACTTGAACAGCTTCATTAGCTTGGTGATCAACAGGAATTTGAAGAACATAGCAATCAGGAACATTTTGAGCTTGAATACGAGCAGGAACAGAATCTTGAGGAACCCGAACGCCTTGAGCTTGGCCAGCCCGATCTTGACCAGCGCCATTATGCCGACCTTGTGCCAGTCGATTTTGTCGTACATCATCTGTACCTGTTGATGGAAGTTGTTGTTCATGTTGTACTGTCCGGCGGGACGGTAACCGTACGGGTACGCCGGCGGCATGTTGTTCGTATATGACACGTAATGTTTGTAGCCTGGCGCCACCGGTTGGCTGCCCGGATACGGATACGGCGATGCTATGCCGTACGGCGGCCGGCCAATCGTCGGCACGCCCCCACCGTAACTTCCGGGCAGGCCGGCCGAGCTCCATCCGGTCCCATCGTTGGGGTTGGCCTTGTTGTAGCCCGCGTCGTACGAATCGTGATAGCCAGCCGAGCCGTCTTCTTCGGCCACCGATATGTCCGTGTCGATGGTCGAGTAATCGTTGTTGCCCAATTGCCTGTAATGATAAAAAGCGTGTTTAAGCGCGCGATAACGAACTGGTCAACCGTAATACACGTATTGCGCGATAATCGCGAATCCCTGCAACCTTAACACTAGACAGCACATGATAACGAAATTTCGGAAAACGATAACGGACCAGCACCTCCCTTTATAGCTTATACTTCATATCGGGCAACGGGTGGTAATCCATGATCGGCAGTCAAAACGGTTTAACACCTGCGCGGGAGTATAGTGAGCCGTGTAATTATGTACTATATATTATGTGAATATAGCAGGGATACTTATTCAGTATATTTACTTATACAACACATGTTGCGTCTAATTTATTATCGACATTTAAATTTAAGGCCAGAGTAAAAATTTGATTTTTTTTTAGAATTAAAGTTCGCATTCTTTGTCCTAATACAAATTATTACCTAATAAACAGTAATACAATATTTATTTTAACAGCATATGTGATACTTAATTAATTTAATATAGTTAATTGTTCGATAACATCGACAGCTGCTTATTATATGATAAGTAAATAATCGTGTTTAATAAATTATTAAAAAATAAAATTGTACACTCAGTAATTTTTACTCGGAACTGTCTATTATTGGAATTTGTCTATATTATTAACAAAAACATAAATTTATATAATATAATATGAAAAATGATTTTAAATTGGACGTTGAAGGGTTCTAATATTTTGTAACTATAATGCCTATACAGGAATTCTGAACTTTATAAGTAACACTCTGAGTAAATTTCGTACCTATTATTCACGTGATACACATCGGCGTCGACAATAATTTTGGCCTCGTTATCGCCATCGTCGTCTTTGTCGTCTATGATGGTCACGCCGTTGCTGGTTTGGTGGTTGGACGGGTGCGTTATTTGTTTTATCAATTTTCCTCGGACTACAATTGGCGACGTTTTCCTACCAGACACCAAAGGTCCGAGTACGGTGATGCGATTATCCTCGTTTAACCCGCTATTCAAAGACCTACTAGTGATTAACTGCAACGGTTCCGCAGTAATGGTAGAAGTAGTTGTTGTCGTTTGGTTTTCGTTTTCTAATCTTTCTTCTCGGTTCGGCTCCGGAGTTACGACCGTAATGGTCGTCTGAACTTCTTTCCGTTGTTCGTCTACCGGGTAGATACCAGTAGACATCGGGTTGATAGTCACTTTAGGTGCAACGGTTTTGGAAATTACGCTCACCGATGGAACTCTGCCTTGGTCTCGGGATCCCGGTTTCTCACTGGTATTATTATAAACAGTCCCCGGGGTCTTGGACATCGCTTGACCCGAACGGATACACAGGAGCGTGACGACGGACGTCACCACGACGATTGCCAATATTTTCACGACGTTCATGGTGAACAGCCAGCACGGGTTGGTCCTCGTGTCCTCTGGTCGTTTTCAAGCCTGCGGAACAACACACACTCTTTAGGATGAGAATCGACTATTAAAAATAATACATTATTATGTTTCTGCTAGACTGTTATTCAACGTCATCGACTTGCGAATACAAACGTTGCACAGTATATACAGAAGTATAATTATAAGTAAATACGATGTTTACTTAAAGGTATATGGCTCGGAAACGTCGCGCAGAAAGTGAAAATTGTTGCACTTTTCAACAGTTATTATTTGCAACGTAAATTATAACGCTATAATACATACAGATCATTATTAATAGCAATAGTAATAATAACAATAATATTATTATTATTATTTATTACAGCCGAACGACGTCTTTTGATATACCTGTATATTGTACATAGCGTATATAATAATACTGCAACGGTGGTTCTTAGTGCAATTTCATGAACGTTGCTGACACAGTCTGTAAGGTTCGAAAATCGTCAGACTATTGTTATCACGCGTACAACAATATAACCGTTTAATTAATCACCGAACGATATTAACGAATTTTTAACATGTTCCGCCGTATGATTACGGCGTCGACACACGGTCCATGGAACGTTCGTTTTCTAATAACCACGCTGCCGAAAGAATAATGGCTAACACAATTTCCAAAAATGGATTACCGGTTACCAAAATTCTGTGGTTTATTGAGACTAAAATGTGAGTTTTCTCACTGTATATATATATATATATAGATTATAATAGTAATACATAATAATATATTTACTATTTGTATTAATAAAATGATTACTTTATTTATATATTTTTTGAAGAGTATTAAAATATATTTTATTTTTACTAATATACGAGTGTATAGCTGACTGATAAATTGTTAAACTAATATATGATTAGATATTTTTATTTATTATTAATCAACGATATAAATTTATCGAACTTTTAATGTAGGTACAAAATAATGCTATAGATTTATATTATTTTACATCATCACTTATTATCTGTTTCTAATCCTTTAATAAATTAAGTTTTTGTACAAACTATAATATTTTTATTATTTTTTGTTAATCTTCAATGATCGAAAAAATATACTACAACTTGATATTCAATACTACTAATCAGTGAACGTGTTTAATTTTATAATTAACTATAGTGGCTATATTACATTGGCCTATTTATAAAACCAAAAATATATTTTTAATAAAAATATATAAATCAATGGGCTGTATATTTTTTTGTCTATATATTTGTGCGTGTATAGGAAATAAATAATATTGGTTAACATATAGCGTATTGTACAAGCCACACGATTGGGGGACAAAAAAAAAATATTAAATTTTCACGAACATGACCGTCCGACAACAATAGGCACTTTCACATTATATAAGGCAAATAAAAATAACAATCTTTCAATATAATATATAATTTTTTTTTTAATGGTGCTTCTCCGTTTTTATAAAACTCGGTCATACACGAGGGTCGGAATCATTTGTAACTACATATTGACTATAACGATTTTTTATACCTAAAGAAACAATAAAAATATTTATTTTTTTCGATAAGTATACACAGTATACTTATTATTGTTGTCAACTCTGTAAAATATTGTTCAAGGAACACAATTACATTGAAAATAATTACAGTTGGTTATTACTTGACCGTTTGAAAATAACTGAATATGAAAAATTAAATACAGTCGACTAGCGGTAACTCGAAGTTGAAGGGAGATAAAAATTCACTTCGAGATATTTAACTCGGATTTATATTAATTTATATGCCATTTATATTTCTAAGTGGATGAAAATAAATTCGAATTGTCAAGTTTTTCGAGTTATCGCGACTCGATTGTATTAAATAAATTATTGTGTTTTTTTGTTCGTATAATAACTAATAATGTTGAAATATATTTAACTTTAATAATAAGTACTCAATTTTCATCAAAGTTTTAAGCTTTTGCATCAGATTTTAAATTATTTAAGCTTCATTAAAAATATTAAATACCTCATGTTGATAATATTCCGTTATTATAAGAATTAAAAGTATTATTTTTCAACATAGTTCACTATTGGAGATATACGTAATTTGAATAAAATATAATTTATTACTTATTAGTTATTACAATTTATAATTTGTTGGTAATAATATTATTATTATAAATCAATATTAACAATTATATATTTATTGAGAAATAATTTTTAAAAAAATAACGCAATATAATATTATTAGTATTATTTTTAATAATAAAAAAAAATTATCTTAAAAATTAATAAAATTAATAAATTTATTAATTTAATTATCTTAATTATCTTTTTTTAAGATTCTTGATTTTATAGATTTGTTTAAATTTTAATTTGGAATCGTAATAATAATTGAGTTATTGATTTTTTTGTGTAGCCTATGTATTTTAATTTTTATACTGATGGGTTTACATCAATCTAATACTATATTTTAATCTATTGCTTTAGATTCTGAGCAGAGCGATGATTATAATATATATTTACAATAATGTGTTTTTTTGTGGTTCTCGTGATCTGGGGTAGTTAATTATATTTTATATATTTATTTAAAATGCAATAAATAAATAATACGATGCTAATATAAATTTATATTGCGTTTATATGATATGGTATACATATATATATATGAATTATGAAGTGAATATTATAATAAAAACATTCTAATGCATATTTTTTTTCAATATGTGTTAGAATTTATTATAAACGCGTAAATGCGTATGGCTAGGTTAAGAAACTAATAATGGATATTTTCTATGATGTGACTTTTTTAATTTAAACGTCAACCGTCAGGTTAATACATTATATTATACATTGATAAAATGTAGTTTTAATAATAAGCTTAGATTTTAAAAATATTCAAAAGTTTTAAAACTTTTGTAATATTCTGATAAAATGTATTATTCGTTTATAGATTAAAATACCTACTAATTTTATTTTTCGTTATTAATATGATAGCAATAATACTAACATATACATTCTGATTTGTTTCAAATAATTTATAATATGTCTTCTATAAAAATAAAACCACTTATAAGAATTATAACTCATTGTATTTAGATTGGCCTATTACAAATCGTACATTTATGTTTTAGATTAATTATGGATATAGAAACATTAAGTGAGTAAAGTTCAATATTAAAAAAAATAATAAGATTATTTGAATCTCCATGGTCGATTTATAATTTTGAAGAAAAAAATAAGCTTATACTTTTTTATACATTAATAATACAATGTAATATATAATAATTTAATTCCGTATATTATTATGACTAATCTGATGCCAGTGTTAATTTTTTCCACTTTGTGTGCATAATAAAATAAAACCATTTTAAAAATACATAATGACTTGTTAACAGTTATAAATCTTAAAAATATTAACAGATTTATATGGATCAGTCGTAATTCTTAAATTACAGGAATAACACTTAACATTGTCGAGTCGTTATTATCTAAAGTACATATGTCTAAATTGTTTGACAATTCGATAACATCTATTAAACATTTTATTCATAGTCTCAGTCCCCACTGGGAACTTATACATTTCAATCAGATATAAATGTTCAATATTTATTTTATTATATAGAAAAATTTACAAACGATAAAAAAAGATAATTTGTTTTTAAAATAGAGAAGTAAATAAAAACCATATTATTTCCAATTTAAATGTTGTTTATATATTTTACTGCGTTGACTATGAAATCAGCTTGATGGACTTGAATATTCAATAGAAAATTTTGAAATCAGTATCCTTTAACACTTTAATTTACTTCTATAAAAAATCAATGATAAATGTTAAGCTGATTTTTTTGTTAGTATAAAATATAATTTTGGATTATTATAGGAACATACAATTTTTATTATATTTTTATATAATACTTGGTTTTATGATGATCGTCTCATTACTGTTATAGTAAATAATGTGAGCATTTCATGTGCTTTGAACAAAAAAAAAAAAAAATACTCAGAACTAAAGAACTATCACTAAATTGGTAAGTAGTACATTAATCTTTAATTTATTATAATGGCAAATCCGAACTTTAAACTTAATACTTACATTTCTTTAACTCCCACACTTAAGTTGGTAAAGTAACGCTTCATTACACTTGTAGGGTTTATTTTCAGGTTTTTTTTTATACTTTTATTTTTAAAGTACTTTTCTTGGTTTATTAGTTCTCGTGAGTTTTATAATTTGTTATCCCTTATTTAATGTAAAATAGATAGTACTCGTTGGTATTACAATAATATAAATTGAACTAAACGTTCTTATTTTATCTCATTTTATTTTTGTTATAACATATGTTACACATGTTAATTATAATTTAAATAATAATATTCTATACCAAAACTATTTAATGTTCTGATCGTATTTATTTTTCAAAGTACACACAATTTATAAACATATTAATATAATAAACCATGGTTTTTAAACTACAATTTAACGAATGATTTTAGATAACATCATACATACTGGATTGACAGATAGTACCATAGATAGATTGGTAGGTATTATGAACACAATAATATACAAAATTATAAAATATATTGACAAAATCTGTTAGCATTCAATGCTATACTTAATGTAAATTATTTAGAATCACATTTGAACTATAGTGCCAGAGTTAAGTATGATTTTCAAGAACGAATTTAAATTAACGTATCAAATATATTTTATTGATTTAAATTTAAAATGTATTCATAATTTATTAATTATATATAAAGTTTATACTAATTTATATCAGTGTATCAGGACTCAAGTGATACTTTTATTATAAATAACCCTTTAAAAAACTAAATGAGACCCTGGTAATAAAGGAGACTCATAACAATTGTAAATGTCTGTAATTTTCTTATAAAAATAACGTTTGAAACACGTGGCATATTGAATTTAAAATTGTTAAAGTTTTATTTACACGATTCAACATCAATTAAAAAAATATTCAAGATATAAAATTATATATTATACATATATATTTATTTCATCTTAAAAAATATCATTCAATTTGTTTTAAAAATATCACTACATTCTTAAATTAACCGTTATTGTTTTAATGGTAACTAATGGTATAATTTATTGCAGTAATAAATTAATCCAATGAGTGATATAATAATACTTCACAATATTCATAAATATATTGAAACATATATTTTATCTAATTTTATGTTTAAATTCGTAATGGGCTGTTCAATTATTTAAGTTTTAAGGATTTTTAATTATAAATAAATAACTAAATAAAAAAAATATTCTTTTAAATTTGAGTTTTTCAACAGGATGGACAATTTTAATTTCTTGCAGATCATTTTTCCTTAGAATACTATTAAATAATTACGTTTTATCTTTATTTACACGTTTTATAAAGTTTTTAACACTGATAAATAATTTTAAAAATGTTAGTATTTAACCTTATCAAAAAATATTGAAAACTATTTAGCTCATATTTCTTAAATTTATTTTAAACGCAAGTATACTCACCATTATAGTTTGATTTTGAATATTCTAGAATTAATTCAATAAATTCTCGAATGCCATTAAATACACTTAATATTATTAGTACAAAACCAAATTACAAAAAAAAATGTATTACTTTCAAGAAATAGATGTATAAATAAAATGTTTATATTAATACAAATTGTTTAAATTATTTAATTATTTATGATCGTGTTCCACGGAGCGGACGTGGTGGTCGTGTGTGTAATACAAATCAACTACTGCGGTTGAAATAGTCGTTGGTGTCAATTCAAAAAATAATCTACTACTATTTCTGCCACCGTAATACAATAACCTCCCAACTGAAGGAAGAGATGGAAGGTCTTCAGAGGTTAATAAATTGGTGGTAAGGAAGAAGTAATATTATATATATATATAGTTTACGCCTATAACCTTATTATCAAACACTGATGAGAAAACGAAAAATGATTTCCAAATAATATATCTGTTGGTCCACGATTATTATATATTTTTTGGAAGAATCATAAAGTAACATATTATTTTGATAATAATAATCCATAACGATATTTCTATAAATAACAAATCTCTGTTTATTCTGTTGTAAATTGTTGTACGAAAAGCGTTCGTATATTTGATCGATTTAAAATCAAAGGAAAATCATAAATATATACATAAAAAAAAATACCAAATCAATCTCGAGACAACACAAGGTCAATAATGTGATATTTTTATAAATAATAAATTACTGGAGTTATGTACTATCGATAAAAATAAACATACATTTCGTTTACTAGTATACGTAGTTTTAAAGTACAGCTAGCTATTTAATATATCTATCATTTCTAAATAATATATTTTACAACAGTAACACAAAGTATTTATCCTGTTAAAATACTTACATACGTACTACATACATATACATTTTTTTTGTTTACCTTGAAACGAATAAAAATTCATATTTTAATTTTCCTTTATTTTTATTGAATTGTAATTATTATATAAGATATAATGACTGTGCTCCTACGATACTAACTTATTACTTAGTTTGAGTATACAATTGTATGATGGCATAATATAATAATTTATTAGTCTTACTTACAACTATGTTACCTATTAATAATTATTGACTTAAATTTAAACTTATTTTTGACACGTGTCAAAAATAATCAATAAATTAAGAAACTGTGAGATATACAATACAACTTAAGATAATCTAAATCAAAAATAATTAATTTGTTTTATGAAGTTTGAATTTTGTTTAAAATAATTAATTACTGAAAATAGTAAATATGTAGCTACATGCCTATTTCTAAGAGATGGATAAAGTATATTTTAATAAATATCAAGTGGATTAAACTATAAACTGATTTTCTTAAGATCAATAGAACTTTTATATAAAATAAACATTATCGTAATGGCCCAAAATATTACTAAAAATGTAAGAATAATAATTTTATAATATAATTTTTAATCTTTATATTTTTAAACACATTGTCTTGAATACGAAAAAAAATCATTTTTAAATTTCCAAAGTATAATCATTAAAAAAAAAATCTATGTTGAGAATCGATTAAACTAAAATAAATTAACCAATCTAGACTTAAAGGGAATAATTGCACGTTAAAAAAAAAAAAACATATTTTCACAAAACCAATAGTCACATTTTTATATCGAATAACCATAAACATTAAACACCAACTCTTAAAGTTAAAAATTATAATATTCATCTACAATATATTATAGAGTGACTTTTGTAGGTAAAGTATAATATATTGTTACCGATTTTAGTTAACCGCAACCACGGTGTTACGGGTCCTGAAACTGGAACCTTCGTACACAAAATAGATCAGCATTACGGGAATAGGAAGTAACGTCACAAATTTTGTTCAAGACCACACTAATTAATGAAAACGATGCAATCCCGAATATATCACTGTTAAAGGTTATTTTTTGATGGACATGACGTCATAACAACTACACGGAATAGTAGATTAATGTACCAAAGGACCTAGTTATAGACAAAACAACCGGAAACCCAAATATCGTTTAGGAGTCATATCGTTAAACGTACCGGACAACATAGACAATATAATGAAGAATAATTTTGAACAGTTATCACGACACTTATACGGATGTACCTTACATTGGGGTGTATCAATACGTCATTGGCCATAATCGATCGTTTGTAAAATAATTATGAACTACATTATTAAGAGTGGACATATTATAATATTGAAAACTACCTAAGAGTAATATTGATCCCCTAATCTAAAAGTAGGTGTACATTGTATTTATTTATTTAGTGTCAAACTAGAATAAACCGTCACCAACGAATTAAATTATATTTTAATAGTTATAATAAATAACCATAATATTACTTTTAGTTGGAACAACTTCAACTTTGTGGTAGGAATAAAAGTTACGGAATTCAAAATAAAATATTGTTAGGGATAATACTAATAATATTATGTAACCTAAAGACAAAACTTAATTTATGTAAACGTGAATTTTATTATTATGTTAAATACATTATTAAATTGATACTCTGAAATTGTTTTATTATCCTTAAAAGCTTTGAAATTTACCAACACATTTGGTATAATATTAAATACTTACCTATATTTATTACAGTTGAATTTACAAGATATCGTGTTTCCCTTAATTTTAATATGGTTCACAATTTGTGCATATTTATTTTGTACAGAGTGATTTATAAAGTATACTTAACCTCTGTTTTTTTTTTTTTTTTTTAACGGGTTTCAACCTTAGTAATAAGTAATAAGCTGTAAATTATTCAGAAAATTATTTTATTTTTAAATATTGACGTATTTAAATCAGAGTTCAAACTAGGAGTTCCCGATTTATTAAACATTATAATAGATACATTAAACATAGCTGATATAGATATATGCTGTTTAATGTGTATCTTGAAATTTACTATTACGTAATTACATATTAAACTATCAACTATCAACTGCTCAGTGGTTATTTCACTCACCGACCCACCTCCAACTAGTTTTTAAGAACTGATAGTTAATATTTCTAATTAAAAAATCTAAGTACGATATAATACGATTAATAATTTGAATTATTTTTTTTTCTTTAAAAGTCTGTAAGTTATTCATTTGAAGACTCTTCTTATCCATATTAAAATTCTTAAAAGAATTATATTATTGGTTACAATATTAATTATTTGACTAAAATATTAAAACATACAATAATGATATCTTCAGGTTTTTTCATATTTATTTCATCATGTATTGATGGTCTCAAAATTATCAATTAAATTAAATTTTCATAGATTTTAAATAAATATAATAATAATAAACATCAATAATTAACAATAATGACATCTTAGTAATGTTGTATTATATATGTAGTTTTTAATACTGATTTAAGAAAATCAATATTACTATGTTGTTTACGTATTATGAGTTAGAATAAAATACACAAATACAAACTATTATATTACTGTAAATCATTCCTCAAAATAATATTATATTGATGAAATTTGAACTAATCAACTAAGCATTAATTACTAAGAGTTTTTTTAAATATTAAAGCTTATGAGCTATAAGTTATAGTTGTATAATGTTTTAGAAACTCAGAAAAGTGATTAATGTATTGGTTATAAAATGTCATATTTTTTTCTGGTCTCTGTCGTTGTCAATTCGCGCAGTAAAAATACTCCACTTTTCAACTTTTAAAGTAACTTTTTTAAATAATCGGGAAAAATATATGAAAATATGGATATACCTATACATAAACCTAGTTTTTAATAAACTAAATTTTTGTTTTTTTTTTGTTTTAATTCAAAAATAGATATACGTAGATACTTTTATTTTAATCAATTTATTTTTGTTAACTTTTTATTTATATAAACTTTAGTACATTTTGACTCTTTTGAGTAATTTATTTAAAACTTTTTAAAATATCGAATTTGTTTTTGTTTTAAATATTGATAGAAAAAAAACGATTAAATAAAAACGCTTTTAAATTGAATAGTTTAATACATGAAGTAAGATTCATTACTTTCTTACACCATAAAATATCAAAAATATAGAGCCTCATATTTTTTTTTATTTCTTAGTTAGAAATGTTGGCACACAATAACGGTTGATCTTGATACGATTTATTTTATTGTTCTTTAAAAAATATAAACATTAAAACATTACTTAAATCATAATTATCTTAACATTTATATATGAAAATAAAATAAGGTAATAAACTAATAAGTGTTCTATGTAAAAATAGTTTATATAAATAAAATTTTATTTTGAGTTAACAATATTAAATTATATTGTTCCGCATTAAAATCTTAAATAATATTTAGTCTAGAATCTAGATAATTTAAGTGTTAATATGTTTAATCAGTATATGAAATAAGTTCAATAGTTCTTCGAAAGACTTATATTTTATGGGTATTTAGTTATATATATGAATAAGGTTTAAATTAAAAAAAAATGTTTACAAAATTCATTGATTCAATTTGTCTATTCAATTCATGATACACTTAGGTGAGTATTTTTCTATCGATTACATTTAGGAAAACTAATGATGTAGGATATGAAGGAAATTAAAAAAAATAATAAGGTAGTAAAAATATAATCAACTTAATTTCAGTAAATATTTCTAACATACAACAATGAATAACTAAAATTGTTTATATATATATATATATATATATATATATATATATATATATGTGTAATATATCTAGAATAAATGTTTATTTAAAATAATATCATAATGATTTTCATCAAATACAAAAAATAAAAGTAACAAACATATCTATGTTGTTTTAATAAATAACATTATATATAACAAATATTTTTATGTATTTATAATGTAAATAATAATATTACAAAATATTTCGTGTTTCTTAAATAATTTGTATACTGAATTCAGTAACCCTTATTTAATATTTGCTAAATTGAGTGTTATCATATAATACCCCGTAGGTACTTATACTTTTTAATATAATCAATACGTATGTGTTGGTACGAGATAAATACCTTAAAATAGAAAACTCCGTGGATACAGTTAAAACATATTTTGGATTAATAATTTCATTTATTTTTATTTTTTTGTTATTTTAAAAGGACGTCATAATCACATAGTTTGTTTCCGTTTTACTACTACCTAACACATGACGTACAAAATTTTATTTTCAGAATAATCTGTATAAATTTGTTATAATACAATAATATTACGGTGAATTGTCATATTATCGAGTTTAAAAGTAAGAATATTGTCAAAACGGTGACGCAGGTTTTTATATTTTGATTTTGAAGCAAGTTGTATTCATTTTAAAATTTATAAGCATTTTTTTTTTTTAAATGCTTTAAATTTTTTAGTAGATTAATTTACTCTAACATTAAAATTAACTGAATTCTGAATTATTCTGAACGTACGATTTATTATGTTGTGGGTTCTTACAAACGGAGACAACATTATATGCGTATATGACGCCTTCTTAAATATAATTAACACACGATTGAATTAAATGTATTAGCTTACCTTCGATAATATATAAATGTATTGAATAAAATAAACTCGAAAAGTAAAAATTTAAAGTATCTTAAACGTATTTTAACATTATCACTTTCACGTATGTATATAAAATAAATATTAAATAATAAATAATAAAAAAATAATTTTAATTTTAGTACCTATATCTTATCCTATTTTTTTATTTTCACCGCATGAATAATGTTCATTACACCATTCTGTCCAATTACTCGGTAATAATCTCGTGTATAAATTATCTAAACGGAAATTGGTTACTTCAGTAAATGTTGAAACGAAAGATCTTATTTTCTTGCTCGGTATATAGTTGGATATAGGTGATGCCGCCCTGCAAAACACAAATAATATGTACGAAACACTTTATTTTTGATTTTAAATTCCAATTTATTTATTGTGTTCTATCTGTGTATAGGTACACTGATAAATCATTAATAATAATATACTTGAATTCGAATTATCAATGATAATATCAGAATAATTAATGTAACTTACCAATTCAACCAAATGAGTATCCAACTCGGTCGTTCTGCACCAGCCATACGGCAAGACACTCTCTCGACGCATTTTTCCGTCCGCATGATTTGTCTAAAGCTGGTCATACCAGTTCCCATTACTTCCAATTGGTCTAGACGACTCCTTCTTTTTTCATCATCATCTCCATCGGCACCCCCGCCTTGGTTTCCTGGTGTATTTCCACCCGGAGTACCCTGGTTCATACCAAAGTTATTCGGTACTAAAACCGGCTGGCTTAGTAACGAGTGCATGTTCGTTAGTCGCGATAGGATCATCGGGAACGTAAAGATCGATAAGAGAGCTGGAAGGAATAGGGTCATTTTCACTATTTTCATCAGCATCAGGGCCTTGATGGCCAGTACGAGTATGAGGAGTTTTAGTTTGAACAACATGAGCAACATAGCCTTAATGAAACCCAGTGCTTTCAACTTGGCCATCGCGATTTTGATCAACGCTAACAGACCTATTTTAGTCACATCGATGGACATTTTGTGTTTGCTAGGATGCCGAATTTCGGCAATTATTGGAACGGGGCGCGATGACTGTGGTATAGGATCGCTGTACCATTCCATCATGTCTGCACCTGACCATCCGCTGTTTGGGTTTCGGTAACTACCAGAATCGTAACTAGAAGCCCCCACGTTACCACCTCCACCGCCAAAATCGAATGTGCTTCCATAACCGGTCGATCCGTCTTCATCGACAGTAATGTCTGTTTCGATTGGCGTTGGCCCATACTTATTTAACTGTCTGTGGTTGGTATTATACCTATTGACAAGCCAATGTTAGTTTTATTATTATTATCATTAATATTTTTTATTACATTTTAAATTTTTAAATATTTGGTCTATTTATCATTCAATATTAATTTCAATATACATATTATACGTGTAATATGTATGCTTATTGTATTATTTTAATATTTACATGTTCAATACATTTTTTTAAAAATGTAAACCAGATATTCTTAAAATTATCAATTGTTTTTTTTTCTAAAGTATTTTGGTATGCGCAAATATGTAATGGTACAAAAATAGTTTTAGCTTGTAGATTTTTTTCTAGGGTTTTATATTTTGATAAAAATTATACTGTTTAAGTTTTGAGTGATTGATATAAAGTTCAAACGATTCAAACGTTTGAAGTATAAATAGAAATATTTTTATCTTTGTGTTCAATTCTTAACAGTAATATATATATTTTTATACTTATTTGCATTTTAATTGAAATTTTATACAATGAATGTTGATATTTTTATTGAAATCCCTAAGTAATTGTCATGATTATCGATCAATGTACAATAAATTTATACAAAAACAAGACGTTTCTTTTATCGTTGAATACTCATTATTTCAAAATCTCTTAACGTTTATTATTACATTTTTTTTTATATATAATTTTCAATCAAAATAAAACAATTTTTTTTAACAAAATTGCTTAATTTTTAATTTTTTTGAATGACAACATACATTTTTAATTTCATATTCTGAAACAAAATATTTTTCAGAGCATTTTGGCACATAAAAATTAAAATTTGGACGAGTATTTTTTGAGTAGGCATTTAAAATATTTTAAGTAAAAATAAGCGAATTATAGTTGTACATGGATACTCTGTAAAATTTTAGTCTACTACTCCGCTAAATTGTAAATAGTTATAGTTAATAAGTAATTTTACATGACGAAATACTCCGAAAAATATTCGATTAGGAATATGAAATAAAAATGTTGTCATTCAAAAAAGTAAAAAACTTGAAAAATTATAGCGATAAATATAATATAAGTACTGTAAATCATATAAGAAAAATATTTTTAAAACGTTGATAGATTTTGGAGTTTTAAATAACAATCTTGTATACATCCATTATATATTAACATATATATTAAGTATATATATTTTTATTTCATATCAAAATGAGGGTGTCATCTTAAATTGTAGAAAGAATTAAATTACTTTTAAGTTGTTAATTATAATAATGTTAAGTACTTAAGTTCCTCAAAAAATTATACTCAAAAATTAGTTAAATTAAAATATTTATAGTAAAAGCTGGCGTAATTAATTTGGTATTTATATTTTCATACCTATTCCATTTTGGAAATCCACTATTTAACAGAACATCAGCATGTTGATCTTCTTCGAATTCAACTTCTTGATCATCTTTGCTGAAATAGAACGGATTTCTGATATACCTGCCACGAGTTACAAATGCCGGCATACTGGTTGTTAGCGAAGGGTATAATTTAGGATTGGAAATTGATGACGGGGTCTCAACAAAAACATCGGACGTCAAAGACGAAAATGTATTGTAATCTTCAGGAGTCGACTTGCGACCAGACGTTTTAAGTTCTACACTTATATCCTGAACCAATTTAGATTTATCTTGCAGTTCTTTTGAAGTTCGATTTACTTGTGACAGAAGAGGTGATTCGGTCGATACATTTAGCTGAGCAGTTTTGATAAATAAAGAGTCGTTGAATAACATCAATGCCACAGCCATTACTGTTAGTATCTTAACACTCATTTTTCAAATGTTTTTAATGAATAAAAAATTTGAAATTCAATGAGTGGAGTGATGATATTATAAAGTCAAAAGCCTGTAAATGTTTAGAAAATTGTATTACTATTATTATTAATATTCCTTAACCATAGTCTAATTTATGTTATTTTGTTCTTATATTTTACTATTATGTAGTATGTATTCATACTTATATGAATATGAAATCATCTATATATTACCGAATACTGCAGTATATCACAAATATAACAATATAATATTATATATCATGACGTACTGCTCTATGGGCATTTAAATAAAATAAATGAAAAATTATTTTATTTATATTTAATGTGTAAAACAAATAGTTTAAGAAATATAAGTATTAAAATACATTTGGTGCTCAAAGAAATATTGACGGTATGATAAAAATATTGCCTAAATAGGAGCTAAAAGTCTTACGTAAATTAAATGTTTACAATTTTACATCTACGCATTTGTTCTTCAATAATTGTTGATATCTAAAAATATAAATCCCAACAAATATTCATAAACAATAACGACTGAGTCCTTTGAAATCTTAACGAACAATAAAAGCGAAACACTAAACACATTTAATAAAAAGCTTCTTAGCTATGCACTTCACTCGTTGACAACGAATTGCGACTGATATCAAGTTCAGTGGCATTCATAATGTCGATTTTCTTCAATGACGAAAATCAAAGACAATAGTGTCCATGGGGGAGGAGTGACTACTTAATTGACTAGAATCTAGAACAATGTGAAATATTTATAACGATTTTTCTTTCATTATAATTGAATTACATTGGTTAACCATATGTAAAAGGATGACTTTTTTGCAAACAGCGCTGTGTTTTAAACGAAAGTGAAGTTGAAATAATTGAACCGCACCACTGCTCGCTAACAGCATATATCGAAAAGAAATTAAATTGAATGTAATATAATTATGACACGTGGACGTTTTTAAAACCGTTAGAAAAATCAAAACAAAATTATAAACAATAACAATGATAATAAATGTCGAGTGCAAAAACTTATAATATTACGATAGTAACTGATAAATGATAATAAATTATTTTATAAATATGAATTAGTTTTTTGCTTGAATTAAAAAAAAAAAAAAAAAAAAAAATAAAATATGTAAATATTTTGAGTTTATTAATATTCGATACTGTAATATAAAATTCTATGAGGAGCGATTATAATATGTATGTGACTAATGTATTTGGCTGGTTGTACATGTTTTAGAATGAATTTGAAGGATATAATAATATAATATTTAGAGTTTTTGAGCGTACTGCAGTGTGTTAGTAAAATATGGTGAAAAATAAAGACTTTGTATACAAGGGCTTTTTAAACATTTTAAGTTATTCATTAAACAAAAAAAAAGTAATTTATGTTTTGAAAATATAGTATGTTTAAACAATAAGATGACCTTTTATTTTTGTATTTACAACCAACACAATATTATTGTATTTATAAATATAAGATAAGCATACATTAATTTTACTGTAATAAATTATTTTGTTTTAGATTATTCATGGTAAAAATAAATATTTATTTTAAACAAAAAATGCCATATATTATTATAATATGATATTAATTGAATATCATTTTTACTATAAACATTAATCTTAATTAATCTAGCTATGCGATTTTTTTATTTTACAAATAACATCCTAAACTGAAAGTTAATCTTAAAATAAAATAATGTCATATCTACCTAATAACTTCTGTTATTTGATAAGGTTTGTAATTAGCATTTTAAGCTTTCAATACAATTAAATCCATAAAATTGTATTAAATTAATTAATATAGTACGAGAATAATATTTTATCAAAGACATAGTTCACAAAAACTAAAAATCAATTCACATTTAAATAAAATTTAAAAACTTTATTTAAGAAAAAAAATGTTTTTAGTAAATAGTTAATATTTATAGATCATTATTGTTAATAGTTTATTCACTTGATTTAATTAATTTTTTTCACATAATATTAATTTTATTATTTTTATATTATGTTCTAATTTTATTGAACATATATTATTTATTATATTTAAAACTTACTTAATAATTCAAAATTAAATAGTTTAAACTATAGGTTGAAAAATTGAAATGTATAATATCATAAATTAGAAAATTAATATTTAAAATTCCTTTTTTGTTATTAGTTTTTGAGAAAAACCACGAATAAAATATAAAAGCGAGCATTAATTATTGTTTCTCATAAACTCTTATTGAAATGAGTTAACATTTAATTTTCAGCTTACCAAGCTTACGTACATAATCAATTATAAAAACTATTATTAAGGCGTTAAGTTTGTAGAATATTATAATTACTTTTCCTATATCCATTTACATTATTTTATTGAATACCGAGAATTGTAATAGATGAAATTTTGTTTTCAATGATTCATATATATTGTATACATATTAAGGTACAAACAAAAGCGCTTTTATAAGTGAAAGTGTATTTCGATTTATTTAATTATATACAAATAGAAAATATTATATTCCAAGTAATATAGCAATTATAACATATTATTATGATATATATAAAAACCTTGTTTACGCTTTTTAATATGAATAATACTCATATTTTAACCTAAACATTTAATAAACGATTGAGAGTGCAATAAAATATTTCATAGAACACATGGTAAAAAATTGACATCTTGAATTCTATGTTGGAACATAGAAGGGAGACATAATAGCCCAACATGAACCCGTCGAGCAGAAAAACCACTACAATTCATTCAAGTAATTATTGGTGTGAGTAATGGCACATTGGGTTCATTACGCTTGATTATCGTCGAAATGTAGAAAAATTCGTTTTAAGAGATAAATTCACTTCGGAAACTGCGGGTGAAGAATTGTCGTTTTGGGGTTTTCTCTCCATTTGTCACCTCGGCCTAATCAGTCGTACGCCACTTTCTTGTGGCCGGGAAGTCTCTTTCAGCCGTCGAGTTTTTTTTGCATCGTGAGAAAAAAAATGATTATCATAAATCCTTTGGCATGATTTGCTTTTATTGTGCAAAATATGTAATACACGAGTCAGGAAAAAATGGATTCAAAATAAAATGTGTCATAATTTACAACAATTAATATTTATATAATTTATTAATTTATTTTAAAGTAATAAATAAAAATAATAATATTAATAATAATAATATATGGATGTACATTATACCTAGTATTAAACATAATATCAAGTTGTAACACAATTTCAACGACTTTATGATTAAAGAAGGCATTATAATATCAATATCATATATCTTATTATAATACCTAAACGAGAACGCGCTAATTAGATTTAAAAATAATGGATATACAATAAATTAAATCAATAATAAAAATAGAAATAATAAATTATATTGTTTTGATTTTACAAACAAAACGATTTGAGAGTTAACTCGCGAGGTCACTATACGTTTTGTGACTTTGTTTTTAGATCTATTACGACTGTATTGATAAAAATAAATATAATATTGTTATGTACAATAAATTAAATTAAATTTTGATTAAATTAGTCGTTATCAAAACCCAGCAAAGTCCACCAGAGCTCTCGTGCTTCTCTGTAGAGATTTTTGAGTACTTCGACAGGGATATCGCATTTCTGAACAGACGGAATTCACGAGATTTTCATCTTCGACTGAACCTAGTCCCGTTTCGGTACCGTAATTGTAAGCCTCGCGATATTGCTTTAGTTTGTCTCTGATTGGTTCGTTGTTTTGAACAACTCGGAGCGTCTGCAAGAACTTCAATACCCTGTGAAAAATAAGATGAAAATATATATTATAATCTATAGAAGATTCTCACGTATAATATATCATATTCTATTCAATAATAATCATTAAATTAAAATTGAGTTATTTTTAACTGTAATCTTTACCACGAGATATTAAAGAAAAAAATTACCAAATTAACTTTTTGAATTTTTATCATATCAACTTAATTGAATTTAAAATGTAGTTTCTATATAATAATGATATTAACATCGTCTGCAAAAATTATCTAAACGTTTTGTTGTGTAACTTTTGATCTATTTACATAATATTATGTTAATTGAAAATTACAAATGAATTAAATGACCATATATAATATAATTTATTTAAAAATAACACTATTTAAAGAGAGATGGAAGGATTATAAACTTGCATTGTTGGAACTTTCGTCTAGAGATGTAAATCAATGGTTATTTGAATAATAATATTGTTGAAATTATTTATAGATCATAAGTGTGAAACTGCATAACTTTGTTAAACTTAATGCTTACGACAAACCATAACGTAGACGATACAGATAACACATACGATATATAGTTATAAGGTACTTTTCACTTTTGTTCCTCAATTGTATCTTTAAATTAATTTCTTCGGCGCTTTGTTTCAAAAATTATAGCCTTTTATTGTGCAAATTTTGGCTGTTGAGCTGTGTTTAACATTTATACTATAATATCTTGTTATTTAGTTTCATAATTTACTCTTTATTATATTTTTATTGTATTATATTATTTCTCATTATTTTGTATTGAAATCGTTATCGTGTTGGAATTAAATTATTCTCGAGAAAAATATAAAATGATTCTATACATACAAATATATTCAATAGGGGTTTTAAAAATATTAAATTAAGCAAAGTTACAAAAAACTTTATTTGATGAATTTAAAAAGTAACAGCTGTAAGAATATTAAGAAAAGCTATTTTTTCAACAATCCATAATATATAATAAATATATAGTTTTTCTATATAAAACTTACTAAAGTTGTTATTATTTGAATTATTTTAAACTTTTGAGTGATTACTATATAATCAATTACTCGTTAAGAATATTTATTTTTAATCTATAATATTTTTCTATGATTTCGTAATATCTTCAGTCTATTTAAACATATTTGAATAGATATTTTGAATTATAAATAGGTACTTTATAGGATTTTGATTTTGATGTTTTCTAAAGTTCTATAATACTTACTCATTTTAGATTTTTGCATATCACATTTTCTAATGATATTTTAATATAGTTAAGTAAAAATATCAATATTTTCGTAATCTTTTATGTTAGGTAATATTTCATGACCTATGTTATATTATTTGTCTGTCAACATCGATAAATTTGTCTTTCACTCATTGTTAGCGGCTTGCACTTCTTTTAAACCGATTTTATTCATCACTGAAATGTATTAATATGTCTAAAAGCGCTAGGTATCCCTCAGGACATAAATAATTATTTCGTAAATTTGTTTTTATGTAAAATAATTTTATTGATTAATTTTGGATACGATGGAATTTAATAACTATTATAACAACGATATTCAAAAGTGTATAATACATATTATATATAAGTATATGTATGAGTTGTGTATAATGGTTTGCACTTCTTTTTATAAGAATTTATATTTAATGTTGTTAAACATTTTAAATCTTTTATGGTTACATTTTTTTAGTAATAAAACTAAAAAAAATTTTCAGTAAATCTTGAATCTTGAAATGTATAGGTATATATAAGTACACAGTTTAAAAAAAAGAAGTGATTGTCTAAATTTGTATGTTTTAAATTGTAATTAAATATATTACTTTATTATCAATCTCAACGTACCTATCGAATTTTTCCCACTATTTTAATTATTATGTTTTATAATCATTCAGCCTATCAATACCTACCTACTTATTATATTTATATTTATATTTTTTTTCTCGTTTTAATTCAATATGAAATAATTATATTTAGCTTGTAACTCTTCTATGTTAACAATTATAAATTAACATATTATTGAATTATTTTCTTATTATATTCCGAAACCATTCAATACTATATTATAACAATTATATTATGCTATGCTTAATGCAATAATGTTATGTATTATACATTTATAACTATAGCTCGTTTTTATGAAACCTAATAATAGTACATCCTGATACTTTTGCTTTTACATTGACAATCGAGGGTTATTAGTGTAATAATATAATCATCAAGTTAATATTTGTTTTTTTTTAAAAATGTATTTTATTAACAATTTTTATTGTTTAATTTCTATGTACGTTTGTCTAAATTGGTTTGTATTTATATATATCTTTTACATGTTTTATTCGTGTTCAATGTACTACTTTAATTACTCATTAATGACAAAATAAAAAAACAAATTATATAAACTGCGCCAGTTGAGAGTATCGATAAAATCAAATTACGATTGTGTTTATTAACTATAATTCAACTTGTTTGTATTTTTTTAGTAACATAGTGTTATAGGTAATTTTTTTCCTTCAATTTATTCAATTTTAACCAATTGATCCAATAGTATTGATTTAAAATAATTTAGATAATATTACCTTGTAAATTTGTAATATAGTATTTTTATGTATGTTAAATAAGTTATTATTGTGCGTGTATTTTACATTTATTTTACACACTTCATAGAAAAAAAGTTCGAAATATTGAGTCACCCAAATATTTATATCAAAATATTAAAGATTCGTCAACATCGAGACCGTGAAGTCAGACTAGATAACCTTATTGTGTCTTTACTATTTAAAAGGTTCTGCTCGATTGAGTTTCCCTTTTAAAGATTTTCGGATAACTAGTAAATTCAATTAGCTGGAACTATTGTAATAATTGAATAGTGCAAGTATTCATCTAGTAACATACATTTCACGATAAAATAAATACATTCACATTATAGGCTTGTCGGTTAAATAATGTATTGCTTCAAACCACAATATTATATTATATTAATTTATAATAATTTATAATGTGAAATGATCGAGAAATCTACAGTATATACAACTCTTGAATAAATTTAATCTTACCAGTCAAAGCTTAAGGTGATAATACAAATTAAATTATCGAACAATGTGAGTTATTGAAAACATTATATTGTTGTAGCGTATAAAAATATTTAAATTCCATATATTGAAATATATTGATGTATATACTTTGCGGGTTTTCTTATTTTTGAGTATGTTATTAAACTTTATTTTTGGTTTGTTATTTTAATTTAAAAAAACCAAATACAATGTACAAGTATAATAAATAATTTTCATTCGAAGTGTATTAAACAAATTGAAACGTCTTAAAATTTAAAATGTAGAAACTTAGACAATTTTAGTCGATTAACATTCAACTAACATTTAATACTATACTGCAAATTTAATTTATGTATCTGATATGGTTTTGTTGTTTTAGAAAATATTTAGTTTTAAAATAAAATAAATTGTAGTTACCGTTAATACATTTGAACGTTTATTTTTAGATACTTTTTAAGTTGTAAAAAGAAAATCGTTACTCTTTAGTAGACTTTCACCAATATTCTTGATCATAGAAATATATAAGAATAACTCGTCACTTTTTATGCAGATTTACTAGATTAGCCATTATATTCACTACGTTGGATTCTTTGTTTGAATCATTTTGTATATACCTACGTTTAAATGTATCTACTATTCATTTGAATATTGTCAACACAGCATGCATAAAAATAATAAAATAATAACTTTTCTCTTTCAATCAAGTACACAATATATTGTATTATGTCTTTAAAATTCACTTTTAAAATTATGAAAATGTTGCGTCTTTCTCTTTTACAACTCTATGATGATTAAATTATCTTCACCCTAAGGATCATTAATTTTTTTCAGAGTAAGTATATATTATATATATTTCATAAAATATGTATAGTGACTATATTGTCATATTTAATCTTTATTTATAATTCAATTAATAACTGCTTTATAATATATTAATATAGTGATTAGTGACTATATAAAATTTTGCAAGTCAAGTAAAACTTGTTGTTATAAGTTGCCATTATTTTATATGACTATATGCGTACAAAATCACACATATTAATATTAAAGTAATATTAAATTGTTTTAGTAAAACCAAGAATTAAGGATTATTTTTAAAATGTTCAAGTGATAATCATTTATATTGTTCAATAATAATCAATTGTATATTTTGTTATACATACCCATTTATATAGTATGTAATTAAAATAATATTTACGTATTCTATTTATAGGATTAAAGATAATGTATAAATGTCCAGGCAAATTATTTTTTGGTGTAAAATATTTTAAAACTATAAAACTAAAACAACTTAAAACTCCAAACAAATAATTATAAATGAAATGCATATTAAAGATTAAAAGTTATGTCAATAAAACTATATTAGTGAATAAAATACTAAAAAAAAATTGTTCGAGAATAAAAAGACAAGTCCATAAAACCACTAACAGATCTATAAAATAATAATTCACCTATAGGATGCAATTTATTTTGCGTTTTTAGTTGTCTTTTATTTAATTTATTCTTATCAAGTCATTTTTACGTAACTCAGTGTATAATTTTATAAAATACTTAGAATCAAAAACTTATAACGGATAAGCTTAATAAATTTTAAATTCTTATCTTGATACGTTGTCTTATTATTCTAAGCCGCCAATGTACCGAGAGTATCTAATTTTATTCATTGGTTATTTATTTAAACTAGAGATTCAAGTTTAAATAACTTTAATATTTTCCATTGGATTTTTTCAATAACTAGCAGCTTATTTAAAATATTAATTATAGACATTGTTACATAAATAATTCATGTCATTATTTTTAAACATAAATAATCTATATTCATCAACTTTTATATAATTTCATAACAATCAAATTATATTTTTATTATTATGGCATTTACGATGCATCATATTTGTATAATATGTAGTTACTACTAGATAATCACATATAAGTTATAATATTTTGTAACGAATGAATTGGTTCTTTAATATTACAAGATGATAAAATTAATATTACTAAATTGTTGTAAATATATACGATGATAATTGATTTTAATGTTTATTATTATAATTATTAGAAACTTTTCAAATACATTGAATTATACATTTTACACACGATCCAAGTGCATTAAAATATTTTTTTTTTATCTGAGAAAATGTCTACTTGGTATGATCAAACTTTTTAAGCGTTTAAAGTTTTTGATCACTTGCACTTTACTTAATATCGCCGTTCAAAATTGAAATGATAATTAAGCGTCTTATAATTTTAAAAATGAACAATAAATTATTAAATCCTTTACTAAAAAACATAATGCAAAAATGTCATCCAGCAATCGAGTCTGAACCGCCCACTTTGTACGATAACGATACAAGTGAAAACTTATTCAACAACAAAACGTGCTGTGTGGCACTCATCGGGTGGTTCTTCCTCCGATTATAAAAGTCGATTCGTTATCAACAGTCGAAATTAATTATCAGAATGATATTTCCTGTACATTTGACGTTGTCACTATAATTTAGAATTAGAAATGGTTTGGTAGTTATAGGTGTGTATAGGAATAAATAGATGTCTATATAATGTGTTAATAGCGAATAATATTGTTTAAAAAAGAAAAAAAAGAAGCAAATTAAAACATACGCCTCGATGTAATAATATAATGTAACTATATAATATATCGTAATTCTTAATGTATAATAAAATAAAGAAAAGTAAAACGTCATTAATTATACACGGCTATAAATCTCAAAAATCAAATGAAAAGTAGTTCATAATACCTGATTTGATGATTAAATTTAACGGTTTTAGTTAGTCCCGGGAGAGAGTTTCATTAAAAATGTCTAGTATTATTTTTCTACATGCCTTTTTTCTCTAAGTTTCATATGCACCACCATATATTTAAAAATTAAAAATTATGTCATACTATTATGAATACCTACATTTTCTTAAAAATACAAATTAAAAATTGTTTTTTATTCAAATTTTAAATCATCATTGTACAATAATCAAAACGCATTCAAACATTTTTTTTCATTTAAAAATCGTTTCCTATACATATTATACTGAAGATAAAACGACATTAAATCAATTATTGTATGGTTGTATACATTTTAAAATTATTTTTCCAATTTAAAATTCTACATAAAAATAAAAATATAGTGTATTGAAAATGTGTTGGTATGTATGTTTATGTGTTAAATATTCAGAGTATTGAATATTCATATATTTCCATTTCATTCAATTCGGCCTCCCTAGCGACGATATACGTCCGAAACGAAATTTATCCAAAACGATTTATACGTGGAGGGTTTAAGTCCAAAATACTGACCACTTGATAAGCCCTTCGCCAGATTGCTATTAACCCTATTGTAGATAAAAATGCGGTACTTTGTTTGCACGTCAAATATTTTTTTTTCATACCAAACTATACCTACAGATAAATACTAGTTTCGAGTTTTCAATGTAATATGTTTTTGGCAACTTCAGGTTTACCTAGTTTAGTTACAAGGAGTTACCGTGTATGTTTTTATAATATTATTATTTAAATATTTTAAAAATAAGGTATTATAGAGGCTAAATTATTTTTTCACCCGGTACCGTAAAATGGTGACATAACAGTGGTGTAACTAAATTGCATATCTAAATTGCCGTATATTTATATTTTTTGTGTATTAATAAAATAAAAATATTTTTGCTATTACCAGTCATTTGCTCCAATCGTGGATATTAACACGATAAAAAATAATGAGTCAATTATTACAAATATAATTTAAATGGTTGATTAAAAATTCATTTCCTTCTTTATTACGCCTCAGACATTTTAAGTATAGCTACATCAATGTTGATAACGAAGAAAATAAATTGGTCTATAATCTTATAACAGTATTGATTATTCATAGAAATTATATTGTTAATTTTAAAAATATTTAAGTTGTCAGTAAGTTCAAAAAGTTTATAACAATAGACAGTAATTGATGTATTAAATTAATTTATTAAGATATTGTACGTAATCAATAATCGCTATAACTATAACTACTCGAATTTATATCTAATACTGTACAACTCAATAGTATTATTTTTAAATATAATATCATATACATATGATCGATTATAATGATATATATTTGATACATATACGTTTATACTACACAGCTCATTGACTTTAAAGTCTTTGTCTACTTTAATACATTTTAACTATCGAGGGAATGCAGCAGGTGTGACAATAACATATTTAAACATTTGATGAGTTTATGAACATTCAATTTGTTTTTATTTATTAAAATAATATATTATTTATCATAATAATAAATTTTTGTTTATTAATTTAACATTCAAATCGCTTTATTATTTTTATAATTTAAAATGATGTCTGAAATATTAGAAAGAAAATGCAATAAATATTTAAATATTGGTTTATTGTATATATTTTCAAATTATACACTTAATACTATGGTTTTATTCGAATAAAAATAAATCGTTGTTTCTAATATTAGTTTATCATAGTGTTTGCATCAAATATAATCAAACACCGTGCTGCTATTGAGTATTATTTTTAGTTCAAAAAATGTAATTACAAATAGTATATTTTAGAAAGTATAAAAAAAATATTATAATATTTTAACACTAGAGAAGTGAGTAATTTGTGTTGCATGTTTCGTATTCAAACGGAGTACGTTTTACAATTTAACAATTAAATATTATATTTTACCATGTACCGTGTACACAAAAAACAACTAAACAACATGTAATTAAGGTCAAAACATATTATACCTACACAATCTACTTCTATAGCCTATAGTATGAACCATAATATAATTAAGGTCTTAAAACATGAACCGCAGACCACAGTCCATTGGTTTTAGTGTTGTCGTGGGCAATTTAAAATAATTACAAACCCTGATAAGATTTTCGCAATAGTAAATACATATTTTAATCTTACCGTATTATACGCATTAAACTATACATGGATTTAGTTAAAATGTTAATAAAAAATGTATGTAAATGGATTTTTGGATTTTAACGAATTATAGTCTTCTGGAATGGTTTTTAGTTTTAGAAAAAAAGAAATATTTTATACTTCATTCATTTTTGTTATGAAATAATTAATCTTAGTTTACAAATTTTAGAGCTCATTTGAAACAACTGTTAACAATAAATGTATATGTATTAAATATTATATTTGTAAGACCAATATAAATTTATTCGTATAATATTTTGTCAAATTACGTGTATAATACTTACAAAATATTCTACAAAAGAAGCTTTGATTTTTGAAAGTATCGTATTTCTCTATTCATTTATAGTGATATTAATATTTTTTTTATGTTTGTATAATTTATGGCAGAACTTATTATTACTAATGTTGATTGAAATTGCATTCAAAACCACAAGTTTGTATTTAAAAAAAACCAAAATCTATAAATATATCAAGGGTCTAAATTTTGGTTATACGCCTATATGGTATTATGGTGTGTCACGATGGTGAATTGACTAGTCATTGAGTATTTTGATTTTTAGATAATAACTTTGAAATATATATTAAATATGTATGTATAGACAAACACTCATACGTCATCAAGAATTGATAAACTTACCAGGACACTTGTTGTTTGTACTCGGATTTTGCGTCCCTGACGCCCAATTGACAAGCCAGCCGTTCCATGCATCTCTCCGACTCGAGTAGGTTGCTCAGCACGCTTTCCAAATTGTTTTCCAGCGCCCTAGTGGCGGCAGGCGTTGCTGATGTTTCGTTGGCGGGCTTTGTGGAATCCGCGGCCGGCATCATCATCACCATTTGTGGCTGTTTAGATGAATCAATGCCCACAAACTCCTTCCATCTCTTCCACAGTGGCTGCAACAGGAGGGCGGCGGGAACGAGTACCGGAAGCGATAGGACGACTACGGCCAGCGGCACTACGAACAGCTTGAGCATGAGTGCTTTAACAGCCAACAGTATGGGTATCTTGGCCAGAAATAGCGTGGCTATGGCTGCCACCACGGACTTGACCAAGCCGAACTTGGCTGTGCTTCCAGTCTTCAGCAAGTCGGTCAGTATGTTGTTGGTGAACGGCGACGGACAGGACACCGACGTGGCTGCAACAATTATAACGGAAACAATCGTTGTTGTTATCATTTATACTTATGTATAAATATATATTTTATCGAGATATATTATGTACTCGTATTGGAATATATTGCAGCTCAACGATTGATTATTGATGAATAAATAATAATACTAACTAACACAAACAAATCGGATCGTGTTATTTTATTTATAAATACTGATAATATTGTTATGATTTAAAATCTTATAATTAATAAGAAAATGAAAGGTAGATACGCGATTCTAATTCTATTAACAAACTATTTTTTTTTATATACATCTAAACATTTTGTTTATTTAACTATAACACGACAAAATTAAGTGGAATTTAATACATTAAATATCGAATATCGCAGTATTGTTATTATCATTAAAAAGCTCCGATTATAACACTGAAATAGGATAGTTTAACCAGTATCACAGGCTTTTATAATTAATAGTATGTCTACAAAACTAAGACCATCAACAATTTAATAAGTTAAAATTAAGTGCACTTTAACTTTTAAGCTTGATGAGTAACTTAATTTAAGAAATACAAATTAATTTTTAATTTATCACAAGATAATTTTAGATAATAATGAGACTTTTAATAATTTATTCTCACACAGTTTTGTATTCCGTTAATAAGAAGTTAATTTTTTTTTATAGTTGTTATAACATTGAGTAATTTGTTTAAGAAAAAAACTCATTGACTTAATATATTTTGAAATAAATTTTAATTTTTTTTAATTAAGACTGAATAAATTGGTTAAATTTTTTTAAATCTCGATTGTTACAAAAAAGGAACTACGCTCTTAGCTCACTCATAAAGCATTCCAAATAACTACTACTTACACTTCTATATGCCATTATATTGTTATTGTATACACAAAAAAATTGTTTTGAAAAGTGGATTTAATTATAATTTAAATAATAGTGTTGATACAAAATGATTTTTGTATGTATGTTAGTTTTTGTCAGTATCGTATTTATAGGGTGGGGGTGCAAGGGATTTATACCCCTCTCCCAGGTTAGCAAATAAGAACAGAAAGTTTGATTTTATTTTAAAATTTGACTATATTTATGCAAATAAATATATAATTTAATAATATTTTTCAATCTCCCCTCAAAAAAAGATTAAGTTGTAAATATGCTATTGGTTTTTGTTATGTGTATATAACGACTTATTCTTCGATAAGATCATGATTATAATTTAAAATAAACATTTAGCATTAATTTATTAATATGTTTCAATTTTTAGACATATTAAAACATTTATAAATTGTACATTTCAATGTATTTAAAACAATGCTTTTAATAAGAGTTAAGTGGATTTTTCAACGTATAATTTATAATAATTATTGGCCAACGGTCAAGTAAATTTATAATAATATTTAGGTAGTAGTTATCTGTGTTAAAACGATTTATATAATTTCGCAAAAAATATGTAAATGATATTGTAATTTATGATGCACAAGCTTTGAGTTTTTAGGGAATGCGTAGGACGTTGAAACCAAGTGTTACTTAATTCAATTAAAAGTAATACACAAAGTCGGAATAGTTCCTGTGAAATTTTGAGACACGTGAAAGCAAATGGATAAAAATCTTGAATAATTGAATTGGTGAAATACGTTAAATGGATCCTAATAAAACTCACTTATACGTAATATCGTTTACTTTAATTATAGCGTAGACGATGAATTTAAATAAGTTAGAAACTTCCAAAGTCTGCGGGGTCAGATATATATTATTATATTCCAGTGCGGTCTATACGTGTTGTATGACAATAGGTATACCGAGGTGGTGTGACGTTAATACCTGCAACGTTCCCAACACTTCAATAGTGAAATGTCTGTGAAAGAACCAGAACTTTTGCCGAAGGAATTAAACGCCAGCCGCGATTACGCCCCCTTGATCGGGGCAGTGACTTAACAAAACTATTATTGCAGTTCCAGCGCATAGCTGTGTATAATGTTATCATATTATAATTTAAAATCGTTCACTGTCATTGTCTCTGGTTTGAAAAAGAAATATTTAAGATAAAAAAAAACCATTTAGCCAATGCTCACCTATGCCTATCATTTTAAGAAACTAATAACGTGCATGTACCTTCACCAGCCTAAAGGCATATTATTATTATCATATGACGTGTTGACGTCGAATACTATATGAACACACGATAAATGCGTACAATAAAATTTCATATATTATTATAATGGATTATTATTGTCTTAAACGATGATATATATCAATAGCGTCGACTGCCGCGGTGCGCCTGTGTCGGCGTTCCGGTTTTCCGTCAGACATTGTTTAATCAATTTCATTATTGTCAGCGTTTGAATAAAATTTCTCCCGCCTGTCCGTCTAACGTCGTCGTGTTAAGATAATTTAAATTATAACTGGCGCGCGTGCATTATACTAATATTAATATATATATATTAGTATTATCATCATCACAAATTAGACGGCCGAATATCACGAACCAACTTATATCGTATGGACCGAGTGCGTGTTCACGGCGTGCCGAGCATATCCGCGCCACCAACGGTTAATCGAATTATGATTATAATAATATACTATTGCTTTTGTTTTTCGTTTTCGTTTTTATCGCAAACGGATACTATACGACATACGTACGCGTAATAATAATATTGTGTACATTGTTGTTTCAATGCCGTGCGGGTACGTTATAATTGGACCGGCCAAACAGACACGCACAATGGGAGTTAATTAAATTGGTGGTGCGGTCGTGGTGCGCGGGGACCTATGATTTCTCTTTCCCGCGATGACGGCAATGTACGCATAATAATAATAATATATAATATACTACCCTTCGATATCCGACCGTCGGCACTTGCCCGGCGATCGACACAGACGCACACACGCGTAGTAAATCATCGTGACTGTCTGAATCGATCAGCCGACCGTGAACTCACAAAATGTATAAATATTTTATATATATTATGTATATCGTTTGTATGCGTCTGCTCTCATCCAGCCGTACGAAAATATTATTTTTCACGCACCTTTAGCCCGGAAATTCGTAACAAATTGAAGGTAACTACCTATATCGGCGATGTCGGTATTCACCCGCACGTTTATTCAATAATAACCGTTTAACGTATGCAATATTGTATTTGTCATCCACACACCAACGCTAAACGAAAAGTCATATTTTTTCTCTCACGGTTTTATATTTTATTTTTTAGTTCCCTCATATACACGACAAAGGCGTAGTAGTAATGCGAGAAACGGCTCCACTGCGTACTTTAATGATATAATGGCAACGTGTCAAAGAAGTATAACTGTTTAAATTATAGTGAATTGTGTGGTGATAAATTATATAAAAAATAAACTTATAATTATGGTAAATCGATTATTAAACCTATACTATATTTACCCGTATTATTCTACACTAAAATAAAATGAGTATGGTGTATAATATTATACTGTATTTATTATATGTTTAAGTCGGTCTGCTAAAAATTAAGTGATACTATAAATTGAGAAAATTGTATAAAGGTTTATTATAGAAATTGGAGAATCAAAAGACAAGACACAAACATACGCTTTTAGTAGTTGATTTCAAAGGGAATTGAAAATTATAATATCGTGTTTCATATTTGGCTTGAATATTATTTTATAGCTCAGCAAACACTAAACGTATCTCATATTTGAATATTATCATGAATATATTTTATATAAACTATACTGTTATTAAAGTCTTTAAAAATGAGCACATTCAAAAACTTTCGAAAGTTACATATTTAAGTCGTTTTATTTTAAGCTATAATAATCTTATAATAATATTATCTGTACCGACTGTACCAATATGTTATTTATTTTGTGTAAGCATAAATTCAAAAATTTAAAAAAATTAATTTATGTGAAAATAACAATAATGTGTAATTTCACTTTCAGATATTTATTATTTAAATTAATTGTTTATTTTTAATTCAAATGTATTTAAAGAATAAAACATAACGTACCGTATTAGTTACATAAAAAATAAATAGTCAAAAGTTACATTTATTTGCATTAATCATGAAATTTATATTATACAAAGTATTATTTTTTAAAACAATAATTCAAAATTGTTTTATTTTATTCAATAGAGTTTTAATATATTATTATATTAGCTTAAAATGAATTCAAGAATTTATGTAGGTTTTATTTTTGTACAATTTTTTTATAATATAGCAAAAAAGGAAGTTATTTTCAGAGCCATTTAGTGCCATTATCATTATTTGTTAGTAACACCATTTTTAACAAAAGGAAAATGTGTCAAATTCTCAAATGGTTTTGTTAAAAAAAAAAAAATAACAATAACGTTATGTATGTATATGTATAGATCGTACAGTATGTACTCACACATAATTTTTTTGACGTCCCAAATGACAATGATTTATGATCCTAACGGGTAATCCATTAAAGGATTTAACATTGTCATTTTATAAATATCCTTTAATTTGTGAGTATAATACTATGAGTAAATGATAGATTCAAAATACTAGCTATACGAATTAATAGTATTCATTTTTTCAAATAATGCAATAGGTAGTAACTATATTAAAATTATAAATTAATATGAATTCCTTTTATTTAAATGATTATACTTCTGACTTTAGATTGATAATTAAATGAATTATAAAAATTAAAATTATGAACTATAAAGTATGGATATTGAATGTTACTTATTAGTTATTGTGAACATATTTTATCATGTATATTGGACATTCACAGGAAGTTCCTCAGTTTTCACAGATTATTTCTGTAAGTATCAATGAACTACTTGAATTTGATAAATTAATTTACGTACGTGGATAGTAAGGTGTTGCGTAACTTGGTTTTCTTTTTTTCGTATCCTCTCCATATCCAGAATAGTAAGATGAACTGTAACCGGGACTGGAATAACCATTGGATGGGTTATCAGCTGGTGCAGATGGTTCAAATGTTATATCTGAAAATTAGTATTGTATTTTTACACAAATAGTCTCACACTTAAAGTATATTTTTTAAATAAATGAAAAATTTAAATTTAAAAATACTTATGGCATATTTCAATTTGAAATATTATTAATATATGGCCATTTGGATAATATTTAGTTTATAATTTCCTAAATCAAGTTATTATATAGCTTATGACTAATATTGATATATAAAATACTTTAAATTATTGCACATTTTCAATTTTTTTAATAAAGTTCAACAAATTATTTCTAAATCTATGTTATAATTTCATAATTATAAATTATTATTTAATTATATAAGTACATTTTTGAAGTAAAAAAACGGGCATGGCAAGTAGGTAACCGTTTTGCTGTACAGTATTATAGGAGTAGAGTGTACTTCATCATTGAATATAGCAATATAATGTATGTGTTAAATTTGAATTCAATGATAAATAGTTGCACAAAAAAAAATGGTTCTGAGTGGAGACGGTGTGTCAGCCTAAATTATTAAGTATATTTTATCATATCATTATATTCCTATCATAGTGATTTATAGGCAATAGCTCAAAATTAATTTAAATATTGTGAAATTCCATTGCATATATTTCGTTCAATAAAATATAAAATATATGTAAAGATACTTTTAGTCCCCACAAACATTTTCGAATTATAAAATTCTACATTTTAAATTTGATACATTCATCGCTCCACACAGAATCTAAAACGAGGAGAAACTGGCTAAGTTGACTATTATGATAAGTTGACATCCATCAAATTAAAGTTATTAAATGTATGTTGGTTACGCTGCAATAGCACTTATAAATCAATCATAATATGATCATCCATTATCATGCGTTAAACCGAAATTGTGTGATTTAAATCTCTCCAAATATAATCTATAAAATAAATCTAAAATTTGTGTTTTTAAACTATAAACTATTTTTTTTTTGGTGATTAAAAAAATCTACTTTCTTATACAATTTAAATGTAGAACAAATAACGAGTTACAAAAACAAAAAACACAAACAATTTAACTAAATATTATTAAAATAAAAATTGTAAAAAATGAAACCAGGGTGTTTTTTGTATTAATACCAATCATTAAAAAACAATAATTAAATTTAAAATTAATTGACACAGATAATATTAGGCCGAAATAACACGAATATTTATTATAATTGTGACTGATGATGAAGATAAGTACCTATTATTGTTTATATGTGGTTCTATAATTTGTGTAATCTTAAATTTATACTTAGAAAATGATAGTTTACCGAAGCAGTTTATTTTTAAGAACTGTCATCAAAAAAGGTTTTGTTATATTTTTCTATATGTTTTTAAAAATAATCATTATAATCATTGTTTTTTTTAAGTTACAAAATAAACATTTATAATGATAATATTTTATATTAACCCATGTTTCTATTGAATATGTTATGAATATTAAGAAAAAGGTATTCTTAGTGATTGTGTCAACATACTACAAGCCGCATGTCAACAAACCCCGTAATTGACAAATTTTTTTTTTAATGTTTGCCTTAAAGTCGGTTTATCATTAACACAATTATCGAGTACCATTTAGTCTTTTATATATTCATGATATAAGCGAACTTGATAATATTTTCAAAACAGAATAATTATGAGCGTGAAAAAAAATACACGAAAGGTGTTTTTATTAACCCCGTTCTCCTCTATTGATATTATTGACATACTTATTATTTTTTTGAAACGTATCGCAATTTTTAATAAAATTAATTTAATAATAATATTAGCCGAGACTAACTAATTCTCCAATTTTTGGACTTAATAACTTTTTATGAGTTGTAATATTTCAAATATTTAATACATTCTATATATAATAGCACGCTTTTCCTCTAGGTCACACGATTCAGTCATTGGTTACACTTATAAACAGTTGGATTGTGTAGTAGATTGTTTGGATTTTAAACAGTTATTGTTTATTTGAACTAAGAAATAAAATAAAAATGTTAAGCACTATGAAAACAAATTATTATAACTTTCCCTCCAATGAATTGCTGTAGACCATAATTATATTAATTAATTTGTATTTTTTTATTATCGATCACAGTGAAAGTTTTTGAATTACGGCTAAAAAGATGTATTTAAATAAATGTAAACAATACACATAAAATCATTTGTATTTATCTAGTTTGTTCTAGGTCGGTTTTGTTATTTTTTCCATGACGCATTCTATTTTGTTTTACAATACCACTCTAATTACTCTTCTGCAGCATTTTTGTGTACTTAGTCTGTCCCAGAAATACAACATTCTTTAAGAAGAAACAAAATACTCATAATAATAATAACAATATAATATTTTCTTTTGTGGTGTCTGTCAACCGTCATTAAGGGAGAATTTATACTTCTAGGACGTTCACAATTGTGTTAAAATATTCATATATTGGTATATTATATTCCATACATAAATTTTCCTCTTAAGTGTTTACAGTTATGATTTTTACTTCATATACATATATATGTATATACACTGTATTACTAACAATTATGGAAAGTTATCGTAAATATAATTAATACATTTACATTATAATGTTTTAATATATTTGTTACAATGTCGTATTATATTTTTATGGAATTATTAATGTTTATTTTGTATGTTATTGTTACCCGATGAACTCAATTTGTATTCATTGATAAATCATCAAAACCTCTAAATATTTTATCGTAGATAGTTTATTTATATTCCTATTTTATATTTTACATAATAAATTATTATATTTCTTTTTTATTCGTATACACTTTTAAAAACAATTAACAAATATAAATCTTATTTTAGCAGCTAAAATAATATATTACGACTTGCAGACACTCAATATATGCAGATTATATTTCATACATTTGAAAATTTCTTAGCAGAGATTTATTGAACTTTTAAACTAGAACATTAGATAACAGGTTAATATACGTGACTAAGTATATTTTATAATTATTTTTTTCGGTGCAATATTACACAATAAAAAAGTATTCATCACTTGAGTGTTGTATTTTTTATTACTATTAGCTACCTATTATGTATCAAGAACACGAGAATAACAGTAGTCTTCGTAGATACTATTATTATATTTTATGATCAAAAGAAAATCCTTTGTACTGACAACTGACACGTGCTTACATGTTCACTGCAGTGAACAGGTTGCTGACGAAATGTACAATATTACTATAGTTTATTCTCGTTGCACTGTACTAAGACATTGCATCGTATTCTAGGATATTATTTAAGCCTGAAATGTATGATTTAAACTGTTCAACATTACAATTTTTATTTTGACGTTTTTAATAGAATTTCGACGTATTATTTTCAATAAGTGTAAACAATTATTTTATCCTATCTTTATAATATTTACGAATCATTTTTTTAAGCAAATAAAAAAATTATCTATCATTTTAATTTTTTATTGTTATTTATTGATTTTTCATGCAGATTTGGTAGGTTTTTGCTTTGTTATGATATGTGTATCCGTTTATGATTGGTCTAAGGTTTAATATTTGTATGTACCTGATCCATAACTGGAGCTTGGTGGTCCGTAACTGGCCGGATAGTTATTGTAACCGTAAAACTCGGGACCACCCGAATAATCTCTGCTCTGTACGGACGACGATTCAGGAGTTGCTTCTGATGTCCGACGTTCGGTCATCATCTCAGATGTGTGTCGGTCGTCTTTCATTGGCATAAAACCCGCAGGTCCAGTTTGTCCGGAGTTCGGATCGACCACGCTGAACTGCTGCATTAGTTGCTGGCAACTGGCGGCTGCTAATAACGCCGCAAACACTGTCGTCGCTTGATTCATCATCGGCATACTCCTGTAAATTTAAACTTTATATGACTTAATGTGACACTATTATTATTAAATATACTATAATTTAAATTTGCCAATATACTAGATGTTCGATGTTATATTTTATTAAGAATATAAGATTAATAGAATCTATATACAAACATTAGTAACGTGAGCTTCAAAACTTTGAATCTAATTATAAATAATTTCTAACCGGTTGGATTTATTTTAATTAATCAAGAGTAAAATAAAATTTATGGATTGTAATTTTTATATTATTTTAATATTCACGTAATTACAAAAATAAAACGATCTTGAGTTTTTATTATTTTCTTATTTTCCAATCTGCATTTCCATGTCAAAGGGAAAAAATAATACGATTTATTACTTAGAATATTACGTACTACATGGAACGGTATAATCGAATTGCTTAGTGCAATATATCTAAATTATTAGATAAATTGTATATAATTATATTATTATTATTGTATATTTAAAAAATGAACTTCTGACTTAATCGTGTTAGTTTAATTATACCATTGAAAATGATAAATTTATCAAGTACATAACTCAATAGCCATTATATATATATATGTTAACGTTAATGTATGAAATTCCGTAATTCTCTATAAAATAACTAGTTATTCTATAGAATTACGAGTACTTTTAGTTAATGTACTGAATGAATCCATAAATACATATTAACTAGATATTTTATAAACTAACAATAAGGGTTTAGTTGATGTATTTAAAACTATTATTGAATAAACATTTCAATCAAATTGCAAATTACACAAAAAAATCAAATGTTAGTATTAAGTCAAATATGCCCTACATTATTAAATAAAATATAAATATTAATTTATTTAACGTCAATTTATTAGAATAATTACTCGAATAAGTCTAGTCTATGCTGAATGGTGTGGTTCAATATTGTCTTATCTTGTTATTTTTATGAATAAAATAACAACGGTAAAAAATCTTGTATGTTATCTAATCCAGTCCCGATCATTTACCTAATTATATAAATTTCATATATTAGTGAAAACCCAATCGGAATTTTATATATTAACTAGTAAAACAGTGTAATTTATATATTAACGAGTATATTTAGAAATTTTATAGAATAACTAGTTATTTAATAAAATAATGTATTACATACATTACCGCTAACATATATATAACACAATTATTATCTCCAAAAAACTGATATCTGGTAAATAAAATGAGGTTACTTTTTGTTTTGTTCTATTACTATATGAAAGTTTGAATTTTGTTCAATTATATGTTGCAGTAAAATTATATTTAACAAATACGTATTATTTTGATACAGAATTAAATAAAATCAAAACATACTTAAGATAAACCTATTTGATAAAATACGAGTATATGCAACCAGTGTTCCTCATTAGTTATTACATAAATAACAATACATTTCTAATTCGTTCTATGTAACTTAAACATTCATTATTTTAGAAAATAAGCGAACATTTATTTGAATTGAGTTCAATCAGTTTATAGTTAACAATGAATATATATATATGTATATAATATTAATATGATTATTATTATTACTGAAAAACATTTATGAATATCTATTTTAATTGTCTCGAGTAACCATGTGAGCGATTTAACAAAATTACACGCAAAACTGTAATTATCGCCTACGGTTTGTTGCGTTCTTTGTTTACAACAGTTGTTTTTGGCAAACGTACGTGTTCCGGAAGACGTGGGTTTGATACGTATATTATATGGTGTTATATTAAAAGTCTATTCGCTAACGAGCTTGCGCTATAGAGCATCCCGACGCCAGTGTGAACTTTTTAAATCGATTTACATAGTGTATCGATCCAGTAAACACGTTTTACCTATCGTCTACTATAACATAAAGGTAAAGCATATTATTAAGCATATTGAATATTTCACGAGTGTATCACCGAGGACAATAAGCACCGTATGTAATAAATTGTCCGTATTTTCGCAAATGAGCTTTATGTGGTACCTACCTACGAAATAAAATACAAATATAAAAAAACTACCAACTTAAAACGTTGGTTTTGGTTTTTAAGCGAAAACTTCTACACGAAAAAATGTGTATAGGTTTTAATATTTTATACCTAATGTCCTAATATACAATCACGCGGGTGAACTAATATAAACACATCGGTATTAAATTTCTATACGAGTACAAAATACAATTATAGCTAAGAGGCTAAACGTTTTAAATCAAAAATTTAAAATTCTTTATAAAACCTGTTTGCAGTTAAACATTTTTTTAACAATATGATCCTCTTATAATAATTGTGCTTAAATTCAAATACTGTTGTAATATAGCAAATTTGCAACTAATTCTTGTGTATAGACTTTACGAGTAACCAATAACTCTTGTTGAAATTTCTTAAAATAATTTGTTTTTTTTATTTTTATCCTCAAATTCAGAAATACTTATATCATGCAAAATAATATAGTTTTCGAAAACATAGAATATTTTAAAATATTTTGATACCTATTGAAGTTTTTCACAAAAAAATGCTTTTATTAATTCATCTACCAGTCACTGGAACAAGGTGGGACAATTCATTTTAATGTATTTTACAATGCACATAGGTATTTAACACCAACGTTATAAAACTAAAAAAAAAAAATGCTAATACAATTTTACTTTAAATTATTGTCAGTCAGTAAATTACACACCTATGGGCTTATTTTAAATAATAATGTTAAAAAAAATGTTTTGTTAAATAGTTGTTAGTTTAATATCATATTATATATTACTAAATCGTAGTAAGATATTTTATAAAATACAAGAGCATAATTAAAGGCTATATTTCTTTACGTAGCATTATTTTAAAATAAATCATAGTTGTAATAACTTTGGACAGTCTAAATTAATGTAGTATAACATCGATGCGGATTCATTTAAAATGACCTAATAAGAGATTTTTTAAACATTCATAGACCTATTTTTTTCATATGATTGTCAACAATCAACATATAAATTAATATATCATTATTTATGATACTCGTTTATTTTTGTAGGTGTCGCAATAATGTCCTGTCCTCCCGCCACAATTTAAACGCACGCCGTGTCTATAGAATGAAATTTAAGATTATACGTATAAACAAATCGAAACGACGGGACGCACAGAGAACACACGCGCGCACGTTCCGATCGCATTATCTAACAAATTTTCTGTTGTTTTCACTAAACGGATAGTTCACGATGAATGGATAAAAAAAAAATAAAAAATAAAAACTTTGAAATCCGTCGAGCGTCGCCGAAGTCTTGTCTCCATTGAAAGACGTGATGAATAAAAGCTGATTTGTCATTGTTTTTATTGATATTTCATACGACGAGCGTTCGGCCGGCGAAAATCTCTCCGCGGTAGTGCGGTGTATATAATATAATATTAAAATATTAGGACGCTCGGGCGAATAGAACAATAACGCCACCAGTGAAGAAGTTGTCGGCATTGTTTCGGGCTCGCCACCGCAGTGTTCGGTACTCGACAGTAGACGTCCACACTTTTAGAATATATTATTATTATTATTATTGGTGTTAGAGTTGTTGTAGTAGGGTAGTAAATAGGAAGCACTAAACCACAAGTAGACGGCAATGTAATGCAGTGCTCGAACGTAAACACACATACCTACTGATATTATGCGCGTAATAGTTATTACTTGCTGAAAAATAGCGAATAGCTATCGGTTATTATAACGTTCAAAATATTATCTGAACGACCGCTCGAACATAGGTAGAATATTTTGGGCGATATGCGGCTGGTTAAATCTCGTTTACTAGAATATTGGCTGAAATGCGTAGGTACCCACTCAAAATGAATTTAATAATATTATCGGTTTTTCGTTGAAAATTATATACAAATTGCTGATGAAGTAATGACGATCTCGCTCTTAAAGTATGTTATTACATACATTATGATGAATAATATTACTATGCTGCGCTGAAAATAGGTAAAATATAGTATAACAAAATAAAGTTTGTAATAAATTAATGCTGGTATGCGTATCGTTACGTTAAAATTATTTATTTATCGACTTTGATTATATACTAAATATATAATTTATTATTATAGAAAATTCAAATATTTCCGTGAGAAACATAAATAGGAATGCATATCATAGTAATATTATCATAGACGCAATTAAATCATTTTTTTTTTTTGGAGCGCTCAAATTATGAAAAGCTCATATACGCGTATGGGATTTCCCCCTGTCCTTTTCATATTCTTTATTATAATAACACAAATTTTCAAATGTATAGAAATTATATTAGTTAAATAAAATATACACCTTAAAAAATAAAATCTTTACAACTATTTTAACACAATTTTTCTCAAATGTTTGCATTAATTTGTTCGAATTTTTTTTGGAATTTTAGATGATTTATAATATATTTCTCTATACTTAAAATTGATAAATTGGTAAATCATTGATAATATACTACTAAATATTATACTACATGCATTTTGCTCTAAATATTTTAATATATATAATTTATTGGTAATATTTACCTTAAAATGATTAAAATACAAAATTATAAAAGGCTTTGATTTTTTTGGGGTGCACAATGTCTTATGACATCCATTGTTTGCGATAATAAGTATTGTTATTGTATATTTAGTGTTGCATCTTGATATATTAGGAAAATTAAAAAAACTTAGAAAATTTTTTTATGAGAAAAAAACCACAGCTTTTCATAATAATAATATAAAATATATACATGTCTTAAACACTATCAACTATGCGGCAATAAGTCATAATCATTTATATTTAAATATTATATTGTGTTTTACAACAATGGTTGATTCTTAAAAACTTTTAACTTGTATTGAAGAAATTAAAAAATATATATTTAATGCTTTTGAATGAATAAATATTGTTAAATCTGTATTTTGTTTTGTTTTATTAATATTATTTTTAATATACTTATTATACATGTATATTATTCGGACCAGGCCAATTTTTTGAAATTTGGTGAATGTGAAAAAGAAGTTGTTTATTTGAAGTATTTCTTCATTTGTAGACGTATTTATGTGACAGAATCGTGTTTAAATGGAAAATAAAGTAAACTGAATAAATTTATAAATGTCAAGATGAATAAAACGTTCTTTACGGCGTAACTTATAAACTACGAAAGGAGGGATATATTATTGATCGTTATTTTACTTTAACAAATAATATTATAATTTATAACCACCCTTCAGATAATAACTGATTATTTTAATTATGAGTTTTTTTTATTTATAATTAACTCTATTCGCTATTATATTGACCATTTAGGAAAAAAAGAAATCGTTTAAATACATTTTATAATATATTAGTATATTTTGTTTTCAGATTCACGTATTATTATTGTATACATTTTTTTCAGATTTTTATATAGAATCAGATTCTTTTTACACTTATTGTTTTCAATTCAATTCTGCAGATAAAAAATAATTAATATTTCAATGATATCGCATATATCAATATTATATAAATCATTTAATCTTCAATTTTATAATTTATTAACAACTTAAAATTTAACAATTATATCAATAATCAGAATGCTAATAAGATTTATGTTTTTAGTTCCGTGTGAATTATTTATAAAATAATCATTTGTTTAATAATTTATAGTTGAAAATAATTTTTTATTCAGCAAAGTATAATGCGATTTTTTTTACGTATTTTAAATATTCTTATTTTTATAAAACAAGAAAATGTTATGCCATTCAAAGCATGTTTTTCTTTTTGTACAATATAGAAAGAAAACTTAATAATAAATTAAATTCTCTTAACTATTACAATATAACTGTAAATTTAGACAATGGTCATCTAAGTTAATTTTTCCTCATTTTTCATTACTTAGTAGATGTTTATATTAATTTTAAAAGATAATAATACATGTATTTCCTTTCAAATAAAAATTAAAAAAATATATTTTCTACAAAACTTTGAATTATGATTGACTACATAACTTTGAAATCATTTCCTTACAAATCATTTGTAATATTTATTGTCTTATATTTTGACATTTTTTTTTTATAAAACTTAATAAAAAAGAATAAAAGTTGATACAGAAACCATACATAATTGAAAATATTATTTATTAACCGTATTAAAATATTAAATTAATGTCGAATCTATATTATATAATTATACTTTTAAGATTAACATTTTTTTTTATTTTTTTTTTTTTTAATATAGTCAATGAATATTTTATACAATCATCTACCAAAAAAAATAAAGTAATATTTTGAAGCTTATACTAATACCACTTACATATAATTATATTTACTGAGTGAATCACCATGCATAACCATCCCAATTTTTTTCTTATATAAGGAATTTACTCTAATTTTGCTTCTTGAAATTTAAAATATACTGAAAGTTCTTATTTTTAAATACATATAGTTCGTAAGCCATTTTAGGAGTGTCCAATGATGATATGAACCACTATTTTTCATAAATGTGTTTGTTTATAAACAATTAAAAAAAAAAAAAAAACACGTATAAAAACAGATAAGTATTTGGTGATAATTTCATTTTCAGATATTAATATTTTATACTATGCAATGCATATAAATACAATTTCTAACAAATAGATTAAACTTTATGTAGTATGATTTACAAAATTAGTCCACGATAATAATATATTCAAAGATTATAATAATTTGAAAATTATTAAAATTAATATACTATTATCTTAAATAACCATTTATTAAATATTATATACAAGTATATTTTATATTTTATACAAGACTACTGTTAAGGACTATTGTTATTATAATATTATTAAGTTTAATAAACAAGAAATTTGACTAAATCTTCTAAGAATTCAGAAAATCACGATTCGAATATACTAATTATTGTTAAAGCGCAAAACGAGAAATAGGAAACACGGTGAATCATTCTGTATATTATTTTGGTCTTTAGTTTTCCATAAAAACAAACGAGTATAATATTAGTAAATATAGGAAATTGAATTGTTATCTTAGCTAAAACGATAAAACCGTAACGGGGAATATGAGCATGATATTACAGGCCACAAAACCATTAGTTCAGTAAACGAATAAAGTTATTCCAGTAAATATAAACAACGAACCTTTATATATACTATACATATAATATATAATAGTACCAAATGTAGAAAACGCAAACATTAATGTTTAATGAGACTTTTATTTACGTTAAACAAAATTGACCACGTAAAACCAATTGATTTTTTTTACTAGGTAGGTAGGTAAGTACCTTCTAGGGTTGTACGATAAACTCGTATTATTATAAAATGAGATTTTTTTTTTTTATTATTATTATTTACTTTCAACCAACTCAGATGAATAATGTATGTAATATACTTGTTATAGGCTTATAAGTAATTAATTATAAGATATAGTAATTTAACCGATTGCGCTTTAGTCAAAAACCGTTATGTGATATTCATAATTACCTGACTGCGATGTGATGGAAAGTCGTCACCTCGAAAAGGATATATATTTCGGCTTTTGATCGGAGTAAACCGGTCACGGCTATTGCACTCGGCTGTAAAGTTTTATCGAAATGTATGGAAGCAAAATAAAATTAAAAAAAAAAAACCGGTAAAATCGTATACGGTCGTAATACGAAACCGCGACGGAAATGTCGGTGAAGCGTTTATGATATCTAACAGGGTGGTTAAACTACGACTGTGGTAGTGGTTCGAATTGATGCGGATGTTGTTGCTGTACGACTCGGACTCCAACGACGGGAGCCATTTACTGATACGACCTGACTCCAATGATGGATATGTGTGCGTTATAATATTTGATGTCCGGACGGTAAAGCTCGCGGTAACACACTAACGGCAAAGAGTGCGGTCCATCGCTGTTTTTATCAGCCGCCTCGCCCCGCGGTTTTCGGAAACAAAACAAAACGAAATAATCAAGCAGCCGTCCTCCTTGTTAAAATTCCACACGCCCTTTCCCCCGCGCTGTAGCCACCTCACACCCGACGACGATAACGCGCGTGTATGTGTTATAGTGTAAGTAGCGGCGACAACATAATAAAACACATTGCCACAGACGCACTTTCTACCACGAGGGGAGAGCGACTGTGTATATACGTTATATCGTATAATATAATACAATATCGCGTGTACTTGCATGTAAGCCGCGTCCCAGCAATCAATGGACACACACTCGCACGTCAGTGATTTTTGCCTACAGTTAATTTGTACGCATTATATTATGTTTTCGGCCGTAATTTTTCTTTTTTCTTTCGTTTCATTTGTGTGCGTTTCGAACCATTGACGGAGGAGGTACGCGTTTCTAACCCATCACCGCCACCGCCTCCACTGCCGCCGCCACTTATTCAGATTCGAACCTAGATTCTACGTGCGTCTTCAACCCCGCCTTAATTTTTCACTCTCCATCTCACGGGACGTACCATTATCCATCTCCGGTTCTGATATTATATACGCATAGCTGCGCGTGGTATATTGTCTGGGCTCGTATATATAAGTGTATTATAATATACGTATATATCTGTTGCCGTAGAGTATGACGCATGTGAATAACAGTCAGTTCTATCGCCGATCAGACTGAATAAGCATAATATATATCATATAGCGGAAAGTGTTTTTGTTATTATTCACTTGTATCATATACGAACACTACGCTGATCCGGATGTCAACGTTACGTTAAACCGATACGTAGAAAACTGCTCTCGTGCAACAAATAAGAAAAAAAAAATAATTAGCATCTATTAGGTACAAAAAAATTGTGTCCGGATTAAAAATATTTCTGAATTTGCACCATCAACTGCAGTTGTGCAGAGTCAATATGTTATTCTAAATTAAATTATTTGTTTCACACCACGTCATCTAACTATTTACAATTTATGCTAATCATAAAATATATTTAACCGAAGTAATGGGCAGAAAACAACAGCAAATATAACACGAATAAATTAAACAGCGTTCGAGAAAAAATCAACGGAAAGAATGATAATATGTCAAATGCGTATCCTTTTAATTTTTACGAGTTTGATAAACAATTCTGTTTTTCGTATGTACGATTTAAAAAGACACAATATGCTTAAGAAGCATAGAAGAATAGTGTAATTATATAATATTAAATGCATTCATAATATCTAAATAACAACGGAAAAAATATGTACGACAAATGAGTAACCTCCTTGTGTTTTCTAAATGCTAGACTTTTGGGTAAAGGAAACTCTAATAAGTCCATAAATACGAATAAACAAGATAACTAACGTAGAAACATAATTCACCAAACACGTATTTACCTTATGCACACTGGTTTATCTGGTGCACGGCACGTCCGATAAAAGCGTAAGAGGGTGGCACAGTTTAAAATAAGCTAAATCAGATTATTCGGCGAACATAAAAACTTTAACGGCAAGTCGATCGTCACGTGCTGCACATAATATAGTACTATACAAATCCATACAATCGGGTAAATATAATATATATATATATTTACACGTGGGTATTATGCAAAGGGTTGAAATGGAATATCTGTATGAATCCAAAAACTAAACAGTGGTGATGGCACCGAATTTTTTAGATACCTGTAGCTATGTTATACGTGGATGCGAGATAACAAAATAACGAGCAATATCCATATATTATATTATACAACTGCAGCTACCATGTATATATAATACTGCTGTTGATACAACTATATATAAGAACGAATATCATGTTTGATGGATGGAAATCATTTTTGTTGCTCCCTTTAAATTCTGATCGGAGCCCGAGAATGTTATAGACTTGAGACATTTTATAAAAAATAAGATAAAATTATAAAATCGTTCGACATGTTTCACTTTGTATAAATAAAAAAATCAACACATTTTTTCCTTGAGAAGTAATTAAGTAAATTATTGCAAGACTCATACAATAAATATTATATTGGTAGAAATTAACCCGTGTGGTTCGCCAAAGGATTTTTTTTTATCATGGCAATTATTAACGACGATATATATTTTTTAATTTTTCCAATATTATTATTTCTTACATTTTACCGTTTACGGACATGTTGAAATGGTCAAACATGTTAAGGGGGGGGGGGGAGTAGTTGTTCGCAGAGTAGTCAAGTGCCTACCCTGACTACCCCGTGCGCACGCTTATGATAATATGTTAGTAATTATCATTGTATTAAGTTAATACACTTTTGTTTTCACCATTATGAATTCATAAAATATTTTTTTTTATGAAATATATCTTCGAAAGCTTGTATATGGTTGAATATTTGTCAAAAATAGTAATAAAATTAATTTTTATAGTATTAAGATTTATTAAGTATAAAAATAATTAAATAGTTATGCAGCATTTATATTTAAACAATAAAAATCTATTTATATAATTAATCCTATTAATTTATTTAATTTGATTTTTTTTTTTTTGTAGAATATTTTAAGTTTCAATTAAATTATATATTTTATTGAAAACTAAGCACCTGTATTTTATTATTTAGTGATTTTAGTTTAATTGTTTTACGTGTTTATTTTGTCATACATCAAGGCTCTTTTATCCTTGTATACTTATATAGTATTCGGTAGACATAATAGTATGTATTTAAATCTAATAATGGAACGTGTACATATAATTAAGAAGTAACATAATTATTGAATCAATAAATGGTCTATTTTTATAAATTATAAATTATTTTAATAGTTTAACACTAATAAATAAAATTTTCAAATTACTGTAGCTCCAAAATCTTCTTAACTCATTACCATAGACCTATTATCCTCATTCAGCAAGTCAAATAACCAAAAAACTATATTTGTTTGAATTTAAATACATCAATATTTTCAGAAAAGTTATTTGTTAAATAATTTTCGGTGGAAACGGAGCATTCTCATTTGAAAAACAGAAATTTGTATTTTACAGGATGATTTTTAATTAATACCTACAAAATTCTCAAGAATTTAAAAATTTAGTTTCGAAGTATATTTAAGAACTTAAAAATATCAGATTTTATTTATATAACTGCATATTGAAAAAAGGGTGAGTATGCTTGGCAAATAACTCTGTAAAATGTTTAAGTGTAGTTTCTAATTTTCTAAATGTATTATTTTAAGTAAATTCAACAATATATTATTATTTCTTTACGTATTACAAATTGTTTTTGTACTTTATATGAGGTAAGTATTTCAATTTAATAGGTATATCAATCAAATGAATAATAAAGTTATTTTCAATGAAATTAATTATTGGATTTTATTATGGAAAATCCAACCATGTTTAACTTATTTAACTTTTACAATTCGATGTTTGTTTTATTTACTGATGAATTCAGAGCTAATATTTACTTTATTGCACTAATTTATACCATAGATCGTGCCATCGGAGTAATTTATTTAAACACGGGTTATATTTACACAATAATCCGTTTAAAATAAAGGTCATAAGGTGTATGATCAATAATACAATTGTTATAATATAGTAATTAGTATTTTTACACTATTACCTTCAATTTTACTTCATGCTACAGTTTATAATACAAGTATAAAAATTTATTTTGGAAATCCATTTTTAAAGCTGAAAACTAATATAGCTCATTTAATAACACCTAATATCTAGACGCTAAAATATTATAACATCAAGTTAAAATAAAATAATTATTGACTAATATTCAAGAAGTTGGTATATATACAATGTAAAATAGCAAATAAAATGTTATTTTATTGGATTTGTTTTATTGATACTGACGGTAAAATAAATAATAATAATTAAATAGTTTAATATATCATCAGAAAATATATGACACTCAATTAGAATTTAAACTGTTATTTACAAACATATTAAACATATAACTTCAATGAGAATAGATGGTATGTCATTCTGTGATTATCGAATTATAAAATTGTATATTTTCGTTTGATATTATCAAATGAATTCAACATTATTATTCTAGTATAGTGCTTGAAGATAAAACATCTATATTGTTTTAGCCTTACATCTAACACGAAGTTCATTAGAAACAATAAGAAAAGTAAATTTTATCTCCTTCAATGTTTCATTAAATAAAAACGACCACTTATAGACTTATGTTCTTATAAGTTTTATTAAATTCCTTTACGAAGAATAATTCAGAATTCTATTCACTATAAGGTTATACAATATAAAGCTCTTTCACTGAAAACTATTCAAATATGAAAACCCATTAATTTAATAGAACACTTATATTAAATCACACTAACAGAAAACTTACTTTACAATTAATCTAAAACAAATTACGGTAAGTACATGTGCACAGCATAGCATTGAAATGCATAATATACGTAGTCACGTTGGGTAAGTAGCTTAACAAAAATGTATGTTACTTAATATTTTTAAAGAAAATTAACTTCATTAAAAAATATAAAAATATATTGTATATACTCGGCATTATATTATGTATTTTATTTATTATTGAATACAATATCATATGATTTATAAATGTATAGTATAGTAACATAGTTTTATACATTAAATGACAATTATAATTGTATGCATAATCATGATATATGTTATGCTTATATACATATGACATAGTATCACTATATGTATATTTATCTACTGTATAACATATATAATTTAACAGCAATATTATTTTATGGACTAGTTGTTTTGCTATTATTATTTATTGGGTACCTAATATTGTACAAGCAAGAGCAGTTTTTTGTGTCAAAATTTTTTTTCCTTTTTTCTTAACCCATATTTTAATTATGCACTAATGTGTAAAAATGAAAATCATTTATTTAATATTTGTGAAATGTAAAAATTAAATTGCAGTACCACTCAAGAATGGTTAAGCAATATTTTAATTATACAGTGATATTCATTTATAAAGCTTAAAAATAATAAATGATGATATAGTTTAAGTTTAGAAAATTTAATTTTTAAAAAGTAAGTTATTATAATATTTTAATGGAAAAGATTTTATAATTAAATATTAAAATAGCAAATATTATGCTAAGACCTATTTTCTGATACGATTACCATATTATAATAATTTCTTTAAATGGTAAAAAAATAAAAACTTGTACTTATCATAATATTTAAATTGTATAAATAAAATAAAAAATAATTATTTATAAGGGGTAGTATAATAACATGTGGTTCACGTAATGTAACTGTAGGTACCTATATTAAAACAATAAATTACTTAATATGATTTATAATTTACTTTAGTGGCATTTATTTGTGGATTATTTGAGCTTACACTTAGCTTATATTGGTTCATATTATCATTGATTATATATAGTATAATAATACTATATAATATATATTATATTACTATATATAATCAGTGATATTATAGTTATTATACTCCCTGGAAATTAATGTAATAAATATAGAATAATGGATGAACTAACACGGAGGATAACATTAGTGCTTTGTCTTCTTTTTTATTGAATACGCAAGACTTAATGTGTGCTAAACGATAATATTATTATAATTATTGTTGTTATTTTATTTATTTTTTTTAAACGATATCGTTATTGGTATACTACGAGTATAAACAATAAGTAAATAACCATCCTATGGAATTAAAATCTGCTAATAACAAACAGCCTATAAAATATTACTGCAATAAACGTAGAATTCTATTGTTAATTTTAAAAGTTCTATAGTTGTTGATAAAAATGTTTCATATATTATAATGCCGTTGTTGATATATAGAAACTTTAAATATGTATCTAAAACTTTAAGATTTTGATGATTCTGGATTCTAGAAAAAAATTAATTTTAATTTTATGATATTTCCTGTGTATTATTATCTATCCCCATTATAAAATGTATGACAATCCATAATAAATAAAGCTTCCTGTGTGTTTTCTATTACTTATTGACTATAACATTTCTTCTATGTAATTAAAAATGTATAATATGGTATCACATATCATTAAAAAACCTCCTATGTAAACTTGGTAAAAAATCATAAATTATAAGTTATAATGCAACTTCAAACATGTTAAAACATTAAAAATGTATATAATATTTTTACAAATATCGAATTTTGACTGTAACTTTAAGATTTTAAATCTATATCTATAGATCGTTTACGATATTTTTTTATTCTTTTTTTTTTTGTTTTAAAAAATCAGATTTTATCACATGTGGATTTTTTTCGTGTATACAGTGATGTGTCAGAAAATAATGCGTAATGTAGTGTTCTCTACTCTATAATTTATAAAATAATGGCATAAACTTTAAAAATCACGGGACTGGAAAAAAAATACTTAATGACCCTGTTGGATTTTAAAATCTAAAAAAAATTCAGTTTTTTGAAATAAGTATATGATAGTGTTATATCATGCATTAATAAATAACACTTTTATTCGGTTCATCAATGTTAGTTCATAATATATAATAGAAATATTAGTAGTCTGATTAGCTACTATTAACTGTTGTATAAGTTACTCAGCTATTATCAGTATGATTTAACTATTGTAATAACAGTTAATTTGTTTATGATTTCCATAGTATATAATATATATTATTTTTTATAGAAAGGTTTAAATACCTATTATTTCATACCTATTTAGAAAACTATATATATTTTTAAATTATTAAAAAGTAAAAATTACAATATTAAAACTTAATATTATAGTTTCAAGTAAAATACTGTTTTGATAATGTGTAAGACTAAAATCATATTACTATTAAAAATACCATATTATATTCATTGACAATATCGTGTTAAGTATATAAATATGTAATATATAATATAATGATTATTAATATATTGTTTTTGTTATTATGTTAAATGCATATATACTAATGCTGAGTCAATATTATTATAATGACGTGCTTTTTATAAATTTTCGATTATTTAACTTTAGATAAATAAAAATAATAATAATTTATCTATAAACAAATAGAAAACTGTGAATTAGTGTCTTTTTAAAGACAATATAGCACCTTATTTAATTTAAATTAGACTGCAACAGTTTTAATATATTGTTGTATAATAGAAATCCTTGAATAATTTTGTTATGCACATGTAGGTAAATTAAAATATCATTGTTGTTCAAACGAATTATACTTATTACAGCCCTTTCGTGTATACATTTAGCAGCACTATAGGTACAATTAGATATTAATTATTATGCATTTCTAAGAATTTGATTCATAATATGATTTAACAATTAATGAATATGTACATTGTACATGACATGTATTTTCTATAAAATATATAGAACACGCCATTACACCTTTAACATATGTATTGTCAGTTTATAAAGTACATTGCTGTCTAAAAAAAAACCTACTTTAAAATATTTTTTCTCATTTCATATACTAGTGAAAAGTTATAACGAAAAATATACAATCATTAAAAAAATAAATAAAATAATATTGTATCTATTAACACTATTTGATTTTAAATATTTTTTTTTCCAAACATGGTTGTTCTCAAATAATATATTGAACCAAGTATTGTATTTCTATTTAAATACAGTATAACTAGGAATATAAAAAAATTATTATTTAACATATATTCTTAGCAGGTAAAATTAGATATTATTAATATTTATTTTTCATAGCTAATAAACGAACAAATGTATTAATAATTACATCATTATTCATAAGGTTAATAAAAAGTAATATAAACTATATAAAGTAAGGTTAATATTTTTATCAGAGTTATCTAACATGCAATGTTTAAGAGCAAAAATTATGGACGGCCCCCTATCTGGCCAAAATATACCCTTCCCTTTTCGACCACTGTCATTTTTCGGCCAGCACAGTTTTCTTTAAATTTAAATTTATAACAACTTTACTGAACTTAATGATAGTATCCAAAAATGTGATTAAAAAAAAAATAATATATATTACCTAATAATTTGTGAAAAAATAATAAAATAAAATAATTGGTAATACAATAAAATGTTATAATACAATACATTAGTCGAATAAAAATTAATTTTGTATTATAATACCTATATAAAAATAATTATAATAATAAAATAAAATAATATAATATTTATATACTAGAATATAGGTATACTTTAGATACATAATTTATAACCGATTTAATAGCGTCTTACATTGTATTATGTCAAACAAGAAACAACTCTGGTTTATCTTTACTTCCAAAAAACCAACTATGAATGAAATTAATCTTAAGAGTGAGGAGTAAAAAAATATTAACAAACAAAAATTAATTTTTAATTTAACAAATTTAATATGTTAAATAATATGTTCAGTTGTTAAAATTGTAAATTTTAAAGAAAACTGTGCTGGCCATAAAGGGAACTCTAAGTGTTAGCCGAAAAGGAAAGGCTAGATTTTGGCTGAAAGCGGTGACGCCCAAAATTATTGTATCTATCAATCTACATATGTAAGCAAATAAATGATCCTAAATTTTGATTACTACATCGTGTGGTTACGATTGATTTTTGAATTTACGACAATTGAAAAACTTCAAATTTGATAAATTATTTTAAATAGTGGTCAAAGCAATAAAGTTTTAGTTTATTGAATATTATTATCAAGTAAATTTGAAATCGTATTATTGTTATATTAATGATAAAAAAAGGTCATGCCGACAAATAAATATATATTTTCTGATTTCCGAGAATCTCGTTGTCTGCATTCTATCATCCCTTGAATAATACGATCCGATTATGTCTGGTGGTAAATCGTGATATTTCTCAAAATGATACATGACTTCCGGACAATTTAATACGATGGTATGAGCTGATCGTTACTATACGTGCATACAATTTGAATCGAATGTTATAAAATATAAATATAGTTCTGTTTTTCTGTTTCGTTTGATAAGTTTTGACGAGACGTCGTATAATACAATACACGCGTATTCGGTTGAAGGATGACGACAGCCAATAATGGATCGAAACGAAAGCTAGATAAACGATAAGCAAAAACGATAAAAACGGTCGAAGGCTGTCAATCGTTGTGACGGAATTAAGTCGTTGTTTCCGGTCAAAATCGTAAAAACAAATAAATAAACCACAAAGACGGTCGTGAGTAAACAAAGAGAATTCTAACTAGTAACAACCCCATCTTATGTCAACTTAGACAAAACAGAAATTATGTAATATTACACGCGCGTTCGTATAATATTGCGGTATAGGAACATAACGTTTACGCGATGATAATATATTATTATTGTTGGTGTTACGCGTATTTCGGGTCATGCGTGCCTTTAATCCTGGAGCGGGAACGAGATCCCTTCCAGGGGTGGGTGAGATGATGACGGTGGACTCGTGGGCGACAGTCGTCTCGCAGCATCCCCCAAACGCACTCCTTTGGTGGTGGTCTCGCTCCGACGTCAGTCCCGAAGTACTCACGGCCTAGCTAACCGTCGGTATTGTTACGCTGCGTTCAGGTAAATTATATTTTATTTGCCTTTAATAATAATAATTAATATAAGGTGACGCACTAACGCTATTAAATCATAAAATATAATAATATTATTATGTAATCGTAAAGGACTGTAATTTCTTTCTACACATTATTAAATTGTAGAATAAACAATATACAAAATTATTTAAAATTAACGTTACAGATAGTTAATAATATAAATATAAAATATTCATAGTAAAGAAAAATGCTTAACACAAAACTTTTGTATTTATAAATTAAAATGATTAATATACTTTATATTTTTTTACATTATTTTAGTGGTGGGTTTGGTGGTCAACTTGGAAAATTCAAATGAAAATCTACACAATTTTGCGATCGTAGTGTAAATAATTTTTTTCTGAGTATTTGGATGCATAAAAATCGAAATTTGGAAGAGTAGTTTGAGTATTATAAGCATTTAAAGTTTAGGTGAGTGAGTAGTAGACCATTTTTTGTGCAGAGGTATTCCTGTACTACTCTACTCCACTCAATTAAGCTTTAAATGATTATAGTTTATAAATTACTCATTCAAATTTCGATTTTTATGTATCGAAATACCCAGAAAAAAATCTTTACATCATGATTGCAAAAATAGTATAGGTTCCTTTGAATTTTTCATATTGAGCCGCTAAAATATTGTAAACAAATAAAAATATTACTAATCATTTTAAATATTTCTAAATAAAAAATTTTCGTACCTATTGAAAAGGTTTCACTATTATGAATATTTACATAATAAAATGGCTATAATATACATGTTTAATCATTTTGTTTATCCCTATGTTATCAAACCCTATATTCAATAGGTACTTAAAAATCATTGTAACCGATAAATTGTAATATGCTTGAAATAATCATATATGGTGAGAATACGGATTTTTTATTAAAGAAGATTTTTTTATTAATTGTAACGCTGTTTAAAAAGTTTTGTGTATATGAAAATATAATTTTAGTTTATGAATTAATATTACTGTATCAAATAATGTTATTTGCACTGTCTGATGTACAATAATATTATAACTGCTTAGAATCCGAGTTTAAAAAAATACGAATATCGTATATTTTTTTAGCTAAACTGTTTTTAATAGTTTCAAATTCATTGAAAAATAATAATATGTATTCATTTTTTTATTTTACTATTAAACACACCAAGATTATGATATTTCAGATCGGAACACTTCATTTTACCAAGTAACCATAAACAAATATTATGAAATTTATTTAACGTGTTTACATATATTAGATTATTACTATATTATTGTATTCCTCTGTTTTAACTGTTGATGACTATAAAAATATATTTTAAAAAGTTCTATTTATAAGAATAAAATATTAGTTTGAGACTTTGAGCGTGCCTTGTTATTTTTATAATTGGATCTTATATTATAAAAATTAAATTGTATTTTGTTTACATGAGAAAAGCTTAAAATTGATATTCATTTTTTTTTTGTGTATGGATATTAGATATAATAATTCATAGCATATTTATTTATATATACATAAAACAGTAAAATACATAAGTGAAAAACTAAAAAAAAATTGAATAATATATACATTAAATAATATTTTATTGTGCTTTCTTGTATTCATTTGTTCACGCCAACCTAGTGTATATAGATTTTCTTCAAGTATTGTTTGCTTGCTTTGCTAATATTATTGTTATATATTTTTTCTTTTAATACAATACAACAACAAAATAACGATGAGTTTTTTGAAAATATAAAGATATTTAATTATGTATTGTTAACTACGGCGAAGATTATTTCCTCGTTCATTTATTTTTCTATTCAATTTAAAACCTACAGATAACTTTTTTTTATTAAAAAAAATACATTTTCTAAAATTATATTATATTTTTTTACAAAAGTAGTAATATTAAATTATTTACAAGTTTTTAATTTAAAATATTCATTCAATTGTATTTACTTTAAACATTATTTCCAATTTCAATAGTACTTGATGAATTATTTTTGTCATAAACAAGGGGTTAGGTTTTCTCAAATTTTAAAACGATTTTAGAATATTGGAAAAACCCATAAAATAAGTTTAGTTATAATTTTTATTAATAAAGTAATTCAAATTGTATGTATATGTTTTGTATAGCAAACTATCAAATTTTTAAATTTAAAAATTTGTATGTGGACTCTTTTTTGGACAAAAATATTTTACTACCTATAGTTCTATTTAGTTCTATTTATTGATTGGGGATCGTGTTTAGTAATAGTTTTAGATTCTAAGAGATGCATGTATTAGTTTCACAATAAATTATTTTCTAACATAAAAAAAAGATTTTTTAGTGTTTTTACTGTTTTTAGGCTGGATACAACTTTTATATTTTCTGACAAAATTCCTGTTACGGTGACTATGTCGCCCTTAGCAACTAATATAATATGATATAATTACGTAGGTCACCTTAGCAACTTCCTAGGTACACTTTTTTTAATCATATGTAATAATAGTTATAGTAGGATTTATCTTTATAAATAAAATTGTTTGAAATTTGTCGTTTTAACTTCGAATTTTGTACGCTAGATAGCTTATCGCAAATGTAAACACGCTATAGATGAACATCATATTTTAAACGTGAATATATACTAAAATGAGACATAAAAACATAATAACTATTAATCATGGTTTTCCATGCAGCTGAGAAAATATTAAGTTTTTTGTCTTTTGTTGGTTTTTGGAGAAGTAAATAAATTCAACGTTCAACCGATTGTGTCATTTACGAAATAAAATTGAATCTAGTAAAATTTTTGAGGGGTTAAGAATCAAAATATTCCTGCGTTTTTAATTAAACTAATTCAATAAAAAAAATAGCATTTGAGATTTGATTTTTTTACCAAATACTTCTATTATAATTTTCTAGGTAAAAATAATTTTCGAAATATTTTGAATCTTTTTGTGGTATTTATATTTTTTTAGTTAATGTATATAACATTTGTGAGGTGAAAAGCTTTTAAGTTGAATACAAATACAAGATTCCTCATAATTTTGTTACTAGAATAAAAAAAAAGTATAAAGCCAGTTACATTTTATGAGCAATATTATACACAATTGAAAATTTAATAAAACTGGATAATCAAACGTATAATAACTCTTTATTCTCTGACAAAGTTTATTTTTTCTGTTATGATTAAAAAATCTTAGAAATTTAAAATAATTAACTATTACTTAAATTATTATTTTTTTTATTTTTTCTAAATGTCATTATAATATATTTGTATATATTGTCGAAAAGTTTTAAAATATAATTCAATATTGTTTATGATTATGACTTTATACTGCTAAATTTTTAGCAATTCGTAAATAAAAAAATATATATTTACTATTTTTATCACAGATATCATATGTTTTTCCAAAATAACCAAAATCCCAAATACAACACAAACTAAATATTTAGGTCTAATCTTAGACAAATGTCTTACTTGGGGTCAACAATTCAAAAACTAAAAGAAAGGTACTTAATACTAGACCAAATCTATTATGCCCTATTTTCAAGTCCAAACTCGCAATCAACAACAAACTATTAATTTACAAATCAATGCAAAACTCTATATCGGACTATATCATTCAAATATGGGGATGTGTCAAGCCTTCCAAGTGCGTACCATCCAGACCTTCAAATCAATCTTACTTCTCAAAATAATATTTTCGCCATAATAAATCTCAAATCTATTATTACACAAAGACCTACAAATCGAAACAGTTTCTAATGTTTCCATTACAGATGAAAACTATTACAAAAAAATCCATACCAAATCAATCAACCACACAAATCTACTAGTATTTAACTTACCCAGCGAATTCATCCCACATAACCCTCCACGTCGATTAAAAAGGTACTGGTGTTGAGAACTCTTGAATCCCGACTTATATTAATTTAAAAAAACTTTTCCCTTCTGCCTGAGAATTTCCATTTTGATGGCCCCCTTCTAGTATTATTTCATGTTGTTGTTATGCAGTTAAGCTATCAAAATTAATTATTGTATATGATAATATTACAAGTTGTAAATATACTTTCTTTAAATAAAAATTAAAGATATATGTTATACGTATTTTTTTAATTAGTTATTTAAACAAAAAATAATAATATTTGAGTTATTTTTCATATTAAGGCGATAAAATTAAAATATATATATATATATTCATATGGATTTGAAACTTGCATCTACACATTATTTATCATATATGAGTAGGTAATAATAATTTTATAATATACCTATCTAGATTTATTTTAAACTGTTTATACAAAAAATTAATTCAAACTTTTCTATGGTACGTCAGTTTTAAATTATTAGTTAATAAAAACGAGCTACTAGTAGTATTATATGAAATAATATTAAAATAAAAAATATTATATGATAATATGAGCAATTTTGTTTTTTGAAAAAACTGAGCATAACCATCCATATTACTAATAAAGCAAAATAAATAATAAATATAATACCTATACTAAAATATTTAAAGACATAAAGGCTGGCCGTTCGGTTTCGCTTAGAATCCTTTATAATATTAAATCATTGAATTTAAATGTAACACATATTACAGTGACCAACGCAATAATGAAGTATAATCGACATCTATTATAATACAATATAGAACTATTTTTTTAGTTTTTTTCTCCCCCTAGTTTTTCTATAGTCTATAGAATATAAAACATTAAGCAGTGTTTATGAAATTAGGATACTTAAAGAGATGAATCTTTTTTATAGCATTTTTTAAATTAATGTTACCCTCTTCCCAGTAATATTTGCGAATTCGTAACACAATTTTAAAATGTTTGTTTTGCTTTTTTTTGTTTCAGACAATTTCAAATTGTAACTGTAGAATGACTCTGTTTAATTTGAATAGTAAGATAAAATTTAAGTTTTTTGTTATCCTAAAATATATGAAATAAATATCCTTCAATATTTATTTAATTTGTACGAATTTCTTGTTTTCTGGATGTTATATAGCCAGTAAACTATACTTAAATATTTGAATATATTTTGTATTATATTATTAAACATATTTTAACTTATTTTGTTTCCGAGTCTTGGTAAACTAATAATAAATCTTATTATTTCATTATTTACTTTATACAAGATATATAACATTAGTTCAATCATATTTAAAATTTGAAAATAAGATTTGTAAGATACTTTTGTCCTTTGAAGTGTATCTACCTTTAAAATCTATTTAAATTTATATAAATTATCAAGAGTTAAAATAGTTAGTAAAAGAATTTAAATTTTGAAATGCGTAGTAAAATGTACCTAATTTTGATTTACTTCAAAAATAGGCATCAAGCAGTATGAATTGAGTAGGTACCATAAATATATTATTTGATATCACAGAGCATAATATAATGACAGTTGAAAAAATTTAGTAATAGCTAGATAACATTATATTATTACGATTAATACTTTTTTTAAATTGTTATTAGAGTAAAAATTGTATTACAAGGTTTCTAATGCTTCTATTAATTGAAATATTATTACAAGACTCTTCTTCGTACTATGTTTTATCCAAGATTTGTTATTTTTTCTTTTTTTAATTCATATTTTGGTTAATTTAATTAGAATATATACATATGTTTTTTTAATATTTCTAATAAAAAAGGTTTCACTTAAACATTTAAGTATTTTAATAGCATTTTTAATGTCAAAATAAAATAAATCATATTATTAATTGTATTATTGGTCAACCAAAAATATTTTTTTGCTATGGTGGTAGATTGGTAGATAATTATAATAATACCGATCAAAGAATTAAAAAAATATTAAATTTAATTATATAATAAATAATTGATATATTTTATAATTGTTTTAAGCTACCAAATTTCAACTTTTTATCAAAATATTGACAAAATAATTTAAATAATAATAATTCTATAAATATAAAAATAAATATAATGCAAATAAGTTGAAACTTTGAATATTGAAATATATTAGCACTTTTAAATATTTTATTTTAACCACTATGCTCAAATATTTGTTTTTAATTTTAAAGAAAAACAAAATATGTAGCACCATATTATATTGTACATTCTTTTGCAGTTTTGTATGTATGTATTAACACAGCCCCTTTAAAATGTATGTCTGGTTTACAAAAATATTGTTGATAACTAATGTTTAAATTAATCTTTCTAAAATGTATGTATATTGTATTTATATTATACTAATACTTTGTAAATTAGCTAAAACATTAATTATCATACAGTATTATCTCTGTACAAGAAGATATTTTAAGATGACTGTTAATTTGAATTTGGAATTAATGACCGATATGTGTAAAGTAAATATTGACAAACGATTATGCTATGGTCGGTGTGTGTAATGTTTAAATATTCAGAGTTCGCAAAAAATTGTAAAAATAACAGCAATGCAGATTTTCTACACGCTTAGTGTAATTAAAAACAATAACTAGTGAACTACAATAAACTACACAATGAAGTAGAATCAATAAAATTAAACCTATTATACCTACTGGAATAATTTTAAATTGTTATTTTAAACACTAATTTTATAAATGCAATTTGCAAGTTCTAATAATAAATATACATTATGAAAGTGAAATTAATTTATTTCTCGACTTTTAAAATATTCAAACACAAAGAAAAAATTATATATGTTTCTTGAACGAACTCCAATTATTGTTCATAATACTCTAAATCAAATACTTATTATATTTCAAAATATTTTAATATAGAATATCGCAATATAAATAATTCATACTTTTTTTTAATTTTTAATTTCGTATCATGTGTAAATAATATCATATATCTCGTACTATGTTGTATGAATATAAATAAAGTATAAAATATAGAAAAAAAATCAATTTATCATAATGTACAATTTATTTTATATTTATTCAATTAAAAACAATTTTACTTAATAATATTGAAATAAACGAGTCGAAAGCAATAAGTATGATATTTAAATGATTAATTATTTTATAGTAAACGTATTAGTTTAAAATCCATATGAAGTCCGAGAAACGAAGTAAACTCATTTGACCATTTTTAGTTGTTTTATCCTTGTGAAACGCTCTAAAAATATAGATAATGAGCTCTTTGATTAAAAATGAAGAACATGTTTTAGGATTTTCACGATATTGTAGATAACATATTGGTAATAAGTAATATTGTCTATTGTTTTTATAAAAATATAAATTCGAATTTGACTAACATTAAAAAACCAGAAAGTCCTTCTGCTGTATATTAGGAGCCAAGTAAATCTCGTTATTGAATGGTCGTTGTAATTTATGAAATTATTATGTAAAAAAAAATGATAATTTAAAACATTGCAGAATTTATTAGTATTTTACGTTTAATGTTTATTTAATAATGACTAAATATCAAAAGCCGTTTAAAACTATATTTTTATTATACGTTTGCAAAATCATATTGTCAAAATTCGAAGTCTGAAGTTGCTTTAAGCTAATTTTTTAATTTTAATTACAGTAAAAAATGTATGAATAATAAATTGTATCAAACTTTTGGAGTAAAATTATTTTGTACATAAAAATGTTATAATTTTTAATTACAAAAAATTCCGCCTGGGAACTTTAAAACATATCAGATGTATTGAATAAATAAAAATTAATTTTAACACATAAATTACTATGACTGTAAAAATACATCCATTATAAATGTGAACATAAATATATCAGTAATGTATATAGTAATAATTAAAATAATTTTCTTAAGTCACCACTATTATTCTGAAAGAATTGAAAACGTTTAGCATACCTCTTCGTTGTTTTCAGGAACATTTCCATAACCATCCTACGTAGTTTATTGTGTTGTCAGTGATTTTTTTTAAATGCACTTACAAATTGTACATGTGTACAACCACAATACCTTTTTGCATTTGGGTTCCCTGCCATAAATTATATCTGCAGCCACGTACCTTCAAAACGACTATTTTAACTTATAAACCGCTGTCCGTATCAGTGTAAAATGAATTTGGGTTAAATGTTTCACCTATATTATAAACAATACGTTTAAAATTATTTATATACTATCTACCTGCTATTACCCAGGATTTGTTTGGTTAGATGATTACGTTCATGGGGATTCATTATTATTATTACTGTACAAATATATAATCAATAAAACATTGATATTAAAATTATTATTTTCTTATGCGTAATAATATAATAATAAGAAGTAAATGAAATGAACGCCGAGTATTAAATATTCATATTTTTTATTCTATAGTATTTAATATATTATACAAGTACAATGAGTACATGGATGTATTTTTTATAATAACCAAGTTTTATAAAATCCTTGTTTGAAAATCATAACTAAAATACATTTATCAAAATTTATATTTTTTGAATAAAATAAATACAAATCACTAATACATTATCACTAAAAAAAACTTAAAGTTTCATATCACATTGAAAAGTTTTATCATGGTGTTTGATGACGTCATGTGATAACTATTAAAAAATAATTTGAAAACTGTTCCAAACGAAAAAACTTATATCTACTTTATAGTTTTATTAAAATATTTTTTTCATTTCTTAAAACTTAGAATTTAATGTAAAAAAAAACAAACCAAAAATATTAATTATTAATTAATCAAAACATATTATGTAACATAAATAATATATATTAAGAAGTTTATTTTTTCTAAGACACACATAGTCATATTTTATTAGATGAAATTATGAGGTTTTAAAAATTGAGTAATTTTACATGTATATTTTTTCTTATTTTTAGCTTAGAGAAATTCTTTTAGTATATTATTATAATTTTTTTTTTTTTTTTAATATAAATAGTAAAAATTCTTTAAAACTGAATAAATATGCATTGTAAAAGCATCGTCATAATTTATAATTAATAAAAGCATCTATTGGTAAATAACTATTATTTGATGTGGAATATATTTTCTATATTTTGTAATACTATACTTTTTAAAAGTTATATTTTATGTCAAAAAATGTATGAATATAATGGTCTTTGAAAAACCTTATTATAACTTACTAAGGCATTTTTTATACAATTTATATTTCCAAAGAAAATAGAAAACTAACGTGTTAGTATACTGTATTATTTAAACATAGTATACTCGTAAATATATAAAGGAACATTGGAAAATATTTAATTAAACATGATATCTAATAAGCGTCTAGATACTAATGATTTCTGCATATTTAAACCAAAGGTAGGTAAATGCTTAATCATACGTGTATTAGCATTATGGCTATTATTATTTGTACCTACTTTGACTTTACTATTTAGTATTGATGGTCCCGTTATAACTCTACTAACTTATTTCGATCGGAGTTGGTCGTATATTTACGAAAAGTCATACTGATGATAAATGACCACAGAGTTGTAAAATAAGTCAGATAAACCATGCAGGCTTAGAGATTCTAAAGCCATTCATCGTAATTTACCTAACCCTAAAATGGCATTGGTAAAATGTGCTTGTACAACGCACTATCAGTCATTGGACTTACGAAATGTATTCATCGTGATATATTACGACACGCATCATTTTGATACAATTTTAAGGATTTCGTGTATGAAATTGTATTGATTAGGTATGATATTTCTATATGTCGATACTCATTTAGTGCATTTAACTAGCTTGAAAAAGGTTAATAGATATTATTTGTTACGGCGCAATGAATAAGATAGGGAAATATTTTAGACCATTAGTATAGATATTATGTCATTATGGATTTTTCAAAGGTTCTACTCGTGAGCTAAGCCTTAAGCTTGGGTTTTAAGTTATTACTACCTTAATTCAATTAAATTGTATAGTATGTCTTCATTATAGATATTCTAGGAACACAATAATTTAATATTATTAACATACGTACATAATACCTCTACAATACCTTTAAAACATAATCGAACTTATCTGCAATATATTTCACATACACTTGTTTTAAAATCTTCTGCAAATCATATCGTAGCTTGTTTATACATTATAAACATTAGATAATTACATTCGTAGTTATTTATCTAAGTTCATTGATTTACTAATTTTTATTAATTGTATGCAATTATAAGTTTTTTCTTTACACGATGTAATATTTAACAACACAGTTAAGGTTTAACCATGGCACCTAAAAACTGAAATTTTTATCTTTAAATATACAAAGCTAAGTAGTTAAATATTTATTAAATTTCTAACCTTCCTGTTATTGATGGTAGGTTACATTACTATAAAAAAGTCATTATTATGCACGTAATAGTTTTCTAACAAACCTTTAGATAAAATTATCTAAAAATGTTATTTTTTTCATTTATTTATTTATTTAATTCAGCATTATTAAATTATAATACAATAATAATTATTACGGAAATCTAAAATTTAGGAGAAGGAACAGCGAATTGTTAGCGATCAGAAGTGTATACAAATTTACAAAATAGATAGGTAATACGTATGGTTCCATATTCCAATACAATACATTTGTATTTCTGAATAACAATTTATTATCATATGAATTAAGTATTTTTTTTTTCAAGTATTTATTCGGTCGGATATATTTCATTCAACTACGCTTATAAAGTTTATTTTTCTACATGTATGCCGTGTATAAAACATTATGTCAACAACGATTCTCGATTCAAACATACCATGTTTAATAAAAATAATGATGAACAGTCTCAATATATTCATCGTTCTTATTTTAGTTCGTAAACTTAGTTTGACCAAACTGATTTCATTTTTAACAAATTTACCAAGGAATTGTGCACATAAAAATAACTAAAATTTAAATAGTAGTTGAACTAAAAAATAAAATTGAAAAATTAAAATATTTTAATTCATAACATTTTATTTCAAATGAAAACAAATATATCACTTGTTTAACATATTAAATAATATAATAATAATTATATAATAGCAGTTATTCTATTATATTGCACTTCATTGAACATTGAAAATATTTGTGTGCGTACATGTATTAATTTTGACATAATCTGTATATATTCTAATTTATCGTAACGCATAAAGTAACAGGTGTTTATTGTGTTTCATTTAATTTAAATTTCATTAACATAACAAATGGATTAACTGCAAGCTGTGAAATATACATATTGTATAATATATTTATTCGATTTTCAATATGTAAATGAGTAAGTAATGAGTCAATTTTGAATCTACCCAAAACACATTTTATGGTATCCGTATATGCTCCCAAGCTACAGTAGTAACTATATTATTAATAATTTCTATCTAAATAATAAATTAAAAATCATTTATAACTTTTATTATTTGGCATTAAAATTAATATGAATTATTTATTAATTTTACTATATTTTTTTGTAAAAAGTTGATTATTATTCAAAACTAAATAAGCCGTTCGCAAAATATTTAATTAACTATTTTATATTACACTTTCAAAAATATATAGTTTTATTATTCAAGGATATATTCTACAGTAATATTTGTGTTATTATACATATTAGTATCATTACACTTAATTAAAATATTTAATGTATTTAATAAATATCTATTATAAATATATATTAGATAAAATATATCTCATTAAAGATAACCTAAGTATTATAACACCGGCTTTTGGTCCTGTTATAAAACATATTCAGATGTATCAATGATTTTAATAATAGAATTTAACCATATAAATAATTCATTATTTTTTCAATTAGTTTTTGATAAACGATCAAATTTCTTTATTTACGGTTATAAACTGTTCTAATGGGGATAATAAAAATATCAAAAGTTTATTTGGTCGATATCATTTTGAACTTTAAATGAAATTATTTAATTTTTGTACCTACTAATAAACATTTATATACAATTTATAAGCCAATTTAAAGTCTAGTATTTTTTCATAAAATATTTATAAATATTCAAAATTATAATTAATTCAATAGTAGGTATATATAATTATAATGAATTATTTTATATGTAGGATACTCATTATATTGTAATGTCTCTAACTCTCAGCATCGTATCAATAAGTTTTAGGTTAGATAACTTTCATTTTCTGTTTTTAAAAATAACCTTTGTGAACTAAATTTTGTCTTGTGATTTGTATTTTAAAAACATTTTTTTTATTTTTTTACTTGATTTGTAATACACGATACATCATACATATTGTATTAGAAAAAAATAGTAGGTACTTTGAAAGTTTTAAATCAACTAACCAAAAAATACACAAATTTTTTCTATAGATAATTGAGAGTAAATAAAATCACGTTTTTATAATTTTTTTTACCAACAAACATAGTTATTATTAACAATTAAGCTACTAGATAATTTTTCAGAAAGAAAATCACTTTGTAATTTATTTAAAGGAAGTAGTGTGTTTAGCATAATTCTCTCTAGCTCTATAATTTAAAATTTAAAAAAAAATATTATGAAACGCATTTATTAAATAATTCATTTTGTAATTATTTAAACTATTATACGATAACAGCAACAAATTATAGTCTTGATAATTTATTATAAAAATACAACATTAAAAATGATATGGAATGCGAAAGAAATAAAAAAAATCATAAAGTTGTTATCATACTTCAAAAGCTATTAAAACTAAAATACAATTCACCTAAAAAGAAACATCTAGTTCTTTGAGTTAGGCATTAATATTTCCATTGTTCATAATACAATTTTATCTTGAAAACTTTTTTTATTTTATTTGTAAAATAACATGTAAGGTCATAAAAAAAATAATTTATTCTAATATAACAACAAAACTAGTTAACATGTATTTTATCTTCAATAACCTATAAACCAAGGGAAAAAAAATTTTATTAGTTACCACAATTAATTTTTATTTTTATTATTAAACGTAACAAAAAAAAAAAAAAATACTTAATTAGAATAAATAAATAAAGTCAGTACATTACCAAAACATGTTTTTTCAAAATATCTCCGTTACAAATATACTTTATATTTTGAAATAATACGGTAAGTCGAAACATCATTTTTATTTTTATAAAATAAGGGATAATATTGAGGATATGTTGATACACAGGAAATGAGAGTGAACCAGTAAAATCAAGTATGTTTAAGTTATAAAATTTTTTTTAAACACAAAATATACTTATATTTTTCATAGATTATGAATATTATAATATTGCATTCATTTAAAAATAAGTATAGCAGATAAATTCTTATTTTATATATTTTTTATTTTAAACTGAATTTCTTATTTATAGTTCATTTTCACTAAATTCAAAATTATACATTCGTTATTTTAATAATATAAAAAATACTTTAGGGAATTTAGGGTTATGTAACACAAAAAATTAAAAGTGCCAATATCATTTTTTTTACGATAAAAAAATCTTAATATATTACATTTGGAAGTATTGAAAAATTCGGTGGAATTAAATTTTTAAGTATCTAGGTATACTATGAGTTTTGAAAGTGAACAATATAGAGTTAAATTTATAACATGATTTTATTGCCATATTTTATAAATCATTAAGATAATTTAAAAACAAGAACGCATTGGTGTTTTGTTATTATTATAATTTATGAATCATACAATGAGGTTTTCTAAAAAACAATTCTTAATAAATATAATATTTTTGAAACAAAATTAAGCTTATTGTTTTTAAAATTTGTATAATATAAATAAATAATTTAGTATAAGCCTTTGTATATTTTTGAATGTATCAATAAAAACACAAAACATAGCAATCATAGTTAATGAATATGTAATTAATCTAATAACACTGTTAATAGTCTTCAGTTAGTATATAACGAAAAATGTATGATTCTATAACATTTTTTTTTGATAATATACTATAAGTATATGATCTATATATATACATTTTTATCATACTAAGTTTTAATATACAATATATAACAATTTTAAAATTAATATTTGTTATAGAAAACTAAATGATAATTATTTTTAAGTATTATCTACATAATAATATCTATAATATTATGTATATTAAAAGTTAAGCCAATTTATTTTCAAAATAAAATATTCTTAGATATGATCACGCTAAAAAAAAATTAATGTGTACAAAACATATATAATACGCAATACTTATAGTTAAAAACTTTAATGTTAAAGTTTGATGAGTAATAGAAACTCTGTATTTACTTTGGTAATACTAACAAGTTACGAATATCATGATATATAGCTTAACTAATAAATATAGAAGATCAAATATAAATTAAACAAACCCTTAGGCTATTTGATTTTAATAATATCTTAAAATATACAATATATTATATATTTATATAATATCATAAATATTTTAATTTAATTTATATTTGTAATTTTATCGTTAAAACTAATACATCATCATTGTGTGAATTTCCTTTCTACTGCTAAAATCGTGAAATAAGTGATTTTTTATATTACCTATAAAAAAATTAAAAAAACGTAAACAACTATTAGAAAGACAAATAAAATAATTTCGTTTGCAGTTACAATCTATAACGATTAAAAAATAAAAATTCTATTACTATATTAAATATCAAATAAGTACTACGAATAAAAAATAAAATAGTTCTTCGACAGTTTTATGGATGTTTCTGAAAACATTGAAAGTTAGTACAGTTCCTACATTGATTAGCACGTTCATAAGCCAAATGTGTGAAATAATTTAATATTTATACGAGATTATAGTTTATGGCTTTTAAATTGTAATTTCCTTTATGTCTATATAAAAAGTATTCAAAAATATGAATGCACAAAATAATTTCATAAAATTAAACAAGTTAAATTGTTAAAAAAACATACCGTCATATGCAAAAAATAATAGGATTGAGTCTTATTTTTTTAAATAAAAATCTTTAAACAAAGTTATCTTTATATTATGGCAAATAAACCTACTGTTTTATTTAAATTAATGTATTCAGAGGAATATTCTAAGTCCCAAATTCGTTTATTAATAAAGAGTATAGTTTAAAACATAATATAGTTTCCATAAATATATAAATTATAAGTATTGTGAACGTACACAAAGTAACTCCAGTAAGTACACGAACTGCATATTATCATTTAAGTAAATTACCTATAAATATTTTATTATCAACGTAATATGTTTAAAATAACATAATTATGATAATAAAAATTTATTCTAACTATAGTAACTAGGTAGTAGGTATGAACAATAATTAATAGTTAGGGTTAGCTGGGTTAATTGAGTTAGCTGGGAATGGACAAATATCAGAAAAATAATAAATAAAATACATCGAAAGTTTTCACAACAAATTGATAAACAATATATTTAAAATTAAAAAATGTAATAGTAGTAACTGTTCACTGGACAACGGGCAATACTTAATATTACGTAAGTAATCATTTAAGGGTGAGTTTTTTAAAAGTGAATATTATAAAATATACCAAAATATTTTTAAATTTTATTCTAAAATGTCTATAACAACATATATTATTATAATAATTATATGTATATAATTATAAGATAAAATATATTAATTATACATAATACGAATATATTATACTTTTTAATAAAGTGGTTAAAAGTTTAAGATGTGTATGATATTAAAATTGGTCAAATAGAATTAGTTTTAAGATTAAAATTTTCAATGATAATAATATTATTTTAGAACCGCTGTTATCAAAATAATCTATTTCTGATGAATGGCAACGTGTGTCGTATACACAGAGAATATTGAACAAAGCATATTATTGTGTTCTACTTAATTTTTTACGTGCTTTGATGTTTTTAATCTAATAAAACAATTATTATCGTGAATAGACTAGTGTCATACTCTACACTCAACATGTAACCCGTGTCGCCAGCAACTCACCAAACGTTTTTATGTAGCACAAAAATAAAAAGTATATATTAACAATTAGTTTTTTTTTTTTTTATACAATATTTATACATTTATTTTTAATCTTATTAAATCTTCCCATTCCTCACTTAGTATCCAATAATTACTATGTTGTGGTCCGGGTAACTTAATAAAAATACGTATCTGATGCCCAAGTGCAAATAATAGTATGATTTCTGAGGTATAGATAATATTAAATAAAACTGGTACTACCACAATACATAACATCCGAAATATTGAGTAGAATGTTTTGAAATATTTCCTATCTAATGCTGAATGTGAACCTAAAATTATTTCTGAAATGTAGTTATGATGCTAATCATTATAAATAAATGTATAATAGTACTAATAGTATAGACTTTATTGTATTGATAAATTCTTTTGCTGCTTATTCGTACCAAAGCAATTATATTTGCTCATATTATAATAAATAAAACAGTGTGGTTACACCACACGTCTTTTGACTTTCCTGAAACTTAAGAAGATAATCTTATGGGAGATTCTTTTGAATTATCCGTATAAGTATCGACAAGAAAAAAATGTTAAAATTTATAGTTTTATTCAAATAATAGTAAAATCTCGTCTCGATAGATAATGTTTCAAAATATTAGAATGGGATATTTAAAAAAACAGAGATTATGCACAGATTTGACGATTTAGCGTGTATAAAAGAAATAATAGAGGAATTACATATATATATTACAGTTAAAATATTGAATTCCATTATTTTATGAAATAAATGGGTAGTTAATGAATTGCCTACGGATGTTAGTTAAAGTATGGAATTATACGTAAAAATTATACATTAACGAGTTGTTTCATAGAATATTTAGTTATTCTATACAGTTTTAGTTTGATATTTGCTTAAGTATAAAATACATTAAAATTTAAAATATATTATAATATTTTATTTATTTTAAATGTAATTAATTATTTATTTGTGCACGAAAGTCTATCGTGACATTTAGAGTTACGCGGTACTTCTTTTTTTCTACAAAAACACAGCTTTGTATTACATGTTTTGGTACAAGTGCATTTAAAGAAACGCTGGCCAGTTCCCAGTGATTGCACAGTCACCACAGATCTTATTATAACACTTTCATTTGAAACAGATTCCACAGCTAACAAATTTTCTGGAGATACTGTAAACTGAGATCGAAAATACAGCTTTTTTAACACTCCTGTAATATTATAACGTGTAATTAAGTATCAAATAATTCAAAACAATTTGTATTATTTAAATTTATTTTACTATCACTCATCCAAGCTGATAAAACCCATCGTAAAACTATTATTAAGCTTTATACCAATATTATTGATAATCTTAATAATAACGTTATAATCTTATCAATCTTATTTATTACTTTGCTGGACAGTAAAATAACAATATTGTATGATATTATTTATATTGTATTATATTTTATATATGCATGATATTTTGTACGATTTAACATATTAACAAAGTGATGCCAGGGAATGTATAAAATATTTGGTTAAAGTATAAATTATATACATTGCCTACACGTTTTAGTTATTTTATAAATTACCTAGTTATTACATAGACTAAATGATTTAACACTTTAACTGTAACATATATATACATACAAAACTATATATGTAATATATCCCAATGTTGAATTATTCAAATTTAGGTAAAAGTTTTGCTCCATTTGGTCATAAATATAGATAAACTAAGAACTAATCTAATATTCAAAATTAGATTATTTTTTTTATTACTGTATCAATATTAAAACTAGTAATAACATCGATCCAATATTCATAAGAAGGCTTTTAATGTAACTGGATTCTAGCCTTTTATGAAAATATTTAAATTACTATGAAAAGCTTTTCGAAAAGACGAAAATATTTTTTGTAGTCTCAAACGTGTTACACCGCTCTAATAAATTTAGTATGACATATTATTATAAAACAAATGAGCTAATAATGTAGAATGTAGATGGACATTTTTGCTTCAAAATTAGATAATTATCTAAAATTCTGAACACCTGTCCTGGGTATCTACTTATTTTATTTTTAAATATATTTTCAAGGGCATCGCCCATTTGCACCAAAAAAAACTAGTTCGTTTTGGGTACAGCCCATTTGTGCCAAAATAAAAAAGGTATGTTTTTTTCGATGGTCCATTTGCACCAAATTCACCTGATATAATTATAATGAAGTAGTATATTTTTTTTCTCAAGTAATTATAATAATAATTAATACAATTTTATTTAAATCATAGTAAATAGTACGAATTTTTTTTTAAATAAGTTATTAAATTAATCATAATAAAATATAAATAAATACATCATACATATCATCATAATCTTTATTGTACCTACCAAATTAAATATAACTATTAGTACATAACGTGTTAATTTTTCGTTTTTATAATTCTCAATTGCTTTTAAAGTTATTTTTTTAATCTTGTTTTAACTTGTACAATCATACTACGATCGTTTTATTGACGAAGAACGGTACCTTTATTCGATAATTGAAAACCTACATGGTACAACATAATAAGACTGATATAAAATTTGTTATCAATTTTTCTACACAAACACAATAAAAGCTTTAAAATCTATAGACTTATAAAAATAACTTTATGATACGTAACAAACATGGCGTCTTTTAAATAAATGAATTAACCAAGGTATTAATGTAAAATTTTTACGCAGGTAAGTTTGGCGCAAATGGGCTGTCGGAAAATAAATACCTTTTGTATTTTGGCACAAATGTGCTGTTCCCAAAAGAATAAATATTTTTTTGGCGCAAATGAGTAACCCCCATTTTCAATATACACTTTTAAAATTATGAATTTTTTAAATAGTAGTTTTGAATATGGTTTTAGTTTAAGATAGTTTACGGTACATTAACCGATATTGCCCAATGAACAAGACCGTTATGCACACTCTTGCATCTCTTCGACCTCAACGGTTTCAGTATTACTATATAATTTTTATTTCTTGTAATCTCAGTTGTATTATATTGAAAACGCGTTGATTGTTTGAATTGTCCAGTGATTCATCGACAAACTTAAAGATTTTTTAATAAACATTATAAATTCATATATTACATTGTATAAAACTAGTATAGAAAAATAAACATTAAAAAAAATAGTTGAACTAACTAAACCATTAATTATGTAGAAGTTTGAACATTTTTATTGTGTTAACTTAAATTGGTTTATTATTATTTTTTCGATTAAATTTTACAAATGAAAAATAGATATAATATACCAGTTACCAATATTTTTAAAAGATAATTATGTACGGGGTTTTTCACAGTTTAGACATTTATGTATATTTGTAAAGTTATTTAAAACTACAAACTTATTATAAGCCATTGTTTTTTTTGTTATGATAAAGTATTTAATATTTATAATACCTAGTAGTTATTATTGAACTTTTAATGTTTCCGTTAAACGCTTCATATTTTTGCAATGTTTTGAACTCTTTCCTGTAATATTTTAACCCTTATTATTTCCAATAAGCATAATTAATAGTGAAATTTTTGTTATATTTTTGTTTCTGTTATTGTTGAATGCACAGGTTTTAAAACAATTTATTTTGTATCACTTAAAAGTTGCATATACGAGTTTATATTGGATACAACGCCTATGCTAAAAACTCGGACTAATTTTTAATGTAGTATTTATAAAATAAGCACACTTAAACAAATTAAATGAATATTGTTAAAAATAAATATTTTTTTATTTAACAGAAATATATTTATATACTTGTATTTTGTATTTAATAATATTAATTAAATATAAATAGTATACTATATAGGTATATTATAAATTATGTATAATTAGAATTTTTGAGTAATACAATTTATAAATTTTCCAAGAAGAAATCTATAAAACAAATTTAGTTATAGGTATATATGATACTCATTCAGTCACATAAAAATAAAACTATTTTACTTAATAAGTGCTTTTTTAACAAAACATTTTTATCCATTTCCAATTAAATTTCATATTTTTCGCAGCGTTTTCCACATTTTATAATCCATATCCCACGACTGACTACATAAAAATTGAATTTTTTTGTTAGTCTATGTAAACTATAAATCAATATGTTCTACGCACAATGTATAGAATCTATCCTCAATGTAAATAACAATAAATGTATACGTCATTATATAATAAATTACAATAAAATAAATATAGTGATTGATCCTTAATAATATATAAAATCGTATTAAATATAACTCAGAAAGTCAGGATAACATCTGACATTTATATTCTGAAGATTGTAATTTATAGGGTTATCTTCTTTTTATTACTATAAAATAAAATAAAATGTTTTTATTTAAAAAGATAAAACAATATACCAAATACTAATAACCTAATGAAATATAAATTAAATTGTTATATCAATAAACAAAATGTAATATGTGACAAATTTACTCATGTTCTACATTATTTAAATTAACAGATTTAAACCTAAAAGTTTGAAAACTATAACGTTGATTATAAAAAGTATCATAAAAACTTGATCGAAATATATTTAAACAATTATTCTGTTAATTAATACATTATGACTGTCAACGTGTGCATACTATACTAGTGTATAAAGTATAACAATAGGTAGCGAATAATTACAGTAATTTTAATGAATAAGCAATTTAAATATGTGTAGGAATATAGGATACTAAACAAACACGATGACTATTTGCAAACATACATTATAATTTATATTTTAATGATACAACGACCTACTCATTGTTGGGACAATTTAATCTGACCTAGCGACGAAATTTAATCAAACATTTTGAAGCTCTTGTATACAAATAATAAGGACTCCAATTTTTAATTAAATTCAACTAAAACTATGAATATTAGTACGCTATTTAGAATTACGGACTACAGTATCGCATGCATATAAGTTGTCGGTAAATCGAGTTATTTGTCGGTCGTAGTTAAAAAAGGCATACAAACAAATTCATGTTTTGAAGTTTTGAACGACAACATTTTATAACTCGATAACGATGTTTAAAGGTAGTATCTGAAACGTGTTTAGGACGAGGGAAAAGGTCGTTTTAAGCAAATTACATAGTGTTTCATAGCGATTAATGAAAAAGAAGTGGAAGGACATTTCTACGGACCCTCAGTAAGGCCATTTTGAGTTCTTGAATATAGAGTGCCTATTCGCTACGCTCATATACCGTCATTATGGCACAATTTCATATACTTCAATAATGGGGTGAACTGTTTGCGCCTGAATACCGTGTTTTCGCCTGCATAGAAAAATCTCAATTGCGCGTAATAAATTAATTAAATAACGTTAAAATAATTGTTTGTATCCAGTAATATTAAAAATCAATAAATTCAACAACTAACGTCTCTCGTCTCACTTTTATCAGACTTCGAACCAACAGAATAAAATATATTGTAATTATTCTGACTTGGCAAAGGATTCGATTTTTTAATTTAAATTTAAAATTAATACTGTCAACAGTATCTTGCAAGTATATTTTTATTTTTGTCATTTTTGAAAAAACATAAATACGTATTTGAGTGAAGCCAACAACTGTCTAAATAGCGTTTGAGAAAATGAATCATTTGAGTATTGTCATATCATGGTAATAAAAATTATTTATAACTAAGTTAGGTATGTTATAGATGAGTATGCATGATGTATTTTTTACATCTCACAATAGATGAAGAAATTAAGGTTCCGACGTCACTGCCCCAACTTCATTGATTTGTAATATTACTAGGTGCAAACAAGTATTTTAACGTTATTTTATTTTATTAAGCACAATCGGGGTTTTCCTATATAGATGTAAATACAATTTTTAGATGTTAATAAGGCCCTTTTCTCCATATTTCTATCGTTTGAAAATCTAATCGAATGTTTTGAAGAAATTATTGAGACTAACGCATGTAATTTCCTCATACAAGAATTGAGATATTGGCAATAAAGTACGAGCAACATATATTCACATATTCTGTTTATTTGGGATATTTTGTGGAGTAAACTGTACACAAAAATATTAACTACTGTACACAGTGTACACAATATGTTTAGTGTTATTGCGGGCTATAAATCGATAGGGCAAAATGTTATACAATCTCTTAAAGCGTATTACGACTCGGTAAAAACCACTAGACCGTTTCAAATTGTTATTAAAAATCTAAAACCATCTCTTCCGATGTAATAAAAAATATATTATTTCATCTAAAAAACATTGCAATACTTTATTTTTATTAAACACTGTCTTGGTAATTGTTTTTAATAACAGGAAAGTTAATTGAATGTCTAATAAAGTTTAATCACGTACCTATCCGACAAGCTGTAGAGCAATATCCAAGGAATATGACTTTTAAATGTAAATGTTTCGTCATAAACGTTTAATTCGTAAACGAGGAGTACCCGTAAACAAAACCATAATCTCTAGAATATTAATGTAAACGGGACAATGACCGATATCCAATGCATCTGAATATGCGCCGCCCAGAGAAGAGTGCTGATTCTCCGACCGAATAGTTTATCATATTATGTTTGAACGAGACGCTCGCTGAATCACTTTCGCGTGCTCAAGATATAACATGTTTACGTATAATAATATATGTATTTAGATAAGATTATATATTGTTGATACTGCGGCACATATTATTGTAATAATTATATTCAGCAACGAGACCAAGGCCCGCCGCCGCTGATACAGTCGTCAAGACGTCCATGACATTCGTAAAACGAGTTCAACGATTTGAAATTGTCATAATTGACTCGACAACAATGAAATGAAACAATGGATTTAGACGCAGCTTAATACTTGTACCTACTTCTTCTGGGTCATAGAAACCGAAATCTGAGAGTAACGCGAGGCGTTAATACCGAAATCGTTGCTGCCACAATGGATGACAGAATATCTACGATTATAACACAATAGCTTCCTAGGAAACTATTTTAATGAGTAATATCCGCTTTTAGTAATACCATATCTAGTTTCCCCTGTGTTACAAATACAAAATTATGAGTAATTGTTAACGCATACATACATCGTCTCCGATTCATTAGAGTCATAATTCGTACGTATACGTTTTGGGACTACTCATATTATAATACGTGTTAATGAATATTTGTTATTAATTCGAGTCATTCTATAATCGTTTTTATATTATTAAAAAAATAGCACAAAATTAAATACACAATCACTTTAAAAAAAAATTCTAATAACATTTTAAAGCATTTATCTCTTATTCATTCTGTCGTATAAAATCGTTTAGTGATAAATCTATTCAATGTGACGCAATAAAATTAAAACAACGTTAACAATACATATACAAAATGTAACAATACCTATTCACATTTTCTAATACAAAAAATATAAGAATCATATAGTGAGAAATCTTCGACTTTCGAGTAGTAACCGTTTATATTTATTTTTCATTTATATATTTCATGCACTGCTATACTTCACATTTTTCATATTTTCCGTCTAACTTCCCTTCAACAATGGCTATTTCCAATAATATAAATTTGATTCTTAACCTGATGAACGTCCGAAACCTTAACAACATATATCATTATTATATCTGTTAGTCTTTCAACAGTTTATCAAATATATTTAAAAAAATAAATAATAATAATAATAATACTCTAAACAACCAAAAATCATAAAATAACAAATTGCAAATAATTATAAACTTATTTAATTTCGCTATTATATCCTAATAAATTAAACTGCATGTTGATCTTACGGGTATTTAGAAACTTTTTATTTAATTTAACATTTATTTTTAACACCAAACAAAATAATAACTTATAGTTCAGACAATTTACTTAAAGACGAATTTAAGCTAGTTGGGGGTGGTTGGAGTGACACCCCCCTAATCTACAACAATATTAGACTCGGTAAATTTGTTTGACAATACCCCTCCCCCAGTCCGTTATAATTTTAAGACCATCTCTATACAAATCTTGTCACAAAAATTATTATGCTTTGCTTAAAAATTAAAAAGTTATAGTAAATAATTTTTAATAAACTTTTTATATAACTACGACTTATCAAATTAGGCTATATTATTATAATATAATTAATATTATCAATTGCTAATTATTTTGTAGAATATCATGGACACGTGATTACTGGTTATAATATAATATTATATTATATCCAGAACAATTCGAAATTATGTAATATAATATAGATGTGTATTACCATTACTAAGTACATACAATATAATAACGTGTATTGTAATTACTGTATACATAATATCATGTATAATCGTGACTTGATACTAAAATTTCTGAAACTTCCTACAAGCATTTAGTTTTCAACGTTAAGTTTCTAAAAGCAACAAATATCTTAACGGAAAACAGGATGAATACGAATAATAGCTGTACATATATATAAGCATTTTCAGCGTCTCCTATAATACCTATATATAGTTTGGTCTGCATCAAAGTGTCGAGACAATAAATCACGACCATAAATTATTGTTTTAATGTTACTAATTCTTCGAAACACTTAATTCAATCCCTTTTGAATAATATCCGTAGAAACTTAAACAGTACATATTATATCTTATGATTAGATCAACGAAAAAAAATAAAGGAAAATGGTGGTATATAAAATAAATGCTTATTGGAATTGAAACAGCTAAAACCCCTGCTTGATCTGTTTCATTTAAAATACGATCAATGTTGAATGTTTACTGGCAATTATGTTGTTGCGTCTCCTATTTTTGTAGATTGAGGATGGTTCAGATGAAGAATTTTCGATAAATTTCACATCGATCGTACAATGGCTGATAAGAATCATTTGCTTGGATAGTTTAAATAAAAGTCCATCAGATCTATTTATGGACAATTATTGCTACCAAAAGTAGTACAACTTCTTAGAAGGAAACTTTTATTACATTTTATAGGTTTATAGTCACAAAATAATTAAAGAAGTTTGTGATTTTTATACATTTTGTAAACATTTGAAGACAAAATAGTTACACAAATAATTATGCAAATGTATTTTCAATATTTTTTTAAATTAATATAAGAACAAATTATGTATAATTTTGTATTAGAATTTACAGCTTTTTTACCAATCTACCAATCTTAAATTGTTTTATCAATGTTTAAGAAAAAAATTCAAACATTAAAAATCCCATATAGGTACCTATCTTAAAATTATCCTTTATATTTTAATAATTCCAATGCTTATAAATATTATAATTTAAGAAATAATGGAATTTTTTAAAGTTCTATGGTTATTTTTATATCATGTCTAGATAATACTATTACAAATATTTGATAACAACTTCGATTCCCTCTATTTTTTTTTAAGATTATTTATAGCTTCGCTCTAAATATAAAAATTAAATTATCTGCAGTAGTATACTTTTAATTATAATTTAAAATTACCACAATATTAATATTTTCCTTCGGCATAGCCACGTACAAATTGCAAAAAATATGTTGTTCGCTGTTTTCTTTACAATCACCCAATATTTTTATAAAAACAAAATACCATAATTTTTATCAATAAGTATTTATTAAAAAAATGAGAACGAGATAAATAATAATATTAAACTTGTTAACACAAAAATGATCAATATAATAACATTTAATTTCAAATGAAAATTGTTCATCAATTATATTTATGTATCCACGCACATTGTACGTTAAAAGTATTTTTATTTCATTTGTTATTTTTTGTTTCGTGTCTCTATGACCCATGTATTCATGAATCTTTTCATATTTCAGTATACTTCAACGTTCATGCTTTAATAAAAAATCAACAAAAGTAATTAATGATAAGTATTAATTACAATAAAAAAAATAAACGTATAAAATATTAATCACAAACAAGAATGCCCATGTATAGATTTTAAAATAAAAATTATTATTAAAAACGGTATTTATATATAATATTATCCATCTGATTTATTTCAATGAGTTGTTCGTGACCAAATTTAATTAGAATTATGGCAATAATTTGAATAACGTGAAAACAGTAATTAGGTCATTTCTTTGTAGGGCTGTTCAGAGAGGGAGAGGCTGCAACGGAACCCATATTTTTAGCCTTACACATTATTCATTCGATGTTTGAACCTATCATTTCTATAATATTTTTTATTTATGAAATACATATCAATAATATAATTTTATTTCGTCTTTGTAGACTAGTCTGTTAAAATTGTTAAAACATAATCAGGCGATGTTTTCAGTTATAAAAAATTATAATAAATATAATTAAATATGACTTACTAATGTCTATTATTGTCATGTATCGGGGTGTCGAGTGCGAAGAAATAAGAGTAATGATAAAAATATCAACATTTTTTCATAGAAAATTCGTTATTGTTTGATAATCAAGATAGTCGATGACTATATGCTATTTATAGTAAATTAATAATAGATAATATTTACGTCGGAGCGGGGGCATACTAAGCATTAGTCTTTGTTATGGCTTATGAAAAAATACTCCATAATATAATTATACTATATAAGTACCTATAATTATAGAATAACACTAAAATTATTAGACCCGTTAAAATTTGAATTAAATCTAATACAATTATACCATTTATTATAATACTAAACAGTTTACTTTGATATAATCAATGGTAATACCTATGCAAATCAATTTACGAGATTTTATGTACTATATTTCAAACTTTTTATTATTTATAAGCATAATTTTTAACATTCCTGTGATTTACTGCATATAGGTAATAATTTTATGTATTGTAATGATTACCAAAATAAACTGTTATTACAGGACATTTTAATGACAAAAAAACTTATTTCTCTACAAATGAACAATTTATTGTGTTTAAACTAGTTTATGAATATAAACTGTAAATGTTAATAGTGATATTTTTAAATTAAAAAAAATTTATATTTATTACCTATAATACCCAAGATGTTATATTAAATAAAAATAGCTTTATTGAAATTAATATATTAGTATAAAAATATTTTGTTTGTTATATCATATTATGAAGGTCGAAAAAACTTTATATTAATCCAACCCTGATTCAGAAAAACTTCGGGACGACCCTGTTTATTGGGATTTAAATTTGTGTTATTTTTTTACGTATGTATAGTTTTTTGAAAAGTTAAGTATCTTCAAATGAATATTATTTTTTTGTTTTTTATATTCTGTCTGTTAGCTATTGACATCAGACATCTATTGAGTCAGGCATAACCTCAAAATATTAGCACTCATTTCGAGAAAATGAAAAAAAGGAACGGTTACTAAATGCATTGTACAGTTTTTGAAAGTTGAGTTTAAAACAATTTCATTAATTTTCGCATATTTGCTCAATTTCAATATTATTCAAAATAACATAAAGAAAGGTTAAAATATAGCTATTCGAAATTTCAATTCAATAGATACGTCTTATATATTTGCACTTAACATTATTAAGATAGATATAAAAGCTTTAGAATGTATTTAGTCACTTGTAACAATACCTTCCGCTGCACACTGACCTGTTTTAGATATTAAGCAATATAAAAGATTTCAGTGATTTTACACATTTAAAATGTTATACTTTATAAATTTGAGATAATACTAAAAAAAATAATCCCTTAGTTTAAGTGCTATAGCCATTGTGACAGTACCTAAACATAATAAAAGTACATAAATAGGATTAATAAATATTTTATATCGTGGTAGAAGTACTTGCAATAAAACATACGAGATAGCGACTGAATTACATAAGAAGATATAAATTTTAAAATGTACCTACACCTTTATCATAGCGGAAAATCAATATAACATAAGGACACAATTCCCTTAATATCACTAGAAAATTATTTTTTTTCTATCGTTTTATATGGTATATGTATCTTTCGAGGAAGTATGAAATAATATGTGTAACATTTATATTATAAATCATTTTAAAATATAGTTTAGCATGTTTGTAAGTTTGTAGTTTTTATAAGTGTTTTAACCATTATAAGGGAGCGAACGGTGATAATATATTTCATAATCTATAATTAAGATACAATATTTACACATACTAAGATAGTAGGATAAGATTTGGTGTGAAATCGAAAACCTTAGAATATTTAAACAGGTAGAAGATACCTTACTAAAAGGAAAGTATCGTAAGTATACGATGGTCATGTATATAACATTATATTAACCAACCCTCAGCCTTCAATAAATTAATCACATTACCCTTACGTTAAGTCCTGTGTATATTTAGTATTTACTCTAAATAATTCATAATGCATGAAAAAGAACCTAATGAAATCTTCATTATCCTACTATTTTAAATTAGTAATTCTCTCGGGAGGTCCTGTTAATTATTCGATATATTTTAAAATACGGTAAACATATCATTGATAGATATCTACGCAAATGGTTTTTGAGTATAACTATTTTATACTAATTATTTACTCGTTATAATTATTATAAATAGCAGAAATATCTAAATAAATAATGGTCAAGGTATCCATATCATGATTATTAATAAACTATAAATTCAATAAATTTAATTAGAATATCCCCTAAATAGTTATACCAGAATAATATTGCTAAACACATATTTGAAAAATATAACGCTATTTTAATTATTTGTGTTTTTGTTATAACGGTTAATTTTTATTTATTTTATAACATAATATCATATGCTATATAAATATTTCCGCTTTGGTTTATTCTATCAAAATGTGAACCGCAGTTCATTATTTTTTTTTTAATTATTATTAATGAAAATACAAGGTGCAACAATAATGAATTCTTAACTAAATAAAATATTCCTTAAGTAAGACTCATTTTATTATAAAAATGATGTATTCGTTATAAAATGCAATTATTATATAAATTTAATAAAAAGAAAAATGTATTTTTATGTCATTATTACACTTTCTGTAAATCCGATGATCTCAAAAACTCTTGGATAGACACAAAAATACAAAAACTTTATCCCTACTGAACAAAATACATTTAGCACAGTCCTATTTAACTAAGTTAAATGATTATTGTACTTCACTTGTCATAAGTAATAATATGGATTATGTCAAACGCTGTCGTTGCAATTCACTCATTTTTTTGACCCAAATTTAGTCCTCAGTAAATCTTCGGAATATGCGCTACATTTATTTTCAAGATAACCTTTATAGGTTCAATTTTATCATCAAACATAATAAATTATATCTTGATTCTCAATCTAGGTAAAATAGCAAAATTAATATTATCATGTACACATTTTTTAGTTTAATGTTTAATATATGTATAATATAAACATTATTAAAGTAACAACTTTTAATAGATCCTTAAATATTTGCAGTTATATGAATTTGAAAATGTAGACATTTTTAATTTTTTTAATATTTGATAAAATAAAAAAAATAATAATATTTGATAACTAGGTAATAATATAACTTATGACATTTCATATACCTGAAAAAAGGTAATATCTCATATAGCGCAGTTCTTTCGTTTTTACAAAATATACATGTTAATATTTTCTTCTATGTAGGTTGTCAACATAATAATAGTTAATGGCTTGAATCGTCGAACAATTGACTCTATATCCGGCACTGTAAAATGTAAAGTTGCCAATAATTTACTTGACTAAATTTAATATCCCTTACCATTTATCCATTATTATGTAAACTATATTTAAAAAAAAAATATGATGTGTAAAATCTAATGGTGACTGTTGCCAAACATTATGTTAAAAAAAAACAAAAAAAACTAAAAAGTTAATTATATATGTGTAATATGAAAATTAAACTTCAAATTAACCAAAAATTAAATTGTACATAAATCACTTTTTTTTGCTTTACAAAAATATAATTAAATTACATATTTACCTTATATAATAATATTTTACGTCATATCAATCAGATTATTAAATTCTGTATTAATCAACTAATAAATAAAACTATACTCCAATGCCATAATGTATTTTTTATTTTTACAATTCTCATTTACTAACTATCTATTGATTAAATTCAGACTTTTAAATAAATTATAAATTCAACTATAAAAATATACTATACATATTCTCATCATAAATTTGATTTCCTCTGTAGTTATGTATGTGTGAAAGAAATAATAAATTATATTATACTCAATATAATATTATATTATGTTTTATTTTAAGTTTAGCTTTCATTAATTAAATCAATTTAAACAATAGTCAATTTAAATTAAACAAGAAAAATAATTAAATACAGAGTACCTATAACTAGTAATAATTGTAACTTTAATAATTGACTTATATGTATAATCTAATAAATAGTAAGGTTGTTATGACTGGCAATAGAAATTCATCATAAGCTTGAAAATAATTCTGACTGCAGCTAAATCACCCAAACATTTTACGATACGACATACCTTTCTACTTCACTATATCCAAGTGACAAAACTATTTTAAATATCCACTACCCTTAATTGCGTTTTATTAAGAAGTATTTAAGATAATAATTTATTTTTTTTTTTTTTTAAGTGAAATATATTAAGTTTAGACATATTAGCATAATGTATCTAATACTAATATAGCACACTTTATCGATATATTGTTGTAATATAATATAGTAATTTAACTCGGGAAATAAAAAAAAACTATTTCGAAATGATAGAAATGTTTATAACAGAAAAGTTCTGTAGAGTTTGTATTCAACTTTAAATAATCTGAGTATCATATAATATTCCATATTATTAAAGGTATTTAAAAAAATGGCAAAGTATTTCACATGTGCACAATGACGCCAAGAATATAATTTTTACAATTGTAAATCACGTAGAACTCATAAAAATATATATTTTGAGTTATTACACTAATGTACTACATGCAGTGTGACATTATGTTTATATAATAACTAAAAAATAGTGAAAAATGTACCAATGTCCTGTATGACTACAGCTTCACACATAATATTCATTATGTTATTTATATTGTAATAGCTAATGAGACTAAAACACTTAAACTTACTTTCTAAATACGCGTTAATTACAATAATTTCTAAAACATGTGTAGTTTAGTGAAAGTATATAATTATTTACAAAAAAATATTTTTTTTAAAAACCATACGGTTTTAAATGTATAAAAATAATTAGATAGGTAATTTACATTCATAAAAACGCAACAGGTTACACCTATTTATAAATCTTATAAATAAAAAACTAAATATATATTATTTTTTATTTATTCTGGAGAATAAAATAAAATACAGATATCCTTTCATCCAATAATCTATTTCTACTTATGATTTGATTAGATGATCAATGGCATAAAAATAAATGTATGTATTATAATACGTATTTTTTCATCTCATTTATTTTTATCATTATACAAGTGTGAAATCATTACTATCGAACAATAACATTTGAATTATCAGGATAGACGCAATTACTAAGAAAACTGTGTTGGAGATTAAACTAATTGATGGGTATCCACCATACTCCCAAAATTTAGTACGATTTATAGATAAAAAAAATCAATAAAAAAACTACAATGCCAATTTATTATTGTTGACAAAAATGTTTAAAAAGTAGAATATTATATCTAGATACACGACTAAAAAAAAACTAAAAGCACTATAAAAGTAAAAAAATAGTACAAGCTAAATTTTATAAATTAGGTCAAAATGTGAGATAAAATGGTTTTACATAAACTTCTAAGTGTATAGGCTACAGATTAAAGGCATACAACTAACTATTGAGTATAAACTTTTTTAATCAGATGTTACTATGTTATGGTATTTAATCATCAAGTAAACCTACAAAAGTACACATTATATATACAGTAATAAAAATAAATAGCTTTAAAATAAATTTTAAAAAAATCATTAAATTATAAAATAATAGATATTAATTAATTAATTTGAATATCTAAGATCCAATGTAGATGATGTTAATGTTACCAGTCTATATATGAAATATATCTGAGAATTTTAAGTACCATTTCAGTATAAATTCCTCAGCTTTCAATTATTATTTTGGATGAATTGAATGTAATAACTATATTGGATTCAGAATAATATAATATTATGACGTATAATAACGATAAATATAATAATTAATAAGCAATGTTGCAAAAAAGTGTATTAATTGTTAATTAATGTTATTTTCAGAATTGTATGTATTTTGTGTGTCTTAACTGAAGAAAAATATAGGTTTATAACAGTGCAGGTTTTCGGCCAATATTTCGTGGGGCAGTACTATATACCGTGAACTTGCTGTATGTTTACCACGACGCTGGTGACCGCAATACACGCTTATATTGTTTTATTAGACTGTAGAAGGGATTTGCAGAAAGTACCGAAAGGGTTGAACGATAGAGTTTAGCAAAAAAAAGGTTGAGACCCACAACTCTACATCATTATATTATGACAAACTGATCCTTCATTCTTGTATACACAGTTTTAATATCTTACAGGATGATCAGTTACTTAAAATCATGATGATAAATAAAATAAATATATAACGACACAACTAGGATTAATTTTTTATAGTTATAAATAGTTGAAAACAAGGAATTTTAGTTAATAAGGAATATTTGTTCAATCTAATTATATCTAATCTAATATACATATAGTTTAAAAAAATTAGCTAGTGGAAGTATTACTATTTTCCTAAAACTCCTTTTAATAAATGCAAGTTATACATTTGTCTTATTTTTATTTTGATTTCGAAAGCAAAGTACATTGTTTTAATTGTCTCCAACATGCGATTTATTAAGGACAAACAATAATATTGAAGTCTGGAAAATGTATTTTTCGTATAAATAATTTATTAAAAATACGAAACCAATTATTTGTTTATTTGATGTACTGAAAAAAAAAATACAAAAAAAGCAATTACTTGAAGCTTGTCAACTAAAAAAAACAAGTTGGTAATTACGAAGAGATAATATCATAATATTAAATTATCAAATTCTATTGATACTTCAATAGGTGCAGATAATTTCTAATTAATAAATAATATAGTTGTCACTGATTACAATCGCACGGTTACATTTATTCCGAACTTGTAGGGTATTTTTTTAAATTATAGAGCTTTACTGATTCTGTTTGTTCAGTTTTTTAACATGAGAATAGAGATTAATAGTCATATAGCTTAGCAAAAAATAAATATAAGTGATAATATATAAGTAGGTTACACGTAACTCCTATTAAAATCTAATATCTCTTAAGCATATCATTAAACAAAAATTATTAAAATAAAACATTAAAACTATTCCAGATTTGAACATAATATATTATTCAATAATTATTTTTATAATGTATGTTGATTGTTTATATGGTTTTAAAATATATTGTCATGTAATAATTATTACTTCTTTGTTCTGTTGTTCTATAGGGGTTTTTAATCGTTTATAAATTAATTAATTATACATTAGGGAATGAGCATCGGCTCTTGATCACTACGTTTGGCAATACTCCTAAATTATTCCAACCACCTCAGATTATAATATTATCTAGAATAATGACATTTGAACAGTAAGCATAAAACATAACATCTACTATAAAAATTTTAAAAATATATTAAAAACGTAATTTTTTAAATAATGTTTGGTTGACGGTTGCCACTATAGAAATATTATAAAACACTGAATAATATTTTATGCATTTTTATTTTGTTTAAAAATGTTGATATTTGTTAAACACAAATACTAATGCAATTTAGATTCCAATTAGGAAACCTGAGCAATATATTTGAGCGAAAGCATTATACAGAAACCACCGAGCTTAATCAATTTGTCTATATTATAACGATCTCCTGAATAAATTATATTATTGTTATTATTATCTTATGTAAACTTATCCTACGATGCGCTTTAATCCGACCTAACGCGTACGATACACATTATAACATTGTTAAATTTTCCATTATATTCGCATTAAGTTTTCCTATTATTCAATAACGAACCACCGGAACAAGACGTTAAACACGAAGCTATGGTCTCTGAATTTTCGGTACTAGTAGGCGTTGTTCACGATTGTTCCTATCATAATTAATGTCAAATCGTCAACGTTATTGTTTTGTTTTTGTCGCTGGCGTTCTTCAAAAATGTAGCTCCGTTATCGTTTTCACCACGCATATGTACCTAGATGGGTGGTACGTCTTTAAAACGAGAATAACAATGGCTGGCACTCGATTGCAAGGAAAATAAATTCACCCGTTTTTTTTTTTTGTGTGTGTGTGCATAACGGTGTTACTCGTAATTCGCTGTATAATTTATACGATGTAATGAACAAAAGCGACGGGCAAACGCCAATATTAATATATATTTTGTAAATCGTCTCGATTCATCGAAAACGATCAAACCCCCTCATCTATCATTGTTCTTAAAACATTTATTCTTAGTTCGTTTTTATTATTATTATATATTTTTTAATTCATATTTAATACATTATATCACTGTCATAATTTGATTAAACACTTTCGAAGTATGATATTATTAATATAATATCTTTTCGAGCGTCTTTCAATTTGTCGATGCGTTCGTGGTGATAATATTATTATTAATGGCACACGTACAAAAACTTAAAAAATAAATAATAATAAAAATAAGTACACTGGTTTGATGAACGAGACAATTTATTATATTATACGAAGCGATATTCCTACGACGTTTATAACGATAAATGAGATATTATTACAAAATTATAGGTATATAATATAGATCATCTTCGGTCACATAAATTGCGAAGGGCGAGGTCCGCGTTCGTATTATTCGTGCTCAGTCTTCGAAAATTATATGGATACGCGTACAAGTCATTATAATTTGCCAGTCGCAAAAATGAAACAAAACAATTTAACGGAAAGGACGTACAGGAAGTATAATAATAATTACGCGAAATTATAGTTATTTTAAATGCGACGATCGTATTATCGCGCGTATACGTTTTACAAACTATATTATTATTATCACGACCGATATATACAATTATTATAGACTGTCATCAAACGAAACCTATATTAAACAACGCTATTTTTAAGGTACTAAATCTTAAAAAAAATTATCGTTTTCAATTATTTTACGGAATATTTGACAAATAAAGCTCTTATTTCAAACACAACCAATTATTAATTAAGTTTACAATTTACAGAAGCATTAATAATATTATTGACCGACAAGTTTGAAATATGAAATATTATATATATATATATTTGTGGTGTGCAAATTTGAATTCGAATGAATTTATTAGGCGTTCACCGCAATAATTGCTACGGATACTGGAATATGTGTGACACAAGAGAAAGGAGGATATCTCGAATTTACAATAATTATCTGCTTCACGTATACCACCTACAATATTGAATTTGGAAATACAGCTTACCGGGAAACTATTATAATTATTAATTTATATACATATTTATAAAATCGAGCTTATGGTAAACCTATTATATTTTATTAATTATTTTATTCCTACTTTAATGCGAAGTGAAAATGAGTGGCACGTGTACTTTTCAGTATTATTATACTTAAATAAATTGTCTTTCGGATATACCTACCGCACGAACAAAGGGAAAATACGTGTGGTATACTTATTTTAACAGGTTTGGTTTAAAATATAAACCACGTCATTAGAGAGAGTATAATATTTCGAACTTTAAACATTTTTACGAGTCTTTTGTTGTTAATTTACGCACTCGACAGTCGAGACACTGAGATCGTTTTATTCCTTCAAAAAAAATCACTTTAAAAAAAACATCGCAGCCACTAGTAAAACATAATGTTCAGTCGACCGTCTTAAATAATATGTTTACACATACCTACCTAAGACGGTTATCTGTAAAAGTATTTATTTATTATTTTTTTTTATTGTTATTATTTTATAAGTATACGTAGGTCGTACGTAAGTACACACACATATATATGAGTGACATATTTTAATGACAAAAGATCTGACGCGACGGAACGCTTAACCGACTAGTAATTTACTAGTCCATTTTTATATATTTTCTGTGTGTTACCTACAAATCATTACTGTATCACTTGTATAATATGACCTGTGTTAGATACCATGACAAAGGTTTAGATTTTAATATATTTATACAACTATAATTTTTATTTACTATATAAATATCACATATTATTCAATTTGATTTATTTTTAACTATAAATATATTAAATGAAAATTTGAACTTTTAGAATGATTAAGATTTAAGAGATAAAAATGTAATACAATGATTATAAAAATAAAATATATGGCTATTTTAGACGTACTAAATTACAAAATATGCAGATATCACTTATGAATAGAAGTTATATTAAAAAAATATAATATACCAATAAGGTTTGCAAATTATTATATGTAACAATAAATTAATAAATATATACATATATTAAAAAAAATATTTAAATATTTTAGAAAAATGGAATTATAGCGAAATAATGTGTATAACTATAAGCATGATGAAATATTTAACGTAAAGTACAGATACCTATGTCTCATCTGAAACGATCATAATTTATAATCTTTCGCTCAAATTAATTTATCAAGTCCCAATGAAAATATGTTAAAATCTAAGACGCAGTAATGAGGGAGTGTATCGTGTCACACTCATATAAAACATAATGTAATTTTAAGTCTAAACTCTATAGGACTATATATTTATATATTATTTACAGGACGTGACATTAAAACGGTCATGAGTGACTGTATCCATTCTCGTATAGTGTATATTATATTAATATATGCTAAATATTCTAAACCTATTCGACGACGATAAGGATAACAAAGACTACATCAATTTCCATTCGTTTATAAATATTCATGAGTTAAAGTAACATTATTTTTAAACATCCTAAAATAAGCTTAGAATAGTTTTTGGTTTAAAACTTTTATTCAAATTTGTCGTCGTAAAAATTTCTTGGGACAACGTGCCTTGCATTGTGCAACAACTAATATACCTCGTTCGAACAACTTAAAGACATTACGCGTTAAAATGTTACAATAAGTCCATCGTACATCTTAGCATATTGCTTTAGTGTTAATGTACACAAATTTATATAAAATGGAATATACTCAACACCGTGATACGGAAAAAGTTCTGTAGACTATAGATACTACATTTAGACAACATACTATAGCATGCGTACATTACCAGTTTTCTCTATTATTCAATTGCATTGTACGAAACAAATATAATTTAGTATAATATAATATGATAGTGCAAATATTAACGAATGAAATTAACAACACGTGGTAATATTATTTATTGTTATGTACAAAAAATTGTTGGTACTCACTTCTAAATTTAGTTATGACTTATGAATAACACAATTTATATCAAATTACCCATCTATAATATTTTATCATAAAATATAAATCATATCTACCTAATAACTATTATGAAATCATAATTTTTGATATCACTTCAATTAATGTAACTCAATTGATTTCAATGTAAGCTACACAATTGTTTATAAGCTTAGCATTTAATTTTGTTTCAATTATATTGCTCTGCATAATACATTAAGCTGTAGTATTGTATTATTTCTGGTAATATAAATGATAGATATTTTTCTAATACTGCTGTTATATGACGTTAGCGTGGTATTTATACGGAGCATTCAAAAAATAAATAAATACAAATTAAATAATAGGTACTGTATGTTTATTGAAATGTATATAGAAAACATATTATATTATTGCGTAAAAATAAATTATTAAAGAAAACCGGTGGTTCATTTTTTGAAAAATAAAAATGGTCCCACTAGTCACAGTAGCCACAGAATGCTTTTAATTAAATTAATTGCGTATCCATTCAATTTAAAAACAATTAAAATGTACAGTTTTTTTTTTTAATTTTATTTTGTTAATAAAATATTCGGCCGAGACTCGTAGAAAAAAAACTAAATTATCCAAATGTGTCCTCACATTAATTAAATAGTATACACCAGAGAAGTTGCTCTGCTATGTAATAGAATAGATATAAAAGGCACCTAGTCATTGATTAGGTCACAGCAATGGACATGTACAATTTTAACTCAACGATAAACCATTGTATTCGCGAATAAAATGCAAGAATATATTTCTAAGGATTTTCGTTATATGTTCATATAATAATGAATTAGCAAAAAAATTGATTTTATAACGTAAAAACTCCTAGTTTTACTCCAAAAAGTATACGAACCGCAGATCCGGTTTCCTAACAGAAACTGCTCTTAAAATAAAGATTAAAATATTTTTATTACACCAAAAGGTGGTGAAAGATACTAACAAAAAACCACTTATCACTTTATCATTATTTTAATCTCTACAGAATATCTAAAATAACATTGATTATAAATTTGTGTACAATTTAAATAAGGTTAAATGGGTTGGCCACGACCTTAATGAAGGATACAACAGCACTCGAGGACTAAAGAATGTTTTGATTTTTATATGATGATTAAAATTCAAAGGTATCATAGGTATCAACGTCTTTAGTACGGACGTATCATGATTTTCTTCCATAGTAATCACTACACTTTTATATGAATAATTAATTTTGCAGTGTACTCAGTAGCTATAGTCGAATTAATTACTTGATCATCGACGAAATAAAATCAAAAAACCTATTAGTTTGTTGTTATGTGCACCTAAATACAACATACATGCATACGGCATCTACACAGTTAAAATAATGGAACTTAGTTATTCATAAAGTAACTTATAAGTAAACTCATGAAAACACATTGTTTGCGAAATACGTTTATATAATATTCATATAAAATTAATATTAAACATTTGCATTTACAAGAACAAAGTAAGTATTCGTATACACAATTAATCATTTTGTTGTAATGAAATTGTACTCCAACAAATTTATCTCCACTCTGTTCAAGAATTATATACTTAATTAAAAGCTCTTTGTATAGCACAACAGTGAAATATTCAATTGTGGTACTATTATACGGATTATTCATTTCGAAAATCGTAATATTCCATTTCTCAAAAAGTTCGTTATCGTCAAAACTGACGTTGAAATTTTCTTTAAGAAATTCAATTTCAAATCCCATTAAATGTTGTTAATTTGAAAAGATTTTTTCCTTGTTTTGATGAAACAAAAAAAAAGAACGAAGCTGTGAAAAAAGTCATAGGTATCCATTAAACAAAAAAATAATATCAAGTTTATAAACATTATATAAATTACTGTTTTCAATATGCTGGTTTTAATATTTTAAATTTAAGAAAGGTAAATGTTATCGATTTTCTATATCTATATTTTAAATTTTCAATAATAATATTTGATGAGGACAAATATATTTACGTTACTGAAAAAAAAACGACCACAATAATTTTTATTGATTTTTTATAGAATGTTATACGTTTATATCTTGCCGTTGACGTCAACAATATCCAATGATAAATAACTTCTTCTTCACAACCCAAGTCAAAAAGTTCTCATAAAAATAAAAATTTTTCCGTCAATATTATTATATATATTTTTCGGTTTACTAGCTGCTGTAACCTTTACAAAGTCTTCGAGAAACCACATTTCAACATATTGCAAACACTTTAACGAATACGAAACATCATATATAAAAAAAGAAAATTAGTTTCTGCAGATTTCATTTACTCAGCCATTACTATAATAAGATATGAATACTATACCTTTAGTATGTGGGTTTATTTTCTATAAAAACTTATTGATACTTCTGAAAAAAATATACTTTGATTCAATACAACCTCAATTGGGCTTTCCAAAATATTAAACTACCATATTCGAGACTTTGTACCCGAAAAGTATACGCAAAGAGATACTGATGGAAAATTTAACTTTTACGTTAATTTTTCAAGTATAAACTGCAAAGTATAGTTTTTATTGATTATCACTAGTATACCAGACTATTTTGGGAAAAATCTCAAAATTCATAAATTGTATTCTGAACCTACGTGTGATTTTTATATTAATTAATAATCAGAAATCGTTTATATTTATTTCATTACATATACGTCGGTTGCATGTCACGGGTCACGTGTTTTTAAAACTTATTCAAATTAATTTTTATGAAGTAATTTATAATAAAACAAAAAGTTTCAATTAAAAATTGTTCATCACTACGCATTATTGTCGTTCATTACTTAGTACTCTATAAGCAAGTATTTTATATTATTTCTAATTAATAATGAAAAGTAACATTTGAATGTATTTTTTTTTTTTTTATCTCAAACGATGAAAAATATTATTAATATTATTTTATGTTTTCTCATTAATTACTCATGGTTATACGCACAAATTATTACTATATATATATATATATATCGTCACTGTTCAATAAACGTATCGTTTTCACCATATAGGCGGAGCTCAGCGTATCACACCAACACAATCTGCGAGTACATTGCTCACAAATGCGCGTTTTGAACGGAGGCGCTTTTTGTCAAAAATTAAAAAAAATGTGATTTACCCTAAATATAGCCGTATTAAAATTATTTTCACAACATTATTCTTGTTATCTGTGTATACGACTCGAACCACATATTACACGTAATTAACGTCGCACGCCCGAGTGATCCGTTTACCCGCGACGGCCGCGAAACGATCTTTTTTGCACGGGTCGTGATGTTTTCAGCAAGCTCGGCGGAAATGTCATTTTATTTTATGAAGACCCACTACGTGACCCGCGCGGCGACGCGGCTGGCAAATTGATTGGAACGGATTTGCACGACCGTTACTACATAATAAACGCGTACGACTCGGTTTTCGGCCGAAACAAAACGGTACCGATAAAATGTATAATATAGTCCGCAGCTATAAAGGCGGTGTCCGGCGTTTGCAGGGGCTTTTGCGTGTCTATAGCCTGTCCACTCCGTTCTGTGAGCGATATAATCTCGTGAAACGTCTGAACGCCCACGGCATGCAGTTTCGCGTACCAAAATCTGAAAGGAAAAATAAATAGCCACCGGCCATAGTATATACGTATATATATGTGTGTGTGTGTGTGTGTGTGTGTGTGTGTGTGTGTGTGTGTGTGTGTGTGTATCAACTACGGTATAACTATATAAATTATCTACGTATATATAATAGTCGTACACTCACGCGCGTACGTATTTGCGCAATACGTATACGCAGCGGGACACGGTTCATTTACTTGTGTGTGTGTGTGTATATATATATATATATAATATTATTGTACACCGTGATGATCGCAGCCGAACATGTTTCCACACTCACGGAAGTCTATTTTGTCGAAATCGTTATTTTACCAGATCGATTTGAAAATCTGTTCTCGCGCAGCAGCAAAATACACATTACCTACGACATATATATACGCACTACGTAATATCCGGCCGGAGCGCGTGTTTTCTATGGGAATACGTAAAGACGTAAATAAGTTTTCGAATGAATTCTTTTGCGATCTCACCCGCCTATTGGTATAGCGTGCCAACTCCGACAATAGGTATTTTGACACGAGTTCCCGGGAAACCCGATTATATTAAGGAGTTTTGTATTAAACGTATACAAAACAAATTTAAATGAAACATATATATTTGTATGCGTGTTTTTCACAGTATACCTTTTTCGTGAATCGCGGCCAATTTGTACTTCGTAGAATACCTAAGTGGATTTGGTCGCCACATATAATTATACGAAAATATATAATATTCGCAATACATTTTAGTGGAAAACGGTTTTGAAAAAAAATTCAAATAATATATAGATATAGTTTTTTTTATTTATTACTCACTTGTATAGTTATTCTGACATAAAACGATAGCGTCCCTTTTCCGCGTATAACTAAAAAATATAAATTTAAATGAAAAAAAATCACGTTCGAATATATGTAATACGACTGGAAGTTTCAGTTTATTGTACAATTCGTGTTTGTATATTGTGGATAACAAGTGTATCATGTCTAATTTATTTTAAATTCTAATTAACACTCATAATAATAAGATAAACGATAATTAATTAATATTATTTATATATCTCCATTTTCATTATAATTGATTCTCTTTTAAATTTTTCGAGTTTGATCATCATTAAATTCATATTCAATCCATTGTTAAAAACTTAAAAATATTTGAAATATTTCCAAATTGTACACAAATTATATTTAAATAATACTATTAAATCTATATTATTTGAATTTTACAATATTTGCCACGTCACAACAAAATTATAAGGAACGGTTAACGTCTAACATTGTTGAATTAATTATTACAGTGAGTATGAACTATAGAATATTAGTTATAAACAATAATCAACATATTTGCTCTATTCAAACACGAAATTAAAAATATACAAAATTATATTTTAATAATCAGTAATTCAATCACCTATTTTATGATTATAATAATAAGTTAGTATCCTGCTAGCCATTGACGAAACGAACTCTTCTAATGAAATAATTTACCAAATCCATATCATTACTTCGTCTCAAAAATCAATCGAATTCATGTGGGTTCCCTCACATACGGGCATCCCAGAAAATGAAAAACGGATACACTAGTAAACGAGGCAATCACCTCAATCTCATCCTCATCACACTTCCATACCAAGCCATTAAAAGAAGTATAAACATACATATTACTAGTATGTGGCAAACATTCTGGGATGCAATACTAACATCTAATAAACTTAAATAAATGAAAAAGAAAATTACTAATGGAAGATTTAGCTCAATGTCCCTAGACGTTCTGAAATTATTAACACAAGAACAAAAATCGGTCATATCAATCTCACTCACATACATATTATAAAATATGAAGAACAACCTCTCTGTAGCCAATGCAATGAACCACTCTCAATCAAGCACATAGTTTTTAATTGTCTGTTATTCTCCAACGCAAGAAACATCCTCAATCAACCTTCATCGATAGAGGAGCACTCACTATAAAAGAACACAACACTCGCCGGATCCATAGATTCTTCAAATTTATCGGCATCGACATAAAAATTTAATATCAAGACTAAACCATATACAACATACAAAAAATGTAATCCTGTATAATAATGTAAAAATGACTTATCCCTTAGTCATGTAATTTCTCACTATAACTAAATTATCTACTAACAGTATTGTTAACACAATCTCAGGCTGATGAACTAGTTGTTGAAACCTTTATTTTTAATAATAAAATAAATAAATAACAAGTTAATAATAATTACAATTATAATAATTTTTTAAATTATTGTAGTTTAATATTTTTTTTTATATATATATATACCTGTATAACTAAAAAATTAAAAGAATATACATATCATATTCAAAACTACTTCAGTTTAAAATAATTAAACGACTATATTATAATATTTGATAAATTCAATTAAAATTTAAAAGACTATTACTTTAAAGTCTAACACTTGGAGTCGAAAATTTAATACTCAAATCAATCAATATCTTTGAACTAATAATGTAAGTTTTAGCCTTATAGGTATTTTATCAATAAAACTATTATTATCTTATTATCATAATATTCCGAACATTACTATCACTACTACTGTTATTAGTGTTATTACGTCTAGACAATATGGATTTTATATAAAATGACCATTATTTTCCATACATTTTGAATTCAAAACGCCAAACTAGGTACTTTGCATAATATCGTATTTTCAACTTTATTAAAAACATATTAATATAATAAACTCGTATTTTATTATTATAGTCTTATGCCATACACTCTTGGTAAAGGATTTGTTAATATTTTGTGTAAGGCTTAATTTTTAAATGGAATAGTTTAAAAACTGAGCAAAAGTAAAAATAAAAATAAAACGAAGACAATGATCCCGATTACGATGACATGAAGACGAGACGCATAAAGATAATAATTTATAGTAAATTATATTATCTACATCAACCACGCCCTGAGGAATAATTATTACCACCGCCCGTATATAAATATTGAGTACCAATTTTATACAATATTACTCGTACTAGTCGTACTTCCATTAAAGCATAATAACTGTTTTGAGTCTTGGCACTTTAAATTTAAATTATTGCTTTCCTGCTATATTATTTTGTAAGGCACTAAGTACAACGGTGTGCAGTAGCTATAATCACAACCGTCTGTAACTTACGGACACGCATTGAATATACCAGCAATGTAATAATTACATAATGTGAACCCAATTTGACAAGCGATATACATTGATTTATAGGATTCATGTGCCATGCGTTTGAATGGATTTTCGTGTTTCGAATATTTCGATCTCGACGACGTTAAGATATTATAGTAGGTGTTTAGTACTCAGTGCGAGATATAAAAAAAAATAAAAATTGCGTAAATGATAATGTCCTTTTATACATCTAGATTACAATAATGAACATAATCAGCACAAAATGCTCAAGTACTATATACAGAGTGTTCAATATGTTTGAAAACTATCATTAGGCTAATTGGAACTGATAACCGATAATATTATGATATTAAATATTTTACATATTATAAATGCACAGCAGTGTGCTATCTCTTATTGCTCCGTGTAGACATGTAGGTATTAAGAGATAGATATATACAGTAGTTGAGAGTTTCCACACTTTTTGACCACCTGGCATAATTAGTAATGTATCAAAGATGATTATAATATGTAGTGCCAATGTGAAAAATATATTTGGGGATTTTATTGTATAAATAACGGCATTTTACACAGTCGATATCAATATTTTTACCAACAAACTAAAAACAATAATGGAAATAAGTGAGAAGTGACTATATTATTATATTTTTGTTAAGGACTTATTTATCCGATCAAGTTCAATAAGTTAAGATATGACGTGACTCAATTTCACAAAGTATAAACGAATTCTCTGGTGTACGACAAGATATCACATATCTCTAATATTGTTTCTATTATTTAACAATTATTTAAGTCACATATCTTAACCATTGTTCGTTTTTATCATTTTCTGGTGACATATAATTTACATGATCAATAAATTATCAAAATAATTTGCAACGTGATCTAAATAAATGCAATCTATTATGCTAAAATAATGGTCTTAGTTTAAACAAATAACATTTCAAAGAAGTAAAAAAAAAAATTGATCATCAATATCTTATAAATATTTTTAAACTTGAAATTATAACAAAAATCAAAAATTTAGGATAAAGTTTTTCCAGCGTTTTAACATTAATTGTACATATAAATACAACATACAATAAGCCATTATATATACTTTGGTTCTTCAAACGTAGCTACTCGGAGTTTCACCATCTTATGCGCTTTCACTATTTATATTTTTCCCTTATCCGATCAATTCTATAATATAGGTCAATAATAAATTTGAAAACCACATCAAGATTATCTTATCAACAAATTATTAGAAACGACTACTAAGCTGTTGTCTTTGTATTTTAGCGTATATATCAACAAAACTGATGTAGTACTTAACACGCTGTCCATATAGATAATTCAATATCGAAACACTGGAATATATAAGAACATTTAATGACTGATGTTGTCTTTATGACCAACTAAATTCTAAATCAATTCTTTTGAAATATTATCTTTACCTAATTCTTTTAAATGTTTCAAATTACACATTAAGATCATCTTCTATATTTTATTATTCTACTCGCAAACAATTATTGTCATTTTTTCACAGGTAAACTGAATGTTAACATTTGGACATTTTCTATACATTTGTATTCTTTTTTTATTCTCTAATCAAATTAAAAATTAATTAAAAAGATTAATAATATTTATTTAGTAGCATTAAAATTTACAAAAATAAGTTAAGATACTTTAATATTTCACTGTTTCCTTGTTTTTCATAAATGAGTCTTAATATTACCAACATTAAATTATTAAAAAATAATAGTAATAGTGTGATTACTTATAATGCTGTTTGATATTTATCTACATAATTAATTTTTATTCACTCTTAATCTTTGTATAATATATACTGTGTATGTGTTCTACTGCAGTTTATTAATTAAATAATAACAAATAAATTAGATTAAAATTGAAAAATAATTTATGCACTTCTGTACACGGAGACACATATCAATGAATATTACAGTCATTATAATTTATTGTCAATAATACGATTTAAAAAATACTAAAAATGTTTGTAATTTCAGTTAGAGTTTTAATAAATGATTAATTAAAGATCTTGTTTTCATTTTGAAATAACTATAGGTATGTAGTTACAATAAAAAAACCGGTCAAAAAAATAAATTTATATGATTGTTTGATTAAAAAATATTGAGACACGCATTTAAGTTAAATGTAATATCTTGTTTTATATTTTTACAAATATTATGAAATTTATGAGTTTTTAGTGCTAAATTTTAGTTTTTACTGTTTGTCTTATTTAAATGTTTGTATTTTTTTGAGGTAATAGTTTTGTTATATATTCCCATACCTGATTTAATGATAAGAAATCTATTTATATTTTTCTATTGTTTTAAAAATACACATGTTATATATTATGATTTAGACAATCATTTCGATATTAACTAAAGTACTTACTGATTTTGTTTACCATTAATGGCGAGTAAAATCATAAATTATATCCATTGTAATCGTATATTTTATTTATATGTTAACATATTATAATAGGCTAATTCATATTTTTCTTGCTAAATTATACCACATGTAGTAATTTAATATAAATTTGGATGTAACGTACTAACGTATAAAGTTTAAAATTAAAATCATTAGATACATTCCTTTTTTGTATAGATTCGTTGACTCTACGATTTATCATTTGCTTCTTTATAACTGCCATTACAACAAATTTTACTTTTAAATTCTCTTATGTTTACTTGTTTCGTTTTTGTAGTTCGTCAAGTCCCAACAAATGCACTATAAACTACGTTTATCCCACATAAGGTTTATTTTGTTTGTAGTTGTTATTTTTTTTTTTTTTTTTACACTTCGTTGATTACGAATTTATTATTCCATCGAAGTTTCACTCGCGTAATTGCCATTAGGTAGTTTGCATTACCCATTTACATTATATAACGAAGCTTTATTTATTTTTAACTAAATCACACATAAAATCATAAAGCGCATATAGCTGGTAATCATTAATTACAATTAAATTTTGTTAAACTAATAACATATACACTTAATAAAGTGTACATAGATTTTGTTCAAGGTAAATTATTACATAAGCAAATTTACTTAAAGACCGTATAATTAGTCATTAAGAGCGAATGTATTTTATAATTTTTTTAAAAGAAAAATATTTAGAGATACCGCTGTAAAAAATAGTATCAAAATATTTAACTGTTTAGATATAGGTTTAGTTATTAGACGCTATTACATATAAATATATGCTCGTATATGATGCATAGTACAGTAATACGTTACAATAGTATTAACAATTACATATATTATTCAGAGATGGGCAAGATACTCAAAATTCAGTATCGCGATGCTGGATACTAGATACTTGGATTTGGAGTATCGAGATACTAGATACTCGATACTTACATTTGAAAAATTTAGACATAGCCTATGACGCATATGATTTTTTTTAAATTTTATAATTTATAATTATATATATATATATTGATAAAACCATAAATACTGATAATAATCAATAATATGGTATAAATGTTTAATTATATAATATGTATAAATATATAAATGTATAATAATATTCACTAGTCAAAGCTTAATTTAATTTATATTGTACATAACGTTTTAAAAATTAATCATTTATTTATTTACTGTAATATATTAATATAAATTCTTATTTTCTTTTAAAAATACTAATTTTTCAAAAGTAATATCTGATAATTTATTCCTGATAGATCTTGCCAAGGAAAACATATGCTCAACTGGTGCTTATAACATAGTCAAACAACCGCGGTTGATAGATAGGCGAGTTAAAATATTCTCTAGTAAAAATTAATTTTTCAAAGTATCGCATTAAAAATAAAATTATTTTATGAAATACTCGATACGTCGACTAAAAATGTATCGCGATACAAGATACTCGATATTTCATATAATTATATCGAGATAAAAGATACAATTGTATTTAAGATGCGTATCTTAGATACTGCTCAACTCTGCATATATTAATACGCGACAACTTGTAAAATAAAAAAGGGGGAAAGTATAGATAATCATTCAGCTGTATAGTAGGTATCAAATAAAATCGCATCATTGATTAAGTTATTGTAATGCATGTGTTAAATTTTAATTTTATCATAAATCATTGCATACTAAAAAAGATTTTGAGCGAAGACAGTCTGTCAGCCTTTATAACAAAGTATATTATTTTATGATATATTTATATTGCTATGAAAGTAATTTATTTTACTATCACTACTTATACGGTAGGTTGATTAATTTAAACCAAAAACAATATATTATACAATGTTATTGTATGTATAAAATATGATAATATACCGATGAATACTATTTTTAAACTACAACAAATTAACTAAAATTGTAATTATTAATTAAAATATCTAAGAACATCTGAATTTGAACTAAAACTCTATAAAAAAATAAATTTACTTTTTACTTTTTTGGTTTTAGTATAAAGTACCTACCTTGTGCGGGATCTTATATTCATTTTTTAAATGTTTTAACCAAGCAAAATATATATGTAAATAGCTCAAAAAGAGTCAAAATATACTATAGCTACAGAAAATTTTAGTATAAACAATTTGTGAAAATTTAATGTTTCTACTATCAATTCATTTTTTAATTATATCAAGATAAGAAAATCGTTTGACGAGTAATGCATTTTTAATAATAAAATAATTTAAAACTTTTTAAAATTTTAACAAATCCCGTCAACATTTTAACTTTAAACACTTTTAAAAACTTTGATTGTATTTTTTCAATATGTATTTTTTTTTAAGATAAATACTAATTTTAACTAAATAGTAAAAGTTAAAAATGTCTATTGTTATTTATTTTTAAGTTGCACCAAATATAAAATTGATTTGGTGTAAAATGGAAAAATGGTTTAGTGTAAATATTACCACTTTACCTTAATTATTTTTTTTCATTTTTCCCAATTATTTTGAAATAATATTTTACTGTTGACTTCTCAAAGTACCAACTAAAAACAATTTTTTATTAGAGTCTAGAAACCATTCTCGAAATTTAAAATTCAAGCATGAATTCTATTATAGTAAAAGTATTTGACATAAATAAATAAAAATTCACCCGGAATCTAAAATTATGGAAATAAAATATTAGAAGTTATATTTATAAAATACCGCAATTATGTGCATTTTCAAGTATAAAATATAATTTCTTTGATCGTCAGATAGTATTTATGAGTGTGGCCTATGTATATTTATCAACATTTTATTCTACGTTTATTTTTTTTTCTCACAATTTCTATAAAAGCACTTGACGATATAAACATGTCAAATGTTGTTTTTTTCTCTTGTATGTGCATAGCCATTAATCACCCCAAACGCGCAGGTCTATATATGCCCTAAATCTAGGTCAGATGTGCAAAAGCCTTTAGACAATTAAAGTGAAGAGAACTGTTTTTGTGTTCTGTCGTAAAAACATCCGTAACCATCCTTGTTTTGGACGATTCGATAAAAATGTAATTATTCGTTTCATGTGTCCCGGCGGAAAATGCCGTGTGACAAACGATCCATTCTCGAAAGCAAAAGTCAACACGAGTATTTCCCTTGAGAGGTTATATCGCGTAAAAATAATAATAAGCAATGGTGAGCTTAGTGACGATCGGAGTTTTTTGTGTAGTTAGCAATAATAATATACATTTGAATGGTGTACAGTATGTTCAAGTATGAATGAAGTAATATTAGTAACTAAATTATTCACTTAATCGAATAGATTTTCAAAATTATATCAGTCCTCTTCTTCTGAACTTTTTCATTTGAGCATATAAAACATGTACCCAATACAAATCATAAAAATTATATCTATGAAAATGTACGTTCCATAAAATAATTAAGGTTATTTTTAACAAAGCATGTATATAGATACTATACGTATAAGTGAGTTATTTTAATCCGTAAATATTTCGTTAACTTAAGAGGCATATTATAATAGAAATAACTCCATTTATTTGAAAAAAGTAATACAATCAGTAAAATACCCATTTACCTATAGGTACTTGAATTTTAGATTTAGAGCTGAGTGAAGGGTGTATTTTAACATAATATAATGCTATAATAGAAAAATAAATTGTTAATAGTACTTAATATTCTTTGAATTGAGGCTTATACACCGTTTCCGCTCAATATAGTTTTATCAATCGATTTTTTAACCAAATTATTTAAAATAACATCAAGAGATAAAAAAATGTACATTAAGCTAGAAATATAGTAAATAATGGTTTACAGCGAAAGTATTCTATGATGAAGTTAAATTCCACTCTATAAAATGAACGTTTATTATTCAATAAAATAATAAATATCTTTTTTTTTATTATTATCATTACATATTAGGTTAATGTTCTTTTTAGCATAAAATAAAACATTTTAGGACATTAAAATTTTAATTTTCTTTTTTATGTAAGTTTCAAATCATTTAAACAATTCAATTAACAAAATATAATATATTTAAAATTAAAATATACTCAATCAATAATTGTAAATACTATAACTATGCATTTTTAACAAAATCAAGATCTTTTTTAAAATCAATCACAACTGAATATAAAATATGAATGCAATATGTTTTCTGCATTTAAAATAGTAAACACGATAACAAAATTTCCAAATATTACACATACAAATTGTTACATTATTATGTAATATTATATAATATAACTTTAACACATAGGCACAATTAAATTATAGAAACTGTCGATGGAATTAATTAATATTTTTATTAAACATACAGTGCACTTTCAATGTATTATGATTAAAACGTTACATCGTTGTTGCCTTTCGAATAAAATGTTAACATGCACATCTTATAATAATGTATTTTTATCGTTTTCTGTTTTGGTCTAAAGATATAAACGATCGCATATCTTAAAAATCAAGAACGGAGAAAAAATGTCTGAAAATAGTTGCAGTAAAATACAGCAACACCAACCTCTCATATAATCTATATAGGTGCATATTATTTGTTCGAGAAAAGCAAATAACGGATGCAGTTCGTACGATGGCTATATACATAACTATACACGACTGTAAAAATAAAATTTATACCATAATAATGATTTGAATTTTTCTGTATGTATCATAAAATAGTTGTATAATACTTGTATATGCTATATGACCATGTGACAAAATACAGTTCGCCACGGAGACATTATCGCGTATGGTTGTCCCATTTCCCAGTTCCGGTACCTTTGCTACGTGTTTAGAAACTTTAATTATTATATATTCAGAGATGAGAATAAAACTATAATTCCCATACCTGTCTAAACATTATGACATTTGTCATACATTTGGAAATATTCTAATTGACTTTTATCAATATTTTATTTTATATAAATTTTTGTATTTTTTTCACATTATTTTTATTTTCATATATTATACAATTTGAAAAATTTACAACGCGAATACTAAACTATTAAGTTATCAATTTTATTTTCAAACTTATTTTAACCAAACAAATCCTTACTTTTTTTATGAAAACCTATAATTTAAACTATACATATCTTAAACAATATGTTTTTTTAAACACTAATTGGTGACACATTTAAAAGAAATCTAATTAATAATATTTACAGTTAACTATCATAAAAATTATTTTAAGTTTGATAACCTACATATTTTTACTAGCTATACTCTATCCTGCTCAATCCAAGTTTATTAATAAAAAACTTCAATATTTTATGTTTTTAGTAGTTCCAGTTTAAAAGCGTGATTACATCTTCTTTACTCGCCTCAAAGGATAGTTATTGAATAAAAAAATTGAGACATTTTCCAAAAGGTTAAATTATTTGTTTGATGATATGGGATTTAATCAATAAGTAGCAGTTCTCGATAAAATACAGTTTTATTATTATAATATAATATAGTCGTACTAATAAATTATTTTCCTTTCTAAAAATTGGAGTTTTTAAGTATATGTAAATCTGCGCGTTATCAGATATTAATAATAGCCCTGTAGTCCTATTACATATATTGATGCATCTTGCATTGATACGTCAAAGATTGACATAATAATATAAAATGTTGAAAACTTTATACCAACGTGTAATAACGAATCGTTCTGGACATGATAGGATCAGTTCTCGTGGCAGATTGGATATCGTTCGATCCTTAGATGTGGAAATTGTATACATTTTACAAAAGATTTTCTTTTCTCTTCAAACTGAATTTATTAAAGAAAACAAACGCGTTCCGTGTACGTAAACGTATAAGTACGAAAAGAAGATTCTCTTAACAGCCTACGTCTTATAGTAAAAAATAATAATCAATCTTGCGTAGGTAGTATAATATAACACGACGGTATATATAACGCGAGTACTAAAAAAAAGGAAAGGGGCTGAAAATTGAGCGTGAATATTATTCATAAAATACAATGGATATAAATTTTAATAATTATTTAATAGTTAACTATGCATGTGCATTAAAAAATTAAAATAAACAATAACATAGTACAAGTATAATACTGTGAATATTTAAATAAATAGAATGTTAAATAGTTAAATTAAACTATTGATAATAGAAATACACAAATTGACATTATAATTTATAGACGTTCTAAATTATTTAAATAAAGAAATTTGATTATTAAATGATAAAAGTAAAATCAAATCGCATCATAAACAACCATAATATTTGTATTTTTCAAAGCTGTTTGTCTAACGGGTAACATTCTAATATTCTATCGTTTCATCGCTTATGTCACAAAAAGTTAAAAAAGTTGAACAAATACAATTGATTGTCTGTGTCGTAAATTAAATTATTCTATTATAGTATACTTATTATTTGTAGTAAATATACGGTGCTATATAAATGAGGAATGCAACACAAGCGGTCGATTAAACATTTTATAACACAATATAAATATTATTTAATATTATATTAAATGTGCCATGGTTTGAGCACCTACTTAAAAACAATATAAGGAAAATAATTTTTTTAAATTTATTGTTCGTTGTAATCCTTTTAATGTATATACGAAATCACAAAAATTAGGTAATCAGTAGATAATAAAATAAATATTATATAATTAAATTTGATTATTATAATTTATTGATAATTTACTCTCGATAAATAATTTAAAATTAAAATATAAAATTCAGTTACTTATAAAGTTATAACTATATAGGTAAATTATATATTTTTCAATCATTTACTTTTATAAATATTTTTTTAATTTTTAGTTAAATTAATTTGTTTGGTATTTTAACTTGTATATGCATCAAAAGACAAAAATAGATTTTTCTCAATATTCTACTATCTGTTGTTTATGTTACTATTGTTACTATACGACTATCAAAAATAGTGCGTTGGGCTTAATATATCATATAAAACCGGATATTTTATGAAAAATAAAATTATGTAATAGTGCACAAAACGTAAATAAAAATAGTATATCACACATAAAATCATGATTGTAAAGATTTATAATACTATTTGTCCTTTCTACTACTACCATTTTATTATTAATTGAATACTAATTAAATTTTTAGCGTTTTAACGTTCAAATTCTTGTTTTTTTTTACACTATTGTTTATAAAAAAAAAAACACCATAGACCATCATTGTACATTAAAAATAAAATTTGAATAGAAAACTAAATTTATATTAAACAAATACTATACAGCTGACGCAACTTAATATTAATGCTTAAGACAAATCAAATGGTTGCAAAAAATATGATAAAAATATTTATTTTATTAGATTGATGTTCATATTTTTTTTTCAATTTATAACAGTAAAATACGTCTACAGCAGCTACTTCATTCATATACATCAATAATAACGTTTTATACTCTCATTTAGTCAAATAATATTCAGAACATAAATATACTATACAAATGTAATGCTGTATAGTAACGATTGTTTGATTTTCTTTTTTTTGGTCTTTGGGACTTTCCAGACCCATAAATATGCCACTATACAAGTATAAATGTAATTTTGGTATGATATAACATATTAAGCTCTAAAGTACTTGAATACTTTTAATATTCAAATAATTTTGAAAAAGTTACTACTTGTTCATAATGTGAAAAATACTTTTTCAGAGTATTAATTTATTTAAAATAACTATTTCTTATTTTATAATATAATACTAACTATTTTCAATTCTTCGCGTTAAAAATTTTTTTTAATCTTATATGCATTTATTACTTGTAAAATAAATTCTATAAGCATATAGTATATCTAATGAATAATAATAAAAGTATGCTAAAAGTTTTAGTTTCAGTTATGCATAAATTCAAATTTCACAAATAATCATTTTCTGACCAATAATTTAATTGAAAATAATCATATAGCATTATAGCATAGTGCAGGTACTACAAATAAATAATATCTGACATAGGAGAACCTCGTGGTTTTCTTTTGAAATTGGAAATATCTTTATGGATAGACAAAAATTTATAATACTCTATCTCCGCAGTGCTAAAATAATAACTATTTTATGTAGCTTATATTATTCGAATAATGAAAATAGATCGGTCAATTTTGTTGTTAAATTAAATTACATAGTGTAAAATGGTCAATAAAATGAATACATGAAAAGAAAATTCCTAAAAATTCTTTTAAGCTGATTTTAAGTTCAAAAATCAATTTAATGTGCTTATAAAAATAAAAGTATTTGTAAGTATTCAAATTTTTACACAGTACATATTTTTAATATTTTTCAAATTAAGAATCTTAACTTGAATGCTTTTAGAAAACATATTTTTTAAGATTAATAAAAGAAACTATACAAAACTGATAGACAGTTATAATTTTATCTTTAAACTATTCGTAATAATAATGGCTTATTGGTAAGAGTTGTACGTTCTCGAATTTATAATATTTTACTGTGCCATTTTAATTGATGTCTGTCAATCATATGAATATATTTTTATATCATACAAATATATTATTATTTCAAAGTACAAAGTATAATTAGTTTTTATATTGTTAATATCTGTATCAGATATTATGTGTGTAAATTATAAATAACAGAATAATACATACATAGATAGGTATGCATAAAAATGCAAATTTATTATTTAAACATTTAAATAATTAACAAAAACATAGAAACACAAAAGAAACATATGCATATTGTTAAATTAAAATGCTATTGATATTAAATATCACAATACGGGGGATATTAATTAGTGAAACTGTTCGATGTGTGTAGTCGAATTTCAAAAGGAAAAAAAGTAACATGAGAATATTAATTAACAGCAAATCAACAACGTAATGCTGTGCGAATAAAGAATGTTAATAATATAATGACTAATAAATATGTCGTTTATGCGATAATGATGAGCCTTCAAAATATCAAAGTAGGTCAGTAATATTATTCATCCGAATTCGAGTAAGCATCTGAGTATAGTTATTAGTGTTATTACTAATTATATATGCGTTTATGTATACATATCTATATAGGTAAATACTCGCATTTTAGAGTCGTTGAACATATTATATTTTCCATAATTCATATTGCCTATATAAAATATTGGTGTTTTTACGTTAATATAAAATTAAAAATAAAACAGTTTCCGGAGAAAAGATTATTCAAGAAGTCCAAATATTTAAATAATTATGCATTTCCTTAGTCGTACAAAAATCTGAAACACGAAGGCATTTCGGTTCAATTGATTAGCTATACAATACATTTCGGAATAAAATATTTAAGTTTACAACCGTTTAATTATAAAAATAATTCAATAACTTACATATTGTAGACATAAACAACATCTCTGACACAATATTCACTGTTTTTAATAAAAGTATTTCAGAAATATTATTTTCAGAAGCATGTATTTATTGTCTGAGAGTAACTACAAAATGCATTCTAAGTAAAAATAACAATACAAAATATTGGCTACCGCACACAACGTATATAAACATAAAGTGACAATGATATTCTTTGGAATTTATGGCAGTAAGGATTTTAAAACAGAAACACGAATGCAAATTTCGTTTATGGCTGTGATGTGTGTTTGTATCATGGGCATCTTCAAGCGAATTGTTAGAACTTTAGAATATAAAACTTTTCTGTCCCTTTTGTCCGTCCCCAGAGAGTATAATTACAATGAAATAAATCCAATAGTTTTCGAGCGTCTTTCGACATATTTAACTCTCTCCGATGTAATGCTACAATGATTCAAACACTAAACAACTAACAATAAATTACAAGATCACTGTCGTCAAATGGGCGCATTTTGATTGAAATGTTTCATCATAGTATATGACTATAGATATAATAAATTGCTCGTTAAATATATTGAATAGCTATTAGTTATATTGTTCAAGTCATCTAACAAGAAACATTTTAGTAAAATAAATAATAAAGTTTTTATCATTAGTACAATATTTAATATTTAAACCATCTAAATTTAACAAATAATCGTTAGTTTGAAGTTTGAACAATATAAATGAAAAATGGTTAATACTAATGAATTGTAATATTTTTTATTTATTTCCTTTTAATAACAATGATATTATTACCCGAGTAACTTATTAAGATTTATTTATAATAAGTATAATATTTTGTTATTTTTATAATAAATAAATATTTTTATATCAATAATTATTTTAAAATATAAAATAGTGATAAAAATCAAACATTTTATATTCTAAAGAATAAAATTATTCGTTTTATATTTTTAACTTATTCTATGAGCACTTGATTTTCTAGATTTTTTTTTAGTACACGAATACAAAAATACATAATGAGCACAATAAGTAAATTTAAGAGAAGGAATCAGGAAGCATGAGTGGGGAAGTTACCCAGTGGTGGTACTGTGGTACCCCTTGGATTTAAGTGGTTACAGAATTGTTAGATTTTTTTTATAAATAAGTTTTTTAGAACTTATAAAAGAACTAAGAAGTACTTTAAAGATACAAACTACTGATAGAAATTAAATTCAACATGTAGAATTTTTTTTCAATAGTTGGGAATTTTAATTTTAAAATTCTTATTTTATAGAGAAAATCAGAGAAAATCTTGTAAGCACTGTTCAAGGATATTTTTCTATGATAGACTCTTTAAACTTAGAAAGATATTTAATTTACTTAATTGATTAATATATTATTATTTTAAAAATTTCTTATTAAATCTATAATAGGTGCTTTAATATTGAATTTTTCATAATGAAATGTCTTCAATGGCATCGTTCGTTTTGCAGTATATGAACTCAAAATTCAGTCGTTGATATAACTACGGTTCTATTGAGGTATTTATAAATTGACTAAGAAACTCTACATTATACGATCATAGGCTATATTGTACATTAATTATTCAAATCGATAATATCTAGAAATCACTTTATATGATTTTTAAGACATATACTAAACAATAACAGGAACGTCCACAAAATTAAAATTTTACAACAAGCTCTAATTATGTTGCAGTTAAATAATGCAATGTTCTATTGCTCATGAGTCTTGACCATTCATAAAAATGTAACGTTTCTTTTGTTTACAAGTGTATTATTTTATTGCATAAAATTCTCTGATTAGTTGACATTTATCATTATACTTTTATGTCGTTACTGCATTAGCCACGTCATAAGAATTTATACGTTCACATAGAAAATACTATCATCTTATGTACAAGGAACACTACATGTCTACATACAATGTTACAATAATATCACTAAGATAGCATTTTTTATATAGGTACATATTTCAATTCATTATAACAACAGTATATTTTGAAAAAATATAGCTAGGTATGTAATGAGAGTGTATATATAGAATGCTTATAAGTAAACATAAATGCGTTCATCATTATCAATTTGTAATAGTGATATATTGTACAGTGTGCCTTTGGGCTTTGGAATTCTAAAAATGTAATATAGCATCATCATAGTCAATTTAATTTGAACTGTTATAAAACAAGTTAAATACTATGATGATCATAACAATAAAACATAAAATGGAAAATGTATTACGTATTATATATTAACTTTAAAAAGGACACGTATTTTATACGCCAATGACAATACACTCCGCTAACAACGCTTACATCTTGTAACTTAATAATTCAGTAGTTCAAGTATTAGTTACTATGTTTACATACACGTCAGTATGTCAAGAAATAATTTCGACAAACAATTAAATTATAAGTTTTACAAAGTTAGATAATATGATGGTGTATCATAATAGTGGCTATAGCGCTACGGTCATAAACAGATCCCTATTTACAACAAACACACACACATATTACACTGATACCTAAACTCGTACCACAGCTGAGTTACGATAAAATTACGTTGTTTGTCATAAAAACTGAAAAAAGATACAACGATAATTCATTATAAAAAATATCAATAGACATTTTTCTTCAATAATGAGATACCTACCATTTTCCTCCACTATACATTTTCTACCGCTTTCCATTTTTCACTAGTAAAGAAATAAAAATATAATAAATATATTTTCAAGCTAAAATATACATATAATAAAAAATCTATAAACTCTATTAACAACTATAACATAATAATAATAAAATAAAATAAAATTATATTGTATAATAAATATATTATATATTATTTTATAATTATAGGAGATGTATCAGCATCAAATATTATAATCATTGTATGTTAATTTCACAAATAAGTTTTTGTAGAATTAAATTGTATCACCCCGTCAAAATTAATTTGAAAAAATATATCTACCATGATATATATCCACATTTATGTTTGACTTCTAGAATTTATTAGTGAACCTCGTGACATTTTTAAAAAAATTGCAAGTTTACAAAATATAAGTTTAAAAATGATAAAGAAGAACCGCGATAAAAAAAAAAAAAAAAAAGAATTGTAAATCATCTAATAAAATATTTGGACATTTAAATAATTGATTAGAATGATATTATTATACATTATCATAATTAGTATTGTGTACCTATCTCTGAAAACAAGACTAATATCGTTCATTTTTTTGTTTTATGCAATCATAGTAAACTTTTGTTTTATTGTGAATATTTTTCTTAATTACGTATTTTTAATTTTGAAGTTTTTTCTTTGAAAAAAAATGTTTTTTTTTTATTTATTTTTAATTTCATGGTAAAATTTTAGGTATGTTAATTACAAGAAAGCGATGTAGATCAAATGACAAAATAAATAATGAGAGAATATCTTAGATAGACCGGCATTTACCGCTGCGTGTCGAAAATATGTTTTATGTATAAAGTAACCACGCGTGATATTGCGTTTACCATTACATCAACATAGGTGGTATAGATATAGGTAGAGTTGTGGATGGACGAGTGCGTATGTGTGGTAAGATCCGATACCTTTTTAATGACATAACGACTGCCGGGATAGAGAAAAAGCAAGTCGTCCGAACGAAAACAATAAATCAATACAATTTATGTCAGCCGCCGATAACCAGCAGACCGCAATGAATGTAAGACCGAGAACCTGCATCGGCATTTCGCCATTTCCCGTGCGATTATTTAATGGTTAACTGTTAAAGTTGGTGATGGACAAAGCCACAGGGGTATAGTTTGTGTGAGTGTCGAACAAAAACTAAAATAGTGACAAAAAAAAAAAAAAAAAAAAACGATGGAAAGCGATAAATAACGTGACCGAGAAATCAATATTATGTCATATATCTACCTATATACTATTATATATAGATATTATTTTATATGTATACGAATTCCACTATTGACAATTTAGTTGCATTATTCATTTATCGGTTCTCTGTATTATACAAACGAAACGAACCCTTTCTGTAATACATATATAATTTATATGGCTATATATTATATTATAATATTGTATGTGGTTGCATGGAAAAAATGAACATTGTTTAACGTTATTCATAATAATTAAGTTAAGTGGATTTTTTTTTAACTGAAAACTATTTGTATGGATAATTCTAAAATATTTCACAAAACACAAGAATTACATTAATATCTCAATCGATGTCTATACGTACTGGCCATCTCATCAAAATCGATATACCAATATTCGAGAAATCTAGACTATATTTTATCACAATTCCAAGACATATAAGACTCACATTACAATAAACCTACTTAATCCAGAGTTTGATCATAATTTAGGTTTCCTTAGTTTAAATTGTAAGATTTCATTCTTTCCTGCTCTTTCTTAGGGAAAGGAACCGTTAACTGGAACAATGTTTCAAAAAAATCTATAAAACACTACACATCATTTTATTATTTACTAACTTAAAAATCATTCTCAAAACAAATCATAAAATCGAAGTATAGTTGACAAATACAAAATTCTATTATTAGATATCTAATACATACGTGTTAATTGTTAACTTAACAGCTTCAGCTTCTTTTTTGGCTACACACGATTGGACTGAATATCTTCAGTGTGGGAGAAGGGATTAAATTAGATTGAATGTAGTCAAACACTAACGGTAGGACATTTCAGTCCCAAGATTTGACATTACTGAGAGAATAATATATGATTTTATCTTATAATATTATATTTGTCGAATCGAATTTCGGTTTCAATAGGATGGACAAAACAACGAATAGGACATCTATACGGTATCGCGCGCAGATATTTTCATAAACATCGCATTCCGCGTTAACGACAAATAAAAAGTGTATCCGAACCGTGACGAGATATAGCATCTTCTACTCCGTTTGATTATTATACGTATTTTTTTTTCTAATACGTACAACGCAACGCACAGCAGAATCCCAATACCTATCGACTATTACTCAAAATGTGAGGCGATAAAAATAATTCACAGCTTCGTCGGTTTGTTGACAAATTGCGCGATAAATTATAGTGATATGTACCTGGCTATTTAGTATGTACATTTTACAACGTACCCCTACAGGAAACGAATTTAATATCGGATGCGCAAGAAGTAAACGTAAATGTGTATTTATCATTTTCGTGTCGTGCAAATAAATCAATCCTACTGAAAATCGTGACTCTTCAAGACGTCCCTGTGCTCGATACATTATGTGCTCTGAGACAGTGTTCTGTAGGCGTTATGCAATTTTCCCGATTTTGTCGTTTTGAAGAACCAAATATATTATTATGTACGTGTATTGTAAATATTCGTAAATGCATGTCTCATATTCAATTCAAAAGGGTAGTAAACAACACACTGTGTTATGCGCGATTTTTACGATCGATGAATTGTACAGAAAAACGTCATACACAAACAAACGGATAAAAAAGTCGGGTGGTGGCATATGTGCTGTATAATAAGAATCACCCGCAGCATCGGTGAGTTTCTCGTCACGCGAAGAACAAAAAATGTAAAATATAACTAGTTTATACGGTGTATATTGCGTATAATAATATTATGTATTCGGCGAAGTAAATATACCTGCCCGACAGACTACGGTTCGTTACATCGGACCGACGTATTTAAACTTCACTTAATTACAGTTTATACCCTTCTGTGTATTTCTCAAATGTTATAAATAATTTTTTAACATAATATTACAGTTATATAGGAAGTAATGTAATAGTACGTACAATATAGTTATAGTGCCGCGAAGTTCAATCATCAATTTACTGTATTGTGTGTATGTTTTTCAACTCTCAAACTTGCATACCTATGTAATCATATACTAATATAGCATTATAAATAATTATACCCGTAAACCTCTGTAGTGTATATTTTATTAGAACCATGGACAATCTACGTAACTTAAACCCAACTATTGCAAGTTATCGAGACATTCAAAACTAACAGAACATTTAATATTTATGTAGCCATTCGATACGAGAAAACGTGGTCCGAACGAGCGAACGTGATATTATTGTTTACCCAATATTATATTAGTATATGGTATATTTCGGCCATCTGGGTGAATTTAATAGTGATCGTTCAATCTAAATAGATCATTTGAGAATATAAGTGATTTTGTGTTTTTGGCATTTTCTCGGTGCTATCACGCCAGTTAGTGTTGTACATTATATGCACCGTAGTCCGTGAGTTGATAATATAACTCTATCTTATGTTGTATGCTACTCAGAACGTGGTCATGCGTAGATATGTTTGCGATCTCAGGATCGCCATCATGAACTAAAACAACATAAAGTACCTACATAATATTATTATCGAACTCCTTTAGTTTTGTTAACGTATTTATGACAAAACGAACTTATTCAATACTATACTATTAAGTGTGTAATACATGATATGTAAATATTTCACCAAAATAAACAACTATTACAATTAAAAAAATATTTTTCTCATTTCATCAATTAAATAATCCCGTATTATTTGGATTTAAAAATATGGTCTGAAAATAAGAGATTAATAAATATTATTAGCCAAACAATTTCGAATTACGAAAATAGTGAACTTAAGTATCTTCTTCGATTTACGCTTATAAAATAAATTTTAGTCCCTAGATGAGTATAATATATTATAGATTAATTAAATCCGAAATAAATGTCTTGGCTATTTTTTTTTTAATTAATGTGTTAGATTTGAATCAACTTTTTTTTCATTAATGCACAAATTTGTTTGTTGAGATGACTGATAACAAAATTGTTTTTACAATTTCATCCAATTTGTATTTTGTTGTCCGATAGTTTTTCTTTCTGCGGTGTTTTCGGTGTAATAATATAATAATAGTGTTAATTGAAATTCTCCACACGCCAAAGATGTTTTATGCGATTTCATGTACATGACAAAAAGCCACTTTTCCGGAAATCCATTAGCTCAGTTTAAGCCTTCAGGAATTAATTATTCATCGCCAATAGTAGTTTTTATATATAATATGTATATACCTACTATTTGTATAAGAGACTCCTCGGTTAGAAAATTAGCAACTTAAAAAATATATAAGCCATAGTACAGATGTATTATTATTGTATAATATATATAGACTTATATACGTGTTTGTATGTGTAAGCGAAATATTTTCATTTTCGTCCAAGCCCAAAATTTCAATAATTTACTTATCAATACAATACATTGGTAATAGTGTTATACTATATCAAAGATCTGATATGTATTAAAACAATATTAGAATATTTTTATAGTCTGTGTAAAGTTTTAGGACAATAATATTTGTTCAATATTGAATTGATGTATAATATCTAACATTCAGTGTAGAATGACAGCCTCTAATTTTTTTTATTTAAAAAAATATATACCACATATTTTATTTGTATATTGAAATAATATATATAGAGGCGTAGTGCTTTACGTCCTCCTGTTTTGTTCCCTTCTTTATATTAGTTAAAAATCATTATAATGACAACAATTATATAATCACTCAAATCCGTACTTTACCTTTCCAATTTAAGACTACATATTTTATGTTAGGGTTCACTAATAAAAATTAGGACGGTAGTGTGATAGCTATATACTTGGTAACCTACTGGATATAATATACACCGCAACTCAGTGTGAAAAGATTAAAGAGAACTATAGCAACATTTGTATTTAAATACTGGTGATGATGGGTATCATTAATAGATTTTTAAACGATTCAAAAAAGTATGTTGCCTAAATAGCTTAAGGGCGAAATAACAAAAATTATACGCAGAATATTTTATCTCCTTTAATTATTCAAGCATCCAAGAGACGTCCACTGACCTCATTTTTACAAATTGTAACGATTAAATAAACCTAGTAAAAGTGCCTATGGTAAAATGGCAATATAAACATTAAAAACCTTAAAAATATTGAATTATTAATAAAATTCTATATGATGTAATAAATAATAAACATAATAATTAGGGAAAAAATAAAACACAAAATAAAATTGTAGAAAGCGCACTCTAGTCGGTATACACATTATCACCAGTGATGGACATACTTCAGGCGACATCGTACAGATAGTGCACCACCACCACACTTGACAAAGGATAAAATTATAAAAGATTTTTTTTTCCGAAACAGCCGATAATTATAGGTACAATATTAGTGTACAACTTAAGTTTTTTGTCAATATGAATAACTAATTCTAAAATTATAATGTCTAACTCGTGAAACAACTATCCACCTTTGCCGTTATGGCGCGAGCAGATAATGTTATTGTTAAACCTTGTTTATTAGTATATTACTAATTAATCGCTAGACAAAGGTAGGTACTATCATAAACCAATTATTTAAGTGCGTATACTATATTATAATAAATGTAAACTGTATAGTTTAGGTATTAATCCAGAACCAAAAATCATAATAGAATAGACAATATAGTATACAAATAACGATTTCACTAACAGCTCGATTTAGACTCATTTTATCGACACATTTCTGGTATGATAAAATCGTGGTTAGATTTCGTTTTGTGTGCGATTACAAATAATTATTTTTGATAAGAAAATCATTCAATCAACTCAATTTTCATATTTTCACACTAGCAATGCTGATTTAGTATAGGTAATAATTAAATAATATAATACCTATAAATACCTACCTAAATATACAATATTTGAATATACTTACAAGTTTGTAATTGGGTATTTCACAATCACTGTACTTGCAGCTGTTAATGTAAAAATATGACGAAATAAAAAAATTACATTGTGGTATAATTTTCACAAACACAAAATTGACGTGATCAAGCAAAAGCAAAGTTTAAAATCTTATTAAGGAATGTGAATTTGATGTCGTAAAATGAATGCAATTCTACCCAACTATCCAATATTTTTTTTACACTTTAGCTAGTTAATTTTTTGCTTTAATTTTTTTATTTCAGAGTGATTTTTTATTAATTTTCTAGTTAACATATTATTTATACGTCGACTTTCTTTGAATTCTGGGACTACAATCTGTAACACGCATTGAATATTAAATTTTATAATGTAATAAAACTTTCTTTTTTTTAATACTTCAGGTATTCTCATTGTATTTATCTTGCTTTTTTTTCGTTGAACAATTTATTAAATTTATTTTGAGAGTATGCTAATCTCTGTTCTTCAGTTATCAAATGGAATTTTTATAGTTTATTATCATCCTTCAACTTCGAAAGACATTCGTTTTCAAATCTAAAAATAGATATTTTCATAGTTGTTATTTGTTCAAAGCTGTTAAACTTTATTGAAAACCTACTTCTTATTAGCAATATTAAACATGTATTATATAAATTATAAGCTATATGAAACAGTTATATTAACTGTTTTTGTATTTGGCATTTTGCATTGTTAATATATCGTAATTGAATTTTGTGATAAAATTCAAATTGGGTCCGAATTCGTTTAATTGTGTTTGTCAACTCATTGTTTTTTTTTTTTTTTTTATTAGTGTTGTTCAATTATTCTTGTATTTTATGGATTATTTTTTGAAACTAAAGTATAGTATACTTCAATGAGATAATTAAAGTATTTTTATGGACATAAGTTATTATAGTAAATAGTTCTTTTTAATTAGGAAAGATTGACCAATACTAAAATGTTATTAAGTATGAAGTTCATTAATAATTTATATGTTTATATTATAATATATTATATGATATGTTATGTTATATTACATGTATTTACATGTTATTATAAGAAAATTATTTGAATAGATTATTTCATTTGTCTACTTCACATTGTTGTATTTTTTTACATTTATCATTATTAAGTAATTGCGTTACAATATTTTCTGTACATTTTTCTAGCTGTTCGGTTTTATTTTGTAATTCATCATTTTTTTTGTTCCACATCTTGAAGTATTTTATTTGCTCTCATAGATTCTGAAAAAATAAAAATAAACTATAATTGGCATCATTATTTATTAGTATGTTAGACAAATATATAAATAACAAGATAATACGTGCCTTTTTCATGGATTCTATTTTCAAATTATAATCTCGTATTTTTTTGCATAACAATGTCGATTGTCTATTTAGTAGTTTACATTGATAATTAAAATTGTTGTTTTAAATCTGTTCAAAAACACATAGTTATATTATTATTCATTGTACCCAACTAATATACTTTTTCTTAACTAATTAAAATTTAGAGATAATCAAGGAATTAATTTTTAGTTATTAATAGTTTATAGGGTTTTGATTTATACTGTATACCTTGAGTTTTTGAATTTTAGATTTTTTAGACAAAACGTGTAAATGATTATATATTATTTTTTATTTTTGTTTTTCGAGCAATCCGTTTGTCCATTTTACTTTTTTTTCAGATGCTTTTGTATCATAAATACTTTTAATCACTACGTCTCCATATTTAAGATGTTTTTAATTTTGAATATTTATTTTTAAATGTAATCTATTGAACAAAACAAATTGCAAAATAATTTTATTGTAATTCATGATCTATAATATAAAAATAAAATATATACGTTTTGATCACTAATTGTTTTAAAGCAAATATTTTATTTTCGTAGAGTCTTTCACTTAATGGAATAAATAAATAATCTAACATTTTATTCAACATTTAAAACAGTCATAAAATATGTATACAGATATTTACTATCATAAGATTTTTAACTAAAGCTTAAATTTAAATGTTGAAAAATGAATTTAATATCCATGCAATTATATACACTATATTTTAATCTTGTTTAAGTTTATATATTTTAGTATATTAATTTCTTTTCATCAGAAAATTAAGAAAATTACTACTAGAAAACCAGATATTATAATCACACATATTTTTATATTAATTCTTATTTTAAACCTTACGATTGAGCTCAAAAATATCACTACAAATTGTGTACTTCGAAAACAGTATATAATATACTTTTAAAATATTGAATTAATTTGGACCCTTATTCTTATAAGTTGTGAGTGCCTGGTAGGTATAATATATTGTTTATAATATTGATATGAATATCAGTTAAAGTTAGTTGGCAATTTCCAAAATACCAGTTTTGAATAAAATAGATGTAAGTGAAAATATAAAATAAAAAATTATTTGCATTCATTTTTTCAAATAAATTACAATAAAGATTAATTTGTATGATGATCTAAATATTTTAAAATTTAATTTGCGAATTTAATAAAATAAAAATATTAACTAACACTTATACATGAATAAATATGATTAAATTAATTTTAAAAAATCGATTTAGTTAAAAGTTTTGAATTTACTTTTATGTAACTACGAGTGCTGTAAACATCACGGTGAGTATAATATATTACCTCTTCTAATAAACGAAAAATATTTTAATTTTTTTAATATTTTGATTTAATTCATTGAATTTCATTACAAAATAATATAAAAATAAAAACTTATATTGTGATATTACTATAATTTTTTAGTTTTTACTTTTTTAATTGATAAAATATATTTTTAATTTCATACTACGAAACAGAATTATTTTTCAGAAATGTATATATTTAGAAATTGAACAATGAACTAGTTGTTAATTAATTATAAATTAGTATTGATAAGTTATCAAACATGAGTATTAAGTGGGGTGGTAAAATACAACATATTTTTAAATACTTATAGCTAATTAACAACTAGTTTAAAATCAATATTATTTATTATTAAAAGAATCACTGAATATGATCTTTTTTTCACCCTCTTCCTACTCAACTTTGCTCACTGAGTTATCAAATAAATAAATTTTAATTAATTACATTTTCTTTGATATTATACTTAGGTTTTTAGTAGGAATCGATTAAGTAAAAATTCTAATAACTCTTTTGGATACTATCTTACGAAAGGACAATCAAGGTAACTAAACTTTTTTGTCAAATTAAGATTCTGAGTCACGCATTTTTCTAATTTACGATTTATTAATGTTATGTCCTCTCCTGTATATAGTATACTATATATATATACTTTGTTTTTTGTTTCTCCAATTGTTACTAAAATACATATCATATATTATTTTATTCAATGTAAGTTCTAAAATTTAAAAATTTAAATGTTATTTCTTTTTTAATTACAGCAATGTCTATTAGTTTCTTATTCTCCATTTGCTCCGCTGCTATTATTCGTTTAAATATATTAATTTGTTTGCTCGTCGAACGCTTATTGGTTTTCATTCCTTCCATTGTTGTGGTAAATTCTTCTGAATCATTCTAAATAAAGAAATTTACTAATTATTTTATATATATGATTAATAATGAAAATATAAATAATAATCACCAATTTTGATTTTAAAGCATTATTTTCGTATAGTAGATTTGAATATTTAGTTTTTGATTCTAAACACTCTTTATTTATAGTTTTTATTATTATTATTTTTTCGAGAAATACCTACAGCCTTTATTTTTCTAAATTGTCCAATTTTGTCTTTGACAATTATATTGAAAAATGTATACTTAATTTATATTTTAAATAAAATACACACTTCTTTAAATTTAATAGGTATAATTTGGAAATTGTAATACCTAATAAATTATTTGACTTACTAAAGCGTTTTCAATATTAGTCGTCAATATTTTATTTCCTCTGTAATTATTAATTCTTTGGAATTATCGTAGATATGATTTGTATGTGAGTTGTGTTTTTTTATTTTTTTCCATTTCTACATTTTTTTCTTTCGAAATATTTATGACTATTAATACATTTTTTCATCCAAATTAAGCTCTTTGACAATTTTATTTAATTCAAGAATTTTCGTTTGATAAAATGGTAATGTAGCTGTATTTTCCGAGAAAAAAACTTAATAAATAAATAATATTATAATCAATAATATAAATTCATCTATCTATATGTACGTGTTATAACTAAAATTGCATTGACGTTAATCACAATATTTCTTATATATAATTTTCAATTAAACTGTATAAATATAAATTATATTTAATCATCTTCCCTATCTTTCTAATATCTAATTAAATATAACACTTTTCTAATTTCAGTTTAAAATAGTTATAAAGCGGATGTATCTACCTACACATGACAAATAAATATGTATTTATGTATATTAAAATCAATTAAAAATAATAAAATAGATTTATAATGTCTTATTAATTTGAAAATATCAGTAAAAATTGTATTATGAATGATCTTTTTATATAGCTAATATAGTTACACACTTATATAATTATATATTATTATGTATTACATTACATTTGTATTTACTTTAGTCTATATTATTCTTACATTCATTTTATTGACATTTCCATAAATTATAATTATTACTATTACATTATATGTATCAGCGAATGACTTGTATGGTGATTTGCTATATATTTTTACAAAATTTATGTAAGGTCTTATCTAAGGTATTTTAGAAAATAAAAACTAATTTATATTTCATGCGTATCACCCACCCATAATTTAACTTTAAATATATTTCTTATAAGCCACTCATTCATAAGACAACAATATTATTTACATAAATAATAGATATACTTATATTTTGAGTTGATTTTTGTGTGATTTATAAAAATAATAATATTTTATCTAGAATGGAGTGTTTTCAAAATATCCTTTTTAAAAATAAAAGTATTTTACAATAGTTTAATCTTTACTTTTTTTTAATATGAATAAGAATATTCAACTTAACAATTTAGTTTACCCGTTTGAATGGAACAATTTCGTTTAATTTGACAGTGAGTTATTCCTCATTAATTTTAGTTCAAACTTAACCTTAAATTATATGTAAAAAATATTATAGAAGTACCTATAAAACAATCTTTTGTGCGTTTGAGAGAGGTAAAACGTTAATGTCGGTATATATAGCTACTCTCGGAATTAATATTCAAAATAATACCTACTTTATATAAATTACTTAAATCTATTTTTTCTTTTTCTTTGTATGTCTTTCTGTTTTAACATTTCATTTTCTTCATCAAGTTCCGAGAATTTATATTTAAGTTCATCAAATTCTTTATCCAATTTTTGCTCAAGTAATACAGGATCATAATATACTTCTGGTCTGTAATATTGTTTAAAATGTTAAATCTTTGTTATTATAAAAAAAAAAAAATACCACTCAATGCAAAAATTCGTGAATAAATAACAAGTAGTGTATAATAAGTACACGTAAATAAAAATGTTGAATGTTTGAACATAATAAAGTACATACATATATTATACGAGTATATTATTATTATTATTATTATTATATTGAGTACAATTATTACGATTCTTTCCAAATAGGAATAAATTCTTTTTCAAAATTCATTGTTATATATTTGGGCAGACTATATTATATTATGTATTTATATATTATCTAATACGATTCTTTAGATACTTGATTTGGAATTTTATTGAAAAAATACCACAGAATTAAGTGGCACGTTATTTTTCAAACATAAAACGTAGTAATATTTATTTTAAAAATAATATATAAATGTAAATACAAATATATCAAACAATTGAAACATGTAATATTATATTAAACTAATACGTATAATAAATAATTGCACATTTCATGAGCAAACTCAATGAATATTATTTGAAGATTAAGATTGATATCGTTCTCCCTAATAATATTGTTTATTGAAAAATATTGCAAAATACTTTGAGCGTTCAGCGTTGATATACAATTCGTATTTATATGGTGTTTTTGTAAGTTACAACTATAAACTTCGAGCTAAAAAAGCTTAACATTCGATGACGTCATGAAACAGCTTTCCTGAAGATAGATATACATATGACGAGAATAGATCGAATAGGTAGGTATAAAGTATAGACTATAATACGTATATAGTATCCAAAGATTTTTTTTCTTATCGAATAGTTATTTTCTGAATGACTAATGTAGAAATGTGCCATAATTTAAAGAATTTGTAGTTATATTATGACAACGATATTTGGACGATGAAATTGTATCTCATATGACAAAATATCCGATTGAATTGCATAATAGGTACATTCACTTAATAACAAACTAATTATTATGATTATCATAAATACGATCAAACTACTAAAAGTATTTCACTAATATATTATTATACATCATAAGTAAACATTCAAATCAAAAAACTTATAAATTGATATTAAAGAATTAACACATATTAGAATTCAATAATCATTTCAAAGTTATTAATCTTTATCGTGCTGATTGTTACTCGTATATATGTTTCCTAAGGGTTAGAAATAATTTTACTTGAACTTAAACAGAAAACACCCAAGTAACAATAAATTAGAACCTATACGAAAGTAAAGTAATTTAATTTCAAATAGTATATATTAGCAACGTGTATTTGGAAAAAAACAATTACGAATCACTATAGAGAAAATAATAAATATTTCTTGCACGTACCATATTTTTGATTGGATTGGACTAAAATCCTTATCCCTTAGATTCGATCACTACAAGTATACCCCGCTTTGGCGCTTTTATATCAGGATGACATTATTATATTAGAACCACATAACTGAAAGAAGTTACACTTTAGAAATAGCGAAGGGGCTTTAAGGGAGTGTTATAATATGTAAAATATAATAAAATCATCTGATAGATACATATTTTTTAATACCAACGCATTCTCAAAACGTAACTTAAATATTTTATAATTATATGAAGTCAAAAATTAATTGAATATTACCGTACACCGTACAAAAATCTTACAACCACGTATGAGCAAAAAAATATTGAATATATTAGTATAACATTGTGACGTTAGAAAAAAATCTGAACTGAGACGTGGGAGGTGCGATACTATATTATTAGTATATTGATACGTCTGGCGCGTCATAATTTATTATATTGTTACAGATCGATTTCCGTAGATGAAAAATGGCTCGACTGTGTTCAAAATGCATATATACTTTAATATAAAATAATAAATTATACTCAACTATAATATGCATTGTATTATGTTCTTTTAATGTTGTATATGAACATTCAGTACCTATTATAGAATTATTATTATAATTATAGTTATTATTTGTTACTTAGATAACGGATCAATCATTCGGCGGTGGCGGTGGCGACTGGGGAAAGTCGCAGTAGGGATTTTCAAAAGTTACGCACCAGCGGTTGTCCTCTGGAAATCGATAATGCCGGTCGGAGGAAGAGTGGCCGGCAAAGGTGTAGGCGTACACAATTCGGGTGGATCTAGTGACGGTAAATACTGATATTATGTCCGGTGATTGTATGACACGTCGTTATATTATATTATAGTCGCTAAAGGTTATATTTTAACTATAGCCTATTGAGTAATACATTTTCAACGATAAATGGAGCCACAGGTTGTTTTTTAAATGTTTACAATATGTTAGTGATCATCATTTAGTACTGTAAGAAAAATATACCATGTTCTTTTTAATTTAATACAATTGTTGCAATTCTTATGTTACTGTAATATTAAAATTTTATTATTATTTTAAAAGCTCATTTATGTGAATAAAATAAATTAAAACAATTATTTAATTGATAATTCGATTTATATTGTCATCAATAATGATTCCGTATTATCTGGGCTAAATTCGCACGCAAAATTCCTCACCAAGTATGCTCACTACATTTTTATTAACAATTAAATTAATCAAATTCTAACTTTTGTAATATTTAATTATTTAGATGTTATATAGGTACAATTAAGGAGTGTCCTTTGGTGATACAATTTTTTTTATTTTTAAATAGAAATAAATAAACTTTTACTTGTTATGTAATTATTGATACGTTTAAAAATGTTCACGAACATATATAATAAGAAATTCGAAAGATTATGAACTGAGTTGTTAAAATGTATATAAACTATAAACTAAAGATAAATGTTCTAAAAAATGGATTTACAAAAATGAAATATGTATATAATATTGCATATAAAATGTAAGAAAGTTTTTAAAAATAATAAATTGTTTATTAATTAATATTATTTATTTCTATAATTTTAAAATAATCAAAGTTCCTGATGATTCCAAACCAATTATCGTGGACTAACTATCCTTATTATATAGATTAAATATTTCAAATCAACAATTGATTAAATTAAAATGATTCTGTTTTGATAAAAAATTGATATTGCTATAGAATAATCCTTAAGCAATATAACAAATCTACTTATTTAAAATATGGTCCTTAAATATACTCAAAAACTTAGTAATTGAATAAATTTATTATTAAATAATTCTTAATGACGGTTTATTATTTTTATCAAAAAAAGAAAAAGCATGTATATAAAATATAATTAATTTTAATATGTTATTAAATGATTTCGTAGTTTAAGGTTTTTAAATATATAAATATAATGTGATATGTACTGCATTATAATTGTTCGTACTCCATCGTGATGACACAATCAAAAGTTTCTGAATTACCCAATAAAAATAGCACCAGCGTGTATTAGTGACGTCTTACGAAACTTTCAACTATTTGAGGTTAATCCTAACTTGTGTAGTGATATTGAATTATTTGATTTTACCCAAAGTTGTAATGATGCGTCGATTGATGTTAAATAGTTCATAATTCTCGATGGATTATATTTTGTAAAGAAAATAACTGACAGAAAACTGAATTTATAAATATTAAGGATTATATAGTCATTTTTTTCATGCGTATTATAATATAATAATATATTTTTGTGTTCATACATTCGTAGTAAATAGTTAGGTGATCAATATTCAATAGAGTTAATAAAAATGTTAGTCATTAATATAACTCACCAATTACTCACAACTATTCAATTTGTACATTTTTATTTATAATTATTAATGATTATTATTATTTTTTTTTATGTTACATTGTGTCGATCACTCGTATTGAGTGATACGTGCTTAAACCTACCAACCTTACCCATGTACACTCTAAACTAATGACTATAATTATAAATTCAATTCGGCCAGATTTGTTAACTTATGTAGAAGTACGATGGCATACGCTTACTGTTTCGCATATGTTCCTTTCAGACGTTATGACCATAACGATATTAATACCCGACCGCTGTAAAGTCGTGAAGATACAAAGTCAAACAATTGTAAGAAAGTTGAACACAACTTATGGTCGGAAACACTTTTATTACATCAAAACAAACATGCAATAATCCATTGAGGTCCGTGTAATAGCCGTTTGCCTCATCGCGTACGGACCATCAAATGTACACTTCTACTAAACTCTAAAACAGTAGAGGGATTTTCCGCGTGTGCGAGTCTGAAACGGCGCCATTAAATAACATAATATTGTGTTACTTCAGCACAATTTGCTACTCGGGCTCTACTTATGTTAGTTACTTATACACTAAAACACTAAAATAAATGATATATATTATCTTATATTTTTATTATAATATTGTATCCCCGTCCTGCATATATAATATTATATTATAACGTTAATGGTCTATCTCGACAAATGCCATTTGTAACATAACGGACACACTATTCATTTTGCAGCTCTTTTTTTTATATATACATATAATATACTTATTACAGCCTACTGATAAAATATTCAAGCATAATATTTTATCGTGAGAGCAGATGCACAGAATTTATTTCTAAAACATGTTTCGGTATATTTTGTGTAATTGCGATAGGTAGATGCACACATAAAAATATATTTTACATAGGAAACTGATATTTTCATTATTAAATTGTAGGTATATTATTTCAATAGAAAATAATTTACGATAAATTCAGCGAGATGGAACTTAGTTGTATATACTTTTATTTCAAAATCCTTGATTGTTAACAATATTTTTTTTTAAAACAAATCACTGAGAAATTACCTAAAAAATTGTATGTATTATGTATTTTTGTAAGAACAAAGAAAATGGTAATGGTTGTTGTATCGGTCTTCCGTTTGGTTGAATCTGCTTTTAAATCACCATGTTCTTCCTACGCGCCGGCGTATATTATGAATTATATAATAACAAAATGTATGAAAAACGCTAATAATCCCGAGACAATTTTCTCAAATTTTCTTATAAATATTTGTATTATTCGTTCAAACTCCCTCATAAAGAATTAAAATCAAATATCACGTATAAACAGGGTGATACTGATAAACCAAACATACTCGCTTCCACTCTATGCTTAAATAATGCATCCATTCAAATTATAATTTTTGGGATTTTTAAGTAATATTTAAGCATTAATCTTTATTTTAAAATATTAATTAAAATACTAAACCATTTAAGTATACCATGGCAATACAAAATTTATTTTTTTCAAAATAAAACCACGCTTTTTAGATTTTACTGCAAATCGTTTATCAGATTTTTAATATAACATTAAAATAATATTATTTTTAATAAGCTACTTTTACAATGAATGATTATTTTTGTTTCGTACAATAAACACCTTTTAAAAATCTCTCACTTCGAGTAAAATATAACAACTAAATATTAAAACATTTTAATTTTCAATAATAAAAGATATATTTTGATTTTTCACATAAATTAAATATTTATTGAAATATTATGTATACTCATTACTTAAAAAATGTTAAGAAATCGGTATTAATAACTTTAATTTCTTAATAATTATATCTTCTAATTTTTTATCGTGGACCATTATCTTTGAAGTAAGTTATAGAGATTTAAAATTTAATAATTTAAAAACTACTTAGATGTACATAAATAAATCAAAATTATTAAAAAAAAAAATGATCTCTTTAAAAATTTAGAACAAAATTCGGTTATTTTCGTTTGAAAAAAAATGTTTATATCGTATAAATACATAATGATTTTCCTTAGATGTTTTAAAATTCTATTCATTCGTTTTTCTTATTATATATTTATTTTTACAAAAATATTTAAATAAGTTAACCAAAGTTATTTTTTTAATACTTTTCGTTATAATTTAATTAATTTCTAGTCCGTACTTTCGAAGAATATGAGTTTGTTAAATGTTAGTAAGATTAACAGTCAATTAAGTTAAAAACATAAATTCCAATTATGATATCGTATTATCTATGTATAGTGATGTTTATGTCTATATATATATTATCGGATAGGTATTATTTGAAGTTTGATAAAAATCTTATTTTTCTCTCAAATTAGCGGTGGTTGAAGAGTTTTGCTATGTTTGAGTATCTCACATTAAGTTATGCTTGACATGTCTATTACAGGGCACGCGTCTGGTGGTTTCAACGAGGAAGTCATATGGATCAGCATTGGCATGAGCATAGCCATAGTCATACTGATAACGATAGCTCTGTGCTATTTGGCTCGTCAGCGGTGCAAGAAGAGACAAGAGATAAGCGTACGCACTTAACTTGGAAAAAATATACACTCATACATCATACACATACCTAAGCATACTACCTACTACGACCACCTACATACGAATGTTTTACTCAAACTGCGTACAAAGAGTTATTTATGTAATTTGAACGACCTCACTCGTGTTGATATAGCTAAACTAATATTATTATTATTATAATTATTACTATATTATTATTAGGTATTATTATCATCACCATCATCATTATTACTACCATAATCGTATTCAATGTGTGTCCTTTACTGAAGATTCCTTGTCGTCTCTTACTTTGACGATCGCATGACACGCGTCTCAACATCTCGCGTGTTCATCCAGTCAATAGTTCATAAATTGTTCGCCCGGCATACTTAAAGCACCCCGCCAATCTCCACTCCATAACACCGTCAATTAGTCATGACGTTAGAGTAAATCATGTCACACGTAGTTACGTGGCGATTGATAAAACCCAAGAGAACTGTCTCTAATGCAAATATTCAAGTCTCGACGTGTCACATCCTCCCTAGCTCCGTAAGTATACCTACTGCTGAGACCCACAGAAGTTCTACGACAGAAATTCCATTACGCGTCTACTGTTTGATGTGTGTAGTAATGAATCGTGTCATTATACATTTTACAAGACGCTAAAATATAACACGAACCCTTATCATCGCATGGTGACTATATTATATACACGCGAAAATGTGACATACATTTTAAAACATAAATTTAATATAATTTTAATGATTTTATGTGTATCCATACTTTATATAGTATTTAATATAATGTATAAATAGTATGTATTATTTCAATAGCTGTAAACTGCGCATTGTGACGACATGGACGGATATGATTATTTATTATAATAATATGATATGGGACACATTTCTTTTTCGATTATATTGTTATCATAATATTATATGTATGCAAAAAACGAAAATCGCATCATCAAAAATTATTAATTGCAGGACCACCACGATACGGTCGTCGTCATTGTCACGTGAAAGTTCTGACAAGTACAATAAACCACGTAATAATAAAATATTACACTATAATAGTCACCATTGCCGCTGTGAAGATTAATTTCATTTTTATTTATATTTATAATAATATTCGCATTATTCAATCAACGATTATTATATTTTACTCATTGAAATTCTGAAATAATTCCCCTGTGGCGTTACTCCGCATGATCGTATTTAATATTTATATAATAATTCTATAAATATAACAACAATCATAATATGTATTCACATCACCAAAAAAGATTAAAAAATGTATTATAATAGTATAATATAGCGTTTGGTAAAAAAAAAATTATTTGAGTGACGTAGAAAATATATTAAAGAAACAACGTTTTATCTCTTTGTGATCAAATTCTAAATCATAAAATTATATTATGTGCTGTAATTCCCTGGTATGCTATATCCACAATACCGTAATATATTAAAAATACGTGTAAACTTTACCGATAACAATCCAACGATAACACTTAATGTTTTTTGACATACAAATCATGTTGTAAATTTGTAAGTCATAACTCATAACACGCATAATGTGATGTTTACATCGTAGAATGTAACCTTATTTTATAAGGTATTCTTCCACATTTCTTTCAATAATCCTAAAATCTGTTTAAAACAAAATTGTAAAATAAATTAATACTTATGAAAAAATTAGTTTAATTTATAAAATATAATGTAGTAATAATTATGATGAGAGTGGAAAACGTATCCAAGCATAAAATATTCATAAATGTACGCTATAGTAATACAGCTACAATTACATGTGTATGTATAATATGTTTAAAACCTACATACCTATTATATAATAATATATACTAAGACCAATTAATAATAAAATCATTTTTTAACTATTTAATTGTGTTATCTGTGAAACAATATATTATATTAGTATGTTTAATAGACATAAGACATGTACCAATTATAGTATCAAATATTGTAGTGGTTTACAATGAAAATAATAATATTGTCTTATATATATATATGATATAATATTGTTAAAAAAAATATAATAAACCTGTATAGCTGTCTATTCATTATTTATTCAAATTTGTATGCTGACTATAAAAAAACTGATCACTAATCAGTTTTTCCTTAATGACATCTTCAAAAAAAAAAAAAAAACAAAAAAATGTGTTGTAATTTAAAATTTTTTCAAAAATAAAAATTCAACTAAAACGTATTGTTTTATTTTAATTTTATATTAGCTGCTTAATGAATTTCGTACTTTTTCAAATACAAAGTATACGATTCATTGTATTATTATACATAACAGTGGTAGTATACAATATTTTTCGTACGCGAGTTTACGTGGAAAAAAACCATTGATTTAACATAATATTGTCATAATATGAATTCAGAATATAAAATATTCAAATTTTCAATACTATTATATATAGCACGTACATTTATAAATATATATTATATTGATTTGATGGCAAAAAAAATAAAATTATCAATTTTGACTTGATTTCATAGTATTATAAATTAAAATGAACTGATATTTAACTAGATATATTTAGGAATAAACTTTAATTCGTTTTTAGGTATTACTTCTTAATTACACTTCTCAACTGATAAGAAAAAATCAATTAAAAATATTATTTAATCGAGTCAAAATGTATTGATTTTATAAAAATAACTTTTTGTATGTATGTCATGTAATATTAAAAACTGAAATTTTTCCATTTAATATTATACTTTATAGACATAGTTGATAGAAAATTCTGACTTGGATCATAATTATTACGTCTAAATATTTTATCTGATGTTATTGGCAGATACATATTTCTTAAGATATTACTAAACACCGTCACAATGTATAATCATTAATTGCCCATGTAAAATAAGCCGATTGTAAATTATATCATTATTTTTACTGTAAACAAGTATATCTACAATATAAATTGTCTTGAAAAAATACAGATGAACGAGTAATCCTTCTGAATGGTACATTACAACTGAAAACTAATAATTATTAATATTTTCTTAATAAAACTTTCATTAATAAATTGTTTTACACATATATAGCGCTTTAACAATAAGTATATTATACCTTTTTGCCGCTACTTTACACTTTTACCAGCTTCAAACTTGCGTTATTAAAACCCCGCGTTTGATGTCTTAATAGGTATGCTTTAATTTAACCATAACATCATATAAAGGGTATACACACACATATATAATATATATATATACAAGTATTGCTTCAAAAATCTTAACACAAAATTTTTAGTAATTGCTCATAAATTCATTCTTTAGTTAAATAATTATAAATTCAAACCAGTGTTTATCTTTTATATTAAAAATATTTTGTAAAATTACTTAATATTAATTTTTCGTTTTTAAACATTATTTATGTATTTCTTCTAGAATAATTAAAAATCAAATCAAATCACTTCTTTACAAGCTAACATTATTATTTATTTTAATTGGTTACCAAATTGGACTAATTGATTAAATAATACCTACACCAGATAACCAAAATCATAGATTTTCAGTAATTCCGTCCAAATGTGTATTAACTGATTATAATTTAAAACTTAAAAAAAAATAGAAGTACATAATTTATTATTATTATATATTATAGACGTTTTACGCTGATGATATTACGTTCCAATTGTTTCAAGATATTCCTAGTTCTTTTATACGATCGATTTAAGTATGGAATATGTATACCATTGAATAAATAATAATATACCTAATAAATATTTGTTAGATATTATAAAAAAGTATGGTTGGAATATCCAAATATTTCTGATCGTCGTAGTGTTTTTTTTTAGTGAATTTTATGTAATATTGTTAAATCGTATCATCTCACATCGAGGACTGCACACAAATTGAAAATAAATTTAAAATCAAACGTTTCATTTAAAGAAAAATTCTGAACTAAACTCGGTTTAAACTGAAATACTTACAAAGTGACATATCTCCAACATAATTTGTCTAATGGTACATAATTTGTTTTTTTACTACAAAACATGTAAGACGGCGTAAAATGTAAATAATATAGATACATCACTGTTTAATAAAATAACTCAATGTTTTTATTAGTGTTGAGTTGTATTCGAATATATTAATCAAATTGAATTATCGATTCAAAATTCCAACTAATTATAATAATTATTATACAATTAATATGTAATATATATATATATATATATATATATATGATCATTGAGAATCACTGCCAAGTTTTTACTAAATATAGAACGATTGAGGTAAGATATTATTATAAATAAATATCTATAATTTAAATTCCAAATTTTGTTAAAAAAAAATCCGTTTATAATCTTTATGTTTGAAATGTTATTGTAAAATCAATTAAAACAATATAGCTCAATGCAATTGTGCAATTTAATGTATGTATTAAAGCATAACAACCACAAGTAATCCAAATTAAAGAAACTAATTGTAATTTTTATTTATTTATTTCAACAATTTAAAAAAATATATTATAAACTACCACACAACGTCAACCATATATAATATAATGTAGGAAACATTCAGTACATTAGAATATTATGACAGACACTTAAGAAAAAATAGGGATCTATTTACCTTCTGTTTGTTTTTTAATATGTGTATACGTATACTTATTATAGAAATAAGGTTTTTTTTTCAAAATTATTCGTATCAACTGTCAAAAATAATAATTTGAAAACTAAATAGATCTGTACATGTAGTACCTAATTCTAAAAATGCGAAATTTTTTTATGATATTCTGAAAGTAAATAGTATACATTCAGTTTAGTGTTATTAAATCCAATTACGTCGTTCCGGTAGAATAAATAAATCCAAATAGTTATAATTGAGTATAATCTATAATAATTGTATTATTTAACTGAAATTATATATATTATATTTATTTATTAATGAACGCATGGTTTTCGATTTCGCAGTTTCAATTATTTTTTAAGTCCAAATTTAATAATTAAAATGATTCTCACAAGAATTAAAAATAACAAAAAAAAAATGGGTCAACAATGTTTTTATTGCTACATTTGGTATTGATCTCGCTGTTTGCAGGGATAGTAAATATATTTACTATACAATAGGTTAAAGGACAGGTTTTAATTTCAACGTGACTTAACACACTATATTCAGTTACGCTCAACATTTTAATATATATATATTTTTTTTAACAACAAACGACGATTCCTATTCTATGCTTTTGTATGCGCACAAAAGCCGAATGAAATTCGCAATACAATAATAAAAATTAAATCATTTCTAATGAGTTTAACACGTTCGTGCGCTCGATTATACTCGTTCAAAAACTACGAAAACGAAAATAATAACTACCCGTAAAAAAGTCAACATAATAAAATCCAATAAGGAGATATATTAAATATCTCATGTGAAATAAGAAACCTCAAATACAAACAATACAATGAAAGAAACCAATCTTTTTTGTTAAAAAATTAATAAAAGTTATTCTCATTATTTTAAACAAATCTATTCGAATACATTTTTCTATTTGTGATACTATCCTAAAATATAGTCTATGGCAAACTGTCTTACATTTAGTAATTTACACGATGATTTATAGTTGTTTATTGTTGAGAAAATTATGTTTCAAATATTATTGGGATAACATAATATGTTTTTTAAATTCGAATTAATATCATACAATTAAAATTGAAATATTTTAAAGGTACATACAATATAATAATATGTACGGTTCTATTGACGATTATTTTTGTTATTAAAATTTAAAAGAGAGACATTTATATTTATAGGTATACATTAAATTTACATGAATTACGATAACGAATTAAATGGGAGATCATAAATGATTTTCTAGTTTTCAAATTAAAATTCAGTGATTGAATTGAAAAAATAAAAGATGGGGGACTATGAAACTTAAAATAAAGTACCACCACTTTCAATAATTTAATTCAAAATAACCCGTGGGGGCTTTGCTCCTACACCCACAAACATAACCATATTTTACATTATACAATAATAAATTAACATTTCTTAATATTCTAAAATAAAAATTAATATATCATAGTACAAAGTTATTATTTTATAAATTTTAATAGGTAGATGATTTGAATGATTAAAGCTTGTTCGTCTCGTTTTGGACATCTCGTTTCTTCTGTAATTCATTTACCAAACATAATCCAGTTCTTTACATACTCATCTGGTTTAAATAACTGAATAGGTGATTCGACATAATTAATAAACATTAATAATGCTAAATGTTAAGATGTTAGAATATTTCTTTTAGGCGTTATGATGTTCGTGAAACTAAATGATCATTCATATTCAGATGATGATATAGCAATATTTCGTTAAAAGTAGTTTTAATATAAGTATTTTTGAAAAATCTTTTAAGTTTTTAAATTCTCTAAATTCTCAAATTATACATTTTTAATCTAAATGAAACTTTATAGCCAATCTTCTAACACTATCGTTACCATATTTAATATCAATATTATCTGGATAGTTATTAGGATCTAATACATCTAAATCTCTTTAAGAAGATCTAAATATTGATTTTTAAACTTATTTTTATTTTTTGATACATGTGATGCTTGAGTTGTAAAAAGTCTTGAACGCATGTTATTATAAAAAATATCATAATATGCTTTAATTGATATTATTTTTACCTTTAAATTTTAATAATAGTTAAATTTAGTCTAATATTAAAGCTAACATTACAAAATGTTTACTACTAAACGCAAATTTGCTATGATGTATGTTAGTAAGACAGAGACAACACGTCATGCGAGTATAATAAAGTCCTTTTAACTCTTAGCTGTAGCATTATTTTTTTTACTTTGAAACCTAAGTAAAATAATTTGAACGTGGGTACTGGAAATATACTCTATTACAGAATGTTGAGAATTACGATAATTACGATTTAATTTATATTTATTTACCATCAACTAAGTATCGGTTTAATTAAATCAATAAAAACGATTTACCAGTCTCCGGAAAAAAAATTGTAAAAAACGTTATAGGCAATAAAATACAACGTCATGCGCATTAGTAAAAACGTAAAATCCCAGACTGCGGAACGATATAATTTTCAAAATAATGATATTCGCAGGTTTTTTTTACATCATCGTTCTTCGTTGAAATACATATTACGAACAAAAAATAAAAATCGAAAATCACGTGATAGCTAAATTGCAATTTTTCCAGTTGTTATTAACTAAAAAATCATTTTTAATTTTGTATATTTTGATCAAGTATTAAAAAATCGTTTTCAAATATGTAATACAAATATATTAATTTTTACTTACTTGAATATCTGCATCTTTTTTAAATTTCTAATTTTGCTTTTGAAGATGATTCTGACGATTTATCCATTATTTGATTATTTTAAATTAATATATTGAACAGACAACAGTAACAATTAAATAAGCACTTATAAGTTATAAGCAAATATACACTTGCAAAATTCCGACTAGCAAAAAAACACTAAAGATCAATATTATTATTATTTATTTATATATTTCCGTATGAGGTAGGTAATATTCCAAAAAATACCACCTAAATAATACTATATTATGCCCTTGGTGACTGGGACTATATAGGAATAGAAAAAATAACAGCTTTATTGCTGTTCTTGTAATCTTAAGATTACGTAATTGTTATTATCCATAGTTCTTAAGCGGCGTACAAGCATAGACATAATATATTATTTTATATTATATCATGATGCCTACGAGTGAAGAGTTGAAATTAATCATAAGTAATAATTATTTATAAATTACTTAGAATTTGGTAGATGTTGCTAACCGAGCAGGGGAGATCAATAAAAAAAGAATATTAGGGGGTAACGGTTTACAATTACGACACGGCGGCACTGCAATAGTAATTTATATTCTATAAATAAATTTATTGAAATTTATCGACATAAAATCTTTATTATATTTCCTTTAATAAAAATATTTAATAATGTAAAATAATATTTTTTTTTATATGTATTAATTTGATAAAATTGAAAAATGAATTTTGAAAGTCTTGTCTTCAACGTTCCATTATGAGAAATTAGAAGGGGTACACTAAAAAATATATAAAAAAGAAGATGTACTCCATCTCCCCACGCCCCCTCACCAATTCAAGCATTGAATTAAATTATACACCTCTTGCAATATTATTATTAACTGTTTTAATATTAAAAATTACAAAACCCTATGGGTTAGGTATTCGAGTATTAAACCAATATATCTAATATTGACATAATATAAATAATAAATTAAAATAATGATTAGTCGAACGGTGATCACATACAAATTGTAACATCACTATTACTATTCAAAGTTCCGTGACAAAAAGGACACCTAAAAAGGTTTATCTCAATTTCAATGAATACAACAAAATAAAAACGAAATAAAAGCATAATAATATAGAGTAAGCTCGTTGCATATATTTAAGGTTGAGAGCCTTCAAAAGTATGTGAGCCATTTCAATTATTTCCGGTTAGATACGACACCGATGATCGGAAACAATCATTTCCGGTTTCAACGACAACATCCTGTTGATGTCTTTTCATAGCGACTTCCACTTCCGTTTCACTCGCCTTAATCGTATATTATACCATTTGGCTACCGATTGAATTATACATATTATATTATATAATATTTAATTTTCACTCCAAGACGTAATCGGCCCACATTGGCCACAGACCAGCGATAAACATACTCACCCCTTCCTTTTTTTTCTTTAACTATGCGTTTATTTAAACTACTTTTGATTTTTGGAAATTTCAAGTTTACCTGAAAATCATAACTAAAAATATTTAGATTTTTTATGTCATTTAAAGAATAACCTTTTGTGATACAAACTTATTTTATTCAAACTATAAGTGTGCTTTTTGTTGTTATTTGTTAAGCCGATTTTTTTTTAAATTGATTTAAATTGAAATTGGAATAACCAAATAAGCGATATCTAATATATTCAACCATAGGTAATAGTCTACACTAAGACATTCAGAATATAATATCATACTATTTTAATTTGAAAATAATGGGTACCTAATTAATAATAATTATTAGTCAATTACCTAGCATTTAATAATTTGTAAATTATCTTAATCTGACAAATTAGTACGAGATTCAATATTACGCATATTTAATATTTAATATAAAACCATTATTTAAACTGTTTATAATATAGAAACTCAGGCTAATTATATGGATTTTAAATATGTTTTATTAACTTCTTAAAAATTTCAAAAAATTGAATTGCATTATTTAAGGATGAAACATAAAATAGTGAGTAATTTATGAATATATTTGGTGAAAAATAATTTAATAAAAATACATAAAGTAAAATAAACATATATATATATATATATATTGTTTAATATTAATGAGTTATTGTACAGTATAACACATAATTAACAGATAAAACTTAAATCTCCTAATCAGATTATGTTATGTTAAAAGAGATAATTTGTCAGGATTTTAGATAAGCTTGGGAATTTGAGATACCTAATTTTTGATTCTTTTGGGTAACATATTTTAATTTTATCAATCACAATAGATATGTAGAAATATTTCATTAATTATTCTAATACATACTATTCTCTTTGATATTTGAAATTCACAGGTATACATTTGTAGTGAATCTATGATGGAATAAACATTTTTAATTGACCATAAAATACTTGATTTTTACATTACATAATTTAGTAAGTATTTAAAGATATTGCTAAATTAATTTCAATATTATACTTCAGTGATCAAAAAAAAAATACACAGCATAAAAACTTTAATTATTTGCAATACAACACAATCTAACTTTTAGCCAATATTCATCTAAAAGATAAACCACCATAATATATAAAAAATAATATTGTTTATCTAATTAACAACATCTAATAACAAATAAGATATACAATGAAATATAAATTAATATATGTATTACAACAATTTTTATATTTAAGTTAATTTCTTAAAAGTGAAAAATTATATAAACATCCCCCTTGCCACTTGCAAAGGATACCTATGCAACTTATATATTTATAAATATATCGTTATGGTCCTATAACAATAAAATGTCCTAACAATCATTGCATTACCAATAATTATTGTTGTACTTAATTAGTAATTTTTTTACAAGATTAACTAAATCATTTAAAAGTTTTATAATTGCCAAATTTATCCATGTTGATTCAATTATTAAGTATAACTGTTAATATTATTTTTATTAGTACCAAAATGTACTTTGAGAAATAACATCTATTCAATAATAAATATATAAGCTTAATTCAATTTTAATGTATTTGTTTAAAATTTAAACACAAAAATATTACTTTATATATAATAATATAAAATAATATATATAAACCAAGTTATTAGGTACATAAGGGAATTAATGGGATTTTTGCTAAATTATAATCACAGAACAAAAATTAAACCCATAAAAAGTTCATATAAGTTTACAGTACAATAATTGAGGAATGGACTAATGATTTTATTTAAATTTATTATAATATATAACATACAGAATTTTATAATATAAAATATATATACATATATATATTTTATTTTATATATTTATAAATAAATATACATTTATTATACATAATTTGTATGAATAAAAACAAACAATGTATTTTTAAATTAATCTATTTGTCCACAACATAAAATTACGAGAAAAAAAATAATACAATAATATTTCAATAACAATAATATTAAAAATGTCATGTGATGAGATCGTGAACGAACAATCCCTTGATGATACAAAATATTATTTACAAAAAATAAAAATAAAAATAAAAATACATTTAGATCCCTAGCAGTCTTGTCGTTGTGCTTATTAACCACCGAATAAGTCTAGTAGATTATTGTAAGATTGTTCGATAGATTTGTTTTTCATATCTCGACAAGACAACGAGACAAATTAATCAAAAAGAGAACAATAATAATAATAATAATAATAATAATAATAATGATAATAATAATAATAAAAATTGGTAGACACCATGGCCATTATGGTACATAAATAATGGGTGGGGGGAGAGAAATGGTATTCGATGTCAATAATCATGATAAAAATAATAATGTACACGAAAGCGATAAAAATATGTATATGCATATATAAATAAAATCTGTACTTTGAACAATATACATATATACACAGGGTAAAAAGAGAATTCGTTTAAAAACATAGAAAAATGATTCAACACATTCGTAGGCTATAAACACAAAACATAAAAATAATAAAATTAATATAATAATAATCGTAGGCTAATTGTGGTTGGTACTGGTGACGACGGGCCTAAACTGCCGATGATGGCACCGAAACGAAAGTACAATAACAATGTTATAATCATTCATTCGGACCTGTCCCGTTGAATAACGTACACAGACGGATGAAGACTCGACTTTGCCCGTAATTCGTTTTAAATGTAAACGGCGTCCGACACTTTATTCGGGTGTCCGTTGTTGTTATTGTTGTTATTGTTGGGCGGTGACGATATGCCTTCCGACCAGTCGGAATTGGAGTTGGGCGAAGACGAGGACCAGTGCCATGGCGAGTCGGGCGACGGCGTCGGGAAACTCTCGGGTGCTGCGTCCGACGGGGGCGTCAGATACTGCTGCGCGTGCTGTGATTGTGGAGGTTGTAGTGATTGAGGCGTCTGCTGGACGCTGCCATAGAAGTGATGGAACTGGCTGAACGGGTCCACGGCCTGCATGGTGGCATGTCGGAGAGCCTGCATATGCGTGGGCGACGTGGGCAACGACGGTCTCGTCTTTCCGGGCGACGGTGACATGACTACGCTGTGCGGCGGCGACGGTTCCTGGAACGAAGTTTGCATACCCAACATCTGCTGGTGAAGGACTCGGTAGTCAGGTTGCTGCTGCTGTTGCTGTTGCTGTTGCTGTTGCTGCTGATGCTGTTGGTGGTGCATTGCCGCACCATAATTGGCCATCGGTCTCTGAGACGCGGATGGCAACTGTGATAGGCACTCCTCATATGCGGGCGGCTGTTGCGGTAAGCTGCCACCACCATACAGCCTGGAAACGTCCAACGCCATCAGGTCCATGTTGTTGGGACCACCGGCACACGTCACATCCAACCCAAATGGTTTCTTGTTGCTAGGCGCCGCCGCAGTGGACGACATGGCCGATGACGGTGGCAACGGAGGAGGTGGTTTTTTCACGCTGCCCTTCCGCTTCAACGACAGGTTTGAGTCCATCGAGTCGGCAGGACTCGTCGGGTTCGATGGTTTCGGCCGCTTTTTGCCCTTGGCCGTGCCGCCACCACTGCCCCCATTGCTCAACTTCATGCCAGGTATGTTTATGTTGGAATGAGCCGACATCATGTGCTGCGAGTCTGTGAACAAACACATCCCAAGGTCAATCTCCGTCGCCGGTGTCGTCGTATTTGTCATCGTCGTCTGCGTGTTCTTGGGTAATGGCACTAATGGCCGCGAGACACGGTTTCGCTGCGACTTACTCATGAAGTTGTTGTTAACAGGCACCATGGTCTGAGCATTAGGGTGAGCCACGTGTGAATCCAGTAATCTAACGATATCATGATGCAACCGTTCGCTGGCCACGTCCCGCGGTAACCGTTCCATATGGTCTGCGATTTCTCGGTTTGCGAAGTTATCCAGAAGCGCTTTGCATGCTTCAAAACTGCCTTCTCTAGCTGCTAAGAACAATGGTGTTTCGTCCTATAGAATAAAATAAAAGTATCGTTAAAATAAATATTGTAAATCACTGATCGATGACTATATATAGAGCTTATTCGCTGACTAAATTCCGATAAAAAATAATTATATATTTTTACCTTATCGTCTTGTGCGTCTTTGTTGGCATTATTGGCAAGCAAAATGTTAACTGCGTCTACATTGTTGACTGATGCAGCCCAATGCAAAGCTGTCTTTCCACTGTTATCTGGTATATTGATATCGGCGTCAGCATGAATCAGATCTTCTACCATTCCTTCGATGGCTAACCTGGCTGCTAGAATCAACGGTGTCGTACCATCGTGCATTCTAGCATTTAAATTTGTTGAACGGTTCCTCAATAAGATCTACAAATAAAATATAAATACCATTAATTAAAATGTTTTTCCCAAAATACCATGGATATTTTGTTGTTTAATTAAAAATTAATATAAATTAACTTACTTGGAAAGCACCCATTGCGTCGGCAGCTACAGCTGCATGCAATGGTGTCCGGCCAGTATGATCTTGAAAGTTAACATCAGCGCCCATATCTAATAAACGTTTAGCAGCATCTGCTCTAGCATATCTTGCAGCCAAATGCAATGAAGTTTCACCAGTTTTATCAAGCGTGGCATTCAATTCTGCGCCTTGCGAAACCAATTCTGATATCATGTTGGTTGTTGCGTCTTCTCCTTCATCTTCATTATCAATGCTCGTGTCCAGTCCAGCACCACCAGCTACTGTCACATCCATTAGTCTCGTCAACCCACCAGGGAGTCTTTCATTAACTTCGGTTTCCTATGAAAAATAAACGAGCCCCGTTAAATAATGCACATTTTAAACATTGACATTTCTCATATAAACTTACCCTAGACGGAGGTGTGTACATAACAGTTGCCTTGTTATCATTAGAATTCAAATTACAGTGACTCCAAACGTCATCGTATGGGTTATCCAAAGGTTGTGACAATATCGGAGCTGGCCTATGTCGTTTCGCTGGTGGCATATCACCTTCAGCGTCTTCGTCTGACCAAGCTCCAGCACCTCTTCCCATAGTCATAACACCACTATTCATGTCCATACAGCTCAAAGTCATGTTATTTTGTTTCATTGTTCTAAGTTCTTGTCCATCGGGTACTCTTCTTTGGGTACTTGTTCTACTGCTATTACTACCAGTACGTAAGAATCCTTCTGGGAACCATGTTATACCAGCAGCCTTCTTGCGATGCGTAGATATTAACACTCCAAGACTAAGACCGATAACTAGTATCAAAAACATTCCAGTCAACACTAACGCTGTACTACTCCTAGGTTGTTCAGTTGGAATTTGGCTTCCAGGACCAACGCCTTCTGCTCTATAAATAGGAAACGATGTCGATAGAGCATGACTAGCGGCTGAAGCAGCCAAAAATCCAGCAGCCTAAAACAATTTAATCATACAATAAGTAAACAAACTTTATTAAAACTTAATTTTTCTAAATCACTTACCCCTGTACCACTCGAGAAACATTCAACATCTCTGGTTATTTCACATTTTCTATTATCGATTTCTAAATAAACCACAACAGCTCCCGGAGGACTTTCCGCGGGGAATATCATTTGTTTTCCAGTCAATTCATCTTGTTTCACTCGGACAGTGGCTCTCAACTCTCGACCAACCTAAACAAGTTTTTTTGATATCAAACGGCTTAAATTATAATAAAATTACTTGAATGGCTTTACTTACCTCTCGTAAGAATGAAGTTAAATTAGACAAAAGTTGATGATAGTCCATTCGTAAAATGAGACGCATGGCACCTTCGGCAATTTTAGGCGGTTCTCTTTCGCAATCCAAACCATCCCAATTGCATTCAGCATTATTACATCCATAATCACAATGTCCATTAGCATAATGACTTTGACAATATGCGTCATAGATTGGACTAAAATAAATTAAAACATCAAATTATTATAAATTATTCATAAAAATACAATTTATTTAATTAAGTATATAATACATACTTGCAAGGCATCAAAGTTCTTTCACAATCTCTCCCGTCGTACAAACATTCAGGTGTATTACACTCCACGTCACAACGTCCATCAGCGAAAACTTGCCAACAGTTTTTGGTTGTTGTACAATTTCTCCAAGGGTTTAATCCGAGAGAACAATCACCACCGTCAAAATCACAGGCAGCAGTGTTACATTCTTGATGACACCTGTTATCTTGAGATTTAGCGGTACATCCGTTGGTTACACAAGCAGCCAGCTCTCGTTCCCAATCGTAATCTTTCTTTGTCATAATACTTTTGGATGGGAATTTTCCCAGACCCCCTTTGAACTTGGAATCATAAATATTACAATTTTTCCCTGACCAGTATATTGGACAGAAACACGCGTAGTCTCCAAGTTTATTTTGACAAGTACCATCATGTTCACAAGGATTACTTTCACATTCATTGTAACTATCGACTTCACAGTGAATACCTGCTGTGCCCGGCGGACATTCACATTGATATCCTCCATGATCTAATGAGTGACATAAACCATCACCTTGGCAAGGACTAGAGTCACAATCTACACCAAAGAATTCACAATTTCTTCCAGAAAATTCTTTCGGGCATACGCATGTATGACCACCTTCCACTTGAGAACATACACCACCGTTTTGGCATGGACTGCTCTCGCAGAAGTTAACTTTGGTTTCACAATGTCTGCCCATGTAACCAGCACGACAGTTGCAGTGGAAATTATTAACTAATTGAACGCAATCTAATGTTCCGTATGGATCGCAAGGATTTGATAAGCATTCGTTTATGTCACCTTCACATCTATGACCAACAAATCCAGCTGGACAACGACAGTCAAATCCTCCAACACGATCAATACAAGTACCGTTGTTATGACAAGCGTCAGGTGAGCAGTCATCAATGTTTATGTCACAAATAATACCTAGTGTACCTGGTGGACATGAACAGCTAAAGCTGTTGATTAAATCACGACATGTACCACCATTTTGACATGGATTAGGATGACAGTCGTCAACGTTCAATTCACAATTTTGTCCTTGGAAGCCCCGTGGACATTGGCAAGAGTAACCTGCCACTAAATCTCTACACGTCGCTCCATTTTGACAAGGTGCTGAATCGCATTCATTGATTTCTTTCGTACAATAGCTACCGGAATAACCGTCGGCACAATGGCACCTATGACTATTACCGATATCTTCACAAACGCCACCATTATGACATAGAGCATCACGTCGAACCCCTTTACGTAACGATGCATCGTTACAGGATACCATTTCTACGTCACACACTTTGCCCGTCCAACCCGGCTGACAAACGCACTGGTATAAGTTTTGAATTTGTTTGCAAGTTGCTCCATTTTCACAGGGTTGTGGTATGCCTCCACCACCACTGCACCAGTCAACCAAAGATTCGCAGTTCTTGCCCGTATAGCCATACGCACAATGACATGTATAATACTTTCCGTGATCAAGACATGTACCACCATTCTCGCAAGGCGAAGAATCACATTCGTTTATTCTAGTTTGACAATTTAATCCAGTATATCTAAAAAAAAGAAACGGAATTGTTATTATTAATTAAACCAAAAGTATTTGAGCAAAAATAAATAATTTTACTCACCCAGTTGGACATATACAAGTGTAGTTGTTAATACCATCGACGCATGTGGCGCCATTCATACAAGATGAATCGGTACAATCTTGGTCGTTAGTTAGACAGTGTATGCCAGAAAATCCAACGGGACATGTACAAGTGTACGAATTTACATATTGTTTACAAGTGGCACCATTCAAACAAGGTTGTGATAGACATTCGTCAACGTCTACTTCGCAATGACGGCCGGAAAACCCATCAGAACACATACAAGTATAGTCACCAATACCATCTAGACAGGTAGCTCCGTTTTGGCAAGGTGCTGAAATCAAAAATTACTCGTGGTTAGAAAAATAATACTTTATGTATCCAAAAAACAACTTTAAAGATTTAAAAACAATATATAAACTTACAAGAAGCGCATTCGTCAGTGTTGATCACACAATCGCGGCCCTGAAACCCAGGAGCACAAGCGCATTTATATGATCCGTCAGTGTTTTGACAAGTGGCGCCATTCCGACAAGGTGCAGTCAATGCACACTCGTCCACGTCTTCGTTACACAAGCGACCTTTCCACCCGATAGAACATTCACATGCGAAATCTAAAAAGTTACTAGAAGGCGAACACTTGGCACCGTTGCGACACCTGTTTGGTGTACAAGGGTCTAATCTGCTCTGGCACTCCGAGCCGGTGAACGGTAGTTGACAGACACACTTGTAAGCGTTCACCAAATCAATACACGACCCTCCATTTTTGCACGGGTTAATGGCACAATCATCAATGTTTATATCGCAGTTGTGCCCAGAATAACCGGGCTTACATTGGCATGTGTATCCGTTTACACGGTCCGTGCATACTCCACCGTGCTGACACGGGTTCGAGCTACACTCATCAATGTCGATGTCACAACGTTTGCCAGTATAGCCCGGTCTGCAATGGCATATAAACTGGTTGAGGCCATCCTCGCAACGCAATGCATTCAAAGAACATGGGTTGCTGGCACATTCGTCGATGTCGGACAAACACCTAGGCCCATAGTAACCACGAGGACACTCGCAACGCCAACCAGCCACTAGATCCACGCAAGTTCCACCATTGGCACAAGGGCTACTGGCGCATTCATCCACGTTCATTTCACAATGCAAACCGGTGAAGCCGGGCAGACAGTCACAAGAATACCTGTGAAAAATATGAACGCTTAGTATGAACAATACATACATAAGTATCCGAAGATTAAGAGGATGTAAAAGTCATACTTGTTGATACCGTCGATGCACTTCGCCCCATTTCGACAGGGGTTGGACACACACTCATTGATGTTAACCTCGCAGTTCGGGCCGGAAGTGCCTGCTCGACAACGGCACTGATACCCATTGATTAGGTCCTCACACGTGCCACCATGCTGGCAGGGCGCAGACGCGCACTCGTCCAGCTGGTCCTGGCATAGAAGTCCAGTGTAGCCCGGATGACAGGAGCACGTGAATGAGTTCTGTCCGTCAATGCATTCACCGTGCTTGCACGGGTTTGACAGACAGTCGTTGATGTTGTTTTCACAGTTGAATCCCGTGAAGCCCGGCGAACACTCACATTGGTAACCGGCTATCGAATCGTGACATATTCCACCGTGCTTGCACGGGCTGCTCACACAGTCATCGATATTGATCTGGCACCGTGGTCCCGAAAACCCTGCTGGGCACGAGCACTTGTACCCGTTGATCATGTCCGTACATACACCCCCGTTCTCGCACGGGTCCGCTTCGCACTCGTCCACATCAATCTCACATTGCGTGCCGGCAAACCCTGTTAAAATCACACGCCATTAGTAATATTATACATTTTATAACACCTAGCAAAATAGTTAATGTTATTTTGTGCGTCATTGTAGATAAATATCTATTTTATCAAAAGAAATAGCGAAAAAAATTGCTACAGCGATGTGTGTTCCAGATTACAGATGCAGGTCACATATACCATTGCACATAATATTATATGATATCATACACAGAGAGAGCGCATATAACAGGTGTGTACGCTACTACCCAGTGAATATGTGTGTATGTATGTGGGAAATGAATAATTCCAAGGAATCGACGGGATCCAGTTCCACGTTTGGTAATTAAAGGTTGACGGTCTGGTTTTTAATCGCGCGGGAACGAAATTAATTATCCGACGCAGAACTATCGTTCGACAGACCATCTGTCTCCAGGTTTGGTCGACAAGGACTGTTTGTTACGCGCACGTCCGCGGAGAGACCTCAGTCCGGTTTTGGTACACAAGAACAATACCAAATCTAATAAAGACCTGCAAATTATTACAATGTTTCCCTACAATTCACATACTATTCAATCAGACACGTGAAGAAAATTACTAAGCCATTTATTCGCAACAACAATAGTTGTATTAACTAAGTTTTATTTGCCCGGTTATTAAATACGGTATGATAAAATTTTTCACATATTTAATATTCAATCACATAATAAGTATAATTTTTATAGTTGCAAATGTTTTTTATGAATATTTTTTCATCAGAAAATGATAAAATATTATTTAACATAGTTTTAGACTAAAACCAGAATTAATGAAGATATTACATAATGAAAAAGTATTTAATTATGAAACCCACAAAAAACTGTTTACTTTCAGTCAGTCTTCAATTCAAACTAAAAAATAATCCCACGATAAATGAGTTGTATATTATTAAGCATAATGATGTATTCACTCAAATTGAATTAATCAGAAATAAATTAATACCATGATTATAATACATTTATGTTACAATTCTATGATTAAATTATACAGAGTTGAAAAATCTAATTGAAACCCGATAGATTGATTATTTCATTATACACATTATTACTATAAAGATAATTAAATGTTTGAGTGTCTCGAGATTAGATTACCTGAAACACAATACTTGAATGCTATGGATTTTATGTAACCGTAACTTGTTTATAGTTTGTAGTATTAGAAATCAAATTATATATATTCATACATTTAGGTATATAGAATATTTTAATTATATACAACGTGAAAAATACATTTAACAACATTTATTGTATTTTGTGATGTGTATACGTATTTAATTTATGACGTGCAACATGGTTATGTGAATTATTGTTTCACATTTCTAGTAAAAATCACCGATGTTAATATTTATAAACCAAACTCTGCAACCATATGTAAAGAAAATAAATATCGTAGTTTTTTATCCTTTCCTTCTCACTTACGTTATAGTAAAAAAATGATTTAGAGAGGAAACTGTCTTTGCGCTATGCTGAACCAAACATGATGCCATCTGTTCGTTTAATGGGTTCAATTTGAAACTGGGTTATATACATTTTATTTTTTAATGGCAGTGTAAAAGTGTTAAAAAAAATATAAGCATGTAATATTCTTCTACACATTTAGCTAAGTATAAAACAATGTGAGAACAAAATATAATATCTCGTCTTGCGATTCGTTTTGTCAAGTCTGTTTAGCATTAATGAATTTAAATATTATGAAACGCAATTTATACGGATTGTTTGCCGGGACACAGACAAAAAGTCATCGTTACGGCTAATTTGTGTGCATATATCGTTGTCAATAATACACATGTACATAAAATATAATATTATGTATATTGTAGTCCATTTGTTACTGCGATAAAATAAAAGGCATATGTTTACGTCGCGTCCTAGTCGAGTCGTGTAAACAACGTTGTACAGTTGCTGCAGATGACGAATAATCGCCGATACCTTATCTCGAATACGGTTCCGAGTAGAAAACACACATACATAATAATAAAATATAAGATACGAGTAAAATCGCAGCAGTGGAACAATAATATATAATAATGATAATATTGTACGTAGAAGGAACGCGACGGCGGCAACCACGTCGAGTATGAGAAACCGCGCGTTGGCGAAAAACCCGAGTAAACCGATGTAATGTCTCTCCTCGAGACTTGTACCCACATACACTGCGATTACACGCCACACACACACAAGCAATACACGATATGCTCGTAATATAATGTCACGTAGGTACACTATCGATATAACGCGTATTTGTGTGTGTAAATATTATTATATATTATATTTATACGCGATAGCTGGTCGTGCGGGACACTCGGCGAAACATTTGTCCTACACACACACACACACACACACACACACACACACACACACACACACAACGGGACAGTATACATGACATAATGTTATGGCATTTCGAACATTAAGTCAGGACCGTCGTCGGTTTTCCACGCACTAACATAATATTATATAGGTACGTACAACAGTCCCGCGGCGAAAACATGACGACGATAATATAATAATAATATACAAACGGGGCACGCGGTCGATATTCCGCACAGGTTTCCATATTTTATAATCGAAGGTGTCGTCGTCGTCATCGTCATCGTCCACCACCGCGCCCGGTCAGGATCGTGTCCGACCGGTCGATACGCACGTACCGATGTCGACTTGGTGGTTACCTATATATAGGTACACTGCGCGGCTATCCCGCGAATGATATACGTTGCGAACCCGCACGAAGTGTGAATAACGCCTATATCATTTCGCCGTCTCGTAACGACAGACGCGTTGAAATTTATGAACATTTATATGGATCCGTTGCAGCGCTTGCATATTATATACAATAATATAATGCCAGAGAAGAATATTATATATAATATATACTACCGCGGCGGTAGTGGCGGCGGCGGAGGGTAGCCGCGTATCATGTGCGTTCCCGATACTGTAGTGTGCGATACATACCGCATAGTATATCAGATACAAACTACACGGATACGAGTATCCGTGAGCGTCCAGTACGTATATAATAATATGTCTACGTGTGAATATGTGTGTGTGCGCGCGCGAGTATAAGAGTATAATATACTATAGCGTTGTAAACGCGTTCATGATAATGTTATAGACTCGCGCATAATAATATAATATAATAATATTATGTACTCGGGCAACCGGTACATACATTATTATTATTATTATTATTATTATTATGTGCGCGTCGTCGGCCGGCGCGACCAGTTCCTCTTCTACACCACTCCGCGCAGGCCGAGTGTCAATCACGCCGTGGTCGTCCGGCGCGCGCGTTATAAAAGGTAATGTAACACGCAACCGTTGTCGTCCTCATGTCTGTCGATTTATTTGCCCGTTTGATTTGTAGAACTCACTTACTACTACCTATCTATAGGTACTAGCTGGAATAGCCATAGCTGTAAGGAATATTATATTATACGTTATAAACATATATATATATATAATATAATATACGCGACGAGCGAATGACGATAGAAGCGGGAATAGTAATAATAATAAATAATAAAAAGCGTTCGGAATCCGGTTGGATCGGTAATGGTTTTTTTATTTTATTTTTTATATTTATTATTTCGCATCGTTTGCCATCGTCAGTATATACGACCCTTTTAGGAATTGTATCCACTCGGGCTCCTGGGACCAGACCAGTTTGTACTTTCCACTAAGACTTACGACGATTGACGCATACTGAAAAGACTTACGATCTGACACACACATACGCAACCAATATACACTTATTTTGCCGGACGCGGCTAATCGTAAGCGCCGTAATCGTCCGTTGTTGTGAAAACTCAATACAAATGATATTCTACTATCAGCGCACACGCACACGGCCCAGCCGATATCACCACCGGTCACACGACGCGATAACCTCGCTCCGCAGTGCTCAGGACGGCGAACGCAACGCCTGCTAGACGGCCGTAACGGATAAACGAATAATAATAATAATATTACGTCCACGGATGGGCGGGGTATGAGATTCGTGATTTACCGTAACGACTGTGCGAGCACGACGAAGATCGAGACAACACCGCGATCTTCGCATTTATCAATAATAATATAGGTACAATATATTGGCGATGGCAGGAATGGAAACGTCGTATTATTCAATATTATCATCGGACAAAACACAGGATGGCGCGCGATCGTGTATAAAACATGTATTACTACTTAAGGTAGCATAAATTCTCCTACACAGAACCCACCAAGCCGGGAAAAACAATTAGAATCATCTTTTAAGCGTACAAGTAACGAACGTAGTGCAACTGCATCAGCAATATTGTTGAAATACAAACGATGATGCACCACGAGACCATTACACCAACGGATTTTCGTCGTAGCATTCGTCCGAAACCCGTTTTGTTTTTAATGCACCCGAATGCGAGCGTGGACAGATCAAGCACGATTCCATCAATACTTGTTTACGGAACGATAAAATATTTTACGACCCGACTAACCACCGCTGCTGCAGGTGCCCGGGCATCAAACGGTATAATAATTTATAACGAACCTAAGAAGGTTTTAATATTGCTATTATGTTTTTTTTTATTGTTCCGTTGTCGAAACGGAAACTGATTTGTCCGGAATTGGTTTCGACCACACGGTGTGGTGCGTCATGTACTCTGATCGTACAAGTCACGTTATTTTATGTCACCCATAAAACTCGCGCATCGATAATAGGTGTTATATTATGCTTTCACATGCAAATTACAACAGCGCGCTCGTTGCAAAGAAGTAAATCACGCAGTTTAATGTGCAGTACCAAATTTCGCGTTCCGTAGAGATATATCCGTTAACAGTTTCCGGTTGGGTCGATCGACAATAATCGCGTCTTTGCCTACACTCGCTTTTACATACATACACTGTGGCAATAATATTCAATAAACGGTAACAAGCGCATTCGTTAGCGGCGGTCGCGCAGCACTCGCGCCTGCCAGCGCCCGCAAACAACGAAATAACAACGCGATTCTGTGGCGTGGGCGTGATGGTTTTGTACTTATATTATATTATACGGACAACAACAAAGCGATAATAGATTAGGGTCAACGCGAAACACGGCGCTGGCTAGGCGAAGAGGAAACGTAGAAGAGAAGGTAAAAAAATAATAATAATAGTAAAACGATGATAATAATAATAAAATAACTACGTAGTAATATAAAATATACGTAACGAACGGCCATCCCGGAACAATGGTGCATTGTGTATGCAAGTGTATACACACACTCGCGGGTTTCGAACTGCCGTAAGTATTGTAGAGATAAATATTTGTATGCGGTACATTCCGGGCAAGCGTGTGGTTTTTTTTTCATTTCTTTTAGTCGGCGGACTTTGCGGGGTATAGCGTCTGCTCGTAGTTAGTGGAAGTCTCCTCCCGTCGGGTGTAACATCGACGACAACGGTGCTCTTCGAAAAGATAAGCCCCTATATAATATTCTTCACAGCCAGAGAAAGAAGAGAGAAAAAGAAAAAGAATGATGATATAAGAGAGCGGGACTATTTATAATAATATTATTGTTCAGTTAATGAGGCACCCGGTATTACGCCAATAAAGGAGAACTTTACTATCCATTAGCGATTGCAATCTTCGTACGACGACTGGGTCGCCGCTGGGGAATCCATGTATATTATAAGAGAAGACAACGTCCGCCTCGAGTCTCCACCGACCTCTTATCAGCACGCCGCCGCCAATTCGATTTGAAACTCGCTTATACGCGCGCACAATATACAATAGACCGTAAATCTTGAAACAAATACACCTGATGACAACGACCGCCGTCAATTCCGTGTTGCAGTGCCGTCGCCGCTTATAATATGTGTTTTAATGTGCCCGTTTTTTTCGAAATAATAGTAATAGTAATCGATTGTAGTACTTGTCATCGCGAACGCCACTAAATCTGTTTGACTAAACATATAGGTACACCTCGACAGCACAAACAGACTATCACCTCTGCAGAACTTTACGGTGGACAAGTAAAAATAAATGATCATGGTACTATCGACGTATATATTTCCTCGCAGTTGGGCGTGTGCTTAAAAAATATGAAACAGCCGTGTTACGGGGCGACGGCTGCAGTGGGGCGAACGACCGTTCAGATGTGTTTATCTGGCCGGTCAGATCTGCAGAGCATGTATATACAAGATCACGCGAGATCTGAAAGATAAAGAGAGAGCCGTCGACGGAGCTTTTGTGAGTACCGGTTGGTTTGCTCGCCGCCGCCGACAAACGCGAGGGCAAAAGCAGTCGGGCACGACCCGTGTGACGGACGTCGCTGCTCAACCGAAACGGGAAATAATATTTTCTGGAATAGCCACGCGAAAGACTTGAGTTTTTGCCTCTATCTCACCAATGACAGTTTGCTCCGTTGTTAAAATCAAAAATGACAAGCGACGATGACATCGAAGGACGCATACAACCACGGGTCACCAATCGAATTCTCTTGCACTAGTCAATCCGTCACCCCAATTTTTTTTTTTAAAAAAAGCATATAAATACTCTTCTTCCTCATTCTCCCATCACAATATCTCTCTTACTATTTGTCTCTCGCTCTCTATATAACGTAGTAAAAGTTCCAAAAACATAGATGGAATTTCAACAACTTATAATACGCCTACAGTTGAATAATTATGTACAATATAATAATATTCCTCGGACAGCGGATTAAAAATTGTTTTCGACGCATATGTATAACGTCTAATTATTTTTAAGCGAGCACATGACGTCTGCCTATAATTCCGACATAATACAACGACCTCTATACACAACGCAACTGCAATTATTATATATTACTATATATATATAGGTACACGCGTAATACGACAGACATGTTATATTTTCTAATAACCGTAAATTATCAAATTCCTAAATTAACTATTGCATTTAAAATATATTATATACTTAATAACCAGCTATTGTTCCCACGCTGTATTGTTGTTAAATCTATCTATACCAATTGATTTTGAAACCATTGCGCAAAATATAAATATATATATATATATAATTTTTGAACCATGATATTATGTAAATCAGGAACGTGAATCATTTTTATTATATTTTTTTGTTAACAGTTTTTATTACGCACTGACGTATAAATAAAGAATTCCACGAAATCACGTTTGCATAGATTATTACTAAGATAGTTCAAAGATAAAAATTGTCACCTCATCAGATGTAAAAAAAATATTATTATTATACATAAATATTCGTATAATCATCCATCACGTTACTAGTAATCGAGCACGGAGGTAAATTTTTTGATTCGTAAGTAAATTATAGTGTAACGTACGGTATATTACAATATGATTATTATACAATATTTGCTGAAATTATCCGTTTACGTAGACTAGTTTTTCTTTTTTGTTATCTATATAACAAATTAAAAAGACGATAACTATATAATAAAAGACGTATTTTTTAATAGGACCCTTTAACGGAGACACAACTTACAGTATGTGTAACAAAAAAAATAAAATTAAGACAAATGAAATTCAAGAAATAAATTGATAATACGATGATAAATACGCTAGAAATGTATTATAAACAAAAGTTTACCTGGCATGCACACGCATCGGAAAGTTCCAGGGTCGTCTAGGCAGGATCCTTCATTTTTGCAGGGATGCGAGTCACACTCATTTACATTTGTCTCGCACCGTGGCCCTGTAAAACCTTGCGGACAATTGCAGGCGAATGATCCAGGAGTGTTGACGCAAACTCCATCGTGTTCGCATGGTGATCCTGTGTAGAATAAAAAATGAAAAATAATTTATATTTCATTAACAAACTAGTGAGGTGTACAAAACACAATAGTGTGACGTGTGAAAGCGATCCGTCGTCATCGCCACAGTCGTGGAAGAGAGGAGTTATATAACAAGACAGTGATGAAAAATCGCTCGCCAACTCACCGGCGGCGGCGGCCGAAAATCTATTACAATTTTTAATTGACTCGTTAACAGAGGCGTGTGCGCCGCTGTTTGTTCACTTGACAATTTAAAAAGATGACTACGTCTTAATTACAACGTTTCATGAAATGTAATCTATCCACCGAACGTACACTATATCCATACCACTCTCTTTCTTAATCTTTCGTTCTTTCTTTTTAACTCTCGGTTACCGATGGGTACGGCCGCTGACCGTACGATCAATCGCCGACAGTCCTCCCGTCTCCTCCAGCCCAATACAGGTTCACACACACTCAATCTTCCTGTTTCCGGACGTTAGAATGGCCCTGAAACGTCATGGAAAACACGAATCGTGTACACGAGCAAGTGCGGACTTTAATACTTGTATATGTAGAGATAAAGATCACAGCAATGTCCACGCGGTCACCAATATTATCGGTCTGACCGGTTAAAACCATGTTTGCCATCTTCCATACAGGTACCTATATGCATACACACGGACACACATGTACACGTGTCTGGTTTACTATACGGCTGTACACCACACTCGAAGATACGAACGCTGTACATAGTGTCAACGATGTCAACCATAAAGCTGGAAACCGCTGGCGTTACGCGATAGCCGTACCTAACCATTTTAATTACCGGTCTCTTATCCTAGATAATCTTTCCCCTTATCCCCCACAATCAAATATAACATGCACGCCATGGGAACAGGAAGCCGGTAGGCTATTGTTCGGTGGCTTGGATAATGGGGAGTAAATAAGAGAGAGAGCGCGCAACCGAGTGATAGGAGGGGGGAACGAGAGACGAAGAAATAATGAGAGAAAGAGAGCAAAAGAGCCTCGTGTCGACGGTGTGGATTACAAGAATAGTACAAGAAGTAGAAGAAGAAGAGGTAGCTGTTCTTTTCGCCTCCATCCTCCCTCAACAGAGACGGCGGTGTGTGTGGTTTTATGTTGTAGAAATGCGATAGTGTGGGAACTTATGATTTCGGCGGAGGATTCGTATTATATTATTATATTATACGTGCGTGGTTTTATTATTATTATTATTATTATTTATCATACCTTGTTCACATTCGTTGATGTCTTCGGAACAATCAATTCCTTTGTAGCCGGAAGCACACGAACAAGTGTACGAACCATTGATTGGACTTGTGTCGCATATGGCATCGGTGTGACACGGGTTAGACGTGCACGCGTCGTCAAGGTGGCACAGGAGACCTGCAAAAAACGCAAATATTTCATGATTAGTTATTGCACAAAATTATGCATAGATGACAAACAGAATACTATAAACCGTCACTGGTATAACAGTTTGCAGTCTATAACAAATACAACGGGCACCCATGATCTACAAAATGATCGTAACTCACCGGTCTTGCCGTATGTGCACTGGCAATGGAAGCTGCCAACCCGATCGATACAAGTAGCGCCGTTGAAACAAGCGGCTCCGGCGCAATCGTCAATGTTTACCGAACAATCTTGTCCAGTCCAGCCGTTTACACAAATACAATTGTACGATCCCAGCGAATTGGTACACGTCGCACCGTTGTGGCAGACGCTGGGCCGCATGGCACACTCGTCCACGTCCATCTCGCATGACTCACCCGTCCATTGGGCCGGACACGAGCACGTGTAACTGTTCACGCCATCCACGCACGAACCACCGTTCAGGCAGGCATGCGGTATACAATCGTCAATGTTTTCTTCACAATTTTTGCCCCGGAAACCTGCGGAAAACGAAAAATAAATATTAAACAAACACAATATTTCAATTAATCAGTAAATTGATTTAGAGAATTTCGATACACGAATGTTAGCAATCATTGCTTATATACCAATTCCGAAAAATTCATCTATCTGCCAATTTGCCTCTCCCCAAACCCCGAAAATATCATGAGAAACGTCCAAACTCGAGCCAAGTGACTTTTCGAAAATCCTTATCTATATGTATAGCGAAGCCGACGACAGACAGACATTACATCATAATTTAATAGATATGAACACGACGACGGAGCGTAATGGATCGCTAAATAATATTAAGAGGTGCGGTAAATGTAATTCATTATGCGTGTAATAATTATTATCAAATCGATCGACAACTATATGGTCAGCACGTCGACACGCAAACATTGCTCGGTGTCGTCGTGTCGGCGCGTAGGTGGGCAAAACCGGTGTGCGTGTTCCGACGAGTGTAAAATATTATTATTTTATATTAAATGTTTTAGGTATATAATATGTATATTATGTAGAGCGACGGATAGGACGACTGATACTGCATAAAATCGATATTTTAATCGATTCGGCCGCCGAACGTCATTATATCTGCTGGAAACGCGTCCGACGGATTTCGTTTCGTTATTTTTTTTTCACACGAGCAAATCTCGTTTGCTCGAGCCCGTCGACACACCACACACCAATTGATAATAATATTATACATATATTATGCGTACAGTGGCTGTGCGTACGACATATACATACGGATAAAATATTATTATTATAGCGACTACTGTAGCGCAATGGAATTGGACGAAAAAAAATACGTGCGGCGTCGAGACGATCCGTTAGACGGGTGTCGGACGGAGAGTATTTAAAAAAAAATAGATGCAAACGTAGGTAGGTATATATATGTACGCAGATATATATTATTATTATTCTCTGGTCACGATTACCGCGATAAAAACTCGACGGATCGGCGGGCGAGTCGAATCGGATATAATATTATAATGTGCAGCATAATATGTATGGGCGAGGGCTCAGGCGCGTGTTCGTAAGGTAAAGTATATATAAGGCGTAGGTATATACCGCGGCTAAAGCGATCCGTTAGCGGACTCTGACACGGCAGACAAAAGGGGCGGTGGCAGGGCGGTACGTATACGAATGGCTTAATAACGTCGTCGACAGATGTGAGACGATATTACATTATGCGAGCGGTTTCGTGAGATGCTGCAGCGAGTTACACAGGCGAGACGCGTTGCTGAAAGATACGATACCGCCCGAACCGTCAAAACGCTCAGTCGTCGCTAGATTGACGGGGCACGAGAGATCTCGTAATGCACTTGTTTATATGATGTGTGTGTATGTGTGTGTGTGTGTGTGTGTGTGTGTGTGTGTGTGTGTGTGTGTGTGTGTGATCGATTGTAATGGAAAAATATACATATTATTATTAAATTTCGATCGACATCGCGCGAGCTCGCAGTTGAACAAACACTGCCGACTTTGCGCGGACGGACAGTCGCGCTCCACTATTTTTACAATTCGGGTATATATCATTAATCTCGTCCGACAGTTCACAAAACTAACGGCCGATGGCATTGTGACTGACGTAACGCGAGTTAGCCCGGGATATATATAATTTTACGGGTACGCTTATAATATAGGTACCGACGACGCGACGTATTATTTCTTTATAGCCACTGAATGAAGAAAATGAATTACATTTTTACTTCTATTTTTGTTCATATTCTTCTCGTGGTTTACGTTTATCACCGAATTTTGTTGTCTATTTGTTTTGTAAAACACCCACGCGGTCGATTTTTCGTTCTCTAGTCATTTGGTTCTGACATTCGGGCGGCAACACGTCAATTGAAATACCGTCAACGAATATAATAAGAATGATAAAATACGGGGTCAGCGAGTCCACTACACTCATCTCCCATCAAATTAACCACCTCTGAAGTGGTTGACAAATGTATATTGTGACAAAACCGGTAACACAGAAAAAGTGCGAATATTTTTAATATTTATTTTAATGTAAATATCGCGTGTTCTATTTATTGGTATATAGTATGGATTAAAAAAAAATTTTTAATAATAAAATCAATTCTAATGACCTCTCGAAAATGTCGTCAGCTATTAATTCCCATGGACAGTCGTCAGATAGCCAGTATTTTCCCACGAAACCGTTTGCCGGTAAGATAACGTAACCATACACAACTTCCGACAAATATCCACATTATTGGCGATTAAAAATTAAATGCAACCGCTAAAGCCGGAAACTATTTGGATAATAAAGTAATAATATATTATCAATCTTTTTTTTTTTTTTTAGTATCATCGTGCGAAATTCGTAAGGTACACTTGTGCCTGTGCGGATACGTGGACATCGATAAAACGATAAATCATCAATGGTTAAATAACACGTCAATATAGACGATAATCAATATTGTGAATTTTTTCCTTCCTTTTTTCGGTTTGTTACTCACCCATCCATCGTGTAGCTATATCATTCATTCATTATAAACAGATAAATAATTTGACGTCGATCGGTATACTGATGATGTCTGTACAATATTATTATTTACATTGTCCACTGGACGTGTCCAAGACATGTTCGTCTCATATTATATTCCCTGGGATATTTAGGGGTCATTGAGCGTGCATATGTGTACCTCAACACAAGTAATAGAAGAACCCCCGTTGACTGAACTATAGTAAATATCATTTATAAACAGATACCTAAAACTAGGCCGTTTTCACATGATCGGAACATAGTTAATATTACGTATTTCGGTCGATTACACAGACATTTATAATATGTATTATATATTACTAGGATAAATGATCGTACCAGACTTGCACTTGCACTCATAATTGAGATCGTCGATCTGCATACACCTTCCACTGTTCATACATGGCGACGGGTCGCACGGGACGTATACCATCTCGCAGTTCTTGCCTGTATAACCTGGTTCGCAAATACACCTGAAACCAGAAATACAAGTTAAAGTTGTGTTTAATACATACATTACACTTTAAAAACAATAATTCATTTTACACAGACTTTATTTCGATTTATCACTTTATAACGCGTCAGTTATAAGTTTAAGACTCAAAACATATGTGTTTAAATTAAACATATACTATATATTTATTTATACAATAGTTTGAGTAAAAAGGATATTATACAGATTTTTTACTATCACATTGAAATGAATAATACTTTAATTGCTATATAAAATGTTTACAACCTATATAATATAAAACATCATTATTAATTATATGATGAAATATTTTGTTTTAAATACCAAACTTGAGTGCCTATCTACTTAGTATTTTTAGTCAAATTTAAATCAGATTAAAAAATATTTTAATTTACATTATAATTTGTTAAGGTAACAATAGATCATAAAATTATGAATTCTTAACGGAATGTTGTTATTATGTAATTACATGTATAGTTTTTCCCAACAAAAATATTACGAGCAATTAATAGTAATAATAGAGTATAAATATTACTACGTAAATACTTTTGACGCCTTCGCAAAATTCAGTATTTATAATACATTTTTTTCTTCTTTTTTACGGAGAGGCGAGTTTATTGTTAGTAAACTATGTTTTTTTTTTGTATTATATGATAGAACAACATGGACCCGAAACAATGAGCCAATTGTGTATAGTCGCACTGAATGGTTGTTCTTAGCTAAAAAATCGTGTGAACCAAAAAACGAAATAGTATAAAAAATTTAAAAAAATTATCGCTCGCTTTTGCACACAAACAACAGTTTTACAGTATTGTGTACGAATTTAGCGTGGGCGGCTATTTCTTATCTTTTGGTATGACAAATAAAGTAAACAAAAATTTAAAATAAAAATAACACAAAATCACAGACATAATATTAAACTATATAGTATACACTGCTAATTGTCCCACGACAATGTCCTATTATATGCATTTTTTGCTAAGTATTTTGTTATATTTTTCAAAAACGGTACAGACATTCACCTATGACCTAATTCGATGAAACCTAAGCAAAGCACACAAACACGCCAAAAACGTCAGTCCCAACGACATAGAAATTTTGCAAGAACTACATACATTCTTAATTATATACGTGTATGTGTGTATGTGTGATCTGTGAACCGGAACGCGTGCGTGTAAAAGATTAGATGACCGAGTCTAGACAAGATCGCGTGCTCTATCGTTTTTATTGTATTTTATTATTGGTCGGAGCGTTAAAATACTTGGATTTCCTGCGGGCGATTCGCGTACGCACGTCAGTGAAGCTGTTGTGTATGCTACTTTAAACGTGGTAAAATATGATGTTTTTCCTCATGCACGAGATATGATGTATATAATAACATTATATATGTATATACATATTGTTTTCAGAGAAACGGGGGAAGAAAAAAATAAAAACTCGCTCGCGTGGATCATTATGCAAGTTATATGGTCAAGAACGCCTACGGAAAAGAAATAATTACACGTCCGCGGACGACTTAAAAATTATGGACCGTCGGTTTGCGTGCATTGAATTTTTTTATATGCGCGCGCACTAACACATACACACACATATAAAAACACATGCATATGCATGATATACACCAAAGTGTTTTCATCTACATGTTTTTCATCATTTTTGATTTGTATGTTCCTACTCGAATACACATATTATAATATTAGGAATGCTTATAATCCGGTTTTTTTTTTATTCGCGAGGGGTTTTCGACTCTAATTAACGTTATCCACCGAAAATACCGTCGACGGAGGTTATCGTCTATTTTATCGTAGTTTCAATAACAACAAATGAATGTGATATACATAAACTATTGTGACAGTATTTGTTATATTATATATATATATATATATATGTTGCATAGGTATATCTACTATGTCTATATTGCCTACTATGCCTAATATTTTATTTTCAAAAACGTTAGTTAATCCTATAGCCCATATGGTGTATTCAGTGTCACAGCGACAAGACTACGAGCATAAATAATAAATAGTTTTCGAGAACAATATAATACATAATTATTATAATATACTTACGCATATGATCCATGTGTGTTGACGCATTGTCCGTGCACGCAGGGTTCGGTTGTTGAACATTCCTCGATGTCTTCAGAGCACGTTGTGCCCGTGAACCCTGGGGCGCACGTGCATTCATAAGAATCGTCTTTAGAAGCGCATTCTGCTCCGTTCTTGCACGGTCCCGAAGCGCAATGGTCTTCCAACTCACAATTTGGTCCTAAAACAGAGAAAACCAACCAAAATGTTAATCGAATATAATTTAAAAGGTTAAAACTTAGTTGCAAAAATGTTACACGATTTAGTTATGGTGTGTTAAATTCACAGTTATCCAAAGCGTAAGCCCAACCAGTTCGATGAAACTGATCAGTGATCAGTAAAATGTACATAATATTATTATGATAGTAAAAAAGTCAATTGATACGTAATGTCAAATTTTGAATTAATTAATTAGGTACCTATAGGGGCTTTATGAATCATTTTTATGGGTAACTTTATAAGTTGTTTTCTATAGAGTAAACTCAAAATATTAATTATTCGAATTTCCAATACCTCATAGACTAAATTAAATTCAAAAAAACGGGGAGTCTATAGTAGAATAAAATTTGCAACGTGCGGTATAAGACAATGCTTTTGTATAATATCCGAGAACATCGATATTCATTAACTAATATTTATTATTTATATATCCTCGATGAAATTGCATAATAGAGAGCCATTGAAACAAGTCGCTGTGTGATATACTCGTTTTAATATATGCTATACTTATATCTATCCGGTTATGTAGTGCCAGATTAATGACTTGGACTTGGTTTTCATAACGCACTTTATACAAAATTGGACTAGTGTATATTATTTATATGTTGTATCATAGAGAAAGTCGGCAGGCTTTGTTGTAACACATCGTCAAACTGTAAACAAATTTCAGACGGACAAAGAGGATGCGCTGGGCGAACGCGGATGGTTATCGCTCATTAACATATTACACCCATAATATTATGTAGATACGTAGGATACCTGTGTCTTAGGGTCAGCATCAGACACGTTACATAACCGCAAATGCACACATACGGCGAACGCCCGTTGACCAATATCCTCATTTGCGTAAAATAAACGTGGTCAAACCTTGCCACTTCGGTAAAGGTTGACCCTAGAGAGCGGTACAACGTAAATAAAAAGTCTTTTCGCGACGAGTACCGATACACACCGCGGCACGCAAACACACGGTCATGAAAATCGATTACGCTGGAACTCCCGAGATGACGGTTAAGCACATAAATATAATAGCGAATAGAAGTAGAATCGTTGTGTGCGCGCGCGGTCTTGTTGGAAAAAAAATAATAGAAATAACCGAGAAGAATGACCGACGGTATAACACGGCGGCCGCGGCAACGACGACGACGGAGGCGTAACGACGTTGTATGTACACGTACAATTTGTTAGCTCGTCGCCGCCACGCAATAAAACGTTGCACACGACATATATTTTATAATATATAGATAGATAGATAGATAAAGAGAGAGAGAGAGACTGCCGACGCTACGTTATACGGTGCGAGTTTTATCGGGAGGAAAAAAAGCCGTGTTCACAGAATGCTTTTTTTTCTGAGCGTACACAGATGCTCGCTATTATTTTTTTATTTTTTTCCCCCTTACGAGTCTACAATACGATCTAAAAACCCTGATCGGCGGTCTTCGTTTCCTATAATACTATAATAGTATAATGCATTAATACACCTCGTATACTTACAAAATATCCCGCCGATAACCGATAAAACATCAACGGGGACTTCTATAAAAATCGACTTGAGATCTATATTATTATAAAAATCGAATGACGATGACGTTTAATATAATAATGGGATATAACGGTATTTTGGGGCGGACCCGAGTCTCGGGTCCACCCCTATTCGCGCCCGTGCATGGTCCAGATCAACGATCGGGCGAGAGCGTATTTATTATAATATGATAGTATAATATACTTTTCGTATACACTCGTCGCAATGTCGTAATTTTTACTTAAGTCATATAGTTAGGACTATTACGTTTTAACTATCAATTAAAATAGTGTTAAATCGATGATACAATATCGTAATATGTATACCTGTAAACCCGGGAGCACAGTTGCACCGATGTTCTTTAATGTTGTGCAGCCAACACGTGCCGCCGTTTTGGCACGGCTTCGAGTCGCACGCGTTCGATATAGGTATCTCGCACAGGGACGCAGTGAATCCCAAAGGGCATTGGCACGAAAATCCGGGCGGCGAATGTGGCGACACTTGCGTGACGGCGCACTTTCCGGCGTTTTGACATCGGGGCACGGGACCCGTGTGGCAGGGGTTTTTCCATTGACAGTAAGGTCCGACAAACAGTCCAGTACAGCTGCAAAAAGAAACGAAAAAACGCACATTTAGCCGGGTTGCGTCAATACAAATAACATCTTAATATAATATGATACATAATATTATTATGTCACAGTCAATTTTCCGGTGCGTTCCGTTTTCCCAAAAACACCGACCATTATTATACCGCGCGTACCCACTACGATATTATGGGTATATCTCGTTTCATGTTTGAGATACCATATAAATACACTTGTAAGTGATCTATATACCGTCCACCCGAAAGGCGGATTGCTCTCACGGTCAACAAATGACGTGGACAAATCTGTTTTACATTAAAATCGTCGTTGGAATAGCTGTATTATATAACATAATAGTCCCTTAAAAGTCCTTCATTCACAACACGCAAAATAGGTTTAAATTCTACTCGACGAGTACATCATTCATGATTATTGTATAACGTAATACATGAGAGGAGATCGTTATAAAAAGTTCACACTTTCGGTAAACGCTGAACGTGTATCACACGGCGTATAACGACACAAATCATATAATACCGATATTATTGTGTTAAAGACAGGAACAACGATAGCGTATGATGTATATATATATATATATATATACGATATATTATAATATTATAATATTATAATTCATGTGATACTGTATACGCGGTACATCAACCACGTATGTGGTGGAGATACAATATAATAATAATACCCAATGGCGTGCGGGTGTGTGAGTATGTGTATGTTTGTGTCTGTGTACATTACACACATATATATAATATCGGCCGCCCAGAGCACGTTCTAATACGCATTCACTCGTGTGCGTGCGCGTGTGCATGTGCGAGTGAGCGCGCGCGCGCGCGCCAGCGTTGTGGACAAGGAGCGGTCACGAGATGCCGAGATAAATAAAATATTATACGCGGCGACGCAGGGCGAGGCGAAGACCACTGGAAATATTGTTTAGAACAAAAAACCAGATCGTATCTCCGACCATAATATTCGGATTCGGTCGACCGGTTCCACGGCCGCCGCAGAGAACCTTACCGCGTCTACCTCCTATATGTGTATAATAGTATTATATACACTCGGTGGATCACCTGCGGGCGACTCGCGCATTCTCTCCCGCTCTCTCTCGCTCGTTCGTTCGTTCCCTCTCTTTCTGTCTTATTATTATTTTTATTATTATTATTATAATCGCGACGCATCGTATTGTATGGGTTCGTGAGGGTTTGCGCAACACACACGCACACATACACAACCCTCACGCGCGGTATATTATACCCGGCGACCGAGGTTTTTTAATACTTCACGTTCTACGTCTATATATATATATATATATATATATATACCCACACATATTAGGTATACAGCATAGTAAATGTAAAAGAACCTAAATCATTCTTCATCGTTCCGGGTCAAAGTGGGATTTCGAAGCGATTAAGTATATAGGTGTAGACGATGTACGTCCTAAAATATAATACATTGTAACGTTTGATATACAGATCGCAGACGGCAAAAGTTGTATGACATTCATGGGATTTGCAGCGCAAGAAATAGGTTTGCGATAATAGAAAAATACATAATAAGCCTCGACGGTATTAGGTATACAAAGTTGGTAATATATATATATATATATATATTATATATTATATATACACCATCGTGTGGGTACAAATGAAGAATGACGTATAGTTTGATACTTGGTAGCTGATGGGTAGCTATAGCGCGGTATACTGCCGACACGACGAAAACGAATTCGTTTCCGTTGTGTCGTTAAACACAAAATCCACACTGAAAGCATATTGGCTGACTGTTTTGTCCATTAGCCTTCGGGCGGTCTCGTAGGTAACTAATATATTATTTATTCCTCTTTCTCATTCTCGTTTTGTCGTCAAACCTGGGCCTGCGGGTCGGATTACCGAGCGGTGGCTCGCGCGTTAATGGATTGTTTCACCGACCGTGAAGAGAAATACGATAGAATAGAGACGACGTCCGACGGCCGAATGAAACAGCCTAATGATGCCGAGCCTAATATTTTAACAACAACATACAATATTATATACATATATATGTGTATGTGTAAGTGTGTGTATTTTTATATTTTCATCTCCCTTTTCCTCCTCATTCCGCGCGCGAGCCAGGGCGAGAGCGCGCGCACGTCCACCTCGCAGCGTAGAAAAATTATTGTACTTGGTTTTGAACTCGTTTCGACAACGGCCGGAGACTTAAACGCACACTCATCGTCGTCGGCAGTCGGCATGATATCAAAACACAATCCATCTGGGTATAGTTTTTTTTTTCATCGCGCCTCGCCCGTGCACCACCTGTTATTATTTTATGACACTACGACAACGACTACGAAGCACGGGTTAATACAAGTAAAATGTATAATAATATACATGTATATATGTATACAAGGCGCCGCGCCTTGTAAAACGAGAAACATTCTAATAACAATAATGATCGGTCAATAATAATATATAGGTTCATCGATTTATATATATATATATATAATATTTATAGTTTATATACAGTATTATATATAGCCTGTCGATCTCTATATATGATAGATGTATATATTATATTGTATATACATATTTTGAATTGACACTCGTGTGCACACGAGATTACATTATATTACAGTATATGTATTTTATAGTATTAATATACATAAAAGTTTTAAACTATATCATCAGACAACCCCCGTTTGGATATATATACCTAATAAAGATGATATTAGTTGCAGATAAACGACATCGTACGTCAGGTCGTAACTTCTAATAAATTAACGACGCAACAGGGTGAAAAAAGTGACCGCCGACAAGAGTTAACGTTCCCCAATAATCAATTTCAACACATAGTCCTTCAGTTAATATATATATGCAAGTATATATAACATATACATCCTTAATCAAAACACTCACACATAGTCACATAAACATATTATACATACACACACGCCGCGACCAGACGTCACTGATGGCACTGCCCATTCTCGACGACAACCGGACGCCCTCTGCATACGAAATCACCTGCGCATACCCATAGGTGCCGTGCAATAAACGTATACGTAGTACGAACAAAATATACGACGACATATGAGCGACGAACGTATACGACGCCAATTTGTTACATACACACATATATGGTATATATATTTACGTACGAGAACATTAAATCACCTCACATGGGCGAACGCCGTAAATCCCATAGAGCTCGGTACGATATGCAAAATACGCGCCCGCATGATTATTCTACCTACATGAACATATTACGCATAATATAATATAATAGTATATACATATAATATATTATACTGCTGATGCACGGTTACAAAAACCGGAATCCGCGTGTGATGATGTCCCTCGACGGTACGTATAGTGTGTCTCTCCTCCAGAGTCGGCGCGAATTATCGATAGAGAGTGCCGTGTACATAATATAATAATATAATAGTCGTTACTCGTTTAGCGATCTTTGTGCACATTCAAAATGCCGCAATCGTACGCCGTGCCTCGTGCATGTTTCGCATATGTTTAACCGCTCACATTTTTTTATAATATAATATACCTACTATTTTACCCGCCATATATTATTCATCACGCACGAACGAGTGCGCGTATACCTCCGTAGCATACACACATGCAGGTATACTGCCCATGCGTTAAATAAACAAAACCTCCATTACAGATTTATGACGGTTATACCTACGATGTTTGCATTGAATTTCAATAAACTCGGTGTTTGCACCATCGTTATAATATTTTATTCGACGTCGCATTCATAAAAAAAATATCGAAAATATTACGTATAATATCGCTCGCGAACTTAGGTGGATACGAATACCGTGAACGTACTGCATAGACGCGTTTACACACATACAACTGCAACAACCTTATTATACCCACCACCGGTCAGTCACCGTTATCGGTTTGTTGATGGCGCATAAGCGCATATGGTCGAATTACATTTGAATCAACCGACTGAGCGTGCGCTGTGACGATGTAGCCTGTGCCCAAAAACAAAGAACGACTGTCACAGTCCGTGTATTACAACGGATTAAACGGTCGGTAATATTTCGACCACATGTCTCTATACGCGCACAATGTACTATCGGGCTACGATCGCGATGCGCATATAGTAGGGCCTACATTATAAATGCGGCGACGTGCAAATAATATTATAACCGTCATTTATTTTCCAGTGCGTTTTACTCACCGTACAGCATAATATTATAATATGCATACATAAAACGTCATAATATTAAACCACCAATTTTCCGAAGTCCAAATATATATAAAAAAGCCACAGTCGCCAATTAAGTATTGGAGGGGACAGGGGGACGGCCGGTGAGCGAAAAATTACGGGTGGTGGGCGTGGCCGATAGTAGAGCTAGCGCGAGCCATTCGTAAAATGGAAAAGAAACAGCGCGCGCCGTGTACTGCACATCTCCAGCCCGCGCTAGGTCAAAGTACCCGGACGGCGGCGGCGGCGGCGATCCAAGAGACCTTCGGGCTCCCGGTATTGTACCGCTGCCACTATTATTATTAGCATTCTTATGCTATGGATACAATATAATATACACGCCTCCGGTTCGTTGACGTCTTTTACGTTTATACGCACGACAAGTAAAAAAAAAATAAATATGTCCACAGGCCACCGCGTGTAGTACCTACCTATAGTATACCTAGCCTAGTACCTATGTAGGTTTATTATTATTTTCGTATATAATATTATACATAATATATATACACAATGATTGTGCTCTATTGTTACACCACACGGTTATAATAATATCACATATTATTATTATGCTATAGTACACCGCTGCAGTGCCTGCGACATACTATTATTATTATTGTTATTATACATTGTGTTCGACGCGGTGCAGCATGCAGTATAGGTTATTATCATTACAAGAGTTTCGGTATTGCACTTCGGCGGCGCGGCGACACCGGCGGAAAACGACACACTATCTGGGCATCGCGGTCGTCGTGCTGGCTCATTAGGCATACGACAATCAGCCACCGCGTGTGTAATTGCATTTACATGGCCAATTAATTAATTAACCAGCGGCGGCGGCGGCGGCGTACCAAGCGCATAATAATAATATACGGAACGCGGTGCAGCGCGCGTTGCGTCGTGACAAATACTCTCGCGTGACAGATGCTCGCCGGTTGATAAGCGACAACAATAATAATAATATATTATTATAAACAGTACATCCGCCGCCGCCGCACAACGGTTACCTGTGCGCATATATACCTACATTGCACGTCGTCGTGTGCGAATATAATATAATAAACGCGTTTCCGGAGAGTTTGCATCAACGGCGGACGATGATAATAATATAACACACGCGAGCACACGATATTATAATACGGTCGACGGTCGGCGAATCGACGCACGAGACTCCGCGACGGTATATATTCGTCGCCGCGGATACGGCGCACGGAACGATAATAACAGGAGAGAAGGGTCGCGGCCGGCCGAACGTGCGCCCCCGGAGGAGACCCGTCGATCCGCCGCCTCCGCCTCGCCGACCACGGATGGACCGCGTGCGCCGTGCTATATCATTACGGCTAACCGATCATTTTCCTATGCCAACCCTGCGTTCTCGTAATCGCTTCTCTGCGCTATTATATTATTATTGTTGTTATTATTATGCCGTACACGCGGTTCGAGTCAGACTGGAAGCTATGTAATATTATTATTTTATTATGTACCAACGAATCGTTGAAAGATAAACGGGCGACGAAACGGTCGCGTCTTTTCTCTACGCGGGCTGTATTATAGTCGTCGACACGAGAAAACCTTTCGTGTGCAAAAATCCCCCATTATATACGAATCGTGAAAAACATTTAAAACAAAATAAAATAAAAATTGTCAATGATCTACAGAAACCAATTTCAAAGCTATATCAAATCTTATATTTTAAAAAACATCTTAGTCGAAATTCAATTACAACGGAACTAGTATAGATCATCAATGTTTACCCCATTAGACATTTTATTGATTTATGTTTTTTTTCAAGCTTCTAAACATATCAAGTTTTTCGAATGATATGTCATGTTGTAGATACATTTATAAACACATAAAAAATACTTCATAAGCTATGTATAGAAGATAATATTAAGTAGAAGGTTTTGTTCATTATTTTTCATCAATCTATCATTGAATAGATATATGATTAATAAAAGTTTAAATGATATCCTTTTATCTCAATCCAGGGACACCAAAACCTCAAAATCTAAAATTTGGTACAAGGAAGTTTTTCTTGTCAATGACAATATTATTAAATTATTGTTCGTCGACGCCGTCGTACAATATGCAGACTGCTGCAACATATTATAAGAATTCACGAATGAACGACGAGTTTGTCGCAGCCGCGTATAATAATATACGCTATCAATACACAGAATACGTGTACAACGATATATAGTAGAATCCAATTCTAAGCATATAGGAACCTACAGGATATTTTGTGCGTGTACCTAACTATATTATAAAAGACCCTATTGGTCGTTGTTCTCGATCTGATATAAAAACTTAGGGGAAGAAGGTTTTTATATTATAAAGAAGCAAGACGCGTTTTATTACAAACATCTGTCATTTTCTCCCGCTGCAAACCCGCCGACGTTGTTTATTCGTTCGTTTTTAATAAAGATATTGAACGTTTTACCGTAGGTACTCATTCATTATTTTTATACACTTGAATTAGAAACGATTCACCGTACAAATGGCTATTATTGTCCCTATTCCGAACTAAATATCTACAAGTATTTCTTAATATTTTTTAATCAGATAAATTACCAAGTGTACCTATAGAAAATTACAAGTGTTCGTTATATTTTTCATCAGATTGTTTAGAAAAAAAAATAATTGGCCGATTTGAATACGATTTAACAACAGATATCGTATTAAAATTGACAATACTTTTCAAAACGAAAATAAATCAATTCTCCTATATAAGTACTATAACTAATTCTTAGACCATTACCACTTAAATCCATCTACACATTTATACATTATGACACAGTATATTTTAAATGTATAATATTGAAAATAAAACGTAAAATACCACCAGAAGGATAACGTTTTGTAATCGTTCGGATGATTGAAATTCCGGGACAATTGCTCAGTGTTGTTTTCTTTTATCAAGCTGCCGGTTAAAAGAAAGAAAAGTGGAATGCGAGATAATAATTATTGTCTGCGGACAGTGGTTAATGGATATTGTGGAAGAAGGGAAAATCGGGTTTTTTCTTATTTCAAAACAATCTCCGACAAAGACTGTGGAGTCATGTCCGCCCGAAGGCAAATGCTCGACATCTGAAAATGTGCAGAAAACTATGAGTAACCGATAGGTAGGTATGCATTTTTATATTTGTTTTTTTTTCATCTCGGTAACAAACAATGGACTGTCCGAAATACGAATAATAATCCCGCAGCTAAATATGTGTGAACATATATAGTACAATCGCATAATTATTATTATTATTATCATTATGAAGCCCTCCCCTTACATAGACTATACGCAAAATCACACATTGATATACGATATTCAAAAATTTGTTTACTGGAGTGTTAGAAAAAAAAAATCATGAACGAAATACTGAAACGTTACAAAGGAATAATGCCGGCGGGAGACGATAAAAAACCAAAAGGTTCATATTTATTCGACCAGAAGATATCGGATTCGAAAGGACAACCTTCGTTATATATTCAGATACGTCGTCGGTAATGCGAGAAGAAGAAAACCCGTTGTCACCTAACACCATCGGCAACACGATAATTTATTACAAAACTAATATTGCTCGATCAACAAGTGGCGACACTGGGCCTAACGTTTATGTAGGTAGATTTTTAATAGGTTTTTATATTTACCATACGTAAATACTCAGAATCTCAAAATAATTATTCCTTTTCTAGATTAAGAACATTTTTAAACTATACACAGTAATATTTTAATAGCAATTAATTAAATCACTCAAAAATAATTATCATATGTGATATTTTAAATAACATAAATCAATGTTTAACTATAACATCACATATACCTACAGAAATTTAAAATGAGCTCAAAAATTAATTAATGTATATATGGACATATTTTGTTTAAATATTTCAATAACAGTTTTTAGCAATTAAAAATTAATAAACCTACTAATCTAGCATAATATTTTATTTGATGTTATACAATTTACAAATCAATTATTTTATAAAACAACTATCGTAACAACAATTATTTAATAATTCCTTAAACACGAAATCAATAATTTATCATTAATTTCTGGTGTATTAATAAATTTATATTTTATTTTAATACAAGTGATTTTACGTCTGAATATTATAATATTTCATTGATTTATATATTTCTTGTTACCGATAAATCATTTAAGTATAATACATTACTTTACATTAATATATCATACAATCGTGTATTTTACAACGTTAACGAATCCAGGAAATATGTTTACTAAGCGGGATTTCATAAGTCTACAGCACACCCAAAACAGAGACGTGCGAAGTCCTGATGATAGCACACTTAGATATACAGATTTGAAATGAAGAAAGAACTGCAGTCCTGTAATATTACTTTCTCTTTTTTTCTGTAGCCCACGACAGATACAGAATATAAAGGATCTTGGGCAAATCAACGAATCGTGATGGTCGATATGGATCATTGGTCTCGACTTTTCATAATAGTGTCATTACATATATAACTATATGAGTAGGATACGCGAATTGGTCGTCAGAATATTGGAAATCAACTACGAGTATATATCGCTACGTGGCGACCGTCTTAAATTTCCGTTAAAATGCAAAACAGCTGCCGTTTCTGCAGCTCACCCCTTCTCTGATCTCAAAATCCTGCACAGCACAATGTATACGTAGTGCTCAGTAATACCTACTAAAAAGGGTGAAGATAGACCGGTTACTTTACTTCAAGTCTACAACCCCTATATTCTCGTATAATATCTACACACTCCGGATAAATTATCATCTGGAGCGGCAGCGGTGTACGGCGGCGATCGATCGGACATGGCAATGATGACGCAACAGAATTCCAATGTCAAGACGATCACAATGTAAACACTGTGTGTGTTGGACTATCGAGTCTGTACACTCAACGTAGAAAAAACCGTCACGGTTCGAGTGTTATACGGCCAGTAAAATAGAATAATATAATATATATCCTATCGAATTGGTATAAACGCGTCGTGTGTAGTAGAACAACGTTCCACAGAGGTTAGAAGACGGACAGTGTACATCATAATTCTTGGACGTGTATGGTAGCCTATACACAATGGACGTCTACTTGGGACGTGAAAGCAGCAGTTATCGCTGCTGACGGATTAGATATTGAAATAATAATAGAACGGACTTTTGAAATACGAGTCATTGTTTTCTCAGCGACTTTACTATTATTATTATTTTTTTTTTAACTCTTCCCATGCAATAAAATAAATGTAATCTTTAAACATTTAAATGATCACATGTGCCGAACACATGCATTCGTTTATTACACGTAAAAACCTAGTAAAAAAAACCATGAGAATATCTGTCTTATATTATAATGAATGTGGGTAAAAATCAACACTAAAATCGTCCAGATGAGTAAGTAAATAAAATTGTGATTGTTTGGGAAATAATATTTTGTGCCAAAATCAGGCACGGCCATTAATGTTTATTCCTACCCACACGCCAACGATGTCCTGGTGTTCCGAGAACATTTTATAAATAATACGATACAAGTTGATAAAAATCATTTATTTCGTGGACGGCCATGTTTTTTTACCTTTGAACAAAATTACATATTCATAAACATTATGAATTTATGATTGTCGTCCCGAAAATCCGCACGATTTATTAACCTGTCCGAGTGACTTACCGGTGGTGACAAAACAAGATAATTTTTATTCTCCAGCAACCCATCAGAAACTTATATCACAAAAAACCGGTTTGTGTCCCGTCGGGTTGCTGCCGCGTTATAGACGTTAGAGGCGCGCGCGCAATAGTCGATTTCAATAAACTTGTAATGACGACAACCAAATGATTAATGCTTCTAGATGGCCCCTGGGGATAATGAATATAAAATATAATATAAAAAGATATTTTTGTTAATATCAATGCTTTTAAGCGCCACCACCAAAGCGGCCACACGCAAATGAAAAAAATCAGTAAAAATAATGGCTATAGGCTTTCTGGACAAAAGACGGCAGTAGTTAAAGCCAAAGCTGAAAATTAATGACTTAAAGAATAACCCAGTACAAAGCCCCTCATATTATATTCGTCTAAATTACTCGAACAATTTACCCGAATTGTCTATGTAACCCCAGTTACCTAACGCCTCTTCCAATGTAAATCATGTCTTGTTTAAAAATTTACTTTTAATCAGAAACTGTAACCCTATTTATTCAAAACTAAATTGTTTTAATGTAATATATTATTATGTCAAACTATAAATAATCTATACATAAAAATATAAATTTAAAAATTATAATTATAAGCTAACTTAAAATAATCAGTGACTAAAAATAAATAAGACAACGTAATAAGAAGTAACAGTTGAAAAAAATGGTCACACAACATAAATATATTCTTAAACTTTAAACTAGAATATTAATCAAATAATCAGTAGGTATAGTAAACCAAGATATGCTAATAAAAAATTTAATATTTCTGAGAATTAAAATATAATCAAATCGCCGACTAATCAATAAAACATATAAAAACTGTTTATATATATATATAATATTATATATACATATAATGAATATATACTATTTGGCATTGTGTGTTATAATTTAATTTTGAACCATCTCCATGAAAAACCTATTGCATGAATAATTGACTTAAGCCTGATAAAATAAAAAAACAAATCATTATTATTTTATTATATGAAAATTAAGAACAACTATAAAAATAAAACATTCATTGATTTCTTTGAGAGCATTATTAAAAATGTGCTGATCCGAGTTATTTCAAAATATTTTATTATGCCTTAATAATCACTATAATCAACAATATAAATAAATATTTAAAAACTAATCATATAACCAATATAAATTAATTAACTGACATCTAATATTCAACGAAATAGTTTAAATGTTTTTACTGTTTATTTACCTTAATTATTAAATAAGTAAACGTCTATATAACTATTATTTTGTTATGAATAAATTTACATTTATTTTGTAACTTAATATGTTGTCCCTTTAAAATTTGATCATCACAAAAACCGCCTATTTAAGTAAAACAATGGGCCCATATCTTCATTGTCCTCCCCCTTCTTGGTTATAATACATTATGCTTGAAACAGCATAATTTAAAGGATCGATGCTTTGCATAAATCAATATTCTTGCTGACCATGGCGATCTAATGGAAATCTTAGAACGTGATGATGGGCTAAGCATAAAACTACAAACGAAAAAATTTGCGTATATCTTTTAGTGTGAATCCTACGCAAAAATCCTTTGTTCAATGATACCCTCCAAAATAAAAATAAAAAACAAACACGCTGTATGCATACGAAACACAATAATTGTACGTGCAGCTATTAGTACCGGGAGGTCACTATAAAGACACCACGAGTTGTGACCGTGCAAAGAATTTAGATTATACTTAATGTCTAAATATTTTATAATAACTAAATAATAATAACCGAACCGAAATTTAAAAATAACTTCTAAACATTTTCAAAGGAATGTTAGTACAAAAAAAGTCCGACTATAAAGGTACTATACATTTTGTTTTTACCCGTTTTTCTAGCTAACCTGTTACATATTTCCATACTAAATAACCCTTAGAAGAAGGGAACATAATTTAATCTCTCCTTCGCGCGCGTCTACAAAACCAGCTCAGTGGATTCGATATATTGCAGGTTAGCCTTCCAGCACGTTCGTGTCGGCTAGTCTGAGACATAAAGAATAATAACTTTAAAAATAATAAAAATAATAACAACGAGTACTTGTTTTCTTGTAATCTGGTGAGAGGTCATAAGCGCTCTCGTGTGTTATGTCTCACTCCGGATTTATTACGACTATAACATACATTTTTTAAACGTGAAAAAACAACAAACCCCACTTATCATCCGGCCAAGAGTGTCGTTAGAAGTCACTTAACACAAGAGTCTATCCCCTCTTCGTATGTAATATATATATATATATAAACATTGTATAATATGTATGCCTAAAACGTCATATGTCTCTATATGATTGTAATATACACGGTAGGGATTTCGTATGGATACAAAAATTTCGCCATCTGTTGGGTCGACCGTGAGAAAAAGCTTGCCGACAAATCTAGATGTGTCACATATGGGGACATAATGTTTTAAATCAAACTGAATAATTAATAAACAAAAATAAAATAAACAATCGGTAAAAATATTTTTAACAGTCATACTACGGTAAATTATAAATGTTTAAAAAACAATATTTCTTTACCAAGTATTCCGTACAATATTAATTTCATTAGATTGTTTTCAATTTTATTTGTAACAAACAAGGACTGTTTTATTAATAAAAAAAACACTTATTATGTATTAATTACAGATTAACTACAAAATAACGTTTATATATATATATACGAATGATAAAATAAAATTTGTATATGTATATGGTTGTTTCAGTTCACAAAATCAACTGGTCAGCAACGAAATCCATAGTCTTAACGAATTTTTTAATACAAAACTAATGTACACAGTCATCATATTATTATCGTGATACAGTCATATACAGATATATTTCTGATGGGTCAATATGCACTTACTGATTTGGAAAGTTAAAACATTTCGGCACCGATGTCATATAGTAGTTCAAGTGGTATTTCCTAGCTATTACGAAGACAAACAAAAGTTATACGTAACGTCACGTTCCAGTGATTTTACAGACAGATAAGACGGGGATGAGTACAGGCAACCACATAAAAAGACGCATACAGACCCCTCCGGGTCTCTTGCGCGGGGTAATGGCCACGCCGACCAAATTGCCGGGTCGGCTCGGTTTTCGCCTGGAGCTAAACCGCTCTTAAGTGGTTTCTATTTTTTTCCTTCTTCTTCTTAGTTATCCGCCCCTCCTATCGGGTTTATTTTAAGTGGCACGTTACTCCGGACCCGGAGTAGGAGTGGGCGGTACCGGGATGACAGGACCTCTAACGGATACATACATAATCATAATTCTTCTAGCGAAATGGACTACCTTCCGAAATTATAGGGGCCGCTGAAATCTCTTCGTAATGGTTTTTGTTCTACCGACGTTTATACAGTATCGCTCCTATATATACACCTGCCTGGAACCTTTTTTTTCAATCACATACAACACAGACAACTAACACAGTTGGAATATTTATTTGAAAATATATGCATGTATTTTAGGATATGTCACCTCGTGTTCTGCAATACAATACCAAGCTTAATTACTTCGAAACATACTCGGTTAACCGTGACCAGATGGTTTGTACTCGAGGGCGTACGCTGCATGTTAAACTGCACCCTTTCATTGGTAAAAAAAACACAGTAGGGATAGGACGACGTCGATATACCCAAAATCTCATGCATTGTATGTGACGATAAATATTTCTGTATATACGCACAAACACAACACACACACACACACACACACATATACACATACACGTGACAGATACAATGAACATCTCTCACGACTCTCATAATATAATATCTTTGGTTTACTACGAATAATGATTATGTTTGTTAAAACAAAAATCTAAAATACGTAAATCACCAAATGAGCAATGGTATAACTACGTACCTGTATATATATAATATAATATATAATAATAATAATAATAATATAATCCCTATTGTTTCGGGGGACGATGCCTTCTACACAGATAATAAGCTAATTAAATAGGAACATCAATTATAAATGTAAATATTTGTATGAAGAAATCTAGTGTTTCGTCAGTTTTTGAAAATGTACACAGTCCGCTTCCGTCCAGTCAGCCGGTTTCCATGTTATAAATGAGGATTTGCCAGCATAACTATAATTATATGAGTCATTACGTATATGTAGGGGCCTAAGAGTAAGTACCATGACTGCCAGTGCTGCCGCAATGTACACTAGCTGACACGCAACTCATATATACATACTAGTGGGAGATCTCAATAATTCGGTATATACAAGGCATTAATATAAATTATAATCTATACTATATATACACGAAATACTTTATACAAATTCGAATACATCCTTTTTACGAATGATCTTGTGAAAAACGTGTAAAAAACTGGTTTGTCCGTAGGGTTAAGTGCCAAATGGTGTTTATGATGCACGAGGGCGGTTGATCATATTTTTATCGTTGAATTAGCCCCAGGGAATATACAGGAGGGATGCAATAGTACGGCTCAGAGACTTCAATTGTTCCAACCCCCACATATATTTCAGTACACAAACGCTCGTAATCTAGTTGCCCCTTCTTCATACCGTATATCAACCGACTTTCAAAGGTCCAATGACTTGGCGTAGTGTTATTCGTTACAAATCGAGATAATCGATGACAAAACTTCGATGTACTAAAATGATATATTAATATTCTATACAATTTTATTTCTATCGCATACTAAAACTATACATAAAAAAACATTCAAGTTTTTTCCTTAATTAAGTGACTATATAAAACTACGCATTTTTTAACAACTAGATTTTTCAGAAAGTACGCATTAATTCGTTAAATAGAAATTCTATTACCTCAGACATGGTATACGTTTATATTTATATTCACACAAACGGTTTTAGTAAAAACCAGTTTTAAAGCAAAAACTTCAAATGTGTTTTTTAAACCTCCAAGTATTACTTTGGACATAGTATAATTTTATTGCACTAGAACACGTCAACAGGTATTAGCAAAATGTCAAACTGATTTTTTTTTTACTATCTTAATTATTCGAGATTGCATTTGAAACAATACAAATGGCAACGCTGTGCATAGTCATTTCAGGAGAGCCCCCGGAAGGCTGTGCGCGCGTAGCTGCTGCTGCTGTTCACCTGACCAGGTACTATGGCCGACTGCTCTCCGTGGGAACCGCACGGACCGTGCCCTTTCTCTTCAAGAAAAGCCCCGCAGCAAAATTAAAAATAATAATAATAACAACACAACATATCCAATCATTGCCATTTCGTTTTATCTTATTATTACTCATAATATTCGCTGGTAATTAAAAATGTAAAAATAAAATTTAAAAATCTGAAGTTATATTTTCATAAGAACATTTACATACCTATCTCTATACACTAACATTGTAGTTGTTATGAATACGATGTCGTTAACAAGTCAACAAAAGGCACGGGCTGCAATTAAGGCCGACCTATAGTGTAAGACGCCACTATTCGGATTACACCAGATTGATTTCGAGGACAATAAAACGTTGGGTCGAAGAACGTAGAAAAACTTATACGAATTATTATTACCTTCTTGTGAGAGAATCTTTATAATAAAATTTATCATGGTGGGTATATGCATATGAGTGTTGTCATTACCGATTTGACTCGCACACACAACGCATCCTAAAATGTAAATCGTGTTGTTGTTGGCGCTGTTATTAGTAGTAAAAATGTGACTTTTTTTTCTTTCTTTCTTTTTTGTTAGAGTTACCTATTAGCTCCCACAATACACCGTGCATAATGTAATTTCCATCTCCCACGAAAGAATGCCAATCATAGAACTCCCGGAGTCGCCTCTGGTCAGGTTCGATATCTATCATATGACGTCATTTATTTCCCATTGAAAATACTCAATAAAATTTAATGAAATTTTAGGACGATAAAATTTCCAATTTTAAAAAAAAACTAGATAACTATATAACGTAATGTTTTCGTTGAGTATAATAATCATAGTAATTTTTCTTACTATATAATAATAATAACGACCGTCAATAAAAATTCAATAATTATTTTTTCCCATACCGGTGGCATTATAAGTTAGGGATAAAAAAATATTCGATTAACTTTACAAGACACATGCACAAGATAATCGATTTAAATTTCTAGTCAGGTTTTTCTTTTTGTTCGAAGCCACAGCCCGGCAATGTAAACAAGAGCACTATGTGTGTTTTACTCTGCGGCATCCGTAACAAATTGTATTATCTTTGGTCAACGATCTTCTCCATAGATGATTACTGATCACCACGTTTTACGACCAAAAATTCAAGGTTGCTCGCCCACGCTGTTGTTGCGATGATTTACTGATCTTGGTAGGACTTTGGACACGGTCCACAGTACTATGTGTGTGTTGTGTACATAGGTATAATATATAGAACTATAGAACGACGATAATTATTATCCTGGAGGAAAGCAAACCTTCCACAAAACGAGTTCACTCTATTTTTTTTTATTTATAGTTGTAATCCAAAGAGTGAATTAAAAAAACACAGCACAGACAAAGACGTGATAAAAAAATATATACATTTAATTATACATATTATTTTTCTAATATGATGTACTATATAAGCATACACGGATAGACAATAAAATTTCAAGAATAGGTTAAATAAAAAATATGCTCTAAAATATAAAACTTGCCTACAAAAACAAAATACAACATTGATAAAATAATAATTATAAATACTAACGACGTGTTCTTCAATTATTACACAGAAAATATATTTATATAAATTGATTTATTCGATACCGCGATACCGTGAAAATTAATCAAATCCTAAACTGTACATTGAATCGTCTCGAATAAATAATATTCAAACTATTTCTTTCAGTAATTGCAGATCGATTTATAACATGTTTATGGTCTATTATTTACACCTTATTCCTTCTCGGCGACCAGACAATAAATAATTGTAATTTAATTTAACTTAACCGAATCGTCAGACATCTAACTATTCAAACAACATAATGTAAAATAATTTAATAATAATGATAACAAATTTTGGTTAACATTAAATTCTTTGCCCATAAAATAATAAGCTGGAACATAAATAAATACTCGCATTCCAATAAAATATATCCACTGGTTACCAATACATTACAGAATTTTGATTGGATGTTGTAAAACATAAACGATTAACTGTAGAATAAGATAGCGTTTTAATACATTTATATTAATATTCATATCTTTGAATGTAAGTATAAATTTATAAAAAAAAAATGTAATATACATCTAATCAAAATTATCTTAAAATACTTTAAAAGAAATCATAATTATGTATTTTAACATACTTAAAGATAGTCGAATGATAACAAATTAACAATTATCAGATCACCTTACAAAAACACATCACATATTATGTTAACACACGATCGTAAACCGCTCGAGTTAGTTATTTCGTCATAAAAATATATACTAGTTCATCGCTATAAATTATAACGGTTTTTTAAATCAAATGCAATCACGATAATTCCCAAAACCAATGAACTATATATTTTTCCAACCCTCGCTTCATTTAAATTGACTAAAATTTAAGTAAAGTATTAGTAGTTATTATTTTAAAAACACGTTCGGTCAATGACTGTTTTTTTGTTATTTATATTGTTTTTACAATCGATAATTAACCATGAAACGATTTTCGTATACTCTCAAGCTAAATTGAGCAATCTCGGCATTCGTGCACGGATATTGGTAAACACACAAAAAACAATGAGGACTCGACGTTTTAAAACTAATTGTCCTTTTTGTACTCACTTGCAAGCGTATTCTCCGGTCTTTTTCATATAGCAAGAACCTCCGTGAAGACATGGGTTAGGCGAGCATGACACAATCCCGGTAGACCCTAAAAATAAAAAAATAATTAAAATAAATATTGTACATCGTTTCTTTATTTTCTTTGTATATTTATATATATATATAAATTAGCATATTTTTTGAAAGAATATATTGCGTTTTGTTTGTTCAGCGTTAAAAAAACGAGGACATTCCAAGACACACCTCTCTGTGGTCAAACAACACCTTGATTATTATTTTAAGTTAAAATATTAAATACGTTATGTACACACATAGTTTTTAAAAATTCCTGTTTGACCAACGAATTCTTTAAAAATGGACACACACTGACTCAGCATGTATAAGAGCGAAGGGTTGTAAAACTTTATTACCACAAGTAAAAATGTATTTCAAGAGGGCAGATTATTTACAATGGGTCGTCTTGGAACGAATTGGTTATGTTCCAAGAAAGGGTTAACAATAACGTGAGAAACCGTGTCGCAGGGTATCTATAAATAATGGTATCGATCCTACATACGAAAACCAGTGATTTTTGACCTAAATCTGTCAAAAATGCATCATTATATACTTGTATTGACCAAATCCATGTCACGTGTTGGTATAAGCACGAGTTAAAAATAAAAATTTAAAAAAAAGAAGAAAATTCAATTGTGTCGCGCGATCCTTTAGTGAGCCCGCGCCTGGCTAAATGATGAACTCATCCGGTCCAGGCCCGGGCAGGAAGTATTCCATTAAGCGATCGTTAATTCGCCAACAGCTAGGCAACTGTCCATGATATCATCAAGGCGGCGGCAGCGGCGGTGGCGGCTTAATAGAATGAAATAAAAACGAGTTGCTCAAATATATATATATATATATATATATACAATAATATACACATACGTATAATACACTAGTAGAAGAGTGCAAAGACAAAGAATCATGGCCCGGTCGCAATTCAATTCACTCAGACCAAACAATGCGCCCAAGCGCAATAATCATTACACACAAATACACGATGGTACTTTTTTATCTTATAGTTTTTTTCTTTATATATACAGATAATATATTATCTACCGTTATTAGTTTTATGGCGCTGTTGATGAACCATCAAGCTATACACACAGTGCAGTTTTATAGACATTAATAATATATAAAAATGAGGAATTAAAAAATAGAAAATCAGAGGCTACATTCAAACACACACACACACACACACACACACACACACACACACACACACACACACACACACACACACACACACACACTGTCCATCTTTATACGTTATGTATAGTATTGTTGTGTAGAACACACAGCCGCCATGCAATAACCGACCGGATTGAATTGAACTTATGTATCAGTGTATACGTACCGATGTGACCGCATAATACAATACAGTATTATTATACATACTTATATATGTATAATATGTAATATACGAGCGGGGCTGGCAACATGGCGGATGGAAGACGCGTATATTACGTACACGACTACAAGGAGACCACCGAAAACCTTGGCTATTACTACCTGTTGTTCGTCGCCGCCGCTGCCGCTGACGAAGGCGACGACAACACATTGGGCTCATACACGTGCTATCATACATGTCATATACTCATCTCCACTTTTCATCGACAAATATAACCATTACGACTATGAACTTTATACTTTTATGAGATATTTAAAAATATTTTCAAAACAATATAATTTATGAAATACTACCTATAAATTGTAATAGGTACTTAATTGATATTTTATTAAATTACATAATTTCGTTGAAGAATGAGTATTGAGTTGAGTATAATATAACTTATATTGTTATGTATAATTAAAAAATGTACACAACGATTCGAAAAACTGAAATATCACTTTATCTACGTATTGTACATATTATGTATTTTTAACGTATATACGGATTTAAATTTTGAACGTGAAATGTTCTGGAAAAACATTTTTTATCTACATTTAACTATGAACGTAACTAATGTACCTTGGTAGTAGGCAATTATACAATAATATTAATTGGAATCAATCAATAATATTATTTCGAAATTAAAATACACGTAAACGTAAATAATCGATATTCAGCCCATTTTGATTGGAAATTCAAAAATGCAAAATTATGAAAACATAAATGTCCAACACACCATTACCGAATGAGACATTTACTCATGTTAAGAAAATATACTAAGTAGATAAAATTTAACATTTTAGTTCAACAGCTGGTATAGAAAATAATATGAATATTGAATACCAATAATATAATATACAGTATACAGAACCTACATTTTATTGATGTTTCCCTAGCAGTTTTCTATACCACCGAGAAATACGGTAATACAAATAAATCTACATAATCAATTTAATACGGATTATTAACTAAGATACATAATGATGTCATCTCTAATAAAACTGTTGTCAAATAAATACTAATGAGCACCTACCTAATGGCCAATTAAGTCTCCAAGAGAACACACAAGGAGAAATTTGTTTAAAAAAATATATTGTGATTTGTAGTTTTTATCTGATTTATTTTAAGGCAATTAAGTTATTGAAACAATTCAATATAGAAAACACGTTTGTCGCTCTAATTAATCAACTAATAACTATAACTTTTATAGTTTATAATATAGTATGAGAATGATTAATCTTTAACCACTTTAACCAATGAGTATTATTTACTGAATTAAACAATTAACTATAGAAAAATATAAAATAAAAATATTATGTTCATAGTTCTAACACACACGAGTATTTAGATTTTTTTTTCACTTATTTATTAACAGATTCAATTCATGATAACGACATCATATTAACATACATTGAACAATTAATTAAGAAGTAGTAAACGTCAGTAATAGAATAAACAACTTTACAAGTTAATACAAAAAACAGAATTAATAAACATTTAAAATCTCTAATAATTAGTGACAACGTCGTGAGAACAAAATTAAACCACTCATTTCGTAACCAGTCAAATGTGTTCGTAGACTTAAAATACTTATATCATTATGTAATTTCGTCTTAATTTTTTTTTAAATCGTCAGACTCGAGGGCTGTCTATATTCTGCTTTCTGCCTACCTATAAGTTAACTGTTCATACAGATAAAAGTACATTTTATAAATAAAAAAATATAGAAATGAATCTGTTACGATCCAATTTTATTTGGCCTTTATCTAGTCGATTATGGGGAGCATAAAAATAAAGCATATTACGTGATTATAAAAACGTTGTTGTCTACAGATGGGAATCAATTAATTTTCGCTCAAATTTGCTTTGTGAGCCCGTGGATGCCCCGACTTCTGGAACGTAAACACGAAGTGGGTGGAGGTTATAGCGACTAAAGGTCATACATCGAACCGTCCGTATAAGACTAAAATGCGGAACACGGGGTCCACAGATCGAGTTATTTTGACGCTGTCATCGCATTCCCATTTGTCGATCACAGCGTGCTTGTTTTGTTTTTGATATGATAAATTAATAAAAATCGCTCAGTCACGAGCGCGCGCATCTTACACCGACACCGCTGTATAGTAAACGCGATGATAATATTTTCTTGGCAGTTTTTAAGTTTCTTTTTCGACTTCCACAGGTTTAGATACCTCAATTATAATATAAAATCAATAATATATTGTTCTTATGTATACGACGTATATTAGATTAAAAATACCATCGCCGTCAACCGATAAAATCGACACACGAGGGACCTCCGATTTTCGGTTAAGTCTCATGTCCCGTGTTTTTGCGGCGCTCCGCATGAGGCCACTTGTTTGCCGAACGCGTGTTGAGCGGACGCCCGAAAATACAGTGTATACATAATATGAAACAGCTGCAACTTCATACTCGGTGGCAGCGGTTACGGCACACATACCGGACGGAGGAGTAGAAAACGTAGTGAGCTGTGCAGGGTGAATGAGAGAGTTAGAGAGAGAGAGAGAGAGAGAGAGAGAGAGAGAGAGAGAGAGAGCGAGAAAGAGGAGTTGTCGTCGTCGCGCAGATGTTCCGGCGGACAGGCGGCCTGTCGAAGGCGGTGGGTAGGGGTTGTTTTGTGTGTACGCGGCGCGTGAGGGTTTTTCGGGCGCCCCGGCGGACCGTGACGACAATATTCACCCGGCCCCCGTGTAGCGATGACGGCGGACAGGGATACCCAAAGCACTGCACCCCGCCGACCGGAGCGTTCTAGACACGAGTACTTAGGTGGTGTGCAGTAGTAAGGGGGAGGGCGAAAAACCGTTACGACTGTTCCCCGACAACAAAGCGCGAATTTCTAATGCGGGTGCAAGTCGATATCATGATTATTATTATAATAATAATTATACTAACGTGTGCATGCATACGCTATATAACGTGAAACACTCGATTCACGAATATAGGTATATTAATTATTGTAATATTGTGACGATATTGTATGGAACCTAAACTACACCGATGGATCTACTATGCTCTACTATGATTTGGTTTGAAACTTCTATTCGGTCGAGTCATTTGCGATAAAATGTATACTAGCGGGTTAGTTGACCAATCAGATCAAACGTGTAAATAAACACAATATCATTTTATTTTAAGGTTTAAAATATTATAGTAGGTATAAATATAAATAATACATCAATACCGGGTACGGCGCGCGTCTGACGAGACGCATAATAATAAACACTAATTGGACGATAACAATGTTACGCAGACTGGAGTGTGTGTGTTTGGTCTGGCGTGCAATTCACCAGCGGCCGCACACTAATTTAAAGCCAATGAACCAATTTAAATAGCCGATGTACTTATTAGTTATTATAGACGCCAACGCCGCGCGGTCACGGTTCACTGTAAAATTTATAATAATAATATCATCGTCGTCGTCGTAAAACCGTTTGTCAATTGAGCGCGTTAATCGCGATACTAAGGTTTGCGTATGCGAATTCGCATCATTAGCGCACATATTGGGAACACCTGAGTCCTGAAAGTTATAATTATTTTTTTTTGGTTTCATTGTAGTCCAGCTGTATAATGATGATTAAAGGTGCACTTACTCGGTCGACCCGTCGATCATCATCGATGTAACGACAACTGGCGTACACGCGCATGTCGAGGCTGATGTCACACAGGCGATTTGTTGAACGACATCAGTATAAAGAATATGCGTACTATGTTGTACGATGATGTTTTTCAACCGAATAATATAGATTTATTAAAATAATTCAGACTTTTGACTATCGTTATTATACTTACACGCCGAAAATGTCAACAAATAGCATAGCGATAGCGTTTACGTCTTTGCGACGCCGATAACTCTGTCCAAATTTCAATCTGATTACAGTCTAAACTCGTAGCAGAGTATCTAGTAATATTCTGAAAATTATGATAGACGTATTTTTACTAAATCTACCACCGGAAACGTCTGGAATCCAGCGTTCAAATCTCTAAGGTCAAAAGTCGCAAGTTGCATAACACGTTCATAACAATCACCGTTCCAGTCCATCAAAACTATATTAAACCGAAATTTAAAGCGTAAACAACTATCAAAAAATACATTTGAATACAGTACTTTTATTTCCCAAACGCCTACGAAGAATTTTGGGTCACAAGATTTTTGATTAATGAAATTGAAAAAATATAATATAATATATTAACGAAAACGTTACATAATATTCAAAGACGCATCATTATAAAGGTTCGAGTTTTGACCCGTAACAGCATGAACGCGATCAATGACAATAGGCCAGGTATATAACCCGGTGTCGGTTGGTCCAGGTAAACGACGATTTTATTATCAAATGTTACACAATATACTTGCATAACCCATACGGATTGCTTTTATCAAAAGCACAAAATCATTTTTTCTTAAACCATTTTCCATGTACATAATATTATTATTTTATTTTTTATTTACCTGATGCTCCATCTAGTTCCGCAGCTAATGTCCAGAATGCCAACAATATGCACGTACCGACGAAAGTCCGGCCAGGATTTCTTCTCCTCATGGTTCGTCGTATTACTTGTCGAATAACGTCGTAATCGGCGCACCAATACGAGGTATAATTAAAATTAACAATAAAAAATTTCTATGATATTTATCCGAACTCAATAGAACACATGATTACCGTCACGCGCGCACTTTTTTTCACACACGAACAACAAAATTACGCAACAGGCCGACGGAACAAAAATAATAAATAAATCTATATATATTTATTAATAAACACACAGGCGATTCGGTTTTAACTCGAATATTATTTTATTATTACTATAAAAAAAAAAAAAAAAATGTAAATGCGGCTCAGATAACTACACGGAGCGCACGACACGACGGATTATTTGAAACTGGCAGACAGTCGGACCGCCATGAAAAATACCGATGCCGTATTCGTACGCCGCGGGATGGGGGCAAAGGACGCCGGATGGGCCACCAAGTTTTGGTCAGATTTACTCACTGTTTTCGCAGGAATGCAGCTTTGAGTAAAACCAAATACTTTGACTAAAAAAATTTGAAAAAAAAAATTGAAAAACATACGAAAACAAGTAAAAAACTTCGGAACTGCTCTCGTGGGGTCTGCGGACTGGTTCCTTTCTTCCCTTGGGCGTCGTACGTTGCGCTGCCTAGCGGACGCCGTACTCAACGACAACCACCTGCTCTTTTCGAATCCATTGGTAACCAAAATGGTTGGTAAGCTTAACTCCTTGTGCTTTATTTTCTCCATCCGCCACCGCAGTCACACATGGTTGAATCGAAGTACTGAAAAATAACACGAAATGTGCGTATGTAAAATTTTCAAACGATATCAACCAACAAATAATAAAAGTACGTACAATTTTAATAATGTGTACCGATTAATTTTCTATTTCGCACATACCTATATGTACTTCATAATTCATATAGATTATTATATCAGATTGATATAGGCGTTCCAGTTATACAGATTTTATTTGAAAAAGTTTAATTTGAACAAGAAAGTCAACAATGATCGTAGGTATTTCTTTATCTTGCTTTCTACCTGCAATATTAAATGCAGCTTCTTCTTTAATTGGACAGATTAAATATTACCATAATATGTTCATATAATATTATTATCTAATATTATAATCGGTGAATAACTTTAAATACTTACGGAATATGAATACGACGGTTTTATTAATTATACTCAGTTTTCCGTTTTATTTAGTTACCTATATAAAACAGAAATCATCGTTATTCTATTGCATTATTTTACTGTTTCAAGAAAATTATATTATATATTTTCAAAGTAACAGACTTTTAAACCTATAGTATTTAAAAAAAAATTAATTCACGTGTTATATAATATATAAGTATCTATAGTAATTATATATCATATTCTCCATTTTTAAAATTTAATAAAATACCTACAAAATTATTCAAATTAGTTATTCATGAAATTAGCTATACTTTAATAATTATTTATTAAACATTTTACTATAAAATGTCATGCATTTAGTAAATACTAAAAACATGTATGGGTTGGGTCTGAGTACAACTAGCTTATTCAATTATACATTTTAATCAATTATAATTATTCATTATACCCAACTCATTAAATAGTGGTATATAATATGATATATCATACGACTATATAATATTATAATACATATAATACATGAGTAAATTACATATTAAGTACAAATTAGGTACTAACTAAATAACCTATATTGTTTGTGATGAAAAATCGCTTTTTTCATAAAATTATAAAAATATATTTGATGTCTTACTATACATATAATATGATTTTAACCATATCTACTAACATATAATGTTCGTGAAATGAATATAACTTACAATACTTGCATATATACTTATTTAAATTGAAGAACTATCTAATAAGTTGTAAAATTGTTCAAAATCAATTACGTGAAAATGTTTTAAGAACAATTTACTTAAAAAGCAAGTAATCAGTTACCAAAATAAATGTATTAATTTGAGTAGGTATACATAAATAAACGCAATTTTATTAATAACTACCTATTTACGTGTATAAGCAAAATTTATTTTTAAAATAACAACTAGTCATCTATCATATTAACCATGGGTTTAAATAGATTTATTAAATATTTTATTAGGTGTTAAATATTTATAACACTATTGTATCATCATTTTGAAGTGTTAGCAAAGTTTACATTACTTCAAAAATTCCCATGACACTACACTACATAATATACCTTTTTAAAAAGTTAATCGATATTATAGTATAGTGACTGTAGTATATTTTGAGTGGACCTGTCAATATATTAGGTTATATCCGTTATAAGTGACTGTAGCTGTGTTATTTAGGCGAGACACCCATAGTATGTCTAATACCTATAAATATTTTTTGGTATAAAACCATCCGTGTATTATATATAGAACCAAATTCAGATGATATACAAATGAAAAAAAAAATTCGATTGCAGATCATTATTATTATTTATTATGTTCTGAATATTTCATTAGTTCATATTCAATATAATTTTTAAACAACGAACATAATCATTATAATAGTACAGCAACATTTGCTACTCTAAAAACTATTCTGACTATCTACAAAGTACGATAATTAGTCGGATCTGATATAATAAGATAATTATAAATTATAATACAAATTAATTATCATTATGTACAGTGTACATGAATGACTTCAAATAATTTTATTTTCTGATTTGAAATTTGAGCACACCACACTCTTTATTTTGTCGTAGCACCCAAAATCTAAAACAGGAAATGTGGGTACTATAAAGAACTCCGATTTCGATATTATATTACAGACATATTATAATTATAACATTACACAACGTGTACTGTGTATTTAGTCGTTTGTAGTAGTTCTACTCTTAATAACTATAAGTCTTTTTTTATTTATTATTTAACTTAAATTTATTTTAAATTTTACATATTTACAAGTCTGTTAATTTATTTCTAATAATCTAATTCCAAGAATTCAATGTACAATTTTATTTATTGTTAGTTTTGAATTATTATAAAACAACTCGTACCTGTACACTTGTTCACACTATATTTTAATGAACCTTCTTATACACGAAGTAAAGAGCATTTTTATTTTCCTCCTTTTAGCATTTTAACTACAAAATTATTTGCAGTAAGCAATTAATATATATAATTATTTCTCCTTCTATATATATATATATATAATTAACATTTTAATTTCCTTAAATACTTAAAATATTTAATTATATCAATCATTAATGTGTTTTTGATTACCCATACATTCAATTTGAATGATAATTTCAATTATGGTTTTATTTTCTTCGAAATAGTAATACAATATGTTAACATATAAATTATATTACATTAAATACTTAACTAGTAATAAAAAATTCTAAAGACATCGCATTAATTAAATTAAATATTTATATGTATATATTTCATTAGCAGATATATAGCATTTAGAGCCAAAATAGTGAAAATATAAATTAAATATAATACATACTGTTTTTTTTTAATTTTTAATTTTTATATATTATTATCATGTCTTCTTTATCTAAGTTTCCATAGTTCTTTTATAAATATCGTAAATTTTCAACTTGCAAATTTCATTTATTGCATTATTATTTTTTTTTAAATTTTTATAGGTATAAAAACTATAAAGTATTAACTATTTAAGTGTTTTAAACTGATATTAATTGTATTAATTAAATATTTTACTGTCTATGTTGAGTATTTTGACTGCTTGTATGTTTCTAATTTCATAAATCTACTAAATATATGCTTAACGTTTTAGTAATAGAAATTTGAAAATACGTATTACATTTGATTAAGCAATATCTATATTATATTATCTACATTTCATTTCAGACTCGTAAATTATGGGTACCTAGGTTCCAATAGATGCCAAAAATTGACATGCTAATAAAGAGCATGCTTCATCGTGATCATACTTATTGTTTTTCATATTTACTAAACAAAAGTTAACCTTATTAAATTTTGAAATTTCATTTTCACAATTTAACATTATTTTATAATATGCATATTGCATAATAGGGACCAATTATTATCTATTTATAGTATACACAAATAAGAAAACAAGAAAATGATAACAATAAATGACAATATTATAACTTTTAAACTTTGATAATTTTATTTTAAGTATGTAACAATTATCTAACATACTATATAACAACCATACTATTTTTTGTTATTTATAAATTTAAATCTTAAAAATAAAATGTAGGTACTTATAAATAATATTGAACTCGAACCCATTTTAAAATTAAAAAGTATTTAATTGTTTTCTATAATATCCATAGTAATATATTATGATTTATGACTTTATTTGAATTTATTGGACTAATATAAACTTTATGATATTTAAGGAAACGATATTGGAAAAAATACGGTTATAATATAGATTAAATAAAGATGTAAATAATCATCAATATCAATTTCAAATATTATCCCAATTCGCAATCATCGTGCTATGCTCATACTTTTATACGCTTGAAATAATATAATAAACTCATAAAGTCATAACCGTGAATAACACAATTCATTATAATTTGTGTACGAATGAAATGATATACCATTGCATTGTATATAAATAATAAACGGTCATGTTTGCGTGTGTACATAATGAATAATGATTAACTGAGATAAGTAATGGAGACAGTTTCATGAAAATAACCTGTGTCCGAGTTTTAATTGTACAATATAATTCTCGTTTGAATGTTCGTTTAATATACGCTCGTTTCTTAGGTTTCAATACTCATTATGCAACAAACATATAATTGTGTATTTCAACTTAGGAAAAAAATGTCATCATTAACTCAGTATAAGTTGTGCCCTGCTGACGCCCCTCTGCCAACATTTAACATACCTAGAAGATAGATACAGTTATACTTAGGTCGGTAGGTACTCAATGTTGCTACCTACGCACTAATACAATACGGTCAATACAAGTTTACATTACTACGATAGCACCCCAATTATACACACATATTTAAAACATTTGTAGTCGTTAGATTAGTCTTAGTATTATACGATATAGTCTTGTGCAATAATGATCAAATCGTTTAATAAAAGTACTAGCAGCTCGGTTATAACGAATACCTATGCGACATTTAAATTATCAATTGTTTTCATTTTTCTACAAAGTTATTAATTATCGTTTATCCACCTTGTAAATAAAGTAATCATTATAATCATACACGTATGTATAGACAAAATCTAAGTTATTTTATTTTATTTTTTAATTTATAATTATTACTGTTTTATAATATACTCTATAGGATCCTATATGCTATATAGGTATTTAGTCGATTGTGTGAAATCATTATCCTGAGTGGGTTCTTTATAAATTTATAGTTTATAGAGTTTATGGCTATAAAAATGTACAGGTGCATGCGCCAAAATACATTATTTTAAAAGTTCAAAATAATTTATAGATTTTATGACTCTTATAATATAAATGCATTGATCAAGAACAATGATTTGACGTATTCTAGAGAAAATAATTGAACTAAACAAATACGATTATTGTATACTACAATATAGTGTATTGTCGGAGTATACTATGTAATATATTAATATGTTCTTTTATAGTTTCAGATACTATGGTGAATACCTAAATATAATATGAATAATAAGCAAATACTTTTTAGACCATTTGTTTTGTGCCCAAATGATGATTAATTTTTTTTGTACTTGTATATTGTGACTCATAAAAAGTTTTATGTGCAGAATTGTCTTCCACGATCACTAAAAAAAATATTATTTTTTTTCTTAGGTAGGCACCGTTATATTTTTATTGCACTAGAAACGTACATACTTTGTTGCCATTATGAAAATCCTGTCTGTGACTGTACAAAAATATTCTATAATAACTACATACTTTATAAAAATGTAAATATTTTGCATAGACAGCAAGTATACCTGCAGAAATATAATATTTCTTCAATTGTCGTAATTCGTATATTTTGTAATTTTAAACAATGCGTGTAAAATGTTAAATTTAACTTGGATATAAAAATATGTTTATATACACACACACACACACATATATATATATATATAATATCTACACAGACTTATTTTAATTTTATTACTTAAAATCTTTTTAACAATTTATATTGATTATATAGATATGTGTGTATATATATTTATTATGTATTAGCTACAAAATATGTAATTTCTCTGTAAATTAGTTTTTATTCCTTGTTTGTTACTATATAATAAAAGTCACTTTTGTTTTATGACTAACTTAATTTGTTTATAGTTCAAGATTAATATTAAAATTGAACTACTCTTAAATGTATCAAATAAAATAATAATACATGAATATATTAATTAGTTACTATTTTGCTAAATTGTCTACAATCTATAATATTACTAGTAATATTTTTAAGAATAAACACCCATTATAATCTTAACTATTTACCAATTATAAAATATTGGGTATAATTTATTATGCTGACCAAATATTTTATTATAGCATCAATCTTTATGAATATTTTAAAATAAAAATTTGGTTTTAATTCTCATTTGCAAATTAATAATAATTTTGAATTAAACAAAGTTGTCAAAATATTAAATAAAACATAACCAATTTTTTGTTTATTATTTGTTTAATAATAATATACTGTGTATAGTGATTATTGATTATAAATTCAAAAAATTGTAAGTAGAATGTATATTGGTTTATTTTTTAACCAATTAAGTTTAAGCCAATAATTAAATTAAATTATTTTTAAAACATTGAATATTGTAATAACAGAAACCTTTCAGATATCTGAAACTACGGGTAGATAATTTATTTTTCGTTGAAAAGAAACATAATGAAAAAACATAATACAATATAACTATTAAATAACGATTTTTTTTTTATTATTTTATTAATACCCACTATTATAACACCTCTAATTATTTAGATAATTTAATTAAATTATATATGCATTTATAAATGTATGCTGGAATAACAAATCAAACTGATTAGTATACCTACCTAAAAAGTACTTTGTATTCCATTCGAAAAGTATAATAATAACTCATTATAATTTTCTATTAATTTATCTAATTCTAAATAATGTACAAAGAAAAGAATTAAAATGAATACCTCTATATTATTATTATATGCCTATACTTTTGAAGTTTAAAAATTATTTTTATCCACGATAGTTACAGTTATTTAATATATTCAACAGTATATTTTATACAGAGTACAGCTTCCAATTACGTGCTTATAATATATAATAAAATGTTTTTGTTTTCCAGACAACGATTTGTAAACTGTTCTCAGTAAACCAAGGTTTTCATCTTGTTAGGCATTTTAATAGATTGTTTAATGCAGATAATCGTCAGAGTTATCAAGCCACAACATCTAGTAATAGTTCTTAAGCGTAACAATGAATAGTGATTGACTTGAGCAGAAATTAAATTACCAAAAACAATAAACATCGGGTAGTTTTCTTGTATATCGAATTTATAAGAGACGTCGGTACATTTTTAGTTGATCCGATAAACATCGTTTGATGTTCGATGTAATGTTTATCAATCCTGATTGATGCATAAAAAAATGTGTTCTTCGTGGTAATGAGGAATTGTTGGAAGACTTTTAATGCATGTTGGATCAAAATGATGAAGTCAAACTGTCATTAGGCTTAAGGTTAATTGAAAATCCACTTTCTTTTTTAGACGTATAGTGGTATGTATATAATGAATGGAAGTTAAGCCTTGGATAAATGTACTTAAAAAACAGTAGTTACTTATAATATCAATATTCTTTTTTATAAAAATTACAAATATTTTATCTTATTTCATTTTAATTAAAAAAATTAATTTTACAAAAAATATAATATTAAAATTATCAAGATATAATATTAGTATAAAATGTAAATTTGTATAGATCATAATGTAAGTAATTATACGACATATTTTGATAAACTTAGTTTTAGATAATACATATAAAACTATTACAAAAATGTTTTTAGAAGATAACTTACTATAGTAAGTAAATAAATAATGTAGAAAAAAATGTATAATTAGAATCTATGGTTACTTAAAAAAAAATACCAACTCAAAAATAAAAGATATTATGTTCCTAAAATAATCCGACATGTGAATTCAAATAATTCAATTACTTTTTAAATTATAATAACTCTTAAACCTGCAAACTCTAATATTAGATTTGATAAATTATGCCCAAGGTTTTTATGCAATCATTTTCGTGTAAAGAAAACCAGTCATCTTTTCAAACTATTCCAAATTCAATATCCATACGTAGATATACATATTTTATTAAATCAAAGCCAACAACAATAATGCAAAACCTTTTTAAATTATTAATTAATTAAATTTTAAATTAAACCTAAATTAAATAACATTTGAAAATATTTGAAAATTGACAGTTATAATTTCACATAATATGTTTAGGTACAATTGTATAGGTATTTATTTCGGTTTTAGAGAGTTATTATAGGTAACCTATACTTAAAACGAATGCATACAAATAAAAACACATGTTAAATTATAATAATGAATTATTTCCTTTGGTTATTGTGGATTTTGTTACTGTAAATAAACAGTAATATTTAGTATTAACGATTATTATAAATAAGTATTAATATCATACAAGTTTGGAGTTTAATTTACCAAAATTAAATTATTATACTTATCTACCTACCTAACAAATGTATGTACAAGAACTTTTGCACAGTCTTTTGACAACCATAGTCATAAATAGTATTATGCCAGTTTATGGTGTACATATAGTATACATTTAAGAATAGTGTAGACTGACTTTTGAGCCGCGACGTAAACATTGGTGCCCAAATGGCGTCAACATACACATGTTATGAAACGGATCACCGACCATCCATGTGATGTGATCTTGTATATTATAATAAGTCCGCATTGAACACCTGATATAATTTTTTTTTATTTGTTTAGTCTATAATAAATATTTATATTAAATAAGTACACACTTATAATTTTGTTATTCAACAAAATCATTATAATATAAATATTTATGTTTTTAACTGACCAAATATCAAAGGTTTTCAAATTGTATCATTATTTATAATATTTCATACAGTTATATAAGTTTATAATAATATGTCTGATATAGAGTACTCAATAGGTAACTCCGTAATATTTTTACATTTTTAAAACCCTTTAGGCACATTATAATATGTATTAATATTTAGAAAATTATACAAATTACAACGATAAATAACATACAAAAATGTTCATTATAACTATACATTGATTTGTATTTTACATAATATAGTTATTAGTCAGTACAATGATACTTCTTATTTGCTTACAGCTTATAAGTTATAAAACACGTTTTATAGTGGTCATTTAATGAAAAGTCTTGTGCAAATATAAAATTATAATGGGTAATGATCACATTTTACATTATATTTCTTAAGTAAATGCTTTGGGTAATAAATTTAAAAAACAAATCATATACCCACCTACTAATGATTTATATGGAAAGAATAATATCAATGAAAAATAAAATATGTTTACGTTATTGAATATTTATATTACAAATTTAAAGATATGTAATATCATATACTAGTTAGGTATATGGCGAAAAATTAGATTTCATGTATGTTATTACGTATATCGTTAAATCTTAAAACCGGTCTCATTCGATTAGTCATGACGAACTATTATAGTGGAATAAAACAATATAATAAACCTATAGAGTATAGATACATTATAATTTAGTACGTTACTTGATGTGCCGTACACGTGATACGTTCATAAAGAATGAGGATACTAAAATAACGGCGTTGCAGTCCCATATAGTTGCTGATTACTTCGACCACGAGGTCAACATACGTATTAAATATTTTTTTAAACATAAATAATTAATATTGCTATAAATATGAATCAGGATTTATAAGTGTTTTTTCTAATTAATCGTACAGAATTACAACAACTAATTGAATGAGTGTAACATACAATATTTGTTACAGCTTGTAGATATTTTTCTCGTCATTGAGTTAATCTCTGCAATGGATTCCTATGAAAGTATATAGACTCAAAACATTATTTACAGTCGGTACAGATACAAGTATAATTTATCATTAATAATTTTCACAAATTCAAACTTGAAATTTGAATCTTGCTTGAATTTTAAAACCTGTATACATTGCATTAAAATAAAATATAATCTTATTTACAACTAAATTAAATTTTTTTACAAATAATTATTTCATATATTTAAAAAATAATTATAATGATATTTTACTGATGGCTTATACTTATACTTAAGTACTAGACCTCCTATAATTTTTACAATATTATGTATGAGGAATATAATTATTTTTAATTGTGTCTGAGTTTAATGGGGCAATCATATTTTGCAGTTGTTTCACAGATAAAGTTGAATTTGTGTCACTATTGCAGTTTTCAAAATTTTAATTATTATTTATTAATAACATTATAACTGTTAATCATTATGAATTGCAAACATTTTTAAATTCTTAGAGAAATCCTACTATAAAAAACAAGATTAAATAAAAAGTTTAAATACTAAAATTACTTATAAAAGAAATTCAGAAAAAGAAATCCTTTTTACTGTGTGTAATTAGGTTAAGTTGATTGATAATACTAATCATCAACTGTTGCAAAGTTATTATATTCACGCATTTACCTAATTACAAAACATTTTCATCTAACCTATCTTTGATATCTAAAGATTAGAATTATTAATAAACAGAATACGAGTATACTATATAAATATATAATCATATATTATATTAATTTTTATAAATATATCATGAAATACTTTTAAATTTAAAGTCTATAATTTGACTTAAAATAACATTAAATAAACATGTTTGTCATTAAAATTAATTGTAATTTTTAAATCTATTTTTTTATCAGTACTCTAGAAAAAATGATTAATTATAAATTTAAATAGATACTTACCTCATTCATAATTTGAAATTTAAAAAAACATACTTATATTATTTGATGTCGCAGAAGCAGATGTTATTATTTTAGATCATATAGGCACGTTTAAAATTAAAATTACTAATACAGTAATACTATATTAAATTATTCCATTTAGCTCATTTAGAGAGTACAGTTTAAATGAAAACCATATTAACACATGATATTCAAGTGTACCTACATAATTATATCGTTATACTAACATAAATGTATTTGAAGTACATGTGTCGTCAATATTATACTTAGAGAATAATATACTTTTTAACAAAATAAAAATATTGTATATAATATTTTTTGGTTAAACATTGTAAGATAATCAGCTTCTTAATAATATGTGTATACTGTATACTTGGGATGTTACTGTTTCAAGAAAAAACGACCACATTTTTCTTTTCAATAGTTCTATGTCAATTTGTCTGATTATTATTATTAATATTTTTGTTCTGAACAACAAATCATTTTATTATTGTACTTGTCCTCAGCAGCACCTCGATTAGAATATTAGATAGAATGTTTATGTTGAACGTGCTACGTATTAATATTTATGAAGCCCAAATATCTGCAAGTAAAAATAACGCCCAAGATAGAATACACTACTGTTTATTGTAATACTGTCTTTTGACTTTTATATTCTTCCACATCTTTAAAATATAGAGTATGAAAAAATGTATTGTATTTATTTTTTAACCTTTAGTATCCTCGTTACTAACATCTTTTAAAACATATTTACAACAAATAAATAATTAATAAATTCTTATATAAATTAAAACATTCAAATTTATAACCTATATCAGTGAATATTATCATTTTAACTCAATTTAATTTAATCATAATTATATAAAAAACTTTTAAGTAATTTAATTAAGAACTGATTAATTATATTATTAATAATGCGTATCAAGTATAATAGAATCATATGTTCCTATACATTTCAAATCAAAAGTAATCCATTATATTTATTATAAAATTATTAATACTGACTCGTATTTTCACATCAAAATATAAACACAATACTTTTATGAACTAATAAAAATTTTAATTATTTTTAAAGCTCAATTTAGTGTTTCATGCTCACTGCTCAAAGACGTAACGAGGGTTTCGTTTCGATGCCATTAAAGTTCGTCTCTCACCAATCACCATCTAAGCATCCAACCAATTTAAACAATACTATATTAAATACATTTTATTTATTATTAATAGTAATTATAAATAAAAACTGGGATATTCACTATTTCCTGCGGTATAAATAAGTGTATAAATATATTTTATTTATCATTATCTACGTATGTTTATAAAATTACAATACCTATACCTATAAGTAATAGCGGAAACGTCCAAGTCTTTATGGTTAATGGTTATTATCTTTATGAATCACAAAAGAAAAATAGCTAATATAATTAATTTGCTGTTATTTTTTATTTTAATACATTCAGTTTAATTAGAATTTGAACCTCAAAACTTAAACACTTATAAAAAAAAATTGAGACCTTAAATTAATGATATACTAAAATCGTTATAAGATTAACTTATGAAGAACTATGTAGGCTATTTTATTATATTTCTGAGGGAATTATAATGGTATATCAAAAAAAATTAGTAATTTTTGCCACAAAAAATAAATTAATACTATGTATATAGATACTAAACTGAAGTAGAAAGGGTAATAGTACATTACAGTCCTGTTATTGATCAAACTACATACGCACCAAATCAAATAAACACAAACAAGTAGTCTTTTTTTATTTAAATGAAGTGTAGCCACTGAATATAGTATAATATTTTAATGCCTATAATATGAAAGAAATAAATAATAATTATGCCAAGTAAACGTGAGAAATCATTGGTTCCTACAGAAGAATTGATAAAAAATATAAACGAGCTAAAAAAGAAAATTCAACTTTCTGGTAAGTAAAATACTATTTAAACCATTACGATAAATAGTAATTATTTATTAAATACGTGTAATAACATAATATTTAATATCATTATTTATTGATAAATGAATGAATTATTTTAATTTTATTGAAAATATTCTGAATAATAATAATTTTTATCAAAAGTTAATAAATACAACATAGAAAACGTATCACAGTGTTGTTATTAAATATGTTAAAAATATACAATACATATATATTTTATGTATATATAATGTATATACAATATTAAATTATAAATATAAATATTTTTTAAATAAGAAGAACAAGGCTATTGTTTAACAACAAATCCACAGTTACAGTTATGTGTGGTTAACCACTATCATTTTTCTATATAGTTCTTGTTTTCAAAATATACAATATATTGAAAAATGCATTATAGACTATAGTTGTTCAATATACAATTTTTTTTATCCAATTATGAACTAGCCAGTAGCTAGTTAACTGCACGTTAACCAATAAACCACGAATTTATCAATAAAATATATTAACTTTAATTATCAAAATTATTGAATAATAATTATATTATATAACATGATATTTTGTATTAAAATATAATCATTTACATTTTAGAAGGACAAAAAAAAGCGCAGTATGAAGAATGCGAGGAAGAAAAGAAAAAAAACAACGAGAAGATTCAAATGTTGAAACGTGACATCAAAGAAATGTATCAAATCAAAAGACAAGAATCCACAGTAGGTCATAAACTCATACCTAACTCAAAACTGAAAGGTTTTAATCCCTTAAATAGTCTTAAAATATGATTTCGTTTATGCACAATATATTTTTAAATATGCATTAAAAAAATACATGTTTGAAAATTTAGTTTTGAGTATAATGAAAAAATATGCACTTTAATCTATTTATTATTTCACAACGCATTTTTGTTGCTTATTGCGCGGAATAAAAATAATATGATAACGATTTAAATATTGTATGTATATCAAATATAAATATACGTATACAAAAATGTTATTAGCAGATAATACTATTATAATATTATAATGTACTTATTGGTTGTATAAAGGTCAAAATATAGGTTTTGTAGTATAATAGTGTCCACACCACGAGTCAACAGTATTACTTTACCTGATAATTATTAATATATCTATATTTTGACCACTTGTAAGACAAAAATTATCAAAAGCATTGTTGCTTACTTCATCTCCTGTCTTTTTAGAACACATTTACTAAGTTATGTATTTATTGATATTAATATATAGTAATATTGAAATTCATTGAAGTCACTAGCTATCACTTATAACCTATGATACTATTTGTTTTGATAATAAGGCAATTAATATAAGTAATCATATAACAAAACAAAAAATTATAATAAGTAAATTTAAATATCGTTTTATATAAAGTTTATAATTAATTCAATATTTTTAGTGTGTAGACGCATTACCAGATGCAAAACCACATGAAAAAATAATAGTTTTAAAGAGAAAAAAGTATCACGAAGCAATAGATATTTTGGATATAAAATTGATCGACATGAAGAAAAAAACAGATCTAATTAGACATGATATCAAACAGGTAGGTAGAATATAATAACCAGTTGTAACCTAGATCAGTTTTATGAGTTTCTTGACTGCGGTGTTATAGAAAAGGATCAAGTTGAACGACTTGTTCGGAAGATGGAGTGACGTGCGGTCAAAGGTTGTTTCTACTGTAGACAAAAATTCAAATACAGCTAAAGTATTAAAAAATATTCTACATTTTTAAATAGAAATTAATTTTGCGAAATACCTATGTGTAGACGCTTTCGTCACTTGAAAATCGATCTCATCAAATCGAAATGAGCCGAATGGAAGCGTCACACGTGACACGCAAATATAGATCTATAAGAAATCGACTTTTAGAAGACTCGGTAGTGTTTGATTCTACATTGAACAAATTAGAAAAAACAATTAAGACACAACAACGTGAAATTCAACGACTAGAAGTAATTATTTATTTTATCTGTTAATAATTATTTGAATTTATTATTTATTGTGTTAAGAAAATTAACGAAGAAGCCATTAAATCAAGGGATAAAACCAGATTAGTATTGCAGAAAAAAGAAACTAACGCAACTAATATAGCGAAATTTCGTATGAAACAAGTAGAACAAATTAGGCGAGTTAGAACTTGTGGCGATAAAATTTAGCTAATAATTTATTTAATGCATACATGTTTGTAAACAGAGCAAAAGTAGAAGAAAGGAAAACAGAGTTAGAAAAATTGGAACGAAAAATATTTCCACCGGGACAGAGAGCTACACATCAGGATTCAATTCCTAGTTCTTCGGAAGAACAACGGCTTGGAGATAATGGATCAACGGATAGTCAAGAAATTACTGACATGCCATATTTCAAACTGAAACAAGTCACTGGTAATGATTGTATAAACAAAGTGGTAGGTAGAAAAGTGGTAGGTACAACGGAGTTGGGTGGATGCAGGGGCGTGTATCATTTATTTTAAAAGCAATGATAAATCGTTTCATTGAAATATATAATTTTTAGTTGAGCTTAGTAATCAAAATACAACCAATATATTCTTAAAACACTCGTTTTTACATTTAATTTTGTTTTTATTATTCTTTCGAAAATAATAGAAAAAATTAAAATGTTTATCTTAAAGCACTAATATTTTTGCAATAATGATTACCTAAGTAAACATCAAAATAAAATACAAATACTTTAAATTACAACACTCCTTGATTTTCTTAAAACTATAAAACTAAATAATTTTTAAGTAAATTAATTTACATTATTAGATATTACTGAATAGTTATAAAAGGAACACAATTAGTAATAAATAATAAATTATTGATTTTACTTAACCATTTAGGTTCAATTGACAGCGAAGACGTACGAAGAAAGTTTGTATCACAAAAAGAAACTAAAGATAGATTAACTACTTTGAAAACTAACACTGAGAACCAAAAAAAGGACCTCCAAATCAAATGCCAACAACTTAATGAGGAATTTGAACAATGTCGATTCTCCGATGCACAAGACAAAGAACAGTAAAAATATCATAAATATTTATTTGTCTTCATTTTAAAATTATAATTTAAGTATAAAATTATCACAAATTAACCTGCGAAATTTAAATTACTTAAATTAATTTTAGTCATCACTCACTAAAGTATTATTTAAATATTTATTTTTAAAATATAATAATACATAGATATTTTTAGACCTAATTTTTTTTTATTTTTGTATACAAATAATGTGGTCATAAATTGATTAATAAATTAAAAATAAATTTGAATGTCCTTATACATTTTTAAACAACTAGACTGACTGATTTAAACCCAATTTACGACGCACAATTGTTTTAGGATAAACCTAGTATAATATAATATTTTTAAACATAATTATTCGTCTAAAGTATTTTTCATTCTAAATAAATTTTTTCATTGATATTTTCCCATATTAATGACCAATTATTTATGCAGGAATGACGAAGAAACTGAAAATCTTAAGTTTAAAATTATCGAAGAAACAGATAGACTCGAACGTTTACAAAAAGACAAGTCCGAATTGTCTAATCAAATTGAATCAACGCTATTAAGACTATATGATATGTGTCTTGCACTAAAAGAAGCAGACAGCGCACCAGTACCAGATAAATGTCCAAGTATTGATAAAGCTGACTGGTTAATATGTTTATTACAAACCAAATATGAGAATGTAATAAAAAGTTATGGGACTACAGATAAAGATCAACGTAATTTGAATGGAAGGATTAAAAACAACGTATGTACATTTTAATATAGAACTATAAAAATCAATAGTAGGTATTTAGGTACATAATATTAAAAACATATTCTGCATGTTATTAGGATGTAGCAGTACTGTGGTCATTGGAAGACAATATCGTAGAATCGGCGAACAAGGATGAAGAAGAAAAACCTGTTCCCAATAGATATTTAATCAAGAAACAAGCACAAATTATGGTTGATTCTAAGAGTAAAAAAAAAGGGATTAAAACATCAAAAGGAACAACGCAAAAGACTTAATCAACTACCTGAATTGTAGACTTTATGGAATAATATAATTATGTCGGGTTCATAAAAACCATTATGATAAAGTATTTTTGAGTATTTGCTGCTTATTATTAAGTATGTGTGTAACAGCATTTATTAGTCACGAGTATTATACTATTATCTACACATAGGTCGTTGAAATAGATATACTACATAAAACAAATACCTGATAAATGTCATTGAAAGCATTTTCGTATCATTTTAATGTTAATATTTCATATGGTTCAACATAAAATAAGATAAAAGTAATAATTTCATAACAAAATATGTAAAATAAAATTAACTGTTATACGTGTACAAAAATAAATTTGAATGTTATCTACTGATAATCAGTAAAATATGCACAGTGATTTTAATTATATTATACAATATATAAGTTCATTAAATTATTATAATAATATTATGATGCCATACAATTTTTATAGGACATATATATGGATAACCAAAATTGTGTCTGTGGTTTTTCTGGATAGGGCTAAGAAAACATTTCTAAAAAAAATTTAAAAAATTTAAAAAAAATATATATAAAACGGTGTAATAATCATTTAATCAAATGTCAATAATAAATGTACAACATTTATACACAATATAGATAATATACACAGTGCATTATATATATTTAAAATAATAATAAACATTAAAAAATAAATTTAATATACAATATCAGAGACATCGCCGATTAATATGAAATTTTTAATAATAAATAAAATAAATTGTTGCTCTAAAATAAAAAAATGTTTTTCAAGTATAAAATTCGATCCGCACATTATAAGATTAAAAAATACATACACTTTATTATGCATTATTTAAAAATATTAGCTGTATTGGATTTGACCTGACAACAGTTTGGTTATTCGCATATTCAGCATAATTTTAGATATGTTATTAATTATTATTATTTTTATATTATCAGAAGAAATTTAAAAAAAAACTTCAAAGTTCCGGAAGAAAATATATCTTTGTAATCGAAATAAATATTGAAATGAATAACTAGAAAGTACTAACATAGTGTTTTATCTTTTATAGTTTCACGTAATCACGTTATCGACGATCGTAGATAATACCTAATGCGTATATATTATATTATACCTACTCGTAATTTATTTCAATTAATTAGGTAATTTCTAAAAATGAAGTCTTTTAAAACACCGATATTAACTATCAAATACGATTATTACATGCAAGATAATAATCACTTATCCGTAACCTAAACGTTTTGTAGAAATCTACAAAAATACTTTTTATGTCAGTGTACCACGGGAAGTTGAAGTTTTTATTAATTAAAATAATAATATTCAATGTAAAATAATAAAAAAAATGTTAAGATATTTTTAGATTTTACAATTTATGTTAGTACAAACTACTACTAAGTACAATATTTGGTGTATTTTTTTTATCCGTGAGAAAAAGCTACCTATTTAAAAACATATTTTTTGAGAAATTTGAATATTTATGAAAAAACAAATAAATCCTGTTTCTCTTGCAACGAAACCTTGATGTTTAATTAATAATGAATAATTATACAAATTACACGATGTTTCTATGGCATAATAACTGTTTTAAACGATTGTATGGACAAATATAGTTATGATAATCAATAAATTACAACGTTCATTTCACACAGTGGACATTAAAACCGTTTTAGATCTGGTCAACTCGTATATCTACTTTAGTTTTTTTCTTTATTTACTACCCACCGTGTTATACACCTTTAAACATGTAAGAATCTATAAATTCTATGTATTTTATAGATTTTAACCCGTTTTGACATCAACGCGTACATAGTACACGAAATAATCCGCACGCCTCTAAGCTACTTAACTGCCTATCAAACAGTTTAAATTAAAATTCATGTATACACATAAATGTATGTATGTATGCACCTAGATACGAAATCACACGAGTTTTGAATATTTATACGTATGTGCGATTAGGTGATTCATGGCTGTGTTTCCAATGGCTATGAGTTCTGACTTTCCAAAACCTCTGAATTATTATCTTAAAAATAATTTTTGTACCAAGTATGGTTTTTTTTTGTAGAACATCTTTGTATACACTTGCGCCGATAAAAATTATGCTGCAAGATACAGCCATGAAGTAATTAATCTTTGGGGGATAAAAAAATTACCATTAACGAGTTAAGACCAGAAAATTACTTTAATTCGCATTCAACCGTGCAACACGACGGCGTGAGTAACATTATTATAAAAAAAAACATAATACATCGCGTGCCTACAATAAAAATCTTTTTACCTATAGGCTATATTATTATTGCGATCTATATGATACGACACATAAAAAAAAATAAAAATATTATAACCAACAACTTATTTTCGAAATAAACTCGCAAAAGGAACATAATCCATACTAACGTCCATCGTCATTATTACGTTATTTTATTTTGCTCTTTGTAAAAACGTTTCGTTTGATTTCTTGCGTCCACCGAAAACTTTTAAAAGTACTTTTAAAACTTAAAGTATTATATAATAAGTCCCTGTAAAATAGGCAGTTACAATCGACCGGGCATTCAGAAAAATTCTATAAATATAAATTGTATACTAGATTCAAAGGAAATTATTTCATATTATATTTATGACAAAATGTCCCAGAGGAAATACATTAATAATGAAAGATTTACGCAAAAAAAAAAAGAACATCTAAAGTATAGAATAAATATATCTATAATATTTTGCTCCCCGTAGATCTACATAAAGAAAAACATGAACAGAGAATAAATATAGATAGCTGTTATTCGAATTATTATGCCTAATAGCAATACAATTGAAAGTACGAGTAGTTAGAGGTATTTTTCAGTTCACTTATTTGAAAGTTGCTTAACTTGGGAAGAGGTTTAGCATATACGACGGAATTAAAATCAAAAACAAATGACATATAGGTAAATTTAATTTTTACATGTGAGCCATTATTTTATAGCATTTATAATATTATTTTTACACCAGATTAGGGCCCCCACAAGCTGACGGACCTTGAGTACAGGGGTCCAGTTATTTTATGGGCTCTTTGTAATTTATTTGTAATTTTTGAAATTTTAGTAGAAATACTTACTTTATACTAAATAATATCGTAAAATTACATTTTATGAAATATTTAAATATTTAGTCATTGATTAATGATAGTTAATATGATAGTTAATCATTGATTACATATCGTGGTTGCAGTTTGCATCTTCCTTATCGTTTGTAAGATTTGACGATATAATTACTGAGTTCGCTGAGCTTAAAGTCCGAAAAATAAAATTAATTTTTAAAAATAATTAATTAAATTTAAATAATAATTAAAAAAATTCATTAAATATAAATCAAAATATACTCGTTTCTTCTTTTTTAATTTAGATAATATTGTAATAAAAAAATAAAAAAAACATTATTAATGTTGAAATGCTTATAAATCTTGATTTTTTATAATTTACTAGCTAACCCGACAGATGTAGTTCTGTCTTAACAATGAATATTGAATTTAAATTGGTATAATTAAAAAACAAATATTATTCCAAAAATTGTTATATATGTAGATGGTAAATTGTATTTTTGGAAGTTTTATAAGTTTTAAGTTTTTGGCTCGGACAAATATTTAATACAGGGGCTCGATATTGTATGTGAGAGCCCTGTACCGGATTATGGGGACAGAAAGAACAATATTTCATATGGCCATACGAATTAAATTATCGGCATATTACCTATTTTGGTTCAATTTTCAAAAAGCTTTTGCTGTTCGATAAAGGTCTTCTCGAAAACATCAACTACAGTATACTGAAATTACTAAATGTAGTAATATTATACACAGTTACGCAAAAAGCACGCATGAAATCTTAAAACGTGTAAACGTGTAGTTGCACGATTATAATATATATAACGTACAAAAGTTTTACTTAGATAGTTATCAGTTACACATAAAATTAAATTTTATTCGCAAACACATTAGATCTCTGATTTTCTCCATTTCTATTTATATAATAGTTGTATGATATCAGATGCGAACGCAGGAAAAAATTTCGGGGAATGTATTTGAAAAAATGTACATAAATATCATACTATTCATTTGTAGGTCAGGTAATTTATTTTTTGTTCCTGATATTTCGGAGGGGGTTTAAACATCCAAAACCCCCCTACGTTCTTGCCAGTATGATATTATCGAATGAGTATAGTTTGCCGGATCCTTGTGAGGCGACGTATCTGTATAGAATATAGATACCTATATTGGTATAGCGTAACTGCTTAAGGATGGTAGGCAGGCAGGTATAGATAGGTACTGTGTAGGAAGCAAATGTAAATATATATTTTGCAGTAGGTGCACACACGCTACACGAATAATAATATATTATATTGCATTGGACAAGTCTACAAACTACAGGTACTGTATGTATAAATACACACATATATACTACAATATAACGAGTTCTCAATTAAATTTAAGGCACGCCTCGGGATTTACTTATTTATTCAAAACCGAGCCATATTCCCAGCGCATAATATTATAATATCGTATCGGTAATAACATTATTAAATATGTATTATTATTATTGTAACCCAAGTGTACGGCAGTGTATGTGTTTACAGACACATTATAATATAAATAGAATAATATATGATGTGTTATGGAGTATGGACTAATATTTTAAAGACGGGCCGTAGACTGTAACATCGCGTGGTTACTTAATTAGTAAAATTAGTGCCTCCTCACAAAATAAACTTCTGGCTACGGCAAATACTAAAATATATATTTATACGCGCCTACATGCAACATACCCATGTATATATTAAACAATAAATAAATTACCTATACTTAGTCTTTATTATAAGTACAAATGATGAGTAGACACACTATATAGATAGTCACTAATAACAGTTTAATTGTGTTTAATAAGTTTTGTCTTAATGATAGTTAACTAGAGTTGTTAATAAGTAATTTCACTAAATATGTACTAAACATCACGAATTAAAATAGGCATAAACAATTAATGATTAGCCTTCTAAAAATGGCAACCACTTCTCAGTAGGTACTTATCATTTAAATTAGACGAATGTGTGCCGTGTGGACTGTGGTTAATGAAGGAAAAATCACATACTAACAATACTCGACTAGGCACCTATAGTGGCGTATTTAAGGAGGGAGATTAAGGAGATATATTTCCCCCTTTTTTTGTTTATATTTATATGGTTTTAGTTGTAATTTACAGTACCTATAGGTAATAAAATGCTGTGACGTTTGGCATCGGCAATATTTTTATCATACCATGTATTATACTATATAGATATATATATAAGTGCTGCTTAATATTATTGTCATTATATGTTGAATTTTCTACCAACAAAAATCATACTTAGGGTATTTTATCAAAATCTAATTGATGTGTACACTAATATAGATAATAAGTACTAACTAATAATAGTAGATTCTATGACTAGGTAAGTATTAAAAAAAAAAATGTAAGCGCCTTATATTTTACAGTACTTGCCTACCTTTACGTGGCTTAACTTTGCTTAACAATTACAGCGATCCAACCAAATGTATCTGCCAAAATCGATACGTTTTGATTGTATTTATGTACATTTTGTTCAAAGTCCGAATTAATATAAATTTTATACGACACCAATGGAAGACTGGAACAGTAAATCACCGATATTCGAATTCACCATCCTTGGATTAAAGAATTAATTTTTATCTAATATTATTATTATCTACTAATGTAGTCGGTCGAAAAAATCATATTGAATATTCATACATAGGTAGACTGAGTAAGTATGACTCATTGTACGAGTAATATTATGCAGGATGCAGCACACTGTATTGATTGATATACCTTCCGCAACCGATTCACTTACGGAGAGACGTATGCAACTGTCGCTACCTTTTCTTGTAACGAACCTGCTACAATTCATCTGTGCGTATGGTTGGGGTGGTACCTGCTGCTTAGTCATTTTTATGTCTATGGCACTCCGAAATCTCGTTGTTGGCCATCATAGATAATAAAGAAATTATAAATTCTTTTTCTTTATTATCTATATGGCCATCGTAAGATTTGTATGAATTAAAAAAAGTCACAACGGACAATCTTTAGGTAATCGAATAAATATCTTGTAAGAGTGTGACGTTAACACATTTATTTGTGCTATTACAACTGCAAGTACACCTAATGTTCACATATTTTTGCGCAGGGCCCGCGAGGCCATAGAATCAAAAAAACTGTATTATTTTATCAGTGACCATAATATTAGCGGCCAAATGAAAATCGCCAGGTAGACAACATAATATACTGTACCGGAAACGACGCACGGCGGCAGATTAAACGCTTTTTGCGGTAGACCGCATCATATTGGAAGTCAACGGCCAAATAAATATACGAGTAAGTCGTGTATGTTGTCTCCGTCTTATAAGCTCTCAGCAGATCACGTTTAGCTCCATTAGTTTAAAAACTAGAGTAAATTAACCTATTATGAAACTTGATGGTAAGAACATTATCTATATTTGTTGGTTTTTTACGATTATTCAATTTTTAAGCGAGTTATGAGCATTTTTAATTTACGCTATATTATATACGCATTACTTACTAAAAAATTTATTATTGTAAAAAACCAACATACAAATACAGATAATGTTCTTACCATCAAATTGTATAATAGGTAAATTCACTCTTATTTTTTAAACTAACGGAGCGTAAATTTGCTTTGCTGCGAACTTATAAGACGGATACAATATATGCGGCCAATGTGGGTTTGATCATTAGATAGAAAATCTAAAATAATTTTTAAATAGATAACTGTTTATATCACAACATTTAAAATTTTTACGATAAAAATAAATCTAAATAATGAAAATTTTACAAGAATTTGCTTTATTATATATATTACGGATATAAGATCATAAAATAATTAAAATTTAGATGTAAATTTGTAAAGTAAATTATTAAAACAATAGATTTTAATTTACAAACTTATTGTATCATAATAATAATAAGGAAAGTATACGACTAAAAATTAAAATGTTTTCAAAAGTTTTGTTCTAAAACTTATTGATATGTCAAAGGTAACTTCAAGATTTTTATACATCATATTTTACATTGAAATGTAATTAATTTCTCAATTTTATATTCCTATAGTATCGTTTACACACATTCTGATATTCATATGTAAGGACTATGTAAATATAGAATCTATAATACATTCAATAATATTGTAATCACAAAATATTTTATTAAAACAAATATTTAAAAATGGTTTAATTTCCGATTTCAAAATGTACATCTCTCTGTAATTAAAAATTACAAATCAATGAAATATTTAGCAAGACACCATACTTGTTTTTTTTATTTTTATATTACTTACATAAAATAAGTTTTTTTTGACAGAGATAACGCTGTTTAATTTTTACTTATACATAACAAATTAAACTAAAATAATTGAAGAATAATAAAATTGTATTGGTTATTCAGAAATTTAGCATGGTAATACAGAAGTCAGAAACTCACCATTTACAAATACGGATATAATGTTGAGATAATACTTTTAATAGATATTACTGATGTAAAAAAATTTATTTTCACATCGTAGAAATCACTGTTTGATATACACATATTACAGAAAAAATAAAAAGTACAGATTATATGTATGTCATTTTAATTTGAATAATGCATTAGGTATAAAATAAAAAACTTGTATTTTAATTTCTCAAACGCCTTTTCTTAAATTCTATTAAAAATACATACAATCACATAATAATGTATATAAATGTATATACATTCATATTTATAAATTAATAAATATTCCTTTATAATTAAATATCATAATTCCTTTGAAACAATATTTTTAAATACAAAAAAAGAATTATTTTTATCATAATAAATAAATAATTATACATCATCACACATTAATATTTATTGGGTTCTGAAAAGGTATCTCTCATCTATAAAAGGCTACATGACTATGTATAACATTTTAATTAATATAATATTAAGATGGAGCTAAAAAAAAAAAATAATAATAATTCGTTCTAAAGTATAAAGCGGTATTGCAGACTTAACTAACATACATGTTTATAAATAAATAATAAATTCATTATAAACTATTTTAAATAATATTGAGTTTGGATTTCTTCATGCTATATATGATTTGGAGGACTAAAATAATGTATTTTTATTGAAAAATAATGATTATAGGAACATGCATCATCTTTATGTCGAAGAAAATTACAAAAATGTTTAAAATTATAATTTCAGGCAGCCAAACAAAATTTAAAGCCTAAATGATATAATTAACAGTCATCAATGGCAGTGATAATTTACATAATTAATCATTGATAATTTTACAAAAAAAACATTGATTAATTGAATAGATATTTCAAATAATTACTGTATTTGTACTTATAAAACCTGTTATATAAAAAATATCCCTTCACACACAAAAAAAATATATATTTATTTGTTATAAATACTAATAGAACGAGCTTAATATGTATGGCAAAAAATTGTACTTTTTGAATGTAATTATTTGTAAAGAAAAATATCATTACAAATTTAAATATGTTTCTTAAGAATAATTATTAAAAATGGACGAGAGTATATCTTTATGACATTTCCCAAGATGTTGGAAATTTCAATGCTATGAGAAATAAAATTCATAACAAAAAATATGCATTAAAAAAAAAAATTTCGAGATCTACAACACAATTTCAAACCCATAGAACATATAAACAAAACACTAGTACATTTTATAATAACTACCCATAAAAATATGTCACTTATTTTAAGTTCTTAAATGCCATGACCTTAAAACCACTACCAGAAATAATCTTTTTCACGTTTTGGACACATGTTTCAGTCTTAACGCATACAATTCCTTACTTCAATTTAAATTAAAAATGTTTAATAGGTAAAAATTACACTAAATTTATTTACATGATACTAGATAACCCATAGGTACAAACAATTGAATTACACCCCTAAATCATAAATAATTTTTTCTAATTAAATTTACCATCATTTTATATTAAATAAATGTGCCATTAATGGAACTATGAACATTCATTAACCAATGATTAAATTATTCAATTAGTTTAACTTTTTAAGAAAAAGTTTAAAATAAAAAATTAGAAAATTACATACTATGGGATGAGTTGAGGACCAGTACAATGTGATGAGGCAATTCCACCCAAAAATTACCATAGCTATTAAGCCAATATCACTAGACTATAAATATGAACACAATTTACGTTAAAAAATATATAATAATAATAATAAATACAACTTGTTCTTTTTTACACTCGCTTGATTAAAAATATTCACTTAAAACCTTGTGCGACCGTACACATTCACTATTTTATGAAAGTAATTAATAAGTAGTAGGAAATTATTATAGGCATAATAATTGTGACAATTGCCAAACAATTTAAATAAAGCCATCAATTTTAAAAACAATACCCAAAACACAATTTATTAAGATTAAACTATGTGTTTGGATAATGTGTATAATGGTATAAAACTGAGCCAATTCCAATGTATTTATATTAACACAAGTTAGTATATAGGAATCATTTTTGTATCAACTAATTATTGCCAACATTCCATCCAAAAATATAATATTGATTATAACAATACAATTTTAATACAACTCTCTCATCACAATAGCTATGAATAGGAAATTAAGAATCAAATCAGGAACGTTGATAATAACAGTCAAATACCAAGTTTGGTAATAGTAACAGAATGTTAAAGCTTACGCAATCATCATTAAAATCATGTGATTAAAATGTATTAACATTTTATTTTCCTTCTAAGGGAATTTTGAAATTTATGTTAATTAAACAATATTGTTATGTTAAACAATTATATAGAATATACTAATCCCATCTAATTAAAAATTCTTCCGACCCATCTGGATTAGTTCTTTTACATAATATAGTATATTCTTCACCATTAGCGATTCTATTACTAGCACCGAAATACGAATGTACAAGAGTTTTAAGGTCAGCTGTAGAGTCTACAGCATTCTCGGGTGAACAAGGTCTATTTACAGAATGACTATGATTTGCAAAAAAATCTGAATAAGATTTATATATTGGACGACCATTACAGTTGGTCTTAGACTGACGTTTTGTTGGAGTTGAACCGCTATTCTGTAAGCCATTTCGACGTAACCTCTTGCGTTTAACTAAATATTGTCCATTACGATCAACTCGCAAATCTTTTTCACTTAATCGTCGTTTGGTAGTGCGAACTTGTGGTTGAGTAATTACAGGTGCTAAAGAAAGTGGCAAAGTAATCGATGAAGCAGAACGAGTCTCACGTGGAAGTGTTGATCTAGCCATTGGTCGCCCATTTAATAAACGATTGACACTAAGTCTCTGACTACGGCGGCTCTGAAGATCAGTTGTACGTATCGAATCAATATCATCTTCGTCATCGAGGTCTTCATCATCATCTGGTTCATCTTCACTAGTCAATTCTTCTTCAGATGCAGATATATATTTTTCTGGAGTACTCTCAGTTGAACGTGAAGGTGATCGACTTTCAGGAACTTTTTCTTTTTTATTTGATTTCTAAAATTGAAATTAAATTAAATTGAGTTAAACAACAACTTAAATTAATATTACTTTAATTTTATTAGTAACCACACTCGAACTTCGAGAACTTCGTTTATTCGTCTCTATTTGTTGTTGCCTAATCCGTCTTTCAATTACAGATCTTGGAACAGGTACAATTGGACTGGCACTTTTAATACATACCTAAGAAACAGAAAAATGAGAATTAAAAATAAAAAATCATTAAAAACACTGTTATTTAGATAAGTGTACAATAAGATAAGCAATATCAATCCAAGTTTGACAAAAATTGGATATTAACTAATAAAAACAATTTTAGTTATTATGTTGCAATTCTAAAAATATTAATCGCAAGGATATAAAAATTTAAATTTAATGTGCATTATTATATTTTGTTTGTTTCATGCACATAATATTTAAATTAAACTGACTAAAAGAATGGATTAAAAAATTAAAAAAATTAACACGAACAATAAAAAGAAAAATTTTTTTTTTTGGAGAGATCATAACTCAATTAAAAATATTATTAGTTTATACCCTACACCAGTATTTTTAACCTGTACTCCACGGAACCCTCACTTAAGGTTTATTGCCATATTTTGTGTACCCTTCTTTTTTAAACATAATTTACATAGAGGTTCCACGTACAAAAAATATTATAGTTTGGTGTTCTGTGATATTAAAAAGATTAAGAAACACTGATCTATACTATGAATTTAAAATTTTAATTTATATAGATGAATAATAAACTAATGTTAATTGATATACCTAAAGGTCAGAATATTAGGAAAGTGAATTCTTATGGGAATGTAGGATAAGAGAAATTTCTGCTTTTGCAAAATTTCAAATTTTAACAATTTTTAGTTTATTAAAAAATACAAATTGTTCTATGGTGTATGACATATATCAATGTAGCAAATTTATTTATATAAATTAAAAAGGATCCAAAACTTACATTATGTCCAACTGATGGAAGGCCTTTTGGTAACATAACAACATGTGAATCTTGATGTAAAAATTTCAATCCTTCCACTGAATACATTGACTCGGTAAGTCGTTCATTTATTACAAAATCAGTCCTAAAATAATAAAAATTAAATGTAATGTTAAATATAACATATTTTAGTGTTATACTAAAAACAAGTTGATTAAAAAATCCTAGATATTTCCAAATTAAATAAAAACTTTTAGATTTAATTTTTTAATAGTGATAATTTGTATAACATTAATATAAAAACTATGATTTTTAAATAATAGTTATATTTAATTAATTTTTTTAATAAGGTAAATAAAGGACATGGTAGAGTGAAATAAATCAATAATTAATGCCTTTTTTTATATTAAAATACTTACTTTTTTGGAGGTGGTAATATACTGAGGTTAAGTTTATTGCGCAATTGGTGATGCAAAAGATTCTCATTAATTGGAACTTCTGCAGGTAACGTAAAACGTGGGGGCTTAGGTGGCAACTTCAGTCGGAGTCCCCACATGTTGGTGGGTTTTTTACCCTGGAATTCAAACCTACTGTAAAACAAACAAATATAATTATATAAATAATCAAATTTAATATTAATATTCAATAGATAATACAACGCAAAGAAATTAATAAAACATTAACTGCTAAGTATTTTTTAGATTATGGCATATGTTAATTAATAATTAAAATTATATACTAACTGATTGGTGTCTTTGAGCAGGGAATTGACAACATAAACTTTCCTGTCATCAACAGGAACATTAAGAATCTGTAAACAAATTTAATATCAATATAATAATATAAAACATTTTCCAAAAGTTTTTAATTTAACCATAGACTTATTTTTATTTATTTAGGAAACGGGTTTTATACCCTTTTAATTGTATCTTGATAATTATATATTATAATGTGTTGTATTCAAATCAAACATACTTTAGGAGGTAGATACATTGAAGTCCAATGGTTATCTAAATATGGAAGTATATTTATGTCTACGTCATAATATTTCTGTGGTTTATAAGCAGTCATATTAAAAAGGGCAAGATGAACTAAATCTGACCATTCCATTTCAATACGGCGCACAAATTCTGTACCTACATTGCACACTGAGCACAAAAAGACATAAAACCTGAAACAAAAATATTTTAAATGAATAATTAAAATTTTATAAATTTGTATTAATTGTTCAACCAAAGAATGAACAACTAAAAATTAAATAATCAACACATTATCATTGACTAAAAACTTAATGCTATTGCTTAATAAATAAGAGTAAATTAGTAAAATTTAAATTATTCGACTAGTTATGTTTTTATAGCCAATACTTGTAATGTTTATAAAGAAATTATTAATAAATTAGTGAAATTAAACATTAAACACATTACTTAAATAAGTTGTATTATATTAATTTAACATAAATAACTAGGTAATAAACAAAATATAAGTTAAATATAAAGAAAATTACTAGTTTTTATATTTTCTATACATAAAATATAATTATATTCAAACAGATTAGTTTGGCTTACCTATCACCGAGATACAGAGGATATATCAACGAAGTGACACATTTTTCATGAAACCATTGTAAACATTTACCACATTGTAGCATATTGATAAACCAGTCTCCCGGTCCTCCACAATAGCAATAGGTTCCTAAATTATTAATACGATGATGTATGTCCCATTGTAAAGAATTTAACTAAAAAAAAAAAAAAAACTAATTTAAGTAAAGAAATTAAGTGGATAATTAGGACTAGTTGAATTTGAATTTAATTTTTAATTTTTTTTACATTTGCATCTTATTTTTAAATACTTTACAAGCTACAAATGTGTTTTGAGTACACAAAATTCTAATAAAAATGTTCAGGGCATATTTTACATTTTTTAATTAGAGTTTATAGTAAATTTTAACTTATTTGTATGACAAAAAAATAAAAATAAGTTTAAGATGGAAGTATAAACACACATAATTATATAATATAATCTAATTTTGTCATGACATAATAATACATAGCAATACTATACTTTGTATAGTAACTTCAGGTCGTCTGGTTTTAAATAAAATAAGACTTAAATTAATTTTTATGTCACATCTACCAATTAGCCTAACATTTTTATCAAAATTATATACTTGTACAGTGTATATTAATATATAAATTATACAATGTCGTATAGTGTATTCTTGTTTCTTTGTTCACTATTATGTATTTTGCTGTAATAATAACATGCATGAATGATTTTCAAACATATTTTTTTTATGAATTGTTTCATGAGTTATCACATTTTATTTATTACATACACAAAATAAATTTAAAATTAAAATTCTTGAAGTAAAAATCCCATATAGTGACTGATTACGGGGATATGAGTATGGTAGTGATATTATTTTCACTCATTTTGTATAAACTTATAAAAAATTTAATAAAATTACATGTCAAACACACATTGCTCAGCATAGTTTAATATTTATTTCATAAATATATAATTTTTATTCTTTGAAAATTTAATTTTTTAAAGTGAATTTATTTTTCAAAGTATACGTAAGGTCATAAATCCATTTTTTGAAGTGGAATTTAGATCTGAGCACTAAAGATCACTAATAAAAATATTTAAAATCCTATTAGTACAGAAAACATACATCATAAGGTAATTTAACAGGTTTTGGAGCAATTGTGCTCGATACAGAGTTTATAACTTGCAGTCTATTAATCTGTTGTTTTTCTTTGCATTGGAAACATATCCATACACTAATATCTGGAATTTCAACTTCCGGCTGAAAAAAAAAATAAAAATAAAATCATTATAAATCAAACCCTATTTTTATAAATAATTTTAACGATTAATAATTAATACAGATTGCGTTAGTATAATTAGGTTGTAGAATAATATGTAATTAAATATTAATTTTAATAGAACAATCAATATCCCACACATAAATACCTACATACTTATTACTAAATGACTATTGTTCATAGTTGAATTAATTAAAATTGATTTTTTTTCTTTTTAAATCAAGACAATTATAAAAAAGAAGTATTAATTTAAACCAATCCAAAATGGAGCAGTCAGTATATATAATCAATACTATTGAAAAACAGTATAAAAATTGATGTCTGTCAAATATCAATAAATTACAATATATAAGAAATATTATATTATTAAACAATGTTATTAGGTATAGTTTATAAATTATACAATATAAAACATGGGACAAGTATGTTTCCAACAATTTTAAAGGTTTAGTCTCAATTAAAAACCAACTAACAAGGTCAATAGTTTTATATTACTTTATAATATAAAATTTATATTTACCTTGTGACATTTACGATGGTATACATTAGCACATTTATCACATACACAAATATCATCTGGCAAAGCCTCGATATTGCACACATTGCAAAATTGGGTAGTTGTACTCGTACATGTCATTCGTGTGACATTTTTTAAGAATACCCATTTTACTGTATTATCGCCAAACTTAACTAAGCATTTAGATTCTTTATACCTCAACTAAAAAAAACCAAAAATGTTAATCTAATTGAAAAACAGATAATTAAATATTATTCACTTTTGCTATAAATCCTAAATAAAATCTTTCATCATTTAGATGAACCAATACTTCTTCTCCACAAATATAACTCTTGCTTTCAACAGTTGTACTATCAGGAGTGGGGGCCTCAGGACTCTCCCTTTTTATCTAAAAAAAAAATATACAATATTAATGATAAGACTACAATCAATGATACTTTTCAATAGATTCTTTTATGTATAGTAAATTTAAAAAGTATACTAAGTACTTGTATCTAAATCATGGGTTAAATCTAAATTTAATAAACTTAACCTCCCAAACAAATTATCTTGAATCAATAATGCTAAAATTGAATTTATTAAGTGGTGTACACAATACATAAATTTAAATATATATATCAGAATTGATTTAAATTGTTACTTATTGAAAATGAATAATGATTATTGATTATATTTAGGTAATAACCTTTATTTCAAACATGATAAAATATAAATTTAAGATTTTTTTTTTTTTATTTTGATAAATCTAAATATCCAAATAACTATACTTAAATCAAAAATCAATTTTATATGAGCCAAGTGCATTATCAATTTAATTTATCCTAAAAAATTATAATAGATATAGGAAAATACTGTGAATATTGAATAATATTTACATATTAAATGTATCGATATTATACTAGACCTTTCATTGTTTAGATTCGATTTTAGAATAATTTTTAAAAACAACTTTAAAATGTTATAAAACACACAAAATGTTTAATATTTATGTTTTCTCAAAAAATATAGATACGCAATAGATCATAGTTATAATCAACTAATTGATAACATTGATGTTATTTTCAAGGAAACAATTTTATATTCTAATTAAATCATAGTAAAAGAATAAAAAAAAATGTCAATAAGTTTCTCACCGATTCTTTTTTGATCTGCAACATTTTGTCAGCTATTCATTGTCGAAGAACCCTGCAAATAATTCAATAACGTTAAAAATTATCAAAGTATATTGATCATCTAACGATAACAAGCATTCTCTAACTGATCGATTGAGCAGTCAACTTGCCGGCTACTACAGTATAAAATACAGAAATAGACATACTTCGTACAAACAACTACACAGTATTTCATCAGTCAGTCTGACAGTGAACAAAACGTCGAGCACAAAAGACTGGTGGACTGAAGTGACGGACACAGTTGTCATGAGTTGGACAGCATTTAGACACAAGTACGGAAACTAGCGTTTGCAAACACATTTTTGAATCTTCTGACCGTACAACACCCGCGATCGCAACTAGCCAACTGACATGCTCACTTGCACACACACCACATAGAAGACAAACACATTCGTACAAACATTTCACACACTCACACACACACGCACAACTGCACAAACATCCGCAATCGTACACGACACGCTCGACTTGCGTACGGACGGCCGACCACCCACCTCCGTGGCCAAAGCGCAAGTCTTTTCACCCGCGTCCACGGCTGTCCACCGTTACCCCTGCGGCTCAAAAGCACAGCGACTGGACAAAGGCGAACCGGCCCGACGGACGAGCGACACACTACCTTCGACCACCCGGTCCCGGACACGCCGTGGCCTAACTCACCGTAAACGCAAACGACGAAGACCACCACGACCACGACAACGGCACCAGCGATCCAATTCCTCGACTTGTCGTCAGCCTTTTGATTACATCTTCGACTGGACCGCGGCTGGGCTCGACGTCTGCGGTTGTGTTCATGGCCCCCGTCGGATCACTGAACTGCGGCCGCCCCGGGTGGCACCACTGCGCCGTCGCCGCCGCCGCCGCCACCGCCACCTGCCGACCAGTGTTATCAGTCAGCCGCTGTCGGGTGGGCCGCTTCTGAATTTTTTTCTCTGCACAAAATGCTCATCAGATCGCATGCGATTTACAATGGTTTTTTTGTTCCCAGTGTTTACCGCATAATTACGAAATTGTTGGTTACCCATATGTACACTTACGTGGCTACGTATATTTTTGCGCGTTGTTTCGACGTAGACTAAAACTGCGCACGACTACATAGGTTCTATTTCAATAATAATAGCATTTAATTCAAATGTTTTTAGAGTTAATGTATATGAATACTAAATAGTGCCAAGTAATTGAATAATTTGTAGGACCGAATTAACCAAATAATTATAATTATAATTAATCTATTAAAACACCAGATAAGTCAGTTTTATTTTAGGCAAAGATGTTATTTTAAAATCAATCTATATCCCGTATTATGGTGTAGATAGACACCAAAGTTGCGTGATGGTTAGCACACTACAAAATTATTATAAAATATATGAAATCATTCATTCTTACAGAACAGTAATATTTTTTTAAATATAATTTTGAATAAAAAAATTACAAAATTGTTGTTCAATTAAGATACATAATTTTCTTTCTTTGTATAACACCCGCGTAAGTAGGCAGTAACTAGGACTTAGTAGTTACCTATATTATACGATAAATGTTTTTTATTCCCATCATATCTATACCGATTAAACTATTGTAAAGCTATAAGAATTCTGAAATCAATTTGAAATTTTTGTAAACACTAAACTCTACTTGAAATCGACTTTTTTACATTTTTTTTATACATATCGAATACGACAATATTGTTATTTTAATTTTAGAGTATTTTTTAACAGATATTGTATACCTATTATCTATACATTTATACGTTATAGCTTACAAGTTACAGTTTACCATGTTATATATACTAAAAACGATATGTAGATATACATATAGTCACTAGTCAGTAGCGTATCCAAGAATTTTTCAAAGTGGAGGTCCACATTTTTTTTAACATGTAAAAAGTAATATACATTCAGTGATTTGCATCTTTAGGTATTTTAAATTCTGTCAATCAATGTGATGGGTTCAGACCCAAGTACTTAACTCCCTCCCCCTTAGGCACGCCCTGCTTGTAGTGTTACGAAATGTCGACAAAACAAGTCTTGCCGTCTTGGACAAGCTTTGTATAACTTTATCTCGCACTAACCCCAGCCAGGTTACAGAACGATGCTACTTATTATGATTTTCATTTTCCCAAGCATATGCTGTTATCTATAGGTATTATTGGTAAGATTCCTTGTAAAAATATCGATACTTGCACACACGCTTATTTATAATTTATTATGAGAATTACGAATATTTAGTATTTATATATTACGTATAAATACAAACTGTTATTATTGTTATTAATAATATAAATATAAATATAATTTGATGGAATTGATAGATATATGAATTATAAACAGTAGCGTTAGAATCGATAAACTTAAACTTCCGAAAACTGAATGTTTCGATGGAATGTGGAATCAATAAATTCCTGTAGAGTGTAGGTATACAATATACATAATATACAATAAGATGGTTAAAAAATATATTTTACTTGAATAGTAAATACAGCCTATATAGATAATTTGTGTATAATATTATACAATAATAAGTCTATATTTTTTTTAAGTGTTAGCTCTATGTCATTTGTGTCATTACACATTATACTTATAAGTACTTATAATTATACTTACAGTTATGAGTGATATTTTATGCAAGTATGAAGTTATAAAAAAAAGTTAACGTGTATTCAAAATTATATTATTTAAAAGGGAAAAATGGTATAACATTTTGGTATTTTACTTTAAAATTTATGAAAATAACAACATTGATCTGGTTTACATACGTCTATATAATAATTGATTAAATCAATATAGTTTAATAGTACATTTAATCAATGGTATAATTATTAATTAATTAGTGATAATATTACTGATATTATTTCTTAACAGTTAATAGTAATTTTATGATAATTTTTACGCTGATGAGGTCAATATATATTATTTTATGCTCAAGTCAGAATAAGAATAAGAGTATATACAGTAGGTACGGCATTAATTTTTGAACGATGATGAGGGCTCACAAGTTGTAAGTATCCACCCCTGGGCCGCTCCAGGTCTTATTTCGAGTCTGGTAACCATATTATCATTTATTATACCTATTTTATAACAAAATTTACCTTGAAAAATAATTATATATATTATAATAATTAATACTTTTATAAAAACAATAATATCGCTGTATGAATTGTCAGTACAGACCGGTACCAATTTTTTCCAACTAGTCAAACAAGCTTTATCCATTTTCGTGCAGCATATGAATCATCAACGCCCATTGTAATACAGTGCACCATAATATTATTGTAAAAACGTGAAAGTTTAATCACTACGCGTGCAAACATAAACACTAGTCGCTTTTTTGCGCATTATACAAAAAATGTTGGCGTAAGCGTGTAGTAGTTGAGATATAATACATACACTTGTGTGTGCATAATATAAAATCAAAAATGTCTATAAATTATTAAAAAGAATAATTTAATATATCTCAAAAGAATATGGATAAATATTACAAGTATAAATTTAAACCGCTATGTATAGGTATAACTGCTCTGCTGTACAATCGGTGTCGAGTGTTCCTCGTCATTGATTAAGTTATTGTAACGGATGTGTAAAATCTTAATCCAATTCAACGATTAATCACTTTATTTGACAAATAAAAATTCTGAATGAAATCAGTCTAACTTTTTTATAGCCTGCAAGGTTATTAAACGATATCGGATACCGGATAAATAATAATAATAATTTTAATTAATTTGTTATAATTTAAAAATATTATTCATGTGGACTATTGAGTTTTTATTTATGTTATTGAATTTTAGTAAAAAAAATATTTTGTTTAATTTTAAGTTATTGCCTATATAATATATACCATGAACCCGTCCATGATAAATCGGCATTAACTCAATAATAATAACAATAACATGATATATACCTTTATATACAATTATAATAATTAATATGATAAATTCAATGATTTCAGTAAAAATTAATGCAAGTGCTACCGCATTACTAATAGTAAAATAACTTATTCTATAATACAGCAATATAAATATATAATAAAAAATATTTAGTAAAGTACCTAATGAAGACTGTATAGGCTATCTGCTTAGTATTGTATTTCGTTTGCGATAATTTATCATTCAATTCAATTTTAACAAATTCATTACAGCTATAGTGACATACTCAAAGGTGAGGCACATTCAACACCTTTAATAACTGTATACTGGAGAGGAGTGGTTACCTATCTCATATCTGCCCACTTTTTTATGATTATTTTTATCATTGTTATTATTATTATTATTATTTTGGTTGCATTGCTATTTTTAAAACATTTTTATATAATCGAGGAATTAAATACTCTATTAACATCGTGATACTAATAAATACAAAAAAAAAATCACATCATTAACGATAATATTAGTTATAGTAGTTATTTTTTTATGTAGGTATAACTAATATATATGTTCAAGAAAGCATAATATAGATATGATATCTAATAACTAATATAGATATAATAAAATCTTATTATGTATTTTATAGTTTCCAGAAGAAATATTCAAAATGCATTTCTTCCTGTATACTGCGTAGTCGTTTAAATGCAAATGCGAGTGATGGATGTTGAGAAAAATACTTAAACTGATAAAATCACAAACAGCTTGATTTTAAACTAAGATTTTTTTTTTTGCGTAACTACGTTACGTGTTACGTGGTGTTGTGGTTGAATCATTGAATGTTTACGAACGGATACTGTTGCTAGAAAACCTTTATGTATACCTAAATGATACTTCAATGGTATATAGGACAATAAACATTTCCCTTGAGATTGCATTGACGATACTAAAATAATATATAATACAATATTGATTATACTGCATCGAATAGCACAATATACATGGATACATATAGGTATATGTTTATTTTATAAAAAATAAAAATAGAAAAAATCATTATGAATAAGACCTAACGGAAAAAGTGCAAAACATTATTAGAATATATGCATACGTAAAAATGTCGTATCCCCAATAAATAAAACATATTTATGTTGCGATTTTCAATATTTGTATAAACTTATCAACTATTATACATTTATACACTACAAATTATAATTTTCTCCTGTCCTTTTTTGGAATTAACAAGTAACTATCTATTTATATTATATTGTTATAATGTTATACTTATAGTTTATACACTTATATCAAAGTACCTAAGGATAGATATTATTCCAAAGTATTATTATACAATGCATTCACTGTTAAACTTAATGTGATCATTATACTTCGACGACCTATTGCCTATTAAGGATTTTTAATTGGACGACATCAATATGAATTTAGTGGACAGTAGCCCAAGGTTAGATCGATATGAATTTTTACCGATATACATTTTGAATATATTTCCTTTACAAACTGTTTTATTTTGTTTTCCAAGCAAACTTTTTTTTAGCGAATTAAAATTTAATATTGAATGAAAAAATATATATTGTCACCATTGCAATTTGTTATATCTATATGTTAAGTTAAGTTTTTCAATAGATGTAGATAATTCTAGACACTAACATAATTGATAATATGTATAATGTCTGTTGTATTATTCGAGTTAATAGATTCACTTAAAACTACGTACTTATACTATAAATTTACTGTTATAGTTTTATATATAAAATAATTATATTTAAAACTAATTAGTATTTAAAAAATAAAATTTCAATATTATATATTTAGTAATAAAAAATCAAAATTCAACGACAGTTTAGCTACTATTTTTAGTTATATCTTAATTTTTAAATTACCATATAACTGGCTAAGTTAGGTATACATAATATTATTCACTAAATCATGAAGATTTAAATATAATGAATGATGCACCTACGCGTATATAGAACTATGTTTATAGATATTATTCACAAATCATAACTGATTCTAATTTTCAACTAAATTTATAGGTACTAAATTTTTAAACATTAAAATATTTACAAAACAAATTAAAAAAGGGTAAAATGTAGAAGTGTCGTATGGGTTTAAAAGTGTATATTATCTAGTGTGTTATATACTATGCTTCAGAAATGTTTGCAACTTCTCAAAAAATAATAAATAATAATAATTATATTATTTATTATATTATTATATCTATCTGTAAATCTGAAACATGGTTTATTCGTTGACCTTTAGTCAGAAGATTAGATAATGGCACCAATGCCAGGTATGATCAGAAAAATATTACACTGCTTGTTAAGTCGTAACATAAATTAAAATTATCAATAATCAAATGATAAATAAAAATGATGCTAAATAAATTCATTCCATTTATTAAACACAAAAGAATTTAATTTAAGACAATTCGGGTCACAGTAATATATTATATTAAGTAGCAATTAAAAATATATTTTTTTTTATTATTGTTTTTCAGATTGATCAGAAACCGGTCATAAAAATAAAAAACCTAAACCAAATTTAAATATACAGACGAAAATGTTTTGCATTTGGAAAATCACCTTCATTTTTTATAAGTTCAATTTTTTACGACATAAATTTTCTCATAAAATAACTATTTCTTTTTAAGCAATTTTTAGTATATTATTGTAATTTATAAACTAATTATTACCACAGAAACTTGAAATTGTTATCAAATGTTTATGTGATCATCTTTTTATACCTGATAAAATTTTCGAAATATTTCGTTTCTTTTTGAGTTCTTTATAGATAATTGAAATTTAAACTTGTTATTAGTTTTATTTCTATAAATGTTAATGAAAAATTTGCATTTGGTTAAAATTTAATATAAGATCCACATAAGTTTTTCGTATAACTATACAAAAATATTTAAAATACATGAACACAATTTATTTTTAAAAATATTCAATGTTCAAATTATGATAAATTATTCGTCGACAGTTTAAAAATTGTTTTGCAATTGAAAATTAATAAAATCTGCAATTTTTATAGCTAATACTTAAAAGTTAAATAAAAAATTCCTAATAAGTAGTTTATATTAAAACCAAAAAATATATAAAAGTACAATTTTTTTCTGATTAGGACAAAATTACATATTTAAACTACGAATAATGATGTTCATCATTTTTTTATAGTAATAATTAATGATTATAGATAAATAAGAATATATTTATTATATATATACATTGACTATTTATATGATCAATAAAATCGTTAAATATTTCCACTTAAAACATATTTATAATACATAATTTAAATCTATATTAAATAAATATTGAGTTTATACTAAGTTTTCGCACCTCGTTTACAACAAATGGATCTAGCTAGGTATACCCCTGTATGTTTATTGTATATTTGTGTGTGTATTGTATATACATAACTAGGTAGTTAAAATAATTTAGAATAAATAAAGATTTAGGTACCTATAGTTATATGAATTATTACTTAATATAGAATCTTAACACATTTTTCTACTGTTCCAGTTATTTCATTACAAAATTTAAAATAAAATAAATTAATAGTAACCAAATAACACATATTTATGAAAAATGTTGTTTTATACTTATTCTTTAACTTTTAGGTGTTTAAATAAATTCAAGTACTTCAATATATAAGATATATATATCAGTACTAATTGTATAAGACACAATAATTAATTGTATTGCATATATTATTACGAAGTAACAAGTAAATACACAGTTAATTATAATAAAATATCATTTGAAATAAAAATGTAGGTTTAGATCCATCTACTAATATTAAAAGTTAATTCTATTTAATAGTGTAACTTTGTAAGATAATCTATTGAAAAATTATAATTTATAACTGGGTACCTTAAAAGTTAATTTAAAATAATTATTTCATACTTATTATAGGTACTACGTAAACAGAAAATGATAAACATTTCTATATTTACTCATAATTGTACCAATGTCTGGTTTGCATCAGCAGTTGTTTTTAACAGATTCCAAATAAGGAACTATTTTTGTACGGCCTTTAAATCTATCAATAATATGAGCTAGAGCTATAAAAGCGGCATCAACATTAACATTCAGATAAGCAGATGTTTCAACAATAAATGGTATAGCTTTCTTAAATTCATTATGAGATACAAGTTTTTGAACTTCTCGAACATATGCTTCATTGAATTTATCATTTTTTGTAGTTACTAATACAACGGGTTTTTTTGTATTTTTTATATTTTTTAATATATTAGTTACAGTTTCTAGTTGTTTTACTATACTACGACCTGGTACTACACTAACATCAAATACGCATAAAAAACCATCAACATTGAATTCACCAGGAGGTAACACTTTTTGTTCATATTTTTCTTCAATACCTGAAATTAATGAAATGTGTTACAAAAAATATTGAAAAAAATACTTTTTTTTTATTAGTCTTCATTGTTTATAAGATGACGTATATTATTATATATTTTATGGTACATTAGAAATAAAATAAAATAAGTATATTAATTTAACTATTTAATACTACAAATTTTAAATTATAATTACCTAATTGGCTTCTACATATATACATTAATTTTTCAGGTGATTCAATTTTAGTAGCCACACAGCGTTTGATATATGGATCCATTTTAACTCCTTAAATAATTTTATCAATAATCGTTTAAAAAATATAGTCATCATAATAGATAAATAAAATAAAATTTACAATTTTAAAAATGTTCTGTTAGATAAAATCCATGTTTATAAATTTTAAAACTGACCTTTAATATTAATTAATATTATAAATAAAAAAATTATGAGCTACAAAACTAGTCAATAATAATTTAATTCAAGATTTTTAAAACCATTTAGATTTTAGTTATTACTAAAGAATTTCAAATTATTAAAATAAATATATAACACTACTTGATAAGCCTTTAAATATGTCAAGTATACAAGAACGAAGAAAGTATTATTATTTAGTTGGGGTAATTATAAAATACTTTCTAATTACATTACTGATTGTGTACATGATATCCATATTGGTTTGCCACATGATTAGGTTAATGCTACAATGATAAGAAATAATCAAATAAGCTATAATCCCCTATAAAGGTGTACATTTATTAAGTTTGGCCTTGATATATATATTTAAAAAAAATTAAAATATGTATAAAAATATATATTATATTATAAACTGAATAATTATATATAAAGCTCTGGACTCCCGGCAGTAGAGTGGACCAGACCAACACTACTTTTATACCTAAATGGCTATACATATATAGCTAAAACTAAAAATGTTATTTACCATTAAATGGTTGAAATGTTGAATCATCTATAAATTCAGTTTGTTCAATGACACGAAACATGTAATCAGTACCTTCTTCTGACGTTTTTATAACATCTCCCCAGTATAAAAAATTATCATTATTAACAACTCGTCCACTAAAATCAGACTAAGTATAGAAACAAAATTATGTATATATTTAATATTAAATAAGTAATAAATATACTGTTTATTTTTTAATTCATGATTGATAATCAATACATATTTAAACTATTACATTGCTTAATAAAGAAATATGATCATCTTTGAAGTCATCAGATGATAATTTCATAAATCTGTTACATAGACATGATTTACCAACTCCCACTGCTCCTTTTTCTTTCTCTGCGCCAGATAGTCCCACAACAGCAACATTAATACAACGTGGTATAGCAGTTGTCATTTCGTATTGTTTTTTCAAACGACTATAATATAAATAAATAAAATATAACTTTTGGATAGGTAATTAGTTAGATAATTAGATTAAAACATATTTCATAGTAAAACCTATTCAATTAAATAATATATTGTTTTAACATGTAAGCAGGTAAGCATTTATTTTCAATTACCTATTATACTTGTATTATATGTGAAAAAAGTTTTGTTATAAAAGTGATAATTTTAATAAAATATCTAAAAATGTATCATAAACACAAATATTATAATTATTTGCTTTGTATAGATCATATCAATATTAAAGCAGACAGAGAGAAAAAATGCTTTAAAATGTGCTTAATTTATATTTATTAAGATAATATAAATATACATATTTAAAAACACTTTTAATATTATAATTTATAACAAAACTATTACGCTAATTAGTAAATACATGAAATTATTTAACTTAACTTGATTTTTTTTTCAATGGATAAACCTCAAATAATTAAATAAGTTTAAAAGACTTGATATGCCCATACGTGATGTTTTAGTCTTACAGCCGTATAACATGGCTAATATTTACATTCAGAAGAAACAATTTTGTGTTGTTAGTTTTAATATTACACAGTAAATTAACTTAAACGATTTAAAGGTAATAATATTATCTGTGTTCTCTGATCAGTTTCTATTTTTTTAATTTTAGTTTTAAAGCATTTTATATCTTTATAAGTACTAAAGTACCTATGCCTGTGTAATATATTAATATATTAATATATACTAAAATTTCTCGCTTTAAATTAAAACAATGATAATAGTTAAAACCCCATGATAGAATAAATAGATATTATTATTACCTTTAAATTTGACAACATGTCAATTTACTATAATATTAAAACCAACATCACAAAATGGATCCTGCTAAATGCAAATTTGCTATGTTGCATCTTTATAAGATAAAGACAACATATGTAGACATCACGACCATTACATCCTCTAGCTTAATTTAAGACTATTATACCAATGTATAATAATATCATACCAATATATTTTGTTGTCTTTAAGACGTCGGTAACTCATAACAATATTTTGTGCAATAGTATAAAATCGTTGTCTTTAACTGAAATATATTATAGTTATAAATTATAATATGCACTATAACGTTTTAATAATTAAATTACAAAAATTATAAACAATAAGTTATAACTGATAATCAAATAAAATTAGAAAAAAGTTCACAATATTTTATTATGTCTAAATTGTACTCGTATATTTACAAATCAACTAAAATAAAAATTATGTTGTACGGATAGTACTTAGTGATAAAGTGATGATTAAATGAGTGTAAATGTGTATTCATTGTTTATCGATTACACTGTGTATCACAATCGTAAGTCATAATTCACCATGACGCATCATTTTTAACATTATCAATTTATCATACAGTTTAATAGTTTAAATTAGTTTTAGCTTTACAAATAGGTAAAAATATAAAGTATAATAGCATTATTATTTTTTTCGTTCAGAGTTTTTTGATCGTTATTTGATATTATTTCATACAGTGTATTGACCACAACAACGATAATATATGTATAATGATATTTTTTTAGTTTTAAACATTTAACTATTTAAGAGGTTTAATTTTATTATTATTTAATTTTTATTTATTATTTTGAGATCTAAACCAACAGGTTTGGGATGTTTGTGTCATTGTTCACATGGTAATATCTTGGTAGGGCATCTGATTTTTAACTTTTATCTTTAAAAACACAATTTCTGTGTATTTTATTTTAAAAACCACGAAAATCTAATCAGATTTACGTTTATGAAAAACGAATTATTATTTTATTAGTAATATATACGTATATATTGTTATATATTTTGAAAATAAAGGTTAGGATGGAGGGATATATCTCTTTCACCTTACACACATTTGTTTCAGTCTAACACTGTCAGATAACGCAAATGGTAATTAATAATTATTTGTTACGTTTCATCTGAATACATTTTACAATAATATATAATTTTATAGTTCGCACTTTATACTGTTTAAGTATAAAAAAAATCCATTATATAATTATACTATATTAGTATACTTAATATATTGTATAATTATAAATGTATAATGTATATCAAATTATAATTCACTCACACAATAATTATAATTAACTTTTTCACTTCAATCTATAACCTTCATATAATTAGTGATTTAAAAACTAAAATATTGTGTAAAAATGATACAAAAGTGCAAAATTTAAATCATCCATTACACATAAGTTTTTATTTTAAAAGCTATTGCCTTAAATAATTAAGCTCAACTAACTTCTTTATTGTGACACATGTTGAGTATACATATGTCATATAGGTACACACTCTGAATAAGATTACCACGAGTCCAATAATAAATTTTAAACAATAAGCTATTTTAAGTTTTACATTGCCACGCATAAAATAATATTATTTTATTATAACATATTCAATACCTACTCATTTTTTTATCGAATTCTTACTACATTATATTTTCGAAAGCTATATATCCGTGTAATACATAATTTTTATTATCGTTAACTACTTTAGAAAAAAATGTATAGGCCCTAGGCACTATAAGCCTATTCAGTGACTCGGAGTATATGTATTATATACGACATACATAATACGAGTATAATGTTTATATTATACTACATTTTGGTCCTGGGAAAGGTCAATGTTCTACTTATGCAAAAATTAAAATAAATCCAATATTTTATTATTTGTACCAAAATATTATACATAATAACAGCTGTAATAGTATAGGTATAGCTGATTTTATTTTTCATTCTGTTTTACATTGAAACCCAATAACACAAATTTTTGTATCTACTATTTTTTCAAGTATTTTATTTTTCATCAAAAAATATTTAATTGATATAAAAATAAAATTATATGTGTATAAATAATTATTTGCTAATTAATTATAAAAGGTCAACTCCACCCAAAGTTAGCAAGGTTTCCAAGTTCGCTCGCAGAAATGTTCACTAAGAGGGTGGTTTTGAAGGTTTCATAAAAAGATTTCTAAAACTGCAGGTCATAGTAACCCGAATTGAGAAATAAAATTGAAATATCTAAAGCCATAAGCTATAAAATATTGAAGATTCGTGGTTATGATTATACTTACTAATACTTTAGTTGATACACATAAAATGATATGGTATAGTTATTTATGATTGAAGTATTACAATTTTTAACACATTTAATATAGGCTAATGTAACTACTGCTAATTCAAAGATTGTATCTATTACTTTTTTTAGTCAGATATTTCACATATCAATGAATATGTCCAGAAGCTCTAGACAAAATTATAGTTTTCTATTTTAATCAAAGGCTATTTTTATGTTTTATGTAAGCCATGATAATTTTAATTGTATCCAGGTGTCTTGTACAGTTGTACCAGATGAAATTATGAACAAAATCTATTGTCCCGGTCACTATATGGCCGGCAAGTCAACCGGTGTCTTTAATGAGATCATCAACTTAATTTCTGACGATATTAGTGATCGTAGATATATATCGACGTTTTGTTTGATGTCGCATATAAAAGAAATTGTTTACTTTTTGTCTTTGTTGTTTCTTTTATGTTTAATGGGGTTTAATACACTAACTTTTAGGATTTGTTTTTTATTTAGAAATATTTAGCATAGTATAATTTAAAGTGATAAATCAGCTAGATGTTTTATATTTTCGGAAAACTATTCGTAACACTATAGACATTATACAGAGATACAGAGTAACTCCAAAGAGACTCGGAAATATACCTATATAGCTATATAAATATATATAATAGTATTATTGTAATTGATATTCTTACCAGAAGTTCATTCATTATACCTACTGGATTATTGCTGACTTGACCTTATGATGGGTTATATCTATCATAAATTAAAAACCAATGAGTTTTAATTTAAGTTTTAAAGATATTAAGTGCGTTGTGTGTTTTATACAATCTTAGTTCGTACGAACTTTCGTTTCTCTTAGTACATATATGTAAAAGTATAGGTTTTATAAATCTAAAGCCAGTCTTGACTTCGAAAATCTAATTATACACAGTTCACATTTTTATTATCAGATATGTATAAATAGTAAATACATTACAATATAATATTATGATTTCTTTAAATTAACTAGGTATATCTATAAATTATTTCATATTATATCTAATACCAATAGTACTAATATATACTAATAAAAATACACATCAATAATATTATTAATATATTATTAATATAATTATAAAATCGTGGCAGATAAATTATTTTGATAAGAACTCAATAATTTTTGCAAAGTTTCTGTAGTAGTTGTATTCACTTAATGTGCTTCATAAACTTTGTATCTATGATACGTATTATCTGAGTAATATAATAATTCGTTATAGATAGTATAGGCATTAATAAAATGGAATTTAAAAAGAATGGAATACTAAACAACAACAATATTGTTGACGTATATTAAGTATTAAGTGGTAATTAATATAACACTGTGCATACAAATTTGATAAAGTTCCAATATGCATAATATTAAGGTCTAAGAACAGAACAGGTATCCAATTCAATTTAATATCACATAAATTAATAAGTACATTTAAATATTGTATTTGTATATATTGTATACCATTTAGGTATATCAATAAATCATACTTTTCATGATATACATAATAAATAATAATAATAGTTCAAATAAAGTTGAGAGTAGCGCACTATTTAATTTGTAACGATACATAGTGAAAATTGTCATTAATTGCTATTATAGTTGCTAGACGGAAAAAAACTACGAAAATAAAAAAGAAATTTTTATACTTTGCTATATTATGTCATATTTCATTAGACATAGGTTTTAATTTTTTAATTAAACATAATACTCATACTTATACCATGTAATTAATAAATAATAGGAAATAAATTAAATACAAGAACAAATCAAAATAATTTAAAACTATTGTATAATATTATATATTATAAATTAAATTAAATTAGAAAAGCAGTTCACATGTGAGCAAAAAGTCCGTTTTGAAAATAGTTGGACAAAAAATCCGGATAGGTTATATGTTTTAAAAAAATTTAAGATTCATAATTTGACCAGTCGAATAGTGTAAAAATAATTAATTAGCTCCAGAACTCTTCGCAGTCTTTTTAATCTTATTCATGACTTTTCCAATACCAATTTTTGCTTGTTTAGCAGGGTACTCATACATAACTTTGAGTATTGGATTTTTATAAGTATAGAGGTGTGGAGAATAGCTGGGTAGTTTAGAGAACTTTTTTAAATACATCTCCATGTATAATATTTTTTTCACGCATGTTTCATAATGAACATATTGCTTTTAGCCGTTACTTTGTATTTTCCTTTATTAGAAGTAATTATTTCCATAAATAAATACAAAAAAACTTGAAAAAAATTAAAAATGACAAATTAAAAGTTTAAACCACTTTAAATACCACAATCCGATGATATTAGTTGGATTTCCAATGTTATACTAGTATGCTACCACAGTGTAACAACTAAATAATCTATATAATAATTAGCCATTAGCTATTAAGTAATATCTACAATAAAATGCATGTGTGCTTATATTATCTCAACAGTCTAAATAAGTCAAAATTTATAATGAATAATGTAGGTACCTTTTTTTATCTTAATGGTAGTTCTATGCCTCTATTATAGTACCTTTATAGGTATAAACTTATATACACAACACATATTATGGTCATATATGGGTACAAAGATATAAGATATAAGATTTCAATTGTATGATGTTACCTAAATTTTCTCAACACAAAAATACTATTCCCAAAACATAGTATCACAAAGTTAAGCTAATTTTTTTGTATTTTTAAATACAAAAAACATGTATACATTTTTTAATTATTCAAAATTTACAAATTTGGTTACGAAAGTATTTAACAAATAGAACACCTAGGTAGTTGGATTATTGATTTACATTTTTAATTTAGAAAATTAAAACTTATTTCTAATGAAATATGACATAGGTACCTAATATATAATATAGCAAAATATAAAATTTTATTTTCATGAATTTTTTTCCGTGATTCCTATTAGCTACCTGCGTTCTGCAGTTTAGTTATTGGTTAAAATATTTAAAAAAGATATGTTTCGTGGTTAATTAATAATTTTTTTTTTATTAAATGAGATTTTAACATAATAATTATAATATTTCGACAATTACTGGAAATAAATTTATTATAATATATACAATTTTATTATACTAAAACGCCCATTTCTTGCACAATGCATGAAATTACAACACATGCTAATAATAATAATTATATTATCAAAATATGATGATGATAAGTGTATCTTTTATAATTTTTCGGGTCGAAGCCATGAATATTAAATTATGTTTTTTATCAACGGTATAAGCACAAATTATAGATAAGAATATAAGAAAATAAGAAATATAATACTCGTATTTTACTATCGTAGTATCAATTTTTTTCGTTTTCACCTTTTCAGGAATTTTGAATTTTCATTTTTGAAAGTATTTAATATTTTATCATTTCATTAAAAATTACAGTACTTGAAGCGACTGAAACTACATGAAAATTTTTAAAAAATGAAGCAAAGAAATAAAACACTATATTAAAAAAATATAATATTATATACCTACACTGGTACTTACCTGTGATATGTGGCTATAACATATTTATAACAAAATAACTAATAAGTAATAAAAATTATTGTTTTCCTAATTAAAAGTATACCTATCTAATGTCTAATATGAATATATGATAATTAATAAATATTAATAATAATAAATTAACAATACATTTTGGTGGGAATATTGTTGTTCAAGCACCAAACAAAACAATAATATTAATTTAAAATACCAAGTGTAGATCTACCAACTTAAAAATACTGAACAGCTGCTTTGATATGCTATCAGCTGTTATTTGCTATCAGTGTTTTCAAATTGAATAGGTATTTACTCATAATTTAAAATGGTTCATAAAATATTATATTAATATAATTACAATAATAAAAATTTTTAGTTATAAAAAAATCCATTAAGTAGTTATTCGTTCTGTTGTACAGTATAAGTTACGACTATATCTTGTAAATTATCAATGAGTAGTAATAATAGCATTTTTACCACTAAAAGTAGATAATATCTTCAGATAGAAAAAAAATACACATTAATACATTTTTAGCTTTGCCCAGAATCTCAAAAATAAATATACCGTATTTTAAAATATTACATTAATTATTTTAGATACTCGTAATGTTAACAGGATAATGAATTTGAATCTATAAAGTACAGATAAACTAAAATTAAATAGCTATGGATATTATACTAGAACTTTTAGGAGAGAAAGAGAGACAAATTACTAAACTTGGTAGTAAAAACTGTAGGTTGGTATCAATTAACTCAATCCTTGTAAAAAATACTAAAAACTGAAGATGCCCCTCAATCTAAATGTTTTAATACAAGCAAAATCATATCATATTTAACCCATTTATACCCATCAGACTTAAAAGTACAATACAATACAATATGTTTATAATATTTAATAATTTTCGAAACTAATAATAGCACGCCAACATGGTTTCTTTTTAAGTACAAACCTTTATATAGTTTCTTTTTACCTAGGTATACATTATAATATATAAATATGGATCAGTTTACAATATTCTCACCAGTGAAAATATCACAACCAATTTATGTCCTCTTGTAAGAATTTAAATAATATGTGTAAATTAAAACACATGCTTATTTAGCGGGTCTTAGATGGCAAGTATACAAAAAGTAAAAAGTGTTTTTAAATTCTTATTCTTATTATGATGATCTACGCCTAATAGGTACTCAACTTTTAAAAGTTTTTAATAAGGTTATTTAAAAAATATTCTGAGGAATTTAATAAAAAAATGTAGGTAGGTAAAAGGCTTACTTAAGTTCAAAACCTTTTTTTTTCATAGTGATTATAAAATATATTTAAAACTAATTATTAATTTTAAGAAATAAAAAATTATTTAATATATTTATCAAAACAACCTTTACATAACATTGTAATTAGTTTATAATTTTTATAATAATATAATTATAATACATATCAATTTTTGGTAGTCTTTAGATTAGTATAATGAATTAAGTACATCAACATATTATATTATCATATTTTAAAATTTATTTAAGTTATTCTTTACTTCTAAAATGTGATCTTGTATAATATGATTGCCTTATAACTTATATTAGTTGTAGAATATAAATAATATAATAACAATATAAATAATTTGACTCGTTAAAAAATTATATTTTTTTATTATCTTAAATTTACAGTCAGAGATAATTCGGTCCATCTGAGTGATAATAATATAAATTAAATAATTTTAACCGTAAGATTATATACATTTATATCAATACTACCAATTAGTATAATTTTTCTAGCTCAATAGACTATCAATAGTAGAGCGTAGAATACTTACTATATAATATTTAATAAGATATAAACATATAAATATCTTTAATTATGTCATAAAAAAAATTGTTGTTACTTGTTAGTAAAAATGTAATTACTATTTTTAATCTATTTTCATGTATGAAATACAATACTTCGAAACACGTTGTAAAGAATTATGACACGTAGGTGTATAACGTATACGATAATATATGATATAATATAATAATACATAACAAATATTCAGTCTTGAGCTGTTTACCTATATTATAAAGTAAAATGATTATCATATTTGAACGACATAGTATTTTTATGTAAAGTACCTGCTAAAGTATTCAATCATTGAAATATTTGAACTTAAAGCAATAAGGTTATACACTAAAATTTGTTTTCTGAACTATCTTGTGTATAACTATAACTGAAAAGACACGTTCATATGTACAAACTAGGCAAAATATGATAAGTAAATATAAAGATGTTGCAAGGAAATAACCAGTGGTTATTTAGTGGAATAGTGTTCTTTAATTGCATAGCGACTCTACACCAGCTAGCTATTTTATTTGTAGCGATTAACACAGCATCGCTATTATGACATTATATTGGTAACTACAATGTAGCGAAATAGCTTAACAAGCTAGAAACTTGCGGTTAGTGAAAAAAAATATTATTTGTTACTATTTACAACTCTACGTTCCTACAACTAATTTGATAACAATTAAAATATTTGAAATTCTATATTCCATATAGTTAAATTTATTATATACATTGTTTAAAACTATATGATGTTCAATGTAAGATAATACAACATATGATAAGTATGATATTATGATAATGATTACTGTACTTTTTAATTTTTCTGGTAAAGTTATTAATATTTAACTATGAATTAAGATCTTACTATCTTAGTTCATGTATTTAACTAACTACGTCTAATATATTTATAATATTAGTTATTACTATATTTTCGGGCTTTTTAAATTTTGATATTTAAAAGTATTTAATAAGTACTTTGTCCTTTTAATTTTAAAACATGAAGCGACTGAAACCAGTGGCGTATATAGAAATTAATTTCAGGGGGGGGGAGTTAAAAAATATTTCCATTTTTAAATTCCAATTAATTATGCAATCAAAGTCAATACCCGTACCAACCATACATTTCAGGGGGGTTTGAACCTCTAAAACGCCTTCCTATATACGACACTGATTGAAACTATACAAAAACGAATAAAATGAAAAAAAAGTATACAGCGAAAAAGTAAGCAGTAAATTGCTATATTAAAATAATAACGTTAGAAGTAGCGTGCTACAATTAACAAAAACTAGTTGTATATAGTCTATAATAGTCTATAAGTATAGTTAAAAGTCAAAACCAAATTACTATATAGATAACTGCATAGCATTATGTGATGAGCTTCAAATAAACTAACAAATGAATTGTTACTGCACGCTAACCTCTTTATAATAATTGTTGTTAATATTATAAGTATTTTAATATACTTTTAGGTTTAAAATCACTTAAGAACTATTTAATATGAGTATATATTATGTGAATGCGTTTTCACGTCACATGTGTTAAAGACAATATTAATATTTTATCTTGACATCTTCTTTAGGATATATCACACATTATATACATAGGTTTATTACCTATAGGTTCATAGATGTATTCCATATGATTTTTAATACATTTATATACATATCATTATAATTTTAATGAAATAATCTAGAAGTCTAGAATAAATTTATAGACATAATTTAATAGAATATAATATTATTACTATATAAGTATAAAAATAATTGAATAGCTTCCGTTGCTTGTTCTTTTTAACTTGTATATATGATATTATGTTCATCTCTCATTCCTATAAACAGAGCTTGATTTAATAAAATTAGCGCCAAGTGCACAATTTTTTTGGGGGCACCCAAGTCAAAAAAATGTACTAGAAAAAATCTACATAGTGAGGGGGGGGGGGTAAATTTTGATAATAAAAAAAAATATTTACATGTTAAAAGTGTTAAATACCTATCTCAAAACCCACAAAATATTTGTACATTATTTCATGTACTATAAATACAATTTAGTTACTTGGTCTAGTAAATTAAGGACAATGTAAATATAATACTAATTAAATAACATAACAAAATTATACTATATTAAAATATTAAAGATACTTTAAGATTTTATTATATGAATTTAAATTAAAATAATTAATTTTCAGTCTTCCATAAAATGATAAAAATAGAACATAACTTATTAATTTAACAATTTATTTTATATAATTAAAATGAAATAAAAAATGACCAATTATTATTTTAATATTTTGTGATGGTAACTGATTATCACTGGGGTGTGGAATAACAAAAATAACCAGTATTCAACTGAAAATTTAATGATAATAATATACTGAACTCTGAACATTGACAGTTGGTATTACATTTTACAAAATTATTTTTTGTGCAATTAATTAAAAAAAAAAAAAAACAATTTTCTACAATTTACCGAGCCCAGAGCCCTCTTCACCTCAGAAATCGGAGGCTAAGTACTCCATCTGCACTTGCATAAATCAGGGCCTGCCTACAAAAATAAATATCAAAAAAGTGGGTAAGTAGATAACCACTTAGTGGGTACAGCATGTGCCTATAATGTTGTTGAGTGGGTTACTTTAATGGATATGACACATTTGAATTCAATGATAAGTTATTGCATACTTAAAACGATTAGAAGCGGAGACGATATGTCAGCCTACATTAATAAATAAACTATGTATTTTATTATATTCATATATTATACGTACATAACCAGACTTCGATCGTGAAACAAAAATGAATTGATATAAAATACGGCGCTATAGGTATAGTCTATATAACTATTGGAGACTCGATTCTATTGTATCTCAATTCATAATGACCAAATCGACATACATTGATTTTCGAACTAATTTATCATATTTATTATGATAGAATAAATTTATATTATATATAATTGTTATTACATTTTGCTATTTTTTTCACTAACTATCATAGACCCAAAAAACACACATCAATCTAAAATCAATAAATTCATTGTTCCGCTTAAAATCTAAAAACAAAAAAAGGTAATGATAATGTATAATTTTATGCTTTATATAAGCCATTTGTATAAATAGCTGAATAGTCGTGTGTAATATTATACATCGACATATTGTCTTACAGTGAAACACCGGCATATAGCAAAATTAATTAATAATGACTAGAAGGTAGGTTAAGTATAGCTAATAAAAGAAATATAAATTAATTTAATGATACCACGAGAAACCAATACAGAAAAAAATAAAAATATTATACACAATGTGTACATCATTTTAATTGTAATCATATAGCGTTAAAACTATATCTCATTTGTATTTTTCTATTTAATTTTATAATACTCATGTATTTATTAAATTAAATAATTAAAATAACAGCTATAGTTTGTAAAGTATAAACTATGTATTCAAGAAATTTAGCTTCCTAGTGTAATATAGTGAACAATTAATTGGAAGTCAAGATAATCAACAACAATGACTGATAAATATATATATGAACAGATTTCATATACACATACAATTAACATACTATGATATTAATAACAGTCATTAACCACATTTGATTATTTTTAATTGATTCCAACCTAAAAAGTGTATACTGTATTCATATCTATAGTGTATACTAAAAACAATGTTCGTTCTATTGAAATGACTCAAAAATGTATACCCATAAAAATATCTGTAAAAATAATATTAACATATTTTAGTATATTTCCGGCTGGATACAATTCTTATTTTTTTAGAACGATTTTCGTAAAACTCCATATATGTTTTTGTTACCATGGTTACTTATACTAAATCGACGTAAAATAATTTATGGTTCATTGTTTTTCCTTGCCAAAAACATATTATTTATGATTTATAGATTTTCCTTGTAGAAAAAAAATTTGTAGTAGCGTATTATTTTTTTAAATATAATTTATAAATAGGTACTTTAAATATTGTAAAATGGATATATACAATTTACTTATTTATAAGCTATGATATTACATATTATATGTACAAATTTTTTCTCAGAAAAAGCGTCCAGATTAAATATTAGCTACAAGCTAAAGATCCGACAACTAGTTGTGTATCGTAGTTGGACAATTTTCAAACACCATTCATCCTGAATTTTGTTTCAAGAAATTTATAGAACATAAAATAGAAAAGTTTCCTAAATATTAAAGAAAAATAAACATTTGAATAATATTATTAATATTTCACTAATATCGTAAATATATTAATTATGAAACTATGTGTTTTTTTCAATATTCGATAAATAATAAATTAGTTTTGAAAATAATTCAATAAGGTAATACAGTAAGGGCATTTTATAAATAAGTTTAGTTAAATTTTTTTTTTTTTTGTAAAATTAATAGATTATTTATAAGCCAAATTAGTTATAACCTATTTTTTTTTATTATTGTTATTACTAACATCATCTACATAAAGTTATTAAATCAGTGATCAGTCACATATGTTTTTGAAAAATAATTTGGCAACGTTACAGATATTTTTGTAATCTGTTACTGCACATTGATGTATTATAAGTATAATATAAATATATTTTAATCATGAAATGCGTTTTTCTTAAATACAAAAATACTTGCATTACAAATAAAATGTCTAACATTGCAGCGCACAGTAGTTATTTTCGCATGATAATGACGTATACGCATGTTATTATGTAATAAAATTAGGTATTATAAAATAATATTACGAGAATGGATATATGGATATATAATAAATATATTATGTTAGTATATCTAGTATAGCAGTTTAGATACATATATAATTATATGTATATTGAATTATTATTTTATATACATTATATCTAAGATCATATTTGTTACTTCGAGTTAATGATTCAATGATATATTAAATAAATATTAATTTAATTATTTCCTATATATTAATACATTGTATAAGATTGTATAATAAATATATATATATATATATATATAAACATTTTATCAAGAAACAATTTTTGTAAACGTATTTATAATATGATAAACCGGCCCGTTTGGATATTTCCACTAGCAGGTGTTTCATATTTATGTTTATACATATACAGGATATTATTTTTTCTTTACCTAGTGTATACATAGACTGCTGATATATAATATGTTCACTTACCCTCACAGCCTACAAATATTTGTACCGAAATATTCATATAATAAAAATTGGAGACAAACAAAATGATAAATATGAGATTTCAAAGGTTCTTATTGTGTGTGGTAAAGTAACAGCTGTAGCAACTATAGCAATACAATAACCTACCTATACTATAGTATAACACTTGCTACATGTTTCAGGGTTAGTTGCTTGTTTCATTTATAAAAACGTGTACATCATAACAAACATTTTTAAAATAATAATACGATTTGTAGTAACTACACATATTAATATATTTAAAAGTATTGAGAATTTTATGATATGTACTTCAATTTGTTTTTTATCTTGGTGTACCAATATTAAATCATGATTTTTCGTCTCATTCTCAAGTATGATTTTATTATTTAGTACTCTCATGTATAGGTATTAATAAATACTAATACTAATTTGTAATATAATTATTCAAATAAATACGAGAAAATTCGACAGAGGTTCTTTCTATTCACATGTTACTAGCCACTTTAGACTGACATCCTGGGATAACTATAGAATACTAAAAAAAATCTACTAACTACTGGATTTAGTCCTGTCTTTAAAAAAATGAAATAATCCTTCGTCGTATTTACGGCGTATTTGTATCTTTATATTATTCTTGGTATATTTTGTATCTTCAACGACTGCAACTATAGGTTTATTTTGGATTAACTATTAGACTATTAATTATAGCAATTTCTAGCCAATAAAGATCATTAATCTTTAATTAATTTTAATTTTAATTTTTATATTATTACGCGGGTAACGGTCCAAGTACCTGCTTAGTACTTATAGATAACATATAAATAAAATATATACAATAATTAGTATATTATACAAATTAGGTGTAATATGTTATAATGTATATATATTGAAAAGAAATTATGGATCTTCGTTGGTAATGTGTATCATCCAAAAGATCGGTTGGTGGCGAGAATAATAAGTGGTGTAGTGTTCAATGGAAAAAGGATAGAGTGATTGATAATGGGTTTTAACTAGGATTAAAAGAATAAATTATTAATTATTTTAATTTTCTGTGAAATTATATTACGTCAAAGATTTTTTTGGTTATTTTATATGCATATTATATATAATATAACTGATAACTGTATATTAACACCATTTTATTAGAGCTTAATAAGTAACAAATATATCAAAAGGCTTAACTTGTTAAAGTTAATAATAATTTTAATATTTCGTGTACAAGTTTTTTAATTATACTATTTATTTGATACATTATTATATTCATTACCTACAGGCTACAGTAGTACAGTAGGACAGTAAGTATTAAACTACCAATACAGTGTACGATGAAGATACATGTTGTCATGTTGTATATATAATTTAAAAATTCTAAGATAATATACTAGTAACCTGTATCCAGTTCTTGTACAAGTTTTTATTTCATTACTAAATGTTACACTAGGTATGTAATAATAATGTAATATAGTATAATATACCATAGTATCATACGAATAACCTACATTTTTTACTCGTATTTTATTGGTTCTACCATATCTATATAACGTTACATACGTCATTCAATACATTGTATGTATGATTTTCTTTTTCAGAATTCTTTAAGAATAGAAATAATAATATATGATATAATAGGTAGGTACTAATACTTTTAATTAACAGCAGTATTTTCTTGTCATATCCGATTGAGATGTTAAGTTGTAAATACGAATATATTAACGTGTGGCTTACGTTATATTCTCAGAACTAAAGAAAACAGTTATATAGGTACTTATATCTTATACTTATATTGCTGTTTGTGTACAAAACTAAATTTTGTCTGATTAGGTCATTTTCATAATAAAAACTGAACAACAAATATTGGAATTATTTTATTGTTGCTCTCATAGTGTATTACTCTAAAAATGCACAAGATAACTTGCAGTGAGGTTCGTAAATTTCATTTTTGTTGATTGTTGGAATAAATAAACACATGAATGTAAAAATAAAGGTCAATCTAACTTACATCTTAATAGTATCTAACGCAAATACACGACTATGCACAGAGAACTTTTTAAAGAAAGACCATATATAGTATGTATACTTATAAAGCTGTATACGATAATCTGTTATGCACACGATACATTTCACTACTAACTGAGACGTTCAGATGTGATAAAATATTACGCCGTCGATTGGTTTTCGTTTTTAACACCTTTTAAACACGACCGTTAAAAAAATTGTAGAAAACGTGGACGATAAAAAAAAAACGTCAGCGCGCGTGGCAATAACTTGTAGCTGCAGTGACGTATAAATGTATATTGTATATGTTGTAAATTTATATATATATATATATGTGTGTGTGTGTGTGTGTGTATGTGCGTGTATATAATATAATAACGACTACGACTATAACGATGAATATATTTAGACCAATCTGACCGAATAGTGATAGAGGGGGCACAATCCTATCGCCTCGTCGGCAATCGATGACAATTGGACTGAATCCAACTGTGGCGTCGGTGGAACAATAATCGCGTCGGGTCTATAAGCCGTCAACAACAACTGTTTCTACTTTCCAGAACGTCATGTCATCATGACACAGGGACTTGGCGCAAAACTCGGGTTCATGGAATGACGTAAACGATGTATGATATCCCTCTTGAAAAAAAAATAATCATGATTGAAAAATAAAATCTTAAACCAATTCTTTTATTTTTAATTAATGGTGTAGTATTTGTTTCACTGTTTTACCATTTTTTGATTTTTTTTATCCTTATAATATCATCAATATTGATACCAGGTCGTAATTCGTAGGTACCAGTGATAATAATAACTACCCTATAAATTATGTGTGGTACTATACAGCGTATTACGTTATAAATTTGACGACGCTCTATAAACATTATTTTACGTTTTTAGGCTTTATAGCCAACGATTACTATCGACTTACTGGCCTATAGAAAATTGTATACATTGCGTCACTGTGTGCAGGTTCCCCGTATTTTATAGGATTATCTTGTAAACATAAGTACAATATAATGTCGTAGAACGTATCTCTTGGTAGATAAATTAATAACATACATGCTTCCATGACAATATGAAATCAAGATATTATGTACGCCGACCTGCGGAAGAGTGGTTAAAACGGTTAAGTACCTTTTCACGTTTATTTAGATATTTCTATATTCTATATCATATATTATAGTATTTACTAGATAATACATCGACGAGTAAAACATAATGACGTTCCTCGAACTTAAGTAATTTAATAAACATTTCAATATTTAACGATGTTCATTGTTCATCGAAAAACGATGATTGATATAAATTGATTATAAACCCAATAAATTGTATCTATACAATATTAAATAGAAAACATACGAATATAAAAAAAATCAAAATTGATTCTGCTTTCAAGTTTAAGAAAAAAAAACAGATACATAATATTACCAGTTATTATTATACAAGTTTTATGGTTATATTATGTTACGTATGCATTATGCACATTCCTCCCGATAAAGAAATATTTTAGCTTATGCAGTCGTCCAAATTGTTCGATTCCCTCCAAACATTCGCCAATACCTAAGACAAAAGCAACGAGACGTTTCGTACGAGTATGAATAATCAGTAGTAGGTTATCACTGTGGCCTTACTTAAAATAAAGTATACCTTCACGAAACGAATATTATCGTTATTCGTTTCTGATCAAAAACGAAATTCTCAACCTCACCGCGAAACTTCATCATCACAACAAACGCCCACTCATCCCTCCTCCCGCAGCACTTTGGACCAAACTTGCACTACCTATATAACTCCGACGAACGGTAGCGCATGGTTACAAAATACGTATAAACAACGCAACAACAATAATTATTATAATGTCATAACCGTCATCGTCAGTCGGGCACTTTCCGTATAATAATTGACGGTCGTGTACGCGCGTCGCATTCGTCGTCGTGCGCGGTAAGGGGTAGTGGGTGCGGCGGTGGCGGTCGTCGTCGAGCGGACGTACGCGATAGTAATATTTGTCGAAAAAAAAAACCATTGCCGTCGCTTCTTTTTTCGCTTTTAACGGACGACGCGAGTTGGCGGGCGGGAGCGGTTGCGGCGCGCATAATATAACAATAAAAACGGACGGCGCGACGACAAAGTGTGTGTGTGCACAAGGTGCGCCACCCGCCCCCAACCCCCTCCGCCGGTAATCGTGCACGCGGCGGCGGACGCGCGCGCCCGGTGGCCTTCCGTTTTCAGCGTCTCCAGCGTCGTCACCGCCGGCCCGGCACGCCAACGGCGGCCACCGAGGCACGGACGGACCGCGGACGGCGGTGCAGTCAGTTCACGCGTTGCCGGCGCACCAGTTGAGTCGTGCGTTGTTGTTGTTCGTCTCGTCGGCCATTCGCCTGTCCGTCTACGCGTGTGTACCGAACGACGTGCCCGCGAAATCGTGTCCGTTTTCGAACGTTTCGCTTCTGTGTTAATGCCGATGCCGGTTCGTCGCTAGACGTTCGTGCGAAATGAACCGCAACACCGCGACAGCCTCCGTGGGCTCCGTGAAGCCTTTCGCGAGCCGGAGGACCCGTTGCATCAACAAGCTCGTGTACCCGTGCCGGGTCGAAGGATGGCTAAACGTTTGTGGTAAGTTTTTTAAATTTTACGCGAACCGTTCGTACGATGTTATCATAAGCCTATGATTACCCACTTCACTAATTGCCGTGTAAAATAATAATATAATAATAGCGTAATAGTGGTTAAGTGATGATTAGTATTTATAAGTGTTGTATATATATCTGTGAATTCCGCATAATTATTACATTATAGGCAACAATAACAACTATTATTATCACACCTATCGACAAAAAAACATTTCTACAACTGTCGGTTTTTCGTTCTCTGGCCATTGCGGTATCGCTGTCAAATCAAATATTGCGTCTTACACATATACCTTGTACCTAATATTTACGTGGCCGCTATGTAGCATGAACTAAAATATTAATTATCTTTACTGCACGATGTTTTTCGCGCGTCTCCGGCTCACCGCAGTATAGATTTGAATCGCGCGAGACGTGCTCCGTGACGGCTTTTCGGGTTATCGTAAACCCTATTTAGTATTTACTATACAGGTAGACCGACATACCATAGGTAGGGTATTAAAACGTGTTAACATCGGTCGGATGCGGCTTATTGCATTATGTTTGATTATGGTCTGAGGCTCTTTTAGACCCGAGGGAGTACCGCATGATACGATGACCCGCAGCGTCGCATTACTTTTGCCGCGCTGACCCAATGACCGCGCGGTAGGTGTGCATGTATGTAGAATTGTAGACATAGATGTATAGTACGCATTAAGAGTCCGAAAATAATAATTTAATATTATTACCTGTGAACATACTACAGTTATGCGTTTCGTACCGGGCGCGCGATGTGTACGCGAGCAGTTCGTTATGTGCCCCGTCCTCTCCGCTCCCCCGCTTAAACCCGGTCCCCTCCGACCATCGACGGACCGAAACCGAACGGTACATATCATACCGGACATAATAATATAATATTATTATTATACTGGTAGAAAAAGTATATAATCGTAATCGTATAGTCAGGTAGGCATATATATATAGTCGATGCACAGTCTATGTGTCCAAGTTTGTGCGTGCGGCATCGCGGTTTATTGCAACCGATTCGTTAAATTATAATTTATATACTTTATCGTCACTGTATATTATTAATTTATTAGATTATTATTATTATTATTATCTGCGTTGTGTTTACGATGTGCTCTCAATAATATATTAGATATGTTAAATGTCGATGTAAATATTATTACTATATGTATTAGATAGGACTGGTAGCATTTGGTATATAAAAACGTAACTAAAATCGTCTTTCAAATATGTATAACTAAGCTGTAAAATGATTTGACTAGACAGAAATTCAACGTTTTGGTTAGGTCAGGACTATTTAAAGTCTTTGTGTAGATATCAAACTACAACGTGTTGCGTTCGACAAACAATGCCATTTCAAATGTTTTTTTTTTTTTTTAAAAAACGCGATTCTATTGTTTCGTGACTAGTGATCACGGTGTAGCACCTAAAGAATCTTTGTTAGAAAAGGTTATTATTTAATAGCTGTATTTATGTTGTGGTAGGATTATTATTAATCGTCGAAATAAATTAAATAATTATATAAAATGAGTCAGATGTTAGTGTTATGAATGTTATGATTTGATAGTGCCGTATGCTTATAAAGTTCTCTGCGGTTCTTATATTATAGATGGTATTATACTACTTATATTATATTATTATTTAAATATATATATATTATATCTTGATGAAATACTAATATCGTACAAATATTAGAGTTATATATAAGTCTACTATCAAGGTGGATTTATAAATCTACCATGCCCACCTTATATTGTATTCGTACGTGGCCATCTGGGCGCGGAATATACTATAGCCATAATAAACATTTGTTTTGATGATAATTATAGTCTGATTAGTGATTAGGTACTATAAACATAAATATTAGGTCAAAAATTAATTTTAATTATTCCATTCTTCTGCAAAATATACGTATAAATGTAATGTATTTGATTTCATTTACACGGTACACATTTTTATTCTATAAATACGTATTGGTATTTCGTTCCTATATTAAATAAATAAAATATATCTTTAATAATTTTATCCTATAATAAAAATAATAAAATAACAATGTGCTCAAATAAAATGCCAATCACAGCCGCTAAAATTTAAATTTAATTAAACGTGCAATTTTTTTTTTTTTTTTTGAAAATTTTTATATAGTTTTGGGTTTAATTTATTTCATATTTGGTAACAATCAATAGGTGTTTTAAAAAAAATGTAATTAGTCATTTAATGATACTACTCTAAACTAATTTTTGTTGCAGTTTTATTATGTATATAAACATAGGTAATTAATTTAATTAATCTTATGTGATAATGCAATAAAACTTCTACTACCCTCCTTCGAATTTATAAAAGTATCATAAAATTACATGCATTTAACACGAATATTTGACTGCATATGACTTTTAATTTTTTTATTAAGTATTAGCATAAACATTTTTGTTTTATTTTTAATACAACCATTACCAAGTGGCAAGTACTAACTAATTTTATTAACTCATTCATTTTATATTAATTTATTTTACAAGATTTAAGTTTTTTTAAGATATTTATTTATTACATAATTTTTAAATAAATATTCATGGATTATTAATTATAAAATAATTTATATATAAATATGATTTTAATTTGTTTATCATTTATAATGTAATTTTTTTTTAAATTAGAAAATAAATTTTATCAAACTTAAATTTTAATTTAACTTTCCTCATATTTTATTTATTATTATTTACATTAGGTATACTACCTACTTATTTTAAATAGGAATAATGTTATCAATGGATGGCTTTTTTCAAAAGACTCGCGCATATTTTTTAGACTTATCATTTTTACTTATTGATCTTTACAGAATAGATTGTAAATTTATTATCTTATAAAAATAAAAATAAATGTATGTAGGTATACACAAGTTACTGTTATTAAATATTTTTTAGTCAATTGCGTTTTAGGCATGTTTTTCATGAAAATTATAAATTTTAATTTTAGATTAATCTACACTTATTATTTTATTGCTTTAAATTATAATATTTATTGTAACCTAAAATATTTACGTAAAATCTAATAATTTAGAAAATTAAATTTTGAGTTAATTATTAATCAAAAAATGTATTATATTATATAAATAGTGAAATACTAAAATTCAAATTACACTCATTCTGCTTAAAATTATGAATGGTATAAAATGGATAATGATTATTATTTTCAATAAAATACGAGTATAATAATTATATATTTATGAACACCAGAAAAAATACACAATAATGTACTAATGCGTTCACTAAATAATTAACGTACCTACCCAAGTATATCTACTAATCTACTTCTATATTAGTTAAATTATTAGTATACTTTTTGTAAATTAATTAAACACATTTACATGATCATATTATGTAAACAATTTAAATAATATTTATAACTCTGTAAGAATCATTTTGACGTGAATAGTTCATAAACAATTTTAAATGGTAAAATTTAAATGATCTGTAGATTTTATTAGGTATTAAGGAAATTATATTATTAGATAAATAAAAAATACAATATGTAACTGTGCCACCGTGTAGGTCCCTTTATTTTATTTGATAACAATTATCTCATAAAATCAAATCATTGGTTTGTTAATTGAATATTTATTTATTTTGTGAATTTAGTATAGTGATGAGTTATTGACGCAGAAACCTACTTAACTACCTTTATAAACATATTGTAGTGTATGTGACTATACTGACTAACGTATAACATAATATGTGATTTCTTTTACTTTCGATAGTTTGTATAGACAAGAAATTGGTAGTACCTATAGTAAGATAGTTTAGATAAAGCTTTCTCTCTGATTTCTATACATTTAATGAACACGAAAGTATATCATGAAATATTTGTATACTAAATATTAAAATATAGTAATGATTTTTTATGCGTTTTTTCCTATTTTTTTTCAACTTAGAATTTGCATTATCTGTAAATAAATAAATATATACATAATATATTACAATAAACACAAATAATATTTCTAAGGTTAATAAATAAAATAAATTAACTTCAAATTAAAAAAGACTAAACTTTTGAATAAAGGAGACATCCAGTGATAAAACTTCGTGACATCGAGTGACAAAAGGTTTTTCTAATTAAAATAATTAACATTCCTACCATTTTTTTGTGACTTTTTTGAAAAAGATGGATACATTTTTATTCAACTTCCTTATTTTAAAACTTGTATTGATAATAACAATATTTTTATAAAAAAATATAATACATGATTAGCTGTACAAATAACAACAACATATAAATATATAATATATACTTAATTTAATAATTTTCGTATTGTTATAATGAATATAGTAATACTATATAGTCGTTTGTTTTGATTAGGAATTATTTTTAACTTTAATGACATAACATCCTTAATGATTTTAAGAATTATGAAATACATTTCAATTTTACCTTGGTATTGTTTCCATACAATATATACAAGGACAAATACTACTCTATCGAAAAAAAGAGGACTACCTTTTATGTCTATAATTCTGATATAATATCAATATTTTAATTAAATATAATACACGCATAACTAAAATAATGCTGATATATAAAGAATTAAAATATAGGTAAATCAGAAAAATAATAAGTTAATAAACTTCAGATTTTAAAATTACCTATTTGTTATAAGTATATGCCTAGCTAATTTCTTAAATTTAATAACAGATTAACATACGAGTATAACATCCATATATTTTGTTTTACTTTCCATATTAAAATTGAACTGATTACTTAATAACAAGTGGATTACTTCTTATTAGTTCAAGTTTTTTGATTATTATTCTTGTATGTAATCTAAATCATTAAATATTTAAATATATTAATGTATTTACTTTAATAATTTTCTTTCCTTAATAAATTTTTAGTTTTTGATTGTTAAAAACAATAATAATTTATAGTAATAGAATTTATAAATTGTTGGAATAATATGAATGAATTTTAACATTATAAATGAACAAAATAGTTTTGGCAGTCATGTTTGGCATATACTTATGACTCATTTGACCTATTTGGATACTTCACAGCCTTTACGCATGATAAATATAAATATAAAATGTCATCGGAGACTATAAAGGGACATTAGATTTAATAGTTAGGCATTAATTATACTTAACATTCTTAAAGATCAATATCTAATTAAAAAATAATATTTTTAAGGTGTATTGAAATAGTTGCCATTAGTGAAAATAATTGTTACTACTTACTTGTTAGGAATTATATAGATATTAAATTGTATAATATGTATCATAAATAATTTAATTTTTGTTGTGTTTCTTAGTAATTTTTGTAAAATAGTTAACTAAGAACCAAGTTTGGGTATAACTATAATTGTTAGTTCATATATTAAATACGAAAAAAATTTGAAGGAAATCTTTGTTGACGTTCTTTTCTTTCATGTCAAATCATCACTGAATATCCTTTATATCTATAAGTATAAGTATAGATAACTATAGATAGGTTGTATAATTTAATGAATTAAAAACAACAATTATTGAAAGTAACTAGACCAAGCTCATAACGAATAAAATTGTTTTTGTAAGCTGTCATGTATAATTTTTATTGTTTAGAATTACAAACTGTTATATCAGCAATATCTGTTTATGTTCATCATTTTTGCTTTATGGAGCAGTACGCGAGTGTTATTAAGCTCAATGGTTGATATTGTTTGCCATTGAAAACACTAACACGGAAAAAAAAGTTTATTAAAGGTCATATTACTCATAATGTCATGTAATTCTGTACAAAAGGTCAAGCCATTTTATTATTATTCTTTTCATTTTTTTTCAAATGAGGGTGGTTTTTTTAACTCTGTACTCATTAGACTGCTTCTAATAAAGTAGTTTAAGTGAATATTTGAAGATAGCAGATTATTATAGTTTATAATACATATTTTAGGTTAATCATGTTTATGAATAGTATAGGTATATTATTTATTATTTTCAATAAACAAATATAAAATATACTTAAATCTATTATTCGATAGTAAGAAATACAATTTTATGTTTAAAATTTAAAATGGAGAATAAAAAATAAAGAATCGACAAATTAATAAAGATTATTCATCAATTGTTGTCAGTTGACGAATTATGTCCTATAATTATCTGCGTGATTAATATTTAAATGCTATATAATTATAATAATAATACCTTAATAATTACTTTAATTAAATATTAAAATATATATGTTTTTTTTTATTGAATTATTTTTTGACTATAATTAGTTATAACTCACAGACCATAGTTGTTTAAAAGATTTAATCAAATTTGTATTTTAAAATATATATGAACCCATATTAAATTGTATTATTATTATGTATTTAATAATTTTTTTAATAGTTTAGTCTTAGCTCTTAAGTTTAAACTTTTTATAAGTTTAATTAAAATATGTCCTTTATAGACAATATAGTTAATTAATAATTATTATCTACATATTATATTTTATGCATCTAGAAATATCTACTTCTAAAACGTAATATTTCATTAAAGAATGATTTTGGAGCTAATGCTATTTGAGTACTTACTACTTACTTTGTATTTAAAATTGAATATGTAATTATTATAATTTATAATTTTTATGAATTTATCTATATCAAAAATGATATAATTAAATCATGACATTTAACAAGTATAAACATATTTGTATTATTTAACAAATGTAAATCGATTAAAATACATTTTTTAGAAAATATTACTCGTATAATAGACGTCTATGTTTTAGTATAAAACTGTAGGACAAACAAAGCAAAGAACAATTTCAACACGATTTTCGTGATTCATCAACAGTCGGGAGTTTTTGTTAAGGGGAAAAAATATATATTCAGTATAACAACCATACAATATAATATGATGCATACATAGATATTTTGTATAAATTTAAAAGGATTATGAAGTCTTCCATACTTATAAAATTGATGAGTAAATTGTTGGCAACTATAAACGGGTTTAGTCTATTTAAATTACATTAATTATTTTGATTTATTAAAACAAACAAGTAAGATGTTTTTATGTAAATAGATATCATATATATTATTTATATGTTTGTATCTTGGGATATATTATTTCCAAGCACAATATATTTCTACAAAACTCTTGAAGAAAGTATTATTAGAATTTAAACTAATATTTACTGAACTGTATAAATATTATTTCGGATAATAATTATTTGTCAGTTTTGTAAGATAAAATGAAACTAAGTCTCAACATTTAAAATATTAAAGAAGTTATATAGCATAGAGAAATTATCTATTAATTCAGTTATTACTGTTGAATTCACATTAAAAATCATATATTTAAGTATATTAATAAGGGCGGCATACGATTCTGCACAATATACCTTTTTACCTACCCGATTCCGCACATTTTCATAATACAGCAGATTTTTTTTACTTAACCCAAATTTAACACGATTCCGCATAAAAATTGTTGCGACGTTGCCAGTTATAAGGAAAAATAATTATAGTAATAATATTAAATAAAACAAACTATTAAAAATAAATTTTATAGAAAAATTTATTTCAATTCTATCGTAAATAATATTATAGTTTGGTTTTTATGCATAAATATTAAATATATATACTCTATTGTTGAAGTAACAATAGATTTACTAGAAACTGATTCCTCTGCTCGTCGTTTATAATTTTCTTTGAGTACTTGTTTTTCTATTTTATTAGGAGAGTCAGCCGGATGATTATTTACACCTTTTGAGTCGAAAACTATTTTTTTTATAATATATAATATGTATTACACTGTAGACTATTCAGATAAGCTAATATTTGGGAAAAAAACAAAATAATATTATAATACGACTTATATGTAATATTAATATCAACCATTTTTATGTTTAAAATTATTTTTATAATACAATCGCAAAGTCGCAAATTAGTTTTGTGCGGAATCGTGTTAATAAAAAGGTATATGCGGAATCGTGAATCGCCAATTTATAAAAACATAACAAATATAAATAGGTATAAATATATTAATTAAATAATTAATTAATCAAAACACAATAAACCAAATTTTCCGATAAATCAATGATACTAAATATTAACAGAATGGCATTTATACATTTAAATATTTTTTTATTTTTTTATTGATAATTCAAGATTTATGTTAATTTTTTAATCCCTAGCCCACAGTATCTAGACTTTCCGAACTTAAATTATTTTTAATTCTACGTTTTGTATTTAACTTTTTATTATTTATTTCTATTTTGCTTTAAGTTAATTTCAAGTTTATACTAACATTATTATTATAAAAAACATGCATAATATGTAGTTACCTACATTCTTCTATTAATTATTATTTTGTACTAATTATAAATACATTATTAGTTTTATTTATTTTGTCTAAATATCATAATTAATATTGTTGTATTTGGTTGAAATATAAATAATATATTGCTTTGGCTATGGCTACAATTGTTATTAACTTAATACTTTTATTTTCTTAAAGTACATTTTTCAGTGAACAATTGTTCAGAATTTTTAAATATATGTACAACGCCACAAATAACAATGATTTTTGTATAAAATTGTTTATACATTTCTATAAAAATATAATAAAATGCGTACAATGGGTATCTACATAGTTTATTATAAAATTCTGAGTTACTAAATAACAAATTATAGTACGTTCCAAGAAGTTAGTAATTCAATATCGATTGTTAATATATTATGAAAAAAATGTATTTATTATTAGTTGTTAATTTTTTTATAAGCGTAAGGGAAAAATCTTAAAAGATAATGCACGGACTTTTCTATATTTTGATGGTTCGCTATTCACAGCATTTGGGGTCCACAGATGTTTCCATGGCAACTGACAAGTGCAACATACACTCTCACCCTAGCATCCCTCAGAAGCAAATCGATATCAATCTCTATAATATACCGTGTAAACTTCGCTAGTAATAATATTTTTAATAGTTGCCAGTTGCCACATAAACTAAGCTATACTATTAATCTTAAAATAATGTAATATATTTAATATTTACACAAATATAATTTATAAACGCTGTTACTAATATTGATTTTAAGTGAAATTTGATATTTGATATTATACTATAAAACATTTTAATGAATTTCATTCTTGTAAGGTAATACAATTTTTGGTCAAATTATAAGATATTAATCAGAATTATTCAATCCACATAAGTTATGAAAAAACGCAATAAATACAAAAAAATTAATTAAAAAAGTATATATGCGTATTTTTAGTTACATTTCAGTAGTGATTTGACCTAATAAATAATTACATAATTAATTCTGCACCAAAAAATTTTCGATTTGTATTATTTGATTAAAAAATTGTATTGCTAATGATATGTTATATGAAGTCAATAAATAATTATTATTATTTGTTATATATAACCAAAATTAAATGTTAATAATTTTTCTTTTTTTAATATTGCAAAAATGTAAATACATTTGAATAATTTATTTATTATAATAGTTCTGTACATTTTATCTTTGAAATGATTATAATTTACATTTATTAATATTTTTTCAATATTACTATTGTAATTAAGTATTAGTAGATGTTGAGTTATTAAGTAACCTATAACTAAATAACTGAAATTTAATATATGTAAGAGTTAAAAATACTTTAATACCTTGTATATTTAAAAAAATTTTAAGAATTACTGATCAATTTCTTTAAATATAAATAATTAAAATTTGGAGTTTGAACATTCTAGTATAAATACATACTTACTGGTTCGATACTTTTTAGTTGTTAATTATTACAGTTATTAATGCATTGGAATTTTGCATTAAAACTATGTGTATATAATATAATCTTAAAATGTTATTTTACCCAATAATAAATAACAAAATTAAAATATATTGATGTATTGCTAATTGGTTCATAATATTTGGTTAGTTATACCAAATTAATCTGAGTTAAAAAACTTTCACGTTATCCTTGTCCGGCATTATAGATACACGAGTTTATTATTGCAAAACAAATAGGTGTGGACGTATGGTTAGTGACTCACTGATGTAAAACGTAATCATTCAAATAATATATGTTCAGTTTACATCCAATGCCCTCCACTCAATGATCTCATCTTCAATTTCCTATAATTATTCGTTATTTATTAGAGAACCTTTTACCCAATTTAGCCAAACAGATTTATTTCCATTTTAACTATTATAATGCTTAATATATCTATATATATATATATATATATATATATATATATATATATATTAATATACACTTTGTGTCTTGATAATTAAAAGGGTGTTATCTTCATAAATTATAACATGTGAAATCATTGTATTTTATTAGCGTAGGCGTTCATTTACGTCAGCTTTATAAAGTGTTCTCAAGAACTTTCAATCGTCATAAAAATGGTTTTATACACTTATTATTTATACCTATTACCTACGACCTACAGGATACAACTTCCGTGGCTGTCTATTACAAACATTTTATGTTTACCAATATCTTTAAGAAAACGTTTAAACAATTTTAAATCTGGAACCGTTTAAATTAATTATATGACTATCATTAACTCTTCATACATTTATATATATTTTTTTAAATTAAACATTATGTGTTATTTTTCTAGAATATAAAATATAAATAATTTCAAAAATATGCTGTTGTTAATGGCATCTATTTGAATTTGTGTATGAGTATAGGATAATTACGTGGTATATCTACAATTACACCAATAATAAATTACTGCATTCAAAAAATTATTAGAAGTTTGATAATTTAAAGATAAAAAATGTTGAAGATTTAGATAAAACCTTATACTTGCGAGTATTTAAACTCAGTTTTGCTTAATTTCTAAATAGTATATCTCTCTTAATAGAACGTTATAAAGTGAAACTTATTAAATACATTTATATAATTTTATATACATTTTCAACCAAATAATTTTTAATATAATAAATTGAAAAATTGAAGTAACAGCCTATTATGAAATTTATTAAAATGTTACGTTTGCAATAAGACGATAACTAGTACATTAATTTGAATTTTAGTTTTTAAATATAATTAATAATACGTAAACAATATTATTATTATAATCATGGCCTTCAAGTTTCGCTTTATGATCTCAAACCTGACCTCTATTATTTTATAATATTATCTGTTTGCATTATATCACGTGTGAACAATTATTTATTGAATACAAAAATATATATTTTTGTGGAATATTATATCCAGGCTATTTAGCTTAATATTATTATTTATGTAATACTCGTATATTACAAAAATAATAAATAATAATAAATACCTATTCTTGATATGAATGTTAGTACGCTACCTCGTGGCTTAACTAATCTTGTTTAATACTTTTACTGACTGTTAGATGGCGCAGTGTAATAAAAATATGTATTTTTTACCTAGTTTTTTCTGTATCATCGACCATCGTATAAAATAGAAACTCAAATAATACTACATTTTGTAACTACTGTAAAATATAACATCGAGAATGATTTTTATAATTATGAGCTTTTCCAATTGGCAACTTACATGGTGAGTAGTCCATTTTATGTTTTATTTAATAAAGTTGTTTATATATATATCAAATTACGTCTGTAGAATACATATTAAGAATAGATTATTTATTTTATACCATTTAAATAAGCGAGCATTTAGGCTATTTTATAGTATAAATAATAAAGATATCAAATTTGTACAGAAAATACATTTTATTTTAATGAAGAACCTAATCGTAAAATTTCCAATTTTCATTCGAATTGCTATTTGCTACGCTATTTACACTATTTTAATTAACTCGTGTTTATTGATTTTGAATTGACGTCACAATTGATTTTGTTTTTATTTAAATGGTCATAAATTTTAATAGTATTAATCTGAATTTTAATATAATATATCATAATTAATATTCATAATATATCAATTTGACTGTAACTCTCAAATACCAACTAGATTTTTTTCGAACGTCAATTAAATTTTTATTAAAGTAATGTTATGCTTCAAAAATTGTGTTGTTTGAAAACGTTAAAGAAAATAGAAATAAATAAATTATTAAATAATATATTTTATTATACCATAGTCCATAATCATAAACTAAATATAGGTATATATATTATCATTGATTATTTTTGATGAAATTATGAAAGTCTAAAAATAAAATGGATTTGACATGTTTAAATAGTGCAATCAATATTATTAAATTATTAAAGAACACGAGGCTCCGTCTGATGGTTGAGTAATTAAAAATCATGTAGACATAGGTAAAATATAATATTATATTATGTATTATGTAGAGTGTATAAAAACTAGACGTAGATAATATCTACACATTATCATACTGTTACACAAAACAAGCCGTTACAGTAATATGATTTTATATTTTATTATGTTTTATGTGTAAGTAAAAAAAAAATGTAACAAATAATAATCGATAAATGTCAGCATTTAGACGTATCTATAAATCCAGGACTTGGTCGGCGTTTAAATGTTGTACTGATCTATTCACTATATATGTAGATACTAAATTAGTGTTGATAAAATACTGAAACAGTTTTCGATAGTATTTATACTATTAACAAATGACTATCGTAATCTTATATAATTATTTTGGTAAAAAATTCGAGTTCTAGGAATACATTTAAACTATTTTACAAATATTTGATAATCCCTCCTTCTCCGGGTAAACTTATTAGCTGTTTTAAGTCTTCACATATATCTTAATGGTACCATGTATTATATAATATTATATAATACTTAATTGAAAATGTAAAAAAATAACAAGTTATATGTGTTATCATGTGATAAATAATTACCAGTTACATACACAAAAAAATCATAAAAATAAAGCAATAAATACACAAATTAATGTCTACTCTATCAAGTATTTTGTTATTAAAATTATTTGTGTAAATATTTTCAATATTCATCATTGAATTATTCTATACACAAAAAGTGAAATTGAGTTAAAATTAAATACATAGACCCGTTGTCATTACCTGTACAATTATCATTTATAAAATAATATCATTAAATTTTTCATGTTTCGTATTTAAGTTTTTTAAAATGCTTAGATTTTTATTACGTTTTACCTATAGATCTACTAAGGTATATAATGCAACAACGCTATTTTTTACTTTTGATATTTTATTGCAATTCATATTATAATATTCTTTTAATTTTTCTATCAATTGTATAATTAATAATACATATACTATTTTAACTCTAAAGACATAATTCTGATGACTGAGTTTTGGTTACATTTCTATCATTATGTGCACCTTGATTATGTAAGTTCATTTTATTTGTAAAATGGCAGTATGATTGTTAAGAAATATCATGTGACCTTTTTAGTAGATAAATATTATCAATGAAAATAAAGACTACTTTCGGTGATAGAATAAAAAACGCAAAAATTGATTCTTTATTACTTAAAGTCTTAATATAGTTTTAAAACCATGGATTAGAATATAAGTTATAAATATTTAATTTTCTGTGCTTATAACTATATAATATATTAATATGCAGATGACTTTAGTTAGTGTTGTATATTTATAAGACTAAGGTAAATTTTCTTTACAGCGTTATACAGCCATAATATAGACGAAGAACATGTCCCATTTCTATTGTCTAATATTCCGGACAAATTTGACACTAGACGATGTATCAAACATTCAAAACCCTTTGAGTAAAACATTAATATTGTTTAAAGCAGCTGCCGATAATTGATGAGTGAATACAAATAAGCTTGTTGATATAAGTACAGCATTTAATAAGGTTTTCGTGCTTGATCTCTATGGTTAATACCAAAGTGGCAAAGTATATATTTGTTAGTAGTAGTACAGATAATATTATTATATAGTAGGGAATGGCAGATATTATATTATTAAAAATCTTGATTTTTACTATGTAGGATAAAGCTGGAAATATGTATATTTTGAAATTCTAAATCATTTTGAAATCGTAGGAGAAGCAGAGCCTTATGAATTTCAAAATTAGTCTTGCATGTTCACGGGAATAGCATATACTTTATATTATCAATAAATAAATTACAAAAAAGTTAGTTATTAAAATTAATATAAGGTCTGGAGAGAACTGGTCGTTTTCGTGTATTTTGAATTTTACGTAATTTTAAGGGGAAAAATAATTGTTTAAATTTTTAAATTAAGCTTGCATGGTGATGCATAGCGTACTTGTAAACTTACATAATATATTTACATTGGTAAAAAAAATTCTAAATCTTAATTTTCACTAGAGTAGGTTTGAAAATACGTATTTATGATTGATTCGTGTAATTTTGAATTTGCGTAGGAAAAAGATTCATGCAAATTTCGAAACTGCGTTTTGATGTTTACAAGAACATCATATTTTAAATTCATAAAAATAACTTCGAAAAAGTTAATTTTTTAGTATAAAATAATGTACTAATTTTTATTATAGAAGTCTGCTGACAATACTTGTTGCTAGTCAACTATATTTATTTTTAATTGGAGGAGAAATGATTATTGTAATAAGGATTTCAAAACTAAGCTTGTATGTTCAATTATGTAGCATCCATTATACTCGTAAAAAATATTTTTTTTAAATCTTAACTTTTACTAGGATAGAGTTAAAAATACGTATTAGGTACTGGCCACTTTATGTGATATTCATTTTGAGTGGGACGGATAATCATGTGAATTTTATAATTGTGTTTTATTATGTTTACGGGAATGTCGTAAGTACTTTATATTGACAAAAAATAAAAAATTAAGTGAATGTTAATTTTTTTTTTAACTGATATGGAGTCTGGAGAGATCTATATTAATAGTCATTTTCATATATTTTTAATTTTATATCATTTTAAGGGGGAAGGATTATTGTTCGAATTTCTAAACTATGCTAAAAAATTTCAATTTTTAGTAAGAGTCGGAAATACTTTTGATTTTTTGGGTAAAGTCAGTATTAACTAGTACGTTATAAAAGCTCTAATACTGTATTAATGTTGGGTTACCTAGAAATATAAATTATAATAGAAGGGAATATAGCTCCTAACCTCTTTCCCTGGGCACGCTACTGAAGGTATACATTGCACCCAGTGCACCCACTATACTATGTTTTTATTGTAATTTAAAATCAATTGAATTGACAAAAAAACTAATTAAATGCCTACTTGAATAGTAATAATATGCAATATCAGACTGTTTTGAAAAACCAGACAATTCAGTATTCATTAAAATATTATTCTCAGGTGTTTTGGTTCTTGTCTAATACGCGCGAAGGTCGTAAATCAGACGCCTCTGACAGCCTGACACCACCGTCGTCAATCGATCAACACATGTTGGGAAATAGGCTTATACATATTATTATGTATAGTAAATAACGTATAAAATATGATCCTCTCGAATCAGGATCGAACATATTATACACGTATACATACTATACGGCTATTAAAATTATAATGTATATAGTGTAGATCATCGCACAGTATTTCGGATTCGGACAATGCGGCACGACATTCGAATATTTTAACATAATTACTTTGGAAATATATTACATTGTGTTCACATATTGTATTGTATTAGACTGTAAAAATGTGTATTATAAAGGAGGAGCACCTTTCCTTACATTTTTCTTTTTATAGTAAACACTATAACTATGAAAAATAATAATTTTTTCATTGATTATTATTTATTAATTATTAATAGTTACTACTTTTTACAATAATTATTTTTTTCTTAAACAAAATCTTAAATAATATACCTTAGTAAATAATACTAGTATTTTAAATGTTACTAATTAGCAATTATTTGTTAAAATTAAAAGCCAAAAGGACAATCATATTATAATATTTTATACTCACGAGCAAAGACGAGTACACCATAAAATTTTGTTAAAAAAATTCTTAATGTTTGAAAAAAGAACGAGTATTATACCATTTTTAAGCAGGCAATAACTTTTTCATTAATTTAATATTTTTTGAATTTTTCATTATTTGTATTCTTAAAAATATTCTTCCTTTTTTAATCCAACGCATTTTATTAGAATCGCTTCACAAATTATATATATTACATAATACCTATGCTTTTATAAACGTATTTGTCTATATATAATGTAATGCATTTAAATGAGATTTGTATTTTGGCGATAAGAAATAAGAATGGATAGTATAATATGAAACCGCATCTCAAATGTCAATTTTATGTACACCTTTTTATTGTGGTTACTCCATTGTTCTTTGTTTGCTATATTTTGGTTTCACTAATAATCTATTGTTTCCTTCCCCCGAAAATTGTTGGATAAATAGTGTTGTGCATGACAACGGTTTATTGTCTAACTACCAATACAGTTTATACAACTCATAAACATTGAACACAAAACAGGTGTAAATAACGTGTTCAGTCGGAACAACAAACATAGACTTTGCGTCTATTTGCTAGTCAAGTGGTTAGCCTAGCTCGACTAATACTTCTTTCATTAATATCAAATGGAAGTCATCTATAGTATATATTTTATCGTCGCACTGCCTCGCGTCTGTTCAATCACCGTCGACTTTATAGCCATATACGAATACACATAAACCGACACAGCGATAAATCATATCGTGTGGCGAGGGTTGAAAGCGACGAGCTATTTCATTCGTGGGCGAAGGCTGCGATTCGGTAGTAAGATTTAAAGCGCTTTCCCACAGGAGCCGTATGCATAATCACGTATACCTAATACTTATTTTTTATCAACTCTCTGTAAATGTCTCTTACGGAAATCCATATCTTAATGAACTGTCTCTCGTCGTCCTCGGTGTCTATATACATATAGATTCGTCTCATCTATTTCAATGAACACGATATGAGTAATCGACCCGCAGTAACCCATCAGCTATAACTCTTTTGATAGTAGTATTTGAATTACAACATTGTAGACAAAACGTATGGACGAGTTCACGTGATGTCTAAGTATATTAATCCCGTTTGGTCAGTAAGGGCCCTTCCGGCCGACGATAGAAAAAAAACATTTTCTGCACTCCGATCGGCATCGAAAACTACGTTAAACTTTTAGCGAGAGTAAAAAAAAAGAAATGTGAGTGTAAACTTCTTTACCTAGAAAACGCAATGCAACAGGCTATGGCTTATTGACTCCGCAATCCCATACGTGCGCATTACAAGCGACGGGGCCGCCCTGGCACCGCGAACGCGAATCTATCGAGAGCCGTACACAACAATAATAATAATAATAATCGTCGAACGCCCTACATTCACGCGGCGCGGCATGGAGGTGGCGGTGGACGATCGCGTCGGACCGGTTTTCACCGTGACCTTATAATAATCGACGCGCGCGGGTAGAGGCCGCCGCCGCCGCCGCCGCCGCCACCACCGAAGACATCAGGTGCCGCCGCATGCACCGCCGTTGCTCGTTGATAATACTCGCTGGCGTGACGACGGTCCAGTCGTATCGCAGATTCCGTTACGGCGCCGACCGGACCGTGTTCGTATAGCGCGTGTGTTCGTGCCGTGCCGTCCGTGCGTGTTCTCGCGTGTGCGTTTATAAAAACGAGAAAAACGCATCCCCCGTCGTCGGGCAATGATCGCGACGACGACGGCGACGGCGGCTGCGCACTGTTGCGACGGCGAAGAACTGCGCGTTCCCGGATCGCCGCAACCGTACGCGCGCAGGGTTCGCGGATCTTGGCGCGACTATTTGGATCCACCGGACGACGGTGTCGATCTCGGTCGTGACCACGACCCGTACGTCTACGACGAATCGTACGACGACGACGAGGACGACGACGACGACGTTGACGATGAGGATGAAGACTCATACGACGATTCGTACGACGACTACGACGACCGCGACGAAAACTGTTCTTGCTGTTCGCTGTGCTCATCGGGCGGCGGTGGTCCCCGCGGGCGGGACACGCCGCCTACATCGTCTCGATCCTCTTCCTCGGCGTCGTCGTCGGTGTCGTCGTCATCGTCTATCGGTTCGTCCGCGGCCGCCGATATTTCGACTGCGGCACTGTCGCCACCGGCGCTCGGGCACGACCTCAGGTCGCCGGTATTCGAACCTTCAATGCGCGGCTCGTGCCTGTGCATACGGTGTCAGAAGCGCCGTTACTCGTTGGACTTTTTCAAGAGCACCGACTTCAGGCGCGGCATACCGTCGCCCAACGTGTACATGATCGACGAACAGTCGTGCAAAGTCGTCCACGACTACATTCACGGTAACCAAACCATTATATTATTATGAGATATAATTAGATCCATTTTATCTCTGGTCATTTTTTTTTTATGTACTCGTAAAATGTATTAAAAATCCGATTTTGTGTTTACATAATTATCAATTAAATTCGATTTTAATTCACTATTTCAGTCTGACCACGAGACAAAATGAGAAGAAAAGTATATTATTATCGGGCAAACCTTAATAAACATATTTCAAGTATTAAAGTACCTATATGATTATTCTTGCGTGATATGTACCATTAGTAATGATTACCGTCTGTACCAGTGCGGCAGTTACCTTAAATCCACCATGCTAAATATGCCTGTCGATCGTTGGCGGTTTGCTATACTTATTATAAATTATAACTATAAATAGCAAATGTTTAGAGATGTAGTTAATATTACGTCTAAGCGACAAAATATTTTTATTCAAATGTCAACAGCGTTAACTTTAGATTTTTCAATACGGAATATCGCCGCACTGAATAACTGTCATAACTATCCTAGAAACTTGCCGACGGTAACGCGAAACAATTCGTTCGAATATAGTCGATAATTGAACGGTGCACGAAACGGACGTGAATAAAACAGTGGGTGGTTGCCGCCGTTTTCTTTTGAGAATAAACGACGGAAAATATTATGAATCCGCTGTAGTCAGCGATTCTATATTTTCCGTCGTCAGATGATGTTTAGAAAAATTACTTAGGTATAACATTTAGATTAATTTGAAAAATCCAAGTTAAACTATGGTAATATAATCGCGTAACGTGATCAGTGAGTAACTTCTTTATAGTGAGCACCCCTTGTCATAGCCTCTAAAAGATAGGTTTGTGAAATCCAAGTTAAACCCTGTTAAAGTAGCGGCTTTTAATATATATATATCCTCTGTTTATAAAGTATATCGTATAAAATTGAATTGAAAAATAATTATGATTTAAATATAAAAAAGTGTTGGACGTACATAAAAAATCATTCTATATGAATGTAAAAATTCACCCATGCAGTAACATCTATCGGTACAGTAAAAATCGCATTTTATCTTGATCTACTTATAAGTTATGATTAAAAGAAACATTTTTTCAAATATCTTTCTTTTTTTTTTTAATTCGATACTGACATAGTATAGAATAGCATTAATTATTATATTTTATAATTAGTATTTAGGTTGCGTTTAGATAACGTGAACAGTTTTTATAATTGTTTTCCATTTATATATTAGGTACCTTATCACAAATCAGTAATCACTCGTGTACCACATAGATGCCAATTATATATATATATGTTTTCACAAAGTATAAACGTCATTTGGTTCCTCTTATTTTTAATATACTAAACGATATATACGTGTACAGTATACTAGACACTAGTTTGCCTTAAATTACTACGAGTTAGTGTTTGGTGGACATTGTGAAGTTGTTTTTTTACACTTTAGTTTCCACAGTTTTCGTTTAGGTACCATAATTTCATTGTAGATACTTATGTTCTTACTTAACGGTTCGTTTTTAACGAGTTTCATTATTATTATTTTTATAGCTCGTTTTACATGGTATTTTACGTATTATACTTATTTACTTTTCAAGCGATAGAGTTCTAATCGTAAAACGGTAAAATGTAAAACAATAAAATATTACATAAAAAAAATATTAATTTGTTTCTATATTATTAAACAGGAGCTACGTATTTGTAACAATATAGTATTATGGTCTTTTAAACAATTTTCTGAATAATTAATCGTATATTCTCTACTATTTTATATTATAATTTTATATATGGTCTAAGAAATGTAAAAATACGTAAGATAAAATTACATTATGTTACATTACATTTAAAGAAAGATTGAATCAAAAATAGCATTATACATAATTCATAAATAAATAATTATTTATTGTATTAGATACCATAACATTTACTTATTATATTAAGTGTATTATGTTTTAATGCACCTACTACCTATACTTTAAACATCATATAAAATATACATGAGTAATGGTATAATTTTCAAACTCTGTAAAAGCAAAATATTTTGTACATTTTTAAATATAATACTACTTTATACTTCAAATTTGATTAATCATGTTCATTTGTTTATGATTAATAACGTATTTTATGCTAGATGACTACTGGTGTCTATTTCTAAAGAACAATATTATGTACAATTATTTAAAAATTATATCGTTCTAAAATTTAACGAAGTATAGAATTAGTATGTAATAAAAATTAAATTTGTTTTACACAAGTTTTTCTTGGTCAAAACTCTTTTATAATATATATCCTGTTTTATGTTTAAAAATAATTAATTATATTATGTTATTGAAGTATTGAATAGTAGGTGCATATTGTAACACTTAAAAGTTATATTATGTTTAAGATTCTTCTAGTAAAATTGCTTTAGTAATTGTATTTATCAATTTCTATTAATCAATTAGATTTCAGACAAAACGTATAATGTAAACAAATTCTATAAAATATTAAACATGTAAGTACCTTGTTTATAATTTCGTATTTGTTTACACTTTTCCAGATGGTTTTATTATTTATACAAAATACAATTCTATAGTTTTAAGTTTTAGTATGTACAACAAAAATTACTGTAGGAAATATTAATTCATTACAAACTTTTGTTGTAATATAACGCTTAACAGTATATTATTTCAACAATATACAAATTTCCAATTTTGTTGCATAGATTTCTAGTAGAATATGCCTTTGCTCTATTTTTATTTTATGGTTTATTAGCCAAACTGCTTTGAAGGTTTGTTGTATTTAATAGTGTATTCCATACATAAACATATTCGTCTCAAGGGTTTGAGTGAGTGTTGTAAATCCTGTAATGTTTTATTATGCTAATAAGTTTAATTTTAAACTAGTTTTAACTTGTAATAATACATGCCGTGACCATAGTTATTAAGAGAAAAAAACGGAAAGCAATTAGGGCCCCGAGGGTAATTGAGGGTTAATTTAACTCGACTTCCTTGCTTCTGTTTTTAACCTTAAATTATTAAGTCTTTGTCCGCTAGTTTCAAAATAAAAATTGAAAACGAATTTGTGCGTGTGTGTGTTTTGAGGAATAATAACGTTACGCCTATTAGAAAAATTTGATAAAAGTAACAATAATAATAAATTATGTTAAATCGTTTACTACTTATTGGAAGGTATAGTTCGAACTTTCGCTGTGGTAAATTTAAATTTTAAAAGTGCCTAAATATATTCGATACATTTCTTATTAATAAGTGTCTAATAATCTTATTATGTTTCAAAATTGCTCTCGAGGCGACGCGCCAATGTAACATACGTAAATTGGCATGTCATCTCTTCCGCGTGACCAAAGACTAAAATATAGGTATGCACTGCGGTACAACCACACATTGAATATTTTTTAATCTGTAAGTAAGCGATTGAACTCTTTTAACGTTCGCTCGTAACAACAACAACAACAACAACAATCAGTTAATGTCGTATTTATGTATATAACGGGTCGGGCTATGATGTGAGGTGAGGAGACCACATATTTATACACATATAATAATATATACTGCATTACCGCCGCTGTAATTATAAATAGAGATTTAACCCGAGTCGTGAATCGGTTATTAACATAATAACAATAAATAATTCGAAGGAGGAAAGAAAATGTATTATATTATATATATTAACAGGTCAGGTAAAACGGAAACGACCGCGCGGGTAGCTTATAAGTTATAATAATAATAATAATAATAAGACGAGACGAGAGAAAGAGAAACGATGACGATGAGTAGTAGCCATCGTGAGCACGCACAATGGATACGTGTGTATGTGTGTGTGTGTGTGTGTGTATGTGTGTGTGTTCATGTATGTGTGTAAATTATGCAAGAATCCCCATCAGGGAGCAGAACATGCGAATTTATTACTATAACGTTCGTCAACCGGTTTTGCGAAGGGCTGGGCCGGGTGATCTGATTTAAACTGTGTTTATTTGCTCGCAGCGCAAAATCGTCGTAACTTTGCGTGTCCGCGCTAGGGCACGATAATAATGATATTATTATCTTCATTGTCGTATGAGACGGAACCTTTTCGATATTTCGATTTTTTTCAACAGTATTCGCGACGACTGACTCCGGCAGCGTACGCTAAGAAAAATGAATTACCCGGAAACGACATAACCGACAATCGCGTCGGATGCAGGTTATAGGACATAATATACCTTCGCCACGTTATTGTTTGTTGTATATTATATTTTTGTTGTTGTTATTGTTATTATTATTGTAACAATAAATATTACTATGACGAAAATGTCGAAAACTTCTAGAATTCGGCGTGTGTCAAATATCAACGACTCATCTGTTGTTTTAATCAATTTTTTGTCCAATCTTTTATTTGTTATTAACATTTTTTTACCATTTTCCGTATTAAGAATACGACAATGGATTTCCTAATAAACGTATTATCAATTATCGCACACACGTAATTTCTCATTCTCAGTATTCGCTTTCAAACACAACGAATTTAGTTTCCCATGTGAATATATAATATTTTATACACACACACACATACACACATATATATATAATTTTACTGTACTCATAAAAATTTTATTCTTCTACACTGTCTCTGCACCTATATACAATATACACGTACTTTACGTTCAGTGATATTTGATTCGCTAAGCATATAATTCAATATGTCTATATTATAGAACATGTAGTACGTTTCACGAAGTATCTAAATGTATGTGCAGGGTGATTAACCAAGTGAGTTAACGGATCACCCCAATTTTTTCCTTTAATTTTCACTTAAAAAATATATTTTATAATTCCTTAGATTTGTTATGGAATTAAAAGAAAAGGTAATATAAACAGTTTATTTTTCAATTGAAAACTGATCCTTTTTTTATAAACTGTTTGAAGATTATATTTTGAAAATTCCCATGACATGTGTAAAATTCTCATTTATATAAATAAAAATTAGAACTAGTAGTTTTTGTCTTTACTATAAGGATATATTAGTCTATGATAATAGTTTTAGGGATATAGTCATTCAGGAACTGTGATGATTTTAAAAATGTAAAAATTAATAATAATTTATTAAAATTTCATAATTTGCAAAAATTGTTCAAGTATAATATGAATTTATTAAATATTATGTCTATTTTATATTTGGTATATTTAAAAAAATAATAAAAGATTAATACATACCTATCATACTTTTTGTTTAATCTTAACCTATTTCAGATAAAAATAATTTTAATATTGATTTGAACGCATTAGGATTTTTAAAAGAGTCATCTCATTATCAAATTTACACTAAATTAGGAAAGTTCTCATTTGAAAAAAGTGAATTTTTATCGCCACTGGCCTACTACTTAAATAGTAAAAAATATCTAAATAATATGATATTTAAGTATATTATATTAAAATTCCAACCATTAGCATTTGAATAAATACATTATTAAAGGATAAAAGTGAAGTAAGTATGCGACTAAACGTGCTTAGTGATTGGTGATTCACACTATATGAATATAAGTATTCGTATTATAATTATGTCATGGTAATGTTTTTATTAGCACTACCCGTCGGTTGTTACTTTACTAGTTGTTTATGGTACGCATCACAATGGACATTGTTAAAAGTAAACATTTGCAAATATTTATTAATTTCGAACATAACTAGGTACATTTTCCAATTTTAAACGTAGGTACATATTATATTTTATACCATGGTCCTACATTATGATGACTATAATAGAATATGTAAGCACCATAGAAATCCGTATAAAATATCAGTGGATATGATGTATATGATTTTGTTATTATGGAATATAATATTATGCGTAAAATTATACGCACGATTACACATTTTGATGGAAAAAATATATAAATGTATGTTATTAATATTATTTTAATAATATATGTTATTATCCAATCTGGCGTAGGGACGTGCCGTTATAAACGATATCCGCAATTTTCGTGACGTGCAAGTTCTATATAAGTTGTCGTTCCATTTCCCCAGATTTGAGTGAATATAATATTATGAATATAACAATTTTGTTTTATAAACGCGTTTAATTTTTATTCCATTTGTAGTTTGAACGAAATATTTCTATTGTACATTTGTAAAAAGTAGTGGTGTGCACAACTTTTTTAAAAGGAGGTCAATATGCATTTTTAACTATTCTCTGCAGATCACGTAACGATAAACAAATTATAAAAATGTTTATTTAACTTACTTATTAGTTATTAGTAATAATATTAACAAATTTACCGCACGGTGTGTGATGATGTTGATGTATTTGTAATATTGTAATCATTTTAGTCGTTAATGTTTGTACACCTTATCATTCATCTACATTTTTTACGCTACTTATCTGATTTAATATTTTGATTTAATTGTGTGCACTGTGCAGGTAATAGGCATTTAAAATTGAATTATAATTTGAATTTTTGCAGTTAATGATTCATTCTTTTTTACACGTTTCAACTATTAGAATTGTTTAGTTTTTGTAATTATACGATATCTCCTCGACGATCATGATTCATGAATACAGAAAAATGTATGGACTAACAGTTAAATATTATAAATTATAATTAATAAGAACCTGATTAGATATATAATGTTGTAATAATAATTGCAGTATAGCATGTGTGGATTGTTTATACCTATAATTACCTACCTAATATTTTTTTTGAAGAGGGCTGATGGTATAAATTTTTTACTTAGATTGATTAATTGTACATTGATATATTATGTTTATAAATTAGATCAATCCAATATTGTATTTGAAATAATTGCTATGTACCGGGTGTTAAAAATTGAACTTAGAAAAATACATTGATTCATTCAATTTGATATAAACATAAAATGTATGCTTAACCTTTTTATTTTATAGATATTAATAAATATATTTGTACATACAATAATGATTATTTAAAAATGATATTATTGATGTTGCACAATGCACATGTACAAACAAAATTATACAAATCGAGAGTTTTTATTTTATTATTTTAGTAACTACTGTGTGCACTCTTTATCACCCCTGAGTGCATATGACTATTACCTGAGTGCGAAACATAATGCTTAATTATTTGGAGTAAGATGGACCATAGCTCAAGAGTATCATACAAATGAAATGATATAAATACTAAACCATGAATATATAAAATCAAAAATCAAAAGATTGTTTGCAATATTAGAATCGACGATGGTTTGTTTTTTTAAATTGTGGACGTAAATTGCTTTTTAAAATTTTAATTAGATATCTGTATTGACTGTAGTAACTTGTATAGTATAATTTATTATATATTAATATCATTTCATTTGTTCGTACGTTTTGAAATATAGCTTAATGATGTAACTTCCGAAATGCGCACACGCGATTTAAATTCTAAACTTCCTACGTAGGTAGTCATTTTATGCACAGTCTCTGCGAAAAAAAAACATTGTCTCAGTTAGGAGGAAGAGAGAAAGGTCAATTGGCTAAATAATAGTCGCGACCTGTATTGATGAAGCTAGCGCGGGGGGAGGGACCTTGATTTCCTTCGATTCTCGTACGTTTGTTTGTGGGTCTAAAAAAAATTTTTTTTAAACTGCTCCTTCTTTCCACCGCGACCTCCATAATAATATGTAATATGTAACGATACATCTGTCTACCTTTTTGACCCAGTATTCGGCGCAAATCCATTTTGCGTGGGGTGTGGTCTGTTACTTACGCACATATAATATTATAGTGTTCTCGAAAATTCGCGTATGTGCTTGTATATTATACTTGCATTGTATTTGTACAGATAAACGGTATACCTACACACACCCGTTCTTTTATCCACGACACTGTTTATCATAATATAATAAACTATACTCGTCGATAGTTGAGTTCAATTGGGACCCGCCTTGCATTGGTGTCATTTGTAGGACACAAAGACAATGTTCGTTTTTACAACCATGATTTATTTTTAAATACCTATACAACTTCGTTAATATCCGATGATGATCATTCATCAATCAAAAAACATAAATTCTACCTTATTTAAAATAAAGTATTTACAGTAGGTACATCTAAATTAATCTATATTTTTAAATTAAGTCAATGTAACAATATGTAAAGTAATAGTGAATCGCGAGTATACAATTAAATGGTATATATTTTATATACATTTTTATTTTAAATTTTTTTTAATAAGTAGATAAAAAAAAAATATCTAATATCTACATTTAAAATCGATCAGAAACAATAATTTAGTTCATAGTTTAACTGTATGTATTCGTGTAATGTAAAAATGACAGGGAACAAATTTTATCTTGTGGATTTTAGGCCAGTCGAGTTACTGCTTCAAGTTTTCAATCAGGGCATAGGGTAGCAAATATTTTCAGCATAACGGTACTGAGGAATGATGATATGTCAATAATTTCACTCCGATTCGTTTATATTATGTATATATTTATCTTAGATGCATTTGCCGCCCGTGATACTATTGAACGTCAATGTAAGTTCACTCAATGCAAAATATCTTACGTTTAAATTAGATAATATACGTCATGTCATATACCTACTATTGCATATATAATATATAAAAATAAAAAATAATAATAATATATTGTATATAATGCACATTATTGAATATTCGTTTTAAAAATAATCAGTGACGCGCTCAAATTGGACGAGATCGTTATTAATTATCATACATCTACTATTATATAATATTATGTACAAACTCTACATACGTCAATAATAAGTAATAACTAATAATTATCGTTATTAATTTTTGTTCGTTAGTAGAGAATTTATAAATCTAACTGTATATGAGTAGGTTACGTATTTACATCTAAAATATAAACGTTGTGTTAGATACATTCGTTAACTATTTTTTTTACCCGTTGAAAAACCTACGCGCACCTGATTTACAGAACTATACAAGAGGCTATTTTTCAATAATTAACAGAATTGGCGTTTCGTTTTTTATACTGTAATAAAAGTTATTTTTAAATATATTTTTATAATATCATCGTCACTCGCCATTACTCTACGAGAACACGTTTGAAACAGTTAAAATAAAGATATTAATGTACCGTTAAAGTTCAATCTTTCTTTTGTGCATATACAAGCGACGTCGGAAAATTTCCTCTAAAGTTGTTGTCGCCCCGTACGAATATGTTTATGCATAAATACATGTATAACAGAGGCCAACAAACTCTTAAACTAGATTGCGCAAGGTTATAGCGTTTCCATACAAATCTTGAGAATATTTTTGTACAAACGTGTATAATTTGATAATAATCAACGGCACGAGTTTTGTTATGAAAATATCTAATAAAGTAATAAGCCATTTGGTTAAGACTGTAATATGTTGCTATGTAGAATTGAGTAACGTCCATTGGTCTTCGAATAATATAATAACAAACTCGGATTGGGCACAAAACAATCGATTTATTCTGCGTCAGGTCTGCACTTTGCAGCAGTGTGTCATTCGGTCAATTGATCTGTGTTTTTCCCCTTGAACGTTGACAGCAATTCGTTTGCATCGTTGATCATCTATAATGACAGGAATCCTTTCAAAATAAGTTTGTCTTACCGACTACAGTCACGATCTATTATAATGATCAGGAGACGTCTGAAGAGAAAGGCCCTCTTCACAGTAATACATGGTATTGGACATAATATATTATACGTATGCTTCACCGTGACTCGGACGACGCTAATATTCATCCAACGATCACGCATTGTTTAAAAACAATACTCAAATTTCGTACGCTGCGTCCTATATATATAAATATTGTATATCAACATATTTTGTAATATTAATTATAGATAGCCATCCGAATTAATGTTTGGATGAAAAATATAAATACAACACATTGTCGGTAATGAATTATAAGTTTTTTTAATGCTTGCGCCCATACCTATAGGTACCTGTAGCTATTATAAAATTGCGCGTTGATTCGACTCGGTATGCTATCTCAATTCAATTCTATTATGGCATTCACGAGTGTGTATTTTAAGAAGTGTTGGTTTCTCACTAGCTGTTTGCCAATAAATATTATTTAAAAACTATTTGCATCACATAATACATTGCACGTGTATTTAAATATATCATTGAAAAATATTTTACAGTAATATGTTTGAAAAAAAATAAAATAAAAATAGTACCTATATATGCACATTATACACCGTGTACGTGACTAATCCGTATGGATGTATTACTGTCGAGTTCCATAGACTCAATATTTATAAATAATTAGGTCCGAAAAATAACTTAATTAAATATAAAATATAATACCTAATTGAGCCAAAACACAATATTTAAAAAAATATTTTCCTTTCCATTTTACACACATTGGAATGTCAATATAAAATATTATAATTATGACTTATTAGTGTATCGAACTCTAAAAAAATAATATAACTAATAATAACTAATTAAATACACATTATGTATTTTACTGAAACTCAATTTTTCTTATTCATTCTTATTATTGTTATTAATGTGAAATATCACTACCAAGTATCGACGATTGATTATAAATACCACTAATTAATATTTATATGAAAAAAGTCACCTGATACTACGCTGTACTTATTTCATATCGTTGTATTATTATTAATTAATGATGTATATACAACTACTCATTTATATTTAACCATTAATATAATTCCAAATCTGGGACTGAATTGTACAATTCCCAAATTCGTACCTACCTATCTATAATTTCAACAAATACGTTTACACAATAATAATAATTATATCAGAATACATATATTTTTTTTTTAAGTAAAACTACCACTACAACAGTTCGTGTGTGCAATGTATAATAATATTATACTAACACAACTGCACAATCATAATTATTGTAGTAGACGTGCAGACATGTAGTGTATCATATTATCTGTCCAGAAAATTACATTCAGAATACTTCCTTGACCTGTTTATTATTCACTGCACGATTCATTAATAGTTAGTGATTTACCCTGTAAAGCGAACTATCGTGATAGCATAGTGTTATTGTTATGCCGCTACTTTTACATACGCATTACACCTATAAAATATATCAGGCGATTCATGTTCTCTTTTAACTTTTTATAATGTATTCGTTTAAATTTTGATTTTTTGGAATTTTTAAGTATACTTAATGAATTGATCCGATATTGCTAGATCATATACTCAGATTTTTATATAATTTAAGGAGTAACTTGGGTTAGGTTAGGTTAGATATGAAACGATACAAACCTCTTTTTTTTAAAATAAGGACTACCCTTTTTTACTGTAAATACTAAATAGTTTCAATTATAAATTTTTTTTGAAAATGTTAATGTTTTTAAATTTTAATTCGAATGAATTATTTTACATTTACAACTAAAGAGTAATAATAATACAAATGATAATTATAAGTTAAAAGTGGATATTGATAAACTTGGTGAGCACAGCAATCAAAAAATAAAGCCACACACTAATATACAATTATACTTTAAACGATTTTGATTTTACTATTAAATACTGTAATAACTAATTTAAACTGCAATTAAACGTATTGTATTCAATCAAAAAGAGAAATTACGCGATCAATATTAAATTATTTATGTATAAACGTGTCACGTGTGTATACTATATATTATAGTAATAACTAATAGTATTAGTTATCAGTGTACATATTATATATTATAATATTATTTCAAATTACACGCTTACCTACCTGGTTGGTTACTTCTTTACTTCTATTAGAGATTTGCAATGTGGTTTTAATATTTTGCGTTGTACACCTGTAAGTAGGTCCTTTAATCATTTCTGTAACTTTATTGAAAACCATTGACTACAGTCAATTTATTCTATTATATGTACCTACTATAATATTATATCTATAAACTGTAATATGCAAATAGAATCATTATATTTATTTCAATGTATAATAGTTTATTTTAGTCCAAACCAATTTTTGCTATAATAATATATTGATCAATAAACTATTTTCTTTCAATCTCTTTCAAAACTCTTCTAAGATGTATCATTAGTAATTAATGTATTTACTTACTTATTTCAGTTTCTAAGATACCTACGAGTAGGTTATAGCGTGAACAAAAGTTGAAATCAAAAGTTTTCAAAACTGTTTTGAATTGTTTAATATACTACCTATATTCATATAAAAATAATATATATTTTAATTTATAAGGTGTGTGTCAGTAAAATTCGTTTCGTGAATCTATTCATCTCAAATTCTCAGACTATCGTAAAAAAACATAGATACACACTAATGAGAAGTTGATGATAAGGATGCAACATAATTTAAACGAGGAATTTCATTATTATTATTTATAATGGAAAAGACCTCCAGAATATATATATCGTGTTCTTCGACTGTGTAATTCACATACACAACCGTTTACTACACTACTATTATAACGTTATACAATGTTACAAGTTTACAACGTCGTTGTATTTATGCTACACTATAGTGAATAGTGTTATGATTTTTGTACACACGTGTCAGAACGTATTATACGATATACGAATATATAAAGCATAAATACTACAGTTTCAAGTTTTAGATTATTTTTCTGTTTTCAATAATAAATTGTATGGAATATTTCTGTAATATCGCAGTTCTCTAAGATCAGGTGGAATTATCCAAGTTTAATTAATAATTTTATTTATCATACAGTCATTCAGAATTTCCTTGGCTATTGCTATGATATTACATATCCATGTATTAGGTGACTATAAAGTCACTATACCGACCGCATACAACTATACCACGACTGTGGAATAAATCGCAATCGTATACTCTTGTATATATTTTTATTAAAGTGTAGGTATAATCTATTTTATTTATTAAAAAAATGATGTGTAATATATATATATATGTGTATATCTCAAAGTTTTCAGTAGATTTTTTATAGTTTTAATCTATAAGATATTTTCAAAAATAAGCTTTTAAGCATACAAAATTTTGAAAATTCTAATCTATAAAGCTATATGTAACTTTTGGTGCATTTATTTAATAGCGTTGTTACTTTTAACTTGAACGTACATTAAAAATATATTATTTAAATAGTAAATATTTAAATGTTTGAAACCATGTACTAGTAATTTACGAAATGTGTTGTACAATTCGTGTAATTGTGAAAGTATTCATAACGATGGAGGAGATACCAAATCCCTTCTATGATTTTTTTAGAATTCCTCCATATCCAACATCCAAAAAGTAAGAATATAATATTTTTTTTGCCATAAAACATTTTCGTATAATTTTTATCCCCTTTCCTACTCATGTGTATTTATAAAAATCATGCTTGATACGTGGCTTGCATATATAATTTATTCGTGCACTCATACAGGATGATTCTCTTAACATTGAAAACTCATTATTATACAGTCAATTTTCATGAAAAATTGTTTTCACGTTTTTAACACTTGACACTACTATTCATTTTTGATTAAAAAACGAATTACTCACACGCGATAGTAATTTTGTCTGTTTTATTTTCCAGACAATCAATACTTTTTATGAAAATATTATTTTTTATAAGAGATGTAAAATAGGAATCACTCTAAACGTTAAGTAGGTTATCTACTTGTAAATAAAAAATGTATATGATTTAGCTTCAATATATACTTTTTTTTTTTTGTATCAAGATTGTTATAAAAACATTTATAAAATAATTATAAGCGTAGAAAATCAAAATTTTATAATAATAATTGTATATAATAAGAATTATATTAGAAAAGATAATGTTATAATAGTACTTTTAACTGTGAAATCCCTTTTCTTTTAATTGATTGAGTTATTGATGAGTGTTTACTATTAAAAGAATCGCTCTGTATATTATGTTCATTGTGCGCGTGTATCACACGAATTCTGAGCGCAAGTATCTATATTTTATATACAGCTATTGTGTTACGCGCCCGACCGAATGACGCGACACATTCCGCCGCCGTGTTCTTGCCACAGTGATCGCGGTTACAACGATATAGTAGACGATAACGACTGGCGTGCCCAACTACAACTGTTAGGACTTAGGCAGTTGGGTACATATAATTGCAGAATACGTTATTTTATACCTAGACGTTATATAGAAATCGTCGAAAGTCGTCGCACCACTTTAGTCGGCAGTATTTTGTTAATATTCAATGCGTGTGTGTATTCCGGTCGAAGCGTGTCATTCAAAGAGTAATAGGTAATGTTTTTATTGTGTAAGTAGAAGATAATATAATCATGGGTGGAACTATGACCTGAACCACTTTATAATTTTATACTATTATAAAATACATTTATTAATTTGTTTGTTATTTATGAACATTTCTATTAATTCTAATTATTACTACCTTATTTTAAAATATTTGGAATATTAAAGATGTCATCTGGCTTTTATTCGTAGATCTAAGGGAAGACCTCACCTCATATTAACGCATAGAAATGGCGTACACTAATAAAAATGACTATAGTTTCACCTATATGAATATAATATTGTAATACACACGTGAGGTTTCACAGAACAAAATTGAAAATATATCAAAATAATTATAACGTATAAATGTCAACTTCACTTTTATATTATGTATACGTAAATACGTTTATTGGTTTATTGACATTTTAATAACATTAAAATTATATGCGTTATTATATGATTAACGGGTATTTTATAGTGTAGCTACAAAGTACATATTATATACGGTATTACACACGCCTGTATATATGGTGCATCAATAGTTTATATGGCGTAAAAAAGGAAAAAAAAATAACGCTATCGTTCTGACGAGTTCGTTGATCTGCCAGTGAGCAAGAAGAAGAAGTAGGAAAAAAGTCACCACCGTTATTATTATTGCCAATATAGAATATACTGCACACGCAACAAGTGACTATTGTCGTCGTTTTCTCGCACGCAAAGTATACCTATGTTTATATATAATATCGAATATTCGAATCCATGTATAAATGTAGGTACTCCGTGTTGGCAAGTGGTAACGGGGGGGTTATGTACAAGTACGATCGTCGTCTCGATTATCCGTCGCCCGTACGTCCGTTTGTATCGCGTATATATATATTTATTATAAACAGTCAATGTGTGTTAGTACGTTCTGGGCCAGCGGAACTGCAACAGTATTAGAATGAATCCGATGCACCAGGAAAACACCTGCGAAATGATATAATAAATACTATGTACTATATGCATAGTGACAATTATTATTATTTTATAATATATTATTTATATATGGTATCGACAGTTTGACCGGGTTATTCTATTATAATAATATTACGACTAAGTGGATGGTTTATGTAAGTATATAACATGGAGTGTATGAGTGTCGTCCAGAAAGTAAGGTTACATCATTAACAGAGATTATACTACTTAAGACACAAGTATGATATATTTATTTTTCTGTATGACCCAGTGATTGTGTTTTGACGTCATAGTTGGGAGATTCCAAACCGACGCAGTTTTGTAGGCGTAGCACTAGCTTTTATTACCAGAGATCGAAGAACTTACGCTAAACTTCTTATTTTTGCCACTTTTCAACAACTCTTAATTATTAGACATTTTTATTTTTATGCCTACAATTTCGAAAATTATATTACAATCATTTCTACTTTAAAGGCATTTAGATTAATTTTTTACAAAAATATATTAAAAAATTGAATTAATCGGTTTTAACAAGATAACCTGTTAACATTGCCGTTATACTAACTTCTTTCTTCATTTTTCATTTATTAATCAAGACATTTTGGGGAGTTAATACTAGCTTACATATACGATGATATTAGTATACTATACACTTCAACAGTAAATTATATAAAATAACCCTGAATCTATCGTATATCTTCTACCAGCGATATTATATACTTACGGATACGAATAACCTTGGTCCTAGCACCAATGTACCGCACGCTAAGCGTACTTCTGCAGGAGGATTCTCAATTTCCCAGAGGAAGAAGGATATCTGATAAATAATATACACATATATTTCATTATTGCATACAAGTTTACAACTATAATTAATAATATATCAATGCCTGGGAAAAATATTACGGATTTCATTAAACTTTGAATTTTGAATTACTCTATTATACCGTTTAATTGAATAAAATGACTCCTAAGTAAGTAACCTAATCTGATTAAATTCACTTTTTCGATTTACTTACACGATTAGTTAGAATATCAACTGATTTGATTATATTATATCTATTATGTATCTAAATAGTGCTCGAATTGGAAAAAATTAAGTAGAGGAGCTCAATCCAACAATTTATAGGCAAGGAACAGCTAGTGTGATATTATAATTAATTAATAAGCAAACTAAAAAAAAATATAAGGCCATAGAAGTGATAATAATAATAAATTAATAAATTATTATCAAAAATAATTTTGATTTTAAAAATTGTAAAATTCGTTATATTATAAATTTAAATCCACATTTTAATGAAAATTATTTCGGACATAAGTTTGTGCCATCCCCCCTGAAAAAATAAAGTTGGGGTACGCAAAAAAACAATAAATAGTAGAGGAGCTCCGTCCTCCTGCGCACCCCCCTCCCAAATTCGAACACTGTATCTAAATAGTAAATACAATTATTCGATTAATTAAAAGTGTACAGTAAAATATCCTGCAGCAGTTATGATTGATTAATTCCCAAAATTGCTTGTTATAGTATCATATTTAATGAACATAAACAGATAATTACACATCTAGTATCATGACTAGATCTCGGAAAATTTCTTGAGCAATACATAGGTACTATAGATTATTGCGTATTTATTGATGATTTATTTTTAAATATACGTTTTTTCTTATAAGAGTCTTATGTACATATAATTATTACATATTTTTATATTACAACATTTTCTTTCGTTTTGGTCACTCTCGATATAAATGTGTTGTGAACGAGTTAGCTTTGAATCTCATGTTATGATATTTCTATACAGTCTTGTGTTCTTTGATATTCCACTGAGGTCGTTGATCCACCGTGCCATGTAGGAAAGATTACTCGAAGTTAAAGCGTACTGGTTTTCATTTTTCTGCTATGTATTTTCGCTTTTATTAATTGTTCAACAACTAGAGATTCTTAATCTACATTGGGTTGCCAAAACATGTTACTATAACATTATAATGTATAACCCATGCACCAACTTGGATAAGAAAAATAATTATAGATGTCATAAAAAATCAAATTTTAAATTTAGGGTTCGCTACTATAAAAATGTTGAGAATTTATGTTGTAGCCTACAAAGCACACGCAGTTACATATAAATGTTTTTTATGTATAAGTTTGTTACAAAATTAATCATAGCTTGAAATAACAGTAAACAAATATATTATCCGTTAGATATTTGAATATAATGTTTAAAAGAATCGATTTTTTTTTTTAATTTTTCCCATTGTTTTCATTTTTATTGATACAATTGTCCTAATTAGTAAATTCTATGTCTATTAATAAAAAAAATTTAAATAAAAAATATCATAATAGGTTACACAAATTATTTCTTTATTGTTTCAATTATTTAAGTAGGTACCTATAAGGAATACTATCGCACTAAATACATTATCAATTATCATTGAATGAAGCGTATTGAACCTACTTACCTGATTACTATCTACTATCTTACTATTCTATCAAAAGAGAAAATAATATTTTACATCTCTTTTTTTTTACTTTAGTGAAAAATGTTTCAGTTAATAATATTATAATAAAAACGATCAAAACTGTCTATGCTATCGGAATTAATGACTATAATATACTATTATATAATTCAATAATTGTATAACAACGTACAAAATGAAAAAATGTATAGTCTAATGACGACTTGATACGAGAGCTGAATAATAGATTTAAATTTTTACCAGAGTCGTTATCTTCTCTGACTGAATGAAAAATATTGCGAACATTTATGACTAGTCACATATTATTTATAATAGACATCTGATTATTACGTATTAGTAAATGCTGTAGTATGTTATCTTAACAATTTCCTAATTAGTGATTACTATCACTTCCATAAAATATCCTTCTTTATATAAACGTCAGCAAAATATAACATGGTTTTACGAATATGCAACAATATAATAATATTATGTTTCAACGGTTTTTTAAAACATAATTGTTCAAAAGTGTTGAACACCACTCAACAACCCACATTGCCGCCAATATTATTTTTACAGTAATAACAGCTATATTATATATAGGTATCTGGTACATTAGTATAGTGTTCGAGTTTTTGCATGATGAATGATTTGAGATCTCAGTTCTGAGAACGAAATGTATAACCTACAATACGATAATAATGAATAATGAATATTGATGAAAGTGGCAAGTAATTGTTATTTTGCATGCTTCTCATTGCTGTCAGGTTAAAAAATACATTCTGTTGATTTAAGTACCTAGGTACTATTAAAATGGGTGCTAATATTTATTTTATATAATGTGACCATTGAATATTCTTTTCTCGTAAAATTTACTTACGGCTGAAACAATATTTATAATGCTTTATACACGCGTTATAGTTTATAAGTTGTAAATAATATTTTTTTACTATAAAATATATATCATTATGTTGAAAACCTCGAGTTTAAGTTTTTAATTTCTAGTAAGATTTTGAATTGATTATTATTGTATTTTTTCAAGGAGGACAATTATTATTATTTACAAAACAGCAAATTATAAGTACCATGACAAAAACGTTTCATTTTGAATGAATCCAATTAAATTGTGGTTTAATAAATATATATAGTTATACAGTACAAAAATGGTAGTTAAAGGTTGTAATAAGACCACAACATTTGTCACTTTTATTCGGTCACGACATATTGATAACTATATCGATCATACTCAAGGATTAGTCCACTCAATAACTATCTCGATTGCCTTACTCATTACACGCGTTATGACACGAACGAGCTAGCAAAGCAGTCCAGATGAGACGTGCTAAAAATACATAATTACTTCGTCTTCTAGATGTGTGTCCGTGCTCGGGTTTATATCCAACAAGATCGTCACGATTTCGTTTGCCTATGTATAAAATGAAAAATAAAACAAATTTATACCTAGTAATGAATAACGATATTCTATATAATATGGTATTATTTTAATATGATATAAACTTGTAAAATACATTTTCTTTTCACTACCCCGTAAAATCTAAAAATATATATGATATTATAATGCCTTTTGGTTGAACATTCGCCGCAATACACAATAATACAGGAAACGGTTAAACGCGATTACGAGTGGCTATTGTATTTTCCGCTAACTATGCCACGGTTATCCGTATAATATGTGCATGCACGGCGACAACGGTACACTGCGAAAGAAAGGCGAAACCGCTTTTGCGATCGTGCGCGATAAGCAATAATTACCGATTAAAAAAAGAGAGTGTAATGATATTTTACGTATATTGTAAAAAGAATAATAATAATGATTTTCATTAAACTCGCTTATACGTTATAACAGTGACGTTTGCCCGTATAGGAATAAAGTGGCATACTACACTATGCTGCACACGAGGTTGCAGAGTAGGAAAAAGACGCTATAACGTCCTATAGCGTATGCTATACACGGTATAATAATAATAATAAATTTTACACCTACGCGAATAAATGGCACGCTAAGTGGTGCAAGTTGTATATAATAAATAATCTGTATGACCTGTGTACCTATTAAACTCAGTGCGGTTACTTCAAGTAATGTTTTATCTACTATATACAATAAATAATATAATAAAAAATAATAATATCATATAGCTAGTAATTATATGTAAATAATGGATTCAGAATTTTATAATTCGAAAAAATGAAAGGCAATCGGAAACCCAAGCCGGTGGTTTACAGCAACTTTTTATTTCCCACTAAGCCGGAAACAAAGTGGATTGAATTCCGTGATATATCCATTCTGGTGACATAATGTTTGTGTTTCCAAAGACATTCTCGTATTTGCTCAAAAAGTTTCTGTTTTGTTTCGGTTTACGTCAAAATTTGTCTATTTGTTACAAACAGCTGTTGACGTGTCAATGTGACATTTGATAAAATGTATTAAAATCACGATTTTTGTTTCTATTTTATCTTTGCAGCGTGAATAGAAAAATAAATAAACGTTTTATCTCGTAAATGTTTTCATTTTTCTTTTTTGGTATAAACGGAAAGTTGCTGTTTTCAGTTTGGCCATTGTTTCATATTCGTTGCATAATTTACAAATGTTTATTGTTTTGTCGGTTTAGTGTAAACCCACCATTATGATTTCACGTGTATTTACTATTTAACGTTACCATAATATTATTATTATTGTTTGGTTCTGATTTTACTCACCGCCTTTGTAACGTCACCGGAAACCTTGCACAAGGCAAACAGCCTCAGAAATCGTTGTAATACATCCAATAGATCAGCCGCTGGTTCGAAACGTTCCGTTGACAGGAGCGCTCGATGAACTTCAAACACCGCAGCCGCGGCCGTTGTCCCAATTTCCATCAGTATTTGCGACCCATATACTCCACCACTGGTCATTTTTCCCGCGCGGTCAACCAACACTTTTCTCTGTACTCTGACCGCTGAAAGTTCTAAGCAATGACGATGGTTGAAACAGATATAAATACATTAATTAGTTGGCTCAATTATAATGATGATTTAAATATTTTTTGAAATCATATTTCATATTTTTCGCGCGCTTACACATCAGTCCTCGTTGTTAAAACGATATTGTGTGGAATGGGAAATCATTATTTTTGGAAATTTTAATAATATTTATATATATATATACTTAAATACGTTTAAATGTTTACAAATCATATACGTACTGGTGCTATTACCTATTTACCTATTCCCATAAATTGTTTATATTATTTATTAATCATTAACAACTAATGAAAGTATGTATACATAAACATTTTATAATCAAGTCAATTTCGCACAGACGAGACGTGTATATACAAAAATATAAGTATTACGTGTACAAAATAATAAATTGCAATAATATGACAAAAAATATAATGTAATCGATTATGAAATATAACTATGCGTTGGAGCACAAAATATTGCTAATATTTCACTTTATTATGATATTTATATAAGCTCTCTAAATATCCACTTTCGCCGATGAGAGTTATTTTAAATTTAAATACCATGTTCATTGAGTAATACAATGTTATTTAGTCACATAAAGCTTACTATAGTAAACAATGCCATCGCTAATTGTATCGAACTATATTTATATATGCTTATATATATATATATATATATATATATAATAATGGAATACAATATACCACAAACTTTCTTGTATCATATTAAACTGAGTTGATGTGACAAAGTAAGTTCCAAAGACATGATCCATTTTATTGTATATAATATTATATTTAATATAGCAAGCTTTCTACATGCTTTCTACATAATTATATTTTTGATAACTACTTGTATATCACTATTATTATTATTTACGTGTGATAAATGATAATATTCTGTACACAAATATATGCATCTCTGCATATATGATATTAAAACAGTTCAGTTACATTTTAAATGCGTTATCTTGGTATTGTAAGGTTAACACATTACTTCAAAATTGATTCCACGTGGTTGATAAACTTTTCTGGAAAAGAATTTAAGTTAATCGGATTTACAGCAACGTTGATTTTCCTGTCGTGTCAAAAGTTAAGCTCAGCTAATTATGTAAATTTTCTGATAAATTGTAATTATTAAAGATACCATGATTACAACGGCCGATCAGAATACGATAAATAGCACACGATTCGATAAACGATTTACGGCTTTACGAATGGTTACAATAAATTGGTTTCCATATTATGGTATCAATTTTGAAGACACGTTTTTTACATATAGGTACCTGAGTATTGCATTATTTTATTTTTAAATTATTATACGTTTTATATTTTACAAATTTTCATCGTAGAAAATGCTTCTACATAACTAAACCAGCATCAAAAAATAAATTATCTAATCATAGTGTAACGTTTTTCAAATGTCGTCGATTAATGATTAGCGATAAATTACAATCATATTAAACTGTAACCATTTTTTAAATTTAAATTAATAAATCTATTCACATCAACAAATAATAAAGAAGCTATGGCATAGCGAAGGTAACCGGTAAGGTTATCTTCTGTGTATGTTACAATTTTTTAATATTTATATTTTATATGGATTTTATATACTAAATTTTAGAAAAATCTCTGAATTCGGCGGCCGCGTCATACCCATATTCTGTATTCACGTGTATATTAAGCACACTGAGTAGTTAGAATCGCCCGTATGCACATTGCACATTATATATAATTATATAGAAGATTCGCGTAATTTATATTATAATAATGTAATACACGTGTATAGGTACTTAGGTATACGCGACGGATAAATAATTACGCATTAATATTCCGTGGGTATGTTTTGGTACATAAAACTTAATGTATATATACCTACTATGAATTATAGTATTACTATTTTTATTATATTTATTTTGAATATTAATCGATCGTACGTGGATATGTGCGACGAAGTCTTTCCCCCACGCTCCGGGGCGTTTGTAAAATATTACATACTGCGACCGATTAAAAAAATTTCTCATAAGAATACGCGATCGAATGTATATGTATATAATATACATAATATGTATGCATGTACGAAGAGTCGTAGCTAATGGCATCTCCGTCATTATATTATTATTATAGTTTTCGTCATCGTACTATATATAATACGAGTTTATTATATATACATTTTTATATATTTTTATTATGGTTTATCAATTATTATTGCTGCTGCCGCAGCAGTATGTCCTAATTTTTCAAACGAGTAAGCACACGCGTAGGCAGCTATGGATTAATCACGATTTGTGGACCAACAAAACTGTATACATAGGTACGGCGCATAATGTAGATATATGGCGCTGCATATAATGCATAGGTTATACATCGGTATTACTCAATATATATATAATAATAAATATCACGGCTATGTATTATGTAGAGTGTAAACACTCGACGTCTCCAACACTCCACCCTGTGCTAATTAATTTCCTAAAGTAGACGAGTCACGCGTGCAAGTGCTAACTATATATGTATAACAATACGAGTTGGTGATATTATTGTGTGAACGTAAGGTGTATAAACATACTATATACGGGACGACTAACGGTGAACGATTCCGGTTTCAAAAAAGAAGGGTTGTACTACCATACAAAAATCGCATTTAGAAGAAAAAAGCCAATTACTTTTTGTTCTTTGTCGTTCATAGGTTATTACAAACCACATCTATATAGGTATATTTAATTTCATCGTCAACTTGTTGGACGCATAAATGTCAGTAACATAAGAAAAAAATCGATTTAAACTAAAAAGAACAAACTGTTTGTCCCTTTGTATACCCACCCTATTATTTACAAATAATGTATATTTAACCTTGGCTAAGATACTTAATTTATTTTATGCCATATTGTATGCAGTGGTTTTAATGAAATAAAATATTGCACTCAGACTTTTCATCCGGGATACACTCCGATCATTGTACAGAAACGTCCTTCGTTCAAATATTGAAATATTTGTTGGTGTCCACTATAGTCGATATAAGAATGTTTATATAATGGCTACCGTTAACAATATCATATACGAGTAATCATGTCGTTTTATTAACGTATGTACCGATACAAAAATAAATTACACCCAAATCCTAAGTAAACATTGTTTATTTAGTATAAATACACATAATACGTACTCGCTGTAGAGCTACATCCATCCATTAACAATTTGTTAAGGTTTTGATGGTATTTTTTGAATTCAGCACACATCCCGCAAAAATTAATTTCCGAAAGTAATGGAATGAAACACAAGAAAATCTGTTCAAACATATGTACATACACCGTGTATTATTTATGCACTAAGTATACTTGATAGTGACTGATACAAAATATTTATTTATGCAATATTCGACGCAAAATACAAAACTATGTAAGTAGTAAGTAGGTACTTGACGGTAGTTCGTGCACAAAGCCTTTAAAACGTGTATTTCATGTTATATAATATAAATACAAAATCGATCTGGAATGTACAATAGTATAAAATATAATGTAGGTATATCCAAAATCTAAATGCTATATCAGCTTAATGCTTTTAAATTAATTCAAATATTTTAAATGAAAACCGAGGGTATTTCGAACGCGTCGATAAAATCAAACTAACTTGTACACATTCAAAGAAATTACGTTTACCTATGTATATTATATACAATTTTTTTAGACAACAACTATTAATTTATGCACTAATAACTCTACAAATCGAATATTTTTTCTGCGGTTCTCAAGGAAATGTTTGCTTAAGGTGTATTTTTTTTATTTTTTATTACAGTGCGCTATTAAAATTTAATTTGAATAATTTTACATCAAAGTACATGTGAGGATAGTTTTACAATTTATTCACTGGTTTGTTTTAATAAAATTATATTTATTTAGCGATACAACGTAATAACTAATAGAATTATCAAAAAACGCCTCCCCCAGCCCCCACCAGTTATATTATTTTTATGATCCTACCTGGAGTATATCTTCCGGGTTTACCACACCACGATCGCGATGCGACAGACGTAACCAGTTGCTACTGAACAAACACACGGATGTCACCGCCCAGTAAGACCAACCGGACAACATTCGGCCTGTAATGTCATTTAGTAGAGAGTATAAATAGATTGTTTGATGACGACCGGAAGAAGTACTTTGATGGGTCTTACAGTCACCGAAAATATGGCAGTGAATTACAATTTGTCGTGTCGTACTAACCAACAACGTTATCAATATCTGCACGTATTGCGGTATAATTCGGAACGCAATTTCCATAGTCGACGATTCGGAAGTGGCCCAATACATCAATACGCACGCCATTAATGTCAACAACCCGTTTACCGTGTAGCGTTTAAACTGAAAACAGAAACCTAATAATACAAGCCATACAGAATTTCGTTTCAAAATTTCCCCATGTATCAGGAATGAATTGCGACAAATAGCACCGTAAACATGCCGGTAGATACTCAAGAAATCAAATTTCCTCGCAATTTTGATTAACAGGCTATTTTTGCTTTAAATTTATTAAAATTGCCTACAACGAACAATTTAAAAATGAATCTGTCTTTTTTTAAAAAAGTCGTTATTCAAATATGCTACCGTTTGATAACAATGAATTTGGAATATTATATTTTAATGGTAAAATATCACTTACCTTGGCTTGTCTTGAATTTCGATTATCTGCTGGAATTAAAAAATCACGCGTACGCAGCGACGGCATCATAACGAGCCTGCTGTCTGTGCGACTTTGTATGCGTTTGTGTACGTTGAATTGTATACGCACGAGCCGCTAGGCGTACAACAAAGAATACTATTATTATATTATTTTTATTTGTTTTTATTTGATAAATAACATTTATGTAGAATATAATTTGTTATTCATAGTATGTATATAGATACAAAAACGTATTGTTATCGATTAAAACTAATCCCATTCCCATGTATACATTGCTAAGTCTAAAAAATAATAATTTCGAAAATCGATATATTCAATCAAATTAACGTAGCTTTTATAAAATCCCAACTTTCATTTCTCGTGCAAATAAAGATTAGTAGCAATATCGAACAATATACAATATAGTATCGTTGTGTATATTGACTATCTATTATGAACTATATATATTATGTGAGTTGTATAAGAAAACTATGAATTGTGAAATAAATAAAATAGAATATAATGTAGAATTGCGCTTGTTGGTTCATTCGTCAAATTTGTCTGCGGTCGGACGATCATAAATTGGATATTGTTCATCGATGACCGTCATGTACGATTGAATGATGATCACTAGGTATCCTCCCACTGCCATTACACTCTGTAAAAAAAAGATAAAAATGTCACTATACACTGACATAATTTGTAATAAGTAATAACTGACTGATGTACTTGATTATACATTATCTACAGTATAGTTATGTATTTTAATTATATTCCTTTGACCGTATTGAGTATAACATAAATTCATAATATCATAGTTAATGTATTTAGTTATTGACCATGATGATTCTATTTTCTTATTTAAAATCAAAATGTCTAAATGCATTTCACTATGAATCTGGGTATATTAGTTTTGTAAATTTTTAAAATTTAAAAATTAAATAAAAATAAAAAAACGAATTAATTAATATTCGTTTAGTGCATTATTGTCTTATTGACATGTCCAGGAGCGCTTCACTATTTCTTTTACACTGCAGACACATATATTAATGATAATTTACTACGCACACGTTTACACGACACGCACTGAGAAAATTTTAAAAATATTGAATTTCTTAAAATCGGTTGGCATCGAACTCTTTAATAGAACCTTTTTATATTTTATCATATGAACCAATGACGCTAAGGTCACTACTTTTCTTTTGCTACCCAGAAACAATAGAACCTTACTCATCCGAGTAACATTGATAATTATTAATATCGGTTTGTTATGTTTGTAGAAAAAGATAACATTTTTTTTAGCATGTAAAAAGAAAGACTCACTGATAAGAAATATTCGTCATCCAAATAACTCAAGCCATATAAAGAAAATCTTATTTTCTTATTATCAATCCTTTCCAAGAAACGTTTTATCTAAAATAAAAAACATAACATTTAAAATTAGACCGTGCCAACAATAATATTAATTATAATAATATGTTAAAATAATAATGGCTTTGATATTATAATAAAAGTTCATTTTATTTTGTCCTCGAGTTATAAGTGTATTTGATGTCCATTAGCATCGATACAACATAAAACTATAAAAACATAATAAATTAGAAGTAATAATATTTTTTTTGTGTCATCTTTAACATATTTCTGATTTTATATTGTTTGTTCATTCAACATACGTTTTTAAGATTTAAAGTATAACAGGGAATTATTAATTCATATCATTATCATTATATATACACATTAAAGTATTTAACAAATAATTACACAAAGGCGCGCTCAAAACCGGAAATGTATTGTTATTGTTTCGGAAACAAAAATTAAGTTTATAAATTATTAAATTAGAAGGTTGTCTAATCGAATTCCGAGTTCATTAGGAGCATTCGGTTTTCTGTTTTACTCGTAATTCGTTTTGAGTTTTAATAGAACGATTGATGCTATTATTGCAATTCGGGACGTTTGAATGTCGATTTTTTTATGCATTGTGATGAAATAAAAGCAAAAACATAAAAATAGAAAGGTTAATAACCATATAATTATATTATAAAGTATAAAGTATAGTAGTTTTTGATGACAAAGTATTACTAACGATATTCTACTGCTGTTGATTATTAAAAAACTGAAATATTATTATTAATTTTATTATTATATTGTATATCTAGAATACATAAACAGTGTTTATTTTAGCAGTCAATACTCATTATCTCAGAAAATTTTTGTTCAAAAAATGTTTTTCTTCATAATTTAAACATCTTACACTATATATCCAAAAAAATCGAAATTAGAAAGATTAGAATTTTGATTAATTATGATTTGCGCTAATATTAAAAATGCGCATTATCGCGGTAATATAATAATATTAAACATTTTTTAGTTTAAAGAAAGATGTTAATTAATTATAAACAAGTCAGTTTGTTTGTCCGATTTTTTTTTTATATACACACGTGTATTAAGTCTAGACGCAAAATCGCGCGTATGATTAGTGATTAGTGATTAGTGATTACTGCTTATTATAGCAGTTAATAATCAATTATGAATGTTAGGTATATATTTTTATAGGTAGATGTTTACGAAATATATCAATTGCATTTTTAGTTATTACTGATAACTGTGATAACTACTAAATGCATACAGCTACAAACCTATTGTTTATTAAATAGTCATAAACTCATAAAATTATTAGGTATATTATATTTCTCTATAGTTACGGGTTTTTCTCCTAATCTGTGAGATTGCACGGACTTATGCATATTAATAATAGTACACGATTCAAAATAGTATTAAAAATATTCATTTTAAATTAAAATTGTAATTATTTTTTTATTTTATAAAAATATTGCACATTTTAATAATTGTCCCTCTTGATACGACATTTTCTAAAATCATATTTCAAAAACAGTAAATACTAATTAAAAAAACAATTTTAGACGTATAACGTTTACGTTCCCGCGTAAAATAATTTTATTAATTGTAAAGTAAATCATAACAGCGACGCATCAGGTACACTATAATATTATAGTTTGTATAATATATTGATAATTATGATATAAACAACATGGTATGATCGCAAAAGTCCAGATATGATTCAAGTCTGCGCAACACGTTATTTACTTAACCATAATATCATATATAATAGATTATTATGTATATTTTTTTATTCATACCCATATTCTCATGTTATCACTGAATTATTATTACTATACAGCAAACTTTGTCACGTACCTACCAAATAAGCATTTAACTGTCGAAAAGTTCCGATCATACTTTGTTGTATATGTCATACCGACTATTAAATTGACTTTGTCCATTTCATGAATGCACCGATTTTGCGAGATTCGGCGTGTTCTCTCACTGGCCTAAGTATATTTTTGTGGTCACGCTACCAATCCACTTTATTCATCTAAACTCGAAATGTTATTATAACTTGCAAACCATAGCTTATTCATTCGATATAATTGATATTTGTTGAATATACACGTTGGAATAAGTAATATATAATAAGTTGTCATTTAATGTACATGAAAAGTAAAAAAAAAATCAGTATCAAATTATTGTAAAGAACAGTTTAAATGATTTCATAATAAATAATGACTGAAAAAAAAAAACCAAAATCAGATTAACGTTAGAATTTTTTTTAATAAAACAACCAATTATAAACATTAAATAAAAATAAAAATAATCATCTTGTATTCCTCTATATTATGTAAGTGTAAAACTAATGAATAGCAAAGAATAAATCATGAAATTTTAGCCTCAATATTATAGTGAGAACTATTATAATATATTGATATTTGCACGTCCAGCCTTTACAGGCACTCGTTTAATTTATTATTAGCTACTTTTTTCTAAAATTAAAGTATTGTTTTGAATTTACTATAGTTATTAATTTACAATTTTTATATATTGTATAGTAATAATTAAATACTATAATCATAACAAAGACGTTGTAAAAGAAACTAAACCGAGCTATCGAAATATATTTCCATACAAAACCTGTGATGTAAATTTGTAACAATATCAAAGACCTTTGCGGCTAGTCATAACACATTGAATAAAACATTTATTTTGTTTTTTGTTAGAATAAGCCATGAGATACACTCTATTTATGTTTTATCTGAGCTTTTTTGTATCTTATATGTATTTAATTTCGTAGTATAATAATTCATGTTGCTTATACCTATAATTTATCTTGATAGTATTAAAAATAAATTATTATTATAATGGTGGGTCGCGGTTATGTATACTTAATAGTGACTAATAGTTGTAACATACATAGTCAACTCCAATGTAGGATGAACTAGTTTTCTTTTTTATTGCTTATATGCGTTTTGCATAATTTTCATCAAGAAAATAATTTTATGTAAAACATAATATGCATATTGATTGTCTACTTAAATAACTTAACAAGACATAATCTTTTTTAGGTTAATCTTGTTGTTGTATAAATATTAAAATGAAACGATGCGAGATAATTATTTTCAAATACTAAAATGCATTCTTATTCATTCTGATTTATTTTTATTATACTACAATTAATAATATTAATTATATAAGTACTCAACTCCTTTTTTTTCGTCATCGGTCAAACGTTTGTCAAATGCAGCATTGAGAATAGTTTTTGTCCGTCTGGCCTGATGTGTACAATAGTGAATAGATGAAACAAAATAAACACCGTTAACAAAGTCCGCACAATTTAGGTATATACTTTAGTTTGGATAAATACAATTATATAATATGAATTATTATGTGTGCTTACTTCATTGGACGCAAGTGAAGCGGCTTTGCATAAAATATAAACTCTTATCATGTAATGCAAAGGCCATATAACCATGGATATTTGTGGTGTAATTCTAAAATTTGAATATGCCATGATGATGCCTAAGACGAATAAATGTGGCAACATGTTCAGTATACAAGTGATGATGCTCAAAAGGATCAGCACCTTGTGCAATTAAAAACAAATCAGAAGAACGGCATATTATATAATACACAACATGTTGTACTATATTGAATAACATAATATATTATATTACAATATTATTTTTGCATTGGTAATAATTCAGTTTTTATATATCAATAATACTACCGATACCTGATAAACGTCATTTATGCGATCGAGAATGAAACAGAGGTCAGTGTGCGCACGGTTCAACTTCCGGAGGTGCATTACCATGTTGGTCGGCAGCGTCAATCGGTCTGACATCGTAAATAAGCCCGGTGGGCGTATCGTCACTGAAATCCTCTCCAAATTGACACACATTTAAATCCAAAATATTTTTTTGCGTATTCAACACGTGTTTATACTCACCCTGGTTTTTTCGGACTCGAAGCATGTCCAAGGATACATTGAGACACTTAAAACATTTTGCTAACATTGAGCACATACACCAAAATTGGATACATAGTGAAAGCGCTTCAAGTTTGTGGATAACGTTGTCCTAAATAAAAACATTGGAAATCAACAGTCATAAAATAAATGTAGAAAATTAAAATTAAACACTGCAGTATATGAGTATTTAATATAGTTAACAATTTCAATATTAATATAAAATATACAGGTATGTTCATGGAAAAACTATTAGTATATAATTTTAGTAGAAAAAAATGATAGCTTTAATTTTATTTATAGCCTATACCAGTGTTTCCTAACCTAATAAATTATAATAAAAAGACATAGCTATACTATCAGAAATTTATTCTGCCAAGTGACCAATAAAAAAAATAAAAATAAAGTCTAGTTGTATTGTAATACTGTACTATAGGTTCTAGTTCTAGTTATATTATTTATTTATTATTCATATATTGAGATATGGATCGCAACTCAAATTTGGGTCGTGATCCACATCTCTAAGTTATGAAACACTGGTCAGTAGCTTTTAGATACCTACGATCATGATAAACAGCTTCCAAGCAATCGACAGTCTTATCCTATTGAAACTCGTCGTAACCGATACGATCGACAGGATTGTGTTCATTATGATCATCATGATGGATTCAATGTTAGTGTTGCGTGCAATCATATTAATAGTGTTTTTGTCTCCTAAATATCGTGATATAAATTGACGAAACATTACATATATTCTAAGCTTATAAACTATATCAAAATTAACATTTAAACCAACCTATAATCGAGCCATGGCATTTGAAAAATGTGTTAAAGAGCTCAAAAACTTTTCTCAGACCTTTTAAATGGAACGGCATTAATATGTATATAATTATGATAATCATTTGATTCAACCATAGAGATATTATGAACATTGGCCCAACTACTATCTGTATACGATCATGAATCGTTAACTAAAATTTAAAATGCATAAAATATTTTGTATAAAAATTAATATTTTCAAGGAAATTAATATAAAAGTTCTTGAAATCAATAAACTTATTATTCGTTTTTGTGTGCTATCGCTACCACGTATGGGTAAATTGTATCAGCTTTACTTTCATTTGAAGACAATAGTTAATATAACTGCTAAAATTTACTAATTTTTTAAAACTATGAAAAATATTATATTATTACAACTTATTTAACTACATTGCTCAAAGTTCTGTTTCCTTGGTACTTGATTGCGTTCCTTAATTCTCGTGTAGTACTTCCAGAAACTATAAGTAATATAATGTAACACAACGAAAAAATGAATCCAGGTATACTCCACAAACTCTTGTTAATAACCTGAATAAAATTATATATACATATAAAATAAATCTCGTTAGTGGTTATAGTATATGTATAAAAAATAATAATTAAAATAATAACTAAATTCTACTGAATTGAAAATACTATTTATGTATATTTTAATAAAATCAGATGAAATAAATCAAAATAAGAAATACCATTTCGCTTTCGTTCTTTGGTATATGGATAGGCATCCATCCAAACGGTATTGAATAGTAATAGGGCACGGAAAAACTTTTAAACACGGTGTATGAATCGACTTTCATGTTCGTTATTCTAAACTGAAATAAATTATTTATTTTGACCGTAATATTATATGATGTAGGTATCTATGGGTTTGACTGTGAGTTATATATCTAATATTGGCATATAGACACTAATCATAATATTGTGATTGTTTGTTGTTGTTAGACTAAAGGCCTAACAATAGTTATTACTTTATTAATATACAAAATTAATTTTTTATATCAATAAACTTTTGACTTGTTTCATTAATTTTGTATACAACTAACAACTGTTTGCAGTATTGTTGTTAGTAAAAACGGTATTCATATTTTGTACATTGGTAAAGTGGTATATTACGTGTACGACTTTCTGATGATCGTGATTTAAAAGTTATCATGTATTATTATTGTATACACACTATTGTAATCTAATCCATGGACTTTAATAGGTCAAATAAAACTTGACCTAAACATTTTGTTTTGTTAATAATAATATTGAATACTAAATTATGAATACCTATGTAGTGTGTATATGAAACTAAAAAGATAAAAAACTAAACTAAATTGTACATATAATATTTTATTTATCATTCTAATACCTACATCAGAATATATCATGATAATATTACGTAGACATTCAATATAATTATAGTTATTACTTATTAGTAATTGTTACAATTAATTAAAAATATGTACGCAGTGTATTACGCATAAAACGAAGGTTTTCGTTGTAATATATTAAAAATAATTTATGTTATGCGAATACTACGCGCATTATATGACAACAAGTGGTGGACGTTTATTAAACGTACTACTTAACCCGCCTAAGTAATAACCTAATCGTTATTCGTTTGGAAAAAGAAGAGTTGTTGTTCTTTTATAATATGGGAAACAAATATGTTAATACATTACGTCAATGAACTATAAACGACTATACAAGCTTTTAGAGCTGTTATCGTAATTAAATTATTTGTCGATTAACAATTAATAGTAAGAGTAATATCAATTTCACAATAAATCATTATCGATATCTTATGATCGAATTGAAATGTGTAGGTCATGGTTAGGAGGAACTTAGTGCATAATATACTCAATAGACAGTAACATGGAGCTATATAACATCGTGTCTGTATTTTATAAATGGTGTATGTTCTGTAAAAAAATTTGAAACGCGCGATAAACATTATGAGTACGTATTTGATGGAATTAATCACTGGAACTCATTAATCGTGTAAAAAATAATTCGGTTCGATTTCTTTGTTGTGACAATAATATAATGCAGTGCGTGTAAACCCGAGGTTAAAGCCGTAATTACGCTCTAATTTTACAATGGCCAACTTTATACTTTTAGCTACTCAATTAATATTTTTTTATAGACTTGGTCATATTCTGGACATGTCTCGTAACCCACAATAACGCAACGTGAATAGGCAAAAATGATATACGGCCGCGCTGATAACTTACTAATTAATCGTAGGTCGTAGGTCATTCTAAAAAACATTATAATATTATACATTTACACCATAGCCTTCACCAGCATTTATTTTGTTCTACCTGTATGGCTGCATATCTTTCTATTTCGGTTCAGTCCTTCGTCACGGTCATATTCGTTATCTATTCATTGTATGATTGTATAATATTATGTGACATGATGTGTCAATGTATATTGTGCGCCATTGTCTAACTCATCTAAGTAGTAAGTATGCATTAAAATATGAACGATATATAACAAACTAATAAGATAATAATATAATGGACCGGTATTGAATCTTTATACCATTTACCACAATACGACCGAGTGGGTAACTGTGTGAGGGGGAGGGGTCTGAGAGACCTTAAACTACTTGAAGTAAATATATAACTATCGATGACATATACATAATTCAATTTTCTTAAGCCACGATAAAAAAAAGTTAAAACAAAATAATTGATATTTGTGTAGAATTACACAAAGTAAAAAAAATATTAATGAAAAATTGACAAATAATATTATAGTACATAACTATATAATCATATGATACTATATATCATATGTTTTTATATTTATAAAAAACCAAACAACAAACGTGTTGTTGATTCCAACTTTAAAATTACCTATACTTTAAAAACATATGATTGAGAAGAAGAGACATTTTACGATATTAGCTATCCCATATATGTACCTAATAAATACAATTTTTTTTACCAATGAAAAACATTAATGTTAAAAAGTGGCTTTTATCAACTTTTTTTAAATATACTTAACTTACTACGCTTCCAACAACTACAAGTCTGTATGTATTTATTCGTAAATAAAAGTCATCAAAACCATCGTGTGTATATTGAATTATTGTTATTTGTTATGTCCAGATGTACTACTGCACTGCGACAAATGTAACACCATAAGAATGCTTTCAAATAAATTTCATATTTTCAAAGAAAAGTTGTATACTTAAGAAATGAAAATTTCTTACTCATTTTTTGTACAGTATGTATATAGAGTGCAGACATGTTAGTTGACGACAAATGATGCAATTCTATACACAACTCTGAAACTCCTATACTTTTTGAATTGTTTATTTAAATGTGAACAGTGTGATGTTTATTATATTTTATTGTAAACATTAAATTCTGAACGAAATTATAATATATAATATATTGCAATTGTATATTTTTATTAAGTAGACGAAAACCGATTTTATATACACCTGAGACCATACAGTGTGTCATGGTGAAAAATTAAGGTGCTATTCATATATTATTATATAATATATTATGCTACATACCAAAGTGGTATAATGACAACCTTTTTTTTGTAAAAGAAAAAAGAGGTTTATTCTGATAATTTTTTACTTAACAATAGCAACAACAACAAAAAACACTACCTCTGAAAGAAATCTTTTATTTATGTTGTATAGTTTTGAGTTACAGTATACTATCCGATTGTATTCTATTATACCTTATACACATGAATAGTTAATAAAATAACAATTATTGTCGTACTCAGCAATATATTATAAATTATAATATAACGTATTAATATCTAACCACCGTTTGTCCATAGACCATTAGTGTTTGTGGTTCAGCGTGCACCTGTGCAAGTCGTAGCAAGGATGTTTTAAATCAAATGTGTGTTTAAACAATATTACGATAACGATGAACTTGATTGTATAATAGAAATGTAATTAGGAGACATTTATAATGTAATATTATACATATTATGTTATATACATGTTGTGGTTGCGGATCTACGCTATTATTTAAATTACACCGATTCGCTGAAGGGATTTTATTTAACTGTAGTTGTACTGCAATACAATCACCAAATACGAAATTACACTGATCACTGCCTGGAAACAAACCATATTTTGAAAAACAAATGAATTTTAAAATGGGCTTTTATTGCATTTAGCCAACCGCAGAATTGTATTTTTTTTTTATTTACACATGTTTTGTTCGTAATTTATCTTACCGACGATAGAAGCGTCTTGTCTATCGTCACCATACCACAGACGTCGAATTTCACTTTGCTATGCCTCAGACGCCGAGACAATCGTTTCATCTGAAATAATCGGTACGCCTATTAAAGTAGATAATGCAGTATTTATTAAACTCTACCCTAGCAGAGCAAAAGGGCCCGAAAGACGACAAAGTTAACAGGTGTAAATTTTAAAACATTTTAATTTTGAAAAAAATATTTTCACGTAAGTGTTATTAAAAAGGTACTATATTTTTTTTGCGCTTATGGAATATTTATTTTTGTGCTTTTGGGTTGCATTTGGGTCATATTTAGCGCTTATGGATTACAGCCAAAAAAATTTGTCATATGAAGATTTATAGAGATTGATGTGTACGGAATAAATGGGAAATATATATTATATAATATATAATCGTATTACATACCTCCCAACACTCACCGTTCACGCCTAACGTCTCTCTCGCGATCTGAGCCAAGTCATGTAGACGGTCGTCCTACAACACAGTATTATACACATTAACATAAAATCGTTTTATACGGGTTATTTATATTTATTTATTGATACGTGCTGTAGGTAAAAAACGCGCACACTGAATGATATGCACAACACCCTCGACCACAAATATAATATATGTATTTAAAGTCAAGTCCAGTAACTTTCAACCAAGCCAGTTTGCCAAACTTTTCAAAAATGTAGAATACAGCATTTTATTTTATTTATTATTAGTCATACGAGGTCCACTTATTATATTTTCATACCTTAGTCTTATTATAACTTATAAGAAGTTGAAAAGATAGTTATTAAATTATATATTACATAATAATAAAACATCTGTAAAAACTATTTCTTACACTTTAGCAATAACGACATATTAAAATATTATTGTCTGTTATGGAATCTATTTTCTTTTGTGTTTCTCAATATCTAGATACTCAATTTTAAAATAGTATTATATAATAACAAAACAATTATTTTTTACTTATATAAAAATAATTTATGTTTTTTTTAATTATTATTATTATTATTATTCAACGCCTAATTTAACTAATACTTGTTATACAAAAAATCAAATTGAAAAATGTAGTTTTTATGTTTCATTTAATATTTTGGTATATTGTATGAGGTCTGCGATTTATGTTCAATAATAAGTAATTTAGTAATATCCTAAAAGCTGTACTAATTTAAAATTTTCATCGAACGTTAAATATATAATATTATTATGCATATAAAATATGATTAATCAATCGCACCTATGGTACATATATAAACAAATAATGTATATATATATATATAATGTATGGTTATTAATGTATCAACATACCTACCATCTATACATATATACAAGTCATTAAACACATATATATAGCTTACAAAAGTATACCTGGTCAACGACTGAAGATGCTGCGAAACACATTAGGGCTATTCTGCTGGCGCAGTTCAACACCCACGACAGGTGCACAATGGCTAAGAGAAGCGGTGCCCCCCTAGTCCTGTAAGCCGAAATCGTGTCGAATAGACCGCATATCGTGTTGAACATGTAACACGATGCGTTTATCAGGACGCGTTCCTCGCAGACGCTGCATACCATTGTCACGGCATGCATAAGTTTCCCGTACGCCACTTCCACCCTATAGATATCGTCTGCCAAACATAACAATAAAACAATATTATAATATTTTGTTAATACTGCGTTAATAGGTTTGTGTAGTCGAAGCGGAGGCTGGTATAGGTTGACTTAGGATTTGATTCTTGAACGGGGCAATCTATACTTTTAATTTCACATTCTGGAGTAAAATACATTTTTAAAAATCGAGATTTATAAAATGTATTGTCTATCGAGTGTTGAACGAATAGTTATATTTATTAAAACATAATTGATGATAAGATTGGCTGGGTTGTGTACACTAGGCGTGCATTGGCCTAAATGTAAAGCAGTGCTTACAGTAATTTTGCGCCCCTTTTTTTAGTAGGACTCTAATTTCGAATAGGGCAAGTAACGTTATAATCAATTATTTTGTGTGAATGTATAAATAATAAATATTAATTAATACATTTTTTGCAATGTATACTATATATGTATATAGTAATTATAATAATAACAATAATATTATAAAAAAATACTCTGGCTATACTTAAATTATTAAATTCGTTTAATAAAATAATAAATCGTTTATTGTAATTTAATAAATAAAATTAATAATTTCGAACAGTATTAGGCCATATGATACTGCTCCTATTATAAACGTTGGATTTTACACACAAATGTTGTACTTACGTTACATTATACCAATCTTTTAATTACATACTTTGGATATTTTAATAAGTGACAACATATAAACTACGGTCCCCTGATTAATGGGTTTAACTTTTAGAGTCTTAATTACAAAATATCAATAGGTGTCCATGCATAACAGCCGATATGTACCCCTACCCCCTGCGCTATTGTATGACTATGTATTATAGTGTTGTTGTATACTGTTTTATTAAATATCATTATTTATTACCTATATACTTACACCTGCGATAATAATTATTTCTCTCCATGATCGTGGTATTTCTGTCTCGAACTTTTACCGTCATCGCAGTCGGTATTTCAGATGAAGTCGTCATCTGTTGCATTACGTTGTTCAGCCTTAAAAATTCGTCTTCGAGACTCCAACAAAACCATGCAAACTGAAGATCTACAGTCAATATTCCTAATTTGCAAATATCCTATACCGATAGACATAAAATTAGTATTACAGTCTTTTAACAAAATGTACATTTTTCTGATCCGATTTTCAACAGACTTGAAAGAGTAGGTTGATCGCGGAACCGGCTTTCTTTTGAATACCCGGACAGTTGAACGAAAAGCATGCCGGCACTAGGTTTCCTACGACTAATACAAACACGATTACAATTCTCCACGTATCTGTAAACATATTATAGAAAAATATTATATGCTCCATTAATTTTCCAATAATTACTCGTAGATATCATGTTTATTAATACTTGTGGACGTTTCTAATTGCGGCATCTTATTGACTTCTATTTGTTTACCGACCAACGGAAACAAGCAACTAAGTAAACATATTGCATTGTATGTCCAAAAATCCAAATGTATTATTTTTTCGAAAGCCACGTCTTGTCTAGTTTTCTGAAATTATTTTTCGAATTCCACCCAACGTTAATAGAGTGTGATTAGGATACGGATAATAGACGGATGTTGTATGAAATACAATATAATTAGCTTTATTATCCCTACGGCTCAAGCTAGTATAACATTATATTATTATACATTTCGAATATTATTACTCATAAAGTATAACGTTTGGTAAATTATTCTGCAAGCGAAACTTTCTAGTAATTTTAATTTTTTTTTTATATATACATATAAATACAAAATAATGAACGGTGAGACGCGTTGACTTGATCTACCCCCCTCTCCCCATGACAACATAATATTTACATACAGTTATTTTTATATTAGTCTTAAGGACGCATTAACAAGTTTTTACTATGATTGCATTATTACCTATATATATATATACACGATTAACGATGATTTATCGGTTAATGTAGTTATTACTATTTAAATATCACTTATATTATTAGGCTTTTTATACTTTACCAACAAATCACCAATAATCAATCTGATAGTCAAACATCATGTATAAACTACTAAACGTACTTATTAAAGTCAATGAATTTTGGAAAGGGAATGCTCCATGTACAGGAACTATATGCACTATCGTTAATATTTCCAATGTTGCATAAGTTATGAATATACTAAGTTATAAATGTAATTATTAAATTAATATACTCTGTCAATTAAATTTGAAAAAAAAATATACTCGAAAAGTATGTATTATTGTGGTTATTATTATATTTATAAATTATATAAGACTAAAAAGAAAAAAAGAAATGCATCACCCTAAATTCGATATAAACTGTAAACACAGTGTAGATATAATTGTCTCTTCAACCATATAATCTAAAACTAATTAGTAATTATGTGAACGTGATATATTTGTTTTTACCTCAGTATCTTCCATCATCCAAGGTTTCATTACGTAATCTATTTGGTTGACAACGATGGTTAAACACCATAACAAAGAAATCGTGCATGCTACGAACTATACACAAAACAAATAATTATTTATATTGCATGTTTTATAATTGTTTATGTAATTAATTAATTATTATATTCTGATAGCTTGGTCGAGAAATATCCCGTACGGTGTGTATATAATAAATGTACAAAATGTGATCCAACGAGTTGCGTTTTTGATTATACTAGTTAAAGGTTATATAGAAGAACAATATTAAATTAAATTTAAAATTGAATTTGGGTCTTAATTACCTTGTGCGTTTTTGGAATGATTGTCATCCAAGTACCGAAAAACAGCGATATATAATAAATAAATTTATAAATATGGTTTTCGATGAAAACGTCGTTCATCTTAAATTCGATTCTACAAAATGCCAGTTTTTACATACAGAAATTAATAAATTGATTTTAAAATAAATATTGACTCAAGAAAAATATTTACTATAGTAGATATACCTATTTATTGTTTGTGCAGGACGTAAAATAATATTTATTGTAGAATATACAACAAATGGTTATTGAATTGTAGTATACTCGAGAATAGAATTATTTTTAGGGCGTAAGCTTTAATGAAAAATTATATGAATTGAACTAAACAATTACAAATTTTAATACAAATTTAAAAAATATATTTATGATTTTATATTTCTATCTTCTATCTCTATTTTATGTACCTATGATACCAATTCGAAAGAATTACAATTAAATGTTTCTATTTTATTGTTTTCAAACGAATGGTGGTTATTAAATATTAATAAATAACAAAAATATATTAAATTATTAATTATTATATAAATTATAACGAATTTACATGAGATTATGAATTACATTATTTTATAGTTATATTGATAGTTGTTCAGAAACTATAAATATTATTAAATATATTAGGTATATAATTCCGTTTTTTTATACATTGATGGCGATATATCACATTACCACAGTATATACAACAATGGCTAAATTATAGGTTTATAAATTAAATTTGTAATAATATAATAAAATTTAAATTTTTGCAGATCGTGATCTTCAGATTGGTCATCGGCCAGCAAATGTTGTTAAAGACAAAAAATTGAACTTCATCACCTGGGAACCGTATTTTTGTGTTCTACTCCAAGACGAACAGACATTAACTGCATATAGAAGCGAGGAATTATCCGTAAATATTTTTTGAATTTATTTTATTACAATTCAAAAACAATGTCTAGGCTCTTACTAACAATTTAAATTAAATTATGTATACAATAAATATAATATTATTTATCCGTTATACATTTTTAATACATTTCCTATTTTATTTCTTAGATATTCCCTGGGACTGCGCTAAGGACAATAACGCACGCTTTTAAGGTTGGTGCTTATGGAAATAATAGAATGTATCTATAGTTTTCTTTTTAAGATACTTAGTCAGAGATAAATAGATAATTATGTCTACAAAATATATAAATGAATCAATAATCAATAATTAGGACTAGGGTTTATATGCATTTATAAGTTATGTGATTATTTTACGACATCATCTTAAAAATTTGGTTAATAGAATCGTCTAATATTTATGTAAATACACTACTTTTTTATTTTGCATATTTAAAAAAAAATTAAGTACCCATAATGTATAAAGCATAATTTATAATTTTGAGATCAGTATGTTTCTATAAGGAAATCTTATGAGGAATATAATAAAAATATTTCAAATCTATTCATATTATTAAATATTACAACTATACACGAAAATAGGTAAAAGCTTAAATGTATCGTAACATGATTACACTCCTAATTTAAAATTCATAAAATCAGTATTTTTGTCCTGACGAATAACATGTTAAATTATTTATAGCATACTATGGATTTATTTTAAAGTCCTACCAACAAAAATGATTTCGTTTTCATTTTAAGTAATTGTATTAGATTTATTTTATAACAGTGTAGACATTATTGGTAAATTAACTATAGATTTAGTTATAATTTTATTGCATAATCTTAACATATTCGAAAAAATTAAATGCATATATATTTTATTATTTTATATCGCATATAAATTCTAGGCCTATAAATAACATAAAAAATAGTGTATTATTATAAAATCACATTCACACAATATAAAGTAAATGAAAATAATCTCTGACTACCTATATAATATGTGTTTGTCTGTGTGAAAGTATTTGATTTTATCGTAGCTATTAAAAATGCTGGTGCTTTTAATAATTAAATAATTATTATTTTCTTTAAATATTTTACGTTACGCTTACACAATAACGATTTTACTGGTTTTAGTAATAATTTACATTTAATATAGGTACAGATTGCAATCCACGGAGACGTTAAGTATATTCGTATATATAATATAAAAATATATATTATACATACATATAATAATAATATATACTACATAAAGTATTTATTATAAACGATTACACAGAAAAAATATAAAAAAAAATAAACAATAACACAATCGAGCAAAATATAATAAGAATAGGCACAAGTTCGATTATATTACGACATTTACTCATGATTCCATAATAATATAAATATTTATCGTCTCCGTTTTAATTATACAAACAGTTACATAAATACATAATCCATAAAATTAAAATAATGTATCAATATGTTGAAATTAATTGTACATACTATTATATTAAATACCAAAAAATGAACGAGGTATAATAACTTCACATAAAAAATTCATTACAAGTATATAGAGCTTGGCGAATTGATTAATTTTTTATAAACATTTATAATAATTTAACAAAAGTATGCTGAATGCTGATATAGGTACATATTACGTCATGCAACGATAGAACTCTTTTAATAGGTAATGCTTAATTGTGGAATATTGGTATATCTAAATACATTGATATATTTATGGAACGTATAATAATTTATAGTGTCAACTAAAAAATCTCAAATACTACAGATACCTATAGCTACCTATTATATTATATTATTGTCAACAAAAAGAAGACACTCTTTAAGTTTCCACTTTGTATTAAAACTTAATATTCATATTTTTTATTATTCAGAGTCGAAAATAAGTATATATATTTTACAGGTTGTCTTAAAATATAGCGAATTTGAGACTAATATGAACCATAAAGATCAAGACGTATACGATTAAATTTCGCAAATGATTTTTATATTTTATTTATTTTATGAATACATAATGGTTATTTTTGAATATTTGAATTAGTTTTATGGTTGATTTTTTAGTTTTATTGATTTTATGGTTAACAAATTAGTATTTTTATTTTTATAAGTTAATTATTATTTAACAGATAAATAATTACTAAATTCTAAATATAGAATAGAAGGTACTTTTATTTTATTTATCTATTTTTATACAATGTGTATTTTATAAATAATATTATTTTTATACAGCATTATTTATGTAACTGTAATCTATAGAGTGTAGACTTAAAAAATTAATAAACAACTTAGGTTTAACTTAAAACTACAAACTGTATCGTTTTAATTGTTTTGACATTTTATTTTAATTAATTTTTATTCCATTAACTCCCAATCCCGATCACCTATAATAGCTTATAGTTTATTATTTATTAATTAAATGATCAGTTACGATAGTAGATTACTATATATATTGTATATAGTACCTTTTTTATGAAAAACCGCCACATGAAACAGAAACTATATCACGATTATTTCCTCAAAAAGTTAAAACTCACAATTAATAATACATTTATGTCAGATTTATTTCTACAGCTTAAAATTATTTATTGAATTGCACGATTAACACGTAATTGAGTTAATTTATTATGTATGGGCCTAATTTTATTCGTAGGTAAAAATATGTGACTTGCAGACTACGACAGAGGAATTTTAATCTTAATCTTCCGCTTCTGGGCACCTAGTTACCTTCGGACTATAGAATGATTTCATCATATACTACTGACAAACATATTGTTTTGATTAATTTATAGATATTAAGTTTTGAATAATAATTATTTATTATACATATTTAAATATATTTAATTTTGTTGTCTCTGTAACTCAATTAAATTGTTGAATAACAAATCAAATATTTTTATTATTTAATCTTGTTTCAATGAATGTACTGCTGTATATTTGTGTCTATACTTTATCGTTTCTAATATTACCGTTAAAATATTTAACATCAGTGAAAACAATTATTGTAAACATTGGTTTATTTTTCTTAGATCATAAAACAATCGTGAATTCGTAAAATTGGATTTTTTAAATCCATAGAAATTGTGATAACTGATAAGTACAATAATAATTAGTGAGGCTCTTAATATTATCACGATTTGTAATAAATGTTAAAGTTAATTTATTTCGTGGTAGTATATAATATTATACTCTAGTCATCGCTTATCCTTCCTTTTCAACACAATTTTGTACGAGCAGATCTGCTCAATCGGGTAAGAATTATTCTGATAATGAATAAAAAATGTCACAAAAACAAAACAAATTGTAATAAAATATGATGCTTTATTAACAATAATAGACTGGTGAATGTGATACCACCAATCAACATCTCTAAATTACTCAAAATCCCGGTTTGTTATCATTGTTAGAACAATCATCATGTAATACAACATAATGTATAAGCGTTCGAGATTGTAATTTTACGAATTCATCAATCATCCGATCAAGGGTCATCGAGATTAATATGCATTTTATTACACAAATGTTATTTTCAGCACTATTTAAATGTTGTAAGCTACTGTGGTTATTGATCAGTTAATATAAAACTACCGGCCTGTTGTGATCTATTGGATAATACCAACAAAACAACCGTATACTATTATAACTTTAAAGTAACTGTTTACAGGTAAGTCAAATATTATTAAATACATTTTTTTTTTTAATCATTTATTATAAAAATTATTTTTAATTTTGATTGGAAGTAAATTAAAACACTTTTATTCAGTATTAGTTTAATAACAATTTTCTGCGAATAAATTAAAAATATTTTTTTTATAAAAAATATTATTGTTTTAAAAGGTGAATATTGTCTAATTAAATTATTTTTGCTATATCTTCGTATTAAAAATTATTACTTCTGCAGAGAATTATTCTTCTACGAAATTTATCCATGACGGAACTAATATGGTTTCAAGAAAATGTTACTAAATTTTAAACAATTTCAAAGGTTTCTGTTTTCATTATAATATATATCAAGGCCCAAAAATATAGAAAGGTAGATGAAACATATTATAATACAGATCACTTATTTGATAATATTTTTAATAGAATAAAAAAATTAATAATAAATTACTCCTTTGGTAAATAGTTGATTGATAGTTAAAAGTGAAATATTTATTAGCAAGACGTTTAAGACAACAGAGAAAGGTAGTTTAATTTTAATAGTTTTTAAAGACTTGAATCTCAAAATTAGTATCATTACATATTGTGCTTAATACAATGTATGTATATGAATATGAAAATTACTAAAAAAATTAATGTACCACTATACGTGTGTAAATATAGGTAATAATAAAATATGATAAGATATATGATGAATATTATAATGTTTTTTTATAATAAATTAATTATATTCCAAATTCAAAAAGAGGAAGATTCAATTTTTTTTCAAGATTCCATTCTATACGAGAAATTTTGTTTTACATATTTTAGTCGTAATGGCACAATGAACACAACTAATGATTTTTTAAATTTCACACTTATTTAATATTTGAATTCGTAATTTGCATTTAATATTTATATAAAAACATTTATTTTCCTATTATATAGTTACATTTTTTAGTTAATTAATTTATTATTGTTTACATCTTTATACTTTTAATATTTACTATTGCATTATTTATAATATTTAAAAATCTTTTTAACACTACTTTTAAAATTAAAGCTTATAACTATAATTTATTTATAATATTTAATCTACTTTTCATAATTTTTTCATTATTTTCATAATCTCTTCTTATCAAATATTGTTTAGTAAACACTTAGAATTTAAAAAAATATAAATGATATAAAACCATATAAGTGCAATAAATTTTTATTTTTTAATGTGGGAAGTTTATGATATTTTGATAAAAAATAGTTTACGAAAAATTTAATCATTTTACTAAATCAGCATTCCCTAATATTCGACTTGTAAACTAATAAAATAGAAACAAATTGTCTCGTAATAATTTTTATTTTCTAAGCTTCTAAAACTGTTATTTACAAGTCAATAACTAATAAAGTATTTTAATTGAATTATTCAAATAATCAAAATATTATAGTTCGTGAAAAAAAGTGTCAAACAATATCTGATATATGATACGTATATAATGCTACATTGTGAAAATAATTTATTGATTAAATATTTTTTTTTTTTATTTTGTTTAACAACCATTACAAAAATAAAAATTTTAATTAATAAATTATACGTATATTTTTCTGACTATATAGTATTACGAGGAAGAAAAATTGAAAGTTGATTATTTTTTATCATTTATTAATATTTTATATCTTTTGATATATTTTTTTTATATCAGAATAAACCTATTAGTATTATTATAGGTCAAATATATAATATGGTTACCAAAATAATTCAAAAGTCTAATAATATATCAATTTGATTTTCAGATTTCTTTTATTATACACGATACATTTAAAGTAAAAAGTTATATTGATTTCTTTATAAATATTGTATGAAAACAGAAATGTTTTATTTTCTAAAACCATTATTATTTATTGTTTTTTAGTAAAACAATACAAAACGTTAATTGATAATAATTGTTAATTAACCAATAATAATTTATTAATTAATATAGATTTTCTATACTAGCAGGAGCGTAATGAAGGGGATAGATCCTCCCCCCTAGAGCCTTATTTTACTAACAGTATTCAATATTTATAGTTTTAAAAAAATAGTAATCCAACAATAATATTATAAAAAATTGAGTTTTTAATAGGGTTTAAGGATTTTTATTGCAAGTGATAAAGTTAACAGTTTTCTACTAAACAAATTGTAATCCTCCCTCAAATTACGCTACTGTATACTAGATGTATTATATTATATTATCTATACCGAATTTGTAATAATTAAATGAGTAATAGTTAATATATATTTTTTCCACAGTAAAATTACCTTGTGATAATGCATATTTTAATTGCTTCGTGTCTGTTAATTGTTTGCGGAATTGTTGATGCAACTTTTCATAATCAAAGAGGTCAACGATTTAATCAGGTAATTGTAAATATAGACAGAACAAAATTAAATAGGCTTAGGTATTAAATACATTTATTATAATTTTGAATTTGTTTTTTATCTAATTTTAGTTGATCAAAAGGCAGCAGAGATCTTTAGGATTTCCATATCCTTATGGATATAATTACGTAAGTATTCTTTTCTAATTAAATTTGTCTTTGATTAAACTTTAAAGTGACTTGTTCGTCAATAAAGTATAGTGAAAAAATATTAATTTCACTAATTTTAAGGCGCAAAATGTTGTATTTTAACTTGTACTGATTGTATAATATTTATAATTCATACAATATGTATAATATTTCTTATAATTTCATTACAGAATCCAATAGAGCCATCAATTGACGTCATGGATAGTTCAATCGATATATACGATTCCAAAATAAACGCATACAAACCAATACATGAATATGTCAAAATGTCTACTCATGATGCAAATTATGTACCAACTTTTTATTATCCCACGATGAATTCTCTTTACGATTCTGAATACACTCCCGCACAAGACACCCCTAAGTTAATTCCGGAAGAGAATTATGATTACAAATACATCGCTTTACCATCAAACAAATATCTAACACAGTTATCAACACCAGAAAGTGACATTGCCATTAACCTATTAGCTAACAGAAAGGCATCTGTCTTAAGCTATGAAATTCCAACTTATAAATCCTCAAGCAAATCTGAATCTGGATTGAACTTTAATTCAAAAATTTTAAATACAATCTTTATAAATTCTCAGTCAGTAGAAACGAATCCAGAGATTTCAAAAGTATCATCTCCCTCATTAGTAATAGTAGAATTATTACCTGAAAAATTAGAACAAGAATCGACCACCAAGACAACAGAAAATCTATATGAAACTATGAATTTCATCGAACAATTATTAGCAAAAAAACACATTTTCATACAAAATCCGGTTAAAGATGAATCAAATTATGCTGCTGAAACCCCAACAGAAAACGAATCAAAGTCCACGGTGTTCAACGAAAACTCAACTGAAAATCAATTATATTCTGTTGTAACAGAAAACGAATCAAACTCTATGATTTTCGACGAAAACCCAACTGAAAACCAATCGTATTCTACTACAACAGAAGACGAATCAAACTCTATGATTTTCGACGAAAACACAACTGAAAATCAATCGTATTCGATTACAACAGAAGACGAATCGAATGCTATTCCAACAGAAGATAAATCGAATTCTATTACGACGGAAGAAAACCAGACTGAACACGACGAATCAGAGCCTTCGACAACGCAGGTAACAATAGTTTCTAAACTAAACGATGTGTTTAATGACGATTGGTCTACGAAATTTGAAGAAGATCGTGATTTAAAAATTATGGAAATTATAGAACGTTACCAGAAATTAAGAGAACAAATGAAACCCATGTTTATGACCGATATTAGCTCTGATAAAGTACCATCAAATTTAACAAGTGATGAAAATAAACAGTTGGAGCTACGATTGTCGGCCATTGAAGAAACTGAGACATCAGATGAATATCAATAATATTATTTAAAACTAAATATAATAATATTCGATGTCTTATAATTATAATATGTTATTAACATTCTTATTTATCTGCAATTGTTTAAGATTAAAGACATTTTATCATAAAAACACTATTATCCTTCTTTTTATAACAAAACTGTTATGATATCTTTAATTATATAGCGATCTATACTTGTTAAACAGTATATTATACAATATACAATTATACATATTTTCATTTTTTTACCATATTGAAATACATACTGTTACGCAAAAAAGTTAATATTTTAGTGTATTATGAAATATATTTATTACTTTATAGAATTGAAAAGAATACATTAATTAATTACTGAGTATAATATTATTTATATAATGATTATTAACATAAGAAATAGTATTAATGTAATATTATGATACTGTTTTTCTATTCATTATTACAATATTTCCAATTCGATGTAGATATTTCAAAAACATACAATTGTATACAAATCTACAAAACTTCACATCGTTATTTAAAATAAGATAAATATGGTCTTTAAGAATAATTAAAACTTTAAAAATCAAATTTGGAATAACTACATTATTGAAGAAAAATCGAAAAAATACTAGCAACAGCTCTGTTTAACAGTAGTAAATTTTATTACAATGATAAATCATAACATACAAAAAATGGTTCTAAATGAAAACGTATTAAATTTTCAAATCTTAGATATGTACTATGTATATTAAAAATTGTATGTATTTTTAACTTCAAAACAATTAGCAAATTCTCGTTTTTATTTAAACTTGTTAGCCCATAAGGATTATATCCATTATTTTTTTGTGTATAATTATAGATTACATACATTTTTTATCTTAAAATTTAAAAAAGTTTATCGTTATGAATAGGTAACCGCTATGTTGTATAGTATAGGTTTTGAGTTTTGATTACATCTTACGATTGGATAAGTCATTGTAATAGATAAATCGAATTTCAAGTCAATGACAAATTTTAACTTAAAACAGTTATAAAAAAATGTATTCCTATGAATTTTAAAACATTTAAATTGTAAAAAACAAACTTTTAATATACAATATACTGATATGCTAGTATAACATAATAGGGTTAGTACGGAACGCGTATTAAAAACTAAACATATAACAATATATTAATGTATGTTTACAGTTACTTAATAGTAATTTCATATAATTTATAGATAAATATTATATCATATTGTATTACTTAATAATATGAATATTATATGTCAAAGTACTTTCTCAAGAATGATTTTTTGGTAATCTGGTAGTAGATATACAATATTATAAATGTTTTGGAAAATTTCAAACGACATAGCAACAACTCATATATCGGAACAATCGTATGTACATTATATCAATTATCAATTGTATATGTGATATGACATATTTTATAATATATACGTAGGTTTGCATTATACGTGATCTAATATGATAATTTATCATATATATTATGTATTCAGCATACTGTACATTTTGCTATGCCGCTGTTATCAATCAAAGGTGCTTAGGTGTGTATAACCATATGCTTTCTGCATCGTACTACCATTTATTGTTTTACACAGTTTGATATCCGTTTAAAATTTAAATGTATGTATGTATGATAATTAGTATTATTATCTAAGAGCGAAGCAATTGATGAATGATAATCAATGATTACAAAAATAAAATTATAACGCCAAATAAATATGCAGTTCGCGATGTCTTCATTTTTTATTAGCAATATACTTGCGGTGTTGAACTGCACAAACTAAAAATAAGTTGGACTTCAGCGGTGATTGGGTTATCATTAATAATAAACAAAAAATAACAATTCCGGTAACTAAAAAGTGTTTATTGACCGAATTTTTACCGGATCACGCCATAATGTCGTACTATCGTATCGTACCTATTACTTATATTTAATAATTTGATAGGTAACACATTACCGATACAAGTTGAATATATTCAACTACATGCTATACATAGACATAGTACACAATACAATATAGTATGGAAACCGGCTTTTATTCTACTGCAAACACCTTCATAAAGGTCATTTTTTCAATTTTATTTAGAATAAGTGATACTTTTTGATAAAACTCGTCATGACGCAAATGTGTACTTATGTTTGAAAAAAAAATACGAGTGCTGTGTGTGCATAAAATATTATATATGTATATGGTTTTTATCGATTACCATTAATACATAAAATATTAAAATTGAAATGTTTGAAGTATTTAAAATAAAAAATAAGTATAACATTATTCTCAAAACTATATTAGTGGGGGTTTTGGCGCCCAGCACACTTAGTATTCTAACTATCTAACTATAGATACGCTATTAATGCCTATTAATACCCATTTATAACTATAATAGCTGTGTAATACATAATGTATAAATACAACTTTTTCATTAACTATATAGATTGGTGATTCACTATTTGTGGACCTTCCCCGGGTCCGGCTAGATGGCGGTGCGAAAAAGTTCCGTCAGCGATGGGGTTACGAGTTGATTAATCAGCCGCCCGTCCTGTTGGAAGAGGACGAAGATCAAGACGATGACGACGCACTCGACAGCGCGTCGCTACGCGAGACAACTGAGAGACCCACCGTAGCTGTGTGCGTTCCGTCTCCCATGGGTAAGTCGCTTAAAGTAATCCAATGCATTTAACTCGTTTAAGAATACATACATTAGCATGATAGGTTAATCAAAAATTCGCTAGTTGAAAAATAGAAAATTTATGTTTTCTGTCATTTTATTATTATAAAAATCAAAAATAAATTATTATTCAAAAAGAGTAAAAACTTTAAAAAATGAGTTAAATATATCATTTTTATTTCATAAAAGTTGTTATGAAAAGATTTTGTGTTGTGTAAAAAGAAATGTTTTAAACTGTTTTAACTTTTTAAAATAATGAGTGTTTATTGTTCAAAAGAACACCTAGTATTATTATTAACATAATAGTATATTATTATATTCGACATGTATTGTTGCTCGTTGGACCTTGTGTTAAGAATACCTCTCGTAATAAAAAATACTTACGAATACCAAACACTTAAAATATAACTAACTAGTGTGTGACCAAAAAACTATTTTTTTAATATCTCGATAAAAAAGGTTGTATCACCACTTTCCATCGACGTAAATTTGTTGAGATGTTTAGTGTTTATACAACAAGCTCCTCGAATCACTCATCGTCGTGCTGTACGTTTTAATATTAAACAAAATTCTTTAATTTTTGTTAAAAACAAACCATAATGGGTTTGGAGTCACCGAGCGACACCAATAATGACCGGCTGAGAATATGATTAAGATATATTGATTTTTTTGTAAAAATTTTTATGCAATGAAACATTTAAATAAATTATGATTTAAAATTTAAACGTTGTAGATTACATCAACGCATAGGTTTAATTTAGTATCTAGCGATTTATGAATCAAATGAAGTATTAGTTTCAAATATAAATGTAGAAAACAAAACTTAAAAATTTATCAAATAAAAAGTTATATTATTTCTTTATGTAATTATTTGTATAAAATTAAAAAAATATTTTATTAGGTATTATGTCTATTGTATACACTCTGATATTGATTATAGTATATATTATAATATAATAGATCGGATCATTAGCTTCAGTAATAATACTTTGGTACTTATTTGCTAATCTATATTAGAATTCAAAGATAAACGATTTTATTAAACCAATATTTATGTTAATATTTTATAATATTATCAACAAAATATGTAGGAAAACTTAACTGATAAAAAATAATTTATTCACTTTAATAAGAAGGCTAACTATGATTTACTGTTACCTAAAAAGTTATATTAAATAAAAATAAATACCATTCAACTATCTACTCATATAATAAATTAAAAAGTGTTTATTGATTGAATTATTTTTACAACTATTTAGATTTTTTTGTACAAATAATGGTACTGTTATATTACTGATATTTTAACTATACATCAAATTTTTAACATTTATTTATTATTACATATGACTGCATGAATGTAATAATTGTAATATTTACATAATATATTCGTGATTTTGATGAATTTCGAAAAAAATGAACTTTAAAAGCTTACCTACACAACAAATTTGTATTTTTATATTTTTGATATTTTGAATGAATATATTATAATAAGAGCAATTTATGAATGAACCGTTTAGAAAATATTCAATCTTTTTTAATCATAGGCATAAAACCTTAAATACCACTAAAATATAAGAACTATTTTTAAAATTATAAATGTATATATTATACATTAATTAATATTCATTATTTAATGAAAAATTCAAGCCTTTTATAGTTTTACAGTTATTTATTTTTAAATTACAAAAAAAAAATCAATTTTGTCACAAACTAGTTTTGTCTAAATATTCCCAACCTTTCCCCAATTTTTTTGAATGTTTTGAGAATTAACTGTAATAAAGTTAATTACTGATTTTTTACTTGAGTAAATAGAAACTGACAAAAATCAATTTATAAAAAGTTTATTCATATTATTATGAAAACAATAAACATAAACATTTTTAAAAAGAAGTACAAAATTAAATAATTTAATAATAATGTTTTAATCATATATATATGTACCACTATAGTAGTCTTTGAAGTTTTGTATGATAAGAAGAATATATTAATAAATTACGGTTAACTAACATAGTTAAAAAAATGGAAATTTTATGTATATAGAAATATACAATAACAGTAGTTTTAAATTGTTAAGAAAGAACTACAATGTATATGTACGTATAGACGTTTAGTCATAATCTTTGAACTCATAACCGAATACACCCACGTGTTTTATTTCTATTGTCAACCAAACTACTAAAGAGTTACAGATGGATGCTTTTTTTATACTGTATAATATATATATTTCGAAATAATTTAGCCGGGGGAAACATGATATTTAGTACAGACGAGACTCGATTACAAACACGTGAAAATCAAATAATTTAATAATTATAATAATTAAATAGAAAATAAATGTACTATATGAAAAGTTATGAAGGTAGATTTAGTGTTATTATAAATATATACTAATAAAGGATAAAATAAGGCGTAAGTATAATATTATTAAAGTCACATGTATGTATATTGTACAATTCTATATGAGTATACGCCATAGAATTATATGTATATTGTATACTTATACATAAAATATAACGTATACATTGGAGCGGAGGCGTGTGTTGACAAATGTTATAACTTATAACAATATATTATTATAATATGGTAGTTGATGTCAGTGACTTAAACAGCTGGATGCACAGTATTACTAAATAATAAGAAATAATACAGTCATTATTTTATGAATTTCACGACGTACAATATACCACACAGCAGCAAATGTACACTCGTTATGTCATTAATCATACAGATTTATATTTTTGAATGTGTGAGCATATTACACATACTAAATTTTTTAAATTTTTAAACCAAATCGATGAATTGGTTTATCGAAATACAATATAATATCTAATATTATAGACCTATAGTACTTAAAGAACACAGAACATTATATATCGCTGCATAATATGTTTTAAATGCCTAACCGTTTCTTATAATATAGTATAATATAGGTAATAGGTAATAGCTATAACTATACTGTTTGTTGTTCGTTCGGTATAACAATAACACCATATTGAAATACCTACAATATAGGTTGTAATCTTTGTATGATTATTATTACATATTATTTACATAATACATGGGTATACGAATATAAAATATTATAATGTTTACATGGATCTGAGTTTGGATAATAATAATCTAATAAATATAATAATATAATTGCCGATGAATAATGGTTTATTCCGTTTGAAAACTGTTTCGTTATTAAAATAGCAATGATAATTAATAATAAAACACAAGACTTACCATATAAAGTTGTGCGCGTAATAGTTTTACTTGTACTACATACAATATATAAATACGAGTATATATTATATTATCCAAACAGAATAATACATGGATTTATTTTGTTTAGGTTTTAGTGAAAAGTGCTTTTATAATACCTATTATTATGTCAACCATACGTGGTGCATGGCGGCTATACCCCAAGAACACGAACCGGTGGATATAACATCGGTGCGCAGACAGTTTTTATTCTCCTACGTTTCCGTGGCATTACTCCCACGTCGTAAATTATCTCGTTAATCGTATTTCCGTAACAATATTACTGTCGTTATTTTTGTTTTAATATTCATAATGATAACTACGTATCAATTTTTATTTGATTTTGTTTCAAAGAGCTCAATATTTTCTGTTGTTCATTTTTATTGTTTTATTTGTTTTGTAGGTTTTAAATGTAGAAAAATGGTTTGAATTAAGTGAAAGTTCGGTAATTGTATATTGGCCGAAAAAAAATACATATAGTGTATGGTTTTAACGATATTAAACTACTAAATAACTTATACAGCAAATAATAATAATTTAATTTTTCACTTAAAATCACCGTTTGAACCACCTTTCACGATTTGATGATTTTGCGATTCAACTACCTTGTATTACTACCTTGAAATTCGTTAAAAATCATAATTGGACGAAATATAAAATTTTAAATTGAAATTTCAGTAGATATGCTATATATTTTGATAATTATTGATGGTTAATACATAATAGTATACGCTAAAAATGTGTGGGACTAAATCCGATTTATAACTATGTTCTGCAAATGAAGTGGAATAAAAATCTTGGTATAAATATCTTGTCATAAAATGTCACTTGTTTCACGGTCCACGGTGTTTAAATTTTAAACACGCTCGTAAAAGTTTAAAAAAAGGATAAAGTTAAAATTATATTTTTCGTGGCAGATATAATTCAATAAGCTTATAACCTATTTAAGGGATTATAAGATGAACTTCTGATTATTTTTCCCAGAAATAATTTTTCTACTATTCGTGTAATCGTATTAATTGAATGTCGTGGGGGAGGGGTTATTTTATTTATAAAAGACATTGACAATTTGTATACAGTGTACACTAAATAATACAATAAGTAAACTAGTAAATAATTTTTACTAGATTTAAAAACGTGAGGGAAGAGAGCATTCATCCACACTACTTCCAAATGTGATTGTTAAAAATAAACGTATAGGTTATTTAATTTATTAATAATTATAATATTAGGTGGATATTGTTTTTTATTTTCGTTTTCGTCCGAATTATGTAACAATAAAAACGCAAGAAATGTATAAAAAAACCTATAGGTATTAATATGTATCGTTTACCATATACGTACAATTCGTAATTATTATTCCCTTCGTGGATTATAAATTAATAATTATCAATTATCATCATTATTATAACATTATTATTATTATTGTACGATATTATTTAACGATTATGACCTGCGACACCGCGTACGCCTGTACCTATACCTAAAGTTATAATAACACTATCCGTCTCGTTTCGTATCGTCGTCGACGGCGCGCGCGTTCCGCCTCGCCCAGCGTGCGACGTTGTCTAGCCCAACGGAGAGCCTCCGCGCAGCCAGCAGTGTTCATCCGACAGTCGATCCGAATGGTAGTGCTTACTTTGTCGCTCTGTCATTTCATCCGTCGCGATCCCCCTTTTTAGAATCGGTTTTAATTATTATTTTGACGTAATATTTTATTGGAATGTCCGAATTGGATTGACGTGCGCGTTGACGTTTTTAATTTTAACTTGTTCGCGGACAAATAAACTATGTTGTCCGTCATGAACGATTTGCCGGACGTACATCAGCAACCGCCCGTAAGTCCGGCGCACAGCACTGGCACGATTACCCGGAGGTTCAGCAAGGGATTTCAATCGTGTCTGAAAGGCGCTCGAGATGATTTTGATGATTTAAATGTCGATCAAGGTAAGAATAACAGGAATGTGGTATATAAATTATAATATCTTGGTATCGTTCGGTTCTACTTGGACTTTAAAGGCTTTTTTATAATATTAGTGTTTATTTCTCGGCCAAACCTTTTTTCTCGTCGCTTACTCCGAAAAAAGACGCATTTTGGAACTTTGGAAGGTCATCTAATTATTTATCTTCGATACTGATTGCTATACGTTCGCGCTGTCCCAAGTGAAAGTTTTCTTTGGTTCTTCTCCATATTTTATTAAAAAAAAATTTAAACTGAATCATCAGTGGAAATAGTTATGCCAGCCTCGTTTGTATTACACCAAGTTTTTCAATTAGTGGCTGTTGCTACTGTCCCCGTTGGAATCTTAAGGTTACTGCGTTTTATATGCTCGGCTGGGTGATTAATGATTATATTATGGGTTTCGACGGCGATTTAGACGGATTTTTGAGGTTACTCGGCTCAATCAGAGCGCGTATATAAACCGACGAAACAAACAACCGAGAAAGGTATGGTCGACAAAGAAAAGTGAAGAACATTATTAATTATTAGGGTATAATATATATATATATATATTTAGTATTATAATATAATATTTTTATAACTTAATAAATTTATATATTGAATTATTATATATCTGAATGTATTGTAGACTGTAATGGTGGCGCACGTTAATGTACTTGTATTATTATTAATGTGTTAGATAAGAGGGTTTTTGGACCAGATAACCGGAAGTTTTTAAATACGATAATCTGACGATGGTGGTAGACCGGAAACGGCTGGAGTTGTACTCGTTGTCAAACTGATCGTTTGTAAAGTTGATTTTTATATATTTTCTTCACTCGTCTGCGCAATTCTGCCATGTGGCTAAACGACGTTTTGTTTAATATAATTCCATGTAATCCAAGTAACTAGAATTTCGTATACCACATGTCTACACGTGTATCGTATATGTGAGTTATACACATATTCCGTCTTTTTAATTGTTGAATCGCCAACATAGTTCGCGACATGTGGTCGCAAAAGGATTCTAATTCGGCTACGAATTTAACCGATTTGTCAAAAACTTAAAACTTGCTCCTAAATAGAATGATACCATTGCGAATTATTTTTACCGTGATTTTTTAATATTATCCAAAATAAATAAATCACCTAAAAACAAATCTATACGTGTAATTACTGGGAAAAAAATAGTAAAAAATCTATTATAACATTAATTCGATGGTTATAAATCGTGATAATTATTGACAGACTGCCAATAAGTCGTTTTTCCTTGGTATTGTTATAAGTTTGTTATTATCTCAGTGAAAAAGATTATGAGTTAGATTTTAACTTCCAACGATGGTTGTTCAGAGGTATAGAATGAAAATATATTCAATACATCAGTTTTATGATGCATATTATTTAGTTATATTTAGTAATATTGTCAGCTCTATGTTATAATATGTAAATATTAATATAACATTACATATATAGTGTTACTCATTAGATAAATTCCTTAAATTTCCCTACAAGGTTAAATAATCGCTAATTGAAAACTATTATTATTTATTAACCATCAAATATTATAATACAAAACACGCAGTAGGTACCTACTTGAAAAATATTACCGAAATACATTTTGTAATATCCTGAACAAACGTTGTATACTATATAGGTATAAAAATATATAGAAATGTTAAGTATTAGATATATGTAACTGTATTCAGAAAAAAAGTTATTTTCTCATAAATGTAATCAAAACTTTAAAAAAAGTTATAATACTCGTTATTTTTAAATTACATTGTTATTTTCGTGTCTATTTCGTACAATATACATATATATTACATAGATAATAAATCCAAATCAAAAAATTCAAAATGAACGAGATTAATAAATGTAGTGACCAAATAATTACATATTCATGAGTTTTCGTATTTTTATTTTTCGGAAATCGTAGAACACGAGCTATAATATAAATATTAATTTATATCCAAATAAAATAAAAATGAACGCCCATGAATTAATGTAAATTAAACTGTGCCCTTGTTGTTTTCTTTTTTTCTCTATCGTCATGTGGGTCAAACGCATTTCGGCGCCCATTTCCGTTTACCTGTTTACCCGCTATCTATGCAAAACCGTATGCCATATGGTAATAAAATAATTGGCGCGTTTCCCAATTGGTGCGAAAAATTTTGATCAAAGCTACAAGGCATAGGCGACACCAGTAATACTCGATTTAAAAAATTACTGCGCGGACCGGTCCATTGTTTTGATTAGATTTTACCCGTCAAATACGTGTACTTTCCATGCGACTTTCTCCTATGTGACCAGTTCGTGTGCATTTTTTTATATGTATCGCGTATATTACAATATTATACGTGTTTGCGGGATTTTCAATGCAACCATGTATTGAGGTTTACTAGTCACTAAAAGTCAATAATATTTTATATATGTATATAGATAATTAAAAGTCACGGTTTCCATTTACACCGTTTCATCGATGATTGTAATGTTTTCTATTTTATTACTGTGTTTTAGTACTTGCCACTTTGTATATTCTATAACATATTTTTCTTTTTATCTTGTTCGAAATGCATTAAATAATAAGGTTTATATACAGGTATAAACTTTGTCCATCGCAAATTTAATAGTTTAAAACTTCATTGAAACTATACATTTATTGTATTGCAATTATATTTTACCAGTATAGGTAATCATTAATCAATATTTATCATGATTCATGATACATATGGATGACATACTCACATATGATCTGCATACTTCATAAAATTTTTATATAGATACATTTATTCTGTATTTATTCAATTGGTTTTAGGAATATTATCAACTCAATATCCAAATGCACCTAATATACACAAAAAGTAATTAAATTAAACATTTACAGTGGATAGAGTAATGAACTGACTTCATCCCTGTATGTATATACTATATAGTAATTATAATATTATATTATATCAATATATATACTATTATGTAATTACAAGTGCACATTAGAATAATTATAATTAATGTTCTATAGGGTACTATAATCCATTTTGGAAAATAATATAAGTTAACTTGTAATTAAATATGTATAATAATAAATTGTTAAATGTGGGATGGTTGAGTAGGTCATCCCTTTTTTAAATAATCTCTTTGATCTTCACTTGTGAGTCATTATAAAATTCATTTTGAATTAATTTCTAAGAATTTCAAATTATAAAAATATTAAGTTTTTTCAAATTATCATATTTTTATGCATTATGGCTACAAGGACAATATTTGTTTTTTTTAATGATAACAAAGATAGTTGCGTTCGGTGATAGGCATTGTTTGTTTTTCGAACCCGCCTCGGCAGCAATTAACTATAACGGCTCTGTAAAAATTTGGTACCTACATTATAATTAATTATTATACAAAGGTTACCCATATAATAGGCAATTTGACTGGGTTAGGGCGACACATCAAAGCTACTTACCACGACGACTGAGCCGCGTAGATATTGTACATATGTATTTATTACTTATAGTACATGTATTTACAATAATATACTTATACATATTTTTTGATATTGATATATTATAGTAAATGTTCACTCCACGTTTGTACAGATGTTGCTTTCATGCATATTCTCGTATGATATATGCATGTGTTATAATATTAGATATACAGTATGTTATTTATTGGAATGTCACTTTAAACCAAATTTTACTTGCACATAGCAATTATGCTAAGTAGTTCGTGTTAAACATTAATATTTTTAATTTAATTTTTTACACTAAAAAAATATTTTAATGAGAATTAAAAAATATGTTTTTTACTAGTATTCGCAGAATTTTAAAATAAAGTAGGTACAATATAATATATTCTATAAAAACAATATCATGTTACTGACAGGTCTGTGACCTTAAAATAACCCCTGCGAGCACGGCGCTTATAATATAATAATAATGGTACCTACCTATAACAATAACGAAAAATAACAACAGTCAACTCCTGACAACAATATAATAGCTATGCAACTATGGCCAGGAATAGTAGATTTCAACTGATGATTCGGCGTGATAAGACGGAAAATATAGATATTAGTTACAAGTCTTCGCGTATTGCCAATCGGTTTCTATCTTGGATTATTTCAGCAAATCTACTGCCCTACTGGCTTTACATACAATGAATATATTTTTAAAGAAAAACTCTTGTTTGGTACAGTAAAAAGACATAAAATATGAGCCATAGCTACGGGTATTTTTCAAAGTTTGAATACTCTTTGTCTTTTTGAGACAGTTTTCAAGTACTGAAACGTAAGCAAAGAAATCACCCGTTTCTAATAGAAACTCATGATAAATTTGTTTTATTGATTTGGTACGTCTGTCGCTTTCGAACTTCGTTTCCAACTGTGTATATATATATAGTGTATTCTGTTCAGATCTAAATCCGAAAGTTTAAAAAGGGATTCGAAGTAAGGGAAAATTCGATTGCATAATTACTATGCATTTACTATTGTCGTGCTCTGTACAACCATTGTATGTTGTATAATTGCTAAAAAAAATTTCAAGGTTTTGGTTCATTAGCCGTCGTCGGGGGAGTAGGGTCGATGCTAACGGATGGACGGACAACAGACGCGTACAATGTTAATTAGCTAGCCGAGGACGACCGCGTACGTGACAAACGCCTCGCCGGGACAACACCGATCGGGCGCGAGGGGCACTTTTTTAGGAGAATGTATGTACATATTATTATGCGCGTGTGCATGCTTTCAATAATTATTATCACTCGTTTGGTATGTGTCCATAATGATAGTGATAATCGTATTATGATATACGTAATCGTCCTCGTGAATTTTGATATTTTCAACGTGTTTCCAATTGTTTTCCGATGGACTAAAATATAATAATTTATAATATGTATTATTTATTTGTGTACTAGTTACAAAACACATCGCGCTTATACAATAACATTGGTGAGTTAGTTATACAATTGAGTATTTTCCGTCAAATAACTCAATACGACAATAATAATATTATGATGTAGGTGGACACTACACTGTGTATACTTTTAAAGAAAAAGGTTCCGATAATTTTTTTTGCCCCTATTTCGGGCTATTTTGCACAACACCAATTGATTAGTTGAAAAAAAACCTAGACACAACTATACACATATTATAGGGTTTGAAATTGTAATGTATATTTTTTTTTTACTATTTTATTCTGAGAACATTTCATCCCCAAGGTGGACTAGATATTACACCCTACGGTATTTTTAAAAATAGTAAAATACTTCTGGTTACATATCCTCTCCCTCCATGACATTACAGGCATGACCTAACGTAAATGTAATTTTAGCGTATCGCCATGATAATGTAGGTGTGAGTTATTAGATATTAGAGTGCAAATAATGTTTGACTGTAATTAAATATATATATATTTATTAAATAACAATGTACTTTACTGTATACACCGCAAGTAGTAATAATAATATTATCTGCTGTATTGTGAAAAATCGTCAATTGTTGCTGTCATCCGTATACGGATAAACGGTCTGTTGGTTTTGCTAATTGTCGAACCAGTATTTATGTCAAGTAGGACGTTGCATTTATATATAGGTTTGACGCGATTGCATATTTTCGAACAATATTCTACCTATGTAGGTACATGCATATTGTTATATAATATATTTTATATTTATACTCGTATGATTGTATTATTTTTTATTTTGGTCCTTTGATACGGTTTGTTGTGTCGTGCCTCATAATATGTATATAGTGAACGCCGAATGCGCGTCACTATATTATTTTACATACCTACGAAAATGGTTAGGCATCGACAGCGTTTCCATAAGCGGTTGATCGACTATATAAATAAATTATTATAATACAGTCAAGTCTCAATAACTTAAATATAAAAGGGAATAAAAAAAAAATTGACTTCAAAATGTTTCAAGTTGTATACCTTAAATACTTTTATCAAGGCACAAGAAAAAAATAATCAATTTATCGAGACTGGACTGTATATAGACATATTATAAGTATCATAATTTATATGTAATGTGCACGCGCTGTGCAAACAGGTGTGAAGTGCGAACTCGACAATACTTTGCCTTATTACTCCCAGTCCAGCACCTTATTTGGAGAAACCCAATCTATACAATGACAAATCAAATTTCAATTCTTAATTCTATTGATATTACTTTACTAATTATAATAATAATAGTGTGTCATTATAATTTTTCTGTTTAATATACTGTATAAATAAATAAATAAACCTAATAAGTAATAACTATATTAATAATTCATGTAGCAGTGTCGTACTGTCGTTGATAAATTATTACTCTACACCGACATCCGTACTACTTTTAGTAAGTATTATGCCCACTGCACTACTCAATTTATTCAAGTGTGCAGCAGTTATATAAGCTTATAAAGTTATAACTTGTAAGTCGTATCCATGCTGTCGCTGCGCCATAATTTTTTTTTTCCGACCGAACAATATCTCGAGTATACAAATAGTTATTACTATAGTTAGGACGACAACAATATTATCTTAAAACAACATTCTTGGTAATTTATCAAATTGCAGTTTATTATATATTTTCATTCAATAATAATAAACGATTATCGCGAAACATGCGTAATAAATATTAATTTATACATTGTCCATATTAGTTCGATTGCCATAAAATAATAATAGTAAAACTTATAATCCCATACGGTTTATTATGATTTTTGCATAATATTTAAATTTTACACGTTGGTGTAGCACATGTAGAATAATATTATGCATTAAATATAACGCTTGCAAGTTATAACTGCATTATTTGATCACCTTAATACGTTTTAGCCTAAATAGAGTTTAATACTGTCATTAGTCTATTATAGATCAATTCGTTTCATATTAATTATACTTTACCGTTATGATTAATATTATAATAGTTTCATTTTTTATACCATTTGACTTCTGCTCAAATTTAGAGTACTCGACCGAGTACAAATTAATCCGGTATGTATCTGTACTGATAACTGCGATAAGTAATCAGATGAACACGGTCACTTATTATTCATTATCGATCCTGGGTTTCTATCACCGTGAATCAACGCACTTACAGATTCGTTAGGCGGTATACTCTCGAAACAACCGCAGTGAACGAACCTGAACGGCTTTACGCGTAGGCGTATGATTATAACGGTAAAGAGTTAAGAATATGTTAGCGCGTATTAGATATTTGTCGTTTGAGAGTGTCATTGTACTCTACGTACGGGTGTATACGTTGTACGACTAGCAACAGGAGTACGCTGTGCGGCTTTTTTACGCATAAATAAAATAGTAATAATAAAAAACACGTGCCGGTTAGGGACAAAACACCGTAGCGGGTGGTGATGCAGTGCGAATTCTAAACTTAGAAACAGCTAGAGAAAATTTAATATACGCGAGCCATATAGTCCGCTGTTACACCCTCATACGCGTTTATAGGCGTAACGTGTACGACATTACGGTAAAATGTGCGTTTAAAAGTTAGTAAGTATTATTATAATACATAATATCGATTTTCTTGTGTGTGTGGCCCGCGTATTCTGCATTCGATATTATAATATAGGCTGCCTGGATACGCGATGACGGCGGTGAGTCACCTGGTCTATGAATAATATGTTGGGCGCTTTGAATTCGAATTTACACTGCGTGCGATCGACGACGGCACTCGCTAGCAGCAGCACAACAACACATCGCGTTACCAGCCGATTAGTTTAACCGTTCCGTACAGCGGTGTGTGTGTCGTTAACGTACGTATTTACGTCCACTCAATATTTTTTTTTTAGGTACTTGTGAATCTTCGACCGGAGAAACATCTGTTTCGTGTTTGCGTATATCGTATCTCAAGCTTTAATAGGTAATATTATCGTACAAATGCTTAGTCGTCGCCCATAACTAACTATACAGACTCGGTAACTCCAGTGCTCATAATATTGTCATTAAATTGGTCGTGATCTGACTACGTTTTTCTATTGTTTTATTCGAATTTTGGATGGCATTATTGAAAAACCGAAACTGTTCGGGTGCTCGAATGACAAATTTTATCGATTAATTTGTACAACAAGCGTGCTGCTAGGGCTTCGACGTCGTTTGAAATTATCATTTACTTAATTACCTATATATTGTGTTCATTAACTTTTTGAAACTAGGTGCGGCGATCTCTAGTGTTTTTAATTGTTTGTGAACGTTATACACACATATAAGTACGTTCTCGCATTTATTTAGAGAAATGTTTCTATTATACGAGTAGCGTGTAGGAAATAATAATAACGAGCCTATTATGTTATGCCATCGAGTATATTACACGCCTTGGTTTTTTTTTTTTTTTTTTTTATCTAAATTACCCGATAAAAGTTTTATAGGCAAACGAATCGATAGATGCGTAGGTATATAATAATAATAATAATAACTATTATTATTATTATTATTATTATTATTAGTATGATATCTATAAGCATAGCGACATGGTACAAGTGTATAATTAACTGCTATACAGTGATCTTAAAATTATTCAAATACTATGCCATCGACATCATAATATTACGTAGGTATTGAAAATAATTAATTGCGAACGCATTTTAACCATTTAATCGAATAAGTGTCTACTAGGAACTGCTGTCAAGATCATCAATGATAGGTGATTGATAGGCCACCAGCTAGCCTTTTTTTTATTTAACTTGATCAATCAGTCTATAAATATACTATTAAATTGTGTTTTTTAAGACAAAAGTCAAAACCTAAAATTGTATTAACTGATAGATTTCGTAGTGTGACAATTCAAAGTATGTGTTCTATATATTTCAAATCTTAAACATATTTTTGACTTGCAGGAGTAGTAAAAGACAAAAGTAGATCACTTACACCTGAATTGGCTGAATCCACAGTTGGTATTTGATTAACTAAACATTCGCATAGATTAAATATACGTATATTAATCTATGATCGTCGTAACTAATATAACATTAAAATATTATTTTTAAATAATTGTATTTATAGTTTTATAGAAAACTATATTATAATATTAATTGAAATTTTGTATTAAGTACTATTAACCGAAATTCACTACCAGCATAAATAACTGATTTGTATACGTAAACATTACACAGGTATAATATAATATTATGTATAAACCATAAATAATATGTGACATAAAATTTTTCTTATAGTTACATTTGGAATAACTTCGAAAATTTATATCCGATTACTATGATTTTTTATTTAAATTATTTAATGGAATCTTATCCATTGATTGTTACGAATTACGATCTAAGTACATACAATTTTGTGAACACGTCTGATAAAAGAATATTATTGAACTTCGGGAGTATAATTTAATAATTATTTGTTATCCTTTGTGGTTCTGTGTTATACGAGCTCTTTTATTGAATGATCTTAAATACTGTTATACTATATTCTTAAATGTTCTATGACTAACGAGTTATGAGATTACAATGAGTTAATTTACATTTAAGTGAATCATATTGTATTTATTTTATAGTAGGTACACGTTAATTATTATTTTAATTTGTTTTCAATGTTTATTTAGTCTTATGCTACAAGATTTATTTTTGTTGTGTTTGTTATTTAATAAATAAAACGCTGTTTTAGATCGTAGATGTACTTATTTTGATTAGTAACATTTCATTTTTTAGTACTCATAGAATAATTATTTAAAATGAAAAGCTTCAATCAAATCTCAAAAGCATTACAAAAAATAATACATAACTATGTGTAAAAACATTTTAAATTTGTAATATTTTACATAGCTGTAATTCACTTTAAATTATCAATAAAAGCATTTGCCATTTTCTAGATAATATTCTTACCTATAAATAATTTGTTAATAGGTAAATTGACTCTATTATTAAAGCTAACATCACAAAATGTGTTTTGTTGAACGTAAATTTGTTATGATGTACATTAGTAACAGAGACAACACGTGCAGGTATGACGTACTCTTAATGAATAAAAACATATATATTTATAAATTATACCAACTATGTTATATAAAATTTTTAATTACATTTTTAATTTATAGTGAGTTATTGACATTTTTGTTTAAAATGTATTTTTATTATTAAAGTGCATAACATATTTTTAATTTTAGAATGTGTATTTGTGTATGATTACTATCAAAAATCGTTATAATATGTATATGTACAGTATGTACACACTATATAAATACCTTTTAAAATATGTTTCAATGTTATTCCTATTCCGTTTAAATCAGAAAAATAATTATTAATCTATTTCTAATTTTCTGGAAACTGATTATTTTTCTGAATTTCACTAACAACATTATTAAATTAAGAAATTATAAATAGAACGGACCAAGCCTATTGAATAAGAATTTTATTGTAAAATTATGAGTTAATCTAAGCCCTAGGGTATAATATTAAACCAATCTGTATTTTCAATTTTAATAAAATCACCTAATTGGCCTAGTCATATTGCCTGGACGGCTGGACATATCATATAAACTGACGTATGTATTACATAACTACTAATTTCTATTCAATCAAAACCGTATCTGTGCATCATACCATTCATACCCTACCATTTTACTTCTTACACTTACATTTTTATGCATTTTATGAAATTAAGAAATCACATAACGTCGAAAAGTGTTGACCATACTTATTAAAACGCTGTCGAGACATGATAATATGAAAATAGTCAATTCAAATAAAATACCTACCTAATGAAGTTATCGCACTATTTTTTTTCGTCTTGAATTTAAGTTATATTATAATACTATCCCTGAAACTGTCACAACTGACACAAAAAAAAAAAATAAGGCCAGCGTTCAAAATTGTATTAAATACGGTCCAGAATCTAGATATTCAAAAGCTCAAGTTTTGCTTTGGCTAAAAATAGGTCAAAGTTGTATAATATTAGCCGCAGACAATTTATTTTTGGAACAAATATTATCCACCCGGATAACTAAACGAGATTTTACAGATTAGGCGAAATGTACGATGAAAAATTATATTAATAACGTCGTCAGAGAGTAGTAGATAATAGGTATAGTAGTAATACAGTATGATATATTCGTGCCTTCAGTAGCCCGTGTGGTCGCGGTGTACGTGTACTCCGTCCTCTCATTTGTCGTACGCAGACGTGCACGTTATAATATTTATTATAATATTATATAATATTTAATCAATGAATTAACTTACAACAGTTATAACCAACCTCGACGAACGACGGCCGTACCGGAAATCGATTAAATGTCTAAAATACTTCTGTTTTGTAATAAATTTAACTAATATAATATATAATACAAATGTATTGGGCATATAGCTCATATCAAAAATAAACTTGCATGGGCAGTATTAATGTGTGTACTGTGTATATATTGTGTGATATGTATACGAATATTTTCTTTTGTCTCAATTCGTGGTATTTGAGGTATTCTACTCGAAATCTCACGAAATGTTAATTAATAATTATATTATATTTCTGTTATGAAATTTTCGTCATTATTCAACTTTGATGTAAAGACAGTTTCTATGGTTCCAATTAAAAAAAAATAATAATAATAGTAGTAATGAATTAGAACTAAAATAATAATACGGCTTGACCTTAACATTATCATATGTGTTTATTATAATATTAATATAACCTTCTTAGTTCCTAATATCATTAGGAATATTATTATTATTTAAATTAAAACATTCGTGTATTTAGTAATTATTACTCGAGTGCTCAAAAACGACTACATAATATTGCATTGCGTAATACGTAATTATTTTAGGTATTCTAGTTGTAGACATCGTGTTAAAACAGTGACAACACGCAAAATTCCCCTTAGGTTGCCACAGTTATCTCAAATACAATAATAAACGCTTTCTAGTTTAAAATTTATATTTTATATCCTATCCACTGCGAATCTCTCGTTATAGCTATACGTCTAAAAATGGTTAAATGCAATGACGGCTAAGCGGTGTGGGCATCACCGGGTTTCTGTTACTCCTCCGCGCCAATTCCGACGGAAACGACAAAATATATAAAAAAATAAGTAAAGAGTATTGCTCTGTGTCCACGTAGTTTAATAACGGTGACGAGTTTTGAAAACAGTACGAATATAATATGTAATTTACACACGATCGCTTCTTTGCCACTTGTATTATTATTGTTGTCTAAACAAAAACGCTTTTTAAGCACGGAAATTACAATTGCGGAGAACGCGTAGCAATAATCAGCTGAAATACGGTTTTTACTTTAGTTGGACTTAGGCCAACTCCTCTTCGTAGCGTCGTATTGAGTAGGGAGAGACTTCTAATTATAAGTACAATGAAAATAATAAAAGCCGTTTCCGAGATTGATGATAGAGCGTAATATGTATAATACAGTAGTTGTGGTGTACACTGCGCATGCACGTGGAGGGATACGAGAACGATAGCGTTTCGAAACCGGAAGAACAATGGCCAGATACAGTGCTCGATCTGTACTCATTATCTTCGCTGTATCGCCCGTCGACAGAAGACCGGGTTGTCATTTTCTTCTTATTATTATTATTGGTACGCGTCTTAACGGTAAATGGCCGTGTGCTAGGAAAAGATTAAATTTAGAAACCAAAAACAGATGTGTGATTTTAACAGCAAAGAGAATTACGGTGGCGGAATGGGTGGCCCGGTTTGTATAATATTATTATAATAAGGGATCGTAAGAGCCGCCGACTACTGCACCATGCGGGCTAAAACCGTAGTCGAACGGATCCGGTGCGGGGCGGAGGAGGATTTCGGTGTATATAGTTTCATCGTCGAGGACCGTCGAGTGTACGGGTACATACAATATACAGCCGCGAGCAACATGTTAAATTTTCTCCACATTATACTTATGACGCCGCCGTTGTTGTTGACACGTCTTGTTTGTAGTGTTGTGGTAGTCGGTGGTTAAATCAAGAACGTGTGTTGGTCAAAAAACAACGATTTTTGATGTTTCTGGGAAAATTTTTTTCACACTACACAGTTTATAGCACCCTTCTTTCAATACTTTGTATAGTTTATACCTAGCACTTAAAAATACATTTAATTCTACTAAAGTGAATCCGTCAGAAGTGGTAGCAGCTGTATACCGTCGTAACAAAATAAATGAATGATCAATTTGAAATCAACCAACCGAATAAAGAAATAATGATTGTAATAAAACTAAAAATAATTGTTTTATTGGAAAATTTTATTAATGTACGTTGCTGTCTTGTTGGTAAAAACTGAGTAATTTTTCATTGATTCGTGATGTTATCGCACAACCATTTCATACATTATATAGTTGAGAAAAAGTGCCGTTGTTGTCTGAGTTGAATATTTTTTGTCTCGATGTCCGACTACGACTATTCTAGTAGGTAAAATATTATTGTCATTATTTCCAATCGGCTTTTTCTTGAGTTGATGATAAATGTAATGTCTGTATGCTTGGCAGCCGTTAACAACAATATTAATGATCGTTTACCAGCATTTAACGATTGCGGATGTTGAGCTAATTTTAAACAATATCGATTAAGAATCGCAGTTACTTTTGTACGTTATATAGTTTATTAATGTTTGAAAATTATAATGGACTGTGCTGTAAAAGTGTAAACATGAGAAATATTATATTATAAGAACAACGTTGTGCTTGGAACCGTTTCAACATTAAAATAAGACGATTCCGATGCCGTGACCGTTTGAATAATGGCTGTAATCTTTTATTAAACTCGGAGCTTTTAAAATCTAAATTTGAACTCGTTCATAAATTTCACGTTCGCGGTTCCTCCGAGATGGTATATGGTATATACTACTCGTATTATGTACCGCTTTTCACCATGTCCTGCTGTAGCTATAATAATGTAATAAACGACTATTCGAATTATGTTGAAAGAAAATTTGTGAACGTGATAAATTTTCGACCACAATCTCGTAGGTATATACTTTATGTAGTGAGACTACTGAGACTTATTTTCCGCGCGGTAAACGTTGTCGACATGTGTTTTGGTGTGGACATGCTTTTATAAAAAATAGCCATAATTTTTCGTTTTATTATAAATCTGTCGGGACACGACAGTACACGACTAACGTGTGAGTTCAGTCGCGTGTCGTAAAGATTAAAATTATAATACACATATTTCAACAAAACGCAAATAAATATTACAAAAGCGTATAATAAAAGATTTTTGTAGATATGTCGCATGTTTATTTCGTCGGTACACCGTGGCAACACTCAGATGTCGTGCAAATGTTTTATAGTCTCGTGTAACCTACTGTACTGATCACATTCGTCTATGAACCACACACTCACAATCCATATAATAGAAACTCGTGTTGCGTCGAATCGGTGTGTATATTGTGTTGTGTAGAACAAAACACTGTGGTGCTTGCTCGGGTCTCGCAAATGTTAGTGAGTTTTTTTGTTCACAATTGATTTATTTGTGAATTCGACGATTTATACACACTGCCGTGTATTGGATAACACTATAACAGTAATAGAACAAAAAAAAAAACCTTAAGCTGCTATAATAATAATTGATAGGCACGCGGGAAACCGTATAAGTGCGGCAGTCGTTGCCGCCGTCTCGATATATCATTACATTGTGCCATATAAGCCGGGCTAACGGCGGTGTTGAATTCCTATGTATACATAACCATTGTTCGGATGAGAAGTTGCGTGTGTTCGGATTACTGTTGAAAATAATAATAACCATAGAGTTACCTAGAAAAATAAATAAAATGTTCACAGAATTTAGAAACGTAGCGTGTATTTAAGTTGCATTGTGTAAACGCTTCCGCAGTTCCGCCATATACGACGACAGTAACACACACATCCTTGCCAGTGACCTAATGTGTGCGTGTGTGGTTTAGTGGTTGTGCGTTTATTTTCTTCCATTAATCATTCCATCGACCTTGACAGTTGTAATAAACCACGGTTCGTTTAATTGGAACAGTGAAAAAATTTCAACTTCACATCTTTCCGGCCTTCATCATCGTTACATACAGCGACTTGTCATTTTATGATTTCGTCTATACACGTTGCAGCACCTTCACTATTCGAGCGTAAGTTCCTAACGATCCGCCGACGAACAAAAACTTTCCTCAAAACCCGGTTAAGAATAGTTAATCGCGTAACCATGGTGTGTATGCGTCGTATATGCAAGAAAAAAAATGAAAAAAATATATATTAATACGATACCGCCATTAATAATATAATATATTTTGTATATTACTAAAAACAAAACGTGAAACAATTTTACTCGACCGCGGTGGTGATGGTCTGTGAGAGGTCGTTTGCCGCAGTCTAATTGTTTTAGTCCGATTTGAACCTCCGTTTTCACGTCGTCTGCTCTGAGTTCAACCGCCCCCACCGCCGCACCCCAAGATCGGCGAAAAATCCGATTTATATTTATTTCGTGTATATATATATATATATACTGTCGCCATATACATTTTCGATGTGTGCTGACACTCGACAGGGTCAAGAAACTTCATTGTTCTATTAGTCATGGTCAGAGCAGTGTCTTTTATCACGATTCTATCATCCTACGCTGGAGATAAAAACTCATCTTAATCACAACAAGCTCGATTACTATGTCTACGTATATATACACTCGTATAAGCACTATTTTTATATTTGGCGCCCATTATCGAAGCTTGTCATAATATATACAAAAAATTATTGTATATACATGTATATAGTCTGTCTCAGCGTCGCCAGGTCCTAATGTCCGACATATATATGTATATGTATTGTATACGTATAAAAACAACAATATCTCATTATGAGACTTGTATTGAAATGAATGCATTATCGCATTATACGCCCGCGATAATCATGAACAAAAACAATAACAATCGAAAAAAAAGTCGTTGCGGTCCCACCCTCCTCCTGTCACAATAATTCCGCTGTGCAGGTCTCGGCTGCTGTGTGTACCACCAGGTACCTGCAGCAATTGTTGTGTTTAACTTGCGTCGTTTTAAAATTAAAGACAATATTATAGAGATGGGTTCTTTGCCGCCGCCACCACGTAGTTTATAATTTTATATACTACTGCTGATACGCCATAATAATATTATAATACGCAATGTGTATAATGTGAACGATGTTGCGAAATAATCGTCCGACCGTTTTTCGGGTGCAGTGGGAAGAGCTAATTCGATTTGTCACGCCCGCCGGAAAGGTTTTAAAAGTTTTCATGATTCGCACTGTTGGCTTGCCCGATCATATATTTAGTATTAATTTATTTTATGTATTTTTTATCGTAAAAAAAACTCCTCGCGGGAGTGCGTAATGTTTATAACAATGTACACGTATATGTGTATACGTATATGTATATATCGATAACAACATGCACACGGGGCGTAAAAACAAATCGAACACGATCGTTGTTATACAAAACTATACGATTTGTATTTATTTTTATTGGTTCGTTAATTTTACATGCGGTTGTAGAACATTAGTCGTTTTTATTAGTACATATTATGGTACAGAAAACATGCAGGTCTTTTATATTTTTCTTTTTTAACACCCTTTCGACCTACTTTTAGATAACGATCGTAGTAGATACTAATTACTAGTGCAGATTTTACAAAAGGATTTTTCGAAAAAGATATTGGTGATAGAGCACTAAAAGTTTCACATTTAATGTGGAAAATATGAAATGCGAAAGATTAATAATTTCAGATGGTATGGACGATTTTCTAAAAATATATTTGTTAGCCATTGCTGAATTTTGTAAAACACACATGTAACTACGTTTTGGGACGATACATTTTTTTTATATTACCACATAATTGTATGTATATGTACAGAATAAGACGCTGTACATTTCGCACGACTTCTGTTTTCCATCAAATTAACGGGCGCTTTCGCCAATTCACACGTCGCGTAGGTGTGTTACGCTTTCGATTGTGTACTTATGCCGTGTGAATATATTTTGAATTACGTAGTTGTCGAAACAAAACACGACTTTATTATATTATCCAGTTTACGTAAACCTTAAATGACTTTATTAATGACTTTTAGGCTAGTGTTTTGTTGAATTTAAGGGTATAATATTTCGACGTATTTCGAAAGTTCACTATGTATATCATCAGAATAGACACGTGGCATATTACAAGGCGGTCGATTTCTGATGTAATTGATGTAGAAAATTATAAATTATATACAAAATAAATAAACATCAAAGTATCAAATTATGTAAAGTAAATTTGTATTTAAATTGTATATTTCTATATGTAAAGAAACCTATATACGGTCATAGTTTTTTTAAATTTTTTATTGTACCTATATTATATAATAAATAAAGATCTGAGAATGTGAGGTAAACGTCAAGTTAATTAATTTGATATATTTACTTTGAACAACTATTATTATTAGTGCCTACGTATGTTGTATAATGTAGGTATTATATTATGTTTATGTTATTTATTAAAAATGTCTTTTATATGAAATATCATAAATTCATATCTAATACGAATGAGATAATCTAACTATTTAATTATCTCGTTTTTGAATCATATGCGCGCAATCGATGTAAGTATAAATTATACAGCCAAGCCCCTAGTCTCATTTTTAAAAACTAAAGAGAAGCATATAATACAAATTATATGTATGAGTATGAAATATTTTGTAATAAATCTTATTTCCATAATTTTCTGCCAGAAAAAAACAGCGAAGGTTACAGACGTACATAATGACTTCAATTTTTCACATGAGACAGACGACACACTAATCTGTGCAATAACAGACAGTTTTGTGTACAAATCCTTAATATTTTTAGGTAGCTATTATTATTATTTTAATTAGTATTAGTTTACTCTTAAAAAGATTATGTCATACTATCGCAAGTATAATATATAACATTATCGTTATGGCTTGAAACGGACTTATTATTGCACTTATTAAGAATCTCGTGTGAAAATATATAGGTATTCTTCACATGTCTTTCGGGATTCTTAAAATTTATTTCTGCCATTTGTTACGCAACGACCAAGAATATTACTGAAACGTGAGGCGGAGCCTTTAAAAATGAATTAAACATAATATTATATTTAAATTATTAAATTTAAATTGTTCTCAATATTTCATTGTAATGGTCTTATATAACAAACCCTTTGAAAACGGGGCGTGGCCGTGGCGATGACATCTCCTTAAATACGTGACTGTACTTTTGATTTATTTGGTATTTGCACATAAAAAATGTACCGCATATTGCGAAATTGCATTCATTATTATATTTATATCATGTACTAGAGCATACATTTTTCATTATACGAATGTTGAGAATGATTTATTCATTTGGAGAACATTTTACTTGGTGTTCGAAAAATATTACAATCACTCGGATTTTCAACTATTTTAAAGTTAACGTTTCTATTTAACAATATTTTTGTCCTGTTTGTTTTTTTTCTTTGGAACAGTTCGTGTTATAGATCCAACGTCTATAGCCAAGTAAGTCATCCTCCTAATAGTTACGCTGAATACTTGGCCCGCGACTATTTTTCTTAGGTATTTCAATGCCAATTAATAGTCTGTTGCGTTTTAGTTATGTAGTATATCGGTCGATAAAATATTAAAATTATGATATATATTATATTATAATCGCTGTTTTTCCTCCTATCACGCGAGGTTTGGATCACATTATCCCCCCCCCCCCCCAACTCAGGGTCAAACATACGAAATTCAATAATATTTTTGCATTGAATACATTAATTATTACATTCGTAGGTAATTTTCCACAAATTTAACGAAGGTGACCACAACTACACATATGCGACTGTAGCGATCTCTGGCCCGTTTGCTTACACGCTGTTACCGTCGTCGTGTCGTCTAATGAGTCCGGTAGATGGCGCATACAGTTTGTCGATTATCAATCCTAGCGAATAATGTAATTAATCCTCTACTGCAGTTATATTATAAATCTCGGTCGATTCAATTCGTACGATTTATATAATGTTTTAATCGTGAACCTATTTTAAAATAAAAATACATATCATCAAACGGAATACATCACACAAACACATACGCCTAAACGAGATGTTGTTCGTAGAAACGAAAAAAAAACATTAACCTATAACGCGTTTTCATGTTTATTTAGGCTAATTGAAACTAGAATAATTGCTACTAGAATAGTAGAATCGTGCGTGCACATACATGACATCCTCACGAGTGTGCGGACACAATATATCAGATATTATTATCTTATCTACTACTTCCTCCTCGAACATAGCCACACACATTCGCTAACAAATAACCCGGATAAAAACTCATATACGTATATTAAAGAATGGATAGGCTACGTTGATAAAATAGAGGTACGCGTAACCGATCGGAATAAAGAGAAAAACTATTTTTTATCCACGTCTCTCATTTAGGTGAGGTATTTTTCATAAATTCTATTATTCTGATTGAATGTCTTGTGACTGTCATACTCTATAAATTTAAAACATCCCTTTATGTTAGTTTCCGTATGATGAGTTTGAAGGCCTATCCATAACTTTTTAATATAATAATATCTTATATTATGTAAAAACGTAGAATACGTTGTCTAATAAAAAAAAAAAAAAAAAATTACGTTTGTTTCATTTATTAGCGCATAAAATACAAAATGAACAAACGCAAACTCTCTCGCATGTGTATAATTTAAACACACGCGTATGCTTACACAGTAGCCGCCCAAGTATACTTATCAGTAATCATACCTATACCGTATAATAATAATAATAATACACTACAAGTGCATTTGACGACGACTTGTTCAGGACCGTTGAAGTGGGCTAGTCGTGCACGAACATTGTACCTACTAGTACACTTATCGTTTCTCTGTTCCTATATCTATCTGCTGTGTTTATATATTATATTATTCTCTATAGTATGTAACACACTGCGCCATATTATGATCAGGTGCTCCATGTGTAGTAGTTTATTGGTTTGGTTTGTTATGTTCATAAACTTGTAGTTTGTAATATAAACTAATTGGTTTATACTGTTTATAGATCTATACCTACTCTATATGGTTGTGTCATGTTGAACAATATAATATTATAACACATAATAATATATCGACGATCGACGTGACAACTTTAAAGGATTCAATGGAATTAAAATTAATTAATTACATTTTTGTTTCATTAGCTTAGAAGTATAATGACATGCATTCATTGAATAAACTAAAACGTGATTGGTTTTTTGAGAAAATATATATAAACAGTAGTTGACCTAGTTCTGCACTCGGGGATATTAAAATTAATACAATTTAATGGTTCAGAACAATACATGAGTAACCATTAAAAAGTTCAAATATACATTTTATGTATACAATTTATTTTATTTCATTCTGATAAACATTTTTGTAAGAACTTCAACTCCATTCGATTACAACGATTGCGTCTGTTGGCCATCGTACCTTTCAAAAGCTACAACAGTATGGCGACATAAAGCCACTATCCTGCACACCATACTAATATCTTGAGTTCTCGACTGAGGTGAGCGAAGCGAAACGAGTGTCCAGCGTCCGGTCTTGGCGGTATCCTGTCCGGTTTTTTGTTTCTTTCATCCGTGTAACGATCCGCCAATTGTAAACTTGTAAACGGCCCCTACAAGGCGGGATAGGAACACCGTGTGAAGTTATACGGTCTGATGAGTTATATCGTACACTTGCGGATGACTAGGAACCGCAAATCGAATATATTGTTTTGAACCGGAACCATTGATCCGTATTTATATACCAGTCAGACCGCAATAACCCAGTACACACGCACAAGCGCGCGCGTTCGCATATACAAACTTTGTATTTGTCTAATTCACTGGAAGGAACGGACAAAAAATAATAATAATAACCCGTTCGCAGGCGTGACTTCTCCAGGTCCGCGTGTTTCCAAAACCTTTGACCTTATACAATAATATAAAAAAGTGAACGCATTATTAGCTTGTGGTAACACACACACACACACATGTATATACATAATATATGCGAATAGATTAAATATGATATTATTATTATTATGTATTTGTAATCGAAATTATCTCATTGTGTGAATATAGTTTTGTATAATATATAATAATTGGTAATGATAACAATATTGCCCCATATTTATACGCACGACGGCCGCGTGCTTACCCTTGAACAAGTTTTGCTCGAATCGAATAAATCCCTCTCGCGCAATAATTCTATGCTCCCGACAACTAATATCTTATGTATAATATTATATCTACCTAATATATACATACACAATATTAAATACGAATTATATACTTTGACCGCGTGACGTTGTTTGCCCGAAATCGATTATCTATCTAATTTTATATGCGCATTTACCTATTTACAGTACCTATTTACAGGTGCAGTAGCGGACACGATATTATTATTGCGTATATGCAGCGTTATTATATTACATCGTCAAGTCTTATTATTGAGTCCGGCGGTAAAGAGATTTTGAATTAAATAAATACATTATTCACGGATTTTCGTATACGGTCTGCGAGGGGAGGAGAACAAAGTTTTATTATATTTTTACCAATCCCGTTACGGATCTAATATTAACCTAGTCACGTATATATCGTCGTCGGGTATGTACCTAAAGGCGGAACCGAATCAGACATTTTTTCGTTTTGCACGACCGACATGCCCCGAAAAGTTTCAAAACTTTTGTAGAAATGTATATGTGCACAGACGACCATACTCGTTATACAAATAAAACATGTAAACATCGTAGAGAGTATACGCTGCCGCCGGCCTGTTAGAGAGGTCGGGTTGATTGCACGAAAAAAAAACGTACGTGGGTACTTAATGTAGTATTTTCTCGGTTTTATTATTTTAAAACTCGTAAATGAAATTATAATACTGGGTGTCTGGGTATACTATAAAATTATTTAAATACTGGTAATTATTTTCATAGCGAATTACGTATTATATGGCTTTAATAGTATGCCAATGTATGCCATATGTCAATGTATATAATACCGATAACAGCGATAACTTTTTATCGAGTCGGTGAATAGTATAAAAAAAATGGATGACTAGTAAAGGAGTAACAGTAGTGTTCGGAGGGGGGCAACTTTATGGTTTAAATCGTTAAATATAGGTTAAATAATAAATGTATGCTAAGAAATATCTATAGTAGAGAGCCTTCCTATTGCAGAATACACGCCCCACTCCTCATGGCTCTTACCGTTACGGAGTGTAGAGTCGCTAATTTTGTTTTCACCGAGTGTTAGGAACAGCCACAATATAATAATAATATTATTGTTATTATTGTGGTGATCTCCCGCCAGTTAAACAAATTAAAAAATACAGTGCAATGACATCGTCGTCACCATCTGTAGCAGTTTTTCTAGTCGTCATAATGTTGTATAATATATTAATTATAATTGTATTAATATTTAGGTATTAAAGTTTCTTCGAGGTATACCGTTTTTTACCGAAATCGATTATTTCATTCTTATCCACAGAAGAATTTTATTTGCTACGTTTTGTTTCGTACCCCTTAAAAGTTAACTATGTCTATAAAATGTATAAAAGTACCTACTGAATGATGTTTACCTCACATCATAAAAAAAAATAATAATTAAAACATACAATTTTAAAAACACGACTACATTTACATAAAATAATTAATTAGAGACTAATAATGATTTTTTAACTACTATATTTTTAGAACTGTTGTTCAATAATACTAGGCATGTGTAATTTACAGTAAACGAAATTTCTAATTAAATTATGGAATTATAATAAATGTGTATACTGTATGTATATTATTTATAAAATATAACATAACAAAAATATTTTACTATATCTACACAGGTTACAAGTAGTAACTTACAACAAATTTGAAGTAGAACAAAAATTATTGTGTGAAATATACTTGCCATTAAATTAAAGTTTAAAGTACTTTTAAAGTGGTTATCAAAATGTATGAAACGATAAAATTTAATAAATAAAATCCTTATTTTGTGGTGAAATACAACTCCAACTTTATTTCATGTAGACGAAAATAGCAGATGTGTCTGTTTCTAATGTTCATCTAGATAAATATTTTATATTTTATTTTGTGGCCGTTGACTTTTCATCTATAGCGAATTGCTGTTTGTACTGTGTTCCATACAGTCCTAACTATACATACTGTAAAATATCATATTGTGGTACAAAACGAGCGCGTTTCCGGTCGTGTGTCCCGTATATATATTATAATATAATATTACACTCGACACAATCTTACGACGTTCAGGACTCCTCCTCATTCTGCCAAAAAAGGATCTAGCACTGGAATATTGTTTATGTCCGTATAATAATAATGTACAAAAATTCAATATGACATTGTGTACTACGTAAACGACGATGTAACGCTTTTCTTCTTTTTGTTTTTTAATGCCTGTTTCGACTTTCGAGTATAATACCGATAATCATATAATATAACCTCGCAGTGTCAATCGAATCAACGCATTTTTTATGGTAATATAATGTGTTGTCAGTGCTTACAATTCCAATAATTTACATTTTTTAATGCATTGCACTATTCACGTTTATTATTATAGACATTTATTCTCCAATGCAATTATAATTGACGATAAAATAAGGGAAAAAATACTCCTCGTCGTTGATCATGATTATACCATATAAAATAATATATTATTGTCTTTATAGTTATACTGTTCATTAAATATAATAACGTGTAATTCAAGTTATTCAACGTTATTTCACGCTCTCAGCATAATAATAACATAATAATATGCATTATGGGTTCATCGGTTTACTGGGGTTTTTGTGGAGTTCGCACACCCGTTTCGTTTTCATTGTCGGTAGAGGTGATGGCGGATATTTTAAGAAATAATTTTGACTGGTAAGAAAACCAACCCCCTTCATATTGCATCATCACGCAGCGTCGTTGGATGTGATAGCGGAAACCATAGTAATTATATTATATTATATTATACAGCAAACACGTGATGCCGTAAAATATAAATACGTGTTATAATGTATAATGTTATGATTTTAAAGACCGTGTATTCAAATCTTTTCTCATAATTATTTGTCGGCAAGTGCTTACAGTCCTTTTTTGTTATCTCCATAATATATATATAGATATGTTATATTTTATAGTCGTTGGGGGACTAGTGATTTGGAAATCGGATACGCACGGGTGCCCTCCAGTCTCGGGACGCGTCCTGCAGTCCTCCGTACGTAAAATTCGGACAAGCTCCAATACAAACATACTCATCCCTCTGAAACTTTTTTTCCAAACCGACAAAATAAGAAATATGCAGATGTACTGTATCGAATTCTGTAATTTATTTCGATTATTTATTCACACTAACGGGTATGTCGAGATCACCAAGCGTCGATAAACGACCGCCGATTGAAATAATATATTCGGTTCGATTAAACTTTAGAACTAGAATCGAAACGAAATAGACAATTATAATATACATATATATATATATATTATTAATAATTAATGTCAATAGTACGAGCGAGCGATGACAACGGTTTCGATCGTGTAATTTATTGCTATTGTTTAGCATTATTTCGTATAAACAATAATTATTAGAGGTATTGCGTTATATCAAAGTAATAGCATAAATTATAGAAGGTAAAGGTAGTTAAATTCTCCATAGGACTACATAGTACATTAGCTCGTGGCAGTCCTTTATGTATACTATTTATATACTTATATCTGTTGAATGATTACAAATGAATGCGAATGACTTGGACTTATCGGTATCATAATATTTCCCGGTATGGCGGTAATATCGTTCTGTTCGTCCGTCTGGCTGTTACCTGTTATTTGAATTTAAAAAAAACCATAAAAAAGCATTGTAAAATACAATGGAGTGTTGTTAAAAATAGGCGCCAAGTCAAGAAAAAAAACATAATTTTAAACAACTAGTAAACGTGTAAAATCTGAGTAATCTGACTACGCGAACCTGTGTTTGTCTTTGTAACTATTGTCGTATTTAAATATTAACAGTTGGTCAAGGACGAACTATTATTTTATATTTATTATGTTTTCATGACGCTACATATTTTATCATCTTCGATATAATGTTGTGTATTCGTTCAGTGTTTTTGTGATATTTAATTATTCAATATTTTATAATTATTTTGATAAAATATATTCCTCATAAGTCATAATATTAATATTATTTTGTTGATCTTGCTTGTATTAGTGCACCCGTTATTTGCCTCTATCGGTGTGATTATTTTATACTTTGTTTCTCATACCAATACCATGATGTTAATTAGTTAGTTTAAATTTATTTTTAACATTGGCCTTATACGTCGTAATAAACGTGTCAACAACATTAATTTAATAAACGCGTTTAAATAGCTAAAAATGTAAATGTAGTATTTAACTGTTTAATATTGTAACTGTTATAATACCTATGTGACTACTTATAACAATTATTTAAATGTGCAATAGGTTTTTGTCTGTCAGTTTTGGTCGATCAGCTGTCTAAAATGTATTTTTTTACCCACAAATAGATGTTTAAAAAATGTGAATTAATTATGCCGTGGATAGTAGAACACAGTTTATTAAAATATTCTTCGGTTGTCTTATCGATGTTAAGTTAACACGCTTAAAAAACCCGAAAAAAATTGTTTAAAAAAAAAAGTAGCACAGACTTGTGATAATATTCAGGTATTATACCTTTAGTTGTTTAAATCGATTAGTCTTTTGTCCCGGCCATTCCAATGAGTCGACGAGTTCAATTTAACATGTGACGATTCACAAACAGCATTATTATAATTTTTTTGCTTCATTCGTATCGATAAAACACTAACTTATTCGTATCATATTATTTTCATAATATATTATTAAAATTTACTTATTTATATTTATGTATTTGAATATTTCTATGAACCTATTCTTAATCCTTTTATTGATTGTTGTTAAATATTCAGATACTCTATTTTTAAGCGATTGTTAATTTTTTATGTGATGCATTCTTGTACAAAATGTCACACAAACTGAGTCAAGTTTAACGTTGATTTTTAATGCACATTATTTAATTATTTATTTTATTTCCATGTTTATAGTATTACTTTTTAACGATCTATTTGGTGTTTGTCTTCATTTTTTTTTTAAAAAAACCTTCGGTTTTAACAATTCCCAATAGCGATTGCACGACCAACTGCCTCCCAACGTTGTTGTTGTCATTCCAGTCAGCACATGTAAGCACGTACACGCGTACTCATGAGATATATATTTATTATATTTTATTGACTAAACTACCAGAGCTATAAATCAAATTCGGTTCTGCAGAAAACGACATTACTCAGAAAATAAGATCCATTAGCAGTCGTATAAATGTCGTTGTCTCGTATACCGTATTGTGTGTAATGTGTATAATATATAATATATATAATCCGAAGAATGAGCAATTTCTTCGGTTGCTATATAATGCGTATAATATACTTTTGTTCGTTTATGCTAGACAGTAATGCAGTGTAAATTCAGTATAGACTATTATTATATTAGGTATGTCAGTTATGGTATAATAGAGCAATTAATTATATCATATTTTAATATTGTTGTGTGATGGTTTGCAGTGTTGATTCTACGACGTTTTGGTAAATACTAGTACAGATTTATAAAAGGCTATCTAATAAAATTAGTAGTTATGTTTCCGTCTATAATTTACCGGTTGTCAGCTATTCGGTTTGGTAATGATACCAAACGAACATGCATGTTTATAATGTCGTCGAACTCAACGACAATATTGTCCAACGCTTTAATATTAATTAAATAAATTGTAGTAAGAATCCGGTATGCAGATTTTCCATGGCCGCGTATTATAAGTAAGGCAGAGAAAATACATCCTCTTTAAATATATTATTAAAGTACACTGGCCAGTGTACCATAAATAAATAGTACATTTCAAATTTCTAAAATAAAATATCTTATATAGTATTATTAACTTTTGTACAAAATATGTATCGAACTGCATGTTTATAACAACATACTATTAGATTTATATGTGTAATAATGGAAGAATATTTCCTGAATTAACATTATAGAGTGATGGTACTTTATTTCTACAGCGTGTAACGATACTCCAGACCTTTTCGATAACACAGGTTACCGTCAAGTTGAAATATTCTAACACGATCGACGTGTCGTGGTTTAAGCGTTTGACCGTAGTACCCCATCATATCGTGTAAGATAACTGTGACCAATCATCAATACCATAACATAATAATATACCCAATTGAAATCATACCGAAATCATCACACAGAAACATCGTACGCGACACGGAAATAGTGGGACAGCGCGTCTTGAGGTATTTTTATTTAATTCTTTACCCTACTCATCTTCTTGTACGTAATATAAAAAACCAACATTTTATTTATATTTTAAACATTTTTTTTTTTTTTGCGGAACCTGGGACAAGTGTCGCGAATAAACTCGACGTCGAATCCCATCCTGTAGTGTACGCAGCTGCAGCCACCGCGCAGCTATGTTGACGCACGGGGATCAAAAAGTAATTTTTATTCCATCGTCATAGTCCCTCGACGTATTATTTATATACGTGTATGCACTGTATACATACGGTGTGCGCTGTGCGGCGGTGCCGTTTTTGCCCGTCGTCACGCTGCAGCCGACGCCACACGGCGGAGAAACTCACCGCTGCCCACTCGCGTACGCGTAGACACGAGCGTAGGTCGATGGGGGATATAATATCTATGTATACGCTTATATAGGTGTAATAATAGTCGTTTCGACGAAATGTAATAATTTCGCTCAGATTCCGTGCGTTTTTCCTGGTATGAAAAGAAGGGGTCTTCGCCGGTCCCTGCTTGCAGCGGCGACCGCCCTCGGCTACCAGACTTCACCTCGAGACGATGGGGTCGAACCCTCTCGGCGACCAAAACTCACACATTATACACGAATTCGGCTACCCCATTTCGTTTACCGTGTTATTTCGCTCGATGCGTTCGATTCCTGAAGACGTCATATATACATTATATTATATATAACATTCGTAGCAGCCCAGCGTAAACAGGATCGTCGTCCGGTCTGTAGACGAAAATATAAGCTATAAGCGCCGCGTCATTCATCCGACCGGGATCCGCAGAAACGACAGAAACGGCACGTTTTAATTGTTATTCAATTGTTTTAACGGGACATTAGGTCTACACTTCGCCTATTAGCTACGACTGCACTGTTATAATATAATCCTATACTAATTTCTGTCGTCAATTATTGTTTCACGGCGCGTGCGGAATTCACTCGTCGACTGCGAAACTTTGTCGTTTACCGATAGCTATTTCATTAGGCACTATGCTTATATAGAATACATAGTTTGGATCCCTTGCCCAGCAGTCATCCCTTCCTACGTTTATAATCAATCCAGTTATGATGGAACGAGGTTGAGGCGTCGAGTCGATTTAAATCAAATGCCATTATTTCGACAACCGCTCGACATAAATGTATAAATTAGATTATGTATCGAAACCATAGAGTAGTCATGTATGTACGAGTGTTTGTGTGTGTGTGTGTGTGCGCGCGCGCGCGTGTGTGTGTAAACGCCAAATTTCGATTTTTGAATTTTGCAGATTTTTGACCTTAAATGTTTTATAATTTCCGAGAAAAACAATTCCGGTAGATTTACTCAACTTAAGCAGCAATTAATTATATATAATAATAAAAACGGTATTAATAATTATTTTAACATTAATTCGATATATAAACTAATTAACACTAAGTGTTTTTAATTGTATTACTTACTACAACTTACTTATAGGTAAATCATTATGATTTTTTTTGTCATTTAACAAAAATAAAACTAATGGTAAAAAATTACGAATATCGATTATATATATTTATATTGGTTAAAAATAGTGGCAGTTTCTGAGTAGATTTAACTACTAGTTTTTATTGATTCTAAATTAGAGCAGTTGCGTTGTAATATACCTAGGAAACTGTAGCTCGAAAAACATAAAAAATGTAAATGCTTTGAATCCTAATCGTACGATTACTGCAGATAATACATCAACACATACGATACTACGACAGTGATATAAACGATATAATCAATATATGCTTACAAGTTTTCGTTCGCAACGACATTATATAGGTACGTCTTTGTAGACCAATGCTTCCGTTAGAATTATTGACTTACTTAAACGCATCGTCGTGTTGTCAGATTGTGTAAAATATTCGCTTATCCCGGGATTCAAATCTCTATATGGATGTATATTTCGTCACAGTTAAGATTCTATATTTTAAAATGCGATACAAGTGACCGCTGTCCATTAATTTTGACGTGCACCGCGTGATCCGAGAATTTTCAATACTACTACGTGATTGACCGCAAAATTTAGAATATACGGGAATAGTATGATATATTACAATATTATGTACCGTATAACCTACGTATTTGAGGAATCGGATACACAATAATATTATAATATATTATACACCATATGCGCTGTAATCGTTGTTTCGTTATTGGGTTATTGTATCGCTGTATATTTACTAACGCGCATAGTCGTAAACAAATAATTTACAATAATATTTTTTCTCAGCAATACACCGGCACCAATATAATTATAATAATACATAGTACCCATTTTAATAAGACCGCGCAATGGTGTAACGCATAAATTCGCGCGTTACATTATCACGGGCGTAACATATACAACGTATCTACAACATTTTATTTTATTTTTTTACTTACTGCGTGTAATTGCAGAGAAACGATTCTCATACGAGCTATATTTCAATATTTGAACAAATCGTTCTATATTATTTAATTTCAAGATGATGAGACCTCCGTCACAAATACTGTAATGTAATACTTATAGAGACACCGAATCAATGTTGGTATATATTTAGTGTACTATATAAGTATTATAAGCGTGTTATGACATTTAAATTATGTACAAATCACTATGTGATGAGCAAACAATTTAAAATCATGGAACATATGAATGGTGTCTTATATGTGTACAAAACACGAACGGTATATTGTACATGTATAATTACATACCTGAGTATATAACTTATGTAACTTATAAGTATTCTTTTAAATTCAATGTTTCATCAGTTGTTGTTTGACATTATAATTGTTTAGGTTATGTAAAATTTACTTATACAAATCATTCTATATTAACTAACATTGTCATTTTTTTTGCCTACATACTATGCAAAATAAAAAAACTACATTTTTTTATTTATAGAATAGACTTTTCACAATAAATGCTGAATCCAGTTTTAACCGCAGAACCGGTTAACCATTCTAATAAGTATCTGTAGTTAAGGGAAAATGTATAAAACAGTGATTAAGCTTGTATAGCAATTTGATTGCAAATATAGATCGTGATTATTTCTAATTGGAATATATCTCTGACGAACAATCTCCTAAATTATTTTACGCGGTTTTCGAATACTTTCCAAAACTATTGATTTGAACGTATTTTCTCTCCTAATAGTATGATAATTAAAACCTATAAAATATATATAGTCAATAGTAATATATTTTAAGTTTTTACCTAAATCATGCGTAACCTATATGACTATATACTATATATTGTTGTGAAATGAGTTCATATTGGGAATGGATAATAGTGTGATTAAGGTTATTGTCTCTTAAGGCTTTAGGATATAAGTTGACAATGACGTAAATATTATTCCACAGTTAATATTAAGTAAACATTAGGTATTGTATAATTTGTAGATATTCTATCGACACATGTTGTCTTTGAAGTTCGTACTTCGTGATGATCGTGAAGACTAAAACCTATAGATGTTCGTCGTCATTCAATTTTTACAAACAAATAAACGTCTTATCAATTTTTTTATTTCAACTGTTAACTATAATTTCATCAATCGTTCCATTTAATAAGTTCTAAATGTTTAACTATGTAATGGGTCTGATAAAGAATTTTAGAAATCATGCTGTAAACTTAGAAGCGGTATTACGCTTTCGTTAGTTTTTAACTTTTTAACGTGAAAGTTGGGACACGTTTTGTTAGAATGGTTGGTTGGTGAACATTTCGAATTTTGTAGACTATATTATTATCTTTCCAGCAATGATGGCACTAGCAGTCAGGAATCAACCCTTAAATAAAATTCTAGTTTTTTTGAGACACTGGTTCTTGACGCAGTGGTGTATGTATGTCGTTCGGTATAATTTTATTTGTTTCCGTTAACGTAATTGGTACAATATTTTTTTGTCTACCAACCTCTGTCGAAGGAATCAAATCACAACTCTGTAGTGAACATCTATTTACGAGTCTTTGTACAAGTGACTAGTTTGTTCGAAGTATACACACAAAAAGAATACATGCACCGACCGTGGTGATGCGTACGTTTTGTGTTACTGATAAAAAAAAAAAAAAAACTGGACTTCATAACGCTGTTTTTTGGTCGACTATATAACGACAACCGGACCAGAACGGTTGTGTTTTAATCGGTTTGAACTGTTCTCCTTTATTTCCAAAAAAAAAAATATATTAGCTATAGACCAATAATGACCATTGATAGCGTAAATCATGAACGGGCTGCACCGGAAATGGTACAATAAAATTCGTATTTTCTTATATTATTCTGTGACAGATATTTCATTATAATGGTATAAAAAAACTCGGAAAATAGCCTCGTATAAATGGCAATATTGTCCAACAAACGATAGACAATTGGAACAAATTAGTATGAAAAGATAAATATATTCATAATATATATACATTAAATACGTATCTATATCTATATGTATTTATTATGAACTATATTTTAGTTTCTCTTTGTATTTTTTTTGTGTACAGAACGTTTTTTTTCAACGTTGATAAATCGGTTACTAATTAATTAAAAAAAATCTTTTATTATTTTATTTGATTGTGATGTTTTTATTTTTTGTATGTATGCATTATACAATTTATACGTTTTCCTTGTGTATTATGTACAGTTAAACTAGACTACCAAAATGTTACATATCTCCATTCAAAAATATATTGTGATAAAATATTTTATAATTTATTTGTATTAATAGATATTATAAAGAAAGGATGTGATGATTATTTAATCTTAATATTATTGTACCGTGTTGGACGTGTAATAATAGTCTTCTGTATTAATATTTATCATTTCCTGTTAATGACTTACGGAAATCGGGGTTCTTATAAATATCCAATAACGTGTATCCACCTGTAGACTCAATGGCATTTGTATGCATATTGGGTATTGTTTTATTTATTTGTATATTTGGGATTTAATTAAATAATATACAACTCTATAAATTTTTGATTTTTAATTCACCGGCATATCCGCGGAGGCCGATTATGTAATTCACCTTATCCACGAGTTTTATTATAGTGCATACTTTTAAAGGTATTAATTATTAAGTGTGCCAAGCGTTGGTACTTATCTCATGTCCACTGCACGCCCGAGTGATAGCCACTGGCTATACAATATTAGTGTACTCGGCAGTTGTCTTAACGAGTACACGGTGATGTTTTAAAAACCTTACATGTATGCAATATTCAGAAATAAAAGTAATGACGCATCTGTGCGATCGTGGAATTGGGCTTACACAAAACCGTGAACCGTGAACCAACTCGACCTACTCGAATTCATACAATATTTCTGAGCCTCTTCGTCGACCGAAAACCGACAGCAGTCGTGTTGCAACGGATCGATAATAAATAATAATAATTCAGACGCAGTTAGCAAAGTGTTTTAGTGTGAATTTTTCAACGGGGTTGTCAATATTTTCGGTTTTTTTTCGTCGTAAAATCGTTCCGGATTAACGCTCGAGAAATCGTTGTCGGATTTAGATTTAGATGTCTCCGCGCAGACTGTACACGGTGCGTATATCATGATATCAATAATATAGTCATTGACTGTCGCGTGACAAGTGAGGATGTGCGATAGTCGATAGAAACCATACATATAACGTCGATTGTTGAAATACAGTATAGTGTTGTTGTAGCGCGTACGGTAAAAAACACAAACAATAATGTCCGCAAAGTCTGTATAGTTGAGTAGACTGTAAACCAACTATATCATTATCGATATCGTATAATAACAATAATGTAATCAATTAAATAGCAATATTGTTCGCGTTTGTGTGGGTACGATATAAATAATAGTTGCCTAATAAAAAAAAAAATAAGTTAACATTTTAATAGTAACAATACAGTGATGATGCGCGTGAATCGATCAAATTCCCGGCCGTACTCGGGTTATCACACATCAGTCATCGGTTATCAGAAACAGTAATAGGTATATTGCGAACATTATTACGCTCAAACTCCACTGTATTATTATTATTTATTATAGTTCAATGGCCAATTATTTTATTATTAATTTATTATTGCGACCAAACGGTTCCGAAACGACGTTAACCGCGTTACGAGTACGGACGGTGTGCGTCTGGGAAAGTTTATGGAAAAACAAAATCCACAAAACGGTGTAATATATTGCACTATTATCAGCGAGGGGAAGAGACTATTGCGGGAGGGCTCCTCTCCGCATCAAACACGAGACGTTCGAAAAACGGGGAATAATCCTCAGAACTCGGGATGAAGTCGGTTTCGTTGTTTACACCGGCCGGTCGTCCGACGGGAATGCGACCTGCTGTCGCGTCGTGGTGGGGGGGAAATATCTCGCTCGCACACAGCCGCCGCCACCGACACCGACACCGCCACTACCCCCTCAGCCCACGCGTAGCAGTAGTTACCGACGGGCGCGCGCGCGCACTCGCGACGACTGCGAACGTGAACCTGAAACGAACTCCACCGACTCTACGGGGCCACTCGACGGCGCGCCGGTTAGTCAGTGTAGTAATGTCATTCCGGCAGTGCGTGTGCGATGCGTAGTGGTTAAACGCGTGTTACGGGTTTCTGTGTGTGTGTTTGTGTGTTATTAGATGTGTGTGTTTATCGTATTTGTTTCTTCGTTATTGTTTTGATTACTGTCTTTTTTTTCCGAGTGGCGCTCGTTTACGTCGAGGAATCATGATTCGGCAATACTAATAATACTGTATAGATAGTATACGTTCTAAAAGCTATAAATCTCACGAGTGGACACGCGACCGATGACGACGACCGGACAACAGCAGACTGCGCTGACGACGATGACGGGTAGTCCGCGGCGGCGTCGCTCGACGTTTTACATACCGCTGCAGGCCACTGCCCGACCGGCGTTGGCCGTGGCCCGACTGGCGGACGCGATGCCCCAGCCGGCGGCCCTCCAACCACAACCGCAGCACAAGTCGGCTTGTGGACGGGCCCTGTCCGCGTCCGCCCTGGCCCTGCTGCAGGCCGACCACCCGCCGTCGCATCGTCCACCGTCTTCGCCGTCGTCCAGTCGGCGAAGCTCGCCGCTGGCGTTCATCCGGCGCCCGTCGTCCCGAAAACTGGCCCGCAGCTCGTCCACCATAATCACCACGGGCGGACGGTGGCTGTCGTCCAAAGCCTCCTCGATGGGCCCGTTGCGCGTCAACTGCGGCGACAGTTCGTCGTCCATCGGCGACACTAGCGGCGTCGTTCAGCAGGCCAACAGGTCGCCGCCGATCATCGTGATCGAAGGGTCGCCCGACGAGTTTTACCGCAGACGGCGTCGTCGGCGGCGCCACGGGCTGGCGAAGTCGTCCACCAACTCGGCCGGAGAAGAAGATAACAACCGAAGCGACAGCGACGTCAACGATGACGCTGACCGCCAACTTGATGACGACGACGAAGACGACGACGACGACAACCGATCAGGTGAGTTGTCTCCGCGAGACACCCGTCTCGGGATTGGTTATCATGATTTCGTTATCGTTGAATATCAGTGGCGTGATTGAGATTTTTTTCTAGTGGTCGAGGGGAGGGGTCTAAGAATTACGACTAATGTTATTGTAATACTAAAAGAAAAAAAACGTTACAGGGTCGAAAATCAGAAAAACAATACCTATTAATGTTAACTTGGTAATTGTCTAGCCCACAATTCCTAACTGTTCGATATATATATATTTAAAACAAAATGTGTAATTTAATAACTATAAAATTGTCGATTTTTGATTGATATGAAGCTTGAAACGTTTGGAACGCGGAGAACACCACCCTCTTTAGTGCGCCACTGCTGTTTCGCAAACTGCGAGATAACGGACGACGGATGGATTATATTATTATAGTTAAGCAACGTGTGGTTGTGGTGTACACGCGGTTTTAAAATAATATTATCATTAATATTTCGTCGTCTCTCTTTCTCCCTCTCTCTCTCTGTCTCTCTGATTTTAATAGAACCTCAAATCGGGCGAGCGGCTGTGGGGGCGTTTCGAGTGAGCCTATTGTTTTTTTTTTCAACGTCGACCGGACACACGGAACAGTCACCACCGCCCGGATTGAATGCAAATGAAGTCGTCGTCTAGACGACGGCGGGCGGCCATCCGGACGACGATTCCTCGGATTAACGCGATTAGGAAGACGACTGTGTTGGTACCCTATAGGTACTGGACGAGCACCGCTGTCGTCCGTTTCGTACAATGTAATATTACATGACGTTTTACAGTGTGGTACATGATGCAAGCCCGTCGAAGTGATTATGACGGTTTCGTTTATGGAAAAAAAAAAAATAAAATAAAATAAAATTTGGGAAGTTTGTCTATTTCGTATTGGAGTGTTCGTTACGATTCGCACACAAACTAAACTGTGAGTAACGCACGTGTACGACGAGCCGCCGATAAATAATGTATAATAATTGCGCGCGCTTCTTCGTGAGTAGGTACAATACATACCTCTCTATTACAATTAGCTACTGGTATGACTACTTATCGCTAATTATTATTGTTGCGCGCGTACTATAAAGCGGAATAATGATTGATAATCATGCACGCGAATGAATAACATTATATTATGATGTGCTAAATTGCCGAACGGCCGCTACGACGAAAAACGGCGGACACGTGTATTTATAGTTTTTTTTCCCCGTTTTCGCGCGCGATCATTTCATTCGGATTTTTTCTTCGTTCCACCTGCCGAGTGGGTGTTTATGCACTGAGGAATTTCCGTTGTTGGGTTTCGCGCACGGTGAAAGTCGTCGCCGACTATCGCGCACTGTCGTGTGGACAACGATACCTGTATGACTGTATACAATAATATTTTAGTCACGCGGATTCTGCGACCGTTTTCACTTACACACATTGCATTATTTCGTTGTTGTGATGGTGTTCGGTTATTGTTATTGTTATTATTATTATTATGATTTCGGTAAGGAATGTGGCGTGTGGCTGTCTGCGCTCGTACAAGTCTCCGGAGAGCCCCAAATTTATTTCAATATCACGGTTTACCCTTGATATTTTATACTCTCCCTAATACCCCTGCCAGTGATGTGTTCAAGAATTTTTTTTTAAAAGAATAAAAGAATGTTTTTTTAAATAAATGAAAATAACGTTATTAATTAATCAGCGCAATACCCCTTTAGTATTATAGACAATATAATCAGTCTCAACTTAAAGGGGTGAAACCACTTTCCCTCTCCCTCCCATAATACGATTCTATTTGTCGTTATTAAAATGTGGTAATACAGTTTTCGATTTGACCTCGCGCGTTTGTGCGTTTTTAACAAATGTATAATATTATAATATAATTTATTTTTTCATCATCGATGAGTAATTCAAAAATACTGTAGTCACAGTCCAATTCGCATACCTATATAGTCTGCTGCCAAGTTTATGAGATCCCGTGTGTTGCAGCCTGTGTATACGTAAACGTATTTGTCAACGCCAAAAAATCCATTAAGTTGGTGTTTGACGAGACCCGACGTTTATTATATTATTATTATTAGAGTTACGTTTCGACGAAGCGCGACGTGCATTTGAATAAAAAATGAACTGTTCATTTTTCTTTACTAAACCGAATTTGATATTATATCATAAAATATTGTAATATTACTATACAATTTATATATTATGCGTATATAATACAAAATACGTGTTAATCTTATAAATTTGCCCGTTGGTTCATTCTCCTGTATATATATATGTATAATAAACACGTCATACGATATGGTGTGTTGTTGAGTAATACAGAACATTGTTGATACCGTGTCAAGGACAGATTTTATACTGTTGATACCGTGAGTTTTATGGACAACAATATTGTTAATATATAACCGTCTGTAGCCGTTGTAATCCAGTTCATTGTAACGGCGATACATTTTTCACAACTTCAAAAGAGGAGACTAGTGACTACAATGGGTTTGTAACTTTCGAACGTAACCACTTATTTTCCACCAATAGTACCTATTAGTGTATTACTTATTGTATTAATATGATAATTTATATTATGTATTAAATAATTATATCGAAGAACCACGAAAATATAATCGAACCAAAATCGAACGTTTTTTTATTGCTAACAATAATATTTTATCGTTTAGCACGCGATCAATGCCCCGGAACCGGAAAACCGCAAAATAAAACCGTCGCATCAGCAGTGCCGCCATTGCCGCGTAACGAAACCGGGACCAAATCGATCTATATGCGTATAATAATTAATTCCTGTACATTGTCAATCATTTCTATAGATCGGCCACGTGCCGTTATAATGGCATGATATAGATACAATTTGTTAATGGACCGGGTGCCATCTATCGGTCTACTGTAGATTAACTTGTAGCAGTTAGTCGGGTTTCTTTCCGTTATCAGACCAATACTTAGGCCTTAGCCAAGTCCAAACATGAACTCAAACGATCCCGAATAAACGGTGTTCCCCCAGATCGTCGTTTGGCATAATATATAATATATAATATATTATATGACCTTATACTACCGCTATTTACATCTGGTCCGGATCTCTTCTCACCCCTAAGAAAAAGGGTGTTTCGCGCGTGGGGCGTGTTCGTCTTTTGCAGACGTCTGACGGAAACCGTACGCGCGCTACTATTGTGAATACTGTACATAATATTATATAATATGAAAAACTGTCATGTGTGAGTTGTCCTTTAAAAAAAAAAAACTATAACGTGGACTTCGGCAGTATAACAATAATGTAGTTTAGGTACTCGCCGGAAATAAAACAAAAGAGTCGGTACTCGCCACAATGGGTACACGTTTTTTAATTATTGTGGTTCGATATATATATAATATTATATACTCTTAACGTCGCCGTTTGCGGTTCGTTATAAATTAATTGTTATTAAATACGCGCGTGTGACGTTTGTCGTAGGTATAACGTATAATATTTCAGCAGGCGAACGTGCAATTATTGAACGCCACACACGACACGATAATGTATTAATGTGTATTAAATATATTAATAATAATAGGCGTCGACCGTCGCAGCAGTATCATACATTTTTTCCTCGTCTTTCTCTATGCCGTGGCGAGTATCCTTGAAATCCAAGTCGAAATGTGATTTTTTTTCTTCCCCTTCGGTCCCTCCCCGCGGACGTTTCTCGCGCGCAACAAAGAAACACTCCTCTCGTCCTCGTGCTGGGCTCGCGCTGCAGCTGCTCGTCGTCTTAAACCGTCGACAAAGACCACGCCCACATACGCGCGCGCGCGCGCGTGTGTGTCGGTCTATCTGACTTCTTCGTCGGTAGGTATACACACATACGCGACAAAATGTTACAGGTAACGACCACCTGGACTCACGAGAGCGGTGGCGATAGGTATAGAGTGATATACGCGTTTGTAGAGAGATTTCTCGATTGTCGTGTGCCGGCCATAATGTTCCTAGTCTCTCTTTAAATTCCATTAATATTTTATATTGCGTTTTCTCGTCCCTCTGCTCGGTGTCTGGAAGAGTTCAAATCATTTCCGTCGTCGCTGTAGTTATGCCCCGTTCCCCTTGATGGATATTTTTTTTTTCAACGAGAACCAACCCACACAAGTTTTATTTTAATTAAAAAGAATATTAAATAAAATTATTGATAATCTTGATAATATATAACAATATGACGTCATAATATTATAAAGACTGTAAAATTTAAGTACTCGTAAATACGCCCACCCGACTATTGTGGCAACGAAACAATAATAATTATTGACTTTAAACAATACTCTGCCCTGCCGTAACTGACTTGACCGCTATATTCAGCATACTTGGAAAAAATGCATTTCACTCCCTTCCCCTTTCATTCCTCTGTGTTATTGCATATAAAGATCGACGACAATCGACAGTGTAATATTATTACAATATAGGTAGTACGAGTATATTATTCAATTATTGTCGTACGTCTAAAGCGTTTTGCACATCTTGTACACCTGTTTGCGCCGAGACCAAAAAAGTGGGAGATTTAATGCCTAATAATATATTAAAATATTATATGCGTTTGCATCTGCTGCGGTTAGGTTTTATAATTCTACACACTGTAATATTGTGTTTTATATTTTTTAATGCCGTACGTCATCAATATAGATCGCCTTTTGGGCTTCTTACGTAACAATGAGCGTATTTTTACAGTTTATATTTTACTTTCTGCAGCCACTTTTATTTTAGGTGTCGCGGGTTATCGGTTGGACGTCGGTGCCTGGCATGCACGTAATAGTAATCTCTTTCTATAATTTGCGCCATTTATACAATAATAATAATACACAATTTAGTATATCGAGTATTATCGTGATCTCGCGGGGCCCTTCGGCGTCGATTTCTTTCCGTCTCTCTCCGCATCGTGCATTCGACCGTGATGTTGCGACAACAGTATCATATACAATATTATTAGGTATATCTGTAGCGTTAGCAAAAAATTAAATGAAAATCGCTCTACAGACTTATGCGCAGTATTAATGTACAGCAGTCTAACATCGTGTGATTATCGTGACTACCTATAGGCTATAGGTGTTTTACCACAGTTTAACCTGCAGCGGCGGTAGCAGGGTTAGGAGGGGAATTGTATGAATTTTGAGGGTGACGAGGTCAGTAGTGTATGATAATAATAATGTGTATAATTTTTTTGTACAAACAATTGACTGTACTATACCAAAACAAAATAAATAAATATATTTATATAATAGAATACCAAGGTATTGTATTTGATTGTAATATCGCGGTATATTGTATTTTTCGTTAAAAATAAGTATTTGTCTCTAGTAGAACGCGTACATCGGTTTAAATTATTATTTTTTTTCAAGTTTTATATTTTTTCTTCTTTTTTTAAAGTTACGCATCGTAAACAATATGTATAATGTAAATTAGATGGAAATATTATAGTCCGCATAGTAAGTGACTGCAGGGGCTGAATTGTCTGCATGATGCATTTGCATAAAAGTAGTTAAGCTACCGCTGTTTTTATTTTATCGGGGGAGGGGAAATCTTAGAGTATTATTTGTTGAATTTATATGGCCGGTCTAACACAATGTACTTTTTTTTCTCCCTTTTTGCATATTTTATAATTTTTACGGCATAATTGTTTTTGTTTTTTTTTAATACCTTTGTACACAATTCCTCCCGTACTTCATATTTTATGGGTTGAATCGTTGTATTAGTATAAACATACTATTTAATATAATATTTATTGCATATTCTTCAGTGATCACATTTCTCACTAATCTCGCTTGTCGCGTAATATATTATAACAATACAGATAGGTTACTTGTTTTCATATAATATTGTTTTTGCATGTCGAGCAGACGAGCAAGCACTTTATTTTTAAATTCCTGATTCGCAATAATAACTCGCTAAAGGCCTCTTTATGTATTAGACGGTTTTATTGAATATTGTATTTTCACGTCAAATGGAACAGTTCGAGTGGGTTTAAAATTCAGTACAGTATTTAATAATATAAATATATATATATATATACTGAAAATGTATGTCTGGGTTCAATGTTTACGTAAGGATGGACCTGCTATACGATGACAAATCGGTGAGAAGGGTGCGTAAGTTATTTCCTCCGCGTTTGCTGTACAGTCGGATGTACGGGCGACTGCTTTTGCGGTGAGACCACCCTGTAATGTTAAATAATCATAAATCGATATAAAGGGTAAACATTATAATATCAAACAGTGTAAACTCTTGTGTCTGAGAATTTGAATACTACGCCTACGTATTTATCACACGTATTGAGAAAAAATATCTAAAATTATTATTATAACAGTAGTATAATATTATAATAGTTAGGTGTGTACGTAAATATGTACACAAAATGTGCGTCGTGACTACTATAACGTTATGTCAATTTTAGAATAATGTTGTATGTATGTATCATATTATAAGTAAAAATATAAAATTATACTATGTATCGGAAACGTGAGGTCATGCTGCACAGGACAATCCTCGAATTTGCGCACACTGCAGATCATTAATTTCTAAGAATTCTCAATGATTACGAGTTACGACAAACGAATCCCGGGGAGAGGAGGTTATGTGATTTTTCGCAGAGTTCGCATATAAAATATCTGACGTCCTTGCGTTTTGTGTTTTTTTTTTATCATTGCGCATATTATGATGTTGTAAAACATATTTTTGTGTAACTAAATATCACAGAGACAAAGTTACTGATAATAGGAAAATAATAATAATAACAAACAAAAATTCTAATGTATTGCACATTATTTCAGTATTAAATAATTTATTACAATTTTCATTGTCTATAATAATATTGTCGTTGACGGGTTGATTGGTAGTAAACGCCGTAACCATCCTGCAGTGTACAATGCAGCTACAGGTCCTAACTGGTTTTTGTTCGTACGTTTTTCGATAATGATTTGGAAACTTTTGGTTTCGATTTCCCGCGATCGCAATAGAAACGCAGAAGAACTATATAGTAAAGTTGGTAATTGCGCACTAAACTCGTTTCAAAAACACGTCTTCTTTCGTTCGGCGCGTTCTCCCCACCTCCTCCGGCGATCGACGATTTTCATTTAGTTTTTCACTTTCCCGTGTCTCCTTGATCCGTATGACGAATTTCCTCGGTCGCTTTATGTCGACTCCGGCACCGAGTGCAAAACTCGAGATATTATGTTCGTCGAATTGGCCATTGCATGCCGGCAGAACAAGCTGGTAGTAACCACATACGTGTCCGGCAACCGGTCGAGGAGGTATTAGATATATACATTATATTATTTTCCTTTCTTTCTTTCTTTTTTTTTTTTATTATTTTTTGTCCACCAGGTCTGTGTGAAACGGCTGACGACGACCGAGTGTGTATGTGTACAGTGCATACCTATACTGGTTTTCGTATCTTACGGAATCGTAGTATGGTTCAGAACCGGTTATACGGCGGGTCGTTTTTATGTGTGTACGATTATTATATTATTATTATGTGTGTAGCTACGTCAAACGCCGTTCGCCTCTTTCCCCTGCAGCGACCCTTCCGCACATGACACGGCGCGTATATGATAATGTACTACTTAACCGAACGCGTTCGGTTTATATATTTTTATCCAAAACATTTTAAGCCGTTTATTCCGATCGACTGCGGCCACTTTTTGCAATCCTTTGACACGAAACAATCGGGAAACGTTGGCTGTTGTATAAAGCGTAACGTAACGTAGAGGATCTCCGGTCACTTATCTCCCCCCTCCATACACACGCACACCGCTCACCGTTCCATCCGGTTTAAGTCCAGGAAACTCTCGTTTCCCGTTTCAATAGTAGAATGATATTTTGACCATTCGAATATCTACGATATTGTTTATCGTTATATTTTGTTAAATTATATTATTGTTGTATGATATGATACAGTGAGTACTAATAACGCGTATACGATTCGGTTTAGACGCACTTGATTGTTGTTTGGCCCGGGGGTGATGAAATATTAAAAATAATAATAATAAATAACAACAATGATAAAATAATTGACGATAAAAATAAAATGATCAAAAAAACTGAAAAAAAAAACAATATGCGTTTAACACGAAACTGGATCGAGTTGCAACGGGGAACGGCCGAGTCGTGTCCGCCAAACAATAACAATAACATAAGTTTATAATGATTACTCTTCGTGCTCAACCATTGACTGGATGATAAAAATCAAATTGTGGGTGTTTTTAATCGTTTTGAGCCGATTGTTTTTTCTAAATACTCCACTGTTGTTAGTCTATTAATAATGTAATTTCTGTTTTTCCGTAAACATTTTTCGGAATAGTATTAAAATTAAACTATTAAATAATAAATAATTCTCAAAATTTATGTGTGGTTTTGAACTCCCTTATATCAATTCAACCGCGTGGTACACTGCGAAAAAACGCTGTATACTCTGTTATCAGTCGATACTCGAGTTGATAAATTTAATATTATTATTTTTTATTTATTTTTGTCGAGCACTTAAACGAGTTCAAATAAAACGTTTTATCTCTCAAACCTGTTTTATTTGAGTGTATTTTTGTCTATTCGAAATACGTTAACAATGCGTGAAATACGAATGGTTTTGTATTTTCAGTGTGCTCGCATGTTAAATGTGCCTAATGGGCATTTTAAGGTTGAACTATTTATTACACAATAAACGATACTAAAAAAAAAAAAAAAAAAAAAAAAAAAAAAACAGAAATAATGAAATAAAATAATATCTTTTTTAAGTATTAATGTATTATAATAGTAGCTACGTGGATTAGCCACCGAGAAAAAAATTATAAGCGATTACACTAACAAAGCGACGTAGTATGGGGTTGACTCATTGTACAGCACCTATTAAACCGCGTACTTATATTTTTATTGTATTTTCAATTTTAGTATACCAGTACTGTATTATATAATATTACGTATAATACGATAGAAATTATTGTTATTCGTTCTATGAAATTTGGTTGATAATCATAAGTGTAATTTGAGGGGGCTTGAGTGGCTAAGTCTCCTCAAAATCAATCATAGCCTCTCCCAAATGGTTTGTATATATATTCCCTTCCACCTTTATATGTCAGCGAGCGTATACACATTACATATATGCAAATTATAATAGCCCCCCTCAAATTTAAAATTAAAATTGCGCCTATGTTTATAATATTAAAAGTCGTGTCGAAAACGAAACCATTATAACATTACGTTCCGAATAAATGATTGTCGACTGAATATAATTTTATTTTTCGTTGACTTCACGCGATATAAACATCTGACGTACTCTACACCCAAACAATCTAACAATTAAATGCCGAGTGTATATACTTAATAATAATTAAGAACAATCAATTTCGTTCGTATATTCTGATGGATTGTCTTGTCTCTTGTGCATCAAAAACAATATTTGTATAATGTAGACTGTTTGTATTGATGTCTATATTTAGTATTTAACATAACAATCTGTAGAATTGTGTACCTAGTTTGTGTACTGCTCGCTACGAACAATGTGCTTTTTAATATCAATAAAATATGAAACAAAACATAATACAGGAGACGAGCATACAGTAGATATTATACGCCAACGAATCACTTGTGTTATACGTATTATACTGGACGTAATATAATATTTTTAAATCTCAACGAAACTCTTTGACTAGCCATTATACACATTAACCGCGTACGGTATTATACACCGAATCAATTGCGAGCGTCGATCGTTTAAAAAAAATCAAATCGTAGCGGTGGTTTGAACGCTGAAAGGTTACTCGGTTTTTAAATGATTAATAAACAACATTCAAGGTCTCCTACCCACCGCCCCCCACCTATCAGATGTCACGTCTGTTGTCACCAATCTTTTAAACCTCGCGATATGGTTCCGCCCCTCGATGTTGTTTTCGACTCGCGTGCACAATATAACACATTATATCACCGATTTTCAAAAACAGATGATCGTTATTGGAAATTGAAACGTGTTAATTGTCTCGAATATTATTTCTACATATCAAGTTAGTGTTGTACTCGTAAATTATATTATTATAATATTTGTAATTATTTGTAATTTTAATAAGATTTCGATACATTTCGTATTGTATTATAGTAAATTCACATATTTGTGTCATAAATTATTCTTGTTGATAAAACGTCAAAAATAATATTTACAAACCGTTCAATAGTCTGATGGCCAAGTACAAAATGTGTATTTAAAATATAATATCATATTATCATCGTGTGTCAAGTGTTCAAACTAATTTACCGTGTACACAATGTACAGACGTTAATTATCATAATATAACATAAGTATATCTATAACAAACACACAAAAAAAAAAAACGTTTAACGTTTCGAATTTCTGTTGGCCATATGTATATATTTAGTTATTTCGGGGGAAAAAAAAAGGTGACAAAATAAATCCTTGTAATGAAATATAATATTTAGATAGGTGTACTAATTTGATGTCAAAATATTAAAGTGCTATACACAATTTTATATTACGAGTGTGTACTTTTATGATTTCTTTTTAGGAGTTAGTGCGCCGTTGTGTTTTCATTACAACCGGCAACAATAATATAATATCCACTCGGATAATAAATACACACACTAACGGGACACTATAACGCACGCAGCTATTTATTAATATTATTATTATACTATATCGTCGTATACGGATAGACGAGGGACGCCAACTGCAGACATTTATGCCGACGACCGTTTCTCAAAACGATATACTAGCTGCGAAATAGAATCCTTATAATATCGGCGTCGGATGATGATGATTATGTACTTGCGAATATGATTATTATAATGCGTATACAGTACTCAACCGAGTATTACACAAAAACTTAACGAAAATATCGACGGTAAATAGTGGAAATTTCTCACACCACAAAGTGCCCGTGAGTGGGCACACCAATACACGATAACTTATATGTATTGTACAATTTAGTAGGTAAATAATAACCAGTGGGTCGTATGATATTGTCTATAATGACACGAAGTTATGTTTTCCAACGTGAGAATGTATTAAAATTACTTAGTGTCTTATTACTATCATTATTGTTGTGTATTCCTCTCTTTTCTCTCACTCCCGTCACTGGATAACGCAACACAAAACCGTAGTCGTCGTCCTGCGTATTATCACTACAATGATACACAATATACACAATGTCGTGTAGGAAAAAATAAAAGAACCGCAAGAGTTCGTTGACGCTTTTGTTGTAATATGTTATTATCATCATCAAAATTCGTCCGCATTTCGTTCTTTATCTCCCTTCCCCGCCATATTATGAAGGAATGGAATACGCACGAATTACCCGTTGCGCGCTGCAGGCATGTACGTGACGACCGAAGTCTAAGACGACAACGGACGCATTCTGTCCCTCCATAGGTGACAGGCGTACCCCAAAAGAGGAATATTGTGCGCACAAAGAGTACCTACGTAAGTACGCAATCGTTGTTACGAAACTGATAAAATGTGAGCGCAACCCATCGCCACTAGGGCACTATAGAAGTTATAGTGACTATGTATATAATATAATAACTAATAACATTATGTTATATTATTTATAATGCCAACACTCTTATCGTGGACAAAAACTCTTATTATATAGGACTTATCACTTCATCACAATATAATTTTTTCTTTTCAAAATTACGCATGTATAACCAACTTACATAGATTAAAAAAAAAAGTATTATTCTATTATATTACAAAATCCATTGAACGATATTGGTTCGCGCAAAATAATTTTATCGTTTTGGATATTACATAGTAGTAAATAGTATTTTAAAATAAATTATCTGTGCATTTTCTTTTTTTTTTTTCTAAAAATGTTTGTCCGTTTAAAACCTCTTGAAACGAAGCCTTAAATGGACGTCCTCTCAATAATTCGTAACATTATTACTGATATCATAATAACACCATTTATATTACCTATATAGACATATAGTATATATAATGAAATATGAATATTTATATAAGTGCTGGCGCGTGATATTGTGTAAACCTTATAGTATATTATTTGTTGACCGTATAGAGGAGAAATTACTGACGACGACGACGTTCTGCATGATCAATCTGTCGTGGAGAGTTTTTTTTTCAGCACGCATCTATTCGCGCTTTCTATACGTCATTTGGCTTTCGCTCGTCCGCCAGTTGTGTCGTGTCTTGTCGCTCGGTTATAAACGTCTCATCTTTACAGTTACTATAACCGCCTTCATAACACTAATAGGTATAATACTGACAGTGCGCTCAGAGTGTATAACTAAAATAGTAAATAAACCCCCGAAAGAATATCGTCGTAATCTTTGTATATAACTTCACGGCCCCCGGAAATTCTTTCTATTCTTTTGATTATTCTTATGTGTATTGTGTGAAACATAAAAGTAAAAAAAAACAAAATAAACCTTTTATTGACCATTCGATTTTATCGTTTTTGCAGACACTTCGTACGAAAAAGCCTGTCGCCGAGGAAGCGCTCCCACGACTCCCGTACTAGGCAACACCAGGTCACTGGAACTCACACCTTCGAGGATTGTGGTAAGTTAATAGTTATTATTATTATCATTAATACTTCACGTATACTTATAAATATTATATGTATTAGTAAATAATAATTGTTCTGCTACATATTAGGTACGAGTATATTATTGAATGTTGTTTACATTCCGTGAGAAACTCTTCAAGCTTTTTTATCTATGTATTGTCCTCAAGTATTCAAGTATAAATCGTATTATTCGTATACCTATAATATAAAATATGATCGTATAGATCATCTGTCGGACACGTTAATTTTTGTAACGAAATTTGAAAGACCGACAAAATAATGGCCTTTGTGCTAATTACAACTCGTGTGGATATGATAATATTGTATAACGTATGTCCAATATAAACGTTTTGATCTCGAAAGAGTGAAGAAATTCTTCAAAGAGATTGTCTTATATGAAAATTATACTCGATGGCGTGGTAGATACGGCAAACAATTAATGTCAACACGATGACTTTGGGTTTCCGCTCGTAAAACTAAATTGACTCATCAAACAAACTAGCGTAAAACGTGCGCGTTTCCGCTATAATATACGTAGGTACTCCATAGAATTTGGTATACCTACTTATACACATTAATATATGGGTATTTTATGGTAGTTAACCAGGTTCTAATTATTTTTATGAGAAAATTAGAAAGAAAGAATAGTCTGTGCTTTACAGTACCGAACAACGAACAGGAATACGTAAATTTTAGATCAATCGTTGTAATTCTAAATTATATAAAAGTAATTTTTAGAAATTTCATGCGATTTATTTATAAATAATATATATACATTATAATATGCGATAATATTAAAATACTATCTTATACTTGAATACTTCGTGTGTAGATAATACGAATATTTAACCATTTTCGAATAAAGCACAAATTTCAAACTAACTGATTTTGTTTTATTGATTTGATTTTAAACTCTTTATACCTACAAAATCCATAATTATTAAAAAATAAAGTGTCGTAATGAAAATAATAGGTACCTACTTACTTAACAAAGATTTTAGATTTATTAGAAATGATTTGGACATTTTAGAAATGTATACTACAAGTAGGTACTGTATCATTTGGACTATTAATATAACTTAATCGCACACTCATTAGATACACATTACTATTGTGTTCACATAACGCCACTGAGGATTTGCCTTCGGTCATTTTGTAAATTCATTATAATAGCATATGTGTCGTTATACCATTAACACTTCCAAGGCAATTATTTTTATTAACAATATTAACTATATTATATATATACCAATTATGCGAAAATTAATTTAGGAAATTAATTGCTTAATAGTAAATTTTGTAAATAATTTAATTTTATGTAAATTTAGAAAACATGTTAGTCTTACTATGGTAAAAATTAAAAATCTTGGCTGAGATTGTTCAAAAATTCAAAATTGTATTGGATTTTAAAGATATTTAAATAACCATTTTATATTTCGTAACTAGTCATTTCGAATAAGAAACATATAACATTTAAAAACTTGAATAGTTAATTTCAAAATGTGTTTATGTTGATTATTTTTTATTTGTATTAATAACAGAATGTGTAAAAATTGTATATTTATATTGACGATAGTTTCAGCTCGTTTATCTTATATCACGTCGATCAACGCCAATCATAAATTAAGCAGTATGATATACCTAATAAAATAAGCGTTATTCTAGACAGAAAAATAATAGTTATTACAGTGCAATAACCGTAAAAAATGGTTTTAGATCTATAATGTATAACAGCAAAATGATTGATTTTATTTTCACCGTTTGATTCTACGTTTTTAAGTTACATATATGTTATTGCATATGTAGGCCGAGCTCAGTGTTAATACTTTCTCGTTTATTAATTAATTTATAAAAATAACAATATTATAAATATTTTTTTTATATATTTATATTTTAAAGTCACTTTTTAAAATTACTAGTTATATTTATATGACTAGATTATATAATAGTTGCCAATTTCGTGCTTAGTCAACTAGCCCTCTGTTTTACATTCCTATAGATTGCTAGATCTGCTTCTACATCTATATGCATATTATTTATAGGATGTGAATATTTAAGTATCAATTAACTCAATGTAGGTAGGCTATGGGTGCAATATAATGTATTATATACGTTACATACTGGGTAAATATTTATGTTGAAAAAATGACTCCAAGTTTTGTCTCTTCAAAACATTACTCAATGAGGGACAAGGACATTCGTGTTTATTTTTAACCAGTGGATATATTATAAACGTGAAACTTTGATTATATTATCGACGTAGCTTTACCGGAACGGAGATTATTCAGATCGTTGGAAAATATAATATAGTTTACGGTGTTTGTCATATTATACCTAATATTAATATAATATATTCGAAGCCGACATCAGCACGTATTACTTAAAAATGGACTTTTCGGGATACGAGTGCTTTCATACATATTCGAGGAAATATTATGTTGTATTCTTTTGTATATCACTATAATACTACGTATTGTCCGTCAATAATGTGATGGGTTGGTCAATGATGAAAAGCGTTTTCAAACTCGCACTGCGCCCACTGGCTGCTGTTGTTTTTGGTATACCTATAGTAGGATATGATGATGTATATATATTATATACATACAATTATAAAAAAAAACAGTAAATACATTTAACGTTTTTTTCGCGGAAAAAAACCTCGTTTAAAACTTTCACTCCGATCACAAATAATAACTGTTATCAACTCAGACCTCCGCAGTATGAGCCGTAATAATGATGGAAATTGCTAACGTTGTTGTGCAGTGTCGTGTAATATACTATTTGTTAGTAATTTGTGTGTACTCTGTATTGTTTGGCTAGTTTATTTTTACCAATTGAGATATTTTGTCGTCGGATACGTGTGTATTATGGCATGTATTTAAACTGGAATGAGGGTGGCTGTCCAAACATCCTTTTGGTGTTTTTCAAATAAAAACGTGAACATGTTTTTATAAAACATTTATTTATTGTATTAAAAATATTTTAAATATAACTCTCTTCCCCATCCCTATTAGACATTTTTTTTATACATAACTGATTTTTAGTTTATTTCGATAGTAGTACATCGACATTACTTACAATGAAGTTTTTTGTCAACAGAATTTCTTTTCAAAACGGTCGTTCAGGTCAAATCCACTAAAACGAACCAAGAGTGTTACAAAATTGGAACGAAAAAAAGCGCTGGAATCTGATGGGTAAGCGACAATTTAATTATACGTATAATATAATATATTAAATTGTAGATAGATAATATAGATATGTGTATAATAATATATCACTATAATTCTTTACTCGATTTATGTTTTAACTTTAAGACTAATAATTAGCATTAGATACTATACTTCGGAAATTAGTTAAACTTTTAAAATATTCAAAATAAATTATATGTCAATTTTTTATTATAAGCTTAAAAAAAAATTCACTTACATATACGTATAAATTGTATTTATTATCGCGATTTTTTACAATATTTATTTTAGTGGTATTTATTTTAAGAAATATTAATTTGTTAAAATTACTTGTGAAGAGGGACGGAGTATGTAGTGGTCAGTGAGATACCGTGACTTTTGAATAATAATAATATGTAAAATAGATAATTGGTAAACTACGGGTTCAGAATTCTTAAGTAATAATAACAAAAAATTACGTTTTTCCATTGCAGAAACGCTAGCCCGGGCAGCGGACCTCGGCTAAGAACGTCCCGTTCGCACGAGTCGCTTCTGTCTGGTCAGTCACAGAGCATCATGCAATCTTTGGACCTTAGTAGCGGTGGTGTGGAGATCAAACCTCTACATCCGTCTGTATTGGGTCGGGAAAACTGTTTTCAGGTGACATTGCCTGCGGGTAATACGAGGTACTTTTCATGCCGCACCGCCGAGGAACGCGACAAATGGGTGTACAGGTAGGTTTTTGAAAATGTTCAAATTATAGTATACTCAGTATATAATAATACTATCGTTGCAATAATTAATTCACATTGGTTTTCTACACAGTTTGAGAAAATCTGTACAACCCGACCAGGAGCACATACGCCGTACTGAAAACGCGTTGAAAATATGGATTTTAGAAGCCAAAGGATTGGCTAACAAAAAAAGGTACAAGATAGTCTATTTAACCTACAACTGCTAGTCGCTACACATAATTGTATCAAATTTATTTTAACGATTTTCATGAAATAAAAAATTAGAAAATTGCTAGTTACTAAGTTTACAAAACTATATGTTTTATATCCTAATGATTTTTCAAGTATACCTACTTATGTATTTTTGCTTTAACCGGTAATAATAGGTTTTCGAAATCCACAATTTTAACTTTCCGTTCATAATTTAATAATGTTTCGAATTTCGATGTATATAAGCATTGATTATAGTATTTATATAGTATTTATAATCAATGATATAAGTATATCTTATGTTGAACGAATAGTTTATTATTTTTAAACATTTTAAGTTAACTACTTTCTATATTTATAAAATGCTTATAAATGAATAAAACTAACAATATTTGATATAATTTTATTCGTCATCATTTTAGAAAATAACTTCAAAATATAAAATTAAAGTAGAAGTTCGATATATACAATTACGTTTTATGAATATTTCAGACTGTATAACATTTTATGCCCTTAAGTCACAAAAAATAGCACAGGAAATTATTGTATTAATTATTGTTTTATTGACTATTATTACAAAAAGATAATTCAGATAGTTTGTAACTGCGTAAAAAAATTACATTTCTCGTTGGTATATAAGGTATTAATTTTCTTTAAATATTTAAGATATGCTATGTTCCACAGCATAAAATTCAACTTACAAAAATTAAAATGTCATTTAGTTCATTTTAATAATTGTAAATCACGACATTATCAATAGATACAAATATTATTAATACTGTTGGTTCACGCAGGTATTTTTGCGAGTTGTGTCTGGACAAAACATTGTTTGCGCGAACGTCGTCAAAACAGAAATCGGAGCTTTGTTTTTGGGGCGAACACTTCGACTTCACCAGTCTACCAGAGGTAAACGTCATAAACGTGCACTTGTATCGGGAAGGTGAAAGGAAGAAGAAAAAGGATAAGAGCTTCTTAGTCGGTATGTGCATAGTATATTAGTTTATTTATACTTAATATTGTTGAAAATATATTAATTAACAGTATTTTTTCACCGTAATTTTAGGCACCGTTAGCATTCCGGTACACGATGTTACGTCAAGATTCCTTACCGAAAAATGGTACCCAGTGACTACAGAGAAAAGCCTCAAAGATCCTCCGTCATTAAGAGTGAAATGTCGTTTTCAGAGTGTCGATATATTACCCGTACAAATCTATCAAGAATTCTTACAGGTGATTTAAGATGTTAACGGTTTTTAGTTACCAAACTTCCAGACCTGTAGCGTCCAATCAAACCGTGATCACAAATCTAATATATTGTATCTTATTGTTTTAGTATTTAAGAACAGATTACAAAACCATTTGTGAAATCTTGGAACCCGTCGTCGGCGTGAAAGCCAAAGAAGACATAGCCACGGCGCTGGTGCACGTCATGCAAAAGGAAAACTTAGCTAAAGAGTTCTTGTCTGACATTGTGATGATGGATATAGAGAAGGTCGAAGACGATCGACTGACATTCAGAGGCAACTCCCTAGCTACTAAGGCAATGGAAGCGTATTTGAAGTTGACTGGCGAAAAGTATTTACATGAGACTCTTAGTGAACTTGTGTCAAATGTCATGCAAACTGGTTTCGATTGTGAAGTGGATCCTCTAAAAGCGGGTAGTGCATCGAATTTGGCCAAACAGCAGGCCAATTTAAGAAATGCTGTTGAAACCACTTGGAATCGTATACTCTCTTCTCATACATCATTTCCATTGTATGCAATTATATTATACATTAAATATTACATGTATAATTTCATTATAAATTTTTATTTTGTTTTAGTGAACTTCGGGAGTGTTTTACAAGGTTCCGTGAACGTATGAACAGTTCTGGACGCCACGATATTAGTGACAATTTAATTTCAGCGTGTATTTTCTTAAGATTTTTATGTCCAGCCATTTTGTCTCCTAGCCTGTTTAACATTACACATGGTGAGTTTAAATTTAAAACATTACTAGTATATAAAATGTGTTTTAATGTATTTTTTTATATCTTTTACAGAATATCCTAATGAAAAGGCAGCACGAAATCTGACTCTGGTGGCTAAAACACTTCAAACCTTGGCTAACTTCACACGATTTCAAGGAAAAGAAAATTTCATGGAGTTTATGAATGACTTTTTGGAACGTGAAGCAGCTTCAATGAAATCTTTCTTAAAAATTATATCTGTTAGTCTCAATTTAAATCTCAATCATAAATTTTAATTTTAATTAAATTATTAATAATATTAAAAATAATAATAATATTTTTATTATTTTTTATACAATTTGATTAAAAAATACATACAAACCTTTATATTTTTATTTTGTATAATTATTTTATAAATAGTCTCATTACATTTTCAGAGTCCTGTACCAAATGGTTATTCAACTCCACAAGACCACTCCACTGAGTTTGATGGACACATCGACCTTGCCAAACAATTGAGCATACTTCATACATTGTTAATGGAATGTGTGGAAAAAATATCTCCAGTACGTCTTCAGGAAGTAGAAAAATTACACATGATACTAGAAAGAATACAATTAGCACTTGCTCAGCCTGCTGGAGTTAGAACACCACTAAAAAATTATATTGAAAATCAACCATCTAATGATCAGAATAATACTTACCAGCCTGTACAACATCAAAATATTTTTAGGTGTGTAGGATAGGATAAGGAGTTACTACGCAATAGACAAATATAATTTGTATTTAAACAATATTTATATCTTATTTGTATTTAATTTTAGATATAATGACCCAACATTGAAAGATGGTGCTCAACGTTTGTACGGGTCAACACAAGGGTCATCTTTAAACAGTACAAATAATTTGGTTGGGAGTTCAACACTGTTGTGTGAAAAACGTCCTATAACCAATACAGCACGTGCATCGACTCTACCTCGCAATGCATTCTTTTCATCAAATCCCGGTTCACCTAACCTACAACTTTGCCCTAAGCTAAAATTTGATGAACCAGTTTCCACTTACAATGGATTTACTCCTCATCACCATATCAATCATAATAATGGACATAATTCTGATATTGAAATTGACCAACAGCAAAAGGGAAGTCAAATGTCCATTTCCACGCTGTCAAATGTAGCATCTTCTGGTTATCAGAGTTTTGCGGCATACAGTCAGAGCTCAAGTCCTGTTGATTTGACTAATAACAATAGCAAACCGCCATTAGCTAGTGGCAATGCTGCTCTGCCTCCTCTGGCATTTGTAAATCCCGTATACCAACATCATCACCACCACCATCACCACCATCATCACCAAAGAAAACAGCGTCCACGGTCGTGCAGCTCTTCCGAAGATGAGAATACTCCAGTTAATGATAAAGTAGCTCAAGTGACACCAAGGTTTCTACCACCCCATCGAGCTCCAAGAACTAATCCACAGTGCAATGGTGGTGGTATGGCCAGGTCCTTAGCTTGGAAATGGTCTCCAAACAAAGTCAACGGAGTCAGCCCTAATCCTAAGTGTATACTTGGTGGTGGTATGTCATACTCATTAATGTTAATAAAATTTTTTATTTGATTAAAAATATTAAAATGTTTTTCACAGATAAAAAAATATGTCCCGCTGAAATGCCTTTAAGAAGGCGTGTGTCCATTGATTCCAGTCGTGGAATGTCTGAAGATTCTTCTGAGGATGAAGACACAAGAAATCAAAATATTGCAAATAAATTAAAAACTAATCGCTCCATTGATCAAATTAGCGTAAGTAAATTAATATTTATTTAATTATATTTTACTTATATATGAACAATATAAATTTAGTACCAGAAAGAAATTGAACGTCTTCAAACCAATGTGCAAATACTTAAATTAAAGTTAGAACAGGCCGAACAGCAATTGGAATCTGAACCTGATTCACCAGAAGTTATTGATAATGAACCAGATAATATGAAAAACATAATAGCAAGGTTAGTAGCATTGTGTGTTACTTCAATGACAACTTTAAATTTCATTATTATTCTTTAGGTTGATGTCTGTGGAAGATGAACTGAGACGCGAACAACGCAAAATGTCAGACACACTAACTCACAAGCAACGCGTGATTGAAGCTCAAGAACACCAGATTGCCGCATTGGATGCGGCTAACAATCGATTGTTGAATGCTTTAAGCCAGCTTAAAGAACGATACCAAATGACCAATGGAAAAACCAATAGTCCAACTCCCAATATCAACCATAGACTGCTTGCCGAGCTTGGTGAACTAAAGAGCTCATCTTGTTAAAATCTGTCCTCTCATCATTTTATGTATTTAAATTTAGATAGTGCTTATCTAAAAACAAATATATATTGTCTAAAATTGGTTCAAATACAAATTTTTTTCGACTTGTTGACCAAAATGGATAGGTCGATGTGCATTATTATATAAATGCGTTTTTACGCAAAATAAACTTAATTAAATTACTAATTTCAAATCATTATCAAGTATTATTAACTTTAATGTGTTCTTACATAATTATACATACATATATTTTTTTTTAATGTAAGATAATAATTAACAAATTTAATATTATTTTAAACTTGGTGGTTCACGCAAATTTATCAAAACTTTTAGGTTTTTAACACAGATGTATTTTTTCTCTTTGATGAATCTTTGTTTTTTATTTATTTTTTTATGATAGTTTGTAGATTTTAAGCGCATTATGATCATTAAGTTAGCTGCTAAATGTTCCTTATAAAGTTTTCAGTTTATATTACTTAAGGAGTATGTTTAATTTAACAAACTGGTAGTTAATAATATTATTATTTTAATGTGTTAAACAATGATTATTATTATTATTTATTTATTATTATTATTTTTTTTTTTTTACATTCTGTTAGAGTTATGTTGTTGAATTGTTTATTTTTTATTTTTTTTTCAATATTGATTTGGGTGTATTCAACTTAAAACAAAGTATGTAATGATTTTGGTTTTATTTTTTATTTTTCGTGTTTTCTTGAGAATAAGTTTTGTACCAAAGATTATTACTGACAAATCATTGTATTAATTCTAAAAGGACTGACGAATTATACATTTTTTTTTTTTTTGGTGATCTTTTAAAATTGAGTTTTCTCATTTACTTTCCTATTTATATATAATGTATTATGTTCTGCATATTTTAGATAGGTATTCCAATAGATAGTATGTATTGCTTAATGTGATTGTAGTGGTACATAAGCTTTATAGATTATTGAATTATTGATTATAAATTTAAAAGGCAGTGATTCTTTTTAAACAGTCTAATAGTTTTTTGTAGTACTTGCAACCTAATTGCATCAATGTACATGTAATAATTAAATACTTTTTAATTTATTTACAAATGTTTATTGGATATAATGAATACTATGATATTTCAGTTACTTAAATTACCTGCATTTATCCTTTAGACAAAAGTATGAATTGTAAGTACCAATTTGGGTTAGGTTAAGTTACACAATAAAGTGAACTTGAAATTCAATTGACATAAAAGATCTATGTCAATTATAGCATATTAAGTATTTAAGTTAAACCTGGGCCTTTTAGTTTTTTTTCCAAGGCTAAATGGTACCTATGTAATAAGAAATAAGAGTGTTATTTATTGGAGCACTTTATTCTAGGAAAAGGAATACAACATCAACTTATTATATGTTATAAAGAATATAATATATAATTTATTTTAGGGAATTTATCCACAGAAATAACAGTCAATTGTATTATTATTTTATAAGATGAGATGTTCCTTTAAACATTCTATCATATATTTGTAGGAAACTTTAATAGTTTAAAATACATAAAATTAGTTAGTTTTTTAAAGCTGTTAAAAATGGTCATGGTCTTATAAAAAAAATAAACAGAAGAGCGTTGAGGTGATTTGAAGGAAATTAAGGAAAGTAATTCAAGAATTAAAATATTACTCTATAACAAACCATCTGAAAACTTATTTCCAAAAATACGTCTATACTCAACCAAAGAAACCAACCTATGTACTAAGTAATATATTCTAACAGACTGCTTTAGTTCAGAATAGTTTTTCCTATACAATAACATATCATTGAATTCAAATTTAATTCACCCCTAATAATGACCCAATTGATATCTAGTTTATAACATCAAAGCAGTATCCACTTGTATCTTATTTTTTTTGGTTATTTAAAAAAATATCGAGAATTTTTAATATTGATCTCTTTGAAGTACAAGCTACATCCATTTGTTATTAAAAACTACTCTCGAGATTGAAAATAATTCTTTTTACAATTATTTTATCACTAAACTACATAGAGTTCAGTGTATTGTATATACTCGTTATTCAAAAAACCACAGGTAAAATCAATACATTCCTCCATTCAGAGTCTAAAAAATAAATATTCTTATTAATAGTTTATTATCAAAAATAATAAAAATGTAACTACTAAACTGACCATAATTTCTATAGTATGATTTTAAAATAATAATCTTAAGTATTTATTTATTATTTTAAATTTTTGAATAAAGAAATCAGTTGGCAACCGGAGATATGTAAAAAAGATATTTATTTGTCTATAGTTTGCACTACGCACTCTCTTGGAAAGTCACTAGAAATTTGTATTTAAAGGTTGTATACTGGTATATATTATCTCCAATTTTGCTTCATATATTACATGCTCCAGATCAACCCAACAATGAATATGAACCGAACACTCCTAAAATATGTTCTAAGTATGCATTCAAAGTGTTTTCATGGTATCAGGTTTAAAGCTTCGTTTAAGTAACTTCAAATATTGGATAATTTTTAGAATGTCATCATAAGCTAGTTAAATATGAAAAAAAAATAAGTGTATAATAAAGGATTATATTGTTGAATTGATTTATTTTAAAAAGTTCTAACAAAACATATTTGTTAAAATAAATCTATATTTTATATACTATTAAATAAAAAAAAATATAATTGTTATAGGTTAACCTAACCTATTGAGAATCACTTGGTACTATTATTCAGTAATTTTGTTTTAAAATTTTAATTTAATAAACTATTTAGTTATGATTTTAAAACAGACTTAAGTGGGCTTAACAATATATATATTATCCAAAAGGTGCTTAAAAATATATATATAAAAAAAATATTATACATGAAAATTTAAAATGTGATAGATTTAAATCCATATTAACTAGTAACCAGTAAAAAAACTTATAAAAAGTACAAAAAATCTTCCAAACCAGGATTTGGATAAGTATGAAGTGAATTTCCAATCAAAAATGCTAATTTGTGTGCTAGTTGACATATAGCAGGAACTCTTACTGTACCCTAAAGAAAAAATAATCATTTAAAATGATAAAAATATATATTTGGTTTTGTGTTTATCGATGTATTTATGATTAATACTTACCGACCAATTGTAGTATAAGTGGGTTAACTTATAAGTAAGTCTTTGTAAGATGTCTGGTGTAATTAATTTTTTTCTAGGAACTTCATTGAGAGTATCCACAATTACATTATAGTGAGTTGGTGTAACTGTACCACTTGTTACACGCTGAGGTACCAGATAGAAATCATACCTGTAATGCATTAAGGTGTTATTTTATTTTTAATTGTTTTGTGCTAATAAAATGTATATACCTACATTGGTAAGTGATAATATTAGTAAAGTTTCAAATTGAATTTAAAATAAGTTGAAAATTTTAGATGTCTAAAATATTCAAAATAATTTTAAAACTCTATTATGTCTAAATATGTTCATTTATATGTTTGGTGAAAATTTAAAGTTTTTAGAGTTATTAAATTAATTACAACAAACATTTTTTTGTCAAAAACAAATTATTTTTAAGTATAAGTTGTTTTTTATTTTAGACCTCTTTATGTATTAACTAGATCAGTGATTTTCAACCTTTTAGAGTTCACGACTCTTTTTAATTTCAAAATCAAATATATGGTTCTCATATGAATAATGATAATAATATAATTGTTTCTTAATAATTTTATTTTTAGTTTTTACTGTGGGCATGGCATTCTTGATAATAATTGATGACACCTCTAGAAGTCGTCGCACACAGCATGAACTATTAGAAAAAAATTTGAACTTTTCCAAACCATTGAACTAGATCAAACTTGCTATTAAAAATCATCTTTAATGTTGAAAATTGAATCATTTTTTAATCTAAAAGATAATAACTATCATACAAAAACACATTCTTGTAAGACCATTTGCCTATTTCACAATTAAAAGAATTTGTGTTATAAATTTTTTTATATTTAATACTTAAAGATACTAATATTTTTTCTTGAAAATTAAATAATATTGTGTAAAATCAATGAGAAAAAACAAAAAGTTCTTACTTTTGAGTTTGATAATGGGTGATTTAACAAATAACTAAGTTAACTCTATATATGGTTATGGCATTCTCTTATAGTTTGATGTAAATATACTGGAAAATTTCAAAAATCAGTACTTGATGTAACTTTTACATTTTGAGCTGAGCGTTAAATATATTGCCAATGGTATATTTTTTATGTGTCTGTTATCACATTTTTAACAGTAAAAATGCTTAAATTATAAAAGTAAAATATTCCTAGTAATATTTTTTAATAAAACTAATATTTAAAAAAAAAAAAAATTATATATTTTACCAGTTGTTGGCAAAATTGATTTCTCTGTTTAATTCAAAAATTAATAACCATAAATCCACCACTACAAACACTTCCCTAATGCATTATTATTTTATATAATATATGTATACGAGTGTCAAGTATATATATTTTTTAATTAAATTACTTTTTTATAATAAATCATGATACCAATTGTGCTTTAAGCTTTAGATATTACCTGATATGGTAGTAAAGGCCAGCTTTTTAACTAGAGAATGAGTAAGTACCTATAAACTGTCTTTATGAATAATGGTAATCATACAATAATTGGTAATATCTACATTATTATTTGTTCACCATAATTGATAATTTTAGGATTAAAAATGCAATATTTTTAGCAAAAATGAATACAACCTACCTATTATTGCTAAAAGCAATATAAATATAATATAAAATATTCTATAAAAATAGGCTAGTAGATTTTTCTGATCAAAATTATTTTTGGTATACATTGATATATGAATATATCATTAAATTTCACTTAAATCATCCATTACAATAATCCACTTAATGATCCCTAAATTGATTTTTTTTAAGTTTATTTTAATCACCTTATATATAAATGTGCCATGTTGGTGGACAAATAAAATTTAAAACAACATTTTCAACATTAGATTCCCAATTCATAATTTACAGTAAAATAATCATAAATATATATTAATTATATACTCACATAGTTGGGTCAGTGACACTATTATCAATAACTGTTCCAGGTGGTGGATTTTGATAATTTTCTTTATTTTTACAAAAAAATCTTGTACTGATACGTTTTTTAACTACAATAAAGGCCAAACCAACTTTTTGCTTTCCGTAAAAATCTTTACAAGTTCTCTGTAAAGAAAATGTTTATATTAAATTGAATTGCAAGCATTATATAATATATGTGGAAATTTAATTATAAATACAGATACTAACCTTTATCATTTCAACTTCGGTTTTATGGACATATGATAACTGTCCATCTCCCACACCATCTCTGTATATAATGATGGAGTCAGGAAGTGCATTTTTATTCAGACTTTTATATTTGGTCAAAGCCTCTAAAAAAAAAAAAAACCAAATAAAATATTTAAATAATAGGAAGACATTTTACTTAAAAAAAAATCGCTCATTAATAAGTTATTATAGATTGAGTAATACGTTTTTTAAAAGTAAAAATATTCTACTACTGTAAGAGATTTAAATTTTAGAAGGAGTTTAGTTCACTCAAAAATTATAATGATTATAATTGGGCAGATACAACAACTGTGTAATATATTTTCCCAAATTAATTTTTGAATTTTGTTTAACTAACAAAAGTGCCACACATATTTTTTACATCAAGGTGCTTTAGAGCTTATATAACATCCATTAAAATAATAAATATTTTCTAAACAGACAATATAAATAAATGATATAGAAACAAATCATATTTTATGTTATGGGGTTAATTTTAGTAAAAATAGATCTAATTTAGTTTAAAAATCAAAACAAATTTTGATTAACAGAAAATATCCAAGATATACATGATACAATATATATATTTTTTTAATTGAATAAGTTAATTTGAGATATATTGAGTGAATTAAATATAACTTATTAAGGCTATGTTCAAGATCTATGTTTCATCAAGCATAGCTGAATGATCATTGTTGGTACTAAAAATGATGAAAACCATATAAGATCTACCATAAGCAGTTATAAGTTATTAAGTTAAATAACATTTATTATTCGCTATAATTTATTATTCCTAATAATCATGTTGAAAATCATAAATCTCTTATTTATATTGATTTGTTATAAAAAATATTTTGTAGATTAATTAAACAGCCATAACAGTAGCTTAAGTGGATAAATGAGTGGAGATATTTTAACTCTTTAAGTGATGAGGGATATTATATCAATACTACACTAAAATTATGAAAATGAATTGTAGATTCAAATATATAATCTAATAACAAAAAATAGAGTTTATGGAGAATTCTCAAGAATAGATATAAATTATATAATATAATAATAAAAATGTAAATTCACTGTTATTAGACTAGCAACTAAAAAGGAATATCAAATGTGTATCAATACACTCAAATAAAGAAATCAGGGACAACTTCATAGCAGATTGTTAGTAGATTGCATACTAGACCAATAGCGTAAATTCTAAAACCTATATTATATTAAATTATATTATTTATTATAATAAATTATAAGTTTTGAAATAAATAATATAATTATATACGTACTATATATACTCGTTGCAAAATAAGATGAAATTTCCTGTTCACTTTGGTGTGGTTCAACACAGCTGAAGAATTTAGAGTGAGACTTATCCATTGTGGCTATTAATGCACCATAAGATTTATTTCTATTTTGCTTATCATGATAAACATCAAATCCAACTATCATCATATTCTGAAAATATACATAAAATGATTAATCTTAATATATTAAATTTACATAACATACATTTATAATTTATTTTATGATTAAGCATACCGGTTCAGGGATATTAACACGCCATGGTGCTCCTCCTAGTTTACAATTAATTTGTATGGCAATTTTGGTACAAACTGACATATTATTTTTTTGTACTTGTTTTAGCAACACAACTTGAGATGGAACTGAAAATAATATTTCAAAATATTTTAAATATCAAAGTTTAAACATCAGCATTATTATGATATCATAATTAAACATTACTATTAGATTTACATTTTTATATTTGAATAACCAAGGTTCTGAACCTGAAAATAACCAAAAATAGTGATAAACTCTATACTTAAAAATATAATTATTATTGAATGCTGGTATTCTCCTACTCTACAGTTATTATATTTAATATCATCAAATACAGAAAATTAATTTCAACAATGCATATTTAATTATTTAATCTGAGAACTTTATTAACAGATATCTAGGAAAAAACTTCTGATTGTTAAAGAAAATGTTATAAAATAATTTTCATCTATATTTTAAGCACTAAAATACAAATTATTAATGTTATAAATTATTTTATGTATAAACCAATATATTTCGGAATGCCGCCACTGGGTGACTTCCCCTCCTGTCAATCAAATTCCATCCAATTTACTTATTGTATAACATTTAAATACAGATTGTAAATATATTAAAAAAAAAAAAAATCAATATCTATATAATTTAATATCAGATCTTTTCATTGTCATTAGAGATTTCCCTAGCACCAATTACCTATTCAAACATCAGAACCTGAAGCCAAACCTGTATCAATTATTCAAATTAAGTTTCAGTACAAAATCTTTAGTTTCAATTTTAAAAATTACTCACTTGCTCTATCAATACATAGTTTTCTTTTAATAATACTGTAATGATCCTTACGCTCTGTGAGAATGACACATAAAATAAATACTGGACTCATTTCATTAATTACACGATCCAAACTATCTGAATACGTTTTCATAATTGTATCCTTTATTTCAACTCTATAAAAAAAATCTAACATAGTATATTTTGTATTTGAGTTAAATTATGTTAAATTGCATTAAATATTATAATAACCAATACTAACATTCTTGGTCTTGGTAATGAAAATTGCATGTTCTTAGCTACCCTAAGTAAAGTATTGGTAAATTGTCCAACATCAGAACTCCACATACATGGAGTTACTATTACCCAATTTGATATTTCAGCACTACGAAACATGGGTAAAGAACGCAAGTGAGCTGTCCAATCAGCATTAAAACCAGCTGGATATGTAACATTTATTTTTCCAGAATGAAGCATTTCTTGTGGTAATACACGACCAGGAATTGTAATGAGTTTATTACTTAATGTTAAATTCCATTGCGTTAATAATTCTGCAGACTTAAATATTCATTAAAAATTAAAGGAAATTCTTTTTTGCTCATCAATATTTCAATAAAAATATTTACCTCCGGTGTAGTAAGAACACGTCTTATAAAAGCATTATATTTGCTGATTCTTTCTTTGGGATCTGTTCTTGTATAATGTGCTAAATCTTGCATAAGAAATCTATTATTACTGTAATCATAAATGGTATAAATTAAATAAAAAAAAAAAATATTAAATCATAATTATGTTATAAGTATGTTGTACTTTTTATACTTTTTAATGAAGTATAAAATTTGTTATCAACATTCATAGACAAAAAAAACACCTATAGGTATTAATAATAGCATACACTTTGTCTAAATATTTCAAAAATTTCATTATGTACAGAAAAATGATGATTTAAATCATAGTGAAATGTTTCATGTTTCTACAGTTGATAGAATAACAATGAAATAAAAAAAAATTTTTGGAGAATAAATCTTATATCATTTAAATATTTTATGTTATTAAAATTTGAATTTCAATCGCTTATAAAAATGTATAAAGCTTTACAGCTTATAAATATTATTTTTTGATTTCAGTAAAAAAATGTATGAAGAATCTTGTATTAAATGTCTAATTGTTTCAATTTTTAACTATAAAATAATTTACATATCTTTGCTATATTGACGAATATTGAAAAATGTTAACTAAAATAATTTTTGAACACAATATTATGTAAATAAAACTGTAACTACGTAACTACATAGTTTTGATATTTTTTTAATTTTGATAAGAACAATTTATGAAGAATTTTGTATTAAATTATCATACATCTTTGCTATAAACAACAATAATTGTATAATACATAATATATCAAAAATAAAAACAAACTATTTTTAAAATAATATTATGTAGTAAGTAGTATATGAAGCTTTGGTGAGAATTTCAAATCTACAGCTATTTATTTTTGAATTATTACAAAAAGCAAAATTAATTAATTTTGTCAAAAATTGTAGAGGTGTAAGAGTTTGCTTTTTTCTCTACATTTTTGTTTCTTGATCATTAAATACTAAAGATTATTCTTCCCCTTTATGTATAAACTAAATCCAATTTTTTATCAAAACCACCAATAAAGTAAAAATCAAAATTTCTATTCATATCTATTTTTATGTTCTTTAAAGGGTATAGACTTAGAGATAGAGAGAAAAAAGTAATACACCATTGTAAAACTAATAATTTTATCACTTTATAAAGAAATTAAAATTTGATTAATAAAACAAATCACTAAACTAACTGAGATAGTTATGTTGTATTAATAAAAATTTATATGATTAAATACACATTAAATTTTTGTAAACAAGCATTACTCTTATAAAATACATAATTTAATACTGTTTTGTATAAATTGTGTATATGTAATGTATTCTATAAATGTAATTACATCATATTTTGAGTTATTCCAGTCATAGTACATAATTCAGGAACCAAGTACACTAGCTCTGTTTCCTCGCCTTCAATTCTAAAAGATTTTTTTTTTTTTGATATCAACATTGGTTGTTGTTTACTGCTGATATTTATATTATATTTCTAAAAATAAAAAAATTGAAAATACATTAACAGATTAAATATAGAAAATTACAATTAACTGAATTTAGTATTAGCTATAATTATTATGATAATAAAATCATAGATAACATACTTGTTTATAATAGTCTATATATGATATGCTTGATCCATCATTTTTAAGAAATGTTGAATTAGTACTTGATTGTTCATCAACATCATCGATTTTGTAAGTCTGGTTATTATATCTAGTGAGAACCACACTTCCTATAATAGCCATTTTAAAATTCATCTAAAAAAAAAATATTATATTAATTCTTCGCCTTTTCTTAAAAATGTTTCTATAATGTAGATATTACTTGTGACTATTATCTACTCTGTATTGTATTTATAGTATAGATATCTTTAACTATGAGAAGAGAAAAGAGTCAAGGAATTATTGTTGTAAATTAATTTTTTAAGAACCTAATTTAAATATCTATAATATTGATTACATGATATCTAATTTATAATAAAATTTTAGATAATAGACTATCTACGTCTATGGATGTTTTTACAGTGATACATACATTTTTGACTATTTAAACTCGATAATTAATTAACACGTGGATGAGAAAAATAATAACAATATAACAATGTAGTCATAATGGAAAAATATTCAAAAAAATAATAATACATGTTTTATCTGTTATATGTGTATGCATAACTATTAACTATGATGATATTCATATGCTTGAGAAAAACTAAGATTAAAATAAATATTTGTTAAAAATTTAATTGATAATTAACATAATTAATTCTTTACACGTGATTGACTTAAAACAAACTAAATAAGTTTATGATAACTATTATAGATATAAAATCATAACTATTACTAACCATCCAAGCAGGGTCCGTGTTTTTATATTTCGAACATTCTATTAAAAAATCTAAGACGGTCTCTTCCCTCATAATTTTTGTTGAAATTTCAGATCGTAATAATAAACCACTATCGAACATTCCAATTGTAGTCTCATAACCTGGCCAAAGTTGAAGTTTATAATTTGGAATATCAATCTATAACAAATAAATACAATATAAATTAAAAAGGTTTTGGTAAAAAAAATTCAAATGCTACTGATCAGATACTATCATTGGATTTCTTCTTGTTTATTTTAATGTGTTTAACGTTAAAAAATATTATTTAGATTTATTCCAGAAAAAAAAAAGTTAGGTGAATGCAAAAAAATTATTAAACATTATATAAATTAAAATAGAGAGGAATTTTATTTGAATATTTTAATTATTAACTATTATTATGATTAATGATTGCCTATTATTATTACTTGTCCTAGTGCCTTCATAATTTTTTTTTATTAGCTGAAGCTTAAAGCATATACTTCAAATACAGGTCCCTTTTAATTGGCCATTAAATATTAATTTTCCTAAGTTAATGTGAAATCCCATTACATTTCTAGAGGAATTTAAAATTTATTGGTTACATAAAATTAAAGGTTTTTTTAAAAAAAAATGTTCTTATGAGTAAAAAATTTACTTAAAAAGGAGGTAGTACCCACAAGTATTGTCTTCATTTTACACACATACAACATAGCAAATTTTTGTTTGCCAATTTAAATATTGGCTGTTAATTTTATTATTAGAGCGAATTGACCTACTATATAATTTTAAGGTAGTATTATCTAGGACCTCACTTAGCCTTTTATTGATATTATTTTTAAGTAAGTTATGTTCATCTTAAAATGTACAATTTAAGAAATATCATAACTTTTTAAATAAAATACATTTTATATTGATTAAAATAAGTACTTACTTTGGCATTTGCATCATAGTAATTTCTTCCAACTAGTGTCAGTTTCAAATGACCAAGGCTTTTACGTAACAATAAATTAAAAATTTGGATAGAAACATAATCACCCTTTTCAATGACTGAAATAAATTTTAAAGTAATTATTACTATTTTGTCATCCATTATTTGTTTTGATGTCAGCTCTAAAATCTAAAATAAAAATAAAATTGCTTTAACTTTTAAATTATAAATGAATAAAAATATAAGTATTATAAGACACTTACATTGGGTTCATATTTTTTTCTACTAAACAACATTGTTCCATCAAAAATATATGTTCCTAAAAACTCCTTGTGCACACTCAATAACCCTCTTTGAATACTTATTCTATCTTGTGGTGGGTTAAAATCAACTCTATACTGATATAAACTCCAATCTGTGTAAGTTGTTACTGGAAAGTAATTTGATATTAACTCAATAGATTGACCTGTTAATCCTATAGAAAAATATAATAAAAAAAAAACAAACTATTAGATTTTTAAAAAGTTATTATGCATTTAATTATTTCTCTTTCAAAATTGTTTTCTAATATGTTTGCTTAATAGCTATATATAATACTAAGTGTAAAGAATTTATTGAACTATTTTAAAAGCAATAATAAATTAATGATAAATACATTTAAAAAGTGTTTAGTCTGTAAAAATCAATAAAAGATAAAGTAATATTCAAGAAAAAAGTCTAGTTTTAAATATTATCCAACAGTAAAAATATAACTATCCAATTAATTTATTATTAAAAAATAAATGTATTGATGAGTTATTACTTTTTAATACTTGATGAGTTTCAACTTCACAATTTAGCATCTAATTTTTACATAATAAGAAAACAAGTATTGATATTTTTAATTCCTTACATTAAAAGTTCTTAAACACTATACTGTTTTACATTATACCTTGTTTTCCACCGTTAGAAGATTCTGGTCTTTCTAACCTAAAATATGAATTTTCTATAGGTTGACGACCACGAACTCCACCTCGACCAATTGGCATTGGCACATCTTCTAACATAAAAAATATTATATTAATATATTGGTTAATAATTATAGAAAAAATAAAATAACATACATTCTGCTTAATGCAAGAAATAATCTTGGAACCTTAATAATTTGCTATCATGCATGGGGTCTATAAATTTAAAATATTTCAACAAATTAAGACGTTAAAGAAATTTCTCTTTTAATATTGAACAGAAAATATTTTTGCACAATGGGGGAATAAATTATATCTGAGTCAAGGTTATCATTAAATTTAAGTTATTATTTAAATGCTAGTAAAATGTATCAGAGAATTGTTACTACAAGCAAACATCAGGAAAGACTTGGAGGGAAATGGCTTAGCCCCTCCTAAAATCGAAGGTAATATGTTATACTTGTGTATAGAAAAGTTTGGCAAGTCACTTTACATTGAATTATTATAGCTCCCCATAAAATTCAACCAAATGTCAGCCTATGATTGTTACATAAGACAGTAAAGTACATACAGTGCAAAAAGTAATTACAAGTACTGGTTAATATTGGTATAGCAGTCACTGTAGTTTGTTAGTGATTGTATGACAACATTATAATGTGTATAATGTATATCATAATATTCAATATACTTTATTGTTAAAATAATCTTATCAATTCAAAAATAAAACTGGTATATTTTTGGGTATTTTGAATCTTCAAAAATTTTAAAAGGATAATTATTTTACTAAGTTCATAAAAAATATTCACCAAATAATATTTTTAATATAGATAAAACTAGTTTATATTTTAAATAGGTACCTTTTAAAGAATTTATTTTTGAAGGACAATATAGTTCAGGCCAAAAATATAGTAAAAACAGTGTTACACTCAAGTAAGAAGCTAATATGGTGTTTAAAGAAAAATAATAAAATAATTTCTGATTGGCATGTTGGAAACAATCAACAAACAATTAATATAGTTAGTACAAGGTTAACATATAAATAAAAAAGTCTGGATGTATACAGTATGAATACCCTCCCCCTCCCAAACTTAGTTATCAAATGTTGACTAAGTAAATGTAATTTTTATTAAACACTTGAAACATATAAAATATTTAAAGATATATATTATTTAAGTAAACTTTACCTGTTGCCAAGCTACTGATTCTACTTGTTACTTGTTCAACCTTAATGAAATAACATAATTAATACTTAGTTTTAAATTATTTTGAATTTAAAAAAGTATTGCTTACGCTTGGTGGTCTAATTGCATGTTGTGGTCTAATTACTTGTCGTGGACCAGGTTGAGGTTGCATATTTCTAACTTGTGGTACCATTGATCGAGATCCTTGAAATTGTTGTGGTTGTTGTAATTGATTAGGATTAGTCCCACGAGCACGACCTCTGGCACGCCATACTGTATTGGTATCCATAGGTAATTTTTTACTTTATTTATAAACAAAAAGTTTTCATAAAATAAAAATCTAATAAGATAATTTAAAAAATCTAATAAATATAGTCAAGGAATAAAAGATTCATATCTTAATAGTACATTTAGGTACCTTAGAATTATATTATTTATTATTTATTATATATATCGTATACCAAATAACTAAACAACTATTAATTTAGAGTTATTCCAAAAATTAATAGTTTTGTCTGATTATTGAATTGTATTTATTTTTATTCAATTTACTGTAAAATTATTATTTCTAAAACAATGCTTGTTTGAAGACAAGGGTTATTTATCGAATTTATGTTATAATTTATAAACTAATTTGACAATAATTATAACAAAATATTAGTAATACAACTAAATTACAAACAAATTCTAATTATATCAGATACTAAGTTTATTTTTTTATAAAATTAAAGTTAATAAATTAACTTATATTAATATTAAATTCCATTGCTAGTTTTACATAACTTTTAAAAAATAAATTTCAAACCATGGTTTGATGACTCTTACTACATAATTAGATATATTATATGTTTATGTTATTTTTATTCACATTATCAATAATAATTAATGTGTCACCAGTAATTAATCTATCACAGTTTATTTTAAATAAGTCATTAATATACATATTTGGTACAATCCTGCTCTCTGACAGTCTAGTAAAAATATTTTTTTTAGAGTTACTTAATGGTTTTTAATAATCTTAATGATGAACCACAGTAGTGGTGTAGCAAGGGTATGGCAAAGTGTGCCTACACCTGGGGCACAAATTGTGAAGAGGCACAAAATTCTGCTTTGAAAATAGTATTTTTATTCTTCCTTTAAAACGACATTTTTTGCATGATACATTCTGAAATGTACATATATGATTTTATTTAATTATTCACACTACATGTGAATTTAATGATGATATTATGAAAATAACATAAGGAAAATCCCAAATTATATATATTTGTCAATTTATTTAACTGGTAAAATGATGTTTTCTTTCTAAAATTGCCAGGGGTGCTAATTAGTTTTCTTACGCTGCTGAACCACAATTGTTAATTATAATACTATAATTTAAAATTAAATTAACATAAATAAAATGATATTTCCGATTGACAACATGCATTATAGCCTATAATTAATTATCTAAACTAATTATACTATAGTTATTGATTTACATAATTTATAGTTTTAAAGTGAGATAGCTATAAACTAGATATAGAATTTAAAAATTTGGGGATATTTCTCTGCCGTAATATAGATTTTGAGTATAATTCAGTATCATTGAGTTGGTAATGAATGTAATGATATGGTACTATAAAGAATTTAAATTAAATGATAAATAATTGCATAGGTACCAATAACAATTTTGGACAGAAACAGTATCATTGTAGTATTAGTCTCTATTTTTATAATTTATACTAATAATACATTATATATCTATAAAAAATACCATTGAACTAATTAATAATATGTTTTTGTCTTTTAAATATTGCATTTTAGAATTGTTATATTTATCCTAATAGTATATCAAATATTATTATTATCAATTTTTAAGTCAATACTGACGTATCATATAGAATAGTATATAAAAAAAATGAGGTATAACTAAAATTATTTTAAATATTATACATAGACAATTTTAAATAATAGAATATAATAGACTGTTTCAAGATTATAAGATTAATATTTTTATATTTTTATGTACAAAAATATATTTTTTTTTTTTATTAGAAATAAACAATCTATACAATTAATGTACAATAAGCTCATATGTTAAGAGAAATACAAGACGTGAGAATTTGATTAAGAAGCCGCCCACTGGCAACACTTAGCATGAATTATTTATATATATATATTTTTTTTTTTATTAATTGTATATTGAGGCGTGTAGTTTCAAAACCAGCCAAAACAATTTTTTTAAATTTTTCAAGAACAACAAAAAACGTAGAAGACATTCAAATTTGACTCTATGATTTTGTAATAAATATGTGTTTTATAAAAATATTATTACAAGAGTTATGTACATTTATAGTATCGATATAGCTGGTTTTGATGCAAACTTCATCATAAGGCTGGTTTTGAAATTCACTTTGCGATATAGGTGGTTTTGAAACTAACATTGAAAACTTTTATAAAATCAAAACATCAATAAATTATTTATGTCTTACTTTAGACAAACTTTATTTTATTTTAATTTATTAACAACAACTAATAAAAGTACTTAATAATATTTAGTCATACCTTAGACAATATTAAAAAAAAATATTTAATTATAATTGATTAACAACAACTAATAAAAGTATTTAATATCCATGGTTATCCATGTTTAAAAAATATATTTTTTAAACTATTAACAACTTACAACAACAACTTTAATAACAAATAACAACTAGTAAAATATAATAAACAGATGTAAAAATTGTACTACGGCAATCAAAATACAACTGCCATCATAGCGTTGATATTGTTATCAATTATTTTTTTGCCGCGAAAAAAAATTATTTGATTATGGGTGGTTTTAAAATAGATTTCGCCCGATGGATGATTTTGATACCAACCGCAATTTTCCGTGGTCAATTTAGACCAGTTATAGCCTTATTTGATGTTCAATATTTTTACAGCACTTTTAATACAGTGTGACCATTTAGAAAATGCGAAAAAACCAGTTTTCTAAAAATGTGCTTTTGGCTGGTTTTGAAACTACACGCCTCATATAACAAAATAACAATAATTTCTTAAGGAGATATTATTTTAGATTATACAATGTATCAATCAACATTTAAACTTTAAACGCTCAAAAATATATGTACTTTTATAATAAACATTGCTATTTTTTTAATTTTCAGTAACAAGAGTATTAAAGAATCTTGCATCAAGTATTCAAATTATAGTTATTTTTTATAATTATTTATAACCAAGTACTTTATCAAGTAGTTTTAATTATTTTTTGATTGGGATGTGAAAAATTATGAGGAACATTGTATAAAATGTTCAAGCTGTACAATACATCCCTAAATCAAAAAATAAACAGAAAATTTCAAATATATAAATATTTTAAAAATCGAATTAAGTAGAAAATACTATAGAAATATTTGATTTCTAAATAACAGACAAAACATTATTCGTGAGGACTATCTAATAATAACAACCATTAGTTTACTTATGGAAAAATTAAACGAATGAATATCGGATGCAGACTAAGTAAGAAATGTACATGAAGGCATAACTGCATAAGTGAATAAAGTGATGATAGAAATTAATATGACATTATTGACAATATCAACAGGCTTGAATGCTTACAAGATAATTATTAAATTTCTGATAATAACTTGGTCAATTGAAAATAGGTGTTATACTGTTATAACTTGTAACATTTATATAGACGTATACAATTTTAATACGGAACATAGCAATCGAATTTTTAGAAACATGTTCAGGACTTCAGGACTATGAATGTTTCTATCACTTATCAGGATATAATGTTATCATGGAGATTTTACTCATAGAAAAGAGATTACCTTGGTGGAGAGCCATCGTGAAATGTTTTAAAATGTGCGTGTCGTGAAGTAAACAATACATTATCTACTACATACATGTTAATTGTCATGTATATTAAAAAATGAATAGTTGGTAGTTTGTGAATTTAGTGGCGAGTAAAATCAGGTTTGCCGGAGTCCTCTCTTAAGTCCAGGGCTCCCTTATATACAGTAGGTTTTCCCCGACCTACTTCTCATGTCCCTTCCGGCCTATATTATGAGTTAATATTCATTACATTCTCACGCTATTACGCATTTCAAGATTCAGTGCCGCACGTGCTATGATTGTACAGTATTATGGCGCCCGGTTGGCATTCTGCCCATGCACAGGTGTCAACCGTAATCGCCTCATTCAAGTTTCCCAGAGACGCTACTTTAATGATCGTCATAGATTATAGGCCACAATACACTGAGGATATTATCTACGCGGCCACGCGGGTGATGTTTGTTCATTGTTTTAAGACCTGACGCGCTGCCGTCCCGGTACGATGGCTACCTTCCTCGCATTACGTGTTAAATGTTTATTTCTACGTAGTATAGCACCACGAAGAAAAAAATTGAATCTATAATTATTTTGGAATATATGTAACTATATGTATATATGTAACTTGTGATCGGTTCAATTAAAAATACCAAATATAATATACATAATTATAAAATATTATTGAATACTGATTTTTTTGGTTCTAGTATAGAATCGAAATCAGTAATAATTATTATAATTGACTCGCGTCTAGTAATTTATACTGTAGAATAATTTATTAAAATTTCCATGTACATGTGTCACGTATAATACTGTTTAAACTTTAATACATAATATGTAATAAATATAATACGAAATAATATAATATTATATAATTTATGTAACTAATAGGATATACTAAATTTCGTGATGTTAGATCTCAATATGTATAGGTATCACCTTGTAGTGGACTAACCAGCTACTGATTACTTGAGCGGTATAGCCGTGATAAATAATTAGATAGTGCAGATATTTTTTTATAAGTGTGGTTTTATTGATAATTAAATTATATCGTAAATTATTCTAAGTGTAATTAAATTAGAAAATCAGACTAAGTCACAGGGACTGAATCGTGATGACATCTGACGTGAAAGTGCTCGTGCTAACTCTGGTGGATCACATCTGCCGGGGAGCTCTCCAGGGCCCCCTTATATAGTAGATTCTCCCTATCTATTCTTCTACTGTCCCTTCTAGTCAACGGATGTGACTCAGTTGTGCACGTGTGGTTTACGCGTTTTAGGATTCTATGAACGTGCGATGACCTAATTAGATACGCGGCAGGATGTAGCCCTTTCCGTTCATGCACATATATGGTATTCTCTGTTATATTACTACTGCGTAGTTCTATTCTGTATTAAGCTTTTTTGTTTTAAACAAGGCACTGATATTACAATATCTCAGAGCTGGTGTATTTTGGTAGGCTGGAGTCTTTGGCCTATGTTTCAAGTATGTATCGGCATACATATTATAGAATTCGAGTGCTTTTAGTGAGCATCTGTTAATACCCCGTTATGTCCATTCACATCTTTGTAAAGTGTTGTTGCTATTCTTAGCACTATTATTATAATTATTGTGTATTACTATTACTATCATTATCTAGGATGTCAGAGCACGTAGCAACCTAATGGGAAAAAAATTGTTGTTGTTGATTATTTTGCTTACATCACTACTAAATATTATTATTAAAAGAGAAGCAGGGGCGGATCCAGACAAAGATAACAGGGGGAGCGATTTTTTAAGGATACACATTAATTTTGATAAAGTATTTATTTAGGTATATACATATGTTACTTTCCACAGTCTCGTACAGAAAAAAAATGTACAGTAATAATAATAATATTCATAATTGCAAAATAAAACTAAAATAAGGGACTTCAAACTATTTTTTTATGAGAGAACGGGGGGGAGATCTCCCCGACTGTCCCCCTGGACTGAGTTAAAGACAAGTTTCGGGTTTCCAACCAAATTTCAGCGTAGTTGTTGATAGTACTATATAATATTACTATTACTATCAATAATGCTATAACTGTGAATTTCATAAATTATACAAGTTGGCAGTTGTTATTACTCATATTCTGCATTATGATTTATGACTAAATTTACGAGTACCTATAATGTTTTCAATGCTCTTTTGATTGTTACAATATGACAGCAGAATTTCATTACCTAATACCTAGAAAGAGAAACCAGTCGTCTATCTTGTTTTTTTTATGTATATAGTATATGTAGAGGGCCCAGTTGGTTTAGTAAATGTAAGTATAGTGTATAATTTATTATATTTTTAGTTTCAAGAAAAATTATGAATTATACTGAAAGCGTTCGCCGGCTCGCGGCTGAACGAGCACGTGGGCCACATGTTTGATACATTGATTCACTATCGTATTAAATAATTCGTAATTTATTTCGAAACGAGAAAAAATATTAAAAATCAAGAAATTAATAAAATTAAAATGTTGAAATGCTAATATTTTCAGAAAAATAAACTCTACAAAATGGCTACCTTCAATTTTTTTTGAAAATAATTAAATAAAAAAATATATTTTTTAACTTTTACCAAAACATGAAATATTTGTAATTCTCGTCCCTGTAAATCTTATTAAAAAATCAAAATTATGATATCTCCATTATTTCAGGATATATCGTAACGGGTAAATCCTCAAGGGACTTCCTGTATAATCCACGTTTGGAATCACTGATATTTCTAACAGTCTAATTTTAATTTTTTTAAAAAAAATTGAATTCATTAGTCTTTTTAATATTATTTGTAAAGGAAAATCTTTTGTTTTTTTCTTATTGGCTGTTTAGAATACGTGTTCGAGAAATTAAGTTTGGTACCATATTTGCATAAAAACTATCCAAAATTTCGAAAACCTAATTCCTATACAAAACATAGAAAAGAGGCTAACGGATTAAAAATATTTTTAAAACTATAAAAAAATTTTAAGTTTCCATTTAGAAATACGTGTGTTTAATTACATATTATATAGTTAATACCTATTGAAGTATATTATCTATCAACATATATATTTTTTATCTTACCGAGTTCGTTTGAAGTAGGTATAATAATAATTATTATTTTCGTTTGTTCGGTAATGAGACCTAATTATGTATTAAACTCAACCACACCGATTGACGTTCAATTCAATATTATAAAAGTATAAACCATAACGAATAACAGAACGAGCACGATTTATATACACCACACACTACAGTCGTTTCGATGTTCGACAAAAACATACGAATAAAAATACTTCGGACCTTATGGACTGTGCCAGGTTAACCGTGGAATGGTGGTAACACCGAATTTCTCTAACACCGACCACCGAGCCCTGAGTACTGTGGCACTGTGATCTGCGGCAGTGAGGAACATAAAATACAAAATGCTTGCTCAGAAACACACACGGCATGTATACAACAGGAATGGGACTATAGTACAAGGTTACAGAATTCCTGGCAGTATACAGGCACGTACAAAAAAGTAGGCGGGGATAAATGGCGCGCGACAAATACGAATACACACAGTATACGATTATGTTATTGTAAAATATATGATATAGACGACTATACAGCTGATGCAGCATCGCTGCGTGCATGTCGTCCCATTCCACTAAAAAAAATAAAATGTACGACCGGGGCAATAACTCATTGTGGTAAGCTACGATGAACAATTATGAAGGCGCAAAAAAATTTTGTAAAATATAAATTATGAATTATTAGCAGCGATATTGCCGTATTCGACAGTATTATGTATAATTTTTTTTTCAATTTTAAACCAACACAATGATAATATAGTGTGCCTATAATAAAATGAGGCGGTCGGTCATATTCTGTTAGCCGCAGCGTTTCTCAAAATGTTGACCCGGTAACTCGCACGAAGTAATCTGTCAGAGAAGATTGTAGATAGTTGATTTCGTTTTCTATGAATTTTTATTTTTTATTTTCACGGTTTTTATACATATTAATGTTGATAGTGCCTACGGTGATATTTTACCAATTTATATTTTATTATAATACTAATATCATTAATTATCATTCAGCGAGTAAAAAAACTATGGTAGCGGAATTTTTTTCCCTATTTCGATGGATTTTTTTTACCAAGCGTCGTTCTGATTATACTTATGCTTCTATTGAACGATATCATTATTTTTTAATCAGGCATTAATCGATCGATGTCGTCAAATATACATGGATTTTCTTATTAATTTAATTTAAACTATGCGGTATATCGTATACGCAGAACTTTATGTGCGCATGATTTAAGTTGTACATGAATTATTAATGATAATGAACTATTATAATATTTATTATAGTACAACTTCCCTGAATAATAGTACACAATATTCATTTAATAAATTGATATCTACATTTGATGTATGTGACTCATCTGACAGTGAACCAATCATGAATTATATAGGTAGTAGTGATTTAATTCTATTATAGATTAAGCAATATCCGTCAATTTTAAATAAAATGTATTATGTTTATTAAAATAAAACCTAAGTTTAAAGGGTAATAATACAATTTTTGTGACGATAGGGGACTGAAAATGCTGTACTGCGGTTGTGGATTTCCTTTTAAAATTTTAAATCGTGTTTCCGTTAATCTTTTCCGAGACCATAAGTCCTATAATTTGACCAACGATGTTTTCGTAAATTCGAACAGCTGGATAATCATTTATAGTGTGCGAACACTTTGATTAGTATTGGATAGGCTATCCTAGTTTCAAAACTAATTATTATTTCTATTTCAATAAACATAATTTTTAAAATCGATTAATTTATTTTGTTTGATAAAAACCTTGGGTTGCTTATACGTAATACTGTTTTTGTAAAATAAATATCTATGTTTCTGAGAATCTATTAGGTAATAATTTCTCATATTAAGCAGTGGTTCCCAACCTTATTGATTCTACGCCCCCTTTGTAGATTTTCAAAAATCTCGCCCACCCCCACCTATAAATTGAAAAAATTATAATTTTTTTTTTTACTTCACATTTTACAAATTAACTATATAATATTCGGAAAGACTACTTTTTTTATTGATGATAGTAATTATAAAATATAAATAATTGTAAATAATATAGTGGAATTATCAATTGACGTGAGTAATTATTATAATAAATTAGTAAAAAATATAAATAATAGAATGTATAACAAAATTAACATTTAATGTGAAGGCTGACAACACATTTCTTTGGACAATTTTTTAAAGTTCGGCTCGATGTTTGATAAAGAACACCTCAAGTCAGATTCGACATCCAATCGATTTCAATGTTTGGTTTTTATAACCGCCAAGCTGGAGAACCCAGATTCACATAAATAAGTCGACGAAAATTGTACAAGGACTTGTAAGGCTTCATTTGAAATTTCAGGATAAATGGGTTGGTATTTTACCCAAAACTCTTCCAAAGAGTTGCTGCTGTTAAAATCCGATAACCAGTCGTTATTAATTTTTCATTTTTTCTCTTCATTTTAAATATAATAAAATTCGATAAATAAAAATGTTACTTTGTGATGACTGCTTGCGCCTCCCCAGCGATATGTATACGTCCCCCAGGTTGGGAACCGCTGATATTAAGGAATGACATTTAACCACAAATATTATATGTTTAATTGTGTATTCAAACAAATTAGATTTAACTTCAAATATATCTACTTCCACTTTTTAATATAACTCCTATGTTTAAAACATTACATTAATGACGTTGAAACTCACAAACTATATTATATTAAAAAACTAATAATGAGTTGTGGCATTATTTCTTTTTAATAGATTTACTCATTTTTAAATCAATTTAATTTTAATATGTTATATTATAACAATATTATAATGTGAAGACTAATTCTAATTCAGCGCGCTCTGATATCTTATAATGATAATAATACACACATAGCATTAACATTTCTAAGAATCTATAACAATGGAGAGTAGAGTTTAATAATACCATATATTAACGAGGATAGGCCACCAGGTATGTACTGGCACTTTCTAAAATACACCGGTTTATTAAAAATTTATAAATATATAATTCCTGGATTAGAAACGTATTCCACGAATACGATAGGTACGTACCAGAAACTACGCACTAATTGGAACGGGTAGCGCAGTTGTGTGCGTTTTACATGGACATAACATATTATTAGGTACGCATGTTACGTCGTCCAGAAGCTATAGGATGGTACCAAACGTCGCAAGTATGCCCGAATCCGAGAACGAGTAAATTGGGGGGGGGGGGGGAATATGACGATGCTCATCTCTTAACCCTTAAGGGACAAGAGATAGGTGTATCGTGTATTGCAGGGGAAACTAACTATATGAGAGAGCCCTGGACAGGACTCCGACAGACGTGATGTACTAGATTTATAGAGCAAGATTTATTTCACACCAGACGCCAGTCTATGTCAGGGTTTAGTAATTTGGACTTGGTTTATTTTTCAATTAATGAACACATAGGAAATAATATTATCATTGTTTAATCATTTCATTTCTACTTCACTTCAACATTCATTCATTGTTGCTCACACTCAGCTACATTTAAGACTAAAGAGTAACGATTTTTGAAAGATCAAAGTCCGTTTGTGTCTCTAGTAATGAGGTAACTTAACCTCTCCACCGTTTACAATATTTTAATTTTGTATTATAACGGTTATACCCAATAAGTGCTTACATAGATTATTCAATTAGATATTAAGTGGTAAAAGGTCTTGCCTCTCGATCATTTCGGTATATAGGTCATAAACTCATAACGCTACATCTTTGTATAGTTCGTTATTTGTAATCTCATAAAACCACCTGTTATCAATCACTTTTTTGGTTACGTCTGAGAAAAAAATCTGTGGCACAATTAATCCAGTGCCACAACAATAAGAAATCGCCCCAGGAATCCCTCGTTATCCATGGATTTTTTATTCATGGTTGACTCCACAATAAAATGTTATTAATGCGACAATATTTTATCAACACCATTTCACTTCTTCAACCACTAGATCGAGGGGCGGTTGCAGTTTTAAAAGCCTACTTACTAAGAACTTTCCAACGTATTTTTTCATCCTTCCTAATATGTATACATAGATAATTAATAAATTAGTTGTATAAATTAAATAAAAAAATAAATATATAACTGTAAAAAATACATATTAATACAAGTGATTTTTAAAATTAAAAAAATAAAACCTAATCTCCTTTTTTACATTGTTTTATAGCCTCGTTATCTGCGTTACTTTGACAGAACCTAACTCTTGCGGATAACAAAGGATTTCTATTTACTGTACTTGACTTATCATTATTAAGCCTTAATAAAACTATTACCAGCCGTTGTGCACTTGTACCAATTGAGGATTGGTGATTAAGCACCACCACTGGGTTTACGCACCAAAATCATTTCGGAGATTGTCGTATACACATCATTAGTACCTCAAGTAAGAAATTTAGTTGGCCGTTTGCGCATTGCAAATTTTAACAATAAAAAGGTCATAGGTATTTAGGTATAGGTAAGATAATACTAATAACTAACAATAGTAATAAAAGTAATGGAGTACTGGTTCAAAAAATTTAGATAATATTTATATTTAATACTTTTGTATACGCAATTTATAACGATTCTAGTGAATCTGGATGATTATTTAATTTTATATACTACATTTTGTATATATATATTTTTTGTTTTGGTAAATGTGAATAATAATTTTGTAATTTCTCTTGAGTATGAATATTGACCATTATTTTTATAAATAATTATGTAGTAAGTAATTAGTTTTGAAATTATTGATATTATGTACATAATTTACGATGCGCAATCGGTCTATAAAAAAGTTATTTGTAAAAATAGCAATAGGAAAACACTCCGGAGTTGTACGATTGCGGCCCGAATACAGATAGTCGTATTTTACCCCAAATATAAGTATCTCGATTGCGTCCAAGCACACACTGGTTCACAAAATAGCTTAAAATTAATAAAATTAAGTAAATATTTTAAATTCAAATTCTTTTATTTAAATACTTTAAAAATTTAAAATAATTATTCGTTATTATAATATTTAATGATATACATTATAATATATTTCGTTTATGAATATTAAAATAATAAACTGTTTACATTAATATGTCAATAAATAGTCGAATAATAAAATAATAAATTGTTTACAATACAAAAAGTTATAAAATACATATGTCAATAATAAATAGTAAAATAATTTTAGTGTTAAGTTAAAGGTAGATTTTTACAACTCATTATTTTTACAAAATAAAAATAAGATATTTCTAAGTTGTTTAATTTTTTATTTTGGGTTCCTGTAAATTTTTTTTTTATTCATTTGTTTAGTTGTTTCTCGAGGAGCACAGACTATAGAATATAAATTTACTTTGGCTTATTAAAATTTCTTTATTGTGTCGTTTAACAAAACTTTTACAACTTTTATTCGTATAACACTATTTTTCTATTTCATTTGCTAATAGTTTATGAAATCGAAATTTATATTTAAATATTACTAACATTTGTTTATTTTTTTCGCATAACATTTTGTGAATTTCCATCATTTAGACTTTATAAAACGAAAAACCAAACACAAACAGTACAATATACAACTATCTTCAACCTAGCAATCTTACAGTTTATTTCCTCTTTTTATCTTTAATTTACTGGAAATTATCATGCCGAATATTGGTGATCGTGTGAGTCTGATAGTCCGATTTTTCTAAACAAATACTATTTATTTTATCTAAATTAACTGATTTGTCGAATTTTCTTCGTTCAGAACAAACTATTCGTATTATTCGATACTGACGATACAGTTAATAAATATAATAATTTTGAATTATAGGTACATGCGTACATGTGGCTAAACAGTTATACAGTATTTTTGTCAATAAAGTATGAATAAAAATTACAATACATTTTATTAATGACTAATATTTGTATCTATGATTATTTTTCAAATAAATAATAACTGGATTTTTTTTTACCGTGATTTCATTTCCCGCACGAACATGATAGGACATGGCGTTACGTTAATCATATTATTATATTTTTTATATTATTATTCTTTTCATTGTCATTTAAGATTTAAGCCTACTGATCACTCTAATCTTTACAATGCATACTGTTTTTTTTAATTATAAACATTAATCATTATTGTACACTTGATCTCCAAATGAAATAAACAACACTGATTTATCTATTTCGAAAAACAGGCATAGTTGTCGCTCGTCGGATACGGTGTCGATAGATGTTATTAGGACTGGTTGCATGTATTGAGAGTCGATTTGGTCAAGTTGTAGGCAGCCCGCATCCCCATCAAAGGCCTCCGCGTTTCCAAAGATCTAGGTTTATCCTTGGTTGCAGACTCTCATTGGGCCATCCATTGTCTCTATCGGCACACGAGGAAAGTCACATATCCTGCGTTTTATTGTCATAAACACATATGGAGTTTCTGTGTGATCTCGTAATGTAAATCGTCTTTTTAATTAAGGTATTTGTGTTTACTAAATTGGCGCATAACTGCGTAACATATATTACTAAGGAAAACAAATTTAAAATTCTAGGCGGGTTAGGTTAGTGGCAAGTGCCCCTCTCCTTCCTAGGGACGTCCATTATTTAAATGTTAATGTTTAATTGTTAATCATCTGACCTACCCGCTCATATACATCTTAAAAATAATTATTAATTTGAATATTATCAATTTGCTTGGTTTTTTTTTTTTTTTGTACCATCTTGTTACCGCTACTAATATCTCGAATTATATCTGTTGGCAACATTTTCGAATGATGATAACAATACATATTTTTATTTATAATTCTTTGCTTTTGATGATAAGTGATAATGTCATATCAGTGATTAGATCAGTCCAATGATTGACAAATTCCGTTCTTCCTAAGAACCAAGTTCAACTAGATGTTTACATCAAGACGTCTTTAATAGCTTATTCAAAAATAAAAACCGCTTGTAAAAAAACAGTGGTAGTGTAAATTTTTGTATTATTTTTATGTAAACACGCATTTTGAAGCTCACTACTGATTTTAAGTCTTGCTAGTGATTGTGGTTTAGCTACTGTATTTTTTGTATTTTTGTTGATTTCCTGTCTGGTCTTTCTTTTTTTTTTTGTATTTGTGTATAGCTTTTGACACTTGTTGGTCATAATCTATTTGATATAAATGTTATTATATTTATTGTTGACCACCCAGTTATTGTAGTTCAGTTTTCATTTATCAGACATTTATTTTTTGTATAATAATGAAAATGATCCGTTAATACAATTATTAAACCCTTTATTTTTTATGTTGTTAAAATTAATAACAATAAATAGTTTCTTTTCGCTTCCTAACAAATTTGATTACTTTTTTTTAACTAAAATCAAAACTGTAAATATTAGTCTGTATTTATAAATGTTACACTTCTTATAAGCTTTCAATTATTTTTATAATACATTTTATAATTATTTTAAGACTACTATTACTTTGTATGTATTTACCTTGATTAATCGTATGTAATTGTTATATAATTTTTATAATTGACCGAGTTTAGTTGTTACCATTTAGTTGTTTGAATGTATTATAATTTAAAAGTATAATATGGAATTATTGTTACTTAAAATAATTTTTTCTAAATTTATTACCATTTTTTTTATAGATTTTATTGTGATTATTGACAAAAAAACAACAACAATGACTTTATTAAAAACATTTTGGACACCCATTATTGTGTATCCAGACGTGAAAACTGGTTGTAAATTTGTAGCAGCATACACAATTGTAAGCTTATACATTTATTTTTATTTTTCTATTATATAAATATTTAATTTATTATTTTTAGGCGATATCAATTTTCTTGATGGCACTTCTTGTTCATATGCAAAATGGAGGTGAATCAACACAAATGTATAATCCTTTTTTTGAAGCTAATTTACGTGGTAAGTAATTTAAAAAAAATATTCAAGTCCCTAAGTTTTAAAATGGGCAAGAATGTCTTCTGTATAATGTACATTCTAAGGAGATGCTTAAGTGTGTCTAAACTGAAAACTTACATTATTTACTGTAATAAAATTGATTAGATGCTTCATAAACATTTTTACATATCCAAGTTTTATGTGTGTATCAACTTAAACATATTTTAAAACATCTATAATTGTGTACGATGATTATTCAGAGCATAACCATATTTTAGCATATTCAAGCTAAACATAAAAATTAATTTCATTATTAATCAAAATTAATTCAATAAAATATTATTTAACTTAATTATTCTATTTGCATTACTTTTATATTCTATACACATACTACAAGACATATAATAATAATAACTATTAAGTGTAATTGTCAAAGTCACTATAATGGTCATACATTTTGTCGCATTCTGTATTATGTATACTTAAGATTTTTAATCAGCTTACACATTGATCATGTAAGGTTAATTTTATCACAGTTTACATACATCAATATTATATTTTTATTTCTATTAATAAATCTTCAAAAAAGTAGTTTCTTCAACCTGACCTATTACATAGTAGTTTTAATGTTTAGTTATGTAGTATGACACTATAATGTGACCAATGAATAAAGGAACCCAATGCTTGTATAATAACAGATCTGATCAGATTGTACTGAGGTTTTCTACTAGGGTGCTGTCACTGCTGTGCTAGGGTTAGTTTGAAGAATTTGTAAATTAATCACAGTGGGTTTCTTTTTTTGAGAGTCAGAATTTATTACATTTTTTTAATTTATTGCATTTTTAATTATTATGTTTTTTGTTTAGAACTTAATTATTATGTGGTGTACACCTTAATATTTTTTGCCTACATGGTGGGTTCATCTCTATTGTTGCTGAAGGGTTTAAATAACAATCTTCGAGGATTCCTATTACCATGGCTAATTGGTATGGGCTTTGTTGTAATATTTTTGCTGGTTTGGTCCATTTGGCTACTATATGGATACTATATTTATGTAAGTAAATTTTATAATATTATTCTTTAAAAATAAAATTTAAACATTGCTTGTCTCTGTTAGTAATTATATGTTTCAATGCTTGACTTATTAATACAATATTTTTGGATTTCAAACATACTATTTTTGAAGAGGTAATATATTGTGTAGGGTTAACGAAATAAATAAATATTTAAATTCAACAAAAAAATATTGTATAAGTATAAACATACCATTATAATATAAAAAATGAGTAAAAACTTAAATTTAACAAATAACATTTTTATTTCATTATGTATTATACATTTGTATTATGTATAAATTTCAATAAAGTCAATTTTTTTAGTCATAATATGAGAAATAGCTTAAAAATGCTTCAAAAAATCTTGTAGTTACAACATGGAGTACTTGAAAGTTGTAACACATTTGTACCTTTGAAAGCAACGTGTAAGGCATTCCATAAAAATGATGCAAATGCATTAAAATACGTGCCCTAGTTATAAGTATTTAAATTTAGGTAAGTAGAGTAGTGGATCAACATTTTAAGGAGTACCCAAGTGTGGTTGTGTTTCTGCGCCATCTCATTCATCATTACTTAAAATCCTTAAAACTCAATAACTACTCGTTTAATTCTATAACAATTTAAAATTGTATAAAAAAAAATATTTTCATTAATGTTCATAGTTCTTATATTATAAGCGTTCTTGGATAAATAAATTACTAAGTATTGCATAAAATGTTTACATATCATAAAAAAAAAAAAATGTTATCTTATTATTTTTAGTTCTATGATCCTAGTTTTAACAATTTTAATAATAACTAAATAAATAAATATTATGCTTCTAAATGAGGCTAATTATTATATAGTATAAATTAAATATGTTAAAATTGGTATTATTATTTTTTAGATTCACATAATATGTGCTGCTGTGATTTATTGGATTGTGGCTGCTATGCAAGTATGTTAACAAGACTAAATAAAATACAAATATATAAATTGTTAATAAAAAAAATGTATTCTAATATATTTTATTTTTTAGTTTTATTGCTGGTTATGTGTTTACACTCAATACAGAGTGATCTACGAAATGCAATCACCAAACATCGAGCTTCTTATATTTTAATAAGCTATGAATTTATACTTTATAATATAATAGCACTTTTAATTAACATTTTTTTATAGACCATTTTTGTATTATTATAACTATTTAAAAATGATTTTTTTTTTTTTTAAATATCTAGTATATTTATAATTTTGTTTGCTAACTAAGAACCATTTTGTTAAGACTGCCATTACTATGTAAGCATTTTATGGGGAATGGCAATGATCTAATTTCATATAGAAAAATAAAGTTTTAAGAAATGTTACATGCAATTTGATTCCATTTGACCTTCAAATGTTATAATCAAGGCTTTGAACCTGATACTATGATAACACTCAGAGTGTTTACTTAGGCATTAATGTGTTAGGAGTGTTAGGTTGATCTGAAGCACATAATGTGCTGAGAAAAATTGGATATAATTTATCATCTTGAAAGACGTCTGGACATTTTCCAAGGGGGTACATAGTGCAAACTATAAAAAAAGATCTTTTTTAACTTTTCTTTATTCAAAATAATACATAAATAGTAAATACGTAAGAATATTATGTTCAAATTATACCAAAGAAATGATGATTCATCTTTTTTGACAGCTATTAAAAGTAGTGGGGTCTGGTTTTAAAAAATTAGATAACTACAATAATACTTTTACTCATCTGCTATCTTATAAAATATGAATACATCAACCTCATTTGATTGTTGCCGTCCCTTTTAACTAATTACATCATATTTGTTCAATATTGTAATCCGTCCATTTTTTTTTTTTAATTTAAATAATTGTGCCTTAAATAAAAATATAAAGTTAAGTATTATATTATATTTTAAGTAAATAAGTAATTACTTTTTGATTATATAAAAATAAATTTGTATTACATTTTTAGTATTTTTGATAATAAACCATTTATATTTAATATTATTTTATTGTTATTAATAAGAAAATTATAGTAGCATGTAAAAATTATACTATAACTCACAAGTAATAAACAATTACATTTTTTTATAATTTGTTTAAATGAACATTTTCTTACAATACCAATGATAACAGTTTTTGCTGCCTTTTGTGTATTTTTTTACAGATATTTATACTGACATTTTTGATAACTGTATATGTATTGCACATTACTGCACAAGTTACTATATCAGCGGTTCCCAACCTGTGCACCGCGGCTCATCCGAGAATGAAAAAAATTATTAAATTATATATTAAAAATTTACAATTTATTGTAGTTGAAAAGCCAAAAAATTGTTTTACGTACAAAACTACTTAGCATATTATCTGTATATTTAATATTAAATATAGTGTTTCTAATTACTAAAACCAAATACCGCAACAGCCTTAATGTAAAACCTGACCTCTGTATCTAGTTGTCTCAAATTGAACCAGATATTGCCAAACTTTTTAAAAATAAGTAGCCTCAAATATCTCATTCATTATTAGTTTTTCACTATTAAAGCAGTATTTTTTTTTTTTTTTACTTTCAACTATAAAATTATAATTTGTTAATAATATGTTCAATACAATTATTTAATCAGTTATGAATGAAAACTATTGTTTATTTTTATCACGTTCCTTGTGATATTCACAGTAGGGCACCTAACAAAATTTGTACAAACAAAAGGGCACCGCCGGCTAAAAATGTTGGGAACTGCTGCACTATATAGTTCAATTTTAACGACCTTTCATATTGTAACTAGTTTAATGTATGAAAAGTTGATGTGATAAAGATTTATAATTAAGACCTGTTATGATGATTATTTGTTTTTTTTTCCATTTGATGAAATTTACATTAAGTTTTACTAATAAAAGGAGGTTTTATTTATATATTTAAATAAAAAAGCAAGTTATAATATAAGAAACGTAGATATTTTTATAATAATATTTACTTCTATTCAATGACTACATATACTGTTTCAAGTTTCAATTAATACCTTTATGGTTGCAATACAGCTAAGTGGTCGAGTACTGTAATGAAAATTTATATTGATAGTCATATTATGTGTTCTTAATTGTCAGCTTTATTTTTTTATGTCTTTCAATTAAAACTTGACAATCTCTTTATAATTTATATTATAATACACCTATTGTATTTAAAAATATTTTCGGTTTTGTCTGTAGTTTTTACAATTTTATATAATATCTAGGTATCTATTTTTTTTGTTAATACAAATGACCATTATCATTTACTAAATAATTAAATCAAATACTAAGTTATTAATTTATAATAATGTACATTTTAATGCATAATCTGGTTTATACATTTAGCTCACCATGTTTATTTGACAATTTTAATGTTAAAAAATTATTTGTTCTAAATATGAGTTCTCAGTGTCATATATTCCATTATTGGTGACTCTCAAGTCTCAGTGATGGTATAAGAGGGTTATTGCAAGACATTTATCTCATTGAGTCACAGCTATATTGTCTTGAAGGATAAATATCTAGTGAGTTATTGAGAAAGTATTGAATATTTACCGAAGTATTATGTATTTACAGTGGCGATATGATTGAGCAGACCATTGTCCTACTTGGAAATCCCTAGCTCATCTACTGGTCTGCTATGAGATTTTATGAAAATTGAAAACTTTAAAATTTACATCAAAACTCAGTTATTATTAAATATTCATTATCTTTTATTAGTATGTGTACAAGGAGAAAATATAAATTCATAAAATGGAAATACAATAACTACCTAATATCTTCAATGATTTATGTAGTTTATGACATGAATATATGATTGTTAGTGTTGTTTGTTATGAACGTAAAAGTAGGAAAATAACATTAAAATAAATTAAATATATATTCAAATTATAATGTAAGTTGTACCATTTATGTTCATATGTTTAAACAAAATATTTTAAAAGATGTTCTATTATGAATTAGTAATTATTACTTTATCATGTTTATTAAAAGTTATAATTTATAAGAACCTACACACTATACATTCAACTATGAATTTGTTATTATTTTAATATTATTTTATTTTATTATGTAGATAGTTAATAGTATATATATAAATGTTATGAATTCAAGTACAACTATTATGATATATTATTTTGGTCCATATAAAATATATAAAATATATGTACATTTGTATGTGTACCTACTATGATTTAAATATGATTTTGTAGAATTTTATTTTATGGAGGGGGTTTAAACTGCCCAAAGTGATGATAATTTTTTTTTAAATTTTTGGTATGAATGAAATAATGTACTATTCATTACTCTAAAATTTTGTTGGGGTCTAGACCTCATAGATCCTTCTTTGGGTACGATTTTGGCAAGAAGTGTGGTGCAATAATTTCACGCCTTGTTGAAGGTAACAGTTAACTGTGATGGCGAACCCATAGACGTAACTAGACCTTAAAGTTAGGGGGGGGGGCTTCAGTCCTAGAATTTTTATAATAAGTAAATTAAGTGGGAAGCATTTTAATATAATATAGTATTATTATATTATTATAAAACAAATAATAAACAAAGTGGTATTGAGGTTAAACATTAAAATATTAACATATTATTAAGTATTATTTTAGATACAAGTTAAATTGTCTTCAAATATAGCTGAATGAAACTATGATAGTTAAAGGATTTGTATACATAACTATTACAATTTATAGCTTAAGCCTCCGCTCAGTATTGGCAAATTTATTTAAAATTTCTTCTTAGTTAAGAACGTTTGACAAATCTCTTTCAATTGCTATGATAGATAACTTTGAAAATCGATTTGGTAACCTGGTTGACCTTATGTAAGTGTTTATTCGACGCGTTGCTGAAAATGTTCTTTCACAACATGATACGTCTTACACAGTTACACAGGGTCATTACATACAATAATAGAGTTTAATAACCAAAAAGAAATAAATATTTTTCCAAGATTTTAATAAAAAAAATAAAACGATATTTTAAATTGAAGTTTAAAAATGTTACTACTGTTGGCCGGAGAATAGGATTAGGAATTATGACAAGGGTCTAAAATTAATGTTGGGGTGCTAATCCCCTCACCCCTCCCCCCTAGTTACGCCTATGGGCGAATCCCTTGGACATAGTAATTATGGGTTATTAAATTGTATTATTTACTCTACTCGATACTAATAAAATGTTTACAATATACATATAAGAAAGGCATTAAGGTATATAATTTCATAATTTTAATTTAAAAAAAAAGATATTTTTCAATAAAACATAAAAAAAACATAAATAGTTTCTATTATGTAATAAAATACATACCTACTTGGGTATATTAAGTCTAGGGATGAGATTTCTTTCTGTAAGCACTCACGTGTTAAATAAAAAATGTTGGTTAAATTTTATTTTTCCTGCGTATCAATAACTAATTTGATGACTTTATTTTTTGTTAAATCAAAAAGTTCTGATGAATGATATTTAGACTTTTTAGGAGAGTTGCGCGTATTATTAAAAGATTATGCATCATGTATCACCCTGCAAAGACACGCGTGTCCTACTGTCCAATGAGCACCGACAGGAAAATGCATCTAAAAAATTATAAAATGTGATTAAATATAAAATTATGTTATTGTAGAATCTGGAAACTGCAATCTATTCTGATTTCTAGATTATCCAATAAATTAATAACTGATAACTGAATAATTGATAAATGATTATTCAAAGGTCATTTGGGGATAGTTCAGATAGCTGGTAAAAGTATAAAGTATAATTAACTCGATTTTCATATAAAAAAAAAAAATTGCAAAAATCAAATGTATTTTAAATAGCATAAAAATATATTTATAACTAGACCGCGGATTATATGCATGCAAATATAGAGTATGAAATATAGAAATATGCATATAAACTATGTTAAAATATGCACTAAAAATAAAATTGAAAAAAAAATATGAAAAAGTTATGATGATGAAATTTATCGACAAATAATAATTATTATATTACATTCATGTATATATTTATTTAGAACTATAGCTCTCGTAGTAGTATATTACTATATGTTGCTCTAAGTGATCCGTTATAAAACTATGGCGCTAGAAATCCAAAATAAGTTTAAATGCAAAAAATGACCGTTCAACATCACAGGACGTCGCAGTAATTGTTAATGGTAAAACTATAAAAATGCATTTTTTAAAGAACTTAAATACTAAAAGGGAACTCTAGACACCCATAAGTAATTACATTTTAAACAGCAAAACAAACTATTTAAATTAATTATTGAAGTATGCAATAGAGGAAACAGACATTTTGTCTACGTTAAATAACAAACCAAAAAGTTTAAATATACAAATGAAAACATAAAATATGATTAGAACTCAGAGGTGTCAGTCGAAGGTTGAAAGTTCAATTATAAATAATGCATATAAATTTAAGAACTTTAATACGATAAAAAATGGCAAGGGGTTTAGGGGTGCTTGCTAGCAAATATGTACATTTTAAGAAGTAAAAAAAATAAATTATTATATACATAGCATGAAAAATTATTAAACTTTATAATGGTATAAAAATAAATAAAAATTGGAATAGGTCCAGTGGTATTTGCAGCTAAATGCGTTGTAAACATTAAATACATTTAATTAATTATAAATTAGGTAATGTTTTATTGGAGGTTTGAGACTGCAGTCTATTTCAAATAACGGACAAAATTATGAGATTCAATTTAATTAGAGAAGCTCTAACGTAACCATAGGGCAGAAATATATTAATAATTATAATTATTGAGAAGCTAAAAATGTAATCATTAATCGACTATAAAAATGTTGTAATGGAAACAGAATCTGCATAATATAATATATTATAATAAATAATTTAAAAAACTGTATAAATCATATTCAATTGAGAACTTTATAAGTTATGTCAAGAGTTATATGAAGGGCTGCCGCTTAACATAATATTATAATTATGTCATGTGATAAATTTGGAACAGTCTTTATAAAAATTCCAAAAATTAACTTATAATTATTACTTATAAATTAAGAGGAACAGCTATACGAGTACCATTTATTAAAAGTGATTTAGTTGACGTAGGGGCAAACTTTACATGTGAGAAAAAGGTACAAAGGAGTAATTTTTGACTTTTGACTTGAAAACTTCTTGATTTTTACTTTTTTAGAAAGTTAATTAAAATCAATATTTTATTGTTAATGACATAATGTTTCAAAGTTACAATGATGATGGATGTAATGAGATAGGCGGTGGACAATAGAGCAATTGCTTTTCCCATTAAGATGAGTTACAATGAAAACAAAATTATATTCTGAATTAATGTTGTGAACTGCCACTTGTAATTTTTAAATAAATATATTTTTTTTAATTAAATATTATAGGTAGTTATATTTTATTTAAATATAATTGATACCGACCGTTAAAAGGCATTTTCTAAGAATGTACGTGCGTTGTGTAATTTTGTGTGTATAGTAACTTATAATTATAATATAGTTCAAGCACGTATTCGGAATCAAGTCAGTGGGGAGGGAAGATGGGTTAACTCCCAAATCCCCTTGTATACAAGATTGATATATTTCAAAACTTTCATAACGAGTGGCGACTGACCTTGAATTAATTTCACTATTTGTCGTATCTGTAAACAGTAGTTTTCATATTTCTTGAACTGAAAACTGAAAAAATTGCTCTCACCATAGTAATATTTTATGGTATAATGAAAATACAACTTTGGGAATGATAGTTTCTGGTAGAAAATGTCATCTAGTTAGTACTCGAAAGTATAAAATTGTCCAGTACTTTTCAAAATAACAAAAAACAGAAAAAATGAAAATTTTTAACTTAAATAAAAGATATTTTGTACCAACCCTATATCTTTTATTTTTACGTTATTAGAAAAATTTAAAATGATAATATAGACACTTGTTGATAACTTCGAGGTTTTAACAGTTATTTGTTTTTGAATATTATAATAAAATAAAAATAATAAACTTTGTCCAAAAACTGTTTTTGATTAATTTTATAATAAAACTAAAATAGAATAAGTAAAAGGTCACAAGCCTTTAGGATGATTTCTGCGGGGATTATTCCGTACCTTGGCTACACTTAGAAATGCTGGAGAACAATACCACATAGGTACTATATATTAATACCAATTCTTACGCAATTACCTTCGTCCTGATTGTCGGAGGGCTCTCGAGGTCGTGTACTCAAAAATATAATCAAATACACCGTATGCAGAATATACGTCTAAATTATAATAGTAATTTAATATAATATAATATATTATAATCATGCACCTTACCTGGTTCGCCGAAATATATATAATATATAATAATGTAGTGACGTGGTGAGGTGACACGAATAAAATAAAATCGCTGGGCACGTAAATCCAAATGAAATAAACAACATTGATTTATCTATTTCGAAAAACAGGCATAGTTGTCGCTCGTCGGATACGGTGTCGATAGATGTTATTAGGACTGGTTGCATGTATTGAGAGTCGATTTGGTCAAGCCGGCAAGAGTCGTAGGCAGCCCGCAGCCCCATCAAAGACCTCCGCGTTTCCAAAGATCTAGGTTTATCCTTGGTTGCAGACTCTCATTGGGCCATCCATTGTCTCTATCGGCACACGAGGAAAGTCACATATCCTGCATTTTATTGACACAAACACATATGGAATTTCTGTGTAACCTCATAATGTAAATTACGTGCGTGAAGTTAGCCCCCTCATCATGACTGATTTTTTTGAAAATTATGTACTTATTTTGCAAATTAATTTTCATAATTTGCAAATCCTTTCCTTGGCTGCTATAAGTAAAATAAGACAGGGGGCCAACTTCACACAGCCACCCCTTTTGAGCTACGAATTTCGAAATGACACCAAAATTTTGCAAATCGGTTTTTAGAATTTGCAAATTAATATTTTTTTATTTGGTGCATTTTACAATTTTTTTTGTCAGCTAAAAAATATGCCAATATTTCAAAAATTAATTGCAAATTGGTTTATAGATAAATAAATCTAAGTTGAATTAAAAAGGTTAAATTAAGAAAAAGAGAAAGTTGAATTAAAAAAATTTAAAATTTAATTTTTATCCATAATAGATGTTTATTCAATTACGTATTTAAATTATCCTTTTCATCACAGATAAAAGATTTTTATTATCCACGCGCGGCATTTCGACTGTTACTAATTTATTGTATATTTAAACTTCTATGAAATTATTATAATTATGATATAAGTGCGCATATGATTAATATCGTTGATCATTATTTATTATGTTCAACACAAAATAAAGACTTTGCTACATAAATACATATCTATATAACTACATATATATGTACAATGTACATTGTACATAAATTAAATTTTCTCAAAACCAAGGCACGGAGATTTTTGCTGAATTCTTCAAAAACATTTTAACAAAACCTATCTACTCAAATTTTTCAGATGATGTTGATTGTAGCTGCAGGACATATTTGTCAAAAGATTTAAAATAAAACTATTACCTAAACAAGTATATACCTACAGTTATATTTTGTGGTGTAGAATAGGTATAACAGTAGACCAACTCTGTACAGTTGAAAGTAAAGTGTTGTCTGAGACGTGTGGGCAAACGTTTGTCAAGACCAAAAGATCTATAAGCAACTCAAAACCACATATTGTTTCACGTCTTTAAACAAAAACTACACGATAATTAATAATATCGTATACACGATGTAATTTATAATAGCGATTACGATTTATGGCCAACATTTATTATAATAATGTAAATTTATGAAATCCGTTTATAGGTTACTCGAGTAACACGTCTTACGACTAAAAAATTGCGTCTGCTGCAAACAGTAATCTACCACTGTACAGCTATATATATATATATAAATATATACAGTACCTATACCTATCTAATGTCAAGACAACTACAGATCACTCTCCTTTAGGAGGTTTTATTATAATATCTCGTCTGCCTATACCGACTGCGCGCGGTGCGGTATGAACCTGATCCACCTCTGCGGGCACAGCACTCGCACCCACATTGTTATATCGTAACATTCGAAACACGTGTATGTACAACAACATTGCCGTCCGGTACGATATTAACCACGTACAATGGTAGTGCTGTTAAGAGTGCGTTTGAGAACGTCTGAAAGAAAAAAAAAAACGGGTCCGTAGTGGCGTCGACAGCGGCGGTGGTGGTATACGGAGCGGCGATGTCGTCGTATCATAACCGGTGGAGGCAACAACACGACGACGTCTTTGGCCCCGGACAGCGTGTGGCGTTAGTGCGTGCGCGCGTACGCAACATAACATTGGGAGTTTGTGTTTTCCTCTCTCCGCCGTATACGCGGACGTCTGCAACTCTCTCGCTCGCTCTTTTGCGGACACACGCGTACACGTACACGGCGCGACAGTCGCGTCTTAGACGAGTGCGCCGGTTCGCGCGCGTCCCCGTTTATACACCGCCGTTCCGTACAATAATAATGTAATATACCGAATCTTTCGAAAAATTGATAAAACTCTTTGCCCGTTCGCGAGTCCACCGCTGTTATTATTATTATAATTTTGCGTCTACCGAATATTGTCACGTTTCCGCCCGACCAGGACCGCATCGTACGGTGTTATCGTACCTAATTATTATTACATTATTACGCTGTTCGGTGTTGTGATGATAACAATAGTATATACGCGAGTATTGTAATCATAATATTGTTATAATATCGTCGTATAGCATCGTAGGTATATTCGTACCGGACTTCCGATTTTTGCCGATCTGGTCGCCTTAGCTGGGACCGACGACGCGGCGTAGGCGCAACGCGGCCAAGAAACTATATATTATTTTCATATTGTTATAGCGCAGGTTTGTTTATTTATTTATTTTTTTCGTTTTCGTCGGTTTTCATTATTTCGCGTCTAAGCGTCTGCGCGCTTCCCGTTTCCATCGCGACGACACGCGTGATAATAACATTATTATGTGGTAAGTGCGTCGGATACGATACTTCGTATTTACTGGTTCTTTAAAGTTTTTTCGCCAATATTATAGGTAATTCACTCCCAGTGATTTTTTTTGTTGCGAAAACAGCACAACAAACCCTACAAATTCGTTTACAATGGAATTTGCATAATATGTAATATGCACTTGCTCCCCCGGGCCCCCATACAATTTATTTGAAAGCACTGAGAGATCTAAAAGCATTGATAATACCGTATTCACGAACCTACATTTTCAAATTTAGTTGGGTATTGATCAGGGTCACAATATTCTATGTAAATATTATGTAAACGTATTGTATCTATACTGTATACAGACCTTATAATGTTATAGTTGTAATATTGATATAATGTATTATGTGACTTTTACCATGATACATGGAAATATGTTTATCATTGGCTCATTCCTATTATGTGGTATTGTTAAATGAACTAACTTAACATATTTTTTGGAATTTGCAGTAGTTTACAATTAGAAATAGAAAGTTGTATAGTTATTTTAGGTGTTCAATTGATATTATTTATAAAATGTCTTGAAATTTATATTATTTTTTATTCGTCGTTTTTTATTGTAAATATGATAAAATAACATTTCAGGATAATTAATATCAAGTATCAGTATCTATTTTCAATAATTAATTATCAATGTAAAACTTTTTAAGAAATTATGTCTAGTTTTACGACCAGTGTTTAAAAAGTTATCAAGTAACCTAGCTACCTATTGAAAAAAGTCAGTTATAATGTGAATCCATAGTTTTTTTTAACTTGAAGAGTTTTTACGATATGGGATATTATTATACATTTAAAATTTTTAATCTAAAAAAGGAATTATTGATTAACGAATGTCTGATGTTAAATTATGTATATAGGTACAATTAATTAATTTAGTTAATTGTAGGTTTATATTATTATAATTATACATGAGTAATAATGGCCAATACACGATTTCAATTGTATAGTCATAATTTTATAAAAAAAAATTAATTCAGTATTAAGAATTCTTTAGAAATGTTTAAACTGTTTAAAGTAATCAATTGAAAACTGTAACACATAATCTGGCTTGGCTAATAATATAGCTTTCATATAATCAATGATCATGTCTTTTGCATCTCCGTGGTTTTTTATATACGTTTTGTACTTTATTTTCATTTCAGACTAAAATTATAATCAATAAATTAAATTAAATCATGTTTTTGGGAATGGGTTTATACTTACGACTTTATCTAGATACATAGATTTGAAACGAATATCTTGTTCCCAGTTATTTTTTAGGTGCAACATTGTGTCATTATGAACAAAACCATCTTTTGTAATTCGCATCGACTTATTGATCATTAGTTTCTTGTCGATCTTTTTACCCCATGTATGTTGCAATATATAACCCAAACGGGTTAAAATAGTCGTCATGTGTACAATTGAAGTTTTAAAAGATTTTTGTAATTGTATAACTCTTTTTATAGTTATTACTGGTATTGACACTTTATTAATTTTATAATTGTCTTTTATTGAACATTCCTATAAAAAGTATGAACTATTGAATTATAATTAATATTTATTTATACACCCCCATAAGTCACTGTAGCCGAATTGGTCCATAATTTAAAAGGGTATATTATTAAAGTAAGTTGAATTGGTTCCCGTTTAAACTTTTGAATTTCGCTAACTGATAATAAGTTTATTCCCACTTTGATGGCGTAAGATGGCTAAATACGCACATTTTACTTTTCAATTTTACAGGCTTAGAGGTTCGTGAACCAATTAGATAACAGCCGTATAGAAAATTGTATAAATATTGTACAAATGTACAGATTATATACTTATTGTTGTATATAAATTACGTGTATTATACATACGTATATTGTTTTACATAATGTTCCATTGATAGTTACAGCTGTTTTATTCTTAATGGTACCTTCAAATCCTATTATTGCAAGATATCGGAGGAAAGCATAGTTCATACCCTCGGTTAACAAATTCTGTAATTATATTTTTTTGTGTATCAAGTAAACATTTTTTTTTGTATGTTACTATACCTATCTTGTTATTATCTATAAGTTGTTTTTTTATGTCGGAGTTATTATTGCAATAATATTTAATATAAATTACTCGAATCCTGTTTTAATATATAATGTGCAAGGAAAAAACGAAATTAAGCTGATTTGTAGTGGTTATATATTACTCATATTTGTGAATCTTTATTGTTCATAACTGATAGGTTACCATTAGGATAGGTTTTAATTGCTTATTTTAGGAACTATTTATACGTTTAAAAAAGAAAATTCTTATTGTTATATTTAAGTTTTTTTTTTAAATATTATATTCATATAAATAATACTAACGTTATAGTATTCTTATTATTATTGCATTATTATTTTGCATCAATTCATTTTGCAAGTATAAAATATATATACTGCAAAAGTATTAAAACTTTGGATTGAGACTAATGGTGGATGTAAGGGACTTTAACCTCACGACATTTTGAATAAATATCCTTCCCCAGAGACCAGAATAAATTAGTATTTACGCTATCATAATATTATATAACACTACCGTTGAACAGAATTATTGTTGTTAAACATTTCCGTATCTTGTCTTACAAAAATAAAACTTAATAAAATAAATGCTAATATTAAAAAAATACGTTATACTGTTATACCTAAGGGAGAAAGCATATTTCAAATTACCATAACGAATCTGTGAAGTGTACAATACAAATATTATTTAAGTGTTTAATTTTATTAACATTCTTTAACAATGATATAGGTATAGGAAATTAGTTTGATATAATATATAGGTACATATAATATTAATATAAAATTACAAATTATACTTCGATCTTTAAACTAAGAACATTTAATTTTAAAACATAAAGTTACATTATATAAGTTAAATTTTAATTAATAAATAATAATTATCTAAAGTTAAAGTTAGTTATTAATTATTTCATATTTATTGTAACCTTACTTTATTTTTTGTTAAATTTATGTTTTGGGTTTGATCAATTACTTCACTATTATTTAAATCCGTGTAAATTTGTATCCGTCCATCATTGTTTTTATTCGAAATTAAAACTGTTTTATGTGTCATTTCAGATTTCTCGGAGTACCTATGGTCGTTAAATATTTACGTCGATTATTTGATATTATGATTAATATAGTTCAAAACTCTGTTCAAAAGTAATCATGTATTACCATTGTGACCATTTTTCTTCGTAAGAAAGAAAATTTGCTTTGGTGGTAGTTATTACACTCGATCCAATTTCTTTACCATGTTCAGAAATATTAGTCGAATTTAAATTTATCATTAAAGTTGCAGGATTAGTATTTAAATTACTCTTTCGTATTTTACCAACAAATTCACCTATTTCTTCGTCTTTTTCATTCAACATAGTTAATGTTTCATTAAAACATAGTTTTGATATATTCTCTTCATCTAAAACAAAATATTCTTTAATTGATTACAATTATTTCCTATTAATTTATCAATGATTGTATGTTTTTTTTTAAATTTAGGTCATTATTATTCTTGAAATACATTAAATTAATTTTATTTAGTATTAAATATTAAACTTTATAAAATTATAAAGGTAGATAGGTACCTACCGATTAATAAATAGTTATCCTCTGCATTTATTTTTTTTAAATTTAAAATCTGTCCTTCCTTTTTTGCATAGTTTACTAAATCGCTTGCATAAATTGTATAAATATTCATGTTTAGAAGGACGTTTTAATAATTTTTCAAATATATAATTTTTTAAAAACATTAAACAAAAATAGGTAATATAGAATTTAATAATAACAATAAAAATAAAGTATTTGCAAGTTATTTAAAAAATTAAATTAATCTTGTTGATTTTTAAAATGGTCTCTATGTTTTATTTTAGACATGTAACAACGTTTTTTTTTTTGATATTAAAATATATTTAAAAATAAATTAAGGTAATTAATAGGAGTATCTTATGTTTCCAATCAATTGTTATAACACATTAATATTGATTAACAAATACATTTAAAAAAATCATAATGTATTTTATTTCATTGGTTAATTTACTTTGATTATGTCGATAAAATAAGTTGGATTCTTTGAATAACTTAGGTTTGACGTTAAGCTTAAGAAAATTCTAATTTAAATAATTCATGATTAATAATTTTTATTATGGATTGTAGAATGTTTGTTTCCATACAGAAATAACACAATTTATATAAATTTTTTTTTAGTTTAAAAATAATATGTAGTGAGACGACTAATGAACTTTATTTAATTATTTTTATTGTTTATTAAGTGCGATTTGCTGTTAAATGTGTCCATTATTTTTATTGGCACTTTTTCAAGAAACAAAACATTCAACAAACAAGTTGTCTGTATTTGATCATATTATTTCATAAAAGTATAATAGTCGTGACTAAATATATACTAAATATTATTAACCGGTGTTCTCTTTAATTAATAACATTTAGTGTATTTATCATTTCAGAAATACTGGTAGGTCTTTTATCAACCCTCCTATGCATTTTACTTTTATATAGACCGTATACAGTTTCATCTAATAAATTTATTTTAATTATTATTTTTTGTTATTATGCTAATAAGCTTCAACTTCATTAATTATTACATTAAAGTTGCTTATAAATTATAATTATCTATTTAGTTAATATTTTTTTTTATTATTATTAGATACACTTAGTTGCTTTTAAATAATAAAGTACATAAAATCTTATGATTAATGTACGTATGATAATTTAGTATACCTATATAATTATATTATTTTAAAACCTCTGTCATCGTTGTAGTTTGTATATACTTATATAGTAGGTACCTATATTCAAAAATTTCATGTAATACGAAACCCATAAGGAAACTGTTCGAGGCTCTACTTTCTACTAATGTGATTTTAAATACTAAATACTAGTTGGCATATCGCATTGTAATCAACAGTATTGAATTTCAAAAAAAAAAAAAAAAAACGATGAAAGTGATTTAAACGTCAAAACGTAAATGAGAAACTATTTGAAATGTTAACAGTTACACCATACATGTATAATGTATTAATTTATATAATATATACCTATATAAATAAATGATGAAAAATTATTTAGCATAAATGAAATTTTGATTATAAAGCATAGTGATAGCATAGTTTTAAGTGTATGTCGACTTAAAAATATGTTATTGTATTTACATTTGGAAATTATTAAAATCTATTTAATTTTACATAATTTTAATTAACGTCTAAGAAAATATATTTTAGAGAATAGTACTTCATTAGAGTTTTAATTGATGTATTGATTCTAAGCTCTGAATAGATCTTTATGACACTGATTGGAATACTTTTGGAAGCGGGGAGGAGGCGTACGCCACGACTATATGTTTTCTAATTTCTTCAGACTAAAATTAGGTTCACTTCTACTATCATAAGCTTTTTATCGTATTCTGATTGGCAGTTTTAATTATGGTTTTATTAACTAATTACATGATCTACTCAGAAATTTACAGATTTGGCCGAGCTCAACTTTTATACATAGCAATTAATGCACATTAAGTTAGTCCGAGAATTGGGTGCATATAAACTTTTAATTTGCATTAAGCTGATGCGTATTTATTATTTAAATCGATTAGTCAAATCAAATAAACTATTATTCCGAGATTAAGAAATGTATGTAAACGCTTAAATGCGAACTAATATTTTAGCGGGAATTTTAAAATGTCAAATTATAAAATAATATAATTATTTTCTCATGGAATTCAAAGTATAAAGCACGGACTAAAAAACATTGGCATCAACTTTTAATTTTATTCAACACATCTAATCTTGATATTTTAGGAGCATATAAACTTGCTCCTTAATGAGCATTAACTGCTGCATATAAACATGGTATTAGGTACGACACCACAAACGAGGTATCTGTGAACACGGTTAATTGATTTATGGTGAAAATTACCGTGGTTACCAGTGCGCGAGTAAATGAATACGAATTTATACCACTGTCCATATTATTAACGTTACTCGTGAGCAGGTAATTACGATATTTTTGTTGATTAGTGGTATAACGGGGGTGGTCTCTGATCATTTTTCCACATTCGACGTTCCGTTTCATTTTCAATGATTCCATTTAAACTGACGAATGAAAAAATGTTATATTGTATGCAGTTTTTCGTTTTAAAAAATTATGTTAACAATTATTTTTATTCGAGAAACATTGGTAAAAAGGAAAATGTTCTCGATTAACTCGTTTTTACACATCACCGTTGGAAAGTGCGTAAAGTATTGTGCAGTTCGACGACATTTCCGCGAAATGATTAACTAGTTTATAAAATTCTATACCTTCGTATATACAAGAAGTTTGGTTATTTAAAACGGATATTTTAGTAAAAGATGTTAATTTTCATAATTTTAAAATTAAATTATGATCCCCTTTTACATACTCCACGTCAACTATCAAAATATCGTCGAGTATTTTATTTTTTTAAGTCTGCATTATTTCAAATCATTGAATGTCAAGTTGATTTAATTTGATTCACCCTTTTATTTTCACTTCTTATACGAACTTAATATGAAATATCTTCAACGTAGCTTTCACTTTTGAAAAAAGATAAAAGTTACAAAGTGTTATATTAGTGGTGATTATAGTTGTAACTTGATCAATGTTTTTGATGGTACACACACCGTGAAAAGATTAGAGACCCGGGTGAGTTTTACTCTCAATCCAATCTCTTTTCGCATAATTTATAATAATATAATGTTTTCAAATAAATATTTATGTACTACCTATATTTCAATATAAGAAATTAATTTTATAGTAAAACAAATACAGCTTAATAAAATATAATTTTTACAATTTTTTTTTCATAATAATTCTCGAGAGCAATATTTGCTTAAAATTTATTGGCTTTTAAAACTTTTTGTAATATCCCTCTTTTCTCTAATATTTATAAATTGGTGAATCATCGTGCATACAGTGTACTAGTTTGTAGCCAATATTTATACAGTTGGAAACATATCATACTACTAATACCAACGGTACCTATAAGTGTTATGCCGCAATAAATACAGCATACAAATGATTGGTTGTATATATATATATATTAGAAAACAATAAAAATATTTAAAAACACTTTGATTTTTGAGGTGCAAAATTCTTCTTGGTATCATCCTAGATACATCTAGTGACTGATCCAAGGGAAGCCGAGGAGCTCAGCCTCCTTAGACATATTATTTCTCGAATTTGTTTTATAATTCATCAGATCCCGATATTACGTCTTTTCACATTGTCGCTGTGTATATTTTAAATAATCAATAATTTATTTGTTATATTGATTACCAGTTGCGAGGAGTGAGTTTTTGGTTGGAAAGACATTGAAAAAAATAAGACTTATACGCTTGGACTCCCCCTTTTTATGTTATCTATACAGTAATACATTTTTTTTCGTATGAGTAATTAATAATTCCATCATTCAAAATGGTATTAATTCAATTATCAGTCATGAGGACAAATTACAAATTATAATTATAAAAATAAAAAATATTAAGAAACACGTAGGTAGATGTACCTATAGGGTATCACAATTTACAGGGGTATAAGGCGTATTGGCGTGGCAACGCGATGGCGATGTCGGTAATTGAGGAAATACGAATGGCGAGACGTGTCTTATAGCGTAGATAGTAAACCCCGCTCACATTTAAATTTCCCCTGTACCCGCGTGCCCATAATTTGGAGATGTTGCATCGCAATGTCTCTTTGATATATTATAATAATATCATAATATTTGGAATGACCCACACAACAGCTCGTACGCACGGCCGTATCGCGTGCATCTAATCTATTCTAAGAATTTTTTAAGACTATAACTGTACAACAAATAAACGATTTTAACAAATATTAAAACGTATATCATTTTTATAATATGAATGACGTTCAAATTTGTAAATATTTTATAAAACAAAGTATTATTTGCCCTATGTTCTAATTTCTTAGTGGCTAGACGTTGTCTCATTGTCTCCTATGACGCTTCGCCACTGTTGATTACCAATAATATTATGGTAAAACTTTTAAATCAGGAATAAAATATATTATATTGTAATTTTATGTATGTTGTAAAAATTGTTGGCCTCCAAATCTTTGCTCTGGATCCATGCGTGGATGTACCACGCGGAGAACATCGAGTACCAAAAATGTCTTAATCTGTAAGAATTATAAGCAAATGCATTATTTTTTTTAAAATCTACGAATTATCATTTTAATAAGTTTTGAAAAATTATTTAAACAATTTTTTTTTAATGTTTACCATGGTTGTAAATCATTTGTAACTTGTTGATAATTTTGAAAATTATTTCAATATTTTTGTCAGTTTTCTTTGTACATATGTCGAGACTATATTTCTGGGGTTCTTTTTATGCCACTTGAAAAATCTGGTACATTTTATATAGTATCCTTATCCTATACCTATATTTCAATCAATATTTAAAAGATTTAAAATATAAATTTTTTTAAATTAACGAAGAATCATTTACAATATTAATTTTTTATTTGGTATAATTTCAGCATGGTTGTGCTTTAATGTCTAATTCAAAAATTGGCATTGAGTAGGTAAAAAGTATATCGTTTAATACATAAGACTTTAATATAGTCAATATAATTATAATATGAACCTAATTAACCTAATAATACCTATTATATATAATCTACTCATATTAGCGAGTTTTGACACTTTCAGACCACAATTGGTTTTCTGAGGAACTGTCGAGGGCGAGGCATTGGAGCGTGACATCTGACTCACCTAAATATTATTCACATGTTCTTCGTATTAGGATGCATTTTTAACCGTTATTTTTACGAGTATTTACGATGTATTTACTATATTATAGACTATAGTTACAAATAATTTAATGTTTAAAGGGTTATTTGCTGTTTGTAAAATTTAAATAAAACCTTGATAAAATAATCGCATGATTGCTAAATCTTCAAAATCTGTAAAATATATTTAAAAATATGATCTTTTGACTAAATATATACTTGAAAATTATAATTAAATTATAATTTAAATAAGTTCATAATAGAGTACTGAACATGCTTAAAAAAATTACTCTGTACATAAACGTATAATAAGCATACAACGATGCATTTTTGAGGAGATGTAGGCCTTTATAATTTTTTGTGACAAATTGCTATCTCGTTGAATAGTAATATTTTTTTCATCTAATTTTTCTCACTGGATATTGAATAATAAAATAATTTTGACATTTATTAGCATTGGATCGAGAATAAAATAAAATAGCATTTTGGTGCAAAAATTTTAAATGTATTCTTAAAAACTTATTTAAGTTAAATATATTCAAGTATACAATTTTAAATATTTTAAAACTTAATCAAATATAGTAGTTGTTACCTATTACTCATATTTTTGAATTTTAATATTGTTCATGATTTATAGGTTATATATATATATATATTTATATGCTTTGTGGTTTTTTGAAACATTTACTTTCAAGTTCCCGGATTTGGATTCAAATGGTTCTGTAAAAAAGTTCAATAATATAATTTGAAAATAACTACACTATTGCAAACCCTGAATTTTTAGTTGGTTAAAAACTTGGTTAATGGCATATATAATTTTTATTTTAAAATAAATTTTAGGTTTAACTGAATATCTATTCCAAATAGAAGCTAAAATAACGCTTGTAAGCATATCTTCATACTCCTTTTTTATAATTTATTCGGGAGAAATGCATAAACACATTTAAATATTTTATGGTCTTCAAATTCGGCTCAAATAACGTATTACTGAGTGAAAACACTGGAATATTTGAAAGTTTCATCCATAAACCATAGTATAGCTACTATTTCTGATGATAATACAGTTAATGCTCACGAAGTTGCAAATATCAAAATTTTATTTTTACATTAGTTGTCGTAAATTAAAAATTCTTTTGATTAACCACTTACAGTTATTTTCCATTTTCCAGGTAATACAAATTCTATATTATTGGATTTTTTAGGGACATTTTTACGACACAATCAACAAATAGTCTGACGTGTAGAATCAGTATTTTCTATTTTACTGCTTAAATCTTCTGTAGACTGTAATACAAACAAAAAATATTTTCTGGTTTTTAAAATATCGAAAATATTTGCAATAAAAAATTATGAAATTATTAATATCTTATTCATTTCATATAAATATAATAAAATATTTGATATACAATTGATTTAAAATACATTTTTTCATTTTTGATTATAATAATTGTTTAATTTTCAGATCTATATATGAGTATAACAGAAATACCTGAAAAGAAGTTATCTTAAATTATTAATTATCCATACAATTTTCATATATTTTTTCGTACGTTTAATTTATTTTAATTTGTCTTTGTTATGTTTTTCTGTTACACTCTATATATTATATTATACTAATTATTATTTTCACGAGTTACAGACAAACGAATTTAATTTGTTGATTTTTTTACTATTTAAAGCTCGGTTTTACTATGTTAGTGCAACGTTTTCAGTTTTAATATATTGTTCGTTGTTCGTTGTTATCATTCCTAATGTGGTTATGATGAGTCCATTTTATAATAAAAAAATAGTTTAAACAATATTTTGGAACCTATATCGTCTTTACTCCATTCATAATCTAAAATAATGATTTCAATTTTTAAACAATGTCTATGGGTGTACTTATATTTTTGTAGTAGGTAGTTAATAATAAATATTATTTACGTATAGAATAATAATTAATGGAATTTCATAACAAAAGACTACAGATTCTTCTAGTGATTCAAATCACAAATTGCATTTCGTAGCATTTCATGATTGTATTATATAAGTATTGTTCTTGTAGTAAAATATTACAACTTTCTGTTTTAATTTCGATAAGATAATATCAAAATTAAATTTCCTTTTTTTAATATAATATATTCAATTTAATTTTAAGAAAATCAAATCATCTCTTTATACATTTACAATTTCAGACATATCATTTTTAATTCTTATCCGATTAATAGGTAAATGAAGTAAAAACGTTATTTAAAAATGTTTTTCCTATCACCTGAATATTACCTAATACCTCAAATTGACAAATTGGTGTTCTAACTTTGAAACAATACGATTTATATGTATAAATATATAATAGTTATATTGTAGCTAGGTAAGATAACAATCATGATATTATAGAGAATTTAGATTTTGGTTATGAAACATAAATATGTTATACACTAGTGCTGAAGCCTCTTTCCACTAAAAATCTCTCTCTTTTTTAAATTAGTTATTTAGATTAATAATCAAACAGAAGGAAATTTAGGAAAGGATTACCATTTAGGTTAATATAATTACATTTACGTATCTATAACCTATAGTTCTATGAAATCATAGTTTTTGTTACTATAATCAAAGTAAAAGGCGGATTTGTTACCTCTACCAATTTCCTTTACATTTAGATACTGTGCATTATAATAATTGTATTGAACAATTTAATGATAAAAATAAATAATAGTATTTTTTATTTATAGAAATGTGTGTACTTAATATAGTTACAGTATCTACTAATAATAATGAATTGAATGTAATATTAGAATAATAAATTGTTCGTATACCTGCTCTATATATTTATGAATTAAGATAGATTAAAAAATTATAATTTAAATTAATTAGATTCATTACTTAATTAATTTAAATTAATTCATATTTTAATTAGTTTATGTAAATATCTAAAATATTATATCGTTATAGTATCATTCTCATATCATAAATTTGAAAATTATTAATGCAATTTTACAACTAAAATAATAAATTTAACGTACCTATTAAATAAATCACGATAACTATATTATACGTCTATATACATAAAAGCTAAAAAAAAAAAATCTAAAAAAGCACGGCTATATTTCATATTAAGTATCAACACATTTGTTATAATTCCTTATTATTTTAACAAAAATAAGTTATTTTAAAGCTGTTATCTGAGATGAAACTAATTTTGAGAAAGTTTTGGTACATAATACAGTTAATAATATTAATTTTTAGACATTAATTTTTTTACTATTTATTCTTGTCTACATAAACTTTAAGATTTATTAAAAAAAGGAAGGTATTAATTTGAAAGTGTTCTTTAAAAATTAAATATAGCTGATTTTTCTCTTTATCTGTCATTTTTGAATCAATATTTTATGACATACATATTAGGTATATATTTAAATTATCTATGATCCCCATATTTTTAAATTGTAATACTGTATAGAATTATCAAAATTGATTGATTATTATTACTTTTATTTATTAAAACGATTCTTGGATTTTATTGTTATTTAATTTTTTGTCGAATTTACATAATCATAACTTAATTCTAGATTAATATATTAAATATATACATATACCTTCAGATTCTTCCAAATTGTGTAACTATGTATTAAAGATAATTTTGTAGCTATTAAAACTTAATATATTATGTATATTAATGTGTAGGTACGTGTTTTTATTATGCGTCTTTCAAATTGTGTGTGACAAAAATGGCATGGATTCCGTAAGAATCAACATAGTCCCCACCATTTTTGTCACACGAAATTTGGAAGACTGTACAATGTACATACTACATAGTATATACGTATAGTGTACACAAATAATATATATTATTATTAAGTTCTGATAACTGCAAGATTATGTATAGTAGGCAGTCGGAAATGTCTATGAAAAAAAATATTATGAGACATTACCTATTTATTATATTATGATTTAATATTTTTTAATTTTTATGTGCACCAAAAAATATTTTATTTAAATATTGTTTGTTTAATTTAAACAAAATATAGAAGTTTGTTGGTACGCTATAGTAAGTCATAATAGGTGTTATATTACTATATACATTCGACAATGTCATTATTTTATAAAAACCAATCAATTATTTTAATTTAATATTGAAAATATCTTATCAATATTGAATAATCCTCGATAGGTATTAATCGGTGTATATTGTTGGGACAGTTTTCAAAACTACAACTCAAAACTCCTTTTCCTCTTCTTCCTCTTCAACCTTTTTTGCATAGCCTCGGCAGAAAAGTACCTACGCTGTAAATTGTATATAGTTTCGTTTTTTTATTTCTTATATCTTTATTTTTTTGTTCCAGAGGAATTTGCCCTTCGTGAGGAATGCACCGCTCTTCGATGCAGCCGGTGGCGGAGGCAACGTCGGTCGGTCCAGCGGCGGTGGCCGCGGGGTCCGATGCGTTTTGAAAACCACGTTCTAAATATAAAATCACCAACGGACAGCTAAGTCGTTTCGGCGGCGGCGACGGTTGTGGTGGGACGCGAGCGAACGAGTGGCATATTAGCCGCAGCCGTTGTGTATACGGAGTGTAAATTAAATCGCGTCGCGGAGACATCGAGTCGTCGGTGGTACGGCGGACGCGGAACGTGCGCACGAGGGGAAAACCTGCGTCGAACGTGTATCGTATATATGAAATATAAAATGTAAATCGTATAAAAATATTCAAAAGTTTCAAGTGTGAGCTACCGTTCCCGGGGCTTGTCGACAGTACGATTTTCCACCCCCCGGGCCCCCAACTTTCCCGCCACAACCGTGTCCGTCCGCCGACGACGGTCCAACCGACACCGTATTCGCGATCACAACAATAATTTACATTTATTATAATATAATATTATTAATTAACGTGCCAAGTACCTATACTTACTGTACCGCGTTACAAAAAGCTCCCTGGATATTCGTACATATATATCGTTGTCTTTACAATAGGCATGTCGTAATACTTATTTGGTTTTTTTTTATCGTTTTTACGCTATACATATTATTATAATAAATTATCATTATCATCATCATCATAAACATAATCACCTAATCGGTACGCGACAACTGCCGGAGTGACATTCGGATACCGCCGCGTCGCTGAAACCGTCATGACGCACAACAGCAAGACTTCGTTGCTCAACAACGCCGACTACGGTGGCGGGGGCGGCGGAACGGCTGTCGCTTACGGCGCGCCTCACGCCGCCACCGTCGTTGCCCGACCTACCACATGGATCAGGTGAGTGTCCGTAGTCGGATAGTACATTATAAGAATAATCTCACGTAACAAGAAAATTCATTCGTTAGTCTGATTAAGATATCACGACACGCGATGATCGATACGAATGCATAGAAATCATAGTAGCTTTTGTATAACCATTTCGATACGTTTTGAATTTTTGATAATAATATAGACTTGACGTTTTTTTCTTCTAAAAAACATCATATTATATGTACGATGTACACCTTCACTTACGGTTGTATTTTTTTACTGTCAGTGTATAATTATTTCATATTTTTTGGTAACTGTTCACATTAATTCGTTCAACTTAACCCTGTATAAATAATTTCAAGTCGACTTGATTATTATATAAAGATCGAATATCGACTAAATTAATAAATAATAACATGGATTTAAGCAAACTAAAAATAAAAATGTTTCAGTATTGATACAGATATATATGTTATTACTGATTATAGTTTATAGTAACCATAAACTGTGTAATAACTATTATTACATTATTTACATTTGATTAAATCATATTGAATATTTAATTGGTACATATAAGGTTTGATATCAGTCAATTGCAAAAATACATTTTTTTTTATTAAATAAAAAAACAATTGATTTTTATTAGTCATAACTATCAGCTATTTTAAATATATAATCATTATTTTAATCTTTTTACTTACAGTTTGTCACATCGTGTTTATTTACATTAGCGACTTATTTTTGTTGTTTATTACTTTTTTTGGAAATTATTTCAGAAAGTTATAACTCTATTGTTATAGGGAGTCAAAATTATTATATTTTATGGTATTTCTTAGTTTACCTTAAATTAAAATATATATCAAAATGTGAGGTAACTAAATTATATACATTTGTCAAAAGTTGAATTTCTAATTTGTATTAAATATTAAAATTTATAAAATACAAGTTTTCAAATTTACAAAAGTGGTGATGAAGAGGAGTATATTATACTATATAACAGGTTCCAGATATTTAATAAAGGTGCGCAAGTAGACTCCCTGTATATAAAATATATTGATTATATTAAGTGCCGGTATGCACATTGTTTTTTTATCACTGACAAACTAATTCTTCTACGGTTAATATATTTTTTTATCAGCCGAACTAGGAATAAAACAGTATTTAATTTAAAAAAATGTAGTACTCAATGCATTGTTTAATAAATCTTGTTATTTTAGATTGCGAGTGCAAGAGTGAAACAGTTTCTTAGTGAATAAAATTATTCACAGTTAAGACTTATGATTTAATAATATTGTTCTACCCATCAATCATGTGTATATTTTCTATTCATGTATAACTTAGTATAAGTATATCATTTTTTTCTTGAAAAACTAAATTTATTTTATTATTCTTAATTTTTCATATAATGTGCAACAACTTGTCAAACTTGAAAAATTCGTCAAAAACCGGTGAGGAATCATTCAAACTTATTTATTTATCAATGAGGATAAATTGGTATTAATATATCAAGATTAAACTCTCAGTCTCAGTTTAATATTAAACCCTGACTGAAGCCTTGAATATTCCTTTTTTCTTACTTTGACTAATCCTTGTTTAATGTATAATACATGTAGTAATAATATTAAACCCTCATGGATTTATATTTTATACCTTATATTATTTTGACACAAGTTTAGAATAAAAAATACCTGAAAGATTCTTTTTTTGTACGTATATTTTTACATTAGACAATATTAAGTAAAAATCATGATATTAACGTAAAATGTAAAATGTTCATCAACAGCTCTTTGAAAGAAAAAAAAATGTATAATTTTTATCATACAATTATTATTATTGTTAAGTTTTAATTAAATTTACTTATTTAGTTAAATATTGACAAGCATATTAACTTTAATACTAACTCAATTATTTATATTAATATAAAACGTCGTTGTTAGTTATTTTTCAATTTAATCTTATAACAATAAAATAATAATTATTTTTAGTTTATTATAAAAGTTTAATCATTTATTTAAAAATATTCATTAATATCGCATTTAATGGTACCTAATGAAATTTATTGTCAACAATAGTTGGTAGGACAGATTAATATATTAAAAAAAAATAGAAATACTTCTACTAAGAAAATTATTTGTTATGCCATATTCAAATATTTTAAATTTATAACTGTTCTGGTTATATATCATTACGAGTAGTTGCAGTTTAGTGTTTGAGTAATTTAATATTAGTTCTCATGCTTTTAAATTTGTATATATCTTTTTATCTTATCCATATTTTGATTTGAAAATTTCATTTGCAAGTACCTGAAAACCATTTTGCTATTTAATATTTCAATTACTTGTGTGCTGTATCGACATATTTATATTTTTGTTTTCATTGTAATATTTTTGCATGCCTATTTAACAATATTTAGATTTTAAGTAAACCGAATATATTTTTTTTTTTCAGTGATAGTTGAAGTTTAAAAGACTTGGGAAACCTTAGCTTATTAGCATTTTAACAAGGCAATAATTTCTGATTTTATCAATTGACAGTTATTTTTTTAAGCACAAAGAAATATTATCGATAACCGTATGAAAACATTGAAAAATATCAATAGGATATAATTTCTTAAATGTTATAATTTTATTTTTCATTATTGCTATTGTGTTTTTTTTTATTGTGACACATCACTATCTTTTTGAAACAAAAAATCCAAAAAAAACATTTTCCTCACGTTGGGTTAATTGTTTGAAATTATGTACTGCGAGATGAATTCGTAATAAAAGAAATAGTTATTAAATTTAAGATTTATTAAAAAGGCTTTTTAAGTCTTTGGACCCGTATGACACGCATAATATAACAATGCATATATAAATATTCAACTGAATATTAATGAAAATACATTTTAATGAGAGTATATAGAGAATTATAAATTACGTAACAATCGATAGGCTGTAATACATAATTATATACCTAGATAGTGAAATTATCATTTTTTCACAATTTTCTCGAATATATGTTACAACCAGGCCTGTATTTAAGGGAGAGCTCGAATAGGAAATTGCCTCTGGCGATAATATTAAAATTATTAGGTTTAGGAGCGGTAAAATATTGAAATATTTTTTTCCTTTTTTTTTTTGGGGGGGGGGGGTGGGAGAGCGGCAAATTGTATGTTTCCTCTGGTGGGAATTTTTGTAAATAGAGGCTGATTACAACTGACAATATTTTGAATTAAGATTTACTCAACATATTATTTTTTTATTAATAATTGTTTATTGGTATTATATGCTGGCTAATTTGTTTATAATTGCATCGTAACAAATAGTTATGCTAATTTAAGTTTGTTATACAGTTTAAGCGTTTTAAGATATATTGGTACTAAATACGTACTGAATTTCCGAATGTAACATTTTTACAAATTACTACTCCTATTAATAAGCGATATAGTATGACTAATATATTTATGATTAAACTGATAATAGTTGCAACAGTTTATAGATATGGATAATATTAATACATATCTACCTACACAATATAATATATAATATCATATTATTAAAATATACAGTATACTTATACTGAAGAGGTTTTTTTGCAAAATATTTTCTTTTGATATCAGGTTACATTTATATTAAATAAACATGTAGTTATGCTAATTTAACATGTATATACATTATAAGAATTTTGCTTTTGAATCATTTTACAAAACTAATATGTCATCAGTTCCCATATGCGCATGGTGATGACAATGTTAATCATTTTGCTTGACATTTTGTATTTAAGTAAAATCCATGACACCATTAATTTTTGAAACTATTTGATACAACCATTCAAAAATTATATAATAAGTTTGTTTTGTTTGTTTGGTAAGATATTTATTATGGTTTTTATATTTTGGAAGTATAGTATTATTAATATGTTCTTTGGGTAAATATTATTTTCATTTTTAATTAATTGTATCGTTAAATACTTTTAAACTTATTTATAATATATGTTATTTACGATTGATTATTAAAATTAATTCTGAATTCTATATTCTAATAGATGATTATAAAATATTATTTTAAACATGATTTTAGTTTAATTTATTACTGGTAAACAGATTTGTCATGACGTATTGATTGGTAATTAACTTTATGAGCAAATATTTCAATTTAAAAGGCAATTTCTTAGTTGATTTTATTTAAGTATAAAACTTAAAAATGTTCGCAACTTGTGTTAATATTGTTACTAATATGTTTTTACTACTATATTTGCGTGTATCTATATAATAGTGAGAAATATAGAAATAATATTAATGTTTATCATTATTATTCCATACAAATATATTAGAAGAAATTTTATGCATCAGTCAGTTTAGAAACAAATTTGTTAGTTTTTGTTAGAAATTCGATAATATTGATTTATTTTAGTAATAAAATAAGATTTATATTTATAAAAATGCATAATATGTAATATAATTATCATAGTATACTCAATATTGTGATTATTTGATTTGTTTATATTGTATTTATAATTTCAAACGTAAATACGAGTAATTACATTGGTAAGTAGTATATTTTTTACTAGGGAATGAATCCTCGAAAATTTTAAACGGTTGTCGATTAAAGAGCATATACATTAAATTTGGAAATATATAAATTATTGGAATTTTTAAATAGATTATAATTGAATGATAAATATTAAATTTTAACTGAAAGCATTAACGTTTTTATATCACTAGTCTCACTAGTCTCACTAGGGTTTTTTTATTCAATAAATTAAAATATTTGCGTAGTTTTGAAAATTTATATTTGTTTATTAATCTTATTTTAAAAGTTTAGTATGTTTTTTTATAAAATAAAGAAAAATAATTCACTTTTTCAAAATCAAAATAGATTTCTATTTTTGTATAACTATGTGAAACAACACTCACATTATTAGATACATATCATTAAAAATTACTATACATTTATTATTAAAAACAAACATAATTTAAAAAAATAAATTACAATAAAGAAATTGTGTAAAGCAAAAAATCTGTTTTTATAACAACAGAAAAATCTATTAAAGATTTTAGTGTTAAAATTAAACTTTAATGAATATATTGCTTTGTATATAATATTAAAATATATCAATGAAAATGTATTAATTATATTGATTATTTTTCAGGCAACCACAATATTTTAGTATTGGTTCCGTTCGAGTTCGTTTTGGTCCAATTTCTTCCAAAAATGATGTCACCGTGGCTCCATCTAATGGCGACTACCAACTAGACACTGATGCTAAGGAATCGTCGTGCTGCTGCGGAGTAACATCCCGAATCCCTCTTCCGACCGGCTCTAATAATAGACACACTACTGGCGCTACTTGTCTGCCCCGAATACAGGCGCCAGTATACCGTAGCTCATTGGATTGGTCTAACCGCGTTCAAAAATCATCGTCCGGTTGTTTCGGGAAGTTAACTGTCGATCGTGTTCCTTTAGTCGCTAAGATTTGTGACGATTCAAAAAGTCTACCTTTCCAAGAACAAGAAGCTACTAATCTGGACCGGTTCCAAAGGTTTCGTTTCGGCGGTCGCAACGGTAGAGGTGGCGCCCAAAATAAAAAATCCAAACAAAACGTGACACCGAGAACTACTGACAAATCTGACCGGCTAAGAAAGCTGACGGATAAGTTGAAGCAGCCACCGGCTTGTGAGACACCGGCTTGTGAGACACCATCGTCAGATTCCAAAGATGAAAATCTGATGGGTAGTACAGCTACGTCGACAGCGAATTTAAGTGGTGAGGAATCGTTAGATAAGTTCGAAGATGGGATACGAAAACCTGAATCTAGAACTATAGTTGGTTCCTATTACCAACGGTCTATACCGTTTAGAAGTGCATCATTTTCTCAAGTGTATTATTCACCATCCGATGGTAAATATATAAGGTCTGATGGACGGAAAAAGAGCACACCAAATCCAGTCACTCTTTCTCGTAAAGCTCATTCATCCGAACCTGTGAGAGCTTATTCTCAAGATCACGATGATATAGACATACCTACGCCCCCTAGACGAAAAAATAAATTGTTCAAGTCTTCAGATCATTTGGGTCAGTCAGACGTCGCGATAATTGAAGAGTCGTTAGAAATATCAGTTAAAGAATCTCCTGATCAAGTTACTGAAGAAACATTTTTATCAGAGTGGAAATCTGAAACTGACGGAACTGTTCAAAACACCGAAGATAGTACTACTAGCACACCTGTTGATTCACCAAAAGAAGAACCACAAAGTCCAGAATTTCCACAAATGCCTCAATGGTCGTCTCTCACAGAATTGCCCCTACTACGACCTAAATTATCTGCCCAGAGTTCTGAAGAAAAAGACGAAGACAAAATATGTTCATCGCCAAAAGTAAATTACCGTCAATATTTGTTGTCAAAAGCAGATTCGTTTTCAGAAGGTGAAAGTGACCAAGGTAACCACAGTCAAACGTTATCACCGACAAGAGAGTGTACATCATCTCCGTGCAATGATAACTCTGATTCTGAAAAAAATTCAGGTCCACCAGTGCCTTATTCAAAAAGACCACTTCGTGGTCCCTACTTGGAAATGATTGTGAATGAAAAAAAAAAACCAGATGTGAATGGTAAGAAACAAGACGCATTGAAGTTCCTAGATGAATATCCTAAACAAATCCGATCGACGGACGATTGTCAGTTGAAAAGAAGTTACACTTCGCCCGACCAACCATCGGACCGGTTAAGACTTAGAACATCACCTAAAAGAAAAACTAGTGCAAATATACCGTTGTCATCTACGGTCGGAAAGAAACACGGCATTAATGAAACAGTGGTTTGTCATCAAAGAACAACATCTAGTCCAAGTCAACTGGAAGGATGTTCAAGAGTGAAAAAAACACCTGAACCCAGTCCTCAGCTATTGGCACAATTATTGAAAGGAAGCTCGGAACAAGTGTATGGAGGACCTTTGACAAATCCATTAAAGGTAAATTTAATAATATTATACCTATTACTAAGATATAAAATCTAATTTTATTTATAAATTATTATTATAATATATAATAATATAATAAATATAGTATTTCTATTACATAGAACTAGGACTTATACATATATTGTATGATAAATAATTATTTTCTAGATTAAATAATATTATATCTTAGATTATATGTCCATAATTTTTGATACTTATAATTTATAATAATATGTCAGCTGAAGTGACTTTTTTTTAAATTTCGTTACACAATTTCGATACATTTTTAAATTCCAAATATATTGGTTTAATTATTGGTGTATTAAACAATACTTAATAGTTTCATATACGTATACAACATTTGTTTATAAATATAACATGAATAATAACAATAGAAAATAAAATAAAAATCTAACCCGTATAGCATTAAAAATATGTATAAAAAAGGTAAATGTATATAAAATAGAAGTATTAAAAAGGTTTTTAGGTTATTTATTATAATGTTTTTGTTGTTAAAATAGTTAACCAAGGATTAGATTGTTAAAAACTATACTTTAAAAAACTTAAGTGATGTCATGAACTATAATTTTTGAAAAATGAAAAAGAATTAATGAGCGTGAAACTGAACTTTTTTTTAAAAATTATATACTTAAATTTTAAATTAAAAATTAAATCACATAATTTATTTTTTTTCCTTTTGCACATCATTAAATTTTATATGGTTTATTTAATTTCAAGTTATCAAAATATATTATAATAAGTAATAACTATATTAGTATAATTTAATTTTACTTTAAATTAACTAAAAATTTGAACCAAACTATAATCTCGAAAATCGAGCAGTTCATAACATTACTAGAAAAAAGTTTCAAGCTGTATTAAAAATGTAGACATTACAGGATAAAGTTTGTATTAATTATCTGTTGATGTATAAGGTAGGTACCTATGTCTTGTAAAATTATGTTTTCCCATTTGCATTTAAATTACATTTTAATTTCAAGGGTTCATTGTCACAAAATGGATTAATTTGTGTATATTCTTTTAGCGTAATTCTAATTTATTATTTAAACACATTTCGCAGACATTTTGTTTTGTTATTTTTATAATTAAAATACTAATATTTTAAACTAAGTTTAATTTGTTTATCCTTTGTTTTATAAACAATAATAATGCAATTGATCATCGAAATATACAGTCTTAAAAATCGTATAAAGTTTTCTCGTACGATCATAAAATATTTTAATGTATCCATATTTTATGGTATAGTTAGTAATGTATCCTAAGCTTATTTTTAAAAAAAAATTCTATTTTAAAATATTTTAGTATATTGTCAATTGTTTAGATTATGATTATATTTCCAATTCTGTAGTATAAGATAATGATTTCTGTAAAGATTCATAAATATTCTACCGATAATGAAGTTTTCGTAATTATTTTTTAAATTACTGATAGCATGGTTTTATGTTAAATTTATAGTTATATACCTACTTTTTATTGAACTAGCATTTGAATAGTGTATAATAGTTCAACAGTTACGTAATTTGAGCACATTTTATAGTCTACATTTTTATATATTTTTTGCTCCTACATATTTTTAAAACACAGATTTTATTATTTTCTTTTCCTGATTCGATTCAAATTTAAGAACGCTTAAACTAATAATACTAATTTTATTGTTTTTTGTTTCATGTAAATGTCATTGCTACATAAAACGTGTCCAATATTAAATGTAACTGACTTTATTATTCTTGAGTTTTATTAATTATCTCAAGAAAATATTTTATCACAAAAAATGTTAAATCACAAAAGTTTTTCGAAACTTATTATTAATATATCTAAATATTTTAAATAAGCTATATAGATACAATTTTAAACAAGGTTATGTACTCGCATTTTTGTAGTTGTTGAAATGTCAACGTGTAATATTGTTATTTGTTTTATCGGTTAAAATATAACAATTTTCTTAAACTTAATTCTAAATATTTTTATTTTTATATGTTTATAAATTATTTTTTAAATATAAAAATAAAATGTTGCTGTTCTATAATATACAGTATTTCAATATATTGTTTATTTTTAAATAATGTATATATATAATTTTCTTTATTTGTAATATACAATCTATAACTATGTAGGACACAATAAGTATATTTTATGATTAAGGGAAGGATAAAATACATAATATATACACATTTATTTACCTATTAAACATGTTAATAAACTAATAATAAACGCATGATATTATTTTGATAAACTTGCATGTGTGAAGTTATCTATTAATGACACTCACGATTAAATGATTATATAAATATATGTATATAAAAAAATAATGATCATCAAGTATTTAAAAAATTGTTTTTAAGTTATTAATTAAATTGTATTTATTATTTAAAGTGGTTAAAATAAAAATAAAAAAAAACATTGTAAAAATTGAAATGTTTTAGATGTTCCATTATAGTTCTTCATAAAAATGAAGACGACATTTTCAATAATTATTAATAACATTCATTAAAATGTAAAATGTATCTATTTAAAATTCGTTAAAAACAACAATACCTATTAATAAATATATTAAATTGACTAGGACTAAATTTATGATAAATCATATTGTTGTAGAAAATTAAGTTTTTGATTTATATTGTTTCGTTTTTCTAATGGCAACATTTTACTCTTGAGACATTGTTTTTTTTTTGTATCAACTGGAGAGATTTTGTTTCATCTCATTCAACATAAACTTGCACTTTATTCAGGGTGGTCTATTTACTATTAGTAATTCTAGGACAAATTCCAAATAATTCAAGAAAATACATGTATACAAACATTTTTCACGTGTATTATAAATGGTAATAGATTATCATTTGAAAATGTTTTTGTTATACAATGTCCAGCCAGTAATTACAATAAATATAGTTTTTAATTAAAAAAAAAATCAAGTTATTAATTTAATTATTTAAATATTAACATGATAATAATACTGATATATAGGGTTAGAGTAAAAAATTTAACATGGGTATTTATTAAGTGAATTATATAGGTACCTATAGTGTTCGTATATTTTTTTAGGCAAATAAACTCACCAGCTTTATTTTAAATTGTAATAACAAATAAATAATTATTTATTTTACTTTTGATGTAATTTTGTTAGTTCTATGTAAATGACTTTTACGTAAATAACAATTCACTATAAGTTTGTTTAATACTCAATGTTAGAAATGTTTTAAATGTAATAAACCATAAGTAGGCACTGATGAAGTATACATGAAGTCAAGTTCATTGGTATTGATATATTTTAACTTATGAAAAAGTAAGATATAATATATTACATTATTAAATATGGAATTTTTATTTTTATCATTTAAATATTTAAAATAATACGTATCAGATATGCTATCAAAGTACAATATACAATACTTTATATAGATAATAGATATAGACATGAAATAGTGACTAGTTTATTTATCGTTTAATATAGACATATATTATGTTTTTTTTTTAATTGCAGTGATGTATTTAATTGCCAATATATTTTTTTCTACTTACTTCGAAAAGCATCTTAATAATAGATTCATTCATTTAAAGCTATCTATAGTTTTTTGTCGTATACTTTCATGTGAAATTGAAATCATGATGACAGGAATAACAAAAATGATAAATAATAATAGGTATACTAAAATATATGACAATACGACGAAGTAAACAAAAATGTTAAAAGTGTCAATAGCGTTGTCGATCGTCGTTGTTTACATCGGTCCAAATATATTATAATATAATATTATTAGTAGTTATAATACCAAAGTAATAGCGGTGTCAGCGGCGCCCTTGGAAATTAAAATTTGAAACGCAGTAAATATCAATCGTGGAGTAGATGTAGTACATAATAAAGACCGAGAGCTACACATTTTACGTTTCGTTGTACTACTTCCTTTTATGCACACGCGTGCAGTATAATACAAGTTTATGTGTACAATAAAGATGTATTGTTTGTACGCACATACATATTTTTATATTTATTAGGGTGACTATCAAATTATAGATCTAAATAATGTAAATATTTGTTTTATAACAATTTGTATTATATATACAACCAATAAGTAACGCAATAATATGTATAGGCATGTGATATTGTTCTCGTTAAGTCAAGGTTCGGTCCGCCGACGTGGTAATGGAATAATATTTGTGGTATTGTGTACATAAAGTGTGTGACAGAGAGTGAGTGAGCGAGAGAGTAACTGAGTGGGTGAGAGAATTGGTAGTCGCACGGTCATCGTTTCTCGTTTCCGCCGTCCCGGCAGGCAACATCAAAAATAGAAAAGCTCGTACGGCGGTCGCCATCGTCGTCGTCGTGTGTTGTATATACAAGTATATGCATCATGTACGACCCGTAACGGAGCGCGAGGAGGAGAGTGTTCTCGAAACGATGTCATGACGCCCGTGCACTAATTGCTTGTCGTTTTCTATCGGGTAGGGGAAAAAAAATTAAAATAATGATAACGATAATACGAACAAATCTTTTTTTTCACACGGATCGCGTACAATGTTATTACTTATTGTATTGCGGTAGAACTAACTACCGCACGTCTACAGATGTAAAACGCAGCTAAAGTACTTACCTATAATATGTAAGTATAATAACGTGCGTGTAATGTTATACGCGTATCGATCGTACCGTGATTTCGACGCAACGTGTTGTAACACTAGTGAATCTTTATTAAAATATTCATTATTGAAATCATCTCCCGATAACGACAACTGACGACTCGATTATAATATCGAAACACCTCTCGACACTCTCGTCACACAATGTGGTTGTCCGCGGGAACACGGAGACACAGTATAAAATCCAAATTATCTTCCAATGACGTTTTCGTTGGTATATGGCACGCAATGAATGAAACAAAAAACCGTCTCGGGATGATCAGCGTTTCGAAGAAGATTTATGTATGAGAAACGCGGGCGAAGACGATGGTTTGTCCGTTTGACGTTCTCGAGATGAAATAATATAATATATTGTATACGAGTGCCGTGAGCTAATTCGTGTGCGTGTTTGTGTGTGTTGCGCACGTATATACACAGTGCATTAACCTCGTCGGAGGAGACAGACGCAAAAATGCACACGTTGTGTTATTATAGGATATCATATTATTAAACTAATAAGTTTCGCGAATCACTTAAGCACCGTAAATCTAAACACGGCCAGTGCCGTTTCTTTTTTCTTTTGTAAACACTCCCCGTCGGATCAATTTTTTTTTTGCCCACAATAATATTATATAAGTACGTTGTTTTTTTCCTGTGCTCTCGCAATAAGGGTCGGGTATATACTTACTTCGGGATTAAAACAAGCCGCTTGATAATAATTAAACGGTCACGTTTTTTTTTGCAACACTCAAAAATGCTTGCTAGCAGTTGTGTGATATCAGATATTTTGCTTAGACACGAATTTAGCGTGAAAAATAATAACTTTACCTAACGCTTAATCGATAGTAATATGTCGATATTATCTAAATATGGCGTTTACGTAATTGTGCTGTTATGTATTTATCTATTTTAGATGATCTGCATGAATAATTATGGTTTATAGTTCACAAATTGAACCATTAACACATTTTAGCTATTTTGAATTTTGGAATTTGCGTGGTATAATATAGTTTATTCAATTGTATCTGTTATAAATATTTATTTTATGGCGTTTTTTTATACGGATTACTCTACCACATTGCTACTTATTATTTTTTGATTGCTAAACGTATGAAATGTGTACAAATGATTGTTTATAAATATTTGTAAAATTACAGAATATCTGGAATAAATAGATAAAAAGTATACATATATGAGAACTTTGTATTTATAGATCATAGCTATTCATTTAATTGAATATTCAAATTTTTTTAGTAAAATTATGTTATTAATAATTTGTAAATAAATTAATTTAAAAAAAGGGAAAGTAGGTAATAATTAACCGCCATTCTATACATAGGTTGAGTGTACCTCATAATTAATAGTCACTGTATATATGTGTTACATTTCATTGTATTGCTATTGAAGTAATTTATTTTACTGTCAAGTAATATTAGCAATTCAATTTACTGGATTTATTTTTGCTTAAAACATTGTATTTGATAATGTCATTGTGTGTATAAAATATAGTAATATACGTTATACGAAATTCACATGAAAAATATTTTTTAATTATCACAAAATAATAAAATAAATTTTGTTAAAAACTAATAGTTTTGTGTTAAATTTCTTGATTGCCCACAACTGTTTTCTTGTTTTTTCTATTCATTAAGAAAAGCGCTGTAACATTTTAAAATTTTACAGTATCTACCTACCCAAAGTCTTAACAATATTTACTTTCCATCTAAAAAGATGCTGAAATTGAAAATTGATACATTTTTTCTATTATAAAAAGTGTCATCACCGTTCATTCACATACATTTTTCATTCGGTTTAAAATTTAAAAATTGGTAAAGTCCTTTACTATATAATGGGTGCAGAATTTTAAAGTTATCGTTATTAAAATTTGAATACCTAATATTAAAATTAAAATTTAATCGTTTATAAAAATGTTTAAATGTACGTGATTTTAAGTTAAATTTTTTTATTTCTATTATGAAAAAATGTTTTATTAAAAGTTTAAATTTTTTAGGTTAGTTTTATCATATTTTTAATTTAATTAAGTTTAAGATGAAATATATATATATATATATTTATTGTTCAAGTAGTTTTCTTATTTGATAAGCATTTTTAGTTAACTAGTCTACTGGATAGTAAGTAAAAATGTTGTAGGTATATCAATATTTCATTAACATTATTAACAATATTATTTCGCGTAGAAAAAATGTAGAATGTATTAAACAGCTACTAGATATATGATAAAAATGTAATTTTTTTTAATTAAAACGCAGTATGCATACGCATTAAGTATAAAAACACGTTTTTATAAAATCATAAAAAATGACAAAGAAAAATAGTGTAGCTATACACTAGTGACTAATCACTTGGTATTAAAAATAGGTGTTAACAAAATTCTATATATTCTATGCGTATTTTTTAGTATAATTTAGTAAAATCAATTTCTATTAATTTATATTACACAAATTTTATTGTGGTTAAGTTAAAGTAATATTAATAAAAATTAATTTTTGTGTAGGATCTATACTAATATGAGTTTTATATTAATAATATTTATCTTACTTAGCTTATGATTGAACATCTAGTCTAGACATTTTTCATGGGCTCACCGTCTCATAAGTCATAATATATACTTAAAAAAATATAATTATCGTTTAATAAATTCCAATAAAACAATTAATAATATGAAATAGGGATTTTTTTGAAATTCATTGGTGAAGATTCAAAATATTAATAATCCCATCTTACTTATAAATTAAACGATATCTTCATCAATAAAAAGACAATAGTTAAAGAATTAAGATATTGTTGGCTTATCATAAATTGAAATTTTAAGATTTTTAAATAATCGTTCACTCTAAACGAGTGTGCAAGGAAGTAAAATAACGCATTAAAATTATATAGACAATGTGTTGAACATGAACACGCTAAGCTATTGTCATAAATTTAAAAAAAATGTAACATGTCTGAATCGCCTCTCATAAGTGATTTAAATATACATTTTTCTATTTGCTGATAGACAAAATATTGAAATATTGGAAACATCCAAAGGCATCCTGGAAATAATTTAATTAGGTATCTATTATACATTATTATTTGAGGTTTACATAATTATTCGTTGACACGACGGGACGTACATGTGTAATAGATACCTATTTTGTAAAATATTGTATGTTACTTGTACATTTATGGATTAGTTAATATTTATATATGTGGTAACAACTAGTGAAGTAAAAAACAAATAGTGATTTTAAGAACGTGAATGAAAATTAAAGTTAATTTTCATTTTCATTCATTAGAACGTTTATTTTTGTTTTAGATATCCTTTGTCTCTTTAAATTTAGGTTATAAAATTATTTTTAAATTATTTTAGACATCGATTACCTGTTTTATACAATTATTAAGAGAAAAATATGTGTCTCACATCGGTTATGATATCTATTTCAGGGTCTCACTTCTAATCTATTGAAACATATTATTAACCCCTACTGTTAGAGTGTTAGCCATCATGACTTTATTTTTCATTATTTTTCAATGAAATTATTTTGTCAGTCTTTGTCAGTATATTATCACTTGAGAGGGGTAGAGTCTATCTAGTGCATTACTACTTTCTTTTCTGAGAATGCATGAATAATACATGTGGGTGGATGTTACTGTAAGTGGTGTGTGTATGATGGTGGTAGGGTAAAGCAATAGAATAAATGACGGCGAGGTAATACGCAGTATAGTTTTATTGTAGCGAGGTTCGAACTGAACCATTATATGTTAATATGATAATATTATCATAGTGTGAAATTTCAAATTTTTTTTTAGTAAATCATGATAAAACTTGATGGGAGTTAGGTCAAAGGTATATGTCACCCAAATGTAGATATAATAGCATTTAATATTATTATGATAATATCGTAACATTGATAATAATTAATAATATTTAAAATTTGAAATCATATTATTGTAATTAAATTATTTAATTTTGAAAGTAATGTCAATGTTTGGTTGACAATAATGTTATGCTATATTAGTACCGCACTATAGAATTCAGTAACTACCTTACAGCTGTATACAATGCCTATTTTGCGTTTCTACTGTATTAAATGAGGAATTTAATTTATTTTTAATTATTTTTATCAATAAAATTATCTACATTTTTTTATAGACTCTTTAATAATGATTCAGTTTTTGTATAAGTTGACGATACTCTGAATTATAAAGGTTTTATTAAGTGGATTTGTCGATTATATCAGTCGAAAAATGTTAAAAATTTGCCAACCAAGTCTGTATGGAGTACTCTCGTGGCAAGCTGTTTTACTTTCTTTAGTGTAGTTTTCCTTGTATATATATTTTAAGTTGTATACTTATAGTTGATTTTTAATTTTATACTTTGACTCTACAACGTGTATTAATTATATTTTTTACATTTTTATCTTTTTTTTACGATCTTTCAAATAACATTTGTCTTGAGAACAGTTTCAATAGTTTTAAATAAGTTCATCTGAGGAAAAGAAGTTTTTGTTAAATCAGAATACCACTTAAACTTTATTGAATAATATATGCTAGATTAAAATAAGGCATTTCTTTGCTTGAAGTTTGTCACAAACTCATATTATTCCTTCAACATACGACTTATACAATTATACATTTAGCCGTATAACCTAACCTTATTTTTTTCGCTGTATAGATAGTTTCTGGTTTTTTTTGACAAACATTGGCATTATGTAGCGATGTGGAGGCTGTGCTTCATACACATATCTTTATATATTATTTCTAAATCATTATTACTAGAACACATCGCAATTTATAATTTAGTAAGTTACCTTCATTTTAATTTATATAAGTATTTAGAAAATATTTATAATTTATATGTAATATAAAATAATCGATATAATAATATACTTCTTATTATCCTTCTTGTTTGGACTCGTTTTTAGGAAATCACCTTCATAAAGGCGATGGGTTAGAAAAATACTCTTTCTGCAATAATATTTAGGTAGAAAAACTTAAAGCTCTTGCACAAAAAGACGGAAGTATTATAATATATATAAATATATATATATATTATTCTCTAAAGTCTCAAATTATTGGACCTGAAGAATCGTACAGCAGTATAGACAAGCAATTAATTATTCAAACCTTATGTAGTGCATAGGAATTGGTGGCACTTTTCATAAAAATGATGAGCTCAAACCATGTATTTGTGTAACCATGTGTGGCGCGTAAATGAATCGGCGACTCCTGACGGGTATCGTGGTAGATGGGGTAGTGCAATCCTCCGACTAAACACAAAAATACTCACACACCCATACACCCACATACATAACAGGTGTATCGAGAGAAAACGGCATCACCCTCCGACCGTGACCACCCACATCACTGCTACCACACCACCATTCGACGGATATAGTCCTTGAATGGATGATTTTCCGACTTTTCTCCGAATCGTGTCCATAGCAACGAGACCGACGAAATAGCAAACTACGTGTATAATAATAATAATAATAATAATAATATATATAATAATTTTGTGTGTGTAGCGCGCGTGTATAATAATAATGTTACATAGCCCGTCAGAGTCTCTCGTCATGTCGCGCGTGTATTAAACGTGACGTAAGCCGCGCGCGCTCGAGTCTGCCCGCTTGTCTACAGCTCGCCACCCGTCCGCCGACGCGGGCGTACGTATTATACACTCTCGGCACCATCGTCGACAATACTGCAGGTGGTACAGTCGTCGTTGTCGGACCACTCGCGATTCTGCGCTTTTAAAATAATACCAATAATTATTATTAATAATAATAGTAATATAATACCCTTTGGTGAGAGATTTCATGGTAGCGGTGGCGTCGGTGGCCTCGAAACAAAGGGCGCGTAATCGCCGAGCTGCTGTTGATTATTTTTCGCATTTCATTTGTTACACGTACATTCGACGGCAGTTAGTTTTTTATTTTCTTATATCGATACCGCGGCACCGGTATGTTATAATTTTAAGTTTATACACACAATAATATACTTACACTGCGGATGTCGCTCGACCACGTTCAGATGGAAAATCGTTGTCTTCAGCCCCGATACCGAAGAAGTGTCCAATATGAAGTGTAATGACTGCGAACGGCGTTCATGAAGATGACGACGACGATCGGTCACTAAACGAAAACGCAGCAACAGCCGCGCAACAACTATTGGCCGCCGTCAAAGTCGCCACACCGGTAAGAGACTGGGTGTCGTTGTCTTCCGCTGGTACTCTTAATGGTTTTTTATTGGAGGTTGAAGAGGAGGAGCAGAAGGGTTTGAAAACGATCAAGAACCATACATACGTGACCGTTTGATTATTATTTACAACATTTATTTAAATTTCGTTTCTAGCAGGTGTTTGCAGAATTTCAAACCTGGCACAACACAAATTTTTATTAGATTTTTACCTAGATACTACCTCTTTTCAACAGGGATATTTATTTAATTCATCGTATTATACATTTTATATACCTAAATGAATAATATATGTATTTTTATTAACCGTGTTGTTAATAGTTAAAAAATAAAATATAATGATTTACTCGAATATAATTAAATAACATTTAATGAATAATAAATATAAATATTTTTATAAATAAACGTACTAAATCGTATTAGAAATAAGACGTCAATAAAAATTCAGATATAACGTAAACTGTATATTGTGTGCTATAGGTACTCATATGCATATCTAAATGGGCTAAAGCCGACACCATAAATGTGTAATGAGTAATAACTAATAGCTTATGAATAATAATTTAAACATTAAGAATTGTGCGTAAATAAGCCATCAGAAAATTAATTTCAAAAGCTGAGACATATTATACTTTAAATTATAGTAGTATAATATTATATTTGGTGGTTATCTACAATAACACATTATAATTAATAATTATTTTTGGTTTTTTTCTTTGTGATACAGTTTAATGATTTACGATAAAAACTTAAAGCGTTAACAATTCTTTGATTGTTTAAATGTTTAAGTAGATTACGGTCAGAATGCTATAAAAGGATGCCGTAAAAAAGCTGGAGTGCATTAAAAGACCATAAGTCTTTAAAAAATATTTTTTAAGCATAATAATTAAAATTATTATTGTATTCATTTTAATTATTTTCCATACTATTCCTTTATAGTTTATACTGTGAAAATATATTTCAATGTTTAAATATCTGCAAAAAATGTATGATTTATGATTAAATATTTTACAATATTAAAAATTTAGTGCTAAAAATTTTTTTACGAATACCATTCTAAAATATTAATACAGTATATTATTATCAATTAATATTTAATACAAAAATTTAATAAAATATCAATATTCCTACACGAAATATTAGAGTTCTACGGTTACATAATACGCGTAGTATACAGTATAAGCCACTATTGTACAAAAGTTATGTAACTATATGTTAAATGTTTCTTTCGAATAGGGAATATGTTTTCTCTGCAATTCTGGCAGGGTGCTGTTTCCGTTGTCGGAAACGCGTATGTACTTTGTTGTACCTACTTATTTATAAAATAACGTCTGTCGCGCGATGTCACCCCGTTATTATAATTTTACCCCTCAATAAACGGGCGTCGGGGTGTGGTTCATTGGTTCCTATGGTATGGCATCTCCGGACTTACGTCATTGTGAAATAAGCAAACCAACGAGAGGAGTTACTCTATGTGTAGGAGTCATATTACATATTAATATATTATATAACTATACAACGACTAGTTTACACCCCCTTGTCCGTTTATCGGAGTCCTATTCCCAAACACTATAATACCATATAATTAAATATATAAGTACTTATTGTGTTTGGCGCCAATCGTATGTCGTTTATAATATTATTTGACGTATTCATGATTACGCATAATCATCACAAAATTTCTGGACGACGGACGCCCGTTTTTTTTTGGCCAATTAAAATTTCGATTTATCCTCGTCCTCGCCGTTGTCAATGGTGCAGAGCATCCGTTGAGTGTATTTTAGTCTTTGGATATCGTATGTGCATGCGTCTCGTCTTGTATATTATCGTGTGTACCTACCTATTGCGTCGCTGCTGGCGGTGTTACCGATGTCGTGGTATGAGGGATGGTAGAGGTGAACGGGGTGTATGATGGTAGCAGAGGCGGTTGTGGAAACGTGACGAAAATATTATTATTGCGAACGTCATTTTCGCCACCAGACGCACGCCATTTGTTAGGAAGTTGGCCAAAAAATACATTTTCTTTACTACCACGCGCCATCCCCGGTCGAGTAAAGACGATGGCGAAGAGGGAGTGAAAATCATTGCCGGTTGTTAAAGAATTAAAAAAAGATCTAAAATAATTTATGTGGTCAGACGTCACACATTATAGACTCACGTTAATTTTCGCTTAAAATACATACACACACTCACATAGTATTTAAATAATTATAATGCATATACTATAATAACGATGATGTTTTAAAAATTAGATTTTTATTATCTTTTTTTGTTTCAGGATACGAGAACACATGTAGTTGTTGAGCTTTACGATACAGAGCGTTCCTATGTCGAATCTCTACATACCTTAGTGAACGTAAGTAATAGTTAATTCGTTTTTAAAACATAAAACTGAAATTATAGTAGATACTAATAGTAGTAGGTATTTGATTAGCAATAGTGTGGAATATGGCATAATAATATTATATTATCGTTCATAAGTATAATAGCAAAATCGAATAAAAGAAAAGAATAATATGACTTTCCTCTATCCTATACACATGCAGCTTAGTTATTGCTACAAATTATGAAATAATCTGTGGATTCAATAAAGCGTTAATATTTAATAATATTATAATCCTTTGTATTTATTTTTTGTTGAGAAATAAACAATTTTTTTTTTTAATAAAGGTTAAACAAAATCATATAAAATTTAAATTAATATTTAGATATTATTATGTTAATTTTGGTTGGATATGTAAGACATTCTATCTATAATATTTAGATCGTATTTCTTTTCATTGTCTCCAGAGGAATTTTAAATTTAAATTATTTCTTCGAATATACTATGGTTTAGTCATTTTAAATTATTTAAAAATATTACTGTTTGTATACCTACAGAAAATAAACTTATCACTATAAAAATTTTAAGTCAATATTTTAATTTACTGCGTTAGCTTGTATTTACATTATTTTTTATCCTATAGTTATTTTGATTATATTATAATTAATCTCAAAACAATGCATTTCAGAACGTTGTTACATCTTAAACAATATTTACTAAATTTGTTTTATTTTGCTCTTTCAGTTTTATTTTTTACGTCATTTCCACATATCCGATGGCATTCATTTTTATGACAAGCGATCCCTTATTTTTTAAAGGACATTCGAAAATACAATTTTCCATTAATTCCCTTGAGGCAAGAAAACTTTAAAGGGTTCAATGTTCAGTTTATATCATACAGAACTTGAATTTAATAAAAGTTCTTTTATTGACTTTAAAGATTGTTTACATTAAATTCTAAACGTTTTTAAGTTAAATCAATTTAAAAATGTGTATTATATTTTTTAAAAACAAATGATTTAAATTACTAAAATTATTTTTTTATTGAACTGTAACTTATTTTTATAAACAATTTTTCATTGGTTTTAAAAAGTAATGTGAAAATCGTACAGATTGCAATCAAAGTATAGCCTATATATATTATATGTATAACATCATATTATATAAAGTGATAAGTTTCCAGAGTATATTTTTTACTGTCTTCATTAATTATTTAAATTAGTAATAGAATTTCTATAAACATCAATAAAGGTACCTAATATACTGAACATTTTTTTAAAATAAATATCGAAGGTCAGTTAAAAACATTCGGATTATCAAAATAACACGAAATTCTAGATATTAGTTAAATTGCTACTGTTTTTTTTTGTTGCTTTTTCAAATAATTCATTTGAAAATTGCTGTAACAAATTAATATCGTTAGAAATGGGCGTATAATTTACTAATATACGTATGTCACCGATGGTTTTGCGTATAGGTAACTTTTTAAATTACAGATGACACAAATCATTATTTTCTGATTAATTATCTTCGATAAGTTAGACTGTTTGTATTATTTTAACTTTATTCTTGTTTACTTGTATAGGTGTCGTTATTATATGCACCGATTTCTATAAGTTTCGCAGGATTCTCAAACACAATTATTATCTTCCGTTTTACTTTTTCGTCTTAAACATTTTGTACGTAACTTAAAAATTAGTTAATAGTTTAATTTATACAATAAATAATGTAAAATTAATATTGACTTCAATAGTGTTAATATGTTATGTTATCATCAATATTTATGTCTTAATTACTATTATTTATATTAAAAAAATAACTTTTCTTGATAGTCATGAATAAATTGATTTTTGTTATTAAATTAATTTTACCAAAATAATAGAATATTTACACTCTATCCTTTAACACTAAATATCAATGTCCAGCTCTTAACACTTTTTTAATATATTTTCCGTGCGGAAATGAAAAATTACACATTGAGATAAACAAAAAAATCATATTGCGTGATGGTATCAGAGATGTAATATCGGGTTAATAGAATTGTGGAGAGGCGCAAGGCAATTAAATTAGATGTTTTGAGTAAGAGTAGCAAAATAAGTGTATATCTATTAGTGTAAAATTCATTTTATAGTGGCTATACGACATTTTTATTTGACAAATCAAAAACATGAAATATTATGATCACACATTTTGGAACGTTATTTTTATCGAGATTTTTTATGCATATAATAAATTATTTATGTTGTTCTATTAATGTATATATATATATTATAAATTTAATATAATATATGCATACATAAATAATATCCATATATATTTTTTATGATTACACTATTAATACGTCGACAGTCATTAAACACCGGTATGTGTACATAAATATGTTTAAAATATTATTAGTAATAATAATAATTAAAATAATAATAGTTTTATGTAAAAGTCAGCGAATAAATTACATCGTCAACAGTGACGCCGCTACTGCCGGCGACATAGATCGCATGGCGGAGAGAGAAAGTTCCAGCGTGGTTTTATCGCCCCTGGTAGTAACAAATACAGCAGTGTAGCATATAGTGTGACGTGTGGACCGTTATATTAATAAAATATTATAAAATTGTATGCATATTGTATACATCCAGTGCACATGTAAAGCCCGTCAAAATCAAAAAATTACGCATCATTAGATCGATCGGTTATTGCGGTGGATAAGTATTATTTTTACACTGTATACCTCGATTGTGAATTAAATCGAAACGGACGTGAAAATGCTATTCCATGATTTCATTTATTTTAGATTAGGTGTATTATTATACTCCATTGAGGGACACTTAACAATTAGATCATTTTCGACGCACAATTTTGTCGTATTTTTTTTCTTGATTGTGATGTATAATATATATTACTATGTAGAACTGTGGAGCGTGATCCTATCGTGGGACAGGATCGTGCGTGCTGAGCATAATTTAACTTTAGAACTTTGTGCTATAATGTATAGAGCGCTGAAGAGAAGAAGAACATTGACTATTATTTTCCTAAACGAGACTTGTGGCAGACGTGCGCTGTATCATGCAGATTACTCACTACTACATATACTAGCATACAGGCCACTAAGTTTTTTTTTATTTTTTATTTTTTTATTATGAAAGCCGCTAGTATAAACTATGATAGCTTGACAAAAGGCCACTAAATTATATGTATATTTTTAAACGAAATTCTCAATGTAGTGCCATATTTAGGTATTAGGTCGTACAAGAGTACTTTGCATTATTTACATTTTATTTATCGGTAGTAGTTAATGACTGCATGACCTATTATCACATTCGACATAACTGATAAGTCTAATATATATTATGTATATTTACATGAAAATATTAAATAGTGGACAATTATATGATAATAATTGGGCTAAAATAATTTAAATTTCTTGTATGTCAAAATAATTTTTATTTTTTATTTATTTTTATCTAATACTTAAATAAATTATTAAATATATAAGTATATATATTACATATTATTTATGTATAAATACATAATATGTTCAACTAACCAATATATATATTTGAATGACAAAATGTAGATTTTAAATTGTTTTATCCCTCTATGGGATTATTATATTATCTTCATGCATGTAAATGTTATTATTGTATCTTCGTGATATCAACATGTTTTAAACTGTATCTATATTTTTTCTTAAAAAGACGCTACACCCACGTGTGTTGACTCTATCTTACAGATCTACAATGACAATTTTAAGTTCACAATAATCCATTTTACATTATTATTTTTAAAATTAAAGTAAATTTACTTATCATTATCTAGGATATCTCAGAGGATTTTATTGATATTTTAATTTTAGAACAAGTTATGATCTTTTTAAAATGTACAAAAAATGTAAAGTATTAAAATAGTCATAACTTGCTTTGTAATAGTAATAGTATACTAATAAAAACCTCCGAGATCTCTTCTGGTATCACAATTGAAGCGACTAAACGAGAATCACGATAGTATTACTTCCTTCCTACCCTAACGTCTTGACAAGACTACTTTTATTTTCCTTGACATATTATTGTATTAAAATAAAATAAATATTCAAAAAATTGAGTTTCATTAAATTCTATAACTTTGTATAATGACGCCTCAGATATGTAAATATTAATAAACTTGATAATAAAAAAGATAAACTACTACCAAAATGAATTATTGATTTGGCACAATTTTTGTTTTTCGCGATCAAGGTTTCAAGATCTCTTCCATTTTAATAACACTGAATTTTATCGGTTTTTTCTTTTAGTTACATCTAACTTTAGAGTTTGAGTTATAGTTTCTAGACTCAAAATAAAGCTTGACTTTTTTATTGACTTAACAGTCTTCTGTAATTTTTTTAATCCAGAAAAGTTAGTTTAAATTTAGGCCAAGATTAATAAAATTGTCTACATAATATAAACACAGAAAAAAACACATTATAATCACTGATAATCTTTTGCTTTGTACTATTTAGTAGTTACGATACTATTCCTATTTCCCATCTATTAAGCTTAAATAACGTCAAGACTTATATAAATTAAATTATCTATTATTTTTGTACCTAGATATATTTCTTATGTTTAATATAATCAGCTTTCATATTGAGAAAGTTAACGAGAATATAAAATTGTTTATTAGTCAAGTTCATAGAAAGTGTCATTAATTGAACATTTTTATGATATTTATATTTTTTATGTATTATATACATTATACACTATATCATTTTTTTTTATTATTGGATATGTCGGCTTGCCTCAAACAACCGACAGCTCTTTTATGTTTAAATTTCGAATAATATGTTTTTTCAGATAATGTATGGATTATTAAAACATTTGATCTTGCTTCTAAAATGTTAACTATGATTGATCCATGTTCTTTTTTGTCTTAATTTATGTTACAAATTTTCATTTAATTTTATAATAACGATATTATACTTTAATTTATTTAGCTTCGTATTTATAATAATTAATGGATTGTCAGTTAGTTTGAACATAATAAGCTCAACATATACCACATTTTCAATATTATATACTAGTTTCCTAGTAATTCCAAACAGTTAAAATTTAAAAAAAATAATTATTTTCTAAATAACACGTTTCATAGTATTCTATTTGAATTTAATTATAAGCCTATTTATATAATAATTCTATGTTAAATTACAACATATTTTGAATACATGTATAAATACAAGACTGCTTTATTTCTTACGGCTATTGCGCAGTCGATACAGATATACATTTATGTAATTGATATAACTATATATTATTATTTAAAATTTTCTTAATTCATATTTACGTATCATACATATACACATATACACCAATTAATAATATAGTAATAGGTATTCATATATATGTACATGTGTGTAGTGTGTACATATAAATATATTTATTCTCAGGTATACTTCCTCTCTCAAAAAGCTATGTTTTAATTTGTTAATATTTACCATTTTCACCCTACTTTCATAAAACAATATTGCATTAATAACCTAGCGACACGTTTAACACATTATTATGCACTAACAACTACATATAAAAATAGCTATATTATGTACACATGACCTAAATGTATCCAGGGAATTAAAACAAAAATTATAATCTACAACACGAACTACGTGCATATTATGACATGGCGGACATGGTACCTATATTATATCGTGTATGGTATAATGGAAGGCAGCACGTATTAAATACTCGAAGTTGCATAAAATATCTCGGATGTGTTTTCTTTTTTTTTTTTTTTTTGATTTTCAAACTGATACTTACTAATTATATGTGATTCTTTGCCGTTATTTCCTTTGCTGCTATAAGTTTATAAACTGTAAAAGTATTCTGTACCACTCTAAGGTAATTAATGCCTTAAATAATTACGATCAAATATTGTTCGTAAAAATAATATTAAGAGGTGCAGTTGTCCAGAGGAAAGTGTGGGTTGTACATTAATAACAACAATGTTGTTTTAACATAATTAGTGGCAAAATGAGGTAAGTCACTCGTAAATTTAAGTTATAATGAATAAATCACACTATAATTTAGCTAAACGTTAAAAATCAATTCAACTCAAAATAAGCTTAATATCGTGATATTTACTTATTATATTGCGTATAATATAATACATAATAATGTACTCATATATATCTACCCGTGACGTACAAATTTTCTGACAACCGACATCTGACACATACATTATATTTAGTTTAAAATTAATTATACTTAAAAAATATAATTTTTTTTATTGTTTTAAATTATTTGTATAAATCATAAACATTGCTCAAGTCAGCTATCAACAATATATAAAAAAATCAAATATTACGAGCTTCTGTTTTCTGAATGAAAATTGAACATATTATTGTGCTCAAGTATTTCAAAATATAAATCGTACTATTTAGTCATTTTTTAGTCTAAAATTATACTTTTAAACGCTATTAGAAAATAATAATATTATTATATATCATTCAACTTTATAAATGCTATACCTTTCTTTTGAAAATGATGATATTTCTTCTATTTTTTTATAATTAGTTCTCATATTTTGTGTCCAATAATTTCAAGTTTTTGTGCTAAGAAGTCAAGCCAGTAGTTTTTCAAATAAAATTATTTTTGTATTTTGAGAAACTACGATTTGTTGGAAAATTGGAAAAATTTTAATTTTTACCGAAGACTGGATTTTGCATGGGTGAAATGAGTAGTCGGCTAATAGCGTGTCGACGAATTGGGGCTTAATCATATTTACCAACCTGATATTCAACAAACGCAATAATGAACTTTTATTAATTGATAATTATTACTAATAAATAATAATATAGAACATAATATTTATCGTTATGTATTTATTGATGATATTTGTATTGTTCGGTCATTAAAAATAAAAAAAACTTGATGATCGTTATACTCGCTATGCCCGGAACAGATGCTGTACTACACATACCTCAAAATTTATGTAGTTGTTGTTTTCAGGAGTTCTGTTTGTTATTTCCGCTTCGCAGCGATAATAGCGACACATGCAATAGCGCGGTAATCATGATAGCCATTTCATTTCGTGACGTATATGATTTATTCATATGTTATTGTTTTTCATTTATCGCTTTAAGGCGATAAAATATCGACTAAAAAAAATAATGACGCGCTTAGAAAAATATTTAGAGAAATCAGAAAACAGACACTTGATCATAGTGTCATCATTGTTTGTGCCCATGTAATATTATTTTCATCGTCATCACCGCGATAGTAATAATATTATTAATATAATCGCAATCGCGTGGCGCCTGACCACCGACGCCGCCGGGGCCTAAGTCTGAGCGCCACGCCGCGACCGTCTATTTCTAGACAGCTTCGCCGCCGGAGCCGAAAGTCATATCTTGCGATATTATTGCTTTTACATGGCCGACCTTGCCCCTTTGCGCGGCGTAAGAAACGAATGAACGCTTATACCGCAGCAGCTGGTGGTAGTATAAATAAATTCAAAATTTTAATCGGACCACGCAATCAATCCGTCGTGTGCGCCGTAGCCGTCTGCTGCTGCAGCATGCGGACTAGCAAACAATTTAATAACGTGCAGTGGCGACGGACTTAATTATTTATTATATTATTTTAATATTATATAAATTATTTGGTCAGCAATACGCCAGTACGTGTTTTGACTACATTTTATGAATTAACCGATTATTTAATTATTAGATATATCGAAATCTCCTAGTGTTTTATTAATTACTATAAATATAACTTTTATTTTGGTATAATATTATTGTCAAAGGGGTACAGTATTTCTCCTTCGTTTGAGCATAATTTTACTGTATTTGCACAAATTAGAAAGCTATTTAAATGGTAATTACTTGATCTGAAATTGGCATACTTTTTGTGGCTATATTATGAGAAACAATTTATTTTTTAACGCATATACATGGGACATTTGATCTCAACTTTAAGTAATAAGACCTAGTAGCGAGATGCGGCGTTATTAATACATAATATTTTCGTATTACATAACAATGTATAGAATCTATACGCACGATGAGTATATGTGATATAGAAGGAGGAGGAAAAAGACTAATTAGAGTATGTGACTATGAAGCCATCCATTATTGACACTTAGCTTGGAATTTATATATGATCAAAAGAAAACAAAATCAATAGATTACGGCACGCCCTTTTTCTTTTGAGTTTGCGACGAATAATTCTTGGGTAATATTCGATAATAGGTATTTGATTTTCGTTTAACTTTAAACTTCAGCCGATCTTTATAATTGTATTCCAAATGCCAATTCCTTCTTCGTAGGTGTGTTTAATAAAAATAAAAAGATAAGATAAATTTGCTCCTTGACAATATGTATTTTAGCTTACATTTGGTGATATAATATAATATTGCGATTTATTATTTTGATTTCGTTTAATATCATTCCAAGCTATAATCTATATTAAGGTTAAGACTTATATATTTTACTGAGTCAAAGAGGAAGAATAGATATTTTTTAACTGTAATGTTTAGTCGGATATGTCGTATATTAGAGTGATTGTTGCACGATTAGATTTATTGCGGTTCAATTTGATATACCAATCTGCATTCAATTCAGAAAGTAGATTTAAAAGCGATTGTAAATTATCCTAGATAATCAATCGATTACCATGAATTAATAAGATGATTTTGTGATTGGTATATTCGTAAAAAGAGTATTTGGTGTTTTGGACTGATCAGAAACATCAATGCTAAACAGTATATACCTATAACCTATGGGTGAAATAATACTCACTTATTAAGGTTATCCAGAATTAATAATAGCTAAATCTGAGGTCAATGATCTGTAATATATGAAGAAGTGACGGTCCGTACATTATATTTTAATTTAAATTAAGAAAGTAGGGGTAAACACGTACGGGATCTGAATATAGAAGGCCTTCATGCCGTATTCTGTCAAAAGTCTAGCATATGTCTAAAATGTCGCAGTGATGCGCCGTAGAGATAGTATAAACAACCCTACGAGTTTGGTATTATATCATTGATAAATGTTAGGCTTTAAAACAGAATTGAGATGCGGAAGTTTATTGTTTCAGAATATAAACGGGAAAATTTGTTTAAATAGTATAGTTTACATCATTTTTGAAAATGTTAAAATTTAAATAAAGACAGGTGTTTTATAAATAGTTTCTCATGAAATATTATGCGACATTAACTTAATCCTCGAAATAATTTTTCTCCGTCCTCGAGATCACTTGATCCAATTTTGGATTTGACGAGGGTACTTACGTTGGCCAATCTGTCATAGTCACGCTCGCTCTTAAGCCTCGAGTCGCATGTTATAGTGATACGTTGGGTGATCACTGATTTAAAGTTAGCCGAATTGTATAACGGTAAATCGATATGATTATTCCTGCAATATTTATTTTTATCCTTTGGTCGTTTGAAGGTACCTAGTTAATTTATTATCATTATTTTTTCATTAAAAATTTATATCGAAGTGATTTTATATGAATAATTTGCAATATTTTTTTTTTGATTAAAAATTCACAGGTAACTGATGTTAATTGGTGTAAACGACAATTAAATACCTTGTGTAATTGTAATATAATATGTTTAATAGAATTTCCTTTATTGTTTGAAATTTCAAGCCTATGACGGCAAAATACAATATAATCTACTTTATACATTTTATGGTTTATATTAAACATTTTCGGTGATACTAAAAAAATGTAGGCAGACATAGACAAAATTGCCACCTTAACTAGAATTTTCTATTACTACAATACGTATGATATTTGTATTTATTATTTTTGTTTCTTTCATCAATTTCTATTTTTATTCATTTTTGTTGATTTTATTTTATATTTTAAATTTATCCTTCGGTCGAGGATTATGCTCAAATATATTAAGCAGTTTTATTAATATTGTCTATGTATATTGTATATTATATTCGTTTCCAAGACGTTAAATGCAATTGACATAGAATATTAGTATAATATATTTTATCATATTGGCAATATTATTAATTGAAACACATTTTCTTACCTCACTCAGTTAATTCAATTCTCCTCAGTTAAATAATTTAAACAGGTGTTATTTTGATACGGTAATCAGTGAATTATTTTATATTTCTTTTCATTTATGAATTAAACGAAAATCATGAAACGTACATTTATCATTAAATATAATTTATAATCTGTTAATTGTAACATGCTGATAATTGGTTCCAACAAAAATCTTGTCGTTCCTCTTTTTACTTACGCATAGGTATGTAAAATTGTATTTTTAATTTAAAAATATTTTGAATATTGCTCGTTATTATTTCATCTACAAATTTTTATTAAAATTAGTGAATACTATATAAAGTCATTTACTAAATTACTTTTCTTTTATATCGAAATATTTTATACAATTTGATTTATCTTATTTCATATACACATACATATACATATATGGTTTAAATAATTGTCATAAATTAACTTGAAGAAATGGACTTTTTTAATTTACAATAAATTTAATGGTGATAGATGAACGTTTTTAAAATGAACGATTTAAAATTTCCTTTCGTTGTAAGTGTAATTTTTATTTTTAATTGAATTAAAATTAAATTATTGTGTATGCTTATAGCGTGTAATTTACACGTGTTATATATGTTCTTAATAAATGCTTTAAAATTATATGATATTAATTGTTTTAAAAACATTTTTAAGATTTAACAAAACAAAACTTTAGAAATTTATTAAAAGTTTTACAAAATAATTTATACACTTTCGATAAAACAATAGCATATTACAATATAGTAATTTTATACATAACTAGTAATACATACTCTCCAGTAATATAAACTTTCAAACATATTATAATTATATATTAGTATATTACACAACCTATATTGGCACCTAAATTACAACAAGCAGTATAATATATACACACAGGTTATATAAGAAGGAATCTTTAGTACTGCATTGGCGTGTTAATTAATAATTAGTTAGCGTTGATTTGTATTTGAAAACATGCTTTTTAACTAACTGCATTACTTTTTTTTCATAAATAAATAGCTTAGTAAATTGCTATTATAAATTATAAATCTAATATTAAAATGTACACGTTCGAGTAACATTTTCCAAGCTGAGTAAATAATGGTTATTTTAACTAAAAATCATAATATTAACTTTCACTGATTCTATAATTTAAATTAATTCTAAAAAATCGGAGTATATGCCTCTTGGTTTATATATATTACGTAACAGAAAACATCATAAAAACGTCAGATCTATTTAGTCAACCTATAATGTAATCTTTCGCTTGTCTTTTGTCGTTGTATTTTTCTTAACGACGTTAATAATTTCTCTATAATATCATCTGTAATGTACATTTTATGTGTTAGTGTTTAAAATCTTTTCCAAGAAATCTAGAATATGAAAAACATTTAAATTACAATTAATATAATTAATAATTATTCTACAACTATACACCTATTATATATTATTTTATCAATATCGTGACATCTATAAGATTAACTAGAATTCTTATTTTTTAAACTTATATTAGGTTTTGTTCATCAATGATTTAAAGAAATTAATATAATAATACGCCTTATATATTTTGTATTATTATAAAAAGCTAAGCCACAGTAAATAGTTAGTTTTATAATAATATACATGTACACTAAATAATTTGGATTATATTATAATATAATAGTATAAGAATATAAGATAATGAAAACATATCGTAGAATATAAGATAAATTGTTAAACTTTCACTAATGGACGGTTGTTATGCGATTTTCTAAAATTAAAAGTACTACTATGAGATTAAAATAAATCTACTAAATTCCCCTCGAATTTAAAGTAATGATTTACATGATAAACATTTTAGTCTTTTTTCTCTGTATTTCAAATAAATTGTTTAGTTTTAATAATATTTGTGTAATTATTCTACACATTCATTGTGTAGCTTTAAGATTAATCTAAAAACTAATGATTTCTTAGTAAATATTGAAGTTTATGTATCATATTACGTCAAAAAATATTACTTCTGAATAATTCTTTTTAACCTGAATATCAAATATTCAGACATGAAGTCTAAATGAATTACTTATACTCAGAAATGTTTATTGTAAATATAAATGCTATGATTTTTAAGTTACACGATTTTCAGAAATGTTTTTAAATGTTTGAAAAATTCTAACACAATATTCTATAGTTTAATTTTTAATTTACATTACTAATTGTTAAAATTAAAAAAATATTAGTAGGTATCAAAATGTTTAGGTACTTATATTTATTTAAGATTTATCTTGTAAATAAGTTGTTAATCGGAATGTATAGTATTAAATGGAGCTCTTAAAAAATATTTATATGTTTTATTTTATGATAATTGTTTTTTCGATTATTTATAAGACGCATATACATGCATGAATCGATCGAGTTTAACTAAAATATTTATGTACATCGGAGACGTTAAAAACAAATGAAATCTTTCCAGGAATATTGGTAAGACGCGACAAACGGCAAGATTGTTGTATAGGTACGTTAAATGTAATAGTGGGTAGATAACTGTTTGAAATAATGAAATATTTGAATTAAAGACGGAAAGAAATTTTACGTAGAAAATGTTGCCATTTGTACAATATTTGTCATGTAGCATACAATGTAATTATCATTACAGTAAATACAATCACTAATCAGTGATATTATGTAATAATAAATAAACATTATTTTTTGTGGTTTTTTTGTCAATGTATGGTATCAATCTAGTGCCAACAAAACGATATTTGAACGCACATTTCCTTGTGGCATAGTGATGCCAAATGTTTTTCGGATGATTCAGTCTAATTTTCTGGCATGAACTATTAGTAGTATTGTATCGAGAGTGAATAACCCACGAGTTCGTTAGAGTATTGTAATGTCCGTGACTTATAAACGAATGTTGTGCGATCGAGTTAAAAACAAAATAAATGAAACGAAACCTTAAATATACTATGGATGATAACAAAAGCCTTAACGGGGTCAAGGTAGATAATACAAAATGGGATAAACAAAAAAAAAAATAAAATATAAATACAGAAATTCACTCATTTGCCATTTTTTAATATGTCGTAATGCGTCTAATTAATAATTATTATTTGGACGTTGCTGTTCGGTAAATGTGTTTATTTTTTTTCTAAATTAGTGAATAATGATAATAATAAAAAAAAAATTAGCGCTTATAAAGAATTAGAAATTTTTCAGCAAAATTGGTTGTAAAATTTTTAATTAATTTTTTTTATATAAAAAAAATATTATTTAGGTAGTTGGTACTACGATTATAATTGATATATTTTCAAATAACTTATCATTTATTATCTAATGTATTCAGGAAATATAAAATTATATGTATATCTTATTTTAGTTAAGTATAAAACTACTATAAAAATATTAATTGTTATTCTTAATAAAATGTATCTAATGATTCTAATATTAGTATCCGAGCTTAATATAATAATATAATACGAAATCATACCTCAATGTCTATACGCACACAAGTCAGCAATATATATTATCATACATTTGAATGTTACTCTCATTCGCGTATAATAAATTTCAATCATTGTATAATCGTACACACTACACAGGTATACTTGGTAATTACGTAATATAGTGGGTATTACAATCAAATCGTACAAATAAATAAACATGATTTGTGGAATAAATTGTGTGTCCGTTGCACGCGTTACAAGGAAGCATGATCAGTACTCTAAATGTTTTTATACTTATAACCATCGTACAAGACAAAACCCCTGCGGGGATGTCTATTGTTTTTGAAGTTTTTGAAACGTTGTACAATGTCAGTAAATATGAAACGTCTGCCTTTGTCGGACTATCGAAACGATATTGTTTTTTTTTTTTTTACATAGTTATATAATATTATATAATACTTTGCTGTCAGCGAGACCTTTTTATGTTTTAGTAAAAAAAAAAACTGTAATAATATATTATTCTATTGACATGATACGATGAGTATTGAAGTGTTGGTATCGTAGCACCAAAAATTCATACTAAATAATAAATTAATTAAATGAAAATGATAAACACGCCCTAAAAAAATGTCATTATTCAAACTGAATCTTGTCAAGCGTTCCATAAACAAATATCACAAAAGTATTGAAATTTCATAATATTACATATATTATTATTAAAGACTGGATTTAATTGCATTAAAAATACATAAAAATTGTATAATTACATAATAAATTGCACTACCTATAAAAATATGAAAGTTATATAAAAAAACTTTGAATTTTCGATTATAGAAATGTGCAGCATTTAACCACGTTCCTTACCTTGCAATAATTTGTTTTGGGGGTAAAGGTGTACTAGGATTTATTTTCTGTATTTATTTATTCTTGATGGTGGTTTTAGGAAAGCTTTTTTCCCTAAAATAATCAAAATAAATTACATATGTATTTAGATTTTAAATATTAAATGTATTACCATAGTTAATCAATCTATTTATGTAATAATACATTTAGCTGAGTTAAATATTTTATTCATTTAAACACACAGAATTGTAAACGATTGTGAAGTGGAAAATTGTATTATAAAATTAAATAGGCAGAGAACATAAAATATAGAGAGACTATATATATTTGATCAGATTTGATTTGTCTTAACTGCAAAATGGTTATAATTGTTATCATACGCATATGAATTATAATTTATACATAATCACTCATCCGTTAACTCGAATAATCAACTATATTTTATGTATTGTTATTTTAATAATACATAATATTATTATATCATATAGGTAGGTCTTATTCCGTACTATACCGTGCAAAATGTTCAAATATATTAAATATACATACACGCGCATATTACGCGCACATATTACCATAGTAATTAATTCCTTCGTATGCGACTCGATTTTGTCAGACATCCAACAACACATCTTCTCTGAGGTCGATTTTTCAGACACACACCGAGTGTAAAATAGGTGCACATTCCTGATGACGTATACAGACGTCCCTATGTGGCAGTTATATAGCGAAACGTATTATTGTGCTCTTCGAGTCTCTTTATAATACATCATCGCACTATCGTCGTCAATGGAGTCCACTAGTTTATTTTCTCTCGTTTTTTATTATAATTTTTTTTTGTAGCAGTTTATAAATCAAACGTTTCTAAAAATATGTACTTGCTCTCGCGTGTGCGCGTGTATATGTGTCTGTGATGCGTTGGCCGCGACGTATATATGTGAACGCGCGAAATTGTATTTTCGATTATATTATAATAGTTCCGTTCGGTTTTCATTTCGCGTAATAACAATAATAGTATTAGGAATGCGTAAATAATAAACGAAGGGCATAGTTTTGAACCGGAAAACACCGATCGGTTTATGTGCTGATGGCGTTGCTTTGTATAATTATATATATATATATATATATTATATTGTAAGCTATTATGTTTTTCTATGACTCAAACCCGGAATTCGCTAATATCGAATGTTTATTTTTAAGAATCACGTGGGGTAGCTAGCTGCGTGAACGAAATTTTCGTACAATTTAAGCAGAACGGATTTTTATAATTCGTTTAAAAATAACACGTGACCATTCAGCGTGTTGTTGTTTTGTGTATACCTTCTTTTAAACTTTCTAAGCGATGACTGTTGAACAATTCTGGAAGTGCTAAAATTAGCACTTAGATAATTCTGAAATTTAAAAAACAAAAATCAAGTCGAAACATTTAAATGTGTATTAATTCAACAGAGCTGAATGCATACTTGTTGGCGACATGCATTATTCTGAAACTATACAGACTTGCGAATTATTTTGATCGCACATAGTTGTTAACCCTTCAGGTTTCAAGAGGGCGATGAGGCTTAAAAACCTGTTCAATATTTATTATTTTTTTTAATATGTTTATATTGTACATGACCTAAAACCTAATTTGTTTTTGTCTGTACTGAAAAACTATTATATTCCTATACAATAAATTAAATAAATTATGCTGCGAGTTATGTATTTGAGTAATATTGTTGAAATATTTGTTATTAAAAAACAATACAAATATTATATTATCATTTTTCAACTACCTTATGGAAACCGCGGAGTTGTCCCAAAAGATTTTAAGTATTTTATGTATAAACTAATTTGCTTTCCCGTGATAAATTGATACCTGTTGACTGTATAGTCCAGTTGCAGCGTGAGATATTTTACTTCATGAGTCTCGTTAGGATTCTGTCCATCCACCCACCATCGAATTCTAAAAATAATATATTTGGTTAATTTACCCATGGCCATATTTATTGATACAGTTGTTCGAATATCTACCATAATTATTATATATTTGTACATTTAGCTGATATCATATTATCCTATTTTAATACGGAGTAAGAAGCTAGTCTATGGTTCATGTGGTTTGAATATTCATCAATTTTCATTGAATAACAATGCTTGATTTTGATTATTTAAAATTTAAATATCTATTATTATTATTATTTAATATATAATACTAACCTATTACTACCCTATCCAATCTATAATTTGAAAACCTACTAACTCGAGTACTCGTTTATATTCCAATACTTCGCTTTGTACTAATACCAGTAGGTACTATTTCATAAAATTATACCAGTCATCACCCATTCACTGACCATAAAAGAATATAAAATACCTCAAAATTAAAAAAAAAACTCAATATCATAACAATGCCGTATTAAGGTGAACTTAAAAATTAATATTCATCAAAATTAACTGAAAATAAATTTAGCGTGTTAAACGTTAAACAAACACTCCTTATAAATATATATTTTCAACTGTTTAATGGACGATTAACTTTTGCCGGACGCGTTTATTTTGGAAAATTGGCCGATATGACTGTCGACAACGTCGACAAATGTCATTGGTATTTGGTAGTACTCATCGACGGAAAATGCGGTGGCCCAATTTCGCGTTATAATATTTCTGGCCAATGTACGTGATATATTACAAATATATTTATATTTTAATAATAGGTATATTATATTTTCATCTCCGATTTATAGTAATGATTTAGTAAATATCAAGATAAACAAATAAATAATTTGAGTATGAAAATAAATATCATAGATAATTATATTTATTTATAAAATCACTGCAATACATTAATTAAGAATAATACCTGTATACATGAGAATACTGTAAATAAGTACACTTACACAGTTATTTTAGTAAGAATGGTTAGCCGTTAGGCAATGATCTTCATAAGAATTCACTTTCAATCAGATAGACAGAGACTATATATCGGCTATAAGAAACTGTTAAAATCACTCTCAATTAATTAATTATTACTATACATCTCACAAAATTTCAGCTCTAATTTGCTTCATAATTTTTCATATCATCTTAGTCATCTTAGTTAGTCCACTACTGCCTATAAAGATCCAAAAAAACATTGATAAAATAAATAGTGTCCATATAGCCTTCCCGAGGATTCGCTTATAGAAAACAAAATTTGAAACTTAAGATGATCTTCTACTTCAGAAATATACGTTGATGACTATTATTTTTTCATGAATTTTTTGCAACCAAAAAAAATAATTATTTTGAGTCGTTTATTCAAACGCCTCATATACGTGGGTTTTATAGATTTATAATGCATAGTAATTAGTAAAGCCGAATTGCGAACTATTCATTTTTAAATTTAATTTATTTTGTACGTCCTATATAATGGTACGTATATAAACAAATGGGAAGAGAAAAGTCCGAGAAGACGCAGAATTCAACTCAACTCTATACAGTACACGTCATATAAATATATATAATACCTAATATTCGACAACGTCGTTTATTAATGAAAATTTCGTCTTTCGCTTGGAATTTTAATCTGAACTTGGCTCAAGTCCCCCGAGGTGAATATTCCGATATTAATATATTATACGGACTAACTGAGTCGCCGCGCGCACGTTATCACGTAGGTAGGTAGGTAGGTATATAATAATATATTTCATAAAACGACAAAACGTGTACGCAGAGTCCGAGAGAACGCCGCGTAATTACAAAAAAAAAAAAAAAAATTGAATTAAAATCCCGTAAGAACACGCCCGACGGGAACACACAGTAATCCGATATTTTCGCACCGTTTATATTTTTAGGCGCCTGTCATTACGTATTAGGTACTATTATTAATAATCCGATCGCCGGGCTAAAATATAATATGATACGTGCGCTTAATACAGGTCCGTGACGAAATGGCGTCCGAGGCTAACCCGTTGTTTTAGCAGCATTTTATATTATTTTAATAATATCGCATTATAATTATTTTATACGATGTGTATTATACAGGGTATAGGATTTAACTTTTTGGCCCTTTATATATCTATTTGATTTAAAAAAAAAATTAATTGTACAACAGAATACTTTATCGGATTGCAAAAATAAAATTGATTTCGATACATTAGTTATTTTTCTTCGAGATTAGGATAAGAGGAATTCTAATGTGGAAAGTGCTCCGCAAACGTGTAATATATATTTATAGTATCACTCTAGTCCATTTATCAATATTTTAAATGTTTATATTCGTACATAAATATATTAATCGTCATGAGATATTTAAACATCAAAATGTCTATTGAATTATTCCACTGAAAATATTAAATATAAAATTATTTGATGCTGTTTACTGAAAATCCTAATGAACAATATTTTCATGATAAGAATAAGATTTCTTTGCCAAAATATTTTTGTGTTATAAATACTGAAAACTGTACAAAAATAATTTTAATAAATTAAGAAGTTTACTGAGAATAGCGTATTATGGGTTAAACTGTTCACCCTGTATATTAATTCCATCTTAATTTATAGCACAATAGCACAAAGTAATATCACGATATTATATACAAAAATGTTAGTTTCACCTGTATATCGCGGTTAGATTTTGTACAACACGCAGCGTATGGGTCCGGGTTTCTTCCCTCACACACATACATATACATAATGAAACCACAACCATAGTGTCTTTTTTCACTCAAATCGCATTATTTTTTTTTTATTTTTTTTTTTGTTGATCTTTTATACTATAGCGTCGTATTCATTACGATTTTTTTTGGCTACGATACCGGAACTGTTTATTGTTTAATAAAAGTATAATATTTTTAATATTGTATAAAAATCTAGATTCCACAGATAACCTAACATCACATCCTTCATTAACTCACTATAAATATTATTCGTGTATTGTAGCGAGTAGTATTATCTTCATGTTGTTCAGCGAAACTTATAGTTAATTATGGAAATAGCACAACTTGTAGAATATTGTACAGGCTTCTCGATATGTCAACTTGTTATTTAATATATCTGTGAAACTAATTACATTGAATGTATCTAGGTAGATTTTTACAAATCTCATCAAATAATAATAGTATTTTGTTTCATAAATCCGAGACAAGTCTTACGCGCAAATTCAATAAAAGATAAGTGTAAAGGATATCTATATATCTTATAGCCAGCTGGTGCTATTATTGACTCGCATTGTGTTTATGTATTACATAATGTTATATATTGAAAGATTTCCATACTAGTCGTTAGTTCAGCGTAAAAATAAAATGCATTGTTTGAGTATCAATATTTTGGCAACGCTGTACGATTTTTATTATAAATATTTCGATCACTTATAGTCTGTGATAATAACAGCTCCGAGCGCAAATGTTGCGGTGATTATTTATTGGTTGAAAAATCAGGTCTATTGCCTATATTTGTTAATTAATAATAGATCGATAATGGTCTAAGTATTAAATAGTCTAATTAACTTAACTCAAATTGTAAAAAATTCATTAGGGCTGTAATAAATAATAAATATTTAAATTGTACACGTGCTCAATCCTTAACTATTCTTCGATTTTATTGTTTTGTATGAAAAATATTGAAAAACCTTCTTTGTGAACCATTCTTATCCATTTTATAACAATCATTTTACATTTACCTATATATTCGTTTGACACAATTCTTTCTTAATCTCGTTTCAATGTCTCATTAGATCGTCTGGACCGTGATCAACATTGTAATTAATGATTGTCTAAGATAAGATTTTAAATTCATTGACACAAATACTTTAATTATTTCTATTTTGAAATATTTATTATATGCTATGGACATTTTCATTTTTATAGAAAAAAACGCATTGTCAGAAATATAATTTCTACGCATTTCTGACAATGCGTTTGACAGTTTTATAATTACTGAAGAGTCATATTGAATCTTCGTCTATTTTTTTAAGAGCTCTAAATTTCAGTAGGCAAAATCTTGATTTATCTACTTTGGCAGACATTAATGGTTTATAATAGTCCTAACGTTGAACTTGACCTGTATCTACAAAATTGAAATTTAAAATCCATGTGTGTAGCTATTACATTAACTATTTTAAACTACGTTACACGTGGTCTATGAAGAATCAACCACAATAAATATTTAATCAAATACGTTCATCAATACGTATACTAATTAGTTTATACAAAATATAAAACTTTTGTTAAGAATACTTTTTTTTTAAATAAAAATAATAATAATAATTTTTGAATCTATATTATAACCTTAATATTATACAATAATACATTGTGATAAATAATAAAATGAACAAGTAAGGTGAATGGAGATGAGAAAACACGCGAAAGATACCAACGCTCATATAGTTTATGTTTATTATAATGTTAAATAAGTCGTTAAACACAAACATTAATTTATAATACTCGTATTATAGATTTTAAAAACGGTCAATCAGAAATGATGCAAAAACGGTCTCCCATCATGTGTCGTTCAAAAATTACAAAAAAATTCTCAAAGTGGTTAATACAAATTTAAAAGCTAAATATTGTTTTATTTCTTTATTTCTTTATAATTTATATAATAATATTAAAATTGTTTTACCGATTCTATAAATTGAACAAGTTTTTGCTTAATCAGCGTACCTTAAAATAATTTAAACAGGATTTTTGTATTATATTATTAATATGTCTATGTATTTTCGATATATAACTGCTAAAAGAATAACATTATTCTATGGTAAACTTTACATTACACTTTTTGACCAAAAAACGTCAAATGTCTATAAATTGTATATAACATCCAAAATATTTGAAAAATTTATCTTGTATAGAAAATACTAATAAGTACAAATATGTAATAAACATTTGAAGTTTACAACTTTTTTCAAACCTAAATAAAATCAAGTTTTTTAGTTATTTTTATTTGTTTTCTTCAATTATTATGATATTCTTTTGAACATTTCTATTTTGCCCCCCAAAATACTTACTAGATAAAATTATCACCCGTAAATCTTTTCATAAAGAAGGCTATAAAAATTATATTAATTAAGAGGATTTTAGTGAAATATTTGTTTTCTCTCTTTGGCCACACGCAACATAGACAAGATACATTCACTCAAAATCATTTATTATTTTTTAACATTTTTAAATCACCCATTAAAAAGTTATAGAGGATAGTATTTTAGAGGTATTGATATATCGGTTTTATATTCTTTTTTTTTTTTGACTTAATATTTGAATTTAAAAATAAAAAGTTTGTAAATTTAAATGGACTAATTTATTTGAAACAATATTCAGACAAATCGACATGTTATACCCACAAAAATATTTTTCTCTTTTATTACTGTAATAGATGATTTAATTCTAAAGTTATTAAAAAATAAAATAAAAAATAGTTTTGCGAATGTATTTTGTTTATGTCACACGTGATCCAGCGAAAAAAAACAAATACTGCGTTGACATCCTCTTAATAGGTAAGTAATATATAACTGTGTTGCATTATTTTACTTTTGTTAATTGATTGTAGGTATGTTTATTTGTTTGATATTAAATATGTACAATATAAACTAATATTTACTATCTAGTTAAATATCCCTGGAATAAAATTTATAGAAATTAATAACTTGATAAGAATACAAACTTAAATGAAAAAAATTAATAAATAAATAAATTATACATCTTATATTATGCTTATAATAAAAAATTAAAAAATTAAACGGATAATCGGATTAGAAAAATCGAGATCAACATAATATTGATAATAGTGTATTATTATTCTAAATATAGAAGAAATAATAAATCTTTGTATTAAATAATTAAATGGTTGATATAGTTGGTACTTAAAACCGTATCTTAAATATTTTCAAATTTACAAAATATACTTTTTATTACAAAATTTTACTATAATATAACAATTTCTAGTTTGTGTTACACTTGAAACAGTCCTATATAAATCATTTTTTCGTAGTTTTACTGTATACTAAAACTGTATTAATTTAAAGTAGTTATGTTAATATATACTTATTTTATTTTAGAAATACCTGTTGCCTTTGAAAAGTGCCGAAAACTCTGTACTAATTGAACCATCAGTGGTTGACGAGATATTTTACCAGGTAGATATATCTATTTCATTATCATATTATGGTAATTTACACGTATTTAAATAATGTACTCTGATCTTAGATACCCGACATTTTAATGGAGCACGAACAGTTCCTAAAAGATCTACATAAGCGTCTTGAAATTTGGGACGCACATCAGAGAATCGGTGACATCTTATTAGAAATGGTCTGTAGTGTGAATTGTTTGAAGTATAACTAACATACAACTTATTTCGTATAATTTTTTTTATTTTAGTTTTCGAAAAAGCCTGTGATAGATTCATATACATCATTCATAAATAACTGGAAACAAGCCAAAGAAGCTATTAAATCGACTTGCAATTCAAAACCAGCATTTGCAAGATATTTAGAGGTATGAAAAAATAATTATAAATTGGGTTTATCGACTGAAAATAATGTTTTTCAAGAAACAATCGTTTTATAAATTTAAACTTAATTTTATCTGTTTTATTTTGTATTATAGTCTACAGCTCGAGAACACAAAGGAAAGTTGGCACTAGATTCACTTCTCATCATGCCTGTTCAACGAATACCTAGATATGAACTTCTTATACAGGTATATTTTTATTATTGAATAGGTATCAGTTGAATTATTAATTAAATTATTTATATATATATAATTGAATATTTAGAGGCAAAAATGGGTTAATTGTGATATTTTTCATTTTGTTGATTATGTATGTTATTATCAATATAAAGAATGTACTTTAAGATTCTTAAAATTTTAAAATATCGATTATAAAAACCACATACGAATTTGTTAATAAAAATAGTACTATTTTAAAGTCAACAAGTGAATTTCCCTGTATGAAAGGTGCTAGTGTACCTACTGTTGCCATAGAACGCTCGGAAGAAAAACTAATTTCCTGGTGGGAAAATTAGGTTAAGTATTTCAAACCTGTGGTTATGAGTTGATTACTAAATAATAATAAAACTTTTTGTTTAAAATTCGAATTTAGGTAGAAACGTATTTCTAAAAATCCTTAAAATATTATCTTGATATTAAATTTAAACTAGTTAAATATGCTCAAAGTAAATTTAAATTTAATAATATGCATTTTTATTTTTGAGATCCTTAGTGGTGATAAATATATTGATTTTATAATGATGGGTGTGTTTTTTATATATATACACACGATAAGTAGTCAAAAATGCTTTGATTTTTAACTTTGAGAGTGGATATGGATAGAAAATTTGAAAAATTATTTTACAGTTTAAAATGTCATATACTATTTTTCATAAGTAGTTTATACTTGTACTAAAAATCTGAAAAATATACAAATACAATTATTTTTCATATATTTTTTTAATTTAAATTTGGACAAAATTACGTATTTTTACAATGTATAATGATGTTAATTTTGTTATAATTTAAAAACATTATTCATGAATATTTAAAAACATTTTTGTATATTACGGATGAATTTTATACAAATATTATATTTTCAAAAGCTATGTTTTCGTTACAAATTAAATCGAACTACTGTATTACTAATTTTAAAATAAAATACTTTACCTATTAATATTATAAAAAAACTTAGTATAAAATATACTTGGTGATATAGGCTGATAAATCGTCAATATTATGTAGGTAAATTACTAAATTAATATATTATTATATAATTTTCGTACTTATTACTTATTTAGTATTATTTATAATTAACTTCTCAAATGCTACCGGTTCTCATTGTATCGATAAAAATCGTGCACGTCAGATTGTGTTAATTATTTATCGCATTGTTATTTGTTAATATATTAAAATATAAAAATAACATTAATGTCTAAATCGATTTTCCTTTTCAATTATTTAAACATTTTAGTTTTTCGACCCGTACACGACTTAAAAATGACATATAGTAAGCCATTCATAATTATAACGATTAGGATTTTGGATTTTTATTTAGACGCTATTGAAACACACTGAACCAACGCATCCAGATCACGAGTCTTTGATAGAATCGCAAAAGCAGGTGCACGAAATGGCCGTTAAAATCAACTGCACTGAAAAGGACAACATGGAGCTGGAGCAAATCGAGTCCTTAATCGACGGACTCATACACTTGGCAGCCACCGACCGAACATTCCTCAGACACGACTTGGTGACCATCGTTTCCGGGCAGTCGATGAACCGTAAGGAACGAGCGCTTTTCTTGTTCTCCGACTTGCTGATCGTTACCAGTATCAAAAAAAAAAGCGGAACCATACGTAAACCATCCACGTAAGAGGCAAACCGTTAAGTTTAATTTTACATGACGGTGCAAAAATCTCAAAAAAGTTTTTGTAGTTGTACGCTATACAATTTGAATCTATCAGATTAAAAAGAAATATTTAAGAACATTTTTATAGATAGGCCAGTTTCAAAACTCATTCTTCCCGTGGTTTAAATTTTTGTATCTATTCGTGCAATTATATTTCGTGTCCATCGTTAGTTAGTGCAATGAATTAATAAGTGCGTTTATTTTAACGAATGTGTTCGTTTAAAGTGTACTGAATACTAAGATGGTCATACAAGCCACGCAACCAAATGATATAGAAGACTATTGAAAACATTTCTAATAAGATTTAAAATTTTAAAATGTTACATGCTTTTTAATGTAATACACGCTAATGAGCCAAGAAAAACAGTATGAGACGTTTATAATAGATGTTGTGAAACGAATTCTGTAAAATATTATTATTGGACATTTTACAGGACTACGCCAAACAGCGTCGTGAGCAATTTAGAAGCAAACAAATACAAGTTACTTATGAAGATACCATTGGATGATGTTGAAATAGTTAAAGGTATACATTAGCATTACTGCCGTAGCGTCATTTAATAACTTAAAAATTCGTTTTTAGTTTCAACATATTAATATCACGTATTATAATCCCTTTATAGGTATTATTATACAAATTTATAACTCATTATAGTTATTTTATTTCTAGTTTTTCATAAACATTTAAAATAATTTTTCGAATATAATATCTGTATAATTAATATATTATATTATGTTTTTTTTTTACAACGTAGAGTGTACAAATTATCAACTTATTGATAATGTACCATTAGTAATAGGTTAAATTAATTTTCCGAAAATATTGCATTTTAAAAATCTATCATTATGTGTATAAAATATAAAAATGTACACTTTAATTTTGAAAGTCTTGAGTATCCATTAATATTATTTTAAAATTATAAAAATAACTAAAACCGTCATTTTTCGTTTTAGTATTTAATTTTATTTAAATTTTAACTTAAAAATTACTATAAAAAACTGTGTTGATATATTTTTTATTTTTTGGTTTTAATATGAACCTTGTATTATATTTTCAAAACTTCTGACCAAGTGAATTTTTTTTTGTCTGATACCAGTTTTAGGTTCAAAATTCTTGTTTAACCTTAATTTTTTTGTTTTCTCAGTTATTTTATAAAATACTTGGAATATTTAATTAGTACTAATTTCTACTAGAATTCCAACTAAAATTAAAGCGAAGTATTGTTTCCACTATAAAAATTAACTCCACACACACACACACACACACACAGACTTGTAAAATCAATAAATTTATCACCCCACTCAGAATCTATAACACAAATAAATAAATACTCGATAATATTTTAGTAAAAGATGAAAACGTACGACGCATGCTTCGTGAAATGGAGTATTTGTCAGAAGATGTCTCCACGCTGACGCAAATGACAGATATGGTTTCCATGTTGCACTGTCCACATAGTCACCTAGAAGAATCAATTAAAGACATGCTCAGTGCACTCAACAAACAACTATCGGAACGCCAAGCCAGTGACACTCAGCTATGTTATCTTGAATTGAACTTGCACACCAGGTAAAAAGAATATTGGTGGCATAACCTATGCCTTTTTTGTATCATGGTCTCAGAAAAGAAAAATGATTGTTTTAAATTGTATATTATTGATGAAAACTGTAAAAGTTTGAAATTATGTATAAAAACGATTCTCGATAAAAAAAAGTTATATTATTTAGTCAAAATGTAAATAAAAAGAGTAATAAGTACATTAAGTTGTTGTACCTATTGTTTATTTAGAAAAGAATATAATTTTTTATTGAAAACTCCCAAAATCAAAGAGGATGTTTGATTGAATGATTTTAGAATTTTAATGTTTCATCTTTTTTTTAGGAATGGCACCGAGACTGTGTCAATAATGTTTTCAAAACCAGAAAAACGAGCAAATTGGGAAGAATCTTTTAATGAGGCCAAACAAAAACTCGGTAAATACAACAATAACCATAATGCATCCATATAGACTATTTACTAAGAGCCCCAATAACTTGGAGTTATGCATTCATATGGGAATAAATCTATAATAATATTATTATTTATCGGTTGAGTCAGTTGAGATACTTCAAAATAAACGAATATGATATTCGATTTTAAACAGTACAATCGATCTATTTAGGTTTGCTGATAAAACAAATAAAATAATACATAATGCCACTTCACACTATTATCAATTAACCCATAATATACAGTGATGATTTTGAATGTATTTAAAACCTGTGATGATTTGAAACACATTTTTTACCGTTTCTGTTGTGTATTTCAGTTCTGTCGACGGACCGGAGGCCGAATGCTGATTTCGTCGGCCCGGTACCTATACGAAAAACGCGGGCTGGCCTGCAGTTTACGTGTGCAGCACCGGCGTTGAACCAAAGAGACGTGTGGGTTTGTAACAGCGATGGGTACGTGGGCCAAGTATGTGTGTTGAGCCTCTATCCCGAACCAACGGTCACTTCGTGTAACGGTGTATGCAACGCTCGCATACTGTGCGTTACCTCGATACCGGCTCCGCAACGCGTAGAGTAAGTCGTCCATCAGCAATTCTTCTATACACTGTTTGCGTAGCAAGAGTTTTATATACTGTGATGTCAATTTTAATATTTTTCCAATTTTCTTTTTCACTCTTACATATTCAGTCAAGTCAACAGTGCCGACAAGGATGATCAGACCAACAACTCAGAGATCAGCATATCGGTCGAAGACTGTGCTGAGCAGACTGGGCCGGACATTAAATTGGACAGGTAACGAGCGTTTTGTGATTATAGAAAACTATTCTTGTATAGCGCTTAAGACTCATATAGACTGATAGGCTACACCGATTCTAAATAAAGATAAAACCAAACGGGGTTCTTCCTGCATAGTTTGTATAAGATGGTTTAAATGTGCTTTAAAATATTAAAAACCTCAGAATATAATTTAAAAAAAAATATAAATTTATAATTAAATTACAAAAATACAAAACTAATATAATATCATATACACATCGTTCAATAAAATTGTACTACTAATTAATGATGATGGTATAATCAATAATCTTAGTACGAAGAAGGCTATAAAAGAAGTATTTAAAATGTTATTGTTTTATATATATATAAATATAAAAAATCACATTTTTTTTCATGTGAAAGACTGATACAAATATGAGTGCACAGCTCTTTTATCTACAGGGTGATTCTTTTATCATGAAACACTCATTATTTCAAAAAATATTCATGTTTTTGAAAACATTTTTTTATATAGTTTCAAGTTGCTAAAAAATCAACATTTTAATTATAAAATTATATTTTTTTAAGTTTTTACTTTTTTGAATGACAACATAGAGTTTTAATTTCATATTCCAAAGCAGAATAATTTTTTGAATATTTTGATACATAAAAATCGAATTTAGGGCGAGTAGTTTATAAGTTATACGTATTTAAAGTTTAGACAAGCTTAGTAGTGGACAAACATTTTGCGTGGTAACCCCGTACTACTCCACTCCGCGCATCAAAACTTTTAATACTTATAACTCATAAACTACTTGCCCTAAATTAAATTTTTATGTATCAAAATACTCAGAAAATTATTCTGCTCTAGAATAAGAAATTAAAACTCTATATTGTCATCAAAAAAGTAAAAACTTAAAAAAATATAATTTTTTAATAAAAACGTGGTTTTTTTTAACAACTTGTAACTATGCAAAAAAAAATGTTTTCAAAAACATGAATGCTTTTTGAAATAATGAGTGTTAAAAAAATCATCCTGTATAGATAAAAAAAATGTATTTATAAAAAGGAAATGCATTTAAGCTGACATTGGTCGTAAGTTGTAGGTATTAATAATAATTCCGGTATATCCATACTCATATTGTTTTATCACACAGTTCATCGAGTGAAGAAGATGACGACAAGGACGCCGGTCACGATCGCGTTCCTGACGGAATGTACCCCACGGAACCTGTCGACTTTGAAGGTGAGCCAACCATGTGGTTGGGTACAGAAGACGGATGCATACACGTATACAATTCTATGGATAACATTCGCATAAAACGGAATAAAGTGAAAATTCAACATGGATCCGCGGTGCATTGTATCATGTAAGTGCAAAGATGTAGACCAATCCTAATAATTGTATAACATATAATATTATTTAATATCATAATTTATACTATACGTAATTACATACATATTATAGTTTTCGGTAAATTATTATATTAGTTTACCGGTTATATATTTAATCGTACTTTAAATAATTTTGTCCCGATATGAAAGCAAAAAATAAAATAAATGATTATAATTAATTAGAGTTTAACTATAAGTTATTACAAATTATTTCTTTAATAATTCTAAACATTGCTAAAACCCTAATTAAACAGCACTAGATATAACTTAGTTAATTTTGATGGATAAGATATTCGAAAAGTAATGTTACTTTAATACGTGTGATGGATTGGTACTTGTATAAGTGATAGAAAATGTTATACTTTATATAATAGTATACTGTTTAAAATAGAAAATATTATTTCTGTTTAATAGTTATCTCAATAACCGAGTTTACGTTTCATTAGCAAATGGTGATATTTGCATCTACTACCCAGATACGAGTAAGTACGACAATACATCGATATTTAATTGTAAACGTTAATAAATAAATACAATTTTTTACTCCTTCCAGATGGTAGTTGGAATACATCGGATCCGGTGACCATAAACGTTGGATCGGCTGCAATCCCGGTTTCCAAAATGTTGCCCGTAGGTGATAAGCTCTGGTGTTCATGTCACAATACTGTTAAGATATTTGACACGGTCACGTTACAATTTCAAGTGAGCAAAAAATATGACAAAGTTTAACTTGACAAAATTACTGTTATTAAGTAACTTGTAAATTACCTACTTAGAATACAACTGCGTTAGACTTAATTCTAGTATCTGGATAAAAGCATATATATGAGTAAACATAAGTATTCTTAGAATGTTTTAATGATATTTTAATACTTTTATTAAGATTATATTCAGTCGAATACTGTAGAAAGTTCATAACAATTAAGTACTTATTAGTAATAAGTGTGCTAAATTATTAAATACAAAATATCAATAAGATCAGTATAATTAAAAAAAAAAAAAAAATTACCTGTAAAATAACATGAAAATTTATAAAGCTATATTTTAAGTTTACAACTTTTAAAGATAGTTAAAATACTAAAATCAATAATTTACTATTGTTATTAAAAATATTTTCTATGCAATAGTCAATATTATAGTATTTAACTGGTTAATTCTCTAAATGACTTATATTATTATTATTTTATATTTTAGCGTTATCCAATAAACTTTAACAAATACAATCAACATTCAATGATAATGCTTGCGAACCCTCTATATTTTCCATTTAAATATCAACTTAAATAAATTAATTTTATATTATATCATTGAATAAAAGCGTGCTCGTGCTCATTATTGATATATTCTGAAAACAGCAATGATGCTATTCTATACGTCCATGCGTGTAGGCAACCTTTACTGAATGAATAGATGGGCACATCATATCACGATTGTAATGTATAAGTAGAAAATACTCTCGTTTCTTAACATTATATATGCTCCGAATATAATTTTAATGTATTATTTTGATGAATACATACAAATTTTATTCATCAAAATTCGCCAGTTGTCACTGTCATCGGTTGATATCGCTACTTTAGTGTAACGCGTGATGATACGCATATTTCTGTGCGTGACCACTGACCCGACCTACAATATTTTATACCACAATCTCTCCGCTGGTCAGTATCTCGCCCATTACCTATATCTCGCACGGTTATTATATATTTTTAATATTATGCCCATTATCCATTTACGTATATTATATATATATATATAGTACCATGTGTGTGTATAGTAATGTTATATGGAAACGGTTACTTACCCGTTTATCGTTTTCAGCATTCTTTCTTGATCGGCGGTGACTCGAACCGATCGATCACCAACATGGTCGTGTCGGGAATGGGCGTGTGGCTATCTCTGCAGAACTCTGCCGTGCTCCGACTAGTCCACTCTGTCACGTACGAAATTCTGGCTGAAGTGAACACAGCACCAGCTGTCACTAAAATGCTGTCGAGTAAGTACCTGTATAATATAATGTGTGTCACACTGTTTCTCGATAACGTGAAGTCATGTGGATACATAGTTCCACGATCGTCTTACAGCGACATATAACAATATTAGATGTAGGTTGACGACGGAGTTCAATAGTCGTCGAAAAAGTATTTCTTGTTTTTTATTTTTATTTTTTATTTTTAATCGTTTGTCCTTTGCAGGCTGCGACGATATCATAAGGCAACACAAAGCGGCATGTCTTCGAGTAACGTCGCTGTTGGCGGTCAAAGACCTATTGTGGATCGGCACCAGTGCGGGCGTTGTCTTGACCATGACCATACCGGCCGTGGTCGCAAACACTAGCAAACTCGTCACACTCCCTGTTCCTATTGGTTAGTAGTAAACACTGTAAATCTCTACACGTTCATATTAATATACCTAAGTTTATGTACGAAACATTGTTAAACATGCATTAATGGTACCTAGGACCTCCAAAAAAATGTGTGTTTGTTGTGGTGGCAAGGGAATGGAGTGGAAAATATTTGAAAGAAAAGTGATCAACATAAAAAGTGCATTGAATTAGCTAATTTTGTAGTTAAACATTTTAAGTAAAATAGTTACTGTTAAAACTTTATAAGTTTGTCATTAGTTAAAAAACCAATATTTTCAATGTTTAATAAAGCTAAAATTTGCTGTACGAATAAAACATAATCTACAAAATGGAAAGCTATATCTTAAATTTAAAACTGTTAAAAATAGTTTAAATATCATTAATATTTGTATAGAATGATTTATTAAAAATGTTTGAAATAATTTTTAATGCAAATGCAAATATTATTATTGAGATAAATTTTTAAGACTGCCAGTAAACTAAGTTAAGATTTCTTCTTTACTTATATACTTTTTACTTTTTCCCACAGGTGTACCACACGGTCACACGGGCCACGTCCGGTTCCTGACTCTGGTCGGCCATTTGCCGCAGAACTTTTCCAAACAGCGACGGCAGTCATTGAATCAGAGAAAGATGAGTTCGTCGGGTAAATTGTTACTGATATCGGGCGGCGACGGCTACGAGGATTTCCGATCGACAGCCTCGTCGGAAGTGGCCGGTCGCGAGGATTCCACTAACCATCTATTGCTGTGGCACGTGTAAGGGACCCAGAATCGGTACAGGAGACGCAGCCCTCAAATATACTTTAATCTCCGGTTTAAAGATCGATCGTGGACCAACACTTCCGCAGATCGATATTGTAGATCATTAGTTGATAACACGTTTCTTTGATATCCAAATAACGAGTATGTGTATGCACGGAGTCGCAATGGCGCCGAGTATAATACTCGAATCAATGCACTTATACCTTTTAAACTATATTGGATTGGTGTACGGGTCGTTAAATTCGATAGAACGGGATCGTTCTTTGTTAGATTCAAATCCGTTTCTATATAGCATACCGGACCGGTCTGTCAGATTTTCGTAGATTTATCGTCGATTACTGTAGCACGGTCCGTTCAATGTATTATGTACCAGTGTTAACCTGCAATCGATAATTGTTATATTACTATTATTAATTATAAGTATAAAAAAATACTGTAATTAGCTACATGTCTATCGTTAACCATCCACGGGGACCTTGCACGGACTTGCATCTGTACTTACATAAAGATACTATATTTGTTCTTATGGCTTAGATGCTATCGTATGTTTTGAAAAAGGTGACATTGAATAATACAGAGATTTACAAATATTTTACTGCGACGAATCTCCTAACTCCCTGTCCAGATTTTGAGTGCATATTATTATTATAGTTTTCTCAATATCTATAATATATTATATCTTACACAAGTTATGTGCAATTATGATGCATTTTTCACGTTTTTTCACAAATTATAATTTATTTATTAAATATTTTCAATATTATGATTTTGTTATTTATAAATTCTCATTTTTATTGTCATTTATTTTCACTATCGTTCTTCGTATTCTCTTTATTATTACCATTATTATTGTACACTATTGTCGTATGCTTCAATTTATGTTAAAAAAAAATAAAATATTAATAAGTTATTATAATTTTACTAAATTCATAAATATTGTAAAAATAAATTATACTTCTTTATTAGTGATAAACATATACATCGAATATAAGTTTTAGTTTAAATTAAGTTTTAGCTAATTTTTGTCGAGTGAGAAATACATGTATTTACTTTAGGAATATCAGGTACAGTATTCCTAATTGTTTAACTATAAATTATTTACTGAAGTCCGTTTACTTAATGTTTATGTTATTAACTACAATATAGATACCTAATTTATTTTTATTTTGTTTATTAAGCATATTTTATTGTTTTGTATGTAAAGTAGAGTTGAATCTTACAATTATGACTTATAAGTTATTATGTAATTATTTGTTACCAAATTGTTATTGTATACCTAATTAATATTACACAAAGATAATATAATTAAACATTTTGAATTAGATGTTGGAATATGAAGTACCTATCTAATTACTCGCCTAATTGTCCAAGTATTAAATATATAATTGTTAAAATTTGTTTTAAAAAAATGTTATCAGATAAAAATTAAAATTAAAAAAGTACTGGAGCTTATGTGTACATTACACACTTTGGTACAGGACAATATTTAAGGAATATAATGGTATGTTAAAAAATTATATTTGAAAGTAACGTTGAATTATTGAATTTGGTAAATTATTTTGAGTGAATTTTGATTATATGTTAACATTCATTTTTTGATCTGTGATCTATTTGTTTTCTTTTTGGTTAGTTAGACTATCAAAAAAAAAATCGTAAAAATTCCTCAACATAGTATATTCTAAGCTCAATATTCTCTACTATTACGAGTACAAGGAGGCTAAATGAAACTTTTTAGTAGTCTTTCTATACCGACTATACCTTAAGTTATTGTAAAATAATAAACACAGAAAAAATATTAATACTAATTAATAAAACATTTAAACATCATTGTATATTAGTAATTGTCTCGATTTTTACTAGTTTAAAACGTTCATTGACGGTGTAATTACGAATCAAAAATAATTTGTAATACTATCCATTTAAAAAAAATAAAAATAAAATTATCTAATAAATTGTCAATTGTTTCCAACGTAAATTCACTATCAAACATGTTAATCAACTAAATCATCAAAACGTATATTCTTTTATCTTGACCAGTACTATATGAAAAGATTACAATTGAACATTATTTAGTACAAAATATATCAATTAGATAAGAAAAGATTAGATTAGGTACGTCAAAAATTAGTATTCAAATTTAATCTAACTAGCTAGTACATCCCTCGTTCAACTACACATAAATATTTAAACGTTACCGTATAGACATTCCATCAATTTTCATAACCATATTTTATCTATTCAACAGAATTATAAGTCATTCGATGTATAATATTTCATGAGTAAAAATAAAGTATATACATGAATCTGATTTGCTATATTATTTTCTTAAGCGAAGCACAACGGTACAACTTGAGTTGTGTATTGATAGTATCATTCGATTTTAATAATATTATTGTTTTTCACTAATTTGAAGCACAAAAAGTATCTACGAGTATTTGTTGAATAATTTTAATATGTAAACTATGGCTCTTCTTTTACATTAAAGAATATCATCTACAGTCTACAGATCATTAATAAGGTAAATATAATTATACAAATTTTATTTAAATCATTTTGATTAAAATTGAATTTGTTAATAATTAACATAGTTATTATGAGGTATTAAAATACTGTCTGTACAAATTAGCGCAATACGCTTAGTGATGATGATGTCTATTATGATCATTTACACGGGTAATGTGAATATGAAATCATACATTATAGTGACTATAGATTCAATTATAATGCAAACAAAAAAATGGAAAAAACAAAAAATTTTTGATGTCTGATTTCTTCTTATCTTCAAGATTTTATTGACTTAAATGATTAGTGGATTAAGTTTCAATTCTATGTTAGACTACTGTTAGAAAGTAATAAATAAGTGGTACCACTTTTTATTTATTATTTATATATTTTTTTAAATAACCCATTAACTATAAAATAAAGACTTGAGTATTATATGTATTCAATTTTAAATCTTACTGCTCAATAACAACAGAAATTATTACGGTAAATGCATTTTTAATATTAGATTATACACTATTATTTCATTAGTTATTTTTTAGTACACATGTATACTGTATTGTGCACAATATTTTAATTTAATAAGGACATTTACTTTTAATTGTATTACTCACATAGCAAAACAACTGTGGACTCAGAGTCTATTTCTAAGAATAATTTATTTATATTATTATTTAGTGCGTATTAGTAGCTTATATTTCTATTAGTAATACGGTTGGTTGAATGTTGAACTAACTTTTGTCAAAAATACAAACACTGCATGCACTTAATATACAATAATTATTATTATATTATATCATGAATATTAATGGTATAAGGTATTCAATGTTAATCATTGTTATGACAATATATATATATCAACGTCTCGTAGAACGAAGTTAATAGATTAACAGTATACAAATAACTTAGAATAAGTCTGAATATTTCAAAAATTGCATTGTGTATAAAAAATTATAATCTAAATAATAGTGAAAATATGCTTGAGTTGCTATGGTTCATATTTCTTGAATCACAACAAAACTGTGCGAGGAGAAATCGTTATTTTACATTTTAATATTTAAATTCATTATAAACTTCAAACACTCTTAATAGTCTTAACCGCATCTGTTCATCGAAAATTCGAATACATCTTTAAACTCTAAAATTTTGTTAATTGAATATCAAACATTTATTATGAAATAATGAACCAATTAGAAAAATAATATGACAAAACAAATAATAATAAAAAAAAAACTAATACTTTAACAATAATAATTGTTGATGTTTATAAAGAAAACATGTCTTAATGTTGATAATTTGTTTTTCTAATACGTTCTATAATATTTGGTACTGATACTATCACTGAAACTAATTATAGGCCATCACTTTATATTGTAAATTTTAATAACGAACATAAAATTTAGAAGATAAAAAAATATAAGCCTAATTTTGAATGTGGTATGCTCCTCGTCAAATTGCTCAGAGGTAAATGATAATTTGGCTGAAGAACCACACGATTTTCTATAAAATTATTATTATTTATTGAAATCCAACCATCTGTTATGTACGATACGTATCAAACTTTTTGTCGATGTTGATGGTCTACAGCTTCACGAGTTAGATTATAGAGATATTATAGGTAGATATCAAACTGGTTTTCTAGAAGATAGGTAATTTATACCCACCCACAACAATTCCGGTAGTTTTTAGAATTTTTTTATTTCTACTATATACGTCAAAAGCATAATATCTGTATCTACAGCTATAGCACCTAAAGGTTAAAACATAATTTTATTAATTATTATGGTCATTTTATGTAAAACTGATTTTCTAAATAATGTAATCTATTCGTTGACTTTCATTTTTGTTATAAACATCATTCTCGTAGATTTATATTGGACTTTGTCATCTATGTCCACATGTCAATAATCTATAGAATGTTTGTTGAAGAACCGCATGTATTAGATAGATAAAATATGCTCGAAAGTAGAACCTATACCTACCATGTGTAGAGTTTGGACTTATATCTATATGCAAACATAACTGTAAATTGAGATCCATTTGATGCAAGACGTTCGTAAACATTGCTCCGTTTTCAACTAAAACTATAAAGACTAAATTTTTATCATACAATATAATTAATAATAATACGTTTATTCTAAAATAATTTTAATTTACAAAGAAACATTAATGGCGTATTAACTGTATTACTATTTTTATTTGATACAAGTACCAACAAGTAATTAATAAAACATATATTTTATATCAAAAATTAAAATTATATTAAGTCGTCATTATTATAATTAGCAATTTGAAAAATTAAAATAATATAATAATATATTTATTCTTATTTTTTGTATTATGCATGCATATTAAAAAAGCACATTATATCCTACATTGTTACAAATAAATATTTAATTAAATATTTATATTTAAAATTATCTTCTATTTTATTTACTACCTAAATATTATTATTATTGTTCTTTGATTTGATTAGGTTCAGCGTAAAATATGTGAAATCTGTTTTAAATGGTCCGTGACTAATACCGCTTATTTGAGGTTTTTATAATTTTTAAATAACTAAACTGCAGGTGGGCAAGTTGGTAATGTTCTGCTGTATATTAGGTGCCGAGTGGGTTACTATTATGAGTGTGTTAAATTTGAATACAATGACATATAATTGTAAAAGTAAAAACATTTAGAGCAATTTTGGTCTATTATAAAGTGTCAACTATCATTAAGTATATTGTATTATGTCATTTTTTTCACTTTTAGTATTACAGTAAGTTGATATAATTTTTACCGAAAATATTACATTTATTATTATATAATTAATATTTAATTATTATTTAAAAATATGTATCTATATCATATTATATCAACTCATATCAACTTATATAACTCAAAATTTAATAAAATGTTTCTGTAAATATCGTAAAACAGCAAATAACAATAAATAACGTTATTAATCATTTTGTTATAATTTTAAAACTTAAGAACTTAAAACTTTTACATATATTATATTATTATGAATTTTACTATACCTACGCAATAATTTTTTTTTATTTATTTTAAGATATTATATGTTTAAAAAACAAATTTTATGCTCATATAAATAGCACAACAATAGTCGGAATACTTTGAAAATATTACTGTAAATAAAAACGATAATATAAACATTTTGTGAAAAGTATTGAGAATTTTTAAGTTTAACCTCTCTAATGTACAATTTGTCAAAGTAACTTGATATAATAAACCACCCCATTTTTGAATATCTCAACATTTTATTTACAACTTATTGTGTATTCGTTATTTCGTACACCAAAAAAAAAAAACTTTTATAGTAAAATTAATACATCCATCGCTCTGCTCAGAATTTAAAATGTATAGTTATCTACTCGCATTTTTTACCATGATTTTTGAGAAAGCACTGAGGTGCTTCATGTAGAGTTAGCTCTACAAACGTGTCAGATTAGATAATAATTTAGTTTTAATTATACTAATTTATCAATTTATTATCAAGTTCAACCGCCGAATTTTGTGTATGATGTATGATTCATATTTAAAGTATAGATAAGTTGGCACATATTTTAATCATTTTTTATATTGCACCATTAGTATACAATGTGTTAATACAATGTACGTACATACCAACTTTAATTTATTTGAAAAACACGCACACAAGATATTATTTTGAATCAAAAATTAGGTCAATTATATTTAATAATTAAATCTTAAACATGCTGTACCAATTTATCACAGCAAGTATGAATTTCGTGGAATTATAAACTTAAAAAATAAGTACATATTATACTGTACGGTTTAGGTATCAATAGTTTTTTGTTGTAAATGAATTTTAAATCTATATAAATATTAAGGTTGTAATATTTCTAAGAGAATAACTTAAAACATTTTAGAGAGTGGGTTGAAACTCCAAATTACCGTCCGTGATAATATACGATCGTGATAAATTAGAAACGTAGCTACAAGTAGCCGTTAGCTTTACACATATATATTACTACCGTCTACCAGGCTATCATACTACACTGATGCAACTAAATGTACCGTACAAATATTTCAATACCTATTTTGGATATTTTTTCTGATTCAATAATTTAAAGTTAGTTAAAAAGGAATGTACCGTGTGGCACTGGGCGTATGTGAAATCTCCACCACTTAAACCTTATTTTACTATAAACTTCAACATGAAAAAACAGGTAAAATTGGGTTTATCTAGAGTTTATTAGTGGAAAAAATAGATACGAATAAAACATTTTCATACATAATTATAATCAAGAAAATAGAGTAACTGTAGTAGTACATAATTATAATTTAAATAACAATAGTAATAATATTACACTATATTACATTAAAATATTTGACATTTTTTTATTACTATAAAAAATATTTATAAGTTTTACGATATTATAATAAAAATAAGATGACAAGGAGGTAACATAAAAATTAACTTGAGCGATTGAACGATAAGGCAACTATATATAATTATCACCTAACTAGTGTGGGGGAAGGGAGTAAAAAAATTTAAATAAACAAATAAAATGTTTAAAATTGGTAATAATAATAATAATAATAATAAAGATATTAGTCGTCCTGCTGTAGGTGTTGATGTACTTATATCATCATTCAGTAAGTTACTATAATGATAATGTATTGCAATAAAAACGATTCTGAGTGAAAACTGCCTGTCAGTCATATAACGAAAATTAAGTTGGTCAAATTTTATTACACATTTGTAATTAATTAATTTACTAATGCTTGCAAATGTATGAAGGGCTTATATAACATTTTCCAGTTTTTTGATCGAGTAAAAACAGAAAAAACAGTTCAAAAATTTTAAATGTCTAAAAACAACTCAAAAAGAGACAAATTATACCTTATTTAGTTAATATTATTGGTGAATGTACCAATTAGTGTTTCCAATAACAAAATAAGAAAATCAACCTTATCAGAAACTAGTTTTACGTAAAAATTTTCATTTTTCCGGATTATTTTAAAAGAAGTATTGGTCATTTTTAATTTTAAATTCACATAAGTATCAACTAGACTCATTTTCTTTTTTACTAGAAACAAATTTGAAGCTGAAAATCAAAGTATAAATAATCATTTATAATCTACCCAAATACCTTAAAATAATTTTTTTTCTTTTGCATGATGATGTCATTACAGTATACCATTACGAAAATTCAACACCGTGGACGTAATTCAATTTGTGACCCTCCTAAAATAATTAGTAATCCACCCAAAACCACTTTCAACATTGTCATATTAACTATAGACTAGTTTTCAAGTGCTCTATGGTTAAAATACCTACGAGTTAGTATAGCTTATCGGTCAATATCCCAAATAAATCATGTTATCCGTTGTACAGTTCATTCATTGACTTAATCAATTATCGGTCATTCCGAAATTAAAAGTTATTTTAACGTTACCTATTAGTATGTGCAGTATCAAACCACGTGATATAGATTATACCATATATATTATACTAAATTTCATCAGTATTATACATTCATTATTTAAATTTCATCGCCATGTAATAATTGATACCTAAATTAGATTAAAAAAAAATTAGACAAATCGTATCAATACGACGTGTTTTTATTCAATTAGGTCTCAATTGTATGGAGTCATAAGGGAATAATAATAATTATTATATTATACCCACGAGCGTTTTTCAAATTATAACAGCATGGAATTTGTCTAAATCTACTGTCAACGATGTGATAAAAAAAAAAAAATTAGAAAAATCGTAACGTTTTGATAACGAGTCAAATACCTATCGTAGAACATAATATTATACCTATTAAAACGTGTGCCGCAACGTGTAGATCATAACAGCAGCGTAATACTGTAGATGTTGTGGTGTTGGTGGCTGTGGTAGTAGTAAAATGGTGTAGTATTATTGTATTAAATATGAAGCCATGTAACCGCCATAAAGTGTGTTTGTATTTTGGTCTACGAGGGGGGGGGGGGGTTACCTACGTATCGAAAGAGATAAAAATTCGAAAATTTCTCGCGACAAAATCGTCATAGGTAATATAAAATAAAATTCGAATGACGCCGACGCCGATTCGGCTTTACTGCTTTTGGTAGTATAGTCGTAAACGATTCGATTTCGAAAAATCGTGTTGCGGTAGTCCTGCAATGTCGTACCTTTATGGCTATATTTTCTGCGATACAATAACCGGGCGCCGACCGCGATGCGTGAACGTCAGCACGTGCCAAAACTGCAGTGATCGCGTCGAAGACTATTTACGACGACAAAACGCGTTCGCTTGAGTGCATTGTCACCGACCGTTTAAGTACGGACGGTGAAATGGTGGGCCGGGGGGGGGGGGGGTTGCTTCGAAAACTGCACTCGAGTCGCCAACAGCCGGGCGGCAGACGTCTATTTTTAAACGAACGCGCCACAACGTCAGGTACGATTGTGTCTCACCGGAAGCCGGAGAAATAAAAAACGAATTATACAGCAGTGCACATTAAATACGCCATACCTTTATGCGTATTATCGCACTATATTTTTCCGTGCATAATTATGTTTCAACAACATTCAAATATACCTATTTCATAATATTCTCTATACGTTTACGGAAAATTAAAGAAGAATTTTGTTTTACAGCAGCGTGTGTGAGACATGAGTCATAACAGAATATTATATTTAAAGGTAACTATAATAATAACAATATTAACTCACCAAGGGATTAGCAGCCACGTAAATTGTTTAGTCGGTAGCATGAAAAAAAAAAAAAAAAATTTTGCTTAAATGCTCACCTATTGGGGATACCATACGGCCACCATTGGCGTCTTTCCACTCTTGTGTCTCTCAGATCGTCACTTTTAATTTATATAATTGGATTAATATACTAATACTATACTACTTAAGTCCAGATTGTAATTAAATAAATAATTTGTACATACAAGTAGAAAATAGAATATCTACTATGAAGTACTGTGTAAGTCTATACTCTCCGCATACATCAAATCGAGCTCTGGACAATGGTCAATGATTTTCTGCAGGTTAGTGTACAATTTCCGTGGTCGAATAGTAAATGACTTGACGTAAATATCACATAAAAAGTATTAAATGTTGTTTATTTGCGAATCAATAGAGTAGTATTAGAAGTTAAAACATTTTCCCGTGTTAAACGGTAAAACAATATAAATCATACCAATAATATTCACGTTATAATCATTATTCTAAATTCCTTAAATCTACACAATTGCTGCTATCTAAGTTTAATCTTAATATCAAACATTTCAAAAACTATTTATCATTTCATGATTTTTTTATTTATTTAAATAATTACTTTACCAATCGCAGTATTGTTAAAATTATGAAACTCAATATAAACCACTTAGTTTTTAGTGTAATCAATACAATTATTATAACAATTCTATTTTTCTTAGTAATAGTATTACTTAAATGTATACAGTTTGACTCGTATTGTAATTAAATATAAATAAATAAAAAATTGAATAGAATTGTTATTTTTTTCTCATTTATATTTTTTTAAGATAATTTTCTAATTTTCATTTAAAATTGTATTGCATTTAATTTAAATATAATATAAATATACAAAGTATAAATAAAATTACACCACATAAAAAAAAATTGTTGAGAACTTTCAAAACTACAACTGTAAATGATAAGATATTTTCTTTTTGAAACATGATAAAAATACAATAATTTTTAAATTGGGTGATTAATTACCACAAAACGTTAAAGTTTTTAAAACAAAATGCCGCAACATTTAGCAACTACAGAGGGTCTTATACAACTTTTACTGTCCACTAATCACAAACTAATTGGTTTAGTTCTTTCTTAACTTTAACGGTTGAGCATGTTTTACAACATTTAAACAATTAAACGCGTAACTTTACTGATGTTCCACTGGTCACTACATGTACAAGTTACACACTAACACTTAACTAAAAGAGCATTAATAATTTGAATACATTAATTCCATACTATTTAGTTGAATCATGTAAAATTATAAAGAATAGTTTTAGCATGTTAAAAAATTGAATTGTTTATCACATCTAAAATTTAAACTTTTACGTATTAAAAAAATTTAGAAATAATAGCCTGAAATTGACTAATATCTTTAAAATATAATTAACATTTTAATTAAATTTTCAAATTCTGGTTAATTTTTGCTTCAACTTAGATCGCCGATAGAGCAACTTGCAATGTTGATACAAATTTTGAATTTCGACAAGGACTGGGACTTAAAAATAATAACAAATGAATAAATAATAATAAAAAACTAACTATTTGAAATGGGAAATTCAAAAAAAACAAAACCAATTCTAACCTAGTATCTTATTATACTTACCAGTAACAATTGTAAGATATAAACACATGACCATTTCGAGTGTGAGGAAGTGAATTTTTTTTCATATAATAACATTTAATGTAATATTTCGTCTTTATTTCAATATTTTATTTTTTTTTTTTTTCAGTAGAATATTGTATTACTGTGGTAGAATATGGTCAATATATGCATATATATTTACAAATATAGCCTACAGGCATATCACGAATGCGGCGTATCGTTACTTACATTATTATTACTAAAAAAAAAATATGAAATTTTCTCTGGTTTATTCTTTAGTGACTTGCAAAGTTGCAAATATAATTTGATGTCATTTAAAGATTATAGTTTTAAATTATTATACGTCATGATCAACATAAATTAAAATTGAAAAATAAAAAAATATAGTTGATATCGAGCATTAACACATTTAAAAATATAACTAAGAAATGTGCTATGTGTGTATCGTATACGTACCTACATATTACTTAATTAAAACTTTTTAACACGCCAGTAGATATTTTTATTACACTGTTCATCCAGAGCCAGAATGAAGTGTGAAAATGAAAAAAAAAACATTATTAAACAACAAAAAATTGCACTAATCATCTAATTTTAAGGCAGTTCTAAATTTAATGGTCACAGAGACGTAACGACGCAGAGCCTGAGCACGTGGAGGGGACTGCGAACAACTGTCTGCTTGTGCTGTCACTTCTGTAAATATAAGTATAAACGTTTAAATCAAACTCAAAAATTTAATAAAACGTAATATTTATAAACGTCATAGGTACCAGCGGCGTGCAGAAATGTCACTAATAGGACCTAGGCCTCACTTAAAAATTGGCGGTAGGTATGGTATTTTTTAGTATAGGATTGTTAAAAGTTAATTATTTAATTAACTATATAATTAAAGATTTTGTACAGGTATTAACTATATAATAGCTACAAAAGACAACAAAAAAAAAAACAGAATTGTAATTTTTTTTTTTAAATAAAATGCGTATTTTTTATAGGATGGGCAGTGGAAAATCAATTTTGTCCGACACGAAGAAAAAGTTTTGCATGCCACTATAGGTATCTACACGCGTATAATGGTGTTTCTCTGTTATCATATCATATTACATTATGCAACACTCTTCGGCGCTTTTGTCGAGTATCTGTAGCGTTACTTTTGCCGATAGGTCCCCAAAGATCGAATCTCGTCCATGCATTGCGATATTAAATCGCTATTACGAGTTGAGAAATGTAAACTGTTTTATATTTTTGTCGTAATATCTGTCATGAAGACAAAATGTTTATTCCACGTACATAATAAATTCCATTAGCAGGAGACAGTTTTTAGTAGGTAAGAGAACATGACATTATTATGTCACGTACGTATTTATACTATCCATATACTATATGTTACAGAGTATTAAATAAATCACACGTACTTTTATACTTAAATGTATAATTACGTTGAATAAATATATTTTTGGAACATTTAAAAATACTGACATTTATTTACAATAAAATGAAATCATAATGATATTAGATACATTAATATTATATTTGAACGGTTTGATTTTTTTTCGTTTTTGGTCACAACATTTGTTTTACAATGGTTACAATATCAAACTAACACAAACAATCAACTTTGGGAACATATAAGTGGTAGTAGTATAAATAAACAATGATGGACTATAATATAAGTATACACGATATACTTATACAGGTAATAGTGTTATAGATATAATATTATCTAGTACAAATACATAATACGATGGACACAACAACGCGAGCCGCTTTCAGAATTAATACTTAAGTAATAAACACACTAGTTCTGTGATCACCGGAGAGAGGTATATACGATTTTCACGTCAATTAAAAATATGAATAAGTAAAAACAAAACAAAATCTCTAAAAATACAAAACTCAGAATATGGTTTATTTTGTTTTTTCATTTACATATAATATATACTTTTCTCCAATGATCTAAACACTTATTTAACGAATATTGACTAGGTGTTTTTCTCTGTAATATTTAAGAAAATATAGAGTACAAAAATCACTATAATATTTTACTTCTTAGGAAAAAAAATCATATTTTTCGCTTAATATTCATTAAAATCGCTATGGGAAAATTTTAAATCACCGCGAACAGATAGTTAATAAATAATAATATATTATATATGGTAATGCTAATGTATGTATTAAATAAAACTAGTCAGGCACATTTAAAAATTACAAATTGAAAAAAAAAATGAGACTTTAATATAAATTTGTACAACATAGGAAAACTAAAATATTATATAAACTTATTTGGTATAAAAATTTATTTTTTATTTTTACAAAAACATTTTTGCGTTTCTTAAGCACGCGAGATTACACGAATTGGTATTTTAGATTCGGTGAGGGACGAACTTTGGTATATAATAAAATATTCGCCGTTAATCGGACTGGTATGAATGTATTATTATTATTAATAATAACATAAGGTCGCGACGATTTAAAACGCTGCTAGTTTGTCACGTACATTTTATACTATTCGAAATTTGGAATGTAAACAAATTTTTATATTGTTTAAACACACGTTAATACATGCGCGTTCTAATACCTTGATAGAATACCTACATTTGATAGAGCCGGACAAGTTTTTCGTCTATATATATTTTTACCGTGCGTTGTACAATATCATTCAGAATAAGACACGACAATACGACATTATAACATAATATCTGGAAAGTATGATATTGATAAACGAATTTAACGTGTTTCTTCGTTTTGTATTATAACTTAAAAATGGCACATTACGGGAAGTCTACGGAAATATACAAATCTGCAGGAATCGTACCCAATGTATTATATATATTATACTTATATTTTAACATTATTATCGTAAATTTTATAATGAAGAATACTGAACGTTCATTGAATACCGATGGGTGATGCTGCAAAGTATACAAAAAAAAGATGGTTAATGATATCTTTTAAAATCCTGAGTGGGCGGGCGGGCGAGGTGGAGGAAACTACGGATAGACTCCAGACGCGGGAAATACGTATAATATATAAGCATTCGTGAGCGGCGTATGATGATTTTATATAGACTTGAGCTGCGGGTGGGCGGATTTTATGAATAATATTGTAATTTTTTTCGGGGCGCATATAATAAAAATATAATAATCAATAAGTTTACAACTATATCATAATATTTATGTACTTTTAATATGACGTATATTAATATGTTATTATTATGATAAAAATATAACGACGGTCGCATGCATGCACTTACAGCTTAAGAGGATAGGTATATATATTGCATAACACTATAAAATAACACCTATGTAGTTTGGATAAAGTATAAGTATAATAAGTATAGTAGGCATAATATCGTAATATATTTACGTTTTATATATTATTTGTGGTCGTAAGTCGAACGTGGTCGATGAGAACCGATCGCGGCGAACGCGACATAATAATAATAATATAGAATAAATGAATATATAATATAATATAAGAAAAGCAGTACAGTATTTGTACATAATAAATATAATATGACAATAATAGTAATAACAATAATATATTTTAATGTGCGCCTAATGTTATGTACTGTACTATTATTATCATTATTATTATAATAATTATTATTATTATTACGGTTAATTGTCGTTAAAATGTAGGAACTCGTCTGTCGGAGCCGTAGCCGCCAAAGCCGCGGCCGCGTCGTCGTCGTCGTCGTCATCTTCGCCGCCACCGCCACCGCCGTCCGTATCGACGATCAACGACGGGGCGACAACCGTGGTAACCGCGGGCTGGACCGCGACTACGGGTTCCGGCGGTGTAGCGTCCGTCTCCGATTTTTTCCCGGCCTTTGCGCCGTGTTGCCGTTGCGGTTTATCGCCTTTGCCGCCCTTACCACCACCGGTCGTGGGTTTTTTCGATTTCTTTTTCCGGCCAGCAGCGTCCACCTTCCGGTGATTGATCTCGTCGCCACCGTCGCCACACCGGTTGTTGTTCTTCTTCTTGTTTCCACCTCCTCCGCAGTCTTCGTCCTCTCTGCTGCCGCTGTCCCTGTTCCCGTCGTCCTTGTTCTTCTTCCGTCCGCCGCCGCCGCCTTTGACTTGGCATTTACGGCCTTGGGACTTGCGGTGCTTGGCAGTAGCGTGCGGCGGTCCCGCGTGCGGCGGACACGCGTGTTGGTGCCGGTGCGCGTGCGGTATGGACGGCGGCCACTCGGCCGACTGCAATGGGCGCCGGTTAGCCAACAGCCGTTCCACCCGTTCCGCCGGCACCGGCTGCGTCAGCACCCGCGTGTACGTGGACAGCTTGCCAAGCGGCGCGTCTGCTTTTATCTGTACCTTGCGCGGCGTGCCCCGCTTGTTGAGCGCCAGGTAAAGGGTGCGTCGGTCGTTCGTGTACTTGACCGACGAGTACGTGTTGTAATGGTTTTGTTCGATCATCTCGTTGAACACGCATTCGTCCTCGAAATCCTTCTACAACAAACAACAGAAAACGTTAGCATCACAGTTTTAATATAATTTACCATTGGTATACACATAACAAACGTAAGTGTAGGTGGTTTTTTTTATAAATTATTAAGTATAAATATTCTGTGTAATTATGACGAAATAAAACAATTGAACGAATGATTTTGTAATTAATAATAATACTCCGAATCGGTTGTTTCAACCATCACAGACAAACAATAAATTACGACGTGCCTTTTTTTGCCAGCGAACATCAAATCGCTAAAGATGAATTCCAAATTTTCTGCCCCGTCTCATTCAATAGTCCTCCCCAAAAAAGCTTTCGAAGAATTCCTTGCACCATTGTGGTCGTGAGCTTCATATTATATAGTTTATACTTTACAGCCTAATATTACAACACGCGTTCAACAATCCATTGATAGGATAATAAATAAAACGAAAATGCACTTTTCGGTCAATATAAATTCCTAAATCGGGACAGCAGTTGCAGTATACGTTATTTCTTATTATTGTCCACAAAACGTCCATGGCATTTTTATGAAAATAATGTTCATTTTGTTTATGACTCTTTGAATTTTTTAGGGTGGTAAAGTGGTTAAATTTCCTTTCCATTACTCAGATTCTGATCATCATTTTTTATATTTTTGAGCGGAACTAATTAAAATTGTTGTATAATATTGTGTGTTTTTTTTTTATTTTTTTAGAAAAAATATTTAGACACGTTAAATTAAGATAAATAATTCAAATAGTATTGATGTATGACCATTTTCAGGAAAATTCAAACATATTATTTCATTGGTTTGTGTGTAAGCTTAATTGTACGTGCTTTTTGCAGAATTGACCTTAAGTATGAACATAATAAAAATTAAAAAAATATATGTTTAACTATTATATTATACCTACTATACTTCGAATAATTATTTTTTGAATGGTTCGAAAAGCAAAGATGGACATGTATTTATTTAAATGTCTACATTAAATTATTGTTCAGAAACTGTTTAAATACTTGTAAAGATAAATTAATCACATTTTAAAGCACTAAACATTATACGCCATTATGACCAATGGAGGCTTATAGATAAAAAGTATATGTACTGATATACGCGAAAAAATTTTTTTTAAATATTTTCTTCAAATTAAAATATTACCTTTATTTATAATAATGGACATTTACAATGATAAAACGCAATATTTAAATATTTGTCATTTGTTTAGTAATACATTATTATGCCACATTAAACAGTAAAACGTTATCTGTGCTTATTTTTAAAAGGTTTGTTATCGAAAAATAAAAATAAAAATTGCCGGACATAGTTCGTGCGTGAAATTAAACAACTTGGTAGAATTTTTCCGCACGAACCATTTGAGTAGTATGTATAGATATACGCAATGCTGTTTCAAATTCGAAACGGGTTTGGTAAATTTCGTACCATTGCCCATTTACTCGTATGCACACAGCTCACGTGTCTCAGAAATGCATTGCGTTCGGTATTAATTTCGTTCACATTATTACATGCAACTACGAGTATTCTTTATTTCTTTGAATAAAGCCAAACAGGTATATATAGACACAGAATTCGGTACCCTGTTTACAAGATTCTGTACAACATACAAGTCTTCGACAAAATAAATCATAAAAAATACCGTGTGTTCGTGTTTATATAAATCCATTTAATCCGTTTGTAAAATATTTTTCTAAAATAAGGATGGATTCGTCATATTATCATGTTTGTCATATTTCTTTTCATGAAAATGAAATAGTTTTACTTTTTGCGTTAGTTTTAATAAGTCGTGATCGGATATACACAGCAGACGAAATGCATTTAATCCTTTTTAAGAGGGTGCAAATATAATACACATTAAAATATCTTCACGTACTTCAAACAGTATTACTTCTTTTATTAGAGCCATAGAACAGGCATAAAAGAATGGTATCTTATTAAATCGATGAGAATGTGGAATTAACATCAATAAAACTAAAAAAAATAATAATAATAAACTATGTGTGTTGTGTGTAAACAAAATAACATCGTTCTTACTAATAGCCTCTTTACACCACTTTAAATCTAAAATTACTTTAATAGATTTTCAATGTATTGATTAATTGTAAGTTTAATTGTACTCAATGGATACAAAAATAGAATATTTGTTTATCTAAAAAGAGCACCATCACTTAACTTTTGAAGTTGAAGCATTTGAATACATATTTATGCAATTATACTGACATGTATTTCTTTCTGCACCACGATTGCAATGAACAATATTTAAAATAACCTATAACGCAGTTTTATTCAAAATATAAGTTTTTATTTTTATTTTTAAATTTTTTATTGATCGATAACAGTAGAAAATACGATTTACGTTTTAAATTAAAATTATTTTTAACATTGTTCCGTGAATTGTGAGGGCAAAACTGATGAAAATTTCGTCATTTCGACGTGATAAAATCCAAACTTGTGTGTGATACATTTATGGTTTATACTCACTTATAATAGTCACAAATACTATTTTAACGGAAGTTAATCGCGTTGCTCATCAGATTTTAAAGTGCATTAAAACACAGTATTGAACGATTGCCAATTAAGTCGTTTTTGAGCTAATACAAATGTATCTTTCAGTTGTTACAATGACGTATGTTATTATATTGTTGTTTGGTTTTCATACAATTAAATATTTTACATATTTAGTATTTACAATATACTTTTTTTTATTTGATTTACAATGAATAACTTATAGTAATAAAAATTCAATTCGTACTTATAATGTGATTATTTTTTATTACCGAATAATTAAACATCAAAAATAAAACATAGAAACACGAAAAAATATACTTCCGTCCACTAGTCAATATGTTGACACTATACATAATATTTTATTACCTATTTATTTATGTATCATATATGTATACTGTATAATTAGTAAATACTTGTTAAATTATAATTATAAGTTCTCAGTTTGTATGTTTCTTTTACTAGGTCTTAATGGATTTCATCACATAGTCGTTTTGTTACTACCTTCGATAAAAAAAAAAACGTTTAGTATCAATGGCGGTGTGTCAAATAAAAAAAACTTTTGAAATATTGGCAAGGACCCTAAGTGTCTGGCTTTCTTCTCTGGTGTTTAATTTTAGAATACATAAAGAAAACAACCCTTTTTGTGATTTCGTACATGAGGTTTTGAATAGTATTATAGACGAACTATTAAATATATCATTCTATTTTTCAAACACTATAATAAAAATACTCATAATTATGTATTATAATAATAAATTTATTTATGATAAATTATACGTAATGTTGAATATAATAGTTTCGATAAAAAAATTATCAAATTTATAAAACTTACCGAATATTTATAATAATATTTAAAAATATTAAATATCAATTGAAAATGTGAGCGAATAAAATATATATTGTTATATATTAAGTAGTTTTTTATTTTTTTTAATTTTTTCAGTAAGGTAAAAAGTCCTATAACAATAATATGATAATCAAATTGTCCAATAATATAATAATGCATACATTTCACGAATAATCAATTCTTAAGCGATGATGTATTAATATTATATCTATAAATTTAGCAATAGGTAGACATTTGAAGAGGCTAAAAAAAATATTTAAATATATTGTGATAAAAATACAGATAATATCTACTAAAATGTATGACATCTTTATCTTATTTTTATTACTTAGGCATTGGTAATAATAATATTAATAAATGTTGTGTTTTCTCGTCTTATGATCTTTATAAATATTCATCTTCTAAATACCATGTATGGACAAACTACATTGCATTTCAGTGTGAAATTTTGTTCAAGATCTACTAATCATATCATAAATAATTATATTTACAGGATCACTAATTTAACTGGCAACACTAATATTCTTAGAAAATAACTGTGATTTTTGAAAATGTATTTACTTAATATTTTACTTTAAATAATGTTTAGCATTACATATTTACAAAAATGTGTGGTATTTACTTTTTTAGACGATAACTTTTAATATTAATTTCATTTTGTAGAGCAAAATACTTTTGTTGATATATAAATTAATGTGGAACGATTTATAACAAATCGTTTTCATAAGCATTTGAAGTACCTACAAGTATATGACAATTATTTTAAATAGTAAAAAGTTAAATATCATACTTAATAGGTATATATATTATGGCAACCATCCTACGTCAAACAGATTTCGCTGGCTCCTTAATCCTTATAGGTACATAAAAGTGTTAATGCTGGTGTAATAATAACATATTATAATAAATTATACACACTTGAAATAATTTAATGATAGATATACACATTATTAAAATCAGTAAAAATGTTTACTTTTTTGGAATTCTTTTAAACCATATTTACTTAATATAAAAAAAATGAAGTAACAGGACACTAGAGGACGATGATAAGTAAATATCTCCATATTTTTATTCAAAACACAAAGTATAGGTACCTATTTATTTAAACGCAGTTGACCGTACCTATTTAGTTTAGGTAACGAAGATAGATTTAACTGCCAAAACAATATACGAGTACAATACCTTATAGTAATAATACAAACAGCGCGTCGTTTAGTTTTGATATATATAATATGTAATATGTTTAATGTAGACTATACCAGTTGTTGACATTAGAACATTAATAATATTCACGTAACATTAGGTACATTATGTACAGTCCGGATGTCTGAGCTTGGAGCCATGCTGATATCATAAAATATGATAATTGCGTAAAAATATAGAATACCTGAATACATCGTCAAACAATGGGAATAAAAAAAAGTGCACAGAACTTCGGTCAAACCGTCCAACCTGCAGCTCAGCTAAATGGTGCAGTCGAGAAAGGCGCGATTAAAACCGAAACGAGTTGTGTGCCAGTGTTAAATACGTACGCCCACAGAAAAATAATAATAATAAAATCGTATTAACATTTATTTGAAAAAAATGTTTTGACATAAAAACTTCAAGGAAAATCTCGACCGATAGATATAATATTTCATTTTTATATCGCGACCCGTCACATAGTACATTATATCGCATATTAATATATTTACGCGTCATTCGTTTTGCAAAAAAAAAAAAAAAAAAACAAGCAAACAAACAAACAAAAAAAAAAAAAAAAATTCATATCGTATAAAATAATAAATAAACCGAACCAAAGGACCATAGTATTTTATTAGATCGCGTACGTATATATGCTGCGACTGTAACAAAATAAACTGTAGCGGGGCGTCAAGAGACTGCGCTGCAGCAGTATAATATAAAAAAGAAAAAATTCCTATCCTAATGGTTAATATAATATAATGGGTGGAAAAAACGGTCTTGCGGAGTTTTTGCGACACCATAAAAACGAATGCGAAACAACGTCATCGCCCGACGAATGGGTTCCGCCACCGCCGCCGTCGTCGCCGACGCAACTACTCGTGCGGTCCGTCCTCTCAGCCGTATATCATAAACGTCAAACCGGTAAAATGTAATAATACGAAAAAAAAAATACGCGTACACGCGCATACACACACGCACGCAAGAACACACGCACAGGTGGCATCGCGAGCAAACAACTCGGTAGTTGGCCGAGATTCGCGCTAAGATTTACCGATGAGATAAGTACGAGTACCTATGGCAGCGGCTTTCGGTGTCTGCAGCGGTTGCGCGGGGAATTAGTGATGGGGAAATAAAGGCGATTCGACAGTATGGTGGACGCCGGGGCCAGGTGTGGCGGATTCGGTGCATTAATATATTATTATTATTGTTGTTGTTATTACGATTGTATCATTAATATTACGCCCGCGGAGAGTGATTGGCGGCGAGGTGATGACGGCGACCGACGATCTCTGGCACGCGATTAATGATAATATTATATAATATTATGTGGTGGTAATATAAATTACACGGCATTAAAATAACGATTTCGTCGCGAGACGCTTCTTCCGAGATCGAGACGTATCGATAATAATATAAGTAATACATTATCGTGTATAGCGCTGAGCGTAGTTTCACGCCGAGACACTGCACGTGGTTCTCGTACAGCGCGTACATACATTATAATAACGACATTATTATAATTATTCCGGATCGTCTGGAAAATATCGATTACCGCACGTTTACCAGTGATCACTAAATGTTATCAATCGTACGCGATGTGGTAGGTCGTAGGTACAGTTCATAATATTATAATATTATTATATCGCCCAAACGGTATCGCAAACAGTAACCCGTTCCCATTACAGTACAGTTTACCCGTATAAGGGTATATAATAATAATATAATTGTACATTCATTTAAAACGATTTTACAAAAAGATAGCGATCGGCGCAGGTTTTTTAATATTATATAATGTAATACACTTATGTGAGTTTCACCAATATTCCATTATAATACGTATATGTGTGTGTCCATAGTGACCTCAGGTCTATACACTACACAAGTCATGTGAATAATGTCGACGATCGCGTCCGAGTCGATTTTGTTGAGAAAACGCTAAGACTATATACACACACACTACGCAGACAATTATAATATTATTACATGTAAGCAAGCACGGCGGGCATTATATTATATTATTATAATATGTTACGATATAAACACGCGCCTGGACCAACTCGACTTGCACGCGGCTACTATTATGTCCCGAGAGGGCGAAATCGGCTGTACAGCGATTGTTGTGTTCGCTGTCCTTCACAACGCCATCACTCCGGGTGTGTATATCGTCGTATAGATTATTTAAATATTATATTTTACGAAAGAAATCATTTTGTCGATATAATTTCGTGCACGCACCTTAAAATCGTATCTACTATATCAACATATTATATTACATTAATTTTACTCACACCACAAACGTTTAAACGTCGAAGACAAAATTAATAATATTTTAGAGCTCGACCGACGCGGTCGGTTATTATATTATCGGGTATCATGGTATTTTAATCACCAGTAAATCCGATATCCGTCTGTATTTACTATTTTTATTTTTTCATTATAACGATGTCTATATTATGAATAGGTCATCCGGGTGTAGGCAATTCAGCAATAAGATCAGAACTTCTAGGCTTTAGGACCGGTGTCAATTTTACGCGTATTATCGGCCAAGTATTGAAATACGTCGATGGTTCATCGGATTTCAGGAAAAATTGATATCGCGGCTCAGCTCAAAAACGTAACAGTCCCGGATCCACTAACGACATCACGAACCGTTACGCACGTGTATACAATCGACGTTGTCTGTGCGTTTTAAAAATGTGCACTCGGGGCGGCAATTCGTTAATACTCATTATATTAATTCAACTGCATGAATTGCAACGATAGTGATGATATTATATGTGCTGTTATAAGCGCCGGTCGTTTCTAAGAATGTAACGTAAGAGGAGAGTTAATTGAACCATCGAGTATATTATAATTTAAAACTATGTTTAACGAATATATATAGAAGGCTGTACAAAAAAAAACGTATACGATATTGTACACATGTATATATAATATTATGATATACGTGTAACACTATGTGCCGCGCCGCCGCGTTAATATAAGTATATACAAAAACGGCGCCCAATAAATTTTTACGAGTTGTGGTGCTCGTCTGCGATTACGTATGAGGGGGTATGGGGGAAGAATAATAATTTCTCTCATGTACGCATATCAGTTGTACACGGCGCGCGGGCTAATACTATATTTTATACGACCAACAGCGGACTGTTGCACCCACGATGGCCGGAATGGTGATGCGCATAAACATAATTGTCACTCGTCTATATTATATTAATAGTATAATATACACGTATAAACTTATACATAAATAGGAACTGCACGGTATCGTCCAAACCGGCCAAATGTATATCAAATTAGTATACTATGATATCATAGTATATATTATATTATGCTGGGACACATCACATTTTTCGGTCGTATAAACTTACTTGCCGAGATCCGCACAATTATATAGGCGACCGACTTATTGTCGCCCCGCAGTAGATGGTACATTTTTATTATTAGACATTTGGACGGCCTCGTTTTTTTTTTCTTCTCATCTCACAGTAATTTTAATTTTAATATTTTGATAATATTTGCAAACAGTAATTATAATAATTTAATAATATAATATTACCTATGTCCAAGGCATATCGAACCCTAACTGCAGAATAATAAGATAAATCGAATTCGAATTTATAATATTCATTGGTTATTATCGTTATTGGTATGATTTTTTGTTTAACATTTACAGTAAAAATCTCTCGAATGATATTCACTGACTTACGTGTACAATTCAAAAATAAACTGAAAAAAATTGCATCAAACGGTTAAATGAGATCAGCCGTTTGTTTATTTTTTTTTATAAAAATGTCTATATTGTTGTTATTTTTATCGCTATTTAATTTACTGAAATGACGGAATATTTTCAAAAAGCTAAACATAATATATTATGTGACTATGCATTATATTATACGGGCCAACGCAAAATTTGCATCGGTATTTTAGAATTTATTTATTAGTTTATTTGTTATATAATAATATAACTCACACTAACCTATATAAAATAGATTACCTACGCGGCTACGCTGTTCCAAAGTCAAAGTTAATCCGATATAATTATACATATATGTCCGATAAACGTATTATATGTATACCGCGTAATATAATAAGTACCAATACAATAAGTTAATAACACATTTGGTGATTATTATTTGTATAATATTCTTTATTGCAATTTTTAAACAATTATCACCTGTACAGAATTTAAGGTCATTTCGGTAAACGTCCGATCCGAAACTATTATTGCTATAGTATTGTTTTATTATAGTATGCCTATATGAATTTGTATTATATTATAATATTTTATAATATATAACATAGTTGACGCGGTTTTTTTCTCGCATGCTTTCACTTCAGAAGTGCTTAAAACATAGATAAATGCGTTCATATATATATACTATATATTATATTTTGTAGATTTCTTCTTGAATGGTTCAAACAGGTACCTCCAATAGTGGCGTGGTATAACTGGTTTTCGTATGTCTTAAACGTGTCGAACGTACGTGAAAAGGTGTGAAATATTAAGCGCCATTGTTTACCGTACGTTTTAACGCAGTTTTATGTGTTTAGGAATATGTTTTACAAGTGTTTTCGGACGTTTTGTGCGTGTGATTTTTATTACGAATACTCATTCAAACATGACAGTCGACAATACATCGTTATAGACTTAAGTCAAATTGCGCGTGATGTAGAAAAAAAAATATATATTATTTTATTTTCCCGAAACGTGTCTATACGCGTTTAGTGAATGACATACAAATAAATTACTGTATAACAGATTCAATAATATATAATATATACGTATATTGCGTACATCCATTTGTTTTAGCGACTACGCGAATAAAATTGATATATTACGGTGCCGTCAAAAAGTTTAAATAAAATACGAGATCACAAGTAAATTTATACGACAGCTTGCGGTAAAGCCACAACGTTCAAAAAATGTAAAACGAACTTCTTGTTCGCCCAACCGCCGCCAAAACGCGTTACTAGTTTTGTGATTTATATAGACGTGATAATAATTATTATATAATGTATTTCTATTATCATTTGGGCAATTCTCTCTCTCTCTCTCTCTCTATATATATATACATTATATACATTATATCTTTGTTTTACTCTCTCCCCATATTTCTCTATTTCTGTACACGCACATACTAGCGACTGTAATATGTGCTACTATATAATATTATATATCGTAGAAAATAACGATTGATAGTTAGACGCACGCACGCAAAAGTGAAATATAATAATTTTACACGTCCCTGTTATATTGTACATGAAGAGTTAGGTCATTGCGTCATTTAACAAGATATCGTCAAATTCTATGCCTTTTTGTCCTTGTGTAGTACTCGCATGTACAACTGCTGCGCTTTCGAGAGTCCGCAAAGAGATAACGATAATGCTCAGTAATCCGCAATTTAACCAAAAACGAATTGTGGAATCTTTTTGATTTTACTATATAACGATTTACTAATAGGATGACCATACGTCCTGTTTTTTACAGGATTATTCTTTATTTCAGCATTGTGTCCTGTTGTCCTGACAAAGTGACAAACTTCTTTCAGGACGCTTTTTGATCAAATTGTTCCTTATTATTATTTTTTATTATATTTTGTACATTTTAAATATACTGTACAGTTTTACATAATACGAAAATAACAATATGTTTTGTCTTAAACTGTTAAACCACAAAAATCTATTTATATCGCTGAAAATATGTTTTGTAAATACGGTTATACAATATTATAGCGGATAGCTGGATATGCTTAATACTAGCTCCATGCCTATTAAATTATTGTTATTATTATTATTATTATTATTGATTTTATCCTGTATTTTTTTTTAAATATGGTTACCCTTTACTAATCTATTGTCTACAAATATTTTTTAACTGTAAAGTGTACAAATGGTATAATATGATGTCACATATTTAGTTAAAGTTGCATTCACCTACGGATTACCGTTTTTGTAATTTTTTTTTGAATCGTGATGTAAAGTTTTTCAAAATTACAAACAGTTACGCAATGAAAACAAAAATATTGGTACATCGTATTAAGAAGGTTAAAAAAATAGTTAATTTAAAAATATGTGCATATTATTATTTATTAGTTTTTATATATCTATACTATATTATTGAAATTAATCTGTTACTGTGAATATTTTGTCACACTGAAAATTGAAATTATTTGTATCTATTTGCCACATACACAAATATATAATGTTAATATTATATATAATAACTAATAACAAACCTTGTCACAAAAAATCTCCGATTTTGGGTCACGACGTTTTTTTGATGGGTTACGATCATATTATAAGATAAAAAGACTAAATTATATAATTATACTAAAAGCTATAACAGTTTTATAACAGTACAACTAGATATTTTTTATGGGTCACTTGGCAGGCAGAAAGAGAATCTAATTTACAGTGACCATTATAGCAAAAAGGTTGAGAAACACTAATTTAAAGCATAATACTGGGATTGTCAATGCTAATTTCAATAGTTTATAACAATTTTAGTAAATGCCGACATTAATAAATTTTTTACCAATTTTCTTAAATCGATTATAATACTAAATGATTATTTATAATTATAATATTTAAACTGTAATCTATAGGTTAGTAGGTCATTAAATTTTTATATTGATAAAATATTTTATGTGAATACTATAAAATATTATATTCAGTGGAATATGATTGACCATCGTTAATGAAATTTTGAGGTGTATATTATACTGTTATTATTACCATTGATTTTTTTTTAAATGCTACAATATGACGTATAATTTTCTTAGAGTTTTAATATTTACTTTATTTATTTTGATTTTAAATAGAGAAGACTCAATTACAATGTTAAGATTAATATAAGCAATCGTTTGAAACAATATAAAATAAATATTAATAATTAATACAATAAAATAACAGGGATAATACAATAACTACATTTAGCTATGGATTACGAAGTTATAAATCATATAATAAATAAAGTAATATGAGAATATTTTTGTTTAGATGAATAAATCAATTTCTAATTTATTTGAAGTTGTCACAACTGGGATGTTTTAATTGCATAGTTGCATATCTAAATAAAATACACTTTTAGACAACGAACACTATACCACTATAATGATTATTGAAATTTCATTTGGATAAAAGCACTAACCATCTTATAAATTAATATAATAATTCAAAATTTAAATCAAATAAAAAATAAAATGTACATATTATTATTATAATAATATAATATTTTATATTTCATTCACCGTTGACTAAAGTTGCGGGAACAATTCTTGTTGATGGAACTTGATTAGGTAGTGATTCTAAAAGTAATATATTGTTCTCACGGAATAACGCGAAAGTGGTTGGAGGAGGGTGGATAAAACAGTATATTGCCGATTAAAATAAAAATTCATGAGTAGTAGATAATAATTTTTACTTTAAGAAAGTATATAATATAATAATAATATCTATACATGGATCTATAGTGATAAATATGCTATGTCATCATACTGTTTTATACTCATTTTATGCTAATTCATATTAAACATATTACATTTAGGTACGTATAATATATATATTTTTATAAACCTTAATAAGTGTAACAAAAACAGTATTTTTTATTATAGTCAAATAAAATGTAAATAGGTACTTTATAGTAAGTGAGTTGTACCTACGTTAAAATATCATATAATTTATAGAATATACCGTTTTTTCTTATAAATCATTATTCATTGTGTAAAATACTACAAAAGATGTTTTTTTAGTTATTACTATGTACAATATTATTGAAATGACGTAATGAAGTACCTACCCAAATATACGATACGTTATTTTCAAACATGTTATAAACCTTCATTCGTGTATTGTAATATAGATATACATACGTATAATTATTCTGAAATATGAATTCAAAATAATATGTATCTACAGGTATTTTTTCATGAGGAAATATTTAAAAAAAATACAATTTTCGACGTTGTACTGTATATAGGTAAATATTTTGTCAAAGCGATTATATATTTTCATTATTTGCCATTTCTATATTGGGTATAATAATGTATTTAAAAAGGTATTATTCGGGACAAAAGTTTTGATACATAAAAAGTTATTTGTGTATAATTGTAAACATTTTTCATTCAATTATATTATCTTGGTAAGTAGGTATATTGTATATCACGTAGATATTTTTATTTAAAGTTTTTTTTTCAGAGCAAACTAGTGTCAAATACTATTATTATGATCAATATAACATAATAATTCGAATTTTTCTTTAACCATTGCGAGATACATAACCGATGAAAGACTTGATCGAACGAGTTTAAAATTATATTGTTTCTTCGTTTTTATGTTTTTAAGTCACGCGCGACTATCGCCAATAATATACGAACACTATGAATAATGATTTTAGGTAGGTTTAAGTGTATATTCCTTATCGCGGAAATTGTATTGCGCGTGTACATTTTGACACATTAAATAGTAATATAGTAAATTGCATCTAGAAGCCGCCAAACACCGATTTTACCTTGTAGCAACAGTAGATGCAGACACAAGTGGTTGACATAAGAAATTACTTTTAACTCCCTGAAATATTATCGCGAGGGATGAAAACGATAAAGTATATAAACACAAAACACCGACCACCGCGGCGTGTTCTTTTTGTTGCGGTAATAAATTGGTGTGAAAGACTCTGTTTGTTTAACTAAAAAAAAAAAAAAAAAAAAACTATATACATAATAAATAAAAAATAAAAACCCCCCGGATAATATTTATACACATTTTGTTTTTTGTTGTACGTTTTATTTTATTATATTTTTTTTCGAGGGAGAAGAAAAACCGTAAACAACACTCCGTCGGACATCGAATGCATATGATACCGGTTAATTTGGTCGGCACACCCTATAACTGTCAAGGTGGTAAAAATTATGGTTAAACGTACGCTTTTACCGAACCGTATATTTGTAGGTGGCAATAAATACTAGTACTATAATACTCCAAGTCTCTCAATTAGGCGCTACACACACACACGTATAAGCGCGTGCGTACGAACACGATTTTGGTTAGGGATGGGGACGAGAGGAATAAAATGGACGGGGACAACAGGATTTTTAAACGTTTTAATTTAGACCTATAGGGTCAGATAGTATATATGCCTTTGATCAGGTCCGCCCGCCCACCCGAGTTCCGATTGACTATCAGGGAACAATACGAAGACAATATAAATTTAGGAATGAGAAAATAAGTACGATACATTGGTTTACAGAGACCGTAGCCATCACGAAAAGCGTTTCTAAAGAAGGAATGCTTCAGCATTATTATTATGTATCCAGTTTAAAAATTACAAAATTTAATACTGAACAGAAATAATCATATACAAACAATATTAGTTCATTGTATTTATTTAATTTATTTTATATTATAATAATCTATTTCGTTGAATACGTTTAAGATATAACATGACCTGCAAGTTTAAGCTAAAGTTATAAGTTATAACAATAATCTGTCCTTATTACGCCGCGTTGACGATGACAAATAATAAAATTATTATTTATTAATACGTAAGTATTCATGGACTTAAAATAATCATTTTATCATACTTATTGTTTCTCTAGTTTTCAATGGGGCGCCGCTTTAATGCTCTTTGCATACACTTATATTTACAGTTATTTTATTACACTGTTCTAGTATTCAAATCTATATAAGGATTTCGTGATCTACTCTCCAGACTACTTCTTATATTGGAGCATACAGCACGCATGGGGTATTATTTTAAAGTTTCTCTTTTTTTATACACAAGCATTTTCTATTTTTACAAAACATATGCGAAACAAACAATAAATGGCTAAATTTATTTCTGTAAGAAAACTTATTTATTTCAATTTAACTAAGTTGTAATAATTGTTAAAAATAAAATAATACATGATACACTTTTTTAAATATAAGACATAAAAAAAGAAACGATTTATTCGTCAATCAGTATGTTTCTTGAGTTTTGTTAAAATAAATATTTTAAAAATTTAGTAGTTGACCTATAATAGAAACAACGAACAGCGATTCTGAAATATTTTGAGTATGTTTTCATATACTTTAACAGAAAACATTGTTGCTCCATAAAGTAAAAGCATCGAAAGAATTAAAAGGATATGATATACACGGTTAAATATACTAAGTAATATGCGACTAGAAGACCAATTTTTTTGAAAGGGAAAATCTAGCGCACTAGAAAACATAAAAAGAGTTAATAAAATTTACAATTTACGTTTATAGTTAAATATTAGATAAAAATTCATATATACGTTTTACAATAAACATTATGTTGGTTTTATGAATATGATAAAATAAAATAAAGAGAATTCCTAACATTTTATATTTTTATAAAATTGCCAGTTGCCCACTCCTCATATAAGTTAAACTCATATAAAGTATCAACATGTATAGGTAATTTTAATATTACTAGTAAAAAATTTAAAGTACAGAAAAAATTACATATAAACTATTATGACAGTATGCAGTTTTGATACAGGAGATACGACAATAGGACATAATATCACATATGTGTTGTACAATATTTATAATAGTTATTAATAATCCAGCGGAGACGCTAAAATATACGACGACGACGATAGGATGTAAATCACCGGGTGGTTTAGGTAATATTCTAGATGTGTAATAAAGACGTGAGAAATAATTGACGTCCTCCCATATACGTACAAATCGGCCGACCGGACAACAATATATTCATGCATTTTACTACCGACGCGCGATCAAGATTAAACGATAGAGCGAATAACTATGTGCTCGAAAAGCCGACTTGCTCGTTATATTATCTATTTATATTTATTTTTAGCAAATTGATTTCATTTTTACCAACGGATATAATATAGTGTCGAATTTCTACAACTTGTTCAGACATATTATGTTATCGTTATACTATATTACCTATGTCGATGTGTTATCTTATACATTAGATTCATACGTATATAGGTATTATTATATACCTGAATGTGTGCCCTTCACCATATATAATAGCGTCGATTGCTATTATAAGCACTATAATATTATAATGTAGCCGAATTATGATGGCCAAGTGTTACTAACTAGCGAAAAGTGTAAACGGACGTCCCCGTAATTTAGGTAAAACAAGTTTTTTTTTAAACACGTATTTATGTGTGTGTGTGTGTGTGTGGTTTTTTTTTATTATTATACTAAATTATTGAAACTTGTAGTAAATTATTTTTAAATAAATCTTATTAAAACATTTTTTCTCGTACCTGCAAACTAACGAAGACAAATTGTTATTACGTATATGATGTAATATAATATAATCTAACTATATATTAGTAGGTATATATTATACTACAAAAATCGAACCACTTAAAAAATCCGAATCGGTACACTACTACTTAATATTATATTTAATAAACAGTGAAAAGGGACATCTTGGAAAAATTAATTTTGATTACTGTCTTTGATAACTAGTTTTTAATTTTTTAGAAAAAAAAAACAGTGATTATAATAATAAATAACACAATTGCAGCTGTGCGTATAGTGCGTCACAATGATTGTGTATATTATAAACATTCATTTTATAACATACAAATGGTATGATGTAAAGCACGTGAACCTGCAATGAATATATAATTATTATGTTATACTATACAGAGTGATTCACACCTAGCATGCTCACCCCTATCTTGTATTAAATAATGAATTTATTCAAATTCTGATTATATACTTATTAAAGACCATATTTTCAATTTCTTGAGATTTGTTTGTACTATTTAAAGAGTATCCTGTGTTGATACAAACTTCTGTTTTTCTTATGAGAACCCTTTCTTTTATCTATAAATTATTTAGTGGATAATATTATTGAAAATATTACTGTGCCTAATTCAGAATTTCAACAAGTAATTTTTAATTCTTAAAATATTTATACTAAGTATAAAAGTCCTTAAAAATGGTTTTACAAACATATAAAATATATGAAAAATTGGTATAGTGTAATTATAATTGGATTATTTAAAACAATTTATAAATGTTAATAGAATAATATTAATTACTAAAATGTTCAACTCACCATAGCCCCATGACTTCTAAACCCATTATTATGAACCTATTATGGTACACAAAATTAAAAAAATCAAAAACTATTTGTTTGATTTTTGATTTTAATATGAGTTTTCAGAAAAATTACTTATTGAATAATTTACAGTCGAAAAATGGAGTTCTAATTTGAAAAATTGAAGTTTGTTTCTCTATACAGATACTTCTTAAGTCGTACAAAAATGTTCACAAATTTGAGAATATGGTTTTTAACTGGGTACATACTTGAAAATTTCAAAAATAGGATTTTAGATAACTATATTGTTGAAGAAAAAGAGGTGGCGATCATGCTTGGTGAATCATCTTGTATATGTGTACGGGCGACCAAGCAACATTATAGAAAATATAATACCTATACACAAAATATAGTCCCATATAATATAATGAAAAGATTACGCGCACTTCGTGATTATTATATAAACCGAATTCATTGATATGCATATAATTTATACACATAAAAGCAGTGTATTGTGTCCACCGAGCATATAATGTGATATTATCATTAAGATACAATTGAGATGTTATCAGAGAATGATGAGTGAAATATAGACGAAATAAAAAAAAAACAATTTACATCTATTACATTCATGTTTACAGGGTGTATCGTCGTGTTTGTCTGCATCAATGACTTTATTTTTGCCTATTATAATATTTTTTTTAAAAATATGGTTTTGATAACAAAAATAAATTCCGTATTACATCAGACTGTTACGAATTCATGGTATAAAATCGTTTTACTCAAACTTGAAGTAAAGAGATAAATAGATGCACACTAGTATATATTATAACAATTATGTATTATAGTGAGATATAACCGGCCAGTATGTACCCACCCAAGGAGTCGATGAAAACCAAAACTGCTGGGAACCCTGTATACATACATATATTATACACGATAAACTGATAAAGAAAAAAAATATTCGCAATATATAGTTTCTTAGATCTATCGGAGTAGCGCTCGAAATTATATTTGATGTGTGTGTAGTGTGTGTACTTACACACACATATTATACATTAAAATATAAACAATACCTACGTGTGATGCAAGTGTTGTTCGTTTATTGTAATATTATAATCAACACAGCTAAAATACTATGATAGTAAAATGTGTCACGTGCATTATAAACGTTGCACAATGCACAGGAAGCGTTTCCACAAATTCCGTTTGGCGAATCCGAGACGACTGCGACATCGGTTTCATATGTGATTCGTATTATTGTTTCACTGAGTTCAACGTCCGTACGCATATCACTAATTATAACAATGATCGGCCGCAGCATCAGCCACCACTTGCTCCGGTACATACGAGTATACGATGTTAACCCATTGATTGTGTTATAACCCAACTTGGATTAACTGTTCCCAATTAAATTACGTAACGAAATATGCGTGTACAGTGTGACGGATAAGTTAAAAATAATTAAAAAGAAACCGATTTTTTTATTCTTAAGGCGCAGGCAGGTGAGAGAGACACATTATGTCGCAATGGTTTCTTTTATTTGTTTATGTGTAACCGTATCGCGTCTGCACCAAAGAAAATTGTTTGTTTTTTAAACATTTTTAAACGATAGTATTATATAATATTGAATAGTTAGTTAATAATGATTTAATATAATATTATTAATATTTTGTATAAAACAGCGCAGGAAAAATAAATGATAACATTAAAATTTCATATTCATGCGTATATAGTGCAACGCAACACCGCAGTTTTCGTACCTATACAACCGTCGGTTAGCTATAGGCTAAGATTTATACATCATTAGAAAGTAAAACAAAACCAAAATACTTTTAAATGATTAATCGAATAATCGATTAATCTCTTGAATTAGAAACCGACAGAGAAAATGCCCCGCTACAAAAACAATTAGTGAATAATATCGATTATAGTTATATACTACTTATATCGATAGCAATCGAGTGACAACACGCTTAGTTGTACCTACTTTTTACGATTGTTATATGTACCGCCGCGGCGTCGTTGTGATCTTGACGCAATTATTAGACGATCGAATAACGCGTAATAACTAATAACCAATAATTATGAACAAATAATAACAATAATTTACCGAACTGAGTTTCAAAATAATGCAGGTAACACGCATAGTAAATATTTATCAAATATTCTTATAATACTCGTATCTAGTATACACCTATTATTCTTATATAGATAATCCTACGCGTAAATTATACATTTTCATATTTTCAAAACGATTACTTTATGCCATAATATACACATATTAATTTCGAATTACACGAACAAATTATAAATCATACATATTATATCTTATTAAAATAAATGCCCAAATATTTTCACCGTAATTTTATTAACGCCAGCTTAAATATATGTGTACATATATATTTATATTTATTATATCTCCGCACATACTCTAAATTCCAACAGGTGAATATTACAATTTGTTCTTCGCATAATGTATATTATGATAAACCAGTCTAGAACAGTTCATTGAAATATTTAAATTTAATTAAACTAAAATTATTAATAACGGGTAGTCAGGATACAATTTACAATTGATTTGCCGTTAAGAAGTTGCAATTTTTTTTAATAAAAAAAAAAAAAAAAAATTCCAATCAATTTAAAACTAAAATACAACTACTGACATTAATTTACGCTCATAAACAATATACCCATAATATAGTATATATATATACAACACGCGAAACCATAGTAAAATATTATATTGACGCATTCACAAATTAAAATGTATAACATTTTAAATAACTTTAATAGCTCATGGCACATTCTGATACTTTGGGATATTGGACAACATATTATGTTATAAATTATAATATATACACTGATCGAATCTCAAAATATTATGTAGGCGTTAAAATTATTTTTTTTTATAAATGTAGGTATCTACTTATATAACTAATTTTTTTCAAACTTTATAAAATTATTAAGTATATATTATGAAAAAAAACCCCTGAAACGTTTAATCTGTCAAAATACCACATTATATACATACACCAGTTGCGTGCTATCAAATATAATTTTGTTTATTTCAAGACGTGCATCCTAATATACTTAACCAGAATGCAAATTATATATTTTTGGACACGTTATGTTTCTTGTGTTTGATTTATACTGATTTTCATTCGAAATGAAGTTCTACAACTGTTCACTAAGATTAACTAGATATAAAATACACGGATTTTGTGTAAGGTGTAGGTTAAATCATTGTCATACACACATATTTTCGCTAAACATAGCACATTAAGAATGAACGTCATCCTAGTTACGTAATATATGCACGTGTAAAGGCCCACGCGAAAGTATAGGTACACGCGTACACGCATCGACATTATTGAATTTTATATATCAATACACTGTGTGGAACTTACTAAATTTATTGTGTATAAATAAAACTTGTAATAGATACCTATTTTTGTTTACGTAAAAACAAATAAAAGCGAGATCACAATCAAAAATAAAAAAATCAACAAAATCGATCTAATCTAAAATACTGTATAGTCGTGTAACGTTCTATAAACATCTCCGAGGCTTTGAAAATCAAATATTGCGCATAATACACGGTCAAAAGACACTATACATAACCACACAACGTATATCCAAACTATATTCTGCAATATACAAACTATTATAAGAATATAACGTCTCAGGCACGTTATAGTACGTACGAGTATGTACGACATACTAGTACGATGTACATTGCATTTACATTATATACTTAACTATAATAATATGGTGTTTGATATGATAAAAAATCACTGCTACAAGCAATGATGCGACTATAGCAGTATAGTATAGAGAACATAATTGTCACAAGTAGGTTGTAAAGCTGCTCGATAAGATATTGTATAGAAAACACGCACACGCGTGATCGCGGATTGTACCGCGGCGTTGAGATATTATGCCTGTTATTTATAAGGTATATAATGTTATATCGCTTTATCATCGTTATTTAATAATAACGAAAAATATGATAGTTCGATAAACGAACGCAATTATTACAAGACGCGGTTACCTTTTTGTTTTGAAAGATTTAAGATTATACTAAACAGATGCACATATCGATACAATGTGGCACGATTGCGTCACTGTTTAAGTCGAGGTCGTGTTTTGATATTATCATAGATATTATGAAAAATTCTATCATGATAAAATAAATATAATAATTTTCTATAATATGCGTGATTGTCTTACCGAACCATAAAGTAAGCCACATGCGTCCATGCACAAGTACATACAAGTTGCTACGCCTTGGATGTTTAGCTGCCCCATGTTCACCGAAGTTCTTTGCAGGATAACTGAAAAAATAATAGACGAAATGTTCATAAATTCATAGTATAAGCACGTATATAAGATAGAAGTAAGTATAATAATATGTGGCAAAGACAGCGTGTATTATATAATATAATAAATTCACTATTAAATAGTGCGTATATTATATACCACCTGGGCGCCTCGCGCTCATACTTATTTGCATATGTGTGACACGTTCCATTGTTAAATAAAAAAGTTTTAGCATATAGATCTTATTACATTATAGAAATTATTATAGCGATTACATAGAATGACGATTAAAGTACGGTGATATACATGCGTTATAATAACAATCACATAATGGTATGGCGCCAATATATACATTTTAATTTTCCGACGATCTAGCGTATAATATTTAAGTATTATCAAAATTCCAATATATCACGTACTCAATTCCGAATTAGGTACTCGTATATATTATAATAATTGAAAGCGTTCATCGATTATAAAGTAGTTACATGCACAGTGGATTTTTTTTTTTTTTTGATAGAACAGAGTTACTATCAATATACATCTATATTGTGGTAAAGTAGTGTACAATACATTTGTATATTGTGATCGCATCTTCGTAGTGATCAACATCACGATAACGCCATATAATAATCCACAATTAATACATTTTAAGTCTATCGATTTTAAACTATAAATATAATTTAAGACCATCGATTTTAAACCATAAATACTATATGATGGACTTAACTAAATACCTATGCCATAAAATAATAAATAGGACAGGTTATAAACGCCCATAATTAGTATTTTCTAAATAATTATTACTAGTGCGCTGATAAATTGAGGGTATATTATTCTGAAAATGCATACATTTTTATCGTATAAACTATAAAGAATATAATAAAATACATGTATAACAGCAGTAATAAGTAAGTTATATCTTGAATCCGTGACGTTTATGCCATTCCATTAGCTATAATATCGTAGATTATAATGCTAAAATGTACCTTTATATGTATAAATATTTTAGTTAAAATATAAAAAATATATACTTCTTTATGGTAGACATATTTTAAGCTTTTTAATGATTCATGGAAAATATTTATTTTACAATGAATGACAGAGAGTTAAAAAAACAACATTATACATACTACTATATCTGTAGATAGTATGTGTATTAGAACTCGTGGCAGCTTAAGGCGAACTAACTCAAGATCATATTTAATATATTATTTTAACATAATAAAATTTAACAATAAATGTACCAATAATAACCTAGCTATGTGTAAGACATGAAAACATCTTTCACTCGCTTTGCCGTCGGTTTGTAAAAAAAAAAAAATTAAAATAAATACATAATAATTGAGATTATCGTAAACATTTATATATGGTGACCAAATGAGTCCCTACAATAGTTTTATATAATATTGCAGTTGTTAAAACCTGATATTAGACAGCAAAATCGTTTTTTCACTAGTCTAAAACGTGAACCTCATAAACATATTTCACTATACGTAAATGAGTACATTAATAGAGAGGAGACCATGTTAAGGCTAACGAGTCGAATAGCTATTATTATTATTGTTATTATATAAGTTTCTAACAACGATCCATATAAAAATAATATTATAGTAATAATATTATTATTATTTTTATTATCATAGATGTAACCGAAAACGTATATTATAGCAGGGGGCGGATGACGGTTGCATTTAAAGCATGCGACTCATAAGAATAATAACTGTCGGGGTAAAAAGGAGGCGCCTGTTCGAAATCGATTAGAATATTAAATGCAGATAATATTATTATGTATAGTTGCCGGTGAGAAAACAGTACCATAAGGTTTCTGTGTAGCAACCGGTTCATCAGTATGTATATAATATATGTATTATGGTGTGTATACAAGAACATATTTATATATGTGACTCCTAAGCTCATTAACACAAATTTGAATTTAAAGGGAAAATAATAAAACACTTATCCTTATCTGAACCCCGAAGTATTGTTCCGATCTCGAGTGGGATTCAGGAATTTTATACTCAAATTGACACCAGCTATTATATTATGTAGATACAGACCAACACCGCCCCACACCAAACACTGGCTGTGATTAAAAAACACACACACATATTATTATAAAGATACGCCATGCACGATTCAGCTTAAATTTTTATATCCAAAAACAAACTTTATGTGTGTCCCGTCACTGCGAACAAAAACGCGTGTTTATTTAATTTTTTTTTATTTCAGTTATATCACCCTGTGAGAGTATTTTACGATTATGACCGAATTACACGGGCTTTCAAGAAAATAATAGAAAACTATAGAGGCGTCTAAAAAGTGAAATTTCCGAAAGCATTGTATTCGTGTACCTATATCGTTTTATGACCTTTATCCCAATAGATGCGTTTCCAGCGTAGCGGGCGGAATTGCTTCTCCGTAAACCAACGGATTTATATATTATATCAAAGCACGTAATATATAAGAATAAGATGGGTACATAATATTATACCGTCGACAAATAACGCCGTGTATATGTGTATACGTATGCCTATCGTTTGTGTATAATGCGGCGCGTTTTTCATTTCCACACAATACGCCCGATGAGTTGATACGTTAAGACCACGTCCATTTATTATAATGTTATGTTCTCCCCTTATTTGAAAAATTTCCGGTCATAACGACTTTAAGCGACGCTTTCCCGGCGATGTAGATTCCGCACACAATAGTGTTACGTACACACCGTATAGGAATTTAATAGTATAGTGTCGTGGTATGCGTGTATAAATGGAAGCATTCGAAAATTTAAACGAATAATAAATATATCATCGTATTATCACGTTCTACATAAGGGTAATCCGTTCAAATCCGATCTAAAATAATAATTATGACTAATGATTCTAAAGTATGCTTTTTTCAGGCTGAATACACTATATAGTGATACAATTATAATTTTAAAAGCACCACACATATTTCACACTGATGTCGTTTTCACACGCAAGAGCGCGCGTGCGTAACCATTTTTTAAACTCGTCCTCGTTGACAATATATATTTATACAAGTAGATACCATGAAATCCTTAAGGTTTTCATGTAGAAAACGTAGAAAATCTCTCCAACAGCTATTTTGTACGTATTGAAAGTGCTATATTGTGTAAAATTCTACTAACGAATCGTCCTATTAGAAAAAAGGTTTTTAAAGAACAGCTAATCTTAATGTCTTGTGAACTAGTTAAGTATTTTACAAATAAATGATACATAAACTTGAAAATAAAGAGCATTAATAAAATTCCTTCGTTTAAACTAGAAACAAAATGTTTTACTTCGAAGAAAACAAGTTACGATACCATTAAACACATTAAATTATTTTTTAGAGTAGATAAAAACGTTTTAATATTTAATTACTAAAACGTTACATTTCAAGTCGAATAATGTATACGTTCCTCCACCTCACCTACTTTCATTTAAGAGGACACCACACCCGTATATGTTGTCTCCGTTATACAAACGTACAGTATGGTAAATTTTTGTTTGGCAGAACCAATTTTAGCTTTAATACTAAAGTGAATTGACCTATTAATAAGTTTAAAGGTAAAAATATTATCTGTGTTTTTGCGTTTATTTTTATGATATTTCAACTATTAATTGAACTAAGATAATTTTTATGTTGTGATATTGTACCATACATCCTCTTATAGCTATAATTTCTTCACACGCATTATTTTCAATTTTTATCGGATTTTATAAACAATCGTTTTAAGTTAAACATATTTAAACTAATGGAGTCATTTTTCAGTATCTGAAAGTTTTTTACTCTATTTTAGAATATGACACGATAAATATGTTTTACAACCATTTTTAATGCTATGCACAATGAACACATATCTAAGACTATAAAATAAATCATTCAACTACTCGTTATAATCAAATAATTTTATGATAAACCTAAACAAAGAGGTATAGGATAAAAACGAAATATTCAATTCTTAGTATACATTTGAATAAACGTATAAGCAATCAATTTTAAAAAATAAATTAAACTTATAAGTTATATCATTGATTATAAATACTATAATAATATATAATCAATGACTTTATATTATATTAATACATAATATTTAATAATAACATAAGTTGTTATGATTATGGTCCTTGTGACGGAGAGGTTTGAACATGACGTTATATAAATATAACATATTGATTCAAGCAATTTGTGTGGATCTATCATTAAGAAAATGTAGACTATTTTAAGATTTAGAACTGACAAAATGTATTTAAAGATCAAATAAAATTTTTGGCCAAAATATTAATAATATTATTATTATGATGGTATGAAAAGTTTAATATCCTTTGGTGCAAAAAAAAAGTATTGCACTCATTTTATTTAGGTTTAACCTGAATGATAAATTTTTGAAAATTCGCTTAAAACATGGTGGTATATATATTACCGGCAAAGTATACAATTTGGGCGTTTTATACAATATCCAGACATTATATAAAATGGCCTTTGTATATTGGACAATATAGATAATATTATAATATTTAATAGTAAAGTATTTTAAAAATATAATGAATAATATATATTTATCGTCAATATCAAATAGAGAGACAGCACGGAAATTTCCCAATTTGGTTAAAAAAATATTATATTTTCTAATAATATAAATATTATAGTACAAAATATATATTATCTATATTGCCCAATATACGAAGGCCATTTAATATAACGCACGGGCATTGTATAAAACGATCAAATTGTATACTTTGCCCGTAACATAAATAGAGATAAAAAAAATTAAATAGTAAAAAAATATATAATAATTATCAATTGTTGACAGGATCTAAAGCTAAATAAACATTGTGCTTGAAAAAATTTCTTGACATAAAAACAACAATATGGTTAGCGATTTGGTTCGTTACAGTGAAAGAGATCCGGGGTAAAAAAAAATGCGGAACTAGAGTAATTATTATTATAAAATGGAACGTAGAATAGATTAATTAATCTTGTGCAGTGATTATTTATATTAAAACCAATCATTAAAATTCATTCTAAGTAATCAATAAAGCCGTTTAATACATCGAGTATACAAGATCAAGGTATCAACTATCAGCAACTTTCCTTCTCAAATACTCAATAATTCACATGATGTCATTCTCAGTTGGGAAAATGGCGAACTAGCTAACCACACTAGGCGCCGTATCCACGTATAAAAATTGGTTAATACTCGTCGTTAGATTTATCACGATTAATCATTAACAAAATTGTCTCAAATAAAAATTATTGTACAATGTTATATTATCTCGTTTTACATTTTAATATTATTCGATATCTAATCTATAATAATGATCGATAAAATGATATCTAAAATATTTTCCCCGAGCACTTGATGATCAAAAACCTATTTTAAATCTTACATTTGTATTTATCATTCTACAGTGAGTATAGACGTTCGCAGTTTCATAGTAGGTGCAGTAAAGACTTTTACCTACCCATTTTTTCACACAAACTGCCCACAGGTCACTTAATTATAATACATTCCACTAATTCATTGGTTCAATGCTATTGACAACTTACTATGGTTCAAATTTAAATTATATAGGCACATACTGTAATATTATTTTTGCACAACACTTTAAAAATTATTTTACATTTCATTTATAGATTATGATGGTTTGTTGAATCATAAAATAAAATGTTTTTGATTTACAGTGTAATTATTGAAATGCAATTAACCACATGACTACAAACTTCTAACTAAATTGTAAACTTCACAATCTATAGAGAAAATGATCTTTATAATATGTCTTGATCAGTCCTGGTCATGTGCAACAAACGCACGTCTATGATAACGAGAATCGTGAGTCTTTTGTTACTGGTATATCATAATTCATAGTAATATTATAGTCTGCCGTGCCAAAAAACAAAATGTCATAAATTTTTCTCAAAAACTGTTTAGGACTGGTACGAAACAATACATAGTTTAGATTAAAATATTTGAAATATAAAACTCCAAGTCTAATAACGTATTCGAACTGTACACAATATATTATAATATTGTTATAATATGTATAATGTATAGACTCTAAACAACAGTTCGAATTAAAAAGAAACTATAACATCATTACAGCCCGCTTTGTCTAAATTACGATATGCCAAGATTCATGGGCGGGAAGTATAATAACGAGGCGTAGTAATCCCGACGTTTCACCGATCAGAAATCTTCGATCATCTGTAGCTAATGAGATTTGATCGTGACAACGGCGTTACGTATGAAATTAGTAAATAACGAAACGCCTTCGGTTCGTCTTTTAATCGGTGTGGCTAACCCTATATATCACTCTCACGCATATGATATGTAGTGGTATAAATAAGTAATATACAATAATATTAATATGTTATTAAGTACGCGGATTCGTTTACCGCAGACCACGAGGCTCGGATGTTATTATAATATTACGTTAGTATGACGAGAAAGTATACACAATGTACAGTCGGTCGGGCTACCCCACGCATATGGAGAAAAAGGGAGAAAAAAAAACGTCTAAACAGTCGCGTTAATAAATCGTCAATAATTAATTTATATTATACACGCGTACAAACTTAAATGCAATATATCACACCGGTAATAAAATTATGTCCATGTCGTATTATTATTATTATTATTATTATTACCATTATTGTTATTATAAGCACGGAGTACGCGTTTAATGTTTATTTCAAGTCGTTTTCCACCGGTCGGCGCGTGGACACGCAAACGTACCCCGCTGTAACCCGTTAACATTGTGCTCGGACTCAACGGTACAGGGTGTGCAACACCACATCTGTTCTAGCCGATGATTTGTTTATAAACTATTATTTTTTTTTGAAAATCATTATTGTAAGGAATCACATTTTAAGTATTTTTGGGATTGCCATAACTCGAAATAAGATAATTACAAATGTCACTATACATAGATATGTATAGATAAATACTTCAAAAGTATAAAATCAGTAATTTCCATCAACAGCGTTCACTTCACGTACAGATCGTATAAACATTATATCTTTTATAATAGTTGTTTAGCTTTAATTAATATAAATAATTAAAAAAATAATTATCGTTGTGCGATTTTAAATTCACAAGCTGTCGGTGTTCAAGAAAATTTAGAAAACTCAATTCCCGTAATGCCTCATGTATACAATGTTGAACAATGTGACGGGAATGTATATGTTTCCCAGATCGAATCGGTCAAGTTACACCCTGTATAATGGATACACGGATTGGCTGGTTACTCGTATTATTTATACGCGTATTGCCTATATAGTTTAACGATCGTATACCGGTCATACGGTTATGCCACACGGTATATACCTTTACGAGGGTGGTAAACCGCACCGGAGCCGAGTCGCGACAACGATTGCGGCACGCGGCGGAGACGTATATACGCGCCAGTGGGATATCAATTAATTAATGACGTTTATACAGTCAATCGTTTGTTACTTGCGCAACGACCAACCGCGGCGCGTTTGCCCATTATACTGAGGGTCCCCCCAGTAAGAGATATTATAATAATAATAATAGCAATTTAAGTAATATAAACGAAGTTTATGACGCGTGACGTTCGGATCGTTTCAATTAGGCGCTCGACCACCGCGCGGCGGATCGTCGCAGTGGCGCTGGCAGCGGAATCGTCTCCGTGCGTACTAGACTGTACCTAAATATTTTATTGATAGGTATTTTAGGTTCACATTTACCTACCCGTGTGGTACATCATAATAAATAATAACGCTTATTACCGTTTAACTCGAGTAACAGACTGTAATAAGACAATGACAAATAGGAAATTGCAGTAGGTATACGAAAAAAAAAATCGATTTAAGAAAAAAAAACAACAAAAATATACCGACGCCGTGATTTAGGCGCGATGCAGTATTGTATTATTTCTTATCGTTATAAAGTATATAATAATATATGATAATATTGCTACTACTAGTACTACCGCGGTAACTGATTGATCGGCCACTACCCACTGTGTAATCGTTGATTTTTAAAATAGATTTATTTATAAGTTTATTCGGATGCAGAATGATGTATTGGATTAAGGTTATATTTTTAGTTAATACATTACATAATATTTTAATACTATAGGTATGTTCAAATATACTTTAATCGTGTTATGAAAATACAAACCCTAAATTTTTAAGAATAAAGCGAACCGAACTATTCAAATTTAATATCAAATCCGAATCGAACTTTAAAAAAAATTATATATGAATGGTATATCAATAATTTATTAATAATAAAATATAAACCAGGTTAAAAGTTAAACTGTGCAATAAATATATAGGTAGATATCTACATCTTATTATAAAATATAAAATATTGCAATTAATAATTATACATAATATACTAGTAGTCGTATACGCGTAAAGTACAATATATAAATATAAAATATACGCTTTACGATATCGGATGTTTTTTGTCGGGTCAGTAAACCGATAAAAATATTTTTTAGTAGAATAGTAAAAGCTATTTTTTTTTACTCCCGCGACTGATATCCTACGAAATAAAATCATACGGATTCCATTCAATTCCAATGACCCATTCGCATAGTAAACAAACCAGCAAAGTAAAAACGAACGGAAATATTTTCTGCCAGTTTCAATTGGATATAATATTATTATTAATATCTTTTATCACGACGTGCGTTGCTGTAGTTAAACGCAATAATATTATTATATCATAATTATAGTGCGCATTACTTCAAACGGCTCTGTAACAAAAAGCGAACCGCAACAGGTTCCGCAAGGTGCGTACGTGATTCCTATATTATTATATCCTATAGCTGGTGCGGAAATCGCATTGCAAATTTCTTTGATACAAAATTGTTTATTTTCAAAAAAAATCCTCACTAGCTAGGTGTGTAGTCCGACGTTTTCTATTAGTGGGACGAAAATCTAATATTTATACAAATGACAAATTTTTAGAAAAAAAATTTGTTTAATAATGACAACACAATATAATATTAATGTAATAAAGTTTGTCTTTAAGCGCACGAGTGTTTAAAAAATAACCTTGACTTAATTTCAATATCGTTTCCGACAAACCTCTTCCCACTAATATACACATAGGTTACATGCACATGTTTATACATTAGGTATTATATTACTATATAAATTAAATGTAATTTTCGCCAACACAAATTACAAATTACGATAATATTATAGTTTCGTTGCAGAGACTAATTGATTTTTAATTGTATTAGGTAGGTATTAGAGTAAAATTTCTCACGTATAGGTGTTTCCTATCTTTATTATCAAGGTAGAATTCATATGTTTTAATGTTTCTATAAAACTTTAGAGTTACTACAATAATGTATAAAGTAGTTATGACAGTAAATCTAAAACGAGTTGGATATAGCCTAATATAATGTTATAATCTATATGGTCAATTCACCTTATATCTTTATACAACCCTTCTATGTAGTAATTATTTAGTAAGGTTAGTTTAATTTAGTACATTAGAAGAAAACAATATAGACGCTGATCAGGAAGACATTAATACTCAAGGTTTGATTAAGCCACGCTTCCTAAGATTTTGATTTTTATTCGTTCTGTGGTTCTTTTTTTTTTCGTTCCGGGGAAACTATACTGATATGAAAAAAATAATAATAGGAGTATCAACTTGAATGAATATCCAATTCCGAAAGAGCTACTTGAAATATTTTAAACACTTTATATAATTCGCTTATCAAAAATAAAACAATAATGCTTACAGAAAAAAAAATGCATTACAAATCAATTACATATTTAGTAGAATCAGAAATGAATAGTTTTTAAAATAATATTAAATTACAAATAATAAAAAAAAATGCCTAATAATTGAACGCAGAGAACTAGTTGAAGACCTTGGAATTTATTGTGCTTGTATATGAACTATAATCTATCATGAAATCTAAAAAAGACATTTTGATAAAACCAAAAACAATTGGTTTTATTTATAACACAGATGCTTGAAATCGTATTCGAGATATATACCTATGGAACTATACACTACTAGATCACGTGAGTATATTTCAAGTGTAAATAATTAAATAGTTCGACTCGTTGAAAATGTGTATTGAAGAATATTGTTACTACACACGCTTATATACTAATATACAGAACATAATCCGAGAATAGTATAGTGTATTAATGTGAATAGATTATTTCTTACAATCAATTAATAAAATATATATAATTTATAGCATTGATATTTCGCATAAGCATGCTTTTATAATTACATTCAATAATAATTCTACTATCATCGTCATTAAATTATCCAGGTTAAGTAACGTTAATATAATTATGGAAATAATATCATTACCATAGTAATATTGAACTCCACTTATGTTAAAAAATAAATAGAAATAGGTGTCGGTATGCTGTGTAATAGGTTTTGAATTTTGAGTGTCATGGTGTTGTTTAATAAATGACGTATTTAATTCGAATTTAATGATAAACCACTTCATACAATAACCAATTCTGAGCGAAAACGATGTCACTGTATCGCGCTTTATTTCTAAGGATATTTTGTTAATTTATTCTTCTATTAGAAATAGGTAAGTAAAACTAATTTTTAACAAAAATATCGTATATATTATGATATATTAATTATTATAATTACGTATTTAATAACTATTTTACAATATAATATCATATAATAAATTAATATTATTGCAATTACTTAAAAATATAAGTTAATATATTGTAGAATAGTTTTAATAAGCAATCATGGTATAAATAGCTTAAAATTTGTATAAATGTTACTATATATAGAAAAAAAATATAATTTATGCGTAATACCAACAATTTAATCCTTGCAACTAAAGTTATTTAAATTACAATAAATAACTAAAATTGTTATTTTGGGTTTGAATATTCTGAAATTTTGTAATAATGTTATAAACTTCGAATGCTCGTAAAAAAATAATGTGTTTTAAACTAAACTTTTGGAATATAGCTAAAAATATTATAAATGCTTAACTACAAAACAGATTGCAAATTGTAGTGATTTTAATATATTTTATAAATATAATATAACAATAACGCTTATAAAAAAAATTGTGTCTACAATACTGTTGATACTTTAATTAACATTATACTAAATTTTAAATAAATTTGGTGTTTAGTATATTCAGTATTGCTACTTATACCTTTATAATCATATACCAATAAGCACCAAAAATATTATAGTGAAACGAATTTTTGATTAAAAATTTATTGCATCAACATATTATCAAATATAAATTAAATTTAACGATGACTAGTATTAAAAAAATACAACAAAAATCAGACGTATTAAATAAAACATATTTTATGGTCAATAAAAAATGTATATAAAACGATCAAGAGCCCCCACAGTAAACGTACGTAAATATAATATATGTGGTATATATATACTTAATTGCGTGTATTTTGGAAGTCTATTTCAATTTTGTTAGTCGTAAAAGATTTTTAGAATAGCTTCTGCTCATGATTGTTTAATAAAAATTTAATGACATGAATATCAAAATTTGACGACTTTAAATACTACGAATAAAGCTTTACGATCGTCTTAATTGAATAAATATTGTTTCAAATAAAATCGTTAATCAAAATTGTATTTCTTTGAATGAAATTACTGTTTTACTAGGTATTGTTGGTAAATAATATGTACATAATGTTTATAATTTTTAAATATCTATGACGATAACACTGTACGCAAGATTTTGTGTTCTATATTAATATATTATGTAAACATTAATTTTCGATCACCGTATATCGCACATAAATAATACAGACGTATAGTGACACACGTGCAAGATGACAATTTTATGTTCGTTGGTCCAAAATGTATTTGCATTTCTTTTACTTTTATATATTTATATAATGCATAGGTATAAGTAGATATTTACGATGATTTAACCGCGTAACTATCACTTTGGACTAAATCGCATTACTTTTACAATTGTATTTATTGTACACATTTCCATTTCCGATGTAACAAATGAAAAAAATGGTATATTCTTATTTTCGGTCAAACTAAAAAAATTAAAATATAAAATAAAATTTACTTTTTAAAATTATTTATAATTATAAAAAATTATGTGTTCAAAACAATAAAAAAAAATAATAAATATATACCAGTAAACACTCATAATACAAACGTGACTTATACATTCTACTACACCCCACGATCGCTCCTTATAGCTACTGCAAAATTTCCATTTCAACGAGCAACAAAAGAAATCCGTATTGTATAGAAATATCCGTTAAACAGAATTAAATAAATTTCGTTCTAATTTGGTTATGGTTCAGAAAAAAATTATTTACCTAAATAGAATATGTCGTTAAATGGAAGTTTCCATATATTACACCAATGTTCATTTTATAGGACGCGAAAATAACCCACAACGCGGTACGAATGAACAATATTATTATTCTCAAGAACGTCAAGACGTGTCTTCGCCTCAGACCATAGTGTATAATATATGTATACCTACCTACACTATACCACGTGCGCAAGTATTATATTACTGTACTGTTGTATTATATGCGATTTATCAATTCGCTTCCGATTCATTAAACATGTATTATTGAAACGTAATCGCGAACCGGGCACACAGGTGATACCCACTATATATTATATTATGTATATTACAATATTATATAAACCATTCGAACACTTCATCGGCGTAAGAACACCGTATATTATTTTAGGCGACAGCGACGACTCAATCGAGTGGCCCCGAACCGGTTTTCCCGACATTTGCGGTCCCACGTGTGTCCAATCTCATAGTATGCGTGCGGTCCATTACGTGCGGATAGTTATGGTCCAGTCGTATTATGTGTTTAATAAATAATAATAATAATAATAACATCGTATGGTACTTATGTCCGCGAAATATATCCGATTTCCGTCGATCTATTATTATATGTTTTTATTATGTATACATAGTATAGCCACATACGAGTATAAGTATTATACGCATAAGTTTACAAGTTCTTCGAATAGTTTCCAACCATTTTTCTCGGGTAGCGCGAACATTGCCGTACCTATCGGATGTCCGCTGAGCTAACGCATACACCTAATCATCTACTATACTATCGTAACATTGTACGACTAGTCATTACTAATAATTATAGTAGATATAATATTATAATAAATGTATATATGACATAGATATTTACTTAGTACTACATATTATATAGCATTTAAATTCCCGTGTGCGGTATCTCGTGTATAATAATAACATGGTAATATGCACCGTTAATATATACTGCTGCACGTGCACATAATGTTCTATACGCATATCGATGCACACAAGCATATTTCAAACATAATAGGAAAAGGCTTCGTTCTCATATAATAATATTTATATAGTACATAATATTAATATCTATTAAATATAGATATGCGATATGAGTCTATCAAAACACCATCGCCGTACAGTATAGGTCTAGTATTATATACGTATAGTATACGCCAAACGGGTAACTTACGTTGTGGGAATTGAATCCGGTATCTCCTAAGAGGTCGAACTCTTGTAACATAATTAGTATATAGTCGCGTATACTGATCAGTGATCAGTTAGGTTCATGTGATATAGGTATATACAATATGTACAAATATGCAATGTACTACTTGTAGCCATGTAGGCATATAACTATTATAAATACCCGCAACGACCACATCGTACTTCGAATCGTGAATACAAATTAATATAACGTTGATGTCTTTACATGACATACATCGATACAAAATGAAGTACTATAAGTATAACTAAAATCTTTTAAAAAAATATGCGCAGTTTACACATTATATTATTATAGTATTTATATTTAAATACTTATTGGAAAATGTATAATTGTATATAATAATAATAATAAATTAAATACCTTTTCATTCAAATGTTTAATTATTTATTTAAAATATTCTTTAATTATTTTTAATTAGTATGAAGCTTATGGTGCACCTTAAAGTGACTAATCACTGATAACAGTGATAACTATAGATTATTTATGTCAATAATTTCTTTGGAAAGAACATAACATGTTTATTTCCTAACACACGCACGACATAAATACTGAATTGAGTTTCCCGCTCAGTAACGACTTCATGGTTTTTCGAACTTTATATAATATAATACATTGACTAATAATACGACTACTACAGACTACATACCTACTACAATAATATTTTACGTGCACTTCAGCTAGTGGCTTATAAAACTATGAAACAAAAAACACAATTTACGTATAACTTATAATACACATTAAATTAAGGACTTGCGAAGGTCCAGACCGATTGGATGTTTCTATATGATATGACTGTACATAACATAAAGCGTATCTATAATACATAGTTGTTGACAAGCAGTTGCAGGAACAATTATCCGTGGTTTAGTAGTAAACGAAGAGGAAGTCTTGACAGCGATACGAGTGCGCGCAAGTCCAAACGGACCCGCAGGGCGACACGCCAGATTGGAATATACCTACGAAACACACGATGAAATGAACCTATATTCGGTAACAACTAACGAGACAAATAATAAATATTAATAATAATAATAATAATAATAATAATGATAACGATAATAATAATAATAAGAAGAAGAAAAATTCCGAAGCGGGGAAAACGACCTCACAAGAAGTGACTAAGTTTCGGGTATATTATATTATGCGGCGTATATTATATATATACATAAGGAAATGTGACAGCCGTTACACTATATTATTATTATTGTACCTAACCTAAGCTACGAATACCGTTGCAGGCTGCATCTACGGGTCATTGTGGTTCCCGCGCATCATTGGCACCTAAAATATATATATTATATTATTATAATATATTATCCGACACGTCACCAATACACAAGACTACGTATACCACGGTGTTTTTGATGGCGATTGTGATGTATGAAATAATAATACGCGTGTGGTATGTGCCTCCGCGGTGTGCGCGAAAAGGACATATATTATTATTAATATACGTAAACGCTTCTTTTTTTTCTCCTCTGGGAATTTCAACCGCGGAGTACAGGAGTCGCGTCATTTCTTTTATTTTCTTTTGTTTCCTTTTCTTTTCATTCCCCGGCTTGTCAAAGAGACAAATCTGTTGGCGTTGTCGGGGAGGGTCCTACGGCCGCGGCGGACATTGTCCGGCGATATTTCGTATTATTATACATTATATTATTATAACGTAGACAGTATAGACTATAGGTATAGATACATATAAAGACGGTGGTCGCGCGAGGTTGAACGCATCACGCGGACACTCAAATCCCGCGGGAGACGAGACGACTGCGGCGAGCTCACCGCGTACACAATATCATAGCCGTCATATTATGCGTCGTACGCATTCTCGAGGAGAAGAAAATAATATAATATAAGTACACGTATCATATAAATACGGTATACAGAGGTACCTACTACACTATATAGGCGATATACGCCGACGCGGCAGACGTATGTCGGTGTGTATGTATTATTGTTGGCGGCGCGTGATCCGCTCAATGGGCTGCACGCTGCTGCGGTAATATCATATATGCGATGGTCTCACCGTTTCAGTTTCTCGTTTTACCGCCATTAATCTTGTAGATCATTTATTTCATTTTTCCCCTCTCTGTTTAATCGAGTACAAACGCACAATAATATTACTATATTTCGGTCTACTGTGTATAGCTATAGGTCTCACTTCGTCCTCGCGCCGCGTGTTTATAATAATATACAATATATTATCGTGTATAGTATACAGTTCGTACCAAACCCGTGTTACGCGTGTTGTATCAATATCTGCTATTAAATAATACGATATAGTAGTAGCGATATAATATCAGAGAAGGATTTGCACATTTGCCGCCCTTGGGTGATTTTGTGACTTTGGTTCGTCTATACGCGAATATTTTTTCGGTTTCTAAAGCTAAATCTAGAGACACCTTATATATCCGTTGTGTAGTTGGTAATTTGTACATATTTCCGGCTGTCTATGTGATTATTAATCAGTTTTTATTACATATAGTAATACTAGCAGCTAGTCGGTATAAGTTTAATTTTTTTTTACCTTTTTGTTTGTTGTATTCCCCACGGAATAAATTGTAAATATTGTCTTTTATAAAAATTAATAATAATAAAATCATCATAATGTAATTTTGTACGCTGTATATTTCCATACCGACTTAGATATTATATTAAACAACAACCTACAGTAGCCATGTTATACAAGCGAAAATGTATAAGTACATGCTAAATGTTTAAAATCATGAGGTATTACATTAACGGATATTTTGTATTTTTGTTATATTCATATTCCTAGTATTTCCACTTTTGTTTACTAATATTTCAAACAAACATACATAGATAACTATATATAAACATATTATAATGTATAGCTATTACAATCTATTATAACTTATAAATGTATAATAATTCTATATGTCCATATTTTTTTGCCACCATTCCACAAACCATAAGAAGGAATTATTTTTCTGTGTTATATGACTTGTATTTGAATAAATTATTGTAATTTTCAATATCTTATTTTCAAAAAGTAAAAACACCCTCGAAACTTTTTTCTGCGTACGTCCCCGCTTGAATACTTTGAAATATAAAATTAATCAATTATTAAATTATATGAAATATACACTATCCGTGGTAGAACATCATATTGATTGTTATGCTGAATACATTTTATGTTAACTATAGGTTCAATTTTAACAAATTCGTTTTGTCCTATACTGTCAATAATTACCAAATTATTCATATAGTTCTAGTAAGCTAAACATTTTTTTTATATAATTTGAATAGCAATTGTTCAATAATAATGTATATTTTAAATTATTATTACATTTAACATGCATGGTTTTGAAACACTACACATTCATTTTATTAAAAACACAAAGTTGAAAGTAAAATATATTAGTTACTTTATGAGTTAATATTGTTTAGGTTTATCTAACATGTAATCATTATAATCTACACCTAGTTGTATTATAAATGGTTTATAGTTCAGTCCTACACAGTTACTCAATAATTACTTAATACTTAGTTCAGAATATTTATAAAAACCAATAGTCAATAACTAACTTGGCAACTTGGCTAAAAAGAGGACCACGATGATAAGCACGGATTAGATACTTATAATAATCATAATAAAAATAAATGGACAATATCAGGCACTCGGAGAAGTATAACAGTTTAATTCAATAATAATCAAATACTTTTTGATAAAATACAAATTATATCGCGAACTCTCGTGGCAAATCCGGAGTATGCATAAATACACAGACTGACCATGGTAAACGCACTACACCACGCTCTCCCACGTTCTATGATTGGAGAGACACACCATCCCTCATTGCAGTGACGGCGGTATTTTATAATCATTGTATTTATGATGTCTCAGCTAATTCCCTACAGTTTTTATAATACTTTATTCGCTAATCCTATGTTGGCCAATAAATACGATCGTTGGTACTTTATATAGAATAGAGATAATTATTTATATTTTCGAATAGAAATCCCTATTTTTTACGCACACCCAATGATCAAGACAAAAAGAATAAAAGATCACCCGTATAATAATGTCTACACAACAGTAAGTATACAAATTTTATAACATAGAAGAATGATCCGTGCTTATGGAATTGTAGCAAAAAAATATGGACGCATAGACTTATTATAAACTTATAATGGGTAGTGATAGTTACAAATTATACCATGCTTATAGTTGATGTAATTTCATGATTTTAAATATTCAGCATGGACCTCTATACATTTTATCCTATATAACTTGTACTATGATAGTTTTATTATTATTATAATTACTATTCATAAAGTATAATATTTAAAATGTATCATGTAAGGAATACAATAAGCAAACTATAAAGATAAAACAAAATTGTAATTTTTTTCTTATTGAAACCTTAAATGCAAATAAAAAAAATTTCAACTGAAGAAAATTAAAACTTTGCGTAATTAAGTATATGTGTATAATATAAATATAAAATGTTCTGAAAATCATATTATATTATTAAAACCTTTTTTTAAAAACACAAATTATTTAGGATAATATGGGTGTTTTATGATAAAAGAATCGCAATTTGCTTATTAAATTTATACAGAAGACGTACGTGATTTTAAAATTTTATTCGCGTTGTGCTGGAGCGATTCTGTCCGACATGGCCCGCGACAAACCGGACGTCTGGGAATATTAATGAACCGCGTGGCGTTTCTAGAACGAATGATTTACGTTATATTCGGCTAGACACAGTGAATATCTTCTTCTTTTTTTTTTTTGTTTTTTTTTGATTTCTAACGCTTCGACCTTATCGCCCCTGCGCCGTGTTCGTAATCCGTTCCGTGTATACATTTCGATCGTAAATCTTTTATGCTAATAGTTGTCTGGTACTCTGGTACGGCGCGAACGGGCTCGCCGATCGATTATATGGCGGACAGAGAATAAATTACTTTTTAATTGATAAACACGTAAATACTATAATATACGGTGGTTGTATGTAACACCTATGTCGATCGGCACGATTTGCTTTACAGATATGGCGTGTATGACGGCCATCGTCAGTGTGTGTTCGTCAGACAATCGCACTCTTATCTGATATACGATTTGCATACACATTGTATTACAAATTGATATTATTTTATTACCATACGGCGCGGCATCTACTGTTGGACACAGTAAAACGATATTAAACTAAATGGATAAAAACATAGGTTACTAATTATCATGAAAATCTTCACGATAGGACATTATTACGCGCGGCGTCTATTATTAATAAAACGCTAAATTTATACTGTTTAGATATACGTAACATTCTCTGTTATTCAACTCGTTTCACACGTATTATAATATTAATTTTTCACTCACTGCAAACACAAACTACGCTTATTGGAGGGGTATCATGTAAATTTTTCTTTTATGCTTTTTTGTATTGTTTAATATTATTATTTGATGAAATAAATGTATCATTATTTATATAATGTATTCAAATCGTATGCCATTATAATTTTCAAAGAACAATAATTATTACTCATTTAGGAATTAATTCACTATAACTACAAGTAGAAATCAATTTAAATTGATACCTTAATAGTAGACCATAGACTAATTAAATTATCTATATGGCTTCAGATTAAACTTGACTGCATAAATGCAAAGAAGTTATACAATAACTATTTATTTTTCTCAGATGTTTTAGACCACAAACGACGAATGAGATGAAAAAAAAAATATATTTCACACGCGCATTCTTTTTACAGCTGTTTGAGGCTGGATAAAGGTGTTTTTTTTTAAACTGCATGAACATAATATCTTTATCACAGTAAAACATATTATACGCAAATGACAATATATAATAATGTAAATATAAGTTATTCGAATAAGATTATTATATTTATTCGGATTTCAAAAATAAAAAAACGATTTTACTGGATAGATAACTTAAAATATTGAATACAATTTTTATATTTGAGTATTTATACTATATATTACACTCTAGGTATGTACAATACTATCTATTCATTTAAATTAATAACTATGGTCTTTGTGAATAAAATATTTACATAATATAATAGGTACCTACACTATATACTATAGTGTACATATAATACTATATAATTGTACTATGTAAAATTTTGACATGTACCTAGCTTAATAATTATAAATTTTATTATTTTAATTAATTTTTTTTTAACAATTAAATTCAATGTGTTTTATACATTATACTATCTAATAGGTAGTTGATAATATATGTATGCGAATATTTCATCCATCGTATTATCAAAATATATCTTAAATATCATATTATGTTTTTTTTTTTTTGATCTCCGTACACGTAAATCGTGACTTAGTTTTGTTGGCATTGATACATTAATATATTACTTCATATACAATAAACATAATATAATATCATATAAGTATAGTACATATAGTATGTATAAACGCATGTCCCCGTATACGTGCATCTTCTCTGAATGGAAACATATATACATGCATACAATAATACCTTTTGAAGGGCTGCAAAAAGCGTCCAAACAAAACGCGTATCGCAATAATATTATATTATTATAATCTGCCTATCCCAATGAGCATTTATACATCGAGTAAATTCGGATATTATCGAGCCTCGGGGGCGTTTAGACCCCCATAAATTATCGGTTGGCAGTAGCCATAAAATGCAAGTATACGATGCCGCTCTATAAACGAATCGCTTCACAAAGTCCACAGGGTTTTCGGAATGTTTTTGTGATCGAAAAAAATCGAAATAAAAATATATATATACGTATGTATGTACATAAGTCATGTATGCGCGGGGTATTGTCAAAATTTAAACGACTCAGCCACAATACACTGATCGCGATCTCTTATAGTGAGTGTTTTCCTGTATACGTTATTATCATTATTATTATTATTTCCACGATATAATAAAAACCAGACACGCGCGATTCCCGCAGTGTTATTATCCCGATAATTTGTCACATTCGAATGATATATATAATGTGTGTGTGTGTGTGTGTGTGATCAAATCTGAACACTGTTATTGTACAATAATATATACAATATTAAATACCAACTGAGTAGGGACCTTGAAGTCTGCGGGCATTTCCGTTGCATATTTACTGATTTTTACGGCCATACGTATTTTGCATTGAACTGTAAACGACATATGCGTCTGGCTTTCGAATAAAACGCATGTACATATCCAGGAAATTTACGATTCGACCTCATACTGATGCAAACGTCACGCCGCCGCGCTATTAGGAGTCCTTTTAAAATATCGAACACTGCTCGTTTTACAGCTACAGCTGCCACTGCTGCTGCAAAATGTCTATTCAAATACCATCCAATCTGTATAATGCGTAGTTAGGTATATGTAAAGCTATTCTGTTATTATTTTCTTTTTCTCCGCCTATGACACTTAAAATCTGTGCATTTTCGTCCGATATACTGTTAATTATAATAACTATACACTACAGTCTCTATCGTACAAAACACAATTGTTTAAGAAAATAAACACACGAATATAGCCATATGGCTATCATTATTGTTCAACGACCGCTGCGTCACTGACAGTTTAAGTTTTATAATATGGTACAGTTGATAATTATATTTGTTTTTACCACACGTTACCCATCGGTAAAGCAACACACTATTAGAATAGTCACCTACGTGAAGTACGTATTATTTTTTATTAATGGTTAATATATTATAATTTATAATATGACATGGCTATATTATACGTATTATATAAGTAAGATACTTATCGTAGTAGTATGGAATAACAATATTATGCACCTGCTGTAGATATATACATTTTTAAATACCTATACACACTATACTAACATAATTAGATTGCAATGGTATTAATCGAAGAACAGATAAATTACATTTTAGTATAAAAAATGCAAATCCAATTCCAGAACACTTAGTATATTAAATATATTGTTATTGAAAGCTAAGACACAAATTAATATTTATTGATGACACAATTCAGGAAGTATGTAAAACTACTATCAAGTAAATATTTATGTCTTATAGTATAATAATATATTATACGGTTGTATATCAGTAGTATACAACTACGAAAATATAATAAATTATGTCGTACATATTTAAACACATCATGTATGTCGTACACGTATGAATTCTAGTTTATATAATTATACAAATAACTAAGTATTTTACAAATTTCCGTACAATTTCGGTTGATGTATAATTATAGTAATACGAAAATATTATCGTAGGTTAGAACTTTTGGAAACAAACTATTGACATTAAACAAGAGAAATAAAACACTAATATATTATATCGTAATATTTTATTATTATTACTCTACACACAGTCCTATTTTACAAGAGGACTATGTACAAGAACTGGTGTTTATTAATAAATAGCTAGATATTATTATATAGATATAATGTATTTATGTATGTATTAACATCGAACTCTACAAGTGTAAACCCGTCAAAAAAATATTCCAAAAACGATTTTATATTTTCATTCAGATGTGATTTATTCAAGTAGGTAAGACGTCGTTTGTGTTTTCCTTACACAGGAGAGTTTTAGGCTTGCGCACACACCTGATTTATGGACGCATTTAAATGAAGTCATAACGAGATATACATATCTCCAAAAAGACATTAATCTTAACGAACAAATTACTTTACACACCAACCCATATTTTTTTTTTAATAGGTTTGCTAAAGGACTCCAGTTTTTTCCTTAATTATAATCGTCATGTATCGGATCCCTTTGACCCATCACACGAGTTCACGACCACTGTGTCCGCGAGCTCAAACGCGTTCGTGAGTTTATATATATATAGTTAATATTATGCGCTTTTCCTCATATCATATCATGTCATATACATATATGCCTAATAAATACGTATACTTAACCGAGCAACAGTCATACTGGAGTGTTTGTAATAAAATAATAATAACAATAAATCCGAGTTGAATGTAATCCTACGGCGAGTATTACACGTGTAAGTCTTGTATATTATATTTTGTACGGATATGTTTATACACGCACATATCTGTTCGCGGGGCGGGGGTCATGTTGGTAGTCGGTGGACGACACAAGAAGAGTGCGGAAGAGAATAAAAAGAATCCGTTCTAAGTTATTGTCATCGTCACACGCCGAGACGATGGTGGGCCACTTAATAATATATATATATAAATGTGTGTGTATATTTGTATGTAAGTTATAACATAAGCGTAACCGCGTTTATAACAAATGAAAGTCATAAATATAAACGATGTATTTCGGTGCTGTGTACGCATATTATTATACATATTTTCAGAATACAGAGCCAAACGTGCGTCTATAGTTCAATAACACAGAAGCCGAACAAAATTGACCCGAAAATCCAAAAAAAAAAAAAAGATATACGTAAAAATTATTTGAATTTCCACGGAAATAGTCGGGCAGACGAAACGATCACTCAACACTCTCCAGCCTCGGTCCTTGCACATAAAAATATAGTAGTAAGTACAATATGTTTCTCGCATCGCTGCATCGCACTGTATACACAATATATTTAAATATATCGTATAATAAAGTTGAGCTTAGCGAAACAATATTATGTCTTGTGGTAGAGAGTAAGCACGTTGACGCCCTAACAAACGGGTGCTGTATGGAATTATTAGGGTCAGAATAATTTTTAAAGTTACTGTTGTGTTACTGTTGTGTTACAGTCGCGTATAGAGGCGCCAAAATTCGGCTCTAAATACAGAAAACGACATACGCCACAAGGAAATTAATGGGAACATAGTATTCATATCATTAATAGTCGATTTTTAGTATCATCGTATTCAAAGAGTAACATATTATGATATTACGTATGGAAACGTGTTTCTATTTGGTGGTATAGTATGAATCGTTTTTCGGTATTTTGTAACATACAATGTATTTTCGAATTTTTCGACACCTCTGCAGTGCGCTTCAAATGCATAACACTGCAGCGACACGTTTTATAACTCGTAAATGTTTATTACTATAGTAATTCTAATAATATTATTGTATACAATACGTTATACAAAAAATAGCATTGTAATATCTTAAACATGCGTTTGCATACAGTATATGCTTAGTACTCACGCTCACCGTATGCTTTTATAATGGTAGTTATACACTTTATCGTAATTCATTTCTACGGTGTCGTTACAAGTTTATGTTCATTGTTTATGCATAATATATTCTTATGTGAAATCTCAAATCTATTTTTCCTGCAATCGTGTAATTATCATATCCAGAACGGTAATACGGTATATTTTTATATAGTTATTAACCAGTAAATTATATGATAGGTACCTACATATTATTTAAAATAAGAAAATAGGTGATTATCTTATAATTATTTTTTTTTTCAAAAATACAAGCTGTTGTCCAAAAACACCACTATTGTAAATATAATTTAAATAAAAAAAAATTAAAATTCTTTTAAATAGTATCCATACAAGTATTTTGTAACATAAATTATATTATTATTATTGTATAAAAAAAGATCGAATTCCTATTCATATTGTGCGCAGTGCAGCAGTATTATATAATACGGAATAACGATTAACCTTCTCCCTCTTGAACTATTTTAATTTATAGATTTCAGAAGTGTCTATATTTATATTGTAAATATTGTAAAATTTAAATGTGTATATTTAATGTTAAATAAAACGCACTTCTAAAGTCCTAAAAAGAAAACACATATATAAATAAGAACACATAAGCTAATAAAAATTATTTTAGCGAATTTTTATATTTTGTTAATGATTATTTAGACATTAAACATAATTGTAAATTGTGTGGGCCATGAAAAAAAAGCAATGCATAAATCAAGAACCAACCATTTTCACAAGATAGAATTGGAAGATCGTGTTTATAAAGTGGCTGCTCATTATGCAAATTACCTCCATTGGCTCCATTATAAATTTCATAATTGGCGTGTTGTTTTAGGAATTAATTACAAATTACTTTATAAACTGTGAATATTTTTAAAATAATAGGCAGATAAAAATGTTATTTATAGGCAGTCACCAATTTCTGACTATCATTATTAAAAACACAAATTTTATTGAAATAGTTTACACTAAATTTAAGCTAGAAGGTAGTAAAATTTTAGTTTTACAAATAATGTTATGCTATAATGAATTCACACTATAATAATTATGATATTGTTTTAATAAAATAATATGTAATATTTTCTACGATTTTATTCATTTATGCATCGTTTAAATACCGTACAATGTATAAAAAAAATAAAATTACATTATAAAATAAAAACAAATATGAATTCCTATATCTGATTACAAATGATATTGTACAGTATAAACTAATAACTGTATTTAATTTAAAAGCCGAATCACTTGCTTGTGGAGTTTAGTGAAAGTTCACGTCATTTTATACTGAAATGTAAATAATAAATAACAACACTGCAGTGTTTATTCTTTTTATTTCAGTAATTAATAGAGAATTGCCTTCGGGTAACGTCCGTCCATTGTCAATTATTGAGGAGAACTACATTTTTTTTATACATGAATTGTACGAAATACCGGTATATGTCGTAGGCCGCCTTGTAGTCACAACGTAAAAAAAATAAAACGTTGCATGTCATAACTGACATTTTCAAAACCTGTCAAAAAGTAATGCCTAGAAGATGTTAGTTGGTACCTACTCTTGACTTAAAAAAGGAGCGCATTAAACAAAAAATAAACTAAAACATTGATTAATATAAACATAAAAATTTCTACAATTAATTTAAATAAACTATTTTTAAAATAAACGAGTGTATATATTGTTATTTTTGTCGCTTTGAATACTTAGTATAAAAATACTAGCTGCACAAGCACATAACCAACTACGAGTAGTTCGTTTTTGAATTGAAATAAATACGTATACGTTGTGCTCGTATATTATTAATCTACATTTTTCTACAACGGCTAATTGATATCCAAATTTAACAAACACTCGGCATTTTGGCTCGGCGTTTTAGGTAGGCAATAAATACACAATTAAGTCTAGAGTTTTTTTCATCCTTCTGCTAAGACACGATCGGAGTGTACAATGTATATGAACGCACGAACCATTTAGACGCCATTCGAATAATAAATATTTTAAAACAATTTAAAAATAAACAAATAAAAAACGTCCCCTCTTTACATTAGTTGATTTACTCTTGCTTTCAAAGAGCTAAAAAACTAGTTTATGGATGAACTTAAAAGGAAATACATTTAGAATATTATAATAGAAGCCACTTTGTTTTTCAAATAATAAAATGTTAAACATGATGGTATTGTGATTTTTCTCGGATAATTATGACTTATAAGTGCTAGTGTTAGGATTTTTTTTAAGCTATATTTGTATAACTAAATTTATATTATATTATAATAAGCAAATAAAAACGCGTGAAGTACACAGAATTTTTAATTAAACAAAAAATGAACCATTAACAAATAATTTGTTAAAAAATAATAAGTAACTTATTAAACACTAAAACTCGTTTAAATGCATGATCGTATAAAATTGATGTAATATTTTCTTCATTAATTTTAAATCTAAATAGGTTGCTTTTATTACTAGAGTCATTAACTTTTTTATGTACAATTTTGTTTAGGAATACTATTCTTGAAGTTTTTTTCTATATAATTTTAATATTTTAAGAGATTAAATTATAATTATTACAGAGTATAGAAAATTTCCTTTCTATGATACAATTGATAAGTAATTTAATTTTAAATCTATTGGAAAAAAGTAGTCAATAATATAATATAATTACAGTAAATTACTAAAATTAAATGAATTAAAATTCCTTTTATTAGTAAATATTACATATAGCAATTTTAATCATTTATATATATATACAATATACATATAATTTGAAACTTCTATCAGCTAGTTGAAAAAAATTAAATCAACAATTTTTGTTTTTATATAATCTTCAATAAAATGTTATTATCTCGACAAAAAATAATATTTCATTATAAAAAGGTATCACAAAAAAAAATACGAATATGTTTTAAACGTTAAACTATATTTTAGTTATAAATTAAATGTGATAATTACTTATTGTTTTATATAGACTTAAACTTAAGTATTAATTAATTTACTAACCCACTCGTATCATTTTTTCCAACAGAAGACTCCAAAATGCTTTGCATACGTTTATCTAAATATGAAATTTATTATGGACAACGTTCAAAATAATTACATGAAAAAAAAAACAATTTCTAGTAAGACTATAAAAAATAATTATATATTATCTCAATCGTAGGTTCATATTAATACGCATAATATGAGAATACGTCACTATTATTTTACAATATAAAACAATTTATTTTGATTAGACATTATATATATATATATAACGCATAAAGCACGTTTCTAAAAGAACATTGAACTCGTCGACATTTTTGGCAAATCGATAACATTATCACTTTTAATAGGTATTAACCTAAACATGAGGTACATCTACGCGGAAATTATCAAACGCGCTAGACAACAACATAAATACCCGTCTATTTGCAGTATAATTAATACACAAAATAATATCTATCATATCACGAACATATATATTTATCTTTAGCATACGGTAATATATTATAATGTATATTACGGTTAACGATGTACGTACAAATATATAATATATTAATTAGACGAATAGTAATTAATTTCGGACATAGGTATGGTATACAAATGTGTTCTCGAATTTGTTACGAAATAACTGTGGAATGATTATAATTAATTATATCCTAAACGAAAACCACTGGTTACAATAAATAGTGTTCAAATTTTATTTTAAATTATTTTAAATCTCATTGCGTTCATTTTATATCATAACGTTATATTTCGTTATATATTTTAGTTCAAAAATTGTTCAGAAATTAATATTATATATTAAGTAATAATACACCATTAACATAAGTTATTTATCATGTTTAATGTTGTATAATATTACTGCTATTATTTGATTTTTATTTAGATATCGCATCAAATACCGACCAGTGTGTATTTTTATGACATCCATCATAAATAGTTGCGGGGATTTGTTATTATTTTTGATCATACGTTTTTATGCGCATTGCGGTGTCGTCATCAATAGCACTAATAAATGGTATGATATGCATATAAATATACGTATAGCGGCCATATATTATCATTTTGCTCCGGTTAATTGACAAAAAACAATTACGACGACATTGCCGAAATCAAAATTTATTATTTTAATGGGATCTTTATTGGCTCCTTTTGAACGCGCGTAGGAACCAGGACGCTTTGTGTATAATATCTTGTTCATTGATGTTTTTTAACGTCCGCCAAACCAATCGCGGTCGTGTCAGCACTCGATCATCGACATACGCACAGAGTATCGTATTTCGAGAACAGTACTGCAGTAAATATATTGCACAAAAAATTGTACTATTATATTATGTTGTACAAACCGTCGATACAATGCTCCACGTATCTCACACATACGTTTGAATGGGTTTTGCACATCAGCCGGTCCCGTCAGAGAACCCGCGAAATTCGATATCTGCAGTGTACAATATGACCTTTTGGCGGCAGACACAAAGGTACCGCCGTGCAGTCTCAGACAGACGGACTCGCGATGCGATTGTCGGAGACACCGGCGAGTGACGTAGTATTGGTTTCTTTTAACCCGAACCCTTTGATAGGGTGGTAGCAAAACGAAATCTGTTCATCGTGTATTAGTATAATACACGTATAATAGTACATAATATACACACACGTACGACGTATATCATTTACGAATATGCGGGTGAACATGCGCTGACAAAAAAATTGACATCGAAACAATATTATACGTGCCGCCGCTCACAAAATTGCAATCACGATCTATATGCGTCGAATTTTACTGTAAAGATATAATATATGTATCGCTGCGATACACAAAATCGTTTATCGCCGTCTAGCGTTGGCCGTCAAACTCACAATGTATACAATACACTGTATTATCATTGTGTACCGTAATGTGTGTAATACTGTAATGCGTAAAACATCACACTACCTACCTGACTGCATGGGTAACGTAATATAATAATAATTTGTTTTTTATTTTATTCTTTTTTTTTTTACCATTTATTAAGATTGAAATTGAATCAATCACGTCAAACAATAATGACTTTATTATGCACTATAAATCAATATTTAAATCAATATTGATTCTAAAATAATATTTTGAAACCCACCGTTCAGGTATAGGAATATACAATCATTTAACTAAAATAAGAATCAATATTTAAAGTTTTTGATTGGTTATTTATAGAACTCTAACACAAAACAATATTTTACATTACCTTCTCTAAAAAAAAAAAAAAAACTATAAATCGAAAATATAATTAAAAACTAATATTTTCTACTCTGTGACAGAATATTAAAAATATGAACAGACAAAATGACTGAACTTATTTGAAGCTATCTCACTCCAAATGAAAGGTAACCTCGAGATGTACGCTGGGTCAGACTTTAGTTTAATCTCTATGCTGTGTTTCGCTATTTTACCAATAATTTGTAAACAAATTCACGTATCATTATGACGATAAACCACAATATTTTTTTGGTTTTTCTTTGTAAGTAGTTGACAGCAGAAAATGTATAAAATGTATATTACCTTACGCGTATTATATTTTTAAAAGATAATTATCACAAAAGTTTTTATTTACGATTATTACAAGTGATATTTTCTAGGTTAACTTATCAGTGATAGAACGACCATGATAAAATGACAATAATACTTTTGAATAACAGAATATACATATTGTATGTATAGTAGTGAGCGTATAAAGTTCTAGATAAATAATATATTATCCGAATAATTTTTCTAAAATGTCTTACTTCGAACCAAATGTGTACAACACATTACACTTATATAAATTAACCAACAATTCTGCACTAATCGATTTGTAAACACATTTTTTTTTAACCCACGAGTTTTAATTTCCAATTAAATGATTGCAATATTATTTGATTTATTATTATTTATCATAAAATATAATAATCTTTAACAAGTGATCATAAATACCGTTACAAATTATAATGATTTTATTAATGTTTACGCTAAAAATAAATACAATAAAATATGAAAATGTATTAATATATAGTGCATATGTGCGTGTATAAGTGTTTCCGCATATTAAACTATGTACTTGAAAATTGTTCACTGTTAATAATAAACGTCATATAATTGCAACATGACTAATAATTGCATAGAAATATTTTATGTTTTTATGATGACCAACAAAAAAAATTAATGATTTTTGAGGTATGCAATTTTGTAGTGGCTCAAATCTGAAGTGTGTAGTCATTTAACATAAGTATAATACGTAATATTAGTTATTGCATATGCATTTATGATACTCCAATAACTAATAATTCAGTTTTATTGCTCGTATGTTGACAAATTAGGCTCCGCGTTAAATATACGATAGATTTATGATTTCAAATTATCTAAATGCTGAAAATGCAATATCTTTATAGCATGCAGTAATATTTTATTTGTGAATAAATGCATTTAAATAATCGTTCAAAATTCCAAATGAATTAATTGGTCTTATTTACAATATAAATTACAATAAGCGACAATATTTCATATTTCAAAGTATTGAGTAGGATTTAATTGATCAAATAGTAAGCTAAAACATGGAATTACATAATGATACACATTTTGTGTGTTATAATACGACTTACAAATATCATTACATTTTACCAATGTATAGTATTTTGTCTATTGTATAGCTAATGCACAAAAATAGATGAACAGCAGTTACGTGAACATAAAACAATATAAATTTTATTTTTCCCGAATTCCATCTAAAATACCTAAATATAATGGTTTGTATTATATTCGTTGTCTTTGATACACATTGTATTCTATAAGTATTATTATTTATTCTATTAATTTTATTGTAACATTTTAACGCAAATCAACGCACATTATTATTCGTTAGTCCCCGGTATTGCCCTGTCGGTAAATTCAGACAATGAGAGATGAAAAAAGTTAATTCGGCCCCATTGTAAATTCTGTTTACAATTTGAAGTAGAAAAAAACACGGTCAGTCTTAATTAGATTGTTGCGTCGTCCGCGCAGAACTGGTTGTATTGAAGCTACTGGTATGAAAATCAAAATCCAACTACATACGTAATACGACGACATCGAGGATATTCCGTTGGGAAAATTATATTGTATAGGTAATAAATATTATATTTATTATGTACAGGGTGGAATTCGATGTTTTCTGACAACACAGTTTATACAGTAAACGGGAAAACACGGTAGCCTCATCCTGTACCTATACTTATTGTTATTTTTTTTCATTTCGTGTTCGGTTTAACATCACTACACTTAGTATTAATGATAGTAATATTATGTGGCCCGCGGATTTTTGAATATTGACGCGCGTTAACACCTTGAACCTGTTTAACTTCACCACCGTCCATCTCTGCGTAAGCTCTCACATTATATAGGTATTATGATACGCGCACGGACGTTTGAACGGACTTGGTTTCGCATAAATCATCGTGTTATTATTGATAAATAGCTGACGGACATTTATAGACGGGTGATACGCATGCGGCACACAAGAATGTTACACGCACATAAAATCAGGTGTGGCCATTTAATATTACGCGAGATTGTAACTTTAACACATATTATATCTATATATTTTAATATTTTGTACCAAGACTAGTACATCAATAATATGTTTCTTTTGTAGCCCTGTTATGCGTTTTTTTGCCAACAGTCGCATAGTGAAAACGGCATTTGGAATCCACGTCAATGCATAGATCTGTAACATATTGTACCACAATTTGGGTATAAAGTTGAAAATTTTGGTGTAATATTATTTGTACTAAGTTATCAATAAGTAGGTATAAAGCTGCAGCGGGTACCTAATACTCGTAAGTACCAAAATTATAAAAAAAAAAAATTAAATTATTATATATTCACACGTATAAAATATCATGTAATTACGTCGTTTAATTTATGCATTGGTATTTTTTAAAATTGATTTTTTGTCAAATCCCAGTTAATAATAATGTATAGTCAAATATATTAAACGAGTTCGTGATCATATTGTGTTTTGCTTTCATACATTAAAATGCTTAGTTTTTGTCAATTTAATATACGTATTCCATTGCTATATAGCAACGTTTACTAATATTTTACATTATTTCTATTCTATACACGTATTATTATACAATTTTCATCATTTTTTAATAACATTTAACGAATGGTTTAATTTTGAACTGTATACATTATTATAATTATTTTTATTGTACATACGTTTAAAATTGAAAAACAATTTGCATTCAATATAATATATAGAAATGTTAAATATTAATAATAATTATTGTCTCTTTATGATCACTCATCAATTTTGATACCTTAATGTAGAACTTCGAAATTCAATGATTTAAATTATGGTTACTGCTTATATAACTTTCACTGCAATACATAAAACTTCTTTTAGTTTATCAGTACCATACTATAAGCCCCTGGACTCAAAAGTATCAACATTTTTATTGATATAAAATATAAATTACAAATCTAAATATTGATCTACTTATGGTTGTATATCTATGGATAGATACTTCGTTGAATTTTGATTAAATTATGCGTTAGATTTTTTATTATATATCAATTTTTATGTAAATCACACAGACCCTCGAAATTACGTCGACTCAATAAATTAAACTATCATTGTCGATATCGACCCCAACATCAGGCCTACCGGCTGACAGGTGTACCTTCTATAATTTATTTAAAAAGGTTGTATTTTTTCGTAGTAATTATTAATAATTTATATATTAATATTACTTATAAATGTAAATTGTAATGTTATCTATTATATATTAAGATCGTAAATTGATATATTCGTAGAAGCGAATATTATGAATAAAATTGGAAGTCCTTTATCATATCTCCATTTTCCATTCTGGATACATTATCTATGACATGTAGGTCTCTACTTCTATACTAAAACCATCTCTAAACCATGTTTACTTTAGAGAATACTTTATAAGTAGTCTGTACTTCTCTCTTGTTGATTGAGAGACTTCAACGCAGATTCTCACACTTTTATTCTAATTTCCTTAAGGCCCCTTGCCTACTCTTGGCTATAAATAATAATCCTCTTCACTAATCTCTTGATATACATGGTCTAGACTTCTTGCTACCATAAAATACATGGAAAAATTCCTTTTTAAACTTTTATCTTGTATAATATTGTCTAGCCAGCACCTGTTTCAAAAATAATATACACATCGGTCATCATTCTATCGTTTATGTTTCGTAATTATACTTTATTATTTATTTATTTAACATCTCGCTTTATCCAGTACCTATATACTCTTATGCATATAGACACCACTTTTCATACTGTCTACCACCTTTAAATGTAGTATTATTTTATCTAGTTTAGTTTATTAATTTTCAGTTATTGTGATCAATATTATACGTATTTAATTGTTTATTGTATGTATATTATTTATCAGTATTTTTGGGCATCTAACTGTGTATAACTATTAAAATAAATAAATAAAATAATATATATATATTGCCATGTAGTCGTACAAAAGCTGTCGAATTTTATAAACCGCTAATAACACTAAACATTTTATACTAAGGTAGTAAGGTCGAAAAATATTCTACAATACAGGTATACAATAACAACATTGCATCTATTTACGGATCGCGGTGTGTTTCAAGACTACAGTAGCCATACCTTCTTATAGTATTATTCGTATATACGATACCGCGTTTTGTCACGCGTAAATTTTTATTTTATTTAAATCTATTGATGGGTACACATCATAAGATACACGAATACATGCTACTTTAATAACTCTCTGAGAACCCGCGCCTATATAATTATGTTATAACGTGCACAAGAATCGATTAGTTTAATCGCGATCGTCGAGGGGGGCCCGCAGAACATCGATGATCGTGTACCGAAAACTTCGATCAGATATCCAACGGAAGGTATAAAATAATAGCATAATATACTACACGGGTACAAATAGACAGATTTTGATGAATCGATTATTCTAGTTTTGACTTCAAGATGATGCGCTTGTATCGACGGACTACTCTTACGTATTCCAGTCAAATATTGTTTTCTCTTTATTTTCTGTAAGAATTATCGTAATGATATCAGAAAAATACAAAATAAAACATTCATCCTAAAACTGCAGTGCTATCTTATATTACCTATATACCTATTAATTTATATTAAGAATATACAAATTATAAAAATATAAAAATTCGAATTACCACTGACAAAATATAATTACGAATATATTATAGGCTCCGCAGTATAAAGCCATACGTGTACGATCTGGTGTGTCTGACCAAGATAGATTAATTTAAAGAAACAAAACAATATTTTCATACGTATTTCCAATACGGCTTGATTTTAAGTTGTGAATCGAGGAATCAAGATTACCAACCAGTTTAGACATACAGCTACTGATGAAGTGTAACAATACAAATTCTTGAACGAGTACAAATTTGATTCTATTGTGTCTATCGAGGATACTGGTCGATGATATATTATTGCGTTTGTCTTATTATTATTTTTTTTTTTGTATATATAATACATATATATTATTTTATACAATTGTTAAACTGACTAGAAACTACGGGTTGTAGTTTGATCGATTCCCTTGAGATCCGAACGTTTATTTCGACTCGTTTACCAAACTTGACCGGTTATTACCAAATCTGGGAGACGCGTGCCCGCTCCATCGGCCATTAGGAATTTTTCTCGCCTAGTCCTACGTTAAGTAAATGTATGCACTATACTCGTAATCCGCATCGATTACTTATACGATTGCGCTAACTCGTCACATTGGCATTATAACGTTCAAATGATTTAATGGCATACTAAACAATAGTTTTAAACACATCTAATAAATCGTGATGTAAGTAAACAGTAATATTATTATACAATCCTAGATGTGATAAAATTTAAATTCACAAAAACTGCAACTAAACATTTTAATTGATTTGAATATTCCAATTATATTAATATATTATTTCAATGACGTTTATAGATACTTTGAATGCTTTATACATAATATGAATTTGTTATGCATATTTTTTACTTCTATAACTTTCAGGCAACCGAACTAGATAAGAAAATCATTAAAAAACGTCTAAAACTGTAAACATAATAATAAAAGATAATATTATTTTTATAACAAATAATTGAAAAAAGAGAAGACCCTTAAACAACTACATGATTAATGATAATCATTAATCATACATACGGTTATGTTGAAATGAAAAGTACCTAATATACAAATTAATAAAATTGATGTCTGTCTACTGTTTAAACTAATCTTTGAAACTATTGAATCGATTTTGAAGTAATTTTTACATGCAGGTAGATAACTTTGCAATGAGTGATTTAAAAACTATTTTTTATCCCCAAATTCAACCTTTATACGCGTCACGCATTTTATCATAAAAATACGAAAATTATTTATTTATTTTATTTAGCTTATTTTTTATAGTTACACAGAAGATAAAAACAGATAGTGATTGTAATTTAATTTTGATGTAACTGATAAGAAAGTTTCTTTATAAAAATATTATTCTGTCAGTTAATTGTTTATTTTTTCCTGGATGAAGTTGAATAATACAGCTAGTTTTAAATAATCATAATGATAATAGTTCAATATTTTATCAGTGAGTATTTTATCCATACAGGTACATTATTTATTATTCACAAAAATCAATTAAAATCAAACATCGAAAACAAAAAAATAATACTACTCAATGTATCAACTATAAATAGGTAGCCTAAAGATGATTTCTACTATTAATCTATACTGATAGGTTCGATGTAGAACAATTAAAAATGTAAATACATATACTATTATTACTCCAATGAGTAGGCGCATGACGTTCTCACGGCACACAGCAGTGTGGGTTTCGACTTGTTAGTCGAGTTATATACGTAAAAATACATAACACTTTACTGAGATCCGTGAGAGATCAGTAGGGAGGCAAATTAAATTCCGATCATACGTAACTATATTTTTTTGTAAAATCTCGCATACCTACAAGTATGTGTGTGTGGTTCCGGGCTACTTTTGTGAGTTAATACGTCTCCGAAGTTATTTACAAACGCTTTTTGGTCTCTATTGTGTACGTCGGACCGGTAAAAATGAACGGTGCCCACGATAAATATCCCGGTGGCGCTGTCCCTTGAGACTAAATAATTCGAATTATGCACTCAAACAACAGTTTAGGAATTCTATTCTACGAAACATGATCTTTGAAATTACCAAACAACCGATACAACGTAATAATAATAATTGCCGTTTAAAAAGTCCATTAACACACTGAGCACGTGTGTGATATTAAGAATATTTTTAATAGGTCATATGGTTATTATTTATCAAACAATGCACTCGAAGGAAACTAATATGAATTACGTAAAAAATGTCCTCTGCTGTAAAATATGAAACCGAAAACTGTATCAGTAAAAAAATTTTCTTTAAAGATTTTAACATTACGTATATTAGTATATTATAGATGTGTATATAAATTATATAATACAATGTATTTTAATCTAGAAAATTATACACTGTGAAATATTAGTTCTATTATTTTCAAATTACATCAGTTTCCACTGTTTTTATTATACAATTGCAATTAAAGAATAAAATTATAATTTATAATTTATAATTTATATTGTTTAAACATTTTACATATTAAATTATTAGTCTAAACTTTATGTTCATTTAAAGTTATAATTCAATTATTACTTTAACTTTTAATCATACACAGATTATACTGTTTAACAAATAACAAAACATAAAAACAATAATGAAAACCTTAGTATACTACTGCGTGTGTTTTTGATACTAAACATTTATAATGAGCCACTAAAAATATGCTTATTGTGTTTATTAAAAAGAAAGTACCTAAAACAATATATTTATTATAATATTATATATATGTACATTAATTTTAATAGATAAAAAGAAACACTAAAAGTATCTTATTAAAATATTCTGAAAATTACTCAACCTTCATAGAAAGAAAAACAAATATATATAAAACATTTATTAACATTAATACATTAATAACTTACACTTATTTTCTAAGTAAAGGAACTATTTTAAAATTATTATAAAATTGGTACCGATATATTCTAGAAAACAAAATGTTCTGCAATATTCATATTACGTAATATGTACCTAATACAGTAAGAAAATCTCTGACCAAAGTATCGAGATAATTTTAGATACCAATTACATACCTTTTCTCATTTCTGTCTTTGAATGTATGCCAATACTTACTATATTTATCACTTTCATGCCATTCGATTTGAAATCAATGTATATTATACGATAGTTAAAATTATTTTAACATAATTATAACTAAAATTAGGTATTCAATATTGTAATTGTTATTATAATTGCATTAAAATAAATAAATCAAATGTAAAAAAATATTACACATTTATAATAAACTAGAATTATAAATTGAGTATAAATTATTAAAACATAATATACATAACAAAGAAAATATAGATCCATTAGGTCCTTAATTTTTATTACATACTTTGTTAACAAGTTTAAAGATATGGCAATTATTGTTTGTATCAATATCGTCACATGCCAAAAATAAAAATAGTATGAGTGCATTCTATATATCAGTCATACATAACACAAAAAAATGATGTATTCTAAATTTAGTAGTATAAAATAACCCCATATAGTTATAAATAAGAGGTGCTAATCATAATCATAAATATTAAGTTAAAATATTTTGATTTATACTCCGAATAATAATTTTTCTTACGATAAAATCTTTTAACATTATAGATATTTAACAGTTAAAAAGGTACATATTATATTTTAGTGTTATATATAAACAAAAACATATATTATATTAATATTTTAACTGGGCGTAACATCAAATATTTTGGCATAATTTTTATTTGTAACGACTCTCTCGGCCTTTAGGAACGAGTGTTTGAAATTGTAAAACAACTAACACGAATTTTCTATTTTCAGCAAAACCGTTTTAGTAACAAAACACAATTTTCTTTTAACCCATTATAAGTCCCATAACAAAATTGAGTATGACCATTAATAGCAACGACATTTATTTATTTATTTTAAAATGTATGATTGCGTTAATAACAGTTATCATAGTTTAAAATATGCTTAATATCTATATACGCATAACCTAACCTGTACGCATCGTACACATAGATTCGGATTTTCAGTTAATTTATAATAATTGAACCAAATGGTCACTGGTCTTAAAATGAACACCAGAACGTAGTCAATATAAGTACATATCAAAACGTATTCCAGATGTTCAAATACGTAAATATTACCAGCATGCTCGATATTGGAGACCTCCAAAACAAACTGGTTTGTGAAAATCTAAACAAACGTTTCAATAACTCATTCACGAATAGATGATCTGGAGTTAATAGAATTCAGAATTATTCAATTTACACTTTTAATTCAAATAAACAATATTTAAAAAAATACGATTTCGCGGCGGTCTAGTGGTCCAGAGATAATAACTCGACAACACTACTATATAACAACACTTCTTTCAGACTGCTTAACATAATAAAAAAAATATACGAACCTAAAACCAAAGTGTTTAACAAGCGGTCCCACACCTTGAAATGCCCCCCCAGGACATAGTGCTTAATATAAACTAAATTACATCCAAAATTATTTTCCGATATTCTATTTCTGAAACCGTTTCATGCATCAAAATATGAAAATAATTATACTATAACTATACAATAAAAACTTAATACTAACATTATATACAAATGTAAAATTATATAATTATTATTACACTTTACAATTATTAACCTTTGTTAATAGTGTTATTTTTTATTTTTATCGGCACAAAATTGGATGTTGAGATATTATTCATTATACTTTATCCGTCCTTGTTATTAAACTGTATATAACAATATAATATTATTGATATATGATACACGTAAATTGTAAAATTATAATGTTGATTGTAATTTACAATATTAATATTTTAAAAGAACGCAGTCATCATAAATCATACAAACCTATTTTTTTTTAACTTTTATTTTTGTTTCATTATCTGTTATAATATATAATGAACAATACGTGAGTGTAAAGTATATAAAAAAAAAATACTCGTTTCACAATATAAAGAATCTTTCCACCAAGATAAGTTAGAAAAAATGAATATAATAAAATAATATTGATTAAAGTAGTATAATACCTAGAGTTATAACTATGTAGCGAAACCTAAGACTCGAAAATTAACTATAATAACCCATATGTTACCGATTGAAATATATCAAATAATTATCGTTTGCATTTACGTATCTAAATACACAGATGTATTTATATCAATATTTTCATCTCGCCGTGAGAACGTCTGTGTAACATTTGTTAGATAGTCGTCTCCAATGTTACATCAATGTGAAAGCACTCGTACTTTTATAGGCCATAGTCTATATTATAAGATTAATGTAACGTCAATACATTGCCATATAATAATAATAATTGTTATTGAAGATTAATATATTTAAAAACAATAGATTTATTAAATACAATATGATATTAAATAATAATGCTATAGGTTATTCAATTTAAATAATTTGAAACCGTATACTTTATGTACAAATTATCATTGTATTATAAATAACAAATAAATATTCATCATAAATTCAGATAAAAACTAAATAAAATTTAAATATATTTTTAATATCATACTTTTATGAGGAAATCAATTTATACAATTGTTTTGCAGAATCATGAAAAACAAAATCAAAATTATAATGTTCATATAATAATAAACATTATTACTTTATAATTGTAAATAAATGTAATATAACTTATTAATATATTTTTATTTTTTTGTAATCAACAGACATAATCATTAGATAAATCTCTATTGATATAAACTTACAAAATTCACTTTTTAAAACATAATAGACCTATCTATACGATATTTTCAACATAGGCATGATATAATTGTATCATAAATATAGGTAATTATTTAAGATTTCAAGATAAAACATCAAAAATGCAAAATATTATCTTAATTATTAAAATTGACGACAAATTAAAAACTTTTCAAAATGTTTATCGTTTTATTACATCAAATGTTTAAATTTCTATTCATCAAGTATACTAGACAAAGTCAGAAAAACTACGCTTTAAATCCCATCAACTAAATAGTATAGAATAGATGTATTATTTTGAATTACAAACTATCGTTCCAAATGTGGATTGACATAAGTTTTATTTTTTCCATATTGGTTTTTTCGATTACTGCCAAGATATGTCCTTGAATAGATTAAAAAAGATTACATATATTAATATATTACAAGTTACTAAATGTAATGATTTCAACTTACAAGAGGTCATAATACACATGTAACACATTATTAGTGTAATGGACATGGATGTAAATAGTTAAAAATGAAATATGAATGAGAAACGAATAATAACGAGACAGTTCATTAAGGTCATAGAGCTGTAACATCTATGAGAATCAAACTAAAGAGGATTAGCACTAAAAGTATGATAACTAATCAGTCCTCCATATTGTACACATTTTAAACCCGTTTATAAACATGTAGGGGTATACTCGGGGGTAGGGAGTGCAACTATAGTATTTCAAAATGACAATATGCTAAAAGTTTCCTTTTTCCAAAATAAAACTGAGTCAAATTTATTGGTACTATAGTACCTTTAGTTATAACTGCTAATTTTTTATAATGTTACATATTACCTATACTTTTTGATTATAAAAATATGTTATATGTATATACTATATATATATATTTATATTTATATATGTACACAAAGACAATGATAATTTACTAAATATAAATTTAATATAATAATTTATATATACAAGTTATTACACACAACTTGTGTAGGTTAGATACACGCCGAAGTTGTATATTTGTTTATATATTATTTAAAAATATATATATTAAAACATTTATAGCTTAATAGTTAATACATAACATACTTGTTATAATATAGTTCAATGACGAGTTAAAAATGAAAAAACAACTATTTAAAATATATGTCATTATTAAAAAATATATCAGGAAGATAACTTTTTTTTAAATTAAGTTGATTATTGTTTCTAGTTAAAATGTGATAAGTACCATGTATTATTTAAATTCATTATTTTATCTTTTTAAATATGTATTTTGAATATTAAAATTGTACATGATCTGGTTCAATTTTTTAATGATAACATTTTAATTTTTATATACTTATTATCTAATAAGTTGACTAGAATTATTTTAGAACTAATTTCAATCAAATCAATAGCATTTTACAAAACCAATTTCTATGAATGATCCCCGATAACTGTGTTCACTAATAAGTTATTTTTGTTTTTAAAATGGCTGATAGGTATGTTATTAGTCTAAATATTTCTATTTTTCTCATTTTTTTTTTTTTTTTTTTTTTTTATTATGATTAGGGAAGTGTTATTTGTCAATTATCGGAACTAGACAGTTTATTGAATTGTGCAACTGTTGATGTGAGAAAACAATTTTTTATGTCTACTACTCTTTGTAAACTGGTTATAAACTTATAACGTTAAGATTATACGGTCTACATAAGATATTATAGTAGGATAAACAGCTTCTGTAATTTCATTTAAAATGTACACATTTAAAAATTCGTATTTTTATTAATAAATTAATTCACGTCTTCGCTGAGTTTTTAACGAGAAACTACAAAAATTCAAATGCTTAAAACCTGATCAAAATTAAAACAATAACTAGCAAATATATTTAATTTAATTGTATAAAATAGAATGATTTAATCAACAAATATGGATTATTGTAATAATAACAACCGTTAATCACCGACATAATATAACTATATATATATATAAAACTGTATATGTTCACATTTTATTTAAATTGTCAGATTGTTCATCTGAATATAGCTCTTGCAAATTAATTTGACCGATAGATTTTAATTTTTGTTTGTATCTATTAAAACAATTTGACCTCGGCTCCATACTTTTTACTGAAGGTTTTTATAACCCACACTAATGTAATATTATATACCTAGTTAAATTATAATAATAATTATAATTAGTGTCAAATTTCATTGTGTTTACACTTAACATTTATACTACGTAATAACTAATACATTTTTTATAAGCCATAACCAAGAGAATTCTAATTTATTTCATCAAAAAAAAAACCATTAATAATTGAATACATATCGTTATAAGGACTTAATAAACTTTCAAAGTAGTTATTATATTAGTTAGAACACTTTCCGCCTGGCTACATACAATGCATCCTATAGGCTATGCCTGCGTATTATATAAAAAATTTGTTTTCGAATGGGTATAAACTTAACACTGTAAATCGTAAGTTAGTAACCTAAGTACTTATATTTTTAATGTAAAATAATTTTTAAAAAAATGAATTCAATTTCTAACATCAGCTGATAGTTATAAAAAAACTGTTTTTAACTACATATGTCCATACATTTCTTACATAGCTATTGCCACGTACGGGTAGTATTAAATTTAAAACTACAGTTATTTGATATTGTATTAATACAAGAATTATTCAATAACAAAAAAACCAATTAGACAATCAATAACAGATGTCAAATACATACAATATTAAAGCAGTGATAATTTTGCTTGCTGATTACTTAAGTGTAGAGTATAAATTAAATTATTGTGGAATTCTATAAGTATCCACATTATACATTAATAATTATTAATTATTTATATATAATTTGATATTTATAAGCTTATTAGCCATGAACTTAGTTATAATTGTTGTAATACTATAATTAAATATAAATTATGTTAAATTATAATGAATTACAAAAGATAATTACCGATCAATTTTCATATTCAAATTTCAAATTAAACAGAGAAAATAATGATTTACCTTCTACAGAACTATCGTTTCAGATGGTTTTTATCGGTTTTTTTGCAGTGATGTAACGATTGGGTAGTAATAATTGTTTTTATAGTCTGCTGGACTGTATTTTAAGAAACAACTTTTTTAACACTGCACCATAAAATTAATCGTTATTAAATAAACTACAAATTACATTAGGATGTAATTTTACTCTTAATTGTCGATATTTGTACTTTTGACAACAACACTACTATATTTTTGTAAATGTTACTCACTATTCAAAAACATTATATGATAAAAAAAAATATGTAACTTTAAAAAATAATTTATTAGCCTCTAGTTGTTATATAATATTATTGAAAATATTAAAATAAGTTAAAAATAATATTGTCAATTATTTTTACATAAAATTTCATCACAAAAGGTATGATAGTAAAAAATAAATAGTTAATTTATAATCTAGATATTTTGATACAATTAATTATTATTACTATTATATTACGAAATAGAAAAGAATCGTTTGTAACCGATAACTTGTATAAAATTAAAATATTATAATCTTTTAAAATAAAGTCCTTTTTGGTATTGGAAAACTAGCTGGTCCTATTGATTTATAGCGAATAGTAGTTCATTCAACATTCGTTTATTAACAAATTATCTTTTCATCATCATCCGAATCTAAAGAATTCCAGAAGACAATGAACAGAAGCCGGTTCTCTTTACGTTTTTACAAAATTCAACTATCTAGATTGTATATATATTTATCTGTGTGTGTGATGGGAAAAATTATTCTTGTATTTATTTGAGTAACCTTGATACCCAAATTTTTTAATTTGGACTGGAAATTTATGTTACAAATATCAAATAATTTAAATCACATTAATATAAAATACAAACATTAAAATATGTACTATATTAAGTTCTTTGTAGTAGAAAAATTGTAATTGATATTTACATAATTATTTTTCTGACATCATACTTCAAACAAATAGTAGATCACTCGTTAATTCTACTTCTTATCGAAATACACATTTTAAAGAAGATAAAAACAATTATATAATTTATATCCAAATAAATAGTGGTATTTTCTGAAGTATACAGAATTGTAGCATGGTATAAAATTATTTATGATCTAAACAAGTATATTTAGAAACAATATAGATTTTATCATCCAAAAATAATTAAAACAACATTAACAAAATAATTCATATTTTAAATAAAATACAACTAGATTAAAAATAAAAACTATTTCAGTCAAGAATAACCAAGAATGGCGCCTGTCTGTAGAAATACTTATAATTCAGGACAGTCGACACTACAATAAATTTAAGTTGAAAAATATCCAAATGCCAGAATTGGATAGTTTACGTTTCACGAATTAGAGTTAAGTTGTGAGCTTAAAATTGAAAGTTACGATAAACCATTACACTCGAATAACGATTTTAATTTATTAGTGTTGTTGGCATATTTCTTTTAAAAACCGAATAACTTTACTTCGTCTAATTGATGTGATTCCAAATGTACACTATATCTAGTTAATTTTTTTAAACACTAAGAGAGGTAAAAATATTTTATGGAATTGCTTAATTTTATAAAAATAGGTTATTAAAAAGATGAAATTAAATATAAATTTTCAAACAAAAAATAACTAAAGAAAGACTTTCCTACCCTACATAAATGTATAAAATATACGAAACTATACTACTTATTTAAAATAACCCAAAAAAAAAAATTATAAAACTATCATTACAGAGATTTAAGTTGACATAACTATTAAAGTAGCCAGTAGGCCATACCATTAATTTTTCCAAGATAGTTAAATAAATAGAAAATTCGAAACTTATATTTATGAATAATCTATTCAAACTGTGCTTACTTCCTAAATATTTTCAAAAAAAAAAATTCACAAAGTTTTTATAATAAATTATGTATAATACTTATATTATTTTAAAAATATTAGGTACAGAAATCAAATAGACTAAAAATAGACTGAAACTTAAGTCATTTTCTATGAAAACAATGATAAATAATTGCACAAAAATATAAATGTTGCACAATGTGTTGACAATTTTGTTTGTTCTTCACAAAATAAAATCTCATGTATTATAATTATTATACATTGATAAAAAAACCTAAACGATCCATTCTCGATGTACTAATTGCAACAATTTAAAAAAAAAAAAAAATTTAATTGTTTTAAATTCATCATTAAAACGACATTTTACATTGACATAATTAATAAATATTTGTTTAATATATAATAATGAATTAAAATACAATAATAGATCAATATTATATTTTATGTAATATATTAAATAACTTGAAACTAATAACCTAATCGAACTACGCCTACAAATTTAATATAATATAATTTAAATTAATACAAATAAAATAAACTACAATTAGGTATAATTTTAAATTTAAATTTAATTTTATTTAAATTGTAATAAACGATTTTCAAACGATTGTTTACAACGAAATTACTTGAGAAATGCAATATATATAACTAGAATACAATGCTTTTTGTATTGAAATGTACTTGTGTCTTTTATTTATTTATTTTGGAAAAAACAATCTAATATAAAATTTATATTTTAATCAAAAGATAGTAGATATTCTATAATTTTTATTTTTGATTTAGACATTTATACCAATATTAATACTTTTTTGTTTTGTTATTACTAATTAAATGTAATCACGTATCATTTATGTTAAAACAATAAATCTCAGTTAAACTGATGTCATATTGAATAATGATGTATATAATATTTTAAAACACTGTTGTTAAAATCTATTGATAATACCTAATTAAATTTAATTAAATTCTATTCACAAAGAGATCGATGATCATAATAATAATACATATAATTTGTGATAATTACATTAATTAATGTTTTATTGTTACTCATGTCTAATTTAGCTAAACTAAAATTTCTTTTAAATACCTAACATTTTAATTTTATTCGGTATTACATCAAATAGCTTGAAATTCTAAAAAAAATTTACTTTAAAAGTTTCATTTAAATCGATACTGAATAAACTTAGTCGATGACATATTAAAAATAAACATAAGATCTCGTGAACTTTATTTATTAACATACACTTTGAAAATAATATTATGAAATATGCAGTGCTAAAATCATAAGCGTAAACGTGTTAGTCAAGTTACAGAACAGAGTATAATATATTTTATGTCTTTGAAGAAAATCTAATTTTTAGTACCTACGTTTCGAATATTTTTAAATTGTATACCTACGAGTGATTACATTTATATATTTTATTGTAATATGACCACGTTGTGAAACATTTAATTGAGTACAAATATACTATAGTATGAATTATGATGCATTATTGAATTTATACGCAGTTATTTTCATATTATGCTAATAATATTAAATTACCAAAATGTCTTTCTTTCTCGGAATCGTCTTAGATTTTAAGTATTTTTTTTTATCTACGTATAACACTGGTTAACTCGACAATGGAAATATATTATAATATACAATTATTGTATCTATAATAAATAGATAAGTTAAAATAATATGTAATCGTTTTAGACATAAAAATATGTAATCGCGGTGTTTAAAAACACATTCACACACACGATTCGCTTGAAACTTGTCAAATTGAAAGATATCGATCGGTACCTGAGGCGTCGGTACCGAAAACAGGCATATTCGTTACCATCGTATATAGATATAATATAACTACATAAAACACGAATAGGCCGTGTTATTATTATGGACCCATTAACCATGATTATATATCCGATTAATAAATAATAATTTCGAAACGTCGTGTGACTGATAATATTATACCTATCAGAACACATTTGCACCTCGGCGCGGCGGCGTTTCGATAATATGCCGCGTATATTATAATATAGCGTAATAAGGACCGATCGTTTCGTTCGATACATTACATCCGATATGGCTATAATACTTACGAGTACAAGAGGTATTTCGGTTGATAGGAACGTGTGGGCATTGGAGATTTAGAATTTCCGACAGGACCCGCTAGCGCGGTCCTGTTTAAATCGCGCACATTACCTCGTTGGTAAAATAAAAAAAAATTTAAAAAAAAAACCATATCATTACTCATCTTAACCGACACAAAGATATTATACATATTATAACATGTAAAACAGACGATCTGTGTATTATAATAATTTTAATATTATATACCTACTTACTACTTAGCTATATCTAAGGTATAATATGTATTATTTTAATGACTATTATCGCGATTATTCTTGATAATTATTATATAGAACAGCTAGTATATAGATACTAGCTAATCCTGCAGAGGGATACCCGAGACAAATTAAATAATCGTAGTGGATTTATATTTTTACCCTGTTTTAAGCTAAATTAAGTGTAAATTACGCATATCAGATTGATATTCGTATTTCGTGCGCCAACAAATCTTTGTATGAGTCCCACCTTTGAAATGCTAAATTTTAAAATTTAACTTCGTTGTACACATCCTCAAGAATATAATAGCCGACGTACTAAATTTCAAAACCATGATGAGTGCGATTTCGATAGGCCTTAGATCGCTTATACACACAAGCATATTTATAATGATATAGAACTCACCATAATCGTTCGTATCCTCGGCCGTGCTATTCACCGTGCCGTCCGGGAACACCTGCAGGTATCTGTTTTTGATGAACATTTTGATTTTCCTGGCGGTGCCTGTTATGTGCGACAGGTTGGTCGCCGACCTGCCGTTCCTGGCTGTCGAGCCCGCGACCGCGGCCACCACTGCCGCGTCGTCCACCCGTTCCGCGGCCACCGCGACTCCGTAATACGCGGTCCGGTCCCCGAGTGACGTGCCCGACACCGCGCCACCGCACAACACGGCGTACAACGCCAATACGCTGACCGTCACCACAACACTCCGCCGGTGGCCGCCACCGCTGTTGCTGCTGTTGCAGTGCGACCGTTTCACCATGACTTTAGGCCATTGCTGGGTGGTACCGGGCAGGGTACCGCCGGGTCAGGGTCCGTCGCGCCGGACGCCAGTGCCCGCTTCGCACGACGTCCGCATACCGCCGGTAGGTACGCGGTAGGCGAACGGGCGATTAGCGGGTGACTCGTCGTAGAGAATAATATTATTATGTCTTCAGCGACCAGCGGCCGGTCAAAGGCCAAAATATTGTTACGGGGTGACCCGACCTGCCAAACACGGCGATATCTCCGTGGTTTTCGTAATCCAAAAGTCCAAAAAACAACTTTATTTTGTTTTTAAAACCAACGGAAAAACTACGTATGAGTAGCTATAGTAAGTATACAAATATAGGTACCTACGCAGGCGGATCACGCTCTCGAATTTTGCAACGCATTAGAGGTCGAACGCGCGAAAACGTAGTTAGGTAATGAAAAAAAAAAATTGAACGGATAAATTTGCGCAGAAAAAAAGTCACTACCGCGGCCCGTTTTTCGTTTATTAATATTTGTATTAGGTATTATTACTCGAGAAACGGCCGGCCGATCAGTCACGTCGTATTCGTGCGCCGCGTCCGTCTCGCTCGCGTCGTCTTGTCGATCGGATCACTATTTATTTAATTTTTTCCTCTTTCCGTCCTCTGCTCTTTCCCCTCTAATAAACTGCGCGACGTGCGGTTGGTGACTGGCCGAGAGAGTGGCGAACGCGAGGAATCACGGAATCACGGGGACCGCCAGACGGTATTCAATTTGTCGGTCAGACCATGTGACCCGGCGCGCGCGTGCGGCCCACAGATGGAGCCACTATAGCCGATCTGCTGGTTCGCGCGCGTCGCGCCGGCCGGTGCGCACTGCCGTTATCGTAATACACAATTACCTAGTAGAATTTGTTCTTATTGTGATTGATAGTTGATACGATTATCGTTAGGTAAATTTGTGTTAAAATCTGAACAACCGTTATGACGGATTTTGGAGCACTGTTAACCTGCAGAAAAAAAATTTTAAATTAAGTAATAAACCCGTAAAATTACTGTCAAATTTTAAAAACTGTAAAAATAGTATTATACACTACTCGAGCATATTTTTTTTAAATATGTAATTAGTACACTTAAATCGAAACTTCAAAAAAGTAATATAAAACGCCGTCCATTTATTCTATACATTAAACTTATATGAATCATATTAATAATTAATAAAATTTTGTTTTGATCAAAAAATAAAAGCTAACGCAATCAAAATCCGTAGGTATTCTAGTCATAAGTCGTTCGTACTTACCTGTGGTAGACAACAATGTTTTATTTTGTTTGTTATTCCGACACCACAGTAAGCGAACGCGCGCGCTCAACTGACATAAATTGTTGTGCCGTAATAGTGTATTGTTATTAAATAGTATTATATAATAATAATAATAATAATAATAATAGAAGCACTGTCCGTTTCGTTTGGACCTCGTACACGGTACTTTTTGTTGTTTTAGCAATCGTCAGATTGAGAAAAACAAGAACGCGCGGTTATGACAACATATCTAGTAACCGGTGCTTCGCGGTTTCGTTTGGTATTAGGTAGTAGATAGGTATATTGTAAATACATAAATTTAGCAAACCATGACTTTATACGAATTCCTACGCGGTTCTGTTTATATGATTCTTTGATGTCTGGTTTCTTATTTTCGCTCACAACTACTATCCGTCTCCAATTATAATTATTTTTGAACACAATACGACATAAAAATCGAACGTGTTTGTTTTTTTCATACCTAATATACCTTTGAATAATTAAATATATATTAAGCTAGTTTAGTCACCTATATTTTACGCGAAATAACATCCACTTCCTAAGCATAGAATTATTAAGTGATCAATTTGGTTTATCGACAACTTAATAATAATTGTTACTTTACAAACAATATCACTTAATACTTATGTGACGTGTAAACGGTACTACGGTAGTCGGTAGATACCTACCTACTTATTGAAAAACGTTCGCCGCGACGCATGTGTTGTAATCAATGCGTATTTTACAATACATTACACATAGTTGTGTGTATATATATACTTTTTTGTCCAATAAATTTACAATTATCAACCAGATTAATCTATAGGAATTAGTAAATACCTATTATTATTTTAAAATCATAAATTATACTGATAAGTAAGTTTAACCGGTATTAATTGTTTATACCGAATATCTTGTGATAAAATTAATGAAAGTTAAGGCGTTACTGGAAATTAATATCGCATTTCATACATAATATTCAATTAGAATGCTCAGAATCAAATATTTATTTTATTTAAACAATAAAAAAAGTCTATAAGAATTAAAGTATTTGAGTATAACTGAGGTATCTAATACATTGTACATAGTAATAGATGTATTGTAATTTATCGTTTTGTTTAGCCAAAATAAATATTTATATAACTAAATTAAACAATTACATACCATTTATTTAAAAGCTGAAAAATATTTTGAAAGTTTTTAAGAAGACGTGGTGCCACAGATGTTTTCTCCGTCTTACAAATTCATACAACAGATCCAATATTGTACTGTTGCTTGTTAGCTTTAATATTATACATTGATTCGACCTATTATATGCATATCAATTATCATACTTAAGAGGTAAGAACGTCATCTGTGTATTTTATTTGGTATTGTATGATATTTTCAAGCAGCTCATGAATATGTAACATATTAAAATTTAAAAATGCTCATAATTCACAAACAAAATTAAATATTATAAAAAAACAACGGAAAACATGGATAATGTTTTAACTTTAAGGTTTAATTTTAGGTAAATACTTAATCCAATAACGCAAAATTGGAACTACTAAAAGAAAAATTGCTGTTATCCTTTTTTAAAGCACTATATTTGGTGGCAACGCATGAACATTACTTTCCATTATATTATATTATATGTAAAATGGAAACAACACATGTGGGAGTGACTATCTCTGAAAGTTCAATTAATTTCCAATAGCTGAATAAGTAGGGCAGATTTAATAGGCGATAGATGCATATAAAAACTTTAAGTAACGAAAATAAATATTTTGATGAGATAAACATTTTAGTCTTTGAACGATATAACTGATATAAAACAAAATCAGAATAAGTGTTATTATGTTGTGTGCTTCAATAATTTGTTATACATTAAATGAAAGTGAATATTTTAACACTTAAGTTATAAGCACTTGAAACAATTTTTAAATTAGATATCTTAATGAAATCCTTTAATCCTTATATAAAATTGAGTTTAAAATATTGATGAATATGATAATATTATGTACATGTGGTAGGTATTATCCAATATAACACCTAATATTCATTAAAAAAAACATGAATTAAACAGCAAAAAAAAAGTATGATGACGAATTGTAAAACAATTCATTAAATTCAACAGATCATTAAAATTTTATATTTCGACTATAGTTTATTGATGTTTAAATGTCTTACATACTTACTAAAACATTTAGTGTTTATTATAAATTCTAATGGATATTTATGTATAACCCACCACAAGAATTTTAATATTGATAAAAATACTTAAGTGAATAAACATACTACGATAAAAATTTAAAATTACGAGTATACATGCATTATATTTAAAACTAAAATATATTATAATACTGCTCTTATAAATTTATTTTATTTATGAATATATTATATTATTATAGTGTATAGTGTAAGTACCTAACCAATACATTTTACAAATGTTTAAATCATTATTAATAATGCACCGATTTTTAACAATCAGACTACCCATCAATAAAGTATGTTTTAATTATTAATTATTTACGGATGTTTCTCCTAAATATATTTGTTACTCTATCTATTAATTATAAATTGAATATATGTATACTATATGTATGGTAATAATTTTAAGTAGTAATTTTTCAATATCTTATTGAAGCAATCTTATACACGGCCTTTACTCTTTAATATTATACTTGATCCATATTATCATCTTATATATTAATACATTTTACTTCATATTTTGTCAACGCCACTATTTTACAATATAATTTGGAATAATTATAAAACTATGATCCAAAATTAGAAAAAAACTACATAATGATATACGAAACAAGTTCTATGAACACGTACAATAATTTATAGCTATAATAAAATTTTCAATTTATTGACATATTTTATTACTAATAAAAAAAATATAATTAAACAATTATTTGTAAATATAATTAAAAAGATGACACGTAAATACTTGAAAATAATACATATTTTGTAAATATAAAATTAATACTTTCATAATTTATTCACTGACGTAGTTGCCTTAAATAAATGTCATATTACATGACGTTAATTTAACATATAAAAAAAACTAATATATATATTTTTGAAAAGCCTTGAAATTAGTTTATCCTTATTAATAAAGTTCACGATTAATTCCAAAAAAGTGCACCTTATTTATTAACACCAAAGTAAGTATATATCCTAATATCGTATTTATTATTTTTCTATAAGACCTTCACCAGCACTTATAATTTGTAGTATGAAAAAAAAACAATCAATATTAAATAAGGAAATGTGTAGATTTACAATTTATATGGTACCTACCTATAACCTCATTTATTTATAAGTGAGTTGGTAAAAGTGATCTAAAATAAAACAAAATATATGAACTACCACAGAGATTATCAAAGGTAGGTAGGTCCCTACGTGTATACTTAATATATTTGTGTTCCTATAACGGTAACCCGTCAAAAATTTAATAATAACTATTATATACGTTATTAGTTATTACCTACACACTGCAATAACCGTTGACAGTACAAACACGATGCACATAATTCTGAGGCAATGATTTCAGTGTCTAGTTATAATTAATTATTATGATGACGACCTGTATTTGTGCTAGTAATACGGTATGCGAAATCTGTGATGACGTTGTCGGTATACGGTCTGTTCCGAGTACGTTTGGCCACTGGTCTAGTGGTCTATACCAGCGAACGTGACGTTGGAGAATAAAAATTCGCACACATGTCGCCAATCACGTACGCAAATTAAGCAATAGCCTGGGCAATTGTCTGCCTCCCCGACAATCGCGCAAATTTGCAAACTGTTATCCTTGATAAATCACGTGCCTACACACGTGGAAACCACAATTTCCAATTCATTGGATTTCTAATAAATTGCTTTTTTAAAAATACTAAAAATATTTCATATAATATTATGTATACTTTTACAATCAAATGTGAAAATAATTTGTATGAAATGTGCAAACCATAAACAAATGTATTTATACCTATATATTATTTAAATTATAAACTACAAAGTAATACTCCTATTATTGATACATTCTTGAACTATACACGAGCACACGTCTAAAAGCCCCATGAAAATAAAATAGTACTTATTCATTTTTATTTTAACACATAATATATTAATGAAGGGTTTTGATTGTTAAAAGCTAAAAAAATCTAACTTTTTTATTTTTTTATACAAAACTATCTATTAAAAACTTAATTTTGTAATACAGTGTTTAAATCTATTAATATTTAATAGAAACACTATTTAGGTACAACTAATAACAGAAGTAAGTAGGTATGTAATTTACAAGAATAGATTATGCATTATGTAGTTACTACTTACTAGTTACTATTAGACAGGTAGGTATGTAAAATATTTTATTTATACCTATATATCTCTAAGGTCATACCAAAATATATGATGACTAATGTTTTTATGTAAGTAACTAAATTAACTACTTGAAAAATTTATTTTAAGATAAATTTATATACGACAGATACCTCCTACGCAAATTTTTAATTGACAATAATAATGCAATAAATTATAAAATTAGTAACTATTAATATTGTTTAATACACTTATATTTAAGTTTCATCGTATTATAATATTACATACCTATTATCCAGTAAATAGTTAATACCTACTAGCATCCTCATTAAAAAAAAACACTTGTATTAAATTATTTAAAGTTAAAAATTCTGCCAGCTCAACTCTATTAAAATATGTCTTACTAACTAATTTTACTATAATAAATTAACTAACGTAAAAATATGTAGATACCTATGTTTTGATATCTTTATAAAATTATATATCAAAACAATTGAAATTATAATTGAAAAATATTAAAACAATTAGAATCTATTAACATATTTATGGTTATATATTATTCATATCTAAATGCCAATTGAATGCTAGTAGAAAGAAACAGTAAAAATAGAGTAGAAAGTAATTTTTAAACGTCAAATTCTCTTGGCATGAATGATGGTGTAACGTTGAACATTAACATAAAAAGAATGAACAATCAGTAATATAATTTAATTATTGAACTAACTATAATTCTTTAAAAACATAATAAATCACTTAAACATGATTTAATACTATATAAATAATTATGTATATTTAATATATTAATATTCAAATGTATTTATTGTGTTAAATACTTATAAGAAAATGATCAATCTTCAAAAATAAACCCAAACATTATAACGTTAAATATTTGTTCAATAATGTCATTTAGTAGGTAACTTATAAAATTGTTTTATTATTTATTAATTAAGTAAATCGTTTTACTAAAATAATAATTACATAATTGCACAGCAAATCAAGAAATATTCACTAACTTTTATTATAGTCAAGATTATAGACTATAATAAAACTCTACTACTCTGAGTACTGAATAAGGAATTACAAATGACCATCCATGATCACTGATCAATGATGATTAATCTTTTACGGAAAAATCTCTTAAATTCTAAATGAAACAACCAGTGTATTGGTTTTTTAATAATGCATGTTTTTGAAGCAATAATACCATTTCAAGTTTCAATTTTGAGAGCAAGGAAAAATAGAAATTTGTTACTTGGTTGGTATTTTAGGGGACAAAAATGAGTGTAACAAGCTTTAAGAACAAAATAAATGTTTACTGAATATTAGTATTAGAATTTATTAAAATTTAATTTGCAACATATTTTATACTAATTATATACACATTTTCAACTTTTTAATGTTTATTTTTTATTTATGTATGATAAAACGTTTTTTTGTGAATTAAAAAGATTTTTCATAAGTTATTTATACTGGAATTTAAAAAAACTGTTTAATTTAAAACCTCAAATATATTTTTTATGAATAATAGTTGTAGTTGAAATGTTAATGACATTGGATATCAACGTAAACATGTACCTAACAAGTATATATTTTCAATAATTTTTGTTAATTCATATTATTCAAAAAAAAAAAAAATAAATAAATAAATAACTGTATAGAAACTTGGAAAATTCCTCCTTTTTCACTTATTTGATTACGAAATTAGTTATAAGTACAAAACAAAATATTCAAAATATTTAGCGTTACTTAAAGCTTTTTATAGGCATTTGAAATTTTGATAAAAATTTTAGTTCTTTTAAAAAAAATTGAGTTCAAAATCCTAGATAAGTTGTACTTATACCGAGCTTTATAAAAGTGTTGGAAATATACAGGCCCAATTTTTATATGAGCATTTGCAGTTTAAATTTTAAAGCTAATAATGCTTCAAAATATATAATAAGTACAAAGTTGTCTAGAAGTAATTCTTATAACAACCAAAAAATTTTAAAAATATACATGCGTCATGCATGCATTTACTTTTATGGACATTTCAAGTCAAATTTTGACAAAATTAAATATCTTACGAAAAATAACAACTTTATTATAGGTATTATCGTCATTTAAAATAGGTATGTCAACTAATCATAAGTAGACATTGAAACTTTTCGCCTTTCTGTAAATAATTATTTTCTATACACAATATGACAAAGACGTTTTAATAATACTTTGATTATTTTTTAGCTAATTATACAACAAACGTATTCATATAACCGTTTAACAGTACGTTGGTATTGACTTTTAAATCATTTAAATTAACAACAATAATATTGATATATCATATGATATTACAATAGTAAGTTATATGCGTTGATTTTGACAAAAACTGGTTTAATCTTTTGTAATAATAATGTAAATTTGTAAATTTGTTCACAAAAAATCAGAAAAATTCAAAACAACAAAATGATTAAAACAAAGTGACACACTGGCCATTACTTTTCAACATCGAGCTATTGGTATTAAGGGAAGTACAATAAAAATATCTTTATACTCTATATACTTTCTAGCCTATGCTGATGATATAGTGTTTTTGGATGAAAACGAACAACACATCCCAAAAGCAACAGAATGGTTGACATGAAGCGCCAAAATGCTAGAACTAATCATTAACGAGAATAACACAAAATACATGTGCAATGACAGGAATAAACGTCAGATGCAACAGGCAATTAGACTACAGGTCGAAGAATATATGTTTAAAGAAATATATAATTTTAAATATTTATATACTGTCTTAAGTAATATGTATAAATGATAATCACGAAGAACTTAAAAAACCCATCATATAGGAGAACAAAAATGTTTCCAATCACTCTCAAGATTAATAGAATTGAAGTTACTACTAAAGAAATCAAAAGAACAATTATACAGAGTATTAGTCACACCAATGATAATATACGCATGTTAAATATGACCCACAAGTCAGTGAGTTAGATACCTCTAAACATCCAACATATATTGCATTTGCATACAATCTATTTGTTATGCTGTATGCTTTAAAAATAAATAAAATAATTTTACTATATTGTTTTAGAAATATATATATATATGAAACTAAAAAAGAAAGGCAAGTAAATAACCAATCAACTAATGTATCTAATGTGCCGAGTATATCTCGTCATTGAGTAAATCACTGTAATGTTGTATTAAATTTAAATTTAATGATACATTATTACACACAAAAAACTATTTTTTAGCCAAGACTATTGAGCTGTTAGGCTATAAAAAAACGTTTGATGAAGAATCGTTTATTCTATACGTTAATATCTAATTCCATCAAAATGTCAACTTCAAACGTTCATAAAAAAATTATTGAAGAGTTTTGGAGAATCCGTGTTTTTTAAATTTCAGTGCCTATTAATAACTTATAAGAAACTTGTTATTAAAATTGTAAACTTTTTGGCAGAGTACAAATAATTATTAGCATTTAAAAATAAAAAATAAATAAAACAAATCAAACTAGGAAGGATGATTTAACTTTTTTTTACGTTTTCACAAATGTTTATACTTTTTATCCGACAATAATTTAAAAAAGTAATGAAAGTTTTTAATTTTTTACTTTCTAAAAATATTAATTAGTTCCAATTTATTAACAGGAAACTCTATCAAAGTTGATAACCAGAACATTTTTTTTTATTAAAAAAGTGTTCACAGACACAAAAATAAAAAATAAATAAAAATACTCATCAAAACATTGTAAAATCAATAAATTTGTCGTCAAAATGTAACGTTAATAAAATTTAATTAAATATAATTGAATATACAAGACATAGGTACCTAGTCGATTGTTTTAATCATATTTAAATATACTAATTTATTATTTTATCTATGCTTATTAGTTATTAGTTATTACTATATCAATAATTAGAGGTGTAATTTCTGATTTAAATGTAAAAGGTTAAAAATATTATTCATATAAAATTACATAGAAAAAAACCAACTAAGTACCTATATTATGTATATTATACAATCTTATATTATCATATTCTTATCATTCAATTTAATAGGTTTATAGTTGAATACCAATGTTACTTATTGGGATCATTTGAAGTTAATATAAAAATTAATTAATACACGTATTTCACACTGTTATTTATAACTAATAAACTGTATATGTTACAGTGATTTTTTTAAACATGAATGATAATTAATAGTTATATAATTAATTTAATATTTTTAAACATTCATTATTTTGGTATTTACATATAATATTTATTTGATAATCAAACTTTACTCTATCGACTGTGCATGACTGTATGACATTATTTTAGACCCTATAAGATATTCAAATCCATAAATTAGAAAAAAAAGTTTCTTAAAATGATCTAAACAATTTGTATAGAAGATGTAATGAAATGACATATACATACATAATATTCATATTTGTTAAACTATTAAGTACCTATTCTAGTAATTTTTTTAAATTGTATTTGTATCTTTTTTTTTTATTATTATACATTTTAATGTACTCTTTTTTGCTCTTATTAAATGACTTGCATTTATAAAAACATTAGGTAATCCTAAAATAAAGACTAATAAGTTAGTCATATCCTCCATTTTTACATATTAAATAATAATACTAGATAGGTAATACATATGTTGATAATTAGCATCAACGTTTTGAAAATGATACTTCGAATATTCTATTTGTCTATTCAAAACATAATATACAATCAGAAATTTAACTTTACATTTATAATAACATCGGTAAAATACTTTTAATACTAGATATTAATTAGCGATTTTTATTGAAAATAATCTTAGACATAAACAGGGGAAACTTTTTTTATGTCTCTACTTTAATTATATTTAAATGTTGAGGGACGAGAGAAATGTATTGACTTAATACAAAGAGAATTAATTTAATATTATTTTCCTGTCGTATACAATCAAATAGGTATCAAAAGATTTAGTATATTAAATAACTCAAAGGGATCTCAATAATTTCTCAAAGTATAACGTAAAACTATGTTTCATCAAACTATTTGCAAGTTATAGTTTATAGCAGTTTATAACCAGGGACGGACTTGCCATTTTTCCGCCCCAAGGCATTACAACACTATTATATTACATAAATAAAAATAAAAATATACAGAAAAATTGCGGTGCCCCCGAAAGATGTTGCGCCCTAGGCACGTGCCTAGGTTGCCTATGCGTAAATCCGACCCTGTTTATAACTGTAACTAACATAAATTATAGTTATTAAAAACTAGTTTTGTAACAAAATCTACTTTGTTACATGTTATTTAAATTCTAAAATACAATAATTGTAGCGTGTTGAAGTTATCACTAAAAATATATATTAGTATTTCTTGGATATAACATAATTTCTTAAATATATTGATTTGTATTGTATTATTACTTATTATTATTATACTTTAATTTTTCAACCTATTAGTTATTTCTTAGCCTATGTTTATAATATGATTGATGTTTTGTGTAAAATAACTTGATAATTTTTATATTTTCCTTATACCTATTAAAAAATATCAAAAATAAATAATACAATTTTTTTTTTTAGTATTTTAAGTTAATAATAACGCAGATTTTAAAATTATATTTTGTAGTTACAAATTTATAAAATGGTTAGTTTTGATACCAAAAGCTTGAAAAATCGATCATTAATACAAAATTTCTCAAATCATAAGTTATACTTAGGAGAAATTTTTTTTTTTTAAGTGTTTAATGTACAAATGTTGTCAAAATATTAAAATAGAAACTACAACGTAAAAAAAAATAAAAAAATATATTTCAATAGCTTAAAATAATCTGAATACTTATAAAATGGCATTGCGTATAGAAAATGTATACGTATATCGATTACCTGATAGTGGAATAACTTAAATTTATATGGTTAATATTTTTGAATTACAATTAAATAAATGACTAAAACCCTTTGCAAAGGAGAAATTGATACTTAATATTTTTTTTCATTCACCCCATCATTGAATAAATACGAATTTGATTTCAAAAAAATGTTTAAAAATTGAATCTTCCATGTTATACTATTCAAAACTTGTTTTGAAATATAGCAAGTCTTAAAAATATAAATTTTTATTACAGAAACCCTTCTAAGCTGTTCCTTTATTCGTTCTTTTTTTAATGAATTTCAATCAATATACTAAAACGGAATAGACTTACTAGTTACTAGGTATGCAGAACTGGTAAAAATTTCAATATAATTTTAGCTATAGCTGTATAGTATACTTATTACTTTAGTGGTGTTAAATAAATAAATAATATTTTTATCATATATACCTCTATTAGTCTATTACTAATATTAAAACATTTGTATGTATGGTAACCAGCGTCGGATTGGAAAGATAGGTATCGGCCTACCGAGTTTTTGGAATTTCTAACGTTTACAGCTACAACTACTGTACGGCTAAAATAATTGAAATTAATTATACTTTCTACCAATGTTTGAACTAATTTATCATAAATAAAAAAAAAAAATACGACCAAACACTCAAAACCAGCCCATATTTTGAGTGGCCCATCAGTTTTCCTCGGTAGCTCGCCAGACCAATCCGGCCCTGATGGTAACTGATATTAAATTATACGTGAACAAAATGTAACTCAACGACTATCGACTGACACGTCACGTACTTACTTTTACCTAAACGTATAGGGCTATAGTCTATAAGGACAGTAACAATAACAATAATATAATAATTTATAGTAAAAAGTATATTCTGTGAAATATTTAACATCTCACTATCGCCATCTAGTAATTGGGATGTAACGAAAAAACTGCCATATGTTTTATCATCATCATATCAGAAAACTTATCAATATATCAACACAGATATAATATTATATTATGAACTATTTCAACTTATTAGATATTGTTTATTTGCTTTCTTGAAATTTAGCAAACAAGAAAAGTTAACTTATTTGTTTTTTTATAGTTATGACCTAATTATTCGATTATAATTGTTATATTAAGTATATTATAGTTTATAAACTTGCTAGAACGATGAATTCTTCTAAAGTCTTGAGATGTAGCATTCAGTTATCAAAGCTGCATAAAATCAATAGTATTCCTGCTGGTCGTAGATTTTCTACGAATTCTCAACTATTACAGCAATATTCAAAGGTTGCTGGGATTGCAGGAGCAGGCATTATAAGTATCATAGCATATGGACTTACAACTGACTTCAGAGTGTATGCCTATTCAAAGAAAAATGTAAGTAAAACCAATAATAATTAATGTATTTCATTGGAGTTAAACATTTTATACACAGATAAAAAACCTTTTTTAAAGCAGGTACATCTACAAAATGTTTTATTTTAATACACATTATATTCTATAAGAGGGCTATTTTACCAGAATATTTTTACTATGGGGAAATATTTATAATAATCTAACTGACTTATACGATTTATCTACAGTATGGGATATACTATACTTTTTTTTCATTTATCCACCTGAAATATGTATAAAATTTATAAATACCTAAAATATAAATTACAATTCAATAATATTAGGTAGTCACCAGGACTAATCATAATAATATATCTTAGAATTTGCCCAATCTTTAAATTTAAATTAGTTAATTACCCTATTATAATAACTACTTTAATATATAACTTCATTGGTGAACATTTGTTAAAATTAATAAATATTCTACTACCAATTGCAATTGCTGCGCCCATTACTTAAATGCGGGAAATAGTGTTAAACTATGAGGTTAATAATTTTATATAATAATATTTTTTTATAACTATTATAAAATTACTTTAATCTGATGTCCCTGCCTTTTCCTTCTTTCTCAAACCACTTATTTCTACTTATCGATTCATTATTAGAACTATTTTTCTATCTCAAATTTTGACTTTCATCTTTCTACAATATCAACCTCTTATTTTCTCATTTTCTCCTCAATTCTCATTTTTATACTATTATTTTAACATTTCTTTTAATAAACACTTGAAATTTTCCATCTAAGTCAATAACCCATTTATCTGTAATGTGATTGTGAAACTAAAATGTTATGCATTATTTAAAGAACAAAAATAAACAACATTTTATACTAAGATCAAAATAAACATACTTACCTACCTTATGTATTATTATATTGTTTTTTTCATTTATATATATATATATATAAACAAAAAAATAAAAATAGCTAATATATGTCAATTTTTTTTAATTTGATTAGTATTATTCATATATTGTATTCTACAGTAGAATACACTAGACTACTACACTAGACATATTATAATGTTATTAATTATGTTGTTAAATAATTACTAGAAACATTTTTAATGTAAATGCATAAGTTGTCAGTTGTATTTATTTAAATTTAAAACTATAATAATATTAGTGTTGAGTTTTTTTTTTTTAACTCGTGAGACACAACTTTTTGAATTGTAATATTACTAATATTGTAAAAAATCGGGATATCCACTTCCCGCTTTATAATAAAGCGAGATTCAGGACATAAAAAAAAAAAAACAATAAATAAATTATAGATAGGTATTTTCTATAGTTTATACTCTTTAAAGAGTTGTTATAAAATCTAAAAACATATCAATATTGTTTTAATTTTAGATGCTACAAATATTTTGCTCCAAGTGGTTGTAAAAAAATCGAAATTTTCTTGTCCCGCTCACTTGTAAGACGTTGCACGAGACAAAAATTTAAAAAACGCATACAGATCATAACATACACTTCCCGTTAAGAATTCAAGCGGGGCAAGTATATTAGAAATTGGGAATATTCCGTTAAATCGGGAACTATCCCAACCTTAAATTATATTTTTTGCTAAAATTTAAAATTTTTTAATACTCTATTATAAATTAAGTTATAACTTATATGTATAAAATTGATTAGTAATATACTAGTATGTATATAAATAGTAGTGCAGTATAATATAATAGTATGTATTTCTAAACAATCCAATATAGCTATAGGTAGATAAGTAGGTAGATTCTATATTTATTGTTCAAAAGATTTACAATATATAATATAAGTACTGCAAAGCATGGTGACTGTATAGCAATCATAGTTGTAATATTTAAAAGTATTTTTTTCCCAAGATTTTTAACTTGTCCAGTAAGTATTAAATATTTACACATAATTAAAGATGACGATAACGATATAACAAAATCAGTATGCCACGAGTAAGAACAACTTTTGATTAACCAATGAAAAACAATGATGAAACAGCCGACAAAAATACCCTGCGGTGTCTCACCAACCAACCATTTATAACACTGATATTATCTGAACTCGTCCAGTCTACCCCCTTGTCACCTTATTGTTCAATGTTTAGGCCTACTTACATAAATATAGTAAAACACAAAACTATTGGGCCCTGCCAGCACATAAATAAAAAAATAAGTTTTAAGTCAAATTATACATTGAAGATCGTTTATCTTAATTTTGTCTTGTAATAAAATTAATTCCATCATATTATGTTTAATAATATGCTAAAACTTTAAAATATATAATAGAGTTTATTTTTTCAATCATTCATTTATTTAACACTTAGTAAAATATGATTATCAATATACCTAGTTCGTTACAAATATTTAGTTATTGCACTTATAATTTATCTAAAAAAATTAATTTAATTACCGATATATTTAAGTAATATGTGTGCATGATAAATGATTTTAACTTATAGAAGTTATTTTCAATTAATATAGATAATATAAAATTAATAAATTTAATGTTAAAAATAATAAACATAGCCATATAAATAATATTTTAGTAGTGATTACTGATTTATAAATAATGTAATAAGTACGATACCTATTGTACCTCAATTTACAACACTAAAATATTACCTATCTATGTGTAAGATGTATGCTAAAAACTCTAACCTATTTTTAAATGTGACATGTTTACGACAGTATTGCGGCAATATTTACTGCTTTTATTTTTCAAAAATATTATGAATATGTATGTTCACTATGTTCTACTAAGTGTTAGAAACATACCTATTGTTTTGTTCCAGTCAAAAAATTTAGTTTATGGTAGTTTCGTCCACGACAAAGACTAAGATAAAATATTTTAGAACTATAAACGTAATATTTTGAAAATAAATTGTATCAAAAAACATATCACGAAATATAATTTATAATAAAGGCTGACAGACTGTTTCCATTCAGTAGCGTTTTTCATTTACAATTATATATATCATTGAATCCAAATTTAACGTTCCCTTAATGTTTTTGGTGTTTGATTTTATTACGCTCTTCCCTAATAAATTTCCTGTCGGCGTTTATATGAATCATAAATCAGACCATATACAAAACAAGTAAAAATGTAGTTTGGTTTTTTTTATTAATTTAATGTTTTCTATAAATTTCTTTTTACATATTGACAAATATTTCTATCATCTTAAACTTATTTAGATCAAAGGTTTAGCTTAATTGTTATTATTATTTATTAACAGTTATTATTTAAAAATTAAATATTTTATTGCCTTTAAGATAATCGTTGTAGGTTTTACATATTTACTATGTCAAAGTCTAATAATTTACTGTTAATAATTAATTTAATTATAAAAAAAAAAACATTTTATTGGAAATATGGACAGTTATATTAAAACTAAAAATTGTAAAATAATATGTGACATAGGACATAGATATCCGGTAGTTTTCTAATTAACCTTTAAAAGTATAAAATTACTTATATTAAAACATCTACCTAAAAACAGTTATATCAATGTTGTTAATCACCTATATCATTTCACTGTAACTATAATTATGTATCTATGTGGCTATGTAATTGCATATTACAATAGGGTACTTTCAAATACATATGTAGTATTACACAATACGAGGACAACTGAAACCGAAGTATAATCTATACTTACGTACCTACATATGTTTTCCTTGAATAGTTGGATACCATCTAAAAATTTGTGAGATCGTAAATATTCATTGTTTTGAATGTTTAAATATGGCTTGGATCTTTGAACAATAAAAACAACCCTTTGTTGTTTTCCTTAATAGTCTGATGTCTTTGCGATATCTTTTATTTTAACAGCCCATTAGATTTATTTTCAAGATCGTAGTCGTGTGAAACTAAACATCACGTACATTTTGACATCATGATTGATTGTTTAATCAATCGTCAGGCTATATTTTTTAGTATAAAAGGGTTTAAGTGTTTAATTTAAATTATGCCTTGATAATTTATATACCCTTAATATTATTGTTCTTATCAAGAAGTTCTTAACTGTCGACTCTTCTTTATTGCCCACATATTTTTTTTCGGCTACATATAATGGCGTTGAAAGGTATCCGAATACAGCTGTGTTTTTTCCGAGGAAGTTTGATAGTCCATCTGTTTAACGTATTTGATGACAAACGTCTGAAATGACCTATGTGTGTGAAATAAAACCCAATGGAAAAGAAGGAAAAAATCGATCAATTTTGTTTTTATGTTTATTTACAGCTATAATCTTAAAAATACTTTTCGGGATAATAATTTGTTATTTTAGCAGCTGCTACGGAGGTCTGCAGTTACAATTTTGGGGTGAACTATACTCGGACCTAACTTTTGCCTCTTCACGATCCTAATCAGTAGGTCTCATTTTCTTGGTGTATTAATATGTAATATAACAAAGTATATTAATAAAGAGTATTAAAGATTATTCGATCTATACTAATATGATTTATTTATTAATAATATTTTTACTAATACTAGTAATACACAATACTCGTATATATCCATATATATATTGTAATATTTTTTATTTTAATTTTAGTGGAGTCATCAAATTAAAAAATAAAATAAATTTTAACTATAAACATGAATCGTTCTAATTAATTATATTTAAGTAAGAAATATATGAATTACATGTTGATTATTTTTTATAAAATATATAAATAATCATCATTATATTTTAAAAGCTACTAATTATTTTAGTATAATGTTTAATGATGTATTGATTTTTTCAGAAATTTTAAGCATTTTATTGGAATATTTATATTACAATTACTATAATTTACAAAAATGTTCAATTAAATAATCTATTATAATAGAATGCTGATTAATAATAATTAATAATTACTGTGTTTTACATAAAACTTCCAAAGTATCATTACAATTTAAAAAAATTGTTTCGTTAGAAAAATTCCATCTTAAAATCATAACGTCCTTGAGTATTTTTTTTTTCAATCATTGTTCTAGATTAGACAAAAATATAATCTAGAATGTACACAATGTATAATAAATAATAATATATTATGTAAGTTGTGAAATGTTTTTAGTTAGGTATATTTGTTGGTAATTAATAATCATAATTTAAAATAATTTATATTTCAAATATTATATATACTTACTTTTTAATTACTTATTAAATATATGTTTATTGTTGTTGATAATCAAATTAATAAAATTATATAATTTATTTACTTTATAGAGAGAAAATGACGAATATCTAAGTGGTCTACACTTGACATCACGAGAGAAACGTTTCATTAAGTTCGCTTCAGTTGAATACCATGGACAGCTTTATATGACTCCACAAGACTTTTTAGAATCATTCGTCGACGAGCAGCCTAGAGGTATAAACAAATCAACTACTTACAAAATTATAAGATTATTTCACAAATTTTTAAATAAAATCTGTACTCATATTTATTATAAAACTAAAGAGGAACTACTGAATCGATTTCAATAAAGTTATATGAATTGTATTCACTGAGACATGGGAATTTTAACATGTTAACGATCGCATGTCAACATAAGTTTACACGTGGGCATATTAAAAATAACCGATTTCAGCTATACTTGACATGCAGTCTATATTACTAAATGGGGTTTCCTAATACTTTTTTCTAACAATTATATAAATTATATATGGTTTGTTCAATACGCATTTCTGGAAAAAATACATGTTGGTAATGATAATAAAAATATAACGCAACGGCATATCAAATGTAGCTAATCACCATGATAAAGTTCCAACATTGTATGTTTTCGTAAAACAACTGATGCGGTAATGCAACTGCCAGATTGACTCGCCTAGTCGCCTGTAATCCAAATTATTCGTGGCACATAGTGTTTAACGCAGTATTTAGTGTACAATACCATCCAATCTATCCATCGTATACCCTAAGGCTTAAATGACAAAATAAATTTTTTCCACGGCTGCACGTCATCTGCATTTTGGGTACACCATTTTCCAAATAGTCAACGCGGTTAAGGAAATAAATACCAGAGACAGTCCCACTATAAGCGTCTTTTTATCAGTCATTACGCTGCCGTATACACGTTTAAAACATTTATACGTGATTCAATAGTACTTTTATTAAAAATACAACATATTGAATAAATTTTTAGCAAATACATGGCATATTTTATGTTATTAATTAATAATTGTTATAATATTATATCACATATGATTGTTATTAACTTATAAATTCATAAGACAATGCCGCAAATACCAAACAATTTTAAATGTTAATAGAATCGTAGAATTTAAACAACTTAAAATTAGTCTAAATATTTAGAAAATTTCATTATATATATAAAATAATAATTAACGTAATGGTGAACAATTTAAAGTCCATACGATTAATATTTTTATTCAAACTAAATTCGATGGCGGAAAACCATTAGTTTTCATAAATTATTTACTTTTTATTTTAATATTTGTTTTCTAGCTCGACTTCAGAGACACTTAATGGTAGATAAGGATTTGGAGGAAATTCGTGATAAAGTGCCTGGACTAAAAAAGGGATCTTCACAACTTTTTCGATCACTTCGAGACAAAGGAATCATATCTTATACAGAATATTTGTTTTTATTGTCCGTGTTAACCAGTAAGTAAAGCAAAATGATTATATTAAAAATATTACCGATTTGGCATTATATTTTATACTTATTATTGTAAATTTAAAACCATTTGCTTGCAGAACCACAGAGTGGATTTCGTATAGCATTTAATATGTTTGATACAGATGGTAACCATAGGGTAGACAAAAATGAATTTCTGGTGGTAAGAATAATATTATTGCACATACCTACCGTAATTACAAACTCTTATTAATTATTGTACGTAATATAGTTCCTTTAAGTATTTTATTTTTAATAATACAGTAATACAAAGATTAAACTTATTCAGATTTTAATTTTTCAATTTATTTTAAATAATTTATCAATATAATATATAATTATGTTATAATAATTATCATTGTTCGACGTCTTACTGTATTTTTAAATTATTGAGTTATACATTTATACCATCCTGCATGTTTTCACAATTTTGAATTTTCATTTATATATTTTTATTTTTATAATTTCTGGACGTATAACTACAACCCTTATTGTAGTTTAACGTTCATATTGCATGTATAGATATATAGTTAGGTATGTATTTTATCTTAGAATCTAAGTGTACAATTAAAATTACGTATGTATTACCTACCATTTTCAAATTAAAATAATATTTTTTTCACCCTAGTGGCGTCATTTAAATTTTATTTTTAATACACATATTTGTATGCACCCCGCAAACCATGTCTGGAATTTATCTATTTTTAAGCCAACCAATTTAATAATTGGACCAAATCACGATAATATTAGATTTTAAATACGCAAGTATTTACTTTGCGCGATCCAAATGACGCCACTATTTCATCCTAGAAGCTAATTAAAATGAGTTCAACGCCTCAATTTTTAGTACACCTATTTCATTTTAGTTCTTTTGTATTTAAATATAAATATTTCAGTTCGTTCGATTTTATTAAACAAATTTTCTACAAACAACAATAAATAAGTTAAGTGTTTCGTATTTATTTATTTATCGCGTCAACCATATCTAAATTAAGTGTTTGTTTAGAACGCGATGTTCGATCGAATAATAAATAAAGGTTCAGTTTTTGATGTTATTTCATTATCACTAAATATTTGTCGTTTTAAAAAAAATATTGGGTTTTTAATGTCGTTGTTCAATGTAATTTTCCACGTTACTTTTATTTTATTATTTATTTTATGTTTATCAGATAACACGGCTCCTAGCTGGAAAACCAGCCTTCAGAATAGATCTTAATAAACATGCTAAAGAAATTGTGAGTGAGTTGTCTATAATATGGTTATTTATTTATTATACTTTTTAAATACGGATAATAGGGTGGCCCCTTGGTATTAGCACTTTGTAATACTTAAGATTGAATACCATGGTTCATTGTATAATACCTAATTAAAGATTTGTTATATTTTGTCTGAATTTAAAGTAAATCAAATGTTTAAAAACCATTTTAAAATTAATCTACTTGATATTGACCATCTAACATATATAATTAAGATACCACTAATATTATTAAACACATAGTTAAAACTTAAAATTATTATTACTACCTATTTATACCGAAATATTTTACGTATACCAGCAAATCCTTATACTATTATCATTTAAATTGGTATTTATTCTACTAAAAAGTTTTAATGAAGTTCAGAAAATATTGAGTCAAGTCAAAAACAACTAATACTATTTCAAAGTATATAATAATATATCGTGTGTACCTATTTGAATGTTTTGACCTTAATTATTATTTCCTAATTTAAATAGTTTACCTATGTCTTTTAAGATAAATATTATCATTTACCAAATATTAATAATGAAATCGCGATTTTATTTTCTATTACTTCTATCTACAACAGTAAATGAAATAAAAATAAATATGTTTTATTGTTTCAATACAGAAAAATAAATTGTTAAATTAGTTAGTAATTATAATTTATTTTAATCAAAAAATATCATTCTAAGATTTTATGAATTTGTTCATTGAATCGTTTTTACTTCTTGTCACAGTAATTGTATTTTGATTGATATCAATTATTAATTTTTAATAAAAAATTTAATCAAACCTTTTAAGTGTTGAATTATATTTTGTAAATCACGAAATAACCAAGAAAAAAAACTGAAAAATTAAAATTAAAACATAAAAATATCAAAAGAACATTTTTTGCATACACCAACAAAACAGAAACTAAATTTTCCTAACTCAAAAAAATCTTCCAAGACATAAAAGAATTATAAAAAAAATGTATAAATAAAAATATATTTATAGATATACAAAATAAAAATAAATACATTTTTTCATGTTCTTATAGTTATTTAAATGCAATTTAGATAAATATAATTAAAATTAAAATTATTATTAATATTAATTTTTAAACCATATTTTATAAAAATTGGTGGTAAAAATTATATGAGTATTATATTATAATATACCTATTTAGAATTTCGAACAAATTCTAATTTATTTATTTTTTTTTTTTTACATTATTTTGTATTAATTCAGGATCATGGTGTGGTATGATAGCTTAGTTTTAATACGTTTATACATAATATATTATGTAATATTACCTGAGCACTGGCACATTCATAGACGCATGAAATAAATTAGTTTCAAATTGTCTATTAATATATAATTAATATTATAACTTTAACGTGTATATTATTTTATTTAATCACTCATACTTTTATTAATATATCAATTATCAATTACCAGTCACTAATATTAAATTACGATAACACCGTTCAACATGTTATGTTTTTAAACATTATTTAGAAAGATGTTTGGACATTTGAATTTGTTGTCTCTGTTTTACAAACGAACAACATAAATACATTTACATTCACAATAATTCATTTTTATTCTGTTATATTTAAAATTAAAGTAATTAATTGACCCATAAAATAATTTAAAGGTAAGATTATTATTCTGGGAATTACGAATTATTATTTTTATTTTTACATACAAATTGAGTTATGATGAGCATTTTAAAATGACCATATCTTGCTTTAAAATTAAAATATCAATAAAGCCTCAAAAGTCAGAGATGTCCTAGAAAATAATCTTACCTACCTTTAAATTATATAATATATTAATTTACCCTTTTTCAAGTATAAAAATGTTCTATTTTGTTCGTCTGTAAGACGATACAACATATACGTGGTATCCTACGATAATCAAAATTAATTCATAATAAAGTACGTAAGTGGTGATTATATAATAGTTATTTATCTTCTTCAAATTTCTCAAACTTTTTAATAAATAAAATGTACAGTTTTCCTGCAACGCCTGAACAAAGATCCAGGACATGATCGGCGTTAATAAATTGCATTAGACACCATGCTATTCTACTATCTGATTCTACAGAGAAACTGCGTGTCTTTACATTGTTGCATGTAGTTACATTTAAAAAACAAACTCAAAATTTTCAATTTTTTTTAGATGTTTTAATGTTATTTAATGATAACCTTTTTTTTTTAATTAAATTTGTTTCCTAAAAATTAAGTAAATATCAAATATTGAAGTAATATTTTATTTATTTATAAGCATTTAATATTTAAATTAAAAAAAAAATAATGACTACTAGAATACATCATTGATATATTTGGTACTTATATACGACTTTTTAAACTTTAATTGCGTGGGTACTCGGTGTACCTACTCACTAATGACAAAAATATTATTATTTTATAATCTATATTTGTAAAATAAAATTGCATGAAAAGTAAATTAATATCATGCTTTCCTTGTTGTCTATGTCTGAATTGTCTATTTCAAAATCTTGTACTAACTATAATTCTGTCATTCCTATTAATACTATATTTATAATATATCGCCTAACAAATACTTTACAATAACAAAGGTCACACATTACTCATCTATTATACAAGTATACCTAAACAATATTCATCTTACTTGTCTATTTATTCATGGTTTGTCGGACTTTATTTGTACGCTTTTGTAACAAAACTAAAAATATGTGCGATTGAATTATCATAAAATAACGCATAGGTACATCAAATACAAACAAAGTGGATTATTTAATTATTGTACATGTATATATTAATAAGAAACAACTATTATAAATAATTATTTTACTAATATGCTTTATGAGTTTTCATAAGTAACTTATATACGTACGACTACATATTTTATGATACATAAATATTATATCGGTAATAGTCAGTAAGTAGGTACCTATAATTAAAATATTAAAATTATGTTTATGTATTTGATAAAATAGCTGTCTTTGAATATGCTGCAGTCAACTTTCAATAATTTTGGTCTATAGGTAATAGCGGTTGACATACTAATTATTACGCTCTAGTGCTCTACCAGTTCTACTTCTGTCCAAGCTAAAAATTACAAAAATAATTGAAGAATATTTTCGGGACCCATGGATTTATGAATTATGTAAAATGAAGATTTAAAAAAATTAAAGCTCTATATTTTTTAATAAAATAAATGAAGGGAACAAAAACTTTACATTCAATAATTGAGGTTGGGTAAATGATCCGTTCTGATGAATAGACTAGTTATAATAATCTCTCTCAAATAAGATATTTTCATTAAGGGCAAAGAATGATTGATTAATCGTAGGTAACGAGAATTTGGTTGATCCTTAAAATAAATGGCATAACACCAGAATTAATCAGGTATTTGTTGTACATACAACTATTTTGAAATTTATAATTAATTTGTTTATTTAAAAGAGGAAACTACACCCGAACGTGTTATCTTCGTCTTACAAATGTAAAATATAGCAAAAACTGTTTTGAGCGGCAAAGAATCGAGAAAGCTACAGTCATAACTAAGAAATGAAATTTTCACCACATAAAAAGAAGAACTTTGGCTGTGAAATATCGTTTTTAATTTTTCAATATCGGAACAAAAAAATTATTCAAATTTAAAATAATGGATTTTGAAACAATAAGAACTTTTTTCGTATAAGTGATGTCAAAAAAATAAAAACTTTATTTCATAGATAATGTTCTCAACTATATTTTATATCTATTTGGAGTCTTAACTATCACTATACAGATTGAGTGCTTCTATCCGTTCAAAACAGTTTTTGCTATGTTTTACATTTGTAAGACGGAGACACTAACACATACGTGTGTAGCATCCTTTAAATACACAAAAAGACTTATTTTATTGCTTTTTGAGGGACATGAACAATTGTGATTAACAACTTTATTTACTTTGGACTTAGGAGTAGTTTATAAACGACAATTTAAAAAACTATTTGATTTTAATTGTTTGAACGATGATTTTTAAACTTAAAAATATAATTTTTTTTTTTATATTATTTATAATTAATTGTTACTATAAAACTAAATATATTTAAAAATGATCTTATTATTTATAAGTATCTAAAGTTTACGTGAGCAGAGAAGTAGACAAACATTTTGCGGTGTATCTCCGTTTCACTTCACTCCGCTTACTTAAACTATATATACTTATAAAGTTATAACTCATAAACTATTCGGACGGATTTCGATTTTTATGTATCAAAATACTCCGAAAAATACTCTACTTCAAAATATGATATTGAAAATGTACGTTGTCATTTAAAAAATTACGATAAAAAATATAATTTTCTTTAAAAAAAAATGTTTTAATACGACTGCAAATTACACAAAAAAATTATTTTCAAAAACGTTAATAGATTTTGAAATAACTAGTGTTGTTCAATAAAAAAATCACTCAATATATTTTCGTTGGTATACATAAATAGTGAATACATAGTTGGTAGGTACATTTTTATAAATTATGATATACCAACACAGTGTCATCGTATTTGTCTACCCTATTATCCTGCAAAGTAAATGTTAATAATAATATAAATCATGACAAAGCTGGTAAAGGGTACAAAATGTTACGTGGCTTAATAAAAAAAAATGAGCGGGCGTTTTGTTATATAAATGTGATATTACAGTTGTCCCAATTATCTACGAAACAAGTCGCTGTCAGTCAACGAATGCCGGACGAAGATTCAAACATCATTAACCGCGCTGCTGATGATTTGGTCGGTTTATCTTATTGTTTACGTATTTATTTGCTTTGCTTTATACACACACATATGTCTATAATGTGTACATTTTATGTTTGCGTGTTGCGCTTACGACTTTTTTTTTCATTTATCCACAAATTATTTTTTGTTTAATAAACGTACACATTTGCGATTCTACAACTACTATTTACTTAATAATACATACTAACACAATAAGGAGTGAATGATTGATATTTTTACGTTTGTCAATTAGATGGAAAAAATCTTCAGCCAGTCTTGGAAAGACAAACACGGCGTGGAAGACGACAAGTCTGATACGAATAAAATAGACGCCGATGATTTTGTGGATGACGCTCAGGGTCTACAAAAGAAGCATTTAGTCGACACTACGTTGATTGTTCATTTTTTCGGCAAAAAAGGAGACAACGTGCTACTGTACGAAGACTTCAGAAAGTAATAATTATTCCATTATTATTTATTGACTTATTATAGTATACACAATCATCATTGCGGTGTTGTGTTATAGTGCATAAAAATAAATAATATTAAATGAGATGAGGGGCTTTAAATAGTTTAAATTCTTTTTCCTTATAGATTGAGTTAGGCACATGTGTATATAATCTTCCCGCAGTATTCGTATATCAATCGGACACTACTCTAACAATTCTGGTAAGAATAAGTTGGTTCAGTATCAAGATATTTTGAACAATCAAGTGCTTTAATAAATCACTGGTGGATGTTTACTTTTTTGGGGGGAGGGAAGAAAGAGTTGAGTTCAACAGTTCATTTCATTACTGCTTTTATTTTATGTGTTTCATTCCTCATTTTGTTTCTATTTTCAAAGTAATGTATGTTATAGCAGATGTATGTATCTAATTTTCTGTCAGAAATTACCCTCTCAGTTAATGATAGAAACTTTTTTCTACTTGAAAACGTGATGAATAAAAATAAAATCATCAAAAATCATTATAAAATCAATGCATTAATTTATCTGCTAAAAATTTGGAAATATATAAAAACGACGTTTTATCTATATCTAGTTGACACTGTTGATAGTTGTATTGAACAAAAAATTATATAAACATATAAGTACTCAAAAAGTATATTATTTTTTACAGAAAAGTACAGGTAAACTGGATAGTATTATTATTATACTTTACTAGTATTACAATAGATATTTTAGTATTCTTCTCTCCATTTTTTTTTTTTTATCTACTTAGGTCATTGACCACAGCCGTCAGCCAATAACCTACTAATCATATTTCTTCAAATAATAAATATCAAACATATTTATAAGTGATACAATGATATTAACTGTTTGTTAGTTTTATGGAAAATCTACAAACTGAAGTACTTGAAATGGAATTCCAACAATTTGCTAAAGGAGGAGATACTATTAGTGAAATGGATTTTGCCAAAATATTATTGAGATACACCCACTTGGATACAAATTTGTAAGTTTTTTATATTTAATTTACGCATTGTTAACAACTTTAATAATTTGAAAATGTACATTTAAAATAGGTGTGATACATACTTGGACCGATTGTTAGAAAGAATCAAAATGGACAAAGGCATACCACCAGGCATTTCATTTGATGAGTTTAAAGTGTTTTGTCAATTCTTAAATAATTTGGAGGACTTTACTATTGCTATGAGAATGTATACACTAGCCGATCATCCAATATCTAAAGGTAATAACTAATAAAATATTAATAACCGACCAGCATAGACAACTAATAAAAATTAAAAATGCAGTGAGTACTAGACATTACTCAATTTATTAAAAATATATATTTAATAAATTATGAAATAATGTAATTTTTTACTGTGATTTGAGTTGTTATGGCACTCTCATATTTTCCAATTATTATAGTTTAAACAATTATATTATCAATCAATTTTTTTTTTTTTACTTGAGACTCAAATAAATTCCAATTGCTTAACACTGATCAAAATTTAGACATAGATACTACATCATTAATTTATAAATTTTTATATTAGCCCTTAAAAAAATATTGTACTTTACTTTGCAGATGAATTTCATAGAGCTGTCAAGATATGTACAGGGACCAGTTTGAGCAAGCATCTTGTGCATACCGTGTTTGCCATATTCGATGAGGACGGTGATGGTCAGTTGAGTTATAGAGAGTTTATTGCCATTATGAAGGACCGGCTGAATAGAGGATTCAAGGTACCAATTTTCTACAGTATTTTATTCTACTATTAATTATAGTAATTAAAATATCAATAAAATTATTACTTTAATATTCTTCAATAACTTATGAAAAATACATATTAGATAAATCCATAATACCATTTTTATGAAAACCCTTATTTGAATTAATGTTTTATTAATTCAAATAAATATTCCATAACCAATGTTACATTTTTTTTAGGCAAACCAATTAAAATATTAATATATTTTAATAATTTATGTGTGCACTTTGTTCTAGTCGTACACAAAAAATGAAGGATGGGATGCATTCAAAATCTGTTTAAAACACGAAATTAAAACTCCTAATTAATAATAACTTCTTGTTTAAATTAAGTTTTATTTTATTAAAATTTTTTTTATTAATTGAGTAATTTGTTTGTTTTTTTTCAATAAATAATTATAATAACTAATTGAATTAAATTTACTATTTTATGTAGATGTGACTAATGAAATACATAAAAAAATATATATATAACATATTAAATACATTTTATTAATTTTTATTATTATTAAGAAAACTTCACAAAATCAAATTTTATATGTAAAAAAATACAGATTATTGTAAACTGCATAGGAAATATATATTACACATGCTTGTTTTTTATAAGTACAATATTAATTATTAATAGGATACAGTTTGTACATCCACATATATGTTTGTCATTTTACATAATTGTTTATATAGTTTAATATTTTTGTTTAAGTTATAAGCATTAGAATTAAAAAAATATATAAATATGTCTAACTCTTAAATTTACATACTCATTTATCTTATTGATTTGAAAAAGCCATTAATCAGCTGAATATTTGACGAACACAACTTAACAACCAGGAAGAATACTGCAACAAAAATTTGAAAATATTTTGAATTCTACAGTAGTATTAAATCAACATTTAATATTATAAAAAATTTATGTTTGATTGAATTTGTCACTTCTGTTTACATCCAAGATTATTTTTTGTATGAACACAATATTGCCCAAATAGAAAGAATTAAAAATAAATTATAGTTCATCGACATTTGTAATTTATGTCTATTTTATGAACTGTAATTAATTACTTCCTATTTGTAGAGATAAAGCGTTAATGACTTGTTATGCAAATACATGACACAGGACCTAACCTTTTCATTAACTTTCATCTGCAGAATTATAACTCATTCAAAAATGTAATTGTTATTTTTTACTATTTTTCTTTTTTTTAATTTATTTTTATTAAATATTAAAAAAAAATGCAAATACCATTTTTCAAATTTAAAAAAATATTTTTACTTACCGAACAAAATCTCCAGTTGGATTTGCAAATTTGTTTCGTACCAAAAAATTTGACAATATACTAGCAACTTTTTCTGGATCATCTTCTTGTACAGCATGCCCAACTCTAGTTAATACTTGCATTTCAAATTTACCTGATTATCAAATAATTAAATTTTGAAATTAAATTTTCTTCAACTAAATGCAATTATTCATTTATGCAATATTATATTACCTTGCATTTGACCAACAGTCAAATCTTTGTCCATACGATCAATGTTAGCCAGTAATAATAATTTTTGTGCATGTATAGATAAGAATTTTTTTGAAAGTCCTTGAAACCACCCAGGCCAATGCTTTTCAGTCTTACACAAATCAATTCTCCATGTATAATTACCCAATGATTTTTGAATCTGGAAAATACATGATAGGAATTAACGTACTTCTATTTTATGATTAGTTACTAAACCAGTTTTACTAACAGAAATTGAAGGTGCTCCAAACTCTTCATCTTCTTTAATAGAATCTATCGAATATTGAGGTTCTGAGATAGCTTCTGTTAGTACTGGAGTATCAATTGTTGGTTCTTCAAATTCATCCGTACCAAGTTTACCAGTGGCAACACTAAAATCAAAACAATTAGCTATGTTTAAATAACAGATATATGTATAGCTCTATTATTACTTTTTTATTTGTCCAGGAATGGAAACCCTGGCAGATTCTTCGTTTTTTATGTGACCATTTCCCATTCTAAATTTGCAAACAATAACAGAACACATTTAATTAACACTAAAACTTTCTATCAATAACTTTTGAAAATGTGTACAGATAATTTGCTATAAATAGTAGATTCTAAAATGCCAAGTTTTTAATATTGTTTACTAAATTTCTTTAAATACTAAGAACATATTATCTAATTTTAAATTAACTAACATTTATATTTTTTTTAAATCTTATCAAAATAAATATTATTGTTATTTTAACTACCTATAATATATTTCCAATGTTTTTGTCAAATGTTTACAAAATTTAAGGTACCTATATATTCATATTATTTATGACTTAAATTCTTATGCTATGATTTTAAATTTAATTCTTAAGTATAATATATTATAATATACATACCCCCATGAAATAGCATCTGTTAGACTTTTAAATGATTTTGGACGACTTCTCAAAAAACTTTGCATACTAGCTAATGATTCCATTGCTGAACCTTCAACCACATCGATAACAACCAAACCAATAATTGGCAAATCTGATTCTGCAGTAGAAGCAATATTTACAGCAATAGCTCCACCAAGACTATGACCCATTAAAACTATTGATGGCATTTTGTCTGGATATGATTTACGTAATAAACTTATGACATCACTGTAACATAATTTCATTCAATTAAAATATTCTGTATAAAAATATAGACGTATAAAAATAGTGTACTTAGTAAAAGTTGTCATTGATAAATCATTGTCATCTGTAGTAAATGAATTCCCGTGTCCACGAAGATCAACTGCTAACACTTGGCATTCACATTGTTTTACTAAATGTTTCTAAAAAACAAAATTATTTAATTTAACAATATAGTATTTTTAGAATATTTAAACACTATTTAATTTAAAATCAATTATACAATAATTATAAAACATGTTAATCTCTGTATAATACGATTGAATCATATAACAAAATTGTTTCATGTTTGAAAAGTATCCAAGATAAATTGATAATACATAAGATATTATTGAATTTTGTCATGTTTTTGTTTACTGTTACATATTGTACTAAAAATTAAAGAAAATAAATTAAATACCTAAATGGGTTAATTTTTCACAGCAAATACCAAAGGTTAGGTTTAGTGTATCCAAATTATAGTTAAATTGATATTTTACACACAGTACATAATAAGTTATAATAATACTATGCACCAAAAAAATAGAAACATTATTACACATATTTATCAATTCAAAACTACTAAATTGATATTAAATCAAAAAATTACAGTTACTCACGGCGAAAAGAGACCACGTGAGAGCATTAAATCCTCCACCGTGGAGCAAAACAATCAATACGGATTCAACATTGCCCAGTGAGTAAGTCGCAAACCTGTTACCATCAATATCAACAAAGCGTTTATGTTCAAAATATTCGCTCCAAGATATGGGAGTCAACTCTTCATATGAACGGTTTAATCTAAACAGAAAAGATGACTCGTTAATACAATACTTAATAAAAAATATAGCTACTATTTGTTTTACACTTTGTACACATACCTAGTTTTTCGCTGAGGTGGTTTTTTAAAGTTTCCTCCCAGTAAACCGAATTTACCAATATGAGACATGGTGAGCTATAAGTACCTTATTATAACTATATCAACTATATTAGTGTTTTTTTCTTTCGCATATCTTGAACACCAACAGATTGATATGATTTCTTTTTTTTAATATAGTTTATTGGTCCTTCGGAAACTCTAAGTAGTAACAATAATTAAAAGTTTTACAGTAAAACCTCTGTATGAATACGAAATTAACTCCTGTACAATAAAGACTATAGAGTCTTGTACCAATTTTTAAGTCTAACTCAAACACTTCACATTCAATCTTTATTACTATCAGCTTACATAAAAAAAGGATACACAATGATAATCGTTACCACTGATAAGTCATTAGTCATTATCATAATTCTATTTTGATCGACTCGTTGTAAACTTGTAGTCTGTTCTATGTTTCTACAACCATACAGTGGCGGTCTAGGACCTCTCCGGTTGTCTAAATTATTTTTTCTAAGCAGAGAAATGTATAGATATTAGATTTCACAATATGAGTTTTTGTTTGTTTATGTCTGTCATCATCTTACGGAGCAGTCGATTTTCATGTTTGGTCATTGAAAGTGATTTCTGATAGAAAGCTAATTCTAGTTGGTACTTTGGAAGTCTGCTGTACATTAGGTGTCGAGTGGGTCACTGTTATGGGTTTAATTTAAAGTCAATGATATATATCAATATCACTCACTAAGTATAGCCAGTATAAGTTCTTCATATTTTTACTATATGATTTTTTGATATAGCTATTAAAGTCATTTATTTTACTTATAGTACCTACTGTACTGTATTACAGTATGTTGATGTTTCTATCATTTTTTCCGAAAATATTATATTTATTATACTATTATTTAATTATTATAATAAATAATAAAAATATATACATACATGGCTAGTGGCTACATATTATATTTGTTATTTATTTATTTATACCATATAATATCAACTTATAAAACAATTTTTTTTTTTATCAAGTAGGTATTTCAATCTATTTTCACGTAAAAAAATAAATAAAATGTGAGGAGACCAGTTATATTATGCGAGTCTTTTGAATGAAGAACTGAAGAAATCGCCCATTAGTGGCATTACGATAAAACACAAAATACAGCATATTTCTATAGTTTCAATAATTTTTGCGATTTTGACAAATTTCGTCAAAATTCCATTTTCAAATTAACGCATATAAAAAAATCTGTGCCTATGTATTTTTAATATTTTTATATAGATATAAGAACATTAAGAAAAACTTATGTGAAATTTCGTATTCTATTGTTGTTTTAAATCTCAGTAAAAAAATTTTACTCGGTCAAAAACATTGAAAATTTAATAAAATTTTCTCAAAAGTTATTAATACTAAAATTAAACAAAAAATTGATAAACTTTGATGGAGGTAGATTTTTTTGTTAGCAAATGGGATATAGTTAATATTTTCGGGAGGTCAAAATATGAACATTCGTGAAAAGGTATTATGTATTATTATTAAAATAATTAATTGATAACCTTGTTTTATAAATTTTATATACATTATATTAATAAAAGCTTTTTAAATTATATTTATTACTTTTTTTAAGCAGTGGGTTTGTGATTATATTTTATACTTTAATGGTCTCCATAGCTTAGAAAAGGTTAAAAACATACGACTTGTACAATTGTTTCGGGTTTTTCTGTACAAATATAAATGAGAAATTTTTACTCTATCAATCACATTTAATAAGAGGTAGCTTATAAGTTGTCATAGTTTTTTAATTTTTAAAAAAAATGTATGTAAATCTACTTTAATTTTTTACGAGCGCCCAATATTTAAATTTTGGTGAAATTTATAAATGTATTATTCAAGTGTAAAATCACGATTACCTACTCTTAAAACATTTAAAACAATTTTCATCAAATATTTAAGTGTATTAATATTACCTACATTATGTCATAATTTTCAAAATATTTTTGAATTTTCATAATTTATAGGTATTTACTTAAATATTTTATATTTATTACTTTAATATCTTTACTATTTTGAGCTAGACGTAATATTATAATATAGACATTTATAACATTATCGATTATTTTCCTTTCTACAAAATAAATGCCGTTTTTGTCGTTAAAAAAATTTTGCTCGGTTAAAAACCTTGAAAATTGTACGCAAATTACTCATAACTTATAATAATTATTTACAAAAAAAGATAGTCGAATGAATATCTACCATTCTAGACAGATACATTTTAGATCCCCCTCATGATTTTTTTTCTTTAATATTTATAATAATTAAATGTATGTACATTGTACTTACAATAATGTTAATGTATTGCATTTTTTTTTTGCGCAAAACAACACCTATGAGCATAAGTATATTATTATTATCTAGATTCTAGACTCATCTTAGGAACAAGGCTGTTATTATTAATACTTAGTTGCTTTACAAAATATACTAAAATTACCCCGATCGATGATCGTGAATATTTAATAACAATTAACAACACACTCGTAAATTGTTATAAATAAATAACTAATTTACTTTAATTTGAAAAATTGATATTAGGCAATAGTGCATAACCATAAATTATATTTTAATGATTAAGTAGTGCATATTGAAAAATCAACCATGGAGGGGTGAGGCCCACATGACAAAATCATTTGACCGCCACTGCTAAAGGTACTCGTAGTATGATAACACACAGTTGAATATTTAATTACATTTCATAATAATGTAAAAGTTTAAACTTATAATTCATATTAGCATATTATATAATAAAAATGAAAATGAGGATTATAGTATATTTTATCAACAATGTTGAGATTTGAATGAAAAGTATATGGTATACCAATATATATTTACCATCCATGTACCCACAACGTTTAATTTACATCTTTTTTTTACTTAACCATATAAGTACCTAGTATTATTAAAAACTTTTTATCGCACTAAATCCATTGTCAAATATCCACCTATCCACTCTCTCATTTTGCTGCTGAGACAATTGTCACAAAAGAGCCTATTTTGGGCATTTTGGCATATCATTGTACTATACAGTAGAGTGATTACTTACTTTTCTCAGTTATCTCATAGTATTTTTCACTAAGATAATTATTAATAAATTTAAATATCAAACAAAATGTTAAAAAAAAATTATTTATTTTTTATATTTCAATAAATATTATTAATATGTAATAATAATTAATAATAATAAATTATAATTATATATACCTATTATACATTGATGGTTATGAGTTTATGACTCATCCACAAATAAGTCAATTTTTTAATTGTATAACTATTCTAAAGTAAAATAATAATTGATATTATTGTTAAAAAGTGATTTTATTATGAATACTTATTTTTATATATCATATGGTATCACAAATAATACATAAACTATGTACCTTTATTCTTATAATGAAATTTACATAACGTTTAATTCTAAATATTAGAAAAATTTAAAGACAAGAAACAAAATTTATTTAACAAGAAATAAATATTAAATATTTTTGAAAACCGTATTAATTTATTCAACTTTAGCTCTTGTATCCATTTTGGCTTCTCTTTCATCAATTGGACGACCTCTTATACAATGTGGATTCATTTTACCATTGACTGCATCTTCAGTAACATGTACACTTACTACATCAGATCCAGGAATTTCAAACATAGGGTCCAACAAAATTGATTCCTGTAGAAATTTTAAGTAATAGCTATGTAAATTAATATTGAATTATTATTTATTTTACAAACAATTTATTAAGTAAAGTAATCAAGTAAAATTGTAGTATATAACTATGTAAGCATATTTTGAAAGTCGATGACACAATAATATTTTACAAAACTATTATATTTCATAAAAATAATCAAAAACCTAAATTAATTATTGTATTTTGTTAGTAAATGTTAAAATTTGGGTGGGTTATTATTTCAGTGCCAACATTTTCATATAAAATTAGAATTTAGAATACATTATTACCACAATTGCTCGTAACCCTCGAGCACCTGTTTTTTTTTCTAGGGCTTGTGAGGCAATCGCTCTTAGTGCTTCATCTGTAAACGTTAATTCAACTTTATCTAAGCCGAATAGTAGCTTGAACTGTTTGACTGTACTATTTTTCGGCTCAGTAAGGATTTGTACTAGCAAGTTTCTATTTAAGGAGTGGAATGGTACCAAAACTGGAAACCTTCCCACAAACTCCTAATAAAAATAAAATAACATGTATAAAAATGTATCTTGTGTGATATTATAATTAATAAATATAAATATTTAGAATAAAACACTATATATTTAAATTAAATAATTTATTTTAAATGCACATGGTTCATTAAAAAGAACCTCTCCAAATCTATCAAATTATTGGAACACCTATTGTGTTATAACTTATAATAATTATTGTAATGTTAATAATTAGGATATAATCTTTTCACCTAGCCAAAACAATTCATCTAATGACCAATTCTTTTTCAGTTTTACCGTTTAATAAATATAAAAATAATTTAAGAAACTGAAAATTATGTATAATAATTACATATTTCATTTTTATGTACTGTTTTTTATAAACTATCAGTCGTAAAGCAATATTTTATTTATTTAAATTAAAATTATTAAAAAAGCTTCATTAGTGGGCAATAGCATAGCTTAGAATTTGGTAAACTAGGGATAGAATTTTAGAATTATTAATATTGAATAAAAATATAGATATTTTATTTTATCTACCTATTATTTTCTATATAATATAAGTAAAGTTAATAAGAAATATTTTGGTATGAAAAATAATTTGTGAACAATTTATTTGAAATTAAAACTATAAGTTATTAATAATTTAACTGAAAATGTAATCAAGTCATTTTCAATGTTTTTTTTCTAGTATATGCATTTCTGGTCAAAATAAAATTGTTGTAAAAATTAGATATTAATAATATATTGCAATTCAAATTACAATTAGAATTATTTTTAAAATAAGTTAAATAATTTACTCATACCAATAAGTCTATTTATATGCTAAATTAATTTTATTAATAAATGAATTATTAATTACAGGTATCATTCCAAATTGAATTAAGTCTCTTGGTTCAACTTTTTTTAACAACCCATCTCGTTCAGCATTTTCTTTTTCAATATCAGTATATGAAGCTGTTGAAGCAACACGATCAGCTTCAGCAGCAGCTCTTCTACTTCCCATTTCACTATCAATATCTGCACCAAATCCTAGAGACTGAATATAAGAACAATTAATTAATTAAATCTAATTTAAGATAGTATATGTATAAACTATTTAGTCTTTACATTTTGATTTGTCCTGCGACTTATAAGTCTATCAAGACCAGTAAATGCGCCAGAGGCAACAAACAGTATATTAGTAGTATCAACTTGTACTGTTTCATTTCGAAGTTTTCTTGTATTTTTTTCTGGTACATTAACAACAGTACCTTCCAACATCTATAAGAAACACAATATAAGATATATTATACAAAGATTATTGTAAAGATAATAATATACCACAAATCACCATACATAGCTTTGGGGAAAAGTCAGGAAAAAAGGACAAAAACTTAATAAAAATATTACATGTTTTAAAATAGTTAATTATTAAAAAATAAAATAAAATAGACTATAATGTTATATTATTATATGTAATTTACTTTTCCTAGTACAATCACATTGTGGTACAATGTCCAATTAAGACGAGAAATATATTTATTACTTTATTAGTTTTTTTTATTATCAATTTTACGAGATAAAATTAACAATTATTTTGTTCACCAATATTATTTTATACTGTTTTGCATTTAAAAACATTAACTCTGTTCTTTATTATACTGAGTAAAAAATTAAATTTTCAATCTAACAATTTTGTTAGAAAAAAAAAGTATGTATCTGATAATAAAAACAAATTTGTGACATTACAAGAGATAGATCAATGAGCACCATTAAAAAAACATTGATGTAAAAAATCACTATGGAATTTATTTAATGATCAAAATTACTTTTAACATTCCTTGTTGGACTCCTTCACCTCCAACATCCCTTAATTGATGAATTCCAGGTACAGCACCAATTTTATCAATTTCATCCAAGAAAACAATTCCTAAAACATTTTTCATCATATTGAATTCTAGATTTATAATAACATTAAGATCATTTATGAGTTAGTATTAATGTCTTTATCATATTTGTGTATATATTTATTAATATACATTGACTAACAATTCAAATATCAAAACTGACAAACATTGTAATTATTTTTGGATTTAAAACAAAGCAAGTGAGCTATTAGTTTTAGACATATTTTAAAATACATTGTATATTTTTTTAATCTGTTGGTTATTTCTGAGAAAATTGCAATAAAAAGTGACCATATTGTTATTAAATAATGGTTAATTTAAAAATAAATGTAAATAATATTCTTTAGACATAACACATAAATATTTTAATACAGTTATAAATAAAACTATTTTGTAATGTCACATTGGTATATATATATTGAATAAATATGTTGGAAGTCCTGATAGCAAAATATTTCATTTTACCATTTTAGAAAGAAGTAGTTAAACTAATATAGATAAACCTAACATCATTCAAGTAAATCAAGTAAGTGTAAAACCATTACACTTTGTATCTATTAGTTTGAGAAAATACAAAAATATTTGTAGATATAACAATTAATTGATGACAATAAATAAAAGCTTTATTAGCCATTTAGAAAAATATAGCAAAAGTTTTAAAGAAAATCTATACTTATATAAAAGGTCTAAAGATTAGAAGGAATCATATACAGTCATGATGTATACATCTGAAAAAATATTTTATTATACATAAATACATTTTTAAACATCAATAATTGTATCCATGTTATTAATCATTATAATTAAACACACAAGGCGAATAAATATAAAAACTTTTTATAGCATTTTGACTAATAATTATAAAATACAATATTTCTAAAATTAAATGTTAAGTTTAATGATTACACAATGGTTCTGAATTGCTGTGCTATAGACACTAGTATTCTGTGAACTGGCCTTAAATACGCGCAAAATTATTGGAAATATAAATAATTCATACATATTATAGACTATAGTATATAGAGTGCCCCAATATTTTTATAAGATACCCAAGTGTACAATGAACTAAAAAATATTGAGAACCACTGTGATAAAATATTTACATAATTTCATTGTAAACAAAACAATGTATATAGGTACCATTGGTACCAATAGTTTATTTTTATCATGTTTAGAAAATATAGATACTCAAATTATAGTACAGATGATAATAGATAATAGATTATAAAATGTCTACTCGACATTCATCAACATTTTACATCAATTGTTATTCTAGTATATACCCAACAGTTTTAATTTAAAGATTTATAAACAATAGAATAATAATAATCCACTGGGAGTATAATACAAGATGCATTGTCAGCATAGATTTAGCACAATATTATTGCATTGTTTCTAAATAACCATACATGCCTCAGACACAATATTTAGTTATGTCATGAAATTATATAAACACAATTTTGAGCAATAAATCAGGTGACTGGTAAAATATGATGGCTAAAAACTTGGCTAATTACTTATGTACTTAGTTGACTCTATTATAAGTAATGATTGAGATTTAACTTTAATATTCTCAAAAACTAACTTTTCATGGTGTAAGATAAAAAACTAATGGATATAGAAATAAAATTAATACTTTAGAAGGCAAAAATTATTGTAAAATGAATTGTTTACAACTCAATTAGTGCTGACAATGGTATAGATATAACTATTTTTTTTCTTTATCTGAAACACTAGCCATATATTTTTCTTGGGGATCTTAGAATAGTATTATTACTATAACATTGGACAATATTATAAAAATAAATAATTTAAATTTATAAATTACCAGTTTGAGCCTTTTCAACATCATAATTAGCGGCTTGTAAAAGTTTCCCAATTACACTTTCAATATCTTCTCCCACATAACCAGCTTGTGTCAAATTTGTACAATCACAAATTGCAAACGGTACATCTAATTGCTTAGCTATTGTTTGAGCCAGTAACGTTTTTCCTAACAAAAACAAATAACTTAAATGTAATCATATTTAAAAATTATACTGTAATAAATATAAATTCAAAATAATTTGTATATTGTATTTCTAAAATAATATTAAAACAAATAAGTACAAACCACATCCTGTAGGCCCCAACAAAATGATATTACTCTTTTCTAACAGTGTATTTTCAAATGATGAAGTAATTTTAAATTCTTCTTGGCTGTTTTTTGTACTATCCACTTGTGGCATTCCAAATATATGATTATTAGAAAAATTCTCTAAAATGAAATTTTTAATCAACAATATTTTATATTATATTATTTATATTTTTTATTTTTTATTATTTTTTAAATAAATTATATGATATGAGTATATAAAAATAAACCATTATTTAAATTTTATATTTAAAAAAAATAAAGAGAATTATAAAAGATGATCAAAAATAATTTTAGTAATACAGTACAACTTCTATATAATGACACCTATAAAACAGAAATTTACTTCCTATGGAAAATAAGAATAGACCCATATAATTTATATCCTAAATATTTTAGTCAGGTCTTTCTATAACAAAATCTTTATAAGGTCGATTCAGAATAATGTTTACATAGAGTTTTAATTATATAAGACTTAAATGACCTTGTACCTAATAATCATATACATATATATATAAATATAGGTAAAGTAATTTTAATATTTATAAAATCATAATAGTTGTATATTCATATATAATAACACTCATATTCAATTACCTCTTGAATTTTGTAAATTATCAAGTAACCGCTGATCAATTAAATCATTCTTTTGTGGTGCTGTAATATTATGAATAATACGTTTACAATGGTTGTAAACTGCTACAGCTAACACTTTCTTAGCTAGCTCTTGGCCAATCACATACTTATTAAGGTTTACAAAAATCTGTATTGAACAAAATATTTAAAATAAACATATTAAATATTAATTAATTTAATAATAAACCAAATACAATTATTACAACAGTATTTATCTAATTATAAATATCTATATTTCAAAATACTTTTTTTTTTTTTTAATTATTATTATCATACATCTGAACTTTGAAACTTACGTACAATCAAATTAACTCATCAAATATTTATCTTTAACAAAATAATATTAAGAAAACTTTAACATAATAAAATATTTGCAAAATTATGAGTTATATTTTGAAATAGATTATTTTGGGAATGATTGAATACATAAAATAAGAACTTCATACTCAACCTCAACCAAAAATAACTTTCTTTAATTTTAATTTTAAATGATTGCAATAATATCAAACACTATAATATAATGTTAATAAATACTTAAATAGTATTAATAAATATGCTACAATATTGCAGTAATAAATAATGATTCTTGAAATAACTACTTACTTCTTTTGGAATTGGTGGTGGTTTAAATTTATTTTGCTCTTCTGTTACATCTTTTAAATTATTTTCTTCAGCAGATATCACTTTGAATATATGATCACATCGTTGACATCTCAAAAATCGATTAGAAGCTGTAATAGGACAAAAATATAAAATAAATTTAGTATATTATAATTTTAAGAAATTTGGCAATATATTACTTAAAAAAAATTCTAAATTGGCTGTTTGACACTTTGGACAAAGTATTCCCGTGTGACCTGTATTATCGCCCTTACGTCCTGTCCCGGAGTTTTCTGCATTCCAATAATTAGGCGAAGTCTGGAAATTACGTTGGTGAACAGAGTCTTTTACGTGAAAGCCATGGGTCAATACACCTTCAAAATGCAAGGACAAGGTTATACACAAAATTATCATCTATAAACTCTATTAATTATCTTTACTTACTCAAGTTTCTGGATAAATTTAAATAATTAGTGTATAATTTGGATTGTATACATTTTGAACACAAGTATTTTAATCTGGTCGCCATTTCAAGTCTATGCGTTTTAAAAATATATTTATATTAAATTTAACAAAAATTTTTAAAACAAGTGCTTTTGGCGATTAAAGTTTAAATGGTTTAACTCATTAAAAAATATACGAGTTCTTAAGTTGAGTACGTACTTGAAAAAGCTTCTACGACAGTCACGTCGTCGTTCCGAGTAGAAAACGTTAAAAGTATGCGCACCACACAATAAATCCTTCGAAGCTGAACTGAACAATAATATCAGATGTACAACCGACTGACGACTATAGTGAGTAGTGACTGGTTACTATCACAGATTACTACAATGTCCGTGGAATATTCAATATAGTATTTGTTACCGACTTTTGTTTATTTTGTTTAACAACTGAATATTATAATACTAATAAATGATAATCCATCGAATGATAACGAGGTCATTAATCGATCAGCTGTTGTGACTGTCAGAACTAGATAAGTAGTTATTTAGATTATATTTAGATAGTCTATGGTAGGCGGTGCTTATTTTTTTACAAATATTACTACTTACTAGACAAGAATATAATTAGCATAGTAATCAAACAATAATTATTATCCTATACCTATACTTGACGGTCTGAAATCCGAATAGCTGATAACCGATTAAATAATTTAAAGTATAATAATAGTATTATAAGTATATTTATAGTATTTTAAGTATAACTTAGAGTAGGTTCGTATAATATTTAAAATATAAATCTTGTATAGATGTTAATGGACGTTAATACAAGTAAATTTGAGTAATAGACGTTTATTATACACGGGTCTGCTCCACCACTGCTAACTGAAGACTAAGTTTTAAAAGTTTTAAAATTAAAATAGTATAATATTTAATGTTTACAGCGAGTGTATCAAAATATAAAAAATAAAAACTGGTTGCTACCAATTCAATTCGTCGGACTTCTACGCATCGCCTCGACGTCCCCGACATTACAACTACACAACACAACAGTACCACACATGCCAAGCCACCAAGGCCACAACTTTGTTATTAATTGCCCCACTATTCGCTAACAAGTAATATCTATTATTGTGTAACGTTGTTATGATTTAAAAATAGCGAAGACTTAATGGGCAATCATTTGGTCGAGCGAATATTGTGTATTTAAATTTAAAGTATAACACACTTACCGTTACGTCGTATTGTGTATAGGGTATTGGGTATATAATTTTAATTAAAAAAAAGTTGAAGATGTGATCACGGGGAGACGAGTTTTAGAATAACAAATGTCCTGTTACAATCAGTCCCATTGGAAAACCAAGTAAATACCCAACTCGTGTGGAATCTCGTCCTCAACACAGCCAGTTTTCCATTCCCAAGTATTAACGAAATTAATCGATTTATAACATTGACTTACGCCTCCTCACAAAATGTGTTCTTCAAATCTAACTATATATGTTGGATGTTGGACTGTAGGTACAGACATGCCAGGCATGTAGGAAATAACTTTTAAAAAAGTAACACTAACATAACAATAACTAATATTATTATACAGCACCGCCCGCAAGGGGGGTCAAGAGAAAGGAGCATTTGCCCAATCCCCTCGGTGTTTTGGTATAATTGTATTGTATAATATTATATTTATATTAGTATCTATTGGCTTAATATTTAAATGTTTATTATAATATAATATAATTTTATAGCACAACCTATGTACATACTTGTACTATTATTACGAGTAAACTAGTTTGTGGAGCCGTTGATAAAAATATTATTATACAATAGATATAGGTTATATGTATACTATAAAAATGCACCTATGTTAAATAGAAAAAAAATTAAATTTACCATCATACTATCATTATAGAGCCTCTATGAATCACATTAATCTCAGTAATCACACCTTTCGACCTTAGTCCTTAATGGTATAAAAAAACCCGAGTTTTTAAGAATAGGTACTCTCTGCTCTTATTTAAGAATACTTAAAAATTCTAAAAATTGGAATTTATTTAAAAGTATTATTATATTTATTAAATGTTAAAACGCTGTTGAGTATAATTTTTGGTATAATTTGTATTTACCCATACCATTAATATACGCTTTATATTATACTAATTTCTCGAGCTATACTTGTTAATTATTATTTATTTGTAGCTAAATATACTCCTATCAATATTTTAGACGTAGTTACTTCAATAGTTTAAACTTTCAAGCTTTTCACAAAATTATTAGTTATTAGACATTTTTATTTATATTATAACTATTATATAAACATAAACATATGGTTAAATTTACGATAAAAATATAATATTATACTACTAAACATAATTGAACAGTTCATCTTTATATACACTCATTCAATTATTGTTATTAACAGTAACTGTCTGATTTAAGTGTACGATTTTACTAATACAGTATTATTTTTTAAGTGCACTTTCAATTAACATGTTAGTTATTACATCATTTAATATTATATAATTAATTAATTATTTTTAAGACTATTGTCAAGTTTAACAGATAATACCCTTTTTATAGGGACAATTGGTACCTACTTATCAATAAGAATACAACTTATATAAAATAAAAAATTATATGTTATAAAATATAATTATATTTTATTCCTATAATTTACTTATGATCATAATTTAAATTTATTTATTATTCGAAATAGATTGTAGTCTGTAACTTCCAATACAATATGAATTTATAATTAATTATACACTTTTTACTTTTTAAAAAGTATTTATCTGCTATCCCTAGTCTATTCCCTATATTTTTATTTTTATTTTATTTTTTAATACTGTTATAAAATGCATAAATTATTTATGCCATTTGATATGTTAATTTATTTTTGTTGCTTCTTAAAATTCAGTTGTCTGTGCTGGTATCCCTTGACCCCTTCTCACTTATTTTTATATCGTTTAAAATGTCTTTAATTTATTTTTATTATTTACTTATATTTACTTATGTTATATATTTAATATAAACTCCAGTCTCCGTTTCCATTACGACATATACTACATACTTTTATATTTAATTTTTTTAGCTTTTTAAAATAATATATTTGTTTGCTATTCCTCTCACCATTTTGTTTCATATATTAATATATAATTATACCTGTTAGTTTATATCTATGTTATACGTTTTCAATAGAACATCAGTATGTTATTCATTTTTAATTTTCATTGTTATTAATTATTTGAGATTAAAAATCTTCACAGAGAGTAGACCCTGGTTCCATTAAAAACATACTTTCATAGTTAATTATATATGTATATAAATATATTTTTTTTTATGTACTTAACCTACATAATTTATCGTTGTTATTTAAAATGTATTAAAGTTCTCTTTTGAAAAATGTGTAATAAGTATGATAAATTCTATATTATATATTACACAGTAAAACAGTTTAAAATAGCAGACTGATGTGACCACAGTGCAATTGTTTAATGGTGTGACTTTTTATAGACGTTTTTATAAGCTGAGCTTGTTTCTTTATTCTTGATTTGCTATACGGTTATAGATTATACTACTATAATGATTTTATATGAACTAGATCTATAAAAGTGAATTTTGTTAAAAACTAACCTATATCAATATTCGATATGAATATTATTATTTATTTTAATATACGAATATAGATAAAATGAATATTAGTTTTAATTATTATCTATAAATTCATGAATTGTAATCGTTTCATAGTTGATAGATATCTATTTGAAATATAAGAGGAAACGATAGAAAACTAATTTCATCGGCATCATCGGATCAAACAATAGAAAAAAAGGTATTTAAATTTATCAGTTAAGTGTAAGAAGTAAGAACCAAGAAGTAAAAGTTAATGGTAAAATGTAAATTTATGTTATAATAACAAAAAAATATTCAAGTTAAAAAAAAGTAGGCAAGTGGTTACTACTTGTTATACATTAGGTCACCTAATTTAGATGTCGAGTAGGTCATTATTATAGATGTGTTAAATTTGAATTTAATTATGTATCATTGCATACGAAAAACGATTCTAAGTAGAGAAGGCCTGTTGATTGTTAGCTTACTCAGCTTTATCACTTAGATATACATTTATTTTACTTTTAGTATTATGGTAAGTTAATATAATTGTTTTCCAAAAATAAACGGTTTATAATATTATTAGTATTAATTATAAAAATAAGTTTATAAAAAATATATGTGTATATTTTTTAGTTCAAGTATGAAATATTTATGAAGAATATCATACTAAATTTTTAATCTTTCACTATAAAAATTAAATATTTTATAAATTTTTTTACTACAAAATACTTATAGTTTGTTATTTAAATGCATATAAAAAAAAAAAATTAACCCAATGTATTTTCAATAATCTAATACAACTATAAGAATAACACATGTTAGATATTTTATTAAATTTTTAAGAATTTTGACCCTCATTGAATATTTTTTTATTAACTCTTATAGAAAATTTTTTTAAAATAATCAAACAATTCTTAGGCTTATAAATAGTTCAAAAAGTGTCAAAAAATTTTTTAAATAATATCATGTTTAACAAATATGACTATATAAACTTTTTATTGACATTTATTAAAAATAAATTCAAATGTTTTTTAAGAGTTAAAAAAGAGTCAAAACATTGATAAAAAAAAATTTCCGATAAGCACATAAAAAATAATTTTATAAATACTAAGTAACAATTTTAAGTTTTTATGGTTATTTCTTTTTTTAATTGTGTTCGTAAGTATAAAGAAATCAATTTTGTCAATAACTGTCTTAACATAAATATCTACGTTTTTCCTTAATTTTCTTCCTCTCACCTCCAAAGTTGATAATTTAAACATTTTTACTACCCCAAAAGGTGATGAAAGATAGTGAAAAGCACACGTCATTGCAAAAGCAACACATTCATCGCTCTGCTCAGAATTTAAAAAATATATTTTACTATTTTAAAATCTATAGATGTCTCCAAATTTTTATAATAATTTATTGAGAACTGCAGATATGTATAATGTTAAAGAATAATTATTTACTTTTAGAACTAATGTGTTATTTTATAAATGTAATCATATTTTATTCGGGGTTTAGATGATTTCTTATGTACGATTATAATTTATATTAAAAGTTAAACGTTACACGCGTGGTTATTGTGGATAACTTAATAACAACCATTATAAAATAACAATTATGATACGATTTGTGACATAAGGCCATATAGGTAGTTATTATAATGTTCACGCGCGAATATACAGCTTCAATGCGAATAGTGGAACATTATATAATATTTAATAAAAAGTTAACCACGAGCTTAGAATCGTTTTCCGATTTCCAAACATATTTTTTTATCATTAAAAATTTAAAGATTTTTGCTTTCATATTTAATGAGCAATATTTTGCCTGTACAAAAATATAATACACAGGTTATAGGTACCTATACACATATTTTATACTGCCGTGTACAATACCGGCTCGCGCCAAGGTGAGCGGAGCAGTATAAATGAATAATACGAGACGATTGCCCAACACCCACTATACTACAGACTGCAACACACTATACCCGTATACATTTTATATACTCAAGTCACCCAGTCACTGCAGGCATTCGTTACTCAGACACACAGTTAGTACACATATAGTAACATTGCCAGCTGGACACTGGTTTCCCACTGCGTGTTGTGGTATTTATTTTATTCATCTCGTTCATCGTAAAATTTGTCGTCGTCGGCGCCATTCACGTTAGCATTGAAAACAGCTAAGTCGCAGGCGTGTATTCCAGTGCCATGCAGTACTTTATAAGCATAATATGTAAACCGGCCAAGGCATGATAGATGACTCAATAATACGTAATATTAGTATACTATTATGTATAACGTGTGACAAAATTTCTCGTGGACCTATTTTTCTATGAGTATACAGTTAAATCAATAATATTATATAAACATTACATATCAATTGTTATTATAATTTGCATACCGAATGGCGAATAAGTACAATTTGATGCATATTAATTATACACATATTTTATAGTCAATATGGTTATAATATATATTATTACCATAATATATATATATATATAATTTTGATAATTAATTTTTTCAGCTAATAGGTACCTAAATAAAATATTTCAATTTTAAAATGTTCAAATCTCACCAAAAAAATAAATTATATTGTAAAAACTGATAAACACAAACAAACAAGTGAACAACTAATGGATAAATATAAATTAAGAATACATGATATAACTGGTATGACTTCTTAAAAGAGCTTGAAAATATTTACCAGGACAATTTAAACACTTTATTGTAAGATAACGCAAATAATTCACGGGTGATTGTATACATTCTTCCGATAATACTCCGATATATTCTTACTCTATGAATAATACCTTTTATTCGTGTGTACCTATAGAAATTCCTACGGTACGATTTTGATGTAAATTCTATTGGAATACTAACTATTGGTCTGTATAATAAATATAAACTACTAATATGCCAATAAAATATTTTAGACAAATAAATTATTTTTATTTTTAATTTTAAGTTAAAAATAAAACGCGTTCAATGCTATGATCATTCATTTTTATTGCTTAAATGTTTGATTTTCAAATTATTATAGTGTAGATTATGATTTATAATGGTAAAACATATTACTTTTTTTGTAAAGTTGACCTTCTAGGTATGCACAATAAATTAAAAAATGAATGGAAGAAATATTGAGTAAATTTTTTTTTCTGAAAATTATTTTTCTTAACAGAGTTTGATACACCCATTATAAACATTAATAAAATAATTTACCTGCATGACCTATTTTATACAAATGTATTAAATAGCAAATTTGGAAAAATCTATTTTATACTCTGTTATTTTTAATATTAAAGTGATAATTTATCTAGATTTAGGTATTATCAAATTTAAATTTAAGGACCTACATTTATGTTATTTATAATATTTTCATTTTGAAATAAATGATGAGCATAAAAATATAAAATCTTTGTAATTAAATGTAATATTCAAAATAACATAGATTTTTATTATTTTGAATGTATAATTTTTCCTATAAATTAGTAAAACGGAAATCATAACATAAATATATAAAGTCCTAATAGGCCAATAGTTAATTATTTATATGCATTTAAATATAATTATTTGAACTTAAAAGATAAGCTAAAAAACTTAATATCAATAATCAATAACATATTGATATTAAATCCATGACCTGATTTCCGATCATTTTTAAAAGTATTGATAATGATTTACTTTTGACTCCCCGAGGCTTACCAATTAGATCCAATTCGCTATTAGAACTAACGCGTTAAAAGTTGAAAATCAAAGCATTTTTACTGCTCTAAAAGGTGACTGACATAAAAAAAATAAATACAATATCGCATAATAAAACAAAAACCTATATATTCATCGCTCTGCAGTTCAAAATTTAAAATTTACACGATAAAAATAAAATTTGAATTCCATTATACGTATAAAACAAAAAGGGCAAATTAATGATAACTGAAAATTAATTAAACAAAAAAACAACCGAATATCTGTTTATGTTGATTCTGCTAACCGTTTATTAAACAATAGCCGATGTATTATATTAGATTTATAGTATTTGTTTTTAAATCAACTGCAGTATAGGTACAAAAGGTACAAGGTACACTTAGTTTACCAAATTTTTATTATTTAAATAAAAACATTTCAAAAAAAAAATTTAAAACATTGTTGTTCACAAGTCACAACAAAAAATATAACATAAATATATATATATATTATGACAAAAAAGTAATTAAATACAAAGTAAAATTTGTTAAAACAGTAAAATAATATAATTCAAATACCTATAGTGATTGGCTTTTTACAAAATATTTTTACAATTGATTTAGATAGCAAATTAATTTTATATTAATATAAGCATTTTACATTTTGTTATTATTAAAATAAATAATTTACAAATATTCAGCAGATTGATAGCCAGCGGAATTGACATATAAAAGATTTCGGCGGTGTCGATAGTCGGCGGAATAAAAATGTAAAAAAATTCGGCGGTGTTGGTATGCGGCGCAATCGATAGATTTCTTATAGATAAAAAGGTCATTTTGGCACAATCGATATACGCCTGAAATGGTCTATCCCTACAACAAGCTTGCTTACAGTCTATAATATAGGAAGTAGGTGCACCTGGAAATATAAAGTATAATGCACTTATTGTGTATAGATAATGTTATAGTAAAGTTGAAATAAATAAATACCATACCTAGGTATTTTAACACCTTATTTTAAAAATTATTAATAAAATAAAATTGAATAAGCAGCCGCGGCCGTTGTGATAACGACCGCGACAAGTTCTACGTGACATAATACTTATTTGTCTATATAACAAAAATTGTACAAAAAAACCAAATAATTAGTGAATTTCAGTAAATTCTGGTGTGTTAACTGGACAACCTTTTTTGGTTGTTTTATTTTAAGACTGTAGCAGTGTGGTTGTTATTTCAACAGCAATTGTGCAAGGTTGTGAAACCAAAAAACCACGTGTTGCTACCAATGCACCAATAATAATAACTGCTTTAACGAAACGTTAACCATCTTCAAATAATAATAATAATTATTATTATAAATAAGCCTTTTGATATTATTATATAATTCGAAGGTCTATAATACGAGTATATTAATATTTATTACTCGTTAAAATTTTGGATTGAAAACAACAAAATTTTTAAACAAATTATTTACTAATTAATATACAGTAAAAAAAGGAGGTTCTTATTTGTATACTGAAGTTTATTCGTCACAGGATACTTCTTTAGTAGTACAGAATATGGTCTGTAAAATGTCAAAAATCATATTTTGAATAATAGCGATATTGAACAAAAAAGGGGGGTAGGATGTTTAGTGAATCCTACCTAAGTTATAACATACTGAAATATATGTCCAGCAGTTCCAATTGTGTGTTATTATCTTAAATATTAGAGTGGATCGACCTAATATCATACTTAAAGTTAAGAATATTATCTGTGATTTTTCGTTTGTTTTTTACAATATTTTAGTTATTAAGTGAAATATAAACATTTTTAAACATTTATATTTTACATACTCATAACTCGTTTAAAAATTGAATTACCGTAAAGTCCAAAAATATAGAACACAGATAATTTTCTTACTTTTAAGCTCAATAAGGGCGACTCAGAAAATTCACTTTGGAAAGTAATAAAACAATATTCTTAAGGAAAAATACAAAACACCCCTTCTGTATTATCTAGACAGATTCCTAGCCCCATCGAATTTTGACAAAATAAATTTATTAGCAACTGATCTCAAAAATAGATCCTTTCTCATAAACGGCTCTTTTGTAGTACAATACGAAGAAGAATATTTTAATATTTATCCCACAAGGCAGTATTCTTATACCGAGTACCCACGTTATATAATATATTTACACCTGACCTATCCCTATCAAATATCACCAACTTAGCCACTTTTACTAATGATACTGCAATAACCTCATATAACCTTAACTTAAATTCTGCCATAAAACATCTATAAGACTTCTTATTTAAATTACAAAAATTATTTAATTTATGGAAAATCAAAATGAATTAAAGTAAATCCGCGCGTACTACCTTACCTTCAGTTTAAAAAAATATTCTAAATCTCTAAATTTTAGATTACACACATTATGATTACTCCCATCGAAAATATCATTAAAAAACAAAATGCTAATTTATAAACAATTGATACGCCTTGTAACGATGTATGGCATTCAACTTAGGGGTATTACAAAAAACTCTAACCTAAAAATCTTTCAATCATTCCTATCAATAAGCCTTCGATTTCTTACTAATGTCCCATGGTAGGTATATATGTATATTAGTAATAGTAAATAGATCCTTATATCATGGTCTCAAACTCTCAACATTTTAACGATATCAATAGTGGCTTCCTAAAATTATAATAAATTCTACAAAAACATATTAAATCACTCTAATCCTTTCATCACCAACCTAGCGTCTATTATACGAGCTGACAACCCTACCTGTTGCCTCGAATGAAAATGACCAGGTGATTTTATCATTAATTCAAGCTAAACTTAGTTCATACTGTAAATAGACAGTAGTATTAATGGACGCTCAACATCCAGTCTAACTAAAAATATCAACTCAATTACTTATTATATAATATAAAATATACAGATTATAAATTTTTTTTTAAATTTTGATAGTTCGTTATTTCGTTCTAATATTTAAATTTATCACACGAAATTGGAACTGCTGGATGTTTATTTTGATATGGTTTACCAGTTATACGTCGGAGATAACAGTCATGTTAGTACAATGTCCATATAAAAATGTATTATGATCGCACGGCGTTCTATATAGACTATTCTGGTACTTCACTGTCATGATTCCGTTTTCTCGTTTAGCATAGTTTTCAAAACAAGGTTTATACAATTTTAAGGTGCAACTAAATTATAAATAAATAAACATTATGTGTTGTGTATAATGAATTAATATTCTATAAAATTCAATTTTGAGTAATAAAAAATTAAATTATTTTTATTTTTTATGGTAAAATAATTGTAGTTTTAAATGTTTTAATATCAAATTTAATTTCTCAACAAATCATGTTTAATTTAATAGCTATTAATGACGGTTAAAACTTCAAACCTTTTTTAATCGCAATTTCTTATGAGTTATTTCTCAATTTTAAGCACCATGTCCTTGCCTGGAGAAACTTCGGATGGGATGCTTTTGTCCCGTTATTTTCATCTATTATTATTTAATTTGCGTAAAAGATTAAAACCTATACACTAAACAAATACAAAACAATATTTTTAGCATTTTTACAGTTTTATATTAATTTAATCGAGTACTGATGATTGATGATGATGATCTATAATTATCATCAATCAGCATGGGACAGGTGTAACTGTTGTATTGGAATTTTATTGTATAGTGTAATAATTATAAAGCCACACTACATTCGTTCAGTTTGTTTTTCCAATAACTCACCTAATCGAACAGTCAAACGTTAAACACTATCTCCAAAAAATGTTTAAAAATATAAAAAGAATAATATTGCTGGTTATTTTATTGGTGTTATGCTAAAATTGTTTATCCCGTTTTTTTATGGCCATTTGACATCACTTGTTATACTCAGATTTCAGAGTCATAGTTATTAACCTAATACAAGAAAAAAGGTAAAACGTGATTAAAATCATTAAAAATTTAATACAATTTTTCTCATAAGTTTCATTTTCTTACAGAAATTAAAATATTTTATAATTAATAATATACTCATATTTTTTTTTTAAACATTCAAATTTCAAATTTTTACAAAAATGTATTGAAATAATTAAGATTTACAAATTAATTTGTAGTATAAAATTCTGTTATTTTTTTATTATACACATACTGTATTATAGATTGTAAATTTTCTAATAAAAACTATAAAATTCATAATTTTTTTAATTTTATCACTTAAGGTTTTACCATAATAGATATGCAAAAGTAATAAACAGAGGAACTTCTATTATTTGTTAGGCATCGGTCTAAGAACCCTGACGAATAATCTGCAAATAGGTTAATCGAATGTATGGAAACATTTTGTAATTTTTCATAGAAACAAAACGAAAAAATTGATTTTTAATATTTTTGTGTGTATATTTTATTATGAAATACTGTTATGTATAATTTGAAAAAATCGATGTAAATTTTTCCATCAATGATATTATATAAAGTACTTGAATCGGCAATCAAAATCAAAGTAATATGTGACCGAATGAATTTGTCACACATTATCGAATATTCAAATGAATATGCAGAATTATCTAATTCAGGATTCTATTTTTAGGTTCACGGTCATTAGCGTAGACCAACAAACAGTTTCTGATCAAAATAATTTGCTGTATGCAATATGTAATGATTTAACATTAAGACATACCCATATATGACCAGTGAACTACTCAATGATGCGGTACACTCAATACCAACCACGATTTAAGATATATTTATATAGAGCTATGACTTAAGTTGTATATTATAAATAAATTGTGATACCAACTATGTATTAATACTTATGCATTTAAGGTTTTTTATTTTTATCATACCTGTGTGCGATAATAGAGGATACCTATTTAGAACATCTACATCAAAGAAATTTAAGTAAGTTAACGTAGTATATAATATTTTAATTTAATGTATCATACATTATATTATATTAATATACTTAAATCAGGGACAGACTTACCATTTTTCCACCCCAAGGCATTACAACACTATAATATTATATAAATAAAAGTAGAAATATGCTGAAAAATTGCAGCGATTCTGAAAGATGTTGCGCCTTAGGCGTACCTAGGTTGCCTATGCGTAAATCCACCCCTGACTTCAATACATATCATTACATAAATTGTTTTTGGTTTTAAAAGACATTAAAGAAATACACTGTTTGTATTTTTTAACAATAAATAATTTATTCAGATTAAGGCTGTGATTTATAGGCTTTATAGATATTATTACCAATATTATTAATTATGATTTATAAAATGTATAGGTATTATTATAATAACATATACATTATACTTACACATACACACATATATATATAAAACAATAATTTTAAGTATAAATAATATAAATTGTAATAGATGGTATTGCATTGAATAAAATAGTACAAAATAAAACAGTGGAATATTTTATAACCTTATATAACTAATATATTGTGGTATTATAAAAATAAAATTATCACAGTTTTTTTTTTAAATTTAATTCTAAACATTTATTGTACTGGGTTATTGACTAAACATTAAACATGTTAGCCATTGTAATATTTAAAAAGTTAGAATATATATTCATAATAGTATTAGTTACTCAACATGAAATATATTAGTATAAGTAATATTATATAAATGAAATTAAATAGTAATTATATTAATACTAGATATATTGAGTTGTTCATAATTTAAATAAAATCTAACTCTATGCATTCTAAAACCATAGATGGGAATATTATAGTTTTGAATCTGCTAATATGGAGAATAGTCTTTTTTAATCAATGGCGGAGGTACATTACTTGTAGTAGAGTTTGAACGGCCCTCTGTTAAGTAGCCACCAACACTTTGAACACCTTAAAACAAAATTATACAAAAGTAAATAGGTTTTTTTTTAAAACTCAAAATGAATCTTGCCATTTTCAAATAAGCATACATATTATATGGTGGTACCATAACATACCCATTAAATAAGGCATTGAAGGTGCACTTGAAATGAATAGATCATGATTTTGATCTTTGTAAGCAGACCATGCAGGAAGCTTATCCAGTTGTGCTTGGACTAAACTACCATATGATAAACTTAAAGACATTGTTTTTAATGCTTTTACAATTTGTGCTTTAGCTCTGGCACTTCCATTGACTCCATCTAACCGTCCATCAAGTAATCCAACTAAATATGATATTAAGTCTGTATCTAATGCCTAAAAATATTGTTGAATTTTAAGAAATTATTAAATATTAATATTTTTTTCATAAATCATGATTGATCTTTCATACCTGTTTTACAAGATAATCTTTTTTTGCTGCAAACATTCGACTGAGTGTTTCAGATGTAACAAAAATTAAATTGGAATTTTCTTGCATTGCTTTTTTCATTGGACCAATGCACTCAGTTTGAGATATGCATCCAACACATACCTAGTTATAATTATATTATAATATAAATATATGACAGATGTACAATTATTATGTTAGTCATTAATTATAAATACATATCACAATAAAAAAAAATTATTATTAGATATTAGGATAAAATGTTGAAATATTGAATGTTATTTCATCATCGCTAAACTTTTAGAGTTTGTTTATTAATCAATAAATATTACTGAGCAATGCTCTAATAGAAAATTCCAAGAATTTGTGGGATTTTGAAATGAAAAAAAGTATCATAATAGATAATATATTAAATTAATAAATAATAAAAAAAAAAGTAAGTAATAAAACAATATTAAAATTTTAAATCATAGAAATATTAAAATAAATTATTTATTATTCAGAGAAGATAATATTTAAATAATGTGGTACCTCATTAAGTGATAACTGATGCAGTATCATAAGTACAGATTTTGGTACATCAGGATTAGACAACAGTGATAATTGAAAACAAAGACGAGGAATGTGACCTAATGCTGGAACTTGATCACTGAGATGTGGTTGTGCTTCTAACAATTTAACAATTGACGTCGTTATTATTTCTAATTTATCATTCTAAAATAATGAAATGACAATAAAAATTAATAATCAAAGTTTGTGAAAAAAAAATTAGTTCTAATTACATCAAAAATCAAATCAAATAATTACATAAATTTAAATAAAAATAAATAAACTACCTTTTCTTTTGTCATGGAACTAATGCATGTGTCTAAAAGTTCAGATAAAAATTCTTTTGGTCTCCTAACATTCCAACCAGGGTTGTTATTAAATAATCTTAAATAGACCCCAGCAACAACAGTTTCATTTGTAGGTGATGATAAAACTATACTGGTATCTGGTAATTTTACAGCACCTTTGGGATTTTGACGAAGTGCTAAGTAATGCCTAAGGAGAATAAAAAATTATAATACTAAATTATAGACGAGGTTAATAAATGTATTCATACTCTCTAGATATTTTGTTCACATTTCCAAAAATATGAATTCTTGATTTTTCATTCCAGACAAGTTCAGGATTTTCCTGATCGTTATCTAATAGTCTAACAGTAGATGATGGTAAATCTCTCATAGTATCTACGATTGCTAATGGTAAAATTTGTGCCAACGCTAATCGCAATCTTGGGCCACTTAATTTTTCAGTCATCAAACGGCTTAAAAACATTGCACTTTTATCTCTTAGACCAGATTCATTATCACCATTACATAATAAATCAACAGCAAACAAATGTCCTCCTTTATTAAGTATATCTTTTACAATTGTTGAGGATGTTGATAATGTGATAAGAATATCTAAAATTATCATTTGGTCTGATGGAGTTGAATACAAACAAAGCAAAACATAAATAACTACTCCAGAATTAGCAATATCTGTGATACATTCATTATTTTTAGTCACAGTTAAAATTATGTTCAGAGCACAATGCTGTACTATTCGAATAGTTTCAACACGTAATAAACTAAAGAGTAAATCAAAGTAGCCAATACAACTCACTTCAAGACCTATAAAAAATAAAATTGATTTAAGAATATCATAAAATAATAGACAGTAAATATACATCCGTTTAAAAAGATACTTACCAGGATTGTTTAAAATTAAATTATTAAGTGCGTTTAACACCATTATAAAACTGTTAACACGTTTTTCATCCAAAATATTATTCAGTGGGTTATTGACTTTTATGTATTCTAAGAGATCCAACAAGAATGCTTTAGGATTCTGTAAATATATTATAATTTATATAAATCAATAAGTAGGTCTTAAAAACAATAAAGGTAATAAGTTTGTGCTTTAAATTAAATAAATTTAAATTTAGTATTTACTTTAATTGTGTATTGAGGTTGTTCATTAAACACTCTTATAAATATATTGCCAACAATTAATTCATTTCTATGACTAGAAAATGTTAACCCAATTGTTTCTAAATTAACAGATTCTTTCTGATTACACATAGTATCTAGAAAATCACTTAGTTCAGCTCTTGTACTATTATCCCAAACCATGTAAGGTGTTTCACAGTTACTGCCAAGTATTTTCAGCAACTAGTAGTACATATAAAATGTAATTAAATTAAGTTTCAATAATATAGAATATAATTACTTGATGTGGGTTCTCTTCAGACAGCTGTTCTGCTACATAAGGTGTTAGTAATTTTTCAAACAAAGATTTGGCCACTAAGTTTTCAGGAGTAGATAAATCTCCACTATAATAACCTCCTAATCTAGCACATGCTTTAACTGATAACTTAGATAATCTATTAAGCACTTCCTATAAATTAAATTAACATTAGTATTTTAGTCATATATAATAATAAGAATAAAATGATTAAAATTTTTAATCTTACTTGATTGTTAGCTTCTTCTGATCTTTCAACTCCACATTCTTCCAATGTATAATCATATAAGAACATGTATGTTAATAAATGCCAAATGGCACCTTTTTGTAGAAAACTAAACTGTAGATTTGAATCAGATGCCATTGCAGAAATACAGTCCACTGCTTCACAATGTAATTTTGGTAAATTCTAGAAATTTAGTATAGTTAAATTATATGAAATTGAACCAAAAAAGAAATTATGAATACATATTATGTATTTACAAAATAGGATTACCTAAATTAAGTCACTTCGCTAAGAATATAATAACTCAAGAGTTAACATAAATTGTATGTACTGATCTTATAATAAAAATATATATATATTTATACATTTACCTTAAAATATAATATTCTAGTGATATCATTCACTAGCTGAGGCATTTGGGAAAAAGTATCTCGGCACATTGGAAATTGAGATGCAACTTTAAAACAAAGAGTGCAGTATGTACAAACTGATACTGACATTTCTGTCTGTACTGATGATTTGTTTAGTACAGAAACACATCTAGAATAGGCTCCAAGCAAATCCTAAAACAAACAATATTTTATTATGATAAATGTTTATCAAAAACATTATTAGACTTGTATTTAGTACTAAAAAAAAAAATTGTTGATTATTTTGTATGTTTTAAAATTGATAAATCTTTAGTAACGTCTTAATGGCAGGATAGTTAATAATATTTCTATTTTACCATATTATAAAATATAAATTTAACACAATAAGTACAAAATAAAGAAATAATTTAAATTTTCAGCTGGATTGGATTAAAATATTAATATATAATTAAAAATTCTGAAAAAATTAATAATATTTGTATTTACAACACATAAAATACATATTTCACTTACAATAAATCCATGTTCTCGATTGAGCTCTTCTGCATTCAATGCTGAACATTTGACTGTATGATATGTAAGCTCACTAGCAGCTGCAAGTAACATGTTACCTTTAGAAAACAATTGTTCATCACTTGCTTCTAACCTTATGGTTTGAACTAATTGTTTATATCCAGCATACTTATAAGGTTCAAGATCTATAAATAAATAAATAAATAACTTATTAATATATTAAATATTTAAGTATAATATAAATAATACAACAAACCTTTGGAATAACGGTGGAATAAAATACTTTGGGTTTGAAGTATTAATAGAATATTATTAGGATTGGGACCATCATGTACCCATGGACTTCTACTGCAAAGAAAATCATATGCTCTATTTGCGGCAACAAATATTTCCTAGAAAATATAAATACATTTTATGTTTTAATATACTTATATTAAATTTTCATGAAAAAATATTTAAATATAGTTAACTATAAAATAACCCAGCCAAAATTGTTAAAAATATTTAATAAGATATTATATTATTATAGTTAGATAATCTAACCTTTAGGATCTTTATGACACAAGTTATCAATTACGTTTTATGGTTAAATGTGTTTATTTTATAATATTTTACTTGAGAATTATTTTGTTTTTTTTTAATACCAGAACTTTTAATTTAAAAAGCAAAATTTATTTTTTATTAAAAATGTTAATATTTATTACTAAAGAAATAATAGGTAACTGTAATAATTGTTAAGTAAAGCTTAGTATAGAAAACACTATACTCAATAAGATTATAATCTAAAATTATTCATTCATAAATAAATATTTTGAATAAAACATGAAGTAAAAAACAAATATCAAAAGTTTAAGACTAAAAATTATATTAATTTAAAATATAAATTATCTAATTAAGCATTTCTTAACATGATGTATATGAAGAAAATTTACCTTTATTAAAAAAATATAAAAACTAATTAATCTTAAATAAATAATAATTTGGACTAAATGAATAACAAAGAAATTTAAATTTAAAATGGCAATATTACTTACACGCCCTTTAGGATTTTTATCAGGGTGATTAGCTTGGGCAAGTTTATAATAGGCTTTTCTAGTAGTGGCTTCATCATAATGATGTCCTCGTTCTAAACCTAAAGACACATATGCATCATCTATAGACATAATAGGTGGCTTTTTTTCTACTTCATTTTTCCAAGCTTCTAGTACATCCTTCAAAAGTGTTATCTAAAAACAAATATAATAAAAAAAATTAATACAATATTATACTTATTTAAACAATTTTTAACAAAAAATATAACCCTACTGGATCATTAATTGGCCAGTCTGGAAACCTTTGTACATCACATAAATGCCTTAAATAGAATATATTACAAAATAATTCTGATTGCAGCTGTGGGTAACGTACAACTGGTATAGCACAGTATTGGTAGTATGCTCTATTATTTCCACGAAGTTTGGGTGTAAAATCAGCAATATGACATGCAATTTTTTCAATCAACATTCGTCTCATTTCAGCATTCCAAATAGCTTCTGGAGTATCAAATTCTCCTAAAAATATTTGAGCAAACTTTTCAGGGCCATGGTTTTCTAAATAAAAGACCATTGCTTCTGGTAATAAAGGTCCAAGTACACTTCTTTGCATAAGTTCTCCACTTTGCACCTATTAAATTTTAAGTTTTTATTACAATATAGAACATTTAATTAGAAAATATCTTTACTTCTTCATTTCGAAAAGCTTGACACGTATGAGTAAGTCTTAAAAATTTAGCAATTGGCAAGATGTTTGAACCTGTATACATCAGTAAAAAGAAAAATACTCCAGTCATGTATAACTTAGCTGCATTTGGATTATCTGATGCAATTTCACACAACAAATGTGCTACTTTTTCAACAAGGATAGGATCAAATGTTAAAAGAAGTTGAACCACATGCGGCAGATGAAGAGAATCAGTTAAAGCTCTCCTGATACGTGCAATTGGCCAAATAATTGCTCCATCATTATCTCTATTATAAAAACAATTATAGAATTATTATCAATAGTTTTTTTTATTTATTTAAAAAAACACACATTTTATTAAAGCTAAAGAACAATCAATTAACAATTTTTAGAATCAATACTAATAAAGCATTAACTAGAGCCTAAAATTTAACATAATAGAATTCACATGAAATAATATGAATATATTCTAATTGAAAACATTTATTATAAAAATTATTTTTTTGTACCTAAATAAAATATATTATGTTTAAAAATGATTACCTGCTGGGATAATATTGACACATTTTAATCAGCATAGAAAGTATAAGCGAGGCTAGATCACTTTCATTCATATAACTTTGATCTTTAGCCAGTACTGTCCATTTGAACTGACTTAATTTAAAAAGAGGTTTCCATCCTTCTAGTCCAGGAGTCCAACATTTTGACATAGGTTTTAAAATACCTTCTTTGTACAAATCCTTCATCTAATAAATTAAAAATAATTTAATACAAAGTATAATATAATTTTTTATTGTACATACCTCTTGAAAAGTAATAGGCCCATTGGACTTATCACCATTACCAAGCCCATAATACCACTGTTTTTCATTATCGAGTAACATATCATTACCAGCCTCTATCACATTTGTTTGTGTAGGTACAACAGCTCTCGTTGTATGTAAATGTGCTAATGTTAGCAAATCAACAAGAATAGTTACACCTTTAGATTCAATTATATCTTTAACATTCTGTTTGTTTAGTACAAGTTTGTTTAAGAATAAGAGCAACCTGTCTCTTTCAAGTTTTTCAACAGTCTAAAAATATTATAAAATACAATTAATTCTATAGTTCTAATATTTTTTAATTAAGTAAAAATATTTTTGTATTTGTGTCTGGCTAACAGAATAGTAAATTATTGGATATAATAAAAATAATTATTATTTATCAAAAAAAAAATCATGACTCACCTTTTCTAATTTTACTAGAATATATTTTGTATCAGTAAATGGTCCGATTTCCTCAAAATATTGTCCATAAATGACAGTCATTGCTTGAAGACACAAACATTTCATTTCTATTTTTAAAGCTAATAAAAATCGATGGTATAAATCATAAAAAAATCGAAATCTGCAAAAAATTAAACATTAGTACAAATTAGATAAAATATATTTTTTTTTTATTTCTTACGGATTTTTTATTGCAAAATCTATACTTCCATCCAAAAGTAATCTCAAGTAATAACCATCAATACAAACTTCATCTTGTAAACTAGGATACAGCACCTCAAATTCATCATGATTCCAAGCAATTAAACTATTTGTTGTAAGTTGACGATCTGAATTAAATGCTTGAATTTCTTTTTTCAAAGCATCATGCAGTTCTTCTCGGGTCTATCATAAAGTTAACCAAAAATAAAAATATTATTTTAATATTTTATTGAAAAATAATAGTCTACCTAATCATAATAAATAAATGTGATACTATAGAATAAAAGCAAAATAAAAATGAGAATTAAAGGCAAAACTCTTAATGCAGATGTTATTATTTCAGTTTAAACAAATATTGAATTCTAAATATGTTGCACTATATTAGACAAAAATAAGACTTGGAAAATGGTGATTTATTAAAAATTATTTCAATAAAAGAAATAACTAAAGGAAAAGAACATTTTTTAATTTGTAAAGTTAACTTTAATTATTAATTTAATTGTATTTAAAATAAATCCTATATTATTATTTGAACTTATCTTAAATCTGAAATAAGAATATAATTCATAGTAATGTATATAATGGTAATTAAAAAAATTACCTGATGATTCCATAACAGACTAGGAGAAGTGTGGTTTTTATTGAACTTGTAATAAAATAATTTCCAATTTGCTTGACTTTTAATTCTTTCTCTACGTCTTCTTAATACAATTGGGCGGGCTTGTAATTTATCTTCTTTTCTTTCCAAACCTAATGATGCTCCCCAATGACCCAAAGCAATTTCAACTTCTTTCTCTAATGTGCGAAATTTTCTTTCTAGCGCTGCCAAATGTGGATTTCGTTGATTTTTTGCTGCATGATCTTGAGCAAGTTTCAAATTATCTCTAGTAATTAAATGATCTTCATTTTCATCCATTTCTACAGTTTCACTTGATTCCAAAAATCTTATTAAACCCGATGGCTAAATAATAATATAAAATATTATTAAAATTGTCCTAAAAAATGTTTGAGCATTACATCAAATTTATTTACCATTAATCGTGCTAATAAGTCCATAGCAATAGTATTATTAGTGACCCACAATCCAACCAAATGCCTAGAAAGCTGTCTATGTACAAGCATACGTCTATTATCATCATGAGTAAACAATGCTGTTAGTAAATGACTAGGTAATGCTGCTTCAGCCAATGCTAATTCTTGCATTCGTCCAGATATTTCAGCATCACCTTCCTCTATTATTGCTCTCATAACTAACCCTGCTCCTTTTACAACAGTTAATGATGGATGCTACAAAATAAAAAAAATTCAAAAATTTAAATTTATATTATATTATTAATTATTTAGTTATATGAATCATGTAATAAAATAGAAATATTAATTATAATATTAAAAAACAAAAATAAATTAACCAAAAATTATAAAGCATTAATTGGTAATTAATATTATTATATAATAATAATAATAATTATTATTTTATTTATAAAATTATTTCATATTATATTATTTGTATAAATATATAGCTTAATTTTTAAATTAAAATAAATATATATACACATATTTATGATATTTAATGTCTATTAAATAATTATTTTCTTAAAGTAGGAGCATTCTTTAGATATTAAATTTTAAATATGAAATAATTTACCTGAAAAAGTTGAAATAAATATCTTCCTCGTTTTGCCACCAATGCTAATAATGTATCAAAATGTGTACCATCAGTCGTTTCACTATATGGAACACATAATGCAAAAGTAAGAATATCCAACATAGCAGATACTACTAACGCTCCAGTTCCACGTTTCTTAGAAGAAAAAAAGGAAGTATTATTAAATTTAGTTTTTTTTTTTTTTGTTTAGATTGTATGGATATACAACTTACTATATGTTCCACCCACATATCAAGTAATGATTCTAAAAAGCTAGAGGTAGACAATAGGGAGGATTTATTGAGTTGCTCTTGCCTTATATCACTGTCACGATGCATAGGTTGCATGAGGGTACATATCATATCTAAAGCAGCATGAGTGATAGCTTCATGATCCCTTTTTAATGCTCGAGTTACTTTTCTTCCAAGTTTGTCTTTAAGCCTAGAGAATATATTATTTTAATATGTGTAAAAAATATGTATAGACATTAACATGTTGACTGCTATTTGACCAACTCACAATTTATCAATAAATACATAGCATATACTGCATATATTATGCAAAAATCTATAATTACATCCTAAGTCATTATTTTGTGTATTATTATCTAAAAGTAGATCTAAGCACAAACAATTGTTATTATATAATACTATTAATTTTTTATGATAAAAAGTGTCATTAAATATTTTAGTACCTAATATTAGAATAATATAAAATACAGCTTTCATTTAAAAAACATAATTTTATACTACATACTCTGGTAACATGATAAAAGTAGAAAAGCCAGCTTTAGTAGCAAATAATCTTCTTAAAGCATGAAATTGGGCCTCTAGTTCATGAACTGGAATCTCATTCTGATCACCTTGATGAGCAATTATTGATGTAAGAGCCATGACTATTAATTTTTCTTTATTTTCAGTAAATAGTTTCTACAAATTAAGAAAATTCACATAAAAATTCAATATTAGATTGTATAATTATATATTTCTGTTTATAAATAGTCTTGTAACTGCAGTTATATAGTGAATTTTATACTTTACAATTTTACATTTTTTTTAATTAATTAACATTTTTACACATTATAAAGTATGATTTTAGCCAATCAAACTTTTAATTTTTTTTTTTAATTGAATACTTTATATATACATTTTTTTTATTTTTTATTTTTTATGTATTTAAATAATAATTAATAAATTATAGTTTTAAAATACTATTTGTCAATCGACTTTTTTGTGGTCAAAATAATAAGTGGTTTTTTCCTGTATTTTATCAAAAGTGTGCAATTTTAGAATTCAATGATAACTATATTTAAAATCTTATCAATAAAATACATAAATACTGAGTGTATAATTTTTTTACATATTTTCCTTAAAAAAAAATGTTTATATTATTCATCTTTTATTCTTTTATAATAAAAAAAATTAATTTTTAGAAATAATACCAAAAAAAGTTTTACCTAATGTAAGGCATTGTTATTTTTATTTATGGTTGTATAACTTACATCTTCAGAAACAGAATGTATTAAGCCACTGTACTCAATATTAGCATTAAATCTGTCCAAAACTTCAGCAAATGATTTTCTAGGTGGTGGTTCTTTAATACACTTTAAATGATTAGATTCAATCTAAACAATAAATAAAAATACATTTGTAAAATAAACTACTAAAAAAAATTAATAAATCATCTTACTTCTTGATCAGGCGATACATTAAAAGGTATAAGTCTTTTATCTCGAGGAGTAGGAGAAAGTTTAACATGTATATGATGATTTCCAGATGACCTTACACTATCTAATAAAGTTGCCAGGAGAGAATCTCTATAAATTTAATAATTATTATTAATATGTAAAACATTCATTAGGTGAGATTAATAAGTACCTATTGGTAGCAGTGTAAGAACGACATGACGAATCTGCATACTCAATACAAAACTGTTGTGCATCAACTGGATCTCGTATTAAAGCAAACACGGATGACAATGGTCTTAATGTGACAACTGTGTATGTTTGAGGATCTCTCTCCAGTAAACAAACTTCACTTAAGCAAAGTAATCTCCGCTGTGGACATTCTTGGTGTCTAGGAACACCAATTTTTTTTACTTGAAACTCGCAGACAGATGTAACATGTTCATCTGAACTATATCGTCCTAGTCTTTTAGTCAAAAAATCATCATGTGTTATACTATGTCGGAAAAATTCTATAGGTATTTGTAAGTATATCATAGCTCTTTCTTTAACTTTTTGAAATATTTCTTCTCTATTAGAGCTGATGAATAAATGCTAAACAATTGTAACTTATTAATTAATAAATAATTAACTAAAAATATTTATATTTTTACCATTCTTCCATAAGGTCGTGATATAATCACAAAACCCCCTGGGATATCTTCAACATGCTGTAAAGCTTCTATGTCCTTGTATCGATAACTAGCAAGAACTTGAGCAGTTGCAGTATCTAATTGATCAATAGAAATAGGAGTTACATTTATAGTTACTGGAAGTCGAGTATCAGACCAATGGTACTTCAGAGCTTCATAATTCTAAAATAATGTATTAGTGTTAACTAAGAAATCTAAGATTTTAAAAAAAACGGAAAGAGATTATATTGTTGTAGCATACATAAATTTCTTCTTGACCACGTTCAGAAAATTGATGTCTGAACTTGAGAGCATCAGTTAATAAATTTGAACGAAAATCAGTTGAAAATTTAAATTTATCGAGTTTGTTTTTGTCTCGAACAGATAACACAAAACCACCTGCATTTTGTGGATCAACTTGTATGGATATTATTTGGTTATATGAGTATCGATTAGTTATTTCTAAGCTATTTGGATTGTATGTTGTGATGCCATGAGTACCAATACTAAATATTCTTTTATATCTAAAAAACATAGAACATTATAAGTGGAATAAATAAATATTACAGTACTATTATTACATACTTGCCCCTCCAAGAGTGTTTTGTTACAAAGTAACAAACAACATCTGTGTTATTTGGAATGGGTAACATGTTATCATCTAAAACAGACAAATGTATTGTAATAAGCAGAAGATGTCATAAAATAATTATCAAGTTATTGATACACATACAGAGTGTTAAATATACAATGATATATTAATTAATTTATAATTTAGTTAATTTTAAATTGTTATATGCATATATAATACAAAATATTTATAAAATTATAAACTCAATACAAAAAAAAATATTTTCTACCTATATTTACTAATATAAGTTGTATTAAAAAAATCTTATAGGTATTAATGTACAATATAAAAATTGACACATTATGTTGAGCAAATAAAAGAATAGATAGGTACATAGAAAACTTATAAATAATGCATAAACAAATATAATACATCAATCAGTTTAGGAAAATAATAAGTAATTGTAGTAAATGTGAGTAATATTTATGAAAAAAAAAAAAATAAGAGAACTACTTGGAACATAAAATTACCAAGGTACATTATATGTAGAAATTATTATAACTAAAAGTATTTATTTTTTAAAATTATAAATATTTAATAATAAAAAAATATTTATAAGCAATTATACCCTTTAAATTGATTTGACTTTTAGATTGTAATCATTATATATTGTTGATAAAATATTATAATTTTGTATAATTTATTTAGTAATTTTAAAAATTTAATTTTAGTGGATGTCTATTATTTTGGGTTAAATAACACTTTTTATTTTTAAATTTCTAAACAATAAACATTTAAAAGTTTAAGATTAAAGTTATGAGAATATAAAAATTAATGAAATATGTTAATTTCCAATAATCTTAAATTATATAACAATTAATCATGAATTATTATTTAAATCAATATTGGTAAATAGACAATTAAATTTAATCTCAAACAGAAATTAGAAGCCCAATAAAAATATATTTTAAAAAGACCCATTCAATTTGTTAAACCAAATCAAAAATTTCATTGTTTCAATCTAATCAATCAGATACAAAAGTGTATAAAAGAACAAAATACTTATACAAATAAAATTTCATACTTCCTGGCATTGAAAAGTTTTGAGAGTACAGCTTCTTAAATCATTGCAGAGCAAAATGCAAACTCCTGAACTGCAATACGTCAAAGTAAATTTCACTGGAGTTATTACTTAAAAACGTTGAATAATAACACACACTAGTTGTTAGCACTTATTAGTAAGTAGTTTAATTCCAACATTTATTTTTATCAAGATACAAATTATAAACTTCTAGTCGACGGTACGACACTACACGGTCTACGACAATTGTAAATTGATAATAATATTTCAATGCTACCAAACAGTAAAAACAAATCTTTGATAACACTAAAAAAATAAAAGCTTATCAAATAAATCAGTATAATATTATCAGCACGGTTCAATGTACATATATACGTATGTATATTAAATGATTATCATCACAGAATAATTATCATGATTGAAAAATATCATATCCGTTCGACTTGGAATAAACAACAAATTATGTTATCACTTGCCGCCAATTTAATTTTTATTTAATTTTTTTGTACGTAAAATATTATATTACTCATTATTCTCCTAATTTCTACAGGTTAACTTATACAACAATATAAAAACTTTATGCAAAAAATTATTGTTCAAATGAAATGATATTGAAAAATCAATAGAAAAAACATTATTTCTTACATTCTTTCATCCAAAAATTAAGTAACTTGGGTATCTTTCATAATATATGAAATAAAATTGGGAGGGGCAATAAAAATAATTTAAAATATAAAAATAAATGAAATTAAAAAAAATCATGAATATTACTACTGATACAATATTATAAATGAAGAAGAAATTTTAATACAATGACTTTAGTGCGGAATAAAGGTTGTACCAAAAAAATCGAATCGATCTACCAGATAGTCTACATTATAAACGACTATTATATGCGCTTTCTGCGTTATGACACGTCACCATATATAAGTATTGATAATACCTAAAATAATAATAATAATTTAAGCAAATGACTGACCTTTAACAATAATGATAAAACACAATTTGATCGAATAATCATTAAAAATATTCAAATGAAACTATCGATGTAAACTTTATTAAATTATTCAATAATGCATGTTATTTAAATATTTTTCAAACAAATTATAGTATCATTAAGCTCTTTAATAAATTGTATTATTCAAATGTGGAAATTAAAGATTTCAAACGCTTATAAAATAAGTAATAGTTAATATTTATGTATTTGTGTATACCCGCGGGTACTTACATATCAGCTGACTAATTTCCAAAATTATTTAATAATACAAATATTTTTATCATTATTTTTATTTTATTTTTTAACAAAAAAATTATACTTGAAAAATAACGATAAGGTCATTATAAAGTTCTGAATTGAATACAGTTTATAAAAGATTTAATATAATATAATATATCATATATATTCATATCAATAAGGTAGGTAAGTGGATAATCTAACGTACATTAAGTGTCGAGTGGCTTATTATTATAAGTGCATTAAATTGAAATTTAATGATGCTTCATTGAATATGAAGAATGATTCTGGCAGGTAACGGTTTATCAGCCTATTTGCATATTAGTCATTTATTTTACTTTAAGTATTATAATAGGATAATATTTTTCCCGAAAATATTGAATTTATGATTTATTTTATTAGTATTTAATTATTATAATAATATATATTTATACCATAATGTATTTATATAACTTAAAATAAATAACAATTTAATAATAGCCTTCTGTAAATATCGTTAAATAGAAAAAATAGATTCATAGTACTTATTATAGATAATATTTAAAAAAAATTTAATATGTTATTGCGTATTTTAAAACTCATAATAATATAAAATACATAAAACTTTAAGTTTCGCGAATAATGTTTCAAAATTGTAATAAAATGATTAACATATTTTCGTTATTTATCGTTTATATAAGTAATTTTGTGCAAATTTCTAACTTCATATGCTTATAAAATATTATGCCTATTATGTATTATCTATTATGTATTTCTAATATATTTATACAGATATATAAATAACCTATGTAGGATCTTGTATTAAGTTTTCATAAACTTTGACCCAGCGAATGAATTTTTTATCGAAATTTATAGAAAAAAACATTTGAAAATGTTATCATATAATGAAATTAATGATATAAAAGTTTGATAAAAATTTCAAGTATCTATTTTTTTTTTTTTTTTTTTTGAAATACAATAATAAAATATCAATTATTGATCGAGGAAAAATAATTATTTTACGGGTGAATATCAAATGTACTATTTTTTATTTGAACTTGAAAGTTAAAACGAATTGGACTATTGGTTTTTTAATAAATAATTGAAAAGATTGAGTTAAGATAGAGTTAGAGACATTAAAGTTTCATGAGACTCAAACTATTTCCTAAGGGTGCTTTGGTCGTAAATGTTTAGGAATCGCTAGGGGCTAGCTTATGGAAATCTTTAATACCATCCTTATCCAAAACCTATAAATCCACCAAACTACTCTTCGAAGCTTTATTGTAAGATACGGTTAGGAGTTTAGGATATTAATTGTGTAGTAGAAAATATAAAAAGTGTTGTTGACTAAATAAATATGTGCACTTGAGAAATAAATAAAATATTAAGAAATAACTTTGCTGTATTAGACCTATTTATTATAATGATTGTAAAAAAAATAAATTAATTGCTAAAATAAAAATACACTATTGGATATTAAAAATAGCTTAAACTAACTTATAACGGAGAATTTGATTGTTAACAGCCGGCGTGTTCACTAATCACTAAACGACCGTTAAGATGTTTTTATTCACGTATAATTTATAAGTTTTAAGGGTACATAGTTGCTAGTTGATACTTATTGTGTTATCGATTATTCGAATATTAGCAATGGTTCCCGACTTTTCATTTTAATTTCTAATAACTGTAGGTATGACCATGACGCATATTTACTTTTTTCTATTTCAAATTTATTTATAATGGGTAATTCTAACAAAAAAATAACTACCTTGTGAGGCTTTTCAGAAGTCATACAGCTAAAATGTATTATTTTTATTTAATATTATATCAATTACAGATATAGACATCATAGCTAGTAATAGCATTAAATTTATAACATACTATTATAAAATCAATGTAAATGTAGTGATATAACTCAGTCAGTTTACTTAATTTCACGGTGACAAGTCACAACTTAGAAATGAAAATAAGAGTTCAGTTTATTATTTAGAATTGAACACACTTTAAATAACTCATTCAAAGATATATTCCTGTATATATACAGAAATAATGCATTTTTGAAAGCGAGGTTAGAGTGAAAAGCCTCCAAAAATCACTAACATCAATTCATTATTTTAGCAGCTGAAAAAAATTATTTTAATAAAGAACCTATGCTCTTTGGACTTTATATCATACCAAAAAATTATTCTTCTTCCAATTCCATAAAACACTGATTAAAATGTAACTGACCTCGAAACTTTTTGTCACTGCATATATTATTAAATAATTTATTACTAAATACAATACAATTTTCAAAATATTCTAATGATTTACTTAATTGAACCTAACTTTGAAGATTTATATTACAACTAATAATCTAGGACTGGTGATGTTATTGCTTATTGGTATATATTAGTGTACCATAAATTACCGAGAATTAAAAAATACCAGTATTCGGGATTTTCGATATTTTAGAATACCGGTATATTATGATTTGGTAATTTCTGTTATTATAAAAAATATCATGCTACGGTTATTTAAAATACCGTATATAAGTTTAAAAGGTTTAAATCAAGTATAGGAAATAGTCCGCAGTCCTACTTTATAAATTATATACTAAGCCATAGCCCATAACTGTTAAAAGGTTGAGAAGTTGAGGAGAATAAGAAATAGAATATTTTTCGTCTAAACTAGAGTCTTTTTGTCCTTTAGAATAGCATAAATTATTGACAGTTCTTCTGCCCTTAAGAATCTACGATAAAAATATTTGTAGAATCCTATAATAAGACGTATTTCGCGGATCTAATTTTTTACAAGAGGTCACATTGTATAAATAGTATTTAAGAGATGTGTTAAGTGGTCAATGTACTTATTTTAATTTCATACTATAATAGTGCATGTAGAATATTTCACGTATATGAACATAACTTATTTTCGTTCAATCGAGCAAAGAACAATGTTTAAATTTTATTATTACTACTACGAACTTAGATACTATTTTAGTTCATGTTATCATATAATTGACACCATAGACAAATTAATGTTTATAATTATCACTTATCAATGTATTAGGTATGAATACGACAATACAAAATAACTCTGTAGTCTGTTTATTTCATATACATGCAGATTAAAATATTATTGTAATGTATATTATGGCAAATATATTGTTATATTATTTATATTGAATAATACAATAATGTATCTATTTTGCCTATACAATACGCCGAGCAACGCTTATTGTTGGCACGAAGTTTATTGTACGATTATATTATAATATTAATATCTTTAATAAACGTCTCATTACGATTGATATTTACAATGATTTTTAGAATTTTCTTTAACCTACATAGATAAATAGATGATCCGTATTAAATATTTTCAATTTTATAGTTAGTCCTAATAAGTTATTTTCAGGCGATGGAAATTTGAATTAAATATGTTTATTGTTAATATAATATTTTATGCATTTATACTATTAAGATTTTTGAACATTCACAGTACGTTCTTAAAATCTGAATTGTATTTAACCATTTTAACCGTATGAAAAAAATTATAACTGTGATCATGTTTAATATATAATATCATGATTAGAGATTAAAACTATTTTTAGAGACTTAAATAAGGTGGTTCTAAAACGAATAAGGCTATTAGTATAAACGTAGTCATTATAGTGGCCCAATGAAGAATTTTTTTTTATTTTCAAAATCTGAGTTTATTTAAATTATTTTAAAAGTATTATTGTTAACTTAAAGATTCTAACAATATTTTTGCAAAATTCTTATACGAATCAATATATGACATTGTTTTTGAGATTGTCATGCGTTTTAACCCTTTAGTCGCCAATTAATAATAAATGGTATTTCACATCGATATTTATGAGAATGCTGCATGATAAACATGGGTGAAATATATTTATTGTAATTTAATATACACGATTAATTACAACAGTGTCTTACATTCTCAATTAATAAAAGTAATAAAATTATCATACAATTAGACTAATTAGAGTTAACAGGTTTTTAAATAATAATATTTATTACCATAAATTTAAGTTACACTAACGTTGAATATGCAGATAATGTTAAGTACAAACAATATAATACATCAACGTTATTGGAAGGAGGGTCATATAGAAGTAAAACTGTCAGAATTGTCAATTATGATTAGGCCTAATTTTTGTTATTTTTGTTTAATAACAAGTGATTAATGGCTATACAAGAGAAATGTGTTTTGTAACATATAAGGTATTTTAATTTTTAAACGTCAACATAAATTAATTAGTTAAGTTATACTCATCATTACTAGACACTTTATATACAAAAACACTTGATAATACAATACACAAATTAAAAATTATTAAGTTATAACCATTGGTCAAAACTTGAAACTTATGGTGAACCCTATTTACTTAAATATTTTTTAATTAAAGAGAACATAAATTAAATTAAATTTATAAATTCTTCTTTTTGAATATTAATAAACCTTACAATAAAATTGTAATTATTTATCTGTTTTCTACTATGACTATTAAAATATTTATCTTACTTAATAATGATTCTCTAAAATTATCAATAAAGGAATTGTACAGTCAATATCATTGGAATATTAGATAACAATTATATATTTTGTATGCTATAATTTTTTAACATTCACTTTCGTAACAAGTTATGAACATAATGCTTGTTTATAACCCACAAAATTCTGGTAATAACCGCATTAAATTGAATAGATGTAATTATTCTTTTGTAGGTATTATATTGATGTTTTTATTAAATGAAGTCTTTAACTTTTTTAAATTATTAGGCCCTCTTATAGCTTGCTTAGGATTTGTGCCTGATTATTTGATTATTGATTAACTGAGTCAAAGCTAGCTATAGTGCATAATATTAATAATATTACTAAAACAATTAGTTGGCATTTGAGCTTATAAAGAATCATTGTTTTTTTATAATAATTATAATTTATATTTCAAAACAATGAACTTCATTTTTTTTGTGTGTATATATATATATATATATAGAGAGAGAAAGACTAAAAATGTGTCAAACAATACAATCCACTGGAAAACTTCAATTTTCTGAGAACAAGGTTGTTTCTTTTAAAATTAATTATAAACTATACTTGCATGTTTATTACTTATATAAAATTTTATTTTTAAGGTATATGATTTTACATCAGATGATTTACAATATTTAGGAGAGATTGGGCGAGGTGGTTTTGGAATTGTGGATAAAACGTTACATCGTAGCAGTGACAGTAATGGCTATTAAAAGGGTAGGGTGCAGAATTTTTGCAATACTTGGTATATATTATCTATTAGTCTATTTTTAAAGATTTAGAATTTATTAATGTCAGTCATAATTCTTGCCTTTGGATATAAGGTTGCCTTTTATTTGAAAAATAGGCTCGCAGAAGAATTGCTACCTACATTGCCCTTCCTCTCCATGTGTATATCCATGAATATAAATATCAAATATACCTAAATTTAAATTTAACAATTTTTTGTATTGAACTTGTTTTATTATTAGATTTGGAATTTGTTCTTCTAAATTTCAGTTAGTAATATTAATATTCACGCATCCGCGGAAGGTTTATGGTTTAGGTTTGTGAATATGTCATGTTTATAATAGACAGTATCAGTATAATCAGTCTCCCACTCTTCTGCGAATCGTGATAGTCGTGACTCGTGATAGACTGATACCCACTTTTAATATTTTTATTATACATTAAAATTTTAAAATGCAATTAATATTTAATCATATTATTTGTTTGATTAACTTAACTTTAAAAGTTTAAAATGTTATGAAATGTGCACTTATTTTTATAAATAATACGACAGTGATAGAATAAAGAAATTAATATTGTATAAAATGACTGATTCAATTGACAAATCTAAAAGAAAACAATTTGGTAATAGATTTTTAAAAACCGACGATGACGTTTTTAAACATAATGCCTGGTAAGAATAATTTACAATTTTATCAAAACTGTTGACTGTGATATCGAATTAGTTTAATTTGTTGATTATTCACAATTATATTGAAATTAAATATCACTTTTAAATTATGTAAGAAAGTACCAAACTAGTTTGATTAAATTCACCACTAAATTCTGAATAATTAGTAATAATTTGTATGTTTAGGGATAATGTGGAATGGAATGAAGAACAAGAAATACAAGCTATGTCACAAGTATGTGCGCATGTGAAAACAAAAATGCCTTCAGAAAAAGCTGCCGATTTAGAAGATAATGCTGATGAATATTGGAATAAGTTTTATTCTGTCCACCAAGAAAAGTATGTATTATTAATATACGGTACATATAGATATTAATTACTATTCTTTTGATCACTTCAAGGTGGATTGTTAAGATAATTTTAAGAATCATTTATAGATTTATTTAAAAATTAATTTGTATACTTATAAATTTTAATAATTATTTTATAAAATAGGTATAAGTTTATCTTTTGTATTGGTATATTTAAAAAGATCTAAATATTACAATTTAAATTACTTTACTTTTTTTATATATATATTTCAATTCCATCATCAAATTTGCCATGAATTTATTTTTATTTTCATCTTCTGTAATACCATAAATATTATCTGTTATCCAGTAGGTATACTTCTTTGTGGTTAAGTATTAATTTTTCTGAGAATATACATTATTGCCTTCCTAACATTCCTGTTGTATGCTAAAATATATCAGGGTGTCATAATAAGTATTTGTTTGTTGTGATCATGGAATGGTGATTGATAATTGCTTCTAAAATTGATAGATTATTATATTTTTAGTTTGTATTTATTTATTTAATATATATTATGTTTTACATTTATATTTAATGTAAATCAAACAATTTTTCAATCTATTTTATAACAATTATTTTATTTTTAGGTTTTTTAAGAACAGATGTTGGTTATTTACTGAATTTCCAGAAATAACTTCACTTAAAAATGAAAAACCAAGCGCTATATTAGAAGTGGGATGTGGAGTTGGAAATTCAGTCTTTCCTATATTATCACACTGTGCAGATAGCAATGTACATGTGTACTGTTGTGATTTTTCTTCAAATGCCATAAAAATCCTAAAAGAAAATTCAGAATACAACAAAGAACATTGTACAGCATTTGTATGTGATATAACTAATGATGAATGGAATCCTCCATTTGCTTTGGAAAGTTTGGATGTTATATTATTGGTTTTTGTTCTTTCCGCTATACAACCTGAAAAGTGTGTTATAATATATATTGAGTTAAAGAAATACTTTAGTACACTTTTTATAATTTGAAGTTATTGTGTTGCAGATTAAAACAAGTAGTTGGTAACTTTTATAAATACTTGAAACCAGGAGGTATGGTATTGTTTCGCGATTATGGTAGATACGACATGGCACAGCTAAGGTTTAAAGAAGGGAGATGCATATCGGAAAATTATTATAGTAGAGGTGATGGAACATTGGTATACTTTTTTACTCAAGGTATAGTTAAAATGTATTAACTATTTGCAATAACTTTTGAATAAAATATAAATCTGATTTAATCTCTTGGCTAAACCTGAAGTATATATTTTTAACATTGTAATTGCGGTTGAAACTAAAATATTAAAACACAGTCTTAAAATAGTCTTAACTTGAAAACCTGAACTGTTAAAATAAATATTGGTTTCAAATACTGTTGCTTAACTATTATTATTGCATTCAATATTAATTATTAGAGTTTGAAATGGGGTTTTTAAGCGTTGCAATGTTTTTAAAATAAACAATTTTTCTAATTTTTTAGACGATGTTAAACAATTGTTCCTAGAAGCAGGCTTTGAACAAGTTCAAAATATTGTTGATCGTCGTATGCAAGTAAATAGAGGTAAACAGTTAAAAATGTATCGTGTTTGGATTCAATGTAAATATAAGAAACCAATTTTGTAATAAATGTTGAATATATTATACTTGACAATAAAATGTTTTTAAATTTTATTTTATATTAATTTCTATTTTATATATGTAACACTAAATGCCAGTGATTATTATAAATAACTATTTAAAATTTTGAAAAACATATCAAGATGAAAGAATATTAGAATGTTTGAAATAAATATTGTATACTTTTTCCTAATTTTATTTTTGCTCATAATGATCATGAGAAACATTATAAACTACAAATAAAAAATTATTTATATATTATTTCTGATTAAGGTTTTTAAAATGCAAAAACATTCAAATGTTTTATGAAATATTTTTAACTTTTGTCTCTGTACATTAGGACATACACTTAATTTCAAAAGAAAAGACACCAGTTCTGTATAAAACAAATAATAGTCATGAATAGAGCGCAGATTTTGATGCATTAAAATGTATGAAAATGTGCCATATAATATGCAGTCTAAATCATAAAAATATGCAATAAAATTTCAATTATTTACATTAAAAATTTGTTTATTTAATAAATATTGTAAAATATATTTTTTATATTTTATTTATTATTAAAATGATTAACCATATGCATTTCTAATTTTTCTATTAACATATTTTTAAATACAGAGTAAGACCGTTTGACGTTAACTGAAGTGGTTGTGGCATATAGCATATTTAAAGTAACTATATATACATATATATAGTTAAATAGTAATAGCTTGAATTTTTTCTTTTATTTCATCAATTATTAAAATGCTTTCATATAATATCATTTTTTGAGTTTCTAGTTTCTTTATTGCTATCACTAAAAATTGCAAATGAATGGATATAAAATGTTAATTCATTAACAACAGTACCATCTTCAATTAAATCTAGAATTTTTTTTGATTTTTCTACAGGACAAAATATTATTTTATACCTTTTTTTTAAATTTGGCTTTGATCCAATGAAGTACATTTTTAATTTCGTAAAAATATGCAAAAAAGAATTTTGCCAGTAATTTCAAACTATTATATTTTGTAAAAATTTCTGACAAAAATTCAAAAATGTGTAAAGGAAAAAAATATGCAATTACATAGAAATTTGCGTTCTAGTTATGAATAATGATGAACTTTATCCATATTTTTCTTCACTAACACGGTTGAAGTTTATTTCTGAATTTTATTAATTATAAAATCACAAAAAAAAAAACAAATGAAGTTACTTATGGAATGTAAATAATTAATTTTATATTACTGGCTGTATAATAGTACACAGACTTTCCATATGATATACAATTTGCTTTATTATTATAATTTGATAACTGTATATCAATCATTTGGAAGTTCTGGCAATTTCTCATGTATTTGCTCAATCTAAGAAAAGAAATTTATAATTAATAGCTATTTGAAAAAATACATATCATTTTATTATTGCTAAAACAACAATTTCAAGCATCATATACCACAAATCTTGTTATGTAAATTATAGTTATTTGAAAGTCAACTATAACCATATAAGTTAATAGCAATAGTCTTATTGTGTAATAATAATCTGTTGCTAAAAACCATGCAGTAAAACCTACTTACAACAGACATCCTATAAGATGGAAATCTCTTTACAATAGTCCCATATAAGGAAAAAAACCTTTATAACCGAAAAATAAGTTGGTATCGAGTGTTTCTGTTGTAAGGAGATTTTAGTGATTTTACTATAATAATGATGATTTAAATACACGGAGAAAATAAAATTTCAAACACTAAGGTATAATAATATAGTCAACAGTATAAAAATAAAATTTGGATCAGTACATTTTATTTTAAATAATGAGTACATTATATTAATTATAATCTAAAGATAATTGAATTGACGCTTACAATAAGTATAAATTGGAAAAATATTTTGACAATATAGCAGTAATATTTTTATGCATTGTAATTGTTTTTATATTTTTTATGATTTATAAATATATATAATATAGTCATACAGTTAAGTATTATTTCTTTTAAATAGGCTTTGATTAATAATTTTTTTTAATTGTTAAGCCTTGATTGTCACTAAAGTGTTTGAGTATAATATATCCATACCAAGGTTGGGCATTAACAAGTTAAGCATTTTTTTGTTGGATTCATTGGATCGTTAATTAAATTATTGAAGTACCTACCTACAGCAACTACATTTTAAATGTTAAGCCCTATATTAAATTACTATGTTATTTTTTAAGTTGATTAAATAATTTAAGTTATATTTTTTTAATTAAAATTTTTCTATATTAATTTAACATGACGGATTGATAAAATTAATTTTTGTACCCAGCCTTGGCCATACTTTATGTTATTAAATAAATCTATTTGCTTTTATAATGAGTTTATTTTAGAACAGTACTACTGTAATATACACTGATGTAATAAGTTATTTAACATAAATAAATACCAGGAAGAGTCAGTTTGAACTAGTTAATTTGAATTTAATCATTGACAAATTAATAATTATCTAGAAAATAAATTACGGTTACAATAAATTTACCTACTATGTGTTTTGTGATGGTTATTTTAGTTTAGTATTTGATATAATTATACAAAATTAATGAAAAAAAAATATAATATGCTACAATTGATATTACAATTTAATATTACACTAATATTTTGCAAAAATTAATTTGTATTATTTTCAACCGTTTAATAACATTGACATACTTTTTATGTCTTTGTATTTCATAAAACTAGTATCTATTAGTATAAATTTCAATTTAAACAAAAATATTTTTAGTTTATTAGAATTGTTTACTAAAATATATACATTTAGTAGGAGTCAATGTTTTTAAACAGTAACAACCAATACTTAAATACAAAAATGGAATAAAATAATTAGATGTATTTGAGTTTGAACAGAAAAATAATAACTCAATTAAAATATAATACATGATTACACAAATTTAAAACATAATTTGTATACACAAGAGAAGATAATTTTGCAAAAAACATTAATTATCACAGTAGTGGGTACAAAACTAGAAACAAAGTGTTATTTCTTTATATATCTTAAATTATATTTTGGGCCCAATTTTGGCGGAATTTGTGTACAAAATGTGTCTAAAAAGGCACTATGTGGACTTGTGTAAGACAAGCTCAATTTATAATAAGTTTACTAAAAGCAAAACTATGTAAAAATACAATACATACACAAATTAATTTATAAAAATTTGTTTAATCAAATATATCAATTTAATCATTTTGGTTATGCTTAAATAATTTTTTGCTAATAATAAAACTTTGACCTATGTGACTTTATTAGATTTACTAAATAACCATTTAGGTAGAAGAAAATAGAACTTTTAGCCCAATCACACAAATTTGTTTGATATACAATAATCATAACTTCCATACTAAAAATAGTAGTTACGTAAAGTAACTTACTTCTAAACTGGATTTGTATACAAAATGACTACCCTTCACAAGGTCAATTTAAACTGACAGAAATTAATTGAAAATCAGGTCATCACAATTTAATAGGACAAAAAGAAACTGCCTTTTCATGGATTTTATGTTACTCAGTTCATATTAAAATATCAACAATAATAATAATAATAATAATAATAATAATAATAATAATAAACATAATAATAATAATAAATAATAATAATATGTCACTTTGCTGTTAAAATAATTTTTTTGGAAAACAAAAACTCCGAAGTCAAAAGCTATTTAAAAGAATTGTTGGGAGCTTGTCATAATTATTAAAAAAAATAAATTTTCAAAGCAATATGGAACCAAATTAATTATAACTGACTGAATAAGATGATTGAAACTAAATAAATCTTGTTTTTTATTAAGTACCAATGGACTGTGTACTTTGTAACAAAATTAAAAATACTATCAAGGGTCATTCATTGTGTACATAAATGCACCATCATTTTCCATTGCGGCCATTATTTCACTAATATAAGAAGCTACATCTACGCTTTCAGCATCACTACGTTTTATGAATGGGTGTTCTAGTAGTTTGTTGTATTTAGGCCTTTGATTTTCTTCTTTTATCAAACTAAAAGTAAAAATGTTATACATGTTAATAATTACTTAATATAATCAACTTCAGTTTATTTTTAATTACCAAGTATTAACGAAATTCACAAAATTAGGAGAAAAATCGTTAGAAGTTTGCAATCTTGGTGGATCTCCTTGAACAACCTGACATAGTTGTTCAAAAACAGAACTCCATCTTGGATATGGAAATCGCCCGGTAGCAACTTCAACTAGAGTAATACCTAAGGACCAAACATCTGAACGGACATCATAACCTCCTCGACCACGAACTGGGTCAATTCTTTCCGGCTAAAATTAAATAGAATTATAACTTAAATTTATTTTTAAATGAATATTTTTAACAAAACTTACTGCCATATAAGGGCGACAGCCAGCATCTCTAGTTTTTGCTATAGAATCCACTAACTGCCCTGAAATACCAAAATCACATAGTTTTATATTTCCTCGAGAATCCAATAGAATGTTGCTAGGCTTAACATCACGGTGAATGATTTTCAATTTTTCTTTAAGGTAATTCAATGCTTTTACAGTCTGAAATGTATAAGGATATTTAACATTTTGTATTTAACATAAATATGTTAAAATTTCCAATGAAACTAATTATATAATTAAACTTATGTTGTTGTATGCAAAATAAATTTAATGATTATAGATCAACATAACTGATTTTAAAATAAGTAAAAAAAATATTTCATAATTTTTTATAACAATTTAGAATTTTCAAGCACAAAGTTGTATCAACAAAAAATTCAATTTTATTTTGGATAATTGTTTTAAATGCATTTTTTTTTTTTTGCTTTATAATTGAATAAAAACGATTTGATTTAATTTATATATTTTAGTGCACTATTTCATTAACAATAACCTTCACACTCATTAATAGTTTTAATTAACGTATTTAGTTAATTATGTTAATATCCTAAAGATTAAAAAACTTTTTTATTTGTGTTGATACTTAGATTAAATTTATGTTTATAAAATAAATGTCATTTTATTATTAGATAATTTTAAACAGAACATTTAACACATTTTTTTTTATTGTAATTTATTTCATTGATTGAAATGTGATTATCATTAAAAATAATATGCAAAAACAACATAATATACATCTTTAAGATTTACCGCAACAGTTATTTTCCCTAATATATTTTCTGGTATTCGTTGATTTAATTTTTCATAGATATATTTATAGAATTTATCCAATGATGTGTCCATAAGTTCCATACAAATCCAACAATCTCCCTATTTAAGGCAATATTCAATATTAAATCAGATTAAAATTAAAATTAAAATAATTTAAAATACTTCTTTGAAAAGCGCTCCATAAAATTGTACAATATAAGGGCATTCATTAGATTTCATCACAACATCCAAATCCATTAGTAATTGTTTTTGTTCATTTTCATCAACAGTAGACCTTATCCTCTAATAATAAAGCAAACTCAATTAATAAATATTGTTAAGATTTAAATTTAGATATATTTATATTCATAGATATGCACATGGAAGGTCAACATTGGCAGCAGTTACTCTGCGAACTCAACTATTTTTCAAATATAAGACAATCTTATATCCAAAGACATTAATAAAATATCTTTAAAAATAGATTAATAAGTAATATTTGATAAGTATTGCAAAAATTCTCCCCCCCCCCCCCACCAACAGCCTGTGTATGCATAAATTTAAGAAATAAGTAGATGAAATATATTAAAATACCTTAACAGCCATTACTGTATCACTGCTACGATGTAACATTTTATTCACAGTTCCAAAACCACCTCGGCCAATCTCTCCTAAATCTTGTAAATCATCTGATGTAAAATCATATACCTTAAAAATAAAATTTTATATAAGTAATAAACATGCAAGTATAGTTTATAATTAATTTTAAAAGAAACAACCTTGTTCTCAGAAAGTTGAAGTTTTCCAGTGGATTGTATTGTTTGACACATTTTTAATCTTTCTCTATGTATATATATATACAAAAAAAAAAATGAAGTACATTGTTTTGAAATATAAATGTATAATAATTATAAAAAAACAATGATTCTTTATAAGCTCAAATATCAAATAAATGTTTTAGTAATATTATTAATACTATGCACTAAAGCTGCTTTGACTCAATCAATCAATTAATCAGGCATAGATCCCTAAGCAAAGTATAAGAGGCCAATAATTTAAGTTAAAGACTTAATTTAATAAAAATATCAATGTAATACCCACAAAAAAATAGTGACTTTATTCAACTTATCACGCGGTTATTACCAGGATTTTGTGTAATAAAATAGCATATTCATAACTTGTTACAAAAGTGAATGTTTATACAAATTATATAATTGATTTATAATATTTCAATAATATTAACTGTAAAATTTCTTTATTAATAATCTTAGAGAAGCATTAGTAAAAAAGATAAATATTTTAATGGTGATAGTAGAAAACAGATAAATAATTACAATTTTATTGTAAGACTTATTAAGAATCAAAAAGAACAATTTGTTTATTTAATTTTCTTTATACTTATTTAATTATATTCCCTTTATTTTATTAAAAAATATTTAAATAAATAGCTATTTAATTTTTTTCCATCATTTTTCTTTAATTTTTTTCATAATTTTAAATTTGTATAATGTAATATATATCAAGTGTTTTTGCATAATTAAGTATATAAAGCTCTTGTAATGACGTATAAAACTTTACTAGTTAATTTATGTTATTGTTTAAAAATTAAAATACCTTATAGAACAAATTTCTCTTATATAAAGCTATTAATCACTGGTTACTAAACAAAATGTAGGTCTAATCATAATAGACAAAATACAGTGTACTTTTGATTATTTACGAAATAGAGTAGCTTGGTATCCACTGATAAGTGAATTCCGTGAATAATCCGTAAAATTAAAAAATTCCATATACGTATATATTATTGAAAAAATTAAATCGTGTAATTTTAAATAGTATTTAAGGCAAATTAAATTAGAGCATATTTTATTTTTATTTAAACATTAATATAATATTACAAAAATATGAATTTTATAATATAAAAAATAAACCACATACAATCCGCGTTATCAAGTAATCGGCTATCACAACTCAATTAAACTGAATGAAGTACAAAATAAAGATATATATATTTTTTTTTTATTGATTCTGCGGAAGACTATGGATAATCGAGAGTACACTGTATCCATTTTTAATGAAATCAGAAATAACAAAAAATTATCTATAATGTTATATGTTTCAGAAATTTGTTTAAAAATAGCATAAATATAATATAACACTGTCAGTCTGGTTAATTATTTAAAAATTTAAATTGTTAATAATTAATATTAAGAGAATGCTATACTTGTATGTGTTGTATTCGTTTTATAAACATGATTATAAAAAAATTTGAGTTCAGTAGAAACAATTATATTTTGTTATTTTTAATAACACAAGATTGGTTTTGCTAAACAAAAATTTACTATGTTGTATGTTTATTAAACTATAACAACATACATGAATGTAACATTTTCTTAACAAATATGTGTACCTTTTGGAATTTTTTTTATTAGTTATTTACACTGAAACTAAAGTTTAATGTATTAAAAAAAAGCATTTTTCAGTTGATTTAATTTTCTTATTAGTATAATTATTAGTAAATTATTTAAGCAATTTAAAGATTTAAAATTTAAAATTTTTAAAAAATAGAAATATTATTTACCAAAAATGTACTCTTTAAAATATTTTTATTGATATAACCTTATGCACAAATGTATTCAGTCATACATAACATTATGCAAATTATAATCTTCATAATTATATTTTATACTTGAAAATCTTTTTTAGAATAAATTTATAAAATTATTTAAATAAGGTATAAATAATTTTATTTGTAAAAATTAATTTTTTACTTTAATTAAAAAAAAAAACAAATTTTCAAAAAGAGAATTAAAAATTATATTTTATATAATTAAAATATCATTTAAAATGATATAGATTTTATTTACATAATATGCATGAGAATATTATATTTAAAAAAAGGTTTTTCATTGTTTTTCTTTATTAACTTACCGTAATTTAGTACGTTCTATGGATCTGTATCTATATACATAAAGAAAATATCTTTATAATACTAATATTTTAAAATAAAAATGTTATTGTTAACCAGCATTAAATGTATTTTTAATTAAATGTATATGTTTATAAATCCTCTTATAAAAAAAACATACTTAACCTACTATTTTATTAAGATTAGCTAAAGTTAACTTATTTGGACTTAGTATTTTATGTAGACAGGTATTAAAGAATAATTAAAAACATATTTTCTATGTTAAATCTCTCAAGGTATATAAATAAAGAAATTTTTTTAACTATAAAATTTTACCATGCTTTGCTTGACCAAATGAAAGCAACGTACTATTTTACTCACTAGCCAAATCTTTTATTTTTTAACTGTTGAGAATACTTTATCATATGAACTTTTATGAAATTTTTATTTAGTAGTATGTAATATTGAATACAATAATGGTTATGGACACACCATAATGTATTTTTAATTAAAATAAAGAAAAACATTCTTTTTTTAAAAATAATTTTAATGTCGATTGCTTGCAATAATAATTTCTACATATAATGGCATAAAGCTGAGTATAACCAATTCAGCAAAACAGACTAAACCAAAAAATATTTGAGTTGAATTTCTTTGGATATAGTTGCATTAATTATCATAAATTAATTAAGATAAATAAATGATTATATTATAACATGGTAATACTAACTAGAAATGCATGGTAATACATATATGGTAATATATGTCAGTATGTTCATGTTTCAATGCCATTTAGTTAATCAATAATCAGTATCAATTAAATCATTATCCTTTAGTATTTTTGATTATTTAACAGATTTATAAATTTAAGAACTGAAAAATTTAAAAGTTATATTCAATATAAATATTTCATTTTTGGGTCAACTGTAAAAGTGTAATGCAATATGATCCACAGAATAACCAACTAAAGAAAATGATATGTTTGATTGAATTTAATAGAATAAAATTGTTTTTAACAGTTATTTTTAATATTAGTTATTCAATTACATATTTATTTTAATCATATCCTATTTTATCTATCTTTTTATAAGATACTTACATAATATTATTTCAACTAACAAAATAATTATTTATTTCACAAGATTGTAAGAAAAATGATAATTGTTAATCTTTTAACGTGATATTTATTTTAAGAGTAAAAAACATTTCAAAGATTACTAGAAAATATTAAGTACACGAGAATGAATAATATATATATTCATCAGTAGTAAAATACAATTCATAAATAGTATTATTTTAAGAATCTAATATTTGCCTAATTATTAGTGTTGTTTTTTTATGTTTTCACCACTCTACATGTGTATTTTTATAATTATTTTCAATAATGGTAGTATATGCTAACCACTTCTATATCGTTAAAATGGTTAATGACAAGTAGTATTCATTACTTGAATACATATTAATAATACAGTGGATAAATAAACATTTTACAATTAACAAGGTATTTTTTAATACATATTTATATTTTATGTAAAAAAATTAAAAAGACCTAAAAAATTATATTATTATTCATATTTAAGGTCTTTTTTGATACTTGAAAAGAGTGCACTACCCCAATAATTATAAAAAATGTGCTAAAATATAAAAATATGTCCTTATATACTTTCAATACTTTTAATTGTTATATAGACTCTTGTATAGAATAATCAAGGTTACAAAAATATAAAAATAAAATAAAATTTAATTTGTCAAATCGAGTATTGCATAAGTATTTTTGTTTAGCAAGATTTTTGACAATTATTTTGAAAAGTTCAGGGAATTTTAAACAGTTCTTTTGATCTCCAAAAATACCAACTAAATCAAATTTACTAATAGAAACTACTATCAAAGTTTAAGATAGATTGACAGTCACAAAATTAAAATAACACATCGTTGTAAAACTAAATTTGCTCAGGATTTAGAATACAAAGATTTAAACTTACCGTGACTTTTCAGTCATTGTTTCAGTATTAGATAACCGTACTCTAGATAAATTTGGTTGTTTTGATGTGGATCCATTGCTTAATAATTTATTATCTTCTTCAAATCTGAAAATAATTAATATATTTAAATTAAACTTAGGTCATTACCAAAATAGATTTAGTTTAACATATTATATAACTTATAACTTTAAATAAGATATACTAATGACTTGTAAGACTAAGGCCAGTTGTACCATCTCTGATTAAAGTTAATCACAATTTAAACGGCTGAATTTGGCCGGTTAAAAAATCTGTTATCAGTGATTAAGCGTAATCGGAGTTTAATCGGAGATGGTACAACTGGCCCTAAGATTAACATTTGCACACAAAATTTATGTTATTTAATCAAATGTTTATTATCATATGATAAACAGATATTTTCTCAAATTATTAATAATATTTATATATATGTATTCTGTAGTATCAAACTTGTAAAATGTTAACACATTTTATAATACAAAATTAATACAAAAAAAATTAATTATTAATCTTATACAATTTTTTTTATTAACCCGCTTTATATTAAATATATTAACATTTTGTATATTAAAAATTTAATTAATGTTTTTTTTTTTTATTATTAAGGACAAGAATATATACAATCTCTATTAATTTATATAATAAGTAATAAAGATAATTGATTACAGAACTGGACGGCTTGATAGAAGGAAATGTTCAACAATACTACTTTACAATTCTAGATTATTTTATTTATATTTTTGTATGTTATTTACATTCAAAGCTAATGATGCTTTTATGTGCCAACAATTTACAAGTTTTTTACTTTATACCAGCGATACATTTCAGGACCATGGGTGCAATTTCAATGAAAAAACTGAGGGTACTGAAGCCCTACATGTTATCATGTTATCTTATGGTATGGATACCATCAACATGAAATATTTTGAGGATGCTAAGCACACCCATCCCTTCTCAAATTGTGCCTATGTTTCGCATTATAACAGGCCACTAACTTATGTAATTGTTTATTTTGGTAATTTTTCTATGTCATTTTATAAATGTGGCTTTTTGAAAAATGAAGATAGCTAGCATAAAAAATTTAAGTAATGGTTAGTTGACCAATCAATGTGTACTGGATGATTCTTTTATCGAATAACATTCTTAATTTCAAAATCTATAAATATTTGTGAAAATATTTTTTTTTTATGATTTTCAATCAAAATTCGGACACATAATTTGTGAATTAGTTAAGTATTTAAAACGAGTCTGTGAAGTAGTAGATTATTTTGCAGGTATTCCCCATATCACTTCACTCTACTCACCAAAATGTATAATTCAAAAACTACTTATCAGAATTTTAATTTATATGTACCAAAATACTCCAAAAATATTTTGCTTTAGAATATGAAATTAAAAACATATGTTGCCAATCAAAAAAACAAAACTTTAAATATATCTTAAAAAAAAAATAGTGTTTTATTCCAATTGGAAATCATGTAAGAAAAACATTTTCACAAACATTTATAGATTTTGAAATAAAGAGTGTAGTTTAATAAAAGATTCATCTTATATATTATTTGATGTTCATAAAATACATTTTACAGCCATGTGTCTAAATAGCTACTTTACATCATGATTTTAAGTTGATGTAATAAAATAATTTACCTAACTAAAGATATTTAATAAAAATCTATATTTTATTCATCAAGAAAATGTTAAATAGATATTACGCTATAATTTATGTTTAAGTATTTAAAAATAAATAAATATGTTTAGTAAAAGATAGAAATGTGTTTGTCTAGATTCTAGAAAGTCTTAATATTAGTGATAGTAATTACAAATTTAAATTTACAGTGAAATAGGTTAACACTATTTCAATAACAAATATTACGTATATTTGTTTGTTTTTTATTATCTAACATGTTTAAAAAATGAAAATTAATTTTTAAAATAATTTTTAGTTATTGAATTAGAATACAATTGGCATAATAAACAACAATTTCTTTTTATTTTGGTTAGTCTTTCTAAGTAAAAAAAAACAATGTTTAAATTAAATTTATTTAAAATTTTTTTAATTTATTTAACATAAACACCACACATTTCTATAATTTAAATTAAATATTTATTTAATTATTTAAGTAAAAGTAAATATTTAATTAAAATTCAAGTAGCCAAATTAATTTTCTATTTAGTGAAAATTATAATTTATACAATTGGTAATATAAAATACATGAAATTATGAATATAATTATTGTTTAATCTCTCTTAACATTTTTCTTCATTATTATCTATGTTAATATAAGTAATAAATACTTAAAATACATTTATTATATGTTGAAACTTGAAACATAAGAGCTATAATTGCTGATTATAATTTGTAAAAATAAAATTTAATTAAAAAAGTTATCTTACTTTAATGACTGTAAGCTTGGTATTGGAGAATTGAAACCAAATGAAGCACCGGATGTTCCTTGGATAGCCAATTTTAGCTGTCTTCTTTTTTCTAAGAATAAATTAAATGCACATTAAATTTTAGTTTAATTTACGGGTTTAACCAAACTCTTCAAATACCTGTTATAGCAGCTTCTTGACGCATGTCTAACTGTGGATGAGAAGGTCTTGCAGCTCCTAAAATGAATATCAGACTTTACAATACAAGATTGAACATTTTCCATACTAAATTACTTAAAGTAAATTAGTTAAAAAAGAGTTAATAAAATTACTTAAAGTAAATTAGTTAAAAAAGAGTTAATACAATTACTTAATATTACTTACCAGATGGCGAACTTCCATTACTGTCATTGTTGGACATTTTTGTGTGACTAGTATGCTGCTAACACTCATGAGAAAATGTTAAGTGATTTGAAATTGTTTGTAGGATTATTAAAGAATATTAGAAAATAACTATGTATATAACTATACCTATATTGACTATATTTTAACAGTGCCTCTTAAGACTTAAGTTTCACTACTGAAATTTCAAATTGAACATTAAAATCTGAAATATTAAAAATGTATGCTCAAATGAACTTACACTACACTCAACGTTTCAGCAGCAGCTCTCAACACGACAAGAAAATATTAAGGATGACATTACTGATAACAAAAATTCAAAGATAAAATATTAGTCAAGTGGATTGTTGACATCTCATTTGGCCACACTGCGAAACAACATCAACACGATTTTAAATATATATACATACATACGTGTGTGAAGTTGGGTTACTATTTTGCAGACAGCTAGTGATAAAAAACATCGTGTACTCGATTGCATTTCAATGTATACAAGGCGCCAAATGTTTATAATGCAATACAACCGTACAAGACAGCGCAATGACAATGATTAAGTTCATAAGAATATATAGTAATAAGCGCTAAAAGTCTCAGGTGACTATCGTACAACCCGCATAATAAGAGTTAAATTGTATGTTCGCGCTTTTTAATTTTTTTGACCATGTTCCGTCAGACATTCTTTTTGTATCAATAAAATCACGAAAATCTTAATATTTAACACCTAAAAACCACTTTTTTTTTAAAAATAACTTGTATGCACGTTTTCGTGGTGAATAATTTAGTTTTGAACTCTGAAACTTTATACGCATTGTTAGATGAGTTGACGAAACAGTTTACGCACAAAAAAACACGAAATAAACAATATTTTTATTTTTATATTACGGCCCCTGTTTACTTTTTGCCCATTTTCACTTAAAAAAACGAGTATAATAGATTTAAAATTCGCAAAGTACTCCTGTCCCCAAAAAATCAAAATGATTGGAGATGTGGACGCGGAAAGTTAATACCCTCTAATATAAAATAATTTTTTACCTTCCATAGACTGGTAGGCTTGTAGGGAGGATTGTGATCTAAAAATTAATCCAAATTAGGACGGATATGAACTCCTCAACCCGCGTTTCCGTGAAAATACCACTAAAGGAATTAGGAAATGTATATCGAGATCGAATGCATATCAACAATTGCACCTTACATGGAGATGGAATGACCGTTAAATCATACGTTCATATATACGTGGTTATGCAAATACGACGATGTTTGTGTAACGGCACAGTTATTTTACGCCTATTCGAATGGGTTTCGACGATATATAAGCGGTAGCAGTGAGGACTAATATCGGACTACACATCCGTGGTGATTTTATACAGCCCACTGTTAGCACGAAACGGCTCACTCATCTCTCTCGCGCATCGTGAACACTGCGGCTTTTAACGACCCCATCCGCCCACGCTCGTAGCATAAAAACAAACTAAAGGCCACGGGTCGTAACCACTGAAAACAAAACCGTCGAATGTCGATGGCATGTACCCGCGATATATACATATTATAATGTAATAATAAAACCATATAACTTTATATAAGACTATTTATAATAAAGCATTTAACCAAGTACCTTCACAAATATAATTGGGGGTACGAATACAAAGGATAGCTACAATCGAATATCGAATTTCGACGCTCAGGACTATACGTTAGAAATATTTAGAAAAGCACGTGACATAATACGACGTGAATAATATATTTTAGGTACAGCGTTTTCAACGTGTTTTGTCATCACATGCACATTGCATATACAGTTCATTATCAATTATAAACCAACAAAAGGTTGGTAAAAATGCAGTTGTTATGATTTGAATTTATATCGTTCTATCACGTGTTTGGATTGTACGTATTTATAGCTGAAATCTATTACATACAGACTTAGGATTGTCTCAAAAGTGGTGTGGTTAAAAATGTGTTGATGTACACCAAGTAAATTATAAAAGTTATATAAAAATCATATATTATTGTAATATATATAATATAATCGTAAATTGTTTTGTTCTTGGTAGGTATATAGGGAACAGGGACCCCGTTAAGTATTTAATATTTATCGAAATATTCAGCAGTAATTTTTAGGAAAAATTTTTCTTTCGGGGCCCAGGATATTGAAAATTGGACCAATAATCAGATGCTTGCCAATTATCTACTCGTATAATATGAGCAGTGCATAATAGTATCATTGTCAAGTAACAAGTTGGAGGAGGTTTTTTTGGATTAATTGAGTTACTGCAATTTAAGTTGAGTTTATCTTTTTTAGTGTATTTTTAAAAACAATGCGCTCGGATGAGATAACGAGGGCCGCGCTTGGACGAACTTGCAGGGGCCCCAGCATCCCCGGCCGCCTATTAGATTCAGCGATCATACGAATAATGTATACAAAAATATGTATAAGGTTTTGTATAACTTACAAAACTAAACGTCTATTGTCTATACCTGTATAATATATAAATATATTATAATAACGAAGAAAATAAAATATATACTATTGAAAATTAACTTAAATAATATTATTCTTATATAGCTTATGGATTTGTCTTCAAAGTTGAAATTCTATACTACAAATATAATTTAATAATAATTATTTATGGTATTATAGTTTCAAAAGTTTCAATATTTTCATAGTTTATTTTTAAACGAATGATTTACACTGCTTCAGCTTCACCTTAATAGTATATAAATCATACCTCATTAATGTTGATGGCTATAGTATGACTATATAATTTCGAAAATCCAAAAATTTAATATCTAAGTATGCTAAAAACCGTTTTTTTGAAAATAACTGGTATGCATGTTTTCGGGGTAAAGGAATTATTTTCAGAGTCCACAACTTTGCACGCGTAGTCAGTAGTATTAACGATACAACTTGGCATCAAAAAAACAAGAATTTTTTGATATTTTATTTTATCTTATCGGACTTCGTCACTTTTGATGGCACGTGGTTTTCGTCACTTTTTGACTATTTCGCAGTAAAAATCTGATTTTAATCATTATTAAGGGTTCATATCGTACGGGAAACTTCTAAAAATGCAATAGCGTACACAAGGGAGTAACGGCCACCGTTTATATATCAAAAAAATTTCGAATATCCAAAAATTTAATACCTTAGTACACATAAAACGAGATTACCTATACTGTCGAACCGCTTCGTCGATAAATCTTTTTCGTTTGTCTGTGTGTACCGCTGCACAGTTTAGGTTTTTTATGTATGTCGTATTGTCCCAGGTTTTTCTCTTTCCTCTCGCAAACGCAAACCGAATATACATATATATATATATATATAATAATATTTAATATGCTCGTCACCTTTGTATACATGCAATGTGTGTATGGTCTTGTATTCATCCAGAGCCGTTGCGATTTTTTTGTATTAACGATTACTTGTTCACCATTTGATTGAGATTGGTGTTGGTCGCTATCCCTGTTAGTAGAAATGGACCATTGCCAATAAACGTGCGGAAGTGACTTATCATCATATTTCGTTCTTGTTGTTTCTCATGTACTGTATCTTCAATCTACAAAATCGTCTTAGGTACGTGAAGTTAGCCGCAAAAATTTGAGCACTAATTCCCGCTTGTTTAGTGCTCATTTAGTGCGATTCAACCGTAGCGTTTTCGAAATTACTGCTATACCCAGTTAAAAGTTACACAGGTTACAGCTGTGCCCTACACCCCTATCTATCTTAAAATTTAAATATTATAAAAATATCAGTATTTATTTTTAATTATACTCGTAGTATACAATAATTGTTAGCATGTTATTCAAGATTCTATTTTTTTATGCTTTTATTTATTGCTGTAAATTGTTGTTATACTTGGATATATTGCTGAAACGATCTTGAACTCTAGTAGATCTCAAGTAGTATTTATTTATCTCATAGCAGAAAATGCATACTCAGATGTTGCAGAAGAAATTGGCAATATATTGGCAACTTTAACTATCTTATACAAGTTTGGAAAAATTGTTTTGGATAAATTTTTCTGTATGAAATCAAAATGTAGCTGAGCGATGTCAAAAATATTTTTATTGCATTGATATATACGAAAAATATTTATTTCACATTTAATTCAAAAATATATAAAATATTTTTTGTTATTTTTTTAAGGGTGAGGGGGGAAGCCCCGCAAAGCTTCTCATAATTGTGCTTATGAGTTCTTTATCCAATAACTTCACGTAGCGGTTGCACCATCAGCACCAAAATCCGCGATAGCACCAAATTTTAGTCTCCAATAGTGCTATTCTATTCGATTTATTCATATTGATAATGATAAAAAAATAAATTTCTTTTGTTTAGTGTTTGACGTCTAAACTTAAAATTGTAAATCAACTAAATTCGAGTTCTGTCTGATGCTGTCTCCGTAACGTCGAGTACAAAGTTTTTTTATTACTAGCCAGTTAGGTAGTATGTTCATCATTCTTATCAATCAACATTAGGAATTAACGCTATTTTGTTTTCTACAGACTTATTGTTTTCATGTATAACACGTCGTGTATTTACGTTAAGTAGAATATTATATTTTAATAAGAATTTATATTATTCTGAAATCGTTTTATACTTTTAGATGATCCTTTTTATATTTAATTTACTTCTTTCAATCAAATTTAACTCTACTCTACTTAATAACCAGAAATCGTCATCATTCATGAGCTTACGACTATAACAATATTTATTAGTCCTTACTCCTTATTACAAACACCAAAAGCTTTCCCAATAATAAATATTATGATAAATCCCTATTTAATTACAATAAATTAATTACGTCTCCCGCACGAAAAGTAGTCACCTGAGAATTCGGTCTCCTATTAGTATGCGATTGTTATTGCTCTTACGAACTATAATCATATCATTGCGCTATCTTATGGTTCGATTGCATTATAAACGTTTGGCGCCTTGTATGTTGTATACATTGAGACGGAACCAAGTACACGATGTTTCATATCACTAGTCGTCTGATAAATAGTTACCTAGCTTTAGTCATCTAATTTCACACCAGTATATATATATATATCACAGATATATAAAAATATAAGTAATATAATATTACTATTATTATAATATAATAATATAAGTATTTTTATATATCTGTGATATATTTATACGTTGTATTTACTGATAAAAATATAAATTGTGCTTATCATAAGTTTAGAATTCATATCAATGTACTTCGTGGTCCAATGATAAAATATGTAAATAAAATTGTTTTACCTACGGTTTTTAATACTTCTATAGCTTAATATTCTATTTATTATTTAAGTCATTCTTTTTTATATTAATGGCAATTATTCAATTTTCAGTTAAATTGAAACTGTTTGTATCATGACGTTTGTAATTACTGTGTCACCAATGTCGAATTTCTACACTACATGGTTATAACTCATTATGAGTACAGACCATAATCATGTAAGTATTTATAAATTTATAATAGTTATATTTTATTGTAAAACATTAAAGGTCTTGTTATCATTTTTCAGATAGCTCTCAATATATATAATGTAAAAAATTCAGATCATAGCTCAAACATGTTGAAAGAACTCCGTCAAAGTTTAAGTTCTTCTCAAGCATACCGCATTTCGAATTCTACTATTCGTTTTCAAACACATTTTGTTATTTTTGTCTCATTAATTGGTGTTTTATTCTTAATTATATTGTATAATATTGCATATACAGCTCCAAAACTTGTCAGTTATGGACTTAATCATCCACATGATAAATTTATGTACAAGTTAATTAAATCAAAGTATCCATTGACTGAATCAGTTTCTATTGACAATGTGGGTATAAAATTTCGTATTGCTATTATTAGTGATTTAGACAAAGCATCTAAAAGCCAGACTGAAAAAAATATGTGGTACAGCTATTATAAAAAAGGATTCCTTATTTGGTATAAGACTAATAGTTCAATAGAACTTGTATGGGACCTTGAAGAACCTAAAATATTAAAATCATCTATATCTATGGGAGGTCGAGGAATGGAACTTTCAGAACTGGTTACGTTTAATGGCAAAATATATTCGTTTGATGATCGGACTGGAATAGTTTATAGTATTAATGAAGATGACACTGTTTTACCGTGGATAATACTCATGGATGGAAATGGAACTGATTTTAAAGGTATGGGTTTTATCACAGAATTAAATTTATTCCATAGTTTTACATTCATTAAATTAATTAATTAAAATAATTTTTGCTTCTGTTTATTTTTACTCATATATTGTATAGCTTGATAGACATTTATAAGTATTTATAATAAATTTATGATAAATTAAATAATATATATTTTGTAAGAAGTTCCATTAGCATTAATGTTTTACCTTAGTATAAGGTCTATGATAGTATATGATATATTAAGTGATTCTTTCATCAACCACACTGATTATTTCAAAATCTATTGATATTATTGAAAATATTTTCCAGTAAAAATAAAACTAATTATTATAATTTTTATTAATTTAATTTTTTAAGTTTATTTCTTTTTGAATAGTAACACACTTTTTTAATTTCATATTCTGAAGCAGGATATGTTTTAGAGTATTATGATACATAAAATTTAAATTCAAACAAGCAGTTAATGAGTTATAACTTTATAGTAGACCAACATTTTGCAGAGTATTTCCATAATACTCCACTCTGTTTACAAAAATTCCCTTATTTAGAGGTTGATTTTATCTAAGAACATAATATTAAAATATTTTGTTTTATTTCGACCAAAAATGATTAAATTGTTAAAACCGCATGTAAGACGTCTTCCTAATATAAAGAAAAATAAGGCAGTTTATAATAATAGAAAAGTGTGCAAATTTTGGTAGTCTTAAATAACGGAGGTAATTATGATAATAGCCGTAGTATTATTTAACAAGAAAATACCAGGATTCATTTTGTATGTACTTAAAAATAATAACAAGTTAAAATTTAACAGGTACCTACCATAAAAAAATAGGCAATACATTTTTACTAATTTTATTAGAATAATTCAATGTAGATATAATTAATGTTTTTTTTTCATTTGTTCAAATTTAAGTATGTGTTATTCAGATGACTTTTAAATTTATAATGTTTATTAATTGTTAGTACACAGTTTTTTTATTTTTATTTTACACATTGAATACATATTTTATATCAAGTAAAGTAAAGATTAAGTAAACTATGATTATTTATTATTACAAATAAATAAATAATGCTTTTTTAGCTATATAAATAAACAACTTTAATAAATAATATTGGGTGACACTAATTGCTTAAATGGTTTTCAGGATTTAAAAGTGAATGGGCAACTATACATAATTCAGATTTATATGTTGGAAGTATGGGCAAAGAATGGACATCATCTTCGGGAAAATTTCTTAATAATAATCCCATGTGGATAAAAATTATTAACAAATCTGGCCATGTAACTCATGTCAACTGGACAGACAACTATATTAAGATTCGAAAAGCAGTCAATATAAATTTCCCTGGATACATGATACACGAATCATGTGCATGGAGTGAAATACATGAACGATGGTTCTTTTTACCACGAAGAAGTTCATCAAAACAGTATAATGACAATGATGATGAATACATGGCTACAAATATGTTAATATCAGCAAATAATAATTTTAATGATATTAAGGTAATATACTGCTTATCCACTAAAACAAAGAACACTATAATTTATTTACAAGGGAACTGTGCTGATTTTTTTAAATAGTCTACTGTTATATTTAAAAATTATATTTTATATTTTAGTTGCACTTAAATTACATTTTTACTAATATAGTACTTGATACCTATTTATATTAACAAAAACAACTTCACAAGCAATGTAGAATTGTTGGATTATAATAATTGTTTTTTTTTTTTTTTTTTATCTGAAAGTTGACTTTCTATAGTGTGCATTGATTATCAATTTTTAATTTAATTTAATAATGGCCTAATTTATTAAGAAACAACTTAAATTTTTTTTTTTTTAATGTACTATAAAATTTTAGATTAAAATATTGATAAACAGAGTTCAATATGGAGTAAAGAGATTATTCCTTTCTATTTATTAAAAAAAAAAAAATATCAAATTTGGTAGATTCTACAGGACAGGATTAGGGGTGTATTTTTGAGAACAAAATAATAATTTTATAATCAGTAAAAATCACTGAGGTTATAATTTAAAAAAAATTAGTTGTGTAAAAATACTGTATGAATTAAAATTATTACATTTTATATATATTGATACAGAAGTAAAGTTTTATGTTCAGTAAATTAACTTAAAAATATGCGCAAGAAATAAAGATACACTATTTACTGGTAGTTATAGTGTTCTCTGTTGTGTGGACACATATTGTACACAATGTCAATATTAAATTTAAGTATATTAATTTTAATATAATTTAATTTGTTTATAGGTGGTACACATAGGTAAAATAGTACCTACTCATGGATATTCTAGTTTTAAATTTCTACCTGGTACGAATGATAGAATTATTGTCGCACTTAAATCTGAAGAAGTTGGTTCAAAAACTGCTAGTTATATTACAGCATTTAATATTGATGGAACTATTATACTGCCAGAAATTAAAGTAGCTGATCTTAAATATGAAGGAATAGAATTTATATGATCCTAAATATCAAAATGTTGTGATTTTAATTATATAAACAATGTATTTATTATGTTAAAGTGTATTATACAATGTTACCTATAAGGACTGTTTGAGTTTTTCTATAAATAATGAAAGTTCTTCTTGAGAAAATTCCAAAAAGACATTTTCGGATACTTTTGGATTTGCTGTGTTATTTGACCTGGGACCATCCTTCAAATGCAATATAACTTGAAGTAATGGTTCTTCCAATGTACTTAATGAACTGCTGCCCATAACATACTAAAAATGTAAAAAAAAATAATAATTTCAGGTATGGTTAAACATTAAACTACATTTGACATAATATAAAACATTTATTTTATTCACTGAAGATAATTTATACAAATATGTTGTATAAAAATATGATAATCAAATCTCTTTAATATAAACACATCAATATGTTGAGTATTCATGAAAATACTATATTATGTATATTTCTTTAAACATTCTAATTGGATTGAAAAAAGTAGATAAATATCAACATAATAGTCAGTTTAATTTGAAAATGTGGGGATGCTCAAGTAGTGGACAACTTAAATCAAGGCATGAAGTAGTGTTTATACATAAACATTTACATACACCATATAAACTAAAATTTGTCAAAACATTGTGTATGACTTATATAATATAGGTAAACTACAAGAATATATACAGTGCTAACTCTTTCACGACAATATCACTGATATAATATTTAAACCTAAGCAAAAATGGGTGTGTCAATATGTACAATAACACAATTAATTGAAGCGTAATAAAAATTAAAAATATAATTTAAGTTTGGATTTTTAGGTACGCCAATAATAATTGAATACATTTTTAAATACCGAATGTTAATTTAATTTTTAAGTTTAATTAACTTTGATATGTAACATAAAGTTACAAATACTTTTTAAAATCCAAAATTTAATTAATAATTTTTTAGTTTTGATCTGTAAACAATTAATTTCATATACTATGATTTTATTCTCGATTAGTAAAGATTTACATTTTTGTAGTTATATCAGTTAAATTATTTTATTTTAACTGAGAAATATTTATTCTGTATAGTATAACAATATAGTTGTACAAGAAATTAATTTAAAAATAAGTAATCTACAAACAATAAATTTTTTTTAAATGCACATATAGAATTTTAATTTTTATAAAAAGGAATTAGTATACAATTATTTAAAATACCCAGGTTTTGTTTATCTATATTTTGAGTTTTTGAAACTGTGGCTTAATTCATCTTCAGCTTTAGGTATTAAATTTAACAACTCTTCGATATCTGTTTTGAAATCATCATCTGCCCAGTATTCAATAAGTTTCCTCAAAATTATTCCGATTTTCTTCCCATCTTTCACTCCATGATTTTTAATCATATTTCCTGTTACAGGAAACTTTAATGGTGTCCATTTTTCGAATTCTTCAAGAATAGTTCTATCGTTATTATACATCAATAGCTGTTCAATATACTCTTTCATAACTCCTTGTTTGGTTGGATTTTGTATAATTTTTATTTTATTCATTTTAATAGTGTCTGGTGTCCATTTTTCATCTCTACTTTCTACTATGAATAATCCCAAGTCTCTGTCAAACACTCGAAATTTTAAACGATTGTTAAGTTCAATCATATCTTGTGCATCTTTTAAGAATGGTACCAACATAGTAATTGGTTGTAATTTTAAGCCTTTGCTTCGATTAATAACTTTATCAAACTCATCTATATTAGGTTGCTCAGGAAGACCGATATATTGACTTAACCCTAAATTTAAAATAGTCCTCATAATATCAGGTCCATAGGTTCCTTCTAAAATTTTATGAAGTTCTGACCAAATTCGTTCACCAGATATTTTTTTGAGTCCACTGCCACTTTCTTTTATTGCTTCAAGTATATCTTGGTCATGAAGATTAGGCGCAGTAGCCAAACGGCCATAAAATCTAAAGTATCGTAAAATTCTCAAATAATCCTCAGTGATGCGTAATTTGGGATCACCAACAAATCTTATTTGACGCTTCTTTAAATCTTCATATCCATTAAAGTAATCATATACAGTGCCATCCATTCCTAAGAACATGGAGTTAACTGTTAAATCTCTCCGTCCTGCATCTAGTACCCAATCTTTGGTATATTCAACATCAGCATGTCTGCCATCAGTAACAACATCAATTCTCAGAGTAGTAAGTTCAAAATTAACACCATCAACATGAGAGGTTACTGTTCCGTGTTTTAAACCACCTTTATTAACTACTCTAATGTTTTCTTTCGCCATCATTTCAACCATTTCGTCAGGAGTAGCTGTAGTGGCAAAATCCAGATCAGTAGGCGTTTTGCCTAACAATATATCACGTACTGCACCTCCACAAAGTCTGATTTCGTATTTATACTTGTCAAAAACTTGTAATACTGTAGTAAGTTGCGGAGAGAATATAAAACCATATTGTGAGTTTTCAAGTTTCATAATTTCTGGTGTCGGTCGAGGTTTAAGATTATAATTAATAACTGGATTTACAAAACTCAGAAAACGTGAAGGATATGGTCGGTGTAGATGTAGTGAAAATAGTTGTAACAAATATTTCATATTATGTGACGACACATAAAAAGATCAACTTCCATTACAAAATACTATAATAAACAACTATATTTCAGTGATTTACCTTTAATTTCCAGTCAAAATCTACTAAATGTTTATCCATCATTTGAATTTGTTTTACGATTATTACGAGATTACGACCTATTGGACATTCGGACAAATTGAAAATTGTTATTTGTTTTTTAAATATTATCAACAATTGTCAATCTTATGTCATAAAATACAAATTGTACAATATTTTCAAGGAAGAAATAGAAGTGTATCGATACGTATCGGTTGAATAACATACAATTCAAGGGCGGTTTACAATCGAAACGTACCGGTCTAGCAACCGCTATTAGATATGTTTGACTTAATTCAATTATTGAATCATAATATGGTTGCAATCATAGACCTTATATTGTTCTGTGCTTATACTAGTATAATAACATGATTGCAATATCCATTTTATAGTTACGAATTGTTATGGAACTACATATTTGTGTGTTTCGATTTCGAATTTCTCGTGTTAAAAATTGTATTTTTATGATAATTTGGATATTTTGATTTGAGTTCTTAGTAACAGCCAGCACTGTTCAGTTTTAGAGGTTATGCTGGTACATTTTAATCGATGCTTAACGATTTTATAAGAGTAATGATGAGTTATTTAATTGAAGGAAAGACAATAACAAATTTTTATTTGATTTAAAATTAAATTAACATTTTTTAAATCTGGTGAGATAAATAAAATAATATTTGGAGTGGTGAATGATTATGAAATTAAATATTTAAATAACTCATTCAAACATCGATAGTATATCTCATCGTTCGATAGTTTTGATATCACTTCAGTCTGCGTTGCATATTGTTTTCTTTCCGTCTCGTTCGATTTATGTGTTTTCTTTTTCCTTAAACCTTAATACATTTTAGAAGTTTTGTGACGAAAATTTCCTCAACTTTTTTAGTGACATCCACCACAAAAAAAAATCATGGTAAGCGTTATTTATTTGAATAACTATAAAAAATTGAAGTTTTTAATTTTAAGTAAGTTTAAAGTTGCCGTTCTATGCGGTATTTTCTAGCCTAACCTCCATTGCTCCAGCTCGCCACATGGTTTTTTCGCTCTGAACGTTGTTGATGGTTGACATTTTATTGATGTTTTTGTTAACATTAAATATAATATATTCTGGTTTGATCGTTTGTTATACATTTTATTTATAATATCTGGTCAGAAACTTAATATTGCGAGTTTTATAATACTTTTTTTAATTAAATAATATGATAAGTTTGCTGAAAAAATAAATATTTAAATGTTTCTGTAATAATTTTAATATATTTTTTTGCACTTTTTATAATTTATGTTTGAAAAATATTTCTGAAAATAATTAAATGTTCATTCCATCATAATGAATTAAAAAACGTTATTAATCCGTTGTAAAGATTTCTTCATTTTAATTTAGAATTATCAATATGTATACTTAAAATATGTTATTTTAACTAATTATGAATCTTACACACATTTCAGTGATTAATTATTAAGGGACTTAATACTGAAAAAAATAATAAAATTGGTTAAGTGTTCTGTAGTGTTGAGAATAATTATTTAATGATGAATCTTACGTACTGATCATTTTAATGATTGTATATTAAGGGACGTAATTCTGATAGAATTATAAAATAGTTTAAATCTATAATATTGAGAATAATTTAATGATGAATCTTACGTACTGATTATTTTAGTGATTGTATATTAAGGGACGTAATTCTGAAGAAAAATAATAAAATTGTTTAAATATTTAATGATGAATCTTATGTACTGATCATTTTAGTGATTGTATATTAAGGGACGTAATTCCGATAGAATTATAAAATAGTTTAAATCTATAATATTGAGAATAATTTAATGATGAATCTTACGTACTGATTATTTAGTGATTGTATATTAAGGGACGTAATTCTGAAGAAAAATAATAAAATTGTTTAAATATTTAATGATGAATCTTACGTACTGATCATTTTAGTGATTGTATATTAAGGGACGTAATTCTGAAATAGTAAAAATATTTAATATAAGTATGACATATTGAAAATCTTTTAATAATTAGTTAAGTGATTGTATATTAACTATTAAGAGACATAATTCTGACTTTTCTGAATGAAAATTATTTAGCTTGCTAAGAGAATGTTAACTTAATTTTTTGTAAAAAAGAATTGTATACATAGAAACCATGTGTGGAGTATTGGTTTTGTTAAAGTAATCTCAATGAAGATGCCGAAGAGTGATTTTTTGTGATATTAAATTAAAAACCAATGGGCTAAATATTGTACCTTATTAAGAAAACAACACTTCAGTTTTGGTCAAATTTGGTCCATTTATTATTTTTACCTTAAAAATGTATAATTGCATAATTATTTAAATGTTATTGTAATTTACCTGTATATTATTTTATTTGATTTTTTAGCCACAAGAAATTAAAGAAATCAAAGATTTCCTCCTGAAGGCCAGAAGGAAGGATGCCAAATGTAATTATATTCTTGAAACAATATATTTTTACTTTTATGTGTTTAATTTTTATGTTAATGTTCATATTGTTTTATTAGCTGTCAAGATTAAGAAGAACATTGAAAATGTTAAATTCAAGGTTCGTTGTTCTCGATTCCTTTATACCTTAGTAATCACAGACAAGGAAAAGGCAGAGAAACTTAAACAATCATTGCCACCTGGTAATATACTTAAATTAAATATTATAAAAGTTGAATATTCTGATAATTTATATATCTATTTATTCCAGGTCTTCAAGTAAAGGAGATCAAATGTAAAAAAATGAACACTGATGATAAAGAGAAAAAATGATAAGGTTGCTGTGGATTAACGTTTATATAAAATATAATTAACTTTATTACATGTAAATTGTATATTCTTTATATTTCTTTAAATTAAAGAAATAGTTCCTATAATTTATCAACTATGAAATAGAACAGAAGTAAATGTAGTATATATAAGCAATGTCACAAATATATATAATGAATTGGATGCAGTCAACTGATATACTACAAGTATAACTAGATCAATATTTTTATAATAGTGCACAAGTTATAAAGAATTTTCAGGCCTTTTACATTTTATTGATGTAAATAGTTATTTAAAATGCATATTTATGAACTATATTTTATTATGAGTATAACAGGTATAGCTTAACAAAATAAAATTGTCACAACCATGGTTTTTCTGTCTAGTAAGGTATATTTTTTAAACTACTGCTAGTTCAATAAAAACTGTGGTCCACTTTTTTGGTTATTCTGATCAATTTAATAGGCATTACAATGAATTTGCATTCAGTTGAGAACTTTAAATCTGGTTAATTTTAACTAGAAATAGAGCAGCTTGAAACTAAAAGTCAGTTCATTTTTCAGTGTTGTTTTTAAAAAATACTAAAATAAGTAATCTTATTGAATATAGGTAATAAATAATATATTTTGTACTAGAGGTCTTTATTTCATGTACATTTTTTTAGAATTTTATTTTAAATACATTTAGTAAATTCTAATGGTTTCTACTTGGCGATGATTGGCATCTAATATTCAGTTATTTATATTGAACCCAAAACATTAGCTTTATCCGTTGTCTTTTTATAATTATGAAATATTATTTTTAGTTTTTTATGGTAATTATTATCATGCATATTTTTTTAAATATATAATTAAATACATTTAATAAGTATTGTATTTTAAATCATCATGTTAATGTAAATCTTAATTCACATTCAAATAATTTATTTTCATAAAAAAGTTAGTGAACAGCCAAATTTAACAATTGACTAGTGTTATAATGAATTATTTACAATATTAATATGTTTAACTTCCCATCATTCAGATAAAGAAAAATAAATCTGTTCAAAGTTAATTTGTCAATAATATTTATATATAATGTAATATTTTAATTATTGTGCCACAAATAACTACAATATATCTATGACCTATTCTTTACAAAATTATATAAACTAAAGAATATTTTATTATATGTTAAAGCTTAGATACGTGAAGTGGGCACCTACAAATATTACTTTATAGTCAATGTATAATAGAAAGGTTATTTTTTGGTCGGTGTACCAGCTTAATTGCATTAATAGGATATACAGATCTAAGTTACTGTTATATTAGGTGTTAGCTCTCTATAGTTATTTTACTTCAAAACAAAGGGAAAAAATTATTGTCTTACTCTAGTAATTAAAATAATAAACGATTAATTTGTTATAAGTGATAATATAGTATAGATATTATTTCTTATTAACGTATATTACTAAGTAATTCACTACCTATACATACTTGTATGTTCTTTAATAATATATTTATCATTTTCATTAGTATTTAGTTTTGCAAAATTAAATTTGGTACATATAAAAACAAAATACTGACAATGAATACAGAAATGGATGTTTTCTTTTTGCTGTTTTTACTCCAATATTAAAACTTGGTAAACTCCTACTGTATAGTAGTTTTGAATTTACCCAGTAAAAAAGAGCAGTGGATCAACATGTACTTCTAAGGATAATTTAAATTATTTTTTATAATTTCTAATAACCAGTTATGGAATCAAAAACTGCATGGAACTTATATTATTACACACCACTAGATTAAAATTAAACTAAAGGTTTTATGTTTATGATGAATATTTATTTAATTTCAACTTTAAATATGAAATTTAATATTACATTAGTTTGTAACTACTAAATAATTTGTAAATGTTTGATAAATTTATCAAGATTCAAACTTATTTAACATTTAATTTTTAACTAAAAAGAATGAAATATTTATACCTATAATTCGTTTTCAAATATGAATTTTATTCATGTTTGAACTATGTATGAAAAAAAATGTTTAAGAATGAATTCTTTCCTAGTACTGAGAACAACTATAATCACTAATAATTATTTTTAATAAAGTATACTTTATAGCAGGGGTCAAGAATCTGCAACTCTTAACATGACACTTGTGTCTCTGGAAAATTCATCAATATATACCTGTGTTATTATAGTGATAATATTTCTAAATTAAATAATATTATATTTATATAAACAATAACAATAATGAATCAATAAAATAAGGTATATTTTCTGAATTTAAGAGGTATTATTAATTTTTAATGCCTACCAATATCCCAATGAAATAATAATACTATCTTTATTTTAATACTCTATAATTTATACTAACTAAAACTAAAAAAAAAAGTTGTTCAAACGTTGTGCAGCTCTCTGGCTATGTAATTTTTTGAAAAAATGGCTTTTTCCTATGAATAGGTTCCCGACCCCTGTTTTATAGTCTTCTCATTTTGATAAAAAAAAAATGTAAGAACAATAATTTATTATTTAAATATTTAATTAAAAAAAGACATAATACTTAAAAACTAGTAGTTAATCTATTCACAGAAATCAGATAATATTTTAATTATAAGTTACAATGTTTTTTAAAATTATTTAAACAACAAATTAATTTAATTAAAAAAAATCAAATTCATAAAGATAACTAATAATTATATAATATTGTCAAAATTAATATAAGTCACAGCAGAATTCCTATAAGATAAAATAACAATAGTAGGTAATAAGTAAATAAACAGATAGCAATTAAAATATATTTCTTAAAAATAATTCGACATTTTAAGTTATAGTTATTATTTTTTTTAAATACATAGTTCTAAAATGTAATAATGCACTACAGTTATTGGTTTTATTTATTTGATAAAATTGTCTTAACTATTTGTAAGAAGCAGCAATATTTTGATTAACCTTAACATATAATTTATCTTTAGAAAATAGTTTAATACCTAATTGTACTTGATCTAATTCTTTTTCTATATGTTTACGTTTTTCTCTCATTTTATATGAATCTGAAGCGACGGGCAACATGTTTAACTGCATAACCAATTGATTGTAATCTATATCAACAAAGTATGTTAAACAATAAATTATTAAATAAATTAGAACATTTAAAAGGATACCTTTTTTTATTTTAGCTAGATGGTCCAAACGCTCAGTTTCTGGTAATAATATATGACCAGGAGGACATGCCGGATCATCAATACCCAATTCACGCCTAATTGCCAATTTCTTTTGTGTTTCCTTTTCATTTTTTTCTTTTAGTGCTTTTCGATCTTTCAGGTATCTATTTAAAAAAATAGAGTATTACAAAAATTAGTAAAATATATTTTGAAATTAATTGTACTTTGGTATTTCTCCAGGTTGATGATGTCCTATTATGTTTTCTTTAAGTTTAACTGAATTTGGTTGTTTCTTTTTGGAATTAATGTCTTGTTGATACATTGACTTAACATTTTTTTTAGACATACAATTAGAATACTCTGATTCGGAACTTTCAGTTTGCACAGAGATGGTGTTAACTTGTTTTGTTTGATTGGTTTTAGCCATATCTGAAGTCTCTGATATTGGATATATGATACAATTATCTTTTAATTTATCTTCTACTTCGTATGAATTTACTGTTTGTGTAGCTATAATAAAAATGTTTGGTTACACCATTATCTTTATAAAATAGTTGAATAATAATTAGATAACATTTAATTAACTATAATTAAATTATATTTATGCAAAATATAAATAAATATAACATAAATTAAGCTTAATAAGTAAAAATATTGATATAATTTATAATCTGCTCTAAAAATAAATTAATACACATAGTTTTAAAAATGTGAAGCATATTTTTTATGTTAATAAAATTGATTTGCATAAAAGTGTTTAATATTATACCATTATAGAAAAACCAATTAAATAATTAAGTGTAGTAACTTAAATACCTTGATCTCTAAAAGCCAATGATACATTTTCAACATTTTTGATTTCTAATTTTTTTTGAGTAATCTTAGTTTGAACTATTGCAGAACGAATTGATCTAATACTAGCATCAATTTTATCTAAATCTATAGATTTTATTTTATTTTTTAAGTTTTCTGGGATGGTTTCTTTATTTGGCCCTTGTCTCAGCTTGAAATTCTGAAAATATAATATTAATAATATTCATGTGTGTACATTAATAATACATAATACATATACAAATAAAAATATATATTAATAAATACAATTTAAATTAAACAGTGTAAAAAAAAAAATAAAAAACTTCAAACAGAATAAGATATTGAACATGAATAATATTAATTCTTATTTTTATAAATTAAGTAGTTGAAAATATTCTCTAATTTTATAAAAGTAATCTATAATTTATAGATAGTAAGTACATTTATAATATGGATGCGCATGCACACAATATATTTTATTTTTGAAATAGTTTAATTTAATTGATCAGAATTATAGATTTCTTAGTATTTCCCTTTAATTACAAACTACTTATATTATTGTAACTTGTTTATTTCAGCATTACTTCAAAATGTATTAGTTACAAATCAATATTAGTGATAAAATATACCTATGTACTTATGAATATGATGACAATGTTATAAAATGTTTTATTTTTCTTAATTCTTTTTATTGTAGAGTATTTAATAATTTGGGATAAAAAAACTTTTCTCACTGGTCAATGGGCTATTCATACATTCCTCATCTCTGCTTATACTGTAGAACAAAATATTATACTGAATAATATTGATATTAAAGACATTATTGAAAAAAAAAATAATTTATTTGATTAAAGTTATATACATTATTTTTAAATTTAATATTATGATCTGTTTTTATTAAATCGAAAATATGAGTTGGTTTGTTTAGTAATAACTAATTTGAGGGTAACATTTTCTATGAGATTTCAAAATAAGAATGTATTAATACCCTACTTATTTATAATCTGTCACTGATAGTATAGACTATTAGGTATATATAATATAATACATACATACAAATATGGTTATTTATTATTATTAATAATATTCAAAATTAAAAACAAATAGCCAATATTAGTCTAAAATAAAAGAAATGTTTCTTTACTGGTTGTCATGGTTTACAATATTATTGATATGACATCAACAAGATTCAAGAGTCAAAACATTAAATAATTTATATTTTGTAATAGATAAATAGGTACACTAATTGTATTGTTGCCATGATACAAAAATAAATAAATATATAAATTGATGCATTATTGCTTTGAGTAAGAAAAGCTTGGTTGAAGAATTAAAGAATAAAAATGTCTTTAATTAATAATATAAACAGGTAAATTAATATATATTTATTTAAAAATAAATTATTAGTTGAGATAGTATGAATTATCATTAATATTAAACAAATTAAATTAGATAGAACACTTTTTAAATTTAAATTTATTGGACAATATTTGTACTAATTGATCACATATATAAAAAATAGTCATTTAAAAAAAAAAAAATAAGAATTACTAAAGGTAATATAATTATCTGTTATATCTCATCCGAAATCAGATATAAAGTGTAGCCACGGAACTACTACTTTTCTCAAGTAACTCATGTCTAGCACTTTTATTGCACATATTCTTTTTGTAAAATTAGTTTACAGATTGTATTGTATATATGTGATGTAAAATATATATAAAAAAATAAATATCAAACCAGTTTTTTACAATATTGTAATTTATAAGCTAATTAAGAGGGCCCATGTAGAATACTAAAATATAAAAATAATCATAACTCTCTTAACAATTAAAATATAAAAACTGATGAGATGTAATAAATAATGTTTTTACCTTTAAATCTGTTAATAAGTCTATTCAATCTAATATTAAAGCTAACAACACAAAATCAATATACTGAACACAACTTTTTTATGTAATATGTTGTAAGACAAAGATAACACAAGTGGGTTTAGCACTTTAATACATAATATGTTGTATAATAAATCTATTCTAAATTCAAATATATTAAATTAATTATTAATCTTATTTTGATATGCTCTAATGTATAATGGATTCTGCCTATTACTGATTAATAATTATCTAATCTAACATATTAATATTTACTATAACTACACCAATAATTACAAGTTGTATAAAATAATTTTATGTACTAACTAAATAATTTTTCATGATATTTTTTTTCATTCTTTGTAAGTAAGGTTTCAAATTCAAAAATTATTTTCTGTTGTAATGTAAACATTAAGTTCAATACAACTTATAACTTTTTTTAATCTTAAATAATGGATACCTGAATATTTGTGCATGGCAATTTATTTGATGGGTTTAAATTTTCTTTAGAAGATTGAGTGCCTTTAGCTAACTTAGTCACATATCTCTTATTCTCTTGAATAAAATTTTTCTTTGGTTTGACTCCACTGGTTCCTTTAATGTAAAAAATAAAACACTAAATTAATTATAATTGTATTTAAAAATTATTATGATAAACTTTAAAAAAATGCTGAAATTTACTATATTCAACAGGAAAAAAATCTCTGATTGAACACATTGATTTTTCTTCTTATTTATGTAATAAACGTAATTCAAATAATTAATGGTATGTAAGAAAATAATTATTAATTCTTATTAATTCTAAGTATATAGTTAATTCTGAATATTTATGATCTACTAAGAAGCAAAATTATTATTAAATAATAAATAAATTAATAATTTTAGTAATTTTACTATTGATCCGTTAAAAATTAAAATTGACTATGTATACAAATTTAAATGATATCGTTATCTGTGAACTAAATGCATTATCACTAAAAAATCCCAAAGAGATTACTTAAACATTATAATACTTTTTAGATTGAAAATTGTGTTACGAATAGCAAGATACATATTAAGTTAGGCGGGTTTTTAAATTTAAAATCAGTGATCGACAAAATATTTCATTTCAAAATTTTAATTAAAGAAATGCCCAACTAATTACTATGATTATTACGGTAGTATATCTAAAAGTTTAACGGAAAGGCTAAAGAATAATTTATTCATAAATTTTAAGTTATATTGAACATTGGTACAGGTTTGTTATCGGTCTGCTGTCCATAATAAAAAATAATACATATCTAAGTGATGATAATTATTTTTTTTTATTCAATACTTCCAAAAATTATAAATATAGAATTTAGAGAATAATAATAATGTTAATAAAAATAACATGGTAATAAAACAAATAAAGAAAATATTCATTGACATTTACTCCTCAAATATAAACATACTTAAGTAATAATAAATTAAACAAATAAGATTAAAATTAAGAAATTTATGGGCTCAAAAAAAAAGTTAAAACTTATAATAGTTTATTTCGATATTTATCAAATTAATAGATTATTTGTGACGGAAGAAAAAAAACCAATACAATTTATATTATATAATAATATATTATAACCTTGATGTTAAAAATGTTTATTATATTTTTCAAAACTATTTATTTAAGTAAATTGAATGTAGTATATTGTGCTTATAGTTTAAACGGCGCCCATCATATTATTTGTATTAATTGTGGAATTTTTCAGGGTAATGCCCGTTTAAATATATGTATACTGTATACTGTACCTAAGTGCAGGTCCGGAGTAAATGGTTTTAATGAAATTTGCGCTCGGCTTTTTAAAGTATGTGTGGTCATTAAAATGTGTTAAGGATTTCGGCTATTTTTATTAATAAGGTGCAACAGTTGCAGGTATAGTTTATGGTTATGTTGCGTGGTGGTTTAACAATGTAGGCCAAACAGAATACAGAAAGAGTAAAATCAACTGTGTCAACTTTTAAAGACGATTTAATAAAAAATAAAACCATCAAGGCTTGTAGAATACTTAATCGGATTTTTTTTTTATTATTATTTGAAAAAAGACAATTTTAAATCAACTTGTAGACTGTACTGCGGTAGTTTATATTTATAGATTTTTTAATTAAGTTTAAATGAGACCAGAAATATATATTTAAAAATGCTCTAAAAGTTTATTGTGATTACTGATAACTAAGAATTGTATTAACCTATAACTTCTGAAATGTTTTATAAATTTGAGTTTAACGTGACCCGTATTAAGTATTTATATATTTTAAATAAAAACAAAATTATTGATGAGTAGCTATTTCACTAGACGTAAGTTTTTCCTGTAAGGAAAATTCTTGTCATAAAAACGCGGCGATCCAAAAACCCTATAATAATATCAAACAATTTTATTATGTTTTTTAGTTTTTAGTAAAGAAAAAAAATTGAAGTTGACAATTTTAGAATAATACATTTTAAATTATTATATTATCAAATAAAACTGTTAAATGATAAATTAATTAAATTAGGTAATTATTATGCTGGCTTGTTGCAGTGTAAAAGTTTATTTGCATTTCAATTATCTATAATAATTAATATGAGTGCCTAGTTTGGTTATAGCCCATGTTTATTTAAATATACTTTAATAGTCCTGTTTTCTATTATTATTTTTATTTTATATTCTCCATTTTTTTAACATAAAGCATAGATTTATCCCCGGAAATATAAATGATATAACTTGTAAATAACGGATTTTCTCTATTACACACAGTATACCTATTGGCATATGTTATCGGTATATAACAATTATTATTAATTTTAAAATAATATCTATTGAACATAGTAATTAATACCTATGTTTTTAATTGATTTGCATTTACATTTTTTAATATTTAGGAATTAAATAATTTGAGATTATGAACAATAAATAGACAAATGATGGTTAAAAATTGTAATTTTTAACATAATATATAATATATAATAGCCAATAAATAATATTTAATTATTTTTAAACTATGAATGAACAATTATTATTTTTTTATTTCATATAATATTTCTTCTTTTTATGATGTTGTAAAAATATAAACATAGGTTTAGGTAGCTTTATACATATCCATTAATTAATTATGTAATTTATAAGGCAAGAGAGAACGTTGACTTTAAGAAAATACCATTATCTTTTCTAAAATTTGTTGTTTATTTATATAGATTTAATTTCAATGACGATGGCTACAATTTTATTTATAGTGTTGTGGACGAGTTATGGAAAAATGTATTAAAAGTTGTGTCTCAAAGAACTTTAGATGAGAGAAAAATACACTCGATAAGCCGTTGCAACATTAATGCCATATTTCGATTATTCAAAGTAAAATTAGTTTTAAACTATATAGTTTATAACAATAAAGATATGTGTGACAAAAATGGTAAGGATATGTTTATCCCTCGTCACTTTTGTCATACACAATTTGGAAGAATATAATTTTTAACACTGTTTTTTTTTTGAACAATTTTAGCTTCCATATCCTCGTGTCGACGATAAAGACGTGAGTGCTCAGTCACATATATTTTTAGATCCCCCACCTCAAAGTGGAAAAGTTGTCTTTACTTCTACAATAATTAAAGAAGTTAAAAAAATGACTAAACTAAAAAAAAATAAGCGAACTACAAAGAATAATGTAATAAGTACTATATATTAATTAAAAATGAATAAACACATTACTTACTTATTTAATTAATCATTCAGTTATATAAACGTAAATTGCTCTAGGGTGAATTATTATACATGTGATAGTTATTTTTAAATAGGTAATTTTTTTGTTTTTTTTTTCGACGGTATGTTGTACCGTATAACCATTATATAGTGTAATGCATTGGGATTTTTATATAATATATTATAATTTATTAAGTTATAATTTAAGTAACTTTTTAGTTATAACATTTATAATATAGGTAGTAATTAGTTGTAAGCGTTGTAACTTATTAAAGTTGTTATTTATTTCTATTTCAACAAATATTTAAATATTTAAATAATATATATTTAGTATAGATCTGCTAGAACTATACGATAATAATTTATCATAGACTTCCAATATTTAAATTAAATTAAATTGTATTATGAATACCAGATGATATATTTATTATATTTTATGGTTAATAGTGTTAATACTATTATACAAATAGTAAAAGACGCTAATATTGCTTATAAAGGTCTAATAAATCAATTTATATGTAAAATATATTGTCGAGTACTTACCCAGTTAGAGTAGGTATCTTACTTTAAGTATTGACTTGTCCGACTTATTACTTAATACTATAGTGCACTATCGTATCGGTGAAATTGTTCATATTAAATGTATATTTATGTAGATAACCTAAATAATAAAATATACAATATGTATAGAGATAGACGTTATTTCTTATTATTGAATAAAATGGAAATTATGACGTTAGATGAATATAATTTAATATTTTAGTTATTATTTATTTATGTAATTATTTATGGGCAATGTATCTAATTACAGCATATAGTTCTAAAATAGACAATTATGATTGTAACGCGTAGGATTATATTATTATTAGCTCTAGTAGATATCTAAATAGTAAATATATTTTAGAAATTATTAAATATTTAAAATATCAAAATATATACTGATAAAAATAAATAAATCATAATAAATAATAATTAATAATAATTGTATTTTTATTAATCTATAAGTATATATTATATACCTAGTTGGTCTACGACCAATCAATAAGGATGACTAAACCTACCAAAATTATTATAGAGAACAAACTATATTTTTAGCCATACTTTACTGTATATAGGTAATATATATATTAACGAATATGAATATTAAATATATAATTAGTTAGTACAATAAATACATATAATATAGTGGAGGCCACTATACTCACGAGACATGATATGGTGTATAGTAAATAATTTCCATAGTTTGAAAGTGATATTTATAAAATAATAATATATAGGTGTTCACAAAATATATGCATTTGTTAATATAATACTGTATTTAATTATTATATAATATTGTGTATTTGTGCTGTACAAAAATAATTAAATTTATTACTAACATCAATACAATTTCTTCGTCAAATGCTAATTGCCATTACTCATATTTTGTTAACGAATAATAATAACAATTTTTAAAGTTAAATTTATGTTTTTATTTAATATAATCATTTTGACTAAATAAAACGTGATGTTTACAATTTGACATTAGTTAATAATTTAATTTATTAGATAATATAGGTATGACTACCACTGTTTTACGTTGAGAGAGTTTTTACATTATTATGATTTTGGATTTACTTTTGAATTATACCATTATTTTTAATAGTTTATCTACTAAATATTCACTATTTGAACATTTAGATCTATATGTCTACTATAATTTGGAAGAATATAAAAAGCAATTTTGAAATGTAAAAGTCTTCTTTTATCCTTCTCCCCAATCAGCTATAGATTAAAGGATCCTCGACGATGCATTGACGAAGCAGGAAGTGCCTTGTGTGTGCTCAGTGAACGTATATTTTTACGACCTTTTTTTGTTCCGTACTTCCCCTTAGATCCACCCCTAATTTACGACAATTTTGGATAATACCTCGAGCTGACGTTTACGACCCGCATTTTGCAAGAAGATAGGGGTGCTCCCCAAACATTTTATCGTGTATATTTAAACCCAGATGGTACACTACTGTTAAGCAACAGTAAAAGTTATCAAAAACCTACACTTCTTAGTTTATCAGGAGTGGAAATTACCACAGTATTATATGTATAGTCGTATAGAAATACATTTTTTTTTAAATAAAAGAGTATCATCGTAGAAATAAATATACATAATAAATATTATTATTATTGTATTTATATATATATTTACCATTTGGATATTATATTAAATAACTGCAATATTTTTTATTGTTTTCGTTGCTATTGAAGTTTTTTCATATAGAGCTTTTTTTTAAAAAAAAATCACAGTTTTAGCATAACTATAGTACAGTTAGTTGTACTTACTCGTAAATATGAATAAATAAAAATAAATTAAATAATAACAAATATTGTTTACAACGTTATTATTATAAAAGTATATAATTTTCCGTTATAAAATATAGTTATGACTTATAATAATGCAATAAATACCTACAAACTTAAAAAATGTAGAATTTATAAGTGATTCCTGGTATAAGAGAGCAATTTTCTAGTAAAAGTTCTCATTTAAATATAGGTTCACAAAAGGATTTTGTTCGATAAATGAAAATTGAGTATTTTTTTTATTAGTGTAGAATTACAATTGGTTACAAAAACTAAAATAATTATTACAATTATATAATATAATTGTAGATCTGTATTTAAATTTTATCAGAACTACCCAAATATATTTTTTTTTTGTAAGAGTTTAGAAAGAAAACGAGTAAACTTATAATGTATAACAAAAAACTGTGTATAATATACCTATACAGTAATATATATAATCTTAAAATTGTATCTTTAAAGCGTTATATATTTTATAAACCATACATTTGTATACGATTTAAAAACTATATAGGTTGGACACAAAAACATTCTAATACTTATATAGATTTTTATCGAATAATATCATCGCGTCGTCCTGGCGCCAAATCCCGTGGCGCCCGAATCCTCAGTGACCATTTATTAGACGGGTTTCCAATCAAAGAAAAAAATAAAAAATACACACACACACACACACACACACATATATATTAAGTATCTATTTTGACAATGAGGAGAAGGCCTTCGATAAAGAATTCGACGTCATTATTTATCAATATAATAATGTTTATTATACACACACGCAGTGTATTAAGCCTGCAAAATCGTGTGTGTAGGTACGGTTTTTCATTTCCTATTCGTTTCGCTTGGCGGCGATGGTATAATGCGTTTAGCACGCATTGGCTCAGCTATCGTATCGTTGCGGTGGGTTTAATGCTTTCCCAGTTTTATAATCTATGACGCCCTTCGAGCCCAATGAATCGAAAGACCTGAATATTATAAGCTCCCCTCCTCTCTCGAAACTATAATCGCGGTTTATAGCTGCATCATATCTTACATAGATATACTATAATATATAGATTTTATAGTTAATTTCCAATATCCAGTGACCATAATACATATAACATATATATAGTGCCATAGTAAGTAAGTATACTCTTGTAATATAAAACACAGATATAATATAAATTTTACTATTGTGACAAACTTATAGTTGCACACATGCGCAATAATGCATTATTTGCCCCCAATAACGGTTTCCGCTTTCTCGATTCACAATAATAATACGTGTGATAAAAACGCGCATAAATAATAAACAAGATGAAATTTCGGTGTATATAACGTGTTTGTTATGGTACACACATAAATATATATTATGTTCCTATGGGCGTCATAACTTACAATTTTGCTCCTATGCGTCAACGTCATTACATTAAGCATTTATGATTTCAACTATTTTAAGCACACTTAAGGGTTGAATTGAATGAATGAAACCCAAAATGAAATGACAGTTGATCTGACGACCAATAAACAAAGAGTATTTTATGACTTACCAGTTACCGACAATATTCATGTGTGCGAACCCCTTATAATATGAGTGCGTCGGCTTGACAACGACATAAAAAACACTCCGAATAACGAATAATATGACGTCCTTTACCAACTAAATAGAAAATACCTATTATTATGTATAGTTGTTAATATTGTTATAGTATTTATTTAAGTACATAAAATATTTGCCTACCACATCTTCGTCGTAACTCATACGTATTTAATATTTTAAAATAATGTAATAATAAAGTGTTTAGTATAGAATCGTGTTTAGCGTGTCCACAAAATAATATTTGGAACACTCGATAGGTATTTTTGTGCATAGAGTTATTGGATTTTATCCATGAATTTGATGTTATCGAGATATTAAAAAATGCCTATGTAATATATTTTGTTAATGTTTTTTTTAATTGCTTAAATTCCAAGTATGTGAAGTTCAATTTCTTTTTTGTTTTTAAACGTTACCATCCATTATCACCAACAATTTTTATTTTTTTATTTTTTCATACACTTCTATGTTGAAACAGCTTTTTATTAGTTAAGAAATGGCTGAGCAATAGAATTTTTAATATTAAATACTATCTATATGTGCAACATGCATCAGTAATAGTTGAGCTGAGGGAGATAGATCTCTTAATAATGTCTTTATATATTTTTAAAAATATCCTAAAATACCATAATATTTAGTAGTTAAACACTTTTTTAATGGTTTTGAAATTTATTAGACTACAACTGGTTTTTAATAAGACCAAATTATTTTAATCTTTTATTTTTAACATTGTAGGTGATTTTTTTCTTTATATACTTTCTATTGCTAATGATTATTACTAATACACTGTTTAAAACACATAATATTAGCTTATTTCATGATTTTAATTATAAAAATATAGTATGTCTAATTTAAAACGAAAAAAAGATCTTTACAATTGTTTTATATTATTAAGTTAGTTTAATATCTATGTGACGTAAATGTAATAAATATTAATTTAAAGTCTTTAACTATAATATGAGTTATTCTATTGGTTTTTATAATGATATATTATACAATAATATTTATTATATGATTCACTCAAAATTGTTGAAGTGACAAAACCAACAAAACTGAGGACTCAGTACCTATCCAATTTATAAAGAAAATATATTGACATTTTGGTTTTGTATTGAACAATACCTATATTTATTTTTTATAGATGTACCTATACTAAGTTGTTAGTTGATAGTTTTGTCTATGTGTTATTGGGTGACACGTAAAAATATTCCTGATTAAATATTAATTCAAATTTAAACCTTTTTATAAAAGTTACATAATATAGTATAATACAATACAATTATTATTAACATTTAAAGAATACAAAATAATTAGTTAAAACATTTTTAAAAATATATTAAAATTATATTGTAATATTATATTATATATTACGTATAAGATTATTATAAAAAGTGTTAATTAAATAATTCAATTTAAGACTATTTAGCTCACGACACGCGTTGTAGCCATTATAGGTAATGATATAAAATGATACACTATGACTATACCATTATCAAAATAACTTTAATTAACTTTAAATAAAGTTCGATTATTAATTTTAATCGCAACTTTTATAATAAAGTTCACATTTAAAGTTATTATTTATGCGGGATATTTTGGTTTAGGGATAGTTTCCCGTTAAATCGTATTATTATACAATATGACGCGTTATTGTACAAAAATAAACCTGTAAAACCTTATATATTTCTGGATATCAATTTAAGTAATATTATATATCATAATCTATTTATTTTATAAATACGACGATGGATAACATTGCATAAAATCCATTTACGATTACTGTAGTAACAGCTGAACTATTTTTAATTTTGATTCTCTCGCTCTCTGTTGTCCGTTACCGTATTGATAAATTGTGAAATATGTATTATTATATACCTAATATTATAATTACGCCGGAGCAGTGCAGCGAGTTGAATGCTATTATCGAGTGACCGACAGTGGTCGTAGTAATAATATTTTTTTCATTATCATGCCGTCGGCGCTTAGCAGAGTAGAGAGCGCGCGCTCTGCATAGGTCCCTGGTGCACGACCGGTCGACTTAACCCACAGTGTAAACCTCGTGGCCGGTTAATCGGGTCGGCATACTTAGGCCGCCAATCGGGCGCCGACCCCGGGACGGATTAACACGGTCACCTCGAAGTGTACGGTGAAATTGACCGATATGTAACAGGGTCCCATGCTCGTTTGTCGCCGCGCTGCGGTGGATAAGTAGTTACATCGACTATTTGACTGCGGACGACCAGCGCTGTAGCTGTCGTTCTTACTCATCGGTGTACGGTAGAATAAATAATCATTTCGTACTAGACACCTGCAGTCGTAGGCCCATAGATAATTAAGTAACTATTATCTTTATATATTTTAATTTTTAGTGTATTTTTTAGCAATATTCGTAGAAGATACTTGCTTAATGAGTGCGTGAAAAAAATAAATAAACCTAACAAGACGAGACGTGTGCAACACTCTGCTTACATTGCTTACAAGTCACAAGTACACAAAGACAGTGTTTCTACTTCTTTTCAAAATGATTTATTATATAATAATATCATAATGTTTACGATATTAAAGAAAAACAATAATATGACAATATTTCAACAAAAAAAATAGTCACGTATTAATACGCGTCGTACGAGTATATGCGTTTTTATATTTTATTATATATTCATACGTCACATAACATAGAATTACATTATTTTTAATAGAACGTTATTCACGCGCGTTTTTTAGCGGTGCGTTACTTATGCGTGGTAACACGCATTTCTGGTTACTTCAAAAGTTCAAAAGATTTCATGTGTGTCATGTTAATTTTAAAAATAGACCGTCATGTTCACGGGAATGGCGTGCTTTATTTTCGCAGAAATGTCAAAAAAGTTAATTTTTAAAATTGCTATGAAGACTAGAGAGACTGACGCTGGTTCTTTCCCTATATTTTTCATTTTATGTCATTTTACAGGGGGAGGATTGTCGCTTGAATTTCAAATTAAGCTTGCATGTTTAGGGATATGGCGCTCACATGATATTTGTAAAAAAAGTAATAACAACTCTAATAATATAAAGGTAATAGGTTACCTGAAAAATAAAAAATAAATATAATTGAGAGGGATATAACTCCTAACCTCCTTCACACTAAGCATACACCACTGCAATGATTATAAAAAGCGTGAACAATATGTACTTTTAATTCAAGGACCTACTACATCTTATACTATTTTTACTGAAGTATATTATTTAGTACAGTAATAATTAATATGACGTAATTTATACCATCAATTATAAATAGTTAATAATAATAATGAAAATACATCTAACCATACGCCATACTGTTCTACGCGTGTCTTTCCTGAATTGAATGGTTTGCGAACTTTGTACAACGGAGTAGACTGAAGTTTTTGTTGATTGTTAATATTATGTTATATTACAAGTGTAACGTATTATATTTTTACAATTACCTCCGCTATATATCTGCTGTCGAAGATCATACCAACTCTGAGCCAATTCAATATATTGATGGTGGTTTATTCTGATGATCACATGCGATATACCATAATTTTATTAAAATATTAAAAATTTGATATACCCACCAACGAAAGTATGAAAGGTGTTAAGACTTTTAATTGCTTTTCGACCGAGTAATAAGTATTAGATGTTTTATACAAAATGTCACAATGTTAGCTTTATAAAAACATTATTAAATATGTACGCCAATAGTTAGTATAGGTTCTTATATACATTTTTTTTTAATTATAGATACTAAAAATCTATAGTCAATAAACTACTTACATAATCACCACTAAACTCTTTCTACTTTTAAAAATTTCGACGGGAGGATTCGGACCCTTGGACCCTACCCCTAGTTACGGCATTACGCATGGTATAAATAAAATAATTTAAAATTGTATACAGAGCTTTTCGTAAGTTGTTAATTTCTCTACTAAAAAATATTAAAAATCTAGTCATAGTATTTTTTTTATAAGCGTTTTAAGTTAGGATTTTGATAAATTTCGTGAAAATCTCAAAAATAAATAAATAATTTTGTTGTTAGAAATTCAGAATAAATGTTTCATTTTTTACCTAAGGTTTTAAAACTAAATACCAGCTAGGTGCTTTATAAGTATTTCGGCTTATATAAAAATAAAAAAGTATTGGAAATTTAAAATTCAAATTTATACGACATTGGATATTCTCCCGTAAAATAATTATTTCTCCTTAAACAATTATTGATATATTGTTAAATTTCAAAAATAAAAATAACAGTACATATTATACTTTATATTTTCAACAAATGATTTTATCATCATTGTATGATCAAATTTTCAATTTTTTTCAATTTTTTTTAACTATTATAAACAAGACAAATTTTCATTTTTTTTAGTGTTTTTCTATAAATTTTGTTAAAAAATTATTCGTCAAGATCACAAAAAAATGCAAATTATTTTGAAATTTATAAAAACTTATCTTGCAAATGTTCAATATTGTATTCATTTATAAAATATATTTATATTGTATAGGTACTTGTTTTCATTTATATTTAAAAGTATTTTCTAATTATAAATATTAGTCAGAAAATTGAATTGCGCATTAGACGTACTATATTCTTCACCTTCAAAAGCAACGACGAAGAAATATGGGCTAAGATTTGAAAAGTAATGAAAGTTGATGTTCCAACTGTTTCAAACTTTAAAATAACCGTTATACAATGACTACAATCACAGTACAATAAACTGGATATGTTTCTTTTCCTATTATAATACACTAGTGTGAAGCAGTTGTGCACCGTGTGGTATGAATCATTGTCCGAGTGTAGTGAAAAATAATTAAACAGATGGAAAATGTCATAATATATTCATTAAACAACTTACCGTTAACATTCTATGTCACTATATCGTTTTAATAATATATCGCGATTGATCATAAAGTGACAAGCACATTAAATACAAGAATGCGAACAGTACGGTTCGCGTGAGTGTTATATCAATAAGTATAATAAATGTATTATATTTTATTTGCTTTTTTTAAATAACCTTCGGTAACAGTAGAAATTTAGATAAATTTACATATTATGTATATTATTGTATAAATAATGATTACCTAAAAATGGATAAACAGTTAACAAATACGACTATAAATAAGCGAATAACATTTTATACCTGTATATTATATTATGCAGTATAATGATTATTCATATTGGTAGATACGCTATGTTGCTTCTATATACGGATGCTTGTCAGGTTCAATATATTGACATTGTTATATCAACATATAGTTATAAATAACAGCAACGTCCTCTAATTACAAAAAATATTTAAATTACTACAATCTGAATAATGTGTAATAATAAGTATCCCAACGTTCCCAAACGTCCAATGGTAGTAGGTACACTGACAAATGTATGCAGATTATAGATTATAATCACAAAATTACTGTATTTTATGATAATAATAATGACTTTATTAATGGAAATAACAAAATAAATCCAATTTCATTTTTATCGTTATAATAAATACTAAGTTCAATTCTGTATTGATTAAATTAAGTTACAATAAGTAAAAATATATAACAATAAATATACAACATGATATATATATATATATATATATATATATATGAGTATATTAAAAAATAATATACCTAAATATAATTTTTAGGTAAAGATTAATTTTTTGTACTAATGTGATTTTTTTTTAATCTTAAATTTTTCATAATTCATATGAGTTAAAAGAAATCTGCTTGTTTAATCAACCAGATTAGACTAAACCATTCTAGTATCATTAAAACTTTGACCCTAGAGCTTAATTTGGAACTAATTCGTATATTTTTAAACAGAATATTGATTTTTCTCTTTAATTTATGGGAATAAATTTAAAATTAATTCCATTTAATAGCTATGGATAGTCAATTGAATTGTTTAATAATTTATTCTTAGCAAATATTTTTCATAATGTGGGAATATTGAAAAATTCATTTCTGTATATCCTAAATGGGAAATTCTATGAATGTGGCATTGGTAAGAGATAAAACGTTGACAATTATTTTGAATTATAGTTAAATATTGTGACTTAATAAATAATAATTATTAAATGTGTATATCAGATAAGAGATGCATATTACATTTGGGATCTAATCAGTGGACAATATAATATTTTTAATGAACCTTAAAAAATAAAGTTACTACAAGTATGCTTTATTAAACCTAGTGTTTTAAATGCTATATTTTTAATGTAGGTATTCTATAAAAATATTAAATGATAAATTTGACTCAAATTTTATCCCAAGATCATTTATTATAATATAACCTCTTCATTTGCTATAGTTAAATAATTTAAAAAATATTGTTTTACAATAGGTTTTTTATTTAATGTAAAGTATACAGTGATAAATTTGTTTATAAATTTAGGTTTAAATTATTTATTTTACACCAATCATAAATATTATTTAAATCAGATTACAATGCTACTGTGTCATCATATTTCCTTAATATTTTTATATCATTTGCAAATATATATTAGAATGATTTATGACATTTGGTTTCGGTATATCATTAATATAATTATATTTATATCGTTATATTATTACAATAAAGTAGAATAATACTCGATAGTAAATAACAATATAAACACTAATAATCTTTGTTGTTGATGTTTTTTAAAAATTAATTAATTATAGTGATCACTGGTACATAATAGTATAAAAATATAAATATTTAATTTTGGTGAGTGGATGGATAAATTGTAAGTAGTAGTGGTGCAATGTCAAAATGTTTACGTATAACGTCGTTGTCATCAACGGTTAACGCTTCTATAGCTTCATATTATTAAAACCATTATTATTATTTTTCTAATTTAACATTTTTCATTACCTAGATAATGAATTTTTACAATAGAAAATAATTTAGATGTGCTTTGACAACAATGAAACACGTTGTCGGGTGGGGGGAATGTATCATTAAAATAAAAACCATAATTATTAGGTTGAATACCTATGGACAGATACCAGACTAAACCGTATGATATACCTATACCAGTAACTAGCACCTTTACCGCTACCACTTTCCGGATCATATTATATCTACACTGAAAACAGTGAAAACACATTAAAATACTTATTTGTGTATATGTATATTAAATTCGTATATTTATTCAATTATTCATTATTTCAATCGTTGACGCATGAATTGTGTACGGCCACGGATGAAGACTTTTTATAATTTACGCGGACCGTGAATATTAAATAATATACTAAACATCGTTGGTTGCCACATCGGTATTAATGTATTATTGTAATCAAGTTGTAGCGAACAATCTGTTGTTCGTCCGGACGCCGGATATTACACGTATTATAATATACACAAAATATATAATGATAATATATAGGATGTAATTCGGAATAATTGTTACAACATAATGTATTTATATTTTATACTAATTTATATGTATCGTACGGTATTAATATAAATTATTAATTATGATCATATGAACCAGTGTCTATTTGCACGTGTAGGTTCGGTTCACGTGCAAACAAATACAATTAATTTTATTGTATTTCAATAAAAGATAAGCGCTAAACACATATAAAATATATTATTTTGGAGAAAAAATTATCAGAGTTTTGATTATTATTTTAAATATACAGCTTGTAATGAAAGATCCAAAAACCTTTATTTTAATTTTTTTTTTATTAACTGTGACTTTTTAGTAATATTTATTATTTATTTTAAAAACTTCGACATAGTTTTCTCCTAATTATTGTTACCTCATATTTGTATACGTTTTATAGTGTTTTTAATCTAAAATAAATTTTTAATATTGTTTGGATATTTTGCGTGGTCATTCTTTTATTGTTGAAGATGATCAGTACATACGAGATGGTAGAAACTAGAAATATGAGTTCGTCAAATTTAAAGGTTAATTTTACAGGTCTTTTACATTTTTGTACCGTTGCTTTAAAATCGAGTAACCTCTCATTTTAAATGTTTTACACACATAATAATTATAATTTAGGTACCAAGTAATAATGTACTATTTTGGTAGCTTTTATGATTATACATATTAAACCGATATTGTATTACATTTTGACTGCTGGAATGAGCTATTTAGAATTTTGGACTGTAATCTGTAGGTAATCTTTTTTTATTATTAATATTATTTTTACCATTGTTTACAACACGCATACGATCTGTTTTAATGTTTGCACAATACTGATTTCCATTATAATAGTTCGTTTTCTGAAGAAAAAAAATGCCATACAACTTTTCTGTACTTACTATGGTTATGGTATCTACTTATCTATAAAATTAATAATCGTAATAACATGCACCTAAATTGCAGCTACGATTGATTATACAATATAATAATAGATAACTTATTGTCTGGCTTTTTGGTGGTACCAAATACAAATATCGATACTTGGAGATAACTAGATAAGACACTATACATGTAATAAATAGTTAATTATAATAATAAAATAGTATTTTATTTTGTTTGCCATCGAGGTGCCTTGGTTTGTGGTGTTATGCACACACGCACAATAAATTATCATCATTGATTATAAAATATTATTATTTATTTTAAATTAATGTTAATTCTTATTAAGTATAATATCACCATATAGCTATGATTATTTTATAATAAATAAATACCACAAAAAAAAAAAATAAATAAATAATAATACAAATTATTTAAAAATAACTTATAACAATAAAGTAGTAAAACAATTTTTTTTAATATAACATTAAGAATTAAAATATTATACATTTAAAACATCATAAAAAATATATACTTAGCAACTATGTATGATCAACGTCTACAATATCATCCCCACATAATATTTCATACTATACGCGCCCATGTCTTTAATATTTTCAAGATATATTATATATTCAGATATGATAAAAACGTAACGACAGATGGCGGCACATTGATAAAAATAGTATTTAAAATTATTATTAATATTATAAAGACTAATTAAATGCAATTTATAATATGCATTTAAATATAATTCGTTATATTGTATTTAGTTTGATCATACGTGATTAAATTAATATAAAAATAATGAAAATATAATAATTAATTAATTATCATATTTAGGTAGTCTTGTATTATTATATTTACTACATTTGATATTTGATTTAAAATTTGTATTTAAATTAATTTATTTTACTTTAATTTTATTTGCATTAATCACAGCTAACTTATTCTCTAAATTATTTTTCACTTTTCACAAATTAAAAACTCAAGTTTTCTTTTTTATATCTTTATTGTGTATAAGGTTAAGGTATATTAATTAGTAGATGCCTTATAATAATTTATAATATCCAATTGTTAGATGTATATATTTATTGTATTAGCAATTGATATACTATAACTATTGTATAAAATTTGGTTATATACGAATAACTTGAATAAGGGTAGAACTAATGGAACATAATATGTAATATGATACATCTACATGCAATACTTTTCGCAACTCATAAATCGAGTCACCTTACAATGTTCAACGAACACGTGTCAGTATGGCACAACCTAATTGGATTTTGTTATTGTATGCACAATATCAATAATTATTAGGTATATATATATATATATATATATATATATACTTATATCATAGTTATAATATGTTATTGTATGTATATCTATATTTGTAAAACTGTAGGTATGTATTAAGACAGTTATAACTTATAATAAATAATATGGTTTCTTTGTATACGTGCATATAAAAAATGTTATTTACCTACTTAATACATGTGTGTGTATTAGTTACCACTTCTTCATTAATGTATATTATCATAACGTTTTAAAATATTCATAGTTGTGTACACATAATGAGTTTGTATGTGTGTAACGTGTGGTTATAGTAAAAATAAATAAATTTCACAATTTTTTCTATAAGCATTTGAAGTCAAAATTTTGGAAATGTGATGGTTATTTTGTAGTTGAACATTAGTTTATAACATTTTAAATTTAACTTAAACAATTTTCTTGATGTAATTTATGAATATCTGAAATTCACATTTTTTCACAATTTGGTAGATCAACGAGAATAACAACACTTTTTATTATTCTGTTAAAAATATAAGCCCTACAGATATTTGGGACTTGCCATTACGTAAATTATTATTGCTTAAAAGCAATGCAATTTTCAAAATATTTATTCTAATCTTAAGCTTCTAACAAATTAAAACATGATCTTATTCACACTGTACTATGGTACCTACTATATGGCATTGACTTATTTGGTTATATTTATAGGTAATATAAGTCAATCAATTATATGGATATTATATTATATTAATTAAAATATGATTGTAGTCGATTATGCAGATGACAAAATCATCATACCAATAGATAAAATTCCTCTTATTGTCTTTGTGAATCTTCAGACTCATTTCAACTTAATGTTTGAATGATATACACAAAATGACAAATTAAATCCAAATAAATGAGTATATATATATAACATTAACACTATGTATTATAATTTTTGCCCTTATGTCTATCTTTATAATTTTCCTATTCCTACATCTGACACCGTTAGATATTTAAAACTAAACATGGATAAACGCTTAACTTGGAATAACCATATCCGTATCAAGAGACTTACCTTAAATGCATATCTCTGCAGATTACATACTTTACTAATAAATAAGAAATATTCTAAATTAAAAGTTAAAATTCTTATGTACAAAACATTTAAAACACTACTTAAACCACTACAGACCCATGGTTTCCAATTACGGGATACTGCAAAAGTTTTAAATACTAATACAATGAAATTGTTCTAGAATGTTGCCCTTAGGAAAAGGGAAAATAATAAATGCCCCACTGTTCATATCAAATTACATAATACATAAACATTTTAATGAAAACCGTGGAAGATGAAGCAGCATGTTTCTATAAAAATGTCCACAATTGTCTTTAAGCTCAACAAAATTCACTCATAAAAAACTTTTATACGTATACCTGGCAACCCAAGGTGTCATTTAAAAAGGAACTGGTGCTGGAATTTGTTCCGAAATTAAAAATTAAAAATTAAAAAAAAAAACAAAAAAATACATAAAAACATATCCTAATCAAGTGTCGTTAATGAGCGTGGCTTCTTACTCTAAATAAGCATGTACACCTTTTTTCTTTTTATCATAACTTATAGGTACTTATTAAAATTTATTAAAATAATAGTATTTTTATAATAATCATAGGTATATATTATATTTATGTGATGTTTTGGCGACCGCAGTTAGTTTAACGTGAGTGCATGACTACAAACTATTAGGTATCTACTAATAAAAAAAAAATTAATTTTGTACATTTGTACTTAGGTACCTAATATCAATAAATCATAAAATATTCTTAGATATAAAAACTAAGTGTTAACATATTACGCTTAATAGTGTCTGTTTAGAATTGTTTTTCGTATGGTATAGTATGGTATGGGTTATCAATGAATTAAATTTAATACATTAATCACACAAATTTACTGAATGAATTAAGTAACTTTGAATCCTAATATACAGCTACTATCCCGGTTTTTGGATTCTGAGCAAAGTAATTGATTTTACAATGACGTATATTTATTTGTTGTGTCTTTCATCACCTTTTGCAGGAGTTTCCTACTTCAACTGAAATATCTTTTTTGGCAGAAAAACAAATATAGTTAGTACTTTAGGAAGCTAAAAGAAAAAAACTTGTTGTATTTATATTAAAACTATTGGGAAAAAATGAGGTAAGTAGGTAACAGCTGTGTTTGTGCTGTACAGTAGGAGTTGAATGTACTTTGTAATTGAGTAGGTTACTGTAATTGATGTGATCGATTTCAATGATAAATCAATGTATTCGTAAAACGATTCTGAGTGGAGACGATCTGTTAGCCTATATTAATATGCATGTATTATTTTATTGTATACAGCCATACAGTAGTATGAAAACAATTATAGTTTTTGATTTTTAAAATTTCTTAGAAATTTAATTACATATATCAACGTTATAGTTTGATCATATATCTGAGTATCTGTACCTATATTGTAATTTGTATTTATTTAAAATATATAGACCTATATCTAAATATGTATTTCTTATTATAATTTTATTTTATCAAACTTTTCAAATTTTTTTGTGCTAGAACTATTACTCATTTAAAATTTAATCATTTTTTATTTAATTTAACAGATTTTACTTTTGGCGTTTATAGATAGATTATTAAAAAACCACGAATAATAAAAACAATTTATTAAAAAAATATCTACTTCGTTGGTATAAGTAAATAAATACAATAAAAACAAAATTTAGTATTTAATATAAATTAAAAATACATAGTGAATAAGTTAATAATTTTCTTTATATATATTTAACGTAGTAGTTGTTTATTTATGTGTTTAAAAAAAATTCAAAAAGTTAGAGCAGAATGAATTATTGATTGATGTGGCAATATTGACAAGATACAGATATATATATATTATATATTATCTTATAAATCAATAATTATAATGTATTGAAGTGTCAAAGTATAATTTATTTTATACTTGACTGATTGTACTTAAATTAGTGATAAATTAAAGTATTTATAATTTAATATGTCAAGAAAGAATAAACTTTAATATAAAATCAGTACAGATTTCGGTCTTATAATTTATTTACAACATTATGAATTATAATACTATATTCCTATAGTTCTTATATGAATATTATTGTGAACAATTATTAAATATTTTTCGACCGAGTCTTTTTCTAGCTCGCATTACCCCGTTCACGACGAATCATAAAATGTCGACGGTAAATAATTTACATAATATCACGCTTCGTTAGCGTTTGTCGAAGCCATTCTGCCGCGTGCGCCTAAAACGGTTTATTCGTTTTGTCTATATTTTCGTGCCGTTTACCGTCCGTCTCGTTTTACCTCGTCCCTCGTGCAATATATAATATTATTAGTTACGTACACGAAGACGGTCGGTTACGGTTTGACGAGTCACACAGTTGTGCAGTGCAGTACGACTCGACGTTGTTGACAATATGCAAAAAACATCCACGCAGAAGTGTCCGAGTCAGAGTCGGTCGCGCGTACCAGACGAGCGCGTGCGCACGCGCCCGCCATAATAACTGACCTTGGCCGTCGAATTCAATGTCAAGGCTGCACTCCACCTCCACCGCGCAGATCGGCAGCGGCCCGTGTATTATATTATTCCTTGTCACGGATCAATCAACGCACGAATTCTGTTCCTCCGCCGCCGCGCCGTCGTCCGATCGTGTGCGGTGTGCGATTGTGTTTACTAAGAGAGAATAACAGAGACATTGTGTGTGCACACCGCGTACACACAAGCGCAGACGGACAAAGGAGACTAGGCGTGCGTGTGTGTGCATGTACGGGTGGGCGAGTGAGAGAGAGCGATCGAACGATAGCGGCTGGATGGGTGTGCGCGAGTGAGAGGTGCTGTCGACGAACGAGGCGACTGGCAACGTGCTGGGTACGGGCGAGGTTGCGGGAAGGGGCGAGGGACCAGTCAGACCGAATACAATGGCACAACATTATAGTTTGTGATTATAATAAGTTAGAGTGGATGGATACCTGCGAAAGAGAAATAAACAAATGGTTAACATGTACACACGGTTCATTAATATGCGCGTTGTACTATGTAATATTATTATTATGGCTGGTCGTACACGCTGTTATCGCAAACAGAAGTAAAAATAATATGTTTTTTTAAACTTTTAACGACAAAGACGGTTTTGAGAATACAAGTCCTGCCAGTTCTGAAATCGTAACCAGCTATGTAGTAGTGCACAATGTATAGTGATAACAGCGGTCGATTTAACGCTGGAGAGTAAAATTATTTTGCCACTTGTACGAGTATTATAATAAATATAGGTCCATCTGTAGAGTGCTGTATAATATTAACTTCGAATAATTTTTCCCGGTACGCTCGATGCTCAGCATATTATATCGGTTGTTGATTTTTATTTTGTACATATAAAGCATTATCTTTAAAGATTAGATATATTATAAAATTCAATATAAGTTTAAATTATGGTATATTTTTCAATAATTTTATTTTTTAATTAAAAATAAATAACTTTGCAATATTTACTATGTAAAATGTTAAGATAAACCCTATTAATAAATAGTAAATACATTTAATAAACATTACAAATCTCAAAGTACACGTATTATATATGTAAAGTGATTAAACAAAATATAAATTTGAATTTATTCTAAACATAATAATATTAATGTATACTGTATAGTATCATTTTTTATAGACTTTTAGTTTTTTAGTTACCTTTTCGTTTGTGTTTCATTATTTTGTAATGATTTATAAATAACCGATTTCTATAAATAACATTTATGGTAGGATTAAAACAATTTTAAATTTAATTTACATCAAGCAATAGTATTATAATATAGGTATTGTTAGTTATTACTTAAGTGCGGATTTAAAGGCATTTGCTTTTTTTTATATTGCGTTAAAACGAATCTATGTCAGCTATACATTCGATTCATGCTATTTAGAAACAAATGCACGAAATTTTATTTTGAATTTCAATGCTTTTTCTGGTTTTTTAGGTACTGTATTTGCTCTTAAGCAGAGCTTGCGCTAATCTGCAGTTGTGCATAAAATGTGCATCGTACAGTTCTAAATAAAAATGTACAGTTCTTATTTAAACGTTGCGCAGTTCATAAAAAATAATATGTTTTGAATTTTTAATAATTAATTATATAAGTCTATGAGCTTATAACATATAGGTGTTATTTGACATTATTTTATCTTCCAAATTTATAAGAAATTATGATTGAAACACAATTTATCTATAAATATCAAGAGATTAAATCTACGGTCTCCAATATAAACCGGGTCATGAGTCATAATTAGGGAACGAATTTAAATGCTTTAAAAAGCATGAAAAATACCTTAAAAAATGCTCTTAAAATAATTTTAAAAAAAATGTATTTAATTGTATAATTTTGTATTCTTAAGTAGGTATTTATTATTCGTATCATTTTCATCATCTTCTTGTTCTCCTATCTTTTTTTTACTCTGAAAATTATTTCCAAAAAATGAATATTCAATTTAGATGAATACATTCGTTATATTTTTACTTTGTGTTTCATAATAGCACCGTATAATCAGATTCTGCTCAAGTACTACTTAATTTTTATCGAATTTTATCAATTTACATATAAAAATAATTTAAAAACATAAAAAATACCAAAAATGCTCTTAAAAACAAAAGTCTTAGAGATATAAAAAAATGTAAAAAAATGCAAAATAAAAGTTAAATTTTTAAATTTTTTGATGTATAAAATGAACTTTGTGCTTGGAAAGCAATGTTTTCGGACATTAAGAAAAAAATGTAATTTGCATTTAAATCCGTTACCTAATTATGTTACCAAATAGTGTGATTGGTCTCCAATAAACAACAATCACCAAATGGAAAATAGTGATGTTGATGAAGAGGTTGTCATAAAAAAGAAAAAAAAGGAATTTTGTTATTTAAACTATTAATATTCATATATTATAATGTATAATATATTATATAATATTTATGATAGTATGTGTTATTTATTATACGCAAGCAAAGCGAGCGTCAAATTTTTTCACTTCTGTAAAACAAACGAGGTGTGCAGCTCTAGCTAATATTTTTATAGCGCAAACTTTGCTTTAAGTAAAATTTCGTAACATTTTTTTTCAAAATGTGTTCTGGATAAACGTATTTTAAAAGTTAATATTTATTTTTATATTATTTAATGTGTTCTATAATAAGGACATGGCTTAATCGATTTTATCTTGTTATGTTTGATTTTATTTATCGATTTATCTATAAAAGTAGGTACCTGTTCAGTCATTTTTTGACAACTTTTCGTCGTGTTTCGGTCATTTATTAAATTATCTTAAACAAAATATATTTATTTACAGATTACTGTGGAAGAAGAAAAACAGCAGGCATGTGAATAGAAATATATTAATAGTAATACATTTTTTAAAATAATTTGCATATATCGGCTATGTTTGCATAAATTATTAAAGAAATTTATTAGTGTCTTTATTAGAACACTTTATGCAGTAATTATTTAGTTATTATTTCCCAAAAATTGTAGTACTCTTTAAAATGTTATCGCCGTAAAAACATCCACCCAGAGCAAATGCTTATTTTGTCTTCTCTTTTAATGTTTTCTTGATTGTAGCTATATGAGTATAATGCTATAACACTCCACATTAGATTTTCATCAACGGCTCTTAAAATTTCAGCTATTGTTGGGTATAAAAGTATTGATTTTCTTGTTTTTTTTTCCTACGTGATTATTAATATTTAAACATATTGTATAATTTATATGAATATCTAGTTAAACGATAGCCACAACAGGATTTACTTGTCTATAGTATAATCTTATATCCATTTGATTAGTGACTAATGAATGATGTATCATAATTGTATGAACTTTAAGACGCGCACTTATAATATATTTTATTTTTTTCTTAATTTCAGGTGTCTCAAGATTAATAAAGATTTATTTTTCTTCATAATAATAATTAAAAATAGGTATAATTTAGTAGTAAATTTAATAATAAACAATTATCACATTATTATAATAATTAACTATTATAATTTATTTTTAATTTTTCAACATCACCTATTTTCTTTTTAAACAACTGGTCACGTACTTACGTTGATGTATTTGATTTGAAAATAATGCATTATACTTATAATCCTGTAATAATTATTAAATATTGTTTATACATATATGTTAATAACAAAATTAGTAACGTTATTTTATATTTGTATACTGTAAGTACGAGCATAGATATTATTTAATTTTTACTACAACTTCCTCGAAACGATAATTGTAGTATATATTTTTTTATAATAGGTATTATATATTATTGCACGTTAGAAGGCACGTTACACATAATAATATGTTGTATGTTGTTTATGTATCCACTCTTATTACATCTTGATATCAGGTCGCACTTATTTTGTATGTCTGAAATAAAAATTTGAGTCGAGATAATATATTTCACTATTTTTAAATTACAAATTAGATGTTTTTTCAGGCATAAATATAAATACAATTTGATATTAATGATAGTAGTTGAATTCTAACAATATGTCGATTGGTAGCTGTATAAACACGTGGAAATTATTACTAAATAGTATTTTAATTTTAATTTTTGAATTAAAATACATACATTACCTCAGGGGGTTTTCACTGGAAAGAAATAAAATATGGTATATTCACTACCTACACCCATATTTTGGGGAAATAAAATGTACCCTACCTTGATATGCACCAAACAAATGTATATTGGGAATTTGGTAATGAAACGGACGTTTGTCTTTCCGACTTGGTTCGATGGTTACAGACATTATAACCCTGACCGGAACTACGGTCTGTAGATTTTTTTTTTGTCTTTGAGTAAGAATAAAGTTAAATCCCCTTTTACAATGATTATGTAATTTTAAATCAATTTGTGTTATTATTACATGTAGGAATTCAGATAGTCTTTTATTCTCAGGAAATAAGTATACGGAGAAAATTTCGTTAAGCAATTTATACCTAACAGAAAGTTTAATGAACATTGCCTATAAAAAAAATTAAATTGTAAGGATAATAAAATCGCGTAAGTATTTATTAGGAAACGTTTTTAAACATTTTAAATTCAGCTAATATTATAAAAATCTAACAATTATTCACTAAAAATTAAATAAATTTAAATTATTTATTAAACGAAATTTATTTTATCTAAAATTGCTTTTTTGTAAAGAATAGGTTTTCCCTATTTTTTTCCGAATTATTTTAAAAAGTACTAGGATTTTTTTTGATTCATAAAAGTACCAGCTAGATCTATTTTGTTTCCTTACACTACTCTTATAGTTAAAAATCGAAGGATTGTTACAGGTTATAGGTTACGTCAAATACATATAAAAACAAACACGTATTAAAAAACCAATAATACATTTATTGCTCAGTTGAAATTCTAAAATAAATATATATTTTATTTCTATAATCTATTCATTTTGTAGATTAAATCAATTTAAATTAAACATTTTGTCATTTTCAATAATTTATCAAAAAATATAACATAGAAATATATTGTGTAACATTTGTATATTATTATAATAAATTAGTAAAGTTACATTTTTAATAGTAATACGTAGTATAAAATTGTGATACCGATACCTATATTATTATTATATTAATTATGCTCCTACTGTTAAAAACCGATTACATTTAATATCTTGGTTTTTATTAGCTTTTGATTCAAGTGTTTTGTATTTTATCGATCGTGAATAGTTTTTTGTTACTTACCTACAACTAAATACGCGTTAATGTGGTTTTTGAAGTACTTGGATAAATGCAACTTTTTGACCTGGTTACACGTGATGTTTTGAGAATGGATTCATCTATTTTTTTCTTCATTTCATTACTAATGGCGAGTAAATAGTAATGTCGTGACTATTGAAGTATTAAATAGGTTCGATTCATTCCAGCTAAAAATCCTTGCAAAGTTATTCACATGACTACATGACTGTGAATATTGTCAGTCATTAGAGGGTCATAACTGATAATCAAAAGATGTAAAATACAAAAACTGTAAAACTGAGATAGGAAATAGAAAAAATTAAAACACTTTTTACTATATTATTTACCACGAGGTAGAATTTAATTGATTAGAAATTACCACTTACATTTTCTAATAAAAAATTTAAATATTTTTTGATTACACTATAGTTATTAGAGTATGTAATCATATTATGTTACATGAATTATATGATGTAGTATTATGTATTCAATATTTATTTTAATGTTACCATTGAAATTTCTAATATTTACGGCAATCTTTTACACGATTCATAGAATTTATATGATTATTATTGTTAAATTTACTATAAACTACTTTAATAAATACTAGGTATTTACTAACTATTAGTAACTATACAATAGCTCTATAATAAATTATTATAGTAATATGTAAATCTACCATATAGAAGTGTGGAAGTATTAGATAAATAAATGTAAATTATAGTTCAAATTTGTATAACGTACACAGTCTACACAATATACTAATATAGCCCATCCGGTCGAGTATTTGTAATTTCATATGCCCCTCAGCCATTCCTCTTTTCTGCTACCATATTCGTTAATGTTAATAAAAATAAACAAAATTAAATTTTTGATGAGACTATTGACACATCGTTTTATTGTTCTTAATAATAATGGGTTTTATTATAGGCTACTGACGTTGTTTATTACAATATAATATTAATTGTTGCAATTAAGATACTATAATACTGATGTTGGTAACAAACAAAATAGCTATTTTTATATTTTTCGTAATTGATCACTGTATTTTATCATGATTAATTATGAAATTAGATTTAAAATTATTACATTAATAAAAGATGGAATTTTAAATGTTAATACTGTGCACTGGTTATATTAAACGGTTTTTTTCTATATTTCTATTTTATCACTCCATTCTTATAACATGTATGTATATTAGTATATACAGATTACAGAGTGATTCATGAAATATGTTCAGATTTTTTTCAAATTTTAATAAAAGTACGATGCATTATTTATTCCAACTCTAATTTTTGGATTTTTGAATTTTTAAGTATTGGTACTTAAAAGTTAAATATCATATTATGTTCAGATATTTAGATTTTTTTATACTATTTAAACATTTTTTAAAATATAAATCACCTTTTGGGCTGTATATTTTTAAGCACATAATTTTTTGAAAATTTTTATGTATCTAAATCAAAATTTGAACTAATTGTTTTTGAGGATTATTAAACTAAGGATAATAATTAAGGCTAGTTTTAGACGTCCTTGTACTTACAATTCTATCGATTAAAAACCGGCTTTATGTTGCTCTGCAAAATTATAAAAAACATACGATCCTTACATTTACAATATCAACTGATTAATTTTTAGAAAAACCATGACCTTCATTCTAACAGTGTATTTTGTTTTTTATTTTAAAAGAAAATTAACAAATTATTATATTAGTAAGTTTTTTTCATAAATTAATATGTATAACTAAAAATTATTTAAAATTTCTAACATATATGAAATATGAAATAAATAAAGGTTCATTTTTTAATATTGTTAATGGTAATAATTAATGAGTCTCATTAAGTTTTAATAAATCTAAACCAACATACATTTAGTCGTGAATCATAATATCGTTAACATCTATACATATACACACCACGTCCCAAGTAGCGTGCAAGGATTGAAAGGGTGAAAAATATAACAAAATAATTAATACTTCAAACGTATTAGACGAAAAATAACCTGTCAATTTCATTACGACTGACATGGCGTATGTGATTATTAGCGTATTTCGTTTTTCGTTTAGAGTGTATACAGAGGGAAAATAAAATGAAATGTTTGTTTCTGGCTGTCAATCGCCCTAACCATTATTAATGAGCGAACCCTTTTTTCTCACTTCTTCAATATAAACGTATATCTGTGTTCAGGGGATATCAATGAAAAATTGGTTAGAAGGGGAATAATATAACGATGGTGGTATTGTTCAGTTGAATGCGTGTTATTTGATGTAAACCGATGAATTTATGTTACAAAAATAAGCACTTTTTTTGTATTTTTTATGTACATAAAATATGTACAATTATTTTATTTAAATAAAATAGTCAACCATTGAATAAATATAATTAAACATTTCTATAATATCTTCACGAAGAAATTAAAAACTGTTAGATTTCTATTTTATATTGATCAAAAAGCAAAAATTGGATTCTTTAAATGTTTTATTTTTATTTTAAAATGTTTAAATTTAAAATATTTCAAATAATACACTGATGTAATATATAATAAGTTATAAGTAATAAATAACAATAAAAAATTTAAGAAAAAATACGTAAGTAATAAAAATATATGTGTATTAGACATTAATGTATAATATTATAAAGTTTATTATGATATATTTTTGCTGCTTATAAGATTCACAGTATAAGGTTCAGTCACTTAATAGACTCAAAATCGTCTGGAACGGTTTGGACGTATTTCAAATACACAATAAAAATTCGGTTATAAGACTCACCACTTCATGTATAAGACTCAAATTTCATAAAAAAAAAAATGGTAGTAAATAAACATTCTTGGTTATAATTTTAATGTACAATATGAGTACAAGTAGTGTATTTTTGGAATATTAAAACATAATTCGAAACAAACCAAAATTACACATTTTTTTTATAAATAATAAGTAGGTATTTGCTCGTACATTATACATACATAATTTATAATTTTTTATTAATATGTAATCATTTTTGTAATAATATAATGCTTTTAATTTTTAATCATATTTTTTTCATTTATTTACTAATAAGTATATTTATTAAAGTAGATTAAAATAGAAGCAAGGCAAAATACATAGTAAAATTTTTGTTTTTTTTCTTCACTTCGCCTATAAAATTTGTTCGGTTACATAGGTGTTGGCAACCAACGGCTAGCGAACCGCATGTAGCTCTTTCAATCTTAAGTTGCGGCTTTCTAGGTCCAAACGCCAAAATAATTATTTAATTAAGTATTGAAAAAAATATATTGTATTATATAAAAAATATATATATTATTTTACATTATATTTTTGATGCTTTTAAGAATATGAAATACCAGCACGGGCCATCGTAATCAACTAAAATTAAAAGTGTGTACCAAACTTTCTAAATGCGTGCAAATTGCAAAGCCAATGCTCCCTTGATGAAACCATATAACTATCTATTATTCAATAACTGTATTATTGATTATTATTGCTAAATACTTGAATATGTTTTATGCTATAATTATTTGTATGTTTTTACATGAATAAATATTATTTGGTGTATACATTCGTTAATTTTAAATCGAAAATCAATTATATATAAGCAAATACTAAAATATTGAAACAAAATTTTTTGTGGCTCTTTAAAAACTGGGAAACTATGTGAATTGTAACTTTTGCCTCTGCTGTCTCAAAAGATTGCCAACCCCTGCCGGGTTATAAGACTTACTTTATACTGGTTACAAAATGAGTTTTATAAGCGGCGTCCACACTCCACTGTATGATGTATATATATACTATACTTATTATTCTTACCATTTAGTAGACTAATATATAATTAAGCTTTATATATTTAAAAATTTTAAACACATAAAATAATTGATAATATAAATACTTATTATTTATTAAAATATATAAGCAGAAGTTATCACTTTTTATATAGACGTAGTGGAGTTACAATATTCTGTTACCCATGGGCTATGATGAATTACAGGTACAGGACGCCTGCGCCCTGCAGTTATATTGGTATATAATAATGTTTTAAATTTTAAATTGATGGTTATTATCTGCGGAGTACCTATACTCACAAACCAAATTGGAATTATTTAAATATTTTAAAAGTTTTATTGTTATGAGAACAAAAAAAATGATAATTATTGTTGTAATTGGGACTAATTCCGTAGATTAGTCTAATTTACTTATGTAAATATATATTTAATATACATAAAAAACAATACTTATTAATTCATGAAGTGTAATATGATTGAGATTGATGATCGCCATAAAGACGAGAATAACTGATAAGTAAAAATGTGTATTTGATTGTGGCATCATAAGTATAGTAATAATAATAAATAGTCAACTATGGTCTACGAGACATTTAAAAAAAATCATGAACTGATCTCTTAAAAAGGATATTTCATGTAAATAACACAATGACACAGATTATCAACATTATACAGTTCATTTAGGGTGAATAACCCGAATTCATGTATTTATGCTTTCTTTCCGAGGTTATATGAGCTATCATTTTCCATTTATTTCAACTATGATATTTTTTTGGAAAATTTTATGTAAGTAATTTTATTTTAGATTAACTCAAAAAAATAGTTTACCAATTATTTTTAGTATATTTAAATTATTGGTATACTATGTTTTAATAATTATGAATACAAAATAATAACAAATTATTCCTATAAAATATTAATGTGTAATGTATAATCTATTTTTAGATAGGTAGTGACCAATAGGTACCAATTTAAATTTGCTGTTTCAAAATCATCGATATAACATTTGATAAAAAAACAGTTATTTTTCATATGAAATATACATATATTACATACGGTAGATTAAATAAAAAATATAAATCTATTATAATAGTTGTAAATTGTTACCTTTATGATAATATATACCTTTCATCCCTAATTTTAAGCCACTGCATGAAGTAGAAGTGGTTGATTATTAATTCTCTCTATCATACAGAATATTTTATTTAAATGAATAGTAAAAAATATAGTTATAGTAGTTACACTCAGTAAAAGTAGGACTTTCTCTTTTTTTTATAAATTTGACTTAGCCACAAAGTGGTTAGTTGGGACGGATCCCGACTTACCATTTCACATTTTATGACATATAATTTTTTTTTTACGCTTTCGTACTACAATATTCTCGATTTGGTATCGATTTCTTAAGATGGCAAGAGGCCGCCTTTTTAGGGGTTTGGTCCATCTCGCCTGTGGACTACTGTAGAGGTAGAATGTGAACCTGGTCAGTTATTGGCAGCTTGTCGGGCCTTTTTTTCTTCCTCCTTAGTACAATAGTATGTACCTATCTATAGGTATTTTACCACGAATTGATAAACCATTAGGAACTATACGCAATTATCTAGAGCGCCAATTTTTCAAATGCTCCAAATATTTTTGTCCATTATCTAAGATATTAATGTTTTTCCTAAATTTATTTTTGGAATATTAAATTATTGAACTTTTAAATACCAATCATTACAAATTGTTTTATTGCCGATTTGCTCTACCATATATTTTAATCACGTATATCAAGTATAACCTTTAATTTTCAAAATTGTCTTCAACTTAATATTGGTAAAATATATTTTTCATTATTGTTTTTTTATAGATAAATAATAAATTTATATTTGTTTACTAATTTATTTCCAGTGTAAGTATAGGTAGGCACTACTAAGTAGTGTAGACTGATGTGTCGTTTGCAGTATTGTGATATACTATGATATAGGTGGGCGTCGATGTACTTGCTACGTTATGCTAAATATCTTTCACAATAAAAATTGGCAGGGTATATGTTAAAGGCGCCACGAAAATTAGTGCACTTTAGTGGTCTGGGGCGCAGATAAATCATTGCTGTTAACTTTTGACACATTTTCTCTAAATCTGACTCTGTAGTATATTACTATACATATATAAAAATAACAGATAGGAGTGTACACGTTGTTCATTTAACATTTTATCGTTGCTTATCTAAAACTTTAATATTGAGTATTATTATAACATTACCTTCAGATTTAATTTAATTCCCCGAAAATTTGTAAACATTATTAATATAATAATACCTACTTATTTGGTTATAATAATAAAAAAAAAAGTCTACCATGTGTTACAATATTATAATGTGTACGATACTACGATGTAACTATCACCTACGTATAGAGAGCCCGGAAACAAAATGTTTGCAATAAATTATTATTTTGATTTTACGCGGGAAAATAGAATGCGGGCATCTAACAATAATACTGATACGTACACACGTGTCGCACCATAAATTTTGTGGCAGAGAAAAAAAATTCAAGGTCGTGACAATGTTAGAACCGGGGGCGTGTGTATAACAGTGTACACGTGCAAAAGTTATACACAAAGTGCGAGTGCGTATAACCAATTTTTTTTTTTTTTTCATAACAGTATGTTGTCAGTGTTGTAGACACTATATTTGTGTTATATATTTATATTTTCCGTCGAACGTATTTAAAGTACGCTTATAATACGAGAAAATGTACCTAATAGCTAATTATGTATATAAAAAACAGTTACAGAGTAGGTGTCAGGTGATCGCAATATACGGCCGTTTTGCAATAATTCATAGCGGGCTGAATAGTTTTGGAGGTATTCTCACAATTGGTACTGGCGAAATACTGTTATATAGTTTATAAGTTCAATACAGACTATTTTCTACGTTCATTAATTATTATCTTTACAAATTACTTATTTATCATTATATCGGTCTATACCCATATTTATATTATTGTCAATGATATGTTACTGTTACTGGGGATTTATCAAAGATACTCATCTGTACTTTTTCCTTTAGTAATGAATTTATTCAAATTTTGATTTTTAGTATTTTAAGTATGCTTAAAGACCATGCTTTTAATTACTTGAATTTTTCAATCCATTTAAAAAGTATCATTTGACGATACAAACTTTTTTTAAAGGTAGAATCAACCTTTTATACTATAGATAAATTGTTACAGCTGTTTTTTTTGAAAATATTGATGTATCTAAATCAAAATTCTAACCAGTAGCTTATACGTTATTTTAATTTAATTACTTAGAATAATAATTCTTGTAAAATAATAATTTAAGTAGTAGACGCGAAATACTTAAAGTCATTTTATTATTTCAGAATCTAAAATTCTAAAATACGAAAAATATATATAACTAATTAATAAATAATAAATAGGTAAAATAAACACGGTATTTATTATTTAACATAAGTAGGTAATCTTATATTGAAGTAAACAAAGTGTTTACTTTTTATCCGCAAATTTATTATCATAAATTAATTTTCTTATTTCACTAGTGCTGTCCTGTCTTGTATTAATTTGAGTTGACTATTTGGTTTCAAAATTAATTATAATCATAAAATATTATCTTATTTTCAATGATATCTTGGAGGTTAAATCTAATAATATTTATCATCATATTTCATATACCTACATTTATAATTAAGCTTATTTTTACTTCGTAGGTAAGTAACATTATTATATATTAATTATCACACGTACAGAAAATAAAATATTTGTAGGTACTGTGATATTTTTATTTTCTTAACTAGGCTCAATTACAAACGTGTACCTATTTATTGAAACATTTCAATTATAAATAACTTTTAGATTTCTAAGATATCCAAGAAATTCTTCAAGAATGAATCTACTTATAATATTATTATAATTAATTGTCAAACAGGTGTAACTTAAGTGATGTGTTTTTAGTAATGTTATATAATAAAAATTGTAGGCTATTGCGAAAAGGATTATCATAGAGTTCATTAGATCAAATACAATTCGAAAACATTGAACATTTAAGTCTAAGTTCTATTTTATATATTTTTAAATATTATTATTCTTAGTATGCATGAAAAATATAAAATTTACCTAGTCTTTGTAAATATTAAATGTTGTAATAATTGATAATATTTTATTCTGGAGTGAGAATATATTATATAGAGGAAATAAACATTTTCAGGGACGTTTTTTTAGCAATGACGATATAATATTTTACACACCAGAAAATCGGAGTATACCTATTTTTTATACAAGCAAATTATTTTTGTAATATTGATACTGTACGTCCAAGGCATACGACATTTATACTGTACATTAAATAGTGCTATTAAATAATTTATCAATGCACAGCCTCTTTTGTTACATGTTAATTGTTATCTTAAACGACAGCCCATGACTTTATTTCAATAATAGGCTGAAGGTGACCGGAATCAATCTTTAATAAGTTGGAAATTAATAGAAAAATAATATTCTAATATATAAGAGTGAAAACATAAAGTATTTGTTAACGAATACATATTAAATAATAGGCCTCCTCCAATCAAAGGCTACTATACCTATTAAAATAATAATAAAAATGGAAAAGTTTTAGTATATATCAGTTATGGAATAAAATATTCCCAAAGTACAAATATTATAATGACAGTAGCATAGGCCTTGGCTTCAAATTAGTGCACGCGTATAAAATGCGAGTGTCTTTAAACGCTGGTTGTTATTTTTATCAGTGATTTTAAGGACAAGTCGCCTACGCTTGTGATGTCGGTGACCAGCTCGAGGTTAAGTTCGTGTTTATAGGTACGATTTTGATCTTTTGAGATAACCTATAACGACATTGCTGTGTAGTATATGTAGTATATTTTATTTTATATTTTACTTACTCAACGTCAACGCTATAGGTACATGAATTGGACGAAATCGTCTAATTAATTTTATGATAAAATATCTATTTATTATACTAACATAGTTTTTATATTCATTGAAATTAAAAATATTAAATTTAATATATTAATTGAAATTTATTATCGTAAAGTCAATGCTTTGCGTTATGAGATTATCATTATTTTCCTGATAGGTATTTATAAGATGAAAATAATTTTAGGTTATTTATAATAAATCAAGTTTGTATATAAATCTAATAAAATAATAACATACTTAAAAAAAGAAATTTACATTATTAAAAAGAAAAAAATGTAAATTAATAGAAAAAAAAATGAATAAGATAAATTGAAACCGTAATGAACTAAATATATAATTTATTATATTTCATAATATTATTTTATATTAAGGTTCTTAAACAAAACACATTGTAAAAGTATAGTACATGAATAATTTTTTAATTCCTAAAATTGTACTTTATGAACCAAAATTTAATTCAAGGTAATAGTGGGTATCACGTTAAAAACCTTAACCAAGTATAGAATAATAAATTTACGTCGGTCCCAATTTTCGGGTCCTGTTGCCAATTAAAATGATTAACAATCCTTGGTACACTAACCAATGATAAATGGCCTCGGGGAAACGATGTATGCGGTGGCAATTCATCTTCACTGCTGGATCCAAATTATTTGCCTTAAAGTTATTTGTAAATTACTTTGAATAACTTTTGATTAAAAGCGTTTTAGCAAAATTGCATGGTGGCCAAATCCACTGATGATATCATATACTGTGCGATAAAATCGGATTAAATCATATACATTAATCTAATCAGTAACCTTTTCCCGATCAATGTACTGTATATGGGGTTTCATAAACCGTATATGTAGTATAGAGAGCAAATTTTTTTGTATACCATTCTGAAGTCAAACTGTTGCGTTGAAAGCTTCAATTTTCCTTAGAAACCTCGCCTAAAAACGTATTTCTCGGTAGTTTTTTGAAAAAAAATCTATTCGATTATGAAACCATGCTAAACCCGAGATAATAACTTTCACTCCTTTTATTCCACGATACAATGAACGTGCAGTGCACCTACTTTACACATCATAATATAAAGAGTATACATATTACATAAAGAAATATATTTTTTTACCCTACTCGTGCAAATTGACATTGTTGCTCTTTAATAAAAATGCTTTTTATTGAGTTTTAAACATTAAAAATATTATTGATATTTATAGTATTCGAAACAATATATATATATGAATTAATGATATGGTTGGTTGAATAATAAAATATTTTTATGTGTGCGCTTAATGCCATGGTAAATAACAAACAAAAATGATTTTTAAAATGGTTCAAAATTAATAAAATATAAAAGTTTCTATTAAAGAGAAAATTAAATTCTGGTTATAGTAAGCTTAAACTTTTAAAACACTTGCTAATATATTTTAATAATGTATTAAAAAAATCTAAGAAAGCATGGAAAATAATTTGGTATTTGAGTAATTAAAATTAGACGGAAATTATTGTATGTATAAATGCTAGTCTTTAGATTTTTCATTTCATATAGAAAAAATAAATTATTTTTAACATATTTTTGGTTAACAATATATTTATTAAAATATTTATGTATTTTATAATAGACAATCGTATATCAGGAGTATATATAATCTTTATCTATACCAAAGTTATATAATAAAGTTAAATAATAACGCTGAAGACTGCTTTATTATTTTTGAAATAAAAAATAAAAGTGTTATTAATTAATTTTTTAAGACTAGGATGATGTTCTTTGCTTATTCTTTTAATACATATATATTCATAATCTAGGGTAGCTAACAATTGAATTGAATTTACGAGCACGATAATAGAATAATTTGTTGTTCATATATTTATATTTATATGATTGCCGATTGCCATTGGTTAAAGAAGTACAATTTAAAATAAATAAATAGGTATAGGCTATATACGTTAATACGTTATTATGGGTTTTTTTTTTTTATAAATTAAAATAACTTTTATTTTATATTTGTTATTTAAATATATAACAAAATTCAACATCCTTATATGGCCGTAGCTTATTAAGCTTATTAACTCAAGAAAAAAAAATAATCGACCGATTTTAACGATTTGAAGAAAATTTAGAGAGTAGTTTGAACCACATAAAAATATACGAGTATATTAAATGCTATATCTAATTCCCCACAGTCCGATCTTCATCTTGATTTAATTAGTTCACTAAGCGAAGTACATCGTTGTCGATTTGTCTGTAAACTGAAATATACTAAAACTGAGTGCGCCTATATAGTACTTACCGTGTTTTATGATTTAATTTGTTTAAAAAACAATTTTGATCGATTTTACGTACGTAATACATCGATTAGTACCAAGCGCAGTACACCCAGTACTTATACAAATAAATTATTAAGGAGATTTGGTAATGGCAAGTTTTTTTGAAAAAAAAAATAATATTTTTATATCTATTATTATTATCTGTTATACACTTGTCTAGTAAAGATAAAAATAGTAATGCAACAAAATATATAAAAAAATATTAAATTGGCTGTGCAATTTTACTGTGATCGACCATTCCAATTTTTTAAATGTTGACTAAAAAAAATCTAAAAATTTGAAAACTAAATTTTAATAGTGATTATATTACATTAAAACAACATAACAATTTGGATGTTTAATTTCAAGTAAACTTCATAGTTTGTAACGAATTTAGCTATATTTTCATGAGTATTTCGTATGGCATTACTAGATGTGGTACTTTGGACTTTTGGACAAAAGAAACATGGTTTTTAGTGAAGAAGATTATTATTTGTGAGTTTGTGACCAGTGCGTGCGCCATCTCTTTTATGCTACAGTCACGCACTAATGATCATCTATTACACCACATTTACTCCACACGCGCTTAGAAAATTGCCTATATTGAACTCCTATTAACCTGTCAGTATTCAATCTGATTAATGTGACTTTAAAAATTGAATACATTATACATCTATAGACAATAACACTATGATATAATACAATATATATTATTCAGCTTACCATTTTGATACTTTCCAAAATATATATTGAATTTAATATTATATTTTAAGGATATTTATTTGTATAAATAAATATGTTTCATATTATTTAAGTAAATATCATTAAACAAAATAAGATTGTTAAACGCAATTCCATATTAAACGAATTAAATCACAATATTTTAAAAATTCAAATAAATTAAACATTTTATATTTGATGTTAAACAGTATTAACGAATTTTCGTAATAGTGAGTTGAACAATACTAAAATAGTTGTGTTTATTTATTATTATAAATAGCAAAAGGGCATAAAATGGATGTTAACGAGTTTAATTATTAAATTTATTTATCGTAGAAAAAAATTATCATAAAAATACAAATTATGAACAAAAAAATATGTAATTACAAATAGCATTTGCCAGAAAAATATTTTAGGGTCAAATTGTTGTCGGTTAGAACATTACTGTTAATAAATATATTATAATTTATAATATTATACTATGTACACACATCTGGGTGAAACGTGATTTATTTTTAAACGGTGTTTGTTCTTTATTTAGCCATTTGTTATCTCGGAAATATCGAATTTGATAATGATTTTGTTGACTACATTTTGTTAGTCTTATCATTGTGGTCTGTGACCGTAGAGTATCGTCTATCGTCTATTACCGGCACTATAATGATTATTACAGTGAACAAAATAATAGAAGATTAACAATTATTATATGTCAGAACGAGAAAACAGTCACGCACTCACGCGTACGATATATACAAGTGCGTCATTTGAGTATTTTTCTTTTTACATTCTTCAAAATAAAATCACAATAATTGTATCACGCTTTCGGATTATGGCAAATTATAATAGCGCAGAGATTGGGAAAAAGAAGCGAGCTACAATGGGAATAAAAAATAAAAATAGTCTATAGCTATTTTAAGAACGTTTAATATTGCTGGCCTAATTAAAATTATTACAGAGATTAATGGGGTCAAATAAAAATCTTAGCATTAATAAACAGATATTAAAGAACTTCCAATAGGGTTTTATGCGTGTATATGATATTATATTGCAAGAGAGAAGAAATCACAATACATTTTTACTTTAAAACATAAGATAAACGTTATGTATGTATTTAATTTCCTCTAAATCGTTACATATTTTTTTTTAAGATTTTATAATTTTGTATTGGGCCAGCGGAACAGAATTTAAAAGTTTGATACATTGCAATTTAAAATGTTGGTACAATAATATTATATATCAGGCACACATGATACACGCACCGTGCACAATATGCGGAGTCATACTTTAAAAAAAACCTCAAGACTCTCAAGTTGAGATTTTGAATTAGGTATCTGTTTCGTACAGACATATTATTTCCATCGACTAAATATTAATAATTTCGAACAGTTTCTCTCGGTTTCGACATTAAAATGTCAATTACTCGAAGTACTTTTCTAATTTCTTATATTAATATTTCCTATGTTAACTAACTCTTTTTTGGGGGAAGGGGGGTAGCTATAAGTATAGTGACTGAGCAATATTTACAATATTTCTTTATAAAAATATGCCGATATAACGTAGTGACGAGGCGTTCCTAAAAGTGGGAAGCAAATATTCGTCAACTCGACAAAAAGGAGGAGCGATATTACCGTGTAATTATTCCACGCTTGAGAACTGTTCAAAGTCATCCTTATAGTCGAGGTATATGATTATCGCAACTCGTAAGCCACGATTTATTTCAGTGTTCGCGTATGAACATACATTCGAATAGTTCAGTTAACTGCACTAACTGGTGTTCATCCTACATAATAATATGTTGTATTTAGCAACCGTACTCTGTTTAATATATAAAGTACCTATATAGGTACTAAGCGTATATAGGTCAAAATCAAACGCGATAAAATATTCACAGGTTCGATTCCCACTGTACAGTGTGCGTCGTAATACATAACCGTAAATGCATTTATACTGAACTAAATGTGTTGTAAATACATAACTGGTAAACTACATTACAATATATTATTATACATTATAAAATATAGTGTATCTATTGATATAACGGTATACATTATACGCCAGCTACTTTATATCATTACGATTGATGGTGATTGATATAAAATCAAAATATACCTACTTTTAACACTGCGATAATTGTTCAGTATAATCGTATATATCATGTATTTATTTATAATGTATGGAGTATCTGCTTGTTATTCATTCCACTTCATGAAACAGAATGTTATTATTTACACGACAAGTAATTACATAATGTAGCCATATGGGTAACTTTTCACGACTTTTTAGTAACACATGGAATTTGTTCTATATTGCTGTAGCACAACATCTCCATAAGACGCAGAACAAAACAGCATAATATAAAATTGATTCGATTCACAATTATTTCGAATATTAATTACAAGATATGAACTAAAAATACTGCTGCAGGTTATCATGATGCTAATTGAAATTGTTATTGTGTTGTGGTGGTGCGCTTGACTGCTGTACTTGTAGAGAATAATATTATAGTAGTACTCGTTTATTATAGTCGATAATATTATAAGGGAAATGTCTCAATGTCTCATACTACTCTCATATTATATAATTTGTAGGTTTGTGATTTATCTATGATCATTAATATAACTATATTCGTATAGTCATGTTATAACGTATATTTTACTATTAAATTTATTCATTATTTTTAAATTAAAATTTATAAATAACAAAATATTGATTTTTTTAATTTTAATTTAGTATTACAATTAGATTTGACATAATTAAAATATTACATTTAAATTTACAAGGTTATGACATAAGTAATTGGAAAATATAAATGATATAGAGTGCGAAAAAAGAAATGATAAAATAGGATGTATAATTTTTTTGTTAGTTGACGATTGAAGAATAGAATATATTGTATATTGAAGGGTTCAAGGGATGTTGGAACATTTAAAAATATACAATAAGTGAATAAATGGTAGTGATAATTTGGCAGTTACAGCCTACAGATGAGATGGTATATGTCACAAAAAAGGTTGTCGTGGATTTTGTAAAGAAAAGTGAAAAGCAGATTAAAACATTAAAAAAAAATATTGACGTTAAAATGATAAAATATTTATTAAACTCAATAATTGTATTAAACTATCTATAATAGGTAAGTAATCAAGTAAAAGAACTTAGTTGCAAGAATTAGTGATTTATTAATACAGAATGCAAAATAAATCATGAGAAAATTAATTAATGTAGAAAAAAATATCTTATTTTTTATTAAAGAATTGTAAAAAAAAATCAATATAAGGTGAATCTATTGCATAAGTGTATCTACAAACTACACATTTAACAACTAATGTTATTTGTATTGCCAATTGGATTGTCTTATATAATATTTTTAATATTAACTGTGATTTTACTATCGCTGTGCTATGTGCATGCAGACTCGATTGACTATCAAAACTTAAAATTACAACTCCTCTTTCCTGCAACCAAGCTGCTGTCTATAGACTTTTCAGGCTAATTTGGAAATAGTCCAAAAGAAACTCGTTGTTATTATCGTAACTCTTTGGACGTATTAGAGTTAACATTAACCAATAAACAATGACTTCAAAAACGAAATAAATAAAATATATAAAACCACCTATTATTAGCGGCGTCCAAGCGATTTTTATTATCGATTCCCCAGTGGATGAGGGAAGCTAGTGGAAGAAGAAAACACTTCAGTTGGCCTAGCCCCAAAAGTGGACGGTATTGTGACATTTTGAACTTGTTAAGCGACTTTTTCGTTTTCCTATTTTATATTTTTCTTCATTTTACGAGTCATGTGACAGCGACTTTTCGACGTGACTAAAATGCCGTTGACAGCTGTGTGACTAAGAGAGTAAGAAATAGAAAGTTCAAGGGTGTTAGATATAGGCAAGTGAGATAGAAGTATGGAATAAAAGAGAAACAACTATAAAAGTTGTTGGTAAAATGACAGTAACGACGGTCAAAGCGGAAGGAAATTCAATCGAATGATATGACTCAGGCTGACAGTTTTTGTTGAGTACAATATAAATGTAATAGTATTATAGTCGTGTACAACTATTAATTTAAAACTGAAGTCCATATATAAGCTAATTATAGTTGATTTTATAAAAACTTAATAAGTATTTTAGTCTCTTATTAATTTTAGTTTTAATTAGATCATGTTACGATGTAACTCTATTTGTTATTTAAGTTGAAAAATGTGTTAAGAAATACAAAAATAATAATACCTACAATACATTTATACTCAGAAATAATGACTTATTTACAAACATATTTAATTATTTCAAAATGTAGAACATATGAAAAACTACAACATTTTTTATTGAATACATTAATTATTATTATCGAAAATTTATCAATTATATAATTGGCTTTTTTTTAAAAAAGATATATCAAGTACAATATTGTGAATATATTATAGTGATTAAATAATAGATAATATACTTCGAGTAGAAAATTTTCAAGTCCCTATAAATAAATAATTTTTTTTTAATTACAATACAGTGATTAAAATCGTTATTTTCTTTAAATATTCAATTTTTTTGAAATTAGAACTTAAAACGCTTATGAAGAAGATTATGATTATGAATTTTTTGTATTTTATAATTTTAAACTTTTAAATATATAAATCAATTTTTTAAATTAAATTTCCTAAGTTTGTATATTTTATATGAATTATGGGCATATCATATAAGTGACTCTGTGTCTATGTAAACTATGTAAGAAGGTGAATAATTTATTTAATTCACAAAATCAGAACGTGGGCATATGGCTTTATATATTTTAAAATACATGCCATAGTTTCTATTATGTATACGTTTATTGTTTAAATAAGCTAAAAGACTAACATAAATCCTATAGGCCATTAAAAATATTGGTTGGGAACGAATTGTTGATAATATGATATGACTATGTTATGGTATTTTACGAATACTTTATGGTACTACACTATTATTGGAGCAGTACTTTTTACTTCATAAATTAATTAAAATATCGACTACGATTTTAAAATTACTGATATAAGCATATCAAAAAATATTAATTATTTTGTATAGAATATTATAATATGAAAAATTTTGAGAATGTTTTTTGTAGAAAAATAAGTCTAGGGTAGCTAGGTTGTTCATATTTATTTAATAAACTCCATTTTAAATTATAATATATAATTATAAATATTTATTTTTATTTATGTTGGGTATTTTTTTTAATTATCTTATATATTGACTACATAATACATATAGGCTATTAGTTGTCTAATTTATGTAAAGTACATTTTTTTTATGTACAATTATGTATTTTAAAATATTATATTTCACTGCATATATTTTTTTTTATGTGTTTAGGGTTTAGTTCATGTATCCAGGGTGTTTGATATGTTGGTACATATTTTTAGTATATTATTATTACTATATAAAATCGTAAAACCGTATTCAATGGATTTATTTAAATGTAAGATAAAAAAATGTTTTGTTAATTTACTTTGTAATTTTGTTTTTTGTATTTTTAATTTAAATATCACCTTTGGGTGGACAGTATTTTTATACTTAATACAAGAATTTTCTTCTATTTTTTTTTCAATATACATATTGTATTTATGTTTTGAATCCTAAATTGGTAATATTATAATGAATATAAAATCAAACATTTGAGATGTTACATTTAAACGAATTCGTGTTATTAATTATCATTTTACAAGTTAACTTATTGTATAAGTAATATTTCGGATAGAAATTCAAGGATATTTTTTACAGAACTCATTTATCTGCTATATTAAGCTATAATTACTAGAATTTTCGTAGTAATATTTTAAGCATAAATCGAATTTGTTTTTCTTATTGTTGCTGGTACTTTCATCATGTAATGTACGTTGAATGTAATTTCACATCATGTCATTCTTTGATATACTCTCAAGGGATTATGTCAATGGATAATGTACGTATACTTATGTACTGTAAAAATCTGTTGAACGCCGAATTATTTGTTGTTGTATATTTCAAGCCGAGCCCATCCACGCACTATTAAAAAAGCTTTTGTCTTTTCGATTATAATTAGAGAGACTGCAAACTATTCGTTTGCGGCTGTGCATGTATAATTTATTTTCCTACGTTGATGTTGTGTTTTTATTTTTTATATTTTTACTTATACGTTTAGCCTCAAGCCAATGCACACTCTCTCGATGGGTCCATTATGTTAATTTTCTATATTGTGTACTAGCAAGAAAGAGAGAGATATAGTGAGATGTAAAAAGAACCTATGAAGGGAGTGGTCGTGTCATAAATTTAAAAAAATCTTATCTGTTCGTGATGTGCGTGGGCTCCCGTTGAGCCCAGAGAAAAAAAAATGACTGGACTAAAGTAATGTTGACTGGTTACCGGAGTGTTTGAGTATATTATATGAATATTCAAATGTTGTAATTGTACGTCATTATCGAATTTTTATAATCTCTATTATTTATTTTATAATAAATAAATGTATGCTTTTTTTTTTAAATATTAAAATAATTATAGTTCAGTTTTGTATATCTATAAATTACTGCTATGATGTTTGTATATACTAATTTTAATGTACATTTTGTAAATGTTAACTTAATTATAATAATATAAGAAAAGTATAAGTTTAAATAAAAATTAACTTAGAGTTTTTAAATATTGAAAAAAAAATTATTGCAGTCATTCATCTTTCAGTGATTTAATTTTACATATATTCAAATCATAATTTATTTAATTAACATATTATACCTTTATGATATTAGGTTATACTTTCATTTTTTTCCCCAAATGCTCATGGTAAACATATTTTTTACTGATTATTGCACTGCATATAGGTATTAAAAATATGTCAAATATTGTATAGTTTTTATTACGATTTGTTTATACTCAAAATGTCATTGTTAGTTTTATATTCGACTATTAGATGCTTTGATTTCCATGTGTATATACTATATTTTATATAACATACATTATATTTAGAGCGGAGCTATGAATGTATTGATTTTACAATGATGTGTTTTTTTTTGTGTGTATCCACACGATAAGCATTTTAAAAAAGCTTTGTATTTGAACTTAGAGAGTGGTTTTAGATACCGAATTGGTTATAGTCAGACTTTATTGGGGGTCAAAATTAAAAATCCTCAATACTTTTTTTATATAATCGGAAAAAAGAAACAAAAAGTTGAGATAAAATAGGAATTTTTACGAAATCCAATATTATTATTAAAACAATTGTTTAGTAACCATGGTTACATTAAAATTTTTACATATATTATTAATTATACAGAATGAGATTTTAAAGATATGTAGATATTACATAACTGGCTACTTATGTATACTACGAACTTATTCACTGTTTAATAGTAAGGAGGTATTGATTAAAAAGTTAATAATAATAATAATTTAACAATATGGTATAAATATATTTTATTTTAGCTATGTTAAAAAAAAAATAGCATGAAATATAGTTAGGTAGTGGCTAACAGATCGCTTTTACTCAAAATTGTTTGTCGTGTACAATAATATATTATTGAATTCAAATTTAACATATCCATAATAATGAACTATTCGACACCTAAGGTACAGCAGAGCAGTACTCAATTGCCTACCTTTTAAAAAAAAATATTACAACAATTTATGAAGCATCTTTCATGCAATTTTCAAGTTTTGAGACCGTGCAAAATTGTTTTGACGACATTTATTTTATAGCAAAAAATCGATAGTGATAATACTATATTCAATAATATGACGTACAGGTATAGCACAAAAATAGTAAAGATGCCAAAGAAAAATAATTATAAATTATGAAAATTTTAAAATATTTTGAAGATTATACCACATATGATCAATTTTTTTTTTAATTTTGGTATTAATAATGTGTGAAGAATAAAATTAATTAATTTTTCAAGATTTTTGACCGAGCGAAACTTTTTATAGGAATTTATAAAAAAAAATAATATTTTAAATATCTATAAATAGCTCAAAAAGATTAAATATTTTTAAATTAATCAGTAATAACATATGGGTATACATATTAATATTTCTTTTTTTAGATCATAAAAATGAGCTGGTAAACAGTATGCAATGTAAAAATGTCAGTAACGTACAATTAAGAACGATATCGAAGGAAATTTCATTTGATAAGCAATTATCGATAATTATATGAGTTCATTATGAAACCACAACGCAATCCCTTAATCCTAGTCAATCTTTCTGTATTTAGATATAAGTTAACAATATTAAAATATTATTTAATAAAATACGCCTATATAGTTCAAATGGTGATATTCATGGGAGGACACATGGCATATAATAAAAAGTATTAGCGTGTGTATTTTATTTGTGTATTAAGTGATTCACAAAGTATTCTTACTCTTTATATATTTTTTTCAATAGCGCAATTATTTAAAATCTGATTTTTGGAATTTTTAAATAAACTTTTTAAAGAATGATCATACTTTTTCCATTTTTTGAGATGTTTTGTACTATTTAAGGAGTGTTTGTGTGGATTCAAATTTCTGTTTTTAAAATGAGAGCATGAGATCTTCATTTTCTACAATAAATTTTTTAATAAATAATTTTTCTGAAAATGTTGACTATCAGAATTTAAATTTGCACCAGTAATGTTTGTATTTCTTAACTTTGTTGAACAAGAATAATAGGTCTATGATAATGAATTTGGAAATTATGGGAGTTATGTTGATTTGGAAAATGCTAGTTATAAATAATTTATAAAAATGGTCCAATTAAAATAAACACTAGATCCAAAAGGTATTATACCTATTTTATATTTTTGTAAAACAAATTTTAAGAACTATTATCCTTAGTTTAAAAATTTAAAAAACTTAGAAACTACTAGATTAAATGTTGAATTAGGTACCTACATAAACATTTTCAAATAAATTATCCATTTAATAATTTACAGTAAAGAAATGGGGTTTTCATTTTAAGTACAGAAATTTGAATCTTCATAGACATTCCTTATAAGTAATACTTAAAATTTAAGAATTTAAAAACATGGTTTTTGAGTATGTTTTAAAATCCTATAAATTAATTATTAATTGGAAGTGAACATATTTGGTGAACACTATATAATAAATACAAGGTAGGAATATTTTATATATTTATATACTATACCATCATATGTGTGTACAGAGCTACAGCAGTTATCTGAAGACCATGATATAAACATATTATTGTTATAATAGTTTGTCGATTTACTTTTCAGTTTTCCTACCTACATCATTTCTAGTACTGTTCGCTATACTTTTAATCACATTTCAATTGCCTTTTCAGCTTGAATAATTCGCGGCCATTGTTACGTCGTGACTTTTAGTAGTCGTGAATCGTGATTGTTATTTTTCTAATACCACTATGTAAAAAGTATAAATTTAAATAATTTGCATAGTACACAGTATTGGATTCAAAATGATGGTTTACTGTTGTTGTAAAAATCTCAGTTATTATAGTAAAATGTCCTAAATATTAAATTTAAAAAAATCTAAATCCTTACAAACCAATATTTCAAACATAGGTCTACTATAATGCTATAAAACCACGTATAGAAAATCATAAAGCAGTTTATTTATTTTTGATTGTATTGTTTATTAATTTTTAATACATTTTAATTAAGTATATTATTGCAGATATAGAGTAATTATTTAGTATAGGTAAAAGTTTATTGATAGTTAAAATATTTTTATAATTTAAATTAATTTTAGTAAAATTAGCATAATAAATCATAACAATTCTACAATAAGTATAATAAAATTAATTTGGTAGGATTTTTGCCAAATTCTATTTATATACATTAGGTACGTATATATACGAGTATAAATAATAGTAAAACATATACGATTTAATTTAAAAATATAATATACAAAAAATTATAATATTATTTTAAAGTTTGAATGAAACAATTATTTATTAAACGTTTTATATAAATTACTCTGTGTAAAGTTGCATTTGTTGATTAAGATTTAAGATGTTTGAGTTTTAAAGTCATTATGTCTTAATGTTTCATAAAACGAATTATGTTAAATTATATTTGGTAAAAATTCAAGGTTTTTTATACATTTTTTCATTAACTTAAAATAGACAATTACTGATGAGATCTTGAAAGTATTGTGTGCCAATTTGGTTGTAATTTAATTTCGTTTTGGTTGGTCAATAATTTGGCTAGATATTTTGAATTATACATTTTTATCAAAGAATATTAGAATAAACAGAAAAAATAATTAAACTATTTTAACCATTGTATAATATTATAATCAATATTTAAAAAAATATAAATTAATAAAATAATAAATTAAAATTATTATCTATTAAACAATTTTAGCGTAATACTTGTGACTTCCGTAAATGGAATTATTTACTGATAGCATGTAATTATTTAATACTATTTAAAAGCAATATATTATTTAGTATTTGTATAAGGTTAATATATGTTTTGAAATAATAACTTAAACTATATTTTAATTACAATTTCTTTATATTGTTTTATTACTACAGTAGGTAAATAGTAAATAGGTGCATGAATGTTTTTATTTATTAATTACAATAAGTTAATTTATTGTTTGTTATCGTATAATGATTGATTCACAATTAAGTATAGATTGTGTATTCTATATAAGTACTTCATAATTTGTGGTCTTCTAAATTTAGAACAAAATTTAATTTAATTACATTTATTATTGTATATTGTAGACAGTATTACTGACAATTGTAGACAAACATCATGTTAAAGTATATCTATAATATAATATAAAAAAAAAAAATCGCAATAACTTATAAAATAAAGTCATTAGTTGTTACTATATATTTCTATTATATTTGTCTAAATTCTAAAATCACTATGTGTGTTGATAAATGTAATATATAAGATACTACATTATAACTAATATTATACAGTATGTACTCTTTTTTAAGTCAAAATAGATTTCTCTAAAACAAATGTTTGAAATGTGCTCCGAAAATATCACTGAAAAAAATATAAATAAAAAATGTATTAATGGTGTTGTTTTTGTTCCGCAGTCCGGCACATGACGTTATGTATTTTGGCTCTAACGGCGGGGAGTCGCGAGGGAGAGAAGCGGGTCATGCAAAATGTTGTTCGCGCCAGTCCTTTGTAGCTGGGCAACTGGCTTACGGCCAAATCGTCGCTTTTTGCCAAAAATCATTGACTAATGAACGCCAATGAATTCCTCTTGGAAATTAAAAAACAATAACAGTAATATTGTCGTCACTAGGTGCTCACTATTATATCGATCAGTCGCTTATTTGAAATATTTTCTCTTCACAATCGTTTCGTTTTGTTATTACCATTGTTAATTATTATTTATTTTATTAAGGTGTGGTACACGCGCCGAAGGTTTGTCGAGGCTATTTGACGACAACACCACGCACCATGCATGTGGGATGTCATTTTTACAACGTAATATTGTACACATATACTTATACACACTTAGCGTACGCGCACACCACACATAATATCAGATATTATAATAGGTAAACATAATATTATAATAATATGTTTTGAATTTTAATAAAATAATAATAGTATTTAACAAAAGTCTCACTCATAAATCGTACAACAAAGATTTAAAAACATTCAATAAAGGTAAAATGATAATGTAATACCAAAAAAAGGATTTGACAAAAACACTCTGCAAAGGACATTAAAAATGTTCTATTGTGTTGCCAAAGAGTAGGTACCTAAACCTTTTTGTTGATATTATATAGTATTGTGTTGGAACTATTAAGTGAAATAAAATTAAAAAAAGGTTTTTTTGTAGAAAAAAATATTACAGTTTAATATTTTCTACAACGAGTTCAAACGTCATTATTATTACTGTATTATTTACCATTCAACATCAAAGGACTGAAGCTAAACTTTTTTCAATTGTTTATTGTTTTTATTTAATATTTTAATATTCTATGCATTTTGCTATAATATATGTATAGGTACAGTACTATGCATTATCTGATAAACGAGCATTGTTAGTACAAATATATTATATCCGTTTTTTTGTAACTTTTGTTTGAGTTGGGTACTTTATTACAAAAAGTTAAAATTAATGTTCTCTTGTCAAATGTTGTGATATCTAAAGAATGTAATTTCCTGAAACTGTGTTTAATTGGAATGTATTTTTACAGCGGAATAATTTGGAATTTCGGAACGTATATATCCTGGAATTGTAACAAGTATCAAAAAAGAACAAAGAACAATTTATTTTAGTTTTTACAATACTACTTTAAACCTAAATTTATATCATGAAGTTCATAAATCATAAACAATATTATGAAACACTGTTGTGAATAAAAATATGTTTTGTTATCTCTATGGCATAAAAATACATTTTTTTTTTTTTGTTGGAATAGATATCATTATTTAATAATTTTTAAATAAAGGTGAACTTCAATGCTCGTAAGCAGAATATTTAATTTAGTATAAATTCATTGTATTTATGGACAACTGTATAGATAAATGTTAAGTTTTGAAAACGTAAGTAATATTTTTAAATGTGTACAAATAATATTTGACAAAATGGTTTGGAAAGCTTTATAGAAATCGAAAATATATGAAAACTTTGACATGGTTTATCACATGTAGATTTAATTATATAAAATTATATTTTTTTTTTGTGAGCTTTTATTCATTATATGAACAGTCAGTGTATTATTTTGTGTTCATTAAGTACAAAATACTAAAATTTAGCTGTAATCTTATACGTATATTAAATGAGTACAAAACTACAATTAATATTATACAACATAATATTTTGTTTGGACACACATAGTCTTACACAATTACAGTTTTTTCACATATGTATTTTTTCTAAATTGTGTCATTGCTGCCAAAGTACTAACTTCAGGATCAACGTACGGTAGCGATTTTAATATATATATATATGTATAAAAATATTACCAAGTTTTATTTGTAGCCTAACTAAAATTTTTGTTTTGGCAAATAATTCTTGAACTCTTTGAAAATGTATTTCCTCTAATTTTTGGAGTTTTGCGATGATTTGGGTATATATTAATAAATATTATTGATGATCAAATATTATTGTGTGAACTGTTGATACATTTTGTACTCAAAAATATATTTTGTTTATTTGAAATTTAACAAGCGGAATTTTTTATTTCTTTCTATATATAGGTGATAATAATCTTAATAAACATAATATTATAATAGTATAATTTTACATAATTTTAAATCCAAATTAAAAACGTACGGATTATGAACTTATGAATAAGCAAAATGAAATAAAGGTGTTAGTTGGCAAAAACACGTGGCGTATACATTTTAAATGATGTATAGTCTTCTACAAAATTTATTTAAGATTCAGGTCAAGCACTCGGTGTGTTAGAATTCTTAGTGTTATCTTGTTATTGTTGATACGGTACTTAAAAACATAAAAATAAAAACATATTTTGGCTAGTTAAATTTGCTAGTCAATAAAATGTTAACGCAACATTTATAATTATTATCTTATATAAAACACTTATAAATATTCAACTATATCGTTAGTAAAAAAAATTGAGTTCAATTTTAAACTTTGGACATTATTTAGTACCTGATATAATCGTGTGTTTGCTTAATAATTTGTATGATTTTAGATTCTGAGTGAAATGTTGAACTTAATAGTTTTACAACGATGTATGTATGTTTTTCTACATTTTTTTCTATGTTAAAATTAAAAATGAATATAACTATAGAAACTTGAAATTTTTGCCAAATATATATAAATGTTATTTTATGAACTTAAAAAAACTTTCAAAATATTTACATAATATAATGATAATTTATTGATAATTTATCCTTCAATGATCTTCCACAAATAATGACATTTTAAAAATATTTATATTTATTTTAAAAGTATTGATAGGTAAAAATTTTTATTTTTGAGCAAGAACCTGCAAATTTTATACAAGATCTAATATAAGTTATCTTTATAATAATTTGTAAATATTGGAATGCATCGTAGGCACAAATTTTTATAGACATTTTAAGTTTAAATTTTTAACAATAATTATAACTAAAATTATTTTTTTGTGAAAATATTATTTATAGGGAATTTTCATCACTATGATTAATTCTTATATGTTTATTAGCTATTAAATAAATATTCAAATATTTATGTTAATTGTATGCTATAAAGTCCAATGAAGGGCACTGACTCTAGCGTTGTCAAACGTTTTTTTTTTTTCTTTTTTTTTTTTTTAAATCATTTACGATTATTACCAAAATAGTTAAAACATAATATAATAATGTAATACCAACTCATATTATTAAATTTTTACATAACACAAGATATTATTAAATGTTGTCCCGCGTGTTATCGTTCAAAGTTTCACACCTACTTGGTTAGTTGTTAAAATGTTTGACCAACCTCACGGACAAAATACAAATTCTACCTAAACGTATAAATATTATAGTATTTATTTACCGATGTGAGTTTTTTAATACATTTAAATGGTGTTAGGTAGTCCAATGGCTTCAAACATATTAAGAAATAATTAAACCTACCGTGTTTTTTGAGCAGTGTTCGTTTTAGGACGCTCAATAGTCAATATCTGCTCTATATTTATAGAAGTATTTTTGAATTCTAAAATCATATATATAATCTAATCATGAAGGAACCATTACATAGCGTTCATAATACAAACAATTTTCTCGTAGAAGAGGCGTTTAAGGTAGGTATTGTAATACATTTAAGATCAAAATTATTTGGTAACGTTTTTCGAATAATTAACATCGTTTTAAGCTATTATAATTGGGAATCAAATAAATATAAATTAATAACTATGTATCAATTTTTATATTTCATTACTTTTTCAAAGTTCGTGTATTATAATGTGTATGAAAAAATACGTGTTCCTATGAATAATTAATCTTCATAGTGATGGAATCTTGACAGAAATGTATTATAATTTATTAATTAAATAAATAATATAATATAAGATACCTATAAGTGTGTTTTACGAGTATATTTCATGACGAGAAAAATATATTATGTGCTCAATAAATGGTGGGTATAATAAAAAATAATCTGACTACGATTTGCAGTGGCTCAATAGGAAAATTTCCTTATCGTGAATTAGAGGATGTTGCTAAATTATAATTTTTTTCTAATATAACCATAAAATCAATAATATACTCGTATATATATATATTTTATAAATGTATAAAAATTAATAATTTTGTAAGGGATCTATATTGTGTAATACGCGAGTTCAATTTAAATAAATCAGAGCCTCAAATGCGCGTTACCTGGGATTTAAGGGTGTTCATACATACATATATTTATATATACAGTAAATGGAAGTTGTTGCCCAAAGGACCTCTAAATCCGAACGAATGAACATGTTTATAACACTCAAGCAAATTGAACATATACCTATAGACGAAACAATAAAAATAATTATTAACCATCTAATAATACACGTACATATAATATTTATAAATATATATATATATATATGTATAAGTACATATTATTATTATATTAGGTGCACGAGGCACTGAGGCAGTGGCGTCCGGTCAGAGCGCTTTTAAATCAGCCACGCGCTTTCGCGCCAAGACCTTGGCTGATCGCCACCGGGCCCGCGATCGTACCTCGTGCAACGTCGTTGCGCACCGAAACGGAGCGTAGCCGGCCGGGTGCACGTGCTGTCGACGGCGGTGTACAGTAATATTATTATAACAATATCCGACGACGGTCCAACGCGCGTGCAACTAAGTGCATACTATACTACTGCAGTGTGCAATTTATAAATAATACCAAATTCGAGAGTATTGCGCAGAAAGCACTCCACGCGCGGGCGTATTTCGGTGTAATATTGTTTATGTATATTATCGCACAATAGTCTTGACTGGGATTCAGTGCGTTCCATCCCACCGCCAGATTTAAGCGTACATGAAATACTAGTCTAAAGGTTTTCAGAGGTTTTCGGAACGTAGATAAATCCGTGTCCCGTATATATACTGGATTTTCAAGCATATTATGATATTAAACGATTAAATTATATAATCTTAGGCATAGTAGTATCATAGTAGTATATATATATACTATAACTATTTAAGTATAACGATGTAGCGAGAATTTTTTTTTATGGATAGGGGGAACGGCGTTTTATTAATAAGAGGTTGTTATTTTTACCAGGTTGGGAAACACTCGTCTAATGTCCGTGCCATACGATTGTATGAGCATTTTAATGTTTTGTTATGTACTTAATAAAACACATATTTTATTGTAGTTAAACGAAATATTTGTTTTGGTGTTTAAAATATTTTAATTATATTATATTTTATTCGTGTAGGTTAATGAAAACAAAATGCTATTTACGAATCATAAAAAGTCAAGTTCGACTGTTTATATAATACCATATATAGTAATTCCTAAGTTAAACTGTAAGCAGTTAATAATGTTAATATTAGTCACAACTTACAAGTAAAGCATTAACACAATGAATAAAAAGTGATTGACAAATATGTATTTTCCAAACTAATTAACTGTTGAAAAAGTCGAACTTCAGTTAATTTTATTTTCTATTAATAAAGCAAGATGAATGTTTCTTGATACGTACTAATATCACACTAATACACTTATCTAATATTTATACATATTTCGTACAGAAAACTATGATAACAATTATTTCTCATTTATATCCTATCAGGGATAAAGATATTAATTTAAAAATGCTAACCCTTATTTAAGCATCTACTTATTATACAACTTGCAACATTGCAATTATAGATAATATTATAATACGTAATCGAATTAAAAATTAATTTATTCTATTAATTCATGACCGCCATGTAGTTTATATTCTTTCTGTGAATAAAACATTAACTATAAAGCAATAAATATAATTTCAAAATGTATTCGTTCAATTTTTTTTATTGCCTTTATTAAACGGTAGTGTAAACTATTAAATGATTTGCATAATCTATATTGTGTAGGTATTGATATTAGTTAGTAGTAAGTAGTTGATATGTGATTATCTAAACAAGTTTTCATATATTAATAAACATAATATATAGATTTCACTTTATCCCAGATATCACAGTGACAAATATTTGTTGTTTACACAATATATTTATGCGGCTTGACAACGATGATATATTTTTAGGAACTCGAATTGAGAATAATATAGTGCTTGAGTAATAATACAAAATATGATATTGAAGTCGGTATATTATTTCACATTTTACATTAAAAAAGAAAAAAAAGAAATTATATTTATTAATTACTAATTATCAGATAGTGTGATGTTAACATATGACTTACAATTTTATAAGTTGTCAATTTTTTTAAATTTTATAATGGAGACAAAATACGTATACGCATCTAGTATACTATTGAATAATAATAGATAACTATACTGACAATTATGTATCAAAACTGTAGTATTGTTTACCTGTAGTAAATTAGTCATGGAGCATTGACATTCGTTAAGCCACAAATGAAAATTACACTTTAGAAAACGACTATTTATTTTTTATGTATAATAAATAGTTTTTATATTATGATAGTGTCAATGTTTACGCGACACTTCTTCGATGCATAAAATGAAATTCAAAAAAAAAAAAATGATATTATCGTATACTGGTTATTGGTAGGTAATATATTATGCAGACGTGGCGTGAGGTTTAATCAGCAACAATATTGCTATTTTCGTGTCTGAAAATAAAACCAAATCGCGAAGAAAAATATGTGAACAACAGAACGTTTTACTGTGGATAGAAAAATCCTTACTACGTGACCGTGCACGCACCTATACTAGAAAGGGACCAACTCATTTCTAATATTTATTATTATTATTTTTCTGATATAACGTACCTACCCATAAAATAATAGAGTGTAAAATATAATATTATGGTCTCGGTGTGAACGATACGACCTCCACGGAGTGCGGCGAATTGGGTTGTCCTCGATTTCGTTTTCGTTGAGAAAACATTACACGCGTGCAAATAGGTAGGTATATATCACGATAGTATAATACAGGGTGTAACAAAATGTTTTGATATTGATAATATCTGTGCGGTTACGATCAAAAACGTGCTGCTGTTATTGACATTTTAGATTCTGAACGGATTCTGAAATGTTTTTGGTTTTATAAAAATTTTATGTGTTTTATATTTTGAACAGAGCAATAAACGTATTGGTTTTACAATGATGGTATAAGATTTTTTGTGCGTCTAAAGATATATTTTATGTTAGAAAAATTGCCTAGGTCTAAAACTTTGAGGGCGATTATTGGTTATTACATCGGTTAAATACGTGTATATTGTTTGATGAGTGAATTTAAAACCCATTAAAAATACAAGTAATATAATAATTTAATTTATAGTTAATACAATAACTAAATGTTTAGAATGATTTAGACAATAATTATTATTATTTTCACTGTATATTTTTATAACCAAATAGTTATAAATATATTTTAAATAAAAACACTTCAGAATAAAAGTATAGCTTAAATAAAATAAGCTTTTTAATCGCAATTGTAATAATAAGTATTTAATTGAGTTTGTTATTAGCTGTATCTAATTCTAGTAAATTAAATAAGATATTGTATTTAATAAATAGCTTTTATTGAACAAAATATGTTATGATTATTTTAATAAAAATGTACTTAATAGAAATACTATTAACTGAATAAAGTATTATAAACAGATAGACAAAAAAATATAGATAAAAATTGAACACAAACTATGTACTTCTAGCTTTTAATTATTTAAAAATTTAAATCAGTTTGAATTGACATTATGCTTAAATCAAAAGCACGTGATTATACAGTTAGTATATACACTATGCAATGCCATTGATACTATAAAAATAAATTAAATATATCAAATTACATAATCAGTATATTAAAGCTTTAATTATAACGACTTATAAGTTTAATCATCTTTGTTCAAACATAATATTTAATAATCATTTTGCCATGATAAAAAGAGTTATAATGAATTATATGGTATTATGAATTAATAACTATGATATAATAAATAAATCTAATCGTATGTATTATGCTATTATGTAGTAGTAACTAGTAAGTAATATATTATTATATTAACAGTTATTAAATATAATTCATGCCTTAAATACAAAATCGATATCTATACAGGCAAAATGATTAACGTTGCTGCTTGGAAGTCAGAGCTAGTTATATTCAGGATACATTTTGTTTTTAATAGGTATGAGTATTGCCGTATTGAATAGAGACCGTCAATAGTTATTTGAGAATAGACTAAAAATGATGTGATTTTAATTTATTTTTCAGGATTTTTGATAATAATTTGATCTAATTAATTTATATTATTAAATAAATAATAGTATAGGTATTTAATTTAATTTATGTAACTATACCAATTGTAGTGATAGATATGGATAGACGAACGTCGGACACAGATTAAAGGAGTTTAATTTTAAGTTGTTTTTACATAGTGTAAAATTAATACTCTACGTATAATATTATTTTAACAAGAGCAAATAAACAAAGTAACTGGTAAGTTTAATTTCGCACATAAATGAAAAAGAATGTTGGCAGTGAGAGAGTGCAGGATGTTAAATAAACCAATGGTTAAAAAATAAGTCATAATTATCAACGCATGTAGTGTAACTCTGAATAATTATGAATTTGTCCATTTAAAAGAGATATATTGTCTATAAAATGATTAATGATATTGCAATTTGTGTATTTTTAATTTATATATGAGTCAAAAACTGTTTTTTTCACTGAAAGTACGTATAATAATATTGAAAATGCAATTTTATTTTTTCCTTGTTTTTCCTATTGATTTTAGGAAGCAAGACGAGTGTGACTGGAGATCGTTAATTTACGATCAGCATAATGTATTTTTCAGAGCAGTGGCATGGAAATTATTTTCCGGTGCGTAATTTTTCATCGGCCGTTTTCTTTGTCGCATATCCAAAAATACACATGCATGCATTCTGCTGTATAAATAATAAATTCCTTCGTTTTATTGACCATAAATTTAACAGTGTTTCCGAAATGAAAATTTAGTACAAAACTATTCATCCGTTTCGTTTAGAAAATGTATTTCGTTTACTGCCAAAGAGCCCTAAATATTAATCGTTCTATTCATGTTTCGTTCATTTGATGCATAATAATCAAAAATACTTGATGCGTAGCAATAAAATCACATACTCCTGTTTATGAATAAAATTATTGTTGATGTTATAAACAAATTTAAATCCCATACCAAATATCAAGCCTGAAAATTCAAATTTATATATACAAAATATTGTTATCAGCGCAATAGCATGTTATATATTATTATATATTTATTTGATTGCACACCTGTATTGACTTATTATAGGTAAAAACTGCGAAAAAAATTGTGTTTTTCTAAAAATTTACTAAAAAAATAGTATATTTTGACATATATGCGTATAATAAATTGAAGGATTAAAAACATCGTGTTGGCTGTTATCTCAAGTTTTTATTAATTAAAAACAATTCAAGGACATGTATAAAAAAATAAAACAACATATTTATATAGAAGTATAAAAAACAATCGAGATGACCATTAAATAATGTAACGCCTGTCACAGTGTCACAATATTATATTATATTCATCTTGGATTTGAATTGTAATTCATTAGGTCTTTCGTACCTACGAAATATGAGTTGGCATGAATATTTATTTATATTTTACTAGTAAATAATAACCGAAAAGACGAAAATGTGTGTAAATGGGCTTTTTCTCTTGAAACTGGGTTAATAGAATTGAAAATTTTCCATTTTATTAATGTTACTATTATTATTTCAGAAACAAGCGAACATAATACATAAAACATGTAAAAAGTATTAGTGGCTCGTTTCAAAGGGGAAAATTACAGGAAGTACACTAACGTTACAAAGTATGAGTAAAATGTTAACACTAGTTAAAAAAAACCCCACCTTTTATAATATTATTTTATGTCTATTACATATGACGTGTACATTTAATGAACAATGACACAATGTACATTGTATTCATTGAACATAGTACTCGTTTTGTGACAATTAATCGATTTATAACTTTGATTATATTATTATGAATTATGATTAGTTGCGTAACCAAGAATTTTCCTGGCGGGGGGGGGGGGCATTATAATTTTTTAGTAGAAAACTGTAAATTGTTTTATATATATATATTAAAAAACTCTATTAAGAACACAATTATTTATAATATTATAATTAGAAAAATAAGGCATTGTGGGCCTACTCCCCTTAATTACGCCTCTGATTATGATATTACATAATATATTTATTACAAGTTAATGTTTATAGGTGATGTATTATCATATATTTATGGTACTTATATAATTTCATTTAATTTTTTGTTTTGTATTTATTTATAATTGTTTATGTTTAGTAGGTAACAAAATGAATAATATTATTATATATAATAATCAATAAGATATCTATCGCTGTAGCCTACTTGAAGTATAAGTGTTTACAGCGACAATATTATTCTATATTTTGAGGTCTGTACGTTAGATATGAATCCCGTTAGAAAGTTATCATAATTACTTCTTTCTTTAATGTTGATATTTACGGAGAAATTGTAAGAATTGTAAACACTAGGTACATATTATAATTTAAAATAAAAAATAATAAAACATTGAATTGTAATATAAATGTTTATTTAAAAAATTATAGCTTCAAAATTGTTTGATTTTTAATTCAATATGTCTTGTGGCATAAATCACCGGCGAGCGTTCAATCCCTTCCCCTTTGAATTTGTTCACTTCATAAAAAGATACATTTTTTGTATATAATGTTATATTATAATATGCAAAAATATTTTTTTTTATACCACCACTTATTGAAAATGTCTGTGTATGCCACTGATGTTATAATAACACTGTATAATAAGGTTCTATTTTATTGGTGATGTACCTATACTTACGTTTATAGTAAAATGTTAAATATTCTATACTTGAGTTAGAGTACGGAGTTATATCAAACTGGTTAAGTTAGGGTATAACAGCTGCTGTTGTTCTTTGCGTTATCACGATTCATCGTTATAATCTCCATTCAAATATTTCTTTTATGAAATTCTAAATATAATAACAACTAGTTTGGAGACTTTTTATATTTATTTATTTTTATAATTTTTCATATTCTCTATTATCAAGTACCTATATATACAGTATATACCTGTATATTATGTGAGCTATATAGCTGTAGTACATGACAGTGATAGGAGTGAACTTTTATAGCCGTGGACGATATGTAAGGAACAAAACGTACACTTCGTCAACACCCCCCCCCCCCCCCCCCCCCCCAATACGAATTTTACATAAGATAGAAATTCCTTTTTCTCGTGAGCCACACATATTATTTTCTCTTTTTTTTTTAAAAATATTAATATTTATATATTACTGTGTTAATGGTTATTCGTAAGAAGTATGATGTCATAGTATAAATTATCAGTGTCTGATGGTAATTTATAACTAACTGTGCTTGCCGCTCTTAGTATTTACAAATTCTACAAACTGTTTCCTAGAACATCACAGAGGTTAGCTACATAGTACCAATTAGTATTTTAATAATATTATAGACAAAATGTTTCGATACGTTCGTTTATATTAATCCAAATTGGCGATTCGAATAAAAAAATCTTCCACCCACTGGGAAGAAAAAATTATTTTCCGCGTGTAGGATATAAAAATGTCATTTTCTAACCATTTATCTCTATGTTTCAACTGACATTAACTATTAAACGTTTAATGCAAACGTGACAACATTTATATTTTATACGAGTAATATAATTACATTAGGAATATTAATTTTTGCTGCAGTTTGGCTTCACGATAGCTCTTACTGGTAGTAAATTGAATATTTTATAATAATATTATGTCTGCAAAATTTTGATACCACTTAGGGTTAACAAGTCTGTCAAAAAAATAGATTAAAAGTTATTAAAACTTATGGTATAAATTAAAATTGTAAATAACCTTTAAACCTTATAGGATCAGTAATTTAGACAATGATTTTTTTTTAATAATTAGGTAAAATTACCTATCTATGATTGTTTTTTTCGTAATTCCCAATTAGATTTTAAAACTGTTTTTATGTTTTTAGTAACCACTCAATTAGTTGTTAGTTTATTTACCGTAATGGTTATTTAAATTATATATTTGCTATTTATTTAAATTTTTCGGAAAATCATAATATATTTTTTATGCACTGCAACAATATAACTATTATCAATGTATACAGATTAGATTATACCTAATATTGATTGCACATAGACACATAGTTATACATAATACTAATCAATGATTAAACGTTATTTCAATTGTAATTAATTTACTATCTACATAAACACGAATCTAATAATTCTTGATATTGTTAAAAATATTAATGTTAATTATGTAACACTGTAACAGTAATTTATAATATATATCTATAAATTATAATATTATATTCATACATTTATATTGTATATAGATTGTATGAATTGCATTTTATAAATATCATAAGAACATTGTAATTAACAATTAAATATTGTAGGTATCTATATACAAAATGAAAATTATATTTACATAATATTTTAATTTCAATTGAAAATTTTTCAAGTCTTACGAATAATATTAACGATGGATATTTAATTTATTATTTTAGTATGTTAATTTTTAGTTTTTTAATTTAAACCAACCTACGTATATATAATATTATATAACGATTTAAGTGCAATATTAATTTAACATTTTTTTTCTTCTAAAAAACGTCATTCGTTACTTTTTCTATTACTAATTATTTATGATTACATGATAACTGATGCAAAGATTTCGAGTTTAAGAGCTGTAATGGAGACTATATAAAATATTACACGGAAAGTTATAATTATTGTTGTTACTACGATAATATTATATAAAACATCGATTATACGATATTTAGCTATCATATTATATATTTTTTTCCCTTTAATAATCATTTGTAACATACCTAACTTCAAAATATGTAACAGATTGTAGCCGTTATAACTTGTGAATAGAGAAGTTATGAATTTAAAAAAAAAATGTTAGAAATAGTAACAAATTAAAAAAAAAAAATTAGGTTACAATTATTTTGCATACGGAGTTCTGTTACGAGGAGGAAGGCTTACCTCAAACTCGTTACTTATTGTGATTTTTTTGTATAGTTGATTTTTATTGTACTTTGTCTAATAAAAAATATGTATTTATTTTATTTTCTTAACGTTTTTAATAATGGTCAAACTACAATACTTTGAATGCCTTAATCATTAAATTTTTTTCACCCGTGTTTCTCCGTCTCCGAATTACAAGGAAAATCACAATAGGTACATCATAGCCGTCAATCGTTCGAACCGATTAAAAACGATGACTAATCGCCACCGCTTGGTCACCGTACTTATAATGTATATACTTATAACCAACCATACCTACATATGTGTTATAACACAGTGGTGACTATGACCTTGTTTTAAACATAAATATCACATACTCATTAGATTAATTTGACAGATTATATTATATGCGATGACGCTGGTGGTCGTTAATCGTTCGGCAATACGATATATATCAAACATGTTTATAATTAGTAATTATTAATGAATAATGATGAACCTAACTTTATGTCTATACAGTATTTATTACTGTACATGCTATGGTAAGACTGCGGATAGGTACTTCAAACGTACGTTATATACACATTGTATTTATGACGAATAATCTCGATGTGTATGTTAATAATATCACCAATCTCGGTCGAAACATACCGAAGCACGGAAAACGCTAACATTATCGTATGCCTACGTGAAACTGACTTTTTCTCTGTACTTCGTATGTATAATATCTGCAATGGCTGTGTATATGCCTGTAATATTATTATTTTACAAGGACGAATAGTATTATTGTTTGCGATTTTTTCAACAACGTTTCTCGAATCTAAATCAATTATATCGTGTCTAAATTTTGTAGCCCATTTATTTACCAGGTATATACCATATATACGACTAATATAAATTATATCCTACACAGCTAGAATTTTTCTTTCCCTGCTCATAAAATGGATTCCTGCGTAGGTATATATTATATTGAAAGTTGATCGTTAATTTCATATTACCTATACCGACCGATTTTATCTGTATACGGTTCATTTGATTTAAGGTTTTTCGTCGGGATTTCTGGTCACGAAAACTCAAATGAAATTAATCGGCTCACAACGACCATTTTTGTCAGGCCAACTATATGATCTATAATATATATTTGATAATATAAAATAACAGTTATTGAGTTTATATAACATATAGCTTCTTGTACATTATAGAAATAACTCATCTAACTTAAAATCAATATTATTTTAATTTTAGGTAATTTGATTTGTGACTACTTTGTATAAATACTATATATAAATATTACAATGACATGAATTTTTTCATGTTAAAACAATGAGTAGTTTTATTCTCGATATAAATTAAACTGTGCCTAATTTTAAGTTTGAAACTAATCAAAAAAAATAATTTTTAGACAATTTTCACTTAATTGTGTAAATTAAAAAAAAATACTGAATCATTGCGTAAGCATTTTTAAAAACAAAAACAATTTAAATTTATTATTTCAATATTATAATATATACCTACCGGCATTTCTTCAAAGTATTTGAAAAATATATTTTATTGTTTTAAATTTTTGAAAATTATAAGCTATATAATAACTATACTTAATATTTATATGAGTATAATAAAATACGTATAATTTAATAAATAATTATGATATTTTTACATATAAATGTCTAAACAATGATTACTGCGGATCGTTTAAATCAAATATTATCGGAAAAATACTTATTGTATCAGGGAATTAATATTAAAAGTTAGGATTATAGACATTACCTGATTACATATTGTATTCATTATTCATACAATTTGACTCACATATTAATATCTATATTACGGTATCACAACGGTATGTTTGTAGTTGATGAATAATATTCTAATGATATGGATATAATACCTATAGTTCATAATTAATATACAGGGAATGTGAACCATTAGTCATAAAAATAATACATTTTTGTCTTAAATTTATAATTATATTGTTTTTAATTAAGTAGTTAATTTTGGTCGTTGATTAAGTACGCTTTATTGGATCCACCGAAATAATTCAACTTATCGGCATTTAATTTTAATATGAGATAAAAACTATATTACATATTATATTATACAAGTAATTGTGATAGGTACTGTAAGTAAAATAATATTATACACGCTATCAATAATAATTACACAATATTTTAATGAAATAATACGTACGGTTCTTAATTTTAAATTCCAGTCAAGTGCATACATTTAAAGTATACGCTTTATTTAAACATAATATTATAATACTATTTCTATGCGTTACCTATCTAAATGAACGCGGTGTAAGTACTTCTGTATAAATGATAAATTTACAAATAATAATAATGACTAAATGAAAATAAAAACTGCCTATGATGGTTTACGTATTAGGTGTTACGAAATACTCTTGAATATTTTGAAAATGTAAATAATAATATGTAAGTAGGTACAAAAAAAAACATTGTTGTTCAACACGATAATAATAATAATTATTATAATGCTTGTGTATTTTAAAAACTCAACCGTTTTCATTTGAACACGGCCGTTTGCCGTGACCACGCTGTGACCGAAAATATACGAATGCTGTATTGCTGTTTAATAATTATTAGAAATAAAATTGATTATTATTATTGTATTTTCGTCCACGTTAAATTATTATTGATGTGCACATCGCGGCACGGGTCAAGGGATTATCCGCGTCCACGTGATCGAGTCAACCATTACCTCGTGGGCGAGATGAAAGGTTGTCCGGCAACGCTCTGATCTGATGTCCATCGAGCGTGTTTCTGGCGAACTCGTGTTCGATACGTAACTGCCGCAGTCTACATACCATTTATTTATGATATTGTTGTTACTATTAATGTTATAATCATCATTATTATTATCGTTAATAAAGGCCATCGACGATAGACGATATTATTATGAATTCGTATATTGAATAACAACGAGATGATAATTAGCGCATAATTATTATTTTCTTGGATGCAATTTGTTTGCTCGCGAGGTTATTTTTATAGCTTAGATTTGTTAAGTTTTCTCTCGTCACTTCCCGTGTGCTCGCAAGCTCTGAACTCGGCTGGTAAATGTTGCCAAATTTGTTCACTGTCAACTACGTACCAGAAGCCATAAATTCATGAGCGAGTAAAACTTTTCCCATAAACTTTTCCGCTAAGTAAAACAAAACGCATTAATATAAATATTGTGTTGCAACAAAAAGAAAAGCGTTATGCCATACACTTAATGATTATAAAGCAAGTTTTTCTGTTATGAATTATTATTCTCTGTGCAACTTTTGACTATTGACAACGGAATAAGATCCAAAACTACACAAACAGTATTATTTATGTTAATAGTATATATTAGTTAACATTGATAATAGTGTTGCGAAGGTAATAAAATTGTAATATCGGTGCTTTGGGTACGTTCTGTGGAATAAATAATGATTATTTTGTAGAATAAAAAAAAAAAACAATAAAACAATTTTATTCTATAATATTGTAAAACCGATGTACGTTATACAATTAGTATCATATAATATTGTTATATTTAGATTTGAATAAGTTTAAAGAATATTACTCAATACTTATAAAATACTATCTATGAATAATCACGATATCGAATAACTAAAAAAATGTATTGCCTAATTGTTGTTACATTATAAATAATTTATAATATATTCTATGGAGTAATTTCGATTGATCCCCGTCTTAAAAAAAAATATGTTGTGATATTCGAGAGTACATACAGTTACAGTAGCTTTTTGGCCATTCGGAGATGTTTCTCAATTAGGTATTTGATAGGTACTACTAAAACTTGTTTAAGAATTAAAAAAAGAATTTAAATTGATTTTAGAGTCATTTTATTTGTCAATGAAAAATTTCCTATAAAATAAATGAAATATCATAGTAATTATCTATTTTATGAATAATAAACTATGCGGTGAAAATTAAACTTATTTGGGTTTATATACTGGTATACCTACTAGATTATATAGTATAATATGATAATAATAGTTCTTTTTATTTATTTTTAAAACTATTTAACTGGGTAATAAATAAATAAATACTTTTATTTATTAATAACATGCATTTTAGTCGGTTCTTTTGATGAAAAAAATATTTCTTGATATTTCACCTGTTCCTAATTTATTTATTTATGTGTAGGTATTATGCCTGTTATGAATAATATAATATAAAACCGTAAATATATATTTATATAACATACATACTAAAATAATATGAGTTAATTTGTAATAATATATTGTTTCTTATAAAAGAAAAATTAACATATACAAATTTATCAATTACAAAAAATTATTAGTATAAACTAAAATAATTTTTAACTAAAAATTGGTCGTTTTCATGGATGACAAATTATTCAAGATTTCATTCAATTCTTAGATTTCTTGGTAGATTGTCTAAAATTGTGAATGGATTACGAGCAAATATTAAAGTATTTAAATTATTTAATAGCTTGGAGTGAAAACGGTGTTGGTCTAGTTTGAATTTGTAAAGGTTTGATTTTGTTAAATACAATGGTTTAATATACACCATATTTCTCAATGGTTTTACAATAAAATATCTTGTTTTTTTTTTTTTTTTTTAATCAAATTTGGAATATTTATCAAGTAATTAATCAATAAATGTACGCTTAGAATTTTGAAGAAATTTATTTTTTATTTTAATAGTATCCACTTAGGTTGAACATAAGTTAACAATTTGACATTAACTTAAATAATGCGCAAAAGGAAAATGTATTAAAAAAATTGTAATAAAGTAATAGTTAGTTTTGTTTTTCATTTGAATTTAAAATATAGATAAAAAAACTCTTATAATATATAATATATACATAATTTAAACATGTGATTTGTTCAAATAACTGGGATTTAATTATATTAACATATAAACTTAAAAACGCAATACAAAATAGAATTAAGATTGTAGATCAGCCTTCACAAAATTCAATCAATGATTGAAAGGAATTCACCTAACCTTATTGTAATTAATGAAAACACTTGATATGATAATATGATGTATAAAATAAAAAACAAGAAAACAAATTATAAACATTTTTTTTTGTTTATGTTAAATTTTGAAACAGAAAATATCACAAAAAATCTTGGCCGATGCAAAGATTAAAAAAGTAAAACTATGTCATAGTTGTGATAGCCAAGTGGAACAGAGATTATACATACTATTGAATTTATTAAGCTGTGGAGGAAGCATAGTAGATAGAAACTTGAATAATGCTATTTTATATTTATGCCTTGTTTATGTTGTCGTCGTAAATGAATTTTAAGCTTACGCAAATATACAGCAGATTTATGCAATATGCATATTAAAATACTTTTTTATATGATAATTAAAAGCTATACAGAGAACCTATTTTTCATATAATGTAAATAGATAGTTAATTAAATTTTAATGTTTTCTTTGAAAAACATATTTTTTAGTTCGTTGAATTATTTACTGTATCAATAATAATATACTTGATGTGAATCATCTTTAATGATTATTTTGATGCCATTTTTTTCAACAAAAATAAAATGTAAGCATTTTAAATTATTATGCCAAAGGAAGTTATTTCATTATATTTCAGACATTACGTTTTAATTTTGAAGCTTAATTTGAAATATCCGATAATTATTAAAAGCGTTGTAGTTGAACGAATTATTTTTTTTTTTAAATTGTAATATCCATCTCTTATTACTTATATAATAATAAAAAATATTACAATTCCATACCATAAGTTAAATTTTATAGTATTTAAAAAAACAATACAAATACTTTCAAGTTAAAAATTAAATTATTTACTCAAAATAAAAATGAAAAATTTAGGCATGACAATTATTTAAACAGACATTTATACTTTAATTACATGTTATGTCTGAGTCCGTATGAATCAAAATTAAAATGTATTTTGTGGAGAACTTGATTATTGATCAATAATAAAGAAACAAATACTTTATAATTGTTTCACTACTATTACTACTATTATTAATAGTAATGTAAATAAAAAATTTCAACAAGTTACAAAGGTACCCACATAAAATACTTTAGACAAAACATGAAAATTAGTCTTGTTTTTAACAAAGTCTCTTGGGTGTAATTCCAAATTCGTGACAATGTAACAGTGTTATAAATCGTATATAAAATGTTTGGTTTGAGATGAATTATTTTAATATTTATACCAAGTCACGTAGACAGTGTAATTTATCAACGATGAACTAAAATTAATGTTTTTAGTTTTGGAATTTCTGATTTAATGTTTTATAAAAGAATACTTATAGTAAATTGAAAAAAGTTAGATTCACTTTTAGTTTCCATTTGTAATCAATATCACCCAATTTCGACTTGACTAAAATGAGCTTGGTTTTATATAATAATGTATGTCTAAAAAATGTCAAACTATGGAAGAAACTATCATATGTGTATAGTGTCTGTAATACCATTTAACAATATTAATTTATAAGTGCTTATATAATCTTCTGAACAAAAGTTTTAAAACAAATGCATTTTTTTTTATTTTGTTGGAAAGTATTCAAGAAAAGATGTCATAAGCTTAACGCGTTTGATTGTTGTATTCTTACTTTTATAATACATAAAGTTAGTTTTTCATTTATGAAATTTAGGTTTACATTTATGTTGCTTATAAAATACAAAATTATCTATTTTTAGATTATTTTATTTAAAAAAATTATAATTGAATAGTGTGGTCTCTGACAAATTGATATCTCTAAATTTACTTCAATTATATAGATTTATCTATAGCTTTTAATAATTATAACATAATATAGGCCATTCAATCGATTAGTAGTCGGCTATTTGTTTAAAGTAAGTAGTAAAAATAAACAGTTTATTATACGTTGTATACCTATATATTGTTATATATAGATAGTTTATAATAATTGTAATTTATTTTTACTTGCAATAAATTAAAACTAACCTACTAATAATTTAATCTATCTAAGTATTATTAGTATTATTGAACGTTTAGTAATCTCTAAGTAGTAACTATAATTTTTAAGCGATCTATTGTTTAATTTTAGTATTGGGTAATTTGAAGTCTTTGTTGTCTGGACGGAAACATATTATATAAATATGTTTGTAAATTTCTGTTATTACTAATTGTATTTATTTATTTAACATTTATAATGCACACTTTAAAAAAAATAGATATTAAATAATGAATAAGATATACTTAGTAAGACATATTTAAAAATATTTAATCAATATATAATAAATATATTGTTTTTACAGTTAAAATAACTTTAGAAAAGTTGTGACAAATGGCTATTTGTTTATATTTGTTGTGGATAAGGTTTTAATAACCGTTTCATATTATACATATATTTAATGTTATAATAATATAACAAAAAATAAAAAATATACTATTACTATTAATATTATAAAGCTAAATGCATATTTAACTATAATTACAATAATTGATCAATATTAGATTATATAATAATGAAAAAAAAAGTATTGTATACAATTTGTAAGCTTGGATTACAAAGTATATCATTAGTCTATTATGTAATATTAAATTAATTAATCAGGTTTAAATTATATTCTTTTTATATGTATATGTTTGTATGTTTAAAAAACTTAGATACATTTTCAGTGTCATGTAATGGTTGATAAGAGCATTCTCAAAACTTTGGAGCCTATATTTTTTGCCTATGAATTAATATGACGTTGCGTTTGATATTTTATATTAAAAATTAACGACTTAATTATTGATTTAATGATTTTTATAAGCTGTTGGACGAAATGGACATTTTATGTTTTTTATTATTATTTATTTTAAACGGTTTGACAAAATTATTCGGGTATATTGATACATTTATATTTTTCATCACATATTTATTTCAAAATATATTCAAATATGTAAACTTTACAGAATATATAATATCACAAAAAAAATCACACCCTTCAGATATCTAAAAGATCCGTTTCACTTAAAATAAATTGTAAAACATAATTAATATAAATCATACAATTTTAATTTAATCGATATTAATAAAACTTAAAGTAGCTTGTAGTTATAACATAGAACCAAATAAATATTTTAAGAAACCTAAGTTTTTTTGTTACTAATATACATTTTTTTTTAAATCAAAAATTATTGCAATAATATTTGAGGATTTGACATTAAATTTTTAATTTTTATCGTTAAAGTAGCTTATAAAAATCAATAATTTTACTACAACAACTGTCATTGACTATAGTAATTAGGGGAAGAATTAAAATAAAACAATGAAGCCCCTTATTTTCATTTAGTCTTATGATCATGGATTACACAATGAGTAACTTCGTCCACATTGCCTGTTTAATAATCATATATAAATATATTACAATATTGGTTTTTATTGTATATACGATTTAAATGTGTTAATAAAATATAAGATTTATAATTAACCATAAATGGCTTCAATTGTGACGACGCTAATTTCAAAATCAGTAGTGTTAAACACATTCATGCCTCTCCATAAATCGTAGTCTATATGTATCAGTAGATATGATATTGTTTTGTTTTTTATATTTTTCTTGTATATGCACATGTTTGTGTTATACTATTTTACGATTAATTTTTATCTACGAATTATCTGTACGTTATTTTTTTTCATTAACTCGTTTTGATAAAATGTAAAATACCAAAATAGTAAAATGTTGTCTATTTTAAAATTCAATACACGCGATTTTATATTTTGCATGATGTGTAATTACATTATGATGTGGAAGTAAGAATATTACTAACATCTTAACTCTTATTTATTTTAATTTTAAATACTTCGTTATTTAATAAGAAATTAACAAATTGATCAATTTAGCACAATACTATTTAACGATCTTTAATTTTACATGATTTTAATATTATAGACATAAAATTTGCTTTATAAAATATCTGTAATCGTAGTGTGGATTTAAACTCAAATCAAACAACACATTTTATACATCAAAGTCCAAGTTATACACATAAGCCAATATTTGTATATTTTTTTTTGACATGTATTAAGTTTGAAGAAATCATTTAATCTAATATAAATATTTAATTAATATATTGAAATCGTTTTGTTTCGACTAGTTAGTTGTCATTAAATTTTATTTAAGTAGTTCTAATAAAATAAGATAGTTTATGTCACAGTTTGAATTTCAAGTAAATTTTTTATTATAACAAAATGTATAAAATATTCCTGGAAAATGATTTAGTGTAAGTACATTTTATAATAATACATTTAACATGTTCAATGTTGTTTGATTGAAGAAGTTCAACTTTTAAAATGATTATTTTATTCTGATATAATATACATTCATTATTTTGAAAGTTAAATAATTTGTTGTAGATATTTAAATGTGTTCTTTAAATCAATTTCTATAACTTGTCCACTCAACGTGTTAATATGTTATACCAAATGTTTTAGTGGTATTTTTATATTGAATATTAATTTGTCATTAATAACTTCCCTAAATAATAATAGAAATGTATGTATCCATACTAATGTTATACATATTTATACATATAATTTTAATGTTTATAATATTTAACATTATATTATAAAATATATTATACACGTATATTGTATTGTATATATGTAATATTGCATATTGAATTAAACATTTTAATTATTCATTGTAATTTGTGTATAATTACAGTAATTATAATTGCATACACGTGATTAAGTAAAAATGAATGTAAAACTAGTGAACTTTTTCTCGATAAACAATAACAGTTACATTATAATTGTAAATTATATCAAAATAATGAGTATTTTTAATGCCATTAGTAATAGTATTTAATTGATTAAAAGTTATTGGATCTATTTTAGAGTTTTTTTTTTTTTTAATACGTATAAATGCTTTGTTGACTTTTACCATCAGCCTTTAAGCATATTTAATAATATAAATACAGTTGGAGAGAATAATATTTAAATAAGAAAAAGAGTGTTATCTAGTATGATAAGTACCTATACGCTTAAATTGTTTTATCTATTCGTTTTGATTAAACATTTAAATAGTTTTAGAATTATCTGGATTCGGGCCAAGCATCTAAACATTCTAGACTTCTAGGTTATTTCATTTTTGCTGATTCTATTTCTATAAGGTAATTTTTGATACGAATAAAAAAAATATTATTAACGAAAACCCAATGAGCGTTTAACAAACAAATTTATGTAACTATACTTTGACCTAATGAATTATGATTATTAGTAAAAGATTATATAAGGTACATTCTTACATGTTAGATATATTATTACATTTATATTTACTATTTTACTATTTACTATTTATGCTCTTTATGTTGTAAATGTTGTAATTTATAATTTTTTTATTGGCATAGTTAGAATTGATTTTTGGAATCTTGGTTAAGTGTTTGTATGCATATTCAATTATTATTATTTTTATTAATAAGAGATGAGAGTCATATCTGGAATAGTGGATTGATAGAGATTCGTGATCAAATTATATATATTTTTTATTTTCGACAAGGTGATATTATTAATTGTTTACACTATTTTATTTAAAAATTTTTAAATTTTACTGTAAATAATATTTTGATAAATTACAAAATGATAATTTTTAAAAAGTCTACTGATTTTAAATTCAACATATGTTTTAGTTTAATATTCCTAATTTATTATTCTGAGCTCTTAATTTTAAGCAATTAATTAGAATTTTGATCGAGTAGTCAATTATTAGTCACGAGTAGTTAAAAATTAAACGATTAGAGTAGTGGACCAACTATAAATTTTTATAATTTATAATTAATTGAGCACTCTTATTTGAAATCCGATTTTCATGTATTAAAGTAACTACTTTAAAAATATTTTTGCTTTGGGATATGAATTTAAAATTGAGCGTTGTAATTTAATAGAGTTAAAACTCAAAAAATCATAATGATAATAATATTTTCAAAAATATTACAATTTTTCCAAATAATGAATGTATCTACTTAAATAGATAACTTTTCATATATTAATGTCACGGTTCGTTTGAAATAAAAGTCATATCAATAATAAGTTATATATTATTGAAAGAATTTATAAAATATACACAATACTCAACAATGTATATTTTATTATTATAAAAGTTTTTTATTGAAAACAATTCTAGTGTTGATTAATAACCAAGATGAAAAAATCTTAATAATTTATATTAGTAACCCAAATTAAATATACAAACATATACAGTACTAGCCATCCTGGTCAATTATATGTTTTTCAGTTTTCACTTTTAAAATGTTAGCTGATATTTTATAACACAAAATGTTTGCACGACTATTCATATGAATGTTCAGCATCCAAAGTGTTTTAAATATATACATGTTTTATTTTAATATAACTTTATAGTCTACATCAAATACGGGAAGGAAATGCACTATCCACTGATAGGTCAGCATGGCGAAATTTTTTTATACGTGGCTTGCTCTAAATTAAAATTCCAGAGTTGTGCCGTTTTACCGTGCACACATACCAAAGTTTGTACGCTTCAGTTTTAATAAGCCATGACGCCAAAAAAGTGGTCATTTTTTATCTTATGTGCGGTATACGGTTAAGGCGCACAACCGTTTGCGCTATTTCTCGATAACTTAGTGGTTTTTCGATACCTCAAACATTTTATTAAACATTATTAATATCATGATAATAATAATATAACAAATATAACAAGACAATGTTTAATTCAGTTTTATATAGAATAAAAACTAATTGTACAATCTAAAAGTATTGTATACAGAGTTATTTATTTCAATATTTTTATTTGAGAACTCGATACGTTCATAATTTAATGAGTGATTTAACGAACTATTGTATATTACCTATAACAACGTCATAATACGCATATGTAAAATAATAACTATTAATCGTTTTTTTAATTTTATATAATACAAAACGTCGTGTCGCAATCAACTGAAATTCAGTCGTTTGTTCTGAAACAAATAATCATTATTGTAGCTGTAAGCTGATATGTCTTTGATGAATTTTCAATCGGGCCACGATGGGTCACACTAATTTTAAATAGCTTTTCTGAACATACTCAAAGAATAGAGTTGGATATAAAGACTAATACGGCTGATCCTCAATTATTTTTGGATTTTATTTTTGTTACAGCTAACATATTAAGTTTTTTTTTATCTGCAAATTTCAATATAATATTATCTTTATAATTACAGTGAAATTACTAATATTAAATTGTCAAGTTTTAATAATTGTATTTCATTAAAGGCTATGTATTATTATTTACGAAAACGTTTTGTATACAATATACTATAACTAAATATATATATATATACATAATATTTTTTGTATTTAATACTATCAAAGCACTAATAATTGAGTACATTAATATGGTTGTCAATAATTATTAACATATTAAAATAATAGATAATATCAAAAACTAGTTGCACAAATCACAGCAACATACTGACGTCATTATAATTATAAATGTTGGAAAATACATCAATTTAAATTTGTGTACCAGTAGATTATTCTTTATACTTGTTAATATACTCGTATATGTATTACATAACAATAGTTAGGTTAAATATTTTATTGGCGTTAAAAATTACTTATAATATAAATAATATCACTCAGATGTTTATACCAAAAACGGTGCAACAAAATGATTTTGAAGTTAGATTAAAAATAGTTAATACAATATTTGTATTTATAATCTATACAGAATTATGTAACTGAATTACTTCAATAATTTCTTATATCTTATAAAATAAATATTTAAAAAATAAAAAGAAAAAATATTAAAGAATTTTGGTTTTTATTTTGTTTAAGAATTACAGTAATTATATATTATATAAGTAATTATTTTAATTTTACAAAATTAAAATAAATTTACTGAAAAATAAGTGAGCATGTAAAACACCGCTTTACTGTTCAGTAGTTATAGAATATTTTATTTAATTAAAAGTAACCCTGTTGCTGATTGGGTTGCTATAATGTATGAATTAAATTTTAATTCAATAATATACCTTGTATATTAAACTGACTCTGAGCAAAAGCATTCTGTCAGCTTAGGATATTTTATATCTTTGCTCCTATTATTAGTTTTTTAATTTTATACTCGTAATGTAATTGAATTATTTATTATTATTTTTAAACGTAATATTTTCATAAAATTATCGATGACAATGAAAAAATAATAAAATAGTACATAAAATCTGAACAAGCATTTAAAACCGATGCATATTATGGTGAAGTATATTTATTTTTATTTTATTGAAATTCTTATTTGTGTAAAATATATAAAATAAGTATGAAATTACTTTTAACTTATCAGTTATAATTCATGGTAAAATAGTTAAACTACTGACAAACAAAAACTATGACAATATTAGTCATACAAGAAAAAATAAATAATAAACATTTAAGCTTCTTTGTATTTGCAAAATAATTTATTACAATCAATATTTCATTCAAAACCTTGGTTTTTCATCACTAATTCATCAGATATCGAATTGTTTCATAACAATGAACACTTTCATGAAAAATAAAAATTCACGACTGTATTAAAAATAAACATTTTAACTACATTTAACATATATTACATTCATATTGTATTATATTATTGGTTTAATTAAAAACAAATACGATTTAAATGTAAACGTTGTTACTTAAATATTAAAATAAAAAAGTGTATTTTGCATAGAATACAAATTTAGTAAAAGCATTCGTGTTATTTTTAAATGGGAAAATTATTTTATGAAATATATGTAACTATTATTATTATAAATTATGATATTTTAAAAAGCAATAAGTGAAAAGTAAAATAATTTTATTTAAATTGTAAACAGTATTACAACGATGTAAATAAAACAATAATTTAATAACATTTTATATGAGAAATTCAAAAAAAAGACCACTATACAAAAGATATTTTAAGAAAAATGATTTTTTATTAAAATATAATATTAATATTAATGATGCTAAATATTTTATGGATATTTATAAAACGCTTTGAAAGTTCTTCAATACTCAATACTGATACCACAATTATTATAATATTTTAAAACATAAATTGTAGTAAATCAAAATTGTACATATATCTTTCAGAGCATAATTTAATTTATTTTATTAACATAGTTTTTAATAATATTTTTATGATGTATTTAAATTTATAATATTTTCCCCCTATATCCTATTAAAAGACTCAATAGAGTTTAACTTCATATCCACAATTTTACTGAAAATATTATTCTTAATATTTATATATGTAATCCATAAATATATTTAACTATAGTGTTATATCAGAATTACTGCATATACAACAATATTATAACGTAGTATTTATTTTTTAATTTAAACTTAAGTTCATGTTAAAACCTAGTTTATTCATTTTATTGTTGTATATTTTTGACATACTATTTAGAAATAACTTTTTCCACCCTTTTTGAATTTCATAACAGTGTACTATACAATGAAATGGTTGAAGTTTCGTATTAAATCTTAATTAATTTATGTTATTATATTATATTTATAAAACTTTACTCGTAAAAAAAAATTAAAACACTTTTACAAGTCACAAATAATTTATTGTAATAAAACTGTTAACTTTAAAAATATGATTAATAATAGTAACCATGGATATGCTTAAAATACGAGTTGTTAATACAATCCTAATAAAAAAAAAGAAAAAAATGGTGTATACTTTAGTATATCTCTTACCTGGGAAAAAGTAACGTGTTATATAATTTTTCAGTTAGCAAATAGCAAGTTACCATAATTTTAGAAACTGCATCTTAATAAAACATTAAAGTAGCTAAATTGCCTATACATATCGCCGTGTTAGGAGTATTACAGAATGAATCATATAATAATAGCTTGTATAATCGTAAACGTATAATTTTTTATCACATTAAAATATATTGTATTGTTGTAGCTACACATTATTCACATCATAGACGTGTCCAGACCTCATTTTCAGGTCATGCACAATAGTGCCATATCTTGAGGAGGGGCAGAGGGGATTACAGATAACCCCCTCCAGCCCCTCCAAAAAATAGGTTAGGGTTGGGGGATATGACCTCCAAATTTCGAAATAAGCTTAAATATATAAATATATTATATATAAAATAATTAAATCAATTTTAATTTTTTTTATTAGAAATAAATAACAATTTTCTTTATAGCAGATAAATAAATAACTAATATGAAATTGTATTTGGTGTTTTAAATTTTGAAGGTCATGCTGTGCATGATAGGCAGGACCCGTAGACACGTCTATGATTCACATTATTGTATAGTATAATATAACTATGTATTTTTTTACTTTTATTTAATATTTTAATAACTATTAAATATATTGTTTAACAGTTACTTGGTATTTTATTCATTCTGCTGGACAATTATTAGGTAAGTTAGATTATATTTGATACAACCGATGTCCTCATCGTAGTAATTAGTAGCTGACTAACATTTATTTTGGTGTGTTATGTTTAAATAGAACGGATTAAATAAATGGAGCAGGTACAGACGTCCTCTTAAGATAATTTTTTAGTGTATTTTTGACATAATAAATGTATATAATGCTTATATTTATACATACAACTGAGTCATAACTTAGTAACGAAGAATAAAAAAAAATTATACAAATTGGTAGAATTTTAATCCTTGGAACCTTAGTATAATATTTAGATTCGTAAAAATATTTTTAAATATTACTTCATAATTTGTATGGTGAAATAATTATTATGTATTAGTAATAAATTATAAATTATGAGTGCATTATCGCAACGACTATTTATTTGTAAAATATGTGTTATGTTTTTGTGATCAAACACTTAAGAAGAAGTATTAAGTTAAGCAAGTCTAAATAGCTTTAGCTCACACCTCTCTTTTTTAGAAATGTTAATTATTATACATGTAATATGTATTTATATTATTTATAGTTAATATGTTTTATGATCCATAAACTCAAAATACAAATAATATTTTTAATATTTTTATAAAATCTTATGTTTAATAGTATGATTTATTATGTGGTAAAATTGAAGTAGATATTTTTATGAAAAAGTGTAGTCTTTACCTAGATTCGTGACTGTCTATATTTACATTTCAATAAGTTCTTATACTTGAGTATATAAATAAAATTACTAATTTATTATGTAGTAAAAATAAAATTATTATTTATTCATGTAGTATTGATATAATACATAGAAAAATACATAATTAACACTTATTAATTACTATTAAATTAATTTTTTGTCCAAAAAAAAAATTAATTAAATCATCAACAACCGTTATAAAGTAAGAAGTTTTAAATCCATATTTTAATTAATTTTTATAAAGAAGTGAATGGGCCATATAATGAGTTCGTATTAAACGAAACAGAAGGCCACTATACACGGTTAAAAGCTTAGAAAAAGCTTAACAGAGCACCAGGTAGTGTTGTTTTCCTTCGAAATAGAAAGATATTTTATCTACTAAAGATGTATTTGGTAAATTATAGTATTTTACTTCAAAAAACCAAACTACGAAACAGATGAAGATATTTTTAATCCAAAGATTTAAAATTTTAAGCTGAAAATTAAAATATAATTTTCCAAGCTCATGGTGTATACAATTATTAAAAACAATCATTTTATGTACATTTAAAAAACTTATTTATTATTGATTTTCATTATGATTACGAATTAAAAATTCATAGGTACTTCTTTTTTTATATTATTCGTATGCATTTTTGAATATATATTATTTAAAGATTAAGGTTTTAAATAAATTATAAAAAAAAACACTATACAATAACAAATTATTGTTTTTGTTTTGTTTTTAGTTATAAAATGAAGCACTATGTGGATAATGAGTGAAATACTTAAAAAGTATTTGCTAAAAAAAGCGAGCTAAAAGAAAATATCGTCAAAATGCCAAGGTTGTTGGAAAAGTTAAATTTATTAAGAAACAAAACTAAAAATGAAAAAAAAACTCATTATCTGTTAAAGAAACGTTGTAATAGTATATATTCGTATAAAAGCTTTGCCAAAACTTTTCTACCGATCTATGCGTAAGAATACAAATTGCTCAGTGACAATAAAGGAGAACTTTATCCGTTTACATAATTAAAAATAAATAAACATATATCTAGTATATAATATTATAACGCAGAACGATGATATTCAAAATTTAATGTTTTTCTAATAGCATTATTCACACCATTTAACCGAGAATCCAGATTATCGTTTTCCGAATGAAATATATATGTATATATTATGTAAAATATTCTTATTTACTCGCGTATATAATAAAAGGTCTGAAACTTTTAATGTGTTATTGTACTAAGTTTATGTTACCACTAAAAGTCTGGGTGTTTGGGTAATGTCTGTAACAGTTTACGATATTATAGCCTGTAAGTGCTGCGTATACATATTATTATTATAGTGGCGAAGAAGTTTTTCTGCCAGTAATCGTTCACAACGAATTGGTAAAAATCGTGATATCGTATTGCTATTCATTTCAGAATTTTCTTTTTTTTCGCTTTTATTTGTAAAAGCAACAAAATATTAGTATTGTTGTTAATTAAAAAAAAAATAATAATAATAAAACATGATCGCTTGATGTATGATTTTCTCTTGATAACCGGAACTGCAGACGTTTGGAGATGATAATGCACGTTTCGTTGTACGACATTATTTAAAGTTTCATATCGAGGTACCCGAACCAATTGCTCGATCTCTTAGAGCCATTTTTGAAGCTTTTCAGTCAAACGGAAATTACAGTCGATGCTTTGTATTGTATATTTACGTATTCGTACTTATTTATTAAATTAATTCCTTTTTTGGAATCTACATTGATAGGATTCTTATTTAATGAGGAGTACACAATTTCATTCCCCATGTTTTTCAAGTCATATATTTTATAGAATATTTTAAATATTACTGACATGGGACTATAAAAAATTAAATTCTAAAAAAACTATTGTTTCTTACATCTATTTATTCCTACTTTGGAATATATATATTTGAAGTACGAGTAACTATTACTTGATTTTCATACACATTACATAGAAAATAGTACCTAATCATCTTATAATTGTGATATTACAATGTTAACTATTTTTATTTTTAACTTTTTAAGGTGTCTTGTGACTCAATTTTTAATTGTTATTTACTAACGATTATTTAGTTTTAATTTTACAAAATATGTTATGATTTATAGTTTATAATATATTTGAATGATCATAACTAAATTCATAAATTATATCTCATAAAGTTATATTCACAAATAAATTTTGTCTTATTTTAAAATGTTGACTAATATTATTTCCATTGAATATTATGTAATTTAAATTTTGACAATGGATATTATGGTTATTACACTAATTCTATAAAAACAAGTTTAATGTTATTAGCCTTAAATTTTCTGATAGTAATTTATTATATTAAAATAAATAATCAATATTATACATTTGTAATTCATAGTTTATTATGAATTTAAAATGTTTACCAAAATCAATGATATTAACAACAGAAGGTACCTAAATAATGTATTTTAAAGTGTAGAGGTTACTAAAAATTAAAATAAAATGTGATTAGTAATCACATATCTTACTTTATACGTACGCGTTATATCATTTATGTTTTTATTAATTAGTTTTTTTCCAAATGAATTTATTTTAACAGTCCTAAATATTTCAAAAAATCTCATTTCCTTCTCAAAAAAAAAAAAGACCGGACTGGCTAAAAAAAATGTAATAATCAAAATTAATATTCTATTCCGATATACTATTACATAATATATATATTTAAATAATGCAATTTAATGTATTTAGTATTATAAAAATAAATTAAAAATAGCACTGCTGAAGTTATAAGTATTCCATCGCCAAAAAAAAAAAAAACTAATAATAATTTAATTATAATATTATGTTAAGTGCAGTGAATATGAAATCAATGTACCTAATGAAACATATATAAAATAAAATTAACATTTCTACGTTTCTTCAATTTAGTCTTTTATTAAAAGATGAATTTAAATAACAAAGTTGATTTTACTTCAAGATTAATTTAAATAAAAACAAATAATATAGCTTAGATTAAAATGTATCTACGATACATACAACAATATAAATAAATAGCTTAGAAAAAATTGACAACATTTTGACTTTTTATACCAAGTCGAGTACTTTTTATTAATTATTCCACACCCAATATTGCAGTTATAATGAATCTAAGAATCGAATGCTTTGTGCTATAAAAACCTTGTTGATTTTAATTTAAATTATGACTCTCAATCCAAACTTCGTCATTTATATTTGATTTATACTTTTTTTTTGTACTTTTTTCATTATATTTATTTCTTATTAATTATTAGTATTTGTTACATTATATAATCTTAAGTAACCTATATTATAAGTATTCTTTATACACTTTATTGCCTTCGGTTGTTAAATAAATAAATAAAAATAGAATCATAAACTTTGTATTCTTCGTTATTTCCTATTTATTAGATACATAATTACATTGCCAGGTTATGTTTGATTTTGCTCTTATAGTTAGATATTATTGTTTTATTCTTTACGATAAAATAACTAATTTCTGATACATACATATTTAAATTTTCAACATTATTTAATTTACTTGTTTAGTAGAAAATAATTGTAACCCACAACCCATAAGTATTTATTAAACCTTATGATAATTATTATTGTATGGTAATAAATTAAGCAGGTAATATAACCTAATAAAGTCAACAATAGTTTAACTAAATACAATTAAGTACGATAATAATAGATTTGAGTTACTAAGGATAAAATTAGTTAAAGCATGTAAAATAATGGTTCATCTGTCCATATCATTTATCGGTGATTTTGGGATGTCTATTAATTTCACAAATGAGCCAGAACATAAAGTGAATGAAACTAACGTATTTTATACATAATAATATAATGTATAGTTTATGAACACGGGATTGTACAAAAAGTTAAAATAACAATAAACGTAAATATTAAATTTATGGTTTTTCCCTTCAGATACACAATCGGCTGATCCATCATATTATAAACAATTTTGGAGATATGTTTGTAGTAACTCGAGTGCGTGGTACTCTGTAGCGCAATTCGTGAAAATAATCCTTTAACGGGTTTTCGCAGAAAGTGTCATGGACAATGATATAAATTATAAACGCTCAAACAAATACATTTGTTACAAATGCACATAATCGAAATGGTACGTTGCAATATGCATTATGTAGCGATGATCGACATATTCATAGGAAGAAATTCATGAGTACATCCGCGAAGGTTAGGTTTTACGCTGCAGGTATATGTTGAAAATTATATGGTATTATACAAAATATCATAAGAACTGAATTGATTAACAGCATTATTGGACGACGCTAATAAATAAGCAATATCTATAATATATGCATTCCAAATACGTGTTTGACGGGTAATAGTTTGCTGCCATATTATAATATAAACAATAACATTAATTTAAATTTAATATATTATAATACACGTATGATGATAATAATAGACCATTTTGACCAGAAAACGTAGCTGTGTAGCTGTACATATATATATGTGTATGTGTGTGTTAAGACTGCAGGTTGCCACCAAGAGTCACGACCTTATAATATAATAATATTATACTATATTGCTCAACGTATACGTCTCGTCGTCAAAGCACTACAATATCGTGCTCGTTATAATATAATAATAATAATATATTATGTATAATGCGAGTACAGCCGGTAATAAATACGATTCGGCCGTGGCGATGGGCAAATGGGCAAGTTGAACGCGTGACACAAAGGAAAACGACATTGAAAAGAAGCTTTATAACATATGTGTGTGTATGTGTGTGAGTGTTATGGTTCTCCGGACAAAGGGAGAGTAGATCCCGTGCAGTATAGCTATTGTCAGACCAAGCCAGATAAAACTGCTGCATACGATAATAAGACTTTATTATTTTCCACCGTCACTGTCTAGTAAAAACGCGTGGCTGGAAAGGTGGGTAGGAGTGGAGCGTATATATATATATATAATCTCATATTATAAATATGTATAAGAAAAAAAAACAACATAGTTCTAAAGTTATTGTGCCCCGCTGATCGAGATGAATGATGATTGCTCCACGACTGACGACGACGACGACTGCCCCCCCTCTTCTTTTTTACCAACACCGCACGATTATTTCCATTGTGATATCTCGCGATCGGCGGCGGTCGAGAACTCTGCCTCCACCGTTTCGTGCATTAAGGTTATCATTTAGTCGTCATCGATGATTTACGCGCTCTTTGAATGTGCAAAAGCTGAACAAACTGCATTTAAAATATCTTACAACTTATAACCGACTCGACTACTCGACCAAGGTATACGATATCCAATATATTAACACTTCAATCAACACGCATTTATGACAATCACGTACTTACATTACAAATTGTTTCTATAAATTACTTAGATGAGCTGTCTAAATTATACCCAAGAAAACGCATCTACTCATAAAGCCTAAATCGATTTTTGTTTTTTCTTCCGCATTTGTACAAGTTTCTAAGGACGAATTTATAGAAAACGTATATACACGAGTACGCAATCAGTGTAGAGGTATTCACATATTTTGTACTGTATTTCGAACATTATGTAAATGAAACATAATACGTTTATATTATATTTGTAGCAGCTCGATGAGCGAAAAATAAATTAAATATATATTGAGTCGTAATGTATCACTAAACTTAAATGTACATTGCGAGGCGTCAGATTGTCGGTGCTTAGAGGTCTTGTAATGAACTATAACTTAAATAATATACATGCGAACTAATGTTTTTGTTAAAATTACTTATTTTATTTACCTATCATACGTATTTCAAGAACTCCGTAAATCGTTGTAACTTATAATCAGCTCAGATTGGCTAACATAATATTATATGTTGTTATAATTATATTATATTATGCACATATCGTGCATTACCCGGACGATTCACGCGTGCGTTCATATTCGTTTCGGTCTACAAATGCATCACTCTACAGCAACCTGTCGGACGTAGAAGAAAAAGCATACATCGAACGCCAACGAGTCCGGAAAGCTATTCGTCACGCAGACAATGCATGACAAAATGTACACACTGTACTGATGCCGCTGCCGAAATCCATTAGTTACATACTTATACAATATAATTGTTATTAGTCCACGGTCATCGACTATGTAAATAAATCGAAAAAATCTTCCGCTGTTACGATATGAGAATAACAATAAATACAATAATGATATTCAAACAGTTTACCGGAATCGATGATGACCATATTGTGTGTTTAGAAAATACGTACAATGCGTATGGCAATAGCACGCCAAATTAGACGTACAGGCATGTAAATAGTCGTCGAGTTTGATTAAAAACAAAATTGATAATGTGTATTATATATTATAATATATGTGTGTATGTACAAACTAAAAAGTCAAAAACAGTTTACTGAGTTTAACGATCATTAACACACACACAATTTCATATCTATTATTTAGTGTATTATAATACACTATATTATTTTGTTGTAGGATTTTATTGTGTATAGTACATAAATGCGTCTTGCCGTCGAAGGTGTAATCTCAGTTAACAATAAATCGAACCGAGAATTTCCTTTTTATCAAAATGATGGAAGGTACATAATTGATCACTTTGTATGTTTTTCCTCAGTTCGTATATAATGTTGTAATATATATGCTCGTGACTTTTATTTTGCTTTGTAACGTCATAAAATAAATGATTTACTTTTATTTATTTACTGAAAACTGTCACTAAATACTTATACATGTCATATAAAATGTACACGATATCGTTATGTATAGGTTTCTTAATTTATATAACGCACTATTGAAATGTATTTCGAAATCTATATAATATATTTTGTATAGGTCAGCGGGGTGTAGTAAATATGACTAACTACTCTGAATCAGTTACGACTTCTATAGTCGAATGAAAATCGTTCATCTCCTACCTACCGATTTTTAGAAATTCAGTGTGCCCTGTACATTGTCTTCGCAATCCGCTAATAAAAATATGATTTACTGGCAACGTGGCAAGTCAAAACTAAAATACAAAAAAAAATATCTTCTGTCAAGATTCATATTTATCTCGACACGCCACCATCATCGTCACCACATCACTTCCGCTGTTTCACCTGAAATCTGTTTCTCTGCTGCGCGTCCATATACATGGTAAATTTTCGTTATTGTGTTCGTCTACAACATCGATTTTCTATTTAAACAATAATTGTTATTATAAACTACGATTCACTCGAAACGGTTCAATAACCTCTGTTGGTGGTGAAAATGCTGCGTAATAATATAATATCAATGCGTTTTAAGTATTTGTTTGTGATCATAGAAGTCTTCGAGAGTGCATCGAAAGCAGCTGTATCGTGAAAATTCTAGTAAAAACACACGTAATTGTATACAGGTATATTTGTGTGAAGATATCCATTTACTTGGTACATATCGTCAGTACCCGACGATAGAAATCTGCTCTTGAAAAATAATATTATATTTTGTTCACTCGTGAGCCCATACTCTATTCACACATAAACACAAGTCAAATTTTTGAAAATACTTGAAATACGTTTTGAATGAATTTGTATTATATATATAATTGTATATCTACGTGTGTGCGCATCAGTAAACATACATAGTCATACAAAATAAACAAAATATTTGAGTTTAAACGTAAATATATAATAAAATAATTTAATGAATATTTGTAGGAGAGTTATAATATAAATAATGTTTTATATGTATTTAATTGGAAAAAATAAATATAGTACGATAAATTAATATTATATTTGGAATATTTATTTTATTCTTTTTAAATTATATTATATTCAAATTAATTAATTTTTAATTGTTGAATATTTTATTTCGATTTTCAATACAAATTGAATAGTTATTTTAGGTTATTTTATAATTATTTAGTTTATTAGTTATTTCAATCCATGTAATTTTATTGTTAACTGTTAATTTTATTATTTAAATTGGTGTAATAAATAATAATGATTTATTTTATATTGTTTGCATATTTCATCGTTAAATTTTTTTTCGACAACTTATACATTTTTACGGATTTCTGAAATTATGTTATACGAACTGTTGATTTTGATTTTTACAATAATTGCAATGGCTTACCAGTTCAAACACGTGTCAAATATAGTATTATACAATACCATAGAACTAACTTAATGTAATAATGAACGACATTTATAGGGCCTTACAGTGAAATTGTATAATATAAATATGAATTAGTGCGAAATAGCAATATTTCCTGGTGCAGATTCGTGCGGTGGCAATTTTGTGTAACGACCTTCATACTGCCAACAAAAGGTTTAATTTGTACACACACAAAACCACACGAATGTTATTAATTTTGGGTTGGGTGAAAAGAAAAAAAATGTATTTATGTACAATATTACTGAGCAATAAATTTAGGCTGAAATACAGCCTACGGAATACAACGCAATAAAACGATCGTAAAGATGACTATACGGCCATAACAACGCACTGATTGCCTCGGGATCTTTTCTATCTCCCGACTTGAAAACCGGTTTTTTTTTTTTATTACTTTTATTTTATTTTTTTCTTTGCAACCAGCTACCTCTGTTACACCAGTAAATCCTTCGACCGATAGCCGTAGGGGGTCACTCAGTATGTATAGAATATATAATTGTATTTATTAAATATATATATTTTTTTATTAATTAATAACTAGACACAATTTCTCATTCTTTTTTCACCCAAAGTTAATTACAATAACCCTTTCATACTGCTGATACTATCGCTACCGGTTTATTAAGAAGTAAAAACGAGAATGATAACCAGAAGAAAATCGTTTGGATTAAAATAACTTATAATGACTAACGTCTGTAACGTAATTTACTGTATAGCTGTGTCGGTGATAACATTAATGTCTAATAATAACAATTATAATTATAATAAAAATTATAATAATGTAAACATAATATTGTTTAAATCCAAATTACATCGATTATTAATTACTATAGCTATAATAAATTTAGTCGATGCAAAATAATCATAATTTATATAGGCACATAGCCGAGAGGTTATATCTAATAATATACTCAAATAAACCTGACAACGAGAATGGTTTACTTAGATTTATATTAAGTAAATGATAAGATCAGGCAGTCAATGATTATTTATGTTACAAAATTAATATATAATAACATTTTGGTGAATTTCCTGGATTGAATTTGTGTAACATATTACATAACACATCGTTGCATATCATTAATGTGAAATATTACCATGATTTTTAATGGATAATAAATTATTACAGCCTAACATGTTTAAAATGCATGAATAGAATTCTTAAGTTATAAGAATGATTAAAACAAAAAAATCCTTAACCAATTAGTATTTGAGAACATACTTTTATTAATTTGTAACGTGGAAAAAAACAAACAAACTAATGGTGTATAAAAATATTATAGATGAGGCTCACAATAAATATGGTATGGTACCTTCATTATATAAATAACAAATTATATAAGAATTCCGTATATCCGAGGGTATAAAATAATACATTTTACCGGAAATATGTTGAACAGCACTATGAAATGAAATGTTATATCTTATATCACACCTAGCCAAACGTCAATACGATCAAATGTCCAATGAAAAAATAGCTAACGAGAGACGTTATTAATGCGTAACTAACCATGGTTCCTCCTATCATTTTTCACGGGCTTCGGCAAAAACATCTGTTGCGAATCGTTGCGTATATGCCTCGTCTTGGAACGATAATTCCCCCAAATATTAGGCGTACCTACATATTCACACTGCAATATTTGACGGACGGCGGATGATGAATTAACTGTGATAGTCATTTCACAATTCGATAACCGTAATCAAGTCGAAATCGTTATTTACTTTAACGCCTCTGTGTACAGTGCGCATTATATAAACACGAGTGTGCTGAAGTAGCCTCGGATACAACTCTGGACCTATACATTATACCTACTACTGACGTTTGACATTTAGGCACAAGTCGACTGCGTTATTGTCATAATAGCTTCGAAATACCTCGCGCACAATAATGATGTCTTATAGTGGGCGTTTTTTGGGTTATTCGAGGTCAATACAAAAGAAAACCGAAAGAAATTATTGTTCGCCTATATTTACTATTATTATTATTTATAATTATGTATTATTTTATTATGACGTACCTACATAATAACACTGAACCAGAAAATTTTTATAATTTGATTTGTTTATTTTATGTGTACTTACCATTACTATTGTTATTAGATTATCATTATTATTATTATTATTATTATTATTAGTATTTTTGCTTCTTTTATTATATTGTAAACGAGTATGCGCGTAACGTGTGTATAAAACCGGTTGTCATCACGTGATACCGGTAACTCATGCTGGTCGAAAACAAAGAAACGTCTATGGGCTACATGTGCGTGCGTACACTTAACTTCTTCTCCTGCTCCGCTGTTGTTGTATACGTAAAATAAAATATACGAACATATAATAATATTATTTAACCGTAGTACGAGTATAGCTATGGTTCTTTACGATCTAGAACGGTTTGGACTGGAAAATGGCTAAGTTATGTTCAAAACCACTTTGAAAGGTTATCGACGAAGTCAGTTTTTTTAAAATTTATTTTGTAGACTATAAATCCAACTATATGTGTTTACCATGCATTTTCACCCTCTCATATTTTTGGTCCTGTCAAACGACACCTATTGATAGTAATCTCAAGTTCCATTTTTTTTTTTATAGTTATTTTGATTTGCTTTTGGTTTTCAGGGATATAAATGTGTTCCTACTACATTAATGTACATAATAACAGTTACTGTTCAGATAGAAACGAGTACTTACCTACTATAATAAGATTACTGTCCTTGGGACGTTATTCAAAATTGAATCGTTTATTATATTTTATTATTCGTACATTGTTCAATGTTCAAAATATAACACGTCTGATACACACATAATACATTTGTTTAAAAAATGAATACATGGGAGATATACCTAACAGTTTATATACATTAAATTTACACCACTTTATCCATTTAAATAAATAACATTTTTTTATGATATGAAAAATCAGTTAAAATATCAATTTACTTTGTTACAATAATTTAGAATATAAATTTGTATATTAAAAACGTCAAGAAGTTTATCGATTATTGATATTTTGAAAATATTTTATGTGATGTTAAAAATAATGCAATAAAGATCATTTTTTGTTTGTTTGTTTAATATAAGGTCTAAATTTATTTTTAATGACTTATAGCTTTATAAATCACATTATGTTGCTCGTAAATATTATTAGTTTGATACAGATATTATACATAGTATAGGTACAGTTTTCAAAAATTACATAAATTCATAAAACACGAGCTTATCCATTTCGTATGCCTAAACATCATTGAAGAAACAAAATAATGAGAAATTCATTCTGCCGTTTAGTGGGTTTTGACTGTGCCTAGTAATTGAATAGGTCATTGTAATAGTTATATTAAATTTGAATTCGAATACTGAGCGGAGACGGCCAATCATCTCTAGGAATTTCTAAGAACATTTTATAATATTAAAAAATTAAATTTTATATTAAAGTAATTTACTAATAAATAACATGGTAGGTTGAATTAATTTTGGACAAGAACAACGGATATATTTGTATATTATATTATATATTACTTAGCTAATAAAAGTAATATTAGAATAAGTTTGAATATAAGTTTCTATGATCAATGTTTTTTTTTTAAATTATTTTAAATTAACTAAAATTATTTGAAGAAAAATTGAAACAATGTGTTGTTAAAATTTGTCGTTTACCGACACACAAAAAAAAAAAAAAAAACTCAACATCATTGTAAAATAAAAAAAAATATATTCCTTGCTCTGTTCTGAATAATATTTCTCTAAATGATTTTAGTTGAAAAGACATAAAAAAAAAAAATAAATAAATTTATAAAATTATAGTATTGCCAATACCTTGGGTATTTTATTATTTTTTAAACTATGTATTACATAGTAATAAAATCGTTGTATAATGTAGTATAATATGGTTAAAAAAAAGAAAATGTTTTTATCGCACAAATGTATAATATTGTGAGTTTGAAATGTTTGAATTTGTTTTATGCAAACAAAAAAATTTAAGTTGTTATCACTACGTGCATCTTGCGTATTAGGGTAAGATTGACGGTTTGTTAAACACCTTGCATGTTATAATATAAAGGACAAGAATATTATAATCATATACCTAAGTAAAAATAAACTTTACCTAGATTTATTGAACAACTACATTACTATAATATAGAGCCTAATATATAATTATTCATAAATTATATTATACGTATTATTATTTATAATTATATGTAATAGGAATCCTGAAATTATTTGTTTTTTAAAATTTATATTGATAAATTATTAATAAATTCGATGTCATCAATATTTTTTTGGCTTATGGTTGCGATTGTTTTTCATGATTCTTTTTGATATTGTTATAAATTATTATTGTTGTCATCATTATTTTATTATAACTGTCATTATATATGGCTTATTGTGTTATTGTGCACACTTTTAGACCATTGGATGAATTCTAATTGAAAACATTGTTCGCGAATGTTTTGTAGTCTGCATGCGCTTTAGTAATACGTGCTTCGTGCTTCGTCTGTATTGTTTTTCATACGCATAATTAATAATATTAGTAATCATAAAAACTAATAACTAATAAATTATTGAATAATAATCATCTATGACTGTAACAAACTATGTCGAAAACATTTCTGACTTAATCATTTAATTATTTTAATATTTATTTTTATCGTTCAACTACTTGTATCTATTGATTTAAAAATAAGCAATGTTTAATAGTTACTAGAAGTATCTACTAAATAATTTATTCGACAAAAATCTAAATTCCAAGAAATTTCTGTGTCACTAAAAACTTAATTTTAATGTTCAATTATAACTTTACTATAGATGTTAATTTTTATAATCAAATTTTTAGCTTTATTCAAATTATTATTCAATGTAATAATACAATAGAACATAACTTAATTACTTGTTACAATACCACAAGTTTCGATAATATTGTATAATATATATCTCTGTTAAAAATGCTGTACCTGCACAGCTGTAAATTATACTGAAATATTATATTTTGTGTGATACGAATAATACACTTTGTTGAAATATAATACGCTTGTATTTTATAGAACTATTTTCATTTAAATGTTAAAACAAATACAAGTACAACTATAATATATAGTTAACTTATAACGTGTTTTATAAAATATAATTTATAATTAAATTGAGTTTAATTATACATAAGTCACTCTACAATGTTATATGCAAATTAGAAAATATCAGATATCCTTTGTTTAAGTTCAAATAATATAATCCAATTCAATTTGATCGCAGAAAAATAATTTTAATCTGAGGAGTATCCGAGTATCTCTTTCATGATTTTGAATAAGCAAATCGTTTTTTGTGGACGTTTATTTTTCTATGGACATTTTATGTGTTCAGAATAATTTATTATTATATTTTCAATTACTGTTATGTACAAACATTTTCATTACTCGTAGTATAATAATGACATACAATGATGCTAGACGTGTACCTAAATCTATTTATTGATAATTTAAATAATATAGAATTTATGTTACACAATATTATATCGAGTTAAATTATAAAGACAATAAGTATATATAATTTTTGGAAAAAAATTGTTGAATTTTACAGACTATCGAGTATGTACTTTTTTTATAACATGTCTTGACGAATTACTATTATTTAATAATTTAATACAATATTACAAATTCATACCATGGTTGAAATATTGTAGTTTATGTTCTAAAATTGGCTTGAATGTCAAAATATAAACATTTACAACGCCAATTTTTTCTTAAAACTCGTCCAAAATAATATATAGTAATAAAATTACTAATTGTTTATTCAGCAATGACACTGATTATTTTGGGTTAAGGTTGATGGTATATATGTTTGGATTTCATACTGTCAACTGTCATGACAGGACTAAACTGTTTGAAATATATTTATTATTACTTAAATTTTTACAATGTTCTTTTATGATTAATATGATGAAAAATAAACACATCTATAACACTAAAAGTTTATTACTATAATTTAATGTGTATTATTACTTATTACATTCGTAAAAAAATAATTTCTTTATAAAAAAATGTATTCAATAGTATTATTAAATTAATACTATTATTGTTAATTTGATTAGTATTTCATTAATATTCTATATAATATAGTGTATATGTCACATAAACGTAATTTATCTTTTCGTGATAATGACATCCAGTTCATGAAAGCAATCAGATTAGATCCTATGTCAGGTTACTAAACATACAAAATGTACATGGTGCCCATTTAGTTCATTACTTAGGTACATTAAATGGATTTGTATTTTATATGAATTTTTTTGTATGAAATAGTTATCTACCTATTAAAATATATTTATATTCCATATTTATTTTCATAATCTGGATCATGTTTATATGTCGCATGGCTGTGACATATTATTTTTAATACCAAGTTAATAATTATAAAAATAATAATTCAATAATAAAATAATATTTTTTTCAAATTTATAATGGATTTAATAAGTAATTGAATATATTAATATTAACTATAATTTAATTTATAACAACGACATATATATATTCATTTACATACCTATTAAATACATATTGAATTAGCTTTTAAACATGTGCACCACTTAGAAGTGACATTGACAATTCTATCAATATATAAAACAAATCATTATCCTTTAGCTATCTTCCAAAATTAAAATATTGTTCATGTAAAATCACTTAAATAGTATATTATATCACAGTATTAAGTATATTAACTGAAAATATTAATATCTTATATTCCTACCGGATCGAAGAATTTATTGGTTTTAGAATAGTATGTGTGTTGTTTATTAATGTATTTTTATTTTTATATCTGTTATCAGTCAAAACTATTTAGAACATTGACATTTTCAAGTTTTAACAACATAAGTTATTCAAATGTGTTTACTATTTACAATGATTACTATTTTTGGGTAATTTAAATACTTAATTTTTAATTATATGCATGTATATTAATTCTATATATTGTTCTTAATATTTTGGTTGTAATTTAATAAAATAAGTTTTAGTGTTTTAAGATGAAAAGCTTACACGAGTGTCATAGAACAACGAGAAAAATCATTAAATGTATTTACAGATAATGAAAATCATTATGTTCTAAGATTATATAGAATACAATTCATGAAAAGTTGTAAACAAATAATGTATTTTGTATTTAATATATAATCTCGTTGAAAGTATAAGTTTATTAGTAACTTTTTGATGCTGACTGATAATCAAGTATAATACCAAATTTGATTATCAGTTTATTAAGTTCCGATGTTTTCAAATAAAATTGAAGAAATACGATGGTTGTAAATCTTAATATGAAGTAATGTAATAGGTAATAATAGTTGAACGTCAAACCAAACTTATATACGTTATCTTCATACAATACATATTACATAATCTACAATTTAGAAATCTTGACAATACATAATAGACTGTACAACGTGTACATATTATAATTAGTGTTAGATATAATGTCTGTGCTTTTGAAATTAATTGTATGTACTTTGAAAGATATAATATTAGTTATAATACAAAGTTTTCTTTGTATGAAGATAAATTTTCGATACCAAAGGACAAAAGTTTACGATGACTTATATATATATATATAGGATATCAAACGTGATTGATGATCAATATATAGCTACGATATAACGTATATTACGTTACAAATTTATGATAATACAAATAAAAAAATATATATGTAATCGACTTATACGTTTATCAATCATAAGATGTAAAATAAAATAAATAAAATATTTGATACTTTAAGTTTTTACGGTTTTTAAAAGAAGGTTTTTTTTTTTAATTGAACGTTTTTGATTATGTTTTGAAGTTTATGTGCATGCAAGTTCAAAGATACAAAAGATACCCAAAGGATGTCATCTAACACGTGAACACTCAAGGGTTCTAACGCATGTCGTCCGAGTGATATTACTCGAAATATGAAACGGTTGAATTCAAAGCTTTACGATAGCACTTGCAAACCAGTCCAATAATTCAAGTACTGTTTACCATACACGAACTATGAATCTAAAAATGCATAATATTCATATATTCAAATTCATATAATTATATATATAATTCAAATGATTCTCTCCTCATGTACTATTATTATGTGCACTGTGTATGTATAGTATGCCATTTGTCATAGGTGTTATAATCTTATGTTAAAATATATTTTAACCATATAATTAATTTATAATGAGCTAAACGATGTGTTAAAATTGAAAAAAAAAATGTTTTATTATATAAAATACCATTTGTTTATATTTATATGTTAGATGAATTACCCAAGAAACAGTTGTTGTACATATCATACAATTAATTAAATACATTATATTTTAGTTTGCAATTTAGTTTTAAATAGATCATTAAATAATATAATATATTCAATAAGACTATTGAACTAATAAAATATCATAATTTTAGTCGAACCTTAATTTGTATTATGCCCATTACATCAATAATATTCAATAAGTAATAATATTAATTTCCTATACTTACTATATTGTATTATGTCAGTAAACAAAATTTTTAATTTTATTATAATGGTTTGATAAATTGCATTATGAATCTGGAAAAGTGTATTAAAAATGTTCTAATTTTACTCAATAGTTATTTAGATTATCATAAGTATTTTTCATATAAATATTGCATACATAAATAATCCCGAGCTAAATCTAAAGTATTTTGTTATCAAACAACATCACATTAAATAAAAAGTTTAAAAAAAATGTTTGACTGCCTTTAATAAATCTATTAATGGTTTTTATGGTTGTGACTTATAGCGATTTTCCTTTTGTTTTCTTTACTAAAATTTTAACGGAACATGTCACTACAAACACTCAATTTAGCAATTCCCCCTTTTACGAGAAACCACTCTGGCATAACAAAAACTACAACACCAGCACTCACTAGGGGACCGTGAAATTGGGTTTTGGCGGAAGATGAAAACAGTTTGAAATCAAAATAATTATTTATCGAATCAAATAACAATACGTAAAACATCCACGGAGAATAAAAAAGAAATATAGAGGGTCACGGGAGAGGAAAAAAATATTCAACACAGGAAATGAAAACGAGAAATGATATGCATTTGAAAAGTCGAGGAATTCAATTAGATATTCTGACATAAATTTACATAAATAATAAATAAATAAAGAATTTAAGATTTGAGTGGAATCAATTTGATTAGTGAGCGTATGTAAAATAAAAAACTTAATTTAGTCAAACAAATTTATTTTTATAATCATTTAAAAACGAATTCTAGTTTATACTTGGATTACATGGTTACCAGCTTATTTAATATGTAATTTACTTGTAGTCTTAAATGTAGATTTTGCAATGAACAACTGAGCAATATTATAAGTTTTCACACATTTTATGTCATGTGCAATGTTTAATATCGTAACACGTTTAAAATGTATACCTATCTGTAATATATTATTATGTATTATTACCTAAATAAAAATAAGTATGGTTAAGTTTAATAAATTATGTATTTTCTTTTATAGGAAATATTCAAATATTAATCACAAAAATCGATTTGGTTTTTATTTTATTTTATTAATACTTTACTATATATATATATATATATATATTGGGCATATGCTATAGTATGGGTATATAACACCAAATATAAATGAAATTAATTATTTTTCTGTTTCAAAATTTTAGTACCTACTATAATACTATAATGTGCTCGCAGAAAAATAACAAATATAATATTACTTTGTGTATTATGCGTTTATTGAAGCTATAACCATAATTGTTGTTAGGATTATGTTTTGGTCACGATTCAAATGTACTACTATTATCTATACCTACAAGCTTATTGTCTATATTATATATATATTTATATATGTACCTATGTATAGCCTATGTGTGTTTAATATTGTTTTCCCAACAGTCAGCCAGTGTTTTTGTCTATCCGATGTCCGCAATATTCAGCATTAAATCATTTCAACGACCTTGGTAGGGTGAAATTCAAGGACGCCAGCAGGATTGTAAATAGTGAGACTTTTACAGCACTAGCACTTTACGTAATTAGAATTTACTTAACAGATTTTTTTTAATTAAACACTGTTATATTTTACGTTACATACAATAATTACGGATAGAGCCTAAATCAAATTATACATATTATTATTATGTTTTATCCATCACAGTCTATTATTATATAATTATTAAACAAAGAGTTAGTACGAAACATTGCCTTATAATAATAATAATTGTATTTGGTTATTTGGGTCAGTTTAAATTGGACATTTGTATAGGATAGTACCGTTATTTGCTATATACAATTCGTATATATTAAATAAATATAGCTAAATAGTTTTAAAATTATTTTGATTATTTTTTTGTTCTTTGTATAATCAAATGTTTTATGTTTCGCATTTAAAGTTAAAACTTTTTTTATAGCTTAAAATGTAATAATACTCGTACTTACATTTAATTTAATTTATCATTAAATGATTAGCTGTCTTTGTTAAACATTGATAAATAAGTAATAACTAATAAGTATACATTACGCAATTAAACCAATGATAAATTAAAATATATACATATATCAAGTTGATTTCTCTTTCTTAAACCTTCTTTCACTTAGTATGGGGTTTGAAATATAAGCAACAACAACATTGTTTTATTAAATTATTTCATATTTTTGTCATAATGTAAAATGATTATTAAAAAGGTCAAGATTTAAAAAATTAATCACTCCCTTCATTGTGCTGATATTTCATTACGTCGCAAAGGCATTGGTATATATACAAATAGATTTATATGGACAATTTTCTATAGTAGCTAATTTTAGAAAGTATAATGCGATGAATGAATAATATTATATTTTAACATTTTATAACTAAACATTTTTACAGTATAAGTTGTTTAAATATTGGACTGTCACATAAAAATATATGTATATATATATTATTGGAAATAATATATAAATTTATATAATAAATATCATTTATTCATGTGAAATGTAAATTGATAATTTATTGTAAAAAAATAATTTAAAATTAAATTTCTTTTTCTAGTATTATATCTAGCAATAATAAAATAACTTTATTTATAAAACTCAACAGTGCCAATTTTAAAACAATTTTTTATAATTTTTGTGTTAAATTTTAATAGATAAATATATTTTTGTAAATAAAATACTTAGATTTATTAAGTCTTACGATATTTTAATAACTATTGTGGGTATTTTTTATTGTATTATAAATTCAGAAAATTAAACCATAAAATGAAATTTAACACCTACTTAGGTAAAAATAAAGTGTTATGATTTGTTTTTATTCTCAATTAGATGAATCAGATTTGTAGATTATTTAAATTAATTGATGATAATTAATGGCAATGCGCCAATGCTTATGTCTAGATAGGAAGAACTTAGACAGGTGCCATATATAAAAGTGGTTATATTGATGAGTTTGAAATGTGGTGATATTGGTGAGTTTAAAATATGGTATATCAGCAGTATAATACTATAATGTATATTTGATAGACTTGAAACGTGAATGTTACATTGGGAAATGCCTGCTTTTAAAAGATAAGTAGCGAATAGTTATGTCCTTGCAATGCATTTGAAAAATATGGTGTAACAAGAAGAAGATGTGATTCAGGTATAGATGAGTGGAAAATAATCTTATTTTATAAAAATATCCTTCGTCTCAAAAACTATTGGATCCCTGAGCTACGTTAAAAAAAAGAGTCATATAGATGTATGTACAAAATAGTTTTTTTTAGTGAACAGGTAATAATATCTACAATTTACTTACTTTATATTGAATGATTCTTTCTAGAACCAAACTACTTTGTATTTGGAATTTTTTTTTTATAAATTTAGAAACCTGAAAATACATTTATATCTCACATAAATAAATAAATGCTGAAAGTATCAAATAATGATAAAAACATAATTCACGGTATACGTATATATTGCTACAAGAAATACAAGGTATATAATTTTGAGAACTCAAATCGAGGAAATTATCTTTTTGTATCGTATCATAATTTATTATAATACTAAAATTTTGACGAGGCTATAATATTTAACCATCTGTTTATTTTTTGTATTGGTTAAGCAGTGCGTTAATTTACAAATATCACAGTTATTCATAAGTGTTAAGTACTTGGATATTAATTTAAAAATTTAAAAAAGTCAATATTTAAAATCATTAATAATAAATAAAAATTACTCTCAACTAGTTATGTTTCTATCACGTTATTACAATTATTATAATCGGTTGCATTTAATATTTTATATATCCTATTCAAATATAACTTTAAATTTTATTATACACTTCGTTAATATGTAAACTGAATATTCAGTATTATTATTTTTTCAAGCAATACATTTTAATATAATATATAATACAAAATTAATTTTTTCTTAATCTTATTTACAGTACTTTACTTGGAAAAGAGATAGTAGGGTACTCTAATGAATGATGACACCATTCATATCTAATTAATATACTTAATATAACAGTGGGTGGCTTCGCTAACCACATCCCCTTTATTACACATTAGGACCGTATCAGATTTTATTTTAAGACAATGCAAATATTTGTTAGAATAAATGAATATAAAAGTAAAGAAAAAGTGGTTAATGTGATAAATTTCTTCGTTGTTTTTTCGTTTAATTATTACTTTTTAAAAATGTTGTGTAAATGAAAGGCGTGCGTATAAAAATAAATGCATTTTGCGATATGACCTTGTTTTAGAAAAATATACTGACTTATCTTTAGTCTACAACATGAAATTTTTGGTTGAAATGAGAAGCGTAATAAAAATCTGGGCACGGAGGTAATACAGAAGGGGATGAATGCGTTTATCCACAACAAGTTCATGTCGTTATTTTCACGATAAATTATTCCATCTAAATGCAAACTTTGTTATACTTATGCAAGGGATATTATACGCGTTCTATTTTTTGATCAATATTGTAAGTAATTTTTTTTTCTGTTATCTGACAAAAAGGTATAGAAAGGTTAAAGCGTTGAAAATTCAATTTTCTTTTATTGCTCTAGTGCAAAAAAAAATTATAGGTAGTAGTACTCTTATTCAAGTGAAATACAACAATATTCTAAGTTATTCATTATTCGTCTTATTATTTCAAAAAGTGCTGTTAGAAAAGAACATTTGTTTAACACCCAAACCTTAGAAAGAAAGTAGAAAAAATGTCATCAATATTTCCGAGTCGTTTTGTTGGATAAATACGAAGGAGGACATTTTATGTATACAATACGTAATTTAGGATAAATAAAAGTACAGTATACTGAGTATAACAATATTGAAGAGTGTTTGTTAAAATCTATTCACTAACCCTAGTTATTAGACTCGCTCGTGCAAAGAAAATTGGATTCATCACTAAAATAAGTACAAGAGGAAGATGTAAATCAGAAAATAATATATTTTAATAAATAATACATATTTATCATGATCGACAGTCGCATAAAATGTATGCGTCTTAACTTTTAATAATTCTAGAATGATTTTTAAATATATAAAAATATTTTAAAATTGTTAAATCATTGTACCTACCGACCTACTTTCGTTGACACAATTAATTAAATAAATAAATAAAAAATATAAATAGTATTCATAAACATTGTACTAGCGAATTAAATAGTTGTGTGCAGACTAAAGTGAAATGTAGTAATAATTATAATTTTTATAGTTTTTTTTTAGTATTAGTTACCCTTGGCGCTGAAATAGTCATTGAGAGAATTATATTTATATTTATTATGAATTCGTTAAAATAATAGCAGCCAATTAAGTAGTGATTGGATTTTTTTATGCACAACAATATATTTAGGTATATGAGAAATACAAGACTGTTATATTGAAAAAACACAATATATAAAGTAAAACTAGTTGTAATGAACACAATAATTGAGGTTATGATTATTTTTTTTGATACACCACAATAAGAAAAAAACTAGGTAAAATCGTAAGAAATTAAAATAAATGCAAGTTTCAATTAACTTCACAAACTACAAAGTTTAATTAAAAATTATTAACTGAATTCAAATAGTTTGAAATTTTTTGGAAATATGTATTTACTAAATTTAAATATTATTATGATTGATATTGCTGTATTTAATTTTGCATTTTTTTATAAGTCATTTTCAAGTGAAAAATATTTCCAAACAATTTTATTTTAATTTAAATTTTCTTGAAAATGAATGACACAAATGACAACCCTAATGCTACACACATTGAGATAAATTGAAATGATTTCTGTATGTCATTTTTAGTTTCTGATTTTTATTTTTTAATATATTTATAGAAACCTTATTGTGTTTTGACAAAGTCCACCTAAGTATATATATATAAAAAAAAAAAAATTATCTGTGTAGTAATCGAATTCACTATCATTATTTATTTTATTTTATAGACCTAAGAATTAAAATGTAGGTATTCTTTTTCTTTTGTTTTAATAAAAAACGATCCATTTCAATCTTGGTGGAGTATAATTTATATAAACTAAATTATTTGACTTTGGTTTAAATATATATATTTGCTAATAAACAGTTTTAGATGCACATCATTATTTTACTTATATACAGTTGATAGGAAGTCAATAAGTTAAGCCACGAAGGTCTCAGAATATTAAAATTGTGAATAATCCAATTTGAACAAATTTAGCCGAGAAAAATGAGCTACTACTTTAAACGAGTAATGCTACTACAAATCAGCCGATACTGTCACAGTAATAGATAGTAATTGTTTTTATATTAACAGTAGACAGTATGGGCCATAAAGGAATTCAAGTATCAATGACTGAATGGGCCTTTATTTAAATGTGTGAACAATGACCTCTTCTGTGGTATAAAGCTTCCTAGAGATTCCAAAGTAATAAGAATAATTTCACGACATTACTGTAAAAAATAATAAAAAAGATACTATATCAAACTACAGTGTAATAAAATGTGGCTCATATAATTTATCGATGAAATATGTTTTATTGATTTTCTTACATCAAAGTATAAAACAATATGAAGTATGAAATTAAGAAACTAAAGACGGGACTCAATTTAAAGTCACTATTATTATTATTTTGTTTTAAATCGCACAGTTATGAACAATGTAAATGCAAATTTTATAAATCGTAAACGAAAAAAAAAAATATAAAAAAAATAAAACGAAAAATTATTAAATAAATATTTAGTACTCATTTATACGATCATAAATCAAATTTTTATACACCACATTTTATTTTTTTAAATTTAGTGTTAAAATAAAAAAAGGTAGTGAACTGAGTAATGTCAGTCGTATATTAGGTGTCAAGTAGGTCACTGTTATGTATGTGTTAAATTTAAATTCAACGATACATCATTGTATACGAAAAACGATTCTGAGCGAAGACGGTATGTTAGATTGTCAGACTTACCACTAAGTATATTTTATGATTTATGAGTCATATTTTACTTATAGTATTGTTGTAGGTTGATATCATTTTTATTGTCTATATTGATCTTAAAATATGTTATAAAAATAATTGTCATAATATATTTTTAGATTTTTTGGTTTCAGTACAAACTACTTTTGAAGAATATTGTATTAAGTTTTCAAAATTTAGAAACAAAACAAAACATGTTTATAAATTTTTTAGTTACAATAAAGTAATTCATTTATAAACTCATATATTAGTAGGTAATTTTGAACTCGTGTACTTTTTGGAAACCTAATCATCGGTTGTTAATATATAATTTATGACATTTTATTATTTTTTAATATAGAAATAAATGTATTGGTTTTCTACTTCTTTATTTATATACAAACTTAATGCATTTACGCAAATACGTCAACCGTCTTCAAACACCACCAGGAAGTAAAAATGTGAGAACAGAAAATATTATATGAGGATCGATTTCTATAAAAAGAAGCGGATAGACATACTAACGGTGTTTAATTCTAATACACTGAAGGTTTTTTTAATTTTCACGATGAGACTGGATGATAGTGCATCTGTCAACGGTGTTTATTTTTCACGATATTATAACAAAACCTTGTTGACCCACTATAAAAATATATTTAACTCTTTGAAAATAATGTCATATACGTACAATATTAATTATAAATTTAATTAAAACAATATTGTATGTATATTTATTGATAAATAACATTACTTTAAACTTTAATTACGCAGAAGGTATTTTAAAATAAAATATTGACAGGCATAGATATTTTAATTTGTTTAAATTAATATTGACATAAGCTAAAAACTTTAAATATAAATACAAAATACAATTTTAGACTAAGTTATAATCTATTATACTCGTGATTCTTAAATTGATATTAAAACATAATATATATTTTTTTAAATTAAAGTAAAATATTTATTTAGTTTTAAATTAATCTGTAGGTACTTGAAATGATTATTATTGATCACTACGCTAATTTAAACACATTGAATACGTTATTATTTACTACTTATATTACGTTGAACACATTTTAATTCAAGAGGAATTAAAGAATTTGAATAGTTGAATGAAAATATTGTTGTTTTACAATTATATTATAGCATGTCGGATTTAACACCTGTTTAGGGTTATTAAAAAAGGTAATAGATTTTTGCAGTACTAGCTGCTGTAAATGAAATAGAATTTTATTTCATAGGGTGGTTCAATTTTGTTATTAATTGTTAAGTAGTTGCAAGTAAATTTAGCAACTTCCACATTCGTATAATTTATGAAAGTAATATGTATATTCATTATTTATACAGTATTATCTGTATACAGATTGTAAACTGTAATGTTTTGTAAATTGTTGGTACCAAATAAATTATGAAAATTTTATGTATTAAATAATTGAATATTTTTTAAAAATTTAATGATAACCAACCCAATATAATCATAAGTCATAATATACAATTATACAAATATTTATCAAGTACATAATAAATAATTATTTCTATATTAAAGGTATTTAAATTGTTTAATTGTATTTTAATATCAGATTTTTTTAAATTATATGAAAAATGTTATGGGGTTTTATAAATTAATTTTAATTCGAGGAAATGCTAATTTATTATGTTTGCATATAAAAAATATTATTTATGCGTGAATATTATAACTACTTATTATAGTACATTATTTTACGTTAATTTAGCTAATTATTTATAAGTATTATTAAAAATGACTTAATTAATAGTCTAAAGTAAATATTATAACCGTAGTACCTACATGTATGAGTTTTATATCGGTGTAAATTATATGTTTATATAATAGTGTGAGAAGTTATTGCGTTTTGTTGAGATTCACATGTAAATTCCTTATATTCTATTACATTCCTGTATATTATATAGGTTTCAAATCACACAATAATATGCATAGAACATATCTAAAAAATAAAAAAATATCAAAATAATAAAGATAGAAACAATTTTCTGAAAATATGTAATATCAACCCATATTACATTACATAACATTCTATTTTTTGAGTTGTACGTCATTGATCTTTGTTGTAAGTTTGATTTAATAACGGTGTTCGTAAAAAGGTCGTATTGGGATCCCAAAACCTATTTCATTATCAATCGAAACTAAATTCAACAACGAACAAAATATGTGCATTTACCGTAAACTGCAGATATTATATATACTTCTATGGTTCGAATAACGTACAATACATAATATATCGTAATATATATTTCTCTGGAACAATTTCGGTAAACTCCAAGGTTTTTCTTTCGAGTTATATTTATTGGTCTGGTACTATCCTCTTTTCCGTTATGTTTTCTGCGTTTTTACATCTCTGCAACGGTTTTTCAATATACATATTATATAGGTATATATGTTCGTGTGTGTATGTGTGTGTATCTGTGCGAAGACTGATAAATCATTTTGCCTATGGTCCGGGAAGACATGGCGAAGCGAGAGAGAAAAAATATTATATAAAGCAGATATAGAAAATATAAACGGTACAAATACAAGAACATCGTTTCGTATCGTATTGATCAATCATAATAATTTTTACTTATCTCGTATACGTGGTCTGGTTGGGATCACGTCATTAACGGACCCCACTGGCGCATTATACGCAACAAACACATATAATACACACACAACTTAAAATAAGCGATGGTTAGAGTTATTGTGGTCACTAAACATACATATATTTTTACTAGCTTACACTAACACAAACGCACACGAGCACTATACTAGCTGCTCTTACTACTATACAGTGATATTATAGCTGGTCGTATTATTGCTATAGTCATTACCTGGAGACGGCATCACTGCGGAAATTTTGACGGAGTAGTTTATTTTACGAGTATAGTACTTACTTACCTATATATATATGCGTGTGTGTATTACAGTAAAAGTACGAATACCGGTGAAATCTAGGATTTATCGGCAAAACCTAGGATACATAAAATAGTTTGGGCAAACTCCGAATGATCTTTGTTGTTCGGACTTTGACAAACGAGATTTGGTAAATCTTAGAATAAACAATCAGTGTCAGTGAAAGTCCGAATTTTTTTACCAATTGTGTGATATTTTTTTCTTATATTATACTCGTAGGTATATTAATTATAATACTATATACACGTCAACTCAAAAATGATAATTATTATTATTTATAAGTATATTAAGCACTATATTATTATTATTATTATGAATTATACTAAAAAAATTGAAATTATTATTATACAATTGTATACTAAGTATATTTTTATTACAAAAATTGAGTTGCATCATACATTTTTGGATATGAATTAAATTGTGTGAACAATACTGCTAGTGTTAAGTACGAATAGTTTTTATCAAATAGCCTTTTTGATTAATTAGTTAGTTATATAAACAGATACACGTGTCAAGGTCTTCTGTTATCATAATCTATATTAAAGTCGAAATAAAAATTCCCAAAGTCGATTGAAGACAAGTTTCACTTGCTGCATACAATAATTTCAATTTTTACAAGAGAAAATATACCACACAATTGGTAAACAATTTCGGACTTTCACCAACACTGATTTCTTATCCTAAGATTTACAAAATCTCGTTTGTAAAATTGTAAAAGACTGAATTACAACAATCATTTAGAGTTTGACCAAACTATTTTGTGTACCCTAGGTTTCATTGATTTTCGTACTTTTATCGTAACATATATATTATATTTATATATATATATATATATATTTTATAGTGATAAAGTGATAATGGGAACGAAGTAAAAATTGATCCGTCGTAACATTTTAAAGAGGATGGAAAATGATGATGATGTAGATGATGATTTCCGTAGGTTGTTAAGTGTAAAATACACTTCGGACCAATTTATTAATTCGCGTTATAAGTTATGATATTGTTGTGAATTCACATATCTTATATCGATCTTATACATACATTTTGTCATTACAAATAAAAAAGGGATACAAAATATAACTAGTTTGAATAGTATAATATAATTGCAATTATACTTTTGTACTACACGGTTAATATATAAGTACTTACTTATAAATTTCAAGAATGAAATATACTAAACGTTGAATATTGATTTCTAAAAAGTTGTGCTAAATAATAATAATATTACAATAATGTTATTTTATTATAGAACTCAATTAAATTTCAATTTAAAAATTAATAGTTAATTTAATAATATTGATATACATTTCATTATTTTGTGCATATTATATAGTAGGTATAAATGTATAATCATATATACAATTTTAAAAACACCTTTTTAAATGATATGTATTCTCTATATACCACTACCATAGTTTTTATTGTTCAAAAAATTTGTATTTACTCATGTATCATAAATTTTATTATATTTTGTAACTTGTCAGTATATCATAAGCAAATATTACATATTAATTAGAAAAATGTCTATGTTTAATTATTTAAAATAAGAATATTGTTTTGTTTAACTATCTAAGAGACACATAAGAATAACAAGATTTATTTGCAAAACAAAACTCGTATTCGAAAATGATAAAAATATGTTTTGTTCGATTCATAAGTTACTGATAAACTTTATGATGATTATTAAACGTTTATCTAATTTGAGTAGAGAGTTTGAAATGTTAATATAATAATCTTCAACAGTGTATACATTTAATTTAAAAAGAATAATACGTACGTATATTGTATTATATATTATGTATTATTGCAAATATAGGCATTGACTTATTATACATCTTTCGAGTACACAGTTATACTTGCAATTATTTAATTTTTGAAGTTTTTTTAAAGTAAATGTTAGTGACCATTTAGTATATTGTCATCAAATTTAATGAAAAATGATAATAATTGTAATTGTTATTAGTACTTATTATTTAATTATAGTGATTATTCATACTAATATTATATATGATGTCATTAAAAAAAAAAAAAAAAAACAACAGACATAAGTGATATATGATGATTAGTCGTTGAATATCTTTAAAGTGATTATCTAAATAAAAACCAATATAATATGTTTTTCGTTGTATGCACGTGAGCACTTATTAAAAATACTATTATGTTACTACTTACAATAAAACATTTTCAAAAGGTCACGTTGAACGAACTATTATTATTATTATTATTATTATTATTGGTACTATTAAACAATGTTTTTGTAAAATAATAAACAATTTTTAAGCTATGAATGTTAATGTTGAGAATAATATTATGATTTTTTTTTTAACACATGAATAATTATATTTATAACACAACGGGGAAATAATTATTTTAAATATTATTGATTATTTGTATAATTTTGTTCTGTTTTCTATTTATCCTTTACAATTCAATAAACTATAAATTATTTTGAATTACAACAAATAATATATTTCGTAAGTTTTTTTAACTTTTAATAAAATGATGAACTTTTATTACGATTGAATGATATTTTCAGTATTTTCGAGTATCATCATTATCACCTAACTATTGAAACTAAAAAAAAATGTTTGTGTAAATGTATTAATTGATTCATAATATATGTGAGATGGTTAAATGAACTAATATATACTAAAATTGTTTATATTATTTGGTAACACTCCACTCTACTTATCTAAACTTTAAAATGTAAACTAATAAATATAATTTATTCAAAATAAGAACGGTAATCGGTGGTCAACTTGTGCGCAGGAGCGTGAGTGATGACTCACTAAACACAGTAGGCTTATATCTATAGATAGTTGATTTTATTTTCAATATTATACTAAAATTAATCATTTGTTAAATACGTTATTTTGATTCATCTAAATTTTCGGGAACAAAATATTCTTTTTCATGTTTGAAATTAAAAATGTTTTCAAATTTTGTAAAAACTATTTTCAAAATGTTTAATATTTGTTGAATTAATGTACGCTTAAAGAACTATGATATATATACCATAGATATATTTTAATTTATTGTCTTAAGGTGTTATGTTTAATGAAAAAATTAAAAAGTTCAATTCTTTTAACTTATTAAGCTTATTTATTTGATTATTTCTATGTTGCAAATTCTGTACTTAATGATTTTGTAGTTCTTATATTGATCGAAATTTAAACAATTAAATACTTAAAGCATCTTAATCGTCCATCATCATCTTTATAATGTTATGATAATATTTGGAAATCGTAAACCGATTATTTAATATTATTATTTCTCGCTGATCCGGTCTGGAATATATTGATACGTTACATGCGTTTGCGCTTTTCGAGTGTAAAATAAAAGCTTTTATTATCTGCTAAATCGTATACAATTTAAATATTCAATCGAATTATCTTATATTTACAGTTGATAGTATTGAATAGTAATGATAAAAAAAATATATATGCAATTAACAACAGCAAGTAAAGGGAATCTTTATTATCATTAGCTTTGTTCCTATGGAGACCACTAGGCTAAACTCAGATTAACAATTTCGTTTAAATAGCCGATGTCATATTTCATGAAACATACAAAATATTTTATGCAAACAGAATCGGTTAAATAATTAAATAGAATCATTCACACTTAATAATATTAAGCATATTTAATAACTTTATTAAGTTCATTATAATTGTATTTATACCCGTCGTTTATGTTAAATTGTTATCCCCTTTAATTAACAATTATTATTATAAGAATTGTAAATTTGTTAATTAATAAATACGGATGAACCTACGTGTTTTCACAGATTCAGATGATGAATATACAATTAAACTTTTAATTTTCAAAATAATATATTGATTGTTGATTCTTTAGTATAAATATTTTATACAAAATATCACGATATTCATCCAGAAAGAAAATTCGATAAAAACCTTCTGTCTACAAATATTGATAAATATCACCACGAAGATCATTTTTTTTTTTTTTTGTAGCATATACTTTAATAATTGACACCGTTATCATAACTATAATTAAAACTTTTAAACAATAAAAATAAAATTACTGTCGATTACGAAAAACCTACAACATACATTTCGCAGAGACATAGATACATTATTATTATTATAAAATGACGACAACTGTTGACAATAACTACGGGGCTTTTTACGATAAAATGATATCGATCTATATAATATATATATATTCAAGTGTATAATTCAAAGTGAATTAAAAATGCGATCTTTCAGGTTGCCCGTAACTAGTGTTAAACATACGCTGTACATTCGTGTAAATTACGGTTTGGATGTCGTATAGAGAAATATAGTACTTACATTAGATCTAAATAGTTTATAGGAAAGATTGATGGTTCCTCATTTGAGTCCATTATTATTGTTATACCTATAACCAAAGATGCCCCGTTGTGATGTTCTTAGTCTAAAATGCGAATAAATTAATGGTGTTCATTTCTTTTATAAATATTTATATTATGTACTTACACTAAATGTAATTTAATTTAAATTAAATTAATATGATAAAGTTCATTAAAAATAACGGAAGTGTACTCTATAGTTTTAAGAAAATAACTTTATTATATTTAAAGTATATAAACTCTATTAACTGTCAACGTCGGGACCTGAACCTGACTTAATCAAATATACGGTTAAGACAAATTTTGCAATAAATGTACATATTTACTATACATATTATTGTATTTATGTATATATGTATATATAGATAAACAGATTTATAATTAAAATGTTTTATTTTATTATTAGCTATAACCAACGTTCAATAATAAGCCCTAATAAGTCCATAAACAGCAGAGAATTCCTATTGAGGTACAATAATTTTATAAAACAAATCCTAAAAATTGTTTGGTCCATTCAAGTGATTTAATGCACATAATAGTTGCTAAAAATATACATAATATATTATAAAAAATTACAAAATATTGCGCATTCATTGCATCATATTGTTATTGCAAATGTAAATTTTGCAATCATGTATTTCTATAACATATTATTCATAAGGTCATTACTCTCTTGTATATAAAGGTGAATAAATGTACGCTGTGGTTGCTAAAATTTAGTATTGCACTTTGTCACGTGTATCTTCCAAGCATAATAGATACTTAGATTGTTAAAAGATAATTCACCTATAAAACTTAAATATGAGCTAAATTTATAATAAAGTATTACCTACTAATTATTACTGTAACTAATTTAGTTTATTTTATTTTATGTAAATCCCCATATAATTGGATTATATATTCCTATTCAACAATAGTTCACAGGCAATATGTCATATCATTAAAATTGTTGAATGTGCGCGGATTTTTTAATTTTCCAACATAGAATTTTGCACAATATGTATATTATTAGAAGAGAGAATTTGAAGGATGAGATCAGAATAGATAGATAATCTTCAAGTAACTCAGTTTTAAAGTTATAAATAATAACACTATTAGGTTCATATTTATATATCTTATAGGAGTAATATTCAGCTTTCTCATGCTTTAGAAAACGGATCAGCAACGTGTAAGCATCACAAGTATTTGTTTGAATTATTAAAATATCTTTAAATGACTTAGAGATAAAGTTATCTATAAAAATTAGCTAAAATAATTTGTATACAACTTAGAAAAATCTTCAACCTCTCTCACAAACACCAGTGGAGGTGGTTTAATAATTGTAGTTGTTGAATATGCATCTGATTTGAATTGTGAGCAGTGTCTGTGACCAGATTATTGTCCGGAACTCCATTCGGTTTTTTCAGATTTTTGTCTAGATTTACATCATTTTACAGAGAAAACTTTAAATCAATTTGTGCATGAAATTTTATTTAATGTGTTATTTAGTTGTTGAACTTTAGATTAAGTTAGAAGCTTAGAAATTGATAAGTTAGATGGAACCTTTTATAGCTTACTGTATGCTCCATTTTATGATGAGATTGACAACTTATATTTGTATGTATGATTTTAATCGAGCTGGCTGGATTATTAATGATGTTTTTATTATTATTTCTATGTTAATCAAACAAATTTAAAGCGCAGTGTATACACAGTTTATGTGTTCCAGATAACAGAACTGATAAGTAAATATAAAATTTTGGTTTTGAAAATATACTTTATAAACAGAATTTTTAATTTCGTATCATGTGTAACATAATTATTTTTATGTATACTATATACCCACTAATAATAATAGAAAAATAATAAAATTATGTTTTAAGGCAATAGTTGTTGATTTTAAATAATGTATTTTATTATAAATTTGCATCAACGGTCAGGTTATTAACGTTTTCTAAATCTAAAGTATTACAATCTGAATTCGTAGATAAATGTAAGTGTCATAAATATATATCTATATATAATAGATGGTACAGGTGTAGTAAATAATAACAGCTTAAATTAAATAGTATAATTTCGATACATTTAAACATTTTGTGTGCAGAGTTTCTAGAATAGGTGCAAGAGCTTTACAAAGATTGTATAGGTCTTATACTATAGGGTATTGAGCTCATATCACAATGAATGTATTGCTTTTATAATAATTAGAACTACTATTGGAAATTTAAAGATGAAAATCTATGATAGTAAAAAATAAAAATGAATTTTACTACTCATAATAACTTTAAACCAAAAAAAAGTCTATTTTTAAAAATTGACAACAATCGACTGAGATACTGTTGATAATTTTAATAAATGTTTGAAGATTAAAAAATTATCCTGCATAAAGTTTATGTCTTATAACTGGCCTATCACAAAATACTGACAGATCTTCAGATACGAATTACTAATTTACCAAAAATAGCAATTTTAAATGCAATACGTTTGCTGTTTTAGTTTACTTGTACGTTGTCACTTCATAAAATCAAACAATAATTTAAATTTTAACGATCTATTCGCGATATCTGCTCATATTAGTGATAGATTTGGGTGTTTCTATTTTTCGTCAAAGTAATCTTTGACGATTATAGCCATGTTCGTTTTCCGCCAAAGGTTATAATCTGATTTCTAACTAAATATATATAGTTTTTTAGTTTTTTTTAGTACTCATTATCTCGTAATATTATTATTTGTCGTGACTGGAAATGGTTATTGGGTATGTTACCAGTTATTACGGACACTAACGAAAGTTTCAGTTAGTTAATACTGCTATAACGTTAGCGAAAAATGACTTATTGATTTTTGAATTAATTATTTAACTGTATTGATTGTATTTTTTTATGTAGCTTAAAAAAATTTAAGTGGTAATGACTAACGAGTAACTGTGGTCATATATTATGCTATACATAATTTTTTTAATTTATTCATGCGTGAATATTTCAAAATGGTATTACGCGGTGGAGATGCTAAGAAAAAAGTTGTCTTTTCATAAAATAAAACTTATGATTAACAATATTATGTTTGAATTTGTTTTTTTTTTTTATGTAATATTATTTTATGATTGAATGTACCTAGGTCGATGCTAAACTAATTATATTTTTAATAATTAATACTAATATTTTATACTATTTATATTATTCGTTTAATTTAATGTATTATTTTGACACTAAATTTAATAACTTTGATATGATATAAACTATAGAAATTATACGAATTGATGCAAGGTGTGGTACGTGATCATTATATTTTAATTAATTCAGTTTGGGAGTTTCCAAAAATATTTGAAATAATAAATACATTTTTTTTTTTTTTTGAAAACGGACTTGATGATAATTATTGAAAATCATTTTGGTGAAGAACGCTTTCTATTTACGAGGTTGGAGTTCAGTGTCTCCAGCTATATAATATTACACAAACATTTGAAATATTATCTAATATATGCGAACAGGTATCAATATAAACAGCGTATACTATTTTAATATGGCAATAGATAATTTTTTGGTTTTATTTTTATTAAAACACTATATTAAATGAAAATACATGCAAATCCTTCCAATAAATAACAAATAATTCAAAATAAGTTAAGAGTTATATTTTCCTATATTGTATTAAGTTAATTCATAATCATGTTTTAATTGTTACACGTATCAATATATTATCTATATATAAGCAAAATATATTGTTCTAATCACACGAAGTAGCTTACAAATTGTATACAAATAGATTCGATGTACCACTGTGTTTTAAACTATAGGCACATATATAGGCCAAAAGTATCCGATCAGGTTATAACCTGTAAGTCAGAAACCTTCCTTTTCGGGTTATCTTATAACATCTTATAATCCATCTTACAAACAGGTATACTATAATGGCTTTATTGGTTTTCTTTTCTATTAATTAATATTAATCATTAACGTTCCACTTGGAGGCGAACGTAACCCAAATCAATTACTTTATCCCATAAATTATGTTTGTACGTTCATTGTAATAAGTAAAAATAAAATATTTATTATAATTATATTATACCTACCTACACAATACACTATAGAAAAAGGATCAGAATAACCACAAATTGACGGTAAATAATATAATATTGTAGCTATATATTATATTATCTATAGCCATTTAAATTTTTTGTTTATGAAAAATTATCAAATGTAAAAAACTATAAACCAATATTAATAATAATTAATTTAACTGTTATGATTTTGAATTTGTTTTCCAAAAAAACATTGTAAGTATTGATTTTGTTATAATTATTTTTTTTATTTTAAAGTTTCAACTTAAGGTAGGTGATCTATATTTTAAACTAATATACTACAATAATTCAGTATAGCTAAGTTAATCCAGTATCTTATTTTTTTGTTAATTTCTAAAGTATCATATTTTAGATGTTAACCCATTTTATTGTGTATATATTATATCCTATATTAAATTCTACGAGTTGCAACATCCGGACACACGGCAAGTCACTGTATGATGCCTCTTGATTTTTAAGCTTTAAATTCTCAGCAAAGTGACGTTTGTATATATGTTAGTATTTAAACGTGGTATTGGATACGCTGTACATTTATTTATTTTTACTATATGGTTAAGATGGGACTTATATCCACACCACTGGGCACCGATGTACGGCAGGTTTTAAATATTTTTTTTGTATCATCATACGTATACAAGTTTTAATTGTTCAAATCCGATTAGTTATACATACGACTTAATTTCTCTCGATAACTTGTCCGAGTGTCAAATACTATACGCAATTAATATTATTACAATTTAATTACTATAAAAACTAATTTAAATATCTGTTCCAGCCCGATGTTTCTAACGAAATATTATAACGCGTTGTCACGGAGTTCTGCGTTATTACATAATATATTAATATCGTATTCCTCGGTTCACCTGTATGACGTACTAGGCAGTCGGCACACACACGAAATGCGTGTTGTTGAAAAATAATGCGTGTGCTAGTTGGCTGTGGTCTACATAGTATATATGTTTTTACGATTTTTTTTTTGTGTTTTAATTTTCAAACTATTTTTTTTCGGTTCGCCCCGAATCGCGTACGTATATTGTTATTATGTTATATAATTGCTGTTCGTGCGCTGACTGGCTTACCGACACACCCGCGAGTCGGTGATTTTTAAGTCTCACCCGTTGTTTTCCGCTATACCGTCTCCGCCGCCGCCGCTTACCTGTGAGAAACGGCAAACACCGAATATAATGAAATAATATAATACACATTGTACGCACCACAGTCCACAGTAAAGTAATTTTGTCGGCTAAAATTAAAATAACGATAACAGTAAACAATCGTCAAAACCACTGACCCTCACACACGCATAATACACATACATGTCCGCCACGTGCCACCTGATATATTATACTATATATTATTAAATACACGACCAATTTCGTATTATATTAATTTTGTAAGCATGCACATTTTGCCGAGAAAATACAAAAACAAGCGAACTCGGGTAGTGGCACCAGTAGCTGTTATAGGTCTACGACAACGTTGTGTAAAGTCAACGACCGTTACATGGTTTTCAAATCGGTATTATATAGGCCTGCGGTAGTGGCGACGGTGTTTGTGAGTAATATAATATTATTGTGTCTGTTAAATGTACCTATGGCGATAATATTGTACCATGTCGTATTATGCGAGGGCAAACAAAACAGGTGTCAATAATAATATTCTTACTATTCTTACTATTACTATTATATTTTATTTTCATTGTATATACGATTGTTAGACGTGTTACGCGAACGACCCCCACAGGGTCTGCAAGACCGATCGTAAGACATTACAAACTGAACGATGGCAGTGAGACTGTGCATAAATGAGTTCAAAAGTTGAGTAGAAAGATATTTATTTTATACATTTATACTCAACTAGGTGCTATAGGTTTAATAACTTAGAGATTTGCATACAAATCGACTGTCAACTATATTATATAATATACAGAATTATTTACCGAGCATATTTCTGATTTTTAGAATTTTTAAATATTGTAGGGTGTGTATATTTTAAAACTTTACTTAGATTTATTTGTATCGTTTAAAGTGTATCATATGGTAACAAATTGAATATATACAATTGTTATCTTTCGATTAAATATCAAAATTCATCGAAATTTGAACTTCAAATACCTACCAATAAATAATATTTTGCCAATGTAATTTTGATTTATTTTAATAAATTGTTATAAAGACAACTTAATTAATATAAGAATCTTATTGCATTTAAAAATTTTAAGACGTATAAAAATTTAAAATCTTACAAATTAACTACAGAATAATTTCCAATCTTTTATGATTTTTACAAAATATTTTGTTGACATTTGAAAATCAAACACTAATAAAAAAATTGTGCATGACGCATATTGTTGATATTTTAAATCTCTATAAACATAACTCATGGAAAAATTTACATACCACAATTTTGAACGTTTTGACTTTGAAATGTCGAACGTTTAAAAAAGTTTTTATTAATATAAATAAAAAAAAAAATGTCAAAAATGAGCAAACATATTTTACGATAGCAATATTGTTTAATAATAATTCTTATACTTGTATTTTGACGTAGTAGATAACAAAACTATACCTAATTAAAAAAAATAATTGAATGTAAATCGAAATTAACTTTATTGAATTATTCTATGATTATCGAAAATAATTTCTCTTACCATAGATATTTATTTTTATATTATTAATATTTATTTTCACAATAAAATAAATACATATTATAGGTATTTCTCTGTAGATTGTTTTTATATACTTACTGAATGTTTAATTACAATTTTATGTAGTACGAATTCGTATTTAATAATATGTATATTTTTTAATTATTACATCAATGGAAACTAATTTTACAAGCATGTTTGCATTCACTAAAACATAATAATACATTTGCTATTATATAATATCTATATGAAGAATACATTTTCCAGCAAATACATATTATATTCTTATTACTAAATTGTGTCATTGCAATTACTCGTGGCTCGGCTCACTAACTCGATTTAGATATTATTTCATGTATGATATACATGTCTACTGTAATACACCATTAGGTTTACTTCGATGGAACAGTTTATTTTAATAAATATAACTATATAAATTTAATGGAAAGAATATTACCATAGTTGAAAATAATATTACACTCTTTGAATCAAATGTAACCGATTTGAAAACGTCTTTTTTGTTTTACATTTTTACATTTTTAAGCATACGGCCATGCTAACGCGTCAGTTTTTATCAACATCCGAATTCGCTTTTCATTTCTCATTCTCTGTACATAAGTTATAACGTAATACTTTATTTAACCATACAATTCTATATTTTTAATTGACATCCATTGAGTTGTTATCAAAGTTTGATCAAAATCTAATAATTTTAACGTTCTTAAAATAAAATTGTATATACATACTAAATAATTATACGCTTTGTAACGTAATATCATCATTTTAATATTTTGTGATTGAGCGTTCACAAAGGTTTCAAAATATTAGTGTAACTACATGTTTTAATAATACGAACAAATGTTTTTTCATAATATTATATGTTGTCGTAAATAATCAGCTGGATATTTTGATAATATAATTTTTAATCTTGATATATCATATAATGTTTTTCATTCATAAATTTAGGTATATTGTTTCGTTGTATGTATAATGTACATAATATATTATACGTATACGTGTTTGCTAAATTTTTCAACCCTATTATTCGTAATCGTTATTTTTGGAACGCATAATGTAAGAATATTTGTAAACCATAATTATATCGTGTTACGGATATCTACTTTTTCTCTTTCATCTATTGTTCCATTCGTTTCTTGAATGCAAAACTATTCACACTTTATAATTTGTAAGTATAGGTACCTATTGCCGTCTATATAACTTATTAGAGAATATTGCCAATTTCCATACTTCATTCATTATTACTTTGTCCATTATATGGAGAAACACATTTTAGTCTTTTAATTTATATTATATAATCATTATATTTTACAGTATACTAATGAACTTTGTTTCAAAGAAATAATATTAATATAATTAGCATAATTGATAAAACCGTATTAGAAAATAATTACATTCACAGGAGATTTAAACATGCAGTTATTATTATTTTTTATTTATTTAGTTAATTATGTGAACATATTTAACATTTTTACAATGTTAAATATTACAAAAATATAACTACATGTATCATGTATAGACGGACTATGGTTGTTATAGTAATAATTTATGAACAATATTGTATATGATAAAAAAGAAAGACATTGTATTAAAATCTGTATAGTGTACTTGACTGTGTATCTTAGGTTTGGATGTTTTTTCACTTATTTTGAATTGATTAATAATTTATGATGATAGTCAGAATAATCTAATATCTTTAAGTAGCTGTTTAGCAACAGCAATTACTAGTCGTACTTAATGAGTAAATTAACAATGATCTTATTATTTCTTTATATTACAGAGAAGAATATTTCATCTACAAGGTTGAACTGTGATTTAATAACGAGCATAAGATTTTCATCCTTGTATATTCTTAGTTAAATTTTGTTAATTTGTATATTTTCTAGGTTGATTTTTTATCTTGGTGTTTTCCAAATATTTTTTTGAGCAACTTTTGCTGTTTATTCGATATCTCAGTTATTAGTTTTTAAGTTTTTTCCTAAGTTGGATATAATAATTTTATCAAGGTAAATATAGTTTTTAAACTTTTGGCTAGGATTTAGGGTAAATTCCTATCTTAAGTAGCTCAGAAATAATTTATAAATACCTATAGTTTTGTAGATATTTTTTTGTTTAGTTACAAAATTACCATGTGTATAGTAATATAGTAAAGAGTTTTTCTTAGGAGTGGTGCTGCTGATAATGTGTTATATATGGAACGTTTACTAATATCCTTTATAGGTTTGATATGTTGTTGGTATATTACATTTTGGTATTTTGTTGCAAATTACAATTTTATAACGTGATGCATTTGTCGTTTACAGTATGTTATTAAATAATAAAACCAGATTACTTATCCATATTCTAAGTAGGTTCTAGATAGACGATGTCTACCATGATACTTCAACATTGTTATTAATACGGCGTTGTAAAAGATGTCGATTATTAATTATGTATTATAAACGTATAGGTAACCGTATATTATACTTTACGGAAACGATTGATTTTTTTTATAGTCAATGAATCTTAACTAATGTAAAAAAGATAATAATAATTTAATATTTTATAACTACAGTCGTGTATTGTACATGATATGACAAGATTAGCTTATGTTTATTTTTATATGAGAACAAGTACGGTTTTGGATTACTAATAAGTAATGAGTAGTAATTACTAATGAATACTTTAAATAGAATAAAATACTTATAATTATTCAGGTGTCGTATAAAGTCCGCGAATAATGTATATATTAATATATTTTGTATGTTCAACAAATGAATAGTTATAATATTATATTATTCCATTTGGAGTATTACGATCATTACGTAATCGTATTAAACTTACCTCAAAGGCTCGTGTATTGAATGATTAAAATACAATGAATAGCTATTAAAGATATTTTTCATTTATAAATACATATTAGTTATTGTCAGAACAAATGTAATAATATTAAGTTAGTTTTCAGGTCGATTTAAGACTTAAATATTGAAACAAATTTAAGAATGTATTAGATGTTTTCTTAACTTGTATTATATTTTATTTTATGTTATAAACCATTTTTTTTATCAATTAAGTAATTGATTAATTTTGAAACAGATGGTTTAATACAGAATTATATTAATACACATAATTTATAAATTATATATAAATTTACGTGCAGATAATTTTTATAAAAATTTAAGCGTATACAAATTATAAACTATAGCAAAATATTGTTACCATAATCATTTCTAAATTTAAAACTTTTTGTCAAAATATTGTGAAAAAATTCTTAACAATATTATTACTGTCAACAATAGTTGTTTGAATATAACATTTTAATTGAAATAACGGGCGTTAAACAATAAGTTTGTTCATTATTTGATAACGCACTCATATATAATAAATTAATCTATATATCATTGTAAACGTATAAGGCACCGGTCGGCTGTACTTTTCATATACGTTTCTCAGATAGATGCATATATTATTATATCCTACATAATATACACAGTAACCTATATTATTATAATATAGGTAAACACCGTAGTTTGCAGTATGTAAACGATTTCCAGTCAGGTACAGAGATGTATGTATTATACATTTTATACACATCCTATAGATCTAAAATTGTGAGTTGAAAAATCTATTTAACTCGTAAGTATGCAACTATCAAAGGTTTGGTATTGACTGCACGCATGCATACACATAGTGCGTTAGGCAAATCGCTGCGAGAGCGTTGGCACCGAATCGTCGAAACTGACGTTTCGCAACGCCACACGGTTTTTTCTACATCATATATTCGTTTCACGTGCACGTTTAGTGGTACGAAAACGCGTTTGGTCCGCGATAACCAACAAGATATCATTGGAACCTAATTTCATGGTGAAAATTTCGCGGCAAATATATTATATGGTGACAGTTTCGTGTCATAGAGTCATAGACCAGACATAAAAATATCACGAGTATATTTATATTTCATATATAAAACAAATTATAATATAACAAAACTATATTGTTTTAAGTACAAAATATCGCATGAAATACTAAAATAAAAAAAATAAAAACAATAATAATTAATATACATACTTATAATATTACAACAACATAATAATAAACAGAATATCGTATAAATGAAACCTTATTAAAATAAATATAGACGTATAGATATATTACGTTATCCGTCAAGAATTGGTTACTGAAAATATAAATTAAATATTTAAATAATTTTTTTTAAACAATAATATTCATTAAATATACGCATATTATATAATAATCATAACATAATAACATTATTGTTCGACCATGCATCGGGTTTTTTCACTTCATTCGTATCTCGTCGAGAGGTATTGTAACCACTACGTCGGAGATTAGTAATATATTCGAACATCGTATTCGTAGTTCGTACCATATTATATTGGTAGGTATGTACATAGGTAGTCTAAAATACTATATCTTCGTACTACCTATACACAAACTTAATAACTATAGTTTTGCTTATCGAACGATAGGCGAACGATTGTTACTAGTATTATGTTCAATACTACTGCAATAATTGTATTTAGTCCGATACTGATTTGTAACCGTAAGTCCGTACGCTATTCGATAAAATTAGGAGCGCCTGCGACTAGATGTAATTTATCTGTTTTTAATTTTCTAGTTGACTGGCTAACACCGACCGACTAACTGTATAATAATTATGTATAGAAACAATTCGTTAAACGAACCTTGACGCATCGAAAAAACAAAAACAGTAGTTAAAACCAAGGACACGCCTTATTCACTTGTAGATTATTTTCACTAAAAAACATAATCACTCAGGTAATTATTATATGTCTATGATCCATCGTACAGTTAAAGGTGTTTATTGTTTTAGCTATTTTTCTATTCAATCAATACAATCAATAAATATACAACAATCACTAGTTTTCAATAAAGGTAATCGTGTTTGAGTATTTGACGTTAGCTATTTTTATAGTCACAAACTTTAAAAATAAATAATACCATTTTAAATATATATTTATATTTTTATAATTATATAATGATTATATATACGTGCCTACAACGCACTTGATGATATATAATTTTTTCGTAACTGTCGACAAAAAAGTAAAATATAACTTAAATAAATATGCCAGAATTGAGTATATATTAAACATCTAGGAATACACATTGGCGAATGTCCATATTTCCAGTTTAAAAGGTTTTAAAACAGATAAACATCTACAGGGTTTATCGCCGTATTACTGTTCTCGTACAAATCAACTTTAGATACTCATATTGGATATCATTTATTTCGAAATATTTGAAACATAAAACATAAAAGTATTAATTACAATTTTTTTTTTTTTTTTTTTTTATTTTGAATTTCAAGAAACTAAAAATTAAAAAGTACTATACACCATCATAATTATGATAATATAGTAAAGTCGTCATTTTTAAAAACATTATATGTCTTAACTATTCACTTTTTACAAACTGTGTGTATAACATATTTTATATACTTTTAGAGATATAATACATGTATCGGGTATTTGGACCACTAAATCACATACGATATAAAATATTTATATATATAATTTACATGATAATAATCGATATACAGCTAGGAAACAGCTAAATAACTAAGTATAGATTTGTGTTCACGTGTATAGCTGCATCATATATGCAATATCAGTATTAGCTAAAAAAAATAATAACAATGATTTCTGTGTACATTCTAAATACTGTCATAACATTTTTAATTTATACCATACTCTGCAAATGAATGAAATTCATATCACAAATTTTGAAACCATTAGTACTTGCATGATGTGAAATATTTTGAAATAATAGTTACTACTATACCAGTTGTACAACTGTCTACTAATCGCTATAACGTATTACATACGCTTTAATAAAATGTTCAGTTGACGTACACATTATACATTAATTGTATCAGTACACTATCAATTGGCTTTTAGATGGTAATATAAAATTTAAACTTTAGCTACATATATATTATATAATATATGTAATAAACCCATGATTTGTGAAATTGTTTTGTATTCGAAATGAATTAAAATCTTCAAACCTATAATAACTTTGAAATTTAAATATTTAATTTATGAGTGTTATATACATTTATACTTAATTATTGCAGAACCACATAGAGTATATATTATATTGCATAGAACATGAAATTTAATGTATTTAGCATTTTATGTACACATTTTTTTTAAACACGATCCATATGTTATTATCATAGAATATACTAAATTAACACAGATGCGATAATTTTCTTTTTAAGCTCAAAAAGTTTAACGCCGTTTATTTTCTGTCGTAATGTAACAGAATAATTATTTATCAGGTAATATATTATACTTATATCTTTAGTTATTTAGCGACTACATGTCTACATAACATATAGTCAAGGCGTAATCATTTTTCCTTTTTATCATATGATACTAAATATAGGTGCAGATTATGATGTTTACGCAATGGTGTATTCAATTACTTACATTTGACTATCTAGTGCGATCGAAATTCCAAATCGAATACACAACGAAGCAGAGTATAATATCAGTTACAATCTGAAAAATGCAAAATTTAAGTAAAAATTAAATTAAATTGTAATCATTCAGTATGCATAATTCATTCAATCAACAATCACAGTTATATTTAATTTACTTAATAATATAAGCAATGAAATATTGAATTTGAAAACATATAGAATACTATTTTGAAGAATTATGTAATATATTATGTAATTTATAGTATTATAACGACCCGAAAGCAATACAGATATCAAAGTTAGAATAAAATCTCACATAAATGAAATCTTATGCATCGTCATACGTCGGTTACTTAAATATAGTTTACCAATATATTTTAACTTTTAATTAGCCAATAGCAGGAACTTAGAATATTTATTAATTTCTTAAAATTGTCATAAAATAAATATATTTTAATTCATCAATTATAACTAAAAATAGAACGTATCTGAACTTTGAAGCCTTAACACGTGTTGTTGATTAAAATTTTTAACTATTATACTTTTACTTATATTATAATATATATTATATATTGTCATCAAGATTTTGTTATATTATTTTATAGTCTTATATTTCGACAATAAGTTCGATTTTCGGAATTAAAATCATTATCACAGAACTGGATGTATGTAATTTACATAAACACAAGAGGTCATGTTTAACAATAGCCCGTGTTGATCTCATAAAAATCATTTGAGCGATTAAAATACATATATGTGTTTGTTTTTAACTAGCAGAGGTCGGAGATATTTCTGTACATTGAACATAATGTTATATACTCAAGAGACCGGCAAAGTTGTTTGAATTTTAAAATACTTACATTTTTATGTAAAAGACTAAACTAAATATTTTTAATTTTTAGTGTATCTATTAAATAAAAAATAAATCCAAATAATTATATTATAATAAATATTGCTGAATAATAAAATAATATTTAAAATATTATGTTTACTGAAATTAAATCATGTTCATTGTACAGTTTAAGAAACTATTTTATTAAAAAATGATTTTTATTATTTATCCGGAACTATTGTATCATTATAGTATCATTTATTATAATTTTTTTTTGCTTATTTGTTTTTAGAATTCCTATTATAACAATTTAACTTTAAAAGTAAAAATGTATGCTGTGCCAAATAAATATAATAATAAAAATTATAAAAAACTCAAAAATAATTATATTTAACACATTATACATATTATACTTGGTAGTTGAGTATTTTATATAATTATTTACTAAATCATATATTATGTAATCACAAAAATTTGTATTTCTAGTTTTTATATTTAAAAATAACTTATTATAAAGATAATTAAATACACCGAAGAAAATATTTAATGACGTATATGTACAATGTGTGCGTAATACATTTGATTATATTTTATAGTGACAAAATGGTACATGTTAAAATTTGAATCCATTTTCATCGATTACGGTTAGGATGTAGGTTTATCTAATTATAAACTTAAAGCACCTATTACTTGTCTAGTTCTGTTTTTTTAATCATATTTTTTTTTTTAAATTGTTAAAATTGCATTAGTCCCGTTCGCTTATATTTTTGAGGAAGTCAACATATTTACCTTAGGTCTATTCTGCTAAAATACCATTAAAGTTGAATACTTAATAAACAAGAAAAATTACTTTGCAGGGATACTAATGAGGCAAGCCACCCAGAGGTAATATTCGCCAGCTTGTCGATTCTGGTATCATCATCATAATACGCGTCGCGTGTTGTTTGGGTGTCATATATTATTATACGTGCAGTTACACTCGCCGGTATTATGGTGTGCAGCGTGTGTTGTGCAATATAATATTATGCACAGCATCTACATGATTGGCATATATAATTATAACTTGTAGTCGGGTCGGCCAATGTATTATATACCTATAGTATAATAATATTATATACACGTATATAATATTATAATATAGCACAAGTAGTACATGTATATTGTATACATTTTATTCTGTACAGTTTTTTTTTTTAAATTTAATACCTCGTCCCGCGCGTGCATTTTATAACTATAAACAGGTAGCGCGAGTTAAACTGTATATACCTAAAATATTATATGTGTAATATGTATAAAGGTAGGTTTCAGCTGCAAAGCTATGGAGTAGTGATCGGATTGGTTGATGTGGTGTTTTTATTTATTTATTTTTTTGCTAATATGGCGAATTCAAGAGGCTCGTGTATTACTCTACAGATAATACATGTTATCCTCCTCTCTGCCATAATGTGAAGGTTGTACAATTCCGATATTGTATTGAAAATTGTTTTAATAAATATGGTAGTAGGTAAACTATACTATGCACAGTAATAAATATGGTGTGCTATATTATATAATATCGAATAAAAAGTTAAAATTTAAATAATAGAATATCTCTAATAATATTTTTGTGTAGGTATTATACCGTTCATACCGAACAAATAAGTAGACATGAAAAGAGTGATAGAGGTATATTAAAATGAATATATATAATATAATCAATACGACAGAACAAAATTTGTTTATTTCATATTTAATATGAATTTATATATTCCGGGTATGATATATATATATATATATATATCATAATTTTATATTAAAATGAACAATATTATTAGTTGCTTAAAATTATATTCGTCGTTGCCACGTGTCTATATCGTAGATAGAGGAGGAGAAAAAACAAGAGACCTTCGATGCCACAAGGACTAACGGCACGGTATAAATTGCATTATGTTTATACTATGTACTATCCTGAATAACATATAATATAATGTATTTGTAAAAATCTAACACACTACAATCTTGAAAGTCAATACTATACTTACTTCATGTATATTCTTATGCACGCCGCTTGCAGTATCTCTACGAGTCAATCTCAATATTGCCGTGAGACAACATAGAAAATGCACTGCAAAAATGAATTCAACGATCGTCTACTATGTTTCGAGTAGCTTACAAATTTATAATTCGCTTAATATATTAATTGAGCGTAATTATTTCATAGTTCAAGTACTATTTAATAAAAAAATAAAATATCAATATATAGCTATTATAGGTACATATTTCATAAAATTCTATAGTAAATTCTATAAACACAATAATATATATTATATTTATAGATTAAAAATGGGATATACTATAATTAAAAATTTAAAAAGTGAATTGTATATACAATTAATAAAGAATCAGCTTAAATAGCAATCCGACATATTATTATAATATAATGTGAGGTTATAAATTAAATATATTATATTCATAAATCCGAGCGTATTATTTAGACTATAATTTGTTGAACTTCTGAAAACTATAATATAAAACACGAGAAGCGAGTGGATACTGACGAAATCAAAAATGTATACAGGATTCAGAGGATAGAAAGGGAATTCATTGGTTGAATCGTCAAAATGTTTTTGTAGAAATATCAAGCTTACTTTAATTAATTAATCGGCTGAGGTTGTCAAATCTAACTTTCGGAGAGTGGGCGAGTAGTCATGGTTAGTGTGATGAATATTCAAAGCATAATCAGCAAATGAAAGGGAATGTCATTGAACTAACTCTATATAATTGACGAGTCTGTGCCAATATGATAAGGGTCTTATAAACCAGAGAAATATTTTAGTAAGGACTTAACTAGGAAACAGTTCAGAGCCTTGAGTGAAGAAGAGATGTAAACCTAAATGCTGATGGCGCGCGGTCGAGAACGGGAATTAAGAAACCCAAACATCTTGAACACGATATAGTTAATTGTCTAAACTTAGAATACATTTAAACGATAATATTAAAATTAAATGTATTTTCAATTTAAGACTTTTATAAACTCAATAGACGTTTCTCTGACGATCGATGAAATTACCATAAGTATAATACATTTATAATATTTTAGTATTAATTGTATAAAAACTAAATAATTGGAATGTGATGCAGTACGTACCTAAGTAAATCAAACAACAAACTGCGACGTTCGGCAACGGATAATAGTTCTTTTTCAACTTTGCTAGCTCAAACGAACAAAATAACATACAAAATACATAGTAAGTATAGCGAGTGTGAAATCTCAAATAGTGTTTTGCAAATGGTCCGTGTATTATTTATTTATTTTATTTTTCGTCTTTACTATCGATAGGTAACCGACTTTTATTATTCCGTCCCACGTAATTTTCTATATTATATATTATTATATTACCTATCAGCCGACTCTGTCCTAAAATAATAATAATATATCATTGCAACAGTGTACGACGTGCCTATTGTTATTGTTATTGCTATTATTATTATTGTGTTGAGCGCGAGAAGCGAATAGGTGCTGCCGGCCGGCTAGAAATCAGGTTAGGCCGTTTCGCGATAGGCACTCCCCTCCCACCACCGACACTTCTCGTTTTGAACAGCCATCGGCAAGTGAAAGTGTGTTGTCTTCGAGCGTTCGGGCGCGCTAGCCCCGAAGTGCGTTGAACCCGAGCGCAATCGTCGCGAAACGCTACGAAAACACGCGCCGTGGCCGAGATTTCTGCAAATCGCACGTGCTCTCGAAACTTAAATAAAATTATTATTATTATTTGTCGCTTGGCAATAGTGCGTGCGATTATAATAACATATACCTACACGCGATCAAGGAGTGTGGGATGTCCATAATTCTAATTTTTCACGGAGGAACGGCTCGACTACTCCGTCACCCACACATAATAATATTATAACCTTTAAAAAAAATCTAGACCGTTTTTCACTATTATCAAAATATGAAATTTCCACGATTGTTCTATATTATGTATTTTTATGTATAGATAAAATGTATGAATATGAAATTAATTAAAACTAAAAACCAATGTGACAAATAAAATAGGTATAGTAAACTATTTTTAAACTACTATAGCTTAAAATTAGAATATAATTTACAAATTATCTCGACAATTTTTTTTTTATTACCAATTAATTTATTATTAATTTTAGGAGTGTTATATATTTTTACTTAAGTATGAAAATAAAATCATTTTTGGCTATTATGCACATATAAAATAAAATATATTTGATGATAATATTTGAAGGGAATACGAGTACCTACACACCATTTTGTGCAAACAAATGTGTAGAAGATGAAAAGTACCATTATTTTTTTTTTTTTTTATTATACACTTAATACGAAATTTGTTGTTGAATTTTCGATAAAAGTTCATCTTTCATTGTAGTAATTTTGGAATGGAATCTATAATTTATGGTTTGTATTGAGTTTTAATATATCGACTATCATAAAGTTTTTTTTAATCTTGTATAATAGTTTACCAAAAAAATAAATATAGATGTATAGTTTTATATACTTTATTCTATCTAAATATTCCAAACTATAGTAAATTTAATAATTTATTAATATATTAGTTTTCAGTGCCGATGTTAGACTTTCTATATTTATGAGGTGAGTTCAAATCTAAAAATTGGATTGCTTAACAAAAAAAAGGTATTTCAATAGCTAATTATATAATTTGTTTCAATAAGAGGAGGTATTATTCATTACCTCGTTAGCACGATACTTTAATATGTGCTTATCGTAATAGTTGTACAGGCTGATATTATAATAATAGTAATATTTCTATAATAATGTAACATAATTATTTATATTCAAATTTTAAAAGTCATTCCAAAATATATAATTATTTAAATTATTATTGTAATTGACAATTGTAGTTACCTATTTGAATTATATTAATAGTATTATATTTTATTATATATAATTATTATAGACATTTAAATAATATTCTTTTACCAAAAACTTGTTAAATTTGAATATTTATGTTTACATTAATCATCAATACAAGTATTGTAGAAATACACAGAGTATTATCTTCGATTTTACAAAATATTTGCGAAAATAACTGATTTTAGCTGCTGTATTATATGAATAATTGAACACGCAATTATTTAGAAAAAATAAAAAGAAACGTAAAAATGTATTATAAAGAAACATTTAATTTGAATTTAACTGTTCTGTCAAACAATCATTTTTATCAATTTTCGATTTTCAATAATTTATCGTTTTAAAAATGTATGATCGGTGTACCAAGAACTTTTCAATACGTACAGACTATAGATAATATTATTTTATCAAATAGTATAGGGAATTTAGTAATATAAATACATAGTTTATGCAGATATTATATTTAGCTAGTTATTAATTTCTTAATAAATAATAAAACATTTTTTTTAAGTATAAATGTGCATATAAGAGAATATGCTTTACAAAAATATGAAATTTAATATTATCAAAATACCGACCTACTATTTGTGTAGTAATACATTAATATAACATTATCATTAATGTAGGTACATATATATATATATATATATATATATATGTATATATATATATATATACCTATATAAACTTGTTTTTAAGTTTGAATAATTAAAACTTAAAAGTTTTTGTGAATTAAAATAAATTATATAATATACCTATTATGCATATATATATATTATACATAATATCTATATATACCAATATATGTGAGACTGGGATTGTTTCAATTAAGAACGTGTGTCGTGCCAAAATAAATTATTATTAAAGTGTTTAATGAATGTAGATAATTATTATCATGATATGAATTTTATAATATTTTTAAAAGCAATAACCTTCTTATTATTATTAATTTTATGAATTTTTATTCGGAGGAATGAATTTTATCTTGCATTGAATTTAATAATTAATGAGAATTCATTGGAAATATCGCGTTAATTTTCTTCAAATCTATTAAATGCGAGAGAATATTGAAAATCAATTTTATATTTTAAATTGTTATGTATGTTTTGTTTTATTATATTGTATTCCTAATTAGTAACAACTTATAGAATAATTTATACTTTTTCGTTGTACACAGTTTACTGTAAATAAAATAATATTTGCTCGGAATTTAATTCACTATAGTGATTTACTTAAAACGAGTTCCATTCAACATTTAATGTATAGTAGAGTGGTACCCACTTGACTAGTTTTTTTTCAAAATTTGTTTAGAACAAACTAGTGCACTAGATTTCGATTAATATACTATATTGTAAATTGTGTATATTTATTATTTATATTATACAGATAACTTAGTATGTTTTAATTTCCAAAATAATTTTAACGTTATGTGAACTTGTTTTTAAATTATAAAAATTGTTTATAAGATAATTACTTATAGATATATAGTAATAGTTTTAACTAAGACATATTTAAGAAAATTAAATTCTATATAATATATAAATACATTTTTTTTTTTAATTTCAACAAAACATAATATTTTATTCATTTAAATAGCTTTCCGATTTAAAAAAAAGTTATTTTTACTACTCAAAACTGCCAAAAATATATTGTTTCCTTACTTAATCTTGTATATAATATTAAATATGTAAGTTAAGCTCTACACACTGCATAATAAACAATCTACTAATATGTCATACTAATGATTTGAGTTTTGTTATGCATAGGAGCATTGTCCTTTCACATCTAACTATAGTGAGACAACAAAAAAAAGAATATATACCGTCATTGAGTAGGTCACTGTTATCATGGATATATTATTATATTTGATTTCAATGATAATTCTAAAATCATTATACACGACAAAGGTTCAGAAGACGGCGTGAAAAACGCTATAACTATAAGGAAATTTTACATTTTATTTTCATAACTATTCGGAATTTGATTTTCTATTAGTTATATAGAAGGTTTAACTAATTTTTGCAATAAAAAAAAATCGTATACCAACTATACTAAAGTCAACAGTGCCCAAGTACCGTAGAATAGTGTAAATAGGTTCGTTGACCGTGGAGGTGAATCGGGTCATCAGTTTTTTTAACATGTATATACTTGCTGTGTTTTTGTTAGGATTTATCTGAAATTAATAAGATGCCTTAATATTACACATGTTATCAGTTGCTATGGTTTCATGATTCTTTACTATTTGATGAGTTTATAAATAATATAATACCCACCTTTACCTAACAGTTAACACACAAAACATTTTTTTGCAATTCAAAAGAAACATTTATTATCCAATAAGATTCCTAATGAGGAAAAGGTTTAAATACTATTCTTCTAATTATCAGGGAAAAAATAAAAAAATTATATTTAATAGGTAATTAAATGTTCTGAGAGTATCTACTAACTATAAATAAAATATTTTAATCCACTATCAATCAAAAAAGTTTTATTTCTACTTAATTAATTCTCCTATTTGTTTATTAATGTTTTGTATCTTAAAGTAATATATTATATGTTATATTCGATTTTCAAGATTGTATTAATATAATTTAATTTGTATCTAAATTATAAATTATTTGCAGTTTTAGATGTAGGTGTACAATAATTTAAAACGCTTATAAAATATTGATAATTGTGAAAAATATTTTATGGTTCTTAAATAATACAATGGCTTGAATTAAACTATATCAAACCTAAAATATTACAAGACGTTTAGTTTTAAGATATTTTAACTTTAATTATTATAAAATAAAATGTGTCATTTATTTATATTTTATTTTATTTGTTATGAATATTATTTATGTATAAACAATTTAACGGGTGAATTCCTTTACACTACTTAAATCTGAACATTAAATTAAATAATTTAAATAATTACAGAATAGATAATATTTAAACTATAATACATAATATTTGAATTTTACATTACCATTTCTTAAAATTAACAAAATACTAAATTAAAAACTATCGTGACTCAATGAAAAAAAATAATCTAACAAGGTGAACATTTTATTAACTATGATTGAAGCACGATAGAAAAATGAATCCACAGTAGATTTTTTTCAAAAATTATGGAATAATAAATAATTCTTTACTTCGAGAAAAATATAAAAGAACGTATATATATAATTATGTCAATAGATATAGAAAGCTAATATTCTTATTTAACAAATCATATAAAATATTGTATTAGTCAATTGTCTTCCGAAGAACAAAGAATCTAGATCACTAAACAATATCATAAACTTCTCTTTATATATAAATATTAGTGACAAATGATACTCTCTTTAAAAATATATGTTGAACAACTCGAAGATCATTGGTATAAGTTGTCAAATTGAACGACTAAATTAAAAATAATTCTAAGTAAGAATATACAAGAAAACAATACAAAGTTTTCAAGTAATATAAATTATTATGATTTTGAGTATTTCTATTACTGAAGCCAAGCATCTTGTACAATTTATTTAATATTAGTTTATAATTAATTTTAAATAAAAAATCATTTCAAAATTAATACCAAATCTTTTATAAGATAAATTCTATTAAATTCATTATTGTTGATTTTATATTTAAAAATAATTAGATTTTTGGAGCCAGTAAAAGAAGTAACTTTATGTTTAATACAATTCAGGGACAGATAATAAATTTTGCATCATGCAAAAAAACGAATATAAGTTCTTCTACAAAAGTTTAGAATTTTAAATAGTATTAATTGGACAGTAAAATTAAGCCTAGTTGTTGTAAAGTAATATATTTATGAGATTTTTAAATAATTGGAGATAATAAAATAATAAAAATAATAAAGGACATAAATTTTGATCATAAGGAACACCAAAGATATGGAATTATTGGATGGTAGATAACTATAATATTATACATATGCATTTATTAAGCTAAAAATATATAACTAAAGATGTATGGTTATAATTAGGGTTTGGTAGTTATAGGAGTTGCATATTGTTCTGTATGCTCTCGATTTATAGCAAACCAGGCTAGAAATCAAAGCTATATAATGTTGAGTTTAAAAATTGAAAATTAGAAATGCATATTTTGCATATTTCGTTAATTTTAGAGAAAAAGTGTATATTTCGTCAATTTTCATTGATTTTCGCATATTTGTATGCATATTTAATATTTTCTAAAATAATTCGGTCATTTAATATGAAAAATCTTAAGAAAATATTTGTGGTTTCATGTAACAACTTAATATGTATTATACAACATATTATATTTATTTCGTATTTCACAAATAATAAAAATATATTTACTTAACTATTTTTTAGTTTAATAAAATTTCAAATTCCAACCGGTTACGCGTCATATTTTAGTTTTCAATGATATGATTTTTTTTAAATAAAGGATTTAGAATAAATAAGTAATACACTTTTAACAAATAAATAAATATTTTTTTCATATTTCATATATTTTCATGCATATTTTAGAATTTTGCCTTTTTTGGCTCCTTTAACTTCTGAACACTAGTTATAATACTCGTATATTAAGGATTAAGGAAATCGTTTAATGTATAACACATGATACGTGAAAAAAAAAAACAAAAAAAATAGAATTGCCACTAAGGACAAAGATGAAAAAGCCATGAACATCCCGTATAAATATTATGTCTATCACTGCATACACTATTAAAATCTAATAAAAATATTAAAATTATTAATTATTTTCAAATATCGATAACAAATTCAAGGAAAAAGATTTATTACGTGTTTGTTTCGGTTTGCAATATATATCAAAAGTTAACTGTGGCCCCTGAAGCCTAGACACCATAGAAATATTATACCACAGTCTTTGTCGATAAAATAAAATGTACTACATATTATGATAAAAAAAATAATATCAGTAACAAAACATGAATTGCCAAAATATTGGTTTGGTCAGGCGTCATAAAAATAAGTTACTTCAATTAATTAATTGTATTGCTTGACTCGTTAATGTTAATAACTGTATACAATATTGATTTTATTTGAAATGGTTGCTATGATATCTGAGAGGTGTGATGAGTTATTTCGTGTTTTGTAATGGCCAATGTCACACAAAGCGATGAGCATGTTTATAGGCCGATATGTAATATACTTGTATAATAATTGTGTGTCATGGCCACAATATATTAACATGTTCAATAATAGTTCAATAAAATCGTTAAACACATTAAATCATTAAGTATTTAAAATTTCTAGTGTCACAAACAATATCACTTAATACATAACCAAATAATTGAAAGATTATTGCATAAAATTAAGTAAAATTCAGTTTATTATAGCCATCTACCATAATAATATATAATTTAACTGTTTTCTTTATTAATAGATGTATGCAGATTTCTCTAAATGATCGATTAAGTTTATGAAGATACAACGTTATTTAATAATACACCATTAGTTTTCTATATTATTCAAATTTCGTTACAACGCATTGTCACTCAAAATAACTCATTGTTTCCCAAAAATATATCCTCGTAATAAAAAAATAAAAATATATTTAAGTATTTATCCGCGTTTGGTGCAAACAATTTTCGTATACTCTTTAAATTCGTTTTATTTTTAAGTTAGATAAGTATATTAAAATGATTATGACTTATTTTGTTAACATTGTAAATAATATTTTGTAATATTTTAACTTACCAGAAATATTAAAATAGGTAATTTAATTTAGAATTAAATATTTTATTAGACAAGAAGAAAATTTAAAAATAATGAACAGCATAGAATACATAGATAACACTACTCGATTTATATTTCAGTTGGTAGTTACATTATATTTTTTTTAGTTAAATCTAATATTATATAGGTGCTTTTTAATAAATTATAATATATATATATCATGGTATGTATACTTATTATAATGTGGGTAAAGTGTTACGTGCTTATGACCCATCAGATGTTTTTTTCAAAGCAGTCACTCGGATCCATTACCGTTAATTATGACTGTACCTACTACCGGCTACATAATTTAAGTCTGACAAAAACCTTCTCTTTGATGAAGAATAAAGGACATAGATTAAAATCTAGTTTATTAGGTCGTGTTTTTCTTATCTTTAGAAATTATTTAACCTCGCATATACATTAATGTCCTGTATCTCGGTAAAACGAAAACCTATTTGAAATTTTGTTAGTCAATGGTTCCAATTGTGTACATTACCTATACATAAATAAAATACACAAGCAAAAACGAACACTATAATAATAATATAAAAACAATCGTGGAGTGTTCAATTATATTATTATTATTCGATTTAAAAGTGAAGATATTCGATTTGGTTTGTGCAATTTCCTTGATACATCGATAGAAACAGATAGTTTATTACAAAAAAGCATTTTATTATTATCCTAATACATATAGTTGCCATACTATGGCATATGACTAGCATATTATTATTAAATGTTATACGACAACGGCAAAAAATAGACATACAGCGTTGTGTGCACTCTAAACTGACGACATGTAACTATATGCTATCCAATCGAAAGTAGATTTGTATTTCCAAAGATTATCGCCAGCTTGACAAAAAACAGCCGATCATCATGTATTATATAATATGTATAATATTATAATATAATAAAGATACAAATACATTATGCTAATACGTTTCAGTGGTTATTGGTTATTGTTTACACTATATGTTGTTGTACTTGTTTTTATCGAACCAAAATCAGAAAACGTATAACGATTTAAAATGTAAATTAGGATTGTACTGTTAAATCTTGATTTTTAAATGTTCGAAATTATTACTCAGTACCTTATAATAAATTAACGTGCATTTACGTATTTAATATGCTTTTTTGTATTATTATTTATGAATAATTAATTCTATAAAAGTTAATTTTATAAAATTAACAAGAAATACTTTTGTAGTTAGTTAAATTTTTAGATATACCTTATACATAATAATAAATGAAAACGTTTGTTAATTATAATTATTTTATTAGAATAAATTCACGGCTGCTGTTTTGGACGTAACAGTTCATTATGTAATGTAGATATTAAGACATATAGATTACAATATTATAGTAAATAATGGTGAAATTTTTTTTTTTATTTTAGTATTTAAATTATGTGAGATAAAACAAAACAAAAAAAGGAAAAAAATTGTTTTAAATATATACAAAACATAGATATATTGTTGTAGTGTAATGGTTTATATAGGTGATTGTTACACTATACTACTATAGGTAAATATGATGTTTTATCGATAGAAATTAATTGAGCCCGATAATATTGGCTGGATCAGGGCTTAATATTTCTGCAAGGTGGTCGAATATTTGAAGTTTTGTACTCTCCATTTTGTATATTGTACATTCGGTAAGAACATGTTTGATAGTGAGAGGGACTCCACGTCGTGTAATGATGGGGGGGGGGGTAATCTTTCATCATTAAATATGAGTGATTGACGTGTGTATGTGTGTGTCTGATTCTGGAACGGTTGATAGTGGACTCATTAATTGTAATTCCATAAACCAAATTGTATACCTCTCTGTATATAAATATATATATAGAAAGGTATATTTAATTTAAAAAATCTGCTTTTTACTTTTATTTGAAAATTATGTTATATTATTATTCTCATTCGTGGAAAAAAGCTTTTTGTACTTTAATTTTATGCAAAGTTATTGTGAGGTGGGTGTCCCTCGCCAAGCCTTTTTGTGGTTTTGTTGAGTTAAGTTTAAAATATACAAACCTGACCGAAAAACAAAACAAATACCCTATCTTTCGGGACGTCGTCCAAGTATAATTTGCATAACCTAACACGAAGAAAACTGGATTTCGTAACCGTGACTATAATTTTTTATTATATTTCGTAATCGACCAAAAGGTTTGCCGCCGTAGCTGTAGTACCTATATAGTGGTTGAACGTGACTTATGTTGTATACATACTTATTATATACAAACACTGAACCATGGAACTCAGGCGATAGATGGGCTAGCAAAACGTTATTTTATTCGTCATGTACACTAATATTACAGTATAACTGAAACGTATAGCTATACATATATATTATAATAAAAAAAGATACAAAAATAACACATTAAACAATAGTCTGTACGTGAGGAATAACTATAAAGATTTTTCATCAGTTTTATTTTTTACATTTCCAATTATTCATTCAGTTTCAGTATAATAATAATATGTTCGCGTTGTAAACGGACATGTTTGATTTTTGGTCGACTCAGTGTTGTCTGTAATTGGACGTATGAAAAACAAACAAACAAAAACAAAAACAGGATATTATGTACAAGAATACGATTATATATACACACATATATATATATACTATAGTCTTTATGTATGTTTATAACCGAAATAACCTAATTGAACTCGTATTACATGTTGTGCAAACATTATACATATTATAATAGTGTGTACTTTTCGTTTAGTGTTTTAAATTTTGTTAAAATAAAAAACAAATATCCTCATCACTCATATAATAAAATATTTTTGGTATAGTTTGGTAGATAAAGTGTATTGTTTGATTTTAATTTTAGTGCTTTTTAATATTTACATGTGTACTTACACTATATAATAAATAAGTCTCAATAAATAATTTTGTAAATATTCTCGTTGATTTTATTATTACAATTATTAACCGATTTAATCTTTTGACCGATTAAAACAATTACCTATGTAATCAATTCGCTATTATATCAAAGTGAATTGAGAATATATTATGTTTCTATATATGAATCATCAATAAAATTAAATACTACACAGTACCTTAATAAGTTACATATAGATACTTCTAGAATATTATTTTACACGATGTTAGTATAGTACCTATACATAGTAATCAGTAGTGCATTTTATTAGACTATAATAAGAAACTTCACACTTATATCGTTATCATTTTTATAATATAAATCAAAATATAATAACATTATACGAGTTTCATTCGTTGTTGAAAACTGTGTATTTTATTTTCGACATGAATAACAAAACTTGTTTAAAACTAATATTTGAAATGAAAAAGTTTTTATAGCATTAAATATTTTGAAATATGCTTATAAATGTAACATTCTGATGTATTTAAATCTCATGAGATACCGATGGAGAATGGTTTTGAACATTTTACATGTACATATATATATATATATATATATATATATATATATATATATATATATATATATATTGTATTGTATATAATTGGTATCCAGCGATTTCACGCGTAAAAACTTTTCGGATTAATCATAGTAGGTAAATATAAATTCAATTAAACTTTGTATACTTATATACAATAATCATATCATCATCTAACTTAATAACGTACAAATTACAAATACTCTGTCAGCACATTATTGTAAGAGAGTAATTACTTTAAATAGTGTGTTTTATTCACTGTCCTAGAGCATAGATATACAATTGATACGCGATAAAATGCTATTTTCTACCAACACATGGCAAAGGTACAAACAATTTAGTCTTAAATAATTTCGAGTTAAAGTAATATATTAATTATAATTAATTTTATGTTTGGAATAAAATTATATTTTTGATTAGATAAGTATAGAATAAATAATATGTGCACGTAAACGGTTGTATTGGTTTTTCTTTTCGATATTATTATACACCTTTCGCGTACGATTTATCAAGGCCTATTTAATAAACGATGAGGATACAGCTTCTCAGTCCTCCTCTTATAAATCAGTTAAATATAATAACCATGGGTAAATATTACACGACTCACTTAACTATTATAATAAGGCATGACTCACACGTTAGCAACCCCAGGGTATAGCATATCAGACCTGGCTACTACAAGATTATTCAAGTATATATTGTCATTTTGGAGCAGAATCACTTATAGGTGACCTAAAGGGAGACGACCCTTTCGACCGTAATCGATTCACGAAACTTTGTTAGAGTATCATACCTGCAGTTTACAACTCATGCGTAAATATAACGTGCTTACATCTTAATCGTAAGTTTGGGTTCTCAGCTGTATATTTATAATACGTATTATTATAGGTCTATTGAACATGGAGTGTGCTGGCTCGGAAATATTATTACCATTAAAACTCCGCATGTGTCTTGAGAGAGAACTGAGAATTCAAACTTTTCGACTATCCATTCGTGCACTATACTTTTCGAAGAACTTAATTATAACCATTATGGTACAGTTTAATTTGGGTAAAAGTTAATAATTAAATTGTGATAATAATATAAATATATTTAAAAAAAATATCAATTTCTTACATGACGGGATTGAGAAAGCATTGTTCTTATTATGGCAACATCCCATACCCCGTGTTAATAAAATTTATCAAAAACCGCATATTATATTGACGATGATTTGTGTTTTATTAAATTTTATTTTCCAGAATAGTAATTATTATATTTAAAAAGGGAGGTTTCATTAGTGGATTTTATTGAAATTTTATTATGTGAGATGTAAATGAGAGGGGATGTGTTTATTGACTGATTCAATGCCAAAACTTGAAGGCTTTTGTGATGGTCATTTAAACATTTATAAATTATATTATAATATATCTTCAAAAAGCTGAAAGTTTGACATCGGTATGCTGGTGGAATTTTATTCACTCAATAATATAATGGCACCAAATATTTATATTTTTAAAATATAAACATTAAGAATTGAATTCATTAAGTGAATATAGATCACTTTATATTTTGTAATGTTAGATAGTATTTTGAAACTGATATTTATAATTAAATTATGTTGCTGATAGTTGAAAATTACTGAGTTATGAAGAAGTATGAATTATATTGGTAAAGACAACTCATTTTTTTTTTTTAAAGTATCATTTAAGGTAAATGCTTAATAAAAGATACATTTCGTTAAACAATATTATGTGACCTAAGAACAAATGATTGTATGCAATAACTTTTCAAAAAATCATAATTTGTAAATTATTATAAAGCTGAAATATGAATATATTATGTAAAATACGGTGATAAAAGAAGATATAATATATCGACCTAAAATCAAATTTTGTATCTTTATACTGTATAACCTAAATTTCAACCTTGTAAATTAGTTGATACCTATGCCATAAAATATATATACGCTTTTCTATAAAATGTTATGGATAAAATCTTATGTTTTGTTACGACTTAAAACGATAAATTGTATTGTCAATTCATCGCACGAGATTCGCGAGTCATTAAACGCGTTATTTATAAGAATATATTAAACGACGGCTATAAACGCGTTTCCATTATAATATATATATATATATATATATATATATATATATATATATATACGGATCTTGGCTATTAGCAAAAAATAACCATCTCTTATAAAATATTATTATAATTTTCCTTTTAGTAAACATATTTTCGTTCCCCTCGCTCATCAATTTACTTTCACTTTCTAAGCGTGATTTTCATAACGATTTCGTATCTACAGGGCAGTGATAATGACGAAAGAAAGATTAACAAAAAACCAAGTACTATACTATAACCAACAACAATATATAAAATAGTCCATATTAATAGATTAATGATTTATAGATGTTTTGTGTAATATGTGCTGCACTATACGTATAATAAACGACCATAGATAAAATATTCCTTAAAATTTAGTAGAATTCAAACTAAAAACCCATTATTTAGCTGAAAACTTTTAAATTAGGAAGTATCTAACCATAAAGTATATTAATTTACAAAAACACTCACTATACGTTCGCGTTTAAATATATAACTACTTATTCGCCGTGCGAACTCTTGTCCTTTTACCAAGGTGGCGCAATACTTCAACATTTGTTAAGTAAATATCACACATAATTAAATTAATTTTAAATGAAATAAACAATAATTTCTTCCTTAGTTAAAATTGCTTTTTGATTGACAGTGCAGATTTATTAGATGGTCCGAAAAATGCGAACCATGCAAGTGCACGATTTTACAGCCCCTAGATGACGTCTATAGTACTATCGATGGGAATCGTCGAGTTGAATAGGATTTTTTGTTGGCTTTTTATTTTTCGATCGACTGTAACCAGCTGTCGTTACAGCATGAGTGAATTATTCATGAAATCAAAATAAAAGTTTGACGGGTATTTTTAAGGTTTCTTTAAAAGCAATTTAACTTATGATATTGCGTCCTGCTGTGTCGTTACATGCAAGACTCTCAGTTAAAACTTACGTAAATTTAACGCAAACGTTTAATATATATATAATACCACATAACACTGACAGTTTAATTGTAAAAGTTTTTATATGCATAATATATAAATAATCGAAACTGATTTAATTGAAGATTCACAATATTGGTTTTTTACTATACTGTAATAATTGTACTTTAAATAAAAAATATTAGTTCTATGGTTAAAAATTAACAGCACTTATTGTTCAACGAGAAGTAACTCAATACGTTTGTGTTTTTCCGGTAGTTCGTATATTAAATATTGAAAAATGAATCAAATATATCACAGATTAGTGCCCACACTTTATATGACATCATTTGATGTTCTACATCTCTATAGTTTGTGAATAATAATAACAGTATAAATTATTATTATACATAATATTGTGTGTATGTATAGTAGTATATAATGTAGCTAATTAAAATGCATTTTAAGTACAAAGGTTTAATCAATAGTACAAATAATTGGTTATGCTAGAAAATATTATTTTAATTGGTCAATATAGTATTTATAATTTTATAATATTAGATATTGAATCCCTTAAACGATAAGAAAGTTAAAATGTTCATAATACGATGCATTTGCTAGTAAAATGACATAAATTAATACCCATCATTGTCTCTGGACCTTTAGTAATACGCACTTATATAGGTTATAACTTAAAAACTTGTACTTATACAGTAAAATATACAAGTATAATAATTGTATTGGCTCTTATATTCCGTTTTCCCCTAAAAACGACAGCTATTCGTAAGAGTTTCCTATATTCGGGTGGGATATCGGATTTTATTCTCAGTAAACGGTACATTAGTATGGACACGAGCTGTATAATATTGTATTACCAGCATATATGCCTATTAACAGACGACATTTTACTTGTTATAGTAATACTTATCAACCGAAAAGGGATGTTAAAATCCTTTTAAATTTTCTCCCGCAGCGTATGACCGGTGTGGAAAAATCAATGATGTGGTTTGTTTCTCCAATTTACTCCACAACCACAGATCATTATATTCTACACTCTACAGTTCCTCTAGACGTATGAACGTAATAATATAATACGACGAATGACAATAAACGCGACAGTTAATAATATTGACAGTAAATATACAGATCATTAAATTAAGTGTTCTATTTATTTATAAAAATTAAATATCATTAGATGATTGTTTACAAATTTAAATGATTTTGTCTTGAACGACATGCGTATTATCGTCATTACTATATACTTATTATAATAAATAAATATATGTCATAAAAATATATAATACTCGTGAATTATATACATTATATAATATCAGAAGAACACTGCTTTTAAATCCCGTAAGAGGGATAAGAAAATGTTTTGTCATCTTGAATAATGAACAAATGTGAAAAAAATGGCTATTCAAAGTCAAAACGAATTACCAGTAAATAATAATAATAAAAAAAAGAAAAATGTAAGCACGCACACAGATACTTAAATACTACTCTGTTTTTTTACTTGTATCCCTTACGTGACTAAACGTACAGAGAAAAAGAAACCTCTTGATGATAAATATTCATGGTTCAAACTCCCAACACTTGCGCGATGAAGGGACATTAGAACGGACATTAGTCGTCTCAGAGATCTTATGTAATGGATGGACGGCTTTCTAAGTACAAGTTTTGTCATATGATGATACAAAATGAATGATATATTCATGAATAATTATTCAGAAAGTTCCATAAATCATAATTTTCATGTGGAACTATGGATTGCAGAAACTAGGAGAAAAATGAATAGCTCATCACCAAAAATGTATTGTTAATGTCTTATGTTGACAAAACAATGCATTCTACAACTTCTAAATTTTAGAATTAAGATTCTTTATTACTCGATGTTTTAACACTTATAAGTATTTTATTATTAGTCTTCATAAATATTTGTAATTTTTTTTATAAATTATACATTATACAATTTAGATTGTCTTATTATATATATATATATATAAGTATCTTATAAATTTTATTTATTACTTTTTTCAGATTCCTAGTGAATTGACAATTTTATTGGTTTTAGCCGCCTTAGGTTAAGTTAGGTATATTGATGTTCTAAATCATAACAAAAAAATCAATGGGAATATTACTATGTCTTTAAAATATCAACTGTATTATATATATTTTAATCCACAGGTATGGCCAATAAATAATAATTACAGGTTACATCAGCATTCAGCATAATCGTTGTAAAAATCAATAATTAATTGTATTATGATGTGTTTTTTTTAAAACACGCAATTATATATATACTATTTGTTTACAACTAAATAATTATATTCAGTAGTGTGGAATTTACCATAAATCTTAGTTAGAATAATTATATTATAATAATGTACTCTTTTATTTAAAGAAAAGCATGAAATTTTCAATTAGTTATTGTTATTAATTTTACAGTAAAAAAAATTTACTGTCCAAGGCAAAAGAATTTTCCTCGTGAAACTTCTTTAAAATATGAATGAAGTGGTCATTATCGATTATCTCATTATAGTTTCGTTTAGCACAAGAGAAATTACCAAAAACAATCGTATATTTTTTAAAAAAATGTTGTTTTTTGAATGTAATCATTTCGCTGATTACTTTAATATAGGTATGTATATTATACGTTCCGTGACGAGTGCTCGATGCGGTACGCACTACTCGCCATATTTATGTTGTCCGTCCGTTTTTTGGTATTTTATATTTATTAATCATACCGAATATTTATGTAATAGAACTAAAGTTATTTATATTAGACTATTGTATAGTTTATCGTATTATTTACACGCAGTCACGCAGACTACATTTCTATCGATGAAATACGATATCGGACACAATCATATAATTTTTACCAATAACTGCGTGGAAATGGTATAATATATAATTACATTATTACCTACCGATATGGCTGTATAATAATAATAATAGTGATATCTAAACACACGATTCTGTCAGGTGAGCGTATAATCAATATAACTGCTGTTCCGTTCTGCGAGAGTATAACATGTACGCACGATACAATTCTATGCATCGGCCAATGTCGAGCTAACGTTGCAGCGTCCGATAGAAACAATTATCTGCAGAAATAATAAATAAATAAAAAAAAAAACCATCTAAACAAACTTAAAATATATTATTATGGTTAAATCCTAAAATCCAATACAACAATCGGGTACACTTGACGAATCTATTTAGAATGTAGAGTTAGAATTTATTACATACCTACGTAATACAATTGTACGGTAAATACTCAAGTTTTTAACTATAATAATAACATTATAACGATACATGTTTACTTCAGTCTACTGGCGTGACATTGAAGTCTAAGTGTAAAACTTTATGTTGCGAAATAAATCCAATTTATTAATATATATTATAAGTATTATACCGCACACCTTGCGTGCGTACCATATAAGTAACATATATTTTGCAATAGTGCAATACAAAATATTATATTTATATGACACCATAAATTCAATAGTCGTATACACGTTTTCTCGGTAATATTATAAGTACATTGTATAAACAGCCTATTTGTGTATACAATAGAATAGACACTCACCCAATGTCCCTATTCTAACATATATAGCATACATCGTATAATATTATGATATTATATATTATTTATTGTAATAGCTGGTATATATAAGGGGTGGTCATCGTGATTCACTTCTTGCATACCTATTGCCTACACGGCACACACCCCTATAAACTGTTATAGACTGTATAACGCTATCTGCTAAAATGTAAATTTCTACTCGTATACAAAAATATGTTTTATAATGGATCAGCGATGAGTGCAAATAACGGATATGGGAGTGGTTGCGTCGCGAGTGATTATAATAATATTGAAAAAAGTAGTACAATACAAAATAACATAATGTTTGTTGCATCTTTATAACGTAATCGATTATTTCGTAAAATGGATATCCAGTTAATAAAGAAAATATTAAATCATATTATGGGCCGTCGTGTACTAGATTTTATCGTATACTAATCTTGCGTGAAATTATTTTATTTTATTTTTGGTTAAATATTTAGTCATATCGTTTTTGATATTAAACATTTTTAATAACTCAACGATTTTATTAAACTATTAAATTTGCTGAGTGTTTTATTCATAATTTATAAATTACTCGTGTACAAGAACACATGTGGAAACGACATACATTTAAATATTCCATATATTATATCATCCTAGATCAGCCCTTGTGTGACATTGATAATCGCAAGAACACAGAATATCTCATCGCGTCGATTAGATATCGTAGCATTCTTAGCCACTGTTTAAAGTAATATCAATATTGTATAAATGTATTAACTTTACCGACAGTCAGTAGTTAACACCGATATAATTAATACCTTAAAAGTAGCTCATTGTAATGACGTCTTGCCAAACAAATATTTTGGCAACCCATGTTTTGATATTGATATTATGTTTTTAGCATATACCGTATTACATTTTTTTTTATCAATGTGTCAATGACGGCGGTGTTATATTTCCCTAGTGTCTATGGGGCTTCATTCAACTTTGGTATATTTTACAATTCAACACGCATTCTTTTTCGTTGTATCTATAATTCCCATTGGTAATGATTTTAATAGAACACCATCAATTTTTAATACAATAAGTATACCACATGTTTATTTTTTAGTTCTCTTTAGCTTTTATTTTATCATGTCCTACGCGTCATATTACATTATTTTCTTAAATAACTATTGCTAAATAACGAATAACCGCATTTTAAACTTAGCAAAAATTATGTAATAATTGCAGGTACTATAATTTTCGTGTGATTCTGTAAAATATGTCAAAGTACTCTACAAAATACGAGTGTATCGAATCACGAAATTAGTTATTAGTTTATTATGGTTATAATATTAAATAATTTATACCTTCCTATTAGATAAATACATAATTATTATTTCCCATTCAATTTAAATATTACAAAATCGTAGCATCAGTATTTAGAACGTCAGACTGTATTGTATAATATGTGTACCTATTACCTATAGATATAATTTCTTAAAAACTACGATTACAATGAACTCACTGCGATAATGAGTGTCTCAAATCTACTCTTATATATACGTCACTTTAAATATACGAATAGTTGCATCAATTTCACGCATATCATTATTATTACTCTCGTTTGCAGTTTACCAGAACATCACGCAAATCCTATTTACAGACATAATTTGCAAAATATTACCTACACTCCACATATATTAATATAATATATCATTAAGTGTGTATATATATATGGGTTTCTTGTATAAACTTTAGTTGTTAAATCTATGTGCATAATAAAAACTATAGATGAAAGCGATCATTTGATATTTGCTTTTATCCGTAATATTATACGTTTAATGAATACATTTTATATTATTATACGTTATAATTTATAAGTATATATTTATATATACATGTGGGTTATATATTTTATAATGGATTTTTGGTGATAAAAAATGAAGACAGAAGATATTAATATTTTAGAAAACCGTCAGAGTTATTATTACGGCATTAATTTCTTTTCCATTAAAATGTATTTTTTTTTTTTAAACATAGCTCTTGTCGTTCTTTAAAACAAGATTCTCTGTATTACTAATAAGTTAAAAACAAGAAAGATAAACTTATAGAATATTATAATGCGTATCTTTAATAAGTAATATATTATTACAAGAAAGACAGAAAAAAGATTTTGTAAAGCTCGCTCATTACTAATGCGTTGTGTTAATAAGAAATATCAAACAAAATCCGATTTTTATAGTCTATATTATTAATAAATTTCGTAAGTGCGCGTATCTTTGTCAGTGCATTGGTTTCTTTTCATTTAACAAATGAATTAATGATGATATATCTGAGCTCGGAGGTTTTGCTTGAATATTATATATAATGTTATTCACTATTTGAAGTATTTTCATACTTACACGATATCATGTATATATACATATATATTACATAACCATAAACGAGTAGGGCTATATAATTCTAATGAATTTCTTTTTACTATCTGAAGAACCTATAGGTACATAAAATATTGTTGGAAAATAATTGTTCACCTATTTATCCTGAACTGTGTACATGCATCCATTAAAACAATTTGCACCAGAAATATGTTATCATTTTATTTTTTGGACCATATTTATTATGTCAACAGCAATTTAACGTTTCCTATACTTTCATAGTTTAGTAATACTGTAGTAGTCCATAAGAATAAAGACAGATACGTATAATTATTGGTTGTTTTTATATTCACCCTAAAATTTTAAGTTGTATCGCCCAGTTAATCAAAAAAAATTAATTCTCAAAATATAGCCATCGATTTATTTTATCCTCCGTGGAGTTTTATAATATATTTTGTGTCCGTGTCGCGTTACGATTACAAGACCAAAATATAACAACGATACGAACGTCTCGTCGTCACGCTATACAATGTACACAACAGTTTATAATAGTACCTAAATAATAATTTACCTAAAACAAGTTCACCGGTACCTAACCGTCGGAATCGTGTTTCATTGCATTTTTTCTCTTATACCCACATTTCAATTATGTAAATTTAATTTTTGTTACTTTTTTTATTTTATAGATTATAATCATATTACAATTACACATTATAATGAATTTTAATATTTTACAATTCTATCATTACTGTAATAATTATACTCTTCTCCATTATACATTAGATCGTCAATTCGATTAGCCAAACTTAGATTATAATCCAATTATCCAAACCTAACCTATTTCCGTCATAATCTAACCCAATCCTCTAATAATTTAATCATTAAATATAAGCGTTATTTATAAAAAAAAATTCTAGTCTAAAATCTCTTTTCTAATCACTTCAATGCTTTATTATGTCACAAATCATATTATCCATTTCAATATCAACGTGGAAGCAATAGAAAACAGCCATCTGTCTGTATCACCACACCACTATACTACTTCTAAATATAAGAATAATGCCTTAAAATCTTCCCGTCATCTCAAAATAAAACGGTTTCTTAACTTACTGCAGTAAAGTGTTACTAAAGAATGATATCTTTCTCAATACTAAATACTAAAATTTTAAATATTGATATTTGAATACTGTATGTATTTTGTACACGTTTAATACAATATAATATGCGTGAATAACTATATTATCTATATTAACTTATAATTAATTTATTGAAAAACAAATTTACTATAATTAGTAACTAACAACTGACTATATGCTAAAATGCCCATATTATATATTATTATACAATGTGCATGCTACATTGCTACTTACACCAAAAATGGCATAAATTATTGTAAATATATACTAATTAAAGGTAATGAAATATGTAAATGTGTAATATAAATGTATACCTACCGAAAAATGTGTTTATAGTGATTAAATTAACTATAACATAATATTATGCATTAGATAAATATTAAACGTCTACGTCATGTACCAAAATTTTGTCATCGGTTACGCATATTAACGGATTTTACAATATTCATTTCGATTTTATTCCGTTGTATTTTAATATATTTTAGATTCTAATCAATACTTGTAGTTTTCTTTCTTCTACTACTTAACAATTAATAATTACTACATCAAAAACTCGTACACATTATTTTATTGTTAGTATCGAACTCATTGTTTTAATAACTTATTAAATACATTTATAATTCATGAATGTTTTACTAGTCGGTGTTTTCATTTATTGTGTTTAATATTCTAAACTGCAAACTTATACGAATCGGCGAAAAGACAGATCGACGAATGAGATATTAATTTAACGGGTTTTTTAACAGTGATGAATATAATGGAATATAAATATATAACGCATTATAACAACCTATATCATACTCGTGTATGTACTCTTTAATAATATGTGTTTTCATTGTAAAAAAAACAAACTAAAATCCAAATAATACCCGCGATAATAATGCGATCGCTAGAAAGTTAGTACATATAGTTACCAAAATATCTATGTATAGCGTATAACAATTGTATACGTTTACCAATGGCAGTAATACGGGGAGGCCTTATAGGAAATTTATTTTAGTTCTGATAAATATGATACCTATGTAAAAATATTTATTTTTTTTTTTATTGAATCACTGATATACTAATATTATATTTTATTATAAGTATATATACGATATACATACATTATTTTGATTATTTACATTTTTTTATTTAAAATTAATAATGTAAAAAAGAAACAACGGTATCACTATAGAATAATGGGATGAGTGCATTTTTGCCACATCAGTGGCGTAATTATTAGAGAGGCGGTAATATTATTTTCTCAAATTATTCCATAAAATTCATGTAGTGCACGTTTCTCATATTGTATAATATTTTGAAATATCATTAATGTTATCACATTATCTGGGTTACAAAAATAACCAATAATATTAATTCATTATTATTTTTTTCAAACAAGTTATAATACCTTTTTTTAATGAGCACTTATTTAATATTATTTAACTATGTGGGTATTTAAAATTTGTTTTTAAGCCTTAAAATCAGTCCTAAGATTAAAAACAAACAATTAGGTTTTGATTTAGATTTTTGTGAATAAATTATTTCTCCCTCGCCTTTTTGTTTTTCTCCACAATTACGTCAATAACTGTCATGGTACAGTTAATTCAAAATTCCGTTGAACGCAGAATTTAGTTCATTGAGTGATATAATACAATGTACTAATTCCTTTTAAGTATTTTGGTACCTAATGTGTTTTACATTGATTTATTAACATTTAATATTTTCATTAATCATTAATGATATTAATTGTTGATTATTTTCATAGGTACGTTCAACCAATATGGAATCCACAATAATTATACATACGTTATGATTGTTGTAAAATAGATAGTTGTAGTTTATTTTTAAAAAAACTTATCGATTTGATTGAAATCTTGAGTACGAAATTTGAATATGGTTATACTTATGATTTAAGAAAATAACCTCATAATATATATGTTTTCATAAATTACTGATAAAAGACACGAGTTCTTAGATAAAATTACATTTAACACGATGTATACAGTATCTATACATAATTATGTCATATATGTATATAATAGTGATGATATTCGAAACTTAATCACTAAAATTAATTATTATATCATCGTGGTAATGTAAATAAATAAAAATATAAAACTATTATATACACTACATATTATAATAAAAAAGCTGTAAGGTGTGTTAGAGCAGGTTTGTGGCTTTCACTTGCCTACTCTTCAATCAAGAGCGTGTGAAGTCATACGATTATATTTTAAATCAGTTTTATTAACATTTAACCACGTATTGATAAATACAAGGTAGTTCCGTTGGATAATTCATCGGACTATAAAATATATAAGACAATTATATCTTAAATCCAAATGTGTACTTATTATTTTTACTCTACGCTATAGATGTTGGTCATTTGTATCTTGCATAAAATTACTAAACATAATATTATCTATATACGAGTATTTTATAATGTAGAACGGTGTATTTACAATTCTGCGGACTGCGGAGTAACGAATTTTCTAGTTTTCGTTTAAAACCGGCGTATATGTTTATATATATAATAATTATAAGTATGCTTGCAGATTCATTTCAGTGAGTCTGTACATGATATTTTAATAATAACATGCTATACATTATAACAGTGATGAACTATAAGTGTTCCAATAACGAGTCCTTATATTCAGTTGTAAATCGTCATGAATTAAAAGAACGAAGAAAAAATTATATTCATAAATTGTATACGATTGTTGATTGTTTTTTCTTATGTAATATACGAACTGTTTATTAACTATTAAGCACCACGAGTGAAAATGCATGCTATTTGATCGAAAGATTATTTCCTTAGAATGTACGGAATCACATTATTATATCATCACAAGCCGTATCCAGGAAAGTAAAAAAAAATCAACGAAGTCTGTTTTGTTATTGCCTATAACCATGAAATTATCTGCAATGTTTTACGATTCGACAAATCGGTCATAACGTGTCTTATACATAATTACGAGTGCTTACTAGGTATACTTGAAATGTTTATTAGATTTTATTTCAACAGTTGATATGCGATTACTAGAATTTCGTGTCATATTGCTATATTTGTATACACATAGTTTAATATATTATTATCTACGTAGCATAGATAACTACATTGTTAAGCTAAGGGTAAAATTGTGTTTAAATATTCGATCAGTATTTCACCGTACAATATTATGGTAATGTGCAATACATATATGTATAATGTTTTATATGATGCGTGCACCATGCACATATTATTATATTGACCGGATGTGTTGTTCTTGTAGTTCGAACCCTTATCGAAAAAAATTAGTTGGCGAGGGATGTAAATAATAACACGGAAATGTCTACTCTTCATTATCTTTATTATTAATAATAAATTATTACAACCATTGAATCGAAAATAAACTTGCAAAATGGTTCTAAATGGACATTAACCATTTCGATTTAAAATATATAAGACCTATATAGGTAGATGTATAAATTAAAATAAATAAAATGTTGAACATATACCTACTATCTATCTAAATCATTTCAACTGAATTTTACTTACATCTTTAAACACAATTTATTACAATCACTTTTAATAGTGTAATGTAAATAATTTTAAGTCAGCGTGGTCTAGATGTTGAAAATAACTTTTACAATATAAAAATAATTCAAAACACGAAAAAATACATTCTTTCGTGCATATAGGTAGTTTTCGGGCAGTCTGACTATAAACACCCTTTTTCTTTTTACGCATTATATTATGTCTAATTTTAGTAATAATGTAATCGAATTTAGATACTTATTGTACATTATATCCATCGTACAATATAACGGTAAGTTGATTAAAAAAGTATATTTTCCCTTTTATTAAGAATAAAAAAATATATGTATAAGCAATTTGCGCAATATAAGTATAAAATACACGGGCAACAACATAGATAAACATAAATTATTCTAAACGAATAAAAAAGTAATATTAATAGTATTATAGGCCCATTTGAGTTTTTTTTAAATATTTATGCAGCTATACCTACAGCTTGGATATAGGCAATACATAAACTATACATTGTAATATATATATATATATATATATATATATGTGTATATAGTGTTGGCCATTTATACGACTTAACGCAGTCCCATCATAATATAGACATCACAACTGGCAAAAATATATTCTCGTCGAAATAATAATATATTAATAAATCAAACAACTCGGTGTATAATTATTGTATTCATATTATACTTATAACATAATATTAAACGGATATTTGCGTTTAAGAAAGTTTTCATATTATTGAATACGCGGGTTTCGTTGTCATTGTAACGCGCTGTATTATTATTATAAAATATTCGATACAAGAAATGGCTTACGTGACTCTAGGAAACGGACGCACGGTATATACCGTGTGGGATACGTGTAGGAGTGATGACAGAACTGGTTTCTATTTATGCATATATAATGTGTCCACGACTCTACGCACATAATTATTATTATAGTTTCGCGATTATTATTTTACACTCTCTGACGTTTCGAAATCGTTGCCGCTGATCGATCGACAAGACGAACAACGCTTCGGCCGCGGCGCCCTTCTTAGTTCTATCTGCATCCACAGTCGTATTGTCGGGGAGAAACAACCAATAGATGAAATACATTATATGTTAATACTCGTAATAATATGTCATTATAAAAAATTATGATCTCTATTCTTTTCGTGAGTACGTTTTCGCAATATCGCAGTGCCGAAAGCTGGTCGTCTCACGCGCACGCACTCTTTCGGTGCGACGTCGCGTAACTATCGCACTGACCAAGTATATTGTATGTATAGGGCGATTGCGAACTCTCCCGATTTAAACGACATGTAAACTGTTCCCGGTGTACTTCTATACTTCACTATACTATCTGAAGAGGATATACGTATAAACTCTCCGAATCATAAAAAAGAATATAAAACAGTTTCTCTTACATAAAATATAAAATATGTACAATTATAATACAATTGTATTTGCGAAATTTATTTGCTATATAAATTTATTTTTATATCATAATTTTCGAGATCTAATCTATATAACATATAATGAACTTTTCATTATTTATGGTATTTATGAGGGTTTTAACTGATTGTTTTGGTATATTGTAACTCTGAAATTATATAAAACTTTGTTTTAAAAATATTTGGTCATTAGTAAATATAAATATAGATGGATATGACTATTAGAAAAATGTAAATGTAATGAGCCACGTACATTGATGGTTTTTAAATTAAAGATAATATGCAAGTATACATTATTGGAGGATTTGATGTATCTTTATTAGCATATTATTGTATTTGAACTAATAAGTACGAAGCAAAAATTTCCAATTAAATCTTTTTATGCTGGTACTATTAGAGCTAGCTAATGTAAATACAAAAACATTTCCAATTTCATTCAGATCTAAAACACATATAATATAGACCCAGGAGAGTTTACTAGTCTTAAAATCGGGAAAGTGTACCATTACCCGTTGTTAATATCGGATAGCTAATATTAAAAAATATACATGTATTATTTATATGTACTGATATTAGATATATTATTTATGAATACCATGAATCGGTATCATATTATATAGTAGGAATATATTTGAATGTATTTTATTAGTGATTAAAAATATAAAAATAGAAAGGGTTCTTGAATTTTTGTAGGGTTGTTTGATATTACGAGAAAAAAAAATTGAAATTCCACTGACGACTCGAATTTATATTATATATAATATGTGTGTGCGTGTTCGACGAAGCACTATAATACGCCCTGCAGACAATGCAGCTTGAGATTAAAGATATAACATATATTCTATGTATAAGAGTGTTGTACACTTCAGATGTTTCGAAGACCGTCATATATCTTGCGTTTGGTTGGGACAAAGGGAAAAAAATGCTTTTGACGTGGAAATGACGATTGCGAAAAACTATTATACATTGATGATTACGGGGATACGATCCTTTTTAACAGCGTGCATTGTCTATGCGCTATTTTCTTTTGGCGTTTGTAGTATATATTTATAGGTTTATATTTATACATAGGTTGTACGTGTACACATAAAGATACGAACAGAAGATTGCCGCTCTACACTTTTTTGATTAAACTCTGCGAAATAGCTTTTGCGTGTATCTATATATAGTATCGTTCCCATGAACTAAAATGCCGCAATTCCAAAATTAATTATAAATAAAAAACCGTGATATAAACGCACAGACAATTTACAAAATCTTAAATTTGGCTCTTTTTTTAAGTAGTTGCGTCTAACCTAAATCCAAGTATACATATATCTGCGTTGGAATACAAAATCCTTTATTATGCATAATATTATACACGAGTCGGCGTCGAACTGGAGTATGATTTTCTAAAAATGCTTGACACAGTAATCAATTTTCCTCAAAAACGTTTCAGTCGTTTATAGCAATAACACGACCGAATTTTACAGTTAAAATACGATTATAAATATCCGTAATCGCCAAATGATACGAATTTTAAACATATTTTGTCGTACTTATTTATAAAATATATATCAGGTAAATATTTGATATTATATACCCGCGTTTTAGACGAATATGGTAAAAAAGCCGATATACCGTGATCGATGACCACGCAGTATAGGTCGCGGTCGGTTCGAAATGTTATTCCATATAATTTATACCATAAATCGTTTTACACGTTTACGGTCATATTATGGTTTTTCGGTCATTTTCCGTAGATATATTCGATATAATATTACACTATCAGTGGGCCAATATGGAAAATATCGCACAATAATATGTATATATTTTATAACAATACATGAAAACGCAAACGTTGGATTACATAAAGTGTTACAGTATATGAAATCACGTCACAGTGTATTCGTTTTGACTCGTTGCACAAGACACATCTACAAAATGTGCCTACGGTCGTTGATGGAAAGCCTTACACTAATCAAGTGAGCTGTTATTTCTGATCAAATAGATAAGCTTAGCAGTTTACAGTTTAATTGCTATCTTAAATGAATACAGTTACGTGATAAACACGGAAAACGGATGATCGATGGTAAATAATTTGTATACCGTAGAAAAACAATTAATTTTTAAAACTTCTCGAACGTCATTCTTTAACTCGTCTAAATGATTGAGTGTGACTTACTAAATTTTAGATTCTATTCAAAATAAGAAGGATCTTTCAAATATTTGTATGATGTGACGATTTTAAATTTAAAACAGTTTTTTATATGGTGCTTGTCATATTAGATAAATGTTAAACTTTTATAATATGTTTGATTACGTGTAAATACTTTTTGTTTTTTGGATTCTAAATAACATAACTTAAATTTTCAATTTTGATGTTCACTTTTTGGACATAAAAATGTATATTGTGATAAAATGAAATGTACGGACATTTTACTGGGTCTCTTCCAATGATACTTTTCCATATAATTTGTGTAAATTTAACTTCGAAGGACTTCACTAAATCTCATAGCGAATGGTTGTAGAAATGTACTCTAGGTTTTACCCGCTTGTGGTAACAACAAATTATTTGTTTCTAAAAATTTCTTCTTGTCAAATTTCGATATATATTATTCATTACACTGTTCACGATATTTATCATAAAATATATTTTTACATTAATGATCTATAGCAGAAATTATTAGAAGTAATGTACTCAAAACATTACTTAAGTTTAGGTAAAGAATGTTATAACAATATTACTTTGAAATAAACATTTTGTAACTTAAAAATAAGCGGGTTATTAATTTTATTTTCAAAAAAGAGAGGGGTCATTCTTTAAATTATCCATGATAGTAATATTGCAATAATAGTTAATATAGTATTAGTATTATATACGCGAATTTAAGAACAATTATTTTTTTTAAAAACTAAATCGTGATCGTTATAGGTTTATAGTAATTAGGTTTCGGACCAAATCATATTTTAAATGAAATATGTATCGTTGTGATATTTATATTGTTAGTTTCGTAATAATTTTAATAACAAAAATTATAACAACTGCACGTCGATAATTCCTCTTCTACAGAATTTATTTGAAGTCTATTCAAATACTTTACCATTAACTATTATTTTCTTCGTTTTATAGGCCGTTCTTGTTTATATTGAAAGAGCACATTTCATGTATGTAGACTTCACTAGAATTTCAGATCGAATATAGATTTGTATAAACTTTTTAAAAATAATAAAGGTAATTTATAATCTTATATTAATAATAATCGATAAATGAGATTTTGATAAACGTTCTAACGCCTATTGCCAATAGGTTAGCAGATGTAAAACTAAATTTAAGAAAGTAAGACCACTGAAAATTATGATAATAAAGCTGATGTCCCCAAGATTTATCGTTCAACGAACATCGTGAAATACACTTTTATGATATATTATATTCTACCTCAATACATTTCTATCCTTATGTGAACTAATTTATGCATAAATAAAACTCTTTTAATACAATTTCAAAGAACTCAAACATCGATATTATTTTAAAATGATAAACAAATAAATTTTGATTTATTATTTTAAACAAAACGTTTACGTACGCGTATTTAAACAGGTATTTATTCCTATAAAACTGTAGAAGCATTATCTTGACATCACAAACTAAAAGATTTTCTTTGAAATTGATATCATAAAAATAATTTAATAATTTAACTTAATAACTTAACTTAATTTACTTAAGCGTAAAGTGACAATAGATGTATGTTAGTCATAATAGAGGTGGATGGAGGGAAATGCGTTTTCGTTGCTTTTCACTAAAATTTTTCTGTTCTACCGGTATATTCTCTTTGCAAAATAACTTAGACATCACTTTATTTATTTCATATAAAACGTGTGAAACTCTTAATGATATTAAATTATACAATATCGTTCGACGTTTATAGGTACGTTATGATGCTTTATTTTTTTATACCTTGTTACGTTTCATAATATATTAAAAAATGTTTGAATATTATTCACCTCTATGACCCCTACAGAAATGATACAATGAGTAAAAATATATAGCATAATATAATAGTCGGTATAATACTAAATATTATTGCACACGCACGAACGTGTGGATAAAGCTGTATTAGTGCAGAATCATGTACTAATACGAAAACTCAATTTTTAATATCATATTTATATATGCATACATTGAACAGCTCGAGTATTTTTTATTTACTGGCACTACACATAAGAAAAAAAATACAAACAGCTGAAAATCATTTATTTTGTAATATTAATAATACCATTTGATTGATTTTGTTATATTATGTATAATAAAAGTACGTAGGTTCGTTCTATAATAATATTTAAAATTAGGTACAATAAAGATTTAAAATAAGAATATCGTAATAACTTTGGGTAGAAACTAAAATAAACCATAGATTTTGCCTGCTATTAAATACCCGGATTTCAGACTTTTATCAATGGATCTTGGTAAATTCTAAAATATTATTCAAATAAATTTGGTCACACTTTGACTGATTATTATAGTTTGGACTTTTATGTACAAATAATAAATTGAAACATATTAGCATAAACAATACGTCATGATATGTCTAAGCATAAAAAAATTATCAAAATCAAAATTTCCAAATAAATTACCTATCTATCATGATTTTGGAATTTGATTAAATTATTTTGTAGATTTTTGAATTTATCAAAATTGGACGATAAAACTGAATATTGGATTAAACATACGAGTATAGGTAATATAAATATTACGCGAATAACAATATATGTATAACTTAATCACAATTTTCTTATCAGTGTAATTATTCGTAGTATACTATTTTTTTATAAAGTACGTGGTATTTCCATAGCTTACTGTTGTTTTATATTTGTAGACCTCCATCAACATTTAAACAAAAGAAACGCTCTTATATTATTATAGATATATGTGAATAAGTAAAAACTGCATTATATTTTAATATAGCATTATGATAAATACACATCACCTACTTGTTACTATCTATAATATAATATATATATATATAAGATACATTGTATTTATTATATGTATAGCGTTTATTATAAGCGACCTCAATTCAGCACGCAGGCTGAACACATACGGACTCATTATCTTTAACTATAATATTATTATAGGTGGAGGTTACTTTTTTCGCAAGTACTACACGAAACCGATTTTAGCGTGTTGATGCTTAATAAATGTATAATATATGCATGATTATCTCTTTTAATTATATATTTTGTATTATATGATATGATATGTAAAGCGTCTCACCGTATACTTAGTTTTTATAGTGCATACGTGCTCGTCAATTATATTCACTGTGTCTATCTACATCACCGTCCTTAAAAAAATATATATATTATATCGTATTTTATTTCGATAAATAAATATTGAACATTTCTAATGATCGCGGTTCTCCGCAATTGTAAACTAATAGTTTTTAAAAATCGCTTAGACCAGTATACCTCAAATTCAAATTGTTAACAGAGATTAATACGGTATAAGCTCTGTGTATTATAGATGATAGCTGTTTATTGAAAAACGCCTTATTTTGTAAACGCCGGTCGCAGAAACGATTTACGGCTACCATTTCAACGGGTATATACGTGAATGTAAAGCTTTCACATAATTACATAGTCGTATATATAAATATATAGATATATATTATTTTTATGCTCGTTGATGAATTTCCATTTGTCGAAAACAGTTGCTCGGAAACTACACGAAACTGTTAACGCACTTATCAGATCCTCATCCCTCTTCACACACTATTGATTTGAAACTCTTTTCCCTCTATGACCCTGTTATTCATTCATTCATATATATTATATATTAAATATTTCTTATATTATATGAAAAGACGTATTGACATATTTTATCTGATGACGTTTAGAAATTAGATTTATTTTTAATCTTAGATTTTTGCTTTACGAATTGTATAACACACCATACGAAACGTTACATTATCTTAATTGTATTATGAGATTATACATTGATTTAGACGAATTCGATGGTAGTCAAGAAAAATTACTATTCCGTGGTGGCATTGATATAAAATATATGCCATGTTTATGCATAATGTACAAGTGCTATTGAAACGAAACGAAAAAAACAAAACAAGACAAAAAACAGGGAAACGATTTACAATTTGAATAATATTGCAACTCGATGATGTGATTAGAAGAGCCTATTTCCCCTGCGACCTCATTACCGATGCAAACAACTATAAAAACAAACGGAACTGAAAACGAGAGTAATAATTGAAGGAGAAAAATTAAAAGCAATTCAAGAAAACAAACCGGAAATTACTATACAACGACGCAGTATTAAATATTTAAATTTGTATATCCAAATGCCATTGATTTTATTTTCAATTTAATGCTATTTTTGTTTGTACACTGTTCAGCTAAACGACAACCCTACTTATACGTTTTTAACTCTATGTTCATGCATTGATAATTTATTTCTCATAAATGTTTGTTACATAAGATTAATTATTGTATATTAAAAGGACTACCTCCTTAGACGTCAAACATCGAACTAGCATAATATATCATAATGTTATAATAATTATTATTATAACTGTAAGTATACTATTATTATTTTATTCATATTTTGCAGTGCACTTTAAAGTTTAGTTTATAGGAGCACCGTGACGAAAGATTATGCCATGCATATAATATTTCTATTTCATACTCCGATCGTCAGAACTTTAAATGGTCATAAATATGACGGAAATATGAGAGCTTCAATAGTCTTTGCACGTTCATCTAGGGTGGTTGTAAAACTATATTATAGTTATAACTTATAATAATATAACACTATAGTCTATAATAATTCACACGCTTCGCATAATGCGTGAGTGACACCGTGAGTTTAAATTCACAATATTAATTTATTTGGCATATTTCACTATATTTCATGGTAAATTCATATTTAAGAAGGTTCGAATATATTATATAAGATTACTAGAAATTTATATTTATGTGAAAACTTTATAAATTTTATTTTAATAGAAATTTTATGTTTCAATTTTAGTTTCTTAATATTACTTAATATAATCGTTTTATTTAAACACAATTATTTGACTTAAAATTCAATAAATATTTACAATGATTGTTTTTAACATTATGTAGAATATTAAAATACAATTTTTTGATTAAATAATAATAATAATAATAATAACAACAACAACAACAACAACAACAAATAAGAACCTATAAACAATACAGTTATTATTATGGTGAATTAATAGTATTACTTTGAAAAGTATTATATATATTTTCAAAATTGTTTAACTGAAAATATAATATATTAATATAAATTAAAATACAGAAATACAAACTATATAATAGTATATGTGGTTCTGATTTTCATACGAGTTGAAAGCGAAGTTTGAGAAAAACTTTCCCCGTTAAAACTTAATTTAAATTAGCTTACTTAATTAGTTAGTATTAAGTTATATTTGAAGCTCTTTAAATCTATTAATTTATCAATTAAATATAATTTTAATATAATATGTTAAGTATGTAACGAATTATTTTATAAGTTTTTCAGAGTTCTAACATTTAATTTGTCTAACAAAATATTGTAAAATGTGATTATCGTAATTTAAGAATATTATACATAATTAGTGCAAAGAATACTATTGTTGAATTTTCTTAATAAGTTGTTAGTATTTATTGCTAAATTGCATACAAATGCGTATTTTGACCTATATATTTATTTATTTTTCATAAATCAATATATTTATAATTTATAGCACAATAATAAATAGGTAAAAACTATATAACCATAAAAAATTAAAAAAAGATCACATGTAAAAATTATATAATTATCAAACATTCACACTTACGTCTCGTGTAACCTGTAATAATAATATCATAAACACAAGTATCTCGTTAAGTAAAATGTAATAATCGTTTAATTAAACCTAATTCTTATCTGATATTCTCCCATAATACCGCGATAGCTTAAAATAAATAATCGGTGAATTATTCCAATGACCTCCACCATTTACCACCATCCACGCCTAATATGTATGTGTAACCAAACTTACTAAACGAATGACGATATGTTATACAATTTGTTGTAAATGATTGTAATCAATACTGTAATTTACCTATATTATAAGTCTTATACTATACTATAAGATATTATACAATAAACAGTAAATTATAATGGTTGATCAAAAATTATAAAAAAATATAAATACATTCTCAAGCTAACATAAAATGTATAATCTAATGTATCTATTATTTAAATTATTACACAATAATACGATAATAAATATTATTACTACTATTATTGAAATGCTTAATACCTAATACTATAATTTATTAAACATAGTTATGTAGTATTGTATTTGAAAATATATGATTATTATTTTAATATTAGTATTAGCTTCCAGCTAATCATAACCAAAGTTATATAATATCCCTATCATCGAATCGCGTGCGTAACATGGTATTATAAAAATGATAACTGATAGAATGATTTTCGAAATAATAAACATTAAAAAAAAAAAAAAAAAACTAGTTTACTAGGTCATAAAAAATGTTCTTATCAATGATGATGTTTACTCTTTGCACGTGTATTTTTGCACATTGTTAATTATATTGATATTAATCATAATTTAACAAAAAAACACGTTATTAATTTATCATTATAACACTTAAACGGTTTAACATCAAAAATACCGATACATAATTGTAATTTTATCATTATTATAACATATTATGTATTGAACAAATTTTCAAGCTGCAGATAATGAAGTGCAAAAGAATTTAGCATGTTTAGCATGTTTACAGTATATACGCTAAATAGCTTATATAATAATACATGACGCAGAGGTCAAATTTCAGTTACGGAAACATGTTTCGCTAAAATATATGCACAGTATAATAGTATAATAATACATGCTTTTTAGATCAAAAGCTAGATTTGGATAAAAAAAAAAAATCAATTTGTTTTTTAAGCAGAATATTTATAACATTAATTTTTACAAAACGATCGCGGTTTTGTTATAATTAATAAGAGTATTTTAAAATTGTTTTACTAAAGTTAAACTTGTTCTTGTATTTTATGTATAATTTGGTCATATCCTTTTTTATAACTATGTAAAAATTTAACACCAATGCTTAGTTTAGTTTTATATTCTTAGCTGGAAATAAATAACAATTAAAACAACTAGATACGAATTGCTTTTAAGCTTATTTTTTTCTTTTGAGTACCTTGCTTTAGTTTTATTACCTCGTCCGGAAAACACTTACTATTTTATTTAAAAAAAATAATAATGACTTCTATACGATGGAAAGTTGTAATAATTATTCATTTTCGACAAAATATTAATTATTTATTTGTTTATACTTAATTTATTAATATTTTTTGTTTTTTTTTTTATAAGGAGCAAGTAGTAAGTATTTAACTTAAGAATAACAATTGCTCAAGCTTTTTAATGAGAATATTGCTCATTCACTATAAAATACTAATTATTTAATGAAAAGAATTGTGTATGACAGTCTGTAATAAAGATAGTTATTTCACTTATTTACTGTCATCGTAATTTACCATTCACTATAATTATATTGAATCGTTCTTAAAAACGATAATGATTTTTATATTATATTATTAATTGATTTTTCATAAGTGTCTATAGTATTGACACTTATACAATCTACTATTATCTATTTTTCAGTTTTCTGGAATAAATGGTCAAATAAAATAATATGCTATAAATAGATTATAGGCAATGCATAAGTATAAGATCCAGATACAGTCGTAAGAATGAAGTGAAGATATTCGGATGTATGTCACTTACGTTAATACATGCACAAGAATATTTGCATTTTAATTGTTGGATTTCCTAAAATTATTATGTATCCAAGAAATCGTATTATCTAAGTAGTAAGTACCTACTAAGTACTATAATCGTTATTATAATATGATATTTTATTATTAATATAATTCTAGTAATTTAAAATAACTGGAATATAATATTTTTTACAATAATGTACACAATTAGCTGCCTGTATTAAGTGAACTAGATTAGTTATATACTGTAATAAGTAAGAACTAACTAATAACGAAACCAGTTTTTTATTTATCTGCTAGATCAGTTTAAATGAGTTGTATTTTAAAATTAAGATCATATCACAGAATTCAGTATAAATACTAAATAAGAAGCAAACATCCGGGGAAGTTGCTCTGTTCTGTGTAAAATGTTTTGAGTGTATCTTATCATCGAGCATAGGTCACTGTTATGCATGTGCTAAATTTGAATTCAATATTAAATCAATCTATACAGAAGTGTAGTCAGTCAGCCAATATTTCTAAAGATATTTCATTATATTATATTGTTTTTAGTAATTAATTTGCACATTAGTAAAACGATAAATTGATTTTGGCCAAAAACGTCGTATATATATATTATAATACTGAAAACTAAGTTCAGTAAAAAATTAATTTTATAAATGTATGTTTCAACTGATCAAAGTGCACAAAGAAATAATCATATGCCTACGAGTATCCACATGTACTGGTCGCAATTGTTTAATCCCTTTATTGTATGGTGATAATAATATAATATTAATATGCATTTAAAAAGTATATACACCGTTTTATAGTTGTGTCTGTTTCTGTAAATATTAAAACTTACAATTACTAAGAACCACTAAAAAAAAATTCAATATAATTTAAAATATTTATTTATTTATATTATTGTATTATAGGTACTCTCACGTGGTAATTTTTCATTAACGCATCATTTTGTATCGAGATTAATTTTTTTGAATTGAAGTTAGAAGTTATAATGTAACTTAATTGTAGTAAATATGTCTGGACTATATATTATTCCTTACTAAAACATCTCTGCATAGCAATGTTTTGCAATTTAATAATCAAAACCATTGTATTGCTTAATTAAATAACTTTATAATTTCAAAATAAATTATGCATTGTAGTTAAAGTCAACATATATTTAACGTAGTCGCTCACTTAAATTTAAGTTTAAATCTTGTAAATCGAAAATTTTAATAATGTTTTGTACAATGCATATAAATTACATAGACATTTATTATTTTAAAAGACGAATTTTCAACAACTATACACCGATTAAGATGAACTTTAATCATTTAATTAATATTACGAGTTTCTACTCGTAATAATTTAGAATGACGAACTGTTTTAATTTGAACGTCACTTGTAATTATTAATAAGTAATAAGTAATATCCAATATATATCATTAAACACATTAATATATTATATACAATATACATTTTAGAGCATCGCTGTAGTTTTACCTAAGTTTTTTTTTTAATTACTTCTTGCTTGGACGGGATAATTTATGTTTTTCGAAGAACGTTTAAAGTAAAAAATATCCACTTAAAAGTTTTTTTTTTACTACGTTGAAAAAAAAAACTGTAGTTATAAAATATTTTATATTTTATGCTGTATCACTCCCACACACCTAAACAGTCTCTACATTTTATGGTATCTGGTTTTATATTTTAATTAATAACAAAATAAAATTCCGAAAACTGTAATATTTATAATATTATCTAAAATATTTAGTAATTTAAGTGGTAACAAATATAGTTGGATAATTAATAAGTAATAATACAATTTAAATCATTAACATTAATAAATATAATTTAAATTGATTAAAAAAAGTTAAAATTATTTTAAAATACTAAAAGATTTCAGACTGTTAGGAAAAACAATATGAGCAAAGCAATGTCATGTTTTGATCATTGTAAGATCAAAAACTTGAAGGTTTATTTAAATTTTTAAGTATTACTCTACGAAAATTTCCAAAGTGACTTTACTAAGAACAAGATGTCTACATTATACTACACATATGCTGAGTTCCAGTAATCCTACTATGGTCGTGATAATGTTACACCTCTATTGAGTCGATTGGATTTCAAAAAACTATCACCGATTATAGTTGTTGATATGAGTAGAAAAATAATAATGTAAAAACTTTGAATGTTAACCTTAGGATTGAGATCGAGACCGAAGAAGCATTTCCTGCATCTACTTCAACACATTGTTTAACTTAAGATTCAATGATGAATTTTCAAATGTGTAGAGAAAAGTATTGCATATAGCTGAAAAATTGCTATATGTTTACAAAATCCATCAAAGGATAAGTTATTTTGTTATGTTGTTAACCAAAAACTCTCCATGATTATATCCTTATAATAACCACAGAAAAAATTGATAAATCAACTTCAGTTGAAACGTTTTGAAAAATTATACCATATATGTGTATCATGGATACTGTAATTACTAATTTAAAATCAGATTTCCAGATGAAAGTTTATTAATGGAAAATTCAATTGACTCATTTTGTAATTTGGACTATACAAATTCATTGTACTGTATTGACCATTATAAGGAACTAAGAATAATAAATAAATATAGCAATATTTAATAAATTCTAATATAATACTAAAATTATTTATTGTCTGAAACAATTCATAGATCATTTAATTATTTGTAGCAAGATTTAAAATTATTAATTATCAAAATATTTATTTTTTTCCTTTCAGGATATTGTGAATATTTTAATCGACAATTTAAGGTCTAAAATGGTAGTTGCACATAGTTGTTTAAAAGTCTCAAAAAATCATTTTGATTTTAATGATTTAAAAAAAGTTGTTGAAAAATATATCTATCCGAATTTGTATAAGCTGTTACAAATTGCTGTCACAATTCCAATAAGTTCAGCTACACGCGAACGCTCATTTTTCTCAATGAGACATGTTAATAATTGGTTAAAAAGTAGTATAGGACAAGAAAGATTTAGTTATTTATCTATTTTATATATAGCAAGAGACATTGCTAATTTAATCGACACTCAGCTCATTGTTGATACATTTTCAAAAAAGGATAAGCGTATTATTTTAATATAAAATAATAATACTGTCAATATGTTATATGTTATAAATTAGGTACTAATGTAATTTATTATAATAGTATATGATAAACAATTTTTTTTTACTTTGTGCTCCTAAAATGTATACTTTTCTAATCAATATAATTTTGTTTAAAACATTATTATTACTTATAATACACAATACTTTTTATTAATAAATAGGTGTATTATTTTTTTAAGCTCTCTATTTTTATTGATTTCACTCTTTTTTTATGTGACAGTAGCATGTAAAAAGGAGGTGTTTGGAGGTTATGACATCCTTATTTTATTATATATTTATTATGAATAAGTATGTATAGCTTATTTTTACTGAATTAATAACCAGATTACTAAAAACTATTGTCAAAATACACCTACTTACCTTATTTACAAACTATTTAATATTTTGGGCTTTTGCCTCATTCCTTTTTTAAAAAAAGCCACTGCTAGTTCATTATGAGGGGTAGAATATTTTTTGATTAAACACGAGACTTGTAAATATTTTTAGCCCCCTCAGATTGTTGACCCTATTTACGCCTATGGCATGTATTATATTTTATAGTAGATAATTTTTATTTTGATTGATTTGATATTTTTTATTTGTGTAATTGTGTAGGAAGTAAATATTATGACAATAATGGAAAGTTTAGTTCAATATAAAAAAAATATGTGGGTATAACGTCCTATTACAATTTTAGTAACCTATACAAAATATTTAGTATGCATTGTACCTACATAGAAATATATTACATTGACAATTTAGTATGATAATTTTATAATATATTATTAATTTGATTTGTTTGTGTTAAGTGAATATAAAATGAATAGGTTCTCAGGTAAATTAGACCCAGTCGCGTAATTACTATAGGAGTAATATTGGTAATAAGGACAGTTGCCTTGGGGCTTAAACATTTTTTTAAAGCTCACAAAACTTTTTTAGTAATAAAAAGCATCATTTCAATTATTTTATAGGAAAAAAGATATTTTTCCTCCGAATTATAGTATGTGTAGCTTCGCCACTAGTTGGACTGTATATATTTTATTAAATGTATTGAATTTCATATACAATATTGATTAATCAAATTTTTATATTGATAGAAGAAATATCAAATGTGTATGAATATTGAAATAACATGTTTTTAATTTGAATTTATGTAAAATAAGTTCTAAATATGTTCTTAAAAATGAAAAATGAAAAAATAACAAAAATTCTAAAAATGAAAATGAAATTTGGTATATTTGTGCAACAAGTCACGAAAACAATTCAACAAAAAAGCATTGTACTGTTAAAACTAAAAAAAAATGCAAGTTACATTGAACCCATACCTCTTTGATAAATAATTATAACTATTATTCGTTTTATTATAATTTAGTTTTTGAAAGTATCACGCATTTTGTTATACGACATTGTAAAATTCAAAACAAAAAGACTTCGTGTAAATACACACGCCACGCAACTCTCAACCAAAAAACTGTATGCAGCGATATTCAAGAGTGGGCGAACTAATAATTTTCTGTAAGTTATAGGAACGCATACATAATATATTATAATGATATTACAAAAAACATATTCTCGCTGAGGTCATATATAATTAATTATACCTTTTATTTTATCACAATTTGTGTGACCATTTGAAACGAGCATAAATGGGAATGGTCATGCAGATATTGTATATTATACATTAATAATGCATACCTACGTATTTTGTAACATAATAATATTATATTGGAATAGTTTTCATCTTTTTTTAGAAGTAATATTTAGGTTAGTATATAAAATAAAATAAAATATAGTATAATATAATTTAATAAATTGAACTTATTAATTAGCTAATATTATAGAAACAAGGGGATTGGTTGAAGGATCTAACCGTGTACGAAACTCTATAACATGGAATAGTGGCAGTTAGAAAATGAATAGATCACGATATTATGTAAGATGAGGAGAGAATTTTAAGGTAATATTATTAGTTTATATTTTTAGTTTCTGTTAGACTAATAAGAGAACAGCGGTGAGGATTAATATAAGAGGATTTATAATGGATTTGAATTCATCAAGGCATTTAATAAGAAGTGAGATTTCATAGGTTTTTATAGGAGGATTTGGTTTGAATGATCAGTCACACTCTGTTATATTTGCATACAAACGTAGTTTTGTCGGATTCAGGAGTCAGGAGTTGGATTCTTGGTGAAGTCGGACGGTGGGTTATTACATTATAAATTATAATATGAAAAAACTGAGATTTGTGTGTATATTACGAACGTAAAAGATAATATATATTTTTATAGTTGAGTTGCAAGTTGTATATACCTAACCTATACAGTTTGGCATCACAAGCAACTAGAGTGCGGGTCTCTTTTCTCTTTGTCACATAATATTTCATGTAAAAACTGTCACCGGACGTCTAGACTTATAGGGTATTGTTATTATTATTAAACGTATTTTTTTTTCTTCATATAAATGATCTTCAAAACCTGCTATGACAGCGTAACAATAATATAATGTACCTACTTACTTACTATCTATATATATATATATATATATTATTGATTATATAGTTTATAGTCAATCAAAAATATATGTGGACTTGTCGTTAGAACAAAAGTTTGAAAAATGAATATTATTATTGGCATGTATGTCGGTTATAATATAATATAATTTATAATATATTATAATATATACGTATATTACAACGATAACTAAAAGAGCAAATATTTTTATGAACTATTTACTACAATCCATAACTTTTTATAATATGAAAAATTCAGAATAATTATAAAAAAATGTATTTAAATGGCTTGTAGGAAGCTTTCAATAGAATCACCTTTATATAAGGTTCAATTATTCACATTCATTTTTTCCATGCAGAATGTATGTACATAATATTATGATACAATTTTACGTTTATATATATATATATAAAATACTGCGAGTATAATTAAATATGGACTACCATCTGACAGTATACACATAAATATGATGTATGTAACATACATTTTAATATTAAAAACACAATAATATGACTTTTGTGTGTAATTTATCGTCCGGAATATAAAAACTTCAAAATATAACTATTCATTTCTGTATATTATCATTATGTACATAGTGTATATCTACAGTAAAATTTTGAAAAAATACAATGTAATACGTATATATATATTATATCTGTATAATTTATATTATAATTGTCAAGCTTAAAATTTAATTTAAAAATAAATCAGATACCGTAGAAATAATTATATTTTTTCATAGTTGCATTAGTAAAACTCGATTATATTATGTTTCAAAATGTGTTTACGTTATGAATGTAAAAAACTGACCAAAGTGTAATTATAGAAGGGCTAATATCTAACTGCTATCTTCGTAGACAAGCCATCTACGCGTGTATCTAGTATTTACTGAGTATCAGGGCCATCTTTAACCATTTTGAAGCTCCGGGAAGTGGTATAATGGGGCCCTACGAATTAGACACAATATACTATTTTATTAAAACAGGTAAATAGGGTGGTGGTAGAAAGAAAAAAGTCTAGATTAATTTAATTATAAATAATTTTTAATTTTTTTACTTTATTATTATTATAATTACTATTAGTGATAATTCTTTGATTTTTTTCAAAATAAGTTTATCTTTCGGTAATAAATATCAATTATTGGTTGATGATCTGGCAGGAGGCCTAGGGGGCCCCATCGAATGTGGGGCCTTGATACGTGTCCAAAGTGTCCAATGGGAAAGTGGTGCCTGCTGAGTATGGACAAATTTTAGATAGTATTCTTCAATGTTACAGTTTGTAAGAAAGAACTGTAAAGGTTACATAATATATTATTATTATTATATAATACTATTTACATACTAGAGCTAATTTCGATTAATTGCTTGTAATTATTGTATACCTTCGACCAAATACCAAAACGCATACGTTGGGTTTTTATTTTATTTTTTTTTTAGTTATTATTTGTCCAGATGAACGCAGATCGCAAAAGAATAAAAAGCAATAAATTATAAAATTATAATCTAGAATATATATCTAATATAAAATATATGGCTGCATTTGCGTTCAATAGTAATAAACGACGCTAGAAAAACTGTTATTTTAGTTTATTTTATTGGTACTGTCACAAAACTGTATGGAAAATATCAGATTTTCATTCAAAATGGTCTTCACGGAAGTCGTATATATATATATCGTTATTTAAACAAGAAACATTAATACTAGGACAACAAAAAAACTATACACGACGTTGATTGCTATACATTGTGTACTGTTTATACAACAATTGGTGACAACGGTTTTAAGGCGATAGAAAATAATAATATCGCATATTATTCTTTCCAGGCACAAAAATATACAGGATGATTTACTATATTAATACATTATATATCCATTGGTTGAAGTGTATATTACACTAAGATGTGAGGTTAATACATTTTTTAAATCTACTTAAAATATAAAAATATAGTATATTCAACATATAGTAATATGTACTAATTACAAGTATGATAATTTTACTACATTTATAACTAATCTTACACATTTTTATTTAATGAGTCAAAAAAATATGATTGGAATATTTTATTTAATATTATAATATTACATTCACTCCTCTATGAAACTTTGTATGTATACAAATTACCTTATTATTTGTTAACAAAATAATAATGATCAATGATCAACATTTTAATTTAATAATTCATTTTTCAGTTGTTAATAGAAAACAATTGATAATCACATAGAAATTATTATCTACGATTTATCATTAAAATATAGATAATACTGAAGTATGTGGTATCGGACATCGATTATCAATATGAATATTACCACTAACACCAACTATCGATACACCATATATTAACTGTAATTGAATCAATATTCGATAATCACGAAGTTACTTGTTATTGCTAATCAATAATCATTAATCTTCGAGCAGTAAAGTGGGTTACTTACTTAGCTATACTGTCTGGTTTACTGCATAATTGACAATTACAGTAGTTTTTGTATTGATTGTGTTAATTTTTTGTTAAAAAATATGAGTGACTTGAATGACAACATTTAAAATGCAACTAACGTCAAAAAGTTATCACAAATAATATTTTTATTTCATAAATTACTAAATAAACGTCAACAATTACAGAATAGTAGGTTGATAACTTTTGCTACAACTACTACTCATACAAGTTATAAAAAGCGTTAGGGAGTTGAAATTTTTGCCATACAAATAATTCAATCACTACCAATATATACTTTCTTCGTTTGTCATATTTTCTAACGCAGAGGTGAGATTATCCTCTTGCATAACAACCACACTGCCAACTTAAATCCTCAGTCCTCGCTTTTTTCCATTTACTACGTTGTTGAAATTTCAATAGATAATCTTTCGACTTACAGTGTCAAAACTTGTAACGAATGACTCTTTTCCGCCTAAACCTATTGAAAGGTGTTACCACGATGACAAGTTAATGTTGTCTGACCAATCAATCGTTAAAACGTAACAATTCGTGATTAATACTGAATTCATATAAACATCACTTCAAAAATATTTTACAGACGTAGACATTTATTTCGCTATTCTAAAGGACCGAATCTAAAAAAAAAAGTGCTCATCCACAATTCATTAAAAGTTTTGATTGAGAGTAGGACTATGCATTTGTACTTTGCTCTGTATGTTTAAGGTGGAAGAAGTTTTGAATGTAAGACATAATATATTATATATGTATTCATTTATTTATGCATATTGACATTAAATGTAAACACAAACACAAACATGCTTATCTCTCCAAATTTATATCAAAACTTACCTTCGAAAAAAAAACAAATAAATACAAGTAAGTACTGAGATGTAATAATTATAATACATATTAACTGAGTTAAACAAAATATTCACTATATTGCATTTTTCATTCTTAGAGCTGATATAACTTAAAATTACAAATCAAATAGACTTGATAAGTTAACGAACAATATTAACTGAGTTGAGTCGAATTGAAAAATAAACAAATTAAAAATTATAATCCTTTAATGAACAATACATTTTTTGAAACAATAAAATTAAGTTAATGTTTGAAAAAACTAAAATCATTTTTTGATGCTCTACAGCACTTTCTCTGATGTATTATTATGGGTGGCATTTACGTTACAAATATTAATAGCAGCTGCCGTGTTGTATACAATATTCATACGCAACAATGCAGTGTTTCGTGTCAAAATAAAATCGTGAAAAACAAGAAAGCGTTTTTACATTTTTAATTATTTCTCGCTTGTTTATACATTTTCACCCTCGACTAAACTATATATATATATATACTTGTGTGTGTGTGTGTGTTAATGTACATTGTAAGACTGAAATAGAAACCCAACGAAACACGATTATTCGTTGTTGTCATGAAACGCGTATTACAGCGATTTTCCACTTTCCTCGTTGGCCGATAATAATGATTTATTGTTGTCGTCGCAAGGTCATACCTACTGCGATAGTATAGTTACCCATATATATATATATATATATATATATATATATATAGAATATCGAAAATAATTAATAATATAATATAGTTAATTATTAACATTTAATTGCGTACATTATACTGAGACAATAATCGTACTACGAAAAAATTAATGAAATAAAAACTATATTATAATATTCATTCGGTATAAATCATAATTCCATTTTAAAATTCTTCAAAACAATATCATAATTTTAATTGTACGCGGTTTCGACGACATACATAGTACGTAGAAGTAAATCTTCGTACCACTTTTGTAATAACTAAAGCTAACAATATTGATCAAAACTTTCGTTTTGATCAATATTACGTGATTCAACATAATTACATAATATATGGTATTATGTTTAATCAATATTATTTTTGAGTTTGACGTACGAAAACATTTTATTTTACTAAGATCAAATATACAAATATGTCTACTTATTTTAATATTCGAGTTCTAAGAAAAATAAAAGACGTAGTTTTATTTTTTTGCAAAGAGGTGGTTAAAACTTTTTTTTAAACGGTATCTGTTGAACTATACAGTCAATACATTTTTGACTAATTTTTATCTTTTGGTTGGGAAAAACAACGCAACAAACTTTAAATAACCTTTTAGTGGTTGTTGATTTAAATTTTTTAGTGCCTTCTTACTATACTATAGAACAACAGTTAGTGGCGTAAGATTTCCTATCATGAAGGTAAAGTTATAAAAAAATGAAAAATAGATTTTTTCCATAAACTACTAATTTGTATGAAACTATACGTACTATATAATATGTTGTGTGTTATTAATAATTTTAATTTTAATTATATATAGAATGATTCATTTTAATTAAAAAGATAAGAAATAATAATTATTTGTGGTGGAACACCTCTAAACATCATCCCTTCAGCAATGTTACTAACAGCAGTTATATACAGACCGATCAAAGAAACAGGTCACAACCGATAACCTTCTCTTTTATTAATATAGCTACAATATAAATTTTTATTAACGGGAAAAAAATATATCAAATAACATCGAAGGCTCTAATAAATTATTCGGTCGGAACGTTATTTTTAGTTACGTTTCGTAAACGCTTTTGTATTTCGTTCCCGTTTTTATTAAACCTATTTGATAGTTATCGATTTGTCAAATGACAAGTCTCTTTTTTGACTTGATATGTAGAACGTAGAACGCGTACCCCCCCCCCTCCCATTCTATTTTTAACTTTGATATAATTTACGTCGTTCATTACATCATTGAAAACGGATCAGTAAAAATAAATAAACATATAAGACAAGACGTGACTGATAGTAACTACACTGAAACCTCCTTTTAATAACACCTTTAAATAGTGGACAAAAGTGTCCGATATTTAGTGGTTTCACAATACATTTATTACTGGCATAATATACTATGGTAAAGTATTTTATACATCAAATTACGAGTATAAATAAATGAAAAAGATTTGTTCTGTTGAGCCAAAATATTTTCAATCATTCAAATATATATCATTATAATAACTTTTATTTTCAAATCTAATACTTCAGTGTACATGTGTAACTAACAGTTATACCATACTGGTTATTGTATGAAACTTTTGATACGTTTTTATCATATTTAGCTTATTATAATATTTATACAATTCAATGGTTTAAGTCAATTATATTAATATATATCATCGAAATATTTTAAGGTTTGTTTTCCAATTGAGACTCTCATGGTTATATATATTTTTTTTCTTGCTAGTAAATTCCTTAATCACTAGATCGTGAGCTAATATAATCTTCACTATTAGATAGATATAATATATCTATATAAATATATATATGGCATATGTGCCTTTATACATTTTGATGAACAATTGTCCTATGGCGTCACAGTGTTCTATAAAAAATTAACCAATTGTCTTAAATGAAGTTAAATTTAAAAAATAAAATAAAAACATCAACGTAATGACTTCTGAATGCTCATCGTATTTTGTCTATATACCAAATGTCGTATCATTTTATAAGTAAATACTAAAGCGGTTTTAATTACTGATAACTGTGGGAACCTTTTTTTACAGTAAATTTTATACATATAATTTACATTTTGTGGTTTTACGTCTAACTATTAAGTAATAGTAGTAACTAATAATAATAATCGATCTTGTTACTTGTATGAGTGATCTCGTGGCGGAACGGAAAACGTGTCGAACGAATCTGCCACTAAGCGAGATCACGTTACTTACACGTATAAAACGAAAACCGGGGAAGTGCTTCTAGATACTTTTATACAAGATTATACTCGTATATATTATAGTATATTATAGCCATATTGGTATAACCGGCAGTCGAATGACGTCGTAAACACTAACTCACGTACCACGGTGGGTACCTATATACCTATACAATATAAAAATATTGTACAGTTGGGCTATATATAACACAATAGTACTTACATTTGTATGCCTGTATATAATATATATATTTAGTAACGCGTATTATGTACAGCGATATATATACAGTCATAATACAGGTCGTTCGGTCTCTTCATTGTTCAACTTTTTTTATCATTGTTTTTTTTTTTTTACACGTTTCTACGATCGTGATTATTATTAATTTTTTTTCCATCCAACTCCATTCGTTTCCATGCGGTTTTTTATTTATTTTTTATCGTATCATTACTATAATATTATATATATAGTAGGTATATAATATACACTACCGGTCGCTCCCGCTCACGTTCACGGTTGCACGCACCAGCTGATCGTCGCGATCCCGTATTGTGACCTATTATAATGATAATAATAAAAGTATAAATATCATTGGCTGTTGCTGTTGCAGCCTCAATCTAGAACTGGACCACTGTATTACGACAACAACGTAACGGAACTGCATACAATATTCGATGTACACGGTCTGCAGGGGTGAATTGTTGTATATAGATTATGAATGTAAATTTTATCCGAGATAACGTTAAAGGGTCTTAAACCTGCGAAGCCGATCGTCTGACTTGCCGATTCGCGATGTAAATTCATCCATGATTGTCCTTTTGTAAGGTATTATATTTTGTCGGAGCTGCTATTACATTTTCTCGTGTCATATGCATTTTTTTTTGATCCTTTGTATATCGAAATATAACGTAGATACCTACATATGCTTCCTTTGTCACTGAACGTTTCAGTTCGATTGTAATACGTGCATACAAACGAAGGAATGATATAAAATACTATATTAATCTATGGAAAAAATAGTTTAATATAATATATTATTTGTAAAATGTATACTCGTGCTCAATATTGATAAGTGTGTTGCTGACATTACTGTTGTGTCGGACAGAGGATTTTCCCTTACTAAAATGTCAATTTGAAAAAGGCATTTTTTGATTTTGAAGCTTATTACTTAAAGTTGTTGCTTAATTATAGTTATAGAAATAAATAAAAATAATGTGTAACGGTAAACAATAAAAGAGGAAAAATTTCTCTAATAAGAAAGGGGACGAACTTAGGGGAAGTCACAATTTATTCTCAAACTTTAATAGTTAAAGGCTCTCTGGGAGCATCCTAAATCTCCTTATAATTTATATCCTATACCATACCTTTTTGGTTTTCACTATTTAAAACCTCATCTATTTTATTATTATGAAATAAAAAAATTTATATACACAGCTATATAATAATAATATATGCACGAAATTATTTTGATGGGCTTGGTATAAATTTTTTTTAACGAAAAAATACGCTCAATGATAGCTGAAAAAAATTATGGTATTATAAATTATAATGTTTGATACAACATTTTATAAGTTTCTTATTTTCTTATTACTAAATTGTTTGTATAATAATATAAAATAACATATGAAAAGCCAATGACCCCAGCTGTCGAAGCTTCTAATAAATAAAAAATAAAATACAAAATTTTTTGTGGTTGAATAATTATCTAAGCAAATATACAAAGTCATGTGACTTAAAATATTATATCGTTAAAATATTTTATTAATTTATTAACACTAAAAAAAAATAAGATGTATAAACATATATACGATATACTGTAAGTATTTATATATATATATATTATTATTAAATTGAAAATTCATCTAGTATATTTAAGACAAACAACATACAACATACAGTTATTTGTGTCTTTGTATATATTTTGTACATACTTTTCAGACACAGTCTGATATTATACAGAACACATTTTTTTTTTAAAGCAATGCATTTTTATAATGAACTCCAGTTGTCGAGTGAAGTTGAAAACTACTTAATTTATATCTTTTTTTAAATCAAATTGCGTACTAAAAACATATTTCATATTGCATAGCATTCAAAAGCTTCTGAAAACATCCCTAAATTGAATTTTAACAGTGCATTAAACACGATTATATTTTTTATATTATATGTAGCCAATTTAGTAGTAAATCAATGTAATAACTAATAAATGCAACACCTTCTCTACTTACATTATTGATTTCTTAAAAAATAAATTCAAACTGTAGATAATATAATTATTATAAGAACATGTATTGATTAATAAATTGTATAATTTTATAAAATAAATACATTTTTGGATTTATGTATTATTTTATTTTAATTTCACAAATTAAGAGTTAAAATTGTTCAAAATGTTTGAATATTAAACAAATGACTCCATTAAATAATTACGTAAGCGTTTGTGTACGCGATTCAATTTATCTATATTATAATAACTTGATATTGTATAGTATACAAATATTTCCGTTTTAAGTATTGAATAAACAAAAAATATATATTTTAATTAGTTATTTTACATACAATTAAGGTTATATAAACTAACAGTTGAAATTTAGTTAATATCTTTAAAATTATTAAGTACATATAGTACATAAGTACATATAATACGGTATAAGTTAGTTAAATTTTTCATCAAATTAAATAATAATATTATACAAATCAAATATTTTATTAATCAAAATTCAAAATAAAATATAAATATGACTTATGGCTTTTATAATGTTTATTATGTTTATTTTAATTTTTGATTAAATTCACTTTGATTTAGGAACAACATAAACTGACTCTTAATTTATATAATAAAAAATTCATCGTAATTCAAATACCCATTTATATTTATTTAGGTACTTACATTTAAAAACTCGTCAATATTGTGCCAAATAAAAAACGAAACATTTTTATTTAATTTGACACATTGCGTGTTATTACTTATTACGTAGTATTCAAATTATTCAAATAAATATTTCATATTTTAAATTAATTATTAGTAAAATATTTATATTTTAAATTTGTTGTTGATACTTAGAATTACAAAAAACGTTATTTTTTATAGACGTTAATTTAAAAAATCGTTCGCCATTACCAAGTACTAATTGAAATTCTGTCATTCAGAAGCTTTTCAAAGATGCATTTCTTCTTCTAAATCGTCACTGTACAAAATAATTTTATGTACTACGTAATATACTAAATTATGACCTCATGTTAAGTTGTTATTTGCCATATTTTTATATGGATCTGTACATTAACCAAGATCCAAACATTATTCTATCTATTAACAAGTTGAACTGTCTAATACATACATTGAAGAGTGTTTGAGGATTTATATTGAATAACGTATTGCATTAACGCTAACATTTATATTATAATAGTTTTTCAAACGCGACTTTAGTACGATAATTTTATATTTTGTACACTATACAACTTTGCTAACGTAATATCATTATGGTATATAATATGCAGTTATTTTAATATAGTATTGAATAATAAAAACGAAATCAACATACACACAGGGAAACATTGAAACAACGATTTTGATTTATGATGGTTGTAACTAAAATAGGTATAGGTATAATATATACAGTAAGTATATCATTATATTATAGACTTCCACTGCGTGCGTTTTAAATATCGTGTTTCGGACTACAGTGTAGAAAATCATTGGGTCGTTATAAATTATTATCGTACGTGGTAATGAAATCGACATTGATTAATGTTGTATACGGTTTTTATTTTGTCTGTACCATTGTGTATGTATTTGCTCACTTATGACTTAATGCAACGATTGTGATGGGACTTTTATCTGTACAACGGCTCGATGTTAAAATTATTATTACATTCACATTTTAAATTTTTTTCTTAATAAAAAAATAGACGTTTGTAGCAATGGAGTAATACGGTATTACAATAGTCATTATTTTAGTAGGTGCAAATGTAATATAATTATTATGATTAAATTATTAATGAACCCTTATAATTTGTAATAATGTTTTCCAAATCCTAAATAAAGCGTTCTGTGACTTGTTTAGTTTATTTTTATTTTAGTTTTATGATTAGGTCTCATTTATATTAAACGTTTACGTTGTTTTAGATTTTAAACAATAATAGTTTACAGCTAGGTATGTTTTAGATATAAAAAACGGTTCCACTGCAAAACATATGCCCCACAAATTATCCCTAAACCAAAATATCCCGGGTAAATATAATAACTTAAAATGTTAACCTTTATTATAAAATTTGTGATTAGAAGTAATAATCGAACTGTACCTATCTTAAGTTAATTAGTGTTATTCGTTATTTTGATAATGATATAGTGTGTCATTTTAATCATTACCTACAACGCATGTCGTGAGCTAACAGTCTTAAATTAATTTATTTAACTTACACTTTTTATAATACTTTTATATAGAATATATAATATAATATTACAATATAATTTTAACATTTTATTTTTTTGTATTCATTAAATGTTATACGAGTATAATAATAATTGCATTGTAATAATATTTATGTAACTTTTAATAATTTACATTAATTTTTGACGAAAACATATTATTTTAATACATTTTTAAACATGTTTTAATTTTTTTTTTTTATTCTATAATAATTGTACAATATTAATAACTGCATACATTTTATAAAAATATTTAAATTTGAATTAATATTTTTACGGAGATATTTTATTTTTGGAATATTTTGTCGGAGATATTTTGAAGTGTCATCTTAGAAAACTGTTTAAATTTTGCTTATAAAAAAACAGATTGCTGGAGTATTAAAAATAGGTCTATATTGTTGTACAATATGTGGATATAGATAATTTTAGAATATAACTTATTTTTAACATATATATAATATTATTAATTATTTCAACAAAAACTACTTAGGTACTTAGCTGTGTTGTTATATTAAACGTTTTATAAATATATAACAATTTGTGAATAATAATTTAATATATAATATTTATAAATATATGTACATTTTTAACAATATATTGTAATTATATCAGTATATGCCAATTATTTTCTAATTATTCCAACGACGAATGACCTCCTCCCTTCTGGATACAGTAATTAGGCCAAGTTTTCAATATAATTCTTCAGTTTAAAGAATTTTTTATTAAAAATAAAAAATAAATGGCTACATAAAAATATAAGATTTGTATTTGCTTTAATTGGATACGTTTTTAATTGCAATAGCTGCATAATGATGATTGTTATAGACGGGCTCGACTCATATCTGTAAAATTGAACAATAAACACTTCCATATGTAATGGTATGCCGGTGTCGGCAATGGTGTATTTCAAAACAACGTTAAATTAAAATTATATATTTTGTCGATTGATGTAAATTCAGGATATAAAAAAATCATACATATATAACACTATAATATTATTATATATTTTAATGAGTCATTAATAATAGATGCGAGCATTTACGTGATTAAAAGCTCGATGCTTTTCGATTCTTCATTTAATCACGCCTATGTATAAAAAAAAAAATGTAATTTATTTTGAATGCGTTATAAATTGAATTTACTTTTAACAAACGCCGTTCACGCTATAGAATATTTTGTCATAGAATGGTTAATAACTTATAAATAATAATGTATATAATTTAAAAGCACACCCGCAGAGATGGCGTCGAATTTTAAATTATACTTTTTTGAAATCTCGTAGTTGATAATATTGCACAAATTACGAGTAGGTAGGTAGACAAAATATAATGCACACAACACGTGATAGAATTACAATACATTGTATATTCTCAATGATTGTGTTTTTTATATATATTTTTTTATGTTTTTAACGGTGAAATGTTATACTCTTCGTATATAGTTATTGTAAAAATTGGAATTATTTTGATATACTCTTACATTATTATTATTATTTTTTTATATAGTTTTACATAATATATTTGGTACAATATTAATATTTTTACTCTGTATAGCTTTATATTCTTATGTACGTATTCGTTAGGATTATAAAAATTTCGTGGGAAGCTTACATTACTTAATTAACTTGGTCTGGTTATTTTAGAGGAATTTTACAAATATTTTTTAATTTTGATAATTAATACAGATTTTTATTAAATGTATTAAACATTTTTCATCAAATTGTCCAATCACTCATAATGATTGCGATACATCATCATATTATAATATACATTTCAAGTGAAATAATTTTAGGTATTTTTTTCTAGTTTTTCAATTTGTGTCCATTTTTATTGATTGGTTTTATTCATTTCATTATACAGTATTAAGGATTATTTATTATATGATATCGATTTGATATATTTTTTAAATATTTAATTAGCTGGCTGAAAATACGGTAATTTTATTTCATTTTTAAATTAACATTTTCCGCTAAGTACTATTAGTGTTTTTTTATTATAAAATAAACGATTTTATGAAGTGTAACTCATATGGAAGGTTTATGTTTACTCGAGTACTTAATTTGAGTTTAAATGTCACAACCATTTAGCTAGGACATTATTGTGTATAATAATCACGTCTAATTAAGAGTTCAAATAAAAACTCATTATCAATACTGCTGTTGTCGTTGTCACACAATAACAAGGTGGCGCGATAGCAAAATTGTACAGTTAACGAGCAAAAAATTCCCTTGAGATAAAAACTCGAATAATTTATTTACGTAATTATTACTCTTCCGTTAAACGTGAGCGCTGTAAATAATTCGTGATACAGCGAAAATATCTCCGAATATAATAGCGCAACAGCTAAAATACGCTAAAATACTAAACTTAACTTATACAAAATGTCTTTGAATACCAAAATTTGGTATCAAACAATAGCAATAATATAATTGAAATCTGTAAAAAATACGTTCTCCACCCAGTAAAATGTCAAATTATAAAATCCAGAAATATACGAGTATTTATCAATTTTTCAACATCTTAGGATCAATATACGTAATTTGTAGCGAAATTAATAAAAAGAACACTCAGTGAGGATGCCGTGTAAATAAATCTTGCGATAATAGTCTTAACATAAATTATACACAAAAAATAATAGCTTTAAAATATGCTCTTCTCTTTCCTCCATCCCCAATTTAACTACCTACATCATCGACAAAAAATCTCGATATCTATGATATTTTTTCACCAATGTAAGTTATTCGAAACTAATAACCTGACCTTCTTTGTAATATACTCCTCGTTAAACCATCAAAATCCAATTTTACACATGAAAATTATCTATTTTAATTTATATCTTAGATTAGGTCAGACTCACTATTTTTGAAAATCTTTAATACTTAAACACATTATTCCAAGTTCTAATAATAGGAACCAAGCTACCCAATTATCAAATTTACTCCCATAAATACCACTCTTTACCATTAAATATAACTTCATTAATTTATTGATAAAATTAAACGTTTACTAAAAATAAAAGAAACATGTAAAATAATACGCAAATCTCTTCTCGCTGGCCACCCCTATATTATACCAAATCAATGCTATATAATATAAAAATGTATAATTTTATAGTTAATTTAAATGATTATTTTTTTTTTAATTGTTTTAGTGTTTACTATTTAAAAAGCGCTTTTCATGACTTATTTATTTTCTTAATACTTGAGAAATGTTTACTTTACGTCCATAAATTTGTTTATTAGTACTAATATACTCTCAGTCTGAATCAAAATTATATAAATAATATTTTATTTTTTGTTATTATTTTGAAAATGAACAGGTAAGTCGAAAATATAAATACCGATCCTAGTGGTAAAATACATATTAATATATTAGGTATCTTTATTTAAAATTTTTTTGCCCAACCCGATTCGCCGGAGGTAACAATATATTGTATTATTTTGATATGTTTTTTTTTTTTACAATCACGTCGTGTGCGGTGATCAAGACCGGAAAAGAGAGAGATTCATATCAAAGCCGGTTGTAGTGGCGTCACGTAACGACGTAGATCTCTTTGACGCAGCAGGTCACAACCGTGCAAAGGCTTCCCGCAATCTGTACCCAAGAAATCTTTATAAAGACATATTGTTACTATTATAAATGTGTACAGTACGGAAGCGGTTCATGGTGCATGTGTACGATTCTCGATATAGTAAGTTAATACCTTTATTGGAGTAATTATAATATATAAGCAGTGAGGGCAGAATATATCAAATTTAAGTACTGGAAAATTTTCACAACTAACAATATAATATTTAGTTAATTTTAAAATAATTGTGGTTAAAAAATAAATTATTTAAATTACTAGCTGATCTTGCACAGCGCTATCCGTGAATAATTAAAAGCCTGTAGATTTACTACTATTTAAACTCCATTAAATATAAACTACGCATATTTTTAATACATTTAATTAGATGGTTTTGGCCAAATTTAAAATACATGTTTAAAATTATATCCAACTATAATAAATATTTTATTTTTTGCAGCTAATAGTAACCCTATACATACGAAAAAATATTCGATTTTCGTTTGCCGAAACAAAATTCCTGTGTTAGTCTACCTTATTCACGTATATCTTAAGAGGAAAATATTTTATACAAAAATCAATAATACGGTATTTGAAAAATTAATATTTTTAAAACTAAAATATTATTTTAATTTCGTGAAAAATATTGCTATAAACACCTTCCGATTCTCAATAAGTATATTGATATAATTTTTATTGAAAACGGTCCAATAAATGTCGAGTCTTTAAAGGACAAACAAAGAAATATTCATTTTTAAGTATAATATTTATATACTTATTTAATATAATATAGTATATTATAAGTACAATCTTATTGAGATAATTAATTATATCACTTTAATAGTAAAATATATAATTGTATTACAATTGAATATTAACAAACTATATACAAACCCATAATAAATAATATGTGGATTGTGTGTATAATATAATATGTACTACTTACTACATAGGTACTTACCATACATCTGTATATACACCTGTATAGACATAATAGTGTTTATGTATAACTATTTATAGAGTAATATATGGTATAGAATGTATACTATAGAGTCTACACTGAAAATTGTAGAGAAACTAATATTAATGATGTTAAAGGGTCAGTTAAGAGTGACAAGTTTTAATTTATGTATGTTGTTATGTTAAACAATATTTTTTTTATGACACAGTAAGTTTATGAATGTATCCAAATGATCTTCAGTCATTACTTATAACTACTAATGTATAATGTAATAATATAAAATATTATATTAATAATAATAAGTAATATATTATAATCCAGTTATAATCCTGATTACTAAACCATATTCAAATTACAATATAACCAGTTATTCAATTTTTAACGATATTTAAATAAATACACAATTTTATTTTTATATTTATTTTTTCAAATTAAATATATTTGTCATATAAAATTATGTTTTTTTGTTTGTAATAAGGATTATAATAATACTTATATATATATATTAAATCTCTAAATCGTCTTCATGAAAAATGTGAGTTCACAAAAATCTGGTTCAGTGAAACAACCCATTGAATTAGGCTATTAGAGAATCGATTAAAACAGACAAAAATATATTATATTTTATTATTTAGTCTAAATTAGTCGAAAGGTCGATCGATACAGATATAAGCTAAATAGAATAACTAATAAGATGACTACCGTTGTATTTGTGCAACATTGTGAAGCTTATAATTATTATGGTTTTAACTTTTGAGTAACATTTACTGTCATAGTGTTTTGTAGTATTCAATAAAAAAATAAAACTGGTAATTAATATAAAGTAGTGTGCTGCATAAATTGAAATAGAATCTTAATTTGTGTAAGATATTCGACAAACAGTACTAGGCTTAGTAGATTCTCAGTTAGTTGTCTTACCGAATTGTCGATGTAAATTAAAAAACTGTAATATTATACAAGTATATTTTTTTTATATAACATAATTTGAATTTAAAATGCATTTATCATTCCCCTCCAATAATGTGTTCAACTGAATTTTTATTTTTATTTTTGTAGTGGAAGGGTATGTAGAAAATTGCACAGTTGCGCAATACCCTGAGGTATTGTGGATATGGTGGTACTCGATTTTATAAAAGTAATCAAGATTTTAATTTTTTTTTTTTTTTAATAGCTAAGCTATACATACTTATAATAGAATAATTTTTTTTAAATTCTTATCTATAAATATTTTTGATATATTATTTGTTTGCGTATTTTGAATAATTATTCACAATTTTTATTATATATCTATATATATTATATATTCATTCTAAGGAAATTAATCTTCTCCACTAGTACATAATACGCTAATAATCCCTATACAAAGACTTACAGATAAAAATTGCAAATTAACTTCCAAAACTGTATAATAAGCATTTTCATACAAAACTTTTATTGAACAGTAACTCCTCAAATCATTATTATTTCATCAAGTTTCATTCTCTGATAAGCTCCACTTATCAAATTAAAAATAAACTGAAATCGTATAACATATTTATATTATTCTCTGTCAAAATAAATTTAAGATTCTATTTCCTCTTCTACGCCTAGATAATTTACAATTTACTATTAACTATTATAACATTAATGATATTAAAAGTATAATACTTTTTTGTATTTATACTTCTCCTCATCAAATTTTTTTAAAGATATTAAAAATACTTAATTTTGATCTTCTAAAATTACCAAATAGATTGATTTTGCTACTAAAAACCTCCATCAAATTAGATAATTATTATTTTTTTTTACTAAAAAAAGAAACTTAAAAATTAAAAATTATAAGCACACATCATTATATATAATCAATAAATTCATCGCTTTACTTAGTCTAAAAATAAATATTTAAAGAAACTATAGATTCAGATCTTTGGATCCATTTAATATTAATGAAATTTTGTATATTCCTAATGTATGTTTTTATACTAGTACATATATTTAGTATAATGATAGACCACCACGAACACAGATTTTCGATTGACGATTTTTATACCTATTAGATAATATATCAATTAGTGTTAACATATTATTGTAGTTATCTTAATATGATAATAATTAATAACTAATATTTTTAAATTTATTGTTTTGTTTATTTTATACAAAATTAACAAAAATATATTAACTTTTTTTAAATAATTTTATGTATTTTATTTTTTCATCAACAAATTAATATTTAATAGTGTACTTTTAATATTTTTTCATACATAAATAATACTATCAATTATGATTTTAATCGCATCAGGGCCAAAATCTATTACTGATAGTCAATATAGTATACCAAACGATAGTTATCTGACTATAATGTGTGAAATGTTTCATCATAATTAAAAAACTATACAATACATAAATTGAAGAACTTATTAGTACTTAAAAGATTTATTTACTATGAAAATAATATTGTTTTCTTGTTTTTTGTTATTACTTATCTTTCTTTTTATTCAATTAATATTACATAATTTTAATAGTACAATATTATTTTAATATTTATATGATTATATCACATTGGACATAATATTATAAAATTATCTATCAACTTATTTTCACCTAATTCGTATTGATAGAAGTACCTCCACTACGCTCTATGCATGCGAAATTTATACCATTCACAAAATGAGATTTTGTGTGAACATATAATTTCAGATAATGCCTTAAATTTAAAAATATATACATATTTTTATCATACGGAGTTACACGAATATGTATACGGAAACAGAATAAATTGAAATTTTTTTCAAATAAATTGTTTTAAAATACATCATGTAAGAAAAATTGTAATACATAAGTGACTAGCATATAAACATGTGTATTATAAAAAGTGTAAATTAAGTAACTGGTCTATTCTGTTATTAATTATTATAAAATTTATGATTTTCGTTTTGAATTTAAGATATTACGTAAAAACTGAATTTAATAAAATAAAATGCTGTTTTTAAATTATATAATAGGTACGTAATTAAAAATAAGTAATATAATAATGGTTTTTGATTTGACTCTGTAGGACCTAACTTAACTTGTCACATATCTGTCAGATGTTACATGCTACTATTTTGTTGAATTGTGCACTGTACATACCAACATTTGATTGCGGAAAGAGGAGAGGGATATTTGATAGGACTTGGTGTCTACAAAATTCAAAAAATTAGAGATTTATCTCCTTTAAAATGAAAAACTATTTTGTAGAATAAATAATAATCATTTCCTATAATCCTTAATACAATATATAGTGGTCAATGTTTTTGTGGGTACTTAGGACTTAGCAGGAACTTTTCATAAATAGTGAGATATGCAAGAGAAACTGTTAAACTATTATTAACTTAATAAACACCTAAAAAGAGTGAACAAAAATACTTAAGGTTTTATAATTTTTTAATCTTAATCAGAAAGGTCCATATAACTTTTATTGTTTAGTCATCTAAGTTCAACATAAATCGAAATTTTAAATTTCAACTTTCTTAGCTTTTATAAAACACGTGACATAAGTTTTACCTGATTGAATTTTCGTTTTATCTATATAATATCATAATATAGGAAATACAAATGTCTGAAGAATATAATTATGTATGGAAATCATTGTTTTTTGTAACTTCCTAGTTCCTAATGACCATATTATGAAGAGTTAAGTTTAACAATAAATCATTAAGAAAAAACACTCTAAAGGTTTTAATTAAGAGTATGTCATATGTAAAATATAGAACGGAAGTAATACTTTTATAAAATATTACCGACATTATAGGTGTATTTTATCCTTTATCCGTCATATACCTGTATTTTATATGGCATAATATGTAAATGTGCATATATATGAAGTAATAGTATGCGTGCATTAAAAGGTCGCAAGTCCAAAACCAATTTAATATATGACCAAGGAGAATAAATATTTAATATGTATTTAATATATATATTATGTAAATACTATTATGTTATATCGTCATGGTCGCTTTTGGCACGATTTTCTCCGATTATTATTTATACACAATTAAAGCATAAATAAATTGAAGCTATTAATCGATTAATCGTGGTTTTGTGTAAAACGAAGGAAAAAATATAGCCTCTGCAGAATACGTATTAATCCAGGTACTATAGGAGTATATAATTGAACTCGAACGTACAAACAATCATATGCTGTTGTATATAACTGCCACAGGTTCTCCAAAGTTAAATTTATGATCCCGTATAAGTACGCCTATGACGAAAAGTGCGTTGGAGAAGAAAACCTAAACGTTTTATTTTACTTTAAGAAAATTAATATTCGTACATACAATTGATACGATTCCGCGATATGTTTCGATATTCTTATTAATTGTATAAGGCTTGTCACAATTTAGTTTTAAATACATATATGAATTAATTTAGAACAGATATTTAAATAATTATATTTTTTTAATATGGACGCTATTGTTATTAATTACAGATTTCATTTTAGATCATCAGCCATTATCAGTGTGTTTTTCATCTTTATGATATTTTTGTGACTTTTTTAACGTTTCAAAATTGTATCTAAAAAATGGTGTATTGTTTTTACAAGGCTTTGGGTCAAAGTAAAATTGAACAATAGTATACAATTTAACGATGCAGATAAAGTAACGATATAAAGAATTAAGAGTTTATTAACTTAACCGTATCATAATAAAAGTAGAAAATAAAACAAAAATAATAAGATAGAAAATAAAAATAAAAAATGTAATTTTAAAAATCTACTCTAAACAATTGGATAATATGAAAATATACTTTAAATTTTAGTTGCGACTAAGGTAAATTATAGCATATTATATTAAGAAAAAATAGAATTTAACAAAATTATAATAATGTGTATCTGGAGTTCATAAAATCAGATTGCTCAAGTTTTCAGGTATTAAAGCTATTTTACATTACCTAACTTTATTATCAAATTAATATTGTTTACGAAATAAATTGTATTATTCGTTTATATATATTATTAAGATAGTAAAAGCATGAAATAAACGATTATTATATAAACGTTATGATAATTGAATATTTAAAAATGTCACGAATAAGACTGCAAGAATACTCATCTCAAAAACATCATAAATTTATCAAAATTAGATTGTTGCGTCCTTTATCAAGCACATAATATAACATCTATATGTATATCATATTATATTTAATTTAAATACATTCTTCGTTATTATAATGTGTACAGAGTAGAAAATAAATACAGTGTTTTAATATAATAATATAATAATAAATTATAACATAATTTGTAAATTGCTTTGATAATATTGTCGTAAAATAATTATATAATGCTACGGGACCAAATAGAAACTCCGCCTGTAGTTTTTTTTTTCAGTAACTTCTATCTTATATATTTTGAGACTTTTGCGTTCAAACCATGAAATTGAGGCAGGCGAAATACGCGAGGGAATTGGTGGGAAGTTTAATGAGATGAATTTAAGCTACGATTATTTTTCACATGTTTCGTAAATCCTCGGTAAACGGGCTCTGCTTCTTTATGGTCCCGTAAAAAAAGATCATTTAAACTAAAATGATTTCACAGCAAACCGAGAATATAAATCCCCCGCTTGTTTATAAAGCAATGATTTTTATAATAATGTTTATTTTGCACGCAGAAAAACTTGATAAAAATGGTTAAATATTTTATGTATCTTTCTTTTAATTAAATTAACTATACGTATATGTAATGGAAAAATAGCATTGAACAAGTTTCAAAAAATATTTTAAAAATAAAACAAATCTTTTTAAATGAGTGACGATCACTCAATCGCAGTAATAAATAATAATTAACTATTTATTTATATATTATAATTATTATCATTCACTAATTAACATCGTATGTCAACAATAATTATATAATTGAATAAGTAAATTAAAGAGCTTATTTGCAAATTTTTATGGTAGGTACTGACGTGTAAAGTTGAAATTTTCGATACTCTGAACATCTTCAAATCATATTTTTTGTAATAAAGTAGATGACTGTTTATTAATTAGAAATAAGTGGGTAAAATTTGAATGTACCCGCTTGACTCTTGTAATGGTAACTCGTCCAGTCGTCTTTTAAAATATACCATTTTTACCATTTATACAAAATTAGTATATTATAATATAATATTTTGTTGAATTATCTGTGAAAGATGTTGAAAAATCATGATTATTATTTAGCACAATGATCAGGTATAGTAGCTGTAATTTATATTGTAGATATAATACTTGGCAGTTGACATTTATAGTATATGTATAGTAATGTATTTTAAATTGTGTTAGAGCGTGTTGAGTATGTACAGAAATATAGAAATCAATTTATGTTTATGTTCAAGACAACATTTTAACGTATCGTAATTGATTAAGATTCTGTCAGCTACTTATTCTATTATAATTTTTTATTTTGTAAAGCCATGAACTGGGATACCAGAAAATTTAAATGTTGAACTTTTATAGTAGTACTTATCAGTATATACTAGATCCATTAGATTTAAACATAAAAAGGTAGGAAATTTGGTATCGTTCTACTGTACATTAAACGTCAATTTGGTCACGGTTAGGTTTATACATTTTTTTACTGCATCATATTTGTAGTTAGTAAACTTACGTGATTTTGATGAATTTTGTAAAAATTTGTACTTCAAATACTTATAAAATAAAATTGTGCCTATATATTTTCAATAATATTATACAGACATAATAACAACTTATGTGTTATCTTGTATTACATTTTCAAGAATTTTAATAAGCGAATAATTTTTTATTGGCATTTATAGAAAAAATAAGAAATATCTTATGCATTCGTTTCAAAACGTAGAATTTCTTTTCGAATTTTAAATTTTAAAAACAAACAGTGCATATTTTATACTGAATTATGAATTACAAAATAGTTTGTAATTTCTAAGATTTCAAACAATATTTCGTTGAAATTTTAATTTTAAATACTCATAAAAAATATGGTGACAATACATTTTCGATATTTTATGATAAGAAAATGGACAACTTAATAGGAATCTTATATTCAATTTCGAAGGATTTTTACCAATTAATAATTTTTTATTATCAATAAAAAAATGTAATTGTCTATAAATAACTTAAAACAAGTTAAAATATTTTGAAAACTATACTATATACTTGTATAAAAAATGGTAAAAATTTCAAGTTTCTACGGTTATTCGTTTTTGAATTGTATGGATTAAAAAGTAGTAATCAATTTTGTAAAATCTGGGTTAGCGTAAAAATTTCCATTTTGCTTTACTTTATTTTTGTTTTTTGAAATTATTGATGAAACTAATGAGAAATTTTTACTTTTGAACTCCTTCTTACCATAGGTTAGATTAGGTAAACACAAGTTTAATTAACACACAATAACCGCATGATAAAAAAATGGTAATTTCAAGTCCTCGTTTTTATTTCGGTAACTCGGTGAACCTATTTGGATTGACCTACAAAGCCCTGTGTAATGCTTACACTAAATACTAATTGCGACTTGGTCATAATATATCAGAAAGTTAATGCATAGATAGTGTAAGTGTGTTAAGCTATATCATAAATTAAAACCACTTTATAATAGGTGCCGACGAACGTTGAACCGATGTGATGTGATAACATTTTTATGATGATGAAAAAAGAATGAATCCCCGTACCATAATAATAATTCGTTATTATTATTGTCATGTGGACTATCTATTCTCGTATAATAATCAAATTCAACCGCCCCATGAGGATTATGTAAAAATTTCGAAACATAAAAAACAAGAACGACGAAATACGCATATATATTGTATACAATATTATGTAAACTACTTCAGTGATAAAAATATTACGTATCCGCAAAAATTGAGTACAAAACGGAATTGATGATTTATTGTGAGAGAGGGTGGCGCCTCACATGTTTAAAATGCTGTGCATAAAAACAACGTTACGAATAAACCCATAATATTTATATTGATATTATACGAAGTGTAATCAGTATACGAGACTTTCAGAATGTATGGTAAAGAGATACATATATAATAATTATGCTTGTGATAGATTAAAAAAATGTCAAATTGTGTATTAATTTTAGAAATTAGACATACCTACATATATTAAATGCATACTCAACGAATGTATATACATAAATTGATAATAATATCAAACCTAACCGACAATACGACCGTTGATTATACTAGCTATAAAGCGTAGAATGTATATTTCTTGGAAACTTACCTAGTATTATCAGACCAAAATGCATGTATATATATGTATATACATGAAAACATGTTAGTGCGTATACTTTAATCAAATCTATTTGGAATAGCAAGCGTAATGAGCTAATCAACTAGTATTCTACTGTTACTGATGTGATATGAATATAACAAAAAACAAAAAAAATTATAATTATGGTAATAATTATTATTGATTTTATATTATTCCGGCAAATTTAATATATATAATCACATATTATATACAAATATTATTAGGAACGCACAATAACACATAAATCCTTAAGCCTGCCGTCTAAAATAAAATTTTCTAATAAAAATTATATATTTGTAACAAATAAGGACTATAATACAATATAATATAGAAATTCGTATATGATACGACCTAATAATAATATTATGCTCTATATACACTCATATTTAATATATATTTATGCGATTCGTATTTTGAGTTTGTCCTAGTCATCTCGAGAGCGGACTATGAAACTGATTTTCTAATATTTATTATATGTAACGGCTTACACGCAGAAGAGGGAAGTCACGCACATGACAAATGGGACCGTTGCATGATGTATATCCAGGCAGGACGTAAGCAAAATAATATCACGCACGACTGTCTAATAGGATCCGGTGGCGTCTGTGTAGATTATCCCTTCCGTGACGGAGGATAAAGGTTCAAGAATGAGCTGCTGAAGATGAAGCGAGGGATCAAAACAACCAAACAATACTGGCTATACATTAATGTATTATATATATATATAGTAAAAATAACATAGATACAACTATATACAAGTACTGTGACAACACCAGGCTGTCATTTATATGAAACGATGTGTTAACGATTTAAATTAATGAATATTCGTGTAATGTGAAATTTTTTTAGAATAACTGTATCGAATACTACGCGGAAGAGAATATTTTTAAATCCTGTAGGGATCACCAAATATTCGCTGGGCTCATACAACCCTCGGCGATCTTGAAGTAATTTACGATTTGTAGTGATTATTGGCATACATATAGGTACGCTGATAATTGCTGAGACATCATCGCATATGGTACATTGAATTCGTATCCATCGAAATGTACTCGATCGTATTATCACAACTATTTAGTACGTAGCATAATACATATATAACATCTTTTTAAGTCTTGTTAAGGTAATAAGGTGTACCTACTAAATTTTAAAGTGTTGAAAAATTGTGTCAATCTTTAAGAAGTTTAGCAGGACGATGAATGTGTGATCATATTACGCAATGATAATAGGTGTGTGTTTTTATCTTTTTAAGAAGTAAAAATACTTTAATTTTTGTTTTGAAAGGTGGTTTCTTAATAGATACTTGAATTTTTCACTAAATATATTTTATAATAGTATTTTCTAAAAACACATTAATTTTGAAAATATTTTGGAACATTTAAAATTGTTTAGTTTTTTTTTTCGATTTGTGTATGATAAAAATTTTTTTCCTAAGAAAACAGCTTTGTAATTTTTTTTTTTCATGACGAGAAATACGACATACAATAATTTTTTATGAATAAAGGTTATTTTATTTAATATTTAATTATTCTTAACTTAGATGCCGTTGGACAACAGTATTAAAATTCTTTAATGTTGTATACGTGTATAATTTTTCATACTATTTCCAACGATCGCTAAGTGACATTAATTCAATTTTTAGTTATTCATTTATTAGGTTTAGATAATATAATAGAGAACTACATATATATATATACAACTTTAATTAAAGCATTTAACTTTATGATCAATTTAATTATCTTTTGTGTTTTAAAATATCTTTTCCCGCGGACGGCCCATATTATTCTTGCCAATTTTTTTATACATAAAATTATATACTTAGTTAATTTTTTTTTGTCAACTATCTCCCTTTGATCTTTACGTTTATTAATGCATTTAAAAATTATTCGTCTATTGGATTTAAAAATCATAATAGATTGTAGCCTCCGTGGTTTTTACCACAACATAATTTTATGAATAAATATTATATTTGATTTATTTTTAAACGCATTTTATTACCGATGGTCACCAAAGCCCTGGCATATAATGATAACAGATTTTTTAATCTAATTATTTACAAAAAACCTAATAATAAAATATTTATGAAGTATCATATATATAATGCATGTATGAATATCTTACAAGTTATACAATGTATAATACATAGTTAAATATAGTGGTGTAGCCAGGGGGGCTGAGGGGGCTGCAGCCCCCTGAAATATCAAGAAAATTTAAAAATTCTTTTAATTTATAATGATCTATGAAAATCGCCACAAAGATCTTAAATTGTATTTTACAAAACTTGATCAGCATTCTCTGAAAAACAATCCTGGCTACGCCATTAGTTCAATATATTGCATTTAAATACAATATATTGATAATAAAAAAAAACTTTATTTAAAACATATTATATACATAAAATAGCTTTTCGTTTTAAATTGTGATATATTGTGAATATTTTTGGAGACTATACTAACAACAAAAAATTAACTGTAAAAATTACTGAAGCTAAGTAATAATATGTTTATAGAACATTTCAGTAAAACATAATCCACCTATAATTATAAGCATGCTATATAATATAAGAACCCACGTTTAGTTAATTTAATATTTTAATAATTTAATCTATAAGAAAACACCTTTAAATAAATATAATATTCCGAAAATTTTATTTATAATATGTATAAAAATAGTACTAACAACATTAAATAACATAGATAGAGTTTTAATAATAAAAAATAAAAAATATATATAAATAGTACATTTATGCTAGAAATATTGTTATTTATTTCAACTAATCGATGCAATTACAATTAACTTTCATTTAATAGTTCAAAATTTACGAAATCAATTTTTTGAGTTATGACAAAATGTTATCAATTAAAACTATAATAATTTTAAGCTTTTCATGAATTTAACAGATATTTTCAAAATTTAATCAAGAGTTCAAGAGATTTTATTTTGTGTTAAGTTTATATTGTAAATGGATTAATAATATGAATTGAGATGCACCCATATGACGTACAATATACATGGAATGTTTATAACATGGCGTCGTGTAAGTTCTCCTTTTCAAAATTCAAAAACTTGTTTTATCGGCTCTTTGACTTTCTGACTGGTAGTCAAAGACTGAAGTATCTGACAAATGGTAATATTTCCAGACAACCTTGTATTTTAATTTATTTACTTTTGAAAACGATTTGTATCACAAACAGCGTTCGTTATTTATTTTCGAATTTGTTATTTTTAGCTACAAACACGTATATATCGTTATTACATATATTATCTACATCGATCTGCTGCAGTAAGTAAATCTGAACGCCATTGAGATGTATGTCGGTTAAAAAAAATCTATACCCAATTCAAAACCATTATCTGTGTTGACCATCAATCTATTTGATAACAAAGAAAAAACCTAAAAAAAATACAAGCATATAAAAAATTGATTTTAACTTTAACAGTTATAAGTTATAACTATTTATATAAAAGTGTAGTATTTTTGAGAAGCTTTTTAATTCGAACTACTAACCAAATATTTAAAAATAACGTGATTATAACCGTATTAAATCGTTAAATATTGTTTCTCTTAACGTAACCGGATTAAAGTTATTCGTCAAATGACTAATGACAGCCAGAAAAATAAAGTATACTATGTATGCTTGAGTATTTTTTCACCCCCTCAAAACCCACGCGTGGGACTCCTCGAGGGTTAATCCGGACGGTCGCATAATATCCTCCATCAGCTCGCGTAGAATATTATACCGCCCGAGCGGTATTATATATCAACACTACCCTATATTATGTACAGTGTACACATTGCATTGTATCGTATTCGCGTTTAATATTATTATTGTTGTCACGATGGGCGGCTTTATTTTCCAGCCCCCAACCACTTATTTGTACGCGTGTAAACAGATACCGCTGTAAAGTGACCGTAAGTCGTCGGCAATCAACAAAAATGACGCTTCTTCTATCCTCGCGTGTGTATGAACCGATTATTATTTTTTCGGGTGGCTATCACGGAAAAATGGTAAAAGTCCAACTGTATTAATAAGCGGTACCTATGTAATAGATTTTTTTTTCAATATCTGTACAAAATAAAAGTCATGATAAATATTAAAAGTGCGCTAACATTGTATAATTATAAAATTAAATAAAAGTTACAACTAAAAATATTTTATTTTTTATATCTATATATAGGTCAATAATTACATTTTTAATATTTATTATTACAATTATAATTTATTACTTATTTTTCAACCTGTATACATTTTTAAAAATATGTTGCTGTTAAATGGTAAAAAATAGCAACGCTAAGCTGGACAGCTATGTAAAACTGATATGACGGAAATATCATCAATACAAAACCAAAAATATTATTTATTCACACATGTTACGCTAAATATTAACATTTGCCTAAATGAATTTAACACGGATGCATTTTTACGACAACGAAGTGCACGACATGTTTGTATATATAATATATATACATAATAATACATTTTCTATGTATTACATATTTTTATAATAATATTCTCAAGGTCACAAGATGATTCTTTTAAGGTAAACACTCTATTTTTCAATAAGTATTAACGTTTTTGGAAATATGTATAGTTTTAATTTTCAAGGGAATAATGGTTTACTTTTAAAATAATTACTATGTACATATGAGTATTTTGTTTCTCAATGACGAAAATAATAATATTGGTACATATTATTATTGTTGTTGAAATAAACAATTCAGAAATCTATAAAAGCAGGTCTTGACCGACTTTTCTGCTTAAAAAAAAAAAAATAAATAAATATGTTTGCGCACTATATTTTGATATGATTTAATTTACGTCCAATCAGCTTTTTAGGCGACGATTTTTATAGAATTTATAATATTATTTTATTCTTTAATTATTATTTATTAAAAAGTCTCCAGTTTATTTCATTGTCTTAACTAGACTATTAAAATAATTGGTTTCAATTCTACGACAAAATCAAATGACTATAAATGTATTGTTTGTGCGATAAAATAAGTTTTCGTAGCCACGACGTATTTCATAAGGGGACCCTGTGACCTTTTCGTATTTTTTGCATTTTATATCCAAGAAACAATAATAAGTTATTTATTCTTGTAATGGTTTTCAATAAGAATTTAATTTCATAATATTGTAATATCTTCTCCCTAATAACATTTTTAAATACGTCACTCGTTCTTTGAGATTATTTCCCATAATATTATTAATATATACATAAAAGGGAGGGAGTATTCAACAAGATACCTTTTGCGTTCACGATGCGTTTGATGTTTAAGTACTGGTATAGAATGGTAGAAATATATTTCAGTTTCAATGTACATCAATGTTCTTCGCTATTTAGCTCATATTATCATCATGTTCTATAGTAAAACTAAATGTTGGTAAATATATTTATTTGTATACAATCTATTATATACATATATAAATATATATATATATATCCTAACACATTTAAACATATTTTATTCAATATTTTGCTGATTTTTATTGAACAAATTCTGAAACAAAAACCCAATACACAAATAATGAGTTTAGTTATATGGTCGCCCATCGGTGTTGACTTTCTGTACTTAAGATACAATTATTATTAAACCGTACTCGCGACAATAATATAGTTTTATGATGGGCAGCGTAATTTGAAACTATAAAATTCTATTTTATCAACTGCATGCATCAGCAAGTCTACAAGAAAATAGTATAAGAGACCTATACGGATAGCCTCTTGTTTTATGGTATAAATATATAATAACAAAAAATATTCTATAAACCACCCGAGAGTAAATAATATTGTTATCAGCTGCATTTTAGTATACATAAAAATATAAATTTTAATTTATAACGCTATAATAGGAATCATAAGTTTAACTGTTTTGACGCTTACGAGGAATTATGTACATTTAACGTATACAGCTTAACCCTAGTATGAAATAAACGTGTGAAATGAACTGTAATAAGTAAAGTTCTGAACATCAAGCTTTAGAATCAATAATAATAATACTATTTACGAGTATATAAAAATTAATATTTAGCAATACATTTTACAAAATGTAGAAGCTATTAAAGGTACAACAGTGATAATAAAAAATATAAATTATATAATAAAAAATGTGTTTCTTATAAATGTATACATTATTTATTGCTATCTACAAATTTTAATAAGAAATTCGTTAATCAAAAAATAATGGTGAATAATTTTACAAAATTAAGCTAGCATTTGGTTTTAGTCTGAACTTTAACATACGTATTTAAAATGTAATATTTTCGTTACTATTAACTTTTAACTGTAATTTCTTAATTTAATTTAACTTAACTAATTAATTAATAACTCAATTTTATTTTATATTTAGGTAATCGCCTTTGGAAATAATTATTATTGTATGTATAAATTCTATATAGTGATAAATAGTACATCTTATTGTATTTGTATACCCATAATATAATAATGTTCTAGGTCCTTGTTCAAAAATATCATCAATAAGTAGCTAGATTAAATTAATAGAATTAAAATAAATTACATAGGAAAAGATGCATCGATATATACATCAATAGTTTTGTACTATTATATCGTTTGATGTGGCTTTATTATCTTATTATTGCTATTTTTGAAATCCTTAAACATTCAATAATATGACTGACAAACTTTTCTATATACTTTATATATTGTTATAAATGTTTAACTACCTACGTAATTGCTAACCGAAACGAGTTCGTATACTATAATATATGCACCTGTTGTACTAATAAATATATATAATTATAATCGTCCTGGATGGTAAAATTTACGTTTACTAAGATTTCATAAAAAATATTTAACGATTGTCAATATAGTTACTAGTTCTTCTTTAATCCGAAGAAAATTATGAATAAAAGCGAATAATAATCTCTTTACGACACACTATAATAAGTAATAAATAATAACTATATTAAATATATTATATTATTTATTTATATTATACTTACTTATAAAATACTTGCTCAAAAATCGGTAAATTCAAAAGAAAATCATTGTATCTCTCTAACGTGAGTGTAAAAAATAATAATTAGTTAGAATGAAAGCTACTTGCGTGGAAAAACACGAAATGAGAGTATGAGACACCCTCTATACACAGATATTGTTATCGTGTGTGCTGTGTGTTTGAATAAAGCGTGCAACAAGGGTGCTGAGGGGGCCGGTGGATAATTTAAATAACGTTGTGAAGGGGCAAGGTAATAATTTACAGTGCACACCCTCTCGCGCGGACAATAGATCGAGAGCGTTATAATGTCATCAGACGACCCGTATATTATTATAATAATAATGATAAACGCTATAGGCCTAAAAGGCGACGCCTATATAAATTGTCTAGTTCATATTACAATATTATGCATCACCGTCGTTGTTGAAATGAAACGAAGAAAATACGAAATACCGGTTTAATTTTAATGTTATCGACCGTTTCATTATAATATATATTATTATTATATAGGTACTATTACGCCACTCAACTCCGACGACATAATGATCCCTAGTTGGTGGTTCATAATGTTATATAGTAAAATACACACCGTTATAGACTATACATAATACCTAATAATATTAATAATACGATGTTAACGTTTTTGTGTAATATCCTGGTGTGTGTATAATAGTATGTATATCTTTGACCGTCAGCTGTTGTCCTACGTTATTGTATGTACGATGTGTGTAGTATGTGAAAATTCAAAGAAATCATTCAAATGTATAGAAACGACTAAACAATAAAATGTAAACAACGATATTTATATAAACCATGCATTATTATATAGGATATAATATTACAGACTTACAATAATATTATGTTATAGGTAATGAAAATAATTTTAAAATATTATGTTTCGATGTTTTATTATGCTTTTAATATGATAATAGATTTAAAAAGATGTATACTCACTCTACATAAAATTGTGATATTTCCATGTGAAAACACAAATATTTCTATGGTAAAAAAATTCTTACAAAGTTCCGTAATGTGAAAATTCAGTTCTTGGTGGTACACTGAAGAGAACAATTTTTTCAATACTACTAAACATAATGAAAAACTAACGTCAACCGTTGACTTCTTTTGAATAAATCTAAAAGATTTACTAAAGTAAAAGTGATTTTTACCAACTCGGTGACTCAGAATCGTTTTTCGAGTGTCACGTAAATCACGCTAAATGCATTGCCTTTTAAGTTAATATTTAAACATACTTCATCCCGTGTCCAAGGTAAGCAAAAGAAAATTATTTCCCTGTCTAAAGTCAAGTCATTTAGTCTCTGTTTTCTGTCTAGCTTTTGGTTATTTTAGTTAGTCATTTACCTAGATGGTTTAAGATAATTACTAAAATATTATAACACTATTCATTTTATTTATATATATTGACTACCTAGGTAATGTAACTATTGTATAGGTCGCTGTAACATGCGTCATATTTAAACAATTTTTATGTTAACTGTGGATAAGATGGATTTTATAAAATAAATGCGTACATTTTGTATATACGTATGTAAATCGTTACCTAAATATTTCTTATTCATATTCATTATGTCTAATGATATTTTAAAAAATCAATATTTTCCTTTTATTTTTTTGATTTAGGATTGCCAATATAGTTTTATTAATATCATAAAAGTAAATAATTTAAAATTTAAAACTATTGGTTTTACTGTATATGTTGTTTATGATTAAAAATCAATAATTAACTGGTAAAAAACTATAATTTAGAGGTAATATAAATTATATAACGCACAAAGTCTATAAGCAAATATTTTTTTTTTGTCAGAAATTTTTTTCATTTTTCCTTTGTATATAAATTATGTATCTTTTCCCATCATTTAATTTTTATCCCTTCGATTTTAAAATTAATATATATAATTTACTATGCGTGCCTTTTTTTAATTTCTAGTGACACGATTTATGTACATTTCAAAAATATTCGGACAACAATTCACACAATATATGACTGACCTTTTTTCAAGGGACATAATATTCACCTACATCCTACCTCGGTTCATATTATAATAAATTATTGGTTTTATATTTAGTAATGGTGCGACGATAAATGTTGATGCGATTCTTATAACAATATTATACATGCATACTTATGATAAATGATTATTGATTACAGATTTACAGATATTATAATGGTAAAATGATCTTTAAATTTCGAAAAAAAACCAAATAATATTATATTAATGAAAAAAACACAAAATCTCTACATTGTGACCTGTTAAAACCGTACAGGTGCATTTTTATTTTTACACAGTTATAAACAAAATTTTACAAATATACTGTTACATATGGTCATCGTTGTCATCTGTTGTATACAATAATAATTTATATTAGGTATCTATATGTTATATATATAAATACTTTTTACAGTATTTACACAAATACATAATATATATTTAATAATATACGACAATTTATTAATGCACATAAATTGTTTGAATTTTTTAATTATAATATAAGATTACTTCTAGCTTATATTTTATAAAATTGAATACTATAATAATGTGTATTTTTATTTCTTCTTTTTTTTTTCTAAACTTCAATTTATAATAATATATAGTTAAACCGGTATAAAGAATTTTGTGTTTAGTACCTATTTTCTAACTATCTACGCGGTAAATAAAAGAAAAGAAAATAGTTGCCAGTTCAGCGATTCCTATAACGATCATTCATCTAGCTACGCTAATGTCAACGCATAACTTGCGGTGTATTATTGTTATTAATTCTTTAATGCGCACAGATATACAATACAATAGATAGCTGACTTGGAGATGTTACTGATGACAATATATGGCTGTCTCTTCACATCTAAGAAGTCAATGCTTATAGCTACGTTGTAGCAATTATATACAATAATAATTAAAAATTGAATACCAATATTTGAAACTCTTTTTATACAACAGTAAACCGTATTAATAATTTTTTAAATATTATCAGTGTAAACTTCTGCTTATGAAACATTTACATGAAATAAGTCATAAGAAATTCACTGGAAAATGTTTTATTTATTATGAGTATTATGAGTAGAATATTATATGCTTATAAATACTTCGGTATTTTCTATATAATTATTAATTTTTATTATATTATATAGTAGGAAGTACAGTTTTCATTATGTAAATAAAGAATATTGATGTAATTTTATCAAATTCAGTATTTTTATATTACAGAAATATATTATGCAGTAGATTCTTTAATTTATATATATATATATATATGTAATAACGTGTAAATTATTATCATATTAGAGTAAAATATAATTATGCGAACATTTCTTAGGACATTTTTCTTAGAATATTCTCAACAATAATTACTTTAGAGAAAAAATTGGTATACGCGAACATATGCACCTAAGTCCTACGTTATTATATATTATGATCATAAATTGTATTCTATTTCAAATATATGTGAGTACAATGAAAAATAAAATAATGTCATTATGAAACGTAAAATACGCCCTTATGATATCAAAAATATATTGTATTTTGTATAATAACTTACAAATATATATATATCATTTATCTTTAAGGTTTTTTAAAAATTTAAATCACTAGGCTAGGTAAAAAATAAATAAAATAAAATTGAATACATCGGTGGATAAATAAATAAATAAATATATAATCGTTTAACTAAAATTTAGTCTAATTTAAAGAAATTATGTGGACGGATTCGCATTTAATTTTTATTAATTTTTAATACAAAACGCATTCTTCTCAAAAAGAGAAAACATTTCTAAATTTAGATTATACAACAATGCTGTAAAAATTGTAGTAGACTACTACACATATTTTAAATAAACATTGCAAATTTATAAATACATTTATGAATAAAACCCCACACACATTTATTTAGTAAATTAGTTTTTAATTGTTCCATATTATATATGCTGATATTTTTCACTAAAGATAATATATAAATTTAATTTATGTTTTATCATTGAGCATAACTGTATAAGTATACTAAAATACTCAATGGTTTTATGTAGTTAATAAATCCATGAATTGTTGAACATGATTATAATATAATTACATTGTAACGATATTTTAGGAATTTAGCTTTTTAATATTATATAGCTTATTTACTTAAAGTTATAACATACTATTATAATTACTCAATGGGTTATTTAGTTAAATAGATAGTCATAGTTTCAGCCTGCTTGACCATGCATATCGAAATAACTTAAATTCTAGACCTACTTGAACATTCTAGAATTAAAAAAAAATAAAATTTAAATTGGAAGTTTTTTCTTTATAACTTTTAATATTTTTTATCAACATAATCTTTTGGCCAATACAAAAATTACTTATAACTTATAAGTATTAATTTAATGAGAGCCATGCTAAAATTTATAAAATATTTTAATTATTATTGTAATTAAAGTATTTAATATTTATGTAAATATTGTTAATTTCAATCGGTTTTAACTAACTAAAATAATGTATGTATTTAAATAAATTTAAAAAGCCTTGATAGAGCTTTAGATTAAAATTATCTTAGTTAATTTTGTAAAATTTCATAAGCACTTAATATATTAAATAAGAACTATCAGCTCTACTTTAGTATAGGTAAACAAAACATTTGACACAAGAGCATATTTAACCAGTGTTCATGAATGGTTGGTGAGTGAAATTATTATTTTTAATATGTACCTATTAAATATAAATTATATTGGTTTCAAATTAAAAACACTATTATAATTTATAATATCCTAAGATGACTAATGATAAGTTATTATATTGAACTTTGTTATTAATTATTGGTTATTATTAATACTGAATTTCGTTATAGTTATTATTTGTAACACAATATTTTGTAAATAAAATAGTACAAGTAATGCGGCAAAGGAATACTTTCAACGCCCACCTCAAATACGCCTTTAGTTCAACAAAAGATGGCAGATGTTTCGATGACATTTTTTTGAGACTTCGTCAGCGTCACAAACATATAAAAGGGTTCAATAGAAATTAATTTACGATTGTTGAAACGTTCTTATATACCTATTAGATGTTACAGTCCATTCCATTCCAGCTGTTATTCATTAACATCGACAATCAATATATTATTATATCGGAATTCAGACTCCACACGACTGACTAACAATTAGTTTTCCCTTTTATGACAGTGTGGTGTGTTTAACTAGTTTTTTTTTAATAATTTAAAATAAATGCGAAACATGATAATCGAATACCAACGATGAATAGAACCGATACAATTATTATGAAATACAATTTTGATCAAAACATGAAAAATAAAAATAAAACAATTTGAACGAAATGACTGCAATAATATATTTGACAATAATCCAACAACACAAGAACGATGTGTAAACATCTTTCGTTTCGGTGATTTCGAAAAGCTCAACAAAAAAACAACTGTCCAAATGTATGCCTTCCGGAAGCTGCCAGTCGTTACGAGGCGTCTATACTATATATATTATTGTATTTGATTGCCGAACTCTGAACGGCACCGACAGATGAGCTTAACAGTGAGTGTATATTTTTTTTTCGATAAATTTCTCGAACAACTCGTTATAGGCGCTCCAATGAATAAAATCAATTTATTTTATTTTTTTTTTTTTTTTTGCACAAATCCTTTCAATATAAATTTCCGTTCGAGATTTCTTTAATTCTTAGACTTTTATTAATCTGTACAGAATAATTTACTTTCCTAATTTTATCGACATAATCGCATGCTAGCCCCAATGAATACAAAAAATGAATAAATTATCACACAATGATTAATGGATACAAATACTCGTCGTGTAATTCAATGCTATAAGAGCTATATCCTATATACGTAGCTGTATAAGTATAACACTATAATGTGAATATGTAGGTATTATTTGTGTATTTTTCCGTTTTATTTAATATAGAATCACTGTACCCGTTTCTATCACAAAATGTTTAAAATGTTTTAACATACCATACCATACCATTTGTATTAAAACAGTTAAAATCTCAATAAAAATAAACACGATCTCTTCATAGCAGTTTATTATTGTCTGTCATTTTTCTAATTGCCTTATGTCCAAGGTATATTATACTCGTATTATAATTTATAATATTTCGACCGGTAACATTTTATTGTTTTAGGTTTTTTTAAACAGACGTCTTGAGAGTTCCAACACTTATCAAAGCCCGTCACTTTTGACCGGGATGCGCGTGCCTGCTAGCAAAAACAAGTTAACGCGGATCAGAGGCATTAATTATCAACGAAGTGATTTTAGAGTTAAGACACGCACACGCCTACAAAACAAAACTAAAATAAAAGAACACAGTGTGGTTTTTTTTAGGGCATCTTGTAGTGACCGTTCTACATAATAATATTATGTTTATCACCTAATAAAAAAAAAAAAAATACCACAATTTTAGTTATTTAGGCTTCTGAAAAAAAAAATACATAATCACTCGATATTATATTAGGCTAATCGTGTAATAAATAAGATGCCCTCCTCAAAGTGGCCCAAATGGAATGGCTAAACATAAAATAATAATAGGTACTGTGGTATCTATTATTGTTTTTTTCCTATGCTAGGATCACGCCAATAGTTTACGACGACAAGTAAACTGGTTTTTTGCTGCCTATTATAATAATAAGTATCCGTTTTCGTAATCGTGAGCGTACCACGGGGAACAAAGATAAAAAATGAAACATCCTTGTCCCCTTGTTCGTTGCTGATCTGCGTTGAAAATATTATATCGTGGTTCTGATGATAAATTTAGAAACATTGTCCAGATTCCCAATTAGGTCTGACAAAACCGTATTAGTAATGAATATCAGTTATCACGTGACTGTATTATGTAGGTACATCTTTCAAATTTTAAAATTATATTTTTTCCGGCCGATTAAATAACCGTAATCAAGGTCACCAATAACATTAATGTCCATCATCAACCGACACGTTCTCACAAGATAGATTTTTAGAGAAATCGGCTTATAATATTACTTTAGTTGGTACTCTAATAATTAGAAGTTAGGCCAGCTTATAATCATTTTACACAATTTATTGTCAAGTCAAGATAATATTCGGACGGATCGACTTTAGGTTACTCTATTCACTACGCCAATAACGTTATGACGCATTATAGGTACAAGGTTTATGTATATATATATATATATATATATATATATATATATATATATATAAATACGCAGTTTTGTCAATCGATGTATTCAAATAATAATTGCACGATGGTTGAAAGTAAATCTGTGTAGACTCGAATCTCTTGGCGAGAAGACTTTTTTTTGTACTGATTTAAATTTAAAATATCAATATAATGTTAAATCCATTCGTTTTCGGCTGGAAAATTTTGTATAATTTAAATTATTATGTGCTCTGAAAACTTTTATATCGACAGACGTGGCAACAGATGTGACTGGCAGCAGCTTCGCTTATAACAACCTGAAACTGCGCAATATTATATAATACCGAGTGAACCTAACCGGAACTGTTATATATTGTGTATTTAATGCTAGATTGCTATATTGTACATAATATTCTATAACAACGTTATATTTGTGTGTGTATATTAAATATACAGTTAACATAATATATCATTCCTACTATATATAATTATAATTACAGTGAGCCTACTGTATGATACGGATTGATGAGGCTGTGCCGATGTCGCGGTTCTATCTTTTCAAAACTTTATTATCTTCAGTAATTTCGTATACTGAATATTATATATGACTAAATGTATTATTATGGTTAAAGAGCACTATATATTGCAAATTGCCACTCGTTCGGAACGCCACTAAATTAAAAAAAAAAAAAAAAGCCGAAAAAGTCGCATGCGTGTACACCATACTCATAACACTAATTATTGTAAAATATTACACTGGTAGTTTCAAATAAGGTATTAAAGGAGATCATGATTTTTCCCGTGACCGAATATAATAATAACAAAACACTCAATGTTCCTTATATATATTATTATATCGTTCAATCTGCAGCCGATAATACTTATCTCGCTATAATGACATTATTATTATAATAATATATTTTACGTGTGTATTTTTGTTCCTACTCACGTGTCGAAAAAGCATGTTCGATATTTTTGGAATCATTATTGTGTTGTATTCGCAGGTTTATTGTATTAAATAAAACATTAATAGTTCAACATTATATACACAGTGGTACGTAGGCGTGAACCTCGTTCACTTTAAAGGCTAATGCAGTTATATGAAACATCACGTGTTGGTTACTTTGCAGACTGTAATATTCTGGATATATATAGATCTAATATTATATATATTGTACAACTAGATAACGCACGTTGTGCACCTCATGTATTTAACACTCAAAATCTGGCGGAATCATTCAATCGTGGCGGTTGGATCGGAACGAGTAATGGTGAAAGTCTTAACGGTAAATAGGTACTCGAACCTCGGCGTGAAGGTCAACTTTTGAATTTACGAATTGTCAAAAAATCAGAATTTGATACGATTTGAAATATTGATATAAAAATGTAATTCAAATAATTAAATAATGTTAACATAATATATTTTAGTACACCAGATAGACAACGTCTATATAATATTATGAGGAAATGAGTTTTTTCGATTAAAAATATCGTCCTGCGAATGTAGGTATACGATAGTATCACTCCTATTACAATAGGCTAACTACTGCAATGGCATTTATTATTATTTTTTATTTTTTATTTTATTTTTAATACAGTACAATAATACTACACATTGTACGTCGTTTAGTACTAAACGCGTATGCTATGCACTAAAATCTTAGATTGAGAGTATTTTATATAAATTATTCTTTAAAAACCATAATTTCGTCCGGTATAATATGCTATAAACGTCATGTGAAATTTCAAATATCAGTTGAGCTTGATAGGCAATGCACAATATTGAACGCTACGTGCGATTGGTTTTTGGGTTAAATGTTATCACAAACAGACTGTAACCGTTCTGAAATGTATATTTATAGTCAATTTACAGATTACACTATTGTCGTACGATTTTAGTTTCCTCTTCCCGACAACTTATTTATTTCTATTTTGAACACACGGGGTGGCTTTAATTATTTTATGCACAGGTCGTAGGCGTACGATTTATCGTTTACTATTCATCATGTCGTCGGCCCAAACGGTTTACCGTTACCCACAGATAGTATATTATAATGGCCATAAAATGCCACAGGCGTATCTAATAGCCATATTACTTGAATCCTTCGTCGCAGTGGAATTAAACTAATATTTTATTATATATTTAAGTGGCGATTTTTCAAGAGCTTATTGGTATTTTTATTTCATGATGACCATTGCTTAAATCCACTTGAGTTTATTCAGAAACTATCTATGTTTTATCAATCACAAAAGTCAGAGCTGGTAAAAGCTACACGAGATGTGGTTGATTGCCTATAGGCTAAAACTCATAAAGATGCTCTAGATTATAATTAAGATTTCGATTATCAAAATTTAAATTTAAATTGTACACGTCCGTGCTAACGTAATTTTAATCAATATACTCTGTATATGGCGATGCATAATCGGCGAAACACATACCTCCTTTTATTCTTTTATAATACAGCTATTTAAATACATTCTGACTTTTATAATTTTTATAACATAGTAGATAAGACCATTAGATTATCACTAATAAGTGTATTTATTTTTTTAAGATGGATGATTTTTTTTCTATCCTTTGTAATGATTACCACTAAATTTCTAATATTTTCGTATGGTTTGAACGAGTTTATCACTGTAATTGAATTAAATTGCTAATATATTATTTTTTTGATTCTTTGTTTGTTTTTTATGTTCATTATATTCAGAAAGTCAAAAATAAAGAGTGGTGAACAATGTTGTGTGACACCGGCATTCAAACAGATACCCACAACTGTGATAAAATAAAATCAGTTTTGTACCTAACTTATCGAGGTGCTTCCTTCGTTTATTTGAAAAAATAAAAAAGTAAAAAAATTCTATAATCACACATGTCCCAAATGTTCTGACAATACCGCGGCTGTCATCGACGGAAACCTTACAGACATTGTCTTCGAACATTGCTGCCGTTTCCTCCCGTCCGGAAGACCATTTTGGTCATTTCCGTTTACTAGAAATCATTTTGTTTTTTGTTTCTGAAATACACTGTTTTAGAGAGCATTGTATACGTGTAGCTCCCCACATTACAAATACATACATACGTCATAATATATAAGCCACCGATCCCGCGAAATTTTACAGGAAATTGGATTTCAGTGGTTAGGGCTAGTTCTACATGCTACTCCGCAGAGAACGTTTCGTCACGGCCGGGCAATAAACATTTGATGAGCGGACTTCTGTGCAGGGCGTGTATTATGTAAACGTACGCCGTATGTATATATATTATGCAATCATGTGCTAGCGGGCGTGTGTAAGTAATATAGACAGGTACTAAACACAATATATTCGATAGTGACGTTTACGATCCCATGTGAAATGAATAAATGCCATGGTTCGGACTTGTGTCATAAATAAGGAGCTATCGGTTTCAAGGTCATGTAATGTAGTAATGTTATAGTGGACATAAAGTATTGCGGTTTATTTCTTTCGTGTCCTAACTCCTGCTACTATGATGTATACTATATATGTATTGGTCATAATAGTACGACATTTCGGTGTACGTGGTGTAGCACAGGTGCAAAGTAATAATATGATACTCGCTTATACCTATTTTTTTTTATTAAATATTGTAATGCAATTATAAAACCTATATTATAAGAGATTAGGTAGTAATATACTCTGTCAATGGTTTGCAAAGATAACGTCGTATTAATGTATTATACATACATCTGAAATATATTATATTATATGTATATACATTATACATATTATAATCGGACGGTCGGTCAGGCGCCTGCACGTGCACTCGCACTAGTCCGGGTGAAGATTAGATTGGAACACGATTCTATATAGCACGTAGTACGCCGAACGTCGAAATCGACGACCTGGGAGATGAGTTTTTTTAAAGAAACCAGTTTTTAAATATCGTGTATAAGAAGAAAATATAGGTATAGGTACCCAACGACACAAGATACTAGCTGGTTGACCCCAAACGTGATCAACACGTGTATTATTATTATTGTTATTATTATTACACACGGTCTCGAGGAGTGTATATGCTCGTATTATGGATCCGTTGTTATTGTGGTGAAAGAGACGTAGACAGAGACAAATATATATATATATATATTGAAAGAGAGACGGAAAATGTATATAAAAAAAAAAACCGAAATTATATTAAGCCGTTACGGGGAGAAGGGTGCCGCGGGATCATCGTCACACCCATTGCTAGCAGACGACATTGATTGATCGAGGGTACGCGTATTGGTCAGAACACTATTATTTTCTCGTTAAGTCTTAACGTTAAAAAAAGTTTTTAGAAAAACACAGTAATCGCACCGAGATCTGTAAAGTTTAATAGCTACACGGTCCGAGTATAGAATAATATACGAATGGGGTCGAGTGTGGCGGTTGTAAGACGGTGCTGTGTTCAGTATTATCAGTCGGCGAGCATTTCAGTCATAACCCTACCATGATATTGTATAATATATCTATAATATAGTTTTTCGGTTTCACGTGTAAGCCCAGAAACTACAAAAATAAAAATCGGTAGTGTTTGATAAGTAACTAAAAACAAAAAAAAATATTTTTATTTATATTAATATAACTTCGTCTAAATGAAAAAATACGAGCATAAGCACAAATTCATAAATCTAATTGTGCATCTGTTAATTATATTATTACACTATGATTGAATTATTTTAAATGGTTGATATTGTAATATGAAATTATAAAGTTGTAATACTTATTTGAAAAAAATATAAGATCTTAATGAATTGAAAATCAATAAATTGGTTAATAGAACTAATTATAGTTATCTATATTTCGATATGTCTCGATGGCCTGACTAAACCATTTTCTAAGAGAGTGGATACGAAAAGACGAAAATCTTAATATTATACATTTATTTGTTCATGAATCTTGTACCTAAATAAATGTTAATTCTTATAAATATATATTTTTATTATTGTTGTTAAAATATCAATGAATGATAAGATATTTAGATAGTCATTACATACATGTGCCTGTACAATTTTAGAAGAGTGTAAACAATAATATATTAATAGTATTTTGTGTTAATGTATTTTTTTGATAAACTTATATTAAAATAAATGTTTACAAAGCATTTCTATGGATTTAATTAGAATTGTATGAAGAAAAATGAAAATAAGTGATAAACGCTCAATCACCTCTCCGCCGTCGCAGTACGACTTTCTTATTGTTATAATATTATATCATTTAAACCGTCTTCCGACAAACTTGCAACCTCCGACTTTTAAGTAATGCATAAAGTATCTCTCTATTCGTAAAAAAGTGTATTATTATATGTTATTTAATAACAATAATGATGATAATAATCGTTTTCGTGTACAGATATACGGTAAAATAGGTTCACATATTAATACATTTATACAATATACGCACTCGTATACCTCAAGGCCAAAAAAGAGGTTTCCTTTACTACCGGTTAAAAAAAAACAATTTTAATTCCTAATTACTTAAGTAGTTAATAGTTATACGACATAAAAATACGATTTTTTTGTTTTGATTCCCTTCTACGAAGACATTTGTTTAGATTTTGACTTATGTACTATATATAAACCTATTTAAATAATATACACTATGTAGGACAATGTCTGATTGATGCAGAAAGTAGTCGATAAAATACAAATAATTGTTTTTAATTGAAACGATTTCTTCCATGTTCGACAATTCAGACTTCAGCATCAAGATAATAATATTAGAATATAGCTGACTTCAATATTATTATAGTATGTTTTGTGACTACTGCCAAATAAAGGCATAACCCTGTCCATTTTCGATAATGACTCTAATTACGGAAGTTTTTTCTTGGACTTATAAATTATGTTATATATATATATATATGAGCATGCGTATGTATATTATATATTATTGTAAAATGGTTCGCTACTAATAGATTAGATATAAATGTCATGTATTATGTAGTTACGAGGTAACGAAATTGTATTGATTCGAACAAAAATGACAAAATAATAAATAAAGTTTAATGATATTATAATAACAGCGTACAGTACTTCCCCGAGTGGAGACGTCATTTAGTACTGGATGCAATTTTGCTTATATTAAAATTTATGGCGAAGAGTCAAAATTGTTCTGCTCTTAAACAATATAAAATATAATATAATATTTATAACATACATAGATAGCCATACAGCGATCGAAATTAATATATACGCTTTTGTCATTGCCATGTAGCAATATATCTATATTTATATATATACGCATACCTATACGTATAGCGTATACGTTTTACATTAAATGCTCCGCACACCTGGTCAGAGCTCGAAGGACCAACGAAAATGTGTTAAATTAAAAAGGAAACCTGAGTATATGTAAATATGTGTTTTGTGTGTGTGTGTGCATGACAGGATAATAAATAACAAACCCAATTCCATGGATCGGACAAATTTTACAGTCCTTTTGAACACAACTTGCGGGTGGATTGGGGGACAGCAACGGTGGCAATGGTTAGAATACATGGTAGTGTATATATTATATATATATATATATATATATATATGATAATGTATAGGTACGTGCCGACGCATCTTAATAAATTCGAAAAACGTCCAGCGCCCCTTGGCGATGTTCAGCGTCATAATTTATACGGTTTCCGGACCGCCGCCCCCCTAAAAGGCAAAATCCTTTTGTGCAACGTGGATTCGCAAAAGTTGTCTTCTCCACGAACCCTTTCTGCAAGCAAATTATATTATTGTATAATGAAACCTTCGGTCGGCAGTCGGTAAAAGGGTAAACTGTAAATCAAACACCAGTGATACTACGAGTCACGACTATCGTTACTAGGTATTGCAGTAGTTGCATCGTATTATAAGTTTAGCGTATAACGAGCAAGGCTGAGTCATTTTAGAAACAGTTTGAGCTCGAATAGGTTAGATTAAACAATAAAAAACTTTAAAACTAAACGAGGTTATAGCTAAAGATTTAGCTTCGAAATGGTCAAGTTAATTTAAAAATAAATATAAACTTTTTAATTTTTAGCTAAATGCAAGTAAATTTGATTTACTTGTTGGATTTAAGTCTTAACATAATAAACATAATAGTGTTTTCGGGTAAATAATCTATAAGAAGTGTACTTATAAACCTAATTAAACTAAAAAATAATTTTAAAATAAAAATAGTAAGTATTCATTCGATTTTATGTGATTCAATGTGTCTTTTTATTCACATTTTGCGAGCAATCTTATAAGGTAAACCTAAAATTTATTACCTTTCTAAAAATATAAAAAGACACGAATGATACAAATATATATATATATGTATAAATTAATAGATCCAATTATATAATATATAAAAAAGTTAAAAAAAAAACAATAATATTAATAACAGGTTAAAAACTATTGGAGATGCAATTGAAAAAAAAATTAAAGTAAAATTAAATTAATAGGCACATGTTTTTCAAAGCTGTTTCTTTTACTATGTTATTATTATTATTATTTTAATTTAATTTTTTTTTTTTTTTGTTCTTGTATTTCTTATACTTTACTACTTGTGATATTTTTAAATATTTAAATATAAGAGATATGTGATTTTTAAAATTTATAGCTGTTTATTTTAAATTGTTACACTATTAATTATTTATTATGCACAATAAGGTATAGGTACCAATAAATTACATGGTTCCCAAACAATATTTGACTAAAACGTCCTTCATAAAAATACATTTTAGTGGAAACAAGAAAGGTACTTTTTTCGTCTATGATAGATAATACGGTCAATGACTTTAAATAAAACTAAAAGAGCTCTTCATCAAGAGATTGGTGACAAAATATCTAAGCCTAGGCTAATTCAACGTTCACTACATAGATACTCGTATTTCCCTACAAGATACAACAGTCAACTGTTATAGTAAATATATTTTGTTAAAGTCTATTTATATTTATTATAAATGTAAAATATAACATTATAAGATCATTTGGTATGTTGAAATAGTTAATTAATTAAATAAAAAACATATACATATATATATTATAAAGACAAACTATATCCGTATTATAACTAATAGTCTTAGCAGCCTTTGTATGCTCTATGTGAGTATTATGGTTCCATGGCCCGTTACATCGAGGGAATAATATAGCAATATTTAAAAATTTAAATCAATTGTTCTTTATTATTATTTTTTTTTTTAATAACACGTTCAATAATGTAACATTTAAAAATGTCTCTCCCTATAATAGCAATGGTATAAAAACTCCCTTATTGCCTCACACGTATCTGATTCAATGGTACATATTACGTATTTACATGAGTTATGATACCTAAAGCTAAACCATGAATCCACTAAATTCACAATTTAAATGTTGAGATATCGGTAGTGTAGTAATTAACACGTGCTTATATATTATGTTTCATGTCTTAGTGTAAGGAATAGTGGTACGCTGACACGCTATCCCTTCCGAGTGATTAGGCATTGATAATTACTGATAGGAATTTCTATGAAAAAAAAAAAAAATAAATAATTGCATCTAAAATAGTATGAGCTGAGTTTCTAGGAGATATGCTTATAAGGCTTGTATGGACAAATATTGGTGTAAGTGCATATCCTCGTTGATATAATATTATATTCCTATAACCATCGGCTTCACCGAAGCTAAAGGTGGAAGATCGATTTCGCATTCGTATTTCGTACATACCTAACCTATCTATGAATTTTTAAATGCATAATATTCGATATTTTTGATAACCATTTTATTATTAAAAATAATGGTCGATCGAGTTTCATTTTAACGTAATATATTTATGTATTATTTTAATACCATCCATTAATCAATAGCATGTTATGAAATGTATATTATTTATTAGTTTGTTATTATATCATGTTGGTGGATTTCCGGAACCAGTATCCTAGGTTAGTTATTGTATTATATACATTTTTGATAGACTGAGCGATAATTATAGAATATAATATTAGGTATATGATATATGAGTATATATAATTTTGTAAACAACATTGAAAATGCAGATATGTGAGTTAAGTTTGGTTTTTGTGACATGGCGGGACTCAGTATAATCATTAATGTGTATAACAGATTTAAACGATACTTTTATTGATATCATTAATTATGATTTCTAAGATAATTATATATTATATAATGATGCTATAATGTAGATTTCAACAATGCCAACAGCCATATTATTCTACTACAATATAATGTATGTATGAATTATGTAATACCTATATAGGCTATATAGATAGTTATTTTCTTTGTTTAACAGACTTTTTTTCGTCCGGTCAATAAAAACTAAATTATCGATCGCGTTCACTATATTACAAAATATTAAATTTAATATATCGCATATCTGATATGTATATATTTCACTGAAAATATTACCTACTCTGTTATAAATATTATAATATATATAAATGCTGCGTTACATTACATAATAAGTAAAATAATTATAAATATTGAGTTCATAATATATTAATTATTATACAAGTCCGTGTCTTAAATACAAAATATGATCTGCTACAACGGTGTAATATGCATTTAATTAAATGCCGAGTGACGCGAATTTAGTAAAAGCACGGCACAGTAATTGAAATAATTAAAACGTAACGATGCCGCAACGATAATAATGAATATGAAAAATTGAAACAGCTCGTTTGTAGTTCGGAAAGTGGGCATGGAAGTCTGACAATAATACGGACCCCATTGCCTCGACATTACAGGAGATACGCATCCCGACGACAGGGTGAATTAATTAACGTCGGCATCGAAGAGTGTATGCGACACGTGCATATTACCGCACGCTCTATATATATTTTGATTTACAGGGTGATTTTGTTTTATCGTTAACTATATACATTGTTTTATTCAGACATCGTATGGATTCAATTAAATTAGTTGTGTGTGATGGCCAAATTGAGGGTATTAAATACCCTGTATTAAATCACCCTGTACAAACCGGAGGAAGGAGATGGCCTGCACACCTGTATGTTATATTGTTGTAACAACATACATATAGGTCCGACACAATGGATACACGAGAACCGTATACGATGTTATTAGTATTATTATAATACCATTGTCGTCGCCAATTTCCGTCACTTCGGACCGGATAAACGATAATAATAGCGTATCCATGTAATATTTTAACAAGTGTACATTTAATGGGCGACGCGAACAATTCGATTTATGTTGGTTTTCTGTAAACGCAAAACCATGTCTACAAGAACTACAAACTTATTATATATTTTATAGTGCCATAATGCATTCGTGTGTGCTAGATCGGAATGAAGACGACACGTCTCGTCCTCGGGACCTTATAGGAGTGAAACATAAAGAGATCTCTAGTCTAGACCGTATGAGCTCGTATACAGTTTTAAAGACACCCGTGCTGCACATTTTAAATTCACTTTAGAATTCACGGCGGCAACATTTACGGACAATGGTTAACTTTGGAGACAAGGTTAGGTTATACTGACAGTCGACTAGAAATTAATTGTACGACTGAAAACTAGTCGAACAGTCCCTTTCGGATGATATACTCACTCGTATTGAGTGAGGTCAGATTCGTGTACATTATACACCCCTAAAACCTGCCCGATCAATCGCAGTACGACACGGTAGCGTTTTATAATATTATATATGATATTGATATTGATAAAGGACGCTGTACTGCAGGACACGACACGACTTAACGCCGATGTCGATGTGAACCGAACGGTAACTGTGTACAATCCACTACTGAATGTATGCTATACGATGCATAAAATTCAAATATACATACCTGTTATACGAGCATGTAAGTATAACAGTTATAGTGTAAACAATACGTCGTCGGTCAACAAGAATTGCATAATGACATTTATGCGAGTATGCATGTAACCATCATCGATGGGTAGATCGGCTGAGCGTGATTCAAGTGCGTGGAAAAATGTTTCTCACGCGTCCAGTCGTCCGTACCATTTTACCTCCGCCTTCGCCACCCCTCCCACTCACCAATTCCGTCAACACGACCGACACCTCAGCGTACTACAATAATGAATTACTCACAGACACAATATGCAGTCGTTATAAGGTTGTCGGAGACATTCATCATTCATCCGTCCGACACGTCACAAGCACGTCGGTCTTATTTTTGTTTTCTTATATATATGTGTGTGTGTGTGTGTGTGTGTGTTTCTCTAAATCAGCTGTTTATTTTTTACGTTGTTGTGCCAGTCACACCGTCGGGTCAGCTGATGACATGGCCCCAGCCGACCCATATTATCTATTATATATACATCGGTATTCGATATAGTACTCATATCATCAATTATATTACATTATTTACGTCTGCCCGTGAACCCTAAACGTTTCTAATCTACGATCCCGCTTAATAATATACCTAATTTTATTTTACAGCTGTATATGTTTATATCATTATATTGTAGATAGATTTCAAAAATAGTGTATACAATATACATAAAATATTGCAATAGGTTAGGTGTAATTATTGGTTACGATTTTATCGGTAATAACTTTGTTTCGGAAAACTGTAACAGTGCAACAGTCATATTATTATGTATCTACAGTCTAAATATTGAAACATGTACGTCATAGATGATTATAGATCGTATACTATAAATAACATTTGCCATTTTATATAGGTAAAATTATAATTTTTAAATTTTAAACGTAATTTTCAAATTTATTTATTTCCCTTCTAATGAGATACGAAAAAAAAATTAGAACTATATTTTCAAAAATATTGTTATGTTAATGTTTCATTATAATATCTCATAATAGGTGATATATTTTTTTGAGAAGTCAATGTATCATAGTCGACCGTATAAACAACAAATTAATCGTATACTGTTAAAATTGAAATTAATTTGATGGACATAAATATATAATTTTGGTGCTAGCAGTGAACTCAATGAAATAAATAGTACGGAATATCCAATATCTTGGATGAGAATTTAGCACTAACTTTCAAAAAAGTACCTTTGAACCAACTAAATAATGGGGTTAACGGATATTCGTGCTCAATATTTTCTGCTGACTTCACGTACTTCAAATAAATGCATGATAACATCTCGTTGTTAGTGCGAAAAATATATAATATGATGAAATTAATTTTTATCATTAAATAAGAAGCATTACTTAAATGTAAAATTTTTCAATTACCAAGCCATTTGAATTTGAGTCCTTCTTAATTTTAATGGAGACCATTTCACACTTGTTTTATGATAATTTTTTCGTATTTCAAAATGCTATGGCTAAATAAACGTAAACGTAGTGGGTGAATTATATAAAAAGTATTGATGTGAAATTATATAATTTCCATGGTAACAGAAAAAAAAAATAACAATTATTTTTATGATTATATTATTTTTGTAGCAAAATGTATAGGGGTTAGTGACCAGAGTGAATAATATTATATTTATACACTGTATTACAAAGCATTTGAACCGTAACAAGGTTTGCGTAAATATTCAATAACACATATATTCATCTCCTTGGTGACAAAAGATCATAAATAGTTTTATTGTTATATGCTTTTCAATAAGCAACGTTTAGTCTTCAAGGCAGCCTTTTTTGATCTTTCTATGGTCTACTGTAGTGATTTATATTAATTAATTCACCAATTTTTCTGTTGATTTCTAAACATCATCATTTTAAACTCATACACAATTTTTATAAAAAACTTTTTGAGTAATACTAAAATAAGAATTTATGTATGAAAAAAAAAATGTAAAACATCTTTATAGGTAATAGATAGTAAATATTAAAACAAAAAACATGTTTTGTGGTCCAACAATGTGGAATTAATACTAAATACGGCTGATAAAATTAGATTCATAGGATAAAAATACATGTCTTTTGGTTTTTCCTAACGACCACAGCACTACTGCAGCAAGACACACGTAGTTTTTAGACCCTCGGAAAAGCAACTGTATAGTGTATACAGTTCAATATATATATATGTGTGTGTGTGTATGTGTGTATAAATACTTCCTTGACGTATAGTGTACCTCCGACGCATATATACAATATACATAAAGTAGCTGTATTGAACATAAAATACCACGCCGTTTCTCGAGATAAATCGACACTCGAGAAGACCGTTTTATTTATAAGATCGGGGCCACCGTCGAATATAAATTCTCCGCTTACGGTCTGTAATAACAGTAGTGAATCTATCGAAATCGCTGCTTGGGTCTTGGTTTTTTTCATTCGACTGCACTATATCGTTGTCAGACGTCCATTTTGTTTCTATATATTACTGTGATAACGCGCAAAAAAGGTCAGAATTTATCGATATGTTGCGTCCCTAAAAATGCAGATTATGGTTTTAACCAATAATTAGTCATATCATGTAAACTTAGGTCCACTACTTGTGATCCGCGTGTATGAGTATAATATGTTCCATCGAATATATTGCATATCATACAAGTAGATTCACGAACAAAGCCAGTTTACACACTTTGTAAATATAAAAACATTAATTTAAGAAGATGATTAAAGACATAAATCTAATGAGTTCGAGTTTTATATAACAAATCATAAAGTGTACCAATTAGGTACAATATTTTAAAAACAAATAAGGTGTCCAAATGGGTATCACTCTGCCGTAAAGTAGGAATCAATAGTGAGTGCCATTGTAATGGATATATCAAATTTGAATTTAATATCATACCATTTTATATGAAAAATGGTTCTGTGCGGAACGATCTGTTAGCCTAGGATATTTTAAATACAATTGTTATTGACAATTAGAAAAACAACTAAATTAATCAAAAATTTACTTATAAAGAATTGAAATATATTTTGAAAATTATACCATGTATAAAAAATGGTAATACAAATAATTTGTGAAAACGTCAAGTATCTACAGCTATTTATCTTTGAGTCGTACTAACAGAATAAAATTGATTTTATTAAAAACTGGATTTGTGTTGAGATTCTTGTTTTTCCTTATTTTTTTATTCTTTTGGATTATTAAGAAAGTACTTTGATTTTTTTTTTCATATCTGACCCCCCCCCCCCCCCACAAACCAAATGCATCCAATTTTTTACCAAAAACCACTTTGAGAGTTGAAAATTGAATTCTTTAAACTGTTTCAAAAAACGATAAGACACAAAAATTAAAAAAAACATATTGTAAAATCAATACAACCATCGCTCTGCTTAGAATCTAAAAACGTCATATAGTTAACAATTTTAAATTCAGGGAGCTAGACTAGTCGGATCAAATCTACGTTAAATCAGATGCTATTATTTTAATCTGTTTGACTCATAATATTATAATTTATTATATACTATTTGTATGATAGAGGACCGGCAGTAGTAATAACGAAACAAATATTAGCTGCATTGTTTTAAATTTTAATAATTTATGTATACCTATAAATGTTTAATTCATCGTTTCGTTGATGTTAAACCACCGCAATTAATATTGTACTTTTCGTTTGCGTTTATTTCATATATTTTACATATTATAGTATACACAATGTACACTTTCAAAATATAATTATAACGTGTGTACATTATAGCTCACAGTGGCACGTCCGTGACGGTTAAACGCGTTTTCCATTCCAACAACGTTAATTTCAAACACATCGTCGAGTTTGATAAAGCACGACAAATATTTTAACATTAATTATACGTTTATTTCAGTTTAGACCCGAATATTATCGTAACAATATACTGCTGTGTATATAGGTGTATAGTATATACAGTATACACACGTACGGAATCCGAGATGTTTGCGGGCGGCGGCCTCGTAAAGTGTGCTTTTCCGGACGGGTTGAATATTAATCGCGCGTGTCACTCGAAAATGTTAATTTGCAAAAAACTCTCGAACCAAAATTCACGTCTTTTGTTCAAAAGTCAATAAATTGTCAAAAAGCAATGGCAGTGTAGCTCGCCCTCCCCCTCCAGTCCTGTTTATTTAGAATTTCGAGTCGCACGTGTTAATACCGACTCGTCGTTAGTTGGTAATCATAATAATAATGACAACAACAAAAACCCGGACGACGACGACAACAACAGCAACTAACTTCTACAACCTAACAAAAGAAAACCACAAAGAACCCTGCAGAGTACATTGATGTTTGCGTGTAAGACGCAGTTTTTGCGAGGGCGTTTGGGTGCAGGTTACTTACGCCGCAGGTGCAGTGCTCGAGTTCGATTATTACAATACCCACTAAAAATACTTCGGACAGATTTGTTATTAAACGATAGTCTCGGAGAAATTAAAAATGTTTGAGTTATTTTTGCATTTAAAAAACTTGGCTTAATATTAAACATACAAACAAAAAAAAACAAGTAATTAAGTTTGTATTATAAACACCATTAAATTACATTTTTAGGCGGTGTCGTAAAAAACGTTTGTACAAACGTGGAACTCTAAGCTAAAGTCTCTAGCTACTATAAAGTGGGGCTTCCCAAATGCACAAAAATAGTTTTTTTTTTTCTACATCTTTTTATTGAAATTGTTTTCAATAATTAAATTGTAACGAAATACATCATAATATACTATTGTTTTGCGTTTTATTTTATTTTATGCATAAATATTCTTCGTTGATGATCATCCACCTGGATATTGTAATCATAGTGATATATCTATTTTTATGCAGATTTGTTTAATATTATAATAATAATATCTAATGTCTGTTGTTCGTTCCTAGTCGTATATTAATGTAATAAAGCGTGTGCTAGGAGTACGATAATTGATTTGAATAAATGTATAATGAAAATCTCATGATTATCGTTTCGTTTTCGTGAGAAAAAAATTAAAAATCATAATATTGTTACTACAATCGTCACTAAACATTTCACGTGAATATTTTTCTTTACAAAAATGTCAGATTTGTTCAAAATTATTCTATAATTACTAATAATATGCCACAGATTTCCGTATCACGTCTGCTTTTATATAATACAGATGTAAAACTTCTTTTTTAAATAATCGTTGATAATATTTTAAGTTGACGTTATACATTACTAAATAATGTATTATAAGGTTGTTATCTTATACTCATAGCACACGTTCAACATTACAGTACAGCAATACACCGTAAAAATATATTCACGTAAATTGATCATCGATCGTAATAACGCTTAAGAAGTGCAAGTTTTAGAACTGTAACACATAAGTGAAACAAAAACATTCTCGAGGTCATGTCAAAATATTTTATCTGAAAAAATATTGCGAGTTATTACACATTTTATACAACACCATAATTTATTGTTAAATCACTTAATTATTAGCGAAATGTAGGTATATATTGTAATATTGTATCTAACACATTTTTATTTTTAAGAAACTTATAACCTAACCTTAGCAACACACCTCGTTTAGACAGATATAAGTAATACATAGCTCTAAGATGAGGATAGGTATAAAGCACCAGTGTATTTTTCATCGTTTACTAAAAGTATAATGAAGAATATATCGGCCATTATTATTGAACAATTGGTAAAATCTTTGATATATACCTACTCGTTAATAATTAAGAACAATATCCATTATATTGTTTGATTATAATTGAAAATAATATTTTTAACGAAAAACTATTGCCTAATTCACATTAATATAATATTAATGATGGAAATATTGACATGTGTTATTGACATTGGCATAGACATATATGCATAATATATATTATTTTAATGCTCCGAAAAAATTTAAGTATTAGTTCAGCTTTGTCTATTCTAAAAATATATAATTCACTGAAATTAAAACTTGAATTATTAGAAGATACATAATATAATTATTATATGTACAAAAATATGATTATATTAATTTACGTTTTAGTTAATTTAATTTTTAGATTTATAACGTGTGACACTATAGTTTGGGATTATAATCATTTACATGTGTATATTATTTTATTGAGATATCCTATAATATCCTATAATATATATAAAAAATGGTTGACTTAAACAACATATCTCATTTTCCAATATGTATTATGATTTATGTTACCAAATGAAACTTTGCCACAATGTTGTTTTGAATAAATTCGCTTTTTGATTAAATTTTAACTTCTTATTTAATTAACCATATAATTCAATGTTCTTCTTTAATTAATATTTTAAGTACTTTTATAATTTATAGCTTATTATATTATATTGTGAATTAATTAAAATGCAAAATAAAATTTTTAGAAATGCATATTATATTTTTAACTTGGCAGTTTAAGTTGACAGGTAGAATTTACAAGAATTGCGGTAGTTATTCATCGATTGTGGATTATCAAGATTTTAAAATCAAATTTCTTTTAATATGTAAAAAAAAATCCAACTAGACTCCTTGAATTTTACAAATATTAAATCTATGTATAGATATTATATTCAATAGTTTTGTTTGTAAATAATAGGTTAGTTAACAATTGGGTCAACTGGGATTCGTGTATCTACGCATTTAATCGTCATCAACAGTGACGACAGTAATTTATAGGTTTTTAAATAATTATGGTACCACTGGGTAAACTTTAAAGACACGAATTTATTATATTAATTAACGTGTTTTTCTTCGTTTGCCTGACTTTTATTTCTGTTTTTTTTTTACTTTTGCAACGAGTTTACGCATACTTTGATACACCGAGGAAAACGCATTCCCATTTCTCCAACCATTGTAATTTTTCTCGCGGGAAAACATGTAATTAAAAAAAAAAAATTAAGCTACCCGCAAACGTAGAAACTATATTATGCGACTATTATACAACAAAATTTACAGCGTTTCATTCACTATGAAATTAATTTAAATGAGTGTTTTTAACTCGCATAATTTTCTAAGTTTAACATTGAAATATATACTTATTATACCAAATTCAAAACGGTTTGAAGCAAAAAATATTTATTTTGAAATTTTTACAGTTAATATTGAATGCATTTAATGAGAAAAACAAAACTTTTCGATATTAGAAACATGGAATTTTATACAATTGTATATTTTTTCCTTTTTGTATTTTTGAATTCTCATCAATAATCTTTACGAATTATAATAGTTTGAACCTAATGGAAAATTATTTTTGTTGCAAATCGCTGCATTATTACGAGTATTTGCATTTTTGAACAAAATTTAAAATGTATTACATATTAAATTAAATAATGTTTTAAAAAGTTATGAATTAATTCATCAAGTAGAAATTTAAAAATAAATTTCAAGTATATACTTAATTTGTAAGGTATCTATCCCAATAATTTGTTTAATTTGGTTTAGTTTATTTTAATACCTCATAACCTTATAAAGTAATAATTATTATTACATATCATAAATATCATACAACATTTTTTACCTTTATTACACAATTTAAATTATTTTTTACATGTTTTCACGATTTTGACAGCATATTTTAATAATTTTTAATGCATAAAAATCAATACTTTATGTATAACTAATTTTGATATCTATACATAGTATAATTTGTATGTACGTTCAAAAACCATGAGATAGTTAAGCAGTATTATACCTATATAATATATTGTATTTTCGTGTATTACATTTTTGCGGTGGCCATTATTACGCTGTTCCTAAAATCAGTGTGTATAATTGATCATGTGATGATATAATATTATCATCGTTATCGATTATACAGTTACCCACCTACCGTAAACGACTCATATATTGATACACCGACACTAAATTTTAGTATTTGTTTACCCCGGTTACGAAAATGTTTGCCACCGCGGTATTAGTAGTGTCGTAAGCCTGGTATTATGAAACTTAAATACATATATGTGGTACAAAATAGAAATAAATATACGTGGTACAAAATACGACGTGCATGAAATCATGTATGTAACTCACGAACGTACGAATGAGCGTTTACATTGTTCGTGGCCTGCTTCAAGCGATGCGCGAATTATCACTCTGACGACCGCAACATAGTATTATTTCAAAACTTACGATTACTGTCGAATCAATTGTAGGTATTTTATGTCATCCAGATTTATAGTCGTGGAAACATCGATTGACATTTTCGAATATTATGACAACTCTGCGAGCATACCACTGGTGGGATTAGGTTGAGCTACTTATACTGCTGAGCACTATTTATTCATATTGATAAAAAATCAAACCTAGTTTTAACAATTAAATATCTTGGAATATGTATATACCTCTAAATACCTAAATAAATTGTAAACAAAATAGTATAGATGATAATTAAATAATACGAGTGTAGCATTATTATTCTTTGAGTAAACTTGATTCACATAAACTTTTGTTTTATTAAACACGCCCACGTGTTATATGAAATACAACACTGTAATGATTTTCACTGTTTTTGCTGGTATTATCTTATATGATCAAATCACACAATTCTAATTAAAGCTCTAGGCAGTGAGGTGTCAAACAAGGTTTTGCGTTGCACGGTAAGGCGAAAAAAAATGTACTCAGATTTTAATGTCTGCAATAATATATTACTCGTCGTGAAATTGCGTTCAAGTTTACGGCTGTAGGTATATTATAACAATGCTAACTGTATTAAATAAACCACTTTTATCCGGTAAAAATGAACGAATATAAAATACAATGATGTCTTTATATAGATAATGTATCTTGCAGGTTTTATTATACGTCAGTTTTCGAGAAAATCCGTGTTTATATGTATCTAATATTCGACCTACATGGGCGATTCGCCTATGGGGTAGATTTGATATTTTTGAACGCGTGGGTTAAAAACTAAATATTATAAATTTTTCTAATATCACTAATAAAGACAATCTTTGATTATTTTCATCAAAACTAATCGAATCATTTTTGAATATATAAATTACAAACTTGCATTCATTTGTGTATAGGTATTTCAAATACATTATGTAAAAGTATCTTTTATTTTTATTCGTGTAACCAATGGAAACCTTATGTATAAAAAAATATTGGATTTTCGTGTACCAAAATGAAATTTCGGTGTGAGCTTCACACAATTCGAAGCCACTTGGTTCAATATAGTTCTGATTTTACGAATACTGACATTTTTACACATAGAAAAGATTATGTTGTGTGTAGGTATTACGTGAAAATACGTCTCAGAAGGCGGTTAACTTGTATATATGTATTTTGACCGATCCGAAGCATTTAATCGATTGGCACATCTGAGTTGCGTGGAGCAAATAATGAAAAAAAAAACATCTACATTTCCATTGAACTGTCATCAATGGCATCTCCGTGATTATTAATGATGCGTTTTGATGATTTGTGTTAATAATAATTATAATTCGTACTCCGATCAAGACGACGAACAAAATGTCCTTTTATATTGTAATTTATTGAAAATCATGACTCGCAACAAAATATTTTAGCGGTTATTCGCGATAGTCGACCATCTACGACGATCTATGACATGCACGATGTGGAACGTTTCTGTCTCAGCCTGCAAATCTGTCGGTTTCGTTACTCACGCACTTCATAGGTATTATATTATCGTATGTATAATGTCTAACTAAAAACGAGTATAACAACTTGGCGGAAACGTGATTTAATAATAAATTACACGGCGCACGCGCATTGCCCGATGTCGCTGTTAACTGCTGTGGCAATGGAAAATATTTTCCCGATCATAAGCTGCTACCTCAACATCGGCGTCTCATACACGACTGCACTACCGTTTCCAGTGACTGAGAGGGCATTGCCATCCTCTCTCTGACCGCATTTTCAATTTCATTCAGAACCCCTCATTCGATTTTCTTCGTACAATCCAAACAAACAAATAGATCAATATATATTTATGTATTGCAAGCAGCAGCAACAATGTTGTCCGTTGAATACGTATTGCACGTAGGGCGTAGGAAAGCCGCACGTTCTCACCTCGACCAGTTTTCACGGCTTTATTTTTCTCAGAGGGAAAAAATCATGAAAGTAAAAGCATCGAATCCATTATTGAATACTTCCGACATTATGCCTACCGTTGTAACGTATACATTTATATATATATATATATTATACTCTCCGAGAATGCCTTTAAGACGCTTAGTTAATACACACTGCTGTGCTTTTTTCCTTCTATACGATATGTATTCAAATACCCGCGAATTGTGCCAACCAATCATATCACATTCGTCGTCGGTAGTCGGCTACAGTAATATAATAATATATAAAATGTTTACATGTACGGTCTTTGCAAAACTTTTTCCCCTTACCGTAAAACTTTTTTATTTTAACTGAACGAAACTCTACTGAATATATAGTATATACATTAATATACTTCCGATGATCAAAGAAAAACCAATCAGACCCCTGACTGTAATAATAAATATCCTCAAAGACGCATAAATATGCAAAGTGGTGAGAGGGCCTTTGGAGCCGTGACAGTTCGAAAAACTGTTATTACCCGGTTAAAATTTTATTATATATATTTAGAAACTTGTTAATGAATATGTCAGTAACTCAAATTATCGAAAACTCAGTTTTCACCAACTCTCCTTCGGGATTTCGTGGAACTGACTGCAACGTATTTATAGACATGGGAAACAACTCAATAACAATAAATTGTATATTACATAGATTTGGGGGCTACGAGAGATTGCGTTTGTATATATTAAGTACGATCTCGTATATTTGTACACTTATATGTCAATTTATTTTATAAAAGTATCAGTTATAAATTATAATAATGGAGTACTTGAGTAAGGCGTGTCTTTGCGCATGGTTTGTTAAAATAATATTTTACTTGCGAGAGGGCTGAATTGATATACGCGTGTATATATATAGAATTTTACTATATATAATATAATATATACTGTCCATGCGCATGTCGCATATCGTACACATGTAGTAATTGCTTACACAATGTGATCGAGAATCGAATTCTTATTATTATTACGAAAACAGTTTGAGTTTTCACCCTCAATAAATTGCACTATGTATAAGTTTGTCCCTCTTGAAAAAGTTACCCTGATCCTTCAGTGGTTGGAGATGATTTCGGCACTTTCTTTGTAAACAGTAAAATTAATTGCACGACCCCATTCAACGAAAAAGGGCGAGTGCGTATTGAACCACCAGTCGTGTGCGATTCGCAGTCTCTAGAGTCCGGGAAAAATCGGTTGGAAACAAACGTATAATAGATGGATTATACCGATTTGTATACATTTATATTAGCTCCTTTGAAATTGTTTCGTATTTTATTAATTTATTAATCCGTAACAATCGGATTAAATCCCATTTAGTAAGTAATATAGTAATTATAAATAATTACAAGATTCAATTAAACACTAGTAGATGGATATAATATAAGTATTAAACTTATAAATATTACTGTTTCCACTTAACAAATGTATTCAAATTGCATTATGAAATTTAAGTGAAATATAATAATTTAACATATTTTATAGTTTCTACGACAAATAAAATAATGCCGATCAACCTGTCTAAATTGTAATGTTTTAATAAAATAAAATATAAATAAAAACAAGAGCTGAATTGCCCTAAGTGAAAACTTTACAGTATACCAACACTAACTATAAAACCATTTAAAACATAATGTTATGAAACTTTTACCATTTTTTTACGAAAACTTAAATAGGAGTTTAAGTTTTTAATAACTTTAAACTGATAAAATTAAATGATCCAAGCTATTATTTTATCTATTCATTTACGTTCTGAAAAGGTGGTTTATCTTATATTCTAGCTTTTACAAGCTATACCTACGATATTATTACGTGATAATTTATATATGCTCTGAGATCGGTGGTTAAAATAACTAAAAAAGAGAAGGTTTTATTTTAATATTTATAAAGGTATACTATGCATTATAATTACCTAATAATAAATCGAGAAACGAGTCCCGTTGCGATATTCTTGGATAATGACCGTCTCGTAGTCCGCAACAATATAGGCATAGTATAGCGTAAACCTCACAAGCTAACTTAGACGATAAAACTCGAAATATAATAATATATATATAATACTATGTACATAGAAATATGTCCATAGAATAAATTTTCCCCAGATAACGTGGCGCACTGTTGAGTATAATATAATATGTAGCCAGTCATATAAATATATAAACGGTTCTTGGACGATCATTGTAACGCTGCATATGGTACAAGAGACAAAACAAGCGTAAGATAATATACTTTAATAAATATTTGAATACCAAGAAACACACCGGGACGACGAGTTTAAAAATTGAGCGTTCGGCGTGGCTTCTAAAAAATTAATAACTTATTTAATCGCAATTTTGAAATATTCTATAATAAACGCAGATGATCAAAAGATTATTTCACTGTTAATATATATATGGCAGCCCGTTTGTAGAGTTCAACTTAAAATAATGGTATTTTATTGTTTTGATGCAAGTTCAAGACTTTATAGGTACATTGATCTCCTAACACACCGTATAAAAGCGAAAGTGTATAATATTTATTAGTTCCCCATGTATGTAATCTAGTGAAACAGTCGATAACATAAAAGAAAAGTTTTATATTTTTTCGGAAACCTCGTTAGTGAAATAACATTAACGTATTTTACTATTTTTATTTATTAATTTAATTTTTTTTTTAACAAATTTAATAAATATAGTATTGTGAGTAAAAACATTTCACGATATTTTAATTATTGAATTATAACTCACTAAATGTATTAGAGCATACTTAGTAATTACAGATAAAAGTATTTAATTACAGTTACCAATTTTTTTTTAATATTACATATTTATTATAGATAGCATATAATCATTATATTGGTTTACATTATAAGTATATTTTTTTTTATTTTTTTTTTTTATAAAGTTTCCCTGGTTTGGTTATCTAAACTTATTATCAACATAGAATAACATTATGAGTATCTAAACTCTGGATCGATAAGATTTTACTAAAATGTAACATATTGTTTACTGGTACTTTTTTTATTTAGAATGTTTCAATATGTAAATGCTACATTTTTAACATTCTAACCGTAAGTTATCAAATTATAGAATAAAAAGGTGCACTTGCCCACGTTACGCTTACTCCTGTTTTTTTTTCACTCTTACACGCTATACCATTGTATAGGTATTCTATTATTTGGAAATATCTTTGTTTGTTTTGAAACAAATTATATAAAATAATTTTGATTACATTTTGTCAACTTATAAAAAATAATTTCAACGTTACAATTTTTTTATTATATTTAAAGTTTGTTTGTACAGTATAATAGATACTAGTAGCTAATAAATATATATATATATTCACTCAATATTCACATTACAGACTCTCGGATGTCTAAAATATTTTTTTCTACAATTTTCATAACAATTGACATTTAAAAAATTCTTTCTAACGAAAATATTTAGAACTGATGTTCTTGGATTATATTTTGAATATTATATTGTTACCTATGTACATGTATTCATATCCTTATCAGTTCTGAACTTAGAAATATCTAATAAACATTAGAACTACTTAAATCGATTAACGAGAATTTGATATTTTATTATGTAGAATTTAATTATAAAAATGTATATTGCTTATATCATATCATATTATTACACAATATTATTATTGTGACACAATAAATCCAATTTTAAAACATTGTACATTCCTGAATTTCTGAGCTTATTATAGTCCACCATGCAAATACAATGGTGCAAAATAAATGCAAAATATTATACAAACTTTTTTTTAAGGACCAAACACCATCGATGGTTAAATTGTCCTCTAATGGTTCTATAGTACAACGAACACAATACTACATAGAATAATATTCAAATGTATTTTATATAATATTATACCATGTAAATGGAGAATTTGATAGCTTTACACCGAAATCGCATTTATATATGCCATATTTTCTGGATAATATACTCTGTGTGTATGAATATTACTGCGACGACAGCAATGTGTATGACGGTACATGTGAAATACAAGTATTAAGTGTATACGACAAACAAACAACGATACTTGCTTATATAGCTCTGAAAATCGACCTAGCTCAGTGCCAGCGGAATTGAGTGGTTTTCTCCTAGGACTATAGTACAGTAATGTTGCCTTTTTCACCGTATTTTGTTGTTCCAACACGCTATTATATTATTTGTATCTATATATATATATATATTATATAATATCGGGCGAGACGCTCATCACAGTATATAAATCATCGGAAATAGTGTTTGTGTGAGTTTTTTTTTATTATTATTCTTTCGTTTTTGTCTCCTATACAAAAACTGTTTTTTTTCCGTTCTGTACAATACGCGTATATATTATATATATATACATAAAATATAAAATAAAGTCTTATCGTAATTCTACCACGTCACGCGTTGTCGGCAACGAGTGTCACCCTTATAAATAAATGATATAGAAACACCCGCAGCAGTTGAACGATGTGCACTTGCGCATAAATCCGCAGTGACGAGGGCGAGTTTCTAGTTACATATTATATTTTTGAACGACTTCGGGCACTTTACATGCCAAATTTGATCATTTTTTTCTTTTTAAATTATACGCCTAATCTTTAATATCGTATTGATTTCTATACATTTAGGCATTGAGCACGTATTATCGTCATCATAATATTATTATATGAAAAAAAATGTATTTTAAAAATTCAATAACTTTAAATTGTAAGTAAATATTATAATATTATATATTATTTACTTTTTACTCGGTTACGTTACATTATGACTATAGGTACCTAATAAGTGTTGTACATTATAAGATGGGTACGGGTACACATTGATTTTTAAATACAAAATTTATTTTATAAATTAAAAATTCTAAAATAAAAATGTTGGCATTTTTTAAACTTTTATGATTTTTTTTTCAATTTTTTTCTAAATAAAATACACGCATTTTATATACATTTTTCATGTTATACATAGAAATCGATGTTCAAAACACATCCACACAAAATCTACCGTCACTCTGTCTTGTATATACAATGGGAAAGCTAACATTTTAGCTAATGTACAAAAGTCAACATTGAGCATTTATTTTGTATTGAGCGTTTTAAAGTAAAAAATATGTTAAATTATCCTATAATTTACGATTAACAATTAATTGTTAAAAATAAAACAATTAAATCAAATAAACGTGTTTTTAGAACTTATAAAATGTTTTTATATTTTTAGATAATTTAAATCCAAACATTATTGATAAATAATGAGGCTACATAAATGATATCTCATACAATCTCAGAGTGAAAACCCTTTTATTTTTTTCAAATGTATCATTTCATAAATAAAAACATAACAGTACCTACCAATTTTGTTGTTTTTCATGATCACGTGTTATTAAAATGAAATATGTATATATTTTCTCATGTTTCCAAAAAAAAAATAATTTGTTACGCGAATTCGGAATTACGCATTGTTACACGAGTTAAACTGGTAAATACGATAAAAACAAATTTTCTTCAGTAAACTTGTTTTTTTATAGATAATTATTGACTAGATATCAAACCAATGGAATCTTATTTATTTTTACACGTTTATTATTCTTTTGTATTTTATATTCGGTTGAAAATATGACTCGAAACACGTGCACATCAAGACTTGAATAATAGTCAACAAAAATCAACAGTTACACTGTAGTTAATCTTGGTGGGAATTGATATTTATATAAGCAAATGAGAACGTATTATTTAGAATGAGCTTAGCACTTAAAAACACACCAAACTACTTTGTTTAATAATTATACTTGTGTGCAAACTTATTGAACCACATTAGATATAAACTATATCAATATTTGATTACACTTGAGTGTCAAGTAATTTATACTCTATACTAGCCTAAAATTACATATTATATAGTATGTTATATCTTATCTTATATTATATGTTATGATTAAAATTAGCTCTCATTTTAACTATGTTTAAAACAATATAATTCATAAAAGTAATTGAATTATCCAGTGCACAGTGATTCAGAAATATAATTTTAGTTTTACACACTACAAACATATCTGATTTAGCTATTTAATATTTTACTTCAATAAATTGTTGATTTTATTAACGCTATTATCACATTATGTGAAACTCATTTTATTATTTTTTGTACATTTCAGAATTAATGACATACTGAAACGAAATAACCATGTAAGCTTTTTCGATCACCTGCGACAATTAGAGGATCATAACACATCGACAAATAAAGTAACATTTGGTAATTGAAGGTAAAAAAAAGACAAATAATTTAATCAACTCTCGTGGTGTATATAGGGCGTATATAGTACCTATATTATACGTCATATGCGTATTAATACATGTATTCGTATATTTGCGTGCTAAACATATTATGAACATTCTTTTTCTAAAAAGTCATACATTAATTTCGTCGTAGGATTAATTTTCGATTTGGGTTTTATTCATATTTTGCATTATTTAAAGTAAAATATAATTTTAAGGTTTATTTGTTGAAACATACCAGTTATTATTAAATCGAATGTACAGTTTGATGTAAGCACAGCTGTTATTCCCTTACAACGTATATATTATGTCGACTTGAATCATTTTCATATATCTTTCATTCGTGACATTTATCAAACAGAGTACCTATAACTCTATTTACTATACGGTTATTGAACCTTCGTCCCTGATGCTTATGAAAATGTTTCCCGTGTTCGTTAAAGCTATTGCAGTGGGCGTTATTACGTTTTACAGGTAATGCTATATTTTTAGACTATACTATACCCATTTTTTGAAAACGTAATCATGTACGATATATTTCTTGTTATTACTTTACTTGTAGGTGCTGTTTTTAAATAATAAATAGCTGCGTAAATAAAAGTAAGATTTGGAATGGAACTCAATTTATCTAAAAATTGTGAAGATTATAGTATATGAAAAAATAATTAAAACTTAAAAATGCCATTTGTGTTCAATTTCAAATATTGAACATTGCAATTTGTTACTCTTTATCAACTCGAAGTTTATTATTGTAGTCTCAATATTCGAGACATTTGAATGTTTATAAAGTCTGAAGTAAAATATATCAAGGTGGTTTGTGAAAATACCGATTTTAAACATTATGGTAAAAAAATTAATTAAAAGTATTTTATATAAATATTTTACAGTTATTAACAGTGTTGCACTCGTTAAAATAAAATAAACAAAACTATCAACAACAACGATTTGTACGTGTAATTGTTGAACTCTCGATTACTGCGAAGGAGTTTATCATAGGTTATTATAGTAGTATAGGTCTTATAGCATACGGTGCGTCGATAGTTTTGGTAGATATCTGCCCTACTATTTCAATCGCTGAGCTCGTACCAAAAACATTGTAATGCATCGAATACTCGACGTCGATGCTGCGGAAAAGATCTGGAATAAATTAAAAATAATACAAACATATATATGTGTATATAGGAACCCAACACATGATACCGACACACACACACACGCACATCACAAGTGCATTATAATGATCGACCGCTACCGTGTTACCGGGGTTAGTGAGACGGTTTATTTATAATAATATGACTTGTAGTCCATTATTTAATCATCACCAGCCACCGCCGCCGCCACTGCAGGTTTTACCTACCTATATAATATTATAGACGACGATGTGCCACGACGGAGAATCGACCGTCACGCGTCTAGTATACGTTTTACTCTTACTCCTCCACACTTCACCGCCACCGTACACCGCTGCAGTAGAAGTACCGTCTCCACCACTGCCGACGCAGCAAGAGAACTCTCGACGACCGTGTAATTTGTAATGTACGCCTTAACACAGAAAAAAAAAAGGAACCGGCCGGTACCTAATTTATTAACAGAATCTCCTCCATATGCGTATACAATACACACATACACACACACGCGCGCGCGCGAGACAGATATGAGCTGCCCGTTCGAATACGACTCTGACGGCATAAATCTTATTTTCCATTACGCGTAGAACGGGCGTGGACCTTTTATTTCTGCTTCTCTCTCCGCCGAGGCCCTAATCATCTCTGCCATAATATATTACACATATCCCACCCGCCTGCCGCCGCCAACGCACACCAGTAAACCCTTATAACATAATATGTATATACCTACATTTTATGATATCGCGTCGGTGCGATCGATAATCTATGCTATATATTATTATGTATTCTTCCTGGAGCAGCTACGTAGTCGATTCGTTTGGATCCCGTTTCGAAATCTCCGATTACCGCGCACAACGCTCATCATCTACTAACCGTAACCGGTTTCGCGTCTCCTAAAAAGTCGTCTTCAAATAATTATGACTTATAACCATATTATTCCCTCTTCGGGTCATAACAACAACACGACGTCGTTCGGTGCGTACAACAATAGAGTAACAATAAAAGTATAATATCGTACGCGACATACCACCATTGTACACAGTTATATAGTCCATACAAAATAAAGTATACGTCTATACATTATTATTACTTATTATAGTTATTACAACTGTGTACCTGGCCCTTAACGTATATAATACACTAAGTACAATATTTTTATGTTCCAGTCCATAAAATGTTACGTATCGTTTTAAAATCTCAAACTGTCATTGGTTCTTAATGTAAGCATATGTATCTAAAATTATATGATCCATATTGGCTTCTAATAAATTACATTAAATAATACAAGTAATTATCCATAAACTTGTTCGAACATCTGAAAACCGTTAGCAAATGCTTGAACTACGTCCTAAACAACCGAACCGCGGTGTGAACGTACACTATGGACATCCTTATCAAATAAAAAATATGTAAGGAGTGAGAAAAACAATTGTTGATAAGTACTTAGGTAATCGAAAAAAAATATACTAGAATCGTAGCTCTGATATTTATATATTATAATAATTGTCTTCTATATTTCTTTGAGATCAATCTCAAAAATGTTTAGACAACAGAAAATAATTTTAATTATGCTTAAAATATGACACACTTGACAACATGTGTGCCCCTAATGAGGAAAGTAGTACCAAACATCCGGACCGATGGCAGACATTAAGGGAAGTTAAAACTATCAAATAAATTTAAAATTTAAATATAGTATTAATATAATGGGTATCAGAAAAAAATTGAAAATCCCAAACAACCTGTACTTGAAACTTAACAGTTTGGCACTAGACCCTGATAATACCATCAATAAACCAAATAAATAATTGAAATAAGAGACCTTAAAAACATTAATAAAATATATATATATCGTGTTTATAATATTATTATAATGGCCGAATAAGAACGAAAGCAGCTTAAAAATATCCATTCCACCTTATCGGGCAGGTTTTTATTACGGTTTTTAAGACGCGTGTTTCAACTTACAACGATTAATTGGACTGGTTTCGATATGAAGCGAAACATATATCTTGATCGTGTTCATTTTGATTCAGTCTATATTTACCAATAATAATTATAGCTTATAATATTCTGCACTGAAATCTGTTCAGAGTACAACATAGCTATATACTATTACTACACTACATAAAGATCGAAATCAATATAGCTACACAAATGCATAATATTTAATATTGAAAAAGTTAATTGAATAATTTGTTTAGATATTATAATTATATGAAACAAATAACAAAATTATAGGTATAAAACAATTAGTATACATAATATTATTATGTAAATACTTGCTAAAACTAAACGAACATAATATATATATATTATAAGACGAGACGCATTTGCCAAATAACATATAAAAGACCAATGGTCTAATATACATATATTATTATTGTTATTATGTTAATTAAATACGTTAACGTACCTAGACGCGTGTTTTCACTTTGCAAATTTAATCATGATGATAAATAATAACAGACAAAATTTTATTACAATATTTTTTTTTTTATGTTTTACTCAATTAACTATTTATTCACATAACATTTCTTTTAATTATGAATAAATTACACGTTTAGATCTCATGAATATTTTCGTATTATTTTGAACACTACCATTTTAGTATATAAACATAACCTGTCGCTGCAATTTTTTTTTACAAATATTATTATTACTGAGAACCCATTTATTGTTCACGTGATATTAAATACGTACTGACTTATGCATTTTTATATTCACTCACATGTTGGTAAGACGAAATAATACAACTCAATATAAAAATGCATATGGTAAAAATCTTTTCTCTTACCAAATTAATCAGTAATCACGAACCTGTATTGCATTAACCTGAACTTTAAACGAAACATTACATCGCCAAATAATCTAACCGACACAATTATCTATAGCCAATCATTGGAGAACATTAAAAATCGACATAAATTTCTATCTTAGTGTGCTACTAATATATACAGCAGAGTTATTCACTATTCAAAAGCTTAAAATTATGATATGAATGTTCTTGATATTCATCATAAAAATTATTTATTTTATTATAATGTATGTATTCGATATATTAGTACATAGTGGTTATATACGAGTATATAAGTTTAATACAATAAAAAGCTATTAAAAAAAAAAAAAAAACAGTTTAATACAGGTAGTACACATATATTCAGATACTCTATATAAAATATTTGAATATTATAAACTAAGTATAAAGCATAGACAATAAATCTAATTACCGATTTCGCCATTAGTAAGAAGACGTTACACCGCGATGATTTTCAACGGTATAGTAAAGTTATAGCAAGACAATCAAAATACTCGTAGCATTAATATTCAATTTTAAATTAAAAAAACATATTGTGAAATTTATAGAGATTAATATTTAGGTTTCAACTACATTTCCATTTTGAAATAGAAGTTATTAAAACAGTTACAATTATTTAAAAAATGTAATAACAAAAGATTTTCGCGCTTCTCATCATAACGAGCTGTATAATATTTTTAATTAAATAAAACTCCGACGAGTTGTCTCCGAAAAATTGTTTTCTATATAGATCTTACGTCTACCACTTTTTAATACTTTTTCGTTTGTTTACTGATTTAATTTTCTTATTACTATCATTTTCTGGGATCTTATGGACACACGATTAAAGTAAAACGCAATAGATGCAATAATTGTGATAACTAATATCATCTATTATGTAACTATAAGACCTTTGAATATAGCGAAGAGGGGCTTGAATCTTGTCTAACTACCATTTTTAGAAATATATACTTATTACTTGAATAGTATTTTTCAAAACTCCATTAACCGTTTTTAGACTTTGTGAAGTATATAGACTATTAAATAGTTAATGACATTGGAACTTTTAAGTATTCGCTAAAACGATATCATCATCCACGATTAAATCGAATAACGCCGTTTATTTCTATAGTGACAAGTCAACAACACGATTTAACTCTGAAACTAATTTTATGGAAGTAACGGCGACATACATCCGCACGTGGCACGTCAATATTCAAAAGACTGCATGCAAGGACAATGATGATAAAGAAAATGAAAACATCCTTTGTCACCTAAAATCAACGACGGACGGGCAGAGTATATACTTTTCAAACGACGCGATTTAGGTCAATTCATTTTATGATCTTTGCATAGAATTTTTTTTTTTTTTTGACACACCCTTACTGACTTAAGATTATGTTTACTTTTTTACATTATTATAATATATAATGTATCAATACAAAAAAAACAACAAAAAAAACTTTGAATTTAACATCATCATTCGTCAGTTGTATTTTTCTAACACGATCTGACTCGTATATATAACATACATTAATTGGCAGTTATACAGATTATATATAATGTTAATACGATGTCTTATATATATATATAAATTTTGTATAGTATATCACAATCGTTCCAACAGCGTATTTGTGATGTATAAAAATCAAATATAAAAATCTTATACATACGACACTTAAATTATACAAGAAATATAATATTATTCATAAAGTTCATTTTTCTTTACCAACACTATGATCGTATATCGTTCAGTTGTACAATTGTTATTGAATCGATCTCTCAACGTAATTTTTTTTTATTTTAGTAAAATAATATACTTACTGTAAATAGTGTAACAGTATATCACGTTTAATCTAAAATGAAACGTTTTTGTCACCTTATGTTCTTAAAGTTTATTGCTGTATATATATATATATATATTTGTCGAAATAACTATAAATACTTTTAAGTAGATATAGGTACTTATCAAATGAAGAGATAGCCAAGTTTTCAAGTATATATATATATATATATATATATATATTTATTTGCAATTTATTGGTTATGTGTACGAATTTTGACCTAAATTAAATTGTTAATTAATCCAAAAATACAATTAACATGAATAGTTTATTATTAGCTCATGTTATAATAGTCTGCAACTTCTCAATATTTACATTTTAATAGGTAATTATTGAACAGTAATATAACAATAATTACAATAAATTATAATCAATCCTATTTTTTGAAGAATATGATTGTTATTTAATATAATTTACAAGTAAGAATATGAGAAGTTTTAGAGAATTTATACTGATTGTAGAATTAAGCGTCATAATTACATTCTATGAAGTACACTATATTACTATATACATATTACTCATTAATATATCATAAAAATATATCGAATTATAGAACGATAGTAAATTATGTGGCGGTATATAGTAAAAGATTACAATTTAGATAAAATATTATCGAATCTCTAAGAGTGTATATTATATGTGTTTTTAAGAGTTTTTGGAATTAAGTAATTTAAGAACACCTATCAATGATTTTTCGAATAGTAATGGTTCAAACAAAATACATAGATTTCTAGTAAACAACTTATTTTTGAGTAAAATTCGTAATCGTCGAGTGTTTACTTCGCAACCTCGGTGATCAGCTGTGTTCATGGATTTTGATGAAGCTGCAGCAGTTTCAGATCGACAAAGGATTCCAAAAATCAGTTCCTTACCTAAAGTGAACATATGTTATATAATATTATATTGTAACACTACCGTTCCCGACAAAACCTGTGTAGGCACACCGTGTCGGTATACATACGTTGTAGGTATACACGCACACTATAATAATATAATATAATTTTATCGACGAAACCTGAAGTGCAAATATTTACCACGAGACGTCAACAGCAATATGCATTAAGTATACCTTAGTAAATTGATAAAATATGTAATGTATTTTCCCACGAACTATAGTCGCGGCGATGTCCTTCGCACCGCCGCGTGGCTTCCTGCGAGGGATTTTTTTATTTTTTGTTAAGGTTTTGGTTCCGGTTACGGAACACATTTCCGGAGCGCCTTTTTCAACTCGTTCCAGGGTACGGGAGGTGGTCGCGTGATCAACGCACATCGTGTACAAAGAACGTGCACTCAAACACCGCACATGTGACAAAACTAAAAAAAAAAGGTACAACAAACACACTTTAACACACTGCTGTACATAGCAGTATAAGGTGTGTATGTATATACATATTATGGTTATATGCTTGTTTATATAATGTAGGTTAAGATTCCGGAAATGCGTTAATAAACCGATGTCGGCGTCGTAATCGTCTCGACCAGCTGCAGCACTCGCGCGAATTTCATACTTAATTTCCGGGCCAGGTTTCTTTGTTTTCACACAACAGCTGTTTTTCACTATCGTAAATTACACGCATACACATACAGCGAATCAGCTGTACTGAAAATATAAAAATGCATCAGCTGATGTCTTTGTGTGAGCGTATGTTAGTGTTGTGTGACGGCTCGTCTCTCTCCCCCGTGGTCGTTTCACAACAGCTGGATTTGACGAGCAGAAGAGTCGTTAAAAAAATATAATAAATACAATTCTATACACCTCCTCCGCGCGTAACCGACACGTTTTTATCGCCACTGTGTGTCCCGCAGCAATAATAAATATACATTGTACGTCTATATAAAAGTATCCGCCACGACACAAATATATGAACGTGTATGCGTGTGTGAGTGTTTTCACAATATTACAATATTTCCAAACCGGCCAAAACCTGCAAAAAAGAACCCCGTAGCGGCTAATCGAAGTGTTTGACGTGTCGAACTATTATGGTTAAACCTTATAGGGTGCTAGTGTGTATGCTCACAAAAGGGGTTTTTTTTGTACATATTTTATTATTATTACAGAGTCTCTCTTCCCCCCCCCCGATACCCCCTTCTAGGTACCACATCACCCCCCGTCAAGTAAATGATTATTAATAATATTATTGCTGTTGTCGTCGTATAATATGTTTTGTGTCGTGTGTGCTCATAGCTATTATATTATTATGTGTGCGCACGGTAGCTGCAACATTCTATGTGGAGATGGAATACCTTTCTATAAACGAGTCGTATTATTATTATTATTATTATGCGTCCTCCAGGGAGGTAGGGTACACACTTTATTATGCGGCGGTGGTCATGTCACGTATATATACAAACGTAAGATATATACATTATATGCTTTATACAGAATAAACGATCCATACGCTATTGTGTGTCGAGAAAAAATTAACGGTGAGCCTATTCGTGTGTACAAAATTTTGTACTTGTGATCTGCCGATTATTTATCACATACATTTGACTTTTGGTTTTAAAATAGTGACAGCTAAGTTAGTTTCCAAAGGTATGATTTATGAAATAGCTAACAACGGTTTGTGCTCCCTCCCCCCCCCCCCAAAAAAAATAACTCGTAAAAGGCTTTCCTAGCACAGAAGAAAATACTTGAGACAATTTTATGTACATTATATGTTATGTTTATTAAATTATTATATACATAATAATTTAACGGACTCGGTTTAGTACACTCTCATGTTACACACACACGTCGTGGTCAGAAAGAGCTTTTCTATTTATAAGTATATAATACTCCCTGATCGCTATTAATACAGATTTAAGTTATCAAAATGTAAAATTATAAAATTAAAATAATATTATATAATCGGTATATTATGATAAAACATGCATTTATACCGAAATGAAATGAAATATTATAAATATAAAACAGTTATGGTTGTCGTGTTTTCATCGAGTGTGTCGTGTTCAAGTGTTTTAACATCACCACTGCCATTATATGTACTATCTCTCTTTCTATATATATATATTATAATATTCTTGGCAGCAAATCGAATATATTTTTGTTAAATCGTACGAATTAAAAAAAAAATACAAGGTTACCGAAATTTCCTTACCTCCGACCTAGTTTCTCTGCAGCATACGTGTAAAATATTTTCGTTAATATATTAGACATACTTATCTGCATGTTATGGAGACATCATCTTTTATTAGCTTAAAATGATTTTTATACACAGCCTTTCGTGTGCCTGATCATAACGGCGTAATCTATATCATTATAAAGCATAAGACATTAGTAAAAAAAAAATGTTTGAAAAGTTACGGCTTATCAGACCAATAGCAAAATATATTACAATAGTACATTATTTATTATAAACCTTTAGGCTACACACCTAAAGTTACAATGGTATAACCTGGTACACATAGGACATATGTAGTATAGCTTAGGTTATAAATTATAATAGCTTTTGGCTTATAAAAGTAAAAATATAATATTATGATTGTTTTATTTTTATAAATTAGTAACAATCATTTTATATTTATAAGCTACAGGAGCGTCTGTACATGACAACTTTTAATAAAATAAGAAGATGTATATAATTTAAAATAAGTTTTTATACTTTCAAAATAATTATAAAACTCTTTTTAATTTTGTTTTTTATATTCATGAAAATTTAAATACTTAATAATACTATAATAAACGTTATAAATAAATTAAAAACGATAAGTCTAGATTTTTCATGCATCTTGTGACGTACCATTAAGGCTGTGTTATGCATAATACGTGTAGATACCTATTAAGTTTGTATTAATCATTCTAGCAATAATATTTAATAAATTAAACATATATATTATGTATTACAATTTCGACTTCGGGAAAAATAAAACATTTTACATAATTCACAATCGACAATAAGTAACGGTGGAGTGGGTATTATGTATTTTTTTCTGAAAATATATTACATTTACAAAACACAAAATGAATTTCCTACGGATTCAACATATAACCGCATAAAAACGAAATGAATTCACGTGATCCTCTACAAAAAAATTATATCTTAAAAATTTCACGTTTTTATAATCACATGTTTTTGTATGTACAGTGATGCCGATTTAACATTTAAATAAAACACATTATTCGTTACAACTACTATAACCACAGAGCAAAAGTTCTAATAATTTATTGCAGTAATTTTTTAAGTCGTTACCAATTCCGATGCTCGTGATGAAGTTTAATGTTTTTTCCATTTTTATTGTCACATTACTTCATCCGACTCCTCCAAGTGTGAAAGCAGCATAATAATAATATTGAAATTGTTTTTAGGATAAAATAGAGACGTTTTTATTCTACTCTATTATATTATAAAAACTTTAATTTTTATTTAGACACAATATAATTTATGTTGAGTCCATCCAAGTTCTAAATATTCTAAATATTAATTGTTTTCCTACTTGTATTATTCGTTTACCAACTTGATATTTATTTAATGTTAATGATTAATCGTATTTTATTCATGTTGACATTGTACCTAAATCAACAACCTAACATAACTTTATACTTTACTTTAAACCAAAAAATTGGAAAGTAAATTCATATTTTTATCGAAACATACGAAAATCGTTAGTAATAAATTAAACGAGAATCACAAAGTTGTATCTAATAATTTGTACCGAATAGTTGAAATAGTATATTTTCCCAATTCATCCGGTGTTTTTTTCACAATCCGTGTATTATTTATTAAACATATTTTAAACTATAATAGACCGAATCGAAAATGATAAACGATAACATAACACAAACGCCTGATTGTTTTCTCTTAATTTATAAGATTTTGTTTACAACGTAGTGGAGTAACAAAATATTTTTGTTTTTGTCGATTTTATAAGAATGTTGTTTTCGGTAAACAAATAAAAAAAACACTATTGACATTCTTTTAAGTTGTAATAACCTACAGCGTTATCACGATTTGCATAATTTTTATCTGAATTCGAATACTCACTTTATTCAGAACACCATTAATTATTATAATTATCGCTATAGTGTGTAAACTTTCATCCTGTGTGTAGATAGTTTTTCATTATATTTATTAATCATTATTACTATTATACAGTAATATGTGCAATAAATACGGATCCTCTTCGCTTTTGTGCAATTAGGCGAAAGATTATTTTGAAATGTTAACCCCAGTAGGTAATGATTTTTTTTCTTGTTGGTTGATTCCGCCCAAATTCCCTCGATTCAATATAAATGTTAATCCCTGTATCCGGTGTAGTTCACTATACACACACACACATATATATATATATATATATATATATCACCACCGTGCTATACCACACCCCCAGAGTCAAGGTGACTATTATTCATGAAAACTCGACATCCTTTTTCGTGTTCGGTTTTTTTATCACGTTTCAAACGACTGCAGTCCTTATACATATAATATGTGGCACAGAATACTGCTTGTATTATAGGTAAAGAAAGAGAAAAAAAGAGATTGAACTGTAAAGTAATCGTATACGTATTATAGACGCAAACTCGTCATTACTTACTATATACTTTTAGTCCACTACACAGTATAACCGACGACTTATAATAATATTTTACAGTAGTATAATATCATTTTGTAAATAATCATAACACGAAGTATATTTTAATTTTAAAAACGTTTTCCCAAATAATTTCTTTACCTGCACCAAAACGGCCAAAACGGTAGTCCGCAGTGACGTTTAGGTATATTAAATACTATTATAATAAATTATAATATTCATATTGTTGCGCATATGTAATGTAATGTTTGTAGCTGGTAGTCGGTATTCGACATGATGGCGATGCAGCTGCTACGTGTACAATCTAAATTCAAATTTCATGATGCCTGTCTTCCGGTACTGTTGGCTGTAAATTATAAACAATCATTTTAATTTAGTTTAATGAAATAATTGTGGTCGTAGGTACAATTAACACGCCTTATAAATATTAAATTTACTATAGAGTTAAACACAAATAAAAATTAGAACACTAACTACGCGTGAATAATTGAGTGTAGGGAATATTATAGGTATAAATATATATATATATATATATATATAGTTTTAAATTGAACACCTTTTCACGTGCCTCTTGGCTTAAAGACCATCAGTTAGGTCATCAAAATTAGTGTTACATTATTAGAAGTAATTTTCACATATTTAATATAAAAATAAATTTCTTTCGGCATATTGTGGTCAATAATTTATGTTAATTGCATGGAGATAAAATTATCTCTTCCATCAGCTCTTTATAGATACTAACGAAATATATAGGTACCTATACGTAAGTATCAAATATCTTTTTTTAGCGTTTTACGCGAATCTGTAACTTACTATATTATATCTTAGTCTTAATCGATTTAAAAAGAAATATGAGAAAATATGTAGCAAAATTTAGTATGTTTTCATGTTTCTGCATTCTATAGTATCAATGTGAAAATTTTTTCAAAGATAAAGATATTGTAATTCATTATAATATATGTAAAATTTAAGGCATATACAAGCTCATTTTTTGTTCATTTAGGTTGTCCATCATGTAATAAATTCGACACTAAGAATAATTAATGTGATTATTTTAAAATTATGTTTACATGGCATTTTCGATAAAATAGATAGTATTTCTTGAGACTGTGATAATCTTGTTCTTAATTTAAATTACTATTTTAGTCTAACAAGATTATACAGAATAAATAAAATATTTTTTGCTATAGAATAATATATAATAATTGTGCAGCATACCACTAATACTCTGAAATATTGATTGTAATCAATTGACAGTGCAGACGTTAACTGCAGTATTCGTTGGATTGATGGGAATCAACATTACGACCATTACTCAGTTCATATATACCTACACCAACCTTATACATTCTGAAAATCAAAATTAGATAAGATAATAATATTATATCGCCACGTTAAAATTAATTTAAAATTTTTTGTTGTTGACAATACTAGTATACATATAATTAATGTAAATTATTAATCGTTTACCTACAGAAAATTTATGTGCAACGAAACCACAGTCTCGTGTGTAAAGTCCCTATTATAAAAACTTTTGGTGAAAATATAATTCTATACAATGAAAATGATATCCATTGTGTAATAAATAATTTTATTATTATCATTATTATTATTACTGTCATTATTATCGTCGTGATGGAAATATAGTTGTCAAGAAAATTGAAATCTGTTGAAAACAGATCTCTAACAATATTGCTAATTTAAAGTTTCAAAATAAACTACCCCAAAAATCTACGTCTTGAACAATGATTCAATGAATAAGATATTAAAACTTTAATTTTTCACAGAGAAATACAAGTTGTCGTATTTTGGAGCATTAAAAAACTTTAACTATATTCATAATAACGATAAAATATAGAGCTATATTGAACAAAAAAAATATCAATAACATTTTAAAAACTTAGAACAAAATAACTTGCCAATACATTTTTGTAATTTTGAATGACAAATACATTTTATTCAATAATATATTTATATATATATATGGTATCGAAAAAATATGATATGATTATACATTTGTATAAAAAATATATCTAAATTCATGGCCCCAATAATAGTATTTTTTTAAAGTATATATTTGAAAGAACAATGGAGTTATTAAATAAGTACTAATGTACTATAATATTATAAATATTCCTGATTTATCTTTGATTACGAAAACGATTTGAGTAATTATATTGAACTCGAACGATTATACACACATTATTGATATCTGTAGAGATATGCAAAAGTATATAATACATAATATTAAACTATATTTTTTTACAGTAATCCCTTCGATATAAAAAACTTGATTAAAAAACTTCTGTGTAAAAGGTAAAATTATATTATGTATTATTTCGTTTCTGTAGTGCTATAATCAAAAATAGCATTATCGTATAAATAAAAAAACAAAATGTAAAATTATTTATAATTTAAATGTATATATGAGTACAAATATTACGAACAATTTATTGTATAAGTCGCGGAGGTGTATCAGGAAAAAATGAGAAATAACTCTAGTTCATTAAAATGTTCAGCCAAATATTTCAGCCAAACTTTTCATAACTATTATTACAACGTGCATATTAATTTTTTTCCTTCGCCCTGATAATATTTATCTAATTTATCTATATTTCTCGTTTATAATACAATATAACGAGAATAATAATATTATTCAGATGCACCTATTATACGACTGTGCAGATTCAAGATTCAAATGATGTAGTCGATAAAAAAAATATAAGAAGTGCCTCATGCAATATCTACTTATCTTGCTGGGTCGTAACATACTAACCCATTTTTTACAAGACTTTTTTGCTTTAATTTGGATGGGCCCCAGAGCAAAACACAAATGGGTTTCGCTCATTAAATATGATATATTTTATTTTGTATTGTAAACGTAAAGTTCATTTTATTTATTTGAAACTAAATAATAATTTGATTATTATTTGGATTATTCGACTAACAAATTTAAATTAGACATTATAGTAAACGCGGTAATAGCTCAGAACGATGCAGACAACTATATCCAATTCGTATTTATTTATCTGTAGTTTTCAACGTGATATAACTATTTTTTTTAACTGTACATCGTACAATTATCTTTACATGTGAAATTCAATTATAATTCGAAACTACTATATCTACTTTGAGCTAATTATAAACAAAAATCAACAGAAATTTTCAAATTTCTCAAGTAATATAATTTATTTGGTTCTAGAAATTCAAAAGTTCATTCAAACTTTTACGTAACAGTCATAATAGGTTGTTAGTTTAATATACTAACTAAACTTAGTTTAGTATTGATTAAAAAGTAACATAGTTTTATATTTCGAAGAAAAAGCAATTTAAATTTTGCTATCGCATAAAAGTTTGTAATTTTCATAATAACAATAACAAAATATTAAGGCCTGGTGAAACAAAATGTGCTTATAATTTAATAAACACAAATTTATTTATTTTAATAAACAAATTAGTTAATTAATTTAGATGCGTGCTGGTGTTATCTATATGACCATTATAGCACAGTAGTGCGTGTCTGCGTTAGTTCTTGTATAAATATTGATTATAATTTAATTTTACAAGGAGAAAAAGATACTTGATTAGATGAATTTTTTTTCTTATTGTTAGCTTCTGATTTTCTATTATTAATGTCTATAGATATATTTTGTTGAATTTAAACAAAAAAACTTAATTATAAATTGATCGTCATACGTCAAAAGCGTCATTCACGTACAATAACTAGTATAGACTTTTCATAGTTGGTCTTAACAATGACAAGGTTTAGGTTCCCGGCAATGAACTTTTTGAAAAGTCAAACATAGTGAATTACAGAAATCAGCAAAACCATGTGTTCAAATGTAATTTACTTTGTTTGAGTAATAAATTAATAATTACGCCCCCGACGAAATGTGCTGTAAGTATCCGAATAGAACTGCGCGTAAAAAGTATAGTGATAAGTAACTATAACAATTAATATAAATATATAGGTAATATCTCCACGATTGCGTTACACTAGTTTTGTATAGTTATTGTATATCATACTATATTTTATTATAGTTACGCGAAGGTGTCGGTGGGACACGTTCAAGGTAAGTTCGTGACGACGACTAGATACGATTTCGGCACGTTGCGGTCTTCGCCGCCCTTCCTTACTCCATACAATAATATCGTATGTCACTATAATATTATAATAATAATATAATACTTGTATACTTTTTCAACTCATATCCCCTCCCCTGCCCAAATCCATCATCACCATTCTAATCACAATGGACTCAGGTTTATGTATATATATATATATATATATATATATATATATATAAATGAACCTATACGTTTTATTACAATATATATATATATTATATTATAACGTATATGCGTGTACACTTTGTCTGTCATCGGTTTTGTTTTTCGGCACAATAGCCAACCGTACATATATTATTATAAAAATAAGGGGGCAGGCGCTGTATTGACCAAGACCTAGCGAGTCGACCAATTTTTCTGCTATAGCCAGGTCTCGTGATGTTTGTGTTGGTATGAAAAAAGTGATAGTTAAGCGTATAAAAACTAAAAAGATATCCCGTCATAAAAAGTTTAAAGAACAAAAACGAAAAAACAATTCAACTTGGTTAATAATCAAAGTGACCGATTTTTGCAAAGTGTTTTTATCAAGATTAATTATTTATCGTAGAAAAATTAAGTTTATGTCCATATTATATAGTTTATATTTTCGAAAATCGAATGAAATCAGCTAAACAAAACAAATTCTAAAATAAATATCAACAGTTATAATTTTTTATCATAGTATATAGTAATCGAATGTACCTATTCATAAGGACCGGGTAAATTTTTTTATTATGAAATAATAGGTAGGAGTGGAAAGGAAAAGGTTACTGAGCATTTAGATACTTAAGTATCGACGGCTATGTATAAATGATTATACGTGGCTAGCTATCATAATTAACAATACAAATTACAACTTTCTACTAAAATTTGAACTCTTTAAAACGTGTTCAACGATTGATTGAGTGCAATCGAAACGAATGTCATTCGTCGTATCTAGACGTAGGTGTGTGGCAGAGGGTTCACGATCGATGTTCAATCGATTGTTCGCACAATGTCGTAACACAGTTGCTATTATATTATCGCGGAAAATATTTTGTGTAACCAACGTACGCGTGTAGGCAGACGTATTATCGGCTTGCATACAATTTTCAAAGGATTATACAATATATATATATGTTTATATTATCAGTGTAATTTATGCGCATTGATTAATAAACTATACAACTATACAAGTAATACCTATAGGCTATAAGCTAACCTTTGCCACGCTGACGGAGTGAAAAGTGAATAAAAAATTATAAACACACGTCGCGATCTACAATTGATATTAAATATATATATAACACATACTAATATTGATAAGCGATAACAAATTTTTGCTAAATCTTAATAATAAGCTATGTGTTTTTTCCCTATGCGGATAGTCTAGACGAATGTATTGTCGACGAGATAATACACAACACAGCATACTCGTATATTATTATAAGCGTGCAGACATTTCACCTAAAGGTATAATATTAATATGTATTATAGTAAGTATTATCGTAAAAATGTACCTACACTGGCTATACTATAATAATACTATCATTACACGCACGACCGATAGTATTGTACTATATAATAATTATTATGATCGCGTTGTATATAATATATTGTATTAAACTATACCTACTTGTAATTATTATAATCAAACGAACTAAAACAAAACGCGGTTATACAAAAAAGTTGTACTAATAACAATAGTAATATTGTTGTAAAGCACAAGCTATATGTTTTACTTACTGACATATTGTATTTATAAAATAGACTAACTAATTTATAAATAATAAATAATTAAGGATAGGAAAAAACTCTGATTTCGTAAATTTTTAGTTATAACGAGCTTGTTATGTTACGAGAATATTTATATCATAATTTAAACATTCGATAATTTGTTATGTTTGTATTATAAATATACATTTTTAAATGGTACTTGAGTATTTAATATTTACTTACTACTCTACAGCCAGTATTACTCCACCACTAAATCTATGAATTTTAACATAATTATCATCAACTCAACCGAATAAAATAACACTTTTCAAGCTTTTGATAATAAATTTAATCATTTATAGTACATTACTAGAGAATATCATTTTTTTAGATATTTATATGAACACGTGCAACAATATAACACACCCACAAGTTTAAAAAACATAAAAACAATGAATACTTTAATCAAAAGCAAAATATTTTGATTGAAAATATATTTTATGAACGTTAATAGTTTATAGAACAAAAATAATACAATAATCTTTTTTAAAAATATCGGAACTTTTGACTGTAAAAAATACTTTGTACTTGTATTAATTTACTAGAAAAAATTATAAAAACAAAATTTCTTACTAATAGTGATTGTAATTTATTATTGGTTAGGGGAGTATTTCCGGGTTATTACAGCATATTTTAACTTCACATTAACGAGTCGAGTAAAGTCTGCATTTATAAATTAGTCTGAAGTCATCAGAGCTTTTTTGATATCTGTTGAATATTTTTAATTGTTTAACACTACAACAGTCTAAGAAATAATTGTATTATATATGTATATTAATTTATATAGTATACTAATTTGATTAATATTATTATTTTAATGTTTTGATTTTCGCATGTTATTGATATTATTGATTGGTTTATGACGATATGAGTGTACAATTAGATTGGGCAAATCAATATTGAATATAAAATCTTAATAGATACGTAAAAAACACAGCGTTATAAGAAATTGCAATTTGATATATAAACAAGTTAAAATAAGTTTTGAATTTGTACGTGAAACTAGAGGTATTAAGAGAAGAAGCCCTCTAAAATATAAAATTAGCTCCCAAATATGTCACACTATACTTATTATAAATAAAGAACTTGTAACTTGTAATAAACTAACTATGATAATCAAACATATTATCCAATATATTCTTTCAGCAAACATATTCAAACCAGTTAATTTGTTTTTTTTTATTTATAACATATATTTTCTGTACTGATGTCAAATGTAAATAATGAAACTTCTGAAAAAATAGATTTGGATTCAGCCACTCCAAATATAAGTTTATTGAGCTCCATGGTTGTCTTTAATCCATTATATTTATATATTATAATAATGTATGTAAACATAAATGCATTAAATGCATTAAATGCATTATTATTCATACATTTATAGATCAACGTAATTAACGTGCATTGCTTTTCTTATCTTTGTATAATTGAAACTTCGCAAGTTACACGTATACTGTATGGTACACCATCCTATGTTTACACGTCATATCAGTCCTATAGGTTCTCAATAGTTTTAGGACCCCGTGATATTTTTCCCACGAAATACGCCATCTTAAAAAATATAGATTTTAGATATATCCTCAATAAGACCTTACAGCGAAAAAATATTTTAAGTTAAAAATGTACTATAAGCAAATTGTTTGTATAGTTATAACTATAGATTACAGTCAAAATTTATAATTTTATTACATTTATAGAAATAATAAAAAAAATTGCTTTTCCCTATAAATTAAAAAGTTTTATTTTATAATAATTAAATAATTTAATAATTAGAATATGGAACATCGATGTATTCATTAAAATATAATGGTCTATAACTAGTTAGAATCATAATTAAAACTGGTTAATTATTAGATTATTAGTCGGTAAAATTAAAATGTATAGACATACGTATGTAAGTATACTGAATTTTTAGGGGACACCAAAATTTTAACTGCTTATGTCTTAGAATCCACACATTTTATATCCTGCACTGTTTGATGTTTACTATTATATAGATGTACATTGTACACACAACAATATGTTAAACACAATTGGTTAACCGCACGTGGTCAAATCATTAAATCATTATAATATAAATTATATGTAAACAAATACGTCACGATGGCTGCAGATAATTTTATCTCTTCTCAAACAAGTGATATCTAAAAATAAAGTCATATGCAAATTCTATATATTACGATTGTATGCCACTTTACTAGTAATGTTATGAAATTATCATAATTATTTATTAATATAATACATATTATATCACGCATAACCGTAGTAGAAGATCAACGTATATGGCGTATAAAAATTGAAGTCTATTTTATAATTGTTAAATTTTATAATTTATTTTAAAAATGTAATCAACTACCTATTGATTTTTATTTTATATAATTTGTTTAGATTAGCTTTATTTATGAAGTTAAAATGTAATCATTGACTTATTCAGCCTTGCATGTACGCATTGAGCAATATACAAGTATAGGTAGGTATAATATATTATTTACATAGATATAATCTAATAAATAGGATAACAATGACGACCATGACCAACGCAATATTCACCTTCAGATGGCTAATAAACTTATTTAATCTATATTTAGAGCAAACCTCGTCCAATCCAGTGAAATCCAGTGTTATAGCGCTAAGCAGATAACTGTATCGAAAGATGTTTTTAAATATTTATATAGGTACATGAAGTTCACAACTGTTATTATTTATGCTTTACTATAATAAACCGTACCAACCGGAATCATTTCATTATATGACAAGATCATTTTAATACACCTATATGCATTAATAAGTTAGTACATATTTTATACATAAATAATACATATAGGTACACTGTTTAGATATATAGTTACCTATATAATATGTTTATTTATGTTATCTTTGCAAACTAATATTTTGAATAATATACAATATTTGACACGCTCCGTACTCGGCAAAACTAACCAGCATCGTGACTAGACAAATTATTGCACGGTGGTTGCACACTTACGTCTACCCACAACAAAAAGTCCATTTGTCAAAACAACGCTTATCTTATTTTTGAAAAAGATGCAATCCTCTTGGGAACTAAAAACAAATTGTCTAAATCCGGTGACGTTGACGACAACGGGAGTGTTGTATAGATGACTGATGATTATTAGTGGAATAAATTTTCATGCAGTGCCATTATTTAGGATATGACAAATGCATTATTATATTGTACGCGGACTCGATATTTGCTACAACCGTCGAGTCCCAGAAAAACAGCAGCGAAGTTCTTAAATGTATAAAATCAATATTTCATTCTCATTTTTATAGATTTATTTCGAGAATTCTATCACGTTTGCATTTTTAAAATGTTTATCCCTTTTCATATTATATATATATACTACAACTTCTACAACCGTACAAATACAATATGTACTGATACTCTATACTAATAAAACAAACGTGAAAATATGTAATATATTAATTGACCAACCGTCAAGTGAGTAAAAAGTATAGTGACTAAAAATATACCTACGTAAAAAACGATTCCGATATAAATGACATTTTCACCCAAAAACGCGATTATATTAATATATTTTTTTTCAGACATTATTATAATATATAACTTGATACTTAACTTTAACAATTTTAATTAACAATTGCATCACGCAAATTTTCAAATTTTATATAACGGGAAAAAAAACTATTTTCAAGTTCATAATTTTACATGTACGTCCCTCGAGGTCCAAATATTGTCATCGTATCGTTGCAAATTGTAACAGTTTCTCGCGAACTCCTAGCGATAGTCAAAAAGAAACCTTATTGTATACATAATTGTAATGTACATGGATTAGGCTATACAATATTTGCTTTATTAATCGATGGTCGAATCAGTACAGTACGATGCAAACCAATTTACGCGCAAACTAATTGCTTCTCAAATAGTTCACAAACACAAGTGCTGAAATAATCCAAGTAAAAATCATACTGTTATGACCGCAGAATATCGTGTTAACGAATTACTGAATTATCCATATCCCGATTGTTCTCGATTGCAATATTTTTTTTAATACCTATATATGTATATATATATTATATTATATACGTACTGTAATTACTACATTATGCAAATCGCTACTGTTAGGTACGTACTTATTGATACTTGTGTGTAACGTATTTTTTTCCTCACCACATAGCCTAATGATTTTTTTTTTTAGCGATTTGATTTACTTTTATCAGTTAGACTTAAAAATAAAGCACTTAAAATATCACTAAAAAAAAAAGTTGTATGGTTAAATTTAAAATATATTTTTTATAAAGAAAGTACCTAGTATTTCACAGTTATCTGTTTAAAGTTTTTTTTTCCGATAACAATAATTAAGTACATTCAACCCAAGAAATTTAAATACCATAATTATTAGGTATTGAAAATATTATCATAGTCAAATGATACGACAACTTATACCTACTACATATTAATAATAATATTTTTTTAACGTAGAAAAAAGTTTTATCACAGTAAAATAGAATTTGTTGAGTTGAAAACATTTTTTTAATTAATGTTATATTTCAATTAATTAAAATATCTCAAAAGTAACTGACTAGGTTAAACGTTATAGAAACAAGAAATTTCAAATCTTATTTTTCAAACTTATTAATATTAGCATGGGTTAATAATAATTGTATTTCTTTTTCATATTGTTATTATTATAATTATTTTTTTTATTATTATTATTATCATTAAGTTCGTTATTAAAGAGCATTTAACTTTTTTAATATTACTTTAAATAACTTTATTGACATTACAAAGAAAATAAATCAAATTATTTGATTTCCTTATTTCGAATATTTTTACCTTATATGGCAGTTAATATTTTGATACAAATATATGTCTACAAAATGTCATCCTTACATTTATTGATTGATTAATGTAAAGGTAATGTTTACCTATGATTTTTGATTTGTTTGACAAGGGAACAAATATTATTCATAAGTTCATAACATTATTATTATTATCTTTTAAAAATGTATGATTATAATCGCTTAAAATACGTATTGGGATTTCAGTTTGCTCATAGAGTGGGCTTTTCTAATTCGTTTTTATTTTTTTTTTTTTTAATTAATTTGTTCAACTAAATTTAAATAGTGAGGTGGTGCATTAATATCTAACTAGTAACAGTGTCAATATCGTCGGTTCAAATTGCACCCACAGTAAAAGGTTTAATATTTAATATCTGGTTAATATTGCTCCATCCTCGTTAGGGACTAACATTACTCCATACATGTGTCATCTTGTAAAGGAAAGGTATTATAGTTATACTTCGTATACTATAATAGATCTAGATGTCTATCTATATCTTCAAAAATATAAAACGAATTGGATCCTTTTTGGTCTTCTCTGAAAAATATAACAAAATAAAATAAAATGATAGCTCACGTTGTATATAAGGGTAAAATATTACTTAACAATATCATAAAAATATTACACAAGTAGAAGAACAATTGTATGCGTCTTTTTATCAATGTATTGACACCGTTTGAGGTAATATTAACTCGTCCTCAATAATTAATACTTAACTGCGACTATAAAATATAATATGCGTCATATCTAATATATTATATATTATTATTAGTTAACATCGAATATACGTAACCTAACCTAACGATTGACTATGATATACAAGCCAAATTATGTAAGTATACTTTATTACACTTATAAATGCTTGTATACTGATGTATTTTATTTCAGCTGCAAAAAAACAAAATTAAAATCAATAAAAACGAAAACTTATAGTTGATTTTTATACACTAGACTTAAATTATTATAAATATAATATACTATGAAGTCGACGGATCTCATGATATTACGATATACTACAATACACCTTGTATAATACTAATCATTATGATTCGATTGGGATAACGAAGAGTATTTGAAAATTTTAAAACCAATTTTGTAAGCCTATTTATACTATACTATATTATAGTATACTTTTATAAACAAAAACATTATATCAATCCATAAAATAAGAATAACAATAATTTAAGATTGTCTAAGTAAAATTAAAATATTTTTAATAATTCCAAAAAATTATATCACAGCATATTCAGTCTTATACACAGTTTTAAAAGGAGGATTTTAATTGTCTCGTTATTTAACTATTTAATTACAATAATTAGTTTCTATTATGTAAATAACATTAATAAATTTAAAAGTGGACAAATATAGGTAACTAATCTATTGTACTCTGTGTACTTCGTCATTAGAATAAATGTCTCTATAACGCTTATGTAAAATTTAAATTAAATGATAAATTGTCGCATAAAAAAAATGCATCTAGCAAAAAAAAAATTACTGCTTATATTACTTAGAATATTTTATGATATACGAGTAATTTTTATAGTATTTATAGTTATAGTAATTTATTTTCCAATTTTTAAGTTTTTTAGCAGAACTTATCGATTTGTATCATTTAGTACAGGAAATAATTACTCTTGACTCTCCAAAATTAGAACCACCCTTGAAATTGAAGAATGAAATATTTTTTCCATTATAAAACGTGGATACATGCGCCAAAATAATAAATAATCATACAACATTGTAAAATCAAGATACTTATCGCTCAGCTCAGAATCTACAATTTTAGGTAACAGACAAAAAAAAAATAAAATTGAATTTATAATACAAGCTAAATAATGAAATTAGCCTGGTTGATTAAAAATATGATTCTGAAATTGACTAGATCTAACCGTTAGTATAATTTTAATTATTAGTTGTAATAGGAACCTTTTAGTGGAAATTAAGAAGCTTAAAAAAGATTGAAATTTTAACGATAATTTAATATAATTGAGTATCTGAATATGATAGGAATATTGCGATATGTTTACTTGGAATAGTATAATGTACAGATAGGAGAATAATATTCATGGTAAACTTTATAAATCGAGTAATAGGATATCTACGTAGGGTGAACACTGTGCATACAACAAAACTATAGTGTAAACGATCATATTGCAATAACGTCAATCACTGATTCAAAAAAAAAAAAACAAAAATGAAATCCATTATGCGTATAATGTATTTATGTGGGAACTGTGGATATTAAATAGTATAATATTCTACAGAGCCAGCAGCGATTCTGCACGGTTTTATCAATTATAATATTATTGATAACGTTGACGAAAACTCGATTGTAAGACGTTCATTGCTTTTTAAACGATAATTATTTCTATTACATGTATGAATAATATTACACAATAACGTCACAGCAGATTGGTCGACTCAATGTTGAAAAACTTCACGATACGTCGTCGTTTGGCAGTGTGCGCGACGTACGGAGAGAAACAAAATCGTTATTCTATCAGACGTTTTAGCGTTTAGAATAAAATACAGAAGACACGTCGTTCGAGCTTATTTATGTGTAGTGTAGAGACGTAGAGTACTTATACTACTACCTACGTTCCAGCACGCGAGCGCGTTTAAAAGCTATACCAACAATAAAGAATTCTTATTCAAATCCCAACGCAGGCACACGACATACCTATGTAGTATGAAAATACACAATCCGATATTAATGCGTGTTAAGTAACCTTCAAATAATGAATAAACACACATACACACATGAATAATATATGTATAATATATTATATGTAGTCACTTATGAGCGAACAAATAACTGATTTCAAAATTAAATTCACGATTCTATTTGTATATAAATCATAATATATAATATTGTATAAATGACTACTATTTTCATATTATAACATTGAGTATTTTCAAAACCTTTAACGGTAAGTAATATTATTATTATTATTATAATATATATTTTAGAAATCCGTTCGATTGGCACCGTCGGGGACACCACGCACTGAAGCCTACAACCGCGATCATTATTTTTAAAATATACTTATGACTAATGTCTATTTATTTCACTGTCAATATAGACAAACATTATAGTTAGCTTTATATGGGTTTCCTATAAAAAATAATCTTATTCTTTTTTCATAGACATAATGCAATTTATAATGTAAATAGAGTATAATATAGACGAGGATTGCAATAAAAGTCGTGAAACTATTTAATCAATTAACCGCATAAAATAAACGTTATATAAATTAAAATATAGAACTTAAACGAATTTTCAGTCGATCTGGATATTGATAAAATCTATAATAAAGCTAGAGCTTTAATAGTTGACAAAAATCCTTAATTTTTACATAGAAAGACTTCGAAAAATATAAAGATCGATATAAAGATCGATATATCATTTCTTACGTTAATATGAAATTACAATACAAGTCACAAGTGGGTAAACAATTGATTTCCTAGTGATCTATCATGCACCATTGCCCATTGGTGTACGCAGCAAAATTCATAACTATAATTTAGTTCGGTCGTTATCTATATACAATAATGACATTCTTTATTTAATTCAATTCCAAAAACTATTTGTATAAAAATGTATGGTTTCTAATTTTTATTTATTTTTAACATATTTAATTATTATATATATATGTATAGGTTTTGGACTGGATACAACATTTTTTTTCTAATCGATTTTGGGACGTAACGAAATTTATAATTAAATATAATTACGCTCAATGTTATCATTATTTAAAAAATTTAATTTTCGTTAGGTTATGATTACCGCTAATAACCGATGATTAATACGAGTATAATTACGTTACCATAGCAACTTTGCTGATATATTTTTTAAACGTAATTTTAAAAACATACAAAATATGATTTAATGATTTTCCGTACAATGGAGAAAATATCAAGTACCACGATAATTTTATTAAGATGGGTAACAAATAGAAATATTTAAATTATAGATAGTCTACAGATACGTCAACACTACAATAAGATATGATTTGTAGTTAAAATATTTTTTCTTCTTGAAATTGGCAATTTATATATACATAGCATAGAAGTGCAACAATTTCGAAACCTTATTAAATTATACTTCCTGTGGTACCAGTTTTAATGATTATTGTGATTACGTCGCGTCGACGACTACTGCACCTTATTTGTACTCATGAATTCTCGACCATGATATAATTGGCATGTACATTTTGATGGTTTTAAAGGCTGTAATCCGACAGATTTCGCAAGAAAGTACATGATAGGAGTAAACCAGATTTTTAGGATCACGTCTATTTTCCAGATTACTCTTTTTTTGAAAAGTAAAAATATGCAAAAAATATGAATCCATTAAAAACTATATGGTATAATAATTAAGAAGCATCATAAATTAACTTAATAATACACTTTATATATACTACGACTATACCAGTATATAAGCACTACATATATATATTACACATACTTATACAGAGCAAGCAGGCGTTATACTGTTAATTTATACGTCAGAAATAACAAAGAAACTACGATATATGATATAAATTGTAAAATCGAATGATCTGAATAATCCGGATTGCCACGCCTCCAAAATTTAAATTATATGATTTTTTTTCCTTGCGTCGCTAATATAGTTGTCTACAAACATAGAAGGCACTGCAATTAGACACGACTGAAATTTTGCACAAAACTCATTGTACACGTACCCACTACACATGGTTCACACAATATACCACCATTGTAGTATAATAATAATAATATATTAAACAACAACAAAATCAAAAATGACGCGCTAAACGTGTTTAATAATATGATATTATTAATATTATATTCGTACGCCACCACCTGCAACGTACCAACCGTGTATATATTATATACTAGACAATATATTTTTATACCACATATAATATAAATATTTATACATTAAAAACATTTTATATCTCGTGGTGCCCATACACGACGAATTAGTCTTCCCGTATATCCCTCAATAGTCTATATAGGTACTAGCGACGGGTAACGATGACTCGACGGGGATGGATGATTGATCGATCGTCCGGAGGCTGAACGCGCCGAGTCACGAGTCACGACGATCAAGACGCATGCACCTACCTTTAGTTACTAGATGGTACCTATATACGGTTATACCTATACATTTTTTATATATAAATGTATTATACGTATTTGTATGTATACTGTATGCACACCAACAGCCCAGATATATAATATGAAACTATAAGGTCGTCTGCGTGATAAAATGTACGACAGACAGAGAAAAAAGAGATAGGTCGTCGTCGGTGTTGTCGTCTTCGTAATATTCAGCAACTGCAGTTATCACTTGCTGATCAGCGAGTACGAGCTACAGCGCATATAAAAACAATATAACAACGACGAAACCGATCGCTGACCGATTGACGTCTCGTCCCGGCGGTGGTCGATCAGAACTTTAACTTTAATATCGTGAATTAAATTTACAAAATACATTTTGATAAAAGTTCAAGTTAGTAAAATTATCTAAAATTATCAGGTACAGTTTAAGTTTACGGAATAAATACTTAATAATTTAATTGAACTTATATAACATTTCAACAAATATTTACTATATTATGTTAGTTTTACACTTTTAAATATTCATAAAATGAACTACTAAACTACAAAAGGTTTATGTTATATTGTTAAATAGATATTATATTGAGATTATATTATATTCATTTTTAATAAGTGTTATAATTGATCAATGCGAAATGTAGTTAGGAAATTCACAAGGCAAAGAGAGCCAACAAGAACAATGTAATTTTATTATTATTAATTCATATCTCTAATACTCATCTAGTATATATATATAGTTATATCTCTATATTATATGTATGTCTACAACTCTTTTTATTTTTATAATTTAATGTATTATAACTTCTTTACAATCGGAAATTATTTTTCAACTAAAAATGGAGTAGATTTCTACTTAATATATATAATATGTTGTAGGCTATATAAAAAATTAGTCTTTTTGTGAGATAAAGTAGACTCTTTGTGATAGGTCTGCCCGTATGTACTTTTTGTTTATATTCTCCAAACATCCAGCTGTTTTCAGACAGACTAAAAGCAGTAAAGCCTTATAGAAACTACTTAATATTTCCAAACGGATGGCTGTTTTTTAAGTTTTTCATTTACACGTCAACTGCAATTAGACTTTATTGTTTAAAATAGTACAATTATTAATATTTTATAATTAATATAAAATACAATTTTATTACTTTTACAAAATATAGTTATTTATTGTAATTTGATAGGTTATGAAATTGTGTTGAAATAAGAAAACCAAAAATAAAATAATTATAGTATGTGAATCGTATCTTTCTATAGCTTTTTTTGTCCTTAAAAAGCTTTTTTATTCTATGCTCATATAACTACAAAAATGTATTAATTTTTTTTTCACAAGTGATGTCTAAAATAGGTAAAAAATCACCTTATTTCACCACACCAACCACTCTGCCTTCCACACGTTTAATTGTATCAAGTAATAATGATTCACTCATTATTTTCAAATTAATTACTTTAAATCAATATATACACATCATTAAGTTTTTGCAATACGCTAGGATGTACTCGTTTTTGATCGTTGTCGGTTCGTTTTGTACAACTACAATATTAATTGTTCGAGTCTATTAAAAACTAAAAAAAAAATCATTCTTGATGTTCGCGCAGGCGTTTTGGTATATCATTCTACAGTAGAAAAAACGTATTCCTGACTATTATATTATGTTGTTGTGGAATAGAACTCTTCTGACTTTATGGTTTTTCAAGAACAAGAAAACAAGTTTTTTTCATTTTCTTTTTTTATTTGGTATTTTAAATTTTGAAACCAGTTTCAATACACAACTGTAAGTTTTCTGGGTTTGATCGTGACAATAGATATATACGTACAAAGAACAAAGGAATTGTACCAGAGTGGATAAAATATCACATTTTGTACCACGCAAGAACGTGCGGTGTTTTATAATTTAACGCGTAAAGGAACATCGCTTACACATATATATATATATTATATATGTATATCTATTTACATTTGTTTTTCATAAAATAAGGTACATATTATTATTATGGGTTAACAATTTATTTTTCAAGCTAATTGGTTATATAATATTTTAATTTGAGTGCTTACGCAAAACCGTTTCAAACACTATTAAACTAATATTATTATAAATGAAATGCTTAATTAAATAAAGAAATTTATAGATAGACTAGATAGGTTATACTAAATACTATAATAAATATCTAGTTAATTAATCATTATTAAATGCATAACAATAATCAATAGAGTAGATATAGGTACCTATACAGTGGTACCAAATCTATAACCCAAGAGGGGCGACTGCTACCCTTTTTTTCAGTGAGTGAAGTCCACAGGTACCTTAAAAAACTATTTATATATAAGTTATAAAATAAATGTCTAATTATGTGTAGTAAGAATAAGGATAAATAACAACACTATTCGACAAATAACATACGCAGCATACTACTTGTTTCGAATAAGTTGACGAAGTACGTATAGTCAACATAAACATAAAAGATTTGGCGTAAAAGGTGGTGAGTAACAAAAAATAATCTTTCCCCCTCCCCTAATTTAATTTAAATTCAGCGCCACCGTACTTATGCATATTTCAAAAAAATTATATTCACTTTATTTAGATCACTTTTAATAAGCTTACACAATTTGATCGGCGTTTTAGTTGAAAAACATTTATTATATTACGACATTTGCATATAATATATAGCGTATTCCTACGAGTATATTAAAATAGTTTAATAAATACAATACATGCATCTAAAAAATCTCAAAAGTGTTACGTAATAATATAACATATAACCCATAATAAATTGTGTACGGAAATGTTATTTTATAAAATGTACAAAATTAAATCTGTTTCGTGTAAACATTTTATTATTCACAGAATAAATAATCTTTTTCTGAAGAGAGGATATTCACTTCACTAAAATAATAATTTTACTTAATATGGATGCAATGTGCTAATGTAACATTTTTTGTATTTATTTTGTTTATATATTATCCTCTTTATTTTGATTTTAATATTTTAAAAATTAAAAAAACAAGTTCCGTACATTAATTAAACTTTATGTTCAATATTTCTAAAAAGCACCTTTCATATTGTGTAACCGTGGGTACTGTCTCGCGAAATAAATCAAAAAATCAGGTGAATAGGTACAACAAAATTAGTATTATACAATATAAATATTATAATGTACATTTTTAGTGTATATTTGATTTAATCTCAATGATAAGTATTAAATTAATTGTTTTATGATTTTCTATGCGTGTATATTACGTGATATACTTTGAATTTAAAAATGTATATTATTGTATATATTTTTTTATAATAAAAAAACATTATTTAATATTTAAATTCAATCAATAACGAAAGAATATATAAAAATTGTATAATTATTATACCTAAACTATGGGAAGATAATAAATATAAAAACTATATCAAGAACTTTAAAAATGGTTTTTTCTACTCTGTTGAGATGTATTTAAATCCGTTGTTTTGACTTAATACCTATATATACATATATATATATATATATATATATATGCCTTATTCAAATATATTTAGATAGGTTTAAGAAACAACAATATCTAAATACCAAAACGATAGCAGTTGTATTATAAAACAAAATAAAAAAAACTAAGATAACAAAACAAAAAAGTATACGAAATCTGTACAATTTGTGTTTACAAAAAAATTAAAAATCTCCTTTTCTATGACCATAATCCACGTTGACATGAGCGTGTACAACAATCAACACGCTGTACGGGATCATTTAAATTATAATATGATAATAAAAGTGCTGTAAAAAAAAAAATCTCTCCGGGTCCACGCCACAGAGAACGATAGAGGCTGCTGCAACATACGTTGAGACTCGAGACCAGCTGTTGTTTTTCTATCGTACGCCGAGTACATAATACTACCATTGTTATTGAGAATTATTTTTCTATTATTATTATTATTACTATCGTCGTCGAAGCCTTGACACCGGTTATCTTTTAATTAGCCTCCGCAATGTTATAACCGGTTACAAGACAAAAGCCTATTATTTTCTATTATTTTACGAACGTGTTTATTAATATCTAATAATAATAATAATAATCATTAGGTATTATGATCTGCCGACTACCAATCTACCGGCTTCCGGTAAGTTTACCATGCGGCATCCATGACTTGAGTACCTAGACGAATAGCCTTACGATAAAAGCTTGACGCAACGATGAGTTTAAATATGTGATATGGTAGTAAGGGTCAAAACAAAGAAAATCACATATATTTTAATCAGGATTTGATTATTTACAGGATTGAACTAAAATTTTTTCTAAGTCTCACGAATGAAACGTATTAAAAACGAATATTATTATAATATTAAGAGATATATTATTTGAAACACATGTAATAAATATTATCTCTGATAAATACTTAATATTTTTTTATTTTTTAAATGTTAAGTTTTAACCTAAATAACTGATATTTTATAATTTTCTGTTTTTAATGGTTAACATCAAAATATTAAATTTCGATTAAACATGGATAGGTTTTAATGTTTTGTTTATACCAGGATACATTTTAGAATACCTGCCTTGATTAAAGATAATTTATGCGCACACATACGAATATATTATACATTGGGTACATTTTAAATGCTTATATCTACTATAATTCTACATAAAAGGTACATAGTATATCATTTATATATAATTTATATAAGTTTCGGCTGATGTTTACGGAAATCACTGACCGAAATAAACTATAATATTACAATATGTCTCTTATTGTTACGCAACGACTATGGCAATAACCATAGTAACCACCACCACCGTTACTACCGCACTACCTTATCACAGAAATCCTCCTTATATTGTCTGATCAACCAACGTACCCACTGTCTTTTGATCCGGAACAATGAACTCTGCGCTATCAGTTAACCCCGCACCGGCGATCATCAATAACCAATTTCTATTTTATCATCCATCCATATATAAATATATAATATAGTAATATTGTGGAGTTCTTACTATCTGCCCGTCCATACCCTACGTAATGGTCGTCCTAGAACCTAGAGAAATTTCGCCCTCCGTTCTAATGATCGTTTTCCTAAAAAATGTTTTAACCGTCACATGAAATTTTAAATTTCTGTAGGTATTAAAATTTTAAACTAAATACTATTATAATGACAACTACACATAGCATTCGTTGCCTTATTTTATAAATATTTTCTTACAAACAAGTTAAATCTATTAATATATATATATATATATATATTTAAACAAAAACTTTTATGGCTAGTACAATTATTTATAAGCAATAAAATTAAAAAATATTTTATGTAAGACTATGTGTTATAATATACCTACTCGTATATATGAATGAAGGATAAATATCATATTATTAATTATTATACGAATGCTGAGCATACTCTTGTACAATGTTTACATTGTTGATTTAACAATATTATTATTAAAATCATTACTAATTAGTATACAATATAATAATACAATATAAATTTATACATAGGCTATACAGTATTGTAGTATATAAATAAGTCATATAAATTATTATATTAATAAAAGTTTATACATTATTTTTATTATGTACGATAATATAAGTTAAAATAAAAATGTATTTAATGAAAATATTTCCAAACATAAAATATATAAAACTCACCATTCTATATCACTACAAAAATTGTTATCATTTAACTTACTATTTAACTGACATTAATTTTAAAAACTATTTTTTTGTTTATGATGTTTTAAAAAAAAATAATATACTTATTCCCATTCATTAAATTTCAAACGTTTGTTTTAAAAAAGTTTAATTTTTAGGCGACAAAAGTAGGTATATTATCAGTATATTTTTGGTATATAGTTTATTTGAATAATGATATTAGTTTTTAAACAACACATTGGTGTGTACAAATGCATACAACTACCCACCAATATTCCATCCATATATTTGGGTTCATAAGTCATATAACATTATAATATTCTGAGTTATATTTGGATGAATCATTGTTCCCGATGTATTTGAACAAAATAATACGTTTTTATGTACGTATACCACCCTATTAATTTCTATAATAAAGTTATATTATAATATAAAAGTTGTATCTGTGTAAATCTACACAACACACACGAATACACTATACTTCAGCATGCTGGGCCTCTAAATGAAAACAATTATCATGCCATTATCATATTTTTCGACAGAATATTGACAATCTATGATGGAGTATGAAACATATAGGCGATTTTTACAGCAATACTAAAATTATAATACTACTCATATTACACTCAGATATTTTTGTATAATATGAAACCAGAAACGTTGATCAACACGATAAAAATATTAAAACATAATGATAAGTAGAGGGTGGACTATGATATATTTTTTTCATATGAGAAAGAAAACTTTACTGGAGTGATTTTTCGGGTAAAGAGTAAAGTTTTCTGGTCTAATTCCATGAGTATAGAACAGTGATAATTATAGACGACGACATTCAAGTATGAAAAACTAGGGATATCGCTCTACTATATAATACCTACATTTCAGGTGTACCTCGTCATTGAGACTGATTATACTGTATAGTATATTATATTATGTTAAATTCTAATTTTACGATATCTATTCCTTGGATTATTTTATAATTAATTTATTATTAAATTATGAAAAATTAATTTTTTTGTTACTAGCATAGAAATAATATATTTCATACACTCATTAATAAGATGTATCATTTTCTCAACATTTTAAGCCTTTAATCTAGAATTTTAATTGTACCTAATCACTGACTAACCAGTAACCATATTATATAATATATATATAGGTATAAGTAATGCACGACAGTAGAACCACTATTTTAATATAGTGAAATAGGAATGACTTCCGATTGAAGGAAAAACGAAGCAATAATAATATTATTCAAATGTATATAATTATTATACAAATTAATAAGAAAAAACAGTCCTTATAAAGGTCAATCGAGTTCGGTATTTTTGATTCGATCACATAAACAACGTTTAACATAATATTATTATTATGCTAGATTATGCGTATAATATATTTATTTATAAGCTATTTGTAATTTGTATACATACAGTCGGAAGCATGGAGCTAGTTTGGAAAATAAGATTGTCCATGTGTTTTATGATATCTGTGTTTCACGTATTCTGAGATGGTGGGTGGAGGCACCGGGGTCATCCTCCCTCCATATGCTGTATATATTGTTAATTATGCTAACATCGTAATATGAATTATAAAACTAATAGGTAAATATTTAATAATAAAAACTAAAGAAACACGTATCAGGAAAAGTGATGTTTGGATTTAAAAATAAAGTAATTTTAGTGACTGTATGTCTATATATTATGATAACTAATTGTATTAATTTTAATTCAAACTTATGATTCCTATTTTTAAAATTTTAATTTATGTAATTTAATATAATATTTAAAATTAATGTATTTTATTTTATTCATTATTTCAGTATTGTTTGAAATTAAAATAGCGATCATTTAAGTGTATAACCTTGTAGGTATAAGCCTAGGTATTTATCTGCATTATTTATTCAATTACATTCATACTATGACCATTGGATGGATTATTTACAATTTTCACTAAAGATATTAAAATATATTCTATTAAAAATTATTTTATTGAAAGAAAAAAGTAGCTATTTAGTTTTGAAATTGCTTGACGAGATGTAAGGAATGTGTAGACTAGTAAGAGTTGAATTTTAGAATAGATAAAAATAAGAACTCTACAGTGTTTTACACTTCTGAACTTTATCCTTTTAAATAATTTAAAATTAAAAAAAAAAATAAAAAAAAAATAGAAGCTTAATTCGAGTTTTGAATTATATTTTTTGTTAGGGGTTGGGGTCATAGTTTTGTGTACTTAATTTATAGGTGACAAATTTGCGGGTTATCTAATATCCACGTCGATTTTACTTTAAGTCTTAAAAATCTATAATTAATAATTATATTTACATTAATACTTTATACAAATTAAAAGTGAATTGTTGAGTTTAAAAGACAAAATTGTTGTTTATTTTTTCAATAGACAATAATCCACAATACACAAATAAGAACGTATAATGCCAAATATCATGCATTCAATACAATGCATTACACAGTACAAACATAATACATATATTATAGAGAACCAAATTTTCATAAACTGCAATGGTTGTCACAACTCATAATCAACATCGGCGTTCAGTGGTTACACATTGATCATTGACGGAACATAATTTGATCCATATAAATTGAAAAAAAAATAATTAGGTATTTAGCATATTTGTTTGGCATGTGCGTGAGTAACAAAAAAAGTTTTATATTATATTCTCAATTAAGTATGGATATTATTTAAAACCTACACATTCATTTAACATAAAAAATAAAAACAATAGTAAGTATATTATGGTATATTATAATATTATGATTTAGTTATATATATATATATATATATATATATATATATATATATATATATATATATATACTAATAAATAACATCGTTGAAAAATTATAGCACGTACACATGCGAGACCGGTTCGCACTGAAATTTATATAATATATTTATGCACGTATAAATTAATATACATGAAATATCTATAATATAATAATATGTACATTGCTGCTGCAGTAACACAACAATATTATTAATTTAAATATATTCAATTTTCGCCTAGTCAAGGCTGTCGCCCGTGGGTATTATTATACACCCATTGTTTGCATCGTCTTTATCAAGATTTCATTTACAATAATATATCGTTCTTATATGATTTTTGCCATTTAATGCATAATATTATTTTATAGTATTTAGTCATAGCAAAACAGCATAATAACACTAGATGAATGTTGTTATCCTTATCCAATTTTATCACTATCAGCATTGATTAATTTATTAAGCAATTTTTAGTTATATATTTAATTCGTATATATTACATTTTATTCTCCATACCACATAAGAATGTCTCATTACGAATAATACTGTCCTCATAAGTTTATAACTCGGCCTTTAAAGTATATTAACTTAAAATATCAATATTAATATCACCTATATGATTATATTTATTCTTCACAAAATGTATTTCAAATTATTTTAAAAACACAAAGAATTATAATAATAATACTAATAATTTATTTACAGAATAAAATTCCAATTTCAAACATATAACAATAATTAACTTATTATTTTTAGTATACATAATAAAAACCAAAACTATGTATCACTATTCATTTTTGAATTATTAAGATTGATATTCTCCAATGTGGCATTAGTTATCCAAGATCATATTTTAAAGATACTTAAAGTTAAAAAAAAAATACTGTGAAACGTCTTGTATAAGTATTATGCGTCCGAAGCAACGATAATATACAATCTGGATCTAGATTACCTATATACATATATTAAAATAGTTGTATCCTAGTACCCGAAAGGTGTTTAATGAAAAAAAAAAAACGATTATACTATTCAGTAGGTTAAATCTTGTTATACATAGGTATCTATCACGAGTGAGGTTGTAATAGGTACTTACAACAAGTACAACGACTACTACACATCATTACCGCGCACATAATAAAAACATCACGATAATATTATATTCGTGTATTATATAATATGTAACACAACCGCTTAATAACTAGAAATAGTATGTACGTGAATGCTGCAATGAAGCGCAGCAATAGGTGAGCGATGATATGCTTTCAAATGTGATATACATGTCATTTTGGCATAAGATATCGGCCGAACACTGGAAATGTTCAGGGATATTTATGGACGATTACAGACTTTCATGCAGGTGATCTCAATAGCAGTAGTAAACAGTAGTAATAGTAGTTGTAGTAGTAGTAATAGTAGTAGTAGTAGTAGTATCAGTAGTAAGGGATGGACGAGTCGACGTGAATAGTTATGAAGGTCGATATAAAATTTTAATTATTTTACGTCACTGTAATTTGATTACGTTGAAGACTCGGGAGTGATGCCATTTCAAATATGATAATAATTCAGATAACCTGTACTATAAAAACGAGATAAAAAAAATATTCTGTTGATCGACAAAAAACACCGCCTGGTGCTTGAATTTTCCTAATTAATTATAAATATTACGTATTATACAGTGCATCATCATATTCCTATAATAATAATATAATAATAACTAATAATTATAATATCCGAGCTGTCCATGTTTTCGAAATGGTTATGTAAATATCTGAATGCACCTACAAATGAGAAGAAACTATTTAAAATTTACGTACACTAATAATATATAATAAAATAAGTAAGTATACTAGTCGGGTGACGAAAACATGTTTTTTGTTTTTCAGTATAAGCATATGTATGTACCCTAAAATATAATGACAATGGTAAACAAATAAATAACAACAACATGACGTATATAATATAATAAGTATACTTACAATTATTATTATTATTATTATTATTTGAGCAACGTGAAAGGGAATAAACACGCGTACCTACACACGAAAATAATTGGCCGTAAAACGATTTCAACCGCCAGAAAATTGTAATCATGAAGAAATGATCGAGTGGTATAAACATTTTTGTAATCTCGTTCGAAAAAAATAAAACAAACTATAACACAAATCAAAATCGTACCTGTGTTAGTCACAAGGCTGCAGGGCATTAACGAGTTAATATTTTAAGTTAATTTTAAATGTTTGACCTTAGAGTGGTTACGAATTACGTTTGATTTTTATTAACTTGACGTTAATAAAAATATAATATATTTAAAATTATTAAATATATACTTTATACACCAAGTATATTGTCATTTCAATCCCAAGTTATTCATAAGTAAATTCAGATAATTTAAGTTGACTTCCGCCTCCAGGCAAAACTGTCACCTGAAAATCGGACATTAATCTATAATACGCCATTGCCAGTCTATAGAAAAGTCTATAGAAATCACACCTAAAATTAACTAACCAGGTATAGCTAAGTAACTGGGAAGACGGCAGAGTAAAAATTATTCATTGGCTTATTTAATCTAGCCTATACATTAATGTGTCATAATAATAATATTACCATAAATAAGACTATAGAAAGTATTCTTTTCATTGGTAAATAATATTATTGATATAATAATTTTTCTACTATAAAATATAAATTGAAACTTAAAATTGAAAAATTAAATAAAAAAAATTAATCAAAAACGTTTAATAATGATATTTAAAATGTCTACAGAAAATAAAATAATTTATTTATATTAAAAAAAATTAAAGTATAGTATATTATATAGTATAATATTTACATAATAATAATTAGTCTATACAATAATGTTACTGTTTATTGTGCAATCTGTTAAGAAATTAATACACACAACTCTAGAACAGCATAAGAGAAAAGTGTATAAGGTGATTATAATTTATAGCACGTAGGTAAATAAACTAGAAACCTTATAATTTATAAAAATATATATTAATATATAAATATTATTTTATAATAATAAAATACGTTAACATTTTTTTTAAATTGTATATATATATATATTCGGCACGCGTAATCTAAATCACAAAAATAAATTAGCATATCGTTATTTGGAAAAAAAAAAGAAACAATGTAGTTCATCAATTAATCTCCTCCTCTACGCATCCGTCACCACAATCGAACGCACTGTCACAAACCACAGTCTCCTCGGCTCCCATTTTCATAATAATAAACACAATATTATATTAATTTAACATTAACCGTGACCATGGCCTACTTGTGATACACGCATATTAAACATGATATAAAGGTATAAACATGTTTATAGTGTAGCTAATATATTATTACAGGACGCGCTGTCGTCGACACTTCTGTAACGGATATATAAGAATATTGTTATTGAATATATAATATCATGATTTAAATAAAGTATATTGTAATTTTTAAGTACGCCAATATACATGAATCCTGGACTTCATTTATTTTTCAGCGGAGAGGGTGGTAAAGGTTCCACCACATAAGGATAAAGACCATATTATTAAAAAATACGTTTTTGTAGAAACATAAAACGGGACAAATTCCCTTTTTTATCCCGCATCAGACACGGGCTAAACCTGAACTAGTTCTCGTAGTGTACTAAACAATAGTATCAATGGTACTCGTTTGAATTTGTGATGTATTCCACTACTTTCCCATTTTAACATACCTAGGAGTTAAGTAGACATTATGGTTAAAATTGTGTGTTAGTGATCATTGTAGCAGAAGCCAGCCATTACGGTCATTATTTATATAAAAAAAATAATATTTTTAAATAATAATAAATAAGTTGAATTTAAAGTTTAAGGTTGTTGAAATAACAATTTGAAGCAAATTATTTTCAAATATTTTAATTATGTAAATAGTCCGTTAACATTATACATCATTCAATGTTTCTGCAAGTATGATTTTATATTGCAAAAATTTTAAATTTTAACTATTTGTGTTAATATGCGTTTAGTAACAGAGTGAACAAAAACGGGGACCAATAATGAAACTCACTCTAATTAAATGCCCAGTTTTTATGAATTTCGACTGACTGCAAGTATACAACAGCGATAAATAGATACAGAACTTTCAGAACTTAAATTTATCCGTTTACGTCAAATCACTCGAAGCTTATGTTTCGATGATCCTCTTGAAATTCTCAACTAGAATACCAAACGTAAACTGATCAGTGGAATGGATATTCTCTTTTGAAATAGAAAATATAAATTTGATATTTAATGACAATATTATTTTATTTCAAATATATAAGAATGTACGAGTTATGAACAATTTATTATATTCTATGGCATAAAAACATTTTGTAAAACTATATATTTATACATATTTATCTATAAAATATACTTTTTACAGAGAAAAACACGTAAATGTAAGTATAGGTTAATTACCAAAGGGGCTTTATAAAAAATTAGTGTATAAATATAGCCGCAATCACTGTTTTTAAAATTCAGGTTCAAAAATATTTTAAATGCCCTTGTTCTGTAGACATATTATGTATATGGATAGAGTCAGGTTTAAAATGTTTATTGAATACTAGCCTTTTTTTAAGTCGACAACTTTTGTTTTATTTCCATAACATATTATATATATATATATATATATTATACAAGTTTTAACTATGTAATTTTACCTTTAAGATTATATTTCAAGTCACTGTGCGCCAATGAGTTGTGGATCGTATATTTTTGAAATCGTATATGGAACTAAAGTCTACAGTCGGTCGTATTTAAGGAGAACAACATAGGCAAATTTATATGACGGTAAATTGGTAGCTTGTCAGAGTTTAACAATTTAATGAGTTTAAGCAAATCTAACCTAAAAATGTCTACTTCATATTATTATTATGATCGCTGTTTTCAAGTCACTCAAAAGGATTTTATGTAAGACAATATCGCCCAAAAAACTGTATTGAATTATTGATATGAATTTTAGTACTTTGAAAACTATTATAATAAAAACAACAATAAAAATATAATATACGATTTTTTTCTTTCCTTTAAAGATTAAGCCGAAAAAACAAATATTAGAATTCACTACATAGTCGACTAGCTTATGAATCAAAATCCGTTTTCAAAATTAAAATCCTTCTAATCAAAATTTTATAGTTTTTCATAAGATCAGTCAATAAATATAATATATATATATTTGCATAACGAGAGCAGTCCCATTTGATAGCTACACGAAATCAAAGCAATTAAGTTTACCATACGGTGATCAACATATGGAAACCGGTATCATGAGTATGCAAAGAAATAGCAAGCTTTTGGCGTTTTTAGCGAAGGTACAGATACTTTGATATATCATTGGTCGATATACCCAATCGCGTAATGTATACGTATGTCGTCCCGCATTTTTATTCTACACTTTACTAGACCGGTCATACAGACGTAGAATCCTTCGTTTAAAATTATTGGTGTTATGTAACACTATAATTATTGCTATATGTTGTGTGCCTACATGAATTCTGTAAGTCATACCTATCCACATCATGTCTGCAAGACGAATCAAACCATATGACGGACGCGAGGAAATGGCTAGCGATGACTGTGTTTTCTTCGGACCGTCAGACTGACTAACAGACGACGCATTGATCGTCTTGATTTTAACTTTAACCACTCAAGAGTATACCGTAAATAGGAGTTCACCGAATTCATACCACGGCCAATTCGACCACAATCCATGTGAATGACATTACTCGATAGCTGCAGGTAATCGCGATATTTTATATTTCTCAGCCTTAAAGGACAACTTACGGTAGGTGATGATCACTAACCGTTATTCTCGACAAACGACGCGCATTACACTTCTCGATGATTCTTTAGCAGTAGCCGACCAATGGAAACTGTTATATTGCAGATATATTCGATATTCTCACAAGCTGGAACCGTCGTCAGTTAAGCCGGGTTCACTGCTTTAGACTTTTTGTTACATTGTTGTAATATGTCATAATGTGCTCATATTTTGTTTCTTTGCAGACTTTTTTGAGACAGTGAAAAACAATTAATATCTCTAAAAAAATGTAATCTTTCTAATTTTTCAGTAGCTTTAGTAAATTTTTAAAATGTGTCAATTTTATGATTATTACCTTCTTTGTAGTTCGTATATTATAGTATTATACAATGTAGCGTTAACTTGACTAGAATACCAATGCAAGTAGATACGTATTTTATTTTATTTAGATAATGTAACTTCTAAAATTTGTGAAATTTATATTTGTTATTTATTATTTAATCATTATGTTTAATAAAATACCTATCATAGGTTACACAAAACAATTGTAAACATTTAATTGAAAAACCAATTACAAATTATTAATCAGCTATGTATATATTTGTATATGCTTATATAGGTACTTTAGTCACGTATTAATTATTATTTCTATCAATCTATTATTAGTGAATTCAAAGGTTCAAATTTGTTTTTAGGCAAACAAATTCAAGGTCAATGTCACCGAGTAAAAATGAACAACGGTTCCAGACTCTATATAAATCAGTCGCTGAGAATACGTATTTTGATCTTATTTACTTCAAATATATTTTTAAACATTAGTTCCATACATAAAATCGCAGCTGTCTAGATATTAAACCGGTGGCATACATGCCGCTGCCACCGACACGTTATATTATCGTCAAAGTCATCTAAGTTGATACAAAATAAATTATTATAGACCACCCTACTAAAATATTATTCTATTCCACGCTCTTGTCTTATATAGAAGCAGCCAAGTATAAAATACAAAACATTACATGCACGATATTATATAGAGTTTTTGATTTTTTCAGTGTTTTAAGAAATTGGTATTTAATAAATTCAAACAAACGGACGAATGACGAAATATATTTACTTAGAACATGTGCATATTATGTTCACTATTTACATTAAAACAAGGGTGGAAGTAAAAATAAAGATAAGGGGAGGTAACTACACACAAAATAGTATGCATCTGTAAGTCGTTTAAATATTGATTAAATACTTATAGTTTTAAAAAGTGACGAACCGTATTATACATGAATATAATACCTATAAAAAATAGTAGGTTTGTTTTTATAATTATAACATAAAAAAGATGCCATTTGTTACAGTAAAAATATCATAGATAACTTACACTACAAAAAGCATGAATTAAAAGAACTTTTTTGTAATTTTTTTCCTCCAACTTTTTAGTAACTATAAATACCTTGCACTGTCTAAAAATATCATAGATACGTAAAAGTATTAATAAATTATACTATCAGTCTATTTATCTAAATACATTTTGGTTTTAATTGACTATTAATGTTTGTTTTTTCAAACTGTATAAGCACCAAGGCTTGGAAAATTAATTTAATCCACGTTTAAACTCTATTGAAATAAAACAATTAATAAAATGTGTTAAAAGTATTCTAATAATTCCTTATATTTTCATAATCAGCTAAGTCTAAAGATGATTAAAAAAAAATAAATAACTTATTCATTTAAGTAGAGTTTAATTTTATTTCTTTGTAGATTATTTTGTTTATTATGTGGTATAATGGTACACAGTTTCATAAGCAATAGATTTTTCAAGATTATATTTTAAAATATATTCGATTAATTACTTACATTGAGCTGAGATAGTTCGATTAAAAATCAACTCGCCGCGTGTATACGAAATTAAATCTAGTTAGTAAAAGTATAAAAATCATAAATTCTAAAAATACAAATCAACTTAAATCTGGCAAATATTGTATCATACTTATATTGTATATTATCATTGATTCGCTTCACCTCAATGGTCGAAAAACGTTTTTGTGTATTGTATATAATATACCTACAACCTACCTACAGAATGGTAACCTCCATTTTTATGTATATCGACGAAATATAAAACGACAATGTGCTTATATTATAACAACAATACAACGCGTTTATTGGGACGACGATATCGGATCTGTATAAATATATTGAATGTATACCAGGGAAATCGAAACGTTAACCGTGTCCATGACGATGTGTATAAAGATGTTGCATCAGCCGTTTTACCGTCTCCGTGTTCCACAAAACTCCGTTCACCGCGTACTTATAAATTATAAAGTGTTTACAATAATTATGTATTATTATAATACGTTTTACACTCCACGAAACTGTTTTAGACTAAATTATATTATTATATTGATTATTATTATTATTTTATTTGAGTACATTTCATGCACATATATACGAATTCGAGTAATAAATATTAAAAAAATCGTTCATGTTAAGTATTACTATATGATTACAATATGATAATGCACCACAAGACGCGTAAAAATGAAAAATTAATTTAAAAAAAAAGTTTATGTAACACAATGACGTATTAGTTGAGATAGTAGACTTCCCCTTCCATCACAGTTATTGTAATTCCAAATTAGATTTCTTAATTTTTTCTTAATTTTATAGACTGTAAATTTTTAACAAAAAAATTTAAAAATAAAAATACGATATGTAAAAGTATAATATAAGTAGTAAAACTACTTAAACATAATGATATAATATAATATTATAATGATCACATTATTCATTTACAGTGTGACCGTTTTCCTTTAATAATAATAGATTTATCTAGTACTAATTTTCAAAAATTAACATACATTTAAGGTTATTATTTTATTAAATAAACCTAAAAATTTCAAAAATCAGAAATTGAATATATCCGTTAATCATCATTAAAAGAAAAAAAATTGAATTGTCCGTGTTTCAATGAATCTTACACAGTTGTATACGTACAAGTATGGCCATTATTAAATTTATTATAACATAATATTTTATTTATTATTCTTTAATATTGTAATATTTTGCAGAGTAGATATATAGGTACGCTTTTAAATTTAATTTTTTTTATGTGGGTATAAAGAAAAAAAATAATGAATGATGATATCAATGTCGTATAAACGTGCACCGAAACTTTGGTCCAAACTTCAAATAAAAAACAATTAAATTGTGTAAAGACTATAAAGAATGTATTGAGTTAATAACTTTCACCTCCTTTGGCAAATATGATTTGAAGATTATAGTGTCTATGCTTGTTATTGACAATTGCAATGTATAAGTCAAGTGTAATATGTTATTGTCATGCTCATTTTAACAATCACTATGTTTATACCACGAGTTTATTTACCAATACACCTCATATGAATACATGATATAATGATATGTTACATAATGTTTACGTTTAAAATTAAAATCTTTATCATAAATCTCCGCTTTAAAAATGATACAATTATTATCATTGACTATTAAATTATTCCCGTCGAGGATTCAATTCGACAACATGAAACTCATATTGGATAGAGATACTCATATACTAAACAATATATACATATATATCCACAACGTATACCTGTATTGAAAAATGAAAGCGTGTATTATGTTATTATGGTTGATGCGATTTAACACGGATTTGCGTCATATTTTGTTTTGTACGAGAATTTCACTCATTTAGCAAAACAAAATTATAAATATAATATTATATATAATTAATTGATAAATAACAGCGTATATATTATTCGTAATAGGTACACTACACGAACACGCGTCATTTACATCATTTTATATAAATGATAATAAAATATGAGTAATATGTAAATTCAATTTTAGTTTAGCCGATTCTACGTTTTCGACCTTTAAAAATTGCACTACACTATGTACACGGCGTGGGCAATGTTTGCGAATAAAATATATGTTAAAAAGTTTTTTTTACGACGAAATATACATATATGATATGTATTATGATATTATTATTATATCGATACGAGGTCAATCGGTTATATATATATATATATAATCTAGTTCCGAAGGTATTTGAGATTTGAGTAGGTACCAACAACTAATATTGGTATTCAAACGCTACTCTGCTTTAAAAATTATATAGTTAATATCTACACCATTACACCATAAGCTCGAAATATTCGTCTAATATTTTCTTTAGAAAAATTAGCAAAACTAAGATTGTATTTGATTAAAAATGTCAATCGTATATAATTAATGCATTTTAATTTCATAAGAAATATTATATACCTAAAATTAATACTATTACATTAAAATAATATCAACAGCTTACCAACAAACACAAAATGTTTTACATTAATTATAAACGCATACTTAATAGTCTATATTATTGTATTGTACTGAAATTTATTGTAGACATTTAGGTGTAGTTAGGTTCCTGGCATTTAAAATTTCAGAAATTTTCAAATACATAGAACATGAATATACGAATATATATATATATGAATACTGATGTTAACAATAATAAATTACGTTGTGGCAAAGTCGGAAATATATGCGATAACTATTAATTAACCATAAGTGGTATCAAAATTGTGGCAGACATAACATAGATATAGGTATATAACTTACAAGTAATATAATGTGTAAGATTTACCGAAATAATTACTATATATGTATTATACTGCAAGTACTAGAATGGTCGTATGGTGTCAAAAGCGGCAAATAGATGAGTAATTTTTTAATACCTGTATATTTAGTGAAAATACCTAACCACCAATTCTAATAATTATTAAATTATAATTTATTTGTAACCCTAAATTATAATCGATAGTGAATGAAGTACGTTTACTGCGACCATCATATCACACCGACGTGATACGATACGGGGCATGAAAATATATACCTACCTATGATATTATTCAATTATAATATAGCCACAAAGTCTAAAAATATATAAATTAATAGAATATTCTGTATTATAATAAATAACTATAAAAGTATGTATAGGTAAATCCACGACCAGCATATTATTATTATTATTATTATTATTTAACATTATAATTATAATACATTAAACTCGAGGAAATAATTACAATAATATTATGTTTAACCTCTTTGACCCAGTCAATTATTTTTACGTTAGTAGAGAGTTAATCATTCTCTTATTTAATTTTTATTTGTGAACATTTTTTTTATGTACAATAAGTACTGTTTCTTTATCGATTATCAAATTTTAGAAATCGACATAATATAATATAATACCATTTAATAACATAATTTATTGAAATGAAAATTTATTATACCTGTATCAGCATTTAATGTAGTGTAAACATTTAAATATAAAATACTTAACTACTAATTTATTATGGATATATAAATAAACATATTAAGAGAGACATGATTAAAAATGTTGGTTTTCGTTTGAAAAGTGTAAAATTTATGAGACAAAAAATTGTTTGAAGAATGTAACGTTACATAAGTCATACATAAAATTTAAATAAATATAAATAGCGATAACTTATTAAACAGTTCAGGTGTGTAAATTATATTAAATTATAATGTGTATTAATATTAATGTTTCGGTTGATAACAATAATTAATCGTTTCAAGCAATAATGATAAATATATGTAGTATTATATAGATCTTTGCGGCAAAGATAAACTCGATGACTCACACAAGTCGGCAAATAAAAAAAAAAACAATGTTTTTTTTATCCAAACGTGTGCAAAATATCCTAGAAAAAGTCTTCTATGCGTACATAACAATGATAATCGGTTACCTATTGAATGCAGACGTTATTGGAACGTCTTAATAAAAAAAAACGCTTATATAATTTATCAGTCATCACTGTTCAATATTATATTAAAAAAAAATCTCAGGGAAGTTCCATAAAAATATCATATGTATATAACATCGGATTTGTCACTACTTTTGCATAAAATTAATATCAACAGAATCGCTTTTGATCAAATTGTATAACGTTATATTTATGTTGCTGAAAATAATTATGTTGTCCTCAACAACACATCAATAACATCGTATAACTATATTATTTTATGTTATATCGAAACCACGACCGTTAGAAATTGAAACTGTTAATGAATTTGGAAACCTAAAATCCGTATGATATTTATGCGACTATTTAAAAACAATACAAGGTTATTTTTTAATAATTTAAAATAATATCATACGAGACATATTTTTTTATATCAACGACAAGGTTATATGCTATTAATTTTATTATAAAGTGTATTAATGTTTATCATAATATTATACAATTGTTGAATTATATTCCGAATTCGCCATTTTTTAATCAAGGGTTCAAAATAATTATAGTTATATTTAAATAATGAGGTGAATACTCTGTGAATATGTATATATATAATAAAAATAAGAACCTGAAATTTAAAAACAAATTTAAATAGGTATATTATTGATCTGGTTAATAAATGGAAATACATAATAGTATGTTTTGTGGTTTTATTTTGGCAAGCGTATCATTTCAGTTTTTTTAATTGTCGTTGGCAAAATGTTTGCAGTTCGTTTTAAAATCAGTACTAGACGTCCAGGTAATGATAAACTTGATACGGTTATAACACCTGTACAGGTCCTGAAGCATAATCAACTAGGAGTGCAATTTTTATACTTACTTTTTCTTTTAGATATTTTGACGAAAATTGTCAGTTCTAGCGATTTCTTGTTTTCACTATTTATCTAACGATTAGGACTATTAGTTTGTGCCTCGTGGTTGTAATTATTGTACAAATGACAACATTGGGCAATTTACAAATTATATTTTTATTATTATTTGCTCTTTATATTATATATTAGGTAACATTATCATTTATCAGTTTTCATTTGATAATTGGTCAACGTTAATATCACTGTCAAGCCCCGGTGAACATTTATTGGAAAAGTAAAAAATAAGTATCATCCTACACCTCTGCTTATTGCGCCACTGCCCTGCACTTCCCTTATTATTATAATTATTTCATACAGTTTATCAGTGCCATTCTTCTATATAAAACAAAAAATAAAAATGTAATACATAGGAATGAAGAATTTATATATAATACATAAGTATAATGTATATAAAAATAGATCACAGAACTCAAACGTAAATAACTAATATACCTATAGTTATAGCACTATCTAGTTAAAGTCGTAACTGGAGAGACCCCTCGGACGCTTATATTTTTAAAAGTAGAAATATTTTAGTGGTGAATATAAAATATAATATTGGGTAATATATAAGTATAAATTTAAAAAAAAATGATGGCCCTCCAAATTTTTTTTTTTTTAGTTACTACCTAACTTAAACAAATTGCCTATTTTAACATAATATTACACCGATAAATCGGTCTGTGATCCATATAATATGGATATTAAGTATTAATATATTTATATAAACTCTGTATAATGTAATACCTCATTATTATTATTTGATTAAATATATATTATCTTATAACGATATAGTAACTTTTTGTTTGTGTAATTTTATTCAATGAACTTATAATCTACAACAACTAATAAAATTAAAAATAAATTATATATTAGGATTTTTACGATGATCGAGAACGTTCACGAACATCGAAAACGCATGAGCTATACAAACATTGCTGTAGATTGGTGTAGTAATAGTTTTCAATACGTCAGCAGAACGTGTGACGTGTTCATCCTTTTTTTTTAAAGACATTTTTCCACGTTTGCGTACCTATGTTAAAAATAAAGTTTAATTACATATGTTTTGTTATTTTTTTCTTTTTCCTAAAATATAAGAACGCCATCTCTTGTCAGTGTATATACTCGTATAAAAAAAAAACGATTTATTATAATTTATATTTTACTGTATTATTCGTATTACACATTTATACACATCGACTGTCGTTCAACAGACTACAGAGATAAGTTTCATAAGATTTTTGTTTAGGTAGGTACACTATAACTATGTTTATAGTATACGTATAAGACGATAATCTAAAATATTAAACTGATGTGTATGGTTGTTATATTTTTTGTAGTTCTAATAACTTTATATCGAGTTAAACCATCACGCTGTAAAAAATAATAATAATTTAATAATAATAAAATCCATTCGTCATCAAATCGTACCTGAAACGACGTTTTTATAAAAAGTGCCTATGAAAGCAATAACATAGAACCATTTTCACTATAGTATCCATAGATACCATTACATCGTACATCTAGTATATTTATACTTACGTGTTACCAAAAAATCAAAAAAAAAATCATTTTTCAATGTATAAAACAAACTCAATAGATAAGTAATTGAGTACAGCTCTGCTGTATAGTAGGTACCTATTGAGTGAGCTATTTTGAATGAATGTTAAATTTAAATTCAATAATAGGTATGTATATCATTGTATACAAAAGATAGTTCTGTACGAAGACGGTAGTCTATATAATAAATATATTCCATGATATATGTTTTGATATGGCTATTAAAGTAATTTATTTTACTATAGGATTTAATTGATTTAATTATTTCCAAAAATATTACATTTATTATAATAATATATACATTTTATCATTGTTTAACCTTTAAAATCAATACCACCTTAATGTAAAACACTGTGAGAAGATTATAAGTATAAATAAAAATATCTTAAATTTAATCTACACATTTTGGAAGTGCAATTACGCATTGTTAAATGTATGATATACGTAAAAGTTTCAAGTCCAAACGAATTATGTTTTAGAATAAAAAAATTATAACAAAATAATTATCAATATTATTCATCGTTTAAATATATAATTTCATTCAAATTTAAACTTCAAATGTCTAAATAATATTTCAGCGTATATTTTTTAGATTTTGTAATTTCAGTATGAACAATTTATGAGAAACCTTGTATTAAATTTCAAACTTTATTATAAAAATTATATATTATTTAATACATTTTCAATTGCAAAACAAATTTCAAATGTTCATAATATTGACGAATTTTGTCAAAATTTGAATTTTAAATTCTTATAGGTATACATATAAATCGATTTTACCTAGGTATATAGCTATAAAAACAACTTATGTAGGATGTTGTTTTTCATTTTCAAGCTTTTTGACCAAACAAAATTGATATCGATATTTATTGATGTAAAAATAAATATTTTTTAATAGAAATATTTTGAAAATTATACTATTTTTAGATAATGTTAACATAAACATTTGGTAAACATTTAAAATATTTATGGTAATTTTTTTTTAAACTATAACAAAAAAACCAAACTGATTTTCTTAAAAGTTGGTTTTAAGTAAAATATTCGTTTTTCTTAATTTTTGTTTATTTTTTCTAATAATTTTGAAAAATACTCCGAATTTTTAATTATGATCTTTCTTAATTACAAATTAAATCTTCGCTATCATAAATCACTCTCAAATTTGAAAATCAAAGTATCTTTTCACTTCTTATCGTGGTTATATACACAATATACTACAGAAAAAAAACTATCATTGTGAAATCAATACATTGGTCGTTCCGCTCAGAATCCAAAATGTAAAATTTAACTTGAAATTGTATTCTGTTTAAAAATCAAACCACTAATCACAATACTCTCGGCGACCACGTAACTATACAAAATACATTGTTTTTGTTTTTTAACTTCTTGTTGTTAATCTTATAATATTATATTATTATGTATTTATACCCGTGACTACGAAAATTACGTGCACCAGTTATTAAATTAATATATACTTTGTTACAAATCATTGCGATAACCTTGTAAAGAATCCTTTTTCTGACCACTGTGGCTACTACGATGACCATTGGCCGTGTCTCATCGTAATCGATCGCCACAGTTTCACATCTAAATCATGGATATATTACATAAAATAACAGTACAAGTTTACAGGTACACGATACTGAGGTAGCTGTAGCACATAGTAGTATAGTACCTACAAGATATTATATGGTATTAGTATGACAATATAATATCACAATGGGTGCACGATAACTGTGTAAGCGTACGAGTAATCTGTATAGAATATTGTATTATGTATATAGAAAGGCCGTAGGGATAGTATATTTTAATGTGTGGTCGGCAGAGGGTCTATAAGGCTAGAGGTAATAATAGGTGTTATTATTGAAAGTCAGAATAATACCGAATAATAATAGTAAAAATAACTAAATAATGTATATTTAAAATATGGTTATAACCAACACATTTTATGTCATGGATATCTATATATATATATACAAGCAAGCTTTAAGCTTTGAGCGATCGTTGATATTCGTTTTATTATAAAAATACATTATTGTAATACACTCATTTAAATTTAATTTTCATATAATAAGTAATTAATAGTTTCAATATAAATATATTTGCACACAAAACCAGTATTACATTTGTCTATATACTTGTGCTGTAATTATTTCAATAAACTTGATGTAATGGTTTAAAAAAGTAAGATTTCATGCAACATAGATTTTTAAATTTTATTACATTATCTTCTTGGAATATTTGAATTTATATTTTTTTTATATGCCTAGGTAAATTGTAAGTAGATAACATGTAAAATCGAATAAAACTACTTTATTTAACAAACTTTCTATCGAACGATATTTGAATCTAAACTGATCAAATTCAAAAATTAATTCATAAAAAATTAAATTAGCAGTTAGTTTAGAGAAAGGAAAAAATTTAAGATATATCATGTTTTTGTATTTTAAAACAAATTCTAAAATCTTCACGAGTACCTACAAAATTCACTACACGCTATTAAACAAAATAAAAAATAAGGATTCGCTTACCCATAAATCCATAATAGGGATTTTTATGTTTTATAATTATTTTTTTAAAGAAAAAAACAAAATTTTTATATTTTATTATTTATTTTTTGTATATTTTTAATAAGATATCTATTAATTTTTTAATTATTCAAAAAAATCTTCTTCGGCAAATTACTTCGTAAATGTATTTAATAAAAATGACTCAAAAAATGGATTATGTTTCAAATCTTTAGGTATTCATAATATAAGTAATGAGCAATGACTAATGGTCATTATACATACATTTATAGATGTACAGAGGTACCTACCATTTTACAGAGAAATTATTTTAAATTCTTCAAATAATAGTTTATTAATGCTAATAAAAACGTCATATAAATCAACTATTTGAGATGGTTACAATGGTCATCACGTCATGATCATCTCGGGAATCCAATGCATTCAACCTAATCTAACATCATATCGTGCCTCCAAAAAATATGTAAAAAATTGTATTTATCAATCAATAATTTTACTATTGATTTCATCATATACTAAAATTTTGCGGGGTATCCCTGTTCAACTACATTCAAAATCTCTTAGTACTTAAAAATAATTTAATAGTCGTTCAAAATACGAATTTTAAACTAAAACGTTAATAAATTACAACGATAAAAATATATTAAGATCAACTTTTTTCTTCAAACTGTTGTTGTTATATTACTTCAAGTCATATGAAAAAAAAATCTTATTCTCATAAACGTCAATACTTTTAAAAAAAATGAGTGTTTACCTTTAAAAAAATCACCTTGTATTATGCATAGAGTGGTATAGGCAGTTTTTTTTGTTATTATCTAGTTGATTCTATAACCAGTATTACTGTTTTCGCTTATTCTTTAATTCATTAAAAAAAAAATATATGTGACAGGTTACCACCGCCCGTTTTCTATTTGAATTTGAAAAAAAACTTGTTTACTGTAAACGATAAAATAAACCAAATATGTGCATATAATAATATTATACGAATGACTCCACAGCTAAGAGATAGCTGATAGGTTATAGGATATCATAATATTGTATATTTGTTTATGTGTGTATGACAATACGACACGCGTGGCAGCGAGATAGTTGTTGCTGTGTACGTGGTGGAACAACTGACGCAACATTTTCCCGACACCCACTCATATTATTGTGTACCTATTTGATACACGTGCAGTGTAAAAAACGGTCTTTTAATATTATACATATTTAAAAACGAAAATCGTTAAGATTTAAAAAAAAACCCGTCCTGATGGATATATGAAATTGTTGAAATGTTTCTCGTTTTTTTTACTTCGAAACACACCACAATAATACGTATTATATATAGATAGCTAATACATATTAAACGCCTATACAAAAATACTTTATGCCCAGAATGTCATCCGCCCGGCGTCTTTTTGTTTTGTTTTGTTTTTTTTTTTTTTTTTTTAATGCGTAAATACGTTCGAAAAATAAAAATACTAAAACGTAACAAAAACATCGCGTTTGCGTCACGAGCTCGTTTATTTGTTTGTTCGCGTGAGTTTTCCAGAATTATCTCGATACGTCAACTTGAATAACATAATATTGTGTATTAATAAGAATGATATTATTTTTATCGTCAGATTATAGTATTATATTACACTGTTTTACTCGCAAGCACAACAAAAGAGCCTCATATTTTTTCCTAGAAAGAATTGAAAATACAATATACATAATATATGTATACTGTACAGTATAAGCATTGGTTGTAGAATAGATTAGACTCTAGTTACTAGAGTCTATTCTATAATCAATAGTATGAGACATAAGATGAAATAAAATTTAAAATAATAAAAGCAACACCACGACATCCAAAAATATAGTATTTTGTCGAATTGTACAATAGATATACAATAATGTGTATTTTGAATTATCGTGATGATGCTATATACATTTTTATTTCGAGTAACCCGACAAAGTGTGTTGCCAAGCATAAATTAATATTCAACATTTTAAGCATTCATTAACCATCGCAAGTAGGTTCAAATAAACTTAGCCAATTATAATTTTCAATTCTTATTGTTGACTTTCACGAGGAAAAAATAAAAAAGTAAAACAACAAAAATGGTAGGTATTAGGTTATTACCTACCCACTTGCATTTTGTTACATTTACAACACATGTATTCAGTGACACTTGTAAAATAAACGACGAAAATACTAAAAACTTAGTACAGTATAAGTAATTATTATACAGGATATTAAAAAGCAATAGTCTCTTATTTATATGTTTAATGTTACACATTGTTTTGACTTTCGGTTAGTTTTCATTTGTATATGATATTTAAATGTTTAATTTGGCGTTTGTTATTATATGTATTATTTTAGAATGAAATAATATGTAAACATATTTTTTTTTATGACGCCAGTCGTTAACGTCAATGTTCATATTCAGCAACAAAGAATTTGGAAAACAATATTTAAAAAATACATATACCTATGTTGGCGGCTATAACGTACCTTGTTGTTCATTGAATCAAACTATAATAGGTAGGTAACATAATTTTAACGACGGAACACAGGTACTCGACACATTTGCTCGAAACCTTGTTATTCGTTAGACATAATATAAATATTGTATAATTGATCATAGTATATTACCAAAAATATTTTTATAAACATGCAGTATGGATTGTATTATTATTATTATTATTATTTACTTCCACATATTTTAGGAAAATTAAAAATATATGAACAAACATTTTTCCAATAAAAATATAATATATAACAAGGTTTACGACGAGTCAAAAACAAAGTAATGTTTTAAAAAACCATCACTCATCATATAATATTATATTATTATATCAAATAGTGCATAAGAACACAGCGATTTGAAACCTTGCAAAAAACCGGTTTAATGATGACAATTATAGGTCAATTGGATAATACTATTTTCCAATAAAAATTGTTATCAGCTGTCTATCAAACTGACGTATTATATTATATTCATTGCCTAATTATATATTCTAAAATTGAATATTAAGAAGGTAAAATTCTGTAAGCCGTTAATGGAATAAACGAGAAACAAACAAATTTTAACATTATTGATGATCATAGTAATATTTATTCATTTATGCTTCTAAAAGGAATAACTTCATTATCTTTCATGATTATATTAACTATAAGATATTTTTGTCAAATTCTGGTCGGCTTAAAGTAATTTTAATATTATTTATTAAATTCTTAATTCTTTGTAATTTTATAGAAATAAGTTGTACTATTACACACAGTAGATATTAGTTGACTTACAGAAGACTTGGAAATTACCTCGTTATAAATAGTAGAATTGAATAAAAGTAACTCGTTTTTAAGACATATATAAACTAACATTTTATTTATATCAACATTAATTTTAATCGAAAGTTATATGGTTATCGTTCACATCGTCATAATGATAATGAATATTAGGTATAAAAACAAACAATAATTAATATATAATTACCCAATTATGTATGACGTATAAATCGTACAATAATTATTATAATAACTAATAAGAAATATAATTTTAAAAATACTATTAGTTTTTTTTTTTAATTTAATAAATTATTTTTCCTATATTTTGACCAACTACTCGTAACAATATTGAACTAAATTTAAAGACAAAACGATGTTATATAATTGCATTATCTTAATTATTATTACCTACATGATAAACTTATACCAATCGGATTACTGATAAATTATAGACATTAAAGGTACACGATAATAACTATATTATTGTTCCGTAATAATTCGGCTGTTAAATTAGTTTCGTCGTTAAGCTGTAATCGTGTACGGTATACTTAAACATTAAAATGGTAGCAAAATATTCGGTAAATTGAGACTGACATGTTTTAGTTACTTTAACTCTTAGTACTAGTAGCCAATGTCGTTACTATCGATTTCCACTGTAGCACATTAAATTATACTTACTATTTATTAGTTATTACTTATTAAAATAAATTGTAAAATGGTTTATAAATCAATGCACCTATATAACGAATTCATTCTCAATAGAACTTCCTTATATAAGTTATAAAATATATTTGCAGAACATTGTACAACAAAGGATTTGTATATTATACAATACTATATAGTAGGCAGTACAATATATTTCGCAAAAACAAAAGAAAAGAACATAAAAGGATATAATGAAATTATTTTTTCGTTAATTCGAATTTTATGATTAAACTTGTATAATTTAAAATTCTTACTTGAAAACTAAACTACAAATATAAAAATAACTGTTTATTTTTATTTATTAAAATTAAGTATATAATATTATAATTTATATTCAAAAAAAATAAAATATTTTTAAAAAACTAAGCACAAATCTATTTCAACATTAAGCTAAATTATGCTCATTTCAAGACTTATTCTTAAAAAAATTACATAGGTAATAGTTACAATATCAACATGTAATTAAAAAGTGTAAGTATGTTATTTAAAATTAAAATAAATGGCTTAAAAAATTGTAAATGATAAAGAACCGATACATTTCAATAAAATGTTAAGCTGCGGATTATTTTTAATATAAAAACCAGACTATATAGTAACTTAGTAAGTATTTCAAAAAAATCTATAGTATAACATATTTACAATATACAGGAACACACTCGTCGTACTTGTATGATAATCGATTGTGAACTGCAAAAATCGATATAAGTTTAATAAATAAGACAATACTTAAAATTAAAATCATGTTGCTGCAGTGCTTCTTAATAATATAATATTACAATGATTAGTCATATAATATATTAATATATTATAAATAATATAGTCTAAAGTAATAATAATATTAATATTGCATAAAAGCTTGAACGATTTTTTTCCTATCGCTCACGCATCATGTGTAAGAATTACTGATACCGATATACGATGTCAATAAAAATCAACAATTATTACCACTAATTGATATTGGTGTTATCGATCTTGACATCACATGATAAAATTATATCATGTCATTGAGGATAATTCAAATAAATCTACGGACCCGAAACCATATGATTTGTCATCAAAATAATAATAACGAAAAAATCCTAACGCATTTCGTACATTATATACCTATGAGTTATACTAAATTTGTCTGCTATACATTTTATACACTTAAATACGCTTATTCCTTCAACAACCATTGTAAGAATTAGCTTCCAAAATAAAATAAGAAGTGTGTGTTATGTCACAGCACCGTTGTGTGACATATCATTTGAGATATAAATATACTTAAGAACATATGATTTTGTGTACAATGTATGTCAGAGAATGACAGACAGCAATTATTCATTTATACTTAGATATAACTATTCTTCCAAAGACCGATCAAACGTCATCATCGTTGTCACTACGACGCGATAACCCCTTAAAAAAATTGACTATGATGAAAAGAGAAAACTGTCCGTTTGAAACGAAAAAGTGATGTATACATAGTATACATTTCAGTACTTCAGCACAATTGGTGTGTATATAATTTGACACAATGTATTTTGTTTATATAATTACTATCATATACCCTACAGCCTAACCTATACAGTAATATTATACGTACTATGTACAAATACATTTAAAAATCACGGATTTTTATTGGCATAATAATATGGTATTATTGCATCATTTTTACAGTTTATAGTTGATCGTATTGTATGCTAAGTAGACACAAAATAAACGTTTCATATGCATAATATAATATGCGTATTAAAATATAGGTAATGTTTAAAATAAAACTATTTATACGATAATAATTCTATAGTATTATTTATAAATGTATACTTGTTATGTTTTTAAGGAATATTTTACGACTGTAAGGTCACATTTTGGATTTTTGATTTATTTTTTTTTTTATTATAATATATATAATATATAATATATTTATATTCATGTTTAATATTAATTGACAGATTAAACAAGCCAATTCAGAAGAAAAAAAACGATATCTAATTCTTTCTATTTTTTATGGACGTATTGATTTAGATTTTAGATTTTGTTTTAACCGTTTATTAAAGAATAAGACGTAAATACAAGTGCTTTTCCTACAACCCAACCGACTGAACGAACAATAAAAATATCTCCTGCAGCTCTATTTCTGAATACTTTTTCAATTCGTTTTTTAAAATCTCAATATTATTTGTAGCTTATCTTTCTACCCTTAATCAAATATGTTGTATTATGCAAACAATGTAACTATCAACGCGCGCTTAAGGATATAATATATTATTATGACGTGTGCTATGATGAAAATTGTACGCACTGTGTGAATTTTGGTATACTCATAAATATAGACATAAACGGTTAAAATATAACGTTATAAAATATCAGTGGATATAGTCAATCTTTTTTAAACTTTCAACAATTGTATACATAGTTTAGCGGCTGATGGCTGATGGACTCAACTCGCATTTGTTTTTGATATTATATAATATTATGTATTATGTTTGAACTAGTGGAAGTATAATAATATACGGAAACAGATTTTGCAATGGCATATAACTCGTAAGTTGTAAAGCAAGGACAGCAAATCGTGCTGGTGCACGATATTGCGTCCTCTGCTTAAACTAGTTTAAAAAAAAATTTTAAAAACGTAAAAACGTGACTTGCACGCCTCACCAATAAATGTAATAATTGTTTACTATCACAGTAGACAGTATTACAGTAGTAGATATACCTACTACCTATAATAGAAGTTGTAAATAGTAGAATAAACATGATAATTGATAGCTTATTAACGTTCGCGCTCTTCCCTTAGGCATCTATCGCGGCTGATATACATAATAATATATATCATTAAAAACAAATGTATTATTATTATTATTTTTTTTTACGTTATATATTTTAGTATAGTTCCAATCATGAATACATAACTTCTATTTAAAAGTAGTGCAAATGATTTTTTTTTACTAAACATACAATAATATATAATATCATAGAAATCCAAAACATAAACAAATAAAATATATGTACAGTCTCACAGAAAAATATAATACACAAATAATGCGTAATTGCCAATATTACATTTATACCTATTTTTGCTAGTTTTGTAGTAATACATCATTACTAATTACACCTCTGTAGATTAAGTACAAAACTACAAAATATATTTATCTCAAAATCGTACATTCGAATAATATATGATTTTATAGGTCAACGAAAATAATTTACCGAAAGCACGCCAAAACGTGAAATCACTTACTAATCCGTTTGAGGAATTAACGTGGTAATCATTTTTGACTTCTAAATAATAATCAATACACATTATAGCGGACAGCGGACATACAGTAGCTAACACATAATAATATTACTCTGTAATACAGTTTAATTTCTGATAATTCTATCTTTTTCAAGGTGAAAGCAGATGAATAATATTAATTAGAGAATATAATATCAATACTCGTTTTATACAAATTGTATGGTACCTATTCGTTTTAGACTATAATAAATCATAATACTATAATTTTTAGGTATTATTAATATTATAATTCACAACATACTACATACAATTTTGTGGCACGGAAAACAAACTCAAGAGAGGTATGTACAAAAATTAAATATTTTTATAGTTAGTCTTAAATTGATATTAAAAAATAAATAGTGTATATAATACAGACGTACAGTAATATACGCTCAGCACACTAAATAAATAATATAAAACAAGTTTATCAGTGAGGCCTATTATCTTTTTCAAATAAATAAATAATAATATTATTATATATATATATATATATATATATATATGTATATTATGTATACGTATGGTACCAATACAAATTAATCTTGCATGGTGTGTATATTATACAAATATAGGAATATGTCAAATACTAATGTTATTGGAAACACTTTGGCCAGATTACTGTAGGTCACTTAATATTTTTAAAATGTGACCGAATCTGATGTGTATCAAACGAATAGATTGTTAATACGAAACAATGTCTGTTATTAAATGACAATAAAAAAAAATGCCATATTTATTTTACGAATGTATATTCTACTATAGCAGATAGGTATATAATATAAAATATGACGTGACAAAGCGTATTGATAATATCTTCCTATATTCTATACTTTATACGCATACTTTTTCAATATAAGTCGTAAAAACCATAACATTTATTGAATTCACATGTATTATTCCTATAAAATAGAATGATTCGATTATTTTCATTGTTATTTTTTTAGATTCTAAGTAGAACGATAAATGTATTGATTTTAATGATGCGTGTGTGATTTTTGTCTGTATACACGATAAGTAGTTGAAAAAATATTTCGATCTTTAATTTTGAGGCTAGTTTTTAATAAAACATTATATCTAGTTTATATTTTAAAGGCATAAAACAAATTCACAGTATTTTTAAAAATAATAAAGAAAAACAATTAAGGAAAAACAGTAATTCTTAAATAAAATCAGTAGTTTATTTGATGTAGCTCGAAATCAATTATTTAATATAATACGAATAATAATTGTGCGTACAAATAACTATAGTATCTTCATCATTTTATTACAACGAATAATGATTTTTTTTTAATATACACAATACGTAATTTACTCTCTTCGAATTATTAATACCCATCAATATAATATATTGTAAAATTTCGAAACTTAAAGAAAAATATAGTAATAAATAATAAAAAATAATAATATGAAAATTAAAATAGTTTCAACGTTATCGTGTATTGTTATTCAATACCCAAGATTATATGTAATCAAAAGTGTCTTTCTTTTCTTTAAAATAAATTCTTTAATGGAACATGGTATATTATGATATAAATAATATAAATTAGAATTTTCAAAAAGGAAAAAACCCTCTTCCCCTACGCCAACATTTTTATTAATATGAACAATATTAAAATATTTTTTTAACTTATTTTAAACAACATTATTTCATAAAATAAAATTCCACGGAAGAGAAAGGGACCTGATTCACACATCACACCTCGTTACAAATATCACCTTAGCAAGTATAGTACAATATAAAATTTATAAAATAGTATTTATATTTTGATACGTAAAAAGTAAAAACAACTTTTCTAATATATTTTCTATTTTTCAGTTGTGTCACTTTTTCACTATATTTGTGAATTATATAAGTATTTATATTGTTATAGCATGTAGAATAAATCGATATCATTCTCACACGTATTTTGGTATTCATACAACGTAATAAAAGCTTGATATATTATGTATTATAAATCATAGTATTACACATTTACACCTAGCTTTAATGCGTCTGTGTATAATTTATTATGTACAATCCATGTCTTTAAAAATGATTAAAAAGCTATTCTATCCAATGTTTTATGAGCGTTCAATAAGAATAATATTACAATAATTTAATACATACTAAGTAACGATTTAACTAAAAATTAAACCATCGTTAAAAAAAACGTTAAAAAATGAAAATAATAAATGATTAAAATAATATTAATGTAGCTCGTATAAAAATAAAATGCGTATAATACACGCGGACCGTTGAGAGCATTTCGACACGTCGAGAAGCTTTTTAATTGTTGTATTAATTTTTATTTGATTTTACTTGACAAAACATCATACGGACATAACTTTGTATATCATTACAATAAATGCGCGCGCGTGTGGGTGTGTATGTGTTTGTGTATATTATAATATATTTTATAAAATATTTACAACAATTTACGTTGCATATATAATATATATATATATATATATATTCAGATTATCATAAAGTATTTTTTTCTACAACGCCGCGACCGTTGCCGTTGCGGTAGTCTTCTCACCGCCGTCGAAATAGAAACGAGACATTGCGTCAGCCGAGTTGTTTTCCTCCTCCAGTATATATCATTATAAATGTACAGCGCGGTTCACCTACTTCTTCCGCACTAGCGAGCATTAATTTTACGTGTACACATAATATGACTCAGCCAGTTGTTGTACACAACATTATTATTTTGTGTGTTTTAATTAATTTTTTTCCACTCGACCGTCACTCGAAAGGAATTATTATCATATTATACGGTCATCTCGATCGCGTGTACAATGTATTATTTGAATATAATAATATAATATACTCTATATAAGTGTATAAATCTGCAATTTATATTATATAACCATATAAAAGGTGATTTTTTTTAAGGTAACACTCATCTTTTTAACATGTAAATAATAATTTAATAATAAGTATAGTAATGTTTTTAGAAATATTTTTCTACATAATTTAAATTTATATTAAGATATTTTAAAAAAAAAAAAAATATTTTTTTTAGCTTTATAACAAACATTTTCGTATATTTTTAATTTCATATTTCAAATCAAAAATATTTTTCTGGGAATTAAAATCCATAAAAACCAAATATCGAAAGTGTATAGTTAATAATTTTGATATTTCAGGTTAGAACGAACAGAGTAATATATATAAATACATTTTACATTTTACAGAGTACTTTATCGCTGTACCATTCCATAGATTTTACTTTTTAGCAATTCATATTATGATAGATTTAATAACAGTAGAAGGAAAATATTTTTTTTTGTTTACAAGAAAAATAAATTCCCACAGCTTACTATTTCCTAAAAATTACATACGATGAGTCTTCGGTAATAACAATTTTTTTTACTATGAGTATAATATAAAAGGTTATTAAGTCTAATCAAACCTTAATATTAACAATCGCATAATTTTTCCCAATCCAACCACCCTATATAACGTGCCACGCATAGGTCTAATGCATATATTATTTTGTATCGCAGACCGCCGTATTAATTACTATTTACATTTAATTTACTTAGTTTTTGGGAACGCGCAATCGTTTATCGTGAATTATTACAAATAATAAATATTTCTTAAAACAATACAGCAGACAATGACTAACTGACAGTAGTTAAACGTTTCATTGTGGTTGTGCTCATGCAATGTACCTATTGTACCTAGTATATTATTATTATTATCTACATAGATTGGGAGCAGTGATACTACATTACATAAAGCATTTAACGGTGCCGCGGAGACAATATTTTTTAACTATTTTTATTTAATTTTTTCGCTTTTTATATACATTATAAAACATAAAGCCGAATGCTGTGCCTTTTATCGTATCAAGATTGGCCATTGTAGCTTGTATTCATGGTATCATTATCTGGCCATTTACTGGAAGGTTTCCACTATTTCCAGAGTTGGAATGAATTCAATTTTTGGACACAACACGGCACATGAGATACCAATGAACCCGACTTAATAAAATATATCTCATTACCAGTGCCGTAGATATTATTTCTGAAAGGGAGGAGATCAAAAAAAGAAAACGACATAGCTAAATGGGAGGGTAAAATTGGAAAATTACATAATACAAACAAACGAAATTAAAATTCAGTATTGACAAAATTGTCAAAATTCAATGGCTCGATAGCTCATAATATCACAAAATATAGTGCATAATGCATATTTTAAGCAAAAACAAAAAATAATAAAAAACTAATTTAAATTTTGGCTAAAAAAAGCCACTGCTCATTACAGGTACTACACTACAACACTCAATTCTGTTTTTACGTTTTTCTGTATAATATGAATTCAATAAATATTATTGTTTAGATACACATTTTACTTCTAGGATGGTTTTTTTTTATCATGTTTTCACACACTACGGCATTACGGCAATACAGCTGTATAGTATAATTTATTTTTTAATTTATTTATAGTTTATTCGGTAGTGTGCTTTATTTATAAAATTAAAATTAAAAATGTACAAAGCAAAGCCATGTAACTATACTGCACACAAAACGAAACAAAGGCATTTATGAGACACCAAACGTATACGCGTCCTGATTTTAGTATAGAAACATAAACATTTTACTTCCGGATCGTGTAAATACATATCATGGCATATGGTATAGCCTTTGTGTCTGTACTACCAGAGTGTAATGTTAATTTTCCGATACTTTCCATGCCCCCCATTGGCTCTCTCTCGTTATTGTTTTCAACGGATGAACGGAAAATGTTATACATAAAATAAAAGTTATACCTTACAATTTACTACAAAGAAAAACAATAAAAGTTCAATCGATTGATTAAAGTTTTAAATCTGTGGTATATAATATTAACGGGATTAAAGTTTAAAGATCAGAAGTTTGATGTTATTTTTATATGTTTAACTTTACTATTTATAGTAACTAGTATTTTTTAAGATCTCTTGACTAACAACCTTATATAGTTATATTTTATTACCTACTTATAATTTTGTGAAAATATTCTTTTTTTTGTATCATATAATATTATTGCAATAAACAAAATGTGTGATTTTTTCAAGTCTCAAAACGTGTCTCCGATTGATATGTGAAAAATAATTTTTGTCTGATTATATAACTTAGATATATGAGTATACGAACAAAATAAAACAAAAAGGTGAACATTGATTTTTAATAATTTTGTTATGTTATAATAGTATTGCAATACGGTATAATTATACCGGTTAATTCAAAAAAATAAAAATAATAACGCCGCCATCCCTCCTCCCGGGTCATGGACATTTTGGATTAAAACTTAAAAGGCTATATACACAACACACTCGGGCACACGGTTTATAATTGTATAATAATATGTTACAGCCGCCTAACGCATCGGGTAAACGTCTCATTTGGTCGGAAGCGAGTGAGAGAAAGACAAAGAGAATGCGCATGAGAGATAGAGAGAGAGCGAATTAGAGAGTGATCGACGGTCACCCAGTATCTACACACACAGTCCATTAGCTAGCTCAAGGTTATACATCATATTAATGTACACAAACACTGCACACACAAGCGCGGGCCTAGCACACACATACATTAAGCCTATATAGACATTACGGCGTTAATATATATATATATGTATGCATAAGAAGTGCGCACAAAAAAAAAATTATCTCCTCGAGAGGCTATACCGACGAACACGCGTGGCAGACGCCAAATCAATATTTGCTTTCAATCTATATATATATATACACACACACACACACGCGCGCGCGCGCGTTTCATACACGCACGCACAGAAACACACTTACTCTGTGTTGATGTAAAAAAAAGCAGCGTACCTCTCTGGGCAGTATATTTTTTTATTATTTTTTTTTTCTGAACACTTCTTAGTTTTCTAACGCGACGAAAAAAAAACATCCATAAATCTGATACAGCCTATAACCGTCACTGCCATAACTGTCGTCCTATTTATACACGCTTTATATTATATAAACGTATGATAAGTATACACCGCGTATAATATATGAATCGTTATCGATAGCGATGATGCGTATGCATAGGTCTGACTTAAAAGTGCGGGGAAATTTATTCAGTTAATGTATGGAAAAAGTTAATTCGAGTCAGCCAAACCAAGTCAACGCAATCAATAATATATTATCTAACTGTAACAGTTTAAAGTTAGCGGATAAAATTAATAACTAATTTAACTCGGTTAAATAAAAGTTAATTCATTTTTTTTTTAATTTCCACCCGAGTTATCTGAGCAACTTTCAAATTTTTTTCAAAATAATTACCTATCTCGTTAAAAATGCATCATAATATTTCATCTTATTGCACACTGAAGTGGTTAGGTGATTATTACCTGCACGTTTGTGTCTTCTAAATTATTAAATTAAAAAATATTTATGCTTTATTTATATTTAAAATTGTACAGTATAAAACAGTAAGATTAAATTAAAAATTATTTTTTGTTTACAATTTTAATGATGATTAAATTGTATGTTTAAACGCGATTTCAACATAACTTGTGCATTATTTATTTAAAAACTAACTTGACTATTAAAATTAAAAAGTTAAGAAAAAAATTAAGCTAACTAGCTATAATGCCCTACACCTTTATTATGTATTATATATTTATATTGTATCACTCAAACATATGTATGTTTTTTCACAAAACGGATATTATATAACTTATTAAATTAGTTAAAAGGGCCTAATTACGCTATTTTTTACAATTATTAATATTTTTCAATATTTTCTGTAATTCGTTTATGTTTATTAAAAGGTGTTAAGTTAAGTTTATTCAATTTTAGTAAAATATTAAGTGTAGGTTTCACCAATTTTAAGTGATTATTGTAATGATAAGCAATATAAGTATAATTCCTACTACAGTACTACCTATATAGATGAAATATACTGACATCGCATATTATTAATTTTCGAAAATATATCAACTACTCATGTCATATGTTCGTCCAAACTACTTATTTGATTTATGCGCTGTCTATTTTTCCCTATATCTGCTACAATTGTCAATCCTTGTAGATTTTAATGGCAGCTAGACAACTGCAGCAATACGAATTCAACTCAATTATTAAAAGTTAATCTATGCATATGTATAAATCGACTTTACTAATACATTATACGAGTATTTATATAACCATCATTCTGAGGACGTATTATATATTTTATCAAATGAACAGTTCAGGGTAGTTGTCATTGCGGTGTAATGTAGTGTGCATTTTTTTCTTTTACACGTGCCATAGAAAAAAAAGTCATTAAACGACCTCTTCTATTTCACTTCTCATCCCTCCAAATTCAAGTATCGAAAAATATATATATCTACACGTATTTTTATTATATAAATGGCAATAAATACGCAGTCATTTTCACTATACTTATGTATCGAATAGCTAAAGCAAGCAATTCGTAGAACTCCTTAGTTAGAGATGTAAATATCGTATATGTAAGTAATATAACTGTACAAGTACCTACCTACGGTATAATATATTGTATAATGCAAATGTGCATACATTATATACCAACAAAGTGATGAGTATGGGGAACTACATAAAACTAAATTATAGGTTATTATTTTATGTGATGGGTTATGGTATACTCATATAGTATATAATATATACCTATACAGTATGTATTATATACCTTATTATTATATACACATTTATGTACAGGTTCGCAGTGTTTCGCTGTATCACCACAACGTATATAATGATATAAAATCATTACGTGTTTACATATAAGTTATTATTTAGAATTTAAATTATAGACCAACCACCGGTGCATCGTATATTCGTATATAATATTATGCACCACATATATTGCAATATACGAGGTTAGTAAAGTTATACTATACTGTTTAAATCTACCAATCACGACCATGAAAAAAATGTGTACACACTTCTTCTACATCACTATCGAGTAATAATAAAAACAGATGAAAATTCGTGTTTATTTTATTTTTTTGAAAAATTCTATTATATTTAAACGACACATAAAAAGAGTACGGTTTATGTGTACTTTTCTGTAACACAATAAAAACGAATAAGTGTTAAAATAAATGTCTTAATCCGTCACGTTAAGAAAAAACGCACATGCGACCATAGTGATTATTATATTACATAACAACATCAATTATCTAAGTTAGGTATATATATATAGTATCAATAGCATACGTCAATTTTATTGGATCAAAATAGTCCTGTCTGTGTTCAGCGTATGCTGTTATAATATCCTCAAAATCGCTTTGATACTCATAAATTCAGAACATTCGTCAGACTACAGATGATATGCTCCGAGCGTTCCGAATAAACGCGTATATCGGTGAGCAGATCTTCTGTGTTGGTTAGCGAGAGTTAAGAACGACTGTTTCGAGTTGCCTAGAAAAAAACCGAAGAGAGTTTAATTTTTTTTTATTTACTAATGACGTTTTGTGTACTCAAATAATAATATATAGCGCATTTTGTAATAGCATCCCGTGTATGTATGCACAATACGCTAGGTATAGGTATAACGTCGCAAACGTACGAGAATAATAATAATATATAATATAATATTATAATATTATCATGTATCGCGCAGCATACCTATAATACCCTTATTTGTACGAAACGCATTGCATTTCCATCGGAACCAACCGATGAGCGGTGTTTGTTATATTATACCTATACTGTAGTACGTATGTACCAAATACGTATATAATATATACTGTATAAGTACGCACGACATTATTATAGAGTCCTGATTAGCCAAGGATCGGAGATTTACACATATAATGGTAATAATAATAAATAATAATAATAAATGTTAGACCTGCGACAAGCCCAGCCTGCAGTGGCCGCTGCAACGAGGAAAAATTACGAAACGGGTTATATTCAGTTCACGGCTGACCAAGTCCTAGAGTCTATGTGTAAGTGTATGTGGGTATATAATATAATGTAATATATGTTATACCTATAGACAATGTATATTTATTGTGTATATATATGAGAAGAGGAAACGCACAACTCTGTGCAGTCAATTACTTCGGTATACATAAATAATTTATATCCGTACATATAGGTACTACATAATATATTTATATTGTTTACTTTATGAATGATAATAACAAATAATGTATGAAAACAAAAAAAAACTCTAAAATAGTATCGCGTGGTTTCGTAAAATTATGATAATTACGAGAAAATAAAATATATTTTATTTAAATTTCAATCAGTGATTTGGAACGCGCGCATATCACGCATAATATTATATTATAATAATATCGTACATGGCGTATTATTGTTGTACACACGTGAAATTAAATGCACCGAATCGGTTAGTGTTACGTCCGGTTTGATTGTGTTCGCGTCCCGGGTGGCCAAGTTAGACGATATGAGTACACCGTCCAAAAAAAATATACTTTGGTTCCAAAAAATTCCGAAAAATAATTAACTATAACGGAAACCACCGCGGCCTAGTCATGGCGATTTACGAGCCCCTTCTTTCCTTTGGCTACATTATACTTCCCGTTTCGTTTTTTCCCGTCAACCATAAATTTAATAATTCGCCGCGATTATGCCACATACATCTTTTTTCCTTCATTTAAAACGTTCTCAAAACCTACGTGTACGGCATAAAAAAATGGGCTGATAAGCTTTAAGAGATTCATCGTTGTATATGTGTTACACATAGGTAATCTATTCTATTTTACCATAATGAAACAAAATTTACATTTTCCTATGCAGTCCTGAATACAAGCACAAAATAGTAATTGTATACATTAAAATTGAAGACAAGTTATAGTCTATTATTGCTATTATTTTTAGTGGTCGTTTCGGTAAATGTTGACAGTCATCATAATAAAACAATTACTACAAAATTTTATATATTTAACCGGTGTATAAATGTCAACAGTTATTAATTAATTATTATTATATTGAAATAGTTATAAAAATAAAATAAAACGATATTTTTTACACATAATTTCATTACACAATGTCGACAACTTTTTAAAAAACGAAAACAATATAAACTGATGAAAACGCGGCGTATTACGCCTGTCGTGTATAGCTACTCCGATATAAGACAATGAATTTTGAATTCGACGGAAAACGCGGCGAAATACTCGCCTTAGATTTATCAATATTTTATGTTTACTATCATATAATTTTATTCTTTACCAATTTCAAAAAATACATATTTTCTATGCATTATAAATAATTATTATAGTATGAAAAAGCTGTATTCAGCATTTATATATAAAAAAAAATAGAATCAAAATTTACCTATTATTTTGATAATATATACTGTATGCATATAAATTTCCGCAGAAAACAATAATACGATATATGATTTCCTGCTTCTGATTTCTCAACATTAATTATATTAAAAATTCAAATATATAGTTAAGTATTAAACCAAATTAAGATATATTCAAAATTAAATTATGATTATTAAATTAATTTTTGTATGAATAATTATAAAACTAATAAAAAATTTACCTCTCTTACTTTAACATATATTATATTAAATCACTAATGACTTGTATCCGTACACTACAGAATGAACAAAACTTTGTCAACTGGGAAAACTGATTAAAAATTGTTTTGACTTATTGTTGCTTATGTTCCTATACAAGAGATCGGTCTAAAAAACATAGAACTATTATAAGAGACCTCCGATTATCTGTATGTTGTGTGTACCGTGCCTATACTTGTGTAAGGTCTGCGTCTACGATATTGCGCCAACTTTTAACAATTAATTTCAACGGCGTATAATTAAATCGTGAAACGAATAATTAATTTTCGGATGCTGAAAGAATATGATACCTATACAAAATGTACACATTTCGCAGTTATACCCTGCATCACTCTTCTTGCGTTATAAATTATATTATCATTGCAGTATATGTACGCTGCAGAAGCGACTTTACCCTTACTGTCTTAGACACATTACTGTATTTATATAGATGATCCCAGAGTAATGCCCCGAGGACAGCTTATTAATATATTATAATATATAAGTTATAAAGGAAGTGTATACGATGTGTATATTTAAATATATACATACTGTACATAATACGATTAATACGTCAGTTTTTGACGTCTTCTTAAATTGGTCATCAATTATGCATTATATGCACATAATAGACGCATACACATTACACACACGCATACTACATGTATATGTGGATATAAATAATATAAATACATACCTATATATTACAAATCTACATTTTAATGGTTAGTAGTGCATTCTTACATGGCCTTTTTCACTTTAAAAACGGATTATTATGAAATTATCTATTTAAATATAATTTTTTATTAAAAACAATAACAACAAAAGTTATAAAATCCTATAAACTGAACCGAAATTCTACCATTTCATAGAATAAAATATTTCTATTGTTTCAAGATGGGAAAATTGTAAATACAATATAATAAAAGTGACATATTTCACTAAGTGGATGTGGATGAGGATGCGACCAAATATTAATTATTATACACATTGAGTTAAAAATATATTTAAATTTAAACACATTATAAAACTAATTTGTTGGGGACAAGCTATTTTATTAATTAACATATTATATTTAGAATCTAGACTAAATTTATATCTAATTGTTATAATTATATATATATTAACTATTTACAATTTTAAATAAACCGCAAATTTGTTTCTACTCAATGAACTGCAATGGGTATAATGCATCATACTATTAGTTATTATTTTTATAAGTAAATTATATCGAGTAGGTAATAATTGTAACGGCATAGTCAATGAATTATTTTTACAACTTTTAGTTGGAAAATGTTCACCTTTTAGTTTTGATAATAAATTACTATATATATATAAGTTTACATACTTTTTTTGTCAAAAATGATTACAATGTTATAAATGTATACATACTATTATTACTATATTGTTATTATAAATTCCTCGGGCTTTTGTACAGTATACGATGTACCTATGAATCTCCTATAATATTATGTACACATTTTCACGAAATAATTATAATATATATCTATGTATAATAAGATAAATTTGACACAGTTTACTTCCATAAGTTCATTATCAGTATGCCATAAAACATATCACATTTGTAACAAATCGATAAGAATCATATGCATATTATATCATATAATAATAATATATATATCTACTGAATAAATTATTTTTTTTAACTATAACAATCATATATTAACAGTATAATTTATTGAAAAATTATATGCTTTGTAGACTATTATTATGTATATCAAAATTATATGTATGGTATTATAAAATACGCTAATAAGACGGCTGATCGCTGGATCATTTCGAGCAGACTGTAACAATGTAACAAATTATTACACTGTAATAATTATTATTTATTTTTATATTATTATTTATTACTATAATAGCCATTCGTCGATAAACGTGTTAGTTTTATGTATTTTACTATTACTTATTACTTCAAAAAAACATATCGGATTACACGTCATGTTCCGTATTCCAGTCTGCAACACAACCATTCGAACATTTGTGTTACCTATGTATAAATATTATATATCACTGTACTGCAGACTGCAATATACATTCAGTGATTCTTAAAATGCGAATTTATTTATATAAATACATTTTATATAAAAAATATCGTTGAGCTTATTAAATTAAAAATTTGTTCGTAAATAATGATAAGCGTGGTTTCCTTTCTAAAAAATCAAAAAAAAAAACGATGTTACCTATTTGTGTTTCGTGAAAAATGCGTCACGAATAATTTGGGACTTTTACAAAGTATTATACAGTTGGTCGTTTGGCCATACTATGCACTATATTTATATTATAATATGAATTATTCCAAAAATAATAATGAAACACGTCACACTATGTTATTATACATTGTTTAAAGTTTAAAGACATCGACTGGTTTGAATATAATAATAATATTTTTTTTAACATGATAATTTACCTAGAACAATATTATCATAATAAAGTAATTATATTTTTTGTAAAAAATTTTTTCAGGCGGCTCAAAGGAATAAATGCACAGCGTTCAACCAATAACTGTTATGAATAAATTAAAACTTAAAATTCATTCAATAAAACGTCGAGGTAATAAAATATATTTAGAAAAATTTAGAATTTCTGGAAAAATGATGTGATGTATATAATATTAGCATCAGTATATTTTTATACTTTACAAAACTTCCTTGACGCAGTGCTAGAAAAAAACTTATTCAAACTGCAGAATGTACCCTCGCTGTGGAACGCATATAATATTATTCAATGAAATAATAAATTCTAGTGAAGAATGTCAAAAATCTCATGGAAGTGAAGACGGAATGCGTGGTTTATGAATTTATACGGGTTGGCAATTATTATTATTAAGTTCGTACGATTTTATTTGGCGTCCCACTATCAAGGGCTGTGTACAAAAATTTCGCGAAAATGTTTACGAATAACGTCAAACTTAATAGATAATAAATTAATAATCTTATAAGTTTATAACTTACGTTATGTGACGCATTTTTTCTGAAATCGCGTTTAAAAGAAACATTCGACCGATAAGTTGAATTTCTCGGAAAGTGTAATTGATGCTCTTCTTCTGTATGATAAAAAAAACACAATATAATATTAAATGATGTATACTTTGTCAATTCGTTATGTATAATACAATCATCACTATAAACAATATTTATGTTTTCGTAAAATATAAGTAATGGGTAGATTTTGTTTTTTGGTAACAATGTTATCTCATATATTTTTTCTAAGAAAATACTAGTTTTTAATGTTTTCCGGTGGATCAAAAAATCACGTACCGACGTACCTAATAATAAATTTGAAAAAATAATAAACGCGATACGATATATAATACTCTTATAGAAATATTTCTAATACCTTCTCGTAAACGTCTAAGGGCTAAGACTGAAAGTTATATAACATTTAAAATTTTCCTACATAAGACTAACGAAATTATAAAAAAAACAAAAAATATATGCGTAGCTATAGATTCATTTCCACCAGCACTGGTGCCAATGAAATCGAGGAGACCGTAAATACTGACTAATTACGAAAACGTTAAAAATAAAAATTAGAATACTCAGCCATGTGTTCTTTGTTGTATCCCGATTCGAGAGTGTGTATAGTATATGTGCATCCTATATGGGGCACACATATGGTAGTTTATTCCTTCTATATTTTCTATATATGTGCGTGTGTGTGGAGCAGCGTAGACCATTAAATATTATTTTAATGGGTAAGTCAGGACTACAGGACCCGGAAAACAGCGCGTGGCAAGGACAAAAAAGAGACAAAGAATAAATAACAACACGTAATGACATAATATTATGAATTATAATTGACAGTTTGAAAGAATATACGGAAAGATGTTACAAAAAAAGTCGGTGTGAGGAATGGACTTCGAAATTTGCTACAAACGTGCGGTACAAAAACATATATGTATACATTTCACTGATTAAGCAGTAATACCTAATATAATAAATATTTTTTAAACATATTTTTTTGAATTATTTATTTGAACTAAATACATATAATATTATGTTACATCCATTTTGTTAAATCAAACTTATCACGAACTGTATATTTAGATAGTTAAATTTAACCATTTTGAGATTTTAACGAAAATAAATAATAAGTACAATAGTACAATATTGTTAACATTAGCATTATTTGTGTAATTATTATAAAATAAACAATAATTGTTAGTTATTTAAACCATATTAGCTTATATTATTTTACAAATAAAAATATAACATTATTATTAATACATTTAATATTTATTAACGCGACTGATAACTACTTATTAATTTTAAGCTCTATATTATTTTATTATGTCGAATTTTTATCTATAAATATGCTTATTTACAGATGATTTTGGTCATACATTAAAATCAAAGTAAATATAAATATTAATAGACATCTTAAATCAATACAAAAAAACTACTCAATACAAATTATGATATTCTTTACTGCAAATTATTTAAACAGTAGTAAAAATATCAACGATAATAATTAATATCATATTTATTGTCAATGTACAATGTATTAAATATAGCAGAAGAAAAGTATTTAATATATCCACAAACAAGATGTGGCTGATAAAAATATTGTTTTTATAATACATTAATTGATTTATATACATATATTTATTGAATTATGTTACATAAATCGTTATATTTTTAAATTCTAGCTAGTAATCACTGTGTTACCTCAACAATATTTATATCATATTTTTATTATACGCAAAAGCAGGTGATTCAAAACTGATACAAATATACTTCGTAATTTTAATTTTCGATGATTTACGTGTGCCACGCGTATTTTAAAAAAATTAAATTTCAAAAAGTTAAAATACATTTTGAAGTTAATTGACATGTTAACTTGATTTGTTTTGTTTTTTAATTTAAGTATAATATATTTGGCATGCTATACAAATCTTATTGTTATTGCGAATTAAGGAATTTTATATTAAAATAGTCGATAGATGTAATGTGAAAGTCAACGTTATAAATTGTTTACAGCTCAAAAATAATTAAAATACATGTATGGTTATTATTAGTCTCATAATACATTTATTAAAAAGAAAAAAATATAATGATATATTTGTATTCATAAAACAAAATATAAACAAATATAGTTTAAATAGCTTATAATAATTTATTTTAGTTTTGCAATAATTACACAGTGTATAATATGAATATTGTCTATTTCATAAAATGAATGTCTTTATTATGGATTTTAGTTAAAATTCACTTTTAATGATCTCGATAAATTTCACTATCTGGACATTTAGTTTAAAATATTAAGTTCATTAAATGAATGCTATATATACACAATAATTATAATTCCAAAGCTATATATATATTGTTGTAAAATAAGTATACATTAATTTTTCTTAGCTGTTAATTTTTACATGTAGTCGTGACAAAATAATTCATTACTCATTAACTTAGTAACGCTTACGTCTATGAAATGTATAAGCTATATATAGGTTTAATAATAAAGGAACTATTAAATTTAGTCCTTTTCAACAGTTGATTATTATTAAGTTTAATTACCTAAGACCTAACCGTTTATTATATTGAAATACTAATTGTTAATATTATTACTATATAATTATTAATTAACTAAGGTACTTAAAATATTGTGTAGTATTTCGAGAACTACTCTTTTATCAAATGGAATATGTGATTACGTTTGAACTGTTAGAAAAAGTGTATTTTAATTGGTCAACAGACAAATGTCTAATAACTAGATGTTATGATATCATTCATATTAAGAAAAGATACTATATATACTATTAAATTTGGCCATTTTCAATAATTGGATATAGATTTGTTTTAGCAGGTGTTTTTCAAAGATTTTGAGAATAGAGGCTGGAGACTTGTCGGTTTTTATGACATTGAGGTTCAGACATCTTCTGTTTGTTTATAAGAATAGTCATGGCATGTTTCCATTAAGTTGGGAAATAAGTTTAGTGTAGAGTGACACTGAGTATAATACATGTTAGTAACTAAAAGTTTTTTCGGAAGATTCCTGGCAACTTCAGAGGTGACAAGGTAACCTGGTAATTTTTTCAGAGAAAACTTTTATACAAGATTATGAATTTTGTTAGGTATAAAAGGTTATGGTGAAGTTTTCATTGAAAATGGGCAGTTTTGCGTTTATTCAATTATTATTTATCTGTCGCATCAAAAAAGTGAAACTTAAAGTTATTTTGAGTGAGATTTTCGAAAAAAATCTAAATATGTATTAAATGGATATTGATTAATAGTTTAATAAAAAAAGATATCAAGGATGTCAGACTGCTTTTAAAGAGATGTAGATCAGTAGATGGAGCGTGGAGCCGGAAGGAACAATTATTGAGATATTAATTTGTATTTGACATTAGTATTGATAATTTCTGGTAAGATTATTTACTGGATAACCCCATTTTGGTACAATTAAAAATATAAATATATTATATGCTAAGAAACCTAATAGTGATACGTCCGGATATATTTTACGTCTATAAATCTATACATGCAAGATATACAAGAAAGCACGCTTAATTAAATTTTATTTTTATACTTAAAATAAAACTTTTTACAATTATTTATTAATACTTCTACAATTTACCATAATATAAAAATTAAAAATCATCAAAATATTCTCACTCGAGTCATTTATTCGAGTATATATGAAGCCTATATATCCACCTGAATGTATCAGTTATATATCTTCATTGTCAATCGAAATACAATAAATTATTGGTATCTTGACCAATCACAATACTATTAATTATAAAAGTCAATTGTCGCTTCGCTAACAGAGATCTATGTTGTCATTATTATGAATATAATTATAATATGCTGTGCTTCTTCAGTTATTTTTATACGAATATTGAATTAATGAACACAAAAAGAAAAACTTTAAACACACACCCACAATCGCCAATTATTCGAGTTATCAGATTTTTGAAACGCATCGTCGCCGTCGCCGGTTCATTTTTCCAAAATAGATAAAGACGTCAATTGATTTGTCATGGGAAATCACGCAGCGCATCGCACGTATAACGCCTATTAGAGTTGACTTTCTTTTCGTTCCATAGGATAAAACCAGTAAATTACATTGTAAATCCTGAGTACGGTACATATAATTATATTATGCGCTGAATAATATGCAGCACGCACAAAATATTATATGCTACAACATTTTTTTCCCCTTCAAATCTGTGTGCTAGCTGAATTGTACGCAAACGGATTATGTTTATAACGGTCGTTCGTGCGCAAACAAGAGCCATGTGGATAGCTGCCCGCCCTCTCCTCCCACCGCTAAAAGTCCACAGACTATACATATGTATAATATTTAATTGTATAACAGTACCTATATTTAGATAAACTTGTACACCGAACAAACAGATAAATCGACGTTAAATCCATCGAAATAGAGATGACTTATACAAACATTATTTTATATTATTATGTACGCGACATTTTCGATAATAACCCAGTAAACTTTGACCGTTCTAGTTGAACGTTTGCAAATATGTAATGCGCAATATTTCGCGATGTATTGCGACGTACGCATACTACACGCATTAGCCGTCCGGACAAATAATGCACTTTTCTCGTTCATCGCTCATCATCACTACACATCACGATAAGATAAATGTTCGCAAGCCTTTTACGTCAAACAAGTCACACGGGTGGCATAGATTTTTTATTTTTTTTAAACAAATGACCTCACTTCATCCCGATCGAATCGAACCTGTGTATAAATAACATTTTCATATCACAAAATATACATAGTGTACGATAATTCGATATATTTATACAAGAGCATGCAGAATGTTATTATTTATACGTTTACTATAATTATATGCCAGTAAATGTATATATTATTGTATAATATTATATTATGTAAGTATTATATTATACACTCTATTCCTTCAGGCGTTGGACCAATCGAACGCCCGAAATCTTCACTTGAACATTTAATCTTCATAATCACTTTCCGGTAATACACACTTTCCAGGACGAAATCGATTTTTACGCGTTTATGACGTTCGCCGTGTTCAGCCACGGACAACGAATGGTTGGTGTTACAGAAAGTTATTTTTTACAATATACATCATCTGTACAATATAATAACAATATGTATTGTAATCGTGCATCATATCAGGAATATTATTATAATGGCGTTGGTTTTTATATTAAAATGTATTATAAAACCAATGATAGTTGGTACAATGCTACACGAATAGTATTATTTATTGTTATCATCGAGTAGTATATTTGTGTGTGATTCACAGCCTCCACCTTCCAGGCTATGTTATAATAGAATACCTTTATTTTTAGGTCTCCAATACGGTATCATCATTAAAAACGATAATGTTTATTTACATAAAAAAGATAATAATAATTTACATATTTAATTGGTACAAACATATCATAATAAAGGAATATTGTCTACCTATATATTATGTATATGTATAATGAGTATACAGTTGATAATAAAAAAATACAAATACAGACAATAATAGGCTTGATAAGAACATCAGATATTACGTGATTACGTAATTTATACCAAATTGTATAAAATCATTATCTCCTAGAATTTAGTTATAATCAGTTTATGTACGCTGTTGTAAGTTAATAAGATACATAAATCCGCGTTTTTCGATCGGTTTTGGTCTTTTGTAAGAACTACCTATAATATGTTTGTAATCATTTTTGTCGAGTACCATTAAAAAGTAAAAACATTTAAAATAACAATTCTTGTATAAAAAAATGATATGATATAATATATTGTGTCAATTGGCAATTGTAGTATTTAAATAATTTGGCAAATCTGAGTTTCTAGGTTGATTATTACTTTTATTTATTTAAGTTATCTAACCGTATATTAGATTGAAATACTAATTGTTAACGTTATATAATTAACTAAGGTACTTTAAATGTTGTGTAGTATTTCGAAGAAGTATCATTCTCTTTTATCAGATGAGATTACGTTTGAACTGTTAGAAGAAGTCTATTTTAATCCGTCGGCGGACGAATGTCTGATGACTAGATGTTATGATATCATTTTTATAAAAAAAAATTCTCATTAAATTTTTTTTCCGTCCGTTATGTGCAGTGTGTCTTCTTCACTCTTCCATTTCACGTTAGTCCGATGAGTAATTCGTCCAAACATTTCCACGTATTCCTTTATTTTCAAGCCAACGAATTTCCGAAATCTCAATTTTATATCAAACTCTAAATGAACATTACGCAATAGATAAGTAAAAATTAATAGCCCGAAGAATGTGATAACACTGATAATCATGAATATAAAATACTTTATTCTTAAAAAAACATTGTGAATTGCAATAAGTATAATATATATATATATTATATTATAAATAATATATAAATAGTATTTATATTTACATAATAGACTAGCGATGTATCATAATAATATAAACGAGTACCTACTAAAGATGTCTGCTTTTTAGTCATTAATTATTTTACTGTTTCACTGTTTTAGATTTTGATGGAATGATACACATAATACTTATGAACTATTCAAATAAATTTTCAGAAGTAGTTAATACCTATGTTAACATTTATAATAATTATTATCTTATACTCATTTTGTATTATATTGCACTAGCATAGTCGTCGTTTCGTCATCTTGAAACTCAAGTTTCAGATATAACTTCAGGCAAAATTATTTTTCTGGATCTTTATTTACCGAACGTACATCCTAAGAGAAAAAAAATGGCTAATCATAAAATATATTTTATTGTACCTACACTAACACTGTAATTCACCTACGATATTATGTAATACCAAAATAATATTATCATTTTCTATAATATGGTATTACTTATTAATTTAACTTTATCGGACAATGGACGAAATATTTGAAGGCCATAAAAATATATATAATGTCAAATAAAATAAATAAGTTTACTCGTATATAGTTCAATATTCTTTATTCAGCATTATAATACAACATCTTGAATTCTTAAAAAGTATATTATATTGCAATCACCTTCGTATGTCATTGAATCGATTTTCACACGTAAGTAATATGATTTAAAGGAAAACATGTGTTATGTCATTCAAAGTGAAATTTAGTTAAATACCTACCTACTGCCAGTATAGTGTGATTTATGACTATAATTTATGAGTATGTTCAATGTTGGAAGTATAGATGATAAAAACAAAGTTATATAAAAATTCTTATCATTAATTTAATCAATATTTTAGATAAGTACATGATTTATATACTCGTACATGTAAATTGTAGAGTACACCATACTGATAAAAAATATATATTCAAAGGTTCTTCAAACAAAGAAAATTGCGTAAACATAATTTCAAATAATTAATCACAATGAGGTCCAGTATATGCTTGGTTTTGGTGTTTCGAGTGATAAAAATAAAGGTGATGCACGACATAATAACGTATTATTGGATTCGTGACGAAGTGTAATAAATACAAATTTATAATCGCAACATCTGCAATATTTAAGTGCACACATCTGTGATATTTTTTTCTAAAAACAGTTTAATGACAGTTTTATTTCTCATTTATAAGGCCTAGAAAAATCATAAATTAACAATCATTTTTTTTTCGACGATCTCGAATTATTACAGTATCACGTGTATAAAAACATTAAAATTAAATTTTTTTTTATTGTTATTGTTTTTGTTTTTATTTACTATTATTACTTCTATTTAAATCTATCTTTAAAATAATTATTATAACAAAACACAATTTGATGTCTCATAATAAATACATATTATATTTTATTCGGTGCTTTTTCTTTGACTTTCCAACAGTAGCAAACTTATGTTATTATACAGTACATTATGCTGTGTAGCACGTGCAACGTAACTACCTATTACACAATCTTATTGTACATGATTATACAAATGCAGTAGACTATTTTTCATTTTCTATATTATTTCTACTTTACTACTTTATAGTTACTATTCATGCAACTATATGATGACAAACATACGTCATTTAACTGTTTGCACGCTACTTATATTGTACCAATTAATTTGTTCGTTTGTACATTTTAAAAACTTATCGGCATATGTAGAATATTGTTAAATAGAATATTATATATATTATATTTGTATATGAATTCGAGATTCACAAACGCTTTTAATGTTTAAATGCGGTCGTGTTGTTATCATAATATTAAATATTTATATTATATCCCTATATATTGTAATTTCCGCTCAGGTTATGATATATTTTACGTATTGTACACGACGATATTTCAATACACAGACGTTGAAAACTCGAAAGCTGTGCCACGATAGAAAACAAAGCGCTTGACAATACACACACTCTTTATAGTAATAAAAAAAATATATACACGACAATAGCTATTCCCCGCAGTGTAGGTATAATATTATTGTCGGTACCTGCGCTCATTGTGCGGTGGCGAGCACTCGATATAATCTAAGAATACGAGTGGTTATATAACAATCAGGCTAAAAATAGTCAAAACTTCTCGACGATAAAAAATTATTACCTGCAAATGACAACAATAATATGTCAACGCGTACACCTTTATAATACAAAATAATATGCATCGTGCCATCATATGAATTATAATCTCTTTACTCGCCGACGACACATTCAAGGCTATACCCATAAAACGTAACAATACTAGCGCGTACTAGTAACTGTACTACTATAGTATACCACGTCTTGCTTTATCATATCTTAATTGAGACTTAATGACAAAAAAAATTTACAATATCTTCATTCTTCACTCGCAATAAATCCGTTTATAAGTTTTTCGTACCTGACATCAATTATTAATTATTAAAATGTAGTCAACAAGTTCGCTGAAAATCCCAAGACCATCACTAACACCTGACATCTGGTATCTTAAATTTTGTTTTGATTTTTTGATCAAGTATATAGGTGCATATTAGATGTAACTATTTAACTAATTACTGAAATAATCGAAAATAATAGTATCGACAAAAAAATGTACACGACAAAAAACTAAAATAAATAAACAATAAGTATCATGTATATCTACTATCTATATTGTTGTTTTACGAAACTAGGTGAACATCAAGTCTAGAAGATTTCCCGACACAAACTTAACAAATTGAACAAAAACTTAAATTTAGTCTATTCTATCTCACCGAAACCTGTATCATAAAGATATAAATATACCACTCGCAAACAAAATATTTTTATAACAACAAATCCGGAAAACACTCATCTATATAGTGTATAATATGTTTTGAATATGCCTCATTGAATGGGTAGAGGTAACTATGTAATATATATTTTGAAATCGATGACAAATGATTGTATAAAAATATGATTATGAGAAAATAATTTAGTTATATTGCGTATAACTCTTAAGTTATAATATACCATAAAATAATGTTGTAAAATATTCTTCAAAAACGACTTTGACTTATTCAATACAAAACAAATTTGGCTCTTTTTGAACTATCAATAGACATTTAAAATATTCGTATTACATTAAAAGTCGTTTTTTATTTCTTTGAACCATTTCATATTACATTACTCTTTTTTTCATTATTCAGTATAATCTCTTTATGTGTTTTTGCGAAGAAGCGAATAAATAAAATTCTCAGATTTTATTTAAAATTCCACTTTATTTGACACCAAATCACATATTATTGTAAAAAACATAAAATGTAACAACGAAACCACAAAACTAACACTACCGTGTAAAATATGTGAATATAATTTATATTTATCTGCCACAAATTCTTGATATTAGGAAAAAAAGTATTTATATATATATTAATAATTAAACTAAAATATAGTTAGTTAATTATTAAACAAGTATGTTTTATTATTAAATAGTATATTTCCAAATAATATGTTTTAATCGCTCTTACTATAAAGACAGGTAAGGGTAACGTTAGTACTTATCTAGTTCCTATGATATAGCATACTAATACTGTAGTCAACCGCATGTCATACTCATAAGCAATAGCAATATTAAAATTAATATTTATATAATTATGGATAGTATAAAATTAATAAAAATAATTGGTAAAAATATTATTTATGGTAATATTGGGCTAACAATTTTTTTTTTTTTTTAATTGGTTTTATTATACTATCTGTAAACCTATTATTTTTACAATAAGTATAAGAGTGCTGTACAGGTAGAAATAGAATAAAAATAAAATAAAACAAAAAGGGACTGATGACTTGAACGAAGAATCCATTCAGCGATGGAACTTCTTGAAATTGTGAATGGGTTTTATTCAGTCAGGAGATCCCAACACTATTTGCGTCTTAAACGTCTTCTGGGGTTACCTGGGATGGTAAGACCAGATAAATTTGAGATTAGAGGATTGCGGTGGTTGAAAAGATTTAAGTGGAATCGTTTTTATAGAGTTTTGGCTACGTGTTATACTGTTAGAATTGAGAGGTTATTATGAAGTGTATCGTTTGAGATATTTAAGGGGGCTTTGTTAATTTGTCGGAGGCATTTAAATTGAAATATTTGAATTTTCTTTATATTTGATGGTTTGGCCGAACCCCAAAGTTGTATATCATATGAGCATATTGGTTTTAGTAATAGTTTATGTATAATTATTTTGTTGCTCAGATTGATGTGTTTAGAAGTTAGAAGGAGACGTAGTTGACGGAATCGGTTATTCAGTGCAATACATTTGGTATGGATGTGGTGGGCACAGTGAGCTAACATTTAAAAGGAAATAAAATACTTTAGACCGTCTTCGAATACTATGTCAAAGATCTGCAGATAACGAACTAGTCGAATTGATATTACAAAATATATTACATTGTTTACAAAAAAGGAGTAGGGAGTATTAATAATTTGTAATTTAATTTAATGTATTTGTATTTTATCTAATAATTTAATATACAAGTAATTTTAAAATAATAGTTGATTGTCTACTCTGATTAATGCATAATTAATAATTATACTCGTATGTACCTCTAATAAATAATACTTTTTTAAAACTATTTTTTGTTCGTACTTATTTTCTGTTTTTCCGAACTTTATTCCTTGGATTTTTTCCCCCGAACTTTTTTACCATTTATCCCGATTCTTACATTCCGATATTCTTTGTTAATTTTCACGATTGTCTCAAAATCTACTAATAAAATTTCAATTCAAATAGGTGTACTGCATATATTTTAAAGTTTTTTTATTGCCCTACAATTTACAAAGTTTTATCGAAATAAAAATATGCATCGTTATAATATCAACCACTCCCTCACTCCGTTCATAATCTAAAACACATTAGTTTAAATGATATATTATGTTAACGATATAGTGCACTTATTGCTGCGTACTTGCATCAAATTGACCTATATTTTTGTTCAAAACGATTTTATTTATAGTAACTAATTTTAAGAGTTTTAAAACAGCTCAATTTGTTTCCATTTGATGTTTGATTGCGTATGTTTTTATGACATATGTGTATTTTTGTGACATTTTTATGGCTGCAAAATTAATCGAGTACGAGTCACTAGATGTATTTTAATTATGGCAACATTTTTCAATTTATAAAGAAACCTTAAAGTATATATATAAATCTATATAGTAAATATTAAACTAAAAAAAAAAAAAACACTAAAATATATATTACCTATAAAATAATTATTAATGTTTTAATGTTTATAATTTCATTTCAAATTATTTTTTATTTCTACCACGTTAAATTACGTGTGTTAATGATTCATAAAAAGTGATAAGTACCTTAACATAATGTAAGTAATGAAATACCTATACATTTTCGTTTTATATTCAATTTATACGAAAGTGATTCAACACAATTGTTTGATAAATTTCTTGGTTACAAATTGCAAGTGCCATTAATTTAATATATTTGATAATATAATTGTAATATGATTGTAATTTAGATATCTGATAACAATTACAGCAAATTTCTTGTTCGAGACACTTTATTTATACACGTGTATTACAGTGAAAATTGGTTATGACGCATCGCACCCAAATCCATTTGACAAATGATTTTCAATATTTCTTGTGGCTAGCATTCAGTAAACTGTATTATACTTCATAGTTTATTTCATATAATAGTAAAATAGATAAATAAAGTATAATACACAGTCATAACATCGTAATATACATTAATAGAACGGTCCATTGGATTTTATATGAACACAGAACGTAAAAAATCTACAATGATTCGAATTTACCGCAAATAATACTTGGACGTTTAAAAAGAATATAAACAGATATCTACATAGGGCATCTGCAGTGAACAATATTAATAATAACAAAACGTATACTGTATTGCGTATTTATGCAGTATACACATGGATACACATCGTCCATAAAATTTAATCATAACATGAAACCCGATCATAAAAACTATTTTTATTTAGTTATTTGGTTGAATTGCTTATAAATTATTCAGATAATTGCTATAACAATAAAATAATATCAGTGAAGTTAATTTTATTTTTTATTTATAAGTACTGACCATCCGACCGATTGGTTCCTACATATATAGAAAAAAAAGACCAAAAAACAAGGAAAAATTAATCAATACAAGAAATGACCAGTAAAGTGTACAATTTGATTTTATTGATTTTTAAAAAAAATATAAAAGCACAGTTGGAAAATTAATTATAATTAGTTATCTGTTAAAATGTCAGATTATTGAAATTAAAATTTGTAATTTAAAAAGTATCCACAGTATAGAATAAGTACTATAAAACACTAAACAGCACACACACACATTTTTACCAAATTTAACCTATTAAACATTTAAATTTTTCTAAAAATATTAAAAATTATATTCACGTAATTTAGACTCGAGTATAAAAAATAAGCGTACATGATTCCTGTTTAGATATTTACGCATATTGTCATTTGTCATGAATATCGCATATGTATAAATATACTGTAATAAACAGCTAGGCATATCAAACATCTGATTTAAATTATCACTGTATATGCGTATAGATAAGTAGGTATAACAGGTTAACCCTAATTTGATTACCTGTAAAAGATAAAAAAAACATACATAATCACTGTAAAAAAAAAAACACTTATAATGTCACAGCGACTTTCTGTCACGTCATCTTTTCATCCACTAAATTGGTGGATATAAATACACGGTCAGAGCAGCAATAATCCGTGGTTTAGACGTATCGTTCGATCGGTGCACGGCGTTATAACATAACATTGTTGTCAGCTTGTCGTATTTTTTTGTGTTTTTTAAATAACTGCCGGCCCTTTTCATACACTCTACCATCACGAATGTCGTCCGTTTATACCGAAAAAAAACTGATGACGTTGGTTTGCGCATTACTATTTCAAGAAGGAAAAATAACCGACGGGAGGGTACCTATATACACATGAGCGAAGATAAATAACGACCACAAGATCCCCGTGGGCCCGAGGCCAGCGTTTTAATAGAATACTCTCTTGCGGCGACGTGTCTACGTGATAACGAGTGTACGCCGCGCTACGTCGTTCGCTCTCGCGTAGACCAACAAATTATTATGGTAATTCAGTGGTTGAACACGACGTAGAAAAAATCACACCGAAACATGACATAATATATAATTTAGCAAATTAGTAAAGCATATATGTAAACAAAAACGCACATAGGTACTTATTATAATACTTATTACTTACCTTTAAGATACATAAACATAATTTATATCACAGTTATACGCTGTGTGCGGTATGGTGTACAATATCAGTGTTGGATGCGGTAATATTCGGATTTTCCATTCCTTGCCACGAGTTTATCAAGAAAATTGAAAAAGAAAAATGTTAAAATTCCAATACTTCAATTTACTTTTGCGTGAGAGACGTGGTTCAAAGCTTGTGTTCACGCTCACAAAGAACTGTCTCTCTCTCTCTCTCTTTCTTTCTGTCACTCATGCCCTAACTCTCTTTCTCCCGCGCGTGTTACTTAATTACTGTATGTATGTGACATGTACAACTATACACTAAACAAAGTATGATCTGAAAATCTTTGCCAACAGAATTCACGGTAACTTTTTAATAGCGTGTTGTTCTGCTACAATGGAACTATGCGCTTCGTTTGAAAGTAGCGTGTCACGGTAATTTCCCGAAAAATAAAAGACGAGCACATATTACTTCCCGATAAGTTGTCTACGCACATATCACAAAACAAATATTTTTGTATAGAGTTTAAGGTAACTATATACATTATACGAGAATAAACAATTTACAAAAATTGTATGTGTAATTGTATTATAATTTATAACAAAAATATTCTACTAAGTCCTATTCTTAACTTGTTGTTCTTCACGCGGACCACAGAGTATACTCCACGTGTAAGACAATACCTATCCGATGTGTAAAAAAATTGTCTTCTATTCTTCTAAATTCTAAAGTTTTGTATAATTATATAGTACCTATACATATTATTATATTATAATAAAAAAAAAACTCAACATTTTTAGTTAATTAAAAAAAAAAAAAATTAAAGAAATTTATATTTATCAATGATTTTATTAAATTCTAATCCACAAACAAACGTCACTGCTGTGATAAAAATAAATAAACTCCCACTTTAATTTAAATACTGAGCAATTTAAATGTACACAAACAAAATTATAACAATTGACCAAATGAAAGAGTCTTAATTACCAGTAATTGTGACAACCATAAACCTTTTATGCGCGGGCTGCATGCGTGCACATTGTGTGCCTGTACACAAGTTAACTGGTCCCAATTAACATTCGGTCAGAAGCACTCTTTTCAAGAAGAACACAATATGTGTACTATTTTTGTTGTTGTCGTCACGAGCAAATGATCTATATGCATAGGCAAAACTACGGGTCAGGCCTGACCTAACACCGACAGGTTGTTGGCTTAGAAATGATACAGATGGAGTCCATACATAATAATATATTAAATAAAACAATTAAAATACTGTTTTTGTGGTTATTTTTTAGAAATATAATAACGCAAACGAAAAATATCTATTTTTATTTCTGTTAACAATAACAATACATAATATGGCATGTGAAATATTAGCTCATTTTATCTGATGTAATTATTGGTCAATTATAAAAAAATAAGATTTAAAATATTTAATTAAAATCAATAAATGAAAATTATTTTTAAGTATTTTTATTTATATTTAATTTATTTGTCTATATTTATTTCAATATATTGTACTTTATTCAGCTGTGAAGGCCGGAAGGATTTGTACAATATATTTTCATTAAATATTCGCAAGTAGGTATGTATTTTATGTGATTAAGTAGGTAAAAGAAGAGCGGTGGTGGCAGGCCGATGTCGACAGGCCGTATTTTCGTTGCGGTAACACAGTATCCTTATTAAAAATAGATTGTTGGATTTAATAATTATTGATATATTGATATATTTCTTGGAATTCAATGTAACCTTGAATATATTGTAGCAGTATGAATTTAATATAAAATAAATGTGCTAATACCTAAGTACATTAAATATTAATACAAAAAACAAAACCCAAAGTATTTAGCCTTATGCAGATGTGTAGTTTCGCCTGGGTAACTATATGTATTACGGTTGTTAAAACTCAAATTTTAATATGACACTTTATCACTACTACTCTAGTATTATATTCGACTTATGATCTTTACTACAGTTTCGCACACTTTTTTATACGGGAGCACACGAGTTGCATCCGTAAAAAGGTATACTCACGAATTGCGTCCCAAAAAATCCAAGACGTGATTCATGTATTTAACCATAGGTTCTTAAACAACTAACAAAAATAAATAAATAATAATAATAATCATGTCAATAATCAAAATTTAAATCAAAAAAATTTTATAAATTCAAAAATTAGTTTTATACTTATTAGATAAGCTTTTTACAAAATCTAACCTTGTTATTTTATTTTCATTTAGTTTTTTATTTGATTATCAACAAATAATATGTTGTTTCGGCGTTGTTTCCTGTATTGACGTATAGAAATTAGCGAGCTTCTAATTAATACTACACTATCAGTTTGTATTAGCTTTAAAACATATCAAAATGTATAAATATTTAGATGGGAACTATTAAAAAAACTATTGAATTTTTTGTGAAAAGACTCGCACGCGTTTGTCGTTTGCTGTAAATTTGAACTCTTTTTTGCCCATATTGATGGAGGGAATAGTGATTCTTCTGAAATATAGTTGTCGACTAAATATTCAATAAAATCCATCCATTATCCAGGCTACCTTATAGTTAACACACCACGGAGAACCCCTGAAAACGAAATAAAACTCTACTATCTATCCAATGTATAGTGCACTATAGGACGCAATTCGTGTATACCTTTTTTACGGGACACAACTAATTTGCCCCGTTTTATACATCAATTAATTTTCTCAGCTATTACCTGTACAGGGTTAACTTGGTATTTTTATAATTAAAATAAGAACAAATAGGTGGGACCACGATTGAAACTGAAGACATTAATCTGTAGATAGCTAAACAACAAAAATGCAAAAAAATAATTACATTTTTATAACTGATTATTATTTGATGATTGATTATATTTTTTTTACCCACGCTAAACACTATACCGTTAAGTTTTTTTTTGCAGTACCTACCCAAAAACCAGTGCATAAAATAATATTAAACCATATCAAGTACACGCCGAATCAACATATCAACTTAACTAATATACATATTTAGTACACTGTACACGCCACACGATGACAAATTGTAAAGGACCCGTCCACGTGTATATACAGCAACAAATACCAATTCAGTTCGAACATAATACGATGCATAATTATCGTCTTTAAAAATGTATATACACATAGGTACATATAATATGCGTATAACATTTATGTTTATTAATGTATTTTTATCAATTGACCGACCGGTACAGTATTGTCGGTTCTAGGGGACTAACTAATTAATTTAAGTTAGATGCATCAAAACAACTTATTGAACACTATGACCCTGCAGACGGTTTTCGACTGTACACATGTGGTATATTTTATACTATATTTCTGAACAATATTTGTACTGCCATTCAGACGTACATCATGTTGCTGTAGCATAAAAAAAATCGTTTAAGTAAAAAAAAAAACAAAACATGTAATTTGTTCACAAGTCATTAACCGAGTTGGATACTTGAATGCATTAATACTCTGTACCGTGAACCAAATTATAATAATAATTAATATACATCAGGTAGCATCGGACACACTTGCATTGAGTCGCGCGTTACTTAGTTGCATTAGTGCATTACATAATACACATATTATGTGTTATCTGCTTGTAAAAGACCAGACGAAAATTCACAATAAGCTTGATACTTATAGTATATTATAGTTTTATACTAAAAATTATCTTACAGCGCATCAAACAATTGTTTTACCAAGGTTTTCCACAAATTATTCAAACTTCTCCGTATTCAGATGTCGAGATATTTAGGCATGAGGACCAATACACGGACGTAACCGCGAATTCGGCGTAACGGAAATAAGACGTTTTAGTATTCATTATAATATTATGACATTGCGTGTCGACCTTTGCAGGCTTCCCAACGCTTATCGCTCGCGAACTTTGCAAAATGCTATAATACATAGTATTCGACAGTATCGGCTCAGTTGTTGATACTACATACTCTATATATAATATACAGAGTGTTAGTGTTTAGACTAAACATTATTGTGAATTGATCAACTCGTCCGTTGTAATCTTCAATTGCAATTGGCGTTATGTCATAGGTTAGTCAGGTTAGGTATAATAAAAGGACACAGCGTAATAAAATGTATGATGTACATTACAGGTGTTCCGCGTCGAATCGATTGCGATTTAATCGATTTACAAAGAGGTTAACATAGTCGCCGTTTTTGTCACTGACACGCGACAACATAATATAATATTTGTCATTAAAGACTCGACATATAACTTTAGCCAGCTTAACTCACAGTTTAAATTTCCGGAAAAATATCGATAGTTTTGTTAACAATTCTTTGGACGTATTCGGTTTTGTTAAGTGACACTCATCAAAATTTAAAGATTTGAAATAATTTAAGCTTGTCTGTTGCACATAATTATTAAATCTATTTTACAATATAAATTACCCATTTGGAATACATATTTTTGATTCGACATTTTATTAAACGCGTTCAAAATCACTTTCTTACATTTGTAATACTATACAATTATTAATGTATAAATAATTAATAAATGAATAATTTATAAATGTAATAATTTATAATTTATAATCATTTATAGATACCTAATATAATATAATATTTATATTAATAGATACTAACCCACGATTATACACAAATTAAATTCCTTCAAAACTTATCCACTTTATAGCTTCTCGTTGTGAACTAGCTGATACTATTTTTATTTTTAAATTAGTTAATAAGCACATTGATAGTCCCTATAATTTATTAAATTTTGCCCATTTTAACATCTTTACTTAGAATAACTGTTCTACGTCATCCATCACACAATTCCTATTCTTGTAGTTTCATGTAATAAGCTCTGGGTTAATGTTGATTTTTCCTCTTTATCTTTAGGCATAATTATGTATATTATATTACTGATTATACAATATATTGTTTTATATTATTACATTATTCTTACCAATTTATTGTGCCACTATGTCAATTCCAATATTGTTTTAATTTCTTACCTTGTTATCTATACTTATTGGCCTCCAACACCCGTTTAATTAATTTAAATAAATTATTGTTACATAGCTAGGTACCCGCACCCATAATTTATGTATTATATATTTGAACTTGAACGAGCGTATACGCGCGTTTGATATTGGATCTTCCGAAGGTCCACTCGTTTGCCATTACAGCGGTGGGCTTTTTGTCGATATTATATTAATATTATACGAACCGCAACTGTTTGGGTATAATCGCGATTCATGTGAAAACGCCACACGAATTCGTTAGGTGAAATTCGACATTTGCGGCTTCGAGTTTTGATGGCAACAGCGGATGTCGGCATGCGGCGCACATAACACATATGATTACCGTGGTCAGCCAGCCTCCCAGACGTCAATGATTATTTCAACCAACGCATCACAATTAACGATATTAATTATTAACCTAACCATCTATTATGTGATTTTAATATACAGTCTTAACGCCTAATCGATAATCGATGTTTTTAAGCCACGGTGCACGTCAAACGTATTATTAGTATCATGACTTTTGTATGTTGTTTCTATAATATAACAATACATATTATAAATTTATTATTATTCTACCCTGTGGTGGTATAATTATAAAATACAGTAATGTTGTGGCAATAAATTATGATCAGCTTAAATTTATATTTATTCGACAGGTCATTTCATATATATTCGAATATGAATCTTACCATCAATATGCGACGATTTAAATAATTTTAAATCTAAGGATGTCGATATTTTGCTATGGTCTTGTACTCTAGATTGAGCAAAAACTGTATTACCTCATAACTACACTTCTTCAGTATACTTCAATAGTTTAGCAAGTCCTCTTTATTAGCTGTCCAACAGAATTATTAAACCAAAATATTTTACTATAATATTATGTTATATTTAAATTTTATTGTAAATATTTATTAGTTTATATTTAATATTTATTTATTGGTATTTATTATATTATTATCATATATATTAAATTATTATTGTTATTTTAGAATGGTAATAGATAGGTACTTTACTTTCAAAATATAATTCTTATGGTTTTAGGAATAAAACCGTATTTTGAAAATTATAAATAGATATATTAGTATTATAACGTGATAAATCTTAAAACGTAACCATGATTATTTATATATAATATTATACCTAGTATATCTATATGATTTCTCAATTATATATGAATCACAATAATTTATTACTTTTTGCTAGCAAACACGACATTGCAATGTCAAACACTAACGCCTTACAATAAAGCAATATAAAATAATTAAAAATATAATATTATTTGTATTGATATTTTATACATTAAAATGCCCATTTATTAAACGTATACCTATTACTCAAGCCTCAAATTGTTAAATCCATCTGCATAGGAAATTGATTGTATTATTTTTTTTAAATTAATTTTATTGTAATATTAATATTTTTCAGTTACTATTGTATGATAAATATAGTTAATATTAGTGTTAAGTATAATTTTTCTATAGAAACTATTTTTTTTCATCGTAATGTAGATATAATTTACTTACAATTAAATTGTGTCATTTATATTATTACATCATCGTGTGTTATGTAACAATACATATTAACAAAGTATCAGCTACAATGACAACATATTAAAATAATTATTAATGTAATAACATTTTTCATTAAGAATTACTTGTAACTTGCAAAAACATAGATTTCAATGTTGAAGTATTTTTTGTAGCCAAACTAATAGTGTAACATATAACCTTGACTGAACCATAAAATCGATAAAAAAAAAAATGATCATAAAATGTATGATACGTGATACTAGTACTATAGAATAAGTAGGATTATACATTTATTTGGGCCATTTAGTGCTATTTGAAGCAGGAATAATGTTATCGTTTAAGTTTTTGACAGTTTGAATCAGCAAACTAAATTTGTTCACATAGATAGTATTTACAGTAAAATATATCTTATTACAAATTCCGTACACAAACTAAACAGTTTGAAATATAAAAGCTTAAGCTCAAATAAAAGAAAGCATAATACAAAAAGGCATAAAATAAATTGTATGCTTCGAATTTCAAATGTTTAAGTAAAAAAGTAAATCTTTTGGATATTTTCTTAATAAATAGCTTATTAGGATTGTCCCATTGATTATTTTAAAGAAATAATAGTACATAATATACAATAATTTTAAATTTAAATAATTATATATATGAACAAAATATATAAACAATTTGGAAGAGAGTAGTGGGGCTACTGCCCAAAACTATACTATCTGGATAAATTCAGAATAATCAACATACAATTTTTATGAATAAGCTTATAATTACTTACTGTTAAAATAACTTAAATTTTTGTTTGGAAAAATTTGATCATAGTAGAAAAGTAACATTACTACGTGCCTATTATGAGTCATTCTGTAATTTGTGAGGATTTTTTAAAATCATTTATTTCTATCAAAAAAAATATACAGAAAATCATCAGTTTTTTATTAGTTTCGTTAATGGTACTTATAAACTATTAATAATTATACAATAATTACGAACCGTATAATTTTAACAATACCTAGTAAAATCTAAAACTTTAGTGCGATCTCTGTCGTTAAATTAGCAGTTCTCAATAATACTATACGTTTTTATTCAGAAAATTATATTGTACTTTATAATTATAATAGATATATACATAATACAGTATATTCTCTATATAGGTCCAATTCTTCTTATTGTGTAATCACCGGCCACCATAACCACCACCTAAGGCTAAGTCTCAAAGAAAATCAACTTGAAAACAAAAATAATAATATTATACTCATTTATCTTCAACTGCAACAATTGTATATTATATATCACATTGTGGTTATAAATCACGACAGAAAAATAATACATTTTATTATGGTAGGTATGAATAATAGTTGTATGAACGCGTTGTTCGTCCATCCTACAACAGTATTGGATGAACAAGAAGATAAAACAATAATTTACATTTGATCGTGGACTATGACTTTTAGTCAGACATGATTTGGTATTAAAGTGATATGTATATAAGTCATTAACAAATAGATAGCCCATTTTCATGAGCCATGTATTAACTTTAAAACCAAAGGAATAAAAATGAATTACATCTTATTTTAATTTTTTTTAATCTTTTATATACATCAATTTTTTTCTGGAAATTTATTAATTAATGAAGAAGAAAACTATAATACACGCATCGTCTTATTTAAATTATTTTCTTTCTAAAATTAAAAACGTATATTTTCATAAAAATGATAATATGATCGGCGGCTTGAGTTTTAAAAATCCAATCTATTTAGCTAGCTTTCTATTTTTTTTTTTTTTTTTAGAAAACTAACGAATTGAATATCATCAAAATGAAAAGTTCTTGAAAAAATAAATGTTATAAGTCGCGTGTAAAATACGGTAAGTATCATGATTTATCAGTGAATATTTTATATGTTATAATATGATAATATGAGCTATGTAAAAGTTACAAAGTTTGCGCTTAAAGCAGTTCTAATCAATACGGAAATTTGTAGATGTAAAAATCAACTTAAAGACATGACATATTTATGAGATTTACATTTTAATGTATATTAAAATTCAAAACAATTTCATTATAATTTTATCAACGCCCGTTGTCTAATACATCTGTTATCTGTACACCTATATAATATATATATATATATTAAATTTCAACTATCAACGTAAATTTAATTAATCAATAATGTATTTCAATATCCATTTTACATCGTATTGATTCTATTGTTACTAAATTGGATATTAATTATCACGACGTATATGATTTCAATAATTGGACCAAGTTTTTAAACTGTAAATTTAACCCAGTTAATAGTTTGCCGTTATAACATATCAATTAGTTGATATTAGATAAGAGATTAACATTGTCGTAAAAATAATAAATACTGTAGATTTTTGAAAATATACTTTTTAGTTGTATTTTAAATTTTTAATTATTAATGTCCATTTATTTTTTATTTTTAAATTATATTAATTTGCGTTATTTTTCACTGAGCCTGCAAGTAATTGGACAATAGACTAAATCGATGATGTGTTATTTTTAAAGAATGATATAAAAATACAATTATTCAAAGTAAAGATAATGGCAGAGAAAAAAATATAAACTTTTGTAATTATTAGAATATATTTGTAGTTTTGTGTAGTAGTCAATGGTGTCCATTGGGGTGAGAGGGAAAATCCCCCTCGCGACTTTTTCGTGTCTATTATACATTTATATACATATACTATAAGTATATACATATAATACATTATAGTTGATAAATTGAATAAAGAAAATTCATGATCATAGAGTTTGTTACTAATTGTACTATATAAGATAATCACAGAAATTAATTTTATCAATCGAAAATAATATATTAATAATTTAATATAAGAAAAAAATATGACGATGATTTTATCACACAGCAAATACAATGCCCCCCCTGGATATTCGAAGATAGACGCTTTTGATAGTAGTTGTTATGTGAGTGTCAAATTTGTTCTCCCTACATTAACAAATATTACAATGAATGCTTTTAAAAATTTCTTAGCACAAGCTTCAAAATATAACATAGCTGTTAACAATGTTATAATTTACAATGACATGTGTATGTGATGTAATAATATATTATGTAGTATACGTTTTTACCCATGAAAATAAAAAATAATTAGTTATTTTTAATCTCCGTGATTTTGTACCTTAGAATTTAGATCAAATGTTCCGACGGAAATACAATAATATATACGAGGTAGGAATAGGAATATGTATACATTTACATGAACTGAATAACAGAGCCGAAAAACTAATGAAAAAAAACCTTTCACAACAATCATTAATATTAAAGGGCGTATGTAATTTGTGTTAAAAACAACCATAAAACGTAATTTGCACCACATCAAAAAATTAATTTTGGTAAATGTTCCACATAAAACTAGATGAAATGGCGTTATGTAATCTGAGCAATATTGAACTTCTAAAAACTGTAATTTGCTCTACTTTGAAATAATAAATAATATTTTTTTTTATTTATCTACATACGCTTTAAATTATCCATCAATCAAATTAATTTTAATAGATATATTTCAAGAAAATTAATAAAATGTACATCAAGTAAAATAAAACAAAGTAAACTACTCATAACTGTAATTGTGTGTATACGTACATTGTATACAAATTAGTAATATTTCAGTTAATAATAATTAATATGTAAAATATGTAAAAATCAAGAGTGTTATAATTAATTATCCAATTGTTCGTGTTATTATAATAGTCAATGTTATTTATTCAAGTTTTTATGTACTATACTGATATGAGCTCGTTAAATTTATTAGTTGAATTTTAACCTTTGAAATTAAAAGTGCTGTGTTGTAGATTACATAATATTATCCCGTTACATTTTTTATCGTGATACAGGTAAACAAAACAAATATTTAGATCTGGAATTAATTACGTGATGTTTTCTTATATTTTTGGTGCAGATGATACGCACGCACTGAAATGTATCTATTGATGGCATCAATTTAAACTTATAAGTAACAAAATTGACGAAAAATACAATCTCCAACATTAAACTATCGTTTATACATCTTTAATCTTTATGCCAATGGTTTTGCTTGCACCCTACGACAACCTGCGATTGATAGAAAATAGGATCGAAGCCGAATAAGTTTTTTTTACTGTCGACTTTCTAACGGTTTTTTACACGTGTATTTCGATGACGCGTATAGTCTAATGGCTAGTACCTATCATGTTCATTATGTACGCAGTATGCACGTTTGCGATTGCATACGGGTACAGACATTCAGCGACAGCTATTTATATTTCTTATCGATAATATTAATAATAAAACATTGAATGCTCGCGGTCGTGTTTTTGTCACTCGTGTATGCAATATCAGTTTTGCATACGCTATCGTCAGCCGTCGTCTATCGAACTATTCTGCCGACTATATTAAATATTATGTTATGTACTTACGTGATATATATTAACAAATACGTAAAACATTGTGTCAAGTATGTTTCAAGTTAAATTTTAAGAAGAGTATAGGGGGGTATGGGGGCCTAGCCCCCACAATTTTATTATCTTACTATTTCAATGCATACACTAAGCTGAAATCCACGCTACGCCACTGATTTATACCATTTATACCTACATAAGTTTTCATAAATAATTAGTGATTAAAGGCCGTAAATAGGCCATGTATGGATTTCATTGTACTTTGAATCTGCCAAACGACAGGAAAAATTATAAAAGCGGGTGTCACATAATATTATATTATTGTACATAGTTCTCGTACTCGTAGACTTTATAGAGTTATCATGATAATTTTTTAGCGAATTGCATAGTATAGAAATAATCAAATAAAAAATAAGTGAGTAACTGGTTTTAGTTATAGATATACAGTTGGTTTTTAATAATTTTTAAGTGATTATGAAATTGATCAGTTTTGTTCGATCTGGTCTCAATTAAAAGTTGAGAGTTGAAGATATTTGGCTGGAATGTTGTATTTTTATTTAAAGGTTTTCATAAGTGCAGCATTCGGTTGTAATATATTTTACATAAAAGGCACATTGTATGTTATTTATAATCCATAAGTAAACAACGTTTGAAATATATTATGAACCATATGTAACCTGTAGTTGTACACGATTTACAGTAGAAAATATGGTTTGATTTTCAATTTTAATTTCAATATTTTTTTTTTAATAGAAAAGTACATTTAATCGATACCTTAGGGAAACAAAAATTGATAATTCCCAATATTTTTCAAAATAATCGTGAAAAACAGGAACTTTTATAAAAAACTAGTTCAAAAATATAAACTGAAATTGAATATAAGTAATAATTAGTACTTATTAAAAATATTAATAAAATATAAACATGATTTTTTTTTTTTTTTTATAAGTATTTGAAGTTCAAAATTTTATAAAATTTAAGTAGGTAACAATGATATTTTCAATAAATGTAGTTTAATTGTTTGATATTATTTGTTTATACTACGAATTTATTTATATCATTTTTATCATAGAACGATATTTTATGTTATGTTATTGTTTTAAAGATAATTGAGACTTATTTTTATTTAGGCCGGGGCTATACACGGCGTAATACAAGTACACTCGACTTCAATTGTACAGCACAATTATTGCCTTTAACCCTCCTTTTATTTATTTTAGTTTTATGTGTTGGGAGTTTCGATTAACTCGCAAATAACATATTACGTATTTAATAATAATAATCATAATTATTACTTTTAATCAGTTTTCAGTTATTTAACTTGAATTTTATACGCGGTAACCCAAGAATTATCAAGACTTTGGTGAATACAACGAGTGCACATTCGGCCGAAAAGGTTTTCAACGATTGTGTAGGTTCATACAATATACATTTTATAATAGACAACAACGAATTTAATTTATCGGGTACCTAGTTGTAAATTGTAATCATATAATACTATAAATGTATACCTACCTATATTGCAATATGTATCCTCGTCACAGTCTACTGAATTTACCGAGTACCAACAGTAATTCGTACGAACACATTCTATAACAAATAACAATATAACATATTATTATACGATATAACTGTAGGTACTTATGTTTGTCGATACGTTTTCAAACCGTTATCGAATGGATAGGTATTCTATCAATTATCAAATGTATAGATCATTGTTCTAAATCGTTGTGTTAAATAAATTAATATAAACACGAAAAAGTATGTTTAATAATATGCATATTTTATGTAATTCACAGTCCATACACCTAATAAACTATATAATTTTAGCGGGTTATTTTCAATTTCTATAAAAAACATTATTATAATCTCCACATGAGTGGAATTAAAGTAATAACTATAATAATCAATAATATTAATTATAAATACGAGTATTAACGATTATAATGATATGTGTTATATTCATATAATAACGAGTTAGATAAGTAAAGGAGTTAGGACTGACAAATTATGTTTAGTTGGTGTAGTAAAAATTTGTTTGTTTTTAATATTGAGATACTAACTCTATTCTTAATATTATTATTAAAATTAAAACTAAAATAGGTATAATGGGTTTATAATATATATTATAAATTATTGATTTTATTGTGGGTTATTGCGGGTTATTACGGCCACTCAATGATCAAAAACTCTACACAATCATATTGTGATTTTTTTATTTAAATTTTTATCAATTACTTTATCCCACGTATGAACTTGTTATATTATTCTATAAAAGTATACCGATTTTTATGATGCCGAATAGCAGTGTAGGGATTTATGCATATGTGAAGTATTCTTCTGTTATGCCTCGTATAGTATAATAATATAAGTTTATCGTCTCATAATCTAACCGTATATAAGCATCATTAAAGCGATTATTGTTTAATTAAAATTTTAACTTGGCACGTATCACAAAAAACCTATACGGCTAATAAAAAATTGGATATTAGCTCGGCCCTGCGTAACTTATAAACCGGATTTAAAACCTTAACGCTATAGAAACATAAAATATTACTTGGGCGGAAAATAGAATAGATTATATATTCGACTCGACTAAAACCATTTGGACGTCACACATTTGATTACAATATTATTATTTTATATTTTACACACACAACAAAATATGAATCGATGAAAATTATAGATTTATATTTATATAAATTCAAAGGATACATTTCATATTACAATTTCATATTAATTTAACATTGTGAAAATTCTGTTTAACGTCAAATTTCGTACCGAGATAGTCAATGCCTGTGTATAAATAGTCATGCTATACTATAAATACGTTAAATATCATTATAATATTTCAAAACTTAAAACGATAATACAGAAAGGATTGAAAACGTACCTATAAAACCATACCGTATTGTTACCCGCCTATCGCACACTATAGATTCAGTACCTTAGCAAATGCAGAAACAGCATCATGATTTATAAATCATGGCTCACAAGTATTTATAAAAATTATAACTATTAGATATAGACTTTAGCATACATTTTAAATTTCTATATTAAAATACTTATCGAAATTTGTATTTAATAATTTTATATTATTCTTATTCCTTTGTAATTTGTGGATTATTTACCAGTCATTGAATTCAATATGTATAGAATAGTTAAAGGACCTCCACTCCTTAGGTCGTATACCTAATCATGTAACATATATACAGGAAGATTCACCAAGTATACTCGTCTCCATTTTTTTCTTTTTATAATGATTTTAAAAATGTTCTTTATTATTTAAGGGGTGTCCTGTAGTGATACAAATGTCTATTATTTTTTCAAATTAGAATCACTCTGTTCAACTGTAAACTATTAAGTAAATCATTATTCTGAAAATTTTAATGTAGGTATATAATTCAAAATTTGGTTAAGTTGTTTTTTACTTATTAAAATGTGCTTAATGACGTTAATAGTCCTCAAAAATGGTTTTACAAAAATATAAATAATTATTAAATTAGATATAATATTAAATTTGTTATTTATTATGGTTTGAACATTTTTACAAAATTAAACATTTTCATAGATTAAAATGTTCAAATCACCATAGTTCTCACATCATCCGAACCCGTTATTATGGACTTTTTATCTTTAGTACACAAAATGTTGAAAAATTATATCCTAAATGATAAACTGTAGAAAGAGAGGTTCTCATTTGAAAAGCATAAATTGATATCTTCAAAGAATATTTCTTAAGTAGGTAGATAGTACGAAAACTTTCAAGAATTTGAAAATTTGATCTTCAAGTATATTTATAAATCAAATTTTGAATAATTGCACTATAAAGGAAAGAAGGAATTATCGTGTTTGGTGAATCGCTCTGTATACAATACATATAAAATATAAATAAAACTGCACTTGGCCAGTCCACTGCAGTCGCGTGTAAATAAAAGACGTTGGTATTGGGTATGCCAAATTGCCATGGCACTTTAATCGGGGTCCACCTGAAAACATGTACATATATATAATACACTATATACGTGCCATTTAGGTCCTCGGACCACTCTTGTATAACATTGTTAGGTTTTTACTTTGTACAGGTATTGGTAGCACAAAGAACGTATTATTATTGTATTGTATATCAAACCGTGTGCGTGAACGCCCATAATAATATATATCTATATATTTATAAGTTATAAGACGATATTATATAATATGATGTGTTTATGTGTGTGTGTGTGTGTGCGTGTGTGAAAAAAATAGCTATAGTAATAAACCTGTTTGACAGTCCTTTGCCGAGGACTCGTTGAAACACGACGCATATACCTATATATTATTCTACAGTGTACCATCATATGAGATCTTAATGCAATTTCAATGTTAAATATTGTTAAATCTACGCGACACTCCCCGTTTATGTAGGTATAACGACTACAATTTAAATTGACGTATAGTTAATAATAAACAAGTATTGATGTACGAATTCATACTTTATACGCGCGCGCGCGCGCGTGTGTGTGTGTGTGTGTGTGTGTGTGTGTAACTTGACACATATACAATATTTATATATTTTTCTACAGTTTGATATATCATGATATCATATTATTTAAGATAACTACGTTTCACCTCAAAATGAATTATGTCAAAAGAACATTTCGCCATTTCGCAGTATAATTACTGTAAGCAACTGATGTATTATTGTTAGTTCTAAATCGGTTAAACCATATACACTATAGATTGTATACGTCGTATTGGCTTATTATTGTATTTACATTTTAGAATATTCAATATTTTACTGACACAGTTTAAGAGTATGTAATAATTATTAAAATTATTATAACGTGTTTATACTTTATATTAATAATCGATATAATATGTTATAATGTATTATGTATACTAATAAGTAATAACGCACGTGGCACGTGATGAGAACACCCGAAAAAAAGTTGCAGTATATCAATAGGCAATAATGTATGGAATCCGTTTCAATTTGTAGATCAAATGTTGAAATAATTTATAAATAAACGAAAAATGTCGGGAAAAAATTGTCTATGTATAATTCGATTCAATGAGGGGCGACCATTATTGCTCGGTCACTCTAAAATTAATATTATATTATGCCCCATAATTGGATGACTCAAAAAGACAACACCTTGCTCTACATTATCATTGCACATAAATTTACATATATCTCAAAAAACGCAGATTTTCAGGTTCATCTATTTTAGAATTAATATAAAAATAAATAAATTCCTAATATATATTGTTTCCAAAGTTCGCAATTTCATAAAACCAGTACATGACTAGGAAACCTTAAATCTATTTCTCCGTTCATGATAAACCCCTTTTTCATAATATTATCCTCCAAGTTTTTGCAGTCAAATTTATTATTTATTTTTTACTCTTAAAATAGCTATTGCCTAATGCTAATTGCCATGTTATTATGTGTATATATGTATTATATATTGTTTGATATAGAACTAAAATGTAATTTAGTTACTTTTATGATAATAAAATGGTTTGTTCAAAATTTTTTGAAGTATGGATTATATACTTAATTATACGATTTTTTCCTAAAATATTAATACTTTAATATTATATACACTATTTATGTATTTTCGTATAAAACCGTTTACGTTTACGCTAAAATCATAACCTAAAATCTAAAACCTACATACGTTGAAACATATGAAACACATATGTTACTATGCCTACAGTCTACAGATGAAATATACTATATACTGCCGAAACTTATTGTATTAATATTATTATTTATTATTATCAATATTCATATCTGCACTGTTACACAATATTACGCGAGTTCATTTGCATATAATATGACTATATAAGTAATATAAAATTTCCTGAAAATTCAAACGACAGTAAAATTCGTCATAATATTACGCGATACGTATAATGTTTGTGATATTTTAATATGTAATATAAAATGTAAATCGTGTCTAATCTTTTTTTAGACACATATATACATACAACAATACAAATGAGTAATCATCAAACTTCTCGAAAACGCGATATAACAATATAACACACGTTTACCTCCATAACAATTAATTGTTATGCCTCGTTGTTTAAAAAATAATATTTTACTTTAGAATAAAAAAATATCATATCCCTTATTGTAATAACATATGCGTAAATTGACGGCACGTCGGCACATCACGACAGCGCAAAACGTTGGAATATTATTCTATATAATGCAACGAACGAGAACCCAGTCATTCCTTGTATACTTTAATTATTACTTAGCTATTAGTTATTAGTTATAACAACGGAACCATTAAGCGTTTCCGTAGACCATATAATATATGCATATACAATGTACAGTATATCGAAGCTTTTCCAAGGTGCTGACTATAGTTCGTCAGATATTATATGTTACAGATGCTTAAGAGATAATCATAATATAATGTGAATTATCGATTATATTTTATATTATAAAAGGAGTTACATGAATCAATTGGTTTTACAATGATGTTTTTTTTTAAATTTTTAAATTTTTTTTTTTGTGTATATGTAATCTTGTTATGGATCAGAAAAAATGAATCTTCGAATTTAAAGGTGACTTTTGGTAGACAATTATTGGAACTATAGTTTGTGCGTTGGAAAAATTCGCAAAACTTTTAAAAGTTCAAAATCAATATTGAAATCTAATTTTGCAGCTTTGTGCGTTGGTCGCATAAAGATCTACCTAAGACTATAAAGGAAAAAAATAATGTTTCGATATTAATAATGAACAAAGTTTGTTTAGTATTTAAAAATTGTACTTGACTATCTAAAATTTCACCTTTCGTCGTGTATTAGTCTATACCAGTTTTCCCCAAACTTTTTTTCTATCGCGAAACATTATTATTAGCTATTATCAGTCACGTCACACTTTGGATAAATATTATCTACTTTCCAAATATAAGTAGTTTAGGACTAGGAAACACAAATGTAGTAAAGTTTTGGCGTGGTACACCCTTTGGGAAACACTGCTTTATAATACTATAGAGTCTATACCACTGCAGTTCAATTTGTGCAGACCGCAATTATAACAGAAACCGTTTCTTTAGGCCGTATGATATAAAACCACTTGTTTACGATATTCTAGTAGGTACACATATGATATTTTATTATGTGTATTTTTTAATAGAATTTCGCAGAAAAAGTGCAAGCGATAGTAATATTAGTAATAATAGTAATTAATACGTAACGTTAATACGCGTTATATTGACGGGCACTCACTAAAAACATAACTCTGCAGCACCAAGAGTATTGGAATATTAAATATTTATTATTTAATAATAACTGACCTTACAACATACCTATATATTAACACTGTATAGACGTATAGATATGTTATATAATAGATTGAGATTATACGCATAGGGTTTTGTTGAAACTCAATGGTGAAAAAACACTTTGTTGTACCTTAATAAGCGCATATACCATGTATAAGAACATAAGGCACACCAAATCGTATTATACATAGATACACACTGTAGAACACATCATATTATATTCATATTGCACGGACTTAGAAAACTACACACACACCGATATCGCATTCTATATACTTCTCAGTCGATCACATGACATGTTATTATCATATCATTATAATTATTAGATAATAATGTTATATTATCAAAAGTTTATGCATTATTTTATTATAAAAGACAATTATTTTTTACGTGTCATCGCTGGCAGTTTATATCTCAACATCTTTGAATGATTTGGATTCAGAGTTCAATCGTTTGTGTTTTGTGTGGGAAAGGATGAAAAGACCAGTGTACAAATTTATTGTTGGTGTTTATTGTGGTTCCTATAGAATTTGTCACTCAACGATCAGCTATAACTTTGTCATAATTTTCGATTGATAATCAATAATATACATATTTTATAATCTAGTTAACGAATATATGTAAAAATCTACTCTTCAACATCTAAAATTCATTAATATCCCGTCTTAGAATTTGTACTTTAATTAAATACGTAATATATTATTTAATAATAATGATTATTGATTATATCACGATCATATCTGTGATTATACCGTAATCAAGGCAAAACGCAATCTGGTCTTGCAAAGACAAATTCACCCGTCGTGTTGCTATCCGGCTCATCGAGAAGGTACACAGCGAATACGCTCGATTATAAAGATAAATTCTGTATTGTGTTTTAACACAGAGTATCAACTTTCTAGTCCTACTATGTGTTATTATTATAATATAAGAGGTACCTAATTATAATGTCAACGTATTCTAACAAAAGCTATATGTAATACATTTTACACATTCATGATAAATATCATATTTATCATTATAGTCTACATACATATAAAGTTCACATAACGAACCTATTGATAAAAATGTGTTCAACCATACATCAACATATTCTAAATCCTAAGACTTCTTAAGAGTTGTCTAGATTAACTGAGTATGACTGAAGTGGTTATTGGGGAAGTTTGGTTTTTCTACTATTTTTAAGGGAAGACTAATAGGAGGGGAGTGGACAAGCAATGGGCATTCGCTAAAAACATTATATGGTGCTTATATACTCATTGTATAGTATATATATATATTATATATGTATAATATGTATGCGGCTATGTAGGTACTTAAAAGCTACAGCCATAGATCTATAATGTAATGAATTTTTGCAAAAATTATTAATGTGGGTTTAATGAATGCATATTAATTATTATCGCACATTTATTCCGCTTCGTAACAAAACGTAAGTATACAAAATATATAAAATATACCTATATCATATAATGTATACCATGAGAGGTTTTTGAGTATATTAAAATCATACAGAAGAGCGTTTATTTTTGTTACACTTGAAACCTGATTGTGTGCTCTGGTTGGATCGGTGACTATAGTGATAATCCGATCATGACGTTTCTATAAACAGGCGAGCAAGTCATATGCCGATCATTGCTACAATCCAATTCATTTGTCCGAGTTATCTATTGAATCGTGGTCTCCCGCGATTCGACCACTGCCAAATCGTAATATTTTAATTTATCGCTATCATTAGACAAGTATTTCCAGTTTCGATTCTATATAGATAATATAAATAAATTCGTTCTCAATAAATACATGTAAGATATTTGATAGTTATAATAAAGGTACACATAATGTAATATTCTAATTGTACCTATAATATCTGTATTAAATAATATATTTTAATTAAAATTTGTATTTTTTTTTATTATATTAGAAAATAAAGATCTTTTATATTATTATTATTGAATATTTATCTATGCCTGGATTTTTGATACTTCAAAATTTATCGATATTTTTTTGGTAGCGGGTTCTTATAATACACTTACGTAGGTATATAATATACGCTAGTACTTGTAAGAATCCACAACTGATCGTGCAATGCGATTTGTCATTAATTCTATAGACGACGTCATGCCACACGTATAATGTTGTGCAAAGAATATATTATTATTATAAGCTGCGTTCGATTGCAATTCAGGTATATAACTGGTATTGGTAGACAGTATAATACATACCTATACCTATAGACCTATAGGTATAGGACGGTGTGTAGTCGATCAAGAGAATAAATAATGATATTTTCGTAACACTGCAAAACAATAATAACGCATTAGGCTCGTGAACCAAAATAATATTACGTATAGGAACATACCTATTACTTATAGAACTGCGGTAGTATAGTATGTGTACAAGAAACCTTGTAAAAATAGCGATGATGATAATGAATGATGGTTACTGATAATGATATAATGTAAAATATAGCGTAAAAATTCATAACGTCTTTTGATTTTTAAACATAACATTTTAATATGTATATTTACAATATACATTGTGTATACTATATACAAGCAGCTAAGACAAGTACTTACGATTTGTATCATTACATTATAACTAAAGTATAATTGACAACAATACACTCAAAACAATATAGTATTACTCTACAATACTTTTAATTATTCATATATATATATACATATACATAAATATGGAAAATGGAATGAATTTAATATTTTAATGAATTATATTGTTATAAATTTCGTACGCTACAGAAAAAAAATTCAACCAGTACGTCGTGTGAATTTTTAAATTATAAGTGAATTTATTTACCAAATTAAAATTAGCAAATTGTCCACGGTTATATTAACAATTTTCCAATAAATAATAGTTTATAATATACGAGTATAATACTTGTAAACCATCCATTTATATCATTTGACAAATATATATTTATTTTTAGTACAAAATTAATTTACAATTATAATATTTGAGATTTATACAAAACAAATTTGAATTATTACATTAATTAACACCGTAAAAAAATAAATATCCTACAGTTAAAATATATTATAAAGTTGATTTTGTATTGAAATAATATTGGGTATTATATACAAATTGTAACTTAAAATTGCTTATAATTAATATTAACGTATATTATTTTTTTATTAAATTATTGTTTTATAGTATTTTATTATTTTATTTGTCCAACAACAATAGACGATAAGTAATATTTAATTTAATTTAAATTCAAGGTTGAGAATATTAAAGAACCATTTTTATTTTTGTACAGATAACTCAATCATACATAAGTTTCATAAAAAACGAATTGATTTATAATTGAATCCTATCTGACTGTCTGAGTTAAATTGCAATTTTTATCAGACGTAGGTATCTATATATATTTTCATTTCTTCATATTTATGAATAGGTCTCAAAAATAATAATATTTATTACACCTGTAACAAATTTATCTATCAAAACGTATACTGTTGTCCATTTGGCAAGGTCATACTTAGTGCATAAAAATAAATTTAAATTCATGAAATTATTTCAAAAATGTAATTAAAAATTTTAACTTTTTCAATTTATTTTTAATGTCACTTCACCAAGTTGAAAAAATATTCGTTTTAATTTGGACAATTTTAACATTACATATTATATTATACTGTAGATAATAAATTTAATAATTTTACTATGCTATTCATATAAATACCTGATTGTAAAGTAAATTAAAGACATTTGGAAATATAACTATAATTCTTATTAGTAAGTATAGTTTAAATACCTAATTAAAAATAGGAATAATCAAATTTTTGAGATATTATCGTACTTACCAAGTACTGATAATAAAACTATACAAAATTTAAATTTTTTTCTCAACCTCATTGTGTATGAATATATTATTTTTATATAAACTATTAGGTACATAATCTATACTTAAATTCAAACTAAAAATATCCCCTTTCTTCACTTACCTATTGTATAATAGTGAAATCAATTGTAGGTAATAATTCCCCTCGGCAACCTCGATAACCCTCTCGTTTTTAATATTGAAATAATATTTTACTTGTACTCTGTATTGTATACATTTATTACAAAGTTAATTATAAAAATAATGGACAAATTATCAACTACTTAACTTTCATTTGAAATCAAATATTAAATTTCGATATTAATTTTCCAAAATGTAAAAATAAAAATAACTGTATAAATAACTTTAAAGAAAAAAAATGCAAGTCTATTATACAAATCATGCATTGTACAATAACATAATATAGTTAAGTAAATAGTTAACATTAATTAATTTCAATGTAAATGTAAATGCCTACTATTGACCTATAGCTGCTGAAATATTTATTTTCAATAAAAAAAGGTACCTTTTATAAAGGTAGATATAGATGTATGTATGTATGATAAATATGTATGTACAACATATACCTAAACCTACGAAGCATTTTGAATTCACTACAACACACATATATTTTCCTTTTATCGGCTCATTTTTTTTTTTTTTTTTGTCGTCCTCTTTCGTCTCGGGACGCACGCAACCCAAATTGGAAATCGTGTTCACGCATATTATTATATATACATCATGTAGTATAGCCAGTATACATACTATTCGGGGGTTTTCGATTCTTGAGTATAATAATATTATTCAGGTAGGTCGACATATATGAATCTACATATTATTATATTGGATAAAATACGGTTTTCGGAATTCTATTTATTTCTCTTTTTTTTTTCGTCTTTTACAATCTACATAAAGGACCTGCAGAGTTATGCACATAACATCAATACAGAAACACCTGAACCGGACGGTATATATAGATCGTCACGATCACACCTGTGAAATGCATATATTATATGTAGTACAATACGTGTGTGGTGTATGACAATAGATCCTCGGTTTACCTAACATAATATGTATTATTATATTATTGTATCTATTACAGGTATTATTACCTATCATTACTATTATACGACCATTACACAACGTGATAGTTTTTGACTAACGGGGTGCTGGCGTATAATACACAATATTTTGTCAACTTACATCTACCATTATAAAATACTTTGATTTAATAACGAACTTTAAAAAATTATTGAATTTTATACAGTATATTTGTATGTTGTATAATTTGTGATTTGTAATGGTTTTATTTAAGCTATTACACCAAGTAAACTTGAGTTCATTATCCACTATTATTTTTTTCTTATAAAATGCTTATGATACAAATTTGTCAAAATAAATTATTATTTTATACAAGAGACTAAATTTTAGTTTTTAAGGAAAACGAAGATTTAATTTTTCCCACTTTACTATGTTTGGCGAAAACGGTAATGCTCGTCGACTAATAGGTTAGACGCCTATATATGAATACAATATATTACATTAATTTATTGTTTATACCACACACTACACTACATTATACATATTATCATTGACTAATTGAATATAAATATTATTATAATGTGTAAGTAACTAACAGCTGTGAATATTGTGACCGTGTGTTCGCTATCTAATTTAAACAGACCCAAGTCCAATTTTACATCATATTATTTAGTAACTCGTAAAACGTAATAAAAAACCACGATAACAAAAAAAAATTATACTAAAACGAACAATAGTATATACTAGTATGATTATGTTTTGTTACTATTTGTATATAACATTATCAACTTCGAAGTAATATGTAATTGATAAAAAGAATAAAACGTTATATTATTATCAAATAATCATTAATTTACCATCATTTAACATGATTAATAATATTTTAGTTTTTAAGAGAAACGGCAAATGAACTATGGATTTTACAATAAAAATTATTATTTTGAATAATTACAATGATTTTTTCTGGTAAAATATAGTGTTAAAAGTAAAATCTCTTCCATATTTCAAAAATTGGAATCTAGTCTGTACGGTCGTGCTTTAAATAAAAATATGAGTTCTTTTACCTCGTTGCACATTGTATCCATTTTAATTTAATTTAACAAATCCTCGATTTAACAGCTTTCAATAAAAATTCTACGTCTTTGTGATATACCATGTACCTACTTAAACTTATACGCCTATATTAACCATAAATGAACTATAATAATTCATAGTAATATAAGTAGTTAGATTGTTAATAATACACAAATGAAAATATCAAAATTATAAAATAAATTATTCTGTTTACGAATAACTAAAAAACAATGATGATTTGTTTGGCAAAAAAAGTATCCGACTTAATAAAAATTCGGTAGAAGAGATTTTTAAGCTATGTACGCGTGGTAGCAAATATTTTTTTACTTATGATATTTTATTGTGTTTAGAGGTGATGATGACTATTACCATGATGTTACGCCTCCTAGAGAAGATGGTTACTACTATATAGTTACTATGAAATAATGAAAAACATATTGTATTAACATGTTAATAATATACCTGCAGTAAATACTTAATAATATGATTATTATATTCGTTTATATTATAAACTATATTATAACATGAATAGTTATAACTCGGACAAACGATGAAATTGATTATTGTACAGCAACAAAAACAAAATGATTAAATATAATTATTATTATTACTATTAGATCGATTCTTATGATCGCAAATTATGTACATATATGACGACCTAACAGAGTGTACCAAATGCGGATACGTGTTCATGTTGTCTGGTAAAAAGGTCATTCGCCTGAAAAAAATAAATCGTCGACTCTAACTCATCCCACCCCTTTCACCCATCACCTGTAATAACGGTGGTCAGTCAGTTTGCATGTCACGCGCGTGCCCGCCCGCGTTCGTGGTATTCGTATACAATAATGTATACATAAATTGTACGCGTTTGTCATTTTAATTACATAAAAAAAAAACTGATAAAACGTACTAATAATTTAAAAAAATTGAGAAAACAAATCTTTGGAAACATAACCACTGAGAGATATAAGGTCTTTTACAAGGCATAGTAATATAGTCTTTAATTTTGGCTAGAATCGTAAATAAACTAGCCATTACATTTTTCTTCTATGTCAAACAATAACAGTTAAATTACTTAGAATAAAAATTGAATATACGGATAAGAATGTGAAAGACAGTAGATAAACTGTAAATTGTAATATTAAAATAAAATACATTCAGTATTTCAAAATAGACAAATCATACCAAAATTGAAAATACAAATAAACACTGAATTAAAAACGACATATCCTTGAGAATATTTGTACCTTGTGAATCATGATGCAGTTGCATTTAAAATGAAGCCAATTATTATAAAACTAAGTTTTTCGAACAGATTTAGATTAGACGTTTAAAAAATAATTCTAACATTTGTCTGTAGACATAATATAAATGTATATTATATTATTACACTTATTCATACAATCTACAACATTCAATTGATGAAAACTTTGAAATATTGTTGCTATGTATTGTACGCTGACACGGCTTTATAAAAGCAAATCTAATCGTCTAGACCGAAACGAAAAAAAATAATTACGTAATTATATAATATATGTATAGAGCTAATAGCTAACTTATAATATATGTTATAGCATTATATAGTTGCTAGATCGTCGGTTTTTTTATCCCTCAAGCTCATAATATATATAAATAACTATACATCTATACGCGTAGACATAACTATTATTATTTATTATTGTAATTAAAAAAAAAATCAAATATCAAAATACATCGCAATAAAAAAAATGCATAATTGGTTCCAAATCCCGTCGTGGTTTATATATTATAGGTATAATATTTATATACCATATGAATGTATATTGTATATATGAATATGTGCGTGTTTGTACCTTTGTAAGAGACGTCACGGCCGAATAATGACCCCTCGTCTGAAACCTTTCGAAAAAGGCACTACAGAAGGCCGGTGTTCGTCAAAAACTACAACTTTATCTCTCTTACACACGTACACGTATCACTTGCACGCATTTACATTTTATATTACAGTCTTTTGGCCATTGAACCTCGAATATACATAATATGCGCAGACTCTATGGATTACACATCTAAACTCGGTGATGTGTGTGTGTAATAATGATCTGCTATTTTATTCAAGCTTGTAGAGACCGATCCATATTTTAAATATATTTTTGTCAACAATTTTTTTTATTATTATTATTATTAATATTATTATTTATAAACTATAATATGGGAGTGTATGTTCTATTATATATATATATATATTTGTGTGTGTGTGTCTATAACATTGCGAAATGTAGTTTTATTTTCGTTGTTGTGTATATTTTATCTACCATAATATTATACATACGTCATACGTATATAAATAATAAATTTGTGGTTTTCACCGGCCCGTCGAATTATTGAAAAAATTGACTACAGCAACGATGTTGTCGAGTGTAGGTGAATCCGCTACGACCTGCAAACAGCGCATTTAACTAATATTCCTTTTACGCCGACCACTGCCTATAGAAAATAGTGTATATAAATATATAGGACATGGTGTTTTCCTATAAGCTCAACTTTCAGGAAAAGAAAAATGGGAAAATGTCGCAGTCCACCATTTACAATTTAAATTTCAACGCGACTATCTCGCCGTAGTCCTATACGCACTGAATTGCGTAGTTAATGATGGTTTAGCATTCAATACGTACCTACGTGAGTTGTACAGCCTTTATCACAATATATACTGTACCAATGTATACAATACATTGTATATATAATAAAGCTGACGCGTTTAAGTCTCATTATCGCAACTATAATGTTTAAGTATGTGTGTGTGTGTGTGCACATGATGTATACGGAATATTATTATATGATTGTTCGCACAAATAAACGAGTCAATTGATTGGATTTATATCACGGTTTGCATATTATTAAATTAAAGAAAACACGTGACCGACAAAATTGCAGATTTGTTTATTTATTATTATTATAATTACGTTTTTTTCGTCACACGTTTATGATGTGTATGCGATATTATAACTGTAGAGTGATATCCGGTAATTTAATACCGTCTCAATTTTAAAATGATTAACCTTTTAACACATTGCTGTTGATTAATGTAGGTACCTATCTAATATACAAGCAAATACTTTTGACTCGTTCTAATTTTACCGTCAATACATTTTTTTTATGTATATTACAATTACCTAATGTATGTTTTTAATAATATTAATATATTAATACATACATTTTAAAATGATGAGTATATATTTTAGATTTTTTTGAGTGGATTTGGTTGTAAGTAAACAACTTGACCTCAGATCTGAGAGCAAACAGAAAATATTTTTTATGGGTTGACCCCTAGACTACTTAATATACTTATATTTCCATCTAGTTTAAATTCACCACCGATTTAAAAAGTATGAAATTATTAGGATTGTCCCTTTAACGTATATTATACGATTAGATACGGGTGGGGTGGTCGATTTTTAACCAATTTTTTTTTTAAGATAATGGTAGAAAACTATCGAAAAACAATGATCATGTGCTAACTCACAGAAGATTCAATACGATTCTCATTGGAGTATAAATCGTTTTCATTATTTCACAAAAACTATTTGATTAATATTATTTTAAGGAAATATTAATTAATTACGTTTAAATTTATTTCTAAATGTATTGTATGTATAATGCAGAGGCGGCCAAACTTTTATCGGCCACGATTTACTAAAAATATACTTCACCTTTGAAGATCGACTATCTTTGAAAATTTAACTACCACAATTAATTTTCGTGCGCGAGGCCTAAAAATAAATTTTAACATGATCGACTCTGAAATCGTTAGCGATCGACCGTTTGGCCGTCCCTGGTATAATGTATAATATTATAAAAAGTTAACTAAATATTTTATAATACATAGATGCAATATGAGTAATAGTTGCAAAACTAAATATTCTAAAAAAAAGTGTTTATATTTTTTATAGATTTCCGGCGGTAATATTATATTTTATACGTTTTAAAATTATTATTACAAAGAAAAAATTATTTGTCCTTAAAGAACTCGAATTGAGAGGTTCGTGTGAGTTTAAATCCCTCTTTTTTTATTTAAAAAAAAAAACATTTATACATACTATTTCTGTTTATATTCCGATCAATAATACATTTAAATACTCAAATACCTACACACATTTTGTTGACACTTTTGTATCCCCTTCTAATATTTCCCAATTCAACACTAGATATAAGTACGACAATATTTAAATAAAACCATGACGTTCCAATGTATACCTTCAAGGAATAGCGTAAAGTGTATAACTTAAATGCTATTCCGAAAAACGAATAATGATTTTTTTTTGTCATCAACATATAGATTTATGACTTTTATTCTTTTTAATCTTTATAGTTATGTGTATGTATCTTCAACTTTTGATTGGTATTTATTATGGCCTGGTATATAATGATTATAAACAATTCAACAATATTGCCTTGTGTGTGGAGAATTAAGATATGCAATGTAAAGCCTTCTAATATTTAAAAAAAAAAACATTAGTTTGTATAGACTGTAAAATTTATATAAATATGAATTTAAATTGGATTGCACAATTAATCGACAGTTTATGAATATATAGTACACAAGATATATTTAGGTATATTATACGCTACAATATTATTTAAGTTAAAATATCGATAATATCGTAGGTAAAAAATATGGAATATTGTATTAAAAAAAAGACCAATACAAGATGAAAATTATAAATACAAGTAATGGTATGTCGATTTTTCTTTTTCGATAAAATTTAACTATATGACAAAATTTAGTACCTGTCGATAAAAAGTTTGAGTGAACGAACCAAAATGGCAAATGTCTACATTTTTTCAATTTTCGAACACGTATAATATATTAATATTTAATAAACAATGAAGTATATGTAAATGTAAAGCAACTAATGCAAGCGATTACGGCCAATTGAATGTCTTCCACCATTACTCATTATCGCGCTGACAACGAAAGCATTGCACTCTTTATTATATTTATTTTTCTAAGAACTTCCTCACACAACCATCTTATTATACATATTGCATTATATCTTATACATAATTTATGTAACACAAGGTATAATAATGTTATGAGATCAGTCGTTTTTTATTATGAAAAAAAACGCATACCATCATAATATTAATTGCCCCGCGTAAAAAATCGCCAATAACTGAAGATACCTGTAGTAGTTAAAAAGCCACAGCAAAAGCCAGGGATCGATTGATGATGCCTTTCGGTATCATTACAATGCACGCAACTCGACAATATAATACCTACCTATCTTATATAATAAAATATTTTATAAATGTATAAACTACTTCAGGTGTTTTTTTGTTCGTGACGGATAAACCAATTATCCGTATTAACGACATGCCCTGCGGTGTGTTTTATCGTGTAGAATACATGTGTGTGTTATTATTATATTATTAACTATATGTAGATATATATATATATATATATATATAGTATTTATATGTATGTATTTCAATAGGTATATATACATTAGTAAGTGTTTTAAATGTATAATATTATTATCAATGGCTTCGCATTGACGTCATACAGATTAACCTTTAATTTTTTTTTCTTATTCTTATATTTTTTTTCTCATCCTCGACCACTTGACTCAATTTTGAGTGGCTACTTGTTCATCGGTCTCTAATACAGCACAGCTTTGGTTACATAATAACTCGGTCACAGAAGCTCTCAAGATCTCTGCTAATCAATTTAACTGTACTCTGTATAGAGGTGTAATATAGCTATATATCACCTATGAATATATTATAGCCGGTGGAGCACGAGTGAATGCGCCCGCGTTTTTATTCTACTCTTATTTTTCCCCTCTCAATATTATACAATAAACAAAACGATTATCGATGAATGCATTTGTTTTTAGATATATTATGATAATGAATCAATTGCCATATTTTTCAAACGGATGAATATCAATACATGACGAATGAACGACGAATGATACGATCGTTTAAAATAAGTACCTATATAACGGAACCGTATAAGTACATCTATAATACAGAAACGACTATTGATTACAATTGCATTTATTAAAGTGGTCTGTGATCGAAGTGAAAAGAAGTAGCCATTCCTCCACTTTTTATACTTCGCATCATATTGCATACCCTAGTTTAAGTTTTGTTATAAACTCTACTTCTCTACAATCAATTACAGATAATATTTAACTGTGCTTAGAATACTTTGATTTCAGGTTTGAATACTTCAAACTGTTGACTCAACGACAGCAGGTACGAGTTTTTTGTCTAAATTAAATTAAATTTATTTTACTTAATGCTGAGTGAGAAGTATTTAAAATTAAGACTTTTAAGGACATTTTTGTTATAAAAATACTGTATGGGAATTTATTCTAAGCTAACTTAAATACCTATTATGGTATAATATAATACAGCGATTATAACAAGTGGGTATTCATATTATTGGGTATTATCAAAGCTATAGATATAAACATCTATTAATTATAGTATTAGTGTATTACAGATTATAGTCATACGATAGTATTAAATAAGTATAATTATTACAACACATAATGTGTAATATAATAATATTAAACAATTCAGAATTGCAGTGATATCCAAAGATAATTAAATCCAAATTTGAAAACGTTAAATCACTGTAAAAAAAATTACTAAGACTATCTGTAACAAAAAAAAAAAACAAAATAAACCATAAGGAATAAATATATTTAATTGAAAACAAAAATATTTGTACCATTATAAAACGAATAACTTCATCAATACATCAAATTTACGTAAAAAGTTCATCAAAACTAAAACTGCTTATAAAAATCAATATATTAATAGATTATTATAGTTAAAAACTCAGTCGTCAATAATATGCTAAAGTATAATTACATTCAGTAAACTCTAAATGAGGAGATAAGGCATCAGAACAAATAGGTACTTAATGAGCAATTAACAGATTAATACGCGTTTGACTAATAATAATACGTTTCCAAATATTTTTGACAAAATTCAGTTTAATAATCGGCTTCTAAGGTAAAATTCGATGAAATACTAACAAACATCACATACAACATACAACGATAACTATATAGTCAGTACCAGAATAAAAGTTATGAGCAATTAATAAATTAGAATGGGATATATTATGAAACGTCATCAAATTTTAAAATCAGTTACTGCAAAATACCATTATTTATCAGAACCGGATTGGGATTTTTTTTTTTTTTTAGAATGTATTTATTTATATAAAATTATTTCATCTAGTTTAAATATTTCGGAGGCCAAATTTCAAAAATTCTTGAATAAAATATTAGGCCAAATTACAGAAAAAAAAATTGACTTTATATTTGGCGATGATATATTTGTGATATCACTGATATCTGATACGTTTGATAAGTGTAAAAGTCATAATATGATATCAATAAAAGGAAAATATTATCAATTTTGCGTTGACAAGTGAAATTAGCAAATGCTAAAGGTATTAAAATAGAACAAAGAAAAATTATAAAAGAGCAAGAGTTCAAGAAACCTCAAAACAAAAGAGAAATTTTCTATCCAGCAGTATCTACTTGAAATTTTTAATTTTTAATTGCATATTCATAAATAAACACTGAAAAATAACAACATAATTATTTGGTATAATAAATAGATTGTATGGCGTTGTTATGTGATTTTGATTAGATAAGTGAGATAATTTAGTAAATGAATTTAATCTATTGCGTTGTTTAGACTAGTTGATCAATTTTAAATGTTTCAAGAAAAATATTGTTCCATATCGGAGTGGTTTGAAATACTTTCAGGAATTAATTTTAATTGAGTTGATAAGTTAATTACTCATATTTGAAGTAGATAGAAATTGTTACAATATAAAATAAATTATAGATTTAATATTTACTCGTTATTAAGTGTTGGTCTTTGTTGGTTAACTGTACATATGATTGCATTATAATAATAAGTTTATATATATCTAGGTGGTGCACTGTGACTGTATTGTAGGTATATACAATGTACATCTATGCATACATATATACACGACACACACCTGCAAACATCAACGCTTAGTGAGGGGAACAAATGCATACAACTTGTATTCATTAATCATTACTCCAACTCTCGACCTGCCAATTTTTTAATCAATTAGAGAAAAAACCAAAACTAATTGTCCTATTCAAGTCCTGTCAAAGCTTGGCATTCTAATTCTAACTAACCGCATAAAATCCAATAACTCTTTAGTCTTTATCTAATGATATTTTTGAGATAGGAATTTAAATGATTGTACTATATATTAAAGAATTACAAAAATATTATAATTCATTCAAAATTACTAAAACTCAACCTTTACTAAAAATCATTTACATTATTTTATACATCATGATATATTTAATAAACGGTTGCACATAAGCTATTTTTCGGTTTTCATCTATAACCGTGAACAATGCGGTTTCAAAATTGATTAGGTTGTCAAACTATAGTTTGTCATTAGACACAATTTTACACCTATATGTTTTATTTATTAGGACCCGATTATGAAATTATGCGCTAGAAGCAAACAATATTTTTGGCGTCTACCTCCTATTCGATAGTTAAAATTAAATTTAAAATATACATTGATGTGTTGTATAAAAATTTTTATTTATATTTAGTTATTTTGGTAATCACAAGAACTAATAAGTAGTACACATATATTATGCGGATGAAAAAGACTGTTCCTCAAAGAAATAATTAGGCAAGACATTTAATAAACAAACTCGATAAACTATTGTTAAACTAGGGAATACAGATTCAAGGTCATCTTGTTTAATGAAAGACAACATAGTTATATGGTAGTTACTACTGAATAGTTTTTTTTTATTTATCATCCGTGTACAGCATATACTTAAAATGGCAATACGCGTCAAATAATATGGTTACACCATCATTTATCCGTCAAAAATTGTTCAAATTATTTGTTTGCACAAAAAATATTGCTTATTCAGGTTAGTTGTATAAAATTGATAAGTAATAAGTAGTAAGTAATACTACACTATACTTATCAATAAATATTAATAAACGTAAAATTAAAAAAGAGGGTAACCGCTTTGCTGTACAGTAGGTATCGAATGTACCTCGTCACCGAACATATCACTGAAATGTATGTGTTAAAATAGAACTCAATGATAAACCATTGCATATAAACAATAATTCTATAAGTTTGTCAGTGTATATTATTAAGTATATTCTGTTTATATTGATATTAAAGAATCTTATGAGTTATATTGAATTCATTTTTGCAAAAAATTAAAATATCATAGTATGTAAAAAAAAATATCAAAAAAAATTTTCAAATACCCATGAATAATATTTTCAAATATCAACAATCTTTCATTGTTAAAGTATCTTATTTCGTCCACGTTTAAACTTAAAATGTCAATAAAAAAAAAGTTCTCTACATTTTTTTTTTAGATTTTTGTGTTCAAGTATATGTTATTATTACTGCTATTATATTAACTTTCAAGCTTAGCTAATAAAAAATTTAAAACTTCATACATTTTTAACTACAAAACATTTTGCAAATTTTCGTGAATTCGACGAATTGTGTTAAAATTTGAACTTCAAATGTATCAAACGTATCTTTAATATTTATAAATAGTTATAAGACCAACTTAAAAGGAACTCTGAATTAAATTGTTAAACTTTTTGAACAATCAAAAAACAATTTATCGGTATTTAATAATTATAGATAAAAAGCCAAAAATGACAAATTTCTTTAAATATCTCAAAAAGATTTAAAATATTTTGAAAATTACACCATTGATAGAAAATATCAATGTACACTTTTAATGAAAAAAATCAAGTATCTATATGGTTATTGTTTACTTTTTAATTCCCTAAAATATAAAGTAGATCCAATTTTCTACTAGAAACAACCCTCAAAGTTTGAAATTCCAAGCATTTATTTTTAATATGAGAAAACACAAAAACACATATATTATTGTAAAAATCAATACTACATTTATCGCTCCGCTCAGAATATAAAATAACTCGCGGTTATGCTTGCCAAAATGCTATTAAATATATTATCATATTTATTGACAATATGTGTAACGGTTTAATAAATACGTCGATATATTTACCACATCACACTGATTTTACGCTTTATTGTATTATTACTATTATTCATAATTTCTATTACTGATAAGATAAATTATCTAGTTTGATCAATTCAAGTTTTTTATCACAACTAGTATTCAGTTACAAAATAATATACTAAAATATCTTTTTTTTTTTTTTTTTAATATATATTGACATTTATTTTTTGGTGCTCTTTAACTGAGACAAGCTACTACCATTATGCCTAATAGCTATATAGTGGTTAATCTGGTACAATGTATATGCGTCTAACACATACCATCATATTCACGGGTATCGATTTGGTTTTAGAAACTCCATAAAACGTTGACTTTAAAATAAACTATAACTTACTATAACTATTATCGTCTAAATTATATCTTATATGAAACACGAAAAATAGAGAACAATTAATATGTTCAATATAACTGCAGTAGAGTTGGATATATTTTATAAATCAATCTTCATTTAAATATCGTATTTTTGAAACAATTAAAATTGTAAAATACATTATACCATGTGGCAAATGATTGTATTATAGGATATATACAACATACATGTACTCATACGAAAATAATAATTAAAATAAAATATATTCGCAGAAAAACGGATCCAATTTTTTTCGTCGCAATGGTCAAATACGTTCAAAATATTAAAACAATATTAATTAATATGTTTATTATTTATAAAATCATAACTATCGATATTCGATAAAAATTGGTCTATATAAATTAATCGTGGCTGTAGCGCTGTGCATAATTTTATTCTTGATTAAATACCTACTACTTATTATTTAACATGACATAAGAGCAGTATTTAAAAACGTATACTACAAATTAATACTCTAAACGCGAGGACGGTCGATTACGATTTTAATTAAATATGCAAATACTATCAAATACTATCATGCTACAAGTTCCTTGTACGTTATACTTTAAATAGATTTCCTATAAATGTATTCTAATTTAAAACGTTCCATACATAGTAGATATTGTGATAAAAAACCTTTTTTTTGTCAACTAGTTTATAGGTATGCTTGTATATTACACAAATTCGATGAAAATTATATGATACGATGATTTAAATTTATAATATGATTATTAAAACGACATAAAAGATTTTCAGAGCCGGATAACCCTTCGAGCTTTCCGGCCTGTTGACCTCTGACACAGTAATCTAATTATAGATACTTATATAATTATTGATACTTTCAATATACTATTTAAGCCTCATTATTTTAAATTATTTTCATTTTAATTACAAAGAAGTAAATAGTTAATTTTAATTTTTTTTTCTTCATTTATTATTTATTCATATTAATATATAATATATAATACATACAAAATTATATATGTCGTATTATAGTCAGACACGCCTTTTTTTGTTTGAACAGACGGGATTTTTGTATCTAATTTTGGTAATCATAACTTCTACGCCTACCCTTACCTTCAGCTTTCATCCAAACATTATGTGTACAATGTACATTTTACATTTTGGCAAAACAATTTTAACGATGTGAGTGTAATTACGTATTAGTTTGTAGCTCTCCATCTACCAATAAGTTCTACATTTTCACTGAGTTTTATGATTTATAATCGGATAATACCATAAATACGCAAAAGCCAAAAATTCGGAACCACAAAGTGAAATACATTACCATTGAATAATGCTAATCTTAGAACGTAAACAACAAATACGTCATCAGAAGTAATAGATATGATAGTCATTATACAACTAAAATTGTTCTCTTTTTTTTTATAGGTTTCATATCCATAGTTATTAATAATTTATATTCTATGATCAACTATATTAAAAGTTTCTGTATTATATGGATACACTATATTATATTTATTATGTTCACTGTGGTTGAATGTTCTTTGATCGCATGTAGCAGACGACGCAATATAATAATATATTATAATCTTATATCGTCACTGTAATATGTAATGCACATTAAAGGCTTATAATCAATATATATATATACCACGTGAAATCCACAGAAGACGATCTCATCGCACATCTGCGTAATTAACACAAATCGCTAATATAGTAATTGAACGTTTTCCTCGAAGAGGCGTCAAACGCGTTTCCTGCGCAGCATAATGTGTAGGTATATGAAAATCGTAGATGCGTTTATAACTATTAAGTGTATTTACAATAAAACATATTAATGCCGATAGTAAAACGATTTACATCACCGGTTTACGTTTTGCGTCCACGTGATTTCATTTCCACACAATATTTTGATCTTAATTAAAAACATGCAAAATCCACCGCACCCAGAATTAAAACTACATAGTACAACGCAAGGACATATATAAGAGGGGAATGGGGGTGATCGATGGATATTTACTTGTGTGCGTACCTCTACTGACTAACTACTTATTCAAAAATTCTTCTAATTAAAACTTAAATGTAATAAAATATATAATATTTTTTATTTAAAATTCGAAAATCTGTTATCGTTAATCATACCCATTAGACATAACATCAATAATATACTATATACTTCGAGATAAATAATATTATTTTATCTAACGAGATAATATAAAAATATAATATACTTTAATAAATTGTTTTGATATCATAGTAAATATGTGACAAATCGCGGTTATGTTATAGGCATAAATACACAATAATTTATAATCGTGTATGATAATAAGTACCTTTATCAATGGTAACTTTTAAATAGTTATTACTGTTAACAGAATCTCAAGTTTAATCATGACTCGTAAATCGTAAGTTAAAATTTAATAATTAAATCCTTATCATTTTACCATTTCATATTTAATAATTTTTAATATATTATTATATAATTACTAATAATGTTGCTTATATAATTATTTATACTATAATCATTAAATTAAAAACATAAATTCTAAGAAATCCAATGACAAAAAAAAGGATCACCAGTTTAACATTTATGAATATTCATCGTGATAAAAATATTTTCAAACATTTAAAGATTATTGGATTTTGTTATTTTTCATTTTAACGGCGAAAGTAAAATTATTTTATTATGTAGTTAACTAGTTTTATAACAATGAAAATATTAAAACTATTAATAGAGGTATTTAGTTCTTTTTATTTTAAATATTGTAGTCAATTTTATTTTAATAATTTCCCGATTATCAGTTTTTGATAAAAATTATTATCATAGTTTTATGATATATGTTATTAGTTTATTACAATTATTTTAAAGATTAACATAGTACCGAAAAACAAAAAAAAAATTTAATGCTTACTGAGGCCTCATAAATTAATAAATTAAATAAATGTATGTTAATTGAAATGCAATGATCAATAATCTATATGTCCGTAGTTAATGCATTATTTTTATTTTATCGATAAAATTATACTGCTGTCATTGTTACCAAGTAATTTGTGAGCATTTAGCTCAATTACAATTATGAATGGTGGTAGCTAAAAAATCATTTCTATAATTTCCAAGTTCCAATGGCAATGACATATGAATTATGAATACACAAAATCAGCGGCGTAGATACGATTTTTCTCTGAGGGGGGGTTTATAATTGGTTTTCTTAAAATAGAATTGTAAACACTTGGATAATTTCTATAGCTATATTATTATAAAAAATAATAATAATATACGTGTTAATTTGTACTAGTATTATTTACCTATTATTTAAAATTATAACCAATATAAAAAAAAATTTTGTTTTGATAAGGGGGAAGATTCTTACACCTCCCCCCCCCCCCCCCCAATAACTACGCCACTGTAAAATTTCACCTAATACTCTTGAAAAAATTTAAGGCACTTCTGGCCTTAGATAATTATTCATAAATGCATCCAGTATTCTACGCCAAGATATTGACGCAAAATTACATAATAAATATTGATAAATTTAACTAATAAATGATTCACCGTGTCACAACGATAATACGAAGTGTAATGAATTTTATTTTACTGTTAAAGTCGACAATCAATCGAAAATTTCCGATTTATCAAATAACGTTGCATTGCACCGCAGTCAACTAGGTAGACGTATGAATAAATAAATAATTCGTCAGGATAGATTTAATGTATACTCGTATTATTTATATAATAATTATAGGATAATAAATTATATAGTTGTACAGGTATATTTGCAGTTGGACGTTAGCACAGACGTGTACTGTATGTATGTATACATTGACAGCAAAGGGCATTCTAGGACTGTCATTAATAAATAACATTTAGTAATATCCGCGGATTTTGCATAACAGGTTTAAAGATGTATTGTAGATATATGTATAACTTCAAGTAAGTGTAAAAAATAAAACGAGATGTTAATAGCTTATAGTAATATTTAGATTCATAGCGGCTCGCCATCAGTGGCATTTGCATTTTGTCATAAAACCTAAGTAAATACATATTTAGGTATACCTACACGGAAACGAAAAAAAAATTTCACATCTTGAGCAAAACACTACGAACGTAAACAACTTTTTACTAATTCATTACGAAGCGCCAGATTAATTGTATTGTCCAAGCGATCAATTCGAATATCAGTGTTCGGAGGGGTCACACATTAGCACACTGGTTTTGTGGAGAGGCTGTGTGCCTCATCTGCATCTGGATGAAAAAAAGAATATAATATTAACTCAGTTCAAGTGTTTTTAGGTTATTGCCCAATCGAAAATAATCGATTACGACGGGTATACCTACTATACCAAACGCATTACCTGCAATTGTTTGGGAATCCTATAAAAAGTAAAAACTGCATTTATATTCAAATCGAAATTCAATAGTATATCCAAACATTAAATAACCAAATTATAATAATGATTTAATATAGTTAAATAATATGATTATTTAAAGTATGTTAATGTAAGTACTATATAGGTATAATAATTATTAGGTTTATTTACCTAATTATTTCTTTTGATTTGACGAAAACACAAATAGGCTAGTACATATAATATATATTAATAATTATTTTATATTTCACGTATGTGAGTTTTTTTATTTTTACTCATTGTATTCATTTTTCTTGAAAACTTCATCTAGAATTTTATGAACTTTAAGATCCCAGACTCAATAATGTTTGACTACGTTATTACACACAACCAAAAAATATTATTATCATTAATCATATATATTATAATAGTCTGATAGGCCGTTGCTATATGTATACAGCCGTACAAGTACACGAATTGCATACATTTACTTAATTATTTCCATAGGTTAATTATTTTACGTTATTGCTTATGTTTCGATTATACATAAAAAGGTTGTGGTCCGTCGAGCCCGCATTTTATAATATTATTCTTTCATATTTTATTTCTGTAAGTTACGCTCTGTTCATTAAACACTTATTTGCATTTTATCATCACTATTTTCTACCTTATTGTTTTAAATATATTATTGGCGTATATGTAAATTTACCTACATTTGTGTAATACATACTCAAACAGCAAACCATCAACCAGCAATAGTCCTGAAGTAAACTTAATTAATAATACATTTAGACTTTTTCACTTATAATTTTCAAAAATAAATACTCATGAATGCTAGCAGAATGTTTTAAATGTTTTAGTAATAAAAATAAAATATTTTTAAAAAAACCAAATTAAATCTGGACAACTAAGTTTTTAAACAGTAACCTCGGTTTTTGTATTCGTTAAGCTCTCGAATAATTTCGAGCAAGTCAATAATATAATATAATAAATATAATAATAATAATAATATAATAATATCATTGTTATCATTTATTTTATTTTTTTATACTATTCGATTGCGTTTACATGTATAAAAACCGCACCATGATCGATTTATAATGAAGGCATCACATTTTTAAACACCAATTAAAAATAAATAATTATTTAAAAATAAAAGATAATGGCCGTCAAAAATAGGTAATTTAAATCGAAGGAAAACATTATAACAATAGGTAAATAGGTATACAACCGACAACATACTGATTTAAAAAAAATAACGTTGCTTCGTTAATTTTATTTTTATTGAGTATAATTTTACAATAAATTGTTATTAACAATCTTAACAATCGTGATTTTTGGCTCACGATAAAGATCTGTAAACTTCGTTATAATAAACATATTAGTATACTTAACGATTCACATTTCTGAAGGCAAAAAAATTGTTATAAAGATGTCCTATTGCGTTCGTTGTAAAACCGTTTTCATATTTTAATAAAATAGGATTTACTAATATATTGTCATTCTACACACTTTATGTTATTGACATAAGTCCAAATTTTAATACTTAAAAGACAAAGGGATGAAAAGAAAGATAAAACGTAGATTTAATTTCAACGCTATAAATGTATATAGTAATGTATAGATAAGTTAATTATATACTTATTAATTAAGATTTTTTGCAATTAGTTTCCATAACGAAAACAAATTTTAAATCAACAAATTTACAAAAACACATTGTACACGTTCAAAATATATGTTTTTAATATATATACAAAAAAAAAAAAAATAACATAATAAATATTTTAATGTGGTAAATTATGTAGTAGGTAGTTTATGTAAATTATAATATTATAATTGTGCGTTTTAAATCATTAGTGTGAAAAATAGTCTCATATCTCAGCCTGATTATAATATTATAGAAAATAGAAATATAATGTTAGTAAATATCAGTAAATAATATTATTGTATTGCAATTAATTTAAATAGTAGCTAATCGTTTAATCCGATCGGACTGATCGTAATCAAGTGTATATATTATGATGAATGATTTATGAGATTTGCAATTTTGATTTAAAAATCAGTGACATCAAATAATACAATTTTTAAGACGAAAGTAGGTTTGTAGTTTGTATTATTGTTTCTTTTTTGTCTTTATATATAAAACTATACGTATCCGTTCTTAACAGCCATGGCCCATGGTATCAGGTCGATGTCGTTATGATATTATAGCGACTAGCTAACTTCACGGATTAATCATTTTTCTGGCTAATTATTATTTTCACATAATGCATACATATTAAAAAAAAAAAAAAGATAATTTAAAAGGACACTAAAAATATTTAGGTAAATTCGAAAATAATTTTTAAATTATAAGTTTTTGAAATTGTTGATACTTGACCTGTGCACCAATCAGATCAAAATGTCTACCAAAAAAAACCCCACAATTATTAAAATGAAACATTTATATTTCTCTAAAAGGTAATGACAGACAAAAAAATTATTAAAAAAAACACATTACCTATAAATCTAAAATGAGGTCAGTGAGAATAATTTTAATTTCAAACAATTTAATCATTTACTTAGAAAAGTCTGATTAATCAAAATTATTCAGATTATGTATTATTTAATGAATTCGGATGTCCAAATTATCTAAATAACACAATTTTGCAATTCACGTAAAAAATGAGTTTCCTATACAGTAAAGGGATAGTCATATTCAATGATACGGTTTTGTAGTACTTAAAAACGTATAAATATAAAATAGTGATAAAATATGCACTTAAATACCAACGACTAGTGAATGTTATCTGAAATCTGAGTGTCTACAAAAATACTGAAAATAGATTATTTCTTGAATTATCAATACAAAATATTTTGTTATTATAACTTATAGTACCTATACAACAATATACGGTATGGGATGTATCAACTAAAATATATATCATAGAAAAAAATACTGAAAGATACTATAGACAAAAAGAGAAAATTAATTAAATTGAAAATAAAACTATTATATTTCATTATTATAACACAATATAAAACCCAAATAAAGAATCATAAATTCGTGAAATATAACAACTATAAATAATTAAAAAAATTGTCTAAAAACAAAATAAAAATGAACAAAATCGTTTTAAATTTCACTTTTTTGACACATAGAATACATTATTATCTTACTCAGCTTATTATTTCTTGGTATTTTATAAAAAAAATATATAAATCTAAAATATACAAGTAAACCCATACCATAAATGCATCTTTATATCCCACCACTGAGACCAAAAAAAAAAGTACAGAATGATTGCTAAAGCAATGCGGAAGAACATAATATAATATAATATGTGTACGTAAAATTGGTCAATATATCTGAAAAAAATAAAAATGCACTTGGCAAACGAAAAATTCCAAATGAAATCTTGTAAATGTAATTTTGTATCTCAAGCGCGCGCGTGCACCTATACTAAGATAAATAAATTGAAACGTTTTTTACTGTTTGTTAAAAATTAAAAAATTAATCTATTTTGGTGGTTATATAACAAAAAGCATATTAGGATACTTAAAAATAAACCAGCTGATAACTGGGTACTTACTTACTATAACAAACACTCGACGAAATAATTATATACTTGATTTTCAATGTTAAGTCACATGATAATAAAAGTCTTAAGCCGAAAGATTATTTTAAGGTATATTGTAAGAATATTAAACAAGTATTAATGCGTGCGTTTATCTGTGCATGCAATTTTGCGTAGAGATTGTCTGTACCCAAAAAACTAATTTTTACTATTTTTTTCATACATTAAACTATTTTATTACAAACATTTTTGGGTAAATCGTGAATGTTTGAGGATCCTGTGTAGCTGTAATAATTACAAACTATCCCTGTAGCCAAGTTTACGTTTAAGATTATTATCGCTATTATTTTTTTAAATATATATTATGAAAAATTATTATTTATATGACACGAAGTCGTGAGCAACAACTCTGTAGTCGGCCTAAGATCTCAGTTACCTCTTTCGCGTAGGTATACTACAGTTAAAAATCATTGGATTAATGAAGCCGGTTGTCCCTCGGGCTTTCGACATTTCAAAACGTAAAAATAAATATAGACAAACGTGAAAAAGATCTACATAATTTACGTTGGAATCAAACTATAAGAATAAAAACAATTTAATATGAGGTATCGAGAAAATGAAAAATTGAAGTATTATATACAATTTTACTTTGTATATCCCCTAGCTATTATGTATGTAAAACGAAGAAAAATAAAAACATGAAATACATAGGTACATTTCCCAAAATCTCGGCGAACGAGATCCTAGAAATGTCTGTAAATATTAAGATATAAAAAGTATTATTAGTCATTGAAAATAAAGGCACGATATATTATAATATTTTAAAATCTAAAACTATAATATTATATTTATGATTATTGATTGATATTATATAAACATATGTATATTCTACAGTGTATATTATATACTATGTAGAATCTACATATTATAATAAATTACATAGTAAGTACGCGCATGATAATATGATAATATACCGGGTAACATAAAATAATATTATACAACTAAAATAATAATGTATGTGTAGCCGTAGTTTTCACATAATATTTTTCTGTCAGTTGTGGCTTTACACTTAGTACCAATCCCATGGTAGTTATTATAATTTATAATGATCATAAACAGTGTACAATAGTTATTTCTTACGGTTTCTTAATTATATAAGAATTAAAACGGTTACATACAATTAAAGCGTAAAACAATATAATATTTGTCTGACTAACAACGTGTATTATTTCGATACGGAACACTTACTTAACGTGCACGCATATGCAAAAAATAATGCTACAAATAAATAATTTTTAAGTTTTTACTAGGAATTTTTTTTAAATTAATTTCCATACAACTTTCGAGTTTTGAAAGCAACTCTTGTACAATCTAAAACGTAGTTACAGGTAAAATATAAATGATAATTGTGTTATACAATAAATACATCACATTTATTTTATTTAATACCTACATAAAAAGCTTTCGATTGGTGTTTTATAGATATACATTCTCCCCTTTGTATATAGGTATAATATAAAACTATAGACTATATTTACTTAATGTTTATAAGCTCTACACTTATAGTAATGACATTAAGAAAAATAAAATATAAATATTATATGAATTCAATTAATTATTAAAATTTACTGCTACGAAACATGTCGTTCGGGGTGATCTTCCCCATCTAGCAACTCTCTTTTATAAGATCTATGAAACGTCACTACTGACATTTTGGTCAAAATCGATGCATATCTCCATTCTCCGTCCAAAATATAAAAAAATTGGTATAAAATATAATACAATGATCATTACGTCACTGCAATAGCAGAACTCGCGCGCCTGCCAACGATTGACATAATATTATAATACCAAAAGGTAGATACGTCCACATATTAACAGCAGATTTGGGACATGCGTAATACGATGTGATTTTAGTGACAATATCGTATTCAATTCAATAGAGAAGACACTCGAACAATTCTCAATCGCACGTTCGCAAACCGCTGAAGCGCGATAACGTCGAATCTAAAACGATGTGATTATATTAATAATACAATATCCTTTATAGATAATCGTCGCGACGCGATTTGGCATGTCTGCGTATGATTTAGGTACGCAAACACCTCATGATTTACGAGCCTCTCGTGGATTATAATGAATAATATTACTACCCGTTTTATAAGTGGAGGGTCTTGTCTAGACTGTGTCTAGGTGTTAAATACCCCTGAAAGACTATGTCTTATATTTTTGATTCGAGTGTCGTGTGTTTCTAAAACAGATTACGGAAAGGCTAATGGTATACACATTATGTTTAATTATTTATTTTAGAAATTTGATGACAATAATAATAATAATAATAATAATAATAATAATAATAATAATAATAATAATAATATATTGATGTGATCAAATTTTTTCTATAATACCTGCCAACGAAAAATAAGAACTAGCATTTACAAAGGTTTCTATATTATATATATTAAAATTAAATAAATATAACACCTATGAGTGTATAATATTTCAAGGTGAACATAATTAACACTATCGCAAAATAAACTATGTCCACTTCCGTCATAACAATTACAATATTCTTATTATCGTTAATCACAATGTTGAATGTTAAACAATATATAAATTTAAAAAATATGAATTAAAAGCAATTATCAATATTATGCATTATTTATAATTTATCATGTCGTTATTAGTTTTCTTTTTAATAACAGGGTCTTAATAAAACCTAAGGGAAAGTTCTTAGTTTGGAGACAAAAATTTAAAAAAATAACCCAATAAATTGTTTTAGAAGTTTTAACTGAATGTATATATAGGTAATATTGCCATATAGCCACATAGATAATCCCAACATTTTTCCATAATTACACAAACTAATAAATTGTTAGTCATACTATCCACAATACCAGTAATAGTGACATTATCAAGTAAGCGTTAATTTCCACACTACAGTGGCTTAAAATCTATTAAAAAATGTTGTTGAAAAAGTAATCAAGTAGTCTTGATTTGATGAACATTCCGGTAACAATTGAAGAAACCATCAATGAACTTTCGAATAGTTATCAAAGCTTAAGTTTATACTTAATCTCATTTTTCTAAAGATTAATTTTTGATCATTAAAATAGTTTAAAAAACATTAATAGCATATGAAAACAAAGACAATTTAAGTAGCTGTTGAGGTGTGGTGTAAAAAAATGTATAAACAGTAAACACCCCCTAATGTTATTCACATATAGATATGCCATAGTATTACCTAGATAGTTACACATTTATTTAAATTTATTTAATATATACTATACCCACCTATCTAATTATAAAAATTCTAAGAATAAAAGTAAACATATGTATAAATATATATTAGGCGTCTCTCCTGCAGTCAAATTTCTCCTAAGACGACCTATAGCTTGTGTAAATTATAAACTGTTAAATTATAATATTTTACATCGGTAGGTTACCTAAATAGGGTATGTGTCTTGACTCTAGAGCAATTAACAATTTCACACTAAAATTAGTAATTACATTTAAATATTTAATCATAACACATTTATCAGTTATACAAATACAATAACTAATATTATAGTTATATAATTATATAGGTATGAGATAAGATATTAAGATCTCGAATATTGTTGTCGTCGTACGCGGACGCGGATTCATCAACAAGTATAGAGGTGTTTATATTTTCATCTTATTTCCTTTTTTCTGTAAGTTTATATAATATTACATAATATTTACGTACGTATTTATTTATTATTTATAATTTATATGGAATACAATCTACGTCATACGATAAATCGGACAAACGGAAGTCGATTACTAATATGTATAAAGCTGTATATTATGTTCGGCAAACAAAATATTATTTTAGTAGATACAGCATTATATTAGATAACGCGTGTAATTTATACGAAATTCACGAAAAACAGTTTTATAATGATATTAATTTATTATACGATAAAAGCTCGATATCATCAATGACAATATTATAATATAGTATATTATTATTATTGTTTCGCTGTCAGTCTCCAAGCAGTATTAATTATAATATTATACATTTATATTATAAATTATTATTGTTTTTAGTATACATTATATCATGTATACTGTATGGATATATATACATTATTTCTATAATTTTTTACCTGTAAAAACGTAGATTTCTTAATAATCAATTTTACTTGTAAATTATGAATTATGATATTACTATATCAACTAAAATTTCAGCCATCAACCCACTTATCGAAATATAGTATTCTATTTTCGGCTTAATCTTAGCCAAATCTTTAAAATGAATTTTGTGTTTTTTTAAATCCTTATTATGACCGTGTAATGTTGTATAACAATTTTTTCATCTAAAAAACAACAATATCAAATGGATATTATTTACGTTGATATAACCACCTACATGGTAACAATCTTACATTTTGCCAAAACCAATTTGTGCGTCGGATATCTCTCGAAAATTGTAGTTGATTGAGAATGTATGAAATAAGTACTTTCTGATCTCTCCTTTATTAAGGAGGTATTATAGCCATTTAGGTATTTAGGTATTTATTAAATATTATAGCTGCAATACTCTGATACTTCGTAATTAAATTTTTTTTTCGAAAATGAGGTTTTAATATCATTAAATAGATAATATTTTTTTCTACAAGTTTAAACCTTATTTCAGTCTAATAAGTACTTTTCGCTAAAATAAAATGTTACACCACGTATTTCATTTTGTAAACACGTATAACGCGTATATTATTCATAAATATATATTTAGTATAACAATTACAAGTATCTACATAATTTATATATTAAATTTAAACAACATATATTATATCTCAATCTTGCAATAAATCTCCATGGTTTTACTTATTTACTTTGTAATATCTTTTATTTCTTAAGTACTATTAACAAAAATGTAGAATTTAATAAATATTATTATACTAAAAATGTAAGCTACATCGTTTTAAAAAACAATATATATTTAACTCATTTTATCAGTTTTATCGTTCTGAGAAACAGAATTGGATAAATATTTCCCAGAAACAAATTAAATTGGTGTTTGTCTCTTTAGACGATAAATTTGTAGCTCTTTTATAATATAGTTGTAAGATATATTTCAATTAAGTCGCATAGTTACTCGTATACAGTAACGTAGCAAAACGAAGTGTGCCTACAACAGAAGCGCAAATCGTAAAGGAGCGCAAAATTCTTCTTTGAAAGTAGTATTTTTGTTTTCATTATAAATTTCGAAATGTATATGATTTTGTTTATTTATACATACTATATATAGATTTAATGATGAAATTATGAAAATAGCATAATGAAAATTCCAAATTGTTCCATCAGTGTTTCATTAACTATTGTTATTATAACACGTACATCACGTACATTTGTCAATTTTTTTAATTGGTGAAAAGGCGTTTTTTTCTAAGATTGCCATTTAACAGGGGCGCTAACGAGTCTTCCTACGCTTCTATTCGTATAGTTGTCCGAACCCAACGTTTGCTGTAAGTAAGTATAAGTTGCATGTGTCATATTCGTGAAAGATAGCATAACACATTTCTGATTCACATACTTGCCCTCATAACGAAAAAACCTTCGGAACGTAATTCGAAGCTTTGTGTGTATTGTTTCTAGTATTAATAAAAATTTCACACAAAATGAATGTGTTGGTACGTGGTCGCGTTAAAAGCCTCGTTATTGTAAATATTCATTAGGTATGAGTAGGTAAATTAATATGCCTTCATTTTTTTTCTACAGACTATATAATTACGCCTGTTTTGTGTAATGTATAATAATATACATAATATAAAGAGGTGCCTACTTATTATAGAGTGTAGGACGTAACAGGTATATGATTTTTCATTGAAAACGCATTTTGATACACGGTTATGATTCTTTACTTCCATTCAAATGAGCAGGAATAATAATAATACATGAAAAACATAAATCTGTCGTTCATTGTTTTTTAATATATGATGGTTTATTTATTTATTTTTTAATTAAAATTTTGATTAAAACTGGGATCGAAACACTTTTTTTTTACTATTTTATAAATTTTAATATTTCATATTATAATATTAAATTGGCACATTTGTTATGTATATTTGTATAGAATATCACCGGCGTGCGTATACGTGGTGTTTTGGATTTCGATGGATGAAAATACAAAACGCACGGTCATCGTATAAATGAAACAAACGTTTTTATCTACAATAAAAAAGCCCCGAAAAACGACAATGTTATGCGTGAAACAACAAACAAAATTATAAACCAACACAAATTATTATAATAAATAAACCATGAGGAAGTTTGGCCATACGTGATTAAGACATGGTTTATATTGTAGTGTAAAATAAAAAAAACATGATGATGAAACTACAGATATACATTATAGTATATTTATATTTTTATTTGTAAATGTACAGGTATAATATTATTTTGTGTTTTCAAGTTTCGAAAAACGGCAATTATCTATCCCATGTCTACATCAATTGTAGCCTACTTTCAGATGAAGAACCCAAATATAATAATGGAATACTATAATAAAATTAATTTTTATACACATTGAAGCCAGTTATAGTAATGGAATATCATACGTTAGTTTAAATGTTTAAAGCTAAAAGTTGTAAAGATTCCTTGAAAATTAAAAAACTTTGGCGTATATTTAAGTAATATGTATTATTATCAGCAATTTAAATACACATGTTGACGATAATAGTTATACTTACATTTTACGTATAACCATAGATAATATTATATAAGTCATGGATCATGAATGGATATGCATTCAGCATTGTATTCAAATGTGATCGAAGAGTATACTAATAATCGAAATAGTTGCATAAAATCAAGATTGTGGTATTTTCATCGTTGTTAATATTGAATTATATTAATGTAGAATAATAGCTTTAAAACATAATATGACATATTATTATATTTTTTACAATGATAATAAAAAAAGAAATAATATTTAAATTAATTTAATTCAAAATTTTATAGATAACAGATTTAAAAAATGCTTTCTTTATCATTAACTGTACCCACAAGAGTTTATAATACCTTAGCTTATATAACCGTCATTGTAAATTTGTAACGATAGTTGGTTTTATGATCACAGTACACAGTTTATATTATTATTATAGGTATATGAATGTTCCATCCATATATATGTAATAACGATCTAGTTATTTGAATGTAATTCAAAAATATCATGCGTACAGACTTGAAACATTTCACCACTTTACGTATATAAATTTTCTATAGGTACACAATGACATTTTTATTACCTTTAAATTCATTTTAAGCTATTTATACTACAAACCTACTCAACTCGTTCTATTTTCGATATTGACATAAGTTAATAGCAGCTAGTAATATTAACAATATTATAATATATACCTACATATATATTTTTTTTTTGCAAAAATAAGATCAACCTAAATTGTATTATTAATAGAAAAATAAATTGAAATATAAGCTGACAGTCCGCCTCCACTCGGAATCGTTTTTCGTATTGCTATCATTTTATTAAATAATATTATAATATATAGTATATTTCAAATTCTATACATCTATTACAATGACAAGTTACTCTTGATTTCTGTAATTAATATTACGAAGCAACTTCTCTAGTTTTTATCTTTATTTTATTATAATACTGATGTGGCTATCGGCTTATGGAAATATAGGTAAAATAATTTAGAAACTACTAAAAATCGTTAAAACGCTCAAAATTATAAATTCTACTTTATACGAATGATATTAACAGTTGACTCACCCAGTCGTTATATAAATAGACTCAGAGCTCCTGTTTGGCTGTTGTTGTTAATCAATTATAATTTATAAATCAATCACATAAGAAATATTGTATAGAGCCAACTCGACATTTTGAATGTAGTTTGTTAGAACGTTCTAGAAATTCTATCTAAATTTAAACTAAAAAAAATTAATATTTCTATTGACAGTATTCATATATACCTAGGTATATGAAAAAAATGTAAAAAAAAAAATGACTGAACCAATAAAGATTTAAAATAGACTGTAAAAATATTAATATGTACCTAACCAATACCAATGTAATTATTATAACATTTATAACACACGTCGTAATAAAGTTTTGTCTGTTACACGATGCGCACGCGGGTATGGTGTATACTATACATATATTGTGACAAAATAGATAGGTACTATACATAGGTATGATTACAAATTCACGACTTATTTGATAGCACACTCCGCTAAAATATTCCTTCACTTCGTCTACGTTGTAGTTCTCTACTTATTATTGACGGTAATTACACACACATATATTATACATCTAATGTAATGAAAAAAACGACCAATCAAATGTGGAGAACTACGATATGGGCTAGATGTGCAAGAGATGCGACTGAACGGTTACGGGTTTACATATACCTATTTTATCATGTCACCTACTAAAATAATACAGTAGATACCTACCTATATTTTGCTGCAATATTGTTATGCCTAAGAACAAAATCTATAATAGTAATAATATACAGAATAATAGTATCATACTTTTTAATGCAGTATGCTCTTATGGGAATACACGCAGTACAACGAGCGTGTTATATTAAAAAAAATTAATAATATAAACGACATTAATTATTAAACATGAAAACAGAAAAACGTATTTGAATTTTATTATTCCAATTATTATTGATTTTGTTTTGTGAACAATCTATTTCTATAGGTATACATTATTCTATATGATAGATCAATGGTATGAATTTAATCATTTTGCATATCAGTTTAAATCAGAAAATAAAATACATATCCGATTCACATAAAAATCATATAAATATTAAAATTTATAATTCAATATTTTAGCATGTTTATAGTTTATAGTTTATTTAAAGCATATCTAGAGTTAAGACTTTTTTTTTTACGTTTTTATTGCATATTTATTAAAAACTTTATTTTAAAAGTCATTGACGGATGCAAATTTCGGATATGTTGTACATTGCTGTATGTATACACTATACCTACAATGTGTTTATTATTTAAATTGTAAATCAAGTAAACAAAAACTACTATAAGTTAATGGATAATTTAAGAAACGATAAGACCTTTTTATAGACTACATGGGTATATTATTATCTATACTTATATACGTTTTTGTGTTTACTAGCTGTTTCCTGTTAGCTCATGCTACATACGCTTTATTGTACATACTATATATTATTCTAAAGTTATTAAGAAACAAGTTAGGAAAGCTCAATCTGCAAAAATGTTAAATTCGTGATTTCTAAACGTATTTTAATATAACGTAATAAACTATAATTTTTATATGTCTAAGTAGCCTAACTACATAACATAACTACGAAAAATAAATAAATACATTTATAGTGTATACATAAAATATTATCATTATAAAAACTATATAGAACATAATCATTCAATCACAATAATATTATCTTGTATTCTTATTCCTATATAGTTTAGACACAATTTCGTATTGAAATGTTATCGATTGGTTTTTAAATATATACATGAAATAATGTAATAAAACATACATGACAATTACATGTTTATATATATATTTTTTTTTTTTTTCATCAAAAACCCATAATGCACTAATCAAATACAATGGCATTGCAGAATGTTAAACAAATGTGTACTTAAATTTGGTTTAAACTATTGTGGTGAGTGTGTGTGTATGCGTGTCGATGTGTCGATATGCTGCCCGTGGTTAGTCATCACAAGCCAATTTATTTACACGCTATAGTTTGGCAAAAAATCAACTTCTCATTTATACACCAATATGAATTCATTGAAAGCTCAACAAATATACAATGCCAATTTAATTGGTATTTTTCTATCGAAAAGCAAATTTTAAATGTCAATTTTCGAGTATCCGAGGATAACCCATCATCAAAGTTTTATATTATATATCGTACGTCCTTATACTCCTTACTCCCCCGCATCCAACAGGAATATAAGATTTCGAAAACATATTACTTGTACTTTGGAAACATGGATACTATGTATATAATACTATAATGTATATTACTATATTATATTACATAAACATACATGTAACCGTATGGATTGTTTTAATTATTGATCATTTCTGACTAAATGACACGCTGAAAACGTATTCAATTAATCTTGACTCGTGAGTCAACGTTGTACAAATAACCAAAAAAAAAAAAAATTAAATCATTTTAAAAATATCGAAATTTTATTCAACAAATGGGCTACGATTTTTGTTTTTGCGTTTATAAAGTTTTCATCATTTTATATATTTGTTCTATTCTTTGAAAATATTATTCCGACCTATGATTATATATATATATATATGTCATATACCTATATAAAGTATTGTTTTTGTGAACGAGTTTATATTTTCTCAAAAATCCATGTGCCATAAAAATTGTTTTCTCTTTTATTTTATTTAATCTGCTACGTATTTTATTTTACTATGATTAAACTAAAATCAAATAATATTGTGTTTATTGTATTAATGATACTATTAGTATTTATTGCATATTGTCACTAATTCATGAAAATTACTTAATAGTAAAGTTAATTTTACTATTGCTTATCTAGGTATTAGGTACCTATGATTAATCAACTTTTAGCTAAATAAAAAGTATAATATTTTTAATGTTATACATTATACATCAGTATACGATAGTGTATTATATTTAATATATCATTAAGTAGATAGTATATTCGTATATTACCATTGATTATAATATATTGTATCATTTCATATTTGTTTTAATAGTATTTATTGTTTAGAAATGTAATATGATCAATCATATTACCTATATTATAAATTTTTAATCAGTCACATTGTCAATCAGCAAACAAACATCTACACAATTTAATAAATCACTTTCTACAATATACTTGCAGTACGTCAATACTCGGTACACAGAGTTTCGCATGGATTCACAATATATTTTATAAATTACTTAATTATTTTTTTAATAAATAATATTATACATGACATTTAAAAAAAATACTGATGTGTTTATTCATTTGATATTTACCGCATACCTATATGGTTCCCAAATAACTGAGTACGTATATTGTATGTTTGCTATTTTAATTTTTAGAATTACGTTTACATACATGTCTGAATGCATTCACAACCCATAGAAAAGAGATCACGGAATATCTACAGTGGTGTTCTGGTCTAATCAATACCGCTACTGTATGGTTACAAGTTACAATAATACTCGTATTCTTGTCGGAGTCTGGTGTTACATCTCGCCGTGGACCATCAAGTACCGTGCCTCGGCCGTTTCCGATGGAAATTGTTATATATAGGGAATTTATATGAACACATGTATAGCTTATATAATACTTAAATGTTATAAAATATGTGCACAGTCGAACAACGTTTAAAAAAATTAAGCAAACAAAAAAATGTACCGACCGTGTTTACAAAATATGGTTTACTCTACCGAATGAGTAATCATAATAATCGTTGCACCTGTTTAATCTGCGCGTATGATTCATCGTATCGGTAACAATGGTCATGCAAAAAACCTGAGTTTTTTACGTACACAGTACCTAGATAGTATAGATACAAGTGCATCGATCTATTATAGTATTATTGATATATTATCACCCACGCTTTTGTATAACATATACTAATTTAAATTTAGGGTTTATTTGTTTGACGTTCAAAAATAAAATCGTATAATTTAGACCGCGATAAATATTGTAAAAGGTATTTGACGAAGAATTTCCATTCGCTCTATAGGTTGAATATACGTAGATCATTGTAAATTATTGTGTCCCATTTTTTAAGTTTTTGTATAAATTGCGGCCGGGTATAATATAAAATATATTATACGTAATATTTAAATTCAGTCCTGGTTATATTTTGCACATATGTAAATTGTGGCCTAAATATTTTTTATTCATACGTAAATTACGTCTATTGGGAACTAGGGATATTTTTGCAAAATCAATATTTTCAGATTTAAGACTGTCAATATCCTTGTAATTGGTGTGGTTATAAAAATATCAGTTTTACTATTTGTTGTTTTTTATTAAAAAATATGTATTATTAGATTATTAGTAACTAATAAAAATATGTGTATTATAATTTCCTGGCAGTCCAAATGCGTATTTTTGTTTGTAATCCATTATTTTTTTCTAGTACTCGTATATATAGGTATGTTGCTTTTTCAATCATAAAAATGATTACTTATCTATAAATTGTTTTACCAACTGGAAATAAACAAAATATCCTGGGTTGCAATTTACGTAGTTGTGACTATGACCTTTTTTTAGGAAACAAAATTTACCTACTTCTCTTTATATAACCGAATTGATCTACACATTGTAGTGGTGTACGGTGGTAATTGAGACTTAGTAAGCACAAAAAAGTATACAATTCAATTATCGAATTTTCGGTATCAAAAAATTCATTTCTAAAAGCATTTATAATCGTTCGGTGCAGTATTTTAACTGCTGCGTAAAACCATAGTCATCTCACCCTACCACACATGGACATGACTACTGAATAATATAATTATACAAGCCGGGTAATCAAAATCCCGAGCGCTTTTGTCAATTTATTGCATAGATATTAACAAAATAACATTTTTTTTCTAATCTTCAGTATACTATTACTATAATAATAAAACAAATAATAGAGTATTTTATATTTGAAAATAAAACCCATATATCGATTGCCAATCGATAAAATAAATAAAATAAATATATTTTTCTTCCTTTAAAGCGGGCGTATTATACGAGTATTGCGGAGTATTTAAAAATTATCTAAAACAATTAAATTATCAAACTTTCGTCGACAGATATATTCATTAATTCATTCATACGTATATATTTATTATGACTCATATACCAACGAACGTTGAACATGGCGTGTAGGTATAATTTACGAAACTAACGCGAATCAGCTGTAGGCCTGTGACAATTGATATATACTATTTCCAAATATACTCGGATTAAAATGTTGTCGTGAAATTTAAGTCAAAGATGCGATTTATCCAGTATATTTTATTACCGACGATTTCTTTTACACATAATCGAGGAAACTTTGTAGAAATTTTCGTGTATAATTAGCCGTGGTATTCTTACTGAAGAATAATGTATAATATAATATGTAACTACGTCGACTTCCGGTCTCGGGTAATTATCAAGGCATTTTCTCAATTGTGAGTCTTATTTAATTTCATTTTAAAAATTCCATAATAATTTGCTTTATCCGACCGCCAACAGCACAATATAATAATATTGTACATGTAGACCTCCTGACGCCACTGCATCGACGCCCACGTCACAACCAAACACCAAACAGTCGTCGTCTATACGTACGTTGTATACATATGTCATATGATAAACATTATTCGTTTGTAATTTAAGTCACAATAACATATATATATATATTATATATATACATTATGATCGCTATCAGTACGATTTAATCTATCCGGGACTCGGCTTTAATTATTTTTCACCGCCAACATTAATGATTCGAAACATCAACTGGATAGAATTTTTTTAATTTTGTTCCGACGGCTTTGTGTGACGTTATCGCTCATTCTAACATGCGACAGTTATTGCTGACATAGTTATCGCATACAGATAATGGCCATTATGGTATTCAAAATTTACGTTGGTTCATCAATTTTTCTAATTAAAAACAACAACACCATAAGTAAAATCTAAAAACGAAATGAGTGTTCACCTTTATAATATATATATATATAATATGTATCTATGTGTATTATATATCTACACTTTGTCGGTATATGGTGCTACGACGGTTTCGTATGATTTTATTATATAATTTATTGTTATGAGTGGAAAAAATAAATCATTATAGGCTTAGACAGCCGTCATTCATACAAGATCTATGTAAAAACGCACAATATAAATATCAATAATATGATATTATATTTAAATTGTATACCTTTAGATTCTAAGTACTAACAGTTAAAACGCGATGTCGTTAAAATTAAAATACCGTCTATAAAAACAAACAAATTGCTGATTTTAGTTTAATGATGACGCGTGTTCCCCAGTTATGACAACAGTATACAAGTATACTTGGATTTTATGAACTATATAGTATTATTATATTATTAAATACAGAAACACTCAATATTATAGCGCATTGAATAATAATATTATGATAATAATAAATAATAATACATGCCATGCGCGCTTGATTTCTCTGTTATCATTCGTTCTTTTTTTGGTTTTCGTACTCACTTTGTCCGTCGAGATGCATATCAAAATATCAAGTTGATTACAAACTATATGCGCATTTATACTTTAAACGATTCTAGAAGATCTAACTCTCTTCAAATCGTTGAAATAACAAAATATTATCAAGCTGGTAAGTAAAATTACATACTAAACTAGTCTGCTACGGCACTACCTTACATAACAAGTAACAACAAGCCCGTTGCGATGCGCTTGTCGCTGATCGGCAGATCAGTGCAACGTTAGCATTTTGCGCGTAAAGCCAAAAAAAGTGACGTAAATTTTACAAATTCAATTTACAATAATATTGTACACATAAACGAAATAAAACATCATTGTGAAAAATATTTGAGAACATATACTATAACATACTACGAATACACTGAAACATAACGAATTTAATTTTCCTTTCTTAACCATACTGATTCGAGAAGTACAAACATTTGTTTACATTTTTACCATTTTCGAAAGTGTATTATCTTGGTTATATTTACTCCGTGATCTTAATACCTTCTGTTCACTCTCACCGTTACCAATTAAGATGACAATTTAGTCGAGTCGACCCATACCCATATGCCATCAGATTCGATTATGTCAAAGAAAACAGTAACATCGTTAAACATAAACATAACTAGAAACAATAAAACAAATTACGAAGATAATTTTCTTTCTTCTTAAACACCTTCTAATAAAAATAAATTATCAGAACATTTCCCGTAAATATCTTATTTCTAAATCGCTATTCTTTATTTCAGAACCAAACTCATACGATTTTAACAATACAGATAATGCCAAAAATATTTTATCACCACCGAGTCTATACAAATAATTACGTAGTATAATACTTCGGAAAAAATTAAGATAAAATTAAAATCCTTAAAAACATAGATGACATCACACCATAACTAAATCAAATCATCAAAACAAATAACTTCGTAAAGCTCCTCTCTAATACTACAACCCACTCCACCTTTCTCCCTAACACTAGTTGCTGATATAAGTACGTTCTATAATTAATGAAAAACGATAAGCAAAAACATTATGAAAACATATCAAATATTTCTCAGACAAAACCCATCTAAACAATCCAAATACACATTTAACAAGAATACTCTCTAAATATAAAAATAGCGAATCATTCACCAATAATTAAATAGTATCACTGTCCATTTAAGATGGTTCAATCTGGAATGCCACGAAGAAATATCGTCAAAGGAAAACCTTAAAACCTTCCTATAAAAAAATCCGATAACACGTGGGTTATTGATGATCCAAAAAAGGCAGAACTTTTTAAGCTCCATCTAGTCAAAGTATTAAAGCCATATAACAATAATATAAATAACCCAGTATTTTCCATTAAAATTGAAAATATTTTTGTCGTCCTCTTCCAAAAACATTCTCTCCAGCCGAAGTTCAATACTACATCTCTACATTCCTAAAAAAAAAGTTTCCTGGATTTGATTTGATAATAAATACAAAGTAGTCAAACACCTCCCAAGAAAAACTTTAATACTTCTAACCTTTATATCTAATGCAACATCTACATTGCAAACGAAATTGCTATCAAATCCTATTCATGTTACCATAAATTAATTTTTTTACCACCTAATTAATCTATAACAAAAAACCTAACCAAACGAATGCCCGATAACCCGCTCAAAAGATTAAAAAGAAAATAGTGTCGTCAGTGAGTGGTTTTTTTTTAATCAAGTTTTGTGTAAAAATCTTGTAATCAATTAATCTTATTGTACAAAATATGTATAGATTGATTAATATTAAATAAAAGGCAAAAATAAAAAAATAATTTATTATTACCTGGAGCTATAATTATAAAATTATGTAGATACGTGCTATAATTTATTCGCTTTCATCTGTCTATTAGAAGTAAATCTGTCGTAATAGAATATTCTTGACACTGTCATTTTCTTATCTAAGTCTGCGCGTGTACATATTTAAAACGAATAAATAAATATAACGACGAACATTTCCCATCTATAATACGTATATTAATACAGCACAAATATCAGTTTAAAAATCTTAAATAAAAATATTATAGGTACATGCTTTTTATTTTTTAAATATTTAGATAGGTAATCAATCAATAACTATAAAAGTATTTCTCAATAAAATTAAACGCAATATAATATAGTAATTAATAATTGTAATGTCTTATCTGAATTCGTTTGTTTTTTTCCTCGTGGAAGCACGTGTCGGAAAATGATTTAATTAATCTGTATAAATATACACGTTTCTTGAAGCGTTATGAATTTATGACCTCTTTTTCTTACACAACATTGAATGTATGATACCCATGAAACATATTTATTTATTTATAAGTACGTTTATGTATAATATCATTTGATACCAGATGGGTATAATACGAATATACTCATGCGTAAAGATTTCATATTTTCTTATCTGCTTTTGTACAACCTGTTTTCTAAAGTTTGTTTAAGTTACACGCCGTCTTCGACATAAACAGTAATTTTTAAACGCGTGTGTAGGAATCAACGAATAATGGCAAATCTGCTGACTAGACACGATGAAGTTCCGGAGATATATACTCATAATTTACCCTTTTTACCGGGCCTGTATTCGAAAAGTGATAACTGCTTAACCTTTGTATGGAACATTGTTGCTATACTAACAATGTTAAAAACTTGCATATGAAAAAAAGATACATGGTAATATAATATATATTATGTGTACAAAAATAAAAAAAAACAAATAACTCATTGTATCACTGCGAAAATCAACAAATTCCCTCGTTTTACGGTAGGTACATACTTATTAGTGCCAGATCCAGGATTATTAGGAAAATGCAGTACATTTAACTGTGCACTTAGGGACGAATCGAGATATTATGACACATTTTTTAAATTAAGAATAAAATATATTATGTTGTAATTGTATTTGTGTTGTAAGACCATTGTTAAGGCCCCATTCAGATCTTTGCTCTAAATCCGTGTATGAAAGTGCACTCACTTTCCCAAGATAAAAAATTGTCATAATACTATCAATATTTAAATAAAAAAAGTATACGTTTTATAAAAGAATAAGATATTGATGAAAAACAATTATAATTAAAACCACTTTTGGTGCTACTACATATGTTTAATAAAAGAACACAAATTTATTTATTTTTTTAATAACTAATTGAACCGTAAATTCATTTTTCTAGCTTTTTTGCAACGAAATTATTGATTATGTTTTAATAACTGATTTATATTACAATCTTATTATCTATAATATTATTGATAGGTATAAGAAAATATTAATCACCAATCATACTTTGTTTAATCCATAGTAGATTGTATTTATTACATTTAATTTTTTTAAATACATTACTACTATTTGGTTTGCAAATATTTGGGTAAGTATATCGATTATTGAAGCTTATTTTTTTAAATAATAAAAGCTTTTCCTTTTAAACTTTTATCTAAGAATCTAAGTAGCAAGTTGTAAATAAGTTATTTAAAATTTTCTGATTTAATATTATTAAACTTATTTTTTACCATATTTTTTGAGATTTAACTTCTAAATTTGGTTTCTATAGTTATAACCATCTTCAGTTTTTTTCTTTGTTTCATTTATACTTTGCCCTCATAAGTTTTATAATAACTCTACAAATTTAAAAATAGTAAGTACCAACTTTTTTAATTTTGTCTTATATCTTGTATAATATTTAAAAAAAAAATAGTAGTTTGCAAAAATAAAAAAATTGATTTGCAAATTCTAAAAACCAATCTACACAATTTAATTATTAACATGAATTTGTTTACATAATATATTGTATACATTTTTGATTATATTCTTTGCTTCTTTGTTTTTTCTGATACTTGAATGCATTTGTTGCTAGGGTTTGTTTTAATGTCATCGCCATCGCGTTGTCATGTTTAAATATAAAAGAAAAATATGATTTTTTTATATTTTTTTAATAATTCTTAGAAAGGTATTCATAGTTTATGTGCAATATGATATTATACATCATTAAGTTCGGAAGATGCTACAAGAATCGTGCGTGAAATACACAATATGTAATGCGACGAATTGCAGATTACTGCATTGCGTATAAACCAACGCGTCGTATGTACGTGTACGTCGAATTTAGTTGGACAAAAATGTTCGCGTTAATGACAATACGACTGAACGAAAACGACGAGCGTATGTGTTTGACAGCACGTGCCTGTATAATAACACGTACAGGAAGGAAGACGGAGATAAATATGAATAGTATATAACCGTACAGTATATACACCTATAAGTACGGTGGCGGCGACAGTCAACGATCTATTATTACATAAGAAAAAGTCTTGCATAGAAATTTTAGAGAAATTTTTATATCATCACTATTAATAATATGTTGTATTATATTAAATCCGACAACACTATGATATGTAGAGCTGCTGTGGAGCTGTATATGTATGTATATATACATACGTTGGACCGGACCGTCGTCACATATACATCCCCTAATCGCGTGCAAGGCAAAACGGTCGTTTTTTTCATCATCGTCATATAATAAATACGCATAAACCGTGAGAACGACTCAAGACACCAGCTGTTTTTCTCTATATACCTACTATATAGTATCCGTATTCGCGTCTTATAAAATATTCTCTCGTCAATGTATAGCGTGTACTGTGTGTGTGTTAACACGCTCACAAATTTCAATACCGACGACGACGTAGTTGCTTGTGCAGATGGAGTGGATGCTCGAGTGTGTGTGTGCAATTTCTTAAGACGGAGTTTCTTCTACCACACCACTCCGTCATTCCCGTTCACAGCATCATCATCAACATAAGCAACGATGACGTCGAGTTGGTCGGCGGTGGCAATAAAAAATAATAATGCATAATGATAATAATAATAACGCGGCGCGCAAGAACGAACCCGGCCAGACCTATTGTCGCCTCATGTACACACCTGCTGCTGCTGCTGCTGCTGCCGCCGCCGCCGCCGCCGTTATACACATACACATACATATACACACATATATATATATTATTATGTATATATTAATATATTATATTATAGCGTTGTACGTGTGTCGGTGTACGAGATGACTCATCGGCGTGCGTTCGACCTTATCATAATATACATGCGTACAGCTATAATATTATAAATAATGTATGATACAACAAAAAGAAAATTATAATAATAATATAACGGCGATAATGTTAATCGGCTCATATTATATGGCAGTATAGAGTGTTTCATAAGGTGCGCGTGTAATTAAACCCGGTGTTAATACTATATAATATTAACCTCCGAGTACCTATTATACTTATATATATCTAGATTGTATGTCCTTCTATACGTGCGTGTAGGTATATACATTATGTATATACAGGGTGATGGTGGTGATGTACTTATCATAATCTAGTAACTCTCGGTTATATAACGATGGCGATGCGAGCCTACAATATTATATTTTATTATATTTTAAGGATATACATCATATACATAGGTATATAATGCATTACGGGTGTGTTGTGTTTAATGTTGCGAACAGGCTCAAAGCCCGGCGGCTAATACACCCAAGGATGAAATTTTTAAATTACTTTTTCGTATTAATCACGACCTTTACGGCTAAATCGTATTTTCGTATACGTGTCTAACCCACCGCCAAAACGCAGTAATCAATGTATGTATATGTTATATTATAATATAGAGTGCTATAGATGTGACTAAAGAATGTTCTCTAGTGCCGTTTCTCAGCATATTATTATTATGTTCTGGTTTATTTTAGTAATATTGTACACACTGCATGCTACACATAGCATATATATATATATATTATATAATGTATGGCATTCATTATGATATTTATCGCGGATTTAATACATTGTTTCGAATGGTTCGATGTTATTTTTTCCATACAATATTATAATGTTAACAAATGTTAACCATTGACCAATATTCATGCTTAGGAATATTCTATTTTACTATAACATAGTATACGCACGTCGTACATTTATATGACATAAAATATTATCAATTTCATAATAGAGAAATACAATTTAAAAAAATATATTTATCCTGTTACATGTCAAAATCGGTTAGTCGTAACTCGTAATAAACGCTAAATTTATACTATTTTTAATTTTTCAAGAGAAATTAAAAAAAAAAGTATTATATATTGTACAAAAAATATGTAACTGTTATATATTTATTTATTTTAATTTTTATCTTTCTATATTACGTATCAGTGTATCACAGTATGCCAATATATAAATATATAAAAAAGTTTACTTGATACTTAATTTAAAGTGGTGAACAAAATTTGAATTTATGGTTAAAAACTTAATTCTTACATCTGTACAAAATCAATAGTAAATATTTGGCGACATATCATCATACGATTTTTCGGGAACATCACGTAATTCAAATTTTAACCCAGAAACCGGCGGGATAGAAAAATGTCTTAAAATGTTTGTACTTCATAGTAACACGTCCACGACGATAATAGCTCTTTTAATGATAATAAAAAATAATAACAGCAACAGGTATTGATACGACGGGGCAAATAAGGCGTATGGCCACATAAATTACAATGGAAAAAGAAAGAAGAACTCCTTCCTTGTACAATAACTTATAACTATCCGTACGATACTATTTAGTATTTACCGTATCAGAGGACATCGCCGTCGCGCGCGAGATGCATATAGAAATCGACTGTCGTTGTTTATTCAACAAACGACATCGGGACACCGGGTAATGGTATACAATATACATATTATACCACCTTTTACCTACATAATATTATATATATATACACACACACACACACACACAATATATACTATATACACTATATATATTATCTGCTTATATAGATGTGCGCGCGCACACACCGCAAACCGCTGTTGAAGTTTAGCGTTTCGAGTCGTGAACTCGTATACCTACGACTAGCGCGCGAATCGACTCGGTAAGCGTCTTCGCAACCATTGTGTTTGATAATATTCCTCTAATATAATATAGAAGAACACTACAAGAGCACGCACACGACCATTGAACGGACAAACTTATACCTTTGACCCCCTCCCCTCTCACCGTCAGTCATAGTAGTCATTATAATGCGTTATGCGAGCGCGTGCGTTATTTAACCCATTATATATAATATATATAAGTATATAACTAATAAAATATTATAGATGAACAGGCTGGCTTAACTACAACTATACGGTCAGTAATCGTGGGTTATAGGATTTGGAAGCGCACGCGTATATTATATTATAGGCTCCAGAAATGAAAGTTGTAAACAACACAAACAGACCGTTATCTAAATGAAAAAAAAATACAAAACATGTTTTGATTTTGCAAAATGTGTTGGCGCCGTAAACCGGTTGCTTGGATGTATCTCGCGCGCGAGTCGTTCTATTAGAGTGCCATTTCCACGGTGATTATTATTATTATCGTCGTTCGTGTATGTAACGGACTCACAACGGGATAATATTAAAAAAACAACTTATTTGGTACAAACATATTAATATGCATCTTTAATTTACTATATTATAACACTAAAATAGCCATAGGCTATAATAGACTGAAGGCCTATTACAAAAACATAATTTACTTATTGTTAAACATAATGTTAAATACGGCTCTTAATTCTTCACGATTTGTATATTTATGCACAACGTTTTGGAGAATCCATTTACACTGTACGCTTATGAGTTATAAGGTTTTTATTCTTGTGAAGAATAAAATACAAAATATTGAACATTTTAGATTACAATGTGTATGTGCAATATTCTAATTTGCAATTATTGGTTGTCGTCGGTTATAACCAACTATAAAATTTCACGGATAGCGATGTTGTTTAATTACATGAAACGCTGCGGAATAATTACAATTATTATTTAGTACCCGAGCGTGTATGAGTAAACAATCATTTAACGCAAAATTGTGTCGACAATAATTATAATATGACTAATATTATAATACAATATTAATAATATGACGCATAGGCACAACCGTGCAACACGATATCGTTGACACAAACACAATATTTTGTGTGCCTGGATAGAGGATAATAAATAATAAATATTAAATGTTATACATGGGCTTACCACGTGTGATTGCTTTTTAGGTATCGTATATATGTGTGTATGTGTGTGTGTGTGTGTAATGAAGTATTGAATTTATATGATAATAATTGTTGTAAAACGAATACACCACACGCCATTATAGTATAAATATCGACGGGATATTTGGCTGCTGTCGTGTTAAACCCGAAGAAGTTGTGTCAGAAGGCATCCTGGAAGAAAATGTGGTAGCCGTTAAGTCTCGAATGAATTGTCATCGTCGTCGTCATGTGTCAGTGTACTGTGACGACCCCACCGCACAGCCGTGTACGTTCCGACAGAGGAATACACTGATTTAAAAAAAAACAAAAATAATAATTAAAACTATACAAACAAACTAAACGCGAGTAGAATATTTTAAAATTTGATAGTATGTTAACCATACTCATATATGATATTATTATCATAGCTGTACTACCTATCTCTAATCTGTACAGAGTATATGTACGTAAACGTAATCATGTATTATTTATTATAATTTTTATAAAATCGTATGTATATATATAATATAAATATAATAACTTCGACGAAATTCTCCTCAATTATCATTGATCATTATTATTTAACCTATTATAACACGTGCAAAAAACTATAATTTCTTATCATCGTCCTTCTAAGTTTTAATAGAAAGTACACATTTTTCTTGGAACCAAAATTGCAATCAAGAATTACGAAACTCACGCGTAACGGTTTTTGAATGGTTTCCGAAAAATCAAAGTTATTATAACAACATTTTATGACTTTATTGCTCATATTACTAAATACTTTAATCTAAATTTAATTCAACCAATATCAATTAAGCATAAACCCTTTGGAACTTTGCATCGAATTAAAGCACTCATTTCAGCGAGGTCTTGACCTTTGTTATTATAATATAATATGAACACAATTATACTAATTAATCGTCATCATGTTAACACATCTACAGTAGTGTGTGCTTAATTGTATAAAGAATAGTTCTATACAATCACTAGTCTAGTTTCTTGGAAAACAATTATATTATATACTTCAAACATTAATACAAACTAATATTCGACTGTTTGTCTGTTTCTAATTGTTATTAGGTATTACTTTCCGCACTGTTCAATGAATTCAGTGTTGTGGTTATTTATGATTCGTACACAATAAGCATTAAGTATTTTATTATAATCGTGATATTATTTTACAACAACTATTTAGACAACAAAGACTAACATGTATTTTAAAGCAAATGTAATTTAAATCTTGAAACTTATTTCCTTATTACCCTCGTCGAAGAATAATCAAACAGCATCGTGCATCGTCTTTCATATAAATAATAGTTGGGAAACAAGTTTTTTTTATTTTATTCATTGCAATTGAATTTATCAATAGTTTTTTGTTATCGTCTATAACGATGATAAAAATTATAGTGAATGTTGAAAATATAATTGTATTATTATATTTGCTTTCTTTTACTAAAAAGTTTCTTAATCTTGATGATAAATAAAATAAAAGATGACATAATTAATGTAGACCCTAACATTAGAACTATTTAACAAATGATTTTAAGCTCTAGTTAATTTATACGTAAACATTATTACTATTATTATTATTAAATAATGGTTTAGTTGATTTTGTTTTATCTAGCTAACTGCAGTTTTGAATTAAAGCGATAAGTCAACTTCATAGTATTTCTTAAACCGGGTCAAAGCCCAAAGAACATCCAGAATATAAAATATCAGTAAATATTTCTATCATCTATTTACTAAACAATTTAAATTTTATGAATATCACAAAAACATTTTGTGGTCATACAATTTTTTAAGTTTTAACTAAAATATATTATTAGTACTTTACCTACTATATAAAGTATTTCTTAATTTCAGTACTATAAAAATAGTAATAATTTTAAAATATATTATGATAGTTAGTTTTGAAAAATACATTTATGTAACGATTATAAATTAATATATTGAATTTAAATTTAAACCTACTAATAACCTACAAAGCCATTTCTTATATCCACTAAACGTTATAAAATATTGATTAAAAACAAATAGCAATTCAGCGAAAATTTTAATTTTTACGCGAACAACTAACCGTTTCAATTTTCAACTATATGTGTAATGCTTGATTACAAGTATTTTTAGTAATTATCAAAATTTCGAACGATGTATTAATTATTTGTAATCGCTAAGTATACTTATCATTTGAAATTATTTTCCATGGAATTTGAAGATTGATGAATAATAATAGTTTATCGTTGTATAGTTATCTGTGGTACCTATACATATTTATACAAAAAAAATCTCTAAAATATATAACAATTCAAGTTTGTATTTTTTTTTCTTAACTGGTGAAAAAATAAGTATTAGTACTTAAATATACAATAGGTACATGCATTTTTTCAATAGAAGTGACAGTGCTAATTTTTAATTTTTTTACGACTAGGAGTGTAATTACCTTGAATAATATAGATGTTTTATATTAATGTTCATCACTATGGAATAAGTAATTATTATATTATCTAAAGTTTACAATGTATAGGACTTTTTCTAAATTGACCACTGAATCAATAAGTAAAAGCCAAAATATAAGAATATAATATAGCATTATACATTTATAAATAACAAATAAATATTTTATTATTTAAAAAAATAACTTTTAACGAATGTGTCTACCTATATTTATTTATTTATTTACCTATACACGAATTTTATTTATAGAATTCTGTAATACGCATTAATTACTGGTTATAATGTTGAAATTTTTGAATACCCGTGGTATATTTTTTAACATGCACATTTATTACGTTTTAATTCATTATTATATAAGTACTGGGTAGGTATTAGGTATATATGTATTATTATTTACGAACCATTTTATCCTTATTGGACAAACAAACAATACTTTAATAGTTATATAATATAGTTTAAATACTGAAATATTTTATTTTATAAAAATAAAAACTAACATTAAACGATTAAATGAAGTCATATAAATTGATTATGCAGTCCACATTATTGTTGTTTATTCAAAATTTAAACAACAAATATTGTTTTAAAAAAGTTATAAAACTGAATTGTTTAAATAATTTTATTTATGTCCTACTTTGAAATAAATATATAACGTACCTACTACCTAGACACCTATTATGTAGGTATACGATCGAACATAGTATTTATAATCTTCAACTAGGTACTCACTAAACAGTTGTTATTAATTCGAATCCTGTGCGGCTTAAATAAAATTATACTAATGAATACGAGTACAATATAGTAAGTAACAAAAAGTCAATGCCAAATCAAGGATTTTCGAAAAATTAATATTGTTGACATCTAAACCAGCGAGTATTATGGTCGAAACTCGAGTATAATATCATAATCAAATTCCTCCAATCAGTTCATTTCCCGATTTCTCCAGCCAACACTGTATAAACATGTTTGTTTCGTTGTTGACGTATATTATTTATTATTTTTTTTTTAATATTAATACTTAAATTATATTTAGTTTATAGTAATAAACCATAAAGTTATAAATAATTTGTCATCACACAAAAAAAAAATTATTTAATTTAATCATCCAACAAAAAAAAGTAGATAATTGAAAATATAACAATGTATAGATAATATATTATGTATAGATACGTTAAATACAATTGACCAATTATATTATATACTATTCTTTGTCTCTATGTATTCGTGACACAAGTTCCGTATTATGTGAGTTACGATTATCGAAACAATAGAATAGAACACACGTGAGAACTGTATACAAACAAAAACGTATTTCCAAATCACGTCGGTTGCACTTATAAGTTTGAAACGCGAAATGTGTGTTCGCTCGTACAGCTGTTTGACATGATACAATATCCGTACGTATTACGAGAACAGTTTCGTTACGAAAATTGACTGTATTTGAATATACTGTAGCTGCTAGTTGAATTATAATTCAGAGTATTCTGACATTTATAGTGTTAATAATTCAATAGCATTTCCAAAATGTAATATCACAGTAACTGAGTAGATCTAATGGTAGCCCATTAGTGCTTAAAAATTAAAAATTATGAATTTGAGTATCTCGTATAATTATATTGTCAAGTTATTTAAAGAAATGACAAAATTCACAAACGTTTGTTTTTTTTTCTTTCTAAATTTATTTTTATTTTTAACGAGTTCATAATATACTATTGTTTATTGATGGAACATGGCAACATTTTATAATATTTTGTATTGAAATTTGGCAACGGCTTTGAAAAAATAATAACGCCCGAAAACCGGTCTCGTGGGGCTGCACCCAGATGACCGTCATCATAACAAAGTGTAGCTCCGTAGTTGGAAAGTAACACAAACTGGTTTAGGTAGCTAAGCTATACAAAACTATATCTATACGTAGGTACATTTTCAAAAAAGTATATTGTAAACCCACGTCGCCTAAAATGTGTTTTTTTATTTTTATTAAACCTGTACTTACCAGAGAATCTCTATTATAATATCCAACTGTCATGAAAAAAGGCTTAATCATTTTTATTCACATAAGACGTATAGAAAATACTAGACAGTAGGTAGGTATATATAATTATTCTAACAATAATAATATTATGTATATACGGCTAAGAGACGACAAAAATCTCTAAATAAGGTTTATGGCTTTTAAGACATGACTATACTGGACGAGTTAACAATTAATATTTTTATTTAAATAAATATCGTGTGGCACCACAGATATCCGTGGCCTGGAGGGGAAAATATATTATGGATGGCCATGAGAACGAGTTGGTTTTATCGTGAGGTTCTTAACGTGATCATGAAATGATGATTTCTTTTTACCTATTATTATCACCAGACGGTTTGAAAATTTGTTTTTCAGAAATAAAAAAGCTGAAATCTACATAGTGGGTTGAACGTAATCTCCAGTTTAAAAAAAATCTATAAAAATTATTATTTTTTTTAAATGTTTTGGACGCCAAAAGTGCCTATGGTAGATACTAGTCTATAATAATATACTGGAAACCAAAGTAAATATACTGTATCAAAAAGGGTCTATTTTATCTTAAAATTTATTATGAATTGAGTGTGTTTTATTACAAGACTACAGGTCTTGTGAATATTTTTAATGTATATCCTTCTCGGGGACGAAAGTAAATATTTAAAAATTAATTATTTTTTACCAGTAAAAATTAACCATATTTCCGATTGATTCAAGGAAAACTACATCAATATTAAGGTCGTATTTTATTATGTTTATAAAACTTTAAAACCATACAAAAATATTATTAAGTTAAGTATATGGATTATTCAACTGTTACTATACTTTTAATTATTTAAGATAGACACTGACAAGTTTAAGCTTAAAATAGTTAACTCCATAGGATGGTATAAACAGCTAGAAATTAGTTTAAATATTTTGAAAATTTCATGGAGTATAGAAAATAATATTAGAAGTAACATAATAGTGAAAAGTTTTAAATTCTCTCAATTGATATATTATAAACTGCAATGAAATAATTAAAAATCCAATAATTTCATCAATATTTGATCTTTAGATATGTATAAATTAAAACTAAATTGTTTAAATATCTGTATTTTTATGTATTTAAATTTCTTTGATAACAGGTAAATATGGGCAAAATATCACCTCGTGTACATAAAATAAAAAATACTTCAAATTTTTAGTAATTACTGAAAAATTAAAATATAAAATACATAAAATGTATGATAAGTTACAAAATAAGTACCTATACGAAAAACGTTGCAAAATACAAGTACTTTTTAATTTTAAATTCGTTTAGGAATTTCCGTAGTTTTTAAATATAAATTTATGTTAATTATTACTAATACTTAAATACGTTATATTATGCTTAATATATAGACGTTCTAATATTTATAAATCATTTATTAAACACAAAATAACATGTTAATCATGAATTATGAAAGCATTTGTTTTTTTTTTAAATAAATGTTTCAATATTTTTTTTACATATATATTCTTTATTTATCAACATATTAAGTTTTCAATTCATAATATTAATGATTTTAGATTTGTATATTATAGAAAGAAAAATAATCATTAATTAAAACGAAAATACATATAATTAATAATTGCATTCGCGTGCTCGAAAATATTAATAGGTATATGGTATGGATAATTAGACATATTATAGTATATTATCACTTATCAATCATCACTCATCGCCGCAGAAATATAATCGAGAGACCTGACAGCTAGTGGCCGTCTATGTCGGATTTATGTTGCATAGATAATATTCTATTATACATTCGGATAGAACATCCTTAAACATAATAAAGGTATACTATTATATGGAATAATGCACAAGTTAATATGATGAATACTGGATACATGCAGTTGTGGTTACTGTGATTTACGATACAGCCAAACATTTTTATCAATATATTATAAAAAAATATTTCAATCTTTTTATTTTTATAATTTATTTCAAATTTATTAATTTTTTTTTTTTATTTATATTATACTTACTATAATTAACAATTTATAATACTGAAATATTATTGTTTTATATTTTTATTTTATATTATTATTATTATTATTATTTACGAAAATGGTAATGGTATACAAATTGTATAGTGGTTCCTCTTAAAAAATAATGAATTGTCTTTTCATTTGTATGTAACATTCAATCTGATTGATTGGACATTTAGCGCAATATAAAAGTATCTTTGGCTCTATAAGAATAAATTATAAGAACCTTGTATTATTGTTCAGCTTTATGATAGAAATAAACATGTTCATCAACATTTATAACAAATAGACTAAAATATAGAAAATGAAAACTATCCAGAAAGGATGTGAATTAAGTGTTTATTATATTAAATCAAAAAGAGCTGAAGTATTTTGAAATTTATAAAATAGCTAGACAATTTTAATTTTAATATTTAGTAAAAATTTCAAATATCTAAAAATAATTTTTAGTTATAACAAGAAAAATATATTATTATATCAATTTACTAGAAACCTAGTACAAATATTGGGGAATTCAGATAAACGAGTCTGAATCCGCTTTTTTTACATTCATTTTTAGACCAAGGAATTGCACTACAACAACCCTCAATAATCTGTCTATTCCACCCTGCACACAAAACGTCTGTAACTAGGCCTTCACGTGGACCGTCAACTGGCATGGGCCCACCACATCAATATTAAGCTAATTACGCTGAATAATTGATCTCGTCAACTACGTCTCTTTCTAACCTTCAAAAACGTCAGTCTAAACAACAAAATACTCATACAAAAACTTTTACAAAAACCTATATAATCATATGGTATACAACTTTGGGATTCAGCCAAACCATCAAACATAAAGAAAATCTAAACATTACCAAGACTTCCTTCTATGTTTCAAACGATACACTCCATTCTAACAGTATAACACATAGTCAAAACTCTCTATAAATGCTTCCACTTAAATCTATCCAACCACTCCAATTCTCTAAATTCTAATTTCAAACATATATACTCTCAGATGACCTCAGAAGACGAGTAGACGACTAAAACGCAGATAGTGCTGCGACCATCTAACTAAATTAAAAAAAGATCACTTCACACCCTATGAAGTCCAATCCGGATGAGTTCTTTAATCAAGCCAACAGTCTCTTTTTTCCCATACATCACGTATACTTATGTAAAAATATATATTTACAGATGGTATACATACAAAAAAAAAAAAAAATATTATTTTGTCAAAAACTGATGTTCCGTAAATATTCAAGTTTTTGAAAATAAAAATAGTTTTTTTCTTTTATAATAAAATATATAATAGGAATATTTTACATTTAATCCCCTAAAATAAAAATAAGATCCAATTTGCTACCAGAAACCTTTTATATTTCTGAAAAAGTGCCTTCAAACATAAAAAAAAACAAAATATATACTCACAGACGCACATCATTATATAGCCAGTACATTTATCGCTTCACTAAGTATCTAAAACAATAAACTGCAGAATGAATAAACTGCACTCCACGTTTTATATCAGGTACCTATTGTAAAAACTTATAATATTCATTGTTTACTGCTTTTAAATTTTTGATACTTAAATATAGGTACACTAAAAATGTAAAGTCTTAAGACAGAGATTTCGTATTCATAAACGTTTTTGAAATTTGAATGTTTTTAAATATTATTCTGTAATATACTGAATAAAACAAGTGATAACGTTAAGAACTGCCAATAAAATGATTTAAAAAAACTTTAAAAACACACTTTTTTATTATTCTAGATCAAAATAATTTCCCTTCGCATAAATTATAGCTATTTTACGAGTATAGAACCACGAATAGCATAAATCTTTGTTTGGAACTTCAAAAATGTTTTTATTCTGTGTGTTAATGTTTATATTCTGAGCATTAAATAGTTTATGAAAATATTCCAAAAATTATTTATCCGCACGTAAAACAAATTACAGCGTTTCAACTTTCAGATAAAATCATGACGTCGACCCACGAGGTGCATTGTATTTTGTACGTCATCAATGGCTAGGTATCTATACAAAATATATTTATATGTAAATGTAATGTATACATTATAATTGTATTTTATATTTTTATCTAATGTACATACTGTACCGATATAGACGTCACATAACTATAGGCTGTGAGGAAGGTACCTTTGCTACCTAATAATATTTCGATTTTAATATAGAAACAAATTAGAAGACAATAAAAAAATATACTGTATATGTTTTTAGAAAGTTCATTAATATTCAAGAACTATATACTAAACTAAAACCAAAATTACCTATTTGTACAAATATACAAATACTTGAATTACTATAAACCAGGTATACATATGGAGAATTAGAATTTCGCTTTGATAATAAACAATAATTTAATATAAATTATAATTCACTTGCACTACATAATATACATAGCTTACGTAAAAAATAAATCTAAAAACAAATTTTATACATTTTGCTTATGTGCTAATCAGTAAAAATAGTATGATCCTATATACAGTATACATCATTTAAATGTTATAAAATAGTGCGAAAATTATTATTTTAGCCAGAAAAGGTAAAATTGGACTATTTAGATTCTAAAAAATTTCAAAATTAATGTTTCTAAAATAACATTATTGTAAAATGTTCAAGTAGGATTCTGGACATAATAATGAAACTAATTATTCTTTTATAATTTTATAATATTAAAATTTAATGTATAAAATTATTTATCTAATACATTATTGCCAACAGCTTATATATTTATTAATTACTGTTCATTGTATAAACGTCTAAAATATAAATTGGTGTACTATTAATATGTTTAAACTGTAATTTTTAACTTATACCTATTAATAGTTTATTATAATATTATAAAAATTATTTTTTTGCCAGAACTAATTTACATAGCTGATTTATATGTATAGATTCACATATTTGAGTAGGAAAGTACATAAATCGATAATAAATTAAAAACAAAACAGTAAAGTAGTAGAATAATAGTAAAGTACAAAATAAACACAAAATACAATTATTTAAAACACAAATTAAATGTTAAATTGTTTATTTGAAATATCACGCACAAACGTTACATAAATTATTTAAAAATATAATAGCATTTTACATTAATTTCCCATATTTAAGGAGTAAACATATCATGATACCTAACCATAATATAATATGTAGAAAATGATTTCATTTGCTCAGAGACACTGCAGTGACCGCGCAGTAAAAGCAAATAAAAATTCATCCCCATCTAACCTTTAACAATGTCAGAAAACCCCATTAAATTTTCAATCTTTGTATGTATATAATATATTATTATTATCATCGTTGCTTTAACATACTATAAGGTTATGAGCAGTTTCACTATAAAAATAATAATGTATATCCCCAACATAAATCGTTTAAATTCGCCCTAAAACAAATTTTCTCCTCGAAGTACCTTATGAAAATGTGAATACATACTGTCACATGCACACACACACACACACACAAAAGGTATTATATATAATATAAATGATTTCATTGTTAGAATGTGCGTAATAAAATCACAAAATATATTATATATATATACATGCGAGCAGACCATAAGAGTATTTTACGACCAAAGAATATAATCTGCGACGGCAATAAAATGTTTGTTTATTGTTCGTTTGATAAGAATACGTTAAAATATGCGTACATTGGCGGTTTATCGCGTATTTTTAGGATATTATATATATTTACACAATAGAGTAGTGTCGTGGACATATTTTTTTTTTAGTGGGGAGTCCATATGCATCTAAACTGTAGTCTAAACAGAATTTTGTTCGTACTCATATCCTATTGTGTGATAAAAAAAAAATTAAAACATTTTGGAGTGAGGCCCAGTGGTCAATTTTGTATCATATTACTATTTTACAAATAAATAAAGAACAAAACTCAAAACACAAAGTTAGAAGAAAGTCAAACAATGAAAATCGGACTCAAGTGTCGTACCACTCAATTTCAGTAGTTTGACAAGAAAAATATCTATTTCAAATAAATAGGTAGATAAAAAAAAATAACTGTCCCATATATCCATCAAATTAGCAACAGACGTCGGGCGTCGGCACTTAATGCTACAATCTCAAAACACACATCTATATTTTCCTACGTTTTACCACGCCATTTCAGACTTTGCTGCTTGCTTATTTTTGCTATATATACAGGGAACAAACATATTAGTAACGCCAGACTATGTTTACAAAATTTCTACAGTCCGATTTTTTGGAAATAAACAATTTCCTAGCATTAGATATTTTGATTAAAATTGGTAACAAAATATTGTATCTATTTTCAATGTGAAGGCTACGGCGGCGGGAGGACTGAGAGGAAACAATATTGTGAACATCTGAACACATTTTACTTTATATACTTTAGAACTTTATTTAAACTTTTATATGTTGTGTTTAATTTTTGAGCACATTGTTTTTTTTTTGTTTTCTGATAGTCTTTACATTATAACTTAAATATATAGTGATAATTCAATAATCAATATTATAAAGTACAATAAGTAGTTAATATAGTTTTATTAATAACCAATTGATAAATCTTGTTTTGAGTATATTTATGCTCTTTAAAATAACATTTCTATAATCACCAATCTGAGCTGAGTTGGATTGTCAGATATGTAAAATTACTGATGTTGTATACTAATAGATTAAAAATCAACTGTTTTTAATGAAAAGGCATAACATTTTGCCTTAATGTGAATTGTGACCAAGTAATTATTTTTTGTTTGAGTACACGCCATGATTTACTCTTAAAATGTTTTTAAATAATTAGTTTTTCAATTGCAACTCCAATTTGAAAATTATTTTATTTTTAAAAACAACAAAAAAAAAATTTAATATAATATACACATGGATCACAAGATTTATATCAGTTCAATGTTAAGAATGGTAAACAAAGCCATATCGTCTAAATTGTTTGTATGGTCTAATCATACACCAAACTCTGGGTTATAATGTTAACATGAGTTGTAGAAATCCTCGTTATGCATAATATTCCTTTTCTTGACAAATAAAAGGTAACGAAAAGAGCCAAAAACTGCTTGTTGATATTAAAATATCAAGTATATAGTATAAATTTACATAGACTTAAAACATCTTACTATCTCAAAATAATCACTTTAGACAGCAACAATAGTCGATCACAATGTTGACCGCCTATAGCAGCGTATATAAATAGCCACAAACCACAATTCAAAATGTTTACTTTGAAAGGATATCAGGACTAAGAACCAGTGGTGTATTTAAAAAGGGGGACATAATGGATATTTAGGAGATGAATCTCCTAACCACATACCCCTTTTTTTATAACTATTTTACAACTTCAGAAATTTATGTTCATAAATGAGTATTTCTATTTTATAATAGTTTAATATAAAAAACACGCTGCAGTACATTCGGGGACAACGATTTTGACGACGAGTGATGATTACGTCAAAGTCAATAACTGCAATAATAATTAATGCCCAATGTTGATTCTGAGAAAATTAACAAGAATTTTGTTTATGTTTAAACTATATATTAATACCTATGTAAAACTAATATAATCAAATATAGGCACTATAATAATATTATATAATAGCTATTAGCTCTAGTAGTCTAGCTAGCGACGCTAGCCCAACTAATCGATCAACCACGCACGGGTGGAGTATCAAATTTACAGATTATTATAATATCGATAGCAGCCAATTAAATAAAATAGCACGTCACCGATCATTCATAATAGCACCATATAAAGTCATTAATAAACTAAATACATAAGTCTCAAAATTAGATTTTGTGTGCTAAATTTAAAGCTGTAAATATATATTACTGTAAATATATTAATAAAAAAAATAATGTTTACCACAAAATTATATATTAATAAATGATATTTAATTTTGTACTAGTAAAACATTTTAATATCGCGTAACATGTTAATCCATCATAATTTTGAAAACGTATTGTGTATTTATGATGTTAATAAATTGTTATAATTTAAGGTGACTTAACGAGTGAGCAGAACAGACCGATATCGAATTATATAGTGATCACTGGATAAATTCACATTCCCTTCCCTTCCTCCAAAACAAAAATCTAAACACGCCACTGTGTTACTTTTACAAAATACTGATGCGACCGTCATGTTTATTTGTCCTATACTTTTAGTTGTATAAACACAGAATCCAGAACAGTTGGACGTGTACTTTTAGTTTTAATCTTCTGTATACGAGTGTTACACTTGGGAGTGTTTTATATTCGGCCAGAGCCAGATTTTTTTTTAGAATACGCCACTCCACATGTCGAGAGAAGTATTTATGATTATTTCCACCACCGTTCCTTTAACCCTCAAATTGATATTTTTCGAAAAACTGACGAGTAAGATATTTTTAGACATCCAAGTAACATATAACTATTACAGTTTCACTTAATGAAATTATACGACTCATATAATGCCTGTAATAGTGTTAAATAGTGTATAGAATAATGCATATTATAATCACTTATGTATATAAAACCATAAAATTACAACAACAAAAAATATGATAAAGGTAAAAAGTACTGAAATTGCATGTAACGACAGGATTAAAATACCTGCAAATTATAATTTACTGTACGATTGGTGATTTTAATAATATAATATGTTTAAACAATATTTTTAATTTTTATATAACTCAAATGTTAAAATTATTAAATGGTATGGTATACGTATATTTATGGTATTTGTTCGACATTTGTCCTCACTCCTTAGGTTAATTTGTCTCCCACAATTTTTTAAAGGTCATACATTTTTCTGCAGCATCAACATTTTGTCCAGGGCATGGTAGCGACTCTACACGTCGTGCTGTTTCGCCTGTTCCGGCGTCTATGTTAGACTACAGGAAAAACTTAAATCATTTTGTCATTTATGAAAATAGTAGAAAAAGAATTAATTCTTTTTATACCGACGGTCACAATGAACATTATACTATATTATAGTTTGAGCTGTTTGAAGCAAATTTTTAAGAAAATGTCAGCTCTCAGGCGCACTGATGGTTTACTCTCTCTGGCCCAAGCGTAATAATACAAACAAAACATTCACACAAAATCAATTCTTTTTTTTTAAATTGTAATTACTGATTACCTATTACAAAAATTGAAGAAAATAATATTTTTGAGAGGAGTATAACATATTGATTTGTTTAAATATTGTCTTGAAATAATTTAATATCTATTTATTTTACGTTTACAATTTTATTTTATTTTTAAGTCAAATAATAACAAAATATATAGCCGTTATGTCAAACCCTCAAAATATAATCCTTAATAATTTTTGTAAAAAGCAATTTTACATTAATGGGTTTTATCCATCATATTACGCATAATTTTTTGTTTACTACAGAAAAAATATATTATGCTCACATACACTTGAGAGATTTGTACTAATGAATCTTCAGATTCTTATTCTATAATAATTTTGATCAGCAAATATAGGTGTTTAAAATTCGATTGCGCACACAAATACTGAAATACAGCTCGCAATAAAAACAAAACCTTATAAATTTTACTCTTTTTGGTACATATTTTTTTAAATACTGCAGATTATAATATTATTATACATATTTAAACTTTGTTATGATGCGTAGTCGTACGTGTTCGAAAATTTTTACGAGGGCATTTGGTCAGATTTTTTTCCAACGGCACTAAACTCACGTTCGTAATTGTCGACTGTCTCGTTTTTACGTAATCATCTCAACTTTTGCAAAAAAAAAATGCGTTTTCAAACAATATTCCTTGCCATCGTGCAATACGCATTCAATGTGATAAGAAACCTAAAAATTGTCGTCGCAAATGTTAATTTGTCTTTATGGACTTCGTTCACCAGTAGCGTAATTATTACGGTGGGAAGGAAAGGAGTTGACTGGGATAGATATCCGATGAGGTTTTTCTTATACTAATGCCATTTTATATCACAACAATTATAATTTATTTATATTTATTTTTCTACCAGCAATTTATATACTGAGTCCTGGATTAATAACTTTTTATACGTTCAATAAATAAACATTATTTTTTACGAATATCATACTCATAATATTATCTAATATATATTAAATAATGATAATGATACATTACATGGAGCACACACTACACAGGCTTACACATTTACAATTTACAATTTTAAAATTCGCATAACACAATATAAAATAAAAACATTAAAAAAATTATAAAATTCGCCACATAATATGGTAAATTTCAAATTATATAATAGATCAATTCACTCTGATATTAAACATAACATTATTAAATACAATATTCAGAAAATGTAATTTGTAATATTATGCGTTTAAAAGACGGAGACAACGCATGCAGATTTAAATGTTGTCTTAAAATATAATATTATTATTCATTAATATAACGATAGATAAACTTAATAGATTATGTATTATATCTGTTAATCAATGACGTTTTTAACAAGTAACAACATCTAACCACAGAAAATAACTCTAAAACTAAATGATAACTTATGGTTTTGTCTCAGTATATATGTTTAACAAAGCAAATTTGTGTTCTGTAGAATCAATGTTATGTTATTAAATGTAATACTACAGTGAATTGAACTGTGTATTATAAAATCTAAAGGCAAAGAGTGAAAGCGATGTGTTTGTGTTTAGTGTTTGTATATAATTGTTTTACGATATTTTAATTTAAAACTGAGTTAAAAACATTTTTAAATTGCAATAATTTTTTTTTTATTTTACTCATAACTCACTTAATAAATAAGACATAAACAACACATATGGGTGTGGCGACTACTGAATCACAATGTAATCATATTAAATGTACATTAAAAAAAGTTTAAAAACTGAAAAGATAACAATAGTAAAAATACAGTTGATATCATAAAATCCTAACCCAAATTTTGAGTAAGTTTAATAAAACACTTGACTAACCAGTTTATCTATCCGTTAAATACCCAAAATATTTATTTATATAGTGTACGGTACAACAATTAGCTTTAACAAACAACAGTCACTGTAGCAATGTAACACTGACACACTGTAGTACACTGAAGTAGTACTAGGTATTATGCAGTGTACAACGGTATACGCGGCATTGACATGAACAAATTATCGGAAACGAAGCTCAGCGGATACGAGGTTAAGTTGAAGACGTTGGGTTATAAATTATAATAGGTATATATGATATTTTTGAATACATATTATTTATACTATCATAAATGCATATGCTAAGAGAAAAATCACGAACAAAGAAATCACCACAACAGCTGTTGTGAGTTTACAGTGTGAGTTGACGATAGGGTTTTATTTATTTATTTGTTTTTTTGGCACGAATCCATTGACCGTGACTTTAAGCCGATGGAACGGCCCGAACTAAACCACAACGGCCGCGCACTTCTACCACCAGCAACGCGATGATAATATTATAATATTATATAGACGTGGAAAACAAAAATTTAACAATATTTTATGTATGATGACATCCTACACGCGTTCTCTAAAATGTTGTACAATGGTACACATCAACAAACAATCTTTGTCATAGAGTTTTATAATAAATGACAAATGTGTACTTATTAAGCAGTATAACAATCACAGCTTTAGCTTTTACGAAAAAATCGTACATTACTACATTAGTTGTGATAATACATAATGTATTCTTTTTCTATTTCTTCAAAGATATTTTTACAAACATCGGTGACGTCTGAAATATATAGTTAAATAATTTTTTAGCTTTATTTTAAAAATATTAAATAATAATTATAGAAAATTCTTATTATATTATTATTATTAATTTATTTACAAATACAAATAGAATATATGTACTTAATGAATAATGGGCCCTACTGAGTTGGCTGGTAATAATAAACTAATTTCATAAATTGTATTGGTGTGATAAGTATTACTTAATTTGTTATGACTTTTAATTTATTAGCAAGCATTTGTTAAAAAAAGCGGAAAATGCATTAACATAGTAAAAGCGCATAAAAGAAAAAGAGGTCCTTTGCATTTTTTCCTTTTCCGGTGTACCGACAGATTTTGTGAAAGGATTTATTAAATGGTAAAGCTAGAGTGGTAAGAAGAATTATATAACTGACAGAATCCTAGGTAGATTAGGTTAGGATTATTATAACTTGAAAAAGCTGTAATTAATTTCAATGTTTTGTGAAACGATTCTAGGACATGTTATAATATATAGACGTGGTGTGGATGACACCTTTACCGACATATTACGCATGTAATCCAACAGATATTTTTTACTTAATTTATCATGAGTAATATAAATTACAATGTAAAATTAAAATTAATTATAACAACCATTTTATTATTATTTAATCATAAATTGTTATTGAGACAGATAATTATGTCAACGCGCGGACAAATCACAACGGCGTGTCATCGGCACGGTTACACATAGCCAGTAAGTCACCTTTATTGGTTTAATGTGATCAATTATCTCCGATAATACTTAAAAATAAAAATTATATGAAAATAATATTCGCTCGCCGTTTATTTCATCATTATAATATCCAGTAAAGACTATAAACGTACAATACACACACGAGAGATGTGTCCCTAAACGAATTTCAAATAGGACTGCGGTGGCGGGTCATCGATCGATGTTACGATGAACGCACGCACGCACACGTGTATGGTGTAGGCGGTGTAGAAGCTTGAATATGATTTATTCTGACTACTATGAAATTATATACAATTTTATTAAAAATTATATTATGTTATTAGGAGGTGGAAAATGATAAAAGTCATCGCCAATTCGCCGTTATATAATCTGTGTACAAAATGCATATGCGTTATTTTTACAATTGTTTAAAATATACTTAATATTTAAATATACATTTTATAAAGGTTTTATAATTTTATTAATATTTTGTATATCTACAATAATATTAATGTAAGTGTTTTAGATGTTATTCATTTTTAACTAGTCTAGGTTTTATAATATAAACATAAATAATAACTACAGACGTTTATACGTATTATGTAGTAAAGTGTTTTTACACATTATTTAAAACATAATTTATTAAAAATGATACATGAAATTTGTCTGGAGGGGGAATACAAATGTGTGATTTAATATTATTTCATTTTCCCACTTTGATAAAGGAAAACCTCAAAAAAAAGAGAAGATAACAAATTGTATATATTATCAAGACAATTGGGATGATACAAAAAAAAAGTTAAAAACAACATTACGGATCGAGCCGTCTGATCCACATTTACATGCACTCCAATTGGGGCTAAGTAGTTTTAATATATACATATTACATGTTTGCCTGGTTTAATATTGAATGCGTACACATATATTATACACGTGTGCGTGCACTGGTACGGTGTTAGTGCTACATCTGTGGGACGTACCACAAAGGCCCTACATGAATTTTGTATAGCACTCCACTTTCAAAAATTGACGCGTGCATGATGATTTTCAATATAACTTTATAAATTAATATTTACATTAATAACAATACATCATTTACATTAAAATATTAATTTTAATTTGAACGCATCACCATAATCGTAATTTCACAAAACCATTCATCAAAGTTAAAGATCAGACAATGGTGTTGATCTATTGTGTTGTAAATTGTAAAATATGTTATATTTAAAAAATATAATAATTAATAATCGAATTTAAAAGTTGAAAAAAAGATTCTGAGAAACTGTGAGCAAAATAAATTATACTCTTGTTCACATCTGACACTTCTGCAAACAAATTCTACACTTGGAAATTTTATTATAAACTGAAAAAAATGATAACTTAAAAAGTTTAAATCGTCATTTAGATTAGATAACTAATATTTATTATTCCTTATTAATGCCAAACGGAATTCCGCGTGAAATATTTTGAATATAAATTCTATCCGATAAGGATTTTACAAAAGAAAAAATAATTAAGCCGAATTGTAATTATTATTGTAATACTATACTAATACTAAAATCTTTAATTGCCGATAATATATATATGTACTATATATGTACTATGAATAATTACATACAAGTCAAGTTCTCCTCCGATCTGTTAGTCCGAGTCGGACAAATAAATCATAATACCAACGAAAAAGCAACATATTCGATCATTACCACGAATAAGCATTTGTACACGTAACACAAATTTGATGTTCACGGAAATTCAATACGATTAAACCGTATTATAATAATTTAAACTATCATATTATTATTGTATAGGTTTATTATATCAACTGCCGTTTCTGACGATTGAACTCGTAAAGAACAAGACGTATATTGTACTGCTAACTCCGCAGAGAAAAATAAGCCTTATTTATCGACAATCAACAATGGTGTTTTATAAAAACGATCGAAAAAAAACGGCGAAAGTCCAGCGAGACCCATCGGCCGGCGGAAGAAAGATATCGTAAAATGTTGTGCATAATACATTCATATATAGTTTATTGTATATTTGCATCACACGTATATGTGCGTGTGTGTGAACTCGTTGCACCGCTGCCAGAGGCAGACGACGACCTGTATATATCGCGATTCGCGCTGCAAGCTGCAACCCGCAAATATGTCGACTACTGTCGGAAATACATATTATATTATTATTATGTGCATAATAATGTACCTGCGGGCTACGGCGACGGCAGCGGGTGAAAGGCAAAAACTTCTTGAGACCATAAAATTGTAATATTCTCATTTCTCGATAACATATTATTATGAGCGCGTCACTTCGTCGATCGATTTCATCCGAGAAGACGACACGCGCGATTATTACTAAAAACGATGATTATAATATTGTTATTCATTATTGTAGTTATTACTGTTATTTTACTACGAGGAATGGTATATTTAATTTGTTGTTATTATTAACATCTCATTGTCATCGTTGTCGCTGTCGTCGCCGATAATACAACAATACTATCGCGGATTTACGTAGACTACATATGCACAGTCGTAAACTCGGTGCGCTTTATTTATAGACATTCTAATAACGCACTCTCGTTCTCGCAGACCGGACGGGACGCAGTCTTATCTGTACGGCTATATCGTATTAAAATGTGTTGCGACATTTGCAATTGAACGAGAAAAAAGCACTGAATATACGTTTTAAAAATAATATCGTACGCGCGCGTGAAACAAATATTATTTATGGCAATAGCGCTGTGTGCAAAATACGAGGAAACCCTTAATTGAACAACGCGAAACATATAGGCATTAGGCAGCCGGCGTGTGACCCTCGACGGCGCCCAGATGTGGAGAAGGAGTCGACAGACGACGAGGAAATTCGTTTGCTCATCAAGCAAGCTTTGTCTGGTGTTGACTGTCGGGTTCCCGTCCGTCCAAAACGATTTTTGAACCACTCGTCGGGGTGTAGGGATGTTTATCGGTATATCAAGTCAATTTCAAATGTCAGCTACAAATAGATATAAAAAATAAAGTGGAATTTTTGGACGATACCATATAAAAAGCGCCACTGAACGACAGAACTACTGGAGGTCGAACGTCGAATCACCTAAAACGTGGTCGATTTTGTGTTGTCACTTGCCGACCGTAAAGTGAAATTTTAGTAAATAATAAAATTCGGTAAATCTTCAATAAATAGTGCCAGCACCCTCGTCCGTTGATGTCGTGTACTTTGGTGTTTTATCGTTATGCGCGTAGTGCGCATGGTTCGTCGAAAAAATACAACTTTTTATTTTATTCGTCCGTGGAGGTCCGAGGTATCCGTGGTGGTCGGGAAAGCTATTTAAAAACTTGAAACAATTGGGAGGTGCTTTCATTAAACTATGAACTCTTTTCACATTAAATCACACGGGCAATAATTAGCACGTTCAACGTTGTATGTTATTATTATTGTACACAAAGCCGATTTTAGATTTGTTGAATAGATAAGAGTTTAAACAACAATAACACTGTTATCACAGGAGAATATTAAAATATTATCTTACTTCAGCCTATTATTATTTATTTTGATGGCCTAACTTAGGAATGCGGGTTATTTAATGTTGTTATTTTTCATTTTTGTAATTCTGGTTTAATCGCGGTTCTGTACACGGAATGTTATCAGTACATAATTTATTAATGCATCAATTGCTTCTGACATTAATGATTAGTACTATACTACCAAATAACTGACGAAAAACGTACAATGTGATCCTCAGCAAATGTACAGTCATTCAACGGAGACACAAATAATTTTCAAAAATGAAGTTGGAAACGCTCCGTTTTTCTGGTCTCTGGCAGTGGTATCATTCGAGTATAAGCATTATCCATTGTCTCGGTTTGAAAACAGACCAATGGACCAGAACTAGGTACACACCTTACCGAGATTTAAAAATTTGTATTCGGGTACAATGTACAACAATATCATAATCCCAAAAAATTACATTTATTAACTCTATTGCTATATAGTATATAGTATGAGCTGGCATAATACAAATACTAAATACAAAACAATCACTGTACCCTTTAAATTTAATCGTTGATTAAACCTCTAATTTTATTTAATATTTTTAAATTTCTTAATTACTATAATCGTATTTAGTATTATTATTGAATGTGTACGTCCACTCTTTTAAAAAAATATAAAATAACGTCTCTAAAATAAATACTGTATTAATTTAGGCCGCCATATATTTTTAGCAAATAATTTAGGCGATGTTTGTATCAATGAATTATAATCAATTACAACACACATTAAATTATGTAAAATATTAATTGTATTGTATTAAAATAAAAATATGAGTAGAAATAAAGCATACGGATTGGTTTTCTAGTGTAGTAGGTCCATCAAAATGTTTGTCCCTAATTAAATACGTAGAAACAACACAATTTCAGCAAGATATACTATGTTACACGTTGGTAAGACGGAGAAAACAAAATATAATGCTTTGACTACCTCTTCTCTTAATAGTTATATTATCTTAATTCGTGGTAGGTCTCATACATTAATGGTTATTTTCTTTTTAATTTTAGCTAGCACTATTTCCTTATTGTTTCTTATTTGGTAATGATATGATTTATGTTGTTGATGATTATGTAGGGTGTGTACTGTGTATGGTCTAAACCCGCTTACGGGATAGGCCGAGCAATAATGAAAAAAAGCGAAAGAAAATTGTCAAGGACCTTCAGATTTGTTTTGTCATAATTTTATTCAGCCCACGCAAAAATGAATTGAAATTGAGCCTAAGAAGATAGTCGTCCATGGTCGAACAAAACACGAAATTAATAATATTGTTATTTTGGATGGTTGTTTTCACTATGATAAAATGCGCGTGTGTGTATTCATTGGACCATCAGATGGTAGTAAAAAAATGTACGAACTCCGATACAATGGTTGGGAGTGAGGGAGAGGAACATGAACCTGTTGTAGCGGGCAAGGACTGGTATTGTCGTCGTCGTCAATCGTCGTTATTGGTGAGAAGCAAGTGGTGGTTTGGCTCCCGCCAGATGAATAACGGCCCGGAGACCGGTCGTAACATGTTCGTGGCAGGTCGGTTCGTGCACGTCAACGTCTCGGCCCTCCTGCCGGCCGATTACCAGAGGCTGTGATCTCGGAGAACTGGTTTCCAGCAATGATTCTATAGTATTATAATATTTTTGATATCATATCGTGGTCTGCAGCGAGTAACGATCTCGAAATCTAACAGAGGCGCGATAGTGAACTTAGTAAGAACACTCGAGAACAAGATCTCAATTTTCTCTAAATTTGAACCAAAAATCTCGTGACCTATGCGCAGTAGCCGTAATGATTTCGTTCGAAGCTTATTTTTTTTTTTAACGCACACTTCCGCCTATATGTTTTGCGACGAAATCTAGAACTACATACTGCACACAACAATAATCTCTTATGCGTACAGTATTTGATTCTGGACAAACATTATAATTTATAATAGACCGGTCATAGGCACGCGAATACACACACGCAACACACATTATTACGGACCGTCGTAATCGGAGACGTTTGAAGGACATTGTGACGACAGCGCTAGTAAAGTGGGGAAATTAGTTAACACATAGAAAGGTTTTTATGGGTCGATTGCTGCGTGTGTGTGTCGTCCGACAATCCTATTATCACGTAAGCAGTGTGTATGTGAATATTATTTCACTTTTTTCAAAACCGTAAAATGGATACTAAGTACCAACGGCTACATTATTTATTACATTTTAGTGTGCACAATGTACGTACTTATACATAATGTACACACACGTAAATAGTGGCCTAGCACTAAACTAGACGATGAATTTTATGATATTATTCCCACTTCCGACTGTAATACACGGCCGGCAGTATTCACTGTTTCACCGCGGTTCCTAGTGGTTCTACTATTGATTATTATCATCACCGAAGTTCGTTACCGAATACCGAGTTGTCAGTTACACCGGCGTGCGGTCGTGAATTTTATTGTTGGCGAGTTAGATTTGTAGAAAGCGAATAAACGCTCACGCGATGTTCAGCACGGCAAAGCAATTCGTGTGTGTAGTTTCACACACACGATTCTCTCGTGCACCGCACGCACTTGGCACACGAGCGAAACAATTATTATCACAATCATTATTGTTGGTCGCCACTGAATAATAATAAATATAATCGTCATCCGACGCGATATTATACTTTCAACCAATTCACGATGTTGTCCTCTGCAGGTTCGCGTGCCGTGGAGGTGGTTCAACGACCCGGGCCCCGTGAAAATGGGGTCAATTTTAAATTTTATTTTCTAACTTCGAAAAACCGAACAAAAACAACATGCTGCTATGATGTGTGCAACAATTAATACTTCGGCGAACCAAGGACGCAATCGAATTGAAAATAATAACAATTTCATGTTAAAATTTTCATTTACGGGTTTACGATTTATTGGCAAGGTCCGTTGTCGCGTCAGTAGCTCGTCGTTTCGATATTCCGGCGGCAAGCACACAGCTAGTACACATAATTGCAATTTTGTCAAACACCGATTACTATTGCAATTGTTTAACTATTAATGTTATGAATTATAATATTACAGATACCGATGATGGAGAAGGAAAAAATAATTGTAACAACAAGGTTTCTTTTGTCAAAATATTTTTTTTTTATTTTTTATTTTAAAATTGTATATTTTGCATTATTTTTTTTTTTTGTTCATTATCTACTACATAACAAAAGTAAAAAAAATGACAATTGCTATGAAGTGATATGAGACTGGCCTGGGGTGGTGAGGTTGTGCCACAATAAAAAGGGGGTTCTTCGTATAAATGAAACGAAAAAAAAAAAAGTATAATAATATGATATATATATAGATATATATAAAATACAAACAAAAATATATAATCTTTTGGGCGCTTTATTGAGTAGTACAGTACTACTACTCGAAATCAGCGCAGCATTTTATTATTTTGCTTTTAACACAATTCAAAGGTAAACTTAACTTTAAAAAAAAATAAAAATAAAAAATACTGTTAAGATTACACTTTATGCAGTGCCACTGAGATCAGAAATACATTACAATAACCAAAAAAAAAAAAAATAAAAATAAAAAAATAAAAATATATCTTATTACAATGGTTTAGTTATTCTTATAGAATTATAAATTATTAATTTTTGGAGGAAAAAACAGGCTGTTATATAAAAATTCATATCGCACTCGCGCTTAAAGCCTACGAAATTTGAAAGTTAACGTATAAGGAAAAAAGTCAAAATCCGTTATCACAATACATAGGTATTTTTCACTAGCCTATTTAAATTAAAAAATTATTATAAAACAAACGATTAGTTTTAATGCCATTTCTTATTTTTTTTTGACTGAATTTTAAAATAAAATATTATTTATATATATATATATATATATATATATATGATGTTAATATATTTTTTTTTATCTTATTTGTATAAGAAAATTTGTATAAAGACCTACATTTATTTTTGAAATATATTAATAATAATCTCATTCCGTTCGTCGATACATGTATATACCATAGAAATATATACATATACAGATACACTAAATTATATCACATTTGTGAGATAATCACACAAAATAATAAAAGCTCTTAGGGATTTTTTTTTTCAAATAATTTAAAATCGCTAATAATTATACATAAATATATATATATATATATATATATATATGCATAGCATATTGTATTAATTGTATGTGTGATGTCAGTTAGGAACACTTACGCTAAGTTTAACATATCTTTTTTTCAATATAGATATTTGAACATGAAAGACATCTGGCAAAACAAATTATAAAACGCCTGATGAGTTGGGATTTTTTTTTGCTTTAATTATTATATTATATATATATATATATATATATATTTTTTTTTTGGTGCGATTTATTTATAGCCTAAATAAGTTAATATTGGTTAAAATTCTAAAGTCTACTTTAGTTTTATCATTGTCTGGAGGATACACGCGACATCAAACACTCGATAATATAAACATATTTTTTTTTCGTTTTGATTAATAATTCCTCATTGATAATATTAGAAATAATATTATATTCACTTTATATATTATATATATTTTATATCTCTCTCTACCATTCACTTAAAATACGTACATTAATAAAAAAATTATTTTGCACCTACTATACAATATTTTTTTTTTTAAACTATACTCTATAAAACTCTAATCTATAATAATTTAATCTTAAATATTTAGATTCTATGAATATATATATATATATATATTATTAAAAATCCTATAAAGAACAACAACTTATATGGGTAAAAAATAAAATAAAAATAAAAAAAGGAAAAAAAATATTAATAATAATCATATTATAATCTGGCGACATATATAATATATATAATATAAATATAATCCAATGTATAAATGTATCGACAAAAATAATAACGAGAACAAAAAACTAAACGTAACATAAAGAACTGATCACAATCGATTTTTTTTTAACTTATGCACACGGTTTATAACGTACGAAACAATATATCATGCCGTATGCTAGTTTTTTTTTATCTTCTTAGTTTTACTTATTTAATATATATAAATATTCACTTCCACACACTCACGAGACCAATATATTATTACACGTATATGTTATAATATTATAAATTGGGGTTTTTTTGTTACTTGATGAAAATCGACGACAACAGAGACCGCTACTGGTTGATACGAGTGTTTTTCGTCTTGTAACGCACAGGCTGTTCCGAGGGGATCAGTCTTGGCTCTCTCTCAATCACGGCGACGGCGGTGCTATTAGTGATACGAGTACTATCGGTCGTACTAGTTATGGTTGGATTTTTAGTTGTGGTGGTGATGGTGTTTTGATGAGATACTGATAATGAGAAGGAGGTGGAGGATTTGGCGTTCGGCAGCGCCGGGCATCCGGCGCTCTTTATTCTAAAAAAGACCTATACAGCTTCCGTTTTTCTATTGTGAATTCGTGATCGATCACTATAGTGCCGCCGCTTGTAAAATTCCTACACAAGAAAAAAAACGAATCTTGTTAAGTCGGAAGATTTACGAGAATAAATACTGCGCTGCATCAAACTTTGATGTATGGCGGAGCGATCAAATAAATTATTAATTCTAAGTTCAATCATGTTTCGGCAAACTTACCTAATGAATAGTGGAATGAGTGACCACGCATTTCTAGGGTTTTGTTTGAGAGTGAGGAACAACTCAAAAGTGGACACTGTATTGGTGTCGCATTTGATCGTACCGATTTTCCGGCATTCTTGTTCACCTTCGAAATTCAGGTACAAAGTGCATCCTCTGCGAGGATAGAAAAAAATTAATTAGTTTTTTTAATCGATTTAAAAAAAAAATATTTAAATATGTCAAATATAAAAAAAAAAATATCCTAATAGGTACTGGGTCTCAAGTAAATGAACGAGGAAAGTGTAAAATATTTTCAAGAAAAAAAAACTAAGCTCACCTGAGACCACAGGGTTCGCTTTCAGCCATTTTGAGAACATCATGAGCTATTCGGTGGAGTAAGTCAGGCGGCAATAGAACTTCGCCGCACGACAGTTGTGCACGTTTGGCGGCCCGAAGTTCTTCTTCGAGTCGTTGGTGTAATGCCATAAACGCACTGGTTTCCGACTCGATGTCTTCCAATTTCAAGATTCCTGTGTACATATAAAATAACACAGATCTTTAGAATGATGTAAAATAAAAAATAAATAAAATTAAGCAATTATTAAAATAAAAAAAATAAAATTTTAAATTGAAATTGAAATTTATTAGTATAATAAAAATAATGTAAATTTAATATTGCGATGTAAAAATAAAGAAGTAGTAATAAATTATAGTTATAAAAAAAAAGCCAAGTACCGAGAGTGGAATGGACCGGATACGACGGTTGTATATAATACGGAGGTACGACTTCCATTTTTTTCGGAATTTTTTCGCGTCTAGCTATTGTAATGACGAATGAAGTAGAGAAAGAAATGTTGACTGATTTTCGGTAAAGGTTTAAAAGAAAATATACTGTATTTGAATATTCTTTTAAAAAACTGAAAATACTACGGCTGTCAACGAATATTATATAATCGCTCGTAAAACGCGACAACGGATGAATAATAAAAATCCGCCTGGCACACACTGGCGTGATGCGTGTATACGTTATGCTCGATCGGAGTTAGTGCAGCTAAGGAGTGAACCGAATCTGACCGCGGCAGCTAATCGACTGACTGACGACGGTAACAACGACGACGGTAACGAAACACTACGTACGGCTGTGGTGTGCGGACTGACGACTGTACTGGTGAGTGGCGACGGTCGACGGTCGTCCCGGTCCTAGCCGCCGGCCGGCTAACGCGGATCAGCTGTTCGAACAAAGAAACCCCGCGCCCCGCCGCTGCCATCGCGATCCCCACCAACGGCGGCCGGTTGGTTGCACCAGCCGATCGCAATCGAGTGGGGGACCCCTCGGTTAACCCCCGCCCGCTGCCACCGCTTACCCGACCACCGAAAATCCTACTCTGTGCGCGCGTTGGGGCCCGGAGCCCTAAATAATATACACTCGCACGCACACACGTACAGTACACGTCGTACATGTATACACACGATCCCGCTCTCCCCGCCCGCCCACGATTACTCTTGTTCTCGGTCCCCCCGCACTGCCCGGCCCACCATCGCATCTATCTGTTTGGTCTTTCGTTCTTTGTCGACGGCGCTTTCCCTCTCTCTCTTTGTGTGTGTCTCTCGCCAACTGCGAGTGAATGTGTATCTCTCTCACTCTCTCTCGTTGTCGTCGTCGTCGTTATCCGATTCCGTTCCAAAAACCCGACCGATAGAGATAGGACAACCAACGCCGAGCTGGCCTTTGTTCCGCACGTACGCCATTCGTGTGTATAAAGTGGTCTGGTGGGGAAGGGTAAAGAAGCGGCGATTTTACGGAAATTATCGGTGTTTGGGCGACATTATATTACAGTTATATACAATATTATTTTATTATAATATCCTACCGCGAAAACGAAAAAAAACTCCGACTTCGGGCACACGACATCTGTCTCCTATTAGGATGTATGGTGTACCTGGTAGCCGTGGAAAGTGATCAGTGAGATTTGTGGGAGAGATCCGGTCGCGTATTTGTTCGGTTTTCGCGAATGTAAATCTTTATAGGTACGTGTTAATCACTCGAAATAATTATAATAACGGACAACATTACACGTAGAACGCTCACGCCGGTATCCGACGGCAACGCAGCGATACGAGTGTATACGTGATAGATTGCACGTTGAAAGGTCGTTGGGTATTCAAGAGTTGTAAACGGGAGCCGTCCTAAGTAAATCACGCGACAGAGTGTATATTATTATTATTATTATTATTATTATATTTTAACATACACGGGATAAATCTACAATAAGTATTATATTATACACGGTAATATGGGTACTACTCGGACAAAAGATCGTTGTATTATTTACGGTTTTTTATTTTTTGGTGGGGGGAACGATGGAGGGTAATGGTTTTAAACATAACCCAAATGGCTGTACTGTGCTCTAATATGTATACTGAAACGTTATTATTACACCGATTAAAATTAAAACTTACAAAACCTTTATAAAATAAGCGGCGAAAAAACAAAACGAACCGACCGTTGGCGCGGACCACAGTATTATATTATATAATTGTTACTACTGATAGATGGAACAAAGGCTTTAGGCGGCACGCGGCGGTAGCATAGTTTGGATATTATAATATCGCGTTGTGCGTTGTACCTTGTACAATCATGAGAGAAATTGAAAATACGAAATGATTTTATTTTTTTTTTCCAATTAGTAATAGTCATAATTACTAACTTTGTGGAGAATAACAATACTCTCACAATCCAAACTGTTGTGACACTAAAAAAATGGAAAATTGAAGACTTGGAACAATGAGAATGTGGAACAGCCATACAAACAATGATGCATGATGCATATTATAATGCATTTACAACCTCACCAAAGATAAAATGGCTTAAAACTGTCATTTCAATACCATTACAATAAAACGACTAAAATTACCTACTGAAATTGAATTATACCATACCTAATTATTAAATTTCAAATTTTTTTTTTGATATTTTATATTTTATTATTCATATTCAATTCAATATTTATTAGTTTTTGTCCAATTTTTTGCTTGTTGAATATAACAAAACCATACGAATATATAACGTTGCGTCGTCGTATACAATATTATACGCTGTATAGTTACTGTTACAAATTTACTTGAATATTACATCATTCAAAATCTGGTATACAGCTGCTGCACACACCACGCTGTATAATATTAATAATAATAATTTGTAATATTATTTGTGTATTAACCTGTGCACTATGTATTCCTATAAAATGTTATGCGGTATACTTATTATTGCATTCCCGGTGGAATTGGGGGTAGTTAAAGGGAAAATTACTAACCCATCCCTCTGGCCGATAGTTACCATTTCTTTAACCTATTACCGCACTCGAGTTTAATAAAGACAGGGCACGGTTATCGGCCCTTCTGTCAAACCTTTTATCATCAGCGGCCGCCCCACCAAAAAAAAGGTAACAACACCCGCCGGCAGGGGGTATGAGAAATCTAACGGTGCAATATAATATCGTGGGTTAGGTTATCGTTGTCACGCTCCTACGCGCGAACCCCCTCCAACACACCATTTGATTCGCAGTTGAAAATTATCATATTTTATTTAACCACTACTATCCCGTATACGATACTGAAATGCATAGCGTTATAAAAATACTTAAGAGAATGTGATAGCCGTTTAACGTTAACTTTGTCTTAATTATCGCATAACATATTTATAATTTCGTTTTTTACTCTGTTATTTTTGGTATTAGAGTGAATTTATCAAATTTAAAGGCAAGAATATTAATTATATCTAATATTAAAAATAATAGAATAAAACGGATTTTTCTGACGTAAATTTTCTATCCTACGCGTTAACCAGACGGGACAACACATGGATAAAACTCCCTCATGCATATTAACGTGATATAGATATTAATATATTATGAATTAATATTAATATTTATCTACATTGTAAACACGTGTACTAATAGCGAAAATCCATCTGTCGTCGACTCTATACGCCTTGTGTAGTAAATAATATTATAAGGTTGGTAGTTAGCATATTAATACATAATATAGGTGTTATAACAATAGCCACATAACGATTTCAATTGTTCGATAACAACCGTTATCAGTTTTAGGCGTCGAATAAATGATATTAATTTTCACTGCAAAAACCTCGTTCGTTTGCAGTAGCTACAACTTCGTGTATATCGTTCTCGTTAATAAACCACAGTTACTAAAATGTTATTTTACAAACACTAATATTACAAAATAAGATTTTGTTCAATTTTGTAATAATCTAGCACGCACATAGGTATATTCAATATACTGAAGTCTATAACTACTAACTAGTAACTGCATAATACACAGTAGGTACACACCGTGCATGCAGCTATTCTAAATTGTACGAAGGTGCTGTGCGTAAGAACATGTCGTCAGTGAAAAATATGAACAATAATAATCAGTCAGCTGTATACTAGTCTTCAGACGAATAAACGATTATTTTGAAACCCAAAAATGATCATTTAACTATTTTATTTAAATTTGCGTTATATAGACGTCTATAGTCGAGTGCGCATTTACTACCTAGTATCCAAAAATATTAATATAGTATCATACAAGCAGAGGAATATTGATACAATTTCTTAATTTTTAAAATAGAAATAATATGAAAGAATTTCAGGTTAAGTTATATGGATAAATATTATTAAATACACGAACCCCAATTTTGTTGTTCAAAGGATTTTATTGCTTTACGATCGATATGAAGAAACAGTTTTATTGTGTAGTTGACCTAAGTGGCTAAGCACGTTTCCGCTTATATAATATTTAGAAATATATATACATATAATGTTTGTCAACTAAAGGAAAATAAGGTGTTTAGATGTATACTAAATATTATGTCTGCACAGTAGTCAGTGGCGTTGCAGTGCCGGACAAGAAGATAAATTACATCGACCTTACAAAATAATAAATAAATTGTTCGGTGGGTGGAACAGTAAAATAATAAGGAAACTTCAATTCAAAATGAAGAGTAAATAAACAATGGATGTTTTCTCTGAAAATGTATGGTATAATTTATTAACAATATTGTATATACTCAAGACACATGTATTGGGCTACACATAAATATCAGATATTAGAATAGCGAACATTTTTAATCTAATTTTAACCAGATTAAAATACGGAATGTAAAGATCAATAGAGTATAGAAAACTATGAGCCGTGAGCTCCTCTAGTTCACCGTCCATTATAATTTATTATTATTATTAATAGGCATTCTATTAAATTCTATGTATAGGATTAAATAGTTTTTGGTGATAAGGAAAATCATGTCCACATCGTATTAATATTAATAATAATAATCTTTGTACCTATATTTTCATATACTATTTGAGTTTAATATTCGTAGAAAATTGTGTATAGTTTGATTTTTTCCTTATCTGTCTTAACGTCTATAGCTGTTAAATGCTGAACCAACAAATTTATATCATTTTGTTTTAGAAGTTTTGGTTATTTTTATCATACTAAAACAGTAATTAATATAATATTATACTGTGCAAATATTTATTCTTTAAAAAATACGTGAATATATAAGAAAAAAGTTATCAGAATACATTTTTAATAGATGTATTTGTATAATGTTATCTTTATCCTATTTATAATGCTTTTCATCACTCGAACAGCTTATATTTATTGCATTATCTGATATAATATTATAATATTTTTATATAACATAATAATGTTGACATATCGTATACATACGTTTATAGATGAAACACATTTTATACAAAAAATCTTTTAAAATCTACACTATCATATTCCACCAAATTATACTAAAATTATTTCAAACAATATTTTTAATTATTAGTTTGTCTTTAGATTGTTTAGAAAATTAATAAGTACATTTCCTTTCATAATAATAATTTCAGTTGAGAAATTTTGCACGACTGTAATAGGTTTAATTTATGCAAATCGTTCAATGATATTAATATATTGAACAGTGTCAAACAATCAACATTCACAAATAACATTAGTTTTATGATTCGGTAAATATTATGTAACAGTGTAACATGAATTAACTAAAACCAAATTAAGACGATGAACGATATATATACATAATATTAAAAGATTGTAGTTATTGACTAAAATTAAATAAAAATCATAAAACCAACTTAATAACTGCGATTTCATGAGCAGAACGCATCGATGAATTACATTTTTCATTCGATGTTCGAATTTTGAACAGTAATCGCGTAATAATAAGAGAACAAAATTGTACGCCTTGTCCTGAAAACGCGATAGGCAACGAAATGTGCTTCAGCGATGGAATTAATGTTAGCCGGCCGTTTGAGGAAAGATAAAAATATAATATTCTCAGTGATGAACTCTACGACACGTTTTTAAGGAGTTCGGAGTAGGCAACTACAATTATTGTCAGCGACTCTGTTATTATTTTCAAAATCATTGTAAATTACACTCTGTTATCGGAAAAAATTAACATTTTTATTGCAACTTCGTCAGATGTCAACAATATTGACTCAACATATATATATAATTTTTTGTATACGACCTCCATCCATCACGAACGCGTATCTTAATATTGTTGATATAGCAAACCCACACATCGTATTTCTCATTTTATAAATACAATAATATACGCATAATCCATCATTAATGCCACAAAGTTTTTATTCAATATAATATATTATTATGTATTACAATAATATTGTATTGGTTTTTAAAGTATAGTCAACTTAAACTATAATTTTAACTATATTAAAAGTAAAAATATTGAAATATCCTACGTATTTTACAAGTATGAGTATTGTAATAACTAACAAGTTGTGTTTATCTAATTTGAATACTGATTACAAAATTATAAATATGGTTTTTTTTGTATTATAATTTTCTTAAATTGTATAATATGTGTTACTGTGTTTGAGAGATAAATAATAACATAACTTAGGTTTGGGAGGAAGTCGTATCCTGCATTTGTCGTCTATACGTCTTACACTTTTGTATACGGCTTTGTCTATTTTAACATCGGTGTAAATCATTGAGAATATGAACATTATCTATGTTTTGTCATTGGTTTTTTTTCAATATTCGAATTAGAATGTGAGTTATGAATGTTTATAGTTTTGTAATATTATTTCATGTTATGTATATCAATTGAAAGTATAAAATGTAATGTCAAAACAAAACGCTATTTTAAAATCCAATATAAAAAAATAAAAACAAAACCACACTAATGTCTGATTTATATTGGCGTATGTTAACTTTATATCGCAAATGGCAGAGACAAAAAATATCACATAATTCTATAATATAATCAATAACTTTAAATTACTTTTATAGCCAATATTTTATAATTATTGAACGTTAATCAATATTATTATTGTTATTGAACCAACACTAACATCACCTTTCTATCTATGTCTACTCAAATACCATATTATGCTGTATAGTATAGTCCAGTTTCATATAAAAATATAATGTATGGTCTAAATCGACAACGAACTACGATATTATATATTTATATCATTATATATGCGCGGATTGCTAATACCTACGTATTAATATTAGTAATTATTTAACGGGACACGAGTGCGGGTACGATAATTGTACACGTTGCGAGTCGTGCATATAGGTAAGAAGGTACACTTGAAAAATATAAAAAAGGATTGTGGTGAATAATAGAACTCGGTTACCTGTTAAGTATAATGTTGCACGATAAAAACGTCATACACATTGTTGTCATTGCCAGTAGTACTTAGTTTACCTATATTATGTAGTATGTTTGTAGAATTGTTTGTAAGCGAAAAATTGCCGTTGCGATCGGCAGGACTACACAATGACGCCAAAAACATAATGTATGTTCAGTTGTGTGGATTGTAAAAAATAATAATAATAATAACAAGGGGTGGCATCGTCCAATGATCGATAGATCTCGTGTGTATACCGTGCCGAGGATATCGATATATGCTTGAATAATAATAGTATATATGCATAGCCGTACAGCGAGGGACATTGTGTTAAGTGTACCTATATATATTGTACATATAATATATACATACGCAGAGTGTACGAGTTGAATAGTCCTCTTTGTCGACCTCTCCCTCTCCTACACCACCGTCATAGTAACGGTCCCCTCGCGCCGGGGACATTTGTAAAATAATAAAGAAAAAAAATACCCAAAAGGGTTGATGCGTTTTTCCTGACCATTGCGCGCATGGTTGTCCCCGGTCGATTCGCGTCGGCGTGTGGTCTTCTCACAGGGATTTCTGAGCGCGGATTAGTGTCTCCCATAATATTGTATGAAGATAATACGAGAGGATAAAAAATTACCCATACACCGTTTGCGCATACAATAATAATGACAATATAATATCATAGTATATAAGTATATTAATACGGTATTGTACACGGTCGTGTATAGTAAAAAGACGTAAATCTGGTTTCGATCAGACAATGAGAATAATATTATGGTATTATTATATACGAGCTGCAACGACGATGTAAAAGAATTATTACCCATTATAATGATATGCTCGACTATTACTACAATGATGTTCGGGTGATGGTTGCGATGGTGGTGATAGCGAGTGACAGAGTGATAGGGGAGGGGGAGAGGGGTTTGGCTAAGATTGTTCTCGGCTGGTTTCATGGGTGAAAAACCCTTACGACAATAGTCGTGGGTGTTAACCGGTCATATAATAATCGTTCGTTTGCTATACAGGAGCTCAACGACGACGACAATTACGACATCGGTAGTTTTTCGTTTTCCATTAATTTGAACATGGTAATAATAATAATGATAATAATAATGTACTGTACAATATTAATATATTATATTAAACATTTAACACAATATTTTAAAATCACAGCGATAGTCTAGATGAAGTTTATAATCTTGTGTGTTGAGTTACTGTAAATAGAGTCATACAGTCTATAGTAATTTTAGCTTACTTAAACTCAGTAAAACAAAATATTGTAGTTTATGTATTTATTAAATCAGCGGAGATAGTCAATTTGCATAAATTATACAGAATTATTTTATATTTTTATGCAAATTATGTTAAATTTTAATCAGTCATTTTCATCAAATATTCAAATAAATATATGATGGACGTTTTAGTATATATACGAGAACAAACACAGAGACATAGACGAGACACCCCGTAAATGGTAAATAAAATATTATACCAATTGGGTATAACCTATATTATTGTACAACGCATATACTACACAACACTACATTGTATGCACCTATTATGTTACTATATAGATGCTATTTAAATTTATCATTAGCCGTTTAACGAGTTAGGATGTTAACTTTCTGAGTTGTTTGTATGAAGTAGTATTAAGAACTTTGTTTAGGTTAAGACCTGTATGACGCATCTCATTGCAGTTTGCATGCAGTTATAAAACTTATGCAATATAACTTGTTATTATTGGATTATTCAAATTTAACTTTTAAGGATATATACACTGCGCGTCGTATTCTATATTCATCTTGTTTTTGACGGGCATACTTTGAAATGCATCCAGCGAGTGACTTATTTTTTATAATATATTCATTGTAGTTCAAACCGGAGCAGTATGTCTCATAAGTCACAACCAACTTTGCTCAGACAGCGCTATAACAAAATAATTTCGTTTTGAATAAAATCTATATTATTATCTGCGGGTAAATAACATTATATCCATTATGATGGTGATTAAAAAAGTATTATTTATAAAGTCTAAATAATTATGTATAATAAATATAAAATAAATTATGATTATATATATATTTATTTATTTATAATTTATACTCTCTCTGTTGCGTATTTATTATATATAAATTATAAATGATTAAAGCCTATGTAAAACTTATTTCTTCGTTTCTTCGACTCATTCTTAGAGACATAATTATGATGATGATGATAATAATATACTAATAATAATAATAATAATAACAATATTATATTTGTTAACATTTTTTAAAAGGCAAAATAAATTATACTAGTTTTTATTTGCAAATTCTAGGTCATTTGATGCTAAAAGAAATTCGAACGATGTTAGTTTTATTTTCTGAACAAAAATTATCGTATATATGAGAGTGATTGCGTCGGCCTTTCCTCGAAGTTTTTTCTTTCTTTAGTATAATATACACTTATTATACTATAATATATTATTTAAACTTTATTGAAACCTGAGCCATTATTTTTGGTTTTACTATATATACATTTATGCGGGACTATCGTCGTATATTATAAGTAACAAAAGGTTTTCGATCCTTTTGTTGGTACTATTATGTTTTATTTCTGGTGTAGATGGATATAGATAGGCATATAGATAGGTATACTAAATTAACTCTAAGAGAAAATCGATGTTTATTATTATTATTTTTTTAAATTTTATTTAACCTTTACACAACTACCGTTTGTCGATTAGCCGACGTTACGTAGGTACTTGTGAACGGACAGCGAAACAAATTAATTGTTTTCGATGCGTGCAATTCCTTATACACGTTTATTTACGACATAAAAAATAACAAGAGTTTCACAGCATCGCTCCATTGGGCTTTAGAAAATGTTCAATACTATATATACCGACGTTCCAATTCTCTTATTTTCGCCGAAACATTAGCTGACAGATTTTATGGTAAAAAACCACTTAACTGAGTTTACATAATAAGCACTATATTTGTAAACGTGTTTTAAATAATGAAAAGTGGATAACTACTATAATACAGGAACAAATTATCATAGACTAGTATCTTATTGTACTTGCGAAATTATACAATTTTGACCGAACTATGTTGATACTACAAAAGAAATACTTTAAACAAAATTTACGATTTAGAGAATTGCACGAAATGATTGAGGTTTTTATATTATTCTCCAAAATCCTAAAAATGTTACATTAATAATTGACAGTCGAAGTCAAAACCAAGGAAATCAAAAATATGATGTAGACGATCTCAAGAAGACTTGATGACAAGTTCAAATCTGTTTTCAAAATTATTATTGCTTCATTATTAATCCGTACCGTTGGAAATAGAATACGTCTATAATCCTTATGTGCACGTGTGATAAGTAAAATCAGAAAATTACCGGTTCCAATCTCTTTAAAATCTATATATAATAATAAATAAATAAATAATAATAATTAATAATAACTATAGTATTTTAATGTAATATAAAATTACAATGTATGTTATTTTTCAGTGCAATAAACTATAAAACACATTTAAAAATAGATGTTTTGCCTTTTTTCATCATTTCATCAGTATCAACATTGATTAAATATTCTATAAAATATGTTGTATATTTAATCAATGGTATCAGTAATGTTATTGTTGTTATTGACTTATAAATAAACTATTTAGTATTTACAATATTTCACGCAATCCTTATACCAGAGTATCGCCCATTAACGCTAAAAACCTTTTATATTGTACAAAATCACAAAATGTCAAAAGTACAACAAATATAGAACTGTGATATGAATGACACTAAAGAACCATAATATGTATGTACGTGTGACATGTATAAAATGTTCTATTTAATCGATAAAAAGTTTTTAACTATTAAAACGAAAAAATGATTGTTAGATATTTGTCTTCGATTTAAAACATTATTATCATCGATACGTATACGTAATATGATTAAATAGTTACACAGTGCAAAAATAGTAATTATGTATTGTATCGAATAATATATTATTTAAAATAAATTGTATATTTAGATAGATTTTTTGAATTGTTATTTTGTCATAATTTAATTTTATATACCGACGAAAAATATCATTTTCCTCAGTCCTTGGATTAGAGTAATGGTTTTAATTTTTCAAATTTAAATTTTATGCCAATGTGTGATAGTATCATATTGCATAATTTTCATTACATATTATGATAAGTAAAAATTGAGTGTATATAGTGCCTACTCTATCGTGGTAATTTGGTTTTCTATGCAACTGCAATATTGCAAGGACAGAACACAATATGGAAAAATTACGTTACAACTAAAATAAAAAATTGAATCTTTTTAGTTTGTTAACAGTATATTATATCGTTCGAACGGTCAGATCGCGCCGTAAGTAATTACAAATAACGATTCGTTAACTACCTAGTATACCTACTACAGAACTGGAAAGATAATAAACCGACAAATGTACGAGAATTAAACCGTCACGAACATCAAAGTGTAAAAATAGGTATGATTTTTTCCCTTCTTTCAATCATTGAGTGTGCAATTTTTTATGTTCCATAATTACGCGTTCAGGTCAAGGATGTGTTTAAAACTTTAATCACGCAATAATCGTCGTAAAAAGTCGCAATGTGCACAAGTTGGTTGTACCGGACCGTGGACTCATCCGTTTCACGAAAGACCATTTATATAGGTAATGGTTAAATGATATGCCATAACAATACCTAGTAAGATCATAGTGAGTTAAGAATTAAATGTTGTAAATTTATATTTATTAAAACATTGGAAATTTTATTCATACTAATAGTTTGCATTTTGCGTCATAAAAATCAAATTAAACAGGTATTAAGAGTATCCAAGAAATTAATTTTTATTCGAGGAAAATTAAAAAGTAAACTGTGTAAATAATATGAGAATATAATCTGAATATGATAAGACGATATATAAATGAACTATAAAAACTTAAATGAAAATATGTTTAATGGATTATGAACAAGAGACATCGTTTTTACCTAAAATTAAGCGGGGAATAAATTGTATAAGTGAAAATATTTAGTGGGAAGTTCTTTCACCCCGGAAACATGATAAAAATACGGTTTTTCAGAATAAATAGTATCAATAATAGTTTAGGTAATCGTAAGCTCTGTTTTAAGAACTTGACAGTCCTGTTATTTAAATCTCTGTTGCATAATCCCCAAGAAAATCTTTAGGATACTAAAAATAATAAAAATCAATTTTTTAATTAATGTTGATAAAATGTATTAAGTCACAACCAAAATAAAATTTCAATCATCGCCGTCCCTGCTCAGAATTGTTTTTCGTGGGTGTATAGGTACAATAATTTACCATTGAATTCAAATTTAACATATCCATTACAATGATACATACACAATGACAAAGAACACTCAAAACCTATATACTATACTTGCAACAGAGTGATTTTCCTAAATGTAAATTTATATTGTTTTGTATACAGTTCAACCCACGGTCACTGGTCACGTCAAATATAAAAAGGTTTGCGGCTATCGCGTTCACATCGTGCAAAAAGCAAGAGTGAGTTGCGGCGAACGACCGAAAATGAAAAACGTTTTCGCGTGCAGGTCGTGCTGTTAAGAAGGTGCGAGACGAGGGCAGAAAGGCGGAGACGCGGTGACTATAATAATGATGTATTATCATATATTATATATTTGAAAAAGTATGTTGTACATTATTATATTAAACGTTAAGTGGCGTTTCAGAATTCTCGCATGCACATTATAGTGAAATATTAGTGAGCGATTCGAAGACCGTGCATTTAACACTGTCGGTGGTGTGCTCGGGGCGAAAGCGACACGCGCGCGCTCGGCCGCGAACAAAGGGACGCGTTGCATCGACCCGGCAAATCAATAGTCAACCTTGACAAAGGCGACGCGGTGGAACGCCACACGCACAGGCAAAGGCCACACAGCCAGTCAGCGACCAGCTGGTATACGTGGACGGAGAGGGTAGAGGCAGCGGTGGTGGCGAACGCCGGAAAATCGTTACCGGCCGCGGAGGCCATGCGCACTGCCAGTTTCTTTGTCCTGGTGCACTTCATTCATTCGTCCGCCGCCGCCGCCACCACCCTTGGTCTATGCAGCTGTGCGGGGCGAGGGGTGACTGAGTACACGACAGGGGTAAGGGGTGCGAGCCCTTATATATATACGTTTATATACATATACATTTAATATATATATATATATATATATAAAGAGGGACAATGACGCCGCTGATTTTTAACGCTCGACATCTATATATATATATTTATAAATGATCGGTGACGGGCGGTGAAGAAGAGCGGTACGAGTAATAATGGAGTAGGGGAGGTTACCTCTCTCACTCTCATTCCTCTCCTCATTCTGTTACAGTGGTCGTAGTTTTCTCTTTTATTATTTTTTAGACTCTTGCCCGCCCCTTTGCAGCGTTTGGGGTGAAATCCGATGCGCATATACACGTTATTATATATACGTCATATGGCGTGAGTATGCGTTTATATATGTATGTACATATAGGATTTAGTTAAATATTGTAATATAATAATACCTACAGGCTATATATATACATGACTACATGAGAGTTGGCGTGAAGACTTTTTATTGCATGGTAGCAGTGTTGATAGGAGGGGGAAAAGCCAACCTCAACAAAGAAAAAATTCATCCGCAATTTTTCTACACAAGTATATATGCATTATATCAATATACATGTATAATATGTACCTAACGGACTTGTTCACCTGTACATAATATAAGCTTTATTTAGGTTTTTTCCATTCTCTTTCGTCGAGTAGGTACTCGCCATTGCCGAGATTTTCTTGATAAAAAACGCTAAACGCCACCGCCGCAAAAACAATTGGAGTTTTATTTTTTCCATAATATAATGTTTTACTCTGATATGTTAACGTTGCCGGGGAATGTTAGGTTGTTAGGTAATAAAAAGAACAAATTGGCCTCGATTTTTTAAATACCTAATATGTATAATATATTAATACGTGAAAAGAAAACTTATCAGTACCAATTTTTTTGTATAATAATAATAATAATTTGCTTTATTATGAATTTATGTAGATATAATGTATGGAGGATGGATACATATATCTGATAATATTATAAATCTATAGGTATTAATGGTATCATACTTTGTTGTTTTTATTTTTCTGAAACATTATTTTTAATAATTTTTTTCTCGTTTTTGAATTTTGATATGGCATAATATATAAATACACGATTTATTCATATACCATATACGCGTGTGAAAAATAATTAATATAATTATATTTTCGCTGTCGACTCGTCCATGAAAAATTTCAAATTGGTATTAACACTTCGAGTATGAAGCCTCCACGTTTTTATAAATACGAAATCTAAAATGCGTATGTATCTACCTAAAATCTTAGAATCGCTAAAAACACTGTACCTATAGCTAACACAAGAATAAAAAACATTTTCTGTGTAGACGATCTACACATGGAATAATATATTATAGACATTATAGTAAAATATAGCATAACACGCGTTACTACACGCATCTTCCATAAAATCAGACTAGGTCGTTATAATTTTTTACGTTCCATTCGTCTGTCAGGACAATAATCGTCGACGCATTCGCTAAAAACGATATGAACATCCAGGACGCGACGAATCAGTATACGTTTGTATATAGGTAACACTAATAGGTGCTTATTTATTTTAATGAGTATAATACTCCATAGCATCGTCGTCGTCGGAATTGTTCTTTAGAATTTTGTTTTTAAAACGTTCAGTTGGTATATTATACCAACGAATCCCATTATCTGTAATTAATGCGTTTCGGTTTCAATTGAGACTGGATTTTGTTATTCAGCTCATAAGTTGTAAGTGCAAGAGTAGGGTTACTTAGAGCGGTGGAAAACGCATAATATTACATAGTATTATTATAATATCACACGAGACGGTATAATATTATAATCATATGATAGATTAATAAAAAGATATACCGAAGAAATAATCCGGGTATTACGATCATTTCGTACGATCGTATGTATTTCATGTTATTGAATTTCCGGGCAACATATACGAAAATTAAAACCAATATTAATCTCACGAATTGTCGCAAACACGCCTAGAAAACAGTATTATCGTTGGTATCAGTTTATAGCTCCCGGCAATAATAATACATAATAAATAATAATAAATAAACAATTGTACTCTGTTCTTTTGTGACATTAATTTTTGATAAACAAATATTAGTTCATAAATAGGTATCGTATTATCATTAGAGGACAATTTATTTTTGTAATTTATAGTGATGCTATATAACTCATGTATACGTAGAATACGTATACACATATATGACTGGTGTGATTTAAGACAAATTTAAATGTTTTAAGTGTGAACTATAAATTTATATCATGATTATATTATTTTATAATTAAACAATAAATTTACATTTATATAATATAACATATTGTGTTATAATTTCATTTTCCTTTGGCGTATAAAAAAATCTATAAGTATTAACGACTAGCGTACTATGATACATTCAATTAGACAAAATTATAATAATATGTACATATTATATAGAAAACATAAATAATAATGTATAAACACCTTTAGGTTAGGCAATTTTGATTTATTTTACCTTAATGGCTTAAAATTTGTGTAGAGATTTGTGTTTGCGGATTTAATAATTTCCAAATTAGTGTACAAATAAAATTTATTAATAACAATGAAATTATAATATTACTTAAGACGTTTCATATTTTTTTATGTACTTATTTGAATATTATTATGGAAACCGTCAATGACATTTTTTAGAATTGTCAATCAATAGATGATTTAAGATTTTACTTTTAAAATTAGAATAATATTTCAATAGATTTAAGTAAAGTGTAATTTTTTTTTTCGTTTTTTAATATTATTCTTTTTACTTTTTGCTAATTCGGCTTTTTTACTTTTTTTTATTATTATTAAAGAAAATTTCAATTTGATATTTTATTAAAGCGTTAGTACTTAAATAACAATTTTTTTCAAGTATACTTTGAGCTCTGTATCATTCAATTTTCAGATCATTTTATTATTAATAGCAGTAACCAACTACAAGTAAAGAGACTATTTAAGTTGATTATTTCACGGGATTTAACTTTCAACGTAGTAAATTAGTTTTAGAATGCATACTCTTATAGTCGTTGGATTTCATTGAAAAGCATGTGTGCAGCATTTAGGCCATTTGGCGAATTATGGTAATTTGGATATTTGTATTTAACAAAAATATGCCCATCAGTTCTTGTCGATGTATCTAAAGTTATATTTCCTAGTATAATAAAAATTTTAAATCGTTCTAAATTAGTAAAATTTAATAATTTTGTTTCTAGTTGTCAAATGAAATCGATAATTTAATTATACAATACATTATACATGAATACGTATCATACGTACATATATAGACATCCATTAGGTACGGTCGGTAATAGTAATATTATGTCACTGTCGTGTAATTTGCGTACACCGTACATAACTAGTGGATGTAAATACAATTTAATATAATTGACTTATAGACTATTATAGAATCAATGATGATGGTACATTGGTAGTTGCCAATTGGTACATAATATTCGTTTTCAGTAGTGTCAGTACTCAATACGCGTTTGTACTTTGTCTACGATGTTCTTCATATAAAATTATTACTTTTAATGGCGATTAAATGTATCGTTAATAGTGGGTTTTGATGACTGTTTATTACGATGTCTATTTTTACCAATCATGATTTATCAACAACATAGACTGTGTAACTTGATTCGGCAGTCTCATAAATATTTATGTAGATATTATTATACAAATTTTATAAACAACTACGGTATAGTTACTGTTTGAATAATTTAATGCTAGCTGATACCATAATACGTGCACTATACATTTGGGATGTTATGATTAATTATTTCCAACTCTATAATTATTAATTATAATAATTAATAAGAGCGCCAATAACATCACTGAAGTTAAAATAAAATGCATTTAGGTAAATAAAATGCATCTACTGACTATACCATTGTTGGTTTCTGGTATAGTGATATAAATGTATAGTCATCAACAAATACGATTCCATGATTTATTGTCGATGTGTTAAAAATCGTACAAGTATTCATTACCTATTTCAGTATCAATGTACATATTATAAAGTGTCAATACTAGCGTAGTGAAATATAAATAGTTTATAATTGTAGTTTTTGTATTAATTGTTTGATTATTAGATTGGATTTCATTTAAACATGTATTGTTTATTATTTTAAAATGGAAGTATAAAACTGCGCTAGTTACGAAATAATGAGTTTTAACTTCCAATTTTGGCAGGCATACAATCGAACACAGCTGTTTTATTTTGGAGCTTAAAACGGTTTTTAAGAACAGCGATAAAGGAAAACAAAATAACGTGATATTAATTGAAAATAGAAGACACATTTTTATAATAAGGATTTTTTAATTTATTTTTTATAGAGTTATTAATTATGATTTTTAGAAAATGTATTTTTTTTTGAAAATTAAAAAAATGATCAACTTATTGTTATATTAACGATTTATTCTTTAAAAGAATTAAGTATTAAGTCACGCAAATAATCATAATTAGATGTACACAACAAATATTATACATACTAGTATATTTTTTACAAATGTATTAAATGAATATTTTTTATTTTTACATTTTATTGTGCTCCAGGGGTTTATTTTTCACGATTTAAAGTGCCTTAGAATAACAATTTTTTTCATAATATGTATTCCATTATTCTATAATATTATTACATGGGTTATAAACGTTTACATTATTTTTATATTTTATAATATTCTATTCATGTACCTAAGACCTATATTATCATCACCGAGTCGTTCGGTTGAAACGGTATTAATAACAATCACTACTATATTACCACTTTTATGTATAGGCAACAGGCACATATTATATTAATACATAATATATACCTATTATACCTATATACACATATGTATGTATTATATTACATAGTGTACTTATTACCTATCAACCAAAGTACCAACCATCAAACGCGCGTTATTGGACAATGATTGAGTGCATGTCTGGTGTTAGTGTCCTTGGACATCCATCGGTATTGTGTGGTGCGCTGCAGCTCCGGAGTCCGGAGAGAGAAACACAGGTCGCGAACGCCAGTTGACCGGCGGCGGCGTGTGGCGGGGATTTGATGATTAATTATTCGAATTAAAACTTTTTTGTAAATTATTTTTTTCATCGATTCGGCGGCGGTGGCAGTGGTGGTGATGGTAGGGATATTGTTTTCACGATTGGCAATTCGCTTTTTATACTGCAGTACAATTTGCTTGCAAATACAATAAAAATATACCTTTTATTATAAGTAAAATTTTATAAGCATGAATTCAAAAACAAATCAATGTATTTTACGAAATTTTATTGTAAATTAATATTATTACTATTGATTATTAGTAATTTATTTTTCTATTATTAATTTTTTACAGTAAGTTAAACTAATTTTCATTATAAACAAATTAAATCACACAAGTATTAATTATATGTTTGATAGTTAAATTAATTTTTATAATATAATACTATATGTAACTGCTATTGAGTCAAATAATGCCGTTATCAACGTACCATAGGTTAGTTTAAATAAGTTTATAGTAAATATACCTTATAATGAATCTATGTATAATCGCAAACAATTTCAAGTCAAACGAATAGTATTTTTTTAATTACAACAAAATAACTAAAATTGTTATCATGAATTATATACCAAATTTCTCAAAAAATATAATTTTATATGTTTATTAATATCTATTTAAAAATATTATATACTTTTAACATTTTTAGGTTTCTCTAAAAATGTTAAACTATATAAACCATGTATTTAAATGAAAATAAAGATTCTAGCAATTTTTTATTATATAATAAATATAGATTATACTCTTACATTTATTACCTAATGCATAATAGGTATGCCCATTCAAATTTTTTAAAATTTTTTAGTTATTGAATTAAATATACTAAATATATAAATCAAATAATAAAAAAGTGTTTTATTTTAAATATATAAATACTTCGAGAAAGTATTTATAAGACTTAAATAGTAATACCAAGGAATATAGTATAAATAAGAATATTTAATAAAATACAATTAAATCATTACTACTTTTTTTTTACATTTTGTTTAAATCATACCTATAGGTAAATTCTACTTTTTTCTTTTTAAATGAAACTTAGGTAATATTTGGTATTGCCTAATAATATTAATTGTATTTTGGTTTTTTTAGTTTACAGTGTTCAACGTATGTTAGCAATATTGAGTTTTTAAGATTTTTTCCACCAGGGGAATAGAATGCTACTTCTTTAAAAATAATCAGCTTACTTGATTGATTAGATATTATATGTAACATGTATGGCTAAATGCTAAAAAATATACATATATTAGTAATAGCAGCATCTATAATTTTGATAAGTGATTTAGTGGTAGTTAAATTGGAGCCGTTATTGGCCATTTTACACTATCTTTGTCGGAATTAATATTTATTTAAAATTAAAAATTAATGGTAATATAAGTGGTATTACTCCCCTCGGCCCTTCTCTAACCTTGACTGCAAATCAATATATATACTATTATAATACGCATAGAGTTTGTTTGAATGAAACCTTTAAACCAATGTAATCCAGATAAAAAATAAAACGGAAGAATACAATTTCAACTTTTAATTGTACATCATTTTTGGTCATACGATATATTTATGAGTAAAAATATGTGTATTGTATAATTAAAGAGAATATTAGGTGAATACTATTTTTTTATAGAATAATGTATTCTATAATATTGTAATATACTTAAGCAGTGATCATGATAGACTTTCGGCGTATAATGTATAATAATAAAACTTGTATACGGGATTATTATCAGAGCGTCGAGCAATAATAATTACAATAATATAATATATCAGTTTTCAAATCATCATAATGTTATAATATAGAATTTTAATGATTTTCTAAGTAGAATTCAAAAACAAAAACAATTTTTCAGTCGTAGAAATAAAATATGTTCATATATCTACATAAAGAACTTATAATAATATTATACATGCGCCAACAGAAGACCCACTGTATAAAGTATATAGATATTCGTACGTCAGTATTTGTGTGTGTGTGTGTGCATTTCACATATAATAATATATAATATACAATATACATATAGTTTTGAATTTAACATTGGGTCGCGTATGGGTCTTCTTTTATATTCTTTGTAATTTTTTTTTTCTTTCGTTTGGCATTGTAGGCGGGACCCTAGCCAACTTTCTATCGTGTTCGGCTGGTGCGACAGCATGGGACTTTACATAAAAGAATAAGAAAAGATGACCATTGAAACGATGCATTTATATTTTTTTATAACATACATGTATAGTGTATACAAAAATACAACTTCGTTTAGGTAACAGTCCCCGTGAAAAACCCCACTGAATTTCTAATCGTTATATACTTACATATAGCTTCCCATTATGGCATTATAGTATAGTAAGCTATATTTTAGTCCATTGCACATATTATTATATACTGTGAAATAAATTCATTTTATTTTTAAACGAATGTGAAATCGTCTCACGCGCCAAAGCCGCCAAATCCGAATTTACTGGAGTCAAAAATAGAGGATTTGTGTAGCTGCCAAATAAAAAACCACGCAGGGAAGCCTCCCGCCCTTCTTTTGACTCATGCTTGTCTATAATTTATATTATATTATATTCATAATCAATGTAGAATACGGCTCATAGGAAAAGCAATTGATCTCAATCGAACATTTTTAAATTGAATATATAATTTATTATAGAGAAACAATTCACGTTACGCATGCGTGAGTTTTTCAAAATAAATTTTTCAATGAGTAAAAACAATATATTTCGTTAATCACGCAATAGTTATTATTATAGGTCACGGTAGTATGATAAGAGATAAGTACATAAAATAATATTACTTAACCTATGGTATTATGGTAAGTACCTATCTACAATCTACATGCATTATATCTGTACAATAATAACATAGGTACATCATTATTAGGATGTTAGCTATATAAGCAGAAGTGTATTTAGATACAGGCCCTATAGAGCAGCGGCATTTGAAGGGCGGCAAATTTTAGCAATTTTTTTTGCAAAATTACAAAAAGTATTTTTCATTTGATAACATTAAATTTTATTAATTTTTTGAGTAAAAATATTATTTTTATACAAATTATATGTTATATAATTTAGAATTACAAGTTAAATAGTAAAAATTCGCTGAATAATAATATAGGTAATATAACAAGTTGTAAATTCAAATATATTTTATAAATACTTTTAGGAAGGATCGGGGGAAGGCGGTGAATTGGAAAGTGTCTATAGGCGGAAAAACCTTAAATACGCCACTGTATATAAGCAAATTGTATGGAAAAGCGTCCAAATTAAAGTATAAAAGTATAATACTATAATTTATACATAGAAAAATCGTTGGATACTTAAACCGGTTAAGTAGCATAATATTGGCTTTCATTACAACCCTCCAATTCTCATGAACCTTCGTATGAGATGAAAAAAAATTCCCGAGTTGAAAAAATAAATTATTACACCCTCCTAGCCTCAAGGAATTAATTGATAATGCTAAGAGATGTCCAGTAGTTTTTTAGCTTATAGAAGATAAACAAAAAAAATTTCATTTTTATATATTACTATATAAATAATCAAAATAGTGCCAATATATTAATATCGTTTGGATGCGGTTGTATATAATTTGTTATGGAGTATACACTGTTATTGGCAATCTTAGATACCGACATATTATATCAAATATATGTATTCAATTTAATCTTACAAATTCATTCTATGAATTTTTTTATATTCATTTTAACTAAATTTTAGAATCATAGGGAATCAATATTATATGGCATATGTCGTGTGTTGGTGTTATATTTATATTGGTAAAATCTATATAGAAAAAATATAATATCTTCCATTATTTGTCTGTTTTTTATAATATAATACATAACATATACCTACCTATACTATTATGATTTTATTGCACAGTCTTCTATACACAATTTAGAATACGAAGTGCGGATATTTTGCATGATAAAATTACAAATTGAATGAAATAAAATAATTTTTTAGTCAGTATAGTAGCTGAAAAATATGGTTAACAAAACATAAAAATATTGCAAATACTTATATTTAATGATAAATAATATATAAAATTAATCAATTAATATTAAAACTTCATATTAAAATTAAATTAAATAATATTGATTTATGATGTATTTTTTTTGTTTTTACATAAACTCAAAACATTTTTTATGATTTTCTGCTCATTTATAGGAAGAGACAAAATATCTTTATATTTTTTTGAAGATCTTTCAAGAACATACTTGACCCACAATATTTTACTAATTACATTACTATACTACAAAGTATTCGTTTGAAAATAAGATTTAAAAACAAAAAAACACGCTATACCATCTATACCTCTATATGTTTCAGTGCATAAACAATAATAGTAAATAGGTATATTTATTAATTTATACATATTGAGTATATATTTAAAATCTATGATAGAATTTGTCATGTCAAATGAATCAAATTCTCGATAAATATATTTATATTTTCTGTTCTTTGAAACATTTAAAATAACTAGAAATTAGAAAAATGACACATTACAACATTTTGAACTGTATAACACACGAAACTATCTTTTTCCGGTTTTAAAATATCTCCTCGTATACTCGACATGTGTGTAATTTAAAATCTAACAATATTCAAACAGTTTTTAACAAACACTGTCGATGTTGTAAAAATAAAATGTTAAATCACGCGAGACGTAAAAATAACAAACATCCAAAAAAATAAAACCATCGGAAAATAATTCAACCACAATTATACATTATATACGAAGAGTACGGATGTTGTGGAATTTGTTGATCATATACTCATATGTAATAATATATTTATTTTTGGAAACGAAAAAAAGTAATACAATATTTCGTTGTACTCCAGGCACATTCACACTATACACTGTATGAGAAAATAGATATTGTGTATATACGTGTCACATAATATAATCTTGGGAAATGTTACGACCCACTTTGTAAGAAAAAAAAGTTGTTCAACGGCGAATCAATACTTATCGATGGGTTTCTATTTGCTCTAACGTGTTAAACTATGGCCGATGTATTTACACTCTTCGTCTCCACACCCACGCCAAAACTTAGGAGGGACTCGGGAGGGATTTCAGTCAAATATTTTAAAACCTTGCCAACAACTATTTACTTTTCCGAGTGTTAGGTACGAGTCGGGTGTAAAGCACATATATATTATATAAGTCCCTTAGCGTTAGGTGCCTATATATTTATATGTATATTGTATAGCGTATACACATTTATAAGTGTGTTTATAGAATAATATTATATGTTGCGTGCAGTTCGGACGCGCAAATGAATGTGTATATAGTCAAAATAAAAAAGAAGAATAAAACATTATCGAAAAAATATCTTCTATTATTCGCCGGTTACATTGTAGTCGGTTTACACGGTTGCGCGTTTGAAATTATGTACAATAGTATGGGTATAATCAGTGGCCACGGATCGAAATACTATAACCATACTAATATGTTATACATATTTTTAGTATTGCCTTAGACGTAAACACTTGTACAACAGTTGTAATGTTGTACTTAACTTACGCGTCTACACCATTTCATACGTGATTAAAAAAAAATCAAAATTGTAGATAGTAATGATAGTATATGTATACTTGACTCTAAAGATTCAAGGACATACGTCAGATTGATATGTGTTTTAAAGACATGTTATTATAGTGTAACGTGTAACTGTATAACTGTTTTAACTGTGATATGAAATGAGGACAATATATAATTTACAAAAGGGAACAAAACGAAACACGATGTAAAAAAAAACCAAATAATAAGGAAACGATCAACTAAACTAACATTATATTATAAAAACAATGTAAATCATTGAAAACTTTGGAGAAGAATATCTGAGGCTAGTATTTATGTATTGCTTCAATATTCAATGTACTCGTAAATGTTAATTTTCATATTATTTTTGAATATTCGTAATATATTTTAAGTTAGATATTTTTACAACACCATCGTTACAGATGTTTTTTAAGCATAACATTTGTAGGTATCATTAAACACGCTCCGTTACCATTTGGCGTTGTTTTCTATAATATTTTCTAGATACCTAAGCCGGCTATACGCATCTATACTTTAAGTAATATAATATATTAAGCTCGGTACAAAATATACCATGTTTAAAGAAAGAAAATACAATATTACCATAAGCAAATCATCCAGTTCTATGTCGTTTAGCTCTGCGTGTTTTATCTCACTTGAACGCGATACTTTTTTTTTAAAAAAACGGTATGTATAAATATTATGGATTTTTTTTTAATAAAAAAAATATCATTCAAAGTTAACGTATATTAACATTGCTAACGATGTATTAAACATTGCTATTTTTAAACTCAAATAATACATTAATACATTTAAATTCCAAAGTCTAATAATTAGATTTTAAAACGTTGTTTTCGTGTATATAAAATAGTCATTAATTAATAAATGTACCTATAATATGTATACAGCTGCTCGCGATGTATGATTAGTTTCAAATATATTAGCGGTGTGAACAAACGGTATTTCGGCTTCAAGAATTTTCCATTTAAAAGTCGCCTCACCAACAATTATCGGTGGTAATAATGGTGTGGAGAAGAGGGGTAGGTGGTGTGTCATCAATTTTATTGTTTATGTGTATATATGTATAAAGAGATTATTGTTGGCGTAATTTCAAAAATATAATGTACACTGTGTCGAGCGATTTTTCTTTGCAAGTCTTTGCGAGCAAAGTTGTTGCAGTTTAAAGGAGTATTATACATATTTTTTTCATTCGTGTAGCGCAACTGGACGGTATATTGTAAACTTATTTACAAAGTACATTGTTATGATTATATAAAACAAGGGTATCAATAAAATTATTCAATGAAAAAAAAAATCGTAATAATATTTAGTGTAAATAGAAGAGCTCTTTACGACTATACACGCGTATAAAATATATAATATGTTTAGGAATTACATACAGTTATTTCGATGATATTTTTATTTTTACGGATATATACTTATATTTATTGTAAGCGATTTAGGGTTGATTTAGAGGACCCTCGCCCTACTCGGAAGGTGGTTCAGTTCGAAGTGTCCTACCAGACAGAAAAAAAAATACGATATATACATGACCTTGAAATATGGACCAAATTATGAGGGATTAGACGGTAGACTGTCTTATACAACATACAACTACCTAAGATACAACAAAAACGATTTCCCGAACATTAGAAAATCGTATATAAATACATATTACATAGATATGCTTATTGCCTTTCCGGTATATTAATTTTATATCGTCTGCCTCACCATACGAAACTTGGTGAAAGGCTGTCAGCCTGGTCGTATAGATTTTCCATACTATTAATATTTTGCTACTAACTGTGCACTTAGCTATGTCTCTCGAAAACGTACATTAGTTGAAAATTACCCGACACGCGATCAATTGCAGTTGTCGTATACAATTATATTATACGTATGTAATAGATTGTAGTGTTTATGTATGACATATAGAGATATACATCGCGTGTAATTATTGCTAACCATACTAATACACAATAACGTCGATCAATTGCAGACTTGTACTGACATTTCGCGAATAACTTTCGAGTCACTTATCTCCTCTATATACATGTACACGAAATATATGAGTGGGCCAATTCGGCGTTCAGCCCGCACGTAACTCATATACGATTTTCCTGCAAAATCGGTATAAATATTTCGCTTTCGATTTGCGAATATGTTGTACTCGTGTGGATCCATTTTCAGAATTAATCTACAGCAACCTAATTATCTTAGATGAACATTATCAAAGTTCTACGGAAATTTATCTCACCAGAGTATCTCACCCAAAATCAGTATCAAAACTTATTTATAATTAAATATGATTTAATTTAATATAATATGTAGAATGCCTTGAGGGACGAGAAGCGACAAGTACATCGAAAATTATTGTAGTGGACAAACACTGAATCATCGGTGGGAAATAAAGTTTATAAATTATTTATTTTTAACCATGGAGATGTTGGAATACATCTATATATTATATAATACTATTATATATACTGCTACTGCTGCTGCGCGTAGCTCGTAACAATAATAAAGTATACATTAATATTAGGTTTAGGTATATGCCTTTCGCCCCGAATGTCCTTCGGTAGCACACACGCCTCTTTACTATATCTTTTTACATACATTATGTTATCATCACTTTATTGTATACAGTGTGTTCCACTTTTTAAGTAACACGAAATTATTCTTACACAAGACCTTGAATTTGAATCGAGTATTTTTGTAAAGTTAAATGTGATGCTGGTAGGTAATATACGTTTTGTAAACGTTTTAATGATTAATTAATAAAGAAATAATAAAAATTAATAAAAATTTAATTTTTTAAATTTTAGTTCAAAATTAAAAAATTAATCGAAGTAGGGAAAAAATCTATTGAAGTGTACAGATCTATTAATCATTAAAGTATGTTATACTGTGTACACATTCCCTAAAACCTTAGGGATTTTGTATCAAGAACAAATCTTTGTAAGTTACATTGTTTCAGATTTCAACTTGTTCATCTTTGATAAATTTGAATTTAGGGCTATGACTACGGCGTTATTTGCTTGAAAACTATGCAAATTTTATTATTTGTATCGCATAAAACAAGGATCAAATATTTTCGGGAAATGTATCGTTTATCTTTACTGAAAAAACAACCAACACTACTCAACAGAAATTTAAGGTTTTCGTAAAAATAATTTATCGTGTTACATATTTTAAGTGGAACACACTGTATACAAAGCCAGAGAAGCGCGATTCATGGACGTTACGCCGAATGTAGGCTATTCAGCCACTATATGTTATATTATGCATTATACTATTATAGTCACTTGATATTATACCAATTACCTATATAATATACATAATAAATAGATACTATGATACTGCTACTACTTTGTATTATAATATATATCTATAAATATATATAGATAAAGGTACTACATTATAATATATATATATATACTTACTGTGTGTACAGTGTGCAATATACGACTTACACGAGTGCACCACAAATCATTCGCCGCCCGCGAAGATTGTGCGTACCGATAACACTACACGATCGTAGTCACACACTTGCAAATACATATTCACCCATGAGCACCCACACACACATATACACAACAGACATTATGTACAGTGCAATAATATTATAATAGTCGGCACGTGTGCGATCGCGCGCGCAAAAGGAATAGCATATTAGTCCTCTTGCGTATATTATTGTTATTGCTTATTATTGCAGTAATATATTATTATAAATTATAATATCCGTATACGGCCTATTAAAATGTATATGTTTTTACTGTTCGTACAAATCTTTTCCGTATGATCCTCAGTGTTAGGTATATATACCTAAGCGCACTGTACACCCATAATAAACGATATATATATTATATATATATAGGTACGAGTGTACGTCTACACGTTATAATATTGAATATTATTATGGGTATTATGTAGTACGACCGTTCACGAGATATTATTATCGTTGTATCATTTTTTTTTTTATTAAGAATGTTTTTTTTATCGATTCCCCGGCTACATTATAATCACGTGAAATCGTTTTAATATTAATATGTATTATTACATATTTTGATCGCTTGCACTGAATCGGGGGAGGAAGCAAAATGCGTTGACGCACGCCGCGTCACGGATCGGCGCTGGCGGCGGCCGTTAATAATACTAATAATTGTCGAAAACAGGTAGGCACTAGGCACCTATTTAATACGCGTTGTTTTCGCATCAAATACGCGCGCATATTATTTTATTGTTATTTGAATAATTTGAATTAGCATTTAGTTATTAATATTATGTACAATAACAACAACAACAACATAAGCGAACACATGAATTAAAAAAAAAAATTAAATAATTAGTTGTATTAACCATGTGGGTCAAACTATATAGCGAGATGAAAACAAAACAAACGCCAGATAGGTATGAATGTGTTAAAAATAATAATTATATATTATAATATATAATAATATGAATTGCGTAGGTATATATAATAATATAGTAAAATAATATTATACATTATATTATTATAGGTATACTAATTTCAGACGAGCTATTCTTGCTACAGGTCGAGTGTTTTCACGAATTGTTTTCGTTCGCATCGATTGAGGCACAGGAGAGATCCACCGCGTTCTCAACTGCCGTAGCGATCTCTATTTCTGTGAAATATTTTCTGTACTGGCAACTGATAATTACCGGGTTTACCTACCGACAGGTTGAGTTGAACCGTTGCACGATATTTTACTATAGTACTACTATGGGTACTCGAGTGTTAAAAAGAGCCACATCGTAATTATATTATTGTATGTATTACGGATAAGTTTTAATTACGAATTATTTTTATTTAAACGACAAAAGGGTGTATTTTAGTTTTTCTCAAGGGGAGGGATATGAAAAATTAAATTTTTAATTCGTCTCGAAAATAATTTATAATAAATTAATCTGTATTTATTTCTTCTTTTTGTGGTGGCATGACAACAAAGCCATTTCTTACTCTATGGATTATAACAGGTGGTCAACATGAATATGTTTGCTAGCCACATAGATAAATATAATGGTATCAAAAGCCAACATTTTTATAAATACATTTTTTTTAATTTGATAAAATTTATAGTAACAATAAGTAGATTTTGATTTTTTAAATAAGACGTGATCCACGCTATGACGAAAATCGTATAAAGCATAGCCGCTATATTATACTTATACTACTATATTATATAGTAGTAGCTATATTATATACATTATACATAGGTATATGTAATATAATAATATACTAATTTAATATAATATTATTATGTAATTGGCGACTGGTGTGTACGTCGCGATCATAAATATGATATACATATATATACGTGGAAATTTAAAATAGTGCAACTGTAAGAACGAAATTTTAAAGGCCCGACACAAAATTATGTGGAAGACTTCAGTATTCCATGATATTATACATCATACAGAATGTAATATTATAATTATAGATTATAGTGCCTAATAATAGGCTCTCGAGTGTAAGAAATTTGGTTCATACCGACCAGGATTGTCTGTACTGCAAGTCCCTAATGATGCGTACATGCGAATTATGTAATTCTGTGAATATACTAAAGAATGTATTTATATATATAATATAATAGTTATAGATACTTCATAATATAGGCTATACATTTTCATAACTACGAATAATTACTACTTTTTGGTCTTTGTTGCGTCATCTTATTTTTTTGAATACATAAATACAAAATAAAATGATCGTCTATATTGTATATATTTGTACTTGGTATTATATAATTATATCACAAATTCTAGCATCACTACCATCTCTGTAAAAAGCTATGGACATTTGTTATGAAAAAAATTGTTATATACTTCAGCGATTGGTTAAATTAAAATTGTACCTATTTGAACCCTTTTTTTATAATTTATATTATGTATTGTATTGTCACATTTTTGAGTAAAATATAATGAATTTAACAAATTTAATTTAATTTTTGAAGAACTATAAATATATCGTATGCCATATGGATGTAAAATTAGTTTATAGTATAAATTTTAACGTTCCGTTTGAAATTAATGTTCCAATTCTCAAATGAAAAAAAGTATTAAAGAGACTCAGAAAAATACATTTTATATCGTGCATATATAATATGAAAATTAACATCAATATACGTAGTCATTAGATGTATGATATATCATTTGATAGTCCACGCACGAGGGGATTATAATGAAATTGTAGTTGTATTATATTTATTAAATACATATGTGTATGTACAAAGATAAAAATATATAAAATGACCAAAGAGCAAAAAGCAAAGACCGAGAAATTTGGGCAAAATGTATTATGTTATCTCAAACGTACATCGATAATACAATGGTTTGTTTTTCTGATTTTATACAGCATTACAATTTTACTCATCAATTATTGTTAGCAACAACCCACTGTTGTGTACTTGTATAGATATAGGTTCTGCTGTACTAGCCATTCATTCAAGGTTGAATCGTTACGGGTAAATCGTGCGGACGATAAAGATCGGTTCTGGACATAATGGGTCAACTGTCCATCATTCCATGACTACTAGTCGTGTATAAAGAAACAAATAATAAATTAGTAAAAAACAACACTGAATACACTGTTTTTCAGTCATGAATTTCCAGCTGAGTAAACACTTTAAGTGTTTTGGAAAACCAAATTTGAATATGCCATCGGAATGGTTAAAAATTGTTGATTTGTGCGATATGCAATTTAAATTCTACTCCCTAACACAATGTTCAAACCTACTACGGAACGTGTACGGAATACAAAAACCTAAATTTAACATCATGGAATACTGTGATTATATATATACATGATTGTTTGGGATAATGGGATATATGATAATTATAATACTCATTGTATCCTAATCAGTAATCACATATAGACTAGGTATGTATTATGTGGTTGTGCTCATCTAGTGTACCTATAGTGTGTTTGTTTGTTTACGTATACACTATACATAAAACATAAATAGTTTTCGAACAAAGATATAAAAGTAAAACTAGGATAATATCATAAGAGTGTGGTAATTGGAAAGAACTTTAAATTTTCCACTCCTTCCATGATATAAGAGTAAAAATATATTGCTAACATGGAAAAATACCCAATTTATAGTTTATATAATTAAATTATTGTAATGTGCTTTAATAAAAAAAAAAAACCATCTTACGATTTTTTTACCGCAAGTGAAGGCACTGTTATTACGATTTTATTTTATGATTTCTGGGTGCGTTTCTTTTCAGCGTATATATTAACATTGAACTGATAATTAAAACTTTCAGTATCCAGAACTATTTTAATCTTTGTACAATAGAAAATTTTTTAGAAATTATAATATTTTCCTATCTAATTGTTATGACAAGTTTTCTTGAGTGGGTAAGACGACATCGCAGAAAATCAGCCAATTATTGTTAAAAAAGATTTCTTTCCATATAGATCATAGATAATATATAAAAACACCCAGTCTCTAAGAATTAATAATATAAGTTATTATTTAAATATAAAGGTTCCGTATATATGGTATTTATGCTCCACCGCCTATATGAAATATGATACCGTTTTAGTGATACATAGAAGAGCAAACAAATCTTATTATTACCTATAATAAAAACTGTAATATAAGTATAGTTGTATAAACTGTTAAAAATAATAATAAGAAAATGTTTTCAAGCTATAGTCATTTAATTCACTTAAAATACCATAAAAATATTAATAAATAATATATCATATATATTTTGTATAGTAAACTACGGAAATTTGTTATCTTAACCTTAAGAGGATGCTACCTTTACATATATGTTAACACTGTATTACAAACATATATAATATATAACACAGCAAATTCGCGTTCAATAAAATACATTTTGTGTTGTTAGCTTTGATATTAGAATAAATTGACTACATGATTAAAATTAAAGGTAAGAATTCTTATAATAATGTTAACATTGTCTGTGCTTAAGCGTTGGATTTTTTCGGTATTTTAATTTTTAAGCAAGAAAAATGTATTGTAAATATATAAGTCAAGTATGCTCATTAAAAATTAAAACACCGAAAAAAGCAAACGCTTAAGAACAAACAATGTTTTTACCTTTAACTTCGATACTATATAAAAAAAAATTTTGTATTGGAAAAAAAACAAGACCCTCGGCAACATAGGACATTGGGTTGATAAAAAATTTAATTAATTACATAATATATTATTGTCTACTTATTCTAATTATTCTAAATTGTTTTAAATCTTGGTTTGAAGTTTCGCGGCTATGATAAAATTAAAGGTGTTGGATATTGACTGAGGATGATTGTGGATAATTTTAGCTAATGTTTCAGGAAGGTTGTAACTAAGGCCGTAATTGAAAAAAAAATTCCGGGGAGTCTAACTTTTTTTATTAATATAGATACTGAAATTTTATAGTCAATAAACTATATCACCGCTAAAATGTGTCTACTTATAAAAATTTCAAGAGGTGTCCGGACCCCTGGACCCTCCTTCCAGTTACGGCCTTGGTTGTAACTTCTTGTTCTGATATTATGATTAATTTGGCATTTAGTGAGAATGTGGTTGATGGAGACTTGGACATCGTAGACTGTACATGTTGGGGATTCTTCCTTGGCTATTAAGAATTTAAGAAATAGGAGATCCGAGTATGTCTGGTTCTTAGTCTTGTTAAAATGACTTCATATTTTCTGGGTATTTCGATACTTTAATAGGAAAATTCCAATTGTCTATGATATGTTTGATAAGATTAATAATATAAATATATAAATACTATAATAATATAAATATATCAATTTATTCTAATATTAAAGTTAATAATACACAATTGGTTCTACTGAACGTAAATTTGCTGTTGTATAATGGAGATTCCACACGTGAGCGTCCTTTTAACAAATCAAAATTATCGATGTGCTCAAAAAACATTTCCTTAAGCCTTTTTTCCATGAATTTGTTTTTAAATTGTCGATCATTTGTATTTTTTTCAATTTGTGCTTTAAGACCACGATTTAGTTATATTTTATTTATATAATATTGTAATTAACTATATGTGTATAGTATTGGCTAGAACAGTTAGGTAATGTAATATCTTTTACGATAAAATATAATTTCAAGATGCGCCTATATATTGTACTGACTAATGGCATTATATTTTGACGGTATATAAAAAACTATAATCATCCTTTATTACTAATATTACAACAGAAAAATATAGAAGTACATCCACTGTTAAACGAAAGATAAAAATTGTATACATCCATTCAATATTTGTTATTATCTAAATGTCCCCATGCAGCTTATTAAATTTTTTTTTCACATGCGTAAACACACAGCATATATTAATTATGTCCATATAATATTTAAAAATTAATAAATAAATACATTTCATCATTTTATGAAAAAATATGTAATTTCTTAATATTAAAACAAGTTTAATACTTTTTTTTATTTTTTATTTACGATGTTGAGATATAACCTTTATTTAAATCAATTAAATATTTTATAGATTCTGTTTTATTATCACTATTTAATGAATAGACACTCGTTGTTTTTAGTACATTAATTTATAAAATATAAATTAGTTATTAGTGATTACTGGTTACTAATTATCATACCCGTCTTATGCATTTCGGCTTAAAAATAACAAAATTAATTTAACATCGCTTCAAAAATATATTTGAAAGAAAAAGAGAAGTTTAAATCTTTAATATTATATTCGTAGATGAATTTATAATTTTTGATAAAACAGCGATAACAAAATTTAATTTGTCTTATTGTTTTGGATAAAAATTGTAAAATAAATTCTTCAATTATTAAAATTGGTACAATTATGTCAGTCCTCGAGAGTTATTTGATGAGGATAAATGGAAATGTTATTTTTAATATAGTATTACTGTACTTTGAACAACTTACTGTTAGTTGTGGTTTTTTATTTTATTATTATTGTTCTGTGTCAACAGTGTATGTTGTTATGAAAGTTTAATCAACAGTTTGTAATTATAATAAAATTTAAGATGAAATCGAAAACAAATCAAGCAATAAATATATTATAATAATTTCGAAAGAGTAAAAAGAGTAAACTTTATTATTACCTAATAAATTAAAAACTTTTAAACTTATTCAAGACATTTTGATAACGAATGAAACGTATTTTTTACAATGAGAAACAGTAGCACTACCGGCTACAATAAACAACGATTACAGATTACAATTTTGTAAGAAATATTTAGATAACCAAAAAACAATATATAAGTTAGATATAAGACTAACGATAATTATTTCCAGTGTTGTAGTGAGCTACTCGGGTATCTACTGGACAAGGGTATATTTAGCAAATATATTTTTTGAATTTGCAATTTTTTTTTTTTGTGTACCTTTATGTTATGTTTTTCGATAACAAAAGCAATTACAAAAATAAAATATCTATATAGATAAAAAATTTGAATTCATTATGTTATTTTAATAAAAATATAGGAAATTTAATTTTAATTTACGTGTAAAATAATATGTGTAAACAATATTAAAAAAACAATTATGAATTATCTAATATACCGAAAATCGAAATTATTTTTGTTTCTATAACTGCGCCTAAAATTATTTTGTAGTAGTAGTATTAGTGTATAGGTAATGGTGTTATTTTTCTGTTTAAAATTACTACATATAAGTTTGTGTATAATCGAATGCTGTACGTTATAATGTTTTAATATGTTATACCCTTCGCCGGTACTGAAAAATACAATTTGATTATCCCCCCCATTCCGGAATCGTAATTTATAATATTATCTAGTGTGCGGTTTTTTTATATATATGAATAATTTCGAACGCTGCACCGAATGTTTGACGTTAACGGGAAAACTGACCTGCAGCAGTGATTAGCGGCCCTTCCTTGTCGGTGGGTGCCACCAAGGCGTCTTGACTGTGCCACATGCCGGCAATTTTTCTGAAAACGTCCGATAACCGTACGGCTTCCCGGCGTCGACTACTGCTGGACATGGCGACAAACCGTACTGGAACGTTGTCGGCCAAACACTGCTGATTGCCGGCGGCGGTGGCCTGACAACAACGACCTGCCGGGACGCCGCGCCGCGCCGTCGCCACTTTCGCCGGGCGGCGGACAGCTGTTGCCTCGTCGTTGGTCGAAAACATATGAGAGAGCGCAACCAACAGCTGATCAGACCGAACCGCGACTCTAGAATTATTATACACGTCTATTCCTTTGTCTCCGTATCGGTATCTGTCATGCGGGCCGATTTTTCTGTTTTTTTTCTCTTTTTGACGCGCGCAAGATACTCACGTCATTTTCACAGCCAAGGTTTTCAATAAGAAAAAAAACCACAACTCCCGAGTTCAAGATATTGTGTATTAATGTAATGTACCTACGTAAGCATGCATCTGCTAATGCTTGCAGCACATAAACAAGTTTCGTGAAGTAAAACGACTTTTCCACTAGTTCCACTGTCATTTCTCGTATATAATAGATTTTGTACTTTTATTTTTCTCAATACCAACTTAATATTTAGTTGCATATTCAATATTTTAAAGAATAAACTCCAAACCTGTTGTTGCAGATGTTTAAATTTTTAAGTGTTGACAATCTTAATGAAGTAGAGTTGCGTGATGGCCAGTGATATCTAACAAAACGTATTCATTCACACCCTGCGTGTTTTTATGTTATTGTTTTTTTTAGTTACTTAATAATATAGATTTTTGGTGGAAGAAATATCAGTGGCTCACTAAAAGAATATAAAAGTTCAAGTAATACTCAACAATTGTTAATATTACACAGGTGATGCGAAACATACTTGTTATACTTATACGTGAAGCTTTGACCTTAAAATTGCGAACTAATTTTTTTTTCAATTTATTTATTTTCAATTCATCAAAAGAAGTTTCAAAAAGTTTTAAAAAAATGTAACTATATTTTTCAAACAGTTTACTTAATGATTTAAAAAAAAAAGAATATTGCGTCTTCTTTAATTCTATATGTACCTATACAAATCCTATTTGACAATTAAGAAAATCACTCATGTTTTTATTACCCTGCAGAAATCACTTAAAAATACAAATGTATTTTATATAATACTATAATTGCATACCTTATTAATACATTATTTATTTTTTACACAATGTTACAGTACAATTTTAAATTTATAAGTATGAAATGCTAATACCTACAGGATTGAAAAATATATTTTATTGTAAAGAGAGCATCCTTCACATTTTTGTACATAATATATTGAAGTTACTTAATTTATTACAATTTTGTGCATTTTGGTATGGATTATATATTTTTATTGACTTTTAGAATGTCTAAATATTATTTTAATTTACTTTAAAATCACTAAGGTCATTTAAATATTTAAAAATTATTTACACAAAGAGCTAACTATTTTCATTATCCCGAAAAATACGAAAAATTAAAAATAAAATCATAAGTGGATTACGGTAAAAGATAAATTTTAATCTACCTATACAGCTAGTGTAATAAATATAGGTATATGTATATAACCTAAAATTAAGTGAACGAAATATCTTCTGAGTTCTGAGAATAAAATTTTAAAAATGTATTGTCTTTTTGAGCACAACTTATTAAGATTAAACTATTTAAAGGTACCTACACTGTAATAACATAATATGTGACATTCATGTAGTTTATTTAAATCGTTATTTATTTTTTCCATGAATTGGGCGTAAGTACCTACATAAATTATGACTTTATTTATGTATTTTGAAGAACCCAAATTAATTTTTTTTATTTTGACCAATTAAAACATTAACGTACCACTATACCGGGTAAAATATTTTTAAATAAACGATTTTTATTCAGATACTGGTAAATACTAAATAAGATAATAATAAATAATAATTAAAAGTCGCACTGCTGTTTAGTAAGAGTCAAGTGTTCTTCATCATTGAGTAAGTCACAGTAATAGATGTGTTAAATTTAAATTCAATAATAGATCATAATGTATGGTGAAAGACGATTTTGAGCGAGATCTATCAGCCCATCTTTCTAAGAATATTTTACTATATTTTATAATATATTGCAATTAGTAGTTTTTTTTCTATTGGTAATATTGTTGATTTTATAATATATTATAAACCAATTGTAATACGGTGGAATAAAATTCTTTTTACAAAAATAAATCATATAATTTATGTTAAATAGTAATCATTATTTTAATTTATCATTTCATTTACGTGATAATATATTTCGATCAAGATGCTATAAGCCATTGGTAATAAATGTCAGTCGTAAACTTGTAATATCGGTTTCCTGTAGTCTTTAGTCACCGAATTTCATAAGATTAAGCAATCTTAGTAGAATATAAAATTGAGTATTATTTGAATTTCTATTATAATCAGTTATGATTTTGGAATAAAGAATATAATATTAGAACACTTTATTTTAATTATTATTGATATTTTAAAACAGAAAATATATTTGAACTTTTCATGTTTTAGAATGGCTTATAGTTGCTTAGGTTTATAATTAAGACCTCGACTTAAATGTACAAAAAAACATTTTGTTATTTTTCTGATTATTATATTGTGATTATTTATGGATTTGAACCACTTAAAAACTAATAGGTTTTTTTTCATAAAGCTATAGACATATTATGGATTATGGATTATATCTCGGGGTCATTATAATTTAATATTTATTTATATCACCGCGTTTCATTAATAATATATCGCTTATAACATTGAATATTATTATGACTTTAAGGCCTTTAAGCATTTTTATTTAAGCTAGTACCCTATACAGCTAATAAATTATAATAACAACGTTATTAATATATAATAATATTACAGAGGAAAATGAAACATATTTTATATTTTTATGTATAAAAAAAAGTAAATGAAATATTTTAAAATGATAATTCACAATATTAAAACTTGTTATCATCATTAAATATTCTTTAATCGAATCATTGTCAGTGAATAATAATATTTTCGCTTGACGTCTCATTATTATATTATTGTTAGGTTTTATTCGGGCATAAAACAATTGTTTTTTTCTCATTACTTTTATTCTAATAATTTATTTTTGTTCAACAAAGTTGATTTTTTAAATAATAATTATCACTATATTACTATATTAAAATTATTTTTAAATAATAAATAAATGAACATTAATTTGTTGTCAAACAAATAATATCAATATACTCTTAATTACTAAACTATTGTATACAATTAACAGGAATATGGTATTATTACTTATTTTAATTGAAACCAATAAATAATAATCTAGTTAAGAGCAGGCCATGTCCATACGGCAGTAACTCTTGAGTCTTTGCAACTTTTGACTTTATAAATTTATTATTGATGAAACCGTGAGTCCGCTACGAAACAGCTAGCTAGTGTATGCTAAAGAAATGAAAACTACAACGTCTTTCTCAAGCGAGAAACATTTACCACACCTAACCAAAAAGGAAAATAAAACCTTTTGTGAACAAAATTACCGACAAATAAAGATTTAAAAGCACAAGCAAATTTGAGTAAAATTAACTTAGTTTGTAAGTCACACATATTATCATTGATCACTGATCACTAACCAGTGGCAGTCGGATGATGAGTTTGATAAAAGATTTAGAGCACGGTTATAAATTTTATTGCAATTATAAATTATAATGCATAAATTATTTTATTCATATTGTCAGATAATAAATATCTTTTAAACTATTGTTTATCGGTTATATTTATACATTGTATATATTTGTAAGAGTAGGTACCTAATAAAAAAGAAGAAAAAGCAATGAATACATATATATATATATAATAATAATATGATGAATGATTCATCTCGATTTTCAATAGTATCTCACTCCTAGGTTTAATTTACGAAAACAAGAATCTCACTTATACATCAATATCTTATGAAACTTTAGACAGCACTCACCTGATTTGAAACTAATTTTATATAGTAGTAAGATATAATAATAATAATTATACAAACATATAATAAGTGTAACTGTGTAATTATGTTTTCTCATCAAAAATGTATAGTTGAAAATTATATAATTGGAAGTAGGTACTGTAAAGTGTATAGCCTGCAAAAATTATTTAACATGTTTTATTTTTGCTATGTAGTAGCTAGGTTTTTTATTAGTTTATTACTGTTCTGTCAATAATAATTACAAATATCTTAATACTAAATGCTAATTCATAACAATATAGCTATATAGGCATATGTAACTAAATATTAAATAGTTTTACGGTTTTAGATTATTTTCGAAAATAGATTCCATGGACGCTTATTGAAGAATTTTTTTTAAACGCCTAATACTTATAAAAATATAGATGAATTATTTTCTATTAAATTGTACAAAGTTAAAGTTTAACCATATGTAAATGTATTATTTTGCATATAAAGTTCAGAATAACTGTATATTTCACATTGCAGTCAATTCAAAAACATTTATATAGTTTTTTCCATTAAAAGAAAATAATATTCTGCATCAAGTACCATTGGCTAATTACTACTTTGTTGATGCCAAAAATATTAAATATATTACAAATAAATTTGTTTATTATTTGTTAAATCAACACAGAACACAATTAATAATAAAGTATAATAAAAATCCAAAAAAAATTTTAATTATTTTTCTTGTAATTTGTATACTCAATCGTTCCGGATTTTACGCAGTAACGTTTTTATACATCGTTCTTAATTCTTTCCGGTTAGGTTATAATTAATTTGAACAGCGTTTTGAGACTTTTGAATAATATTGTTATATAAAGTCTGGTATAATAAAATAGTTATTACAGTTTACAGTAGCGTCGTTATAACGTTTTTATTTATTTTTATTTTTTTAAATACCCGTATAATTGGACATAAATTCTAATCTAAGGGTCTCAAAACGTATCGTGCTATTGAGGTCGTTTGTTTCACATAATATATAAGAGCGGGGATCTACCAAAATTGTGTTTCGAAAGAATCGCATTTAAAATTTATTATACTCAAAAATTTATCGCGTTCTGCATCGGAATGTACAAGTTTTTTGGTATTTTAGTTTTAGTGGATTTATAATAAAGCAATTATTTTAATAGATCATAATACCAGCGGTTTTATTGTCAATTAGTTTCTTTTTTTGACGAATGGAACAACTTAATTACATTTGATTATAATAATACAATAAAAATAATTCTACTCGTTTTCGAGTCATTTAAGATAAATTATTATTTATTATAATACTTTAATATAACAATAAAATGTAGTTTCTAAACGCTAGAGGTTTTTAATGTGGTGAATTAACTTTGAGATAACTTGCTTCAATTTTGTAAAACAAAACCTATGTATAAATAAAAAAAATCACAAAAATAATAAAAACGTGTGTGATGTCTACATATTATCATAATTCATGCGTCTACCACCTACCTATTTTTAATTAATGGTAAAATTATATACCATTTGTTACGGAACATAATCAGTTTTTAGTAAGTGTTAAGATATAGGTATAATATTATGTATTAGCCATACATACATACATTATACGGATACATCAATTTTATGTCATAATCTCAATTTTAATTTTTAAGCGTCTGCGACCTGCGTGCATTTATTGTTTGTGGTATATTTAAAACGAAACAATAGAAAAGTTAAATCGTTTAATAATAGCCATTACGAGTAGGTACACCTACATACACACAAAAATACACTCAGTACGGATTGTTAACAATATTTGAGATAAAAAAAAAGGTTAATATAAAATAACCTCTAATGACGAATAAATAATGTAAAAAAATTTATGTTCGGTATTGTTATTTATTTTTCAATAATTGGTATAAAATTAATTATTCAATAGTTACAAATTCGGTCCATATTTGTACCAAACGGATATTCATAAAAAAAAAACTATAAAAAATTTTGCTCTGCTGTTTAATTGGTTTAGAACTTTAAAGTGTATTTAATTATTAAGAAATAAGAAAGTTACTATGTTTTTAATGAATTAAATTTATATTATTTATATAATATTTCAATAACAGATTGCATACGAAAAATGATTCAGATGACTGATCTGTCGTAATTGTATGACTATTTGTAATAAGTTTTGTTGTTAATAATATAGGTAAGTTCTAACGATTTCCAAAAATATTGCATATAATACACAGAAGTAGTATAGTTTATATATTATATGTTTTATATTTTATTAATTATTAGTACATACCTACAAATTAGAAAAAGAAATTATTATATTTATTTGAACGGATACTAACTCAGATTATTTTCACGAATACCTATTATCAATGTACAACAAACTATTCATAATTAAAATAAAATCGCCTGGACTCAGGTATGTATCCAGTTTTATTTAGAAAAATAATGAGTAATATGTGTGTATTATCATATAATATCACCGTAAAGAACTAAAAATTGAAAAAATGTATGAAAATTAATCAATGTAAAATAGTTATATATCAACAGAGAGTACCAGCTATATCATCACATACATGTTGAATTTAATACATTTTGATTTTTTAAAATTATTTGTTAATAAAGAAACATTAATAATACCACGTTAATTTATTCAAAACTCTAACCTAAAACTAAGATGTTTAATTTTGTAATGTTTAGCCCCATGTATATAAATGGTGCTCTGTGTTGCTGAAAATGCATTAAACAAAATGACACATAATTGTAGGGTGAATAATTTTAAATCATTTGTGTTCTGGTTAGATTAATAATACCGAAGTTCGTGTGTTGCGTTTTTAAATTCCAGAGATTTAGAAGTCTTAATGTACCTACTTAATATTGATTATTTTAGTAAAACCGTAATTTAATTTACTATATATATATATTACATATTATGTTATGTATAAAATAATTTTGAAACTGTTGAAAATTACGAAATACATATAATACTCGTGCATTATGTATATATTTGTATTGTTTTACAGAATTAATGTTCATTGTATAATTTTAATTAATTATCAAACATACCAATTTATAAAAATATATATGAATCGATTTATCGATTTACTAATAGTGTAGAAGTGTATAACTGTTAAAAAATATAAAATTGCATTTTTTTTATCATAGCTACAACTAACAATATCTATATGATACTTTAGTCAATATAGGCATTGATTATATTTGTGATTATTTAATCAATGCTATAGGTAAATAGTAAATAATAAAATTATTTTTAACCGTTATTTAATTAATTAATTAAATTATTATTTTTTTTAAATTTATTTTTAATTAAATCATACAATTTGTATTTATGAAGGTGGAAATAAAACAGTGTTAATGCACACTTATACGGTGCATATACGATGTATCTGAAGGTATAACCTTATAGTGATGTGCAAATAAATACAAAATGAACATTATTTGCAATAATAAGAATATTATATTATGAATATTATATAGGAATTTATTCTGTACTTTCTTACGCATTTACCTGAAACATTTACTAAAATGGACTGCAATTATTCGACGAAACTTTAAACGTATGAAAAAATAACTATTTTTTAAATTTAAAAAATTTTGCTTAAATGGTTAATATTATTGTTACATAATTTATATTTTATATTTATACAGCTGTAACATAATAGCGTGTTCCGAAGTCGATTTAAAATTTATTAAAAGTCTGATACACCACGAAATGTTCAAAATGTAATCAAGGTATTTAATATATAGTAGTAATAGCTAAATTAGTTAGGTAAACAATTTAGTGTTTAGTTATATGTTGGTGTTTGAGTTCAGCTATTGCTAAAATAAAAATATATTGTAATATTATGTATACTGTATAGATAATTTATATACTAGGTACCTTCTTACTTAGTAAGTATTTATAAATAATAAGCATATAAATACATAAAAATTGTATAATCGTCAATTTTTTACGTACGTGTATTTATAGTTTTTACTGCTATGGAAAGAAAAGTAAAATGTTTAGTACTTAATTACAAAATAAACGTTACCTACATGTTGCATAATCCATACAAACTCGATCTGTATTATATTGTTGTCTACAGCAGCGGTTCCCAAACTTTTAGAATCACGGAACCCTTAGGAAATAGTTTGTGTTTTGCGGAACCCTAATGTCTTTACTTCCAACTCAACCCTATTTTTCCTAAAAAATAACAGTACTACAAAAAATATTTTAATGATTATTGTTTATTACAATTAGTTAAAAAACAATTTTCAATGAAAATTTTATTTATTTAAATAACAAACATTTATTATTAAATTATCACAAATATTTATTTTTTTTAAATTATAATTAATTAGATTTTAAAATATACATACTATTAATATTTTTAGTGAGAAGAATGAACTGTTTCATTGTTTGATTTACAATATTTTTAAAATTAGGTTTTATATCTGAAACTTGAATTCGTAGGTCTGGAGCGGCATTCAATCTATTTCTGTATTTATTTTTTGTATACGCATAAGAGGAAAAACCAGCCTCACAACGGTAGGTTGTTACAAACGATAATAGAGTAAAAATAGCTTTTTCAACTAGAGATGGGTACTCGTCCTTAAGTTCAATCCAAAATTCGTTTAAAGATCCGGATTCAAATTTCTGTTTTAAATATGACATGCTTTTAATTTCAATTAACTGCTCATATTCGAGCATAGATAACATTGCAGGTTTTTTTTGGTTCACAAAAGGATTTTGTATCCAATCAACGTCATTATTAGTAGCAGGAAAATATTGAGACAATGATTTTTCGAGGTTTTCCAAATGTTCGATAACAATTTTTTTAATATTAGTTGTTAGTTGCAATTCGCTTTCCTTTAAAAAATCCATCAAGAGAGGAAAGCATTCAAAATTATTCTCATTTACTCATGCAATCCAAAATTTAAGTTTGTTTCTAAATGATATACTTTTGTCTCTGACCACGAATGTTGTTATTATTTTTCCTTGCAAAGACTTGTTAACTTCATTCAGTTTACTGAATATGTCTGCGAGATAAGTTAATTTTATAAGCCATTGGTCATTGTGTAATAACTCGAAATAACTCATAGATATAGATAGATTTTGTCCCGAAAAAAAATCTTTAAATCATTGCGCAGTTCAAACAACCTGCTTAGAACCTTTCCTCTTGAAAGCCATCTGACTTCAGTGTGAAGAAGAAGTGAATAATGCTGACTACCCATTTATTCACATACTTTTTTAAAAAGTCTAGACTGGAGTGGACGACTCTTAATATAGTTTACAATACATACAGTCTCATTAAGAACTTGTTTTAACTCCAATGGCATTTTCTTACTAACAAGAGCGTGGCGATGTAAAACGCAATGACTACTGTGACATTTTGGTGCGACATTTTTTATTCTTGTCACGGTTCCTTTAATTTTTCCAACCATAGCTGCAGCTCCATCACTACATACATCGATACATTTAACCCAATCAACCTGATGTTTATTCATATAACTATCGATGACTTTAAAAATTTCTTCACCTGTGGTATTTGTGTCCAAAGGAGTACAAAGTAATAAATCTTCTTCGATAGATGTTTCAAAAATATACCTCACAAAAACAAGCAGTATTGAAAGTCCAGCATCGTCAGTACTTTCGTCAAGTTGAATAGCAAACATGTTACAACTTTTCAACCTGTTTATTAGTTGATCTTCAATATGGTCCGATATTTTATGTATCCGATCAGATATAGTGTTGTTGGAGCATTGAACAGTTGCAATTTTCTTAGCAGTCTCTTCTCCAATCATGCAGCGAACTATTTCAGTCATACATGGTTTAATTAGAGACTCAGCAATTGTATGTGGTTTACCAGCACGAGCAATGCTGTAACTCAAAATACATGATGCTTCTGTTGAATTTTCACTGTCGTTTTTCGCATATTTATGTAAGGCAGACAAGCTGCTATTATGTTCTTCTTTACGTTTTTTAAAATAGCCTATTTCCTTGTTCATCAAATTTGGGTGGTTGGTTTCGAGGTGTCGTTTAAGTTTTGCAGGTTTCAAAGAACTGTTCTGAAGAATTACATTATAAATAACACATTGTCCATCAGGCCTTTCTACAGTACCAACAGGAATAAATCCAAATTGAAGGTAGGATTCATCGTATTTTCTCTTTTTCGAAGGTTTTAACACAATAATTTCAGATACAACTATACTTTTTTCCGAAATATTACTATGAGAATTATTTTTAATGACATTAGTAATCTAAAATAAATTAAATAATAATAATGACCATATAATATTATATTATATAATTATAATAATTATAATAACAAGACTGGAAACGACTAAAAATTAACTAATTTTATTCAAATTTCTTACCGAACAACTAGGAATAGCATCTTTCAATATAACTTGTTGAGATTCTATTGTTGATGAAGACGCCACAGTCTCATCAATATTATTACTTGTTGTTTAGGCCAACAACCGTCCTATTCTAAGCCAATTATGCATGGCAAACTTTTTATTTGTAGTTATGTTGTATTTATAATAAATAATAAATATGTAGACTCTACCAGTACCAGAAAATCGCATTATGAAGTTTTAAACTAACGATTTAAAAGGCTACATAAGTATTCGTTTTATAATTAATTTATCTAATCATCTATCGTAAGTAGTGGTGTATACATAATTGGAAAGATGGTGGGGGAGGGAGTAAAATTCTCCTATTTTTTTTACGATATGAAAACGTGAAAATGTTTATTTTTTTAACTAATAAGAAAAGTTAAACTGTGATTTTACGTTTTATTGTTTTATTTTTATTTTTTAACTATAGTTATCAATTAATTATCTAATCTAACCAATTAGGATTTTATTTTTTATAATATTTCAATATTAATTGAGAATATTATTATGGTATTGATTTTTTTTACATTATTTTCAAATTATATAGGCAATATTATCCTGTAGCATACGCAGGATTTTATTTCGGTTAGGGTTTTCACTATGGATTGATAAGAGACTCGTGGGGAACTTTGTCCCCAAACCCCCTGCCAATTTTTAAATAAACTAGTAAATTAGTAAATATCACCAACATTTTATAATACAAAATAATTCTTTCAAACTCCTATTTTTATATTAATTGTCTTCTCTGATTCTATTAAAATATAAAATATTTTATAACATATTATATATATTATATTGTAATTTGTAAATGTTAAGACAACATTCAAGTGCCTTGATAAAAATTAAGCTTATTAAATTTATTATAATTTTTATCAATATAAATGTTATATCTAATCAAATATTTGGATAATGATTTGTCTTATGGTATGAATATGGCGCAGTATTGCTGTGATAGCAATCTCAAAAAAAAAAAAAAATGTTAATAAGTCTATCGTCTATGCCTTATGGTGTACGCCCCGGTTGTACCATATCTATATAGACTACCATTAGTTAAAAAATTATCACTAGTCACTATCTTAATAAGTTTATAGTTTAGCTAGTTTTTTGTTCGAAAGACCTTAATCAATAGACAATAGACATATTATTATTTATTTAAATAAAAAAATTTTGGAGGAGGAAGAAATTTCAGGAAGGGTTAAAACCCTAAAACCCTACCACTGCGTATGCCTCTAATATTATCATTGGTAACTTTAAACTAAAAGTTTTGTATCTTATATAATTAAATATTTTTAGAATAATACATGTATCTAAGTATCTCTTTCATACTATTATGATATTTCGTATATTTTATAATTAATTAACTTTTATTTCAAATACAATTTATATTTTATATTTCAAATAGATTATATCACAATTTTACTCGACCCTACCTCGTTCATACGCCATTTCATAATGTTAATTAAAAACCTTAAAACTATATTGTTACCCGTTGGCTGTCAAAAACCAGACGTCTCAAGTTCTGTTAACTTCGCGTATGTATATATTATTTTTAAAATAAGAAAGCATTTTCAGTTTATTTTTTACACATTTTACTTTTCATTCAACATAATTCAATTCAATTAAAATATACATATGTTATAAATATATAATTATTAAAATAAAATTATTATAAAGTTAATATTAATTTGCATTTAATGTTGTAGAAAATATTTTTATCTAGTGAATTAGTGAATATTAGCGGTATAACTAAGAAAAATAATTTGATTTTAGTTAAAAATAAAACTAAAATATTTTCCGAGTATTCAGACTTTTCAATGATTTAGTTATATTCAGATTTTTAGTTATAAACTTATAAATATATTATATTATCATTTAACTTAACAATTCAAGTAAGATTTTGATATTTGCATAATAGTAAGTAATATGGCATAGGTACCTATAATGTACATAATTAAGTTATTAAAATATACTTGTAGAATTGTTTGGAGCCAGCATAAACTTTTTGAATGTATATAATATACATAATATAATTGACTATTTTTTTTTTTTAAATGTTAAAAATACCTATATTAATATATTTGATTTAAATTCTAACAATATTGAATAACACAATAAATGTATAACTGATAACTCTGATTTGTTGTCGCCATATCTAATTTAACATTTTGCTTTTTAAAAATGTTATGAAGTCAGCCAGGGGATTTATAGACTAAAGTTACACCTAAGTATGATGTATTTATAATAGGCAGTTAAATGTTAATGAAACGCTTTAGTTTTATGCTTACAGGTTGCATAAACAAAAATAACAATATTTTTATATTTATATAAAATTATTATATTTAATATTAATATTATATTATCTAATTATTAACTTGTATCGTGCATTCATGCGCTGATTACACTGTGTAATATTCGGTTTATAATAAATTATACAACGCCTATCAAATTTTCACTACAAAAGTTAAAATAATTTTAATATTTGATTAAATATTTTTTTATGGATACAGTTATTTAATTATTAATCAATATATTAAAATAAAACAAAGTTTAATTTTCCAATCTGATCAACATTCATCGCTGATCGAAAATTAATGATACCAAATAAATTATAAATACCTATACTTATAAATTTAAAATATCTGAAATGGAATTTTTAGTATAAATATAGTAACGAAATAATATAATATAATATAAATACATAATATTATATATGTTGGTGTGTATATAATATGTATAACACAAGTATATATACATGAAAAATATTGTACTTATATTTTATTAACTTAACTAATATTTAAGAAATAAAATTAGCACAGTCTTGAATAGAAATTATACATATATATATATATATACTATGTATAATTTTTATTTATTACCTAAATACATGTCTAAATAATAGAATTAGAAGAAATAAGCGTTGTATGTTTAAATTTGATTCCAAACGGAAAAAAATAAGTTTTGTACATATTAAAGGAAATCGTTCTCGTGACGAGTGTAGAGAGTAGCATATTATATTATTAAAATATAAATATTATGCATAAAAAAGCAGTGTAAACTGATAAAATAACCGGATATGCCGTAACCTTTGTTTTTTTTTCTCGTAAAAATTGAATAGTAAAATTTCCTTCGCGTGTACGTTCCTATTTCTTGAACTAATATTTTTCACTTGGCTTAATTTGTAAGGAATTTTTATAGTTATTTACTATAATTTACGGGGGTTTTATGGTGTGAAAAAAAGATAAACTTTTAAGAAATACAAATAAAAAAGGTTATAAAATGGAAAATTTGTTAGAGCAAAAAAAGTGATGCAACCACAATTTTACTCTTGCTTCTTTACGTTATTTAAGGAGAGATTGACATATAAAATGTTAGTGAAGGAGTAATAATTATTGCGGTTGGTTTATATTTTGCATAACCTATATACTATGCCAATTGTCAATGTGTGTCATCCGTTCAACAAATTAATAAAAAATGTACACATCAAAAGGTTCTACTACAGTGTGTATTTTTGTATAACATTATAATAATATATTAAGTGTCAGTAAGATAGTAACCTCCCCTATCCTCTATGTACAAAAGCCTGCAAACAAGCTGTAACTCAAATACTGAATTGTGTCCCTAGGTTTTTTCTGGTTACACGAATTGTGTTCCTCATTTTTTTTCGGATTATACACAAATTTTATCTAACTGATATAAATTAAAATTATAAATAATTACACAAATATTATATAACAATAGCATATCAAGCAAAAATGTAACTTACATTTTTTTAATAAATTCACATTTAGTAATTTGTTTATAACAATATTAAAAAGGTATGATATATAATATATATATTATAACAATATATACTATATTTTACATAAATAATGAGAAATTCTTATAAAAAATCGTCATATTATTATAGTAAAAATATCAACCTAACCTGACAATAATCAGTGTCGTATCGTTTAATTAATATAAATAAAAAGTAAAAATAACTACATAAATAATTTTAATAATATTGCATATCAGGCAAAAATTTAAATGATACCGTTTTATACATATTTTATTCTTGTGTAAAATATCGATTTGAATTTATCAGCATACAACTTGTACAAAACTTCATAAAACATATGGGACACAACTAGTGTTCGAGAAATTTTGTCGCGATACAACTCATTAATTGCGGTATAAAAATGTCAGCAACGAAATTCCCTCTCACCGCTATGTGCTTACGTAATATATACCTTAAACCTATAATTCGTAATTTTTCGAGTTTGCCTTTTCCACACGTTAGAGTACAAGAAAAAAAACCAAATATTTCATTGTATAAAGTCAAGACATTGATCATAGTATGATTTGTCATGAATTTGAAAAATTAAAGTCATGGGATGCTTGCATGATACATTATGCTTTTGTGCAAGTTGATGACGAATAACTACATCATATTTTTATTAAATACGACGACCTTTCCATATACGATATACGTTTGCTGTTTCAGCTGCAATATGGCATATATACGCTCGAAAAGTTAAATAGTATGTAAACAAATATATTATATAATATATATAGTAGATAGCTACATTACGTGTAAGTAATTATACAATATTTATAAGTATACAGACAAATGTAAGGAAGCTTTTTTTTTGTAACAGTTATTGCTGCAACGAAGTTAATTTTTTTACCTAAAAATAACATATAATGGCAAATCGAAAACCATGTAATTAGTGTTGTTTGTTTAGACGAGCCTATAGAAATATAGAAAATAAAATAAATATGTGTACCGTATAGATTCAAACTCCTTCGGATTTATCTTAACCTATATCATAAGTATAATATATATTTATGTAAAATAGTTATTTAGATATTTAAAAAAAAATATTTATTATTTTACTTAAAATCTACGTAAATATTATAAACAAGCGTATGTATTTTTACATAGATACTTTTATGGCTATAATGTATTTGTCCAACTAAGTTCTCTTGTAATATAGATTTTCACGTACACAGCAATAACAACATTAATCCGTTTCCAAAAAATATAATACCTACAGTGAGTCATCGTGTTCATAGCTGTTTAAATGTAGATATAAGTCGCGTTTTCTTATTAATATTAATGATATTCATATATGTTCCAGTATTTATACGAAGAAAGATTTGCATTTCTTAAAATTCAAACGTTATAAAAAAGTTACTAAAAGTTTAAAACTTTTTTATTTTGCATTTTTTGTCATTTTTAGTGCATTTTTTTATGTTCTTAAATCATTTTTACATAGGAGTTGATAAAATTAAGCAGTACCTGATTACATACATAGCTATTATGAAACACTAGGTAAAAGTATAACGAATGTATCTAACTAAATTACATATTCATTTTTTTGGAGTAAAAAGAAGATAGGAGAACTAGAAGATGATGAAAATGACACGAATTAATTAATACTTAAATTCTTAAGTATTAATAATTTATATTATTAAATACATATTTTCAATGTTAAAAATTTCTGTTATGATGAGTGAATTAAATCGTATTTTTTAAGTCATTTTTCTTATTTTTTAGATCATTAAAATCTGTTCCCTAGTCACATCTATAGATTTTTATCACAACTAATTAATTTAATACAATTATAGTATAAAATAAATTATAAAAATGTATTGATTGAACTTTACAATGTTAATAAACCATTATTTTCTCAAACCTTTTGATGTCCTGTAAACCAAAATATTCCTAAATCTACGCTTTGAAAACTGAAATTCCTTGTTTATTACAAAATTTATGAAAAATAATAATATGCTTCTCTTTTATAAACAATGCTTAGTGATGTACTTTTATTTTTTTAAATTTATTTTTTCATAATTTAAAAACGTAATTTAGTTGTCACTAAATTTGAAATTAGAAGACTATATAAGTAAAATTTTTAGACAATGGTACGCGCTTTATTTAAGCAATAAACATTATACATTAATATTGCTGCGACGCAAAATGGATAAGTTTACAATATAGTCACATAATTATATTACAGTATATTTTATTATGCTATGTATAGTATAAATAATGTTGATATTTTTAGATATCAGTATTTAATATTTTATATTTACATTCGAATACGACGTGTTCCAAAAAATCTAAATTTTATACACAAATTGTCGTGATTACACTGTTCAATGATTGTGCTTCTTATATATTCGGATTTTTATAAATTGAATATTATGATCATTCAATGTGGTCTCTCTTGAATGGTCATTAAAAAGAAACAAAAATAAAAATAAAATAGGCGAATTCATTTAATAATTTATAATATACAATAACGATTTTAAAAGTTAAAATAAATTACTCTAGGTAAGGTTATTATTTTTTACAATAAACATTAATTTAGTTAAACGTTAAATAACCAATGTTGGTCGATAATAATAATTATTATTATAGTCTAATATAATATACTGCATTATATAGATAACGGTGATAACACATATTAGGTAATTACTATAGAGTATAGATTACATCACTGTCTTTTAAAAAAATACTTTTTTATATTTCTAATTTGTAACTTTAGTAGTTTTAGTATTTGAAATAATGTAAAGAAAACATTATTTAGTATTTACTAACTATAAAGCCCTTTTAAAAATTGTATTCTTTATTACAATATACCGCTTGAATAACATGTCTAATTAGTAATTATGTTTCACTAAGATTTCATTACAGTAATATTGACATATTATCATCATATAATAATATAAATAATTGTATTTGGACAATTGACACTCATAAATATCGGTGAGCACTGCATACGATTCGTCTCCCACATCTAAATAGGTGACTTTTTTCTTTTACTGCTTGAATTGTCTCCAGGTATTTTTGGAAATATTTTGAATAATATGCTACATAATTAGAGTCTAGAATTATTTCCTCTAATATCATACTTATAAAAAATATAATTTATTTCATTATAATTATTGAATTATATTAATTCACGTAATACGTTAGAAAAGTTTTATTTTAGTTTTGTATAATATTGTCGATTGTTGATAGGTAATCGTTGAAGATTAGATTGATACAACACAATTAATTACGGTCGTGCATCGTTGTTATTAATACGTTTGCTTACTGTAAAAATATAAAATTAATATTTTAATTTGAAACGGATTAATACTTGTTTTTTAAAAAAATCTAACAAATCGTATAAAACAATGGACGTCTACAAAAATTAGTTCAGCATAATTAATTATTTAGCATGCACCGGAATCAGAAATATTATATTATAATTTATAACTTTATAGTTTTTATGTTTCTATTTATAATAATTAGTTCAAATGAATTTAGTAAATTTAGTTATATCCTCGGTTAAGAAATCAATACTTTATTTGAAATAATATTTAAACTACTTATGTATTGCATATTTACTAGAAGAAATTCGGATACTAAAAGTATAACTGTCAAATTTTAGAGGCAATTCTAATGAATGATAGTTTTGAAATTTTTGGAAGACTATTCGAATGTTTATGTGCACTTTCACGTGGTTTGTGCCTTGTACGGTATATAATATATATACATCGGTAAAATAGGCATCTATCAGTATGACAGTACCTACCCATAGGTATAAATCGTATATAAATTAATTATTGGCTTTCGTGTATAATAAGACACATTTTTCTTTTAAAAATTAGGCTTAACTCTATGGAAAATAAGGGGGAATGGAAGATTTAGTTTGCCCGGTACCCGTCAAAGCTGAGTACGGGCCTAGGTATAAAAATTCGACGGATCAGATTAGGTTTCAAAAAACGCAACTTACAAGATTCACTCGACGTTAATTTAAAGTTTTCTTACAGATTGTATATTATTGTATTAAATAAAATTTGTATAATATAATTTTTTGAAGGACACTCATTTCCTTATTACCGTGGCGGCGTAGCTATTGTACCTGAGTAGCGCGTTTACGATATAAGTTTGTCGATTACTATATTTAATTCATCTATATGATATAATATTACACAATTAGAACTGTTGGTAGCTCCTAATATTATAGTATTATGTATGCGGTTATACCGAACAAACTTTTGTTATATATTTTAATTATTAAAACTTAATAATAACTATTAAGTATAATAATTGACGTAAATATTTTACGACTTACGTGATGATGCTGTACACGCGTAAGTACTATAATATTATTCGGAGGTTTGTTTAAAATAGGAAGTAATGTATTCACTAATAGTAATAATAACAATATTATAATGTGTTTATGCACTATACAATATTTATTTTAACATACAAAACAAATATTATATATGAATTCCACAGGTCAAAGCGTTATAAATAGATTTTAAAATATATAGTAGGTACGAGAGTATTGTCTGACCCGTGCATAGTAGATACTATATTTGACACATCGGTAAACGAATTTATTCCATTTAGCCCACGGTTCAATGTGATACGCATGCTAATATTACAATAATAATAGACCATAATGATGTGTACCTGTGCATAATTAGTGTTATGAATACGCACGATAGCTAACGCGGTGGTGGGGCGGGTAGACGAAAACAAAAAAAATCTACCAAAGTCATAATAACCCAACAAATATAATACGCGTATGATGCTTGCGTGCGATCGACCACGTACGCGGAGGCGTGCCAATATTGTATTATTATTATATAAATAATAATTTAAGTCACGAGATGATGACGCGTGTGTCATAACTCATAAGCTATGCCCGCAGAATTGCCATGAATTGACACCGTGGACGATAGGACAAATCGAATGAAAATTGATACCATGAACAACAGACAGGGTTGAAAATGAATAGGTAGTTGTTTTAGATAGTAAAAATATTTTTATGAAAAATTGTGTATACAGTCACAAATGCGTCAATATTTTAAAAGTATTTCGATTTGTAATATGAAATAAAAAATATGTAATATTGTTTATTAATAAAATAAAAAATGTTAAGATTTTGTCACTTAGGCATTTTTCGACATAAAACAACATCCTTTAAATTAATATTATAAATAAAATAATATAATAATTTTACTACCAACAATTTCATAAGATAATATGTTCAAATTTATAGATATATTCATAAATTAAAAAGGTAGATAATTGGGTACCGTTTTGCTGTAGATAGAGTGGGTCACTGTTATGAGTAAGTTCAATTTCAATTCAATGATATAATATCGTTGTACATGAAAAACGATTCTGAGCGTAAATGGTCTGTATCGCTTAGTGTATGTCGTACTATATTGTTAGATTTAGCTATCTAAGTAATTTATTTTACTTTTAGTATTACAGTAAGTTGACTGCAAAATGCTTTTGGAAATATTGAATTTATTATATTATTAGTTACTACTTATAAGTATTTTATTATTATAATAATATAATATTTATACCGTAGTAAATCAACTTACATAGCAAAACAATACGTAAATCACGTGTAACAGTAAAAATAGTTAATATCTGATATCTACTATAATATATTAAAAGAAATCTAAAATGTTACTGTGAATAATACAATTTATAATAATATAATATACTTAAAAGTTTTAAATTTTGACGAATAATATTTTTAAATAATAATAAAATAATTAACATCGTTATTTATCGTTTAAATATGTGATTTCGTCCAAATTTAAACTTAAAATTTCATAATAAATAATTGCCTCAAAATATTATAAACATTTTTTCGTAAAAAGATAATAAAATATAATATTAACTTTTGGTGAAAATATCAAGTATCAAGTAATTTATTTTTAAGTAACATAAAAAAATAAGATCAATTGTGTCAAAAATTAAATTTTTGTAAAAATTCTTATTTTTCCTTAATTTTTTTTTTGTTTTTTTCAATTATAAAAATAAGTACTGGGAATTTTTAAGTTTAACTTTTTTATAAATACAAACTAAATTCGATTTTACCACTCCCATTTTTTTTCCATTATTGACAACTTACGTGTAATTCATTGCATTATTATTTACTCAATTTATTTTTAATATTTGTAACTTTTATGATTTATGAATATTTTCTGCCTTTCTGGCTAATGCCTACCTATGACGAGTATTAACTTTATAGTTATCTATAAGTAAACAAGTACGTTTGATTTTGATAGTACGAATAGTGCGATAATAAAAATTGAACAAGTCAGAATTTGTATATTTACATTTATATTTACATACTAAATGTATGCTTTTAATTCTTATCTAATAACTATATGTATAAATTAGCTTTAGCATACCTACTACTTTTTTACTATTAATGACGAAAACAATTATCTCAGATTTAAATCTTTAAAATTCGTTGGTATTATTGTGGCAGGTACCTTGAATTATATTTTAAGCTATTAAACAAAATTAAACTTGTATTACATTTTAATAATATTTAAAATTAAATAAAAACATTTATTTTTCAAAATCTAATAGATATGACTGAGGAAACAAATGTGGCTGAATAATATGGTTAAATTGTTAAATAAGATGTGTCAAATTTTCAAATTAATTTGACTATTCAATATGACATTCAGTACAATATTTAGGAATTTTAAGGTTTTATATACAATATTTAAATCTTTATCAAGACTGTTCATTGTGTTGAGTGTGTTTGCAAATAATTCTTTTATTGCGGACTATACGAACTCTATCTCATGTAATAAATCATAATTGTATATTATCAATGAACAATTTATTTAAAATTATTTAGATAATATATTGTTTTTTTAACTATACGTGTAATGAAAACATTTTTAATCACCTTTTATATTTTAAGTATAAAAAAAATCCTAAATTAACAACACAATTAGTACAAAATAAAAAAAAATATGCAAACAATTGGGTTAAGTTATAAGTTAAGTAAAATATGAACTAAAAATCATTTATGTCAACGATGTATCTAAACCTAGTTGGCCAAGTGGGAGACTATAGCCACTACTACAAAATATTTTTTAATGTATGATATTTATTCAAAAGAAATTTTAAAACAAAATAAAAAAGCATGCAAATGCAGGTAACGATTTATTACATAGTAGTGTCAAGTTCGAGTGTATCTATCCATTAAGTAAATGGATATATTAAATTTGAATTCAATAATAAATAATTGAATGTGAAAATAAATTCTGAGCAAATAATCCATCTGCCAATGGTCAGCCGATATTATGATAATTTATTAAATTTTATGATATATTCATATTACTATTATAATACCTATAGTAATTTATTTTACTATTATTAGTTATACCGTTGATTAAATTTATTGTATTATGCATTATGACGTAATAGCATTACGTTTACCGTCATTAACTTTTGAATAACTATTGACTTACCGCGCAGGACGGTTTAGTGGTATAAATAGACAATAGTTTAAAATTAATCTAAAATCTAGGTTTTATTAAAATGTAATTGTGTATAGTAAAATATAATTATATTTACTTAGAAATCCCAACGAATAACATTTGTAACGATAAAAAAATAACTACCATTGTTATTTTTCGTTTAAACATCCATTTTCGTCAAAATTTGGACTAATATCTACAAGAAAAATAATGTTTATTATTTTTAAGATTTTGAATTTCAGTAAACTATTAGTAATTATTAAAAAAAACTGTTATTATAACTACAACTACTTTTATATCTTAAGGATTTTATTCAATTCTTTACTCATGAAATATTTAATTTAGAAACAAAATATTTTTAAACAAATTTTATCTAAAATTAATAACAAATAAAATATAAATTTTTTTTTTATTTGCGTTATTAAAAATTGAGTTTGTGTATTAGGGCACGCTAGCATGGCCCTGAAAGTGTGGCGATCGATCCACCCATCATAGACCTTTTTTTAGAGGTGGTATTTTTATAAATAGTTTATTATTATTATCTTTGAACGATGGACATGTTGATAATTTTTGTCGTCCGTGTTTCAAACCAATAGTGATTAGGATTACAAGCAATTTCCATGCAAAGTAATTGGTTTGGTTTTATTAAATACTGAAGTGGAAACCCTAGCAATCATAAATTAATTTAAAAATCAAAAAAATCTGTATTATTACTTTAAAAAATTTTCATTTCTTGTATTTATTTTTTACCTTTTTGATTGTTACTAAAAAATAAAATAAAATTATTAAAAGATAAATCTGTCTTTATAAAAATGGTCGTTGAATTATTGTAAGAGATTTTTTTTTGGTAGTGAGATGGAGGCGAGTTGAATCAATTTTATTTGAAATGTAATAATCTGTTTAACGTGAATTTAAACAATTTTTAGAATATATTCACAAAAAATTCAATATACTATAAGAACACAAAGACTAACCATGCATAATGAATATTTTTGAAGTTTCGAACAAAGTTGTATGGTACTCATGATAATCACATACTTTTAAAATTACTATCATATATGCAAAGCCAAATCATCATTCCGTTCCACAATATTAAAAAATATGTTTTTTTTTAAAAAGTTTTTATTTATCATAATATTGGTAGTTTTATTTTTCAGTACTACAGTATAATAACGTTAAAAATTTAAAAAAATTCAAAAACCTTTATGTATATTAAATCTATTAATATTTGTACGCAGACGAATTTCCATCTAGATCGGATATGGTTAAAAGACCAAATTTCAACACTACTGACTTGCTCGCAAATTGTGTGAACTGAGTAAGCTCAAAGCAAACTTACACCGATCGTCGTATTTTACATTTTTAAATGTTTCATTTTTTTACAGGTGCAGGAATCAGATAATATAGCTATTATAATATATATTTTATGATGCCATTAAGTTTTAGTTTTGACAAGACTTTCGGATTTCCAATAGGATTTTACATTTTTACTATAAACCTATGTCCTATACTTTTTGAATTTAAAAACAATATCATACTATACGATTTCATTAGTAATATTACAATATACAAATAAAGAAAATTGACGTCAAGGCCGGCTGGTGTACAGTATATAAATGTATACGATTTTCAATTTATAATATTAAGCATATAATATAGTTGTAATACTATTAACTACCTATAAATAAAACAGGCATATTATACATTTATACGTGACCAATCATTAACTATGAATTTATTTTTCAACGGGATATAAATATATGTATAATATGTATAAAAGTATAAGCCCGTATACGTGTTTTTAGAGAGTAAATCGTGTTCAATCGTATTTTAGACAAATCCGCGGTCTGCAGATAATCCTTTTGTGCGTATCTATGCGTAATTTTTTGTACTACACATTTAAATAGAATAGTTTAGTTATAATAGCAGAGTAAAATATTGAACTTTGGTTTCATTTTGATGCATTTATCATCATATTCAAATGACATAATACCAATTTATTTTTGAATTCTGGTGTTATTAATTAATTATTATATTGTATAATATTAAATGTATATAGAATTTATTTTATAATGTAAAAAAGATTTATCTGTGTTATAGTGTAGCATAATTAATTTCATAAATATTTTTAATAATATGTACAATGCGCATTTTTATGCAATTCTTCAAATGCGTCCCGCTGTAATTTTTTTTAATTATTTCATTTATATTCAAGATTATAGGTATATTTAAGTGTATGGAAAAACTTAAAATTAATAAATATTGATTTCCCGTAAATATAATATTAATATACTTTTATGACTATTTATCATAAATATTGGTAAAATTATAATTAAATTATTATTTTTGATACCTAAGTCATTGACCATCGATGTAACAGTAATTGTAGACAAACCATCACTTATCATCAAGATTTAAAAAATTTAATCTTAAATCGGTTGTCAATATATTATTCACGGTAGAGAAAATGGTTACCAACAAACATTAATTATACGTTATAATTTTTCACAGATATTTGTCAAAAATTCTTTCAAATATATCAAAATTATAGGATTAAAATACCCCCACTAAATAAGAAGAAAATGTCCATTAAAATTGATTGTTATAACTTCTAAAATCTACAATAATTTATGTTTAAAAAAAAAGAACTTATTTATGACTTTCTAGAATTAGTATGTACTTCAGTACTACGAATTCTAACAATTAATAATGTTTTAGAAAAAATTAGAAAAGCAAAAGTTAATGTAAGTTCAAATACATTAGACATAATACTAATTGAAGTAATCTATGGCAAGTAAAATCCAAGTATGACGAATATTTAAAAAGTTGCTCTAGAATAATAGAAACATTATCTATAATCCTAGCAAGCGAAGCATTTATTCTACAATGTAACTGATAATTATTTATGACATGCCTGTAATAAAATCGGTTAACCGTTTACCAATCACAAATAATAAATATAAATGTATCGTGTTAAGTAATGGGTTTTTACTTATTATTAATTTTAAAATCCTTAAATAGTTCCTACATTTTTTGTTAATTTATTTAAATACAGCCTTTTACTAGTTCAGAGTTTACTGAGTCATCTTATAAAAATTAACTTATGACTTTACCTATTACCAATAAAACACCAAACACTTCAAAAGATCTTTATCATCGAACCTAACACCAGGAAAGAAAACAAAAATAAAAAAAACAACTAGAAAACCTATTAAAAATAATCCAATTTCAGAAAGCACTAAATATGATGATGATGGTAATTGTTTATATTGTAATGTGGGCTAGATAAATTGGATCCGCGATAATATGACGTGTTCATTTTGAAAGCGATAAGTTGAGTCCTGGGTATAAAAAGGTAGTTGGGTTCCAGCTATAAACCACTGACGCAACTAAGTCTAAAATATTAAAAACTTAAAGCTTTAATATTTTGTATTAATATAATTTACTTTTGAATAATTATGTCTTGTGGAACAACTATTACAAGTGCAGTCTAAGACACATATTGAATTACGAAATATTATAATACAAAAAGAGAAAATTATGCTGGATAAAGAAACAAATAACGAAATACTCACATACCTATCTATTATCAATATTGTTAGATTAGAATTTCTTAAATGTTTATGATTTAAATTTTTAGTTTTTTACATAAAACATGATATTTTTTTCCAGTACTTAATTTTTTATTATTTATACTAAACTATAATTATTTATACCATATATTATTTATTTAGAACAAGATATTATAAAAACCACATATATTTTAATTTATATATTTTTATTTTGGAACTCAACTTACCTACTACCTATTTTTTCCGGCATCCAATTTACCGAGAGAAGGTAATTTGGAATCCAATTTACCAATCACGTTGTAATGAATTTTATTCAAAATCAATTTATAGGCAGATAAAATTTATGACTTTCATGAAATGTGCTTATAATTTATGTGCTGGTATTGATGAATAGAAGATATAGAAATTCAGTTTGTATATGCATTTTGCTCTTAATATATAATTTTGTAATATTTCTGTATAAAATGTTTGTTTAATTACCATGTTTAATAAAATTAATTATTAAATAAAAAAATAAATTTATTCTTTATTTTATATTTGACATTTATTGGTAAGTATTAATTTGTAAAATGGAGTAAAATAAACTTTTTATAGTTTTATTTCTCAGAAACTCAAAAATAAAATTATTGCAATTAACTCATGGTTATATTAATTTACATATTTTGACAATCATATATTTGAAATACTTTGAATTTTTAAAAGAATATCACGAAAAATAAACAATTTAGCCAAATGAAAACTTTAGCGTCTACGTTTTGTCCTACGTTCTCCTAAATATGAAAATGATATAAGTATAGGTATTTTAAATACTGTTGCAAACTTATCGTGTACATATAACCACTAATGAACCACGAAGATATGAAATATTATATTATAGTTTATGATTTTGTTGGCTTGTTGGCAGGTTCTAATAATTACAATATTATGACTATGATTATTATAATAATATACTATTTAATAACTACAAAATATATACTTACGAATACTTAGTTACGTCCAATAACAATGCTAGTTTATCTTGAATTTCACTACAAATCTTAAAAAGCCCATTCAATAATTCGATTGTTGGAAATAAATATATTAAACTATGTAGGTATAATTCACATATTATAATCAGTAGCAGTCAAATGATTTTGTCATGAGGGGGATGTAGCTGATTTTTTAATATGTAGTACTTATTTAAGAATGAATCGTGATTCGTGACCTCGGAGCCGAATGTTAAACAGTTGATTATTAATAATATTAATTATACATCATAAATGTGAATACATGCCCGGATTAAAATATTTTTGTATTTAAATTTATGTTTATTAAAAATAAGGAATAACTTTTAAAAATATCTATAAATGGGAATTTAGTTTACTATAAAGACTTTTTAATAAATTAATTTCTTGTTAATTGTTCCTAATATTTTAACAATTCATACATTTCCTAACCTAACTCTTATAATTTAACGATGATGTAAAAATGTTTTTGAATTAACTACTATCATAGCGAGACTAATCCCAAATTTGAATATTCTCAATATTGAAAGAAATGTTGTCAATTTATTAAAGAATTGTAATTTAAATTTGTATTAAAATAAAATTTAAGATGTTGATTAATATAAAAGTAAAAGTATATAATACATAAAAACTATTTATATCATTATATTGAAATGTTTTGTTCAAAATTCTTAAATTCTTCTTAGACATTAATGCGAGTAATGCGACTAATAGAATAATTAATATCTAATAATCGAGGACCTAGTGTGTTTTTTAATCGAAAAAAAATATAGTAAATGAATATTTTTTTATTTTTTTATTTCTTATAAACTGCCAATCGACATCCAACGTAAATAAAAAAAGTGTATACGTACAACAATTTTAATATAGAAATAAAAATGTCTAAGCTGAGTAAAGTTAATTAAATAAAGTAATGTGCATTTAAAACTGAATTGTGATAAGTTAAAATTTTAAATATGTAATAATGGGTAGTAAAAATACTAGGAAAGTAGGAACTTATTATAGATATTATAACAGTATTATTTTTTTTGATTGATTAAATATGGTTTTTAAATTTAAAGCCGATTGTACCCAGTGTCGTATTCTATGACCGATTTTGACATATTTTAATACAATATGCACATTAAATATGTATTAATAAGCTTCTTTACCTCAATTCCTACTGTTGAAAAACTTCAAAACGAAATTCAACTGCTAAATCATGATTATTAATAATTATATTTATTAACGTTAAATAATATGCATAAGTTCAAAATAAAAATATGGCTAAAATGGGAATAGTATTCGTTAAAGTAACGTATTAAAGTTTTATACTTATATACTATAAATATTTTAATAATATCATTAAGTAAGTTAAATTGTTATGTTTTGGATAATAAAAATAATTATTTTAAACGTAAGTATAGGTATAGTACCGGTATTCAAACAAGTCGTAAAATGTATATTCGCAGGCAATCGCAGCAAAACTGATTTTTTGTCAACTGTCAAGCTTTAATATGTGAATTGATCTATTATTAAACTTAAAGGTATAAAAACATCTGTATTTGTACGTTGTATTTACTATAGACCTATTAACTTTAATAGTTTTAGTTAATATGTTTATGGTATTTACGATATTTTGAGAATTTAGTTTTCTATGATTTATTATGTTTAATAGATGAAGTAACGAATTTATAATCTTAGTTGTGGGATGTGGGTATTAAACAACTTTTTAAGCATTTTAGAGCCGAAAAGGAATAGTTTTTTGAATAATTTGTGAGTTTATTAGACAATTTAAATTTTCATCGTTAGAAAAAACATCACGGAAATATTTTTATTTATTTATAAAAGATAACATTTTTTATTTATGATAAACTAATGTGGCATTTGTAGCTAAAAGCATAAAAAATTAAAATGGTTACATTCAGTATTTATTATGTTGACACGTTGTAATCTTCGATATCAGAAAAGAAACTTATTATTGACTCTTATAGTACACGATTTGAAATTAAGATGTTTCTAGGCATAGCTCTGCATGTATGGTCTAAACATTAATCCACCACAATCTATAATGTATGTCTTTTCACGTTATAAATCATATTTACAGCTTCAAACTTCTTGGAAATTTAGAGTTTTTACGTTAGTCACAGTAATACTATCGTATATCAGTAATAGCTAACAAATTGTTATTAAAAAAAATATTTATATTTTACAATTAAATCAATATGGTGTTTAACCACATAATAACTATTCAAAAAATAATATGTTTTGGCAGAAAAAAGTATACAATATTATAGTGTATATAGACTAACATATACTAGGTAGAAGATATAGCCATTTAGGTATACTTTGTATAATAGCTTCCCCAGTCCCTCCCTCAAAAAAAAATATAAACAAAAAACTTACTTGTACCTACTACGATAAAAGTTTTCGTATTGAAAATGAAAATTCTGTTTGGAGGGAGTAGGCCATAATGTTGTTAAGTCTTAATGCGTTAACCCAGGGGCCATGACCCCCCTATCAATTCCCTATCAGTCGCGTTGTATTGTAATTATATAGTGAGCCGTTGATTTTATACAAATACAATATGGCTGTTATTCACTCAAAGACGAAATATATATGATAGTAGTATGTAGGTTTAAATTATACAGCAGCAGCGCTAAAACACTTGATTTTACAAATTTTTAAAATTTTATTCGACCTATTGATTTTACGTAAACTTATAATTATGCGCTAATTACAACAAACCGTTGCTACTCACTTGTATATAAAATAAGAAGTAACAAAAAAAAAAATAATAATAATAATAAACGAATAAATTGTGTTCGTGGCCCGTGGGTACCATATAATTATAGTATTATCATTATTCATTGTAATAAATCTAAACAATATGATCAGTAATTAGGTACAGTATAAGTGTAACTCAGTGGCGTAATTATAAATGTTTTATGGGAGGGAATATGAATATTTTGTAACCATAAACCCGTGGGGGGCTAATTTGTATTTTGTATTTTGTAAGACAACAGTATATAAATACGGCACATGGGGCACATGGTGGGATCTATCCTCTATATCCCCCCGTAATTACGCCCCTAGTATAACTATATTTAATAACCTATAAGTAATGATAAAATACTGTAGAGTACTACACTACTACATATACTTACTGCTTGAAGTACATTTCAACATATTTTTTCAAATACTATATTATTATTATTATATATATAATATAGGTATGTATGTCAATCTTTACTTTCAAGGTTAAGTCAAATATATACATTGAACATTCGACGCTGCAGTGTCTTGATAAATAATGGTGTATTAAGAATTTCATAAAAACATAAATAATATATTTTTTAATAACAAAACAACAGTTTTAGTAAACATTAAAGAAATGAAAATTGTATGCTTTAAAATCACACAATCATGCCGTACATTTATTTAATTGTAAGCATTATATTTCGATACTATAATGGTGCTTGGTGGTGTGTAAGGTAAAAATGTCAATGTTTTTATTTATTTATTTAATAGATTTATTGAAAGTTGCAGTACATAGTATGTACAAATTATTATTGTAAAAATAACTTAATATTGATAAAAAAAAGGAATTAAACAATTTTAGTTTAAACATATAATATTAACATTATTAACAGGAAATTTCTGGAATGACAATTGGTTCATTTTGGTTTTCTCTCATATGTAGTATGTGTGTACTAGTACGTGTACCTATATAATACTATCAAATAAACGCTTTTTATTCTATATAATATATGATATGAACTGTTGAATGTGGATTTTCGTCTTCATTTAATCGAATCGTTTATTTTGCTATAATATGGGTATGAGCCTTGAGAGAATATTATTAGTAGTATAATTTATTATCACAACTTATGTAAAGATCGGTTTAGATTTAAAGGTATTTATAAATGGCATCCCACTTAAAGAAGAGTTAAATATGAAATCTAAAATTTTTTCGGTCTATATTTGTAAATTTTATATTTTTAACTATATTGTTTTTATACAAATTTAATATGATGTGTACACTGATTAGATAAGTCGGGTTTATGTATATGTATAGATTAGATAAATGTAGGCAGAAGCCATTTCTGATTTAGAAAATTATTTTTTTCTTTAATATTCTACCTATACAAATTAAAGAATATTTAAAAAATATTAAATACGTGGACACTGTTTCATATAGACACTTTATCCGTTATCGTAGAGTCAGAAATGATGACCGATTAGAATGTTTCTTTCAGTTTTTAAAAGCATATTATCGGTTCATTGGCTTACATATCCGTCAAAGCTTCAACAATATCTATATAAGAGTAATTTTGCAGTTTAACTTGAGTTTCAACAAAGCGAATAGATCGTTATGGTTGTAAGCTTTTAAGAGGACGCTATATCTATGTATGTGCTGTCTCCGTTTTAATGAACGTAAAACATGTCAAATTTGAATTTAACACAATCAATTTTGTGTTATTAGTTTAAATTATAGTAAACATTAAGTCAATATTTTTCAATTTTTTTCAATTTTTTTCAATATTTTAATTTCTAAATGAGTTATGAGTGTTTTTAATTAGTGATATTTTATATATCATTGTTCTAAAATTTATCATTCCTAAAGATATGATTGGCGATTATTAGATTGTTATAAAGTGTGTTGCCAATAGAACACAAATCATATTTTATGCTCATGAAATTAAGTTTAGATATATAAACTTAAAACTAGTATACTATCATCGCTTTTTTTTTCCATGTTGTTTATCATTATAAATGCTTCACAATTATATCCTATAAGTTTTTATAGTTAAATATTCTACAAGTTCTAAACACGGTTAGCATTTCAGGTAACTAAACGAAAAAAATGTTTATATTCACTTGTTAGTTATGCTAGATTTTTTAAGGTGTGTTACTTAGTCCTTACGTTAAAGAAATATTAGAGCTGTACACCTTGTTTGTTTTACAGAAATGAAAAAATTTAAAGCTCGCTTCGCTAGCGTATAATAAATAGCACATATTATCATAAATATTATATAATATACTATACACCATAACGTATAAATATTAAATAACAAAATTCCTTAAATTATATTTTTATTTTTGATTTTAAAATGTTTTTTGAATTTATTCATATAAATTAAATATTCATTTTTTGGAAATAATTTTCAGAGTAAAACGAAGACAGGAAAACTAGAAGATGATGAAAATGATACGAATAATAAATACCTACTTAAGAATAAAAAATTATATAATTAATTACATTTTTTTAATGTTAAAAATAATTTTAAGAGCATTTTTTAGGGCATTTTTCTTGCTTTTTAGAGCATTTAAATCCGTTCCCTAGTTTTGACTCATGACCACGGTTTATATTGAAGACCATAGATTTAATCTCTTGATATTCATAGATAAATTATCAATGATTCAATCATAATTTCTAATAAATTCCAAAAACACAATAATGTCAAATGATACTTATATGTTATAAACTCATATACATATAGAATTAATTATTAAAAATTTAAAACATATTATTTTTTATGAACTGCACATTAGCACATTAGCGCAAGCTCTGATGTTACTGGTTTATGAACTTATATGATGTAGTCGTATTTTAAAGAAGTTTCTTCTTGCGTTGTTACTGTTTTCATCGTTTACATAATAATGTCTTCAAATTTAATTTGAGTATAATAGTCTTGATATTTTTATTTTTTTGGTTAATAAATATTTATCTACAATTTGTTAATCATTAGCAAAGTAAATAGTAAAAGTAAACGAATACGCATCATAGAATATCAAAAAGCCTCGCTTAATAAGAATTCGAAAATCGGTAAAATGTTCGGTTTATCAGTGTAGCCAAAAAAAAAATAATGTTTTACTATTACCTATATAATGTATACTTCAAGTTTGTTAATATTATTATCTTTGTACAGGCTATACTAATAAACCAACAGGTATAGCAAATCTATCCTCCATAAGAACCCATGTAACACTATAAAAGTGAGTCTTTTAGTTATTCTGCGTACTCGTATAATTAAATTGCCAAACGCTAAATGGTAAAATAAAGTAAAGTAATCGTTTAGGTCAAGTTAGAATTTGTTGTTTCAGATTTCATAAAATTTGATCTGGCCATCCAAAGTACCTATACTTATTATTACACAGGACATTTCGTTCAGTTCATTATAAAATCTCCAGTCTACCATCACGATTCTTTCATTCGTTCCGTAACAGATGCATTCAAAAATAACCGCTGTTTCACGAAAAATAAAAAAAATATCAAGGTGTAAGCGATATTTTTGAAGAGGTTCATCTAGTCATTTTAGCGAAGTAGCGCTTTTGCCTCTTTTGCTTTTCTCATCCACCCAATCAGCGGTGGGTATGTGCAGGATAATGCGGATGTCAGCCGTTTCGCATAATGAGGCGGCGGCGGAGGGCAGCGGTTGCGAATAATATAATATGTATAATAATATACACTAAAACCAATTTCAGTTGTTTGGCCGAGTTCAATTCGCGCAAGTGTTGTACGCGCACAGTCAGTAGGGCGGCGGCGGCGCAGAGGTCGTGTAATTAAGTTCAATTGACGGTCCGCGAGCGCGAGCGTATAATATTGTAATAATTGACGACCGTGGACGGAAATGTCTAATAATAACAATATACATAGAAAAAACCTACGAATTGTAACGGACATTTTTGTTTAACGGTAACCTCCTCTTCTTCGTGTTATATTGCAACAAAAAAAACAACAGCATTAATAGATTATTTAATATATTGATACAGAGGTAAAAATTAATACAACGATTTTTTTTATTATTAAAAAACGACGCAAAATGTTCTTATAAATAATCTGCATTAGTGGTGTTTGATGTTTATCATAATATAAATTTTAGATTTTTTGTCGAACATAAGGTTACGTGTACAGAAAATCTTGATAGTCGACAATGTTACAAGTATAATACGTTTATATACATACATGGTTTATAGGTATAATACTCGTTAACGACTTGAGAACATTTTTATGTAAAGTACAGTGGCAGGTTTAAATGGCATCTGTTGACTTTTTAGACATTCAAGTCGTTCCTAAACGACTCCTCGAGCGTCCGTTGGTGCGCTATTGTAACGTCTTCGTGCGATTGCTGCGGCTGCTGCTGCTGTTGTTGCAATGGCGGCAGTCCTCCCACGATCGGCGTCGCGCTGACCATTGGTTCCTGTTGCTGATTGACGATGGGATTTTCGTTTTGCTAATGAATGTATAAATAAACAAATAAAAAATTTAGTAAGTTTTAAAGTCTGACGGGATCAAACATCAACAAATTCGAAAATGTCAACGACTACAAACTATGTTTGGCATATAATATATATTGTTACAATATTATATATCAGTATTACAGTAGAGTTAATTGATTCCGATCGCCATCAAATGTAATCGATAAAAACTGTTTGAGATTATATTTATATAATTTATACGTGATTATTTATGAAAGCATAAGAAACCATTCATGTTTCCCACGATTTTTACTGGAACATCTGTTATTGATTTATTTGAGAATGACAACATTAAGCGAATATTATTACTGTAATTACATCTTGATTTTGAGCATGACATATTGCATACGTCGAAATGAATTTAATTTAAATTGATTATTGTGTGATAGCTCTATTTAAAACAAACATTATTCTATTTTAAAAAAATTTGAATTTATTGATGTATAATGTAATATTTTTTTAACACAAAAAATAATGTATATACCTATAGGTACGTACTGCCGTACTGGGTGATATATTGAGTTTGAGTCATAAGTTATGTAATATATTATATTAAATTTGTTTACTTTATAAATGGTTTACATAAACATTATAAGTTCTCGAGTCGAAAGTGTTTTACATAAATATGAAATGTACAATTAGGTATTTATATCTAAATTAATTTAACCTACAATAAATTTGAAGAAATTGCCCTTCTCAATTAAAATTGATCGCAACGTCGCTGCTGAATGGGCGACGATGAATGCATGAACTCATATTTACGATTATTTCTAACATATTAAATAATAATTTTACAGAGTTAAATAAATAAATTATAATAGTATTAAACTAAACAACCGAATTTATAATAAATATAAGAAACCGGACTATACATTGTTTTCGTTTATTATTACATTAAATCGTCAAAATATATAGCGTGGTACCACTGGTATACCAATAATAATTGTATTTGGTAGACTATATAATTTCGAATTTGTTTATAAATTATGTACATGGTAATATTCTCGTATATGTGTGCAGGTATGCAATGTACTTAAATTATATTGAATAAATAGTACTTATAAAATTCGTGTATAAAGCATAATATATCGAAATACAAATCGAGTAATTAGGAATGTATACCTATTGTAAGATATTCTAAATATTTTTTGACGAAGAAGACTATTGTCCAATTCTCTATTTTTTAATAAAAAAATATATCTCAATAACTGTGGGTAAGAGGTACACGCGTAAGTCTGAGTGATATAAAAGTTTTACCTACATGTCTTTAAAAAAAAAGCAATACCAAAAATAAAAACTTAACACATGGGCTTCTACACTTTTACACATCATTATATAGGTATATAGTATATATATAATAAATGCATTACAATTTTTTTACTATGTGTAAATTCAGAAGTAATGTTACTTTTGTAAAAAAGAATGAAATAATCACGTAAAAATATAGAACGAGAATAAAGCATTTGTACATCAAAATAACTTATTTAAGTTTAATTATTTAGTTAAATACATATTCTATTAATTTATAATGTGGACATGTGGTTGTACACTATTAATAAGTAAGATGGAGTTTAATTTAAAAACTATCATAGTACTGCAATCTCAGCAGGAGTTTATAAAATAATATAAATACGAAAAAATAGTATACTTATTAATACATATATAACAATATTACGTATTATTTTTATTAAATATAATATAGAAATGAATTAATTTAAATATGCTTGATTTTTAAGGAAAACAATTTTAAAATTTCAGGATATAATTAAATATTTTGAATATATAATAACCTATAATATTTGATTTAATTAATAGAAACGTAAAGCCAGGACCACATAAGGCAACAAAATTAAAATAAAACAATGTTTGTATTTTTAAAACCAATTTAGATGTTTTGTTTAAGATCGGAAAATTGAGTTTTTCTTCACTATTTTACTATGAGGACTCGACATAATGACTATAGTATACTTAAAAGAAAAACATAAAAATTGGCTAAAAAAAAATATCATAAAAATCAACCTTTAGTACTTAGTTTACTATTATATACAGCTATAGAGCACAAGCCTACACTATTCAAGAAACTAATAAAAAGAACAATAATAATAAACGAAAAGCCGATTGAATTTAATTGAATCGATAAAAAAAAAAACACCTATAATTGACATTATATTATACAGAGTGGGCTTTTGGGTTTTCACGTTTTTTCATAAGCTGCTAAAGGAAAACACGACTATATATCTAGCAACCTGTATATTATTATATAATTAATATATTATGTGCTTATACTTTAGATACGCTATGTACAAGTGTCAAGTTGTGAATGTGCACGTGTCAATATGAAGATAAAAATAAAACAAAAAATGGTGTATATCGAATAGAAACGGTAATTTTGCCAAAAACTGATCAATGATATGTCTTTTAAACTATTGATTTATACCTCCGGGCTTTAGATATTTCACATTGAAATTATAAGATTTTCAGCAAGCATATTTAGATTCTGAGCGGAGCAAGAATATATTCAATTTATAGATTTTTTTTCGTTTCTAAGGACATTTTTTATAGTAGAAAAAATATTTGGGCATTTGAAACTTTTATTGTATGTTATTATATTTTATACACATAATACAATTTCAAAATAAAACGTTTTCAGCAAAAATTAATTCAATCAACTGTATAACTGTTATTACTAATAGTAGAATAAAATAACTTTAATAGCAATAAAAATATTATTTCATAATGTCATAAAATCTACTTAATATAGGCTGATAGACCATCTTTACTCGGAATCGTTTTTCATATGCAATGATTTATTATTTAATTTACATTTAATGCACACATTATACAGTGGCTTAATTAATGACGAATGCGAGATACATTTAACACCTACTGTACAACAGGGCGGTTACCTAATTTTCTCTTTTTGTAGTTTATATTTAAATATCATATTTAACTTGTTAATTGATGTTGATTTTAATGTGTTCTAAATATCATGAATACATAAATAATAACCAATTAGTCGTACACGCATATGTAAAACAATTAAAAAGTTTGAAAAGACAAAACTATATGTAATTAATAAGGTAAGATAAATGAAAAAGATTTTTATGTACTAAAAATACTTCACTTTCGTACTTGATAATAAGTGAAACTATGCGGCTTTTCTTTTAGGCATGATAAATTTAATAAGTATATAGGTATTTTATGATACCTAAGTGTGGTGAGTGTCCTACAATTTGAGTTTTAAGGTGCATTGTTTGGAGACTATACATTATATTTAGAGACGAATTGAAAATTTTAAATTGAAGACAAGTTCAGAGCACACTCGGTAAATTCTCATTGTATATACCCAATACACCATAGTCTATATTATTATTATTATTCTAGATTTTATCATGGCTTTTTTTTTTAAGGTAAGACTAAAGATTGCTAACACACCCAGAAATTCATTCATAAAATTCAAATTTTATTAATACGGTAATATCAAAAACTGTTAAAAATTACAATTTTTTTCAATAATTATTTTTTTTAATTATAGTCACGTATATTGATTTATATACTTTTCACATCAGTATAATATATAATATTAATTTCAACTTATTATAATATCCCACTATAGAACAGGATGATTCATATATAATTAGATACATAAGTTATCTATATAACTAAATATATTACTTAATACAACTGGTAAAACCTATAGTGGCACTATAATAGTGAATTTTTGAACTAGCACATAGTAACAATAACAATATTTAACATAACATCCATTTTATATTGTGAAATCAAATGGAGTGAATTCAAGAGTAGATTCATAGATCAGCTAATACATTGCTCAGTTTCAAATAATGTTCTCGGTTTCATTTGCACATAATCTTAGCAAATTACGTACGTTTCTGTGACACATTACCTTATATTCACACAGCAGAGTGTAGTAGTACAGTGATAAGCATATTGACACACGTGAACATATATAATAATATACATATGACTGTATAATTCACGGCCGAGTAAATAATTATAATAGGTATACTGCCGTGCTTGGTATTGTTATATTAAGATATCGCAGGGGAGTTTGTTTGGCAACAACGGTTTATATATAATATACTAAATAATAAATGTATACCTACAAAAATTGGATTGCAGGCATTTAAGTAGGTATACATTTTAGGTGTAGGTACCTACCTAAGGGTGTAGGTTGAGAGCTCCAAATACACTACGTTTGTAAGAAACGTTATAACTTACTTAAGCCACACACATATATATATATTATACACATATGTATAATATAGTATATATGTGCATACAATATAATATTATTATAAACACATACACACAAAAACTTTAATATTTACGGACGATGGTGTTATTCCTAAGTAGAAGGGGTCCAGGATTAATTGATAAAATTCACCCCTCGTAAAACCATTAGATATAACCGAATGCTTTCAAAATATAATATAATAACAAACATTTTTTTTCAAGTTCATAAATTATGTGTATATTATAAATCCTTCACAAAAATCGTTTCAATTAAGTCTACAGATGAGTTGGTTTATATAGTATGTATAACAAAAAAAGAACCTTTGCAACACAATTGGTATAGAAATTGAAAAAATTAGCAAAAAAACATAAACAATAAAATAAACAAAAACATAATTTCAACCTTACTAAATAAAAAGATAATACTGCATAATATGTATACAGTCATCGTTGAATTAAAAGTAATATTATTAACGCGACGAAGATTGATAAGTGATTTGTAACATTTAAATAATATCTTTAAGTAGTATCCATAATTGTGTTATTGTCTGTTTTACGAAACAGAAATACATTTTCTTCACAACATTGTGTAGTTAAAATATAATCTTAATGTTTTTTTATAACGAAACTGATTCCTGAACTATACACAGTTTACACTACACAAAACTATTATATATTATACTTTTTCCATATAGCCTTTAAAAATCATGATAAAATATACCTACAACCTAAAATTCTCTAATTAAATAGACAACTTTAGGTCTTCTCTTCTGCAAAAAATACTTTTTCCAAAAACGTTTTACCAGCTATAGTCCAACATTCCATCTCTGCATTTTCAGAAGTCTTCTGGATTCGATCTCATATTATAACATACGAAGTATGTAGCCAACATCTTCTAAAAAAACTTTAATACTCCTCACTTATATTTTTACCACAATTATTTGATTAGATTATTTTCCGTTATAAAGGAAATTTTTAATCGTAATAGTAATTTTTAAACCTGGCACACCTCTCGATAATCCCATATCTTACAGCGATAGAGAGAACAAATACTGTTGTACAGCTTTACCCAATCTTACACAGATGTTCAATCGGGTATAAAATGCTAGCCTTCTGTTTAAAATAAAAATAAATATGTTATTTATCCTACATTTAGATAGTAGATAAATCCATTTCTTTCAGTTGAAAATCCGATTACCGCATATAACCATAAACAAACTCATTTTGTACGTATTAAGACATTTGTCAAAAGTTTGTTAAACAAATTAAGTATATAGACTGTTTAAATTACTTGGAAGTCCAAATGATTGACCAAATTAAATATGTAGTGTGTAGTTTAACTATCAATTTCGTCGAAAAAACATCAAGATTATTATATTATGTTATAATTTATATCATTATTATCATTACGTGATAAAAAAAAATATTATTTCTTTTTGTGGACAATAATGCCCAGCATATTATATTTATGTTTCAGGATGATTAGATTATATTTATATCATGATAATATGATGAAAATTTTAGCCTAAAAATGGTTTATTAAAACCGCATAAATAAATCTGGTAAAATTTAAATAAAAACTTGTCGCGTAAAATCTTAACATACTCAATGAGAAAATAAACAGCCAATGGAAAAGAATTATTGGAGGAGGTCTTGTATAAATTGTAATCTACTTTGTCATTTTATGTGAGTGTAAAAACATTAATATGAATATTCGAAACTTTCATTTTTAATTCGCATATTTTGGAGTTTCAATATTAGTTCATTTTTTTTGACTGATTTAATAACCGTCCCGGGAGACTAATATGATTATTATAAAATAAATTATTCACAAATCCAAACTCTACGGGTTTATCTTAAAATTTTTATTTTATTTATAAATCATTAACATTATTCATTTATAGTTGCCATTAATTATATTATATATCGTTTTAACAGTTCTTATTTTTTTCAGAGTTTACAGTTTTTTTATAACTCGTTACTTATAATTAGTCACCAGCCATCGTTAACATATCGTCAACATCACTATAAATACTCGTATATATAATTAATTATGAATTAAATCTTTTAATAAAAAAATGAATATTCAAAAGATTCTTTATTAAATGATGTTTTAAATAATAATTTAATTTTGCTACAAATAATTGTGTTAACTATAAATTGTATGCATCATGAACTTATCGATATTTATATCCGTTTAGAATACATTAGAATATCATTTGATTTATAAGATTATGAGTAACTTTCTGTTCAAATATAAGGATCAATGAATCGTAAAATCAAATATGAAACAACGCAAAAGGTCTAATATTTAATGTAGTATAAATAAAATGAAAAAATAAAATAAAATATCAAGAAAAAAATAACACAATATTCTATGTACTATTATAGAAGACGTGAATATCTACATCGGTATTTACTGTAGGTAAATCTAATAATATGAGAATTGGCTTTTGTTTATAACATGTTTAATTATAGAAAAATGCACGCTCTCACATTGTGATATTCAAAATCAAATTTTCCAAAGGTAAAATATAAATGTAAAAACGGTGTATCTAATACTATCAAATAGCTTTTTTTTAACACGCAGTATACATCAATAATATGAGCGCGTCTGCGTCGGACGTTATTCTGCAATAGTCCCACAAAATTATAAACTGTTTCGTTTCGTTAGTGTATAAAATAATGCTTATTCAAAACTATATAAAAGTAGGTAAAACAAAACAAGTTAATCAGTAATCGTCCTACACGCCAAACAAGCAGACTTAAATTTTAGGTTCTTATACTTTTTAAACGTATTCGTGTAATAATAAGGGACCACTAAAACAATTCTTTAAATACTATAGGGCTATTAACATTTTTTTTTAACAGCAAACCGTCGTTCTTTCAAAATATATTAACTTTTTCACAGTTTTAATTTCAGAAAATTTAAGATAGACACATACAATTCTAACATTTAAAATAAATTATATTTCTTACACTTGTATTTGTTACGATATAAACTTGATTTTTAAATGATTATCTACATTTTTAATTCAAAAATTTAAAGTAGAATACTTTTCTAAAAATGTTATCAAAAACATAATAAATATTGAATATTAAATGAATTATTTTTACTTTATCTTTCTATTAATAACTAATAAGCTTATAGACGAATAGTGCACAAAAAATTTCATGATAAATGAGGGCACTCTGTCATATCACTTCTTCTATTTCAAACAAAAATTCTTATGTAAAAAAAAAATGGCAATGATAAAAAGCTAGTACTTACTATACCTATGCGAACTTCGATCAATACTCGGGACAAAAAAAATTATATATATTTATTTAAAATATAAATATAATAATATAATATATTAAATTATGTGGTCTATACATTTTCTATGTTATGTCAATATTTACGATTTATGACTACCTTATACTTGACTACTATGATTGCATATTTTACCGAAAGTTTAAACTGATAAATCCAATAACCATTTTGCACTGTACGGTGATAGCCTAGGGTAGTGTTTTATTTACTATTTTATCTGATAATACTATTATTTTTAATTTTATAGTAACTCACGGTGTCATTAGGCCATTGAAATTTATTTTTTTTTAAGTTTGTAAAAGTAAATAATAATAATAATAATAATAATAATAATAAATAAAATAAAAAAAGATGACAAATGAATATCACTTTGCTGTACATTAAGTGTCGCGTAGGTCAGTATTATGTGTGTGTTAAATTTGAATTAAATATCAATATATACGAAAAACGATTTTAAACGGATACGGTTTGTCAGTCTATATCACTAAGTTTCATGATATGTTTTTTTGAAGTAACTGAAATAATATAATGTTGTTATTAACTTTTGAGTCAATACCTTACTATAAAACAGTGTAAATAAGTTCATGTTATAAATATAAGTAGGTATTAGGTAATATCTTAAAATTAATCTACATATTTCGTATAATTAATAATATATGTGAAGATTTTAAGGTAACCATCTAAAGATTTTAAAGTATAAAGTAAATCTAATTTTCTATCTAAAACCACCCTCAAAGTTGAAAATCAAAGCTTTTTTCGACTACTTGTCGTGTTTACAGACACAAAAAAACCACATCTTTGTAAAATCAATACATTCATCACTCTGCTTTAAATCTATAATAAACAAGTAATTATTTTTGATATTTACCGATATATTAACTATTTAACATTATTAAAAGATTCTGTAGGTCAACGAAAAAAATGTTCTTTTTTAATTTTTAATTTCTATCACTTTTATAATCAAAATGTATATTAAAACATACATTTGTGACAAAAAAATTATCAACAAATACCTATACAACAATAATGTATACGTGTAACGATGAAAAAATATAGTTTTAATTTTAGATAGCATATACTAAACAATACACTTTTTCCGGTTATCTTACACGTACTTATCTTAATTACATTTTTTATATTATTATGATTATTATTATAAAATATACAGACACCAAGGCACAAAATAAAATAATTTAAAACTGTAAGTAAAACTTTGTCTATAAAACTTTAGAAGAAGATATTATTTTTAGAGGATTAAAAATAACAATTATTTATTTTTAACTATTATTGAACAATATTGTACATTATTTCAATTTTAAATAGTCTATTTCATAAAATTTATAAATAATGCTATACGATGAGTTTTAAGATAGTTAATGGTTTTACACTATATTCTAAAAAGTAGAATTTGAATAAATTCATGATTAAATGAAAAAATGGGAGTGAGCATGCTTGATGAATCGCCTTATATAGAGTATACGTAGTAGGTATAAACTATTTTACGCGATTGATTTAACTATTGCAGAGACGCAATTTATACTCAATTAAAGGGGTTTTGTGCGATTTTACTAAATAATTACTTAACCAATTGGATAGAAATTAAAAGTAAAAAATAGAGACTCTAATTTCGTTTTGTGAAGATATAAGATTTTTCTTAACATTTATTTTTCAAAACAGCCATAAACATTCCGCGATATATAATTATTTGTAATACATATTTATCAACTTACCCAAATCCCATGCATTTCTAGTAGACGTCTGTACGATTCCAATTCGTTTTCTTTCAGCTGATATGCTTGTATGAGTAACATGTGATTTTCCTGAAGTTTAAACAACTGAAACACAACAGACAGAGATTAACAAACAATGTTATAGATTCAGCATCGTGGCATGATAAATTATTATTTGCGGTTAAATTGAGTTAAAAAAAATAAAAATCAATTTCAAATCATACACACTTCGGTTTTTATACGATCCGTGTCGTCTCGGAAATCGTTAGCTAGCCTGCATAATTCCTCGATCCGGTTAGACTTTTCAGACAGTTCATTTTTCAGACCATCCACGGTGGCATTGAGCTCTTCGATTAGCTTTTGATTGATCACCAATTTTTCACTATCATCCTGTCCGGGAAGTGTATTCAGCGCTCTCATGATCATTCCTACGTATAGACACGAGTTTATAGGATAATATTACACAGATTTGATGGCCGATGTACTATATGACAAAGATAGGGCCAGAATCTCGGCGTAGTTAATTCGTAAACCGTAAAACGAATAGCAACTGTATTTTAAGACCGAGTTAAGATACATAATATACAGCGTGATTCATCAAATGTGCGCATTCCCTACTTTTTTTTAACAATACATTTATTCAAAAACTGATTTTTGGAATTTGAAAAAATGAGATTCTAATTTAAAAAAAATAATTTTATATTTTCATATAGCCACAGAACATTTCTTGAGAGAAAATAAAGCATCGACAATTTTAAAACATAGTCTATAAGTATAATGGGTAACTGTAATAGATATGTTACATTATTTGAATTCAAAGATATATCATTATATACGAAAAACAACTGAGCGGAGATGGTCTGTCAGCCTATATCGTTAAGTACATTTCATGAATTCATGATATGTTTTTTGATACTGCTATTAAAGTTAGTTAATTTAATATTATTATTACGATAAGTTGATTTAAATGTTGACAAAAACATAGCATTTATTATATTATATGAACTTATACAATTCAAAATGTAATAACATCTTTCTACCAATAACGCAAAACAATAATAGTATAAATAAATATTAATATATTAAAAGTAATCGTTCGGAATCTAAAATAGGGCGAGTATGCATGGAGTAGACGAACAGACTTTATTTTTGTGATCGGATTCGGGTCGGGATCAACTTCTAAAATAAAAAATAAAAAATTATAATCTATACTTGTATTGTTTGTATAAAAATGTAGTTTAGTATATTTAATTTAAAAAAAAATACTGAAAAATTATATTTATATACTAATTATACTAATGTAAAATCAATAACTGAACTTGGCCGAGCTGCAAATTTTCAACCTGTTCAGAAATCTAGAGCTTGCTTGGTGAATCAGTCTGTATATTCACGTATTTCGACTATATAAATTATATGGCACATAGATTAGATAAGCTACAAATTATTTATTAATGGTCGCAAACTTTAATAATATACCTACTACTATTATCATTATAGGATCGTGAACATCGTTTACAATTTATTTTAAATCGTAAATAATATTAAAAACAAAATCATTATATATAATATCATATTTTGGCTATGTATAGGTGTTATATAAGTACATATTATACTATTATAATTTATAGTACCTATGTAGGTACGCACCTTCGAGCATTTTAAACAACTTGCAAAACTCGTAATCCAATAATAGACTATTAGAGTCTTGGGCCGTCGGCTGTGGGTGTTTGCTGGCTCTGGTGTACGATTCGTTTCGAGACACGTCGTTTAATTTGTCCACAAATGTTTCGAATCCTATCCGTTTAGTAATCAAATGTCTGAGACTGTCCTGAAAATTAAACAAAAATGCAAAACTTCGTCAGCCCCGCAAAATTTTAGTGCGTTAATAAAGTGTAAGAAAATCATTAATTTACTTTTTTAAAATTTTCCACTGTATCAGGATTGAACGCTAGACATATGCCCATAACGAATGTGCTCAGGCCACTGACAATTTCTTCAATCTCTTCATTCTCTAAACGATTTGTCTGTATATACGTAAGACATAAGTGATATGCAGTGGACGTAATTAATAACATACTGCATACATATAATATTATAATTGATAACAAAAAAGTGTAATTAAATAAAACTGTATCAGGTGGCAAATATTAAAAAAGTTCTAAGGCTCTTCAGACTTAAGCTATCTATATCAGCGGTTCTAAAGCCATAGGACGAGGGCAGCATTGAATTGGACCGGGGACCATATAATATTAACATTATAAGCGCGCCTATATATTTAAAATAATATTATATATATTGGACACATAAACGTATATAGGTGTAATATTAGTCAATAGTGAATGGTGGGCTTCAAAGATTTTTTTACAAAATTGGTAGTCCACACAATTAAAAAGGTTGGGAACCGCTGATCTATATAATATGATCTAATCTTTTGTAATTCTTTGGTAAAAATATATGTATGATGCATATTGTATATAATTTTAATATAAATATATAATATTTTTTTAAATATTAAAGTATTCAATGAAAGTAATAAATTAAGTTTAATAAAAATCGTTTATCGTCAATAATATAATTATTTTAAGATATTTTAATATTATATGTACCTATTGCACCTATTCATCTATACTTGAAAATGATATAAAATTCGATAATTAATAGGTGTATTTTAATTTAAAAAAATGTCTGTTATAGGTTGTATTTTTTTTAAATGTTGGTCCCAGAGATTAAGTCCCTATATTAGCCCTCTCATATTTACGATCACAATAATTAATCGCCTCTGTCTTACTAGGACACACGCGTTCATAGTGTAAATTTAATTTCATAATAATATATCATGAATGCTTTTAGTCGCTAATTTTTCGATTCGATAATGAACATTGATAAATAAGTGTATGAATTTAAATGCAAATAGTATTTTTGCAGAATATTCAAAAACAATGCATTGCAAATACAAAATTAGTCAAATGCATCAAATTTATCAAAATGAAACTTTTATTTATTATTTTTAGCTGTATTAGGAAATGTTTGTGTTTGAATTTTTAAATAGAAATATGGAAAAATATAAAATGTATACTATATAATATATTATATAAACCCTGTTCAGAGAGAGCATGTCAAAGCTAGACCTAAATCGATAGATTCTAAGCATTCTCGGATATATATATAGTGCTCCCACTAAAAACGGTTCAACAATGGCTGAGAAGTGAGATCGCACAGGGATGAGCTCTCTCTCTATAGTAGACAGCAGGAGGACCAAACAGTCGATCGCGGAAATTTCAAAGTTGATCATGTTAGAATTTATTTTGGAAATTGGTAATTAGTTTATAATACTTGTTATATGTTTATGTACATTTTATGCAAGTATGTTTCTTAATAATTATAGTTATTTAACAATAAAAAAAAATGTCTATGGAAGTCGATCCTCAAAGGTGAAGTATATTTTTAATAGATCGCGACCAAAATAAGTTTGGCCACCTCTGGTGTACATTAAGGGTCTTATAGTAATTTAAAACAACAAAAAATAAAAAAAAATGTCACATGTAACGTCTATAAAAGTTTATATAGTTAAATTAGATCAAAATCGAAAATAACAATCATTCACACACACTATACAATCATTATGACCTTTTGCTAATAACTGGTGGTCGTATAAATGTATATAAATTATAAATAAAATATTATACACAAATTTTACTTAATATATTACACAGAGTAATTATTTTAATAGTAACTTAATAATATCTCTTTTTTTTTTATATCTTTACGTATATCATAGTTTTAATAACGTATCATATTGAAAAAATATTAAATAGTAGTTAATATTCTTAATGTTTTTTTCAAAAACGATAATATCATAATATTATAATGATTGTGTTTATCATTCAATTATAAAACAGTAATGAAGTCAAACTTCAACATTAAGGATAGTTTATAGCTATTAGTTTATAATAATTTAGTTTTAATATTTTTCTTAAAATTTTAATTATTTAAATATATCGAAAATACAAATAGGCACATAACTAGTTACCGTATACCTAGTTCCAACTTCATACCAGGTATCAATCTAAAAACTAATAAAAGGTTATAACCACATATATGGTATCAACCATATAACCGATTACAACCACATGCCTAGTTCTAACTTCATACCATGTATCAACTAAAAAACTAGTAATAAGTACAAACCACAAATATGGTATCAATGAGATATCAAGTATAAACTATAACCAGGGTGAAAATTTACACCCACATACTTGGTATCAACCAAAAAAAAATAGTATAGGTTCTAACCGTAAATATGGTATCAACCATATAACCGATTACAACCACATACCTAGTTCTAACTTGATACCAAGTATCAACCATATACCCAGTTACAACCACATACCTACTTTCAACTTCATACCTGGTATCAACAATATAGTCGGTTATAAACACATACCTAATTCCAACTTCATACCTGGTATCAACCAAAAAACCAGTAATAGGTTCAAACTGCAAATATGGTACCTATCAACTATATACCCAATTACAACCACATACCTAGTTCTAACTTCATACCAAATATCAACCACATACCTAGTTTCAACTTTATACCTGGTATCAACTAAAAAACTAGTAATAGGTTCAAACCACATATATGGTATCAACGAGATATCAAGTATAAACTAGTATAGGTTCAAACCACAAATATGGTACTTATCAACCATATACCCAGTTACAACCACATACCTACTTTCAACTTCATACCTGGTATCAACCAGATATTAAGTATAAACTAAATACCTGGTGAAAATGTATACTTACATACTTGTTTATAACCACATACCTAATTCCAATTTTATACCTGGTATCAACCAAAAAACCAGTAATAGGTTCAAACCACATATATAGTATCAACGAGATATCAAGTATAAACTATTATAGGTTCTAACCACAAATATGGTACTTATCAGCCATATACCCAGTTACAACCACATACCTAATTCCAACTTCATACCTGGTATCAACCAGATATTAAGTATAAACTATAACTATAACCTGATGAAAATTTATGCTTATATACTTGTTTATAACCATATACCTAATTCCAACTTCATACCTGGTATCGACTATACACCTGGTTACAACTACATACTTAGTTTCAACTTCATACCTGGTATCAACCAAAAAACTAGTAATAGACTCAAACCACATATATGGTATCAACCAGATATTAAGTATAAATTATATACCCGGTAAAAGTTTACATCCACATACCTTGTATGATATGTTTATGATATAAACCATAATTACAACCTCTACAGTTTAAAAACTATGTACCCGGTAAAAACTAAATACCAAGTTACGACTTAAGCTTCGTCATCTTACACCATTGACTGCCATTATACACCACGAATCAATTGTGTCTTCACTTTCTATCAAATCCTGGTCTAATCATTCTGTTATAAATGTTATAGTTTATTATCACTATTAAAATCACTAACCACACATGATAATTTTTTGCGGTATACGAGGTTACCTTATGGTAATCGTTATTGAAACATTTGAAACGGTAAAAATAGTGGTGGTTTTAACTATATCATACTGCATGGTTGAATGACAACATTTCACGACACGAAGTAATGTAAACCCGGCTTAAATTTTTCAAAACATTAAAAATGAGATCAGTCACGGAACACTAGGCAAATGTGTAACATCATTTTAGAATTAAGCCCTACTGCCATAAAAATGTGTTGCAAATTATTTTATCAACGTTGCAAATTTGTTGTAAAAAAGTGGCACCAATTTGGAATCTATCGGAAAAAGTCAAGTTGCTACATAAAATTGAAACCCCAAATTTATATTTGTTATTATCGTTGTGAAAAATTTATTTCAAATTTATAAACGCATAAAATTTGCCTACAAAAATGTCTCCTTCTATTATTAAATATATGAAACAGATAGGTAAACCTAAGAGTTAAACTTTAAAAAAATTATCTTTCAGTACTTTTTTATGTGTTTAGGGATTTGCTCTAAGAACAGACAATATTTCTTTAATTTGTGTATACAGCACGAAAAAATATAGATATATTAAAAATATAATTGTACAAAAAATGTAATAGCGTGTTTTATTATAATTTTTAATATTTACATCATATTTTACATTGTGTACAAATTAAAATTATATTTTTTTTTTCGAGACGAAAATCCTATTTGATGATTGTGAAGACAACTAAAAATCTAAATTAAAAAACAATTCGAAGCACCCGAACTAATTTTTTCTAATAACATAGCATTCATTACATTATTAAACAATTTCTTTGATAAATATTAATATCAAATATGATTTTATTATCTTTAAATCAATATCTAAATAGCTAAAATGAGTTGTAAACTATTTTAAAAATGCCATTGCCCTATTCATATTCTTTGAATTATAGTAAAATAACAACAATTTTAAAAAGATAAATTATCATTATGTTTTTGAACATTAAGTTTTATTAATATTTGAACTTTGAACAATTTCAAAAAATTAATATGGCCTTACACTGAACTTTTATATACCTATTTAAATCTTATATTAGAAACTACCCTCGATGTTGAAAATTTAAGAATTTTTACGATTTTAAAATATGATGAGAAACAAAAAAATAAATAAATATAAAAAACTATTATCATTGTATAACTTATGTATTCATTTTTTTGCCAAGAACCTAAAATATAATTAAATACGACTTATACAAGAGAGTTTAAGATATAATACAATTTATTGTAACAAACATAGAAAAAAATTATGAATAAATAATAAATACAAACCTGAGTTATAAAATATGGTATGCCGGTGTTAATTTTCAAGAAACTTTCAACAGCCAATGAGCAATGAGCAAACCAAGTAGATAAAAACATTAAATAGCCAATTTTAAATTGTGCTTTATCATTCTAAAAACAATATCAATTGAATATTCTTTTTAAAATATTGTAACTGTTACAGTCATATAAAATACATACTGTTTGGATAGAACTAACTATCTGTTGCAGTAATGTAGGTGGGTCATTATCACTGGATGACAACTTGACATTCAGCAGCTTTTCCTTACCCTCTGGATTATCAATAAGAGCATGTGACAGCACTACTGCTGAAAACCAGCTGTTCAGCGGTTCCTTGTTAAACAAACCTCGACAAAGAAGATTGCTGATGCAAGTTTCAGTTACTGTGTAATACATACAAATAAAGAGAGAGAGAGAGAATAAAGTAAGAATTAAATAATCAAAATAGTAACAACTAGCAAAATATTATACATTGTTATAATACCTTCTTTTTCCAATGGTAATAGTTTTTGTACAATTTTCATTTTTCCAAAATCATTTCTATATAAAAAACACTGGAAAACGTATAACACCGCACAACGCATATCAAATGGCTGCTTGTCACTTAACATTGTACATAACAATAATAACAGAATATCTCTAAAAGTAAATACATAATAATGAAATTACTTTTGTATCCATCAAAAATTTATTAATTAGCACAGTTATATGAATATACTTTGAAGGATTTTCATAGGACTTTACTGATTCAAGAAATGATTGATTATCATTGTGTCCTCGTATAAGTTCCGCTACAGTATATATGGCCTCAGTTAATGGATTACGGGGCACACCATTGGTAATCAACAAGTCACATATTGATTTTAGAATTCCAGATGTGTACATGGCTTGTTGGCATGAAGAAGTAGCTTGAGCTGGGTTAGTTGGAGATACTAGTGTACGTATAATTTGAAGAACTGAATGCACATTATTTATTCTCTGGATAGGCCATTCGTCAACAGAGGATATTTGTAAAAGGGGCAATATTCGCGATATGAAATTACCTAAATAAATAAAATTATGAATTACTAACAAGTTATACTATAATTGTAGTTGGAGAACATACCTTCTTTGAAGAAATTTTGCGTTGAAATGTTGTTTCTTAATAAAGTTAACATTAAATTTAGACAATCTTGAACAACAATTCCTCCATCTGCATTGCCTTCTTCTTGTATAACATCAAATAATCGATCAAAAGCATTTTCAAAAGCTAATATCTTTTGAATATTTGCATTGCTTTTTGTCAATAATGTTAGCAAAAGAACAGACTAAAAAAAATTGTTATAGGTACGCAATTAATTACTTATTATTACAATTTAAAAATATACAATTATTAATAATAATTTTTATTTATCTATAAACATTATTTGAATATCATAAGTATAAATTGTATATTAAAATATCATACTTAAAGACACTTTAGAATATATAATGATATGCATCTGAACCATAAAAGTAATGTACCTTAATAGTCTATTTATGTGATTATAGTTATAAGTACCCTTGATCCTTGTAATATTGAAATAGCTTTTATATTTACTTATACATTAAAAATATTAAAAACAAGTAAGCATAAAAAAAGTAAAATATCATTAAATTGAATTTATAAAGAACTACTATAAATTTCACATCTATCTTTTTAGCAGCCTTTTAATTTATAATATTAGTAATATACTTTTATTTTTTAGTTAACAAAAGTGTATATTATTTATACAAATAAAAAGATTATTGCTAGTTTTAAACCGTTTAAATAAGCTTGTCATAATATAATTTTGCAAAATAAAAAATAGCCAAACGATTGTTTATTTATTTGTTAAAAATAAGGGGTCTGTAATAAAAAATAAATATAGTAGTACTAATAGAACTCACATTATTTCGGATAACTTCTCGGCTGTCACTCAACATGTCAATTAGTTTGGAAACTCCCATTGGACTAACCAAAATCATTTCTTGCACATCCTTAGCTCTATTATTAACAAGATTTAATTTTACAAATTTAATAATGACATAATAAAATATAATAATTCAAAAAGTTTAAATAGTTATTTTTTTGTAATATTGCAGTTACTATTAAACTTTGTGTATATTAAGTAAAATATCAAATTAGTATTATTTTTGTCAAAGGCTTCTTTTTGTTTGTTTAATTTAATTATATGTCTTATAAGTTTTTTTTAATAAAACTGACTTAATTTTCAGAAACGGGATCGGTTTTTAAAAATATTATGTATTAAAACAAATATGGTTTTATTATTATTATTATTATTATAAAGCATTAATAGTTTTAATAGCTGGTAACAAACAAATCTTGTAAGATTTAATCCATTCGTCAAATTGGTTAACTAAACTATAAACGCTTATCATTAAAAAAATATATTATTTCAATATTTTATATTTATCCATAAACATTTTTATAAAAAGTATTTTATTTCAGATAATAAAATCAAATAATTTATGTTATTAAATTTTGATAAGAAAATAAAACTTTAACAATATGTTTAATAAAAATAAACTTATAAATATTTCAAATATTCAAGAACCTTTCCTTTTTATTATCAGATAATTTTAGTACGCAAATCAAATTAAATAGTAATATATAATATAAAGGTAGTTCCTCATAGTTCTTAGAACTAAAATACTAAGTACCTAGTCAAATTAATATTGTTTATTATATTTTTTTTTGGATAAGAATAACTTGTTCCATTAACAGAATTTTAGTTATATATTTTAAATAATTTCACTAACATTTTTATGTTTTAAGGATTCCAACTTCAGAATATTTGATAAATATATATATATATATATATATTTTAAAACACAGATTAACAAAACAAAAAGTAAAAATTTTAATTTAGTCATCTAAATAGTATTAAATATAAATCTAAGTTTAGTAAAATTTACTTGATTTATTTTAAAAGAATAGATTTAAATAGTTTCTAATTAAATTATCAATATTTATTGGTTATTAAATTTAATAATTGCTTGACTCTTACTCTACCTAAAAAAACTATTTAATAAAAGTAAGACTTATATTTTTAGTTTTTAACAAATAAAATTTAAAATAATGTATTTACAATATGCACATATATAAATAATTTAGAAGCATAAAATATTGTCACTTGTAACAATTAGAATATAATTATTTAAAATTAAATGTAGTTGTAACCACTGCATTTCTTTTGTTTTTATATTGACTCACTTATTTGTTAACAATAATAAGAGTAACTGAAGAGCTGGCCACCGCACATGAAAATCAAATTCCTCTAGATAATCCAAGATCAAACCAATATTTTCTTTTTTTTTTATGAATATTTCTGTAAAACGTTCACCCAATTTATGCGAATCTTTTGCAGTTACATCAGGGATTTCTAAAAACAAAAAATAATTTTCTTTATTTATTAAATAATTAGGAAGAAAAAATAGAATTTTTATACTTATTATTTTATAAGATAATAAGAAATCATAATAAAATGTTATGTACTAAGAAATTTCACTCAATAAAATGTTAATAAGTATACATCATTTTAGTTTCTGAACAAAAAATTAGGTATTTAACTTGATTAGTTTTACTCCCTTTTTTTGACACATCACATATTTGAGCAAAACAAGATTCAATCCAACTCTGAGTATGGTTTCAAGTTGTTTGGTTGTTAATACGGATTACAAAAATATAATTCAAATTCCTTTATAAATTCAAAAAATTGAAAAACAATAACATTTTTTTATAAGTGTTTGAAGTTCAAATTATAAGAAAATATATATATTTTTTGTGTGTATTAATTTATTATCAAATTTTATTTAACAAATACTTTATAGTTACCCATTCGGTAATCAGGTACACATTAGGCCAACAAATTATCAAGAAACTCTCATAGATGGGCCACTCAAAATATGGGCCAATTATGAATGTTTAGTTATAAATTTATTTTTTATAATAATAATAAATTAGTAGAAAATATAATTGAATCAAATTATTAAACTTTACAGTAGCTATAGCTATAATCAAACATTATAAATCCTAAAACCCTACAATGATTTGGTAATAGTTATCAAATTATTTTAATTAAATTAAGGTTATAATTCACAGGTATATTAGCCAAGTTAACAATTTTCGAAAAACAAACTCATTACTGTGGTTAAATTAAAAATACATAAATAGGACAACTAAAATTTCTAAAATTTGGTAAAAATATAAGCATAAAGAAATAAAAGAATTAAATATCATAACATAAAATAAATATTATGATTTATCTAAGACACAAATAGAATACAATACATGTTTTATTTGATGATTTCAATATAGATTGTATTTACTTAAATAATAAATCTATTGAATAGGTAACCTACCAATAATTATATATTGTATAAATATTTAATATAATAAAATTTAAAATAAATATGATTTCAATTATCACTTTTAAATTACTTAGATAACTGTTTATGGATACTAAAATTTTTGGTTCAAGCAGGAAAAAATATAGCTACCAAGAGCTACAAACGGTCAAAACAAAAATAATCAGAAAGAATTATAACACCTAAATGATATAACAAGGTGAATAGTTATGTAAACACTATACTCATATGTGTTGTATTTGTCTTACTAACATACAACAGTAGATTTGTGTTTAGCAGTTACAATAGCATGTATTAACCTTAAATAAAGGAGTGAATTGACCTATTATCAAACTTAGAGGTAAGAAGATATCTGTAATCTTATAAAGGCTTTTAAGATATTATAATTTCAAAGCAAATAATGTATAAGTAAAATATTACAATTTAAAAATTTTCATAACTCTCTATAAATTAAAATACCTATCGTAAATACCCATGTGAAAACATAAATAATGCTCTTACTCTGAAATTTGATAATAGATTAATTCAATTTATAAATAAAGGTTAATACACTAAATTTGAACTGCTGAATATAAATTTGGTATGTTGTACGTCGTACAATTTTAAAACAGAGACAACATAGTATGTGGGTGTGGCATTCTATTAATAGAGAAGTAATAACTAATGACTTTTAACATAAATTTGATGTTTTACCTTCTTCTTCGTAAATCTCATTATGCATAATGAGTTTTAATGTGTCCAAAGCATAGCTAGCTATTTCAGTATCGGCGCGGTCTTGCTGTAACACTTGACACAGGGCATCCATTCCTTTTGCACCCACTTCAATGCGGTATTTCCGTGATAGGGCTTTAAGTGCCCTACATGCATCACGTCTGTCTGCTAGCAATGTAGAATGTTGAACTCGATCCACCAAACGTTCAACCTAAGGACAAGGCAAAATGTAACCGGCTAAAGCAAATAACAGCAAACAAATAAAATCACACACACAAATATTATATACATTATATTAATTATAAATATTACATAATATTTAAATAGCATAGAATATACAAGTAATGTGTGTGTGTGTATCTGTTAATTGCAATATAATAGTCTATAAACAGCATACAATATCAGCACCGGACGGTTGGACTTCGACGTCGGGTGTACCGAGCACAGTTTTTAAGCCACTTTTAAAGTATTCCATCGTCCTAGGTATTTGTTAAATTAAAAAAGAAAAAAAACAGTACCAAAACATTTTTCCACTCGATATTTAACGTACAAACGGATGTCAATGGAGAGCAGTGGAAACTAGTAATTGAAAAAATATATAAAACAATTAAAACATAAATAATATTATAATAATGATAATAATAATTTATAAGTAATAAATTAATATTATAGTTGTTTTCATTTACACAGAATAGATATCGACGACGGACACGACGGCGTAGATAATAGATTCTCTTTTCTTATCACGGCCACGTGCTAACAAAAACGTCAACTTACTCAACTATACTCACATCGTTCACAAAGCAGTAATGAAATTAATTTGTATTATCAAATCGAAATAATGATAATGTTATCTTGAGAAACAGTGACAGTCTTGAACTCCCGAATAATAATGTATTGTGATAATAATAATTAACAACAATAATACTTGAATTTTGGATTTTCATTATTTTCAAACGTAACTTCGACCGGGATTATTAAAATATTGTATTGTATCTGGGCTAACGGAATTCTTGAACGTCCGCAATCGATTGCGTTTGTCGGACCAGTGCAATAATGGATAAGACTATGGAGAGGAAATTTTTAAAGACCACTGTGGCCGGAATTTTAATGGAAATCGGATTTCAAGCTGCAGAACCAGACGCATTAGAGACTCTTGTCGAAATGCTTTATAGTAGTTAGTAAATTTTAAAGATACTTGTTATATTTATGTTTGAAATAATAGATATCTATCAAGTGGGTAAAAATAATTAAAGATTTCTTATGCAAAATGTGTCTGAAAGTCGTGATCTACTATAAAACACATCTATTCATTTTTATTAAAATTGTGTCAGAATATATTGACTAAGAAAATCCATAACCTATAAATCCATTATTGCATTTGGGTTTGATTAATTGTTGAATTTTAGAATGGGTAGTTAAGTACACAGTATTTAATATTTATATAATATTATCATATTTAGTGATTGAAATTTTATGACTCGAATAATCATAGAATCTAATAAATGAAATTATGAAATGATTTAGCAATTTAAGTCATAAAAACTTATTATTAATTTCAAATTAGCTGTTATTGCGATAAGTATTGCTTGTAAACATCACTTAAAATTATAAATAGTATATTAAAATGCATATATATAATCATTCATTATCTTTTATCTAAAAATACAAATTTTCTTTTTTAATTTTGTGTTCATAATATACCTAGATAGTATAATTAAGTAAATAATTAAAGTAATTTTAGAAATATATTTTAAGATTAATTTTTAATATATTGAGTTTTCTATTGTAAAGTTTTTTTTTTTAAACAACGGAAATTATTGAATGTTAAACAGTTTCAATTAATATTTATATGTTATAGATTTATTAAACAGAATCTATTTTCCATGAGATAGAAAAATGTTTAAGTAAAGAATGGTTAGCCACACTTGAATTGAATTAAATTTATAGATGAAAAAAAAAATAAAAGAGCTACTGATCCAAATGAAAATCTTGTGCATTTCCAATGGTCATTTTTGTTAAAAACTATACATTTTGAAAGTTTCATTTATAATTTATGTAATATATTTAAATATTTTTATTCAATTTTAGTCTTATCCCAGATGGGAAATAGCAGTCGTCGTTATGCGGAAATAGCTGGCCGTCTTGAGCCTCTTGGGGCCGATGTTATGATGGGCTTAATTGACATGGGTATGTTCAAAAATGCGTCTAGCCTGTTAGCTTATGCCAAAAGGTCAAATCGAGCTGTTCTCCCTAGCCCTATACCATCTGTACAGCCTCGCCAAACAAGTAACCTACAAGCAGGGACTAGACTGCCACATCCGTCATACATGCCAAATTATATGCCGGCTTTTCCAGATCCCCATGCATACATAAGAACACCAGTAAGAACACTAATTCCATATCAATATACATCACTATTAATCATTTTTGTAATACATTATTTCTTTACAGACACACAAACAACCAGTTACTGAATATGAAGCAATCCGTGAAAAATCTGCAATTCAAAAACATGAACTTGAAAAATCTTTAATTAAATTTTTAATAAAAACTGGCCCTACTGAAAGTTTATTTTTGAACCAAGAAAATGATTGCTTTGCATGTAAGTATCAATAATATTTTATTATATTGCTATATTTTTATAATAGATATTTTTACTGTAAATCCCTTCAATAAGCCATATTACTTAAAGTACTTAATCATGTTATTATGGCATTTATTTAAAAAAAAATTTTACTATTGCACTCTTTTGATTTAATCACCAATAATATAATGATTTAGTTTTCATAATAGTGTTCATTATTCAATCACCAGAATTTAATTTTATCCCAAAATCAAATTACTCTAATTGCAATCCTGAAAAAAAAACAAATTACTGAGCTTTCAATAATAAATGTTTTGTTACTAGTGATAGCCAACAAGCCACAACAACCTGCATACTTTTCAGCATTGTTGCCTCAAGATCAAGTATTTGATGAAGATCCTGATGAAACTGAAATACCAGCACCTAGTAAAAAAATTAAGTTCAAAAAAGAAATTCAAATCAAAGAAGATTTTGATGAAAATGAAGAACAAGAAAATGAAAACGAAGAAGAAGAAGAAGTAAACAATGTTGATGAAACTGAATCAAAACCAGAAGAGCCCATTGACAACCCTTTCTTGAGACCTGTTAAGTATCCAGCTGCTCCTTAAAAATTTTCCGCTGATCATATTGCAAATACATTAGAAAATAATTTTGATATTAAAAATATATTTTTTAAATCAAATATGTGATCAACTCCAGATCATTATACATTCTATTACATATCATTGTTATTTTAAGTAAAATATTTTGTTTTACAGTTATAATCAATGCCTTGTAAATTGTTATTCTATTTTATATCAAATGGCAAGGCTGGTTTATGAGTTAAGAATTAAAGTTAAGTTACTTTAAAGTAATTTACCTAATAAATTACTTTTTTCCCACAAAATAATTTCATAATTTTAAATTGTAAAATATAAAGTATTTATTTATTTTTTTATTTATTATATTTTTATAAATTGCATGTGTAATACTCCACTCTTTTGTGCATGTAGTGCCAAACTGACACAAACTAGTTTTTAATTCTACCTTCTATATATGTATCTTTTTTCCATTCTGTAAAATAGGTCTAAATTTAGTAGGTAATAACTAATAAGTAAAGCCATATAGATTTGTCAAATCCAAGAAAAATGTTTGTTGAAACTTGAAATGTTACATCATAACATTTACATTTTATTTACAAATATACAATAATGGTTATTGTCTGTACTGAACAAACTGAAAATAATATTAAAGTTTATAATGTACATGCTATGGATATACAAAAGCAATGACGTACCAGAGTTGAAGCTTAGGTAATTCGTTTATTGTAATAAAAAGATTTTAATAATAATGTATATATATACTATATTAAGTAGAAAAATGTAGATTAAAAGTTGTGGATGCATCGGTAGTCAAATGGTAGTTTGCCTCAGGTCTGAAAATTGTTCAGCACATTACTGCCAAAAAATCAGATATAATATTATGAATTTATTAAAAATCAAAATCCTAATTGTTTTTTTTTTTTTTTTGAGAACGAGGAGAAATTTTGTATATTTTTATATCTTAGGGATTTGTAAAAACAGTTAATACAGAACTACTGAATTAGTGTAGGGGAGAGTATTAGAGGGCTACTATACCTACTTAGTTACATCAATATGATATATATTATAGACTATATTTAGTAAGTAGGTTTATATAATCCAAATAAAACCTTAAAACAATACATGTAAACTATACCTTTTTAAAAACAGTTAAAAAATTTGTGTGAGATAAATGTATTGTAATTATTTAATTGTACTAACTAATCAATTAAAAATAATTTCTTTTCTAATTATTGTACTTTTTGGCACAACGTATCATCATGAATTTTTTTTTCAAATTGTGAACTAATAGGATCTTACATAAACATGTTTGGTGGGATTTATTATCCTCTTGGAAATAAGTAAAGAGTGGATACCATTTCAGTGTATATATAGTATGAGTACTATGAGTAGAATGAGTCATCGTAAAATTGAATTGAATTTGAATTCATTGATAATATATCACTTGTATCAGTTTATTTCATTAAGTTGTGATTAAGTTAAGCATATTTGTTCATTGCTATTGAAGGTGGTAAATGGGTTATTAATTTTAATAATTAATATTAATATTATGATAATATGTTGATTGTTGATTAGTTCGTCCTCACTCTTAATTATTTTTATAGTAATTATATTGACAAATGGTTTTGTGATAACATTGATGGTGGTAACCACAGATATATATAATTATAGTAATAAATAATAATACATTATTCTATGCGGTAACATCATAGAATTGAAATTTATTCTGTGGTAACATTATTAAAGATACCGCTGTAAGGTTATCAAGCCTACTGCAATCTCTTTGACCCCTGTTAAGAGCGTTAAAACTATAGAGTAATATTACTCTATGGTGGAAACGTGAATGTTCTGAGATAATACGAGACACGAGAATACGAGATAGTGTGATCTTGTTTTGTTTACACGGGCGGCCGTATCCGAATAGTAGTTTCGTTTTAATAGGTATACTAACAAATAATAATAATATTATAAATTGTGGGTGGCGTAGGTATCAATATTGTTATTATTCGCATCATTTATTCGAGTTTAGAAATATTTTGTTTTAATTTGCGTGATGATATGATAGGGGCATTTATTTTGACTTTGACAAGTTTATCATTAAAACCGTTTTGCGTTAATTTCGTTTTTGTTGTGTCATTTATGATTTTATCGAAACACGTAAGTAGGACATAATGAAACATGGACTATCATCGTCGTTCGTTCAAGATTATTGAACGGTAGTCCTAGTACTCATTCCATTTCGTTGTGTGGGCCATACTGGTTATATAAAAATATCATATTTACTCGAACCGAAACATATATAAGTAGTAATTATGGTTAAGAACGAAGAAATGCATTACATCGATTCGGATGACCAAGAAGAAAGCGTAGGTGGAAAGAAAATATCGGACAACAAGTGAGTTATATTAAATTATAATATTATTTCGGTTTTTTACTCAGTTTTTCATGTAGTGTATAATATTAATATAGGGAATGATAATTTAGTGTGATAAGTTTATAAAAATAAAATAGGTAAAATAGTTTTTCTAGGTTTATTTTATGTTTATTCAATAATTTGTCATTTGTTGTAAAATTATAGTTGTTTTTTATAAATGAATCTCCTATAAATATTCTTTTTTATATTTCTTTTCGTTCAACTAACTTATTTTTACAAAATGTCTATCCCTGTAACTGTACCATTTATATATAAATTATTAAATTTTAAACCATTGGATTCATGCTATAATAAATAATAATAATAATAATTAAATCAAGACATTTTATGGAAAGAAAAACAAATATATAAATATGTTTACCATGAGATTGCTAAGAATAATATTGACAACTAACATAGTAAATGTCATTTATCAGTAATTTAAAATGACTTGAAGGCCTCTAATTTATATTGACATCAACTGACCTAAATGGACAAGGAATAAAGAGTAATATGAATCAATATGAATGATATATTGTTTTATTGTTTTCTCGTTGATAACAATATTTGATTATCACTATTCATTATACATGTCAATAACAAGGATGTTATCTTATATATTTTAATTATAATTGTTGAAATAAATATAAATTTATTAAATATTTTTTATTTATTTATGATTCCCTATATATAAGTATTTTTTTTTTACATGCATTAAATTCTAATCTTGTATATATTTTATTATTGAAATTATAATTATTTAATTATCTCTAGGTATTTGAGAAAATTTTTAAAGAATTTAAAAATCAATCAATTAAAATATTTCTTTTAATTATATTCATAACTTCATAAATCATAAGTTTGAAATATAACAGTCAACAAAGTTAACACTGACAAGATTTTAAATTACGTTTTTACCTACACCCAGTGGTGTGGCGAACTAAAGATTTTCCAGTGGCAAGTTACAAATACCTCATGTATCCACCCACCATTATTATTATAGAAAGTAGGGGGGGCTTCAAAAATATCCTGTAAAGCATCTTTTAAATTTTTAAGTAATTAATGCATAAATGCATTATAATATAATATAGCTTATTATATTATTTCAGATCATTATTGACTACCTATTTAGTATATCATATCACATTTTCAACTAGGGACCCAACGACCCCTCCCCCCATTCAAAAAAATCTCAAAGGCAATTGCAATAGACTACACTAGACCTACTCTATACAAATTAAGAAGATACTCGGGTATAGATAACAATCTGTACGGGTAAGGGATAAACATTATCTGACCAACAAAAACATAAGCTTATTTTTGTACAATATTACATTCTTAATCTAAATAGTGTATAATTATAGTTAATTATAAATTTTAGATTATTTTACTAATTAAATAAATTCATTATGTTTAATATAGGTATATATCTATTTATAATTTACTTAATTTTAAACTTGTATAAAGTAATTCTTGTACAGAGAAGTTTTTTCAGTGTGATATTAACAAGATACCTACTGTTATTTGATTTAGTCATGATGATGTAGGATGTACATAATACTGTATAACGGCAAAGTGTTGAAACCAGGATTATTTAAAAATTGTTACTATACGTATATTTGTTTCTTTGGACTCTATGCCAAAGATTCCTTACATTTTTTTACCTGACAGCAAATTTGGCCCTTTTATAGATTTTCACAACACATACATAGAAATAAATATATTTCTATATTTTTATTAAATATGCATTATAAGGTAACATTTATCTGGACAATTACAATAAACGTAAATTACTAATAATCAAAATCTCCAAAATACTGTAAAATTATATTCTGAAATATATTTAACACACATAAAAAGGCAATACACCTTAAGAATTATACAGCAGTTGGCAATTCCTACTCTAAGCAGTGTAAATGGTGGAAGTAAAGATTATTTTTACTTTATGAAAAATACTATTGATCAGTGTTTAAAATGCTTAATCGGTTTAATCTAGAAGAAAGTATAATTTTTATTTAACAAATTTTAGGTATTTGTGTTATGTTTAATGACATCAAAGGCAAAAGAAAATTTCAACATATTCACATATTACTGCCACTTTCGTTTATAACAATAGTATAGCTTCATATGGAACCTCACTTCCATTTTAATTTAATTAAAGATGATATTCTTTGTTGAAAATTTTAGATTTGCAAGTAATAAATATTATATTTCAGTTATAATAAGCAACTAATAATAGTGTCTATGAACTTATGATTTATAAAAAACAAGTGTTCCTCAATTTTAGGTAACCTAGTTTATTGTCTTACTTTATAAATATTTGTAGCCAAACAAAAATTATCAGTATCCAACGGATCTGGTGGTATCACATTTTTTATATACCATTGTAATATATCAGCTCGTATATCAGGGGCGGAGGAGAGACTCGCGAGCCACCCAATATATTAATAATTATGAAAGAGCTGAAATGGAAAAAAGGTCATTATTTTATTAATCATTATATTATATAATTGTGATATATATATATAATATGATTAAAGTAAATACGATAAGATATCGAGATTTACGAGCCGCAGTTTGGCCACCTCTGTAATATATAATATATCTAAGTCAGCTCAAACAGAAATATGAACTATAAGAAAAAACAGAAATATTTTTTTAATACATTTCAGTTTGTTTAAATATTTATAAATATAAAATTATGAGTGCTTGTTATGATTTATTTTTTTCCATAATGACAAAATATTAAAAAGAATGTCAGCACAAAATATCTTGTCTTTATCTACACATTATATCAAAACTGATTTACACATTTATCATTTTTAAATTGAATTATTAAATTAGGTAAATTAAAAAATGTAGTAAGAAAAGATTAATTTTGTGTCATTCATTTACATTTTTCAATATTTAAATTATTAGTATTTATGTATTGTTTATTTTAACAATTTAACTAGTATTGGTAACTTATAAAAACTATGGATAAAAAAAAAATTGTTATATCTTGTATTTTTTAATTTAAAAAATTTAAAGTTTGCTTATAAAATGAGAGGCCAAAGATAATTGTATGTTAACTTATGGTAGTTGTATAGTGGTGTAGCATTTGGTTATAAAAAATATTATTTAACATCTTTTTAATAATTTTTACCATAGAAAAATATTAATTTATATAATTATATTTAGTTTTACTTTTATTATTAAATTTAATAGAACTATTTTTATTTTATTCTATATGTTCAATTATTTGGCAATGAATTTTGGTTAGGTATTAAACAAAAACTTATTTATCATACATTTTTATCTTAACACATTTGTGAAAGTAATGTAAAAATCGACATCTATTCATATTATTATATCCACTGTCTGATATCTTTTAAATAGAATTTTCCAATTTTCTACTATCATCCACAAAGGTACATTGGTGTAAATACAGGGAAAGGCATTAAATAAAATGGATGTGAATAATTTAATATATAATTTGTAATTTTAATATTCATTTGAGGGTAGTGAACTAATGAAAACATTTTTCAGGGTTTTATAGTACCAGAAAAGCCTTGTAAGAGTTCAGTATAAATTGTATCTGATCTCCCCCACTAATCTTAAATACTATTTGCGTCTATCAACATCCACAATTTCTATATTATAGTATTTTTTATCAAAAATTCGTAAATTAATTAAATTAAAGTATATTTACTATTTTTTTTATTATTATAGTAATATAAATTACTAATTAAGATTATAAAAAAAATTTTCTTATGTAAATATAAATTTAATAGTTATGAATACATTTTTTTGTATTTTAAATTCTGTAGCGTATTATAATTTATGTTGATTTGACAGTCAAGAATTATTACATTTATATTCTGTTTGTCGCTGAAAGTGATTTAAGTAACAATTTACATTCCAAACAGTTCAGAATGCTATTTGATATTTGATGTCGGTCAAGGGTCGAAGTCAAACAGATTTGTCGTCATCTCGTACAGTACACATTAAGTAAATATATACTACATATTTACTGCACTTTAATCTTATGTCAATGTGTGTTTTTTTTACGTCCACAAAAGATCCATTGTTCTTTTCATTTGGTTTGTTCGTGTCCGTTTGGCAACCCGGCCAAAATCCTGGAGACGCTCTTGCTGGAACGACTATTAATAAACACTATACATTTGACAGTCGCGCGTCTCCGTTCATTCGGTTTACACGCAAAACTGCGAGTCACAGTGTCGCATAGTTGAGTGCTATATTATTCTATCATATCGTTATAATACGCATCGTATATACTAATTTGATTTTTATTGTCATGTTATTATTTCATATTTGACTCTTTAAAACTTATTTTTTAAGATTATTATACGGCTTGCACGTAACAGATAAAACACTCTTAAAAAAAATAAAACTACTCCAACGGCGTAAATATTTGCTCAGCAGTGTCGCGTCTTAATAATAATGTTAATGTATACATGTATTATATCGAGTCGACTGCTTGCATTATTATAATACCGACCATAGTACTACTGCCTACGTCGTTGTCGGCTTTCATTTGCTATAACTACGACTCTTCGTGCAACAGCACGCGTGGTCCAAAACCGTGTCGCGATCTATAAATTGTGCCCTCCTCGATTACGTAATATTATTATTGTTTTTGAATTGACGTCGTCATCGTTTCCGTTTGCATATAACATACTTCATATTAATGTAATAATATTAAAACGATCGAAAATTTGTTCACACGCGTGGTGCATTCGACTCAGATAGTTGGTCAACCAATTAAAGTTCGTCGGCGGGAAGAAATGATCAGAAACCCGTAATGAACTGAGTTGAATAATCAGCATATGATCCAATAAGTAATAACGGTTATAATCTTAATAGTTCATTATCGCACCGATCGCGTTATTACACTCGCTATGTCGTTTGCACACAATCGCGTCAAGAGGCGATCCGTGTCACCATCGTTTTCGTGGCAATTTAGCACTATTGACTGCAGACACGGATCAGTCCCGGTTCGTGACAGGACGAGGAGACCGCAACGGTGTTCCAGCGTCGTGGACGCAACAGCTTCGGTTGTTCCCGGGCAGTTGTTGGCGGCCCCGGACTGCGCAACGGCATTGTTGATCTATCGGAAAATGTGCGCGTGCCACTTGCTGGATTGCCCGAAGTAAGCGTGTAATTGTTTAAGACGAAAGTCCACACCTAGCCCACTTGCATCAGTTTTGCGCACTATACTATATATACAGTGCAATACAATACTGTAGGGCCGGTCACCGGTGGCATGTATTTTATACACTCGTATAATAAGAAGTATTATCACCATTGCAGGTGGGGACCTAAGGTTTCTCCGTCGGTCGTGTATAATAATCGTAAACGCCAAAGCTCGGGTACAGCCTACGTTGTCTTGTATAATATATGTACATGACATGCAGTCCTAATGGCCATGATCGTTTATTATTCGTTTCTTCTTTTAAATTGATACCTATACGTCTATACCTTATTAATGTTTTATTATTTTTTTTTTATTCCTATTCCTATTTTATTTCTAAATATACCTACTTACTGTACTCGATTCGTTAGAATTTTATGGTCATTTTTTTTCTCTATAAAAATACTGTAGTTATCAGACGATCTACAATTTATGAACTTGTTTAGATATACCTTTAAATTCAAACGATGTGGTAGAAATTTCATCAACTTCAAGTATGTGATTTATATTATACCAAATATACACTATTATATAACACGTATACAAGATGAGCTATAAGTATAAACTTGGTCTTCCGCTTAATTATTTCATTATGTTTTAAGACTAATACATAAATGTTTATATTCACAGTAAATTTTCGTTTTACCTTGTATGCCTTAAGAAATTAAACAATTTACTATTCTTCAATAGTTTAAAAAACAAAATACGAGTACCTACCTACTATATAATATACATGTTTGTGATATTCTAAAAGAAAAATTTGTAGACATTTTAACTATAGTTAATACCTAGAACTGTGTCGTAATAATTGGGCACCCAGAGCAAAATTAAAATTATTCCCCCTCCTCCATTAGCTAACCTAACTTTTTGGCGCTCTTTTAAAATTTGAGCCCTGGGCACAGGCCCCTTGCCCTCTCTCCAACTACGACACGACTGTTGATATTTATCGTTGTGTACTCATTATATATTTATTTAGCAAACATTGATGGGCTTTGTTCATCAAATGAGGTAATATAGCTGTCATATATATTTGAAGATAACATTTTACGCGATTATGACGTTACCTATAGGTAAAACTTAAAATAAATTAAGTAAGGTACAAAATACTAAAATAATGTTAAAAATTTAAAGCCGGTATAATTATTTGATTGAAGAATCTGTACATAAACACAATAATAATATGCGATTTAAGAATAAGTAGTAGTTTTTTATAATTGTTTACTGTGTAATAAATTGTAACGTAATGTCATATTGTTACCAATGTATTAATAAATACAAGAACAATTTGTTTAAATTTTATTTGCTATTAACACATACAAAATACTATAAAATCACATTCCCGTATAGCTTTGGAAACATACATAGGTAGTAGGTACGTATTTTTTTACATTTACTATAAGGCATTATTTCTTTCTATTATTTAATATACTGCCCTCATAATATATAATTATTAGACTGCTTATATATATATATTATATTATTAGTTTTTAACAAGTAGTAGTAGTAGCTATTTTATATAGCTCTATACATGATTTTGTTTTATCATGGTTATTTCCATATTCAGCTTTTTTAAATCAGTGAAACTTTTATCAGTACTTTGTGTAGACTATGCATATGTTTTATTTTTAAGCCAGAAGAGTTGATTCAAGTAAAAAAAGTTTCCACACTATAACGATGTATACATAAACATAATTATATTATACACATTATGCATTTTATTTTAATTGTAAATAATTTTTAATTTTCAAAAATTTTTATTTAAATAATTAATTACACAATATTTTCCCACATTATTTTATGTCGGCAACGAATTTAAACAAAAAAAATTAATAACCAGTGTTTGGTTAAAAGAATGTAGTAGTATAAAAAAATCACTGGAGATTGAACAGTGAGCAAGTGAACACTTGTCATGATTGTGACTAGACTGACTAGACTAATAAATTGTATGCATTTTGAAATCCGTAACAGATGCTCACTTTATTATATATAATACTAATAAATTCTATAATTTTTATTTGTTGTTAATAATATTTTGTTGTATTTAATACAATTTTTCCCTTCAAACAAAATATGCGTATTATGCTGTTAAAAAATAAAAACAATTATATTTGTAATTAAACTGTTCGTAATTTTTATTATTTAGATATTTACTAGAAATTAAATACAGTAAAACAAATACGGGTATTATAATATCAAAGACGATATTTTATATACTATGTGGTGTCGTTGTATTAATTTTAATGTTTTAAGTTACATTTTATTTAAACAGAGATAAAACTTAAATTATTTAACACAAATAAAGCTACAGTTGAACAAAAAAAACAATACTAGTATTTAATTTAATAAAAAAGATGTGTATGTTTATTTATTTATTTTAACCATTCTATATGTTTAGTATCTATAAGTTATAACCAAAAAGAAAACTCATCAGTTTATTCTAAAATTAATGGTGGTCGGGTGCATGAAATAATAAAGGTTGAGAAACACTGGTTTAGCAGTATATGTATATAATTTTTTAATTAAAAGTATAACATAGTATATTAATATTATTATTATAATAGGCCTATATTCTTAACTACATTCTTATTTATACAATAATTAATATACATTTTTTTTTTATAGCATCATTAGTTTATATTATTTTTTTATTATGAGTACGAATTTCTGCAGTATTGTTTCTTAAACGAAATATTTTGTTTTGTATTATGATTGAATATAATATAATTTTCCAATATTTTTAATATTTTTGTATTATTCCTAATAGGAGTAAAAGTTCAAGCCGGTCGTCGACGCCACCTCCGTCGTTCACGGAATGCCAGCAACGGCCTGACGGAGAACACGAGGAAGGGTCAGAAATGTTCGAAGAGCCTGTGGAGGAAATAGTAAGTACTCTACCACATGCCTATTTATATGTAGATGACGTTATCGCATGGTTGTTTTGACATTTTGCGTGTATAATGTAACATTAACCTAATTGGATTGATGGCTGTCTGTTATATAGCGAATACGCCTCTCAGTTATGTCATTGTACCCGAGGGAATAAAATGACATGTTATTAGTTAGTGCATATCATTTTCATAAGGGGCTTCATAAATTCAGTCTGACCAGACTAGTGCTGCAATTCGCATTAAGTTCTGTATACGTATGGGACATTGTTAAGTATTCCTTGAGTCTTATAATAATAATTGTCGAAATGGTTATTGTCAATGAATATAGTTAAATACAAATTCGCAATGGGGTTGTTTAAAAAACTTATATGGCCAAGTACAAGTCAACCTTTGAATTCTGTTCCGCCCCCATCTGTGTGTTCATCTAGTCGAAAGCGAAGTAGAAGGGATTCTGTATCATCGTCTAGTAGAAGACATAGGCGTAAAAAGGTCAGTTTTGTTTTATTTGATATATATTACTGATGTGTAATACTAAGCACCTAAATTATTTTTTTTTTTACACTTTTAAAGTTTTAACAAATGTTTTATACGACTGATGTTTATTTATTTTTCATAAAACATTATCTATATCATTTACTTTTTAAAGTGTTATGTTTTTTTAAAAAAATTTTGATGAAATACCTACTATTGCATTTAGTATTCTAAGTCAATAGTCATTTTTTAATATTCTGGAAATGCTAACATGAATTGCCTATTTAACAACTTAAAAGTTTCCCATTTTTACAATTGGTTAATTCTAAATACGAAAATGTGTATTAACATCTACAAATTAAATACTCAAGTCTGTCAAGTTATTAAAGATAAGATGTAATAAACAAATTTAGTTTGCCATAGATGCTGCATCAACAATGTATGAAATAATCATGTTATATATCTTGTACATTAATACATACAAATAAAATTAGTGATTTGGTTTCAAAATACTTAGAATATAATTAAATTAATATATATATAATATATGTGTATACAAAAATATATTAATATACTTGTTAATTTATATTTTATAAATGGTTAAAAATAGTTTCAATTTAAAAATGAATGTCTTCCAGATCTTAACAAGCTTTCCTCAAACAATTTTCATACAATTAGCTATACGTACAATATTTCCCGTGAAAATTTACCCATTGCGATATCTTCTGAAATAATGGAGTTATCATAATAATGTTTTTGTTTTAAAGACGTACAGGGACAAGAATTACAGGTATTTTATATTTTAATTTGATGTTTTGGTAAAAATGTTAAAAAAAATGTTATTTAGTTATTTTCAAAAAATCGAAGATAACCATTTTGTTGATATTTTCTATTCATTTTGAAAATTTATTTTCATTAATCTCGTGGTTTTTAATATTTTTTCTAGTTTCGAGAAAAATTGTAAATTATTTAATAGCATATAAATGTGTTATCAAGTATGTGGCTCACGAGCTCGTGCCCAAATAATAATACAAATATTTTCTCAAAACTAAAAAAAAATATTAAAAATTTAGAAGTTAATGAAAATAAAATGTTGAAACGTCAACATTTTCAGAAAAATAAACTACAAAATCTAGATATCAAAGATATCTTCGATTTTTTTGAAAACTATTAAATTAAAATATAAAATACTTATAGTCCTTGTCCCTGCGAGTCTTATAAAAAAACAATTGTTATATCTCCATTATTTCAGGGGATAGCGCAATAAGTAAATCCTCGTGAGACACTCTGTATGTGCCTGCTTCATACATTTTTCTTGACTGCTCCTAAAGTTGAACTATACTTTTAAAGTTTTAAAAAGTATTAAAGAATTTTGCTCATTTGCGCCACTATTGTTATTTAACAATACTTGCTGGACCTATGCTATATAATTATTAGGAATGAAGTAGCTTATTGGACAACTAATTTAATATTAGTTCAAATGAAATTACATATATTTTTTTTTTTTATTATTTTTTGATTAATTAGATATATTATTATATATATATATTTTTTTAATATATTAAACATTTAATTGGAATCTATTCCGTTAATCAAGAATTATTATTATATACAATAAATATTCAATGATCCATAAACTTGAATAAAGATTATAACTTTCATATTGATATCCATTACTCTATGAAGATTTAGGATATATATTGTACACGTTATATCTAAAATATTAGTGTGGCGGCGTAGTAACTCAAAGTTCTGTATAAAATATTATATAAATAGTTCAACGTATATTGTATATTATACAAAATAAACTTTTATATTCGAATTTAAGTCACGCGTGTTATAATATTAGTTTAAAATAAATCAACTTTTATAAAAAAGAGAAAGCTAGTTGTTATACTAAATTTTAATGTTACATTGACGGTGGATCTTAAATTTTGAAGGTTAATGCTTAAAATTAGAGTGGTATTAGGCATTAACTATTAAGGTGATAATTATAAAACATACTTCATTTTTATTGTTTCTTTTATACTACAAAAGTAGAAAAAACTTACACCCGCCCAATTGTTTTTCATGTACGCAATACTATGTACACTAATGTAGTGCATATCGGATGTTTCCAGGCGTTTATTTTAATTGTATAAAATAATTCATGGCGATTATATTATAATACTATTTATCTTGCTATTTATTTAAGATGAAGAATCAAAAATAATAGTATATTATTATTAATCATAGTATAGTATTCTTATAATAACATATTGCATGAATCAAGGGTGGTTCTGAATCAAAAATATTGGTTATATCAAATTATTCACCCTCACAACATATACACACACACTTGATACTCGTACCAGAACTAAAAATAAATTAGAAGTTGATACTTATTTATTAAACTTACAAATAATTTTGGAATAATTATAGTACTTTCTAATTATACGTTGATTAATTTATTTAGTTAATGACTATAGATTTAAAAATGTTTAAAATAAATGTATCAATTGTTCCAGAATGTTAGACAGTAGATTTGGTTGTTGTTAATGTTTTTTTTAATTCTTTAAAACAATATAGTATGTGTTGTTATCACTTAGAAATCATATGTTTTTAATTTGTCGTTCAAACTAATGTCTTGGTAGTCGTTAAAAATTTAAATTTTAAAATCATCAGACTAACAGTTTTAGCGTTAAAGTTGTTATTTTTATTTTGTATATGTAAAAAAGTAGCGAGTAACCGGTTTATATTATATACTGCTATAAAAGTGGTTTAAAATGTATAATCCATTGCCAATGCTGCTAGCACTCTCTTGCAATGTTTTTGTTGGTATTAAAATAGAATTTACGTAATTTTTATTTTTATTTTGCTTAAAAATAAATAAATTATTACATATTTATATTTCCGATAATAAATAACTAGTATTTTATGTTTATGATTTTTGTATTTTAATACAACTTGTATAATAATTGTAATAAAATTAATACATGATAACTGTGACGACTTTTCGTGTAATGAGTAGGTGAAAAAAATAATGCAGGTCTTAAATTCTTTAGGAGTATAAATTGCAAAATAACTATAATACTTTTGCAATTTTTTTCGTTATAAACGTTTATGAACCCCGGTTTCCGGTGTACACTATAGTTACCACTCCGGTATCGTAACAACATCATATAATATGATCCAGCGTGTACATTTCTTTTATCCAACACCCGTAAATAATGGCATAATCAAGTTGATTTTTCCAGTCGAAAAACTTTGTGTCTATTACGGGTGAAATCAATACTCATATCAAGCAATATATACATTACAAATAAAAAAATTATAATGTTACATCGAATAACGTTAGCGTTCAGATATATATATATATAATATAAGCCTGAGGGTGGTAATTTGTTTATAGATTCTTATACGTAGTACCTTACTCGTAGTATATACCTGTGAACAACCTACGTTCATGAATTTCGTATTACATAACTGCTCGTATTTGCAGTAGCCAAGTTAGGTTTGCCGAACCATTTCAGAATGGATGTCAAAACCCTTTAAAATATTTAGTAAAATTCAACGCCAAGTATAATTTATAACTACGATCACCTGGGGTCCATGTGTGACTCTTTTACCTAAAAAAAAAAATGATTTACCAACATCGTAACCTTACAATGATAAAGGAATGTAAAACCAATGTCGTTCATCTGTCATGAGTACTAGGTACATATTATTACTTATATAAACCCTGTGGTCAGTTACATAATGATTACTGTTTTCAATCAAAACCCAGCATTTCTCGTGAGTTAGTCGTTTATTTCTTATTCTTATACCAAACATTCTTGACTAGATAAAACCAATTGTGCAATTAGTTTAATATTTAGATTTTAGAATTATTTTAATATAAAACTAAGTGGATAGTTCATGTAAACACACACTAATACTATTAACCCTATATTATAGGTTGTAATTTCTTATCATTTTTTTAACCTAACCTCCACGATTAAAGATATACCTTTAATCATGCTAACCGCCGTGGTCCGTGAACGTATATATACTTTTTTACGTATATTTCATAATACTCATCGAATAACAAACAACTAGTTCGTTGTTTTTACATCTTTGTTGTATTTTTTTTTATAACTTTGTATAGTTTTCCGAAAGTTTTTCATTGGTGGCTATGAAAAGGAGACGAACGAAAACGTTACGATGAGTATACTACCGCTATTCGGAAGAAAAATTATTGAAAAGAAAAACAACAATAACAACGATAGCTAGAGTACCAGAGTCTGTGTAATAACAATAATATTGTAAAGAAAACTGACGTAATACCCCGTTGATGGGTCGTGGCGGACGGGTGCTCACATTATTATTGTTATTATTTCGTGATCGTTAATGTCTGTTCGGACCGAGCGCTTAATGGACCGCCGTCGTCATTCGTCGTTGTAGTAGACAAGCAAGTGCACTGTGCAGGTACCTATAATATTATAACATCGTCGCCCCGTGCACGCGTCGTCATCGTGGCCGGGAAGTGGTGCCGCGACACCGCATTCCTCGCTCCCCGGACAGCGTGGGGCGGAGCGAGCTACAGCGAAAGACCTTGAATGTTCACGCAGACAACCTTCACGGCGGAACCGGACCCTGTGGTACGCGCGTTGTCCGGCGAGAGCGCGCGCGTACCCGTCCAAACCCAGTAGTGGGGGTTAACGGCGGCGCGCAGTCACTGACTCCGGCCGCATCCCCCGCCCGGCAATTGGTACACGTCCCCCCGTCGTGCCGCCGTCTTTCTTCCTCGTTGGAAATCTGACGATATGCACGTATACTTACCTTCCGCTTTTTTCGTCACTATACCGTAATACATCAAAATAATATGTATAAAATGTATTTTTCCCGAAAAATTACACATTGAAATTTCCAATTTCAAAACTGTTTTGTCCGCGGTGTATGAATCAATGCCGCTCTTTAAAATTGTTAAAAATAAAAATCCAATTCAAACATTTTTGACCGACATGTTGGAGGTTGAGATGTTTTCCCCGAAACACCCCACTCGCTCACAAACGTACATACCATAAACAAAACTCGAACTTCCGTTGCATTGTCCATATTTTGTTTCTTACTCGAATATTTTAATATTTCGTATATAATAATGATAATATAGCCGAAAGCGGATTTAGTACAATACGATAATACAATTTAATTTATAATATCATTATTCATTATGTTGTGTGGTACGCGTTTACGAACGTGCGTGATATCATCTTACGCACGCGCAGTACTGTTGTACTTAAACGCAGTCACCGCCGTCGTAACCTCCTCGTAAGTCGTAACCACTGTCGTGTGTGTGTGTGTGCGTGTTCCCGCCGTGAACGTGTGCGTATGTGCGCGTACCTGTTGCTGTGCGCACCGCATTCCGTAGCCGTTCAGCCACCGCATCGGACGTCGGCAGTCGCCGTCATCACCATCGTGTGTAGAAAATTCAAAAAAAAAACCGACGAGTACGACGCCGCCGGCGTGTTTTTGCGTTTACGTTTCGTTGCTATCGTTTATTTTTTTTTTATATCTGCTCACATCTCTACCTTCTTCGGCTTATACACCTCTATCTATACGACAAGTGCGTCCGTCTAGTTGTTTGGTCGTGCGCGATCGTAACCGTTGTTTTCGTACCTGTATCATATTTTTAAACATAAAAACTGTTCCGTTTTTGTATCCAAAATTGAGCATTTGTGCGCGTCCGGTGTGTTCCTCGACCCTCGAGGATGCTATAACGGGTCGGAGACGTCTTGTAGCGTGGATATGGACCACAGGGAATACGGAGAACGCGTATCGCCGCCGTTGCCTCAACAGCAACAACAGCAGCAACAACAACAACAACCTCATCAGCAACATCAACAACAGCAACAACAACATCAGCATCAGCAACAACCGCTTCCGCCCCCCGCCAACCACACTGATCAGGTATATACCTCGCCCAGAGTTTTCTTCGCCGTAATAATTGTCGTCTCCCTTACTCATATTTCCACGAAGTACAATGATGTATATAGGTGTATCTATATATGCAATGGCTGGGATGTTTGAGTCCGGGCTAGTCTGTTTTAAAAAGTATGTGCAGTGTCTTGAAGCTTTATAATCTATATGTAAACAAATTTTTGTTCGGCGTTATATTTTGACTGTGTAGTGTAATCATAATCGTATTGAATTCAGCTCCTAAATTATAGAATATATATTTAAAAATTGATTATAACACAGAATTTCTTCATAAAAGTGAACTTGAATTCCATCCTATATTATAAAACATCTTTTTAAATATCTTTATTAACTATTATGATATAGTTATTTTGATCGCTTACGTTATATTTATTTACCAATATTTTGTATTGAATAATCAATATCAATTTTATAATTTATCATAGGTTTTGGATTTTTGTATTTAAATTTATTAGCATTATTATATAACTTATTAAATTTTCTGGTTAATCAATAATAATAATAAATTAATGTTCACGTATTAAGGTTTTACTTGTTACAATGAAATAATGATTGCATCGTTTCATAATATAACTGTTGTAAATTATTGTTACGTGCCATATTTTAATAAATATAATTGAGCGTAGGAGAACGCGAGATGACATGCGTAACTGTGATTTACATACATTTCCGAATTTACATTTATTTCGTAATAGAACCCTAATGTCGAATGAAGTAATGCTAGGGATAATATACTTACTCATGTCTACTATAATATATGTACAGGTGCTTTTGGATGTTATGTGCGATAATACGACCTAATAGTTAAGGTGATATCTTAAATCCGACCGAATCCTAGTAACGCCTCGTCCAAGCACATTATAATAATATATATGTTTGGATAACGCGTATATTATACACCTGTTGTTGGCCATCGATAGGCCCGAGGGTAGTAAATTAATTACACCCCGTCAAAAAAATACATACGAACAGGTTTATACTATACATAAAGAAGACTTCATCGTATATCATTGTGTGCTGTTGTATTATTCTTCATTCACCGTGGGGCACTCAAATCTGTGATGTGTACTTGTGCTCTCAGACGAATTATACCTTTATGTGTGCGTATGTATATACTGATTCTATTGGTTAGGGTCGCGTTATAACTTACCTATAATAAATGTTTTAAGGGTGAACTCGTATGCATATGGTTTATATAATCGATCGTTTTCGAGGATAATATACGCGATATTTCACGCGTGGTAAGGACAAATTTCTTGGAATTCGTCCTAATCGTATGCGTAATACACTCAGTATGACTGCGTTGGTCGACGAATACACGATACCTAACCGATAGGTACACGATTTCTTTGGCACTAAATCAACGTTACGAACATTGTATATAATATATCTTATATGTAATAATATAATGACGTTTACCCGCAATATACTTAACCACATGGATAAATGCTTCTACGGTGTATAATCGAAATGGACGATATCACCACTTTCAGTGTTAACTAAAAATATTTATATGCGCAGCAGCGTACTTTTGAAAATCGTCAACATGGAAATATCCATTTTTGAAAAATAAGTACATAGAACATGCGTTTCGGCACATAATGACCTTTTAGTGTGGTGCCCCCCTCGAAACTATTAGGAACAATATACTTGTGCTATATAGTAAACAATCCGTGTATTTCACGAGCCGAAATTAATTCACGCCTGTGGCAGATAGCTTTGTTCCTTTTAGAGTATAATCTATATTATATTGTATAGTTTCCATTATTCGATTACGAATAATTTTTAATTAGGTACCTATGTAAATTGCTATATTAGATAATTTGTGCATTGTTATTGTTGATTAAAATAAAATAATGAACAGTGATAAATGATATATTTAATTATATAGGTAACCACGATGACAAATTATTGCGGTTCGCAGATAAAAATCGTACAAATTTACCACGGGTTTTCCAAATCACATATACGATATACCTGCTATTCAGTACAATTTATACATTGGGTTTGTTAATTTTGTTGTTTAGGTAAAATACGCTTTCGTTGCTTCTGAATATAAATAAAACGAAGAAAATGTTCCGTAGATACAGATAGGTCGATCGATTGATTATTGAGATTGTTGTTTTCTGACAAAAAAAGATTTGGTCTGTTTTTTCTTTATTTTACCTGCGCCCAAGACCGCCTCGCCTTTTCGTCGCGTCGCCATCGTCAATGTTATATTGTAATAATGTGTGCTTGCCTTCGCTGTTATCGTGATTAATGGTCCGTATAACAACAATAACGTATACATCTATAGTAACAATTTAAACACAGTCGTTAGTCCTCTATGTGTGATCTTTCAGATTTCACCGTTTTTTCGTCATCCATAAATATGTATGTTCACTATTTGCGATTTAGGATATATGATTATGTATTATATTTTTATCTTAAACCGTATTATAAATATATCAAACCACTTGGCGATAGCCGTTATGTTTAGAATCTACTATATATAACCATTTACGAATAGTATCGTAGAAATGTTCACAAAATATGTCGCCCGTACATAATTATGTATATAAATTTACAATACGTATTCGATATTGTGGTCGTCCAGTGTTCAGTGAAAGAAGCGACTAGTCGTCGAGTAACGACGGGGAATAATAGACCAGTTTTGTTTTTACGTGTGCACAACCTGTTGCAGAGCATGCGAACCATCTAATTCCACGCCGCATTGGTCGACGGAGTAAGTTATAATATACAGGATATATACCTTGCTATTTTATAACCGATTTTTAAACAATGTTAATACTTGATAGTTTTATACCAATTACGTATCCCCGCAAACGGACGGTGACTGTTCTTGACTGTTGTTCTTCTTTGGATTCACATTTCTTTTCTTTTGTTTTTAATTTACAACGAGTAGTTCTGATATATTTGTTTAATCGATGTAATAATATTGTGATTCTCTTCTTCCATTGATTTTTTTTTGAAAAATTCAGAATGGCTATGCAATTTTATACTCGGTGGTGATTCATTAATATCGATTGTTTAGTCACAGTCTGATGAATTTCGGTTTTAGTCGTTTTCGGATCATTTGATTATATAATATTTGCATTTGCATTGTTTATGGAAAACATCCTACATGCGAAGAATTGTTTATAATAATTATATTTGAAGATGTCGTGTATCAATAAGTTATTAATAAGTCGATATTCAAATAAATGTATAGAAAGCATACAATGTGTATTATGCATACATGTGTTCGAAATTCAAAATATGCTTACTATTACGTCTTGAGTGTATATTGGTATTTAACGGTTTAAATAAAAATGTTGTGATTGGTGTTACCGACTGTTGCTTTTATATTCTGAGCGAATCAAGCTATTGGTTTTATTATATTTGTATATTTTTTTGTACAGTAAAACAACTTAAAAAGCTTCCTACCGAATCTTTGTGTAGATTAAAATGAACACGAGTAGAAATTCTTAGTATTATTGAGAATATTTTTAAAATCAGAAAAAACCTTTATGTATAAGTTTATTCAAAGCCATTTATGTACAAAATCTTGATAATTTTTATTCAACTAATCACCCTTACTCAAAATCCATCTTCGAATACAATGATAATTTTATAATTTATGTACTACAACACAACATGTATGCGGTACATATAAAACTATTGTTTAATTTCAGTTGCATACAGCAGTATTTGTAACCAATAAATCGACCCTATAAAGTCTTGTTTTTAGATAACAACAAACACATTTTGTCTTTTAGTGAGTGCTGTAAATAAATATCTATAATACGATGTCTGTTAGTTTTCTAGAGGACTGACTTACATACGATATTAAATAATGCTTAAATTATTTACGTCCCATTTAACATTTATATTGTATATTGACGTGACGAAATATCCAGTGGCTGTTATTATGAGCCTAAAAGTGTTTAAAATAACGTGTCTTATAGTCGATCTTATCTCGTTTATATATTTTCTAAATTACTGAAGTAATTCATGAAACAAACTGTCCAATTTGTTTTTGTGTTTCACTTATCTAAAACACGTGTGGTGATTTTTGCTGAAGATTGTGAGTACGCGCCGTGACAAATATATCGTGTACCGTCGTCATACGATCACGATTATACCTTCCGCTTTATAAGTAGGTTAAACGTACTGCGAACACGATGGTATATTATTAATATGTATACCATCTATACCGTAATGGAACGACAATATATGTAATGTATATTTTTCCACGAGATTTACTAGTCTTATTTGGTTACTAGGTCGAACGGAAGGAATGTATTATAGTAGTCATTAGTTGTTTTGTATTTTTTTTTTTTTTTTGGTACGTTCTTATAATAATCACGAATGACTTAAGCAAAAAATAGACTCTGCGAGTTGTCACAATATACCTATGTGGCAATGTAGTATGTACACACAGCACTAATACTATGATGTTTTTTTTTTAAGTAATATCCTATTTTTTATGGTGGTTGCTTCGGAACTATGACCCATAATTTCCAATTGAATTTATTATGCGTTGATTAAATATTATGTTCAAACCGATCCTAATTATAATAATTTTAGTATTATAATATACAAAAATATAGTAATCATATATTTTTTTTTACATTCGTCCCATATTTTTATAATTATTATTATTATTAATTAATTACACCCAAGATGAGCATAAATTACAGAATATATATACAATAAGTTACATTACTTAGTTGATAAAGAATATAGTAAACATGGTGGATCATTAAAATAATCAAAATTTGTTTAGTGACGTTAGTATGTAGTATTTTAGTATGTACTGACTTTTGAGAAAATAAGTCCACGCTAATTGTGAATCTAGATACGTTGACCAATTAATTCACGAAACTGTATTATAAAAAAATAATATTTGAGATTTGAAATTTCGTACTTTAACGTTCATTCATCAGTTAGTAAATAAATACTGGCACATAATATAGATAACTATAATGAATAAAGTATTCGATAGCTCATAATATCGTTAAGTTTTACCGCGACATATTAATATGATTATTTATTATTTTTAAAATATAGAGATGTTAATAATAGTATTGACTATATGTAAATTTACTATATAAATATATAATTAATGATTATAGTAATTATACTAAGTATATGCAAAGCTTCAAATATTGTTTTGCGATTATTTATTTAATTTATAACCAAAACTACATCTATATTTTTGTTATTCTACATAAGTTATCTGCACAACGTCAGATTTTTACAATTTAAATTTTAAATCAATCTGATACGGAGATGCGATAATTGATTTTTACGGAGTTTCTATCCCTATAATACGTTTGAATCGGCAAATTCATTGTTAAGCTTAATTAATGTTTACCTAAATAATTCGATTACAATGTGTATTTATTATTACCTATGATGTAGGTATTAGGTAGTATGTTTGAAATATAGATACATATAAATCAATTTTTAAGTCAGCGCTTTACTATTTAGATATACGTGTGGCAAGTCCGCGCGCAGGATTTTTTCATGGATTATTAAAAAAAGAAAGTATTATAATTTTTAAAGTGGTTATTAATTATAGTTTTTCAGTTATAAATTAAACTTCAGGAGTTTTGCAGAATTAAACTTCTTTTTAATTCGATAAAACTAATAGGTGAGGCAGTAAGGAAAGGCTTGAACCATTTGGATTTTAAATCGTTTGAATCCCTGGTATCTAGCAAGTATTACAAATTAAAATGTTAATAGATTATCAAATCATCATATTCCCGATATAACTTCCATATCCATATGATTCTATAGTATACAAAGTTAAAAAATTAACTTATTCAAATATTGATTTAGATGTATCAACATTTTTAAAAAAGTTATCTTATTAACAATTTATATGAAAAATGATGATTTTTATAAAAATAGTTAGTATTATCACAGAATGGTATAAAAAAATTAAGAATTTGATTTACATGACAACAAGTATGCTTGGGGAATTACTCTGTATAGAACCTCGTTCATTATATTAGTTATATTAAAATATTAAATATAGTATTACTATAATACATTACCGTACTTGACCACAGTAGAACTTTTGACGTGTAATTCCTTTATATTTTATATTTATTTTTAATCTAAAAAATTATTTTTTTCGTTAAAACACGTATCTGACTTACTTTCATGTTGAAGCCTTTATATAAATGATATGTTTATGGTCCGTCACTTTGCGGTCCATTCGTCCTCAACCTCATACTCTGTCGTTAAAAAACTTATACTCTCATAGTTGCCTCGTGTCTAAATACATCAAGGTACCTATATAACATGCTGCACAAATAATGTATATCATATATATATATATATATCTAATAATATATTGCCACTAGCTAATTTTAGCAAGCAATGTCGCTTTCATTTTGTCCTCAGGGCGCTTCGGTGACCCTGTTTTTCGTATTATAATATTATGTTGACTACACCCTATTTTATGTATTGTAGTGCATATAATATATATATTTATATATGTGCAACGTAGATCGATGCAATATTGTTTAACTTTGACTTTTACGTAACAGATTGGAATTTTTACATACTTATTCGTTATATAGGTTTAATATGTAGTTATCATAAAAAAAAAAATCAGTTTTTAATTCTGTATTTCTGATTGCGTTATAACGAAAAGCTACTTCCCCCCTCTCACTATTGATAACAATTGATGATATTTTTACAGTTATCATGTGTCATTTGAATCTTGCTTTTTAAAAATATTGTGGGAATTCTGTACATACAATTCTCTTGTAATTCCCTCTAATTTTTAAATGTGAAGGCGTCAACGATTGCTGACCCTTGCAATAGCATATATTATATGTACAATGTACATAATATAATAACTTTATATACACACAGTATTATATATTCACGATGCACGTATTATTATTATTTATGCCAAGTAATATAATTTACAAGTAAGCGTTCGCCGAAAAAATGTAAGTGTTATAAGGAGGGGGGTGGTATTTTGCATTAACTCTATCAATTTTTACGATTAGGCAGGAAAATAAATTGTTGTATATGTGCACAAAAAAAACCACATTCCTTGTGGTTATCTCATCTCAAGTGCTCGCGCGAGCTCCGCAGTATGTATAATATAATATAATACTACTATATAATATATATTTTATATATGTATAAATACAGTAGGACTCCCTGTTTTGCCGGTCGGAAACCAGTTCCCAAGGACGCACATGCTTACTACTTTCATTTAATTATTAAAAACGTACGTATCACATACACGTACTTTATATACAATATATTATACATAGATATAAATTATACAGAGTTGTGTATAGTAGTATACATATACATGTGTAGAAAGCACCGGCTGCAGTAGTACTTAGCCACCTATATAATATAGGTGTTGGTCAGTTTGTCACTGACTTACCACTTGCACCGCCACTGAAGCAGTATGATTTATCTATATATATTGTATATTACATTCTTCTGGCGAAACACGCATAGTGTTCCCCAGATGACGATGACGAGACGGTGATGACGATGATTATTACGATGAACTCGGTGAAGCGTTGAAACCTGATAGTTCAAATCAATACACACGTGTATATATTTTATAATTAAAATGACTTATTAGTATATAATATTATATTATTTATATATATTTATAGTAATTCACTCTCTCCGGCTTTCTCTTGAAATCTAAACCTGTTGGTCTATACAATATTTATATATAATATACCTACTTTTCATATTTCCCGGCTATTGGATTCATCAGTTTTCATAAAAAAATATATCCCCACGATCGTATACAATTTTATTATTGTTATTTTTAAGGACTGAGGCTATAATAATATGACGCATACTATTATAGTATTATAATATGTTGAGTATATTCGGTACGTCAGTTCGACTACAATTTTACACAATACAGTTATTGTTTTCGCCCCGTCAACAATAAACGTATTTAATCATAATCTTATTATTTACTTAAATAATAATACATACGCGACACACACATGGTATATAATGTTATGCTTAAACAAAATTATTTTAATACTGCGCCTATATCATTATATTATTATTATATTTTATAATAATATCGAGTACACTATTAAAATGTATTTTAGATGAAACAACCATAACCAAGTCACATGTGTATTATACGCTTAAAAACAAAAACCTCATGTACGTATAAGCACACGATGTTTACAAAGAACAATGATCAAGTTCATATTCTCATTCATAATATTATAATATAAGTACATTAAGCTTTAATACTTTTTGAACAAATCATATTTCTCCCCCTAAAAATAGTTGTTGAATTTTTTTTAATATTTTTTGATTATTAAAATGTAATTAAAACAATTCAACGGTTTAATGGTACTAAAGTATAACGCTCATAAATTATACTTAGACAAAACCTAACCTGAAATGGTAAAATTGTTTTTGTTGTTACTATGTATTTTCGCAAAAAGGAAATAAATCATTCCTAAAGTAGCGAAGACGATTTATTGTAAAACAATCACGACTCCACAATGAACATTATAGTATTTATTAAGTTTTCAACATCATAATATTATTATTTATACTCCCGTAACTCATAAATCATAGTTATTTGTTTAAACACGTATTCTGTGTTAAATGTATTCAATAATAATACCTCCTCACGGCACAAAGATATTGGTAGTCAATTATTTAAACAATGGGCCCGAATAACGCTGGTCCATCACCCATTGTCAAGAATTCGATACTCCCCCTCCTCTGTATACCGACACTAGTCGCCGAGCACAACAATACCCGTCGAAATGTTAACTATGTGATATATTATAATGATATTAACGTGACGTATATGTCGTAATATACAGTATTTATTATAAAGTAATATACATATGTACGCACGACGCCGTGTACTTACACAATTGTATGTATTATTTGTTTTTTCCGTATTTGTTCTCGTTTAAATAAAAATAATTTAAAATTCTGTACGTATTTGACAAAAAATATACAACCCAGAGCCGTTGTCATCTTAATATGCTAATGACCGCAAGAATATCGTAATGTGTCTATATAGTATGTATATCGTAGTGTATTGGTATATACTTTATATTATTTATCATATGTATAAGTGCTATCGTCTGTACGAAACGGCCGTTTACGGTATTTTTTCATTACAATATATAATATATTATGTCGTATCATTATTATTTATATTGGATGTTTAACAGTGTATAACCTTAGCGTACACTGCAAGACGGCGACAGCAGCAATGGAGGTTGGAACAGTTAAAAATTCTAGAAATTTATTTTTTATCTTTTAAATACTGTTCGTCGGCTCACGTTTTTGTTTAGCTTCGTCCGACTCACTACATTGTATATTATACAGAATTATACAATACAATATAATTTATAAATTATTTTTATTATATTATAAAAACTATGTGCTTACAGATATATAAAATCGCCGATTTTGTTAAGTACGATTTTTTTCTTCGCACCGTGGGGTGTAAGGTAATATAATATAATATTATTATATATAGCATGCGTTCGATTATGATATTTATCACATCGCAGCAGTCACGGTCAGCCGTGGTAACGCTTGTCGTAAGAATATATTAATACGTATACATATAATATAGTGTATTCGCTTACCCCTCGTGGGAATTATCGAAATCCATTCGTGGCCGTTGGTCGGATAGATATTAGATAATATATACAATTAGATTTCATTGTGAATATATTGTGTAATGTGTATACAATATATATGTTTATATTATAATAGTTCCATATATCTCAGTGGCCGTGAAATACAACTCGTAACAATATTCATCTCTATAATAAATTTTACATAAATTATAAACAACTACGATCGAAGTTTGTCGATATATAAGACGACTACTGTACAACTCGTAATATTAATATTATTATATGATGTATTTGATATAGATGAAAAGTGGGTAGGCTTGGCAAAGTGAGGGGATTTCAGTCGAATAGGATTGAGTTTTAACGTAAAGTTTAATATAATATATCTATAAAAATTCTCTTACAAAAAAATTACTGTTTATTTTCAATTAGTCAAATTGGGAGTAAAAAAATATTTATAATACAATATTGCGTTTACAATAAACAGTTAACTGCATCGTTTATTTCTTGTTTTTTAGTATTTATCTTAACTACTATATTGTTGTATGTCGCTTAAGTCATAACTCATAAGTCATGATTAAGGAATGCAAATGCTTTCAATATCAGTATACATATATTTTAGTGTTGTTATACCTTTTATATTAAAATGAATTAATCAATCATTGAACTATAGATAAAAGACAAGAATATTATCTATTATCTCCCATCGGGTTTTTACGATATTTTAATTATAATTGGTACTTTCCTGTTATGCATAAAACGAAACTACGACTATTATCGCGAGTACCACCTAAGACTGCTTTTGTTATCTAAGACTATTTCCGTTATCTAAGACTACTTAAATTTGCACAGTTTCCTATTATCACAGACTACCTTATTTTTATTTTTATTAAGATGACATCGCACCCAAATATAGACATACGTACGGTTATTAGGTATAGACCACACGTCCATATCAAAATTAATTAAACGGCTATTATCACAACTTTAATTAGACTAGACTTCTGCGAAATTACTGCAAACCTTTTTGTCACTTTGTTGGTTTCTTTAAAAAAAAAGTCCTCGTCAGACTATTTCTACCTACAATACCTTTAAAACTACTTTTCTTTTACCTATATATATATATATATATATATATTGAGATTGGTATTACGAACAAGTTTTATTATCTTGCGAATTTTAATTTTCAGCATGTATTTTCATACACGGTTAAACTGCGGATAATCTGAACATATTCGTCGTAACAAACAATACTTGTGTGCAACTACTAATTGTATTATTACTTATCGTCGTTTTATATCACACGTGTGAGTTTGTCATTAATTTGACAATTATGTAATAATATTATATATCAACTGTTTTCTAAAACCTTAACTAAATGAAATGCTAAATAAGATAAGAAAACTGAACGGAGAAGAATCTAGTATATTATAATTTATAAATTTATAATATAATATTATTATTAAGACCGGATTTTGGATTTTCGCTCAGAACTAAATTATTACCTTAATATACAAATATAATATGTACAACCTGTTTTCGACAGGTTGCTTAGAAAGTAAAGACGTTCGAAATTATTTTAAATTAATTTGTTTATCGCATAATAACTATTTATATTATCTTCTTTACACGCTTGTTGTTGTTTGTATAGTATTTTTTTCCTTTTCGTCGAAGTGCTTTTCGTTATTATTTGACCGCAAAACTTGCCACAAACATAATATTAAAACAAGTCTTATATGTACGTATATTATTTAATTTTTTTATTTTTATTATTATCCTTTTTAGTTTATTATTGTATATTCCTCGCAACTTGTTTATGTGTATTGTGTTGTTGTACAGTGTACACAAACATTTAAAAACTTAAAAAAAATTGTCGACCGTTATTTTACTTCGTAGTATTATCGATTTAATAGTTTTAATAATTTTAACATTCTCTTCGTTGAAATATGTTGGTTTTGAGTGTTTTGACTACGTTTTAGTTTAATAAATTATTGAGTACACAGCAGTGCCATGTCAATTATTGTGCCAAAAACTGTGATTATTTTCGTTTTATTTATCGTGACCAAGCTAAAGGTCAAAACTCCATATTATACTGATATAATATTTTATGTAATACTAGAACCATTACTATTACCGAGAAATGAGGATTCCATCTTAAGAAATCAGTCGATAAATATAATAGTTAACACCGAAAACTAATATAATATTTGTCTATGCACATTCAGTACAGACGATTCGAATTTGTTTAAAACATACTTTTTACGAATCAATTTCTGTTACGCATGCGGCGTGCTTGTAATATTATCGAACATAATACTGATATTGGTTCAACAACCTAATCGAATATGGGTCGTCTTCGTGTGATTAAATATAATAATACATAATGATATGATACTAAGTGATTATTATTGATTATTATTTTTATAATTACTAATTAAATTTTTCTTACTGAATATAAAACTTAAAAACCTTGTTTAAATAAACACGCCTACGTAATCGCTGTTGTAAAAATACAAATCGAGATATCTGGCATTCACAGTATGTATATACTATAATATGTCATATAAAATGTATTCAATTTTATTTTATATGCAAGCATGAAGATATTATTAAAAAAATAGTATATGTACGAGCGGTAGAAAATATAAATCATTATCTTATTAATTATTAGTTATTACCTTATTAAAAAACCGTCGTTTTGCATATATGATCCCCGACTAGAACAAAGTGTGTTATTTGTGGTAATATGTATTTAGAAATAATAATAATATTAACGAAACCAGATCATCGCGTGTTCCGGTTATTAAAAAACCGCCGCAACCGATTTTTTATTACACTAAATAATCCGATCCTTGTAATATTTTAACGTTTTTAAACAGTTTCTTCGGGTTTGCTTACCGGTGTATGTATAGTCAATTATTACATCTAATGATTAATCGTCATGGCTTATAGACAGACAAACTAATGACAATAATAATTATTACTACACACATACGAAAAATGCGTTTTTATTCTACCCAATCCCAATGTATGCCAACGTCATACATACATTATTATATATATATATATATATATACCAGAAATTTAGAACGGTTTATAAATCATTATCAATCTCATATATATACGTTTAATTATTATTATTGCGGCTTTATAACTTAGTCCGGTAGTTAACTATTCTTATTTTTTTCCATTCTCGATCCATATAATATATTATTATACGCCATATTATAATATTATATTTTTTTTATATATTAACATGATATTGCGCCGCCCCTGTTGCAAGTGATATTCACTTGAGACATGTCTATATAAATGGAACTATAATTTGTGAAAACACTCCCGTCTGATATTTTATTATTATTATTTAAATTTTATTTTATTTCTATACCTTCGGAGGTGCTTGCAAGTAATAAAATTATTCAATCAGTATATAAATATATGATATCTGAGACAAGATTGTCGTGTACCTTATATAAATTGATATCAGTGACACGGATAGCATGTTATAATGGCTATATTCAATTTTCACCAGACTTAACGTAAAACATTTAAAACATGTAGAATTTGTACTTACGTTTTTTAATGCGTTTGTCATTTACATCAAAATTCAATTTTATTTAAATAAATTATTCTTTCAATAGCGATGCGTACACTTTTCGATATTAAAGTATAAAATATTGAGATATGATGTGGAGTTAATAACATATAGAATATTCCATTTTAAATTCGGAGCTGTTATTTCACTAACCTAATCACCCTGGTAATCAATAAAAATGACACAGCAATAAACGATAAGGTAAAAAACGTTTTGGTTTAAAGTTATTAAAATAATTGTCGTTATGAATAAAATTATTTTTAAATATACATAGAAATTTGACAGTACGCTTATTGAAAAAAACTTAACATTTTGCTCTTTAGGTTTTGATTTAGTGATGTCAATACCTACATTAAATAGGTAATAATACCTGTGGGCTGCGATAAACCAGATTTTATTTAAAAATAATAAAGTTATACTGTGTTATAATACGATTATGACAGATCGGACGTCAAACTTTGTAATGATTACCAGATAAGGTGGCGAGTAGTTAGAAATCCCGAAAAATTATTATTGTCATACAAATCAGTCAAGTCTTGACATAAACGCAGGTACCAACGAAATAAATAAATACATAGTTTTATATTATTGTTTATCAGTAGCAGAAGCGAACCCCCCATAAAAATTCAGATCTAAGTACGCCACTGACCAGTGGCATCCTCTCGACTCTATCACACCCCTCCCACCACTACGCACAGTCGAGTGCTGTATTAATGATATATTATTTAAATATTATCAACGGATACTATCTACAAATATGCGAATGTATGGATTCGGCTAGCAAGCTACCTGTATACATCCAACAACAGTTAAAAACGTCAAAGCTTATACTCCTCCGTACATATTTATTTCATGTGTTGTAATGTATTAATATTTTATGAATTTGTTTCTGGAAACAATGCGAAAGATCTGCAGATGCACACTTAATTATTATGTACTACACAAGGTTTTTAAAATTATATTTGTAACAAAATTAGTTAAAATTACATAGAGCTTGTCATTTAATGACCACTACTTTCGTCACGAAAAAATTGAATGTCCTTGTTTAAGTACACGTGAATTTAGTGTAAAAGTCAAGAATGTTATTGTATAAAATATTAAAATTTTAAAATGTTCATAATTCGCTTAAAAATAAAAATATAATAAATAATAAAATCCTACGCGATGCCTTAAATAATATTCTTATTTCTTACCCTTAAGTTTTATAATAGTTAAATTAACTAATATTAAAGTTAGTAGCTTAAAATAGATTCTGCTGAACGCGAGGTGTGCTATGTTTTACGTTAATAAGACGAAAACAACTTAATATATGGGTATGATGTTTCTTCACTTGTTGATTTTATATTATGTAATTTCGTCTTTTTAACTGAACTTTTGTAATTTAGCGATCTCATCATTTTATGTGTTTGTGTTCATTAAATACGTTGTATGGTGTGTACTGATAAAATAAAGATTTTAAATTTGTTCTGATAATAATTATATATTTATAACTATACGGTAGAAATCTAGGTTATTAGTTTATTGCTGTCTATACTTATTGCCCCAGGTAGACGATTGACATTTTTGAATTGTAATTACATTTTTTTTCAATGATTTAGCATTAATGACTATATAATATATAGGATGGTGAATTTTTTTCTTATATGAGTAAAAATGCTACGTATAAACTAGATTATTTTTATTCTATACGCTTTTCTATAGGAAGTAGTTACTTATAATAGCGTTTGAAAATTTAGAGCAAAATATCTTTTTTTAAATAGGTCACATACCTAGTATAAATACATGTATATTGTATATCAATTGAGAATGTATTATGTGTCCCTGTTGGATATTTAACAAGGATGTTTAGGGAGAGCAACCTACTTATGAGTAGTGGATCTGCTTGTATTAATATATGAGTATACGCATACACAACTTTTTATACGAACATTACAGTTCAAACGATATCATTTTTAATTGAATATTATTGTTAGGTTTTTATTATTTTTTTTTTAATTCGCCAAACATAATTAACTATCGGAAAGTTTACGTTTCTTCTGTTTAATGTATTTATACATATTTTATATACTATTTGCACAAACTATATAAAATATATCATCATAATAGGAATTAAATTTTTAATATATAGTCACGCCATACAAGATTGAGTTAAAACTACTCGTGTGCTCTTTGCTGTATGTATTTCACGCTTTATAAAATAAATAATAGCTATTGTTATTTGTATATTATATTTTTCTATCGTTATTATAATATTTTATACATTTTTAAAATGTTGTAAATATTTATAACTCAAAAGCAACAAACGCTTTTAGAATGTGTCAGATGTAATTGTCCACTATTCTTCCTTTACAGTTCACTCACTGCAACACCATATATATTATTGTTACATACTTATGTTCATTATATAATAATTGTTACTTGTTTATATTCTTAACAGGTATCATATATCACAGATATACTCATATTTTAATGTTGAATAATTAATATTAAATGTTGTTTTTTTTTTTTTTTTTTGACAGAATGGAGATCGTATCGTCTGGGAGTTTCATCAAGTCACTCTGAACCGTGTGCCCGGTTATGGGTTTGGAATTGCAGTCAGCGGTGGCCGAGATAATCCTCATTTTGCCAATGGTGATCCTTCAATAGCCGTGTCTGATGTATTGAAGTCCGGTCCCGCTGAAGGAAAGCTCATGTAAGTGTTTTATATTATTACCGGAACTAGCATAATTGTGGCTTATAACGTCGATCAACATCCCTCCTACGATATAATCGGTGCACCGTAACTGCGCATGCATTGTGGCCATTTTGTAATATATCACCTTAACTCCACATACAAGGTTTTGTTTTGAACACAGTAATTCCGCACATAATTTTTTTTTATTGTTTAAATACAAAATATAATATATGTTATTTAAGTTAAATAAAACTAAATATCTAATAAAAATAATAATGATTAATGCATCATACAATAAAAATTGTTGTTGTCGGTATAAAATGTATAGGTTATAAAATAAATTAATATAAAATATTATTAAATGAAGTCAAAATTCTTACAAAATTATATCTATTAATTTGGTTGTTATTATATAATTCAATTTTTTTATTTATAAGTTGTATATTATTTTTTTGTATAATAGTTTAATTTCAACATGGTTTTACACTTTAAGCCGGTATAGCGCTAAGGCCGTAACTGAAATTGTATAGCCAATAAAAAACTATATTTACCAGTAAAACGTGGCTACCTTCAAAAATTTCGGGGGAGTCCAGACTCTTGTCCCCCCACAGATACGACCTTGTAATAGCACTATCTTTATTAATTTTATGGCAAGCGGACTTTTTGTGTTAAAAAATATTTTTAAAATGCGGAGCCTCGGCGCGTTCATTTTTTCAACCGTGCAAAAAAAATACGGTGGCAATACGGTGCATGCGAAGCTGTGGTGCGTCCAATATATATGGAGGATATGTCCCTGTATCTGACAGACGCTAATTTTTATTTTACACTTACAGGGTTAACGATAGGATAATGACAGCCAATGGTGTGTCACTAGACAATGTCGAATACGGTACAGCTGTTGCAGTGCTGAGGGAATGTGGCGAGAACGTAACATTATCGCTGAGACGTCGTCTGGTGTTGCCCTCAAACACGCCACACACGCTGCGCATTCATCTGAATAAGACCAGGAAAAAAGACGGTAATTATTTAAAATTTTTGACAAATTATATATAAATATTAGGCTGCAGTGCATAAATTGAAAGTTAAAAATTATAATATTAGGTACCGTTAATTTATAATACATCGAGCATACATATCAAATTTACGTATTATTAATAAAATTATAAAAGAACGAAGCTATTATAAATAGGTTATTGTTGTTTAATACGTATTTGTTTTAAATTATTATTATACTAAAATTTTTAATAATCATAATTTTTTTAGTTATATTAGATATGAGAAATTCAAATCTTACAAAATATTACATAATATTAACCAACGATTTATAATATTTGATATATACTAGTTTATAAGTTTATATATAACTATATACAAAACGGGAGATTTCAATTATTTCGAATTCATACGCTGTGAACTCATGTATTATCTTGAAAGCGAATAGAAGTGATTTATAACATGATCAATAGTGGACAGGCGCGGATACTAGAGGGGGTTATAGGGGCTGAAACTCCTTCCTATTAGGCCTTATGTACCTATTTAAAATATTTTAAAACTTTAACTTAATGTCTATGATTTTATGTGCATGAAGTACATTTTTTCATTTAGCTTCCCCCTTATTTAATTTCTAGATCCGCGCTTGATAGTAGATACATATTATATAATATTTAATATGTATAAACATAATATTATACTCGTAATATTAAATATATTTTATTGCGTTTAGATTTTGGAATCGTATTGGGCAGCAAGATATTCATCAAAGAAGGGACGAAAGGCGGTGACAATAGCGTTCAGGAAGGTGACGTGTTGTTAAAGATCAACAATCATTCGGTGGTGGACGGCATGACGCTCAAAGAAGCTAGGAGACTGATCGAATCGGCCAAAGACAAACTGAGTTTAACCGTGCGCCGGGAAGGGAGTGCCAATGGACATGTTTTACAATATTCCGGTTCGTCCGAACCGACATCTCTGCATACAAAAGGTATATTAAAATGAGTTTGCGCTATAGAATTTTATAATATAAAAATAATAATAATAAAATATTGTCTAAAATCTAAATAATACCAATTAGTTAAATTGAAGGGTGCCTATTATTTTGACTTGATTTAAAAAAAGATCAAAACATTAGTTATTAACATTATTATTGTTTTATTTCGTTTGTTCAATGTAGAAAACAACAACTACATGGACGGTATTAACGGATCAGCGTATCCATCACAAAATTTGTATGTACAGCCACCTAGCAGAAGTATGTTGGAAGAAGCTAAAAGTAATTTGGCGCCACGTGGACGGTCCCGTAACCCACTATTGGATTCCGTTTCTCTGAGTCAATTGGATAGGCCCACATCTGCTATGGACAACAACACGTCTGGTATAAAAAATAATCTACATACATATTGTATAGCATGTTGCTGCATAAATTAGCTTAATTTTTTTATCATAGTGCAGAACACATTTCCTCGCCTCAACCTTTATATGACCTTTAACAACAAATTCGAAATGTATAAATATTAAATCTTGTATTTAATTTGATCGACTATTAATACGAAAAATATTTAAAATTCTAAAAATTATTGAGCATGTTTTATTGTAAACTATGTTTTTCCTACATAGACTTTCAAGTTACTTTATTATTTTAACAAATAAGTTTTAAAAGTAGTTATAAGATTTAAAGATTATAATATATTCAGTGTCCACTTTAATGCTTGTAAAGACAAATGTACACTATTGCTTATTTAAGATTGTATTATATGATTCAATCTTACATTGAGGGTTACATAATATTACGCATAATATAATATAAATACGGTGTTTTCTTTTACAGCCAACAATTTACATAATGGTGATCTGGGACCTACATACAACCATGGTCGTAGTAGAAGTGGTGCTGAAGACCATTCAGAACCTCCGCGGCCGCCACCACCGAGACCCGAAGGTACAAATAATACAAAAATAAATCATAAAAGCGAAGAGAAAGAATACAAATTCCATGTGTTGTCTCAGGCAGAATGTTACTTATGTTCTTTTTTAGGGTTTTACAATATTTTACATGTACATACACATAAAAATCGTAAGAAAATAATATGAGATCATAAATTCATAAATAATGTTCCTTCTTTTATTTATTTTTAACAATAAGATTAATTTACTGCAATGTAAAAATGTAAATTATAAAATGCAATCAAATAATCATTTTGATTTACATGTATTTTTATTTAAATACCCGTTTTCATCAAAATGTGGCTATAAAATTAATTATGCTTATAATATATTTTTTAGATTTTTGAGTTTCAAAATCAGAAAGAACTACCTATTAGTCCTATTCATTTTTCCACTTTGTAATTAATTTTTAACTATAAAATTGAAAACTAATTGCATATTTTTGTAATTTTGTCCATTTGAACTTCTATTGCTTATCAAATAAAATTGTGCCCAAGTATTTTTAATATTTCTAAAATTATAAAAGAAAATACATTTAAAAGCATACATTTTATGCTTAATTAGCATATGAAAGTTTCATAAGTGATAAAATCAAACCAGAAAATATATGCAAATATACACAAATTTGTGATCTACTATTAGTACCATACATCCATCAAAATATTGGAATATGTTGATTTTATAAATGAGTTTAGTTACTTAAATGCTCTAAAATAATAAATATTAAATAAAGCTAATACATGTACATTATGTATGTATAGTATTATTTGTTTTAAATTTTCTGCCTTAAACTTCCTTTATTACTTACCAATAATATATATATAAAAAAAATTATTTGTCTTCAAAAAAAAAATAAAAATAGAACTAGAGTGCAAAATTCCTGAATATGTCTGATTACAACTAAATACTCCTTTAAATACTATTTTTATTATTATTTTACAGATTATTACAGCACGACTAGACAGTTTTATGAAGATACACTACCTCAAAAATCAAAACATTTAAAGTTAGTTATTAATTATAAAATCAGTATTGATAAACAATTAAATTAAATTTGAATTTTATCAACAGGCCTGATCCCCGGTTTATTACGTTCCAAAAAGAAGGATCAGTTGGAATTCGATTGACGGGTGGCAACGAAGTCGGTATATTTGTCACTGCCGTACAACCAGGAAGTCCTGCATTCACCCAAGGACTGCAACCAGGTGATAAAATATTAAAAGTAAACGATATGGATATGAAAGGTGTGACTCGTGAAGAAGCTGTGCTATTTTTGTTGAGCCTTCAAGATCAAATACATCTTATTGTTCAACACAGACGCGATCAATACGAACAAATTATGAATAATCAACGAGGAGATTCATTCCATATCAAGTAATTAATAACCAGGTTAAAATATATGATTCAACAGTGTTTTTTAATATGCATGTGTTAAACTCCATAGGACTCATTTTGACTATGAACAACCAAACAAAGGTGAAATGAGCTTCTGTAAAGGTGATGTGTTCCATGTAATGGACACATTGCATAATGGTGTAGTTGGTTCCTGGCAAGTATTCCGTATTGGGAGAAACAATCAAGAAGTCCAAAAAGGTATAATACCAAATAAGGCTAGAGCTGAAGAACTAGCTACAGCACAGTTTAATGCTACTAAGAAAGAAATGAATGCTTCAGAAAGTAAAGGAGGTTTCTTTAGACGCCGAAAACACAATCACCGCAGATCAAAATCATTGAGCAAGGTGACAATATTATAAACATTATTCTATGAGGAAATTTATTTATTGACTTTTTATTATAGGAAAATTGGGATGATGTGGTGTTTGGGGATAGTATAAGCAAGTTTCCAGCTTATGAAAAAGTGGTGTTGAGTCATACAGGATTTGTGCGTCCAGTTGTTTTGTTTGGACCGATATCGGATATTGCTCGAGAAAAACTTACCAAAGACTTCCCTGACAAATTCTTATCTCCTCGTAAATATTATTATTATTTATTATTAACATTTTTTTGTGTCTATATTTTAACAATTTTCAATAATAGTAAATTGATTTTGTTTATTAGAACTTGAAAACAACACTACTGATGGTAGCAAGAAAATCAGCGGTATAATTCGTTTAAGTGCTATTCGTGATATCATGGACCGGGGGAAACACGCCTTGTTAGATGTCACTCCAAATGCTGTAGACCGTTTAAACTATGCTCAATTTTATCCTATAGTCATCATGTTGCGAGCTGATAACAAACAAGTGATCAAGGAACTACGTGCTGGATTACCAAAGTAATGAGTATTTAATATTTAAAAGTGTTGTATGTACATTTTTACTAATAATTAGTTATATTTTATAGAACTGCACACAAGAGCAGTAAAAAGTTATTGGAACAATGTCAAAAATTAGAAAAAGTGTGGTCACATGTATTTACTTCATCACTTACTCTAAATGGAGGAGACGCTTGGTATCGCAAACTTCGAGAACTAATCGATAAACACCAGAGTTCTCCGACTTGGGTCAGCGAGACTAAGGTATTATTATTATCATATATTATATAATACAAATATTTAAAAAATAGTATTGTAAAACTATAAATATATTATTATTTATAGACTGTAGACTTTCTATCGGATCTTTATTTGCTTCCTATGTCATATCCGTTTTGTGATCCTTATGTTATATCTAGTGATACTGATTATGCTAGAAAACCAAATGATTTTTTTGGTTACATATGAAATTCTAATTAACTAATTGTATGTACTTTTACTGTTTAAAATATAATATATTGCATGATTAACAGTTTATTTGTAATTTTAGGATCTATTGTTTGATCTTAAATAATAAAAATTATTTTTTAATAGATATTATCATATTAAGTAATCATTAACTTTTATTTTATAATATATTATTTACTTTAAATTTAGTTATTAATAACTAATGTTTAATATAATTACAAAAAGAATTTTTGTTACTTTTGATCCATTATTATAAAAATGTATCTATTCTTATTTTCTGTTTAAATTCATATTCAGTTTTAGATATTTGATAATTTAATTAGATAACTTTTTGTGATAGTAATGTGTCCTTTATTAACGTTATTTAATTTGTGTTTGTAAATAACCTAATTTATGTATTGTGAGTTACTAACATGTTGTTTTGTGTATGTGGCATGTATTATGTGTTCAGCCTGAAGAAAATCTGTCTGATGATTTGTTATTCCCGATGACCTCCTTACGTTTGTCATATGCATCATCTCCTGAAAGTGATATGGAGACTAGTAACACAACATTAGCATCCCCAACTTCTACGGCAGCAGCTAGTCCATCTGCAATTGGTTCAAGGCTAGTGAAAAGTTCAAGTGATCCAAGCATTACAACTCAGGATGATTCAGCCATTCCTAATTATAATCCACCTCCGCCATACTCACCATCAGTGTTTAAACAAGTATGAACTGTTAATTAAGTTATAATAAAAAATATTTACTAAAATAGAAAACTAATTTAGAATTCCTTTTTATTTGAAGATAACCAAATTGTTATTCTCTACATTTAGTAAAGAATAAAATAAATATTGTAATAACCTAATATAAATTAATTCATTTTAATAGGCTAGTTATGAGCCTCCTCAAACATTACGTATGGCTGGTCCGCCTACTCACACAACATTAATGGTAAATGGTAATGGTCCTCCAGATCTACCGCCTCGTGTTGATAGAAACACAAAACCATTGCATGGAAATCGCACTAATGGTCAAAGGTCAGCCACAGACAGATTATTTAGTCCAAACGGTATAGAAGATATACCCAATTATATAAATGCAACTCCCCATCATCAGAGGACTCACACAAGCACTAGTAAACAAGTATGTTATAATAAAATTTTATAAAGATATTATAGATATTGGTTTATTATATAAAAAATTTATATTTATTTTTCAGTTGTATGATATGCACAATAGCTATGACAGTGTATCGTCATATGATAGTTATGGTGTACGCATGAACGGGGGCAGCAACGGTAGTGCTAACCTTACAACAACTTTGTGTTCAAATTCGCAGGATGATCTTAAGTCAGGCAGTAATAACACTTTAGGTAGACATCATGATCCTTATAGATTTACTAGATCAACTCAACAACCAGTTGACACAAAAATATCAGATTATCCAAAATACAGGTTAGTAAAGTCAATATTTTTTTTTTAATTTTTAGAAAATACCTTCAAATTTTATTTCTGATTTTATAGGGAAATTTCAAAATTAAAAACCTTACAGTTTTATAGAAGCTTGAATATTATTGATCCAATAAATGATATATTTTTTTCTTGTGAAAGATATATTGTGTAGCTTTGATATAATACATTTTTTCTAGTAGTTTATTGTAGTTTATTAAATATTAATTTTTAGTAATTTTTATCATAAGTAGTGTTGTTTACTTACTTAGCACTTTGTTTGTTTGTAGACCTCCAGGTGGTACTTCTGGAGGTATGATTGAGTATGCTACTAGTAAACCCCTTCCATTGCCAAAATCACCTCCACAGCAACAATCTTATAAACCTGTACCACCTCCAAAACCTAAAAACTACCGACCACCAGTACAACAACAACAGCAACATCAACAACAATATTATCAACCGCCTGCTGGTTTCCAGCACTCAAAATCATTTAGCATGGCTGATAGTACATATTCATCACACATGTCCAATGGGGTGAGTATTTTTGATAATTGTTTTGTCATTAATAAATCATTTTATTTTGACCATTTTTAATATTTAAAATTTAAAACAATATATTTAGATGCCATCATCACCTAGCAAGTACTCATCAGAATCAACTGATGTGAATACTGCTGATTCAGGTCACGGTAGTAGCTTGGATAGGGGTTATGATCGACGAGGTGGTAACGGACAACAGCCTTCTCAACAGATGGATCGTAGCCATATATATTACAAACACCATAGAGATCCAAATACACTAGATTTAACACAACATCGTGACCAACGAGGTAGCGCATTTGAATTATACAAGAAACCATCAGTAGCTGGAGATCATAGAATGTCAAATGGAAGCGACTACAGAATGTCAAATGGTGATCACAGAATGTCCAATGGCAGCGATCACAGAATTCCAAACGGTGGTGGACACTACAATGTAGATGCGCTTCGGTGACAACGACAGTATCCGGTCAGATTTTAAAGGTAGATTGACCGGGTTCAAATTGAGCATAAACGCTTACCTAAATTTTATCTCATCGAAAATCTTATTTTATTATATAAATATTTTATATTTATAAGATGTTCATAAATTTGTTTTTTCAATTGATGGACTGATTGGGAGTAATTTATTTTTATTTTATTTTATTTTTTTTTTGTTAAGTCTTATGTACATTATTTTTTATTTAATCATATTTTACTGATAAGTAAATTAAGTTGTTTGTTATTATTATTACAAATATAAATCGTAACTTGTGTCGTCCATTAAGAGTAATTAAATGAACAAAAATTGAAGTAATTTACATATTTCTTACATAAAATGTGAATTTAATATTAACAAAAGTCTGAAAATTTAAGCATGCACTGAATGTACAAACAGTGCCATTTGGTTGAACAAATTAAAAATTGTCTGCCAATTTATGTGGCTTAGTTAATAATATTTGACCATAAGATCAAATTTTAAAAATATATTTCTATACATTTATTTTTTGTTAAAAATTATAAAAATGTTCAAATGTTTGTGCCTTATTTGTATTTCTTGCCTTTTTAATGTATAAAATAGTTAGGTATATAAAATACTTATAAACTATTTTATTTCCCGAAAAAATGGGGGATAAAAAATGTATTTAATATTTTTGTGATTTTATACCATTATGGTTTTCTCTTATATTTTGTATTCTTTAAGTTTTAAATTACAAGTACGCTTTAAACAATGTTATTAAAATATTATTATTTGATGTATGAATACTTTTAATAGTTTCTATTTAACTTTAAGTTTTTATCTATATAAGATTTTTTTATTATTACTATGTTAAACTATGCTTCAACTATCAATAAATATATATACTTATGTAATTATGTTATTAGAATAATTAAATATTTTTTCTGATTAATATTTTTTTAGTAATTTTTATTGGTATTTAAAAAAAAAATTGTGTCAATAGAAATAAATTAATAAATGTTTTACCTTTACCTTTTTTCCCATTATTTCCATAAAAATAATAATTTATTTTACAAAAATGTATTGTTCTTTTCCATTTTTAAGTATACTATTTAATTTACACTTAAAATGTAAAGTATTATCATTATTAGTTACACTGGCTTTAGTATACTGATATTGAGTGAATCAGTATGTCAGTATGGACCTCTGAAAATTTAATATTACTTACTTCACAGTATAACTTATAAGTTAATAGGTACTATTAGTTTATTGTATAATACTGGATACATACATTCAGATTAACAACTGATCATAATACATCATAAAGGGTAAAGGCCATTTGTAAAGTAAACAGGACATTTATTCTTTTTTTTGCAATTTCCAATTTTAAAGCATATTTACAAAGTTACTTACTTTATTATAACTGAATACATTTTTTTTGGCCCAAAAACATTGAAAATATTACAATTTTTTTTATACAATTAATTTGTATGCGTTTAGGTGACTATTTTCGTACATTGTACACTTTTAGATTTTGCTTAAAATTAAAATATATCCATAGAGGAGAAACATTTCTCCTCTAAATATAATTATGTTTATATCGTAGTTTTATCCTATTCCAATATCTAGTACATACCTAATTAACATGAATTTGCATAACCCAATTCCAAATTGGCAAGTTTGCATGGCATTACCCTGTTCTATGAATATTGATAAAACGTTTTTCACATTTTACTAGAGATATGTATGGATCATCAACTGCTTTTCTCTTACAATTCGAATTTATAATTTGTCTTTCAATTGCTGTTATTGAATATGGTTCGTGGTTATGTATAATTGATTGAACCGAAAATACTTCATTTTTAATATCAGTATAAACTTTTGCGAAACACCTTTTTTTAATACGTCGCCAACGAATATTTTCATTAGATTTATTAACTGATCCAATAAAAAATTTAAAGTTGTTTAGTACTAATGTTTTGTTTCCACGTTTACTTTCAATAACTTGCCATCACAGAATTATAAATTTTAAAAATTACGTTTTATTTTAATACACATACAGTTGTAATGCACTATTTAAACTGTGCAATCATTTAATTTGTTCATAAAATATTGTCCCGTTAAATATTATCATGGTTAATCGACATAAAAGATAAGTACGATAACGGTTTAACATACAATTAAATACGATAAACGTACAATATACATTGATTATATTGTGTGTATATTTATACATATGAGGCGTTACGTGCCAAAGTCAGCAATCTTCAAACGCAGTGATTTTTGGTAAATGACGAAAAACTGTTTTACCTTTATTTCTTGTATTTTTCCATTATTTTTTTTTTTCGTTGATTGATAGTGGTATTTGGTGTTATTCCCTGCAATCATTTAATTTGTTATATGTCGATAACATTAAATAATAAAGGAGGGAAAATGGACTTTGTCAAATTTGCTGCGGAACCACGGAGATTGCCGCTTTTGTCACAGAAACTCATGGATTGCCTCATTTGCCACGGAAACGTAGAAAATGTGTTATATGACGTGATAGAAAAGACATGTTGATAGAAAAAGTAGGATTAAACAGACAATATAAAAATTATTATTTTTTTATTATTTTAAAAACAAACAATATATTAACACTTTTACAACTTATAAAATAATCATTCATCTTTTGATTTTCTATAAAATAATATTAAAAATAGTAACAAAATAAATCTGTTGCTAGAAAACAAAAACAACCGTTTAACTATAAAATAATTCAATACGCTCTTCTTAATTAAAAAAACAAAAAAGGAATCAAGACTGTCTTAGTCTTTTAAAACTTTTAAAATAATCATACAACTTTTGATTTTCTTTATTATAGTAGTAATATTAAAAATAGTAACAAAATAAATGTGTTAGTAGAAAAAAAACCAAACGTTAAACTATAAATTCCGTACAATCCTTTACATATTCGCAATCAGAGTTGCAGTCGTTGCTTTCTTCATGGGTTGATACCTGACGATTGAAAAAATCGATATAGTATTGCAGATTCTCTGCAGATTTTTCCCATTCAAGACCAAAGTGCTTTGTTAGTAGTTTCTTCACATCCATAACTTTTTCTGCTTTGACTCGGGATTGTTCATATTTTCGTATAATGTAAGGTTTTACATTTCTGAAATTGTGTGGTTTCCTAGTTATAGTTTTGTATTCACCCACGTTATGCTTGTAAACCAGTTCACCACGCACTTCACAAATTCTCCCATTTTTATGACGTCGAATAAAAAATCTTCTACACTCTTTAATTTTGAAATGTAAAGCTGATGTTTGGTTTGTACTTTTTCCAGCTGTTGCTTTGAAGTCATAGACATCGACATCATCACCTAATTGCAGTACTTTCTATAATAGTCCGATATTCACATGGCAAAATTATTTCTTAATTTTTTTTTATTTCTTGCTCGACGTTACCAAAAACTCGATCAGGAGGCAGGAATGAATGGCCAGTAATCGGAAACACTAGTTCCACCGATTCTAATGTCTGTGGTGCATGATTCAATAACCACATAGAAATTGCTGTTATGACGATTGAATTTTTGTTTTGGCCCGGACACCCGTCCGCTATCAATCGCAAGACTTTAATATGACTGCTGAAAGTGAAATTCTGAAGTCTGTGGATTAAGGCAGAAGAAATTTCGTTGGAACCTTTCTGAAACTCGTCCTCCATCCATGTGTAACACCACACGGTTTCTTTATTTAATACGTCTTTTGAACACCCTTCAGTTATAGTGAAGTTATAAAAATAAAGCTGCCTAGAATAGTATGTGATGGAGTCTGGAATTTTAGGAAGTGGTAAATTTTTTTCGCAGTTAAAACATAATGTAACCATATCGGGACGTTTTTCGCGTACCAACTCGAAGAAGGCATTTTTCCTTTTTCTGTGAAGTTGTTTTTGAGCTTCCAACGCAGCTTTCTTTTTTTTTGGGATCTTTTTCATATTTAATACGGGATTTTAGTTCAATACACGTTGAACAGACATCTGTTGCAGGACGGCCAAATCCAATATTGAACTTAGTGTTAAACGTTTTATAAAAAAACGTTTTCTTCACTTGAGTATGTGTTTCTGCCTGTCTATTGTATAACCAGTAAAGTTTCCGTATATTCAAGTCAGCAGCAAGATATTTTCGTTCAGATGTTTTAGAACGGCAGTAATGGGACTCTTGAACTGTTAACGTTTGAATAAATTTAATGACGGCTTCTTGTTTTCTAACATAAGCTGCTTTTCTATTTTCCCGAAGCCCTCCACGTTTTTCTTTTGGTGATTCTGTATTTCGCATAAAATTGCGAATAACAGTTTCAACACATGACCTAGAAACCTGTATAATTCCTAAGAATGCGGCCTGGCAAAATTGAACAGATTTCAAAATTCCATTATGTCGGTGAAAAGGAACATAGTACTTAGTATGGAACTTTTTACTCGCGTGTTTATCATTTTTCGGGCGATGACGTTTCACCGAACTTTTTAAATTTTAATATCAAAACATCTTGTTGAGTCTTAATATTTGATGCATACAAATTGTTATGAAAGTTTTTTATATCGCGCATTCGTAAAGTTCGACACTGAAATCCATTCGTGTTATGTTCACAAACAGGAAATTTGGGCATGCTTTTTGGTTTGTATCTGTAATTTATGTTAATATAAGTTCATAATATTATTATAATAGTTTATTATTTTAATCGCGACATCTGATTTAAAAACGATGATTTAACTTTAGTTTTAAAAAAATAATTGCATAATTTTTAGTTGGATGTCATAATAAATTATTTAAGCCTAATTAAATAAAAAAAACTATTGTTGATAGTAAAATAGATGAAATATAATAAAGATTTCCAGCATTACTATTTATCGATTTATGATAATATAATATTTTACCGTATTAATAATGCCAATGCTCAGCAGATTTACCTTACTATTTGGAGAAATATTAAGTAGGTACTAGCTTAGTTACGTATTAGATGATACAAAAACCAAAAATACATAAAGTACTGTAGTACTTACCGAGCAACTTTAGGAATATTCCGTTTCCACTCATCTGGGTTTCCAACTTTCTTTCGTGCATGCAAAGGACTTTGCACAACCGCAGGATTCATTTCAATTAAATTTAAATCAATAATTTATGAAAACTATTACCTATTTTAAAAGTAACCTCACGTTTTTTAAATAATAATTATTGTAGTGTCTCATATGGCGTATAAAAATAATAATATCACTAATAGTAAAACTCTTTCACTTCTAAAAATAAAATAAATGGAGATTGCTATTTTTGTCACGGTATTATTATCAGAACGGAGATTGCTGTTTCTGCCGTGGTATTATGATTGGAGATTGCTCTCTTTGATGCGATCAGCTGGTATTAAAACGTTTTATCTCGATGGGAGATTATATGTGATGAAAATCAGTGTTACTAATCGACGCAGAGTAAAAAATTGTATATTAATGTTATCAAAACATTTATTTCAAAAAAAGTGGAAATTGCTGACTTTGGCACGTAACGCCTCATATATATATATACATTTTATATCAATCCGAAAAACTCATGAAAAGTATAGGTATTCTACAATTAAAAATAAAATATCAACTAATTATATAAATAAGTACAATATATACATAACTAAATTATACAGTAATATATAATTTTTTCAATCCAGCATTAGTATTTTAAATAAACTTTTTACTATATTAAAGGTTTTAATATAAATGTAGTATATAAAAATTGTTTTGCTAAAACCGTGGTTAAATTAGGTGGCTCTCATTTAGTGGTAACAGATATTGGTGGAAACGGGCATCGTCCTTGTATTAAAAATAATATAATATTATCAGAGGTACCTGAAATACTAAACCGTTAAAAAACAGTCGGTTAGTTATAGCAGTAAATATTAAACAATTTCAATATAAAATTATCGCCAAAACTGAAAACGATTTTTAGTAAATCATTTGCTCTTGGTTCCTCGGTAAAAACACGCTTTATATCAATATTATTAATTCTCTATACAAGCTAATAAGATATTATGGTTATATATTTTTGCAAACAATGCTGTGTAATTTGGTATCGATAGAGTACGACTTTAAAGTTGAACTTTCTTACCTTGAAAAATTTTATAATTATATTAGTTTATTTACGGTCTTACGAACATGAAACATAACAATTTGCGTTCAGCGGAATCAATTTTATGCGGTTAGCTTAAGTTAATTTACCATTTATCTATTGCCAAACTTAAAGGTATATGATACAAAGGCATACATGAGGATTTTATTGATATGTTAGTTTTAAAATTTTAATATTTTACATAACTATAACTCAGGGATAGCACACTAGATGATTCGGACGCGTGTTTCAAGTACCACAATCTTAAAACGAAAACGCATTTCGCTTACACATTAGACTCATTTTATGCGCGTTTCTCGAAAATAAAGTAGAGCGCCAAAAATAAAAAAGCACGCCAGTACTTTGTATTTTGTAATATAAATTTATTAGTTATTATTACTGTACATCGTACACGACCACATATAGATGTTATAATTTATTTTTCGTTGTATTTCGTTTAAATGTTTTTAAATGTGACAATGTTGAAGCCGTATATGTTATTTTTGAACTACACGAGGAATATGTACGTAAAAAATAAAAATAAAATAAATTTAAAAGACGATATTGGATCCATGTCCCATCCGCTTAATCTAATAAGACCATAAAAAGATCAATTTTCTCAATTTATGACTATGTAACTACCGAGAAAAATTGTTCAAGTATTATGTATCGTATGTCGTCATGTCAATTTCATTGTTTGATGAGTTGATAAGTAGAAATATGTCATTATTAAGTAAAATACATGAATATGTTTTTAAATAATTGTAATTTTTTATAATCTTATATGTTATCTATCATAACTAGCAACTGCTCATTATTACTGATTTATCAGCTTGCCCAGATTTGGTCACGCTTTTACAATGGAAACTATTCATCAAAGTCCAAAGATTCCTTATTTTTTTTTTCAATTTGTTAAATATTTTTCATTTTGAAGTATTTATCTAAATAATTTTTATGACTTATATTATTATATTTTAATATATAATTGTAGCTAAAAAATAAATAATGCTCACTTTTATTGATTTTGATGTTTTCTTCAGTCTTCAAAGTCTTTGAAACATGATTTAGTCACTTTGATCCAACTAAATATTTGGTATTTTTATTATGATAAAGTTTATTTTCTATTCATTTTTTATTTTATAATATTATTATCCGTGTAATAGTACATATCGAAGGAATAATATTATAACTTGATGTATATAAATATACAATAATAACTTACCTATATTCCATATAGATTCTTACCTATTCATTAATCGACACCTCAATAATAAATTCTTCAGTGTCAAATATAACTAACTTTTTAAGTTTTTAAACTTTTTAAAATATGAATTAATATAATTTATATGGAGTTATGGTGGTAATTACTAATTAGTAAATTAATAAGTACATTGTTAAAGGTACAAATTATGAATGAACAAAAATATAACACGGCGCAATCGCGTCGTGCGAATTTCCTGCGTCTCATTAGCAAAAAAGGCTGACAAAAAGTTGATATTATAAAATGAACATATAATTAATAATTGAAATCCGCATACAGTGTATATTAATTAATTGTCATCAATATAATATTAAAAGTCTAATATTATTGACATATATTTTTGATGTTTAAATGATGATATTGTAATATTAATATACAATTGATGTCTATACTATTTATATTCAATGATATCCATATTAATGAATAATGATATATCTAATAAATATATATATAAGTGTTAATATAAATTAAATATTTGTATTTTGATATTGATATATTTATGTTAATATAAATTAGATATTTATATTCTGATATTTATCAGATAAACAAAGTTAGTTCATAAGATATTTATATAATATCTGATTGATATATTAAGTTTTGTAGCTTAAAGATGTTTAGTGGATATTAATATAAAATTAATAATATCTCATTGATATATTTTATTCAATATGTTTCTGCTATATGGGCGTGTTATTAAAAACAGAAATGTATTGAAAATAATAAATACATATGAAAAACTTTGTTATTATAGCTGAGGAATGTTCAAAATTAAACATGCTCGTTTCGGTGTGACTGAGCAGCGCGCGTTTAAATCGCCTAGTGTGCGATTCTAGTAGTGTAATATAGTAATATATGCACTTTATAGTACATTTTTAAATTTTGATAGCGTTTTTCATAATAATATTGTTTGTGTTGAAATTTTAATGCAGTCAGCTTATAGTCTGTAGTGATTACACCGATGACCGATCGCAAAACTACTCTTGTAGTAATGTACCATTTTATTATTTATTTAATACCTTCAAATGTATAATTATAATAAAAACCATTTGAAGTTCAAAACAATTTAATTTGTTAAATTTTTTTCAACAGTTTCCCCGCCAAAAAAGAATTCTGGATGCGCTACTAGTACTTGCTATAAATTGGCACCTGTGTATACCAAAATTAAAAATTAATACATTATAGGTACGGATTACGGTTATATATACGAGTATATGATCTCTTGCTACAGTCACAGATAGGTATTGGTTAGGTATGTATTCACGTAATTTGATGAATTATTAATTATATAATAAGATATTGTCTAACGGTACTTATCAGAGTTTTTTTTATTTTTAGATGTAATAATATAAGTGATAACGGAAGATGAATTTTCAAATGCACCTACCTATTACTTTTTTATATATTATTATATTTATAAATGTAAAATGTAGTATTATCAAGTCTTTGCATAAAATGTTAGGCCCTTGTTTTAAATATTTTTTCGGGCCCTATACAAAACTTTCAATATTAAATTTACCACCAATTATTAAAAGTCAAGAATAAAAAGCATTTTCATAATAATAATATATTTTTATTTTTCTATTACAATATTATATTTAAATAAAAAAACAAGTATACTTTAACCCTGCGTTAGTCACCACGGGCTGTGGAGTATTTTAATACCCTAGTCATTTTAAAAACATTTATTTGAACTTTGAAGTAAAAACATGTACACCTTCACTACATCTTCACCGTCGTGATATTGGTAATGTACTGATGTGTATTAATATGATAATATTATATTATATTATATTACCCCGATGACTAAAATTATCAAATCAATAAAGTGACTAACAAAGAGTAAATTCGACTTTGTTGAAAATTTGTATTTTTTAAGTTAAAATTTTATTTCAGGATCTTTGAGCACACTAAACTCAGCTATGAAATCATAGAAATGTATTATCGAATCAAGTATACTCTTCATAGATAAAAGAGCAAGTGAGAGAATGTATAATAACATATCTTTGAATAATACATGATATTATTTTATACCAAAACAAAGACATAATCAAGCTTTTAAACGAGATGAAATATTTTTTCATTGATTTAATTTCACTGTGATTATTTTCTGGAAGTGTATTGTAGACCAAATTTATTTATTACATGATCCAATGCATTTAATATGATACAAGTAATTATTTTACAATGCGTTGAATTACTCAGTAGCAAACTCCATCAAGTGTTCAGCTATGAATATAACAAAGTCTCTAATTCATCTCTTAAAATACTACACCTAGTTTACTAGAACTTTAAAATAAAAATCATTAACTCTAATAAGATTGAATGAATAAGCGGCCCAGTAAAGCCAAGTCATTTTTTTTTTGTAGCGTAAATGCGATTAAACTCTTTATTTTCCTGGACATATTGGCACCATTGTTGTAGCATTATCCCTACAATCTAAAAGTGGAATTTTGGAACTTTCAAGTCTAAATATTATTTGATTGAAAACACCTTAGGTATCCATAAATGTCAAATACTTTAATTTTTCAAAATAATATTTAATATAAAATAAATATACCTATCAATATTTTAAAAATTACAAATTAATTTCAATGAGCTCTTGTATTCTAGACAGGGCCAGAGCTCCGGGGCCTGGACCTCTGTGGTAGGGGGGGGGGGGGTGTTGTCAAAGACGTATTTAGGCACAGCCGCACAGACCCTATAGGCTCGGGCCTAGAGCGGCGACATTTGGAGGATGACAAATTTTACTAATTTATTGAGTAGAAAAATTACTTTTATACAAATTATATGTTATATAATTTAGAATTACAAGTTATAGCGTAAATATTCACTTTAGCTGAACCTAATCATTCGTTAATTACTGTTAAATAGTTGGTTACATTATTTTCTTCAATTTTAATAAAAAAAATTATATATCCAATTAATATGTTTTTTTTTATTCACAATTCATCAAACTTAAATATTTAGTAACGCTACTGCATTAAAGTGCTATACTGCTATATATATCCCAGTAAAATAAGTATATATAAGTAAAAGAGCCCAGAATTGATCAGCTCTGGGGCCCACAAAAATTCTCGCCGGCCCTGATTCTAGATCCAACAGCCCCCTCCTACGGAGCTCTATAATGTATTATTAAGTATTTATTCTATCATGCTTATAAATGAACATATTAATTAATATTTAATAATATAATGAATGCTCACTTTATACACTGTCGCCGTGTCGACGTGATAGTCTTCTGGATATTGATATTGTTATTCGTCCGTTATATACATTACGTATAATATATAAAATACATTTCCTAAGTCCTTACACCTAACAGAAACTTATTTATATTTGTAATAGTATAGTCTGTAATTTACTAATATGTATAATATATATATAGATAGTAAGCATGGTATAGGTAATCAAAAACTGTAGGTAATCTGTTTTGCACATATTATCGTCTGCGCAGAGCTCAAACAAATCTCGTAATTAAACAATATACATTGTATTATTAATTTTCCAAAAAAGATTTTCTCCCGATCATAATATTGCAGAATGCAGAGCAAATCAATAATTTAATATTCTTAGTAGGTATATTAATGTTCTTAAACACTAAGGACTTGATAGTTGATAGTTTAGTACTTGTACTCATAATATGAAATATATATGACTAAATCATTTATATATATATAATAACACTTCTCGTAATATTATGTTAAGTATATAGCGATAAGTATTTTATTCACTTTTAAACTAAACAATTCTAGATTCAGAGAAAGGAAAACGTAAAAAAAGTTATTAAGTTATCAGATCATCACATAATTGTACGATAATAATGCACAGCATAAACAAAAGAAGAATTTAATATATAAAAACATTTTAAAAATGTTTTCTGTTGTAGGCGTACTTAAAAAAATTATATTATTATTATATTTTTTTAACAGGGTTACAGGGTTAAAGCTTAAGATAAAATGATAGACAATCGGAAATAGACATTGTACAGCATTATACAATAATAACAATATAATATAATACATTAAAATCTCTCGCGTTCATTATTTTTATTATTATTATTATACATATATATATATATATAGTTTATTGCACTTAAAAAACATTTATGTTCATATAGGTAATATATATAAGTATGCAACATCTAGGGCTTTTCAAATTGTGTGCAGCAAAGATGTTAAAATGTAAATTAAGTTGAGTTATTATTTTATAATAACTAACAAGTTTGTCACACACTCAAATAAAAAATATTTTATAACACAATAGTGTATAAGTTACGAGTAAAAGTTGAAATAATGAAAATCTCAGATGTTATCGGGAAATAATAAATTATAATAAAAATATAATGTTACCAGGTGTAATGTGCATTTTAAAAAAATTAGTATATTTAATTATAAAAATTTATTTTTGGGGACTTACACATCTTATGATTAATTATAATATAATAATATATAATTATTATCTTCCTCCCTGCAGTATTATACCATTTAGATGTGATATATACACTTATAATATAAGGCGTAAATAAAATATGACAATAACAATAAATTGATAACACAGGACTACACATGTAGTCATTTATAATCGTAATAAAATCTTACGATAATCATTTTACTACAGGTTTGACCAAATATAGTGGTTAATTCGCGTTTTGTCCGGTCATTTCTGATGGTTTATTTGATTTCAACTACCTGTAAGACTGTAACATTTATAGTATCTATATAATATATATTATATACATTTTGTTAAATAACATTAGTATTAGGTATTAGGTATTTAATATATGATGTTATATTTCAAATTTTTAATGCACTAACCAATACACAAATATCGTGAAATAAAAATATGATCAAATTCTATCAGTATAAAATAATAGTTATTTGTTTATTTAAATCAAATAATATAATATAATAATTATATATTTATATAATATAAAAGTGTAGTTTAGGGTTTAGGTAGATAATACCTATATATATATATTAAGTATATTAAATTTTATACATACACTAAATCTGATTAAAATGTATACAAATATTATTCGTTTGCTTATGAAATATAGATAAGCAAGAGATCAAACATAATAAATTATAGTTATCAATGTATGGGGGAACATAATTACTATTATTTATTATTTATTTATACTATGAATATATACCTAAACGGGTGTTGAACAGTTAGCTATTATTGGCTATTTAGACAACTTTAAAGTTCATAATCAAATACCATTTTCTATATTATATTTTCCATTTATTTTTTCTATCAAAATCAATAATTTTCAACATATGAAATATATAACACTAATCTCTATATTATAACGCAGTATGGTTTTAATTACAAAATATTATATTTTTATAATAATTTTTCTTATGAATATTGTAATTTAAATTTTGTTGTTTAATTTAAGTTTAGTATGAAACTATGAAATGTTAAGGTTTTTCAGTCAAGCCTTATATAGTTTATTATTATATAAACGATTGTACCTTTATATTAGTCGACTAATATAAATGATAAATGATATTACTATTTAATTTTTATAGTAAATAATAAATTCAACTCATGTATTAAATAGAAATTGGAAAGTATCTATAAAAAGCTTAAAATAAAAGTTAATATTTAAATAATTATCTCTACTTTAAGTTATATTGAAGCTGATTTTTTAAAGCTAGAATTTGAAGTATTTAATTTATGAATAATATTATAGTATTATATATTTTATCTTGATTATTAAAATATTTTGGAATTCAAGTAAATTATGACATTTGAGGTATACCTATAGGTAATTAAGATAGAAACTATATTCTTTACTAAAGATTTTTTTTATTAATACATAGTATAAATCTTAGCTTAATCACAAAAATCGAGAAAACGATGATTAAGAAAGTATCATGGCATTTTGAATAATCAGGGTCCCCATTTAATTCTTACTTTAACTATATAATTTACAAATTTATCATAATATTATTATCGAATATCAGCTTATATAAATTTATGATTTAGTAATTTTTCTTGATGTGAATATTTTTTATTTCATTTTGTGTAATTTATTTTTAACGTGTAGAAAGAGATGAGGCCTTAAAATCAATGAGTCCTGGGACTTTAATTCTCGCTCCCCTAATACTAGCTTTGTTCCCAAAAACTCGTATATTATATTTGGTCGATCTTAAAACATCACTTATTGAATCACAACATAACACCGTATTGAATTACTTGAAATAAGTTCCGAGACATCAGAAGTCAAAAAATAATAAAACATTTAATATCACGTCTACTAAACTTACAGATGATAAAGCTAATTTTGTGTTGGTATTATCGGACGAAAACGCCAGCCGCCCAGTAACCGACTCCATCGCTGGCCGTGGTGGTGCTGACCGTGTCAACCACCAATGCCGCGTGATGTTGATGGTCGACGGTCAATTCTTCTCCGTGATGTCTATGTTGTTGCTGTTGTAATTGTTGTTGTTGTTGTTGTTGTTGTTGTTGTTGTTGTTGTTGTTGTTGTTGTTGTTGTTGTTGATGTTGTTGTTGTTGTTGTTGTTGTTGTTGTTGTTGTTGTTGTTGTTGTTGTTGTTGTTGTTGTTGTTGTTGTTGCTGCTGCTGGTGGTGAAGCTGGTGGTGATGGTGATGGTGTTGAATGTGGTGTTGGTGTGGGTGACGGTCGATTGTCATCTCTGGCCTCTGATGTTGGTGATGGTGATGGCGTCTACTGGCCGCTACCACCGCAGTTGACTTACAGTCTCTGCCGGATTCGGACTTGATGCCACCACCGTCGGTCAACGATGACATTGACGATGAGGACGACGAAGACGAAGTGGATGACGACAGCGACGGCGACGATGTCGGCGAAGTGGTCGTCGCGTTTGCCGGCGTTGCAGTCGTGGCGGTGACGGCCGTAACGGACTTACCACCGCCGTCGTTGCCACCGCCGCCGTAAGTGCAACCGTAAGAGCAGCGGTTTCCGTCGATGTCGGCTCCGACCGCTGGCGATGGACCACCGTACACCGATGACGGAGTTGCAACGGCCGAGGTATGCATGTTGGCCGCGGCGGTAGCAGCGGCCGCAGCAGCAGCGGCAGCGGCAGCCGCCGCTGCCGCATATCTGGTGGCCAGCTGCTGGTGGTGATGGTGGTGATGGTGGTGGTGCAGATGATGGTGATGGCCCGCGGTCGAAGCCACGACGGCACCGTGCCCACCAGACGTATCGGATACTGCTGCATAATCGTACGTGGCCGCCATGTTGAAGAGCGCCTCGGGGTCGCAAACAAATTTGTAAACGTACCGTTCGCCTGGCAAACAATTAAAGAGAGGCAACCGTCACTATACGCGAGCAAACACAAACACCGCGTGCGGGTGTGTGCACAAACGTTGGAACGTATACATAATAATATATAATGCGTGCGCGCTGCCTTTTGCCGCCTCTCTGCAATATATAATATTACATATTATACGTACACTCCCGTCGTCGACCCGCGCGTAACATAATATAGGTAATATAATATTATGTATATATATATATAATTATTATGTTGTATTATTGTGTTTGTCCAAACGAACAGACGAACAGTGTACACTGTACACACACGCCGCGGGCGACCGACGATCGCGCGCTTACACGTATAAAAATATTATTTTTATTATTGTTATTATTATTACGAACGCGTACGTGTGTATAGTGTGTACCTACATCAATTGTTATATTTATCGGGAAACCGTTTGTTTTCTGTAGAGAAAACGAAACGATGAGATTCTATATTAGTGCAGACTACAGATTAAACATTTAAAGACCGCGACGTCTGACACTGCATCGTGAGTCCGTGAATACGAATACATGATTTTACATATACCTTGCGTCTGTGCAACCCTAACTTATTATAGATTGAAGTAAGGTACCTGTCTATGATTACTCTTCTATCAGAATATTTTTAACAGAATTACGTTTTCATAATGATTTAGTTAAGATCTTCGATGTTTTATATACTCTGCATTATTTATTGAGAAAAAAATAACTATTAATGGAACAAGCATTCAATGTATTCAAAGTATTTTTTTTTATAAACCTTTTATGTTTTAAACAATGAAATCAAAATTAATAGTTGTAGTTAAAAAATGTTATACTTCTCCTAAAATGAGATTATATTATAGTCATTAAAGGCATGATCAACAGTTTAGAATAGAACATATAACCACCATATTATTGTACGTAATTCATAAAATTGTACTCAGAGTTCCAGAATAATTATTCTTACATAGTTATATAGCTAGATGGTTTCGATATACAAATTAGTTGATTTTTTTGACTTTGTGACATTACAATATTTGTATCATTTTTATTTTAGTAACCTACAGATGGCACTGTAGGTATTTCTACTTCATCGTGCAATATTTTCCTGTGACAGGAATCTCTGAATTGAAACCCCTTTTTTGCGAGCGTAGTATAAGTTTTAAAAAACTCATTTGACGATTGGAATATTGGATAAGTAATTACTGAGCTAACACGTGATAACATTAGGATATTTAGATGCCATTTAATTTTTTTAATAGATTTATAGTAGTATAATTCATACTTTGTATTATTGCGATCGTGTCTAAGTAATTACGTTTGGTTGTAATTATTTTATTTATTTTACAAAAACCCAATCGGAATAAAAAGTAATGAAATCGTCGCAGACATTTTGCAGGCTTCATTAAGATTATGCAAAATATAATTATTTATTATAAATCGATTTGTTGTTTTAATTTCCGACAGTGATTTCTTTTCAAAACCAAACTCCTCGGTTAAAAATCATACATATATATATACAATTGTACATACATTAGTGTTTATATATTATCTATTTGTTGCTAAATAAACATCTATAGAGGTGTATTATTTATATCACCGAGTGTTTGGTGATTGAAGAAGTTAGAAGATGACGGTTATATTATAATGAAATGTATTATTTTTGATAATGTAGATTGTAACAACTTTGAGTTCACAGAAATCGCTGTCAATGACGTCCGACAACACACGAGGAGATTAGAGAGATTTCGAAGTAACAAATTATGAATTCCATTGAACATGTATCTTTTTTCAATTTCATTGATATCCAATTGAACATCGATTTAATTTATTTGTTCATTTATATTAATGAAATATGCTATCAAATCGAAATCCATTGCACACAATATAACGTTATTATGTACAAAACATTTTTATACTGCTAACTTCGTGTACGGTGTAGCTATCTATTATATAATATTACCTATTGGTAGTGTAGCATGTAGATTCTAAATATTTCGTTACCAAAATTTCGGCCTCAACGCAAAGTCCGCGGAAAACAATCCTTGATAAAATAATATTATTATGAGTATAGGCGCGATTCGAGTTTTAAATTTGGGGGGGCTATTATAATTTGCATATATGTACTATGTGTATACTCCCTGAGATATATAAAGGTGAAAGGAGATATATATAAACCACTTTAGGGAGTTATGATTGATTTTAATGGGGCTTAGCTCACCCAAACCCCCTCAAATTGCGCTTATGATTATGCGACAACAGGTTTGTCACCACTCTTTAAGACACTGTCGACAAATAGTCGAATGATTTCAAGAATTGGGTTCCAAATCCCCGTTTTTATCTCTTATAACATAAGTGATAATGCTACAAATTTGTGAATTGTATTGTTATATTTTTCTATTGTATGTTATAAATTAATTTTATAACAATAATGATGTTGTTTCTTTTAGCATAATACGAGTAATTTAAAAATTTAAAAATGTCAATAACATAAAAATAGTGAATAGAGATATAATATGAGAGATGAGAATTGTTATAAAGTCCATTCACAATCTTCTTTATTTTGATAAATGATAGTGATTTAAATGTAATAGGTTATCGTTATGCATAATTATAATAATTAATAAGTAATAAACTAAAGTAAGAAATCAAATATAAATTTTAGTTTTAATAATTTTTAAACTTTATTTGCACTATTCAATAATAATTTGTTTAATAGAATGTCAGTATTTTTACATTTTTTTCACATTGTTCATGATAAATCAATGATTCTATTAAAATGCCGGTCAATATAAAACATGTTTAAACTATTATTTTTATTGCCTAAAACTATCAAGCTTTTTACATGATGACTGAGAAATGTACAGAATACCTGAATTTCCACATTGCTCGTAAGGTTATAACAACTATACTGTAAAAAATAAATTTCAGGGAAACTGCGTTTCACCACAATCACTATCTTTTCGTAAGTAGGCACGTATATTCGTAAATACTTAATACATATATACATTATACAGATTGAATACAATACCCTATATTCTATACAATCTCATCGTTTTGTTTTCCTAATTTAAATTAAATCACGCCAACATGTTAATATTTGTATTTACTCACCCGCCACTTTCTGCATAATTCCCTTTTCGTAATAATACCTGAGCGACCTGCTCAATTTGTCGTAGTTCATTGCTGGTCTGTTCTTCTGTAATCCCCATCGTCTGGCTACCTATGATTGTACAAAAATCAATAAGTCATGTAAACAAAGGATAAAATACGACTTTTTTTCGTTTGTACTCGTACAAATATTGAATTTATAATAAAATATATTTTTCGAATATCAACGATTTTACATTTATAATTCACAGGTATTCAATCAGAGGTAAACTAACGTCTAATAAAGTGGAATATTTTTTTTCTAAAAACGAACGAATAATGCTGTTTTTGTTCACATAAATTAGGTATTCAAAATATTACAACGTATCTTTAAAATGTCCAATTTTTATACAATTACGATGTTGTCATATTTAAATTGTTACACTTAATAAAAAATTAATGATTTATTTTAATATTTGCTTTTTCGTGGCCGTGACACCGTGTTGAAAGTATAATATATGTAAAAAAGATATTATTTACTTATATACCGTGTAAATCGTATAATATTGTAAATTTTAGCTTTATTTATACATAATATTATTTTATAGTACGTACCTCTTCTGGTTCGACGAGCTTAAATTCCATGCCCCTTCCGGTCCATACGATACACGATGCATTATTTGGATCGTCTAGCAAAGTGACCAGGAATTGCCACAGTTGCAACGCGCCTCTACGCTGAGGTTGTGGCGGAACGGTAATTCCGGTGTACCCGGTTCCATTTCCTTCGTGGCCTAAAGATGCTACCGTCTTTAATTCTGGGACTTCACCTGTATACACGAGCGCACGAATAACGACATTATTAAATCATAATATTAATATTAAAATATAATTATTTAATTATGCTACCTTAAAGTGCTTTCATCTTTGTATATTGTATAGGTTAGGTATATTAAATCGAACGCAGTGAATTCGACAAACAAATTGATAGTTAGTCGATAAATAAATAATCTTATATTTATTTTTTAATTAAAATATTGAAATAAAGTATATAAAATGGTTAAAAAAAAATATTTTAAAATTATTTACACATTCGCATTAATTTCACTATTAAATAATTTAAGAATCAACCAACTTATTTTGGTACAAATTTGTATTATATCGATAATCAATATAAAATGTTATATACGGGGACTTAAAATTACCTAAATGTGACAAAATATTGATGAAAATAATTGAAGAACTTGAAATAAACATAAACCCTACCAATTTGTGTAAATTATTACACATCTTCAGCAATAGTGTATACAACATTTTAATATAAATCTTTAATTTTTAACTCTCTACGTCTGTGATATCACTTCTCGTTGGTAAAAAAACTTGATTAATATAGTTTACAGTTATTTTTATATACTTGATGCTTTATGTTATACAGTTAGTATACTACTATAGTAGTTAGTAGTTTATACTTTAATAGTCATAGAGGTAGGGAATTGATGACATGCATCTCTTTCCCTTCTATCCTATACAAAGCTCTCTTACCTAAAAACTTATTTCATACCTCATCGTTAATTAATAAAAACATATAAATATAATTTTGTATTTTAGGTATATTAGTTATATAAATGCATTTATTTGCTTTTTAACGAAATTTTTTTCATATTTTATGTAAATTTTTTTATATATTATAGCAGGTATTTTTTTTAAAATTTAAAATTTCAAAAAAAATATTTATGTTTTTAAATTAATTGTATTATTATCAGAGGGTTTTCGTTATAATTAGATTTACTGCGTAAAGGTACTCGCATGTCAAATATTTTAACCACGCCAAAAGTAAACTTTTTTAGAAAAATACATTTAAGTTGATTTTACAGATGATTAATTTTTATGACATATGAACTATGTTGAACATTGTTACATGTACGTTTCCCGGTTTTCCTGCCCCTTCACTTTCATTTCACTTTCAAAATATTGCAATATTTTTATATGGATAATTAGCATACAATTAGCATGAATTTACATATTTTTGGATTTTGCTATAATTTTTTGACAAATTTTAAAAGTTTCTTACAAATCCCCTATTAGTAGACCAATTTGAAAATACTCTAATATTTCGAAAATTATTGGAAATTATTTTAAATTGGTTTCTAAGTTTATTAATTTAAATTATCAAAAAAATAAAAACTAAAGACTATATTGCGGAAATAAAAATAAATGTGTTAGCATAGATGAAACAACCGATATCAATAAGTGATACTTAAAAAATGTCATTAATGGAACTTTTAAATTACAAAATAATTCAACGTTTTGATAAAAGTAAATAATTGAACAATTTTTACATTTTATATTTTTAATTACAGTAATATCTAAATAAAAACTATGATCATTAAAATATTTGCTTGTATAGTAATTTTTGATGCTTTTTTAGGCCATCCAAATATTTTCTCTAGTCGTAAATCATAATATTTATTACATATACACTATAAACAATTTTAAATTAAAAATAGAACTTCTCAGTTATTTAAATTTTTATATATATTCTTTTAATTTAACCTAGCGATCGATAGATATAACTTGTTCAATTGACCAGAATTTTCAACTTATTTAGTCGTACTTTAGGAGAATTGAAAATTATTTGCAATGATTATTTATATTGTTATTATATCAAGTGTATGCAGTGACGCACACAAGAATATAAGAGAGTTTGTATCGATTATAATACTTTTTCTAGTTTTTATCTTATATAATTTTATCTAATATTCAATTGATCAGTGAACATTGTTAGTTATTACCGTCTTGATGATCTTTGCTAATTGTTATCGTCTGTGGCAAAGGCTGAGGTAGCGGCGAGAGCGGGGGCGGAGGAGCTGGTTGTATGTGCATATGCGTTGAGTGATGGTAGTTAAATACGTCGGACGTGCTCAAAAACAACGGCGAACCACCTGCTGAACATCAGACGATGAAAATTATGAACGATTTCATGACATCATCATTATTAATATAGGTATGCAAATAATTATTATAATACTAAAATAAGATAATTAGTAGGGGGTATATTATAGTGCGCGTATTTATTTTATAATTATTTTTCCGCATCATTGGATTTTTGTCGATTAATTAATATTAATGATCTTAACAATTGTTATTTTTCATTTAATTATATTCATGAAAACACGATTAATCTTAATATTTCATGAGTTTGCTTTTCACATATATTTATATTCATAAAACAGCAGATTACGATATGGCAAAAATTTTTCCATTTTTATAAGTATAATCCGTAAAAAAAATTTAACAAAGTAATATTATAAAAATGTATTTATTATTTATTATATACTAACGATGACGCACTGTAGTACATACCTGTTACCTATAGGTATAATATACTATGGAAAAAATACGAATATTAGTTGGTGTGAACTGGTTTGATCAGTCATATTTAACCTTAGCTAGTGCTGACACAATAATTGTCTAACAACATTTAAATGAAAATAACTAATAAATAATAAAAGGGACTGAGTGATTTGGTTTAAATACTTAGTCTTTTAATCTTTAGACAAAGCTTAAATTACTAAATTAAAATAGATTCTAAGTGAACCCTATAGAATACGTATAACTAAACTACAGATTGTAAAATAATTTACATTAGGTATACATAATACGTGTTGTTATATTTTATAATTTATCATTTAATTATGCAAAAGACTGTTAGTAAATATTTCGTGTATAGAGTAATTTTGTTAAAGCTTTATTTTCCGCTTTTTTTATATACTATAATATGATATATATTAACCAGTTGACAAAAATGTTTGATCCGTTTAATATATACATCATTCCTTCTTTGTTTTTCAGTATTTTGCTACTCTTTATATTATACTCATTTAAAAATAGTGAATTTGTATATATAGTTGTACCTTTATGTATAATATTATGTCGAATACATTTCGTGAGAAGACTATTATTAAAATTGAATCAAATCATTTATTGTTTGCATATAAAATACAAAATTATTACAATAACCTATGCAAGGGGCCATGGGGTCTTTGGGTTTAGAACACCCGCTTTGGGTCATGTTATGATAATAAATTACTGTTATGTATGTAAAATATAATTTTTCACCTTAACTTATTAAAAATCGAGGAAGATAAAAGAAAAATGATAATTTTTTCTTCCATAAGGACTAAGGAGTAGTTTATCTTGCAGGCAAGATTCAAAAGATTCATTAGGGTGGAAAGGAAGCTTGGTTCATTAGTATGGCATTAATGTATTATATAGTTAATATATGGGTATATACTATGCAGAGTAATTCACCAAACATGCTCACCCTCATTTTTTCATTTAATAATGATTTTATTCAAATTCTAATTTTTTAAATTTTTAAATATTAAAGAACATATTATATTGAAGTTTTTGTAATTTCTTTATTATTTAAGGCCTAATTCGGAAAAATGATCTATTAAATAATTTATTGTAAAAAAAGGAGGGGATTTTCATTTAAAACAAAAGTTTGTATTTTTATAAGATATACTAGTTAAGTATAATAGTTTTTACAAGTACGAGTATACATAGTTTTATCGTAACTGTTATAAATTATACATATATAATATTACTATACAATTGCAACTACATAATATATTCAGTTGTATCTATACCGTAGGATACCTTAAATCTATGTTTCAAGTACTTAAATTTTATTATACATAGACATTTTTTTTTTCTAATATAATTTAAAATACAGGAATTCAATTATTGAATTTTAGAAATAGATTTTTTAATTCTGATGAGTACCTAAATGTGTAATCAACACAATAAATAAAAAAAATCGTATCAACTTTTACATAATTTTATATTCTATATTATTATATGAAATAATATAGAATCACTTATATAAAACTAATAATATATACTAAAATATACTAACTCGTACAATATTTTTTATTTTTTAATTTACCTATTTTTATCTATTCTTAAGCGACAAACGTATCAACAACAATCTGTTCTGTGAGAAATACCGAATACTTTTATGTTTAATTTATTATAAGTGTTAAAAGAGAACACCATCGTAATAAGTAAGATAAAACATAAGTAACGATTTTTAATGTCGGTAAATAAATTACATACAATCTGGTATATAAAGTAGTATATTATAGTGGTTATAATAACAATATTATTATTTTTAGTCGTTAATTAATTTTTTTCTATTCAGTACTTTATTTATTTTAAATGCTATAATATCAAATAAAAAAATATATTTAATATTTCATGTTTTTTAATACCCAGAAAGCATAGGCAATGTTTTTGCATGTAAAAATATTAACATAAATATTTACATACTTTGACTCTTTTGTACTTTTGTTTTATAAAAATCCGTGTCCTATAATTATCTATACGTATTTTAAATGGTTCTATTAAAAGTCTGAATGTTTGATACTAATTAATCTGTTAACGAATTTATTTGAGTTATTTACTGTCTTTTCTATTCGATACCTATAACACAAGTCCACGACTGTAAAAATGTCATATGAAATAAAATATTATACATAGATAGGTAGATATACACAATATTTTGGCTCGTCCATTATTTACTACCCGACATAGTAACATATACATATTCTATAAACATAAACCGAACGGCGTACAATACCTGCAATTCAATGCACTGAACATCAATTTCAAACGATGATGTGCCGTCCCCAAGAGCGGTCGTCGTCGGCGCACCTCCCACACTGTTACAGTGGGCCACGAACGACGCTCATTCCTCCTCATCCGTATTCACTAGCGCGGATCGGCTACGGCTGTTTTTGTATTTCGTACGTCACTTAAATTAATTATCATTTCGTCACTTAATTAACGACAATATACAATTAAATAGAGCAGAGGACTTGTAGCTCAAAAAAAGTTCTTAATATGCAAGCACTTATGTACTTAAAAACCCCATAATATAAATTTAAAATATGCATTTAAAAATTTTTTTAGAGAATTTATTTAAAATTATCAATAAAATAAATAGAATGTAAAACAATCAAAACAGTTACATAATTTAAAAATATTTTATACCAAAACTAAATAAACAAACTACATTTTTCTTAATTTTTTATTTCTTCTTTTGGCACTAAAAAAAAAAATAAATAAATCATAATCGAATAAAAGCCCGCGTAGTGCGCACACGACTCAATGTTATAATAATGTCGTATGTTGTATGAAGTTAGATCGTTATCAATCTATTAATAAAATTAATTACAGAAAATTAATATTATTGGCTTATCGGCCATCCTCTGCAAGCGCTTCTAAGAAAAACGTGTGTCCGCGGACAATCAAAACCATATTAAATAGCAAAAATTAAAAATATATACATTTTTATCCAAAAGTGTTGACTGTATTGTTTGAAATAATAATGTCAGTGTAGACAAAATTTATTTAAGTTAAATATGTCTCAAAAAGTATAAAATTGCATATAAAAGTGTAAAATATGTCCTAAAAATAAATATAACTAAAAATATGCATTTATATGCAAAATAAAATTTCAAAACTAGGTGAGTAAAAACATAATACGTATTTGTTTCGTACTCTGCTATTTTTGTGACTGTGCAAAACAAATATACAAATGCTACAAATCCTCTGCCCTAATAATAAGTATAGTAAATATATTAAATTGTTTGTTATATCGAAATAAGTTTTATTCACCTTTGCAATTACCATTATAATGTTATATAAATATTATAAAATTAGATACCTCAACGTTTCTCCTGTTCTCCTTGAAATTGTAATAAATAGTATTCCTATCATAGTCCGTCGTTGGGTGGTGTGGCTTTGACCACGGTATAGTGTTAGGAAAATTATTTTGATCTCCCCCTCCCCTTGCACAGAGAAAAATTACTAAATACGCTACACTCCTCGTAGAATAATAAAAAGTATTCAGCTTTTCACACATATAGTCCGCTTTAGTAACTATTAGTATTCATATTAATATTTTTATTAGTTTCGATTAACTTCTTTGGAATCAGTAAATTAATTCATTACTAAAACTAGTACAACTTAAGATTATAACATATACACCATACGTGTTTTTATTAACATTTCCGTAAATCCTATTATCGAATGTCATTTTTATCGGTTAAGAATTACAAAATGTATAAAAAATATGTTGACCTATTATTTAGGCACAATAATGGTAACTCTACATAGTAAATATAAGTATTATGTATTCCTAAATATATGTATAAAATAGAAATTAAAATATGAAAAACATGAACGAGCCATCGAAAATTTTAAATTGAGATAAAAATTTAAAATACGAAATGTATAATAATAAAATATTATAAACTTCCTATTATAGTATTCTGTTAGTTTTTAGTAGATTATTATTTGATTTCATGGTTTTTTACTTTGAAGTAATTGGCAATTAAAATCACTATTTGATTTATATGAGCATTGTGCCACTAAAAATTAGATGATCTTTACTATAGCTAACTATAAATTTATGACAACAGAAACAGAACTTAACAAGTTATATAGCTTTATACGAACTAACAACTAATAAATTATTAGATCACAAAATTTAAAAATAATAAAATTATATCACTTAATCAGTGAAAAATACTATAAATACATAAAGTTAGGTAATTACAGGTAATACAATTTTAGAATTATATTTAATTAGGTAGATACATCCTACATAAATATTTTTTTTTTTTAATTATTCGATAAAATAGTTAAACATTTTTAGTTACATAATTAATTTTATTCGTCTTAAATTTAAAATCTATATCTATGATTAGAAAGAAAATAATTTATTATAATTCAAAAATTGAATAAGAAAATTTTAAGTATGAATTTTACAACAAAAAATAAAAATACGGAAAACATAAAATGTACTAAATCAACTAGATATTTGTATTAAGCTAGAGTGCCAAGTCATAACTCATTATAATTAAAGTATAAACAGCAGATAAAACGAATCGGAACATAGTATTATAAAAATGTCATCAAATAATTCACCGCATATTCACTATTTAATTAATTTTTTTGTGTAGTATTAATGCTATTTAACGATGACTAATAGTACATTAACGCATAACTACAACAGAGGATAGAAATAATTTTTTAGTTTTTAAAAAAATATATATTTCTATGAAGCCCGCAATATTAACGTTATTAGGTGAGCCATAGATAATAAAGATAATTTGACAAAAAATTTAAACTATGAGATATGGATTTATTATGGTGAATCCTACTTAAAATTCACCTGTATTTTATCACGGGCTATGTCGACGGTGCCCTTATGATAATGTATTCATGTCATATTGCAACTGATAATATTATAAAAACGTTTAACCATTTTTATTCAGGAAGCAACAAGTTAAAAATATCTAAATTGGTAAACACGAAAAAAATTATCCTCTAAATATTTTACGTGGTGTACATATTTAAATATAATAAATTATAAACGCATCCATTTATTTTAATTATTCAATGAATATTAAATTTAAACTTTCATTAATCTCATTTTTGTGTACTCGCACATATACCGCCTTTTATATTGTTCTTCCATTAATTAAAAATGTATTGTTTTACATGGTCTGTTATATTAGATTTAAAACTGTATCTCTGTTGTACTCGTTCATATATAATATATATTATATAGTTAGACCATAAATCGTTTTTGATTCGCCTGAATTATTTTTGTCTTAGTTTATCGTTTTATAAATGCCTTGATATAATACTTGAGAAATCTATATTATGTACTAATATATATATTCATTATTAATTTATTAGCCATGATAGGTAGTTGCGAATATTTATAGATTATAATATGATTTAATCTAACTTTTTTTAATTTAATTATAATTTACTTGACTTTTAACATAATTAATTTCTATCGATATTAACTTAATAAATAATGAGTTACTTTCAATAAAATCTAAAATACATAAGTTTATAAACAATAAAATAAAATGATCATTATTGATACATAATAGTGAATTTAAAAATTAATTCTTAATTTTACTTTTCTTCATTAGCCAAATTTGTTCAATAAAAATAAGTTATTTTTGAAAGTATAATACGAGGTATTTATTTTAAATATTAGCTATTTATATATAATATATAATATGTATAAAAATAATAATTAATTTTAAGTTAGTAAATTAACATATTTGGTAGAGTAATATAAACTTAATTGAGTTAAAAAATTTAACTTTTAAGTTTAACTCTTTCGAATCGTTTTCTATCATTATTAGGATCAAAATTATAATAAGTTTGCTATGTATTTAAATTTGGAATTTAAATAATATAGAATTCCATAAAAACTATAATTATAACTTACAACAATATTAAGTATTTTAGTAGGTATTTATGTTTTATAATATGTATATTCATTTACAAGAAGTTAGTATATTTTTTGGAATAAAATTATTCTAAATACTAAGAATGTATTACAAATGCATGGGCTCTGAAAAATTCATAAATATGTAATTAACGCAATACGCGCTCGCTTGTCCATCGATATACAGAATATTATCATATCATGTATTAAACGCCTAATGCCCTAATATCTAATTCTTTTGTACCATCGACTTATTAACTAAAATAAATGCAAATATTAAAACTAGATTTTTGATTTATATATTACATTTACGTGATATTTAATATTATTAAATATATTTAAGCCTTTTAGGGGTTTTAAGTTATAAAAATAGATCTATACCTAACACACTCATTGTTTCGAAAAGATAATTATTTTCAAAAATAAAATATTTTTGATAACATTTTAAGATTTATGTAATTTTAACTTTTAATATCGACTTAATTTTTTTCACCCATATAACATTAATGTTTATTAGTGATATCTGCTATCAAATTTTGATTTTTAAATAGAACGTATACTGTATACCTATATTTATACAGTCCGTAGATAATATTTTTATTATGAATATGAATAGTTTTATTTTTGTTTATTTGTTAAATTTTTGAATTTTAAATAATAAAAGAAGTACTTACGCGGGGATGACGCATGTGGCTAAAGGAGATATATAATTTCACTCATAATGTGTGGTGCACCACTCCTTTCATACTCATATATAAACTATAAATACTGGTTTTTATTATTAAAAATATATTTTATATTTATTATTACTAGGTTATGGGTTATACAGTCATATGGATATGTAGTGTATAAATTAATTATATTTATTATAAATATGTTTAAAATTATAATTGCTTTATAGCTGTATCTTAACATTTTTCAAATAAAATATTGTTCACATTGATAAGTGTTAACTGTTAAAAGAATCGTCTTGTATAACATATATATTATCTCTGAGCAGAGATGGTACATTATTATTTAATATATATATATATATATATATACTGAATGTAAGCACCGGGTTGGCTAAACGCGGATTTCATTTGCCAGCTATTAGCAACAATACGAGTAACAATGGGATTTGTAATATTTTTTACAACTCCCGACGGGCATCGTCATTACTGGCTTTTTTCTCCCTCCTTCGGTATATTCAAAAGGCGCACGCTCAGCTGTTCGCTAAAAGGTTGCCATTACATTATTTAAAACTCGAACGTTAATCCTGAATGGGAGTGTGTGCGTACGTTATACATACGCAGTACGCACATCACGTAGGTATCTATATAAATGGATGTATATTACCTGTCAATTTCGTAGATTTTAAAAGTAAAACAACAGAAAACAAAAATATAAACCTAGATCTTGAGAAATGAGAATAGACCATCATCACACGCATATATGCATATATCTATCGTCAGTCGAAAGGGCTGTATAGTATTATTATATTACAATGATATAACTGTATACATAAATAATCATATAAGTATACATATATAATAATTCACATAATTGACTTATTATGTTATTCTATCTACCAAAGTTTTCTTTAACTATTATATAACTAAATAAATAAATTCGTCTAAAACATTTATTAAAAATTTAAATTACATTTTAATAGAAGTACCAAGTAAAACAAACATTTAACACCGAGGTCCGAGACTATATAATATAAGGTCATTCAAATGCTACCCCGCTTTCTAATCATTTTTTGAAGTTAAATGTAACTATTTTAGTATATAACATATAATATTATACATAATAACTTGGTAAAGAAAATTATAGACCTTACATATTTTTTAACTAATCTCAATTTATAATAGACTATGCTATAGATCCATTCTATGAGTACACAAGAATAAATTTATAAACGATAATTGTTAGACATATTATTGCATATTTAGTTAATTTTAGAAAAAAAGTTCATATTTCTTCATTCTTATATATTATATTTGTATGCATATTAATTTGTTTTATAATATCGTTTTTTTATCATGAAACTACGAATATAATATATATATATATATATTTATATTTGTTGAAATCATTGACTTATGAAAATATTTCTTACATTAAGTTCCGAAAATTTCTTGAGAAGTATACAATCATGCTGAACACGTGGTTTTTATAGTGAATAAGTATACTTTGTCACTTTGAGGAAACCATATTATACATTGATATGGTGCCTACAAGGAATGGATGTTTAAAATAAACAAATAGCAAGGTAAAATATATGGATGTTTGTTAACGAAACAACTAATGTCAAAAGGATAAGTACATCGCAAATGGCGCAAACGTTATTGTAGGAAACTAGGGACTAATTGTAGGGCGCTTATTGTCAAAGATGGTCTTGGTAAAATATTTCATTTAATAACAGAAGATCTCGTAAATAAAATTTTTCAACTATAATCAAAATGTTTTTAGTGTAGAAAATAGAAATATGTACCGATGGCCAGTTTGATGACTGATAATACATCAACGTATTACTTATAATATTTATGTAATAAGTCAACTAAGTTTTTCACAATATTATATACCAGTGTTTCTCAACCAGTGTGTCACCGGGCAAGTCCAAACGTGTCGCAGAAAGTACTAAATTTTACTACTTAATTGAAACAAAATGTACACAAAGTATGACAAATTTTAATAGTGTGTCATAATACCATAATACAAAGGTTAAGAAACACTGTTCTATGCAATAACTTTAAATATGGTATATCCATGTCATATCCGCCACAGATGGATTGACCATCTCGGTCGAATTAACTTCACAAATTGAGGTACTTTGATGACAAATGCTGATGAACTGAAGTATACAACAATCGAGAAACACATATTAGCGCCATATTTGATATTTATTCAAGTTTTTTTTTTTTTGTTCATTTGATCGATTTAAACTATAAAATTATAATAATATTCTAACTGTGTAGGTATATGGTACTTGCTCGTATATTGTAAAGTGTATAGTATATATCATCTAAATATATATATATTGTTATATATTATATACCTTATAATAAATAATACATAAAATATTATATGTACATTTTATACACGGTCCATGACTATCGAGATGTCCTGCAGAATATATTATATATATACAATATGTGAATCCTACTGTTGAGAATTTTGTGCATGCGAAAAACGATTAGATACGCTACTGCTGCGGTATATTGTATATTTGTATATAATGCGATATACTTATATAGTTATACATATAAATATATGTGTGTGTGTAACAATATATAGTCATTAGACCCGTGCTTTGCTAGCCTCGAAGCCCCCAAAATGTTTCTACACGCATAAATCACTTCGATGTACATTGTACACTTGTCTTGCTGGATCGGTTATTAACGCCGCCGTCATCGCCGTTTATTTATTATTATGCGATTGACCGCATTTTGCTTATCACGAATCGTGTGTGATTCTATGTTTTGAATTGAATCAAATATTCCAAATCTCCCGGCGTCTGACGAGAAATCTCTTTTTATACATGTATAAAGTAATAAAATGTACAATGTTTACTCGCGACTATTATATATATATTATATCTTGTGGGCGTTATATTAAAGTCTGGTACTATATATTATTATATTATATATTATGCAGTCACTTTTTTCTGAATTATACAGTATGAGAATAAAAATTTAATTTGTCTTTTATAAAATGATGTATTACTTAGATTTTTTAGCTTATAACTTTTTTAATCAAATTAATTTTTCGAAAATTTATTTCCTGATATTTTAGAAGATGTTATAGTCGTTATACTCGCATGTCTTGTCTCTATCTTACTAACGAATATTATAGCAAATTTGTGTTCAGCAGAATACATTTTATGTTGTTAACTTTAATATTGAAGCCGATTTATCTATCGTTAAACTTAAAGGTAAGAATTATATTATCATAGCATACATGGACACATGTCATATGTTTATATCGATATTATCATTTTAAAATGAATCATAGCTATGTAAAATATTACAACTTTAAATTATTCATAATTCATTAAAATGATAATATCATTGAAAAGCATATGAAATGTCTTAGATAATATTTTTATTTCTGACCTTTAAGTTTAATAATAGGTAAATTGTCTCCAATATTAAAGCTAACGACATAAATGTATTCTGCTGAACGCAAGTTTGCTATAATCAGTGGCGACTCGTGCATATGTGCGACGGTGTGGTCGCACTCCCTACAGAAATGAACAATTTATAGTACAAATATATTTACAAAATAGGTACATATTTTAGTATATAGTATATTATACATTGAAAAATTAACAATTAAAAATATTTTTAATTATTATTAAAATTATTTTCATACTTTATTATAATATCGTTACGAACTCGCGATGTTATTATACGGATATATGGATAGCTGTATATATATATATATATATATATATATATATATATATATACGCCGTAGCTTGTGCAACATTGTGAATCGCACATAAAAATACCGGATTCCCGTATAAACTGTAGGTTCAATAATATTAATATACAAGTAATAATATCACGACGGCGCGGCGGCCATAGAAGCTTATGATGTACGATGAACATTGTCGCTCAAATCGGACGGCAACGACATGTTTAATTTTTTGTATAATGTATTATAGTTCTTTAATTTTTTCATCGCACTCCTATGCTAAACTACAACGAGCCGCCACTGGCTATAATGTACGTTAGTAAGATAGAGACAACACATGCAGGTATAACGTGCTCTTAAATATAATTATAAATATGCATTTAAAAATCAAAACTTAAAAAAAATGTCACTTGTATAAACAATGCTTTTTAATTGATCACCCCTCCTCTCTATTATGTTTACAATGGTACAGTTATTATGTACCATTTATAATAATAACTGTTTAATTATTGATTAAGCACGTACATAAATAATACTAATGTTGCGCTCACTTAACTCTTTTTATCCTTAAGTGTATATATATTTAAGTACATTACGCACAGCATGTAAATTTTGAAATTTTGAATTTAAATTTTTTATCAATTATACACTGTACTGTCTATACTATACATTTATACATTCTAAAACTAAGCTAATAATTAATAAGTAATATGTTATAACGTTGAAAAAATATTAAGAGAATAATAAAGTCACATTTCTGTGGTTAAAACGAGCATACAAAATGTATAAGTAACCATGTACAATAATAATGTAAAAGAATAAATAATTTTAAATTATCTGTTAACGGTTAACCCATACAAGATTATTATAACGCATAAGTACTTATATCGACCATTGGTACCCTCTATAAAAAATAGGCATTAAAATTCGATACGATAAAATATTACCTAAACTATTTACATTTGAATATTTGACTGCCGAATTTACTGTCGAAATCCAACAGGTATATGAGGATTTATCGTAGAAGTAATGGACGATTAGCCTAACAATATACAATTGTAAGAAAGTCTACGTCTTAATCAGTGCTAGTGATGAACATAGAAACAACACGTTTTATTCAGACTTAGTCCTCTTTCTTTTTAGTCATCAATGGTTACTACATATTAAGTATAGGCAAATTCATATACCTAATATATATTATATATATATATATTTATATCACTCGCCTAAATTCTTATAATAACTTAACTGTTACAATTTAAGATAGTATACAATATACGTATTATAAGAATTATAATATCTATATTAATATATTATTAATATAATTATATCGTTTTATTTATTTTCTATTTCGTCAAACGTGTGATAGCTATAAACTGTAATTATTCCTGTGCATAATATAGCTACAGATAAAATAATAAAGACATTATTATTAGTAGCCCTATGTCATGTCATAGTCAACGCTCGTTGATCTATACAGTATACTATATACATAGGGCTTAAACAATTTAGATTGACAACGCAATATTTTTTTTAATTTAATTTTGTTTTTTCTCGAAGAAGCGTGAGAACGGGGAAAAAAATTATTATAGATGAAAATTGAAACGCTTGTTTTCGTTGAATATCGGTGGCAAGTCGACAGAGTATATAATAATATATGTATAATGTATATATTATATTATAGCGGCGTACTCGCAATACGTGTCCGGAATGTTTTTTTTTCAAGATTTACATCTGATGATACGACCACCGACGCCACCGCCTATGTATCATATTCTTACCCCCACTGTGTCAGTACCACCCTCGGGTGTCTTATTTATATTCAATTAGTTTTTAGATTTTCGTCATTGTTATAATAACGCGCATATCGACATGACAATCCGTGACAAGCATTTTTATTAGACTTTTCGCGTTTCTAATACATTAAGTATGCATGCGCATTTATAATATATAAATACATAATATATATATATATAGGTTATTTTATTATATACATTGTTATCACTGTAAATAAAAATGCAAAAGAAAATCATAACTAGAAAACGAAACGTATTGTCTTATCAAATATTTTTAATGGAAAAACATCAAAGTAACTTGGTATGATCTCATAAATATTGTTGATAATATTCATTTTTAATAAATATTTTGTTTTTATTCAATGCGTATGTATAGTTTAATAGTCAAATAGATTTATATATAAAATATTATATATGGACATACGGTGTATCACACTTAACGTCTTTAAATATGATTTAAATAAGTTGATACTGTAAATATAAAGTAATGTTCAATATTAGTCTTTGCTGTTTACTTACCTTGTGTTGGGTATCTTGTGGCGTTATCATTGGCGTCCTGCCCGTAGTAGGATTTGGCGTCTGGGTCTTTCTTGTGCGTCATTACTGCAGGTGGATCGTAATAATCATAGTACAGATTTCTAGTGGCCAGACTTCTAAAAAATGTCCAAATCAAACTTTAATATATATATTATATTGTAAATAGTAAATACACTCATTATTTCAAAAATGAGTCAATTTGTTTAAACTGTTCTCCTTGAAAATTTAAGAAACGTATAGCGTATAAGTATATGCAATTCTAATATTTTATTTCATCCTTATTTTTTCTTGTATTATGTTTTTGATAAAATAAAAATAATTTATTTTTGAATTTTAAACGGCAATCTATATATTTTGTTATTTAAATTTTTGCAAAATATTTTTATGAAAATATTGATATATATCAAATATAAATATTAAAATTATTAACATGTCTTATGAACAACAACCTAACCTATATGGTATAAATGCAGCACAAGTTTCATATTTGAGACGTTTATATACTTAATGATACATTTTAATAAAACGCATAAATGTTATTGTTGCATCTAATGTAATAATGCGGTGGCGTGTTTATTCTACAGTGTTTATATATATACGCCGTCCGTGCGGTCCACCAGTCCCTCAGTGTGTGCGGTGTATATTATACACCGTAGTAGAAACTGCAGAAAGAGGATTACTGCACTCTTCTGAGAGGTTCGCGGGACGGTGTAGATTTTAAATAATCTTTTGAATGAAAAGCCAACAGACGAGAAGCCCGTAAATAATTATCAGGTTAATAATTTAAGGGAATGGAAAGGGTCCTGCAAGTAGCTTACGATGAGAGACCGTTTAACCCTTTGTATTAAAAATTGAAATACACGCACGGTGGTGGGAGGGGCACCCTATTTATGGGCTTAATTATTTCGAACAATGTATATACTTTACCGTGAAGATGTATAATATTGTTTATATTGATGACATAAAAATTAGTTATTCCTCGACCGACAATTATTAAGAAACGTTCCACGAATATAATTTATTTCTTCTTAGTTTTACGTTATTCACATTATATAATATTAAAACTTATAATATAAAATGTATATATAATATAAATATATTATAGTTACCAATCACAAATCGTTTCTCTTTTAATCGTCTTTTTAGTTCAATTTCGACCGTATTAAACTTTATATATCAATTGAGAACATCAACATTTATAATTATAATATATTTTTTGTAAGTAAATAATAATTATTTATACTTTCTTTACCTTTTTAATCAACTCTACAAAAAATTCATATCATACAATATATATTATATTTTCGCGAGTTACCTGAAGTTGGTTGGTGAGTGCGGGTAGTAATGATCAGTGAAATACCGCGTAGACCTACCGCAACAATCTGCAGGTGATCTCAATTCGGTTTTCATAGAATTTTGTTGGTACACTACCGCTGCGCGGTCTAAAAAAAATGTTTAAATATATAACATAAACATATAATAGTTGTTATAATAGGACATAAAAAATAATCTGATTGTTATCCTATTTCAGAAGTAGAGCGACAGCAGTTAAAAATGATTTATTTCAAACATAGATGTAATTGTATAGAAATATACTTTATACATACACTTTTGAATATCGTTATTGACAATCCGAATATATTGCAAATGATCTCATTGAATGTATCATAAATAATCACTCATAATTTTCATACTACACTGAAGCATAAGCGAAAATTTTTGTTCTAAGCAGCCTTATAAATCGAATGTTGAACTACTGTATTGATTGAAAATATTTTGATTTATTTATTTATGGCAAGATGAAATTAAAATATTGTGTTCTACATTTATTATAGTATAAAACAATTATGTACACTTTATATTATGTATATTATATATATGTTTAATACTTTAATACCATGTTTATTGTATTATTTACACTCATGGACATAAATTATTTAATAAATACAATTAAAACAATTTATAATACAATTTGGTTTTAAGATGTGTACGAATATGTGTAAAATTTGTTTGAAAAATAAAATATTTTTTTAACTAATTTAAAAAAGCACTTTTTTTGGATACCCTATATAAATACAGTTATGACAATTATTTTTTTCTACTTGTAAATGTAACTTTAACAACAGTAGGTTAAGTTTATTATTCATTAATACCTATATGACCAATATCGACATTATAGTACTGATTTGAGTTAGGATACGTTTTGATTTAATACGTTGAATTTTCTTTTATTACCTACGTATATCTATGTAAAAATGCGAATATGTATATATTTTTTGATTATTAGTGATTCTTCTTTGATCAACCTATACCGAGTAAATCCTATTCGTTGGACTATTTTCAGAAACATTGAACTTTTATTCTAAATACACTTATGTGATGAACTTTGAGATTTACGTTATAAATCTGGAAAGTTTATTTAATGTTTATCCAATAGCTGCTTGAAGTACTGTTGTTTATTACTAATTTTATATACGTATTAATTTTACAATTATAGTTTAATATTTGGTACAATAAAACGAATTTCAAATAAGTAGATATAAATAATGAGTTATAATATTTTAAATTTATTTAAAAGGAATGGAGTAGTACAGATATAGCGGAGTAGTACAGATTCCCAAAATGTTTGCACAATTACATATATTATATATATTCCAGTTCTTATATCTAAATTTCAAATACTTATAATGAATTAGCTAAAAATTGGACATTTAATTTATATACACCGCAATTTTCAGAAAAAATTTTAATTCGGAATAAAAGATTATGAATGTTTTCATTAAAAAAAAGTAAAAACTTAAATATTTATTGTTATATTTTTTTTTATATAATGGTACGTTGTAACTAATCCAAACTCTGTTGAAAAACTATTATCAACAACATTAATAGGTAAATTTTGAAATAATGAGTATTTACTATAAAAATAATTGAACTTATCAATCTGTATGTTTTTATATCGAGATTTTAATATTGGAAAGCCCTCTTCGCTAAACAGCTGCCCGCATATCATTATGTATACATAATATTTAATGTATATAAGTTTTCCGACCCATAAATCTGACCTCATGATTTACAGAGGGTGTTTGACTATGTATAATTCGGTTGATTTTTCAATAGGGACGATCGTCTATATTATAGCCGTCATATATACCCCTTCGTTAACCCCACCTAATACTACAACTATATACTAATACTACTAAGTACCATTTACTGACTATAGTTCTATACTATACACGAAGTAACTGTAACCATATATATATATATATATAGGTATACTGTATACATTTTATCATATCAGAATTATCCACACAAGAGATGATCTTTTGATACGCTTTCGCGTGGTTAAGATTCATTTCAAAAAACCATAATACATTAATATAATGCATTATGTTTATCAAATTGTATTGTTTTTTTCTTGTCAACAATACTGAAAACCATACTAAATTAATTAATCCATATTATAATAAATGATTATATATTTTAGTCTCGTATCAATCCAAATTATAAATATAATTCTGTTATACATAAATATTTTAAAATTCAAATTCTCATTAAAAAACAATAAGTGTTATAAAGATGTTAAAAATTATTTAAATGATTATTTCGGGTACTAAATTATTAACTGGACTTACCGAAATGTCCAAAATACTCTTACAGAGGCGAATGAGCTCATAAGAAAAAAATGATATTATCTGTGCCCTGTGAACCCTCGTCTATGTTTATATCAATAGGTCTCGTAAATCTACACATTTAATTAATATTTTTTGTGCAATAAAATAAATTCACTAAATAGATATATTTAAAATTATAAATTATTATTATTGTTATTTTTTAACAATAAGATATTGCCATGACGAGTCAAATTTTCTTGTGAATCTTTAAAATATCTATTACATAAATTATTTTACAATGAAATAATATTATAAATAGTTTTTGTTAGAAGATCGAAATATCCGACCGACCTTGAACACTACACGGACTTGTCCCGCCGATACGAAACGAAAGTTTGTCAATAATAGTTGTGTATTTATATTTATTTTGATGCATATATTGTTATTGTTATCCATTGACTATTATCGTATCTATTTGGAATAAATAACTAATTTTATTGTGCGTGGTCTACCAAGTACCAGTGCATCATATCGCATTATGCCATTCATTCGTTTATTGTTTTAGTAATATTTTTAATCTAAATTCTAAAATATCAACTTAATTATATTTCCGTATTTAGTATTTTATGTACAATTCTTATTGTATACATAACCACCAATTCGTAATTTAGTAAATATAATAATGAATATAGAGAACTTGTAGGCTGTAGCGTTTACATATTTATTAAAAAAAATACCAGACTAGCAAAGTAAGAAAGAAACAAATACGTTTTATAATAAGACAAAGCAAATTTAAAAATTTTATTTTTCATACAAATACATGTTTTGAGATTTTTTGTTTGTTGGAGGACATATTTCTTATTTATTTTATACTTTTTGATATATTTTTTAATTAAATATTAATTTTAATCAATATTTTCTCTATAGATTTTTTTATTTTTGTGATCAATGCATGAAAAAACGTATATGGAGACGTGTAATTCCATACGGCGAATTTGGTAAAAATTCTTTCAATATATAACTAAAATTGTTGGATTTAAATTTAATTTTAATTTTTATCATGATATGGTTGTTGACAAAATATTATTTTGTACATTTTTTCGTAAGATTTTCTAGAAGCGATTGAAGATTGCCAATTTAGTTAAATTCCCTTTTATTTATTTGATTTATTGATATTTATAAATATGATCAATAGTTGATACTCAGTACCTGTAAAGTTGTAAGTTGTAACTAAATAAAATAAATTCATTGTAATAATGCAAAAAAAAAAATCTTGTTTTTAATTTAAAAATACATATTTGCTGACTCTTTAGAGCTACGAGTAATCGCTACCAATAATGAAGAATAAACTCAAGTATAAATATAAACCCGGTTCAACCAAATATTTATTACATTTAAAAAGTACTTTTTCACAAAAACTTTTAAAAAATTGTATGGTCATATTTATTGAAAAAAGAGCTAATGGTCGAAATTGACTTAAATTAAATAATTAATAAAAAAAAAAATATCCAAATCCTAAAAATCTGATTATTTCTGTTTCGTGTAAGTACAACACGAGAGAGTGGACATAGTTATTTACTAGTAGATAACTGTGATTTACTTTTAAACTTTCATATGTGTAGGTTTTATACATATGCCTTATACATAATATGTACATATATATTTTAAGATGCATTATATTATTTCCGTTTTTTCATAAGATATTATTATGTATCGACATACACGTCATGCTTGCATGTGATGTGATCAAAGTGCCCTTTAATCGAAATTTAAAGTACAATAATAAAAAAAATACAAAATAAAATTTAAAACGTTTTACCCCCCGCTAGACCGTTCCACTTAGTAGATTCTCAGCGAGACACCACAGTGTCGTCGTCGAAATCGTCCCTTACATATTTCAAAGACAATCTGCGCCGCGGTTGTCGACAAACGACTTCGTATAACTGTGTATTATACTTATACATAGACATATAGTGCGTATAATATATAAATAAACCGTCGTAACAATGTGTCATGTATAGTATACTTGTATAGACCTATATTAGTCGTCCCTCAAAATAATCAGAGTCAAAATCAGAATTCTTCTGTGCAAACAAAGTAAGTATACACATAGGTACATTCCATTCATTATTAGAGCTCGGAACTTAATGCAATTGTATCTTTTTTTTTAATACTCACATTCGAGGCTCGTCTTTACAGAAATTTGATTCGTGAAATATAGAATTTAATAGTACAATTTTTATTTTGCATTTTTAGTGAATTTTATGTTTTACGATAATTATTTAATATTTTCGGAGAATTTTATTCATTTTTGTAATTTTTTTTCAAATACTTGCATTTTTCTTGTTGAAAATTACATTTTATTATAACACAGATGTCGACATTCATTATATTTTTCACTTGTTGTTGCGATCCACAATTATTTAATAAACTGTAGGCAGATACTATTTTAGGCCCGGTACACACGTGTGTTAATAATTACGATTTATGATAGATCAATAAATTATATAAAATGTAAACTTTTAAGGGATAGATTCAAGATTCATAGTTTTAAAACAATTTACACTTCATTAGTATATCAATATTTTTAATTTAGCTAAAATGTTTTTATTTTTATTGTTTATACGTAAAAAATTTTCAAATTATAATAAAATAGCCTACTCACCGTTTAAGTTACAATTTATAGCCCACTATATATAAGTCCACAGCCAAATTAAATTTTGCACAAACGATATTTTCCGATTTTTATTTAGCTGTAAGACGATATTATAATAATTATTATATAATATTGTGTTTTTCGCTGTGTAATATAAAAGAGTTGCAAAGTCTTAACTCTTACCTATGTATTGGGTAAACAAATTCGATCAAGCACGTGTCGAAGTTTACCTACCGCTTGATCAATACTTATTGTCCACGTAAATAATATGTGTCAGTGGACTTTTCTGAAAGAATATAGTGTCAACACAATAATACTATAATAACCGATAGGTATAAAAGCAACCAATGATACATGATATTGAGGGAACCGTACGTTTTATAGCTAATTGAAACGTGAAAGAATATTATATATATATATATATATATATATATATATATGTATAGGTATAATCTCTATAATTATTTAGTACTTTAGACATTCTAATTTCACATATTATGTATTATGTTTTAAGAGATATACGACTAATTAAAACACTGCTGCAGCCATCATTAAATTTTATTATGTTATGCGCGTATATCATACTACTAATAAGTGATAAGTATAGGTATAAAATATTTGTGATATCCATATTCTTACCTTCTTGATTCCAGTTTTCTAGCATTTGGCTAATAGGTTTACTCGACAAATGGACGTATACATTTTCTGTGTAATATACATATATATATATATATATTTGAAACATGTTAATCGAAAATATTTCAATTTACAAATAGGTAATTAAATAGGTAATATGATAAATCTCAATATGGTATTATCACCCCCTTACCAGTTTGTTGGGGCACGTCATATACTCCGCTTCTCTTGTCAATTTCTATTTCACTGTTTTCGATTATTCCTGTGAACGATGAATTTCGGTTGTTAAACTGAAAAAAAAATATTGTCTATATTATCATTTCATTTGTACCAATTAGGTACAAATAAGCATTATGCCCACATTAAATTTATATTTATAAAACGCGATCTGTCTATATTTTCCCGTTTCTCTAGCTTATTTTTACCTTATTATAATCTACCTAATTATATATATAATATTTATGTTTACTAATTACTTAGATACAAGACGTATTCTATACATAAAATATAAAACGTATGTCCTATGAAGATTTATTAATTAATATTATTTAAGTGGTGCGGGAGCATAATATAATATGAGCTCTGCCCAACTATACAGTTACACATTATTAAATTAGTTCATTTTCATAAAATTATATAATATTAATATAACAAACACTTGTGACATGCATAATAGCCAATAAGTATATAATTTATATAAATTAATACATTATATATAATTTAACAAAATCTGACTCTATTAGGATAATTAAAAACTTAAAAATATTTGTACAAAATATCAAGCTTCTAATATTGTAGTCAGCTTTATTATATACTACTATACTATATAGTAGACAGTACTGTGTAATAAATTGTGGAAAGTAAATATTTTAAGAAAAAAATTTCGACACAAAAAATATGAAACAGTTTGTTTTACTTTGACTAAATTCAAACGAAAACATTGAGAATTCTGTACCAATGGTGACATTTCGGCCAACTATTATAGGTTATTGTAACTTCTACGGTAAAGCAATATTTAACGTTAAAGATTTACATTTTATCGCAAAAATTATGATTAAATTTGATTTGAAAATGCGCGACGCAGCCCGTAACTGCCGGAAACACTACAGCGCGACGTCCGGAAATGAACGTAAATGACTGGGAAACCGCGCTGTGGCAAAATCGCATTAGCGGTGAGTGTATTTGTATGTATGGTGTGTGTAGTTGTGTGGCTGCTGTATGTACTTGGAGTTAAATCTTCCAACTACGGTGATAGTAACATCTTCTAATTTAGTTTGCACTATACGATTTGGCTTTTGAAAAGTCATTTATTTTTTCCAACTGTCCTTCCTCTTCATCTTTGCGTCGGTTTACTTGGTCTCGCAAAACGCGTCTTATAATAATAATATAGTGACTAATAATAACTCAGATGTCGTAAAACACAGATTCGGTGGTTAGGCGGGAAACTTTCCACGATGCATTTCCGCTACCTTCAAATTTGCACTACATTTGAAATATTATTTAAAAACTCTTTTTTTCATTTTTATCGTCTCAATCGATTTTTTTTTCGTTTTTGTCAAATTAGATATCCTGTACCATGATGATTTTTACTCCCCCATGTGATGTGTATATACATAGTATGTGACAGTCGTTAACCCGTCTGTTCAAATTTTCATTTATAAAAAATGCAATAGTAAAATCGGTTGTAGTTTTTGTCTTACACAAATATAGTATAACATATACCTATATAGCAGGTACTTACATTATAGTGTGAAGTACAATAATATAATATATTATAATAATAATAGGTTTTTATATATCTCGTACATTATTAAGATAATTAAGTAAAAACATGACTAAAAACAATAAAATGGACGCTTGCAGAGACAAATTAAATCAATGTTTTTATACAAACTTTTTTTAAAAATGTATGCATTTTAGAAAATAATTGTCTTTTGTATCATCGATTAATTGAAAAATCACAATTAAACTGTTTTCAATAATTTTGAGTATAAAATATAGGTTATAGGATACTTTAATTTTAACCGTGCGTTTAACCATAGCAGACTTGGAAGTTGGAAGTCTATCCACTCCATGTATCACGCAAACAAGAGGCAACTGATTTTACTGTTGCGCCCTCTTTGAAAAAGTAACAATGTAGTAAGGAACTACATAAACATGGTACAATATAATGTTTTTTTTTTCATAATGAACACAATTTACGGGTTTAGAATAAACCGCGATGACGAAATAAATATAAGGGGTGCTGAGATAGGCGTGTATAATGAAAACGACTTATACAGTTATACGAATTACTATATTTACGATCGTTGCACATTAAATTTTAAGTATAATAGACGCAATCCATCATCAGATTCCCTCTGAAAAATTTATATATGATGAGTGATAACCCCACTTGAAGTGACACGACTAAATGTTTCGTGCTCCCTTATACCTAGCTAGATAAGCGCGACTGAAAAAAACGATAAAATTATTTCTGCAGTTGATATTTTACGTAAGTACCTACTTATCTATAATTATTATTATTTTTGAAATTGGAAGTATTAGGTATATAAATTTATGTAATTTATAGATTGTATCAACTCTTCTGATTTTTTGTTACTTTTTTACATACAATTTAATGAATATTATAATATTTAAAGTATATACATGTATACTGTATATCTTATTGAACCGCAATAATAGTAAAATGTATCACGAATTTTAAAAGAACGTTAAATCCGCATGTTAAGTTATTCATCGTTTTACTAACATACATACCACATTTTCGTTTAAAAACTATTTATTATCCCGTTTTTTTTTTAATAAATAATATTGTTTTATTATAAAAATTAAAGAAAAAATTGATATCTACGTAGGTTATAAGTTATAACCTCATGTACGTTTAATATTTATATAGTTTAAAAAGCAAGTTAATAGCATTTTAAAATTGTCATAACTTGTATCATTATTAAAATATCAAAGCAATCTTATGTGGAATAATATTCTTATAATCAAATTTTAAAGTATATAAATTCACTCTAATATTAAAAATAATAAAGTATATTTTTTTGAACATAAAATATATCAAATCTATAGTAATATCAAACATGCTAAATATAATTTATAGTGAATTTTAGCATGGAGATTGAGTCTCGTCGTTTATTATTATTATTTTATATAGTATAGGATAATCTGGTTAATGATTTTGTGAATTTTAATTGTTGTACTGTTTAATTGTTTTCAAAAAATTATTTATTTATTATCAATAAAAGAGCTTATTAAATAAGTATTAGATGCTTTAATCGTAGTTCATAAACAAAATCAAAACACTTAAACTATAAAAACTTCTAATTGTATACCAAATGTATCAATTTGAATTGTTGCATTTCTTTCGATTTATCTCTTTTATTAAAACTATATAAATAATACTGATTAAGTAGAATATTTTTCTGAGTACTTTGATACATAAAAAAGGAATTTCATCATTCAAAAAAGTTGGAAACTTAGAAATTATAACCATAAAGAGTTGTAAAAATAAAAACATTTTTTTTTCAACAATGTTGTTTTGAAATGACATAAAAAATATGTGAAACATAATATATCAAAAAAGCTAAAATGTTCCTAAATAATAAGTGTATCGACACTTAAGCGTATTTCCTTATATTGTAATTTAATAGCCATATAGATTATCATATATAGGCGCAATATATGAGTAACGATTATTTAATAATATTGTATTTGATTGGTAGGTACATAAAATTGCAACAAAAAAAAAACATAAAGTCCTCATACTTGTATATGATGCAAATAATGAAATAAAAACAATCGTTAATATTAGATACTATTTATTATTCATATGAAACGTGTCATTATATTCCTATAATTTTTTTAAAACATCAACCTTCGTTCAACAATATTATAATATTATTATGACGTTATCCGATTGAATTATGTAGTGTGCGGCGTACTTACGGACGATAGTATCTTCGGATGATCTACCGGTTCGTCCTGCACCTGTTGTTCTCGTTGACTGTTGATCATAATTTATTCGAATAACAATAAAAGTAAAAACAAAAACAAAAATATTTATGTTTAGTTTATAACTTTAGTATAGATATAAGTGTATAACAAATAAATTAACGATCGAAACGAAAACAGTTGCTCTTAGTCTCTTGTATGCCGTAGTTTTACGGTATATTTTCCGAGCAAAACAATATTGATTCTAAGCGATAAGAGTTAAGAAATCTAATCGTAATTCTGTTCAATACAATTATTATTTTTATTGTCACACATATAATATGTTATAATATAGATGACGTGCATTTATTGGGGCATTGCAACTATGACGACAAAATGGATCGAAATTCGACAGCGGCAGCGAAAAACGCGCGTGGTCCGGTAAGCGATACTGACGTCCGTTGGCGAGCAGTGTTTTTCAGCGACCTAATCACGCAAGTCCTCGGCGTAACGCTGATCCCGGCGAGGGGCGGGACCGGATCCCAGGAGAGGCGTCCAGCCTTCGACCAATCGAACGGCGAGCGCCGACTATATATATATTATATAGTTGGCACAGCGTTCTATTTACTCATTTCACTGTAAGATCAAAGTTTCTGTGAGATATTAGGAGAGTGAGAGTAGGTTCGTTTTTTCTATCATCGGCCTCGAACACCCAACAACTCGTGGATCATAAATGTGTATGCGTTATCAGATACACATTATATTATAATTTATAATGAATCTAAGTTAAGTATATAGGTTTTAATATTGTCTTTGTAATTGTATTACGCCCGTTTGTACAACTTTTTTACTTCAGGGATGAGATTCGAATTTACCTGATATTAAGTTTTTAATAAAATTAACCTCTATAGTTTTAATATTTTAAATAAAGGCAATAAATAACACTATTAACATAATAATACAAACATACAATACTTCAGTCGTCGATATTTGAATTTATTTTATGACACTTTAAGCATAATATATTATATAATAGTTCAATTTAATATTGTCTACTTGTCACTCAAACAGTAAAACTTTCGATATCAAAATATCGATGAATTATTATTAGTTTATTACGTATATACTGTGGTTAATCGGTTAAAACAAAAAGAAAAGAAAATTATAAAGTAAAAAAGGTTGCATACTTATCCTTAAAAATGTTTCGATCAACTGGCGTGCATGAGATGATGTGTGATGCACCTCGACACAACAACAAACACACAACATATCATATTGGTTTAGTTTGCATAAATATATTTTGTTGAAAACTTGAAAATAAAATTCTAATATTTTTTATTGTGCGTAGGTGTAGTAAAAGACTAATCGATAGTAATAGTAAATAAAAAGAACACAATCTCAACAATATATGTCAAATTATAAAACCTTATAGCTATAGTCTATATATATTAGAAAATAAAATATAATAGAGTATATAAATAGTTATTTAACAAATTATATAAATACCTAGGTACTATTTTCATATAAACGGTCAAATGGTCCTGCGAGCTACGTGCAGAATGCTGATATTGTGTAGTTAGATTGTTATACTATATAGGGTGTCCCGTGAGAATTTACCAATTGCAATATCTTCTAAAATAATAGAGATATTATAATTCTGGTTTTTTAATAAGATTCGCAGGGATAAGAACTCCAAATATTTAATATTTTAATTTGTTTTAATGTTTTGGTAAAAAAGTTAAAAAATATATTTTTTTATTTAATAATTTTCAAAAAAATTGAAGATAGCCATTTTATAGATTTTATTTTGGTGAAAATATTGATGTTTCAACATTTTAATTTCACTGATTTTTAATATTTTTTCTAGTTTTGAGAAGCCGGCCGTACAAGTATGCAGGCGACATGTCTGATACGATAATATATCACTATCGTATTAAATAATTCGCAGTACAATAATAATTATAATATTAAAAAAATATATATTTAATTGAATATTATTATCATGTTAAATCACTGTACAACATGGATACATTTAGCGCAAATGGCAGGTGGAAAAATCTTACATTTTTTTATTTTGGTGAAGATGGGCTGTATTCTGTATAATATACACAAAATTAATTAATTTTTTTAGTGCAAATAAATAATCTCCTCAAATACGTATAAAAAAACTGTACATATAAATTTGTAATGTTTTAAATAGCTCTCTTAAAGAAAAATCCTGATCATATTAAAAAAAAAACTACGTTGGCTTGACAATTATCTTGTTGCTATTTAGCCGACAAGAATTTTATCAAACCAACCTATTATGTTAAAATTGTAATTAAGATAAGATACTAATTGAAAATTATTTTGGTTATATTAACAATAATTAATATTGGTTTAACAATTTACCTTACATGGTTTAACATTATTTACCTTATTTATTAGTCGACAAGATTTTTGTCAAATCAGCAGTATATTGAATATTCTACTATTATTGGAAGGGTTAGATTTCGGAAGAGAGGTAAATAAACATTTTTTTTATACACTTATTTCGTTTGTCTAGAAAATTTTAACATATTGTAAATTTTACCCATTAATTACTAACAATCACCCCCTTAGCACGCCCCATACAATACTCGTACATAAATCAAATTAGGTAGGTACCTATATTTTATACTGATTTATCTTTAATTTACAGTAAATGAAGTATTAGAAAAAATAAATGTTTAAAATGATTTATAAACTATATTAAATATAATAAAAATAATTTACTAAAATAATATTTTTAGTTAATTTTATTAATTATATTATAATTAAAAAAATAAAAATTGTTATGATTACAAGATGTATGATGAACATTAGTTATATAATTTATAAGAATAAGTCATTCTTGTTTATTAATTAATATTATATTAAAATATTAAATTATTATTATTATTTATTAAATAAAAAACAACTTGTTTTATTTTATTTTTATTCTTTATCATTGTTTATCTTTAATTTGTAGGTATTTACAACTTACTATTTAGTATTTTTGTTTTAATGCGTAAGAGCAAATTTTTAATTTTGATGTTTAGACGTATTTTATACCTACAACTGTATGTTAAACTTCTGAATTTTGGATTATTGCACTTTATTACACAATCATGCACTTTTAAGATGTAAAAGCGTTTTAATTTGAAATTTTGAATTTTCTAATTTTTATATAAATTATAATTTAAATTAAAATACTATTATTAAGAACAATTAATTTTAACTATTTTATTTTTTGTATCTACCTATATTGCGTGGTATTATAATAACTTATAAGTTAAAAAAAAAAAACGAAATTATCAAAAACGTTATTTGGAAATAACATAAATAAATAAAGTTTTTAAATACGTTTAACAAAATCTATATTTTTAAAACTAATAAACAATAACGAAAACGAAAATATTAAAAACGTTTTCCATCCCCAGATTTAAGATAATACGCCTACCTACTCAAGAGTTAATATAATTAAGCAAGTTCCCTATTTGTTTTCATCTTATTTAATTTAAAAATACTATTTTCCATAAGTAAGTATTCAATTATTCATTCTTTATTTCATTCTAAGTGCTATTATTTGTTATACAAGAATTCTAAATAGTTTTTAAATGTATTTTACTACAGGTACAACAGACTACTTGATCATAAAATAATAATTGATTTATTATACTCATATATTTGTCTTTGTGGTTTGTGCTGCACATAATACGTCAATAATATAATAATAAAAGTTAAAACGATAGGTATAAAGAAACGACTAGTTTGTGATATTCTCCCGTTCGAGAAACACAGTCACCGAATGAAGAATACGCGTCTTATCGGTTCGGCATTACGTGTGATAATGATAATCTAATACAAATAACGATAAGCGTCAAACAAAAACATTAAACAAAATATTAATATAATGATAATTGATAATAATATGTTGTGACTACTGACTTGTGTTTCATGTCAAGCACGTCTCTTTCAAACTTTTTTAAAAAATGTTTTAATTTTACGTGACTGTCGTTCCTGAACAGAAACCATTGATAAGTTGAGTGTTTGAAGCTGCCAGACCTCTTTACTTTGTACGAACTAGTTTTTCGAGTTCCTGAAACCGGATAAAATGGTTAACTTCAATGAGAGTAACAACGGTAAGGCAAACTTTTAATTATAATACTATCGGTATTTTTTATAATCATTAATCACACCCATTTTGGACCGCATCACGATCCTTATGTGTATTTATCGTTTTGTGTTTAATTTTGATTATCCAGATGCCAGCGATTCGGAGTCTGTATCCAGTTCGTCATCAGCAAACAGCAGTAACCAATCATCCAGATCTGCTTCTCCAGCTCGGGCTAATTCGCCATCGGGATCGGAACAAGGTTCACCAGCTTCACCAACTTCTCCTGTATCTCCCATATCACCAGTTTCTCCCGTGTCTCCAGCATCACCCGCTTCCCCTGCATCAAGGTCTCGTTCTAGGAGTGTATCTGGTTCAGGGCGATCAGTATCTCCGTCCAAAAGCCCTTCAAAATCCCCAGCCGGATCTCGTTCCCCGTCACCAGGTAGTAGAGCTTCTAGTGTAGCATCAGCTGCATCTGCAGCATCAGGCCGTTCAGCTACTCCTGCTGGCTCAGTAACATCTAATCAGTCAGTGGCAAGTGGCAAAAGTGATTCATCCCATGCAAGCCATTCTACCAATCGTAGTAGAGCTTCATCTAAAAGTAATAAATCAAAATCAAGTTCTGCGAGTCCAAAGAGTGTTACATCCAAAAAGTCGCGCTCATCATCTCCAGAAGTAGCAAAAAATCAACAAGGTGATTCTGATGATAGCGATGGTTCAATGATTGGTAGGAAGAAACGACAACCAATTAGAAAAAGTTCTAGTATATCTGGCAATGAATCATCTGATAAAGAAGAAACAACAAAAAAAAGTGGCTCAGAAGCTTCAGGAAAATGTAAGTTTAAATTAATAAATTTAACAAATTGTTTGTTACTTAATGTATTTTATGTAATTTAATATAGCCCCTAAAAAAAATGACCTATTTGGCGAAGCTGATGATATTAGTTCTGATGAGGACCAACCCAAGACACCCAGACCAATGAGTGACGATGACATAGATCGAGATAAAAGTGATAAAAGTGATAATGATGACAATAAAAGTGGCGGTGGTAGGGATGATGATGATGATGATAATAATGATAATGAGAAGACAGAAGAAAAAGAAAAAGAAGTGGAAGAACCAATTCCAGAAAGACGGATAGCTGTTGAGATACCAAAAATATCTGTAGATCTTGGAAGTGATTTACATTTTGTAAAATTACCCAACTTTTTGTCTGTTGAAACTAGACCATATGATAGAGAAACCTATGAAGATGAAATTGATGAAGAAGAAACTTTGGATGAAGAAGGTCGAGCTAGGTATGTAGATAAAAACATCTTTACTTCTATTATTTGTTTATTTGTATAATATAATTTAATGCATTATTTATTACATTTAGTGCTTTATAAAATTGATAGTAGTTACATTGTAATTTAAATTCTTTTAAAAATTCATAAAAAAACTAATTATTTATAAAGTGTTTATGTCTAAGTAAAAAGTATTTAGTGTGTAAATTAATATCATAATAAAACTATTCCAGCAATTTGTAAACAATTTAAAACTCAAGTAATTTTAATTTCAGGTACAATGTGTGGTGGTCAAACCATCAAATATTTTAATATAATATCATTTTTTTGTAAAATCTATTGTAATATATTTTTTTAGAGTAAAATTAAAGGTAGAGAATACTATAAGATGGCGTGAAGTTTTTGACAGTGATGGAAACGTAGTAAAAGAAAGCAATACTAGAGTAATTAAATGGTCCGATGGTAGTATGTCATTACATTTGGGTTCAGAAATTTTTGACGTTTACAAACAGCCTTTGGTGGTAATTTTTTTAATTTTACTATGTAATCTTCTTATTTATAAAAATAATTAGTTAAATTTAACTTTTCATAGTTATGTAATCATGCTATGTGCATATTAAAATAATATATGACTCCTTGAATATGATGTTTTATTATTGATTAATAATGAAATAATATTTATAGGGTGACCATAATCATTTATTCATTCGCCAAGGAACTGGTTTACAAGGTCAAGCAGTATTTCGTACAAAATTGTCTTTCAGACCACACTCAACAGAATCATTCACCCATCGTAAAATTACATTATCTTTGGCTGACAGGTCACAAAAATCGTCGGGCATTAAAGTATTGTCTCAAGTTGGAGCTGATCCTGATGCTAATAGATATGAAAAAATTAAAGTTAGCATCATTTAATACTTATGTTAATTAATTTACATTTATAAATAAATATATATGTTGTTTTCCTTTAGTTTTGTTTTTCAACAACTAAATTACTATCAATATTAAAAAAGAAGAATATAATAATTAATATTTAATTTTTTTTAATTCCTACTGTAGAGAGAAGAAGAAAAGTTACGTCAATCAATGCGTAAAGAAACAAAAGTGAAGAGAGCTAGAGAACGTGGAGCAAATAGTAATCTCAGTTCTTCATACTTAGAACCTGAAAGAGAAGATGGATCTGATGATGAAAATGCCATATCTCTGTCTGCTATCAAAAACAAATTTAACAAAAAATCTGCATCTAAAAGTGAGTTTTGTCATAAATTACTAAATTTTTACTGTAGCTCTTATACTTTCTTTACAAAGACTATATAATATTTTTAGACAAATAGTAGTTTATATTTATATACATTTTTTTCTTTACAGTTGACAAAAGTAATATTTATTCGTCTGAAGATGACAGTTCAGACATGGATACAAAAAAGAAAAGACAATCCAGAATAGTATCAGATTCTGAAGAAGATGATGATTTATAAATTATAATTTTTATAAATTAATTAATTGTATTCTATCTTTGACTGTTAAACATATTGATTGATATGTATAAACAATAAATGTAATGTATAAAGTTATTATAAGTTTGTCATATTTTATATGATAGTGAAACTAAAAATAAAAATTTAATTGATTTTTCTTACAAAAATACTCAGGGTTAATACACAAAATATATAAGCACCAATAATACTTTTCAAACTTTAAAAGCAGTAAAAAACAACATCTACAACATCTATTGATATATTTCAATGTTCACTATACTTCTTTACAAAATAAATAATACCATGAAGTGACTGATTTCAGTGTTTAAACTTATATAGATGAAAATCCACTGGTCATCTTTTTTTTTTTATCTTAGATGAAAACTTTAGTTATCTATAATAATTTATCTAAATAATTATTTATTTAATATTATAGTAGGTATATACATTTGGTGATTTTCATCCAGCAATGCATATCTTTCACATAATCACAGCGCAGGAAGTGACTAGTGGCAATGGAAATTAATACATGGAACTGATTTCTTATTTTTTGGAATGGAGTACCTATAGTTAATCTTAAACAATTGAGTATAAAGTATAAACAATTGATTAATTAAGTGGTTCAATAAAGCTTAATGACTTATAACGGGTCACTAAACATTTTTAAGGGACACTATTAGCTAACGGTTGATTTATTAAATGTTTAGTGAATGCAATCCATATTAATATTATTGTCAGTTTTAATTATTTAATTATTATAATCATCAATAATATATAAATAAATGAATAATCAAACATTAAACAATATTTAAATTGAGAACGGGCAGAATTTTTTATAAAATATTTCAGCATACCTACTCCTAGCTATTATGCCTTAATCAAAAAACATTTAAACCTTCAAGTGTGCGCATTATTTTGTACATTTTGCATCTCCTTTCAAAATTGTTCTAATATAAACAATAAACACTGTATTTAAATAAAAAGTAATACAATCAAACCATGTTTATCTGAGTAAGTATTTATTTTATATTTTTATTATTATAAAAGGTATTTTAATAATTTAAAATCTTAGAATAATTGCGTTATCTAACATATCAAACAATTATAATTTAGATAATTTAAAAATTTTTAATTATCTTTTTTTTCTTAATGTGTACGCAATAGACATCTTTAGTTCTTTCCCCTAGATCTTTATTACACATAATTTTAATTTTAATTGTTTCCAATCACAATTTTTTTTTAACATTTTTAATTTACTATCATAATAATAAAATTCTTCTGAAAATATACTAAAAAATAGTAATAATATGTTTATATTATGACATTATGTTAATTTTCCATTGTACTGTTATAACTTAATATATATTATTATTTGGTTATAAAACTTCTGTGGAAAATGTACTACTAAGAACCTCGATAATATAGAGAATATACCGTGAAGTGTGAATATCATAATCTTAAAAGTAATTTCTTAGTATGTAGGTGTTTAATTTAAAATTTGAAATAGGTAATAAATAATTTTGAAATTATTACTTCTTTAGATGTTTATTCATTTCACATTATTACTGTTAAGATCTTTATCTACTCTTAATATTTGGCTATCTGCCAACGATTAATCCCATTATACATATAACTAGTTATAGGGAGTGTACCTCCTATAGTGTGCAACTACATATTATAAGAACTAAGGACCTCGGGCCTATTCATCTAGTGATTTTTAAAAACGAAATTTAGACAATGAAAGGTGATGATATAATACGGTATATATGGTGCCTATATACTATTATACTAGGTACCTATATAACTATATAAGTATCTACACCATATACCTATACTGACATATTGTATCTTTGTTGAATAACGCTTAATAAAGAAGACTGAATATTGATTCTGTTAATTGGGTAATTTACGGGTTATATAATTAAAAATTGGCATTACAAGTCAATAGTTCAGTTGTTAAGATTAAATCATCAGAAAATGAATTGCTTTACCGACGTGCACAACACATTTTGTATAGGATAATAATAATAAGTATTATTAGGTAGGTAGCAAACGCACAAGATTATTATAAGTAAATACTAAATATAGGTATTACATTAATATACCTAAGTAATAACACGAAATACTAATATAAATCCTATCTACACCAAACCACACCAATTATGCTATAGTCATATAGAGCATGGGATGATGGGACAGTGACAATAATGAATAAGAATAATAAGATATCGAGAGAAATGATTTGCAGATAATACGATTATACGAATCAATGAATTATATTATGAAAAAGAAAAGAGCGCCAACTGAAATACACAAACACCCGTTACATAACAACGTATATAAAAGTAATCACGACTTACTAGCTGTTACGAAGAATGGTTCAAAACTTTAATATTTATATATGTCTTATGTAACCTCGGACAATAGACAATGGATAAATAGGTACCGAAAGGAATAATACCTAATGTAATACCTATATGGCTATATATATTATGGTAAGTAAATTTTGTTTACACAGGTCCACGTACCCACACCGCCTATCTATAAATCTGTGTATTATTAATTATTATATTGTACGTTGTGTGATTATTAAATCGTAGCCTGTAGGTAGCAGTATATACCTATAAGTATAATCGTGTACTCGTTACACGTGTACTGTGTACTAATTACCATAATATAGTCTTGTATGCGCGGGATTTCGTAAGACCTAAACGTCAAAAACATTACATTAGGTCCCTACATCATATATATATGTTCTTATTGTTGTATATTATATATAGCTATGCATAGTTGATTGTAGTATGATGTATGTGTGTAGTGTATGTCGTATTGCTATAATATAATTAATAATATTTTCTAATGTTGTTTACAGATGTGTGGAATTACCACTTGATATTAAAAAAAACTTCTTATATGACTCTTACTATAAATAGTATGAATATTTCTTTAAATGAACTAATTGTCCACTTTTTTGAAAATAATCAAACATGTAACAACATGGACATATGTAGTTCATATTTTTTATAAATTTATTTTGCTACCTTTTTTTTTTAGCATATCTAGGCAAAGTCTTTTAAGGGTTGTAACTAGTAAGTATAAACTTTCTTTTGTCTATTCGTCATTTGCTACTGGACACTGTGAGTGCTACTACACACAAAAATAGAGACTGGACTTATGTAAAAAAAAAAAAAAAGAGTAACAAGTATTAAATATGTGAGACATGAGTATAATCTTTGATAAACATTTGAGATGGAATTTATGTAGACATTACTTAATAAAGTGGCAACGTAAATAATTCATCAATTTTATAAACTGCAGTAAATTTTATCAAAAGATATCACTATAACTGTTTATATAGGTTTAATTTTATAAGGCAAATAGTCAATATTTCAACAAGGAATCAGGATCTGGGATGTTGCAACTAAGAATACAATCAAACCATTTTAGTTACAACAAAATATATAAATAAGAAATTATCTGAGTAAAAACGACTTACTAGGGTCAACACTAAACAAATACAAAGAATTAAGAATTTTACCAATTAAACTAATTTACAAAAAATTTGCCATAATAGAAGTTGTAAAAAATATAATAATCATTTGATCTAATATTAATACTTTATAATTTAAGAGAACTGACAGGACATATATTCTTGTAGTCTATACTTAAACTTTTTTGGTCAAAGATTTCTGAACTATCTAGCTCCTATCTACTATAACTCTATGAATAGTGAAACAAAAAAATGATATGTAGGTATAACACCGAAATATGCAAAAATAAATTGGTTATTTATGTATTAATATATATTAATCTAAGACCATGATCATAAGCAGCACTTACAAGAGACGGATAAATCATGAATATTTATAATTTTTCATGCATTTTATTTTATCCAAATTGTCTAATTTTATTAATAAAAAAAAATGTGTAAATAAAGTTTATACCTCTTGATATTTAAATATTCTAAATAATATGACTAATTGAAGTGTTAAGCCCCTAAAACTCCATTTTCCCTCCCATAATCGCCGGGCCGTACAATTTAAGTTTGTTTATTCTAAATCGGTTTAATACATATAAAGAACGAACACGCACAAAAAAATAATATAAGTACTGCGTTCAGTGGCCGTCTGTTGACTATCATTTTTGGTTGCGATTTTTAAAATCCCTGGTAGAAAATCTGTACATAATACATTAATATTAATACATATTGAAAAATAGCAATGTTTTCCGAATAAAAGAAAACTTATTAGTGTTCAAATATTCAATACTATATTATAGTCATATTAAATTGTAATTTAATGTTGTTTTTAGGGTGGGGGAGTACTTTATATGTGAGTGTATTATATATATTATACATACGTCATGCAGACGTATAAAACTTTGTTATTAAATAAGTAGAAGTTTTGTACTTTATCCTTCAAACTATTATTTTAATCCAATACTAAACAGGTTATTGGTTATAAAAATAGAAAAAAAAAAACTACAAATAAATTAAAATTTTATTATTTGTTAATTATTTTAGAACTAAAGCAATAAAATATTAGTTGTAGAAGTATAAATTATTTTTATAAAAGTATTTTTTTGCATTCATAGTTCTCTACTTGATTTGTTACTAAATTTTAATCTATCTTAATCTATACAAAGTCAGAGATTTTTTTTTTGGTCATCGACCTCCAAAAGAAAATCAGAATACACCGACTACGATGAAGCACGAATTGTACGGATGAGCGTGGTACAATGTGGTTGTGAGGAATTATGAGTCGTTTATTATTATTATATATAGTTATCATAGAAACGGTAGATATCTATATATACGCGGTGAAACAAAAATTTAAATTATATTTATTATTTGTATATGTATATACATAGGCCATAGGCGATAGGCGTATTGCCCCTAATACTTTTATCCTTCTGTAAATAAACTATTAAGTTTTCGTCCAAACAACGACAAGATTAATGATGACGTGTAATGTGTATTTGTGTATAATACCGCCAGACATCGTTGAATCGCGTAAAACTACTATAATATGGATTGTGGGTACTAGTCACTAGTCTGCAGTATTCGTTCTACCTGTAGTACTTAAAATTTAATGACGTGCGATGAATACGTTGTAAAATATATTTGTTTTTTGTATCGTCTAAAAAATGATGAATAATTTCATCGACATTCGCCTGTATATTTATTAGTAGTTATAAAACTTCAGCCACCTGTATTATCAGTTAATCCTGAAGACATAATAAAGGCATCAGACGTGGCTATAAATTTAGCCAAGTATTGGGGTAGGAAAAGTATATCGCATATGACAAGCATCTAAATAATTTGGACCCGAGAAAAAGAAGACTTGTATTATTTTTTCAACCATCTGCAAGTCGTCCAAAATTTAAGTGCTCAATTTTCTTCAATTTTTATATATATGTGTATTTAATAGTAGTCCGCTTTTAACGGAGAGCAGCCGACATCCGTTTACAGAATAATGGCAAAATATTAATAAGTGACTACTGCAGTACTGCACAGTAGGTACTAAGTGTGCACTGTCCAAGTATCTACAAGCTTTTGTAAAAAAAGATCTACCAAAAATATTATTTTGCACCTGCCCACGATTATAAACCGTTCAACTGTTGTTTTTCCTGTAACCGTATACCTAATGTGTAATGGCTAATACTATGCAATATAATACTTTCTATTAATAAATAATTTTGTTCGATGAGTGACCAACGGTCCAAGAAGATTGGTCTGGACTCCAACCTATTAATTCTTAGGTATATTGTGTGGATACTGGATGATTATGATAGAGTGTAAATGAATGATACATACATTATAATCATTATATTATATAAGTATAAAGATACTCCTAAAGTCCTAAAAAGTACCTAAACATAGGTACGTATTTACGTTATTGTTATTATTATACGTACGTTTTGGTAAATAATAGTCGAAAACTAAAGCGTATGCACAGCTCTCGAATCTTGTATATGTATACATATGATGATATAGATGAAAAGGTTGTCGTACTCGTTCTTTTCTTCGTCATAATTATCCCTAAAATCCCGTGACACTGTCCGGGAGGCATTAATTCACGTTTAAGCTATTACATGCCTATGCCGCACGTGACGTATAGGAATAGGCATATCTTATGGCATCAAGTATAATTATTTTTACATTTTTTATCACACGATATTTTTAATTATTTTATTATAGTATTACATTTGTTTGTAAATAATGTAAATTATAATATAATTATCATAGGAGAAACTAGATATTAGAATAAGGCTAAACCAAAATATTTTTAAAATCTATCCTTTTTCTTATAAATTACACCAGCTAAAAGAAGCTAATATTAAATAATATGCATATAACATGTTAAGTATTATTATTTATTATTGAAAGCAGTGATATAAGTAGATATATATTGTTTTCGTCGCTACATTTGGGGAAAATAACCACAAAAACGATATTTTTGTGCTTTTAAAATACAATATTTTATATAATATATAATTAAGATGTACCCATATGCAAGCTCGGATTAAGGGAGAGGGCCAGAAGGGGCCATGGACCCGGGCCCACAACGGATATCAGACAATAGTGGGCCCTTCGCAAATAGTACGTTTTTTTTTTTTTTATTAAATCAGAAATATTCGAATATTAGTAGTATATTTTGTATATCAAAAGAAATATATACAATTATTTATACAAATAAAATTTTTATTTTTGTATTTAAAAAAATAAGGAATAAATTTATAAATTTAATTTTATTTTGTCTGAAATATTTTTATTAGTTAGTCACCTATATTTTAATTATGGTTATGGGCCCCTAAAATTGTTTGGCCCCGGGCCCAAATTATCTTAATCTGGGCTTGCCCATATGTATCATTTCCGAGGTCGGATAATCTATCGGCATTAGGACTGACCTCATGCCTAGCTGGCCTAACCTGTAGTTTCACCTATGATGATGGTTATTGGTTTTATTATAGTATTTTACATTTCTGCAGTTCTGCCCCAGTGACGTCATTTTAATAATAGAAAGGAGGATCAGAGATGATAGATAAATTCTCTTATATAATTTAAAAAGCAACCCGACGGGCTGGTTGATGTAACTTGTAATATTGTCAACAATGTTAACCAAACTGTAAGTTATATTCTATCGATAATTTTTAGCAATCATTTTACGGGAAAGCATTTACATTTTACAAACCAAGCTATTGGTTCATACAGTTGGTATAATAAACTATAGATATATTAAAATGACGTAGTTATAACTACCAATATAAGTATATATGTAATAAATTGTCCGAATTATGTTAAAAATACTAAATAGTAAATAATATTGCCAAAACCTAAAAAAATCTATTGATTCCGGTGCCGCGCCGGTAAAACGATACTGTACACATTTGCATTTGATCATAGGCAACGAGATGGCGCTGTCACGATCACCGCCACCACTGGGGATCATCGTGACTGAGGCGTCTCTGATGTACACAACAGCACGGTCGTCGACCACCATCACCCCGCAGAACTCAGTCCGCACTGTACCCGCAGTCTCGCGTAGTCTGTCGTAGTTTTTAGTGTTTGAATTTTGTTGTCGTTTTACTTTCCGTCACCGGTTTTCCTCGATTTTCATTTCAACCTAACTTATTTGTTGTGTACCTCCCCAACGCACGGACAATCTGTAAAACGCGGTTTTGTGTCTCCGATGATATGAAACGCCCTTAAGCCAGTCAAGATAAATCTTTGTGAGGTTCAGCACTGAGCAAAGAAAAAGCTTGTTTCAGTATGTACAGAAAAAAAGAAATAATTTACAATAATTAATATTATCAGACATCCTACCGTCTGTGCCTATGTAACATTATGACGTAGGTATGTCTAGTTGTTCACAAGTGGTTTTTGTTAATTTCTTCAATTCAAGCGGTCATTCGACGCATTTCATGTATAATATAAATTATAATAGGTATATAAAAGGATTTTTTTGATATCATTAAATGCTCCATTTTTAAAAAAAGATAGTAACTTTATTATGAATTTATTTTAAAAATCCTAAGAAGCACTATCATGTTTTTAATTTAATTTTTATATTTTGTTATGCATAAATGTCAATTGATACTTATTAAAGTATAACTTTTTAGAACCTATATGTTTGATATTGTTTATCAATAATGATATATTATTATGACCTTTTAAAAGATGTTTTGAAATTAATAATATAGGTTACCATATAAAAATCAAAAATTGATTGTTTTTATCATTGATCATAATAAGTAGTGTTTAAAAAAAAAGTGAATATAATATCTAGGTACTTAAAGAAATTATGAGTGTTGATTGTTAAAAGAACCACTCTGTATATCTATATAATTTATGTTTTTATTATTGAATAATGGAATTGCAATGTAATATAGACATGTAGTCAACCATATAAGTAATATGTGTGTAATAATGTAGTCTATCAAAAGTCTTGTAAAGTAATGCTTATCTTAATACTCTTATCATACTTACACACCAATGTTATTAGGATTAGGTGAACTGTTGTCTCGATACCATGGCTATCAGCTCTGTTAATCATGCTTTGTGACTAACATATTGGTGTAAATACTTTCAGTAACTAGCTGCTTATACTATTTTGTGTTTTATTAAATATTCATCAAACAATTATAAAACAATTTTGTTCATCTGATATTTTGATATTTCCCAAACATAAATAAATGTGTATTTAAATGCGTCAATGTTGATTGTAAGTTATTAAAAAAATGTGTTGACCTTGTTTGGTTTATTTCTAACTTACTTCATATCATAAAAAAATCTCAATTATCTATACAAATATTTCCATGAAATACATGATTTTGTATCTTAACTACTCAAAAATTATTCCATTTAAAGTTTTTAAGTTCAATCATAATGTTTTAATGTTAAATCAGTGGTTCCAAAATTTTAAAATCAGTAGGAAAAATATTAAAAAATTAAAAAATGTATATAATTACTGTTGTATTTTACAGCTGTGTTCCGCAAAAACCTTATAAAATTTTAAGTGTTCTGTTATTCGAAAAAGGTTAAGAATCACTATGTTAAATGTTTGATAATATACATTTTTAGTTGAGTTTTTAATTTATTATGTTTTTCTATTTAATTATATTTAGTAGTTGTATTATCTTGTATTATTATTGTTTAAGGGCGTCTTTTATTAATTTATTCTCTTAGACAATACTAGGCAGTTAGGTAATTTACTCAATCAATTAATATTGTATACTAGACAATATTTTAATTATTATCTATATTTTACCTGATATATTATTAGATATAAAATTAAATTATAATTAATAATTTTTATATTATTATTTTTTTAAATTTATATTTAATTTTTAATATTATTATGTATTTATGTATCACCAATTTAAATATTAAATACAAATTACTTAATTTAATAGGTACCTATTAGGTAATTAAACGTATCTATAGGTACTAGGTAGAAAATAGAAAGTATCTGTACTACCAATTTGTAGTACTAGTACTAATAATTATTTTTATACTCGCAGTTTTATTTAGTTTTAAAATGAAAAAAATGTATATCTTTATAGTTAAGATTGTGAGAAAATTCAATTTTAAAAGTGTAACTTTTAAACCATGTTATAACAATATTTCTTATAAAAGAATCAATCTTAAATTATTTGTAGCTACCTGTACCTATTGTCTGGTTTATAATGTAAGTACTACTGTAGAAAGTGTTAATTTTTTTTTTACTTTTATTTTAGGTAAATTGTTAATATATTTTTAAATTTTTTTGACTTTTTATAGAAATAATATTTGGGTACAATGATTAGATGGAGGACAAGTCTCCAACCAATTTTTTTTAAATTTAATCATATTATATTAGTCTTTGTCTATAACATATATTATATTATGTGATATACTGATATATGTATAAATATTGTGACATACTTTGTAACGAATACTTTTTTAATAAATTAATTTTAGTATAAGAAAACCAAAAAAAAAAAAAAAACAATTTCTTGTAAAATTTAGCAACATAATTTAACATTATACATTTATTATAATAAATTAAAATATTTAATGCAATTGAAATCTCTATATTTTTTCAAATTCATTTATATTTTTAATGTCACTTTCTACTTTCAAAATACTTAAATTGTTGAACCTATCTTGATTCATACAAGTATGTAACCATGCTTTTTATTGTCATGTTGTGCAACATTTTTATAGTATGTTATTATATATTGACAAATTAAGTTTAATTTTCTCTAAGCTCAAATTTTTTTTAAATGAACATATTAGATTTCAGAGATTGAGTACAAATTCCAAGTAAATCCTTAACAAACATTAACCAAATGTTATTAAATGAATTAAATATTTAAATAATAATAATGTAATATATAAGTACATTGTACTCCTTATAGTGATAAATTAAAAATGAAGAACCAGAAAATTCAATTTGTTTTTGGGGATGCTTCTAGAATAATTATTGGGGGATACCCCCTTTTATTTACGCCAATGTCTAGGTATGACCTTAGGCTATTTTGTTTAATTTATTTTTTAAAATCCTACTTATAGTTATATTTTTAACGATTTGAGCCATAATACTATACCATTTGGTGTTTAGGAGAAAAAATTGCAGTACCCTACTCCTTCTTTTAATGGATTAATCCCCGAATCATGTGACTATAATAATACCATATTTTGAGCCACTAATAATGTAAAATTGTCAATTTTTTATTTGTTAATTTATTATAAAGTACCTTTTTATTAACAAAGTTTGTTATTAATGGTTAATAATGTCACTAAGCTGATATACTTCTGGGTAAATTCTCTTTTGCCCCTCATTTAACTTAACCTTGTATTTAAATGAAATAGATGTTGGTAAACTTTTTAAAATTATTATTGTAATCATAAACATTTTCAAATTATAGTTCCATAATAAATTATATTAAATATCAACCTATTTTATTAATATTTAATTAATCATAGTAAAACTTTGAGTAAAACTTTTAAAAATGAGTTATTTATATTTTTACATTATTATTTATGTGTTTAAATTAGTTAGAGCAAAACACTTTTCAGAAATTATTTTAGGTACTATATACCTTAATAAATTAAAATTCATTAAAATTGTAATATTGGTATGAATAAAATTACCTAAAACTTTCACAAAATAGGTGTGCATTTATACATTGTTATAGATAATATAAGGAGGTGTTAGATACTCATTGTTTTAGAATTATTATTGTGGTTACTCACTTGGACAAGTATTAAAAATTATTTTATCAACATAATTTTTAAAGTATATTTTTTAACTATTTAATTTATATAATATAGCTACATTATTCAAGTAGTTACTTATTAATTATAATACCTGACACAAGAAAAAGAAAGAGAATTACTAATAAATATTGACATTTATTTGTTACCTAGAACTTTTAATATTTAAATATTGAATTAATTGATTGTAAAGTAGGTACTTGAAATAATATTAAGACTGTAAAACCAATTGGGATTTGTTAAATTTAATAAAATATATGAATTATAATTATGTAAGTGTTACATTATTTAAATATATTTTAAGGGAGTCAGTGTTTGTGAACACTGAACATAATGTACCTATAATTTTTTTTTTTTTTGTAGGAGTTGAGGTATTTATTTCTATGTTTTATGCTCCTATCCCAGCTTTAACGGGATAAAAGTATAAGACATTAACCTATTGAATCAATTGTTTTTTAATGCAACCCAGCCTTTATTGCATTTACTAACAACTTATTAGTTCTAGTAACTGATAATTAAATGTCTTTTAGTTATTGTAAGGAATTTAATATTCTTAAAGAGTAAATAATAAATTACTTTGTTTATTATATTTTATCTTGTAAGTTTTGAGCTTTTTAAAACCAAAGATTTGAAGGAGGAGAGAGATAAACATCGATTGAATACAAATAGATTTCAAAGTAACTATTCTCATTTTCCGCCAATATTTGACCCAATTTTGGTTTTATAGATAGTATAAAACAAGTCTCGACTATACTTTATGTCACTATGTACTGTTCGTGGTATTTTTAGTATTATATCCATTAGAACTGGTTAACGTTATTAACAATCGTTTTTATTGAGACATAATGTACAATCATTGGTTTGCCTTAGCTATGTATTTGACCGTTCAAATGAAATGGCCTTGACCGCCTAGGTCATGGAGCTAAAACAAGTAGTTTTTGTGGCATGACCGATTTTGTTTTTACGTTTTCATTACTTTTAATCACACATTCATACGTCTTCCTATACTACGTAAAAATAGCAACCTTGATAAAATGTGTTCTTGATATCAGAAATATTGTGACAATTAATAATAGGTAGATCGTAGCTATGTAATAAAAATTTATTTTTTGAACTAATGGAATATAAATGTTGATTTTTCTTGGTTAAAGAACAAATTAATATGCTTGCCCAAGTCTCGTTAATTATTTATTATAAAAAGGATAATATTTTTTTATATATATTATAATGTATTATATTTAATAATACGCAGTGATTATAATAATTTACTAATGTTTATTGTTGATAGTGAATAGCTATCATTGAATTTTGTTGACAGTTATAATCTATAAAGTTTTAGTATTAACACTGTAATAATTTATTATTTTCATTAGGAACTTTAATTTTTATTAAATGTCTTATTATAATCGATATATATATCTAACGCCTAGACACCCTAAACTATCCATTCGCTATAAACTAATTAGTTATATAATAAGTTTATTTGTATAAATATTTAATAAATAATACATATAGCAGAGCCCATTGATGGTAGTCCATGCCCTTAGGAAATAACTTTTGAGGATTAATTCTCTTCAAAAATTTAAATATCCCTTCCCCTAGTTTAATTGTTTATACATCTATGAACCATGTACTTAAATAGTAATCGTGGTGTGATCTATTTTATCTAGGATAATGCTTCTCCCTAACAAAAAAATTCAATTTAATTAATTGTTCGCTTATATGCTATGAGCAAAGCAAGATAAATAACAAATACCTTGGCTCTTAATCCTGTCTTTTAAATAAAAATATAACTAAATAATATTATACTAGTTTGTTCTACCGAAACATAGGTGCATTGTTTGTGGCGTTATTATTTATGTAAAATAACTATGTAACGATAAACAAAGTCGTACGCGTTGAATAATTAAGTAATAATAATATTTATATTGAAGTTCATTTATAAGTACTTACTACCCATCTTATAATTCATTATTTTGAATCATTTGTTACTGAGTTAATTCTATTAGTTTTTTATTTTATTATACTTTATTAATTTCAACCAAAAAATGTGATTTATCAATGTTTTATTCACTATTTAATATCTGTACATCGTATACACAGATATAGACTAAAATTCAAGTATAAAATCATAATTTGATATATTATGTTTTTTTTTAAATCAATTTTTGTATTTATACTTAATATAGTACCTATTTTGATAAAGCTATTAAATATCAGTTATATAATATGGAAATGGAATACGATATATTTATATAATATGCTGTATGCTTTTCATAACTTCATTTTGCTAATAGTTTACACAATAATTTATTTTTATTTATGCTTAAATTCTATACTTTTAAATTGCTTATTTTGTATTATTAATTTAAATTAAACTGTCAATTATTTTATTTTTATTAATTTAATAATTTAATTTATCATTATTTGTTTACATTTGCATATTTATTCAATTAGTTTTTACAAAAACATTTAAACGTATGGATATTTACCTCTTCTTAATATTTAATATTTGCTAATTTCTATTAAAATAATGGTTTTTACACAGTTACTTAACTTAAAACAAAAGTATATTTATATGTAGTTCGTAGTTGGTATTTCGTATGCATTTAATTATAAATATGTAATAATAATTATTAGTAAATAAAATGTTTGCATAGACATTGCAATTTTGACTCATCATTATGATAATTCAGTATCTATATATACACAGTTAATTATATTTTAAGCCCGTTTTTAAATTATTAATGAAATTTGATCTAGACCGTGAACTGTAAAGAATAACATATACTTGTTTGTTATTATTCTGTTTAGTATATTGGTTTCTTATATATTATATATTATGTTTAAATGTTTCCTAAGTATTTAAAGTTTGAAATATTTCTTGATCAATGATCATTTTGTGGTGAATAATAATACATTTAAACCTAAATCGTTAAATGACAGAACTTGACAGAACTGTATTCACTCTTCTAGGAATATAAAGCTGTTTTGTTATAGATTTTAATATGTTTGGCAACTGATTATGTTAACCACATATATCGTTATAATGTTTTATTAAGTATTAACATTTTGAAATATACATATATAACCCAAATAAGTTTTAATGTAGCTAGCTGACACGTTTTCATGTTTTATTTTTAGTTTCTAACGTTTTGTTGATAGTTAAAATACGTATCTACGTCAAACCACGTGTATAAAATAATTCAATTCGATACTTTCCGAAAAATTAATACTTAGCAATATTGGAAAACGTCTAGACTATATATTTTATGATTACATTTTGTTAACAATTTAATGTTTAACGAAAATATAAATTATTAATTCTACCTTTATAATATAAAATTTATATGGATATTTAAATATACATATACATTTATATTTTAGTTATATTTAATTAAATCAAATAAATACAATGTATAAACCGGTAGGTAAGTAATTATTTCAAGATTTTGTTGTAATATTCTAATTTGTGACAAGTAATGTTAAAGAATTTATTTATTTATTAATTTTGTATATTGCCTGTGTATCTATCAATAATAAATAATAATTAATAGGTTATAGATTAGTTATTTTTTAAGACAATTTAATATTTAATATCAATGATGGTATTATAAAGACATTTTAATTATCTTCAAATTATTGTTAAAGTATTTTCTATGACCTATTTTATAATAATGCATTTAAATTCATTTTTTCGTTCTAGGGATTATACAATAATATAACATACGCATTATCATATAATTGTTATAACATTTTAATGGTTTTTATTATTTTAATATCTCATTAAAGGTCTACTGTTATATTTAAAAGTTAATGTATAAAACTCATTGTGTAATATTATTAATTAAACATTCCTGAATTTTAGCTAGACTTTCTTATAAAGTTACATCCCTTGTATAGTGGTAAAATTAAAATTAAAATGTTTATGAAAGAACGATGATCAGTCAGGAGGGGTAGTTATCGTGTTCATGATTTTTATCCTGATTTTAATGAAAACATTTTCGTAATGTAGATTATAAAACATACTAAGAATATTTTTGTTTAAAATTATGAATGGGTGGGTTTTATAACCGTTACTCTTTAACATCTCAAATTCTACTTAATTATATCATTTAATAATATTTTTACAATTTTTTTTTTTTGTACAATTTATCGATTTTATACTAATTTTTTTATTAAAATTAATTAGTAATTCGTCGGTGTCTCGTTTGTTATCAACGTAATATTTTTAAGTATGTCTATAGACACGTTCATAAAATGTACTTAATTTTTTATTATATATTGTTAAATTAGACTATTAATATCTGCCGTTTTATTGTTGAAAAAATATGTCAATAAATTAAGTGAGTAAATTATGTCAGTCAATTTTTGTTCTCTGTACTGATGAAACTAGTAATATTATATGAAATATGAAAAAATTTAAAAAAATTTTATACAATTTACTTGAGATTAATCATCTTATTTTTTCAAATGTCAATAATGTCAATAGAGTTTTCACGTTTTTATGAAACATTTCATCATACCTATACCACCGCATATACATTCTTACGATACGTACTTTGAAAGTTCCCTATATTGCATTAAATTATAATTAACTTATGTGAATTTATTAGATTATTTTTATAACTTGGTTAGGGATTTTTTATACTCTTAACTTATATACCTATAGTGGCTAACACTACCAAAGTACCAAGGTATACAAAATACTACAGTGTCAAAGAAATGAGTCACTACTCACCTACATGATGTATGTACAAATTCAAATAGATAATTTTTTTAAATAGATATACGCCCTATTTATTGTTTAGTATAGGCATTCACTTAGAATAATTCATTTATTACTTAAATTAATTCCATGTTAACTTAAAATGTTTTTAGAAGCATTATATTTTATTTTTAATGGTCTTGTAACAGCAGTTTATTTAAATATTTTTCATAAAATTAATCAACATGCTCTTATTGTGTTGATATTGATCTATGACCTATCAGAATAAGGTAAATAATTTGATTATTTAAAGCCATAAAATACCTTATTATATAAAATTACCATTAAGTTATAATAGTATTCATCACACATAGAATAGAATATAATTTAATAGATATTCTAGCACAAGGGAATTTTTTAATATATTTAATTTATTATTTAATATGTTTAATTGATCATCAAGTGTTTTATTTTTGCTCTTTGTAAAATAATGAATATATTTTACCTATCGGTTTTCTACAGCTACTAATTATTAATAGTTAATTTAATAAAAAAATAATTAAAATCATCTACATTTTGATGAAACAATTCCGTTGAATATTTTTGTCATCAGACTATTTGATGTTGGTCTGTACAATAATTTCAATATTTTTTTGTAATTTGGCTTGCATTATTTTTACTGAAAACTAATTGTGATGTCGTGATTGTCTTCATCTGCTTCGTCGACGGTTGGGTAGTGCACAGCATATACGCGTTACTCCCGTAATACCACGTGTTCAATAAAAATATTTTATTGCATACACATGTGTAGGACTTATTGGAATTTTGGCCCTCTTCGCAGATAAAACGTAGTGGACCCTTAGAATATTATAGTAGTATAGTATTAGAAGGTGGTTACATTTTCTAAAAACTTCAAGTGTCCTTTAGTTTTAATGCATGATAAATCATCAAATATATAGCAAATAATAACTGATAATCATTAAATAATATAATAATATATTATTTACGTATATAGGTACGTAAAAGTATACAATGTTGTGTATCCCGTGGCATATTGTTATATATCAACTGCTGCGTGAACCAAAAATATTATCACGTAACCAGGTTGTACATCATATTATCCGTAGTAAATTCAATTCGCCATTGTTACCTAGTAGTGACTAGTACTGTGTTTGTGTGTGTGTGTGTGTGTGTGTGTGTGTGTGTGTGCGCGCGCGCGCGTTTTCCCAGCCTATTTATGATTTTTTTCTCTTACACATTTACATATTACACCTCTTATTTCATCGCTAGACACAAAAAAGATAAAAAAAAAAAATGAATGAATATTCTCATTAATGCAAAGTAAAATTTACGATCAATGATTAAGATTTGAAAAACTCATCGACATTTTTATTATACCCACTAAATTTTTGTAGATTAGAAATATCCGTTGAGATCTACGTAGTGTAAATGCGTAGTTTATTTTAAAATTATATAATATATAGTTTAATTAATAATAATGTAGGTTCGGTTAAAAATATTTTTGTGTAAATGTATAATTTGTATACATGAATCACTAAAATCAATGTTTTCACTTCGGTTATGTGATACTATATTTTTCAATAATACGCATCGCGTTATAAATAACCATTCCCGCTTATATTGTAAGCAGTTTAAAAACGGACAAAAAATAAATCCGGTATTGATATTTATTTTATTATATTAGAACTCGAATAAATATAAATTACATTCTTTTTACGACCCTTTGATTTTGGCAATAGCGTGGTAAGAGAAAGTAAAACATAAATGATGCTTTTATTTTGTATTATGGGTCGCGTTGTAAACAAGGCAACATGAAAAAGACAATAGGCACATTATAAAAGAAGAGAGACTGATTGAGAAAAATGTATCTAGATAGAGTAGTAATAGTCTTGAGTAAAAAACCGGTTCACTTTGCCGGGTCATACTTATGTCAAGGGTACAGACACAGAAATTATCGTGTTATTGTACCATATCCTGTTCCGTTTTTTACGATTTATTAAACTTACTTTCTTTTTTCTTTTCCTCCAATAATTTTTGTTTTTGTATTTTGACGTTCTATTCGATAATATTACAATCTGTGAGTTACCTATGTATGTGTAAATGTTATTAATTAGTTTAGTCTGTTAATTCTTTGAGATTCAATTTTTGTTTGTATATCAATGCTCTATGACATACACTTATGTTTTTTTATGAGCACTTCGTGATTGTGTACTGTTAAGTCACAGGTCATAAATGGTTTGCACTTCGACCCAAATTAGATAGATATACTTATCGAAATGTATAGTATTAGAAAAAAAATAGTTCACGATTTGTGATTGTATTTCCCTGGGCCATGTGGTATCGAACCACATCCTACACAAGTACACGAATTTAGTGATAAAACAAAAGATGATAATAATAAAACCAATTTTATAGGTTTTATTTATCGTTATTGTAAATAATTGAATAATGTTGTTTATATTAATCATTATAATATAGATAATATTATTATTGTTTATTAATAATTTTAATTTGCATTTCGTGTACTATAGTATACTATTAATTATATATATAAATATATAATATAGATACGTTTTATTTAAAAAATACAAATGCACCTATTTTTATTTTAGAATTATATTACTGATCTTATATTATATATGTAATACATGTATTTATTATCCTCACTTTTAAAAGAGTTAATTATGTTTATATTGTCAATGAATGCGTCATTGTAATAGTATGTATTATACATTGACGGGTTGGTAGAAATGCATATAATAGTATTTCCATGGCAATTCAATTCCTTTAAAAAAATGTACATTTAAGATTGGATACAGGTGATTATGTTTTATTTTATTACTATGCTGTTATTTTTCCAATTTTGTTCTTTAATATTTATTTTTATTTTGTTTTATTATATTAGTTAACATTGTATTAAGGACGCTTTAAACTTTAAAGTAGTATCATTTACGTTTTATTTAATTTAAAACCATAATTGTGTTATATTTATTGAATCGTTTTGTTTATGGATGCGTATATACGGCTTCTAATTATTAGTTTGTTCGTGTCTGTAAATTAAGATTTCGTTTCGATTGTTATCGTTGGTTAATGTTTCAAATAACCGGAATAACACAGGGTCATTAAATTGTAAGTGATACCCATCATTAATATTAATGTCTTTAACATAAATCTGCGTACAATGAGTAGGTGACTTCACTAATTAAAAACATTATGGAATAATTATTTTTATTATTGTCGTTAGTTTTATCAGATTATTATAATTTTTTATCATTTTGTACCTTTGGTATTGAAGGAAGACAAAAAAGGTGGAATAATAGTAGATAATATTTTACACTTAGTCTGAGATAATTAACGTCAAATTTAACTACCAATGTTTATATTCACTGTATCTAAATTATTCTTTAAACTATTTTTCTTTTTAATATATAACAATAATAATTTTTATCCTTGTATGTGATAAATATAACTGAAATATAATATAATTTTATTACATGTTATTTATCACATCGAGAATACGTACAGGTATAGTTTATTATCATTATTTATTCTCTGCTATACTATTATTATTTATGTATCATAATTTTTAAGTTTATTTCACGAAATTAATTGTTATTCCAAGGAGCTTCAACAATGAATATAATATTAAATAATATAGGTAACCTATATTATATTAGAGTACATTATAACGTTGTTTAAATTATTTTATCATAATACCATGGGATTTTTTTCATTATGTCAAGGGTATACGTGTAAATAATGAACAGGCTTATTAAAAAATTAATTACTATCAATTATAAAATATGGTAATTTTATAAAACATACTTATACATAAGTATTAATTATTTTTTTCCTAGTTAATTATATAGACTTTGAAAGAATTAGATAAAAGTTAATATTTTCCTACCTAAAAGTTTAAGGACATTTTTTTTAATAGCTGTCGGTACTAAACAAAATAATACTTCTAATGTGCAATACTGTAGATTTTCCTTTTACACACATTTTTCTTATCTTCTTCGTAAACAATAATTTTGTGATGTTTTATAAATATATATATATATATGTATATTTATTAATTTTTTATTCTTGGTACAGCATTAACAACTTTGGTTATAGCATACAAAGAATTAAAAAATTAGCTAAATATAAACATATACACTGGATTTCTTAGATTCAGTTATACAAATATAAGTTTGAGAAATAAAATAATTTTATTGCTGTTATCTTCAATTGGACTCGGAGCTTCAAAGTGGTTGTTGGAATTCCTAGGTTACTTTTGGTTTCCATGTGGTTAGACACAATATAAGTTCTTCTCTTCGCATAAGATGTATATAGAAAATAGTATATTAAATACCTGTACATATTATTTATTTTAATTTATGTCTTATACCTACTTAATTTTGAATTTTTTCTATTTTATTAAGAGAGTTGTTATAAAAACGAATTTTACGAAAAGGTAACTGTACTAAGTATGTTAAAGGCTCATTATTTTTTTACTGCAATTTTTTTCTTTTTTTTTTTATGTACAATTTTGGAAGTGGTTTTATCTCGTATATTTAAAACATTCAATACGTTTATGATATCGTTTATTACTTGTACGTAAATCAGGAAATCACTACAGTCGCTAGCACCTGCACTCCTGCAGCGCATGACTCATCTGCTGCAAAGCGCTTTTACTACATATACTTTCGTTTCCTGTTTATCGCCCACGCGGCAAATTCTAATCGAACAATTAGTTCCTCCACTAAGATATACGCTGTGTCTTATACCATTGTTTCTTATATAGGTACGTTTATTGTTATTATACATGCGGCGTCGACGACGATGACAAAACAAAACAGTCAATCTGGCCAAAAAAAAAAAATAATGAAAAACACGTTTTTTCTCCGCTTTTCAGACGCGTATGGCAGGTATCCCTGTATAATATTATACTTTCACTTATCCTGGTGCGCACTTTTTATTTCATATCATTCGATGATAATAACATTTTTCGGTTGTCGTATAATGTAACATTATGCATTTATGCATGTGTTTGTTTATTACATGTTCAATGCCCGTTACTTGTATAATATAATATTATTTTGTTATACCTACGAAATAGTTTTCAATCGTTAGCTTCTTTGGTGAGTTCTTGTTGTTATCTAACTCATTTAAATAATAATAATAAAAATAAAGCATACGTTCTATATGTTATACAGATTAATAGCACATTATTATAATACGAATAATAATGTATATATTATCGTCATAGACTTAGCGTAACCCGTTCGCTGCCGCCATTACACGACTTGTTTGTCCCGTTATAGAGCTGCTGGCCCCCGCGCATATATGATATATATGTACATCATCGTCGCGAATAGCGCGTAATATTATTATATATGGTATAGGTATGTATATAATAATAATAAAATATAACTAATATATACGCGTGATGTACGCCACTGCCGCCGCTGTCTCCTGCTCGCGTTCGGCCGTTCGACGAAGAGCCTCTATCCTCTTTGAGCATATATATAGTTCCTGCTATTGTGCTCCTGGTCGTGAAGTTCAACAACCAGCTGCCAATACATATACATGGGTGTATACCGTATATGCATTATATTATAATGGTACCTACCTTACCTGTGCGTATGATAATAACAATTTGATGTTTGTGTAGTGGAATTGTGTATCGTCGAAAGATTCGCGTCGTTGTTTTATGTACCTATTTAAAAATTATTATATTATGTGGTTTTTTTGGATGGTTTATTTTGATGTTTTTTTAAGTATAAGTAGGTAGTAGGTATATAAAAAATAATCGTTGACATCTGCATTTCTGGTCAATTATTGCGATTTAGAATTGCTTATTATTTATTAGTATATACTTAAATATGACAATTCACTGATTGTTTTATCTCTATAATCATGCAATATCTGTGGAAAAACATAAGGAATTTTTGTTTTTTTTCAACGTTCAAATGAAATTCCCTGTGTTCTTGTTTTGTTTATTTTTGGTACTCTTTCACAATAAAACGTTACGTATATACAAGTTTAATATGTTTCAACTCATACCACACTATGCTGCAGTGCAAAAACTCTTTAAAATATACTATTTTACATTTGTAAATATCGATGTTCTTAAACTGTATAAAAGGAAATTTAGATGTTAAAAATTATACAACATTTTTAGTTTATGATAAATGAATCTCGAATAGTTATTAAATTTCAAAACGCGCTCCTAATTTAAATATGCCGGGGGTCTCAGAGTTGGTCATTACCGGCCGGTATAATAAAGTACACGCGAATGAATGTCAATACTATTATTGATTATGTTAAATATTATCTTATATTGCAATGTGAATTTGATTTTTGATAATATTAACATATCTACTGTATAGTTGGTATATTGTTTTAATTATATACCTATTAATTATTATGATCATAATGGAGTAATAATAAATTGCGGTCAACGTTTGTTTTTATTCCATAACATACATAATATAATAGATATTTATTACAGTTAAAATCCATAAACCTATCAAAATAAGTTTAATTTATTATATTTCACTAGTTTAATGGACGGAAAGCCCAATAACTACAATATTAATGTATTGTCAAAAATAATATATTTAATACCATAGTTTTTATTATAACTGATTTTAATAAGTTTAAACTAGAAGATTTTGGGTTTTAACTTTAACATAAATATTTTTTTTATAGGAATTTTCTTTCTGCGTTGTTGTTGTTACGGCCCACGGAAGAACCTCCAAATAACACTGTACAACCATGTCGGCAGGATACCGATCGGGAAACATGCCTGGCGAAGTCTTATTTCAATGGTTCTCTTGCTGTGTAAACCAACGTACCCAACAGGTGATTATTTAAATGCTAGGCTTAAAGTTTATTGGAAATTGAATACTTATATGTAAGTTTATAAAGAATATAATATTATACAACTGTGTATAAATGTTATTTTCTATATTGTGTACCGTACAGTGTTCGATAACTATTTGAAGAGAATAGTTTCTGTTAATTTTAGTTAAACTTATATAGTTCTCATTAACCTTAAATTTATTATTGTAATCGTTATTTAGTAATTCGTATTTCTTATAAATACTTGGTAGTTAGTATAAGTACTATAGGGATACGTAATAATATACGATACCTATAGATAATACTATAGAAAAAATTGTAAAAAAAAAAAAAATTATAAAGGTATTATATTCTAAATATAAATTATATGTTGCATATCTGAGAATTATATGGTACTTTTTACAGTTATAGATGTTTTGGAAAAAGTATATGTTGTGAAAAGTACCTACTAAATTATTCTAAGATTGCAATATAGAATTAATATTTAGAATATATAGTAAACGCAATATTTTTTTTTTTTTGTATAAATTTTATTTTTTATTAACACTCATGCCACAGGCACCACTGTCAACTAAACTAAAGAATCTCTCTTCACAGCACTATATTAAAATTTGACTAAAATTCTTCAAATAAAAATCATGATAAAAAAGTTATGCAAATTGATGTGCTACAAAAAATTCTTCCAATATTCTTAGTATTATTAAATATAAAATTAAGAAAATTGAAAAACTAATATCACTGGTTATAGATTTATTTATTTATATAGTATTGTACTGTTGTGTATAAACCTGTTTCACGGCTTGTTTAACAAATATTCTTTACGTATAATTTATTTTGTATTTTGTATATTTATACTATGTAAGTTGTTTAAATGTTATAACTTATAATATATACAATTTTATATTTATGTCTAATTAAATAATGACTAGATTAAAAATATTTATTATAATAGCATATGTTATCTACCTTTCATATTTAATTTATATCTTTCAGTTGATTTAATAATTATTATTGTTTAATATTATAATTTATTATATAACACGACGCGTGCGATGTGCGTGTCTGTTACAAAACAAACGAACGAGTACATTATCACTATATTCAATATTGTATATACTATATATTCTATTAATGACTTAATACAAAAACTTATTATAAAACATTTTATTCACTTATGTTGTTAAACATATTTTTGATAATTAACGCAATAAACACATTTATGGATATCAATTTTGTATTTGTTTTAATACGATATTTGTGTGTGTCAATAGGGGAAACGCCACGTGAGTCGAGTACGCATCGACCGATCTATGATAGGAGCACCTACAAATTTCCGTCATACCGGTCACATAGGTTCGTCCGACGTCGAAATGGGATCATCCAGATTACACGCCATCCATGGGCAGATGCAGTCCAAAGGCGGTTATGAAGCTACCATTGAAGTGATTATTATTTTATTTTTTTGCATTTAAGATTTTTATATAGTCGAAGGATTACGATGGCGACAACTGCAAATGCGTATTAGTTATTTAGATTTCTTTATAATTTCGCAGAATTTCGTTATATGAACTATAATTATTATTTATTGTTTAACGATTTAGAATTCGCCGAAGTGAATTTCAATTGTAAAATATCGATACTTTTTTAGACGAGACAAAACAACGTTAATAAAAAACAAAATAGACCATATTTAAATTATTATTTTGAAATATTGTTTGTACACTCAGTACTCAGTAGTATACATAATACAATAAGAAGATTAAAATAAATAATCAAACTGATTTTTAATTTTCTGATAATTTTAATGTGTTCTTATATAATTTACAAATTTATAATAATAGAAATTCTATCTGTAGAATATATTAAAATGTATGTATGCATATAATTAAAATATGGAATAAAGTTGTTAACATTATAGTTCATTCCCAATTATTTTTCATAGACGACAGATAAATATTTTAGTTTAAAAATGTGTTTCACATTCGTTATGTAAAATGTTAACAATATATCAACTCAACTATTTTCGTTATAAAGGACATAGCATACGTGATGTCTCTTAGCAAATATTACGATTGACTGTGAAACAAAGTGTATAAATCGATTGTTTTTTTTTTCAGGCTAATTGAACTTGCCAGAAATCAATCGAAAAGAGAACTGTGATCGAAAAACTCTCTTCGTGTACCGAACACAATTTTTGAACTGTTATTCCATATTTTTTTCTTATTGCAGCCACTTGTGTATGGAGGAGATCCGTCGTCATAGTTATAGACTAGTGTTTATACATTCTTTATTATTATAATATAAGTAACTATTATTTTTTACTTTATTTTTAAAATTTTATTTAATTTATCAAGTAAAGTCATGGGCGTGGCTTTTAGTTCGCGACAGATCAACTTGATATAAGTGTCTTATACTAGTCTGGTTTTATTTATATGAATGTTTTTACTTATTTTTTTTTTATTTATGTAAAATAAATTTCGAAATTAGTCGTAATGTTTTAGTAATCTCTCTTTGGTCTTTATATACACGCCAATATTTATTTTTTTTAATGTTACAATATTATGCAGTTTGCCACTGTGTAGTAGTAATAATATGATGAGAATCAAAACGATTATATGATAATTTAAATTGCCATACATCATTACCTCGAAAACACCGATAAACCTATCAGAATTTTAATTATAACTACAAATAGAGGTTTTTACATTTTACTTTTTACCATATTATGTATATACTATGTACAAGAAAAAAATACATTTTGCTATTTTTATCATTACTATACAATTATCAGATTTCTTGTACCGTTTATATTGTCTAAAAGTATATAATAATCAATACTTTGTGTTTAACTACTTAAAATTTAAGCTAGTTTTAAGGTCTGTTTGATCAGATATATATTGCATTTAAATAACCTTATATAGTATATGTACTAGGTTTAGATATTTGAAAATGTTAATACGTACACTGACTATATATTGTGAGCTCAAAGTGTATAATTGTGTTCTAATTGTCCAATTTTGTTTATTTAAAGTACGTTTATATGTTCATATTTCAAAAGAAAATTGCTTAAGCGTATTTTATAATATGTAACCTATGTAACGCACAATAAACTATGAATTTTTTATATTTGCATTATATATATTATGTAATAACAATTGACAATTAATATAATATTGTTTTCCATTTCACAAAATTAACGTTTAATGTGTATTTCAATTTCAAATGACTAGAATTGTATACGCAATTTGAAAAATATTATGTATTATATTATACTCTTAAAATTGTTTTAATAATATTTTAGAAACATTATCAAATGTTCTGATATTGTTCTTAACGCTCTTCGCTAAATGTTTGGATACGTATAATTAAAAATATCTTACAATATCATATCAATTACATTTTTGTAAATTATAAACATCAGCTACAAACTTAAAGCTCAGTTTTACCAATATAAATAATGTCATTTAAAATCATTTAATTATACATTTTATTATTAGGTGTTTGTTACGTATATCTAATTTTATAGTTAGTAAAATATAAACGACGAAAGTCCGAAAAAATTTTTGAAAATCTATTTTAAATTTTTTTACGCCCATTTAAAATTATTTTATATACACGTTGTCATTTTTTTAACACTGTTTATATGTTATTTAGGTTTTTAGATAAACCCGTTACGGTTTGTTAAATCAGAAAATAATATATTTATCCTTGTTCGCATATCAAAAATACACTCTGGCGACTACTGATACCTACTCTAATATTATTCAACATAATATATTATTATTTTATTAAATATGCATGTCGATTTTTAAGTTCTTATATAGATATTCCATGTTTTGAGAAGTATAAATTTATAAAAGTATAGTTCATTAGGCAATATGCATCGGTCTCTAGCAGTATGAGACATCTGGAGTACTAGCTGCAACTTCAGTGCTTCACTTCTTCTATATATTAAAAAAGAAATAAAGAAATATATATATGCATATTTTTTGTTTAACATTATATTTATATTGTAATTTGTAATAAATATATATTTATATATTTTTTTTATTAACCACCAAACGTAAGAAAAACCACGTTACCATTAATTCTTTTATATACATTATACACTCATTACTGTATTATTTATTTTAAGACGAGTATTTTAATGATTAGAATTACCTACGTTTTTTAGTCTCGTGTTCAGTTATTAGGACATAACTTTACTACCTATACTTTAAATCACAATAATAGATACTACACTATTGTAGACTATAAGATCTATTATGTTTATTATCTACCTAGCATATCTATTAGGAAATTATTAATGATATTATTATGTGACTGTGTACCAATCCCTATGTTTTGTAAATTTTTCTACTACACACTTGATCATTTTTTTTAGCATAGATATGCTGTCTAGATAGACAAACATCTTTTAAGGGTTGTAACTAACATACATAAACATTTTTTCGTGTATTTGTCATTTGCTACTGCACACAAAAAAATAGGGACTGCTCTGTGGTATGTACTAATATTATTAATAACTTACGAGTAAAAATCTGCCAAACCAAATTTGGACATCGTTTTTATTATCACTTTTGATAATAATTTAAGGTGAATCATCCATATTGAACCAAAAGTGAACAGTGTTGTTATATATATAAAATCATCAAGAGATATTATCCACTTTAACTTTTATTCACTTTGATACTTTGAATGAATCATCATCGTTGAATCATTGTAAATGAACCGTGAAAATTACTGATAAACATTATGTTATTTGAGCCTCGTACGTGCGCAGTACGCTGTCGAGTAAAATACATGACAATGGTTAATATTATACGATAATATATTTCTCAGCTTTTAAAAGTGTTTTTATTCTACAAATACAAAAATAAAGTGATGAGAAAGAAGAAGTGAAGGAAAACTAAGGGCTTTAAGTTATAACCATGACCGAATTTTGTTTTTTGGCTTTACCACTGGATACTGGATAATAAAACAAAATAAACATTTCAAGTCCACTTATAACACCTGTATATGGTCAGAAGTATATCTACGTACACTGTATGACTAAGACATTCTTATTTTGAATATAACATATAATTAATACATCTACATAATATTATATTATTATGTAAGTAATAATGCACACGCGCAGTAATTATTTTTAAATTAGTAAGAGTTTATTTTAAAAAGAGGAAAGTAGGTAACCATTCTACGCTGTATACAGTAAGTGTCGATGTTATTATAGTTTGAAAATATTATTTGTGGTGACATAAAATAAAGATATATTATCGAATTTTCAACACATCCATCACAGTAACTCACTCAACACTTGTATAGCAAAGTTGTGGGTACTGCATTATACAGATACTCACCTTTTATTTATTTTTGTGTATGTGTACACGATTAACTGTAAAAAATGTTTTAATTTTCAACTTAAATATTATTTATTTTTAGTAGGAAATGTATTCAGATAGTACTTTTGGGAAATTAAATTTAAGAACTCTCAATAGTCAATAATCAATACTCTTTAAAGTAATCGAGAAAAATAAAAATTAAGGGAAAATATATATTTTTACTCAAAACTATAGTTTTTGACGAAATTGATTTTGTTTTTTTTGATGTAACTTAAATAATAGGTCATTTAAAAAAAGGAGTTGTTTTTATTTAAAAAAACATAGTGAAATGATAATCCTGTTCCTGTAATTCAATTATTGTACCTAATAATTCATGAAATAATAGTAGGGGTTATTTTTGTAATCCAGATAATACAATAATATAAATATTGACAATATCTCGACATATTATGTAACATGAGAGAAGTCAATACCTATATTAATACTTATAAATATAATAATAGTTAATCATTATTCTTTCTAATTTTTGAATTTCAATTCAAAGATTATTCCTTATTTCATTATTCTAATTTTTAGGGCATTTTATATTTTATATGTAAATTCGAAAAAGTCTTTTCAAGATTTGACTATAATTTAATGTATAATATTTTACTATTAAAATTTATCTAATATTCCATTTGAAATTTCATACTCCATACAATAAAAATCGACGACTTACTTTTTACGTATAAATATTATTTTAATTAATTAACATAATAATTTGGTGACAAACAAGATATATCATGATTATTATTTATTACACATTGATTGTACATAATTTAAATTTAAATCCCTACTTAATAAGTATGCTATAAATTTGATTTGATAATAACTTGGTAGAATTTTATGACTATATGAAATGTTATCCAACATAACACTTATGGGCTATGGGAAAATAATGGTAAAAGTAATATTTTAATCCATGATTCATCATACAATAGAAAAAATATTTTTCATACATTGTTAACATGTTATATATTAAAAGAAAAATAGTCTTACTTAGTCTAAGTTTTTGACCCTTCTTCTACATTCACTATATTCAATTCACTTTAATTACTTGATGCTGCCGTTGGCAGTACTCACGCGGGGTAAAAAACTTAACCTTATTACCTAAAAAAAAGGATTAAGTGAATTTTCATAATTATTTATATTTGTCAGATTTAAATATTTATTAGTTTAATTTCAGCGAATTGTAAAGATTCTTCAACTTGAATTCACTACACATAAATGTTATATTGTTATCGTGATAGCAGTTCGAGAATTACACTAATTTTGGTTTTATCTACGGATGCGTAAATCATTTCCTGAATCGTATAGTTTTTTGTTGGTTTCTACTTTTTTTATGTGGTCTTCCTGTGCTGCTATTTGTGTTACTATTTCATGCTATAGTTTCGTCATTCAACTCGCATACACATTTCATTTTCACGTGTATCTATGTTATCATACTAGTTTGCAATATGCCGATCAACTGCAGTTTGTCCGTTACCATAATATGCTACTTGAAAAGGTATATTCCACAATATCGCTAGCAATCTTTTCTCTTTTACCTTACCTCGTTGTCTTTAACCCTGTTGTGGTTTTGGATAATTCTCAAAGTTTTAAGAGCAAACAATCATCTTTTTTATTTGTATAACTGAGTTGCATTTCAAAATTTTGAAATTAATTATCCGTAATATTCAGTATGTCTCCTAAATTTGATACATTCCTTAAAACTACATCTAAGACCAACATTTAAAAAATTATAGAATTTATGGAGTATCTTTATTTATATAATTCTTCTGTATGTATGAGTCACTAAAGTTCAGTTAGTTTTAGACTTAACGGCCGGGCCGATCACCAATTGAAGAATTAATAATATTGTATTAACTTAAATATTATCAGTTAATTTAAAAATAATGATCATAAAAATCTATTGAAAAAATTAACAATTTGTTAGTAAACTGATTATACTGATATATTAAGACTGAGATACAATACGATGTAGCACCGCGTGTGGGTAGAAAATATTTTAAATCCATTTACAATTCAATGAATTGATTAAAAATAATTTTATTAATTTTTTAAATGATTTGCAAATATGCACATAAGACATAAATCATAAAAGTAAAAAGGAACACTGTGTCGCCTGTGAATATTGATTGCCGAGTATATAATTATTAACAAATTGAACTAAATTTTAACGACATTAAAGACGCAATTTTGTTGGGCAACGAATAATATAATTTACGAATTAATATTAGAAAATCAATGTAATGTAAACTACATTTACTAGGACCAATGTAATATTTTTAGGTTTTTTAATTTAATTTTTCATTAAATTTTATAATTTATGATACAGATACACTTATTTTTTACTTGAATGATCAATCTTCTGTTATGTATTATGAATATGCCTGTTAAACTTAAAACATTTTTTCCCTATTTTCGAGGCAGGAGGAGTCGCTCATAGTATTCTTATAACAAGCCGTCCCTAGTCTCATCTTATAAGTTAGAACGAAATACGTATTATATTCGGTAGAGCCATAATATCGTCACATAAGACATAACATATTTGTATATACTTTAATCAACAGTTGGTGTAGATAATGGATTTTATTTTAAAACAAACAATGATATTATATATTCTTATTATTTGTGCAATACTTATCTATGCAATCTACAATAAACATAGATATTAATGAATATAAATTTCAATTAATCAATTTTTCTAACAATAACATTTTTACATGCATCTTTCGGCTATCATTTATAATATATTTTTATTTTTGTGAATATTTTAGTTTTACAATGATGTGTGTTTGTTTTTTTAAGTTTCTGACGTCAACTTTAGGAGTTTTAAAATGTAAAAATGCTCCAACTTTCAGTTTTTTGAGTGAATTCTTGTTGAAAATCTGATCAAATATAGGTATATTGGGTACAAATAGATTAGAGAATGAGAACGTATACACAATAAACGTTTTTAACAATTTCAAACATTTCGTATTTAATTTGCTATTATTTAATATGTAATTTTCATTATTTGCATACCTACCTGCTATATTTTTCCTAAAGTTCTTTTTATAATGCAACCTTCAGAAAAATTCACAAATTTTTGCTCAAAATTGTATAATAATTTTGTAATTAATTGTATAAAATATGATACACAATTTTCAGTGTTTGCACTCTTTGTTTTTTTTAAACGGTTTTGTGTTGAGAAGAGTACAGAACTTGACCTTTTTATCCCTTTTAAAATTAAAGATCCCAAGCCATTACGTGATTGTACAACTAATTTTTCATTAAATCATAAATTATCAACTTTAGCATACATACAATTTTCACGATTATAGTGGGTTAGTGGATTGGTTGAATTTTCTTATTTTGGGTCAAATTTGTTTTTATTATTAATAAAGGGTTATAGTATTTGGATATTTTAATATACACAAATTGTGACTAAATTTTAAAATTTTAAAATTTTTTTAACTAACATAGAATAAGAAAATTCGATCTACCAAAATGAAAACATTTTCGTCTGGTTTGGGATAGAAATAATATGTTATAATAATATTATTTTAACAAATTCGTTGTAAAAGCTAAAGTCTTGAGTGGTAGGTAAAGTTTAAAAGTTATTAACTCTGCAAACTGCATGGCAAATAGTAGCAAATAAAATACGAATGTTTAAATATGAGACTATAACCCATAGGCCATAGTAAATACCCTAATTTTTTAATGATTAATTTCTAAGATTGTAATAAAAGAACATTCCAAATTAGCAAAAAAATGTTAGTGATTTGTAGTTTTAAAAGAAAAATTGCTATTTTCCATTAAATGATTTTAATTATTATCATGATGTAATTTATGAAGTTCCTATTAGTCACAGAAAATTGAAAAATCAAAACACTATTTAATAAATTAATAATATGTATAGGAAAAATGCTTGCCAAGTTAGAGATCGGCATGTAAATTTTCTTGATTTTTAATTTTTAGAAATGTATTAATTGTATGCAATATATATGTATAATGTATTTTATTTTCATTTTCATTTAGTGAGATAGATCTCCGAAACTGGAAAGCGGATTTTGTTGTTTGGGTCTTGTTAGATTCACATTGGCTAGAAGAAGTGCAGTCATGATTTTCTGAACTTTATCTTTAATAGTTAGTTCACTATAGAGCTTCAAAAAAAATTAAAACACATTTTATTGAGTGTTTTTTTATGTTTTTCAGCTTTATAGCTTTGTAGTGAGTTAACGATTGAAGATAAAGTTCTGAAAATCTTCACTGCACTTTTCTTAGTCAATGTGAATCTAACAAGACCACAAATAACAAAATTTGTTCTCGGGTTTCGGTAATCTACCCCACTAAATGAAAATCTACTTTTTTAACTGTGAAAAATGAAATAATTTTATGGCTACTTTATAAATCCCTTTTTAATGAGCTATCAAACAACTTTTTAGCTATAATAGTTTTGGAGAAAAGTTTAAAAAATAGAAATGTTAGGACTGTTAATGCCGACATTTTTGTGGATTCAAATCATTTGTGTGATATCGGATCTTTCTTATTAATGTTTTATGTTAAAGCTGGCTTACTTAATTATCCACCTACTCATTATAACTGAATTACATTTTAATCATTTTCTTATTTAACACAAATTCTTGAAGTTTTAAAAATTCAGACTTTTTTCATTTCAATTACCATACTTATTTGATTAAAAATCAAGAAAGTAAAATATGTTTTATACATATTTATTATATAAAATTAACGAAAGTATTATAAATTAAACCATTGTATATATATCTGCCCAAATATTTTCAAAAGATAAAAAAACGATCATTGATATAATTAATAACTTTAATTTTAACATACTAGAAATCATGTTAAATTTTTCAGTAAGATAATAATATAACAATGAACATTTATTAAATTAACAATTAAAAAAATAAAATTCCACTATGCTTTTATAATCGAACTGTTGTTGTCTTATGTTCATATATATAAATATTCGTGTAATGAGTAAAATAATATTTGTTGAAACATAACACGTTTGCATTGTAAGAAACTTGCCGAATAACGGATGATCATCTGCAAAATAAACACAATCTAACAAATGACAAATATATATTAACACCAATGACTTAAAAATTAAGTATATAAGATTTAAATAACACTTTAAACTACAGGAGCATGTAATAGAGGTAATTATGTCATACTTTCCAAATTAAACAATACGTCCTTAGAATGCATATTGAAATCAAAAGTTTACAATATAAACATTAGGTACAGAATACATTATTATATTTTTTTTCCAGTTGATTATTTATTAACGTTACAATAGTGTTATAATACATGATGCATAATTTAATGATAATAATAAGTCATTAATCATCATTCATTACACATAAGTTATAATCGAGCATGTTGGAATTTCAAATCGGTGTTTTAATACTCGATACTAGTGATAAGAAACATGCATAGGTATTCTCGCCGATAAAATGGAAACAAAACAGTGTACCAAAAGACTATACAAGAATAACATACTCAATGATAGCACCTATGCTCTACATAGTGGATGTAAAGCAGAGTGATTTCTTTGGTTTTTCATATTGAGTTTCATATCAAAAACGGGATAAGAATTGATTTCAAAAACTGTTTATTTAATAAATTTTTAAAAATGTATAAGTTTTTTATTCTGAATATTATACAAAAAAATAAAACAAATTATTACTACTTTAATTATTTTTTAAGTTAATTTTTTTTAATTTAGCTAACGTAAATATTTGTAAATTTGTAAATTATTACTGTCCACTAGTTGTTTCTATAGTAAAAGTATACCTAATTTAATTCAAAACATTTTCAAAGTTTTTTTTTTATTAAGCATTTACATATATTACACAACTAATTATTATCTAACTATCAATATTTACAAAAACAAAAGATATTTTTTAAATATCATTGAGGCTATGTCGATTTTTAGAAAAACCAATTTTAAATTGTTATTATTATTTATGATTTATCCTTCTATATAGTTATTTGGTAGTTTGAACTAATTTTTGGCAGATGCAAATCCTATATTTCTAATAGCGATTTTCACATTTTAATACTATTTGTTTAAAATGATATTATCATTGCCGTGTTGACGAAAACTAAACTATAACTATAAATTTGTATACATATGTTATTGAAATCGAAAAAAATGAAGATATGATCAAAAATAGATGATACATATTATGTTATTTCAATTATTAATTAAATATACCTTAAAATCGTGTCAATAGGAACAGGTAACCTTAAATATTCTTTAAATGATTTTATTTAAGTCAAATAAACTAGTTCTAAAAATAACTAAAATCTAATTGGATAAATAAATTTCGTAAGTGCATAGGTATATCTAATAGTAATGCGATATATTTATTTATTTATTTATATAATAAACTGTACCTATGGGATAATAGGATCAGCTCACTCGGTGTTGTTTAAAACATTTTAATTTTTTGGGTAAATATATATACGTCATAATATTACAAAATTATTTTTGCTATATACTTACAAATTTAAAAATACTCTTATTTTATATATATGTTTATTTCGAAAAATATTTATCCAATGATTCAATATACTAAATTCCCATTTAAATATTTAGAAACATAATTAATTATATTTCTATGAAAAACGTATAGGTATACTAATAAATATCTAAATTCTATAACTAGATACCTATTGAATTCTCGATCTGTATATAATTTGACAACTGCCGATATTGTATGTATATGGGCCTATTTATTTTCGTATCCTTGATAAGCAATCGAAAAGATACTTCAATTTTCAACCTCGAGGATGGTTTCTAATAACATATTGGATCTAGTTTGCACTTGTCAGTGAACTGATATAGGTACACTGAAACTAAGATATAATTATATATAACGACATGCGACCGAAGAAAGTTTTAAGCCCATTTCCGATTCAATGAGTTAATATCATGTTAATAATTTTTAAAATAATCGTCAATAGTCAATACGCACATAAAGATATATAAAAGGAACACCACTTCGCATGTAAATACTTTTTTTACTTAATATGCTCTGTCCTATATAAAAAGTTGGCGTTTACAATTTGTTAACATTATGTTGTCTATGAGTTTAAGTGAGATTTTAAGCGAAATCGCATTAATTTAATAGTCCGTATCTCCAAATTGTGCCATTTGCTGTTGTTTGATCTATAAATGCTATATTAGTTATAATGTTATATTTGAATCCCTTTCAATAAATTGTTAGTGCCTATACCTGTTCAGCTATGGTTTATTCGAAAATTTGCCTGTTTCTAGAGAATATTTTTTTAATTTTAGATTGAATTTGATTCAGTAGTTATCATTTTTTCGAAGGCTTATACGCAATACTCAATAGAAAAACTACATTTGCATCAGTCCATTATTTCCCTGAGCTAAGGATTGTTAGATCTACGCTTTTCTGAATAGTTTTGTGTCAATTATGATAATAATATAATATTTGTATTATTTAATTATCTATTGTTATAGTATGATTTCTATATTGTATATTTAACAACAATATAATAATATAATTTTACTCATACAGGAACCAATTCAATAAATGTATGAATATTTTAAATTATACTATACGAGTATTATCTACGAAAAGATATAATTGGTGTTTGAAATTTAAAATTTAATGTTAATTATCTAATAAATATATTTTATCTATTTTTGATTCACCAAAGTAATAAATCTTTTTCAATTTACTTCAATTTTTTCTTTTTACGTGTGTATTTTAATCTTCGAGAGAATAGATCCAATGATGGTTTTACTGTTTTAGCACACATATATAGCTTGTAATTGCCTATACAATTTTTTTTGTTAACCAAATTAGATTTAAGCCTCGATTTTAAATCTGTTTATGCCAAATGAATAAACTAAGCACAAATTAATTTCAACAGTATAACTATTTGAAGTTCGAATTTCGAATAGAAATTTTGTCACTTTAATTTTTTCGTGATATCCCATAGTATTTTTATACTTTAAAAATATTGTCCTGTGAGCAGTAATTAATTTTTTTCATGTAAGTACAAAATATTCTTCGATCTCACATAATAAGTTTTTAATATGCTACTGTAAGATTTTGAATTTTTTTTTTGAGTTTTTATTAACATAATTTTTGGGTAATATAATAGGTTTTTATATCATAATTTATACCTAATATTAAAGTAAAATATATTTTTAAATTATAACATTATGGTTCTTTATTTGATTAACATCAATGTATTACAGAATGTAGGAAAATAAATTAAATTTTATATACCTATAAAAATTGTTTGTTTACATTGAAAATTAATTACAAATTTTGTCATTATGTTAACATTTGAAATTTAAATGCTTTTATGTATATAAAAATAAAAATTGTACCCATTATGAATTTTCAATATTTTTATAACATGCAAAACCTTGTTTTTGTGAATGCTCAAGGTTTTGACCTACTTTTTTTATCGACAATTCATAGGAAATAAAAAAATAAAAACTCGAACATTTAAAATGGCCATAAATAAGTCAAAAATATTCAAAATATTTTGAAAATAGTAATATCGATATTTGGTAAAAATTAAAAAGAATTGCTTTAACAGCTTAAATTCAATGATTTCATTACATAATAAAAGAATAATATACTGTAATAGTAGGTACTACGAAATCAAAATAATGTTATGTTATTTTATTTTATCTTATAGTATTATACTAGAAAGAAAACTCAAAATGATCTATTTTTTTAGAATTATATTATGATATAAAATATCAATTCATATTTATAATTGTGAATTAGTATTTTAGGTATTCTATGTAGGTATCGTAGATTAAAATCAATCCACTTGAATTGTCGACACAACATTTATTTTCTCTCTTAAATCTACGTTCAACATAGATTAAACCAATTTACTTTAAATCGTTTTTATGATTCATTGATTCCTATAGAAGACAATATTTTTGAGGGTTTGATATTAGTTTCTGAAGATTCGACGTAAAAAAAGTTGTCGACCAAAGTTCAATACAATATTCCTTAACTATACTTAATATTTCTATAATAATAATTAATAGTTGAACACTATTAATACAATAATACGAATAGTAACCACCAACGGCGGATTTAGGATTTCTTTAAAGGAGAACATATGACTAAAATTATCGATGGCAAACGCCTCAGCATTTTATTACCAAGTGAGTAATGATGAAGTGATAAAAACACAACTATAACCATACCAAACTAGCTTAAAAATGGTGGTAAGGGGGGAGATTTATTCCCTAATCCCCCCTGTAATACGCCACTTATAGCCACGGAATTTCATGAATAACTATATTGTATATCATCGTTTATACTACATGATTGAGTGTTCTTAAAATACTGTTTCTGTATTCAATTCGTATTGCATATTTTGATATTTTTTGGATTTCTATTGTTCGATTGCATTTGTACTCAATCGAGTAGCATCCTACGCCATACTTTGCACTTTATAGTGTTTCACAAAATATGTAGCCACAAGTATCCTTAAGGTTGAGAGTAATATAGATAGGTAAAAGGTAATAAGTATTAACATAATTTAGAGTGAGAAGGGTAAGCTTTTATCTACAGCGTTTTTGATAATATATATTTCAAAATCCGTCATAATAAAAGCATGTTGTAATTTATGTTTTAGTGAAACTGGTTTTATTTTATATATCTATACATTGTGATCTAGATATTATAAAATATGGTTTGTTTTTATTAGTTAAAAATACCAAACTATTTGTTTTGTGGAGTCGATGAGTCACCGACAATTTTATCACTTATTATTATGTTTATTCTCCTGTATTGATGTTAATGTTAAATTTTCGTTCAACAATGTTGATCTTTTATTTAATTATATTGATCAGTCATGATAAATTTATGTTTAAAATATTTCATCGAATGAAACTTATTATTATAGTTCAGGAGTCGGCAACCTGCGGCTCTTTCGATCTTAAGTTGCGGCTCTCTAGGTTCATATGCAAAAATAATTATCTTATTAGGTATTTAAAAATAAAATATATTTTATTATATAAAAAATATATACATATTATTTTACATTATATTTTTGTTGTTTTTAAGAATATGAAATACTTGCACAGACCATCGTAATCAACTAAAATTAAAAGTGTGTTCCAAACTTTTCAAATACATGAAAAGCCATGTTCCCATTGATGTAACCATATAACTATGTCTATTATTCAATAACTATATTATTTATTATTATTGCAAAAATACTTGAATATATGTTTTGTGCTAAAATTATTTTATGTTTTACATGAATAAATATTTTCCATGATCAGGATTCTTTAATATTAAAATCTAACTGATTAATTAATAAATAAAAACCATTTAATAGTTAAATAAAAATTAAATCTTCTTTTAATTAACAAACTATAACATAATAAAACATATAAATTTCTTTTTTTTAGAGTATTTTTTTCCAATAATTCAATAAAATGTGATTATTTTTTTTCTCCATTACATTTTTAAAATTAATTTCGTTAAAATATTTTACTGCCCCTGAACATGGACGCTCCCAGGCATATGCCTACTCGTGCCCCTCTCCTAAATACGGGCCTACACTCACAACGTAGGTATGAATACGATTCAAACCACTACAGTGGCGATTTAGGGCTACCAAGCGAGGATATTAAGCAAATAAATAATGTATGAGTAATATAAAAATGTTATTTCCTATTTTTCTTTGAAAGTCATCAGTTGTATCAGTAACCTTAATTTATAATGTTCTATAAATAGACAAAATTGCCATTCCATTAAATCTAACGTAAAATTAAGATTAAAATCGAACAACTACTATAATTATTCATTATTTATGTCTTGACTCATTTCAAACAAACAAATGTGCATGTTGCATGTAATGTATGTTTATTAGCAGATGTTAAGAATTAAGACACAGGATAATTGATTCATGGTTTTATAATTTTTAAATATTTTTCACGACATCCAAGAAACTTTTAAACAACATTTTTTCTAAAATTTATAGATATTTTAAAAATTCTTATTTTTCTAACTAAATTACTAAACAGTAAAAAAACGAATTTACATAATAGGAAATCATATACCTAAATAAATTAGTTATTATGGATATAAAAAGTCCAGGTGACTAATGTACCTCCCTAACCTAACTAAGATATAGTAGACCGGAATTTGGGACATAGACAGGTATAATATAACTATAAGTTTATAAGCTATAAGCCTATAACAAAACATGGACGAAGGCATCAGGCATTCGTATGACTAGAATTGAATAATTACTATTCACGAGATTTAGATAGTCCAAGAACATTTAAGTTAAAAATAAGACATAAAGTCAAAAGATCTATCGGTATAAAAGGTCTTCGTCTTCAAAAATAATTCTAAAAAAGTCAAATATAAACAATAAAAGACACGAATAATTTTGATTTTGCTGTAAAGCAGTATTTCTACTTTTAATATATTTTTATAATACTTTATTGTATGTGCCGATTAAAGTCGAGTCTCGATAACTCGAGTTTAAAGAGGTAAAATTTAATTCGACTTATGTATTTTTTAAAATACGAACAAATTCGATTTCGAGTTAGCTATTATTATGTATATATTTATTAACTATAAATTACAATTATAAGTATAATTAAAAGATAACATTTTAAAACTCATTTCGTATACATTATAAGTATTCCTATATTTTGTATTTTACTAACCAGACACTACATATTAATTGGTCAACTGAATCGTTTTAACCATATATTTTAAAAAAAACGACGTTGTTCCTGTTTTCCAGTTGTTTAACCACCCTTCACTAGCTTTAAATTGTTTATGGCCAATAGTTAAAGAACAAAAATTCAATCTTCTCCTTTAAAATTGGTTTTCTTATTAAAATGGTTAAATCTCTACATCAAATAAACCAATTAAGTAAACTAACCTCTATATCGATTGTAAACTCGATCATCAGAATACTTAGTGATCTTCATTCTTTCATTCATAGTCCCTTTATTATTTTTATACAGTTACTCTCGTTTAATATCTTTATTTTTTGGCACAGACGGTACAGTTATAAGTGTACAAGGTGGAATATTAAATTGTTAGACAATTTCATTTTAAATTTACCACAATTATTATGTTCACTTTTTCAGAAATTGTTAATGTAACCAATTTATGTTAAAGAGATATAACAAATAAAATAAAATTATAATTACGATTATGATTACGTAAAATAAACTACAAATTATTTTTTCACACTATACAACAAAGTCACATGGAAACTGTCGACTATTTTATTAGTGATAGTTTCATTTGTAGATTTATGATTGTAAACTGATTTTCATGATAAAATTTAAGAATTACTTATCATAACTGGCTTTGAATTATCTACATCCAACTATTTTTACATTTGACTAATCGCTTTAAATATTACATTGAGCGTATAGGAATATCCTAGGAACAAGGAAAACATTTGAGCTATCGAGGTTTGAACAAATAGAACCCACCAACCAGGACAAGAAATTTGTAAAATAAATAAAACTGTACACAAAAATATGAATTATGCGCATAACATTTACTAGATTGATAATATATAAATTCTAATAAATTAGATTTTAAATAATGTTTACTCGCCTTTACTTTTGTTGATTGTCTATATGATATTATTGATATTGTAAGGTATTTTTATAATACTAGTTGTAAATTTAAAAACTGTTTATTTTGTAACCTCAATGTGATGTATTTTAAAATATATATTGTATAACGATGAAGTATGTATATTTTTATAACACAATGAAAATATAATAACAATAACAATCAACTTATATACCTAATATAAAAAGTCCTAAATGCGTTATTGGAAAATAAAAAAGATATTTATAATATAATGTATGCTATGCTATACTACTATTCTTTTTTAATTGATGATCCGATGGGCTTTCCTGTAATTTTATTTATAAATTTATGATAAATTTCATCGTCTTCGTTTTCGCAGAATTCTATAATGTAAGTTAGCATTTTTTCCTATAAAATAAAACTTAATCAGTATGGTATAATTGGATCAATTATAAAAAGGCAAGGTATCAATCAATACATTTACTTCGATCTTAGAGTCCATAACCGTTTTGTTTTTTTTCGACAACTTCCAAAGATTAACTGCTAACGTGGCCATTTGAATTTCATTTAAGTCCGCTCTAACAACAACATGCAGAAGTAATTCGAATGCCAATTTTGTCTGTAAAACAAGTCGCAAATGTCATCAATCATCATAAGTGAGATATTATTTTTTTTCAAACGTACTTGGCTATTTGGTTTATCTGCCAGACTATATAATTGTTCAAGTATATTGTCCAACACTACGGTACAAATCGAGTCTACATCGGCCACAAATTGTGGTTCACGACCATAAAGCACGTCATTGGAGTCCACTGTTGAAGCATCACATATATTAGCATCGTAAAAGTTAGCAATTAATAATAATAAATAAAAAAAAAGTCTTAAATCTACAAACGTGAATTATAGATTTTTTTTTGGGGGGGGGGGGGGGGTAACGGTTCAAAATTTCTCACCCTATGTAGAATCCTTTATCAAGAAAAAATATTTGTACACATTATAGTCTGTAATACAAATAAAAAAAATAGTCTATAATATTTCCCAGAGAAATATTAAAGTAATTAGTCCCTCTGCAAACGCAAGATGCAAAATATGCATCATTATTAGTTATTTATTGATTAGTGTTAACTGTTTAATGTTGCTAGAGTGTAATTGTTTAAATAGGAAAAATTCAAAGTTGTATTAACAAGAATATCGTGAATTTGAATGAGCTCGTTAGTCATTAATTTGACTCTGACCCTGAACAACTTTGGGACTATTCTGGGATCAACTATAACTTTTTAGTTGTTTTTTCGGACATAGATCAATTGCGCCTAACACAAAATTGTTGTTTAGAGTCATTACTCATTACACAAATTGCGCTCCTTATATTTTAAAGTCAGTGTACTAATTACGCTCTTTATATATTTTAGGATAAGTATACCAATTGCGCTTGTATAACACATACTAAAATGCTTGAAAATTAAAACTTATTTATTGATCAATTGATTACTGATTAAAGTAACTAGGCATTATACATTTTATAAAAGTAAAGTGAATTTTATAAAACGAATTATAATGTAATGTAACTGGTATTTAATTTTGAATAATTGACGATCAAAAAATAACTTGTAAAACGCGAAAAAAAAATTATTTATTTATATTATATTATGTATTAATACTCTCAAAAAATCAGTTGGTGTTTTCATTTATTATTTAATAATTATAACTAACTAATAAATTTTCCTTAGGTATTGTAAAATATTTTGAGCGCAATTGGTATATAAAAAAGTAATTTTAGGCGCAATTGGTAAATTGCAGTTTTTTCTGGATCTGTTTTTGTCATACACAATAATATTCTATTATTTTAACAGGTAAATGGTATATATATATGTACTTGCCGTCGGGTATTCTGTAAGGATACGTGTCCAGAGTTGCAGTGGCTAATATGTCCAGTACGTACAAATAGAGCACATGTGGTTGCATAGGATCGATCCACGAATATTGTCTTATAGCTCTAATCAGCAGCTTCACTTGGTGCAACACTTCAAGATCGGGACAGTCCTGGTGAACAGCGTTGCGCATAAGTTATATGACATATATTAATAAATTTATATTTTATACGCTACAGTGTAAAACATGGGATGTGTATATTACCGGCACGACAAGTAAAATCGACAGCATTTGCTTAATATATGACACGAGTATGGGTTCAGCGTCAATGATAAGCCCGTCCACTTCTAACGTCGCCGGAAAATCGCTGACCACCATGGATGCTGCTTTAAGACACGCGTCCGCTGAAATTCGAATCGAACACTGGTGATTATTGATGTGTGCATTATTTTGTTGACGACGCATCACTAAGCCATCATAGACACAGTGATGGCCGGAAAACTATGATTATATAATTAGTGCTTGATTTGGAGAAAAAATTTTAAAGGAGGTGTATAAATGTGTGTACCTGAATATTTAAATGTTTTATTGATTGGGAAATAATTAAATAGAGTACACATAAATATTTTTTTTTCAAATAAGGTCACCGTCTCTCTATGATTCAAGCATTACAAATTATAACCGATGATTAAGTTTTTAAAAATTAGAGATTAAACACATCAATAATTTAAAATCGAAAAATTTCAATAAATATAATATTCATAGAATTTGTCAATAGGTAGGTATAATAATAAGGATTAAGACGAAGTACTATTGATGATAAAATAGGCAAAATTTTATTAAAAAACGTATATTATATTAATTATATTTATAGTCCATGATTTATTTTATCTAATTTTATTCATTTTAATATAAATATGTTCTTGGGCTGGATACAAATATTTTTTCAACTAATTTTCGTAATGCTCTATTTAAATTTTCGTTTTCATAGTGACAAAAAAAAAAAAATTTAAATAATTTATAGTTGTTCATCATTTTTTCCTTACAAAAACATATTTATAATTCATAGATTTTCTTAGCAGAGAAAATTATCAAGTATAGCGTGCTAAGTTTTTTTATTTGACAAATTATTTAAACATATATTTATTGAAATGTGTGTATTTTAAATTAGATGTTATCTTTATAAATGTTGATAATCGTGATTCAAATTAATTAGGTAGTTTTTAACAGAATAAGCGCAATTTGGATCAAATATTTTAAGTGTTAGAATTATGTTGATCCACCTACCTCTTTATAATCAAACAAAATATAACAATTAGTTATTAGATATAATATTAACATCATCCGAGAAAGAAAAACTTAAAGGAGCATAAAATCATAGTACCACCCCAAATTGCGCCTACGGATACATATTTTACATATACCATTAACGATCCGTACCTTGTCCTAGACATCCATTCAATAGCGAAGTCTGTCCGGTTAATATGTACAGTTGAAGTTTGACGAGTGATGAAGTTATCGATGGAATGGTAATGTAACAGTACGCGGAACAAGCACGGGCAAAAGAATTCTTAACCAGTGCCCTCGAGTTCGATACAGACAGGACCATAAGTTTGTTGACACACTAAATTATTATTACACAAGCACGTTTTAAAGTATTTTGGTTTTAACTTTTTAAGTCTTAAATAGACCTTATTATTCTAATAGCCAGTGGGATTTGACGAATAGTGAGAATACCAATACTGCAGTTACAATAAATTAATAACATTCTATTAGATTAAATTTAAACATAGATATTAATGTTTGCATCCTATATAGTATAATTATAGCAATATAAATAACTAATAAGTATATTTCTCAGTTATAAAAATAACTTATACTATACTCATACACATCCGTTTTTATGCAATAGAATAAAATAAGGCCCAGTAAACGTACAGAGTGGGCAACGGGAATGGGGACAAAAATAAATCGATTTTTCTAAACGTTGAATGTTGGTATAGGAAGGTCTAGATAAGCTCATTCGATTCGTCAGATATTTCAAGGGTCAATTTGTCCCTATTTTCGTGGCCCAACCTGTATATGAGGGGGGAGGAGGAATGCTGTCTTACCTGTACGAGTGCGGATTGCACATAGTCTAACCTAATAAACGCTCCCCTAGCTTCCATATAAAAATTCAAATATTTTTCTAAATCATTGCCGTAATCGACGCGGAATACAAAACAGGCTATCAGACGACTAATTTGACGCACTTCGTCTTCAACAGTTAACGAGCTGAAAACAATATAACGGAAATGGTTTATGAATTGAATATGTTAATCGTTGATCGTGAACTACATACTCGACGGAATCGTGTAAAATCTTGCACATGTACATTAAACAGTCGTTGATAACGGGGTCGCTAGACTCGACATTTTCACCTCGCGTCCGATACGCTTCCAACACAATCTTGCACCTCGCCGATTTATTTGTATCCGATCCAAACATGTCCAAGTACGGCAATAAATAATTCTAGAAACACGTATTAAACGTTTTTGATCTATATTCCTAGCTTTACTTCGATCTGGTTGATAAGAAACTCACCATATGGAATGTATCCTCGAAATCTTCTATGTAATTCAGTAGATGTTGCAAAATATTGTGAAGTTGTGTATGGAATCGTTCTATTCCGACGCGATTGCTCAGGTGTCTCGTTATATCGTTCATAAAGACGCTTATTTCTTTATTCTTAGAGCAATAAACATAAATTATCATTAATTACATAAATTTGAGTATTTAACAAAATAGTAGGTACCTTGTGTTACCTGTATAAAACGGTAACATTAAGACATGTAGAGGATTTTAATAAAAAGGTTTTGATGATATGCAACAAAATTTGTAAAAACTATCATAAAAAATTTAAAAAATAATAATAATTAGTTTAGGTATTTAATAAGTACTACCATAAGTCCACAAGTGTATTATTCAAAAACTAATATAAACTGATTTGCTTAAAAGTGATAATTAAATAATTTATTGTTTTAACTAATGCTCTTTTGAATTTTGATCATTAGTCGAGATAGGAATCAATATAACTACAAGTCTACAAATAATAATAAATTAATAACAACAATTAATTTAAATTATAATTAGCCTTGCGTTTTAGTTTTTCAAGAATAATTTCTTAATCTTAAAAGGTTTAACAATTAAAGGTCTATAACATATAACAATACATGGATCATGGATTCATAAAAATGATATTATGTATAAATGTTATTATCAAAATTAAAAATCAATTATTTTTGGTTGTTCAATTTTTGAAACAACAATGACAATGCATAATTTGTTAAGAAAATGAAAAAGGTCAGTGAAAAGTCTTATTACAAATTTTAATATAGTCGAGGGTTGAAAAATCAAAAGTATTTTATTGAATTATTGAAGTTGACCAGACATTATCAAGAACAGTTATTAATGCTTCTTTGATAATGTTAATTTAAAAAATAAATTTTTTTTTATTATAACTAATGGTGGAATTTTGATAATAAAATTCTTTGATAACATGTGCTATCATACAACTAGTGATTTAATTTACTTTCTGTAGAATTATTTCTTTTCTTGTAGCAAAATTAAGAAAAATAATTCTTGTTGAGCAATTTGAAAAAGAATCTATAAATAACACAAAGAGAACCAAAATATTTTAAATTTTTTATTATGTCTGAAATTACTAATACAGATATTTAAAGAAAGTTTCAAGTCTCTGTTGTTATTGATTTTTGAATTATATACATAAAAAATGTTCATTAATTTAATGAGATTTTAACATGTATATTATAATAAATTTAAAAATAATCATTTTTTTCCTTAATTCAATTATTATGAAAAGTACTGCAATATTTTACTTTTAACTCTCTCAAAGTACTAACTAAATCCAATTTTTAAAAGTTGAACGTTGAAACATTTACTGTTTTAAAAGGTGATTACAGCACAAAAATAACATACATTATTGTAAAATGAATACATTCAATACTCCTATCAGAATTTAAAAGTATTGAAAACAGTATTTCAATAACATTTTTGGATTACTATAAGAGATGTTAATTGCGATTAGTGAACTGTAATGAATATTCACCTTAAAATGCTTTACAATGAAATAAATCCATGCTTCAGCACACGCCATAAATCTTTCAGAGTCTTTAACTTTATTCACCATTTTCCACACTTCTCTAAAAACATTTGGAGCATTTGATACCAAATGACCTCTTAAACTCATGCCCAGATTTTGTATGACTAAAGTTTGTGGAAAAACTAAAACATAAAATGTACAAAAAATAAAATTAATGGTTATGTAAAAGTAACCATAAGGTCTCTTCCACACTGCAGTGGCGGAGGTAAAATGGATACAATTTACTACAGCGATGAAAAACAGTAAAAATATTCCTGCCACTATTGCAGTCTATAGTAGACCTTAATTTAATTCATACTAAATTAGTTAAAAAAAAATCAGTTAAAATATTGAAACAAACCATCATATTCCCATTTAGCAATTAAATTAATAAGATATTCTGCTTTCATTGAGAGATAATTCCCAGGAAATGTCATCACTATAGCGTTGATTAGAAGGCCACTGAAAATAAATGTACACTAATAACAATAATATGTAAATGAAAACAATTAGTAAAATATATATACATTTCAAAGTAACATACTGGAGGTTTTGTAAAGTACACCACCTAACAATCTCATCGAGACTATGTGGATCTTTACCAGCACTCAATCCCTTTACTATCCACTCTAATGCCGGACACAAAAGTTGAAGAAATTTGTCCATGTTCATATTTTGAGTTTGAATCTCTTTACAAACAAATCTATTGTTTAACTTTAAAAAAAAAACACATTTAATAAATTATAGTACAGTTAAACAGATTTACCTTATAAAGAAATCATGTTTACCTGCTTATATGTTAATAAGATATCTTTAAAGCTTTCTTCAAAATAATTTATGTTTAGATTTGTCAAAACACCAATTCTGCACAAATAACATCTTGCATACCATGCAACTAATGGATTACCAATACCTCTGACCATTTTTATAAGTCTTAAGAGAGCAACATTTTGTTCACTGTTAAAATAAAATCATTATTAAAAGTTTGTGATAAAAAGTTAAACACACTAACGCTGGTTTAATGAAACGGTAACTGCGTAGAATAGCTGCCTCAATGTATAGTCTAGGTATAAGCTCACGGATGGATGCAATTTTAAAAAACCAATTTTGACAAGTTTCCTTTGCTGCATCTGGCACCATGTCAGGAGTGAATTTATCTGGAAGTTTTGTTATGCAACCACTAAAATATAAAATTATAGTAAATAATTGATTGTTTTAATGATACTATATTTATATATACAGGATGATTTTGTAATTAGTATTAATCGCCTAAATGTTTTACTTTAATAATGCATTTTTAAGTAATACTTAAGGACAATATTTTAAATTATTTATATATTTTATATCATTCAAAGAGTGTCATGTGATAATACAATTTCTTTTTTTTTCAAATGAGAACCAACCTTTTTCTGTTCTAAGTTAATAACTAAATAACTTTTTTGAAACTCTAATATAATTAATAATATGTATTAGTTTGTTGAGACATTAAAATGTATATACTATGTTTTATCAATAAAAATCTTAAAAAATAATTAATTTACACAAATATGAAAAACAATATATTGAACTCTGTATTAATAATACACTTTGAAAACTTTTATAAATTATAAAATGTAAATAGATTAACATAATATTTTTAAAATATTAAAAATTAAAGGCTTCATATTTTTTAAACTCATTATAATTATACTATCTTTAGAACGTAACATTAAATAACTCAAAATTTACTGGTTCAAATTTTGATTTAGATACATTAACATTTTTAAATAGTCGTTAAGTCAACAATTTACAGATAATAGGGTGATTTTCACTTAAAATATAAGTTTGTATTACTACACAAATACATTTAATGTATTAATAATCTAAATATTAGAAAATATGGTCTTTACTTTTGAAATACAATTAAAAATTTAAAAAAAATCAGAATTTGAATAATTTTATTATTAAAGAAAAAACTAGTGATGAGCTTACATGGTGAATCACCCTGTATAACTATTAAATATATGTATCATACTCAATTATTTCTGATTTAGATTTAAGTCTCTTGAATACTAGATCTCCAAATAAATCTAATAGATCTGTTACTAAAACAAATTTACTCGGATAAAATTGCAATGGTGAAGTGTAGCTCAAAATCTTGGTACACTGAAAAATATTTACCCATGTTAAACAGTTTTAACTTGTTACAACATACTAAAAATAACTATAATTAATAAATACCTGTATGACTATTTTTAATGCTTTGACTCTTTGTTCATTATTCCATGCCCCTATTATTTCTTTGCCCAAATTGTCCATATGTGTCACAAATTCTTGTTGTGTTAAGTCGTACAATTCTTTTTCTGAATATTCCATTTGGTCATCAAATTCTTCCAGCTCTTCTAAACGTGATCGTATTGTAGCACTCTGAAGACTTTTTGAAACTAAAGTAATATTAATAATATTTATAATACCAATAAAATGGTAATATTATCAACAAATGTATCAATACTTAAATTGTATAGGTACTTACATGCATGAAATGAGAGCTTTTCAGAAGTCGTATAACTATTTAATATACCTTGTTTAAAATTAGACCATGGTTGAATATCATTGATATAACCATTATCTATTTCATCAAAATCAGTGGGAATTAACTGGGAAGGTCGACTGAGTGGATCATCTCCATAAGTAATAGTAGATGATAAGGGATCATTAACAAGTGCATTTTTATTAGTTACCTAAAATCATATTAAAATGTTAATAATGAGTAAATGGTTAAAATTAAGAAAATTAATTTTTGAATTTTTAACTAGAATAAAAATAAAAATACACAATAGCTGTAATATATTGAGTAAATAATCATTTATTAGAAAAGCTATTTATTTAAAGCTTAAAATATTTCTTAGTTAATATAATTAAGAAATACAATCTTTTTTATTTAATTTACTCATTTTTTAATTAGTCAAAACTCAAACCATTAAGATAATTTTTTTTCGCTTATTAACTTATGGATAAATCAAAATCATACATCACCAATACTATTCCAATGATTTTTAAATGAATTTAATTGTTATAGACATATAATTCGGATTTATGACAATAACAATTATTTATATAATTGAGTAAAAATATTAAACAAGTAGGTAACAACATAGAATTACATACTTCAGTTGAATTTTTCAATGGATGATTTGCACTACATTTTTCTAGTATATATTTCTTCTTACGTTTGTGATTAATAATTGGCTTACTGTACCTGATAAATAAAAATACATTAGGTAACAAAATATTTAATGATCAATATTATTATTGGATTTGATACCATAGGCTACCGTCAGCCACACATTAATAGGACTCACCAATTCCACTCATATGTACGTGCTGAAGACGACGACATATTGGCCATCTAACATGTATCTATTCAACTACCACAAAACCCAACGAATGACAGCATTCATTTCATTGAAATCCGTAAAACAATTAAAAGAATAATCGTAACCGTGCTTATAATATAATAGTACATCTATTAATGTTCATGACGTTTTCTGAAAACATAGTTTTGTGTTAGGTAGGTATTTGTTTAATGTTATTATTTTATTTCACTCGTTATAAATTCTATTATGAAAAGTTATCGTTAACTATGTGGAATTGTGGATCTGCGGTTACGTCATGTCACTATCATATGCCCTTATCAGTATACCGACTGTTATCATTTAAAAAAGCGGGCAAGTAGTTGATAACATGGATAATATATCCATAATTATAAGAAAATAATCATGTTTTCGCGGTGTTACCGAGAGCAAAACAGTTTACTAAAAATCGTTTTTGCGACAATTGTATGTCAAAACTAGAAATTGTTTACTGAATTAATATAATATAATAAATAATTAACAGACAGTTTAGAGTTCCTGATACCCCTAAATACATTTTTAGTACAAATCTCTTTACGGAACGATTTAGCGATGAAAAAACTTCATAATATGTCGTATCAATAAACACACAGGACTCAGCAAACCGTTTACTTTGGTTACCTCCAAAAAAACATACTTAATGGCAGGTACGCGGTTCTCGATAATGATATAGACACAAAATGGTATATTTACATTCTACAGTTTTGATAGTAAGTAGTTGCTTTGCTGTATAGTTTCAAGGAAAATACTTGAGTGTGATTAATCATTGAGTTAGTCAATATAATATTGTAATGAATGAATTCGATGAGAAGTCAATGTTATATCATAATATACCATACGAAAAACGATACCTCCATCCGGACTATGTGTTAGCTTATAATAATTAAACTATTTTAATACATATTTATATTATAGAAATTTATTTTATAATTAATAATACGGTAATTAGGTAAGTAGGTTGAATTAATTTTTATATTTTTACCAAAAAAATTGCGTACATTATATTAATTATTATAATAGTTTATATATTTATATCATGTTATCTTTTAATTATTTATTAACTTTTGAGCCAATGATGAATTATAGACCTCTAACATTATAAATAGACAATAGCTTAAAATCTAAAATACAATTATTTGTTTGTTTTAATTTTTCCGATAAGTATTTATTTTAATAAAAAATAAAAAATTATGATCATATCACAGTTTAGCGACGTCGCGGCGGTTTGTGTAGGCAATTTAGCTACACCTTTCTAGTCCCATTTCATGTCACATTTTTTTGATTTGTTGGCTAATAATGCTAATTTTAATTTTTTTTTTTTTTTTGAAAATAATATTTAATTTTTCAAACTTATTTTTGAAATATTTTTATAGTTACCTTCAACTGAAGAAAACCTGGGAATGATTTCGAATTTTGATTTCATAAAAAAAAACAACAAACGTTGTATAGTAGGGGGGGGCCAGCGAGAAGAGACTCGCGACCACCAATATATTAATGAATGTGGAAGAGCCGAAATGGAAAAAAAGGTCATATTATTATATAATTATGATATATATATAATATGATTAAAGTAAATAAGATAAGATATCAAGATATGCGAGCCACAAAAGTCTATGACGGGATCCGCAATTTGGCCACCCCTGAAATATAGGTTTCATATGTACCTATCTAGCGAGAGAACGCGCCGACGAAAATCAGTTTTTCTGCGCGTTCCCCAATTATATCTAGCCATAAGCGAACCAGTTTTGATAGCATGGTGACGCAGGGGGGTGCGTAGAATCGGCGCGTTCTCTCGCTGGACAGACTATAGTCATGAATCCTGTGATACATATCATCAACCTATTAATAAGGATATTTTCTATAATATTATATCATATATATTGATATTATTGCTATTAACTTGAAACCAACTATGATTTAAAATATTTACGTCAATTTTAAACTGTTATAAGAATAATTAATGATTACTTTTCTTTAACAATTTTATTTTAGTTTTAACAAAAAAAAAAAAAAAAAATTGAAATATTTTTTGTATCAATATATAATAAATATTTATAAATAGCCAAATAATTTTGAAAATTATACAATTTCTTTAAAGGAAATTCTTTTATGAAATTTATGAAATATTTTTAACTGTAAATAGGTAATATCTTTAGTTATTAATTCAATTAAGTCAATACTTCATGTTGATATTATTATTATGGAATAAAGAATATTGTTTATAGTTTGCAACTATAACAATATCATTTTCAGAGGGCGATGGTAGTGTCAAAGTTTGATGAAGACAATTATAATAATTATTCTTATAGATATATAGGTAAATATGAATATATATATAATATCCTGCAGTTTCAACGAATTATTAATAAAATAATAAATATTATCCTTATAATCTCTGATGGATTTAATAGTTTATAATATAATAGTTAATAAAGTAGAGCTTCGATTATCCGTCAAACACCGGACTAAAACCCTTACTAATAATCAAATTAACCATCTATTTATCAGATGTATGAAAAATATTGTATTTTTTTTTGTAAATAAAAACAAAAATATTGATTTTTAGTTTTCTCACATTGTTGTACATGTGTATGTATATATTTTATTATGTCATACTGAAATGTATAATTTTAAAAAATCTATGAAATTGTTTACAATGAATCTACATTAAGATCATTAGTATTCGTACTTTGTAGTACATTATATACAATATTTTATACCACAAATCATATCAACAGGTGCAGCACCAGAAAGTTTGTATAAGAATGTGGGTCAGGCATATTTTATACATTAAAATCTAGATATACCAATTATATATTTTTACTTTTGGTAATTTTTAATAATTAAAGAATTATTATCAGTTATGTATTAATTTTTTAAATAGAGCACCGAGTTGTTATGAAAAGTGTCTGTAAAGTTCTTAAATTAACTAACTTTAAAATACCTGAAGTTAAATAGTTAATTTTACTACGAATTTTCTAATAGGGTTCATAAAAATTCAACACATAAAAAATAAAATATCTTCTTATTTATGATGGATTTATTAAAAATATATGTATCGACAAAGTAATAAAAAGATTATACGGAGATAAAACGAAATTAAAAATTTCGAGAACTATATTATCATATCATACAATAGACAAGAACAATTTATTTTTTTCCCCTATTTATTTGTAATTTTGTATTTTAAATGCATATTTCACATATTTTTAGTGGTTGGTATTTAGTTTTTCTTTAAATTACAAAAAGACAAAAATATTGATAAAAACTATAAATTTTATTTGATTAAATATTTATATGTTTGTTCATGTACGTATGTGTTTCTCCGTTAGATCGAGATTTGTGTTTTTTTGTACGTTAAAGTAATTGTACATAGGCTATAAATGAAAACATATTTTAAAATTGTTTGGTCTTTTAGAGAATTAAGTCCATATCTCTTGTTATAGTTAATTTTTAATACTAAGTATATCGTGGGACTTAAAACTCTTAATTTTAGATATAATTAAATCTATAAAATGTATTCATGTACCAGATAAAAATTAAATCTAAAAAACTTTAAATTATTTTTATTTTTTTAATTAAATATTATTCCTATTCCTTTTTATAGATCGTATTATTCAATATAGATTTTATAGTTTATACATTACATTATACATCACGATTAGGCTCATTATGAAAAATCAAGGCTGATCAATAACAGACAATTATCAATTTCTTCATATTTTGCTTTACCAAGTTTCGTTTTTCTGAATTTAAATTTTAATACTATGCTTTTCTAAATTTATACTGTCTGGGATATTATTTTTGAATTTGAATCATATTATAATTTTCCAAAATTTGATTTTTTGAGTGATGCAATTCGTGATGCGTCAGTTAATAAAACTGTGAAGCTCACGATAATTTGCAATTGCGATTAATTTCGAATGTAGTTATAGTCTTAGAGACTACTGTATAGTTCTGCCACATGCAGGAATGGACAGATAGACCCCAACTACCCAAGGAAATATAAATTGAAATTTCGGTGATTATATGTTGATACGAGAATAAATAAAAAAAAAATACGTAAATGAGCGTATAAAATGTAAATTTAAACTCATTTACATAACATATAATATATATTTTCAAGGCGTTCGCGAATACGGCAGTGGCAGGTCAATGCCGTGATATGATCGGGGGGCCAGGAGGGGTTGAATTATGGAAGTGTAAACGGTGCGGGTACGACGAGTTCAAATGTCGGTCGACCAACTGCCATTGACCCTATACAATAAACAACGCGACGCGGCTCAGGTCTTAGACCCCGCGGTACGTGTTTTGGATAAGTGAACGATCGACCGGGGACTTCTAGAGACTGAGAGACAGATAACGATAATCGTAATTTGTATAATTGTATATTATTGAATATTAATAATGTGACTGGCGAATGAAGACCAAAAAAAAGTTAAATGATGACGATGCTGCGTTCGATTGAAACAGTATGATTAAAATAGACTGAAAATAATCATAGGTAATAAAACGTAAAACGTATTCTACGATCTGGATATCATGATTATGTTCCGGAACATTGACCATAGTTATACAAAACATACGGTCATCCAAAACCAATGGACAAAAAAAAAACGTACTGGGATGTTTGTACTATGATGTATAGACAGGGTCCAATACTTCAATATAATATATGTATAATATAGATACAAATGCGGTTTTTTTACACTGGTTTGGATCAATGTATTTCAAGTTATACAAAATAGTTATCCGTCCTGTTGTCATCGTTATTGAAGTCAACTGTCATACGCCCAAGGCCCATACAGAGACTTTTATTTACTACACTACCATTGCCGAGTTGCATAAAAAATGTATTATTAATTCATGGGATCAATCATGGATCGGTCATAAACTCATGACTCACTATTGATTCATTAAATGTTTAGTGATTGTTCGTGCAATTCAGCACATCTATATATATATATATATATATATTATAGTAAAGTATACAAATCTGTACGACTGTGCTGCCATACTCGGCCATAGTGACATTAATTGCCAGTCGAGCAATGCAATTACTCATACGTAGATAGGTACTTATAATATATTAATATAGATATTTTATACAAAATGTAAGCATTTCTGATTTGAATGTGACGGCTAATTTCAATCAAAATAACCATTGTCTATTTGTATATTATGTAATATAAAGACGACTAACCGTAAGTTTAGTTATTTGTGTACCATTACATATATCCATTATCCATATTCCACGGGTCTGCGTATGATAGATGGGCATAGGGCATAGAATAAAATATTAATTAAAATATCTAATAAACTCCATAACAATGTGACCTTATCGTAAACCACGATGATACGCGTTATCATGTCGGTGAAAGAGGACCGTGATTTTATTATTACTGTCATTATTTATCATCACCATGTTCTATTTGTCATTATCATAGAAAAGAGATTAATCGTCGTCATAGCTATATCGGTATCGCCAATTCGCCAGTCGTCACTCATTAGTTCCAGTGTATTCAGTCTAATATTTTGATATATGTAATCAGTCTTTAAATTCGCTTGAAAGACAATAATATTTTGTGCGTCCAACCCAATACGTACGCTAAAAAAGTTTGTATAGCCGACCGACAGTGTACGAGAAAATTGTAACGAATCCGTAGTATAGATGTTGTGCTATCGTAAGTTTTGAAATTCGGTCTTTATCGTGTTTTCATCTCCCTCCTCCATTACTTCGACGACATCCCCACTCATCGAATATTTTTATCTTTTTCCTTCGCCGCCCATCTGATCGGACAAGAAAGAACGACAGAATCTAAACAAGCAGGACGTGCGATAGGTGTAAAACGTTACTTGTAGAAAGAAAAAGGTGAACAGGTTATGTGAGAGAGACAGAAACGAAAAAAAAATCGAAACAACAGACGAATTTTGTCTACCGACACAAGTACGTGAATAGGTAACACTTGATCCGACCCGCCACCGCTGATTCACTGGCGTCCGAGTTTATAATAATAAAAAACAAAACAATAGTTCAGTCGAATTAGCAACAGAGACAACGCATATAATTTAAAATTCAAATGCTGATTTCAGTGTCAAGTTGAAGGCGTCATCGGAATCCGTTTCATTATTTTTTTCGTGAGTATCTCGTAAATATTATGAGTTAGAGTTAAACATTTTTTAACTGACCATCATTATTTTATTAGTGGGGATAGATATATAGGTAACTAAAAAACAAACAAAACAAAGAGTATTCGACTGATGTTTGTAGACAGGTAAGTGATTCAATTTGTTTTCCAATAATTTTTCTATCTTTCTAATGGTTTTTATTGGTTTTTTTTATGTCAATATTATTTGGTGAAAATCAAAATGTTAGCATCATTGTCATCGTTTGGGGGATTGATTAACCATCTACACTATCTACACTGTCCGAATAATGTGCCGCTTTTGGTTGTTGATTCTTTTTAAAGTCATTATATCTTAGTCTCTCACTGAATAACTGAGTCTCCTGTTTATTCTTTGTTCATCAAGTTATATTCAACTTTGTTTTATTATTTGTTTATATAACAGATTTTACCGTAATTGTTTCTTTTCTTATTTACCTATAATTATCTGTTATCTATGACAGATTTATTGGGATCTTAATGATCTTATACTTCTATGTTTCTGTAACTTCTGCATTGTAAAAATATTAAAATATGAATCACTGTTTTAATTTTTCAAGTTAAACTAGGATTTTAACTTGATTTGTTCATTAATAACATTTTTATAGCTTAGTTTTGTTATTTCATTATTATTCAACAGTAATTCTTTAAATAATTGCATTGATATGAATAAGTTAAATCTATAAAGTATATATTGATTTTTTTAAAAGATTCAGATTTTGTTAGAATAATTTTATATAGAACTTTCAAATAGAACACCTGTATATTAGTGATTACAATTTATATAAGTTAAACCCTACAAAATATTGATCTAATATGTTTTTTTGTTTATTTTATTTTAGATATTGCAACAAACTTTAATTCACAATGCCTCCATACAATTCTATAAAAAGCCTACAATCTTTAGCATTAGAACAGACATGTAAATACATATTAAACATAACTAATAATATGAAAAAAGATGTAAATGGATCACGAGAATATTTTATCAATAATGTTCATGCTTGGGCTAGAACCAACATCTTGAACTATACAAAAATTCTACTGTAAGTCAATATTTAAATTAATTATCAAACTTTTATATTAAGTAGTGATAAGAATAAATTATGTTGCAATAAATACTGAACAAGGAATTTTAATTTATAAATCTAAGTTTTGAGTTGGATTATACTTATGCTGGGTTGTATGAACAATAATTACTAAACATTTAATGAATCAATAGTGAGTTAATGGTCCCTTAAACATAATTTAGAAACCCATGATTGGTCTATTTAATTTTATTGAATCATTAAATCAATCAATTTTTCATGCAACCTAATTATCTCTTAGCTTTTTATACTATTTTGTAAAACTAGATTTTGAACTATATTATTATTATTTATTAATCATGGAGTATATTAATTTAGGGATAATGGTGAGAAAGATAATGAAATTTGGGGCGAACTCAACTGCACAATGATTGACTCAGATCCATACATAAAAATATTGAGTGTTAAACTTAGTATGTGGCTTATAATATTAAATACCATGTTGGATATTGGAGTTGCTCGATTACCACCTTTGTTTCTTCACGGAGGAATGGAATTGGAATTCCAAGAGTTTGTTTCTATATTGAACCGTTATAATACTCATCTCAAAGAACTGTCTGTGACCTTCCAAGTGAGGACATTGGAACTTATGCATTTTGAACATTATTGATACATGATTGCCTAATATTTTTTTGCAGATGTCAAGTAAAAGTGATTACACTCCTGCAGTGTACGCTTCAATGTATAACCTTCAAAAAACATTTCATGAAGGTTTGGCATCAAAACTTGTTCATCTAAAGCTCGGTGCTATTTGTGATAATGCAATATTGAAAACTATTGGTGAACATGCTTTGTGTTTAAAACATTTAGATGTATCTGGTTCATGGAATGTCGATGAAGCTGGCATCAAACAACTATTGTTTAAAGTAAAGAAAATTGTTTATTACTTATCATACATTATGGAATCTAATGTGGATAATATGTCTTTAGAAAGATGTGTATGTGGAAACAATCAATGTATCAAACGAAATGCTATGCCAAAATCTCAGCCATATGTATGATAATAAGTCATTTTTGAATAACTGTTGTTTTACTCTGGAAGAATTGCGAATTCAGGATACAAATACAGAGGACGCTAGTTTACTAATGATAATTGCATGTGTAAAGAGCCTAAAAGCCTTAGGCGGTTTCCTCTACTTTAGGTAAAAAAATAACAACCATTAATATTTTTTTAATAACAAAAATAAATAAAACACTTGGTTTTTAGAAATATTGGTGATGCTTTGGTTACTGTATGGGAGAACTCTCCCAAGCCACGGATATTCCAGTTGACCGAATTGTATGATATGCAGTTGACAGGCAAAAAAATAGCTGCACTTAAGGAATGTTTACCATATCTAAAAAAGCTGTACACCCGATTGTCATGTGTTTGTACACCTGAAGATTTTGCTGATCCAGAACAGGGATCAATGTTTTGGGGCCGTGTACAAATACTAACTATTGATCTTGATTACATGATGAATTTTCATTTTATCAATTTTGTGTTTAACTATGGTCGCAACTTGTCTGAACTCACTATTCTTGATCAGGTATACATCATTTAAAAAATTTAAAAAATGTATATGTTTATATCATATTGTAACATTAACATAACATTTTAGCTATTATTGCATATTTTATACATTAGTAAAAGAATACTATAATGTTATTTCTAGGAAGCTGATATAGATGTGGCAAAACTATTAGCAAGTTGTCCAAATCTATTAGTGCTTAAAGGATTTTTACATATTTTTGAAATGCCTGTCGGAAAATTTTCCAAACTGAAGTCAATTGAATTACATATGCCTACTGTTGAAACAATTAATTGGTTTTTCGAAAATAGCCCTTGCTTAGAAGAAGCCAAGGTATGTTTTTACTACTAGAATAAATTATATGAAATATAAGTGTTAAACTACAATACAATAGTACAGGGTCCGGCAAAAAAACCTCCTGTATTTCAAGAAGCAGTTGCAAATAAACAAACAAAGAAATAGAAAAAAGTCTTTTATTTTTTACTAACAAATATTATGCCATTTTTAGTTATTTAGTTTAAATATTATGCCGGTTAAGTGGTGTCCTCCGTTGTTAAAATATTTACAAAACCTTTCCCAATAGTTGACCATAACTCTTAGTGTCATTTTTAGTGTAATGGCGGCTAATGCCTAGTGATTCAAGTGGTTGCCTTCTTAAATGCTTATAGAGATGTGGGGCAATGATTATACACTGTACTGAGCTTTTAAATATCCCCAAAGAATGCAATCACAGGGTGATCACGTTAAAAAATTAAATTTTTTTTTGGTTTTTATTTTGTTCCTTGCCATTACATTTACTAAAAATGGCACGTATACCACTATCTATGGATAACCTTCCACTGTTAAACTACTACCACAACTCCCACAGCATTATCTTTAAATATGGGAAGTTTTTTTGCCGAACTCTTTATAACATGTTCACCAATAGTATTAGATTAATATGATAAAACTTTTGAAGAACAAATTATGATTCCAAAACTTCATCAAATATTTTCTGAAAGAAGATTATACTTTAAAGCGTATACTACTAATGTGTTATTACTTTTACTTTAAATCTGGAAAAAAAATATTAGGCAATCAGATATCATTGTTCAAAATGTATAGGTTTTAATGAGCCCTCACTTGAAATGTCACAAATAGTTCTTTAAGATGAGTATTGTTATGGCTCAATGTAGAAACAAACTCTAAAAATTTTAATTCCATACTAAAAATTAAATTTCAATTATCAATTCTAATTTCACGTTTTTATGTTTCATGAAGAAACAAAAGTGGTAATCAAGCAACTCCAATGTCCAATATGACGTTCAGTATTATTAATCACATGTTAAGTTTAACACTTGATATGTTTATGCACAGATTTAAGTCAATCATTATACAGTTTAGTTTGCCCCAAATATATATTATAGTAAATGATAATAATGTAGTGTATAATCTAGTTTTATAAAATGTAAAGTGTAAAGTGTAAAAGATATATCAGGTTGCATGAAAAATCGATTAGTTTAATGAACAAACCACAAGCCACCTAATTAGGTTTAAGAGATTAACAGTCATTAATCAGTATTGATTCATTAAATGTTTAGTGTTTATTTGTGTAATCCAGCATCAGAATTATCCAACATGAAACTTGGATTTATAAATTAAAATTTCTTGTTCAGGATTTATCATTGCTTAATATACAAATCTGAAATTTAAAATTTAATGTTCAGTTATATAGTGATTCAAGACACCTTTATTGGAATACACAAATTTTTGAACGACCACCATTAATCATGTGCAATAATCTTAAAAGATTGGAAATTTCGTTCAACGATGAACATCCAATTGTAAGTTGTTACCTTAAAATAATCTTCAACACATTATAATATATGATTTTATTAATTTATTTGCAGACTAACCACCAGACAGTTATAAAATTCATTGAAAAATGTTCAAAACTTCAACATTTAGGACGACTGGACAAATGGAATTTGGACAAGAAATTTGTTAAACAAGTAAAATTATATATAAAAAAGATGAACTATGAGCTTAACATTTACTAGATGATAATATTTACATTTTCTGATAAGACTGATAAATTACTAGATCTTAAATTATGTTTACTTTCCTTTTCTCTTGTTAACTCTCTGTATGATATAATAAGGTATTTTTATATTAGCTGTATATTTAAAAACTTTAAGTGTGTAATTTTTTAACTTCACTGTGATGTATTTTGAAATTAATAATTTAACAACTAAGTATGTATGTATATTTATTATTTTCATAACAACACCTTGAAAATATAATAATAACAATAAATATATTATATAAATTCTAGGTAAATTTTTTATTGAAAAATAAAATAAATATGTTATATTATGTAATATGTATGTAATTGTAATACAAATTAATATATTATAATATTATCTATTATATATTTGGCGATCTGATACGAGTTTCCTGTGATTTTGTGTATACATTTATAATAAATTACATTGTTTTCGTTTACACAAACTCTTAAATAGAAGTTATCATTTTTTGACAGTTTCATCTCATATTTCTGTAACAATATTTTTTATTTTTTATATATTAATATTAGTAATTTATTTTTCTATTAATAATAAAGATTGTAATCCAATAGTTTCAATTTATTTAAAGTTTAAACACTTGAAAAGTTTATTAAAAAAAAATTGTATTTGCATTAAATTTTCAGAATTATTGACCGAGTCACTAAAATTTTTTACATAATTTCAAATACATAAAAAAACAATTCCTAAATGTTTTAAAAGTGTCATACTGAATATGAAATAATAATTTAAGTAATAGTCAAATGTTTTTAGTTAGTAGACATAATGTGTTTTACTTTTAAACATTTAAATGTACTTTTATTCTCATTTGTGGTCTCAGATGACAAACTATCTATGCTATGATATGTGTGTCTTTTGGTTATACTATCAAAATCAAACTAATCTAGCTATAAAAAAATGTGTAAGGCATTAAAATTAATTTGGTCATTTGATAATTCAGCTATTTTTACCTATCCAAAATATTATACAGCAAATTCTTTGAAACCTGTCCACAAAATGTTTAGGATACTTTTTTTATAATTACCAGATTACAAATTGTCTCTGCTGTGCTTATTTCAGTGGGTAGACCTGGTAGGCCCGGGCAATACCCACTTTTCTCAAAGAATAAATCTTTTATACCGTATGAATGTGTCGTTTACATATATAAAGTGGCAAAATGAACGCGGTGTTTAAGAAGCAATTGCTTTTTGATTTTTTTTAAGATTTAGATGTTGGCGGGTACCAATATTAAAGTGAATAACAATAACTAAGTATTAGTATTACTAGTACTAATATTTATTAAAATATATAGAATTATATTATGGGCCATGACAATTGGCAGTGGGTGGGTGCGTAAATTTTAGGTCGCTTATGGATTATTTTTGATTAGTTTCACCGCTGTATGTACATATATATTATAAAATAATAATTGTTTGATCAAATCTATGATACAAACTTTAATATGTATTATGTCAAATAAACATAATAAATAATTATAAAATATATAGCTATGTTATGTTAAACTAATATCAACTTTAGAGACTATCCAGAAAAAATTGTCTACCAATGCCATTATTCTTTGAACTTTATGAATTTGATCATCATATTCAAAAGTACAATATTCAATATTTTAAAATTTTGCAAAGGCAAATTTATTTTAAAGGAACAATTAAGGGTTCATTTAGAGGTACTGTACATTTTGATACAGTACTACAGTATATACTATATAACTACTATAAAACCAATTGTATATCATTTTTTCACAGCACATTATTATGCAGGACAAGGGATATATTATTACAGAAAAGAATACCAAGATCCTTAATTGGTGAAACTTTATTTAAATGTTCATTTTCAATAGTTAAGTATATCGTTTTGATACATTTATTTCTTATTTATTTATAATTTATTAATTATAAAACTACAATATATTGAAAGTTATTATAATCACTTTCTCTCTTTTTCAGATCATCTTCAAAAGGTAAAGTTTTTTCAGTGTTAACTAAGTGTAGGTAATGAGAATATATAAAAATAAAAGCTCTTCGATATCAATTTGTCTAAGCATAAATACTAAAATGAAGTGGACATCAATATTAATTCTTTCTCAAGTCTGTATATACTTACAGTATCTAATTTTTTTTTTTAAATAGAATCTAGTTCAAAATATTAAAAAATAAATTTAGATATTGTCGATGAATTTTTTATTCCATTGAAAATGGATAATAATTTTTATTCAACTTATTTATCAAATAGTATATTTTTAATCGAATAATAGTTAATTTTAATAATTTTATTAATATTCATCATGAATTACAGAATAGACTGAGTAGTGGACAAGGTAAATTATTAATTAATATGATTCTATGATAGTTAGATATTATACAATCATATATAAATATTATAATATTACCACGGACCACGTATTATAGATGATATCACCACATATTTATAAAACTGTAGATATTACATGATAACTGTTAAACTGATAAGGCTTCCATAATTACATATTATATTAATGTAGGTAATTCGAATTTCTTTCAACTACTATAAGATATAAGATATTATTATCATCAGATCACCAAATCATCTACTTATGTTAATAACTTAAAAATAATATTTGTTTAATAGATTTATCATATTTTACATTTTGCTCGATACGTATTGATATATTTTAAGATGTCAATAGAAATTACATATTAATTAGAATTAAACAATCCCAATGAAGATAAACGAGAAAAATTTATCAGCGTACTCGACATCGACGTCACCGGTGGACAAAGAAGGGTGGCTTTGCAAACGAGGAGAACTCAACAAAGGCTACCAGAAAAGATGGTTTGTTCTTAAAGGCAACTTGCTTTTTTATTTCGACAGGAAAAGTGATAAGGAGCCGCTTGGTGTTGTCATATTGGAAGGATGTAGCATCGGTATATTGTGTTAATTCATTACTATTAACTGTGTTGGTATTGAATGCATTTATTGTTTCTGTTGTACTTCAGAGTTGGCCGAAAACGATGACCAGTTCAGTTTTAAAATTATTTTTCATGGCCCTAATAATAGGAGTTATATATTGGGAGCCGATAGCCAGGAGTCAATGGAACAGTGGATGAAGTCATTAGCTTGTGCCAGTTATGACTATATGAAATTTATGGTAGCTGACTTACAAAGGCAACTTAAAGAACTGGAAGGTATTATTAATATTACTCTTTACGATTACTAAGAATAATTCTAATGGTGATACTAAGACACTTTATTTTGTCCACTGAAAGAATGTGGTTGCACATAAGCCAAAAAGCTTTATACCCACTCGTATTTACTTAAAGTGGATTGACCTCTACATTCTTGGGTTATGGTCTTATTTGAGATCTAACCACATTATTTTACGAATAGAGTATAAAAATTAACTTAATATGCAGTTTAGTAGTTATGTACTTAAAAAGAAAACTTTGTATTTAACATTTTTGATATTATGAAATTAATCTATAGTAATAAATGTAATGAGCAGTGCTACAATTACTGAGTGTGTACGGTACAAGCGTCTTTTGTCTTCAAAATTATATTTCTTGTATAGCTCATTTTGAGGTACCGATTAACAATTTAATATGTTTTTATTAATTGAAGAAATAAATATTATTTTCCAAATAATACTAATAATAGTAGTTGTCAGCTGAGGTTTTCTAAGATAAAGAAGAATCCAAATCACCAAATTGTATTATCATGATTCATGATTCTAAATTTTTAACCACAAACTGCAATTATTTTCAATATTATGGTTACTGTTACTACTTATCCATTGATCTATTAAGTATAAATTCTTTGCTATTATCAAATTTAATATTATTAATTATTATCATAATATGATCACTGAAAAAAGCAAAATAGAAATCTACTAGATTTAATTTGTAATTTATTATTAATATTAGAGCAAACAATTTTGAATTAAAATATTATTTTTAAAAGGAAATTATATTTTATTTTTATTAACTTCATGATTTTTAATAGATTCTAGAAAAAATGTACAAAACCAATTTTATCCTGTTATATTATATCCTTCATGTTATAGTTATCTGTAAATTCTCGTATTGGAAATATTTTAATTACCTATCATTTACTTAGTGAATTTATTGAAATTTAAATTTAAATGTTGTAAAAAATCTATTTTAATAGTTTATGAATTTTAATTCTTAGAGTTTAAAATAACTTTAAAAATGTTTGATTACTTTATTCCCAAATAAAAAAAACAAATCATTTTTTGGTAAAAAATAATCTGATAAACTGATATTATTTATTATAATATAATTAAATGTTTTTTTTACATATTTTTTTATAGAATCGCCTGTTCGAGTAACTCTTCAAGTAACAAATAATCAAACATCACAAAAAAAAGAATCTAGTGGACAATCATCGCCGCAGCCACCTCCAAGAGGTCGTAATAATCCTTTCAATAAGCCAATCAATAGTCATCAATCTCCTCAGCGTAAAGATATAGTTTCGTTTCGGAAGACATTCAAAGAGCTTCATAACCAACTTGGGAGACCTATACTTAGAGATAGGAATGAATGGAGGTTTGGATTGATGAAACAAGAATTAAACACTCAAGAACCGCTCATTACATTATGATATGTTCTATAATTTTTGTTGTATAATGTTATTTTATGTTTATTCTACAATTTTATTTGTTTGGGATTTTTTGTGTTAAACTTTATGGCTATTTACGTAACAAATTCTTTATTTACTATAATATACAGTTTATTTTTTATCCATATTTGCTGTTTTGTATTACCATCAAAGCTATCAACGCGAGGTTCATACAATTACATTAAATAATAGGAAACATAAGTATTAAATATTTATACTAAGTTTTATAATAGAACATTTTGCTTGGGAAATTTATTTATTTTGTGTATCTTCATCACAGTAATCTCACACTATTAAAATGAACGTATTCACATCTTAATAATTACTATCTATCTATCACAATGAGACAAGAAGTAGGGTTTATTTATAATTATGACTTATAGCAGTGTTTCCAAACTTTTTCTACTCAACATCTATTTTGGGTTTTCAAAAATCTTACACTACCCCCTCACAATACATTTAAAACAATTATATTTTATACTGTTTATAATCAGCAATTTAATTTAAATAAAAAATAAAACTACTAACAATTTTTAATTTTGTATTCTAAATTCTTAAAGTGTGTACTTGTATAAAATATACATTTTATGCACTACAGTTTTGTACATTATCTTAAATTATTTTTGATTTTATGGAGTTATCTTAGTATACATTTCATTGTAATAAGTTATGAATAGGGCTAGGATTTCTATGCATTTGCATTTTTTTCCTTTAAGTCCAAATTGATTGGTTGTCAGATATGTCCATGATTTAGCTTATTCTCAATTAAATAAAATAATTTTTCTTTTTGCATATTTCGAACATATTGCATATAATTAATAATAATAATATAAATACATTTTTTAGACCCATTTTAATTTTAAATGGTATTTATTTAATGAATGTCTATAATTATTGGGTTATTTGTTGAATTATTGTTAACCTATCTAAACTGATTAAACTAAAATGGACTTTATACTAAAGAAGAATAAGAGATTCAAAACACTTTTAAAAATGTGTAGCAGTATAAACGGTGAATATAAAACGGAAGAAAAAAATTTTAATATTACTTTAAATACGGGACATATCACTTCATTTAAATATGCTCCAACAACATCGTGTGATGTGGAGAGGAGTTTCAGCCAATATAAATCTTTGATCTAATCGCCGGTCGTTCACATATGAAAATTTAATAATAGTATGTAATAACAATAACTAAGAAGTGCTAATATAAACTAATATTTAGTGTAATAATATTAACTAATATTTAAAATAAATTATTTTTGCATATTTTGGTAAATAAAATGTATATTTTACAATTTTTTACTGCATAGAAATCCTAGCTTTAGCCAATTATTAAAGCTCACAAGGGGAGCAGTAAAATTGCCTCAATGCTATCAATAATCAACTTAAAATCTCTAATAGAACTAGTTGCTACTTTGGACTTTAAAAGGTTAAAAAACAAAAAATTCTACTATTTAAAGTAACTGGAAAAAAACAATTGAGGTAAAACGGAAATTTTAATGTAAAATCAGTATTTGATAAAATTAATTTTGTTTTTCTGTTATAATTTAATACTTTAATAACAAATAACCATATAGATACTTGAAATTTCCATCAGATGTTTATATTATTATTTTCTAAACACAATACAATTTTAAAACAATTTCAATTTTGACTCTTTTTGAGCTATTTATAGGCATTTAAAATTTTAAAAATGTTTAGTTTATTTTTTAATAAAAAATTATTTGCTTGGTTAAAATGCTTGAAAATGTAATTAAGATTCAATTTTTTATATACATTTTTGAAGTTCATATCAAGAGGGAATTACGTACCTAACCTACCTATCTTAACGACAAATAACGATGTTAATTTTTTCGTTATATTTTAAAAACATTCATTGAGATTTAAAACTTTTACAAATATTATAAATTTTAGTATACGCAATGGCATTATCAAAATATAATGTAGACAAATATTAAGCTATTAGGTACTAATTTGGCTATTTATACCACGAACCCATTTACTCTGTATTAAAGTGGTATTGAATATTGATTTAAAAATAAATAATATTATAATATTGTATTTGTATGATACAAATATTGTATGGTAAATCTATATCTATGTATTATAAATATTAATCAAATAATAAAAGCAATATTTTCGGAAAAAATTAAATCAACCTACCGTATCAATATAAGCTTAGATTCGTTTATTATCGATAATACTAATTCCATTGAATTCAAATTTCACACATATTATGTGCCTCACTTATACCTTGCCCACACAACACTTACTAGCTACTGTACAGCATAACTCCCATTTTTTTTTTTTATTGCAATGATAAAAATACTATATTCTCTCCGATTTTTCCTCCAAATTTCATCGTACTTGGAGGGCCATTAAGGCAGAGGGCTAAAAGCTACATATTACTTTCGTCCCCCAAAAAGTTATATTTTGCAGGTAGAAAATTCAACAGGTTACTTACGTCTCGTTTTGGGCACGCAATTCAACCAAATTATTTTTCTTACATACCATAATAGTCGTGATCGAGTTGTATCCATAAATATTTTATGTCTATGTTAAGTCATTAAATTTCTTGACTATGCGTAGGTAATTGTTTTAATATGTTTTTATTAAGTAATCAGTAAATAATTTGTATAATTTTATTTATTTAAATAGGTATGATGTGATAATTTAGTATATAATATACCTAATCAAATGTAGTGGAATCACATGCAATTAATTTATTATGTTATATAATAGTTTGTAATAATTAATTTATGTTGGAACATAACTAGGCTATCTAAAAAATTACTCTTGAACACAAATAGGCCATGACCCTTCTTGAACCTTTTTATTGGGACGCAAATTATTTAATTACCTACTGATAATATCTTGGATGCAAGTAATACCTATGCACCGGGGCTAAAAACACCACCATTATACACTTATATTATGTTAAACAAGTCGTCTCATGATAATTTTCAATTTTAAAGCCCTTAGCAGTGTAGTTTATTTATTTTATACGTAGGTACCTATCGATATATACATATAGGCTCATAACTTAATGGTATATATTATAGTTTTCAACAAAGGTAATGATACGTGTTCCTAAATACCTACAAGTCCCTGAATGAATGAAACAGCTATTTGATTTTGTTGAGTTGTAATAATTTATTATTGTCTACCATTTTTTTAGCGGAATTAGCCAACTTCTTGCTATAAAAATGCTGGTAAGGTTAAAAAAAGTTAATTTTAGCAGTTAGCATCTTCAATTAACTATTTTAAAATTTTTAAAAGTTAATAAAACTTATTATTTACCTATTCATATCACTATTTAATAATATTTATAAACAAAAGATTTATATTTGTTTGTATGAATATATATTATATCTATTAAATAACTAACAAAAGTTGAGTTAATATACGGTATTTTTATTAATTTTACTAGGTCTATAATTATTATCTTTAAATTTTTTAAATTAACAAATTGTTTTATATACATTTTACCATTTAGTTTTTATTATGTACAATAATAATATTACAATTTACTGTTTAGTATAATTGGAATAACCTAACGCGGGCAATAAGTTGAAACAAAAATAAAAAATTCAACAATTTCAAATGTCTATAAATAGCTTAAACATTTTTTATTATAGAATTCATTAAAATAAGTTGAACAATAAGTTAATGTGATTAGAGAAAAATGACTTGTTTCATAGAACGAAATAGCTTATAATTAGTTTAAAATTTTTTAAAATTGCATTGACTATAGAATATGTTAATTTAAGTAACAGTGTTCAAACTTTCCGTGATTAACACTCTTTTAATTAAGTACATTAAAATAATTGAAATTTTTTGATGAAAAATCGTTATTTTCGCGTGATTGCTTGGATATTCAATTTCATTCAAATATGAACTTTAGACGCGCATAAAAAATGTAACTATGGATTTATCGATTTATTATGTTAATTTTCATTAATCAATAACTTGTAGCTTTATGAGGTACCTTATACATAATTTTCAATAGTATTGACTGTTGATCAAATGATAATTATTTTATTGACATTTATAGAAAAATAATAAATTAAAAATATCCAATGTCTATAGATATAAAAAAAAAAATTAATTCTTCAATACTTTTATGAAGATTTTAAGTCTCTGTGGTTATTTCTAACATACTTTGAGTATAAATTCCTGTTTTTCATATATTTTTTTGTGTTTTCTAACTATTTTGAAAAGTACAGAGAGTTTTCTCTTTGACCTACATTTAATTTTCTACTAAATACTTTTAAGCCAATCTATTACCTAACTGAGAAAGAATCAAAGAAAAGATGATTTTCATTTACCCATACGCTTATAGAACGATAAAGAAGTTTATATTTAAATAAGAATAAAAAAAGATGAAGCAGTGTGGTGTATAAAAATAGTACTAATATTTAATTGTGTTATATTAATTTACAGGTTTTCATCTGTGATGACGCATCCATCATACGTCTAATATTAATGGTAGGTATACGGATGAAAAAAAGACATGTATTATTGTAAAACTAAAATTAACACGATAATACATTCATCAATCCGCTTGGAAATTTAAAATATCTAATTTAAAAACTATATATATATTTTTATATTAATGTTAAATAATTAAAGTAAGCATATATAATATATTTAGACATATATAACCATTTAAGTAGGTAGTATAATAAAATACGATAAGAATATTTTTCAACCTAAACAATATTTTTTACTTACGACCTAGTTATGTGAATTATTGAAAATAAGATTTTTATAACATCTTGTGAGAAAACTTATGGTTAAAAAGATTTCAAAATATAAATTTTAATTGATTTTATTTTGAGTGTACATAATTATAGTACAATTTATCTATTTATATTCCGATGGTTTGCGGCTATTGGTCATAGTACGTATGTATATCTATCTACTATACCTATGTATGTTGTATCTTAGTTTTTTATTTCTTCGTTTAATTTTGTCCTCGATGATCTTTTACAATTGGTTATTTAACTTGTTTCGATGATTGCAAACTGTACATAAGATGTGAAACAAAATAACATATGTTACTTATACTCAGCTTGTTAACACCATCGTCCATCACTATGTATATATAAAATTAATAAAATATGGTTTGCATAACTAGCATAAATAATATAATGAATACTAATTACATTTTTGAGGACTATCATTGGACACTTACTTGTAATAAATAATCATAAAATTAATTTTAATTAATAATTATTAAAAAGTATTGAAGTATATAGGATATAATTAATATAAATAATTAAAAATTACACATCTATTTGTTGATTAATAATTATAAAAAATATTAAAGTATCAAAAGATAAATAATAGGATTTTATTGATACATATTGATTGATTGATGGTTCACCGTTTTTACATTTTTTCATCATAAACTGATTTCTCACTTTTTTTTTAGAATTTTAAACTTTTGAACTTCACATTTTCTACTTATTACAAGAAATGTAGGTAGTGTATTTTATGTTATAACTTCTTATAACTTAGTTGACAATCTGGGCTTAGTTTACATATGTTCCTTTGTTGTTTTTATCAGCAAATAAAGATATTTGACTCTTTTAATTCATTATATCATTCCGTATTCTGTCTTCATTTTGTGGGTTTTATATTGTGCTACTATACTATAGTCATCAGTTTATCATAATAATGCACTATCAATAGCGTAGATTACAGACTACAGTAGTAAATTAAATTGTAGATTAAACATGTAAAATAAATAGTATATAACACGTCAATATATGTACTAGTTTATCTCATACGAATATGCCCCTGCAGCATATATATGTATATATATATATATACATAGCTTTAATGTAATATAAAATTATTACACAATATTTGTAATAATATTATAATTATATCGATAATACAACATAATGATTAGTATATAAGTGTATAACTATTATTACGATAATATTAAAACATATTAAACAATGTTAATGTACCTATATATAATTATAATATAATAATTATCCATAAAAAAAAAATCAACACTTCATTGTGTATATTGTAATTAAATATAGGTATAATAAACATAACGAAGAAATAAAGTCACAAACACAAGAGAATAAATTCCATTTAATGATACTCATTTCTTATTAGGGTACAAAGTATAATATTCTATGTATAATAGTTGATTATATAAGAGCGTAATATGCAGCTGTAATATAATAATATGTGTAACGTAAATTAGCTCATAAAAACGACTTCACAATATTCCTAATATATATTTTTTTAATTTGTGTCATTAATGTTTTTACAATGTTATGATTAAAATAATATAATATATTTATGCACTATTGTTATTGACAATAAAAACAATAAAATATATAATAAATTAATGATTAATACAAACACACACACACACACACACACACATATATATATATATATATATGTGTATATAATTAGGAACCAGCTCAATTCACAATAGTAGTGATTATTGTGTTATTAAAAATAAATAATATATTGTGACGGGGGTACGACACGTTGACATTGCTCAAGTACCTATATTGATATACTTATACTATGTTGGTATATAATATTGCACAGGTTATATTGTATCTGTACTCTGCATGTCTCAGCTCGCGGCTACATCAGCAGATCCATTTGATCGGTCATCGATCGCATTCGTTGTACAAGCATATTATACCTATACGTGTGTACTACAATAATTGTATGATCTTCTTTTATTATTATGTCTGTAAAAAACATCGTGGTCGTCGTGTTTCTAATGTCGTCTGCTGCCATCGTGACGCTGTCAAAGCTGAGCTCGCGAGACGGCGATGACTCGAATCAGATATTTTACGCAATCGCTGACGACGACAATAATATTAGAATTCGACACACGGAAGATGGTAGATTCGTTGGTAAAGCTAGTTACACTCGGAGTATAAACGTTACTGGGTGAGTGCGAATAAAAGTATATTGTTTTTTTGACATTGTGATATTACCTATATGTTATGGAGCCATGCGATGCAAACGGAAGTATAGTGAACTTGCTACAAATACTTTTAAGAAGTATTTATGCATTTGAGATCAATTTTAGATAGGTACATTTTTATCAACTAATAAACTATATTAAATTAATTTTTTTTTTTATCATACTTTTTCTAATTTTAAATATCAGTAATGCATTCTTTAAGGGTTTCGACAATTGAATTTAGATTATTTACAAAAATTTTAGTGTAGGTAGTTTTGGTTGTTAAAAACAATTATTAATAGCTAGTATATCACTCATAGTAGGTAGTTAGTTACTATATGGAACTTGTTTTTTGGTCATACATTAATATTTATTAAATGACTATTAATATATTTAAATTTAAATTAATTATCAAGATTTACGCTTTTTATTCATAAAAGTTTTATTTTTTATGACGAATTAAAATTATTATGCATCATTGTATCAATATTGCACCATATAAATGGTTTTTTCAATTCAAAAACATTGTTTATAATTAGTATGAGACAACAGTCATATAAGCAGCTGCATAATATTATGTATTTATGCAAAACTAAAAAGATAAGATTTTGTATAGGTAATCACTTGTTTTTATAATTCCAAATATTTTAAATCAAAAATTAATTAAAATCTACTTAAAATATTTGTTGAAACGTATTATATTTATAAAACGTATTTAATACTTGGAAAATAATTTTAATATCAATTACACTCAATTGTTATTACTCGAATACTTTACAGATCATAACACTAGTTTATAGGTGTTATTTTGAGTTTTATCGACTATTAAAACAAGCCGACAATAATTACTGTTCAGTTCCATTTAAAACACGTGTGTTTTATATATTATTGGCGATAAAATTACTATAACTAATTTCTTGTTGTTTAGTGAAAATTTCTTAAAAACTTTACTCTCTTTCCTCGAAATTAAGTTCTTGTATTCATAATATCATATAAGTATTCATCAACTAAGAATAATGCCGAAAATGTTATCTTCGGGAATAGTGCGCGCTTGCAAGATGTACCCATCTAGACAAGTTATAATAAAAATATTGAAAATGTTTGTTTTTCAGTTGGGATTACTTAGAAATACTTACATCCATTAAAGTAGATGACGCAACCCAAGCCTATGCTGCTGGTTTGTTGGAAGGATACGTCACTGCAGAGTTAATAAACACGTATTGGCATAATATTTTTCAAAATTTCTGTGACGATCGAACAGACTTATGCGTAAAACTGGAAGAGTATTTGCAGACAAATAAAAATTGGGTCATATCCCAGGTGACGGAGAAAAACGGATCGGACGCGTATTGGCATCAGGTTCGTACGATTTAATTATAATATAATATATATACCTACTCCTTACAAAACATTATCGATTTTTAACGTGGAACTCTACAGTTATCACTAAATATTATGTGTATAACGGATCTCATGTTTAAAGGTTGGCCTCATGTACAAACAACTTGACGGGTTATACGATGGATATAAATTGAATACAAAAGAAGGAATGCAGTCTTTGACATGGGAACATTTTTTGTGAGCATATTATATTATTTTAATTTCCGATATTGACCTTTATAATTTAATATTTATTATGATGTTTTATAATTTTGTGTTTTATTTTAAAACGAAATTGTTATCGTTTTGAAGTTGGATGAACGTTCAAGAAGATTTATTTAATTTATGCGATGCTTTTAATTCTTCGCACCCTCATAAGAAATCGTTTGGGACTGGATCGTGTTCAGTTCTTATAAAATTGCTACCTGACTCCAAAGAGTTGTTCTTCTCTCACGTAACCGGGAATCGGTACTTACATTTGATTATATTATACTATTATACATTAAATTATGTGTACCTATTATTATTTTTCGAAATCTTTGTGTTTACAATAATACAATATATTATTATTATTAAACATATATTGTGTAGATACGAAACAATGTTGAGGATACAAAAGCGATATCGTCTTAATTACAAGGAAAGTAAATCGTCGTACCAATTAGTGTTAGGACACGACATAACATTCAGTTCGTATCCCGGTTTTCTATATTCGATGGACGATTTTTACTTGATTTCTTCAGGTTTAGCAGTCACCGAAACCACTATTTCAGTTTACAATCCACAGCTATGGGCCAATGTTCAACCAGTTGGGCAGGTTAGAGATAAATATAACGTGTAATTGTAAAAAATCGTAAACTTTGAATCATATTATGTATGTAGTATGTATGTATTATATATATAAATAATAATATACCTACGCATTAATAATAGGTATAGAATACAGATAGGTATTATATGCGCGGGCGTATACAGATTTTCGTTATCTGCATTAATTGGGCTTCAGAATTATTATACACTTAACATTTTTAAACCTTCCACTTCCCATATCACAAATAATAAAATATATAATGTATTTAAGTATTTTGAATACGTTCAATCAGGGTGATCTTAACCGTTAATTATTGGTTTGCTTATTTAAATCGTTTTTGAACTTTATTTGCGATAAACGCTAAATTTAATTATGTTCAAAAAACGGTTATAGGTCTAGCTTTATAAATTAAACGGGTCATTAAACATTTTACTAGAAAAATGTTAAAAATGTTAATGTTTTTTTAAAAATGTTTACAAAAAAAACGTTAAAAAATTGTAAGTTCTTGAACGATATACTTAAAAAACGTTTTAAAGTTATACATTCTCATTATTGAAGTGCTATGTGGATGTTAGACGGAGACAACACATGCGGATGTGGCGTCTTTTTGAGTTTTACGCTCTTTGGATGTTTTGAACCTTATCGCCTTATCGCTATCATGAAATTATTTTATTTTTATTAAGCTATATAAGCTATATTGGAATTTCTAAAATCAATATCTTTGATCGCTTAATAATTTATAATAATTAAAAATAAATAATTTTCCGCCTTTAATATTAACTGTTATATTAAATGCTATTACTATTGTTATTATATATATATACTATATTGCATATTGTCAAAAAAACTTCACCAAATTTTATAATATAATTATTTATTTAAAATGCATGTTTATTTCTTTGACATGCAATTCGGATGTACTGGTTTTGATTTATAACACTATTTTTAAAGTTCAAAGAATAGTTTAGTTCGTGATGTTATCTGTTATAAGATCGAAGAATCTAATAGTTTATAACGTTCTTTATGTCATTTTTTAAAGAATTTTGTAGGTAATGAAATTCCTCATCTCAATATTTTAAAGAATTTATTATGTCATAACGTTTTTTGTGAAAAAGTTTAGTAAACTTAATAATTTATCATGTTTTTCATACGATGGACCCATAAACTTCATAAAATAATTGGTTCAATTCTATTATAATTTTGTTTGTGAATAATAATAATGTTCTTTAACCGATTTATTATGTTTTGTTCGGTAACCCTGGGCACAATTTACATTAAAAACGTACAAATGATAACCAAGCTAATAAATATATTATTTTATATTCAAACCGATTTGTAACAAATTATGATGTATAAATATGAGAAATATAATGACTGAATAATATTTAAATATTAAAAATCATGCGCAGCTCGAACCGCAGTAATTTAGTAGGTTTATGGGTACTATACCTATATATGTATATGGATAGGTATAGTGTATAAAATCACTAATTTACTGTTGTAAAATAAAAACGCTTTATTTGTACCTACTGACTATATCTATCAAATATTATCTGAAATGTATGTAGTATTACGCATCAGTGTTATATATTAAAATTAGTTAGAAAATGTTTATCAGAATTTATATTCTTAATTGCGTACAAGGTAGGGGTATCAAGTGATGTTAATTCAGGTCAAAACTATTTCCCCTTATTGAAAAAAAACCACATACCATTATTTTAAATGCCTCTTAAATAAGGTCCTTAATCCCTATTAAATAATAATGTAGTCTTCATTACACAAAAATGCTAGCTTTTTACCCGTATATAAAACTATAGTGTAATAATTAATCTGTTATTGATTGTCAGGTAAACTTTACACTATATTTGAATATAAAAACAAATCAACAGAAACGTAATTGTCTTTTGGAACACTTCCTTTAATAAAATTCAGAGAATGCCTTTGATACAAGGTGTATTTATTAAACACACGTGGTTTTTTCAATAATTAACGAAAAATGAATTAAAATATAATTATTTTAACGAGATTTTTTATTAAATGTTTTAAACATACAGTAGTAAGTATTATTTTTTAAATTAACAATTATATATTAATGGATTCTATCATAATCTTATTTTTCTGAAAACGTTGATGATCAAATTTTCAGTTTTGGTTTATTACTTTATACTATATTTAATATGTGATTAAAGTGTTAATAAGTTCACTAATATTTCAATTAAAGTATGTACCTACTACTGTTTAATAATTTTTAAATTCAATTTTTTATTTTTTATAAACTTAAATCTGAAAATAATATTTTGATTTTCTTTATTTCGAAATACAAAAACCAAATTCATTCATTTTTAGAACATAAACACAACTTATACAAAAGTATTTATTACAAAATTGTTTCAATTAAAACTATAAATCCATTTAAATTAACTTTAAAGGGTCGTATAGTTAAAATTATGTACCAAGCAAAATAATAATTTTCAAAAATTAAAAAAGTTAAGTTGATTTTTTTGTGAATTTTCGTGCTAAACAAATTTCCAGTAAAAAAAAACAAAAAATTTAAACTTTAAAATAATTTTGAAATTCTATTTTATTAATCCACGTAATCATGTAATATTAAAAAAAAAACACGTGTCTAATACAATATGTATAAAATACAGACGGTATATTAAAATATTTGGGACGAATTGAAATTTTCAGTTAAAATCGTAAAAAATAATAAAAACGCTCTTATGCGCCTAATATAATATAGTGCTTCAGATAAATATCAAAAACTATATGAATAAATATGAGCTAAAAAAATATATTATTACCGCAGTATGTTTTTAATTATTATAAATATATATCTGTCAATTATATAACGAAGGTGATGGTTTTCATTCGAGCGATGGTAGCTAACCGGCTAGCGTCCGACGGATTGGCATGGACAAAATTGTTTAAGCAACATAACAGTGGCACCTACAACAACCAATGGCTGGTTATCAATTACTCGCTGTTTCGACCTGGTCGCAAACTACCCAGGAGAGGGTTGCTCTACGTGCTGGAACAAATACCTGGACTGATCGAGACGCGTGACGTGACCGAATTGTTTCAGAACCAGACGTACTGGGCAAGCTACAACGTGCCATTCTTAAAGGCAATCTCCGAGGCCAGTGGTCAAGACGATATGGTTAAGCGATATGGAAATTGGTAAGACGAATATGTCTTGCAGCAATTGCTGTAACGATAACAATACAGGTACAATAGGCTGCAGAGATGGATCACGTGGGTCTAGACCAAACGTGGTATTTGGCCAAATACAAATGGGTGAAGAAATTCACTACAATTTATAAACATGGATTTCATTATCCTATCACTCCAAAAATATTTTGTTAATTTTTCTTAAATAATTAAATATTTGAACAACTCAGTAAAAGTATAAAATGCATGTACTCATTAATTGCAGTTAGATAATAAAATTGCAAAAATTAACTTGAACGAGTCATACCTAAATTTAATTTAATTTTAAACATAATTCAAACTATGTATTTAATAAATAGAAATTATAAAAAGATAAAATCTAACTTTATTTATATGAAATCATAAAAAATCTTTATTACACATAACATACAATAAAGGACTAATAATAAATATTTTATTAACATTATTTTTTTTATATTTTAATATCCAAATGCAGATCAAGTATTAAATAATTTTGAACACAATTTGAACAAAAAAAAAACTGGCATCGATAAAAGAAAATTGCGTTAGTTTACGCTCTTAATCGTAAATCAATATCTTTTTTTTCGACATTTTACACCTTTATTATGTTGTTTTACTGAGAAAAAAAGTATCAAAAAATTCCAAGTGACCACCATGCTACCACAAATATCTTTTGGTGTATAAACGCAGTGAGTACCTATCTAGTGTACTTATTTGATATTTTGTCGATATAAATAATAGAAATTACACTGTAGAATCGTTTTGATATAAAGTCGAATCACGATAAATAAACTCGACAACTTGTATTTTTTTTATTCCCCTAGAAATATAAAATATGTATAAATTAATATAAATTTGAGTTAGATATCTCGAAGCGAATTTTTATATCCCATCAACATTGAGTTAACGCGACTCGACTGTATATTTATATACATATATATGTGTATATGCAGACATGCAGACAAAAAAATCGGGCGAGGGTTTATACAATTTTTACAATAATCAATATTATATACCTATTTTTTATACTTGTATAGGAAATTAATGTAAATAATTTATAAGATTTAAACTTAGATTATTAGTTCTATATTGTTGTAGTTATGGATGATTGATAATAAATTACATAACTATTAGTATATCATATTAAATTTACATTCAACAGAATCCGTTTTATGCTGTTAGCTTTAATATTAGAGCCAATTTACCTATTGAAAAACTTAAAAATAAAAATATTATCTAGGGGCTTAGGGTATCACGTATGCTTTAATTTATATTTAAATTTGTTAAGTTAGTTATAGGTATGTAAAATATTAAAACTTTAAAACCTTTATAACTCACTTTAAAATAAAAATGTAATAAATAATAACAGACCATGCGATGCCCTAGATAATATTTTTACTTTTAAGTTTGACTATAGGTAAATTAACTTTAATGTTAAAGTTAACAGCATAAATTAGATTCTGCTGAACGCACCGTTTTTGTTACACGTTGGAACAAATAACACATGCGGATATAACACTATGACGTTCTCTTAACATTGGTTGTCATTTTTCATTTTTTCGTATATTGAAATAGGTTTTCATACAGAGACACTCCCCGGGCTCGTATATTTGCCAGGGATCACGTCGATGTGACGGACATGCCAAGTATGCTGCGCCTAATGCGCTCCAACGATTTCAGAAACGATCCAGAGTCCAGGTGCGAGTTTTGTGCTCCACCGTATTCGGCTGAAAACGCCATTTCGCCCAGGTAAACGACCATGGTATATGCTTAAGTTATATTGTGATTTGGTTCTTTTTATATAAAATCCTTATTTGTTGCCCACGCAATATCGAATGTCGTTGTTGCACAGCTCTTATTTTTCTGCGTACTAGCTGTCTTTCCACAGAAAGTCTCTTGCTGAAATCTATTAACTATAATCTAAACATATTAAAAAATATATTGATTATAAATATATAATATATTACACCTGTTGTAACTACGATTTTTATTAATATTATCGGATTTTGCAGGAATGATTTGAATAACAAAGACGGAGTGTACCCGATCGAAGCACTTGGCTATTCTAACCAAGGTGCTATAGATGCCAAAGTAACGAGTTATATAACTTTCAAGAGATTAAAATTTTTGGCCATCTCCGGGCCGACTTGGGGCACTGGTAGACGTCTTGGTGGGTTCTGTTGGAGCAAATCACGCGCGGCCAACGTCAGCCACGCCGGTTTACCTGACTGTTGGAATTTCAAACCTAAATTACATAGGTGGCAGTGGCCAAACTAGAGCTTAAATCTCGGGGGGAAAACATAACTGAGGTTAGATAATTATGTAAGATTATGCTGTAAACTATAAATTGGTACAATCGAATTATGATGAAAAATAGTTTCAAACTATGAATGAATAATTTAATTTTTAAGAAAAATATGTTTTTGGGATGGGGGAGATAAGCCTTATAACCCTAGTTCACTTTTACTCGATAGGTAATTTAATAGATTTTGTAATTTAACTGTTTGTAATGCATATTTAAATATTCAATATTTATGTAAAAGTGTACCTGAGAAATACTGAAACTTATTAAAAGGTATTTTGAAATCAGAGAGCTGAAACAGATGAAATAGATCTACAATATGAGAATTACGTAGTATAATCGAAAAAGTTATATTTTATTTTAAAAAATTTTTTGTTTTGTGAATAAAGTTTACATCTGTTTCCAGTGACAGCGCTAGTGGGGGGCACTCCGTGCAAATGCCAAGGGGCCCCGTAGTCAGGGGGGCCCATATCTACTTATTATATGATTATTATTAAATACTTACCATCTAATTCCATAACCATTAAGGTCCCCAAAATACGTAGTGCTGTCACTGTCTGTTTCCCATCAATAAAGAAATAACAATTTATTATAAATGTATAACATAAGTATTAAGTAATAAATAATAATGTATATTATATGCCTATACTCGTAATTTTTAGACATAATTTTTATAATTCCACATTATTATTTTTCATAATCTTGTTGTTTTTCTATTGCTTTATAGGTGTCTATATTTTATCAAATTTATCGTATCTATAAATAATATTATATTTATATCGAAAAGAAAACTATGTCGCTTTCTTTAAGTATTTTAACGATGACTACTTTAAAATCATCTACATGAAATGTACACAAAATGTCAAATTGAAACTAGACAAACTGACAATATAAATTATTTATCGCAAAGATATTTTAATGTAACGAATTTATGACACAGTTAACTTTTATAAATAATACTTATTGTTAAAATTCACAAATTAAAATGTTTGTTCATATTTTATATTTCACAAAAAACATTTAAATAATAATAAAAAAATTGTAACTGAACATGCACGCATATAAAATATGTATTTAAATAATTAATTTTCAAACTTGAATGTATATGTATTACCTATTAAAAACTAGTTATCTTGTATTTTAAAATGGCACTTTATACAGTTCTACCAAGTTAGTACAGGTAAAATATTGTATACATACCTAATCTTAAAAATTAATACTTACATTTGTGTAAATTACTGTGTATAATATATTTAATTAGTAAGTAATTTATAATAAAGTTTATATATTTTAAATAATTGAAAATAGTTTGAAACTCTGAATATTAAATGTTCTCATTATTTATTACATTATTAGTATCAAAAGTATAAAAGGTTTTTTTCATTAAATTTCTTTTTCTTATTTTTAAATTAATAGCCAATAATAATAATAATAATAATTACTTGTAGTTCATTGCATCATAATGCTAAATAATTGTGTATAATTTAAATTTTATTATATAGTCGTATTAGGTAGTTATCGGAATGTTTTTGCTGAATTAACAAATTAGTAATAATGTATCAATAATGTAAGAAATATACGTTTTTAATGTTCCTATTAGTACTTACATACGCACAATCAATGAACTTCAACAAATTATTATAAATGCACAAAAAAAGTTATAGGTTTATTATGGCTATATTATTCAAAATATTTAAACAGCTCCCATTAATTTTGAAATGGTCTTTATGCATTAAATATATATCTCAATCAATAATTATTTAAAAAGCTACAATATTTTTCACAACTTTTGAGTTTTTAAACATTTTTTTGTTTAATGTTTAAAACATATTATTTATTTACACATTATTTTAACATTGAATTAGTTATATACAATTTAAAATTTACTAAAAAATAATATTTTTTGAATTTTTTATTTTATTTTAGAAATAATTTTTACTACTTAACAATATTATATTTGATACAACTTATATTTTATTACAGTATCTTATCTAATAACATTATACTCATTTATATATCTACTAATTTAATTATCAAATGGATCAAAAGTCATTGGCCATTACGAGAGTTGTTAATTTCTAATTTACAACGCATATTTGTTTAGTATCAATAGAACAATGTTGTCAATAAGATGCATAATACTTCTCTCGTTGTTGTCCGTTTGGGCGTTACAGTGTTCGGCTATTCTGAAAAACCAAACGCTGCTAGCGATAAAAAAGGACAACAATCGAATAACTATCCAGTCTAAACTCTACATAGTTAAGCCTAAAGAAATAATTATCGGTAAAGCCAAATATATAGACAGGATCAACAGTACAGGGTATGTATACATTGCAGTAGATATTTAATAAAAACATAAAATAAATTTATTAATTTTTCATTTAAATAAAATATTAAATACCATTGCTAATTAAAAATGTCTCTGATGAATGTAAGAATTCTATTATAACAATAGCCGAAAAATAGGCTGTTATGGCATTATTACTTTGGATAAATGTAATATTTTTTTATTTTATGGATGTTTTTAGTTTTCAGGATATCTGAATTTCGATTTAAAAGCTGTATTCAGCATTTCTATATATTACAACGAACTAAAGATTTTTAAATCATAAATGCCATTACATAGAAATATATGATAAAAACGAATGCGCACTATTATAATATACATACCTATTGCTATATATACCAATTATAAATTGTTTACTAAGTCAAAACTTTGCCCGACTGCCATGACATAGAGTACTTTTTCTCGGATTGACATTATTTTACCACTGCAGTACTGCCGGTTAACTAAAATGTAGAAAAAATGATAATTTTAAAATTACCATTGTTCAACTATGGGTACAGTTTTTTAAAAATCAAATAAATTTTAAACTAAAAATTTTGATTGTTCTATACTTGTGGACAAATCCATTTTTTAGAAAATCACATAAAAAAAAAAGTTGTTCATCAGAAACCGTGATAAAACTTCACATATATTAAAATTAGGACACCGAATAAAGTTCTTTTTAAATCTAAAATCTTTCAACAGAATCTATATTTTATATAGAGAATACATATAATAAATAAATTGATTAAGTATCATTTATACATATTATAATATATTTTCTATACTATTTGAAATATTATTTTATTGTCATTTCGGCCGATAATATTGTCTGTTATATTTTTTAACTAAAAGAGAATAGGTTAATTTAAAAAGTGTCTACATCAATGATATCAAAATATTATTTTTTTGTAATTGTATGTCATTGTTAAATTTCATGTTTTTTACAATTTTTTATGTTTTTATATTATTGAATGACAATATACATTAATAATTTCATAATCTATAACAAATTATTTTTAAATATTTTCGAGTATTTCGATTCATAAGAGTTTTGAACGAATAAAATTGAGTTATAACAGTATTTCAAATTTATATGATCGCCAAACGGAATAGTATATTGTAATGGACTAATATTTTGCGGAACCTATCTGTACCTCTATACATCCGCTAAGTATTATTTTATAGAATCAAGTTAGTTTAAGTAACCTTTAGTGTAATGTACAGGCCCGAGGGAGAGGCACGGGTAGGTACATGCCCGGGTATTGGCACGTCTCAGGGGTAGAAAAATATTTTAGTAAAATTAATTTTAAAAATGTTATGGAAAAAAAAATAATCGCATTTTATAGAACTATTGGAAAAAATTACATTATAAAAAAGAAATTTGTATGTTTTATTATGTTATAATTTGTTAATTAAAAGAAGATTTAAATTTTTTTAACTATAAAACGATTTTCATTCATTAATTGATCAATTAGATTTTAATATTAAAGAATTCTAATCATGGATGAAATAATTAATGCAATATTAATATTAAACTAATATTGTTAGTTTGAGGCCTTGGGGGGGGGGGGGTGGTATAAATTAAATGCTCAGGTGTGCCAAATTTTTAATTATGGCCCTGGCAATATAAGTTTATTATTAACATATATTTAAAATAAGAGATTGAAGAAGTCTTAAGTGTTTGTTAAGTAATAAATATTAAATTAAGTATTAATATTCTTTGTTTGAATAAACAATAAAGGCCCAAATGAGACGCTATATTATACCAGCATTTTTATTTAGTCTCAATTGGTACGACACAAGTCATGATGAATTCGTGAATAAATTTAAAATAAAATTTAAGAGTATATTAAAATTGTTTTTTAATTCAGTAGAGAAACGAAAGTTACACTTTTAGAGGAAAAGTAAATAACTTACATCATGTGTACATAATAATAAGACTACTGATATTATGTCCTTATAATATCCTTTCACATGCATATTATACAGTAATTTATTTCAAGATTTAGAAGACTTTTTTAATAATAATAAACTAAAGTACCTATTTTTACAGTGTATATTGATTCAAATTTTTGATTAATATTATTGTTACTTAACTGAAATATAATTGTAGATGGGCTTATTTAGAGATCAGGACTTCACAGAAAGCCAAAGACGAAGATCAAGCTTATGGTGCTGGGTATTTGGAAGGAACGTTAACCGCCGATCTCATATATAGCTATTGGTTTAACACGGCTAAAGACTATTGCACCGACCGTTTGGAGGTCTGTCAACAATTAAAAGATTACATGTCGACCAATAAAAATTGGATTAAATCGAAATCAAATGAGTCCGACCCATATTGGTACCAGGTACTTTATTATTTTCATCACCATTCGGTTTCACATTAAATGTTAAGCGATTATTACAGTATATAATATTATATAGATCGGACTGTATTATAAGCAACTTGATGGGTTGTACGACGGATACATGCGAGGCAAGTCACCCGATACGCCCGATTTAACTTGGGACGATTTATAGTGAGATCATTTTATTTTTATACGTTATAAATTATATAACATATTATTATTTATTATGATTTAGTAGGGTTAAGTTAAATTTTTCACATAAATCACATTATTTATACAAACATTTTAAAATAATTTAGTTCTATGCATGTGTGTCTGTTTGTTATTAAAGCTGGTTAAATGCCCTCGACGACTTGGGTGACTTATCCGTCGCTTTAAATCCATCAGAAGCTAGTCATCGTGTCCTGGGAAGTGGATCATGTTCGGCTCTTATCAAATTGATGCCAGGAAACAAAGACATATTCGTATCGCATGTGACTTGGAGCGGGTAAACACGATGACAATTTATTATAACCGGCCTTCACAGTTTAATAAAATCTTAATGTTAATTAGCATTAAGGAGTATCTGGAGGATTAGACAATTTAATGATTTCGGTTTCTAATAAGTAATAGTGTCAAATCTTCTAGATGTATATCTTAAAATCTATATGATGTATAACGTAAACACGTTGCATAAAACGTAGATATATGCATATATATGTTAGATATTGTATAACATATTTTATCATTTAAATAACCTCTCTGGCACTCTGCAGATATGAAACAATGTTGAAAATACAGAAAAGGTATAGTCTGCGGTTTAGGAAGAGCAAAACGTCCAACAAACTGATACGTGGGTTCGATATGTCGTTCAGTTCGTTCCCGGGTGGTATTCAATCAGGAGATGATTTTTACTTGATATCTTCTGGTTTGACCACTATGGAGACTACTATCGAAAATTATAACAATTCCTTGTGGTCTAACGTGAAACCGGTCGGTCAGGTATATAATATATATGTATATCTAAATAATATTTCATGACATGCTTTCAATCCTTTATTGAGGCCGTTAAAGTCTCGTGGCAAAGAGGTATTTAATTCAAATTGGAAGCTTATCGTTTGTAAGTAAATAAATTATTGCTATTGGCTGTTGTATACCTATTACCTTTAGGTAAGAATTATGTGAGCCCTAATATTATAAAGTTATAAATATACCATAAAAATAAACATACTACCAAATACCAATTATAAATAACGTATATAATATAGGTACTTAATAACTAAATGAGTGGTGTTTATTTTGTTGTTGGATTCATCTGGCGTGGAATTTGATAAAGTCCTTTGTTTTTTAAGACCAACTGTGCGTGAAAAATATACAAATATGACTCACTCGAGAACAAATCTCGATTATACTATAAACTTTGAATAGGTTACGCTTACAGACAATAGTAAAATGACTTTAAATCTCACTTGTACTATTTATCTGATACAATTCTTTCTTGTTTGAAGTTATCATTATAATAAATGTGTTTCAAATTACTGAATGAAACTGATATATTAATTAAATGTATACATGATATAATATATTATTGAATAATTTACGAGAGTTTGAATGTTTACAAAAGTATTAAAAATAAATAATATTGTGAATTTAGAACGTGCCTACTGCTACAAGTTACCTGATGTTGGATTCGATTCTGATTGTGTATTTTACAAAAATACACCTATCTCAATATATCAATTGTACTGACTATCGTCGTTGGTTTCAACATTTTAAAATGTTAATATGATATTGAGTTTAAAAAAATAATAAGCGTAAAAAGTCTTTTTAAAGTAAACTATAGTAACTACTCTAGTAACTTTTGAGATACATTTTAAATAGTTTACAGAAATTTTATCAGATAACTTATCTGATAAAATTAACTTAACTTTATCAGAATAGTTAATACACCTGGTAAAATATAATTATTGATAATTTAAGAAATCTAGAAAAAAATATTCATATATACCGCGTTATTAATTTGTTATTGGACATGCGCACTAATTATAGGTAACTTACTAGTTAATATACGAACCCTATATACGAGCCCTTTTGGATAATTGCCTATATACAAAACTCCTTTAAAACGTAATTTATCAAATTTCTTTAATATTCGTAAAAATATTGCTACACCCGTATTTGTTGTCTTAATCTTATAGAGCGTATTATATTGTAGGTATATGTAGTATGTGCAGTAATAATAATTTTAATCTTTAGGTTTTGGAATTCGTGCGAGCAATGGTCGCGAACCGCCTGGCCGATAACCCAACTGCTTGGGCGGACATATTCAAGCTCCACAATAGCGGCACGTACAATAATCAATGGATGATCGTCAACTATGCGGCCTTCCAACCGGGAAGTCCATTACCGTCCAGAGACGTGCTTCACGTCCTCGAACAGATGCCTGGTTATGTGATGCACGATGATTTAACAGACCATTTAATCAACCGGACGTACTGGGCAAGCTACAACGTGCCCTATTTTCCGTTTATATTTAACCTAAGCGGAAACTACGACATGGAACAACGTTACGGCTCATGGTAAATAAGAATTTACGTTACGTTAACAATAATATATCATAAGTTCAATAAGTTTGGAATTACTGTTTATGCATATTTTATTACTTAAATGGAGCAATAACAGATAGGGAGTCGCCAGAGTGCGTCCCGTTATCTATAACGTACCTTTTTAATAGTCTGCATGCGTCCGCAATAATATTTCTATGTTGATATATCCCAAGCAAGGCCATAGCCTGGAAAATATATTTGGGGGGGGGGGTCAGGGTTCAGACCCCCCGGCTACACCCTTGATCACAAGTAAGACCATAAAATTCTACGGCTAATAATTATAATTGCACCTATATATTACTTTATATTAATTTGTATTTGCACTCTATAGTCCATTATACTAACCTTTATACGTATGTACCTATTTTTTGTAAACAACACAACCTTCTTAAAATTATTAAAAAATTCAAAAAAAATTTTATTCAAATCATATAGGCATCTAAAAAAATTAGATTGGGAAATGAATATAATTAATTGAAAATGATATAAAAATATACCAAGTTGAACGAATCTTTAGATTTGTAAAATTAAAAAATAGCTGTTGACTTATGTGTGTGTAAAGTCCTTTGTGATATTTTGAAGTAAATTACAATTTATAATTTAAAAATCTTCTTCTCTAACTGATTGAGCTTCGGAAACACTACCGGGTTATGACTTAAAAATAATAGTAAATTATCAATTTTAATATCTATGTGATTACCTATATTACCTATTAGTTTTATAATTATTCCGTGAAAATATTCTGAATGGCAAATACCAGAATACCTACATATCAATAAGTAGGCTTCTAGCATAGAAGTACTCGTAATATTAATTCATCAGTAAGTTATTATTTTAAGTTAAGTTATAGTAATTATGTATATATCTTATTACGCATACTATAATATTTAAGTACATAATATGTACAACACTTTTACATATTATGTACTTATGTACATATGTACAAGCGACTTTTAATGATACCATAATAACATGTCAGCGCGATTTATGGTTAAAGGTTTTCGTACTCCGACACTCCTCGGGCTCGTATATTTGCTAGAGATCATGTAAAGATTCACTGTGACAATTGTATGTTACATCTGATGCGGTCCAATAACTTTACACATGATCCAGAATCCCGATGCGACTGCAGTCCACCATATTCAGCGGAAAACGCGATATCAGCCAGGTATTTGATGGTTAAATGAAATAGTTTTTACTTTCGTGATTATATAGTTACAAGGCTATTTATATAATAACGGTTGAGTGAAAATATTTTTTTTTTTATCAGAAACGATTTGAATCTTGCGAATGGTACGTATCCCATTGAAGCGTTAGGTCATCGTTCGCACGGGGCCACCGACGTTAAAGTTACTTCGAGCCAGCTATTTCAACAGTTGCAATTTAAAGCGATTGCTGGCCCCACTCAAGGTAGCAATAACAGTTTAGGACCTTTTTGTTGGAGTAAATCAGATTTCAATGATAAAGTTAGTCATCTTAGTCAACCTGACTGCTTCAATTTTAAACCAGTATTACATCAATGGTCTTTATAAAATATGTAAATATGTTAAACAAATGATTGTGTATTTTTTGTACTTGTACGTATAATAAACAATATATTTTAATACGCTTAATATGAAGTTTTAAAATTTTATAAAAAAATTCTAAAATCAAATATATGATGTATGCTTAGGTTACTAAACAATTCATATTTTTAATAATATATAATATTAATATTTTAATAAATCCTCGTAATTTTTTTGTTTCCCTGGTTATTTTAAAATGTACTAAAATTTTTCAATTTTGACCTTCCAAAAATTCTAATTAGATTCAATTTGCTACAATAAAAGAACTCTCACAAAATTTATGAACAGAGTATTTTTTTTTTTTATCAGAAAAAGTGTCTCCAGATACAAAAAAAATACATTTATTTTAAAATTAATGTACATTCATTGCTCCATTTAAAATCTAAATTTTACTGTAAAATAAATTTTAAGCCATGTGTCATTTGTTTAATAGTATAACTTAAATTTGTTTAATAAAATTAAATTTGCGGTTTGGAACAATATTATAAACAATTGAAGATAGGTCTTATAATATACGGTTAAGAGATCGAACGAAGTTGATTAAGTTGGTCAGTACCGTAGCCAGGATTTTTTTCCGGGGGGGGGGGGCTTAATTTTTGATGACCAATTATGACAACAAATTAAGTTTGCTTTGTATTTTTGACAATATAATTCATATAATTATGTATACTATCAAATCAAGTAAGTGTGATGAGAGCGGCATTGCTGTATCACCATAAACGGTAATTAAATTAATAAAATTATTGTCGTCAGACATTTTAGGGGGGAGGGAGAGCTTGAGCTCGGAAGCCCACTTGGCTACGGCACTGAATTTGGTGTAATTTAAACCATCGGTTCTCAACTTTTTTGAGTAGTTTGTAACCACCTATAATGTTACCAAAATGTTTAACGACCCTTTTGTAATGTAATAATGTAAGCACTAAAAAATAGGTATAAACTATTATTATTGTATTTGCTTGTGTATGAATTTTACAAAAAAAAGATTAGATGATGTACATTTGAATACTTTTTTATTTAATGATTCTTTTGCTGTTGTTAATAAAAAGTTCTGAATTGAAACAATTTTTTTATTGTTATACGAATTGGCTATCCTAAAAAAAAATTGGCCCACCGGTTGAGAATCGCTGATTTCAAAAATTGTAAATTAATATAAATTATAATACAGAGTATAATATTATATAATAAATTTTCGAGTGAATCAATTAAAAACGTTCTACTTTTCATGTAAGTGTGTTACACATTATTCAGTATTATAATTTTTTTAAAAATACTCTTCGATAAATAATCGATGATGTACTTCTATGTATTATCTATATATTCTATATACTTGTTTGAATTCCTATAATACATAATCATGGTCTAATATTACATTGTTTGATTAAATTTTATTTGTATTATATTATTTAATATATTGTATACACACGAGGAGGATATGACGATGGCGGCAAGTACGGAGCGCGCGTCAACTGTATCCATGCAACTAACCTCAGGACCGGGTCTTGACCGCTGCGGCCCTCCCGACAACGGCCCACGGTCAGAAGTTTGCCGGCAACTCGAACGTCATTGGTCAGGTAGCGTCACGTCGACCGCGCCCTGCTGCAAGTCGTGGTGCACCACACGCGGGTGAAGTAAACAACTATTTATGAAATAATACTATAATGTACTTCAACCTTTATCATATTTTTTGTGTTATCGTTTTTTTACGTGGAAGCAATATCTAATCGACGGACAGGATTTGTTTGCGCACTACTCACATATCGTAATCAGACAGTTTTTTTCGTGACTATAGACTGTTTTTAGAATGGTTTTTTATAGAGTGATGTTTTTAAGTAAGTATACTATTTTTTCTATGAAAGATCACGAACGTCGATTGACGAAGACAAAAACAACAATAATAACTATTTACTACCGTGAAGTTGAGGTATTCTACTTATCTTGTATTTAAGTAGGTACATTATAGGTATACTAGTACGTTGTGATCGAAATTAGAATAAAATTATTCATATTTTCTCGTCTCTGTCTACTGAGGTTATTTTTTATTTCAGACATAAATATACATGTATATCGGCATCTATAGGTATATATATATTTATATTTTATACATTTTTATATATATACGCTTATACACACATTTATGTGTGTCAGTTGAATGGCCAAAATTATATCTGAAATATTATCACACATGCTTGCAGAGCGTGCAGGCTGCTGATCTTGAACCACGAATCTATCTACAATATTTATTTGAGTAGCGGTGATAGCATTACCTGTTGCAATACCAGCAAAATATTATTATATCTGCAACACCCCAAGAACAGTCAGCACAGCACCTGTAGTCCATATAGCACTATAGGTAACTGTTACCCGTTAGTGGTACTATATTCGACTAATCTTATATACATAGATTATAAATTTGTTTCATTTGCATTTTGGAATATTTTTTAAATATAAATATTTTGATGAAAAAGTATTTAAAATTATTTCCATTGTATGGTTTAGTAATATACAATAATTTGTAATTATACCTATAACTCCCTATTTCCAATTCAAGCTGCATACATTACGTTTAATTATAGACATGACAATTCATAACAGTTTTCAAGCGATATACATTCACAATGACTCTCAATAAAGTGTTATCAAGAGTAGAACCATCTATTAACTTGACATTTTTACTTTTAACTTCCCTGCTTATTGTAGTTTTAACTCCAACATGACGTGTGTAATATTACAGGAGATAGGTTAATCAAATCTGTAACTAAGTATAATATCTTATCTATTCAATAATATATATTAGATTTTTCCTAATAATAAAAATAAATAAATAATATAATATAGCCATATATGGGTGATATAATTATTCTTACTTTATGTTTACGTTAAAAAATTATAAATACAAGGAAAATAGGAATTATGTAATCACAATAGTAATGATTTGATATAAAATATAATAAAAAAAGTAAATAGTAAAATTATAATCTCACTAAGTGAGTTATATAATTTAAACATATGTATTAAAGATTTAATGATTTAAAGATAAAATTAAAAATATTCATTATCAAAGGACGAAAATTTAATATTTTTTTACTTAGCTAGGTATAGATGGAAGTTACAGCTTATAGAACATCTTATCGTTTCGAGTATGATTTTATATGTTTTGTCAATCGAAATATTCACTTCCCATGTCTTCTTCTTAATTAATCTACTAGATATTATCCACAATGGGTTATAATTAATGACATATTTTCTGCGTGGAAATCCATAATTTTGTTTTAAACTTTTGACGTCAATACTTCAAAAACTAAATTGTGTTATCTTATATGTATATAGAAATATTTAGACCATAATTGTTAATATTTTATCACGGGTGTACCTACTCATTGTATATATAATGAAATATAAACGATTATGGTCTATTAATCTTTATACCATACGGTACCACACAGTGACGGTATACTTATACGTATTACTTGTAAGATAAAACATATTTCAATTTCTTAAAGTACTGACGTCAAAAGATTAAAACAAAAACGTTTAGATATTCACGTGTATTTATATACATATACGTATCTATCTACTAATTAATATTATTATAATCATTTGCAGTATTTATGTTGATGAATAATAACGTGGAATATGTGTGTTAAAAGAATAGTTAAGTGAAAAGGTATCATTCGAGTAATCTATTTCACATTGAATATTTAACAAAAGTTTTTAATTTCAATGACAACATAATATAATGATTAAAAAATATACGAAAACGAGTGTTAATCATCACGATCATATTTGATAAAAATTAAATTAAAAATCAATACCTATGTATTATTATTTGTTATACAATTCGAAAACCAATAAAATAACCTCAACACTCAGTGTCATTTATATAACTAGCTACATATACACAGCAATAATATAAACAGTGATGTACAACATAAATAAATGTTGTCATTCAAAATAGTGTTAGAAAATCGTAATACTGCACGTTTCATAAATGTTGATATACCTACATTATAATCTTGAATGTATAATACGCGCGATATTCGTTTCACACGTACCCACACCTGTGCACAAAATCCTTGTTTGAACTATACTCGGATCAGTAAATTTTATTGCCAATCTTTTTTTCTGTCATAATAATATAATGCACAGTATTGTGTTTTTGATAGCTCTAAAAATGATGAATACTCAAAACTCAAGTGTATAAAACTGATGATCATTAATATTATACAATATATAATATTGTAATTAAGCGTAAAATACACGCTTTAAAAGTTTTGATGTTTGACAAAGGTAGCCATATGGATCAATAAAATCTCACAAATTTACAAATCAATATAAGTACGTATTATTTTGGCTTAAGATGAATTTGAAATCTAAGCCGAAGACATATGATTAACAATTTAAAGTGATGTCTGGTTGAAACTACATTTTTTTGAAATATTTTGTCCATGAAATTGATTTGATTTTTAAGTAATAAGTAATAAGTAATAATATAGTTGTTACTTGCTATAATATCTAACCATACCATTGCAATACATTATAGCCAAATAAATATATACACGATAGAATACTATGATAGTATCATTAAATTGAACCGAGTGTATACGTTATTATTATAATTTATAATTTATTGCGAAGCTACTAACTTTTTTATGATTATCAAACATCTACAGATGATTAATTTTAGATAACTACTAAAGAAAAATATTTAAAGTATTCTAGATTTTAAATTATTTTTGTACATTATAGATATATAATATAAAAATATTATTATAATAATATAATAATCAAAAAAATGAGATGGGCTATAGATATACGTATATTAATTTGTTGTAATAATAATTGGCATATTATAAAGGAAGTGTTTTAAAACAATAAAATAATTATTCAATTATTATCTGCGATGATCTTAAATGTATTTGCTTTGTATTTGAGTGAATGTTAAATGCATTACCTTCCACATTTTTACCTTGAGGGTATTTGATGATTGCGATTATGGCATTATGCTTATATTATACAAAGTATAATACACATCCAATATACATTTATCTATCGCATATATAATACCTACGTACATAATACTTACATACATCTATTTATTATTTTATGCATGGCTCATTAAAATAATTCCGTTATAACTTGTCAAAGAAATAACACGTAAGTAAAACATACGTCATTGTGGTTATATTATACCCACACATATACTCAGCCAAGGTTAAGCCCGAAATCAGCAGTTTTTGATGTAATTACAATGTACCTATTACCTATGGACTAAAATGGTTGATTTGTAATTACAATACTATTTATAATACAGCGGTTATTTTAGTTAACGGATCTAGGTATTAATAAATTTATATACATACTATTTATACTAAATTATTATTATTGGTTTTTGCTCAGCAATTTTTAATATAGATATGTTTTAGTTAATGTTCTATACACGGAATTAGTGTATTTCATTGTATACTATGTTTAACAGATACAATAATATAATACCATAGCTACTGCAATCGACAGTAAACATTTGGCATGATTTAATACTAATATTATATTATCATATACAATGATATAATAATAATTATAAAATATATATTCTTAAATCTTATATATATATAAATTATAGACACACCCATAAAAACAGTGTTGCGTTGAATAATACTAAATTTTAAAGTATAAAAAATATTAATTATCAATTTAATGAAACTATAATAAATTATATTAATGATATATGATAGTTATTTACAATAATTATTTTATTCAATCTCCTATTATTATCCAAATAATTTAAACATCACGAATATGTGGATTTTATTCGTTGCTGTTAATTTGATACAGTTAACTTTAACACTTATGAAAAAACTAAATAATACGATTATATATAAATGTATCTTCTATTTAAATTCCCATCACTTTAATTATTACAATTTTTTGGATTTTAACAGATACATATTATTACTTTAATTAATTAATTTATGTAATAGATACACGCAGCTTAGTCATCTTTTTTTTTTAAATACATGCTTATATAATTTAATTAACCGCTTTAATAATTGTTTGCATGAATACAAGCACGTAAAATACATTTAAATATACATGCAAGTTAATTGATAAGTTTAATTATATTTCAGTTTCAATATTGATTTTTAAAAATGCAAAATATAGGTTAAGATTATTTGAAAGAAGAAAGTCTATAAATTATAACACAAGTATTCAATTATGCTCTATCTCTCACCAATGCTTATTTTAAGAACACACGTGTGTGTCATTAAGATTTTATACGTCGATAAAGATTTTAGTCACGTATCATTCTTTATAGTGATCTTTAGTTTTTGGTAATTTTATTTTTGTCGAAAAAAGTATATTAAAATGGCCCAACGAGACAATTTTGTAACAAAGTCATAGGTAATCCAAACGACCCTTTTCCCCAATTCCCTTCAAATTACCGCGACGTTACTTTATTTTTTTTTAATCATATAAATAAAGGGTACATGATATGTTTGTATTTTTTATTGTCGTTTCATTAGACCGAAAACGTGTACATTTTTATTGACAATAAAAATAATTTCATATTATTTTTAAGCAATTATAGAAAAACTCTTTTTTGTCGAGTTTTTTAAATCAATTAGATGTTGAGAGAACTAAAAAAAAAACGCCAACTAATTAATTTAAGATTAATTTTATAAGTTGTTAACATTGTGTAAATCTCAGTTAAATTAGGACTCATACTAATTTTCAATATCCAATGTTGGCTAAAATTCAGATTTTCGTGACTTAGTGCTCTCGGACATTATTCGTCGTTGACACGTTGAAATAATATAATAATAGATAACCTAACATAACACAATAAGTAAAGTTATTATTCTAATAAGCATAGTTCTATGAAGATATGTTTTAGCAAAAGCTTTTTTTTTTTAAATGTCCAGTTTAAGTCGTTATTTATAGTGATATTGCTTTATTAATTATTTTAAAATATGCTCGAATTTTAATAACACAGAAAACTTTTATATTTTTTCTTTATATTTCTCTGCAATACTGCAGTATTAGTTTTTAAACTAAAAATTATCCGGTTATGATAGGTAAAAAAGAAAATAATAATGAAACTGGAATAGAAATATAATATAAGTAAATATATAACCTTGTAGTTTATGGCTTCGTGGCTATAAGCATAAAAACGATATTCATATACATGTAACAATATATGGATGGATATTGGATACGTATAGATTATTATTTTTTGGTTTTTACCCCATTATTTAATTAATCATTAGCTGCATGATTTATTTTACCTTCTTTTTTATGAAAAATTCTTCCTGTGTGTTTAAAAAGTGTAAAAATAAAATAGATACCTATCCTTTAAATGTGTGTCTTCATACTGGAAAAGAATGATACATTTTAAAATATTAGATACTCATTTTGTTTTCATAGTTAGATTTTTCTTTGTTTCTTATGAGTTATAGTAATGATGAAATGGTTTCATAAATATCAAATAATTAAAAAAATTACTTACTAGTTATTTTTATATAATTATTATTGTACATGTATTAAAAATAATAAAATACTTAATCGGTTTCATCTAGTCTTGGATATGAATTAATATTATTCTTAACAATTTTTAGGTAATAACATTAATTATATTTACTAATATTGGTAATTAATAGTATTATAGTAAAGATATGTATGATTTACATCTATAAAATAGTCCAACCAATTTTCGCTGTCCTCTTATTAATTATTTTATATAGCATATAAATGTTTGATTTATAACTATATTAATCGTAAATCGTAATTGTTTAATATTTTTTTAGTATTAGTATTAATTATACTGAACTGAAACTTCAAATTTTTCACTTTTCCATTTTTTCCTTAGTTTAGTTTTAAAATTGCAGATTTAAACTATATTTATTAGATTCATCAAAAAATAAGCTATTAAAATAGCAATTTTTAATTTAGTAATAAAAATACTGTTACTTTCAAAAGTTAATATAGTAACTAGGAAGCATGATGAACGATTTTTTGAATCGTAGATATCATATAAATATTAGGTATTAGTAATATAATAACATATGAATATAATAAAAATTAAACTCATATGTTTAGAAATAATTTATAGTGCATGAGTATTGTATAATAATACTATTGGGAACTAAGTAAATAATGAAACATTCTTTTACTATAAATAAGAGCTAACTCTGTTATTTACTGAACTACAGGAAAGATTAAATTATCATTTAGCGCCATGATATGTATTTATTAAACCATAATATACGTATAGATATAATGTATACTAACTTACTAAGCAAGAAGAAAAAGCCAGATTTTATTTTGTAGTTTTTATCTGTAAATTCGATTTTAATATTGTATGTAACGTAATTAAAACTATGCACATTTTAAAATCGTACACGACTCTGGACTTTTTTTTATAAACTACATAGGTTTCAAGATAAAAAAAATTAAGTATGCACATTATTACAATAGCAACCAGGACCATAAACACTAACTAAATGTTAGCTGTTAGATGGGGAGCAGGGAGGGAGTATTCAATCGTTTTGCTGCACCATGATATTTTTGGCGCCAGTCTGTAGATAGCAATGTTTTTATTTTAAATTTAAATGCATTGATAAATCGTCGCTTTGATAAAATAATTTTCATCAAAGTTCAATGCATTACCATATTAGTACAACAAAATTATCAATATTTTTTGTTTACTTGTATAAGAAGATTTTATGCCCACGTTAGGAGCTGACTAATAGGCTAAACAAATGTTTGTAATGGTATCCACAGAGAATTATTTAACAAATATAGAATCTTTTAAAAACATTGTAACGGCTAATTTTTTTAGTATAGTATAGACCGTTATCCATAATAACAAGAGATTAATATCCTGTCTAGCCTGCATTAATCACGTACATTTGTTTTGCTCCCCCCACATTCGAGATATTATAATTCTTTTTATGTAATTATTTAACGTAACGTATTTTACACGACTAATTTTTAATTTTTAAATGCTTTTAAATTAGGTGTAAAATTAAATTTCTTGTTTGGGCTAGAGAAAAATTTCTTCAAACAAAGTTTTACGAGAGATTTTTGATTTTACACGTAGGTAATCAATAGAAGCCTAAAAATTACAAAAACATAGTTGTGTAAATACATTCTAATTAATCGCATAAAATTGTGATATTTAGAGTGTCTGTGAGAGTCTCAAGGTGGTGTACAGTGAGATAAATGCACGTTATAATAGACTGCAAGCACTTTCGATTGGAAACAATAGTTTTCTTCTCGTTATATATATATTGCTAAGAATTTAATTAAAAACATGAATGAATATGTTTATTGTATACTATATAAACACATCAAATATTAATTACTACTGCAACATAAATGAAAACGATGCCATTTTCAATTTAATTTAAACAATATTTTAGCTACATTTTATTGATAAAATATCATTATTTCTCAGACTTATCTCGAGGTTAGATAAGAATTGAAACATTAAAAAATTAACTTTAAGATTAGATTTATTTTTCTGTGATGCAAAGATTATTTTCTAATCGCTTATTATATAAAATAGACTCAGGATATATTTACATAAAAATTGAAATCGGTATTGTAAAAAAAGTTAACATACAAACACATATATTTTAACTCTTGCCATAATATTTAAATGTTGAATAATATGTCAGTTCACTCTATTACTAAAGTTCATGGTTATACATTTTTATATAGGTATTTGGATTTAGAAACGAAAATGTTTGAGAAGTACAAATCTTTCACAACCATCATAAACACTATAAGTTTATACCACTATGGCACTATACCAGGAACTCCGGCACAAACGGATTACTCAAATTTATTAAAGGGCCAGTCTTAAAAACTTAAAAAATTCTGTGGGAAAAATAATTATTGCATTCAAATAAACTTGTTTAATTTTTTAGCTACAGTATGTTTAATTGGCCAATCTCTGACTATGTAACAATAAAAAGAATCCTAATAAATGTCCTACTTAAATGATTCGCCCACTACCTTAGACCGTTCGATAATATATGATAGCTATATACTCGTAATACTGCTAATTAATTCCGTGCTAATATTCAACGTGTACGTGGTAATATAATATTTTTAATATTTTTATATTATTATTTAGGTATTTTCTATAAGAAGATTATGGACTCTTTTGAACATATTTGTGTGGGTGCTCATAATATGTATACTATGGAACTTTTTCGCTGTACAGCACTATGCGCGTACAGTATATCGCGTACATTATATAATATATATATATATATATACATTATACATAAAATATACGATTTCTACATAAGCCCATTCCATAATACAATTGTATTATGCATCATATTCGTGTATATATAGGGCAGTACTGCATTAGTTATGTATTATACATCAATGTGTGTGTTACAACTGATCCGGCACGAAATGTCGACCTAAATCGGCTGACATTTAGTCGGTCGTTAAAAACAAAATACATACGAGTCCGTCGCAGCAAAAAGAAACCCTGACGTAGAACATATTATTATAATATTATGTTATATACGTTTACCCTTATTATAGACTCGCGTACACTATGGTATAGTCACTACTCACTATACTATAGTGTATTATTCTAATTTACACACAAAATAATATAATATACATATATTATGTATATTGTATAGTTGTATACACTATATTACTGATACAAAGAAGAATTCAGAGTCTATCTTTTTTGTCATTTTTCGTATTATATGCATTTTTAGCAGAGTAAATAAATTATCTAGCATATATTTTTAACCTGTATAGTTGTACGTGCCTTGTTTACATTTTTAAAAATAATTACAATACATAATATATTAGTATAATACAATATATTATATATTATAATACATGTTTATTTAAAATATTTTTTTTTATTATTATTATTAAATATTACCTAATTTTGACAACATGCACCATTAGCTTTACAAAATAGTATATATTACTTAATTTTACCAATAATTAAATTAATTTATAAAATGGAGACTTATTATAACTTCTATAACTATTGAATTTGTTTGTGTCATTTATATTTCTCTATTTCGTTGTTCTTGAGACATTCAACTAATGCTTAAAAGCTGATATAAATCCAATATCGTTAAAATTGATGTTTGTATCTATATTGTTACATAAATAATATGTCCATCTCCATAATTTAGAAAAGCAAATAATGCAAGTAATAATAGTAATTGAGTTCAAAAGTATTTGATTTCAAGATTTATTTTTTTTAAATATTTTCATATGCCATATTTCTACTAATCATAATAGTAATGTAATCAATAACCTGTAATAGCAATAATTTAAATGAATAAAAAAAAAATTGATTTTTGTAAGTCAAAACTAAATTTACATATAAATTACTCTATTGCTCTAAAGTAACCTAAAATAGTTGAAATAATAAGCTAAAGGCATACTTTGAGTCTAAAGAATTTAATAGATTCTATTGATATAATTTTATTGAAAACGGTCCATTAGTTTTTGAGTCTATATAGAAGACAAACAAAGAAAATTAAATTTAAAGGAATTTTAGATTACGAGCAAAGTCGAAAATGTATTCATTTTGCAATAATTTATTTTTTTGTCTATATACATGATAAATAGTCGAAAAATTCTTAGATTTTCAACTTTGAGAGAGGTTGTGGATAAAAAATTAAATATAGATTGTACTTTCAAAAGATCAAAGTGTAATAAAAAGGCATGACAATTTAGTAAAAGATCCAACATAAATTGTTCATACAAATAAGTAAAAATTTAAAATACATTGGCACAATTTATAAAATCACTTGTAGTTCAAATTTTGACAAAATTCCTCAAAATTACGAAAATTTGCAAATCATTTTGCAGTTGAAAATGTATAGAATGTAAAATTTTTATAGTTAAAGCTTGAAAATTGAATACAACGTTCATTATATGTAGTTCATACTGAAACCAAAAAATAAAAAAAAATTGTCATCACAATGATTTTTATAGATATTTTAAGATCATATTTTAATAAAATTAAAACAATGAATAAAGTAATCATAACGATATCATAACGTTTTATTATAGTTCAAAAACATTATTCATAATGACATAAAACTTTATGTAAGTACCTATATTATTATATTTTATACACACATTGATATTTTCTAATGCAATGTTTTTGCAAATCCAAAAATTATTTTATCTTACTGTATTACGAATAGTAAAATAAACTAATTTACCTAAAAGCAATATCAAAAAATTCAACATGAAATATACTCAGTGATATAGGTTGATATATACAGTTACTGCTCAGAATCGTTTTTTTATATGTATAATTATATATCATTAAATTCAAGTTTATTTAATATATCCATTACAGTGACCCACTCGATACCTATCGTACAGCAAAGCGGTAGGTATCCACTTGCTCGCCTTTTTATACAAAAAACCCAACACAATATTGATAAATCATATTATAATATACTATAAAAGTAATAACAATTTGTGGATATATGCCTTATTCCTGTCAAGTTCCCCTAATTCAAAAGTTATTATTTATTATTAAGTATATATCATTTTTAGAAAATATTATGGGTGGGAGGTGGGGGTTGTCATTCTAAAAAATTTAGAACATTTAAGCATAAGTCTAAAATTGAATCGAATAACAATAAACTCAAATGAAATATATACCTAAAATATAGTATAATGCCGATCTTTTGTACCCTTTGTGGAGGCCGATGTCTAGACGCTATACCAACAATACGTCGGTTTATATATATATACAATATGCTTATAGACATATATATGAATGGTTTAATCAGCAAATATATATAATATATACCATTAAAATAAACTATAAAATCAAATCATATAAGATTCGTATGTCTCCCACGCAACTACTTGACTACATTATACGAAAAAATATGATTATAGTACTTTACAGTAGTTAATCATAGAATTTTTTTTTCAATTCTTCACTAAAAACAAAAATTAGGTTTTCTTTCAGCACGTGTCACAACGCGTGTAGCTCATCGTTTTATACGACCAGGTCACTTGGTATACGTAATACGTTTGTAATATAACTCTTACTCACGTTTTATTCTTTTATTTCTGACTTTGCACAAAATTTTAATAGTATTATGATGTTAAAAAAAAATAAAGTTGATTAGTGTGGTAAAAATGAAATTTACACGTGTGGGTAGTAGATGATGTACTATAATAACATTCATTATATATATAATATACTAATATAATATAATTAAATATACCCATTTCACTACTGTATTTTTTCGAAAGTTCAAGTATACATTTAAAAACCTAATCACTCGGTAGAATTTAAAGCTAAAAAGTAAAATTAACATATTTATATATGCAAATATTTAAATATATTAATTCATTAATTGTATTAGATTTTTATTTAAATATTTAAACAAAAATAAATAGCTATAACTAAACAATTTTAACTTATAACATTATTGAGGAAAATATATATGCTTAGAATTTAAAATTCTTTCATTATTTTGTGAAAAAAATCGGTATCGGAATCAGTTTCGATTTATGTTCCAGTTAAACCGGTAGTTAGAGATACATTTTTTTCCAATGATAAAATCAAATAATAGCTATCTTATTGGGTTAAAATAACTTAAGTAATATTTTTTATTTTTTTAAAAATATCCAAAACAAACCTTTCTTTTCAAACATTGTATAATGTTATGATGTTTTAATGCGCATCATTTTTGATACAATCAAATACTCAATTGTCTCTATCAAAATAATTAAAACTACTTAAATCAATTTTATATTTAAATGTATATATAAAATAAAATAAAAATCATTATTTTTTTACAACTTAAAAATAAATAACTATAGTTACTTAAAATGTTTACTAAATGTTTATAATAGCATTTTTTATATAAGATAAAATTATTAAATTTTTTGAATGTTTTTAAATTACTATCGAATATTTTAACATTAACACAAAATTCTTCATGTTTATATTGAAAATATAAAATCCAAAAAATGTTTAAGTACAATTTTTTTATATACATTTAAAGTTCAAATTTCAACGAAAATAAATGTATTACCAAAGAATAACAATGTTAGTTATTTTGTTGTAATTTATAATTATTATCTGTGGGAACTTACAACCTTTAGGTACCTATAAAATATTATATTACAGTATACACATTCTTTTTAGTTTTTTTTCTATAAATATCGATTAAAAAGTGTTTGACGAGTTAAAAATGTTGAAAATTTAAAACAAAGTTTCTCATAAGCTAATAAAGCTTTTTGGAAATATTTAAGAGACATAGGAAGATTTTTATTTATAAACATCAAATAAGAAAATTCGTCAAAATAAAAAAAAATTGCAAATAATATTATAGTTGAAAACTTATATAATATGTTAAAATGTTATAAGTATTGAAAATTCAACCCGAAATTTCTCATAAGTAATTCATACTATAATCAAAAACTTCAAAAATATATTTATCTTAAATTTAAATATTTTGTATTATACAATCTGTTCAAATAAGTAGTACAATAAATGAATGTGATGACTGATGAGAAAAAATGAAGACATTTTATAGAATGAAGAAGCCGCTCAGTTAAAGAACTTTAAAGGTAAAAAATATATATGCGCATTTTTTTTTTTATGAATATTTATAGTTCAAATTTGAATAGAATTATGTATGTAAATGATAAGAATAATGATTTTAGTTATTTATTACAGTTTAAAAAAATTATTCATGGGCACTTAAAATGTTTAACATATATTACATTTTATGCATATAATAAAATTTTAAAATTAAATATTTTCAGCAAAAATTAATTCAACTTATCAAGTGCATATATTATTAATTAAAAAAAAAATTTACTCTAATAGCAATATAAACAATGTATCATAAATAAATATACGACATCCATAGATTTTATTAAACTAACGATCGTTCGACTGCAGTTATATATTGCATATTATACTAAATTATTTCCGTACTTACATAATTTGTATTTTATAAATGGTTTAATGAATTTGTTAAATATTTCGAACTCCTATCCTATATTAAATAATAAAACAATTTATAAAATAATTGATGCAAGTAAAATCATTACCCTGTTAATATTGAAAACTAACAATTAACACTTTAATCCAGTTAAATAATTAATCTAAGTTTATTGTAGTTTATTTAATTTGAGTGTCATATTTATTCGTTAAAATTCCATTCAAACATATCCACTTATATTGATCAATGAAGTTCAATATATTATTAAGTACTTTAATACAGATTATTATTAATCACATGTGTTACGTGTGATTATTATTATATAAATTCAACACTATTATAAATTATATTAATTATAATATCTTACTATACATCATTTGTGTGATATTTCACACAGTAATTTAAAAACTGACGATACATATTATTATTTAAATGTAAAACTGTGAAGTCATTAATATTATGTATATTATAGTACCTATTACTATTTAATATTTGTGCGATGCAGCTGTTTCGTTAAATGGTTCTAACTCGCTGTAGCAACTGGACGCAATTTATTTTATGCATTTTTTTACTAACAGATGACATAAAACACATGGTATAGTAATCATAAAAGTATAAAACAATTATCCTCAACGTATCATTATGTATTAATAGTATATAATATGTGTCAATATGTGTATTGGATAGGTACTAATATTAATAATTGCATTATTGTTAAATTACGAATGATGATTGTATAATTTATACCAACCGGCTTGTGTTACGAGTTATATTACTTCTCAGTTCTCATTTAATATTTATTAGTATATTCTAATAAGAGGAACAATACAATTATTATAATATGATCGTAAAAAAAAATTAAATAAAAAAAATTATTTTGTCATATAAGAGGACATTTGATAAAAGGATATATTCAAATGAAGCATTATTAATTCAATTTTAAAGATCATAGCACTAGGTACTAAAAACCCGGCAAGTGTATTATTAATTATTATCCAAATAATAAAACTTAATTTGTCCAAAAATGACCGGTGAAAATTTAGTTAAAACGGAAATGTATATTTTACTTACAATTTTGACAGCTTTTTTTTTTTTGGATTTTCGCGATTTTTTCAAAAATGTTGAAACCGGTTTTAAATTATAAAAATTTATAATATTGTTGAATTTTAAAATTAACAATTCTTTTTTCAATATCTGTTTCATATGTATTTATTTCATAACAGTTGAAAGCTATTAACTTATATCTTATTAAGATATAAGTTTTTGATTGATGAAAATTAAGATTACCCAAACTTATAAACATTGAGTATTGACTATTGACTTCAATAATTATTTACAAAAATAAGAAAATAAACTGCAGGTAATATATTTATTACCATCTTATTAAAACAGCAAACAATTTAACAGTATTCAGGAATTAAGATAATTTTGATTACCTAATACATCAGTGGCCTTAAGACTTAAGAGGATATTAGTGCACTATTTTTTTCTCTCAAACGTTGTGTGTATTTGAGTGAATTGACCTATAATAAAACTTAAGTTAAAAATTATCTGTGTTCATAGATTAATTTTATTATATATTTTTTTAATTTTAATGTTAACAATAAGCATTTTAAAATTGTAGAATTTTACATATTTGTAACTAGCATATACATTGAAATATCGGAAAAGTTCAACGTAAGAAAATAGATAAAGTTCTTGACTAAGATTGATGATAGGTCACTCCAATTCTAAAGTTAACAACACAATGTGTTCTGTTTCAATCGTTCTGCTGGAAGCAAAATTGCCATATTGCTCGTTGTAGGTCATAAAGAAAATAGTTCGCTGATATCCATATATCCTATTAAAGTATTAACGTTAAACTGTTAAGAATATATTTATATGTATAAAATATTTCAATAAAATTCTGATATTACTTTGTAAAATTTTCAATAAACACATTACATATTTGTATAAATATTAAATGAATACGCATTATTGTGTAGGCATATGACAAACAAGCAGTTTATATATTATGTATTTATGTACACTATATAATGTATAGGTATATTATGGTTTATTGTAATATTGCTAATCTTCTTTTAATAAATATCTCACAGATTACATGTTGTATTATGCTAATTTTATCATTAGGGACTTGTCATATGAATAAATATCACGTATTTTCCATTCAAACTTTCTTTGGCGTGTTCGATGCACTTTTAAAATTGCAAATTTTAATTTTCTTTAAAAATGCAATGTTAAACCACTACTTCAAAGTTCAAGTTACTAAATAATAAAATTAAAATTATACCTACACTTTATGATATTTATTTTATGAATATTTTAATTGTAAATTCTTTCTTATTTATTTATAAAATATATGATATCTTATTTATAATGATGATTTAAAGACAACGCAATTATTATAATAATATAATAATATATATATATTTTATTATTATTTATAATTATTTAATTATTTATTATTTATATGATTCACGATGGTATTAATAAAAAATAATAAGCACACGCACTCCATACCTAAATATAAATTATAATAAAACATTTCTTATTACAAAAAAATTATTCATACAACGAATGTTATGAACATTATTCGGCTTAATCAATGACACAATGGTAATCAGTCGTTCAGGTTAGCGGTGGTTTGTATCTATTTTTACTATATATATAATTATACCTATTACATTTTTATATAGTGTGCAAATGTATATGTATACATAACGTTTTCACACGTGCACGTATATCATGTGATGTATTATATTTGTATACATTATTTATTATATTATAATAAAATAAAAACAATTGCGTTGTCTTTAATAATTAATTACTTATGACAAAAGTTTACAAGTATCAAGTATGATATAGTATTTGTTCATACGCGGTTGAAAATCATAATACTACTTAATCTTAACATATAAAGCGTATTGCAACTACCTTATTTCAACTTCACAAAGATTTTTAATAATAAATAGTATTGAATACTCTAAATATTATTATGTTATAAAATGATTTATTCCATCCCACATAGTCATCTTAACTTTTATAAGTAAAATAAAGTTAATATAGGTAATATTCGATCATTATTTTTATTTTTATCACGGCATAAAAAAATATACGAACAATCCCCTTTACTATCATAGCTTTAAATATAAATGGCCTAGTATTTCTCCGTAAGGCTTCAGATTTTACAGAATTATTAATGGTTAATTTAGTATATAATATATATATAACTGAATTAAATGCGATTCTCTTAAATTTTCTTAACGTAATATATATGTGCCAGATCCTATTTTAAGAATTTTTTACTAGGTGGCACTATAATAAACCATAAGGAAATAATAATAATAACTATGTACCCCGGGACTTGGGGCATGGACACATGGGCCATGGGGTACAAGACATATTCACTAATACTAGGTTGCACTAATTTTTCACTTGGTGGCATTCGTGCCACCTACTTTACATGTTAAAATATGTTCTGGTATGTCCCTATACTATAAGTACACAAAATAAGGAAGATATTTTCTTTTAAATTATTTCAACAGAAGTATAAAATATTGCGTGATTCCGTTTTAAAAATGTGACGGAATATCAAAATCTTATTAAAACACAATTTAATATATACCAACGGTAAGGGTACAGTATTGGTATGGTTTTATTAGTTGGTATTTTCGAACTATCTTTCAAAAAACTATATATTACTAAAAAAATTGTACGTTTAAGCCCACTAAAAATACTAAATAATTGAAAATATAACCTTATATTAAAAAAATATTTATTTTTATTTTTTTTATCGGCTATCTGATAAATTACGCAAATTACGATGACGAATAATTTGTATCAAAATAAATACAGAAATAATAAAAACATCGAAATATTGAAAATTTAAAATTTAAATGCCGATTTATCGATTATGTCATCAGCGATTGACCTACTTTTTTTTTTAAATCGTAGGCACTTCGCACTTTTTCTATACGTATGTCAAATTTGTGAGGTGATAGGGCAAACACTTTTTTTGGAAAATTTGAACTCAATTATGATCAGACCCTTTTTAAATTCATATCACATGTTTTCATTTTTATACTAGGCATAGTTAGAGTATAATTATATTGGTTAATGATTAATAAATAACGTTATTTAATGAAATAAATAGATACTGAAATATTTCAATAAATGTATTACAATTATATATATATATATATATTATACGAAAAATAGTGTTCCAAAATTCGATAAATATACTCAATACTATCTACTATTGTATTATTTGGCATTATTTAACAAACTCACACTTAGACAAATATATTCGGATTCTAATGGAGACCACTAAATATAATAATTGGACGGCATACACAGTACAGCTGGTGGTCAAACACGCTGCAGGGGTTCGAAACATAGACGGGCACGTACACCCCTCGCATAGATATCATGTTGTACGCGCACGTGGATACACACTCTCTTGCATCGACACTATATCCAACTGTATATAACTGCACTCGGATATCGTGTACAATAATATATTATACTCAACAGCGTATAGTTACTAAATAACTTACCTATACCTACATATTATGCTGCATTGTATGCGTATATATATATATATGCACGTAACAAGCCGTATACTAGAGGGGTGATTTAGAGATTGAAAACCTTTCCAAACCTGTTAAAAAAAATATATTACTACTAAAGTAATAATCTATATATGATATATACTGTACATATACGAGTACCTTATATCGAAAATAAATTTAATACCCCTTCGAATTGGTAGGTATAAACAGCAGTGGTACTTGCTGAACTCTTATAACTACATAACATGTTTCATATTTGTATATGTTTAATTATTCACTCCTGTATATCATTATACTCTTGTCGTCCGTATATTATTATATACATTGACGATGACGCGTAACATAGAAATAAACAGTATTAAGTCTCCAACACCTCGTCTGTAGGCTCGGTAGCATTCTATAATACTATGTAGGTGCGTATAAATTATATTGTTTATAAGCGTTCGTGTCTTTAAATCTTCATGGATACAAGGATACAAAACGATGACGATACGCGTGGGGAGAGGGGGAATTGGTTTTACACGTGCTGCACCTACAGTCATATACGTGTACCTATACCACGCGTGGTGTATGATATACACGCACACATATGATAGCAAGACGATGCTATTGTATAGGTGATGTGCAATTGTACCTATAGTATATAATACAACGTACATGTATAGTAGATCAATAGGCGAACCCGAACGCATATTGAGCTAGTTGATTGATTGACCTAGAGAAGAGATCGTGCGTGTGTGTTGTATTTTCCATACTGCACACACACGTACACTCACAATACATGGCGATATATTCGATTCTCTCTTACATAGTCACGCGAATAGAAATGTCTTATATACTATATTTATAGACGTACGCGCGATACACAAAAAGCGTACACACGCGCTTGCGCGAGATACGGGTTCATAGGGGTTCATCCCGGTAGGTCGTTCAACCCGATACATCACGAATGTTTCCGCAGCAAGAAAACGCTATAAGACGATTCAGCCGTCGTCGTCGTCCCCTAGCGAGGGTATCGTGATCAGATCACTGGGACTGTGTGGATCCGATAGCTGTAGTGAACACTATACGTTTGCAGTGCCTCGACCGTCGGTAGTTCCGAGGGTGCCAATCATGCTCAATGACTTCGACTCTCCCAGTTAGGTTAGTGGAATTAAGACCGTTCGGCCGTACCGAGCCGATTGTTTTGTATTTAAATTAAATAAATAATTATGATTGTATATAACACTAGCCGACATATATTATTTATACGCGATCCAACTGTGTTTTTGATATCTATATGCAAACCTATCAAACTGCCAATTTCGGCTGGATCGTATAAAATACGCTTGCACCCCCGCCCATAAATATATCAAGCACAGCACTGATACTATATGGTCACAATACTTATAACGATTATCGTCACGCAGTGCTGGCATAAGCCCCGGAAAACGTAGAACGTGGTGGAAAAATAAAATGTGAGCTATAATACTAAATAGCATGCTACCGCCACTGCGGGTCGCGATCGACTTGAAACGTTACTGGAATATATTAAGGACAACGCTTCGAGAAGGATATCCAAATATACAATGGCGTGACGACTGACTACAATAATAATAATAATACAAAATAATATAATTAATCGCGTGATCGCCATTTTGGTCACCATTGACCGCGCGCGTAACCCTATATAGAGGGGTCCCGTCTGCAGCGGTCCAGACATAGTCGGCGATGGCGGCGGCGGCGACGACGGCGCGGCCGCTTGCGAGCGCGCGGCCAGGCCTCTCTCTCCTCAGTCGTCCGAACACCAGCTCAGCAGCACCGACTCCTCCGACCGGCTGCCCACCCGGTTGCCCGCGTACGGACTTCACGCACACGCCCGCTGTGCCGCGCGTCGTCGTCGTCTTCCGTCCGCATATTCTTCGTATCTATTTTTATGTTTCCATTGCTCTCTTCTCCGACATCGATACACCACACAACGCATAATACATTTATGTTTAATACATAATTTCCATTAGTATATTATTGTATACCTGTCGCAGATACCGCACCATACATACATGCATACAAGTATACTGCAACCCATCAAATAGGTATTTCCTTATTCATTTCGGTTTCATTTCTTTTTCCTCGTCGCCCGAATACGTTTTGAATGAAGAACGCACGTCAAGACAGTGTATCTCATTACCAGAGATTTCTTGAAGTTACAGGTAAATTCCACAAAATACAAATACGTATACGGTTGTATGCAATTATATAATACATATTAAACGCCACAGATACCGATATATGAATATACAATTTTATAATAAGTATTCATGCCGGATTACATAAACAATGAATTAATTTATTCTATATACCTAATAGTTCAATAAAATTAAATGGACCGATCGTAGACTACTATAGATAATGTTTAAGGGAACATTGACTCACTATTAATTCATTATATGTTTAGTAATTATTTATAAAACCCGGCTATAATACATATTATACGATAATCGTATCGCACCATCGGTAAACTTATTATATGTATAAGGTACAAGCAGTGTAGTATTGTGTTTAGTCATATTTCAACTATAGCATTTATACGTGTAGATCATTTAACAATTTGATGATTTGAAACATCAAGTTAATTGTGAAGAGGTAGGAAAATTGTGACGAGGTGGTAAAATGACGCACGTGCAGTATCATAGCAATTCGCAATATCATAATGAGTGTATAGGTAATGCATACTGTGTACACGATAACAGCTGGTCGAGAAATTAGGTTTTTAGAGCGCGCATGCACACGCACACATACACACACGATATGCGTGTATTTGCACTCGAATCTCCGCTGTCCTCGGTGCGTTCAGTGTTAAAAAAATTTGCCAAAACGCGAATCACACATGTGGCCGTCGCGGTCGATCGAACACAGACGGTTCACCGATTTTGGACTGCAAAAAAGTTTTACTATTATACTCATATGTTTTATTATTATTATTCCTGCACGAGATTCGCTCGATGGGTATCAGACGTGTATTTGTATTATATATTTCCATGTCATTATTACAATACCTAATATCTATATACATATATACAAATATATAGTCATATAGGAACCTTAAATTTTAATGTGCATGTTGTAGTTTATATTATGTGTATTAAACGCCGCCAACGTTCAGGTAGGCGATGTGAAATTCATGCTCAGAAATATGATTTGAGATTGGATTAACAATTGTATATATTTGGTTTAATTTAGACTGATGACGGGTGTTCTAATTTTCATACGACGAGAATAATTTTCATGAACCCATCACGATTGATAACGATTGAAAAGGTCTACGTATGTCTGTAGTTTTAGACACTTAACACCCAACAAGAAAGTTAGGGAAAAATATTTTCGTACAAATGTTTATGTAAATTAAATATACACAAAAATAAATAATAAGATTGCGAAATTTTCCTATTTACCTACAATGACTGACTACACTATTATGGAATCGATTATAACATTATTATAGATAAAAATATCAATTCGATTAAAAGGTATCTGTACATAAATAATATAGGTAGATGAAAAACGATAATAATAATTAATAAGAAATTGCATAATATACGGCCTACACACTTATAATATAAATATTTATATAAGTAATTTTTTCCACGTTACTTTGCCATTATTATTATATAATTTATAATGTAAATAGTAAATTCAGGTATATCGACATATAGATATGTACATAATTTTACATAAATACTATTACGCCAAGTATGGTAGGTAATTTACCATACACATTTTGCAGAACTTCTTTCAATATCATTTAATTCGTTCTTCATACAAAAAAAATATAATCGGATATTATTGTACGAGTATTAACTTCACTTCTAAAATTGAAATATAATTGTTCATTGTGAATTGTTATATTAATTAATTTATGTCCTCTCTAACTTAATTTTTTTCTTTTTTAGTTCACTTGACTTAAAACACCGTTACTTAAATTATTAATTTATTATGATTATTAGTATTGGTATTATTTAATTTAATTTTTATTTTTAATGTCACTGTCTACTATTTCTACTTATGGTGAATAATTTATTATATATTCTGTACTTGACGCAAATTTTAACAAATTTAAAAAAAATAAATAAATATTATAGTAGTTATAATATAATATACATACATCTATTTCTATAAAAAATATAATTCTTATCTTTATTTTAAAGATTTCACATGTAAAAAACATATTAAACTTAATTTGAACAATTATATTAGGTATTTATAATAAAACTAGTCAATATTTATGTACCTACTACTATAGTAGATTAAATGTAACTTATCGATCAAAGACAAATGATCTATTTTTAAATCCTAATGACAAAAAATATCAAGATAAATAGCAGACACTTGTATACCCACAATAGTGTTGTCATCATCAGTACCGAAACAGAGATAAATGCTTTATGTTGTTCAAATGACAGTAAAGTTGTTGTATTGCCAAAAATATTGCTGTACTTGTATTTTTTTAATTTTTTTTTTCATGACTATGATTTTAATACATTACTTTCATTATTCGTGTACTACTAATTTTTCAAGCGTGTTCAAACTTAATTTAGACAGTATGTTTTGTTTTAAAAAAATATAATAAAATATAGTATATTATATTTAATAAATTGTATGATACCAGTGAAATAAGTTATATACGTACATACTGATTACTTTCAATTCACTATAAAATAACTTTATTGTGCGAGAACTTTTGTATCAATAAATTTTAATTTAAGTTTAAAGATTTCGAAATGTAGTGTAATATTAGAATAATAAATAATGAAAACAATAGGTATCATTTTATCAACAGTATTTTTTTTTATAAACATTACAAAAATTACTATTAATACTTTACATCGGTGTCTTTAATAAGTGAAACGTACAATAGCATAAGTGTGATACAAGAAATTTAAAATATTTTTCTAATAAGTAAGTAGATTTCAATATTTTTGATCCTTTCTCTCGATTCGTTCTGCGGAAATTTTATGGTTCCTCAGCTTCTATCATTTTATAATATTTTTACTTTCAACCTAGATACCTAATTATAATTGTAGCATAACATTATATTATATTCTAATTATTCTTGCATTTCATTATTATTATATAAACCATCAATATAAACTTGACTCTTGGGTGATGTAAAAAATATTATTTATTATGCAACTGATGAAAATTTTAATCATAAATGTAAAATATTATTAAATACGTATAAAGCACTTTTTATTGTTTTTATTGAAAAGGATAGAATCAAGTGTCAAAATTGTTTTCTAAAATACAAATAACATTATCAAATTTGTCAATCTATATTTTACAAAACGGTATAGGTAATAATAATGTTCACAATAAAGTAGTAAAATAATTAGTAAACCGATGAAGTGTCGAAAATAATTTTGGTGTTACAACACAATTGCACCCGTCTTACCTTTTAGGCTGTAAAAATCGCAACTAGTTTGTGCTCAATGAAATATAAATGTTATCCTTTTAATAATTTTCCTTCTCAATTTTACAGGTTTAGGACTTACAACAAAAATAAATTTTTGAATTTCTTAAAAATTGTTTCATATTATGACATTAGTACATACAATATACACTATTTAAAAGTATTAATAATACGGTAATTGTATAATAGTTTATAGGATATTGGATTTTAAAAATTGTGTGCCTTTATTCTATAGGTACATATTGAGAAAATACAAATATTTAAAATGAGATATATTAATATTTTTAAATAAGTAGTGTATTGGAAAATTGTTAAAAGAACAACACCTATATTTCATGGAGCGCAATCTTAAAGCAACCTATAGAAGTCTATATTATGAAAAAATATATAGCATTTTAAAATAATATTTTTATGTTAACACAGTCAAAATCAATGTAGGCATGACCTAAAAAATTCGCACGCGAATACACACAAATGCACTCGTTTGACAAATTCAGCATTTTTCAAATAGGGTGGTCTCGTTGTTAGCTGTGGCACCGAGAAGTAACAAGATCGAACAAAAACTGTGTGCGACCACCCACTTTAAATATTTAATCAAAATAATGCAATGAGTGTTATATCTTCAACATAATTATTCTATTTTAATTAATTAATTTTTTAAGTATAATATGTTGTGTTAAAATGCTGTAACAGACAATATCAATGTATTAATTGTATGTAGTTTGCAATCAAATATTAATACGTATTATACCTACACATTTTAGGAAAGACGTTTAATACACACACATATAATAAACAAAATCTATTAATATATTTTTTACTATCACGATAGTCACTAAAATTTAAAATGAAAATCTCGACTATTTTTGCACGATTGTAAAACACGCATATTATTATTGTTTATTATTCCTTAAATTAAATATAATGTGATTGTATACTATTCGATTTGGAGTATACATATATGGCGATTGCTGTATAAAAAATCTAACCTATTCTAAACGTCTTTATTATTTGTGTACACATATTATAGCTACATATCATCTCCATTTATTATATTATACAATATACATAATATGTTATATATTATATCAATTATAATAAGCGAAATATTTGGCCGATGTCTTATTCCTAGTACAAAATAGGATTATACAAAACATTGTCATCATAATGAATTAAGTTTAAAAAAATTTTATTTTACAATTTATTAAAATTAATATTTAATAATATTATACATATTATACCAATATTATATTGACGTATTGTTTATATTCCATATGTTTTCCATATATTTAAAATTCTGACTTTAATTTTACAATGAGTCAACGAAGTGCGATAGTGTATATACATACAATAAATAGTTGAAATAATGTTTCAATTTAAACATCGATGGTTTATTAATAAAACTACAATTTGGATCTCTGATCTATATTTTGACAAAATAATTTAAATAATTTAGTAAAAATGCAAAGTACTTTTAAAATAACTAGGAAAAATAAAAAAACAGTATTCGATAAAATCAATTTTTTTTGTTTTTTTTTTTTGTTTAACTAAAAAACGAATAACCGTAATAATTAAAATGTTAACCAAATGTTCAAGTTAAAATTTTCTATGTATAATATAATTTTTAAACTATCCATGTTTTAGATTCTAAATGAAACGATAAATGTATGGATTATACAATGATATATTGTTTTTGTATATATATATATATACGATAAGTAGTTAATAAAATACTCCAATTTTCAACTTTGACGGTGGTTTTGGATAGCAAATTAGATCTAGTTTAACTAATAAGCTTAAATAATAATATTTATTTTATTTTTATATAATAATATTATATTTATAATTCCAAGTATATTTTTTTTATAATCAGGAAAAATTAAAAAATGAATTAAGAAAAAACTGAAATTTTTATACAAATCCAGTTTTTGACAAATTTTTTATTTTGGTTTAATTGGAAAATAAATAACAGTAAATACTTAAAATGTTCATCAAATTTTTATATTATCATATTAGTACATCAAAGATAAAACTATTAAAATATTTTGACTATTTTGAAGCTATTTATAAGAAATTTTCAATTTCTTTAAGTTTTTTTTTTTTTTTATAAAAGACGATTAAAAATTATTTACTAGATAGAAATGTCTTAAAATTGAATAAAAAGCTGCTCATAAGTTGTTAATTTCTAAAAAAATATATCAAAAATCTATAGTAACTATGATTTTTATGAGCGTTTAAAGTTAGAATTTTCACAAAATCTATAAAAAATTTTTGATTTTTATACTTAAGATATTAAATTTTAATATAAAGTTCTTTATAAATTATATAACCTATATAAAAAAAAAATTAATGTTGGATATCGCATTAAATTTTCAAGAATTTTAATCCAGTGAATATTTGTTTTTATCAAAAATTACAGAAAAAAGAAACAAAAAAAATTGAAAATTTATTATGCTCAAAAAATATTTTTATTGGTAAATATCGAATGTCGAATTTTGAATTTGAAATGCCCATTAAAAATATTAAAAATACATATGCATAAATTTTAGGTTAAAATTTTTATAAAATTCAACAAAAATGCAAATATCTGATAACTATTTTGTAATTAGAAATTCATAAAAAATTTTGTAACTAAATTTTGAAAATGTAATACAAGATTTTTCAAGTAGTTCATATTTAAATCATAAAATTCCAATCAATTTATTTTTATAGTAATTTTAATTTCGAATTTGAACAATATTTTTGATATTCAAACAATAAATTATAATATTAAATCTAATACCTAACATAAAATTGGAACTGCAGAACGCAAATTTGCTATATTGTCCATGTGACAGAAACAACTTAATATGAGGGTGTTTCTTAAAAGGATGCCAACCCGCATATATTGTTTTCGTATTACAAAAACAATACAAAGCAAATCTTTGTTCGACAGAACCAATTTGTGTTGTTAGTTTTAATATTATAGATTTATAAAGTGAATTTATATATTATCTAACTTAAAGATATAAATATTTTCTAATTTTTTATTAATTCTTAATTCTTTTATTAAAAATGTAAATTGAGTTTAAATTTTATAAATTATTATAAATTTAAAATACTCATCTCACTTAAAATTTTAAAACTAAAATATCAATAACAACTTATGCAGTGTCCTAGATAATATTTTTACTTTAAGTTTGATAATAAAATACAAACTTTCAAATTTATAACTCTTAGTATGATATTTACTAATACCCTATTATATGCTTCAAACAGATCAAACCACAACCTTAAAAATAAATACTGTATAAGAAACTGTCAAAATCTTATACAACCGTTTCCGGTTCAGATTCATGAATCATTCATGTCCACCAGTTTTCATTCTTTGTTCTGACGCCATTCCTGACAACTCGCCGCATAGGCTAAAAAAATGTTGCAGAAACTTAAACCTTAATTAAAAATTATTAAATTAAAATATTTAATATAATATATAAAAAAAGTTAATTTAACTTAAGCATTTTATAAATTGTATGTATTTTCATGTATGTTTGTGTCATTTAATATTCTCTTTTTTTTTTAGCACAAATTCTTATGCTTATGTTACACTAATTTACATATTGTATGTTTTAAAAATAAAGTTAAAAAAAAAGTTTAATAATAGGCTAATTCAGTATAAAATTTAAAGCTAACAATATAAAATATGTTCGGTTGAACGCAAATTTGCCAGATCTAGTACATTTACTAGAAAGATAATTTAATGATTTGGCATCCCCTTAATATACACCATTATAGTATGTATAGCAAAAAGTTAAAAAGTAGGCACACATGGATATACATCGAATAAAAAACTAATAATTTTTAGTACAAGGATAATATACTTCACATTACACAGATCAATAAGTACGAGGTATTAGCATCTATTAATCCTTACTGTTTTATTTAGCATCGAATATGTATATATATATATCATAAGTTCGATAATTGAATATTATTATAAGTTATTATTTTAACTATCCTTTGGGAAGAGTTTACTATATCACACCTATAATTATTTCCAACATCCGGATAAGTATGTTATTGAAAAATCACGGTATCAGAAGGAAGCTATATGAAGGAAATCTATTTAAACTTTAAAGGAAAAAAACGTCATTATGTGTTGTTATAATGCATTAAATTTGTTTTTATAATGCGTTAAAAATAATATTGTGTTAATATTTCATAAACGTAATATGACATTTTATAGAAAATTAAATGACAAAAAACAATTGTAAAAACACTAAAAAATCATATCTTTATATTTGTTTTCTACAGAATAATAATATTAATGTGACACTATAAACGTTATCCATTGAATGGGTGCAGGGCTTACACATACCACTATACAATATACAAAATTATATAATTATTTATACATTATATATGTATACACCATTACACCCATTGCACACACATATTATATTGTATGCGTGGTACATTATTAGTTTAGTGCGCGTCGACCTTCAAATACTAATTTTGTGTTGTATAGCCTATAGGCACCTATATTATAGACTATAGTCCTATTTATTCTATGTATACAGTGGTCATATAGTAAGTAGATATCTTTTATACATATCAAAAAATAGGTTAGTACATAGGTATATATATATATATATTTATACTATAGCCTTGCATTGCTCAAAAACAATATAGGTATATATATATATAGGTAGGTAGGTACAAACAAAATATCCACACATTTAAAATGAGATTTATCGACTCATCACGCATGTGTACAGCTTAGACAAAGAGAGATGGTCTGCGAGAACTATATGATGAATATGATTTATACATTATAATGTTTCTCAGTTGGATACTTTGTTTTGCTTTTATTAGGGCAGACCAATATTATATATGTATATTGCCAAGCACCAGTCGATGATATAATAAAAAATATTGAATGTTTTACTATCAATGACTTTGAAAATTTGTGAAAATATTCGTATGTTCGACCTTGATAAAAGTGATTTATTTTTTGTGATATTCTAAAAATATTGTATAGCTCTTAAAATGTGATGAGTAATCGATCATATTCTAATTAAATAATAGCTAAATTAGTCTGTGCTTAAATAATTTACATTCATACGTTATTTGTGTTCTTTCACGGATATCAACAATACTTCAAAGTTTAAAATGTATTGTGAATATTATATAGATACAACGCTGTCAATATTGTTTATTCAAATATACTATTGTGCGGTTTGATGTTTCTTTTCATTTCGTAAAAAACCTGACCTATTGTCTGCATTACACCTCATGGTTAATTTAGCTTATGTTGAACTTGAACGAATTAAAATTATCTCTTTTGATGCGCCACGCTGCCATTATAGAAATATGGTATACAAATTATAAATGTATTTCGTGTATATAAACTTTCGCAAACAATGATAACGGTATTAAAATAGATATATAATAAAACATAATTGTTCAATGTCTCATTATATCTACAACTTTATAGAATATTGATAAATTAGGGTTAGACTGCGTACACTTGGTCTATTTTTGTACGTGATTTATCTTATTTAATGTACAATATAATAAACACGTTGCTATATATAATATCCATCATGAACATATATATATTATATATGTATATATTGTATATATTATTATAGGTATCTATAATAATGGCTATAATAGTTTTTTCTATAGAACATAAACAACTAATATATATTATATAATATAAACTAGAATGGTATTTTAATTTGTACAGTCGATACCTAGTTGCAATTATAAAGTGTATCAATTATCAATCATTGATCATTTAATTTTTGGATAATACTTTCTATAAAACACGTTTTACCTAACCTATCAAACGTATTTCAGATTTCAGTAGATTACACTATTGAATACTTGTTTTACATCGTTCAATAATAATATATACTACTATACAGGTGTATAATGTGTATTCAACATAACATATTGAAAACATAGTATAAAAATAAAAATATTTTATTTTTCAACAAATTTACATTTTTCAGTTTGCGTTTTACACGTCCCTGTCAACAATGGACCGTTTATCATAAATAATAACACCAATTTTAAATAGATATTCTTAATGTGTGTGGAACATATACTAGCATACGTACACAGACACACAGTACTCATATAAACAAGTAGATCGCAATAATGTCGCATGATATTCATAATATATACGTTTTTTGTGACTTAAAGCATCAGGAAAATAGAGTCCAAGAGTATCATGTCCCTGATCTATAACCCGAGAAATCTTTTATTACGTTTGCTAGGTTTGACATGGCATGGTTAAGTACCTATTTGGTTTTTAAAATACTAATAATGTGCAGACAGTAATAATAACTAAAAGGTTTCAAATACTCACTAAGTATCTTCTTGAAGAATAAATAAAAATATAACAAAAAACGAATACAGTGTATTATATTGTATAACATCGATGTCAAAACTCGGCACAATTTCAAACATACGTGCACGATATATCACAATATAGTTAATTAAATATTTAAATCGTTTATAATTTATACTTAACATACACGTATGTTTTTAAATTAATAAGTAAACCAATTACTAGCAGTTATACATTGTGTTATTACAACAATTATCATTAATGTTGTATAATTATTCTTTAAAATATCTAACATAAAAACATATTATTTTTTATTATTTTAGATTTTTATATTATTTTGAAAGATAGTGGTATTGAAGAAATATGAAACACATCATATTACGTATTTATATATCTAGCTATTATAATATCCATTATACAGTATTAAAATATCAAATATATTTTGCAATAATATAGCATTTAAAAATATACCTATAAATATTTTCGAATAAAATCAATACGTGGTTAAAAATTCTTGATTTTATTTAATTTCGTCATAAACAAATTGTACCTCGCAATAGGTAAATATGTTTAACATCATACACTTCTTAAGACTATATATTTTAAACATTAACTAATACAATATATGCTAAATAATGCTTGACCTTAAACTTAAACTTATATAAAGAACTAAATGTATTTAAACTTGATGACCTATATGGTTATATATTATATTATATACAATCTTACTTTTGAAATGTAATATAGCCATGATATATTATCACGTTCCTAAGCTAAATGAACAAAAGTAATTTTATCTCTTCAAATATTTAAATCTAAAGATATTTTTTACACTTTAATTCTGTAGAAAATACAATATCATTATTCAAATATAATCAGGTAGAAAGTACACGAGAAACCCGGTTAACTTATTTACTCATCGTGTACCGGATATATGATGAACTTAGTAACTATATATATAATGTTAACACAAGCAACCAATAATAAGTAATCATTATTTTAATTAAAAAATTTTTTTTAAATATTAATCAATTTATTATCGATACTCATTTTAATAATAAATGAATAATATGTTTTCCAATAAATGTAGTTACTGATTCGAATATGATGTCATACGCGTGTTCTCGAGTACACACTTTACATCGGCTTCAACTATTATATAGATTTTATTATACTCACTGTATGTGTACCTAATATCTATACGTAATAATCGTTAATCGTTAACGGAATATTATGTAGATAATGTAGTTATATTGTTTGAAACCAATTACCAATGTTTATGTCACGTTTACGATTCTCGCGTAAGTATAGGTATATAGAGTTAAATTTCACGTATCCAATTTTTATACAGAAATAAAAATGCAATGACAAATACAATATTAAGGTGGTCACGTAATATAAACCAAGTTCGGTTATATTATATTATATACATACCACTTATACTTCGAATATGTACTACGTCGTATATTCAAGAGTGTCGTATAAAAATGTATAATACACCTTGTATATATTTACAATAATATATGGACCTACAAATAGATAACAACTTTCGACGTACTATATTATAATACCAATATACCAGTATAGTAGTTGTACACTGTACCCATCGCATGCAAATATTAAATCTGCAGTAGTTTAGATAATAATAATAATTAAATAACGCATCAGGCACACACATACATACACACACCTAGACACATAAAAACTCACACGCATACATACATACATACATACATATACATACATGCATAATCGTCGTATTACTATCAGTGTCGAAGTTTATTCATCGCGGTCGGCCAATATAAAAATCCAATGCCGAACCAATTCTCAGTCAGTACTGCGCCGGTTAACGCGAAACACAACTGCACGATCGACGGCCCGCCCGCCCAACACACACGTGCAAAATATATTTTATTATTTCTGTTTTTTTTCTCACGTCCGAGTCGCGGGCCACCGCTCGCAATTTACGAAATCTCAGAAAACGTACATGCATGGTTTACTTCGAACCGAATTCACACAAAAAACCATCCTATAGAGTTATGTACAGAGCCCTCTACTTTTTATTCTGTCGAGATTCCGGTAAGCCATTTATAATTAACAGCGATAACAATAGCTGTGTTATAATATTTCACTTATTATAATATAAAAAAAAATTAATATGTAACTGAAGTAAAAAAAACTGTATATATTATGTATAACCGACCTACATATATTATTGTATTCTACTCTAATTGACTTCTGTCTAAATTATAAAACTTGCCACACTTATCATTGAAATAATTAACGGAAACAATAAAATATGTAACAAGCGGCTAACAAATTGGCTATTGCAGATTTTTAAAAATATGAAAATTGATATATTTTTTTTTATGTCTATAGTAATAATATTGTGATTTTTCTTACAATAATAATTTTGTAAAAATGTACAGAATATTAAAATAATTATTAGAAAAAATTTATTGAGAATTACATGTTCCGAATTTCTTACTATGCTTAATACAAGTAATAAATATACTTTGTAATATATGTGGTTGCAAAAATCGGTTAAAGCGATACCTATATAGAAATTATAATTCTTTACTATCTACTAGGTAATACACACTCATATTACAGTGCATTAAATTTAAAATCATTCATGGATTTTCATTTCATTTTTGATATACGTTGCAATTTAAAATGCCTATAACTTATAAGATATTAAGTTTATTTATACTGCCGTACAAATTTGTTGAAATTTTTGATGAAATATCCTATCAGACAAATTTAATATAACTAATTTATTTCAGATCTACAATATACTATTATATATTATACATTATCAATAGTGATATGTAAAATTGATTGAAAAGGAGTATAAATAAATTGTTAATCTTATAAAATTATTTGTAAAAAATATTTCTGTGTACATGTGTAGATCAATTTATACATAATATGTTCTACTAAATTACGAAATCACATATATATTATTCCTGCTGTCTCCGTGATGCATCTGCAAGGATAGACAAAATTAATGAAAATACATTAACACAAAAAAAATTCTCGACTTTATTAATTATTATCGTATATATAATATATATAACCACATAGGTAAAGTTATGACAAAATTAAATATAATTTATTTATTGTATTGCACACGGATATAACCTATACTTCGACAATCTATAGAATTACAGGTTCGGCCGTTGTATCCGTTGTGGTTGTACCTTAGTCCCACCTATAAGCATCCAATATCATTATGTATACTACGAGACATGTCGTGTTAATACGTCAGAACGGTGTTCAAAACACAATACAATAAAATCAGTCTTTATAAGCAATTTGAAACAAAACCATAATGCAAATTATTATTATTGTTATTGTTGTTCTTATTGACACGCGCTTTCTTGTTTCCAGCTGGGTGTAATATCTATACAAGCCACAAGGTACTTCTGTCAAATAATTATTGTATATATAATAAACTGTAACAAATTTTGTTTATAAATTGTAAGTTTTATAATAATATTAGGTATATTGTTATTACAACAAAGGATAACACGAAACCTTTATCCGACGAGAAAAGGGATGAAATGTGACTATGTTAAAAAAATTAATACTCATTATTGTTGCTTTTCGAAGTTAAAAATAAGTCTAAATGTAATAACAACCTAAGATTTCATTTATTTTTTTTTTGAAGAAAGTATAGTCTTGTTTGGTAAAAATAAAATCATTTACAAAAATGTTCCTATTTAATTTCTACAAACCATCATTTTATATATTATTAAATAATAAATATTATGACAAATTTCAAATTAAAGAAAAAAAAATAGAAACTTTTAACTCTTTTAATTAATAAAATTATAGTAAAGAGTATAATATAATATCTATTAGAAAATTGACTTTTGGTTTTTTTTCTTTTCTATAGCCTATACTATTACTCATCAAATATAGAAAGCGTGTTGCAATTTTGTGAGTATAGGATATGAGTTATGACTTAATGACTTATGATATTATGGTAATAATCGTAAGCCTAAGCGGACTATCTATAAACAAATATACTATAAAATATATTATATAACTACAGTAAATGTTCTCATCTCTAAGAAATAAATAATAATTATAAACCAGATTCTTTGAAGTGTAACAATCTACATAATACTAACCAAATAATATGTATGTAGAAGAGAACAGTATATTAATTATAATCGTTCCGTTTAATTTTCGGGTCATTGGAATTTAAAATTAGTGTCTCTTTTAAATGGATCAATACATGTTACTGGGATTAATATTATTAAGAATACTTTTGGGACATTGCTAATATACATAATACATATTATTTTTATAATCAGAATTTTATAAAATAATTAACAAACGGAAGACGTAAATGTATTTAAAATTTAACACTACATCATAGAAAACAAAATGATCACAATAATAACAAAATAGTATGTTAAGTAAACCTACGTATATACTGTTATTAGTATAATATATTTATAATATTAAATCCTACAAATATTTTGTGATATAATGTTATGTGATTAATAGGTATTTTATTTATCTTATAGTGAATTGAGTCCTCATGTGTAAACGTACATTTAGATATAATAAATGTTGTGAAAAACTGAAATGACCAATAATGTACAGGGTGATTATATGTTATAAGTGTATAGACTTTTGAAATTTAGATAATAAGAGAAAAGTAGAAAGTTGTAAAGTATGCCATATGTTCAAACACATAAATATATTTAAATATTGTCAACAATAAAATAATATAAACATGGTATCGTGTGATTTTTACAGCTACAGTAATGCTTATAATCGACGAATTTCTTAATGTAGGTATAAAATATATATAATAATATATAATATGTGTTTGTATCATAAAAGTTTTGAAGTTTATTTATAGTTTATACATACGATATCAGTATTTTCGTGGCAAATGTAAAAAGTCACGTATATAATTATTAATTATATTATTGATAATAAATACTAATAATATATTATATTATATTATATTCTATACATAAATTAAGTTAATCAGAAAAATTTGTCACTTGTGTTTGTTTATTTTTTCATATAGGTACAGATGGTACAGTTAATTTTTTTTTATGTTTAATCATTTACGATTTTGGATTGCATGGTATTGTTAAAATAATACCACATTACCATACCCACATAAATATATATATACATATACGTATAGTTACACAGTGACTAATTTGCCGTAATTATTTGCGTTTATATTGTATTCAAAAAGTGTGGCAACAGGAACTATAATAAAAATTAAAATTAAAACACATCGTAGGTACTTAACAAAAACCCGGAAAATCCTAATGCGTTAATGCAAATACATTCATCGATAATTAGGATAAAACACAGCATAAAATTATGTATACATGGTAATTTATTAGAATTAATTCACTTAACAGTAAATACTTTTTAAGTTAAGATAATTAGATTATACTAGGAACTTACATAAGTAGTTATAACTAATTAACTATTTATTCGAAATTCAATTTTTATGTATCAAATTTCGCAGAAAAATGTCTTAGGAAAATAAATTTTAATATTTACCTATATGTTAATTCAAAATGGTAAATAATTAAAAATGATAACGATAAAAATAATAAAAACATACATTTTTCAAAAATATTTTGTAATAAATTTAAATTATGTAAAAAATATTTTTTTAAATGTTAATACTTTTCACGATATAAATGTTTACAGTTATAAGAATCACCAAGTAAAGCGTATTATACTGTATTTAGCATATTATATTATACACCATTACTAAAGCCATTATGTCTGTACGATTATAAGAATAGATGGAAATATAGGTGAATATTATAATCATTATTATAATTTTCTAGATTCTAATAAAGTCTATTGTTTAGATTTTTAGAATTTCGTTGTATTTTTTATATTTGTATTATTGCTTCAGCCCTATTATCATTATATAATTATGACTAAATAGATCATGCGTAAGAATTTTCTCGGTACACGTTAACTAAAAATTTAAAAATTATAAACTTTAGTACTATGTATATCCTATAGTATATCCATATCCCAATTAAGATTTAAACGACAAAAAAATAAAAATTTAAGTAACTATAAACGCACTAGATAGCTATATTGCGTGTGTGTAACATAATATTAATTTTAAAACACGCTATTCCACTTTCAAAGAAAAACCTACTGTAGTGAAAAGTTTAAGACCTATATTGTTTCACAAGTCAACTTGTTTATCTGCAATTGCATATGGCGTCATAAATATCTTGAAAATTATTGGCTTGACGACAACTGTTTTTATTAATATATAATATGTATGTATGATGAGTGTTATTTAAATGGGTAGGTAATTAGTTAAAATTTAAAAAATGTTAATTAAACAAATTGAAATTTTTTTTATTTATGAAGTAATCACTTATTCGACAACGTTAAGGAACACGATGTGTGCGTCATTATACATTGAAAATCCAATGAATTATTGTTATAATTCCATTAACCATAAAAGTTATGTAGATTGTCTGTCTAAATCGCAAAGGTCGTAACTCCATTCTTTTTTTATTTTAATATTTTTAGTGATTAAAATGAAAAAAACACATAGTATGATAAAATGATGTACCAATTTTATGATTTTATCCTCCATTAAATTAAGTAATATAATTTATAATATGACTGCACCAAAAGTCATATCTACGTTACAATATTTATATTTTTTAATGTTTTTGATCAAATTATATTTTTATAATAGTTTTATATTGTTAATGTGTATAGTACTATAGTGTATTTTAAAAATTATACACAACGTAATACTTTATATACAAGACACAGTTATAAAACAGTTCATGTTAAGAGGACGCCATAATCGCATGTGTTGTCTTTGTCTTAATAACGTACATTATAACAAATTTTCGTTCGGCAGTTATAAACAACTCATTCTAAAATAACAATATCATTGAAAACATATGCCATTGTCTAGATAATATTCTTACCTTTACATTTTATAATAAGTAAATTTACTCCAATATTAAAGCTAACATCACAAAATGTATTCTGCTGAACAAAAATTAGTTATGATGTACGTTAGTAAGACAGAGACAACACATGCGGGTATGGCGTCCTCTTAATGTTTGTTCTAAAAACAAATTTTTGTTTTTCAAACAGAGCCAAAATTATAAGAATACTCTAATACCTTCTTATCGCCTTTGTCACCATAATACTTTAATAATTAAATCTAAATAATTATCTGACTAAACTGTAACTAGTAATTAGTATAGGTACCTGATATTAGATATGAGGTTTTCTAAAAAAGAAAAAAAACGATTTTACGTTAAAAAAATAAATACACCACATTATATGTGTATGTATATATATATATAGAGAGAGAGAGAGAGAGAAATAAGAAACTTAAAAAACGTCACAATACTATTCAAAAAAATATCACATAATATTATGAAGAAACCCATATTTAAAAAAAATAACATAAAATTCAGATTAACTAAGAAGTTACAAAACGAATTATTTAACAATAATATAACCACCCTATATAATTCTTTGTACAATTTAATTCCTACATTAATAATGATTAATGACCAATTATAAATGAACACACACACACACACAACATTATACATCTGGCATATGTGTGTATTCGTCCTGCAGGATGAATTAGATAATTAACAGCGCGTATGACGGCGTTCTCCGAAGATTTTTTTTTTGTTTCAACAACAACTGTATATTATTACATGTTTATATATAATATTTTATTACTACTATCATATGAACGTATACTCAAAACAATATTTTTATAATTTTTTTCATTGTCATTTTTTAAGTTTTTATTTTTTAAATAAAAACATACATTTTTAGTTAAATATTCCAAAGCAGAAGCTTTTGGACTGCTTCAATACATAAGAATTGAATTTTAAACGAAATCAATTAGTAAAATTATTTAGATAAGTATCTAATACTTATATTAAAATTTTTTAAATTTTGATGAGCAAAGTGGTGGACCAACATTTTGCACTCAGAAATACCTACTATTCTACTCTGCTTATCTATAAGCTTTAAATTTAAATACCTATACGCTATAGCTAATTAATTACACTTTCGAAATTTGATATTTATGTATAGAAATTATACTCCAAACATTAGATTATCTTATAATAAATATTATAATTTTGAATATGAAATTAAAAACTAACGTTGTCTTTCAAAAAATTAACAATGATAACGATATGGCAAATTATAAACATTTGTTTTTCAAATTATGTAAAAAATGTTTTCAAAAAAGTTTAAACTGTTTAAATCAATAAGTGTAGATATTTAAATGAATCAATAGTTGTACACTAATACTCTGTATATAATGTATAGTACTATAGTTAAAGTACTGTAACTTATATAATACTCATTATATAGGTATATAATCGATTAATGATATAATTATAATATTTAGGCAATTAGATCACGCTATTTGATTTGAATGCGTAATACGAACATAGTTACGCATAAATATTCCAATTAATCAAACTAAATACATATAGGTACATAACTTCTCAATAGTTTATGTAAATATATACTAATTTTATTCCCACTTCATCAGAAAAATGTACATGAAGTACTCATTTTTTATAAAAAGTTTCACATTTCTGAGTATGCTATGTTTCACGCGCGTTTAATTATGATAATGCAAAGTTATTGATACTTTTTTAATAACTCACTAGTGAAAAATTGTAATCGATGCACTGTTATTGTAGGGATGACCCGTACACCCACACAGCTGTACATAATAATCAAATAAGACGAAGAAACGGAAACATTTTCTCGACTTTAAGACATGCGAAGGTAATTAAAGAAATGTTTACCACTCGAACACTATAATATACTTTGTGAATGACACAATATTCTATATTTAGTGAAAATTGCATGTAAAAATGTTGTAATCATTGGCTTTAATCTAGAGAGAGCTGTACCCCGTGTGTTTATGTATTTACGCTTATAATGTCTATACGTATGTATAGGTATATAAACGGCTCTACAGTCGAAACTTTCAAATATTTATTTACAGTAATTTGTGAAAAAAAAAATAAATGACGAAACAATTTTAATATCACACATATATAATTATTGAATTATTTGTAGACATTTATCAAAATGTATGATTATATTCATAAACCTTACACTGTAATCAAACTGATACATAAAATTAACCTTATAAACCCTATACATAGAGTCCTTAAATTATAAAAGGGGTAAAATTACAAATAAAAACGGAAAATAATGTAAGATCAACAATAAAAATCCAATGTTTTATGTTTAGCACATAATAATAAAAAAACAATTTGTTGTCCTTGGAACTCTCGAACCGAACTTGCAATATATTTATACGCGTGTTTCCCTGTAGGCTACAATAATAATCTTAACTAACTTACTTGGAATTGTAGCAATTTTTTTTATGCATAAACACCTTATTGCAAAACTTCTGATGATTGTTATTATACAATATTAAAACATTTAACATTGAGTATTGATTGACAAAGTAGTCATACATTAATATTTTTGAATCAGTTACAAAAAAATATTTATTATAATTTATCATATTACATAAATGTAATTATGTTGTGAATCTAATATTTTCTATATATTATATTATATGATATGATAAACGCATTAAATCCAACACAATATTATATGTTATTCATGAATTGAATTTTCTAACATTTGATTCAACAATTTATTAAACATTTGTGTCATGTGTTTTCAAAAGAAATTTTAACTCTCTCGCTCTTTATTTCACAATAAAAAATAAATAAATAAAGTATCTGAATAGTTAATCAAGGATTAATATTATTGAAGAAATCTCCTCGGTTTCGATATTCAATGTTCATTTCTGATTGCTTATTTAATAATTGAAGATTAAAAATATAAAATTAACTAATCGTAACTAAAATGTGATCTTTATTACACAGGTACTGTATAAAATCAAACCGTTATAAATTTAGTGAAATTTACTATATATATTATATATTTATATATTGTTATACAAGAATACGGAAATAAGGAAATAAGTAGATACTAATGGAAGTATATTATGACATACTACATACACATTGAATGACGTAACCTTGTATATTTATATAGTAATTATTTATTATAATCTATATCTATAATAGTATATTATTTTAGAAAACTAATGAATTGAAATCATATATTTTAGTAATTTTCACTCGATAAAAATTGCATCATACTGGTTTACAATAAAAATGTAAAACTGTATTTACTATGATTTTTATATAGCCGGCTTCAAACGTTTAATAATTATGAATCATAATATATTTTTATAAATTTATTATGCATAGTTACAAATAAAATAGCAATTGTTAAATATTATATGTGTTTGTAATACAATATATATATATAATTGTTACCTATATAAGTATAACATTATATATCAATTATTGAAATTTTAAAACAATGGTTTTAATTTAAAAAGTGTAATTAAATGTTACAAATGTAAAGACTGTAATTAATAAATTCACACAATGAAATATCCCCAACCACAAAATTGAAAATATATATAATAATTAAATTCTAATCGAAGTTTGTGTTGCAAAAATAATTACAGCTATTTTACCGAATTGATTTATAATACTTGTAAATCCGTTTTATATATTCTATAGTACTCTGTACGAGTATTTATACCGTATGTGGGTACGCTGTGCATGTAATCTACATACCTAATGCATCGTATCTACACAACCATAAGCATAACGATTTTTTGAGAGTCAGAAATATTATATCCGTTCTAACAGTTGAATTATATATTTACACTAAACGAAAATGTTAACGGTTTTGCACGGTCTGTGCAACAAACATATATAATTATAATTTATCATACGAGTTTGAAACGACACGTTTGCATTGGCATTCGACTTGTTTAAATAAAAAGGGTTAGAACATATTTTCGTACCTATACATAAATATGTTATTGTTATTTATTTTATTATTTTAAGAATTGTATACAACTTAACTGAACTATGTATCTATAGAGACTATTTATAGAATAATATAATATACACATTATTCATTATTGAAACAGTTACATGAAAAGTTATTCAACATTTTGAAATCAGTAGGTATTTATTTTTGTGTAAGTCGTGGTAAACTAAATTATTTTATTTTTTGCTTAACTGCAATCTTATTAATAATATAGTATAAAAAACTAAGATAATAATGACACGCGCTGAGCTATCATATGCATATAAAATGTATACCTAACTAGAATCGTGCGAATATATCTGATTACATTTATAATAATTTCGATATAGATCAATTAGATGTGTTTTTAAGTTCGTAACATCACAAAAAAAACAATATCAGATTATAGGTTAGTAGGTTATTATTTAATACTTATATATTTATATAGTTATATATTTTTTTATATTTTAATTAATTTTAAAATCAATAGATTACTGAGTCTCGCTGAGAAAAACTCGCGTAGAGGCCCAGCATGGCCCTTAGTTTACAATATTTTAAATTAAAATTCATATGTGTATTTGAGTTTAAAACAAATATACATTTCTTACTTGTTGATAACTCTCTTATAAGTATAAGCTTAAATATTGAATAATAATATCAATCAAATTTTAATTTAAAATCATAACTACGTGATATATACTAGATAATTAATTAAAATTTAAATAAAATAAAAGGTACCTTTTGTGACATTTGCTTCGTAATTGAATTTTTTACAGTCTAACAATTATATTGTTCAAAATATTATTATTAAAACAGCACAATTTAGACCACAAAAATATAAGATATATTAGCTCTTATGATTGTGTTTTATTTTTGCTTTCTTTATTGGTTTATTGAATTAATGGTCCATTGATTATAATAATCGAATGATTGAAATTAAAATGTAAAATATCTTATCCGTTTTTACGTTATAGCTCACCTAGCTCATTCATTTGTATTACAATACTATGTTACCAATATTGTTAAAATATATATTAGGAAACAGTTAGTTTTTTAACCTTCGGGTACTTTGTTTAGACATTATAAATGTATAAATCGTAGAAGAAAGAACTTAATCTAACAAGAAGTGTTCATATCAGCTAATTGTCGTTAGATTATTTTATGCACGTGACTAGTATTTTTCAATTATTTTGTTAAGGATTATCGCTTGAAGTCGCAACATTTTTAATGAAAATCGTATCTTTAAAAATATACCTACTATAATTATGATTAATATTTAGTGGTAAGCAAATGAGAAATCCATAATAAATTTAAATAACCTAATATATTTTAAGGTAATTTATTAAAAATAAAATATAAGTAATATGACATAAATAATATTATAGTTCTATTTAAAAAAGTGAGTTGATAATTTTCTATCAATGATAACAAATTACATTCAATTAATTTTTAAGTTTTTTCTCTTTAATTCAATTTAAAAAAAAGTACAATATGGTGGTTGGTATCTTTTATTATAAAGCACCGGTAATATATCATATAAATTATTATACATTTGTATTTCCTAAATTAAAATTTAATATTGAATCGGAACAATAACCAATGTATATTACATAATATATTACAGATATTTTAACTTAAGAGGACGCTACCTAAACCACAAATATTATGACTATAATAATTAATTTTTTTTTTATTATTATTTTTAAAATTAGAGTGAATTGACTCTTTATAAAATTTAAAAGTAAAATTATTATTTAGAGCATCTTTGAGACTTTTATTGATATTTTAATTACGAAACAAGTTATAAGCATTTTAAGACAGAAGGTACATCTTTTTATGCATTTTTAAATTATTATAATTAGCTTCGAAATTAAAATATTATAATAAAAGCTTTTAAGATACACTATTCAATAATCTTTTTTTTATTCTGTGATAAGTCAATTCACTTTAATTTTAAAAATAACAAAGTAAAATCGATTATTGTGAACATTGAGCGTAATAAGTTGTATTATGTTTTAAGATGGAGACAACATGCGGGTGTGGCGCCCTATAAATAATTACACTATTAATTCATTAAAGATAAAATAATACTTATACTTTAATATACTTAATATTCTACTTCAAAACGTGAGTAGATAATTTTTCCCGTCTATATAATCTATAAAAAGTATTATAAAATAGGAGATCAAACTAAATTATATACTATTAAATATTATATTTTAATACATTATAATACATAATTAGGTACATCAATGAAAATGTCCTTAAATTTAACATTTATAAATATATTTGCTCTAATTAAAATTGTTATAAGTCTGTCAATTTTATTTACTATAGAAAGTCGAAGTTTATTTCAATGCAGTGCTTAGAAATAAAACGTAGATATTATATTTTCGAAAATACAAAAATAAGTAATAATAATATATAAAACTAAAACATATCGACCTCGTTAAGGTCATAGACACCACTTGGAACAAGAAACTCATCAAGGTCCTCTAGTTTGTTACCTGCGTATGTATATTCTGTTTTAATGTATGTGAAAAATTTCCTGTTGATATATATGTAGGTGACTTATTATATATCTTAAATACACGCAAAATTTAATAAAAAACTACAGTATTTACCTCCTACCATTAATTATTAATATAAGATGCGTTAAAAATACATAAATATTAAAATATTATTATAATTGGTGATAGCCATAGATCATGATACAGTATATAATACAAATAATTGAATCTGAAGCATACAAAAATCTAAATATTATTTAAGTTATTTTTTTTTTATTTAATAAAACCATATAGGTTTAGATGATCATTGAGTAGACTTATAATATCGTTATCATATTATAATAAGAACATTTGTAGTATACAAACTTTAATTGTAAATTTTAACAAAAACTTCTATAACTAAAATCTTTTTGTCAGTCTTTTAATATATTACTATATTAGAACCGCTATTAATTTACAGTTTTAATTAAAAACATATAGGTGGAGGGGATAGCAACTTAACGTATACGATATAATGAAAGCCAGTTCAATATACCAGATACGCACTAAATACTTAAATATTCACCCAGTCTAGCTATATTAACGTTCCAATTTTGTTGAACTAATTTAAATACATTTGATTTAACAGATTACTATTGTTACACAGTTGTAGCACAAGATTATTGTATGTTAAAATATAAAATATGTAATTGGAAATGTACTATACTATGTAATATGTTCTGGTATTATAAATAATAAACATGTATAATTAAACAATTGTAAGACTATTATAAAAGTTAGAAAAAAAAATTAGTTTTTTAAAACTATTACTGACTAATTATATGTGATACTGAAAAGTGTAAATTTATATTTTCTGAACTATGAATAATCATTTATTGTCGATATTAATTTTTAAAACTATATTGAATCATTGTTACAATTTTTTTGTATACATCTAACTATTGTAACAAAGCGCTGATTCTGTATAATATTCTGTAATATATAAATACAATTTTTTTTATTTTTTTTTAAGGAGTCATCCAAATATCTTACCAAAGACGGCTAATTCTAGTGATCTAAGCGTATAACAGTTGCCGGTCCCGATCGTCGTTTCTTATTTCGATGGGTTGAGACGAACACTCACGAGTTTCCAGAGCCTGAAAACCTATCTATAATAGTTGGTTCAAAGGCCGAAGGAGACATATATTGGAGATTTTTTGAAGAAAGAAAATTGACTTATTCTTGTCAAATCGCAAGGTTTGAACTTAAGCCAAATTTTGAAAAAAATAAAATTTGGCAACTGAATATAATTTTATTACTCGAAGAAATAGACTTTTCTTTCTATCATAGATACAGAAATGTTGAAAGTAGTAGGAGCATCATGGGCTCAGACACAACTATCATGGTGTTTGATTATTGCAATCACTTTATTGGGTTTGTTAGCATTTTATTTCGGAGGAACGATCAGGTAAAATTTTGATGTTTATCAACTGTTTCATAACTATCTGACTATTATTGCGCGTTTGTTCAGAAATGAGTATGATGGTAAATATGCTGCAACAGCGTTTTGGAGCAAAGAATTTGGAATGAGAATTGATTTCTGTGGCCAAAATAACGACCCGCTTAAAGTAAGAAAAGGAGTGGCAAGAGCTTATTATAGACCAGATTTATCTGAAAACGGGTAACAACAAATTTCACGTCCGTAATTATCAATAACTCGGTAATATATATAAATGTATGTATTTTATATAATTAAATTTAGATGGGCAGTTTTAGAAATTGAGACTCAGGCGGAATATCCGGATTACGTACAAGCCAAGGCTGCTGGATATTTGGAAGGAAGTTTGACGTGGCGGATGATTTATTGGCACTGGAAGAATACAGTGGAAAACACGTGTATCGGGAGAAAGGCCTTCTGTGATCGGCTAAGAAAGTATTTAGAAGAAAATGCTGACGAAATCAAACAAACGGCAAAACGACGAGGCGAATCAGACCCATTTTGGCACCAAGTAATGAAAAAATATATTTAAAACTGTTTCGAAAAAAATATTTTAAACCTTATTTACGCCTAGGTAAATATGTTTTACACGCAGTTAAAAGCATTGGAGGATGGTTGGAGATTTGGCGTAAAAAGAAGCAGACAAGATATTGACATACCATCTGTAGACTTCTTGTAAGTCAATTTTATTTTTACCATTTGCAACTGAGATATTTTACTTATAATATCATAATTCATATTTATTATTTGTTTACAAATACAACTTGATAGGTATGCATTGTATATTAAATATTTCATTCATGGGTATTATTATTATTAATATAATAATATTTTAATGAGCTAAATCCTTATAAATCATTATTGATATCATATTATCATATAAATTCAGCTATAATTTCATTTTTAGCTTTACTATTCGAAATCATTCAACTTAATATACCAATTTAATAAATCACAATGAGTTACAGTTTGACTTTGACATATTTATCAAATAAATTATTGTCGAATGTAATATTGTATTCAAGACATTGATACAAATTATAATTGCACATGAAAAATATAACCGATTGTTTTCTCAGATGGATGAACATTATGCCGGATTTAAAAAATTTCGAACAAAAATTTAACGCATCAAAAGATTTTAATCCAGATAAGCCACCGTTATCTGCTACACTAGTAAAAATTATCGGCACTAACCCAATTGACTTTGTATTAGCTCAATCTGCTTCTGGATAGTAAGTACACGTAATACCCATTTATATATTTCAATGATTTCATAGGTAATTATTAAAAAAAAAATTAAAACATTAATCTTTGCAGTTATGTGTCAATGTTGCGCATACAAAAACGGTACAACTTTGGTTTCCATGAAACGGAAAGCGACGATAGCGCACTCGTTAATGGAAAGATAATCGAGTTCACGTCATACCCTGGATCAGTTTATTCTCAAGACGACTTCTATAAGGTCACCAAGAAAGGTTCTAAGATGGAAACTACTGTTGTCGGGACAGAATTACAAAATAACAACAGACAACTCTGGGAAAAAATTATGAAAAAAGATCAAGTATTTAAATATTCACAGTGGTTAAAAATACAATATTAAGTTTTGAATATAAAATTGAAAATTAAACAGGTCTTATTAGGTGCTAGAATCATGGCAGCCAATCGTTTAGCAAGTAATAGTAAAAAATGGTACGAGGTGTTTTCGAGAAACAATAGCGGTACTGGGAATAAACAATGGCTGATCATCAGCACAAATAGTTCATCAATTGCTTTTGGAGTCGTCGAACAAATGCCCGGCATTGTTAACTACGAAGAACTATCTAAAAAACTTTTGTCCACCGGTTATTGGATCAGCAATAGTAGTCCAAGTCTCAAGGTCAGTTGTTTAAAAATCATCCTCATATAATAGGTCGTACACTATGGACTATGGTGAATGTCTTTTCTAGGTTTCACGTTAGCGCGATCGGTCTAAAATGTACACTACCCCTTCGGCATACACACTTCTAAAGAAGATTTGGCACGAATACACGCACATTTAGACATCAAGACGAATGCGCAATACCCAAAGCCATAAAAAAGACCCCAAATATTACATCTGCAGATCAAACATTTCGCAATAGTCACTACGACACCACATACGCTAATAATATATATATAGGTGGCTAGGTAAATTAATAAAATTAGGATAATATTACGGCTAATTTTCGCTTTGTAGAGATCATTTATACACAATTGTCGACAAATATCATTAAACAATTGTTTTAAAAATATTTAATTTTCCTTACAAAAATACATACAATGATAATTTGTATACAGTGTAGATATATCTAAATTAAGACACTTATTATTTCATAAAGTATTAATGGTTTTGAAAATATTTTCTCTGCATTATTTTATATCATTAAAACAATAGTTTTGTACTGTTTTTAGTAAAAACATGCATCATTAATTTCTTATTCCAAAGCAGAATATTTTTTTGAATATTTCGATACATAAAAATCGAATATTGGACGAGTATTTCCTAAATTATTAGTATTAAATGTTTAAATTGAGTATACGGAGTGCGGAGTGATACAGAGGCACACGGAAAATATTAGTCTTAACTCCGTTCGTATAAAGTTTAAACTCTAAATTTTAATACACAGATAAATAACAATATAACTAATAAGTAATAAGCCACTTATCTGAAATTAGATTTTTATAGATAAAAATAGTTCCAAATGCTCCGGAAATAAAATTTAAAATGTATATGATTGTCTTTCAACAGAGTGAAAACTTAAAAAATAATAACGATAAAAAATATAATTTTTTTTTTGAAAAATATTTTATAACAACTAACAAATATTTTAAAGAAAATATTACAAAATCTTTGGTGCGTTTTTTTAAATAATGAGTGTCACATTATACATAGATCACTTCACATTATAATGTACTATAATATACGTACTATGATTTAAATATCTTTAAAAACTACTGAATAATTTGAAAAATGCATCCTATACTTATTGCTGTCAACATTCCGATGTCTATCTATATTAAATGTCTTTTATCGAAATATCGATTAAAAAGTTTTGAGACGTCAAACGTTTAAAAGTACTTCTACTACACAATATATTTTCAATATTGCTAAACTCCTGAGACTCGTTGGAAAATAAAAATATGAGTCTTCTGCACGCCTATACGGCACGTTGTATAAATGCTTTGCGCGAAAAATGTTTTTATTTAAAAAAATCTTCCGTTGTGCGGTTTGCAGGAAACAGTTTACATGTCGGGCGCCGACGGACGGGATGCCGATCACCCGGTGGCAAGCATACTGCGAAACGGACAGCGGAACGTCACTGACATCGGGACGCTGGTGGACCTGATGCGTGGCACCGAGATGTCGCTGATCGGCCGGACCGACCTGCTGGGCGTCAAGACCAACGCCATGTTCCGGCGGTTCGCCAACCAGTCGTTTGTGGAACAACTGACCGCGGCCAACCGGCTCCAGTCGGCCGACGCCACGGCACCGCTGAAAGACGACCGGACCACGATAGTCACGAACCGGCTACCGTCGTCCGCCGTGTCCGACGACAAGTCCGATGCGGACAAGTGCTTTACGGGAATGGTGGACCTGAAGGTCACGTCCGCTTACATGAACGGCTACTTCGCGGCCTCCGGGCCGCCGTTCACCGTGGACCGCGCTGAGGTCGAACCGTTTCGGTGGTCCGAGAGCCCGATTAGGCACTTACCACACTACGGGCACCCAGACGTCTGGGACTACGACGTGGAGGGCGTCAGTTGGGTTTGGATCTGATGACTGCGCGGACGTCTTGCACACACCTACTAATTACCTACTATACACGCGTATATCGCAATACTATGTATACATGATATTATATTATATATCATACACTACATTACTACCCGTGTGTGTAATGTGCACTACAATATTGTACGGTGTATACATAAAACATCGGACACGACCTTAGAGACGAAGATAATATTATTGTTTACACAAGGCGTATACTCATGTACCTACAGACAGATTTTGCAGTGCAGACGACTCACCAGTGTATATTATTATTATGCGTATCACCCATAAAAAAAAATGCATTATACCTACACAAACTCGTATCCTCGTTTTGTCCGAAAAGTGTCCTATACTCCAATACCTAACTGTATACCCACTATACATATATTATGTATATTAATATGTGATATCTATACCTACTTTATACTCTATACATAGACGACAATAATATAATAATGTATACACACTATAAGGCAGAATATTAGTGAAATAAAATTATCATCACTCGTACCTATATACCTATTATATAATACATTGTGTACCAAATATAGTGTGGCGGCTAAATAACAACTTATTCGCCGTTGAAGTATTTTATCATTATTGCACGATTTTATTTGATATACTATACCTATATATATATATATTATAAACTCGTCTTCCAAAATCATTACAATTATTACCTTTTTTTTGTAGTACCTTTATAGACTATTTTTTTAATTCCTATATTTCTCAATAAACTTATATTATGTATTTTTATTTCAAATTTACGATGCAAATATTCTTATTTTGTAACATTCAATGTGATGTAATTTTTAATAAAAATTTATTTTAAATCGAATTTAACAATGTTTGATTTGTTATTTTAAACCATCTTAATAGTCTGAGAAACATAAATAAACACATCAGTATTTTTATTATATAAGTTAAAGATGGTCAACGATTATTCAATATATCAATATAAATTGTAAAAGACAATAATAGTAATATTTATGACATAAATTGCAATATAGCTACAAGACTATTGATTTAAATCGACCTCATTGTTTAATTACGCAATTTGGTAAAAAAAATTAAATCTCAGTAGGTATATAATTAATATTTTTGTTACATATTTATTGTCATGATCGTATCAGCATCCAAACCATTCAACAATAACGCTATTTCAATTTTATAAATATCGAATATAAAAATTTAATAGAAAAATAACTTCCTATGCAGATAAATGGAATATTTGTTAATATTTTTATTAAGAACTATATCTATATAAATAAAGGTAAATAATATGTTGACTGAAAAAAATTCCTTATATTCCATCATACACTGTTTGCACAAACGACAGCGACTGCTATTATTAAATTATTCTAAATATAAATTAAAACAAAACCAGAGATCTTGTTTCTATTGCATAGATTATTAAATTCATTAACTCAATATGGGTACAACGGTACACAAAAAAACGATTCTAAGCAAAGAAAACAGACAATTTGAACTAAAACGAGTATCAAATAAAATTCTCCACATGTTTTTTTATTGCTGTTATAACCACTTTTTTGGAATATTATATTGTGTTATCAAACCTTAAATGTTTAAATTGAAAATGTTAATTTTAATAAACAATATCAATTTTTCAAGATGTTTAGTATTATAGCATAAAATAATTTGCTACTACATTATCTCTAACGAAATATTAACAATAAAATGTTTTTTTTTAATGCTTTTATGTTGTTACCGTTTTCTAAAACTAATACCCGATTTCTGCCTTGAAATGCACCCAGGGCACTACGAAAAAGATCTGGACACGCTTATAGACACTGAGTACTACAACCAGCCTTGACGCTACTAACTAGGAAAATATCAGGCACTCCAGTATCACATTTAATGAAGGAGGTTCTAATTTAAGTTTTTACGCTTATTTTTGTGAAAAAAATTCAGGATTGATAACGTGATAAACTGTGGATAAATAAAAGATTGTAACATATTTCATATGAAATAAAAATTAATTTAAATTCAAATTAGAAAAAATATTGTATCAAATGTATGCACTCAAAAATTAAAAATATGCAAAAAAAATTGTATTGTGTTAAAAAACCACACATTAAAAAAAAAATTAAAAAATATATTAATTGAAAAAAAATACAATTTAAAAATCAATATTTAAAATGTGTATTTACATAAAAATGTATATTAATTACTGAATGCGTACTAACATGATATAACAAAATGTGCTTTAAAATTATCAAATTGAAAACTTCTACAATTGTCACGTAATATACTCGTAATAGTCGTAATAGCATCACCTTGTACTTCGAAAAATTTCTTTCCACGTCTCCTGATACAATGGATACGTATTTGAAACACTAAAAATCTACAAGGTTTTAATGGTTGTTACTTATTTTTCCATTTATAATTACAGACATTTTTTTTTATTAGATAATCCGGGAGTTTTTGATAAAACTTCCGATAGTTTAACTTAAACAAATTTAATACCTTACCCTCCTTCATTAAATTTATTTTTAACATTTTAAACCAGTTTTAAACTTTTTCCAAAATTAACATACAATTATTCTAGACATGTGATGGTGTCTATTATTCATTAGATTTGATTGAATCACCGAATTATTCAACGGTATTATATTTGTCAGAAATTGGCATGTACAAATATATCAAACTTTGAGTAAAATTTAAAATATTTTACTTAGTATTTATAAAATATCACATTTTATGTAATTCTCCAAAAATATGCAATTATTATTCATTTTGATGCAAATATGCAAAATATACAAAAAAAATTAATAGCAGAATCTCCGTATTTCGTAACATCGAAATATTTAATCAGAATTATTACAACTCAAATGTAGAAGAAAATGCATTTTCCCTAATTATGAGCATTCTTAAATATTAACATTGTACTAATCATAACTCAATTGAAAATTAAAATACAGTAAAAACTAATGAGAGAACACTGAAAATAATGTCATTCTTACCTTGGGGTTGATTATATCAATTATCTATATCATTTTACTTAACCTAATTGGAATTGCTGAACGCATATCTTAGTATGGTATGCGTATGCATTAGTAAAACAGAGTGACACAACAGCAGCGATGTCCTCTTGAGAAGTCCAGGTTAAGCTAAGGTTGAACGTAGTATTAATAGTATTATTTAATCATATTTTGTAAGTAATTTTTTAAACTAGTAAAGAGAGATAAGAGAGAACTTATTAAAGATCTAAATTCATCAAGGTGGTAGGCAGGTATTTGATAATAAAAACTGTTATTATTATTTATAAGCATAAAGTTTTGATTAGGTGAATGGTGTTTAACAAATGTATTAATATATTAAATTTATTTAAATTTTAATTTTTTCCTAGAGAATTAGTGTCTTTGTAACGCTATTTATATAGTTTGCCATACATAATCTATGGGCTATGCTAAAAAAAGTTGGTTTCAATGGATTTAAAAATAAAAAATATAATACTACCATAGTGTCATACATTTTACATCATTCTAATCATAACCACATACCAGATTATAGTAATAACCACATACTTAAAACTCCAATTCAGCATTGAAAAAATTCGATAACGGTTAACGTTTTAGAATACAAACAAACGCTAAAATTTGAAACGTTTCTTGAGTTGAAATTCGTTAGCGATAAATGCGGTTTATTAACTAACCACAGTATAAGACATATAGACCATTTGTCCTCCGTGATTATAAGCGACGAAGTAAAATAACTAAACTTCAATCACTGAACTAAATACTTAAAAACTAAATATTTAGTTCAGTGACTGCAATTTAGGTTACGGTCTTAGAAAATCTTTTAAGACCATAATTTAGGTTATTGAAACCAAACGCTGGATTAATGGGTTTACTATGTTTGCAAAATTTACTTTTCCGTTTAGCAAACAGACAGCTCGCATTTCTCTGTCATTCCCTCATTCTTAGTTTGCTAAATTCGTCAATCATGTTCAAAAGTTAAACTCGACCAGTGACGTAAAAGGAATTAATTTCAGGGAGGGGTGAACCCCTGCCCTCCACCATATTGAAGTCCACTGAACTCGGCCCAATTCACAGTATATTGTATATCATAATACATAAATGACACCAATACACCATGATTACAACGATTAAGGACCATTCAGAACACGACCATGTAACCTCCTTTCTTATTAAATATATTATATCATAATATATATTTTACACATACATACTATAATTATTAATTAATGATAAAACCCCTTGTTGGAGTGAATGCACTGTATAATACTATAATAGCAAATCCTCATCCACATTTCGGTTGCGTCCCTTTATTTTATTTCGATCCCCAATGTTATGTTACCCCTATGATCATACTATTCATACTGTAAATGAAAAGAATTGGTGCAGAGGCCGAGGCCGAAGTCTATGTTTGTGTATAGCAGCTGCCATACATATAAAAATTTTCAGTGGGGGTCTTTAGAAGAATTATGAAAATTAATATGAAGCTCATTGAGTATTTGTTATTAAATATTAAAATATCGGACGAATTGTAATCTCCGCTAGTTTTATTTTTTTACCTGTTAGGAGCTTATGGAAACTCCGCTAATGTTAAACTTTCCCACATTAAATACATTGACGACAAATTGGTGGCATACGTAAAAATTGCTAAAGTTGATGTTAATTTAATGCATCATTTAATTTAAAAATAATTTTATCTTCTTATATCGAAGTTGTATCTTAAGAGTAATACACGTTCTTACTACCTTAACCTTATAGACAATTATATGACAAATGGCGCAGATTTTACCTGTCACCCCTCATTTGTAAACTGATCAAAGTGCAAATTCATACCAAACTACCAAACTAAAAACGATTATAAATCCTTTAAATCATCTAAAAATTAATTTCACAAGTCATGCAAATATACATATTTTTTTTTTAAAGTTTATATCGAATTTCAAATCAAAACTTATGCTAAACTTAACAGTATGATAGTATATACATTATATACATGTACCAAATAAATTTTAAAAAAATGAGTGTTAGAAAATGGTATAGTAAATTATAATAATGAATAGGTATATTATATTAGACTTAGAATATTCTGAATAACTACAAATTGTATCACATTATTACGATTATTTAACATAATACATATTACAATATTTGAATAATAATTTATTCAGACAACCATTATTTTTATTTTTAAGTTTTATAGGTATACTTAAATTTAATGTTTTAAATATATTAGGCGTTATCTTTTTTTTCAATGTCGACGATTAATATTATAAAAATTATGATTTGTTTTTAAATAATAATATATTATTAAGTATTAATTTTATACTGTTAACTGATTTTCTATTCTGACAGAGTTTACACTAAAAAAAGGTATTTGTGACCGAGTTAACATGCATCTTAAAATTTAAATATTAATGTTTTTGTTGAACATTAAACATGAATAGTTCATAATAATACAAATACAATTATTAGTAAGAATAGTGTAACTAACAGCACAAAAATCTGTATGTTAATTACTCAGCAATCAGTCATTAGATATTGATGTCTGAAACGGAGCAATTTCTTTATTTTTGTAGAGTGTGTTGTCTACTTATCTCATATCTATGTACTTTTGGGCACATTTATTTTTAATAATATCAAAATACTATATTAGCAATATGAATTATTGTTGCAAGTAATGAAATATCATTTTATGTTTATGTTAATTACATATATTTTGGTTGGAAAAATGAAAAAAAGATAATCAAAAATAAAATAAAATTAGGTGGCAAATTGTTAGTGACAAGTTTCAAATTTGATTGAGTTAGAGATGGTAATAGGGGGAGAGGTGGTTACTAGAAATCCTTGCACTCATTTCATTTTATACTTTAGCACCACTGATCATACTTAATTTATAATGCTTATTTAAATGCTAATTGGCAAACAAAAATTAAAATATTACGACAGTAACTAGAATATTATTAGGCAGTTTGCTGTCCTAGCAAGCTGGATATATATATAGATAAATTTATCTTTATAAAATAATAGAAAAGTATAAAAAATTATAGAATGTAAAGTTTATGTGGTTATCAATTTCAAAGTTGGATATTTGATTCAATTTTTCTTAATTTAAAATATATATTTTGCTATACTAGTTATGGTATTGTTAACTAAAAATTTACCAGAAATAAAAATAATAATCCTAACCTAATGTTCAAAAGCATAAAATACCTAACATTTGGTTTAACCAATTATCGTAGATTCCTCTACAGTATTAGAATAAGAAATTCAATCAAAAGTAAACAATTGATTAGTCATTTTAAATGTGTTTAGAACAAAAAATGCAATTTAACAAAATCAATCTCACATAAGCAAAAGATCAGGAAATTTAATTAAAAAATAACACTGAACAGTTTTCAAAATAATTAACAATATCATGACTATGAGAGTCCTAATAAATTATGACCAATCATTAGTTTACTTCTGTTTGTCTTAAACGTTTTTGTATAAGAAAAGTATCAATTCAAATTGGTTTGTTCTCAAAATATTTATAAATACAATAAAGTAGTTAATATAAATAGTACAGCTATAATAATAATAATAAAAAAAGAATATAATCTTTTAATGTAAAAAAAAAAAAGAGAGAAGGCAACTGATCTTTAATGTTGAGTATGATACACATGGATATTTCTTACTGATTAACAGAAGTGAAAATTTATTGAGAAATGTAACTATTTTAATAGGTTAAAGAAATAAATTCTTCTTCTTCTCTTTCTGCCAACTATACTTATTCAGCTCTGGACATTGCTTTAGCTTGTGCTCGGACACGTTTGTCATATTCTACACGATTTTGGCTGTAAAAAAAAATTAATATCTACCTTTACTTCAATTTAACATTAAATTAACTTTAATATTAAAATAGATTATTTTTATTATCTATATAAAGTAATATGTGTATATGCTGTATTTGTAAGTAGCCATTTATAATATTTAAATTGTATGCATGTTTTTCAGTAAATTTTTACAGGTTGCAAGAAAGTTGAAATATATTAAAAGAAGACATACATATTATAAGTCTAATTTTAAGTTAGATGATGGTTACTTCACTCTAATTAATGCTAATAATACAAGATTGGTTATTAATTACATAATATGTTTGTATGATGGAGACAATATGTCATATGAGTATAACTTATGAACCTTAGATCACTTAAAAGAGTCTAATACTTTATAACAAATATTTGTAAAGGTTAAAAGTCTATTTAATATTTAAATGTTCTTACCAATAAATAGTGTATGCTTCTGCTTGAGCAGGATCTTTAATGTTGGGCTCATTCAAAAGGTCTTGGATTCCCAACAATATCTGCTTAATAGTAATAGCTGGACGCCAATCTTTTTCTTCGTCCAATAATGATAAGCACACAGTACCTAGTTTTTAATCATAAATAATAATTATTAATATTTATTTAACTTAAAATTTACATTATAGATATATATAAAAAAGATAGCATATACTTACCAGAGGGGTACACATTAGGATGGAATAATGGAGGTTCAAATTTGCATTTAGGTGGACTGGATGGATAATCGTCTTTGAAGATCATACGTAAAAAATACATTCCATTTTCCCAAGGAGTCTAATAAAAATGTTAACAAAAAAAATTATTTAAAATGTATCAATATTTATTAAAATAGACATCGGACATTATATTTTAATATTCTGAGCAAAGTAATGAATACATAGGATTTTAACAACTGGACCGAATACAACTTTTTTGTTTACTGAATAATTTTGGTAACACTAAATATGTTTTCATCATATGTGTGTCTATGGGCTGTGTTTGTTATGCATAAGCACGACTAAAAAAAATTTAAAAATCAAAAATACAATTTCACAAAAATATCAAGTAGGATACCTTTGTCTGAAGACACTTAATAATAGAAAAACATTCTCGGATCTTAAACTTTGAGGAAGGTTTGGTAACAAACTGGATTTACTTAGAACTTTACAAAAAATAGAAATTACATAGAACTTTTCAAGATAATCAAAATAAAGAAAAATATTATAAAAAAACTGATATTTTTCAAACAAGAGCAGTTTTCAACAAAATCAATTGTTTTATTATAATTAATTGTACGCTTGAAAAAAAGATAATATGTTTTTAAGCTATATAATGCACTATCTTTAGTATTAAATAAAATAGTTAGGAAATATACTCTGTCTCAAAGTAGAATACACCAGACACCGACCAATTTGTCCAGCGGTGTTCATCTCCCACATAACATCATACTCGTCATAGGTAGTAACCGATGGAAGAGGAAAAAGTTTGCAACACAGATAGTATTCTACTTTAAGACAGCGTACAGATACATGCTCAGATCTAAAACGTAATTTTAATACAGTAAAAATGTCTTTAGTATCTTGCTATTCTATCAGTCATAAGTAAGTAACAAATCAATTATATTAATACTTACACTTTTTCTACCAGGTATATAGCATTCCCAAACCATGAGATTCAATGAACCGTCTGGATTTTTGCCTGGTTTAGCAACAAAACCCTTAGAAAAAAAAGTTTCAAATTATTAAATATAGTTTTTTTTTAATGTATTATAATAGTATTATGTTTAATACTATATAGTACTTACAAATGGATGATCTTTTCTCCATCCCTTACGTTCTTCAGATAAACGAGTTAATGCAATACCGGACATTTTTCTGTAAACAATAAAACCAAAATATAATTTAAATACACATATTTAAAAATGTATTACAATTTCATTCAACAATCAATCATTAAGTTTTATTAAATATTTTACATTAACTAACAACCAATAAGTATTTATTGTATAATGTGACATGTATGTGTTTTAAACATAAAGTTTTAAATACTTTAAATATTATCTCTACTAACTAGTATTTTAGTATTGACATTTATGAAATTACTCGTTGATAGTTTAAGTTTAAAACTTCATTTGATCTTAGTCACTAAGTTAGGGAAAAATTGACCTGATAATAATAATAAAAAAATAAATAACATGGTAACAAAAAGCATTTAATTTTTTCTACTATATCAGAAAAAAAGTAAAACAATTATGTATACTTATTTTAATTTAATATTTTATAGCACACATCTGTAAGGTGAAAGAACTCATGTTTCATTAACACATGACTTACCGAAATTCACATTCCCCTATCCAATTGTATGCTACTGACTTAAATATTAAAGCAAATTTGATAACAATGGTATAAACAATTTATAAGAATATAATTTACTAATGTCGTATGCGATCTACTACAATTTTATGGTCTACATGTTGTGTTAACTAACAATTATAAAGACTACATTTAAAAAGCCACAAATTTGAATCCATACTCAACACATGTATTAGTGTAATAAAAAACAAAAATATTCTTTACATATCAATGAAGTATCCCTTTGCTTAAAAAAATGTTGCAAGAATGGTAGATTTATACATCTACCAAAGGATTAGATTTTTGATAAACAATTTTTTCTGATATAAAGGCAGTTAACCAATTTCACTTAAAATTACTTTTTTATATACCAATTACATTCAAAACAGTTTATGGTCAATAAACCAATTGCACTCAAAACATTTTACAATACCTAAAGAAAATGTATTAGTTAATTATAATTATTATATAATAAATGAAAACATTAACCAATTTTTTTATGAGCATTATACATTATACATTATATAATATATATAAATAAATTATTTTTTTTTTTTTGCATTTTACAAGTTATTATTTTGATTTTCAATTATTTAAAATTAAACAACAGTTACATTAAATTAGAATTTGTTTCATAAAATTCCTGATACTGTCATAAAATATATTATACCCAGTTACTTTAACAAATGATATTGATCAATAAATAAGTTTTAATTTTCAAACATTTTTGAATACTATACAAGCACAATTGCTATACTGGCTCTAAACAAAAATGTTGTTAGATGCAATTGGTTCATCCCAGATATGAAAACTACTTTTTGTAAGTAATTAATAAAATACTTAATAGTTATAATTTTTTTAAATTATTAATATAACTTGTTCGTTTTATTTTTAGTTAATTACTAGGGCTCGGAAGTTGATGCATTTTGCATTTTATTTTGGAACTTTTTAGACAATGCTCTCCTGACAAATGTGTTTCATTAGCCTGTGAATCTGAACAATTAATTTTTATTTTGCATTTTTTGGTGTTTATTACTTTTTAGGTCATTTACCACATTTTTAGTCCTTTGTACTAATTTCACATTAGTTCACTTCTTATCATTACTTGTCGACTATTATGCCGATAACTTAGTTAAAACTTTGAAATTATCACAGACTAAGATTAGCCCTAACCCTAACCTATCCAATTTTATCTCACCAATCACAGTCGTCGTTGTCGTGTTGTAGTGAATATTGTACCTAAATTTTATTATTTTTTTGTCATATTTTGAGTAATTTGTAAGCTTTGATAAATGTATGTAGAATTTTAAAGTAAAATAGAGTACAATTAAAAAAATATATATTTTTATTAAAACAAATATTTGTATTTTTAGGTTATTTTTATTTTATATTTGCATTTTTTTAAAATCATTTTTTAATGTTTTTAAGGTCATCAACTTCCTATCCTATTAATTACATACGACCATTATCAAGTATTTAGTAATGAATTGATAATAATCAAACTTAAAGCTAAAAATGACATTAATAAAATTATCAAGGAAGAAATTTTAAGTATATTGATAAGTATCGATTCAATATTAAGTGCTCAAGGATTTACGCATGTGGTATACAAGCCAAACGTTATACCAAGTCATTTCAGAGACTGAAACGAGTTAGTATATAATTACTTTATACCTATATATTAAATTTTTCTTCTTAAAAATATTGTATCCAAGTTTAATCTTTAGATTACAATAATTCTAATTTTTAAACAAGTTATTAGTATTTAATAATGCTATTAACTCACATAAATTAAAATCTAGTTAAAGACCTGATAAAACATAGTTAATGTTATAATATTAAAGTTTTATAATAAATAAGTTCACTTGAATACTAGATCATTAACACAAAATTAAAACTGTTGAACGCAAATTCGCTGTTATAGATTAAGACTGATAAAATACATGTAGATGTAATGTTTACTTAACTTAGCCACTATAACTACCTACAAAACATACATAAGTTGAAAATATAATATAAATGCTCAAATCCATTGCTTAAAGATTCAAGTACAAGTTAATTAATAAGTATTTAATAAATTATCAAATGCCAAGCCTGCAATTTAAACCAAATTTATAAGTATATCTACTTTCAAAGGATGCCACGTATTGTCTCCGTCTTACATAAACGTAACATGACAAATTTATGTTCAGCAGATCATATTTAACTACCTTATGAAACTTGATGGTAAGAACATTATTTGTGTTTATGTTGGTTTTTTTTTTTGATTATTCAGCTTGTAATTAACGCTATATTATATACGCATCTTGTTAAAAAATTAAAAAATTGTAAAAAACCAAAATACGAACAAAGACAATGTTCTTGCTTTCAAATTTTATAATAGGTCGATTCACTCTAATTTTTAAAGTAACGGAATTAAACATTATCTGCTGAACTTAAATTTACTATGTGATGTACATGTAAAATAGAGACTACACATGCGGGTATAGAGTCCTCTTAAGTGAATAAAATATCTGTTTAAATAATAAAACATCAAAAACATATTTGTTAAGTAATTTGTCGTAGAAAACGCGACGTTCATATTGAAGTCGGTGATGTTTGGCTATGCCCACATGGGGTAAACATTTAATTCAACACATCGCTCGGACATCATATCTATCGTACGCGTCTCAACAAGACAATATACATATAACCACAAAAATACGGGCATCGAATTATTCCAGAAATCAAATCGAAAAAGATTGAACGGAAAGCACGCACAAAAAGGTAAAGTTGTTAAACCTGAACACTACCGCATAACAAACGCGTTAAAGACGTTTACGCGATGTGTAAAATGAACCAAACTTACAGATTGTCTGGATCAGACGGACGGTCAGCAGATTGCACACAATATGAATTTCTTCAACACCTGCAAAGCAGACAGCAGCGCAAAAGAAGCCTATGTAAATCCGAAACGGTCAACAGACGACGGCGTTGAACCCACCGGAAACTTCAGTTATCAAAACGTTTATGGAGGTCTAGGTAGACAGTATGAACGGGGAACGCTGAACGGACAACAAAAACACAAGCGGGTGGCGGATTACACTTCTACCAGACGGACATAAACGAGAAACCGAAGAAGTGGGAACTGTATTAAATGCGAATAAAGGAATGGAGTGGGGTAGTAAGCAAACAATAATACGGAACGCGTAGACTGAGTAAAATCAGTGTGGCTACTTTAGGAGATATCACAATCAGCAGTTGCAGGCTTGGGGGACGCGAAATTTACAAACAAAAATTTTAATTATTTCTAATAATTTATGTCAAAAAAAAGGACAAAACAATTTTCATGTTTCGAAACATTCACCTATTTATCCTATCCTTATGACACAAAAACAATCGAAATATTAAAAACTAACGGCACTATAATATAATTTTAAAGTCAGTCTGGCAATGCGGTAATAAAGGTACGCCGTTGCCAAATTCAAAGGAAAAAAATGTAACAGGTTAGCCAATAACAGTTTGTTGTGAATACAAATGTACTAAACTGAATTTTCAAATAAAAGCCGTTAAATGTTAGAAATGTTGAGAGCGGAGAGCCTCACTAGCGTTCTCGTAAGCAATATGTCTCCCAACTTAGAAAATATTTACGCCATAAAATATAGATTTAATATAGATAATATAAATTATAAAAATATTATTATAGTTTACACTAACCTAGCCTTTGCAGCAGATAAAATTTAATAAGTGTAATAACCGTACATATTATTTGGTTTAGCAATTGTTAACAAATTTTAAGTATTTAACCCAAAAATAAATGAATCTGCAATAAAAAAATATACTTAAATTAAATATATATTTTTAATTCTATTGATCATTATTAATTTTTTTTATATTTTCTCAAATGGAAAATCAATTTGCTTTTTTTGAAAGTAGTATACATATGAGGAATAATATTCCAAAACATACATTCTTATTGCAAAGAACTTAATAGGTATTAAAACATCAGTTTTGTTATTATTTTATTTTTTATTTAACTATGATCTTATAATTACCTTCAATGATAATTAATTATTAAAATAGACAAAATTTATCTGAATTGATTTTTAATTAATATATAAACTCAATATTTTTTTAAAGACAACACTTGACAAAAATAAAAATAAAATCATAAGTTTTGTCCAAACCATACTATTTTTATAAAAAATTTGTTTTATTTGAAATCGAGAGAAAACATGTTTGTTTGATTTATTTTCCTCTTTTCCAAAATATATTAAATCTATCAAGTGTGTTTTGCTTTAAAATAAGAAAATTAAAATTGATTATCGTGATTTAGTGATAACTTTATTGTGTAGATTTTTTAACATGTTTTGCAATAAAAAGAGAAAAAAAATGTTCATAATAAACTACATAAAAACTTAAAAACATCATTAAATTAATTAATTATATTTTTATTAAAACAAAATCCTTGTTTTTCAAATAATAATAATATAACAAACAATTAAAATATTAAATAACCGTTTAAAATAAAAAATAAGCTGCTGAGTATTATAAATTTAAATAATTGAATTACAAAATACTCAAAAATTACAAAAATAAAATTGTTTTTGTAACATTCACACATCATCTTCATTATAGTCAATAATACTATTAACATCATCTACTATTGTTTCCATAGCGATTATAGTACAAAACTACTCAGCTTCATTGGTATCAATTTAATCTTGGTGTCCCTTTTTCCTCCTTTTATTTCTTCTGGTGTTTCATGATTTCTTTATTTTTTTCTTAAAATGATAATAAATATAAATATAAACAAGAAATAGAAATAAATAATTTTTAACAAGCTGGTAGGTACAGAAGATGGTAAACTATGACAAAATTATACCTTTTCTAAAAGTCAATATGTAAACTGCACCAATAAATTTTCCTTACAAATTTGACTCCAACATACCTAACATATTAATTAAATGATATATATTCATAATAACACATAGATATATATGATATTATGATTCATGTATATGCCTATACATGTTATTATATCGGTATGTACATAGTATATATATATTATATATATAAAGTAAATTTTCCCAGATTGTATAATGTACCTATTATCGATTTTTTCGCACATTGTATAGTGTTAATTTTGTCGCTGTTTACATATCAACTTTTAGAAAAGGTGTAATTTTGTAGCAGTTTACATACAGTCGTAGGTACATACATTGACATTAAAAAACTATAAAAAATTTGATAACAAATAAATTACTTTCCAGTATACAACTTTTCGAATTGGTTCCCAAATAAATTAATTATTAGTATACAACTGTTACAAAATATGGACAAATCAATAATCTTAAAATATTTTATTAGGTTTTAAGATGTCTGGGAAAGTTTATAAATATAATTTTATATCTAGTTGTATCTAGTAATTCTAGTAGTAATTGTTTAGTTTCACTTGATTATTATTATTGAAGTAAGGAAAAATGTTATTATTGACCAATATACATATGTAACGTATAATATGAATATATTATACTGAGCAACATTTTTAACCATACCTAGGTATTTTAGATAGTGTTTAAAATATGTAATATTTTTATATCTATAATAATTCTATACAGTCTTAAGTCTGTATAAAATGGGAATTGAATATATCATAATAATTTGAAAAGTTAATTTAACTTATGAACACATATATTAACTAACTCGTAGTCAACCATCTTAATTATATATTTATCTTATCTACACTTCATTGATTTTCTTCTTTTCTTAGATTTTTATTTTTGGGACCACTTACTGATAAACAATTAAGTAAAAATGTATTCTAATCTATTTTAGTATTTAACTTTTTCAATTTTTTTTTTAAATTATCAATATCAATATCACTCAATTTGTTTACTTAACAAAATATATTAGTTTAACTTCTCAAATAATTACATTTAATCCACCAGCTATCTTCAATACAATTTTCTTCAATTCTTTTTATTCCTCAAGTAGTCTAGTACATTAAATTATTGGTTCGGTAAACTCAAAATCTGCAATTAATGACAGCTTAAAAACAAAAATGTATTTGAAACATTTATATTATTATTCATAATACAGTTAAACTTCTATATAACGAAGTCGAATAAGTGACAAAAAAAATTCGTTAAATGGAGGAATTCGTTAAATAGAATTGCGTATTTTTTTCAACTTTTTTTTAAATTTAATTATGTATGTATGTAAAAAACAACATCAAACATCATATTACAGTTTAATTTAATTTTTAACCTTAAATGTAATTTAAAAGAAATAATAAGTGAGTTTTGTTTGCTTATTATTTTTGAAAATTGTCCTTTTTTCGTAAAATGTTTCTATATCGTCAAGTTTTAAAAAAATTTTATCGGGAACATTAAATGTTCTAAATTTTGCTTCTTGTCTAAAACCATTCCTTACCACTGACAAAGCGTTTAATATGTATTCTTCTGTGAGTTTGGATTGTTCTACTGCATGTTTCTCTTCGTCTTCTTCTTCAAATTCATCAGGATTTTCTTTTTTCTAACCTCTTTTACAATACTTTCTTCAATAGTTGATTCATATACCACAATATCTTCATCAATTTTCAAATAATCTTGTAAAGTAACGCCATCGCAGTGAAGTAACTTCCATATTGTACATCTGGTATTTCTATATTGGTTTCAATAATTTCATTTGTAAATCCAGCTTTAAAGAAATATTTTTGTATGGTTTCGGACGTTACATCACTTCTCCAAGCTTTTGATACCTCAGAAATACAATCTTGCAGAGTAATTTTGTTCGCTGTTCAAGATTTGAAATAACTTCGTTCAAAATACGTTTTGATAATACACTTTAAGATTATTTATTATTCCTTGGTACATTGGTTGGAGCTTACTTATTGTATTCGGGGTTATAGTGACAAGTTGTGAAAAACTAGTTTTTATTTAATAATTATTTCGTTATATAGAAACATCAGATTCGTTATTTGGAGATATATTTACATGTAATTATCAATGAAGATCATAGTTCTTAAAAATATTTCGTTAAACAGAAAATTTTGTTAAATGGAAGTTTGTTATATGGAAGTTTCACTGTAGTTAATTATCAATATAATCCAATGTCAAGGCAAAATGACAATGAGTTAAATTTGAATGGAAATGTGATCATTGATATAGATTTTCAAACCAATCTTTTGCTAAAAAAAAATTAAGATTGTTTTTATCCAACAATTATTCTTCCTGTAAAAGAAACAAAATAATATCACTTTAACATAATATTATTTAAAACCCCTAGACCCTTCCCCTAGTTACGGCCTTGTCTATCCAACATTTATGAATTCTTAAATTAAATAAAGGCTGAATCTTAAGAAGCCTTTTTTGTAACAAAATTTAACCATAAAAACATGCTTTTGTACTTCCCATTTTCTTGAGCTCTCAGTAGTCATAAAAAAAACATGATTTTTTCAACAAAATAAACTTGAAAAGTTCTACTAAACAGTTAAGTTACACATTTTTGAATTTTTTTTTTCAAGCCAACTTAAAATATTTGCATTTGAAATTTTCAAAAGATGAACCATTTATAATACTTTTTTAGTTAGAATTAGTTTAATTATTATATTATTTTTATAGATATATTTAATATTGCATAAAGTATACATTTCATTAAGAATATAAAATACTATAATAATATTATAAAAAGTTAATAAATATGTCTAGTTTAATTATCAATGCAATATTAAAAGCATATTGTATTCATCTTATAAATATTATAAATTATATTAAATTGTTAAATTGTGCATATTATTATTAATATTGACAAAATTAATTCAATATATTTGTGTAGAAACAATATTATTAATATTAAGTTGAGTTTAACATTTTTTAATTTCTGATATATAAAATAACTTAATAACTTTATATATTTCATTAACTAGTTAATAAGCAAAATAAAACTTGAAACTTAATAAAAACATTAATATAATTATTATAACTTACCTGTGTTGTCAAAAATGTTGTAACCATAAATTCACTTTACTCTGTAAATTGTATTAATAACCATCAGAATTTCTTATGAATGTATACCATAATATAAATCAATATATAGGCCAACAGTGGTAAATGTGCTTTTAAAAACTATATCCTGTACTTTATTTTTTTGACTTCCATCCTAAATATATAAAAAAAAATGTATGTATGGTTTATTAACTTTTACTGTACAATTTTGAAATAATAAATTTATTTAAAAACCTAAATAACTATTATTTAATTTAAGAACCTACCTCTTGATGGCATTTTTAAAAGTAATTAGGTCCTTTAAATGACAAAAACAACATTCTCTTGGCTCAAGTGCCTTTACTGTATTTGTGGTATTTAACAATTATTTAATATTACAAAGATATAATCATATAATTTATTTTTTTAATAAATTAAAAACACAAATATGGTAAAATTTATTTATTTACTATAATTATTTAATTATTACTAATTAAACAAAATATAAAATATCACAATATGTTACACTATCAAATATTAGTAAACAGTAAACACTATCATAATAACTGAACTATTAAGTTGATAACTTTTTTATTAATTGAAATTGTTAACAGTCATTAATTTTAACTCCAAGTTTGTAACACCACAATATATGAATGACAATGTACATATTATTTAATTAAAAATTGAATTGAAGTTCTAAATAATAAAATTAAGTAAAAATAGCATTGGGAATAACAAATAACAAAAACAAATATCTCTTCCATAATGGGTTATTTTAATATAAGTATGTTTTGAACTAAAAAAAAATAGTAAGTTTTGGACAAAATGTATAGTGTATACAATAGATTTTAAATTAACCAGTAATCATAGATTTATATGTATGACATTATTTATATTCAGATGTATATCTGTGGCATAAGTTATTCATTTCAAAAACGATTTTTTTTTTTATAAAAGAAGATAATCAAATGTAAAACTGATAGTGCCAATTGATTTCCTTTCTTTCAATATAATTAATGAAAAATTCAATTTTTGGAATATCACTCATCATAATATACTGATCAACTAGAACTAAAACTATAAATTTGATATAAATTATTTTTTCATTTATAAAAAAATATTTGTAGTATCTCAAAAACTTAAAGTAAACAGTAGTTTGTCAACAATCAGAAATTCATATTCCCTCTTTTAAAAAAGTTGAGCATGCCACTAATTCAGTACCCAAAACTTGAATAAATAATTCAGACACAAAGCTCTAAAAATTAAGGATAATTAAGCTAATTATTTTTTGATAGTATATACTAGAAATATTTGTATTTATGATATAACTGCATTTTTTATGTTTGAATTATATTATTGTCCATAACTTCCATTTATGTGGTTATGCCACAAACTGAAGAAAGAAAAATAAAATTTTCATTATATTTGTTGTTAATTAGTATAATATACATGTATATATTATAAGTACTATACTCAAATATATCAAACCATTACAAGATGTTTATTTAGAAAAATTTATTTCCATTTTCATAAGCCTTTAGCCTTGTAGAATAATTTTAATACAAATAACAATAATAAGTTATCCGTTTTAATTTTATATACATACAAGAAACAACACAACTACACTATACTTTACAGATAAAGCATGATAGAAAACATATCAATATATTATTATGTACAATACAATAATTAAATACTAATTAAATAATCAACAAATAACATTAGTATATAAAGTATTGTATACTAGTTATTTATAGCTCATTTAATTTTGCAATAAGATTAAATACCCAAATAAAATCATGTACCTATGATACAAAATAAACAACTTCCTGATTAAAAAGTAAGTAGAACTCATTTCAAATTAATAGATAAGCGCTGGTGATTTTATAACTTTTTTTTATAACTGAGAACAGAACTATAACAATAATATCTAAGAATACAAATTACATATTTCAATTTGTGTAGATTCTAATTATCTACTTTTTATTTCCTTTTAAATTTAAACTGATACAATAATAAATCTTATGTTAACTGTCAATAACTATTAAACATAATTCTAAAATTTATTTTTAGTCTTTAAACAAAAATACCAATTTCTATGTTTTAACCACAGATTAAATTTAGATAAAAATAACAATTCTTGTATTGTTCAAGAAAAATCAATTTTAATAACATTAGTTTATCAAACTAATTTTTAGCGAGAAATAAAAGTAAAAATTATCACAATCAAAACCAGTTAAGATAATATTTGATTAATAAAGTCTTTGTTGGTCACAAACTCTCTATCCGATACTATTTTTACCAACATTTTTCAGCTATAAATAATTGCAATTATTAATTATATAAAATATTGAAGATTAAAACTATAGGTACATTGTACATACATACAATTAAACTTACAAATGTAAATTTATAAAAGGTTAGTTTAATATTCATAATAATATAAACTATAACCTTTGCAAAATAATCAAAATCATTAATCAATAATAATTTACTAACCTTTAATCACCAAAATCTTCGATGTATTGCGTAGGTATGAAATTTAAAAAAAAATTGAAATTATTTATAACACTAGTAACTAATAGTAAAACGTTTATAAAAATTTAAGTAAATATAAAATGAGGACGTTTAACATCCAGACTCCAGAGACAGTCACGTCACACGACTTACAAAATCTAGAAAAAAATCAACACACAAAATCACAGAAAAATACAAATTACAAATTACAAAAATACAAATCGAAAAATGCTTCAAACCCACTTTAATCTCTTATCGACATCTAATGATAGTAATTTACAACCATAAATTTATATATACTGTGACGTATTTTCGCAAGAGATTATATTATTCTTCAAATATCATATTAACAGCGCGATCTGCCAGCGTTATAAAACTATATCGTTATTGAAAAATAATATAAAGCACAGAATCAGTGTCTGCTAGATGGCAATAAATATATCTGATCAATTTATTTGATTAATTCAAGTTCTAATGTAATAGAGTATAACCGTCAAATAACTCCACTCAGTGTTAAATGTCGACAAAATACAGCAACAATGACACCAGAAATTAAAATAACATCACTAGTTTAACCGGAAAGACTAGACAACCTTAGATAATAACGATCTTTATTAGTTATGGAGACAACCAATACGTGAATATTTAACTGATCAAATAAATTAATAAAAATATTATATAATTAAATATAATAACAGAAATACTGAAATAACAAACTTATATCATATACCAATGCCCTACGGACTTATCTATGAATTATACTAAATAGTAAATACTAATTATGGTATTGATACAGGCATACAGCCAATACAGCCAATATAAGTAAAAAAAAATTGTCAGCCAATCTGTCAATGGCTCAAAATCCGAGGCATATCCTAATATCAAAAAATGAATAATTAATTATATTTTTGTATTATTTAAATTACCAGTTTACCGCTGATGAGAAATTTAATCTAAATTTAACCATAACTTTTTTTATAAAATAAAACAGTTATGGAAACCGCTAATTATCAAAAACTAAAAATTCTTAAGCGGAATCAATTTTTAATGTTCTAAGAAAATCTATATAATATGACACTTATCAATTGATGAATGAATGATTGATGATAGGTAGATACTTAACATTTAACTTATATAACAGTTAAATAAAGAAGATAATATGGGTAGGTGAGTTGATATTAAATAAATAAATGTATTTTTATTAAATACATTCTATACACACAGTGGCGTACACAGCTATTTTCAATAAAGAGGGGGGCTTACATTAAAAAATTATAAATACAAAGGTACTTATCAGTGGCGGATTTGAGGGGGGAGACGTGGAGATTACCCCCTCACCTTTGGCCTTTTTTTTTTACTTGAATTGTATATTATTATTATATTCATTATTTTGAACATGAAATTCATAAGTCATAATTATAACTCCAAGCTTATTAAATGATACAAAAAAGGTATTTTTTGAATATCTTATCAATTATTACTATTATTTAATTATCAAAACAAATTATCGAATTTAAATAACAAGATAATTTTCAAAACAAATTGATTATAACTTATAACAACAAATTGTATTTCAAATAACTTCATAATATTGAATTTTAGTATTTTAGGTCAATCTGTACCGGAAAATGTGTTTCAAGCATTGAATGAATATTGTGAAACAATTTATCTAACAATAAAGTCACTGCTCATTATTCTTGCTGCTTTGCCAATAAGTACTGCTTCAGCAGAACGTAGTTTTTCCACTTTACGCAGGTTAAAGAATTACTTACATAAGTGCTTATTATAATAAATAAAATATTTTTTTTAAAACTACCACCTTTATAATTTAAAGCATATTTTTAAAATTAATGTATACATATTTAAAATTGTTTTGTGTATATTTTAGCAATTTTACTTCATATAACTTTCCTGTCAAACTGATAACCATATTAAGCTTTCCTACTTTTAGTATTTTGCTTATTGCTTTGTTTATTAGATTAAAAACGTGAATGAGGTCAAGCATAGGTGAGGAAAGATTAACTGGCTTAGCTTTACTCAATACTCATAGGGACATAAGCATTGACGTGGAAAAAATCATTGACAGATTTGCGGCTGATAAAAAAAAAACCATAAAATTGTTGCTCTAATAAATTATAATATTAAATATACTATTATAATATGATTAATAGTTAATACTTTAATACATTTGTTTATAATATTGACTAAAAGATTGTTGAATTTTTATACTGTTTATTTTTATTTTATTTTTTTTTTATAACTGATGTTTATTGACTAATATGTAGATATTGAAATATTTATTTTTAGGCTTTTTCTATTTTTAGATAGTTTAAAAATTATTTTGTCAAATCATTAAAAGATGTATACAGAAAACTGTTGAGAATGGGGTTGTTAGAAACTAAGTTTGAAAACTTTTATCCCTAAATGTCAATGTGAAGTATATTAAAACAATTTTGGAGCTCCCTAGTCCCTACCCCCGGAAATGTGGTTTCAGTTACGTCCTTGTTTACTCTGTTCAACGAAAGAGCAAGTTCTGCGCATACGCATGCATATTGGGCGGTCTACTTATGGCCCGGAAAAACTGAGTATACGATAGCATGCGCAGAACAAACTGATTTTTGTCGGACCGCGACATGCTCTCTCGCTGAATAAAGTATAGTATCTATCAATCTATGATACAAATTCGCCCCCTCCTTAAATGAGCTTCAGATCCATTACTGGTAGCTATATGATATATTTATATCAATACATTAAAATATTGTGTTGCTTAACAAAGATTTAATTTTATCATAGAACAATATCTAATTTAAAAATATAATAATAATATATTATTATAAATTTAATATAAATATAAAAATATATATTTAGCAATGGCCATAATATCGGATCATTCGGATCATACATAGTTAAAAAGTTTTATAAATATTCGTCGATTATCGACACTCATGTTTGCGTTTGGACTAATTTCCAAAATATCTATCAGTTAACTAATCAATTATCAGTAATTAATACAATAAAATGTATTTTTTATATAATAGAATATAATTTCAAAAATACTAATGGTGATAGTACGCTGTGTGTACGCCACTATATACATGGTAGAGGTATTATAGGTATAATAGGTATTAACTTTATTATAATATAATCAAAGGTACTAATAATAAGTTATAGTACTAAACTAATACCTACTATAGTGCATAGTAACTGGTGAATATGTGGATTGTTGATTCAATTTGATGATTAATTCAAAACAATTATTTTATCGTCAAGCTTCATTCTTCTGCGAAAATGTTAATTGAAAAACTAAATAATTTATTCCACGATAAGGATAGATTCTAATTTTTTTATGAATATGAAAATAATATCTACCAAAACTAGTCTATCAAATTTTTCATTTCACATTGGTAGTAGAAAAAATAAGCTTCTGTTAATTTTTATTTTTTTTTTTGTATTATTAGATTAAAAATGTACTAAATATTAGTAAAATAATATAATAAGTAATATAAATTGTATGCGAAGGAAAAAATTAAAATACATTAGTCTGTATAGTTAAAGAAAAATAATAAGGGGAGTAAAGAATTTCCAGACGTCTTGTGTACACGGATTGACATACTTTTAACTTTATTTGTCCAACTGTCTCGATAACTGTCTTCTAGACACAAAAATGTCCTATTTTTTCAAAAGTTTCCCATAATTATTCCGTTTTTAAACTGCGTTCAAATGAAAAACATGAAAGTAATATAATATTCTTGTAATTCTCAGGCATATTGAAACTAACTGCCAGTAACAACCAGTAGATAACTCGGGAATCAACTCGTTGTCACCCCCTACGACTACACCATGTATTATTGAAAACCTTAATCATAATCTGCATTATTCAATTTACATTATAAAATAAAATAGATATTTACATTGATTATAAATATATATTTTATAATCAATAGTATATTTATTTTAGTTTAAAAAAAATGAATTTTAAAGTCGTAATTACGTAATTCGTAGGTGTCAAAGAAAATATGAAATATCTAGATAAATACTCAATATTATGAATAAAACTACAAAAGATAAATAGCGTATTATGCCTTTAGACACTAATAAATAATAATATAATATTGTTTGTAAAATTAATATATTATATTATTAAAAAAATTAAAAAACTAAAAAGTAATATATTTCACAATAATTGTATTGATGTACATAATTATACTTGTATTGTCTCAGATAAGTCATGCACGGTGCACTCATAAGCGTATTATTTTATTGTACTCGACCAGTACAAAAATATTTGAAAAATATATCTTAATGAAATATAAGTAAAGGGTAAATAATATAACATATTGTCATATTATTATTTGATGAGAGATGACATATGGTACATATGGTAGCGATGTAGACTTATTTACAATGAAATACATTTAGGTGTCTACTCGTTATTTCAAAATGTTAATTTTTATAAAAATAATTTTTTAAATAATTTGATATTACACATTAGTTTATTATTATGAAAAAAATTTTTAATGGGAATTGATAACATACGTCATACATTTTTATGTACATATCAAAATTTGAAGTTCTGCTTTAGAATATGAAAATTAAAAATGCATTTAGTCGTTTAAAAAATAATGTTGATAAGAATTTGTAAGAATATAATATATTTTTATATTATGATATATTGATATTATGATATATTGATATTATCAAAAATATTAAAACTTAATTAGATCATTATGTTTATATATTATAACGGTTAAATTATTATAATAATAACAAGTTATACATGCATTTGATTATAATTAGTACATAGTAACGCAAGAGCTTAAATTTAATGATTTATAAATGCCCTAAAAATATTTAAAAAGAATTTAAACATAATTTGCATTAAATCGTTTTATTTTTTTTAATCAAAGAACAAAAATTGTGTATATTATTAAAATAATTAAATATTAAAATTTAGCAAAAAAAACTGCGTGGGTACACTTATAAACATAAATATAAAAAATGAGTAAAAACTTAAATTTGACAAAAAATTACGACATGAAGAACTTGAAACACATTCGTAACTTGGAAAGCATCATGTAAGACATTAAAAAAAAAATGCAAATGCATTGAAATCCGAACCCTATTCATTAGTAATTAGTATTTTAATGAAAGTTTTAATTAGAGTTTTAATGAAGAAATTAAACATTTAGTTAGTAAAAATAATGTTAAAAAGTCTGCATATTTGTGAATAAAAGTTGAATTATTGTCTTATTGAGTCATTATATTTACATAAATATTTTAAAAATTACTATTTATCAACTATACATCTATAAATATAAATATTTATATAGATTGTAAGTGTAACATCTACTAATTAATAAATAAATTAAAACACAGGGATAATAAATAATGAATATATGCAATGTATGAGTACATATTAACTATTAAACATAATTTAATAAAATACAATATACATGTATAATACATATATTATTTAATATTTTATATGTTTTAAAATTAATTGTACGGCCATTACGGGTCGCATGAAAGTTGGCAATGAACAGTGAATCAGTAATTCAGTAAACATTCAAATAAATATAATTTACAAATAATTATGAAAAGATGTAGTCGAAATGTCGATTTTTTTCATTCTATTAGGTATGCTGTAGGGAAATTATTGAAGAACGGTTAGGGATTATCGTTGAAGTATATGAAACATATTTCTCCGTTTACTTTTTATTATATTTTTAAGTAATCGTTATTAAATTTCGTTGTCTATCGCCGCAAACTCATTATTGTAATTGGTTTATTATTACCAGTTTATTCATTTTTGGTATTTTATTGTTTAATAATATTTTAATAATGCCTGTTATATTTTTTTCGTCTTCCTGATCTAAAGAATCGCTTTTCAACTTTGATTTAGTTAACTTTGGACATCTTTGAAATTGTCTCCTACCAGTACTTTTCGTGTTAATTTGTTAAAAATGATCTATAGATTATAGGTACATAATTATTTCATTAGACATTTTAAATTATGATATACAAATGATATTTTCCGTATCATTAAACCAGTTAATGATGAAATAAATTTGCCAAATTTTTTCAATAGCTTACAGATTATAAAGTCATGGTCAAATTATCATTATTACTTATTATTTTGAAAGTAATTCAATTCTAATAATTGTTTAGAATAGGTACTACAAGTATTTGGCATCCATTTCCAGATTGATATAGACGCGCAAACTTATAATACTTTTGGATTCTATCCAAAAAAAAAAAAAATAAATAAAAAATAACATCTAAAATGTAGTAATACAATATGTACTTTCCTCGATATGTATAAACTCATAATAATCTAATAACTACGTAGTAATTATATCTGAACAAAAAGGTTCCATTAAAATTTACAATAACTGATAACCGTCTTCCAATAATGTATATGAGAAACTAGCTCACCTTGCACGTAATCAGCTAATCGAGGTCAGGGAATTAATTGATCTTAGCAAGAAGGTCCACACATATAGGTAGCCACAAATTAATTGTAGAATAGAAATTATATTATAGGTTACATATTATTATGTTCTATAATACAGGTCGTAAATTGCGATGAGTGATGATGTACAATAATAATTTTCGACGAATTTTTGAGGACCCATTCTTTAGCTAAAATATACGACCTTACAGCGATTAATTTAAATTCTTTTTCTTGCCAATGAATAAATTATACTGATGTTTTAAAAATTTAATATACATTATCAACAAAACTAAATCAAGGATAATCAAGAATATTATATATTATCTTATATTATCCTTTATTAAACCATAGTTCAATCCTACAGATGAAATGTTCTTTATACTGCAATAATAAAACAGCTAGGTTTATGCACGCATACCTAGTACCTACCTATATGACTTATGGGCTGCCATTTTCTAGATAAAATTTACAAATTACAAATTTTTGAAATAAATTTATATGTTATTTAATGATATCAAGATCAGATTACCTTACTCAACAACATGAATAATATCAATTCAAAAACTTCCACAATAATCTGAGGTAAATAAAAGGATCTTTTCATTTCAAAATCAGTCAAAAAAATACTCAAATCTAGGCTAAAACCAAGCTTATCACGAGTCGTCATTTTAAAAGACCAGAAAGACCAACCATACAGCTTTTAGTCAAATTTATTTATTTTATTACCCCATAATCCATATATATATATAATGCATAATTTATTACTAGTATGATTCATATTTTTAAAGTTGTAAAATTTGAAAAACATTAAGTATATTGACACAATGATTTAAATAAATAATAACAAAAAATAATATTGTTGTTGATATATCATATACACTCGACTCGTATAATGTAGTCAAATGATAGTATCAAGTGCTGTACGTATACGTATTATTATTTATTACTATGCGATCATATTATATTATTATTTATTAACATAATATAACCAACACTAAGTGTCCAACTATTTAATGATAATTATAAGTACAAATCTTTATAATCTAATTCTCTATTTCTATAAATGAAACATTTGAAATGGTTGTCGGGCGGTATGTTTGGCGGGTTCGTGCCCGTTTGATTGGCAACACTGTTATAGCCGGCCGGCGATATAGTTTCTATGAGCCAAATAACAGTAATTTACTAGCTGGTAAATTATCGCATGACTTTTGGCAACACTCATGATGGCCGACTGAATGATTGAAACGCGCACAAGTAAGCTGTGCACAAAACATGTCCGTCTGTTAGTGAAACACGCTTTTTGCGGCGCGTGTGTGTGTATTATATATTTGTATGTTTATTGTTTGAACAACGCGAATGAAAGCGTCTTCCTGCTGCTGCTAAACGCAATTTCCAATTTCCCATCGTCTTGTGGATGCGTCTGACGCATTAAACGCGGCAAAGACAGTCGCCGAACCTCAACCGACACCAACAAGCCGATCGCACGAAAAGCGACGAACTGATCTTCAGGTTAGTAGTACGAGCCAAGAAGTATTGTAACTGAGCGGAACAGTTGATACTTTGTACGATCATATTATTGTACGTATTATGTAGTGTTATTGTAACGTGTACGTTGGGGGACAGGGACTTGGCGCCTGTCTTGATGTCAATGAGGAGATGATGGTTAAAATGACACAGAATATCACACGACCCGGCGTTTCGGATTTGTGGGTTGTTCGGCAACCGTTGTCGGATTATGTATTAATAGTCATTTGAACTAGGTGACCGGCTAATGACAAGGTCACTAAAAAGTCCATACCCAATATTGTTTAATACTGACAATCAATTATGGTCTTTATGATGTAAATCATTCCTTAATTACCTTTGTTTTGTTTTTATCGAGTTATTTTTTGCTTTTTTTGATACCCTCGTTGGTTATTATCCGATTTGAGTACTTCTGAATTATAATGTCTATGTACGAGTATTGTGTTCACCAATCGATCGTATTACATACATCTTGAAATGAATAATACTTGGCTGTATTCTGAGTGCAATACTTAGTTAATAGTTTCTAACAGTATCACGTCTGCTGTGTAACAATTGTTTTTCTTTCCATATGAATATTGATTCCATCCTCAACAATCTATAGTTAACCTTGTATACAAATATAAACAAATTTAAATAGGTATATATCATGTATACTCACAATAAACAATATGTCAGTTACTGTTGTGGTTTTTCTTTCTATACACTATATTTGTATATAATATATTTCATATTAATCAATATCAAGCTTTTAGTCTGTTATACAATGATTTGGATACATAAACAATTTATATTATATAAATCTGCTTATTTGTATTGTTAAATAATAAAGTGATATTAATTTTGCAATCCTATGAAATATATTTATGTTTAAAATCTTTTCATAAAAATATTATTAGGTTACCTAATGTTACCTGTGTTATATTATAGTTTCATAAACATAACATTTTATCCAGTATTTTGGAAAATAATTAACTCACTATTATTAAGTTAAAAGTCAGCTATAACATCAGCAATGTATCTAAATAACCTAAACATATATTTATTTTTTATGTGTAGTGTAAACTTTATTGAGGTTTGTATGATAAATATTTTATTTTATTTTCATCAAATGTATTTATTGTTACTAGACAGGATAATATGTAATTTATTTTTAAAACTAAATTTGAAAAATTATTAGAAATATGAATATTATATTGTGCACGGCATAAAATGGGACAGATAAATTTAAAATTTAACCTAATTGGGTAGGAAAAGTAAAATAAAACTTCATAAAGTAGTATGAGGTAATTTTTTTAAAATTTATTTACTCATCTAAAAAAAAAGTATTGTTAATATTTTGCAGAATTGTTGTTATGTATAAAAGCTGCAATTATTAGTTTTTGTATAACAAATTTGTCTTTACCACAGAATAAAATTAGATAAGTAGTTTACTGTTTATGTTTTGGTGAAATATTGAATACCTATTTACATTATAAAAAAAAAAAAAAAAATCTAACAATATTTGGCTTATTTTGTTATAACTTTATAAGTATATAAATAAAAATAACTACTTTGATATTAAAATCATTCATTATTAGATTTTTGATTTTGTAATACATTATAAATATGATAAAAATTGATTCCTCATGATTCCTGGGAATTTTGTTCTACTGGGCTGTAGATTTCAAGTATACCTCATGGATGCCTGAAGAGTGTGACAAGACAGTGAATCCCCCCCCCCCCCCTAGAATTCAAATATAATTTTAAAAGTTTTAACTTTAATCACTAATTAAATAAACGTTTTATTGATATTTTGACTTTAATATAGATTTATTTATTTTTATATGTACTTTTTGTCTTTATTTTGTTATTTGCAATTAATACATGTTTTTTTATTAACGTAATTATTATTTGATTTTTTTTATGCCATTCACCGACAGTTTCCACTGGCATCCATGAGTATACGTCATTATTGTGTAGATCATGTGTTAAACTTTAATCTAATCCTCAATTATCTAAACATAAATGATTCTGATTAGGGGAGGAGGGTATGCTATGATGTAATTACACTATTTTTTACCAGGAAATTGTATTCTCTCCAGTCAATACACATGCAATTTAATAACTAAAATGATCTTTTGTCTACATATTATCAGTTGACAGTGGAAAAATAATTGATAATATTTCAAATAACTTAAAATATGCTTATGTATTTTTTTGGTATATTGTTTTAAACGTATGAATGTATTCAATTTTAAAGCATTAATCATACGTAAAAAAATTTGTCAATATTTTAAAAAAATATCTATAAATAGCTTAAATTTAGACTGAGCATTTGGAAAATATTAAAAAAATGTATTTTTAATTATTAATTTAAATTTCCCATGATAATTTTTTTTTATTACAACAATACAGCGGAAATTGCTATTAAAGTATATTCTATTTCGACATAATTAGAATCTTCAAAACCCAGCTATGTTAAACATTTTTCTCGATTCCAGTAACTTAGTAAGAAACCTTACGAGAAATTTTGTTTTAAGTTTTCAAGTAAATTCCAACGGCAAACGAAGTAAAATATCTTGGTCTAATTCTAGATAAACGACTAACTTGGAGCCCACACATTAAACATAAGCGTAAAACTGTTAACTATAGACTTCATATCCTTAGACCACTCTTAAAATCCAAACTTTCACTATCCAATAAACTTATCATATATAAATCAATAATCCAACCAGTTTGGACATACGGTATTCAGTTATGGGGCACTGCAAAGCCATCCAATATCAAAACGCTTCAGGCCTTCCAATCCATCTGCATACAAGTAATAACATCCTCCCCTTGGTACTTCAGAAACAATAATCTTCATAAAGACCTAAAAATTTCTACACTCAATCAATTAGCAAAATTATATTACTCTAAATTTCACAACAACTTAAACTTTCACAGTAACCCATTAATAAAACAACTATCCTCCAATTCACTTCCTGGTAATGTACGCAGAAGACTCGAAAAGACAATGGCCTAGAGACCTACTAAAATAAAAATAAAAAAATTAATTATAATAATATTTAAAATGTACCCGGTCGGGTGGTACTGCTGAGTGCCTGCCCATAAATGTTAATCTCCTGTCACTAATCATTATAAGATCAAATTTACTTATTGTACTAATATTTGTATAGATTGTAAATTATTTTAAATAAACGAAAAAAAAAAAAAGTTTTCAAGTATTGAAATATTTTTGCGATTATTTGTTTTTAAAAACAATTAAATTGCAATAAAATATTGATATTACGTAAATATTCTGCAGTATTTTTTTTTATAGTTTTCCCGATTATGAAAAAAGTTTATGTTATTTTTTATTTTTACTATTAAGTTTATATAACTTTAATTTATTATCGGACACCCTCCTTCGAAATTGAAGATTCAAGCTTTCAAAAAGACTTATAATTATTGTAAAATTAAGTCATTCGTTGCTTTGTTTAGAATCTAAAAATAAGGTTGATATGTTAGGTTAGTAAAGACAAATAAACTAATAATAATTTTTTTGTATTTACAATATACAGATGTTTCTGTTTGACATTAATAATATATTACTTATATTCTACCTATTTTTAATATTTATTTTATAAAGAATACATTTTTTAAATGTAGGTATAATCTTTATGGAAAACATCGTATTTTAGTCCTGGTTTATTTTAACTGATTTGTCATTTGAAGATTTGGCCCAACCAGGTGTTTTTAACAGGTGTTTATAGAAATACTATCTGTATTTCATATACTATGTCTCGGCGTGATTTATTTTCATTTATATTTTTGGTGATCATATCCAGTTTATAAATTATTTTATGGTTTTAATATTCCATGTGATGTGGTCCTTTGACTAACGTTGTTCTGAGGATGTAAATTTTTGTTGGTTATTTCTAACTAAATCGTGCAGAATTGTCGTCTCTCTTCTCATAATTTACTTAGTAAAAATATTATCTATTATACCAAATTCAGATAAACCACATAACGGTGGATTCCAAGTATACAAATTAAAATTTTTTTAAAAATACGAACTTAAAATTGCAGAATTCTATACAAATTAGAATATAAATGTAATATGTAGATATCATTTTTTAGATGTCATATTTTATCAGACATTAGTCTTGTATTTGTTTTTTTTTTTATTTCTATAAATCAAAAAATATAATATTATTATTATGTTTATATAGTGTAATTTACGCATGCAAATCTGTTTTAAATATTTAACATTTTAATATTTATGTATCAAAAAAATTACAATGTATATATATTTTTTCGTCACATAAACTTAAGTTATACTAATAATGAAAATATAAAAACGCATTCATAAATGTATTAATTTTATATAGAATTAATACATATTGGTACTAAAAATATATATTAATGTTACATTCTTACTATCATATTTAATTCTTGAATTTTTGTTAGGTACTCATCTAAAAAGCGGAACTGAGTGATTGACAATTTACACCATCCTTAACTAGGCGTTTAAAATTTCAACTCTACAGTAAGTAGATTGAGAATTGTATTGCTTTGATTATTACGACTGTTTATTATGTATGAGCACTTCAATATTATTTTATTAAAATTCTAAATTGCAAATACAATTGTAGCTGATATTTTACATGGTTGTATTGTTGCTTAAATTGTATTATTTATAAGCCTTAGTTCTTTGTTTTGAGTTAGAATTTTAATTTCCATACTACCTATTGAAAATGTGTTATTGTTAAACAATTATTATGCACGTTATTTTTATTTGTATGAGCATATTGGAACCAGCTTGTATTGTATAATTGTGTATTATGTTTGTTTTCATTTTGTTTTGGTATGCTATTTTTATGTTAAAATTACGATTTTTTTTTAATTCTCTAAATTTCAATTGAGATATATAAATAACTATAAAATTCTTAACATATTTATTATTTTTATTGAGTTTGTATTGAAGTGCAAAAAAAAACAATATTGTATTACAATTTTTCGAAGGTCAAATAAACAATTTAATTTCGGCATTTCATAAAGGTTCTAGATACTTAGACTTTGGAGAGAAAATAATTTTACCAAGGTATATAAGATTTAACACCATAATACATTTTAACTAGTAATGTTTTAACGTTTAAATACGTATGCTGCGTATTTATTAACGAATTAGTATCATCTTCTAAAACTTTACTTAATAAAATTAATATTCATATTATAATTATTATTATTTTTATAATTATTTTAACTATTATTATAAACGTTCTTGATAATTCGTGGCACCACCTTTTTTTGAATCGATGTTAAATGTTATCTTATCTCGCCTTTCTTGATCATAACTTGTATACTAATACACACATGTTATCCTGTTAAAAAAATGCACTTCAACAAAAGTGTAATGTATTATTGCATATATTTTGTATATTTAATTATGAGGTACATATACAAGATTAAAACAAAGTTAAAGGTTATTACTTATAACATATATTTAAAACTATTAGATAGTTTACATAATACAGAAAAAATGTATTTAATAATCTTACTCTTTGTTTTAATCTTCTATGTGTATCTGATAATTCACGTAACTTTTAGTATTATCATAATTGTACAGTTTATATTTTACTGTTCACTTTATAGTTTAGGCGTCTTTAAAATATTTTTAAATTATCTCGTATGCAAAACCTAGAATTGTTGACAACATGTACTTAGTTATATTTCATTTTTATGTATTTGAATATATAAATAATTTAATATTTAAGACTGGTTATTGGTATAACTTTAATTGAGAAACTCAAAAAATATTTCATTGCCATTTTTCAATTTTATATTATCACATTTTTAAATTTCATTTAAAATCTTCAACTCTTATACTATGTTGAAGCAACAGCATCGAGCAGATGTTTGAACAATGTCAATACAAGCAGCAGCTGAAACATGTAAGATCGTCCTTATTCTTTTGTATATTGTTATGTTATAGGACCTATATATAACAATATACAAACTCCTACAATATAGAATGTCCTTTAAACTGAAAATGAACAGTTATCTATGATTTTTCATTAAAATATAATATATCAAATTACAATTTAGTTAAGAGATCTTTGAAATACCTTGAACTATGAATTAAATATTTAAAATATCGCCTTTATTTATCATAGTTAAAATAACATAATGTATGTCAATAATTTAGAATGCCGTTTCACCATTATTTTTTTTTTTTAAATGAAACGCACGCATTTCATCTTTGTCTTCCAAAATGTTATTTTGGCTATTACACAAGAACAACTTAAAGTGGTGTCTATAACGACATTAATTATAGCGATATTATATTTTTATCAAGGTTCAACTATTTCAATTTGAAATTCGCATATTATGAGAACGCGTTGCGTGAAAACTTCGAATTTCGCGTTAGAATTTGCATACGTTTAAAACAGCTCGAATCATAACTCGTTTTTTTTTAATCCAACAGCTGTAGTACTAGTGGGAGAGTCCTAGTGTAACCGATATCCGTATAATATCCCAGGCGACCGTCATTGAACAACGGTAGCAAAAATATGAAAAGAAAAGAAAGAACGAATGTACGTGAAATAAACGCCGGGCGGTACGCACAAGAAAACTTGGTGTACCCTATCCGTCGCCACGTGGTCGTGTCGCGCGATACGTTCAATTCAGCCTCGAACGTCGGGCAACACTGTGTTGATGGCCGGCCGGCTCATTCCCACCTCATCCACCACACCATTCGTCCGAAGCCGGTACGACGACGTTGTTCCCCTCAACCCCGCATACTATTCACCATTAATGTACCTTCTCGGTGTCTGCTTTCTCCTCTCCGGTCCTCCTGCCCACTGCTATCACACTGTTCTTTTCCCTTCAACTCGCTTCTCAATAGTGCATACGCGCACGCGCATTCGTTCCTTTGCACACCTCTACCTACTACCACGTTGCTCGGAATCTGTCCGTCGCTGCAATATTGCGCCGTGGTTTTCGTAATTTCGTGTGTAGTGCGGACCCGAGACTACTGCTGTGTGCAATACTCTCGCTACGTCTTCCCTCGTGTGTTCGTAACTCCGTGTAGTGAGTTCAGTTTTTTTCTTCGCCAACTGTCGAATTTCTTCTTAATCTAAGTCACCGGGTAGTGGTTTTTTTTTCAAATTATTTATTAATTTATTATTTTTATTCGTTTTATCGCCACACGTATTATACGTATTTCATGCGTTTTATGCCTATCGTGGTGGTGTTTCCCCCCCAAAAATAACACAATTAATTTAAAGTATTTATATCGTTACATATTTTAATTTGTATTTGACGCTGTTTCAATATTATTATGGCACGAGAAGACAACGTGAACAAGGTTGGTTACCGATTTTTATAAATAGATAATCGTATTATTGTAGAATTATTATTATTATTATTAGTAGTAGTAAATATGTAGTTTACTAGTATTTACTATAGTATAGTTCGAGCGAGTGGCGTTCGTAGCGCGCTCGTGGTTTTCGGTGTGCGACGTCACGGGTTTTGCTTCACAACGTGGTTTCTATTGTTGCCATTGCATGTCCATGTGCTCGTGACGGCCGCCTATGAAACTAATATACTTTTTAAGTCAATGTCTACTATTTGCTTACCTATAGCTATTTATAAGCAGTTTTTCCTCAACACTGAAAAATCCTGAACACTCCTTCATCCGATGTCACGAAAGGTGCACATTCACACCTGTATGTGAGTGGTTGTCTGTGTTTATCATCCTCGACATCCTCACCGATAATTTTCGCCGTGGTGTTGTCCGTAAACGCCCGCGGATCGCGTGTGCGTCGCGCGAGGTCGCCTGATTCGGTAACGTGTCGGTATAAACGTACATAACCTAACAATATCGTGTCGGCCACGGTACTCTTGTCTCTAAAATAGGTTTGCGATACTACGTCATCCTACTATTTTATACCTGTAGACTCCACGTTATGGTTATGATACAAATGTTTTGTTCGCCTTTAACACCTGGGTCCCCATAATTCGCGATGTAGGAAATTTCACTCCTAAATCTAAATGAACAAGTTCAATTTTAGTCGTTTAGTTTGCGTACGTGGATAGTCGTCTCGATAAGACCGTGGATGTTATTATAATAGACCGGTTGGAGTGTGGTAAAAACCTGACCCAGGCGGTCGTGCGATGTGTGCGATTTACAGTTTTTACCTGTTGCCTGCCGGGACGTGATTAAGTGCAGTTCACCTGAGGGTTTTTGTTATGGGAATTATATTTATATATTATATAGATTAAAATATGATATTACGCTCGTAGTCGGTCGATCGTTTACCTCTACTCTCAGGTTTTATTATTTCTAATTAATTCGGTTTTATTTATTTCCAGTTCTGGATAACTCTTTTAATAATAATTTATTTTTGCTCCCGTGTCAGAACACACTTAATTAAATACTGAGTGATTATTGTTGTAACCACCGCGGCATATATCTTGCGCGATTGACCGTGTCTTATATAATCGCAACTAGAAATTCCGCATTAACCGTCGCCACCAGACCATATTTCAAAATCCAATCGTCTATTATTGCTCTAATTACCTTTCTATTTTATTATTATTTACTATAATATATTATATTTAGAGACGCTTTGGAAAAGTATAATAGTAAATAGTCCATCATACAATTTTAATTCTTAGGAATGTTAATTATTGCTTAAGTAGGTACCGAAGTATTTAAATATTACATAGGTTTAAGAATGTTGACCTGCGATTAAGCTATTTGTTCGGTCCCATTCTTCCTTTCGTAAATTTACAATATAATATGTGTTAACAAATTTATTTTGTTGAAAAAAAATCAGAATATATTATTGAAATAATATATTTTTCTTTTTAATCCGTAATGAAATCAATGACCCGTCCGTTTTAATATCAAACCTTGAATATCAATTAAATTAAACACTACTAAAATCATAATGGCTATCAATTTTATAAAAAAAAAAAAAAAAAAACTTGCCTAATAATATAATGATAGAAAAAAAACAAAGATATAATTTACACATATAAGGTATATAAAGTAAAGTTCGCTTATTTTATGTTTATTCGTAATCAATTTTAACTTGACATAATATTTTGGACCATACTTTTGCAGTACTTTATATCTTTTGTGCCTTCAATTATTATGGTTATTAAAGCCATGCGTATTTCTTATATAACTATTTAGCCATGAAAAACGTTCTTCTTTCCATTTCCTAGTGCTCATTTTTTCTTGTTATGTCTATTATTATAACTATCTCCAATAAATTTCAATTTTGCATAGTTACAAATAACACTTGTGAAAATTTTTAGAATTATTATGTCTATCAATTTCCCTAAAAATCACACTATTATATTATTATATTTTAGTTGCGTAGATAGGATAAGGAATTTATTATTAGGTATTTAGGTAATTAGTTGATCTCAATAGCTGTTTAAATAGTTAATAATATGTATTATAAACAATCAAATTGAAATTTTATCCATGTTAATAATATAATAAAGTTATTGTAATTGTAGACTCATGTTGAAATTCTTTATCTGTATAATTCTTGATATTCACTATTTAAATGAGTGTTGTTATAATTAAGTTTTTAAAATGTTTACTAAGTATCTTAATTGTTACGAAGGTGGATATTACTTGTTATTAGTTTTTAGTAAACAAAATGAATAAAAAATATTATTTTGTTATTCCTTGTATTTAATTCTTCTAGTTCTGTTGTTATTATATTATATCATTTTAACTTTTTGCCCGTTTACTATTAGCAAATTATCCCTTCAAACAGTTATTTGTTCATTTAATTCGGTACTACTGTCCTAGCAACAATATTCTAACTTTACAATTTCAAGTCGAAAGTGTATTATTTTTATAAGTACTGATTTTTCGTTCATGACCCATACTTGTATTATATTAAAACATATTTTAGATAAGTTTATTGACTGAGCGTGGCAACTAGCTAAACCTGTTTTTTATACAATTCAATACGTCATAGGTTCATGGAGAAACAGGTATGTGGTCTGATTTCTTCTCAGACACAGCCACCGGCAATCTACCCAGTAAATTCTACTTTGTACGCTTAACGGCAACGCCTAAACAATACATTTCATGACACGTGTAGTGCAAAATTAACGAATAGAAGAAATAGTATTGATAAATTTTATTTGGTAATTTAGAGTGGTTTTATGATTATGAATCACCATAAGATAAAATATTTACAAATACTTTGATTATTTGATAAATAAATAACAATTTTTCCGTGGAACTAAATTGTTATCATACTTCCTAATTCACGTGTGATTTCCAACATCTAAAAAAAAAATTTCAAGAATTGTTCTTATTTATATTATACTATAAAATATATTTAATTGAATTACCTTTTTTCCTATTTTAATCTTTACTTTTCCTACATTTAATGCTTTTTTTTTCCAACAATGTTATAATAAAAGCAATCCTTTCTGTTATCTTTCAGAATGGTTTCAAAATAATAACTGAAATGCAATAATTTCTGTAAAATTAAATAAAAATATATACATTATATTTAGCAAAATACGTTAATTTTACTACATCCGTTATTATATCTATTCTGAAAATCATTATAAATAAGCAGTTCTAGAATTACTCATAAGCGACACTTTTGTCATTTGTGTTACATTAATCTACCGATTCAATTGATTTTCCAACCGGGATATCAACTTTTTAAAGTTATGATCTAAAAGATTTAAAATGTGCACCAATTATGTACTTTAGTTTGTTTTAATTAGCAATTATTATGTATTAATAAACAATAATATATCGTTTCAATCATAATACAAATTAGGTATTATAATACTTTTCAAAACAGTTTAATTATAAACTGCAATGATATTACTCTTAGAAAAATAAAAATGTTGGGAATACTAGTATTTATTAGGTTAACTAATTGAATAAAATGACGGTTCAGTACATTTTCAAAAATTTGTTTTGTCGATTATTTCTACAATTTTTATGTATCTATCTTTTAAAAATTATTCATATTTCTTTCGAATTTTAGTTTTTTAAATAGGAATATGCCCCGTATTCGTTTTACCTGTGTTTTTTTATTTCTAATGTTACCTTTAGTAATCTAAAACTTTTTGGGTTGGCGTGAGGGAGAGGAAGTCAAAATTAAATGATCAGTATTTTTCAAAATAACTGGAAAATACAAAATAGACATTTTTACTCTAAATAGTTTTTGACAAAATCGACTTTTTTTTGTTGTAATTCAAAAATGAATAAGTAACTGTAGAAATTTAAATTGTTTAGCAAATATTTATTAACGTTTTCTGAACTGCTTAATTTTCAAACTATAAGTTCTTCATATCATTTAATACAAAGTTAAGCTGTAATTACATCAGTTAAAAATCTACAAAATGCTATAATTTTTTTTTTTTATTAGCACGAAGTTGGTTTTACTGAACGAAAAACTATTGTGTTATGTATAGGCTACAGAGAAAAAACTGATTGTATCTGATATCCTTAAGACTTAGGAATTTGAAGCGATTGATTTAGTGAAACAATACAAATTCTTATAAGAAATATAATTACGTCCTAAATCTTGGAAAATTCATATTTCAATTTTTGAATAAATTAAAATCAAAAATATGAAAAAGTAGTTTCAAGTATTGACTAAAAGCAAATTAAAATTGTTTTTCAGATGCTACACTAGACCAATCTGTATGTTAGAAATAGAAATATAGTCTTTTATTGCACTTATTTAATAAAGAAATAAATAAAATATACCAAATTTTGCCACCAGCTCACTGTAATATTTCAGTATTTTGACTGTTGATGGTTTCGTGTGTCAAATGTCACTTATATGTATGTTTCTCGCTGTACTTACTTTAGCGTTTAAATTGTTTAAACGTCTCTAACCATCTGTGTCAGCAGTCACATAGACTAGTTTGTTATATGTTTCACAGAGTATAAAAACAAATAAAGATGTAAATTTATAATATTCTGCATGGTGTAAATCTAGTAACATCTGTTGCTTAACACATGACAACAACTATTATAAGTTAGCATAATTTTTTATGTTTAACATTGATTTTCTCCGTAATAATACAAATATGATTATTTAAACCAACAATTAAAACTTTTTACATACTTTTTCAAAATTAATTGAAATATATATTTTTTAAAATTATAGATTCTTTTAATGTTTTTATACCTAAAATAATAATTGTTATTATTTTTTCGATTGAATTTAATACATTTTTAGATATAAGAACCATTGCAATTAGAGAATATAATTAAATAATATTGTTTAATAATTAGTAAATTAATTTTTTAATTTATACATTATTATTTTAAGCTAACTTCAAAAATAAAAAAAATAATTGTATCATCTTAATAGGTACCTAGTACCTACTAACTAAAAATTTAAATAATATATTTTCATACTTTTATAATATAATGATCTATCTGAAATCTTTTTAAATTAATATTTTTTATTTTATAGGTTTTATACTCGTATCAAAGTGGATATCATACGATATGTTCAAGGTGAGGACTGTATCGCTGGGGAGAATTTTAACGTTTTCGACAGCCGTCTTATACCTCGGTTATCTTTGGTACAAGCGCAAGAGAACTTCGTCACATCGCCAGAGTGACAAGAAGAGACCTCGTTCTGAACTTTCAGAACTGACCAAAATTGACGATCTAGAATTGTTTCAGGCATTAGAAAAAGCCTCTCGTACATTAGAGGTATCACAAACTGTGGAAGAAGAACATATTGAGAGTTCTGTTATTCATAAAGATACCATGGAACCAACTGTTAGTCAGATAAAAGTAAATGAAAAAGAATCTTTTATAGATAACCAAGAAGTACACAAATTGGTTACTAAAGTTAATATAATGGCTAGTGAGCAACAAGTATGTATAGAATCTATCACGATAGATTCTTTAACTGAAGATTTAACTAATTTGAAATTAAGTACAGAAGAAGAAAAAGAAAATGAAATAGTTATTATTGATGATTCTAAAAATATTCATCAAATAATAGAAAATGATGAGAAAGTAGAAATAGAACAACACTCTAAAGATAAAGCTTGTTGGACAGTAATGGCAGAAAAAGAAGATCACTGTGAATGTCCTAAAGCTGTTCTTGTTAAAAAAGTAAAAAAAGATGAAGAACCTATGATATTTGAAGGAATTAAATTTAAAGGAAAAAAGAAAAAAGGTAGAAAAAAGAATCAAGCTAAAGATATCATCAAGCTTCCCTCCGAATCAAACAATAAAAATAAAACTCATAGCATTGTAAAATCTGTAAAGAAAAACCAAATTATAGAAGAAGATTGTGATTCAGCGCATAGTGTAGATCATAGTATTGACACTAACGATGCACCAAATACAATTTATTCGGATATTAGAAGTGTTGTAAGTTTTATTTTTTATTCTATACATTTGAATTTTATTTTATCTTCATTCTTAATAATCACGTTTGTTTAAAACAGGGTTCTCAAGACAGTGGCAAAGGTGGTAGTTCTTTTTCTGGAGAACTTCGCACAGTATCAGATTCTGATGAGCAAACGAGTTATGACTTTTTAGTTCCAATTGAACTAGTGGGACCAATTATTGGTAAAAAAGGAGCATTTGTTAAATATATTAAAGAGAAAAGCAATGTTAGGCTTTTTGTCGAAAATAAGACTGAAAGTCCAGAAGATAAATATAAAATGTGCACATTAGTTGGTGAGTATTTAGTCAACTAATGGGTTTGTATATTTGGTTGACTAAAATATTTCTTAATTGATTATAGGATCTGAAATAAATATAAACAAAGCACTCAAGTTAATTAGAACTAAGTTTCCTGAAAGAGCTTATCCAGAGTTTACTTTAGAATGCATTTCTTCAATGTTGGATGGTTCACCCGTTATTTCTCAACTTTTTAAGGTAAATTTGTTAAATACATTTTTTTGTATTTTTAATTAAATTTTTATTTTGTTTAGTCGGAATTAATTGAAGGCGTTAATAACCATGTTATCGTAACCGACTTAGTAGCTACAGATCATTTCTTTGTTCATAATGCATCCAGTCCAGATTATGCAATGCTTTCTTCTTTGAACTTTGCCATGAATGATACATTTGGAAACAGTAAAGAAGATATTCCAGAAGTTGATTTACGCACTGTTACCCATGGTATTTTTTTTTTTACCAATCGCTAAAAATTGAACATAGTAACACATGTAAATTTAATTTTAGGTTCTGTAGTGGCCACCTTTAGCGAAGATAATTGGTACCGTGCACAAGTGATTGATGTAGATGAAAAAAAATATGAATCTGCAAATGTATTTTTTTTGGATTATGGTGGCTGCAAAAAAATTGAACAGTGTGATATGAGGCCGATGCATGACTCATTAATAGCATTAAGCTTCCAAGCAATAGAATGTAGTTTAGCAAATATTGCTCCAGGTAAATTTACTTATATTCTCTGACATATTTTCATAATAACAATTTATTTATTTGTGTTTAGCTTATGGCGAATGGTGTGATGAATCCCTAAAATTGTTTAAAACACTAACTACAGGCAAAATGTTGTTTGCTCAAGTAGTTTACAAGTCTGATAGTGTACAATATGTTAATTTATTAGCTTTTGATGGTTTTGTGGTAAATATTTTATTTTTGTATTTAGTAAATATCTTTTTATTTATACTTACTATTTTTTTCCTTCTCTAGACTATTTCTATCAATGATGAACTGATTAAGTATGGATTTGCCGTCTACGCTCCCCCAAGTGGTATTTACCGAAATGATATAACACCCGAACTTAACGAACCAACATACGCACCTGCATAGGTTACTTTCTCATTTGTTTTTAAAGTTGCTTTTGTATTTTCCTGACTGTTATTGCGTTTTATTTTATTACTATTTTTTTTTCCATTCATGACTCAATAATTTTTATTCAATTTTAAATCTTTCATTGAAAACCTGCTTTCAGGTATTATTTTTTTTTTCTAAGTAATGCACTCATTTTTCTACACAAATTGGTATTTTTTTTTTTTATTATTTATGGAAAGATAAAAACTAAAACATATGATTTATTTTTATTATGAAACAAATTTTCTTTAGACTATAGTAATAATTAATTTAATTAACAATTAATTCTTTCTTTAGTACAAATACCAAACTTTTAAAACTAATATTTTAAATCTTAATATGGTTGAAATTACAATATATTTTTATTAAAATACCATTTGTTATAATATTAAGTACTTCAATTTATTTGTGTATAATATTTAAAAAAAAATATGTAATTGTGTCACAGAAATAGTTAGACGTTTTTTTCTGACAAACAAAATGTATATATTGTTTGCATTTGAGTAAATTTTTTTAGATATAAACCAAATAAATGATGTTAAATTATATTTTTTTTCTCATCTTCGTCGACTGTATTACAATAGAAATAAGGTTTTTTTGAAAATGGTTTTCTTTTTTCATTGAATGCATATGTTATATATTTTAAATAAAATTATTTTAATTAACGTTATCTTTCCACAGGATAAAATAAATCACATAAATTCTATTAGAAGTATTATCAAATAATTAGAATATAAGAAACTTATATAATGTTTCAATTTAAGAGTGAGAATTTATAAAATATGATAAAATTGTAAATTTTAACTAGATGTATCTTCTTAAAGTTCATATCTTTTATTCTATGAATGAAATTATAAATTATATTATTTATGATAAAATTAATTCATTATGGATACGAATAAGTTAAGATTATTATAAGGGAGCAATTTTTGTTATCAAGTGTTTTCATTTATAAAAATTAACAAGTCAGTTGTATTTTTTGTTTTGTTTTTATAATTATTGCCCTCTTCAAATTTCACATTAATGATCTTACATCATTAATGCTTAATAGCTAAATATAATTTAAAATGATAAAAATGGGGCTTATATGTATTGGTAATTTCTTAATATAAATTATCTATTTGCATATTTTGACAATAACCTCAAAAATGTCATGTACTATGGAATATTTAAACAAGTTATGATATGAGACCAGATACAATTTCATTATATGGCAATAATTTTGATTTATTTTATGTTAAAAAGATATTTAACTTTTATTTCATGATATTTAGGAAATTATTTGTAATTTTATTATACATTTTTAACAAATGTGTATTTTTACATTGCATATAAAACTTAAACTTAAAATTAAATCTGGTTGTTAATAGTGTTCTATAATTTTTCTTCTAATCATTACCCCTGTGCTAGTGAAATTTAAATGTAAAGTTTGTAACCTGTTACGTGTAAACATGTTACTTTTTATTGTAACTTTATTTTTTCAAGAATTGTTCTCATTGCAATTTATTAGTTAAATGATTTATGTACTATTTGTCTGCAAAATATATTTTGTACTTTTATATTTAATTTTGTGCAGGGTTTGGCATATTAATTTAAAAGATTAATGCATTGCATTCACATACAATAAACAATGAATATAATCAAAAATTAAAAAAAGAAAATTATACAGTTCGTTACGTATATTAGGTTTCTAATGTATTTTTGTTATTGAGTAAGTAACAGATAGAATGCACTTAGTAAATTTAAATTTAATGATGATCCTTACGTATAACAACAATTTTTCTAGGGATAGCGATAGATATTTTCTCTTTATATATATTTTATTTTCTGTTTTTCAAAATAATCTTTTGTATTTTAATATATATCTAGAGATAAAACAAATTAACATACATAAAAATAATTGTAATTGATTTTCCACGATCACTTATATTCCATACTAGTTGACAACCGTACACTTTGTTGCCCATTAAAAGTGCCAACTATAACATTATGTTTTATTTTATACAATGTACATCGTACATCTTGCTCGGATGTATAACAACATAAAGCGTATATTTATGTTCGCAGACTATGGTATACTCTATATTCATATTTTTACATACCGTTTATTATATATTTGATTTGATACCCATTTGTTTACGACAAAATTATTATTATTTAGTACTACTGATTATTTGTAGAACATAAATATTCTGAGAACGTTAGTGCTGGTATTTCGTTTATTGGTGGACGACGTCACGACTCAATTTTGGTGCGGAAACACACTATAATGACTATATGCGCTTCATAAATATTGTGGTACTCGACGTGTTAATCAACAACACATTTACTTAGATAAGGATTAATATTATGTTGATAAAACTCTTTAGCAAATAATTGGCAATAATGCATTAATTTTGACCAAATTTGATTACCATAAAAAAGTTTATAGTGAGTATCTTAAAAGATAAACATTTACTTTGGCGGATAATTTTTTAGATAATTTAAAGAGGAATAATTCCTTCATACATATTTTTGGGTAAATTGAATCATTTACGCAGCGCACGCAACGGAAGGCTTAAAATATGCATAATTTTCACCGTTTTTGCAATATTTTTCATTGATGCTTCGCTTCTATTGGTTGCAGCATAATGTTAATAGCTTAAAACCTTCCTCGACAAATGGACTATCCAACTCAAAAAGAATTTTTCAATCCGAACCAGTAGTTCCAGAGATTAGCGCGTTCAAACAAACAAAAAACTCTTTAGTTTTATAATATTAGTATGGATTTTAAAGAAATGCCTGAAAATATTTATTTACAACCACAACCGGTATTAACTAGTGTCATTTTTAATTGTTTTAAGGTTATCAACTTCTGAACCTTACTTATAAACTAAAATTGTGACTATTTTTAATATTTTCTATCTGTTTTTATTTAAAAACAAAATTTTCAATTATCTATACAAAAGGGGTTTCCGTATTCCCCAAAATGATCCTCGTCCGTTATCCTCATGACCGTTTTTCGTCAAAAAAATAAAATAAATTATTTAAGATATTTTTTAAGAACCCCCAAATCTAAATCTGTCAAATAGATGTGATTACGATATATACGCTTCCCAGACCCCACACTAAATATACATTATGTTGGGGCACTACCTGATAAAGGTATGTAGGGATGTATAAGGATTGTATTAAAAAAAAACTTTTTTTTATAAGAGAACAATCGTTCTATAAAGAAAATAAATTCTTTGTTTGGGTTCTTAGAAAAATAATTCAAAATTTCATTTTTTGCAGAATTTTGATATTTTTGAACCCAATCAGTATAAAGTATTTAATACATTATCAGATTGATTTTTATAATAATTCATTTCTGTTATAGATAGTTATCTTCCACATTGGAAAAAGACTTGGAAAATTCATCCCATAGGATTTAAAAAAATAGACAATATATGGTGACAATTAAAAGAAATGTGAGAGTCAGTTGAGTAACAAATCTTTTTTCGACGTTAAAACAAATTATATCAACCAATGATCTAAACAAAACTTGAAATTGTTATTTATTTTCATATTCTCATACTGTTAAAAAGTTGAGGAATGGATGGTTATAAGGATATCCAAGCCGTTTGACCATCAATGCGTTTCCGCGTGAACTTGTCATGAAATGGCGGCATGTTTTAGTGTTTAAAACTACTCGCCGATTTGTCCTAGACCCTGTGTACCTATATACAGATTACGGAACAAGTTCCGTACTTCTGTATCCGTTTCGTTAACTGGATGAAATTTTTATCCATTTCACGAATTGGGCAGAACGCAAAATAGGTGCGATGTAAAAAGATACAATTAATATAATGCTAAATGCTAATAACCTTATAGTATAGTCGAAGTAAAAATTTTATAATTTTAAGTCAATAAAACAAAAATTATTTTTGATATTGGTAGGTATTAGGCACTCAAACAACAGTTTAGTATTTATTATTTTAAACATTTTTATTTTTTCCTAAACCAGCCCTCAAGAACGCAGATTGTGTGAGTTGTCGATGCATAAAAGTTAAGATATATATGTGTATATATATATGTGTGTGTGTGTGTGTGTGTGTGTGTGTGTGTGTGTGTGTTAGCAGCAATGTGTATAAAATATTTAAAATATAAAATGGCTAGGAATTCTATATAATACCTGGTGATTTTTAAAGAAAAGTATAATATATTTTTTTTTACATGCATTTCCTAAATATTTCGGATAATAACTAAGCATTTCATAAAATTTTAAAGAACGAATTGGCTATCTGTAGAAAAAAGAAATCACTAGGAAAAATCCAAAAAAATAAATTTTCTGTTATCATAATAAAAACAATTAATTTTATTAGCACACAACAAAAATTAATTTGTAAATTGTATGGGTAGTATACAGTTATTAATTATTATTACTATAATATTATTCTAGAAAATACAAAAATCAATATAAAACGTAGGTGCTTATAAGGAAAAATTACAACTCTCCACGCACGACATTTCATCAAAGACTGAAATGTGAAAATAATATATAACTACAGTGACGAAATAATTATCAAGGTATCTGTCGGCAGTCAAAACTATACTTCATTAAACTTATCGATATTACAGATTACTAATATATTTATATTAGGTAACGAAGGTACATTGTCAAATTTCAATATTGATAAATAACATGGATTTAATACATTACCTGTAAATTATTAAATTGTTTGGCATTTCATATAATGCTTATATAATTTAAACAGTTTTAGAGATTGCCGGCTATAGTTGGTATTATACAAAGTTCCTAGACATTTTATAAAATACCAATATTATACAAATTGCCGCTAACATATGCAATATACATCCTATATATCTTATTCAACTTTTTGGGGGGGGGGGGAGTCCTGATTTCTGAACAATAATATGTAAAAATTATATTTTATATTTTTATAATGTGTATTCAATATTAAAGTTTAAAATTATTACAGGTTATTCTTCATATTTAAGACGATGCTCATATACATTTTCAAGATTTTCCGTCCATTATTTAATAATGTAATTATTAATCAATCCTTATGTTCATCAAATTATCACATTCTCATCTATAAGCGTTTGGTGAGTGGACTAGATCCCATGGACCCCCCTAAATCCGCCACATCATTGATAATTGATAACTGCTAGTCTGCTAATTAAGAAATCATTTTTCTGAAAATAATGACGTTTCAATATTTTAATTTTATTAATTTCCTGATTTTTAATATTTTTTCTATTTTTGAAAAAAACTGCGAATTATTATTTAATACGATAATGGTATTAATGTATCAAACATGTGGCGCGCGTGCTCGTTTTTTATCGAAACTAGAAAAAATATTAAAAATCAGGAGATTAATGAAATTAAAATGCTGAAACGTCAATATTCTTAGAAAAATTAACTCTACAAAATGACTATTTTCAATATTTTGAAAATAATAAAATTTTTTAATAAATATATTTTTTAAATTTTTACCAAAACATTAAAATAAATTAAAACATGAAATATTTGTAGTTTTTGTCCCTTTAAATCTTATTAAAAAACCAGAATTATGATATCTCCATTATTTCATGAGATATCGCAATGGGTAAATACTTACGAGACATCTTAGTCCCTGTATAGATACAAACAATAAAACAATAATAATTAATAATATATATTTCAACATTTTTTATTATTGCAAGTAGGTACTTGCCTTTATTATTTCCAAGACAACATTACTGCAGTATATAATCAAACATTCGTTTATAGTTCTCAGTAGGTAATTATTCACGCATTTTGTTGATATTTTATTCAATATTGATGAATAGATATTATATTAAATGTATTAATTATAAATGCAAAACATGGTTTTCAGAAGATTAGCCGTAATCATACCAAAAACTTTCAATTTGAAGATTAATAGGTACATGAGTAACTATACTTTCGTTTTTTTGTATATTTTACAATACTTCTTAAGCCTAGGTTATAATCTATTATTATATAGAATTACAAGTCTATTTTATATAATTATCACTTAACTCACTTTATTCACGTCCTATCACCTAAAAAACTAACAAATATAAAAACAAAACAATTTAAATTATTAATAAATTTATATTTTGCATATTATTACGATCATCATTTTTAGCAGATTTTTTTGCTCCATGATAATTATAACTATGATATCTTTATCTACTACAACTTTTACTCCACTATTTTAGGCAGGTATTAGATCAAGTCGAAGACAAACATAAAATAAAAAATAAGAAGTACGTAGTATTTAATTTGTATTCTTGTAAAACTACATAATCGTATGTGTTAAGTCATATATTGTATTTTATAACTTGGTGAGTTATCGATCAACTTACTATGTATAATTGTTTTTTAATACTATTCAAATCCAATCACGATAACTAATTTTAGGGTTAATATACAATATTCATTAATATATGCTCTAAGATTATCGTCGTTATAATCAAGTTCAATATTAAATTAAGGGCATAAATTCCCAAAATTAACCGGGCCGGAGTCATCTTGTATACGACAACTTATATAATTGTATGTATAATATAAAATATAACAGGAAAGAGTTTATTTTCGGTTTTCGAAAATTTGCTTTACTCTGGCAGTATTAAATTGTTGTCTAATATTTGGTTAACGTTTTGTAAATTTATTATTAAAATTATCACATAATATTAATAAATTATTTTTATGAAATATTGAATTATGTCAAAAGAACATTTCAATAATGATTTTACAGCTATTAAATGATTTTGAAACTAATTAATTTATATTTTATATGAAGATTATAGATAACCATATTTTGAAAATTCCAGTTTTCGCCAAAATCAGGCCAAATAAAACACATTGACACGTAGCACAGAACCTTCTCATACACGACAAAAATATAATATATATATATATTCATGATTTCATGATTAGGTACTTCAAAATGTGGGCAATAGGTATTATCAAAATTGTTGTTAGCATTGTAATTAAGCAAAATATAGGTTTCTACCTGCGTTTCGTTAAAAGTTAAATATTAAAAAAAAAAATATTGTTTTGGAAATTTAATGTAAGTTAGGCTTTACTTATACTTAGTAAAAATAAGTCCCCTTAATTCATTCATCAGAGTAACTGCCTTTTATTCGGAAAATTATGAATAATCAAAAATTCATAAAATCCTATATTGAAAATTGTAAATTGTAAATTTAATATAATAACGTATTCAAATATATAGTAATTTTTAACTTAATACATAGGTAGCTAAGTATTTAAAATAGGGAATAAAATATTTATGTTTGCTTATTGCTTTATAGATTTAAAGTACCTGGTATCGTCAAATTCTTCCAAAGTTATAACGATGATGGTAAAGATGTTGTGACGCCAGAAAATAGGGCGGATGACCAAACTAATAAATCTGTTTTAAAAAAAGTCATTGAAGATTTATCCAGGTGCGTTTACACTTATAAATGCCATAACACTATACTTACCAGCGTATTAGAAGGGTATTAATAATAATATTATTATTAATTTATAATAAATCCGAGTACTATATATTTATGATTTTAATTCGAATATACAATATACATCAACATCATACAAATTAGGTTAGGTCAAATTGCTTGTGAATTTACACTTATCGAATTGTAATTTCAATTTAAAAATATACATTTATAATAAATATATATATTTTTAAACAAGTAGTCATCAAACAAGTACAATGTGAATAATTTATGATAGGTACTGTTTATTTTTACCACCAAATAAGTTCAAACCGTAAAAAAATTGACGGCCGTAGTTAATCATATTCGTATTGAATTCCATTTTTTAATATTTGGTACCAAAATAACATAAACATATTATTATATAGACCGTCGAAACTGGAAGAGCCACCGTTTTTCGGGTGTCGTCAATACATGGACCTAGCAGGAAAAGTGGCAATCATCACCGGTGGTACCAAAGGCATTGGGCTGGCCGTGGCCAAGGATCTGATCCAAAACGGAGCATCGCGAGTAATTATCAGTGGTCGTGACGTCCGGGAAGGCGGGAAAGCGCTCAAAATCCTGACGAAGATGAGCGAAAACGAAGATGGCTACCAGAAGGCTATATACGTACCGACAGACGTCACCTCTGAGGAAGGGTTGAAAGGTACCTAAAATGATATACCTGCAATATGTTAGATATTATCACATATATGGTTATGGTATATACACAACACACAATAAATTAATGATAAAATATAATACCTACTTATTTATAGCTATTCATCATTCATCTAAGATTGCTACTTTTTGATATAATTATTAATAGACTTCTTATTCAGGAGGTGGACAAATAGTTAATGTTTTCTTCGTTGCATAGTAAAACATTGAATTTTATAGTATATGATTTATGTATGTTTTTATAGTGCTCGTTGTTTTAATATAACAAATAAATAGGTATATATAGTGTAAAAAAAAATTCTAATAGGTTAAACAATATTAATATTTCAAAATTAAGGTTTATCACTTAACGTGAAATCGGTTTTCAAAATAATATTTATTTATTAATAGTTGGGTTGCTATTGCAACTTTAACGTGAAATAAGCTACATGCCTACCGAAATGCCGAAATCGTTTTGAAAATAAAATAATTAAAGCAATTTAATAATGATCAATCGATATAACTATATAGTATAGGTATAAGTATACATAGTTATTGTTTGGTTACTGTAGCAGCTGTAATAATGGACGGGAAAAAATCATGTATCTAAAATAAAAATAAAAAATTGTATGTTAATGTGGTGATATTTTTTAACGTAATAATATAAATACATATTGATATGATTTAATAATTATATTCTAGTATGAATAAAAGTAAATTTTATTATTAGGTTTTACAATAAATTTTTACTTTACTTTTATTAATATGATAACTTATAAATTAATTCAAGAGAAATTGGTAATGAATATATTTTAGTATTTCACATATATATAACTTGCTTAAAAATAAAAATATCGTAAAATATCGACGAAAGATAATGTTTTTACCTTTAAATTTGATCATAGGTCAATTAACTAGATATAATATTTAAGTTAACAATACATAAATGGATTCTATTGATAACACATATGAGTATCGATGTCCTCTATTAATATAATAATTAATAATATCTATTTAAATCATAAAATATTATTTTAAGCAGTAAATACGCTAAAATCAATATGTCTAAACGAATTATGATAGATTTTTTTAATATAGCTACTAAAAAAATGAATTATTTCATAAGATTCAAGACTTCAAATTTAACATGGTTCATATAGTTCTTAAGATATAAAATATAAAGAATATTTTATTACTAAGATATTGAAGTCTGTAATTTTACACAGGAGGTTTAAGGTTAGGGGAAAAATATTGCCTCCTACCTAGTACCTACGAGTATATTATATTGTTGACTATACGCCTGCTCTAATATGTATATTACATGTTGGCTTCCCTTTGGCTTGCTATAGAAAAAGATCTTGGCGGCACCATTACATTAACATTTTTGGGATAAGCTAAAGCTCTTTTTTATAATTTCAGAACTATTCGACTACACCGACGCAAATATGGGTGGTTTGGACATTTTAGTGAATAGCGCAGCCATTCTGAATGAATCGTCCATGTGGAGACGAATGGTCGATACCAACGTGGTAAAATTTTTTTTTAATCAAAATTGTTGTATAAGTATTTTTTAAACATAAATCACAAGTCACAAAATCAGCTAGGTATATCTACTTCTTTATATCCCGATTATGCCCATTTCCACAAAAATCACTTACCTCCCACTGATTTCTTTCCAAATTCTACTAAATACCCAATTCGTACATAGCGTTCCCACAATTTGTTTTTATTAATACACTTTGAAATTTATAAAGAGGAGATGTACATCTTTTTCAATTACTTTCTTAATGTCATGTATGCCAAAGGCTGATTTTCCTATCATTAACTATGTCTACTAAAATCTCCAATAATCTCGTATATGTAAGATTTTATTCTATTGAATAGAAAATTAGATACTACAGTTATACGATACATTTAATAATAGGACACATGGCAGATGTACACTAAAAATATAGTTTTCTTCATTTTCCCACAATTTATTAATTAGGTTATTTACTTTTTTTTTAAATATTCGTACATTATTTGTTCTACTATTTTTAATGAGTAGTATTTTTTTCCTAAACTCTTATTCATCTTTATGATTTTCTTCACTTTTTATTTTTTCATAACTAATATTCTTTTTATTTCTTTACTTGAGTTCTGTATTAGATAAGGTTTGTCATTAATTACAAACCCTACACTCTTCTATATGTTTTTATACCAGATCCACATCATCCCACTCACTTATCCAATCTGTGTTGCTCTATTGCTCTAAACACGATATGGTTTATCTTTAGTGAACCAATCCAATTACATTTATTGAATATTTCAGCCTTCAGGTTCCAATATATAAATCTGTAAGCTCCACACTCGAAGGTATATAATTTATTGTTCCCAAATCGTAAGTATTTTATGAGTGAGATGATTAACCCACAATGGAAAGCCTAACATGACGTTGGAGCAATAGGTTCGTTAAATCCCAGTCCTCTAAAAATAAAGGACTTTTGAGAGACAAGTAAACATATATTTATACATAATATATTTATTTACATCATATATATATTTCTTTGGAAATGTGAAGTAAATATATAAGTTTAAAAATTACATAACAAAAGGTTAGATTACTAAAAAAAAAGTAACATATTAACACTAATACTAATTATATTATGATCAAAACAAAATAAATTCTATATTATTCTTTATCAGATCATACAAAAATGTTTTTTTTTTTTTTTTTAATAAAATGAGCGATACATTCATTCATATAAAATTGTAATTATTTATCAAATGATGATCACGAATTAGATCAAAACTTTTATTCTATTCTTCTAAAAAAATCGAATCTGTAAGTTTTGTAATAGTAAATAAATCTACTTTTTTGTTGTCTAAAACTCCTTCGGACGATAAACTTATCTTTGTACTGAAGCATCCATTACAGGAATTATAAAGATTACTTATATATTTTGTGACTAACAGTAAACATGTCAACCTCCATAATGAAATGTCTGAAATAAATAATAAATATATATTATATACTTGTGATCTATGCGTTGTTACATTTATTATTAAAATTATATATATATGTATAATAGTAAATAGTAATTTAGGTACTAATTTTGATTATTGACATAATTTACCATAGAGAGCCTTAATCACTAGTACAAAGTTAGGAATAGATCTAATGAAAAAGTGTAAAAGGCCTGGAGGAGTGGTCGTGAACCTATCTGCTATATACGCTATCAAACCTCTGCCTCAACTGCCCATATTCAGTGGTACTAAAGCCGCCGTTCGAAGTGCCACAATGGGATACAGTGTAAGTATATTATTCATAATATTATGTAATATTTATCACGAAGGAGTTTATAATTAATTTACCTTTGCTGATAAAATTATTAAAAAAACTAAATAAGTATATTTGCTACATCAGCCGTATCACAAGCATTATTTTTAACTATCTGTCTATGATGATGATCAAGTTTCATTCACTATTTAAACACTTACCTGTTTAGTACTTACCGTAATTTAGTGTTACACACATATAGCTCCTTTAATCTAAGTCTTAACAAGTGACAAGTACCTACCTACAATACAGGGTGATAGAGTAGAATTTATTAACATTTTATTGTTAAATTTTTTTACTTACTAGAGGTTGTGACACTACTCTATTCAAGATATCTATACTATCTAGTTAATAAGGATAAACTCACAAATTTCGAATTAAAAGAGCTGAATAAATGATTTAAAAGAATATTCTCTTTGCCCGGGGCGCCATTCTGCTACATAGTAGGTTTCGTGTGTGTACCATTGATAAACGGTTATAAGTGGATATCGTAATAGCAGAGTTAGTTATCTATATTTCCTAAGATATTTTATTATACATTTACATTAAAATTAATAATTTATAATTCATGATATAAAAAGCTTAAGGTTAATTAATAACATTTGAACATTTTATTGCGTATTTATTTATAGAAAACTTTGGTTAAATGAAAGCATTAGATAATTAAAAAGGAGTAAATTATAGATAATCACTCTGATTTACAGTGAATGTTGACTCTTGATTACCCCCCTTTAGGCTCTAATAATATCATGGAGGCTTCCTAACTATAGAATGATTATATTATTGTTTTAAAATATATGTACCGATATACCGTCATTTTGAGAGTTGACTATTCCACTAATCATTGCTCAACTAAATATTAAACTTATGTTATGGAAAGTGTACTATATCAAACGTAGAATATGAAGGACCGTGACAGTAATTTGCGGATTTTGACCGCGTGTATGGGACCGACGGATACATCGATGCTGTTGAATTTATCACCCGATGACATTGGCGAATGGACTAAAGAGGAACAAGAGGATTTACTAGATATGCTAAAAGCTAAACAAAAGTTAGTGTATATTTATTATTATAAGTGTATATTATACGTAACTACATAAGATTATTTGTTTTTGTCAAGCCACGTTTTTAAGAATCGAATAAGTAGTTAATTTTATTAAATACTAACATTTTTATCGTTCATAGTCCAAAATGTCTTATTAAGAGCTTATTATAGTTTATTTTATGGGTATATAACGATAATGTCATTGCTGTGGAGGCATGGATCCTAGATAGGTATATTCGGGAGAGGGCAATATTTATAACAGATTAGTTGACCCAAATAACCACGGATATCAGAGTATTGTAAGTCGAAACGACATTATATAAGAAAAATAGATAGGAGATAGCCCGCAGTTCTAAGAGGATACCAATGATAATAGGTAGACCCGCAAATGTTGTCTCGGTCTATATTATATATACTATATACAGTATATAGACTGAAACACAAATTTGCGTTAAGCAGAATCCATTTAATGCATTTAGCTTTAAGAAAACGCTAGCCCCGCATGTTAGGTTAAACAGCAAAAACTGTTTTGCATAGGATAGAAATATTTGGACTGTAATAATTAAAGGACATCACAACACTAATAACAAATTTGCTTAGATTTAAAGTATGTCTCTATAAATATGGTATGGGTTTCACACTTAAAAACTAATTATTCAATGACATACAGGCGTCTGAAAATATGCGTGTGACGTCATAGAACCTAAGTCGGAACTATGTATACATACTATCGTATGTTTTACGTGCATAAGTGTCTAGAGTAACACAACGATTTCCATCGTTAAATATATTTTTAAATTTTTTTTTATGTAACCTAGTGTTTTTTTGTTTAGGACGCTGGTATGATGATAATGTTGATATACTTTCTATTTTTTTTTTTATAGTAGATAAAACTACTATAGTCAATTTCTTAAAATTTGGTTTACGCGGCAATACAACGCGAGTCGCAAACTCAATAATTTTACTAAATTATAATTTATAATAATATGTATGCAACGACTAGATATATTCAATTTTAATTCACAACATTGTCTTAAGCACATAAATATAATTAGAATTACGAAAAAAAAAATTCTGAAATATTATTTGAAGTTATTAAAATCATTGTGTAAATCAAACTATTTTTACACGTTAAACATAGGCAGCTGCTCAGCCGTCACGCGATTTTTCATCAACTCTCATTATTCTGTCGAATAATCATTTTTTTAACTTCGAATTTTTACCAAAACGGTTTTCATTGTGTTGACTACAATAATACACCAAAAATTTAAAATTAATGTTGTGATGTCTTTTAAAACTCCAAATTAATAAACAATATATAACATCAACATATCTATGAAATATCGTTTTTACTTTTTTTTAAAATCATTTTTACGAAAATTCTTATTCTCAAAAAATATTTTTTTTAACTTGAATAACTTTTTTTGTAATTCCAAAATCGAATAAATAAAAACGATATTTTACAAAGTTCTCCTTTTTATGTGGAAAAAATTTCGTTTCTTAATTGTGAATGTTATGATTGTAGGTAGGATACGACATCCTTTTAATACAAATTAATATAATATTTCATAGCGTCAAAATAGTTTAAAAGTTTGATCATGTTAGCCTTTTTGATCATTTTTTCATATTATTTTGAACCCGAAAACAGAGATCCCGAATTAAGTCTAGGGAAAGAATTATCTCCAGTTGGATCCTCACATGAGGTGTCTTAAATTATAAGATTATCAACTCATATCATTATAGTTATCAGTAATATAAGAACGTAATCATAAAATAAAAAATTAGGGCATTAAGTTTTCAAAATTCACCTTTTTCAATAGTCAAAATGCTAAAGAGAATTATTGTCTGGAACTCAGGAATTAATATTTCATTATATAAAAATTTAATAGAATAATTAATTATGATAATTCGTTATTAGTAATCCAGAATCCTATTAAAAAACTTAATGACAAATGTAAAAATTATGGATAAATAAAAGTACATTTAAGGATTTAAAAGAAAATATTCCACTAAAAGAATGTGAGTGTGACATGCTTATTACTGATGATTCTATAGTTCTGATAAATATTGCAGCTTAACTTGTCACAGCCAGGTAAGCTAAAATCAGTTCTTGCTTCTATGCACCCATGCTACTCAATAGACAAAATATAATAAAATAGTAAATATACTCGACTAAGTGTAATAAAAAAGAATTGTTTTTAAATATAACTAATATATATTATATCTTTATTTTGCTAACTATATAAGTGGGATATAAATATTGGCAATAAATTGGATACATTATACACTTAGGCTACATACAAAATATCCAAACCCTAATATATAATCAATAATTTTAATGATGTATACAGTGTGGATTATGCAGGAAGATGTATAACATTGATGATGCAATTTGCAGACAATGGATCTACATACTTAGTAGTTAACAATAGTTTGCACAGAAGAAAAAATAACAAAGACATGATATTCAGCAAAAAAATGATACAGAAATTTATCAAGACTAATGATTGACTACATTCACTATGCAATTCCAATGTTAGAGCTTGTATGTTGTGAAATAAATTCACAAGATTTCAAATTTCAAAAAAAAAAAAAAATCATAGAATAAATAAGATAACCTTTGTAGGAAAAAGTAGGATTTGTAATAAAAAAATATCAAAACAGTTGAAATGTTAACATAATAATTTATAAAGCATATATTTAATATTATGCTCACAATTTGTTATAAAAGTTGCAGTCGTGACTAAATAAAGTATAAATTATATAATTTAATGAGACATGTTTGGTTAGTTCTTATTTCCCTCAATAGTCCCAGTTTACATTTTTTTAAGACACTTATATTTTACAGATGACCATTAAGTTTTGTGTGTAATTACATAAAGTATAATATAATAATAAAAAAAAAGAAACATAAATTAAACCCATTTAACAGTTTACTACTGTAATCAAGAGAAAAAAACATATAAATGATGTTTACACGAATATAGATCATTATTACACTCCTATTTTTGTAAATTTAAACATCAGTTTCCAAAAATAATAAATAAACAACATGATAGTAAAAAGCAAATAAAACAATTTAAACTATTTAAAATGGTTTTAGAAGCATATGAATAAAAATAAAAGAAATGACGTATAAATATATATATATATACACACACACACACACACACACAAATATTATTGTTTATAATATATGTTGTATATAAAATAGGCCAATGATTTTTGAAAAATATATTCAACTTTTCCATTGGATTTCAGTATTCACTTAGTTATTATCATTATACACATTAATTTCTCTTTAATTATTAAAAAAAATCAACCATGACTCAATAATCTCTAAGATACTTTACATTACAATTAATTATTTATATACACAAACATAATTTAATACTTTACAAAGAAAAAAATATATGTAATTAAAAAATTTATTTATATTAACAAATAATTGAGTTAATAAAAAATAGTGATTTTAGTCTCGTATCATTTATATTTATAATATGTTACAAACGCCTTGCACAAATAGGCAAAACAACTATACTTCACTTAACTATTAACACATTGTCACGTTTTAAATACGCCTTAAAAAAAAAAAAATGACAGTATTTTTAAAGAGAAAAACTAACAAAATTGTCATCAGACAATACAACTATTATTATTGTTATTTATGTTTTAATAAATAATAATAATAATAATAATAATAAAAACATTTTTGTTTAAAGTAACCCTGTGTTAATATGATTCAACATAGAGAAAAAAGAAAAAACCCCCCAATGTCTATGAAGGCCAACTAAGTATAAATATCTAACCATAAGAAATATTATGTATCTCACTAAGGGGTTTTCATTTTGATAACTATACATCTAAAAATAATAAATTAACATAAATAATAGTAATAAAAAAAAAATTATGTATTTAAAAAATATTCATGCAATTCGCATATGTGGCCCAGGCGTGGCAAAATACGTACCAATGTCTGTAAAAATAACAAACTATCTGCCTTTGTTATCAAATGCTGAAAGTGCAGCAATTGTGTCATTTCTTCTATAGTACAGCAAATACGGCATACACGGGGGTTTCGGTTGACAAACTTCTTTATCAGTGACAAAACGTACAGACGCATCATCAAACCGTAACCATCTACCGAGTGCCACATAAAATACATCAGCGAAGTAATGACCTTTGTTTGCCTCTTTACCATCATGATAAACAACTTCAAAAACAAACAAAAAAATATTGTAATTTATTATTGGATATACATAAAATAATACAAAATTCTTTTTTAAAAATATGTAGCACAAACTATACTTAATCTGTTTTTGATACACCCAACCATTCAAAAAAATATAATTTAACACACTTATACAAAATGGGAAAAACTGTTTAGTTCCTAATCATGATTAAAGATTAAAATAATTATATTTTTAAAAAAATTGTAGAACTCAAACCCCAATATACATTAAATAGTTTTTAGTTCTTAGCTCACCCATAAAACAAAAATTAGTAAAAGGAACTTACTACTTCAATAAAATGGGGTTAACAAATAATTTAGCTGGGAATCTAACATATAAGTTGCCATTGGACACTGTTTCAGCTATTTCTTTAGAAAAATTCACAAGTAGAAAAATTCCATACACACAAACTGAAGATGATATGCCCGTTCTTAGCACACCCATAGAACAAAATATAGTTATATGGGCCGGCTTAAATAAAACGGGGTTAACAAATAATTTGGCTGGGAATCTAACATATAAACACTGCATTGGACACTGTTTCAGCTATTTCTTTAGAAAAATTCACAAGTAGAAAAATTCCATACACACAAACTGAAGATGATATGCCCGTTCTTAGCACACCCATAGAACAAAATATAGTTATATGGGCCGGCTTAAATAAAACGGGGTTAACAAATAATTTGGCTGGGAATCTAACATATAAACACTGCATTGGACACTGTTTCAGCTATTTCTTTAGAAAAATTCACAAGTAGAAAAATTCCATACACACAAACTGAAGATGATATGCCCGTTCTTAGCACACCCATAGAACAAAATATAGTTATATGGGCCGGCTTAAATAAAACGGGGTTAACAAATAATTTGGCTGGGAATCTAACATATAAACACTGCATTGGACACTGTTTCAGCTATTTCTTTAGAAAAATTCACAAGTAGAAAAATTCCATACACACAAACTGAAGATGATATGCCCGTTCTTAGCACACCCATAGAACAAAATATAGTTATATGGGCCGGCTTAAATAAAACGGGATCTAAAAGATTATGCAAAATTATATTAAAATTGTGTTTACCTGCAAAAAGCTTATACTGTCTTGTCTTCATGTTAATCTTGGAATTTTTTGATATGAGCCCTGAAAAAAAATTTAATTCAATATCGCTAACATTATTTAAGATTATGTGCAAATATAACTACTACTACTACTATAGACTACTAATCTATTAGTACATAATATATAATATTATTGCAATCCCTAGACTTATAATTTAAATTATTATATTATATTATATTTTATGAAAGATGTAATTTTCTATATTCTGACCATATAATATTGTTGTTTACCATAGATCAACTGTCAGAAAATAGTTTTTATTTACCACTTTTTCACACTAGTTAAATATCAATATTAAACTAAAAAATAGACAAAAAGTGGAAATGTACATACTACATATAAATTAAATAAAAATCTTAAAATTGTTGTATGACACTAAACTAAGCTTATGAATAAACATTATTCAAATGCTACTCTTAAGAGTCAAATTAATGTACCCAAATTTCAAAAACAAATCTTATGAAATGACTCAGATTCAAAATAAATAGAAAAATGGAATGTTTGTATTAAACAATAATAAAATTTGCACTTACTAGGTTCAATTTTAAGATCAACAGAAAACTCAACATTTTTCACAATTTTAGTCAGCTTCTGTTGCTTGTACTCAAAGCATTTAAGATGCAATAACAAGACATAAGGTAGTTCATCAATAGTAACTTGTTGGTATGCATCTACCTCACGATTAGTTTTTGGACAAGTCAATCCTTCGAGTGTGTCTTTATTGACTAGCATATCCAAAGCTTCCCGAACAGATTTTGCTTTCTACAGTTAAATATAATGTATAAGCTACAATAGTAATTATTATTTATTAGTTTCATAATATAATACCTCAATATCCAGCTTAAGTGTGAAGAAAGGTTCAATATTTTCAGTCGGTTCATTTTCACCATTTTTTACTGTGCGAGTACGCAGCTGTCCACGGAATATCTCAGATAATGGCGTTTTTTCCATCACTGTTCTTCTGGTCACCATTTTATGTTTACCATTAACTTCCTAAAAATATAAATAAATATAAATACAAATTATTAAAGAGAAAAATTGCAGTACTAACTTTCCACTCATTGTTATTATCGATAATATCAACTTCAGCTTGGGTTTCACCATTGCTTATGTTAGACTTGCTCATTTTAATTAGCTGAAAATAGTAATTTTATTAATAAAGGCACGGTAGACAAGAATCTCTAACTTACTTCTATCATTTCATCATTAATTCCATTAAGAAGATAACTCATAAATTCTTCAGCATCTTCTTGGCGGCCTTCTTCAAAAGCTGGTAATATTTTATAAACATAACTGGGTTCAAAAGCTGGACCAGTATCAGGTGTTTCTTGAGTAGCGACTGATGTAGCTTGACGTTGCTGTTGAGTAGTTCTACCATTTTTAATGCTTAGTTGTTGAAATTCTCCAATAAATTGAACCCTAATATTCAAAAGTAAGTTATTATTTTCAATTCAGATAAATATTTAATATAATAGATATAACATACATGCTTTCTAAAATTGGGGTTTGGGTTTTTTGTTGTCCTCGATTGTTTCTATTTTTGAGTTTAAATTGTACACTTCTCATGAGATTGAAAAAAGGAGGGCATGTTAACAAAGCCTGCAATGTGGCATTTATATAGCAACGTGTGTTACGATTTGTTAGGCCTCGAGGTTGTAAATGAGCGGTTTTATGATCCAAATTATAAACCGAAAGGAATTCTAAACAAAAATTAATAAATAAAATTATCTTTATATTATTAATATCTAATATTAAAATAATAAGTGTAACTTACCACCTAATCTTTGTAAATGCAATGTATTATCATCAATACTAGATATGGAGTTGCTACTTGATGGTCTAGGTTTAATTGGTAATGTTTGTTTTTGGTTGTTATTAGCTATAAATACTGAAGTTCGAATTGCATTATCAGGTAAAATTCTTGATGGCATTATTACAGATTCTGTATTTGTATTGGTAGTAGGTTGGCTACTACCGTGTAATGTGAAAACTTTATCACTACTTGTACTAGTACATCCAGTAAATAGTCCTGCCCATGTTTTAAAAACGGGTTTAACAGATTCAGTGTTTTGAACTTCAGGTATAACAACAGGAGGGATAGAAGGTAAAGAAGACTGTTCTTGACTTAAAGTTTCTTCTTTAAATTCTATAACAGGAGTAACATCTTCGGTTTTAGTTTCTTCTTTCTCAGGTTTTTGGATTTCTTGTATAACATCTGAAGAAATATTAGGAGCAGATTCTTTCTTTTTTTTTGTTTTAATAGACAGTGGTTCTTTAATTTTTTCACAAGACTCAACCGGTGGAATTGACTCTATAATAGGCACATCACTTACAATAACTAATTGTTCATCTCTTGTTTCCTCTGGTACAATTTCATCAACTTCCACATGGTCTGGTTGAACTTGTAATTCTTCTTCTTTGTCTTGTGGTATTGATATTATTTCTGGATTAGGTGTAACTGGGGACTCATTAACATTTTCTGGTACTTGAGGGTAAATATTATGCACTGGTGGAATTTGATTAACATTGGGTTTGCATGATTCAACTAAAAGAGGTTGTTGAGGTACTTGACCAGCTGGTGGTGAATGATACATAGGAGGACCTGGTTGTTGGTATGGATTGTATAAAGTAGGATGTGGATGAGTATACATGGGATATGTTGGATGTCCATGATGAGGTGGTAGGTATAATGGACTATTTTGTGGTGAATAATAATAATGTGGAGGAGGAACAGCAATATATGTTGGTGGTGATTGGTAATTCGCCATTTCCATATTATCTGGATGTCGATAGGCTATATCATTATTCCGTTTTACATTTGGCAGAGGAGGAATTCCTTTTGGATTCCTGGAAATATTTGGCCGCCTAAGATTTGGGTCCATAGGGGGTTCTGGACCCGGGTACATTGGTTGCTGATATGGCGACATTTGAGATGGAACATATCCATGTACTGGTGGAGGTACATTGCCCATATATACTGGAGGATTTGGCACCATTTGATAAACTGGTGGAGGAGGGCCAGGAACAAAATTTCCACCATTTATCATTACGGGATTCTCAGGTTCTGTATCACCATTAACTGTCGGATAACCACAATCTATTATTAAGCGTTTTCAAACAGTTTCAAGTTAATACAATGAAAAAAGAAGATTAAAAATTTAGTTGACATACCATATTCATCTGCTGCTGTATTCCAATCAGAAATATGTGTTATGTTGCCTACTTCATTCATTAAACCTGGCGGAGGAAGTGCTTGAGGTTGAGTACCGCGAAAAGTCCATGGAAAATCAGGATGTTTGAATCCATCTTCTCCAGACACCCATGACTCGTTCCGTGCAGAATACAGCATATGCAGCAATCGACCACGTTCCATGTCATTGATGTCAGTGAAATCGAGGAACTCAAACTCCTAGAAAAATAGAAAAAGAATTAAAACAAAATTTTTACTTAAGGGTTTCAAACAGCTATGTTCTTAACTAAAATGGACATATATTTAATCAATTATACTAACTACTCCCTTGGTTATCATTTTATCAGATAAAACTTTTGAAATCATACCTGAATTTTATTACAAAATTTCAATTCTTTTAACTTTTGAATCCCAAGAATTTCTTACATGTTGTTAATATTAAAATATAAAATGTAAGTAAGTCTTTTTCTCATAAATGGTATGAGAAATTTAAATATATATTAGAAAATTATGTAAGGTAAATAGAAAACATAATATAATAATGGCAAAATATTGATATTTTTACACATAGTAGGTAGAGCCTAGTTAACTAGGCTTTTAATGGGCCAATAATACATTATAAGGGCATACAACAATGACCAATAACTAAGCAAACATTTATACAATACTCACACCTAGAATTTGCCTATAATAAACTCTTTAAAAACAGCCAGTAACAATTTCTTATTTATCAGGTACAAAAAAATTACATTAATTGCATTGTTTTACTAAGACATAATTTCTTGAACTCTTCAAATTTTAACTTTAGAAAATTTGAAGATAGTAAAGAGAGTATGAGTATAAAAAACATGTTAGGAGCAGATTATTTTTTTTCTTGTTAAATGTAAACACTGTTTTGCATATAAAATAGGTACTGAAATTAATTTGTTATGAATTAAAAAAAAAAAAAAAACTTTTTAAAAACAAGTTAAGCCAACCCCCAATTTTAATAAGTTAATTGTTATTTTCATTATTCTGATATATCATAATAAATGAAACATCAACTGTCAGAAAATTTTACCATTATAACACTATCAAAACGATAATAAATATTTTTGGTAATCATTAATATACCACATTTGTAACGCTGAATAGTTAAATTGTAATTACAAATAGCTGACTCAAACGTGGAAAGTATTTAATTTATTTAGTTAAATATGAAAAATCTTTCATTATTTTTTTTCAACATAATACCTTTGATTTAAATAGTAGTAAGTGTTAATACTAAATGGAGCCACATAAAATATATATTCGTTAGAAATATTGTTTCTATAATTAAATACAAGGAAATAAACGGGAAAAAAATATGTATGTATTATTCCAACTCATGTAGTTTTCAAAGGAAATATTGTAATCATCAAGCTAAAATTAACATATTAATATTGACATGATTGATATTTATAGGTACATGAATATTTCATGAAAAAACTACTCAACAGTGTTTATTTAAGAGTTGAGTATAGACTATAAAAACCGTAACAAATATAACTATACCTATGGTTTTTTCTAATTTTAATAAGCATTTAGAACTTCTTCAATAACTTGTGGGTATAAATAAGAGAAAAAATTTCTATATTTTTATAGATATAAAAAGATAAAAAAACTAAATAAGTTTAATTTAATAGATAATAAAATAACAATTTTTTAATACTTAACCTAGCATTTTTATTAAGGTTCATACAGATGGCCAATGTTTCTAAAACTATATTACCATAATATTAAAAACAGAAATATTATTGATATAATTTGTTTTATTTTGTCTATAAGTAGATTCTTTAATTTAATACTTTTTTCTTTACTCTTAACTCTTTTCTTAACTTTTTCATGTGTCTAAGGAGGTAAAGTGATTATTTATGATACATTACATAAATCGCAATTTATTGTTAATTAATTAATTATTATTTAAAATTTATAAGCTACTATCTTAGTATAGACAATATAAAGTATATATCAAGGAGACTTATTTTCCAGTTTTATTCTAAAATAAAATAAATAATTTAAATCCGATTTTAAATGTTTAATTGATATCATAATTTTTAATATACTTATGTTAATTATATTTTTAACTATATTAGATAGATTAAATACTTAGTTATAATAATTAATACTATAAATGTAATTTTCGCTATTCTGAACCAAACATATTAATGAAGGTCAACTGTCAGAAAATCTCTATCTTTCTCAAGTAGCAAAACGATACCTAAGAAATAATAATGCTTAATTTACCACTTTTGTAACGCTTGTAGTAAATTATAATTACTAAATGCTGACTCAAATGTGGATGAATATTTTATAGATACAACTAGTTAATTAACTATTAACATATTCATTAACACATTGCATAATATTGAGTAAGAAAAAAAATTAAAATTATTAAACTAAATCCATACATCTTAGTAGTTATTAGATACTAGCTAATTGAATATGTACAACAGACATAGTGACAAGTTCTAAATTTTTTTATAACATACTTATAAAAAGACATAACCTTAAAAAAAACATGTCTACTGAATATATTATTTAGTTTAAAAATGTAATATTATACTTAAATTAGTTCAGAGTAAGTCTGAATCACTGATAATAATATAAAATTTACTCATATATTGCAGTATTATTTAGGCATGTAACATATAAGATACCTACAGTTAAAATTAACTTTTATGACTGTTAACAATAGCCATTGGTATGTACATGGCCAATAGCCAATAATAGTTGTGGCAAGTTGATATTTGAATTTCAAAAGTAATCTTAACCATTGGATGAAAACAAAGCATAAACTCTAGGATATGCAGACAGTGTACCTGTCACGATATGTCTTATACACCTTGTGTAACTATTTAATGAGCCTAATAAATATTAAAATAAAATAATAGATATTTAGTAGGATAGAAAAGATTGAAAGGGGGAAGTCTATACACAAATTGTGACACGATACGAGGTGTAAGCAGTTTTGTAACCGATCTAAGGAGAGCTTTTAATACCAATGCTTACATCTGCTTAATTATACGACGAATACATAACCTCAAAAAATAAAATAAAATCTGCAACGATTTACGTGAAAGGTACTGGCCAGCAAGAGTGCATATTCTCTGATCACATTTAACCTACCGGTGACCATATGTTCTAAAAAATTCTCAGACGAAATTACCGACTTCGGCTTGCACTACGGTCACCACGATGAACGGCGTTGCACGGCACCACCGTTTAGACCTGTGAACACTACACGCGCGTTTCGCATGCCCGACCGTACAGTAGCGATGACAGCAATAGCTGCCGAATCCACCAACGTCGAGGGGTACCACGTGTTCTAACCGAACACGCCAACACTCGCGTGGGGGGCAAAACGTATACAAAACGGTGTACACGAGATGTATGAAAAAATAGAATCGTTTAAATGAACAAAAAAAGACCTATGTACCTGGGTCGAATTGTTGTCCATTGTCGTCGCCGCGTTGGTGATCGTGGCGGCGGTGGCGGAGGCGATGACGGCGGCGGCGGTGATCCGTAACAGTGATGTTCCACACTACCATTCCATGGTATCGTTTTTCACAATCTTTCGGCGGCGGAATCTTCGACGGCGACGACTTGCAAATCGGCAAACGATACGTAACGACGCGAGACGTGAGCGCGCAACACGGGATGAGACATCGCAAGGAATACGAAGAAAATGATTGTGGCGTGTACGTACGCGAGTATTAGACGGAAAGACAGAGAGAGCCGTATGCGTGCGATAGAGACCTTGTAGGGTGGGAATGTGGTGGAGAAATAATAAGAAAAAAACTACATAATATATATATCGTACATTCAAAGCGACATGTGTGTGAACGTGTATGTGTGTTTTTGTGTGTGTGTGTGTATAAACAACAGTCGCATATGCCCAGTCGGTGTGTGTGTATGCCCTTTTCGTTCGTTTGTTCGACACGGCATGCAGCGCTGTCCGACACCGCCGATGCTACTACCTCCCAACAACCATCAATTTAACTGATAGTACGCGATATGCGATTGGTCCAAAATTACCGACCTTGGTAAGTGGCGACCAATTGGATAAACCGTCACGGTGATTGCAGCTCAAAGATTGTCTTGGAGAAGAAAATAAGCGCGTCGGCGACCGGAAAAATACCGGCCCGCCCGCCAATTGCGTTTTCCAATCACTCATACTCGTTTTTCCTGATTCTTCCGTTCGCCAACTCTCGTCAGCCGGTCGACCGAAAAACGTGTTCTACGTTTTCTATTCCACGATCGAACAACTACAGCAGCTGTTGACAGTCTGGCTGTTTTTTGAGGTTACGATCCTGTAGCATTCCGATAATATGAATGTTCGGCATCGCCGCATCGGCATTCGACAATGACAGCAATGCTTCAGCGTTTTGCTTTGGTCTATGTTACAATCATTTAACTTCTAGTCCCTGATCATTGATCAAGATCTATAAAGATCTATATAAAGATTATTTATAGATATTGGGCCTAATGCCACTCTCTGTGCACTAATCGCCACAATATTCCTATTACTATTTTTTATAATTTTTTTAATATTTAATTAATATGGCAGTCACGAATCACTATTTATTGGGGAGAATTGTCTTAATTAAAATATAATTACTATATGTAATAAACTAATAACTAATAAATAATGATGATCTTCATCGATCAATGCGTACGCGCTATATATTCATAAGTACTCTCAAAGACAAAATACATAATATCTATGAAATACCTAGTATGAATGCACTACAGTCATAAATTATAAAAGTTGTGTATTGTGTAAGTATATGGTGACAATAATTTAAAACTAAATACAATAATATCGTTAATATATAGGTACGATATAATATATACCTATTATTGAAGCGCACTACAGGCTTCCGGGCTTTGGATCCTTCGATCGAAAAGATTAGCAGAATACAGATTAACAATTAATATTATATTAATATTTTAAATTTCAATCATAAAAATCTTATAAACGTGATTCGTTTAATATATGAATTGTAAATTATAATTAATAATTTGCGATGTCCAAATTTCAAAATAATGAATAATAATGTAGAATCATTAATATTGTTATAACAATATTACAAATTACAATTTTTCGAATAATTCATTTCGTAATTTATAGTAAAAAGTAATCTCTTATTTCATCAACAATAATTAGTGTCATTCTTAGCAGTCATTATTGATTTGCTAATATTTATTAAATAATACATCTTTAAGAAACACAAACAGTTACCCAAGCCCCAACCCACCACAAACACAATTTGAGGGGGGTGGGTTAAGCCCCCCAAAAATGGTTTATATATATCCCTTTCCACCTTTATAAATATCAGAGAGCATACATGCAAATTATAATAGCCCCCCCCCCAAATTTAAAACTCAAATTGCACCTATGCCAAGGATGGTAGTTAAAAATGTTTTTTTTAGAAAACAAAAAATATTAATCAATTACATTTAAGATACTAATATTAAAATTAAAATTTGTTTTAGATAGAGTAAGGACAATGGACGCCTAAAATTGAAGTTGTATCTATTTATTGTAGATCCGATTACCAATTACCAAACTTGAACAGAATGTTTTATATTTCTATTGCATGTAGTATAATTAGTATATACACTATATTACTTAGTACTTGTTATTTATTACTTAATAGCATTGATTTAACATTATAATATACATATATGTACGATTATCATATATACTCAACAATATGAGTCTCACTCAACTATCAATGCTTGTGTTGGAATTTGAAACATAGAAAAAATGGGTAGTAGAATACAATTTAATGAATTTTAATCTATACACAATTCTTAAAAAATATCGTATCATTGAATGATTATTGTAGTACGGTACATCACATTGGTATACATATAATTAATACAAATATTTAAATATTTAATAGACCTATAAAGGTATATCTAATACATATTTATAAAATATCGACATAGATTTAGAAATCTGAAATTCTCCTCAATTTTAGATTTCTAAAGAGGATTCATTTTTTTCTCAGAAAGACGACTAATATACCTAATTATTACTTATATATTAAGTATCCATTAGACAAGTTAAATCATTTTCAAAATCATAACACAATTAAAAAGAAAAAAAATATAAGAGAACAAAAAGGGTAATTAGTAAAAAAAAAAACAAATTTTTAAAATGTTAAACATATTCATTGATTAAAAAAATTAAAAATTATTATTTACTACGTAGTGTCTACGCACAATCTGCATACATCGAAATTACCTACATTGAACTCTTTAATAACCGTCGGTATCTAATCTGTATAATATTTAATTTAATTTTAAAAATATTCAATATAAATATATTTTTTTTTGAAAAATGTCGTTTTTTTATTGCATAACACCATGTGAGAAAATTTAAACAAATATACCTATATTTGTTTAAATTTTCTTTACCTTTCATTCTTCATCTTTATATAGGTACCTAGTATATTATTATATATTAAATACAATATAACTTAATATAATATAGAGTAAGATGCATTTCTATTATTGGAAATTCCCTATGTTGAAATTATAATGCCCTTATAGGTGACTATAGATGACCTTTTCATAATTTATCATAAAATATAACTAGTGATAAAATATATAACATTTTATTATTGGAAATTTCCCATGTAGACTTTTCAAACTTTCTTTATAGTCAATAAATATATTTAAAGTTCTTAAAAATTGCTCATTTTTATTTTTTTCAGGGATTCAATGAAAAGTTATTTAGTTTATGCTATAAGAACGGATTTAAATGCAAATAGAATTTTTTTTATTAATGTCCGGAAACATTGCTTTCCAAGCACAAAGTTAATTTCATACACCAAGGAATTAAAAAATCTATTTTTTATTTTGTATTTTTTGATATTTTTAAGAATTTTTAAGAATTTTTGTAAAGGAATTGATAAAATTTGATTAAAATTAAGCAGCACCTGATTATACAGCGGTATTATGAAACACAAAGTAAAAGTATAACAAATATATCTATCTAAATTAGTAATTGGAAAAATAATCCCCGGCACTAGGAAAAAAAATCCCTACACTTCAATATTTAAACGCTAATTAAAAAATTATTTATAATTAATTAAATAATAATAATTTATTTTTTATAAAACAAAATAGGTTTATAATTTATAAATATACAATGTCACAATACATATTCTAAAAATTAAAATTTATCATATACAAAATATAAATGTTTTGTATAATCAAAACGTCTAATTATAAAAATAATAATGATTATAATAATTATTGAATTTAAAGTTTCTATCATACAAAACATTTGTATTTTGTATATGATGAATTTTAGTTTTAAGAATATCTATTGTGACATTGTATATTTATAAATTATAAACCTATTTTGTTTAAAAAAAAAAAATTATTATTATTAAGTTAATTATAAATAATTTTATAATTAGCGTTTAAAAAATTGAAATGTAGAGATCTTTTCTCCTAGGGTCAGGGATTTTTTCCGAGGTTCTTTATCGGGGGTATTTTTCCGAGGATTTTTATTCCGGGATACATCTAAATTGTAAATTCATTTTTTGGAAATAATTTTCAGAGTAAAAAGAAGATACAATAAGAAAATAACGTAAATGATAAGAATAATTAATATCTAAGAATAAAAATGTATTAATTAAACAAATTTTTTCAATATTAATAAGAGCAATCTTTTAGTGCATTTTTAAAAAAAAAATGTCAGTTACGAGTGCATTAAATCATATTTTTAAAGCATTTTTCTTATTTTTTAGATCCGTTCCCTAGTTATTACTAGTTGTACTATTTGTACTAGGTACTTTAAAATGAGAAATTTTAACACCAAAATCGGTGATTTCTAGTTCATTGTTAAATATTTAACAGTTTTAATTAAAAATAGTTATTGATAATAATCCATCGCAAGAAGATAAAAAATATGTTTGACTCTTCAACGTTACTATAGTTTTCTTTTGGTCAAATTTCATTCATCTTTAATTTTTTCTTGAAATCATTTTATTAGATATGTACAAATAATAATTCAGGGATGGACACTAAAGCTTATAATTCTCCCAAGTCTTAGCCTAATATAGACTGTTATCTAAACAAAGGATAAATAATTATATTATTAAGTTTATTAAGTAATTTTAAATTTAAATAATATTTATTGTTGTGATTAGAGCAACGAGCAACGTATTTAAATGTCATTATTATTCAAGGGCGCCCGTAGGGTTGGGCGGGTGTGGGCGATACTACCCCCGCTATTTTAATTATATTTAATATTAATTGTTTTATTACTAGCATGGCTTAAGTATTTATGTTTTTGACTTTGCCCCCCCCCCCCAATTTATGTTTTGGCGAGCACTCTTGTTATTATTGTGATTGTTATATACTTATTTCAAAGCGTTTTTTTAGTGAATACAGAATACCAAATCGAGAATTCAATCACTTTCGCGAGTTGAATTGCTCAGTTATTTCAAATTTTCATATGAAATAAATGTTACCTTAAAGAGACAGTGACGGCAATTTGCCACATACAAACAGAACATTTTCCGCCGTCTCAAATTATAGTATTATGCCTTATAATAGTTATAAATGCATTTTATTTTTCGAGTGCAGCAAATTAGCCGTTCCAATCACCTTATTACTTTGCCTGTAGGGTAACTTGATGCTGCTATAGTAGTATAATAGTATAATAAGAATTAATAATAAAATTATATAATAATAATATTAATATATAAGATCGTGGGCAAAATTAAAATCGAAAAACGAGCAGTAGTTTTGTTTATCATGGTATATAGTCTTCCATGATGTAAATATATTATTCCATATCTGACAGTTATACTTTTGTTATTAGCAACGGCGATAAGAGATAAAACATATTGTGTAATTTTAAAAAGTGAAACCGTGTGGACAATGGTAATAACTAAATAAAATATTTATCAACGTTTTAGAATAATTTTAGTTCTTTTTTCTTCAACTAGTTATGTTCAAAGTCTAAGCTATTTTAATTGCTTATAATTTTTTATTTTTGACGTATTATTACTTTGTATGCAATACATTTTTTATGTTGAATGTTTATGAACTTGTACGTTACTATTAACATATCTAATAACATATCTTTCATTTTTATTATTTTATATTGTTGTACAGATGACTTATTATTAAATATAATTTATGATGACTTTTATCGACAACTAATTTGGGTAATATTTTATCTAATATCTAATATAATTATTAAAAATTAAGTCTAAGATTGTTTGAAATAGAAAATTAATTCTAAAGTAATTTTATGTTGCCATAGTGATTTTTGTTTGTATGCAACTTATATGATTTCTTGAAGCCAATGTTTTGGATAATTTTTCTTTTTAGACAAAATTAAACAATATGGAATTAGAATTGGTACATGATGCTTATAAAAAAGAATTGGAACGTGTATATGAAAAGCACCAAATCGAATTAAATGAAACTGAACAACGACATCGAAATGAAATTCAACAATTATGTGCTGAAAATTCTTCAGAAGTATCTAATCTTAAATCATTATTTGAAACTGAATTGGAAAAAATTAAGAATAATCACGAGCAAGAGATTTGTGAATTAAAAGAACAATTTGAAAGGCGTCTGAATGATCTCAAAGATTGTGACTTAGATACATTAACAAAACGAATTGAAGATGATATTACAAAAACTCAAGCAAAACATAAGAAGATAGTTTCCTATTTAGTTAATGAAATATACAAACTTAAAAAGGTAGTATTTCTTTTTAAATGAATAAGTATTTTATACCAAAATATTACAATATTTTTTATTCTAGACAATAATAAGTTCTTCATTTGATGATGTTGATCGATTTTCATCTATTGATTCTTTTGATCCAAAGCTGTTTCAAAATAATCTAAATGGACATGATACAGATATCGAAACTTCAGACTATGTATGCTTAAATATTAATAGTTTATATCATATGTTTTTATTTTATTAATTTGTTTTTAGGTATTATCCCAAGATAGTATTGATATGCAAATCAAAGATCTTGAAGACATTGTGCAAGAGAGGTAGGAAAGCTATAACAATGATATTTGCTTATATGTAATTATATAATTTTTAAATTAATAAATCAAAATAAAAATAAATTCTAGAGATGATTTGCGTTCAGTAGCAACCACCCTCCGTCAATTATCTAAATACTTATGCTCTTTTCTATTAACCAAACAAGAAGAGTTAAACAATTCAATTATAGAGCGTATGCATGGGATGGAATGTGGTGGAATTTTAAATGGCACTGGTGATGGATATGGCATTGAATCAACAGATAATTGTGAAAAAACTATTGATGAAATTAGAAGTCCAAGAAGAGTACATTTTGTACCAAATATTGAAGAAATTGTATCATTAATTGATGAACATTCTGTATTAGCTAACTTTACTAATACTGAAGGAACCAGTGAAGATCATAATCATTTAAAATTGAATACATGTTTGAAGAAGCTAAATGAAGAAGCTGCTGCCTTATCTGGTATGTTGAGTATTTGTTATGGGTATAGTAGAAGGCACAAGCCTTTTTTTTAATAATAATAATATAAAAATGTATTTCATTTAATATCAAAGATAATGAATGTATTTTTATTGCCTTTTTTTGGAATTAATTTTCAATTGATCTGATAATTTTATACACAGCATATGTATTAACGGTACAAATAGATGTATTGACAATGTTATATTTAAAATTTTTTTGAATAGGTTTTGTTATCGGCAATATTTATTAATATTGTAAAATATTTTTTCAAAATCTTAAAAAATAGATAATTTTTTATGTATTAAATACACCCCAATAACTTTGGTATATGTAGAAAATCTTTTTCTATGTATAAAAATATTTTGAGTCCTAACCGTCAAAGTTTTACTAAAGACAGCTTATCTAAGTACATGGTATGGAATTTTTTTTTTAAATACAAATTAGTTAGTTTATTTAAGTTTTTAGTAAATTTTTTAATTGCTGTTTTTAGTTTTTTTCACATTTTAAATGTTTTTTTTTATTGATTATATTGCCTTCAAATCTGAACCCTAGTTATGGGCAATGTAGACTATTACATGGTGTGTTCAATTCCTTGGTATTTTATTAACTCGTATTAATAGTATTTTGCCTGATTAATATTGGTCATTGTTACTTAAGTTATATATAAAAAAAATAGATGTGAATTATTACCAATTTTAATTCAGTGCAATGTTTTCTGTTATTTTATATGTAGTAATGAATAATTTTACCTACAGTGCCATTTGAAGTCAAGCATGGTTATAACACACAATTAAGGTGTACATTGTTTAATAATCTGCTTTCCCCGTAACAACTTACAAATTACATATTTAACATATAATATTTCTAAAAAATCCTTATTACATAAACAGTAATATTTTATTTACTTATCTTAATATATTTTTTATATTTTATTAGATGTAATAAACAATGAACAAAAATTACTTAGTATAAATTCAGATGACTTATGTTATAAAACATTTTTTGATAAAAAAATTGAATATTATAAAAAAGTAAGTATTTTCTCATACCAAATGTTTGTATTAGTGATTAAAGTAGTTAAATCATATTTATTATTTTACATAGGAGCTCGATAAACAAAAATCAGATTATAAAAAATTATTTATGAAAACTTCTGCAATTGAACAAGAAAATGTATCATTAAAGGAGCAGCTTGAAAAAGAAATTTCCTCTGTTAATGAAAAACAACAATACAATGATATTGACAATGAAAATTTAATAATATTGCAAAAAAAAGGTATTAAAACAAAATATTATAAAATCAATTTCTATTAAATCATAAAAATATGTCGTAGCACAAGAATTAATTAAAAATTATGATGATTGGCCTAATTTACAAATTTTGTTTGATGAGTTGTCTACTGAATACAACAAAATTATTGACAACATAAAAAATGATAAAGATGATCTTGCTCAACAAGTAAGTTATTCTGAATTATTGATTCTTCATAAATATTAAAAAAATATTTATAGTTAGTTGTAGCAGATAGGCGTTTAAAGTCATCACAAAAGTTTATAAAAGATCAAATAACTGAACGTGAAGTTGAAAGAGAAGAATTTGATTTTAAATTGGAGACATTAAAATGCCAATTGAAAGAACGAGAAAGAGAATCACTAGATACCGAAGATCTTAGATCACATGTATTCTCATTTTGATTAATTTTTTAACTCCTAATGTTAAAATTATTATTTTTTTAGACTGAACAAGTGGTGACTGAAGCTGAAGAACGTTACATTAAATTAGAGAATAGATGTTTAAGAACTGAAGAACTATTTAATACATCCAAACTTGAGATCCAATCATTAAAGAATATCATTCTTAACAAAGAAACTCGAATAGAAAATTTGATTAAAAATGAAATTTCTCAAAAAAATTCAATTCATCAACTAACAAATATGTTAGAAGAGGAACAAAATAATCAACATGATATGCTTACTGAAGTAATTTTAGAATTTTGTAATTAAATATTATAATTTATTAAATTTAAATGTTTTTGTAACAATGTATTTATTTATAGTTAAACCGGTTGAAAAATTTGTTGGAAGAACAAATTCAAAGCGATTGTTCTGAATTTGCTGATATTGAGATTATTATTAATAAAATAAGGTTGCAGGTGAGGAAGTAAATTCATTTAAATAATTTATATAATTATTAATTTTATTATTACTACTCTTGTTTTAGCTGAAAGATGTTGAAAAAACTATTTCTAAACGAATTAAAGATCTTGATACTTTTTGGGTTACTGAAGAATGTGGTTCACCAATGTCTGAAGATATATCTGTTGCGTAAGTTTTAAGTATATTATAAGTTTTTAATTTATTTTCTCAAATAATATCTTTTTTTCTTTAGAGAACGATGTGAATTACCCAATAAAATAAGTATTGAAAAAAATAGTTCTCCTGCTCGTATAGTTGCAACATTAGATGATGTATTTATTAGATTACAAGAGCGTTTAAACAGACTTTTTAAATCAGAAGACGCTATTTTCAAGCATGAATCAGATCAACAAAACATTGTTAATAAACTCAATAAACAAATTAAAGTAAAACCATATTTTTTATATATAAACATGATTAATAAAATATATATTGACTTTTATTTCCTTTAGAGTTTAGAATCTGAAATAGATATGTTGAGAACAAGATTGGCTGAAAAGAGTGATCAATTAACTACTGCTAAAATGAAAATTGATGAACTAAGGGTATTGAAAAATGACAATGTTCATTTGGCCACCTCTCAGTTACAAGAAAAACTTCAAAATATGACTATAGAAAACAAGCAATGTTCCAAAGTTATTGAAGAACAAAATCTTGAGGTATGTTCTCACACCTATTAACTAAATTATGTTTATTTGTTGACTTACTTAGTAAACATTTTAGATAAAACATTTAAAAGATTCAACTAAATATTTTAAGAACATGTTATTTGCTTATGAATCAAAACTTGCTGAAAAAGAAAATATTGATCCTAATACAATAAATAATCTTGAATCAAAAGTTGTTCATCTTGCTGAAGAAAACATAAGTTTACAAGTATTTATTATTGTTGTTTGTTAGTTTTTATATATCTTAAAATAAAAATTAATATAATTTTTTTTTTAATGAAGATTGAATTAGCTAATAAAATATCTCAAATAGAAACATTATCTACTCAGCTTAATGATTTACATAATAAAGAGTTGGTATGTAACACTAATAGTATCTTAATAATCGTATTAGTTAATTATCTATAACAATTATAAGTTTATTAACTACTTTATTTTTTTTACAGAATCAAAATATTGGGAACAAACAAAATTATAGTGTTTCTAAAAGTGTTGGGACAGACATGCACATAAGTGAAAACGAACAAATGCGTCGAGCAATTCCTAATGAATCTAATACTTTACCTTCCTTGCAAATGTCTTATAATCATCAAGATGTTTCTATTCGTGAACCATCAATGTTAAATTTAAGTCTTCCCTCTCACGTCACTAAAGACAATACAAATATCCACAATTCTATATGTGTAAGAATAATATTTTATTATTAATTTAAATATTTGTTGTATTAACATGATTAATTAATTAATTAGGAAGAATTAAAATTGGCATTAGCTAATACCAAATTGGAGTTGGAAGAAAAAAATGCTATGATAAAAGTAATGGAAAAGGATACAGAACGTATGGATCAACAACTTAAAGAATTAAAAGATTCTATAGAAATCTTGAATTTAGAAAAAATTGCTCTAGTAGATCGTAATCATATTTTAGTAGAAAATGAAATTATATTAAGAGACAAATTAAACGATGCATTATCAAATCTTGATAAAAAGCAAGAAACATTGGCTGAACTTGAAACATTAGGTGTAAAGTTGAGAGCTGAAATTCAACCATTAGTTTATATGAAAGATATTTTGGAAAAAAAAATCTCTACGATGAAAGATTGTAATAAAATACAATTAGAGAGGATAGAATGTTTAGAAAACATTAATGATGAACTTTTAAATGAATGTAATCACTTAAAAAAAAATCAGAAGGATTTAGAAGAAGTTAAGTCCTTACAACAAGATAATTGGACATTAAAACACGAACTATTAAATACTGAAAAATTCAAAGAACAAGTCACTGAAAAAATGGAAGAATTGAAAAATGAGTATGATGTGTTGAAAAGTAAAAATCTAGCTTTGATAGATGATATTGAAAATTTAAAATTGGATAAACATCACTTAAAAAATAAATTGGAAAAGAACGAAGAATTGCATGCTGATGAATTAGTTGGGTATCAACATTTATTAGCTGAAGAACAGAATAAAAAACATCAAATTAATATGGAACTATTGAAAACTATTGAAGAATTGACTAGTAAAGCTTCAGAACAACAACATTTGATGTCTGGTATACAAGAAAATAAGGAATGTAAGCTTTTTTGGAAATGTTTTGTATTATAATGATCTTAAGTTAAGTAAAAATATGTAATATTTATTAAAACCTGATTTCAGTGGAAGTGACATGTTCATTTTCAGATTTTGGCTCAGAAAATTTCACCTCTTACCTAAATAACCAAGTAAGATTTATAACTTTTTATTTGTTTATTAAGAGCTCCTTCAAAACTATTTCCCACCATATGCTGCCTTTATTCTTAGAATCCCTTACCCACCTAATGATACGTCATTATTCGAACTATCATAGACATTCTTATACTTATTTTATTCTTACATTCCTTAATAAACTCATTTGATACAGCAATCTAATTTTATCTTTTAGCCCATCACTCAAGAAACTGTATACTTTTTTATATTCCATCTCCTTTTCTATGATCATAATCACCCCATACATATATTGCTCCATGAGTTTATAAACTATTTTGTAATATTTTGTCTCTTATCTTATTAGTAATTTATATAAATATTATTCAATGTATTCTGTTATATGTACTTTTGATTGTTTTTCTTTCAATTATATTCTTACTATTCAGTAAACTTTGATTGAGAACACTTGATTGTTTTTTGAATGCTGCCAAATTTAATAATGTTTATCATTTAAATGAATATGCATCAAAATATTTTATTTGGATTTATACAACTATTATTTAAAAAAAAACTATTCAACATTATGTCTGTATAATTTACTATTTTTTTTAAATAATAAACTAATATATTAATATATAGTACATTGGGTAATGTATTACTGAATTATATTTAAAAATGACCAACAGAATATTTACAGTCACTAATTTGTGACTAGGAGTCCATAGAGTGGTAACTCATGTATACATTTTATAAGTTAATAATTATTAACTTACAATTTTTTTCTATTATACTTTTAATAAACATTCCATTTATAGACATTATTATATAAAACCTGTTTCAACAATACATATATATTATTATTATATTATATATATATTATTATTTTTCATTATCATCCTTAAAATTATGAAATTTACCGAGCTTGTGTCTCTAATTATTCTTGTACTATATTTTCATTTTCAGTTTAATAAATACATAACACTGAATCTTTCAATAGCCTAATAAATTATATAGAGACGTTAATGTAAATGATGAATTCTTTGTAAATTTTAAGTTTTCTCAATTATTTAATAGTCTTATTATTTGTTATAATTTGTACACATCACAACTACAATTACCATATGATGTAAAATAAATAAAAATAATAATAATGTATATTTTGAATTAATTTAGCCTAGAGATAACATAAAAACTCTTGAAATTGATCTTGAAAATGAACTAAAAAAAACTTCTGAATACCAAATAAATATTCAGAACAAAGATGCTGAAATAGAACATTTAAATAATTTAAAAAAAATGCAAGAAGTAAAAATTGCTGATTACATGTAAGACAAATTTAATAATATATACGATACAAGTATACAACCATAAGTAGGTATCTTAATAATTATTTTTGTAGGCATAGAATACAAGTTGAATTAAATAAAAATACCAAACTCGAATTAAATTTGTCAAAATTGGAAAATCATATTAAAGAATTAGAAAACAAGATTGAAATATTCAAAGCCAAAGAACTACATCTAGCAAATGATAATTTGGTAGAGGTAATATTTTTGTTTAGCTGTAAATTATAATATAATTTTACATAATACATAATATTTATTAAGTATTGCACATTACATTTTTTAGAAACTGGAAAATGATTTAGTAAAAGTATTGGATACAAATGAAATGTTAGATAAAGAATTAACTAGAATTTTAGACATTAAAGAAGAAACTGACCAACACTTAATTGAAGCTTATAAAAAAATTGCTGAACTTGAAACTCATAAAAACCAAATTTCACTTTTATTGGTATTTATTTAAACTTACATTTAAAACTGTTGTTATTTACAAAATATTTTTGTTTTATCAATAATATTTAGGAACAACTAGAAAGTAAAAATCAAATGATTGAGACATTTAAACATCAACTGGATAATGCTGAAATTGTTATAAAAGATCAACAAATAAGAGCTGATGAAGATAAGCAATTATTTGAGTTACAGGTAATAAATAAAAATTAACATTATTTACTTTAATATACTTATTTATGAAAATAATTTTAATTTATAGCTTTTAGACTTGAAAAAGGAACTGAAGGATAGTAAACAAAAGTATCAAGAAATAATAAATGATTTTGAAATTATGAAGAACTATGTAATTAAAAAAGAAAAAATAACTGAAGGTATACAATCGATTTCTGAAAAGAATGTAAGTATTCTTATTTAAAGATTAAATTAACCATGAAGCTCCAATAAATAATTACTTATCCTAGTAGATCTACTGATATCGATAATTGATTATTATTAATTTCACTAATGAAAATATATTTTTTTGATTTTATCAGGTTATAGAATTAATAGTAGGTTTTTTTTTACTTAATTTTAAACCCATCTAGTATTTTATAGTTAATAAAATCAATTTTAACATGTTTGAAAAGTTGTAATTTAAATATCCACAGTCTAAAAAAATATTAATTAAAACTAGAAACAACTATATACTAATCATTGATTATTCTAGGTATATTAAATCTATTGACATTTATTTTTATTATTTATCTATCTGTATTAATTTTTTGATTTACTGTTTTTTTATTATTATTAATTTGATGTAATCAATTTATGTAGCTACCTAATGTATAAATCTAAAAACTAAAAATTATTTTTTTTATTTTATATTCAAATATATGAATATTCTGTCTTAAATAAGAATAATCTCAGACAACAACTGATTTTCTTCTGATTGAGTTAGAACCACACCCTCTATACTTGCACATGTTAAGATCATGACCAAGCAGTAGCTGATTTTGCATCTGTTATCATCATGATGATGATGCGCAGCGCGCTGGAGTAAGTTGTTTTAGATGGGCGATTGATATGCTCCTAATGTGTAATGAATACAGGATATTCGGTTGTTTTCTGCTTTCATATTCTGACAATTGACTGCACTTCGTGGGCGTTGACCACACCCATTATCACAAAATTTTGAGTTTTTTACAATTTTAAAATTATTACAAAATATTTAAGAAAAATTTTAATTTTAGGATAATTTGGAATTAAAATTGATCAGTGCTGAAAAAACTACAATTGAATGGCAGAAAAAATATAATGAGTTGCTAAATGAAAATAGTGATATAAAAAACAAAGTAACATCAATATTTAAATTTTACTAATTGTTATTATTTAATAAAAAATTATTTTTTATTTATTAGTTTGAAGGTCTAGATGCTGAATGCAGTCATTTGCAAAACAAAATTACAGAGTTGCAGAACAAGCTTATGTTGAGTGATCACTATAAAAACAGATTAAAGATTGATATTAAGGATATAATTACACCTTCAGACTTGGAGCTAAAACACTCAAAATTGATTGTAACAATCTATTTTATACATTTGACATATTTATTTATTTATTGACTTACATGATGCTTGTAAATAATATAGCTCAATTTGGAAACTGAAAATGTGTCTCTAACAAAAAAACTAACAGAGACTAGAGAAAAGTACAATAAGTGTAGGGCTCATCTGGAGGACATAAAGACTATGTTAACCAGTCAAAATTTAAAAAATATTGTCCAGGAAAATGTGGAACTTTGCAATACAAGAGTAAGAGTACATTGATAAGTTATATTATGTGTTGTATAATTTTGGTTTATTTTTAATTTTTTTTAGGATAAATTACAAAACGAAATTAAAGATTTAAAATGTTGCAATCAAGATTTAAATAGAAAATTATTGGAAAAAAAGGTAAGTAGCTATTTTATAAAAAGAATTCTATAAACCGTATTTATTATGTACTGTAGATTGAAAATCATTGGCCTGTTGTTGATAATCAGCAAATTTCACGAATAGAAGCTTTCTACCATTCATTAGTTTGGCAAAAGATGTATCTAGTAAAATTGGCCAGAGGCAAAGACAAGTTGCTAAGATTTATTATTCAAGAATGGCCTGACCTAGATAATAGTATTGTCAAAACAATGATGCAAAGAATATGTGCCAAGAGAAAGATGTCCAAGTTCAAGTGAATTCAAAAATAATTTTTGTTTGTATTTATTTAAAGTATATTAATATTATTATTTATTCTAGAATTGTAGCTATTAGTCTAATAGCAATTCACCGTATGAGACTGATAGCTATGAAACACATACAACCCAGAATTGATCTCACGCAGTCTCAACTTGATCTAACACATTACAATTTACCAAAAAAAATGCCATGGATTAAGTGTTAATAATACAATGATTCCCATCTGATGCCATTATAATTAGTAGATTTATATGTATACATATAATTTTATTTTAATATTTTATACATTAATCATTTTTTAAGTATTTAGTATAGGATTTTTAAGTGTAATTTGTAATACATATACCTTTATTGTGATATTTGTATATTTTAACTAGTTGTTAATATTTTCAAAAGAAAAGACTTGAGAAATGTGCCTTCTATTTAATGTTTTATTTATATTTTTACGATTGGTATTTTTCAATACATATTTTTTTTAAATCATTACTTAATATGGTGTATGATTCTTGATGTGTAGATTGGACCTTTTGGAGTTTTTTTTGATATCTTATTGTCTTTATCCATGCACAAGTTATTTTTTTCGAGATAATCCTAAAAATTGAATATTTTTTTTTAACATATTTCAAATATCTATTAATACTGACTTTCATTGTTTTAAGTAGTGGCACAACTGGATTGCCGACTAATTTCTTTTTCTCAATCACATTTTTAGCATACTCGAGGAATTCTTCATCTTCTCTGTGCCACTGGCGTTCAAATGCTTTGTGACGATCTATATCAGCCTGTCTATTGGCCAACAATGTGATCCTTTTATCGTTCTACTCCAAAACAACAACAAAAATATAGTTATCATATGTTTCAATTCTTAAAGAAAAAAAACATAATCAATTTTATTTAAAATCTTAAATCATATATATGTAATATAGTATTTCATATTACTACAATCGATTTTACTTTTACTTAATTAAATCCTATTAAAATTCTTTATAAAATATTTATGATACATTTTATATAGTATTTAACTATTGCTTATTTGTAAATTGTACTTTAATATAAAAAAAAGAAGTGTTAGATGCGATTCAATATATTATATCATTAAAACCTTTTGTGTAAAATTGGAGTAGAGATAAATAGAAGTAAATTACTAACAATGAAATAAAGATAAAAAGTAAAAGTATTGCTCTTTTATGGACTTTATACTTTATATTGAGGGAATTGTAAGTGTAATAGATCTAATGAAGTGATAAAGACACTATCAAAATCAAGTAAATTTGTTTAAATAAATTGGTATAATATTTTAGGATATGAACAATGTGCCATTGCTAGAGCCAATATTTGAAAGCGTTCCTCAAAGGAAACAAGAGTCTTAACAAAATTTAAAAATAAACTAGTAAATTTCGTTAAATAATTAATGTCCTTGAAGTTGACTTACCTACCCAATAATTTCCAAATATATGTCAAAAAGCATAGTGAATGATCAACAAATATAATAGAAAGTTAGTTTTTGAAATTATCAAATGAATTAGTAATTTTTATATTTTATTTTCTATTAGGCATTTAGACAGCCCAAATCCTAGTAGCTCACCTACTTTTATGTTATTGAAATATTGTTAAATAATTACCTTTTCAGAATGGATTGGATAAAGTAAACCTGAACTTGGCTCACCTGGTATAAATTTAAATTTGCAAATAATAAGGTTACTAGTTATTTTTAAAAAGTACCTAACTTACTATTATTTGATAATCATTCAATATTTTTTGGAATTTATTTGGACTTTAGAGTCTATTGGGTAAAGTGGGTAGACCAAGTTCTTGGAGTTGAATAATATTAAAAATATGTTGCTGCATTGACGGTATGTCTACATAAAGACTATCCTGTTTGTCTATGGATTTACCAAGTTTAAGGGCTCGGAGCTCCCTACCAAAATTCATAAATAATAATCTAACAAAATGCAAAATATAGGAAAGTTTTGATACTAGTAGTAGCATAACGTGTTGATGCCAACTTGATAGATATTTTATAAACGTTATAATAGTAACTTAGGTACCATTATATTATACTTGTCTATGGGTACCACATTATAATATATATATATATTAAGTTTGGTCCACGAAAAATAGAGGTATGGAAACACAACGTTACAACGGCTAAACTGGCATATTATACAGGAAAGGAAACATAAAAAGTTGAAAAGAAAGAAAAATAAAGTAAGGTTATTAGCGAATATACTCACACATTGCTTATCGAGCTGTTCCCGAAACTGCTTAGCGTTTTTCGTTTGTATGTGCCCACGCAAGTCTACATACTCTGTCAACAACTTTTTTTCGCGTTCGCGTCTACACATCTCGGATCGAAGGTCCTGTTCTAATCGCTCTCGTTGCCTACAGATCTCCTTTTTCCATAGTTGGTTGCCGATCTCTACGTCTTCTATTCTCTTTTTGGTCAGCTCTCTCTTTTTGCGTTCGCTTTCTTGATACCTGCAGTTGGTGAACGGTGAGTACCAAAAACAATAAACTGATGGTATAGGCGGATATCTGGATTTGGAAAAAGATGTCTAAACCTATCATATTATAGATAAAAATAATAATTTTAAATGGTAGGTATTAATAGAACGAGTCTTAAAATTTTTTATATACATGTGTTGAAAATAAATTTTCTCGGGGAGATATGGGTTACCTATTTACATATACGTGAAAATCTGTATCCATCTTAAGGTAGGAAAATATTCTTATAAATAGATTGCAAGAGGTTATCAATGCTATATGGCTTATAATAATTGGAACTTAATGAAATTTGTTATTAATGGTTATGCAAAAATGATAATATAGGACCTTAATAAAACCAGATGTACATATACTGATGGCAAGTACTATACTATGCTAAAGGAAATCGTAAAATATAGGTATACAGAATTTATGTCTTATTCGTAGTATTGTAGTTGTACGTAAAAGCAATGAATAATTGAAATTATCTTCCAATACTGCTTTCTGTGGCAGAGGAACTTAAAATGAACGCGTTGATGGAAGATTATTATCTATATTTATTTGAACTTGCAGCGCATGCTGTTGCAAGACAATTTCTAACCATTTCTTCTGCACTTCTATGGCGTCCTGCACGTCAGATTCTGCCCATCCATTTCGCTTTGTTGGCCAAGCCGCCGATCTCATCCTCATCTCCTCCAGCGCCGATTGTTTGACCTCTGCCAGCTGTCCAAACAGAATCGAACTTTAGTTAATGGTAATTATTGTTCATATTGCTTGTATATAGACATACAGTTACGTCGAATAACGTAAAATATACGTGTTAATTAGAGCCTGAAGAGGGAAATTTTGATTTGTATAGTACAATATATAATTAGAAATTTATAAAGAGAGTGTAAGAAGATTATACATTATATAGGCAACACTGCAATAGGCGACAGAGATATAGTGATAGTATTATTAAATTAAGTTCGTTTTTATAGGACCTAATCTATATGTAGTATAGTCTTCTTATGTATATTTCAACATACCTAATGCTTATACGAGTTATATGCTATACCTACGTATAGGTAGATGTTTCTAAATTCTTTCATTCGAAAAACGTCACATTTAAATAAACGATTATATTATATTATTATTGTATAATGATCAGTTTTATACCCCAAGTCGTATAGGTATTAACAAATTGTCAAATATAATAAAATGAAACATATATACATATTATTACTTTCAAACTTGAAATAAAAATAAAAATCAATTAAAGTATCCATAGTATAATAATAGTATAAAATTAACAATCTGCTCCCTAAATCCTAATGGCCACTGGTAGCCACTAGTTACAAGCCGCATTAGAAAATGTGAAATATATTAATGCTACGTGCTCTGATATTCCATACATAATACATAATAGAGGTATAGTAGGCACCGTAGGCATAAGTATCAAGATAACAATATCAATAATACACCACAGAATAGTATTAACACATAATAAGGATGCTATAACGTAGGAATAACCGCTTTCAAAGAAAACAACAATAAAAAATGCCCACCACACTTGAGCGGCAACACATTAAATTTAAAACATAAATTAAACTAATATGACTTTAACCGTCGGAACCGAGAGATGAACACCTGCCACAATGTATAATAAAAACCTACAATAGAATTCAATACTTATATAAAATTCTCACGCAGCAATTACAAACTGATCAAAGACGCAGGCAAAGCATCGCTGGGTGACATATTAAGATTTATCATCGCACGTGCATCCATCCATAAATGTGTAATAACTAGGGCGCGGATTTTAATGCCCTAAAAAAAACCTAAAAATGCCTTAGAAAAAATGCAATTATGACCTAAAAAATTCAATTAATGATGTAAAAAAATGTACTAAAAATGTGAAAAATGACATAAAAAAATGTACTAAAAATATTAACTTAAAATATGAAAAATAATTATAAAAAATGCTCTAAAATTGTTTTACTTTATTTGATCAATGCTTACAGCTGTTTCTTGATTTTATGTTTCTTGTATTTTAATGGTCACGTTAAACTGAAAATTATTTTTAAACCAGTAAATTAAAAATAGTATTAGGTATAAACAGTCAAAATTAAAAAAAAAATCTACTTTTTATAATATTTAAGTATTTTACCTTGAGATAGTATGTGATGGTTGCACTGCACAACAATATACTGTTTAATGTGTTCAAATGTCAATGCTCTCCGATTATCAGCTAATATTTGTTTATAAATTGAAAAACTTCTTTCGACATCTACAGAGGTGATTGGTGCAAATTTCATGTAGGTCATATCATCACACGTGAAGTCTTCAGGAACGGTATCCTCATCTCGTGAAACAGTTTTTCCCTACAAAATGTTCTTAATGTTTTTAATAGCTTTAAATCCGTTATTCTTTTTCAATACAGCTTCAAGTTTTTTTTGTATTTCTTTACCTTGACCACTGTTGTTTTGATTAATAAAAACTTCAACTTCATCAACTATACTTATTGCGTCAATTAAAGAAAGTCCAGATTTTTCAAGACGTGTAATGCAAGTGGGTAAACTACCGTAGTTGGTTTTTACGAATGCCAAACTTGCCTCCAGTTCTTGCTTAGCCAATAGCTCTTGTGACTTTTTAATAGCTGTAGAGTCGTTTTTGTTGAGTTCGTTTACAACTGTCTTAATCACATGGAAATGTTCACAATAGTAATTTGCTGCTGACAGCCAAGTACCCCAGCGAGTTAAAATAGGTTCTGGCGGCATCAAAATTTCAGGTGCGATACTCTTAAATAGAAGTACACGAGACGGAGCTTTAAGAAAAATTTTTTTAACATTTGATATGAGAGCATCAATTTCGGGAAAATTATTTCGAATTTCCTCAGCAATTCTATGCAATCCGTGAGCTATGCAAGTGACGTGGATCATTTTCGAATATAATGCACTAATACTTTTTGCAGCCTTAACCATGTATGGCGCTGCATCACTTAAAAATAATAAAACACTATCATGTTTAATACCAGTAGGCCACAAAATACTCATAGAATTGTCAAATAGTTTTGATATTGTACTAAAGTTTGCTTTTTCCAAAACTGCAGAGTCTAATAAAAATGTTTTACCAGGGCAATTATTTTCCAATGTTCCAACAATAACGTTAGCGACATATCGGCCTTCGACGTCTGTCGTTTCATCTATGCTCACCCAAATCTTTTTGTTTTCTACGTATGCTCTAATAGAAGCAAGAGTTTCATCATAACAAGTACTTACGTAGTTTTTTCGGATAGTAGACTCTTCAGGAATTTGCCGATTCATATATTTTTCCAAAAAATTCCGAAAATGTGATTGTTTTAGTTTAGCTAGTGGAATATTTGATGACAACATGGCAAAACATAAATCTTTATTGAACGAATTAGTTAACATGTCTGTAACAAACGCTTGAGTTTTATATTTTGTATTTTTCGTTTTATTCATTTCCAAAGCTTTAACATGTTTATCTCTTGATAAATGTTGGGTAATCGTAAATTTTTTTTCTGACGCAACTTTTACACTACATATTTTGCAAAACAAAATTTTTCCGTCAGTTGAAAAAACATCCTCACCAAATTCGTTTATATACGCACGTAAACGAAGTGATGATGATGGCTTAACTTTAGGCATAATGTTAAAAAGATGAAAAAGACTTAATTGTATCTACCAAAATAAATAAAACTGCTATTTACAAACGTCAAACGCACGGAGTACCCGAGTACAACACACGACAGTAATCAGTAACTCGGTAAAACACGACTGTTTTCGTTTGAATACTAGAAATAGCAATAATAGAAATAGCTGATTAGAACGATATATATAAAACTATATTTCGTTGAAAAACGGAAATTCTGTCCACTGACGGGACTATTAATAGTGTGGCTAGTCCCACTATGTACACTATACACACGTAGTCCGTTTTATTATTATCGTCATCGACTATTGTCATTTACCATAATTCAAATATGACACAGACGATAAAGTGTAATTTTCAATAATTTAGTAAAAAAAAAATATTGAATACTTGAAATTTTTTTATTTCTCTCCAAAAATGCTACATTTTTCAAAAATATGAAAATAATAACCTTAAAAGTAGAGAAAATGACCAAAAATGCATTAAAGAAGTTAAAACGACAAAAAATGCAAAAAAATGCAAAATAAAAATTGAATTACATGAATCTACACCACTTGAAACGCATTTTTGAAAAACTGAGCATCGCGTAAGGATTTAGGAAAAAAAATGCATTTTGCATTGAAATCCGCACCCTAGTAATAACATAACACCACAACGACGCACCCAGAATAGGTCAAGAAGGACACGGGTAGGAAATCGGGGAGACATCGATTATATAAGGGGGCCCTAGATAGGACTCCGACAGATGTGATTTACCAGAGTTAGCACGAGCACCTTCACGCCAGTCTACATCAGAATCATGTCATTTGGACTTAGAATTATTTTCAATTTAAAAAACACTTAGTAGAGTTATTTTGGCATTTTATTCATTCGACTCGACCTGTTATCGACGACGAGTTGCTGGCCCACTACATTATATACAATGTCACGGACGACGTTGCCGGCTGTCCAAATGTTGTTTGTGCAATGTGCATACGTAGATACCCATATCTGAGCGAAATAAATTTAATGTTCACAAACAACAAAATGTATTATAACGTACCTACTATTATAATATTCAAAAATTGCAGTTTAAATAAAAATTATTTTTTAAAAAGCTAGAAGTATACAATACATTCTTTTAATTTCATTAATTTTAATAGAGATTGCGACCGTCCCATCGTTCAATAAGCCACGAGTCACCACTGGATATAGCCGACTAAAAGAAATCATCTTATTACAATAATATATAATTACTTCTATTTCTTTTAGTCTTCGTGCTCTAGCTAAAGTCTTTTTTGTCTCTGCCATGATGGTAGTAACCATTTCCTCTTCCCATTCTTCCGTCTCGCGGACGTCGTCTTGTTTAATTATCATTTCGCGGTTGTCAGCTATATCCTTATGCAATTTTTCCTTCGCTACCCGTGCCTAAAATATAAGTCACCAGTACACCGGTAAAAATATTATTGTAAACAATTCACATAAACACTTGATGAAAAATTGCAATAATATAACATCTCATTAATGCGTAGTTCACACCTTGGCAGCGGCTTTTTCTCGAGCTTCCTCGATTTCATCGGCGATTTTTTGTAATTCTACCTTACCAGACTCCTGGGACGCAACCTGTTCTTCGTATCTCTTATCCCCACGTTCCTTCAGCCTACAATTTATTTACATATTGATTATTTTTTCTATGAGACTCGGTCAATAGACTACCAAATTACATTACTCTTCTAACAAAATTTCGGCTTTAGATCTTTTTAGCTCATTGCCTTTTTGTTTTTCGTCCGCTTGGTGTTTTCTATACCGTTCAGCTTCCTTGTTTTGCTCTTGAGCCGTCTCGAGATCATTTTGCATCCTTTTCTCTCTTTCAGCCGAGTTAAATTTGAGTTGTATAGCCCTCTCTTTGAACACCTGAAAAATCGAGGCGATCACTAGCACACAATACAATTATGTTTATATTATGCTACGTTTGGTTTTAATAATACGATAATAATCATTATGCATCATAATAACTTCAGAATGTAGCAGAGCTCTATAGAATGTTTTCGTCGCGTCTCTTTCTTCGAATTTTAGTTTGCTCGCTTTCTCGATGATCCTATTCCGGGCGTCTAGTGCCTCTTTCTTCATTTCCTCATCCCTCTGCTGTCGTTTGACTTCCAACTCAGAAAGTGCCTTTCGTTTTTGTTCCAAAAGTTTTTTGGTTTTGTTCTATATACACGCATTAACGTTATTTTAAATATATCTATGTGTCTTAATGTCAATATAATATATTAGCAGATAGTGTGTACTTGGCATAACTGCTAGTCGCTACACATCTGTATTATTGAAAATATTGAGTCATCATTTTTGACTAACCAGTTCTGTGTTGTCCCAACCATCTACCATTTTTTTTGACGTTTCTCGACGCATTTCTTTCAGTCGTTTGCTGGCTTCTACTGATTCCTCCTCGTCCATTTTTTTTGTTAAAATTTTTCCCAATCTTTTCCATTCTTTGTTGGATATTAAAAGTGCACGATTACTAGGATTTCGGTGTCCGACATAAACAATCTCCATATTTAGGCTGATGAGAATAATAAAAAATGTAGGCATAAAAGTACTTTTATATCGAAAAAGCTTGTTGCCTATGGCGTTGAAATTGTTGGAAGTACAAAAAGAATTCATTGATTTTTTAGGTACACTTTTAGTTGTCATTGACAACAAACAAGATATATTTAAAAAAATCGTGAGTCAAATAGTTATCGAATTGAATCATATTCTACGCTAGACTAGAATTCGTGTGCTTAAATATTTATGTATAACTATATAGTATATACTATATATGTAACCTATGTGGTTCTATCTCATAGCTGTAACGCCTGTAACCTGTAGGCATATGTATAGTATTTTAGGTATGTTGGTTCGAATGGTTTGTTAAGGATATGCCGCATAAATAATTAAGATTTAAATTCTATACATATTGAATAAATTGGTTATTTATTATTTTAAAACAAAGTCATAAAATAAATAAATATCAAATTAAATTAATTTAAATCCAATAGTTTTATTTGTAATTACTAATATGTGGATAAGTATCTATATTAGTAGTACCCATATTTATAGTCGGCCTTCTGATGTCTGATTGACCATCATGAACCACCTTTTCTTATATAGTTTAATATAATTTTAACTTTTAAGTATATTATTTTAAATACTTTATACTAAACAGCTACTAGTAAATTAAAATAAAATATAATTATCTAACAAATATAATAATTATGAATTACATAGCTAGAATGGCTTAGAAATCATAAATGTATTTTATGTACTTAGAAAGATATTCGTCTATTACCCATATTATTGAATTTATATATTACTGCATTTAAATCTACCTTTAATACCATTTTTCGTTCTGTAAAAAGCAGTAATAATGACTCCAGATGTTCATGACCTATTATACTGGATAATTTGTTATTTTAAATTTGTTTTTTTCTATGATAGTTAATTTCGAAAAAACGCGTTTACAATACAGCTGGTTACACTAGTTACAGATATGATTGTAAACATTTTTAAAGTTTTAAAAACTCAAGTATATAATGTGAAATTTCCAATTTTTTTCAATCAAAGAATCCGTTCGTAAACAAATTCATTAGTAGCACTATTTAGTTGCATAACATTTTGATAATTTTTTAAAAATTTCAGTTTAGTAAATAAATCATCCTCTGAAAATATTGGAAAATGTTAACAACATTTTTGTAGTATTTTGAGTTATATTCATATTTAATATGCATGCCATAGCACCAACCAAGACAAATGTATCCTGTTTTAATTTTATGTTAATCATAATAAATTATTCATTTTTTTTTTAAATTTGCTTCAAAAAAAATAACTAAAATTGAACAATTTAGGTATTTAGGTAGATTGAGGCATAGGGTGCTTCGGACCATGAAAAATCATAGAGCGTGCCTGGGCACACCCATGACAATTACTGGTAGTTTTTTGTTGTAATTGAAGTACCTATTAATCAAAGAAACTTGAAATATTCCACTGTTATATAGTTAAAATTATTATTTTCTATACTCAATGAACTAACTTTTGGGCTCTGATATACAGGCTAGAACTTATAAGTTATGAGCAAATAATATTACAACTGAGTACTGACTTAATTATTTCAGTCGAGGTTAGAACTGTTAGAAATATCTAATAGTATACACAATACAAATTACACTTTTATAGAACATATAAGTAATACATTTTTATTAGTTATTAGTTTAATAATTTATTATCTCAAACTCACTTATCTACAGTTTACAGTCTTAAATCTTTTGTGTGGTCTTTCGCTCATCCATTGATTTTAACTATGGCCAGGTTTCTAAAAACAGCTGGTTAAATATTTTACCGGGGGAATAGTAATATATCATATCACTAAACGGATAATTTAGCAGGGGAGGTAAAATTTGATGATAAATAATACTGATTATAACTGAACAAAACTTTTAAATAAAAAGTAATTATTAAATAATATTTAGTATTAAAAATTGTTTTCAGTTAAGAATAGCACAGTTGATTATTAATATATCATAATATAACATGAATAAAAACAATAAAATTATTTTCTATTATTTTAATTTCTCGATCATGATCATATATCTTATTTGTTTTAATAATATTCTTTTCTTGTAAAAATTAAATGCCACAATACATTTTTCATTAAAATGTATTTTTAACGATTTTCAAAATAAGTTAATCTTAATAATGTTTAAAGATATGTACATATTTGAAACTGCATAAATAGAATATTATAGCAAAAGAGCAAGAATAATCTAATATGATTACAATGTAATAAAATATTATAAGGAATATTTATTCTTTTTCAATAAACAGGTAATTTATCATAAGTCTGGTAAGATTGTTACATAGTATAGAGAAATATTGATCATGAATATCTAATTTTTATACTAAATATTGTCAACTTGCTGATGCCTGGTTAAACATTATATAAAAGACTTGATGATTGGGTGATAACAAGCAAGTACATGCGATGTAACAATAAACAAACAAAATAATGAAACATTTAAACTATTATAACATTTATAACACATAAAATACAATTTTAACTTTTTATATTTTAGTATTATCTATTTTGTAATTCAATATTATTAATACTAACCTATGAGAATCAATTAATTTAATAATACATAGTCAAGATTGTTCACATGTGGTTAAGACATAAAATAGAATAACATGCAATTAAAAATACTAAAATCTACAATTTAATATAATTTGTTGTGTAATAAATATTAAACTATTTTAAATAGGTAATTTAATTGTGATCATAACAATATGGTGACATTAGACAAAATTATGTCCATACATGTGGTAATATTGAAAGAATATAATAATATTAACAATTAAGATGTGGAATAGCCATACGAGCAAATCTAGGAATACTAAATGAAGCAGAATGTACATCTGGAGAATAATGCTTTAGTTTATACTTATTAAGTTCTTCTAGTGTGAAGCTATACGCTGGTACTCTAAAATTTACTAGCTGAAATAAACAATGATTCAATTAATAAATAATAATATACCAAATGTTATAGGTATAATGTTATTTCTAACCTCATTGTCTGTAGCTAAAATGAAACTGATGTTTCCAGTCGGGTAAGATGGGATAGATATAGTGGCTAGAGAGACCTTTTTAAAGTTTGCTGAACAATCTTTGGACAATCTGATCATTGTATCTTGATCTTCTTTAATCCAAATTGATCCGACTTGGGAACATATGATACCACCAGGTCTTAAAGATCTTTTCAGTGACTCAATATAAGTTTTCTGAAATAATGACTCATTTGGACCTTAAAAAAATTAATTTAAATAATACCGTTATATAACTTATTAAAAAAACATTTTTATTCTCTATAAGTACTTACCAACGGGGTCTGAAGAGTCAGTAACGATAACATCAAATCGTTGGACATTGTTTTTCATAAACTCAAACCCATCTTCAATATGCAGTGTCACCTTATCATGTTTAAAACCACAAGCCATAAATGGTAAATATTGTTCTGAAAGTTTCACTACTCGTTCATCAATTTCAACAACATCAACACTAAGAACTTTTGGATGTTTTACAGCTTCACGTGCAACACCACCATCACCACCACCTACTACCAAAACTTTTTCTGGATTAGGATGGCTACAAAGTGGTAAGAAACTTATCATTTCTTGGTATGTAAACTCATCAAATTCTGTGCATTGAATTATATTATCCAAAATTAAAGCTTTACCAAATGATTTACTGTCAAAAAAATGAAGTAGATAAGTTCATCAATAGTTTTGAATTTTAAACAATCTGCCATATAACCATACAGATACTTACGTTTGCAATACCATGATATCTTGGTATGGGGATTTTTCTTTATGAAGTACTTCTTCTACTTGTAATGAAAGTCCAGCACCTGGCCAAGTATCGGACTCAGTGAACCAACCTTGTTGTAAGTGATCCATTGTATCTTGATTATAAATCTAACACAAAATGTTTAGTAAATGTTTAAATCTCGTTAAACATATTCAGTGGCGTGGTGAACAATGTTTGTCTAATGCAATTGCTTAGCTTTTGAAATTTGTGTTGAACTTAAAAATTAAAATTTATGTGGGTAAAAGTATAGTTAATTAACATAATATTTTTTTATATTAAATTTTTTATGGCCTATGAAAATTCTAAACTACCATACATTTTTAGATTATAAATTATGTTGAAAGGGGTATAGTGGGTGGATCATTGTTTAAATATTTTGTTTATGGTTTGAAATATGCTCGCCACTCCACTGAACAGATTATAAGAAAACATGTAATTTTTCTTTTTAAACGTATTGATAAGTTATGAATAGATTTTAAAATTGGTACAACAATTAAAATAATTAATAGATACATATTTACTTCGTCAATTTATTTGTATTGATTTTATGTTTTTATTTTGTAAGAATTAAAATTAAAATTTCTTCAACCGTGTTTTCTGATCTGTGTTTGTGATTGGCAATTGAATAACGATAGCGAATTGATCCAAATATCACGAGTCATAAAGTCCGATCATCAAGAGCTAATATATTAAACATTATAAATTGAGAATTATATAAACATTTATGATTGTTGAGCACTTAAGCTGAACAATTATTATTTATTGTTCATTAGCACTAACTACTAAGTAGTATTTATTTTTTAAATCATTCGTGAATCGCGATGTTAATTGTTCAAATAACATGTGTTTCTTTTTTGAAATTGTTTATCGTACTGATAACGGTTTCATAGCATTACTTGTTATCATAATCGCACTTTAATATGCTTCTATGTTGTATTCTGTTATTCTTGTTATGTTCTGTGGCTGTATTGTTCTATGGTAATATTAATCATAATTCACGGATTATTGTTTATAGATTATCTATAGCCGTGCTATTAATAGTGTATATAGTTTAGCTGTTCTCAATTTTTTTGAAGCTGCGTTCCCCTATAATTTATATCACCAAGATTTTTGGCGACTCTTTTACTATGATATACCTATGTGATTATTATTATTATTATGTATTGCCTGTATTGGTGACCCTAAAAAAATTGTTGACAATTCCCAGGTTGAGAATTGCTAGTATAGTAGATACTATGAATAATGACGAAACATGCAACAGCCTAACGAAAAAACATTCGTAGTATTATTAATATTATGAAAAATAATTATAATGATAAAATATAAAAATAATATCGCTTATAATACCAAAAAGAGTTGTCAAAAAAGTATGTGGTATATCGTAATATTTTTGTAGCGTGAGTCACAAATGATACACGTACTACAGAATATAATATTAAGGATAATAATCTAGCTAATTAGTTTTTAGTATTAAAACACACAAATCTACAATTTAGAATATTCATGATTCAATAGTTAATAATCAGACGTTTATAGTCAATTTTTCACATTAATTAGCTATAAACCTATTATAACTTATAATCATTTATAACATTCAATTTCCCTCATTAACGATTAGATATTAATAAGTTGTAAAGGATATATTTTTTTAAATATTTGTAATGATATATGTTACATAAAATATTACATTACATTAAATAGTATCTTATATATTTTTATTTTTATTTAAAAACACGAATTACTTAATACATACATTTTGTTAAATATTTATTTCGGAATTCCTATCGACTGTTGCATTCGCTAGTAGTTTGTTGTTTTTCTTATAATACTGCAGAGAATAATATATTTTATAATATTATATAAAATTCTCGAAACTGAGACATTATTATTTTATAAAATATGATATGAATGTAAAATATGAAAATATAAAATGTGAATTTGATTTACCTCGATGGCTTTCATTAGTGGTATTACAGATGTCCCAGCTTTTTGATACTTAGCTATCATATTTTTAGTGTACGTCATAAATTCCTCGTCCTGTTGCTTCCATAATTTTAGGTGTTCATTATACTGTTCTAGATCTACGCGTTTATTAGCTTTAGTAGATGCTCTATTGTTTTCCTTTATAATAATATATTAAAATAAAATAATTTATTTATAGTATAAAATATTAATTTGAATTTGTGACGTCATACTTACACACTGTAAGTTGAGATTCTCTCGAAAACTGTTCACCTGTTTGGTTTTTTCCCGTATCCGTGACTCTTCAAGTGAACGTAACATCTCAGTCTCTCGTAGGCATCTTCCCATTTCCCATTGATGGCTTAGGGTCAAACGTTCATTTTCCTTTTTAATTTCTTCATCCGAGATCTTCTTACTATCTTTAAAATCTTTTTCTTTCTTTTTCATTAAAACTTTTTTTTTAAGTTCTTCTCTTTGATACCTAAAATATTATTTATTGACCATTAACAATAAAAAATAAAAAATTCTTACGAACTTCCGCTCTTTCTCTTCGATAACGTTTTTAAATGCAACCTCTTGTTTATCTTGATTTGTGTTAGCAGTTTTAAACATTTTCTCTAATAATGTTTGCTTTCCTTTTAAAATCTACAAACAAACTTTTAATTAAAAAAAAAAACTGTATCATACATATATCAAATTATACATTTATATAATTTTACTTCTATTTCTTTTAGTTTTCTTGTTTTAGCTATTTTCTTTTTTGCCTCGGCCATTATAGAAACTACTAAATTTTCTTCTTGATCTTTCAATTGACGCTGTTTATTGTTTTCAGACACGATTTCTCTGTTTTTATTTAAATGATTTATTAAATTTTCTTTTGTCGTTAAAACCTTAAACATAAAATCATTACAATTAAATACGTATAGCATAATAAATTAAACCAATCTATAACTTTAGCTTTTTTATTTTCATTGTCTTTTTCGATTTCATTTGCAATTCTTTGTAATTCAGCTTTACCCTCTTCTTTCATTTTAATATCATCTTCGCGCTTTATATTCTCTCGCTCTTTTAATCTTATAACAACATAATAAATAATAATAACTTATAACCTTATATAATATATATGCTAAGTATTTTATTATATTTTTTTAATTGTTTACTTAATTACAATTTTAAAATATATTATAATTATAAAATAATTATTTATAATTTATATTTTTATTTGTTTATAACATATTTTAAAAATGTATATAAGTGTAAAAAGATGATGCTATAAACTATAATTATAATTACAGGCTGCTGCAATTACATATATTATAGAACTTTAAAAAAAATAATTAATTGTTTCAAATTCAAATTGTATTATCATAATGATAATAAATAATTATTATTATTCATTAATATAGATATACGTTTAATTTATTATTACTTGTTTTAACTAATACTATACAAATTACATTATTTAAATATTTATCTCACTCTTTTAGGATGAAAGCAACATTAGCTTTTTTAGTTTCAGCTTGCTTCAATTTTTGTTCCCATCGATCTGTCTTATATCGTTCAATATCTAAATTTTGTTCTATCTTTAACAAACGATTTGCTTCTAGTTCTTTTGCTCTCTCCGCATTATTGAATTCCATTTGTATAGTTCTTTCTCTGAGTACCTTTAAAAATGAGATTAATAATTAATAATAATATATAAATTTAACGGTGTAATAATCATATTGTGGAAAATTATTATAAGGATAACTTAAGTTATACAACCTGATTCAAAACATAAAAAAAATATTTGTTAACTAATATTTATTTATGTATATTATGGATATTTAGCATTTATAATTTGTACATCGTACATGTGTACCGTTCCTCAACTACCAAGTCTAGTTCATATAACGATTAATATACAATATTATATAACCTAAGCAGTCCTAAAGGCTATAGTGTTGTAAATATTTACGTATTAATGTATTAATGTATTATAATTTTTTATTTCTATAAGGTATTTAGTATTTACAATCTATTCATACGTAGAACAATGAGCAAATGTGAAGAGAGTAGTTATAATTGAGGCTTTTGAGAGAAAAATCCACCCATTAGTGGCAGTACCTAGTTTGCGTTAATGTATTATAAATACATAATCATATAAAATGAATATTATGTATGTTCACCTTAAAATTATATGTATCATAATCATCATTTCATCAGTACATATAAGTTATAACATATATTGATATTTAATACTGTAATAATTGAATAAGTAATTATATTACAATTATAATATAATAAATAATATATAGAATATACATATATAAATTTATATATATAAAAAAATAATGTATAATATATAGGCTGTACCTCCATCTTGTGCACTGCTCTGGTTAGCGCTTTCGTCGAATCTCTATCTGACCATTTTTTCAATAGCGCTTTTTCTACAATGGCATTTCTGCGCTTTAAAATCTTAAGTTTCATAATTTCGTCTTTTTTTAGTTGTCTGGCTTCATTAAGGGCTATTAATTTTTTTCTATTTTCTAATTCTTTTTTTCTTTTGTTCTAAGAAAAAGCTAAGCTGATTATGTTTTTGTTTTTATAATAATTTCTAACCAAACAAAGTTTGTATATCTTATTTTAATATATATTTATTTGTTACTAATTGTACATTATATAACCTATACAATATGCCTATTCGATTATCTGTTAAATTTAATTATGCTATTCTGACTATACTGATTATACTGTTGGATGTTGGTCAATATCTAGATAGGTATGTTATTTTACAAGCTATTATAAATAAAAATATAAATAGGATAGCCTAACAATATATAAACTGTGAAGCAAATAAAAACATAATGTAGGTACAGCTGTGGCTATCAAAAAATCTATTTGAAACACACATATTTATAAATGTATTTAATTTAAACATTTAGTTTTACATGATTTTATAAATATTCATGTACGTACTAATACAGTGGTGTCCCATGATTTAGCTATGGCTTTGGATGTTGCTTGTCGTTCATCTCTTAATCGCTTTATCATCTCAGCCGTAGCTCTGTCGTCATCATTTTTAGTCAAAATCTTTTTTAGTCGTATCCATTCATTTTTTGGGATTAAAAGGGCATGTGTTCTTGAGTTTTTATCTCCCACGTTTATAGCTTGCATTTTATTTTATATCTATAAAAAACATATATATTGTTTCAATCGATTAGTTTAATAGGTAGCATTTAATATATTTGTTATGAACTATAAGATAAGTTTGTTTCCAACGCCAACAGAAAATACATAACATTTTCAGTTTAAGCAAATATATTTTAAATTTTGAGTAGATCGATGAACATATTGATTTTAAAAAGATGTGTGTGTATGTGTAGTTTATTTTTTTGTAATATATTTATTTACAATAAGTAATAAAAAAAAAAAAATGATTTGATTTTAAACTTTGAATGATATAATATATAAATTCTAATAAAATTAATGTTGATAGTACTTTGTTGGATGTTCATTGTTGAGTTAAAATTAGATATCTCATACTTAATTTTATTTAATGTGGTCAGGACAAGATTTTGAAAATCTAAAATAAAACATGATTAAATATATATCATTATTAATAAATTAAAAATCAAACAATATAAAAAAATTAATTTTAGAGTATTTAGGTTTACATAAATAATCATGATAAATTGTGCTTTTTAAGTAATATTAATTTAATATGGATATTGTTTAAATTCATACTAACAATTAAAAACATTAAACTATAATAAGCACTATATATATATATATATCCCAAGATTATATTTTCCAGTCTGTATTTTTTAGTATTTAGATTCTTCAACTACAATTTCTACATCTATGTTTTGTTTTTTATTTCATTAATATTAATAGATAGATGTTCAATGTATGATTATTGTTGTACTAATTTATCACATAATACTTCTAAAATGAATTACCTACAAGTGTAATAAATATTTATCTATTTTATCATTTGAAATTCCAGGTAAATGGTATTCTTTGTCTTTATCAGTCATATATATCATCTATATTGTCTTCATCTACTTCACTAAGTTTATTATTAATCATTTTTTTTTCTATTAATTTTTTAAATATATAATATTAAAAATTTTATTTTAACTATAAGATTACATTTAAATTCATTTAAACACAGTAGGTGGGTACTTTTAACAAAATAATAAAAGATAATATGTGGGTATAAATGAATATAAAATATCAATAATAACGAATTAACTATTAATTAACTTTACTATATTATTAAATAAGAACTTTTCTTTCATTTAAAAATTATTTTAGGAATAGATTTTTTTGTAAAATTATGTAGAAAGTATAATATACTAAATAGTAAATGTATATCATCATATATATATATATATAATTCTATGTTATTATATTGTCTTGAAATGCAAGGAAAATTAAATACAAGTAATAAATCTTACTAGATTTTAAAGTTGGAGGACTTTCTAATTGTTCCATTTCAAATGTTTTTTTGGTGACTTTTTTAATAATATGATCGTTATTTGTAGATAAATCTGAAAAAATAAGAGCTTTATTTGCTTTATTACAGGCTTCTTCTAGGCTTCCTAAAACAATATTTATTGTAAAACTATATTGTTATGATTTATAAATTTATAAATTTCACAATCTTCAAAGCATTTTAAATTTTCGCCCAAATTTTGCACAATGAAAATATGAAATATTTTTGAATCCACAGGTTTTTCAAAAGTGCTTTTTTTCTTTCAAATGATTTTCCAGTAATCATGATTTTGTTATTTTCTTAACAATATTCAAACATTTGATAAATTCCTCTGACTTAGTCAAAATATAACTTTCATGATCAACTTTAGTATTTAATTTGAATTTATTTTTTATTAATTTATAATACTGCAATCCATTAATATTTTTTACTAAAGGACTATTTTTACAACATTTTAATAATGACACTTGTTGATTTGTTGAATGCTCTGATAAATTTGAATTGATGTTCTTATTATTATTTATTTTATTTTATTATGTCTATTAATTAATTGTTCCAGCAGCTTATCATGTTTCCTAATTCTAGATTTGAGTGTTTTCATATAATTTTCAAATGGAAAAGCACTATAACTATTGAGTGGTCCATGATTTCTAGTCATCAACTATATGTAAAAGACCATGAATGTTGTGAGAAACATGCTGACGACCATACATTTCTTCAAATGTTCTCACAAAGTAGACCAATAATGATTCAGCATAATCTATATAGCATATATAGTCTGGACTCAGTAATATTAACATTGAAACATATAAACTCATAAAGGTAGTAAATATATTCTTATTTAAAATGTCTTTAAGTACAACAATGCCAATATATAATAAAAATAGACGCAATTCCATTGCTTTCCATCTACTGATGTCTTGAATATGTCTAGCCTTTCTTACAAATTCTGATGGAATAAATGGTTTCAGAACTAGAAGTGATTAACTTAATGCGTGAATACTTTTACTTGGAAGTTAAGTTTGCATTGCTCCTTTTTGCATCTAAAGAGTAATAAGTTTCCGTGTAACTCCAAGACACACCAAATCCATATAGTCCAGAGGAAATACACTAACTACATCTAAACCTTCTAACTCTGCAAACTTTGAAATTGTTTCAATATGTGAATCTTCATATGTCACATTTACATAGTCATTATGTGTTTTTTTAGCAGATTTGTTTTTGGAGTATGGGAAACAAACTCTTCTTTCATAATATTTACCTTCTTGAATATATCTACTACATGAATAAAATCCTGAATAGCCTTTGATATTTAAAATAAATTTAATATTTTTCTGATGCATCTCAAATGAATAATTTAATTCTAATCTGTATTATACTTCCATTCAAAACAATACCTTCAGTTATTAGTTTTTTTGCTTCTAATATGAAGTCAGGTAAAAATTCATTTGTACATTTTGGTTTTGTATACCCATGGTAAATTCTAACTGGAAACACAGTTTTTTCTGCATCTATAATATAAGCCAATTTAGGCCAAAATTGGCTGTTACTGCTTTTGGTTAAAGGTAACCCATCAACCCATATAGCAAGATTTATTTCAGTCAATTTAGTTGATAAATATATTTTGATACCATTTTCCAACCCAAAATGGTAATAGCGACCAGGAATAACATTTCGGATATTTCCTATTGTTAACTTAGGCCATGCTAAAAGAGTTCGACAATCTTATATAAATAAAACCTAGCATAAAACAGTACAATAAATGTTTCTTAAAATATACAATCTAAGATTTAATTACATATAAAAAGCATGTAATAATAGCCTTATACCTAACTAATCTGTAACACTATATTATGTTAAGAAGTATATCACATAAGTAATTTGCACATTAAAAAAAAAAAACTTATAGAAACTAAATAAAAGCAGACTTTTAACTAGTTACTTCTAAAATAAGTAGGCATAATATTATTTAGATTTCTAACTATGAATATGTAGAATTAAAAATGTAAGACTAAGTTAATATTATCCTTTTAGAAGATGTTAGTGCAGTATTAAATAAAACGGTTTCACTTAATATTGTTTTTTTTTTATAATATTTGAAGATTGATATCGGATTTTTATTTTATTATTATTTATTATTAATTTTTGTATTCGACTTTCAAAATAAAAATTTTTTTTTTAATTGGTGATTTCACTTAAAAATTACTTTAAAACAAAAAACAAATGGTTTTGCGTAATTGCGTTTTGTCCATTTTTCGCGTGGATCAATGAAAGAAAACAAACACTACGCTGGTTGCTGACATTCTCTTTATAATAATTGCTATTTAAATTTTAAATAGTTCGATTTGTGACATTTTAAGTCATTCATTAAATTTAAGATTATTACAAACTTATTTTTAGGTATTGAATATTTATAATACAAATAATAATTATGGTAACAGATAATAAATAATAATTCAATAAAATTATTGAATTATGTAATACTTTGTCGTCTGTAATGACCGATCTGTTGGTTTTTTCAAGTTTGAAAGAACAAGTGTATACTTTAGCTCGAGTGATGTCACTGAACTGTATGGTACGCGGTGGATCACCAAAATGGTGGTAAAAAGACAATAAGTTATTAAGTCGCCATGTCCAAAATAATTCACCAGAATAATGTTAACAGCTGATAAGTATTTGGAAAAAATTAATCGAATGTTTCTTAGGAATTGGAAGGATTTTCAAAACCTATTATGATGAATAATACTCGCGCGAGAGTTCGCGTGAATAAAAGTTAATAATTATCTATGCTACGTTGCGCGTCGCTGCGATTATATATTATATAAGTTCGATACGTGTATAAAGTGAGCTTTCTTGGTTTCTATTAGTAAGTACCAAAAACTAATAGTAGTTAATAAAAATACTATTTTGTTATAATAACTGAATATTAAACATGAATTTATATCTGTGCTTTTTCACACAACCCATTAGGCGTCATAGAGTTTTAGTAATCTTATATAATAAAGTATTATATAAACTATAGGAGAGGAAAACCTACATTTTAAATCAAACAATATAATAAATAAATGCTATACATACAATTTTCTGTTGCCAAATAATATATAATAATATATAATAATATATCGTAGTATACCTATTATAATATATATAAGATAAACTGTAAATATGCAAATCTGTAGATCAATTATACATATAACTTATGTTTAGAGCTCGGATTTATATGACGTATATTTTTACTCTGATAAATGATTTAATTTGAATAAGTGATAAATTTGTTTAATATAATTTTTATTACATATATTTATATAATCTCAATAATTACAGAATTTACGTAAATTTTTCTCGGTAAATTACCCCAAAAAAAATGTACGTACATTTTACATCTCTAGGTATCAAGAAATCAAGATTCAGAATAAGATTTAATTTATGTAATAATTGTACTATTTTTTATTATAAACTTTCATTTTTGGGTTTTTTAATACATTTATAAATCCAAGAACTACTTATTTTACAAGTACCTATACATTTTAATACTTTTTGTATCCACTTTTGTACACCTTATGTTTTACTATAAACATATTTATACGAATTCAGTAATTTTAATGTGGCTGTACAGCATAATTCATTGTTATTTAAGAATACATTTTTGTTAAAAAAAAAGGTAAAGAGAATATTTAAAAAATGTATTTTAAAAAACATTATTCTACCTTATTGATTTATCATTTTCAAAATATTTTCCAAGTATTATTTTTTTAAGTTACATATTTAATTTGATGTGAATATTGTAAAAATATACTTAAAATAATGTTATTCGACGTTCTCAATTAAATGTTTTTAAAATGTTCTCATTAAATTAAATTTAAAATAATAAATTTGAAAATTTTGAAAATGTTTTATGTTAAATGTTATATTTTAAAATTTATGATAACATAAAATATATAATATTATTAATGAAACTTAGTTATAAAGTTCTAAGAATATTTAAGTTGAGAAATTTTTACCTACCTGGGGAATTTTTTTAAAAATAAAATTATTTTAATCTTTAATCATGATTAGGAACTAAACAATTTTTCCCATTTTGTATAAGTGTGTTAAATTATATTTTTTTGAATGGTTGGGTGTATCAAAAACAGATTAAGTATCTCAAGTTTAGGTATATAGAAATATTTTGTTCATATATAATTCTAAACAAATTAAGTATAGTTTGTGCTACATATTTTTAAAAAAGAATTTTGTATTATTTTATGTATATCCAATAATAAATTACAATATCTTTTTGTTTGTTTTTGAAGTTGTTTATCATGATGGTAAAGAGGCAAATAAAGGTCATTACTTCGCTGATGTATTTTATGTGCACTCGGTAGATGGTTACGGTTTGATGATGCGTCTGTACGTTTTGTCACTGATAAAGAAGTTTGTCAACCGAAACCCCCGTGTATTCCGTATTTGCTGTACTATAGAAGAAATGACACAATTGCTGCACTTTCAGCATTTGATAACAAAGGCAGATAGTTTGTTATTTGTACAGACATTGGTACGTATTTTGCCACGCCTGGGCCACATATGCGAATTGCATGAATATTTTTTAAATACATAATTTTTTTTTTATTACTATTATTTATGTTAATTTATTATTTTTAGATGTATAGTTATCAAAATGAAAACCCCTTAGTGAGATACATAATATTTCTTATGGTTAGATATTTATACTTAGTTGGCCTTCATAGACATTAGGGGGTTTTTTCTTTTTTCTCTATGTTGAATCATATTAACACAGTGTTACAGGGGTAACAGGGTAACATATTTAACAGGGTTTAATTTATGTTTCTTTTTTATTATTGTTATATTAAACTTTATGTAATTACACACAAAATACAATGGTCATCTGTAAAATATAAGTGTCTTAAAAAAATGTAAACTGGGACTATTGAGGAAAATAAGAACTAATCAAACATGTCTCATTAAATTATATAATTTATACTTTATTTAGTCACGACTGCAATTTTTATAACAATTTGTGAGCATAATATTAATAAATTTTATGAATTATTATGTTATAAGAGTTTGGGTTTTTTAACGCCCAAAAACTACTCACGAACCAAGTTATAAATTATATATAATATTATTTAAATTATGTATAATTATAGTAGTAACTGGGATTTATTATAAATTAATAATAGATAGAACCTTCTAATATGCTGGTAAGTATAGTGTTATGGCATTTATAAGTGTAAACGCACCTGGATAAATCTTCAATGACCTTTTTAAAACAAATTTATTAGTTTGGTCATCCGGCCAATAGTATCCTATCTATGGCACTGAATATAATTAACAATTGAGGGGCAACAATGCAAAACGTGCTATTTCCCATAGTAAATTGATCGAAAACATTCGTAATTTCTTCAAAATGCACTATGTCCATCGGCAAAATCATGTCAAAAAGAACTATTTCAAAATTGCATTAAAACGCACTATTTTACATGTTATTTAGTGTAAATCGAATAATAATTGAATCAAAACGTAGCATTTTCAAAATTTTGTGCAGAACGTTATATTTCCCATGTTAAAAATAATTATACTAAATAAAGTATTTACAAAACGTACTATTTCCAAGTGTAAACAATGTAGTTGACATTTCAATTTAAATTGTTTAATATAAACTAATATTTAATTATTTATGGAAATATAATAATTTGAGATACTATTATTAAATTTTATTTACTAGTTGATGCAACTGATAAAAGTCGGTTTAAGGTTTGGCGTTGAATGCATTAATAGAAAATGTCGCTCCAAAAGTGTATCCTTTACATTTTCTATAAAGTATATGTGAGAAAATTGGTTTAAGAAAAGAATATTAGAAAAAGAATAGACTGCTTCTTTGAGCAAATATCAGAAAATATTTACTATAAGTTTTGGACATTCTCGTCAAGACACCTGTAGTTATTGTATAGAACAAAAAATTAAAATACTAACAGAGGGAAATATTGACAAAATTGTGAATTAATATTAGAATTGACCTTGCATAAGAGAAAAGCTATGCGTTTCTTCGAACTATTAAAAGAAGAAACTCCTGTGGTTATGTCATGCTCTTTTGACTTGATGCAAACCCAGCCATTACCAAAGTTGTCTGTGACTGATGTATTTTATAGTCGCAAGGTCTGGCTTTATAATTTGAGATTTGTTCTACCGGATTCAAATCAAAAACCAGAAAACTGCATTTTGTACATATGGAATGAAATTGAAAGTGGTCGTGGACCAAATGAAGTATGTTCATCACTGATTCATTTTTTGGAATTAATAGAAAATTGATTAAAAATAAATGAATCACCGCCTACTGTATTAAAATTTATTTTCAGACTTATGCTCAGGTCAGAATAAAAATCAGTTTACTATTATTACATTAATTACAAAGCAACTGTGTTTAATCAAATCAATCATATATTTCTTGTAAGGAGGCATAGTTATATGCCACCCAACCGAGTGTTTGGACTCATAGAACAGATTTTAAGTAAAAAGAAAAATATATAACTCCAAATCAATATTTTGACATTTTTAAGGAATTTTGCACTTTCAATGAATATGGTAAAGATTTCAAAATATATGACATTAAAAGTGTAGTTAAAACCTAAATAAATAAATGTAGTTAAGCCTAAATTAATTTTAAATTTACTGAGCAAGATTTATTCTTATATTACAGGAAAAAAATCAAGCATTCGAGTTTCCAAATCCTATGGTGGAGCTTTTGAAGAATTTTAAGCTATTAAAAGACATTCTAAAATAAACACATTATTTAATAACTTTGAAATATTACCAAAAAAAAAACATGTCAAACTTCCAAAGCAAAATGATGTTAAAAACCTAAAATTTTTCACAATACCAGAAAATGCTCGAGAATTTTATGAAGATATTTTTAAAAATAATGATGATCCTACAGATGAAGATATTGTTATGACAATGACAGTGAATAAATTTTATTTTTTTTTAATTTTTTTCTTTAAATGTAAATTTAAATTAAATATTGTATAAATAAATCGTAAGAAAAGCAGGCTGGTAACTAAAAATTGTGATTAAATGGTTAAATTTAAAAACTTTTATCAGTTAAATTGATTAATATTTGTTTTATTTAATATTTTATAATAATTAATTAAATTTTACCTATATTGAAACAGCTTACCGTGTTACCTTATTTTAATTCATTAGGTGTTATCCCTGGTATTGTTATTAAAGTGAAATTAACTATGTTTAATAATAAGTTGTTTTTATTGTATTTATTAATTATTTATTTGTAGTTGTATTACTATGAATTTTTTTAAAATAAATATAAAGTAAGGTTTTATTATATATTAAAGTAAAGATAATATAAAACATAGTGTAACAATTTTAGTTACAAAAAAAAAAAAAATAATATATGGAGTAATTATTTTTTAGGAAATGGTTTATTAAGACCAAAAAAAAAATTCTAGTTTTGTATGTTAAATAAATAATAAAATTGACTAGATACTTAATATTTTTATCATTAAATTATATTTCCAATAAATGTTGACAAAACAAATTAAGTGGTGGAAATAGTACATTATAGCGCGATTTACTTTACAAAATTAGTTATTATTTACCTAAATTTAAATTTAAATATAAACAAAATATCAAGAATGGGTTCAAATTTTTATGAATTTTTAGAATATTTTAGATTTAGACAGTGACTTTTGAATAAGCTACAATAGAAAATCGATGTTTCTGGAAAACAACAAAAATGGCAATAGCACATTTTGCATTGTCGCCCCTCAATTTACAGTTAATATAATTTTTAAGTTATGGTAAAATCGTTTGATCGGATTCTCGGGTATCTAATGCTAAATACCTGATGAAGTGATTGGAGTTGGATAGGAGTTTTGTGTGAAAGCATTTATAGTATAGAGTAGGAGTTTGAAGTTTTTCAATATATTTTGAGGTCAAAGTTTATTGTGTTATTAGAGAGATACCAGGAAGCTCCAGTAATTATGTGATAGCAAATATTCTGGAAGGCTTGGATAGTAAAGTTTTCTTGTTAGATTTTTTGGCAGAATCCCATATGATCAAGTTACCATTCTGTATACTCATAGACCATAGATAGTGGTTGTAAGATAATTTTATATAATATGAGTTTAAGTAATATTTTTTACAGGATTTTACCTAGAATTGATAGAAGACTTATGGGCCGATACGATTGATACGAGGATAGGTTTTTAGGTGGTTTACCAGGTTTAAGTATTGGCACAATAACTGAGGATTTCTAAGTTGTTGGAAAATAAGATAGACGTAGAGTATAGTATTATATTGTGTATATGAGTAAGAGAATTTAATGTTTATGTGAGTAGGTTTTTGAATACTTTGTTGGTTATAAGATCGTGTCTAGGAGTGAGGAGATTTTCTGTTAGTCAGTTTTTTTATTATAGGTAGGTACCGCTTATTTCACCAATTAAGGTATGTTATGCACCCACCCATAGGTAATGGAGAATAAAGTGACTATTCTCATCTCTAAGTGTAGAGGTCTGAGGTGGTGATGAGAATGGTGAGATTGAGTGTGGTATGCATACTGTTGATAATTCCTCAGATAGTGTATCTTCTTTTTTCCTTGTTAGTAACTGCTAGAAAGGTATTTAGCCGGCCAAGAAGTGGCATGGTTTCCTTGAATTGAAAAGTTGATTTTGTTTCGCGCGAAAGTGTTCCATAAATAATCATTAAAAATTAAAAAAATTAATAGTGAACTAATGATTTCTTAAATCTAATTCAGTATCCTGTAGACTAGCCAGGATATAATAAGTACTGCAGACTTCTACTTTATATCTTTGGGTTTTCACCATTATATTCTGTGTTATCGCATTCAGAATTATGATAATTGATAAGAGTTGTGATTACTGATTTGCGCTCACGATTATAAATAATGTTTATAATCATGTTTGCGCTACAAGTTATTATAAGTTATTATAATAATATCGTCACAGACAGATAATATAATGGTACTCTATCAGTATTGGATATTGGGTAATGGGTATATATAATCGGTATTTTGAATTTTCTAGATACCTACATGTCACATGGCTTTTCTAAGATTAAGGTTTTGTTTGAAAAAAATATAATACAAGTCATATGAAAATTCATAGTGTTAAATGAAAAAAGTAACAATTTTTTTTTATCATAATATCATTGACTGTCAAATATAAATACTTGTATTAGTTAAACATCAGCTTTGTAGAATATTCATTATTATATTATATTTTATTTATATATATTTATATTATATTATTATATTGTTCATAGGTGTGTAATTAATTTTAGTACTACAGACGATGGATCAACAGGTACCAATTGTCAAAAAATTAGCAGAAGACGTAGTAAACAGAATTGCTGCTGGTGAAGTAATTCAAAGGCCAGCTAATGCTTTAAAGGAACTTTTAGAAAATAGGTACTTACCTATAATCTTGTGCTACCTATATGTTTTAGAATATTTTCTTGAATTTAATTTTTTTTTTATGCATTTTTATATTGGAAAATGTGTTGTAGGTATAAACAAGTACATAGTGTATTTTACATAATTATTATAATAATACATCTGTGTTTTATAAATTACATGGTTATAAGTAACTTATAAATATTATTAATATGATTAAAAATAATTGTTTTTATTCACAAATATTTGTATTAGACTGTATCAGTTCATAACTTGTACTTTTGTTTTAGCTTGGACGCTAAATCTACAAATATTCAAATTACATTGAAAAATGGAGGTTTAAAATTACTTCAAGTAAGTACTATTTTTTTTTTTTTTTTTTTTATTAAAATAGAAAAATTTACAATCTGTAACATTGGAACAATAAGCAAATTGGATAATAAAATAATATTAACATCACATGAATAGTATGAGAAGGGAGGCTGTCCAGTGACAGTACCCTCAGGAAGTACTATTATCACTATTATTATTATTTTATTTTTGTTGTTGTATTAATAACCAACTTATTTTGTTTTTTAGATACAAGACAATGGTACTGGTATTCGCACTGAGGATTTGGGTATTGTATGTGAACGGTTCACTACTAGTAAATTACAGCAGTTTGAAGATTTGACTAAAATATCTACTTATGGATTTAGAGGCGAAGCATTAGCCAGCATAAGTCATGTTGCTCATTTGACAATCACTACAAAAACCAATGGAGCTCTTTGTGCCTATAAGTAATAATTATAAATAATTAATAATTACAATGAATTTTATTTTTATTTCTTAGTGTTAAAATAATATATTAATATTCTTATAGAGCATTGTATAAGGATGGTAAACTAAAAGCTCCACCTAAATCTTGTGCTGGTAATGTTGGGACCATAATCACTGTTGAAGATTTGTTCCACAATATTGCTACAAGAAAAAAGTCAATGAAAAGTTTTAATGAAGAACATTTGAAAGTTGTTGAAGTAGTAAGCAAGAAATCTTATAAGTACAAAAATTTTAATTTTATTTTGTCCACCTAATATTAATTTTTATTCTATATCCTATCTCAAAAGAAAATAATCACTATGTGTGCTTACTGATTGATCGAAGCTGTCAGTGGTGAGGCCAAGTTTTCGTACCTTGCTAGTTGACATTTCCCTAAGACAACGTACGGACATTTACAACTAATATTCCTTATTAGTAATAATTTAATTTGAGGACAGCCTAGGGTACAGGTTGTTGGTGGGAGATGTGTGTAAATGGACAACAATCGGTTGATTAACTTATTATTCTCTTTTGAAACAGGGTATATCTTAATTTATTCCATAAGCATATTATATTTTAAATTAATTAAAAAATCATTCTTAATAACTACTTTATAAATTATTAAATAATAATAATAATTAATAATGTTTAATTATTATCATACATCTACAATTTTTGAATATAGATATAATTTTTCAAAAATAATGTTTATAGGTGAGTCGATATGCTATACACAATCCTACGGTTGGATTTACAGTAAAAAAACAAGGTGAATTATTGACCGAACTAAAAACAAATCAAGGTTCTACTCATATTGATAATATTCAAGCTATTTACGGATCAACAATATCTAGGTAGTAATATATAATTACTTTAGATAATGAATTTCATAAAGTTTTATAAGAGACTCGCTATTATACATTTTTTTTTTCAGAGCTTTGTTAGAAGTAAATGATTATTGTAATATTCTTAAAGTTAAAATTAATGGATATGTGTCAAATCCAAATTTTTCAGCTAAGAAACAGATTTTTATATTGTTTATAAATGATCGTTTAGTTGATTCCCAAGGTATATCTAATAATATATAATATTTAATTGTATTCTTAAAGTTTTTATATTTTTTATTATGTTATTAGGATTGAGAAAAGCTGTGGATCAAGTATACAGCATTTACTTAGCCAAGGGATCGCATCCATTCATATACTTAAGCTTAAACTTGGATCCAATGAACGTTGATGTCAATGTGCATCCAACAAAACATGAAGTTCATTTTCTACACGAGGATAAAATTATTGATAAAGTTGTTGATGCAATTCAAGATAAACTTTCTGGATCTAATACATCAAGAACATTTTATACTCAAGTAATGCATATTGCATATCTATTTTATATATTTCTATAATTCTCCGTATAAACACAAAAATATACATTTTTAATTTATTTTTAGACAAGATTGCCAATGTCTTGTGATACATTAATAGACAAATCTAAGGAAAAATTAGAAATTAAAGAAAGTCAAAAATTAAATATTACAAATTCCACAAATGTTTCACAAAATAAAATGGTAAGAACAGATTGCTCTGAACAGAAAATTGATAAATTTTTAAACACAAGTAACAGTAGTAATAGCACGTTAATGTTACCCAAATCAAAGACAAATGATGTTATTACCCGGTGAGTACTAGGATTGTATTTAATAATTTTTATTATACTAAATAACATTTTGATGTTTCTAATAAAAATAATTTTTAATAAATTAGACGGGAAATAAAGCTTACCAGTGTATTATCTTTACGCAAAGAAATTGAAAACTGCTGTAGTGAAACTTTACAAGCAATTTTTCAGAATCACAAGTATGTTGGTGCAGCTTCACCTACCTGGTCATTATTTCAACATGATACAAACTTGTACATTTGCAATTCTAATAATGTGTTGTAAGTTCAAATTTTAAAATGTAGGTATTATTAATGGTGTTATAACATAAATGGTATTAGTTTATTATTGCCATGCCATAGTTCATAAATATTTTATTTCCCCAGCTTAATATTGTTTCATATTATTTTTAGAATTACTGTAAATGTGTTACCATATGTCAATATGGTATCAGAATAGAAGCTAACAAATCTGTAATTCTCTATACAATTTATTCAAAACGATCCTTTCATTGACTACTACATAAATTCTGTTAAATAAGATTCAAAGAAATTTTAAGCAGTATTACAACATAATTTGTTTTTTCATTGAACCATCCCATATTTTCTCCATATTTTGGGATTGAGCTCCAGGAATAGGGTCCATAAACTTTTACATTTATACTTTTGGTTAACTTGATCATAATGATAATTGATAACATATTATTACTTTATTTTATTTTGTGATGATAGATAACCTACTTCTTGAATATTATTGTACAATTTTTAACAGTAGGAAAATATTATTTGTCGGCTGTGATGGGGTGATAATAGACCAGTACCATACTTATTGATATTAATACTTACTTTTATTTTGATTTTTAGGCAAGAAATGTTTTATCAAATTATGATGTACGAATTTGGAAATTTTGGTGTTATAAAATTTTCAGTAAGTTATAGTTTCAGTTTAATATACTACAGTTTTAATCATAAATACCTATGATATAATTTATTATGTCTTTCCTCCATAGAATCCATTATCTATTTATGAGTTGATAATGATTGCATTAGAACTATCTGAATCTGGATATCAAGGAAGTGAGGATAAACCGAAAGAAGAATTAGCTCATGATGCTACTGAGATATTGGTATCTAGAGCTTTAATGTTAAATGATTACTTTTCTATTGAAATCGATACTGATGCAAATATTTTGTCAATACCTTTATTATTAGGTTTGTATAGCAGTTATGTTGAATATAGATAATTGGTAATAATAGAAATATTTATCTTTTTTAGAGGGATTTCTTCCAGATTTAGATGGACTACCATTATACTTATTACGTTTAGCTAGTGAAGTTGATTGGTCCAGCGAAAAGCAATGTTTTCAGAATTTTTGTCGTGAAACAGCTAGGTTTTATATATTACATCCATGGAAACAGCAATGTGGTGACAATGATGATATATCAGTAAGGAATAATATTATGAAGAAAAATTATTTTTAAATTTGAAATATTTTATTAGGATGCTGCACCAGATAGAAATTGGACTTGGAGTTTAGAACATGTCCTATATCCATCTTTACGAAAATCATTTCAGCCTCCAAAACATTTTTTAGAAGATGGCACACTATTGCAAATAGCTAATTTACCTGATATGTACAAAGTATTTGAGCGATGTTAATACAATAATGCAGTATATTACTATAATTTTATTATTTTTTTTATTTTAATATATTATGTTGTAAATGTTAGTTTTTGTAAAAATATTATTTGTTTATTGTTCAATTGAACCATTTCTAATTTCTTTAGATAATGCCAATAATGAGCAGAAATTTTATAACTTCTTATTATTGGTAATTAAAGAAAAACATTTAGTGAAAAGTCAGAAGCCTTATACATTTTTTTGTGAATAATTGAAGTTTTTAACATTTTAACAACATTGGATATTCAAACATATAATTAAAATAATTTTTAAAATTTTTTTGTTATTTTGTTATTATTTAAAAAATATGAATTTTAGATTCTTGAAAAATTCCAAATAAAATTTTCAAAATATTAAGACTAATTTTAGCTTTTATATCATGAAAATGTTTAAACTGTTCTACTACACATTGTTATTGACTTACATGAAAAATAACAGCTAAGTATAGTAGATAATATTATATGGAATAATATAATAATTATCATATTCTAAGTACGATTTGTTTTTGGTATATATAAATTAAACATACCTTCCTGTATTACTAATAGAAAAATCATTTCTTTTAAATTCTATTGTCTTCAGTAGGTATTTCCAATCAACGCATAGTCTTCTTTCATTGCAGTTGTTCAAAATTAAAGAACAATATATAATAATGCTATAGTGGAAACCATGATGTAGGATCAATAAATTTATCTATACCGTGTTGGGATTAATTGTACATTTTATTTATTAATTTGTCGTTATAATTGCCTATACTAAACTCTAAAAACGAGTGGCCTTCAATTATTACAATATTATAAGTATTTGTAAAATCCAAATAAAACCTTGGTAAAATAGTTATCTTTTTTTTTTGTGTACACATCACGTAGCAAGAGTCAAAATGTTGTTCATATAGACGAGGACACTGTAACCGTGGTATATGTCCTAATACTTATTTTTAAAAAATACTCACTTTTCGAGGTGAATAATATACAATGTAGGTTTACCATGGTTAAGTGGTTAATTATAGGTATAGTATGTAGTTAGTGGACAGGGTTAACGTTTTCTTTTTAGCATTGATTATACAAACTATGAATTGTTTTTTAATTACTCATTATATTGAAATTATAGGAATTTCTTGATGATTACTTCAATATGATTTACTAAGTAATTATATTTTATAATATCAAAACACTTTGGATTTAGCTGACTTCAATTTTTTGATATTTTATTTTACCTAGGTTCCTATATAAAATTAAAAGTAAAAAAAAAACTATAATATTTATTAATTATACTAATAAAATTGCATAGTTTCTTTCTGTATAAACACTAGCTGGTAAACTGTTTATTTAAATTTGGTTTACGTTTGTTTCATTTCTCATGTGGTTAAGTAATTTATTTTTAAACAAATACTTCATAATAAAAGTTAGTCATTAATTATTATTATAATTTTAATAGAAATTAATAACTAATAAACAAAAATGAAATATAATTTAAAACATGTAAGGTAATTATAATAATAATGAAAATAATCAGTAATTATTACTCATTGGGTATGAATTACGATTGAACAAAAAATATATTGTGTATGAACCTAATATAATGATACAGGTACAATTAAAAAGAATATTCACAATTAATCAAGTAATAATATTATGATAGTTGATATAATGATATGTACATATTTTTAAATTTATTTTAGAATAACTTGTAGTGTATAATACCAAGAATATAATTGTAATACACTAATACATAACGTACATGTTATTGCTATTATTTAAATTTAAATTTATATAAAATGGCTCTTTAATTTCTCATTGGTATTATGAAAAAGGTGCGCGTGTCTATAATTAAGTGATTAAATTATCATTAAATGATTTATTACAATTTTTTGACATGACACGCAAATCAAGCAGCATACTAAATGGCATAGTGTGGACGTGTAGTGGCATCAACTCCCAGTAGATTAAAATTCAATTGGTGAAAAATATAAAACAATTTTACAAAGCGAGGCCTTATGAACGAGAATATATTCGAAATTATATAATAATTCATTCGTTTGCACACGTTAGAATCAAAAAACTGTTGCAACTAGCATTGGAAATTTTTGATTTTGATTTTCTTACTTAGTATTTACGTTATGTACGTCTGTTTTTCAAAGAAATTAACGATTTTATTATAAGCCACTATACAAGTATATTTTATCAATTAGAAAACGAACGAATTTCAACAATTATATACTTTATTATGTTTTAAATTTTTAATACGTATGATAATGTAGTTATTTAAATATTAGGTATCTGTGGAAGGAAGTTTTGGTATTATATAATGGGGTGCTGATTTTCCGAATATGTTAATAAATAATAATATATATATTATGTAGTACAGTAGCAAAAGTAAAGTATTTGATTCTTTGACACTCAGATGTTCCAATGCAATTTGGTCTAAATTCAAAACAATCAAAACTACATTTTATTAAATTTACCTATTTAGTATTTACAAAGTACAAGGCTACGCATAAAACTGTAGTGAAATATAAAATCGATGTTGATCTGTATATAAGGGGTGGCCAACTTACGACTCGTGACTCGCGAGCTATACGTGGCTCTTGTCAATGTCAGATGCGGCTCACATCTTTTTTATAATATTAAAATTTACTTATTATATTATTATTATAAATTTTAATATTTTAGGTATATGTATATTTACAAAATACTATCAAATTATATAAAATGTATCTATAAATATTTTGGCTTTTGGCATAGCCCACGAACCTATTCATGTTGGCCACCTCTGGTATATACCGTCTCCACATGTTACATTTTTTTTATGAACTTTATTAATTAAGGATTAGATACAATATTGACTAACATCTATGAAAAAAAATATAATATGTTAAAATAATATTATTTAATTAATTAGGGAGAACGAATTACACACATATTCACATATCTATACCATAAAATATATATGCGCATAATAGAGAATTAGTACAATATATAATTCTAGTACCCGACATCACATGCTGCAGCTTATAAGCTTTGTAAATTGTATAATAGTCTATCGAAAGAAAGGAGACCTTGTGTTGTTCGGGTCCAGTTTCCCTATCTGGTAATAAGACAACATCTCCATGATAGGAGCGTCATGCCATTTACATTATTTAGTATTTATTACTTCTTATTATTATGTATATTGTATATATAATAATATATTATATATACAATATACATTCGTATTTTGTTCATTTACGTTTCATACTGTCATGAGCGTATAATCTGATTATAATACATTTATGTATAATAAAGTGTATCTACTACCTACTATATCTCTATATTATGATATAGGTACCGGACTACCGGATACTGATGTGTATACATACATAATAATGTGTATAATGTTATATTAAGTTACGCAATGGACATTTCGCATAGTCGATTAAACTCTTAAATCCATCAACGTTATAAAAAAAGGTAATGTTATTTTGAATAATTATGTAACTTAGCCTTTGTCCGGTTGTAGAAGTGATGCACTGCAGGCACATACCTATAGTATATTGTATTATTGTATATTTGTATAGACAAGTGTATTGAGAGCGGACATCGGCTATTTTATATAAAAAATATTTTTCTATTAAACAAGTATTTCAAATCATTAAATTTCAATTTTACATTTGTATTTTGCAAAGAAAAATTATTTACGAAAAACTAAAGTAGTTTAGGTAGGTAGGTGAAACGTTAAGATTGTAGTGAAATTATTTCGAAATTAATACTATTTTTTTTTCTAATGCGACATTTCGGCAACGGCATAAGGTTATGTTGTTCATTTTGCATTAGACAAGTTGAAAGACCCGTATCAAAGCTAAAAACTGAATAATTATCTTATTTTAATCATCGAGTACGTTTTGGCGATAGAATACAATACCTATGTCAAAGTCATCAATACGAAAATGTATAGTAGTTACCAGTTATACCGCTTACCGATTGACTTGAATTCTAAATGAATTATTATGTACAACGTTCGTCTATCGCGAGTACTATTATCCCGCAGACTTTGTGTCTATACTCGTAGTCGTACCTCCCATTTTAATTTTGTCGTTCCCACGCCAATTCTTCTAATAATTGTTCGAATCAATAGTGTACAGTTGGCACATATTATTTATATTAATAGATACCTAATACTTAATAGAATTACATCCAACACACTCCGCAGTGACGAAGTCATCCTGTGTGTGTATAATTTATAATTGCTATTGTTGTACAACTGATGATCAGTGGCTGATTCTTTATTAATTATTCATTAGTCATTACTATGGTCCGAAAGTCAATGACATTTTATTTGTTTTTGGATTTTTGGAATATAGGTGATAAATGATGTTTTCCTAGCTAAAAATATGTTTTAATAATATACGAATCTATATAACTAATTTATATTTTGATTTTTTTTTACTTTTATAGGTTATTTTTCACCGACTAAGAGAAAAATAATAGATACTCTTTTTTCGTGATTACAATTATAATTTATAAAATATATTTATATATTTTTCACAAATTGAAAAAAAATACAACTTTATTATTTTTAATATTTACAATACGTCGATAACAGGGTAATAAAAACACAGGTTTTAACCATTATCATCGATAAATATACTTTTGACTTCAGACTTTTAACTGCGATTCATAGTTTTGTATTCAAAAATATTACAAACCTAATTAAAAAAAAGTTATCGACTGCATGAAAAACATTATGAATGAGTCCATAAGCGCAATATGAGGGGGGCTAAGCCTCTTCAAATCAATCGTAGCTTCCCCAAAATGGTTTGTATTATCTCCATTCACCTTTATATATCTCGGGAAGTATACACACAGTACATACATGCAAATTATAATAACTCCCCTCCAAATTTAAAACTCAAATTGCGTCGATGTGAAAATGACAATCGACATCTAGTTATTAAGCTACAGTATAATATATACGATGTGTCAGTGACTAGTGTACACCGTACCCTAAAAATTACAATAGGTATATTGGTTTATATTGTCAGTTATATACAATTATAAATATAACTAATGATAATTTTTGCCGTCTTACAAACGCGTAAATTCTTTATTTAGTAGTTCGATTTTTCTTGTAGGTAGAGATGTACCTAAAGATATTCGCATTTTAGTTATTATTAAAAATGGAATGGAAAATGGATTATTTGTTCGTAAGCTCAACAAATGTTTTTCAAGTACAACATATATTTCATATATCAGAAAATATTTAAAACTTAATTTTTCTTATACATTTATTTTTTTTGAATTTTTAACTGTTTTGGCGTTTTATGATTATTTTTTTATAGTTATAGGTACCTAGTTAATTTTATTGCTTGTGTATATTTATACATTATATAAAATTTGAGATAAAATTTAATTGGCAATTTAAAATGTTATCTAAAGAAATTTTATTTTGACTATTTATCATTTATCAACCGTTCTATTTATGATTTTGATACACCGATATCTTTATCTATCTACAATAAGATTATAATAGCAATAGTGCATTCGATACTCAAACAAATGTTTGATATTTATATTTTGGTATATTTAGCTCAAAACTAGCTATTAATTTTTTTTAGATTTTTGTTGCAATAAAATAAAAATTTTAAATTAACAAAAAAAAAAAAAAAATGTTGAAAAATTGAGTTTTTAAAGATACTATGCAGTTAAAATGCAAATTTAGGCACTAGTAAGTTATTGTATATTGTCATATTATAGGTTTAATAGGTATATCAGTTTTCAAAATATCGTATATAGTATGCACTATAGATAATAGGTACATTATATTATATTTTGTATCCAATATTATTAATTAATCAGTATAATCATTATTATTGTTATTTTTTATAAAAAAGAGTTTTATTTTTTTATACTTCAAGGTGCTCATTTGATACGACATCCATATTCCATAATATAATATACTTTCCATGATTTTCAGGAGGGATAAATCCAAGAAAATTAAAAACCACGCGGAAATGAAAAAAAATCTAATGCCGCATTCTAATAACAACTTGTACAGTCTGTTCCCTGCGAAACGACTTATATGTACATTGGTTGTGTGAACTGGTAATACGTATAATAGGTATACAATAATATATAATTATATTGCAATATATGTAACATAAATCCACTTTTTTAACCATCTCGATTGACTCGATTTCAATCAACTATTTTACTTTTTATAATCATTGCATAACTCACGGCATCAGTGCAATATAATAATAATTGTGTTTTTTCTATGAAAAGAGTATTCTATAAATGAACAATAAAACGCGTACTAGATAGCAAACAACTGTAAATACGTCGTTGACAATAATTTAACAAAGTTTTTAAAACGTTATTATTATATATTTTTTTTAAATTAAACATTTAAAATTGTAATCATAATACATTTTTTTAGAGTAGGTTATTTCAGTATGATCTGTTCGAAAATGTCGGTCAAGTTGTTGCAAATCTAAATTATTGGAATTAACTTTTTTTCAAAAATCATATATTCATTAAATAAATTATTGAATTAGTTCCAAGCTTTTATTTTTCAAACAAACAGTTTGTCAATATACTAACAACTGTTTTAGTAAAATTATGTTTATGCATTATGGCAGTGCTTAGAGTACTGGGCCGAACCGGGGTTAATTAAATTATTCAGGTTAAATTTTACAGTAGATCACGGACTAAGTTAAATAAAAAAGAGGTTTAGTAGGTATCGCTCTGCTGTACAGTAGGTGGTCGAGTTGGTCACTCTGATGGATGTGTTAAATTTGAGTATAATCATATAGGTTTCAGTGGATACGAACAACGATTTTGAGCGGAGAAGGTTTATTAATCTATAATCTGTATCACCTAAGTATATATTTTCATTTTATATTTTTTTGATGTTGCTATTAATTAAAGCAATTTATTTTACTATTAGTAAAATACATAGGTAGAATTAATTTTTGTCAAAACCTTTGCATTCGAAAATATTGTTTTGTGTATAAAATATAATAATTAATAATATACGTAAGTTTTATGTCCCCAAGAATAATGTTTTTTAACTACAACAAAATAAAGAATATCATTGTTTATAATTTAAACGTGTAGTTTCGTTTAATTTGATCCTAAAATATCTATAAAAATAAATAATGCTTTAATATCTTTTTAGAGTTTTTGATTTCGGTAAAAATTACTTATGAGAAACTTTGTACTAAATCTTCAAATCTTAGTTATAAATAAATCTAATTTATAAATTTTCAGCAAAAAAACAATTTGCAAGTTTATATGATTTTGACGATTTAACAAAAATTTGAACTTAAAAATTTAAATGCTTATAAAAACAAATTGTACCAGTGTATTTAAAATATTTTTCATATCTATAAAAGCAACTTATGTAGGAACTTGTATTATATTTTCAAGCATTTTGTTCTAGTGAAAATGTTACTATCAACATTTATAGAAATAAAGCTAAAAAAAATGTAATTTAAATTGTCAATAAATAGCTCAAAATGAGGCAAACATGTTGAAAACTTTACAATGATAGTATTTAAATATTTTGTGAATATTTCAAGTATCTACGGTTATACATTTTTGAATTACAACCAAATTACTAAAATCGTTTTTTAGGAGAAACAGTTATTTTACAAATTAATTACAAATAAAAATATTTGAACTAAGACGTTTATAAAAAACTAACTGATCTTTCCGGTAAGTAGAATTATTTTTAAGTTAGTTTGAAAAACTTATGAAGAATCATATATTAAATTTTCAAAAATTAAATATAAAAAGATATTTTTATGAATTTTTAACAACAAAATAATTTGAGAGTAAAATTGTTACTATTTTTGATATCTTTAATTTGCATATGAATGACTTAACTTTGTATTAAAATTTCAAACATTTTTACCCAGTGAATAAATTTTTAGTTTTCGATAGGCTATACTAAAGAAACACAATACATTTTGTCAAAAATTGAATTTTCATTAAAATTCCAGTTTTTCTACCTTTTATATCTATTTTTCTCGGTTTTTTTTTTTAAATACTGGCAATTTTACCTTTCTTAAGTGCAAGCTAAATTTAATTTTCTATCTAAATTTACCCTCAACATTCAAAGTTTAATATCAAAGCATTTTTTTCGATTACTTATTATAAACCTAAAACAAAAACAAATATAGTACCATGACTTCAGTCTATAAATATTGAACGTTGTTTTTCTAATATTTTTTATGAGACTGAAGTTTACATTTTGAGAAAATTGGATAGTTATGTCACAAAAAATGTGATGATTCAAAATTGTGAAAGAATTAATTATAGACATTTGAAATGTACCATTGTTGAATTATCATTTTATATTTTATATACTCAATAATATTTATTACTCAATTTAAGTTATTTATTTTAAGCATTTAAACTTATTTTTTATAATTTTTTTCTAACATGAAGTATATATGGTTATAGTTAGTTATAGTGCATAACCAACTTATTAAGAATTTCTCTACCTAAGTTATACCTGGCAACCCCAAGCCCAAGCGTTGTCAAAAATAGAATATGAAGTCGTGATTTGTTACAAAATTAATAATAATAATAAATAAAAATAGAGAATACATAGATAGCTAAACAATTTTTAACCAAATGTAATTATAATAGGTGATTTATTACTTGAATAATATATGTATAACTTCTTTTGTCACTACGTAATGGGTGATTCTTTTATCAAACAACATTCATTATATCAAAATATTAACATTTTTGAAAATATTTTTTTTTACGTAATTTCCAGCAGAAATAAAACAACTATTTTTTTTAATATTTATTATTGTTATAATTTTTTAAGTTTTTACTTTTTTGAATGACAACATACATATTAAATTTCATATTCTGAAGCAAAATACTTTTCGGAGTATTTCGGTACATAAAAATTAAAATTAGGACGAGTATTTTATGAATTATATATAAGTATTTGAAGTTTTAGTAAGCGGAGTAGTAAACCAACATTTTGTGGGTCATCCCCATACCACTGTACTCTACTCACCTAAACTTTATATTCTTATAAGTTATAACTCATAAACTACTCATCCCCCAATTTTTATATATCAAAATATTTCAAAAAATATTCTGCTTTAGAGTATAAAGTTAAAAATGTATATTATCATTCAAAAAAATAAAAAACTTAAAAAAAATTTAACAGCAATACTAAGAAATGTCATCGTTTTATTTCGACTAGAAATTATTTAAAAAAAAATTTTAAATGTTAATAGATTTTGAAATAATGAATGTTCGAGTAAAGAATAATACCGTTTCATCAATTATCGTACTAAAGAGTACAGATTTTGTGTACTAAATGTAAAATAAAGAATAACATTTTCATTTTTCTATAATTTGAGAAAGTAATACTCATTCTTCCTATTTTAATATCAACAACTGTACTAATAAACCATATTATTTTGATTATAAAACGTATGAACATTGCACATTGCATACGACATTTTGACTTGCTTATGCTAATTAAACTATTAAAATTACACTAATAGGCTTTTAACACCTTGGACTTTACCATCATATAATATTTTTATAATTTATATTATATAGGTAACAGTGTTTATATATATAAATATGTATTACAAAGTATAAATAGTTTTTAAAATGATTATAATATTATTGTACACATTTTATATAATAAATAATAATATTATAGGTATTAATAGATGCTATAATAGTACATAAGTACGCATTTAATTGATAAATTATTTAGTTCTAACCTAAAATAACAAACGGTTTAAAGAAAAAATCCACAATAGATTATAAGTTATAAGTAGACTATAGTTTAATATTATGTTTTATAATCTATAGTAATATGTATTGATTTTAACATGTAGTCGAATTCAATGTAATTTTTAGTGTAATACGTAAGTTTATGGAAAGGGTTTAATTGCTCATTTTTATTTTAAACATTTAGTTACATAACGTATATTACAAATTATATTGTATATTTACTTTGCATAAACTATATGAAAATATAAATTATAACTACTTAGGTCTAACTATTAATTATGGTACTTACTTAGAACTTTGATTTGAAATTTGTTCAGTTAAATATACATTTTTTGTAATATATATTTAAAAAAAAGATTATTTGGTATACTTTACTTTTTAAACTATTTTTATAACTAACCAATAATTTTAATTTCATAAATCATTTATATAACCAAAATATCAATGTACTATAGACATTAAAATGATGAATTTTAGTGTATTATATAATTATTATTTTTGTTTTTGAAACAAAAATTTTATAGTAACCAAAAATGTGTTATCGGATATATATTTATCATAAGATTAATATGATTATTTTTGTAGTAAGCCTTTTCTTATCTCTCAAAAAATACTAAACGTTGTTGAAACGCAAAGTTTGATTACCATATTTCTCAGTGGCGGTTTATCCCAAAGATGGATCTGAGTGCAAAACTAAAAAAAGGCCTCCCTCCTACATCTATTTATTCTAAATAATATAAGTATCTATACATAAATTCAAATTTAAAGTAGGAATTTGTATTCTAAAATTATAAAATCTTATGCAAATCCACAGGTACTTTCAATTATATACTTACAATAGATATCTATGTATTTTATAACAATGATATACTGATATCAGATTGGGAAAATGAGAACCATTTGAAATTGAAAATAATCTTTTTAATTTTTTGTACATAACTGTATTTATTTAATTTTTTTTTTCGGAACGTTGAGTAATGGGCCCCCCAAGCCGAGGGCTCGTGGTATTGGCACACATCGCACACATGTATAACATGCCACTGATATTTCTAAGGTCGTCATCGACTTGATGACACGACCGGATTTGCGAGTGGGATGAGTGTTACGTGGAACGTCCCTCGTTGTCGGTAGAATGGTAGTTTAGATTCTATAGCTAGTTTTCGTATTTGAATTTGCCTGAAATTTGGTGAGAGACAACACCTGTTCTGTGAGCCTCCGGTTTTAACTGCCACTTTATCTTCTTTTAAAAAAGACGTTTTTCCTTTAAATCTGTACAATATTATAACCATTATTTTACTTTCATCATGGGTATAATAAAACAATTGCATTTGTTTCATAGCGATGTTTTATTTTTAACTGTATTATCTTTTTAAAACCAATAAATTATCTTTGTTATTCAATGGAGTATTGTTTTTTTATTGAGTAACTTTACTGTGTTACAACAAACATGCAGTATCTGATAAATTGATATTTTCGTTTAATAGGTATTTTGACATTTGACATAAGATTTTGTAGTTTTACTTAGGATATATGATAACAAACATAATTGCTAACAATGTAAATTTGGTTGTAGCAATTGTCATATATATGCCTAAAGTCTAAATATTTGTTAACTCGAAATTTCAGGGTCTGCTAAGTGTCAATAATAAAACTAATCCCATCTCGATGCCAAGTCGCACGTGAATACATTATACGTATTAAATATACATTTCCTTGTACGTATCTATACTACGCACGGTAGGCGGTATACCTTCCGGTTCGTACTTCAGACATGTCTAAGTGTAATGTTACAATTTTATTAATTATATTATTATTAGGTATAACATATATATTTATATATCTCGTGATCGATATTATTATTATTTTTAATTTAAAGATTTTTGTATACCAAATACGTGTAACGTATATTGCAGGGTATGTACCGATGAGATTGTGGTGCAATTGGATACTGTTGGTCTGCAGCTCACTGCGCGTGCGATACGTATATGAACACTAAAATACATGATAATATATACATGCTGAAATTTTGTTCTACATACTTGAATTTCATTATACTGTATGCGTTCCTTGGTTTAGTAAAACTAAATATATAAATATATTTATATATATGTCTGAGTTTTATAGTAACGACTAACGATATTATAATATTATATTGTACGTATATAGTAATATGCAATATATATATAAATACGTATAATTCAATAGTTGTTTTATACCATAGTGTATAACAATATAATATTATGTATAGTATGTAATATGTATATATAGTATAATATAACGTTCGTTCGCTGCGCACCGATGGAATAACGTATACACCTCGTGTAGGACGATATATAATGCGTATAAGCAGAATAACCACTCATTACGATACGTTTTTCTATAATTCATTAACATTGTTTCACAGTAGGTATATAATAAAAATATATAAGTAGAGCGAACTCCGTAAACTATTATAATACATTTATAATTCATACGAACGGGATATTTAGCGCGTAAACCGCGCGTGGCTTTCTAGCACTCGGGGCCAAAGTTGCACATAATCGGTCTCATTCAGACTACAAGAATTGCATAAAATTCAAACATAATAAAAATGTTAATATTATCATGCTTCTAAAAATGTTAAACCTACAGTTTATGTGCCAAATGTGAACTGAATGGTTTATGTGTATGCAAATTTGTTGATACTAAATATATACAAGTAATCATCACCTAAATAGGTTATAGAATTTATAGAAAGCATAATATAATATATTATAATATAATACCTATGTTAGTTATATTATGGTCTATGGACCATGGCTAGAAATATCTAGTGCACCTATATAGTACCAGATTTACAGTATTACGTATCCAACTGTCCTTCTTAACCAACCTATTCGATCCGATTATGGTTGAGGCACAAGTCTCAAAAACAACCTTCACTACGCCATTGCATATAGTAATCAGTGACGCACACCCCTGAAGTTTTTGGCTTAGAAGTGTAAAGGTACTTTCGTACAAAATGATACTCAAATTGACACAAACACTGTAGACACTGTAATTATACATTTGCCAATAATAGCAGCATATTAGAAAAAGCATTATTGTACTAATTTCCATTTATTTTCAGTTTCTGAAAGCGATTTTGTAGGTGGATGGTATATTTTCAATTGAACTTGCTACCTCTATTTATATTTGAGCGTGTGCCATTGCATATATTATAGACACTGCAGTACTGAACTTTGTATTAATAAGATAATACCTAATAATAATTAAGATTGTCACCTCCTATTACTGCCTTATCGGGTATCCTATAAATGAATGTACAGTACACGATATACTTCAGAGTATGAGTGACCATGTGCAATGGACCAATTGAATTTGGAGCATAATGTTTGGGCACGGTCACGGTGTATGCATTTTAAAAATTGATAACTGGCTATGTTATAACGCCCTATAATTTTTTACTTACTGGTTTTACTGATCTACCTGCAATATCCATTATTACGGTTTTTTGTATGTTTATTTTATTTATGTATAATGCATATAAGAAGCGAATGAAAACAAAACAAACACATGATGTAGAATAGTAATGTTTAAAAATATAAGAAAAATATGTCTGAGTAAAGAAAATGCCCGGAAAAAATTCTTATATGATTTTTTTGGTTATTCTCGATATATCCAGGCCACGAAATAGCCATATCATACAGAAAAAAATAAATTAAAGGATATAAACACAAATGGACCGTATTGTAAATTCCATTATACAGTATAGACTATGTAAATAACCATTTACGAACTTCGTCGATAATCGGATAATAGATATTTATAGATATTAATATTTTTTCTACGTTTTGGGCGTGTATTGTAATTTTTCTCAGTTTTTAATTACATGAGACAAAATTTGGGTTACATGGTTATAAAAAATTTATATGTATAATCGATTATACTTTTTTTTATTTATTTCCATATAAACGTATAAAAAAATAATATGTATATAAGTAGATTATTGAATAATTAAAACTAGTAGTTATTATATATATGTGGACAACGGGTACTTATAGGTTATAAGGTTATAATATACCTATATTGTTGATATTTCATTAATGAAGTAAAAATATTATTTTCAGATTCTAATCACAAGTGTTTGTATAATATCTAAGTTCTTCGGTGCATGATATTTTCATTGAATAGTCATAGAAAAATTTTTTATTATTTTTGTAAATAATATTGTATTTGTATTATTATTACTCCATAGAAATTCACAGAAGATATATTTCAAATATCGTATATAAGAAAAAAACTTAAAATTTAAATATTATAAATTATAATTTTATAACCATTCAATATTAATTTTTTATTTGTTATATCTATTGCAAGAATATTTGCGATGTACGTTTAACGACTTTTAAAATCTTTTTGTAAGTGCTTTATATTAACGACTGGATTATTATTTACAATATTATAATTATTATTAATTAATATTTATTAATTATAATTATTCTTTTTCAATCACAGTTTGAAGTTGAAAAAAAATACATATTTAAGGTTTAGTTATATAATAAGTAGTTTTTGTTTATTCGGTTGTTATAAAATTATCAAAATATTATCTTATAATGTTTTAGTAGGAACAGTTTCTTATTTCGGATATAATTTCAATAAAAAAATAATTTGAGTAATGTGTAATGGGCTTATAAATTTAAATTGTTAAATTATAAATAGTGTCAATGCCTTTTTTTAAAATCCATAATATAAATTTGAAATAACGCCAATATAGAATTGGAGAGTTTTGTTTGTTGAAGATTATACCGTTTATGAAAATTAAAATTAAATTATGATGCATTTTAATATACTGGTAAATGGTAGATAATTATAAGACATTAACAAATACTAGCCATAAGATTAGCTGCGAAACCTAAATTCAAAATAATGCATTAACTATACTTAGCTACTATTAGGTTGCGTACATGGTACATCGATGATTAATTTAAATAATTAAATATGATGCATACACGCATAAATAATTTATACTGATCATCTATCTCTTTGACTGAGAGGGTTATAAAATTCGAGTATTTGACCACCTACTCGTTACCGACCAAAAAATGTAAATATTTACATAGTGTTTCGACGTTTGTTTGTCGTATGTATATTGTTTACACTATGTACATGAACTATGTAGTTTCGGGTGATCTGGAATCTTCCAATCGATATTTAATAGCTTAATGTATTTATAAATAGTTTAATGTTCTAAACTTAACTACTTAGTCTCAGTCGCGGAGGAAGAAGGCGGGAGGGAAATACTAACCGAACAAACGCCTGGGTGAATATTGAATATACATACATAATATATGGGTCAGTAATCATATAAGCATCGACATAACAAATTTTACGTTCAATGTCAGTCAGGGCTTTTTGGACCACCACGAGTCCTACTAATGCAGCGTTTATACACTGCGCGTATAATGTATATTACATATATACAGGTTTGTTCAAAAACCTTTTTACAACGCCGTTTAATAGTGCTATGTGATGTATTTGTGAAAATATTGGTGAAAAACCTCGTCATTGGTCAATGGCGTGTCTTGCGGGTGGCAATAATCGATGCCACTCGCGTTACATAGTAATAAATAATAAACATGAAATATAAAATAAATAAATATTATGCATAAAATATGTAATTTTACCTACAAATAATAATAATATTATGATGATCATGCATAACGACAACGGTGTGTTAATTACTTATTATCGCAATCGTTCAAAATTTGACTAGGGTATGGGTGACGGGGGCGGCAGCAGAGGGCGTACGAGAAAACCGTATCGACTGAGCTCCCGAGACGCCGCTGTCACGATGCGCGCACGCGCATATTAACAGTACAGAAACCGGCGGCGCAAAAACGTCCGTGACGGGGCGAGTGAGCGAGCGGCGGACCACTACCACGCGCACACGACGACCGGCGACCCGGCCGCTGAATGCCGATAAAATAAAACAGTTTACACGGCGCACACTCGGCGCAATACTCTGCGAACGACTGTCGGACGTTCAACATCGATATAGTGCGCGTCTCGTCAGTTACGACTTTACGATTTAAATATTACTATTACCGTCTAGCAGAAGAGGTTCGCGGGACCGCCGACAGACTTCTACCAGCTTTTTGTTGCCGTTACCTTGGTATAATTCGTTTGTAGGATGGACAACGTTTCGGTTTCGTCGGGGTCCTCGTCCGTGGACGGTGACGAACTGTCGGCCGTGCTCAATCGCCGGCAGAAGATCAATGAGGCGCTGGAAGACGGAAAACCGGTGCCACCTCAGTTCAACAGGCGGCCGTCCACTAAAAACGTGTACCTCGAGTTCAAAGAGTTCTCGCGCAAGCAGATCAACGAATACGAGGCGACGTTCAAAAAGTGAGTAGTTTTTTCGTCATAAACGGTAAAATAATTTATTCGATCAGGTACGATCACGTTAAATATCACGTTCGTTACGCATATATATTTTTAGCTATAATCCTAGGCATTTGACTAGGTGACTAGGTACTTGCGTGTACTTACAAGCATTTATTATTGCGCAACCATGACATTATTATAATTGTTGTTATATACATTTATACGTCATATACACTCGTACTGTTTCTGTTGTGACGAGGGCGTGTTACCTCTCTCCGTTCTCCGTATCCCTTTCCGGTAAAGGGTTGTGGCGGGCGATAACGATTTATATATGTATTTTTATTGTCCGCACATACTACGCTTCGCCTTTGATGCTCACAAATGTTGACGGTCGCAAAATCCTGTGATTATCATCTTCACGTGGACTAATAATATTTGTTATTAATTACGATATACCTATTTATCCACCGCTCGTAGCGGGTACAACGAATCGAGATAGTCATTAGTCATTACCTAAGTTATCGTTTTTGCGATTGCAGTGCGCCGTTGAACGTTTGAAAATAACTTTCGAACGGTTTTTCGGAACGGTTGGCGCAAGCTGATTACCGTTTGAGTCTTTTCTAAATTAGAAACCAAAATCGCTGTAACATAATATTACGTCTTATATTAATTTCATAATATATTGTCTGATTATTGTTATTATTATTTGCGAATACTTTACAATCATTATAAATTACAATGTAGTATGTGTGTTTAGCCATGTACTAACTGCAGCAATGAAAATCGCGTATATCAGAGTATGTTCTATACTAAATTCATTTTTTTGGAGTGTGTTATAAATTTCTAATGTGTCTAAAATGCATTATAATTTAAAAGTAACTAGTATAACTAGGTTACTTACCTATTTAGTACTTTTATTTTATAGTTTTAAATAATAATAAGAATAACATTAATTACCTATAGGCTATAGGTAGTTTTTATAGTTTTTCGCGCGTATTTTTCTGATGATGTGTCAGAACATCTGTAGTACATCTACTGTATATAATATTATTTTAAATATTTCATTTTATAACATTTTTATTTTCTTGTAATTTATGAAATCATTAAGTAATTTAAAATAATTGTGTACGTTTTTTAATCATCCTCGACGTAGAATTTCTATCTGAGGTGTATCTGAATTAAATTTCCATAACTATTATCTAGAATAGAACAAAAGTGTTTGAATAATTAATATACGATACACTTCTCATTAGGTACCTATGTTTAAAATTAGTGAAGGTATTTAATTACCTATTTGAAAAATAAAAAAAAATAAAATACTTATACATAATGTAACATATATAATCAACGTTAGTTGTTATGCTGTGAATCAAGAAGTAATATTAAGCTAGTATTTAAAAATTTGCATATTTTAAGTTTAGAATCAAATAAGTCATGGTGTTAAAAAACACCACCTACTTTAGTAATAAATTTAACCGTTAGGATTTTACAATAAATTATTATTATTTTCTTAATAACTGTTTAATTACTTTGAATAGTATTTTACTACGCGGAAAAACGCTCGTCTTAAGTATATTGGATGCAATAAAAGGCTCAACGGTGTTAACAATATTTACTGAAAGAAACCGTTAGTATTATTTATTTTTGTTTAATGTTTTCTTTATGAAACGTGTCTTATCAACTTATCTTTGCTGTTGTAGACTATATAGTTTGAACTAAATGGCTTTATTTTTAAAGTTCACACTTTTTCTAATTTTTATAAATGTTGTATTTACGTACATTTTTCAGTTTTACGTTGCACACGTTTTACAATCGTTATGAAAATATTTAAATGTGATAATTTTAACACCTAAACTTGATTATAAATTTGTTTACCAACAACGTCAACCACTATTTCGACTGATGGTAAACATAGACGGATGTTGAAATTAATCATAAAGTGAATGTTTTTGTTTATGTCAGAACAAATTATTTTTCTAATAGTTTCACTATATATACATATAATAATAATATATTCAAACGTGAAATCGTCCGAGGACATGAAAATTATTTATAAATTAGATTTTATAAAGATATTTTCAATAGTAAATAAGTAAATAAAATTGAAAAAGTGAAAATATTGTGACTATTAATACTTTATAGTTTATACTTGTAATATTTTAGCTAGACTAATATGTTTCTGCGCTTAATTTTATAAGATTTTTTCGATTATTTTATGAATGTAATATTATTTTTATTTAAAAAAAATATTTCTCCTACTTACGACTGTCGTGGCACGTCGGCACGGCTATAATACTTTATTCCTGCCTAACTTCTCCATTGACCGTTATAGACGCGCGCTTAGTTATCTCTCATAATGTCAATGTCGATATATACACGTTTTTTAAACTCAAATTATACTGTTTATAGGTATACCTATATAACAATGTATATATTACGAAATTACGTCCGCCGTGAATGGTTCTTTTCTATATAGTTGGTATTATACTATTATACAAAGGACTTTACTCAGTAATTATTTCAATCATTAACCAATGCATTAACCGACGACATTACCGCCTAATTGAACGTTAATATAACTAAGTCATCAATCTGCAAACAAAAATAGAAAGAAAAGAACGGTATCAAACGTATTTTTTTTATCATTTATAAATAAAATATTAATATGTTGAAAATCATTATACGTATTTTGGCCGAGGTTGTTGCACTCGTAATCGTTTTATGTAATATATGTCACGTGTACAAGTATAGTTTTTACGAAAGTATTGTAGAAAATATTTTAAACATTGAGAAATCGTGCACATCTGCAAATACTAATCCAATCTAAAAAATTGTTATAATAATAAAAAAGAAACATCGAAATATACTCGTCTCCTGTACTAGGTTTCAGCCATATATTATAATCACAAGTTCCACTATACTAGTATATCGATACACCTACGCATTTGTGGTCACCAATGCCGCACACGTTATATTGTTATTACAATACTAATATGCGTATTGCGTTTTATTTTTGAAACTCGTAAGCTTATAATATAATATGCACTATACACGCACACGTGTGTATACTGCAACAATGCTTGTTATGAGAATTTTTTCGTTTAACTCCAGCGGAGTAAAATATATACATAGAGAGAGAGAGACTTCGTGTGATAAGGCCTCGTTTAGACGCTTGTGTTTCGTTGCGTTTATAATTTATATGGACCACGTATACAGCATGGGGGATCGACATCGTGTACATTTATATTTGTATACAGACATATAGTTCTATGCTGTTGGAGCATGCGAATTATGTTATACATTAGTACACATAATATATTGCTATAAGATAATATACTTAATATTATATTAATGCTTAGAAATTTTGTTCAATAAATATGATGCGAATATTATTATATAAATAGATACTTTTATCAAAAAGACCATCATATTTTTCAGTCGGTAAAAATTGTTTGGAAGTTTCTAAATGTATAACCCTTATGGCTGGTGATGGATGATGTCGTATTTTGTCGGAGGTTAAAAGTTAGGCGTATGTCGATAAGACTACAGTATAACTATAATACTATATCTATATGAGTAATTTATTATATGATTATATACGACTATAGTCTATAGCATAGACTCTATAGCGATAATGTGCGTACCTCTACATACGGATCGAATCACATTCATATTTAATATATATATATATTAATAATATTATTATTTCATTATATTTTGGTGTGATAATATTGATTGCGGTAGTGGTTGTGTAGAAGTTATTTATTATATTTTTGGTTTAATTTTTCCTAGTAAGTAAGAAAATAATATTTTACTCGAGAAAACTAGAAAAACATAATTGTTGGAGAATAAATCTCTATTAAACATTTTGTTATCAGAAGGCCACGCAGTGTTAAAATAAAACACAATATACCTATTTGTATAATTGTACTTGAAATATATCATTTACTATATTGTATAATGGTTTATACTTTTATTTTTATGTAATATATTGTGTATAGTGTATACAATATTAACTATTAAATTCACTAATCGTACAATTTCTAATACTAATTAATTTATTTATAATTAGTATATATGTTGACGGCAATATTATATAGTTATTCTTTGAGAGTCACCAAACGTAACGCTAAATTAAATTAGTAAATCATTTTTTGATGTAGGATAAAATCGTTTATTTTTTCCATCCAGTTCATCGATAACGTATTTTGAACTTATAAAATAAAACTAATAGAATTCTCTATGTCTCTATAATATGTTTAATGTATATATAAGTTTTGTTGGTATAAGTATATACCAACAAATTGTAACTTAGAAGTTACAACAATTTTAAAAATGCATGTATATTTATTTAAATATAAAATAACTTATCCTAAAAAACACAAGGTAGTATTATTAAAATTAAATATAATATAATATGTTTGTCCTATTTTTGTTTGAAAACTATTAAATATTGCATTGTTCTTAATAGTTTTTTGTTTGTTAACTTTTAGTATACGTAAAACGGGGAATATGTAAAAATGATTTGAATCATTGAACTCAATATTCTACACGTTTCATAACTGAAAAGTTTCACTCTGATAATATAAAACGAATGGTTTTTTGGGGACTAGTCTTCTAAGCATACCCCAATTTCTATCTAGAGTTAGTTCACTAGTACATTTATCTATACATAGAATTTAAAAAAAATTAATTTCAAGTTTTTCTTGAACAGAGTACTAAAAAATAATAATAGCCTTTACGCACATTGTATACTATATTATAGGCTCGAAGTCAAAACGAGGCGGATAATGCATACAATAATGGATAATCAAATATCATTATATAGATAATAAATTCACGCTATTATATTATGTACAATTTACGTAGATACTAGGTAGGTATATTGGCACGTCAAGTGTGTATGCAAATCAGTGTGTCGAAATGACGATATTATTATATTATCGTATATTTATGTCGATAAAATCAATATCGATGTACGTTTATTTCTTTTTGGTATACCTACGAATTTAAATATCGTAAGTTCGTAAATATTCACCGTGAACGTTTAATTGTTAATAAATATTATTTTATCATCCACTTAATATTGTAGGTACCGAACCATTTTTTTGTTTTCTCTTATTACAATTGATGCAGGATAATGCCATAGTGGTATAAAACATGATGGTAGAAAATTGGTTGTAGGTACTACTCTATGTATAATATATTAATGACATTTATGACTAAAGTGAAATATTTATCCCCATCCCGATATTCAGTGTTTTTATTAATAAAATATGTTTAAAACTAAATGCTTTTATTGTATAAAAAATTTAGAACCTATTTTCGCGGTTTTTAAATATTTTAAAAGTCTTAGTCACCTTCGTATTAAATGCATAGCTAAATATCATTGGTTTTTCGATTTATAATATTATATGCATGACGTGTCAAGCAGGTTTTTATTATTTTATATAATATATGTATAAATATAGTATACACTATGCGCTCAAGTAGTTCGAATATAGTTAAAATTACATCTCTCTCGTACAGAAATATGACGTGTCAGATGTATTTACTATAATATATAATAATCGTTGCCCATCGATATTTGATTCATCATACATAGAGCATATAATAATATTATATGTATTACATATTATGAATGTTTCGCGGAACAAAACACGCAACTCCAATTTTCGTTCATGTAGATCGAATCGACATTTTGGTGTAAACACGAAATCCAATATTGTATATCACATGTCATATTTAGACGTATTAAAAAATTTTCTTCTATAAATCGCAGTATTATTTAGAGTGTCTCATATAATGCGGGGGCGTGGATGTACAAGCTAACTATATATAATTATAAAAATAATCCATATGGCATATTGTGTAGTGTGTAGGAACAAAATGTATAATATGTGTAAAGTGGATTTGGTGTGCGACCAAGAATGCGTCATCGGACTATACGATATCCTTTTAAACCAGAAAGGGTACATTTTAACAAACTTATCGATACAGCCATAATGTTATACTTATTATAATTATACATAATATATTATTTATTATTCATTATATCGCGTGCATTGATATTCGGGTTTACCTTGATCATTAGTTAACCACTCAAATACAAAATATGATTAATTGTACATATGACACACACATTCAACAATATAGATATAGATATTTAATATAATATACACTTAATTTACACGTGTATTTGAACGGAATGACGTCATAGTTGCCATTTAGCTGTCCTTCTTCTCTCGTTAAGATATTTAGGTACATACGAGTACAGTATAACACAGCGAGCCATAATATATATATTACGTAAACATTATTTAGTCGATTTTGTGTATATAATAGTCAATAGGTACATATGTATATTATAATTATGTTAATTATTAGGCATGGTAAAAGTACAAATACCGGTAACACTACACTATTACTGCTGGTATATCCGAATTCTAGACTTTTATCGATTAATCTTACTTTCTAGGATATTCAAAATATTCTGGTCGACCTCCAAATGATTATTGTAGTTTAGGTTTTTACAAATGAGAAATGGTGCATCTGATAAACCAACTATTATGGTAAAAATTCGAAATATATTAAAAACAAAATAAATATCAAATGTGATGAAAGTGAAATAAATATTTGAAAAATAATTCTAATTTAATTTAATTTTTGCCTTAAATAATAAACATAAATGCTTAAAAAACAATGTTTTTATTTGAATAAATACTATTAATTGTATAAAAATATAAAATTATAGATATGCTTATAAATGTTGTATTAATGCAGTCATATATATTTAAGTAATTAATTACATATTTTTTTTTTTTTAGTTGGTCTGTATTTAATAATTATTATAAGATTTTTAAAATCATAAATTGAATCGTTAAACTATTACCTATAAACAAAATCTGAAGCGTAAATAATATAAAATAAAAATAGAAAATAATTACAATATTATGTATTAAAGTCTGCTGAATTCCGTGTAATCAGTTATTATTGTATACAAGACAAAATTAAAAAAAAAAAATATACAACTAAAAAAGTTGGTAAAATGCATAATTTATGTATTATAATACTATAAATTGAATTTATCATAAGATTTGAGCAAATTTATAATTTTTGTATACTCAAAATTTTTTATAAATAATTTAATATATTATTGTAAATACATACACCCTATAAGTGTATACTCTTTAGTAAATAAGTTAAAATTAAATTCATGCAGAACAGGTTAATTTAAATTGTATTGTAAGTATAAATTTGAAAATTTTGGTTTTTGGTAGTTTGGCACATATTTCTAACTTTTACTATAGTAAATTGTTTAGATTTACTATTTATTGTTTTTAAAAGCCCGAACTACGGTAATCATTTGGAATTTAATCGAAATCATATTTATAGAATTTAGAATTTACCAAGATCAATCGTTAAAAGCCTAAAATTCAGAAATTTACCGATAAATTCTAGATTATACTAATATTTATACTTTTATATATTAATTAGTGGCGTATGATATATATTCATACCCCTTGGGTCACAACTTTTTGATATACATATGATTGCGAATCGTATAATAAAATATAATATTATATTAATGTGTTCCGTGAGCATGTTTATGATACTATGATATTTTCATATTATAGGTATTATAGATAACATTTAAATATTTTTTCATTTTGTGTTTCATTGTTTATTCACGCCGCGCGAGAATATATGTGTATGTATATCGTTTATGTTTCTTTCGTACTTGAATGTATATTATTATATAATAATATTAATAACAATATTGTGTGTAGCGAAAACATTACTGCCATGAACAATGGGTGAAAGGAAAAACAATGGCTATTAAAAAAAAAAATTCGATTCTTGAAAAACTCGTGTCTATGTGGAAACTGTCTTCCTGGTGCGCGTGTGAAATGATTTGGGACGAAAGTCGTCGGTTAATATGTATTATTACGTACTTATATACGAATTTCGCATTTTCGCAGTCAATGCATTTACTCGTCGAAAATTACATTGTATGGTATACGGACTACGGACCCGTCGATGTATTAATTATACCGATTCTTTATTAATCTAAACACCTCCGCCTGACCTTCAATACGTTAAAAAAAACACTGATCCAACCTATTCAGTATATATGTATATATGTATTCAAGTAACACTATCGTCTCCCATTCTAAATATAATAATATCAATTATTGTGATTAATTATCATGTTTTTTTTTAATCCACATTAAATATCTATTAGTTTTTAATGATTAATATCTCATGTAATATAAATATACTCTTCGATAATATGATTATTCAATTGCCAATTTAAAAATATCTGTGACTTATCTGAGATAGGCTACCTTTATATTAACTACAATTAGTAATATTTAATAAGATAATAATATGTATTTAAAGTTTATTTTGCGTAGGCATATTGCTATAGCTGATCTTTTGCGCAAACACGTGAGATTTTATTGTAGGTACGTATTTTGCGTAAGATGTATATTCTATATTTAATAACCTCTGCGGAATTACGAATATTCTGTAATCTCTATAAAGTATTATCATGTGAACACTAAACGTACATTTTCGCGTTAAAATGAATAAATAAAGGGAAATTGAAGGTTAACTTAGAAACAAAACGTTGTTATTGCAATTTATTTAAGCTAATTTCACTGTTGAAAGCGAATTTCCTGTTAATTGTGTTTTCGTTAAACGTACAAACACGGAAATTTATGCTAATTTCTATATACCTACGTATTATTTGTCTGACTACAAAATACACTTATTCTAAAAGACGAACCTTATTTTCAATTTCACGTGTAGGTTTTACAAAAACATCTTATAGAAACGTAATAAAGCGCCGCGCCACTGCTATATACGGTACATACCAGCTGTTATGCATTTTTGTTTCATTATCAATTTAATAACATATAATATATATATACATGATAGGTGTGCTTACATTTGTATATTATGTGTAAAATTGCTCAATATTTTTTGTGGCCTCTTATAAATGTTGTATGAGTGGGATATGCGTAATATTTAGTAGGTACTAGGTACCTATACAGTAAGACTGCATAATATTTCCAAGACTCTTCTACTCATACACAGATTTTTATCAGAATACGATTTGTATTCACTGCATATATTTAGTTTATTATATACTCGTGTGTTTAATATCGTAGTCTATATTATACATACTGAATCCTATTTTAAAATCTTACGATAAAATTATAAAACAGTATAATAATAAATAATATTTTGGTACTTACACTATAATTTATAGTATTATTTATTACAAAATATAATATACTTAATACACAAATAATAAATTATTTTATTGATCGATTGTATACATTTATTTACGGAATATATCGGAATATATTGACATGAAATTATTTGTCTACGGATGTAAATTGGTCGATTGTTTCACTATAGCTTATTTGCTTATTAGTCATATTATACATATTCTATTTATTACATATAGGTACATTACAATGTAGAACTTAACACAATAATATTATTTTATGATTACGTCTAAACACGACATCTAAAAACAATAGTCCGAATAGATAGTAATTTCTACTTAGTAGTAATCAATTTAGTATTTATTTTATCTTCTAGTGTGTATTTTTAAAAGTCTAAAAATCGAAGCTAGTCATTTATTATCTAATTATAATAACAACAGTTCCAGATTATCCAATTACATGTAATTTAATTTATTGTGTATAAATAATGACTATATATTATAACTATATTGTTATTGTTACTGTTCATTGCATTTTTGACTTACATAAAAATCAAGAAAAAATTTAGGTAAAACATTATATGTTTTGGTTCTTAAAAACTATCAGCACAGTTTATTTTCTTTCTATGACCCACGTATAACACAGACAAAACGTTTTCATGCAATATATATTTATTTTTATAGATATTTGAGTTATTTTAGATTAAAATCACCTATTACAAAAGTAAAAAAAAATGTTTTAAGTGTATGAGATTTCGATTTGTTTAAATCGATAAAAAAATTAATAACATTTATTTTTAATTTTTTATTTTTAAAGTCCAAAATAAAATAAAATAACAAAAAAATTATAAAGCTGTCATCTTATCTTTTATAATTGTTGTAATAGGTAATTTTACTCTAAGAGTACTCAAAAGTTATAAGAAAAAAAAAGTATTTATGAGAATGTGTTTATTCATGTTGTGCGTGAGTTTGAGATAGAATACAAATATTACACTTCCATCATGTAACAACGCTTTTATATATAAAATAAATGTTCATATCAAATATACTTGATTTATCTAATGAAAACAAATAATTTTTATTGTACAATAATAATTAAAAAATTAATTAAACAAGGTGATCAGATTTTACAGTTTGTCACCTCATGGCTAAACTTTAATATTTATAAATGTTAATATTTAGTCGATTTATGTTATTATTACACAATATTGTTTATACACACATGCTAAATTGTATTTATGCAATTTAAAAAATAAAATAAAAATTCATTAAAACGTTGACGCACGCCATACACATGTATACTATATCATATTTTCTTATAGGTATTACTTAACATTACAATGCAGAACAAATAAATGCAATAAATAATTTATTATAAGCACGGTAAACCTATACTTGCCTTTCTTTAATGTTCGTTTATATTTTATCTTAAATTAATGTTTTTACATTAACCAAGCTATACGTGATTTATATGCAAACATATATTCGAATGCCAAATAGTATCGGTTTTGCATACACTGACTTAATAGATAAAAAAACTGATACACATAATAATATCTAAGAAAAATTATATATAATATAAAGAACAAATACATGTTTTATTTAATAATAAAATAATAAAGTATAAAAATATGACTTGGTTTAACATTGAAATATTTTTTACTTAAAAAAACAACAACCAAATATTATTGAATGTATTAATATTATTTGTATGTTTGAAATTTATTTGAATTTCAAATATTTTGGCTTCAAAATATTCTATATTATACAATCGTATAACCGATAACTGATCACGATGATCATTGTCTTGGTAAAATAAAATTAATTATAATACAGTTTATTTTTATTTTTTTATGATTGGTGTACTCGTATTTTTGATCTGCTAAAAAATTGATTATAAGTTATCTTCTAGCTATTCTATTGATTTTGAAATTTAGTAACAATATTTTATACTTTAAATTAGAGTCTAGTAGTAGCAGTCATTGAAGTCGAAATTATATAATATAATATTATTTATTATAAGTTGGATTTTTAATATTATAATTATTATTATATTATATTATTATTATTATTATTATTATTACGTATAATATTATAATGTATAGGTAATACGTTTAGGTAGTAGGTATTATATAATTTACAATAATTAATAAATATAGGTATTAATCTAATAGTTAACTAATTTTGAATTCTGCTAAATATCTGTTGTCATTTTAATTTTTTTATTTCAAATCATAGTGATCAAATAGTATATAGCTTAAAATGTACATGATGTGTTCAGCAATATTTTTTATGGTTTTTTAATTATTAAAATAAGTGATAATCATTTATTAAGATATTTAAAAATGTTTAATTGCTCTATTTATCAGAACGTAAATAAAAAATGTCTGTATTCATCTACACAGTTTTTTTAACAATAAATTATGTTGTCCATCAACCACTTTTTTTTTTACTATATGAGGAACCTGATCAAAATTAAAAATCGATAAAAATATAAAATAATATATGATAAAAACATAATATAGGTATACACATTATGTAGAATTGAAAACATACATCATCAAATACTAATATCATTAGGACAATGCCGCCAGAAGTTGGATGACGTATACCGATAAAATGCATTTTTAACGGTAAGACTACGAATAATCGTTTAAAAGAAAAAAAATTTTAACCATAACAATAATCGATATTCCAAGGTAACCATTTATGCTCTTGGATAAAAAAAAATTGTTGTGATAATATATAAGAAAGACTTATATGCATTATACTGCATATATTGCATAATTGTAATTATTTTCTGTAACTTTTTTATTTTACAGTTGTTTAAAAAAAAAAAAATTATGATTATTTTGAATTAAGCTTGATTATTGCGTACCAACGTAGTTCTTAAACAAATACAATATATGTAGGTAGTGGAGATTTTTATTTTTTTTTAAAACTTAGTAAAGGACCCGAGGTTTTCTTGCAAATTGAGCGTTTTTATATGTACGACCTAAATGCGTACATAACATGTACATTATACAAGTTTCCTGGTGTCTTCCGTGTGTGGTAATGGATGCTTATATAGGTTTCTATTTATTTATATTTTTAACCACCAGGCGGATGTGTTCTTGAAAGCCAAGATCCTATATTTATATATATATTCAATTATCTATATATGAATATTGTGCGCTATAATCGTACGTGCACCTGTGATCATCATAATATATATTATATACTATACACGCATATTTCAGTTTTCGGTATCAAAATACACGTATACATGATACACACTAAAAATTATTACTCGTATTTATTCGCATGTCATATGTGCGTGAATTTATTCTATTGGGGGGGGGGAAGGTTGATGTAATTTTATTTTTTGCTTTTTCAAGGCTCAAATTAGTCGAATCTATGTTTTAATTGCAACGGACGGCACCTTTTTTTCTTCTAAATACATATTATGTAAATTGTAATGTATTACACCTATATACACTTATAATAGTATATTTTAATAACAATAAAAAACTGATATAAGCAATAGGTAATATGTATAATATTATTATAACTTTATATAATATAATATAGATTATAATTTAATATGGTATACTATATTTGTAAAATTGTTAAAATAGTTGTTAATTCACTCAATTATTATAATAAACAATCATCTGGCCAGCAATTGTATGAGATGAAATGTATTGAAGACATTATATAGATTGGTAAATTTAGCTATTAATATTAATAATAGTTATTACTTATTATTTATTGATGTTTATAATTATTGGTATAAATACTGATAATAATATGCTAAATTGCAATAACTGCAGTGTAATAATGTATAAGGTTTAGCTAAACCATATACTTAGTATTCAAGGGTTAGTGTTCACGTACGAATAAAACTAATTATATATAGGAATTAAATTACGCTTTAATTACTAAGTATATTTGTATCTATAAAATATGCTGGTTTTACATTTACTGTAGCCAGGTTCTTATCAAAAGATGAAGGTTCTCGGTATAAACTTATCCAAATCTCGGGGTAATCAATATAATAAAGGTAGGCACTTATAATGTTAGAACACTTAGAACTAATATACATAATCTGTACATTGTTTAATGGTGACTGATTATTATAGGCAGAATATTGATCAATCTGTAATAGTGGTGTAGTATACACTCTTTTTAATAATCATATTTTACAATTGATTTCAAAATCTTTTAAACGATGTTAATAATTAGACTATTTGTTGTATATGATGTATACATTGTATACAGATTATACATATAACAGGATAAAATATAATAGGTAGTTATTTATCGAGACTGAGAAACCGACATCACGGAACTAATGATATAAGATAATATATAACAACAATCATAATTAATATAAATAATTATATACTTCTAATTTTTAAATCCTCGAGTATAATATATATGCTCCAACTTTTCGTATAGGTACATTTTTTTTTTTATCTTTAACGGCTACTGACGTATGCAGCGGAGAGATTGTTTTTAGTGCAACGACCGGAGACTGATGATATTATGTTATTATTGTTATTATTATTATATTTATTATATTTTTATTAAGCGCGTATAACGATAAAATATAATATTCGTATAATAATATACAATAGAAATAATCGATTTTAGAGATTGCACTGAGGTTGAGATACTGAAAAAAAACGTCCGAATTATGTGCATACTATAACTAATTTTAAAACTAATAATTATGCAGTTTTAAGACGTTGTTGCGATGTGTGTACGAAACAGATTTAACGACGATATAGATATTATTATAATCACAGCCTAATTGTTTTGAGATCGCCAGTGTTATGTCTGTATAGAAAGTGTAAAATGTAGAACATTTTAAATAAAAAAAGCGTTTTCAAGGCGAAATTATATATTTGATAACAGTAACAGAATGATAAATAGCATTCAAACTTGCATTTAAGAAATAAACGCAATAGATAAATTAGAAGTATACCTATAATAATAATTAAGATATGTATGTGTAATAATATAGATAATTTTTTTTACTTGGTATTAGGTACACTTATGTATGATTATTTTTACTATCGTCAATATTTTTATTATTTCAATTATATTCATTGATCAACAATAGTCATACATAAATGATGAATGTATATTTTTCATTTGATATTTTTTGTGTTACGAGACTTACACTCGGTACCAGTTATAATGTCGAATTTTCCGGGTTTATTGCAGAAAGTCGCTATAACCGATTTCTATATATACTCATAGTATTGTTGTGTACACAATATGTAACTATAGACTAGTTAGACTACATGTGCGAGGTAACTGATAGATACAATACTTATATAAGTTTTGGACAAGATATTAGTTACCATAGTTATAGCCTTGTAAGTTTTAGGTATACTGTTATTATATAAAAATAAATATAGATATACGAATATTTGGAAATCTTTTTCAGGACGTGCGAATGTTAATAATTTTTAATTATCATATCAAGTTCAAAAATAAAAATATCACATTTTTGATTATGACGTCACAATTCAATTAAATTTACGAACGATAGACTAGAAATATTAGATAAATATGTTTGACATGTTTTTTTAAATTATGAAAGTATTACCTTACTAATTTTAGTATAATTTTTTATTCGAAGATAATGCTTCCTAGGGTGCCTTAATAATAAATATTGATAAAACGCTCATAATAATAATAATAATAATTATATTTTTGTTATTTGTTGTATATTATTTTATTTTACGTATATTTATGAAAAGGTTTGGAGACCTAAAATTTAACTATTTTTTTTTTTATTTCTTATCTGACCTTATTTCAATAATCTCATCGCATGCTTAATACAAATAAGTAAAAGCACCCGTGAACTGTGTGAACGTACTTATATTATATTGTATCTTGTTACCCAGTGCATATACGCATAGTAGCTCATTGTGCTTCACAGCTAACGGGAAAATACGTTTATTCCAAATTCATAAATCAGACCGATTATTGTAAGGAGCTGTTCTGTAACAAATTCCGTTGTTTTTTTCCAATCGGTTACAATAATACTATAGTTTCCAAAAAATATATCTAATTGTCTGTTTTTACTTTTTTTTTTTGTCACAGTAACAATTCATTATAAAAACAATTATCAAATGACTATAAATAAATAAAGTGGTCCGCCATTATAACAAAAAATCACAATCAGATATATATTAATTGCGTAATTCTATTTGGGCTGAAGAATAATCATTAGCGTAACTAGACCGTATTAATTGACGGTCGAAGAGGGCGCTTGAAACAAAAACAACAAAAAAATATATATATTTAATTCTAGGAAGATGAAAAGTATAATATTAAAAGTTAAAATACTTACGAATTAGCTATAGGTACTCGATTATCTAAATTTTTTTATACGTTTTGACGCATTATATATTGGTGTTAAAATATATTTCTCGACCTTTGTTTAGATTCGATACCGGTAAAGATGGATACTTAGACTTGGGAGAGTTAAAACGGATGATGGAAAAGCTGGGTGTTCCGCAAACTCACCTGGCGCTCAAAGCCATGATTAAAGAAGTGGACGAAGACTGTGACGATAAGATAAGTTTTCGAGAAGTACGTATAAACATCTATGACATACATACATATATACTTAGTAACAACTTAGTGGGTATTACTATCCCATGTTAGCATTTCGAATATTTCAAAGATTTATAACTACAAAAATATAATTGCATAAAATATAAAAATGTCAATTGATTAATAAATAATATAATATATATTATGATATACTGGTATGTTATGTATTATTATACATTTCAAATACAATAACCATAATTACGTATTATATTATAATTTATATAGTATAATAAATGTATTTGTAATCGTATAATACTTAAGTTTTAAACGATTCCATAAATTAAAATTTTTAGAAAATATCATAATTATTTGCTACAAATTAGAATGATATTTGATGAAGGAACATTAGCTGATCCGTTTTAGGGTAAACATAACCAGCCATGGGTATGTCTGTAGTGGTGCAGTATCCGCAAATAATATAATATTCCCGAACACTCGACACGTTTTTATGATAATTATATTATTATACAAAGATTATAATGTGCTTGAAAAATAAATACAAAGAACTTAATAAAACACTAGCCACGCGAGAACGTTAATTTCTCTATATAATTCTATACACACAATATATTATTATTTATTACATTCTATTATTTTAACGTTTTTGTTTATATAAGCTTTCTCATATTGTATATATATATTATACATAAATATTTTGCTTTCGGTTAACAATTTAAAACGAAGAAATAAGTAGTATTTTATTTGAAAGTAATAGTAAAATAAAAACACAAAACATTTATAAACATTACCTATTGCATAATATACTTTTATACGAATAATTCGTATCTATTTATAAATGTCTAGTTAGGTATATAGGCGTTTATTTCTTTTTTTATACCGTGTATATTTTGTATATAAATGTTGTAATTCTCTTCTCTATGGCACGACAACAATAATAATCTATCGTAATAATAATATAATGTATACCTATCTACCTATCTAATAAACGCAATGTATATATTTAAGAGTTCATGAAATTTGGACGTTTTTTAAGACTTTCTCCGCGGACGCAGCTTATTCGAGTTCTTTGGGATACAGATAAAATTGATGTATTATGATGTATTGCGGAGTATTTAAGTTAATATTATCTGATGAGGGTGGTAAAAAAAAATGAAAATATAAAAATTAATTTCTTTTACTCGATCTGTACATATCTGATACTAACATGGAAACATGTATTGTACTAATATAATATGACGTAGGTATATCACTAATCATTATACACTATACGTACACCTTTTCATCAGAATTAAATCAATAAAAACTTAAAAATTAATATTACATTCAAAATCGAGTAGTTATTTACGAAATGCACGACCATCACTATATCATATGGTTTGTTTATTTACTATTAAAAATATGCAAAACTTATAATCTAAATTCGTAATCCTTCCATCACTGACATTATATAGAGTTCTATACTTTGCAAGTGTATCCGAAAAAGGTTTATGTAAATTATAATTTTAATAATTCTTGAAAAACACAGTTTTAAAATTAAGACGTAGTATGCGTATGGCTGAATATTTTAGAAAAAAAAAACAATTTTCCGGATTCGATTTCATAACGTAGAATTATATTATGAGTGTTAAGATGTTTGTGTAATGACTGTATTTTAAATAGAGATGAATAATTACAACTACAAAATTACTAACATATTAATATTGCTTCAAAACTTATTTTATTTTCATCAAAGTTTAATATTAGACGAGCGATTCCAACATTTATATGTTAGATTATACAGTTTAACCTACTTATTGTGTATGATGTTGTATAAATAAAAACATATATCAATTATTATGTCATAATTTTTTCGTGTTTGTTTGTGTATAGTTTTTGCTGATCTACCGCAAAGCGTACGACGGTTCGTTGCCCCTGGACTGCGGCCTCAACGAGTTGGCCCGACTGACGGAAATCAACGTTGACGAAGTTGGCGTGATCGGCGCCAAAGAGTTTTTCGAGGCCAAGGTATAAAACGATCAAACAGTTTTATGTACATAATAAACTATATACATTTGATTATAATTGTTATTATTGTTCTTTGCTGTTGTGCTAAAACGCGTTTCCGCTCGTATTCGCAGATCGAGTATCAAGGCATAGCGAACCGGTTCGAATACGAACTACGACAGGAGATAGAAGAGAAGAAACGATCAGAGGACGAGATGTCCAAACGGAAAATTGCGTTCAAGGAGAAGACTGCTATTTTTCAATAATTCCTTTGGGAAAACTATTTATCCTCCACCCGTTCAATTTCCTATTTAACTACCCTCACGGCGACGATTGTGTATAATACCTAACCCATATATTATTATTATTATGTATAATATATTTTTGATGTAAAGGTTTTACCTTAAATATTAATTTTTTATAATCATTATTATTTATTATTTAAAAACTCACTACACCTATGCTTATTTTATAATTTATACATTAAGTACAAACAATCGATTGTTCTCGGAAATCGTTTAGGAAAATTGTTGTTGTTTTTTTTTTATTCTATTATTTTTGTCGTAATATTATTGTATAATTTTGTTTTGTAAATGTTTCTTTATACAATTACGCCTATAACTGAATTTTAATAAAATGTAAAATATGTAAGTATAACCTAAAATAATCACGTTATTTTTAAAGCTGGCGATATACATATGCACATATAGTATTAACTATAATACTATATGTTTTAAACAGCATTTATTGGTTTCTAGTATGATTAATGATTATACTATAAAATTACGTATATAAACAATAAATAGTAACACTGCTAACTTCCAAGTACCGGTATGCGTATGCATAACTATAAATTCAATAATCTGTGTGATTATATGCTACAGTATTATTATAGAGTAGAAGTTTTATTATAGAGTTATGAATGTAAAAAATTCTACGATATCATAGTAACTGGACAATTTATAATAAGAGAAATATATAGAAATAAAAATAATAGAAAAATACCTTTTTTTGTTGATTATGGGTGAACATTTATCACTTTATATGCATAATATAGGAATGAGGTGTTGGGCTTGACTGTTTTGGCGTGAGATATTTGTTCATAAGAGACAAGACCATAAATGAGAAATAAGCAATAATTTAAGGAGGATGGAGCCAGTGGCGGATCCAAAGTTGAATTTTGGGCGAGTGGCCTTATAAAAAACTTATTTCTGAGCCATATATACATTATAATGATATTTATGTTGTTTATTTTAATGTTAATATTATCTGTTTTTATTCCAATAACGGCAATAACATTCCCACTAGTTTTCCAAATAGATATTACGTTATCAATTATAATTATTAAATTATTACATAATTTAAAATATTTGTTGTAAGTAAAAAGAATGTCGAAGAGGTCTGGGGGGGGGGCGAGGCCCCTAGGCCCCCCTGGATCTGCCACTGGATGGAGCAGGGGTTGAGTAATTTTTTGGGTATCTATATTTATTTAAAACTATGTCAATAAAATATTACATCATAAAATTCATAACTGTATATTTTTTGAAATTTGGAGGGGATGCACAGTAAAAATTTTCTAACTCTATATTTATTTAAATTTTGACGGAATGAAGAATTTATATTAAGTTTTAAACGATTATATTATATGAATGTATAATGTAATATTTTTTGTCTGTGTACATCTATTATGGTAGATAATAATTTTTAGTTTGAAATAATTTCGGTATTTTAATTAGGTGAATCAAATCTAGTTAGTACTTTTAAGAAGTCAAAAATTCTCAATATTTTTAAAATAACCAAGAAAATCAATTAAAAAATAAGGAAAAAACATCTATTGTAATTTAGTTATAATTCATAAAATATTAATTGTAAAAACTTGAAATATTCCACTATTACCTAAACTATTATTTTTTATATTCGATGAAATTTCTAGAATATTTAACCAAGTTTTAAGTTGTTTATATTTTATAGGCTTTTAAATTTTTAGAAATTTTTTTAGTATTGATAAAAAAATTAAGGCTCTATCAAAAAGTTTTGCAAATGTAATATAAAATCGTACATACATGGTTTTTTAGCAATATATTAAAAATACGTATAAATAATTTTCTTTTTATAAATATTTTTAAGTTGAAAGTTTGATGGAATTCACAAACATTTGGATGTTAAGTCAATTTAACAAAGATCTATTTTATTTCATCTAATAATTAAGATTTATCTAATCTTCTATTATAATAGATACAAGTTAAATAATTATTAAGACTATATGTTTTTTATTTAAATATTACACGTTTATGATGGTATGTTTTATATTAATGTGAGTTTTCCCAAGACTAATATTTCATCATAAATTCATAACTATGAGTCAAAATAATACGTCCTCAAGTACTGAGTTTAAAATATTATTTGATTAGAATGCGTGTTGATTAATAAATGTTCCAAATTTTTGTATAATAACGAAAAATAAAAACGTACTGCGTTTCAAATGCATTGTTGCTTGGAGACCGTAAATTGTATGTTCGAAAGATTAATACTTACATTATAAAATAATTGTTATATATTTACGTGTTTCATTTTAATATACGAACTTATCAACATTAATATAATATCACTCATAAAAGTAAATTTTGTTTACATCACAGTTAATGATTACTGTTTCATAATAACTTAATCACATAGATATACCACAAGAACTGTATTTCGTAAAATCCTACGTGGTACAAAACATTTTCAAGCGACATAGTGAGTTCATAAGTTATAACAAAGTAATCATTTCCTTTAAATTATTATGATCTATATATATAGATTATATTATATATATTAAATTGATTCGGAACAATATTGTCATATGAAAGATAAAACGGATTCAATGAATTTATTGTCCGACGTAAAATTGTGTGTGATTTTTCACCAACCTCTGCATTTTGACACGCATTTGAACGTCGTCACTTTTAGTCAACACTAGCCACTTTAGCTATTACGTTTTACGTAATGAGATATCTAAAAGCCGATATTCATACATCTCTATTATGTCTTACATAATATTTTTTTGAAAAAAAAAGGTTACTTAAATTTCACATACGCACGTGGATGTTTGGCTGCTTCCATATAACACAAGGACATTTTTTTATACAATTATTATTCTGTTCGTGAAAGATTAACATTATATTTTTTATTTATGGCATGAGTATTTATTACGATACATTATACAGTTGGGTTGCGTAATTTACAATTATTTACTGATAATTTCTGTACGTCTGTACAAAATTATTATGTAATGAATTCCAATGATTTTGGGTCCAAAACAATTGGCTTGTTCCCAGTTTGTCGACTTCCAATTTGCAGACACCCGGTTTTTCGACCAAAAAACCAGTTTTTAATAATTTTTAAGAAAAGCCCAATTTGCCGACAACGTTGATAATATTAGGTACATGCTTCTTGACATATCAATTTATACAATTTTTTTTATTTCTTTTGACATTTAAGATGATATCTACTGTCTAGTTATCTTATACGTCCATCACACGATTATTGACATCGATCTATAATACAGCATATAAATAACTGAAAAATCCACTGGTCACTGCGGTTTAAATAAAAATTATGAATTTAATTTGTAGTAATAAACTTCACTGCGTGAAGTTTAGCACATACAACATACATAAATAATTTTTATTTCATTTTTTCCATCATTATATAGAAAGACTGAAAACCTGAAAAAAAAAGTACATACATATTTCAGGTTAAGAGAAAACGAAATTATTCTGATCAAATAAGTTGATACAATAAAATATCATATCTACCTATAGTTTTTATCTTACCGTTGAATTGAAAGGTATATAAAATGATAACTTTTTTTTTTGATAAATCTGATTTATAGATCGGGTATTGGCGATTTGGAAAAACACTAAAGCTACGGTTTGCCAGCGGCGTCATGATGCAGTGTTGTTCCACTTTTTTACGCTGCAGGGAAACCGTAGCTTAAGTAATTTGTTTGTTTAAGGGGATTGAAAGCAGTAATTTTCTGTTTTTGTCAAAAAAAAAAACACACGAGTAATATAGGATTATAGACGTCTTTTATTTTCAACGTTTAGATTGATATAACGAAGCAATAAGAATGTGGAAAACAAATTTGAATTTGTTGTCAAGTCTACTTGAAATTGTATTTCCCCCATTTTTGATATTATCCCCCAAAATTGTAGAAATGTTATACTAAAAAAGAGTAATTAAAAATTAACATATTTCAATTTTGAAGTTAAAATCAAAAACTCAAAAATATTGAAAAGTTGATTTAAAGTAGATTTGAAAACAAATTCAAATCTGTTCCTAGAATTCTTTTCGTTCATTATATCAATCGGTACGTTAGAAATAGAACACGGTTTTTTATATTTTTATAAGTTATTATATTACCGCACACGGGGCCGTATTTAGGAGTGGGCAATCGGGGCGACAGCTCTGAGGCCCCCACAAAAAAGGGGCTTCCACAATAGTGACTTCGGAAAAATTCTTCCAAATTACAAATGCACTGTCACCTCGCCGTCCCATCGAAAGTGGTCAATAATATAAAAATAAATTTTATTTTATTTGGTTGGAAAATAATTTGGAGCCAAGGGAGCCCCCACTTCTTTGATGCCCCAAGGCCTCCACTCCTCTTAATCCGGCCCTGACCGCACAATATAAATAGATACAAAAAATAAAATAGTTAAAATTTATTGTTCTTAATAGGTATTTTAATTTAAATTATAATTTATATAAAAATTAGAAAATTAAAAATTTCAAATTAAAATGCTTTTACATTTTAAAAGTGCATAGGTAACACTGAAACACTATTTCTTGAGTAAATAATAAAAATAATCCTGAACTCAGAAGTTTAACATACAGTTATAGATATAAAATACATTTAAACATCAAAATTAAAAATTTGCTCTTACGCATTGAAACAAAAATACTAAATAGTAAAGTAAATAGCAAGTACAAAATTAAGATAAACACTGATAAAAAAATAAAAATAAAATAAAACAAGCTATTTTTTATTTAATAAATAATAATAATAATAATTTCATATTAATATTAATATTAAATAAAATATTATAAAAAAAATCTTTTTTTAATAACTTATTGACTCTAATAATCATTATATCTTCTAAAAATATTTATTAATATATTTTATCATCAACAATAATTATTAGTTATTAGAATAATTAATTTTTCGATAACAGAATTAATATAATTCTTAAAAAAAATGTTTCGTGGAATAATTTATTTTTGTTTTAAAAACGTTTCCCATCCCTGCTTACTAGCCTTACTACAGGTTTAGTGTCACTAGAGAGTGTTAACTCACACTATATTTGTTATAATTTTGTAAATTTATAATATATAATTATTATTTAATTATATATATTACATACTTATGATTTTCCATAAAATATATTAAATAATAATTAAACCTAATCTATAAGACATAAGTTATACTATTTTAATTCTTGTAAATAATAAAGTTCATAAGTTTAAATAATAATCAAGTTCCGCTTATGCGGGTTAATGGTTTGAATTGAAAATATTACAGTCATCCCCTATAGAACAAAAATGTTTCAGTTGCAGCACCGACTAGCGACTATTATCTAATAAATATTATTTATAATTTTGGCTATATTATAATATGTAACTTATATGCAGGACCCGAGTCAATAGCCATGTCGAAAACGTCGAAATTGGTTGAGTTTAGTAAACTATTCAACGTATACGCGCTTTTGTTGAAGACACCGAATAAGATGCAAAAACCGAACAAGGAACATCGGATTTTTTTAAAATGTGTACAAGACATTGCAATATTCATGGAAGGTAAGTTGTAAATTTCCGTAACTGAATAGCGTGTTTTTAATCTACGATTATTTATGAGCATAGTGATTTTTTTTCAAATTGTGTATTAGGCTTAATTTTATTTTTTATTTATTATTTTGTATGGCGGAGGTGTTGCTCATGTTTACTGTGAGGTTTTAAGAACAGCACAGCAGCATTAGTAGTAATTCTTTAGCCATTTAGGATCTTGCCCGGGGTCACTACGTGGAAGCAAATTACCTTTGTATCCCCTTAGACTTAATTTAAAAAAATGGTATATTTACTATATCCTTTGCTGCAATTTCTTCGATAGCTTTTTTAGTTTAATTTGATTTAATTAAAAAACCTGTCGAAGAAGTTGTAGCAAAAGATATAGTAAATACAACACCACACCACACCGCTAAATAATGTATAGTTAGAAGAGAAGACCGAAGGGGGATTCATAAAAAGAGGACAGTTTCCCTAACATTGCAATAGTATTAAATTTTCAGATGATACTCTATAAATTTTTTCAGTATTTCTAATTTAGTTAATTAATTTATTTAATTTTAAAGACTACCAACTCCAAAATCTCCACGAATGTTTTTCCAGATCTTTTTTGTAGGAATCGTGTACATTTTTTTCCGATTATTTTTGATGCGGACATTTTTCCTCACTCCATTTTTTGTTGGAATGTACATTTACTCTTTGTCTTATTATAAAATGTACAAATTGCAAATGTGCACCGAGTAAATCGGTGTAGCCGAGACGGTTAGTTAAATAATATATTACTCTGTATAATACTATACATATATTTATTTTGGATTGTTTCGTTGTAATAATTTTAACTATTGAAGCTGTCAATACACAAGTATTGACAAGTATTGAGTTGATTATAATGTGTTAAAACCACTATCGTTTTTAATATTTTATAATTTTTTTTGTATATTATATGCTATTTTTCGTAAGTGTAGATACGACCGAGAATATCGTCAATGATATCGAATTCGAATTACCAATTAATTTTTTTGATGATATGATAATCGAGTCCAACGATTATAATGTATTGACAAAAACCAAAGATTTAGTTTTGAAATGTGAAGAAATGATCCGAAACTGGATGTATAATTTCCGGAAGGTGAGCCGAATATATTATTATTAAAATTATACATAATATTATTATGATATTACCCGTTATCGCTGCAAATTAATAATTTGAAATTCGTGAATAATAGTTTTCGGAAGTCTCGTGTCAGCATTAATCTGTCCTTGTTATTAATTATTCGCAAATTGGTAATATTTACACTCGTAGACGAGATATCATTAAAAATAAATGTATGTGTGTATATTGTAAATTGTAAAAACCTACATGTATGAATGTAGTTTTTAATAATTATCATACAATGCTTACATTATTTCTGTAATTATTAGATCGAATCATTTTAGATTTTGAGTGAAACGATGAATCATGAATGTATTGTCAACATGTATTATTATGTGGTATAAATATACATTATTATAATAATTAAATACTAATAATACCTATAATAAATACCAAAAAAAACATTTTATGAAATCAGAAATACAATTAGTTGTGATATAAATCAACTGTAGTCTCCGCTCAGAATCGTTTTTCGTATACAATGATTGAATTAGAATTTAATACACCCATTACAATGACCTACGCGGCTCCTAATGTACAGCGGAGCGGTACCCACTTGCCTATCTTTTTTTCTTCTGCTTTTGGTAAAATTAGAAAAGGATTTGAGTGTCTGAGTCCAGGGGCAAGGATCCAGTCCGTGAAGGTCTATATTTGTTCCGTAGTTAAACCCGTCACTGACTATCAGATTTGGTCTAATCATGTTGTGTAGAATAGTTATTATAAAATGCAAAATATATTATAACAATGCCGTGTGCTCTAATAAATATAATGTTATGTAATGTATTGTGCACAGATGCTTCAGCAGTATAAGTTAGAGAAAAAACAGCCAGCTTTGTTTGGACCTCACAAAGAAATCGAGTTTTGGAGAAAAATGTACACTAAGTTTAATCGAGTGTGTTTGTTGTTCAAGAGTAATTTCGTGATATTCGCCGAAACAGCCATGGGGCGAACTAATTCTACATTGCTAAAAGTGAATATGAAAACACATATTATATATTATAGCTTATAGATATTCATAGACTTCAGTTATCAGAAAGGTAAAATAGGAAGATGTATAAACTTCTCTCTCCTATTATTGGTTTTAATTAGATTAATAATTTTTTATGTTTATATCCAATTATATAAACTTTTGATTTAGGGAATGAAGTTTAGTGGGTTTCTCCATAGTTAAAATACGTCAAAATGGATTTACAATAGTCACTCTTCTCTCAAAACTTTACTCTGAGTTACATTAATTATTAAATATTATACATAATATTACATATTTTAACGCAATATGATTTTATAACACGTTTGATCACATGTGATATAGCCGTGGATTATCGTGAAACAAAGAACGATGAATTTATACAAAAAAATAAGAGAAACTGTGATTTTTTTGGATATTTTCGAGAGTAAATTTGAAGATTTGTACCAGCCTGATATAAGTCGTCTAAAATGTGCAGTTGAAAATGTTTTCGACGCTATGCCAATGGCACAATTTTTTTCCAAATGTGCGTTGGACAAACGATCCACGACGAAGGTGCTGTTGACATGTTTGAACCAGGCACTGATAAGCTGCGTTCAGTATTTGACTGACTATTTCACTGTGGCTTTTTGGAGTCAACCCAAATCCATATTGATCAAGAAACTTGAAATGTGTATAGAACTCAAAGACCACGCGTTAAATTGTCTCAACAAATCGATTAACAAAATAAAAATCGAAGACCGAGAGCCGTTTCGGGTATTATACATCACGTCTTTTGGAAACTTCGTTGAGTTTGCCAACCGGCTCCACAAAGTAAGTATACTAATAACAAATAGGGAGTAGCAAGAGCTAGTTTATCAATTGAGCATTTCTATACTAAATGTTTGTTTTTCGTTCTGCTTTTTATTATTATAATATTTCAAGTATTGAATTTATTAGCGAATATTTTTCATTTTTTTAATAACAAGAACTATATTATAGTTGTCTAAAAATATGTCTTTATTTTTTATTTAACACTTGCGCTATTGTATCTACATTTATTTCATAGATAAAAAGTATAATAGAAACATATCAATCATATAGTGGTTTGAAAAAATCATCGATCCCAATGGTTCGTAAACTTTATGCTGAGCTAGAAGAAAAGTTTCAAACGTTTACAAAAAAAAGAGAAGACTTATTAAAACTAATCGATGATCGGAAGTTTAAAACAGACAGTGCCCAATTTGATTCGGATGTCAATGATTTGAAAATTCGTTTGAAAGAACATTTGAAAATTGTGATCGAAGAAACACCAGACTTTGTAAACAAGGTTGAATTGTTAAAGAAGTGCGACACACTGAAAATGGACGATTTGGATCTCGAAACAGTGTACATCAGTACATTTAAAAATGTCAATATTTGTAAATAACGCCACATAATTATAATTACTCTCGAGGGGTTCATCAATAAATACTGATAAAATAAAAATGTTTAATTTAGACTACAGAAATTTATACTCTGAGGTGAGAGATAATGTACCATTTACATATCACTTGCCCATAGTTTCTTGCCAAATCATGTGGATAGCAATGATGAACGAAAAAATCAAAACGCCGATGAAATTTTTCTTGGTAAAAACACTAAAAACCCAAACACTTATTTTATTCTTAACTATATACTTTGTCGTGCGTTTATGCATACACAATTCGTTGTTTTACAGAGCAAAAGCAACAATCTGTGGGGGGAAAATATTAATATATATAAGGCATTGTGCACCGCACTTTCAAACCATGAATCAAGCTTGCACAAAGAATGGTGTGACCAAATTTCCGAAAAAGTAAGTACAGAGTTCAAATCACGGTTATACGTACCATACTATAATAAAGTATGAAATATCTAAAAATATAAATATATGATGACTGATTTTGGCTCTAAAATCGAAAAGGACAATAATTCAAGGACTGGTCCATTATTAATCAGAGATCAATTAACGAGAAAATATAGCGTCAATTTTTCGAAGTACATCACTGAAAAAGTCGATATTGCTCAACTTATGATTTATCACCGACTCCCCATACCACGGAGACTACAGTTTAAAGTGCAGCGCAAAGACATGATGTACGAAAGATATATATATGCCGAAGATATCGTAAAACGATACAACCAATTGAGGTATAAAACATTTTATTAATTAATATTGTTAAAATAAAGAATATAATTAAATTTGTTCACGTTGACAGAGAAATGGTACCAGATGTATTTTATAATTTAATTAATTTCGAACTCATGAAAATGGATAAGCTGTTGATACCATTGCTTAATACAGTAAAATGGTCATCAACAGGGGCTATGAATATAATGCATGACGTGATGTGCAATTTAAATTTCAGTGAGGCATTTATAAAAACGGTATACTCAGACTCGCAATTATATAATATATATATTTATTTATAATTTATACTTACTGACTTAGCTTGCCGATTTGAATTATATTTTACAAAATGAGATCGAAAATATAGCTCAATATCTGTTAATCAAGTTACCAGACCATCCGGTATGGCCTCATGAATTTAAAGAATTGAACAAAATCTATTTGGAAGATACTATGAAAAACATTTCAGATAAATCGATATTCATAGAAGACGTGTTCAATTATGTAATTAAGTTGATTCTTTATAGAGTAAACGATAAATATTCTTTCAAAGATAAAGAATCTATGTACAATTTTTTTAACGTGAACAGAGCGTTGGAGGATATTAAAGACACGGATGGAGAAGCAAAACGTAACGGTATGAGTTACCTTGATATCGAAATTTTTTTAAATGCAGCCTGTGATTCATATGTTTTATGTAAACAAAAATATTTTTGTACATAGATGAAAAGTTTCCTGCTGCCGTTCATCCAACTAGTAAACAAGTTGATGACTGGTGCATGAGTGTTTTTAGGTTCTATAATTTTTTTTACACAAAGTCATTGGTAACCACGATGCGAAGTACGTTCGATCATATGATAGACGGGTTATCTTATTATCAGTAAGTACCTTCAGTGAATTTGTTATCAATAACAACAACAATATTGTATTTTTAAAGACGTATTTTAAATTCGGAACGAGCACCAATTTTGAAAATCAAATTAACTTTGATTGATTCTGAAATTGGAATTGAACCATCATGGAGAATGATTAGCTCAGCATTGAAACATGTGACTTCAAATGCATTGAATGTGACAACGACATTTACACGTTGGGGTTTTAATCACATAAAGGTAAAATTAATTGTATTATATTATAATGTTTATATCTAAAATATTTTAGTATTGATAATATACTCGTATTCTATTGGACATAGTGTTGCAGTAACGCGATGGCGATTCAAGTTCATAATTTTTTTAACACTTATTGATAATTTAATACAATTTTAAGTTTTGACGAATCCATCATATCTATGGTGTTTGTTTTCAAGATATAATTTAAGGTTAAATTTCACAAAAAAAATTTGTATTATGTCCAATATTTCAAATATTATTTAGACACACACTTGTTATTATCTAAAATCTGTACTTAGTTAATTTCTTTTTCTCTCTTTTATTCTTTCTCTTTCTTCATCTGTTTGTAGACATTTAACGTTAAGACCACGAGGTAAAACACATGTCTCTCCATTTATTCTTATCTTCTGCTGTAATTATTATACTAAAATATTGAGATTTTTGATAAACAGATGAACGATTATTTTTACAAGAAAAATATATCTAAAAACAAAGACGTGCTTGCTGCAGCCAAAGAAGTAGAAAATGCTACAAGACCATTGAAATTGGAAATAGAAAAAGTCATAAATGTAACTTGTTGAATAGTTATAATGATATATATATATTAAGATACATATTATTTTCAGGAATACTCAAGTAGATTTCAAGATATTTGGGTGGAATATCATCATAAAATAGAAAATATAAATTGGTTGTTAGAAAAACAAACCGAATTGAATTCAATTCGATTTGTATTTGATCATATGAAACAAACAATCGATACTATTTACGAAGAACCTTCGAGTGTAGAGATCGGTCCTTTGGAAATCCAATTAGGTGGTTATTGAAATTTAAATTGAGACTTATTTTTTGTTAACATTATATAATATATATAATATTTAAGTATTGTTTACTAAAATCATACTGTTTTTAGAGGAATTCAAAGAATCTCTACACGACGAAATCAAAGGATGGCAAATTTTATTTGCCAATGGTGTGTTAGAATCTTCTAAACTTAAATATCTGTGTAAATACATAGCGGAGAAATACAATATAATCGCATCTCCAATCAATGATTTGGTCGATGCAAGAAAGATAATATTATGTTTAGAAGAACTGGAAATCAATTTAACGGATTTGGATAATGACATAGAAATGACCGTTGACGTGTATGATTTGTTAAGTGAATATAGAGTCCCGATTAAAGTTGATGATGAGAGACAGTTGAATTTACTCACCGAAACATATAAAAAACTCAAATTGGAGGTTTGATAATTATATATCATTGAATATGAAGAGCACACTTATAATTAGTAATAATAATATAAAAAGATGTGCATTATTGTATAGATGTGCAACGCACCGCAAAGACTTTTGGACAAATACAAACCTTTGAGCATAGAATTGCAAGAAGGCATATTAAATCTTAAATCGGACATATTCTTTTTCGATAAACAGTTCATCGAAAGAGGTCCTATGGTTGATGGTCTAATGCCTTCTGAAGCCGCTGAGAGGTAAAATAGAAATATATATTCTAATATTATAGTGCTGTTATTTAAGATTTTTAAACTTACACTCGTTTGGTTTTTTCTTAGGGTTTTACTATTTCAAGACCGTTTCGAAGAGTTAGTCTCATTAATGGAGCGTTATCAAGATGGAGAGCGTTTATTTAAGATGCCAGTGACTTCATATCCTACGTTGACTGAAACTAAACGGGTTTTTAATTTACTGAAAAGACTTTATGATCTGTATGGTTCAGTTAATCGTTCAATTCAAACTTGGTCGAATACATTATGGAACCGTTTAAAAATAGATGATATTATTGATAGTTTGTCAGAGTACACCTCAAAGTGTCGTAAACTACCTAAAGGTTTAAAGGCATGGCCAACATATGAAGAATTAAAAAACAATATTGACGAATGGTCCGATAAAATGATTCTAGTAGAAATGATGTTTAAGAATTCGTTAAAGCCAAGGCATTGGGAAATGATAGAAAAAGCGACTAGTACATTATTTCCTATAAACGACCGCGATTTCGCGCTCAAAGATATTATGTCTGCTCCTCTATTAAAAAATAAAGACGAGCTAGAAGACATATGTCAGACAGCTATCAAAGAGATTGACATAGAAGCAAAACTGCGACAGATAATATTTGATTGGTCAACTATAAAAATAGAAATGAGTCAGTTTAAAAACAGAGGATTTTTACTTATAAAAGGACAAGAAATAGCGGAAGTCGTGGCCATATTGGAAGACTCACAAATGGTTATAAGCTCATTAGCATCCAATAGGTAAAACATTTAATAAATAATGTATGTGTGCTATGACAAGTATGGTGTACGTAGTTGTAATGCTTAAGATTATGAACGGAAGAATGAATGTATTGATTTTACGATGTGTGTTTCTCTGTTTTTTTTATTACCTTTTAGAATTGTCAATTGTGAAAAGCAATGAGAAATAAGAATTTTTATGAAAAAACCAGTTTTTGCAAAATTTATTTTCTTATAATTTGTTTAAAAATGAATAGTCGTAAAAAAATTTTTACTGGTGCATAGATTATATACTATATATATATATATATTATTATATATTATCATTTTCTATACATGACACGATTTTCAAAATATTTTGATTCTTTTTGAGCTATTTTTTTAAACATGGGGAATTTTAGATTTTTTCGTACTTATATCGATAAAAATGTATTCACTGGGTCAAAATTCTTCTAAATGTAATACTAGAGCCCAAATTAATTGTCCTTAAATCTGTATAAAATTATTAAAAATACATCAAAAAATTTACAACTATTTTGCAGTGGAAAATGTAAACAATCTTCAATTTTTTTATAATATTTTTTTTTTAAATATAATGTTCTGCATAAATAGTTCATATTAGAAATAAGAAAATAAGGTTTTTTTTTTTTGTTTTGTTTTTTTTTTTAGTTTCTATTAAACTATAATAAATAAAAAAGTTTGTTTACCCGCATAATGAAATATTTATAGCGGTAAATAAAGATTATAATACTCGAATTTTAAATATTTGTAGGTATAATATCGCGTTCAAGTCAGAAATAATGGATTGGGTAAAGAAATTTGCCGTAACCGGTCAAGTCTTAGAAAATTGGATTCTGGTGCAAAATCTTTGGATGTATCTAGAAGCTGTGTTTATGGGTGGTGACATATCTAAGCAATTGCCACAAGAAACAAAACGATTCACTGTAAATTATTTTATCACTATTTTTATCAACTGCGCATTTACATAGTTTACAATTAGGCTATAGATAAATTGTGGGTAACTTTGATGACCAAAGCACGGTTTCTCGAAAACGTTATTGAGATATGCACCGGAGATGGGTCAATGGAAATTTTACTTCCGTATATGCTCGAACAGTTGGAATTGTGTCAAAAGTCATTAGCAGGGTAACAAAATATATGCTTTTAAGCAAATTTATATTTATTTAATTATTTGCGGGACGCCTTGTAAGAATTAAGAGCAGTATTTCAATTCACGTGATTCTTGCATGGCTAGACCGTTTTTGAGACAAGTGTTCAGTTAATAATAAATATATACTTAATAAAGATTAATCAATTAGGTACTTGGACCAAAAAAGAAACATATTTTCAAGGTTTTACTTTATTTCGGACCCAGTATTATTGGAAATTTTGGGTCAAGCTTCGAACTCCCACAACATTGGACCTCATTTACTTAGTCTTTTTGATAATACAGCAAAATTAATATACAGCGAGAGCGAATATGATAAAGTGCTACAGATTGTATCTAAAGAAGGCGAAAAAATCTCATTAGAACACCCGGTATTGTGCTCCGGAGGTGTAGAAAATTGGCTAAATGTTTTACTTAACGAATCGAAATTGTCCGTGAATCAACTTATAGCGAACGTGGATAACTATATTATGACAGATACACAATTCTCAATCATAACAATGATTGAAAAATTTCCTGCCCAAGTCCGAATATTATTTTAAATACCATAGATTTAGAAAATATTTTATTTATCTGACGGTTCATTTTCAGATGGGTCTCATCGGCTTACAAATGCTGTGGACAATTCGAACAGAATATGCTCTTAAAAACTCAATTACTATGAAAAAAATTATGAAAGACACTAATCAAGAATTTATTAAGCTTCTCAATATACTTATTGACGCCACTACTAAGAATCTAACCAAAAATGAAAGATTAAACTATGAGACTTTAATTACGATCCACGTTCACCAAAGGTTTTAAAAATATACATGAACATGTATTGATATGTGTGTCAGAAATTTAAATATATATGTAAATATTTCAGGGACATTTTCGAATCATTGTATCAAATGAAGATTACGAACTTATTTGATTTTGAATGGTTGAAACAAGAGCGGTTTTATTACACAGAAGAATTTGATCGATGTGAAGTTCGTATAACCGACGTGTTATTTTTGTACCAAAATGAGTTTCTAGGTTGTTCGGATAGACTCGTGATCACGCCACTCACCGATCGCTGTTACATTACCTTAGCCCAAGCAGTTGGTAAGAAATCTAAAAAAAATTGGCAACGACATACACATCTGTTATAGTTTTATCTAGTTGTTACATAGGATGCAAAAATAGAAAAAAACGAGTGCTTAATAATTATGAAAAATTAACAAAGGACAAAAAGCATACAAGAATATTTACGTTATACCAGTTTTTTTAAAAGTCGATTTTATTTGTATATATTATAATCCGTAAAGAAATAACTATAGAATCATATAGTGACTTAATATTCTCATTTAATATTCATAATATAATTTTCTAAATATGCTAGTATTATAATTATGAAAAAATAAATCTTTTTTTATTACCCAAACACATTGAACTAAACACATTTTAAACGAATTACGTCTTTTTACGAATTATATTTAATACATAAAATGAATGATAATGCACATAGGAATGAATATGGGCGGTGCACCAGCGGGACCAGCTGGAACAGGAAAAACGGAGACAACAAAAGACATGGGAAAATCACTCGGAAAATATGTGGTTGTTTTCAATTGTTCAGATCAAATGGACTACCGAGGACTCGGTCGTATTTTTAAAGGCTTGGTGCACTCGGGTACATGGGGTTGTTTTGATGAGTTCAACCGGATTGAACTTCCTGTACTTTCGGTAGCCGCCCAGCAAGTATATATTGTGTTTATGGCTCGCAAAAGCAACAAAGAAACATTCATTTTCAGGTATTCGAACTCTAGCGTATTAATAAGCGTAATGATGACTTATAATGATTTTTTTCTTTCTTTAGCGATGGAGATACAGTTCCCATGAATCAGGAATTTGCTATATTCCTAACCATGAATCCTGGATATGCTGGACGCCAAGAACTACCAGAAAACTTAAAAGTCCTTTTTCGAAGTGTAGCCATGATGGTACCCGATCGATTGGTAAATTATTTATCTATATTATTACTAAAAATCCAGTAATTATAAACATACGTATAGCAAAATATTAATAGTTAAAACGTTCATAACATATATTTATAATAATGACATTATGATGGTATTACTTATTTAACCACTTTTTTTTGTTTTTAATGAAACGAATCCAACTCCGAGTTGAATATGTATCTGTTGAATCTGATAAAATATTATAGATATTATATAATACCTTAAGAAAATGGTTGTACAAACACATATATTAAATTTTTACATATTTATTATTATAATTTTTGATTTCTTATTTATAAAGTATATTTTAGTTTACATGAATATTTTTCATTTAACGAGCACTTTAATCTTATTAACTTTATTACATTTTTCTTGTATCAACGAAGTATATATATATATATATATATATAAATATTATTACATTTATTACTTCATTTGTTGTTTTTACACAAATATTTTTATTATAATAACCATCGACAAATAATTAAAACAGATATTTTTAACGGGATTTTACTAAACACATATTAATAAAATGCTGTTACATGTTTGTTATTAGATAATAATACGCGTGAAATTAGCAGCTTGTGGTTTTAAAAACAATCAACCCCTATCAAAAAAGTTTTTCATACTATACCAGTTATGCGAAGAGCAACTGAGTAAACAGGTGCATTATGATTTTGGTCTTCGTAATATATTGGCTGTTTTGCGCACACTTGGCACTCAGAGGAGAAGCAACTCAAGCGAACCCGAAGAAACGATACTCATGAGAGTTTTGAAGGGAATGAACGTTTCAAAGTTAGTCGATCAGGATGAAACTATTTTTTTGTCTTTGATTGAAGATTTGTTTGTTGGCATGAAATCTACTTCGTCTACGTACAAAGACTTACAAACAGCAATACTGAGCTCGTGTGAGGAGAAACAATTGGTCAACCATCCTTCTTGGAATTTAAAAATCATTCAAGTACTAACGTACCTAATGGCCTATTATATATTATTTATTCTGTATGGTGGTTCGTATTTATTGCGTTTTTAAGGTATATGAAACATCTTTAGTACGTCACGGGCTGATGATACTGGGGCCTACTGGTTCTGGTAAGACCACGGCCATTCATTGCCTCTTATCGGCCTTAACCAAAACTGGATTGACGCACTTCGAGTATCGTATGAATCCAAAAGCAATCACGGCATCGCAGATGTTCGGGAGATTAGATGTAGCTACGAATGATTGGACTGACGGTATATTTTCGACGCTCTGGAGGAGAACGTTAAAAGTACATTTTTGTTTTTTTAAACAATACATTTCATCAATTTCATGTTGTTGTGGCAAGTTACCACATTATCGTTTATTATACCCGGTACAATAATTTGATCACAGCTAAGTCCAGACGAATACTGTTGGATAGTATTAGACGGTCCTGTAGATGCGGTTTGGATAGAAAATTTGAACTCAGTCTTAGACGATAACAAAACACTTACTTTGGCAAATGGCGATCGGATTGTCATGGCCCCCAACGCTAAACTTTGTTTCGAACCGGATAACGTGGACAATGCTTCTCCGGCGACCATATCTAGGATGGGAATGACTTTTTTCTCGTCCACTGTATTGTCATGGAGAGTGATATTCGGAGTAAGTACCTATATAGGTTGTGTACCTTTTTAAATTTGATGATAGAATTTATACTTATACTGATAAAAAGTTAATCTTCTCAAATCTTGATTGTTAAGTTTTTGAATAGTATCATCCATAAAAGGGTGATACACAACTTTGTTTATCTTGTGTTTGTTTTATGCCTTTATATTAGTTGATCAAACTATTAAAATACTTTATAAGCAGTTAAACATTAACATAACTGTTAGGTTACCCGTTATCATTCCTTATAAACATAGTATAAGCGTATTTAAAATGCTTTATTTTTACTATATCTATGTATATACAATATACATATATTATTATTATATTATATTAAGTTTTGTTCGATCATATTAAAAGTATTTGAAGCTTTATTAGTACATTTAATTTTTCTATAAACAATTTAAATACATATTGTATATAATATATATGTGTGTGTGTAATTATATACTATATTGTATAGTTTAAATTATTCTATTTCAGGGATGGGGAAAAACTAAATCAACACATTTGTCCAGTTGTTTTCAAGATATATTTGATAATTCTTACAATGAATTATTAAAAATGCTTCAATCTAGGCTTTCACCTAAGATGGCTTTATTGGAACCCCATTACATTCATCAAACATGTGATATACTCGATGGACTCTTAAGCATGTTCCCCGAAAACGAAGGTAAATATCGCTGGATGTCGGATGTGGTATATATATATATAATTTTAAATAAATAATGATAATATATATTATTAATGTATAATACAATTCAATAGATTTATCAGTTAACATATTATCTCGGTTATATACGTTTGCGATTATGTGGAGTATCGCTGCCGTGTTAGAATCAGACAACAGGTTATTACTGGAAGAGTTCATTTTACAAGAGATGATAGGGAAAATTAAAGTCCCAAAACTTAAAGTACGTCAATTCGAAGAAAATTGACTTATCTATCGATAAAAACCATTAAAACTTATCAATATCAATTTTTTCATAGGAAGGAGAATCAATTTATGATTATACTATTTCAAAAGATGGACAATGGCAACACTGGGGAACGTTAATAGAGTCATACACGTATCCTAGTGATTATATACCAGTGTACGGTGATATACTAGTGCCAAATTTGGACAACGTGCGTACCATGTTTCTGATTACTTTAATCGCAAATCAAGAGAAAAACGTTCTATTAATCGGCGAACAAGGTACTGCAAAGACAGTAATGATCAAAAGTTATATGCAAGAGTTTGATCCTGAAGTGAGAATGAGTAAAATGCTTAACTTTTCCTCAGCTACCACTCCTAACATGTTTCAAGTGAGAAAACGAACCTTACACGAAATTAGTATTAAATATTTAAAAATAACCATATTCCTTTCAATTAGAGTACTGTCGAAGGATATATGGAGAAAAGATTTGGCACTACCTATGGTCCTCCAGGTAATCGTAAAATGACAATATTCATCGATGACATTAACATGCCAATCATTAACGACTGGGGAGATCAAGTAATTATTAAAATTTACCATTTATGATACATACATTTTGACTTAAAACTTAGCATGTGATGTTTATTTTATATGCTAAAAATATTCTTATGAATATCTTTAATATATCGATCCATGTTGACGTCTACAATTATTGGTGTATTTTCTCGCTATAAATTTAATTTAAAATTAAAACTGTATATGATTATCGGATTATACATAATATAGTCACAACACGGTCTTTTTGAACAGTCTCTTTTTATAACAATACCGAACCTCGCTGAATTTCTATGTTAGATGACACTACTGCGTTGGTCGTATTCCCCGGTGGGGAAACATCGCTATTGCACGGTCCATCTCACGTCGCTGACCGTGTGTTTTTTTTTCATATTTACACGGCGACTTCCTTTCCGTGAGCTAACAGCCGCAATGGTTAGGGCTCTTCTTTTTAAGTCGTTTTGTATAAATTTGAAATTTTCTTACTTAGTCACTACTATCTTATTCTAAATTGCTATCTAGAAGATTGCTTATTTTTTGGTGCGCCTATTCATCCATAGAACAATCTCACTCCGACAAAGAGTAGGCCAGACATTTTTCCAACAGTTAACTTCTTTCCAATGTATTTGATACCTCATAATTAACATCGATCGATGATTACCAAGTACGTTACCTCACATAAAAAATTAAGTTCTAACTCCACTTACTTTGTCCGATATTAACATTAAAAAATATAAAACTATCCACTAATCTATTGTTATATACTACTATTACAACTACTATTCTATTTTAAGACATCCAATTATGGGAGCGAAACAAAATATCCAATATCAATCTTGTTCAACGATCCGAATTTAAAGTTCTTCATATTATCCCAAAAAATTCATACTAGGTTTCCAATAATACTCTACTCGGATTTCAATGCTCCATTAAAAGCGCTTCCCATTAGTTTTTTTTTTCGTTAATTTCAGAATTTAAATAAATTTTAATATTTTTTCTCGGTGAACCGAAATTCGTAAATGTGCAAGGTACCAGATTAAAATGCGTTAACATAATATTTTATTAGTCACAATAACCTTGCACAAAGTATGTTTAATATGATTTTTTTTTCTTAATTTATACCCGGCTAGGTAACGAACGAGATTACACGCCAACTTCTTGAGAATAAAGGATTCTACTCGCTTACAAAACCCGGTGACTACGTCAACATTGTGGGCGTCAATATGCTGGGCGCCATGATACATCCGGGCGGCGGCCGAAATGACGTGCCACCCAGACTTAAGCGGCAGTTTTGTATATTTAACTGCACGCTACCATCGGACACGTCCATGGATAAGATATTCGGAGCCTTAGGTTGTGGTTACTTCTGTGTGGAGCGATTCAATGACCAGGTCGTGCGGTTCTTGCCCAGGCTGGTGGAACTCACCCGAATCGTATGGCAGAGGACCAAACAAAAGCTACTACCAACGCCAGCCAATTTCCACTATGTGTTCAACTTGCGTGACCTGTCCCGAATCTGGGAAGGTATGTTGCAAGTATGCTCGGCTGAGTGTCCGGACGTCCGAATGCTGTTGCGGTTGTGGTGTCATGAGCTGCAGCGCATAGTCTATGACAAGCTGACCAGCACACGAGACAAGGAATGGTTTTTGGAGACTGTCCGTTCCTTGGCTGAAAAGTTCCTCGGCTACGAAACCTACAGAATGATGCCAGCAAACATGAAAACGATCGTCTTTGTTGACTTTATGCGGGACATGGTCGACCCGACTGGTGATGAGCCTGATGACTTCGAACCCGAGACTCCAAATATTTACGAGAATATTGAAGAGTACGTACAAAATATCCACATATTTTTTTTTTTATATTCGTACATATAATAATAAATATTAATATAATATGCTAATATATAAATAGTTATATCTATATAAATATTGCATTTTAATATTGTTTTTATTCCAAATTTTATAGTTTTGAAGTATTAAAAGATAGAATGCTGATGTTTATGGGTCAGATGAAAGAAGCGACTCGTGGTTCTGTAGTAGATTTAGTCTTTTTCAGAGATTGTATGGTACATCTGATTATTATATCTCGTATACTGAGGATACCTCGTGGAAACGGTCTACTTGTAGGCGTCGGAGGTTCTGGTCGAAGATCCGTGACCACTTTGGCGTCATTTATTGCTAAATATAAGCAACATTCAATCTTTTTAACAAGGTAGTTATTGAATATTCATAAATTACTATTTCGATTTGTAGTATCTTATATAATTATTTACATATTATTAAATATTATTACTTGGTATCATTCGATTGTTCATGCATTTAATGTTTTTAATGAATTTTAATTATAAAACTGGCTGTTTATTTTAAAATTTTTAGATCATATAATGTCAATAATTTCTTGGACGATATCAGAATACTTTATAGATTTGCCGGAATCCAAGATATGAAAACCACATTCGTATTTACAGATAACGATATTAAAGAAGAGTCTTTTCTTGAGTATATTAACAACATATTGAGTTCTGGAGAAGTTGCTAACCTATTCCCCAAAGATGAACTCGAAGAAATGTTAAATAGTATAATTCCATTGTTTAAAAAGAGATCACCTAGAGGAAATCCATCTATGGACAATTTATACCAATTTTTCATTAAACAAGCTATGAACAATTTACATTTAGTTTTATGTTTTTCACCAGTAAGTTTATATAAACTAATAAATACTGTTCTACAGCCACAGTATTGCTGTACATAGACTTTTTTTACGTCGGAATTTATTAACTTGTTTTAATAAAAACCGATATCCATGTCTAAATTATTTACATAGTATTTATCCATGTTAATATTTGTAAAACTGTTGGACTTGAAGTGACCTTTTAAATTCAATCTCTTAGAATGTCAAGAAAAACAAAACTAACTGAATTGTATCAAATATTGTTTTTGTTTATTTACAGATTGGAGAAAGTTTTCGTTTACGTTCATTAAAGTTTCCCGGTATTATATCTGGTTGCATTATCGATTGGTATACCGCATGGCCCACAGATGCACTATTAGCAGTATCTCATCATTTTCTAGATAACTTCTCAGTGGTCGGTACAATGGAGGAAAAGACATCATTGATACAATTGCTGGGAATTATACACGATAACGTTGCTACAGATTGTACAAATTACTTCCAAAGGTAGGTGTCAGCATATTATATTTAAATATAAAGTTTTTTATAACACACATCTATAGCTGCTAATCATAATTTTATACAAAACAACGTCAAGTCGTAAGTTTATTGCTCTTCAGAGTTATAACCATTCATTCAAAAGCTTACTTACAACTACATTTTTGTCAGTTATAATATACTACAATTTATTTTAGATTACTAAATTACACGTAACAATTAACAAAAATATAATGTGTATAATGTGTCATTATCCATCAATCAATTTATTTATTAAATTTCTCTTAAGGTTTCGTCGAAAAATATTTGTAACACCAAAGTCATTCCTTTCATTTGTAAACGACTATAAAATTTTGTACATAAAGAATATACATGAAATTGAGCAAATGAAAATGCAAAGAATATTAGGATTAGAGAAACTTGCCGACGCTTCGGTACAAGTGGAACGGTTGAAAGAAGAATTGACAGAAAAAGAAAAAGAAATGGCCATCGCAACAGAAGCCAGTACAGAGGTAGAGTTCTGCAGACAATAGATTGATGTTTTCGATACGTAATAATTTAAACATTAAATCGGTTCTCATAGGTGACGACTAAAGTCAACATCGTGGTTAAAGCTGCAGAAATAAGTAAAGCCGAAGTAGCCGTCGTGAAAGATCGAGCCGAGTTATTATTAAAGAGCATTTCAAAAGAGAAAAAGACCGCCGAAATAAAACTTGCTAAAGCTAAACCAGCTTTAGATGCTGCCGAAGCAGCTTTATTGGTAAAATGAATTATTATATTTAATTAATTATCATAACATTTTTTCAAGTTTTATAGTAAGGGAGGTATATTTATTTTTCCACCATTAAATACACAATAAATAGTTAAATTAAAACATTTAATTTTTATAATAAATAAACCAAATTTAAATTCTAGACTCTAACAGCAACTGATATAGCTACCGTAAGGAAATTGGGCAAACCACCCTACTTGATTACGGTGATTATGGATTCCGTACTCATATTTTTTCAACGAAAATTACCGAAAGTCATATTGGATACAACCAAAATGTTTTTAGAACCCAATTGGAAGGAATCTTTAAAAGTAAATTTTTAACATACTACATATAATAAAAACGATACAATTATACTTAACTAATAATTTTATTTTATTTTAGTTAATGTCTGACACAAGATTTCTATTCAACCTTCAAAATTATCCAAAAAATCAAATCAATGGAGAAACAATTGACCTATTGCAACCGTATTTCAAGTATGAAGACTATACATATGAAAAAGCGAAATTGGCATGCGGAAATGTAGCCGGGCTTCTTAGTTGGACATTGGCCATGTCAGATTTTTATAATGTAAACAAAGAAGTGCTTCCATTGATTTCGAATTTAGCTAAACAAGAGGGTAAACATATTCAAGCTAAAGAGCAATTAAAAGCTGCAGAGACCATAGCTTCTGAAAAAAATAAAGAGTTGATAGAAGCAAAACGAAAGTTAAATGTTGCTTTAGGTTCACAGCAATTAATTCAAACTGAAGCAAATAAATGTAAGAATAAAATGATGTCGGCAACAGCACTTATTGAGGGTTTAGAAGGAGAACGAAAGAGATGGAAAAATCAGTTGGCGGGTTTTAATTTGGAAATAAAATATTCACTAGGAGATATCGTCATACTGACAGCATTTTTAAATTATTCTGGACCATTTAACCAAGAATATAGAACAAAAATTTTGCAATCGTGGTATGATCAATTGAACGAGAGGAACATTCCAAATTCCCCAAATCTGAATGTGACTGAAAAATTGGCTGACCCTCCAACTATTAGCGAATGGAATCTCCAAGGACTGCCCAATGATGAACTATCAATTCAAAACGGTATTATTGTAACAAAATCGTCAAAATATCCAATTATGATTGATCCACAGAGTCAAGGAATAGCTTGGATTAAAAATAAAGAATCGGTAAATAATATGGTTGTTACTACCTTTGATGATAAGTATTTCAGAAATTACCTTGAAGATAGTTTATCGTTGGGAAAACCGTTATTGATTCATGATATACAGCAAGATGTCGACCCGATAATAAATAACGTATTAGAGAAGAACTATTACGTAAAAGGTAAATTTGTAAATGTATTATTAGGAGATAAAGAAATTGATGTGAGTGACGATTTTCGATTATATCTTACTTCAAAACTTGGAAATCCATCGTATCCTCCGGAACTCTACGCCAAATGCATAATCATTGATTTTACTGTAACTATTAAAGGCTTGGAAGATCAATTATTAAGTAGAGTAATCGAAATCGAGAAAAAAGAATTAGAACAAGAGCGTATTGAATTAATCGCCGAAGTAACTTCACAAAAACGAAAAATGCAAAAGTTAGAACATGACCTTCTGATAAAATTAACTACTGTTAAAGGGTCATTAGTAGACGATGAATCGGTTTTATATACGTTGAATAAGACCAAGGATACGGCTACTGATGTCAGTGAAAAAATAGAGGTTGCAAACAAGACACAAGCTTCAATAAGTAGGATGCGTGAACAATACCGTCCGATTGCCACTCGAGGTTCAGTTCTATACTTTTTAATCGTAGAAATGGGAATGGTTAATCCCATGTATCAGAACTCGTTACAACAGTTCCTAGAACAGTTTGATATATCATTATCAAACTCCGAAAAAACTGTTATGCTCGAACGCAGAATAAATAACATCATTGAATATTTAACTTACGCCATATATAAATATAAGTGCCGTGGTTTATACGAGAAGCACAAAATACTTTTTACTATACTCATGACACTCAAAATAGATTTAGACAAAGAAAAAATCACTAGAAATCAGTTTGAATATTTTATCAAGGGTGGCGCTTCGATTGATATAACGTCTATCAAACCTAAACCATTTGATTGGGTGACTGATATTTGTTGGATGAACTTAGGCTTATTGCAAACCATTTCGCCGTTCCAATCAATATTGACCGCAGTTGAAATAAATGGAAGCTCGTGGAAAAAATGGTACGAGAAGAGTAATCCAGAAAAAGAAAAAATGCCAGATGGATTTGACAGGCTCGATGTGTTTGAAAGGTTGTTAATGGTAAGAGCGTGGTGTCCGGATAGAACAATGAACCAAGCATTTGTCTACGTCGAAGAATCGTTAGGGTCTCAATTCGTAGAAACTGTGATGTTCGATATTGAAGAGATGTATCTTGAATCTAAAAGTACTACACCAATGATTTGTTTTTTGAGCATGGGTTCTGATCCTAGTAACCTTATCGAAAATACTGCAAAAAAATTAGAAATACCGTTCTATTCCGTGTCTATGGGTCAAGGACAAGAAGTTCATGCCGAGAGGTTGATGAAGGAATGTGCAGCCAATGTGAGCATTTAACATTTCTATAAAATACTTAAAATATATAATAAACATTTTACATATTAGTTATCTATGTAGTCTATTTACAATACATATGTTTTAAATTAATATACATGACATAACTGTTTAGGGTGGATGGGTATTACTTCAAAATTGTCATTTGTGTTTGAACTTTATGCAAGAAACGTTTACATATATTAACACACAAGTGGCCATGTCTACTCAAGAAAACTTTAGAATATGGATAACTACAGAAGTGCATCCTAAATTCTCAATATCACTTCTTCAAATATCAATACATTTTACATATGAGCCCCCAGAAGGTAAAAACATCCAAGAGTAAATTTCTAAGTTACAAATATAAAATTGTAGCAACTAATAATTCAAACAGAAAAATCCATTAATTTTATTTCCAATTCACAATTGTATACGAATGAACTTATGTCAGCCGATTTAAATATACTACCAGTTACTAACCTAACCTACCAGAGGGGGGGAGTATTATTCTGTAGGTAATTTATGTAATTCATTGCAAACGTATATTTAGGATTAAGAGCCGGGTTGATGAGAACTTTTATCAATATGGGAGATGATACGTTAGTCTACTCCAGCATAATGCAATACAAACCAATATTGTATGTAATTTCCTTCCTCCATTCGGTCGTTCAAGAGCGTAGAAAATTTGGGCCCGTCGGTTGGAATATACCATACGAATTCAACACATCGGATTGGTACTCATCGACTTTATACTTACAAAAAATGGTTGATGATATGGAACCCACATCTGAAATCAACTGGGTCGCCTTAAGGCAGGTGTTTTTTTAAATAATTTATATATTATGTAATATTCATTACGATATATTATGGTTACAGATACATGTTAGCCGAAGTGCATTATGGCGGCCGGGTAACCGATGACTATGACCGACGACTATTAAACAATTTTACCGAACTTTGGTTTACCAATGAAATGTTTAACGAACAGTTTTGTTTTTACGAAGGATACAACGTATTGGTTTTTAATAAACTGTCTGAATATCTATCAGCAATCGATGAAATGCCACTGAAAGATCCTCCACAAGCGTGTGGACTTCATCCTAACACCGATATTACGTGAGCATTAAATGTTATCAGTACATGATAATATGCTATACCAAAAATACTATACCTATATAAATATCAAATAAAATAATATTATATATTTTACAATATTTCAATAACCAGTATACGTTTTTAGGTACCAAACTAATGTGGTTCAAGAGATGTTTAACACTATAATAATGATTCAGCCAAAAGGTTCTGGCGGTGGTAGTGAAGTGACCCGCGAAGAAAAAGTGTACAATACGAGTACGGACTTGTTGAACAAGCTGCCCCTCGCTTTCAATATGTTCACCATCAAAGAAAGGTGATTATAAATTAAAATATTTTATTAAAATCATAATGATAATATTAAAAATGCAATTATTTAAATACACAAATAAATATTCTCGAATTATAATAGGTTAAAGTTGATGGGTCCGACGCAACCTATGAACATATTCTTAGGACAAGAAATCGATCGCATCCAAAAAGTTACCGAAATAGTGAAAAATACTTTAGAAGACCTTTTATTAGCGATTGATGGAATAATCATTATGAACGAAGTAAATCGATTACGATAATTACGCGAAAGAGGATAGTATACTAGTATTGATCACTGGTTCCAAGATGTTTACGTTTTAAATCGTTGTTTTCAATTATTATTGACCATAGTTTTAATTTTTATAAATTTGTGTAATACAAGATTAACATGTTAGAAAAAAAGTTAAATAAATATTTAAAAATAACATATAAATTACTCGTAGGAAAAAAATTATTGCAATTATATTTTTACACTCAGAAATACCGATTAAAACCCGTGTAAATATTGTAACTTTATCACTTTTCATACACTAGCTTAATATTCATACAAATTGTGTTAGAGCAATATTATTTTTATAAATTAATTTTATACTTACAATTTTAATTGAAATATTTTTATCGAATAACAATTGAAAATTATTTTTTATCGATTTGAGTTTATTCTATATTATATGTATTTTATAATAATATAACATCATATCTAACGATTCATAACTACAGGTTTTATCTGAAACATTGGATTACTTGTACGACGGTCGTATCCCGTCACATTGGTTGAGGTCCTCTTGGACTTCATCGACCATCGGTTTTTGGTTCAATGAGTTGTTGAATCGACACAACCAGATCACGGCGTGGGTGTTCAGAGAAAAACCGGCGCAGTTTTGGATGACTGGTTTCTTTAACCCACAGGGATTCCTCACGGCGATGAAACAAGAAATATCCAGGGCACACAAGGGCTGGACGCTGGACAACATCGTGCTCGAGAACGAAGTAACGTTGTACTACAAACAAGACATCAAAAAGTCACCACTGGTAAGTGTAAAATATTATGGTTCATAATATCTTACCTCGTCACCGCGTATGATCTCCGTTATTTAGGTACTCGTTGATTTTTAAGATATTCTGAAGTATAAATTTAATTAATTGAATTGATATCTTGTCACACGGGAGTTAAGTAACATGGAAATAAATAATCGCACAATATTTAAATATTCGAGTGCAATTTATATAGGTAGTATACTAGTATACGACATTGCTGATGTGCGTCGATGCTATGAATAAAATAATATTCAACCGCTTAGTGGTTTATTTTTTTTATCGCAGTACACTTCACTTATACAATAGTGCTTGTAAGTCTGTTTCGAATTATTATTACATAATACGTTTAGATAGGTATCTTAATTAGTACAGCTGGCATAGGGCATTCGAATTTATTGTATTATTATTTATTTTTATAAAATATTTTACAATTATACTATAAGTATAATAATGTCAGATTTTAAATAAGTACATATATACGGTGTGAAAAAAAAGACATACGGGAGGATAAGAAATCTAAATCACGGAAAATTACAATTTCGATACGATGAAGTAAAAATTGTATGATATCGTCTTCCTTGTTTTTATATACAAATAAGTTTCATTATGCCCATTATGGGTTTATTCATGAGTGAAAAATATCATCCAGATGTTGAAATAATAAATAAGAAATTTACAAAATTAAATTAGGATAATAAAAAAAAAATTTTTAAAATTTTTGGAAGATTATTATTGAGCCAACTTTATCACGGTATCTTCTGGGTTAAGCTAATACGCTCAGATTTAGTATACGAGTAATATACTAATATATGCAAAAAAATATATATGCATAAACGTGCTATTATAAAGGGAAAATCGGAAATATTATGCCCAAACATTGTATGGGTTTACCATTTACACCCTAAAGTGTTCTGTTTTGGGTAAATGCGTATCTCCCCTCCCCTATCAATCATCAATGTATTGACAAAATCATGAGTATTGCGATAGTAGCTGTGTGAATCTTGAATACTATAATATGTATTTATTAGAATTTATATATATATTTATTAAATTATAATTTAGACAGATAGGTAGAAATCAATTTGGTGGAAACGAAAATCGAGCTTTTTTCGTTTAGGCGAAAACACCTGACGTCCGATTGCGAGCGTCTATATTATTTACGATTAATGATTAATGTTTGTTGTTTGAACTTTTATGATATATTTCAATATTTTAATAAAATCGGTTTTCCATTTTTATAAAACAAGATTCATTTAAGGTACATTTTTCATAAGTGATTGTTTTTTTTTTTTTTAATATCAAAAAAGTATTTACATTTTTTTTTTTATTGACAAAAAACAACTATTTTACGAGTACATGATACAAATATACAATATGTCAACATCATTTAATCATATAGAATATAACTATATCTACAGAATACTTGTATTGTATTATTGCATAGCATTAAATGCTAAAATATAGTAAAACTTTAATATATTGACCACGAACGTCAATGCATTAATTGTACATTAATTATTATAAAAAAAAATTCAATGTTTCACATGAAATATAAACAATTATAAATTTATTCAAATTATTGTTTAATAGTTTATAATAAATACTAAAGTTTGAATTATACTAGAAATTAAAAAAATCAGAAACTTACAGTAACTTACTGGTAATTTTGATAAAATTGTTGGAAACAACATATCTCGACAACGAAATTTAAAAAAAAAAATACGTAACGTATTATATTATCATAGATAATTATTAAATATTTTATAAATAACTTTCTCTATAAACAGATACAGTCAGTGAATAGATATCGTATTACCGGTACGCTTTGTCTGTTATATTAACTAGACTTTAGTGACTTCTTATCATAATTCATAAGAATTAAAAATTTTGATTAAAAATTATCTGTTTTCGTCAAGTACACGTATACTAATATATAATATATATCGACATAGAGTAATTCATTAAGAACTTTATTATCAGTAATTAATTTTGAACCAAATCGTTATCTGTTTTTTTGTATTTTTTATAAATACTTATAATACTAGATAGCTAATGATTATTAATTAGAATTGTTAAAAATAATAAAATTACTGAATTTATCTGAAAAGGCTAGGTATTTATATGGTAAATAGCACCGGATCTACAAATTATGTAACACGAGGCACAACATAATATTATTTAAAAAAAAATTTAAATGTAATAAAAATTATGAGTTTAAAATTTAAAATTTGCGTCACTCTATGATTAGCGCCCGTAGCATGGGTCACGGATCACCCCCTTCCCTTGATCCGGTACTGATGGCAAGGTCCACTTAAATCTTATAATTTTAAGAGGGTTTACCGGGATTTCCTCAGTGACCGGTGCACAAGTACGCACTAGGCAGTAGTCAGCCCTGGTAGGCATATAGGTCACTAACAAAAAACAAAATTAATTTTGTCAAAAACTGGTTTCAAGTAAAAATTGCCGCTATTCTCAAAATTTGTTTTTGTTTTACCTAATAATTTTTAAAAGTACTAAGATTCTTTACTGCACTAAAAGGGTATATGAAGGACACAAAAAAAAAATCAAACTAGGTAAACACAACAGATTAGTAATCAACCCACCGATAATTTATGTTCTTCCGTTTTGCCCGATCCGTAGGAAGGCGTCTATGTGTACGGGCTGTTTTTGGACGGGGCAAGTTGGAACAGGAAGGAGAAGGAATTGCAGGAATCGCTCCACAAGATCATGTTCACGGAAATGCCCGTCATACATATATACGCGATAAATACGATCGGAAACAAATTAATGCCCGGCTACGAGTGTCCCGTTTACAAAAAGCCATCAAGAACGGGATTAACATACGTGTGCGAATTGCGTCTCAAGTCACCAAAGGGTACATTAGAGGCCCACTGGATATCCAGAGGCGTTGCTCTTCTGTGTGACATAAAATAATACATATTTTGCAATTTTTTTATAATAAACATGACAAAATTAATAGAAACACCTTGCTTTTGAATGGTTTTTCGCCAATGCTGAAGTGACGATTATAGATCTTGAAGCAGAGTGTTATATTTAAACAATTTATAAGTACAGGATAGTGAGTAAAAAATTCAGCATTGGATAATAACTCATCAATACCTAAGTACTAACAATGTAAATAATGCCTAGGCATTGTAATATTTAAGAATGGGAATTGTACTAAACCAAAATTATTTTTATTTATTAGGTAAGTACATTCATTTTATACATACATATTCAACATTTAGTGATATATTATAACTAATCCTTTATTTACTTTGATACAAAAATGTAATGATATATAAAAATAAAAACTTAACATTTACGTGGACGTTTGCATTGAGATTCTTCAACTTCATCCAAAAATTTCAAATCATTTTCATCTAGTTCAGCATCATCGTCATTTAAGAAATCGAGAATGTTCATTTGGATTGATTTAGTTGAACAATTCTAATTAAAGTATGAAAAAATCATACATAAATCTCTAATTATATTAAATAACATGTTTAAATACTTACAATAACTGTAGTACTGTCATCTTTAAAATTATCTTTACTGAGACCAGCTTTATTTAAAACATTTAATTTGGACTGAATCAATGGCCAAATATGATCATCTGCCGTACCTTTTGCTAAAAGATATTGTATAGTCACTGTTTCTGCTTGACCAATACGATGTGCACGATCTTCAGCTTGTGTTAAAATCTAAAAACATTTTTTTTTTTTTTTTTCATAATTAGTTTTATATTAAAATTTTAGTCAGTTATTCTTACACCGGGATTCCAGTAAAGTTCAGCAAAAATAACAAGCTTTGCTGCGGTTAATGTAATACCAGAATTAGCTGCACAAATTGAAAGAACAGCTACTCTATACATATCTTCACTTTGGAATTGGTCACAGACACTTTTTCTTTCTTCTGATGATGTTTTACCATCAATTCGAATATAACTAATAGCAAAATTCATGAAAAACAATCAAAATAAATAGTACAAACACATAGACTAAACATGCATCATGCGTATTACTCACTAAGTTTCATTGTTCTCTAGAATATCACATATACCATTAATAACTTTTTGATGATGAGCAAATACTAAAAACTTTTTTCCTTCTTTAAGCAAATTCAGAATATAATCACTAAACAAAACATAATAAGTTTTTTACATTAATTATAATTTTTTGAATGGCAAACAGAACAAAAAAGTTATAGTTTACAATTATTTTTCAAAATAACTATAAATTTCAAATAACTAAATCATTAATTGCTAAGTCAACAGATTTTTTTTAAAAATAAACAAAAATTGTCAATCACTTTAAAATGTAATATTATGATTTATAACATATTCTTTGTATGAAACTGTTTGAAACAAATTTATTTTTCACAATGAAATTATTAAAATTTTCTCAAAAGTATGATATTCCTGTAAAAAATTGATACAAATAAAAATTCTCAGCATCAAATATTATTATATTAGCAAATACTAGTTATCAAAATATAAAATCATAAAAAAAAAGTTATGTAACTTAGACTCAATTATAATGCTTATGATTCATATAAATTAAATAAATTATATTTATTTACACAACACTTAACAATAGTCAACAAAATAAAATTGCCATTTAATTAAACTATTATATAATGTGAGTTCCGCTTAATGTGATCACTGGTTTATAAAATCAACCGTTTATTGGAATCAAAATTGAAAATCCCAAACCAGATCTTATATTACAAATGTAAAATTAACCTTTTATTAGAACCACCAAGTACCGGATAATTGAATCATTTTAATGGTATTTCAAACTTTCACTAAAAAGAAACAGAAAATGTTTTGTAAAAGTTAAAAGAAGCTTTTAAAAAATATGGTGATAATGATACTTTTAAATTGTTCCAAAATGTATAGGTACAATGTACATACGTTATTATTTATTTAATTTTAAATAATTAAATTCATGTATTTATTATATTAATTGAATATAGATTTTAATTTCAGGCTAATATGAAAATGAAATTATTATAATCTCAAGTACAATAAAAAATAGATGGTTTCTTTACTTTATTTTAATCTAATTTTAAACATATATATATATACATATATATATATATAAATATAAACTCATCAATAAAGAAAAATATTTTATAGAATCAAAATGATTTGAACCAATCTGATCACATTAAGCGGAACTCACTGTAGTTGCATTAGTAGTACTATTAATACTCACCAAATAGCAGGTAATTTTGCTTCTCCAGTATGATTAAAATATTGTAATAAAGCACCACGAATTTCCATTTTCTTGAGAGACTTATTTGTCATCATGACTTCCAAATCATCCATGCTTTGACTCCGAGCTTTGATACTTTCTGGTTTTAAGACTACTACATTCCTATAATTGAAATTTGAAAGTATTAGTACACAAAATAATTTACTTGTTGAAATGTTAATATCTATTTAATTTGAATTATTATTCAACTTAATTATTTAATAAATAGAAATATTTTTAAAAACCTAATATAATTAAAAAATAAAATATGAAGTTATAAATACCTAATTTTTTGTGGTAACTGCTTTAATACTTCACTTTTTAAACGACGAATCATATAATGTGTTTCTAGAATAATTTTTAACTCTTTCATATTACTAGCACCTGTAAAATCCCAACCATAGTTTGTTTCTCGTCCATTACAGTAACGGACACCATACTCGATTCTAAAATCATGTTAATTTTTATTTAACATTTACAAAATTGAATTTGAATTTTAATAGAAAAATAATATTAAATTTTCAATTTTTTGTTCACTATTTATATAGTATAAATCTAATAAAATTAAAAAATTTTTATTTTTTGATGGATAATATATTTAAATAAATATTTATATTACATATAGTATCATGAAGTTCATCTAATCAAAAACTAAAAAATTAAGAATGAACTAGATTTTATGGACACGCATGAGCCATAAAAAAAGTGTAAGATGGGTATTCAGAATTTATACAGTATATACAGCACTTTAATTATTAAATTATGATTTACAGCAGCTCAAATTATAAATATAATAACATTTTTAATGCAATTTTAGGTAAATAATTATTTGAGTTACAAAATTATAAAATTATTTTTTAATTTCATAATAATATGTAGTATGTACAATGGTAGTAATAAATATTAAATGTACACTCTTAAACTTACGGAGTCAGAAAGTTATTTCGTGTTATTGCCTTAATCTGACTATAAAGCTCAATTGGTCTTGACAAAGCAGGAGTACCGCTTAACAATATACACTGCTTACTTTGCATTGCTAAAGAAAGTGCTACTTTTGTCCGGGCTGATTTATCATTTTTTAAACTGTGGCTTTCATCCTTGGTAAAAAAAATAGCAGAATTATTTAGAAACATTAACAATATTAATATATTAACTAAAATATCTTACAAATACAATAATCCCAAATTTAAATTTTAAAAGCATATCTTTTTTTTTGGTCATCAAATCATATGAAGTAATAACAACAGCTGGATCAATAAATTGTTCATTAGTCTTGGATAATACACAAATCCCAATTACAGGAACATTTGGCATTCTTAAACGGATTTCCTCTTCCCATGTGTATCTAATATAATATAAAAAATAATTTTTATTGAGTCAAAATAAATAAACAATTAACAAGTAATAATACTTAAATGCAATAACAATATAAATTAATAATAAAGATTCCTTTTATTTACCTCATACTTGAAGGACAAACAATGAGTAAAGGAAAATTATCTGAGTAATATTTTACAATTCCTATAGCTTGTATGGTTTTTCCTAAGCCCATATCATCTGCAATAATACAGCGACCTTTTTTGGATATTCCAAATCTAAATTAAACAAAACATTTATAAAATTTATAATTTTTTTTTTTTTATAGAAAAACTAACTGGACTCCAAGTTTTTGAAATGGATAAAGATTATCTAGCATATCATCACCAATACTACTTATATCAGTTTTTGACCAATGTATTTCAACACCTTCTTTAGTTTTAAACAACTGAAATAAATAACAATGGATATTAATTGTATTGATATAGACATTTCATAAAGAAATTCAGTACTTTTAAAACAAAGTTAGGTAATTTTTCTATTTTGACATGAGGCTCAAGAGGTTTTATACAAATCATAAGTTGATCATGGTCTTTTATAAGGAATGACCATTCTGATGTTTTTGGATCTAAAAAGATAAATTTTTTAATAATTAAGTAAAATTATATTATATAAAATATACCTTACCATAATTTTTACTTAATATTGTTTTAAATGTATCGATTAGTTGTTGATGATAGGCAACATGTACTGTAAACCGTTCTTTAGATATAATTTCACAAGTACCATGAATAGGTTTAGATTTAGAACTTTGTGAACTATTATTATAATTTATACGGACAGATTTTCCATTAGGTGATGGCAATACAACTACTCCAGTTTTTGATAATGTGCATTGATTATTATTACTCATAGCTTTCTGAGGTATACTTCTAAGTGCCAATTTTGCTGCTAATTTTGCTTGTGCAGCTTTTTTATTTGCTTCAATCATTTTACGCTGTTCGTCAGTTAAACTTGACATGTTGAATCTTCTAACTTAACTAAGTTTAACTTCACTTATCTATTAAACAAATTAATACATAATATATATATATTATGTATATTATATTAGATAGTAAACATATCACATTAAATATAATATTAAATGAATATATAAATATATTTTTTGTCACACCTGTAACAAAAAATTCATTTTTGATGTTAGTAGGATGAAAAATTACTTTTTCAACATGGTTGGTGGAAAATGTACTGTCCAAATCGGATTATTGCATTAATATATTATATGAACATTTTTATAAATTTTTTTTAATATATCAAATACTAGCTGGTAGGTGGGTTACTCTTGTGCTGTTTTACAAAGAACTTTGGAAAATCTAAACCCTCAGAATGGCAAAAACAGTTCATTATTGATTACAGTCGGACTAAGGCGGGGTCATCACAAACATAATCACCACTTCTGTCATAATATTGATATAAAAATAACAGTCTGTTCAAGTCGTATAGGGAAGTAATTTTAATTTTGTGCAAAAAGCAGCTCTCTCTGATAACTTGTGGCATATGCAACTAAAATAGATAACTTCTTTTCCAAATAACATAGAAAAAGCTTAAAAATATAATCAATTCTTTGATCTACATTAATTTAAATAATAACTTACAAATTATAAAAAAAAACAGAATAGGATTTCTACAGAAATATCAGATAAGAGAACAATTATAAATAGAAGATATAATGCATATAGACATTGTATTTTTGAGAAGTATCTCCCTAGTTCCTAACCCAATCTATTAAACAGTTAAACCATGGGAAATTTCAAAAACTTAAATTGACAATCAATAATATTTAATATACTTACTTAGTGGTTACTAAATATTCTGATAAAAGGTGCATTTAGTTCATTTGTACTTTTATAGACATTTCAACGTCACAATTAATTATGTATACCAAGTGTTACATGTTAAGTTATTTGACAGGAACAAATTATTGACTAACGTATGTAATGAAATAACAGTAGAATTATTGTTGTGATACTATTTAACAATTTATTAATACATGGATACTGTATTCTAGTATTCAAAACTTATCGGAATCGTTTAAATTAAACGAAATTAATTTAAGCTTATGCGTAATCGAAAAATAATGATAATTTTATGGAGATACTAGAAGAATAGATACTGTAAAAATATCCATTAAACCACAAATATTAAATTATATATTTTAAGTTAGAGCACATCACACGTCATGTCACATACCAGTTTAGAATTATTATCATTTAATCTAGTCTGTGTTATTATAATTACGAGTCTCAACCAGCGACGACTTACTATTCTTTCTCAGCTATCTCAAATTCTCCAACTTTGGAATTTACATTATTTAATATTTTCCCTCCAAACGAAGATTTGATAACGTGTTGATAAGAAGTGGCTTATCATCAAGGTTTATAGATTATACAGATTGCCTCATAGTCACCAAAATAAATAGTTCACCTCGCACCATTCCTTGTCTACTGACGTCACCCAAAATACAAAATTTACGGCGGTTTTTTAAGAATACATGTGAACATATGTATTTTTATTTTTTTATGCAATAATTTTTTATTATACTTAACTGATTTACTGCTTATTATTAATATCGATGTATTATTATTGAATAATGTATTTTATAACTTAATAATACGCTATATGTGTATATTATTCATTATTTTTCGTTATTTTTTTGAATAGGTTTTAATAACTCCCATATAATAATATATTTAACTATTTTTTTTAAATTTTACAAATTTTATCTAGACATCTAATTATAGTCACATAAAATTATAAGCCGCTATTCCTATACTGAATTTTTTTTATTAATTCAAAATTGTAATTCAACTATTTGAACTGAACTAAAAAGTTTGACTATTATAAATATTACTTAATTAAGTAGAAATGTATACATATAATGCATGTAATAATTTTTTTTATGATTATAATGTTTATATGTTGTTAAAGAAGATGCTTTATAAATTTTTTTATGTTTATATATTATTAAAACAAATTCTGCAAAATGTTTTCTATGTTAAACTATTTAACTTTATTAGAAAAAGTAAAAAAATTATGTTACAATAACGAGAATGTATTTAATTTATTTTTTATATAATATTTAGGTTACCTATTGACTTCTTTAGGGTATCATATAATATACTAAGATCTTTTTAAAAATCTTATTTGAGTTTCAAGTAAAACGTATGGTAGGTTAAATGCTCAAAATATTTAAAAAAAACCTTACTAGTTAGTAGTTACTGTTCCATGTCACCCGAAACTCAATATGATTTGGAACACCCGCTTTTTTATTTTTTTTTTTTTAACCAAATTATGGTTAAATTTTATTATTTTTTTTATGCAAATGTAGTAATTTATTCTGTACGCTTATACTAGATTTTTTCAAATTTAAAAAATTAATATTGAATTTGTAGAAGCCTTGAAAAGTTAAAAATCGTGTTCATTTCACCCGTGTTGACGGTAATAACTAAACATTTTGTACTTCAGCTGACGTCACGGCGTGGCTTCTCCCACTACTAAAATTTCATAATTGCTTAATGTGACAATCTGTATAATCTATAAACCTTGGCTTATCATTTATCCCTATTATCACTTAATATGCATCGTGATAATTGATACTTTTATTATTTATAAATCAAGAAAATAATAAAATATAAATTATTCATTGTTCATAATTTAAACTTCAATAATTTATTGACAGTGATTAACTTAAAATTTAGATCAAGCATTTACACCGATCACGACCTTAGAAGACAAATCTCTTGGACTATATAATCATACAGTGGCATGCCCAACAGGTAGGTTTGGTAAACCCTAATATATCTTGTTTTCAAATAGTTAAATAATTATTATTAATATTTTTTACATAATTTTAAAATTTTTTTTTTTTTCATAATACGACACGAAGTCACAAAACAAATTGATTTTGGAACAAATATTATTTATTTAATACTCATTTATATCAAGCGTGTATACGTGTTTATAATTCTTTCCTCGTTCCGAATAATTATGGCCACAGTAGTATTGCCTATCGAGCGAGGACTATAAAATACAAAAATAGTAATTAATAATTAATATTCTCGAAGTGATTGTTAGTATAAAGTTTGTTACTGGCCGTTCATTGCCGACAATAATAAAAAATTTGACGATGTCGATAATTTAATATAAGATAATGAATATGGATTATACATTTTATTTTTTAGTATTTATAATTTATTAAGATGTGTAGACGTGTGATGACTAGTTAGTGACCGAGCCAATCGAGATAACCTTTTTGTCTATGTACACTATTAGAATCATCTTTTTTTTCCTTATGGTATCGCCTTTTAGGGGTGAACCGTTTGCACAATACTCACCCCACTAATTAGTATAACATAAACTCATTTTTTTTTGCTTATAACTTGACTACTTATTAAATTAAAATAATTATAACTGAGCCTGTCCTACATTTTAATCGTGAAGACGCTTCTGTAATAGTACACAAATACAATGAATGATTAAAGAAAACTAATCATTTTACTGTATCCAAAACTTAGATTATTATCTTCAAGCCGTTCAAGGTGTATGATAATAATAGTATTTATTGTTGTGAATAAAATAGTATTAAATCTATTATGTAATATTTATAGTCTGCATGACGTCGTAAGGTCACCGTCTAACATAGGGTTGTTTTTCAATAAAAATGCGATGTTTAATAAGATTTAGAGTTATGATCACCTATTATAAATTTTACAGGTTTAAATGGTTTTAAAATTACGTTTTCATATCTACATATTATTACATAATATGCATGCATGTATGTATGGTGTTTAATGAAATGAACACTGTTCATAATCTCGACACATGATTAACCCATATTAGATAAAAATACTTGACTTTTTAGTTATACCTATATATTTTGCAACAACATAAAAATAAAATATTATTTTTAAAAATCAATATTAAAATTTTATTATTAAAATATAGATAGTAAAATTAGATGCATGAACATAATATGACACTCACATTGAATTCCGTGGACTATTTATCATAATGTGTCAGCCTCTGCACCCCAAATATCAAACATTATTTGTACCTATATGCAAGTGCACAACATAATAATAATACGACACTATGGCAGGCAGCATTTAACTAGGTAGGTTTATAAAAATCGTTATTTATTTTATATGAATTATAAATGTAAATTCATTGGCGTAGAAAATAGAAATCTTATCTGACGTATTCTCCGCATAAATATGAAATAAATATACATTGAGTATTTATTAAAGTTGCTAATAATCGTAACGGGTCCTGTTGTAAGCAGAAGGAAATTCTTGGTCGGTTTGTAGAATAGAATGAACCTAATAGGAGATACTGCTATATGATTGTATGAAATATATAATATAGCCAATATAGGATAGTGAAGCATCATAAATGGATGCTTACTCAAATTTTGATTTATTTATTTATTTTAATAAATATACAATTAATATAAAAATGATTATAACATTTTAACTTAGTAGAAAACAAATACAACTAATAATAATAATATGGTGTACATAAATAATAAATATAGGTATACTTAACTGTAAGATAATAAATGGATTATAATTTAACGAGGACGAGAAAATACGATTTGTTGAAACATAACTATCGCATCAATTGTATACAGTAAGCCATTAAATCCAAATCCTGATGAATATAGAATCAGTTCAAACTTGTTCATATCGTTATAAAATTTCAGTAAAAAAAATGAAGATACAATACATAATAGTACTTGTACGATTGAGCCAATGAGTACCTGCAGAGTATTATAATATACACATTAAACGTGTAACATACATAATTAATTAATTAATAATTCACAAAAAAAAGGTATTTTATAAAAATAATCATAAAAATGAACAACAATGTACATATTGCACGCGTATTATATGCAATGTATGTATTTTTATAATTATATAATTTTCAATTGTTTTAACAATTATAATATTTTTATAATAAATGAAAATAATTCATACCGGTTTAATTATAAGTAATCATAATTTAATTAATTTTTTTTTATTTTAATAGAATTAACGCTAAGCATCTTTTTACGATATATCATAATATATATAAGAATATGAATACAAAGGTTACAATATAATAAGAGTTGTTTAACTTAAGTCTAAATTTAATTAACTTGAGCCATAATAAAAATAAACATAAATCGTTGTAGGGGTGAAAAAAATAAAATGTGTGCCTCTGTATACTTAAAATATTAAAGTAAGTTTGCATTGTGTATTATTTTTGAAAGTGTAACATTCCTAGAAAAGTTAAATTTAAGGTTAGGGAATAAAAAGAACTCTGAAGCCAAATATTATTATCCATTAAGAATACGAATATTAACTAAGTAATTCAAAAAGTCTTGGGGCGTCGACCCTCGATGAAACTTCGAATGAAATTGATACCAACTTTATCATGCTTATAGCTATAGCTGAAAAGGAATTGAGATTTAGAGCTTGACTAATAGGCCTGTAATTATGTTTTGAGTGAGGGATATTGAGGCAAAAATCAGCGAAGCTCATAGAACAGTTTTGCAAACGATTAATCCGACGAATGTCAGCGGCAGTATATGGTGACTAGATAAAGGACCTATATTCAAGAACCAAATGGACTAAAGCATTAAAGGTAGTCAAAAGGCAATTGAGCGAACAGTTAATCGAGCGTGTCGCCAAATAAATCTCAAAACGCAAAAATTTCCTTTTTTTAATTTTGTGTTTATTTGTCTAATAATTATCTTATTATTTATCAACAATCCCATAACTCATAACCTAGTTACATTTTATAAGTACCTACAACTTTTATATTAGCACTTCGCTGTAAACTACATAAAAATAAGTATAATATAATATTTTACTCACCATTTTTTTAGGAATTTGGTCTTTAATCAATAATCCACATATGACAAGCGTAGTAAAAAACAGATTTACATAAATAGAAACTTGAATGAAAATCATTTTGGAAAACCAATGTGAGTCATGATTTTGTAATTGGAGCAACTTGATATAATCAGTAACATTTTTATTTTTGAATCCCATCATACAAATGGATATCGTAATTGGGATAAGCTGAAAATTAATCACAACATATAATTTCTTTGTTATATAAAAAAGTTTTGTAAATAATATTTTCCACAAATTATATTTTTAAATATTATAAATTTCAAGTAGTAAATTTCTAGGTTCAAAAGGACATTGCACTTGTGTCATGTGACATGTGAGTGAAACCCCCAGGGGATTTTGAATTTTATAAACAGGAGATAGATTCTTCTAGTATAATGTAATTTTTTTAGATAAATGCTTATTATATACTTATTACGTATTAATTAATAATTATTTTAATACTTTAGTTTGAATATTAATAAATTTATAGGTACATGTATATTTTTTTAATTTTGACGTCTAATGTAATATTTTTAGGTAATATTGGTACAGTGTCACGTAAAACTTTTATGTGGCAATCATTGTTCATAGGTATGTCATATTATGTACCTACGTTCTCTTATACGATGAATATGTATAAGTATATTAATTTAAAATTTTAATTCACCATTGGTCGAGATAGATAGTAGGTACCTACGTGTTATGTTTGTAACGTGTGAAGTATGTATAAATATTTATTATTGAAATAAACACTTTGTTTTAGTTATACTGCAAGTTACAACGGAATAATAAGAACATTATTATATATTTAAAAACCTATGATTTTAGATTTAAATATCTTAATTGTTTGTATTTTATATGCTAAGACTGTTTACTAATAAATTATTATTTCGGTAAATATATTAAATACACAATTAATAAATTAAATTCATCGATATAAATTGTTTGTATATTTATTTCCAGGAATATATTGTTTTTTATAGTTTGTTTAATTGTTGGAGGACAATATAATATTAAGCAGTGAGCTAATACATCTAATGTCTCAACATTCAAAATATTTATAGTAATAATAATAACATATTAATTAAAAATATTTAGACTTAAATATACTACACAGTGATGATTCACCAAGCATGCTTACCTCTATTTTTTTTTAATAATGCAGTTATTCAAAATCTAATTTTTTGAAATTTTAAATATACTTAAAATTATAGACCATGTTTTAAAATTGTTGAGATTTTTTGTACTACTTAAGTAGAGTACTAGGGTGATACAAACTTTTATTGTTAAAATTAATCCTCCCTTTTCTACTACAAATTATTTAGTGGATAATTTTTCTAAAAAATAAAAATATTGGCGTATATTATATAAAATAAAGTTCGAATAATTAGTTTTTGAGTTATTTAACTTTATGTAATAAGAATAATAAGTCCATAACGAGTTTGTTAAATATGAGGGCTATAGTAATTTGAATACCTAGTTTAGTAATTATTAATTTATCTATAAATATTTATATATATTTAGATAGTCCAAGTATAATAAATACTTTATCCGATATTACATTTATTTTATATTTTTCTAAAATCTTGATCAAATACTATATTATTATTCTAATAACTAAAAACTACTTTTTACTGTTCTAATTTTAAAATAGGTACCTACGTAAAAATTTTCAAAAAAAAAATGGTGATAAAAATATTTATAAAACAGTAATCCAAAACAATAGACTACCTACCTCACTGTGCTAATAGGTATTTAACACTGATAAAAATTAATTTTATTAATTATTTTTAAGTCCAAGTTAAGTCTGTATAAGTTATAATAGTTAACAAAAAATATATATGATTTTTATGAAGAAAAGTATTATTATTCCAACTCAGTTAAAAATACTTAATTATAGTAACTATTATTTTTTAATTACCATTTAGCTTTATCACACATAAATACATAACAATAATTATTAACTTAAATATTTATATAGGACCTATATATTTAATATTTATTTTCGCCTTCCGCTCCAAACACAGCATTGCAAATATGCGTTTTAGTAGGACCTTCTATAAGTATGTTGTTAGCTTTTGTATTAGAGAAAAAAAATATTATTAAACTTAACTTAAAGTTAATATAATATAATCTGCTTTTTATATTGGATTATTTACGATATTTCTATTTTTATGTAAGTTATGAGTATAACATATTATGTAAAATATTACAATTTAAAAATATTCATATCTCGTTGTAAAATTTTTAAACATCATAAAAATTCAATGTGCCAACATAAAAAAAGTTTTTAACTTTTATGTTGATAGAAAATCTATTCACTTCAATTAAAGCTAACAACATAGAATTAGTTTTAGAGAGAGAAAATGAAAAGTGTGTTGAATTAATCCTACTATTATTCTATCTTATTATAAACTAGCTCATAGTTGTAAAATGTTTAAATAATTACACGTAAATTTACTAAATTATTAAGTCAACGAATATTTGTTTTAATATTAAAAGGTAATTTGCCAAAGTTCTAATTTCAAAAGCATATGGAAAAAATACGCCAATGTATTTTTAATGTTTTTATATACATATTAACTTTTGTAGGATCTTATATTAAATTTTCAAGTTTTTTTATCCAGTAAATAATTTTTTATCGACATTTACAGAAAAAAAATTAAAAATTTCTTATGCTTATAAATAGCTCAAAAATAATCAAAATATCAAGTATCTACCACTATTAGCATTATTCGTTTTTGAGTTAAAAATTATTTATGTATGATATATTATAAACTTATAATCAATAACTATATACTAATATGAGTGTGTGTATAGGTAGACTATGATGATATTATCTGCAAGTGTATATCTGCAGATTGTAGTGATTTACAAAATATTTTGGAATCTATATCAAATATTAAATTATATTTAATAGTATAAATGTATAGTTATATATTCAAAATCTATTTCAATAACTATTTGAGGAGTAATAAATAATTAACATCGTGGTGCTGCTGTTACACTAAATATCTTTATTAAAATAATCTTGAAACAAAATTTCCCATTATATTAAAAGTGAAACTATGGGTGAATTTAATTCAATTATTGTTAGTCGAAAAAAAGAAGCTATTTTTATTTAACTATTCGATAAAAGAAATTACGCCGTAATTATATATAATTTCATGAATATAACCATATATCTATATTTATGGTTATACTACCCTTAATTATTTTCTTTATATACTGTGAAATGCACAATATTCCGATACCACGCAGAAGATCTAATATCTACTAAGTAATTATTTTAACATTTAATAAAATAGTTTTGATCAAAATTCGTCAATATTAAAATGTATTAGGTATTTAAATATTCATAGACATAGTATATAATATGGTTTATGTGTGAAAACTACACATCAGAAACCAGAGTATATTTAAGTATTGTAACACGACTGGCACGTCTTTTTTTTAACGATATACCTATAAAAATCCTATATATTGTATAACTCTATTACAATTCTTTTTATTTTAAAATAATCGAAACTTCAATGACTCATTTATAATTAAGTATGTATACATCATAATATTTAGATAACATTGAATCAAAAAGTGTTATTATTCTTAGTTCTTACGATAACACACCTCTTATGGTGAAGTAGGATAACGAAATAAACTGTTATAATAAATTTACGAATAAATCAAAAGAAATATAAGTATTATTTTGTTTTAATTTTTGTATATTGAAACTAAAAATTTACAAACAAAATTATTTTTTATAAATATTCGAGGAAGTTTAAATTTGTACAATATTACTTATTTAAATGATATTAACAATGTTAATTATTTTGTTTGAACTTGAAACTTTTACGAGTATATTATATTATAATGAATTTTAATAAACGCAATGATATTTTTGATTTATTTTATGATATTATTATAAGATCTATTTATATTATGAATATACTTTTACTATTTTATGGTGTTTACATAAACATTAAACATGTTATTAAATTTTAAATTATATAAGTTAACATAATTTGATAAAATTATAATAATTATTTTATTTTATTTTAAATATAAAATACTACTACTAATAATAATAAACGTAATATTTTTGCCAAAATATATATTAATTTACCGTACCTAATACTAAGAGTAAAATAAATGACTTTAATAGCTTGCACATCAAAAACTATAGCATGAAATATACTTAGTAATTTAGAATGATACATGACGAATTGTCTCCGCTCAGAATCTTTTTTTCGTATACAATGATATATCGTTGAATTCAAATTTAGCATTAAACCCAAAACAATGACCCACTCGACACTTATCTAATGTACAGTAAAGTGGTATACACTTGCCTACCTTTTTTTTGTTTAAACTTTAAATTTATAAGTATTTTTTATTTCACCGCAATAACACGTTAAGACATATATGACATGAGACTGGTGTTGTTACAGTAAATAACCACAATAATTATAACAATAACAATAATATTATAAGTAAACCATTATAATACTGTATGATATTAATACATTATATTATTGACTATTGTAGTATTCAAAATATTTTGTCACCTATGTATTGTACTTGTTGTCGCTATGTTGCACGCGCGAGTGATCAGAATTTGTGGTTTAACGCAAACGTTTAGAAGGACTAATATAGTATTGCAATATTATATGTCAATCATAATATATTAATGTCTGTCAAATATTGGGCTGTAACATGATTCCGATTTTTTTTTTAGGAATCAAATAGATTTTAATAATCATTTATATTCACAATTTCGCTTGAATTAAAATGCAATGTTGTCATAACCTTCGCTAGTTCTTGTTATTACAAAAAATGTAGATAATATGTTTATTAAACTATGATTAATAAAAAACAAAAACTCCAATGAACGTTAAATTATTGATGCATGATGTATTTAAGTGACCATATCGTCGCGACGACGCCTTAGTTAAAAACAGCTATTATTTATTACTATAAATCATATTTTTTTTTTATACAGAAAACTTAAATTTTGAATGCACTAGCTATATATAATCAAAATTTAATCATATTTTAGTTTTTGAGTAAATAACATTACAGCAAACAATATCGCGTAGATACCTTATGTTTGAGCTGTTACAATTTTGAACTGAGTTGTCGATATCATTATAAAATAGAGTATATGTAATATGTTATATAAAATGAAAATTAATAAAGATTAAAGTTATTATTAGTCACTAGATGATGATCCTGCACAACATTGCCCGTGAATTTACCCTATCTTAAATTCCGTTAAATATTAACCTCACAGATATTTAACATAGTTATATAAGATTGTTTTAACAAAACATAAGATAAAGGTGTACAATTATATCCAATCATTATACTTAACTATTTTTAGCTGGTGTATTACGTTAAATATCTATAAAAAATAAAAATTACTATAAAATAGGAGCCTTTCCCCGATAAACGAACAGATAGTTAAATGTATCAGAAGTCTGAATGTGTTTCGTGGCTTCATGCAATATTACATTTAATTTGTACGTTTATAAATCATATCATATATTATATAATTTGAATATCTATACTGTTCATTAGTCGTACGCAAGATAAATGAAAAAAAAAATAATAATAATAATAAGATCGTTTTTTAATTTCAAGAGAGACAATTTTTCAAAGCTGTGCTATAAGCCTTTAATTCTATAGCTATCTTATTTCTGTAACCAGTGGCGGCTACCAAATAAACATTTATACTATATAGGTATGTATATGTGTGTGAACAAAAAAATATTAAATATCCATTGATTGACAAAAAAAAATTTGCCCATCCCTAAAATTCAAATTTTTTTAAAATCTCTTCTTATTGTACATTTAGAGGAACCACTATTCCAAATTTCAAGTTCATATGCAATTTGTCATTTTTAAGAAATAGAGATAAATAAATGGATTTAAATTTTATTTATATGGATTTATTATAAATCACAAATATAAACTATACAACTATATTAAAATAAGCACGATACAATTTTTATTACCTATACTGTAAGTCTGTAACACCTATATACAGTTCAATACGTCGTATTTTTTATGATTTTTCATATTATTTTTAAAAATACTAGAAGCTTTTGACTCCGTATATCTCAAAAGAACTAAATAGAAACCATTTTTATTAGAAACCACCCTCAAGATTGATGATTGAATAAATTTTTCTAGAAAAAAAATGTGTTCTTGCACAAAAAAAACACATCATTGTAAAAATAATATATTCATTATTCCGATCAGAGTTTAAAATTTCATAAAAATATTAAAAAACTAAAAATAGAAAAAATTTAAATTTAAGCGGTCTTTTAAGTGATAATTAATAGAGTTTATAATATAGTAAATAATATTAGGTATAATAACGATTAATTTCAAATGCATTTCGTTGTCAAATGTTATTATTGAACGATCTAAAGCAATGCGTGTTCTTACCATTTCGGCGATCCTTAACAGCATTAACATGTTGGCCAAAGGATGATGGACGACGCAATATAGGTAAGTATGTATATTAAATATTAATGGAATACGACGCCGTTTTGATATACGACCATATGGATGGAACTCCGTTATATTATGAGTTTATCGAATGTTCCCGGGCTGTCAGATCGAATTATCGAACCACGTTGATCTGTCAAAAGAGCAAAAACATCATAAACGCGGCGGCGACGACAATGACGATAATATCGATACCTACACAAAGATCTACATCGATCGTCACATATGATATATTACCTAATGTGCTAATATATACGTAATAACTAATAAGTATTATGAGTATAACCCACCCACCTTACAGCCTGCAATCGTATATTTATCGCTACGTCAATAACACTTGAAACATCGTCATTTGACTGCAGCAGTAAGTGTACAATCGATTTCGGTGAAGCGCGCACGCGTTCATATTCGTATTGGTGAGCAGCATGCTCCTATACATATTATACTATACACGATGCCGATGCGCAGGATTTGCGATATTGCAACGTAAACATCGATGTGCGCTCCGATTTTGTTCTTTGTTTAAGATTTTTTTTTTTTTGAGGTCAACCGTTATAATATTATATTGGTGTAATAATGCAGCACTTGAAAATAGTGTATAGTTCGGGCACCGCATTCACCACACGACGTGTTGACCTTGTTCTGCAAACGATTGAGTGTGTGGGGGGAGATAACGCGTGTTAAAGCATAATATGATAATAATGATGATATACGTTACTATAGGACTAGATGGCGTAACTATCGTCGTTAAGCAAAATACTTGTTCTAATATTATGGTCTATAGTCTATACACAGCATAATTATTTGTGATTTTCGATTGCCGAAATAAATAATATTCTATTTTATAAGATCTCCCCGGACGGTAATACACAAAAAAATTGAAAGCTGTAAATTATTATATTTTATATAGCCTCATAATGCGCCCCTGCTATAAAGATCAACTCCATCCCACAGCTAGATCCGTTTTAAGATAAGGTTTAGATATTCGTACTTCGGGGTCCTTGAATATTAAAAATTCAAATTATATTTTCAACAAAATTTATACTTGGAATGTAAAATATCCTAGAATTACATAAACCCATTAAAATGTTTTAACATTTTATTTCATATAAAAGTAGTTTACTTCTCTTTAATACGTGATCTTGTATTTCATTTGGTATAATTATTTGGTTTCACAGAATAAGAAATTAGTCGGTGCAAATTTTTTTTTTTTGATATTTAAATACAATTTTCTGCACAGTTAGGTTATGATAGGGTAAGTTATGCGATTTTATGCTCGATTACAGAATATACGTTAACTAAGGTATAATAAAAAAACATTAATATTTTAATACAATATATTATTGCCATACTAGAATAAAATCATTAAAAAAAAAATTTAAAAATATATTTACATAGTGTAAAAAAAAAATCAATAAAAAAATTAGTCACACTTATTCTCTCCCTTGACTATTACTTTAAATAGAAAATAGTTAAAACATCAATATTAAATTTTATAATATATTTAATATATACTTATTGTCATAATTGTCATTATTATATTATTATTTTTCATTTATTTTATAATTATGTAAATTAAAATATCAAAAAAATTATAATTATTAATAAAAACATTGACACACCGATGCATTGATAAAATAAATTCACATGTAACTATAAGTTATGATGTTATGAAGTTATATTTTGTTGTATAGATAACGTGTTTCAAAGACTCTACATCAAAAATATAAATTGTTTATTAAATATTAATTATAAGATAATAATATAATATAACATATTATCATTATAATATTTTGAACATAACCGAATAAGTATTTATTTTATAAGAAATTGTTGAATTGTTATGTATTATTTGTTGAAAAAATGTTTGTGCAGATAAATTCAACGTACCTGCATATTATTTTAATACTCTTTTCAACGTACATAATGACTTTAATTAAGTTGCTACACGGAGAAACATGTTTAAAAAGTTAATGTTTCACATTACTACACAGCTTTGTTTAAAATCACGAAAAACTCTAATATATCCCGAACTAATGAACTCTGTTAAAGTAAGCAGACAACATACATGTAGTCAATATATATATATTATATAATAATTTAATTCGGGGTGAACGACGCTTCAGATACGTTCTTTCATCTTTATCTTTTACTTCCCTGTATGACATTCAACTCATCAAAACTAACAATATGATCGTATTTGTTGCAGTTATTTGGTTTCCAATAAAAAACGTATAGGTACTTATCTAGGTATTTGAAATTGTTAAATAGGTATAGGTTAAATATATATGTATATAATATATTAATATATGATTTTAATACTTCAGTATCTATGTATATTTACATTTTTGTCTAGTGTATAAAATAAGATAAATTTGATCGCGTGAACTATATGATTACATACATTATGACTATTATGATATATTGCATATTTACATAATATGTTCGTTCTTATTTTAATATTATAAAACATACGTGCAATTGAAATAAAATTAAATAATTCACTTTTAATGTGTAGACATATTTTGAAGGATATACGTGGCGTGTAAGTTAGGTTACAACGTATACCAATTTATTAGTTTACTAAATTAGTGTATACCTTGTAAAAAGGTACTCGTACCTTTGCATACCTACATTATTATAAAAGTAATTAAATACTTAAATATATATATGAAATACATTGTCCATATCTATAAAATAGATAATTAGCAAATATTATTTTATTGTTCAATAAGTTAATAATTTAAAATTTTGTTAAATTGATTTTTATTGATATTTTGTTACAGGGAATAATAATGAAATAAAATACAGAAATATAGAATAACGCTTATAGTGTTGTAATTTGGTACAATATTGAAAGCATGATATAAAAATTCAACCGAAGCGATAAAAGTTGTTTATATTCTTTTAGTGTTCGATTATACTGAATGTGAATATAAAAGACGAATAAGTAGTTTTGCGATGCATACACCCTGAAAAAACTGCAAAAATATCACTAGCCCATAACTCTGCAGACCTGGCACAAAATTATCATAATTAAATATAAATATACTAATATTGCAACGAATTATCGCTAAACAATAATAGATATTGTACACCATAAATACACTATGTGTTTACTATAATAAATAAGATTTTTGATCAAAATAAGATGCGTATTGATATTTTCAAGTTAAATACAAAATGATTTATTCATCGCATTCAAAATATGATTCTGAAAGTAGTTAAACGATTATTTAATATATGCATTTGGGTAATTTATACATAAGCAGGGTTTCAGAATTTACATTTAATTCGAAGATTTATTTTTAAAGATTTTTACTTGAATTGTATACATAGAACGAGTTTCAATAAAAGAGCGCGAATATCTGATCACGTCCTTTGATTTTAATAATATGTACACAGATTTTCTGAACTTTTAAAAGAATAAAAAATATATATAAATCTACTGCTAAACATTTTAGAACCAACTCCATTATTATTACTTTATCCTTTATCCATGCATTTTTAATCCGATAAAGTTCAAAGAACATATAGTTGAACTTCCAACATAACTATATGGTTTTATTTTTATGTTAATAGTTAAATAAATATTAATAATATTATGTCTTTTGATATTACTTTTTGTAATGCATCTCGTAAATCTATGTGAACTGATTTATTAAACAATCAACAAAAAAATGTTGAATGCTTTGGCCACTAATTTAAATCAAATCTACTGATTATATATTAAAAATGTATGATGCAATATTAGCTCTATAAATATATTTAAGCTAAAATTGAAATAAAAGTTTAAGATAATATTAAAAGTGTATAAATACATTGACGACAAGAAAATGGACTTTAATTCAAAACAATTACGATAAAATTCTTAATAGAATATAAAAATACAATAAAATAGAAAAAAACCCAATTTAATTTTGTAAAATCTTTATCGAATTATTTTAAAACAATAGATGATATTTACAAATAATTAATAATATTATATAACTATATTTTAAACTGACAATATAATAATATGTCCTTGATTTGATTATAATATTCGTTTTAAAAAAAATCATATCTATTAAAATCATAATTCATTTATATCAATAATAATTACGTAACAATGTCACAATTTTTGAGTCCTTTAATATAGTATATATGTATATATTAATTTTTTTTTTAGTATTTATATGACACATGCTAATTATTTTACAATGAGGTATTTAAACATTTTTTTAAATAATTATTTTTATTTAAAAAATGTTTAGTGCGTTATTGATTTAAAGATATTATGTTGCAATTTTATGATACTTCAATTAATTAATTTTTTATTTTATAGTTCCAGAACATATTCTTTATCTTAGTTAAAAAAAAAATTAAACATACATATGAAATATACATATGAAATATACGGCGGTATAGATAGGCAATTTAGCTACACAGCTGTTATTTGTTTATTTTATTGAATTAATTTGAATACAGGAAATTAAATTTCAAAATGTTTCGAATGTAAAAATGTAAGCTTAAAATGTGAGTATATTATGTATTTTAGATATTTTCAAGCTACAGTAAGAAAAACTTATGAGGAGTTATTTCATTGAACAAATTGCATTTATTATATAATTATTATAATAATATATATTTATACCATATTATACTCGTGTATTTATATTATTATTGTTATTAACTTTTGAATTAATAACACCTTACTGTAAAACAATTCATAGTATAAATAAATAATAACGTAAAAGTTTATCTACATATTTTAAAATGTCATTGCGAATATATAGGAAAATTCATATAATATGCGTAAACGTTTAAGGTGCCCTCGAATATTGTTTGTAAATTGTAGTAAAATAATATTAATATCGTCAAATAATTTATAATGATATTATTTATCAATAAAATGTGTAATTTCGTCCAAATTTGAACTTAAAATATCTTTAAGAAATAATTTAACAAATAAAATACATACATTATTGTAAATTCAGTACATTCGTCGCTCCATTAAAAATCTAAAACAATAAAAAAGAACAAAATATCAAGTATCAATAAATAACTCAAAATAGTCAAAATATTTTTCATATAATATAAATATCTTGAAAATTCTACTGCAAATATTGATCGTTATTCATTTTTTGAATATAGTGTTGCATAAATATTTTCATATTTTTTTTCAGTTATCCCCTATTATTTTGAAATTTACTTTTCTCTTCGGTACTGTGACCTGATTTATAATGGTGAAATTTATTGCAGCGAACAGTTTCCTAACTTGTTCTGTGTAATACTAAACCTGAAAATGTATCTACCATTTTGTAGCGACTTGCAACTTTATTTATTCATCTAAAAGTTTAAAAAGATTACTATTAAGGTGAAAGTATAGTTCACAGTATAACACATAAATATATATAAAACAATAGTTATAACTGTAAGTACGATATACTGGAGACTGCAGAGAAATATACAGATTACTCACAAATATTTAACAACTTGTGAGAAGTTTCCAACGAATAGTTGTAAAGAGTATTACATCAAACCACTAAGGGTAGTATAAAAACTATTTCTGCTAGTATAACTATATAAGTGTATTGCATAATGTTACGTGAACTCAAAAAATAATAACAATTTTCGTCAGATGGTTTAAAAATAGAAATATCGTCGGTGTGTATAAAATAAAAATAATATAACTCTATAGCTAACATTTTGATAAAAATGACAATTATTTTAATAATTAATTAATTTTTTTTTTTGTTTAATATTATGTCAACTCTATTTAATATATTATAGCAACAATTTTAAAATGCGATCGCAGGTTTAAAATAATTACTATTTATAATATTAATTAGCGTTTAATATGCATTTTTTTTTTACACACAATTATATTTTAAACATGATGAGTGAGTAATAATATTGTTATGTTGTGTCTTAATATTACACCATTGAGGTGCACACTAAAGGTCATTGCTCTATTAACTTTTCTCGACAATGGAAAATGTCATGTTCTTGACATTTAAAATTATTATTCCCGTGTTATACAATGAAGGGTTGGATTTTTTTTAGTTTTTGTGGAACAATATTAATTTAACTGTTATAATAAATGTGACCACTGGCAATGATACATACTGCAATATTATTTAATATTTGCTTTTAATATTTTTTATAAATTAATTTTAATTTTTTACTTATGTAAACAATTTACTATCCATATAAAACTAGTAATAAAGCAAAATTGATGACGTAAAATATGACAGGAAAAAACTTAAAAAAGTGATAGATGAAGCCACACATCGATGACATTTTTGTTATGTATGTTAATGTATTATTATTGTAGTTATTAATATCATAATTATTAATTATATCACCGAAATCCATTTAAGATAATGTAAATACTGTACAGGTACAATAATAAAGTATTATAATGAAGTCACTCTGATAATAAAAGTACAGAGAAAGAGAAATAATAATAGACTATAGGATATACTATGTTACATTATTATTTCTTTATGATTTACATGTAATACAATAGTTAGGAAGGGTTAATTAATGAAGTAAAATTGGACAACATTTTGAAAGTAATATTTCATTCTTAGAATAATTAATTTTTTTGATATTGTTAGTCATAAGAAATAGAGTCAAACTGTACACGGTGGACTAATCAGGAGTCAAAAGTTGAAAAGAAACACTGTGTGTTTTTTATTAAGCTTATAATATTTTGAATGATTATTTTTTAGAACTTGGGAGAAGATTTGTAGTTCAGACATCCGTTAAAGTTGTATAGTTGAATGTGTGATCACATGAAGCTCACATAAGGTGAACTTTGCTAAAATGTCGTGTCTAAAATTAAATTTTAAATATTTTCAACTTTAAAGAATTTGTATAAATATATTTTTTAAGTCAACGTAAAATAATTTAATATATGCAGAAATTACAACGATAAAAAATACAAATAAACTATATCACGATATATTTTTTAATAAAACTGGAGACTTAAGGACTATAGTGGTGTTCCACAATTCATAAACCATATGAACATTTTTTTGAAGAAAACTTTACTGACAACAAATAATTTTCAATTCTGTATAATACTATATGCATTCTATATCTACACCATTGAAATTCAAGCTATCGTTAATATTGAAAATTGTACTTAAGATAATTAAATAAATCAATTTTTTACCTATATTATATTATATACATTTAAGAGTAAACTTGCAATGTTTTAATAAGTAAAAAAAATTTGAATTATTTTTAATGCATAAGCGTCACGTTGTATTACTAAAATAATCCATTATTGATTAGTAGAATTACTAAATAGTATACTAAAAGTAGATTCTAAATCCATTAAAAAAAAACTGTAGAATAATTATATTTATATATGTTGTTGAAACATAATGTATATTTTTATTATAATTTTAACAATTTTCTTTAAAAAAAATACTTGTACTTTATACTTAATTTAACCATCTCTTAAGTAAAATTCTTAACATGCCGCTGCAATAGGCCCTAATATAAGTCAAGTTTTTATTGTTTTTATTTTAGTTTTATTATATAATATTATAAAAAGTAAGTATAATATGGTTATCTTAAAATATTAAAGTAAGCTAAATCTGTGGTTATTCTGCATATTTGCAAACTGTACAGTTTTACGTTATTATCGATAAACCAACAAAAGGTCTTAAAAGCTCTGGGTCCCCTTCGCAAAGCTGACTCATCCGATTCGTTACACTAGCTCGGGTCTTCTTGGCGCCACATTTATCAATGAGTCGACATATTATGTACCGTACAACGACAATATAGCTGGGTGTTAAAGGCTAGGCTATTATCGTATTTTCATTTTCAGTAGTTTAATAAAAATTAAAGCTGTAAACATCGAGAAAAATTCCCGAACCATTATTATAAATCATAATACTGTTTTAATTTATATCATTGACGGTATTTTGTATAAATTCGCGATGTTCACAAAACGAATGGTATAGTATTAGCAAATCACAACGATATCGAAGCACTATTGGTTTTTGTAAAACACTTAGAGTAATTAACTGTATGTATATAAAACATATTTAGATATTTATAACTACCAAATTATTATATTATGTACCTATGCACTACAGCGCCAAAGTAAAAGAACGCACACGCGACTATCAACTACTATTTAAAGTTTACAGGTAACGTGTATGAATGAGTCCTAAAAGTTTATTAATAAGTTCCATGTCATACGCTTTCTAGAGCAACTTTGAACTATATCGGAGTTACATTAAACTTTAAAAATAATCTAATATACTTTATTATTCGGTAAAATACATCGATATTCAATTTAAACGTTATCATCAATATTTTCTCTGTACATAAATGTCTTCAACAACAATTCCAAAAAAATGCGCTCAGTCAAAATAGTACATAAGAATAATATTAATGCAATTTATATGAACATGATTTCTGTTTATTGAGTCATTATAATATATTTATGTCTAACCTGTTGTAAAATCAAACGGGATATATAATAAAGTATATAACTTAATCAATAAATAATTATATAACTATGTATATAAATAATATTGTGTTTGTCGTGACTGATGACTCAAAGCTTAAATACGATCAATACCGACCAAATTAGCATATTTACATAGCTCTTTCTTATATATGAATTACTAAGCCATGTACTACACCTACCTACTGGTTCTGCGAAGTTCACGATCTACAGAGTGAATCGTCTATCATGCTTACATTCCGTTTATTTTTTTATAGTTAATTTATCCAAATTCTGATTTTTGTAACTTTTAAAGACAATATTTTCAAATACTTGTACATTTCTATACCACATTTAAGAAGAGACACGGGCAGCACAAATATTTTTTCAAATGAGACCCCCTTCTCATATTGTAAATTTAGTTAAGTAAATATATGATTTTTTTAAAATTTTAATGTATTTAAATTGAAATTCAGATCAATAGTTTATATGAATTTACATTTTTTGTGTTTTACTATATGGAAAATAACCATTTACAACCTTTTAAAAATAGTTGTTTTCATTTTAAAAAGAATTTTATATTGCTCTTTAGTCCTTTAGAAGACGTCGTACTCGCGTATAATATTATTATTCAACTATATTAGATGTATGAAATATATAGAGTAGTTTACATATTTTTTTCAATATATTGAATAATAACTACCTACTTATAAATGTCAACCATTGTTTAATTATTTATTTATCCAATATTGGTCAATACATAAATACATAATACATATATTGGCATATGCAAAATTCATATATACGTAATATACAAAATATAGTTGTATTAAGGTAGTTGTAATTTAAAATATCGATTTTGTACACTGTAATTTGTTTTACATTGAGCACATGCACAATTAATTATTGCATTCTTGTCGTTATTGTTGGTTGAAATCAGGAAAAGGGCTTTGAAGGCTTAACCTCTAAAAATGAACAAAAAAAAATTAATTTTTGTATATTTTTCTTTACAAATATAAAATCCATAATTTCCATAAAAAAAAGTGCTATGTAGAATATTTTGACAAAAATAATTCATCATTTATTTCCATATGAATTACTTGCGTGTTATGCAAATGGCAATACTAATTTTTAGAATAATCAGAGTGATTTTCTGAATGTGATTCAATATACAGCTATACAGGAAGAATCATAAGGTTTCATGAAAAAAAAATTCCGATCTAACACAAATAAATAATATTTTACTTTTATTGACAAATATAACTATGCTTATCATTTCTCGATATTTTTAAAAATTCTGTAAGTAATATTTATAAGGAACATTGTATCAAATTAACAAGTCTTAATAATGCGAAATTCCAAAATAAATTAAAAAAATTGTAGATATATACTTAAAATTGATCTAAAATCTATAAAAAAAATAAATAATGGTAGAAAGTTTGAAGTCTATCATATATCATCATATTTTAGTTTATAACATATTCACTAATATTGTTTGATAGAAATTTTTATTTTTTATTTCAATAATCAATTTTGTTAAGATTTGATTTTCAAATGCTCATACAAATTTAATTTGTCTTGTTTATTCTTAACTTATATTTACCTATTTCAATAAAATCAATTTATGAAAGTCCTTGTATTAAATATTATAAAACTTTAGATATTTAGATTAAAAAAATTATAATTTTTTTAAAGATTAAAAGCCAAAATCGTTCGTTATTTTCAAACATATACCAATAAAATTAAAAAACTAAAGAATTTCGCATTATACGAGTATTTCTATACATTTTCAAGTTAAGAAAAATTGTTTTATTGTATTTAAGTATAGTGATTTAGGTTGTTATGGCTCCTACTCTATCACAATAATAACTGTATCCGATTTACGCCTATGATCGTTATGTTATTGACATTATGGTTCCAGATAAATACGTTTGATGTTTTTATATCTACATCAAATAGTCCACATGCCAAAAATTTAAATCCCACAAAATTTTATTTACCTTAAACAGCTAAATTCTTCAAAAATCCTTAAGGCGAGATCGAACTACTATTATTTTGTACAATGCAAAAGCACCGAAAATTAATGACGTGTTTCATATTATAATACAATACCTTGCAGCTCGTATAAAGTCGTTTATTTACATTTAATTAACAGATAAGTTATTGATTATTTAATACATAAATAGCATTAAAACCAATACACAACGGTAAAGTGTTTAATACAATGAATGATATTCGGTAATGATATGAGTGTTAATCTTGAGGTATATTTCCAATGTTTTCGTATTTTCTATTTACGATTAATTCAGCAGAAAGTAAAAACATTCAAGTAAAGTGTACAATTTCACAAATAAATTATATGATTCGTACACATTAAGTAATCGCGTAGGTGGTATACTTCAGACTGATGCAGGGGTTATACAATATATAAAGATTTAATAACACAGTAGTTAAGTATTTTTTCAAATACCTAATATATTTAAATTCAACTGTTGCCAAATGACTTTAAAAACATGTACTATATAATATATTATGTCTTACATAATATTCCTGTCGGCTGTCACTATAATATATTAAGTATTACAAAATATATATTTATAAAAGACATAACTGAAACTTGTATACTTATTATTGTTCACGATATTCGTCGATATTATTATTTTATATTTTCTCAGCGGTACGTTATCCAACAACGGCTATACACATGACATAAATCTATGTATGTATAAGTATTTCTGTATATTCGTACTTATATATGGTGCAGTGGCGGCAGAATTCATCAATATCGCGTTAGCGATATAAGAGCAATTTCATACTCATAGGAATTTCGACCAAGTGCCTATAGGTACCTTTGCAGTACTTATATATAATATATATTAAAATGACGACATTATGCCAGTAATATTTCAAAGATACGTATATATTTTATCATCATCGTCGGTGTACCTAATATATATATACGATTTAATAAACGGAACGCGCGCATATTAATATAATCTTGGTTTTTTTCTTTTTATAGAATTTTTGGCATTTCTTCTAACCGTGCAGCATTTGCGACCTAACCGCGGGAGGGTAAATTGATTTTCAATCGTGCCAGAAATATTCATTTCTCCTTCATTCACTACGCACATCCCAAAACCGAATTTATACATATATATTTACTTCATTGGGCAAGTGCGTCGGTCGTACAACAGACATCCCTCCGGCAAACCTTTTCATATTTGTATCTCCACTCGCTTTTACATCAGCGGTGGACAGGCAGAGGTGTGCTCACCGTATATGACGAAAGCGGCTACCACTCGTTGAAGGGGGATGAGGGTATGAGAAATAAAAAGTAATGCGATCTAGGTTATGTTTCCCCTTACAACCCCTTACTACTCACTCACCCCCGCGAGGGGCGTGCGCCCGCTTGTCGATCGGTGTGGCGACGTACAGGCGCCACAGATGCCTAGCGGTGGCGTCGCGTTGACCGTTGTGGGGTAGGCGTGGCCAGCAGCTTCGGCGCGACGGCGGCAGTTTATCGAACGCGCACGCGGCGCAACTGGTCGGGAGCCCTCACTGACGCCGCCGCCGCCGCCACTGACGCCGCGAAGTACGTCGGCTCAATGTCCCGGCACCACCACGTAGTCGCACCACCGTAGTCATATGGCTACACGACGACGACCACGGTGGCCACCGGCTGCCGCGATAACCATCGCCGCCGTTGTCATTGCGGTTGCACCACATCTGGCCGCCGCCCAAAATGCCGTCAAAGACAAATCAGGTAAGGTCGACAGTATTAATGAGCTATCATCGATGACACGAGTAATACATTTTTTTTTCGTTCAATAAATAATATATTATGTTCATTGTTCAACAAAATTTTTTTAATTTTCTGAAGGTTTTAACTCGTATAACATTTTTTTCATGGCCAATGCCGCGTAAAGTTATAAATTATAAACAATTTTTTACGGGCAAAACAACGTTTGCCGCATCAACTGTTTATGATAAATTAATAAATTATTATGTTAATCATTAAAAGGAAATGTATTATAAATAGTATATTATTATAATATATATTGGTATACCTGTACAAATACAATAGCGACACTTATTATTCTGTCTTATATACATATATACTATACGATAATATGGCGACGGAGAATTAAATAATATAGTACCTATATAGGAGAGGACAAAAAAGATACCTATTATATAAATATATAGAATTTTCGACTGATCGTCGTTTCTTTTTTCCGGCATAGAGAGCCGTCATCGGCAAGTCATCATCAGTGATGGATAAATTTCGTCGCGTACAACACTTCCCATCCGTAGGCCACGGCGTTCGCCCCGGTGCACAATCCGCTGATGATCCGCAGTCCCCATAGCTCCTCATACCCGAACACGTCTTTAATGATAAAGAATGCCGATATTAGGTGCAGTATCACAGCCAGACCCGAAGAGTATAGGGCCTAGAAATAAAGAAACTCGATGTAGTAACAACAAAAACAATTTCAGTGTAATATAATAACAACTATTATAAAACGACGTCCGAGCACGTGCGCATTTGGGCGGAGGGGCCGTGAAAATTAAACTAAAAATGTAAACGGACAGTTGATTATCGGAATGACGTGACTCAAATACGTATTTAAGAATATTTAATTATGAGTGTGGAGGGAAGTACCGGAGAGAGATATATTTAATTTTCACAAAGCAACGGACTTTCGTTCCGAACACTTCCTGATTTCATATAATCATATATATATAACATACAATTTGTATATATGCCAACAAACACATGCAAGTCTTTAACAATAACATATTATGTAAATTTTTTAGTGAAGGGGTTTAACTCTAGCTGATACTCACTGCCTCTTAATAAATACGTCATTAACTAGACTATAGGTATACATTTTATATAAACACGTTTCGGGATATAAGTTCTGTTTAATTTCGATTTGTTCAAGTACTAACTGTATACCCACACATAATTTTATTAAATATCGAACATACCGCAGAGGCCCGCGGTGTGTTTTGCGAAACATACAACAATCAGCCGGGTGATATTGATCGTCGTGCTAGCTATAGTATGTGTGTGTGTGTGTGTGTGGGTCGAGCGCGTGTTATTATTATATTTCGCATCCAATTTTCTGTCACGCCGGCAAAATATAATAATAACATACGAAATTATAACGGACCTCTTTCCTCTACTTTGGTTGTTCAACACGCGAGTTTTTCCCTCAGCAGCATATGACAATGAATTTTTACACCCAATATAGCTGGCTCATTAATTTTCCCTGCACACAGACGCGTATAATTTATGTGTGTATGTGCGTGTTTATAATAAATAAATACATATATATATATATATTGTCAATAGCCATATAGGGTCATATTAACCCTTCGTTATGTGTTCGACATCCCTTTTCCTGCGTGTGCGTGTGCGTTGACTACAGTGGCGGCAAGTAACGTCGCCGAATTAGCCGGATTATTATATTATTAAAGCGGGCGCCTTCAAACAATTTAACGTGTGAAATTTTTATAACTTACGGCGTGTTTATTCATAGAATTTCGTTACATATAGAAAACAAATGCATTCATAACTACTATACTTAGTTTGAGAAACTTACGCCTATTAAAATATTACGATACATTATATTTTATTATTGTTTTGTCAAAATATATTAGCTTTGATTTTAAATACTATAGTATGATATGTTATACTTATAATATGAAATATTGGTTATAACTATCAATCAACAATTCGGTAAAAGATATAAAAATTGCGATGCATAGGTAGAAAACAATAAAAGTATTTTTAGAAATACATAAAAAATCTATATACCTACGCCCTACGACTTAAAATAAAATAATTTAATATGTAAAAATCATGAGAGGTAGATAAATTCTATAATCTATACATACTAATTTAATGGAGCAATGAACTCGGGGGTCATACATTTTTTTTAAACCAAAAGGGACGAAATTATGAAAATAAATAATTATAATCTGATAAGATTTAACATTGAAAATAAATCCTACGGTCAAATAGAGTCGTTAATAATAACAATAATAGGTACCTTAAGTTTTTTTTTTTAATATAAAACATACGTAACATTAAAACTATAATCTTATATGATGAATTATTTTTTATGTCTAATATTATAAGTTTTTTGCCCTTTGAGCTATTGCAATTAATAAATAACTATGCTAGAATTTCACTTTTTTCAAAAATGGAAAAGGAAATCTAATTATTGGTAAACTCGCAAAATGAATAACTATTTCGCATAATAGTTTATATATTTTAGTTAAAAATTCCGTAAATGGACATCAATATCAGTTAACAACCCAATAAAGAAATGTTTAGTATTACATTTATTCGTATGTGTATGATTATTATGACCTATAATACGTCATGTTACATCGTATTTTATTTATGGAGTGTAGTGGATGAACTTGTCTGACTTAACACATATGCAGCTTTTAAATGTCCATATGTCATATAAAATATTATTGAGGTCAATTGGAAATTTCTTTCCTAATATTCAAATAACCACAATTTATTTTCCGATAAATAAGTACTCGATAATTATAATATTGTGATAAATAAGTAATAAAATAAATTATTTACTTTATAGGCGTTGTTAAATTCTATACAACCTCCCTCACATTGATTCAACAATAAATACAATCGTTACCTATTATTTTGTTTTATTTTTTATAATTAATTTTTTATGTTATATACATTTATAATAAACTTTTTTTACTACAAATGTCATGATGTCAACTCAAGAAATACTGAAATTCAATATAGTTTTGGCGATAAAAATTGCTCATTAATCAAATATGTTTTTATTAAAAAAAAAGACCTTCGACGAAACAAAATATAAAATTAAATTTTAAATGTTTAACTTTATTTTTTCATTATTATATGTATAGTAATACTTACTATATGTATACCTACTGTATATTACCTTTAGTATTGTTTAGGAAATAAAGCATCAATCAAAAAATATAGGTTATAACTTATAAGCTAAATATTTATGTATACTATTTTTATAAGTTCAAATTTTATAATAAGTGTCATAGACAATAATCGTTTACGATAAATCAAGTTTTTAAATTCTATGTTATTGAAAGTTTACCTCAAAACGTAGATATTCACCTATTATTTAAAAAAAATCGTTGAATTTTGTGACCCCGAGTTCATTAATAATTCTTTACGCAAGAGGTTTTCAGTTTAAATTTATGATAAAACCTTCGGGCTATTTACTTACCGAGTACTTAATATACTCGAACTTTGAACCACACACATCGTATAAAGCGTAAAGAAATGAAGTACAGAATGAGGAAAATAGGGAGGGAGTTAACGACAGTTAAAGATTTTTAAAAGAGTTTCTCAGGGGTACCTTTAAAACTTGCAATGACAGTCATTTACATGCGTATGTATTATGTTAAAGGTTAGGTCTTTAAGGGCAGGTTATATAAATATAAACTTTGACCTTTTAGGTTATTTGAGAGTGTACATTAAGTAATGTATATATTACAATATGTTTACCAATTTATCGGAGATTGGTTCTGCTATACATAAGCTCACCAAAGTGATAATACTAATGCCCAGATAACTGTACAACGTTAGGTACACAAAATCTGAAGTGAACTGTGAATAAGTAACAGGCAATTCGGCGAAAACTGGTATGATACTTCCAAGAGAAAGAATCTAAAAAATAAAAATAAATATGCTATTATAATTTATTATGTATGTTTTAGATTTATGTGTATGTAAATATTTTCAGTTACATTTTTTATTAATTCTTTCTTAGACTCTAATTCAATTGAAAATAAGAATTATCAATACAGATAAAATAGAAAACAGTAAAAATAATATTAACGTATAAAATTCGCACAAGTCATATTAAATTATTAAAATATTAATATTAAGATAACTCTTAATTGCATACCTATTATACTTGTACATAATTCTATTTATTTAATCATCGTCCCTTTCTCGAATACTTTACATTTGTGAAGTAATACATTTATTTAAACATAATTTGGTAAGATATAACCTATTATTATAATCCTCCCTTGCAACCAATTAAAAAAAAAATGCAGTCCTAATTTCCTATTCATATCCCGGATTGAACATTACAACATTAGATACATCGGTGTAAACCTAACTTTAGAATTAGATGGGTACTCAGTACTCAATAATAATATCAGTAATATCACCATTGATTAATTAATTTGTAAAATTCATCAATAATTTATTATTCGTTTAATTTAAAGTCAAATACTAAAATGTCGCCTACATTAAAAAAATATAATTTAATAGTAAAACATGAACACTTTAAACCAAAAGATACCTATTATTTCTACTTATATTGTATTTTTATTTTATTCATAAAATAATTTAAAAGTTAAAATTTACATAAAATTAAAAAAATATTTCATTTGTATTAATTAATCAACTAAATTTTCTAAATTAATAAAAAAATGTTCTATTATTTTAAAATTACCATAATTAATTGTTGTATTAAATAATTATTGTTTTTCACCGTTTAATACCTATTTTAAATTTTTAAGAACGATTAATATACTAATTTTACAATTATGTATATTTTTTTTTTATCTGTCCTTACCTTTTGTACAATAATAATACATCAACTGTCATATTTCAGGGTGGTTTTTAGTAGAAAATTAGATCTTAGTTAATACTCTAGGGTTTAAAAGAAAAAAAGTCCTAGTACTTTTCAAAATAATCGAGAAAAACGGAAATTATTCGACAGTGTTCGACACAATTGATTTTTATTTTGTTGTAATTCATATCTAAATAACTCTAAATACCTAAAATTATTACTAAATGTTTGTGTCAAAAATGTATATCCATGAGAAAATTTTCAAAATATTTATAGATATTTGAAATTATCAATGTTGTTGAGTTTAGAAAATGTAAGTAAAAAAACTTGAAAGTTGCACATTTACCTTTACTAATTAAAGCAATATTCAAATATGTATAGTTACAATATTTTTTTATAAGCATTTAAAGTTAGAATATTAACAAAAATTCATCAAAAGCACGATAAAATATTGATATATTAGTTACAAATTAATTTGTAATATAAATTCATAAAAAAATTATTTCATTTGAAGTTAAATTTTTACTTCTGACCTAGGAAATTTAGGCTATAATAATGATGTATTTCTTCTTAAACCATTTTTAAAAACGAATAACTGTATATACTTGAAAATTCCAATTCTTTGCATTATTTTTTAAAATGTTTAAGTAAAATTTGGAAAATTCTAGCCATTTTTAGAAGCAACAAAATTGTTTATGCTTTCCCCATCTTTATTCTCTGCTCCACTCAGATGTTTTGTATATTACTATTGGTATTTATTTTATTTTTTTTTTAAATATATGTATACACGCATTAATATATACTTATATAATATAACTATGGCTTAATTAATTTAGACCAAATCACCAACATGATATTAATATTACAAAAATATTCGTTAAAATATTATGAATGTTGTTGTCATTGAATACACTCATAACTTTCAGGAAAAATATTATATAAAATAGACAATAGTTGAATGCATTATTTAACAACGATATGATAAATGGTAATTGTTCTAGTATACAAGTCCACACATAAAACGTTAGGACTACTTTATTATCTGAACTCTCTATCTATATTTCCAAATATCAATATATCATATGCTAGGTATGTATTATGTAATGTTGAATAAAATTATCTTACAAAATCTATAAAACTTGGTGTTATTAATAGTCTTTAGTTTGTTTATCATTAAATCTGATACAAGATAGCAGAATTATTCATTTAAAGGAATTCCACTTTTTTTATGATAAAATTAATGATTTAGAAGTTTATATTTTACAAAGTAAGTATTAAATAAAACGAGGCATTTATATATTTTTTCCACACGAACATAATATAATATTATTATGATTATTATTTAGTTTATCATATAAGTTAAAATGTATTGTTTTTACAATAAAATAAATACAAATAACCACTTAAATCTCTTAATGATAATATTTTAAGCTGAAAAAACTATATAATATATTAATCACACACGTGGAGCCCAGAGACATACCTCTATCCCGTTATTTGGACTTTATAATTTAATAAACAATTATACATTATAAAGCAAGTTAAATTTATAACTGTAGGTACTTATTGTATTTTTCAACATAAATACCGATTGATCATTGAATATTACGTATGTAAAAAAGAAAAGAATTGAAGACACAATTTTTATAAATTTAAATTTACTATAAAAACCATTATCATACTCCGCTATTTTAATGAATAATATAAATTTTATAAAATTATAACCTATAAAAATTATAATAATAATTTAATATACGCATATTAAATATATTAATTAATTGAACATCTTTATATCTACATACAAAACATCATTTTTTTAAAAAAAATAATTCTTTTTAATATAACTACGGGAAGCTCTGATAAAATAAGAAAAATAATATTACATAAGCTATATTTCACAGTTTTTGTATAGGTACTATTTTTAAATTAAGAAATTAAGTATATTATTATAATAACTTAATATATTATGATGTATTGATATATACTTTATACACATTAAAAATTATATATTTTGTATGTTTAATAATAATAATTGTCCATACAATGGCTCAACATATATGTACACATAATATCGTCGTGATTCAAAAAATAAATAAGCAACACAAAACTATCATGAGTTATAAAAACCACATTTTAAATTATCATGTTTTGTTTGATTTTAAACATTGAATGGAACTAAATTTTTTGACAAAAAAATGTTTAGTTATAAGTAGTTGTTCAGCTATTCAATTATTGAATTATGGAACCATTAGATAGGTATATGAGTAATGAGTAAATTACAAAAACAGATCATAATAAATCATAATAATAGTTTTAGTTTAGTAAACAAAATTAATGAAAACAAGATTCAAACAATAATTACAAAAATATATTTTCAATATATAGAACCTCTTAACTCTTACAACAATGATAACTGACAAGAAAATAAACCCTAGCTATAAAAGCAAAGGCCATAAATTTAGTCATATTTTATACTTTTATCTAAGTGTAAACTGTATAATATCTATTTCACTGCCTAGGTGTGAATATAATCATCAATAGCATATTTAAATGTCTCATGAATAGTTAACCGATAGTTGAAATGCAATTCTTATATATTCTAAACTTAGAATATAATATGCTTTGTTAAGAATCCTACAGAATGTACTCGTATTATTTAATTCTTAAATCTTCATGTTTCCTTATGCATATAAGTATAATATTATGTTACTGATAAGACTGAATATATTTGTATTAATTTATTTACTTATCAATATACCTGTATGGCTATATAATATTATTATATTTAACATCATAATACGTTTATGTTGATAATAATTTATTACACAAATTATATGTAAAATAATGTATCATATTAGTATATTACAACTTATTACTTATTACATAATATTTAAAAAAATTCAAATTTAATTATAATATTCATAAAAATATTAGGATAATTTTTGTATCGCAAAATTGAGTTTCAATATTATTTTAATCAAACCAAAACCAAATATAATATTTGTACATTTTTTTTTTAATTCAATACTCACTACTTGTGCCAGTTTAAGACGAAATATTATGGATGAAATTAACGAAGTCATGATTTAATTTAAATTATTTAAATTAAATATACAAACAATTGATATTAAAATTTACAGTCTGTACAATATTATTCTCACTATAGCAATATTAACAACTAATGAGTGGTATAAAACTAGCACTCTGCCGATGCTCACACATTACTTATCTATGTCATTTATGGGCGAGGTTGTAGACTACAATATAGTTAGTACACCGTAATGCCATAGTGTACTATAACGGTTATAATAAACATGATAAATTTAAACATATTATATTATCTTGCAAATTATAAAAAAAAATTACTCATATTAAATCATTTTAATTATTTAAAATTTTAAGAAACTGGTAATTTACATACTAATACATATAAACTATCAATTTAAATAATTCGAATAATCAATCAACTATACAATTAAATCAAATCACGCACGCGCATTGTATGTAATACAGCTCCTAAATTATTGCAATCAATAAATTAATTAAAGTGAGTTGTATAGTCATATAATGATCGTTCAGGACATATATTGTGTTGACAGAGTTGAACAAGACTTAAGTGTGATATCACTATAGTAATCCATCACATAAATCGCCAAATATTAGACACGAAGAGTGACAGGAATGATTTATGTATGAATTGATTTAGGTAGTTTTAGATGATGGTGAGTACGGTACTACGGTTAACATGACAATTAATGCTAAATAATTTCGCATTTGCAATATTAACGTTTGATATGCTATACTAGAACTTTACATCCTTAAAATTTACGTTGATTCGGAGGTAACGTTACCTATACATAAGTGGGTTATACTATCATTGTTACGTAATACAAACTATACACTGATGTTGATAAACTAAGTAAATATTACATATACAATATACATATATATTATATACACAATGATGAATGATTTATATTAAGCCTAACATTTGTATGAGTCAATATTTTAACTCGAAGCTTCGTGTTTTGATGATGAATAAATTCAATACTGTTTATATATATTTGCTTAAAATACATTCTAAAGATTTATTAAAATATTTTAGTACAATTTTTTATCATTTACCAATATACTTTTTTATACGCACATGTATGCATAAAGTATAGCTATAACACAACAGTTAATTAGAGATGTGTCTTCTGAAACCGACACATTTATTTTTAATGTATTCGACCATACAATATATGTAACAACTAATAAATTATTATGATACCTATGCCCGTAATAATATTAATTTAATAAATGTTACAAACTTATAAATGCAATGTATAATATTATATTCATAAATTCGGAAATTTGACAATAAATTGTAATGATTCGTCGATATTTAATTAGTTTTATTAAGTACTCCACTATGATTTTATTCCAATAGTCTATTGTTCTTTATTAAACATTGTTAAATATTTAATGTCTATCGAATATAATAGAAAATATTTTGTGTACAAATTAACGTACCTAATAATATAATATTATTTATAGCCTCATAAATTTATTGTTTGACCATAAAATACAAATTGAAATAACTGAGCTTTCACTAGTTATGCAATTTTATTTACTTATTAGTTATTTCAATCCTCTATTATTATATAACAAAATCCAATTAATACATTATAGTTTACAATCCATTTTAACAATCAATGTATTAATAAAATGTTTTAGTTTGGAAAATGAAAAAACACAATACTCACTAAACAAAGCTACTAATAATAAAATAATACACAAGTCTGTGTGTTTATCAACGTTTTGTGCACTAATTTGTTGTACCCTCAGCGTTAATCGTATCCGGTCATTGGATTTTTATTAAAACCAGGTTTGTTTGAACGGATATTAATATATTTTATTGTATTACAGAATTACAACGAGCTATTGACTGGCTTACTTTACAACGAAGCAAAGACTGGGGATGGGGAACCGGAACGGACACTGCTCAGGCTATCGTGGCAATGGAGATGACGAAAACTGGGGGACGTCTAGAACGGGAACTGAGTGCAAAACAACTGGAAATAGAGCTTTTAGCCAGACTATGGCAACACCACGACCCAGATTCGGTTACTCTTCAACAACAAGATGACGAAGACGAAGCGTTAACCGTAGCCAACATTGCGACGTACTCAATGGCGTTGGCTAGTGCTTGTCACGATCCAAGACAATTCCACGGACACGATTTGATTGGTAAAAACTATTTAAAAAATTGTCATTGGTAGTTAATAAAATCGACTCTAGCAATCGTTTTGTTAATGTTAAACGTGCAATGTGGTGTTAATTCAACAGTTTTATTTTTCAGGCTCGTTGCTACAACATGAAACTATATCCGATTTGGATTTCTCGTATAGCTCCTTGGTGGCGTGTGAATCGGGTACACATGTCAGAAAAAGACACATTAGAAGATTAATGGAGATAGCCAACACTAAGCACACAGTGGGTCAGTTACAATACAATATAATCGAAAAACAATAACTAATACATCCATAAGCTTAATATTCCGATTATTATAACCGTACCTATATCATAAAATAATAATAGAAGTGTGTATTTTTCAAAAATAATATATATATATATCAAATTTTAGTACTATTTAATTATGACACTGAAAATCGCCTTCAAGTTATAATAATAAATGCAACCCCGTAGTGATTAACGATTAGTAAAAATTAAGAATTATAACACAATAAACATACCGGTATACTTAACTACAATTTTTTTATAATAATATTGAGATAAAATAAGATATAAATCAAAGTACAAAACGATTAAAAATGTAATAATTAATTTATAATAAGTTATTATTTACAAGAATTTTGTATTTATATTATAAAAAATAATAATAACTATCATGATTTAAGACATTATATCCTGAAAGTACCAATTTATAATATACAATGCAAGTATATTATTTTTATCACTGTAAATTAATTATCGTTACCTATAAGTACCAAGTACCTTAAGTACCTAACCCTAGTGTAATAATATAATTCTATAAGAAATATGCATTTTGTGAAAAGAAACACTGAATATCATTATTTTAAATTTTAATAGGCCGATTTTATGTTTTCTAAATAAACGAATAACAATGTATGTTTATTTTCAGATTCATTGAGTGTGGCCATATTAGCCCTTCAGTGTGTAGAACATGATCATCGCAACCGAAACGTAAAACCGTTACTAAAAAAACCATTAGCGACATTGATAGCGCTACAACAACCGGACGGAGGATTTGGTAGTCTTCACACGACTGCACTTGCAATCCGAGTGAGTAAATAAATCATAACCTATAAACAAATTTCAGTAGTAGATGGAGATATCTATTGTATATGTGTAGAGAAGAATGCCGAAAGCTGTACCTATACAATAGTGTTCCTAAGGTGTGTAATCTATAAAATGAACTGTACATTTCTTATATTATTAAGTATTTGATATCGTCATATTATGGGTATCAGCACATTACTATACGTATATAATTAAACATAACACGTGTTAGCTATCAACTAAGAAGTTAGAAGAAGGGGGCAAGTTGGTTATAGGAGTAAGTCAATGTACATAAAATAAAAGATATAACATCAATTTTAGCCAATTTGGCGAAAATATTCAACCCAATTTCAACCTTCGGTGTACTTGAAAGTAATTTTTTTTTTTTATTTTTTACTTTTGTGTTTGTATCACACTACCAAATCTAGTTAATCATTTATATGATAATTGATTAGATACTATTTAATAACTTACATATTTATATTAAGCTATAAAGAATATTAGATAAACGTGAAACATAATTATATAAGTGTAAAATAAACATGAATAGTGTATGCATTAGCTCCAGTCTTCTTTATTGGTTTTTTTATTAATGCTCATTAACTTCTATTATTATTATTTATCAATCTCCAAATGAATGCAATAAAAGAAAATAAAGCAAAACGAAAATAGCGTAATTGGAGTGGTCACTTTTTAAGCCCCCTTCTAGCTGTACGGACACATATCTATGGTTGGAGTCGACGGCTGGAACAACTTGCTTATATATTATTATTATAATATAATACCTATTTTATGTTTGTTCATAAATAATAATTACAATTCATTGTCCGTTCCGCTGCTGCTATACAGGCGTTACAAGAAGGCAAAGCCACGTGGAACCGAACAAACGCAGTCGATTGGCTGTTAAACCATCAAGGGCCCGACGGAGCTTTCTTTGATATCGCAACGACGGCCGAAGTGATAATCGCCTTGGCGCGCGTGTCGGGCGTCGCCGAGGGGATAGCCGACCACTGCGAGGTCCGACCCGGAGCTGGTGAGTGCTGTAGAAGTCTGTGAACGGGAGGGGCTCGTAGGGATGGGGGTTGATCGCGGGTTATAATGAACCGACATTTTAATTCATACTATACACGTCTGTTAGGTTAGCAATACGCTTTTAATTATAATGTATGGTGAATAACGATATAGATAAGGACAACGTCGGTACCGCGGTGATCATACCACACCCGTCGGCCATCGACACCAAACGTCCGGTGTCCGTCAATGTGAGCGAACCCGTTGCCACCGACGAATACCATCTGCCGCAGATTTCGGACACCGGCACAAACGTGACGGTCAGCTATTCGCTGTGGATCGGCAGCAACATCACGGAAAAACGATCAATCAACATCACAGCCGACCATAACGTCACGTTTTACGAGATCATGCAAAGAGCGTCTGATCTAGACAGCGCTTTCACGTACGTTATATGAATTTATCGTTATGCAGGTGATGACAAACATACCTATAGTATATATAGAGATATTTAAATACAAAGAAACATTTAAATGTTTTCAAAATTAAACATTAAAATTTATTGATTTTTTATTTTAATTCAAGTTTCTGAAAATAATGTTCTTCATAATGTATTGAAAGATAGTTAAGCTACATTATACATATTTTATATTTGAACAGAATTTGAAGTACTAAACTTAGTTGATTGAGTTTGTGTGCATACTTAATAGTTGCAGTACCGTAGCCAGGGCTTCCGAGCTCAAGACCCCCTCCACCCCGAAATGTCAAGTGATAATAATTTTATTAATTTAATTACCGTTAGTGTCGATAAAATAACGCCGCTTTTCATCACACTTACTTGATCTTGATTTGATAATATATCTATAATTATATAAGTTATATTGTCAAAAATACAGTGCAAATTTAATTTGTTGTCATAATTGGCCATCAAAAATTAAGCCCCCCCTCCGAAAATCCTGGCTACAGCACTGATTAGTTGTTTTTTTTATAGGTTTTCAGCTACGGAATGGCCAAATGGTCATTACGTGCACACCCTATCGGGACTTAAAGAGGAACCAATGAGTTATCATTTTTGGCTGTTGTACAAACTGAGATCATGTCCTGACCCACAAAATCCTCCGAGCAATCAACTAGTAGCTCCGACCGGTGTTGACGATCTAATCGTGCAAAATGGTGAACACTACTTATTTTGGTATAAGAAACTCTAAATTTTAAAGGTTTGTCTTATCTTTAACTATCTATACTATTTGTTGTTTTTTTTGTTTTATCTAATAGTTAATAACGCATTAATCGTTTTATTTCAGGACGACAAATGGGATTTCGGATGTTTATATACAACGTTTAAAATATTATGGTCGACAATAATTAACAGAAATAATAATTTTTAAAAATATATCTTTTTTTCTAGGGATTAAGTGATATTCATTTTAGACTTGTTGAAAACTATGTGTCAAAAGTTATTTTTCTCTGTACCTACGCTTATAAAAACAAAAATTAACAACATTTTTTTTTTCTGCAAACTTCTTTAATATTATAATTGTTTACCTACTCATCACATGTTTATACGCTTCTTATATACGATTATTAGATTGATATAATTAATTGTATTTTGCCAAATGTGGCTTACGTACATTATATAATATATATGTTATATATAATATATATACATACACTGTACTAACCATATAAATATATTGCCTTAGTTACTTTATCGTCACTTAATATATAATATACATGCAATGTTGTACAAGCATAATATTATAATGCATAACTTATTGTATTAATAACCGAAAACTTCGAAAGGCTGTGGAAAACATTATCTTTCAAGATCCTTTCTTACTTATTATAAATAATTTACCAATATCTAAGATAAAATAATATTTATAGTTATACTGAATACACAATCAATTGCTTTTATTTATTTTAAACGAAAACATTATAATTTTACCCGTCTTATTTTTAAATTCTTGTATAATGTTTCAATCTTCTTCAGTAGAATTGTGCTGTTACTACATGACTTCCCTGCACGACTGGATCATCATTCTTTAATAATGTTTTTCGGGTTTAGTTTTTATTATTAAGCGAAATTATAATTTGATAATTCACGTATTCATATATTCATGATATTATGTAGTAATTTCATGTACGTAGTGTTGCAACTAACGTAAGTGGTAGTAGTGGTACACTGGGCGTAACAATGAAATTTTTATGAAGTTTAAACTTGACAAAATGATTCTTTTACTAATAAACCGTTATCAACCTGTTATTCCAACTGTAGCAAGATATAAAATTTTTTAAATCGATATTATTTAATACATGTAGCGATATCACGTGGAAAATACCGATGCAAACTATTAAAAGCTTTAAGGTACAGTATTTTTTAACTAAAACACAATGATTCATGATCAGATTAAAAAAAAGATAAAAAATAAATATGTATAGATAGGTACATAAATTATCAATAATGCATGTTTTACTCATTAATCTACCCACTCTACTTAGTCTTGAGTTTCATGTCTCAAAAAGTACCTTTATGTATACATGTATACTGCGAAATTGTAATATCAAAGAACGAACTATATCGATATTAAATACAAATACCTATAATACCAAAAATAAATTTATAGGCATTTTTTTAGATTCTAAGTGGAACAAATTTATTGATTTTTCAATGATGTGATTTTCATTTATAGATGAGAATACGATAAGTTGTTGATAAAATGATTCGATTTTCAAAAATAGGGGTGATTTTTGATACCGAATTAGATCTAGTTAGTACTTCAGAGAGGTCCAACTTAAAAATCCCCAGTTCTTATTTTTATTATCTGGTAAAACAAATTAAAAATTAATAAAAAACTGTAGTTTTCACACGAATCCAATTTTCGGCAAGGTCGATTTTGTTTTTATGATATAACTCAAAAACAAAAAACCATAGATATTTAAAAAATTTCCCCAAATGCTTATATTATAAATTTCTATTTATCATACAATTTTTAAAATTTTAATTATTATTGAGCTACTTATAAGCAAAAGAAAATTTTCAATTTTTTTTAGTTTTATTTTCTAAAACTGTCGATTAAAAAATATCGCAAATCTATAATCACAATATTTTTATATGAGCGTTTTAAGATATAATTTTAATAAAATTCATAAACACCATTTAAAATTACAAATCATTTTATAATTAAAAATTCGTAAAAACTTTTCAAATTTTGAAAACTAAACACAACATTCTTCATAAGTATTTCATATTGAAACCATAAAATTTAAAAAACATAGAAAATTATTTTTTATAGACATTTTAAGTTCCAATTTACGAAGCTTGCAATAATGTGCAGTTGTACATAAAATAAGCAGTTCATAAAAAATATGTTTTGAATTTTTAATAATTAATTCTATATGTCTCTGAGCTTACAACATAGGTATCATTTGTCATTATTTTGTTTTCCGAATTTATTAGAAAATAGAAATTATAATTGAAACATTTGAAACATTGATAATTTATCTATGAATATCAAAAGATTAATTTATGGTCTTTAAGATAAACCGTGGTCATGACTATTGCGTTATGCTGCCAAATATTGTGATTGTGTTCAAATTAATAACCATCACTAAATAGAAAATAGTGATATTTATGAAGAGGGTGTCATAAAAAGAAAAAAATTAAATTAGATTAATATTAATTATTATTAATCAAAATATAATTTAAGGAATTTTGTTATTTAAACTGTCAATATAAACGGAAATAACGATTTATTAATAATTTAGTTATAATTCAAAAACATTATTCGAGAGAGCTTTTATGTATTTTGCATTACTACGAATATTATTACTATACGCAATAACATTTTTGAATTATTTTAAAATATTAACTATTTATAGGTACTATGAATATATTTTTACTGTCTTTCGGTATTTACAAAAAGATATTATTAAATTTTGAGTTATATGAGTTGATATATGGTATAAATGTATATTATTAAAATAATTAAATAAGTAGGTACTAAGAATAAATAAGTATAATAAACGCAATATTTTCGCAAAAAATTATATCAATCTTCTATAATACTAAAAGTAAAAAAAATTATTTTTATAACCATATCAAATTTACATATACATAATACTTGTCTTGTAGATATAATCTAATAGACCATCTCCGCTCCAAATAGTTTTTCGTGTACAAATTAAATTTATCACACCTAATATTATAGTAACCCACTCAACAATTATACAGCAGAGCGCTGTACTTAACTACCTTTTTTTATTTATTATTTTATATTATATCTGATTAAATCATTAAATTTATTTTCTATAAAAATATAAATATTAAATTGTAATGTATCGACATCAATCGAATATCGATATTCTTGTGAGAATAACTATAGTTACTATTATATTACTATTCACTGTTATTTTATTAAATATTATGAATACGAATAAGTGATCCGATAAAAATCAATTTTTAATCCAACTCATATCAGAAGCCAACTCTAAGTTTTAGTCAATATCAGTACAAAAAGGGGAAGTAGCAGTACTAACTATAGATCCAATTTACTACCAGAAACAAAATTAAAAATAATCAAGTTGAAAATAGTAGCGTTTTTACTGCCATAAAATGAGACACAAAATTAAAACATACATCTCTATAAAATCAATACTAAAAACCCTACTAAAAAAATAGTTGGTATTAAAACCCCTTAACAAATGCACTACTATAAACAGCGTATTGTTTAAATTTTTTTTTTTTAATTTAAATAGTATTCATAAATTGTATTCACAGATGAAAATTGAAAATATTATTTTATACCAACCTAGCAAAAAACTAAACTATTTAATTGATTTTTCTCATACATAAATATATTATTAATGTGAAATTAAAATATTACCAGTGGATAATTTTAAGAGGATGACAGCACACTGTTTGTTTCCTTTTTCTAAACCACGCGTACACAAAATCTATTCATGCAAAATCTTTTTCTTTGTGTTTTTGAGTAATCTTAGAGCATTATTTCCGATTATAAAAATATTAGAAAATAATTTCTTTTTTTTTAATATTTAATATTAAGTCAAATAATAATAAAATGTAAAACCAATAAAACAAATCTTCAAAAATATTATTCTCTATAATTTTTTGTAATAGTTGATTTTAGTCCACAATTACTAAAAAATCATAAAAAAAAAATAATTTTCATGAATGCATTTTATCTATGTTGCACACGGATTTGAAAAAAAAACAAATAATTTTCTTACATCCAGAAATATAATAATCAATAATTATGTATATCATAAATTATGTAATTTAAGCAAATAAAAATTAATTTAGAGGTTGTTTCCAACCTTATTTGACTCACGATACAAAGTATTTTCTAAAACTCTAAAGGCACCCTCTCTATAGTCTATAATATACTATTACTTCTATAGTAATTATATACTCAAGTGTTTATATTTTGTAACTTCGGTTTTCTTTAGTTCAGTGTTTAAGTATAATCAAAAATTGTATATATACATATTTTATTTTATAAAACAAATTATTACATTTAACATTAATTATATATTTTTATATTTAATTTCACGGCACCCTTAATTCAAGTTTGTAGCACCCTGGTTGGGAACCTCTGGAAAGAACATAAATCGTTTAAAAATATTACTACACATTTGTTCGTGGTACTTTTATAGTTTTATGCTATATATTCCGAAATTCATTTCTAATGGAACCAGTGTTATTATCTGATCCCCCAATAAGATTAATTTAAAGAATATTGGTTTTTTCGACGTTATCTTTAATATAATTTAAAATAATAATAAATGTTATCAGCATAACAAAATAAAAACAAATATCTCATCCGCCGACTCTTACAGGTTTGTGATACAGATATCTTAGATGCCATTGGATATTTTTTGGAAAAAATTGTAATTTAGATTAATATTAGAATTCAATGTTTTGAAATTTTTATACTAGTTATTTAAACATCACGGGTATTACAATTGCCCTTAGTTCGTGAATCATTATCTATCAAATAATATATATTCTAAAATTATAAATTCATATTATAATAATTAATTAGTAATTAATAATGGTAATGACATTGATCTTAAGACTTATATTGAAATAACTTAAAAATTTATTTTGGATTAAATAACCTCAACTAAAGTTTCATTTTTTATTTTACAAAAATAAAATTTATATAAAACCCTGATTTCTTTAGTTTCAAATTATTTGTACATAGAACAATAAAATACTTGAAAACCAACAATGATTTGTAACCCAATACATATATTAGTATAATTTTTATTAAAATTTTCACTCATCAATCATAATTGATAATATTAAGTGGAATATTATACAACGATTTAACAGTGTCATAATATTTTATTTTACAATATTTAATAAAGATATTGTTATGGCAATAACTAAAATTATATTTTTTTAAAGGGATTAAATAAATATTCAAATATTTACGAACAATTAAATAATACTATATTGATAATAATAATACATACTGTTATATTTAAAATAATCATATATGTTATATATATATATATATATATATATATATATATATATATAATTATGTATTTGTTTTTCTTAATATACTTTACACAACGACAACGATAATAATATACACCTAATTCTAAATGTAATTTCGGTTTAAAAAAATAAGGAGATTAGAAATAAAACACAATTTACATTAAGAATCAAAAAGGTGAGATTATACATGTATATACGAACTATAATACACAATTATATTATCTAAAAAAAATTGTATAATAACGAAAAAATCACAGAAGAGTAAAAGCAAAAAAAAAAATATATAATTTATATATTTTAAGTTTCTTGATAATAGTGTATATTAAACTATAATATTTTTTATAAACATTATGATTTAAGACAACCAATATAATTAACATTCATACAACAATAAGATCAAGTTTATATTTCATATAGCTTAAGAATAATGAGCACAAACCAAAGCACGACTCTGAGATATTGCAGGTTGTTTTCGTTCATCCCCAATATATAATTCAAAACATAATTTAAATGTATGAATGAATATTACTATTTACACTTAATATACATCATAAAGACAAATGGAGAACAGTAATCATATACCGTGCAATTACATTTATTTTTAAATGTATACATATATATTTTTATAAAAATATTTTTATTTTTTATTAACTTTTTATTGTTGTTTAAAGGAAACCGAACAAATCTAAATAACATACAATAGTAAAGATTACAGATTTTCATCATGAATTGCAACAATACAAAGTAAGGGATAGTTCGATTGTTCGCAATCATAGTGGTTTAAAATTGTTGCGTTAATTTTTATAAATTGAACACAGTTTTATAAAATACAGACACAAATGATACAAGTTTATACTCCTGTCATAATTGTGATGTATTAATAAACCTAATATAACGTTTAATTACATCTTTTGTCCTTAGACCTATCTATAATATAGTTAATAAAAAACAAAAATAATAATAATAATTAAAAAAAAACTTGGAGGGGATATCTGAAAATATACAAGTCAAAAAAAATCTATAGAACATTAACCCACCAATGGTCACATTTCATCATTGGGTAAATGGTGAGACCACTCACTAAAAATTTGTTTTGAAAGTTGCATTTTAAGCATACTTAATATATTTTTACTAAATACACAATATTTGCATTATTGTAGAACACATTCATAATATAGTACAGGCAGCTGAACAGCAACTACTGCTTGCACCTTTACTTTTCTGTCTTTGATCTAGAAAAAATAATAATATTAAATTATGATATTTTATTTTATTTTATTAATATACAAAAAATTAATTGAATCCATGGATTTACAATGAGCATGTATGGAAAAGTGGAAAACAAAAAGAATTTGATATTCAAAATCATTACTAATTTGAAAATTAAAAAGTTTCATTCTTAAAAAAATATTTAAGTTAATTGCCATAATAATTAAGTTTTACTAGTATTATAGAAAATAGTTCTAATTATAAATCTAACTATTTAATTATTAATTTTACAGATACATTACTAGCAGTATTATTGACTGATTATGAAATCAGGTTAAACAATAAAATTACATGTCTATATAAGTAATAAATATTTTATTACATATCCTTTAAAAAAAAACATAAAAATAAGAAATTAATAAAAACGAATAAGTTCTTAAACGTTATTGATGATGGTTTTGATGTTAAAACAATGGCAAGAGTAATCAAGGATTTAAATAATTTTGAGGTTTCCCACTAGTATTCTCATACGTCGTTTATGAATCAGAAGAGTAAATCATCGAGAGACCACAACCAGTGACCAGAATTCGTTCGCTCATTATATATCTCACCTTGTGAATTAGGTTCGGGTAATGTTTCCCTTGGTACAAGATGCATAACAGTGGTACGGGCTGGTACAAGGCCTAGAGCACCCAATGTGACGTTACTGTGTAAAAAACGACCCTGATATATCAGTCTGAGGATCTCGGCTTTTTCAACTGCTTCGTCCGCCCAATCTGTAATCATAATAAAACATAATAAAATATTTAAAAAATTGACATATTGTAAGTAGACAATAGTATCATATTTTTAATCAACCATAGCATATTTTATGCTGTCAACACATATACAAGCGGAAAATGTGACAACACCGCAGTAATTTAATATTGTTCTAGATAAAAAACAATATTAAGGGTAGTAAACAGTACATACTATCTGAATTATAAGTTTATAACTTATCATATATGCATATATAATTAAACAAAATAAATACAATAGAAATATGAGTGATAAAGGAAAAACTTGTCATAAAAACAGTTAGTCTTCGTCACGATTTTCTATTCCTCATATACAAAAAATCTCTAGATTTGTGAAAGTAAAAATAATAATTCCAACAAATACATTCATTGTTTTTTTTTATTACTAAATAACTATTGTACAGCAGTAATACCAGCTAGCCAATAAGTACGCACTCCTGGAAAGCCGTATAGATATGTCACTTGCAAAGTTCAATGCCGAAATGGGGTCTTAAATGTGACCAATGCAATAGTTCCAATATCATTAATGTATTAGAATTTATACTAGAACACAATATAGTATAAAATACGTGATTTGAACGAAGTTTTTCAATTTTTATTTTTGTCTAAAGACACTTTTTCAAAAATGGTCTGATCATCAACATTAATGGACATATCTGAGAGAAAATTGAATCTAGTTGGTACTTTTGGAAAAACAAAACTGAAAAATCGCAAAACTTTTTGAAATTATTAAGAAAAAATAAAAATACCAACATTTTCTGTTTTAATATCATTATTAAATTAATTATACTCTTGTCACTAAATAACTACACCATTTTTGCTCAGATTCGTTTTTATCATTAAATTTAAATTTAAAATATCCATGCCAGCGAAATACATTCGATATCTACTACTTACAGTGCTTGTTACCAAAAAAATACTTAAAGTTTATACATTTTCGTAATTTTTACAAATTTTGTAGAAATTTGGACTTGCACATAAAATTGTGCATATGTGTTTTTATAATTTATATACAGATTTAATAACAACTTATGTGGAATCTTGTTTTACATTTTCAAGACAAATGGATAATTTTTTATCAACATTTATGGGAGAAAAAAATAATTTCCCGTGTCAATAAATAGATCAAAAAGTGTCAATTATAATGAAAATTATACCATATATAGAAAATTATATTATAAACATTTGATGAACATTTAAAGTATCCATTATCGAGAACATTTGAGCCTAAAAATCAAGTATAAACCTTGGTATAAACAGACATTTTTTTTATGAATTTTTAACTAAAAAATAATTTGCAACTATTAAAATTCCCGAACTTAATCAAAATTCTAACTTTAAATGATTATAAAAAATATTGTGACAACGAATTTTCAATATTTTTTAATTTAAATTAATAATTAATAATTTTTTTTTTTTTTATCAACGTTTGATAAATTTAATAAATTATACTAAATATTTCTAAAATTATAATAAAAACACTGGTGATACGTCAAAATATCCCGGTCAATGTTAATTAGATATATTCGTTATTTTGATAATGGTATAGTCTATAGTGTACCATTTTATGAGCTTATAGTCTTAAATTAAATTATTTAATAAATAATTTTTATAATAATTTTATATATAATATTACAATATAATTTTAATATTTTTTAAACATTTTGTAATTGAATTTTTTGTATTTTACAAATGTTAATAATTGTATTATATTAATATATAAGTAACTTTTATAAAAAGGTTTAAATTTGAATTAATATTTTGTTCTTAGCATATTTTATCAAGGATATTTTGTTGTGGAACCATAAACACTTGTTGAAAATTTTAAGTTTCTAGGTTATTAGTTTTTGAATTGTAACAACAAAGAAATCAATTTTGTCAAAACCTGATTTAGCATACAAAAATTCTCGTTTTTTCTTAATTCTTTGTTTATTTTTCACGATTATATTGAAAAATAATGGGAATTTTTAATTATAGCTATTTATAGTACAAAGAAACCTAATTTTCTATCCCCAAATTCCCCTCAATAATTTTAAAAACAATGCATTCATCGCATCGCTCGGAATTTAAACATCAATAAATATTTGTGGGGAGAGTGACTGCTAGAAAAGTACTTATCTGGTGTGTAATGATATATAAGGATATACAATTACACTTGTTGCCGAACTAGCTATAGTCAAGTAAGAAACTGCATATATGAATCTATTTACTCAGAGTTCTCTAGAAAACGTGATATTTAAACTTTGTTAAGATCATAACAGGATTTTACTACCAATGTCAAAAACTGAACTATGAATACAAATATATTATACAATATACATTGGATATACATAATACATATAACATATTATGAAGGTGTAACATAATATTACTAATTTGTTAAAATAATAGTACTTATAAATTTTAAATTATAATACCTCAGCAGCGGCCAATTAGTTGTCATCAGAAATTTCGATATATGTTTTGGAACAAATAACAAATGTTATTAAGTACAATAGTACTCGTTCGTGCTCTTTTTTCTTGTTTGCAAAATTTATGATTTGAGACACTGAATTTGAATATTAACAAAAATGTCACTCATTTCAACTTGGGAAATTATACTAAAAAACTTAATTTTCATATTATCTTAGTATAATCAAAAAAAAAAAACCATACATTTCGATTATTTTTTTTAATTAATACGAGTTTTTACGTTTTTACGCTTAATATGGAGATATTTGTAAATTTTGTTTTCATACTCAAATGTTGAGTTTTAATTATTAAAATTGTTTTTGTGATAAATATTAATAAATAATAATTAAAAAATCAAGTTAAGTTAGTTTCCCGTATTAGTCTTTCTAACACATAAAAACCACAATTGAACTAGAACATATTATTTTAAGAACCGTGATGGTGACAGACTAATACTGTATTATAATATATGACTTAGAAAGTAAATAAAAGGGCCTGGAGAGGGAGAGTGATAAATAACAATTCTCAACGATGTAATTATTTTAAGCTCTATTGAATAGAACATTAACTATACATTTTATTAAAAATAAATACTAAAAAACCTATACTATTTATATTTTTTATAAATATAACTTGAAATTAATTATGTTATGATAGTCAAAATTTTATTGTTCCAATTCGGTTAAAAAAATTTAAAAAATGTATTTTTAAATTGTTATAAACAAGAGATACTTATCATGATTTTTGAAAACATCCAATTTTCTTATTTTTCAGTAAATAACATCCAAAATAAAAAAGATCAACCATTTTTACAAACATTCAAAATCAGTGCCATATAACAGTTATAAGACTATAACATACATTTTGAAAGAAAAAAAATCAAAAAATGAATATACAAATCAAACTGCATCTATATCTACGTTTTTTATGTGTGTAGTTCTTTTATTTAATGATACGTTATGAATTGAATGCTATTATTATATATATGATACACCTTGTAGATGCAAACAAAGTGAGAGAAAGTCTTAAAAAACTCAGTCGCCAGTCAACCGGCCCATTTACATGGTTTATAATACGGCCAACGGAAAGATAAATTTGAAAGAAGAAGCTTTCACTTCAATGTAAAATAACAAAATGTATAATTTCACAAAAATTTGGAATAGACATTTTTATAACTTTATTTTCAAAAATTGCATCATTTATATGCTTCTACTGTAAAATAATCAATATTATTTTTAGTTAATTAGGTACTAAATTGTCTATAATTATAATAACATAAATAAATTTATGTGCAAGGATATTATTTCCCAATATCCCATTTATCAACGAGTGAGGGATTCTATGATTTTTTGAAGGGAAATATTAACTGTAAAACCATAAAGAAAAAGGAATGATTGAACAGAGGCAAAATAGTCAGGGGTAAAGAGAGTCGCAATCTTGGATCCACAAAATGTTAATTTCCACATAAATAAAAACAGTACACATTATCATTATACTTAGTATAGATACTATTAAAACGTAAACTAGTTCGAGAAAATAAAATATATTAATTATAATATGTAGGTACTTATAATAAAATTTTTAAGTTTAATAACACATACGGTTAATTTAATATGAATTTACAAACGTTATTATATTTTATAAAACGTATATTTTTAAGTTAAATAATATTTAATTTTCGAACTTCGCAAAACTTTTTTATCCTTGTGACCTTTATTGTGATATCCGTAGATCAAACCGTAAACTTTAGTCTTAATGATTCTATACAAATGAAAACTTATAGATACAACACCAAATAGTATTAAATATTAATTATCCTACAAGTGTTTACAATAAAATTATTTGTTTTTACATGTTGACTAATTACATAGTATAATAAAAGCCCATTTTACAGTCCCACCCAGTTACATATAACACGTGTGATTTTGTACTGAAAAGAATATGAGATCAAACTAATATAATATTATTTTATACATAATAACAGACCAACGACAATTTAATGACTCTTAAATACAAATCACATTTATTTTATCTTTAAAATAGGAAACAAAAATTAAATATAAAACTTAATATTTTAATGTTTTTATGCTTATGTCAAATTTTAAAAATATTTAAATGTTTAATATTAAATTGAAATATACTTCAAAATATAATTGATTTATTATTATGTAAATATATAACATTTATTTGTAGGTATTTATATAATTATAATGAAAATGTATTTTATGACGTAAATACGGCATGTTGTTTTTAGTAAATAATCGTTTTCTCTTACGTCATTAACTCACAAGCAATAACAATGTGTTCTTTTTATTTGTTTCCAATATGCAGGTAGTAGGTACACACCATTATTACTGTAACTTAAAACATAACTTAAAATTTTTATATGTTATAACCTTGTAATCAGTAGCTACGTATACTATTAATTTTGTTTTGATCGGTGTATTACTTATTGGTATAAAAGAAATTTTATTTTTCATTCCACATTGATCCAAGTCCCTTACAGTTTAATTAAGTAAGCTACATTCAAATTTATAAATTTTAGTTCTAACATTTAAGTACAATGAATAATTAGTACAAACTATTTAAACTACAATTCATTTTTAGAAGCTTATAAAATCTGCAATAATAGCTATAGCTCAAAATATTGCTTGTGTAAAATATACAGAACGAAAATAATGAAAATAATATTATGTTTAACTGTTCAAGTACCTATATTAGAAATAAATAATTTGTTTTATGAGTAAATCTGATAAAAATAAATGTAAACATTTGACTTGTTACATATATTACAGTTAATAATTTATAAACTAAAAAAAGGTTTTAAAAAATCTTCAATTTTACTTTGAATTAGTAAAAAATATAATTAATGTATCCCTCTATAGTAGATTTAAAATTTCCTTACGACAACCTGACAATGAAAACTTTAATGTTGTAATTTGTTAATTTTTACAATTAGTTTTAATTCGTATACAATTAATTTAAAATATTTTATTTATTTTTAACATTTTAATATTTTTTTGTATCTAAAACTTTTACAGTATTAATTTTAATACTAATAATTTATAAACAAAATTCTTACCTTCTGGCCAATTATCAAAAATTGCTTGAGCTATATCACCCGCCGAGTCGTTAGGGCTAAATATGAATTCTTTAGTTTTACCGCTGACAAGAATCAATCTGAGGTTTATCTATAACATAAAAATAAATATTAAAATATCTGTATGAATCTATTTCCAATAAGTTTTTTAAAATTTATATTTAGAGTTAGTTTTTATACAAAAAAAACCTTAGTCTTTAACAAATCTTCAGGGTTTAGACCATTTACTAATGACACTAAAACAACTAAATCATGATCTACAGACAATCTATCACTTTTTGGCGTGTAACTGAAAACCATTTTTTAATTTAAAAATGTCAACTTTGATGTTAACTGAGTCAATATAGGTAAAACACAAAATCAGAATTGAAGATTTCATGAACTATCAAACTATCAGAAGAAAAATAAAATAAACAATTGAAGACTGGGAAGTAAAATTCACATCCTACTCCTATTCTTCATGTCTTTGTTTATAAACAAGGACAATATGTACGGACATCACATAAGTATTGATATATGTACGTGCGTTGGGTTAAGAATACGATAGTTCATAAAATCATCATATTATATAATGAAATAAATAAAATAGGCAGATTATTATACATTTATATTTGTAGACTAAAATATAATATTGTTGTTTGCATAACACTAAAACGTAATATACGATTGCAAGATCCGATGGATTACTTCTTTTCTCATGTAACTTATGCCATTATATTTAGTTTTTAATGTTTTTATATTCTTACTGTAAATAAATTTTTACAGATTGTATATTTATAAACAAAAATAAAACATTAAATTTTTCTTATAAAAAAAAATATATATATATATATATACTTAAATACTTTTAATTTATACATGTAAACCATTGATTAAATATATAATATTAAGTATATTTAATTAATGGGTAAGCAGTAAAATGCATTGTTTTCTAAAATAAGAATAATAGTTTTCAAAAATAAACATGAGAATACATCTTATTTAATTATTAATTTTTACTAACATAAATTTGAAGGGTTTGTTCAAAAAATAAATATACTTTATTAATTATTTTATTGATATTATTTAACCATTTGTTTGTAGTTTATTCTTGGAAATAGAACACGTCTGTTGCAAAAAGGGTGGTCCTGTTAGACGGAAATGGGTCACCGGGGCTCAGTTCCAAGGCATAAGGGAGGGAGAAAGAGAATGAAACCTACCGGGTGAAGGGCGCAATCGATATTCTGACGGTTCTATGGTAGACCAAGAGACAAAGAGGAAGGGAAAAAACTGCTGATACCTAACAGTCGACAAAATACCTTACAGACAACAAAACGCTACTTTTCATTTATTTTTAAAAAAGGAATAAAAATAAGTACTTTATAAATTTGAAAAATATGTCAATGTGTCTATGTATTTGTGTACTATTGAATATCCATATATTGTATTTTACATATAAACGTAGTTATATATAATTTATAAACATATTATAGGAATTTGTAGATCAATATTAAACACCTACACATAATAAAATAAAACTGTTGTAATTTATATAAATTAAGAAATTCATAATTCACTTAAACTTGAATTTATTAATTTATGAAAAAATATTTACAAATGTATTAATATATGTATTTAAATGCTAAGTAACAATTCTAAATATTTAATCATTTTTTATATTATTAAATTTATATCATATTTAGTTTGATCATTTTATTTTATTATTAATTTACTTATTATTATTATTTTAAGACAGTTACAAAAGCTATATTCAAGAAAAAATTTCAGTAAAAATAATATCTTCAAATAAAAAATTGTTTAGAATTACATTGATCTGATCGACATTAGTTTATTGTTTAAGTGTGACAAAATAGGTCACAGTAAAAATATTTAGAAAAGTAATACTTATTGAAGAGCATATACTAAGCAATAATATATACACAAAGACACGTATCTAATAAAATCTTATACAAACAGTTAACCTAAGAATAAATAAAATATCTTGATCTATAAATATAAGAAATATCAACTGACGTAATCTCGTTCATAACAATTTTCATAAATATCGTATACATTGAATGGACTTCTTTAAAAAAATAAAATCAATAAACCCACGCATAATAGGCAGCCTTGTAAAACCTATATCTATATTATTATATTTTTTGCAATCTTACACAACAAAGATAAACTAAATATGAATTGTAAAAATCTTATTATTAAGACGAAATTAAATACAAACTATAATATTTAATTCGTTTATAAACTGGTACATTATTCTTAAGTTAGATTTTATTATTTTTTGTTCGAAGAGTTAAGTATAAAATATTAAGTATTAATATTTTTCTTTAGATACATATATTTATATTTAAAATACCTACTCAAATATTCGTTTTTCAAATGTTAAAATCAAGAGTTTATTGTTATTTGTCCAATATTTGTTTTAATTAAAATACTAGAGGAAAATTAATTTTTTAATAATCTCAATCAATCCGTATTATGTCTGTGACATACATCAGAAGATCACTTCATAATCTATAAATCATATTGTTGCGTTACTTGAAAAAAAATTCGTTAATAGGTATTATTACTATTATCTACGAGCTGCGTCTACACAATCTACATTGCAAATTAAAAATAGATATAAAATTGTATTTATATTTGTTTATAAATATATATCATAAAAATAAAACTTATGGACTGTTTAAACAAACTAAAACATGACACGTATTTTACATAACAATAATACTTTTCAATGGCATCTGGGTCATTAAGTAAATAATAATAGATCGTAGATTCAAAAGTTAAGACCTCCTGGAGAATAGTGTAGTACAATACATTTTAGAATACATCATTGCACGGATAGTTCATAAATACCGGATGTATCAGAATTCAGAAGGCATACCTATCAATATAAAGTTATGAATCGTCAAAATAGAAGTCATGTAAAATAATATAATATAATATAATAACCTTGTAAATTAATGACAACTTTGAAAAATAATTATTGCACAAACCAATTTATAATAAAATATTTTTGGTGGAGATATTTAGGATGTTATGAAACATAATATATATATATATATATATATATAATTTTATATAAAAATAATTTCAATATTAGTTAACGGTTTTATAACCAATATTGCTAGTGAGTGTACGTAATTTTCGTGTCAACTTTTTCAATTTTTCTTTCATGGGGACTGCAGTGCACATGTGCTCTCAATGTTGATCAAACGATTTTGTTTATGTGGGTGGGGGATGATTTTTATACATTATAGATACGGAACTTAATCCTTAGATAATAAAAAAAAAAATGAATTAAGTCGAGTCATTATATAAAATAGCAATGAAAAACAAATGAAATTGTTAAAAATGTAATCCATGGAAAATGTCAATGAAATACAACGTATAACAATCACAAATAATTTATAATTGCACTAATTTTCAATATGACGGTCAGCAAGCTGCTTGATTGCACCACTGGTGCCTAATGCCTCTCAATATTATTTTTAACCAACGCACGGAAGACGTATCGTTCATATGACATATATTTGAAGCACGGATTTTAACTCTGGAAAACTATCCATAAATCATAATTTATCCTACTAAAAAATTGGTTCAGACATTTTTCACTTCAGCTTATAAAGATCGAGTTTTTAATATTAAAAACAATTTTTTTAAACGTTGAAAAAACTTTTAATTTTAGAACAAAAAAAATTGATTGCCAAATCAAATGTCTAAGATGTTTTTTTAGAATTAAAATAATATAAGCATTTTGGACGAAAATAAAAAAAGTATAAGTGATATTATCAAATTTTTACTTGATAGTAATTATCTATATTGTGATATTATAAAAGGATAATAATAATTATAAATTACCAATTTAAATTTTCTAATATTTAAATTTATAAAATCTCAAATAGTGATTCTTTATTCTTTAAAAACCATAGTCCCCCAGAATCAACTTTTGAATGAGTAGTTATGCTTTTAAATTGAATATAAAACACTTGTGAGGGTAACCAAAATAGTAATGTCTATGCATTTATTTTGTAAAAAATACAAATAGAAAAAATTGCACAGTTAATAAATATAAATTACTTTATGTATGTTAGGTATTTATACTTCTAAATCGACAAGTGTTCCTGAATATTGTACAGCATAAAATGAATTGGGTTAGAAAAGCTACCCTTCATAATTTTTTAAATGATTATAGGTACCTGTGAATTGTAATACGAAAAATGAGCATTTTATCAACATGTACATCTTATTAAAATCAAAATTGTCCTTGCATTATGTAAATAATGTTATAAGCTAATAATTAATTACTAACTTACATCATCATCAATTTTAAATTGAATAATAACAATCAAAAATGAATACAGAATGTACAATAACTACCTACACTAAAACTATTTAAAAATATTTTCATAATTTATATCAATATATGATAAGGATGTTGTAAAAACGTGTTAATCATGGTTATCAGTACATTTAAATGTAATTAAGATGACTTCATCTTTAATTATTTACCTACCCAAATGGTAATTATATTTTTAGATAACATATAATAATTAAGTATTCCCGACAATAAACATATACCTATATAATATATATATTATATTATTCACATATATCTAATTAATATCCTATAAACTAGGGGGTGGCCAGCGAGAAGAAGCTCGCAAGCCACCCAATATATTAATAAATAGGGAAGAGCCAGAATGGAAAAAAAGGTCATATTATTATATAATGTAATATATATATACACACACACACACATATATATATGTAATATGATTAAAGTAAATAAAATAAGATATTGAGACATACGAGCTGCAGTTTGGCCACCCTTGCTATATATATATATTATTGTAGTCAAAATTAAAAATTAAAAAATGTATCAATAATAACAACATTATTTTAAAAATCCAATATAACAATTAACTAGACTGCCAAATGCTTAAGTGCTTGTATAAAATATAAAATAAAGAAACAAATCAACAATTATCAAACTAGTAAAAACTTAAAATACACAATTATAATTTACCTATATCGATTATAGTAACAAACTTATAATAAATTCTAAGTATAATACCTACATAGAAAAGTATCAAAATCTATCAGAATCACTACAAGATATTTATAATTGAATAATGATACCTAAATCATTTCTAATTAAATTACTCTAAAATTAAAAAATCATTTATACATATAAAAATATTAATATTCTAAACACAAAAATTAATTTTGTTTATGATAGTAAGAATAAAATTAGTAGAACTTAAAATTAAAATATATTTAAAAATATCCATTGCAATACTACCATGAGAATATAATTTGAACTTAAATAGTCATAAATGGATAGTGAATGTCCATTATTTAAATATAGTTAGTATACATTAAAATTTCAAGATTTTAAAAATAAAAATGCAAATTTTACCTAAAAAGAAGTAAAAAGAGAATACCTTTTTATGATCCAAAGTAACTTTTACAGTTTAAAATTGTTTAACCAAATATATATATATATATATAAAAGCCATGCTGGAAAATAGATTATATTTTGATCAATAAATACTAAATAAATAGGTATACTATACAAATATCAATTACGATATAAATCTATAGGTAGTTAAACTACTACTACTAATAATAACTACTAATTACTATTGTACTCTCTTAGTTCCATTATAAGACATTTATATGCTTAATGTATATAAGACAAGCAAATAACTTATAACTCATAAGTAATTTTGGTAATAGGTGTAACAATTTATGGATAAAAAACTAAAGAATTACAATTTTTATGAATTTGAATTTATTCAAATCTAAAATAGAATTATTTTTACAATTATTATGTCGGTATATTGTCAATTATGGCCATAGTTAATAATCTTCAACCAATATTTTAAAAAAATAAATTAATTTTTTCACTTACTTAAAATATTCATTTGGTATAATAATTGCATAAAATCTATTGAAGCTTAATAGTAGTTAAGATGTAATCTACAAAGTTGTCACTATTTGTCATTCTTTTAATAAATATTGAAAAATTGACAACAAAAGATGGGTTAATATTGGTGTTAATTTTTAGACTTGAAATACCCCCAACCACTTGTAGCAGTTGTGCCCAATATCGATTATTATCTGATTGACATTTTAATACAAGGTAAAATCATACATGTAAATACCTAGAACATTTATTTTCAAAAATAATTTTTAGTACCATTTTAAATTAGAAAAAAAAAATATAAATTATTCATGAATTATAAAACATTTCATAAAAAAAAATAACTAGTCTTTATGGCTTAATCAGATTTCTCATGAAAAATTTAATTAGGTATCTGTTTCTTGTGTTATTAATCAAAAAAACAAAACAAAATTTATCAAAAACATTTATGGAAGACAGTTATTAATTATTATACAATATATAATAGTATCTTCTAATTATGTATCTGGTATCTAAGTATACTTTAACAGTTTAATACACTATTAAGTAACAAACATACAATTTTTATACTTTGAACCTCCTATATTAATTAGGTAGGTATACTCATAAAACCATATATTTCAAAATTACTTTATTGGCTTAGATTAAAATAGAATAAACACTTTTAAGTTTACCTAGCCAAGTATGAAAATAATTTTAAATATAAGTATCTATTCATCTACATCACATCTTAGATATATTTTATAGTTTAAAATCAGCCACTCAGACCTATACCAATACAATGTCTACATAGATAACAATTAAGGACTGACATTATAATGATGTTATATGCAATAAACACCAAAATTAATTAGATAGGTACCTAATAAATAATTTAATAATATATTATTGATAGACAATATCGAGGACACCTCATTAATAACACAACTGTTATAATAACTGTAAAATGTCATCATCTATCAATGAAAAATATTACATGTGGCAGCTTTATGATGCTACAATGATATGTCTTTACCATCACACAATCAAAATAAGTAATTATTTGGTACATTAAAACATGACCTAAAATAAAAAAAATAAAAAAAACAATGTCTACTTATAATTGGGTATTTTAAATGATTGTATATAATTACTAAAAATCAAAAATACTTAAATAAAATTATAATTGATAAATTAATTTTTTATATTATACAATCATCATTAAAATAAGAATAAATAAATGTATATACAAATTATTCTTGGATTGTCTATAGGCTATAGGCCTGGTTATTAAATTAAACCTGATACAGTGATACATATAAACTAACTAGGTACAGAAAAAGTTATTGATTTTGAATGAATTTTTTTTTATGTAACTGGAAGGAAGTATTTAAGATTTATAATCATATTTAAACAAACATTCTTCAATAAATATTTATAATTAAAATATTTAACACAAAATTATAGAGAACATTCATGATGTACCCATATACCTACCTACTTAATAATTTGTATTTTTTTTGATACTTAAAATTACTAAAAATCAATTATATTTAATTTACAATATTAATAGGTATATTGAAAAATACTAAATATTAGGTAAGGATATCTCAAATATTTAACTTAGTTGCAAACATATTTAGGATTATGAGTTTGTTTTAATTTATTTTTAATAGTAAAAATCATTTCTACACCTACATAATAAAAAAGAAAGAACTAGAAGACTTTCTCTTTAAATTAGTTTACGCAATCTACAAAAAATTTAATATCCAGGCTTTACTCTAATTAATAAAACTACCTATTTTATCAAGGTTTATATTATGTACGATAATATGCAAACAACGGCAAGTACTTATATTGTAAATTACAAAATTGAAATCCCTAGACACTTTTATATAGCATATACAAATGGATAAAATCGATGTGTATATCATATGTATTATAAACATATACTTTCTAATACATTTACTCTATTAATGATGTTAATTAGAATAATATAGATTGACATACCTTGTCAGACGGAATAGACCTGATGGACGTAGTCATGTTTGTTTTGACGAGCGACGTTAGTGCGCTACAAGGTAACTGCAGATGATGTCCGTTGTCGGATTGCTAATAAAAAATCCGTCGAAGTCATGGAACAGGGACAATTTTTCTTCACGGTCACACCAACGATAACATCACCAGCGAACGTTGCGTATTATCTACTCGGTAGCAGTAACACATACAAACTTTGGAAATCCAAAAGCACTAAACAATAACGAAAGCAAAATCCCGTACGCACTGTTTGTTGGTGGTTAGGTAAAATACAATAACTTTATGATGTACAGTAATTATTAATTATTATTACCGGAGCTATGTATCGCACTGACACAGAACGGTGGCGACGGCTACCTACCTACCAAACTACCTACGACAATACCGTTAACGACGGCAGCTCGACGACGAAGACGAAATCGGACGGCGGCACTACGCCATATTGACGCGATTACGACGAAAAAAAGTCTCAAATAATTATAATACGTACGGAACAACGTCGGCGGCGGAACGAAAATCTCACAGATGTCAGAGGATATATTATAATAACTTAACAACAATAATAATATGATATTGCGTTACTATTGCTGCTGCTATTATTATTATTATTATTATTATTATTGTTTGACGAGAATCCGCTTTCGGGACACCACCACCAGCCAGCCGTACGCGAGAGGAGCCAGCGCAGCGCTAATAAGTTATTCACATCAGTCAGTGGCGTACAAAAGAGAAAATAAAAAAAAATTTTAAAAAAAAAACAATAATAATAATAATAAAATGTATCTGTAACTATAATAATATAATATATTGTGTATAATACGTGCGTCTCAAGAGCGCGCGTGTGTGTGCGCACTAATGCGTATGTGGTGTGTCAGTGGTGTGTGTGCGTGCGTGTGTATGTGTGTACGTGACGTGCGCGCGCGCTCAGTTGATTAGAAGATGCAGCTATATAGAGAGTGGCGGATCCTTTGTGATGACTGGGAAAACGGTGGGGGCGTGTCAGGTGGTTTCCTATATTGTAACCTCACCGCCGCCGCGGCCGTAGGTAGTGCCGTTGCCGTGGTGCTCTGTGCGCTGCAATGCTGGTGCCGGACGCCCCGTGCGTGGCCTGCCGCTGTGCACGTACAACTTGCTCTCTCGTACGGTATTACAGTCGTGGTTCGAGACTTCGAGTCTCTAGACCGCCGTCAATCGGCTGCGGGCCGTTCGCAAGGTGCACGTCGCGCCGCCACCGGACTAGCGGAATCTTGGCAACACTGTTGAGCGCGCGCGCACCCGTCACTGACGGGATTACAGCACGGAAACGGGACCACCGACTCGCCGCCTCGGCGATCGTGCTCGTCTGGTGCCCCCCCACACACGCGCGCTAGTGCTGGACACGACTGATGTCTTTCAGCGACATTACTATATAGTATAATAACGTATTACTACATTATTATATTATAAAAAATATTCACACATTATAATTATTTATACGATCGTGACGTATATTATCATATTAATTATTTTTAAAAATAATAAAATAATTTATACATAATATTCACATGATTGTATCTGACTTAACATTTCATTATTTTTTAATAAATTCCAGTTTTTGAATGAAGCGATCAGCGATGAATGTATTGGTTTCACAGATATTACAATTGTGATTTATTTTTCTTGTTCTCATCTGTTATACACCTATTCAATTTTGAAGGTGGTTTCTGGTAACTAATTACATTTAGTTAATAGTTAGTTGCTATACCTTCTTTTTAGGAAGACATTAGAACAAATTCTAAGAAATTTTGAAAATAAAAGAAAATTAATAAGAACGTGATTTTTTTGTAAAACTAGCTTTCGACCAATATTTTGATTTAAATTCAAAAATGAGCGTGAATTACTGATTAGTATTTCTACTAATATTGATAAAAAAAATTTACGCCCAGTTTAAAAGCTTAAAATTTTAAAACAAGATTCCTAATTCTATGTACTTAAATGAATTGAAAACTAACACATTCAAGTTTTCTACTCAATGATGAGATATAATCCATATTTGTACAGCCATTGCAGCCCCATGACTGAACAGCAGAGAACAAAATCTCAGCAACAAAATATTAATCTATATAACCCTCCTAAAATCCATTTGGACCAACGGGATCCAACTCTGGGGTTCAACCAAACCCTCTAACATAACTCATAAATCACATTCTAACTTTTCAATCAGTGTCTCCATCAAAACACTAAAACTCCATATACTATGCTCCAATCTCACACTTCATACGGATATCCCTCTATTATTCTTATCTCCAAAATCGCCAATACTCTTTACAATTTATACAATTCAATACTTGTCTCCAAAGCCACTGCAATCCACTCGTGAAAAAATGTACACCCCACATTCCCAATGACCCAAACAAGTGTTAGAACTTAAGTGTGGAGGGTTGCTAGAACTTATCCACAACACAGAAAACACTATAAAAAGAATTTCATTAATTAGTTGCATTCCCTCCTTCACTGTACGAAGAATAGAACAAACATCCAAATTAGCAACAGGAATGCCAATATCTTCAAAGACCTTCAATCTAATCCTTGTCCGATACAATATATATATAGATATATACAATTTGAAATAGAAAACATAATCTTAGCAGAAATAAAATGAATATCAATATTGACCGACATTGACTCTCTAAGAAATCAACTTGCCTTAGTAAATATAGTAATAATTTTTCACTCAACCAAAAACACATATGTAAATGAATGCGTTTACCACGCGCGTTATGACATTTATTGTACACTATTTAGCCTCAGTGATCTCTTAAATATTTACAATCCTTCCGACATTGTAAAAAAAATGTAGAACGGCCATGTCAAAGCACAACTCTGGAAAAAAAATACATAAATATATTATATAGTTATTCCTGCAGGTCACTGTAATATTGAGGACAGCGAACGTGCTAATAAGGTCACCAAACCGCCTATTCATTCCCCGATGCTCTTATATCCTTCTCTTCATCTCCTATCATGTCATAAAAAAGTAATGAAAATAGATAAAAAAAATTTCAGTAGAAGAAAGAAGAGAATAAACTATCATCCAAAACCAAAAAAATTAAAATATCCATCCAACTTTACATCTTCTCCGTCAACAATCCTAAGAAATAATAAGACTTTCATCAACTTACTCAGAATAAGGTACTACTCACCAACCTATATTTAATGAAGAGACTTTAGAGAGAATACATTTTCATTTGATTGTACTATTTGTACTGTGATGTCTCTCTCTCGACAGTCAAACACATCTTAACCTTACAGAATACAAATTATACAACAAATAAGAGAAAAGGAAATTTAAAATCTACGAAAATCTAGGACATTTTAGCTGAAACATTAGACTCGGTACTAAACAATATCTCCAAATTCTTACAATTTTTTGAAAACACTTTATCAACCTAAAATAACACAAACACATAAATTAACATAATACAAAAACTAACTATCGTATTATATTTATATGTATAATATTATTTAATTTTACTTTATATTCTTTATAGTGAGTTTACTGTATTATTTTTAGTCAGTGTTACTTTAATTAATTATGTAATATGTTACATATTATACCCAATAACTAAAAATGCTGTGGACTGATAATAATAATAATAACCAACCAATAACCATCATAGTCTTGTAAAAATATAAACAAAACAAAACTATGCTAATAAGTAATAAGTAAACTATCAAATTACATATTATCAATACTCATACATATTATTGACTTAACTTTGTAACCATGAACTATTAGTAATTCATAGGCATAACACGACTATAATATTACCTATATTCTACTTAAAGGTAGGTAACACGTTATGAGTTTGACAAAATCAAAATTCGTAAAATAACATTTTCAATAATTAAGTAAATCAATAGCACATTTTTTCTCTTTGTGTATGTTCAATGTATTTTATTAATAACCCTGTATATATTATATAATATAATTTTTCTGTGCGTGTATTGTATATATGTCACTAAACTCCTAATCGGCTGGACTGGTTTTGATGAAATTGTTTGTGTGAGTTTAAGTGGGTGCTTGGGTGGTTTAGAATTTTAGATTCACACTTTAGCCAGGTAAGTGACGCTGAAATCGGATTCTAGGAAATGTTGACATGGATATATTAAATAACCCGGCATAGTAAAGCTTAAAAGCCAATGGAATCGGGAACCACTCTTCCGATCGTCAATCGTCGTTCATTTTTAATGAAATTGCACACTAGTTTTCGTCGTAGTTGTATGGACCCGTAACTCCCATCCATAGAATATTAAAATATTATTTATTATTATTTTATTCATATTTGATATGAACAATAAAGTAGTGGTGCCATCTATCCAAGCAAAATAAATTTAAAATTTATTACAAAAATCTTAACTTTTTCCATGGCGTAACCGAGCTTAATAGAAATATAGAACTATAGGAAAATTATCAATATTGTATTAACTTTAATTTAATTTTAATTTTTAGATTCTGAATAAAGTGATGAATGTATTGATTTTACAATGATGTATGTTTTTATTTTTATATCTGTCATAACGTTTTAGAGTAGTTATAGTGCTTTAATTTTTAACTTTAGCCTTTCTTTGGAAAGGAAATTAAATGTAATTGGAAGTTTGGGGGTCAAAAGTAAAATATTTCAAAGTAGTTTTCAATAGCGTCAGGAAAAACCCTAAAAAAATAACGAAAAACGGGAATTTTTATGCATAACCAGTTTTCGACAAAATCGATTTTTTTATTTTGCTGTGACTCAAAAACGAAACATTGTAAATACTTGAAATTTTTACCAAATGTTTATATTAGCATTATCTATTTACCATTAAATTTTTTAAATATTTTGACTTTTTTAAGCTATATATGTATAGGCGATTGAAATTTTCGATTTTCTAAGTTTTTATTTTGAAATGCCGATAAAAAAAATTTGGCAAACCAAAAAATTTTTAAAATTTAATAGAATATTTATAATAAGTTGTACTTATCATATGAAAATAAAATCAAAATCGTTAGTCACAATTTTTGTTGATATGCATTTAAAGTTCAAATGTTTACAAAATATGTCAAAATCGCGAAAATTTGTAAGGAATTTTGAAGTTGAAAGTTCATAACATTTTTGTGATTTATACCTATGGTTAAAAAACTCAACACAATATTCTCCATAATTTTTTCTTTAAATAATTGTAAAAAAAAATTCTAGCTTCAATTTAGAAAAAAACTTATGAGTGAATGAAATTTAATTGTTTACGAAATCGCGTAAAATAACAATATATTACAATTTAAATATAAGTAATAATATAATATATCCTACTAATTATCCTAGACTGACAAAATGATTTCCGTTCAGAATCGTTTTTCGTATATACAATGATACCTATCATAACATTCAAATTTAACACTTCCATTATAATTATAGTTACCAACTCTCCAACATATAGCAGAGCGATACCGACTTGCCCACCCTTTTTTTTAAAGATAATGTAATAATAATAACTATAAAAATATAAGTACACCAAAACTGAGATACAACAATGTAGTGTGACAGTACGTTCGTCCTATAACGGAGAAATAAGTTTTAAGCCCATTTCCTATTTTATAAGATAATTAACAACCAAGATATTAATTTTTAAAATAATTGGCAAATATGCATACAAACATATATAAAAGGAACACCATATGCCCATAATATGGACTGTGAATGGCGAGTATAAATAATGAATTGAACAAAGTTTGAACCACATAAGAGGCGTAATTTTTATAGGCAACAAAAGTGCACGAGGAGAACTGCTCTATCTTGCTTACTACCGTGTAGCCGTGTGTAGCTCATTAAACAATTTATACGTCAATGATCATAAAAATTACATAGTTTTTAAAGAAATATTAAAAAATCGATAGAACCTGTGAAGAATACTCAATACTTATAAAAAAATGTATAATCTTACCCGAGCAAAAGTTTTTATTTTAAATGCAACTTTTTTTTTTCCGATCCCGTCAACTACGCCTCCTCCTTACATCTAAACACATCAATCTGAGCAAAAAAATACTTATATATAAATTACTACTAAAACCTATATGGTCATATGGTATACAACTTTGGGGTTCAGCCAAACCATCAAACATAAAGAAAATTCAAATATTTCAATCTAAATGCCTTCGACAAATTACCAAAACTCCCTTTTACATCTCTAACGATACACTCCATAAGGACTTCTCTATTCCAACAGTACAACACGTAGCCAAAATTCTGTATAAACGGTTCCACTCAAATCTCTTCAACCACCGCAATTCTCTAATCTCAAACTTATCTACTCTCAGCATCCCAGGTGACCCTGAAAGACGTTTAAGACGAAAATGGTGTAGGGACCTCCTGACTGAATAAAACCCATCCACTACTTCAAGAACTCCCATCACTGGATGGAGATTCTTCGCTCAAGTCACTAGTCCTTCTTTATTTTATTATTCTTATTCTACTTCTATCATAACACTTATACTTATTGTAAAAATAATATATTTACAGATTGTATAAAAAAACAAATTAAAAAACAAAAAAAAAAAAATGCAACTTTTAAAACGATCAAATAATTTTTTCACTGTGAACACTGGGCGATAAACTGTTATATTAATGTGTCGAAAATGTCATCTTTATCTACAAAAAAACAGACAACCAAAAATATTATTTATCCACATACGTTACACTAAATATATTAGCAAGCATTAGGGCTTAATGACCTATAATGATTAGACAATCAAATTTAACATGGTTGTATTTTATATGGGCAACGAAGTAATATATTATATATTCTTAAATTGTTTTGATATTATAATACTTATTATTTTAACTTAATTTATATAATTTAGAAAAATTTCAAAAATTGTATTTGTTATTATGAAGATATTGTTTTTAATACTAAACTTTCTAATCCTAATATTAATTATGCAATTGATATGCTATTGAATTATAATTTTCAAAAATAGTTGACTGAAATTTATTTTGTATAGAACTAATTTATTATATTATATAGTAGTAAATAATAATTAATGTATTAGTATAATTTTCAAGTTAAAATATTATAATTATTGAAATTTAATATTAGGGGAAAATGTGTGATGATCAATTTTATAACTTATCCCAGTCGAAAATTAAAATTATGGGCTTTATTAAATGTCAGTGATAGTAAAAGTATCAAACATGGCTATTTTGATATCAGTGACCTGAAATATCTGATTGCCTGGTATAATTTTTAGAGCCACTCCACCCTTGAGGCTTGCATAATTTGTTCACTATAAACATGTTTTAATATTTATACATTATTCCATTTTTCAATTTTAATTTTCTGAATATTATATCAATATATCTATTATCGAATTATTAGATTAATATCAATGAATAAACTCATTATTTTATATTTATACGATGAATTTATTGTCATTTTGATGGCGGGACTATAACAAACCAGTACCTTGCATAATAATAATAATATATATTTAAATATAGCCATATAGTTGATATTTAAAAAAAAAATGTAGAATTAATAGGTTATATCGATACCAGTAACGACGAAGGTCATAATTTTATTCAATTGTTGTCATTATTTAAACTAAATACAGCCATATGTGTTAATCTGTCATTAATTGAATGCGATTTTCTACTAATTATATAAAAAGTAGTAGGTATGTATCTTTAAATATCAACCATTTTCTAAAAGTTTAAATATATTGTATAGTTTTAAAAAAAATTAATATTGTTTTGTTTGTTTCTCCTCTATATTTATAGACTTAAACATTGGATACTGGGCCGTTTTTAATGAGTTGTATCAATTGAGTCCTTAGAACTTGATGGAGGAGTGTTTATAATTTATTTTTCAACCCTTATAGATTGATAACTGTTATAAGGTGGCCGATGTTTAAAAATTAAATTTTACAAATTTGGAACATATTTGTTTATAGTAGGTATTTTAGGTACTTGCATTTATTAAATTTGTGTTATTAATTAATTACATTAATTTAAAATGTATATGAAAAGTAATTTTATATTATTTAAGTTTGGATTTGTAGTTATAGTCTCCTTTTGATAATTCCACCAACACTGCATCGCTGACTATTTAGAGTGATGGTCTTCATGCAAAAGGTTGTCCTTTATCCTTATGTCACCTATATTTATGTTGATCAAGATGTATTCAAGTGTACCAATATATTATACATAGACAGATTTAATTTGTCGTTCCCAAAAAGTACCAATATAGTAAGTTCAACCATATGATATATAATATTATAGGTTACAATTGTATAGCTTTTTAGAGGAGGGGTTGTTTTCCATTGTACCTACTATTTACTTTGAAGCTCATCCTCGATTTTAATTCAAACGTTATAGTCTATGCGTAGGATGATCAAGGACCATTTGTTTATTTACGTTTAAATTAGAGACGAATAATTGTCTAATGAAGGGATTCGTTTGACTTAGATGTTTATGACTTTGTTCATAAACCTAATAAAAAATGTCTACCTTAAGACGATGGGATAGGTATGCAACCGATACCCTGCGTACCCAATGTCCACGCTTGTGAATAAAGGATATATATTATGTCAATGGTTACTATTTGCTACTATAGTTCTGTGATTAAAACTGTAAAGTACAAACCGTGAATGTGAATTGAAAAAAAAAATAATATAGTTTTTAATTTTACATTTTTTTATTATTGTAACAATATCATCTATATTATATTCATTATCATTTGTAATCGTAACCTCATGGATCATGATAAAAACCATGCAATAAAATATAAAAACCGTTCATGCCTAAACGATTAACCTGTTCTAAGTTCATATTAATCACACAAATCGTGCAGTTCTTTATCTTTTACGACTATATTTCATGTTGTTTTTCATTATTATTATCATTCGTCATGATATCCGCCATATCGATTTTAATGGAAAAATGACTACATACTGATTGCCGACTACCGATTTCTGAATTTCGTCTAAAATTTTATAGTTTACTCGAGTATCAAATCAAAACTTTGATTTAATATACTTTATTTAAAATTCATAAATTGTTTATAAGTTATCTTTGAAAGATAGCAATAGGGTAAGAACTTGGATCTAACATGCATGGATATTCAAACATCCTCAGATTAAAAAATTAAAATATGAAATCATTTTTATATTTATTGTTTACCTGAAATATTATACTTCAGGTGAAATGTGTATGCCCGATTTGCAGAAATCCTCTGACGATTCGTCAATATCTGATGAAGAAGGTGTGCCGGAGGAAGAACAAAGTGACGAAGACATTTATCACTCAAATTCTGACAATGAATCTTCATCAGATTCAAGTTTAGGTAATTGATATATTTCATTTTATGTACATAAAGATTTTTATTGTCATAATGAATTAATGTGCATTGTCTTACCTATAATAGATTACTATGGCCAATTACCTATTATAACCATAGTAATTATAGACCTATAAAGATAAATAAGCAGACCTATCATAGGTCTATGATTTTATCTACTATGGTAGCATGGTCTGACCAAAGCCACATATCTTTAGAGATAGCAAATTATTATGCTATCTCTTTATTATTTTTACTAAATTAAAATTGCAGCTGTTATTTTACAAGATGATGAAGATGTCAGTGATGATGATATTGAAGAACAAGAGGATGATGATGACGATGATGACAATGATGATGAAGAAGAAAATATTGATGGAGGTGGCGGTAATGAAGATGATGACGAAGATGAAGAAGTAGAAGAAGAAGAAGAAGATGAGGTGGTAGCAGCTTTTCTTTCAGCTAGTTCAGACAGAAATAGAAACCATCCACCTAATTTATCTGTCGGTTTCTTAATTGGTGGATTTTCTTTTCACCCAAACACAAATGTTATTGCTCTTGGTCTCTCAAATGGTGATATTGCTATGTATGCAAAAGGAATTTTTTTTAACTATAAAATAGTAATTATAAGTATGTATTTTAAATATAAATATTTTTTATTATACTTATAGGTACAAATATTCTAATGAAATGAATGAGCATTTGAGAACAAATGATAATGTTCATTTAAAAAAGGTTATGGTATTAGAATTTAATGAAACTGGTGATTACATTTATTCAGCTTGTAAGGACAACAATGTCTCAGTGTCTGATGCTGAAACAGGAAAAATGAGAGTATACTTTGAAAAAGCTCATACAGCTGGGTTAGTTTATTCAATCATAACTAATTTCCATAATTTAGTATAAAAAATGTTCTTTTATAGGAGTTTTGTAACAGCACTTTCTTTTATTGATGAAAATTTATTTGCTACTGGTGATGAAGATGGTGTAGTTAATGGTAACAAAAAATAACCTAATAAGTCACATATTTTATTAATATTTAATATAATTTAATAATTAATTTTATATGTATTTTCTAGTTTGGGATATAAGAGCAAATGGGTGTAGATTTTCATTAAAGAAAACTGAAGATAGTATTAATTCAATGATCACTATTAATAATAGTAATAATCAACCTACTTTAGCTTGTACGTCAGGCGATGGTACATTGACCATTATTGACTTATCAACAAAAAAAATGGTTGTCCAGGTATTTTAATATATTTTAACTTTATTTAAGTATTTTTAGATTTGTAATAAAATTATATTTTTAATATTCTATTTCAGTCAGAACCTTATAAATCTGTACTAACTAGTTGTGTTACAATGAAACGAAAAACAAAAGTAGTATGTGGTACTGGTGAAGGATCACTGATTACATTTAACACGGGAGATTTTAGTGTATTCAATGATGAATTTCCATGTGTTGATAAAGGTGCTGCTGTAAACAGATTAGTTCCAGTAACAGAAAACATTATAATAAGTGCTTTAGATAATGGAAAAATCAGGTATGATAAATACACATTTAGTTTTTCAGACAGAAATTAATTAAAATTTAATCGTTTATTATTTAGGGCAACAAATTTATTTCCCAACTGTCATTTAGGCATTGTTGGCCATCATCAAGATATGTCTGTTGATCTTTTGGATATATCAGACAATGGCCATTTATTAGCTTCAACATCTTATTTCAGTAGTATTGTTAAATTTTGGAATATAGAATTCTTTGAAGACTTTGATTTAAAAAAACACTTTAAGAAGATCAATCCAAAAGAATTTAATTTACCATCATCAAATGTTGTTAATGCCACAGACTTTTTTTCCGGTCTTCAATAAATGTTTGTAAATGGGGTGCATTGTATATAAAACTTTTTAGATAATGTAAAGACTACAAATTTTATTATTAGATTCACTTAAACAAAAATTAATGAATGAACATTTTATCATATAAGATTTTATTTGGTATACATATATATTTTTTAATCTTTAAATTATATATTTTTGTTTAAATTATTAATAAAACAAATTTTTAATTTGATTTAAATTAACTATACTCTATGCCACAAGAGAATAACTAATCCACGCATCAATATTAATAGCTGTAAGTGTTGCTAGCTGGATTTTTACTCACCATAGTTCCATTCCTATTACTCGGTGGCATGTATACACCGATGTACAAAAACATATTTAAAAATAAAAATATTTTTTTATTACAAATATCTTCCAAAATAAATCTAATTATAAATCTAAACATAAAATAAAATTACTATAAACAAACACATTGGCTATTTTATTAAATAATTGTCCAAAGTTAAAGATATTTTCTCATCAGATGTGTAAATTGATAATGCGAATTAATAAAATAATATATATGAAAATGTTTTACTTTTTTCTCCGATTTCTTTTAGTAGTTATTACTTCATTGCAATTGTCCATACTAAATAATAATAAAAAAAATTACATAAAAAATATGTTCAAATAATAAAAACGTTGTGACTGCTACCACCGTGTATTAACAAATTTCAATAATGCTTCTCATTGATCGCAATCATGGTTTAGTATACAGAAGAAGGATTGCATAATAGACAAGTTTTTATGGTTGTTCTATTGTGGCATGGACTATATTATGTCAAATTTTACACTCAGTATACTACCTAACACACATCAAAACTAAAAAGTTGTAATTATATAACTTTTATGAATACAATTAATAAATTCAAACGTATACAACAGATCAACTGTTTTATCTGCAGAATCATTAATAAATGCACTGAAATAAAAAAAAAATATATATATTTTTTTAATAATGCTAATTTCTAATAATAAATAATTCCATGTTAAAATGGAATGCTTATTTTAATATCTTTATAAAGTAATCAGTGATTAAGTAAAGATTTTAACTATAAAAACCAACTAAGATAATAAACATATAATAAATTATTACAAAATTAAATTTCTAACTATAAAAAAATAAAAAAAAATGGGGAAATACTCATAATATTGTATACCTAGTTGTTTAAAAGTAAATGTAATTGGTTATAGTTAAAATCCAATAATAATTATACATTTAAAAATAAGTATAAATATAAGCTATATTAAAACGCACATAATAGGTAGGTAGATATTTAGTTTTGACAATATAATAAATTAAAAGTAGTCAAGAATTTATCGTGACCCAGTTTGATCAGGTCTATAATAATGGGATGAAGGATGAGATGGATGCACAGGAGGTGGAAAGCATCTAACATGTTCTACTGCGCTGGCATCTGTATCATTAGCTTTTAAATATTTATTCAATGTAGCAAAAATCTGTGAATTCAATACTTGAAAACGACGTATTCTGTCAACCATACGTTTCAAATGCTATATAAATAAAAAACAAATCATTTTCAATCTGCACAGTTTAAAATATGCCGTATAATATATATGTATACATACAATTCCTTTAACATTGTCATCTTTGCTGTCAACTCGTTGAACTCTAAGTATGTGATAGCAAAAGTCAAGTGCCTCAAATCTTCTCTGTTGACCAAGTAGAACAATCATTGTACAACCTGCCCAATGAAGTCCTTCACCAAAAAGTTCCCTAAAATATGATAAATAGACATGTGCTCTTATCTATTTTAGTAATATATGAATGTGCTTACTCAACAGTAAATTCCGTATCACCCACTGGTATACAATAGACAAATTGAAGTGCTGACCATAGTCTATGAAATTCTGTACATTCGTCTATGTTCATTACACCATTTTGAGGTGGTGGACCCACCCATACAGGATCATCTAACATACCTCGAAGTCTTGAAAGTACCACTTCAAATATTGATAGACCACAGCATAAGCGTTCACGTGTTAATAGGTCTCCATCACGAGCAATTGTTACTTGCTAAAATTAAAATATAAATAAATAATAAGTTAATTAATAGTTTATGGTTTATCTAAATTAACTAACTTTAGCTGTTCCATATCGTTCAATATTAGGAACAATTTGTAAAGCAGCATATTTTGCTTCTAATCGTTTCTGTTTACTTTCTGTCTTTTCGCCTTCCTTAGTAAAAGGTCTAGGTAAAATGTTTTGGAATGGTGCAGCATGCAGAAGGTCACAAACTTCTTCTTGAGATAATGCTTGTTCCATCAACAAACAAAATAAAATTGTGTTGCCTAATTCTCGAAAATTGTGAAACAATTCGGTCTTTGCATCAGGATATTGCACTATATCATTAAGCTGAGCATGGTAATACCCTAAAACACCAGGCGATCCATAGTCATATCTTGGTAATTTGCATTGTCTGGGCATAGCTTCCATTAATGTTTTTGCAAATTGTAAAAGATTTCCCTGAATTAATGATTTAACTATTTTTAACAATTCTTCCATAACAACAGCGATTCCTTGATAACCTAACATTTTACACATAGTACGAAAATGTGGAGCACCGACAAATCCTTAATTAAAAAAGAATCAATTAATAAAATAATTTAAACATCAAAATAAGAATTACTTGCCAGTATATTGTCCATAAATAGTAGTATATGCAAGATTCAATTGTTTGCTGCCCCACAAATATTGGTGTCCCATTTGAGGAGGTTTATCCCTTTGTACAGGTTGTGTGAAACTTATGCCTCGACATTTAACAAAACGATTGGTAGCAGCATTATAACAATAGTTTGGTAAAAAATCATAATTTAATTCCCAAAAAACATGCAAAGTAATACGGCCATATGGGGCAAGAACATTATGATTAGCTTCACGAAACATGGCATCAAATTCATCCAAAGCTAAATGTTTACATAATAATTTGTGACATAATCTGTTTACTTGCATAATTCCTTCCAATTCCTATATAAAAAAAACATTGTTAAATCGTACAGAATTCTAACACTCAATAAAGAATAAAGTTAACAAATAACATACCACAATTCCAGTGATATCACCACCTTCAAATTTTGCAATAGCTAGTTCCAGAGACTTTAACATATCTGCATTAACTCGCTGTGTTATAAGTTTGTTTAAATCTACACTACGTCCTAGCAATTGCACATGACGCTGTTTTAACAAAGTTTCATATCTATTTGCTCTTGGATATAAAATAAGGTATGTTCCCATAGCAACACATTCCACTCGGAATCTCTTGTCCAATAATATACTAGATGCTAATTGTTTATAATGAGCAAAAATTTGCTCACTTAATTTATAAACAAATTGATCAAAGCAAAGATTCACTTCAGCCTCAACTTCATCATATAAAAATTGTTTACGGAATACAGTTAAAGCATAATGAGCACTGTCATTGTACAAATCTAGTGGATATAAGACGTATTCCATCATGGACGGTTCTTTTGTCTTCAAAATATGATCAGTCAATATCCAAGGCATTGACATTTCAATTGGAAACTGAATTCTTTTCTCCATTGTAATCAAATCACTACATTCTTCATTATGTTGATGTTTGACAGTACATTTTTGAATACGCCTTGCCATGGTCATTTCTAAATAAAACTCACGATACCATAGTTGTGAAAGATCACAACACTGTTGTAATGACTCTAAAAAAAAATTAATTAATATTAAATGATGTATGAAATTATACCAAAATATATTTAAATACTTTTTCTACACTCCCTAAAAAAATATTTTATTTTTTTTATTAATTTTATAACAATTGAATTCATGGAAAAATACTGAACCAATAATTGAATAATGGCTGTTAACTACTCATAGAGGTGTACAATTGAACCTATTTACCATGCTTATAGAGATGCCCTTAGATTAAATTATTAATTATTTAACCAGCAATATCAGCAATTGGCTGCATTGTTGAAAAATAGATTGTTAATAATAAACTTATTTATTATGAATAAGCTATAAACCAATACAACTGGCATGGTAATCGAAACAATGAATTAATACTAAAGTATAAATAACAATTTATATACACATACGACTAAATCCAAGGAGATAACTCCAAAAAAATGAAGTCTTATGAAATTGATCAATTTGCATCAGGTATTGTCCATCAATATCTTTTCGTAAAGTACGTTTGCCACCAGATTTATCTGCAATTAATGATTCCAACATTGTTCTAACCATGTAGAGTTGAGTAGATGATGGACCTAGAAAAAAATTAAACACAAAAATGAATGTGTTATTTATATGATTATTATAATCTTGAACTTACCAACATTCCTTCTAGGTACTTTAATTCCAAATCCAACATCTGGATCTTTTTTTCCTTTCAAAGCTGGATCTGCTGATGGCTCTACACCTCTTTGCCAGTCTGCACAAGTTTCTCGAACTGAAACAAGTATACTTCTAATAAGATCTCTTTTATTCTTAATGGCTTTTCTTAATGGTTCTCTCAATGTTAACTGAACAAAATCTTGTAATTCTGCATAGATATTACGACGAATAGTATCAGTAAAAACTGTTTCCATACGAGCCATGAGTACTTGTAATCCTTTTATCATCGCTATTACTTCAATAAGTGCAAATTTTTCTTCATCTGTATAATTGTATCGTGTGGCTCGTTCGTATTCTTCAGCTTCAACAGGACATTCCTTGTTTTGATGATGATCAGTAGGATGAAGTAGTTTCCAAGAATAAAGTTCTGTGACAACACTAGTCCATTCCGACAGTAGTTGTAAACCTCTTAAAGCCAATTCAGCTGTATCTTTGTTTTCGGTATCTGTTCTTGTTTCTTTGTATGTAGTTGTTACTTCATTGCTATAACGAGCCAATTCACTAATATACTTCACATGATCTTCTCTTATTTGAGGTAAATGCACCATGAGATCTGCTTGAGGACTAATTTGTGGTGAACTAGATAGAGGCCAACGTCCAGGTTCAAAATGTTTAGATCGCTTGATATAATTAAATGGGGCTATTTGCATGTCTCCAAATAGAGGCACAACTTCCAGATTCTAATTTATTTTAAAATAAATAATTCATATTAATAATAATTTATAACTAATTAAATAAAAAAAGAATTTGAAACCTTAAAAATTCTGTCAATTTTGCCTAAATTAAGTTTTTTCTTCTGATCTAATTTATTAATATTACATAATTCATTATCCATGAGAAACAATCCAAATCCCATAACCTGTAAGTAAAATATACATGAGCTTTACAAAGTAAAATAAAATGTAGTAGAATTCATATTTACTTTAACTAGCATGTGTTTTTCTGATGGAGTAAGATACATTTTTGATTCAAACATTTGTACACACAAATTGACAACATCTGATAAAAGTTCTTCATATGCAGGGATTTTTTCTAAATTTTCTTTAACTGTATCTCTAATTTTATTCTGTGTGGCTAAGAACATGGACAAATTTTGAGATTCTTGAAGTGTATGTGAGTCTGCCATGACTTTTAAAAATTGAGCGGCTCGGCGATAACTTGAGTAATCATTTTTTACACTAGATTTCATATTTTTCAGTTCATCAAGCACGGCAAACATATTAATAAATTTTCCAAGCGTTAGTATGTATGCTTCAGATATAAAGTCTTTTCGTTTTTCAGCATGGCACAAACGTTTAACTTCTCCACAAAACCGTTCAATTGCTTTCCTCTAATAAATAATACAAATTATAATAACAAACATTCATTCTAATTTCCTTGCTAATAAATTAATATAGTTTTTATAAAAGATTAAGAAGAAAATTAATTTAATTACCTGGAAATACATGAACTGAAGTAGTTTGTTGACTTCAGGTCCTAAAACCTCAACAGTTTTCTCATATATTTCAACTCGATTAGGTTGTTCATTGGATTTTGGTTGTGGAATTGCTCTTGAACAACAACGCCATGTGTAAAGCATGACCGCGTGAACTTGCCCTTCTTCTAACAATTCATTCTAAATATGAGCAACAAAATAAAAATTATTTAAATATAAATGCATTCAGCAATCAACAAGTAGTAAATTGTTATCTTACAAGACTAGCGTGAACAGTGGCTTCTTCAATATATTTTGCTATGCCTGTTACAAATCCATTACGATCTTCAAAATTTGTATCAAAATCAGCTTGATAAAGAATTGAACACGGTTGTGCTTCTATACATGGTTGTTCATCAGGCAGTGTAAGTTCATCGAGTACGTCCACATTTGACAAAGCATCAGTCAGTGTCACCTTGTCTGTGGCCATATTCTAATAATACAAATAACATAAAACAATTAGAAAAAACTTTAATAATATTATATATTAACAGCAAAAGTAAATTACCACTATGTGTTCCAGGCGAGTCTCTTCAATTTTGTTTATAAAGAAAATGTGTAGTGTTATGATAGACTAGATAGGTATTATAGACTATAGATTAAACTGGTAATGTTTAAAGTTAATTTAGTAATATACTTAATCATATTCTAAGTATTTAATTGATATTAAACAGCACGATTTTAATGGAAATAAATTGAAAATTGTAAACAAACCTAATGGTTTAATAAAAAATTAAATTAAATATCAGATAAAATTTGTTTTCTCTGAACCAGGGTTCCGTATTTCCACTATTATCTATAAAATACCAATGTAATGTTACCCAGGCTTCTGCTATGATGGCTTTGAAAAAGGTTGATGTGATAACAGTTATATTGTGTTGTAATGTAATTGTTATTAATTTATCATACTTATTATTTATCTACTTATAAATTATAAATTTAAAATTATTTAATTTTGAGACATTTTATTAATTGTTTGTACTTTCTGATTAAAATTATTAATACAATTAAATCGACCATTGTGTTATGATTATGTCATAAACTTGTTTCTAGCATCAGTAGGTATTTCAAAATTAATTTTGTTTGCAAGTTCAGATCTCAAGCTCAACAGTATTTACAAATCCAAAATAAATACCACAGATAACTAATCGTGATAAATACTAAATTGTCTAAATAGATAATTGATTGTATTTTGAATTTTGAAATCAAAATGTTTGGAATATTTGGATATTTAATTTAATTGGTTTAAATGTTCCGAAGTACTCATTAATTATTATTCTAATTTATAATAAAAACAATTGATACCTTATTTACATTAAATAAAGAACAAATATTTATTAATTTAAGAATTTGTAATAAAAATATTAAAATATATAGTTTAAAAAGTGTCCTTTTGACTACGATCCGTGGAATAAGTTACTAAAAATTAAAGTAAAAATACTTTTCTGTTTTTTTTGAGTTATTAATATGAAGTAAATAATCATATTTTCAATTTCAGATAGTAATAAATAATGAACATGAAATTATTAAATTTACCATGCAGATATATTTTCAGCAAGCATTTGTATTCCAGTTGTTCTGTAAAAGACATTTTAAGTACACAACCTGAGGGTTGTAAGAAAAAAATAAAGGTAATACTTATCAAAAAACTTCTAGTACCTATAAAGTTAATTTTAATGATATTTTTAGTTAATGTCTTAGTTTTTTCTTAAATAATGTTATTACTTATAGGTATAGATAATGGACATCTAAATACATTTTTAGAAAAGTAAAATAGTTTTAAATTAATAGTTATTTATTCATTTTTAAACTTAATGTAGAAAAAAATTAAATGCAACTAGAAATTATTATTAAATGGTTAAAACTGAAAACATATAAAAAACAATTTATAATAATGTTGTGGTAAAATATGTTACATTGGTTATTTTTTTCTATAAGTACATTTGTTAGATTTAACTTTTATTATTATTTTATGATTGTATGTTTAAAATCAAAAAAGCCCCGATTGCAATTTATTGATTGTATTTTACTAATAACTTTTGTTTATTTGATTTTCAGGGTTGGGCAAAAGCAATGCGTAAAATGAAAAAAAATATATTTGTGGACTTAGATGATGGTTCTACACATCGTCATCTACAAGTAGTAATACCTAAAAATATGATTCCAGATTCTTTGACCTATGGATGTTCCTTTGAAGCAGAGGGTGTCTTAGTTAAAAATCCTAGCGATCAACTTGAATTGGTAGCTGAATCTATTAATGTTTATGGGTCTTGTGTTGTCGAAGATGGTTATCCATTTGGCCCTCGAAAAACTTACCATCCAGAATATGTAAGACAACATTTACATATTCGACCACGTACAGCAACATTTAGTAGTCTACTTAGACTCAGAGATAAATTGTCTAGTGCTGTTAGAAAAAGATTTGCTGAAGACAATTTTATAGAAATAAATGCTCCTGTGTTATCTTCCAATGATTGTGAAGGAGCTGGTGAAGTATTTGCAGTTAAACCAGATAGTGATGATTTGATTAAAGAAATGATTTCAAAAGATTATCAGTCACCTATGGAAGCTTTCTTTAATGGACAGACGTATTTAACAGTATCTGGGCAGTTGCATTTAGAATGTATGGCACGGGCTCTTACTAACGTTTACTCATTAGGGCCAACATTTAGAGCTGAAAATTCAAAGTCTAGATTGCATTTATCAGAATTTTATATGATCGAAGCAGAACAAGCTTTCATTAATAATATAGAAGATCTCTTGAGTTCAATAGAAAAAACTATATCCACAGTTGTGAAACAATTATTGGAACAATCTAGCGATGAAATAGACCATTACAGAAAAATAATTGGTGCTTCTAAAGACAATGACCCTGTAAACATGGTGAATGTTCCTTATGATGTAATTAGTTATCAAAAAGCATGTGATGTACTAGAAAAAGAAAATTGTTTTAAAAATGAAATGATTCGTGGCAAGCCTTTGGCTAAAGAACATGAATTATTTTTAGTGAAATATAATGGTCAAAAACCAATTTTTGTCATAGACTGGCCTAAAGATTTAAAACCATTTTATGCTAAAGCTATTCCTAATAATGAATCTCTGGTATGTTAAAAAACAACTAATTAATAAACAAATAATATATATTTTTTTTAATTATATAGGTGTATGCTGTAGACCTATTATGTCCAAATGTTGGTGAATTATGTGGTGGAAGTGTGCGTGAAGACAATTATGATATTTTAAAAGAAAAATTGTCTTTGGTAGGATTGGAAGACAAACTCAATTGGTATTTAGAATTGAGACAATTTGGTAATGTGCCTACTGCTGGTTTTGGTATAGGTTTTGAACGATTTCTTCAAGTTCTGTTAGATGTACAGAATATTAAAGACACCATTGCATTTCCTCGATGGCCACATAATTGTAAAATGTAATTCTTGAGTTTAATAAGACTTTTGTCTTTCTTATTATTTTTAGTTTATAATAAACTGTTTATTGTAATTACTATTGATTAATATTTAGTATGTTCTATTATAGTCAATTGGATCAACTTGAATATATATTTTATTTTACACGTTATTATAATGTTATTTTAACCTCATACTATTATCGACTGGCACTGTAATACAATGATGTATAGTATTTACACTCATAAATATAAAAATACATTTTTAATAAACAATACATAAATAATGAGCATAATTCTTTATTGTAAACAAGAAATCCATCACAATATTAATAATCAACAACAATATTGTATTAAAGTCGCTAAAAAAAAAAAAGACAAAACTAGTAATTAATTAATAAAATAATAATTACTATTGATTTTTTTTTTTTTATTAATTAATTAATTAAAAATATATTATACAAGCATAAGTATGTTATATACGAATAAAAGGGAATCATTGTCTTTATTTTTCTAATGATGTATAAGGACTACCCACAAATCACAACTATTGTTTTTAACCCTGTGAATTGGAAATACATAAACCAAAAATGTCAAGTATTTTATTCAATAAATTAATAGTAGGAAATATTTTTTTTTTAAATGAGAGTAAAATCAATATTATAAAATTATAATTTATTTTTGGTAAAAAAAATCAACAATGTGAACAACTTAATCAAATATTTTATATTATAATAATATACAAACAATGTACTTTATATTATATTTATGAATATATAAATAATATATAATATCACATTTTAAGCACATACATTTACAAAATTTAAACAGGTATATATTATATACATTTAAAATATTATAATTTTGTAGGTTATTCACAACATAGACCATATATTTTTTTTACATAATTGAACATAATCCAGACATTTCTTTGCCTTTATTAACTATTGGATATTCTTTAAGTTTTTTTGCATTATGCATCAGTCTAGGTTTCATATCCCTTTGTACTTTAGGAGCAACTACAGTTTCCATCTCAAGCCCTGGTGGTGGAGGCTGATCAGGATCGATTTCCCCAAATGTCTGTGTGAAATCTGGTGGTGACTGTGGTTCAATGGGTGTGTTTTCAGTGAGGACAATTGGTTTAACAACAGGTGTAATTTTTTGACTTATGTTTATCTTGATTGTCCCCATTGCAGGAGCAACTGGAACATTCCATTCAGTGTCAGTATTTCCATCAATAGAACATGTCATTGTAGATACAGGGGATGGAGATTTAGGTTTAATTTCTTCAGATACAATTTCTTGAGCGATTGGGGGGGAAGATAAACTGTTAACGTTATCAATAATAGGTTCATCTATTAATTTAGGCGATAAAACTTCAGTCACTTGAATAATTTCCATGGTATCAGGAATTTCTAAATCTTCATAATTCTTTGTCTTCACATTTTCTTCAGTCGATGGTTCCTGAGAAACAGGTTCAGTTTGGATTACATTTTCATCTGCAATTTCCTCATCGTTTTCTTTTAGTTTAATTGGATCAGTTTCGGTAATTAATTCAGTTTCAGTAATTAATTCAGTTTCTATTTCCATGCTTGTTTCTGTTTCCTTTATTGTTTCTGTTTCCATAGCTGTTTCTATTTTTATAATAGTTTCTTTAAGTGGAACTACTTCTTTTTCTATGACCATTTCTATTTCTGTACCTATTTCTTGATTTTTAATTGGTTCTGTTTCCAACAATATTTCTCTTTTTATTAATGAATCTTTTTCAGTTTTAAGTTTTTCTTCTCTTTTCAATTTTAATTCATTTTCTTCATCTTTAATTTTTATATCATCTGCCAATTGCAATTGTTGTTCATCTTTAATTTCAATTTTTTGGCTTTCCAATTGTTTAGCTTCTTCAATAGCTCGATTTCTCTTACGAATTTTTTCCTCTCGTGTTTTCTAAAAAAAAATAAATTTTTTTTTTAAAATTTTTAATTAAAAAATGAGAATGAATTATTATAACTTACAATCATATCATCATGGCACATAGGATGATAAAGCCGTTTATCCTTTTCCACACAATTTTTCAATTGCCATTCTTCATCTTTTTCGTTATAAAATTGTTCAAACTGATCGTGACATAAATAACAGGCAGCTAATTCACTATTTTCACCAGCTGGAACACAAGGAACATTTTCCTCTTCCAACTTTTCATCTTCTTTAGCACCTTGTTCTGCTTGTATATCAAACCAACTAGCAGCTAAAAGTGGAATATAAATTGTTAAACAAATTGAGGAAAAAAAAATTCAGTATGAAAAATAATCAAATTTATTATGCTTAGAATGTAATAATCAATAGTTTCAAAATAATAATAGTAATAAACATTTTTTAGGTGCAATAGTTTAATATTTTAAAATATAACAATGTGTAAATTAATCCCATTAATTCTCAACCAGCGTGTAGCAACTCTTGTATGCCACATAGTGATATAATGATGATCAAAGTTTTTTAATTTTAATGTTATTTATAATATTTATTAGTTATAATAATCTAAATATGTATATATTTATTTTGATATGTCAATGTATGAAAAAGGTTAAAAACCACTAAATTAATCAATAATACAATGAGTACATTGAATTAAATTAAATATAAATTTACAGGAAAAATATATGTCTTCTATAGTCTGTTCAAATTGAGATCGTGATTCGGCAGCTAACTTGTATGCATGGGCATGGCTTTACTACACAGCAGGCATATAGATAGTTAACTTGGTGAAGTTGATAAACAGGCGTTATCTGACCGCCAAGTCACAATCTCATTTTGAATAGTGTATATATCAGAGCTGGATAAATTTAAGTTTATGTCATAAAAATGTGGCAGCTCAAACTTTTATGTAAAACGCAACATTTTTTTACTAATTTGATTTTTTTTTTATAAGGTATAAAAAATATGTCGTAATGTTATTTATTAAATTGTAAGATGTTTTTTTATTCTTAATTAATGACTACTTGACGTAATTTTTGCATTTTACACATTTTGCTACATTTATCCTGCTTTTTGGCTATTAAATATTTTTCACTATATTGTACCCATATATTTAACCTGATATATTTTATTGTATTATGAAAACTATTTATTATTATCATTCAGAAAATACGATTTTTTTCCAATGATAACAAACAATATATTAATTACCTCTAGTAGTTTCATCTTCTTGTTCTTCATATTTACACCAATCACTAGTATCATAATACCATTTCCTAGATTGGACAGTTTTGCTTGCCATTTTTTCACGTCTATTTTGTCTAAAATGCCAATCTAAATGACTACTATACTTAATGGTAAACTCTGCAGTGAAACGAATTCCACAAGAACTGCACTGGATTCCTGTATATAAATTGTGAATCAGTCCTGGTTGTTTTCTGAAATAAGACACCAAATATTATATTTATAACAAAAAATAAAGTAATTAAAATATAACAGTACTAACTGTTTTAATGATAAAGGATCTGAAAAATCAACAGGTTTTATGGTTAAATTTTCAGCCTCCTTCTCTTTTTTTTTTAGTTTTGATTGAACAACTTCTTTTGGCTTGTCTTTTGGTACAATTCCACTGTCAACTAACTTCTTAAATAACTCATTGATGTCCATATCACTAGGTAAGACAGGAGGTGGTATTATAGGAGCAGACACTGCAGGTGGTACATAAGAACTTGTAACAGGTTCTAATTGTTGAGCAACATTAGGAAGTAGAGGTACTGATGCTGTGTCTGAAAATATATAAATTAAATTAAATACACAATGGTTTAGAAAATTTTGGCATTTTTAAAACTCTTACTTGGTGCTAGAGAATAAGAAGAAGAGAATGATTGTATAGGAAGTTGGCTAATATCATCATTTGGAGTTATTGTAGTCATTTCAAAACCAGTGAAATTTGGTGGCATAGGTGGAGCAGGTATTGGTGGTAAAGATTCAGCAGAAGAATCTTCAGTTAATACAACACCCATCATTTGAGAAATAGCAGCATAACCCGGTCTTATATTTGATGGTAATCCTGTAAATCTTAAGTAATGCTTATTGCCTCTTACAACAATCGCTTGTGGAGGTCCATTATAGTTGACTTTGAATGGTTGATCATTAATCATAGCTCTCATTAAACCATCAATAAAACGAAAAATAAGTGCTGTGTTCCCCACATCAATACGCTGCGGTTTAGCATCTAAATAGACAGGTACGGTGTAAGAATTATCAATAATAATGGCGATACGCCCAGCAACTAAATCTTGTCGTTTAGTGTTTCCTATATTAACTGAAGGAGGAGGTCCTTCAAGTTTAATAGATCTTTTAACACCACCAAGGTCTGTAAATATTGGAGAGCCACCAAAAAAACATTCGTAGAAATTGCCATCTAAATAAAGTTCTCGAGTTGGTGCACCCAACCGTACTCTATGAGGTTGACCATCCAATAAAAATTCTCTATCAGGACTATTGAAATGACACAAGACTGGAAAAAGATCATCAAATATAATATTTTTTGGAGGTCCTTGAAAGTATATCTCTCTAGGATCGTCCCACGATACAAAAGTAATTGCTGTAGGACCATAAAATCGTACTTCTCTTGATACGCCATCAATATTAATAGTTTTAGTAGCATCATGAGCAATCATATCCAATATTACAGGATCTGAAGGAGGAATAACAGGAACTGTCCAATCGGGAGAAGAAGATGCAAATGGAGCAGTTGGTCTTGGCACTTCATACATTGGTGGCGGAACGAGAGATCTTGTAGAATGAGAATAATTTGGACGAGGTCCTCTAGACCAAGGTTCAATTCTATTTTGAGAGAATCTAGACCCATTTTCTGGTCTTGAATTCCAACTTTTATTATTTCTCCAAGTACGAGTTTTAGAATTTTCTTTTTCATTACGTTTGAATGTCGTTTTACGCCTTTTATATACAACTCTATCCTCAGAATCTGATTTCTTACTAATTCTTTTTGATTCTTCTGAACCAGTAGAACAACTTTTTGAAGAACCATCGCTATCACTTCCACTTACATCACTAGGTTTTTTGTTAACAATATTCCAAGAGTTAATCCCAGGACAGTTTTCATCAACAGGTTTTTCAATAATAGTTACAGTTTCTACTAAAGTAGATTTTAAATCAGTACTACCATTTCCATTTACCGGTAAAGTAATTTTCGGAATAGTAAATTCCTTTAACTTAGAATTAGTATCTTCTGTATTATTGACTTCTTGTAATTTTTCCACTTCAGTCATTTCAATTACCTTTAATAATAAAATATATATATTTAAAATTCTATAAATACACAGAGTGCATTATTCATCAATAAAATTCTATTAGAATGAAATTATTCTTACCTGACACATGATTTTTTTATATTCGTCAAAAGATATGCTTCCTGCATTTAAAGCTTCTTCAGCTTGTCTAAGAATGTGACTTTTATTATTTTGTGTTGGTTTAGCTCTCATATCTACATCCATTGTATCATTGTTGTCATTTAATGTTTCATTTAATTCACAAGAAATTTTTTTGACAGGAGACTTGTATGGTGTTTTAAATGTATCTGGTTTTATTTCCTTGTATTTTGCCCAAGATTTACCGACCTCAGGATTAGATGTTTCAGATATTTGTGGCGGAGGTGGTGGTGTAGGTACAATAGGCAGAGCAGATAATGTACGTAAATCTACGTCTTCGGCGCCAAAGAGTCTGAAAATAATTTTTATTGATATTAAAATAAATATTAAACTAGTTAAAGCGTACATAAACATTATACACGAACAAAAATATATCATTTAAATCTATATTCTATAGCATAAATTATTTTAAATTAAAATACAAATAAAAATTTTTAAAAACTTAATAACTAACTTTTATATTATTATTTAGTATAAATGTATGGCATATCTGATAAACAAGATAAGATTTCTGTTTGCACATCTATTTATAATTAAAATAAAGCCCAGTACTAACGGTTTTCCATCTAAATTTATTAAAATCCACTATCTGACAATTATATTAGTTGTAGATAAGATTTTAAATACACAGTACTCATTTATTTATAATAGGAATTTAACCAACAAAACAAAATATTGGTTTCTCATTAAATATATTTAACTTAAAAATAAATACTAGAATAAGAGCAGTAACAAGTAGATTTGCAAATAATTATCAAAATTAAAATATAAATGTTACAGCAAATAAAATAAAATATTAAGCTAAAAGGAAATTTTTGAGATATAAAATTATGTGTATATATTTTGTTTTTAATAATACATATATGATGTTTAGATACAGATAATATAAATTATATTTATTATTATTTTTTTTTTAATGGTGTGTACAATAAAATAGTTCAATACCAAGTAAAATATTATGAAAATTAATTCAATACATTAAAATTATTGAAAAATTGTAAATAAATAATCTGTATCAAGTGTTTGTTAAAGTATTAATAATTAACATAGTAACATTTAATTGTTGACTATTATTTTTATATATAAATGTAACATTATTTTTAAATCTGTGCAATTACCAAATAAAATAAATATATTTAAATTATTTTAGCACATAATTAATTTATCAAAAGGTATTCAAAGATTCCAGTTAATGGTTTTTGAAATTTTTGATTGACATTTGACTTTTACCAAAACAATACTTATTAAATACATAGTACCATACATCAAATGAAATTTCTATCAATAAAATTTTGTTTTCAAATATCATACATTTTTAATCTATGTATATATTCATAGAAAACACTTCAGTTTTTTTTTTTTTTTGGAAATAAGCAAGTGGATTAGCACAAAATAAATATTATAATCACCTTAACATTAAATGCTAAATAAAAAAAAATATATATTTATATTTCTACATCGAAATTATTAAAAAAATGAATATACTTTGATATACAATTTAAAAAACATAAATTTACAACTACATTCCAAATGAACCCACAAATATAAGACATATGTAAATTTTGTAACTAGATATTGAAATAATGCTGTAATAAAAAAAAAACAAAATGTTTTCTGGTATTATTTATTACATACAAATATCTTTTTTATTAAAAATTAAAGATGTCTTATGTCCAAATATATTTTATATTTATAACACTGAAGTCTGAAACACTAAAATACTAGAGAGCAGAAATAAATGTGCGAGACTAACTGTTTATACGTTATTTAACTTTGTAATAATTTTCAAAATTTAAGAAATGCCATAAATTGAATACAATTAATATAATATATTTTGTAGATAAAAACATCTTGAAATCAACTTAAAACTTGTTATTTCAAAACCACTTTGGTATTCATACAATGTTCAACATCACCAACTTATGTTTCGAAAAAAAAAAATTTGGAAGTGTAATATTGGTGCCCCTATTTTTTAGTGAACCCTGACACAAAGTGTGTCGTCTGAAATTGTAAGTGTGCACTATGGATTTGAGAAGTGTGAAATACCTACCAAATACTAATAAATAAAACTACTGGACACTAGCTAGATAGTAGGTAGTACCTACACACTATTTAAATTTTCAACCAAACAAGTATATTTTCAGTTTATAAAATAATAACAGATTGATAGTTACCTAATCATATTGTTAAATTTAATTTGATTAATAAAAAAGAATTATTACTAAAAAAAAATTGACATTTGTTGTAAAAAATATAACCATATAGATCTGCTGTAACGAGAGGGTGGGAGTTTGCCCTCCCCCCTACAGCTCTGTATTATATCATTAAAAACGTGTAGTACAAATTTTTATGAAAAAAAGGAGCTGTTACTACAATGAATACAATATTTTAATATAATTATTCATAGACATCTTGAATGTATAATACATAATACATAAAGAATATTCTATATAAATACAAGAGCTACATGACTTTATTTGAGTTAATTATGAAAATTCTAGATTCTAAAACTTAATTTTAAATTATTTAATAAGTGTACATTGAAAAAATTAAAGGAACTTACTCATCAATGATTTCTGATTTGCTTTTTTTTGCTGCAGGTTCAATATCATCAGTTTTGATTGAATCGGAGGTCCTCTTCACAGTTGGGACTTTAATTCTTAAGTCAATGTCATTTTGTTGTTTGATAATGTCTGCAAGAATACCTTTAATTTTCATAAAAGTTGAAACATATTCCTCGAACTCAAGTCAGGTTTAGGAAATTATATATATAAATATATTTGTATTTGTATTTGTGTAAATTAAAGAAAAAAAAACAGTAATTCTTCTTAGGTAGTTGATTCTGAAGACAATTATGTTAATTAATTGTTGACATATTAATTTTTTTGATTATGATTATTATCAGTAATCGTATTCTAATGACTATACTAAACACTTTTTTAATTCTGTGCCTGTTTCCATTTTTATATTTTCATGGAAAATTATGAGAATGTTGTAATTTTCACAAATAAAAATCAACTTATAGCCAAGTATAATAAATCACATTTGAAGCATTTAATTTTAACCTTAATATTTTCTTTAAAATCAAAATTTAACAAATTTATAATAAATTTAGAAATGAACACTCTTTTCAGTTTTAACAAATCTTAAGCACTTTTTAAATCAAATTTTTAGATATAGGTAAAATTATAATATTAACTTATTCGTAAAATAAAGATAGCCACTAAAAATTTAAATCCCCTCAAAAAAATATACACTGTAATAAGAGCAATAGTGTTATTGTTTCATTCAGAATCTATAACACATAGAAATATATAATATAAAAACTATATATTATTAACAAATCTTGTTTTAATTAACTTATTATTAATTTATAATACAATGTAAAATATAGAATAATTTCAACAATTTAGTTGATTTATGTAATTATAAGACTAAATTCATGTCTGAGCATAAATAAAAAAATATTCAATACTATAAATATATTTTCCATAAGTAAATAAAAACAGTTTTTGTTTGTCTTATATTACAACTAATAAGCTGTATTTTATTAAAAGTAAAACAAAATGTTAGTCTTTAATGCACGAGGAAACGCAGTATCTTAATTTGTATAATATATTGTAATAAAAAGAATAACAATATCCACCAAAATTTTGACTGATGGTAAAATCAGATACAAGATGATAGGACTTTCTGGAAAGGTGAAATTGTTTTCATTTTATTATGGCAAAGAAAAGTATTCAGTTTATTTAAAAATAACAACAAATCGCCAACAGTGATTTTTATGATAAAATATAACTGATCAGACATTATCTTACTTTGATTGGATTTTACAGCATGAGTGTCTGATTCATTTTTCATTTCTAATGATGTTATAGCAGCAGTTGATGGATCAGGAGATTTTTTCATTGTTTGCATATAGATACGAAGACGTTTTAAAGAATCAGAATCTTCCAGAGAATCAGTTTTTTCTAGTTCGGAGATAATATTTTCAGAACTTTTGATATCAGCTTCATTAACTACACCAGTAATTAAGTCTTTATCTTTAGAAACATTTATTTCATTAGCTTCATGACTAGGAAGAATTATATCATTTTTAGGTTCGTCTTTGAACAATTTATCTTCAATCTTTGGCAGTATTGCATATTTTGTAGTCACTGATTCATCCTGTTCGTCAACTTTTATATTTGATAATATTACGTTCTTTTTCTTTAAATCCAGTTCTTTAATATTTTTTTTTTCATCTCTTCTTTTGTGATATTTCTCATCTTTTAAGTTTCTTTCTTTGCGGTCAGCTTTTTTATGTGGCTTTCTTGGGGGTTCTTTTTTAGAAGGTGGACAGCTTGGACTTCTTTCTTTTCTTTTTGATTCACGATGTTTACTATTGTCTCTTTTGGGTTTATCAAGTTTTTTATCATCTTTATTTTTAATAATTGGTTGTTTAACATCATTAGTTAGTGATGGCGATGGCTTTACTGCAGTTTCAACTTTTCTTAAGCGTGGATCACGGTTTAGAGTTTGTAATAATTGTGTACTGACAGGGTTGATTTTGGCAATTGGTTGGTTGACATTGAATATTGGACTGGGAATAACCTATAAAAAAATAAATGTAAATTTATTTATTTATAATATATTTATTAAATAATTAATTTAAAATTACCATTTCTGTACTTTGTTGTTGCGATACAAATGGTTGTGGAGGATTTTTAAATGATTGTTGCACTGAAGGCAAAGATGTTGGTTGGAATTTTTTAGAAGGTGAAACAATAACTTTAATTGGCATTGAAGGTGACTCGGAACCAATCGAAGATACGTCCACAATTTTAACCGGATTCTCAGCTACTCTTCTAGGATTTTCAGATGACTGAATTTTTGCATATATTTCTTCATTTGAAGGTGAAATATTCAATGCCGAAGATGATGAACTTGCGTTAAAAGCATTCTGTAATTTTTTATAAATAAATAGCAATTTTTAAGTGAATACAAAATATAAAATATATTTACTTTTGATAGATTTATCTTGTTCAATGATCTTTTTTTTTGAATTTCAATTTGATTTTTGGTTTGCAATAATTCTAGTTCCAATTTTTTTTGCTGTAGCTCAAGCAATTCTTTTTGTTTCTTAATGAATTTTTCCCGTAATGATACCTCGTCTATATCATTGTGTATAATTGGTTGCACAGGTTTTGGCGTTTCAGTATGATTAACCTGCAAAACTAAAACATGCTTAATACTGACAATTATATTTCTATTGAACCAGATTTACATGGTGTTTGAATCACTGACTAACCATCAATGTCTATTTTATTCAAATTTTAATCAAATATTATTAAGTTAAATAAAAATAGCTTTGTATATTTCATATTATAAAATGTAAAAGTAATTCACACCATGTAAACCAGGCAATAAAAAATTAAAATTATATACATTATTTAAAAATTTTGGATTAACATGAATGTTTGGTGGAGCAGCACTCAACGGCCAATTTTTATCAATTGAATGAATCATTACATCAAGAGCATGAAGTTTTGTAGGCGTTACAACTTCATTCCATGTAGAACGTAATTTATACATATTTCCTCTAGTTTTTTCATCAACCTAAGATAAAACAGATATTATAGAAAAAATTGCACAAGGTAAGTTAATAATATATAATATAATATTTACTTTAATGAAAGTGCTAGCAAAAAGTTTCTCAATATTTTGAACGAAAAGTGGTGTATATGGCTGTCCAATGTTTTTCATGACCGAGTCAATTAAGTAAAGCACTGGTAACTTGCTGTCGGCTTGCACCTGAATATAATTAATATTAAATGTAAGTTTAAAAACAAACCTGAACAATGGTTTCATCCTTGCGGTCCTCCACACTCTTCCAGAGTATCTTCTAGAATTCTCCATTATATGCAGATAAAGGAAACCGTTTTGATCTCAATAAATATAACACTTGTTATTTTAATTTTGATCATATATTTATAGATTGTGTTAATTGTTTTTATTCTATTTTGTTTTTTTATATAACAAAATAAATAATTTACAATGCATTAAAAAGTACTATAACTACAAAATACATTGAAAATTTTATTTTTACCCTAATGTTTACCTAGTAATATCAAAAATATGTTATATACCATAGTTAAATTTATTATCAATTGAATTAAGATACCAAAGAAAAATAGAATAAACTTCTATTTATAGATACTACCATTGTCATAATTGTATGAATAACTAAAAAAAAAAAAAATTATAATAATAAAATGTATTTTAATACTATTGTGATTTTATTTAGAACTAATCACAAGTAAAAATACAGTAATTGAGTAAGCCAAGATGAATTCCCATGTTTTTTGTAAAGCAATATTATTTAAATTGATAAAACCAACTGGAATCTTTATGTTTCCACATGACTAATATTAAGAAAACTCAAGAACTCACTTAAATACAATTAACATAATATTAAATGTTGTATATTAAATACAAATGACAGTTGAAAAATGATATAATTTAAATTAATTGATTATATCAAACTAACATATTTAACACATTTATGATTGTAAGATATGTATGAGATAGTTTGACAATGAATATTTAAAAAATATTGTTTATTTTATTTGAAAAATAAACTATATATACAAATAATAATTGTGTCAAAAAGAAGAATATAAATTGTATAAAATTCTAATTTTTTTTATAATAAAAAATAATTTGATTAATAATAATACTTTAACTTAATTATTACAATAAAAATAATATAAATATTATTTATTGTATTAATAACAATCTTCAAAATAAAATATGAATTTAAAGCATAATACAAGTTTAATTACAGCAATTTTGGTTAGTAAAATAATTTTTGTTTTAAAAATCAATATACATGATACATATATTATGTTTAAGTCTAAATAACTGATATTTGTTAAGTATAAATTGTACAACAATTGTTTTAATGTGATATTTATAAAATTATTTTTATTTTAATTATAATGTTATAGGGCTGTTATAAGCTTATAAATGGAACATACTTATATTAAGTGTAATTAAATATTTTAATAAAATTAAGTTCTCAAATCTAATAATGTATATTATAAAAGAAGGGAAATTTTACAGGCTCCATTAAAATATTATTGGTTAATACATTAATGGTAAAATTTGTTTCAACTGAGGTAATATTAATATGAATTCATTCTATTTGGAGATAATTCTAGTTCTATCAAATTTTTACTGTATTAAAAAGACAAAGTTAAAGAAAATAAATATCTATAATATTATAATTTTAAATAGTTGTAAATAATCAGAAACTTAATAAAACATATTATTATATTATTTTACTAATTATGACAAGATAAAAATTATTTTTGTACTAGTGTTGTATGTGACTTGCCAATATACAGAAGATATCTTGCAATTGATGTTATTATAAAATAAATATTATACATGCAATGTATTTAAAATTTTTTATAATTACACAGCCAACTAGTTTATAATCTACATAGTATACATAATCATTAATTTTAAAATAATTAAGATTTAATTTTTTTATATGTATAACTACCATTTCTACATAGGTTAATTAAATATGTTTTAATATTCAGGTAAAATAGTTTTATTGACAAACTCAACCAAAAGTAATCATAACTGTAAGTAATCTTTTAATTTATAGGTTAAAACAAATTATTAAAACACTGATATCATTTATTTTTATTTTTTTTAAGAAATGTAAAAACTATCTGTTAATCATATTTTAAAAATAAATGTTACATTACTACGTAATGGATATATTTAATATATACATATATATCTTACTTAACAGAAAGAAAAAAAACCACATATTCTTTTTAAAGACTGGTAATGGATTTAACAAAAAATTATTACTGAAAACCATACTATACAACACTAGTACCACGTTTTTTAAAAAAAAAAAACGTAAATAATATAACCATATTATGTTGAAGAAAAAAAAACAATTTCCATATTATATAGTTAATAACTCAAATTTTAACTATTTTAAATAATATAAATTACTCTAAATAGTGTTGTATGTCATTATAAGGTAAGAAATCTTTTAAAGTCAATTAAGAATTAATAATTACATGTCTAATATTTATTCAGTGTTTGTTTACATTTTAAAAATAAAAATAAATATCCACTTGATATAACTTATAACTGTAACGTAGTATTTCTATAATGTTTGTAAAATTCATAACACCTAATAATTAGATTTCTTTTACTAGTTAAGACATAATTTAGAAATTATAATCAATGCTTTTAATAATGAAAAAATATGGCTTATTAATAAAACAACAAATTTTATGTATACACAGAAAAGATACTTGTTGAAGCAAATTATAAAACAAAATATATCATTTAACATAATAATATTATATAATGCCACATTACAATTTATTACTCGAAGAAAAATAATTTTTACTGCTCTAAAACCTATACCTATAACACAACTTTATTTTAGGGATAGATGAAACCTTTATATATTTATTTATTATGTTCTTCAATTTTTCAACTACATTTTAATATTTGTATCAACTAGAACAAACAAACTCAGGAATAAAATTAAACCCTTGATTGAAACTCTAGGGTGTTCAATTTTATGTTTATTCCATACTAACAAACACAATATATACACAATAATCAAAATTTGTTATCACTGTCTTTTTGATACCTACCTCTATGTTTTATTACTAAGTGTAGTAAATAACATAAAGGTGAAACTTCAAATTTTATACGTTATTATCTCATTCAACCAGATTCACACAAATCCATTATTTTCTGTGCAACTTTGAAGTGGTCAAACTTGAAGTCTTCTGGAGTTATATTATCTCCAAACACAAATAAGATAAAGCATTTTTTTTCTTAAAAAAATGATCATCCTTTCAACTTAAAATTTTGTATCTTTACCAATATTGTTAAGTATTGAGTATAGGTATCATAGATGTAAAGCAAATGTTAAAGAAACATTATTAATCAATTTTTAGATTTTATTTACACTCTCAAAAAAATTATATTAAATACAGCACTAGTATTATAATTTTGTTTCATTTACAATACATGTTTGCTAATTAACCTATTATATTAAAAAGAAACCATTTATTTTTCATATTCTTACTGAGCTTTTCAAAAAATATTAACCAGATATTAAATAAAAAGAAAAAAAGAATAAAAAGAGGACCAAAAAGGACGTAAACCATATTTAGTCACATCATATATTTTTATTTCATGTTGTTTAAATATTGTAAATATTCACATATATTTGTACTTTAACTAAATATATGTCATCATAGCCAGAGGGATGATTTCAGCAGTCATTATCCAAAATCTGCATATCAAGCAATCTGAATTCATTAATGTAGATATTAGATATTCTACTACAAATAAAATATTTCCAGTAACATGACATTTAAATTATATTAGGTAGGATCAATATGCTTAAGAGCAAATAATTTGGGTTCATAATGCTGCGAACATCCCTCTGTTATGACTTTAAAATATTCATTACTATTATAAAGTTTAAAAACCTTATGCAGTTGTCTTTCAATACACTGTACAATGATTGGCGCATAAGCTGAGTTCTCTTCAGCCAGCATTGTCAACATGTTAATCAAAGGCTTGCTATTGATGTTGAGGTCGGCCAAGGCATTAAAATATTCTTCAGCTACTTCTTTTTCCTTGGCAGTCATTGTAGATTTTGTTTTGTCCAGATTAAAAGTTTTGATACTTCCACCTAAAACAAAAATATACATAAGTGATTATTTCAAAAGTAATAAATATAAATATAGAAACCAAACAGCTTATTTATGTATTTTCAATTTTAAATAATTAGATAGTAACACAGAACAAAAATGTTATAACCAACAATAAATACCCAATGTAATTTTTTGTCAAGTTGATAATACTGACATATCATGTTTTAAAATACAATGCTTTATACTTATTAATCCAAAATTAAGAGATGAAAAATACAGGGAAAATATTGAAATTGATTTAACAATTTTTCCATATTTAATCTATTTATAAGAACGATATAAATGTCATTATTAATACACGATATATGTAATCACAAAGAAAACTCAATATCAATAACAAACTGTACATTAAATATTAATATATTTTAAATAAATATTTAAATATCTTTATGACTATGGGTATTTTACACTAAAACTTAATTTGAAGAGATTATTGCCATGGATTATGAATAATATATAATAATATATATTAAAAAATAAATTACAATTTATTATTATTTCAGATCCCAGAAATATAGTAACATAATGTCAATATTCAATACCTAATGGATTTTGCAGCCATATCGAGCAATTTTATTTTTAATAACTCATTATCTCATCTAAATTAATATAATAACACTATTTTAAGCAATCAATTACTAATACTAAATTTTACTATATTATAAAAAAATGGCTCCCATTATTTTTGTTAATAACAGTTTATATGCTTGAATATTAAAAATTAAATACTAAATTCAACAGATAAATATAATCCAATATAAAAAGAGATTATTGAAAACAACTTTAAGATACCAACACTTTGATTTTAATTCTTAAAAAAAATAAACAAAACTTTAAAAAAACTTAATTAGGTTTTCTTTGGTAATTTCCTAAAAGTAACAAACTATAGTACAGTCAAAATTATTTTGTTACAACATTTTAAGTAGGTTTAACTAATATCAGTGAAAATTAAAAATACAATGCAATAATACCACAGAATACATAAACTGTACATAAGTATAAAAGTATTTAAATATGTTGACTTAATTTATATTTATTGCTATATGTAAGTATTTTTTAATTACTATGATGCTTAAAACTATAGGTATTGGAATATCACTGAGTTATGGTTATTACATTTCAGCCAACATAATATAAAGATTCTCATTTATAAAGGTGAATATATTTATAGTAAATAGAAACTTTAATTGAATAAATAGATTTATAAACCATAAGAAAATGAATAAGTAGGCTTTTGCTACTACACGGACACACATTTTAAATTTTATGTGAGAAACATGCTTTGAACGAGAAAAAAAATTATATCTACATTATCATAACTAAAACTAAAATTTAATATAAAAACGCATTTATAATAATTAGCTGAAAATGTTGAACTTTATGAATTAAGTACTCAATATTCAAAAAATAATTTTTTAAGTGTAAAAACTTTAAAGTATATAACTTGTTATTACTTTATTTCTTGCATTAAATGTTTAATTTTTAATGTAATTTGTGTTGTTAAATAGAGTTGCCTCTCCGATTTAAGATTACCGGACAGATGTTTTTAATTTGAATTAAAGTAATGAGGATAAATAATAATTCTATTCATTGAATAATTGGTAGTAATAAAACACAAATATTAACTGTTTAATTTGAATAATGAATTGAAAAAGTTTTAAAATAATGATTATACACAATTGGTATAATTATTTTCATTACTATCGGGGTGAACCATACATAGTCATAAAATATGCATCAATTTATAAGTAATAATTTTGTTTATAATAATAATACTATTTAAAGATCCATTAGATATATTTAAGTAAATACAAGGAAACTCTGTGTCAGACAATACTGTTTATCAGTTAATATATTAATATATAAATAATAATTTCTTTTAATTATAAAAATATGAAAATTGGAAGCTTAACAATAACCACAAATTTGTAATTTTAATGATAAAAACATGTATGTTTATGTAGTTTATTATTATTTACTTAATAATTATTAATTATAATTGTGTTATATTATTTGTCAAGTGATCAACTAAAAGAATATTTTAAGTAGGTACTAGAAAATTCATTATAATTAATTAATCATACTTTTAGAAATGCAAATATTTAAATACTTTGCATAACTTAAATTGGTTTATAAGTCAGATATTATAAATTAATAGATCTAAAAAAATAAATTATCAGATATCAAAATAATATTTTTTAATCCAGCTCTATAAACATTTTTAAGATAGTACATTATAAACATTAACACCTTTAATATTTATTTAAATGAACGTAAATAAGAATAAAAGTTTAAAATTAAACTTATGGAATTAATACATTTAATTAAATTTAAACCAAGTATTGATGATGTTTTTTAAAAAAACCAATTCACAACCATTAAAAGTTTATTTAAGTATAACCTCAATAAATTGATCATAATAAGTAGGTAATTGCTTTAAATAGAACTTTTAACAACAACCCTTGATATAGTAGTATGTACATTACATAGTATCTAATTGATATAATATTATTCAATTATACAAAAAAATAGATCCGAAAAAATACATTTAAATATAAAAAATACCAAAATTACATGTGTAGTATAAAAATTAATAGGTACTGTAAAGTAAATAGTTACCTTAAAAAATATGTTGACATATTTTTACATTAATGTATGTATATAAATAATTATTCATAGATATAATAGGTAAGAATGATAAAATAAATATATTAAAATTAAATTATACTTAATCTGCATAATATGGAGGAAATTTAAATCACCATGTTAATATTATAAATAGAGAATATTTAAGTGCAAACGGCAGTTTTTTGATGTCCAAAAACGTTCATTCCATATATCAAATAATTAAAAAATGTAAATTTAATTTTCAACTTTTTTGTTATCAAGTCATTTTAATATAGGAATTGATAAAATTCGATAAAAATTAAGCAGCGCCTGATTATAAATTGCTATTATGAAAAAAAGGTAAAAGTATAGCAAATGTAGGTATCTACCTAAATTGTATATTCATTTTTTGGAAATAATTTTCAGTGTAAAAAAAAATATAGGAGAACTAGAAGATGATGAAAATGATACAAATATTTAATACCTAAGAATAAAAATTTATACAATTAAACAATTTTTTTCAATGTTAAAAATAATTTTAAAAGCATTTCTTAAAAATACTACTGTTATGAGTCCATTAAATGGTAATTTTTAAGAGATTTTTTTTGTTTTTTTGAGCATTTAAATCTGTTCCCTACTTAAAAGATATGATTCTGGGGTTTATTCAAGTTGTACATGTACTTAAATTGTTGGAGTCCTCTATCAGTAAAATTGACATAAAATATTTCAGGTTGTTAATATTTCAGTAGTAAGTATTTAATAAAATAACATAAACAGGTGGTGAATTTCAATATGGTTTTAATAATTTGATTAAAGTAAACTTAGAAGTAAATATTCAATCACGTTGAGAAAATAACAAACAAATACAAAATACAATTACATTTATTAAGACTAAGTATACAGAAGACAATATTTATGTTATCTCTATAACGCTCGTGCGCGATCGTCTACGTTGGATGTTCTCTCATCCACCCGAGATCGACATTTAACAAAATCGTACAACCAAATTAATTTGGCAATAAACGATCGGATTGCCATCGTAATGGGGTGTGAAAAACAATCGGAAAACATGTTGAACGAGTATACGGTTTCGGGAATGCACGTACCAGATTGCGGAGGAACAAGATATGGCACACCGTCATGGCTGCCACTTACTCTCGGTTTCGAACAATGACAAAAGCTCAAGTCTCGAGTCATTAATACTTTATAAAATTCCAAATGTTATATAATATATTGCCGAATATGAGGAAATGTAGTAATCATTCTGAATCTACTCACCGGAATACGATGACACGCCGACACGGCGATGGAACCGTCGGTCCGTCAAGTCTTCGAAGCTCGAACGCGTCAGCGGTTGTTGCGATTTCCTCTCATGTCCAACGCCTGCTGCTCAAAAAAGACGACGACGAAACAATAAGTAACAACTACAGTATGATCAATATGTCAATAATAAATGTATTCAACGTAACAATTAGTTATTTTTAATACATTAACTTCCGACAAATCGAGTGGTTGTAGAATGCAATGCGCATCTGCCCAGATTGCGAAGCAGAATGTCGAATGTCGTATATTGAATAATTTTCACAAGATGGCGGACGGTCGCCCGATGTTCTAACGTACGCACGCACTCACGCACGCGCACACGGTTGCTTACGGTTTCGTTGAGTGGGATGTCTGTTCGAGGAGTCCTGAAGTGTTACCAACATTCCAGTCGCATATTCACTGCGGTCTTAATCACTATAATCGTAGAAAAATACAAGTGTGTATAATACTATCACGATTTAAGATAATATGATAGAATATAATTATATATAATAATATATATCTTATGGTCCGTAGTTACTGGTAGTTACTATATTATATTCGGCTTCTGATTGGTGGTCATGAGAAGGGCATAAACAAGCCATCATGGCTATTAAACAATGTGTTAAACACACTACATAATCAGAACATCGACGTAATAACCGTACCTATTTATATTGAATATAATAACATTTATAGTGAGTAGTAATCGTATATAAATATGTGATATATTTATATTATGTATTTCTATGGTAGGGATGGTTGAGTGTGCGTGGGAGTTTACGAGCGATAACGCAATGTTATGTTTGCTTTTGCCTTTTTATCAATTTACGTATTCTTATCAACACGTAGTTAATGATTATTATTATTATTGTTATAAGATAATATATAACAAATAAATATATATATAAAAATACCTGTATTAATATTATGTGAATATTAGCACATACACATACGCCCGCACGTACATTTTAAACACACACATAAATTATACCTACATGTAATAATAAAAAAAACCATTTACCTGTTTTAACTACAATTTCCATTGTTTGAAGCATGTTCAAGACTAATTAGTGATACCGTTGTTCCTATTTCCGTTTTACATTACGTTTAAGTGCACTCGAATACCTGATATGATGATCAAACAAAATTATTAGTTTACTCGTTTCTCAGAAAATCCTTTAATACAAATATTTTATGTTTGATATCTTAATAGCTGACGGAACGTTTAGTGACACCCATTGAATTAAAATAACTGTTATTAAATATTATTTTTATATTTCCTTATTTCTTTAATATTTTGTGCAATGGAAGATTATAAATTCTTATTTAAAGTAGTACTAGTTGGTAATGCAGGTGTCGGAAAAACTTGTTTGGTCCGTCGATTTACACAGGTATGTATGACTCTGTATTGTAATCATTACATTTTGACAATAATATAATTAAATTCCTCTCATGTTTCACTGAGATTTAATTGATATTATTTTATTAAATTAAAATAAAATATTTTGTAACTCAAAGCTATTGCTTATATATTTTAACTATTTAAGCCCAAATTGCTAATTAAATTAAAATAAAGAACTTTAAATCAAAACAAAAACATAAAATGTACATCATAATATTAATTATTTATGAGTAATTTTCTAACTTTGATTTCTAAAGAAGTCTTAAATCAAGTTAATGTCTTAAATTTTCATAGTTTAAATTGATTTAAAATACTACAAATAGGTATAATTACTTTGTTTGTTAAATTGTATGTAATTATTAATTATTATCTTTATTTTATTGTCATAAACGTTTTGCTTAAATCAAACTAGATAAACTTAAATGTATATTGATGTCTGTTTATATAGGGAATGTTTCCTCCTGGTCAAGGTGCAACAATAGGAGTGGATTTTATGATAAAAACAATTGAAATAGACAATGAAAAAGTCAAAGTAATTTATTAGCATTGTACATAAATATTTATTTATATTGATTTAATAGAATTAATAATCACAATTAAATAATGTATATTATGCTGTTATAATTGTATGTTTATATTCTATAATAAGGGACTCTAAACTTAGAAAATTTAAAAACATGGTGAATTGAAAATAGTATTATAATTAAATTTTGCTTGTGTCAATATATCTTATATATATTAAAATGATTGATTCGCTAAACTCAATAATTGAAATAAGAATAGTGTGCTATTTAGAAAAAATGAATTTTCATGTTAAATACTATCTGGAAATTTAAAAAAAATTGAGGTCATCTTAATAGATAATGGGTTATAATGATAATTATAGAAATATATTTATCAGACATCAAAATTTTTATAAAAATAACATATGTTATAAAATTGGCCAAATGTCTTAAACCTGGCTTATGATTTACTTAAGAAAAGTTCTGAATTTTGAGGGCTCTTTTTTATTTTTACGAGGTATGTTAAATTTTTTATGTTTAAAATAGGCTCATGGTTTTTAGAAATTTTAGAAATTTTAGAAATTTTAGAAATTCCCAAAAATTAATAAGCTTATTAACTAAATGTAATTTATTTTCTCAATTTCAACTGAGGCACTTAATATAATTATGTGTTGCTATTTTTATTTTATTAGCTCCAAATCTGGGATACAGCTGGACAAGAAAGATTCCGTTCTATTACTCAAAGTTATTATCGATCTGCACATGCTTTAATATTAATTTACGATATAACATCTCAGCCAACATTTGATTGCCTTAATGATTGGCTTCGTGAAATTGATGAGTATGCAAATAATAGAGTGTTAAGAGTTTTAGTTGGTAAATATTACATTTTATAGATTATTAAATGATTATATTTTAAATTAAGTTTTATACTTTGATGTATTAGGTAACAAAATAGACAAAGAAGACCGTGAAATTCCTTCTCATGTAGGTCAAGATTTTGCTCAAAGGCATGATATGCGCTATTTAGAGACATCAGCAAAACAAGCAGACAATGTAGAAAAATTATTTGTTCAAATTGCTTCTGAATTGATGGAGGTAAAAATATATTATATACATTTTTTAAATTTTAACTTCTAAAATTAGCAATGAATGGTCTTTAATAAAACATTAATTAGTACGATTTAATTTATAAGTACTTATTTAGTAAATTATGGTAATATCAATAATAATTATAAGAATGAGCTGAATAACTTGTTAAATTATTCTAATTTACATATCTATTAAATAATTGAACAACATGATCTATTAACTATATCAATCTAGGTGGGATTAGGATACTAGAAGTACTAATGATATTTTCTATTAAAAATGCATTTGATTGTAATTTTTAATATATTTTTTTACATGTTACTAATAAAAAAATTATAATATGACATATTTTCAGTTATTAAAAAGCATTACCCTATGCAAAGTCTTTTTAGTACCTACTACTTAAGTTCATAAAATGTATCATTATACTCATGTAATTTCAGAAAAATCTCAAAATCTACTGTGATATTTAAAATCAATGGATGTTATAAACAATATTGGTTGTGTTACTTAATTTTGAATCAGCATAATTTTCAATTTATTTAATATTGTCTTGATTTCTAAATTACAATCAGGTTGTGACAAATTATTTATAAGTATGAGAATAGAATGTATTATTATAGAATTGTGGAAAAAAAGTCCCAAGTATAATAAATTAATATACTATACTTAGAATAAATAGAATATAATAAAATGATGACAAATTGCTTTTAGATGTTTATAAAATCAATGATAATTTTAAATATTATAAATTATATTATTGTTTAGAATAAAAGTTAAATTTTATATTTTTTATTATTTCATACTTTATTAGATATTATTTCTAATTAAAAATTCAGATCAATTATTAATTATAATTTGTATTTAGCATATATTGAGGATTATTTCATATTAATTATTAATCTGAAATACTGTCTGTTCTTTGATAAAATAATGACCTTGTACAGAATTTTAGGGGTAATAAATATTATAATTTAAAAAAATAATAAACCGTTTTAATTATTATAATTTGAATTGAACAATAATATGATTTATTTTATTGTGTAATTTTTTTTAAATATTTTAATTTTTTCCATAGCAAGCTAAATCCAAAGGAATATCTTCAGACAGTCCACAGTCTTTACCATTCAACACTAGAACATCTAAATCCATAAATGATTACTGTTGTAATCGTTAAAACCTAATTATCAGTATTTATTATTATTGTCATTGATATTTAACTCAGTTTATCACAGGGTAAATTATAATCAAACTAATACTTTACCTAAAATCAATCCAATAATAATATTTTTAACAATTAAAAGTTACCTAACCGTAACATGATGAGCAAAAGTAATTAGTATTATAGTTTTAATTTTAACTCCGCCTCAGTTATTATTTTCTTTATTGATATTTTTATGTTTTGTGGTTGTATAAAATGTTGGCGTACAATATGTGTTGTATGTGCATCCAAAAGAAATGTGCTCAAATATAATATGATCATCAAATTAAATTTAACCTAACAACACTACTAATCAGTATTTCGATCAAAATTGTTTTTTTGCAACTTAGACGTATCAAGATTAACAATTTTTCAAGTATTATAAAAAACCATATTTAATAATATTAATAAAAAAATTTTCTAGAAATTGTTTTTAATGTTTTATGTAACTCATTGTTTATTTTAGTTTTTAATATCTCATTTAAAATATATTTAAATAGAGTGTTTTCCCTATTAATTTAATATAATCCTTATTAAATAAATAAATGATCCCATATAATCTATGTGGAGTTTTTAACCTATAATTTTTGGTTTTGTTATATTATATTTTAGCTATAAGGAAGTAACTTAATTTATTATTACTACCAGGAACAAAAATGTTGTGTTTATTTTATACTTATTTATAAAATGTAAATATTTATTTTTTTTTACAAAAAAATTAGTGCAATACTTTTGATTATACTATTAAGAAATGAGAATTTTATGTAGAGAAATATTAAGATTTGTAGCACAATAAATTTTGTTTATTATATTTGACAATGTTAATTTGCTGTTATTATTATTAAATGTTTTATGTTAATAATAACTGTATTTAAAAATAATATTGTTTTTTTTCTTCTTATTTTGTACACTAAATGTTATATCGTGTATTATAAATTTTTTGTTGTATTATTAATATTCTACAGTTATTCATTATTCTTCTAAAATGAATTGTTAAATTAATTACTCTATATTTACTCAAGAATAATATATCAGTTTATTTATTTGAAAATATATTTACAACTTATCATAATACATTATACATTATCTTAGTATATAAGTACATTCATTAAACAGGTGGTCGTATTTAATGCTAGACAACTACAAATATATTTCTTAAAATCTTTGATAAATAAAGACAAATAAGTTTGTTTATGTTAAATTTAAAGTCATACTTAATTATTTAAACACCAATTAAATAAAAAAATTATATTCTATTATTAATGAACAATAAAATTAACTTGTTTAGTAATTTATATTCCTATAAGCATTATTAAAAATGGTTTTGATTGTAAATTATTATGAACTTTGATTTTATTGTTTGGCATATCTTTGTAATTTTGGTATCAATAAATATTTGTTGGAAGATTTAATAACTAATAAATTACAGTTCTAAGTTCTAACATTATTTTTAATTTTTATCAAGATATATTAATATACTTTCTCATAAATATAATTGTATTATTTCTATCTAATAAATCATCAATATTTTATTAAAATATGGTTGTTAATAATATTTGGTTGTAACTTGTAAGTATTGTCAATTTGACCAGTAACCCCTTAAATATCACAATTTAAGGTATAGATAAAAGGTGCTAAAAATGCAACCATGCCTTAATAAATCTTCCCTAATTTTTATAATTCAATTATAAAAATATAACTAATGTCAGATATTCTATTCAATCCTTAATCTACATATTTTTAAACCCAATTATAAACTGCTTAATAATTTAAAAAAAAATATGTTATCAAAATTAATTGTTCAGTATTGTTTAATATTTTAATTAGAAAATGAAGATTTTGTTCCTCTAAGTTAATAATATCAATAACACATGTAAAGTTTAAAAGTTTAAAACTGATGTTCATTTGTCATATTCATTAATTATTATACCAAAGATTATTATTAATTATTATATCTATTCTGTGAATGTACACCAAAGTTCAACAGTTGTATTTTTGTGTAAATGCAAAAAAAAAGGCTAAATTAATTTTTTTTTTTGTTTTATTTGTGTTTGACACTTTAAAGTAGATAAAATGAGTTCAGATGGTACTTTGGTGGGTCAAAAGTAAAGTTATTGGCTATGGCACTGAAGTGTACCTAGGCACTTACTTGAACTCTTTTACTCTTATAAACTTGTACATTCCCATTCCCACTTCCGGGTGCCGGTAAGCTTCTTCTGGCAGAGGTATTTTATGTGCTATCATATAGTCTGTTTTTCCTCATTGATTTCAAAACCCACTCTTTTTGCTGTTTCTACTAATTCTTGGTTTTATTCAACCAGCATTTCTTTATTTTCTATTAGTATCACCAGGTCATTTGTATAAACCAGAAGTCCTATCTTTTTTCCATCCAATTGTATTCCTCTTTGACCATAGCTACAACTCCGAATAACTTTTTTTAGTGCTATGTTAAATAATATTGATGATAATATGTCACCTTGTTTTAATCCTGTTGTTATTTAGGCAGTAGTTGAGATGAAAAATTTCTTACTTGTACTTTTATTTCTGTGTTTATAATACTAGCTTTTATGAGATTAATAATTTTCAGTAGAAGATCAAATTGTTCGAGTGTACATACAAAGGATTCACAATGAATGTAATCATAGACCTTCTTAAAGTCGATAAATAGCATATATTATGTACTTCTTTATTATATTCCTGCATTTGTTGTAAAATTATTCTTAATATTAACATTTAGCTAATCGTCAATCTGTTATTTCTAAAGCCTGCTTGGTAGCCACCTAATAATTCCTCAGCCCAAGATCGTATGACTCTATCTAAAATGCAGCTTAACAATATTTTATAAGTGACATTAAGTAACGCAACACCTCTATAATTAATGTACACTTATCTGTCACCTTTCTTATATATATATTACATAAGACATATAATTGCAGTTTTCCAATCCTCAGGTAGTACCTCCCTTTTCCCCAAATCTCTTTTATCGTTAAATAAATATGTTCTGTTAATTTGTTTCTACCAGTTTTTAAGTTTTTGGAAATTCCATCCTCTTCGGTTAGGTTCCTCAGAAATTTCTTTGGTTGATTGTAATTCTTACTAGACATGTTTATCTTCCTGTATAGATTACAAGTTTTTTGACTTGTGTAATCTTGATTTGCTTTTCTTATTAAATTCTGTATGTGTTTTCTTTTCTCGCACCTATTTTTTTATAAAAATATAATCTTCCTTAACTAAATCAAATGGTATTTTATCTCTAGTCATATTTATACAATAAGTTGTTTTGATGAAAATATCCATGTTAAAACTCATTAGAAATAAATGTTATAACAATAATCAAATAATTTTTAAACACAAAAGCAAAATACTATTTATACATTTTACCTTTGTTAGACGATTGCCCCTGTTGCCCTCATGAAGTCAGCGCCTAATTACTTCACTCGACACTTACTGTACATTAGAACAATATTATCTACTTAACTTTAAAAAATAATATTTTATAATAATAAATAGGGAGTTCTGATAAAATGCAGTAGTAAATAAATATAATCTATATTATCCAAATGTTTTTAATAATTAAAATAAGTATATTTACTATATAAAAATTTATCAACTATTATTTTTTTAAGTATTATACTATTATAATTTTACGATAATATATATTTATTTATATATAAATAAAATTATTGAGTATTAAATCAGTCTTTAATGATATTAAAAAACATATATAATTTTAAACATAAGATTAAATATTAATAAATAATTAAAAAATCAATCATTAATTTTCAATTAGAAAATGTTTTATGTTAACCATGGATGTATCATAAAGTTTTCTTTGTGTCTCTTCATCATCAGCATATGGTAAATAATTTGCAGATTGACAATTTGCATAGTAACCACCACAACCTTCTAATTCAGAAGAAATGCAAGCATAAACAACACTTCGTGACCCTTCTTCTGGAGTCTAAAATTAAAAAGAAGTATATAATATATAAATATTATAGGAACAAACAAAAAAGTATTTATAATTTACTTTGCAAATATAGTTCAATATCCACGGCATTGTCATTTTCAATAATGTTCCATTAAATAACTCTGTATTTACTATACCAGGATGTACAGCAAAAACTTGAACATTAGTATTTGCTAATATTTTATTATAATATTTAGTTGACATTACTTGAGCTAGTTTAGACTTTGCATAAGCTGCATTTGTAATATAACCTTGACTAAAAATGTAAGAACATACAATAGAATTATTAGTATACTTAAAAAAAAAAAATTTTAAATTGAATTAACTGGATTAATAATTATATTAACCTGTTACTTATTGAGCCAAAATTAATTAAAGGAGAAGCTTCATGAGCACACGAGGATACATTTATAATTCTTGCATGTTCATTTGTCGAACCTGATATCTTTAGAGCTGGTAAAAGTAATTCTGTTAGTAAAAAATGACTCAAGTAATTTATAGTCCAGTGTGCTTCATAACCATCTTCACATATTTCATATGGTACAAACATAACACCAGCTATAACATAAATAAAAATATAACTAAATTAAATTATAAATGTAATTAAAATAACATTAGGTGAGCATGCCTTTTTTTTCCATTAATGCAGCTTTTAAAATCTAATTTTTTGAATTTTTAAATACACCTAAAGATCACATTTTCAAGATCTTAAGATTTTTTTGTACTACTTGAATGGCTTATGGAGATACAAACTTCTATTTTGTAAATAAGAATCCCTTTTTTTCAGTAAATTTTCGCAGTTAATTTTCTAAAAATGTTGATGCATCCAATGGCGTTAATTATGGAAACCTTTCCTTTACCCCACCAAAAAATATATTTAAAGACGTCAAATTTTAAACATATCAATATACAATAATATAATTATTTATTTATTTTTAAAATTCTCCTTAACACCAACTCCTAAATAATATATATATGATAAAAAAATATTTCCTACCAAAAGTTGAGACCATTTGGCATTCTACATTAAATTGTTATCACTATTATTATTATTATTATTATTATTAATATTAATATTATTTATTCTAACGACTGTTCTTAATTATTAAATTTTAATTGTATATAAATATCATTTTTGAAATTTGATGAATACTATAACATGTAAGGTCTAGTATTTGAAGAGTAATAAAATATTATTGAAATGGAACCAATAAAGAAAAAATTAAAAACATCGAATTCTTATTTTAAATCAAATAAAATAAAAATAAGTATTATTATGAATTATATTTAAACTATCTGTTACCTATATGTTGATTAAATCAGTACATTTTATTTTATAATTAATAAATTACAAATATTAAGTCACAAAAAAATCATTATGCAATTATTATTTTGTTGTATTTTAAACATAGGTAATAATTTTGTAAATTTTAGATTCTGAACTGAGTGAAGAATATATTTATTTTACAATGATGTGTTTTATTTTATATTTTATTTTTCGTGTCTGTCATCACGTTTTGGAATAGTAATAATGCTTTGATTTTTTACTTCAGCCCCTCTTTGAAAAGGAAAATTAATCTAGTTGGTACTTTAGTGGATCAAAAGTAAAAAATTTCAAAGTAGTTTTCAAAAGCGTTAAGAAAAACCTTGAAAAAGTAACGGAAAAACAGGAATTTTTATGCATTACCAGTTTTTGATAAAATCGATTTTTTTTATTTTGCTGTAACTCAAAAATGAATCATTGTAAATACTTGAAATTTTCACCAAATGTTTATATTAGAGTTATCTATTTATGATTAAATTTTGAAGCTATTTATAGATAATTGAAATTTTTTCTTTTTAAATGGCGACAAAAAAAATCTTTAAAATTTAATAAAAAGTTTATTATAAGTTTTGCTAATTGTGATAAAAAAATCAAAAATCATTAATCACAATTTTTGTTTATAAGTATTTTAAGTTAAAATGTTTACGAAATATGTCTAAATCGCGAAAATTTGCAAGGAATTTTGAAGTTGAAAATTCATAACATTTTTGTGATTTATGTATAAGATTAGAATACCCTATATAAGGTTCTTCATAACTTTTTCTTCAAATAACTGAAAAAAAAATTCTAGCGTCAATATAGAAAACAATTTATGAGCGTATGAAATTTAATTTTTTTACGAAATCGCGTAAATTAATAATATATTACAATTTAAATATAGGTTATTACTAATAATAAAATATATCCTACTAATTATCCTAGACTGACAAATTATCTCCATTCAGAATAGTTTTTCGTATACAAGTATACAATGATACTTGTTCAAATTTAACATATCCATTATAGTGACCTACTTTCCATCTTTACTATACAGCAGAGCGATACCCACTAGCCAAACCTTTTTTTAATTTATTATGTTGATTGCCTGTTTTGACTGCAACAGCCAAAAGATCTTTTTCAAAATTAAAACAAATAAAAACATACCTAAAAAACTCAACATCTAAGGTAAATATTTGTCAATAACCCAAAAAATATAATTTTTAATTAAATATGCATTTTGTTCAGAAAAGATTAATAGCCTTGTCATGTTATCAATTCATCAATATTTAGATATTCATATTCAGATGAAGTTATTGATGAATTGGCCAATAAAAAAAAAAGAAAACTAAAATTTATAATATAATTTGTGATATGTTTAAATTAAATTTTTAAATAATTTAATGTGAATATAAAAACAGATTAAAATTAAGTTTTAGCATTTTATATTGATTTATAAAATTATTTCACTATTATGACAACACCCCCTCTCCACCATAAAATAAGTTTGTAAATACGCCCGCCACTGGATGTATCTACATCAAAATCCAAACAAGTTTTTGATTCATTTCAATTTGTGTACTAAGGATAATAGATTCATGATAATGAGTTTGGAAGATATGAAGACTATAATGACTTGATAATTTTACTAATTTATATATATTAATCTATCAATATTTACAATTTTTAAAAATGGTCTATATATAGTAAATATGAAATCCAATATATCATCAATTTTATATTTTTTTAAATCATTTTTAAGAACTATTATATCCTCAGCATAAATATTTTAATAGCTAAAAAACTTTCTTGCTTTCCTATTGGTCACTACCAATACTGCTGGGAGATACAACTTTTTGTCTACTGTATTCTATTTAGGAACAAAGTATAGACACACACACACACACACATATATATATAAAGGATAGTAAAAATAAAATAACCAATTATTTTTTAACTTTGTTTAAAGATTAAGTATGTGACTATTTAATCAATAACAACAGCATTATGTTTAGAATTTAAAATTTTAATACTCTAATTATATTTTTTAATTAAATTTTCATCATAAACTAATACAATGGCATAGCTATTGCTAGAGCAACCAGAGGGGTAATACAAGCTCATCGAGTCTTAAAACTTTAACTAGCATAAAGTCTGTCAAAATAGATTAGAATAATTAAGATTAATATTTAATCTACTAAAATAAAATCCAGTCGATCAAGATTAACTCAATAACTCACAGACTCTATATGGACCTGAATTCAGGAAAATTCTAAAGGGCACAATAGAATCTCATTGTTTGAAATATTTAATTAATTATGGGATATCTCTTATGCTATAATATGGATATTATATAGTTTTAATAAAATTATCATTTTGTCTCTAGCAGTTATCTATAAACTAATTTATATAAATAATTACTAAATAATAACTTAAATTTTAAGTTTACCATTATTTATAAGTATATGAATTTGGTTATGATTGTATAATACTTGTTTTGCAAAACATTTTACAGAAGTAAATGATTTAAGATCAAGTTCATAAATTTCAATAGATGCATCAGGCGTAATATGCTGTTGGATTATTCTTTGAGCCACCTTCACATTGCGGCATCCTAAAATTAATCATAATATAAAAATGTATATTATTATATTATATCAAAACAGAATTATGTTATTTTTTGATTATAGATTTCCGGCCTAACATTTAATCTGTATATATAATTTACATAGGTAAACATAGAAAAGTTAAATTATTTACAAAATAATTTGTAGAGAATCGGTGTTTAAATCCTTTAATTGTATTCATTTTTTACACATCTTTATAAATAAATAAAAATTGTAAAAATATTGATATAAATATAATTTAAAAGTTTATTCCGATACTAAATAACTAAATAAATTTTTAGTAGCAAATTAAGATTACCAATTACGATATGCATCTCACATTGAACTAGTTTCTTAACTACTTCCAAGCCAATACCTCGGGCACCTCCAGTAATAACAGCTACTTTTCCTTTTTTGTTAATAATTTCTATCATGAAAAAAAAAATATAAATAAAATATGATTTTTAAATAGCTATAAAATTGTATCAAATACTTTAAATGTGTTAATAAATATATTATAATTTATAGTCTTACCTAACTTATTTTTATCACGATTTTTTAAATCATCAAGAACGGCAAATATTCCCAAAAAATAATAACAAATCTGATATTGTATTATTTTAAAATATGTTGACAGAAATTGAAACATTTTTTTTGTTAATAATACTTTTATAGACAATAAAAAATGTTAAATAACAATTTCTAAATATTAATTTTTATCACTGAGAATATACCATGTTATTTTAGTAAATTAATAAATATATTACTATAATTTATAGGTTTTAATGGTTTTATCCTTTCAATAACACAAAAACTTTCTCTTTTCACCAGAGAAATTTTTTCGTTTAAATTTAACTATGAAAGCCAAAGCAATAAAATAGGTACAATTCAGCTCAATACAGTGTGATAGCGTGAACACTGTGAACACCGAGTCAGTGAACTGTGTAAATGTGTAAGTAAATAGTAATTTCTAATCATATATTTAGGACAAATGACAGTTAGGAGTATAACACATTTATATACGGCATGGTGGTAATAATATTATTTATACAGAGCAATTCGCCCATAGATATTATAAGAATTAATTTTATTTATTATATTCTTATAATATCTATGGATTTGCTGAGCATGTATTTGTTTAGTAATGAAGATTAACAAAATCTCAGATATCAATAAAAATTAAAAAAATAAAAATAAATAATTTAGTCTCATAGTTATATAAATTATATTATATATTATAAAAATAATAAAATATAATTAGAAACAGGTTTAGGTTAATTAAGCTATATATTATTGTTACTATCAATTGGACCGTAGTCGCTACTTCTCAATGACTCGATTCACCCAAAACCAACAACTTACTGTATGTAGTATATCTATAAAGCAGAAAGATTACCTGCTTCTCCTCTTTCAATTTTTCAAATTTTTTTACACTTTTATCAAATATACCGAGTGGTTTTCATTTGAAAAAAAGAAGTATTTATTGCTACATAATATGGGTATACCCAATGGCCAATGACATAAACAATCCAAACAATTATTAAAGTATTCAAGTATTTAAAGTATTCGAAAAATGTAATCTTTGAGTATACTTGGACCACAAATTATATATATTAAACTTAATTTCTTAAGTTAGTTTAATACTTTAATATTTACATATCTATGCCTTGAACAAATTCAAAATATAATAATTAAGTGAATCATTCTGTATAATTATTCTAATAATGTGTAAAATCATATCGTACTGTTGGCTACGCTATAGCCAACAATCTACACGATAATATAGTCAACTACTACCACGGTCAACTACACAGAAATATAGATTAGAGATATAGTTTTGCTATTTATTATTTTGATTTTAGTTTCAGATGGATCAGAATTGAAAAGTTGAGAACCGCTCAACAGCTGTTTGATCATCTGTTTGTACCTTTCTCTCTTTTGTTGTTGTTTCATTTCATTATAACCAAAATTTGATCATCCTTTGTTTAAAAAAAAATTTTCTAAAAAACAAAACGCCGCTCTTCACTGATGAACGAGTTCCGTTGAAAAGAATAAAGTGAACAATATTTCTATCATCCGTTTACCATAAAATCTTGTTCTCGGCAATATCCTCAAAAGGAACTCGGGGTGTCGTTGATTCCGGCTGCTTGTACTCACCGGTACACCTATTTAAGACAAACGGCTCGGTAGTAACGAATTTCAGAACTTGTCAAAAATGATCGTGTCGTGCAAATGTCTGAACATCCATGTTGAGACCAAAGACGATCCGATCAAATTTGATAAACGTTTGTTGGGCGGCGGTTTCTTTTCAAAGGTAAAAATTGACATTTACCTTTTCGAATTTTTTACACCGATTATAGCTGCAACTGCCGTATTTTTCTTTTAGGAGTTGCTATGTTGTGAAGTGATTGCTGTCACAAAGCATCAAGACTGTTTGATTCTAGAAGAACGATCCTTTGGGTGGTCTATATACAAATGTCTCAACTGTGATTTGCTGTGTTATGCTGTATCTTTGGATAAAAACATACAAACAATTTTGTTAAGTCCCGAATTATTGGTAAGATTAATGACAAATAGGTTCAATTAATTGTGGCTTATTATTTAAATTTTCATCAAACCAATAAAGTATTAATTGTTAGTTGAAAATTAATTTAGGTAAACCTTATAGATATAATATATTATCATACCTATCAGCATAAAATTATTTTAGAATGATAAATCTATCTATGTTTGAATACTATACTTATTCCTTAGGTAATAAAAGATTTCAAGTAAAGATTATTGTTTTTATTGGACTAAAAAAATAATGAAATATAAAATAATTTTAAAAATTGTATGCATCACTTATCTGGGATATAAATTTTATGGTTCTTGTAATTTAAGAATTTAATTATTCTTTATTTTATCAAAGAAATCTTTAAAAAAAGCTAAGGAATGTAATTGAAAAGAGATAACAATTTGCTTCGAAATATCTAACTCCAATTTATATTAGTTTATATATTATATATATTTCTAGGAGAATAAATATAAAAACGAGTTATTGTTACTCAACTACCTGTATAACCAATTACTCAGTTATTGAGACTTAAGCAATTTTTTAGTATTGTTTTTAATTTTAATTTTAAATACAATGTTTTCTCAGTAACATCTATGCCTATAACTCTTGCATCACCTTCATCATTTAACTTTTATATAACTTATAATTGATAATTCATATTAAACCTCATAAAAAAGTTTAACTTAATATAATTTATTATCATTAATAAAAATAAATTGAAAATATTTTAGTTAGTAAAAAATCATTTTTTTTTTAATGTTTATTTTATGAAAATTTACAATCTACTTATACAATAAATGGTATAATAATTAAATGTGAATGAATGAATATAAAATGAATTGGTGATAAAAAGACAATGAATAGGAGTTTCACATTAGAAATTCCTGGATATGAATGTTAATTTTAGAGAGAAACAATAATAAACACGTTAAGAAGATCTCTAGGCCATTCGTGTTTCAGGTATCTGGCTGGGTTGTCTGGAAGAGAATTGAAATGAAATTAAGTGATGAGGGTGTTTGAGTGGTGTTTCATATTAGAGTGTAGGCATAGACAGTATTATGTAATAGCTGTCTGTCTAATGGCGGGGATTTGAATGGCTTTAATAAACGGAGACAGAAGGCTTGGGATTTTTGTACGGTTTTTGTGTTCAATGCTTTAGCAGTACTCCAGAGAGCGATCCCGTATGACCAGATGGGTTGCAATAGGTTTTATAGAGTAGTAATCAGTTAGAGATGTACATATCAGATTTCAGGAGAGGCCTATGAATGTGTAGGTGGCTATTTAATTGTTTACGTTTGGTTTTAAGGTAAGGACCCCAGGTGAGCCTTCTGTCGTACAGTAGATCAACATATTTGACTTCATTTGTGTGAAGAATGGTTGCGTTCTCAAATTTTATGTGAGAACAGTCACTAGGGTAGTGGGAGAAAGTGACATAAGAAGATTTGGAGTCGTTGATCTTAATTTTCTATGATTTCAACTAGTAGTATAAGCTATTCAAATAGCTTTGAAGTAGGTTGCTTGCTTTGAGGAGGTCTTGACTGTATGAAAGGATTGTGGTGTCATCAGCATAGGTTTCTATTAAGGTGTTATCCATTGTAGAAATGTCAGCTGTGAACAATTTGTAGAAGAAAGAAGCAATGTTGCTTCCTTAAGGGACACCAGCTAAAATGTTTTGCGTACTAGAAAATAAGGTTTTGAATTTGACTCTAAATGTTCTATTATTTAGATATGATTTTAGAAGTAGATAATATGGTGCTGAGAAGAATTTTTTGAGTTTGAATAATAAGCCATCATGCGAGACGGTGTCAAAGGCTTGAGTGAGCTACATGTAGAAAAAGCTCTGAAAAATATTTTTTATTTTAAGAGATGTAACAATATGGCTCACTACGTGGTTGAGTTGGTGGAAAGTTGCATGTTTGGTTTGAAAACCAAATTAAAAGCTTGGAAAGGCATTTTATTTGAGTGTCATAGTTGCAAGTCTCTTGAGAAGAATTTTTTCAAAAATGTTTTCTAACATAGGTAGTAGACTGATTGGTCTGTAATATTGGAGCATATCAGGTTGTTTGCCTGAATTAAGTAAAGTTAAAATGAGTGCTGATTTCCAAGTGGTTGGAAAATAAGGTAGTTGAAATATAATATCAAAGATGTAGGTGACTAGATAAAAAGAGTTGTGATTTATATTCTTATAAATACATTTATACTTATTTTTAAATATGTATTTAGTTTCAAAATCTATAGTTCTGTGTGGTAATCAATACAGTGAAATTATTTTAAGAGGTGGCAACTTATATGCCTCAGTCTAGTGTTAAACTTTAGTTAACAAATTAAAAAATTATAAATATATATTTATATTTAGTTTATACTTTAACTAAACTATTTTCACTACCTAAATGAGTTTTAATAAAAATAAAATGAACATTTTAAAATCTTGAACCTAGATATATTTTTCAGAATAATATCTAATTAAAAAAAAAATTATTTAAATTTATTAAGAACTTAATCCATACATTTATTTAATTCTTAAAAATATATACTTCTATTATACATAATAATACTATTTCTTCTTAAAATTATTAATCATACTTCATAATTAATAAAAATTGTTTTCATTATCTCAACCATATTCATTTAATTATGTAAAATTCTATTAATTTTTATTATTTACAGACTGATCCAAAACAAATACAAGAGTTAAAAAACTCAGAGTGCTTTTCACCAATTTATGAAATTGTTATTAATTTGACTGATTCTAATCAATTATATTCTCCACGCTTAGCGGGTAAGTATTTTTGTTTTTTTAATTGTTCTAAGCATAGAACAGAAGATACAATTTTTCAGCATGATTAATTATAAAATATGTTATCTTTATGATATTGGGTCACTTATTGTACATTTGTGACAATGTTAATGTACAGTGTCATATAAAGATTGATCAAGTGAAAAAATAAAATTATAAAAATTTAGGTACTCTTGATTACTTTTTTGAATAACAATGACAATACAAATTATTTAATGAATTTCATAAATGTATACTTACTATTGTCTTAAGTATATCCCAATTGATTTTTCCTATCATTGAAAAATCTGTGTTTGAGAAAAAATAGACTTTTAAACAATTTAAAATAACAGTCTCATAATGACCATAACAAATTAATTAACCTTTATTTAAAATGTTTTTGTCTGTAGTCAAAAAAAGCATTTTAGTGTTTTGTTAAAAGTAAGAAATTTAAAGAAATTTCTAGTTATATATGCTTTAATAATCTTTTATTTGATGACGGCACTTAAATAATAAATTATTTTTATTATTTTAATACAAACATTGATTTAAATTATTATTTGCTTGCATATCTATAATATACCCAGGGCCGTATTAACACAGATTCAAAATATGTTATTTATTAGTTCTCGATGATAAGAAGTAAAAATTATAAATTGCTCTAGGACGGCTCTGATCCTTATTCTAGCTCTGAATATATTCTTATCGTTATTGATTATATATTACTTTACTTTTCGTAACATATATCATAATTTATAAATTTAATCAATGTAATTCATCCAAAATATGATAAATATACTGTAAATTATTTTACTTATCTGATTTTAACTATGTTAATTTAATTTAAAATAGGTATGGTGCCCCCAAAAGTCAAAGCACTGCAACGACAAATGAGTGAAGTAGTTGAAAAAGAAACAAAACTTGTGGAAGATAGAATAAGAAAATTTACAGAAAATCAATATGCAACTTTGGAAGAATTTAGAACTAAAGCTCAAAATGATTATCAGACTTTAGCTAGGTATGATATTTAAAATTTTTATTTTCAAACATTTCTATACAATATTTGTGGTTTTAGGATAATATCTGAAAAAGATAAAAAGCCTAAATTTGAAAATTTACCCGCTCGAACAAGCAATAACAAAATGTCATCTCCTATACAACAGTTACCAAAACCAACAATTACTACGCTCAAAAATAATCCAACAATGAATTTAATGGATTTTACATTTAAACCTTATACTAAGGTAATATTAATTTTAAGTTTTATTAATTTTGTCATAATTTCTAACCATAAATTTATTTAGGGTAATGAAAATAGTATATCATCAAAACCAATTCTAATCAAAAAACCTACAGTTGGGGGAAGTAATGATAGTGGATTACCTCCAGCATCTTTTGATGCAGAAGGATTATTTCCCCTTGAAGACATGGAAAACCTACAGATAGATTGTGCTTCTGATGATGATCTTTCTGAATCTGAAGGTAATAATTGATTTAAACATTTAAATTTATGCTTTTGATTTATTAAAAAAAGATAAATACTTGTACAGGAGAATCTGGAAGCCACGATGAAGGTATTTACATTCCGCATCACAAGAAATTAGATATGGCTGTATCTCTACCAGTAGATGTACCCAGATTTATGGTCCATAGTGGCAGTGTTCCAAGTGATGTTAATCCTCGTATTCCAGTAATTAATTAATTTAATTTCTTAAAACTATAAAATATCATAACTAACTATAAAATGTTGTATTTATCTAGGTTGGACGAGATACTGAAAATAAAATGGATATTGCTGCTAGTATAAAAGCATTAGCAAAAAGTGTTCATGGTGATAGAATTTTTGGAGAACTACCTAGGCCACGTCTAGGATCTCAAATTTGAAAATAAGATTCATTAATTTTCTGTTAAATTATATTAACATATAATATAAAATTTAGAATCTGTGAAATATATTTTCCAAAAGTTGGTTTCGTTAATTATGGATCCTATTCAAACAGGTGATGAAGTGTTGATTTTCAAGAGTATAATTGATAATTTTTAATTTGCTTACAACTTTTTTGGAAATATATTTAATTATTTAAGTGTGATAAATCTAAAAGTACAAGATTTTTAAAAATATAGATTATATAATGCATATATATATTATATATGTATAATGCATATATTTTAATAATCGCTTTGATTTTGTATTACGCTTATATTGTTGTTTTAAGTTCGTACTTTTAAAATATTTTCTATATATATTTTTAAAATGAAAGATTGAATCAATTTTTACATTAAATCTACTTTTATTATGTCATTTAAATACTGTGTTATTATTTTATTTTTAAGTATAATACCTATGAACTCTATTCTGTACAGACTTATATTATAAGTATGAACTGTGTTTTGTACATTTAATATTGTGATAAATTCACACTTATGATGATTTCACATTATATCTGTTTTTGAAGCATCCCTTATATTTTTAAATTCACTGTAAACTGATATATATCCAATAATTGATATGACTAATACATTCATTTAGTAACAGCCTACTGCACATAGTATATTATGTATAGTAGTAATGGTATGTAGGGGATGTTAAAATGACAAAGCTATTAAATTTTAATAAATTAAAGTACTATCCTGATGACCAGCATCATCATTTTGAACCTTTTAATGAGTATGCAATCAAATATCCTACTGAATACTTATAGAGTGGTCGCTGCTTATTAGACACTTAGTGGCCAGACAATTTGAATCTATTAACCAAATGAGTCAATTAGGTATATGGTCCTAAAAAACAATAAAAATACTTGTTAACATAAAAAATATTTATTGAAATTTAAGCTACTATATAACATTCTGTTTAAATAAAAAAAATATATTGTAATAACCTAAGTACTTAATTTTTCTACAATACTCAAATCATAGAATTTATTCATTGTAACACAAACAAAATGATAAAGAAAATACATAACAATTTGCACACAGAATATTTAAAATTTTAATCACAGATAATTTTGCAGCATACACTGAACATGACAATACCTATTCGTATGTTATATCACTACCTATCACACTAACATTTGTGACTACTTGGTGTATCGTGAAAAGATAATTTGATTTATCTCCACAATAAGAATTTTATCTCGGCACCGATTTTTATCGTGAACTTATCATGTTTTTTCAATGCATAAATATTTTATTTATTTATCTATCTATCTAATTTTCAAATGACCCCATAAACTAGTGTACGAGTCAAATGGACAAATTTTTTGCTGTATATTAAGTTGTAAATTGGGTCCAGCCATTTTAAGTCTAATAAGCGAAAGAGTCAATTAACCATGAGTTCAATAAGCAGCAACCACTGTACATTGATATGTATGTAAAAAAAAAAAATTCTCATGGATGCTCTTTCTATTTTACAGATTAATTATTGACATTATTAGATTTCTGTCATAAAACTAACTTTTTTGAGGTTTTAGACATTTTTCAAATTTTAATTATTTTTACTTATTTTTTTTTTTTTTTTTTAATTAAAAAATATATTATCTTTTTGAAATCACATATAAGCATGTACTTTCTCGTTTGCATTTTTATTAAAGGATCAACAATTAATTATTAAAATATAATGTTAATTATTTGAAAATTTGAAAAAGTAATCTCTATTTATATAGACTATTATTAGCTATTGGTATTTAGCATTTAATAAGTTTTTGTATTCTACACTAAATTCTGAAATGACATTCCTGACTTTCTTATGCAATTTATGAAATTTACCCATATCTCTATATCTAGTTTTTAGTACAATAATAGTTTTAAATTAATATTTTTTTTCTATTTCATTCTTCTGTACTTTTTTTTTTAAGATTACAACTCACTATAATATTTTGGAATTAACTTGATTTTTTTAGTACTAGGACATTGTTGGTTGAACAAAAAAATCATAATTCTTAATAATAAATAGTCTATTATTATAATATACAAAATTAAGTCTATTAGATTAATGGTTTATTGAATATAATTGTCAATTTAACAAATTACAATTATGAAAAATATTAAATAATTATTCTTAAATGTATTATAATGAACAGTTTTATTTTATGTAATATTTTTGTAATATTCCTAATACATAAACAATTTTTGATTAAAGTTAAACTTCAATTTTAACTATAATATGAAGTACAAACTAAAAATAACTTATTATCAAATAAATACTAATTATTTTTTTAAATTTAATATTAATTCATTGATATGATTAACAACAACAGATGTGTTAAAATCAATACTGTCAACCCCTTTTAAAAATATAACATTATTTTTTTTTTTTATCATTTCTAAATGTCTTTCATACTCAGGCCACGCATACTTGTCAAAATACCCAGGTGGTTCAGGCGGCAAATAAGTTCTAGCTACACGTCTATCCCAACAAATTTCTTTATCCAAAACAGTAAAAAATATTAAATCAGCCAAATTTAAAATTCTAATATCATCAAGTAAAAGAATTCCTTCAAGCACTAAAATATCAGAAGTTTGAGAATCAATTGCGATCATCATTTTATTCATATTATAGGCACTTATTTTATCCCATGCATGATAATTAAGTTCTGGAATACTTTCCAAATGGTCTTCATATTTAGTATAGTAAAAATCATCTTGATGTAATATTGAAATATTGTTAAATATGTTTGCAAGACGATTGGCAATAGTAGTTTTGCCCCCACATGTGACTCCTGCGATTACAATAACTAATCGTTTAGCCATAATTTAATAATTTATAGCAATACAAGTATAGATTATAAGACTAATTATGAACAAGACACCAATTGAAACTGGAATTACCAAAGCATTATAAATGGATGGAAATAATTGATAAATAAATGATTCTGAATCAGCAAATGGTGGTATGAATAGCCAACAAGTAAAATAAGCAAATATAATTAACACTATGACTATGATAACTTTTCCTAGTATGAAATCATCCATTAGTTTTGAAAATATTCACGTTCAAATTTTTCAAAATCTTCATCGGTAAATACAGTACTTTCTTCTTTTTTAGAATTTGGTACTTCAGATGACAAATCAACTAAACGCTGCTTGATCTAAAATCCATACAATAAATAAATTGTTAAAAAATTAACAATACATGTTTTATGGACAAAGTAAAAATATCAATATTGACAAAGATTTAGTTAACTATCTAATACGCAACCTACCCAATAAATTGAAAAGACCTATAGGACCTATTTCAAATTATATACATATGTAAATTTGTCTTATAAGTTATATTATGCATAAGTAAATTGTTTATGTAGAGAGCTGTTTAGAGTTTTATGATTTTCTGTTGGAAAAAAAGACATTTTTAAAACATATACAATTATCCAAAAAATATAAGCCTAAGAAATGAAAAACTGTAATATTAAATGCCCAAATATTAACTTCAAATACCAATTAAATCATCTTACTCTATGTTATTATTAGTTAATACTAATCAGGCATGTATACAGGTGAGGGTTTTTGGGGTTCAACCTCCCCCCTAATATAAATTCTTTGAAAATTAAGTCAAATTATACACATATTATTATAAAATATTTTTATTACTAGCTGTTGGCTAGTTTTCTTCTGTTTATTAATCGGGTATGAAATACAAGTTTATATAGTATTATAGTCTAATAAAGTAATTACTAACTACTGAGAACTATGCACGTGTAAGAACTGTACATTGCAATATAATACCTATAATATACCTGGAAAACTCACGTTTTGTCAATAATCTTTTCTTATCTCAATCAATCACCAAAAATTCTTATTAAATTGCTAATTTTTGTATTATAAAATCAATACTGTAAGGTACATAATACTATATTTTGATGCCGATCGTTTAGTTTTAGTCCGTGTTTGGTATTTAAACGGTTATAATTTGTAAGTGTGATAATGTGATGGTTATTATAATAATTGTTCTTATAAACTTACTTCTGAACAAATGACATACATGAAATTTGGATATTTAGCATAATAATTGTCACATTAAAAAATAACGAGTAACGAGGAAGAAATTGTTTTATTATGTTGCGGTACAATTTGTATTGCTATATTTTGTAACACCGCCCCCCCCTGAAAATGTATTTTGTGTACATGCCTGATACTAATAAATAGTAGAAAATATTTATTTACCCTTATTTAAGTCCTGTATTTTCATAGTTTATACCCTATTGTATAGCCATATTTTTAGAAATAAAGCTACAATATATGTGAACAATACTAAAAAGAACTATTTACTGGCCAATTCCATGACTAATATATAAGTTAAAAGTGGTTTTTTATGTAATGGTTAATTCGTAGAATACTTGAAAAATAGTAAAAAGGAATTTTGTTGGCAATTTTATAAAGGTAAGAACACGACATCACACTAAAAGTTATAAGAGATAATATGTTTGCAAGATAATGACTTTTATGTACAGAAATCTTAATAACCCTTATAATAGTCATCTTTCATTATTAAAAAACAGGATCAAGAAACTCTTATACCAATAAATTATTAAAAATGAAATAAAAATTAGAAGTATAATTTATAGCGATTAATGGAAAATAAACTCCATAATAAATTGTCACGGACATATTCACTAAACTATAAACCATTCAGAAATTTTTATTAACCCAGAAAAACATTGAACAGATTCAAGGATTGTGGAGAATTTTAAAATGTAGATATAATATTAAAAAACAATTTTAAAACTAATTATAATGAGTCTTTGGCCAACATGAAAGACATGCACAACCATTAGCTAATTTAATTGATGTTACTGAAAGATTAAATGAACAACATTTTTAAAATTATTTTGAAGGTTAAATTTATTTTTATATTATATACATGATATAGGTTGCATAATAGACCAAAATTAGTGTGTATAGGTCTGTTGTCGTTTTAGTTAGGTAATTAAAATGTATTTTCAAAAACTTGTAATGCAAAATATATACATACCAAGTTAGATGCAATGTTATTTACACAACTAGTTTTATCTAATTTGTGTAATCTTTCTAAATTTAATTGCACCAAATTTAATTCCTTTTCATTTTTAATTTGTTCTTTAATTTTAAGAACAGATTTTCCAGCATCAGATTTCATAAAATTTGGTACTTTAAATACACTTTTTGTATGCTGTGATTTACTTTTAGATTTATTTAAGCGACTAGAGGATTTTTTGGCTGTAAAATAATGTATTTTATTAGTTTCTTTTTCGATATGAAATAGAAAAATGTATTAGAAATTACCAGGTTTTTTTTGAGTTGGTTTTTGATTCAAAAGTGGTTGTTCCTCAAATAAATGCAGAGCTTTTTTCAAAGTAGAATAAGACATATTCACTGCGTAAATATTTCAGTATTTGAACATATCAACAAATTTTAAAACAACAATATATTTTTCTTTTTCTTTTTTTAATTCACTGATAAATTAGTTTAAATAAATATCAGTTATTTTAAAATATGATAAAATATTAAATAATAAATACGCACAAGAACATTTTGATTTCAAAACAAAAAAAAAATCGAAACTGAATGAGCAATTATTAAACAACTGAGATTTTACAGTCAGATGTTTTTTAATCTTAAGAGTGATTTGAGATCAAAGTCAAAACATTAATTTACTTACGAATTTAATAAGTATAACTGTAATGGTACAATAGAATTTAGACTATTTGGTATTTACAGCATGACTTTAGTGGCCAGTTGGTAATCGCCAAGACGCATAAGGTCTAACCACATGCTAGTTAGATAAAGAAGTTGACGATTTCTAAAATATTAGGTTAAGTGATAGTGATAGTGATATGATTGTTTATCAATGATTTGAATAATTCATAATAGCATAGACGTATAATTGTTATATTCTGTGATAATACCTATATGTGTATATTATTGTATATTTTGAATTTTGATCTCGGGGCTCAGGCCATACTTGTGTAGGTAAAATAAAAATTCATGAATTTATGACTAAACGACAATGGGAAATACGTATAATTTATTTTCACTAATATCATTTTAAAGTCGGTTAAAATATAAAATAGGTATATAAATAAATAAGTAATAATAATTATTAAAAATACATGGACATAATTTTTATTTGATGTATTTGTAGTTTAGATGTTTACACAATTTATCCAAATAACGAAAATTACAAACCATAAGTATATTTTTTAATGAAAAATGTATGAATGCTTTAAATTTTTGTAGCTTAAGTTCGAAAATTTAATATAATATTTAACATAAGTATTTCATGTTGGATAAAGAAAAAAAAAACTAAAAAATATACATACACAATTAATTAGTGCAAATTAAAATATTATTACGTATTTTAACGATGAATAACGATGTTAAATATTTTGTTATCTTTAAAAATATTATTCGTGGAAATTTATAAAAAAAATATAAAACTTTTCCGTATAAATGTATTATCATGAAGTTTACTAAACACAATGACATTTTTGATTTATTTTAAAGTATTATATATTTATTCTATGAACATGTTTTTACTTTTTTACATTACTTACAAAAAAATGTTATTAAATTTTGAGTTAAATAATACATTTATATAGTATAAATATATATATAAATAAAATAATTAAATACTTATTAATATTATAAATACAATATTTTCGAAAAAAATTATCACCTACCGCAATATTAAAAGTAAAATAAATTACTTTAATAGGAAATAACTATACCAAAAACCCCCATCATGAAGTATACTTATATAGTAATGTAGGCTAATACTGACAAAACGTCTCCGATCAGAATCGTTTTTTTGCATACAATAATTACAATATTATACATCATTAAATTTAAATTTAACACACCCATTCCAGTGATCTACTTAACCCTTATAGGTAGCAAAACAGTATCTATTTGCTTACCTTTTTAAATATATATATAAATAAGAAAATTATATTATAATATAAATTATTAATTATTCTCAACTGTAAATTGTAATACTGTCTTATAAATAAATTAAATATATACATAATATATGTCATTACTATAAAACAAAAATTGTAAGTACTCACTATATCTAAGGCTACAATCTCGACATCTTCATGAGTCATAATATAGAAAATATAAAAATTAAATCAATATTGAAAGTTATTCCAAAAACTCAACATCAACCGATCCAATGTCAAAGAAATGCGGTCATTACAAATAGTATCCTTTAGATGCTGATTCAACTTTAAAAAGGCCAAATGGGCAAAGTTCACGAAGCATATGTATATTGAAATACAAGTACAAACGCTACAACCAACACCTGCCAATTATTACAAATTTGTTGATAGCTTATTAAAAGTTTTAAGAAAAAACATTTTAAGAGGATGGTACTAGAATGACAAGAAGCGATATAGGTACTAGATTTATAATCATTATAATTATATTATATTATATTATAATATTCTGATTATAAGCATTTAAAGTTCAAATGTTTACGAAATATGTCAAAATCGTGAAAATTTGCAAGGAATTTTGAAGTTGATAAATTCATATAATTTTTGTAATTTGTATCTAAGGTTAAAAAAACCCAATACAAGGTTCTCCATAACTTTTTCTTCAAATAACTGTAAAAAGAAACTCCAGTGTCAATATAGAAAATATTTTATTTTATTAAATATAGGTAATAATATAATATATCCTACTAATTATCCTACACTGACAAATTATCTCCGTTCAGAATAGTTTTTCATGTACAAGTATACAATGATACTTGTTCAAATTTAACACATCCATTATAGTGACCTACTCTCCATCTTTACTATACAGCAGAGCGATACCCACTTGCCTACCTTTTTTAAAATTTTTTTTTATAATTACGCATATGATTTTATTTATTATTATTTTTTTTTTTATTATTATTTCGGAATATCTCCATTAATTTTGCGCTAATTTTATTTCGTAATTTACTAATTACAATCGAATTTTTGTTGTTAATATAGAGCCATAAAGGAATATCAAAAATAAATTAAAATAGTTTATATTATAGAAATTCAATATTAAAAAATAGGTGAAACATTTTCAGGCATTATGCTATTTATTATTATTTTAAGTATTAAATGTATACCATTCATTCAGGATTCAGCTACATCATTCTTCGCACTAGTTAACTACACATAGGTATAAACATTAATGCGTGCAATATCGTATGCAAAATAAAGAAAATTCATCACCTTATAAGACATCTTCACTCGATCTTTCATACCGATATTAATTCAAGTTCCTAACAATTAGTTTTTCTAATTATTAAAAATGATGTCAGATATGCTATACTTTCTAAACAGCCAGTCCCTCAAATGTTAGCCTACCAATAAAACCACTTACACATAATTTACAATCTATAGACATAAAGAACCAAATTAATTAGCTATTTACAAATAAATCCCTTGAATAGTTAAATATGAATAATATGATATAATCACTAGTACAATTATTAACGCAGTGCTTGCTAGTAAAGTACTAAAGTAGATAATACATGTCACATACCGACATGAATACCATACAATATAACTTCATAATATTTTAGCTTATCAATTATTGCTGTATCAGGGAATTCACTTGACTTCATTTCATCATCATCTACTCAAAACTCATATCATAATAATAAATAAAAGTGATAATACATTATCGGCTTATGTTTGGAAATTTAAAATGTCCTGCCTTTGACGCAATTATGTCAAAAACTAAAGTTGGGGACTTCAAATTGGTTTTTTTATGGCGGTCGCACCAATTGCCTCCTCTAGATCCATCCCTGGTTAATTCAATATTACATTTTGCCATAGTACGAAATAATAACAAAACTAATAAAGTGTCAATAACTAAGAATCATGGAATAAATTGAGCATTGACACCATTAATAAGTGTCTAAAGCTACTACAGTATCTTCTAAATTAATTAAAATTACCTGCCCGCAAATGTATGTAATTTATATTTTATTCACTGTAGTTGGTAGTATTAAATAACAGGCTATGTCATATTATATAGTATTATAATCATATATTATTGAATATAGAACACAGCGCGCACATTTAGATAGACACATAGTAGTTGGCTATTACAGTATTCTAGTATTACTTATTAGTTATTACTATCATAGTAGGTTTAATCAATATTAATATTATATTATATTTATACGTAGTACACTTGACCTATCGTGTAATTTTCAACTTTAATATTATTTGACCTTTTGCGATTAATGATTCAATTTTAACGTCGAATACGTGTTGGCAATGTTGCATCAGTACTGCAGGAGTAAATAAATTATAAATATTAAACAGTCAAGAATTTAAAATGTATATTTATATATATATTATAATTTTTATATTTTTATTTTTACAATGAATTATATTATTTTAGAAACTGTATATCGATTCTAAAATGTACCCATTTAATGTACTTATCTACATAGTAATTAGTATAGCATTGAATAGTATTTATAATCAATGATAATTGATAGTAGCTAGAAGGTATCTATTATATATCTACATATATTATATACAGAATGATTCACCAAGTACGCTCACCCCCATTTTACCATTATAAATAATGGTTTTTCGGAACTTTTAAATATATACTCAAAGACCATGGTTTTTAATTCTTGAATTTTATATACTGCTTAAAGCGTGTGCTATATGTATCGATGCAAACTTCTATTTTTCAAATAAGAACCTCTTTTTAGTGTAAATTATCTAGCGGATAATCTTTGAAAATTTGAATGTACTTAATTCAAAATTCAAACTATTTAATAGTTTCCAATAGTCATTAGAATATTTATACTATAAAAATACAATAGCCCTTAAAAATGGCTATACAATAATATATAGTAGATAGTAGATCCAGATATAGTATTGGATCTCGCAGTATTTATAATACTTAAACAACTTAGATTCTGCACCCCATATCGGCCACATCCATTTAAAAATGCCCTACAATTGTTATTAATATATACAGCAGGTATACAAAAAGAGCTATCGTTAGCCAATGTGCCTACATTTTTATGATTTCCTCAAACTATTTTATTGTATACTGAAAGATATTACCAACATTGTCACAAAGATAAATTGGTTAAAACACCTAAAAGCGCATTCTCTCGATCGTTGTGTATACGTATGTTTCATTTTCGGTGTAGTTGTAGCGTCCTCTTAATAATAACTAATTATACAGCTATTATTTAGAATAATGGAATACTTATATAGATTTTTAATGATGACATGTATGGTGCATGTAGGTTATGTGAGTGAAAGAAAAGGAATATCAGTGAATATATTTTCAAAAATGAAAACAAGAAGATATCCATTAATACCTAAAAATATTTTAAACTAACTGTTCTCAAGCACTTTGTTGCTCGTAAAAATACATCCATTTTAAATTTTTTGCTTAGTACTATCGTTTAACGTAACGCGAATGGAAACTTAAAACTTAAAAGCACACCACAATTAATAAATTTCATTAATGAAAGCACAAATATTAATAATTGGAATAATGACAACTATAATGGCATCGCGATGTGTTCAGTAACCAAATTTTTTATCGTTATTGAACGTTGATTTTTCGACATTGATTTTAGTTTTTAATCATCACTGTCGTAAGCATTCAGCTTCATGCCGTGTGTCTAGCTCTCCGGATATTTCAATAGTTCTTGAAGTACAAGCTCTGATCCGGTCAGTTTTTCATCTTGTACCTCGTTCTTAAAATGTTCATAAGATGTATAAACTAATCTTATCTTATTTGATAATATTTATATATTTATATATAAAAAAAAATAAGTTTAAGGTGAATAATAAATGTAATTAATTTAATTATTAAACCTTTGTTTTAATTACTGTTCAAATTAAAATTTAACTATTGTCTATTTTATGTACGATATAGATATTATTATTGTTCTGCATTTTATGATAAGTAATTTATAATATTCTATACATTATTTTTTAGATTTCTAGATTAAGATGAGATCTATAATTTGATCCACTATGCAGGTATGCAAGTATGTAGTTAAACAGTTTATGTATTTAAGTAATCTAAAAACTACTATTGTTGTTGCTTGTTATTGTTTGCAACCCCAAACCAATCCTGCGGTACACTTTTATGAACTATACTTTTGTACACACCTGTACAATCATTTATAATTATTATTATTATTAATGTATTAGGTTATAAAAGTTGGAGGGGTACATATCACATATATGAAAACGTAACTATCTAAATCGCGACTCATAAAATCTTCACAAATAAATATTACCGCCAAAAAATGTTTACCTCCATGCGTGGTTCATTAAATTAAACATTGTATATAAAGTGATATACGTGTCCCTCCCTGAATCGGCACGAAAAATCATTAAAATTGATACGTATATTAGATGTGTTTTACGCGTTTTATATATAATACTATAAGAAGTCGTTTTTATCGTTCTCATCCCTGTTTCTGCAAAAGAGAAATCAACGACTGTACAATTTCAAAATCTGGAACGTACGAATACGACTGAAGACCACCACACAATAGCCATATACCTATATATTTATATATTGTAATACTGTAAGCTGATGATACAAATATAGTAAGTACTGATATATATATATAGTGAATTGGGAGCAACTAAGTAAGTGATGTTCATATATGCTCATATAATAATTAATACTTTAGTAGGTAGATAGAATGTACATAGAATTATAGTATTCCTTATATAAGTTACATAATACAGTTTATATGTTTATGTGCTTGTCATACAATTAGAATATAATTTATCGAAGTATAAAAGTTATTATATGTTATTTTGTAATGGTTAGACGGTTAATATAAGGTCATAGTGCCATGCGTTGTTCTATTATATACAATATACTTATTACTGTAATAAGTATATAATATTTTAATTTATAATTAATGCTTATAAGCTGTGAACTAATATGAATATACAAATCGTACAACGTACACAAACACTAATACATAATTATAGTACCATTAGTACTTATGGACATAGACGTAATTTGGGCGGGGATTTGGAGGGGGTTAACGCTTAGCCCCTCCAAAAATTTGTATTTTAATTGAAGTATTAAATCTTTCATTCATTATATCTAATCTACATAACACAATAATTGTTGTTTAAAAAAATTATTTTCTAAAGTTTAAACAATATAATAATATTTTATATAACTATATAAGTATACCTAAATGTCGTTATTTGTTTTAATAATAGTTTTATTATTAAATGTAAAAAAATTTGTGAGAAAATTATTATATTAGTATTTAAATATGTAAAGCTCCTCCAAGTTAAAAACTGAAATTGAGCCTATGCCTATGGTGGATGAAAGTGGTAACACCAAATTGGAAATAGTAGGTACGCACATATTGAACGAGTTGTAAATGAAGTAACTAGTATGTACTGGATACTAGTATATGTGATTGTGGATTATATAATATATAATAGGTATAGGTTTAGGTTTAGCCGTATATAGATTATAGGCATATAATATGTTTATTATTTTTAGATATACTCGTATAGTCGTATATATTTAATTATATATACATAATAATATTGTGTATTTACTGTATTTATATGTTTAGTTTTAGTGTTGGCTTATCATTATAGTCACTAGCGTTATTTGTGTGATGTGAGGAGTAGAGTGATTGTATTACCATCGTGAAATATTTTATTTTATGGAAAAATACGAATTTTGCTCGTAAATTAATGATCATTTATATACATATATATAATATAAATACTAAATATATATATTTATATTAGTATACACAGAAATACAGAATGTTTTACAGATGCAAGTATACTTGCTTGAATTTTTCTCATTTTAGATTCTAAGTATAGCAATAGAAACTGTATTGATTTTATCTTAATGGGTTTTTTTTGTGTACATGAGTACACGATAAGTTGTCGATAAAATGCTTCAATTTTCAAAAATGGGAGTGGTTTTAAATATTAAGTTATTAATAAAAAAAAAAGATAAGCATTTTTACGCAAATCTAATTTTAGACCAAATCAATTTGGTTTTTATGATGTAAATCAAAAACGACTAACCATAGATACTTGAAAATGTCATCAAATATTGTACTATCGTTTTTTATTTATAATAAAATTTTAAAAATATTTCGACTATTTTTTAACTATTTATAGGTTTTCGAAGTTTTCAACTTTTTAGTTTTTTTTTTTTTATATAAATGTTGATTAAAAATTATTTGCAACATAGAATGTTTGAAAATTTAATACAAAACTCGTCATAAGCTATTCATTTCTCGATTAAAAAATATTAAAAATCTATAGTCACAATATTTTTTTTTAAGCGTTTAAAATTAGAATTTTGTTTTGATAATTATAATTATTAAACACTATAAGATGCAAAGTCCTAAAAATGCTCGGTTTTATTAGAAGAATTTGTAATGAGTTTAAATTTCTATATTCTATAAAATCTTTTAATTGCGCTTATGTAAGGTTTATTTTAGAAACTGTTTAGGAGCCTTTTACTTATTGTGGATGTGATTAAATCGAAAGGGTTTAACGCAAATGTTTGAAGTATGCAGCTTTTGTTTTAAATATTGACCATTCACTTTGTGATGATTTTCCAATTTTGACCTTTAAGTTCCTTAGCTGATAGAATAAGACATAAGCGATCATCTAAATTTTCTTAGGTAACTAATATAAAGCTATATTGATATTTCTATTCTACTTTCTATGGTTAATTTTTAAGACCATTCAACTATTTTCATTTCTGTCTATCGCACTTATCTATTTTTTTACCTAAATGATACACCAATTAATTTGATAACCAGCCAATCATTAAAATGATGCGTATGGATCACTATGATCCACCGTCTTTTTAGTATTTATTGTATGTGTATCTTAGATTGTTGTGTATTTATATATATATATATATATTTATTAATTTACTTGTTGTTATTTTTTTATTACTTATTAAGTATAATTTGTTATTGTCTATATTACCGTGTAATAATTGGGTTCAGCACATATTATTGAAAAAATAATCTATATAGGTTACTCTCTAGCCAGTAAGTGTTACCGCTGGGTGATTACTTCATCATGTCAACCATGCCAATATATTAAGTAAATTTTCAAACATGCTTATTATAAAATTTATTTATAAATTGTATGTTTTAATAATAAAAGTTAAAAAAAAATAAATATATATATATATATAGGTAATATAATAAATACAATATTTTCGGGAAAAATTATATCAATCTTCTGTAATGATAAAATTTATATCTATAAATGATAGTCGTCTGAAATTAGATATAAATTTTTTTGGAAGTCCATATATAGATCCAATGATCAAATATTTAAAAAAATTGAAAGTAAGTAAATTGAACATATATTCAAATATTTTTACCGTGTATTCGACCTAAATGAAATTAAAATTTACAGTGATATATGATATAGGATGTAAATGATAAACCTCGAGTAATTGTAGCAGGAAGTGCTATTTGGCCCATCATTCAATCAAACGGATCCTTAAATGGTATTCAAGATTATATTGCTAATTTAACTCAACTTATTAAGGTATGTTAATATTTAGTTTAATTTATATAGTTTAAAATTAATTTCAATGTATTTAATTTTAGCCAATTAATGATATTTCATCAAAATCAATCGTATTATGGGTTTTGCAAGAACCAGTTGAAGAGAGTAAACTTGATAATTCAATGTCTATGGTTACTAATAATTTAATTGATCTGTATAATGAAGCTGCAATGGATGTAAGTTAATAAAACAATTTTGTAAAATGTATTCACAATGAAAATCTATTATAGTGGATCTCGTGAAACTAAGTATAAATGTTCAGCAGGTACTGCTATAATTAGAACTGAGATTTCGATGCACTTACCGTATTTTTTTAGTATTAGCTAAGGCTAATTGTATTGAAAATAACTTCTAGTATTATAGTAATACCAATATAAAACAGAATATAAAAATATTAAAATAATAATTACAAAAAGAAAAAAATTTCAGACGTGAGGTAAGATACATTATATTACTATAATATATTCTTATGTATCCTTTACCTACGTAGATATGGCTATAGATAATGGAAATTAAAATATAAGCATAGTAAAAACCTAAGCATGTATAGGATAGAAAGCCATAGTATCATACGATTGTACCTATACGCTTTTCATCACCCCTCCGCCAAAATTTAGACAAGGTGTTTTTTCTTATTCAGGTGTTTTCTTATATTTTCCTATGTCTAAAGACTATAGGTATAAAGGTAGGTATGTAGCGTAGTTTCTCAGTCATATAATATAATACATAGCATTATATAATATAGAATGTTCTAAAAATAATGGCATAATATATACTGTATTATATTTATATAGGTTACTTCCATCAATAATTAAAGGGTATTTAGGAGTTTAGGGCGTACGGTTATAACTAACGTGTGATCTGATGTTCGTTCCCATTTTTCTTTAATAATAAAATTATTAAAATTTTGATTTCTAAAGATTTTATTTAATGATTTTCTAATCGTCATAGATATAACATCATCATGGAGTACTAAATTATACATCTTCAAACATTATGTATGGACAAATTGTTCTTAAACTATTTTTTTTAGTACACAAAGTTTAAGTTCGATACCTAAACAACTATAAATACTCAATTGAATTTTAATTTAAATACCTATAATATATTTTAAATATTAATAATCATAGTACATTGTATAATTATATTAAAGTATACAATGATGGTATGAATTTATAACTTATACATTTATGTTTAGGTGTATTATAAAGTATAAATACTGCTTATGCTATGTATGAATATGTTTTAGATAAAAATATACATACTTAAACTTAACAGCCAAGTGCTAACAGGAAACACTCGAGTCGAGTTTTAAACTAAATATTTCATTTGTATAGGTATTGTGTTATAATATTATGAGAAACACAAATTATAATTTAGTACTCATAAGTCATTATTATATACCTAACAGTTATGACACACTATACGCATTTACACACACTTAAAATAGATTTTATAGTCTTAAACTTTTTAATCTTTTAACGAATGCGTGTTATAATTACTTGTTTGTGAGCAGGAATCAATAAAACATAGCATAAGTATATAATAAATAATAATGTTATGTGTTAGATTATAGGTATGTAATAATAATATACTATAATATAATATTTATATTTTTATAAAACAAACGATGATGGAACAAAAACTACATTAAAGTTGTACCAACAGGCAATAATTTTAATTTATTATTATAAAATTATTATTTTTTATTATCGAAATTAGCAAATTATATAGGTACATATTATACAGGTATCTCTTTTAAGAAAATGAAAACTTTAATAAACCATAACCATTCATTAACAATTTTTGATGTGTTAAACATACCATACTCTTTTTTTTTCTGTTTAAACCGACAACGCGCGGGAACTGTTTCCGTATTGTTTCCGCAGCGATACCTAGTAGTTAGTACCTACTAATATAATTGTTAGTTAAATGTCTTACACTCTTACCTTAGTCAAAACCGAAGACTACCTAAACCTAATAAAGTAATAAATAATAAGTAATAATGTAATAGATTAACAATAAAATATGTTTGTTTAATATTTATTAGTTAGTGTTGTATACAAGGGGTATACAGAAAAAAAAACCAACAATAAAAATAATCAAAATGATAATATAATCAACATTCGAATAAGCAATTTTAATTCTACTCTTAGCGATAACTTTGGTCACTTCTACTTGCCATGGTTCAGCTAAATGCTTATGAAATATGAGACGTTATAATCAAAGGTTCAGTTTTAAAAATTAAAATTCTCAGAATAGCATTTTATATAGTGATAAAAATATTATATTAAATTATATTTTTACAGAGTGATCATATCATTTGTTAAATTTTTTTCTCAATAATCATTGTTTTTGTCCATTTTTAATCACCAAAATAAAACTAAAACATTGGACGGTGACCATCACGATGTCGCTGGCCATTACCACATGCCCACATAATATTTATTAATTTATTAGATAAAAATATTGTTATTAAAATACATACCTATTGCAAAATAAACTTTAATATTTTATATTTGTACAATTTACTTTTAAATAATTCTGTAACAATAATTCTCTACATCATATTAAATAGGATGTATCTCACTCCAGTGTCGGCCTGGCCATGGCCACTGGGCCGCAAATGCGGCCGGAGCCCCGCCGTTTTTTATTTTATTATTTTAGTGTCGTAAATTTTTTTGTTCTTGTTACATGGTTGGTATATACTATATAGAGAATAGGCACCCCGTAAAATATTTATCAAAATATTTAGTCATAATGTTTAGGAACAATTTTTCTTTCGGGTCCTAGGAAATTGAAAATTGAATCAATAATCAGATGCTTGCCCATTATCTATATATGAGCAGTGCATAATAGTACCATTGTCAAGTAACAAGTTTGAGGAGGTTTTTTTTGGATTAATTGCGTTACTGAAAGTTAAGTTAGGTTTTATCTTTTTTCTTAAAAACAATGCGTTCGGACGAGGCCACGAGGACTCCGCTTGGCCGATCCTGCAGAGGCCCCGGCGCCCCCTGTTAGATTCAGCGATCATGCAAATATTACATACAAAAGTATGTATACTTTATTAATTTACAATATCATACGTCTATACCTGTATAATATATAAATATATAATGATGATGAATATAAAACATTTATTTTTGAAAGTTAACTTAAATGATATTGTTATATAATAGATTATGGATTTGTCTCCAAAGTTGAAATTCTATAATAGAAATATAATTTTAATATTCGTAATTTTGTTTCTATGTTATTAATAATTATTATTTATGGTTTTGTAGTTTCAAATGTATCAATAGTTTCATAATTTATTTTTAAACGAATGATTTTCACCACTTCGCTTCGAGTTATTATATAAATTTTACACCATTAATGTTGATGGCTATAGAAAAAAATATAGCTATTGATAGATACTCAAAAACTAATTGAGAGTTGAGACAATAGCTTATTCATCTAATGAATTAAAAAAATTACTTATATAAAAATTGTGTTTTATTATTTAAAGAATTCTTATTGTTTCAAAAATAATTAGTTGTAAAATTACTTTTATATTTAAGTTAATTCATGATTATTAATTATTCTATATTTATACTAAATTATATACATTGTTTATTATGATCCATATTGGTAAAAATGTAAGTTACATAATATATTGAAGTATTTTAATGTGTTATTTCAATAAAATGTCATGTAAATCATTGACCCATGTGCCTTTGGTGTGCCAGGCCGACACTGTCTCACTCTCTTATGCTTAAATTATTATTAAATCTTAAATAATCAAAAAAATTGGGAAGGCTAAGACCCTTTAAGTCCCCCTCTAGTTGCACTAATGGATGATACTAATTCTTTTATTATATTATCATTTTGGATTTTTATTCCGTGGTGTTTTTTCCGGGATTTAATATAGTCAATTTGTTCGATGTAAAATATTCGAGAAACTATCTGCTTTTAGTGATCTAGGATGTCTGTTTTTAGCAATACTAAATAGTAAATTATGATATTTATATTTCAAAGGTATGGTTAAAAAATACTGAACCAACATAATTCTAAAGCCATGTAGAGATGTGACCGAGTATCTAACCAGTGGCGTAATTATAAATGTTTTATTGGAGGGGATATAAATATTTTGTAACCATAAACCCGTTGGGGGCTAATTTGTATTTTGTAAGACATAAATACGTCACATGGGGGGATCTATCCCCATACCTCTTACGTAATCACGCCCCTGTATCTAATTACTGAACTACTGACCTTTACATTATCTCCTTGTATGAATTCCGGAAAAAAATATTTTAATGCCTATAATAATTATTATAACATTAATTAACTATGAATTATAATCAATGATCATAATAAAGTGACAAAATATCATACGGCTTGTTTTCATAAAAGTCCATTGTCTTTACGTCATTCGTTATATGTATATATAACAAAATGTAAAAATGAATAAAAAATGCTCTTTTCTATGCTTTTTACCAACGATAATATCGTAAACTATTGTAAACTCGTCTGATTTCGGATTGTAATATTATAGGTTGGTGCGATATGGCTACACTGTTTTAGCCCCAATGGTCAATGATTTCTGATCTCATCCTCCCGAAAAAAAAATAGCCTTATAATTATAGTAATTACTTAATGTGTAGTTTTGTTTTTTTTTAGCCCTTTTACTTTAATTATTTGTTTAATGTTTTTATACAAATCGACCATAACTTTTTGTTAGTTGTGATTTGTTGTTTGTTTAGTAAAATCAATACAAAACGGCTAGTGACCGAAATATCAGCAATGCTTATATATAATTCATGAAAAATGGCCGATGATCAAATCTCTGATGAAGCGCCGCTATTATGCAACGAATCTGTTCAAAGGCACGACGACATTAATAAAAAGTTTAACTCTAAAAATGCCAAGAAAATAGCGTTATGTTTTGTGTTCTGGTTTATTGTTATCCATTCTTGTATTCATTTGTTTTATGGTAAGTATACAATATCAGTTCTAGCTATACATCATTTGATACTATTAATTCTATTTCTGAATATTCATATTAAAATCTCATATATTTGTGTAGCAAGAGATTCTTGCAAATGGCTTCTATCCGATGGACGATACAAAGGTGACATGGGCTGGCAACCATATGGTTGTATGATGCATGAATATAGTGAATTGTAAGTTTAATTTTAATTCAGTCTGTTTCTCTATGTGATTTTGTTACTGTAATGGCTACTTGTAACTTCATAGTTATGATAATATTCCCATAGTAGAGATCACTGATATCACACGAATATGTGTAATAAATATGATGTATGTAGTATGTGATATGATCATCTGATGAAAATAGTTTTGTTTTAAGAACTAAATTGTATTAAACAATTTATTCAATTTAAATATAAATAAGTAAAAACAATCAAAATTAATTAGTTATAAATGCATTTATATTACATTTATACTTATTTGTGGTTGTTACTGTTTTCTGTTAGAATTAAGGAATTAAAAAAATGTCAACTGGTAGCAACTAAAAATCATTATTTTATCATTTTTTAGATTAAATGTTTAATCGTCAATTGTCATTATATTTAATTTAAATCAGTTAATTTTGTTTTCAAAGATCATGCTAAGAAAAATTTAAAAATTTAAAAAAATTAAGTTCATTATTACAAAAAAAAACATTTTGTTTTAGATTATAATTTAAAATATTTTATTTCTTTTTGAACACATTAACAGTTAAACCACCAGACTAGGCATTTTATTTATGATTATTTATGAATATCTTAATATTTTGAAGAAACAATATTTAAAAAATTTCTTGGTATGCTAAAATAATCAAAATTGAATCAGTATTTGTATTTTATTAAATTATTAATTCTAAATTTAAAGAACATTATTATGTATTATAAAATATTAATATCGTAAAGTATAGGTAGACTAAAATCTTAACAATCTTTTGCTTTTATCACCAATAAATAAAACGACCTTATTTTATATATTTTAATAGTACTATGTAAGCAATAGAACACTACTATGTTATAAAATTCAAAATTTAACACCAACAAAAGAGTCATTAAATTAATACAATAATAATTAATTGTAAACTCTACAAATATAGGATTTTTACTTCATAAAATAATTTATATTTTTATGTTAAATAATAAAATATATTTATTAAAATATTGATTTCAGAGATTGCAGCCGTTGCTTAAAATATTTAGCATTTAGAGGAAGTCATAACCAATTCAATTTTATTGGCGATTCCAGAATTCTAGATATATATAATGCATTAATTCATACAGTAGAACCAAAAGCACAGATGGTTAAAAGTTTAAAATTTACACCTTCTCATTATTCTGACTCTGATCATCTATTTCATGATAGTCGTCTGAAATTAGATATAAATTTTTTTGGAAGTCCATATATAGATCCAATGATCAAATATTTTAAAAAATTGAAAGCAAGTAAATTGAACATATATTCAAATATTTTTACCGTGTATTCGACCTAAATAAAATTAAAATTTACAGTGATATATGATATAGGATGTAAATGATAAACCTCGAGTAATTGTAGCAGGAAGTGCTATTTGGCCCATCATTCAATCAAACGGATCCTTAAATGGTATTCAAGATTATATTGCTAATTTAACTCAACTTATTAAGGTATGTTAATATTTAGTTTAATTTATATAGTTTAAAATTAATTTCAATGTATTTAATTTTAGCCAATTAATGATATTTCATCAAAATCAATCGTATTATGGGTTTTGCAAGAACCAGTTGAAGAGAGTAAACTTGATAATTCAATGTCTATGGTTACTAATAATTTAATTGATCTGTATAATGAAGCTGCAATGGATGTAAGTTAATAAAACAATTTTGTAAAATGTATTCACAATGAAAATCTATTATAGTGGATCTCGTGAAACTAAGTATAAATGTTCAGCAGGTACTGCTATAATTAGAACTGAGATTTCGATGCACTTACCGTATTTTTTTAGTATTAGCTAAGGCTAATTGTATTGAAAATAACTTCTAGTATTATAGTAATACCAATATAAAACAGAATATAAAAATATTAAAATAATAATTACAAAAAGAAAAAAATTTCCAATATAATTTACTTTAATTTGCAAATATAATTATTAATTTTAAAATATCTGTAAAAAGTTTTAATTAACTAAAAAATAATAATGCAATTATCATAAATTATTTATAACAAAAATTAAATTATCTAATATTGTACAGTCGTTGCCAGATAGATTAACATAGTGGCAATGACGCTTTCCAGTTAAATGTAGCCCAAACTAGTCGCAGTGTGTACATAGATGTCATTATTATTTTATTATTTATTACAATTTCTACTTTTTGTTTTTAAATGAAAGGGTATTACCTAAATATTTGGTTTTTAAATTAATAACATAAAATCAGTTTTAAAATGATATGTGACAATTTTAATTGTTTATTAATATATTTTTGGGAATGACATTCAAGTACAGAGAACCCCTAGTTTTTCATTATTGTCTAGCCGCTGCTGTGTCAATTTATCTGGCAACGACTGTATTATATTGTATTTGTATTAATGTTTATACTATAATTCATAATAATCTTACTCACTGTATAATTATATACTCTATAAATAAAATATAAATATGTTTTTGATTATTCTGAAATTCTATTATAAATAATTTATATTGTTAATAAATAAGTATTAAACACACAATTAAAATGTTTTTTTTTCTAATTTTATTTAAATTGTATAAATAATAAATAAATTATATGATTTTTGTTGATGTTTAGGTTTTAAGTAAAAGTTCAGCTGAAATGTGGTGGAGTTCAAGACTTGTGTCCCAAGGTGAAATGAATGATAGTCCAGATGGTCTACATTCTAGTAATGCATCTTTACGATTAAGAGCTCAAATATTATTAAACTTATACTGCAATGATCATATGAATTTCAATGATGGTACCTGTTGCTCAAGTACTGAGCCTTATACTTCAATACAAAGTTACATGTTGATTTTTTTTATTATTTGGTAAGTGAATTCAATGTATAAACATTTTTATAGTTTTAATAATTTTGGGACGTTTTGTATTTAGTATTTTTATTGGAATTCTAATGGCAATTAGATATCGACAAAATAGGTTATCTAAAAATGAACCATGCTATGTGGTAATGATTTCTCTTGCGAAATTGGGTCTTATTATGATTTATTTTTACTTATGCGACAGGTAAATAATGACTTTTTTATTATTTTTTTTAGAATATCTTATTATGTATAAACTACTTTATTTTCAGAACTAATTTTTTTATGAAAGAAAACAAATATTATTCTGATGCCAGTTTTTGGTTGCCTGTTGGTTATGTATTTGTTCTCGGCTTATTTTTTACTGAAGAAAGTAGATACACAAAAGTACTTCACCGAGATCAAACTGACGAATGGAAAGGTATTGTTTTTAAGAATTTTTAAATTAAATTATGTTTCAAAAATTATTAAATATATAAGTAATTTAATATTTAAATAACAGAAAATAAATATTTGTTTACAATTCTAAACTGTATTAACTGCTGAATTTGAAATATATCTCTATATCAACTAATAAAAATATTATATTTTAGAATAATATAACATAATTTTTATTTCAACAAATAAGTAAGTAAAAATTTTATTTTTAGGTTGGATGCAATTAATAATTTTAATATACAATTTAACTGGAGCAAGTATAAAAACATCTATTGCAAATCATGTTCAAATATTGATATCTGCATATCTCTTTCTCACTGGTTATGGTCATTTTTATTATATGTGGCATAGAAGTGATGCAGGACTTACTCGTTACTTTCAGGTAATTTATATTCAATTTGAAAATAATATTTACAAAATTCTTATTCATTATTTATATTTTCCTATTACATTCCTTTATCATTCTCTGGTCTTGTGTGAATTTTATACTACTGGACGGAGAACTGATAAAGGTGAGTGATGTGGAACAAATGTTTAATTGTATAAATAAGAAATAATTGTAACATTTAGTATTTAGTATTAAATATTTATCATTTATAAATGTATTTTTAAGCATATTTTGTTATGGTTATAATATTATAAATTTTGTTTTAAACTAGTAATAAGTGTTATTAAAAATAATAATAATAATTGTGAATAAACAAGTTAGTAAACTACTTTAGCAACTCAATAAGTTTATTTATATGTAAAAAGAAAAACTGAGAAAATTACTATATTTAAGGTTTTGAGTCTACGCGGTTATTGAGTAGGTAATAAATTAATGAAATAATTTATAGCATATGAAGTACAATTCTGAGTGGAGATGGTGTGTCAGACAAATCTGAATATATTTTATAATATATATTATTATTACTAGGTTGAACTAATTTTAGCTAAAAACATCAAATTTAGTATAAAATAATAATTTTAATAATATATAATTTCATCATATTATTATTAATGTGTCAGAAATTAATATTTATGTACTTTAGAATGTTATAAATAACCAATTTATTATATTTAGCATAGAATTAGTAAAGTATTTTAAAATGTAATAGAAGTTTTTATAGTTAATAATTTTTTAATTACTACAAAATAACTTAAATTATTATATTTCATTTATATATCCATCTTTATTAAAACTTAAAAAGCCTAAAAAAAGTCTGTGTATTTTTGGTATTTTAAATTGCTGTAAGCACATTATGAAATAATTTACAAATGTTTTGTGATTTTAAATTTTTCTACCCACTATCTATTTTATGAAAAGGGTTAAAACGTCAAATAGATGATAAACATTAACCAATAAATGTGGTTTATATATATTTATATATATGTTTTTTTCTCTATACGATGTATTCTAATTGTTAACACGTTTCAAGTTACAAACTATGATTTAAATCATTTTGTTTCACATTTAAATTTGAGAATAGTTAAATGATTATAATTTACAGGATGTATTTTACATGGTTTTTATTGAGTTAAAAAGCATATTATTTTATTTATTGGAAATTTTTTTTTCTGAAAATTTTAATTTTAAAGTTATCAATTTTGGTTTACTAGTTCATTAACTATAATATGAAATTAAAGCTTAAAACTAAAAAATTAATTTGTTGAATGTCTGTTCTTAAAACAACCAAATTTGACATTCTAAAATGCATTAATAAATTGTGTTATTCATTATTTATTCAAAATATACTATACATTATTTTAATGGATTATTAATAAAAGGTATATTGTATATTTGTTTTATAAAGTTTTTAAAATATTTATATCTGCTTATTTGTATGTATGTAAAAGTATATATAGTATAATGACATACCTGTGTACTTTACTTCTACAATATAAATAATAATAGAAAGGAAGGTCTTTAAAGTCTAATATTTTTGAGATGCAATAATTGTGCTTTATACGTGGTATTATCATTTATTTGTTTTTTTTATTAGGAAACTGTATTGATACTATTAGCTAAAACAATTTTTTTTTATATGGTACAATTTGTATTTTAGTAAGTAGAGAGGTTTCTTAAAAAAATAATTATTAACATTTAAATATTTTTATTAAATTATCAATGAATCGTGTTTTATACTCTAATAAATTGTTTCTATAAACCAAATATATCAATATTATTATAATTATTTTTTAATGTTTATGTCATAAATGTTGTTTAAAAAAATGTTGATTTTTAAAATAAACATGAATGAAAATTTTAATTTTAATATTTGTTCATTAGTTTAAATTGTTATAAGTAAGGGAAAAAATATTAGAAAATCGATGTATTGATTAGTTTGATTTTTTAATAAAAATAATTAACAAATATTAGACATAGTATCTATATTTTAAACTAAATTAAATCTTAATTCTTAATAATTTATTTTTTTTTTTTTTTTTATAGATCTTATTTAGATTGAACATGTTGACTGTAGTGTTGTGTGTTTGCATGAACCGGCCATACCAATTCTATTATTACATACCTTTAGTATCATTTTGGTTTACCGTTCTCTATTTACTATTAATTTGTCCACCTCGTGTAACAGCAGCTTCATCTGAAATAAGACCAGCACAGTACTTATATATAATTTTAAAAATATTAGCTCTTTTCATTTTCATCACAATTCTTTATATGTCTGAGGTATGTTCAGTTAAAGTAGCCATATTTCATATAATTATAAATATTAACTTATCATTAATTTTATTTTCTAGGTATTTTTTGATAAAATTTTTCTCACACGTCCATGGAAAGCTTTATTTGTGACTACAGATGACGATATTCATGAATGGTGGTATCGGTGGAAACTAAACCGTTTTAGGTAACAAATATAATAAATTCATTATAAATTATTTAAAATAATTAACAAAATATATGTTTAGTGTTGTTAATGGTGTAATTCTGAGTTTCATCGTCATCTTAGCTCAACGTTATAATTTAATTGATGACAATAATCATAGTAATTTAGTATTGCCTCGATTAGCTGTATTCTCTTCATTTATTGCATTCATTGGACTTATTGCCTCGACTGTTTATAATATTCTGTGTCAGAATAAAATGGAATGCTATGAATTATTATCTTATACATCAGTCATTCCTGTAAGATTCAAGATAGAAAAATTAAAAAAAACTGCTTCTACTAATTCAATATTATTTTTTTTCCAGATAATTAGTTACATTATATTAAGAAATGTTTCAGGCGTATTGAGAACACGTTTCTCCAGTTTATTTGCTTGGTTTGGCAGAATTTCTTTAGAATTAATGGTTTGTCAATGTCATATATGGTTAGCAGCTGATACTCATGGAGTTCTTGTATTATTACCTGGTTACCCGGTACTCAATGGTTTGATTGTTTCGTTCATTTTTATTTGTATTTGTCACGAGGTAAATATATCCCACTCATACTAAATAATATTTTATATTTAATTTTAATTTTTAATAAAAATATAATTAAACAGTTACATGATATTACAACCAAATTGACGCCATATGCTGTGCCATCTGATCATAAAGATTTATTCCGTAATCTGATATGTTTCATCTTGTTGTTGATACCATTAGGAGCAAACGATGGTATGTTTTGAATACAATATGGTCATTCGTTCACAATAAATTGTCAATTGTAAAACTATTTTATGTTTATAAATAACAAAAGTAGTATCATTTTAAATCTATATTTGTAAGATAATTTAATATTTAGGTTGTTTTTATATTAAAGTTGTTGTTTTGATTTGTATAACCTATAAAGGCAACTGTCAAATTATATTGTTACTATAGTACTATTTACTATTATTTTCTCAGAATCAAATGTTTTGACATGAACAACTTACTATATTATCTATATTATGAAACCATGATTATATTTTTTAAATTAGTATTAAAAAAATAAATATATTTTATGATTTCTCCTTTGTTTTTGTAGTTATTTACTTTGGTATCTTGGTACCAAATATATTAAACATTTTTGTCTTTTTATTCTATAATTTAATTTACATGTAGACTTTTTCTGCATGATTGAACAAGCATATTGATAGACAATAATAATATATTAATATTGTACTATCTCAATTTAGAACATGCAATTTAATTCTTAAGCTTCTGAATAAAATATTATTAAATAACATGTATATAGATAACTGACTTTATAATTTTTAACTAATTTTAATTATTTCTTTTAATTTATAATTAAATGAGTAAATTATAGTAACATGATTAATAATTATAATATGTATATTATTATTCTTATGTGATGTACATTTGCATACTAGACTCAAAGTCAGTGAATTAGTTTCTTTTAAAATATAATTTTGTAAAGGTGCTGTGCCTTGTAAAATAAAAAAATAGACTTAATATCTATTTAGTAGTTAGGTCCATAATGTTGATAGTGATACAAATCATTTTTTTTTTTTACAAAGGGTAAACCTTGGAAGTATACCGGAATACAAAACCGTAGACTTTAATATTACTCACAATCACGTAAAAATTATTGAATAAATATTTTTTAAACGCTTATTACAAAATTATAGATTTATAAACACAATGTCACAATACATATTCTATAAATTAAAACAAACATATTATATAAATGTTTTGAATAATCGAAAAGTCAAATTAAATAAATAATAATAATAATGAATTAAATAATTTTAATAGTTAATAACTGTATTTACTAGACTTCAATATTACTCAAAATCACATGAAAATTATTGAATAAATATTTTTAAATGCTAATTACAAAATAATTTATAATTTTTTAAAAACATAAGAGTTTTAATAAAATAAATATAACATTTATAAACACTATACAATACATTACATGTCAATAGGTAACATTTCAAGTGTTCATATCTTATAAACTATCACAATATTAAAAAACATAATAATTTTTTTCGGAAATTTTTTATTTTGATTACCTACTAGAAAGTTACCTGGTGGAATCCTCCCACCATTTTTCTTGGGGAGGGGAAATTTTTCTCCCTTGACCATTACAATATCAGTAAGTTTTAACAAAAATATAAATTTATAAATGTTTTATAAATATAAAAAGTACTTTATAAATTATTTTATAATTATTTATGTTTTGAAGAGCAAATCATTTAGATGTTGGTGGACTATTAGTTTTATTTTTAACCACTTAACAAATTTGCATATAGCAGGATTAATCTTGTGTTCTTAACTAAATATTAAGGTAACTTATTTTCAAACTTAAAAGTAAAAATATTATTTATGGCACATTATAGGTTTTTATTGATATTTTAAAGTGATTTATAATTCTATAGTTTAAGAATTTAAAAACATTCAACATTTGCTTTAAAATCTATGATCTACCTACATAATATTTTTACTTAAAAGTTTAATAATAGTATCAATTAATTCTAACAAGATTAGTTATATTAAATGCAAATTTTCTGTTATGCGTACTGCATAACAGATCCAGGAGAGATAACAGAAATAGCATGCGAATATTTTCTTAGTTAGATATTAGATGTTATATTATTGAAATTTTAAATTTCTTTATTTTAGGATCAATTTTAATGTGTGTACTGCGGTGAAAATTAAATGAGCTCAGTTTTATTATAATTTTCACTATGTATTTTGTTGTACCTAAGAATTATTAATGAATAAATCCACCATCCATTGATTATTATCAATTAGCAATTTAAAATACTTAAAATAAATGGTTGGAAGGCAAATTGAGTTTGTAAGCCATCCATGTAACCATGTTATTAGTTGTAACAGTCTAAATTTCTCATACAATGTCTTGGGTTGGAAGCACAAACTAAGACTAATCTTAGTCCATGGTTGGAAGTAACCCAAAAACAATCTGAGTTGATCAAACAAGGTGATATATTATATATTGTTTTTAATCGTTACAACAGTTTCTTACACTCTAATCTACATAGATTATTTATTTTGTAAATACACATATTCGACCTGTTTACATTTCAGTATAATATAAAAATAAATTATAGTTTTAAATTAATCATAAATGCAAATCAATTGCTGCATGATTTTTATCGTTTTTTTTTTTTTTATAAATTGTTTTTAAAGATAACAAATATTATTGATAGAATAATTTAGAATTCCTTTGTTTTCCTAATACGTAATTAAGTTTAATTCTGTTAAATTATTATTAATCGATACATTATTTTTAGAATTAATTTTAAATCATGTTTTGAAAGTTAAAAACGAACAAATCAGGATTTACATTTACCGTATATTCGTTAGCCTTGTAGACTGTAGGTGTAAAATAATGTAGTCTGTTGGAAAAAATAAAGCAAGATACTAAACAGCAAATAATAATGACAGAACTGCGGGTGCTATATATACTTGTGTGGTATGTATCGGTCTGTAAAAACAAATTGAATGCTGAGGGTTCCCATTAAAAAGCCGTTGTATATTACATAACAACGTAACGTGATGCCGGCTATTACGAAAAACGTTACTAAACTAAAAAAAAAAAAAATAGTAAAATCGAAGGTAGTTGAGTTTGAGTAGGTCGTATTAGACAGAAATTTAAAAAAAATTGGCGATACGCGTCACCAGTGCGATTAAATATAATCTTATACCATTATCTTGAATGAAAACAAAATATTAAAAATATTTAGTTATATTTTTATTCTGTGGTCATAAACTCATAATAAATTTTAAATCAGATGTTCAATTTCATCGTAAATTAAAAATGAATACTTGGATTTCATTCCTTAAAATATTTAAATGACTAAAGGCGTTGACAGATGATAACTCGAATGACTATAATAAAAATTTTTTTCATAATCTTGACATATTTTATCGGGGGTTAAATGATATATTTTACTCCACACACGATGAGGCCTTAAAGTTGCCCTTAGAACTTGCACTTGACATGTCCCTCCGATGAAGAAAACATGTTTGCGAATCCAACGACGGCAAATTAAACCTAATTGTACGGCTTGACCGGCGGAAAAATTACCAATATATACGGTTTATGATTGTGGATATTTTATTATACGAAACGAAATGTTTCGGCATAGGAGTAGGTATATGAACGTAAAAAGCGTATACCTATCGGTTTGTGAGAATGCGCAGCGAGTCGCGAGTGAACAAAAAACCTGTATTCACTAGACGATAATATTATTTCATGGCCAGATGCAGTTTGGTATAATCCATTATCCATAGAGTCTTGTTAGTTTGCGTGTGGCCAGTGTGTTGTATATGTACGGTAGCGTTACAACGAATTAAATTAACGCTTTTCGTATAGTTTGGTAAAAAAAAATGTAATTATAATTATTTGAGGACGTCCAGTAAAGTAAAACATGCTCGCGCGGGTGTCATAAATGCATTCACGGCAGCCGCATTTAATTCGGAATATTTGAGTAGAGCGTACTTGTGTCTTTTGATAATATCGGTGAGTAGGTGGTAAATAATTGTAAACACTATTTGCTAGTAAGATTCAAGACTGTTTAGTCAATAGGTATATCATATTATTATAATATTGTACCTACATTGCTATTATTTTGTAAATAGTATATTATAATGATATTTTAAAAAACAACGCGCTCGATGTTTGTCAACCTGTCACCGGTTTATTTTCGTATATTGGCGTGCATGTCTGTGTGGCCATCTGTCAAATCGGCTGATTGGTCGTATTCATCTGATAAAAACAATAAAAATGTTCTCGTTTTATAAAAATTTATCACCAGTTCTATTGTGTATTTTGTGGACAATAATTTTCAATATCACGTTATCGATCGTTCGTAAAATAATGACTAAATGACCTACTATTAAAGTCGTAACCCAAATAATAGGTTGAGACGTTAGTAAACTTGTTTTCAAAGTAAAGGGGGTCACGAAATTCAACACTATCAGGTAACGAAATAAAACAAAAAAAAAATACAATAATGATTAAAACATTTAAAACGACAGTCGCTATATTTAATTGTAACAATTTATTAATAATCGATTTAAATACTTCCTGAATTACTACTTAGTGAGCGTTTTGTGTTGTTTTCTAGATGAAGGTTAAAGTTGAACAACACTAGGTACACAACATTTTTCACCCAAGTGTTAAGAGATGTAGTTGAATTTATTGTTCACGGAAAATGACAAACAATCATCCATCAGCCCAAACTGATCGGTCGACGGATTGGCGGTCACGTCGACCGGCGATATGAAGAAGACCGCTGTTACTTATGAACGTACTCACTCGTTGCGGGATGACGATGAAGATGGTCATGAGATAATATTAGAACGTGATCCGTTCCGGCGCCCTAAGTCTCACCGTATCACTGTACTCTCAGGCCAAAATGGTTTGGAAGAGAAACCGTCTAAAAGTGATGTTGATTTACCAAAAAAAAATAGACGTAGTTGGGAAAAAGAAGAAGAAGTGCTTCTGAATAATGAATCGTCAATTGATGATGAAGATGCTGCCAGAAAACTACGAAAATGGAGCAAAAGTAAAATAGATTTATTAATGCCCAGTTTACGGTCCCTGGTCACTTTGGCCAGGGGCAAGTCATCCTCATCTTCATCATTAAATCAACCTGGTTCAGCAGAAAGTTGGTCACATTTAGAATGTGTACGGAATGATGAACCAATTCGTAAATATAATACTATGGTAACATTATCTAATGTAGTTCTAAATCGGCCTGCGGGAATCAAACCAATAAATCGATTACGAGATACTGCTGTATGTTCAAGATGTAGTAGTGTTTTGTCTTTGGCTGCATCTTCATCTAGATATTCATTAGGATCAACATCAAGTTTTGTAACACATAGAGATCAACCTATTGTACTTTGTAAAGTATGTTTAAATGAAGTTCCTGTAAAAAATTCTTGGACACTTCAACAATGTGGCTGCTCTTATTGTATTGAAGTGAGTTAATTTTTATATTTATACTATTATACTAACATTTTTCATTTAGCTGTGAACTTGCCTAATTTTAAAAATGTAAAATTATTTTACTAATTATTATTATTTATTAGATAGATTGAATTAATCTTAATGATTTTATATTATTTATATTATGAGTTGTATTTTAGTGCTTGCATATTTTAAATATATTTCATAAATTATGATAAGTTCATCACATTTTTGAAGTGAAATAGGTATTAATATCAATTTAATCAACTTTTCAAATGTTGAAATAATTGTATACACTATTCTTAGATTAAGTTAGCCTACCTTATTTAGATACCTAGTCAATTGATAATTTCTACTACCACATATTTAAAATTTAAATATGTATAAGTGCTTATATTTATATTACATACAATGATCAGACTAAACATGTTCACTCCTTTTTTCTTCTTCAATAATGGCAATTATTCAAAATTGTTTCTTAGAACTATAAAATATACTTTAAGACCATATTTTCAAAGTGAGACTTTAGTAATGGTAATAATACATAAGTTGTGTTCTATAGAAATACAAACTTTTGTTTTTCAGATGAGAAGCCTACTTTACTGTTGTAAATTATTGAATAGATATATCTTTTGAAAATTTTAATGTATCAAAAATAAAAATTCAAATAAGTAATTTTTAAGTTATTTAATTTTGTGTTCTAAGGATAAGAGGTTAATGATAATTGGTTTGCAATATATGAAGGCTATTTTGACTTGATTAATTTATTAATTCATAAGTATGAACATTTATAATTTGTCAAAATAGTAAAAGTATAATATACACTAGATTCAATATTATTGCTTCTGCTTTATATTTTTGTAAAACCATTTTTAAGAACTTTTATCCTTGGTATAAACATTTTAATAATTGAAAAATCACTCGTTTGAATATTGAAACAGCTACATCAAAATTAAAAAAAAAATTATCATCAGTATAATATACAGTAAAAAACAGGGTTATCATTTCAAAAATAGAAGTTTATATTGCCACTGGATACTCTTTAAATATATCTAAAAATTTAAGTACATTTAAACATTCCAAAAATCCGAATTTAAATTAGTGTAAAATAAAAAAAACTGAAGATGATCTAACTTTATAAAATATTATATTGTTTATTATTTTTTGTTTCTATGAACAAAGGTTATTTAATTTTTAAAAATATTTTATTGCATTCTTTTAAGAGTTAAGATATATATATATAATCTTATATTTTTTGCTTTGGTATATTTTAGCTACATCAAATAACTAAGTTAAACTTTAATTACCTTCTATTATATATGAACATAACACAAATCCATTTCTCATCTTAAAAGAAACAGATAGGTGTATACAATAAATCATATATTAATTCATTATATTATAATATATTATTTAATAAATAATATAATATGTATACTACCTTATTTATATAATTATTGTGCTAATTGTGGGTACATATTTTTAACTTAATATTTATTTATTTAGTACCTACATATATTCTGAAAAAATGTTATAATAATTATATATTTCCAACTATTCATAAGCCATTTATAATTATACATTTTATCATTATTAACATTGTTCATTACCTTACCAATGATTATTTTTCATAAATTTTATTGAAGTCACATTACCTAAAGTATTTTACTCAGAAGCTTAAATTGTAATAAAATGATACTGATCAAATTATCTTTAATTATAAAAACTTAAATTACATCTGGTTATCTAATGCTATCATGCTAAATAATTTTGATTATTGTAGTTTAATCAAGGAACATTGCAGTTATTTTTAACTTACTATAGAATTACAATTCATTTTATTGCATTCCTAAAAAGTATTTATCTCATTCTATAGATTAATAAATTATTTAAAAACTTATACTAAATTAAATAATAACAGAAGTTATTAAAATATTAATTTAAAATTAACATAACTTCAAACATTTTCTCAATTTGATAAGGATTTAAGATCTTTATCTTACAAATAAAAACCAAACATGTTTTTTCCGTTTAATATTATTAATTCCATAACATTATTGTATTATTCTGGTTCCCAAAAAATAAATGATTATAATTTATATTAAATCTTAAAAAATTATGACTGTGATATAATCATTACCTAATATCTATAATATATTTATAATGATAAAGTCGTTAAAAGTAACATAACATTTTTGATCTTATCAGTATAATATGACAAATTTATCATTCACTTTTTTTAGAAAGGCAGTATATAGATTTTAGAAACCCGTATTATATTGAAATATACCTATAATTATTTTAATTTAAGAATATCTTCGCTTACTCAATTTGGTAATAGTTTTACTATTTTTATATATTTAGAATTTTAATAATAAAATAAAGTTTGTACTGTTATTATTTATATTATATAAGTATCAGAAATGTTTTTCATGTACGGAAGTGCGAGAGTTTCGAATAAAATTCCGATGAAATAATTAATAATTACAATTAAAAATAAATACTTCTACTTTTATTTACCAGTTTGATATACGTTACCGTAGTGTTTGGACACCTATTGGTTTTCTTATGTTACAATTTATAGATTTATTCTGCTATCTTTATTACTTTACTTTCTATCACCCATCTATGTATTCAGTATTGAAACTTAGAATAAGAGCCTTTTCCAAGGGAATTTTAGAATACCAGTCCTGGTTAAAATTAATTGGAGCCAAGTACTTGAGCCAACTTAGGGCCCTACAGACAGTAATATAGAATCCAAATATTAGTGTATCTACATACTAAAGTTCCCCAAATAATTCTAATACACTTAATAGTATTATAGTAAAACGAGTATTTCATACCATTCCGTTAATTTAAAAACATTAATACCGTTGCAACTTTATTAAAAAAAATTGTAACCGAAGTATGAGAAGTTCGACACCTTCGTGCCTTTATCTCTCGGCAAGGACGTCCTTATATTATATATATAATATGTGGCGTAGGCTCGTTTCATAACTACTCGTATAATATACTCTTACGTTTCAGCTAGCTTACACGCAACATGCTTATGTTTATACACGTCACCCCGACAATGACGTATTTCATTTAGATCGCTCAGAAATTTGAATACTAAATTTATTATTTGGCAGTTGACTCACTGCTTAATATTAACCCCATTGCTATGAAATTGCAAGACATCCTTATTTCATATCGTGGTGTCTTTGCTTAATACAGCACAGAAAATATTTATATAGTTTATCTAATGCTTCTAAATTTTTCGAATATTTACGAATAAACAAACTAGCATTTTTTATGAATTACTCTGTATAATTAAATCTTAACAAACACTTCAAATATTGAGGAGGCAATTTATGGGATCTCCATTAATGTAACTTTATATTTATGACGTTATTTAGTATTGATATAGTATAGTAATATTGTTTTAATTTAATATTGTTTAATAGAAATATTCATAGTGTAATTTATAGTCAACTTTTCTGTAAAATCAGTCTTAACTTAAGTATTTATACTTGTGGAGTTATACCATTGTATTTTTATATTCTCATTTTCAGTTTAATAAAAAAAATTATTTATTCATTAATAAATATAAAATAAATGTTAAAAATTATAATAAGTACATTCATTTTTATTCATAAGATATACATTATTATTATAATTCATGCTTATTTAACGATTTTGGACTATTAATATTTAACTTAAATTACTTAAAAAAGGCTTAAAACAAGCAAGTACTGAATATTTAAATTTATTTTTTATATAGTTAATAACATATTTAATTATAAAACAATATAATATGGAACGTACTTATTGGCTATTACTAAAATATAAAAACGTAAAGTCGATTACTAATTGCTATTTATTTAGGTAAGTACTTCAACACGAAATACATTATTATGTTGTATAATATGTAATAAGTATACCTGCCTGGCTGCCTATCGTGTTATATAGAACAATAGAATAATGTTTCAGCTAGGCGGAAGGCACACTAAAGCAGTGTGACGGTGAAATGATAAAAAATTATTGGCCTTTACTATTACTGGACATTAGTGTGTCGCATGCGACATAGCGTGTTGGTTAAATTTTAAGTTACTCAAAATATTTCTTATGATTCATCATAGTGGTTTTTTGTGCCTTAAGTTAATTATTTAAATGTGGGTTCCGCAAACGAATTGCTAAATAATATTTTTGTAAACAATATTTTGAAATGTAACTCGTGAGGTAGGTAGAGAAAAGTATTTTTTGAGTATTCGTATGATTTTATATTTCTTATAACAAGGATTAATTATTAATAAGGTTTAATGACGTTTTTCGTAACTTATATTTTTCAATATTTTTTTTTTAAATCGTTATATACATACTATTTAGGTATTGTATATTATTTTTCGTTTATTAGTAGTTTGAATTTGTTAGTTTATCATTGTAGAATTAACTGTGATACGATTAAAACTAATATAATATAGGGCGATTCATTAAATATGTCCTATTTTAATGAAATATACTGCATAATAATTACTCCACTATAAAGTCAGATAATATATTTATAAGAGGAAGCTAACACCTACATTTAGTGCGTCTCAATTTATTTTGTACATTGCAAATAATATTATAAACTTATGTTCTTGAGTCCACTTTATATCATTCGGATTTGTTTTTAAACAATGAATACCTTCTATAAAAATAAAGTAAATAACATTCATGATATCTTGATGAGAATATTATTGATAAACATATTATTTTATTACTAGGGCTGTATATTTGTAGAAAATTACATTTATTTATTTTAGCTTATTATAAAATAAATTTTCAAACATTTTTGGGTACTGGTTTGTTATCATCGAATTATTAGATTAATATCAATAAACTCATTATTTTATATTTATATGATGTATTTATTGTTATTGATAGCGGGGCTATAACAAACTTGAGTGGCAGGACTCTAAAGCTTTCACTTGTCGTGGTGGGGCTATAACAAACCAGTACCCATTTTTGATCTGTTAAGTATTTTTTTGGAATTTTAAGATAATTTTTTCGATATTTTTTCTAATAATTATAATTATTTATTTAGATATTTCATTTTTGTATCATAAATATATTTTGAACTCTGAGTGTACGTTGTACTGAATCAATATTTTTTAAATATAAAGTGCATTCTATACTGAGTTTTTTGATATTTTAATCCATTAAATTCATAAATCTAATTATTACCTAATCATGTGTATAAATAATGTTAGTACATTTTTTCATTTATGTTACGATATTGGTTGTTTACAAAATATAAATTATCGCTAAGATTCTGAAAACATAAATTATAGTAATAATAAAGTATTCCATTTCAAATCGGTAACTATACGGAGATTATGATATATTATAATAATATTAGTATACATACTAGAATTATTTCATTACATTAATCGTTAAATAAATTATATGTTAAAAACATGTTTAGTTTTTTTAGAATACAATTTTAAAAAAATGGGCATGAAATAATCCTTGTGAGTTTGCACAAAAAAATTCAGCTTCCAAATTTAGAACTTAATTAATAATTGCTGCTTATAGTTAGGTTATAACTTATAATATAATAAAGTTAAAATAAAAAAATCTTAATATATCTCAAAAATGTATTTAAATTTTTTAAATATGTTTGTGTGTTTATTTTTAAACAAAATTTAAAACGATACTTTAATACCGTTTATTATATTTAGATGCAAAGCGATTGATATGTATTGATTTTACAATAATTTGTTTTATCATTATTTTTTTCTAGTAAGTGTGAGCTTTAAAAGCGTCAACTACGTGTTTTGTCTAGTTTGAATTTTATAAATGTTGTTCTTTAATTTTTAATTAATTTTCAAAAGGACTACAGAAATGAATAATACAAATTTGGGAAATGTACAGCATATTATTTATAAACAAAATAGGTTTTTATTATTATTGTTGTAACTAATATATATTATATATTAATATATTCATGATCATCAATTTATTTGAACATCGCATACACATGAAATATTTAATAGTACATATTATATTATACCTTTATAAATAAAATATAATAATTTAAACAAATTTAATTCTTGAGCATCGTTGATTTAAAATAGTAAATAGTTTTAAAAGTTTAAATGAAATAAACTAATTTGCTATTGTTGAAGTGGGAAAAAACACATTTTTGAATTTTGGTTAGTAAACTTTTGTAGTAAATTAACATAGAAAGTTGATACAAATATTGCACTTTTAATGAATTTATAGTTTTCACTTACACGGACGACTTGGTAATACAATTACATAATTTTTGTCATTTGATGTGATAATGTTTTAGTTAAATTCCACAATAATTTATAAATTATTTGTGTTAAAACATTATCATAGAACCACTTAGTCTTAATTTTTCATTGCAAGGGTTTTCTAAATAGTACTTTAACTCTTACCTGTTCTTTATTATTTCATTTATTCGTATAGCTTAAAAATAAATCAACTATGATTATTGCAGTCGTATAAATAATGAAATAAATCAATGTTAATAAACAGATTATTAGACTATAAATCATTCGCGCATCACTATTGTTCACTTTAACCTATTTTGTAAAACAGTTGTGCATCGTTCAATTTTTGGGTTGTATTGCATAATTTATACATTGCCCGTTTACATTACGTCTAATTATCGTTTATTATTTCCGTATCAGTATATTTAACAATATAACTAAAATATATTAGCAGTATTCAAAACTGCTAGTTGTTTACTAACTTAAAGCTTAAAAATTGACTATAGTAATGTTCAATTTTTAAATATCAAGTAGGTATAGCTATTTAACGATATAAATGTATATTACGAGATACACAGAATCAAACTACTAATGTGTATGAGTGACTCAGAACCACGAATAATCCATAGATTTTTATCGTAATATGTATTTGTATACCTATGTATTAATATAATAACTGTTATTTAAAATTTAATTGAATAAGTCAATTATATTTTAATTTTATATATATATACTGTATTATACTTTTCTATGAATTATAAAAATTGTCAAATTTTCAAGTTCAACAAGAATTTGATATTAAAAATTAATATAAATAGACAAATTATGACCGGTGCAATATTAACAATAGATTTACTTATATATATATTGTATGTATCAATAATTAGTAATAATGGTAAAGTAATATTATAAATGAGTTATTAAGTTAAAATTTCGAAAGCACATTTCTAAACCTTTAATCTATTCCATTATTTTTTTTGTTATTAGGTACATGAATAATCTATTCATTTCCGTCGCCTGGCATTCCATTTTATTATTATTTATGATTTGTCCTTCGTTTCCACAGTCACACGCTGGACTATCTTTTTGCATCATATTTATCCTTAATGACCCTGGCCGAGCTGAAGTTGATTTAATACAAACTACTCTTGCCTAGGCTTTATTCCATTTCTTTAACTACTTTGTTGAAGTCCGCTACTAGATATTTGTTTACTATAGAACAGTTGATCAATTTATTACGCTATTCTGCAAACGATTAAATCCTGTTTTCATAATTTTTTTTTTTTAATATAGATAATATCCAAGTATAGTAGTTTTCTCGATTTTAATCTGAATACAAACGCATCCTCTAATTTTTTTCGTAATAGATACTTATAAATTATAAATATACAAATATAATATATATTTCTATAATATTTGTCAAAAATTAATATTATACAATTAATGATCATACCTAGTTAAGATTTTGATCAGACTAGGCATTTATAATATATTTTTGTTAATTATTATTTCGAGTAGATTTAGTTCTTAGTTGCTAACTATCAAAGTTTTCTTCGAAAATTGAGTATTGGACCAGTTACGATAAAATATTGAAAATTTTAAAAGTGGAATTTACTGGTTAAACCGTTTTTTGTTCAATTAAATCCATTTAATAGTGATTTAATCGTAATGTTTATTGTACACATCGATGAAAGAGAACTACCTACAATATAAGTTGCCATATATTAAGTATCAATATTAATAATTAAAATACATAATCTGTAGCTACTAAAAGTCAACGTGATTAATAAATAGCTACGTATATTATTTATTTATATATAATAAAATAAATCGACTTATGTTGGAGGCCAACAAGAAATAAATAGTTAAATTTAAATAAAATACAATAATTAATAATGATAAAACTAATTAAATCTGAATAAGACATTTTTTCAATTGTTTGTCATCATACATTTCGTTTAGTTTATACATAGGGTATACCAACCTGTTATTATAACAATTTTGAAAGCTGTATATAACCATAACTCATTCAAAAAACTATTCTGAGTAGAGCTAGATTTACTTTTTTTAGAAATTTTTAAAAAATCTTTAAACACTTCAATAGTCGTTCTATAACTATTTGATACCAATGTGCTTTATTTAATTATACAACAATTTTAAGGATAAATTTTTAATTCATTTATTTATTAAACATAATTAAATAAGAATAAATAAATTTGTTTAAATTGCTATTGACTTTGAAATATGTTTAAAAAATAAAAATAATATGATATATTAATAATGCTATATCGTAGATTGTAAATGCTTTTCACGGTTTTTTTCGTTTTACAGTAGGTGCTTAAATATTTTGCTCGGTTGTAAAATGTTTTGTATATATCAGCTGTATTGCTTGCATTTATAGTTTATTGTAATATTTTATTTTCCTTAATGCCAATAATGAAAATTCAGTGTTGTGTTCAATATCGTTTGGTTTTAGATACCCTCGTGGTATCCTATAGAATTTGTTGTTGTCTCTTTGTGCTCATTGCTAAATACTATATGTATACTGTATAGATACAACTTATAAGTAATATGTTAAGAAGAGAGTACAATAAGTCTATAATTTTGTCATGTTTTGAGTAGGTAACAAAATATTGCTATTTTTTTTATTTAAGTTCAATTTTACTTGAACCTCTCACATAATTCTTGTTTAGTACAACTAATATAAGTATCCTGGTTACAGTTCCTAGACGACAATTTAATATCATTTACACCATCGATTATCAATAAAGTGGGACTCACTGTAATAGACCGAGTTTTGTTCTAAATCTAGTGAACAAAACTAATAAAGTCATTGTTTAATATTTTCTTTTGGTATCAAATTTAACGTCTTTAATATTCTATCCTGTCTATCTATAGGTATTCCATTTAGAAAACTATATGCGTATCATTTATATTTATATGAGACTGCGGTAGATCGATCGTAATTGGGATTCGATTATTGGGGCATTTTATTCCATACATTTGTATCATCATTAAATGTGTACTTATATCTGATATTGTGAAGTATATCGTGTAATATGTATGAAATAAAAGAAAGAATATTGCCTGAGACAATGTTTGTATCAAGTTTTCCGTGAACTGTTTAAAAATACCCCAAAATGTACATTTTTTGAAAATAAAATACAAGGTATATTTATAAACGAGTAAGCAATAACTGAATTAGCTTGTATAAAATGATTTGATTTACATTTTTAATCCAAACAAAGTCTGTGAAAAACTGGGAAAATATTAAAAAATACATTATGTTTCGATGTGTTATGTATAAGATTTTCAAAATTGATTCGGAGTAGTATTTTATGTAAGTACTAATGGCTCAAGAATTGCGTTGTTCAGACTGATTTAATCTAATATCTAACTGTTTATAAAAAATTGAATGTTTCATTTTTGGATATAATTATATTAATAGTGTATATTATTTAATTAAAAAATAGAAAAGTGCTACTAACGAATATTATAAAATTATTAAAATAACTATGGTTATCATACAATATGCGCTCAACCAATTATTTTATGAACGAAATATGCGCTTTGCCGATACTATTATAGTTATATACTCTAGTTATCAATTATATCTGGTGAAAATTAAACATCCTACTGTGGCGTATTGGAAACAGGATTCTGGTGCACGTCTGTTTGGCTTTTATAATGTAAAAAATGATAAGTTGAAAGTTAAGTTTGAGTGTCCAATTATTAGTTATTTGTGAAAACCAGATTTAGCTACACCCGCCACGTTACCTCGTTCTTTATGTGTATATATTATATATATATATAATATTAGGTGTACCTAATATTTTTTATTATTATTAATCTATTATACTCGAAAACCCTTAAAGTCCGTTTTATTACATCAATCATCGGTTGAACATATTTTGCATTAGGGCTAGAGTATGATATTGTGGATATGCATAACTCAAAACTATTGATAAAATGATTTTAATTAGGTATTAGTATTTATACAACCAAAGTTTTAAGAAAGTTAAATAACAAACAAATTTTATTAACTTAGAATTAAGATTATGAATTAGCTGAAATATTTAAAATAATCACTACAAGTTATATTACACTTGTTTATTATTATATTTGTTTATTTAGTTTACCTGACAGTATTTTATTAACAAAAAATATTTCTTTGTGTGTAATGTAAATTCAGCTCAGTTGTGTTTATTATAATTTCCATGTTTTTATTAGGAATATAAAACAGGTTTCAGTGTTATATTTCTTTAACCTTGAATTTAATTCAACTATTTATTATTCAGAGATCAAACTTAATTGTTACAAAAATAATTACAAAAATAAAAATAAAAGTATTATTGTAATTTAATAATTTAATTTAAAAAGCTTTTATAAGCTTTTTATAATATAGCTAATATTCTAGCTTATATAGAATACATGAAAAATAAAAAAAAACAATCATTAATTATTCAATCTGTTTATTTATAGTGTGTGAAAGCATACGTAGATTTTGAAATCAACCAAGGTGCATACAATATATCTTGTCCAGATGCTCAATGTCCAAAACAAGGCATAATCCAGTTAGAAGAAATAGAAGCATTGGTCAGCATTGATGAAATTGAAAAACATCAAAGATACAGACTTAATAAGGGTAAATCAAAAACATTTTAAATGTATAAAATTTAAGAATATTAAACAATATTTTGAATTAAATAAAAACAGTTACCAATAAGTATGCTGATGTTTCAAATCTTTCTTATTAATATAATATACATTGTATATTTAATCAATGTATATAATATTTAAACAGTCTAAATATCATAAGTAGATAATATTGGGCAATCGCACTTCATAATAATTAATATAAACTAAATTTTTACCTATTTAGGGCGATTTATTATAAAATCATACTTAAAAATAGTATTTAGATAGGTGTTGGTATATGAATGTTGTAGAATTTCTATAATTTTATTTTTTTCATAATATTTTAGATTTTTTTAAACTTAACGTTGAAATTATCAGTATAAAGTATTGGTAGTAAATAGTAATTTTGAATCAGTTATATTTTTATACTTAGATTTACTTTTATGTTACATCATTTAAAATTTTCAAAATTTAAAAAAAAAAAAATAATATCAAAATAATCAATGTTGTGTATAACCAATTATAAGTGGGTATTCCACTCATGTTATTTTTTTATGTACTAGATTACATTAGCAAACAACTTTAAACAAATTTCAATAGTAAATTTAGATAATATAATCATAATTTTAATGATCGATCAGGTGGAAATACTATAATTAATTACTTTTTGTTTGGTTTACATTGTGATAATATTTTACAGACCTTGAACATAATTACTTGGTTGATAGGTTTTTCATAAAAATATAAGAATAATAATATAAGAAATTATTTTTAATATATTATTATTATTTATTAGTTGTTATGTTTGAATAATGTCTGCAAGTGATCAGTTCATTTGAATCCAATTAAGTTGACCACTATCTAATTTTATTATTTTTTTTATTTAAAATTATACTTAGTCTCTTTATTTTTTACTTTAAACCTTAGGTTAAAAATCTTTTTATTTAGAACCTTTTATTAAAATACTAAGATAGTATAGTATTTATATAATCTGATAGTGTGAACCATATTTCAAACTAAGATAATTGGTCCAAAATATTTAGTGTTTTATAGTACATATAAGATGGGAACTACTATATACACATTTTTAATATAAATAATGCATACTATTGTTCTTTGTGCTGAATAAATAAAGGCTTATAATTATTTATATTTTATATCAATATAGATTTAAAAACTAATAAACAGAAGAATAAAATTTCCAAAATAAGCTTTATTATTGATTGGTTATTGGTAAGAATAGGCTTTTTGTTTACTCTATGAATTGAATAATATTGTAATAATTCTTTAATCACACTATATGCCTATCCTTTATTTAACACATAAATATTTATTTTATTTATTACAAAATAAAATTCCTATTTTATTCTTATATTATAAAATGTTTATAACTTTATTTTAATTACAATTTCTGAAAATCATTACTTTGGTAATGAATTAATGACTAATGAGTTACATTTATTATAACTTTTTTAATTTCATAATTATATTTATTTGAATAAAAAAAATTTTCAATTTTATTTAAATATGATTCCTGGTTTATGTATGATAATAAAATGGATCTATTTAAAAATAGTATTTTTATCAGTAATTTGATAACTAAACAATTAAAAAGTTTTATTTTTATTTTATCAAAATCCTATTTTTAATTTTAATTATTATTATTATTTTGTTATTGACAGAAGTCGAATTGGATAAAAGTCGAATGTGGTGTCCAAAACCAGGATGTGAAACTGTTTGCAATGTAGGTGATCGTTCACGACCACATAGTGTAATATGTCCTACCTGTCAAACCGAATTTTGTTCTGGATGTCGAGCAACATGGCATCCTGGAAAACCATGCCCTCCTCCAACTACACATGACATGCCTACATTCGATTCAGATTTAATTAAATGTTGTCCCATGTGTAGTGTACCCATTGAAAAGGATGAAGGCTGTGCTCAAATGTTATGTAAAAGATGTAAACATGTCTTCTGTTGGTATTGTCTTGCTTCTTTAGATGTAAGTTTAACAATATTATAATATGCATATTACCATATTTTTTTTCAACAATTCAGTTATTACACTTTTATATTTCAGGATGATTTCCTTTTAAGACATTATGACAAAGGCCCGTGTAAAAATAAATTGGGTCATTCAAGAGCTTCCGTGATATGGCATCGTACTCAAGTGATTGGTATATTTGCAGGCTTTGGTATATTGCTACTTGTCGCTAGTCCTTTGTTATTACTAGCTGCTCCATGTATAGTTTGTTGTAAATGTCGTGTATGCACTAGTGGATCAAAATTAGATGATCCTGATGATGATATAATGGATGAACCAAATTGACCCAGTTAAGTATACATCATCAAATAAATGAATTTTTTTTTTGTATTAAATGTTATGGATTGATTAATCAATAATCATGCAATAATTGTTCATTAACAATATGCCGCCTAGTCATCAAGTTTATTTACAGTATAATGTATTAATATCTTTATTATCTATTTTATAACATAGACAAATTCACCTTACTAGTATGACTAATAAATAATAATATATTATTAAAAATATTAAGTATTTTTATATATATGTCTTTTCACTTGCTTAATTGTGTTTAAAACCTAAAAGTTATAAATCTATACATGATTTCTAATTATAAAAATAATACAATTCAATTATATATACATATATTATTAACTTTAAAATTGTACATTCATACTGATTGACAGTAATAAAAAAAAATTGTTTAATTTCTCTTATAAAAATTTTAATATATCTTTACTTTCCTATTTTCAATTGACACAATTTGTGTTTTCTAAAGTATAGTATTTAACATATTATAATATATTATAATCAATAAAAACTATCTAAAAATAATTTCAATTATTTAGTTTATAAATTTCTAATAGCAAATTGTAGGTTGTATTTTAATTTAATGACAAAATAAAAATCAATATTTTTTAATTACTTGTTTTGAAAATTATTTTTTAGATAGTTGATACTTAATAAAGTGGATTAAACGTTTTATTTATTTATAATTGATTTTTATAAATAATTATCTTTTTTAGAAAAATCACATTTATAAATCATTAATATTAGCTTTATTGAAAATATGTTTAAATAAGGTAATAAAAACCACTAATTTGTTATTAAAAAAAAATTATGTTATTAAAATTTAGATATTTCTTAAATATGATAGTTATTAACTAGTGATAAAGACAATACAAAATTAATAAACCTAATTATTGCAAGATTTTGTTTTTTTTTAATTAAAGGTAATATATACAAATGTAAATTATATAAATAAATATTTAAAACATTTATGATAAAATTGGACAATTTTAAAAGAACAAACAAAACATTTGTTAAAATATTATTTGTTTGCATTTTATTCAGTTTTTGGTCGAAATTTAATTTATTTTGTATTATGGTCAATAATTAATAATGTTTCTTATTGAGTACCTTATCGTCTATACTTATATGATTATTAAAAAATAAATTAAAATATTCTATTATCTAATAGCTTAATATATTATTTTGTTGACAACAATTGATTACTATTATATATATCTATATTTATAAAAAAAAATAAACTATCATTGTTATCTTAATTAATTGAGTAAATTAATATTAATAAATCATAAGTTTATGTATTTTTTTTTTCTAGAAGAAAACTTAAATTTCATTCCATTGTTAATGCCAGTGATCAGAAATATTTAAAATTGTATTGTACTCGTATATAGTATTTAGTTTTTACAATTTCGTCCTATACCTTAATTACTTTTTCAATTTAACTTATGAGTTTCGACCAATTAAATTGTTTTTTATATTGATCTCTAATGTAATATAATAAACAATATTACCAAAATTATTGGATCATTGTAGTTAATTTAATTTTTGTATGTATGTAAAATATTTATGTTACATTCTATAGAATTGTTAGATCTAATTATAATATATGTGATTAGTTAATGTTATTATATACATAATTATGTATATTGTTTAGATTAATTTGTTTCCGTTTTAACGCTGTGATAATATTTAAAAAAATATATTTATGTATAATTAAATATATTATATTGAAACACATACCGGTCAACTGTGTGATGATCACAAAAAGTGCTGTCTTTAAATTTGCATTATTAAAATATTGTGCTTGTAAAAGAATGTAATTAATATTATATCATATTTGTTTAAAAAATATATGTTAATTTTTTTAGACTTAATTTAAAAATTGTTATAAAATGGTAACTTATGCCACAAAAATGTTAACTACAGAACAAATGTATATATTGTTAATATTTATAAAAATCGCCTAGGTAGACTTACTGTGCTGAATGTTATTCTAAAACTTCTTTTTTTACTTATAATTATGTCTATATTTCTGTTTACAATTAATAGGATATGGGCAGATGGCTTTATCATCCTTATTATTATATATGATTTACTTATATTCCTTTTTACTAGTTTGGAAATCATAAATATTATCATTTTTGTTTTTGTATAAGTGATTTTACAAATTCTTTAAATCTATGTATTACCTATGTAGGTTATTTTATTAATCATTACCTAATATTCCTATATATGCATATTTATGTGATATAATATCGACATTCTATTTAATTATGTAGAGTTTTTAACACTGGTATATAAATATTTTCCAAAAGCTTTTAATTTTGATAACAATAATATTACAAGAATACCATGTGAGTAAGTGGATATTACGCAGTGATTTTTTATTTAAACATATACAATTTCTCATTGAAATCCAAATTTTTATTTTTCATTTTTAACAATGCTTAAATGAGGTAAACTTTAGATCAATATAGGTATAGGATCAGGATGGGTAATGGGTTTTGTTCCATTTACTTATCAATTGTAATTTGTAGCAGATTTTATTTATAATTTTCCTCTGTAAGGATAATGAGACGATGAGTAATAAGCATAATTTATTGTATGTCTATGAGTCACATTTGTTTGTTTATTTATCCTTAGTATTTATAACTTACTATAGGTAAGTACAACCAGTGGCTTAATTGGGGGGTCGCGAGGGGTCGCACTTGCAACCCCAAATACATATAATGTAGGGGTCGCTAAAGCATTATTTTGTAACCGCTGAAATTTTCATATTTATGGTTTATTGCTAGATAATAAAATAATTTAAATAAGTAAGTAATTATTTAGTTAATTATTTATGAAATAAAAGACGTTGGAAAATAAGAAAATTGAGATTAAATAAAATATTATTAATACTTCAACAATGAAAATAATATAATTGATTACGATCACGGGTTAAGATACTACTTAAGAAGTACAATGGGACAATCTAGAGTCCAGACTAAATTATTTAGGAGTTTTACAAATAGAACGTGAAAGATCATTTTGATAATATTATAAATATTAATAACGACGAAGTCATAAAACAATTTGACTCATCTACAATACCACGTCGTTTGAAATTTAATAATGTTTAAAACTTTATCGTTATTCTTAAAATTGTATTAATTATTATTATATTAAAACATTGTTTGTTTTTACAATGTTGGTGGTATGGGGGCAAGCCCCTACGGGTCTGTGCATCTTAAATAATTTTTGAAACCCCTGCTATTTTTCCCAAATTACGCCAATGAGTACAACAAACATATTCTGATACTAAGTTTTTGAATAGCTATCATCAAAACATTTTCATATTAAAAATAATTATTATTTAATTTAAATTATCAAGTGTTAAATATTAATATTAAAAAATAAATTCACTTGATACTATTAAATAATTGTATTATTATTTTTTTTTAATTAAAAAAAACAACCGAGGTATACATTGCATTAAGTTTTCAACCTTTTGATTTAAAAAACCAAATTGTTATCCATATAAATCTTTAAAAAGTTCCATATGTCTTATCAATATTTCAAAGAGAGCTTAAAATTAAAAATAAATAAATCATATCATAAAAGCAAAACTAAATAATAATAATAATAAAAAACAATTTTAAAATCAGCACATTTATTGCTCAAAATCTAAAAGGCTTTAGGTGATGAAGGGTGTTAACCCGGACGTTCTCCCGTAAATATGTCACCAGTCTGTGGTATTACTTTTTTTGTATCTAACCTGTAAAGTTATTGTCTGCACAAAAATGTTTATTAAATATATAGGTATCTAAAGTAAATTTTTTGCAAATCAGTATAAACAGGTAGGAGATACCTATATTTTTATATAAATTTAAAATCTGTCATGCTCTATATTTCATGTTAGGTATATTATGTAGTTATGTTTAAAATCGAATGTTACTATATAGAAACAACAAAAACTTTTTTCGTGTCTACAAGTTATAACAAAAAAATTAAAACGCTATTTCACAGACAATGTTCTCAACTTTATTGTTTATCAATTTATTTGGAGTCTTAACTTTACTATCACTACAGCCTAAGTTGTTCTATCCCGCTCAAACAGTTTTGTCTATGTTTTACATGACATGTAAGACGGAGTCAACACGTCATGCGTCCTCTTAAAGTCATAAACCTACCCATAAAATTATATACATTCTTTAATAATCTAGGCAGTCTTTTGCATTTTTTATTTTACAATTAGTTTACTGCCTATATAATATTAAATTGTTCATTATTACGTTTTACATAGTTTTAGAAAAAAAGAAGAAAAATATTAATTTATTTTTATTTTTATTCAAAACAGTGTTATTTATATTGATATTATATATTTGATTTGCGTTATTTGTATTAGATTTTTGCACCAATTATATCAATTATTTACATTGCCTTGGGTATAGTTACCCATTTAGTATTTACATATATACATAATAGTTTACTATAGGTACACTATTTTTATAAGCACCTACCTAATAGGTCCAAAAGACTTGTACTAATGTACTATAGGAGTTAGGGGGGAGCGACGCGGGGCCCATGTCCCGGTCGCAAATTTCAAATTTCAACTCATCATTTTTATTACATTATAATTTTATTTTTAAATAATATGTTGTGCCTCGGGTTACATAATTTGTAGATCCAATACTGATAGGTAAAATAATATATTTATATTTATATGTTTAATACACTGGAATCAGTGAGTAGGTAGTCAGACTACAGAGTACAGACTACTAAACAGATAATATACACTATTGATTAACTAAGTGTTAATAAATTTTTGGAACGGTCAGAGATAGAGGCACTTCTCTTGCGTGACTTGTAACTGTACAATAATAATTAAATAACTACGTCTATAGTGTGCACATATAATTCTATTATACAGACTTTTATTTAGGTACAACGTACAATTAGATATTAGAAGTATACATATGTTGTACATTTGTGGTGTTCAATTATCATTTATCGTTCATAAATCTGCTGGCAAAATTAATATCGAAAAATTTTATTTTTTTTGCGATTTTAATTTGTGCTGAATAATATAATATTTTAACATGATAAATATTCGGTTATATAATATTATGTATATACTTATTGTTCTGTTTCTATCATATGTACAGGTATGTTAAAAATTGTATACTATGTTAGTATATTACTAATATATATATTGATAGCTAATGAGCTGAATGAATTATAAGTTAGTACATTATTATTTCACATTGTACAAGATATCCAATGATAATGATATCCATTCATGGGATTTTAATAGGCTTCAAATGCTAAACGCTTCGTCAGTCATCACTGCAGCTGTTAAATGTTTGATCTGCTACTTCTATGTCTGCTACTGTTATCTAAATACCTATTCAATTATAGGCTAGGGGGAAGATCGATCTATTAGTACAAGGTCTATTGTGTCTATGACTATGCCTATACCGATCGAATCAATATTTAATTAAATTATTGATTTACTGTTGTAGATAACTTATGAGTCATTACTACTGGTGTATATTTATTTATTTATTTATATACTCATATGTGTATATATGTTTGTTTTTATTTTTTAATTATATTTATTATAAATAATAATTTTTTATAAAATAATCCTGGGCCCTACTGAGTCACCTATACGTATATCTATTTTTGGGTTTATAGGAGATATAACTGATATATGAGCTATATGGTATATAATTGATAAAATCTATATTGTAATAGTATGTAGGTTGTAGGTACTATATAGTAATATAGTAATTACTTTATGTACCTGACAGTATCACAAAAGAGCATAAAAAAAAAATATTAATTAGAAGATTGGTTGTAACTTATAATATTAGTCAATAGTCTAATAACGTAACTAAGACATATTTAACAATATATTATTTTCTCTAAGAAAATTTTTACATTTAAAAATGGTTGACATAAAATTTAAAAAATATTAGTTTATTTATAGACTATAATATAATGTAAATTAAAAATTAATTAAGAAAAAAACTAAAAAGTGGATTTTTGTTTTAATTGCTATATTGTTTACTTACATAGTTACATAGGCACTATATATAGTTAAATAGTTTTATAGTCTGTTGTCTGTATAGACTCATTTAATTTAATAAATAAATTTCTTATAGAACCTAGGTACCTGCTAATTGCATATTAAGCTTTGGAAAGCAATGCATAGTACATTGTGGAAATCCCAGCCTTGTTTATTAGTTATAATTTATAACTATAAATTAAAGCTCGAAGGCGGAAGTTGTAAGAGTTGCATTCTGTTAATGTGCTTTATGCTCTCGATTTATTACAAATACACTAGAAATCCGAGATATACAATGGTGAGTTTAAAAATTTAAAATGTTTATTTCGTAAATTTTATGAAAGACTAAAGAATATTTCAATGATTTTCATACATATATTTATTATTTTTTAAAAATAATTGATTTTTTCTTTCTTAAACTTTGTACTTTAAATAATATTGAATATCTATAAAACACAAGATAACGTAAGTATTTATTGTCATCGTCGTCGTTTAATATTATTGATTTAACAACAATAATGGTGCGACGCGCATTTAATCTCTATTGAGATATATGCTGAAATACTATTTTATTGTAAATCTATTAATTGTTTATTAATTATCAAAGTAATAAAGTACAATTGACATTTTACAGTAATTGTTTAATTCAGCGCTTCTCAAACTTTTTTTTTGCGTACCACTTATTATATTATATATATATTATTATAAATCAGTCGCGTACCACTAATGATTAAAAATAGAACGATCCAAATTCCAAATTGTACAGTAAAATACATTTATTTTAAGTAATAAAGTAATAAAATATTACAACTACAGTATAATTATTTTTTATTTATTAGTTTTTTAAAATAAGATATGAATTAAATAACAAATATGAGATCCATGGATTTATAGATTGGATATCAGCGAGGAAATATCTGGTTCAGTAGTACTAAACTTTGTATAACTTTTGTGCACTTAAACTAATATAATAATATATTAACTAGTTTTCAGTTATATTTTAAATATAACCTACGATATTTACTCGTATAAATTAATTTTTCCCTATTTTACATTTGTTTTTGTACATACATTGTGCAACATTAGATGTTTTTTTTCGAAATTTTGAAAAATGTTTTTTGTATATTTTATGTTTTTAAGTTTTTTTATACCTACTTATTTTTCAATTTTTTTCATGCATACTTTGTTTTTATAGGGACTATGACTTATGAACCCTATAGTTATAAACTATTAATAATCATAAATTCATTAAAAAAAAATTGAGTTCAGTCAAAGAAGTTGTGTCAGTTATTGCGTGATAATAATAGCAGTTTTCCAATTGCGCTCTAAACATTTTTGGGCCGAGAGACTTGCAATTGCACTCTATACATTTTAGGATTGATAGGTCAGTTGCATGGGCGTATACTAGTTGCCTCCCGAATTTAAAAAGGTCAATAATTTATATACGAATTGCCCCGAACGTACCCTAAATTTTATCGTAAACGAAAAGGGTCTGGTACTGTTGCCTCTTAATGGACAAGTAAAAAATGTATATGTTGTTCTAACATCATGACATCATGTATCAACATAAGTTTATAATTTCGAAGTCAGAGGATTCAATGATTCTTCCTCATTTATGGGCAGAAAAAAGTTCAAGTTTCAACTAATTCATACCGAGACTGTTATTTTAACACATAGTTCTAATAAACTTAAACCATATGCACGATTAAAATTAAAAACAAAATAGTTTTCATTGATACTCAATTAAAATATCTGAATTAAAAAAAATGTATCAAATTTAGAGTACCAACAAATATTGACTGAAAAATATAAACCTAAATGTTATAAATATTTTATTATTATATTATATACATTTATTTTATTGACTATTTATTAGGTACTACCACCTGTTTTGTATTAACCTATTATTGTAAAATTACCAATTTTTTATTTTTCATTATTGTTTTAAATATAATTGTGTACCTATTATATTATATATAATATACACAACACTGATATTTTTAATAATAATAGAATATTAAATAATTTTAAATAATTATAATTGCATTTATAATAGAAATTATTATGTTACTGCAAACTTAATTTATACAATTATAATTTATAATATAATTGAGTATTAGAGTAAAGTTTTTGAACCACTATTTTTTTATACTTAAGTGTATACATGCAAGAGGTAACTAGTGTGAAAATTCTTGGGTGGCAATTCGTATATATAATTAATAATTATACCTTTTACAACCTTGCTATCTTGTCATCGGAAGTAACTATAATGGGGCGTTGTAAACTCCGCCAGAATATTGGTCAAATAAAAAGTTAGGTAATGAAAAGGTTTAATGTAAACTCCGTCAGTCTTATTTTTTAACTGTAACATTGATTAAATATACAATTGTATATTTAATCAATGCCTGTAATAATGGGTATATGAAAGTTCCGCCAGTTTTAAGACCTTCCTATATTTAATACGTTGACATCTGTTGCGATAACATACGTCAAAATCGCTAATATTGATATTAGTATACCTTACATAGTAATATACATTATACCTACATATTTTATGATTATTTAAATGATTTAACGTTATACACTTTATAATAATATGTGTAATTAAATTGTTTAAACAATTATTATTTTTTCTTTAAGTTTTGTATACTAAAAAAAGGTTCTTGTGACGGAGTTTGTTTACAATAAATATGGAAGGCAATTCATATATTTTGGGAGGAAACTATATAGTATGCACTGAGTTGCGCTCTACACAGTTTAGAGTCAATCGGACCTGCAATTGCGCTCAAAACATTTAAAAATACCCGAGGAAAACGTCTTATTAGTTAGTTATAATTATATAATAAATGAATACACTAACCGTCAACCAATTTCTTGTAAGTATTAATATACATAATATAATATAATATAAATAAATATTTTTTTTTCTTCACATTAAACACGTTACTTTACTTGCGTGATCAAACGCACGTATAATAATAACTAATAACGTTTCATAACATTTCTGATGTTGTCATAAAATATATTATAAATGTATAACCATTATTCACATAAACCAGTAATCAATTGATTAATAAATAAGTTTTTAATTTTTAAGCATTTTTGTGTGTAGATTATTTCTGTTCATATTGATGGAATTTGGTTGAACAACAATATATTCATGCCTGAGAGTCTTTTATTATTTTCATTTTACAAACGTTTACCATACGATTTTGCAAAAATATTTATATCAACTAAATCAAAAAAATAGTATTCACATTTCACATCAATAATATCTATACTATTTAAAACAATATAAATATTAGTTACTAACCTACATTTCCCTCCCCTATTTTTACATATAATTATTTTGAAAAAAGTTATTTAAGTTTGAAAAACATAAAAATAAATTTTGAAATAATTGCTATTACCATGGGATGTAGATAACAAAAAAAAAATTAAAATTCTATGACATATAGTATATATTATAATTTATGCATATTGTGCATACTTTTAGTGGAACTTATAATTAGAAGTAAGGACTATTATTTTAAACATTTGTTTTCGTGTACCGTCTTGCCGTTCCCTAAATATTTTCTAGTGTTTTTTAAATTTTTGTAAATTTATACATTCCAAAAGCGTTATCAAATTAATATTAGAATATGTGTATATTTTATACCTAATGTTATATAAATAAATATATAATAAAATAAACATGCGTATTATATAATATCATAATATAATAGCTATTTACACGTATATTGTGATTCTATAATAATCTATCGGAAGGTTTTATTAAACTTTAATCAAAATAATTAATAACTTTTAGTTAATAAAGCTTACAAAGGATTCATTTATTTTAAATTTATGTTGTAATTAAATTTACCCATTAATCATTGGAATTGTATAATATATAAGCTCACTCATTTTGTTATATAAATTGGTTATTTGTATAATTGTATATAAATTAGGTATAATGATTAAATAATATAATAATAAAAAAATAATAGGTCAAAAATGTATTCGCCATGCAGCACGGAGTAAACGCGTTGGATGTTTCGCTTAAGTGCTTGTCTATGTATAAATGAACATAGAAGTTCAAAGAAAACTTCCATTGAAGAAAACGATCAGCAACTGTAAATTATAAATAACCACCATATGCGGAATTGAAAATATATACTCGAGGTATTCATACAAAGGAGTACGCTACTTCAGCTATTTGTATAAACAGAAGATAGCAGATGTAAAACAGTTATATCGTGATTTGTCAAGTGACAAATATTATACATAATACATTAATCATAACATTATATTATATTATTATATAATGTGGTCAATGTAGGATCTACCCGGGTCCGTCGATGCGTGTGACGACATAGGTACTATGACGTTACATACCTATATATTCATAATTCATTATTTATAAACAAGCTACCTTTATAATATAACAAATTTATTATGATTTTTTAGACTGTAAAATATTTTTAATATTACTGTGTGATACCGTGCAAGAACGATAGATAATGTTGACTATTTATAATTTGTAATTAAAAAAAAAAAAAATCATTACCTATGTTTGGTGTAACTGTTTTCCGACAAAAAAAATTAATAAATTATTTAAGATAGTTTTTGAGAACCCCTTATACCAGTGTTTCCTAAACTGTACACCACGGTGCACTAGGGGGACCTGCGAGCACGCCGAGCACTTTCTAAAGGCACCGTGGTCTACAACTGATAATAAATAATTTATTGTTATCGATATGAGTATTATTTTGTTTTGTATTTCATGGAATTCACAGCACGGTTCTATAGCTGAATTTGGTCTAAAAAAGGCACCACAAAAAAAAAGTTTAGAAACCGCTGCCTCATACGAATATCGGTTATATCTGATATATTTTTTATTGAACAAATCAAATATAAATTACAGATTAGATATTATGATTAGTTGCAGATTTTATTAACCTACCTCATATAAGCTTATGCAGCTTGTGGTGGTGATAGAGAGTTATGATAACTACCAAGTTAATATCATTATTATTTCATCGCAGCGTTATTAACGGATAATTAACGGATTATTGTTCGCTATCACTCTGAGTACCTGTCTGTTTAAAGCGCGGTCTGCAACAACGTATGTGAAAAATTTTTAAAACATTTCTATAATGTCTGAGAATATTATATCGGATATCAAGTAACCGTAGATATAATACATCTTATAATACTAATAAATTACAATTTTAAATTTATACATACGTTTATATCTAAAAACGATCAGTAGTGCCTAACCCTATTACTAGGTGTAGCAGTTGCTGCATCTTGAAAATAAGGGGTGGGTGGGTACTGGGTAATGTATAATATCTCTTTAAAAATTAATACACCTTATTCTGACAAAACACAATTTATATTGGTTGGTACCTTAATATTTCCTAATATTATAAACTTAAATATGATAAAATGTATAAAATAATATAATTTTGAGTTTGTGAGGGGGTGGGTGTGTGGGTAAAATTATTTCTTGCTACACCTGAAAATATATCTTGAATGCCACTGAAAACGACAATACTCAGCGGAGGTGTTACAATAAATAACGTGCTGCTAAAATGTTTACAAAAAATAATTAGGAGTAAGATAAGATATAGACAATAGTTTATGATCAATATATGTGAAACAAGGTGAGGCGCACACATCATAATCATTACTATTTAACGGATTTAGATTCAACTAGAGTTTCTCAAAAAATATCTTAAATAATTTATTAATTTTTTGGAGAAAATCGCAATATAACCTTTGGCGAAAACGATTATGAAGGTAACTGGGGCTCGGAAGTTATAGGAGTTGCATATTATTCTGTACGCTCTCAATGTATAGCAGACCAAGCTAGAAATTCATTCTATACAATGACAAGTTTAAATACAAAAATTAAAAATGCATTTTTTTGCATATTTTGTCAATTTTAGAAAAAAGTGCATATTTCTTAATTTTCATATGCTTTTTATGCATATTTCTTAATTGTAATGGTATTTCTATGCTTGTTTAATATTTTCTAAATAAATTGATGTTTTCTTCCAATAATTATGGTTTTATTATTTTGTTTTTGATTATTTAGCGTACCATAAAGTCGCTATACCGTACTGTAACCATATATAGCCGCTATATCAACTATTATTTTAACGGAGCATATTTATCTTTATTGCAGAAATATCTAACACTATGTAATATTATCTTTTGTATAAAACTCGTTTATTTTATATCTATGATATCGAAATTATCGTTAATCTAATAATAATTTGTTCTATATTATAGTGTATTTATAGGTGTATTATTGAATTATATGGGCAACTATATTTTTCCTCGTCAGTTGACAGCCGTGTACTCGTGTGTGAATTTTCGCGTGTTATAAAATCTGTCCGTGCTCTTTAAAATCTACCTAAGTGTTAAAAAAGTGAATTACAAAAAACGATTTACAGTTACTCAGCATATAAAAATTAATAAACATGAGCGGTTGTTAAATCGTCAATTAAATCGTATAAATGTATCAACTACACAACAGTTTTTGTCAATATAAAATTAAAAAAAAAAAATAAAATTAAAAAATATAAAATAAAATTTAAAATAAAATTTATGTAACAAAAAAATCAAAAAAAATCAAGTTAAAACTTCATAAAAATGTTTCTTTTAATACTAAGATTTCATAGGTCGTCGAATGAAAATGCATAGAAGTAACAATAAATATAAATATTATATTTATATACAAATTAATAATAATTATGTAGGTAGGTATACTATATTATAATTTACAATATATTATTTGTAATCATTTTTATTTTGTAACTATACGGCTATAAATGCTTCAAATATTATTACCTACAACCATCATGTTGGTGACTAAAACATGCCTGTCAATATAAACATGCATTTATTATTCAAGTACAGGTAGGTACATATATATATTTACGAACATTACGATATTGGATATTAAATTGAATGAAATACAATATATTTACATACAGCAATTCAAGTTTGGTACAAAAGGGTCTTAAAAACCAATAATCAAATAAATAATAATCATAAAAATATTATTCTATGATTTATTTAGTTTTAAGGTTATAAATATAGATAATGCCATTCTTAATACAAAATTAATGCAGATGCAACTATTAACTATGTATTTATATTGTACTATAGTTGAATAGTTTCCGTATGTAGGTGGGAGCTTTATTTTTAAATTTAACTTTCACTTCGACGACAGGTTATATTGTACATCGTAACAGTTTGTTAAGATAAATTCGTTTTTTTTTTAGGTTATTAGTTTTCCTCAGGCATATATCATATTCTCTATCTAATGACAACAAAAATGACTTTTTTAAATATATTTTTTGTAAAACCATAATCAAAAAAAATAATACTATACATTTTACTGAATAAATAAATAACCAGTAACTCACAAATACATATTTACAGTATAGAAATGCCTAAAATATTTATGTGTTGATAATTTACAAATATTTCGTAAACATCTATAGAGGTTTGTTATAGAAATATTATATATACATTACCACATTAGTGCTCTGGTAAATATGTATAATGTAATATTGTAATGTATTATACACACACATATATATACATCTTAATCATGTTATTGTCAACTCTTTTTAGAATTGAAATAGTCTAAAACAGACTGCGGCTTATATATATATATATATATTACATACCATACCTAAGTGTGCGCACTTATAGTTATTTCTCATCTCTTGCACACCATAGGTAATAAGCTAATAACACTAATAAAGTAATAACTGTTATATATTTTACTCAGATATTTAAGTTCTATTTAGTATAAGCATACACAAAACACAATAATAATTAATAATGTAAGCTCACCAAAAAGTCTATTAATTATCACACCCTCAGAAAATTAATGTGTACCATTATATTCTACTTGACTTCAATAGTTTTATATTATAAGTTAGGTTTCGTATCGCGTTTCGAAACCAACGAACTGTCCATATCGGTAATATCAGCTATTACATTGCACACTGTTGCAGGCTTTCGACCGCGTTATGTTTTTATTTAGCACTTATATTATGGTGAACCATAAAATAGCGACCGGTATTATACTCGTGATAATTCTCAAATTGTTTTATTTTTTCATGATAGCAGTTTACGCCTTCTGGACGGCGTTGCGTGACAACGGTGTATAATACAACATTTTATATTATAAAGACTCGTGCGAGCGTATTGTGCACTACATATTTCGTATATTACGTATATATAATATATAATTACTTTATACGCACGCATAGGTTTTAGGTTTTTTAGGAAACATGTATTATTAACCCAGTGTTTATGCGGCCAACACAATACACAATGTATATTTATTAATTATTATAATATGCGACCTCAACGGCATATATATGATATTTTTTTACATGCAATTTTTACAGCCACGGAGTTCATTATATACCGATAACGGTGCGATATGAAATATAATATTATGTAATAACTAATAAAACATAATTTTTAATTTTTAATAACACTATATATATATTAAAGGTTAGCGTAAATTCGGGAAAATCCAATCGAAACGAAGAATACGTATGTGATGCGTACGTGATATAGTACTACCGTCGCGCGTCGTCGTCAACGAACCAAAAGCGATCGACTCGAAATCGTAAAAAAAAATAAAATATACGTAATACACGGCATAATAAATATTTACTATGTAGAAGATGCCTAGTACCTACTCGTGCTGTAGTCGCGCGACGATCATGAAATCCGAGATTTCTATACAAATTTCTCTACGGCGGTGTAACTATATATATATACTCGTATACCTACCTACGCAATGCGCGCGTTAAAAGTCGAATTGAAGTGATGGGTAAATCATACGCATCTCGTAGGTTTTTATTATGCATTCCGGTATCCGTACTGTATCGTTTGTACACTGCGCGTATAGGCTTCTGCGGCAGGTCCGAGATGGACGACGATAACCATTAACCGCCGCGGTACTCACGATTCATTTATATATACACATACATACCGGATACCAGATATATATATATATATATATATATATATATATATACATACATAATATAATGTGTACAAAAATAATGATGATGATGATGATGATGATAATAATAGTAATAATAATAATAAGTACGCATAGTCATAAATATTATAACGTGGTCCCCCAAACGGCGGGAACGTCCTTGGCACGGTAAAAACTCCGCGGCCGATTGAAGGTAGTACACACCAATAATAATAATTACGTCGACGGCCGTTTTCGGTGGTAGTGGCGGCACATATATACATGTATAATGTACATACGCTATGACATCATCGCACATGCGCGCGCGCGTGCCGTAGTTTTGAAGTCTCGTCACAATAATAATACATTGTTGGGTTCCAAGACTCGAGTGTGTCGCGGTCCGCGGTTCAGTCGCGCCCGATACGCCGTCAATCTCCGACGTTTTCGCCAGTCTTTTGTTAATAGAGTTCTTTCTGTTTTTCCCCACGATCTCCGCCACGCCACGACCGTCGACCGATTCTAATTTTATCGTCCCACAACAACTACAGTAGGTAGTCGCGGCTTCCCGTTCAAGTCTCCAGACGCAACGACATGGCCAATTACGTTACCACAAAAGTAAGTGGCTCTCGTTTTATAGAATAGATATATTTATATACCTACAGATATTATACCAATATATTGCCATTACTATCGTAATAAGAATAATATTATATAGGTTGTACTTGCACAAATGATTTACACACGACCAATACCTATTATAATACTTATGCAATATATATGTTATAATGCGATGTGTATACATTAAAAAAAGTAGAATTTATAATTCACAACTGTTATTATTATATGCAATAAATTTTGAATTTAATTTGTTCGTCTCAGTCGGGGCTCATGTAGTAATCGGCCATATAGTATTTTCTATTGATTACAGAGTGGTCATATGACTCAAAAGTATAATATAATATTCATAACGTACCCTAACTTTACCCATTCAGTGGCGCGACATTTTTACCAGGAATCTACCAGCTCTCTTCATCGTAAATATATTTATGTTATTGGAAATGTGGATATACCGTAGATGAGATGGGAGATACCTAGATAGTATAGCTATACTATATAATGTAATATTATATATTATCCTAACCTTTATAAGTATATATGCTAAGCTTCTTATTATGTTATATCGTACAGTCCGTATACATCATAATGATTGCATGGTTTTCTCACTTAGGTACTGATTATAACCATAGAATTATCTTTTTAAGAGACAACGGTGGTCGACCTTATATAGCGTTAAGCGAAGGGTGTAGTTTAATAAGAATTATATTTTATCTTCATCCATTACATGTCACAGTTTTTAGTAAAGAGCACCTAAATGGCTAAATGTATGCATAATGCATCAAACAAACGGTATAACATTACTGAAATATTGATTATGTCGTTTAATTTTTAATTTTGTTAAATAATGGAATGAATTCGTTAGTCTAATCTTTCAAAATAATTCAATGATAAAAGTTATAAATAAAATCTGATTATTTGTGTTTATTGATAATTGTTTCTACTGATGTGACGTAACTAATTACATTATAATTAGTTATATCAAAAAGAATTCAATTAACTTAATAGGCATTTATTTCTCATAAAAACATATAATATCAATAATTTCTTTAGTATATTTTGTATAATATGATTATTTATAGAACATACTAAAAAACAATTTAAAATATTTGTTTCTATTGTAAATAAGTATATTTATTAATTGACAATTGTGAAGTAGAAAATAAATAATTTTGTCACAGTTTAGTAATTCTAAATATTATTTTAATGTATAGCTGATGTTGATCTTGAGAAAAGAGCTATGAAAAAAAACAATTTTGTGTATTTGTGGTATAACAATATATTATCATAATGTCATTTATTCATATTTGCAATGTATAAGATAAACATTAGTATCATGTGTAATTATTTATTAAACAATAGTGAGTAATAGGTGTATTAAAATATATCCAATTATAGGTACCACGCGTGTAAACGTAGATACAGGACTGGCTCAAGGAGTAGGTGATAGGCCTACGCCTTGGATGGTATTTAACATTTTTGTATTATAGATTTGATGTAATGATGTAATATTTACATATAAAGGTCGGAAAAACTTAAGTTTGCTTATATGTGTTTAAACACTTAAGCTGGGCCTGCGTAGGTATATTAATTATGTTGTTGAAATTATATATTTTCAATGACCTCCAAAAAGCTAAAACACGTTTGACCATAGGCGCAATTTGAGTTTTAAATTTGGGGAGCTATTCTAATTTGTATGTATGTACTGTGTGTATGCTCCCTGACATATATAAAGGTGGAAGTGGATACATACAAACCATTTGGGGGGGGGAGTTATGATTGACTTTGAGGGGGCTTCCCCCCAAGCCCCCCTCAAATTGCGCTTATGCGTTCGACATAGTAAATAATATTATAGTTAATTATTTTAAAACATTGAAAGTTCTAACTAATCAATCCTGAAAAAAATATTTTACGTTATTAATTTGATTCCAATTATTATTCTGAACCTCCGTAGATATATTTTGTTGATTACTTTAATTGTATAATAAACCATATATAATAATTGTTTTATGAGAAGGAAGTTAATACTTGATAGGTAAGTTCATATAAAGTAGGTATTTTTTTTTATCTTCTACTACATATTTGTACAGTAATTATTTAGTTTATATAATTTTTTTAAATATAATATTTTAATAATTATTTTAATATAAAAATTACATTTTTTAATCATTTATGCACTGGCAGTACTTAAAAATATTATGTATTGATTAAGTAACAAATATTTTTTCATCTAATAATAATTTACCAAAAATTGATCAATCAACAATCATACATTTGTACTAATTGTACTTATACTAGTTATACTATAATAAAGAGTAATATATTTCATTTCCAAATCCATGGTTAACAGATTTTAGCGTTTAGTCAAACTTCACAATAAACATTTATTGTAGAATGAGTTTGACATGTTAATAATATGTATGATTAATTTAGAATGATGCATAGAAATAAAAAAATGTAAATATGTGAGCTGCAGATGATGACAATTGATATTTATATAAATGTTAATGCAACATGATAGTATTATGGTATACCACATGCAATAATATACTTTATGACTCTATAGTCTATATTATAATCCTAAAGAATAGAAATTATTTAATAAAGATGTTTATATGTTGTCAATTTTTATTTTTTAAACACTAATGTGCAGTGTGAATTTGTATTAAAACACGTGATTTGTACACAACACCTTTTAACAATCTTGTAAAATAATAGTATTTATTATAATTTTTTTCTTTTGGATCGCTAATAAATTAAAACCAATATCAATGGCATAAAAAATATTGATATTATATTGTTGGACTAAAATATTTAATCATAGGATAAATAGGAATTTAAATAAGTAATAATACATTTAATACATTAAGTTGATAAACTTTTTAATTTTTTCTAGTGTACTCCTACTGTGTTTGCATCATCAAATTTTGATGCAAAAGAAGATGCGATTGTTCTTAAAAAGGCTATGAAAGGCTTTGGATGTGACCAAAAAGTCATAATTGATGTGATTGCTAATCGAGGTGTTGTGCAGCGTATTGAAATTGCAGAGGCTTTCAAGACATTGTATGGAAAGGTAAAAAATTAATATAAATCATAATATTTTACCTTAAAGTTTTTCTCGTTAGAACGCGGAATATGGTTTATTAATATAATTTATATTATGATGATAAAAATAATGTTTAGGATCTGAAAAAAGAATTAAAAAACGAACTAAGTGGACATTTCGAGAACGCCGTGTTGGCATTAATGACGCCACTGCCAGACTTGTACGCAAAGGAGTTGCATGACGCTATCTCTGGAATAGGTACCCACGAGGAAGTGCTTGTTGAGATATTATGTACCTTAAGCAATTTTGGTGTACGAACAGTTTCTGAATGTTACGAAAAACGTAAGTAACCCAATTACATAAATTTTAAATACCGTTTGTTTGGAAAAATTATTCACCTATCATGAAATATCATGATTTACAATAAAATAACATATAGTATGTATAAGTATAATATGTTGATCGATTAAGTCTATATTATTGCTTTTTGATACTGATATTGAAATTTGTAATTTGTATAAAATTCGAATAAAATATACTCGTATAAAAATATTATATAACAATATAATAATAAATAAATTAATCAAAACAAATTTAACAAATATATACAGCATGCTTGAAATGATACCTATGCGATAACTTTTCTATTGTATTTAATGTTTGCGTTTTTATTTTATATTCAATGTTTGATTATGTAATTAACATAAAAAAAGGGAAACATACTTAGTCAATATTAAGTTTTTATTATCATGTCTCAAAAATCTACGTTATAATGAGTAATGACATTGGGATGGACATAAATTATTTGCATAATTAAATAATACTTATTTTTAATCACAAGTTGTACTCTTTATTTTTGTTTTTAATTTAAAATTTCTAAACTAAATTTTGTAATAAGTATATTAAACATTGAGAAGTAATAGCGTATTTTATTATTTTCATTGATATCAATCAATAATTAAGTATATTTAGACTTTTATTGTTTTAATATATTATGTTTAATGACTTAAATGAATTTAAATATTTGTATTTTCTAAGTTCTTAAATGACTATTAAATATCAATTGACGTTTGACATTTCATAGCAGTTTTAAAATTCATTATAGTTCTAAATTTAGATACCAAACGCATTTACTTTATGTATTTTTTTTTTTACTCTATTTTTCTTTAGAAAATTATTACAATTTTTTTTAGAGAGAGGGGGAGAACAAGACAGAAATTAAATGCTGAATATACTTTTCTAACAACCAAAACAGATGATTTTTTAAACATACAATTATTTTTATTTAACATTAGGTATAAAAAATCTATTTGAGATAAACTAAACTACAACTAAAATTGTAAATTTTCCATTGATTTTAATTTATGATTATTTAATAAAACTGATCAGATCTTAAATGAAGAAAAAACGAAAAGAGAGCCTACCAACTAGTAACTAACACTTGGTTGCGGTAAATCCTGCCTGTCAGTGATTTTTTTTATTAGTTTTTTTTACCTTGTCCAAATACTATATCTGTCATTTTTTTAGTTACAAGTTTTATATTAATTATTTATTGAATTTGTTTTATTTAGGTTGTAAATATTTTTGCATGATATTATTTATTTAATAATAATAGTAATAATCATAGCTCATGTTTATCTTTATTCGAAATACTTTTAAGTTTTTATCATCATATAATTTAAAATTATTTACACATTTCAAAAATATTTTTAAATTTAACTTGTTAAACTATAAGTTTAAATTATTAATATTAAAATTCTTCAACATTTACGTTGTAAAATAAGTAAAAATAAAATTCAATAGGTATTGATTTTATTATATTATAAACACGAAAATGTGTGTACCTATACTCTGTAGCTAGGTATTTTTGACTAAATAATTGTTCTTGTATACTAAATAGTTATTAACTTGTGTATCTATATATCCTTGAAGTAGAACGATGATTATGCTATAAGTACTTTTCTTCTTGTATGGTGGGAGTCTGTATATAGCTAAACTGAAATACTTTCAAAAAGACTTTTTCTTCATATATTTCATTGTTCAAAATATGTTCTCTAAACTTGGCCTTCTTATCAAATAAAGTTTAAAATAATAATAAGAATTTTAAAGACTGCAATTAATGTTTTATGTCAATAGTTATGTAATTATATTTATAACGTCTGGTTAACGATTTAATGAATAATATAGAATTCAATGAATTCGTTGGCACCATTATCTTAATAATATGACACTTATAATAAAACTTGTATTTTTTTTCGAAAACTGTTAAACATTTATTATAGTATTATATTATTATTATACATAAATTATAATAAATGTTAAGAATTTAAACTTCAACTCATATATATTAATACATTAAAATATAATAAGCAACGTTGATAGATATAATATAATGTATGATGTATCTACTAGTTTGTGAAACAGTGTACGAAATAAAATTCACTATCCTGATATATGTATATCTAAATGCAGTCACTTTTTTCATATTGACTGATTTGTATAATTTCGACTTGGTGATATTATATTATAATATATTTTAAATCACGTTTTTGCTTATTCGCGCGTTTCAACAACCGCTGTTAAATATTTATTGATCTTTAACGAGCGTTTTAAATTCTTAGATATCTAATAATATTATACATGATTGACAACGACACTCAGCTGTGTATGTAGTTTAAACCATTCGCTAATATTTTATTGATAAAAATAAAAACTCAAAAATCAATTCACCGAAACCAGTTGTCTATATAATATATGTCTAATCACTTTTTTATACAGGCTGCACAAACATAAGCTATACAATATATATTATACTGACTCTTGACTGTGTATGTACGTAATGCGTAATAATAATAATAATTGATGAAAGTATTACATGACAAGCGTCGTGTCGCGTTTATTATTTCAGAACCGTAATACAATTATTGGACATCATTACGAATTTGTACGATATGGTTACTGCGTCTATTTGAAACTATGAAAATTAACCTAAAGACCGCTCCTCTCTCACGTATAATGTGTCTATATGGCTATGTTTAATCTATGTACCTATATGCCACGATAATAAAATATAAATTGAAACTTTCATCGACTGCAGTTGTTTACTAATTGTAATAAAATATACAATTATTTTAACATCAGTGTTTAAAGTATTATCTGCGGTTCGAGTAGTTTTTATAATAATATACTTTTTTATATTTAAATTATATAATATATAGATAAATAAATATTTTCAGTTCAGTCGTATTTACAAAATTTAATATTGCTGCAGATATTATATTTCTATAGTTAAAACGCGATTGTATAAGAAAATTCTATGAATAATGATAATTTATTGTATATATATATTTCTTTTAAACCATAAACCAAATATGTCTTGTTTTAAAAATAAGAATATTAGTTATTTAAAAATATACAGTAAAGCCTACTTAAATCAAAGAGATCGCATTGTACACATTCGACTGTCATGCGATAAAATCATAAAAATCACATTATTTTCAAGCGATTGATCCATTTGATCTGTTAAATCCACGTTCTTTGCTTCGTCATGTATTCAATGGCTTAATAATATATATATATCTGCCCATCACTCATATATATGTGTAGTGACTATTGAACATGTGTTTATTTTATACGATTAAAATAGAACGAGGAATTTAAAACAACTATTTCTACACCTTATCACTGTCGTTCTTCTAATACCACTGGTATGTCGGACATTTTAGAATTGGAAAGTAACACCATATATCAGACTTGTGTAATATATTATTTGCAGGTTTATTTAAAAATAATCTCAGTAATTATTATCACACATGCATACATCATACGTTGTTTGTGATTTGTGAACTGCGTTTTTTACCAACTAAAAATGTTTATTTTAAAACTGTTTATTATCATTAAAATATTTACTAACTCAAAGTATTATAATATTATAGCTTTATAGTTCTTCGAACATCAAACATTTACTAACAAATAAAATGTATTGTATTTCAGTTTACGGACACAGTCTCGAAAAGGATATTAAAGGTGACACATCGGGCCATTTCAAACGTCTTTGCGTATCCTTAAGTATGGTAAGATATATTAACAGATTTTTAATACCTTACTGTTAGGTATAGGTTAGATTATAACATGCAATGTATTGTTTAAAATTTATTTTAAAATTTGGTTAAATTTAAATAGGTAAGGTTTATTAATTAAATATAGTAGGTAAGTATTTATAATATGATTAATAAACTTTGTCCTGTTTTTGTTAAAATTGAAAACTGCTTGTTGATCTGTAAATTATCTGTTTGGTATATAGTTTATATAACTTAGAAATCTGTAATAATAGTATACTGCATGTAAAGTTTGTACACATAAATACATAATGTCACCAATTAGTAATAACAAATTTAAAGTATTGAAATATAGAAATAGAATAGGTAATTCAACGATATTTCCAAGATATATTTATTAAGTTTAGACGCATATCTACTACTTTGTCGACATAGACATGCAAAATTATAAACTTAAAAATTATAATTTTATATAGATATTTCTTTTGTGCGTAAATGGTAAAGAGTTCAGTCAGTTCAGATAGTCAGATATTATGCATAATATGTGACGCACGTTATAGGCGCTATTAGAGTGAGTCACAGTCTTTAATGAATACGATTTTTTTCATTTATTTTCATTGACATTGAGCGCAATGTGAAATTCTCATGGTCGCCTATATAGTTATTATCGACTGATTGTATTTTGGTATGATTAAACATTGTTTTAACGTTAGTATTTGGTTTGATTATTAGCCTATGTCTTAAGAGTATATTACATACTCCTACTAATTTATTTTGAACATTTAAATTTCAGATGTGGATTGGTCATTATAAATAAACTATGTATTATCCAATATTTATATTAGTATTTGATAAAATTGCAGAATTGTAAATAATTATATAATATATACCTATAGGTATATACCACATATTAAAAAATAAATAAAACTCGTGTTAAGTATTATAAAACATTATACCTCTATATACTGGTGTGTAATATAATTAAATGATTATATAAAATTTGAAAGGCCTAAATTCAATAGTTCATTTGAATAGAATTTATAAAGTACGTTTAACCCGTGGTCATCGTCAGATTTAAGGCTAAGTAAGTTGTAAATTGCGTTTATCTGAGAACTATCGATTACCGTTAGAATAGAAGGATCATCTCTTGATCTTTGCACTTATTAAACGTGTATATGGAAATAGAATATGCGATCTAGTGCCCATGATGACAAATCGCGTAATATAGTCAAAGTTTAAGCACATAAAATTACATTATAAATAATTATATCAAATATGAAAATATGAAAATTCATGTAAATATAATTTTACAAATAAATTGATGTATACATGTACAATTTATTTTTGTCTAATACTGAATATATAATTTAATTTTTCAGGGTAACCGAGATGAAACGCCTACAGTCGATGAGAACGCGGCGCGTTTAGACGCCGAGGCTTTATACAACGCAGGAGAAAAAATAAAATGGGGCACAGATGAATCGGAATTTAATAGGATTTTAGTTACAAAAAGTTACCAGCATTTGAGACGTGTATTTATGGAGTATGAAAAACTGGCTTCTAAGGATTTGGAAGAATCAATCAAAAGCGAATTTTCCGGAGATATTTGCATGGGTCTATTATCCTTAGGTACAAATAATTTGCAGCTTTATTTTTACACAGAGATTTTAAAAGATTATTTTTAGTTGGAACATACAATATTTATCTATTTTTCATTATATACTATGAAGCTGATAATACATAATAAATAACATATAACCATATAGGCCTATATGATGATTTATGTGTCATGTATTATTAAAATAATTCCCTTATTGTATATTTTCAGTAAAATGTGTGAAGAGCAAAGTCGACTTTTTCGCTGAGCGTTTACATAAGAGTATGGTCGGCTTAGGAACAGATGATAAAACACTGATCAGAATCATCGTGTCTAGATCGGAAATCGACCTCGGAGACATAAAACAAGTGTTCGAAAAGAAGTACGGTAAAAGTTTGGAGTCATGGGTCACCGTAAGTTTTTTGTTCATATTTTTTACTTAATTTTTTTAATTTACAAAAATAAGTTCACTTAATTAATTAATTATATCATACATTTAACATAAATCATTTTTCAGGGAGATACTTCTGGAGACTACAGGAAATTATTGTTAAAAATCATTGCTTAAACGACGGTTTCATTTTTTTATTCGCGGGTGATTTTTCATTTATACATAAAATTATTATTTTTAAATCATTATATTATTGTTATTTAATTATTTTTCACCAAATATTTTATATTATACATTAATTTTAATTTTATAAAAAAAAGTACGTTTAGGAACTAAATTATATTGTGACTTTTTTAAGTGTGAACCTATTGGATTTTTATACTTATAGCTTAATTTTACTATACATTTAATATGCCTAATTATTGTTTAATATTGACTGACCAAAATATATTAACATGGTGTTCAATGTGTCAGTAATACAGAATTTAAAATTTAAATACTGTACTTAAACTAACAATATTAATATTTTAAATTCTGCTGCTTTTGAGTGAAATTATTTTGCGTATTTATATTCTATTTTAAATCCTTTAGATTAAACTATATAACACCTAAATACAATGTAACGTAGTTGGGGGAACCTTGTTACAATTACGTTACAATTATTTTATTCAACTACATACATAATAAAAACATTAGTATCAGTTGTATTATTTTAATTTTTAATAGTTATTAAAAATAGTTATTAGGCGTTAAAAATTTAAATGTATTTAAACATCGTAAATAGATATAATAATTTTGGAAAAAATTATTCAACGTTAAATATATACTTGTCTTTTGTGGTAGTAATATCGGGAAACTGTAAGCTCCTATACGAGAATAACAAATGAAAAATTACACACGTTAATTCCTATATATGTGATGTGTAAGTTCCTACACGGCGGAAGATAGATACATTTGTAAAAATATATACTATATTTTTTATAATATTATATAAGTTATTAAGTTGATGATACTATCTTAAAAAAAATATATATAATATATATACTACATTTTATATAATATTATAGCTATAAGTTATCATCAAACTGATGATATAAAAATAATACAATTTAGAAGATTTTTGATTATTTAATATTGACAATTATATATCAAATAATAGTATTTTTCCATCGAAAATATGGGCGAAACAATTTTCTGATAGAATACATACTACAAACTCATGTGAAAGTTTTCATTCAGATTTTAATTCAAATCTTTATCATCAACATCCGCAAATTTTAAAAATAATTGTAATTTTCAAATTATTTCAAGTTAATACATACATAAAAGTAAGAACCACTGATAGTGATACAAAAATAAAAATTATTCAAAAACATACCAAAAAAGAAAATTTTATAAATCAAAAAATAGGAGTCTTTCTTCTTCTTCAAAAAAAAAAATAATCAATACGATTATGTTAAACATTTAAGTTTCCGAAATAAACCACATAATATATACACAGTGTAGGAACTTACACAACTTATATTCACCCGTGATATCAACTAAATTATTGGGCGATTGAAAATTCCATCCGAAATAAACAGGTAAAAATAAAGTCCTTATAAATTCCACCCGAAAAAAATAAATATTTTTAAATCAATTTTTACGAATTTTATTTATTAATAATTATTTATGTAGTAGTTATTAAATTGATATGAGAAATGTATTATATTTATTTAATACTTATAATAATTATACTATGTTATGATTCATATTATTATTAATATAAATAATATGACACATTCTAACATTCACAAATTTTTGTATTAACAGTAAGTAATAAATGTATTCTATTTTATCAGTTACAATATGTTACATATAATGACTACCCCCCTGTCAACAACATCTACGCGTGTTTAGATATTCAAATAAATAAAAATCTAATTATTAAAAATTACTTTGTAAAAAATACATGGTGTTGATTGAAAAATACAAAAAAAAAACTTTAAACTTTTAAACTTCTTACTTATAGCTAGAATGTGTTTATAAATTATTATTATTTTTTGGGCGGAATTTATATGCACCTTATTTTACCTGTAGTTCATTATGAACGGAAATTACATGCGAAAAGGCGCATAATATATATATCTTAATACGATAGATATTAAAATTTAGGCATTTAGCAGTACAGTTTATAATACTATTATAGTTTTTGATACAAAAATGATAACAAAAAATAATTAATATTTTATATATCAGAAAAATTATTGAAAATCTATCAGTACACTTTTTTTTATTATCAATGTTATACTTATTAACGATATAAAATATAAAGGTATATAGTATATTAATAATTGGAAAAGTCGATCGGTTTTCTATAGTATTTCAATTCGACTAATTTAATTAATACAAAACAGGGCTTATGTTTTTAAAAACAATTTGGAATTTATTTTAGATTATCTCATCCGTCGTGTGTGATAGAAAAGTAAAATTTTTTTTTTTGTTTACTATATATTTCCATTTATGGACCGGCATTCTGACAATAAATATCCATTGGAAAATAAATAATAATCTAGGTTAATATTAAATGTTTTATAAACATTTATTATACTATTATAATAATTCAAAATGGTTAAATATACTCGTAGGTCATTTTTAATTATTTAATTGAATACGTTAAAAATTAAAACATGTATTATTGTTTATTACCGTTATAATTATCAAGCGATAATCTTTGATTCTTTAGAAATTTATTAATTTTGTTTATTACCTAAGTATGTATCATTCTACTGTCTTTATGTATATCCGGCCAGTCACTAGGGAACAGGTAACTCGATGAATACGAATGGCTTTTCATTCGTAATAGAATTTATTAATTAATTATTGCTAACTGCAATAATGTTAGGTATTAAATGTGCATAAGTAATAGTAACTGATCAAACGCACTTTCCTAGGCGTTTTGTATAGGCTAATTAAGTATATATTGTTGTGGCTAACATTGATGTTGCCAAACCGACCTATAATAAGGCGTTGATCTGTCACATGTTATACGGCAAATACTACTTACGTATTTATTTTTTATTTTTTATCGTATTTACGATTGGAAATGCTTTTTTTCTAAGGTGTAAACAATAGGCAATTAGTTTAACAGTTGAAGTCGCAAACAACTGCTGTTGTGTGAATAATAAATGAACATATTTTGTGCGAGTGCCCAGCACGCCACTATTACTACCCGCATATTCATCGACGATGTGATATTCATTACAATTTCCAAAACCGGTTTTAGTCAACTAACTTTATTTAATAATATAATAACAATAGTCAATAGATCGTAATTAGAGTAATATACGTGTATGACCCATATTGGGTCAATGGCCTGCTAAATAATTGCATAAAATAAAAATCACAAGCAATTCATTAACAAATAGTTATAGTTAAAAGTAAATTAATAGTAATACTGACTAACATATTTTATAAAAAAAAGTTTTAGAACGAATATTTATAACATCTAATTATTAGTTAATTCCAACACAAGCTTTTAGCTTATAGGGAGTGTGCAAATTTTGCTTGTTTAAATTTCTATATTTATAACTTGTATTGCAAAACATAAATAAATATACAAAAAAATCAAGATGTATTAGAAATAAAATAAAAAGCTAAAGGTGATATATTTATAACAAATGAATACGTTAGTTATATGGTAATTATATAATTTATTTATCACAATAAATATAATAATGATTGTCATACACTTATAATTATTGTAGTATTAAACAATTTTTTCGGGAATGTCTGGTTTTATTTATAATCCTCGATAAAACCTAGAATCAATTATTTCTGGAAGTAATGACTCCATATAAAATCGAGTAACAAATGGTTCAATTTTTGTATTCCAAAATGATTCATCTTTAGGTATTTTATCTATCACAAAACCTGCTAATATCATAAACATTTAAAAACGATTAATAACGGCTATAAAATAATTTGATTGCTTTTGGGACTCCATACAACAAAATAACAATATTTTTTTCGACAATATTAAGTTGGCCCTGTACTTGGAAATAATAATTTTCCGTTTTTTTTTTAAATAAGTTTCCCCTTATAACTGGTCATATATTTTAATTTTTTGAGTGTAACCACTTCCTGTTGTGTGTATTCTTTAATACTCGACGAACATTTCATTTCTATTATCGTGGTATTAATATATTATGATCTTAATTCTTCAGAACTAACAAAATTATAATATGAATGAGGTAGTATAAATAAATATATGCATATAAGCTTAAAATTGTAAGAATTTATACGATAAAAATTTGTTTTCTTTTGAAGGTAGAGAAAACAACGTATTTTTAACAGTTCAACGTTTCTAATACAATATTTTCGGAAAACGGGGACTTGGGGGTGTGTTATTTAGCTTTCGACGTTTTAAAATCATTTTTAATTAATATTAGTTCATATTTTATAAGATTCTTTATTTTAAATCGATATCTACAGTACTTATAATAATAATTAACAAGCCAACCAAATGTTCAACTATTTTTTTTCAAATTGTGCTCTTGTTACTTAACAAAAAATATTTCAGAGCATTATTTAACATAAGACAGTTAACCATTCACCAGCAATTTTAATTTAGTAACCGCGTGAAACGTGCAATCAACTTATGAACATCTGTAAAGGGTTGTAAATAATTATCTATCTATTATATTTAAGTTAGATAAATAATAATATAAAAAGGGGAAAATTAGGTAACCACTCCGCTGCGCTGCACAACCTTCATATTACTTCCAAAATACTCAAAATTCAATTTTATCTTACAGGTAGTTACTACGATGTAACTACCCAACACTCGTTTGATACAAAATATAAATTAGATAACGACATAATGCTGTAGGGTTGACATGTATGATTTTGAGAGTACCTATAAATACCAGGGTAACATATCTCAATATCAAATTTCACTATTGATTAACATTTTATTATACTACTAATTTTGATGTGTTATATCTTAATAAATAATTTTGTATTAATGATATTATACTGTTTCATTAAAAATAACATATACTTTTATAGATAAAAACATCAAAATAATTCTATTCGACATATAATTTTGTTCTTATCTATAACTACGTAAACTATAATTTAAGAAAAATGACTAAGAGCATAGTTTTAGCGATTGTAAATTCCGCCAATGCCCAGTTTTACTTTCTTACCTCTAATGAGTAGGTATTTAGAAATTCTGCTCACCTTCTTACATCAAATATATTAACATCCGTTGCGATAAAATTCGTCAAAATTGCTAAAATTGATATTAGTTTAATATAACATACATACATCATATCTACATATATTATGATTATGTAGATTATTTAACGTAATACACATAATATGTGTCATTGAATTGTTCAGACAATTATTATTTTTATCTTTAAATTTAATAAATATTTTGGCATATTACGCATACCTACTTTACATTTGATATAAACAATTATTACTATAAAAGTTATAACTTATAAATTATGTTTTTAATAATAATATATTATAGTTATTAATTTTATACTGTTATATTTGATTTTCTTCTCTGGCGGAGTTAACATAAACTCAATTTTAACTGTTTTTTTTCCTGGCGGAGTTTACACTAAAAAAAAAAAAAACCTACTTGTGGCGGAGTTTACATGTGCCCCTAGTTAATGACGTAATCGTTTATGCATAAAAATTAAAAACTGTCGTTTTGATTTACGTTCGAGTTCGGGTTGACAACTAGGTACTGATTACTATTATAGCGGTAATAATTCAAAAATACCACTTTGATTGTAATACATGATAACATTATGTACGTTGTGGACTTATCCTGCACTGGCGTCGTTTCAATTTTCTTTTTTAATACGTATGACATGTAGATCAGGCCACTTAAGCGCAAGCCACTATGGATTATTCAGTCCAATCAATTTATAAAGTAGCCCTTTCCAAATTACTGTAATATTAGATTTTAAATACTCAAATATATACTCTTCGCGGTCTAAATGACGCTACTGATACCCTGACCACAAATACTAACGCACGGATGCGGCATTATACAAAAATCTGTTTGCCAACAACCAACACCAACACAACAACTACTGATATCGTTGTTTGCCGCAGTAACATCGTCTCATCTGCCTATTCTCTTCTCAGTTGTCGGTGTTCAAATAGTATGTTAGTTCATTTAAAGCTCAGAAGGTTCTATGTGAGTGAGAACTATTGTTTTTAATCCGTTATGCAGAGCCCAATTTAGAAAATATGAGCCATGAATATTTGTTAAATACAATTTAAAAATGACAGTGAACATTAAAATAACATAATAGCATCAGTCAACAAATTTATATTTACTGACCATAAATTAATTTTTAATACTTGTATAATATTAAAATATAATAATTATTAACTAGGTATCTAGGTTTAGATAGTTATAATATCAGTACAAATTAAAAATATTAATTACCTAATGTTTACTGATATACTCATGTAAATGTCTAACAAAGGCAATAAATCATAAATTTCACAGTGCCACATTGATATATAATTATCAACAGGTCAACAAAAATGTCGGGACTAGAGGCTGCAGCCTCACCCACCCCCTCCTAAAAATTGGGCTCTGACGTTATGATTGTGACTGATGTGTGATGACTTGTGATATAAGTCATATGTTGATCGGTAACGTATGTACCTATGTTTATTAAAATTAAAAAGCATACATGTTTATAATGTTTATGGTTAAGATAGGAATCCTGTATAACCGTATCCCATTTTTTTAATATCAATGTCTTTGATAAGCTACAGAAATCACAATTAAAATATTGTGATAACGTTGAATTGGACAAGTAACAGTCAACAGATCACAGAACAATATCTAAATATTATGATAATTTTATATAATATTGTATTCAGTAAATTGCATATAGTGTATGTACTATGTAGTTATTAGTTATAATATTTTCTTTCTAAATATTTAACCTTGGTAATTATTAATTTCATCCAGTAATTCAAAAGAAATTAAACCATCTAGTGTATATAAGTTTAAAAATGGAAGTTTATACAAAAGCTCCGACTGACTACAGAATTGAAAACGTCAATATTTCATCAAGGTAATAATATAATAATTAGGACAATTATAAATTCTACCTGTGTATTTTACCTGAGAAAAACATATGCATTTCATTGATACTCACTTTTGACCTGTAAAATAAACAAATTCTACCATAATTATTTTGAAATTTTAAGTTGCATGTCATAGATCAAACATAGACTATATTTTTTATTGTTTAAATGTTTGAAACGTTTGATTATTGTGCAGATGCAGATTATGATAGTAATATATAGGACTCAAATTTCAATTTATTTCATCTTTTTATTGGAATGTCTTACACGATGCTTTCCAAGCTACAAATGCATTTTAAGTACTTTGTATTCTAACCACAACATTTTTTTTGGAATATTTTTTGCATTTTTATTTTTAGGACATTTTTGAATTATTTCTTGTATTATGACTAAAAAAATTTACTTCATTGAAATATATGTATTACATAATACTACATACTATACGTACTATAAATTATTTTCATTTTGAACTTAAAATCAGGGTCAGGTAAACTGGTTTTAAATTAAACAAAGCTGAAATTGTGTGAAATTGTAAAGTGCTATTATACAGTGTAATGCAAATGTAATTTAATTTTTTATTCATTTTTGATACTTTTAGGACATTTTTTTAGAGTTTTTAGGTCATAAATGTATTTTTTGAAAGGGCATTTATATCTGAGTCTAAATAATATATTAATATATATTTTGTAAAGTTGAAAACTTGACATTCTGTACTGATAAAATATAAAACTAAATTTCTCTAACTGTATCTAATCAATAAGTAATAACAATATTTCATAAATTTAGTTTTAATTTATTAATTTATTTATTTGGTATTATACATATATATTTGTATGATTGTGCTTACAGATTTGATTTTGATTACATTTTTTTTATAGTGTATTAGTGTTTATGGAAATTAAAATTATTTAATATCGATGGAATTTTCATGTGCTTAGTATTTAATTGTAAATAAATTTGTAATTTAGTTTATTATTAATGTCTTCTTAAAGCAAACTGAAACAGGTTTGGATATGTTCATACCTTTTTAATCACTTCTTCTTTAAGTGAGGTATTATCGTGCTCATCTTTGTTTTATAGAATTATATACATAGTAAATTTGAGATTGACAGAATCAATTTTGTGTTATTAGTTTTAAAATTAATATTTGAGTGAGTTGAAAAACTATCAAACTTAAAGATGTTTTACAGATTTTTAAATAGTTTTAATTTATAAATTTGTTACTAAAAAATTTAAATATTGTATAAAACTAATTTACAAATACAAATAGTGTTAACTCCCTCTATTATTGAAGCCAACTACATACAATTATTTATGTATAAGAAGAAAGCAGTATATATGTGGGTATGATTTCCTCTTAATCTTAATGGATTTGAGGATAGCTGTAGTATCCATTTTTTCTTGAATAACATTTTCAAATAGTAAGGTGATACTTATGCTTTAGTAAAGAAAGTTTTAAATAAAAGAAAATATAGGTATTCCTTGCTTTAAAGAAATGAATGTGCCTTACTTATTAACTTAAAATATTATTAAAAAAAAAATAATAACATTATAATTGGGTAATAATTAAATAATAATATTATATTAATATTATTATTATTAACCTATCAAAAAATTAAATGTTATAATTAGTGAAAAATTAAAATTGATAACTTGTTAACATTTTTTTAATCAACAACCTTCAATAAAATATTTCATCAAGTAAACTTAATGTCACGAGTTATCTGTTAATGTATATTATCATAGACCATACTATACACTATATATTAAGCTAATACTTAGACAACCAATATGAATGGCTATCGTTATATGATCTTAACTCATTATTTATATACATCTAGAATCAAAGGAAAAAATTGATTTATCATTTTATGGCTGCGTGATCTTATAATGACACATCACACATGTATAAAGAACTATAGAATTGACCAAACTCTAATCTAAAATGAAATAATAATAACTGTAATTACAAATATCTATATAAAATATTTTCTTGATCATAGTGAGACATAAATGATTTCTATTTAGATATAAGAAACAATTAATGTATGTTATAGATACTATAATTTTATCAATTTAAACATAATACAATACTGTTTACAGATAATTTATTTAAGTTTAGTAAAATCCATTGGTTTCTTTTTATTTTTATCCACAAATTGATTACATTTTTTGTATGAATTATTATATACTAGTCATAACTTAGTGATTTGAAGTGATGAATGTAATTCACTATAGTTTGTGATAGACCTTATTTAATTTTAAATGTAATTTAAATTGTGCAAGGTTTCCAGTTCTGAATCAAAATTAACTAATGTTATTTTTTTTCTAATTATCTCATAAATTAATCAAATATTTTTCAATTATAAAATAAAATAATATAATACACATTTTATAAATAAATAATCTTTGTAAGTAAAAGTTTATATTATACTTACAGTGTTTATTATAAGCTGTTTAAGTGTTTATGCACACACTACATTTCTGGTATTTACAATATAAATAAATAGTTTTCTTTTTTATAAATCAAATTATAAAAATAAAAAATAAAACATTAATTGTAAAGTTTATTTATTTTATTAGTTAGCTTATGTTTTATAATTTTTACATTATTAATTATTTTTGTATATAGAAGTATCTAAAATTTATCACTTATTAAAAATAATTTACAAAGATAGATAATATATATTATGAACCTCAATTTAAAATCAATATTTGTATTTATTATACATTTCTTTGTACAGTTTACTTAGTGATTCTTTACATTAATCATTTTTTTTTTTAATAAAAAAAAATGTGATACTAAACAAATTGATTATCATTTTACACAATTAAAGCTATATTTACTGCATTTTAAATAGTTAATTGTAATGGTGTTACCACATTTTTTAATGCTATGTGTAATAATTTTATAATTATTTCAGTGAAGGACCAAAAATAGAAAAATACATAATCATTGATTTGTCAACTGAAAACAACATTAGTAAAAGTATCAGAATGTCCGTGTTGCAATTCAACAATTTAAAACACAATGTTGCTAATTTAATGAAGAATATCAATCGCTTTAAGACAAAACTTCAACAAAATTAATATTTAATAAATAAATTAAATGTAAAAAAAAAAAATAACAATACAAATAATAGTTAACAATGTGGATTTGTATAAAATATAAGGCTGGAATGTTTGTTTAATACTCAAATAGTATGCAATTATTGTAATTATTCTAATACAAATTTAATTTTTATACAATTATTAAATATACTCAGTGCACATGTACAAATTATTTTTTCTATATTATATATATATATATTAAGTCTACTTGTTGTGGAAATTTGTGGTTTATCGACTAAACACAACATTTTATGTTTCCAAGTAAGTTTATGTCAGAGACCTATTGAAGTCTAAAAATATTGAGTATAAATTGAATACTGTGACAATGATTGAACAACCGATGCGATTTCTTTTTATAGTTTTCTATTACAACTATACTGTTTTACTAAAATTTTAATTTTATAATTACTCATAAAATAGATCCTATTTGTAATTATCTTTTTCCATAGACTTTTCGATTTCAAGCGCCAATTTATAGCCTAGCTCAGGCCTCCTGTCGCGTCCTTCGACCATTGTTTTTATCTAGAAGGGTTAAAAAAACACGATTATTACTCACAGTTGATTATTATGCAGTCATATAGATATATTATTATAAAATCGAGTTAATAACTCGAAAACTTCAATAACTTTAAATTGTTATTGACCCTTGAAAATGTCTTTACACCGAAATCTTTCAATGTTATTAAATGTATATAACTCAAAAACAAATGTTTTTACTCTCCTAAAAAATTGAGTTATCAAGATTCGTACTCTCATCGACTAATAATTAGTGTGGTCGGATCGGTGATATCCCGGCACCATCATCATCCTTTATGAATTTTTTTTACACGTTTTTGATTATTTAGTCGTTTGCTTTATTTTGTAACGTACCAACTGTTATGAGTAAGGTTGAATTGCACTCATGCTTAAACATTTTTTTTTAAATTGGACTCTTCCCCGTCATTAATTATTTAAGTACATAAAACGTATTTATTAACGAATATAAGTCGACGATCGAAAGATTCTGAGCCAGTGAGAACCTTCGTTGACCTAAGTGATCTAAGAGTGTATGTTTAGTAAAGATAGGAATGCCTTATCCTTCATATTATGTTAATACCAATGCAATTAACGCAACAAATATTGATTAGCTGAAAAATCAGCGTTCTAGGGTTATTTAACCCAATGTTTTTATGGTTTGTTATTGCCGGATTGAATTTATTATTCTCATATTATCATAAAATCTTACACTTCTTAAATGAATTAATATAATGTTTATAATGGTCACATTTTTACATAGTTGTCTACAAAATTTGTAAATTAGTCTAAAACTTAAAAGAAAGGTAGTAAGTGCTCTATTAAATTTTACCTATTTAAATTATAAAATTATTATTATCAAAGAAAATTAAATAATAATCAATAATGTTTGAGTGCCAAATATCCCCTCCCCTTTTTTGACGAATCCGTCATCACAGCCCATAGGTTATGATATACATACATATTATAATGAATTGGTACCGAAAATTCATTTTAACGTCTACTTATAGTATATATATCGACCTTTTCAAACGAAAATATGTAGAGATTTCGAGATCGCCATAATTCTGCGTGTTACATAATATGAGCAGTCGATAGATTATCGGTCCAATTCAATCTCCCTAAAGTATTATTTGCTTGTTTGTTTTTTTATAAATTTAAAATTTACCTCGTGTGATTGAACAATGACACCGTGATTTTTGACAACATTGTTTTTGGTTTTTTCAATGTCGTTCAAATCGACGCCGCGGCAACAGTCATCGATCAATATCGTTCGGTATCCGATAGACAACGCATCCGCTACAGTCGCACCTGAAATAAAAAAAGTACCGGAAACCGGAAATGTTAACGACATACAATCACACAACAACAAAATCATCAGGTATATGTAATAAAACGGTGACAACGATTATAATGATTATACATTTACATTACAATGACGATCAATGATGGCAAACGAACGTAAAGCTGGCCTACAACATACCGGTAATCGTTAAAAATACATTTAACCATTTAGTTACTGGTCGTTATAAAACTTACAGAGCTATAGGCGTAATTTAGGGTGGAGGATTATTAGGAGTGGCAGCTCAACTAGTTTTTAGTCACTGAGTGGAAAATTTTAATTTTTCTATCAACATTTAAATGTGCAATAAACATTTATGTAGCAATGTAGCATACAATCATAAACAAGCATGCCAAAGTTATTAAAATTTGATATGATTCTTTCATTAAATCGCAACAGTTTGTGAATAGGGCAATGCAAGTATATTTGTACATATGAATGTATGATGGCGATGTTAAATATATAAAAATTGGGCAGCCCTAAATTTAAAATAAATCAAAATTGAACTACTTTACACAAAATAATATTCATATAAATATGTCAAGTTTTTGATTTCGAAATATTGAATTAATGATTTCTGCAGGTAATGAATCATAGGGATGTTTAGAAATATTTTGCAGATTTGGACGAGTGATTTTTTATGAAATTCCTTGTAAAAAATAACTGATTATCCAATACAAAAAAAAAAAAAAAAAATAAATAACTTTTGAGTGAATTTTAATTCTTAAATTTGAATGGCTATTGCCTCAATGACCAGACACGTAAACATACTATGCCATAGATAAGTATGTACATTAATTATATAAACGGACGTGGCTATGCCTACACAGCAATACATGATATAGGTAGATTGTTTGGTCATTAATGAATATCCTTTATACGTTCGTTTCGCCATCGATGGCGGTGCAGATGAACTTATAATACATAAACAATACTGCAATTTATTATTACCGACGCAAACATCGTACGCCAACCCGCAAACGTAAATGTCGGTTGCATTCAACTGAGCCAACTGTGTGCCTAATGTGGTCTGAGTCAATTTTTTGTTATCCCAAAACACCGAATACGAATCCACGTCTGATATCGTTCCTTTGTATATTTTTACTGCGTTGTCCACTACCTATATAAACACAAAACATGTTTTGCGTATATTGCAAGTTTCTCGTAATTATATATACATATATTATAGAGAAGAGTGGACTTTCATACAACAAAGTTTTATAGTTAACAACATATAAAATTAATTCTATAGAAAAATTTGTTAGAAAAACATCTGAATTATATAAATTTGGTTATGGTTAGACAATTACACATTTCGATAAAAGAAAATTTCGTTAAAAATGTATATTTATTGTATGAAAGTTTCACTGTATCTAAATAAAACAGACGTAGGTACCTTCAGGTCTTTATAGAGTTGAGCACCCCACGAGTCTTGGACACAATGCTTTGGCCACAAACGTTGTTTTATCTTCGGAGATCCCTCGAATATCACGGTGTCGTATAATTTTGCGTTTTCGGCTTTAATCTATAAATAAACACGAGCATTATAATTTAATCGGAATTCTTTATTTTTTTTTTTACCTGTGACGACGAGTCTAATGGACGTAAAGACAAATTTTCGATGAACGATATGTGATCGATCGGGTGCCAGTCGAATGAATAAAATACAGAATCGAAATTCACAGTGTCCAATAGATGGTTGATAGGTTCGATAACCTGAATAAATATTGTATCAAATCATTTAATAAAACAATTACCAACGACCAAGTTATTTTTAATTTAACTTATATTCATACTTCTAATCCGTTCTGTTGCGCAGAACAGTTGCTTATGTTCAACGAACCGGATATGAAATCGTTTTGGACGTCAATGATAAGGAATATGTTGACAGGTCTTATAATCTGCAATTTAAAGTAAGATACCATCTGTACTTAAGCCATATCTTGAGTGAGAATAGATCCTATGGGATTATTGATATAGAAAATGTATAAAAGTTTATACATATGATATTTCTTTTAGCTAAGCGGTGTATGATTGATATTAGTATTTATAATCAATGGTAATACCAAACATTTATCATGTATACACTATACATACATATAGACGTAGTGAAAGCAGTACATTACATATTTCAATAATATATGTATTGGAATCTTTTAAGGACGTTAGGATGTATTTAAATATTTCTGCCCCCAATTGTAGTATGTACTATGTATTAATAGTTATTAAATTCGGTCATTCCGCAATCACAATGTGTCGTAATACTTACAGTTTTGATCCACTTGTTCCAACACATTGTGAATTCTTGTCGATCGATCAACCCGTCCTGAAATCAAAAAGAGAAAAATTGTCTAATAATTATTTATTTAACCTCTTAATCCTCGTCTTACATACCTTTTTCGTATCGAATATATTAAATATATGTTTGAGGGTATGGACATCGAGACTATACACAATTCCGCGGTCATTACGAAAGAGACCTTTGCAGATGCCATCGAACTCTTCAATGTTTAAATAACCGTCGCTAAAAACAAAACATACATTGAAAAGGTTGTAGGTACACCAAAAATAGCTCTAGACCAATCAATCCATTGTTAATTTCTGTCCATGGCCATGCTCTAATATTAATAAGCCACACTTACATATATCGTAAAATTACAATTGAATTTTAAAATGCTCACAACTTGCTCAAAATTAAAAAATATCGGTGATAGTGGTATGTGTACAACTGTAAGAAATTTAGACGACAATCATGATTCAATAATAATATGCAAGTGCGTCAAGTAATACTTTGAATTAATTGTATAAAAACAATTTTATCAAAAATATGAGTTGTATAATATGTGTAATATAAATATTTTATTTAAAAAAATATTATACGCTGTATACTTAATTTTCTAATTAATTAATTTCTATTATTATTATTCTTAGTAATATATATATATTTAGAGACTTTTGTCTATTAAAACAAGGATTTTATTCTTAGTGACAGACGAAGCAGTGTAATAACAATATATGTGATTCCATTTTTGTAAACATCAATACTGCTAATAAAATTATTATTATTAAAAATAATCCAAAGATAATAGTAATTGGTGTTACAAGTTTTCATCTTCATTAAAATAATCAATTTTACCCACCGCATTCTAACGTGCATTTAGTCTCATTAAAACAATATTATAAATTCAAATACGATCAAATATAAGATTAATTGAAAGTGTTTTTACAGATAGTTAATTAAATACCTACGTCCTACAATAAGTGAGAAAATTTTTAATATTAGTTTTTAAAGAACTAAGCGTCAGTTTTTGTACAATTTTGTAGTTTTGTTAAAATTTATATTTTATGTATTTTTAAATTAGTTTCGCGTATGGGTCATTTTAACACGGGTAGGTGGTATTAAAAATGTATTTACACAATCGAGTTTTGTTTCTCCAAAAGCTCTATTAAACGTCAAACGAGTAAAAAAAAGTAAATGCACGCAAAAGGGCAATTCTGAAAAAAAGACTATAAAGTATCTTAAATAATAGCATTATTAGGAACCTTATAAATGTATAATGAGTCAATTCATTCTAATATTAAAAATAACTGAGTAAAATGGATTCTTCTGAACGTAAAATTGCTGTCATGCGATAGTAAGACGGAGACAATATTAATTTAATTTAATTTAATTTCGAATATATGTACTATGTTTATGTAGATAATAGGTGTCTACAGTCCACGCCGCCAACTACATGTTATGCCAATAAATAGTACTTTAACCTTAGGACCAAATCATTTACTATATAAATGTGTTTAAAACTAACTTAATTATAAATTAGTTTTACATCTATTGATTCAACTAAATAATAATAATTATTAATGTTCAGTTTTAAATTTTATTTGTATTTTACATTTCATAATAATATGGTAAAAATGTATTTTTAATTAATGACCTGTCTTATACATCCGTGTTATTTGAAATTTATAGATGCAAAATTTAAAGTTCATATTTATACACAGACGACATTCATATTATGATATATATAGCATGGTGAGGTTTAATTTCTGAACTTTCCTTGAATGTTTTTTCGGCGTTTTAGGATCAAAAATCAAATTTAAGTAATAAAGTATCTGAGACTCCAGTGATGTATAGTAATAGAGCCCTAAGTATAATATTTTAGGTGATACTCACTGTTCCAGTATACACGTGTGATGCCTTGTGCGCACGCCTATGATTATATAGAGTATAGATATTATAGACCACAATGTAAATATTTATAACACCATACAAGTATAATATACTAGGTAAATAATTATTCATTTGGGTTTTCGATATCACTCGTTGATATGTATATGTGTATATAACTAAATTGTCTAAATTGACCCAATTCATTACACGAACTTCAACATTCTGCAATACTTAAAAAGTCAAAATCCCAATAAATTTAAAACAAGACAATCAATTTGTATTATTGTTGGTAAAATAAATATCAAAATATCACGTACTAAAAAATGAAGTATTCATTTAAAACGCAGAAAATATTATACATCCCGAAGGACGAAAAACAAATTTATTATAATATTATATATTTTTTATCCATTAACGATATAGCCATAAACTTTGATAACAATTTATATATAAGTCAATTTTACGCGTTAGCGATTATAAATTTATAATTAAAATATTCATACTTGTATGGATTGAGTATCGAATACATTAACTTATACATAGAACATGCCTATAAACTGTTGGAAAAATAAAGTTAATTATAGTAAGCGTGATCGAAACTTAAGTCAGTTAGATTTAAATTATAAAACATATAGCAATTTAATTTAAGTTCAAATTGCTTTTTTTCTAAAACCATATTTTGTGTATTTTTTTAATTTTTCCAACGAATTTAAAGAAAATTTTTAAAATTGCAAAACAACAATGAAAAAAATTGAAAACAAATGGTTTAAACTAAATTTAGATTATTTTTAGGGTAAACAAAAAAAAAATTAGATTAGATTATTTTTAAATTAAAATTTAAAAACATGGCTTTGAACTACTCACTTCGATGTATAAATAAATTATATTCAAATAACTACCTACATAGTAAGAATTAACATTTTAAAACTGTTGTAAAATTGTTTTTATAAGCTTGATAACATTTAAGTATGCCTACAAAATTTGCAAATAATTTGGTAACAAATTTAGATACATAAATTACTTTTTAATCAAAAATATTATTAATTATATTTTTATACAGTCATGATATTATAATAATTCATTATTTTCAAAAGCATTGTTAAACTGATATTGTGTTTTATTTATTTACTACCTTTATTTATAACTTGTTAAGCATTGATTATCCTCACCTACTATATAAATAGTATTTATATTCTAGCGGTTGCCAAGAAATTATAGGTAGGTACAATGTAAAATCGATACACCTCAAGGTTCAATAGTTTTTAGTATATCAAAATGCTGTGAACGCTTTAAATACCTTGTCATTTACAGGGTGTCTCGTGGGGATTTACCATTGCGATATCTCCTAAAATAATATAGATATCATAATTCTGTTTTTTAATAAGATTCACAGGGACAAGAACTATTAATATTTCATATTTTAATTTATTTTTATGTTTTGGTAAAATACTTGAAAAATATATTTTTTTATTTAATTATTTAAAAAAAATTGAAGATAACCAATTTGTAAAGTTAATTTTTCTGAAAATATTGACGTTTCAATGTTTTAATTTCATTACTTTCCTGATTTTTAATATTTTTTTTTAGTTTCAAGAAACCGGCCGTTTATTTATTGGCTGTACTCGTACGCGGGCCACATGTTTGATACAATGATTACCACCTATCGTATTAAATAATTTGGTTTTTTTTTTGAAACTAGATAAAATATTAAAAATCAGGAGATTAATGAAATTAAAATGGTGAAACGTAAATATTTTCAGAAAAATTAACTCTACAAAATGGCTATCTTTAATTTTTTTGAAAATAATAAAATAAATTATATATATATATATTATACACAGAATATTAAGTTTTAACTATTTTAACATGATATAGGTAAGTAATATTAATGGTGTTGATACAATAAGAAGGTAATAATTATTATTATTTACATAAATATATGTGATAGTACAAAAATAAATAATACTTATAAAATAATAAATAAGTATGACCGAGTTGGTGAAATAGAAGATTATGGTTTGATGTTTTATCTGAGTAAACGAATAGTTAAATAAGAAGGTCGCAAGGACGAATATATATATAATACTTAAATACATTAACTTAAATGTTTACTTTAATGAATATTATAACTTAAGAAAAAGTAAAATTATATCTATTGTTAAATGCTTTATTTGTTAATAAAGTTAATTATTTAAATATCAAGTCTGCGATTGAATGGGTTAATATATAAATAAATATAACTAGTATATTAGCAATTATTTACATTTAAAGTAATTACCTAAAATTCTTAACAGATTTTATAAAATAAAAAGCATTCGTATGTAAGTAGTAAATTAGTAAGTTAAAGCACTCAGGAAACCTATATATACCTATTATGTACCTATATATATAGGTACATAATATTATAAAATATAAAAATATAAAAAAAATATAATATCTAAAAACGATATCATTATTTTCATTATTATTGACCGTTATTACTTAATATTTGGTTATAAGTTTATTATTTATTTATTATATATGCATATTCAATCGATAATTTAAGCTATAGTCCTATAGATCGACGATATATTGGTTATGTCTATCATCTAAAATAAATGTAAACATTGTGTAAAATTTATCAAAATATCTAATAACCTAATCTGAATAACAACTCAACATAATATGATATACTCATACGTACGACGCATGTGGTAAATAACTATAGTAATAGTATATAAGATAGATACACGCACCAGCGCACCGCTACATATATACTATAAGTATACCTATAGGTAACATACATAATACAATAACTAATATACGGTTGGTATGCTATAAATTGTACGTAAGGAACATAATGTGTAGTTTTTTAGGTGTGCTCTTTTCAGTCAGAATATAATAATGTGTGACCGTAAATCCTTGAATATTAGAATGGGTCAAATAATGTTAATGTACAAATATAGGTAAAGGGCGCGTGCAATACAATACGTGAAATATATTATGTTTAAAAAAAAAGGCGAGAAGTAATCAACGCCACCGTGTAATGGGTATTTATGGGAGTGGGTGAGCTATTATAAAATGATGGTTAGGTAGCGAGACAACGAAGAAAAAGACGCAAATTCCTATAAGGTAAAAACCTTGCCAATGCCGTATTGTAAGAAACAAAAATTCGCAGTCGCCCAAATAACCGGTAATAAATATAAAGTAGGTAACGTTTACAAGCTATACGACATCAATGTAAGTGACCTTTATGTCCGTTTAAAACAATATAATAAATAACAAATTAAAAATATTTATTTATTGTTGAGTAACTCTCATAATCGATTCCAATATTATTATACTTGTATATTTTAAAAATCACCAGATTTTGATAATAAATTGTTGTGTTTGCGCACCACGAACGATCACCGGTAGGTAGTTTGGTAGATAGTAAGTACCAGTTCAATTCGCGTTACCACCGCTAAAAAAGTAGTCGTGCCCAATCTTTATTTGACGAATTTTAGATACGAAACATTTTAGTGAATAATAATAAAAATACAGTCAACAACAATAATAAACACGTTTGTTGTACATGCAATTAAGTTATTGTCTCATTAACTTATTATTGTCCTTTTATAAAAATAATTTATCAGATTAAGTTGAGATAATATAATTATTAAATTAATTAATTTGTTTCTATGTTACAGTAAAAATATTTAACTAAATAAATAGGTATTTAGTTATTCAATTATTTAGAATGTTAGAATTATCAGGCTGACTTATTTAATAAAACTATCGTCATCTATACATAGTAGGGTCGCAGTAGTGAGTTTTAAAGACAACGGTTAAAGATAACCATAAGTGTCCATAATAAGAACTATCCACAGGCTAATGAAGGTATAGACTAAATAATAGAAAATTATAGCAATTGTTTGTATTGTCATAATAAGCATCATAATTACACACAAAACGAATATCCACGCCACGTGAAAAAAAATTGAAAGACTACTTTTTTAAAATTCTATAGAATTCACACATTTTTCGTATAGCGTTTCGATCATCGACGTAACTAGGGGGGAGGAGGGCTTGGTCCCCTGTATTTGTATTTAACCCCAGTGTAAGGTTTTACTTTTTAGCCTCATTTAGCCTTCAAATTATTTTTAACTTTGGTTTTCTAGGATTCTAGCCCTTGTAATTATTGAATCCTAGTTACGCCCATATAGTTTCGATACCTGAGAGGAAGGCATACACTAATATTCAACTTTCCCTCCTAATTTCCCTATTGAAAATATATCATAAAAAGTGAATATTATTTTTATTCAAATTATTATACCCCGTGAACATCGCGCCGTTAGGAATTTTGTTAGGGGGGGGGGGGTTAACCGTGCATAGTATACGCTGATTTCTAAATAATGCTTAAATTATTTAAGTTAAATACATAGGAATATTTTTTTGACGAATAGAGGATACAAAATTTATTGAAAATGCAATTGAGAATTTTGGAAAAAACCTAGGCGTCTAAAAAAATAGGTATTTATTTTCTTTTAATGTAAAATAAAATATTTTCAATACCACTGAATGTTTTTAAAATGTTTTTCTTGTTTTTGAAAAGTCAAGGTGCACCACCTTGCACTCCATTCGCGGCTCCTATGCTCGTAAATAAATGTTATAAATCGTTTAGGATCTATAAAGTGGGAGATTAATAAGGGTTAATTTTGTTGAACATAAAACCTTATGTATTGATGAGATGAATTAAATTAATATTATTTTTAGTTACTTGACAAATATACAGCACTGTTAAATATGACATATTTTACCCGTCCTTATCGAAGGCGCTAAAGCAAGCGTCCATAATGGGCCGTGCACTTGGCGTTTTGTGTCGATCGGTCAGCAGCGGGTTCTAGTTGGCGAGTAATGTGCGTTCGCCGCGGTACTGCAAATTTTCCACTCGTTGTCGTCGCGTGGTCCGCGTGACCGCGTCTAACGTCTATATTTACCACAATTGTGTTGCGGTGTGTACACCGACGACAGCGGTCGAAAAGACTCGATGTTGACGAGAGCACCCGAAACGATGCGCCACGTACTCTGTATAAATCGCTTGTATATGTACGTTACGTATGCGTGTGTGTGTGTGTGTGATTTCGTAGATATCTGAAAAACCTAAAAAGGAAAAAAAGTTATGAACCAAATCGATAAAACATTTATAACAATATTTCGTACGTGCACGCAAACCTGTAACTGGTACTGACGACGACGACGGCTAGACGCGCGCGTGCAAATGTGTCACATGGTAACGCGGACGTTTCGTTTTAAAACTTGGCGGTAGCGGCGTAGCGCGTCAACGATTCGACAGCTGTGGGGATGGAGAGGGGAAGAGTAAGAACGACGACGTCGGAGTACTGGCAGTGTTCGCGTGAAAAGACTAAAAGTAAAACAAATTTTACCAATCTATATGTACATTTATGTAATATAAACATTATACAGGTACCGCCGAAATTTAAATATATCTATATATATTATCGCGTTCGCGCGCATTCTACCCCCACCCCACCGTTACCATATCACTTCCGTCAATTTTCATTAATGGGACGCCTTTTCTTTTATTTTTTTTCTCACGTGACTGATTTTTTTTTTATTACTTTTTATTTAAGTTACCTACATTCATAATAATGTTATGTTTTCCACACAAATTGAATGTGTATGTACATACACTGTATTACACCATCATTATCGCGATAGAGCGCCTTTATGTAACCCAAAGATTTTTTTCAAAAACTTGTCATGGCCCGTGGATTAGATTACAGATCTAAAAGAATTTTTAAATAATTATACTATTATTGATTTAATATTTATCAATGACTACAGTACTATATACTATGATAAGCATAGTATAACAACTGCAGATTACATCATTATTCATATTGAAATGTAAAATCAAGGGAAAATAAATAACATATATTATAATTTTTATACACATTTCATGTCAACGTCATCGTTATTTAAATTATTTATGCAATTTAACTTAAATCAATGTATAATAATCGGACAATCTATAAATTATTAAATATAAATGTATTTGTTCATATATTAAATTTTGTACGTTTTAGACTTTATTATCATCATTCATAATTAATTTCTATAAAGTAGACTTAATTATACAATCATTTGAAAAGTAAAATTATAGCGAGTAGTGAATATACATTCATATAATATGTTAGATTGATATACTTAATAATTGCTCTAAGAAATAATAATAATTACCATTTACCATGCAATCATAATTCGAAAAAAAAATGTTTTAACATATTATCTATTTGGTTTGTGCAATATATAAAACCGTTTATACGTTGGACAATATAACTATATTTTAAAATAATGGTATTAATATTCCAAGTAACTATTTTAAATTTTATTTAGAATTGATATTTTCTGGTTTCGACATGTTTTATTTATTCACAGACTACTGTTTAATTTTAGTTAGTCACTATTTTTGACAACGTATATTTATCTGTTATTATTACTCACATATAATATGTATATTAAACAGTTCAATATTTATCTGTATTATTACTCCTCATTATCACAACTAATTAATAAGATTATAGTTTATAAGGAAAATGTTTCGCTTACATATTATGAGTTTTTGACCATTAACAATGACCGATACACAAATTATTAATGTGAGATCAAATGTAATTCAGATTTCATATATAAGGTCTGCGTCTTGAATTACATATTGTTCTTTTTATTTAGAATAATGACTCATATCAATTAGTATGCTGGTACATAATATGACAAAAAAATTAATATTGAAAAAAAATTAAAAATTATTTTAAATAATAATGACGACTATGATTCAGGAACATAGAAGTTATTGAAATGTCTACTTGCTTTTATGGTAAGATACTTACAGCTGATATTATATAAAATTATTGACGCTTTACATTTTCTGTATAATGTATTACTGTATTCGTATTTCATATAAATATAGATTATTAGGTTAGTATATTTGTTTAATGTTTTTGTTTTGAAAAATTATTTATAGTCTTTTTTTGTGTATATAAAATTACTAAATATTATTGTCATTATTTATTTATTTTCAGGCACAAAGAAATGAGTTTTCCTATTGTGTAGACCTATACACAATTAAGGAACAGATTTAAAATTCAAACATAAATTACACCCAAACTATTTTTTTTTTGAAATTGCACCCGAATTTTTATCTATATCAAAAAGGTATAGTATAAACTGCATCTTTTAATGCTACGGTAGGTATACATCATTCTTAAGCCCAGAAAGTGTGCCTGAATATTTTGTAAATTATTGAATAAAATCAAAGCTTGACGAACATAGAGTGACATGATTTGTGGATTATTTAGAAGATGTTGTATATTATATAAGCGAAGAAGCTCAATATCCACCTGAAATATAAGCTCAAACGTCAGCAGAGCCAACTTTAACCACTAATGCATGCGATACGCTAGTCGTTTTAATTCTCACTTTTATACAACTCATCCAAATATTTTTTTGTTTACAGAAAATTTAAAAGAAATTCAAATATAAACATATATTAAATTATATAGATAGTATAAACTATAAATAAACCCTTTAAATATCAAAATTCTAAAACCCAAAAAAAGTTAACAAGTTAAATTCTAATAAATATAATAATGGCGAAATAATAATAATAAATAATAATTGATGAATATGTATCAACAGTGTGTTATTATTTTTTCTTATATTGTATTTTTTTTAAATTATATATTTTTTAAATTTTAAATTTTATTCTTTTATTATTCATTTTATATGGCTGTAAAGAATTAATAAAAATATATAAGAAAGTATAAATTAGAGTTTTTATAGATTTATAATTTTGTTTGATTTTGTAAAAATATAGCTATTCATTTTTAAAATTTTACCCAGGCGCAATTTTTATATTACTTTTTTACACTTATATTGATAAGAACTCAGGCGCAGTTTACAATCGCTAGATTTCGAATAATAAAATGTCAAAGTTCAAAAAGTTTCCCTTCACCTTCAAGGATTTTTATACTTTTTGACGCGATGTTCATAATATAAGGTATAAAAAGTGTTAGTATTCTACAGAATTGCGTGTTCGAAGTTTGTAAAATATCACGAACTCATTACCCAGTTTATTGTAGATGGAAAAACTTTGATATTTTATACTATCAAATTATTGACGCAACTGTAATTGTTTTAGTTATAGTAAAAAACAACAATTATACCAATAAATATTATAAAAACCAGAGAAATCGATTTGCTGTATATTAGGTTTTAAGAACACGTCGTCACCGATTAGATCACTTTATATGACTTAATGATAAATCACTTAACTCTTATTGTTTTAATGTAATTCAAAAATATTATTTTTGAAACTTTTAACGTATATATTTATACGTCATATAATGACATTATAACATTTTCAAATGCAATATTTTTACGCAATAATTAATGCAACCTACTTTAAATATACTTAGATAGTATAATAAATAATATATATATATACAACAATTTATAATTGAACTATAATTTAATACATTCATTAACAGCGACCCAATGGCGTATTTAGGGGGAGGGGGATATGGGGGATAGATCCCTCCTTGGGTTTTTTTTTACTGATATGTTTAATAATGTTATACGTATATTACAGAAACACAAAATAAAATTATTGAAAACGCTACACTTTATTATAATATTGAATATTAAGAGGCCGTTCTAGTAGCGAAATTCGACTGTAAAAACATGTTTTCGTATTTCCCATTTTTCTCGACTCTCGTTAGTCGTAGAAACATGATTTATACATCTAAATACTTGAGAAGTTCCTCTAAACAACCTAGATTTTCAAATTTTTTTCAAAAAGAAAATATTTGCATTTGAAATTTTCAAAATTTTTAAAAAATCATATAAAATATTTAAAAAAATGGCACGATCTTGTCTAGAAGAACTTTTCAAGTTTAGTGTATAAATCATGTTTCTATGACTAACTAGAACTGAGGAAAATGAGAAGTACGAGTACATGTTAGTAAGAAAAATCATAATTTTACAGTCCTTATGTAGTCCATACATGACTTACTGCTAAATAATATGTATAATATAAATTGAAAACAATTCGTATCGTAAATCGTAAAATCCCATCAATCGTCATTATTGTCAATAACGATCCGGCTATTTACATGATTTTAATAATAAGCATTTGGTTGCTATTTCAAAACATTGCAAGATGAGGGTATGTATATATAAATAGGTATTCTAAACAATAAATTCCAATAATTAAATGGAATGCATAATATAATAATATAATTTAACTTAAACACTAAAATACGAGTTATTAATTATTTTTATAATTTATTATAGCATTAGGCTATTTTTAACCCAACTCATTATAGTCAAACACTCGTGCTAGTGCCAGTGCTGAACTTCCTCCTACTACCTAGGCAAACTAGGCATCTGCTTAGCGGCTTATAGGTACTACATATTGACATATTGACATATTGTATTATTATGGTTTTCTCCATTTTATAAAAAATGAATTATAAATAATACATTTTCAAAATAAAAGAATATAGTTTTATATATTTATGTTAAGTACTTATTGATTATAGGTATATAAATTCTCAACATTTTTGAGAAACAGTGGTGATGGTAAGTGTACCCCCTTAGATCATATGATTTAAGCCCCCCCCCCATGGAGGAAATTATATGTTTGTCAACGTATATCCCCCCTCTTGACAAAACCCTAATTATGCCACTACATTGACCTATTCAATGACGAGATACATTCGACTTCTACAGTACAGCAGAGCGGTTACTTATTTTCCCATTTATTTTAAGATTAAAATTGTACAATCTATAAATATATGTTTTCAATAAGCATAAATGATGTTTATAAGGTAATTAATTAATATAGAATATATTACTTATAATTAATTGGTAATATAGAATAATAAATAAGCTACATTTTATAAAAATTCAGTACACGGGTCCTTCGCCCTAGTTATCCATTGATTCAATATCCTACAAAAAGCAGTGGTATAGACTATCAGGTCATGAGTAGGGAACAGATTTTATTGTAATAAAAAAGTCAATGTACGTACCAATTTTTCTTAAAATATGGAATAAAAGTTCCAAAATTTGTAAATATTGAATAAATGTATTGAAAATCACCAAAAAAATAAATATTTTATAATTATAAATATTAAATAAAAGTAATACAAATGACGCAGGTATACAAAGTTATAAACATTATTCCGGAACAAGGCAATAAGAAACAACATAGGTATTGTTATAGGTTTACAAATAAAAAATTAAGACAGTTTGGTTGGAGAATACTTTTGTATTGGCTAAAAGACCGTTCCACATCAATATATATGATAGGGACATTATTATTTACTATACCAGAAGGAATAAATTTAATTTCCAGAGATCCTTGTTGAATTTTTCTTATTAAAATATCTCTGTCAAAAATTACATATCTTGTTGTTTTAGACGAAGCAGATAATGTTAAACGTCGTCGAAAATCAATGGAAAAATCAAAAATTACGAAAATATGTACAAATTATGTACTTTTTTACCAAATATGTAAAAATATGTAAAATAAATTTGGGTTTATTTAAATTAGAATGATCTAAGTCGTACATAATTTTTATCAGATTTAAAATATCTCATACTAATAAAAATATGTGTTTACAATAAAATCCGTTCCCTAGTCATGAGTCATAATTACTAAGGAACAGATTTAAATGCAAATGCAACGAATGTTGTGACTTGTGAGAAAGCGACTAGTCGAAAATACTAAATAGTAACTGTTCAAGAGACAATAAAATCGTTTTATACAGCGAGAAGAGACTCGCGAGCCACCCAATATATTAATAAATATGGAAGAGCTGAAATGGAAAAAAAAGGTCATATTATTATTTAATTATGATATATATATATAATATGATTAAAGTAAATAAGATAAGATATAAAGGTATGCGAGTCGCAAAACTCTATGACGGGAGCCGCATCCGGCTCGCGAGACGAAGTTTGGCCACCCCTGCAATAAGGTATGTTACTAATTAGTAATAATTACCATATTATTAAATTTTAATTCTTAATTGTAATTTATTGCTTATCAATATAATTTGATAAGGGTTAATTATATACTTGAGATTTTGGCAATAACACCATTATTAAAGCAATTGTTATTTTTAAACACAGTTAAATCCCTTCTTGTTACTTTTTTAGAATACAAAACTATAACAGCCGTACATAGTGGTATAAATTTAGATCAATAGGTAATTCAGTTATTAAAATCTTAGATGCTGAATTGTATTTACTTGTACGTATTATACTTAATAATAAATTATATTATCTATATGATTACTACTTACTGTTACTTCACTACTACAGATAATCCATAAGAGTTAAATTACTTAAACTAAATGTATTTTTTTTTATAATTTATACAATCATTGAACTATACATAATAGCTAATGAATAGGGCAAAGGACTTATAGCTCTAAAAAAGCACTAAATATGCAAGCACTTAAGCACTTAAAACCCCATAATATACACTTAAAATATTTTTTTTTGCGATTCAATTAAAAAGTACTAATACAATTAATTACAAAAAATCAATGTTATAGTCTTATCGACGATCATCAAGCGCTTCTAGAAAAATCACGTGCAGCAGATAATCAAAAACCATATTATAAGACAAAAATTAAAAATAAATAAGTTTTATTCAAACATATTGACTGTATTGTTTGAAATAAAAAAAGTCTATGTAGAAAATATTGATTAAGTTGAATATGTCATTAAATGGCATATAAAAGTGTAAAATATGCCCTAAAAACAAAAAGGACTCAAAATATGCATTCATATGCAAAATTAAATTTCAAAACTAGCTTTGTGAAAGCATGAAATGTATTTGTTTCATACTATACTATTTTTATGACTATGCAAAACAAATATGCAAATTAAATATTAATGCAAAATAATGATAGATATTTAAACAGCGATTGAGCGATATTGGTACTTATATCTGATGGATATTATTTTTATACATGGCTTAACTTTACGTTCATATACATATGTAATTTATGTATATAACATTTACCTGGTAAATCCAAAACCCAATCCAGAGGCCATATTATAGCAATGCAGTATATATAGTCAAGATACCTAGGGTCAAGATGAAAAATTAAATAATTAATTACAAATAATGATTTAACAATAACTGCATTGTATGTTATATTTATTTAAGTTTTAAATATTTATATACTTATATGTTTAATTATATTATATGTATAATTTATAATATAGTATAGCCATTTCGGATATAATTTTTTTTTAATTTTTATAATATATACGAGTATACCACAATTGGTATTCAACCAAGAAGTCCGGCGAAAAATGTCAAAAATAAGTTTGATAAAAAACTCAATATTTATTTTCATAATTACTAGGTATCTACTATTATTTTTTTAAATCAACATAATATGCTCATATATTATAATTAATAATGTTTAACACTTATTTAATAAGTACCTTTATAGTTTTTATACATAATCAAACAAATATGGAATCATATAAAACAATTTTAAAATAATAATATTGATTTATATGAATTTATTTTTTATCAACCATGATCTGTTGTGTATTTTTATACAGGATAATTCAATAAACTTCAATAATACAATTACTTAAAAGTCAAAATATGATTTTTGAAAGTTTTAAATATACACAATAATTAATAATTAATAGTTATCAGTTATATTTTCAAATTATTGAGATTTTTTAAATTATTTAATTTTATGTACCAAGGATAATAAATCCATGATAATGGGTTCAGAATATATGGGAACTATATGGTGATTAAAACATTTCAGTAATTTATATTAATAATCTAACAACATAATATATAGTTTTTATTGTTTTTAAAAATGGTCCAACTATATTAAATAATAGCTAGATCTAATATTACATATATTTTATATTTTTGTAAAACTATTTTAAACATTTAGTAATAACATTTTAATAACCGAGAAACTATAACACTCGTTAATTTAAAAGTATAATTAAAAATTCCAAAAATTAAATTTTGAATAAATTTTTTATTCTGGGAAAAATAGGGATTAACATGTATGGTTAATCTACACTCTAAATATATTAACAATAAACATATTATAGGATAATATAGGACAGTATTTCTCAACCTTTGTATTATGGCGATATACTATTAAAAATTTTTAAACTTTGTTTAAATTTTGTTTCATTTAAGTAGTACAATTTAGTACTTTCCGCGACACGTTTTGACTTACCCGGCGACACACCGGTTGAGAAACATTGATCTAGGGTTAGGCCATAGCATTAAAGGGTAATCTAATTCACTATAAAATATACGGCATAGTTATGATAAAAAAATAAAAATTATAAATTTGTTCCCAGTAGAGGGGTACTTAATTGGGAAACGTACAGTAACTAGAAAGTCATAATTAGGGGTTTGAGAGAGGGGAATGTATATAATTATATAATCTAAAAAATAAAATAATATAATTAGGTTTAACCACAAAAACTTACTTAACTTAATAAAATCACTTGCAAACAATAATATTATTTCATCTTAAATTCGATCATTTGTGGACTTTTATTATGTTGAATTAATTTTTTTTCGTCGGACTTTTGTTTGGCAATTCATCTCAGTTATATCACATTATCACGATATAAGTGCAAATAATATATATAAAAAGTTAATATAGTTTATAAACGCAACAACGTAAATGAATAGATATATAATGACAATACGATATTATAATGGCATATACATAATTTTATATTTTTAAAAATATTTTAGTTGAAAAATATATGACGTTGTTATTCGGAAAAGGATATTACAAGTATAGATATTTTTTATAGTGATAATCCAGTTCAACTATATATTAGTACTATAATTCATTATATATTATTACGTTTTATTAAATTTGATTTTATATACATTACGTTAAAATCGCAATTCTTTATTGATTGTTGCATATACTGCAAGAACGTCAAGAAAGGTTAGTAAATCGATAAAGTTGTCTGCAAAATTTAAAATAAAGAAAATAATATTATGTCAATAAAAAAAAATTCGCGTTAACCTATCACGCTAGTGGTCTATACTGTTAACTTTTCAATGAGAATTTATCGTGTCAAACACAAATTTATTTTCTGCAACTGTTATTGATCATATTTCGTGCACTTAGAAAAGTTCTAGCATAAAATTGGTTCTTTGAAAATAAAAAATATAATATTATATACTTATGCGTTTTCTATTATCTAATTGTATTATAGTATATTTTATTAGCTTGTAAAGAATTTAAATAATTAAGTAATAAATGGCAAGCACAGTACTTTATATAGAGGTTAAACAATAAAATATCGTAATAAGCTACTATACAAATGTGGAGAGTGTTAAGATTTAATAATAATAAAAAATAAATTTTTTATCATACTTGGAAATTACTTATTTCAATAAATATGATTAAGAATGTTTTCTCAATTAAAGTAAACAAATAAAAAAAAAAACCAATAATATGCATATAATACAAATAATTATATATAATTTTTATAATTTAACAAGTTATTTTTCTAAAATGTATTGTTACTAGTGTTACTAATTACTACTATAGTGATTGTTACTTGTATAATAGACCTGTGCAGCTCTGTTTATAAATTATAATATACTATATAGTATAGGTATCATACATTAAACTATTTATATCATTAAATGCTTGGCAGTAGGCACGTAAATATAATGTTCCAGGTCACATTTCAAAAAATAAATACTATAATCTACAATCAAGAAAAACGTGTTATCTATAGGCATATATAGTTGTAACTATATTTTGCCTATTAAATTAAAGGACGAGTATACAAGTATTAGCTATTCATACTAACTCGATTTATAAAAGTTAGTTTTAGAAAACTTCGGACGAAATTGAATGTACTCATACTTAAGTTAGGTATACTTCTAATTTTAAGGCGATAAACAATAAACATTATAATCGTATTAATGAACAAATAAACAATTAAAAAAGCATAGATACTTACAGGTTAATGGTTAATTATATATAATTAATATAGTATCTAATAGGCAGTATTGACATAGTAATTTACAATATTATCAGTGGCGACCCAAAACACGAGCGAATCGGGTGGTCACTTAGTACGTCGGAAGCGTATTTGAAGGAGCTCAAAAAATTGTAAAAACGTATGACTTTTTTATATAATTAAAATTAAAAATTTTTTTTTAATAATAACAGTGTGCAATAATAATACATTCATTTACAATAATAAATTGTGTAAAACAATAAAAATGTTATATAAGCTATATTTTTAAGGACGCCTTTTAAAAATTTGCCGGGGTTGCCATAATATCTCGGGCTGACACTAAATATTATTATATATTTTATACTTTCTAACTAACTATATACAGTATAGTATGATTGTACTTATGGTATATATATAATTTTAAATGCATAATTATTTTATTGGAAATTAAATATACGTAAATACCTTCACTAAATTATACTAATCTAGTACTGAAAATGCAATATATCCATTCCTATACCTGTTTTATAAATATTACAATTATGAGTATTTTAATATTGTGATATTTTGCTTAACTTATAACACACTTTAAATGAAAGTATCAATAAAAGCATATGAAGTACTCTAGATAATATTATTACCGTTTAGTATGATAATTCACGAAGTTCCATTAACTACTGGATGGATTCTTTCAATCATTACCATTACCACCCCTAATATCGCTTATATAATTATATTGTGAAAAAATACATTTTATATAAATTGTATAGTAAATATTTAAAAATAAAAAGAATGTTATTTGATAATAGGTTAATTAAAGGCAACAACAGAAAATTGATTTTGTTGAATCATATGAATCTGAACCAAAAAAACGCATTTTCTATACCAATATAAAAACGACTATTTACCATTTGATAGACTTCATGAAGCCGCAAGCTATCTGTTCAGTGCTCCCGTATACAGCTTATACAATGATCCAATGACCAGTTGGTTTGTTGATATCCTGATCTACTGAAGAGCATAAACCTATAATAGTTATTAATATTATTACTTATTACCTACCTATCGGCTAAAACCTATGAGACTACGATAACTATTATGAAAATATAGAATTTCTTTAAAATGATCTACGCGTTTGACATATTATTAATTTTTATATCGTTATACATATTATCATTGATTTTATAATTTATTTTACGATACTTTATGGTTTAATTCTTTAAGGTTTTATCTGCAATTTCGAGGATACGCGAATTTTTTTTTAAAACAAATTAAGGTTTATAATATAAAATTTGTTCTATTAGGTATATATGAGTATAAACTTTATATTTAGTTATTCTTTATTATAATTTATTTACAATATTGAATATTTTGTACCTTCACAATCAGTTCAGTACATCATTCTTAATAAATAATAATACGCATACGCTTAACCACTTTCTAAAACACATTACATAAATTAATTAATATTACGTAAACAAAGTCCAAAATGGCCAAATACTCTCAATCTTATATAGTTATATTATTTATATAAACAAATGATAAATGATAATTTCAAAGTCCGTGAAGTTATCTAACGTATTGCACGTATTAATGATTCGCGATTTATTGATATTTACGAATATAACACAACATAACATAACATTACACACTATTCGAATATATTCGTGATATTCATGAATAATAAACATCATCCCCCAACACTAATTTTACAGTTTTAATGGTAGCCTTTTTAAAATCTAAATAAATATACACCTATCAATTTGTTTTTAAATAAATTAGGAATGATGTTTCAAAAATCATCTATTTCGTATTTTTGACAAATCAATATAGACTATTAATGTTGTAATATGTGAGACACTACGGGGATCAATTTTATTTCTACAATCTAATAAGAAATTAGATAGAAATTAGAAATTTTTACGGGAATATTGTTCAATAGACCGTTTTGTCTAATTACCGTTTTTTCGTGAAACAACCGGTAGATAAGATTTTAAAATTTTCTATTTTGATTCTCGTTTAGTCAATTAATTGATAACGAGATTAACTTTTTTCACTTATATTTCATATATTATTTAATATACAGTATTATAGTCATACTTGCAGTATATATAATATATACTAACAGCAACAAACAGGTTAACTACTGGTATGGTTATTTAAAGAACAGTTAATGTAAAAAGCTAAGAATAAGGTAAATTTTAATCTATTATCAATTTTCTTTTTTTAATGGAAAATTAACTGAAATGCATTCGGTTTAGCTTATTTGGCGTAGGTCTTGCAAAATAAGTTACTCAAACATTTCCACGAATTCTTAAAGAATAGCAAACGAACACAAATTCACATTAATAGGTAGAAAATAAATAAATAAAACTACTATACCTATTAATATTTATAAGTCAGTAGTCACTGCAACAAAAGTAATTAATATATATTAAGCTCAATATCTAGGGGTAGTATCATAAGGATGATAGCATATGTCTAGTGGAATCAGTGAAACAAGATTTCTACTAGGAGACTATAAAGTATTAAGTTGATTTGGAAAAATATCTATTTAAATACACGAAACGAGACGACATTGAAGGTAAACAAAATCATCTGTAAAATGTGAATTAGGAGAAAATATTTTATGCCAATATCGTGTAGGCGATGATGCGGATGATGTGTATCAGCATGATCTAAATTATTAGTAATGTGTAATACTGTGTAATGAGTACCGTAGAAATGCCATACTTGGGACAAATGGGTATCTTGGGGTACAAATGTCGTTTTTATTTGTTATTGTCGCTACATCGGTCGTGATCACTTTGTAATCATATTTGATAAGAATTTACAAACTAAACAACATTTGACACTAAAATCAATCAGGGAAATGATCAAAACTTTAAATTAAGTTTTTGAAAAAAGGCACGAATCACTTTAATATTTTGAAGCCTTATTTTAATCGTACTTTACTTGAATAAGTTGTAATTTGTTGTAAAAACTGTGTATAACATTTTTTTCTCTTTCTATGTAGTATTAATCTGTATAAGAAACATCGTAATCACATTAAATCCTCTTGAGTTATAAGCGATTTTATTATTTATGGGTAACTTGGGGAGGGGCATGCAATGTGCAAAGCAAATTTAAAAATTGAAATAATTAATTTTGTTAAGTACCTACTATAATTGTAAGTTTAAAAATTTGTAATTGTGAAAAGGATTGACAATTATTTTTATTATTTTGTTGTGTAAGTTCAAGTTGAATATATAAAAAAAAAAATTTTAAAGATTGCATTTTTACTTGTATCAATATTTAATTACTACAAATGGATAATTTTAATGACCTTTCATAATATTATGTAAAATGTTGTAAGGAACACATTTTTTAAAATTATTTGCCCCAAGAAAGCCTCGTGAGGCTTAAAATAAATTTTTCTACAAAATTAAATAGTTACCCCAAGATTCGCTCTTTTACTAGTAACTTGGGGCAGCCACAAAAAATAATATATAAAATCAAGAATTAATTATACAAGTTTAAATTAAAGTACATATTAAAGTAGAGATTAAAAGAAAACTTTTGATATGAATATTGAACCTATACGAGGATTATTTATTGAGAAATAGAACGTCAAATTCAAAAATTGCTCCAAGTTAGATTACGGTTAAAATTTAAGTTAGGGTACTGGAGTACTAAGTCCTTACTAAAATACAGCTCAATACTAATCCTAATCACTAAGTAATACAGTTTTTTAATACAACGAACAAGATATACTCACGGGAAGTATGGGTTACAACGAACTATGATGCGATAAGTGCGTCGAAGCACTTTCGGAAATTCAATCGACATGGTACCTATACGCGGGAAACGTTGGTCGCATATCTGTTATTTAAATTTTAAAATTCTAATATTTTTCTTGTTTATTTCACTATATTTTATATCTGTTTTTAATTTTTGTTTCTTTCGATATAAAAATCTTTAATCGTTAAAAACTCAAATAATATTATATTATACAATTTACGAAAAACAAATAATACTACTAAAGTACAAATGTATGAATCATGATAAGGGAAATATAACTAAGATACATCTTAATCCGTGCTTTTCTTAGATAAAAATGTTCACATGGCGATAGCACAGATTAAATCTGATAGTTGGATGTTAATCAGTCGACAAGGTAACTGATGACTCAACCACGGTAACAAGATTTTAAATGATAACTAAAATTCAAATACTTTGATATCAAATTTAAAATTATCAATAGAATTTTGCTACGATAAAGATAAAATAGACATTAAACAAGTATATTAAATTACTATAAAATAGTATCCAATAATATTACTCTAATACTGTATAATAATAGTCTATTATATCTATTAATTATTTTATTTTATGGCTTAACACTGGTAAGTTCTCAAAATCTCAATTTGATTCTGTGTATGTGTGTCATGTCACGCTGTCTGCTTGTTAATGTAATTTTATCTTTTTTTGTGTTAGCATTGACTGTCATGAATAAAAAAGGCTAACTTAGGTCATAATTAAACATAGTAGTAATAAACATTATAAACAACTAATATGCCTGCACCAGTACGTTTTATATTTTGTCCAAATTGAGAATATACTAATTACCAGTGTACTTAGCTAAGATTAGTTTATAATTCCATTTCTCAAATTCATTAAATTACATATTATTATTGTGGGGCCTGCATGTGGAAAATTTCTGAGCTGCAAAAAAAAAAATGTTTTAATTATTGGTTTATTAAAATTTAATGCATCAAGAATGGTTTTCTAAATCATATTTAAATATTAAAAGGCCATTTTTTTTTTTTTTAGTTCACTATTGATATATTATGTTTGATGATTGTTTATGCAAACTGGCATTTGTGGGCCACCAGATAAACAATCCCATGGATATTATTTTAAAATAAGTTCCAATTTTTATTGACCTAAAGGTAAAATATTTATTGTCTACAACAATACTTTAAATTATAATATTTTATTTTTTTATAGCAACAAGTATTTCACTTCTTTTTAAGATTTACCTTAGGTCTTTATTAAAAAGGTACTTCAAGATAGAAATATTTTAATGTTTTGGTACTTTAACTAGTTATTAAGTTTAAACTCTGCCTAAAATCTATTATTTTGAATGAACCATATGCTATATTGTAACCATTTATTGTTTTTTGTAGACAACACTTTAGAAATTTCAGTATACTAAACACCATCACTAAGAAAAATATAATCCCAAATAACAAAATTTATTACATAGAAGTAGAATAAAGTTATTTATAATGAATTGTTTTTGATGTTAAACTCAGTTTGAGGCATGAAAAATATTTAATTTAACTCTATTAACACTATATGTGGACTATAAAATACATTAGTCATTTATGATAGAAGATTCATTGACAGATTTATTCACCTTATTTTATTTTTATATTGACAGGCGGTTAACGTTTAGCTTATTACCTACAAACAGATGACAATGTAGGTGTTTACCAAGGTTCATAGATCATAATCTATAAACTTTGGGTGTTTACTGTGTTAATGTATTATCAGCTATTCTGTTAGTGATTAATTAATTAATTTTTATAAGTATTATAAATAAACAAATGGTTAAATTATCAAACAACTTTCAAAGTTCAAATAAAATAAAGTTGATAATTTATATAAAATAATTTGCCTAAAAGTTGACAGGTAGCATTTGACCAAGATTCATTAGGATTAGAATTAAAAGAAAAATATTAAAAAAAAAATAATAATACAAAAACATTAATAGCAAAAATATTTTATATAATATAAATGATTTATTTATTTTTTCATAATTTATTACATACAATAATAATAATAATAATAATAATAATATTATGTAATTTATATATATATATATATGTATATATATTTCTTCATAATTAAATTTATTAGGTATGTTCCTAAACTTATATTAAAATATATTAATAACCAATAAACAATAAACATACCTGTAATTCAGACACTAAAATAACATAATTCCATTTAGGGATGTAATAACATAATTCTAAAATAAAGGTTTGAGTACAATGAGATTTTTAAAATAAAAATAAAATATAAATGACAGTAATGATTATTAAAAATATTAATAATTGCTAAAAAAAGTATCTATTTTAAGGTATTGTTGAAATAAACAAATTATTTGAAAATTGTATAGAATTCATTGACGAAATAAAAATAACATTTAGAGGCATAATCGGTGGAGATGTTGACTAATTCTAACTTAAGTATTTCTGATTTTACCTGGCACATAACTTTTGTCAATTACTGGTTCTTGTAGGAATATGTGTAAACATCTTTCATTTTGTGCCAATGGATGACCTGCAATTCTGAAGCACAAAAAAAAAAATAGACAATTAATAACAAATAACATTATTATACCAGATAATGAATATATATAGTTGTATACTATACAGTTTAATTGTTAAATATCATTTATAAAGTTTTTTTTTTAATAATACATTTTAATTAAAACTAGTAGTACTAGTAGTACTACTTCTGAGTCATAATAATTAATAATACATAGTTTAGAATATTTATGTGACAAATATTAAATTTAGTAGGTTAATATATACTTGTTTATAAAAACTTCAAGGCCTTTTCGTCGTTCTTCAATAAATTCTTCTTCAAATATACCATCATCATTTCGGAATGGCATTTGTCTTTTCCATGCCTTACCAGGTAAAGGAGGAACAACAATCTGAAAAATATTGCAATATGCTCGATTAGTTCATACGCCATACATGTTCTCAAATCTTAAATTGTCATCAATTGGATCCAAACAAATTAAGATGTCTATTTAAAATCTGTACAAAATAAATAATTTAATTAATTTTGTTTGTTAAAACAATTTAAGACAGTTTAGAGCATTTTTTTTTCCATTTTTCTTCTGTAAATATATTTAATAGATTTAGTATTTTTAAAAGACTATAACTTACTAACTTATTTTATTTCATATACATTAATACATTTTAAATATGTATTTTGTTTGTTTGGATCCAAAATAAAATTTTGATAAGGATTTCTAATGTATGTGATGTTACACTAATTGTCCGTATTTAACTATAAGAAACCTAATTTAAAGCAATTTAACACAAAATCATCATTTCAGATGAGCTCGGTACCAGGATAAATTAAATTACTGAGTCATTATGAATGATTTTTAAATTTGTATTGCATTCAAAGAAAAATAATAATAATACGTAGTTATAATTTAAATTTATTATTTTAAAAGAACAGATATATACTTTAAAATAATTTTATATACTGTTTAAAATTCAACCAAAATAGAGTTATGTAAATGCTCAAATTAATTCCCGCTCAATCTTTAAAATATAATTTAATAATGCACTGGATTGTCAGTGTTACCATAATGTTGATAGATAAAAATTTAAATATTATTTTATTTTTTTTATGATTACAACCAAGCCGATCGATGATAACAAAAAAAGTCAGTACACATATTTAGTTTTTACTCAAACAAGAACAACTAGCTCACTAACTAAACTCTGTATTCATTATTCTGTATATTTTGTTTAGTTGAATTTACGTCAGTTATTTAATTTAATATTAAGTATTTAAGTTATATAAATATTTTAAAGTAAAAATTAATGTAATGTAGTGAACAAGTGACTCACTTTTTTAAAATTAAAACAAAAGACGTACTAAAAAAATGACAACTATAGATTTTACAGCTGTACCAAACACATCGGCAAATGAGATTCAAGAAAACGTTACAACACATAATATTCTTGTTTTAACAATAATAACTCATTATATCAAAGAATATGCAAAGATATATCAAAAACCTATTGACGAGTCATTAGATACTGTGCAAACCTCTAAGTTCCATCGTACATTTAGTATGCTTGCTTTGCATTTAATTCAATGTCCAGATCTTACATTTGGTGAATTAATCAATTTAATATCATGTGGAAAATACCAACTACCTCACACCTTTATTCAATCGTTTTATACGGAAGTATACCAAATGACAAATACTAATCTAAACGTTATAGCAGAAATGTTTAAAAATTTAGATGGTACTTCATTAGATAATGGATTACCAAAAGTACATCAAATAAAAATTATTAATGGCAGTAGTCCTGTTGGCATATTTTTACGACGTATAATGGTATTTTTCAATAAAATGCAGTTTTTACAAACTGAAGCTGTTATAAAAGAAGTGAAAACTCATTGCAGTATAGAACTGAAAAAAATTGCGGTAAGAATATAAAAAACTAGATTTTGTTTAATAATATTCATAAATAAAATTATTTTTCAGGGACTCAAACCTAAGAAAATAGTAATAACTGAAAAAGAAGACCTTAGTCCAGAAGGTATAGAAATGGTAAAAATAACTAAGACAATCAATGAAATTATTGAAATGATTAACATAAATTATCAGGGAAATCCTAATCAAAACAGTAAGTATTATAAAGTACGTTCTTGGTCTCCGCGACAAGTAGAATTATTTATTGCACAACAAGTTAAACTACTGAAAATCAATGAATCTGTTGCTCTTGATCCTCCAACTTTACAACAAAAACTAAAAGAAATTCTACGAGCTAATCCAGACCATTTTGACGTACATTATTTAAACTATTTAAATTGTTTAAGAGTGAAAGAATACTGTGGAGCAGTAAATAGTGTACAACACTATTTCAGTCGTCAAACTTTTAGAGTTATAAATGTAGATGAAAAAAGTAGAGGTTATCGATACACATCTCTTAACATGGCCATATTGAATGCATTTTTTAATCATAATGAAGAAGCTATAAGTTATTTAAAAGAAAGTATAGCAGTAGCCCATCAAGTAAATGATCATGTTTGTTTACAGCATGCACTCATGTGGATGTATACATTGAGTAAAAAGAACAAATCAACCATGTTGAAATGTTCTGTTACTAGAAGCAAAGAATTAGAATTACACCAGATCACTTCATTTAGTTTACAATCTATGGCTCAATATTTGGTTGAAAATGCTGAAACTCCAGCAATAGTTTTTGAAGTATTAAAGAAAAGTGAAATATATAATTATTTCAATGGTTTGACTGATCTTCGTATGACAAATAACGTACAAAAAGCGGCAATTTGGAATACTTATGGTTATCAACGTATATCAACAATATATTCTTTATTAGTTTTGGAACATGATCAATGTAACAAAGAGGTTTATAATATAGAGAGCAAATGCATAGCTATGTGTAATATTATTAATGATTTGATAGCTCACGGAGATTATTATCTAGCTCCTATATTAATTAATGAAGTTTCTCATATTTTTCCATACACACATTGTAAATTCTGGATAATGGCCGAACAATATTTAAATTTCACATTAGCTATGAATAGAGAAGAATGGCCAAAAGCAGAATTAGCAGCTAAACAAATGGCCACTGTAAATGTAACAGAAAGTGCATTGCGATTAGGAGAGATGTATTTAAAAAAAGAAGACTTTGTTGGTGCTACAAATATGGTAAAAGAATTAATGGAAAATAATGAGGAAAATACAGTCTTAACTAGATTGCGGGCATACTTAATTGTTGCCAAAGCAAATGAAAGTGCAGCACTAAATTTACTCATGGATGCAAAATTGATAGCTATTGAATATCATTTGATGTACATGACTGCAATTATAAATGTTGAGATAGCAATTGTATTGATGAAATATGATTTTCCTCATAAAGCATTAAGATTATTACAAGAGACAAAACAACATATTTACTGTGGCATAAATGTTTATGATAAAGCATACACAGATTTACAAATCATTAAAGCAAAGATGATGGTTAATATTGTTGATGAGTTTGACCATAGTCGAGAGTTTTTAAACAAAATTTATAGTAAATTAAATAAAATTGCAGAGAAATTTAAATCAATAGAAGCTATAACAGAGTTAAAAGAAATAACATATTTACAAGCATTAATAGCAGATGAATTGGATATGAAACAAAACCGAAATAAGCATGCAATGGAATTCAGACATTTGGAAGAGTACAAAGTTCAACAATAATGAACGATACAATACAAAATAATTAAACATACTTGTATACTATTTTTATGCTAAATAATGATATTGTATTGCATTTGTACTAATATAATCATTTGTAAGTTGTAACTAGGAAATGCGCACTTTGTTTTTTCAAATTGAAACTAAATAAAATTCTTTTATTTATATATTAATTATTTTTGTATACAATTATACAACTAAACCACAGTTTTTAAAACTTTGGAGATTACTATTTAAAAGTAAAATATTTTGGAGGTAAGTTTTTACAACAAATTTACAATAATTAGGAAAAATACTTATGCATGTTTCAGAAGTATTAGCATTAAAAGATTATATGATTATCACTAAAATGTAGTACATAATTTACTACAGGAAATATTAAATAGTTAGATAATCAATACATTATTGTTGATAAAATGTATTTTTTTAAATAATTAATTATTAATATTTAATATTCATTATTGATAAATCATGCTAGTAAAAATGTTATGAGATTAAATGCAATATTCATAATTATGATTTTACACTAAATAGATCAGTGTATAAATATTTTTAATAAATAAAATATGAAAAACAAATAGGAAAATATGAATTTTGATTTTTTTTTCATATAATTATTAAATAAAGTGTTACTAGTTTAATATAATTTAAGTATTTTAAAGAAGTCACCCAAAATTAAAAATTTAATATTCTATTTAGAATCTGAATATGTTATTTATTTAAATCAGTTGCAAACTTACACTATAGTCCAGTGGTTCTTAACTGGTGTTCCATAGAAAATGGTTTCACCAAAATTTTAAAATCAGTGAAAAAAATCTATTAAATAATTAACATTTTTAGTTTCATTGTCTGGACATTTTGACTTTTGTCAACTTCTTAAACATAATAGTATAAAATGTGTATAACTGTACAGAATAATTTTAAGTTTTGTTGGTTTATTTTTATGTACAAAAATGTTATCGTTAATCTTTGACAATACTTGGTGTATTAAAATTGCAAATTTAGCTGATATCTTAAATTATTTAAATAGTGTAAATGCTGGTTTGCAACGTAGAAAAAAAAATAGTTTAGGAGAACATGTATAATTCAAAAAAATATTGTTGACCATGTTTTCTTTGGTTCAATTTAACAATGGAATAATTGCTATTGTAACACAATATTTAGTATTATTAGAAGAAAAGTCACAAAATACTTTTCTGCATTGAATATCTAAAAATATGATTGGATATAAAATCCATTCTCTACCATCAAGTTATAAGACATAATAAGCAATTTATAAAATAAAATGAAAATACACAACAATGATTACATGAGGAGGGATAAAACTATATTTATTTTTACAAATTATTTATAAATGGTTAATTAACCGTTAATCCTGTGAAGTGAATTAGATCCAAGTTCAGCAATTATTAAGTCAATATTTATCAAGTATGGCACCAAGATATTTTACTTTTGAGGATATTGGGATTGGTATTCTTTGAAAATGTAGCAGAGGGATGCATCAAGTTATGAATTTATGTTAGTAGAGAGGAAGAATTCATTATGCTATCAACTGATTGCTCTTAAAATAACATTTTTAAAATCATACTTGTGTTAGTTTGGATTTTCAACATTGATAAATATTAAAACTAAGAAATGAAAAAGTCTTAACAAACATAGAAGAGAAAACGAGAGTAGCAATTTCCTACATACAATCGGATATTGAAAGTACTTGTAAAAGTCATTAAACTCAAATTTCTCATTAAATATACAAAGTATTATATTTAAAATTGTGAATTTTTTTAAATTGTATTTATCAATCTTATTATTTTTTAGTGACTAATATGTATGTAAACTGTTTTGTGCTATATTGTTTAATATATCATAAAATTTAAAAACATCTATAACTATTGTTTTATTTTATAGTTATGTTTTGTAATAATTTTATAAAATGTTAAGTGTTTCGTTATTTGAAAAATGTTAAGAACCACTACTCTAGTCACTAGCAGCATCTCTTAAATTGTTAGTGCGTCCCTAAAGATATTCAATGATAATATTTAAAATTTTTTTCATTAATCATAAAATTGGAATTGAATGTTTGTATTTAATAAAACTAGTGAATATTAGAGATATATTGCTAAAAAAAATAAATAACAAAACTATAAGCTTAGATGAATAATTTTATTTTTAATTCAAGTTTATATTACTTAGCAATAAACACAGTCTAGCAATATATTTTATTAATTCATCAAGCACATAGTTCCATTAGATAAGCCTGTTGTCGGGAAAAATATAATAAAAATAACAATTTATTAGCCATAACAGCTATATAAGTATTTATCCTTAAATCATGTAATATTGTCACTACAATAAGTTATTAGTATCAGTAGGAAGTCCACATTACCTTACTGTCTCTTTCTAGTTCATTGCGCAACCATTCAAAATCACTGTAACGTCTACGGACACTGGATTCTTTGACCTTAAACACTGGCAAGTTTGTCTAAACAAAACACATGTGCGATGTTAGATTATATGTTTTATCCAACTCATTGATTATACTTTAAAACACAAGATAACTCACTCTCATGCGAACTTCATAGTCGGTGTAGCGCTTTTTGGCCACACCGTGAGTTATTGGATTTAGTATGTCAATTTCCAAGAAATTGGCCGGAGCCGCATACGCATCATCCAATGTTTGCTTCTTGACGTTCAATCGCCTGGTAGCTTCAGCTGTGTCGACCATTGTTTACTTTTGTTATTTATGGCCGTCCCTCACACGGCAGTCAATCGAACGTTGCGTTGCGATTATATTTGCGAGATGAGCGAATTTTTTTTTTTTTTTAGCGTTGTGGAGGAGTATCTAGGCGTCCTTGGTACCGGTACACCAGAACAGGAGCAGCTATCGATGACGTAACGAAAATAACCGGTAGACTTGAATAAACAAAAAAAAACCAGAAATGAAAAAAAAACGATCGCACAATAATTGGTATTTCCTGTTGATCCGAAGAATTCTTGTCGACAATGTCGACGACCTACGACGTGATAACGCAACAATCGAATTGCAATATTAAAATATTATTTTATAATAAATGTTACAAGACAAAATTAATTAATAAATAATTCGCAGCAATAATAATAATAGACTAAATTTCGTTAATTCGATCTACTCGATCTAGGCGTCGATGATAATGGGTTTACTTTACGACTTACAAAACAAATAATAAGATCTGTAAATTCTCAAACACGACCCGACCACTGACCACTGTCACGGAAATCAGGAGATTGACGGACGAGATAACGACGGCTGACACGCACGGCCAGGATAGCCAACCAACTAAATACGGGTCGAGTTGATAATGGGCGTTGATAACAGTGAGAGAGTGCGCGCGCGAGCGAAACGGTCGTCGGCCACTGCCGAAGTGCCAAATACCGATAAAAATATTTACTAATACTGAACCAAACAAATAAAGCAATCCGTTGCGACGATTTAATATATATATATTAGTTATATATTGTTATTATTATTTGATTTTTGGGATTAATTACTTATTATAAACTGTGGCCTGCGTGTAATTTATAAGAGTTTTCGCCTTTCGGATGACGTTCTTCGTCAAAAGCGACTGACCATGGACCGTCGGCACATACTACACTTTCCGTTGTGTTATTGACATCTCCTCTACTAGTATAATATCCATTGATATTTTTTTAGACGTTTTTTTGTTGGAAAATAACCATGGACTTTTTCGTGCTACTAGCAATTATTGTGGTGTTCTATGTTGCTCTTCTGTTTTTCGACTTCACATTGAAGGTAAGTAATATATATAGCCATATAATATGATGAATGTCTCTGGCTTATTGATCATTGCTATCAATAAACAATAAATTGGTCTTAACCCTAGGTAATAGATATTGAAGTAAGAGACTGATTGATTAGTTTGATGACTTGTTGCAACAAAATGCCTTTAACTGATATTTTTTATCACTTTTTATAATTTTTTTATGTGTTTTTATTTTAGTCCTGTTCACACTATCCATATTTGATGTTAATGCAAAAAACAGGATTAAGTGTTGGGCCTTTTCAATTACGATGGTATACAACTTCTTTGAATCGTCTAATATTAAAAATGTCATTTTGGCAACCAAAATTCCAAACTAATTGGTTCACTTTTGGGTCCTGGATTACCATTTGTCTAATTATACCATCTATATGCCTGGTTATTGTATCTTCTGCCCAATTATGTAAAACAATATTCACAGAGCCTACTAATGAGTTATTGAGCAACCAGCAAGATACATTTCTTGAACCAATAGTAAGTAAAATATCTATTTAAATGCCACTATTGTACATAGCTTTTTTTTAATTAAATGTTTTTTCAGGTACCTGGGATAAATTTACCTATGTCAGACTTAAGCTATTATATACTTGCTCTTATGTTTTCTACTGTTTTCCATGAACTAGGGCATGCATTAGCAGCAATCAGGTATTTAATTCTTTTATATTCTTAGTTATTACTTATACTTATACAAGTTTAAGTCTTATAAAAACTTATTTAACGTAAGTTTTTATTGTGTACAGAGAAGACATGCACGTGGAAGGTGTTGGTTTAATGTTCATTTTGATTTTACCTGTGGCTTATGTCCATTTGGATGACATTACCTCCTTGCCAAGCAGTAAGCAGCTACGAGTAATGTCGGCCGGCGTATGGCATAACATAGTTCAAGCTCTAATGGCATATCTTGTTTTATTGCTCTTACCATACATGTTGTTTCCATTTTTCACAGTTGGGCATGGTGTCATGACCACAAAAATAAATCAGGTGATTATCAATCAAACAAATGTTTTAATTTTTATTTAACTATATAACTTTTATTTTAAATAATAATTCTGTGTACTAAAGACCATTGCAATAAAAAAATTTAACATTAACATATTTTAAATATTAAAATTTTCATGTACCTATTAAATGTTAACAAAATATACATAATTGAAAAAACTAAAAATATTCTATTGTTCGATTTAAGACCTTAGTTTTGTATGATAGTGTGATACTTTTACCATGTAATTTAATTTAATATGAAAACAAAGATTCTGCAATGCCTTATGACATAGTGGTACAATTTTAAACATCCATTATAAAATATTTTAAGGTTGTTATTATTTGTTTATTTTAACAATTAATGGACAATGTTCTTTGAATATAGAGTTTGTTGACACAAATAAATAACAATATAATATATAGACTATAGAGTAGACTTGGTAATAAAGTAACAATAATTCTAAATAAAAAATAGAATTATAAAGTAATATATTATTATAATATTATGTAATAATGTGGAAATAAATATTAATATTTTACATGTATTTTTTCTTTTAGAGATCGGGTGTTAATGGGCAAGGAGGACTAGTAACTGGCGATGTTATTACAAAATTAGGAAATTGTGATGTGCACGATTTTGTGTCTTGGATAAATTGCTTAAATCACACTAAAACTAGTGTAGATTCTGGATTTTGTCTATCACCAGAATTTATTCAACATCATGACGAAACAAAACCAGGTAAATATAAAATTATGATTTTTAAAATATTTAATTATTAAAAATATTTATTATTATAGTGCATTATGTCGATGAATATATAATAAACTGCTGTGATCCAAACTCAAAGACCAATTTGTGTTTTGAGTATATTGAATCGCTGTCCAATCCTCAAGAATTACCAAATCATTCCTGCTTAAATGTTAGAAAAGTGATAGAAAGATCAACATCACCCTGTGATGCTGATAACCAGTGTTCATCAGCCCATTGTTATTACCCTGCAATTCGCAAAAATCATAAACTTGTGGTTATCAAACGTCAAAAGAAAAACGAAGTTTTATTTCTTGGACAGCCTATAGAGTTACAATACATATCTGTTACTCAATATGTACCTAAGACTGATTATCTATCAAATAGTGTACCCGAATCTATTGAAAAATTCTGTAAATACTTAATAATGTTTGCAGGAGGTTTAGCTGTTATAAATGTAATACCATGTTTTTATTTTGATGGAGAAAAAATATCAAGAGTGTTAGTGAATACAATGTTGAAGGAACATGTTGAACATTTAAGTGTTCGATTAGCAATTTCTATTTGTTTGACAATATTTGGATCTTTAATATTGATTATTTATATGATATTAGGGTTTTGGTCTTTAATTAAGATAATAAACTAGACATTTACTATTTACCTAAACAAATATAAATGGTTCCTAATTTCTACTAACGGTTAGGGAGCAACATTATGATTCATACAAAATTCCAAAAATGTATTTATTTTTATTATTTTTCAAAATATGTTTGTACTGAAGTTGATAAGAAATGTATAATTTTTATACTTATATTATGTGACTTATTGTAATGGTAGATTTTTTGTAATCTTAAGAAAGTGTTTGTTTTACATTTCTTACAGAAATAATATTATATTATACATTGTATTATTGAAATTATTTTTTATGTTAACATTGCTAACATTTATAATTTATTAATTTATTATTATTATATTTATTTAATGACTGAAAACGTGTATTAATTACTATAGAATATTATAATTTTTTGAATTAGATCAATTTTTAATAAAATAATAATAAATTATTGTTAACCTTAGTTTTCTGAATTGTTATGTTTAAATACCAAATGTCTACATTTATTTGTGAAATAGCTATCCTAGTCTTATTTTTGTAAATATTAAGTAACAAATAAGTACCTTTATAGGTACTATATACAATATACATATAATATTAGATACTATTATGAAAATAATATATTTATAGTATTTTATTCCTATAAAATATATTATTGGTCATCATAGTCTTTAAGTTATGAACAATTTTAATTTGTATACTTTTACCAATAATTTTAAATTAATAATTAATCAATTGAATTTATAAAAGTTACATTTTATTCTGTTATTGCTATATTTGTAATTATTCTTCAATAAAATTGTACATTTCATTTTACACAATGTTGTCTTTTTCATCTTTTAAGTTTATTTTTAATTAATGCCAATAATAATTGCATTTTTCTTTATAAAACAGTTTAACTGAAGTTGCAATTTGTCAAGAATGTCTTAAGGTAACTATAGAGGTGATATATAGAAAATAATAATCTGCAAAAATAGAAATAAAAGCAAACAAAATAAAGTATATTTTAAATATAATAATAATACATGTCGACGAGCTGAAATATGTGATATTTCGAGGTCTACGTCTACTATAAGTGAGGAGTGTCCATATAATATTCTTGAGGACGAATTCTCATATTCGTCAGATTAGTGGAAACCATATAACCGGCATGGTGGTGGTGGTGGTGATGGTGGTTTGGTACCAGACAATTTGAAACTGACATCGACATCGAAGGATTACCGTGGACATGACTTCCTGTCGAATAATATAAAACGTAAGTATAGCAACATTTTTTAAACCAAATTAAATTTTTCGAATTCTGAACGGAGCGATGTATGTATTGTTTAATGATTTTATAATAATGTAATTATTTGTAGATATGTATACGATAAGTAGGTAGTTGATGAAATGCTTTGATTTTCAACTTAAAGAGTAGTTTTGGATAGAAAATTGGATACCAATTGGATTTTGTAGTTAAACATTAAAAAAAAATTATCTTTATATCTAAGATTTTAAAATATAGTACAATATTTCTCAATAATTCTTATACCTTTAACAGAAATAAAAAGTTTAACGGAAAGTTACTTTAATTTTTTATGATTGAAGTGAGTACTTTTACGACATTGGATATTCACCCTTACAACTATTTGTCATCAAACGGTTATTATTATTTATTTATTTTTTTGTTTTTAAAAATGAAAATTCGTTATATTTGAAATTTTCACCAAACATTTATATTTTAATTTTATATTTAGATTATGCATGCCACATGTTATAAATTTTGAAAAGTATTGCTTCTTTTTGAGCTCATTTATAAGCATGTGAAATTTTTTTTCAATAAATGATGATAAAAATGTATCATTGAATCACAAATTCACAACTATTGAAAATTTAATTTAAGATCTTACATAAATTGATTTTATATTTATATAAATACATTGACCTAATTTTTTTTTTTTGAGGTTTGAAAAATGTATTTAATGTATATAGTCAGTATTATTTTTTTAAGTTTAAATTTTGACGTAATTAAATATTTTAATGATGAAGAACGATGTTACATACTTATTGTATATTTTTGTGTTATACATTTTTGCTCAATCTCTGGATACACTTTAAAAACATATTTTTAATTTGTGACTCAATTTTCGGGTAGTAAAAGGTAAGCTAATATTTTACATAAGGCAAGTAGATAAATTGTGGCCCAATACCAACCGCCCTAATGTATAGCTGAGTGGTACCCACTTACCCGCAGTTTTTATATGCTTATTTTATAAACAATTTAATATATTTAAATTTATTAAGTAACCTTTAATATTTATTTATAAACATGATGTATACATTAATTAAATAAAAATATTCAAAACATCAGTCAATTGAAAACTTTGTTTACGTATGTACATAACGTCATAACTCGACAGACATAAATTCAAGTTATATTGAAATTTGTAAATAACGCTATTTAACAGCTAAAGTTCTTCTATACGGTTTTAATAATTTTATAGTACTTAAGTATAATACAAACGCGATAATTCGATTGTAAAGTAGTGTTGGTTTGCTGAAAAATAACTTTATTGTATAATTATTAGTGATTAGTAGTTACAAACTTATTTTAGTCGGATTGCCTAAAATTACATAACATTATCTGTATAAACCCTTGAAAAATCTATTCTACAGCGACATTTTATTAATTAATTAGTTTATTAGTATAAATAATATTTAATTGATTTTTAAAATGACTTTTCAGTTTACATCAAATAAATAAGTTACATTTTTGATGACTTAATAAATAGTTATAACATCAACAACCACGTTATATATATTATGCGCCATATATTGGCCAAATCAATCGATAGTATATTCTTATTGAACTATTACTATAATATTTTAATATAGATTATTAAATTAATTTATTATTATTATTTCTATGAATATGTTATAGTATAATATTCATAATTTGTTTGAAGTCGGTACCTCTTAATATAATAATAAATATATAATATAACACGAAAAAAGTATATATTATATTTACGATAGAAAATTGTAATAAATAATTTTGATAATCCAAATTGATAAAATTTAAAAATAACAATATCAATTTTATATTAACTATTTATACATATAGACTCGAATCAAAAAATTCGATAAAGTTACCTGTGGCGGAGACTGCTGTAGGTAAGAAAGCCGGGTAACTTGAGGAGTGTTGGAACATTCCGCACTGTGATAAGCCATTCGATTTCCATGCTGAGTACTCCAGAAGTCCGCCAAAACTGGAGCCTGTACAGACACATTTTGTTTAGGTTATGATGTATATTGTATACATATTTAATAATTATAATTAAAATTTAAGCATGTTCGCGTTTTGTACATCGTATCATGATCGTCATCCCAACTTAATGCCTATATTATTGCATCGGCACGAATATGAAACTTGATTTAAGATATGGGTAAGATTATACAATAAGTCAATGATTTAAAATAACATAAAAAATGAGTTAATGTTATAAATAAAATAAGTTAGGTAAATTATAGTTGTAGTTTTTTTTATTTTTATTAAATATTTGAAACAAAATTAATGCTTTTTGATAGCATACAAGTAGGCATATACTATATAATATAAATTATGTTGATATGATCATTATCATTATCTTTATTTTTAATTATACAATAAATTAATCGATGATCAATATTTTAATCATCCATCCCTAAATTCTAGTTTATAAATATTATATTTTTATTTGTTTTTACGGTACATACACACTATTTAGTATACTATATATATATTTGTTTATACTATTTTTTATGTACATTTTTGATAGGTATAAACTCACCAGCTGTAAACGGAGGTTCCGAGTGAACGGTGTTTGTATTAGGTCTTGGTAAAAGAGGTTGTTCCACGTTTGGGGATCTACAATCGGGCGCCGTCGATAGTGTGGGGTTATTCCTCGTCAGATTACTTCTCTCGTTCCGTCTGAATTTCGCCCGTCGATTTTGAAACCAAACCTGATCAGACGCACGATGTTTAAATGTTGTGTTTATAAGTACCTATATACCTGATATATTAGCATTATGTCCTCTACACATAGGCGTGCGCATAGAGCAGCTCCTATTATTTTGTAATTGGGGTGCATTATGGGGCCCTAAAATTGAAGTCCCAGAACAAGGGACGGAATTAAAATTGATATTACTAAAATAAAATGTATTTTTTTCTAAAATATATGGTAGATTCTAAAAAATGTCTTAAATTTACGTGGAAAAACTTATTAATATATAATAACTAAATATTATAAAATGTATAAATTATAAATAAAAATTGAAACTATTTTAGAAATAGATAATAAATACAAGAAAAATATTAAGAAAAGTACTCAAAAATATTGTTGACACTCTTTGAAATTTAAGTCTGCACACACGGCATGTCTCTGTACATTATTAATTATTATAGTATATATGACTGCTAATTTACGATAACGATTTGACTATTATCTAAGCACATTGCACATCATCTGTTGAATATTAAATATACAACCAATGGGTAATATTCATTAAATCATACTACCTAAGTAATATCTAATAACGCTAATAAAACATGATATATTTTGCATAAACAGTAGGTTTCACCACGCGTACATACAATTCTAAACTTTAAAACTTATGACTTATAACTTATAAGTTATAACCAATTATAAAATATATAAAAAGATATATGAGATTTTTTGTTTTGTTTTTCTCTATAACACAACCCAAGTACAGAAGTCATAATCTGAACGTGACTGTATTTATTGTGTAAGGTATACAAATTATGTGGTTTAAACTTTTTAAGTTTTATACCTATTTTGATCGGATTCTTATAATTGTCAGTTAAGTTAGAGTTATCTATAAAATCAGATCACTTTTTATAATATGCTTAATCTAAAGAACAGTAGTTCAACGGTTGCTATTGTTGTACGAGGATCTGAGGATGATTTGTACTAAACAATATTTTTGAATTTCTGATCATATGTGTATATAATAATTGACATCATTCATAAATTCACAGTTTTCGAATTCTAGTCACTAAGACTTCATTAAGTTAACTGTTGGAACTTAGCGCCATTCAAAAATTGCTCTTGATTATTTTTCCGAAACAATATAAACTGTATCTATATCCATTATAATATACTATAAATGTTATTCGAGAGGTTTATGCACCTTGGCACCTATAGAATAATAAAAAGTTTCGAGATTTTTGTGACTTCATGATTCTTATACAACATAACAACGAAAATATATGTGTTTAATAAAAAAAATATTTCATATAGAAATATGTATAAATCGTATTTTTTAATTTTGTAAATTGAACGCTCTCAAATTGTATAACATTACATAACATGCATATAGCAACAACTTATACTAGTTATACTACAACTTTGCACTTTTTCAGTCACAAATTAAATAATTAATGACATTATTATACGTCTTGAAACAAAGCCAGATTAAATTAAGTATTAACATTGTATAGGTGGCTGTTGCCTGTTGCAAAAAGAATTTTTGCTCTAACATGGAATGTTTCACGTATAGTATTATAAATGAAATATATATTTTTCTAATAGCTCCTTAGTTCTTAAGAGGTATCAAATACCAAATATATATTGCTCTACAGCATATTTGATCCTTAATCTGTCACTTTTGTTTTTTTGTAACTATTTCATTATTATGCACAATTTGAGAAGAGGAGTTAATCGCTCACCTTGATATTATTTAAGTGCGTAAAACGATACTTTTGTTTTTAAAAATACTAGAAAACAACAAGGGTATGGAAGACTGTAAGAAAAATTAATGTTTCATGAGTATAGGTAATAGGTATGTTTTATCAATTTTTTAAAATTTTTAATTTGTGTAGGTACACCCAGTATATTTGTTCAGTGCCACCTTCCATAAATCAATGCATATATTATATAATACAGTCTTGTGCATATATATTATTCTGCAAGAATAAGAAAATAAGTATATAGTATAAATTTTTATAAATATGTAATAAGCACCACACGGAGGTTTATTTTTCCACACGCACAATAATAGTAATAATAGTACACACTACACATGTCATGTACGTTTGAACAGATTGCACAGTGCACACAGATAATATACGTATAGGTACGTCGTGATATACGTCTCTCATTCGAATGTTAATTGATTCGGACTCGAGCCCCGCACACGTGCAAGCATACGGCGAACAATCCAACGTTATATTATACATATGCTTTATAATAATATAACATAATTGTATATAGCTGCCGCAGCGACGTTCTTCAGTGTATATTATATATTCAGTGTGTTGCCGGGCGCTCATCGTCTCTTGGACTCGAGCCCTCTGCCCGCGCGTCACGAAATCACTGGTCCGCGAATTCCGCCGGGCGGACTTGACAGCCTCCTCTCTACAGACCGAACTTCCTTTGATTTACCGTGCGTAGGTATACATAGATCATATATTTACACACACACCCATACAAACACATATGAGATACTTGTTGAACGGGCGGCGCCGCGACCGTCCAAATTAGGGACACATGTCAACACGTGTGTGTGTGAGAAAGACTTGAGTTGTGTGAGAGATTTTTGAGTTGTGTGCGTACGTATGTACACGAAACCCACACGCCACATAGGCCACGTGCTCGTCTATCGCTAGTCGCTACCGAGTATTATATATATATATACACGTGACTGCGCGAGGTGATCGCGTCTCTGTCAATTAGCTAAACGTGCCGGATTAAAAGTGCGACGGATGTGCGTCGGCAACAAGTGCGCCCCTGACCGGAGCGCGTATCCGTGAATAGAATAGGCGCTTGATGCTTGTCGATTATAAATTATCATATTTATAAATCGTATCGTTGATTATATATAATCATAGTAATTTTTTAGATTAAAATGCAAATTATCGTGAAGAAAAGAAATTATTGTAATTTTGGTATTTCTTTACAAAATTGTACAAAGATTACGATTTATACAAAGAATTTTTTTTGTAAAGTTGAAATTCGTACATATAGGTATATATTTTTTTTATTTGAATATATGATTTTGTATATTATGTAACTAGTGGCATACATAGGGGGATTAACAACCCTTACCCAAAATATTTTATTCTTTAATGAAAATGTATTTCTATAAAATGTCCCCTCCTCTTAGATTAGCATAGGTAGTACTTTACACGTAACTCCAGGAAATTAATATTAGCACAAGGTTCTGAAAAAGTGTTAGTTTTCAATTTTAAATAATATTTATTTTATTTCGTTGTATAATATGAGTTTTGACTGTTTTGAGTATTAAATAGTGTTACATTTTATTATTTCAAATACGAATAGTTACGACAGTTAGGTGCAAATAGGATTATAAGAATATAGGATATAATACTATAATAATATAGGCTCACCTATTTAAACGTTTAAAATAAACAATAAACATCGATTAACGAGAAAAATTGTGATTTGATATTTTGCTTAAAAATAATTAAGAAAACTGAAATATTTTAAATATCTTTAATCTATCAAAATATCTATAGTCACTTACTTTAACGTTTAAATTTATAAATTAATTAATTTTTATCTTCTGTAGGCTGTTCATTCAAACTTGAGTATAATAAATAATAAATTTTACTAATAATACAGACTTGGCCACTTGAAAAAATGTAATGTATTACGAATTGTTATATACTTAGGTCAGTAAATTTAAAATAAATTTATAAATTAATTAATTACTAATACGTTTTAGATAGGTACCTATTTTACTTGTTCAGTTATGTAAGTACCTGGCTTATAATGCTTATATACTTATATTGGCTATGATGGTTATATTTGTATATGCTTACTTGAACTCTGGCCTCCGACAGACAAACTCTTCTTGCTAGTTCTTCTCTAACAAACGCATCTGGATAATGTGTCCTTTCAAAAACTTTTTCTAATGCTCGTAACTGACAACTAGAAAATGTAGTACGATTTCTTCTTGGCTTGCTTTTTCGTTGACCATCTGTTTCTGAAGAATTCGTTTCTAAGAAGAAAGTTATAAATTATAATGCTTTATACACTTATTATATTATATTTACTCAGTTTACTAATACCAATATTTGTATTTATAAATATTATGAGTTTATGACAAATGTCAACGAATATTATCAATAATATATAATAATAATAAACAACCATATCTATAAACAATGTATTTTTTAATAAATAGCCAAATAGGTAGGAAACCCTTTAAGGATAAACATACATGCGTTTTTTTAATTAAAGCATACTACATAATTTTATTTCAATACTGATTCAACATACTCACATATTTAAATATTAATGTAATTATTAGTTTAATGAAATAATATTGTTTTCCTGTATTTATTTATAATATAACATATAAGTGTATATTATATTAATGTTAGGTATATGTAATGTTTATGTTACTTAAATTAATTTTAAACTTTTTGATATTTACATCACAAATACAATGAAGTAAAATAAGCCTTAATTGTCTTAAATATTTTCATCAGTGCATATAAATTAAGCTTACCGTGAAATTAAAGTGCTCTGCCGTTATAGACATAAATATGATTATAATAATTTGATTATATAAGGAGTTATATAATGATTCGTTAATATTTCATATCTATATATCATCATAACCTATTGTAAACAGAATAATTATATTTAAAAATAATTATTATTTATATTCCTACTTCAAAAATTGTTTTGAGTTTATATGATAATTATAAATATTATATATTATATATCATATTATAGTTACCTTAAATTTAAACATCTTATATATGAATCTATTAAATAGGTATTTAAATGCTTTATAAATTATATAATATGAAATAGATAATAGATATAGGTATGAAATGCTTTAACTTTGAAAATTACAATATTTTTAATTTTATAAAAACTATTGTAATTTATTATGTTATGTAAAATAAATTAAACAAAATTAGCACCAAAATATTAGAAACTATATGGGAAATATTTGTTTTATAGATTCTTTATTAAAATAAAGTAATGAAATATACGACTAAATAAATTTTGTCAAATATCCAAAATTAAAAATGAAGAATCTTAATTGAGATGCTAAAATATTTGTTGATTTTTCTGAGACAAAATGTATTTCAGCGATTCATTAGTAGTGTTTTTTAAATGCAATTTAAAACATCTGTCTGAATTAGCATAAATACTTAATTTACACGTTTTTTATTTAACAAGCTACAATAAAAATTAATCATATATTATTTGATTGTTTACATTAATAATTCAAGTACATAATAAAATACTTATATAATTAGTCACCTACCCACATCCCATGCTCGACCGCAATATTATTTTTAATATCAATTACGTTTTTTTTTTTTTTTTTTAATTAATAGGGTAAAAATTAATTTAATAATGTATGCATGTATATATTATTTACTCTCGAAATGAACACATAGCCGAGAGGTTTAAATTTACAGGAGACTAATGCAATGGAACATGTCCAATGACACAAATGACGACGTTAGTGTTTTGGTCTATTAACCATATATTAGTTAACCGGCCTAATAAATAACATTAACGAAAACATAAATCAGACGCATTTTAACAACATCCCGAGCACGGCGTGTGCATGGCGTTTTAAAATTATTATGCATTTTCATGTGCCACAGCGGCACTGCCACCGTGATGAACCGCTTGTTTAAATACTTTTTTAACAATTTTCGGCTTAAGTTCCTTATTCGGTTGTTTGTTTTTCTTAGTGCAGTCTTTGTAATTAATCACATATATTTTATTTATATATTTTCTTTCAAAAATAAAGAATATATAATTCCATTAACACAATCGTATTGTATTTAATACATCACGAACAAGCATATGTTATTTTTATAATGTGGGTAATAATAATTTTCATATGAGTAATAAAAATAATCAAATAAATCAAATAATATGTACTTATCATATATTTATATAATATACATTAAAATAAAATACTTTTCAAAAAAATTTTTTTTGTTTTTGTATGCAAAATGCATATTGTATTAATGATAATCACTGCAGCTTGTGTCTCATTTGACAAAATTGCAACGACATTAACAATAATAAATAAAATTGGTTCCTAATAATCAAATTATATATTGCGTATTATTTAATAATAATTAATATAATAGTACATCGTACATAAATTAATTGGAAATTTATGTAGATAAATGACGGGTTATTATTAAAGTAGTTATTTACCATGTACCTAGTATATCAGTAATCAGTTTAATATATGTAGTTAAAGTATTTCGGATTCCAATGAAAAAAAGGTATCGAACGTGGCTGATTATTATTGAAGAAAAGATAGCTATAGCGACCACTCGTATATACATTTGGCAAGCATTGAACAATTAAAAACCGTTCGATCAATCGTCAGGGCAAGTATACACGAATTCTTGACCTTTAAGTCACGGGTACGGAGACGTTGAAAATGTGGACGAATGAGAAAAAAACACGACCCGGACATACGATAAAATGCATTTTTGCAGCCACACTAGTTACCTAGCTATTATGTAATATCCATATATATATATAGCAACGGACAGTGACGAATGCGTTTTGCTTGGTTGCTAATCAACCCTTTAAAATCAGTATAAATTATATCTATGTATATAATCGCTGAAAATAGTGAATTTTTCCATTTAGTATAACCGCTCTACTCATAATAATAGTAATATTAGTTTTTATGAATTATATAAGAACCTATATACTTTTCTCTATAGTGTGTCCACGAAAAATTATAATTTACCTATAATTGACTATATAATAGTCACTGCAGATTTTGATGAATACTCGTTAAAAAGAGTAGGTAACGAAATAATAAAAAATTACTAATCTTCTAAGCTCTGTGAAATGTTCTGATTCGCTAGAGAAAAAATAATCAGGAGAAGTTCTTCCATCGCCACCGCGTTATCCTAAAATACTGGCTATACTGTATGACAAAATAACAAGACTCATATTATAATAAAATTTATATATTTTATTATTATGCATTAGATGTGACACGTTAATACATCGTGTAACGCGTAGTATAATATATATATATATACAGTAGTACGGCGGCTGTAGGACTTACGGTCGTGCAGTCAGACGTTAGTCTCTACAGCATCGGCTAAATTTAAATCCATAGACGTCTGTGAATGCTAAATAATCGCTGACTATATTATGCGCGATTCATCTCTAGATCTCATTAAAAATTCTCACCAAAACAATAATACAAGAATTTTAATTTCTATACATACTTATATTGCTTTCAAGATGAAAATCAGTGCCTGTGTAATGTATAATAAACATATTATATAATATCTCATTTATTATAAATATTTTATAAATTCATTTTATTAAACCACCGAAATACGGTAGAAAATAAGTATTATTGACAATATTGAATATAATATAATATTATGATATGGACGTAGAAAAATAATAATGCCAACCTGTGTAGATTATTTTATTAATATAGTGCAGGAAATCGAACACTATTGTAGTTTTATTTTATACCTAAAGCAATCTATTTTGTTAACATTCTCTCCAAAAATAACGTGCCTTAATAATAAGAGTTTATATTGTAATGATTAGAATCGATTCTATAGCTCATATAAATAATAATATCTTGTAAAATATACGTAGCAAGGCGACATTTTTTTTTTAATTCTAATTTGTCGAATTATTTTTACTATAAATATAAAAATAAAATCATTTTACAATTAAAAGCCTATAAAATCGTTTACAACTGTAATTTTTAACGATATTTATTGTTGACACATTGATAAATTATATTATTATTATATTTTGCATTTTGTTTAACAGCTTATATATACAGAATAACTGTATATTCATAGCTGTTATACAGAAATAAGGCAATAACTACTGACGAATGTAGTTAAACAAGTTACTAATCTAATAAGTTTTATTATAATCAATATAAATAGTTAAAAATGAACTAAATTCAATTATTTTTAAAATTAATAAATATGAAATGTATTAGGTAAATATAGTTAATTACACTGTCAGACACTTAGACGTTAATTATTTCTGTATACTACTATGTATTATATAAATTGAGTAGTAATAAAGCCCTACAAAATTTCTGACACCTTACAACACATTATATATGTGCTAGCACTTAAACTTTTTTCTATATAAACAATTTGCAACTTGATGGAAGGTATGCCTAATGTATGTAACATTATTCATTTCATCTACTCCTGCGCGAATGTCATTACTTATTAAATATGGTTAATGTAAATATATTATTATTTAAATTTAATTTAATTTAATGGAATTTTTAAATTTATTTTCAATTTTTGTACGTTTAATTAAAAAATATTATTAGTTTGTTTATTTATATTATAATTTATAATAACATTCAAAATACATTATACTGGAAGAAGATTTTTAAAAAGTTTTTCGTCTAATATATATTACTAATTACTTTTTAAGGTGTTAAACTATATATAACAGTGGTGTGCTGGACAACAATTTTTTAACTCAATGAAGGCAAAATAAAAGATTAAGGACCACTACATATATATATACATACCCACCCAAAATATGGATTTTTATGTCATATAAATAATTTTATTACAGTAAAAAAATAACAATATTGTTTCTATTATTATATATTTTTTGTATTTTTAGCATTTATCAGACGACGTACGTATATCCACCAAGTTTAGACTTTAAACAATTGTCTCAAAAAACCTTCTTCGGCACGCCATAGCTAGATAGTTATATAATATTTATATTTTTCGACTATGTTTATATGTTTTATGGTAGTCAGACATTTGAAATTATAATCAACTAGAATAAAATATTCGACGTATTATATTAGTTAGATTTATAGTGTTTTATTTAGTATTTTATTTCTGATTAATCACTGATCAGATGCATTTACAATAACAGAATAGTTATAATATCCTTGGTTGACGTAGTATATTATATACCTACTTCACGGCCCGCATTATTTTTTCGTTTGACATACAGCAATTCTAATAACGATGCAGTGGTTATAAAACATTTTTTTAAATTAACAACTATTAGTTAATGTAATAGAGATACCATAGATAAATATTAAGAATGAGAACCTTATAGAATTAAAAGGACGTCTCATGATTTCTCATTTTTTACTAATATGATGCAATGACGCAACGTAGCAAATTTGCATTTACCAGATTCAATTTTGTATTGTTCGGTATGGTACCTATATTAAAATTTGTCAGCATATCATCAAACTAAAAAGTAATAATATTATCTTTATTTGTATATAGGATTTTTAAAATTTTTCAATTATTAAGTTTTTTTTTTTTTTTAATTGCGATGTATACACTTGTTTTGTAACAGTTAATTATAACTCACTTTACTTACTTACAAATTGAATAATATCGAAAAAATCAACATGAAAACACAGATAATACTCATATTCTTACTTTAAAGTTCCATAACAGGTAAAAATTCATATTGTAATATGAAACAAAAGCTAATTTAATTCACTCTAGTATTGTCGATATTGTCGTATTGATACTAACAATTTTGGTTTTGCCGAACGCAGATTTATTATCTTGTGCCGTTTGAAGTACAAGACGTATGACATATAGACCAAATACATTCAGTCATCCAGGCATGATGACCGACAGTAGTGCCTACAATCTACATACAATTATAAAAATTGTATAACAACATGTCGTATGTTCATAGTTTAGAATGTTATATCGATTGTAATTTAGAATAATAAACGTTTTATGGTGCTATTGTAAATTAGTTATAGGTATAATAGTAAATATTTGATATAAAATACACTATAAGAATAACAAAATGTTGTAATTTAAAAACAAGTATAAGTTTTAAGATGCAAATAGAAATTTAATTAATAAAAAAACTAATTAATATATGAGAAATATATTGGTACATCATACATAAATGAGCAATTTGTAAGTTAATTGCTTGGACTCTTGGAAAGATTATAGCTAATCATTTCCTTCGAAAATTATACTACTAAAAAATGTATAGTAAAAACTATAAAACTCCTTGTCTTTAATATTCTTAAAAAATATATTTAAATGTTTATGCGTATTAAATTAAAAAAGAAAATCCATTATTTATGTATAGCTATACCAGCTTAATATTTTAATATATATCTAATATACAATATATTTATATACTTATATATTTCACTTACACGACTATTTAAATGTGTTATCCAATTTTAAAATAAATGTAGCAATATAAATTCATTATCATTTTTCAAAAAGTATCATAATTTTACTACTTCATCCCAGTATCAATAATTTATAAGTTTGATTAATTGAAAAAAATGTGCAGAATTAATTGTTCAAAATATAGACTGTATAATTAGCAGAAAAATATAAATGTCATCGATACTTTGCAAAAAAAAAACACGTTATTATCGGTGTAACAAGTTAGGTCGGTTTGTATGATTTAACGTGCGTGCGATAAACCTATAAATTAAATATAAAACAAAATGGCAAACGCACTGGTCAAAACAACAGACTAAACTCAACGAAATTAAAAACACAATTTTTAACTGGCAAAACCCAAATCTTAGTAGAAAAGAAAAAATTCTTATAAATCGTCTCCGAATAGGTCACACAAGGCTGACCCATCAACACCTCATGGCCAAAAAAGAACCCACCCAATGTATAGTCTGCGGGGTTACACTAACAGTGAAACATTTAATAACAGAGTGTTACCAATACGCCGAACATCTTAAAAAATACAACATCCCACCCAACCTGTATGAAGCTCTAGGACCAGATAGCGAAAACACATCGAACATGTTAACCTTCCTCAAAAAATCGGATTTATACGACAAAATTTGAACCTACCGTTAAAGAAAATTGTAATATAAATGTAAATAGTAACTATATATAATTAACACCATATAAATATTGTAATTTTAACCACCACTTTGTAATTTAACCAAAAACTAATAACCTTTGCTGTTGATGTTTTTTAAGTTCAATAAAAAAAAAAAAAAAAAAAATTAAATATAAATATGTATGTGGACTCAGGGGTGGTCACAGGGACCATTTACTCTGCACCTTAAAATATGCAGTGCATTAACCTTCCCGATCAGATTTTAGTAAAAAAATACATTTTTAATTAAACATCAGGTATAACTTTTTTTTGTTACTGACTATAATGGTCACCGAATTTCCCTTATTCCATGCGATACTTGTAAAATGTATACTTGGCTAATTCAAAAGTCATTATATGATTATTAGATGTCATATAATTGCAATGTATTTTTTATTAATTATATAAAAATCATAATGAACTATAATAATAATGCACATATAATCCTCTTCCAAAATTCGAATTCTGCGGGCTTACACATATTTATGAACGTCATTTTCCCTGTGGTTATCTATATTAGGTTATGCATATTATATTGTGTCAACTTACCAACTTCGTAGCAGGATGTCATGCAGGTGGCCGCCGGCCGCTTATTGTCGTCGGTCGCCACGATAGTCGGTGGCCTCCGGACCTGCAAGAGTGAGTCCACCGTGAACCTCTTGGTGTTTTCGGACGCGTACTCGTCCTCGGGCCTGCCGTACCCGCCAACGGCGGCGCTCTGTTTGCCGAGCATGTGCAGGACAAAACCACTTTCAAAACGCATACAAAAATTATCGTGACAGTTGCGGTGCGTTATTGATATGTTTTATTATTATTATATAAGCATAGAGCTACCGAAAGGGACCAATAATCACTTATTTTTTTTTATAATAATAATAATAATAATATCGACAGTAGTCAATAGAAACATATTATATTATTATATATTATAATACAGTATTATTACATTTAACATGACGTGCTCAAGTGCAGTTATCGCGACGGAGGCGGCGGTACGCGAAGACATACTGTGACGATCCGGGACGCAGGATATTCAGTGGTATCCACACGTAAAAATATATAAAAACGAGACCGCCTCTACGACGGACGCGCGTGCGTGCGCGTGTCGAGCAGACGATATTATTTAGGGGGCGGCGGTGGCGGCCTTTTGGTAGGAGTCCAATCGCGGGTGTCCGCGCGAATTATGGTGTCTGTTCGAAAAACTGACAAGCGACCGTCGCAACCGTGCGCGGGTAGATACCTATATATATATATATATATATACATACAATATATACCACTGTAGCTCATTATTTCGAGTTTTTTTCGGAAGACTTGAGAAGATACATATAGCGTATATGTTTGATTTTAAAATTATTATAACCATTAAAAGTACCCTTATATTTTGTCATTTTCGGTATATAGAATGATGAATAAAAACTGGAAAGTATTCTAATTTAAGACTTATTATCAGGCCCATATTTAAGGGAGGGCTCGGAGGGGCAATTGTCCCTGGCGGCAACATTAAAAATAGGTTTAGGTGAGGCAAAATATTGTAATATTTTTTTTTACTTTATTGGGCGGAGAGGGCGCAAAGTGTATGTTACCCTTGGTGGCAATTTTTGTAGATACGGGTCTGCTTATTATATGTGATATTTTAGATTCTGGAGCAGAGCGATTGATTTTACATTTACAATGATGTGGTTTTTTATTATATGTGTATGAATACACCATAAGTGCATTCAGAAAAAATACAGTTTTAATTTCTATGATTTCATTCCATTGATTTACTATTAATTTATTGTTTTCTTAAAATGTGTGACAAATTTCATCATTTCAAAGATAACATAATCAATTTAAACTATTCAAAGATATTTTCTTTAATTTGAGAATAAAAATATAAGTACAATCAAATTTTAGTAAATCCATTGATTTTATTATACAGTTTAGTTGTTAATAAAATGCTTCGATTTTAAACTTTGAGTGTGGTTTTTGAAAGCAAATTTTATTGATTTATTGTATTTTAATAAATTCTACGCCAATAAAAAAATTGTGAAAGGATAAAAATGCTTGAAAATTGAGTACAATGTTCCTATAGCAAATGATTCATTTCTTCATTACAAAATATATCGAAGATTTATAGTCAAAATATTTGTTATAGGCATTTAATTTAGAATTTTAACAAAATTCGTGAAAAACTCAAAAATTAAAAGTTATTTTGATATTATAAATACATAAAAAAAGTTCTATACTTATACTTATAGCCTATATGATTTAAAAATTGAATACAAGCTTCTTTAAACGTTTTTCAATGTAGGTATACATAAAAAACATTCCACCGGAAAGCCAAATTAATTTTTAATAAGCATTTCAAGTTCAAATTTTTACTACATTTATAATTAATAAGAAAATAATTATCTTTACTGAAAAAAATTTTGATATTTTATTAGTATTTCAAAAAAAACTGTTAATATTTGAAATTTTCCCTATATGCTTGTATTATAAATTTCATTATATGATAAAAATTTTAAAATATTTTATCTCTTTTTAAATCATATTTATTGGAACGCCCAATTTTTAATGTTTTTTTTTTTATAAATTTCGATAAAATATTATTTACTTGGTCAAAATTTTTGAAATTTTAATACAAGAATATTTTTCTTATATTTGTACAATTTTTTAGATATACATTTAAAGTTAGAATTTAGATAAAATTCGTAAAAATGCAAACTATTTTGTTGTTGGAAATTCATAAAAAATTTCCTTTTTATATTTAAGTTTCAAAATGTAATACAAGATTTCTCATAAATAGTTACTGAATTGTATACTGAAACTACAAAATCTGAAAATTATATGTATATAAAGCAATAAATTATTTTTTTATAGGTTTTTTAATTTTTAATTTCAAAATTGCTTAAAATTATTTATTTAAATAATAACGATGTTAATTATTTTTCTATAATTTAAAAACATTATTGATAGAAACTTAAAACTTTTACATATGTTATAAATTATTATGAATATTAGTATTTTACTTAAACGCAATGGCATTTTTGATTTATTTCAAGATCGGTAATATCTACTTATATATTATGAATCTATTTTTGCTGTGTTATGATTGTTATTTGTATTTACAGAAAGTTAAATTAATTTTCTAATTATAAACATTTTTATAATTTGATATAAATGCGTATATTATTATAAATTTATAAAAATTAAATATACTAAATTATTCAAGAAAAAATTATAATAACCTACTGTAATACTAAAAGTAAAATAAATGGCTTTAATAGTTATATCAATATACATTATACATATATATATATATACATATATATATATATACATATATATATATATATTACGAAATATACTATGTGTATTCTCGGTGCGACACGATTGCGCACTTATTACCTTTATGTACTTGAGAAAATAGAACACGATTTCGCACCTTTTACCTTTTATCTTTGAGCAAACACAAATATTTAAATAAATATAAATTCAAAAAATTTACAAACATTAATAATAAGTAATAGCGTAATATGTAGTCAAAAAAACTAAAAATAAAAATAATACTTGGATAACAGTAATTTATTATTATGCGTTAAAAAAAATATATAACAAAAATCAAGTTCTTATAACTTTTTAGTACAAAAATGTGATCCCAATGTCAACAAATAATTATTTTAAAATATCTCATTATTTTTATATTTTTTCCAAGTATTTATTATAAATGCAATATTTTCTTCTTGTTCTTTACGAGGTTTATTAATATTTTGTTGTTTTAAACTATATATTTTTAAATAAGATTTACTTTGAATATCCAATAAAATATGTTTAACTAAAAACTTGGTCAATAGATGGATGAGATATATAAAATTAAGCGTTATAGTAAGTATGAAAATATTTTGGACCATTGGTCGTTCTTGTTTCTGTTGAAGGTTCAGTGGCTTATAAAATCGGTAGAAAAGTGGTATCAGGTAATATATAATAATTGTAACCTAATCTAGGACTACGCTTTTGTGCTAAAAAATTAGAAGAACTTGATTTTTGTTATATTTTTTTGTAATAATAAATTACTATGATGTATTATTTTAATTTTATTTTTTGACTATATATGTATTACGTTATTAATTATTATTATTGTCATCGTTATGAGTACATTTTAATTCTTTATTTTTATAGACAAATATTGGCATATTATTTCTTTTTTTTGACGGGTAATTACTGTGATGTATTATCAGATTGTTTTTTACTATACGTTATTATTAACATTAGTAAATTTTTTGAATTGATATTTATTTAAATATTTGTGTTTGCTCAAAGAAAAAATGTAAAAGATGTCCAATCGTGTTGTATTTTTTTCATGTAAAAAGGTAAAAGTTACATACCCGCGATAGTGAGACACTCGATACCTAATGGCTAATGTACCCAGGGGCGTCAATTCAGTTTTAAAATAGGGCTGCCAATTATTAAGCAGGCCAAATTTGTGTACTATATCAGAACATAGTAAAAATAGTGAAATTTATTACTGTTTTAAAAGATGGGGCGCGAGACGTTCCTTTATACATTTTATCCTATTTGTAGAAGTCTCACAATCAGCCTATATACTATTAAAAAGATGAAAAATTCGTTTTTTTCTTAAAAACCGCCAATAGGTGACCGCAGGCCATATAAGCAATAGATATAATTTTTTATACTTTTTATATGCAAATATTGGTTCTGCAACACATCGTGGCTGTAAAGTTTCGAAATTTAAAACCTACTCCTTCACCCAGATAATGCATATTATAATTTTTTTTTTTCAAAGCCAAATAAATTTGTACTGCTTATTATGTTACTTTGAATCTTGATTACCTATACTGTCATTATCTATAAATATAATTCATACATTTAACTTTAGCACCTCAATTTATAATGAGTAATGACTAATCCATTAATTCTAATAACATTTTTTATTATATAAATAAATCTATAAGCAATATATTATAAAAAAAAAATAATATAAGTTGTTAGCACGCAGTTATTTGTAAATAAATTAATAATTTGAAGTTTGAAGTTTTTAAATAATTAACAAAATGAATTACGTAAGATTGATTTTTACAAATTTTTACAAATTTATATTTATATCACAACTTTAAAAAGTTAATAAGACGGAGATAATAAATATATTTTTTAATTTTGATCCTTTGATTATAATCTTACAATTGTCAAGAAATGTTAACTACAATAAAGATTAAAACAATATGTTATTTATAAAATATTTTTCAATAATTATTATTATAGTTTATTTATTACATTTTACAGCGCAGCAAAAAATTAAGGCAGGCCAATATATGGTACAGGAAAAAATAGGGCCACCAATATATACCCTGCGATACCTCAAATGGCGCCCCCGAATGTACCTATAATAAGAGTGGTACTCACTTGATTATCTTTATAATGTTAATTGGTTGTGTTTTTTTTTTGTAATCTAAATTCAACATCACATCGATGTTGTGTAACTCCCATTGCACAGTGGGTATTTACTATTATTATTTTCATTTTCAAAAATGTGCTTAGTAAAAATGTCTTTATAACTTAATTGTTAATTACTTCAAAAAAATAAGTGTTTATTAATAATAAATTAAATATCTCATTATGCAATATCAACTAGAGTAGGTACCTACCTATATTTTATTGAAAAAAATTGGATGGGACAGTTTTAATATTTTTGAAATGAAATAAATATGTATTATTAAAAAATGAAAGAAGAAAATGTTGAATATCCGCACTGTGAACTTTTAAATAACAAATGTACGTTTATTTTTTATTCTTTAATTTCAAAACTAAACTAATTATATCACGTACTTTTAACACTATATTATAATATATATATATATATTTATACACTTATTTTATAATATATTATACTTACACGTTATACATACAGCACATTAGTTTTATTTTTAATTATATAAAACATACTTAAATTCAAGTTCATTGTTTTATTATCCGCACTCCATTGGTCCTAATTGGTGCGGATAATCGACGCTTCGCCCTATAACGGCTATAACCATCAGATTTCTGTACAGCAGTAGACGTTGAATGTACCCAAGTAAATCACTGTATACGCCATACGGTGTATGGAATTTGAATTTAATAATAAATCATTGCACATGAAAAACAATTCTAAACGAAGACGGTCTGATTCTAACGAAGTGAATAGTGAAAACACACACTAGGACCAATCACAGATACCGTTGGGCGTGACGTTACGGCCTACGCATAACAACGACGATCGGTACTGGTCGACGTTGTAATACTCCGAGTGTAACAACCAACTCACGGCATTGGGTGTAACGTCAAGCATAACAACCAATTAAAGACAAATAAAACAACATCAAGGCAAAAGAATATGAATATTTATAATTGTGTAATAAAGTATAAGCCATTAGGTGTTATAAATTACATATATTGTATTGAATTCAATTCAGAATTTTATAATTTATTTGTGTATTTATTTTGGTTAATTGACAATTATTAACAATATAACTTTCTTTGTCTGAAAACATTAAATATAACTTGTCCATTATTTGAATTTAACTTTTATTAAAAAATTCTACAATCTGTTCATAGTAGGTACAATCACATAAAGAGATAATAATAATATATATGAATTTGACATATGCCACATGTGTTGACTTGAAAGAAGGGACCTCCAGCGACGGTAGGTACTATGTTAATTTAATTTAACTTGAAAAATCACAAGGGCATTGACTTGAGTCTTCTTGTTGGATTTCTAGGAAATGTGACTGAAAATAAGTTTGAAGTAAGAGCAGTGATGTAGTAGTAATTTTTTTAGTGAGTATACGCTTAAATGTGTTTGATATGTAAACGTGGGGCTTAGCCCCCATACCCCCCCCCCCTATATATCGTTCATTATTATTGTATTTATATTTATAGTTGCATACATTATATTACGAATTACGATACCTTGCCGCAATTAAGCTTCTACGGTTTACAATCATACTCATAGAAATATATTAAAATATACAGATAGAATTTTTAAGTTTCAATAATATGTATATTATTAATTATTATTATTAAATAATAAAAACAAGAAACAGGATTAGGTATAGGAAAATATTAAATTACAAAATAAAATCTATCACACTCTCTTTGAAGTCACTTTTGAAGACTATTTAAAGACATTTAAATTTGGTATTTATTTAAGCATCTAACATGCTTAGCTTATTAAATAATAAATAACAATTTAAAAACAAATTTATAATTCTGTAGTGTCTTATCAGTTACATATTTGCATATAATACGTTTTCCCACAATGTTTATAAATAACTTTATGGTCAGTATACCAGCAGCTATTCTGTATAATAGATATTAATGTCTAATTACAGTGTTGTACAGTCATATAATATACTAAAATACTTTTAGTATAACTGTATGAGCAACTGTTTTCATTATGAAAACCGTCAAATCGATAAGGTTTGTTCAACATTTTTTTTAAAAATTATTTATTAAATAAGTATACGCATTTACAGAAAAACAAAGAAGTGGGTATACGCCGTATATCCGCGTATACGCCCCACTACACCACTGAGTAAGAGGGTTTGGGTGGTTAAAGATGCGTTTATGAAATCGTGTATAATTTTTTTTTGGAACCTCGTTTATCAAAGGTATTTTTAAGCTTTTGTGTAGAGTAAAAGTGGAGACGTATGGTGGAGTGTTAGTGATTAGTCTGAGTATAGTTTTTGATTAAAATATTTGAATTTTTTGATAAGAACTTAATTTGGATACCATAAATCCACATGAGTTTGAGAAGTAGATTGTGAAGGATAAATTTAGTTTTGAGACTTTACCGAGGATGGAGCGAAGAAGTGAGTCTAGGAGCTTATTAATTAGGGAGACAGATGATAGTGGTTGTTTGAGGGTAAAGTTTGTATACATCGATTTAGATTCATAGATACCAGTAGTACTAAAGGCATAGTAAGTTAAAATGGTTTGGATAGATGTGTATAAAAGTTCAGTGTCCGAGTTTGTGGATTATACTACTTTATTGTCAGCATATTCGCTACTTGGGTGTTAGGGTGTGTGGGTTGGTTTGAGGTGTATTAATTATAGTGTAGGGGATGATACTACCTTGAAGTACACCTGCCAAAATTGGGGAGATACTAGAGAGTTCTGAACCAAATCTAACAGCGAAGAATCTTTTATTAAGATAAGATTTGAAGAATAAATAATATGATGGAGGAAGCATGGTTTTTAATTCAAATAATAGTCCAGGGTGCCATATCTTATGGAAGACTTGAGAGATATCTAGGAACACTGCAGTAGTTTATGGTTTTTTTTCCAGTAAGTAAGAAATTGTATCGGAAAGTTTGTGAATTATTGAATGGTTCTCACGAAATCCAAATTCTTCATTCGAAATTAGATTGTTGTCTTTAATAGTTATGAAGTATATTTGTTTTAATATTAGCTTTTCACATAGTTAAACAAATTAATTAAATTTATTTTTCAAAAATGATAAGACTTTAATAAAAGCAGTATTTAGAAAAGTTTGTAAACTATTTTTATTGAAGTACAGTCTAATTTACAGTAGAATAAATTGTCCACAAAATCAAATGATAATATTATATATGTTATTATTTTTGTTTATCTGATTCCTGAATAATGTTCATATAAATTTGTTAACAAAGTAATTTTAATTAACCATCGCAAAAATAAATTAACTACACGTCTATATAACACAAAAACAATATTTTAAACAAAAATATAATAAGAATTATAACATAATAAAATTAACTTAATAATAGCAAAGGTGGGGGCGAGGGATTCTGATCAGGAACTTTTTTTTCATGTTTTCTAGAACTTAACTAGTAGTAGAAAACAAATTGTTTATACAATTTTTATTATATAATGAAAAAACATATTTATTATTTTTTCATGTAAAAATTATTTAACAATTTAAAGGTATTAATTAATTAATTTGTTTTGGAAATATAAATCTAATAATGAATTAAAAAAAAACCAACAAACAAATATTTGATTTAGAAAAATTATGACTATTTCAAGCAAATATAAAACAATTATCATTTACAGACAATTAGCATGAAAAGTTTTCCTTATAAAAACCGAATAACAATATAGCCATAAATATAATTTTAATTCAGTTTGATATGAATTATTTAACATCACAATTTTTGTATTCTTTCGTTATAAAACTATGCAAACATATCAGTCTAGAATGTTGAACAAATCATTAATAGATTATCAAACAAGAAAAATTGTACTGTTTCAAAATTTAATTTAATTTCTATATTATATTATTGTATTATATTTCACAAAATTAATTTCTGAAACAATACTATTAATAAATAACAAATTAAAAAATATATATATTGTAGCAAGGGGCGATTATTATCGATACATTTATCCATTTTTTTTTTTAAATTTTCATTTAAACTTAATTAGTTTAATAGTCTTCAAAATGAAAAAATATTATATAAATATAAATAATAAACATCAATAAATTCTAGTAAGAAATAATTTTGCACCAAGAGAATAAATTATTTAAAAAAAAAAAGAAAGTCAATTTATGTAGTAAATTATAATTTATGAATCAGTTAAACAGGTTTTATGTTGTTTTACTACAGTAAAGACAGTAAAATTATACCTATTGTAGGATGTAGATCACATAAATTATAGATCCAGTATTTTTCATGAAGCCAAATCTGTAGCTTAAGCATGATTAATTTTTAAGATATTATTTTAGTAGTTCCAAACATCAAGTTTTCAGCCAATGTAATAGGCTTGTAGTTTTGTAATCATTGATAACCAATAGATCATAATTTTATTTTATTCCATTTCATTATATTATGTTCCTCCTCCTTCTGAAGCATCACGACCACGTTGTTGTTCCAATAAACGTTCAAGTGGTGATGGCCCTGGGCCTGACCACAATGACTATGAAAAAAGTTGTATGTAAAAAAATATGTTTTTTTTTAAATTTGCAACTATAATACCTGTTGATGGAATGTAGCAAATGATCTGTTATTTGGCTCTTGATTTGTATCCATGTTACGAGGCATCATAACATTAGGTTGATTAAATAGTGAATAATATGGACTATTATTTACACTATTATAATAATTACGCTGTTGATCATCTCTTATATTAAAATGCTTGAAAAATATGTTAGATAATTAATATAATATATATATATATTTAAAATTTCAATACTTACATTTAAGTTATTTTGCAATGGTGAATTATGCGTTGCTTGGGAAGGATTAACATTTGACCAAGTTCCATTTGGGTACTGTCCAATTGGAGCTTGGTTTTGCATAAATGGAAACATTGGATGATTCTGTTGGTTGCTAAAAATTTTAAGGATTAAACAAAAGTTATTGAGTTTTATAAGTACTGTATTATTCAAATAATTTAAGAAAAGTATTCATGCAATTCTAAAGGTTAAATTTATAATTTAGTGGAAAATAGTAAATTTTCTTACTTTTGAGGTTTAATGCCATCAATCCAGCTGGCTGGTGGTTGTGGCCAAGTAGAGAAGTTTGGTAATGGCTGATTAAACCTGTATGAACTTTCAGAGGATGATGGAAATCCATTCATATGAAGCTGACCAAAAGAATTCATAACAGGATTAATATTAGGCTGAGAAGAGTTTAAAGAATTGACAGGGTGTGGCAATTGATAGCCAATAGGAGTAGGTTTCACAGCATTTTGATCTTTTTCAAATTCTGAAGAAGTTTGATCAAGGTCTTCTAATGACCATTTAGCCTCACTGCTTGATGATGAACTCGGCGATGGAGAGCGAAATTTTACCTATATTATTTAATTGATAAAATAATTATAAATTAATAATTTATAATATACTATGAAGTAAGAAATCTACTTGTTTGGCTTCAGTATCTTGATTCTTTTTTAACATTGAATCAAAGTCAACATTACGCAAAACTGGTTTTATATCTGAATTACTAGAAGATTGAAACTTTAAAATACCACTTTTTCTTTCACCTAAAAATAAAGAAACATTTATAAATAATTATTATACTTATTTATTAAATTTATAAAAAACATACTTGAACTAAGTAACTGGCGCTGTTGATATGATGATAATGTTTCAAGATCGGCAGCGAGATCAATTGAATGGGAGTTGGCCGAACTATTTGGTATTATTTCAAAGCTCCATCCTTTATCTTTTTTACTAAAAACAACATAACGAATTAGATAAAAATTGATAAAAATAAAAATAATCAAATATTCTTACATTGCTTTAATTAATGAATATGAAGTAGATGAAAACCATACACCAAAATCAATTAAACGATTAGCTCTCAAAGCATTTATATTTACTTTTGTACAGTCATCAGGATTTAATCTAAAGTAAAATAACAAGTTATATTAGGAATCATATTAAAAAGTTACAAAAATTATTGTTATTTGTCTTACATGAGTTTAGAATGTACTGATTCTAACATAACAAAGCCTTGGAGTAATCTATCTTCTGGTAAAGGAATATGAGAATCTAGTAATAATAATAAAACATTTTAGATAATAATATTAGTCAAACAAGTGGACAAGTAGATAGAATTATAAATTATTTTTAATGAATGATTATTTATAAATTGGGAGAGGAACACGGATGCTCACAGGCAAATGCATTTTAAGACGTTATACCACTCATTTTCAATGGTAAAAACATGTCCATGCAAAACAATCAAAATGGCACCAAAAATTAATCAATGCTATAAATCGGGGATGGCCAACATAATTATTTTCATAAGGTAAATGGATAAATACAATGATACCAAGAGCCAAAATGTTAACAAATACATTTTATATAATTTAATAAACTTTTATAAATGCATATAAATTTTATTTTATAAACAAGATGCGGACCGTAAATTGATCACCCCTGGTATAAATGATGCAAACAGAATTTATGAACTTATTTATAATTTATAAATATATAAAAAAAAAACAAAATTAAATTGAAGAAAGGCCATCCATAGGTAAATACATTTTAAGAATAAAAAATAACTAAAAATTATAAGTAAAGCTATATTATAATATAAGCTGGTAAAGTGCAGTATAATCTGATTTTTTAATCTAAATAAATTATTATATTAAGTTAATTTAGAGGACATTAGAATAACTTCAAAATTATAAAATATGTACAAAAATAAATAATTTAGATATGTTTTATTAAAAAAATTTGAATAATAGTTTTAACTCACAATCATCAATGCTTAAATCATTTGATAGTCCATTTAATAATTTACAAAGGCCTGGCCAGATTTGTAAACGACTTTTGAAACCAGGAGAATTTAGAACATTAATATCACTTCTTATCCAATCCAGAATTAGTTTGACTGTAAAATAAAGTATAACAATATTTAAATTACAACATATTGATGACTTAAAAAAAATATTTAAAAATCTATTTCATTGAATGAATTGGGTATTTATTTTAATACCTGCAGGCAATGTATAGTATTCTGAGATATTTTGACTTTCTTTCATAGTGTACAGTGGAAGTAAAAAAGCATTGAGAAAAGTGGCTAATAAATCAACAACAGGAAAACACTGCACCTTAATTGACGTAGATTCATTTCCAATATAGTTATATGCTAACATATTTATAGCCACCATCTAAGAATAATTAAATATTTATGATACATAAATAATTAATAACATTAGTAATAATAATAACCTGCTGTAATTTAAAGGAAGTGAATGATTCAGTAGCAATATGTGGTGTAAATGACAGTGAGAGACTTTTGATGTATCCATCACAAGATTGACGTTTTATTATATCTTTTGACATCAACACTCCATGGAATGCGAGAAATAGTTGAACAAATTCAGTACTAGTAATTTTTGTTTTATACAGCATATCTTGACTAAAAACAATATCAAACATGATGTATCAAAATAAATTATAAGTTGATTGGTAAAATATTAAAATTTTCTTTTTTTTTACAGTATCATATTTACCTAGAGCTAATATATTTATTTAAGGTGAAATTTAAATTATTGACAGCTGCTAAAAATGGGTGTCTAACATTTATGCTTCTCATGTAATAAAATACAGTGCTCAAACTATCACCTCGTGATGCTTCCAGTAGAGCTAATTGGTTATAAGGTTGTCCACTATTTGGGCTCAATTGAATGGCATGTCTGTATAAAAGTATAATAATTGCATTAAAGATATGTATGTATAAACAATATATTTACTACGATAAATACACATCAAATTAATTTAATTATTTCATAATGTTTAAGTTCAATATTGTTATTTTAATTTAAAACTTTGTTATGTAATTAATTAAAATTAATCTAATTAGAAAAAAACGATAATTTAGTAGCATTCCATGCATTATTCAGTGTATTGATTATCTCATACTATGCCACTAAATAAAGTTTCTTATAAAAAAAAGTTATAACTTAGTTTATATCGATTTTCAAACAAAATAAAATACCTAAAAAGTTATTTTGTTTTAAGTAATACTCAAAACCTATATTTTATTAAGAATTAGAAAATAATAGGCGCATATAAAACTGGTTAAGATCAACAGATTCTTCTAGTCTCCACCATTGCCAACGATGAAGAAAGGTTCTACCACCAAAGGCTTGAAACTATTTAATGTATTTTTAATTTGAATACAGTATAGTTTTATTAAAATTAAATAATAGATATTATTAGATAAGGATTATTGAAACAAATGTATGTATTTTAAATTAAATTATCAATATGGTCTAGATGATTTTACAAAGAACTCAGTTTAATGTTATGTACAATTTATAAATACTATATACATAAATAGTTAATAGGAAGACATGAATTTTAATTTTTCAGTGACAAAATATGGTAATAAATGGCTTAATTTAAGTACTTAACAATATATTTAATTTATTTATATAAAAATCATGTACCTGTAAAATGACTCAGCTTGTCTATTTTGATTACGATAACGAGCAATATCACCCAAGTGCACCAAACAATATTGACAAATGTAATTGCATGAACTTTTTTGTGGTTTACGTAAATATGTTGATCCTAAAGACTTATTATCCGTGTCACAAAATCCATACAATTTTCTATCGAATTAATAAATTAATAACATATAATTAACTAAATTGAGTACCATAAATCATAATCATTACTCATTAGCTATTACATACTTATGAAATGGTAGATCCAAATCAAATGTCAAACATATGCTGTGTAAGAGCATAAGATAAAATCCATATGCAGACTCAAGGCATGATAAGAATAGTGCATTCCATTCATTGCGTTTGGCGTTCTAATAAAGAAGTAAAAACAATTTATAAAAATAATATAACATAAGGACAGTCTTGCTAAAAATACTTTTCAAATGTATTCAAATCATCATTTAAAGAGTATTCAAAATACTTAAACAAATACTTTTTTTTTAGTTCAATAAATTGTTTTAAAATATTTATTTTTAAATAGATAGGTATTTAAACTTATTTATAAATGTAAGAGTTAATAAATATAATATTTTAATAGGTACAAGATATTAGATAAGTACTTATACAGTATTTGTCACAAGGTCGTAACTGAAAAAAAAATTTCAGGTGGTTTGACATTTTTTGAATGTTAGTAATTAAAATTTGGACTAAAACAATAATATGAAAAAGTATTTAATGTTCAAGAATAAAAATTACAAATAAAAAGTATTTAAATACAATTATTCGAGTACTTAGCAAGACTGCATAGGAAAGTAAATTCATTAATCATAGATTATTATACAAATTTAATTATTTGATTCAGTTAACTTTGTCGATAGTACCTTTTTGTCTTTGGCGAGTTGTTGCAGCTTGTTAATATTGTTTTTAAATCCATGATTCCAGAGGTCTTGTTCAACTTTTTGGTCTAGCGCATATTCCAAGTCCAAAGTCAACACTTGCTGGTAGATGATCTAAAAAATAGAAATAAATTGTGATTAAAATCAATTGGTAAACAATAGTAAATCGTACATACTCTCAACTGCTGTTGATATGCTAATGTTTCGGGGCTGTTTATGTCTTTGGATGTACATATTTGTTCTTTTAGTTGATCGGCTTTTCTAGAAAAGACAATATATATATATATAGGTATGATTAATAACAAAAAACTAGACTGAGCAGCATCCAAATAGGTATTCATACTTCAATGTTTGGATGGCCGCGATGGACACCATGGTACAATAGTGTCCCCCCACACATGGAACAGTATAAATGTATTTTTCGTTCAAGCGACCATCTAATTGTGACGAAGGACAGAAACACCACAAGACACCATCAACGAACAATCATCACCGTCCAATGATCTTTGGCATTTGTACATTTGAAGACAATAATTAATATTGTTATAATTTACGTATAGAAGATCGTATCGTAATACATTAGTTCGATTATAGGATTAGTAGTATTACACCTTAAACACTAATTGTCGGTTGTCAGTTTGTCACATACTCATTGAATGTTACGACTACAAACTCTATATCGGGCCTCAGCACGCGCGTTATCATTTATCAGTTATTACACAACTATAGATAATAATAAAGGAACGCTCACTTTCGGCGGGACTATTATCGAAATAAATACCTTTTAGAACACCGGCTGATAAGAATTGCATGAATTTGAGTACATTTAAAAAATAAATTTATAGGAATATGAAGTGTTTTAATTTGTTCGTCTACTAACTTTACTCACTTAGAAGTTCGGCTGACTTTTTTTCGAATCCAATTATCGTTTTGGATTTTTTCTACTATTCTCTGAATAGTGAATAGCGAACACTCGTTGGGCACACTGTTTCGCAGCGACTATCACAACAACAATAATAATAATAATAATAATAAAAACGCGTCGTTGAATATGGCGACCTACTCTTACAACACAGTGGTTGTATATACGTAAATAGTATATAACATATATACTGAATGATTACGAAATAAAAATGATAAGTTGGTATATATTTCTGTAAATGTGATTTTATCATTATTCCAATACCCCGACAAAAATACGTTTTTCCTACAAAATCTTCGTATTTTTAATTATTTTTATGACGACGGTGAATTTTCGTCTTTTTAGACGTGTCGCTTAGAGTTGACCACCGGAAGGCAGAAAGTCCAAAAGCGGTTTCCGGAACTTTGACTGAGGTACTGTTTTATACTACCACTCCTCACCGGTTTGGTTTATCAATTCTCTTTGGGTGAGTAAAAGACAAAAGAAAAAATATGACTGCAAAATCAAAACGTACTATCCGCGTACGTTCAATTTTGTGATGCTCTTTGTGTTTTTTGGTGTGGTATTGTCGTTTGTCGCAATGATGTCTTTGAAGTTTGAACGTTTTGTATGACGTTTGAAACTTCATTGGATTTTTTCTAAATGAAATTATCATTAAAGCCGTTGTCGATTTAATTTTTTTAACGACTTTATTCAATACTTTAGACTAGTGAACGCAAACGTCCGATGGTGACGTACGTTCTATTTAGTATTTATGTTAATTTATTTATTGTGTGGGCAATTGGAAAAAAAATTAAATTTATATTTGTTGTAAATTGCAATTTACATTGATTCATTCATTATCAACTGATCATTAGAGAAAACTTTTTTCTGTATTTGTTTTCTTCAAATTTTATGTTTTTGTTTAGTAGGCATGTCTATTAAGCACTCAACATAGATGATACATTTAGATTTGTTCTTGGTGCCTCAGAATTTATAACTCTTACAATCATAATATTATTGTACAATATAATTTAAAATAGTTCTCCAAAATTCTTTTCCAACAAAACACTTGAATAGGCAGTAATTTAACTTCATTACGCCTAACATTTGATATTGGTGCTTTTGGTTCCAATCACTAAGCTATGAAAGTTGAGTTATTTTAAATATAACTATCATATATGATATTTTTTAATGGAAAAAATTTATTCTTTTATAATATTTTAATTTATTATCAATATTTTATAATTGATTCATTATTTGTTGAATGTTAGGTACCTATGTTATCCAATCAACTAAACTTAAAAATGTTGCTTTTTAGTTATTATAATATATTATCAAAAAGTTGTTTTTTTTTTACCAACAATACATAATTTATTTTTAATTGCTTAAATTAGTATTCTAATGTGATTATTGATATAAATATGTTTTAGATTATATAGACAAATAATGAATAAAAAAAAAGATAGATGGGATATTTGCCGCACATGTGGTAACGCAGCGGATGTTGAAATATTTGGTCGTGATGGAGTGTCTTTACAGCTTGAAGAAAAAATTAATTCTTATCTTCCTATAACAGTAAATAAAAAAAACAATTGGTTTATTTTTTGAATTTTTATAAATCATATGTTTTGAACCTTGTCTTATTATATTTAAATTATAGGTTTCTAAGAATGATAATCTACCACTCAAATTATGTAATGTGTGCATTAGCCGTTTAGAAAATTGTCATTGCTTAATTGTATCAACTATTGAGATGAATAAAACATTAGAAGAAGTTATGAAAAAAAAGCAAATAAAAAATAATTCCTATAATTTTGTAAGTATCTACTACTTATACTTAAATAATTTGTGTATTCATAAGTAGAAAATATATTCTTCTTATACTTCAATTTAGAAGTATAATAAATTCTATTATTTTGCTATTAGGTAAACTTAGCTTTAATAGGTACTTAGCAATATTTTAGTTTTATTTTTTACTGTTATTATAACAGGTAAATATGGAAAATAATGAAGATGAAAATATTGAAGATATTGATCAAGGAAATGTACAATCCATGGGAATTATGGATATAAATTCTGCTGATGAAGATGATTGTGGAGGAATTGTTACTGTTAAAGAAGAATATTTAGAAGTATTATTACTATTAATTTTTGTTTGATGATTTTTGTATTTAAATTCGTTAATTAATCACAATAATGAAACTTTTTGTTTAGTATGAACCGGTGGATGTTGTTAATATTGGGACTGATGAATTATTTGATGATGCATCTGACGATTTAGATATGGAAAAAATTGCAGAGGAAGATGATGGTGAGGAGAATGGTAAATTTCAATGTTTCAAGTGCCAGCGGGTTTTTGATTCAGAGACCAAAATGCGTCGTCACATATTTATTCAACACAATCCCTCAGAAATGGAATGTTTTCATTGTTTTGCTAAATATGAATCTATGTTGCATTTTGAGCGCCATGTTGCTACACACTTCACTCGAAATGAATATCTGTGTGACTTTTGCCCTACTATGTTCAATCGAGTATCTGGACTACTTGATCATTTAGCCAAACATAAAGTCGATCGTCAAAGATTTACTTGTCAAGAATGTGGAAAAGTGTTGGCCAACAGACTTTCTTTCACTATTCATCAACGTACTCATACTGGTGAAAAACCTCATGCATGTAAATATTGTGACAGAACATTTTCTCAGGTTAGCATACTATATTAATTAATACTAATATGTGCTTAAAGATCACTAATTTAATTTCACCATTTTATATTCTTTTTATTTATTAAAACTTGTTATTTACTTATTTATTTTTAAAGAATTTTTAGTATTTAACATATACCAATGTATAATAGAAAATTCAGCTCTTAATTAAACTTGATACCATCCCCAGTCTAGCAGTTCCCAATCTTTTTAGTTGTGCTGACTACTAATTTTGTAAAAAAAATTTTGAAGCTTACTAATCACTAATAGCACATCTATATACACGTATGTATATAATATATATAATATTATTAGGCATTTAATAATACTATTTATTATTTTAAATATATACGTTAGTAATATTAATATTATGTTCCACGGCCCAGTTTTACATTGTTTCTGGCCCATGGGTTAGGATCCGCTGTTCTAGTCTGTTATATCCTCGCCTGGTAGTAAAAAAAATACTTCTTATCACTTATCAGTCTTATCACTAATTAAGTATAAATAGTTAAAATGTTTAAAAGATGGAAAGACATTGATCAAAATTTAGAGATTTTGAGTTTTAATCCATGATAATTAGCCTAAGTAACTAACAAATTAATAATTTGTAATTAATTCTTGTAATAAATAACAGTCTCAAGATTAATGAATTCTTAAAAAATATAAGATCATCAGTAAAAAGTAGGAAATTGAAGTTAACAATTACGTTTTTAATATCACTGTTAAATAAAGCAAATATGAAATATGTTTTCCTTAAATTTATTTAGAATTTCATAGACTGGTAAGTTGTATTTATTTTTATTTTGTCAATCAAGCTTTATGTAGTTGTTTGTGTAAAATTTAATGCGAACTATAATATGAGATGGAACAGAAACCACTGGATTTTGGCTTCTGAAGTTCTTAATATGCTTGCATTATATCCCCAGCTTATCTCAAAAATTTTATGTGTGATATTTTTACATGATTTTAATTTTTTTTGTTGCTTTTCAATTTTGTTAGTCCATGTTGAGTTTTATTATTATATACCTAAGTCATTCTTCATTTGAAACAAAAGTTCTCTTTGCTTCACAATTGTTTTGGCGAAAAACTATTACCATGGTTATATTTCCCGGCTTTTCAGCCATTTAAGCCAACTTAAATTTCTTTCAGATATTATTTATTCTATTGTTAAGTATTTTTAGGATAGTTGAGGTATGGATAATATTAGGTATTTTAGGAATGATGTCGTTAACAAGTTTTTTTGAATGAATGAATGAAGTGATGAGAAACGTCAGGTATTTTTGTGACACAAAAATGGTGTTTATATCTTATAAGTAGTCATTAGGTAAGTCATGTTGTATAGATTGAAATTTTGGATAGTGGATATTAAATCAGAACAAAGGGAAAGTGTATAATAGATATGAAAATAATAAGGTTGATGAATGGAGTGACTATGGATGGTAGAAATGAGTTAATTAGGGGTTCAATAGAAGTGGAATCAATTGTAGATAAAATGAGGGAAAATAGGTTTGATATGGTTAATGAGAGTGTCTATAGACGTTTTTGTAGAAGGAAAAAGAGAGGGAGAGGAAGATGATGGATGGACAGAATAGAAAATGACATAAAAATAACTGGTGTGATTAAAGAATTGGTTGGTTGTGGGGAAGGAGGGTGCAGAGTCTTATGGAGTTGTAGGGTAAAAATAAATAATAGTTGGGAGTGAAAGGCGAAGAAAAAGAAGAATAAAAACATCGTTAGACTAGTTTCTCCCATTTCTGAAGCTAGCTTGATCTCTACGTACTGTACTTTCTAGTCTTATTGTATGAATTAATATCTTAATTGGTCTATAGTTATTATAGGTTAAGATGTAACAATTCTAAGTTTCAATTATTCAACTTAAACCATATATATAGTCTATATATCTAGACTTACCACCGTACAATTTTGATAGCCTTAATTCTACATCACTACCATCAATACAACAATTATTAATTAGGAAGTAAGTTAGGCGACATAAATTGAATGTCGTTAAATTTTGACTTAGTACATACAAAACTAGTAGGTTTAATAAAAATATCTGAAAACGTTGTATTATTATTTCTATTAACTCTTTTTAGATAACCAACCATTTTTAGAATCATTTGTTTCCTTTAAACATTTAAAAACTCCGCCACCTCGGAACAAAACATGCTAGATACAAATGTAATTCTCAATATAATGGCTATAATGCTGTGGGTTATTTTTTAAAAAAAATACTGCATCTAGCAGTGAACCAAACGTATTGAGATACATTTGACCTGAAAATATTTAAGAATGCAATTGCGTTGGGAACACACTGCGTATTTTTACAGTTTATTTGTATAAATATCAATAAATAGAATAGGGAAATTATGAGGAATGTAATTACCACTAATTATTAACTTCTTACTGTTAAAATTAAAATTGACTAATTCTTTGATAATTTTGATTACAAATAGGAATAACTTGAGTAGATAAATCTTTATGTACTAAAATTATAAGATCCACTACCACTTTGTTAAGTATTCGTTAAACTATTTGTATTATACATATATACATTAACACATTGTAAGTGTCAGCCTACCTCATACTCAAATATATTATTATTTATTATTAAGCCAAGTTAAAGTAAATAATATTTATACACGATAACCTAAGCGATATTAAATTTAAAATTAATATTATAGTTTTAAATAACAACAATTTTGTTAAATCCTGCAAATAAAATTTAAAAATTAACCAATATTTTTCTTATCTATATGATTGCAAACACTTATAATTATATTTTCATTAGTTGAATTCTGTTTATTTCTAAAGTATTAAATTTAAAATGAAATTAACTAAAAAATAATTTAGGTTTAGATTAATGTTATTAAACAGGTTCTTTATAAATAGCCTAAATAATATTTTGTACTTGATGGCTTGCCTAATAATGTCGATGTGACCCAAAACTTTATTTTTGCACCTAATTTTTTTTACGAGGGAACATAATCTACATAGAAAACCGCTAGATACACGATTCATTTTTGTTTTTTCATGGTCAATATCTGCATTCGCATTACGCATTAGTCTACGTATTCTAATGTTGTCTTGTCACGAACAACAAGGCATTCAGGTTAGAGTTACTACGTAGTTTATTGAAGTTTATTAATTCTTGTGTAGCTTTAAGTTTATTAGTCTTAGAAATTAGAATGGTATATTATTTATAAAGGTCTGGGTATTCTAGGGTTACCAGATTATATTATCCTGAACCCGGGATATTTTTAATAATATTTTTTTTTTTTTAGAATGAATGCAAGCAATATTATATGTAAACTTATTACCTATTCATATTATTTATAAATTATGGTTTACATTCGTTTTTCAATCAAATTTTACGGTTGTCAGTAAAAAAAAATCAAACAAATGTAATAATAATTCATTGGTCAGTCTTTGAACTTTCAGAGTTTAGGGTTTCTCCTATGGATTTTACTAAATATTTGGCTGATCCATAAATTTGTTTTAATAAAGATTTGTTTTCTAAAATTTGGTCGTAGAATTCTTCACAAGATGTATTATTGAAGCATGTTTTTATAATAAGAAAAGCTTCTACCGTTCTTAAATTTGTCCATGTGCTGTTCATGAGTGAAAATACACATTTCATAGCTGAATTTGAACCCGGCAAAACAAAACTAAATTCGACAACTTTTTTGTTATCACTGTAATGTGTAGGACTATAATGTTTTATCCTAATTAAAAACAGTATTTTATTGAGTAAAATTTTAAAACCGGAACAAATCATTGTCCCGAAACACTTTCTCGAAACACCGGGACACTTGGTTAAAAATCGGTCGTGTCTCGGAAAAACCAGGACGTATGGCAATCCTAGGGTATTTTAGCATTATTATTATTAAGCCGTATAAGTAGAATATATACACTAGTAATCATAGGCGTGTCTATACCTCATTTGCAGGTCGTGCACAATAGTGCCGTATCCTGTGGTGGGGCTGAGGGAATTAAGACAACCCCCTTCCAAAAATATAGGTTAGGGTTTAGGGGATATGACATCCAGATTTCAAAATAAGTATAAACATATAAATATATTATATATTTAATAATTAAATTAATTTTACTTTTTTTATTAAGAATAAATAACAGTTTTCTTTTTATCAAATAAATAAATAACTAATATGAAATTGTATTTAGTGTTTTAAATTTCGCAGGTCATGCCTGTGCATGATAGGCATGACCCATAAAAACGCCTATGCTAGTAATGATATACCTAGGTATTTGAAATAATAACTTAAAATAGATAAATAATTTTTAGACTTATTGTTTCAATATTTCCATTCGGGAGAGTTATATTTAAAAATATAACTATATTGTGTATGTATTAAACATTGTACTATACATCAAATAAAGATTATGCATTATTATTTAAAATGTAATATTTTAGGGTATTAAATATTATTTTAAATAAAATTGTTGTAGATTTCATCAAAACAATATCATGAACGAACTCATACAGGAGAAACAACTCATCACTGCGAATTTTGTGGCAAGGGATTCAATTCAAAATTGACACGTGACACACACCGGCGTATTCATACAGGTGAACGACCATTTGGATGTAAGAAATGTAATGCTACATTTCGTTGCCTAGCAAATTTACGCCAGCACGAAATGGTACATGCACCAGTTAAGCCATTCCAATGTGAGATCTGCTTAAAACGCTTTGGACGACCTGAAAAAGTGCGTGTTCACATGCGTACACACACTGGTGAAAGACCATATAAATGTCCAATTTGTGGACGTGGTTTTACACAAAAAAATGATATGCTTAAGCACACTAATGTTCACAATAAGCCTCCCCGACGGACCAATTCACAAATGAAGAATTCTGAAATAGTAATTTCCATAGATAATAAATCTCCACATTATAAGAATGTAAGTATAAAAGAACTACAGGAAATGTGCTATGATGTCTCTAATAGTTATGAAAGCTCAGAAAATGGAAACGAAACAGAAAGTAGTTCAATGCTTTGATGAAAGATCGATCGATTCAATTGAATGTCATGTATAAATTATTCTGGTAAAAATGTTTTGTTTATTTTATTAAGTCCTAAACTATTGTTAAAAATCTTCACATTTATAATTAAATATAATTATAAAATTATTTTTTTACTATATATATATATAAATACAATGTACATAATGCTAATTGTCAAGTATGATACAAATTAATATTAATAGGATATACTATTAAATATCATTGTTTTATTTTAATTATGCATAATACAAACTATGCATAATATGTTACTTGAATATTATAGTGATATTAATGTTCTATTTTCATTGAGTTAAAACTGATAGTTTGAATATATTATATAAAGGCTATGTGTAGTATTGCTCTATTATTATGTGGAATTACCTATATCAATAAATTAAATTTGAAACTTAGCCTTTATTTTATTTGGTTTCTTTTTATGTATACTATAAAACTATTAGTTTTATTAATAATACCGTTCAACTGCTACAGAAAAAAAATATATATACCCAATAAAGAATTATAATAAAACAGGTTTATTCTTATTAAAACTTCTGAACATTGCTGAATTTTTAACTCTCGAATTATAATATAATTTTAAATCATAATGATAATTACATTTTATAGATTAAGTAACTAAAATTCATCACAAAATAATACAAAATCGTTTCCATAGATTTAAAATGATCATCCTAAATCCTAATAATCTTCTGAATGTCAATCAATTATTTGAAAAAGCTTTTCTGGTTACCAAATAGCTTGAATAGAAATAGTAGTTGGAGACTAAATATTGATATAACCAAGAATTTTATTGATGGAGGACGTGGGTGGGATATATTTAGACTTTTGCCTCCTTGTCTCCCTAGACTAACATAATTGAGTCAAATTTTCACCATAAAATATTAACAAATTTCTGATCCACGAATAAAAAAAATATAAATTAAAATATCGTCAATATTTCTTAATTAAATATTTTTAAATCTTCTTCTTTTGGGTTAGTCGGTCGCTTGGACCATCCCGTTTCACAATCAATTCTCCAGCTATCTCTATTCATCGCTAAAACCTTCCAGTTTGCTTCGCCTCCCAAGTCTTCTACATCCTTCTTAATTATATCTTCTCATCTCAATTTAAATCTTTCCAAGAGTCTTTTTTCTACTAGATTCTGTTCCAGCACCATTCTTAGTAGAGAGTTCTGGCTCCGCATTAAATATCCAGCCCATCGCAACTTTTCTTGATTGTCTCTACTACGTTATTTTCATTAAAAAAAAAAAATATTAAAAATATTTTTAAATAAAAAACAATAACTGTATTATAACAGAAACGTCAGAAACTAATGATTGTATAAATCAACTTTTCATAGTAATATTTTTTTAAAGCAGTTTTTAAAAATAATGACTTTAAAAACTTTATTTTCGACTAAGTTAACAAAAAATTGTAATATTCAAATTGTAATATTGTGATTATGTTAGATTCAACACACCGACTTGCCAATGCGGATCATTGTTATTATTTTTCACTATTACTATTAAAAACTTCTAGACAGTACGTCGATCTGCACATTGGATTTGTAGTGTGTTTAAAGAGATAAAAAAATTCAGTTGGTTTAAATAAAATATTTTATCCAATTAAGATGTATTCAATTAAAAAAAAAAAATGTGGAAAGAATGAATAGACTGTATAGGATATTACTTAGACTTTAAATTGGAAAATGGACTTAATTATGATTTGGTCTTTGTTCTGAAATATGATTTTATAATTTTTAATTTTGAAAACTACTGTTCTACCACAGCTAAAGTAACAGTAAGAAATAGAAAGAGTTACATGATTTAACGATTTTAAACAATATACGTTTGTACAAATATTGACATATTTTTTAGTTCGTACGATTACGTTCACTTCGAAATTTGATGGTTACGCATTATTAATCACTTGACATTTGATGTAGGTACATTTTAAACGCTTAAACTACCAACCGGGTCTTGTTCGATTTAGATACCTGCATAGTATATATCTATTTTTAAACGAACGTAATCTTTTTATGAATCAAATATCTATTATATAATTGAATTTAAGTTATGAGTAAACATGATTATGTAATGTTCAGCCAAAAATAATTGCAATTATCGATTATATTATTATATTAAAGAGTTAATGTTTATAACACGTAAAAAATCAGTTGGTCAATACTACAGTAATATAAATATATCCGCTTTTAAAATTTATTTTTAATAATAATATTAGTACAATATTTATTTATGTATATATTTATATATATACATATATATTATTATAATGTATAATAAATTTATAATAGTGTTATAATTATAATATTATATAGGTAGGTATTATATATAATATATGTTTCTTAATCATTTCTTGATAATTGGTATCTTTATTATTTTAATTTAATAACATGGTAAATAAAATGTAGACAAATCATATTATTCAATAAAGGTAAGTAAATTAATATGACATAACAAGGTTCATAATTTTTATAAGTACACAACTCAAAATAACACTGATATAAATTATTGTTATTCTTTTATAATTTAATAACGATTATGCTGTACTCTCTCTAGCACGACGCAGGTAATACCGGTTAGTGCCGATTTACAAATCATAGAAAATGTATATATTATGGTAACAAACATCGGTTCGAGATAAACGTTATCATCGAACGAAAAAAAAATAATCGTGGTTTGGAATATAATATAAGTAAATGTAAAACTATTTATTACAATAATAGTAATAACACTATAATATAATAGTCTAGTATGGAAAAAAATTGACATTGATTTTGATTAAAATATAACATATATATCTTATATTAGGTACTCCTAAACATGTAAACACACAATAAGTCAAAAATATATATCGGTTACAATATTATCTAATATGTCATAACGTCGAGTGGCTACTGCAAGGATTGGACTGGTCAATTATGGGTAGGTACTCATTTTACTGGACAAATATTTAAAAGACCGTGAATTTATATGTGATATTCACACGTCAAATGTGTATATGTCATATATTCCCATTTTTTCTTTGATAACAAATTCATTAAAATTCTGAATTTTGAAATTTTGGAGTAGGTACTTATCCTATTTCTATTCCATATTTTAAAATAGGTACATAGAATTTTTATAGTATTTAGGAATTGTTCTGATGCGATATAAACTCCATGTTTTCAAAACCACTGTTCTTATTGTAGGTACATTGTTAAGCAGATGATATTTTTTTCAATTTTTGATGTATCTATATAAATTTAAATTTGAACGAGTAGTTTCTGAATTATTGAATTATATGTAGTTAGCTATTATATATTAAGAATATCATAGTTTGTAGTAATGGATAACAGATATGGAGATTATGATTATTTGAAATGGCAATAAGAATGAGTTATGTGTTAATAATATTTATAAAAAATTGTCCGAGTATAATAATTAATATTAATATTAATATTTAATAAGTATTAGATTATATTTTACATTTATTTTATATTTGGTATTTAATTATTACTAAGGATTATTATTTTTAAAAAAAAGTGTAATAATTTAAAAAAAAAATTGCTTAGCAATAGAAACATTTGATTCTCACATGAAAGAATAGTTTATTCCGCATTAGGACACATTCATTAAATATTATAATGAATCTAAATACCTTAAAATATGGTATTTAGGTACCTATCTATTAAAAAATTCTAAAAATCAGAATTTGAATAGTTGTATTATTTAAGGGTTATATTGGGGATGGTGTCTGGTTATACGATAAATCCAAAATAGAATTTATACTCTGCCACTCGATGAGATGATATGCGCATTTATTAATTTTAATGGTTTTAAATTATATTTTAGCTTTCAATATGGTACCTATTCGCATTTTTATTGACACCGCACAATAATTGTACCGCTAAAATCTACTTGATAGGTTAGGTTATAAGTACTTATACGGCCGTAATTATACTTACTAGAAAAACGATATGATAATTTTGTCACACATATACATAAAACATAATAATAATAATAACTATATTTTATATTTGTTATACCAGGAACCTGTTCCCAAAACTATAACTGGAAAGATAGATTTTCTTTTATAAACTAATATTATTAAATATAATTATTATAATATAAAATATATAAAGTTTCGACTATTACGCTGTACTCGACGGGTATGTCACCGACAGAATAACAACGCATCAATCGTGTAAATATTCACATAATATTAGTAATTAGTATGATATATATTATATATATAGGTAACTTTAAACATTTAAAAAAAATCATAGAAATCCTTAAGGTATAAATTTACATAGGTTGAAACCCTGTGTGGAGATACGAAGGATACGGATTTCTGTGTCGGACGTGTATTACAATGAATATTTGTCAAAAGTCGATTTCAAGAAATGGAATAAGTACCTAGGCAGAGAAATTCGAAATTTTAGAAATGTGTACCTGTTAATACTATGTAGACACACGTGTGACACGTGATTTATGTTGTCTGGTTTCGCCGGATAAAACCGTATTTTATCCATTTAATCCATCAAACGGAAAAGCTACGATTTTAAGCGGATCCATAATAATTATTAAATGCCTTCAAAAGTGGCTAGATTATGTGGGTCAATAGTTATATTGTCCCTATAATAATAATATATGCAATTCAGGTATATCCAATAGCAGTTTCTCTAATATCGTCGTCGCTGAAATTCTACAGAACTGTTGTGGTGAGAGGCGAACACCAAATTTCATGGGCTATATTTACGTATCACAATTATTTGGTATTTACTTAACATTTTATTGTTACAGGCATTTGGTTTTTGTTAAAAAAAATCTGTTCGTTAACAAACACGTATTCAGGATCAATTTTCGGAGGTATAAATTTTGGTTTTCGACAAGAAAAAAGGAAAAAGATGCCTGAAATTTGAATAACACCTTGCGTGTACGGATACTGCAGTTTATAGATAAATTATAACCCCACGCGAAACGTAATATTTAATGTACTATTACCGCGTAAATAATATGTGACTTACACGTGGTCGTCACATTTAAATATATTAATATATAATATTATAATATAGAAGTACCTGTATAGAGTTGTGTTTAGTATTATAATAATATGCATATAGTAATAAATAATAATAATTCAGTCGGACGAAAAATAATAATATAACACGCTCAAGATATCGAAAATGAAAATAAAATGATTTCAAGATGGTATTATGCACGTAACTTTGGTGGGTTTTCGTATTTTCAATCATAATAACAAAACTCTGACGATAATATATGGTCGTGAACGAGTATATAAAAAGACGATAGCGATTCTGCCCAAATCAGCAGCTCAATAAATGCTTGTAAGTAGCTCGCGAAATATTTGGTATTTGAAAATTAGTATTCGAGGACAGGGACTGTCTCGGAAAAAAGAATGTTCAGGTGCAATGTATGCTTTGAAAACCACGGTGGTGTTGTACAGGATGTTCGGAGTGGTGAAGGATCGATCGATCTACGTCGGACGGGGACTTGAAAATAATCATAATGACTGATCTGGAAAACATAATGCCGCGTTTTACAACACCGTCGAATTAGAGTTTGTCGATTTCGTATTAATTTCCGACAAAAACGTATTGTGTAGTATAATGAAGTTGTTTTTTATTCGGATGAGATTTCGAAAACCAATTATATCCGAATGTCCGATAGATGTATACGAGAGGTTATATTGTTTTTCGAATGAGAATTTTGTTGTAAAATTGATCAGAGGTGAATTCTGTTTGCGAAAGACAGAATAATAAGATTGGGTAAGTCCAAAGTTGTAACTTGTAAGCACCGAGGTACAATTATGAGGAAAAGATAACAATGTTCAAAATGTACGTGCACTGCAGTGTTAAGCATATATAATCAATTAGATTCCGCCGACGTCGAATGCGATAAAGATATTAAATGTTTAACCTTATCTGACTTCATAAATATTTTTTATTTCAACTGGAATTAATATTAATATACTTGCGTGTTGTTAAGAAATTGTGCACCGGAAGTTAGAGCACAGAAAAGTTTTCATATAAGACAAAAGTATAATAATAGGTAATTCCATCGTAAAGAATTATTTTGAAAATACACGTTTGTTGCATTTAAATTCAAAATTTCAAAACACATTAAATAGTATTTTTAAAGTACCAGGGGATTTAAAAATATTGAGCACGGGTATTAAATATTTTCAACCACATGCGAATTTAAACCAAAATATACCCGCGAGTTTGAGTCAAACAATAAGCGTAGTTAATATTTGTGAGAGAAAATTTATATGTACACTCAATCTGACACAAATCCAAAATTAATCTTTATAAATATTGTTGTAATTTTTTATTTAATAGTATTTTTATGTATTATTGTATATATAATTATATATATTCGCGGTCCTCTATCGAGTTATTTAATGACGAAACGATATAATAACGGTAATAATAAATAATTAAATTTAATATTATTAATTAAAGCAAATAAGATAATGTATCTAATTATTATCTAATTAACAAAAATAGAAAATTTGTTTTTCTCATCATAATCTTATACAGTACAATATAAAGAAAGGTATGTATTTATAATATTATATTGAATTGTATGCGGTGTGTATAACAATATACGTCAGGGATGATAATTTTTAACTTGCAAAACTCGTCATGCTTAACTTCCTACACAAAATTGTACTTAACAATGTTAAGGGAGTCTTAAATATATTCGTTCTATACAATATATCTAACATATTTGAACTAAAAATGTTCACATTTTTTTTTATTTTGATACGTGGGACTATTTTTTAATCTATAAAATATTATAAGTATAGTTTTTAAATAAAATTATAGGAGACGTGCCTTAATTCATTGAATATTACTTTTAATACATTAGTATGTATTAATATTATAGTACATCCATTACAATTTAACATTTTAACAGTATTTCAATCATAAATCAAAGAATAATAAAAATATATCTGATCACGTTTTTAGAATTAAAAATAATGGTTGACATGAACCGGATCGATAAATTTAATTTGGGGTACAAATAAAGCTATAATAAAGAGATCTCTAGAATATTCACGAATTTTGTATATTTAAAAATATCAAAAGAAGAAATTTTAAATTAAGTCAATATTTTAAGGTTTTTACTAATAAAAAGACGAAGAGTATTTACCAGAATAAAGTATTGCGTATTACAAAATTTCATCATGTATAGGTATTCTTAAAATGTAAAAATAATCAGAATATGCTTTTGATACACTGTACTGGAAATATGAAGTGAATATAGATCGAAGTCCTTTTCGTAAGTCAGTGATTCGCAACGATTCAATGCGTTATAATGTAATGCAATTTAGTACCTAAATATTTATTTAGTTTATGCGTTGTTTTGTGTTTTCTAAATTCAAACGGTAAATGCATATTTTATATATAATATAGAAGGATTATTAGATAATAATATTTAGCTTATAATAATAATCTTAATAATAATAGATGTATTAAATAACTGCAGTAGTTGGCATATCTAAGCAATTTTGGCACGAATGCACTTGATCTGCATTGATACTATATTATGATATATATGACGCAATCCTCCACGATGGTAATATATTATAATGTAAGTACCTATACGGTATCCGTATGGGCACTGGGAATGAAGTTAATTTTTTTTTAAATTAAATTAAAAAAAATCTTCCCATGAGGTTTGTGGATAACACCGCTGATCATTAACGGTGGTGGACGGCCGCTTGAATATGCCACCGAGTGATGCGCGGTTATGACAATTTTTTTTTTAAATATTATGTAGGTTTACACGTTAAGATATTTTTGTATTTATATTTTATATTGCGAATAATGACCGCCGGAACGTTTACGTCTTGTGCAACATCAGATTAGTCGTGTTTAGACCGGTCGTCGGGGAGGCTGTGCAACTTCTGCTCGCCGACGTCCGGGATTTGCTCTCCGACAGTTTGAGGTTTTCAACGGCCTTGTTCTCGTTCGAGTCATCGGCCTCGTTGACGCACTTCCGGTCGTACGGGCCGACCACGCCGGTGAGTGCGTTTAAAGGTATCCGGTAAAGGCGAAGTGGTTTCGTTTCCGGAGATACTGAAAATATAAATCGTCCGGAATTATAATTCGAACGTAACAAATTATTTACGTTCTACGGACACTAATAGTCAAGTAATATCATATTGTTATGTTTGTGCTAACAGTATTTAGTTATATCATAGAGGATAGAGGTACGTGGCGATTAGATTCGTCAGATTTTCGGATGATTTGGATTTTCATAAGTTTATTTTTTTTGATATATTGAATAATCGTAACGAGTTATACTTAATTAATTGTTTATGTTTCATATTTTATTAAACAATTTTAACCAAATTATAGGTACCCGAATCATGAATAAAATAATTTTATACAATTTTAAGGTTATACCTAGTCTTAGTAAATAGTTGATAACCTAATTAGATATGTTATTATTTAATTATTAAATAATCATTAAACGATTTGATATTTTTCAAAAATCCAGACAACCTCAATTATCTATATCTCCAAATTATCTTTAAATCCAAAATCAAAATATACATTCAAATATTATAGTTTATTTTCCTAGCACTATATGTCTACACAGGCTTAGTCCTACAATGGTGGGATAAATTTTTGTTTACAAGAAAAAGACGGTATTCTCCCAAACTCCGTTCCAATCGATAAATGTGTCCGTATATAAAATGTATAAATGCGCCTGTGCTTATAGTATTACTATTATTAAACATCAGATACATTATTTTCTTAGAAAAATAGAGTAAGAACAAAAAAAAAGCGAGTAGGTTAAGTTAGTCACAGGTTTTCATTATACGTTTAGATGATATGGAAATCATACATTAAAATTCTGAACATAGCAATTGATTATTCGGTTCAAACGAGTTTTATTGTTTTGCATTCAAAATACAAAGTTTAAGTTCCACATCGATATTTTTTAAGTAGCTGAAATCAATCGAAATTCTATATGCTTCATATTATGCACGTATTTTTATAATTTATATACGAATTGGAATAAGTGGAGTTATTTTTTTTTAAGTTATTCAGTATAATTTTTTATTTACAAAAAAATATTTCATTAAAATATTCAATATGGCTTTGCATTTATAGTAATAATTATTTTTAGGCCATGCTGATTAAATACATTTTTGATAGTTTAACTAATGCAGACTTATTTTCCGAATTGTTATTGTCTTTGTTACCAAGATGTATTTTATATAATATTTATTAATATATTATTATTATTTATTAGAAGTAAAATGTGAATATTGCGTTATTTAAATAGCACTATAATTTTGTTGCTAATCGAATTATAAATATAATTAAAACCTTGTTTATATTGTACTCTATTATGTTAATGTTATATATTACCGAACAATTATTTAAGTGATAATATATAGATGCACGTGCAATAGTGCAAGTGCAATATACGATTTCTCTCGAAAATAGGCTATCATTAGAACAGGGGAAATCAAATGAACTCAGGATTTTTACGTATGTATACGAGTAGTAAAAAATGCTATGGCTTGTCCAAAACATTAATTATTACTCTTACTACTGTTTTTTCGTTTTATGATACATAACAAAACAAAAAAACCTCGTAAAATATGTATACTTTTTCAATTTCGACCATGTACCCAAAATAACAGTTCTTGAATACCTATTGTCGGTTTTAATCAAGAGACGGTAAGCATTAAATACATATATTTTTGGCTGTTTTACGGTGGTATGCTAATAAAATATTTTCATAATATAACTGAAATAAAATATACTCATATTTATTGTGTATTTACTATTACTGTTGAAACTGTTTAATCACGTTTTGGTCGTTATACATGCATAGTACCTAAGTACTCAAACAATATTTCGATATTATTCGTTATTGTTTATTAATATTATTATTATTATATCAAAAAGCTTTAATCAATTAAGTTTTTACGGTGTATAATACAAATCGAAATGTATTTTCGCAATACCTTCGAAACGAAGACCTACGGTCGGCGCGGGTCTTTAGTTATTGATCAAATAATGTAAATACAATATTGTATAAGTATGTTCAGTAGTATTAAATCAATTTTAAGGACAAAGAAATACTGGTTTGATACTTTTTATTTAAATAAGGTATAGGAGAATAGGTATAGATGAATTACGTTCTGTACACAACTACTGTATAAACTAACCTTTGATGTTAAAATTCAAGTTTTTTTACACAACCTTTGGTTTATTTTATTTAAGATTTGTATAACGTGTTCAGTAAAAATTCCCATTACTTTAACTACCCGGCACCAATTAGTTAGACAGTACAATGAAAATGTTAAATTTTGTTCGTTCGTTTATCGTTTATATAAACTGTAAATATACATTTAGACAAATTTATGAAATTATTAATTATTTTTTGTTGAAAAACGTGAGAGTGTAGGTAAGGATGGGTAGTATATTATTGTACGACATTGTTTCCTCTGTATGTGAGTCTTGTACTGTATGGTTAAACTATTGCTGAATAAAGCGTGTATTTAAACGACTGAAATGTTGGCATCATAGCATTATATCTATAATATCTATAAGCCATAACTATTATATCAGTCTTTTTCTGATTTTTTACTTTTTGATATTATTTATCATATGCTAAAACTTCTGTGCTTAAATCATTAACTGTATAACCTAATAAACATATTTACAGTGCGGCGAAGCAGGCGGCGACATGCTCTCTCGTTCGGCTTTTTGTTGGTCCATTTGTAGTCTCTCCATTTTCCCGTGGAAAAATTCCGGAGCAGTAGTTGCAAAGTATATGTCGTTCTATATTAAAAAATAAATATCATAATAATTAAATAATAGACACCAATAATAAAACGTTATTGTAAAACAATTTTAAAATTTGTTTTAAAAAAATGATGTATTTGATTACTTGATTACCTTGGAACAAATTAATTTTAGTTTTGGCATAGCCATAGTCTGAACTAAATTTCCATTAATTATAAGTCTGATTTCCATTGTATCTGTGGTAAATGCTATGATGTATGGGAAAGAACATACTGCGGAAATACGAATAATTTTATTTTTATAATATTAAAGTAAAATTTTCTGTAAGGTACATACTACATATGTTTAATATTTATAATAATATTATTACGTGATTACGTCAGGTGGATAAAAAAAAAATATATAATAACATATAGAAACTGTCAGACGTTCAAACTACAGAACTTGACTGAACGATTTCGCTGTCTTTTTAAGTTTGAATTTTCACCGAAACGCCAAACCACTATACTTTATTAGACGTATCGCTTATAGAAACGGTTTACCATATAAATGATTCATTATAATTACCAATGTCCTTCGGAATGGAATTCCAATGGAAATCAAATTCGGTTGTATTGTTTGTTTCACTGAGTTTTTGAAAATGACAAGTGTCTGTAAAACACGATGTGCGGAATTAATTATAAACTCATTATACAGCCAATATTAGTATACTAGAAAGAATTTAAACGTGAATAGATCATATTATATAGAACCTGTAATGAATTTAAATACGTGGAATTTCATCCAAATGTATACGTGACATATATCAGCGTATAGTAAATTTGTATGTATACGCGTATGCGCGTGTAAGTGTGTATGTATGTGTGGTGTGTGTGTGTGTGTGTGAGCGCGTGTAATGGTCCATTGAAAAGTATTTTACATTTCTTTTTGCTCTTGATAGATTTTCAAGTTTGGCAACATTGAATATTCGTATTTTTGATATAAAATAGTAAAATAAGCACCTATTGAAGTAGAAATTAATACTATGTCACTTTAAACGTTAATTACAAAATCGTGTTGTAGAGAAAATGGCGATAAGGAGGAGGTGGTACAATTTATCAAAATAAAAACTTTTTTGGTCGAACAAAAAAAAAATAAATTATACCAAAATGTGATTAAACAATTAACATTTTTTCATGTTATACTTAAAAATATCAATAAATAAGTTTATCATGCTGTAAATCATAATAGACTTGTTAATATGAGTATAATATAATACATAATATAGACATATATAGACATATGATAAATAATAAACATATATTAATATAATATGTAAATAATTACACAAAAATATTTTATAATACATATATATATATATATATATATATGGAATTTACAGCCATATAAGGCTATTTATTTAAACAGAAATATTAATTTTCTATCAATTTTTGCTATTTTAGAAATAAATGTTTGAGATAATAATATTCTGCTAAGAAAACATTTTTTTTTTAAATTTTAATCTATAATTTTAATTTTGTTATTTAGAGCAGAATACTACAAAAATGTTGGTTCGACAAATATCGATAACGAACGAATTGTTTTTGTTCTTAAGTATATTTGAAGTATCTATGACTATAAATGAGTACGAGTTGTATGAAATATGACTCCTGCTATAACAGTAAAAATTTGCTAAGCATCTTTGCCATTTTAAACCATTATATACTTAAAAATTCCAAGACGATTTAGACTGAATAAATTAGCGTATCTGATTAAATAGATTATCCTGAATTATATAAAAAGGAAATATTTCCTACATATGCTTGTAGTATTATAGGTATTATCGGTGCTTTTTTATTGTAGCGTGTGCGTGATACGGTCAGGATGAATTGTGTTGCCTGGCGAGAGACGAGATGGGTAATTGACACGCTATATCGCACCTCCGATATAATAATTTACGCTCGCCGATAAATTATATTTTATTATTATAAAGTTTAAGTGAGTTTATTTTATTTTTTCAAATTGAAAAATATGACGCACGCCGGGGGGATTAATTTTTCCAAATAAATCGGAGTATATTTGCGGACCTATTCAAACTTTATTGGTAGGTACGCCGCTAAAGGGGACTGAGTAAAAACTCTTATATTAAAACTCATATGTATATTGTACTTATATGTGTTATATAACACTAAACATTAAATTATTTTGTACATAAAATCGTAACTAATAGTATATACAAACTTATCATGTTTATTCCACCAATAAGATATAGATATTACATTGAAAATCTCAAATTAAAGCCTGCAGTTAAAGATTTTTTATTTGGAAATATTGCATTGTACAGACGAAGCATAGTAAATTTTATATATTCATACATAATAAGTATATTGTATGGATATATACAGCGAACAATAAAATATGTCACGAGGGATAATTTTCAAGAATAGGTATGTGAAATGACGGCAGCGGTCACAAAATACCTGTGTCATAAATAAATTATAGTTTTCAGATATTTTTTAGTTTGAAAAAAGTATTTAGTGATACACACGTACTATTATATAAAATGGGTGGTATTTAAATAAATTATCTAATATATTCGTTTAAGTTCATACTTGATATTCAAATGAATTAAAATATTCGGATTGATAAAATGTAATTAAAATCAAGCATAGTTCATGCCCCACTCCCCAAAATTTTTTAAAATTAAAAATAAAAGGTTTTGTTTATTAATCATGTAAAAAAATTAAAATAAAATCCTGGTACGTGCCTGAATGAAACGAGCTTTATAAAAATCAAAACGTCAACTGAGAAAATGAATGGACGTTATACTTTTATAAGTGAGTGTAAGTGTATGTGTTTATGTGGGTGTTAAAAAATGTGTGAACGATAAAAAAAGTCATTACTGTTATAGCACAACAGCAACTCGGGCTCCTCGTCCTCATAGAGATCGGTGGCTGACACCAGGTGAGCTTTGGTGCCTTCTTGAACGGCAAACAACCGTTGCGCGGTGCCCGACCCATCGGTGATGATATCGAACTGATGTTTATATCCGACGCATATACTGCATGTGTCCGAGTTACCACCGACTGCCGACTCAATTAACGTTATGATCGATGGCTGTTCGGCAATTTGGAATTCCTGAATAACATGAAAATAATGAATGTATTATCGATCGCTGACCACGTACACCAGTTCATTATTTAGTAAATATTTATTTTCTCCTCTCAATAGTAGGAAAACCAAACCTCCCCTACTTTAACTGATTACTTAATTCTATCAGAGAACGAATAGTATATACGGTGTTTTGTGAGGATTTGCTTATCGCGATATCTCTTGAAATAATGGAGATATTATAATTTTGTTTTTTCACAAGACTCGCAGGGATAAGGCCTACAAGTATTTAATATTTTAATTTAACGTTTTGGTAAAAATTTAAAAAAAATGTTTATTTTCATTAATCTCATGATTTTAAATATTATTTCTAGTTTTGAGAAAAATTGTCAATTATTTAATACCATATATAGTGCCAGAGTTCTTAAACATGTGGCTTGTGGGCTCGTGCTCGTATAATAATTAATAATACAAAAATATTCTCAAAATAAAAAAAATATTGAAAATTAAGATGCTAATGAAAATAAAATGTTAAAACATCAATTTTTTTAGAAAATAAACTCCAAAAAATGACTATTTTAGAATTAAATAAAAAAATAATTTTTAACTTTTTACCAAAACATTAAATCAAAATAAAATATTAAATACTTGTCTGCCTGAACAAGGAACACTGTGAGTCTTTAGAAATAAAAAATATATAATAATGATATTTTCATTATTTCAGGAGATACCGCAATGGATAAATCCTCAAGGGACACTCGCGATCTGTATATACCATAATACATGAACTAATCGAAGGCAAAATGAATCTAAATTGTGTAGTTTCATCACAAGTCGTTGTTCAGAAAAATCTAATGAAGTATATTTTTTTATCACACAACATTATATTCCAGGATAATATTGATTTTGAATATAATATATTATTATGTAACGAAAACCACGGAATTCGCTTTACTGTACAGTAGGTGTTAAACATAAACCGTGAGTGAGAACAGATAACTGTAATGGATTGTATAATGGAAATGTTAAATTTAAATTTAATAATAAATCATTGTATACGAACGATTCTAAACGGAGATGATGTGTCAGCTTCTATTTCTAAGGTTATTTAGTAATATATTTATATTACTGTAAATATTATTCCAGATTAATTTGAAAAGTATCTACTGGAAATTTTTTCCTTTTAAACTCCCATATTTTTCTTAAAAATCACTAACTGATTTATTAGATGATGAAAAAAAAAATAAATACACATCATTGCAAAAGCAATACACTTATCGTTTCGCTCAACATTTAAATATAATAATAAATACTTATTTACTTTTATTATTTTATAATAAATATAAATGATATTTTTTTTAAAATACATTTTTAGTAGTTATCTATCTATAGCTAACCATTTATTTTAGTATACAACACGTAGTAAGCCTATGCCTATTTGGCCACAGAAAACCTTTTTAAAAAATGGCCTGAGATAGGCGTTCAGTTAGCTTTATATTATACAGCGTATTTACTATTTATTATTTAAACGTATCTCGGAGTCTCAACCGGTATTTTAAAGGCACCCAATAAGGTCTGAAAATGTACGAGGTCTCGCTATATCATATTATATACGGATATGGAACTAAAATTGCTTTATTTTGTTTCCGTAACTGTGGTGATCATAAAATCCTAATTAAGTCCCCACGATATACCACAATTTATTGTAAAAATTAATTAACAAATAACACGTCCAAAGTTAAAAACACAAAGCAAATAATATCCTAAAAGGAATAGTGCGTATTCAATTTAAAAATTAAAGGAAGGTATAATTTACAATTATAATGATATATATATAACAGTGTTATATTTCTATTATTTCAATTATTTTAACATACAATTATAAAATAAGAATAAGTATAGTTTATTTTTATTATTATAATAAATGTTTTGAAATAAAATGAAAAGTGGTAGTATAAATTAAAAAAGTTAAATTTGTTAATTATCCGATATTGACTTAACAACCCACATATTTATATCGATAAGATATTTTTATTTTTTAACGTTTTAACAGTATTAATAATAATTATAAAAAACTTAACACATGTAAATAAAATCAATTTTTAATCTAGTCTATTTGAAATCTTAAAATTAACTGAGTGAATAATAATATAATATAGTATCCTATAGATTATAAAATACAATAGATATAAATGGATCTCCGGGGCCAATGCTAAGAAGGCTCTTTCGACAAGGGAAATCGATTGAGTGGTTGTTGCGGCACTGAACTACGTGACAATCTAATGACATGATTAGAATTTTTCAAAATAGGAAGAGTTTGGAATTATATTTAACTGTAGTAAATATAAAAGTCTCATATTTATAGTTATAAAGATATAAATTTAAGGCGTATAATGTATATTATATATGTAGTCCGCAATATGGTTCAATATTAGCTATATATATCGAGTGAATTGGACAAAGATAGAGAATTATGATTATTAATATAATTTATAATTAAGATTATTATGATAATAATATTTACTTCCAAAATCAACTTTGATCACAACTTTTCACTCGTTAACTAACAAACTTCATAAACTACTTCTATTTAAATGATAATAATTATTTAAAATATATTTTAACATTTCTAACACCAGTAAGACTTGAAAAAAATTAAATAACAATTTGAAATTATTTTATTTGACTTATTTTTATTATTTTTTAAACATCTGATGAGTTCCGATGACATTTTCAATATTGTGTACCTATACCTGTATATTTATACGTGATAATATAAATAAATGTAAAATCACAATATATAATTAATATAAATATTATATAACTATTATGCGATACAATATTATATTTACCCTCAGATACATGAACCCTTCGACCGTGTCCGTATCGCTGGCGGGGCACCAAGCAGTCCAGGCAGCCGAGTGTTTCCATTGCATCAGCGTCAGTTTGCGGTTTACACAGATTACCTGCCGGGTAGAAAATCGAAATTATAAAGACCACCTACGAGGTGGTGGATAGTTTTGGTTCAAAACGCGGCGGGTTGTAACCATAAAGGGTATACACACATGTATAAAAATTATATCAAACGAGTATCACCTGTCCACCTGTCTGCTCTATGATATACGATAATAATGTACCTGAACTTTATAAAATACGAGGCAGGTAATACGAGCAACATACTCGTAGGCATTCCACAGTCAAAATTTTGGCAATAACGGTATAAACTATAAACTCCTCTCGACATATCTTTCCGACTACCTCTACTATTCAACACCACAATAAAGGAATAGTCACTTGCTGTAACGCTGATGATGTGCAGTGTAATATGCATATGTATTATGTATACTTAATAGTGAATAGTATTATGGGTCACGCGATGACGATATATAAAACGTTTGCACGGATTGTACATTTTATGTCAACTACTTGTATAATAATTCCAGACTACACACTCCAAAAAAGTTAATATTTACCTATAACAATATATTTACTAACCCGACGATTTCAAAGTTGTGATGAATGGATGCAAGACAACCCTTCATAAAAGAGACATCTTACATGTCTGATCACACTAACATTATTATGTATAATATACGGGCGGCTCGCGAGCTTAATAGTGGTAATGTGTATCTACTAATCTATTATTTATAACGAAAGTACCTTGTACATAACGGACTGTAGCATAGGTGTAATTATTATAATATAGACTTTACTTACGTATTTACAATGTCTTTAATAATACTAATAAATAAAAGATTTATAATAAGTAATACTATTTATATTGAAATAATTATCTTGTCTTAAGTTGCAAATGTATTAATAATATTTTCAGTTTTTTAATATTGACTTGTTAAATCTTTTTCAATATTTATCAGTGACAAGTTTAAAAATCCTTCTTGTGTCATGCTAGTCCGTTGCCATTTTTTTATTTATCGCATTATATAAATTAATGCACTAGTTTAAGTTCATAATTAATCAAGCGATTGGGGACGGGGAGGGGGGGGGAGGTGAAAAAAAATTTGATGGTGCTTAGCAGTAAGCACGCCATATTCTCACTTTGTTGCGGCTATGGCACTGTAGAATTTGCCCTAGTATAACCTACAGTATGCGGTTAACGCGGGAAAACAATCTACCACCACACGATTTATATTAGTGGTTTATTAATGCGTGCATAATATAGTTTGGGTATAAACAAAAAAATGTTTACTTTTAATTAACCAACATAAATATTAAAACCGTTGTTGTTTTTGCTTCTGATGTTGAGGTTAATTTTACCGAAAAAATATATACATATATTCATATATAGGTACATTATGGTTATAGAAACAACGTCTATTATACAGTGAATGTACTTTATGAGTTATGACGAACGCGGTTTGCCGTTTTTACGGTAACTACGTCCATCACTGGTAATTTGATCGCAGGGTTAAATACTCGCAAAAACAAAACTTATACTATCAGCATTATTATTATATGTGTTTGTAGTGTTGTGCGTCAGCGGTCACATTTACGCGTTGTTGAATTGCCCTCCCCCCAAAAAAATGTATTGTTGTGTTTAAATATATGCAAAATATTACGCATTACATACAAATAATAATAATGTACTGTGTATAATACATTGTATATGGTAATTTTCAAGTGTATCATGTATTATGATATAATCTTATCATATACGTTTTCGTTTAAAATAGTAAACATTTTATTTAAATCTATAATTCATTATTGTATTATGTACTTAAGACGAAAGTCGAATAAGACGTCGTATTTTTTATAAAAAAAAAATATCACGATTTAATAATGATAATAATAATAATAATATATTTACCATTTTGAGCCTCGAACCGCCGGGTTTACTAATCGCATACATGCTGCAGCCCCTGGTGCGTTCTAGTTTATGGTCTTTGAGGTCCGGTTTGCTTTTTACTTCCGTCTGTACATCCGCATCGAATTCAGACAGTCTAAACACGTATATTTTACTGTCACGCCCTACAATCGCCAAACATAGTAAAATAATAACCGTTAACAACTACGACATTATGCGACCGGTGATAACACGGCGCATTTTCAAAAAGACAACTATACGTCGAACGCTGTTGTCCCAGTTATAATACACATACGTACCCTTTTCGGTCCTGAACAAAAGGATACCGTGGGCTTCCACGACGTTCAATTGATTGGCCTGTATCGTCTTGTCGAAGATTTGCCTCTGAGACACGCCGTCTGATGATCAATAAAAGAAAAAAATTATTATGGGCCACAGTTCAAATACGTGGTAGTATATTTATTTAAATATCGACAGAAAAGTTTGTTTAACAAGTGACAGATATTTAGCAGTGCACACATATTATATATAATTGATGCGCTTCATAAAAAACATAGTAAGTAGGTAGGAATAAATCGGTAAGCATGTATACATTTTAAAGATCGGTTTATATGCGTTTAGAATACGAGTAGAAATGGTTTTGCAGATATACATGATAGATCGATAGTGCATAATACTGTAATGTAGTAATATAAACAGGAGTGTGGTTTAATAATTTAAAGCCATCCGAAGGTTTTAAATAAACTTTATTATTCCCGCGACACTCAGATTCGTCCGACTATACCATGGAAAATCGAAATCATGCAGTCAAAAACCATTAGAATAAAGGACGATATAATGGCTAACGTTTGTAATAGGATTTGTATTTACAAGAATTAAGAACTAGTATATAATTTTGATAAAACGTATGAGTTCACAATGAGTATACAATGAGTTCTAAAATGTATATAAGTATATTATAATTATAAATTGTATAAATTATATTATAATATTATTTTAGTCGAATAAATAATAACTTTTACTGAATTTTCAAGAAATTAATAATTCGGTTTACAGTCATTGTTGTATATGGTTATATTTGAATATTAATAATAATAATAATATGAATATTAATTTAAACGAATTATTTTTAAATTGATTTATGTTGAAACCACAAAATTATTTTATTTTGCATTTAAAAATAAAAAGAAAATCTTCCGTTATGATTTTGTTAATTTTTAAACGAAAGATTCTAAAAATGAACTCTCAAGAAACCTTTATTTTCTTTTTGTTGAATAATGAAATCAAGAGTAATTGGTTTTGGTTCAAGTTATATGTTTGAATATTATATAACAAAATAACCAACAATTATAATTTTTACTTTTAACAATAACACCAGCTATTGTATTAAAGAAAACGAATGCATTACCTTCATCGAAGTTAATTTTCATTGTCACAAATGCATTGTAATGCAATAATATTATAAAGAATTAAATTGTTACACTCTAACGTAAATATATGGAAACCATTAAATCATCACTTATTTTGTTTCTATTGTTTTTCAAATCAAACACATCTGACACTTATAACTTAAGCTTTTGACCTAAAAAAAAACCAATTTGTGTAACAATTTTGATACGCGTGGGCTGCGGGTACTTAATATATATGTACACGTTTGTTTTCTCAATTATGTTTTGGTTGTACTGTTTCTGAAATTTCATAAATACACAACAACAGCGTTGAAGTAAAATGTGTGTAATCAAAATCTGAACAGAACATTCAATCATGTAAAATTAATCGATGTCGAAATTATTTTAACCATATTATTAATTAAGTTATTCGACATAAAAATTCTAGTTACAAAGTTCATTATAAATATTAAACATAAAATACTTGATCTGTGAACTCGATTATAAGTTATAACAGAATATAATAAACCCAGAAGTCATAATGTTTAATCAATTAAAAACAATATTATGATTAATTCGATCTAAATCACTGTACAAACATAGTAAATAAATTCATCATAAATATTTATGTAATAAATGCATTTCAAAATTTAATTTTTCTCAAATTAAATAAGAAAATATCTTTTATATAAAAAATATATTCATATTCAATACTACTTTTTAATATATTTTGCTTTTGACGGTTTTTGTGTTTTATTAGGCAAATAATATTAAATTATGAAATTAAATATTTAATAAAAATAAGCATTTGTAATTACTGTTAACTATAATGCTAATGCCATAAAGCAAAAAAGCAATAATTGTAATTTTGTTAAAATATAACAAAAATGTACTTTTTTGAGTTCAAAAAAAAAAAGCTGTTTAAATCGTTATTAAAATGTGATTTAGTAAAATCTGTGCATACAATAATAAATAAAGTAAAATACATTTTTAAATATTTATTAATATTTTATTTATTTTTAATTTTTAATGTTTCAAAGAAAAATATGTTATTTTGTATCGAATTGTTAATTATATATCTAATAAATTATAATCTTATCAAACATATTTACCTTACACCATTATTATATGTATAATCTCAACATTTAAAAACAATCAATTTTTTAATTATTATTATTATTCATTTTAAACTAACTAAATTGATAAATTTTATTTTCAAAATAGTAGGTGAATGTTTTATAACTACATTTAATGCATATAAATAACAATAAGAAACTAATGTCTAGAATTAAAATTATTATTTTATAAATATAGATATTACTTCATTTTATGGAAAGAAAGCAATAAAGAAAAAATAATATACACGATGAAAAAATAAGTAATTTAAAAAAAAAACAATTAAAAGTTTTACTACATGAATAAGAGTTTGAGTATAAAAACTTAAAAGATTTTTGTTAAGTTAAGGTTTACTCAGGAAAAAAAATTTAAAACTGTAATATATTAGAAATAAAAATTAGAAAAGTTTTTAATTTAGTTTCAGGTATAAGACATAAAAGGGGCTTGGGAAATCAATTTTTCAACACGTAAACTATTTTTTATACATAACATGGAAAAAATAACATTATATTAGAGATGGTTTTGGTAAGGGTGAGAGAGGTTCGATCTAATCTTTTGATATATCGCTATTTATTTTTGAAAAAGTGATTTAAAGGCTAAAGACACCCGTTTGATATTTATGGGTAAGAGAAGGAAGTGTCTTCGCCAGTATAATTTATTATCATCAATTTAATGACAGCCCACTCAGATCGTACACCCTTGAACCACTTGTTCGAAAAGTGGACAGAGATTAATATATATAATATATATATTATTTTTATATAATATAGTGAAGGGTGAGCCATCGTGTTTTCTTATAACAAAATATAGATTAAATAGGTAGTATATACGTCAAGAAGCTAAAAGTATAGTATTACAAACATTTTGTTACAATTACAACATATTTATCAAAGACCATTGATAAAAATAGTGCCACAGTAAATCTCTCAGATAAAAATATATTAAAAATAAATATCGTTGTAGTCACCAAGTTAAGAAAAGTCTTATTTTTAGTCAATGTTTTGGTTGTACTTACACATAACACATTTTTTTAAATTTAAAAAATTTAAAATTAAAATCTGTATGAAATAAATTATTACAAAATATATTACAATGCATACAATAAATAAATATTATGAAGCACACCAGATGAATAAAACACGTTATGAAAAATAAATGCAATCACATAAAATCAAGAACGTGTTCTTTGTATAATAAGTATTTTAAAATTATTATTTTAATACACTCGTACACAGTTAGGTGAACAAATATCCCGTTTATCATGAATAAAAACAAAATATCGTAAATCGTTTTCGATAAAATATCTATTAGATTTACTAGCCACTGAATCTGATGAGAAAAAAAAATTAAAAGACATTTTTCTTTTTTGAAATTTACGTCTAGGTAGTCGCAAAAAGTTTAAGTTTGGGATGAAATATAAAATAATTAAACTATAGTGTTTATTAGTTTATCGATAGTAGACGGATTAATTTAGCATTCGACCAGTGATAGTAAACAAAACAAAAGTTATTAGATAAACTGCTGTGAATAATTTACTATTAAACCATAAGACGCTTAGTAATGGTAATAATTAATAAGACTTTAAAAAACGTTTAATCTTATATTATATTATCTATCAATATAACGCTTTATACGGGATATGTTCAATATTTCTTTATAGATTTACTTTTATGTGAAACTGTTAACTATATTTTATATATTAAATATCTATTCGCAGCAATTATATGTATTATTATTTAAATTCGTTTTTTAACGTCTGATTTAACAATTGCTGCTTAAGTGAATTCAAGAAATATAGATACATTAACATTCTGGTAATTTATGGTACATAATACTTAATAATATAGTTAAATATTATTTGAAGGTTAAACTTTCATTTTAGTATTTATTTATAATACAATTTATTCAAGCAGGTATTAATTTTTTAATGTACAATATAAAAATTAGATACATGCTTTATAATGGTATCATATATTTAGTTATAATTAAATACTGCATCGTTTCATAATTGATTATACAATTGACATTTTGGAGTGTAAATTAAACTTAGGTGATGTGTTTAATTATGTACATCTATCATGTGATTATACTTAGTATCGTTAAAGTAATTATGTATTGTATTATAATGTTTAATTGTAATTAATAAATATATTTCGATTTTCGATCCTCAATTCTTTAAACATTGACAACACGGCGTTTTAAATAGACAATTTAGCTTCATGATGATTCCATTTTTCGTATTACTATGAGTTTTACTTTTGACATCAATTATCTGACTAAATGGTTTAGGTTTAATCATCAAAGACGACTGCATTACACCTGAGTCCTGACTTATTAAGTTACGATAACGTTGATGTACATTAGAAGCTAAGTACATCACAGCTACTAAAGTAATGTAATATTTATCAACACATTGGCATTAATTGCTTATGTTTATTAGATAACTAATAATATATTTCCTTAAATATCAAAATATCATCATAAATTCTAGAAATATTGCTGAAAATAATAAGACATATATACCACATTATGCTTATGATGAATACTTTGAAGTATTGAAGAAGCAATAATTCAAATTGTTCAAATAAAATGATTTCTCAGATCTTCGAAAAGTTTAGCCGTACAGAGTAAATAAATGGATTTTTATTTATTGTCAATGTCATTTAAATTTATATATTTTTAATATGTCTTGTAAAAGTTCAAGGTATAAACGAATTCTGGATTGTATATAATATGTAGGTATGTTACGGACGACACTGAAATATTCAAACGTATAGTTACTACGGTTTTGTTAAAATTACGAGTATGTTGGTCACAACCAAGTTTATACAGAAAAAATTCAAATGTTATGTTTTGTCTAAGTATTATGAGAAGTTCACGTTTTTTTGGGCATTTTTGAGGATTGTCCGATGTTAAATTTTACTTGTTATATGCACGCATAACGTGTATAATTTTACCTTTTTATTATGTTATCGTCAAAGTGAAGAATTTGGTAGTATATGTACATAGTACAAAGTTTTTTTTTTAGTAAAGCTTCATTAATTTGAAAAGTATTAACGTTTTAGAAAATAATTTAGATTGACAAAAGAACTGTTTAAAAAGAATATATTTGATTGTTATCGCTAGAGTTTTTAAGTATTTTACTTATTTGAATGATGATATATTTTTTTATAATTTCGTGTTTAGAATATTTTTTTAAGAATTTCAATGTAAAAATATTGAATTTTTAACCCAAAGTTAATTAGTTAAAAGTATAATTTATTAAGATAAGTTTAACCGTACCTATGTGCCACTCCACTCTTTAACATTAATTAATTTCATAAGAAAAATAGTTTGAAAACTTAATAAGGTAGGCAAGTGGATATCGTTCTGCTGTAGAATTAGGTATTGAGTGGGTCACTATTATGGGTGTGTTAAATTTGAATTCAATGATATATTATTGTATACGAAAAACGGTTCTGAGTGGAAACGGTCTGTCAGTCTATATTACTAAGTATTTTTTGTGATATGTTTTTAATATAGCAATTAAAGGCATTTATTTTACTTTCAGTATTACAGTAGGTTGAAACATTTTTTCCGAAAATATTGTACTTATTATATTACATCAACTTATTTAACTCAAAATTAAATAACATATTTTTGTAAATACTACAAAACAATAAAAATAAGTTCATAGTACAAGTAGATAGTATTAATAGATAATACCTTAAATTAAATGAAAATGTCATTGCGTAAAATAAAATTCAAAAATTTATAATAATATAATATTTGTAGAAGTTTTAAGGTTCTACGAGTAATGTTTTTAAAATATTAAAATAATTAACATTATTATTTACCTTAAATAAGTAATTTCATCCAAATTTGAATTACAATTTTTTTTTTATGTATTTTTCTCTAACAAAGGTTGTATTTTTAGAATTAAAGAGTTTAAAATTCTAAATTCAAATACTTGTAAAAAAATATTATAAATTTTCTACATGTTTTTAATTTTGAAATGAACTATTTATTAAGAATTACAATTTTAAGTATTTTTACCCATTCATACATTTTTTTATTGAAATTTATAAAAAAAAATCGAAAATTAATAATAAAAACTTTAAGTTTTTATGGTTATTCGTTTTTGAATACAACAAAATAAAAATATGACTTTAGTCGAAATCTGGTTTGGTAAAATATTCCCCCTTTTCCTTAATTTCTTGCTTGTTTTTCCGATTAAAAAAAAAAGTATTTTTATATTGACTTCTCCAAAGTACATCCATTTTGCTACCAAAATTAAATTCCATTTTTTAAAATTAAAGCATTTTTTCAACTACTTATATAAGCCCACATCTACAATATCTAGTGATTTTATGTAATTCTGAAATTCACTTCGGAGAATATGTGCATAGCACGAACGTTACAGACTAAGTATAGTAATCACGTAAATGTGTACAGAACGCATAGAGCCGTTAATATGGGAAAACATAAATCAATAATAGTAATAAATGGTTTTTATCGTTCATCGTAAGTTTGGCATACAGCCAAATAATTATGAGTTTTCAAACGAACAGCCGATGACACGTGGCGTGGTTCTTCGAAATTTACAATAATTTAAACTGAAATGTCTTTAGTCGTTATCGTGTTCAAACAAATACATAGACGACTCATAAATTATTTTCACTGTAAAACTGTATATCATTGTAAGTATAGCCAGATATGCGAAGTGTGTCGTAAGCGGTCAGCATGGGTAGTGTCGAATCTTATAACTTCACACGGTTATCAGATTCGATTCATTCATCCGACCGCCACAGGATCATTTAACGATTCAATGCCACACACTGTTCTAACAATGTTTACCCTTATTGACCCTTCGGTAAAAACAAAATTTACCCCATGCAGTGCGCTAATGGTCTAGTTGCTAAAGTGTGATATAATATGAGTATGTATATTGTGTATTGTATATAATAAATATACAATATACACATGCGCATACACATATATTATAATTTTTGTACAACGATAGTATTTTATTTTACCATTAACCAAAAGGGAAAAATACAAGAACTTCTTTAAAACATATTTTTCTTCTCTCGCAATTATAAGCGTACATGAATTAATGTGAAAATAAATAACTTTGTACATCTACCAGAAAATAAGTGTTATAAATTTAAATGAAAAAATGCTTTTTTTTAATGGCGCCATTAGTGTAGTTAAAATTAGTAAAAAGGTAAAATTTGAGAAATCTAGAATTTTTCTTTTTACATTTTTATTTAGAATAATTCATTATTAAAGATAACCTTCAAAAATAATAATTAACTAATGTTTTGAAATACATACTATTAATACATACATTATTTATATACTGTATACGCTATATTACTAAAATATATTGATAATTTCTTAAAATGTTCATAATTAGCATAAATAGTATAATAAGAATCTGTCGGAGTTATTCATATTAAGCTAGTTGTATATTAGTTACACATTTCCATTAGTAAATAAATCTTACATGCATCTTTAGTTTAACACTTATAATATTTTATAACTTATGTCAATAATGTTATGTGTAAAACGACTTCGATATTTTGACAGCTACTTACCAAGTGTGGCATCATATAGTTACATGTATGGTGTGTGCTATGTACTTGTGGTTATTAAAATTTAGGAATCTAAGTTTAGGGTTAATTTAAGTTGATATTTAGTTTAACCTAAACATTCTGTAGTTATTGTAGTTCTGAAATTTTTTTTTTTTTTTGGCAATTTAGCGCCACCGTCAAGTGGGTGTAGGTGCTATCATTACTCGTAGTTATCTAGTTCTTCAATGTAATGAAACTTACATTAATTATTTTTCAATAATTGGCTGTGAATAGTTTTTAGTTATTGTATTCTGCTTGTGCTATACACTGGTTTGAGATTCCTTTAAAGGATTGGGGAAAATAAACCATCAGATGAGAATTACTCGAAAGTTTTTAGACAACAAAGAGTGGAAATAAACAGTAGTTTTAATTAGTAGTTTTTTTTTTTTTGAACCAATTAAATTGAATCATAAACTTTGATAATTGGAGAGAATATCGAAGTTTAGTAAATATAATTAATAAAGACTTAATAATCTAAACAAATTAAGCTATTATTTAATTGAAATAAAATACAGAAAATTGTGTAATTCAGACAACTTAAACTTGGCCAATCATTAGTACCAATTTTATTTGTGGCATATAGTTTGTATAGTTTATATTTTATTCTAAACAGAAATTGTAAATGTTTTGATAATCACCTGTAGAGGCCTTTATTATAATTTATAAGTTTATAACTAATGAATAATGATATTGATAATTATCATATTATTCTCCGCGTATAAATGGCTTTTATAGCTGAAGGTAGGTACTATATGATTGATTTACGACACAAAATTCACGTTAATTAATTTTTAGCACATAGCGTGTTTTAGATGCTGATTTTTATTGATCAATTTATTACGAATTTGTAACGAAACGTAAGGTATTTTACGAAATTGACATGCATATTGCCATGGTTAAGAATGAACATAACAGAAATAAATAAGAATAAAAATAATAAAATTAATAATGACATTAAATGACAAAAAAAAGTCAACTTTTGCATACATGTATTTTAAATGAATTGTACACCATTATAATATTATAATACAGGATGATTTAAAAAGTCTTCATTTTATTTAAAAAATTCATTTATATTAAAAACATAAATACAGAGGTTGGGATGGAGGTGAAGTAAAAAATATTCTAAAAATAATGAAGTAACTTAATATGGTGTGTTACAAATTATTATAAATATGCCTCCATTGGCCACTTATACACATCTACGTGGTATTTTTTTATTTATTCATCTTAAATATAAATGGCGACAATTCACGAATTATTAAAAATGCTCACGAGACATGTTTGTTAATAATGAATATAAAAAAACAAACGAAAATAAACTTAATTATCTTATTTTTAAGATAGTATTTTGGTCGTTTATTTGCGATTTATAGTGTTGAGCTGTATTAATTTATAATTGGACAACGATTTTTGAATAACATCAATATAACTCTGCGTATAATACAAGATGTTGTATACCTGCAGCAGTAAAATGGTATATATATACACATTATTTCCGTGTAGGGTAACGATGCGCGCAACTACTCGGAATACTGTATAGTAACGACTAGGAGGGAAATTTGCGACACAATTAGATATTATACATAGCAGACCTGCTTACATTATATAATAATATAATTACGGTATATAAGCCTTTGATTTTGTGTGTTATGAGACAGAGTCTAGTGGCCAATCCAATAAATGAGTTGATATAAAAATAACGTTAAGCGCAAACGTTACGATTTGTCTTGCTAGACTTCGAAAGTTCTCCGACGAGTACCGGCTATTAACATTATGACCGTCAATCCAAGTTGTTGTCGTGTTGTAATGTGTATATGGATGATAGAAAGGTCAAATCAAAACGCGACAAGTCGAGTCCACGAAACAAATATATATATATTTTAAATTTAGAAATCCCCGACACAACATTAGACGAGAGTTTTGTTCACTATTTTTAGTCGGCGAGTTTTTCATATAGTCGTTTAAACGATCGATACTCATCATACATACGTCGCCATTAAGTAAACATGGACTACCACAATAATAATGATCTACAGTTACTTGCCTTCGATCACAAACACTCCACTGTTATCAGTGCTGATGACTAGTCGGCTGTCGGCCCACGAGTCTCCGCACACAATGTCGTGACCAAAGTCTGGGTAGAAGCACTGCGGCTCCCATGGTGCTCGCTTGAAAAGCCCCGTGGTGGCGAGGCTGGTGGGTGCATCCCCTTTGACAATGGTGTCCAGTTTGAGCGCCTGGCCGATCCGCACGAATTCCACTTGCCGGGCCTCCTCCTTGCGACGCGAGCTGCGCGGCGGGTCTGGCAGTACGTCGCTGAACGCCCGTCTGTTCAACATCGCCTGCGACAAACGCGTTTACGTTACGATATTTTCAATACGTCCGTCCTTATACCTATTATAAGTGTTTGGGTGATAGTTTACTATAACCGTTACAGATTTCGAAGCGCGGTATATAGGTAATATATATATTTTTCCAACACGTTTTTTAACGATTCAACGCGCGTCGTCAAATAAATATTTCGTCTCGGTCATAACTATAAAATATGTATAGTTCTACTTACGTCCCGATCCCCCACGAACATCGCGTACAATACCCGAACACGGGTATTTTCAATCCCTCGGGGGCATTAAAAAAACATCTTTGCGCCACCACTGCGTTCAACCCGATATATCAGCACACAGTCGTTACTGTGCAGTGATTCAAACAAAAAAATATTTTTTTTTTTTGGTCATAAAAATATATTATTATATCATAATAGAGTAATAAAAATTATCATTGCGAGTTTCGAAATAAAAACAACGATCTTAAAACGAGTTGTTGAATAACGAACGCATTTATGTTATTTATAATATAAAATATTTAAATGTTACGGAACAATGGTGCGTTTTGCAATTTTAATTTGTTTCTAATATATCTACATATTTTAAATTATTTTACATTATGTTTGAAAAACATTATTTTTCTATGTTTTGATTTGAGTATAGTATTTAACCTTCTACCAATACATTCATATAAACAAAAAGCCGACTCTATCCCAATATCTAAGAAAATCTTGAAACACACCTTGATCCGTACTGGAAGTATAATGAAACATTCATAAACATTCTAAAAATAACCAATTTATTAAATAAAGTAAAATAAAAAAAAAACAATTTAACTAATTTTTTTGTATTATTTATCTTACTTAGATTTGTTGTATTCAATGCAAATATTTAATGTAGGAGAAATTATTAAGATCATAAGAATAAATTCTTATATAATTCGTATTAATGGAAAATGTTTTCGTAAATATCGTGAACAAATGTTGTGTTTTACTATTGTGCAATACTTAAATGATCTCATTTAAAAACTATTCACGTTATTATAGGCTTAGTCTTTAACATAGTATTAATATTTTTGTGTTACTAATGAAAATCCAAGAAATGTAACATAACATTTTTTCAGTTAAAGTATATTATAATGGTGATGGTGTTTGATATACTGTTATATGTCTGTAGTTTTGATATACCTTATAAAGTTATAAATATAGATATAATAACATGATATATATCGGAAGAGACATGTGTGAACTCATAGATGACACATTACAATTTTTATGGAAGAGAATACTATAATATTTTATTTGTAATTTCACGGCTGCTGTATTATTTAATAATGTGACGAAAATTGTTTATTGATTAAATAATATTAATAATATTAATATTATGAGAGTGGCGGACAGAATGTTATATTATAATATAATATATGCCGTATACAGCAAAATTGTTCATGTAAAATCATTTAGACTAGGTAATAAGATTAAATTGAATTTAGTAGATATTTGATGGTGATAATCCAAATTGATCAGATACGGATAAATGATAACTTATTTTGTGGCATTTTTCATGTGTAATAATTCATTGGTTATATTTTTTGATAACATTTTTTATAATGCAATTGAAACATGTTTCTAGCTTATAAATCTTTATTACGAGTACATCTATTATTATTAAAAAATTCAATTATTTCAAGTTAATATTATTTATTTTTATTATTAGAAGACACCCTGCAGAAACGGCGCTACACAGATTCAAGGATGGGCAAGTGCCCGCAACATTTGATTTTGTCCCTTCATTGCTCCCCCTATAATTTAATGTTAAAAATATGTAAGTAAATAAAAAAATTGTAAATAATTATTAATATATAAAATAGTAGTAATTATTTTAAAGAGCTTTTAGATTTAAATTTGATTTTGTATTCAAATTAATATGCTTTTTTTGCACATTTAGAAATAAAAATACTCAATAATGTTAATATTAATTGCACACTTTCAAAAATCTCATACATTTAAAAATAAAAGTTATGTATTGTTACATACACATAAAATAAAACGAAGGAAATTTAAAGTTTTTTATAGTGTATTTGTGATAATAATATTATATAGTAGGTAAATTTTTTGATTATTTATTTAAAATTATAACATATTATACCTAAAACATTTTTAGCAATATTTTTTTGAAAATATGGTATAAACAAATTAATGGGTGATCAAGTAGCAAATGGTAGTAAATGTCTCATAAAAAAAAAAAAAACTGGTATTACCCCCCCCCCCCCCCCCCCAAATCTGGAGCTGCCACTCACCCCACAAAACGATTGGACTATGAAATGAAAAAAGTTGTCTAGTGGTGGAAATTGTGCAAATCCGTCTCTGTGGCGAGTAATATAATATATCACACGCCCGGACCCGAATCGAACAATATTATTATCATAATAACCACACTGTTCGTTCGGTTTAGCGTGTGATAAATTTACCTATACGTAAGTATAGTATAATAATTTATAATACATAATAATATTATATCTATATATTATATACTGTATGCGTATCGCGTTGTTCTCGCTCGCATGTTGAGTTTGTGGTCGGTCGTTCGGTTATCGTTATTACACCTACATAATATTATATTATATATTATTATTCTACGCCGCCAATGTGCATTTATAGCCGACGGCGAGACGCGCTCTACCTCACATGCTGTGAAAATTATATGATCTGCAGGAAAAATGGATTCAACGATGCCATGCTTGATTATGTATTATTGTACCTACTCCGCGAAGGATCGGCGCCGACGGCCGATGTCGAAATAATATTATTACCTCAAAGCCACTTCCACCAAGGAAATAAAATATTTGAAAAAGTCCGCTGTAGATATTATTATACGATACAATATTATTCTGCATACACGAGGCTATACATAATGTTATTATATAAATGATCTCCTGTTATAGCTCGGTAACCAGAGTTTGAAATTTCGATTTCTATCATATTGGAGGATTTTAGAAACTAATACGTACTCGAGATGATAGGCTGACTTTGTCGTTACGAATTGGTTTTTTATAACATTTTTATTATAATGGACATAATTTACAATTCGGTATGTCAGGCTGTTGTACCTTGCTAGATTTTTAGCGTTAATCAAATAATAAAAAAAATAAACAAGCAATTTAAGTGTAAGTGTATTGTTAATAAGTTGTCAGTAGTAAAATTTTACCACAAAATTCCGATTAGGTACCTGTGTCTTTAAAAATATAATTAACGTATATAATGGTTCAGTAACTATTCAACTACATATTATTGTATTATAAAAAAAAAATTTGAATTTCCTAAATAAAGTTCTTAGAATAATAATGAATATACTGTTAAAACGTAATAAAATGTGTATTTGTAATTCGTGTAGGTACATAAAGATCTCCAAATTAGAAAATTTAAGACCATATAAGCGTCGTGGATGCAAAATGTTATAATTCATTACTTAGATCAATAGATTTAATCCACTTCAATTTATATATTCATCAATTATCTCAAATATGTCTTGAACGCAGTCGTTTACACGATTTTTTAAGTTAATTATCATAATTTAAGTTAATCTTCATTATTACATGTTTTAATTAAATTTTTCTTTTCTACTCTACTACATTATATTATTCATAATGTCTAATCAACTTTATATTTAGGTAATGTTACTATTATTATATTATTATTTAATTATTATCATATTGAATAGTTATAAATTTAATAATTCGTATTTAACCATTGGTATAGATAACTCACATAGGCTAGGAATGTTTTATTTTATATAAACAAATAGTAAGTAAACATAAAAATAGTAAAACAACCCATATATTATATTATGTAGTGTGTATATCAAATATGTACATATATTATCTGTAATAGGTATCCTATTATTTATCCCATATACTTTGATATATTTATATTTATAAACTAATATACATGTGAGTTTTATTTATTTATATTTGTATCTCGTATAAATACATAAATATTTTTTTATAATAATTAATTAAAATTAATTATATTATTATTTATATAAGTGTTCTAAGACAGTCAACAAACATGTCATTTGTATTCATTATATTATTTATACAAGTTAAACATACTATTTATTTCTATTACGTATTATTCTAGTTTTTATTTGTATTTATATTATTAAAATTATTTTGTAAGTAAATTGTCGCTTTCTGCCTTCAACACAAGCCTTGCTTTTATAACGTAGATAGATCTCTTTGTTTATTATGTAATTTTTATATTTTATGTAATAAATAGATTTAATTAAATAAATAAAATAAAAATCTTATTAATTTATTAATTTTACTTATATATAGTAGTAATAGTGATAATTAGGGAACGGATTTGAATGCAAATTGCATTTTTTCTGAATGTCCGAAAACATTGGTTTCCAAGCAAAAAGTTCATTTCATACATCAAAGAATTAAAAAAAGTAACTTTTATTTTGCATTTTTTTGCATTTTTAAGACTTTAATGTATTCTTAGTGCATTTTGTGGTTTTTAAGTCATTTTTTCAACATTTTTTCCACATTCATTCTAAAAAAAATTAAAATACCTAAATAATATGTATTATGTTACGAAATTACGAAATTATTGTTGACGCGTGTAGACAGAAAATATATACATACAAGTTACAACAGATTACTACCCACATTAAGGTAAAGATAAGATACGATAAACTATTTATCTAAATTGTAATTTTGTATTGCACTGTTGAATTGAGTCATTACTTCATCGTTTAGTATCGTGTATAGCCTCGTCGTTAACGTTTTCGAGTGATTTTCGTAGATGTATTTAGTTTAGTTTTGTTTATTCCACGAAGTTTTTGAAAATGCCTAAGGCCAAATCTTCAGATGTTTGTCGTTTGCGGTCATACGTTCAACAATATGGGGAATCAATTTTTTCTACTGATGGAAGCATTCTTCTTTGTAAGACTTGTGAGGTCAGAGTGGCAGCCGAAAAAAAATTTACTGTGACACAACATGTGGGTAGAGAAAAACATTTACGTGCACTAGATATTCAAAAAAATAAAAAAAGTGAAGTTGTTCAAACATTAATTAATACCGTTCCAAAAAATAATGCATTTACTACAGATCTTTGTACTGCAATGGTATCTGCTAACATTCCTCTTTCTAAACTGAAAAATGAAAATTTCCGCAATTTTCTTTCAAAGTATACCGGCCAACACATTCCAGACGAATCCAAAATTCGAAAGAACTATGTAGGTAATACTTACAATAATACAATAAATTCTATTAGAACTTACGTGGAGAATAAAAAATTGTGGGTGAGTATAGATGAGACTACAGACGTAGATGGCCGATATGTCGCTAATGTCATAATCGGCACTTTAGAAATTGGATGTCCCGGTAAAACTTTTTTATTTAATTGCGAAGTCTTAGAAAAAGCAAATAATAGTACTATAGCTAAATTATTTGATCAATCTATGAGCTTGTTGTGGCCAAAGGGTATTAAACACGATAATGTACTCCTATTTCTCAGTGATGCAGCACCTTATATGGCGAAGGCAAGAAAAAATATTAAAGCATTTTACTCAAAAATGGAACATGTTACATGTTTGGCACATTCTCTACACAGAGTAGCTGATGAAATACGCAAACAATTTCCCGAAATTGATGCTTTTATTTCGAACGTAAAAAAGATTTTTTTGAAATGCCCATCTCGTGTATTGAAATTCAAAGAAATGGCGCCAGGGATACCGATGCCCCCTCAACCAATACTAACTAGATGGGGTACATGGTTATCGGCAGCTATATACTATTGTGAAAATTATCAATTGATTAAATCTGTTGTGATGGGGTTTGATAAAGAAAATGCTGTAGCAATTGAAAATGTATAAAAACTTTTAAATGATAATAATTTGGAACTAAACTTGACATTTATCAAAGCAAATTATGGAAATTTAGCAAAATACATTACTACATTGGAAACATCTGGATTATCGTTGGCTGACGCAATTAATATTATTGCTCAAGTACAAAACGAAATCGGAACAGACATAGTATCGGAAAATCTATTAAAAAAAAACTAGAAGTTGTAATTGAAAAAAATACGGGATTTAAAACAATGAAACATATTTCAAATATTTTGGAAGGAAAGGCAACATCTCGAAATAGTACAATACCTGAAGAACTAACTGCTGATGATATGGCTCATATGAAGTTTGCACCTATGACGTCAGTTGACGTGGAACGAAGTTTCTCGAGATACAAAACAATACTGGCCGATAACCGTCGAAGATTTCTGTTTGACAATATTAAGCAGCACCTGATTATACAATGCAATAGAATTATATAATTAATTAAGGCTGTATTGTATTTAAATATTTTTTATTAGATTTTTCATAATAATGTGTTTTTTATAAGTTTTAAATTCAAAATTTTGTTTTTATTGAATATAAACCAATTTTTAAAGTTTTTTAGGGCATTTTTTTAGTGTATTTTTTGATGTTAAAGCATTTTTTAAGGCATTAAATTGTATTTTTTTAAGGAATTTTTCTTGTTTTTTAGAGCATTTAAATCCGTTCCTTAGTGATAATAAATGAGGTGTACTTTGTATATTTGATTTTATTTTTACCTATACTGGGACATAATTTATAATTACATGAAAAAAGCTTTTGTTTTATATTTGGTAACTAACCTATATATTTGCTATATTAGTATAAAGTCAATAATTTTACGCTAATGACTTTCTATTATGAGTTATTCATGAGTAAAGAATATGTTAAAATGTCGTAAGTATCATAATTTTCTTCAATTTTAATTCATGAGCTTATTTATATTAAGTTGATGATGCAAAAACAATTTAATTTCATTCATTAGTTAATACTCAATAAATACGTCAAATACGTCAAATAACGTATTCATAAATAAAAACTTTAACATTTGATAGTAGGTTTAAAATAACTATGCTAATTTAAAGTATTTAAACTATTTATATTGGTTAAATAAATTAGGCCTTTAAACGCTCACTCGTAAAAAAAAAAAAAATTACGAGGGGATAGAAATTGTGTAAACTGTCTCTGTTGATAGTAAAATATATTATAGGTTACTCTATTATGTATATATGGTGAATAACGTGCATTGTGGAGGCTGTAGGCACTTTAAAAGTGCCCATCGATGTTTGATCATAATTATTGGATTCAATAAAACTTAATATAGCACTCATATACAGAGTGTTTCACCAAGTATGTTTATTCTCATGTTTTCATTTAAAGAAGACATTTATTTAGTTAAAAATGTTTGGAATTTTTAAATATACTAAAAATAGGTATATTCATGGTAGATATATCGTATTTTCAAATTATTAAGTTTTTGTACTATTTAAGAAGTGTCTTCAGGGGTGCTATTTGGGGCGGACGTAAAGTATACTTTGGCTCCCCTATTTTTTTCCGAGTCTTATTGGCCTGGATTAAAATTTACAATGCGCCGACGGCGTACGGACGATGGCCTATTGCCCTATGACTGGGCTATGAGTAAAAATTAAAATATATTATTAATTGTTATGAATACCTATTATATAATTCGTGGGTATAAAATATAAATTTATAATATAATATTATTATGTATGTAGGTAGGTAATAAATAACAATACATAATATTTATTATTTTTAAATTCTTATTAGATTATAGCATGAACTATACGTTTATGCATAATCATTCATTAAAGCTATTTCTAACTTTCCAGATAATGTTTTTTCGTTAATATAGGTATAAATGGGGTTGGGGTATAATAAAATATAGTATAAATAAAGGTATATATAAATATATAATAGGTACGTAATGGCGTATGCAGGTATTCCGTTATACAATTATGCTTGTAATTAGAATAATTGTATATGTCTAACATTTTTATGATGTTGTTATAAACTACGGTTGGTACACTTATTAGTATAACTACGTCCGTCGACTGATAACTAGTAAATACATTCTTAAAATATAAGTACATGTATTTAATATTTTGAAAAGTGGCCTGACGGAAAAAAAAATTGGTCTGCTTAAATTTTGGTGCCCCTATTAAAAAACTCAAATGGCGCCACTGAGTGTCCTAAGTCAATACAAACTTCCATTTTTCAAACAAAATTCATATACACTTTAATAAGGATAATAAACAATAGTCCTTAAATAAGGTTTACCAAAATTTAAATTAAGGTAATATCATAGTTTATAAACACTAAAGTATTATAGTAAATTTAGTACCTAGCTATTTATTGTGATTGGACTATTTTTATAAAATATAAAGTTTTTAAAAAGTAGATTAATATTAATTTTAAAAATTTTCAAATCACCTTAGATTTCCACATCTTTCGAACCAATCATCCTCGATATCTTTAGTACATAAAGTTAAGTAACTCAAAAACTATTCGTTTAAATTTATATATTAAAATTTTCAGAAATTATCCACTAAATTATTTACAATAGAAAAGAAGGGTTTGTGAATTTTTCTTGTTTGAAAAACAAAAGTTTATATTTTTACAAGAAGCTTTTTAAGTAGTCTTAAATTATATTTAATAATTTCAGCAATTATATTTTGAATAAACACATAATTGAATAAAAAATAAGAATAAACATGATTGGACAATCACCTTGTTTATACATATACGAAATTTACATATACTTGGTAGTATCACTATAGCAAAGAATAATTAAATGTATAATTATTATATTATATTATATATAAATACTCAATACTAAGGTAAAAGGTTCGTTAGAGGTTTATTTGCTGGCAAACTGTCCCAACGTTCCACGAATTTTTTTACGTCTATATATACCATTTGATGTTATTTCACTGTAGTGGTTATAATGAAAATATCTAATTTGACCAACCGAAATGTCGATAACGTTCGCGTAAAATAATATTATATCGCACGACCGGTGAACGCCGACGAGTGGTCCACTTTAAAGCTGGTGTTATACACAGAGTTTTCCATCGAATTTGAAATTCATTGTTTTATATTAGAGTATATTATACATAAATACACGATGTATATGAAATTCCACGGAAAACACCGTTGGGTTTGCGTTTTAGTGGATGAACATCGAAATAATAAAAATGTTAACTTCTAATTTCAGATTCTTTCAAATGAGGGGTGACTATACTGGTGACGGAAAACGGTGTGTATGGCCCAGGCCTAAGTGCTCAAACTTAAAGGTGTTATCACCACATCTCACAATTGAACACCATATTATTAACTATACCAACCTTGACGCCCAAAGTTATAGCGCAATAAAATGTTTCTATCACATATATTTAAGTAGTGTCAGGAGTTTACAGAGATATTATATTATTTATTTATTGTTTTTGTTATTGAAAATAGTAGGCATTTAACCCGGAGAAAGATTATTCCACCTGTAAGATTTTGTACGGAAATATTTAATTTTTATAAAACCGGTTGCAATTGGTATTGTAGAGTATCCACTTACTTAAATAAGGAAATAATTTGTAATTATACGTATTTATTACACAATGGTTGAGTATAAGTAATCGATCAGCAATATAACTGTTTTTGATCAATCCTTATAACTGCTGAAATGATCGAAGTTGGTAACGTCTACTTTAAACATTGAATAATAGAGCTACACGTGGCATTTATACATGAGTATAAATTATAATAAGTATATAAAAAATTTACCACTTTACTAGAATCCGACATATAGTCTGAGTACAGGTCTTTAATGAGCATGTCGAGTGTTCGTTCTCGTTTTTTCGCAAATGTCGGCGTATTGAACGTGGCTTTTTCACCATTTATCACTGGAATAAAAAACATATAAATAAAATGAAAATTCACTGTTTGTGGAGTTTTTATCGAAATAACAGAAATTACAAAAAAATAAATAATTATTGTATACGAAATGTAATTTAAATTTTCTATTGAATTAATTTTAAATGATTAAATATATAATATATTTATATTTTTCAAAAGAGATTTTCATTGCATAACAAAAATCAAACATGTATCAAAACCTATGTCATTTGTTGAACATATCTACGTAAATAATGTAGTATTTACTCTAGATCCGATCGCTTTATATTTTTAAATAATCTTAGTGTGTTGATTTTATCGATAATAGTGTGAAAAATATTCAATTTCGTATTAAAAACTCAAGAAAAACGAAAATAAAAAGATTAAAATGAATTTTATTGTATTTGAAAATTATTTATAATCATTTTTCGAATGAATTTTATAACGTTTAGAATTTATATTAAACACGAAATTTTAGAACTATCAATAAAAATACCGTATATTATTCTACAAAATATTATATATATTACTGAAGAATATTGTGTGAGTTATTTTTGTTAATTTCGGTGTTGTGAAATTATATTTAATACATTATTTTTGCTAAGTTTATTTGTAAATCATCTAAACAAATTGTAAAAGAAGTTTGATATAAATTAAGAAAATAATTTAAAAAATGTATTGATCATTTCTAAATAATAATAACATAAGTTAAATAGATATATATATTATTATAATGAACTGTCGTACATACTATTTGCATCATTAAACAAATATTATCTGTATATAATAATATATTATATATTATGATTTTAATCTAGAATACCAAAATCTTTTACATAATATAGAACTATAATCATGTAAATTAAATAATAATATAAAAACAAATTCAATTAATATCTTGAATTATTTGTTATTTCATTGTCGTTTGATCGAGATGTTAATAAAATTATATGGTCGTAAAACATTACTAATACAAATATCATAACGCAAGAAAAAAATCTTAACGCTTCGTAGTATTGTAGTTCATTGTACATTTTTATTTATTGGAATATTTGTATTTTAAATGACGCATAAGAATACGAAAATTATTCTCGACAAGTCATGCTGCAGTTTATATTAACATTTTTATATATACCAGTACGTAAGATCAACACGACATTTTTATCGTTTATGCCTTTATGGTAATAATTTTGGATTTGCATACGGTAAGATATATACATTTTACATATTCCATAAGCAATAAAATCACCTATTTGAATATTATATTCTCATCATAGCTATTGATGTGAGCAATATGTTTATAGAATATAGAGGGATGTAAGAATAATATAAAATAAACCTAAATTCTAAAAAATAAAACAATTTGATCAAATATACTATTATATACCTAATAAACTAGAGATATCTAATAGTTAGTTATCTTATATGCCAAAAAAATGTATTTATTCAAATTAGAATGTAACTATTTTCTGCATATAATTGCTGTTCTTCTCAATATATTTTTTAAAATGTGGCATAAGTCTTTTTAAACCAATATTTCCTAATCGGTGGTCCGTGGTCCCATAAATTTTTGTCTTTGATTTCTATTAGAAATTATTATTATTATTAATTTTTTTTTAAATATTGAAAAAATTACGACTTATTACAGAACCACATAATATTATTATTGTTGTTGCTGCCAATTACCAAAGTATTTTCCATTTTTATAAGTGTATATCTATATATATCAGAGGAATAAATATTATTTATAAAAAAAAAAAGTGTTCCTAAGTGAGGTGGTCCGCAACATATAAAATATTATCGAAGTAACACTGCTTTAAACTGTCGGTAAAAGAACGAGTCATTTTTGCGGAACTAATCGATAACTTTGAATAATTTTAATGGTGACTTTGTTTCAATTTTGAATAATTTTCTTCTAGAAAAGTTTTTAATTTTCGAAAATAAAAAAAAATAATGAAAGTTGGACTTTTTTCGGCGTGAAACATTTTTATCGAAGAACTATTGTTTAGAAATGAAATTGTAGTCATCACCGAGGTTACGACTAGTTTTGCAGAAATGATTTGCCTTTTTACTTTAAATATTTGAAAAAACTTGTGCTTTTTTATAAAAAATGTAGGGAGAATAACAGTGATTATATAGACATTTTTTTTAGTTGTCAAAAGAGTTGTCTTCACTTACTTTTGACAATGAGAAATTCCCTAAATTCTTGAGGCACTTTAAATACTGGAGGACACGGTAGTGATGGGCCGAATAGTGGTACAGATTCTTCGGAGTAAACCACCAGCTTATAGCTGTTATCCGACGAATCGTACGCGACCAACGCAAAAACATCTGGTGAAAAAATTCATAGGAAAATCACTTATATGAAGACGTGTATCAATCTCCATATATTGTGTGTTTTTTTATATGAGTTGTATAGAGAATTTATAAATAAGTAAGAATTAATATGAAATCAAAATACATAATATTTGCTTATGACAAATAACATTTTTTTTAAAGGTATGCAGGTATAGTATAATGACATAAAAACATTTGTTGAAATATGATTTGTATCGTCAAGGACATGGATAGTTAGTTTATAACGATTTATATTTTCAAAGGATACGTGTAAACTGTGACTTGATGAATGCGGGGTTGAACTGAGACATTTGCGTTGCACCCCCGTCCACGTACACAATGTTGACAATGTCGTTTCCAATGTGACGTTTGCGTTCCACCTGTTTAGATTGACAGGATAACATCCATTTTAATATGATTATAATATACGGGGCGGTAGCAGTAGTGTATATATATAGTGTTTGTTTCTTATGCATATATTTGTTTTGTTTTTTTTTCACACTCATTCGATTGTCGTAGTATAGTTTCCAAAATATTATATTATTATGTTTACCTGCTGTCGGTTGTCCTTCGAGTACGGCAACATCGTGGATACGTGAAACATGATTTCGTGCCCTTCGTAAATCGTGTACACCGAATATTCGCCTGTCATGTCACCTATATATAAAATTATATACAATATATTGTTATAGTGTAATGTAGGTATATACTTGAGGAAAATGATAGCAAATGAAAGCTGTGGAAATTATTTTGATCTAGGTGAGTGGGTAAGACACAGGTATATATTTTAAATTTTAAGAATCACGAAAAACAAGCGTAGAAGGGTATTGCACACATTTACCTTTTACATCTAATCCTCCTCGATACTTATCCCATCCTTTCAGTCGTACTCGGTTGCCCAATAACGATATGAATTGGTTGAATTCCTCACTGCCATTTTCTATAAAAAAATTTGATTATGTTATACATTAATACAATATAATATAGTATAGTTGATATAAATTTTATAGAAGTGTATCTGGAAAAATGGTGGGTGACACTAAAAAAGTGACTAAATTAAAATAAACTATACAATTTACTGAATTGAATTAATTGATTATTATCGTTAGTCTGAAAAAATATGATAGTTTAGTGAATATATAATATCTAATATCGTTAATAAAGTCGATCATTAGTTTCATTGAGTAGTATATAATATCAAAATTGAAAACAATTGCAATATTTTAAATAATGATTCTTCTACTCTCCACGCAAAGTAGAAACTAAGTAAAAAAAACATGCAAATTATTTACCAATAAAGGTATTTGGGCCCTAGTCCACGTGCCTAAGTATTGCGTATGCGTAAATAAACTCGCACCAATTACATTTATAATTAAATTCGTTGTATACATACCCGTAGTTATTAATGTTTGTATATTTTTCAATTTTTATCGATAGATAATGGACAAACACTTTCAATTAAATTTTAGTTTGCTGGTGGATTACTTTGTGGTATATTATAAAGCGTGATTGAGGCTAGTACCTGGATATTAGCCAATCACCTGGCCTTCAATTTTAGAGCTTCAATGTTTGCATAATTATTTTAGTTTCAATATTTTCAGCATTGGGTATATATATAATTTATTTATTTGTATTATATTAAAACTATATAAGTATATGTAATAAAGATGATGATTTGTGTATCAGTGATTGCATTTTATATGAGTAGTATTTTATTTTTAAAGGGGTGATATACATTACAGGAAAGCTTCGTTACTGTACAGTTATACAATATATACAAATATAATATGCATAACACAGCTGGTAAGCGTATAATTTTACTCGTTAAAACTAAATTGAAAATGTACGTAAAAAGTGAAGAGGAGCATATGACAAAAAATCGAGTCTTAAACAAACATAATATGTGTGATGTACATCTTATTTTTCACGATTAAATAATAATTAATAACATGTGTATTATCGAAAAAGATATTATAAATATCGTGGAATTTGTTCTCTAGAATACCTACAGTTTGCAATGTTATTTACACATATGTGTATAAATGGAGATGATTTCATTGAATTGAATTTCCTTTATCTCTTTATAGGTACATACACCTTGAATATACAAACATGTGATATTGAATATATAATCCCCTGGAGAAATGCTTCATGATATTAAAATATTATCACCGAAGATACTTATCAAAATGCGTCGTTTTAAGTTTCCGTATTATGTATTCTACTTATGCTTGTATGAATAATAAACGTATGAATAAAGTATAAACATTAAACATTGATTTTAATAAATTACGTTAAATATGTTCATCGGGTTACAATGTTAATATATAAAGTTGTATGATCAGTTAGTAGAATAAAAATGTATATTTTGTTTTTGTGTCCTCGTGTATTATAATATGAGAAGTTTTTACTATAAATTATACCACTTAAAATAAACAATATTTATATTTAAGAACATGTATTATTTTAATAGAAACGACAGAAATTTGCAATGTTGGAAGATAAATTCTGCAGTACATTAAAATAACATTTTTATTGTAGAACGTTTTGGCATTCACTGACCGTGATAAAAATGAGAATTTAGTAATAGTAACAATTATAATGATGAAGTTTTTCTCTGTATTTATTTATTTATTTATTTTTTGTTTTATTGACACTTGAATAAGAGTCTCGTTTTTGCTAGCAAGAAAATACCAATAACGCGACGTTTGAATTTCAATGGATATTTTTACGAATGTTTAGCGGCGAATATGGTCGGGTAAACAATCACAGAAGGGTTAACGACACAAAAACGAACGAATATCATTCAAAAGTCCTTTTAAAGGGCGAAAAATATAAATGAGTATATAATATATATATATATACAAAGAGGATCAGAAATCTTACGTCTTTGAGGGTATGAATTTATTACGAGAGAAAGTGTCTGTAAATCCTAGGTTTTATTTTTATGACGTCGTCACATTTATCTCTTCTTACATAGTTTTTTTTTTAATACAACATTTATTGGTTTATATTATGTGAACTAACTCTTATAGCAGTATTATATCATATCAGTTAACATTTGTTTTTTTTCTGCTGTTTAACGACGATACGAGTATGCCCTGATATATGATGATTTACTTTCCTACATATTTTTATTTTTTTAAATTGCTTATTAGTTATTACTCTAATATAAACATTTTTTTTTTTTTTGGTCATCCAAATAACTGTCAAATCGAATTTTATGCACTTCAAGAGATAGGATGTTTTAAGTCACACTCTTGGAAGTTTATAATACATATTTATTTTCAATCTCCCAACTTATGTCGTCTCGATTACTTTTGATAGTTATCGGTACCGAAATAGTATTACTGAATGAAATTTAGACTTTTATAATATAGAATATAAATCATGATATTTATTGATGATTTTTATAGCAAAAATACACAAAAAAAAACAATGATTACTAGTTTAATAAATTTAAACCAAATCGATTAGAACAGTCCTTTTTATATGAATATCAAATTATAAAAATCAGTTAAAAATACGTAAATAAACATAATTGGTTCTAAATGTAATGATTCGGAATATACGAAATTATATGATGAATAAGAAAGATAAATTCATTTTTTTACATATAAAAAGTCATTGATAAACCATTTTTATTAAGTAGGTAAATAATAAACCTTAGTATTACAGATATAATTGTTTATAAAAAATATATATTTTTTTTATTTGCGTTAATTGTATTCGAAACATTATATAGTATAATTATAATATTATGTATTATGTAAAAAACATTTGTTAATTTATTAATAATTGTAATTTCTAGTACAGTCAATTTAAGTTTTAAACTCTGATGTATCATTTAAGTTATATCCACAACAATAATTTGAAAATATAATATTAACTTAATACGTTAGAATCTTTACTATTGCAAATAAATAACATAGCGTTAATATCACAGATCACAGATGGTTCGAGCAATTCACTCTTAGTTCCTTTGTGCCATTCAAACAGTATAAATTTTAAACAATATGTTTTAGTTTTAATTGATAATACGTATAGCTTAATAATGGATTATTCATAAGTGCAGTAAACACTTTCAGTTATATTACACTAAAGTAACATAAATGATTTTCGCAAAATGTTCATTGACGAATAAATTAAATTAATTTAGTCTTACATCATTATTTCCATTAATATATGTACATATAACAGATTAAAATCTATAAACTCTATGAGGTTCAGAAATCCTCAGTTTTTAGGTATATATTATACTTAATAAGTACACTTTATAGTTATATTATTAATATTATTAGATACCTAAATATTAACCAAATAACAAATCAATTTAAATCATCAAGTTCTAAGATTGGCGTATGACTGTTATTTCAAAAATTAAAATAAAACCATAGTCAATAAAAATATTAACATATTCTGTAGAATCTGCACGTATCACTAAACGCCATAAACGTGATGAAAAGTTATCAGTTTTTAGTTTGATACAAAGTGTAAAAAGCGTATAGAAGTATAAAAATAAATTTTTAATTTGACGAGATGTTAAAAACAATAATCTTTGAACAGTGAAAAAATCCAGTAAAATATACTAAATTAGGTACTTTATATATTTTTTATATTCTAAAATACTATGTCAATTTGGACTTTTAAAAATATATTTTTACAAATTATTCAAAAATTGCCTTTCACAATCGATCGACGTTACTGTCTATTAGTACATATACGTATACCGATAAACCTACTTATTGAGCAAAACATTTGGGCTCGCAGTATATACGTTGAATTAAAATATTAGAACTTACTTTAGGTACTATGTAGACGTATGTTAAACAATTTTTTGTTTTGACAAAACAAAATTGCTGTTAAAGTATTTTTTTATTTTATTATTTTCAATTCTCATTAAAATTGCTTTATTTTGATATATTTCTGCATGAATCTTGAGGTATTTTGGTCACTCAACATTTTTATAGGTGAACGAGTAAAACAAGTCCATGATTTTAATATATAAATGTTACTTGCAAAGTATACAATTTGGGCCTTTTATACAATGCCCGGGCATTATATAAAATGGCCTTCGTATATTGGCAATATAGGTAATATAACATTTAATAGTAGAGTATTGTCAAAATATAATGAATAATAATATCACATATTTATATTATTAGCAGTGCCGGTGATAGGGGAGGATAAATGCGACAAATTTCCAGGGTCCCGTGCTTGTTAAAGGGCTCCTCGAATTTTAATTATCATCTTAATACCGTGAGACATATTGACATTTTACATAATTACAATTTATATTAACAGATTATAAATCTATAAATGTATTATTCTATATTACACATCACACATGTATTAATATTATTACAGTAGAAACTCGATTAACCGTCACTCGATTTACCGTCAGTTTCTGTTATCCGTCATGGATCACCGTCAAAAAAACGATTGCGATAAAATCGTCGCGGTACCTAACGCGGCGACTATCATGTGTATAAAAATAGTTTATAATATCAATGCAATAAACGCGATAAATGCGATAATTTGCAATTTTAATTGAATAGTTATAAATGTAATTTAACCAGTGACTGACGAGTAGCCTGTGTGTACGAATTAATATTTTTGTAGTTTATGTGTTGTGTTTCGAATATGGTAGAAAAGCGCAAACGTGTTGTATTAGAATTTAATCAAAAACTCGAAATTATCAAACGTTTGAAGAAAGGTGAAACTGCTACCAATATTGCTCAGATTTATGGTGTTGGGAGAACAACAGTGAATGATTTAAAACGTGATGCTGAAAAAATTGAGCAGTATGTATCGTTAATGCAAAGCAACGATGGTGATGTAAAAAGTCGTAAAATCATGAAGCCGGCAAAATATGAGCAGCTTGATAACGTTATGTATCAGTGGTTTATTTAAGCCCAAAGTCAAGGAATTCCACTTTCAGGTCCTATTATAATGGCTAAGGCAATTGCGATGAATAAAAAACTAAATGGCGATCCAAACTTCAAAGCAAGTATAGGATGGCTTGATAAGTTTAAATTTCGTCACGGTATTCGACATCTAAATATTAGTGGAGAGAAACTTAGTGCGAATTGCGCAGTTGTTGCTGAATTCAAGGAACAATTCAAATTTAAAATACAATCTCAACTTAAACTCGTTAGAGAACAAGTTTATAACTGTGATGAAACTGGGCTCAATTGGAAAGCTTTACCACAAAAAACAATGGCATAATTTTCGGAAAAAACAACTCCAGGTTTTAAGGTACAAAAAGATCGGATCACTGCTATGCTTTGTGCAAATGCAACCGGTATTATTGTATTTCTGTTAACCGTCTATTCGATTAACCGTCATTGTCCCGGTCCCGACATTGACGGTTAATCGAGTTTCTACTGTATTACCAGTTATTTGGAAAACGATATCTAAATTTAGCCATAGTACAAACTACAAAGTAAATCGTTATCGATACGACGAAAGAGTAATATTTTGACGATAACCATCGAGTAAGATTTTTACAATAAATAATAATATAAATATTTATAATCTCTATAGTTATTGTTTTCTCTGTTATTTATTTGGAAAGGCTTTCCATGTATTTCTGTATGCCTGTATGGCCGTATTATAGAAGGGTCAAAAGCTAAAATGGGGTACTCCTTTTTGATATATAATGGCTAATACCTTGTCCAGGCCCCCGCAATACTTAGCGCCAACATTGATTATTAGAAAATATAATTTTTATTTTTATTTTTATATCACTTATTTTCGTATGCACTGATGCCGTGGTATTTTATGTGCATAGCCGCCCATCTAACGCACTTGCATTTCCGTGTTTGAAACCTAACCGTCAATCACATGTAACTCTTTAAGTTTTTCACTATACATTTTTATACAGAAAATAGATGAACAAAAAGACGACAGATATTAAGCAAACACAAATAAGATTGTCGTTAAACTGATTAAACATATTTTTTTACTCTTGTCTCAATATCGTCAATATCACAGTAATTACCCAACATTCACAGTTGTCATATCAAAAATAATAATTGAAAATTTGTCCGCAATTAGTATGTTATATTTGTATGCACAATTCGTATGCTATCTTATTTCGTCCGAAACTTACATGGTTTTTGTCACTTTGTCCGCAATTAGGAAACACTGCAAGAGACAGCACGGAAATTTTCCAATTTGGTTAAAAAAATATTATATTTTCTAATAATGTAAATATTATAGTATAAAATATATATTAAGCATTCGTTATATTTTGACAATATTTTACTATTAAATATTATATTATCTATATTGCCCAATATACAAAGGCCATTTTATATAATGCGCGGGCATTGTACAAAACGCCCGAATTGTATACTTTGCCCGTAACATATATATTATAGTACTCACTCAACTTAAAAATGTAGGTATATTGTTCATTTAAAATCGTTATGTTTTATTACGTTATTTAGTTTGAAGAGTATTAAAAAAAAAAATGTTAAAAGTCCTATTGATATCAACATTATTGGAAAAAATACATTATAATTAAATATTGAATAATGTGATATTGTGTAACAATTACAGACGTTTGCTGAATCATTAAACTCCGAGATAGTCAGTCGATATTATAATATAAAAGATATAATAACATTGGACTAAAATAATATTTTAATTATGTTTGACACTGCCATAGAAATAAATAAACATAAGACGAATAATTAATACAACAAACATTACATTTTTTTTATCGGAACTGGGATTATGTGTCCTAAAATAATCGTTATGTTCCAAACAAATTTGGTACTAAAACAATCGCCTTTAAAGTTCAACCTTAAATTCAAAGACGAAAAGTATAACGATAAGTCATATTATTACAAAAATGGTATAAAACAACGGTTGGATTGGATAATAAGAGAAAAGGTCAAGAAAAAGACTCTGACGCAGATAGTTGGACAACTGTATTCATGAGGAGACATAGTCCGTGGCGAATGGACTGAGTGAGATGCAGTATGTCATATATAAGGAAGGCGTGTGTGTGGTTTTGTGGGTGGAAGACCCATAAATAGTCCGTGAAGTGTAAAATAAAGTTTCTCCAAGAAAACATATAGAACATTATATTATTTATTAAATAAGACCAAACGACTTTTCACTGAACTAACAACATAAATTCTTAATATCTTATTATATTATATTAAGCGTAGGTGCATACATTTTATACATATTTTAATCTCAAATAACAAATTTTTTAAATAAATTAATACCTATTAATGGTATAAATAGGAAGTTTAGAATTTAAATAGCTATATATAATTGATTCAATGCTATTATACAGTCATATTACACACATAAACAATAGAAGATTCTGAAAAATGTATTGACATAAATTTGGTTGGATCAATTGGGTTAGTTGAATGAATAAATTAATATAATTGGTTTATTGGTTTATCTTCTAGCATCTCTGGATAAAATGTTCATACTATTTGAGAGCACTAGTTGTGAATTTAAATATAATTGTATATTTATTGAGCAAGAAGTAATATAGATTTTTTACTTTCCAAAACAAGATAATATTATGCTTAGATTTATTGAATAATAACTGTAATTGAGTTACTTTAAATGTATTATTTTGAAATTAAATATAATCAGATTGATATTAAAAAGAACTTAATTAAATTGTCATAAGTTTAATTATAGCGTTTAAGATAAAACCATTAGATTCTTATCCATTTTAAAACTATTTTCAGCAAAATATTTTTCTGTGAGCTTGTAAGTAGGTACTTTAAAACTAATTTGATTACATACCTAAACGTTAATCCATTTATATTTATAACACTATATGCATATACTTAATATATTAACTTATAATTTATTAAATATTATTTATGAATAAGAAATAGTATTAGTAGTATACCTTGTCGAAGATATCGTATAGTATTTTGCATATGAGTGTACCCATTGAGTCACTTTTAGATTGACGAAGAAAATTGTTATTTGTATTTTGTTGAAAAATAATAACATTTTAGAAATAATATAGTGCAATATAATGCTTGTTTATAACAATATGTATATTTTTTTTCGATTTAAATTTATTGTAAACTGACAAATTTATTATTATATTGGAAAGTAAAAAAAAAAAAATTCACAAGTCAATTATTATTTGGTGCTGTCGACGCGAATAGAAACTTTAAAAAAAATATATACATAATATAGTTGTTAGAAAATAACTTTGGACCGACACACGTGTATCGAGTCCATTAAAAGTTTACAACGAGCTTATAACGAGTCCATACATGCAGAATCAACATAATAATGTATTCCATGTATATGTACATTAATGTATATAATATTTCAACGGTGTTATTGAAAAAAACCATATGTGGAATATCACACGTATTAGACACGTAAACGAAGTATGTGTCAAAGCAGCAATGCTGCGAAATAATAACTTTGCAAAATGTCATATTTCATTTCAGTCAAATAAATGTATTTTATTTTTTCTTATATATGTATATTTTATTGTTACTTTCGAAATATTAGCTATTGTTGCAAATCATTTAATTTAATGTTAGCTTTTAATTTTTATTATATAAAAATTTAAAGTAGAAGTGTTTTAATAATTGAGATGGTATTATATTTAAAGTTTGAACTACTAAAGTCGATTGGTCGTAAATGTAAATAAAGATAAGAAACTTTTACATTTCTTGACTACTCCACGTATATTTAAACTTTAAATAACCTATAATTAAAATAATAAAAGCTTGTTCAATATTAGTTTTATGTTTATATTAGATTTCTAAAAATTCCGTTTAACTCGAAAAATAAATTCAATGTGTTGATAATAAAATATGTAATTTAACAACAAAAACGTTTGTAATAGTTTTTTAGTACTCCATAAATAACATAAACAAATTATTAGACGAATCCTAGACGACATGATGTTTGATGATATCAAAACCTTTGATATTAAAGTTGTGGTTTCGTAGATTTGTAATATTTAATTTTATGATCAAAATGCATGAAAAAAAATGTAGACTGCATGGCAGCGGTGTAGCTAAATTGCTTATCTAAAACACTGTGTTAAAAATAATTCAATTACTAAAATAAAAAATCATTCCTACGATAGATTCTGAAAAAGTGGATTTAGTTACCAATGTTGGTATAAATTAATGTTTTATTTTAAAAAATCTTAGATTATTGATTATTCTTACCGTTGCTTAACATTTCGTCATCGGTTAGTTGGCTTGGTTTGGTGTATAGCACGCCAAATTTGAAATTCACCGATCCTTCTTGCTCTTCCAAAAGCAGCAAATCCTGCAAACAAAACAATTTAAAAGGTCGTAGATTCTTGAATATTCTACGAATTATTCACTATGGTTACCTTTTGAATTTCCGGAGAAAATATTTCCTTTGGACCTTTCTCTAACTTATCCATTGCCGGGAAATTACTGTAATCACACAAATACACAATGATTAATGATATATTTTATGTATATATTTTTTTACCTTTATAGATGATATTAATTATTTGCATAGTACGGTATATTCTTAGACCATATTATACTTGATTAACGGTTTTATAATTCCATAGTTCAACTTAATTTCAATGTTAACAACTTTTTAGTAAAATTGTACTTATTTTATTAAAGTTGTAAATAAAAGTTTTTTATCTTGGAACATTAGTATTATCTACTGAAAGTTTCGGTACACTTCGAAAAATATTTCGTACTTCTTAATAAACAGTATTATTTTTTGAAATTAGGTAAAATGTTTGTTTATCAATTAATAATAATTATTAATTATTAAGGACGGATATTTACAAATTATTCATATTTTTTTTTTATGTAACATCTTAAATGATGGGTTTCTAGTTAAATTTATGTGCGAATTTAAGTTAAAAATACACATTATATAAATCTTATACTTGAAAAAATGTTATAAGCTCAGCTTGACGTGTTATCGTTAAAAATATATTATATTTTATCATTTGATAACAAATTATTAGTATTGTACTTGGTTTTAATATTGCGACTGCATATTCACACTATTTATAGGAGGTTATATGTGTGTATTTTTCAATTGGTTATACTGTAAATTATGTAACTGTTATAATTTTATTTTCGAATTGACTAAATGAAAATTTGAAAGTATAGTGTTGGTTGCAATTTAGAGCTGACAAAATGGTGGTAAGTGAAATTATTTTGTTATAATTAACTGAAGTATTACTAAATTTTTGTATTTAATAATAAAACTGGAAAATACTTTATTTTTATTTTTCGTGAGTTATTTTTAATTTTTCATTTCCCTGGAAGATCTTATGTAACCATGTTATATATAATGAAGGAACGAGGTATGAATCTTTATTGCTGTAGTTTTTTTTTCTTTTTGGGAAGAGGATAGCTATTATATGAGAAATAACAATGAAAAAAAAAAATTACACTGTTTTAAAATAATTAAATTTGGTATCTTATTTCAGTTTGCTAATTATATTATTAAATACTATCTATATATTGTTCAAAACTTTTGTCTGTATTTAATTATAGTACAATGATAAAACGTAAAATGTTCGTTTTTTTTTTTTAAATAAATTTGTTTGACATTTTCGTTTTCAATTATATATTATATACCCGTCATCGGCGTAAATGGTTTAACACCCAAGCGAATTATTGAAAAATAGAATCGAAAAACAGTGATTAGTATCACGAATAACTCAATAATATCAATAGCAGTTCAGTACTTATACCTAAACTAGAATTTAATGTATTATTGGTTATTATATTCCAATGTATCACCATATTATAAATGTATACACGCATAACTCCATAATAATATAATTTTTAAAGCTAAAATATTAATGTCCCGAAAGTCATAAAAACAAAAAAAATATAAAAATAACTTAAATACCTGAAAATGTTGTTTTATTTAGTTTAAAAATGTGAAGACTGCATAATTATAATGTAGATTATATTAATATCTTATGATAATGTTTGTTTTTTTTCATCACATTTTTATAAACATTTAAGATATTTCTAATATTAATAATATAAAGTAGCATTAGTGTAGAATATAATATTATTATAGCTCATAGCTACTTTTATTATTAAAAAAAAAGAATAATTTGAAAGTCAATAATAAAAAATTCCAATTTATATAACTTAAAACATATTTCCCTTGCGAAGCAAATTTTAATTTATTAAAGAAGTATAATTAAAACGTAATAAAATTCCAATCCTGATGATTGAATAATATTATGTCATGGTATGTATAAGCAATAAATAATAATTTAATATATCTTCTGAGAAGACCTATTCTTGCAGGTACATTAAAATGTATTACAATATGCTACTATAATAACTGGAAATATCATACGACCAAAACCGCAAAACGGCCGCTAACGATCACTATGGAAATAATATATAATACGTGTCGTCATCGAAGATTTTGTCGTGCAATTACTTAATTTCCGATAGAATCCTTTCCGACTTCACGTCGCCGACCAAAATGTGTACAATAACCAAAACACATACGCACACACACACAAACTTGCTGAGAGCTCATCGTCACTGGCCGATCGATCAACACGTCGACGTCCGTTTATCGCTCACATAATCCGTCTTTGCATTTGCCGTACATTCGGCCGGTTTCCACAGCCGGCAGCGTGTCGTATGGGAAACTTAACCCTGACAACATGAACAGGGTTGAAACAATCCATTAATACACTCCGAAGAGTCGTAAAAAAAAATAATAATAACAAAATCCATTTTATACGACGGACGATGAAATGGGCCGGTAGTATTATATTTTTGTATGTATATGTTTATATCATGCATACACAGTGTATGTTTGCACATTTCACGATGATACGACAATGATATTATTATGCATTATTATTATTATTATTTTGATATTTTTTCCTAACTCGATTTTCATTCGGAAAACAATATTTGATATTCCACAACATATATCGATCAAAATACATTTTTAAAAGTATTTTTAGTTGACCATTTTGTTTTTAGCACACATAAAATAAAAATTTCTGTGATAAAACATATTTTCTTTGTCAGATGATTTAATTTCACTGTGTATAAAATTAATAATTATTTATGCTACAAAAAATAAAAATGAAAATACAATTTCTTCTACTTCCTTGGCTCTGGTCTCTAATTATCAATAATATATATTTCGCTTATTGAACATAACAAACACAGTACAAACAAATCAATTAATAAATAATTTGAAACTACTTCTTAGATATATTATTAAGACAATTCTAAGAATACTCTCAAATACTACATCTGAAGCTTCCAAAGACCACAATGGGGTGAGTTTTTTTGTAATCATGGGATAATTGATCAAAAAACCACATTTTATGATTATTACCCTACAATAGTGTATTTACAGTTGAAGTCCATGCTATATACAAAGCGCTTAAAATTATTTCATTTTTAACTTGAATAACTGTAACATTATTAAAAGTGATTCCTTTAGCACCTTTACACTCAACATCCGACTCATACTTTAAAAAATGAATCAATCCAAGATATACAAAAATTAATATCAGGAACCAATAAATCGATGTCACTATGTGAATCTTCTCACATACCCGGAAATGAGAAAGCACACATAATAGCTAACTTAGTAACTTTTTTATTGTCTGTCACAATAATCGAAGTAATAACATTATCAGAGACCCTCTAAATTATCTAAAATATAATTAAGAAAGAATGGCAGAAATACAAGATCTATTTATCATTTTCAAATAAACTTAGAAACATAAAATACAATGTTAAAAAATGAGATTCCTCCCTGAAATAAAAAGAAAATAGGAAGTAATCATACCCGAGTACGAATAGTACACATCCACCTTACTCATGCACACAATATCAGTAAAAATCTAGTACCAATATATGATGCATACAATATAAATCAAACAATAGAAAATACCCTAAATGCTAGCCCGTCAAATTTTCAAGAACTTATCCTCAATATAAAAAGCCCTTAAAGAAGAAAAAATCCAAGCAATTTACAAATTGATTAACATTATAAAATTAAGTAGGGAACTGTAAAAATTATATCTATTAATTTGAACATTTTTTTTTAATAATGAAATTTATAACCCACAATTGATTTTAAGATAAAGTGGACTAAAAACCTATGTAGTTGAAGCTTTAATATATTTAAATAACAATAATAAAAATAAAAACATTAATTATTATTATCTATTCAATACAAAGTTCTCTTTTGTATACCTATTATGCTTAAAAGTGTTGTTCAATCTATTTTGAAATCATATACAATGTATACGCGTCGACGGATTACGATAACGTAGATAAGACACTGTAGCTTCATGTTTATGTACACCGCAGTTAAAGTCAGCAGACTTTCAATTTTTCTTTCTCTCCGCCCATTTCTGTTCCATTCATTTCAATCTCAATAATGTCGTATTAGGTTTCAAAGACAACTTTATTTATAAAATAATATAATAACTTTGCCATCTCGGGTCGCGACAAAGTTATAAAATAATAACACAACAACTGAGGACACCGGGTATAATGACATTAGTCAGGATTTCTTCATACCTTTTGTCTCATATACATATGTGCCTACCCCCATTGCCTCGCTGCATCATATAACATATATTATATTCTGTACTAAAAACACGTCTCTAATTATTATTCTTCAATGGTATTAATATTGTTTAACATCATGACGGGATTTTGTGTTAAACGCCGTAATAATGAGAAGACGCTGCCAAGAAAGGGAAACGTATTATTTTATACGTATTATATAATAACATATTATAATATTATGTATTATAGCATTATTTTAATGTTAAAAATCCTTCATTCATACATTACCCCAGCAACGAATCTACAAAAGATAATCCTGTAACGTGAAAGTATATTAAATATATATAATTTTATCATCTGGTTTAATTTAGATAAAGTAAAACAATCAGTATGCTCACGTAGTTAAATAATTAATAATATATTTTAAAAAAGTAAATAAAAGTATTAAAGTAGGTACACTATTTATAATATTTATAATAACAAACCAGATTACTCCAATTAAAAATGTTCTAGTACGGTTGATTAAGTTAAATATATTTTAATTATTTTATGAGAGCTGGTTAAAATAGTTAAAATAAGTCATAATTAGGTAAAATAATATAAAATCGAATGGTGTGGTGGTCAGATTTGCTTATACTAAAAGACCGAAGTCATGAATTACTCACTAGTCTCTATTTTATGTACATAATATCAAGAATTTTCACCAAGAAAAAGGCCACTGTTTCCTTTACTTGACGAATTTCTCATAATTTCAATACCATGATATAGGACAGACGTTAATAGTGCTGTTTTAATATACTTTTGGAAAGAAGAACACGTCATCATTAAATTATAATTTGATTTGTATGGAATTGCATATCAATCATAATAATTATGCGTTATACATGTTGGGCACCATATTATATAGAGTGCAATGTCGTAATTACGGGAGGGGGGATAGATCCCTTCACGTGCCATATTTATGTACTGTTGTCTTACAAAATATAAAATACAAATTAGCCCCCTACGGGTTTTGGTTACAGAATATTCATAACCCCCCCCCCCCCATAAAAAATTTATAATTACGACACTAATAGAGTAACGTTATAGATAATAATTATATAACAAATATTTCATGTTTCACATATATATATAATATTTCACTTGGTATCAGTTTAAAAAAACTAATTTATCTTTATGTCGATAAAATATGATGTTTCTAGTCTATAATTATTAATTATAAGTCTGATTTTTTTTATTAACCCTAATACAATAATTTATACTATTTTCCTAGAAAAAACATAACAATACATAAAAAACATTGAGTCTATTTCAATAAGAAACGACAGTTATCTGCAATCTAATTATACTGTAAAGGTATTGTTAGTTATTTATATCTATAATTTTAAGTAAAGTATTTTAATATGTTATTTCAAAAGAGTTATACCGTTTATATAATAAAAATAAAAATTATAACTTGATGTTTATTGGCGTTGGTTAGAACGAGAGTATAATTTATTTGTAATTTATGCGTTTCAGTTTTACTGCGATAGAGCTAATGATTTTAGAGGTAGGTATAATAAGTATTGTTTTGTGATTCTAGATAAATCATATTGTGCATAAATACCATGATCTTTATACCAACTGTACAGTACTGCAATGAGTAGAAAATAGTTTTAGCACCAAAAATGTTAAAAAATTACGTTTTATCACCTCAATAAGGGGAGGGGATACTTATATTCGACCAATAGGTTTTTGAATTATTACACAGTTTAAGATGATTTAAATTAAATAGACGAACGAAGGGAATATAACGATGACGAAATTACGAAAGCAGTAGCTGATGCGTGTGGTTTTGATGATATTATAAGTTTATAGATATCACGCGTTGCCATGTTGACTATATTGTTGTATTATGCTCGCAAATAATCGTATATAATTACGGACCCTAACGGTATTTTCGTGATCATAGCTGCTGGTTAGTACATAATATTACATTGGATGTTGAAGTTTAGGCAATATGAAATTTTGCGTCAAGCGTGAATGGCGTCATTAACACACGTGCCAGTAGGTATTATATGTGCCACTGCTGCTGCAGCAGCACTTCAAAGGTTTCTGAGAGTTCGAGTAATAATAAAGTCTTAGTTGACGACTCTCGTTGGATGGATAATGTTTTACGATTCATAGTGTATCATACACAAGGCGATTAAATTGATTTATGGAGACGCGCTTGTCTTTTTTTCTCATCACCTCGTGATCCTCAACTACGCATAGCTATGTATAGGATCTCAATTAAAACGGATTAAGTTGTGGCCCACTTGTTGTATTAAAATATACCTATCATATATTGCGACGAAAATATTTTGCGATAAAACGTAGTTAGGGCCTCAAAATTAAATTTACATTTCGTGTCAACGCGTTTTAACATAATGGTAAAAAAAGAATACATACAAAGAATTCAAAATAAAGTTTAATTTAGCATTATTTAGTTTGCGTAGATTGTAACTATATTTAATAGTTTTATATATACACTATTAATAAAATAAAATGTATTTTATATTTATATGAAATCATTTTTAAGGACTATAATATTGCGTAATAAGAATTTTGTTGAAATTTAAAAAAAAAAAAAAAAATCAACTGTCTAATAATTTAAAGGAAATAAGGTCAATTCTCATTAGAAAAAAAAAAGTTTGTATCGTCACAAGGCTACCATAGAAAATTTAAATAATTTAAAATATAGTTTTTAAGTATACATACAAATCCTAGAGATCAGAATTTGAATAAATTCATTATTAAAAGATAAATAGAGAAGAGTAGCTTTATATATTTCTCTATTTAGTGTTGACAACATTTATATTTACAAAGTAGATGTTTTAGTTCAATAGCTGTGTATTGAATAATGTATAATACAAAATTTAGTCATGTATTTCACATGAATTATAATTATAAATATTTTTTTTGAATAATTACAAATCACAATACATGTTAATAATAGTGATGTATATTTTGAGTGTTTATTATGTCTAATTAAAGAGATAATAATTTATTTAATCCTATATATTACATAATATGTGCGTAAATGAGTTATCCATTACCACAGAAAAATTACAAACCACCCAATTAACTAACCTCCAATCAAAGTCATAATTACTGGTTCGATTAGCACTCATCATCTCGGTTCTGAAAATGTTAAATATCAATCGACTGGGTTTGAAAAACCACACCAAATCTTACTATTATTATTATTATAATTATTATTAAATACTTAGCGCTTAAAGCAGTCTAAACAGACGGCAGATACTTTTTACACCGACGACGCTAAATTTTAAATGATGTAATAGTGATTTAATTAGCTTTTATTCACCAAATAATTGAATTCTAACGAAGTTAAATATTTAAATACTTAGTTATTATACGATGTTACGTAGAAAAATTAAATTATGTACATAATATCGTGATATTTCACATTGTTAATCCTAGAAAAAATAATTATAAAATGTATCGGTGAATAATAAAAAAAAAAAAATTATTTTTTAGAGTGTTGTATACTTTAGTTTATATTGTATACACATAATGATGATAATACATAATAATACGTTATATTTTAGAAAAAAATATTATTTTATTTTAAATGTTTAAAATTTAATATTGAAAATGATGACTGGAGAAATTATTTGTGAGAACGATCAAACACGTGTTTATAATGGTTTCACTATGCTTCTGCATGCCGAGATGATTTTAATATATACATATAGATTATACGGCTTCAAAAAAAAAAAAAAATAAAAAACAGAGGTGATCGACCTTTAAGAGTGAAATGCAATGAGAAAGAAGTAACCCGCTGTATCATCTTTTCCACCGATCCATTTTATAAACACGAGTATAGGTATAAGACAATCTCGGATTATGATAAAGGAGGAGAAACCATTTACCCATTTATACCGTTGTATAAAAATGTATAATAAATTACACCTAAACACGAATTTATAATGAGTGTCATTCAATTTGTGTTTCAACTTAAATAAAAAAATGTTTCATGGTGTACAAACAAAGTGCTTTGGATAGGTACTTATATTTATTTATTCATTTTCGCATTACTGTGGCTCCACTACAGGTTTTAAAAAAACATTTTTAAACTACAGAAACCGTACCTACTTCAAACATAAATTATATGAGATCGATATACGGTGCACACGGCAGTAAAAAATATGGTGAACTAATGAACGTTCAAAATTCAAATTAGGTACAACACAGTATAAAAGTATGGTTAAATCATTAACGCAGAAGGTAGCTATAATTGAGATTTGAAAAAATACAATAAATAAATCAATGATAACATAAAATAGAGCTAGTAATTAGTATACTAAAATTATTTAGTTCGACATGTTCAAAAGAATATAATCATACAATACATAAGAAATTAAAATTAATAATTTTTTGAACTTTTAAAGTTAGGTAATTAATTTTAAGTGAAATAAAAACTTGAAAACAACCTAATTTTATAGAATGTATAAAAAGTTTTCACTTAATGAATTGAGGTGAATGGAAAGTTTAACTTTCATGGAAGACATTAAACCTAATATAATATTTAAAATAATGAATTATCAAAATCCATTTAACTTTGATAAGACTATTAATAAAGCATAATGAGTATTGAGCACTTCAAATTTTATAGTTGAGTTTTGAAGTATAAAAAGGTTAACGTATAATTATGTAATTGAAATAAATAAAGTTATAAGTAGGTACTCAATATGAGTTTTTTACTATTTTAACCAGGATATTTTCATAAACTTAATAATGAGACTTGATAATATTTTATAATTTTACGTAAATTAAATCGGTATCAAATAACGATAGCTTGCTGTTGGTTTATTAACTTCAGATCTTTACATACTATTGTTTTATCGTATTTTAAATTCGGTTTCGGTTTTGCATTTGCAAAATATTATATATATCAAGTACTTTACTCGGTTTTTAAAGATATATAATATAGGTCGTAGTAGCCTAACTTAATGTGTAATAATAATATTAGCACATGCACTGTGAAATTTAATTTCAAAACCGATATTTTATTATTTTAATAATTAAAAGCAAAATGTTATTGATAACAAAATTAAATACTTAAATAAATTTACATTTTCAGATTCAATAATAATAGTGTAGTCGGTGCAATACTGCCGATATTGTAATCTGCATAAAAATAAGTAATTTAAATTACTATAGGCAGTAACTTTTTTTTAGCTTTTTTTGCAAATAAATTATAATCATATAATAATATTGTGTTAAAGGTATTTAATTAAAAAAAAAAAACATGTTAAAATAAAAATAAAAATAATAATAATTGTATTATATATAATATATAATAATACTTAAATAATAATTAATTTATACATATACAATATTCCTAATATTAGCCTTTATTAATGAAAGTTGTATTAGTAGTTTAGCTTCGTGGGACCCTGATACGATCTCCGCAGAACTACAGGGTTCCGCGGAACACATTTTAAGAAACGCTGATTTAGTGGATAATTTTTTTTTAAATGTTGACATATCAAAATCAAATTTTAAACTAATGGTTTTTGAGTTATTTAACTTGATGTACAAAGGAAAAAAGGTCTATGATGATGGGTGGATAGATACATGTAGGTGACTTGAACATTTTTGTAATTAATATTATTCTATCAATATTTATAATTTAGAAAGCAGTTCAAGTATAATAGATACATACTTTATTTGTTATTATCTCTAATTTATATATTTGTAAAATGTTTTTAAAGCACTATTATCTTTTTTAATATGTTTATTTGAAAAAAAAAAAAGTTGATTTAGCCACAAAATATTTCTTAAGAAGGCAATACAAAAAAAAAAAATAATAATAATAATAAAGAATTTATATATTTATTGAGAATTTGAAAAACGGTAGATTTAAGTATATTTGAAAATTTAAAAAATCTGAATAAATTCATAACTATAGAAAAAATGGGGATGAGCATCATACTTTGTAAATCACACAATAGGTATAATACGGATAGACAAATCGGTATGAATTAAATAGAAATTATTGTTGACTCCAACACAGAGCGTGCATATTACCTATTATAATATTATATACTTATATTTTTTAGAGTCGCCATACAATAAATATTTTCAGAAGGTTGTAGTGGACGGTGGTCACTCTCAAATTACTGTCATATAACATAACAGATTATCATATATTATGTAAATAACATATGACGTACAAAATAAAAATCCCCATCAAACTAGTTGCACCAATACACTTTAAAACGGTATACATATCATATGGGTCGGCTACTTATATGCCATGTATATCATTACAGTATATCAGACGATATACGCTTTTAACCTGGATAATCATGTATTATGCACGTATCTATATGAGCGGTATATATATAAGATATGCAAGCTTATTCAAATCGGATTACACTAGATTTACGCAGCTTTTATCTATTTTCAGGATCCTCGGCCAAACTTCGCGGGGTGCACATACATTTATATATATTGTAATGTACGTCATCTTATTGGGTTATAGTCACGCAGTATTACAATGTATATTAATTATTAAACAACCACACATAGTGGTCTGAAATAGTAAAATACAATAAACGTATAGGTTGATAAAATATATTGTCATCAAAAATTTTTAAAAACGTCTAAGGTAATAAATTATTTCTGTATAATTTTATACATGTGTTATAAAATATAATGATAGTTTCACTCAACGGGTACCTACAATAAACATAGTTAAAAAATGATAACATGTTATTGAGTAATTTGTTTTTATGCCCGATATTTTATGGTAACGCAAGGTTTCAAAAGTTTTTTTTGACTTTAATGTTCATAGGTACGTATGTTTTTTAGTTAAATGGAAGGCATCACTAAATAAGAAAAATTAAACAATGTACTATAAAAAAGTGTTTTGTTAAATTATTTTACTGATTAATAGATTTATAAACTAATCAAAATGGTACACTGACAGTAATACCTAATTTATGATTAAACTTTTATGGATGATATTTTAAAAGTAAATAATTTAAATTACTTATTAAAAAATTCACTACTTATTATACATTGTAGTACTACTTTTAAATTTTTAATATTATGAACCATTATTTATTACTATTATTTGCATCAATCTTAAGCTATACTTATAATTTATATCGATTTTTACTGTCAGTATTCTAGTGTAGAGTGAAAATTATATATGCGCAAATTTTTGTTTTTGTTATTTATAATTATTGTACTACACACTCACTGTAATTAGTTTATAATAAGTAAAAATAATGGTTAGGAATTGTTAATAGTTGATGTAATAGATAGTGGGACGTGAATAGGGAATTACCTATTGGATATTAGTAATATTACAAAACATAGGAATTTTTTATTTTATTTTTATTTGTGATAGTTTTGATATCCAACATCAACGTAGCTTCAGTCACCTCGGATGTTTAACAGGCATACTTTTAAATGTATGGTTAGTTTATTTGAAGCAGTATAAAGATTTATTTAATTTTTTAAATTTCGTAATCACAATGGTCATTAGTAATTACGAATTGTATTATTAGCTATAATTCTGCTTAAGTGTGGTATTTTTGATTTTCATATTAATCCTGAACCGATTTGACATATTATTTCGACGAAATTATTATATGTGATTGACTCGACCAGATTACGCACTTCTTGTCTAAAACCCAGACATAAACACGCACGCACTTGATGCTGCTAATGAATATATATATATACATAAATCAGATCCGAACGGATAATTCGGCTTTAATCCTACGCATATATCATCGTCATGTCTTCTTTATTTTATAAAAATAGTAATTACGTAGAGGAAACATGTTCAAGCTATCTCGTTTTATAATTTGAGTTTTCAGTGACTTGTATGCAGGCAAACGTATATAAGATGACAAAATCATAAAAAATCTTCTAAGCTACAAAACATTTAGAGTTTAAACGAAAACAACTACAATTCCAATTAAAAATTGTTAAATAGTGATAGAGAAACTAAAATTATGATTCCACTGCCTTTGCTTTTAAGAATGAGTACATGCTAGAATCAGAAGATATTTAAAATTATAAGATATCTATTGATTAAAATTAAAATTTATTCGTCATAAAATATGAATTATTAATACAATTTGTATTGCAAACAATACTCAACTAAATAGTTGAAGCTAAATTGATTAAGTAGTAATAGATAACTACGTTTAATCACTGGCTACTGTTATGAATTTTTTTATAGTGCCTTTATACTTTATAATAAATCAAATTATATGATATTAATTATGCGTATGGCGTGGACACATTTTAGATAAGATTTATCTTTAAGATAATTATTATAAATATGAAAATTTATCATCACATAACCACGGGACAATATATGTTTTAATATAGCTGCAGAAATGATATGTATTATTTTAGATGTGTAAAAAAAGTGTATATAATATAAACATATTTATGACTGTTATATTTCATAATGAATACTTTACTGGGATGTAGTAATAATTAAAATCGTTTTATTAAATTTGCAGAGGGGCATAGAATATTCTTCAGGGGCGCCAATTCAGTTTTAAAATAGGGCTGCCAAATTATTGAGCAGGTCAAATTAGTGCACCATATCAGAACATAGTAAAAATAGTGAAATTTATTACTGTTTTAAAAGATAGAGCGAGAGACATTCCTTTATACATTTTATCCTATTTGTAGAAGTCTCACAATCAGCCTATATACTATTAAAAAGATGAAAAATTCGTTTTTTTCTTAAAAACCGTCAATAGGTGACCGCAGGCCATATAAGCAATAAATATAATTTTTTTTACTTTTTATATGCAAATATTGGTTCTGCAACACATCGTGGCTGTAAAGTTTCGAAATTTAAAACTTACTCCTTCACCCAGATAATGCATATTATAATTTTTTTTTTCAAAGCCATATAAATTTGTATTGCTTATTATGTTACTTTGAATCTTGATTACCTATACTGTCATTATCTATAAATATAATTCATACATTTAACTTTAGCACCTCAATTTATAATGAGTAATGACTAATCCATTAATTCTAATAACATTTTTGATTATATAAATAAATCTATAAGCAATATATTATAAAAAAAAAATAATATAAGTTGTTAGCATGCAGTTATTTGTAAATAAATTAATAATTTGAAGTTTAAAGTTTTTAAATAATTAACAAAATGAATTACGTAAGATTGATTTTTACAAATTTTTACAAATTTATATTTATATCACAACTTTAAAAAGTTAATAAGACAAAGATATAATTAATCAGTTGATTTTTATTAAATAAATATGAGGTTTTTAAAATTTAGACAAATAATATTTTTATGACTCAATATTAACACTAAATACATAAAATACTTTCGTGTATTATTGTATTTTGTATTTATATGATATTAGCCTAATATTTATTTTTTATCATATATATATATATATGATATATTGTATAATATTATACCTAATACATATATTTTAATTGTTATTATCGTTTATATAGTTTATAAACAATTTATAAATCAAGAATTTTTTAATTTCTTGTATGTCTACCAAAATTCATGTTTGTCAATAATTGAAAAGGAAATTAATTTCTACTTATCCCGAGTGGCTCAGTCCATTTTAATTAGTAAAGCCAAAATACAGGTACCTACTACTTAATTAAATATATTAATCCTGGTAGCTTGTTTTATAATAAAAACAATGTAGATACCAAGAAAAATATATTTTACATTGTAATTATGTTTGAAAAATTAGAATACTTCACAATTTGTAATATTTGTAAAAAATCAAAAATATTTTGTGTTTTTAACTATCAAATTTAAATCTATTTTAATAGTGTGTATTTATAATACAACAACAGCTTATTGTCAAACTACCTGTTTGAAAATGAATAACGATAATATAATGTATCTGTAAAACGTGCGCAATTGTTAATTTGAAATAACATAATACGAAAAGATGACGTGTCGATTTTGAGGTCGTATTTTATCCAACAAACACCGCCGGAGAATCGACTGAAATTAGGGATTACCGATATGGCATTATTATACATAAAATATGAAAGAAAAATAATATAATATGAAATAAGTTTCCTAGTTCCTGTCACGAAATGAAAATTATTTTACCTGTCTACATTTTATTCATACTACCAATACACGTGGGAAATCTGATGAGTCGGATTATACAATATAGTACACACAGTACATATTTATATACTGCAAGACATCAAGACGAGAGGGTGGTACCATTGAGAGCTTATAGCATCAATTTTAATGTTTTAGAATGTTTTTTATTTTTTTTTTATTGTAAGATAGTTTTGATAATTCTGTCCATTCACTTCCGTTTCCGTGTGTATTTTTTTCAGTTATTCCCACAATGCATTTTTAAAATGACAAAACAAGTTTACTCGTCAAAGTAATAAAAAATGATTAGCTAAATATATATTGTGGATGATTTTTATTTTGCATTAATAAAGAATTGATAATTACAATTTAAGACAAATGTTTATAGTAGTCTTAAAACTGTTTAGAGTATGTCTCTATTGATGGAAATTAATAAACAGTATTTGAATTTATTTTCGGGTAAACAAAACAGTAATAATGTTTCTAAAACTTTAAAACTTAAAATAAATAAAGACGTATGACCGATTGTAATTTCTAATAAAAACCATTATTTAAATATTACAATACTGCATACAACATACACTGCAGTGTGATTCTGCAGTATTCTACAAGGTACAATACTTATTTTTAAATTGTCATAAAACGCAAAATATGTGTTTAAGAATATAAGGTTAATAAATGGTGATTCTTAGATTAAGTAAAATAATTTTGTTCCATCACAACGCCACAGGAAATTTCTTAATTGGCATATAAAATTATGTAGGGATTTAAAAATTTCCGAAATTCTTAATTTAGTTGAATCACCATTTATTCTGTGTAGATCTAATTGTATGTTAGTTTTATATACAGTCACGTATAGTAGGTATCGAATGTCGATGTAATGATACAAAATGTTTTAATTCATATTCTGAATATTAATACGGATTGAAATTTCCAGTATTTTGAAGAGTTTTTCTACTTTTCCTGATTATATTATATTAACTGTCACTAGCAGTTTTATACGAGGTAATTTTTTTCATCATGAGCCACAATATCCTAGTTTGTTTTAAGTAAATTTTATTTTGGATTTTGTTACTATCAGTAATAATGGAATCGTTTTAAAATGATATTATTAACTATGAAAAAAATATTACATTTAATAATCATAGTTTTTATTTTAGATTTTGGAAGTTTGGTTATGTTTAATCGATGTGAAATTTTTTTGGATAGTTTAATTCCCTAAAATCTCCTTAAACTGTACAAATACACACAAACACACATATATACATGTATATATATACATGTATATATAAACTACCACAGCATGTTATAATAACATATTTTTGACATATAATAAAGCCTAATGGGAGATTTTTGGGCAAAGAGTAGCATTAAATTCTACGTCGAACCCAATATTACCCTCAAACTACCACATACCGCGAAATATTCATATATTTAAACCATAATTCATTTTTGCTAAGTACCCACAGCTTGAATTTCAACCATAATAGCATTTTAAACATGCAAAATATACTCATTAAAGTATTATTGCACTTTAATATAATATACATGGAATAATGTTTTTTTATTCTTTGGTTTAAAAAAAAAATAAAAATAAAAATAAACGTATTAAAACTAATAAACAATTTAAGAAAGGTTAATATAGTAGTAAAATATTATCAGTAAGATTGTAAATATTAATATATGTTAAACATTATTATAACAAAAACAACGAAATAAATTATAATCGATTTTATTTATAATTAATTAATGAATTAATTTTTATTATAATGGATACCACATAAATTAGTAAATGTAAAATATATTAAATAATTTCACGTTTGATTAATTACAGGTTTTATTAGTAATATATTGATTACAATATATATTTGGATTTAAAATTTAAAATATATTTAAGGAGATTTCACACTTTTCACTTTTTAAAGCAAATTATAACTATAATACGTATGTAACATGTATATAAAGTATACGTTCCAACGTACTGACATGGATTTTACACTTATTATAATTTTAAAAACATTTTATTTTATTGTTACATTAACTTTAGATTATTCTATCTATATATTTCTAATTTATTATTTTTTAAAAGAAAAAAAAATCTCACTTGAAATTAAAAAAATTAAGTAATTTTAAAAATTATAATGGAAAAATACAGCTTTAAACAAAAAATTCTATGGATTAAAAACAAAATATGTAGAAAATATGTTTTTAAATTATTATTGGAATAAAATTCAATTTAATATGTAGGAACACGTATAAGTTTATTTTGCTCCAAAATAAAGTAGTGTGAAATACTTATACATCGTTTACATATTATCGGTCATTAATGTATTGTATATAAAATGTCAATATACCTCGTTTGAGATGAGAGCAGCGGAACTTGGAATACAATGGAGAAAGGCCGTTACCAAATGAGAGAAAAAGAAGATATAAAATATAAATTATTGTAATGAATTTTCAAATTTACCGTAGATATTATAATATAATTTACTGTATTTTCTAAAAGTAATTAAACCTACCAGGGAGTAGAATTTCGAGAGGCAAAGTTGGTACCCAGAAAGTGTTGTGTACATTTGTACTAATTGATTCCTGGGTCCGGTCCATACCATTTAGTTTGCATACCAAATGTTGTAGGTACCCAATTAGAAACATGACAAGAATAAATTTAATTTATTTAAGAACAACGTATGTATAAAATTGAACCCAAACGCCGAAAAGACATTAACAAATACATCGAAAAAAATATAAGTCAGATTACATAGTTTATATAGTCAATAATTTATAATCATTTTTATAGCTTAAAAATAAATATACGCATATTTTTACCTATTTTTTACAATACTCATCGTTTGAATAATGACTCAATTCATTTTAATACTATTCAAATTTATTAATATATGGAGGACAAGTAAACAAGTAAACGATGTTTATATTATCGCTTATAAACAATTATAAATTACCATCTTTAATATCTAGTAAAACAGATAAATTTGAAATCAAACTCAAAATGGGTTAACTTTTATGATAAATTTAAATTTGAATACTACCTGATAAAAACAAACAACAAAATACATTTTTGTACTTAACTAATTCTTAATGTAGTTATGTGAAAAAATATTTATAAATTGATGGTTTTTTCCCAGTTTGTTGATACCAGGTTTTTCGACCAAAAAACCAGTTTTTAATTGTTTTGAAAAAAAATCCTAATTTGCAATGATAATAATAGTAGCTACATGCTTTTTAGCATAGCAATTTATATAACTATAAGGTACCATTTACTATTTAGTTATCTTATCCTAATATGCTTATCACATGATTATATACTAAATATACTAGATATCAAATTAAGTGTTTGAATTAGTTAAATAAAAAAAGTTTTAAAATAATTGTTCGTATAGATATGCGTATTTACGCACAAACAAATTTAGGACTATAATATAAGTTATGCAAGTAAACATGATAAAAAATACTAATATGCCTACATTTAGTCTGTTATAAATCCATTTGTAAAATACAATTTATTTATTTAAATATAAATTGTCATACATTGGTAGATATGTATAATTGTTATATATTTTTGTAATTTAATTTTCAGTTATGCTACTATTTTATTTATTTTTTAAATTAATTAATGAATCTATGAAAATAAAAAATTATATTAAAATTATGATAAGTTTTAAACTTATCATCTAAATATATTTTTTTAAATTTTTATTTATATCATTTTAATGAAATTTACTTGGGATGGATGATTAATCATTGTCTCTTCTCCTCTAATAAATTCACCTGAGCAATATACATAACGTATAAAGTCATCTTATATAAATTCAGTTATTATTGTGTTTTAGACGAAATTTATCAAATACAATTTTAATTTAGTATAAATAAGTCCAAATAAATTAGCTATAAAATACCCGAAAATAGACGATTAAAATGTAACTAAGAATTTTTTTTTTTATTATTGTTTAAAATAATTTAATAAATATAATCATGTCTAATATATTAACGTGTTTTATCTGACATTTAAATAAGAAGTTATTATATGAGAATACGAGATGAACATTAGTCTAAGATTATTGAAACAAGTAGTATACTCCCATAATACAATATACCATAACAGAATATATAACAAACGGTTAAGTAATCAATTCATGTATAATGCATAACCTAGTAATTTGCATAATTCTATAGAATATCAAGCGATGTACATTATAGTAATTATTACTAAATTAAGATTTTCTTAATAATAATTGTATTTTAATAATTATCATAACATTATGAAAAAATAGACATTTCATATAATACAGAGTAATTAAAAAAAATATATTATTTTATTAAAATATGTTGATACTTATCCTTCCTCATTACAAACAATAATGTGCATAACTGAATCCGACAATAACAGAGAATAAATGAGTAAACAAATAAGAACCGAGAGTCTATATTTTTAGCATCATATAGAATATAATTTAAGCAAAAAAAAGTAATTACAGTACTCTGGCTGGTAACTATATTGTATTGTTGTTGAAAAATAAGAAAATAACTTTCTGGGCAAAATATAATAGTTATTTTTTTTTTTTTTTTTTTTAATTTATATAGTAGTACTACAGTGTTATAATAATAGTAGTAAAATAGAGGATTAAAAACAATCAGATTAGAAGTCTCTTTTTCTTGAATTTCATTGCTTGATAGGTTTTAAATAAGGATTTCGTATTTTAATTTAATTGAAAGAAAGTCTGTTCAATTTTAAAGTTAATTTTGAGTGGCTTTATTATTGTTCTTTGATTCCCGTCTTTTTTCCAGTACTACCAAGAGAACGAATAGTAATTCTTATGTCTACGGAGATTCAAAATAAGCAATTGTTTTTTATACTAAAAAACCTATTTTAATTCCGTTGTTATATTTGATCTAAATACATAATATGGATTTTAAAAACAAGTTTGAATTTCTCACCTTGTGTTCTTTAGATTTCAATAATAAATTTTAAATAAACTTGTTAAAATTGTACTTACAGAATGTAAATACATTTTATATATTTATACAAATTTAGAAGTGAATTACGGTCTTTCGGGTAAAAAAATGAAAAAAAAAATTTTAACAAGATCCAAAATAAACATATTAAGATGTTCAATAATCAAAATCGTATCATTGGCACAATGGAATTAAAATTGATCAATTTAGTAGTAAAAAAAAATGCGGTTATACGAGACGTGCCAAATTGTTGACATGATGTGTATTTGCGTGCAAGAATAAGTCAGGACCCTTCTTTACATCTATATTCCACATCTATACATCCATGATAATTTAATATTTACACACATAATGAACAGTACACAGAAAACTGTATGATAACCGCCTATACAAACGGGTTTTTTTGAATCCCGTAAAACACATTTTTGTTTCACCGCAGATAGTGATTATTATATAATATTTATTACTTTATATAATTTGGATTAGCTGTTAAATGCATAATATTATCGTTATAAGATATTGATTTGTTTTATTTTAATTTAATAGATTTTTTTTTTTTTTTTTATAGTTTTAGTATTTATGTTTGGAATTAATATTATGCACGATAAGAGATTATTTTAAAATTTGAAAAAAACTATCATGTTAGGGTTTAAAAAATTTAAGGTTATTGCTGAAGTGTACAACAAAAATTACTTAAAAATTATATAGTAGTTATACTGTATAATTTATGCTGTTTATAGACATATAATTATTAACAGTTATTTACAACCAATTTATTTTAGATAACATTAACACAAAGTTTAAATTAGGTATATCATACATAATATTTCACACTAAGTTTACACTAATATGTGTTTATTGGTCTGTGGAATATGTTTAATACATATAAACTAAAAAATACAGATAAAGAGAATAAAGTAACATATTTTTATTTATAAAGGGATACGCGAAAACGTATTAATATGTAAATTCCCATTTTGTTTTTCTTGGACATACCACTAGGGAGAAGTAAAACTAAACATGTTATATGGTCTTTTTTTATTATTATTATTTCGTCAAAATTTCCTAGTTAATCCCACGAGTGGATACCAGACAAGTTGTTTATAGAGTTTATACATATATTTTTCACCAAGGTAGAAGATTTTTTTAAACATAATGAAAAATAAACAACGATCTTTTTTTTATTTGATAAAAAAACGTATACAATTTTACATAATGTTTCATATATTGTTATGAATTTACTTTAGTACCTTAATACCCAATTCGTTTCTTGGGCATATCTACGAGACTGCGAAATAATACTTATATATATATATATATAAGTATTGGTATATAAAATATCACATTAGAAAATCAATAATAGGTCAACAATTTAATTTTAATAATAGAAAGATATCAAATTGTAGAACACGATAAACAACTTTTATTTTTATTTTCCTAATTCTCGATTAACATTTCTATTACACAGTTTTCACTTATAGGAGTTTTACTACATTAGTAACTGTAACATTATTGTTTCAGTTAGGTCTTTAATTTATTGGAACCAAAGAACAAAATAAAAACTCTGACCATAATATACATATAGCATTTACTAGTATACTATAATGAATATATATTTTACAGGTACAAAATATTGAAAATATACATTTATATATATGGTGTTAAAACTAAGGAAAGTAAGTATACGCAAGAGTATCGCAAAAAAAATATTATGCACTGTATTATTGTACTTTTGTTGATTTATATTAATTTTTAGATGCTTTATTAAATTACTATAAATGATTAAAATGGAAATTTAATTTAATTATATTATCAACGAATGTACAATTTTAATTTAAGATCGCATGTTTCTGAATTACAATAATTCTTTATGGTGCTGATTTTGTTAGATTTTTTACCAATACGGGTTTTACGATTAAATTCATTATATTCAATATTTTTAATTAAAAAAAATTAATTTTTGAAATCATATATGTTTATATAATTTTATTTTAGTCAAATCTTAGATTAAATTTATTGTCAATATATCTTAATATATTAAAAAAAGAAGGATTATGCTATAAAAAAAAAAAAATTAATTTTTTGAAATTTTAAAACTAAATAAAAATAATTAAATGAGTTTTTACGTTGTATAATATAATATATAATATATAATATATTTATTATGTCAAACTATTTTTCATTGTAAAAAATGTAAAAGTATTAATCATATTTATTATCTGCAATAAGTTATATAAGTAATACATAACTCACCACGCTGGTAAAAAAAGTTATATATTACTATTACTGTGTTATTGTCTGTTTGATATTGAGGAACAAACTTATAATGTATAATGCGTATCAACAATTTTTGTGCTTTTTTTTACATGAAAAAATATGCTTATAATAATATTAATAATAAAAGAACAATTTTTGCAATAGGAATTAATTTGTTTAAATAATTTATATTTTAATATTATCTTAGACATTTAGGGAGGAGTTTGGCAATTTCCCTTCTACCCATAACTCTAGTTACAATTTGAGAATCCAAACTTAACTATACCACACGTATTGTTTACTTATATTGTAATAAATAATATTTAATTTATTTATATTTTAATAATTATTATTGTGTTGTTATTACTATTAATTTTAGTTTTGACGTCCAAAAACGTTTATGTCTATTCAATAAAGTCATAATACTGGCTAAGTATATTTTTCCTAGATTGGAGGATTACATGCCGTACACATTATAATAATGTTAAAAAATGTCGACAAATCGCGTGAACAATGAGAATATCTTAGTTTAAAGAATAAAATATAATATAATACACCTGTTGATTTTGCGTACGTGTGGTGGGGTAGTCATAGCATCGCAAGGACTTACATTTGTTACGGTGGCTGTCTCTGAAGCTCACCTCCACAACGACCTGGCGTTAGATTGATGAAGAAACGTATTATTATACAACTCAATGAAGATTTCCTATTGATATAATGCTGCGGCCTGTAATTTAGTTTGTTATTTTTACGCTCTTCGTTATTATGATAATAAAATAAAATACATAATATTATTATTATCTCAGAAAATACTATGAAATGATGGAGGTTTTCATTTTTTATCGTAAAATAACAACGAAAAAACAATTTTCACGTAAATGTTTGCGTATTATTATTTATTAAAAACTATCAAAATTTTACAAATTCAACGATATTATGCTTCTCGTTGTTATTTTTGGTATAATGTATTTTATGCGTTTTTGACCGAAATAATACATATAGTAATAAATCTGGCACTTTATACTGATATTTTGTATATTATGCCAACAGTAACATGTTTTTAGAAAATAATGATGCTTGCTAAATCAATTTTACGATAAATTTTACATATGATCCTAAAATAATAAACGTTTTATAAATGTGAACTAAACACCTATGTGAATAAGACATCTACCTAATTATAATAATCGTGCTATATGCAAAAAAAACCTTTTATTTCCAGAATTATAGATATAAGATATTATTAATCTTCCATCAAAAGATATAAAAAGTTTTGATTCGCATTACTAATAATTTATAAATAATAACTAAGCATTAAATAATTTACACTAAAAGACTTAAAATGCTTTGGTTTTAATCGAATAGAAGATTAAAAAAAAATAAGTTCCATTCTACATTATAACATGAATTATAATAGGTATACAAATAAAATCGATCATTCAAATTTTTTATTAAGAAAAGTGCAGTATTGGTTTTTGGTTAATCACGATTATGTTTAGGTACGTCGACTATCAGGCTACAGTATTATACGAACAGTAGACTATTTGAGCATATTTTATTTTAATGTTTTAGCAAAACAGAAATGCTTTATATAAAAATATATTAGAACTTCCCTTGGGACAATGTTAAAATGTCACACTCCAATTAAAACCTAATCACGGCAATGTGTGATTCTATAAGGTCTACTGGGAACACCAATGTTAAACGTTCTGAAACGAAAAGTTGTATATGGTTTTACTATATAGGTATAGTATATTATACCGTGTATTATATACTACGTATAGTATATGATCTTCGATTATATGAATAATTCATTATATTTAACTTTAAAGTTACATAATACACAATTTATCAAGGTATAAACCAATAATTTTGATGGTTATACTAAAAAATCAATTATTTATAAAATAAAAAAATTGAATGTTTATTTGAAGAAGTACTATATTATTCGAAAAATCGTATAGATGAAATATTATCAACAAAAAATTCTCGTTAGTAATTATAAAATTAATTTTTATTTATTAACTATAAAAACGTAATTTAGCTTAAATTATATGTATGTCAACGAAATCATTTTGCTTAGAAAAAATGTAATTTTATTTTCTATTATGAAATTATTTTATTAGTACTTTAGTGCATAGGTAGTACTTTACTGTATAACTTGTCAGTTTTGGCGCAGGTACTTGAAGTTTTTGTAAGGGAAATTGTTTAAACAGTCCTTTATATTTATCAAACTAATATAAATAAATTATTATAACTATATAACATGGTCGTCATTTAAATAAAGCAGGTATATACATTTTTTTTATAGGTACGACTTAATAAACTATGTAAAATCTTTACGTTTTTAAGCTTATTTTTTTTCCAAACATATAATTATAAATAATTATTTTATATAATTTTTTGCTTTAAAATTTATTAGAAAATATACAATCTGTAAGTGTATTTAAAAAATTTTTTTTAATAATCATATGTGATGCAAGATGCTTATATATTTATTTAAACATTAAAGATTTTATTTAAAGAAACTAACCGACATTTAAACTTTTGATGAGAATGAAGCACATATAATTAAAATCAGTACTCAATATATTGTTTTAAAAAAATCATCGTGTATGTCATGTGTATCACTTTATGTTTTTTAATTAACAGTAATTAGGTATTGAAAATTACATTAACTAAATTTGGTTAACAAATCGTTTAATTTTTTTATGAGTTGTTATAATATTATATTATTTAAAATACAATTTTGATTATGTAAAATGTTATAATATTATTTTTAATAAAATAAAATAATTACACTATTTTCAAGTATAGGTAATACTATTTTTAATTATTTTAAGATAAAATAAACTATACATTTATGATGTAAATTATTACATTTAAAACAATTAAAACTATACTCAATGATAATATATGATCATTAAATGTTTTATTACATAGGTATTATATTCCAAGTACGTGATTTGTAACATATTTTTTAAAAGGTGCCTACGCCTAAAGCAAAATTCAAATTCTATGAATCAATTTTAGTTACGTGACAAATCCAAATTATACTACTTCGCCATGACTAAACTATTATTGGTACTAATATGAAAAATGAAAACGTATTTAATGGTCTAAAATCATTGTTAGAAATAAAATAAAATTCAGAATTGTATTATTTTAATAGTTTGTAGATTGACTATAATATAAGAATTAATTAAAAATGAAGAGTACTAAAATCACTTATCATTGATAAATACGAGCAAACACTAAGTTTTTACGATTCACTGTTATCTAAATGCAGATTTAATTACAATTTCTGAGTATATACTTTCTGAGTATTTTTTATTCGTATCGTTGATATGTGAAATTAAGAATGCTAGAAGACCTCACTTACTAAATAAAACTGATTTTTTTTGTATTTTTGTAACAATCGTTTATGCTTACCTTAAAATTTGCTTGACTGTCATTGGTTTGTGTGGTGTATGAGGTAATAGAATTTTTTGTGCTCCCTAAAATAAATATAAAAAGATTATTTATTTATATTAATAATTTTTGTATCCATTATGATAATATACGTCATATATGATTAATAATCACGTAATATTATGTACATATACTATTCAGTAATGCATTAAAAATCATTCGGTATTAACATTTTTTTTGCAATATTTAATTATAAGTACCTACTGTTATTTTATACATATTATTGTTTTCAAAAATATAGACATATTATTATATTGTTATCAAATTATTATAATTTATTTGGTAATATTTTAAAATATAATATCAAATATCAAATTATTTAATTGTAATGTATAGATTCCCATTACACAAGGACAACCTAAAAATTAAACATTTGTTTCTGTGTTTATTTTATTAGATAAAAACACGCTTTAGAAAAATAAATAAATAATGTAATTTTAGTTGTTTTCAAATACATAGGTTTTTCGATTTTAATAAAATTTTGTATAGATTTGTTTTAAGTTAAATCCATATAAATGGAAATATAAATCCAACATTTTTTTAATAAATCATAATAGTATGATTGTAGTATAATAGTACAATGTGACATTTGTTACAATACCTATTTAAAAATGTTAAATGCTTAAAAAATTTTTCGAATAATAACCGTATATTTAATTAAATACTTTGAAAAATAAAATCCTCTATCTATATAAAAATAATATAAAGACGTAAAAACAATAATTCTAGTACTTATTGACTTATGAATTATGATGCGTATAATGTTTATATGTTTATTTTTTGTTAGAATATTTGACATGATTAAACTAATAAAAAATCGAATAATTTTAATTCTAGAACTAATTAAAAAAATTAATTTTCTAATTTTAAATTAATCATTAAAATTATTATAACTAATAGGTATTGTATGTAAAGCTTTCACCATAAATAAACCATCTGAGGTAATTCTTGGAAATATGTTCTATCGTTGAACTTTAAATCAAATATTATAACAATATATTATTATTCGTATGTTTAATAAATCAAAGATAAAAAAAATCTCACAACATAGTTTAATTAATTGTATTAATAAAATTAAAATTATTATAATAGAATAAACATTTTTTTTTTTTTTATTATTATTAAAGAAGTTTGTTATTTTTAAATGAATACAGTTATTTCATATGTATTGTTGTTTGTATAAAATGTATTTAAAAATTTATGTATTTAAATTTTTATTGGAATTCATGTTTTTTATTCAATTTTTACGAGTAACTGTCATTTCTTTAAAATATGTAAATTCAATTTTACAGTCCAGCGGTAAGTCTATTCTAGTGCAGTATTGACAGTCATTTCAGTTTTCTTTTACTTGATTTAAGTGTATCTTAAAATAGGAAAAAACCGAACAGCTTATGTATATGCTTTTGAGTGGCATCTTGAATCCAAGCCATCATAATATTGTCAATCTAATTTAATCATAAAAATCTATCAGTAGACAATCGGCAAATGTGATACTTCAAATAAATATACTAAAGCGTTTCACAAATATTATATCATTTTTAAAATATGGTCTATAAAATATTTTCTTATAATATAAAATTTGAAAACTTGTATTAACCATTAAATAAATATTAAGTTTAAGTTCACAACATTAAGCTAAGAGTATAATAAAGATGTAGATACAGATACAGGTAGGTATACGTTTTATAGGTCTTCAGTATAGACTTATAAAACGACGCATAGACTATATACGGTTTAACTGTTTGGCTATCATCAAGAATATGATTCATAAAGGTTAAGTACAGTTGTTAAAAATATTTTTAATATGTAATTTAAAAATATATATAAATATATAAATGTAAATTAAAAATATTAACTTAATATTTTATGTGTATAATATGTTTTAATAGTATAATAATACTAAATAATTTTAGTGAATCTATATATTATACGAAATTTCATCATAATGTATTTTTAATTTAATACCTATATTTAATGAATATAAAGTTACTTGAGTATTTTTTTTTAAATATAATAATGCAAATTTAAATTAATTAACAACATATATTATGTTTAGGATTTAAGTATATTTTAAATCATACTCTCAAAATTAACTATTTTAGATTCTTAGATTAGAGTGGAACAGTGAATATATTGATTTTACAATGATAATATGTTTTTTTCTGGCTGCTATTATTTTTTGGGACAATAAAAATGCTTATATTTTTAATTTAACGATGAATAACAATGTTAATTATTTTTTAAAATTCAAAAACATTATTTGTGAATAATTGGAACTTTTACGATTCTATGAATTTTACTATACATTATGATATTTAAAAATAATTGTGTAGATTATTTTAAGATATCTATTTATACTATGAACCTTTTCACACTATTTTGTCTGTTTTACGACAAGGTGGTATTAACTCAATAACAATGATACAAAGTTGTATAAGTATATATTATTTTAATAATTAAATATTAATAATATTTATACATATTACTATATTTTATTTTAACATTAGATTTAATATAGATAAAATAGTTTTGAAAACAATTAGATTAACTTTCTGTAATATTAATAGTAAAATGAAAGACTTAACAGCTATTAAAAAAAAAAAATATTTTAACTATACTTTGTAATATAGACTGATAGACAATCTCTCCACGCGGAATCGTTGTTGATACACAATAATTTATTACTAAATTCAAATGTAATACATCTATTAAAATGACCTACTCGATACTTAATGTATAATAGAGTAGTATCCACTTGGTTCACCTTTTTTTTTTTTTTTTAAATCATTAAAAAACACATAAAATGTTACGTTTTAATTACAATTGTGCTTAGGAAAATGCGTAATTGCTTTCACAAAATTGTTTTCACACTTATTAACTTATTAATATGTATATCTATTTATTAATTTGTATAATTAGTATTTGTAGTTTTTTTATAATGATAAAAATCCAACCATAATGTATATTTTTATTATATTATATAATTTATAAGTAATTTATATAACAATATAATCATTTAAAATGTATGAGACAACAATTACAATTAATTGTAATAATATATAAAAAATATTTTAATTATATTAGCTTGTTATTTAATGATATTTAATTTTTTATATTAAGATATTTTATAAACCATCATAATAAATAGCTAATTAAATGAATCAAAAATGAATTAAAATTAAATATATGAACGTGAATTATGTGGAACATGTAGATATTTCTTATACATTTTCTAACCAATGACACATAATATATTATTATATATTATATTTTATAATTTGTGTTTTAAATCCAAAAATTTCTGTCCATGTTCTAGAACTAAAAATATATTAATAATAAATTAATTTATATATTTTTTATGCTTTTTTATTATTAATTTTAGACATTATTCGGTGAACCTTATGATGATTATCTACGTGTATCACTGATATTACTTTATTTAATTATGTTATTCGCTTAACAATAATATAATATTATTATTAATGGTATATTCATATAATATCATAATATAAACAATAAACATATGTCATTTAAAAATGTATATTCTACGTTAAATAAAAATTTAAAAATGAATTCATTTGTGTGTAAAAAAATATTTAATAATTTTTTTCATAATTATATGTTTTATGATATTTACTAACGTATTATAATAATATTATTATAACATGTTAATAAAAGAGGAAAATAGATAACTGTTTTACTGTACAGTAGGTGTAAACTGCCAGTGTACCTCGTCATTGAGAAATTCACAATGATCTATGTGTTAAATTTGAATTCAATTATAAGTCATTGCCTACGAAAAATGATTCTAAGCGAAGACGGTCTGTCATCCAATATTACTAAGTATATTTTATAATATATTTATATTGTTATTAAAGTGATTTATTTTACTACTAGTAATACGGTAGATATTATATACGAAAGAATTCATTTTTGTCAAAAATATTGAGTTTGAAAATGTCATTGTGCGTATAAAATATAATAATATAGATTAAACGATTCAAGTATACCACGAATAATATTTTTAAATTACAAAAAAAAATAACTAAAATCATTATTTTTTGTTTAAATATACACTTTCGTGCACATTTTAACTTAAAATGTTTATTAGGCTATTTTGTGATTATATATTTTCGAAGTTATTAGATTAAAACAGAGACTACTTAAAGGAACCATGTATTCAATTTTTAAATCTAACGTATACTATATACTTTGAAAATTTCTTCAACATTTCAACACTAACTTATTATACAAAAATATGAATACTTGTATACTTGATATTTTTAAACTGGTATGTAGTCATTATATGAGGAACTTTTTATTGATTTTCAATTTGTTTGAACGAAATATTTATTATGAAAATTGTCCAACGTTTTAATCTAGCTCAAAAATAGTCAAATTATTTTGAAAATTTTATGATGTATAGAAAATATTAATATTAATATTTGGTGAAAATTTAAATTATCTACTATTATTCAGTTCGAATTATAGTAATATAACAAAATTGATATTTGATCATAAGAATAGGTTTTATGTATAAATTCCCGTTTTTCCTGAATATTTTTTTTTCGGTTTTCATTATTATTTAAAAAATACTAAGAATCTTTTTACTTTTAGTTTCTCAAAATATTAACTTAATTCAATTTATTAAAATCAATATTTTTATAGTTTCGCTCAGAATTTAAATAAAATAATTTGGAAATCATGAATTTACTTTTACAATGTTAACAATAATTGTTTAATTACGATTTACAATAATGTTATGTTATAACTTTCATTTAACCATTTTCAATAATGCTGTTGGTATTTTACAATAAGAATATTTTTTACATATAATTTTTATAAAAATTATAATTTTAAATAAAAAAATGTTCACCGTTTTACGCCATAAGATTGCTCTATATTGAGGCACGCACTGATGATTAGCATCCGTCAGCACAACGGATAAAAAAAATGGAAACTTATCCACATCCGATCCTATATAATTCTGGTGCACTAGAAAAAACATAATCAAATATATTTTTTAAGCAAATAAATGCAAAAATTATTTAAAAAAAAAATTAATGCAAGGGTATTAAAATTTCAAATACAAAACAGAAAGTTAAAAAAACAATTAATATATTGAAAATACGTTTATAATAACACAATATGTTGTAAAAAATATACATACGTTTTCCCAAAAAATATTTAAAGTACCATCTTGTCTGAAATTCTGGATTTTCCAAAACTGGAGTACAAGGAGATCCAAATATCTGAAAAAATGTATAAAAATACAAATTATTTATTGTTGAAGAAATATTATTATTTAAAAGGTAGTAAAACTTTAGGAATAGATTTAAAACTTATTTTTTAATATTAGTATATTCCTGTTACTTAAATAAAATATATAATAAATACAATAATAAAAATAATAAATAAAAAAAATTTTTATTTTAAATTAATATTTTTGAAAAACTACGCTTAATTATAATTTATAATATAATAATATAAATATAAATAAATGTATTTATTACATTTTGTATTACCAGTGAATAATTTTGAATAATACAATTTTAAAGTGAATTATTATTGTAAATACTATAGTATAATTTTAATTTTAATATGATTACTATCGTATTAAAATAGTATTGATTTTTGTTTGTAGGATACACATCGAACCAAATGAAAGAAGACTTTTTTAACATACTCACAGACAATAATTGTAATTAATCAGATTTTTGGGTAATTGGGTGTGTTAAATATGTCTTACTATTAGTATATTATTAAATAACCATAAATTAACAGTTACTATTTTATAACAAAATACAAAATAACATAACATTGCTAATTATTGTATGTTTGAACAAAAATAGTAAAGTTAATGGTATGAAAAACTATTTTTTAGAGATTATCAAAGTAAAACGATAGATTAAAGTTGTTCATAAAATAATCCATATATGACCCCTTTTATATAACTTAGTTTAAATTCTCGATAGGAATAAATATATACATTTGCACTTCAATAGAGTATTTATAAAATAAATTTTTTTTGACTCTTCAAAATCGATTTAATTGAAAAAATATTAGTAATTCTATCTCTTTTGCTCTTTTTTTTTTAGCCAACAATTGTTGATAAATTTAATGGAGAAAGCCAAAAGGTGTATATGTATTTAATCAAGTTGTTTTTTTTTTGTTTTTATTTAATACCTTTTTCAGAATATATATCAAAAATAAATATTTGAAATTATCAGTTTACATTAGAGTTAGAACTTGACTCAAATAATTGAAAAAAAAAACGTAAGTAGATACATTTTTAAAATAACACATGGATAAGTAGATATTGATGATAGTAAAGTAACTAAATTTTTCTTCTTGCATTGTATTTAACATTATTATTAACAATTAATCATGACTTTCAGACATAAATTAAAACAAATATCAGCAGATGAAAGTGTACAAGTTTATATTAATACTAAAACTTAAATATGTTTAGTGATTATAATAAATTATAAAATCTTTTCTTTGTATAAGTATTTATTTTAAGTAAATTTAAACTTTTCTACTTATCTATTCAAGTAAAAGCATTTGAAGAACCTTTAATATTATTAAAATGTTTATTTTAGCATCATAATATGAATGAAATTGGTAAGTTTTAATTAATATTTAGCCTTTGAGTTAGTCAACATCATTAAAGTGTATGTAATTATATATAAAAAAAAAAAACAATACTGAATACCATACGTTATCCATAGTAAATACTAAATATCTACTATGACAATGTTAAAATTAAATGATGTAAACATCAAATGCATTTAAATTAATTTATCAATTTTTCTTTTATATGTAATATTTTTTGTAGGATCAAAATTTTTTTAGTTGAAGTATTATTATATATTTTTTAGCAAACAATACTTAAATGTTTTTCCCCTGTGTCTGGGGATTATATATAATACAGTATAAGTCTATATGATAAACATAAAATATTCATTGGTATATCTAAATTGTTTACCACGACTAAACCATATTATGAAAAATGCGTTACAGCATACCTACTATTAGTAAGTAGGCTATTTTATATTATATGTATAAAGTTTATATGTTATATTATAGTCTTCACATAATATAATGCATTAATTTAAGAGCGAGACGTATACTATTGATTAATTGCAGAATTCCCCGTCAATTTTCTTTAAAAGGAAGATTTACTATCCATTTGTCACTTTACGTATTTGGGAGGTAAGATATTCATAGTTGTTAAAATAAGAATGATTAATAAAACACTATTTATTTAACTAGGTCAGGAAAAAGAAACCAAATTAAAAAAAAAAAAAAAAAAAAAAAATGTACAATTAGTAAGATTTCAAAAATATTTATAACTATATACCTCCGCTATAGTATTACAATTCAAATAAAATATAATAATATTCATTAAATTTTCTGAACATAATATGACATGAATTGGTATTATGTGCTGCAATGGTTGGTCGTAGTCGGAGACTATATCGATTATTTTAGCGTACAGTAATACGAATTTATTATTATAATGGCTATTTATAAATGTATTTTTTTTTAAATTAGTCATAAAAAATATGTAGTTATAAACACATTATACAAGGTGAATTTTTTATTATTATTATTATTACAGAGGAATAAAATACATTTATATCTAATCTAACATCTAAACTATTAATTATGTGATATTATGACATTATGATAAATAAAAATTATTAGAAGTATATTACATATGATAGAATATTAGAGTATAAAATAACTGTTAAAGACGGTAATAAAAAACAAAACTCACTTTAATTAATAATCATTATAAAATTAAAATTTAGTTAACTCTGTAAGGCATTTTACTAAAACGTAATAACAAGATAACGAATTTCTTTTGAACGACACAAGAAAGCTAAAATCACCCAGTATGCACATGAAACTATATATTTTCTAGGGACTTAATACAGACTAAACTCGTGATAACGTATATTGACAATTTTTCCGTTATGAAAACTGATTTTATGTGATGGCTATGATGACGATATCAATAAACCACCATATCCTTTAGTAGCGAAAACACAAATTTTTATTGTGCATCAGTGTTCAGTCTGTCAATTTGCCCAAAAACTATGAAATTAATCTGTAATCCCGTATGGAAAAAAGTATACAAAATTCTTATTATGTTTTCCATGGATCGAACTCCGTCACTTCAAGTATATTCAGCATCCTTGATACAAGATTGCCGCAATTCAAAAAAATAGTTTTTAAAATTGAATTTACTCCCCAAATAATTACCTAGTTTCAAAACTCCAATGTTAACAATTCGCAATTATTTAAGCTATTAAAAACTTAGCTAGGTACCTATTATTTTCATTCTAAGCTACTTAGTTAAATCTCATTTAGACACTTGCAGAGAATTCGATTAGGTATATTGTATTTTGGAATTGTTTTTAAATAAGTAACAAAATTGACAAGTTTGGTTTTATTCCAGTGTTCCACTTTAACTATAAGTTATCAATCAATTGTTATGTGACCATGACAAATACAATATTTCTATTCATATTGTGTTCAGTAAAATAAAATGCTAGCAATTCGTGACTGTCACACATCAAAATATGATAGCTTATTTTTTGCACGGGTGTCATCCAGATTTAATTTACTGTTATGTGAAAACGCCTTAAATCAAAAACGAGGTAGGTGTTAATTTTTCATATTTAAATAGTTGTACACTTATATTTGATATAAATTTAGCTATGAGAAACGGGAATTTATAAACTCATACTTATACCTCCGGTGGAGATTTTAACAGTTTACTGCAGAAAGATTTTAGCTAGTTCATTATTATTATTTTTTTACACTGAATTATTTATTTCTTGACTCTTTCCACGATCTAGCAGGAAACCGACTGGCGACTGATAATTCAAAATATTTGCTATATCTTCACACCATGTACATTATACAGTTCATGAATAATGTACATTCTATTTACTTACATTTTGTATTATACAATATATAACGAACATAATTAACAAAAAACATATTTTAAAATTTTATAAAAAATTAATTCAATGTAAGCCAATAATTAATAAATATTATTATATAAATATATTTTTAATTATAACTAAATCCTTAAACAAATTACTGTGAATTTATAATCGATCAGTTTTAATATTTTTATTATATTAATTATTAAGTGTTACATAATGATTGTAAATATAAAAATGACAAATAATGTTTCAATCATTTTATCTTAATTAAAAAGTATTATTTTGACTTTTGAATAAAAAATTTTTTTAACATTTTACTTTGTATAATTAACTTAAACAATATTGATGAGGGTACAGTACTTATTATTATAAAAATAAGAGTTTTATTTTTTACATAAATATTATTGGTTTATGACATATTTAAGTGTTTATATGGAAGAATAAATTTTATTAAATTGAAATGTATATTAAAATTTCATTAGTGGTTACTATTTTTTTTTAATAAAAAACGTACATTTAAAATCTTTTGTTTAACGTTACTTTTACATATGAAACGTGCTTAAGTGGTCCTATATAAGTAGTTGCTTCGAAAAAATATAATTATTACCTATTAAATTTTATTTGATACCCAAATAACCTGTATTTTTACATGTTACATACGTTGACATTGCAAACAAATCAATTATACAATTTTGCTATAATAGTATTATTATAGATAAATTTTTTAAATATTTAAAATTACGCAGTGTTAATACTTTAAAATGTATAAAGAATTATAAATATATATTGATTTAGAGAATAATCAAAAATGTAAATGTCTAATATATTACAATAGTTATAAAGTTTGGACAGCATAAAACAAAGTTATATTATATTCCCTATTAAATTACTCAATTTGATCACTCAGTATATTACATTATTATTTTAAGATTATTTGTTATATGAATAAATAAATAAATTTTAAATTTTAATCGTTATACATTTTATAGAGTTTGTGGTTAATGAAAATTAATTATGCAAAAACTCGCATATTAAGTAAAATAATGCAGTATAACATAATTGTAAACAATATAGATAAGTATAAAAAAAAAGGAAATAATGGAAATTTTCTTTGAAGTATGTATTACCAATATTTAATTTCCCATATATTTGTAAAGAAATACATTACTTAGCAATATTATTAGGTTATTTAATATTTATTAGTAAAAAGTGTCTAGATAAAAACCAAAATTATTGTGAAGGACTATTAAAACAAATAAAAATAGCAAAATAATAAGAAGAATATAAAAATGTAATTTTTTAATCAACAAGTAGGTACAAAAAAAAATATTTTCATAATAATGAACATAAACACAATATCATGTAATAGTTTTTAAATTTAAGAAAAAAAGAAAGGTTATAAAGGTTATTTAAAAATAGTGAAAATCTGATTATCAGGTGAATACATAAAGGGTAAAATAATAAAAAAAACATTGGTTGTTCACTATACGTGCATATGTTTCCATTATGCTACCTATTATATAAAATTGTAAAATTATAAATTGTACGTGTTGATATATTTATTTGTAAGAGTTTAAATTTATAAAAATGTTAACTCATAGTTTATTCTATAGACATTTTTATGATGCTATTTAATGATATATTGATTGATTTGTTGTAAATAAAAATTTAATTTATAATTAGGATTATAAAATATTATAACATTTTTTTTTTAATATTTCATTAATGTAAAACACAAAAATAAATCTTAAATTAAAAAGAAAATATGTTAACGTCAAATTATATACTTTAAGCAAAAGAATATTCTTAAAAGTATATTAGTTTTAAGAAACGAAGATAAATTGTTAACATTAAAAAGAATAACGAATAACAGAGAGCAAATTGATGAGTGAAAACTGATAAAATTATAATCATTAGTAAAATAGGTAATTCATGAATCACGATTTCCAACGTTAATAAATAATTCATTGTCAATATTTGTTGTATTTAATCACTAATCATTAATCTATAGATATTTAATATAAATACACAGATATATAATAATATATTATATATCTGTGTATTTATATTAGAATATTATATATTAAAGAAATATATTTTTTATAATTTCACCGACATTCGGTAGGGAGTGATGATTGTGTATCTAGACATTGATTACTAAAAATATGATTATTTCGATTACCGTATTTGTGAGTTATTAGTTTTTCTATAACTTATCAGTTATTATTCGGTGTAAAAGTTTGTCCCGTGTATTAGTGGTTCTTTTTTGATTTCAATAATAATAAAAACATGTCGAAATTTGTGAACGAGTGTCTAGCTATCGGTTATCAATCAATGTAATACCGTGACCCGTCGCATACCTGTTTTTTTTTAATGAATAATAAAAAATAAATACTAAAAATGGTAATTGGGTGTCTAGTTATCAATCCTTAACCGATACAAATCGATACCTATACTGGATAATCCTTCTACGACGGATTGTTATACCTCCCGACGTTGAAAGTGTGATGCTGTTTTGCAGGAGAAAAAATTAAGTCGAATTACACATTGAAACTTAAATTAAGTTATCACATATCATCAAGGAAAATCCATTTAAACGAAACTAAACCTCCCAGATAGGCAATCCAACTATGTCGGATCACGGATGATGTGGGCGTGGCAAGTAAAATCAAAATTTGTATAAATTCGAATATAAAAAAATATAAAGTTCCTATAAAAACACGAGTTAGAGTATATAATTTATCGTACATATTATATGAGTTAATAATATGCATTTAGAGTGCCGAATCTCAAACAATTAAACCGTTTCTGAACTGCGACGAATTTTACATCCAGCGCTGTTTCACTCATGCGATTCGTATAATTCGTGTGTAATGAAACTAGGATATTCTTATTAATTGTCTTTTAAATGTATATATCAACAATTACCGATTTATGTGTATTATTACATACATAGGTATTTCATAATATAACTAATATATTATAATATACTATTTGAATGAATTCGAATTCATTCAAAGAATTAAATATTAATGCTCATACATGATCTGTATAATTTCAATACATATATTGTGTTTCATTAGATAGGTACCTACAATATAATAATATAATTATTTAAATTAAAAACTGTAGAATTTTATTCAAATATTTAATGTAATATATAAACATTTGAGGCTATAAATTAAAACTTTTTGATGATTATTAATTTCATTAATATTATTATAATTATTAAATAATTTAATTAATCTTGAGCAAAATTTAACAAACACGTGGTAGCTAATGAATACTATTGTTTAATATTGCATATTATTAACAAAAATAGATTATAACGTTTATAATATATTAATTTTTATTATAGTTGAGTGTTGGATAATTATTACACTCCAGATGCCTAATTAATTTACATAATATAAATCTTACCACAGAAAAATATTACATATTGTTTAATATATCTATCGGCACTTTAATGTAATACTATGAGTGAAATATACAATACTTGAAATTACCAAATTTATCTCCTTCCATAATGGTAAATGTTGCAAATAGAAAAATATCCCATTGTTGACAGCAGTATCAATGTTTTATCATAACATTTGCATTATTTGGTGTACAAAAACATAAAATATTATTTTCATACATACGTATTATAGTAGTGGAAGCAAATCTTTTTAAATATTTTTTTTATCATTGATTAAGTACTGGTTATTCCTTTATATAAAATACACTGTGTACATTTTTTAAATGTTCATTTGAATGTCGGCAATAAATATTAAATGTTATTAACTCGCCAATTCACCTACAAAAAACCTATCATGTATTATTAAATATACACCCAAGTATACGAATACAGTGCGTCACAAACGTCATCGAGAAACACTTTTATGATATACAGGACAACCCGTTAAATCTACCGAGAACAAAACAATATAAATACGATAAAATGCAATTTATTGAATCAAAAAACAGTATTGTATACATCGATAAATGAGCTTCGAATCAAACATGAGTGCTCCACGTAAAATAATATACGTGTACATTTAAACAAAAAAATTAGAATAAATATCTCGTACATCGATCGGCGTCCGCGATGCTAGGTGAGAAAATAAAAAGAACGAAGAAAAATATCTGGAGGACCGTCGTCTGCGGTCGTTCTCGTTACCGCGATCGCGACCGCTACGAACGCAAACTACGAAAAAACCGTACAACAGCGGCTTTAAAAAGACGCATATTACACAAATACGATAAGAATGGGGTGGGAAAACTGGAAAAGTTTTAAAATCATGAGAAAAGTAGAAAATATTTGAAAAATCACGTCAATATAAATAATAATATAATAATCCGCACATGCACATTGACACGTGGACTATAGAGTAATAATTACTCTATGAGCTTTTTTCTATGCAACCGCAGCGCATTATTTATATAGTAAACGAACTATTTTTTACGTTTTATTATACAAGAAGATTGTTTTTCAAGAAAAGTGAACCATTTAATTAAATAACTTGAAGTAAAATATTTCAAATTCAGAATCTTATGATCTAAGAAAAAATATTTTTAATTTATACAATCTGTATAATTATTTTTACAATAAGCACAATGGATGAAAAGATAAATAAGAAGGCCATGATAGTTTTGATTAAAGAAACTATTCAGTTATAATACTTCATGATATACTTAAAATTTAATAGATATTACTTTGATCCGAAAATAACGTTTCATGTTGCATAATAGTTTAGTATGTCGGACAAATGTTTTTTTTTAAATTGTTTAAACTACTTATATTAACTAGGTTAGGTTGGTATTTTTGTATTAAATTAAGTAATCTTGTACCGAAAATCATATTGTTTTTGCATTAGCCTGTAGTTTGGGGTTAATATACAGTGATATACACGAATAATATTGTATTATTTTTTCAATCTTTATAGGTTTAAACAATTTACATTTTATACATTTTTCAAATTAGTCAAAAACACAATTTTTTCCAAATTGTTGTTATTCTTAAATTCTTAAAAAAAATGTATATTTAATATTTTTAAAAAGCATTAATATCAAATTATGAGAAATCTTATATTAAACTCTCAAGGTATTTTACTAACTGATAATTGTTTTATTGCCTACTAGTAACCAATAAATATAATATATATAATAAAAAATAAACTAAAAAAATATTGAAGATGTTAAATGTCTATAAAGACCTCAAAATTAATGTAAATATTTTGAGAATTATACTGTTATGTGTAAAAAATACTAAAATAAACATTTTGTGAAAATTCCAAGTACTTACATTTATTTATTTTTGAACTATAAACAAAATAAGGAAATCGTTATTTTATGAGGTTTTTGGCCAAGCCAAAATTATTTTATTGACGTGTATAAAAAAAATAAAACGTCAAATGTCTATAAATAAATTAAAATGGTTCAAAATATTGTAAAATTGTTATCATGTATAGAAATTACTTATATAAATATTTAACATATCTAGGGTGTTTTACATAAAAAAAAAAAAATTATGATCGATTGATCTTATGTAAATATTTACATTTTTCTTAAATGCCCTTTTTGTTTTCCCTATTATTTTGATAAGTACTAGAAATTATTTAGCCTTCCCCGCCCTCAAAAAAATTACCAACTATACCAACTAGACACAACCTTCTACCAGAAACTACACTTAGAGTTATAAATCAAGACATTTTTACAACCTCAAAACCTAAAAGGTGATGACGGATATGAAAAAAAAAATTATTGTAAGATCAATACATTCATTGTTCCGCTCAGAATCTAAAATTATATTATTTTTTGAAATCCGCAAAAGAAATATAAAAATATCAACTTAATTAGATCATACTCTCCGTTTATGAATTTGTATGTTAAAAAATCTGTTTTATAATTATGATAATCAAATTGTATTCTATTTATTTTTAAATTTGGTTCATCATTAATGCATCTATTCAAACTTTATTTTGTTTATGTAACATATTTTTAAAATGTTTACAAATTAAGTATAGAAAATTATTTACAATTTCTCTCATAAATTATTCGAGTAAAAAAAGGTCAAAATCTTAATGATACGACGTAGATAGAAAGTATTTTTTTCCTTTTTCTGTACCCTTCAGTTTCCGAGAAACCATGAGAAACGTCGTAATAATGGCGGGGAAATCTAACCTAACCCTCAGAATCGTATTTTAGAATTCAACGACTTAATCATCATTACTTTCAAACATAAATATACTTGTTCATGTGTCTCACAAGTACATTATTATTTATTAGAACTAGTATTTGTGTAATTGTGTAAAATAAAGCATAATATACACGTATGATATGTATAGAATTTTTCATTTTAACAATAGCCAAATTAATTCAACAGTTTTGATTTTTAAAACATTAAATATACTAATTTGCATGTATAATTTCGTATTTATTTGCTTGAAAACTTACTATTATACTGTAATATATATTACTAAAATAGCTAAGCCTTACATCTATAAATTATTATGTGTGTTGATATATATATAAAGTATGATATTATCATCTTGTAATATTTATATTTTTACCATATTAAATATGAAATGCTAAACAAAATATTACTTTTACTATTATATACATATAAAGACAATTTGTTTTTAAATTAAAATAATTATTTATTATATTATTTTATAGAAACTCTTTTTTATAATATTATATTTTCCATAAAATTAAAAAAATTCTAAATTTACTAATAACACAATGTTTATGTAATTTATAATTATTATGCATTAGTTTATATTTCAATTTCAAAGTATAATATAATAAGGTTCGAGTAACACGATGTACAAGACAATTGCAGTTTCAATAACGCGAATATTCCATAACAACAGAAAGTTGTTATACTTTGTAAACTCAATTAAAATAGCATTTATATATGTATGATAGTTTGATACATTTTATTAAAACCAAGTTTTTTAAATTATAAGTGTTTGATTATAATTAGTTTGAATTAAAATGAAGAATGATTTTATTGTTTTTAATTACCTCTTCTTTTTCTCCAAGGGAGTCACCATTTTCGATACGAAATCTTCTTCCTCCAGGATCTTGTCCAGATGCATCCAATTGGGGCAACTAAAATAAAAATCATAATATTAGAAATTAGGATAATATTAAACATGACTTCATGGTCTTTAATGACCCCTTAATAATGTTAAACTTTTTTTTATAATTGAGATTTCATTAAATATACTGTCATAATTAAAAGAAAAAATTGTAAACATAAATTGTATATAATTTACAAAAATAAATTATATACAATTTATGACACAAAAAAATAAAAATCCTTAACAACTATAGATAGAGTAATTTTACACACTAGATAATAATAATATAAAAAAAATGTATCTATAAGTTGTATTCGATGAAATGATTTTTGACAAATTGTATGATGACTTTATAATCAAAATAATTTATACAAGAATAGTATACTTTTAAATTCCTTAACAATTGAACTGAAACATATATTTTAATCACTTGATTTTAATTTTATGAAAATATATATCATGAAAACATGTAATTTTATTTTTTTTAAATTTCAGTTTGAAAACCAAAAAAATATTCATCTTATTTTATTCAGTTGTACAAGTTAAGACTTTTGACCATATAATCATCAAATTGGCGACGTCAAACATAGTATGACCGATGATTGTTGACATCATTTAAGATTTTTTTTGAATCTATCTAACTATTTCCTTTATTAATAAAAATAGATCGACAGTTACCTAGATAAGATAAAAGATAATTTATTGAAAATGTATTTGGACATGATAATTAGACTTAAATGTTCATTTAGATAAAATATGACCACATCTGTTTAAATAAAAATCTGATGATTTTTACACAATTCAAAAATTGTATTTAAAAAATAGTATTTCATTATAAATATAATAGTAATTCAGCTTAGGTATAATTTAATTTTGATTTAAATTATGTAGTGGTTTAATAAAGTACTTAAAACACTGATGCTTCTGAACAATTAAGAACAACTGTTAACACTAAATCGGCTACAATAATAATTTACAAATAAAATTGTCTAGCATGTAATGACTGACAAATATGAAGATTGTGGATTGAATTATGTGCTTTATGTGTAAGATTTGGTGACATGAAGATTGTTTATATTATAAGGATCTCCAGATCCAAAAAGACTTTGTACGTGATATATTCCCATAGAAATAAATATATTTTAATTACATTTTTAATTGAATTTTTTTTTGATTTGTGTTGAAATTGACAAGATATCTAGTCATGAAAAAGAGATTATTTATTTAATTTTTTTTTAATATGCAATTTAAGTATATAATATGGTTTTATTTTTATTTTTAAATTTATCAATCAATATTCTAAGTGATAAAAAGTTATTTTATACAACTAACTCTACATTAATTTTCCATAAGGAATTTTACCCTGACTTGTATGGGGTAAAATTCCCAATTTTCATTTTTTGTAAATAATTATTTTAAAGTATTAAAAAAAATGTTTAATCCATAAATTTACATTTTTTACAAGTTAAATAATAAATAATATCCCTTGTTAGCACATTAAAATATTTATTACACTAGTAAACCTAAATAAATAGAAAGCGCGCATTTATACCCCAGGCCACTCTACATAATATTAATATACAATAATACCAGTTATGTCTGTGTTCAATTCGTTCAAACTGAATAAAATAATTTGTTCAGTAAAAATCGACATTAATAAATGTTTCTACTAATAATATTGGTATATTTCTTATATTGACGCTAAGTATAATTTTTAAAATCGTAAATATGAGTATATTAAATATAAACTAATCTAATTTTCCAACTTCAAAACCAAAAAAAATAATAAAATATAATTCTTATGTCAAAAAATATTTTCTATAATCTGGATAATTTATCTCAGAACATAATTTTATTTAAACAGATTGATAAATAGATAAATAATATTATATTTACCAGAAAAAGATAAACAGTTAAATATTTCTTATACATAAATAATCTAGATAATGCTCAAAAAATAATGACAGTCGTTTGGAAATTTATCTTTATGAGTAATATCTGTGGCTATGATAAATGTTTATAAAAACTCGGATTTGCAATAATTTTAGAATATTGGAGCTTTTATTAAAATAAAATGTAACGTTTTATTCTTATTACTGATACTCAAAAATAAGTTATTAAAATTCTGTTATATTAAGCTTACCACATTTAAGAAAATAATTTCATCAATAACTGTTGTTATTATTAGTAAAACGAATGTACGAATATGATATAGGGTTGTATTCAACTAAGCTAAGCAAATACGAATAGAATAAAAAAGTTACTAAAAAAATATGTTGCCTATAAATAAAAGCGTATGGTTATTTCATAAGTAATTAGTACACATCATTCAATACTGCGTACGAACAATGATCTTCATAGTTTGTATATAACAAAATAAAACACAGTAGCACAATATTTTAAACACATATCGGAGTATACATACTCGTATAAAGTAGTTTAGATATTCTCTTATCTATACACTTACTCAGATATATTATTGTCACTAAAAAATGTTTATATTATTTGTTATATATTTAATTATATAAGAAAAATGTTGGTACTTGCATAATATTTTAGCAACCTACTGCTTAAACAATATAAAAATAATAACGCATAATACCTATATAATACGTATATTTATTGTTTATATATCATCTACATTTATTTCGTCTAAAGAACAATAGCTTCTTAAATATATTAATACTGGTCCTTATGTGATTGCTGCTGTCACCGGCATTTCATTTAAATCCTTTTACTACGAAAGTAATCGATCTTTTAGTCTTTATACGTACGCACAATGCATAATATCGGTGTCATCACCATTAGTCCAAAAAATAGTAACCTATATAGTATATATAGTATTTGCATATATACACATTTTAGTGTTTTGTTCTTATAATGGTACAGTTTCAGGCACGATATCTCTAGCGACCGTATCGAGTGGAATACTCGACGACTGTCATATTATATATAATAATATATTATGATTATTATACGCATTCAAGAAATAAAAAAATAAAATTGAAAAACCAACGCCAGGGGCAGTTGCTGGATAGAGGATCGGTTAACGACAGCTAGGATTAATCATGGACGCAAATAATGATAATTATTTATCGTCCATGTTGCCGTGCGTATAACCCTGCCTGGGCAGGCAAGTTAATGACGTGCGGTAGGGATGCGAGTGCGCGCTAATAGACTGAATTTGGTATTGTTGAAGAAAAGGAAAGGAACAAAAAAGGAATTGAAATTCGGTAGTGGTAACAATAAGAGCTAACGCAATGGTGGCTGAGCAATGGTGCATCGGTAGGATGTAGGGTGTCTCCTTATCTCTGACACACGCCGCCGACTTCGATCGATAACCCTTATTTACTCGATTTTGATAAGCATCCCCCCACCAGTTTGAACATTCGTAAAGATGTAGAAAATATTCCAACACATCATATGTTACAATATAATCAATTGTTTGTCAGATAAAATCTCTATCACTAAAATAATACAATATTTAAATATATAATATATGTGTATAAACAAACACTTATGTATACACTTGTATAACACTTATGTATCCGGTAAACACGTCATTATTATGACCTGAATAACTAAACTAACTTTGTGTATAATATATATAATTGGCATTAAGTTTCAGTCGTTCATATATATATACCATAGATATATAATTAACTAATGTGTGATTGTCCATTGAATATAATAATAAACAACAAGTGAGAGTATATGTTTATATTGCTTATAATATTGTATATATATATTACGTAATATACAATCAACATATTTTATTAAATCCTAATTAATTAATTATTTCGTTGTACACAGACCACTTATCTGTCCATTTGTGATGTATATAAACTGTCAAGTTTCACTACCAATCGTTTTTCAAATGCCACAATTGGATATTGGTTTAGAATTTAAAATAAATATGCACCACTACATTGTTTTATATCTAAAGTAAGTAACCACAATTATAATTAAAATTAACAATTATTCAATTATTTGCATAAAACTAAAATTAATATTTTTTTTTAATTCAAGTAAATGTTTTTAAATGATGAAAAAATTAAACTGCACACGTCTGTTTTTTTCTTGTAAATATTTAAATTGCTATAAGTACTTATACCTATAAACTGTTTCTATAAAATATTTTTAATCTTTTAAAATAATAAAAAATGAAGTGAGATTTGGTAGATTCTAATTATTTTTAAGAAATGTGTTGAAAAAATTTAATTTATCCGAAAAGTATAATTATTTATAATTTTTAAGCATAATACAACAACTTTTATCTTGATAAATTAATAATAATATAATGTTGAGGTAGGATAACTTATTATCTACTATTAAAGTAATCTAGATAAATTTGTTCTATTATTTTTTTTTTAATTTAGATATTTTTTAGAAATGTGTCGTTTATTTTTTGGTATTTTTTTAGTCGTGGTTTTTAATTTAAATAAATGTAAACATTTTTCTCCTTAAAGTTTTTAAATTGTTAAAAATGTCATGTATCCAAATATTTAGTCTTGAATTAATGGTTCATTATATTTTATAGTAATTTAATATTTTAAAGTGAGAAGTAATGGGGTAGTTACTGTGCTACACTGTGTTCCTCAACTTGAAATATTCATAAATAATAAATATTTGATACTTATTAATAAACTTTTATATAAGTGTTCTTTGATTTATACAATTGAAAACTAATGTTGTTATTAAAATAGTATGTATATTTTTTTAAATACTGGTATTATAGTAATACATTAATAAATTATATATAAAACAAATTAAAACGATTAAATTATACTAAAAATAAAATGGATATAAATTAAAACTGCGATATGCCAGTCTTATATTTATGAATAAATTTTAGGATATGAAAGTGGATGAAGAGTATAATAATGCCTATGTAGTAAAATTAAAATTTGATACATTCTGTTTGTTTATAATAGCATTTGTTTTTTATTGTGGATGTCAATGCTTTTTTCTCTGTTATTTATTTTAAATGATTATACATGTAAATTAATGGATATAAAAGCGTGTGGTACAGGACATGTCTCGGCTTAGGTATAAAAAAGAAATAGTGGAATTTAACGATCATAGGTTTATGTTGTATTATCAAAAAATCGTACACGTATGCAAACAAAATCAGATTGTTAAATTAAATTATGAATATGAATGACGTTATTATGTTTGAATATTAATTAACTTTTTATACATACTGTGCTAATATGGCCCAGTTAAAGTATTAACATACCAAGAATACTAGTATTTGCTTACAACTTGACAACTTGAAAATTATATATTTATGAGTATTTTTTAAATACAATTCTATATTATTTATATATTATAGAGCTGAAATAAGCTTTACCAATCAAACAATAAAAATAATTACATGAAAATAAAATATTGAAGAGTACCAAATATGTAGGTAATTTGTTACCTTCTTAAAATAACGTCGCTCGTGAAGAATATTTCGTAACTAGTGTTACCGTTTTTCCTTCTAAAACAGTTTATGTCGCTGAAATACAGTTACACGAATGTAGCAAGTTTCTTTTTATACTTTTTTCATATCTTAATAAGTCTAGGTAGCCATTTATTCTCACAAAAAATAATAACGAACAACTTCACGTTGCGGTTTTGTCAACTTGATTGTAGCCATCTTGAAAACGGTAAGAGGTACGCAAAACACATTTTACTTAATTATCTATCACAAGCGAATAGATTATCAGGTTTGTTATGAACTTTTTTAGTTTTTCTTATAATGCAATATAACCTAGTTTAGTCGTTAATCAACTAGGCATTGTGGTATTTTTTTTTTTAAATCATTATTTTTGGACACATTTTGTATTTTTAAAGAATTTTAATTGTACAGGTGTATATACATAAATAACGAATAAAAAAAAAACCTAAATTTATTGATTTTAATCTTAGAAACATTTTAGCGATTTTAATTTATAATTATTAAAAGTATAAAATAATAGATATCAATAAAAACATAAGCACCAGGAGCGGTTTTAGTTCTTTGCCGAGAGGGAGGAATATTTTTTTTACATAGGTAATAATTAATATTATACAAATTATACATAATTAAATCAATGAAAATATTTGACAAATAAAGAGTAAGGTGTCTTGGGGGGCATTGCCCCTATGGACCCCTTAAAAGCCATTCCTGATAAGCACGATAAATAAAGAATATTAGATAAATAATTAAATGTGTTGAACGTAAATCTAGCGTACAATATGAAACGTATACGTTACTCCAATAAATCCCAAATAAGGTTTATCAATTTTTTTTTTATAAATATTATGTATACACTATATATTAGTTTCTATGACGATTTTCCAAATGTGTATGCCTACAGATTTCGTTTCACAAACTGGGCAAGTGGTGCCAGACAATCGTTTCTCCAGTACACCATGAAAACAGATTATATTGTGGAGTTTATTTTTCGAATCTAACATTTGATACGCAATTCGTTTGAATTTGTATGCCTATTGCTATCATTTGTATGATCTCTCGTCCAATACTGATATAAACATTTGGATATTTCCCTAGCACCCTCTCCACAAATAGAATCGATGTTTTACAGTCATCTACTACTCATTCTTTAACGATTTATTATATAATTACTCAATTTTGTTTACTTATTTATAATTTTATTTTTGATTGATACTTCAAGTTTAATTTGCATGTAATAATTTAAATATACAATAAGAGTATATAAGTAATTAAAAATGAATCATCATGATATGTAAGTAATGCTAACAGAAGAAATAGGAAAGTATTAACTATATCATAATGCTTTTTTGGAAATACTTTGAAATATTACATATAGTAAACACTAGATTTATTTAAATTTTCAACGTCTTTATATTTTTATATTTTATTTCGTAAACTAATTTATATTGATTAATTAAAATTATATTTTAATTATAATGAAAATACTGCGAGTAATTTTAAATATTTTATTTAATTATTTTAATTTTGATAACAATTATTACGAAACATATTGATAAATATAATTATTCTTAAAGTATTTAAGTTATATTATTTGCTGGGAGTTACCACTGGTAACCTCATCACTAATCTTAAGACTCATTATTATTTATTAAATCTACTCATTGAACACAACTTTATAGATTGTACATTACTTTAATACAATTAAAAATGTTTTATTATTTACACTAAGTAGAAATATTATCATCTGTCAAAAAAAAATTAAAGGTTTATAATAAATATGACTCGTATGATATGAGTATTTAATATTTTTTTTATAATATTATATATAGTTTTTTTTTATAATTTATGATTAATTATAAAGTTAAATATGATTCAATGTAAAATACGTTTTAGTCGCCACTCACTACGCAATTTAACCAAAACCCTCGACTGGATGCTGTTAGTGGTGTACGTAATTTGACTATGTACATGTGGCAAACATTTAAGCGTCAGGAACCTGCAACCGTTTAGATATGTATCTCCTTGCGTAGCTGTGTCCTACGTCCCAAAGATTTACGGTTCTAACGAATCATCAATCTTCAAAGACTTCAAGGGTATACACAAAAAAATATATACCCAAGTTACGAGATAGGGGTGGAAATTTCTAGCTAGGGTTCTTCACATTAACTCTCTGACATACCACGGAAAAATCGTTTCGCAAAATACAATTCCACAATGTTATAGCGTTTGTGCTTACCAACCTTATACTTGAAAAACTAAACTATCAAAATTACGACGAGACAAATACTTGTATCATCGAAGAGTAAACCTACACATTTTGTCAATAACTAGTTTACACTATATATAATTATGTGTACGATGTTGTACTTATTATTTTCATAAATCAACATATATGATACATCTATTTCAATAACTTATAGAATTATATTTATATAAGTGTAAAGTTTTCGGTGAGCTACCTATACATTTTTTTTTAACATTGGTAAATCAAAATGTAATCATCTTAAGTCTTAAGTTTACTATAATTTTTGAAACAAAAAGAAAATATCTATTGAAATTTCAAAAGTATTTTGGATGTAATCATCATAATATGGTATGCATATGAGATATTTTTAAATTTGACTGTCGTGTGTATTATAAAATTAAAACGTGAATTTTTTAAAAAATACTTAAATTAATTGATAATGATTAAATACTGTTTATTTATATAATATATTATCTCACAGTGTCTATATCATTGTAAGAAGCACTTACAAAACACCTGTTATTTCCCCTAAAAAATTCAATTCATAAAATAAAAAACATCGAAGATTTTAATATATAATAAAGTTATGAACTATTTTTTTATATTTCAGATAGATGAGAACATATTTGTATCATATAACCACCTGATATATAATTGTACATTACAAATCGTTTTCATATAATATATAATAACCTATTTTATTTGTTAAATTTAATGATATTTTGCTTTAAAGTTTAAACGATATGGGATTAAATTATTAAAATAGGTGAGAAAATATTGAATATAATTTTAAATATGGCAAGAATTCAAAGCACATAAGCCTTTCAACAACTTCTCTAATTCTTATTAAGTATACAATACATTTATGTATTCATAAGTGCATAACTAACATTATGATTTCTATAAAATTACCATAAGGGTTAAATTAATATTATTCAGAGTAAATAATAATTAATTATATATTTCTATTATACATTGCCTTATATACTCATATTAAATCCAAACTCAATGTAACTAAGTATAATTTCTACTTATAATTTATTTATAATAATACTTTTAAATACCCAATAACGATAATTATAAAATTAGAATTGTTAAAAAAACACCTCATACATGCCTAAACATGTTCTATATATAAGTTCAATATGTATGTTTCTCAAATATATATACTAGAAAACCATAGTCATGGAATCCTTAAAATGATTTTAAACGAAGCTATTTTCTACAATTTAGACAAATACTCATAGTTGTAATGATAATTTTAAAATACAAGAACACCATATTTATTTAAGTAATGATTCTTTAAAAAGTTCTAAATTTGTTTTTCCGACAACTATATTGTGTAATTATATTCTATTATTTTTTTAAATTATATTTAAATATATTATATATAAAATTAAATAATTTAAAATAACAATTAATTAGTACATTATTGTTAGTTTTTGCTCATCTTTTAACATCTAGTTTCGGTAATATATTATTATAAACTATAAAGCATATTTATATTTCTGTGTTCTTGGAGTTTTATTCCCTTATTTGAGATAAAATGTTAACCTGTAAATTGTTTTTTTATTTAATCAGATTTTATATTGTATTATTTACTTAAATTATTCATATATTTTTTTAGTTATACAATATACAGCGATTAAAGTACTTAAATATGAGCATTACAATGTGATAAAAGTCATTGAAATGTCAGTGCTTGGAATTAAGATTATTGGAAATAATAGAACGATATCGATCACTTTACAAAATATTATATTAATTGCAAAATTATATTTAAAAACTATATTAGTTTTTAATGTTTTGATGTACTAATAAATATTTATTCAAATGATCTTATAATATATAGTTGTGTATTAATAGTTTTATTTGTAAGCATTATTTATGAGTAGGTTTAGTACATTAATTTTCGTTGAGTTGTTACCATATGACTGATGGTTCTATCTAACAACGTATAATAAATAATCTAGGCATTGTACTCAGGTTTATAAATATAATTAGAGCTATTTATTTATTTATCTTGTCTACATATTTAATAAAGTATATGATACAATATTAATTAATATATATTAATTATACTTCAAATACTCACATAAATAATATTTTAATTAATTTAGCATAAACGATTATAAATGTATTAATTTATAATATTTTAACAACGAAACCATTATTATATTAACCTATTTTATCAAACTATTAAATCACTAATTAATTTTAACATAATATAATATATATTCTAAATTAAATATAACTGACCAAAAATAACACTGCGAGAAAAAAATGATTTATTTTAGTAGATGTTATTATACAATTAAAAGCTTGTATTCTACCACAAAAAAAAATCACTGAACTATCACGACTTTGACGATATTATAAAATATAAATATACCTATTATTAAATATTAAAACATACTTTCTTGATTTTCTTTGCCGATTAGATTTCCATAAACTTACATTATTTAAATGATGACAAGTTGATTTCGTTAATACACATTTTTAAGATCCTTTCATATAATATTTGATGAATTGTTGTGTTTAATCATTTCAATTTTGATAAAATCAGAAGTTTGCTCGAGAATTGTATAAAAAAACGCACAAAATTCAAATTATAATTAATTTAATCTAATATTCATTTTTCTGATTAAAAAAAAAAAATTATCTAAAATCTAATAATAAAGAATTAATTTCTATGATAAAATATCACACATGAGTCAAAATGAGTTCTTAATGATAACAAACTCAGTTTTTTATTAAACACATTATATCGATGGTTTATTCAAAAATTGAATAGATAGATACTAATACTTATATAATATATATAAAATATAAATACATTGATACATTCAAGATATCATGAAGTTTTTGTATTGACAGTAGGAAGGTCGGGTAATGTATAAAATATTTGTAAATTTTGGATGTATATTAATTATTTAGTGAATGTCTAATATAGTTTTAATATAATATGTATTATATACATGATATCTACAGTTTAATACATTTGTTTTCATTTTAAAATTATATTAATGATTTGATGATAATAACCATAAAATATTTGTGGTTCTGTAGTTTATTTGTGAGTTTTTAGTTTAAATTTATAGAAATAATAATTAATATTTTACTGCTATATAAAATATAGCTATCAAATAATTGATAATAAAATTATAAATATTAAATTTTTACAAAATATGAGTTATTTCTGTCGAATAATGACGTACAGCAGTCATGTTCGATGATAAAAAACAATATCACACTGTTTGTAAAGCGGGAATTGAATTATTGTGATAAAAAAAAAAGTGGGAAAGAAATGTACCTAATATTAATTTATATTAGTATAGTTTACAGCTTGTGATATGTTTGACATTTATTTAAATTCACCCATACCAACGTACAATAATGGGGTATTATTATATGTTTAATAAAACAACCTTGAGCAAACTTTAGTATACCATCACAATGTTTATTAGATAGTTAAATTTTTTTAGATTTTGCTTAAACATAATTTATTAAATATAAATTTAAAATAATATTATAAAGGTGCAATTAAAGTTTTTTAAAATACCGATTAAATTGTAATTTCAGGTATTATAATTTTTACAAGAAAATTTTAGATCAATATTTCTATTGGGAAATGTGATAGAATATAATTAAAAAAAAAAAAAAAAAACATTATTATTCTAAAACAAATCTATCACCTTCGCTAGATTTTGTAGGATAGATATAAACGTAGGCAGAGAAGTCTTTATGCGTTTTTGCTTTATTGGAAGAGAGGAAGTCTCACCAAAAACGATTGTCAGTAGGAAATATAAAAAAAACCAACCATGCCCCAATAAAACAATATTGACTTTGAATTTAACAACGATAAAAATGATAAATAATTCTTATAAAACATTGCAAAAACGAGTACTTAACATCGTACTTAATTGGCTTACCTTACCTGTAACGAAGAATTTTACTACCAATATACATTCAAACAGAGCATTATTTTTTAATAAAACATTAGTATCGTTGAGTTTTCTGATATGTACCTACTACCTAGGTAGTATAATCTATATAGTTTATAGTTTATAGTGACGAATGGACGATTTGCAGATGTTTATACAATCGTCAAAGTATAGACACGAAACAGATATAATTATACAGCATTCTCTTGATATTGTTTTACAGTTCAATAAACTATAAAACAGTTATTGGCTATTGTGTAACGTATAACAAAAAAAAAATTTGGTATCAATATGAGCTTTAATATTTCATAGTCGAACTTAGGTGATTATAGTTTTTTTAGCAAGGATGGTGGCATTCCTTTAATCTAAATATTAGTATGGAGTCTACACTGTAGAGAATACAGACAAATTTAAGATATGTTTAGTTTTATGTATTTTTATTATTCTTTTTCTTAATGCTTGTGAAAAAATAAAAATAAAAATTGTTTTATAATTAATTAAACGTTTACTATGATAGAAATAGTGAGGAAGCAAACACTTAAGCGTATTATAATTATAAATACCTAATCACACCATATGTTCTGGGTGGAGGTATTAAGTTTGTTTATAAGGTGCCTATCTAAAAAAAAATGTAGGTCATATAATTATTTTATATTATACAACTTTCTAATTGTAAAGCAGTAGAAATAATTTCATTTTTTTTCTGTAAAAGGAAAAAAAATAAATGACAATAACTTAAAAATAATAGATGATTCTCGTGATAATTATAAAGTTAATCGATCAATTTAAAAATATTTTTAATTTGTTTCCATGTAGGTATTAGTATTTTTTTTTTTTTACTTTTTGTGTGACCTATGGAATAAATGATGTAAACAGGTCACACGTTACTTTCGTTCTTTAAAAGAATAATATGAGAATACTTCATCATTTTTTCTTTTTTACAATAGTTATTGTTGTAGTTGAGTAAGCCGAAGAGTCATAAATATTATAACGTACATAATCAGTGTACTTAAAGTAAAAATTAAGTGGAAAACAGATATATTATATTTTATATTTTTATAATAATATACAAAATGTATTGTGCCATTTAAAATGGTACGAACACAGGATATAAACCATTAGTGTCGTAATTTAATTAAGAGTTTTTTAATCAAAGTCATTTCCTTGATTAAATTATGCTTTTGCTAATTTAATAAAGTTATAAAACGTATCTATATTTATTATTTGGTATAATATATTATGTATAAAAAAAAAATGTAACGATCGTCATTTTGACTTCATTGATTTGGCTAGAAATTAGAAATAGTATGGTGGCCTCGAGAAGAGTTTGCCAAAAATCACTCACATCCAATGGCTACCAAAACTGTTATGATAAAACGGACATTTAATATGTTTACTCTTTAAAAGAGTTAAGACGAGCAGATAAAAATGTTGGCGCAAGAAATGGAGGTTGTAGAGAAAAACGGATAAGGCCACTAATGGAAATCTCCGAACAGTCTCACTAAAATGCTTCTGATAAAGCTTATATATTATATTTATATATATATATATATATAAGATACAAACGTAAGTGTTTTTTTTAGAATGAATTAAATAAACTACGATGCTATACAAATCTCTGTGGTCTTTTTTATCAGTAATTCAGACAAAAAGTGTCGACAACAATGCCAAATACCTACAAACCAAAAATATTTACCTTATGTTTACCTACAAAATCTAATCACAAATCTAATAACTTCTGTTCAATTTTTTTTCTATTTCTTTTTTGAAATATCTCCCTAATGTACTTTGTAAACATTGATAAATTAGATTTTAAAAGTACTTAAATTTTAATGATTTCTACTAATTCATTCAATCTTATTTAATATTAATAATATATCGTCTATAGTTTATACTACTTAATATCGATAAGTAAATTTACTTACCAATTCAACAGAACCATAATGACGCCTGCTGAACACACCACGTCGAGATATGAGATCATTAGACGAAGATCTGAAAAAAATTAAATAAATGTTATAAAAATATAAACGAATACAAATACCAATTAATGTAAACATTTTTAATTTCATTTTTTTAAGTGGTAAGTTTTAAAAGAACTTATACTATAATAAATGTATATTTCAGAAGTAATTTAAATTAATTTGCTTGTATTTCATTTATATTTATTTAAAAACAAAAATAAATTGTTTAACATAGAAAAAATAAGTATTAAGTATTATATTTAATATTGATAGTCTAAAACTAAAATTGTTTGTTTCGATTCCCATCCTTCGTGAATAGATTTTAATATTGTATCTACTAACCTGCTCTATAGCATTATATAGTTTCTTAAGTATGTAACTTAGGCACATTCTATTTATTTTTATTCGTTATGAAATTATTTTTGTATAAGACAATAAAATATAATATAATTGAGATGTAACCCTTTCTGAATTTTCAGTGTAACTCTGTCTTAGTATGACCTTAGTAGTATTTATTTGCAAAGACTTGCATGCAAATCTTGTACCAGACACAATAGATGCTTTATAATAAATTCAGTAATAATTCAATGAGTAGTACATGATGATTTTAATAATTATGTAACGAGTAAATTGTAAAATGTACAAGTACCTAACAAAGTATCTATGTGTATATATTATGAATGAGTACAAAAATGTAAAAAGCTTCTTAAATATTTTTCGTGGATGGATGATTTTAGTAACTATTAATTATTATAACAATAAAATTAACAACTTATAAGGAGTATAATATAATTATTATAATGATATTATTTTATCAGTCAAACTAAACAAAATGTTTTTTTTTTTTATATTATACTACAAAGTTAATAAAAAAATAAATTATGTAGGTATTGCTAATATAGCATTGTAACTGATATTCTATGAATTATATAAATAAATGTAGTATACTAGTAATGATTTCATATTTTAAATTGTGAAAATAATAAGAAATTAAAATACAAATGTAATTATATAACAATATAAGTTACTACTACATACTAGAAATAAAATAAAATAAACAACTATAATCAATGAGCAAAAATAATTTAAAATGTTATGATTGTCTATAATATTATAATTTTTAATTGAATAACTATTTTTATATAGGTAGGTACTTATAAAGTTTAGTGAAAGTTAAGATATGTATAATAATAATTTGACACCATTTATTAACTATTGGGATGTTTTTAATAATTATTTTAAAATAATTCTTGACATCTAATTCAAATATTTAACAAGTACCTACTTAAAATATACCCGTATATTACAATTAATAACACTTGGTATTAAATCTTCTATTGATATCATTTAAAATGTTAGTATTCGCTTAAGTTCACAAAACAGGTAAGCTCTAAATATGATTTTTATTTTTAAATTAAAATATGTACTGTAGAACAAATTAACCATTTTTTTTTTTACTTATTTAATTATTTGCATAATTTTCTTTTAAAAAACAATGAAAATAAAAGTTGGCAGGTAACAGTTGTAAAACAATTTATCGAAAAAGTTCCTGTTAACATTAAATTTTAACAAGATGCCATTAAAAATAGTGTTTTTGGCAAGCTTTTGGGTTGAGTCTTATTATTTCTTATACGCTTACGGGTATAATGAGAATAATATATTATATTTTCCTTTGATAACATAAAACTAAAATATTTTAAATGATCTACATTATAAATGTAATTAATTAGGTTAGGTTCTACAAATAAGTTTGATTAAATTAAATAGAAATATATTTTTTTTTATTAGAAAATTTTTATTAAATGTATACATTTTGAAGTTTAAGATTTTTGATATTTTTAAATACAACTAATTATTATAAATTTGTATTAAATTGTCACATTATATTATTAATATAAATTACTAATTTCAAATAATATATATACATCTAAATTAAAGTAATGGATGAATAGGTTAAACCGTTAAACCTTTATAAAAAAAAGTGTTTGACTAAAATGCTTATGTAATAATAAATATTTTAATAACCCTATAATTATGATAATAATCTAACCTAGGCCATATAAGGACTAGAATCAGTGATCCTGTATTCCCATTATGTTATAAAAATTATTTTAATTAATTTAAATCATAATATTAGTAAATATTACTTACCAAAGAAATAGTAATAAATAACAATAATATTACGAGTATTACCTCGTAAATATCAATTCAACGTAAATTAATAAAAATTATGTTCCAAATTGAGTACAAACTTATATTTCAAAATACGCATTTATCAGTGAAAAAATTAACCACACTTATGAATTTGACAAGATTTTCAAATATTCGTGATAGTGCACATGTTGCAAAGCTTCAAAACACGAAATCGAACATTCGTAAGAAAATATCAAGGAGGTACATGAGAGTTTACGCTTGTATGCATTTTTATAACAAAAATGCATAAATAAATTCAAATTTTCCACTTGAATTGATACCGTAAAAATACAACATTATGTACTCAATAAAATTCTTAACGACACAAGTATATTTGCATTTGGAGGGACTCAAGAAAAATATGTATACGCCTAATGTTTTATCTTATGGCATTATTTAGAGTGTACAGCTGATTCAGCGATATGTCACTATTTTACGATGGAAATATTGTTAAAAATAAACATTATCCATAGAAATGTATTTAGAAACAGACAATTTTTTAATATTATATGTAGTATTAATTATAATTTATCTTTATATTATCAAATAAAATTTGTCATAAGTTACAATCATTAAAGTATTTAAAATTTTAATTATTGAATAGGACGGATTTTTTCAATGAACTAAAGCCCATAATATAGTTGTTAATATTTCAAATTCAAATAAAATTCAACATTTTATTTATTCAAATTTACACTGTTTTTCAGATAATTACATAATATTAGTTACAATACCAACATTTGTAATAAATTAAATATTTATGGGTATAGATAAACTCCATAACTTACCTGCTCAATGATTTCTTATTTTTTATGATTATTATATTAAGAGCTGATGTCTTTAACAATTAAGTGAAACTATAATGTTATTTACAGTTATTAACTTTGATACAATTTTACAATATTATATACATTATACAATTACACTGTATAAATAATACAATTTAAACAATACACAATACAATTAGTTTTAGTTAAAAGTCAAAACATGCATAATTCTTCTTTTTTTTTTTATTATAAAAACTAAATTGAGTAACTTGATTAAAAAAAACAATGGAGGGTACCAATATGCAATAATTATGGAAAAGAGGATCCACAAAACATCTTCCAAGATGCAGCTAAAGTAACCCTTAGATTTCCAAAGTTAGTTAATAATTATTATTGACAATTTTAAGATGGGAACATTTTTTACTTATATTCAATAAATTAAGTTTAAATTATCGTTAATCTATATAGTATACTCGATAAATAAATACATATATATAATAATTACGATTGGAAATTTTCTAAATATTTTGGTAATGCTTAAGTGGAATTTGAACTGAGAGTCAAATGGATTTTTCTCAAAATAAAAAGTATTATAAAATATGGGTAGAAAGCAATTGATAAAGGTCATATCGGCTGTAATTTTTTAATAATGTGATTGAGAACGTTTTTACTTGCTAGCTTTATGCAACGTTGCCAACAATTCATTAAAATTACAAAATAGTATATCTGATATTAAATTTAAATATAATACATTAAAACATTTAATATAGATTTTTTTGTCATTTAAAAAATATTCAAATATCAATTATTTATCAGTTTAAGATATAATTTAATTTTTTTTCTCAAGTACTTATTTTTTGCTAATTTTAAATACCACATTAAATTATGATATTTTTAGTTTGATAAACTCTTAGTAAGAATTAATTTTAGAAATAATACGATCATAGTTATTGCTGGATATGGTTTTGATAATAGTTTTTTTGATTGATTTAATTATTGTGACGGTTTTTATTCGAGTTTCTTTCAAAACAGAAATCACTAATATGTAAGAAGATGCTTGCTAAAATTTAGATAAACGACAACGTCGATCAAAAAATTGTTCTCAATCGTTTGAATATAAGGTACAAAATATTATTACTTTGTTCTATTTTCCAATAACCGTTCTCAATTGTGTTACTAAAAAAGTAAAAAGTTCTCGACTGTATAATACAGATAAATATAAGATAACATCATACATAAAAAAGGTGGATAAGTGGTGTCACTTTGATGTACAGTATGATCGATTTGATCACTATAATAGGTATATAATATATTTGACTTCTATGATATGTCACTGTATACGTAAAATTATTTCTAAGTAGCCACAGTTTTTCAGCTTATGTCACTAAGTATATTTCATGATCTGTTTTTGCTATTTGTATTAAAGTATTTTTATTTTACTAATTAAATATTAAATGATATTTAAATTTTAAATGATTTATTCAGGCTAAAAGTGGTTGATATGTGTTTCTGTGTTCTTATATTGCTTTCACTAAATAAAATGATAGAAATATAAAAACCAAAAACATTAATTCAAAGTGTTGAAACGTGCGATAATGATAAATGATAATATGCCAAATATTCAGCTATAATATAAATCAATATTATAGCAAATAAGATCTATAACCGCTTTTGTATTAAAGTGTACTATAGGGTATAATTTTTCTTTTTATGATTGCGTATAAAAAAATGTTTACGATTCAAATACCACTTTAAAAAGTATGATAACTTGATGCACCGTGGGAATTGAAAACGTTTTTATATCTTGAATCTGGTAAGTATATAGTCCCAAGCTACGTCACGAGAAATAATCATACTAGTAATATTTATTACTTGGTATTTACCAATAATTAAAAATATTTTCAGCCAGCTCGCCATTTATCCATTTATTTTAAAGTTGTATGTCCATTACGAAACTAATGAACATTTGGAATATAGTACAACTTAAAGATTCATTTAAGATAACATATTTTATATTATTTCATTTAGGCTTTTAGGTTTTAATAAAACATTTTCTTAGGCTGTTGTACATCACATTGAATTTTATATGAGATTAGAGCATTAATTTAATTTTACTTTTTGGATAATATATTTTTATTAATCCCATACCATCAACAATGGCTTTATATTATGAGTTTTGATTAAACTACATTATTGCTTATGTTATCCTACAATCTTGTTTTCGATTTAAACTATTTATTCATCATACACAAATAAAAAAACACTAACATTAAAATTAGTTTTAACTTAAAAAACGTACATAATAATAATTATAATTAGACTAATTATCAATAGCTTTATTTGATTAATAAAGCAGCAATAACATAAATAATAAAAATAAAAATATTATTTTCATTATTTTACTATACGTTTTTAAATATAATAAATATATATTATAATTTCAATTATTGAAAACCATTACTATTCTCTATTTGAAAATCAGAACGATTTTATTAATTAGTATGATTAAATTAATTACTATTATAGTTATTAAAGATTACTTCACATACATAATTTTATCCTGAATTAAATGTGAATTACGGTAAATATTATATAATATTCACTATAAATTAAAATTTTTAATTAAGTTAAAATACTAGTTATTTATTTTCACATATCTAAATATTTTTAACTATACTGATATATTAGGTCATTGTTGTTGAGATGTGTAACTCAAATAATAAAGATTCATTATTTTAAAAGATATTTTACAAACATTAGGCATATTATTATATAGATATTCAAATAAAAGAGATTTACGTCAAATATCCGCTTCTCTCTAATTTGTTTGTTTTTATTTTGATATAATTAATAATTAAAAAAGCAATCATGTAACATTTTCTGTCATCTATTTTGACATGTCAAATTTCTTTGTTATGTACACCTTGATAAGTTGAATTATTTAATATTAAATTAAACGTTGTTAATAGATAACTTTTACAATATAATTTGCCGATTAATAAATTATATTTTATCTCAATTTATAAAAAAAATATTTGGACCATTTTTGAAAATTTATAAAATAATTTTAAAACTTAAAATTTTAACGACTCTAAATTACATAGTCCATTAACGTCTATAAATGGTGAACTTTTTTGATAAACTGTACAGTATTTGTAGAATAATATTAATATTTATTGCGAGCTTTTGAGAAGTACCTACAAAAGAACCAAAAATGATAACGAAAACAAATAAATAACATTGTATGTAATTTATGATGATTTACATCAAATAATATTGATAACACTATGTATACTAATCACTAAGCAGCATAGTCATGCTAACATGGAAGTGCAACTTTTTCTATACCAAACTTCTTAATATATGGGTAATTAAATTAGGGAATGCCTTTTGACAATCTAAAAATCTTTGAAAACGCAATATAAATATTTAAATACCTTTAAAAATATCTAAAAATAACAATGATTAATTTTTTTCTCCTTTTAAAAGTATAATTGTCTGTTGTTTATTTATGGCGTTTCTTATATACATATACTGCGGTGAAGAGTAGCAAAAAGCAATAAACTATATTCGTACTTTAATTGTAAAGGCCAAATGACCTAACCATATCTTCATTGAAAAATTGTTTTCAGAGAACTTTCAAAAAATTTCACCCAACATAAATCATATGTAAATGTACTTATTATACCCTGAAATTTCCGGATCATAAATCAATATAATATAATAATTATCAAACGACACGTTGCTCAGCACGGTCGTGAGCAACGATAACAGTAAAATACAACACGCAGTCTTAACAGTAAAATGAAAATACTCACAGTGCGGACGAGGCCCGCCTCCTGTTGAGTTCTCTGACCGGTATGGCGGCCGGGTGCAGGAGCGTGGCCAGGCCCAGCCGTTCGACGCACAGCGACCTGGACCGGTCCCTGGCCGCCGTGACGACAGCGGCCGACGCGGCTCGAGGTGGGGCGGCCGCCACGCTCAGCCGCCGCCCGCCCGGCAACGTGGACGGCGGTGGCGGCGGCGGCTGCTGTTGGCCGTCTTTATTGTCCACACCCCGGAGACGCGACACCAGCTTCATGGTGGTAATCGCCGACGACGTACGTTCGACGTCGCCGACCGCGCCGCCGCCGACGCCGCCGCCGCCTCCGACGGAGGACCGTCGGCGCCACGTTCGCGAGTCCGTGTTGAAAACAACAACAACAACAACAACGAGGCAACGATGGTACTACGGAGATGACGTCGGGCGGGTGCAAGTCCGGCAAGCGTTTCCTGCGAATCTGTTCGATGTCACGGGCGGGGGAAGGGGTTGTTTGAGGTTTTCCGCGATTTTCGAATTTAGTTAGTTTGTATATTCTGCGTGCACAAATCGCCGAACCGATCAACAACCTTTTTCTATTCGTAAAATACACTGCGATTATATTATTGCTCATTAGGTACCTTTTACTATTATTATCGAACAAAAAGAAAATATTTTTGCGCGTGCAACCCCCGATGTGCGTGTGTGTATGTATCACGACCCCACAACCAACGTTTCGTCATCACAACCATGAACAATTCTGACTATTGCCATAAAGATAATTTAGTGATATTATAATACATAAAAGATATCGTTATCGTCCGCACTTCATTACCGTCACCCCTATTTTCGTCCGTAACAATAACGATAGTAGTATTATAAAATTAACGAAAATTGTCCGTCTGTAGTTTTAAAAGTTCCCTTTACACTCTGTATCATGTACTCCATAATTTATCGTATCGTGTCAAAATCTCAGCGTCTTAATCGTCTGAATGCTGGATAAATATTTCCAAAATACTATAAGTCAAGTGGATGATAATAAAATCGGAATTTAACAAATGTATATATTATATTTGATAAATAGATAGGATATTAATGATATTTATATACATTATAAACTATCATAATATTAAATATTTATTATTTATGTATATTTAATAGCTAATGCTAAATAAAAATAAATTGATTATAGTTTATATTTCGATTCAAACTACCAAATACATGGTAGGCGATGACATAATAATTATAAAAAATGTTTATTTGTATTCCATTACCGAATATTTTTTGATATTTGAATATTGAATTTATTCCTACTTTTTCAATAATAATTGTTTAAGGTGTTTATAATTACTATTTTTTAATTATATAAACAGCGAGTTTAGAAAGTTTGTATACATACATTAGAATAAGACAAAGAGTTAACATAATGTATTGAAATGTTGATAATAAATGTATGATTATATGATGCAAATAATAAAAAATATTGTTTGAGAAATCAGGAATGAATAATTGACTAAAATAATCGATGTCACTATAGCTTTGAGAGAACTTTTTTGTACTACCTATAGTAGAAACGAAAGTAAAATTTACTTGTTGATTCCTATTGTACAAGCGATTAGACTAAGAACTAATTATAAAATTAAAATTAAATAAATTAATAAATTAGTAGTGTGCCGGAAAATTATAATTAAAATATGTTTTCATTACAGTTGTATAATGGTACTTATATATATATAATTTATACAAGAATAAATATTATTTTGTTATACTTATTTGTAAATTATATAATATAAATAAATATCGAAAATGTTGTATAGAAGGTCAACAATTTAAATGAAAATATTTTTAAAAATTAATTTTTCTAGGACACAACTCGTACACCTCTCTTTTATCATTAGGATTTCACTCGTAAATTGCAGTTGTAAGATTTTAATCATTAAAATATTAAAAATGGAAATAGCTTCTTTTTTACGACCACAAAGAAGAGACAGAATAAGAATTAAACCTTATCTTTTAAGACCCCGGATTAAAATTTAAAGATAATATTAACCATTTACACTTAATTGTATCGTGTATGGTATATAGGTACATTAAATAAACGATTAATTAAATTAATCTTTGCATGTTACAATCATGTAAGATGTTTAAATAAAAGCTGACGGTTTTAACATTTTCAAGTTCTTAGACACACTGTATTTTTATCATATGTGTATTATTTATCTAATACATTTAATATATTACTTATGAATATTTTTTTTTTTTTTTGGATTGTTCCTGAAATTTATGAGGGAATTCTGTGTTACTGTTATCTGCTCTACCGGTCCATTATTTCTGCTAAGGAGTTTCGCTCTCCTCCGTGTGCGACAGAATAATATATTTCCTATATTGTTTTGTTAATTATTATTTTTACTTTATTTATCTCAAATGTACTATTATTTGTCTCTTGACGAATAAAAACTGATGATTGATTTTTTTTTAACTAACTTAAATAAAACGAAGCAATAAATGTCAAGAAAATTAGTAGGTACGCCTTTACGAAAAACGAATTGTATACTAATATTAAAATATACCTACCTATTTACAAGCTCACTGTAAAAACTAGTATTTTATTACTATATATATTTTATATTATAAACAATATTATGTATTCAAATAATAATTATTATTAACGGTACCTATCCACAGTTCAATCGTCTCTGTATTTAGAACAAAAATTAATGATTAGGTTTCAGTGTTTCATTTATAAACAGTATATATTAGTATATGGTATAATATAATTAATAAATTAGATATTATTAAATACTTAACTTTCTCATTTTAAAAAGTTTACATAATAAATTCACAGGAAAATTAGTCTTGCATATATTTATCTATTAAAGATAAATTATTCTTTTTTATTAAATAAGTTGTGGTCAAAAATGTCATTATAAATAATAATATTATAATGTTTCGCTTTAAAAACAATATATTATTACTTGTGTTTTTTTGGAATTATAGAAATTAATCAATTCTAGTTAATACTAAAATACAATAAATGTATTAACAAAATATACATGAATTAAAATTATAATTGACCCAAATACTCTAAGCGCTTTGTACAATTCATGAATATCGAAAAATTTAATTTACTACTAATACAAATATGTATATCTTGAATAAACAAAATGCATTTATTCATAACAATAAATTTAGATTAATATCATGTTTGTGTGATCTACGTGTATAAATATGATAATATAATGTATTATATATGACTGTATAATAATATGTACATATATACATATATAGTACACTTGTCAAAAGTATATCCACGTTCGTGACAATATAATAATAACAAATTAAAATCTGACAAAATAACTAGGCCTTTCAAATTTCAAAGAGGAAATACAAAACAATTAAAAACCTATTATGACAAATAAATTAGAGTGTTTCAAATCGTCCATATACAGGCAAACATAACACGATATTCTGCAGTTAATACATCCACTATAGCATCGAGTATGGATTACGCGTTACAATCTGCATTCAATAATTAAAGTAGAGTAGAAATGTACGTAATTGTTAATCAAAACACGATTCGCAATGGTATATAATATAGATGTATATTATTACGTAATCGAACATTTGATAATTTTATGAAAATACGTATTATGGTAGTGCGTATTCTATTTAAATTATTATATTATACGTCATGGTAGACCGACGGCGGTTCTTCCGTTTCAGAAAAAAAATATTTCTCGACGACGTTGGCGTATACGACAATTTAGAAACGTGTAGAACGGATTGATTAGAGGACATTTTTCGATCAAACTGACGATATATATTTATATGTCATATGATGTATATAAGGTATATAGTACCTATGATGAAGGACGCGGTGGTATTGGGAAATTGCGGGCGTTCTATATTTCCTCGCGTAAAACGAAAAAGGGAGAAAAAATGCAGGAAAATTGAGAAAAAAAAGGAATAGAAAATAAGACCAATCTGCCAGTTGAGTAAATCATTTTACGTATGTCGAAAGTATACGCGAGCAGCTTTTTATCTGCACCTGACGTGCCAACGCCGATTGAACACTACAATGTGTAAGGTTTAGAAATATGTTGCATTCATCATACGTGCGCAACAAATCTGACGACGGAGCGTGAGGTAGTTGTATATGACAGAGTAAAATCGAAAAATCACCGGTTAAACAGGCCGTCGGGGAATTTGTATATGCGGCACTAACACAGGAGAATTTTTTTATCAAATTTTAGGACAAAAGGGTCTGTATATTATATTTTTATGTTTTCACCATTACTTGTCTTGGCAAATTTTTAAATTTTTAATCCATTTCCCATATTATTATAAGTTTTGTATTTTTGTACACATTTTTTAAATAAGTATTTTATTTATTTACAATTGTTACGTATCTAAAGTTTAAACAAATGAAATAATACAAATAAGATTTTTTTAACTCCACCCCTATTATCAAAACTTTAAATTATTATAAGTAACTTGAATTACAGTAATAGTTTTTTGTAAAATGGCGATTATAGAAAAAACAGAGAAAATTTATCTCTATTATTATGTGATATTTTTTCTCTCTTGATAATACCTACTCATTGCTGTTAATAGTATAATATTTAACTAAACTAAAAAAAAGAGACAATTATATAAAAAGGAAATGACTTTCAGAAATGGCTGTTAATTTAAGTTGTATGTATACTTGTAACTTTTAATAATAGAAAAACAAAAAAATTGAGAAAATGAGTGACTTAGGTACGTTGAAAAACCTGTACGTACACCAGGCTGCGCTACTAATATTAATTCAAGTGTGGAAAATACTGAAAAATGTCTGAAAAACCTATCTGTTGAATTAAATGTGATAAATATTATTGCATTTATACAAAAATCGTGATAAAAAATATATACATATTTTGGTATTGCTGTTTAAAAAGTATTAGTATAATGGTTTAGATTTATAAGAAATTGATATACTAAATTAATAAAATAAACTAAACATTATACTATTATTTCTCATTAAATTGTATTATTTTGTTAATTACCTACTAATTTGTAATTAATTAGGTAATAGATTGTGTGAGGATTTCATAACATTTTTAATGTAAATGACTAAATATTAATAACCTTATTAAAGTAATGAAGCTCCACTATCATTATATTAACATTACGTTAATATAATGATGGTGGAGGTTAATATTTTTGGAATACGTATTTAAGCGATAAATCCTAAGAACATTTTTATAATAGAGATTTGTAAGCTTCTCTTACTATCCTCAATTAATAAAAAAAATATCAAACACTGTAAATGGTACGAAATGAGACCAGAAACTGGACAGGGAAATAAAATCATATGTATATATTATAAATATATAATAATAGATGATCGTTAAAAAGGGGAGCAGGATTGAAGTTTTTTCGGAAAATTGAAGCATTTATAATTATATACGAAATTATTGATAAAATTCTTCGCTGATACATGTCAAGGTGGCGAGGGGGTCTGAGTAAACGGATAGAATAGAGCGCACGAAAAAGTAAAACTAGTAAAAGTATTGTTCTTATTATTATTACTATCATTATATAGGTGCGTGTAGTGTTGTGCGCTGCGTGCGACCGCGAACAAGTGTTGTTGCTAGCAGAGCCGAAATAATCTGCGTAGCTCTGTTATATAGGTATATTTCGCGAAAAGGACCCCATTTGTCATGTGTCGGGTAACTATGGTAGTGGTGTGTAGGACGGGCATTTTAATAGAGGGCCGAAGGTCTATTATAGGAGTGCGGGTGGATTGTGTCGAGGAGCAACTCTAATTTGTGTGTTCGTACGCCACTGTAGCACGCATGAGGTGCTTGCAACCCTCCAGCCACATATACTGGAGACAATTATTACCCCCGACGGAGGAGCCCACAGAATCCTTGGAATGTCCAATATTATATATATACACCCAATGAGACGGTATAACAATAGTGGTATAGAATACTAGTATATACCTACGATATTTCCAATGGATTTGGTAGAATGGTGGTACTTGGATGGATAAGAACGAAAAATGTATTATTTTGAAACATTTAAGTGTGCTCGAACGGTTAGATGGAATTTCGTTTAAAAATAATAGATTTGACGAATGAACTATAGAATTTAGTTTAAAATAAAAAATATTTTTTATTTATATTATAGCATACTCTTTTTACGAGGACACCTTTAATAATAGAGTTTCGAATAAAATACCAACAAATTTGGATGTGATGTGGTCAAAATCTAGGAAATAATATCATTCATAAAAAATATCAATTGCTTAATGTTATTCAAAATAAATCAAATAATCTAATCAAATACCACTCCTTTACAGACTATCGACTATACTTTACAATAATAACAATGTGTTTGGACTTGATACTCGGAAAAGTATTTCCTCTAATGCTTTAGTATATAAAGTTTAGATGAACAATGAGAAAGAATTTTAAAATAAATCTAATTTTAACAGTAGGCTTACACAGAGATTTTATTTCAGTAGATGAAAATCAAATACTTTTGTTTATATAGGAATAAAATTGGTTATAGGAAATAAAAAACCCAGTTATTTTTATTGGATCTAATTTTAGACCTGTCTTTTATATTTGACCAAAGTAACAAAAACAACTATGTTTAAAAATCTACGGAATTTAAATTTTATGGAATTCAAAAAGAAGTTAATCCACAGGCATTTAATTTGTGCACGAACAATGCTGTATAAGATCTACTAGTATATAATATATGTAAATTTATAAAAAAAAACTAATCGGATATGAAGCCAAAGTTGTATTTTGATTAATAATAAAAATAAATAAATAGATAATTACTAATTACCTTAAAATATTTAAAAATATGCAAAGTACAATATTATTCTTTTAGATTGTATTAAACTAGAATCAAGTAATATATTATTCTATAATTTTAATATATTGTATACATCGAAAAATAATTCTTAATCAAGACGGTAACACAATTAACCAACAATTATTATTATTAAATTTTAACAAGCATTTTTATTTTGTTTTTATGTCTAATTATTTTAAAAATATGTACTAAGAAATTTCAAATTTTAACTAGCCAAACTTCAAGTTATAAATAATTTTTTTTTTATCAAAAACCTCCCTTAACATTTATTTCATTAAAAACTTTGACTTCGGGTACAAAATAATAATAATAATAAAACCGCTTTTTATCAGCATCTAAAAAATAACTTGATTATTTAAAATTAGATTTTTTGAACGTAGTTTTTAATTTATAAAAATATTTAACAAAAACTACATATTATAAAACTAAAAAAATGTAATAAAACTAAAATTATAAACTTATATTTTTATTGAAATTTTTTGAAATTTTAAACGTTTAATCTTCAAAATTACCCAAGAATTTACTAATATTTTGTTAAGATAAATTAAAATGTTCTAATTTTTAATTTTTTTCTTGATAATAATATTTAATTATAATATTTATATATTTTATTATATTGTTAGAGTAAAGTAAAATTTTAGAGCTATAATATTAATAAGCCGCATTCTACCAATAATCATGGAACTAACAATATTATCAATTATAATAACAATAATTATGTATTGTATAATATGATTCACGAGATACATAACGAAACACATGTTTTTTTTTTATTTAAGAAGCTCATTTTGTTTTATACATAATTATAAAATGTATAATAATTTAATGTCTCTTAATATTTAATATTTAACAGATCTGTTTACTAACACTTATCAAAATATAATTCTAATCCAAGACTGAATAAAAAAAAAAAACAAAAATATTTAGAAATGTTGATTTAAACGGAATATTTTTCTCAAGGTAAAGGATTACTTTAATATTTTTGAGTATTCAGTAGAACAAGTACATTTATATATACCTTAAGTTCATCCTTATTTAATACTATACAGTATCAAGTATTTAATTTTAGAAAAGTTTTCTAATATAAATACTCATAAAATAAAATAAAAATATTTGAATAAATTATATTGCATTATATATTCTGACTTACAGTATAGAATATTTGTATAGCAGAAACTAACGAACTAATGTGTTCTTTAAAACAAATAAATTACAACATTTTCGTTATTGCACACGAACGTAACCACTTTATAGATACACATTATACACGACACACCATTAAAATAGCACAACAAAATACTAATTCCCCATCGACAATTAAAGCACTACTAAATACTATACACAATAATATAGTATATAATATAACAGGTATAATACATTAATGTACCATATACATATTTAAACTGGGGTATAGTATAGTATAATTGACTATTGTTCATGAAAATATTATACTTTTTAAATAACAGTGCAGTGTGCAGACGCCCGCAAACTGTCATACATACAAACACACATATATATACACAAGGACGTAAAGGATAGGGGACACCAATAAAATACAAGTATTGAAGTTGTTAAAAGCAAATTATTAAAAATTAGTTTTGTTTGCGATATTATAATATTTATAATGTATATTCCGAATTATAACTCGTGTGTTAATGATGAAAGGATAGATATATATATATTATTTATATTTACATTGAAAAAAGACAATTTCACGAAAACATGTTTGAAAATTATTTATACCATATACATGGAGGAGTATTAGGCAATCCATAATACATGAAGTAACATACATTTTTTGTTTCCCCTAATTTAATATAACTGTGATAGCATAATATAAGTTCTATTATAATTTGATATTTATTTAATTTGTTATTACACAAAAACTCAGGTAATTTAATAAAACATATTATTTTAAGAATAAATGAGTAATTTTATCTTATATTGTAAAATTTTTAAATTGGTGCGATGTATTTTTCTAAAAGTAGATATGGCTATATAATATTGACAAGTGAATAATGGAACTTGGTTTGTATAATCTGATTATGTAAACCTTAAAAATTGCGTATCATAATATGAACCACTTTCAAGATTCTATTCTCATATCACTCTACGAGGAAAAAACAATACTGACATTTTATTTATTTTTATAGATATACATGATGATATGATCTTTTTCAGTCAAACAAGATTGATGTTTCAGTACATTTTATATGGCATTTTTTTCAATACTAAAAAAAAATTATTTACAAGATATTGTCGGAATGTAACATGCATTCATGCACATTAACCAACATTATTTTTTTTAAATTTAATTATAAGTACTATAAAAAGACAAAACTTAGAAAATTATATTATCGTAGTAGTACGAAAAATATAATTAATTTTAACAAAACTAATGAAAATAAAATTAATTTAAGAGATTAAATTTAAATAGTTAATTATATAAGAATCTAATAGGTATTAAAAATAGAAAATATAACTACATTAACACACGAGTAAAAATATATTGTTAGATTTTAATATTATCAAAGTTATTTTTACTATAAATTTTATAATTTTTTTTAGTACTCATATTTTAAACAAATTGTGTACAATGTGTACATCCATAAAAATATTAATCCTTACCATCTTAATAAACAACAAATATTATATACATGTATTTTATTTAAATTTGTTATAAATATATATTTACGATTTAAAAGTTTAAAATTTATAACATAAAATATGATCTATAGGTCAATCAGGGTTGAATATAAACTGTCACAATACAAAATATAATAAGTGAACATTTTTTATATCGTCATTGTACATAGGTTACTATAATAATAGATACACAATCAGTTATTAATAATAAACTATTTTTATTTTGAAAATATTAAATAGGTGGTTATATTTATAACCTTTAATTAAAAAAAATAAATCTATTTTTAGCAATAGTAAATTAAGTTGATGCATAAATATTAAATAGTTAATATGGATATTATATACATGTTATGTATGGACGTATCGTAGATATGATATATAAGTCAACTTGTAACACAGTCTCACAATAGTTAATATCAAACCAAATTTATAAATATAAATTGTTTAATATGTTTAAAAAAACATCAAAATAATAGCATAGTGGTTAAAATCTTAAAGATGTGTATAGCAAAAGTTATAGTTAATTATTATTTATATTACAAATAAAAATAAGTACCTGAAAACCCGAACCTAAATTAATATAATAATTAATAGGATATGGGAATCTGTACTATTAATATCTACGTATAGATTATAAATGTTTAATAATATTAAACTAATAAATAATAATTAAATATATAAGTTAATATTTTTATTAATATTTAATTGCAACATTATTTAAAAAAATATAAAATAATTGTATCTGTTATTATGTCGACTAGAAAAAAACTAGAAAGAATATTCTGCAAGCAATAAGTAAATACGAGATTGACAGTTACAATACTTATACAAATATATGTTTAACGGAATTGTATAACAGATATATAAATGCAAAGAGTAATAATTCTATACCACTTGAACATATACTCAAGGTAAATATTAAACTATTAAAGCACTCATTTGAATAAATTATATTTTAACAAGTGTCATTTGAGCGAGTGATTTTTATTAAACATTTTTTACACCAATATTAGATGAAATGAAATAAAAATACGAATTTAACAATATTAGTTAATATGTATTTTTAATTCTTGACATTAATTTTGTAATTTAGTTGCAATAAGCATAATTTGAGCTTAATATTAAAAATTACACGAGTCATTTGAAAAACTTAGCCACCCAGCAGGTAAACTGTATTATTTGACTTTAGTTTAGTACCTATTGATGTATAACATACATATGATACAGGATAGAAAGTTTTACCCTAGGTACCAAATAATAATGTTTTTTTTTCAAAATAAGTTAAATTTCTAATTTTCCCTTATTACCTATATTTATTAAACATGTTTATATATTATGTATTATGTAATAGCTTAATTAAAAATATTATTATAAGACTGTTAATAATTAAATGTTTTACTAAATTAATTTCAAACTGAAGTTCTTTTAGTTTTAGTTACATAAAAATGTCTTTAATTGTATTGTGTAACTAATGACCTAGTATAATATTTTCAACCATTTTTATGTTAGTAAAACCAAATTACTAAAAAAATATAGATAAATAAAATAAAACTATAAAATTTATAATTATTATGATTTGTATAAATATATTTTAAATTAGATATTTTAGTATAATAAGTAACTATAAGTAATAGTATTTTTATAATGTATTATATTATATGCATAAATAAAAATTTAATAAAATAATAATTAAAAAGTAATAATAATGTTTAAATGTTACATAATATATTATTTATGTATGTTATAATATTGATTATAAATTACATCTATACTTATACTGAATACATATTACATATCTTCTAAGACAAAATCCTAAACACGCCACTGATACATACACATAATGTTATACATAAGCCCTTGCAAATTGTACAGTTATTGCATTTTCCAAAGAAATGTACTCAACACAGTAGCAAATTTAACATTTTAATAATCTATTATACCCACGACTAGCAAGTATACTATTATAAACGTATATAATTTTTCTCGCTATTAACTATATTGAATATTTCCTATATTATAATAAATAAATAGTGGGTTATCACGTACATTTATTATGTAGATTTTATAATATAAGTATCCTCTTCACAAGAAAAAAATTTTGAGAAATTAAAAATCCACTAGAACGAAAGAGTCATTTTTTATTAAAATTGTCTTAAATTAAAATATATGCTGTATATTAGGTGTGTATGGAAATTTTTAAAGTTATATTTTATTATGCAATTTTGTAACAAGATGAAAACTTATATTCACACGTACCTATACAGTTAGAAAATGATTGTTTTTACTAAAATTTTGAAACAATAACTAGAAGCACGCATGATAAATGGTTTTCATGTTTCCTTTGCAACAATATCCGTCGACCGCTGTTTCAATTACTATACCTAAACGTAAGACTATAATATGACATGGCGATAACCCAAAATTATGTTATATACATTCATACTTTCTTGTCAACGTACCTTTATCGTTACTGTTTAAATTTTTAAGTGTTTATATTATATTTCTATTCGATCTAAATAATCTTAGCGACGACAACCAAAAACGAAACGTTCCCGAGCGATAGTAGGCATTATAGTATTCTATGTATCTATATATATAATGTACACATAAAACATGTACGTGTGGTATTTTACGAAGACAATATATTGATAATTATTATTACGCGATCCATACCGTTTGCGTACATAGAAACCGGGACAGCGGATGAACTAAACTGTTAAAAATAATTCGTCAACGGCGAGATTGATCGAGTTGCGGACGGTAGCGGCTCACCGACGACGGATTCGCACTGCAACACGTGCGCGTGCAGTTGGCCGCTGCTGTCCGATCAGCCGGCCGGTGCGCCGCCGCGAAACGTGAACGTGCCGCTACCTAGTGGACGATGACTGCCACTTACTATTTACGCCCAGTGGTGAAGGACCGATTATTTCCGCTGTCGCCGAAAATCACCGTTTGATGTCGCCAACATTATTTAACTCCAACCGTAATTTGGAATTAAACTTTAAAATTATTACCTTATACTTATTAAAATAGTATACTTACTCGAAAATTCAATAAGCTAATTGTTATAATACTATTATGTGAAATTAAAATAAATACAGTTTTCACGCCTGTAAAATAGTAAATTACATTATTAAAAAATATGTCAATAATTGAAAAACCACATGCCAAAAATAGTGGTACACCTCAAAGTTATATACTAATATACTTGTCAAGTATAAATGGCCTCAACCATGATACTTAATACTGTAACCACCCACCCAATCACGTATAATGTAGTGAAGATGATTTCACCAAAGATTATACCAAAAACAAATAGACAGTAACCCTTCGGATAAATACGCACTATGGTCTAGTAATCGTACAGACACATATAAAGGGTTTCCATTGCGTATACAATTGACAAAAAAAATCAACGCAGAAACTCAAAAACAAGAGTTTTGCACTCATTGTCATATCCTCAACCCCATCATATGCCATCATGTCAACATACCATTTATTAATCAATAAACAATATTTCCGACCCAATATCCAGTTTCCTGATTGAAATAATACTTTATTAAACCTTTTAATATTTATTTTCTGTACTACTATTCTAAATCACAGTAAGCACTCCATAACTATCATAAAAAAGCCATATCTAGCTATTTGTGTACCTTATTATAATTAATATTCTCGTTATTTGTATTAATTTGTTCCATTCAGTAATGCAATATGTGAAGTGTATACATTCTAATGAATATAATATATAATTTCCGAGCAATATCTTGATGTAATTTTTTTTTAGTTATTGAGCGATAACATTCTTGAACAGAAAGCTAATAAAAAAAGAATTATGTCCACTAGCTGTAGAGTAACTAATGCAAGCAACATCTAGTATAGTAATATTGAGTAAATATGTGAGCATCAATACCTACAAGTTATAATAATTATTAATTAATACAATATAATATATTTTATAAGCTTGTGGCTTGTGCAAAAGAACTGATATAATTTGGAAATAGAAAAACCAATAAAGCATGTGGTTAATAATACTATAATAATCAAAATTAGTTTCTTACTTTTATCGTAAAAATATAATTTAAATTAATAAATGGAAATGACTAAATAATACGTACCTACCTATAAACAAATAAGATTTTTAATTCTCGAGCGTTGGAATATGAACCAATTTTACATTTAGATATTATATTATGCAATATGCGTTAAATGCTAATATTATATACGTGTTATATTTATTATTCTGTGATAAATTCAATATATTTATAAGATAGTAGGTAATCCAGTTTAATATTTTAATGATTTTATTATCGAAGGATAAAATCTGAATTATACCAAGTATCAGCTGTTATATTATTTAATAGTTTCGTAATGTAATAAATTATTCACAGCAAATTCCATCTTCTCCAAAGCATTTCTAAATTCCAGTGATTTATTTTGTTTTCCAAAAAAATATTTGACTTTCGGTTGTTGTATATTCTAATCGAAATACCAAGTGATGAATGTATTGATTTTACAATAATATTTTATTTGCCTGTGATATCACCTTTGGGGGCATTAAACATGCTGTGATTTTCAACTTTTGAGGGAAGTTTCTGATAATAAATTTGACTTAGTTATTACTTTTTTTATTAATAATGTTGATTACAATAAATGGTATTTAACAGCTAATTATCACAATAATATATTATTATAATATTATTAAACATTGCAAACATTATTCACCAAAATAGATGTATCTATAATCCATAAGTCCACTCACTCTAGAAAAAGTTTAAGATTTTAAAACTGTTAAATTATTACTATAGCAGGTGTTATTATAGTATTGACAAAAAGTAACATACCTATATCTATCGATAAATGTTTTGGAACTCTAAAAATTTGATTTTATAATAATAATAAAAATGTTTTTTGAGTAGTAATCTAGGTAATTTTTAATAGATGAGTAAATTATAATCAAAATACATTAAAAATAATAAAACTTTGTTGAACTGTCAACTATATAACATTTACGACACTAAATTAAATTATTTCTGACAGGCGATAATTCCATGTGTCCGCATCTGAATTTTATATTACCTATTATAAGAAGTATTTACCACAGTTTCTCAATTTCTCATGTTAGGTTAGCTTAAGACAAAAACACGGAACATCAGATATACGTTTATTATTTAAACTAATAAAATGTAAAAATTACAAATGAAAAATGTTTCAATGTTAGATTTAGAATTATAGTTTATACAACATTTAGCAGTAGTAAACCTAGTTCCTAGTAAGTAATTACTGTTTTTATTTTTATTTTTATAGAAATCAAACATTTGAAATTAAGTTATATTATTTTTGATAAAAATGTTGTCTACACCTTGATAAATAAGCTTAGATAAATTAAAATATTATTTAAAATAATAAAAAAATAAAAAATGTATGTTTTACTGTACTCAATGCTCATTTTAATTATTTTGTTTTTAGTACACAAATATTTATTTTATTTTCAGCGATTTATTATAAATGAAAATAAAAATAATATTTTTTTTATCGAAGCTTTTCATAAAATGGTGAATTTTTTGAAACGATCTATACATACTTTCTTTATTTAAACTACTTTTAAAGAACCATTCTTATTGGCTATAGGTGAGTTGCGGCCCAACATATTATTAACGTGTTGGAGACCGGTGAATTGCGGCCCGGGAAATTTATTTATTTTATGCCGGCAGTATCGGTAGAAATTCAATCAGAAACGTATATCAAATGTAGAAGCACTTTTGGTAGACGACTCAGCCAACCTACCCGTGGTGTTTTTTAGGTAACGTTGATAGGCTGATATGAAGTGATAAATAAAATGTGGCCGCAACTCGTACGTCTGTTTCATAAACACGGGCCGCAACTCGTACTTAATTTAGGGATCGGCCGCAACTCACCAACGCTGTTCTTATTATAAAAGTAAAATAGAAATAGTAAAATAGACACTTAAAAAGTATTATGATGATAATAAATAAAAGTATAAAATCATATTTTAGTAAAGTCAATAACCTCATTATAAAACAGATAAATATACTTATCTAACATACTATTTAAAAAAATTATGATTTATAAAAATATGAAAGTGTATATTACTTACTGTTTAATGTTTAATAGTTTAATAAAATCTTTAATGTAACATCTAGTGTGTGTGTGTGTGTGTGTGTGACTCTTTATTAAGTAGATTTAAAAATGTTATTTAAGTCAAAACAAGTAAAAAATTCTTCTATTATTAGATACGTTTAGATCAATAAAATACATATATTTTGGTCAAAAAGTAAATTTTTCTTAGCACACAAAAATTACTTACACTATATAATTAACGTATATAGATATATCGTATAGTTGTGTTATAGTGATTTTATTAATTTTAATAAAAAGTATAAAAGTATTTTTGTCATATTGAATATTAAATTATTTTTACTAGTTTAAATTTTTTTTTAATTGATATTGCTATTTTTTAAAAGAACTGAATTAGAATAGAAGGTCAATCATTGGAATTATTAGCTCAGTTGGATGTAAATGTTTAAGTTTGGCTCATAAATATTGAAATGGGTAATCTATTTTACTCGTTATTAATACGTACTTAATTGTCTATCAAAGTAATTATAAAATATTTAGTATTTAAGTGTACTATAGAACTTTTATTGTTTAAAAACAATTTCTTTTTTAAACTTATAAAAATAAATTACAAAATTATTATTATGAGTATTTTTAATTTGTTGTCTTGCTTATCAAAATATTTGGAAAACTAAATAATAACAATATTTATATTAGTTTCCACAAGTAATTTTTTATAATGATGTATAATTTTTTGAAATAGTAAATCGTGGTAATTTAGATAACTTAAGACTTTGACAGTTTTAAAAGTGACATGTATAAACTGAGATAGAAATAGGTACCTTAAGAGTTAAGGACAAGACATCAAGCAATCTAATAAAGGTTTAGATGTTTGAACATTAGTTCTTATAGTTGGAATAGTTAGATTAAACTAGCTATTAAATATAATTAGATATAAACTAAACAAACAGCTTAACTTTAATTGAATTAGATTAGATATGATTTTTTATTTTTCACTAAATTTGGTTTTGCTGAATACTTTTTTAACACATCAAATTTTAAACTTAAAATTATATTTTTTCTATAAATTTTGCATGTAATACTATAAAATATAATGTAAGTACAATGTATTTAAGCCAATAAGTATTAAGAATAATGAAATTATGATGCAATTATTCTCGTATTATTTTAGTATAATAATATTAATAATTTATATTTGTTATTAATTAATCTATTAAGGTAAGGTTATATCTTATGAGTTTATACATGTATAGTTTAATATGATTGTTTACTTCAATTGTATTGATAAATCTCATCAACATTAATGTATACTAAATGAATAATAACATTAATTAAAATATAGATAAATATCCAATTTACCATGGATTCGTATATAATCATATAAACATTTTTATATTTTAATAATACAAAATTTAATCAGCTGAATGTAACAAATAATATTTGTAAACTCATATTTACATATTCTTAAACCATTTTGAGCTGTCAGAAATCCTAAAATTATCGGTATATATTCAGTAGTTGGAAAAACTTTCTTATAACTTTTCAATTGAAAGTTTTTGAATTGACAAAACATCCGCTACATTTTGTGTTGAATTTCTAATACACAAAATAATAGATGTAGAACATTTATTTCGACACATTTGTGTTTGAACTCTGCAGATAATTCATAAGAGTTATCTTGAATTATTTAATAATATAGACAAGTGGTTCTCAACTAGTATAAGCTACGAAATTTTAAGTTTTAACGTATCGAACACTTAAAAGGAAATCCTTATTTTCTTTGATTAAACATTATCCGTTATTTATATAACCAGGTTAACTTATTGTCGTTTACAAAACATAAAACTTAATAATATCGTACTACATAATTTGTAATATCAATAATTTTTTTCTTACCAAATTAAGTACCATTTATTTGATTTAATTGAAAACCACCGCATTATAATATAGTAGGTCTGTATAATCTACGTAATTGTAAATATTAAAATAAAAACAAAATACGAACCACATGGAATAATTCCAACCTTAAAAACAATACTAAATTCTCTCATTTAGGTATATAGTTGAAATTAAAAATTGAAACGAAGCAAATGTATTAGTCTTGTCTTTGACTGGGAATATGTTTAATTATACAATTTAAATAAGCTCGTTTGAAGTTGAAAACTAGCTAAAAAAAATCCATAAGATATTTTGTGAGAATTCGTTTACAATGTTCCAAGAAATTTTATAAATACTGTAATACTTTATCTGTAAATTAAATTTTATGATTCGTCGAATTTTGAATTATCGATAACTATTTATTATCTAAAATAAAGTTTTTAAAATACTTTTGCTGTTTAAATTCTCAAAACAGAAGGAAAGTAAGTTTATATGTTACATATGTGCTCTGTGAAATGGAACGTTTATTAAATATTTTTTGTTGGATTGATAAATTCGAAATTATAAATACTTTATCCTTTTTCCAGTGTTTTATATTTATACTTTTAAATTAGTATTAAACGATAATAATATTAAAAATCCATTATTGCATATTTAGTTCAATTTTATTTAAATTATACTAAAATTCTTGTTGATTATTACCTATCTTATAAGTACCATACTATTGTTGTTCATATGAAAAATATGATCAAAGTATACTCATTATAGGTTCTTTGACTTCTTATTCTCAAATTATAATATTTATGTATTTGTTATAAAAATGCTTACTAATGAATGTATTATGTAACTTGATATAATATCAAATATACAAAAATTACTTATGATATTAGACTCATTGTTTGTCTATTTGCACTAATTAATATAAGACTATAAAAATTAAAATTGTATACAAATAAATTAAATAAATATAAGTGGACAATTATTAAAAATTCATATTTGTGCTGTATGATTGTGTACATGCACATATTAATATTAATAAATAATAATGCGCATATTGTATTGGTATCTACATAATATTATATAAACAGCTATTTGAGGTAGATCTAAAAACAAGTGTACGGCATGTGTTTTATGTACTATAATTCTTAAACTAATTAATTTTGTTTCACCTACTGGCTATGGGACCACCATAATGTTTATACTGTTTACAATTCAAATTACTATTATATATCGTGTATATTATACGCTGAATGGAATTTAAATTAAAACACAATTTTCTTTCATATAAATACATAATACAATAGCTTTATAAACGTTAAAATGCATCACTTTACATTAACTGATTAATCGTAATAAATTCAAAAATATGTCCATTCAAATTAAAATATGCCGAAAAAGGTTACTGTATGCAATATTATTTTTTTTATGATTTGTTTCGATTCGTACTAGTCTTATGATATAGGTACTCTAGATTGTATAATTTATTTCACTAAAATTAAGTATTAATAATACAGATTAATTTTTTGTAGTCTATCAAAGATAATAATAAAAAATATAAGCTCAGATAAATTAGATTTGCTTATTAAGAAGTATACCTGGACACATGTTTAATATTACCATACATATTCAAAAAACTATAATATACATATATGCAGGTAACATGTTCAAAAATATTATCTTATTTACTATTTTTTTAATTTTTAAGCTTCGTGATTAACAATGCATATATAAATGCAGATCGTTTGAACAAATTATGTGCACAAAAGAGAATATTATTGTTTTTATAATATTTTGCCAATTTATAAAAATATTTAATTAATATGTAATATTATTAATTTTTTTTTTTTTTGTTATTCTAGTTATTAAATAATATATACATTATTTGACTAAAATTTGTGTTGAAATGGCCCATATCACGATCGGAGCTACTCTATCAAAATATACTTGATTAAATCATAAAACATAAAACTGACAGCTATCAGAATTAATTTGCTCGTTGAAAAATATTTTCGTTGATTTAATAATGGTGATTATCATTGTTCTTTCCATAATATTTATTTTGAGATCTATAATGTATGGTCAAAATATGTATCAACTCTAATGCATAGAACATAATATTCTGTGTACAATGCATTTGCTACTAACCATGAACTAAGAAGAAAAAATAATAACAATTTATTTATAACTATAATTTATTTTTAGTTCATGAAGGAAATTTTTGATTCACGATATAAATAAAATATTTTATCTACATCGTGCTAAGATCATAATATAATAGTTTGTGATCTAATCAATAAATACATAAGCAGGTGATTGACTGATTATTTTATTATGTTCTACGATTAGGAGGTATACATAAATCAGTACATGAACCATTATCTATATAAAAAAAACTCCGTTTCATGAGGGAAAGTACATAAGTTGCGCATTCATCTACCGCCGTCAATAGCTTGGAGGCCAAATTTTCCTACTCTTTATCTCTTTATCACCCTATGTATATGTCTACGTATGCGAACAAGTCATTGCCGACAACTGACCCAAAGTTTTACGATCGTGACCAAAAAGGTAAAAGTGGTGGGGAATGCACATCGACCGACGAAAAAATGTGTACCTTCTTTCATGAAACGGTGTATAAAGACTAAATTGTGTTAAACTCCTGGTATATTTTTTATTTACTCTACTAGATTTGCACTCTATAATGTATAATGTATAATGTTATAATAATGTCGAAGGTAAGCAAATTCATCATAATATTATAGATATGCAATCTGTTCTATAAATTAATAATGCTAAGTAATAATTTTCAATAATCTAATGGTATGTACATAATATTTATGACATGCTACTACATTTTATACAGATACTTGTTACTTCCAAACCTTAACAATAATTATATTATATATATCTTTACATAATATGTAAATACAATTCATTCTAAATAAGCATCGTAAGGTCATATACAATTTTTAATATTCCTAACAATACAAGTGATTGATTTACACCCTACCTTTACGAAATGCACGGCGCGTAAACTTCGAGAAACGTGCAGCGTATTTCATCAGACAAACACATCCAGCTATATCCATTAAATACGTGGAGACTCGTTCAAGACTTGTTTCAGTGAAATATCATCGCATTGCATGGTATTATACCCATAATATGTTCTTGTGGACAAAAACGCGACGACGGTTAATAAATCGAAATTTGCTGGTGGTAGAATTTCTTTTAACTGCAAAAAAAACTATGCGAAAACGGTTCTATTGAATATATATATATATATATGATAATCAGATAGTTGCATTACAATAGAACGCGGAGAAACCGATCGTTACCAACAGACTAACAGAAAATATTGTGGTTATCTGCTTTCCACAAATGGCTGATTGGGCTGAGATCACCTAGTTTGAGCATACTGCGGTTGTCGGGGTACAAATAGATGAGTGTTTATAAAACCTCACCGTTGAAAATTCCTATTCAAGTTTGGTAATTATCGACGAACTCTATGAGGTTCTAAATTAACGTGGTTCAACCGCAACAAAATAAATATTATTTTTAATAGTACTTTTCGCGATATTTTCTTGTTTATAACAGTTATCTCTAATTACTTAATCACACTACTTTTATTAGATTTTTTTTTTAATTTTTCATGTTCGTGGATATCGTATATCCATTGTGTTGACATAGAGGTGTGTTGAACTACTTTTACGTAAGGAGCCAACATTTTTACATACCACTCGCCCACCCGTTTTAATCCACAAATTAAAACTTAAAAATCTTAAAACTATAGTTAAATACTTATTCAAAATTTTATCCTTTTTTTATTTTGTATTAAAATTATTAGAAAAGTATAAAAATATACAGTGATTAACATTTGAAATTAAAAATGTATGTTATCAATAATTAAAAACAGTGTAAATTATATTTATCTAATAACGTTATTTTGAAATGATTTCAACTTACTTAGAAAAATATTTCTTAAAACAGTAGCAAGTTTCGAGATAATAATAAGCGTTTCATTTTAATAAAATCACCATTTTAACACAAAAAAAATTATTATCCTTTTATAGTTCGAACTATTGCTATATTGTTATGATAACGAATTCGATAAAAGTAAGGAATATATCTTCTTATATTAATTTTATTTAATCAGCTACTCGCTATCCAATAATTTGATCCAAATACCTTGCGTTTAATTGTAAATCGATAAAATGCCCTACATTCTTTACGCTTGCCATACATCGAATTTTTTCTAACACTTAAAGTTAATATGAATTTTAAAATTGTAAGTATAAAATTAAAACTGTTGAATTATTTAAATAAAACGGTTATTATTATAAATTTAAGATAATAAATTTGTGTAATTAACATTTTTTTTTTTTGAATCGATTAAAATATAATAACAGAATAATAATACTCATTCTTAAAAAGTAGTTTATTAAAAATATTATACATGCATATTTTTATAATTGTGTGTGCCGTGTAGTATTCCTTAAGCTTACTGACGCCAATCATAGTTGTGTTGTAAAAGCAATCGATTAACGATATCGTATTAAATATTATTAATATAATATAATATTTATAGTTTTATTATTTTAATGTAACAATCCTTTTACGTTTAAGAAATTAATGTATTGACTGCATATAATACAATTAATTTACGTTAACTTGTGTAGAATAATGGTCTTTAGATTTAGTATGAATTGTTCCATTATTGTTTTTCATTAGATGAAGTGGAATTGGAAAGTTTTCAATAAAAAGTGACCAAAAGTTTGGAATAACTTCTCAAAATCTATATCCATAATAATTTATAATAGACACACAGACACATATATATGTATATATAAAGGTAGCATTATAAGAAATAAGAAATTAATTGTATTTTAAAATCAAAACTTTTTAATAGAACTCAACTTATTTTTTAAATTTAATGAACGTTTTTATTATTATTTAATTTATTAAGTTTAAGAAAATTATATAAAACTTAATAAAAATGATTTAGATATTTTATCAATCGATTATAATCATCTTTCGGTAAACATATTTATAAACATAATTTATTTTATGCATACGTGTACCAAGATAATTTTGTAATCGATTGATATATGTATAATATTTCTAGGTGATCAGTAAAATAGAATATATTATATTAACGTTGTATTGTCATTTGTCACACATTTTAATTGTACTAGGTATAATCAAGTGTTTTATATAATTTAGAATCTAAATCTTTTCATATTCTCACGTTTGGTATTAATCCGCCATGGATGCACTGTATCAAATATACGTTGATAAATAACATTTTATAGTTATTATACCACATAACATATTATATATACATAGGTTATATAGGTATATAGGTACACCTAATTTGGATGATGGAGACGATACTTGGGCAGAAGGAGGTTGCATAGCGCGTCAGGCAAACAAGTGAAGGAGGAGTAGAATAATTATGGTTAATTCTGTGGGCCGAAGACCAGCTATTCAGGGCCTCTACCTATGTATTATATATTTTTTTGAAGTTAGTGAATAAACGTTAAGGATTCGGATGACATTATGGTAAACAGTTCCCACCCTTGTTTCTTGTTCTTGGAAAGGAAAAAAAGTACACCTAATTTAGTTAGTGTTAAATTGGCACAGATTTTAAATTTGAAACGTGCACATTGATTGGAATTAATTTTATTAACTTAAATAGTTATAATAAATACATTTTTTACGAATGAATAAAAATCACTTAAATTCCATGAATAAATACAAATTATAATCATCTAGTAGAAATGATTTACTTACATACATATTTTCAGTCTTGTTAATAGTTTTGTGGAATCCCATTATTTCATAAAGACCTTTTTAATCCTTTCTTATGCTTCAATTAAAATTTACTATGCCTTTATGTAAACTCAATTTATTATGAGTTAGTAATTAAAAGTTATAAGAAATACAGCTAAATCCATTGAAGTAGGTAAATAGTTAATTTTCGAAGCACAGGAAATTATATTCTGAATATTTGAACGGTTTTTTTATACAATTGATTAAATTTTAAAATAAAATAAAAATAGTGTTTAAAAAATTGTAATTGATTTCATCACTCCCAAAAAGCATATGATAATATGTCTAGTATACACATTTTGTTAGCAATTAAAATAATTTAAATAAAATTGAATATTTCTTAGGAACAGGATACTATCTTAATTAAATAATTGTTCTATGTTTTAAATTATTGTATAGGGATTCGCCCATTAATATAAATATAAATATAATTTAAAATATTAATTTAATAATATTCTACTATAACAACATCTGTATCCATTAAATATTAAATGGAATAATAAGACTATAGATAATAGTATAATTTAATAGATAATGTATAAAATAAATAAATGACTCAGCAGTCGTTTTATTTCAGTTTCCATATTGATAAATCATATCTTTTTTTTGTTTTCATATTGAAAATATTATTTATTTGACGATGATTAAATATATATATATATATATTTATAGAATTTCATATATTTTATTAGAAAAAATAAAGAATAAAAAGTTAAAGAAACTAAATCTTTTTTGAAATCAACATGCTCATTTAATTAATAGTATACATAAAATGGCTAAAAAAAACGTAAATATACGTTGTATATTATGTAAAATAATTATCCAGGTACAATTATATTCATCTGAAAATATTGAAAGAAATCACGTTCATATTTTTATGTATTAATATATTCAGAACTACCTATTGGTTATTAAAAAAATATTAAAATTCAATGAATATAATAGCCAATAGGTACCTACACACAAAACAAATAATATATTATAATTTAATAATATTTTTATTTTAAATTACGATATTTAAAAAATGTGTAATCTTATAGGTGTATACAGATACAAATTAAATACTGTTTAAAATTTTTATTTAATTCATTTTTACATAATATTTTTCAGGTATATTATTATTATCTTTTTGTTGATAAGTAGGTAGAATCTTAAAGTAATCTATAAGTAATTAAAATTCAAAAAATAAAATTTAATATTATTCAGCTATCATAGAAAAAAAATTATTAGTATAAACTGAGGATATTGTTGTAACTTTGTTAATGTGGTTTAACTATGGCTCCTTTTATATTAATTAATACATCTTTTATATTGCTTACGAATACAATACATACATAGAAATTTATTTATACATATTAAATATACTATTAATTTTTTTTTAAATATGGTGATTAATTGTAAATTGTAATGTTTTAGGTTATAACATTATTGTTAAAAATATATAATAAAACATGACTAATGATAAAGTAATACCTATTAAAATTATAATACTTACATCATTGCATACTATATAATATGATAATAACAAAAAACGAAGAAGAAAAATGTTTAATATATTAATATTGCACTAAAACAATAATTATACAAGTGAACGTTAATTATAGAAACATAACTATAAATCTCGGCATTTTTTATCTAGAAACTACACAATATAAATGAAAGTACTACTTTTCCAAGCTCTGAAGAAATATTTAAATAAATTAGGCCAAGAGAACAATGAATGGAAAGTCTGAAAAAAATATAGGGAAAAATGTTTGCAATAAATGTCGTTTTAAATCACAAATAATTCATTATTAAAATCGGTCTCGCTGTCTATAAAGGAATTCATTAATTTAAAATTTCCTGACATAAATTATTTAAAATTAAATATAAATAAATATCTTTTATCATATAATTTTAAAATAATATCAAGTATATAAATAAAATATATTAGTTAATATTAATATATTATTGTACATTATTGTGATGAATGAGGATGAGTTAAATATAATTTATTTATATACACGAAATATGTAAATAGTTTAGTAGTGTAATTATGTATATAATATATACATTATTATATCGCACCAATTAATGGCTGATAAGTTTCATTTGAATGTTACGAATTTAATCATAAATCCTCATTTATTCAATCTTTATATATACTTTTTTATCGTTTTGATGTGCCCCAAAGCTGTCAAATGTAATTAATAAAATTTGTATGCATAATGTGTAACATGAATTTTTTGTAAATAAGCTTAGATAGTTCAATTTATGCATCTCGTTTTTTTTATGGAAATTTTTAATCAAAACGATTGTACATAGGTAACCACTATAGAATACTTGTTATTCAGTTACTTACCGTAACCAGTCTATCACTAATTACAATAATATGTTATGGTTTTTATCGTATTATGCTCATTCTATAGACATTGCAGCTGAACGTTATATTGTATATAACAATATAATTTAAAATAATTTAAATGTTTAATTAATTGCTGTAATAATTGTAATATAAAATATTTTAATATTTTAATATCCATAAAATAACATTGGTTTATTGTATGGAGAAAAACAGGTTTCATGTATAACTGTATACAGATTGAATTCTATCACTATATATTATACCATTTATACCTCATTGGGTTTATGCGTAGATGGTATAAATAAATATTCATGTAAGAAAACTTTTTCTTTAGTGTTTTCTTGGTGAATTCCATATAATATGTGATATAATTTATAATTCTTACATAAAATTCAATATTTTGTCGTCTTTACCTGATATAAAGTAATCCAACACAGTATAATATTACACCATATAATTATTATGGGCGTATTGAAATGATACAAATTGGTAAAATTATGCATGCTTGATGTAACGAAATGTCACAAATTAAGTCATAATAAGGTTTCGTGCAAGAAATTCTTCAAACATATACGAAATATCCATTCCAACCTACCTAGTTAAAATAAAACTATCAGATTGTATTTTTTATCGTAAAAAGAAATGTCCACCCAAATAGATCATAAATACATACATAAATATATATATATATATATATATATATATATATTTGTATTAAACTGGTCCTACGCTTTGGTTGTGAATAAAATACGACACTAAAAACAGCACCAAATTATATTATTATACTAAATTTGATTTATCAATGGATTATAGAATTTACATTATTGTATGGCATATTGTCTATTATTTTAGCGGACTGTTGTTTTATACTGAGAATAGTAGGTAAATCATAATATGATAAAATATAAAATATAATTTTATTTATAAAAATATATAATGGTATATGGATAGCTGTTGAGACCTTCTGAATGCGATTCGTGAAATTTCATAGACGGAATATTGTATAGAATTATATACAGCTATCACACTAGTCATTAGTATTGTAAAGGCGTTTTTGCACACAATATAGTCATTATGTTATCTGATAGGTATTTATTCTTCCTTTAAAACTGTAAAATCGTATTAATTTTTTATTACGTAATTTCAACAACGCGTTAATTTGCTGATGATTTTTAAATTAATAAATTATGTTTCTCGGTAATGATCCGGGTTATTCTTCCTAATGATCCTAAATATATAATAATTCGATGAGTTGTGTCCAAAAAGGCTGGAATTTATTTGTGAGTTTATTTTATTATTTTCTTCCAAAGCATCCGCTGTCAATGATTGAAATAAAATTCTATAGAAATTCTATACTGAAGGACAAACGGTATCTTGAAATCTTGTTGCAAACCTTAATTAATTTTTTTATTCATTAGTTATGATTTAATTTTCCTTGAGAATATAAGACTATTTTGCAATTCAAATAATTTAGTTATGTTTACTAGTTGATTACTGTATTCATTTTTATAACGTCGATTTAACTTGTTCTCTAATAAAAATAGTATTTTTAGTATTTGATGTAAATATTTACATAATTTCTTCACTAGTAAGTATATCAGTGTATATCATAACAACTATTAATAATTCTCTCCCAAACAGTTCAATTGCAAATCTAAAAATAAGTAAATAATAATCGTTTGCATAATGAATAAATTAGTTCATGATTTTTTTGTCGATTCATATAACGGACAAAATTAGAATTGAATTTCCATTAATTTATACGTTATTATTATCATAAAATATTTCAACGTTGAAATGGCGTTACTAATAAAACAAAATTTAAACCTATAGCAGAAGAATCGATTGTAAAACCTTAATTATTGCTATAGTTATCTAAAAAAGTCATTGATGGATATGCAATGCACCTATTAAACTTTGCGTGGCGATGCCATCGAGTCCGTGCCGTAAGAGTATGAACGAATCTCGGCCGATTGTCTTTTGCCTACCGTTTATGCACGCCGTTATAATATACTGCCAATTTCTCGTCAATTTTTTCTGCGCGCTTACTTCGAGTATACTTCCTTAAACTCGATACATCTCCAGTTATTGGTATTTATATATATATATATAATGTTATAGCCGCTGACCGCCCAATTTGGCGCAGATCGAAACATCTTATTTCCAGTGTTATGTAATCGTTGTCAACTGTCAACCACTTGAGTTCATCGCAGTGCGAACTAAAACCAATTTATTGTGTCTCGTTTGAACACATATCGTCCCGTGCACCATGTCATAGTATGAATACGTTGATTGTTGTTGTGTAGTGACTTACCACGACTATGAACGAGCAATCTAATCCAAAGTTTACCTAGTCGGTCGACTTTCTTTCATTCGGTCAGTAGGCGATGGATTACGGACATATAACCATACGTAAACAAAAATTGGATTTACATGTGCAGCCGTCAATCGGACAGTCATAGACTAACTATCACAAAGTAATGCTAAATATTTTTTACGAAAATATTTACTGTCGTTCTTTATTATAAAAGCAAATGAAGCATGTTTTCGCTAGTAGGGTTATTTATACTGGTTGTGGTTTTCGTAATGAAATTCAATTAATTTATCGATAACTATATGATAACGATAAAAGATGCCACTTAATTGGTGATGTACTGAAATTGCCTATACATCGCGCCAGCCAAACGATGTAAGCAATATTAATAATGTAATAATATTGTGAATAACAATTAATAAACTAAACTCACTTACAAAATAAGCACCTTTATCATAAATATATTTATAGAATATTTTTTTAGAATGATTTTGTATTATTTCAAGTATTTTAGTGCTTATTTATTTAAAATGTTGAATGTTTCAATACACATGTATTTCATAGTTGTATATAGCATTAAATATGCTCTATATTTTAAGAATTAATGTTCAACAATTACGTCAGACGTACTAAGCACCCATATAATTTGTAGTAAATTAATTTTTAGTACACAGATATGATAATATACTCGTATATATTATATACATGTATATATAAATCTATAATATGATAAATTTAGATTTTTTTTGTAACCAATTAGTTACTGGCAATATGTTTATCTTGATTTATTTTTTAAACGTAGTCATAGGCAGAAATTTGTCATATATTTTATAAGAAAGTATCTAGCAATTTAAGGATTATGCTATGAATTATTTTTTAGGGCAAAGCTCCCATCCTATTCCCAATATCCACTTACGCATGTGGTATCAAATAACATATTATATAAAGAAAAATCTATAATAGGTGGTTATTAAATTATAATCCTAGTCTTTATCACCCCTACGATTATAGTATAAAAAAATTTACTTTATAGAAAATCGACACATCAACACTACCACAACCTACCTTATAAAAGCTTGTTTTTATACTATTTCGTAATGTAAACAAATATGTGTTCATCATTATTAAATTGATTAATTGTTTAAATTTGGTTTTTAAATTTAATAACAAATTTACTTAAATTCCACTTGATTATACTTTTTTAAATAGAGTATAATAATAATTTTTATTCAAATTTTAATTCTAAAATAGGTAAATGTGTATTTTATGATTAAATTATATTATATAGTATAATAATAATTTTGTACAATTCATATCTAACATTTACTATGCTACATAAATAATAATACGAAAAATAGATCGTGTATTTAAGATAATTAAAATTTCTTAATTAAACAGTGGTGATGAGGTACTTACGTTATTTGCTCAAAGGCTCATTGTAAATATTGATTAAAAGACAAAATTATGTGTATAGTATAGAAAATTTATCGAGAACAGTGTGTTAGTATATGATAAGATATTTATTTATTTTTTATTAATTAATTTTTAACAACTATAGCAATTAGCTGTGGGATTTTTTTTTTTTGTTACAGTAGGGTGTGGTACGTTAGGTTTTTGGAACATGTGTTCTCATATGTGGGACACGCTTCGTTGTTGATATACCGAGTGTTCACCCATCCGAGAGTTATCAACACCAAATAGTACTTGACCGCAGCGAATCTATCTATAGATAAACGCTTTGAAGGTAATAATACTAAACATTTGACTATATGACTAAACCATTGTCTTTATTTGTCATAGAATGAATATTATTCATTAATTTTTATTTAATGGCAATTTTAATTACATTATATATTGTGCATATAACTATATATTTTTAAATTAATTGTTACTGTTTATACATTTTTATTGTTTATGTGAGTTTTTTAAATCATTTGTTTCGTTTTAAAATGACTTCCCGTAAATTAAGTGACATTTTTTATGAACAATGCACGAATGTATTAGTCTTACAATGATATATTTTTTTTTATAAATATTGATGGAAATAATGGAAAATTACTCAAAACAAAATACTTAAATATAAATATATAATAATAATAATTGATACGAGTGATAATATATTTAAGATAACATTTTTTTCTTTGATAACAACGAAATGATAACGGCGATGGTCTAATTGATTGCGTATACACAGACTTGACCACAGCACCATTTGTTAACTGCAGCCAAACACTACGCCAAACTGTTAATTATTATAGTATCATTTAATTACAACAAAAATGTTACATATACAAAACTTATCAATTCAGTATAATTTTATAAATTACAAAGTTAAAAGTATGATTTGGATTTGGACAACAAGTATAACAACCGTTCGTTTGTCAACAGATTTACAAGTAAAAATATATGATTACTCTAATCATATTAATCAATATAATTAAATATGACGTACAGAATAAATAATGATGAGTATTTTAGGTGGTAAAAATAATTAAATCAAATTTTTAGTCATTTCGGTATGAGTTTTGGTTTTGTCCACCTCATACGTAGACTATTGGAAGGATATTTCATATCACGTATCCTATTTCATTTTTAAAAACCAGTCGAAAACATGTTTTATAGAACCAACCACAGTCGATACATGGCGTAGGTCTTTAGCGTTTAATAAATCAAAAACTATTTTACCGGTTAGTTTGAAGTTTAACACGTATATGCGCATAAATAAAATTTAATCACCCAAGTTTCGTATTTTATTATTCTCAATCTTTAGTCAAACTTACAAAAAGTAGCTATCAGTAAAAGTGGAGAAACAATAATGTTTAAAATTAATGCTGTCCAATTAGATAGTTTCGATGTAAATATGATGTTATCGAGATTTTTAATACAAATTCACATTTTGTGAAAAAAGAAATAATCGATCGATTTTTTGTAAAAGGCTAGCTGGTTATTTTTGTATTAAATTTGACTAGTGAACGCGTTCCAATATTAAAAAAAAAATTAATTTTATTGTTTACTAACTTATTAGGAATTTCTGTGCTATTGCTTGATTTCTGTATGTATTAATAATATAGATTAAATGAACAATATTTAAAATCTGTTATCAACTATTGTACTTAGTTAAAATGAGATATTTACATAAACATTATTATTATTAGCTGTATCCTACGCTCGTTGCTATAACTCAGTCTGAAGTTTTATTTAAAAAAAATTCATTAAAAGAATATTTAATTTCCCTTTGATCATTTTTTTCAAACTTTTTGTTAATTTTTTTTTAAATTCTGACAATTTAACTATTGTTTTAATTTCCCATTGCTTGGATTTAGGTGAACAGTGTATAATATACAGCCTAATCCATTAGTCCTGTATACATTGGGATTTAGATTTCTTTCAACAACTTCGTTATTTTTGGTTCCTTTATTTTAGGTCATTATAATGTATAGTGAGAAAAAAAATTGAATAAGTACTGGGAAATTTATATTTTTAATAATAATGATATACACCCGTTGTACTATGGTTACATTACACCTACAGAGCCAGTTCGTGGAACACAGGTTGAGAACTAATACTATAAAAATAAAGAAATAAACGTTCATTTAAAAAAATATAATACGATTTATAGATTTAGTATTATTATTTAATTCGATTATTTAATTATTGTAACAAATAAGGCAGAGGCATATAATTGAATATTATCACCTAATTTTTCAAGCCACAATGATTTATCATGTAATAAATACTGAATTTCAATGTATTTATTTTTTAACTCAAAACTTGATTTACATATTTTACTAATGGATTAATTATTTTTTTAACGATTTTTGGAGTACAGCTATTTGTCACATATAAATAATATTGAAATAACCTAATGGTCTACCCACACTATGCCGTTCTTCATGTGACATGTACATCAAAACTTTTTTCAATTCAAAATTTATGTTATGTTGAAATCAGTAATTTATTATTTACTTTTTAAAATTAACGGGTATACGTTGCCATATTTTAATAGTGAATTAAATATCAATGAATTTACTTCCTTTCATTTTTACTATAGTAAAAACTTAGTATAGTTTTATTTCGTGAAACGAGTTTAATATAGTATCGTTTCACAATAAGTATTTTATCTTTAGACTTTATTTACTTGAACTTCTATGTTGAATGTCGGACAGTATACTAGAAGATTTTATACGTAAATTAAATTATAATAATTATGATAAATATCATTAATAATTTATTATAATTATATTATAATTTATACATACGAGTAAATATGTGTATAGCCATATAAGTAGAATCTCCATTCGGTATAATATCCTAAACGAATTCATGAACATGCATTATTATGATTTTATAGTAATATATTTTTTCTTTTATATAGAATTCAAACGTAATTTTTGTCAAACGAAACAAGAGTAAGTTGTGCAGTTATGTAGTACAATGTATATAATAGTCAAATACGTTTATTTAAGGGTTAAATCTCAATAGCGTGGTAGTTTCCAAAAGAAAAAGTTATTTGACTTGTACCTAGTCACAATTACAGGTATAATGTATACAGAATGAATTCACGTTTTTCCTTGTTAACGTCAAAATACTAACAATCTGTCGAACAAAAAATACTGCATCACGTTGTAAACAAAGCAGTATTATTATATATACATATACACACGAATACAATACTCACTTCACTGAAAACACTTAGTAAAAGTATTTTATTTTTGTTATTGCTTTTTTGCCATGCTTGGTTATAGAAATTCATTTAAACCTCAATATTCAAGAAATATAATAAAGAAAAATATAATAATATACAAAATTTGTAACATATGGTGGGTAATGCACTTAAAATAATATTTTATAAAATACATCAAATAGATATTTTTCATTTTATTTTACAGTAACTATTGTACTTGAAAAAAAAACATAATTTCATTTTTACATTCTATATACTTATTATGTACAGTATATAATATTCAATATGTTGAGATAATGAATGACTTAAATTTTTATTTGATTTGTATGATTGTAACTATATTATATTTACATAGTTTTTCCTTTAGAAAAAAAAGTAGTTATTGTGAACGTTACATTAAAATAATTATGAAATTATAATATTTAGTCATATTCATTTGTGATATCTCATAAATTACAAATGTAGATAATATTTTTACTTTATACTTTTTTTTAACCTTTATATCAACAGATTTTGTCTTTGCCACATCAAAGATTTAAATATTTATATAATAATAATTGAATGCTGCAGAAACTAATGAATAGTTCAATTTTACAATAGTTTATTTGCATATTTAATAATTTTATGATTTATTTTATTCTAAGTACAATTTTATATTTCATAACTAAACATTACTGATATGCTTATGATAAAAACATATTACTTATATTATTAAAACATTTAATCGCACGCCTACCTCGAATAGTATCATAACTAAATTATATTAATATATTACAGGTAGGTATCTATTAGTATTATACATCATATAAAAATGTGAATATGTTTGATCGTAAAATGAATAATATGTGTACTAAAATATAATATAATAATATATTTTGACATGATATGTGGTTTCTTTATTCTATCATTTAAACTTTAAATGAATTCCCAATATTCTATATTATAGCTATTAATGTTTATACACCTAACAGTGTGTTGATTTAAAATTATTAATATGTAGATTATAATGCATTCACAGGTTTAATTATTTAAAGGTATTGTAATAAGATCAACAAATACTGTTTGAGATTTTTAAGAAATTTAAATCGCTAAGATTAGTGGATATCAACACTGTAGATACATATTTTATCATATTAATCAAATTTTAATTGCTCGGATTAAAAATTCAACTAAATATTATAAAATTGAATTAATAATAATTTGTGCTAATTCAAATATTAAATTTTTGTACTATTTTTTTTTGTGCTTCAAAACAATATTAAATTAAATTGTCTTAAATGTTAGGATACCTATTAAATTGTAAATCTAAATCTCTTAAATATAAACTGTATTTTATAAAATATAAATTTGAAAAATACAAAATATATTTATTATCACAGAAATGTATTTTGATTTTAATAATTAATAAAAGTTTGTTCCGATTTTCACGAATTATGTAAAATTGTCAATTATTAATAATGTTTGAAAAGTACTACAATAATATGTGTCTTCTTTAAAATCTACACAGCAGGTACTTATACTAAATTATATTTGAGTGTTTTATCCTATATCCAAAATATGTCAATATAATACATTATATATATTTAAAAAAAATGTTGGATTGAAAAACCAATAAGCATTACTGCAGATGATAGTTATACGACTTCCTCTAAACACAATATAAAATATGACACACACACACACACACACACACACACACACACACACACACACACACACACACACACACACACACACACACACACACACACACACACACACACACACACACACACACACACACACACACACACACACACACACACACACACACACACACACACATATATATAATTGTTTATAAATCAATCGTAAATCAATTTAATTAAAAATAGGAAATATTATAAAGTATACATTACACAATAGTTTGAAAAAAACATTTTTATTTACATGATTAGGATGCAAATGGCGTTTATGTTTTAAGCATTGGTTTATATGTATTATGCAACCTGGTTCATTATGTTCAACGTATTGTCATTTAAATCGTAAAACGTTTAGCTATAATATATGAATTATATATAATGTCCATAATATGATAGTATTAAATGTAAATACGTTTATGTTTAAATACGGTAAAAATCAGTTTTTGAGTAATTCCCAACTGTAGTCACAAAACGAGCAAATACGTACACATTGATAAAATGATAACGATGATATAAACCAACACTTGTATCATGTAAATGTGTTTTCAGTTGAATAAACGTCTTTGTATTATACTATTTGATGTTAATGTATATTATTTTTGAATATTGTGTATTACTGTTACGCGTCTGTGACGCGACTCGTAAACAAACGTGTTTTGTCCTGTACAAAACTATTAAGGTGCACAAAAGACGTTCTCGTTCAAATATTCTACACATATAATATATATTTTAAAGAATCTTTTTGACTACAACAGTGTTAAATTTAACACGTGCATTACCCTAAACCAACCCATTTGGAATCTTGGTATACAGTCTTGTTAGCTTATTTTATATCGCAAAAAATATATTTTTTTTTAAACATAGAACTACACCCGAGTCACTATTTTTGCAATACCAGTAATTAAGAAATTAAGATTATAATTACAAATTTAAAAAATAACTGTACAAATGTTCACAAATCACATACTCAATTTCTGAATATATTTTTTTCAGACAATTTCAAATGGGCGGGTGATGTACATGAAGAAATTTTACCGGAATTTGGCTCATACAATTCTCCGGTCGAGTTCCGGTTTTCCGTTTCCTTACATACAATATTGTCGGGCCTCGGGCGCAGGAAAAATCAATACGCGTTTTGATATTTCAGCTGCAGTATCCAAAGATTTTCTGTTAACGTTCATTCGTGTATTATTATTTGATAAGTAGTTTCAAGAATATTTTAGAGGAAATAAATAATAATATTATGTTATTTTTGAGATGTAAAAGTAAAATATAATTAAGTGGTTTAACCAGTCATACAAATGATATCTGGAAGCGTGTATAGGGCAATTATTTTATCGAAGTGCACTTAGTAGTCAGTATATTATAGTCTCTAATTCAAACTAACCTAAAAGTTAGAGCAAATAGTGGACATGGAATATCGATGTTTGCAATAAGAAAAACACTTTCGTAAATTGTATACTTATATAATATTATTGTGACTGTAACCTGATGTGTACATTATTTTCGTTCGTTGTCAGGAAACGCGTTGAAAGCATACACTGTACAAATGTACAATAATAAAATTGTTTTATATATATATATGTTGAAAAAAAAAATTTAAAGACAGATCTATATAACATTTTGTTATATTTTTCTCTGTAGTATAATATACCTAATATGAGAAGTACTAAAACACGAACTAGTTCACTATATTTTTTGAGAGAAATTTGTTATATAGGATTTTTTTTTTTTTTTTTTTTTGATATTTAATAGAATTATAACATATTTTTGTTGAACATATACTTGTTATATAAAATGATGCAATAAATAGTATAAACTAATGTCACTTAAAAATTATATCTAATTTATATTTGTAAATATTTAATATTTATATAAAATAAACATTTTGTAATTATTTACTTAAGTCCTAAATAAACCTTTATTTATTTTTTTGTATTTTTAATATTACATTTATACTTTTTAGGGTTACTACAACTTTAAGGAAATTACAAAAGATTTCATCTCATTGAATATTTTTGCTATGGACCATTTTCAGAATTTTTTTAAGATTTCACGTCACAGTAAAAATTTTAATAAAAGTATTATTATCAAATCATCTATTTTTTCCTCAATATTAGTTGAGACATATATTATATTAATTGAGTTTTTTTACAAGCATGTGTTCAATTTATCTATAACTATATCATAAATATATCAAACAAAAAATAAATTTAGTTTAATATTTAATGTAAAATATTCATGTATATATATATTATATACAACTTATTTGCTATGTTGACGTATAATAACGTGAAATATTGTTATTGGCTTATTAATTTATTCAGATATTTCATAATGTATTTAAAATAACAATTTTTAATATATTTTAATTAATTTTAGTATTCTGTAAATGGTATTTAATTAAACATTTTAGATATATTAAGGATTATAAAATACATTGCATAATCGAAGCAATAAAATATTTCGAATTTTTTGTACTTATAAATTGTTTTGAACTATACATTTGTTTAAAGATATTTAATAAATTATATTCAGTTAACTTAGAAAATATAAAACTTATAACTTAAAGTATTTTATACATACCGTAAATAAGTGTTGTTTAACATAATATATGTTAATTTGTATAATAAATATATTATTATATATTTGTATATTGCATTGTAAAATTAAGCAATATTATGATTGTTTGATGTTTATAGTATAAAATGTATACATTTTTGAGTCAGTCAATGTTTATGTTTAGTGATTAATCGTACTTTTATATTTTAAACGTATTTACCTTTCTTTGTATATTTATTGGATTTGGTTCCTTTGCCAACGTACGATTCATAAGTTGGCGAAGGTAGTCGTGTACTCGTTTGGTCTATCTTGTTTGTTATAAGAGATATAAACTATAGAAATTAAGTTGAAACGTTTGGAATTGGGAAATGTACAAAGCTGTACACTTTCCTGTTAGCTGCTTCTGTTGGAGCTGTATGTATTTACAAGCCACCGATATACACTATGTACGCATTTACGTCACACAATCAGCTTTGGAGTTGAACATTTTTTAGACATCCTGGTATAAATGGTGTGATAATGCCTACTACGAAAAGCATCTTTAATCAACTTAACAAAGTATACTACTAATTTCGTTCGCATGATAGACAATTAAGAAGGTGTGAACCAATTAAGTGATTTTAGAAGACATTATTAATTGTGTAATGCGATATCTGAACAACATTGGTATTATTTCTTATCAGCTACTGTGTAGGACGTTATCATATTTAACTAACAATCATAGTCAAGATAGGATGACGTTATTCTTAATAACCGATCACAGCAGGTGGCAATGGGTGGTACCATAAGCATCGAGTAAAGAGTAAGGCGTGAGGACAGAAAAATATAAAAAAAACAAGTGCACCATTTATACTGGTATAGGTCATTAATTTAATCATTACGCTCACAGTTATACGAAGAATATATCAAAAGAACTAATGATAAATAGTAGAACTATCGTACTATTTACAGTATGTAATTCACTGTTATTGCATTAATAGTCATTCTAGAAGCCACCTGTAATATGTATTAATATTATTATTAATCATTTATCGTAATGGTTCACGTGATAGTTTATTTATATAGAATATATTAAACAAGACTTAAAAGTTATATTGTACGAAATCCATGTATATTATATAATATGCATATACAGTAATATTTTATTGTGTACTTGAAATATTTTGTAAGTGCACAAAAGTAATGTCTGTATTACACAATTTATTGTGTGTTGTGGTTAATTTTAATATTTTGAATGCAATTCAATAATTTTTAATTATTTATAAAAATATTAATTTAAATTACTAAGACTAAAAACATTTGTTATTATGACGTTTAATCCTTTATCTAAATAAGCATTTAATTCGGAACAACTTCATAAATATAGATGCACAGCGTATATGAACGTTTATTTGGATAACGGTAATCTTATAATCCTAATAGTACGATGTAAATCACGTTTTTTAACATGGTAAAAATGGCTGACATTTTCTATGACTACATAATGTACTGCATATACTACACAACCAATAAAAAGTATTATATTCACGGACTCCGTGTTTCCGTATTAATAAACGAAATGAAGTAATATTATTATGTTTATAGCTATTTGAGTTATATAGTAATTAAACTTCGTTTCATTATTAAAACCTTTATAAATTTCAACATGACATCTTTTAAGTTTATACATTATTATGTACATGCGTATAATTTTTCGGAACTCCAAAAGCAAAATTATAAAACTGCGTTGTTTTTTAGTCATTGAATAAAGCCACCAATCTTTGACGTTAACCACGTGACAATGAATTTTTAGAACAATAAAATATAACTATAATATTCGAAGAACTATGCAAATAACGTCTGGCGAAACAATATAATTAATGACTGTCGTATTGCTAGGCAATATTCGTCTTCACTTAAACCCATATGTTTTACTTTTTTTTGCTTACTAGGTATATATTGATAGATTCCACGTTTCTGCCAAAATTAAATTATTTTTATTTTATTAAATGTAGACGTAGACATATACTATATTTTACTCATTAAAATATTTAGCAAAATGTTATCTTTATTTTGTTTAGTTTATTTATAGGTACGTATAATTGCATATATTATATGGTATCCGACGTACTCGGTACGGATACGAGGATAAACATTTATAATTCTTCTTGTTGTTTAATTATCATTACAATAAATTTATCTAATTAATGATTTTATTAAATAATATTATAATATGTAGCTATTTTAGTATAATACTATTGTCTCCATTTAATTATTTGATGGGTTTTTGAGTGTTTTTACATTTTAATCATTTGCCTGTGGTGGATAAACGTACGTTAACACAAGACCACCAGTTTGCGAAATAGCGTCGTAATAACACCATCTAAAGCTTAGATTCTAAACGTATTAAATAATAATCAACCATATACCACGTATTATATAACAATATAATTTATATTATTATTATAAAAAAAATATTTAATACTAACTTAAATATAATGTCTATGTACTTGTTGTGTTAGTTGACAAAAGAGAAGCGCAGTTTTAATATATTACACTAATCATTGCAGTAAAAATTACATTGAGTTTTTCACAAACTAAATATTATTATTCTTAATTATTGTAATTGTGATCACAATATTATTACATTATTAGATAATCACGATATTATTAAATGCACAAATGCATCGTTACAAACATTTATTAACAGTAGTTTTGGTTATTTTAATTTACAAACATATACTGTGTTAATTTCCATTAGGTACATCAAATCCACAAACGTTTCAGTTTATACCAGTGCACATCCAATTAACAGTACTTCAGTTCATTTTTAACAGCCGATCAAAATTAAACAATTGTTTCAGACTTTCAGCAATAACTATGATAATGTATTTACACAGCAATATGTAACGTATGTTAACTCGACTTTGAAATCAGCATCACCGATATCAATTAAATATTTTTCTAATGTTATTTCTTGTTATTAATAAATACTAATAATAGAATTGTTGCCATACAAACATTAAAGACAATTGTTTTTGAGTACAAAAAATTCTAACTTTTTTAAACGATGATAATAGCGATACAATAAAAATAAAAATCTCCATAAATTGTTGGTCTATTTAGTTCTAGTATATTTATTATCTAGTTAAACCCGTTGGTTGATGACGATATGTTAAATTTCTATTACTTACAAAAGATATCGCTTTGATAGTTGCTTTTTGGGAATATTACATGCATGTTGTAAGTATACGAATAAATTATTTTTTGTAATTAATTAACAACAGTATCCAGAAAGGAAATAATTAATCTATACACTCTTGACTTTTTAAGACTATCACAGTTATATTTAAATGTTTATTAGTTTAAAAGGAAATTATAGTTTTGATAAATTTACGTTTGAGTCAGGATATAGAATGATACATATTCGCTCCATCGCAATTATGTATTTACTTTCTGTAGTTATTATTAGTTTAAAATGTTGAAATCATTTGATTTGTTTAACGGAAATGTTATAAATTCATACTGTAAATGACTGTTCATATCTTATGAGCTTTCATAAGTACAACTACTAAATGTTATTTAGTTCATCATTTCGAACTTGAGTATAGAATATAATTATAATAAGTTGCTGATGAAAATATTTGTATTAATATTTCAAATATGTTTGATATAGACGTATAAGATCTTTATTTTATAATTTTTTGTTCATAAGCTACATTTTAACATATTTTACTTATAAATTTAATACCTATAGTTACTGTTAATTGGTTGGATTATTGTATTTGTATAAAACTGTTGAAATATTAACTAAGTATGCATTATAGAATATTATTTGTAAGGATTTTTCCAACAAATATTTTTTTATATTTTAGTGATATTAAATAATGATTTTTATTACTATTGGAAATTTTCATTGTTTATAGTTCAGTCAGAAAGGATGAGCGTTCATTTCCCAGAGCTTTGTGCTAATAGTGGTCGATTTGAGGAAATTTGGTAGCTAAATAATAAATAGGTACCTAATTCTTTTGTTATATTTATATATGTATGAATAATATATTATTTTATTGTTGACCTCGGTCGATATAGGCATTGATAATGTGTGAGCAGTGGATCATTAATATTAACCATGTGCACCAATTTAGTACGTTAATTTATGTGTAAGTATCGGCTGTATTACGTATTATTGTACCACTAAGCATAATATGCATTGCATATATCGTATATATTTCATTGGTTCACAATATATTATATAGGTATATTATCGTACATCAGTATCGTGAATACTACTCATATTTAACTTCATATTATAATATAATATCAATATTATTATTATTGCTATTAATATTAACGTGGAATTTACTAAAATATCATTTACCCGATTTTTAAATATTCAGGATAGAGGTCTCTCAGAAGTTCATATATTTCGTTTAAACACTTTAAACTACCAAAGAATTTGATTTTCATGGTATAATGCATATAATTTAAATTTAAAAATAAAGGAAATAAAATAATTCACGCACATTTTATTTGTAAAAGGTATTAGATTATACTATTAAATTGAAGGCATTGTAATCTCGTACTTGTTAGAAAAATATTAATATTTATTCAAGTTTCAGTTATTTTAAGGTCTAATTTCGATAGTTTCCGATAATTTATAACATTTTATTCAGATAATAATAATGAAGTTATTACTTATTTATATGTCATTATTCAAAATTAATAATATGTATATTATTGAATAATATTGTTGTCGCCAGTTGTGTCCATTCAAAAATGGTAGACATCTATTCTAATAATATAATCATTACATTTTTCATTTTGTCAATTTAATATAATATTTTCAATTGTTATATTACTTTATATTGGATTACCTATATATTATATTTTCGTATACGTTTTGTAATATTTTTATAAATGCGGGTTATGCTATATTACCTGACAATATTCAGTAGACAGATATCCGAACGGATGCCTTACATAAGCCCAACTTGTTACTTAAATAAATTTACATATTTTAATTCATTCCTACTTCCTACTGCAGATAAACTGTTATAACTTAATTATTTAAGTCACTCATTAAATTTATAGTGTCAAATATTAATAAAAAAAAAAATAGGTAGTATAATTTAATGACTTAATATAATATATGCATAAAAAAAATAAAAAAATATTTAATTGGTGTGAAAAAATTTAGAAGAAACCATGTATTAAATTTTTGAATTTGTAGAATTTGACTCAACATATTCTTATCGAAATTTATTGAAAAAAAATTAAAAAAGAAAATTGAAAATATAATTTGTATTTTGTCTATATATTGCTCAAAAAGCGTCAAAATATTTTGAAAAGTTTATTATGTATAAAAAATGCTAATATATTCATTTGGTGACAGTTTCAATTATCTATATAGTCACAGTGTAACACATATCATTATAAAATCAATACACTCATCGCTCCGTTCAAATTAAAAAACAAAAAAAAAATACTTGAAACAATATCTGATTATACAATATTATGTATGATGAGAAAAATATTTTGTAATAATATTATTTTTAGTTTGGTATGTATCCGTTATCCATGGCATATTGTGATGGTAATGGATTCCAAATTTTATTGTTGAAAAAGTTATTGTAATAAATTCTCGCGTTCTATTATTTTGGTCAAAGTTTGGAAAGTCTTGCTTGAAATAATAATACGACCATTGAGACGTGTATAAAAGAGAAATGAAATGAAATATTTTACAAAAGTTGTCTGAAAATCTGTTATCACGATATATAGATCATTATTTTAACGTTTCTCATAAGTTATGATGGACCATGGTATTTAGTATTAATTATCGATTGGCGTTTATAATATATATAATACACAACTACGTATTATTAAATCACCAACTTACTCTAAAAATAGTTTAGCAAGTGATTCGGGAAGGAAACTATACCAAATTCCTGTTTGATTAACCGGAATAATCGATAACATACCGTCCATTAGTATGGCAGAGAATGTTTTGAATTTTCAATATTGTAAAAGTTTAAACGTATCGAAATTTTGCTCTTGTATTCAAACAGATATTATTAAAAAATACACAATTGTATAATGAAAGCAAGGAAAAAACAAGACACAAGTACGTCACAGTGACTAAAATTACGTATTAAAAAAAAAAAAAAAATGTGTATTACTCCGCTCGTATGTTGAAGGTGTGTACAAATTTATAATTTGTTTATACCTTATAATAGGCCACTCTTAATCATATAAGATTTGTGGATACTTGCAGGCTACTTCCATCACCAATAACTATGAAACTGTTGTACAGTGTCTAGGTAATTTATTCGTCTCAATATTTGAACAGAATCTTAAAATGCTTAAATATAAAATGTGTAGATTCTCTTAGTTACAGTTGTCAGTTATCTGAGATTCTCTCAAATTTATCATTTAATTATAATGGCATAATAGTTCGATAATACGTTTATATAATCAATAACAGTCGGTCAAAAACAATTTATATTAGAAGATTAAAGTAATCATTTTAATGATAAAAATTACAGAGGAAAATCAAAAGTTGAAAGACGTACGACGTGGTGCAATGAATATAGTGATGCGCCATTTTCCAAATTATCCTCTACTTATAGTTTACGTCAATTGATCGCAAACAATAAAATGTAACATGGCGTCGTGACGTATAATATTATGTCTATATGGGCCATAAACACACAAACTAACATACTTGATCATATCAATAGCGTTAATAATTAACTCGACTTTTCAAACAGAATTTAATTTGTACTTAACGTATTTATTGTGTTTGTGTAATAATTTCTGTTCTAAATGTGTCCACTAACAATAAATAAAAAGGTTTTACCCATACATACACGCATGTATATATATATAAATATCTTGTACACGTAGACTGGCCAGTAACACCAAATTATCTATTTTTGTTTTTACTGTCGCATTTTCGATTGTCTGTCAATATTACATACAGCACTCGAATGGGGTTTGTTTTATTATTGTAAAAAGGCATTTATCTGCGTTTATAAACTCAAACTGTCGATTGCACTAATCGATCTGTATATATTGTACAATTGCTTGTGTTTATCGAATAAATGGACTTTCTAATTTTTAAATTAAATTTGCTTTTATAACAAACATGTGAATTACATCTAAAGTTGTATACATATATTGTGTATTTACGATAAACTTAAGTATTTGTAACAGTACAGAATCGATATGAATTTGTTTTAGATGTTGTATTGTTATTAATTCCTTGTTAAATATGGTGCTTCGTTGTTTTCGTTGATTGAACAACTAAATAATAAATGAATATTAATATATTATCCGATATTATTATTTACACATAACTAGTGTATTGCATTAGTAGTGAATTATATAATAATACCAATTAAGACAACAAAAATAGTATGAATAAAATAATTCGAGTAGGCTTAAAAATTTAAATTTGTAATATTTAAAATAAATTTGATTGTAAAATCATGATCATGTGGTACCAAAGTATTTGTAAAAATTCAATTTTTGTATACAACTGTTAATTAAAATAAAATATGTCTAATTCGTAAAAGGCATTATTCATAAAATTATATTTTTATGAAATAAATTACGTTGAATGACGAGGAAAAACAAATTAATCCTTTACAATATATTGTATTTATATATTATTTATATATTTTTTCGTAACTGTGGAGTGGAAATATATCCCCCTTCCTGGTAAGGAGGAGCCTTTACATTTTCAACCAAGCTAAATGATTTTAATATACTATATGAATTATAGAAGGAAAAAATGTATTTATTTAGTTTCATAATTATTCTAAATAGGAGTTTAAATCAGTAATTAACGAAGATAACGTAAAATAATGTTTATTTAATGCAGTTCAAGGTACAATTACATATTATATATATAGATTATATAGATCATATAGACTGATTTTACTTGATGAAATATCTACTTAAGGTATATTAAAAAATACCTATAAATTACCGGCAAAACCTGAACGTAAAACTATAAATTGATATAAAATTAATAATTTTGTTTTAAGGCCATCGATAAAATCGTTTTATATTCATGGTACAAGCAGATGCTAACACTGAAAATCATTGTTATCGTGTACTTGTATATATGTAGTTCTAAAAACCATTTTGTCAATCCAAGATAACACCCGAGATTACGTGATAGTTGTGTTCCGACTTTTTGTAAAAGATTTTTTCAAATCGTATTTTTTGTCCAGCGTTTGTACTCGTGTCACTATATTTTCACAGTGCATATGACAAATCGATTGTAAATATAAATACGCTAAGCGAATGTTTAACATTAGAATGAAATAGTTTAATAGAAGTTTATTTTGGATTTGAACTATCTGTGTTGTATATAAAATATCTGTACTAAAATCATATATTTGTTTCTAAAGTGTTTTATTTACTAGAACTTAGAAGTACGTAGATTCAACACATTCTTTGTTGTTGTTTATAAGTTATATATAAGTTATACATAATAATATAATATAATATATACAGTCTATATAATATTATACATGTTTAAATATTTATTAGTTTTAAATTGTAATATTTATTTCAGGGTATCTCGTATTATAAATAATTTAGCTACTCGTTTGCAGGCTGATAGATTTTAGTTTAAAAAATAAACAAATTAAAGTGTACAGTAATAAATCCATATCTACCAAAATATGTGATAGTTGATAATATAAAACGTAACATATAGCAGACACACATTATTTCTTGCGCTCAATCATAGGCATACAATTTATTGCATCGATACATTATATTATGATAGATGCTTTATTTGTGCTACATACGTATTTAATACAATAAGTTACTGAACGTAAATTTGCACGCAACGACGGCACTAAAACATATAAAAACACATACAGAGGAGAATTTTATATATATATATAAATAATAAGTATATATCATCTGATGTAACATTAAACGGGTCAAAACTTATAAAGCCGTCACAATAGAATTTGTTGTCTTGTCCCGTTATGTCTATCTTGTGCTCAGTATACTAAGATTGATTTCCACGCGTAAAGTTTAAGAGTAAGTTTATTATAACGACGCAGAGTTCCATGCGTTATGTAATTTATTCGAAAACTTTATTTAAATGCACTGTTGGATCTCTCATTTATTTATTATATTATTTTAAAAGATCGTTCGAACGCTTATAATTATTATTAATCCAATAAAACCGGCCGCGAATGTAATAATGCCAAAAGAACGTAACGTGAGTATATGCGCGTAATAATAGTCCTAAAGAAACGGTCCATAGACCATTTAAATAATATCTATTATCCGTGTAGTTTTTAGTTCTATGTAAATGTGTTACTCTGTGTTGGCATGTATAATATAATTGGGAAAATGGAATTCATTTTTAAGTTTATATCGCACGTTGGATAGACGTCTATAATAGAAACAAACAATAATATTATACTATCAAATTTGTTTCTAAAGCGCAAAAACATATACAAATTTAATGCGAATAATATGTCCATATTATAATGTTTAATAACTTGAATCCAAAATATAGAATAGAATATAATAGTAATTTTGAGACGCAAACTGTTTGAACGATAGTGAATTGATTTTTTCAGCAGCTTATTTGTTAGTACAACGAGGAAATAATTAAACGAATATTTTCTGTACACGATTTGTCGATTATTCTTCATTTTTATACATCGTAAGACGAAAATATATTTATAAAATGAACATCAAATTGCTAATATGTTGCAATGGATTTTTCATAATGCGCGTTATTATCTATCTCTAAAAGCTTAACTTCAAACAACCATGTTGTATTTGTTTTCAGAAATTCATTATTCAGTCAGTAAAGTTATTGGTCTATATTTTTGTATTTATATTTTAAAAAATATTTAAAGAGGCATGTTAGGTAATTAAAAATTCTATGAATTCATTTTTTCCGTGTTCTTGTCTAATATAAGCAATAATATTATTGTATATTAAAGTGACGGGGATGTAATTATAACTTTTTTGGTCGTTATATAAGACTGAGATACCTATCATGATCAAAATGCTTGAAAAATATGTATGACTGGCGGAGGTAATCGCTATGCCATACACGATTGTATATTTGTACAACAGTTTATAATTTTACTATGAAGGATTACTCGATTTAGCTTTAATAATGCTACCGTTATTGTGGCGACACGGTGTTATAAATGAGTAACTTAAGAATATAATGGACATAGTTCGGTTTTATTTGTTACATAATATGTAAAATTATATGATTTTATTATTATAAATAGTTATACTAGTAGTCAAGGTTTAAAATGTTTATTATACATTGTTTGTATATTATAATTTCAATATAATTTTCAATTAAAATGTCTAATATATCATCATAAGACGTAGGTCAACATATTTATAGATAAGGTACATACAATAATCTATCATATAATTAATACCTATATTATATTATTATACATATTATGTGAAAATACTATCCATCTTTTAAATTTATTTCTACACTTATATTATATATGGAATAACTATAAAAGCCAATTTGTTTTAAAATGATTTGTTGTTTTATATTTAAGTTTCTAAAAACTGAAACATCTTTTATAGTTTTTGATTTATTCATCTTACAATGATATGTTATTTCCTTGCAATTGTATAATAACTTTAAGAATAAAAAACATGTTATATATAATATTCCACGTGAATAACATATAATCGATCACAAAACAAAGTATAGAATTTATATATATATATATAATTTATGTACCTAGCAGCAATGTAGAATAAAATATAGTAAAATGTTTATTATTTGGCATGAAATCTTTGAAAATCTCAAGAAAAATTAAGTAAAAACCTTATATGTAATATGTATATTAAGTATATTATAATATATTAAAGTCAATAACTATTATAGAACCAATTTTTTGATGTTCTGATAAATCGTTATTTATACAAGTCCAAATTCTCAAATTCATATAACATGTAAGTATATTTACGTTTATTTTACCTAATATGTACTATATAATATAATTTTATTGATATATATATATATATATTTATTATATTATATATGTATTGTGATTATCTCGTTATAGATCCATACTGGCACGCAATACGGCGACTGTCTATTGATAGTTACGTACGTTGGAAATTGTTCATATATAATATTATTTAATAGCTTTATTTAAATTTTGAACTCTTAGTTCTTTTTTGGTTCTGTATTTTCGAATTATTCGCAGAACAACCAAAGTCCGCGTTATATTTTTAAAATTCCTTCTTACACTTCGACCGGTCAAAGCCGATCCTTATGTGAAGTTTTCAATGATTATGCACACGTCATATTTATATATCTTCGAGAGTCTGTTGCAGTGCAACATGTACATCGTATGTTATTTGCATATAGTACGTGTTACGGTTTTTAGTGTTATACGCGTTTGAAAACTTGTTCTCGTTTTAGTCATTCATCCCACGCACTGAGCTAGTATATAAAATAATACATACACTGCGAACATGATTTTAATATATGTATATACATTGCGTACCATTCGAAATCTCGTATATAAATTTATCGTTTACAGTTCAACTTTTAGGCAGTTAAACCTCTTCGTCATGAACCTCGATCGGATGCTCTTTTATACTATATGTTTATACGTAAGCAACCCGCGATCGCAAATATTTTGACTTAAAGTTAGTGCTACAATAATAGAAAAAGTATATTTAATATTATTTTAAAACATTGTTTTTATAAGAGTGAATAAATAAATAGCTGATGAAATGTCAAAATAACGAGAAAATCAATATACGCGTTAGAATCCATAATATAGAAATATAGCAAGATAGCAAGAATATTATATTTATTATTTGTTGAAAAATTAAAAAAATTACTACGATAAAAATACGTATCATTAAACATTATACTATGTTTAAAATAAAAACTTTTTAAGTGACGTTTGCGTGTGTGCCACTATTTTTTATTACTGTCATAACCAAATAATTTCTTTTATTTTTCGTTATCCGAATCCAACGCTCTACTCAAAAATATTTACATAAGTATTTTTAGTATGTTATATACAGTATATTTTATACTTGATATATATCGTGTCTATAATATTTCTACTGTAACTTTTAGAACGCATATATCTCCAATTGGTTTGCTCTTTTATATTTCAACGTCCTGCAGATAGTGCTGCGTTGGTTTGTGTTATTTAATATGAACATTTCTATACCCCCTTTATATTTAATTTTATTATTTTTTAAACTTGCCTATGCTACACAAATTTTAAAATAAATTACATAATAATTTATGGTGTTCTAAAAATAAAAATAAATCCTATTTTTGGTGAAATATTTGCTTGTTTATTTTGTAACTATAAACTAATTACAAATCGAATATGTATGTATGACAAAACATAAATCATACTCTAAAAATAACAATTTTTCATAAATTATTTTTTAGGATCTTACTTAAACTTAATATTTTGTAAAAAATAAAGTAATATTTTTACATAACTGAATGTCACACCTATGTTATTAAAGTTTTCTATCATAACAGGTAGATACTATTGTCGCAAATGTTTAAATATTATATTAAATTATTGTATTTTAGTTGTGATCATGTTACTCAAAAATATTAGTTGTAAGGTATAGTATAAGTTTATGGATAATAAGATAATAGTGATAATGCGATGTATTGCAGAAAATGTTTTCTATTATTATTTCTTTGAAACCATTATCGAATCTATTTACATACGTAGTTGGTATTTCTTTCATATTATAATAAGATCTCTTGTTATATTATTATTATTATATTGTTTTTATAAAATGGTTGTAGGAAACGTATAAGATGAAGAGTATTGAGTTTGATATGATGTTTATTATATCGTTTGTCTAATTTCGTTATGAAGCAGTATATTGTATAGTGTATATATATATCCATGTGTACAATTTATTTCAAAACTCGACTTGACATTTATCTTTGCTTTAATTTCACGCGATGATCGCGTCTTTAACGTCTTTCTGTGTTTAGATTTTTATGTTGGTTTGTTTAAATTTTTTAACAGTAGTTCTACGTGATTCTTGAAACTTGGCACTATTTAATTTGTTCTAATGGCGAAGTGTTCCGATGATATATTATTATAATAGTACGAGTAATAAAAGGATACGTGTGAAACGTATAAGAATCTCAGTGATACAATTTTTTAGGAACTATAGCAGTTTTCGGAATATTTTGGAAACAGGATCATTTCCATGTGCTTTTTGGGGAGAGTTATTTTTCATTCGGAAGGAAAGTAATATGGGATTAAAATTGCATAGTTTTATTTTTCTGAATCAACAATAGTAAAAACATAAGCTTTTTAGTACTTTTTCAGCTAACTGTCGTCAGGATTTTCATTTGGGCGTTGTGAGAACAACTAAAATCTCTGTACGACCGTCAAATAATAATGTTGATATGCACTATTTTCTATCCATACGTTTGCCGTTGGACTATATGAATGATCGATAAAAAGAAAATGATAAAAACAATTTAAATATATTTATACAATTTTGAGAATTTTAATAAATTAGAAAAATAATTAAATGAAAATTAATTAATCAAAAAATCGAACAGTAGTTAAATTAATAAATAATTATATTTTATTTTATTACAGTAAATAGTGAAAGTGTATTTCAATAATTACTAAGGAAAAGTTACAATTAATTTCATGAGATACAGAGAGTATTAAATTATTTTCTCTTATTAAAAATGTAGTATGTGCATTTTGTAGAATTCGTTTTAAATAAAATATTTTTAGAGATAATGAATTAACGTAAAGATATTTCAAACATTTAAATTTAAAATCACAATGCAAAACAAAAAGTAATAAAATCTACAAAAATTAGTTACTGTTTATTATACTACTTTATATTGTATGTACAATTTAAAAGTGTAAATATAATTAAAGTAAGGTAAAGTGAATAAATTTATTTAAAATTAAAAAAAAATTAACATAATAATAAGGCATTAAAATAATAAAACAACATGATTGGATTCTGAATAAATTAATAATTTATATTTTGTATCTCGTATAAAATTGAATTAACTAAAATCATATAGATACAATTTAGTTAAAACGCTGGTAAGATAAAAAAAAATTGTCTCGTTAGAAATATATTGTAAATTTTTGACAATATATGTTTATTACGGTTTATAGGTATAATATATTATATTGTTAGTCTATGGCGAGCATGATATGTATAACCGACATTTTCTTCAACTAAAAATGTGAAAAAAAAAAGAAGGAATTTAGGTAATTATTCTGCTATATAGAAGATGTTGGCCGTAGGCTGTTCCTCGTCATCAAGTGAGTCATGTATATTGTGTTAAATTCAAATTCAATGATAATTCATTTTATATGAAAAAAAAACGATTCTGAGCGGACAAGATGAGACAGTCTATTAACTTATATATACATTTTTATGATATGCATTTTTATTATTAAAGTATTTTGGTTGAATATTAGTAAGTTTAATTAATTTTTGCTAAAAACATTGCATTATCGGTGGCGCAATTAACGGAAGTGTCGAGTAATGCAATTAACAGGAGCCTCTGGTTGTGGGGATAAAATTCAGAATTTTAAAATATTTTTATTTATATTATATAAAATATAATAATATTATAAATTCATATTATTTAAGTTAAACATTTCAAGTATTCATGAATAATATTAAAAATAAAATGTATTTATTTTTTAAGATTATTTACTCATGCAATATGAAATACTTAGGGAAATCTTGCATTACATACACCCTATTCATAAAACTTAGTATTTCATAAAATTTTAACTACAAAATAGTTTGCCAATTTTTGTGAATTTACGAATTTCATCAAAAGTTGAACTTCAATTACTTTTAAAAAAATTTTTAATAATTTTAAATTAGTATAATAACAACTTATGAAAAACTTTTTATTCAATTTTCAAGGTTTTTAAGCTTAAATATTGTGATTTTGTGTTTTCTAAATTGTTGATAGAAAAAATATAGGTATAGAATTAATGGAAAAGGTATTTCACAAGTCAAATTATTAAGTTTTTCAATAAAAAAATAGGATTTTCAAAATCCATTTTAGAATTTTTAACACTTTCATCCGATGACAGTCTGTTGACTGTACAGAACAAAATTAAAACATAAAATATGGATGATCAGCAAACAAAATTATTTATATTTATAAATTTTTTTTAACTTTAAGTAGTTTTGCACAGTTTATAATATAAAAAAGTTTTAATAATATTTATCTTTTCTCTTATATTTACGTATATAGTTAGAATATATATTTTTTAACTGTACACATACGTGATTTATCTAAATTTAATTATTAAAAGAATAACTAAAAGTATCAGTTTTTAAACAAATATTACACAGGGTACATCTATTCACCCGCAATATTTGTAAGAAACACTTTTTTTACATTTAAGTTAAAATTTTAAGAATAAAAATAAAAAAATATTATTCTCTTTGACGTTTGTTGTAAAATCAATCAACCTACATCTTTAATATGATTAATATGAATAATATATATAAATATATTTTTTTTATGTAAGTACATAAATAACAACAAATTACACACGCAGGCACATTTTAAATTATCGAAGTTAGTAAACTGTGTTTGAACAATTTAAATCTCCGCACGACGGGCAAATATCTTTCTACTATAGTCTATAAACAATTTTTGTATAAATATATTTTATAATATTATAATTTATATTAGTATGTTGATGTTTCAACGAAATCACTATAGGATATGGGATGTATCTAGTACTGACCACGCTATTATGTACGATTAAATCGTTCGTTTAATTTGATGTGGCATCGCCCGATTAAACGCAACAGCGCATAGGTTAATGTGAATCTGAAACCAGAATATATGGTCGGGTAAAATGTACCGGGGTGGATAATGTATCGATGCGGCCAAATATCTGACTAAATATCATTATATCTCGGACTTAGTAAAATGTTGTAAATCAGACGAAAAATTATATTTTTGTTTGAATAAATGCGACATGGTTATCTATCATAAATAAATTGCCATAAAATTTTAAATGTCGTAGGTTACTGTTACAGTTATAAATTATATTAAAACAAATCATGGATAAAATCGTTATAGAAACAGTGAGTTTATACGAACCGATAGCATACATCTAACCATTATTCGAATAAACCTTAAGGTCGTTATATGATTTGGTGTATATTTTTGGTATTTTATCGTTAAATCTCTAGTTATTTTAAATATTGTACTAGTAAAAGTGGTAGTATATTTTTATAAAATATATTATTTATATTTTTTAACATATATGTTTATGAAAAAAATTCAATAAATTGATTTTACAATGATGTGTATTTATTTTAGTATTTAGACTGTATACACGATAGGAAGTTACAAAATAACTCATTTTCAACGCTAAGGGTGGTTTCTAATTGAAAGTTGAATAGTTCTCTTGTAGTATTTATAGAAATCATAATTAAAAATATTCAGAATTTTATTTTAAATAATCAGAAAAAAACAAACAAAAAATAATAAAACAATTTTCACTAAAAATATCATATGTTAGCATTGATTTAATTTTGAATTTTTTTGAGCTATTTATAAACGTTTGAATTCTTTTTATTTTTATTAATGTACAAAAAATGATTTTCCAGGTAAAACCTAAACCATCCAGGAATCACTCAAACATACACATACACACACACAGACACACAAAATTTCATCAAAGTTGATCCAGCTATCTAGAAGAAATTCAGTGACATACAAATATACAGAAGAATTATATATATATATATACACAAAGATACCCAATAATAAATTACTTAATAGGTACTCGTGATTACAGAATAAAATTTATGGGTTATAATTAAATGTAGAAATTTTAATATTGAATTCATTGTGCGCTGTGGATGTTAAATATAATACAATAAATGCTGAGTCTTGAATAACAAAGTTAGTGTAATAGGAAACTCACACAGAAAGTGGAAATAACAAGACCATATAATAATTATTCGTTAAGAATAATATTGTGTCGCACTCTGGATAGGAGTGAATTGTTTATTTGGTTCACGCATTTCACTGAAAATGATTTAATTTAGTCATTATTACAAAAAGTATTATTTTTTTAATACATTTTTACTAAAAAATTAAATAGGTCATACATACATCTACAACAATTCTAATATTGTCTTTTAACACTTAAAATTTCAAATACAGAAGCAAAAATTGAAATAAAATTAAAACCTTAAATACCAATACTGTAAACAATGTAAACAAATTATTGTAATAAAAAGTTACACATATATTTTTTTTTTAAAAATCAAAATAAGGAGTGCATTTTAATTGTTTTTGAATCACTTTGTATACATGTTATGTCAAAATGCAAGTATATATATATATATATACATGTGTAAGTTGACATTTGCAAATTTTAACTTCTAGGCTCAATTAATTCATTTTTGTACAGTCATTTCAATTGTAGTTACCCATAAAAAAGAAATAAATACACAATGAAATCATTGGTCTGTGAACATGCAACAACCCGTTTTTGGCCTTCGGTTCATGTATACATAATATTTAGATACGCTGTATAAGAGCGATGGTTGGATTCAAAATATTACAACATTTTCCGTCGAAAAAATGACACTTATTATCATTTTCGTTTTGAAACATTTTAGCATGGTAATAAATAATAATTTAAGTTTAGTTAACAATAATAACAGTATCGTATAAGATTAAGTTTAATTGTATTTTATTTGAAGACATAATAAAAGTTTTACCTTTTGGCTACAACATAAAATAAGGTTTAGTCAAAATTGCAATTTTCATATAATATTATATGTATAGTATAATATCTAATACTATATATTTTGGGTTTCTTTAAATATTTCAAACTATTGTGCAATAAATATAGTCAGTATAGGTATATTATAGGTATGTATGTTAAAAAGTTTAGAAAAATGTAAACGTTTTATATTTATTTACGAGTGATGTCTTATAAAGAATAAGGCAGTATTTTATAATAGACGCAAAAACTAGGACAATGAATCTTAAAAGTACATACACATAGTGAATTTCCTAAAAACTTTCCATAACAATAATAAGAACTTAGTAGTAACTGTTCCACTTTTTTTCTTTACATTAAAGAAATGAAAAATCTAGGGCCATAAATCTAAAACATGCATAGGTATTATTTAACAAAATGGCGTTTTTCGTATAAATGTATTTTTAATCTCATATAAATTTAATAGATACAACTAATCTTATAATAACTGTAAATAATATAATAATTTTTACGTAATATCAGTGTACGTTTTTATTATTATTAAAATATTTCACTAATTTAACCTAAATCTTGTAAATGATAATTATTATGATGGTCGTTGACTATTTCAAGTTTATATAATTATTCGTATATTAAACAGAATTTTGAATCAACAATAATTGTGTGTTGAATCGAATTCATGTGAAAAATCGACAATTATCAGTAAACGAGAAAATACGCGTTGTCGCCGTGATTATGTCGGTCATATATATTTTATAATGCAACTATCGATATTATCGTTGACGATTTATTTTCTGCGAGAAGACTTTATAGCAGTATTCGAAATATTCGTATTTCCGATGGGTGATTTTGTATAATAAATCAACTTTATAAATTTATATATATATATATGTAATGAGTGTTTATTTACTTGCGTTGTTATAAATAGCGTCGATAAAGAGTTCCGTTTATAATTTTAAATCGATTTTTTTTGCAACGTTTGTCAACATAATATTAATACTTATTGTATGTTTTAAGTGCATTAAGTTGTTGGATTACAAATATAACTGTACGGCGCTATATCAGGAGTGTGTTATTCCTATATCTTGATTTGTGTTCTAGACGATTCATTACATGGCCGAAGGTATACCTGATTTTTTTGTTAGGCACTCATATAATAGACATTCGAATGATTACAATTTGTGTCGTAAAATTTCACTATAATATGTTACCGATAATTTTTTTTTTTTTGTATTACGGATATTTCTTTTAGCACAAAACATAGTACTGCATATATTATTAGATTATACATAGTGATAAAATATTAATGATCCACTCATTATTTATGTATGAAAATATAGATTTACATAAACGATGCCATTGATTTTTATTCCAGCAATGTCCAAAACATAAAATCGTGTATCAATATGTAACATTTAAAAAGTAGTAAATATTGTAGTACAAGTGTGATAATAAACAAAATTGCAAGACGATGCTAACGTAACAGCACTTGAACTCTATGTATGTGATGTATGTATGTAGTGATAAATAAAATTAAAATTAAATCTGAACCAGAGGTTTTAAATCATTTTAAAAATCCATACCAATTGAAGTATTTTCCTTCTAAAAATTGTTATGCATTGATCGGATACTCTATTGAATCCGTTAGGGGTAGTTGGTAATAATTTGCAAACAAATCATATACGTGTAAAATATGGTTAAAATGGTTAGTAATTTGATAATATTGCAACAATAGCAATAATAATTACATCTGCAGACTGCAGTTGTAGATTTTCATAATAATTTTATACATAATAGCTATATTGCTTCAGATTATTATTCGCCCTCACGCAATATATTGCACAATAAATTATGAATTAATGATTACGTTGTATCTGGGGAAAACAGTTTATACAGTGTAAAATACTATATACTTTGCTAATAATATTATGATAAATAACAAACATGAAGAACTCAATATTTCCACGTGTATAATATGTACAATATATAGTAAGTTGCACATTTAGGATTTGACAATGGTTTTGAACTGCAATCACATTAAAATACGTATTCCATATCTCCTTATGTATGTAATTTATGTTATTCATATGCGAACTCTTACGATGTGCTCATAAATATGTACAATAGTCATAGAAGAGTTAATGGTATGATATTAGAGTATTGCTTTGGATTATAATAATAATATATTACGTTAGTTTTGGGCTGAAGAAGTGCATTAAAAGACGTTGAAAACCAAGTCTATTTGAATTTCAAATGCGTGCCATCAGCTCAAATATTCATATTTTTGTATACAAAAACGGATTACGTATATTATAATATGCATGTGTTATATTATTAGATGTAAAAAATTACCTATGCCATACTATTCCAATGATATGTGTACAATGCAGATACCTATTTAGCATCTATTGTATACTGGATACATAATATAAGTGAGATTTTTATTTTTCAATTTTAAACGATTCGATAGACGTCGTGACTCATAACTGTAAGTATACATGTGCCCAGTTATAAAAATGAAATGTCATTTACAAATATTACACACGAATATAATAATATTATGCTGTACTATATACAATATTTTACAAGATATAGCGTGTCTGTACATTTTCCTCTATCACTACTGGTAAATTCATTTTTATAGAACTTGACATCACATGAAACTTAGATACAAATTTAAGTGTTTTTCAATACAATGCAATAAAATAATTTATTACTTTAAAATTATTTGTTATTATAATTCAATCAGAATACTAAATATATTAATATTAAAATAGATGTTTTTTTTTTTTTTAATTTTTTGCTGGAAGATCCTCATATTAATAATTTCATGTTTGTTTTTAAGTTGAATTATATCTTCTTCAAAAAAAGACAAGATAAAGGATCTATATATATTGTTGGTTTATTGAAATTAAAAGTTAAGTTTTGAAAATACTCATTCAAACTTAACTTGGGTGCACGAAGGTAAAAGGATACATTTGAACGCTATAAACAATGTATCGTATAAGCTAGATGTTGTCCCCAGTTCAAAAAGACTTATAACTAATCAGTAATCTAATTATACATTTTTTCATTTGGCTATTAAATCCCAATATTAAAAAATATAACTTAATTTAACCTAACCGGATGGCACAAACATTCACTGCTTATGTATTTATTGCATGCATCAACTTGGTTAACGTACTGCATGTACATCGGAAATCCACGGTAGTCGCAATTTATAATATAATATACATTTTTTTACTGAAACTCAAAATCAAAAAATATATATTATAAATTGCGACAAACATAGCTTTTCAATGTACGCGCAATATTAATAGCAATTTTCATAAAACATTAAAGGTTATAGAAATACGGTTAGATCATAAGATATAATATTATGTAAATAACTATGCTATAAAACGAACTGTAGTTATTGTATATTACAGCTTTCGATTTAAACTCATCTAAGTAAACGTATTTTTAGTTGAGCTACTTACAATATAATATATGTATAAATATTTATTTTATATACATATATTATTTAAATTAATAACATAAAGGATCTTCTAACGTAATTTAATAAATGCGGTCATTCGAGATATCAATAACTTAATTTCGAATACTAGGTGGATTTGTGTTAAAATACAAAATATGTGGATAATAGATGTTACCACACAGGTTTCCCGATTAAATTAATCGAATTATAGTTATCTACAAACTTGCTATTTCGAGATCCGATGTTATATATTTGTATGTATACATATAATGTATTAGCCCGGGTACAAAATAACCACAGCCGTTCTAGACAGTGACTAGGGTATTACGGTCTTAAAAGCAACCAAAATGATCGGATGAGATTTTCGCCTTAAATCGTACACCCTGGATGAAGCGGTCGAATGAACTATATAATATTCGGTATAACGTTTAATAAATGGCAATCATTAAAATTTGTCCCAAAAATTAACGATCAAAAAGAATGTTAAGTTATTATATTATTAACACTGTGATAGGTATACTAAATGAATATAATATATTTTTCAAAAACAAAAATAGTTAATACCATATAGAACACGATTGATAATAACTTTATGTGGTTTTGGAATTGTATAACCGCTATAGACGTACACACGACATGCAATTTCCGTTCGATTTATCATAACATTATTATACGTTTATACAAAATAATACGTTACAATCATAATAATAATAATATGTTTGGCACTATTATTGTATATTATTGCGGGAAAACTTCAAGTATAGCATTGAAAATAGTATTCAAATCATTATCGTGACACAAACTTACAATGCGTCGCATACTGAAAGGACTCGTCGACTAAAGTTTAACAAAAAAATATGTAATGTAAAGTCACTACGAAGGAACAGAAGCAATATAATATGAATATATAGTGATTACCGGAAAAGTTCTGTGCAAGGATGTTCTTTTCACTATTATTTGGAATATCGAGGTGATTTTTGCGGTCATGAGTTTTATATGATAATATTTTGTGACCTGTATAATATTTGTGGACATAATATAATTTGATAAAGTATTATTTAAAAAATAAAATATACTTATTTGAGAAACTTTATATTATTATAAGAAAAAAAACAGTTTGTCAAATACTTTTTTATAATTATCTTTGTAGGTACATTTGTGGTATTCAGATTATACTACTAAAAAGTTATTATTTATGGCATACTATTGTGGATATTAAATACAAATTTATTATTTCAAAAATAATCATTTCAAAATTAATTAAATTATAATATAAAACATTTTAGATACTATGAATAGCAAGTGGACCATGATTATAAATGCGATAAATTATTATTTTTAATTAAAATTTGGTATTTAATTATGGCAAGTAATTTTGTATACCTATTATAATAGTTTATACGGTTTTTATCTTCATAAGAATTATACAAAATGAAAATCAATATATTTTTCTTGAATGTGGTTAGGTTTTAGTTCGTAAATCGTGGACTTGAAATTTTAAAAATATGTCATTTAATTTAATATACAGGTTGATTCACCAAATATACCAGTCCCCTGATTTTCTTTATTAGTGCACTTATTCAAAACCTGATTCATGAAATATTTTAATAATATACTTAAAAATATGGTCTTAAGTATATTATTTAGAAATTTCAAAAAATCAGAATTTAAATGGAATTTTTATTGAAGGAAAAATGGAGGCGAGAATGGTTAGCGAATCTTTCGTTTTTATCGTTTATACATTTTATATACAGAATACTTAGTCATTTGATAAAATAGTTTTTTTGTAATTTATAATAATTTTAAAAATTTTCTCGATGTCAACTTACTTAATATTGTATTAATATTGTATTAACTTAATAATTGTAACAAATCATTAAATTCGTGTATATTTATTAAAAATTATTGTTTAATGTTTTTTAATAAAGCGAGGTAATAACAAGTACATAATATCTAATGACAATTTATTGAATATTTAATTGTTATTGTGATTAAAAATACATTTTTAGAAAACCAAAGTAGAAGTAACCTAAAATTGTTTACACACTTTATGTCACAATAAATAGCATTGTTATATATAATCTAAATTTTTTTTTAAGCTTTATATTAACAACAAAACAGATGGGATCTTTTACGTTTCTATCAATTACCATTATACATTTGTATAACCTATACGCATGTTCATATAACGTAGGTACGGTAATTATTTTAATGTCAATAATAATTTTCGTATGAATAAAGGCAGTTGTTGGTTTAAAGCGAGAGAAAGAGAGAGAGAGAGAGAGTGATATACCTATCGTGTACCTATGTGTCTATCGTATATACATATATAAGCAAATTTAGGTGAGTAGGTACACGTGTTTATTGACTCCGCTGTTTGGTAACAACTGTTATAGAATAATAGTATAACAATACATTATAATGTATCATTGCAAACGGACATGTGTTTTTTCGTTCTCAATGTTATGAAACACAAGTACTTAAAGTATTTATACTCAATTTTAATTTATCTCGTGGTTTTGACATGCATACGTGTGTGTTTGACACGCACATATAGATGTTTTGTTTTTTTCACACTCTATTATAGAATTATATTGAATAAAAACAAACAAATAAATGCCTACACTGCAACAGCAAGGTAGTGTATAAATAATAAGGGATAGTATATAATTATATATATTGATACAATGATTTCTTAACAAAATGTTTAGTAGATATGAAAGTATCACAATCGCTATATTATTATGTGTAACTCGTGTGGTGTATATACCTATATAAAAAAAAAATTAATATTTTTTTTTTTTATAAATTAAGTTTATTTTTCTACGTATTTACATATTAATATTAAACATTTAACTTTTAGAGTTTAATATGTTGTCTGTTTCCATATTTTCTTATAATTATTAGCTCTATTAATATTAATTATTAACTTGGTTGACTCGAAATCATTTTTTTTTTCATTAACTTGACAACCTCTAGAGGGTTGGATATATATCAAATACATTATGACCTCTTCAAATTCTATAAAACTAATTTCATGTGCATATCGTATTCTATCCACGTAGAAGCACTTTGTGATTTCAGTACATTTCAGAAATAAATAATAATACCATAATAATATATTTTACATAATATTCTTACAGCTGTAATATTATATTTTTGTAAAACGTAATTTGCAACTTCTAGTTAAAGTTGCACTTACATTATGTTATTCAAGTTTAAACGGTTTTCGATCTATAGCAAAGGTGTTGCATATACGAATGCCATCCTTGCAATATAAAACTAGATAGGCACTGTTTACAAAATATTATTATATATAATATAATATTTTTCACACAACTTTGACCTTTATATTATGCAGTATACGACGACGACGACGTGATCGATGGTCGCTGCTATAATCACGGATCTTACAAAGTCCTCTGCGAAATTACAATATAATCTCATTCTCGCAGCCCTTCTCAATCGGCAATATGGATGACGCTGACTTTCACGCTTATCGGCCATCCCTGCATACGAGGGTATAACAAATGTTGACTGCAATATCTTCACGGCTCATTACGCTATCAAACCCAATCCATCGTTTTGTAATCCGTATAAGTATTGTATTATATTGCGCTAGACCATTGTTTCGACAGTGATGATACAACTAACGAGTTGTATCGATGAACAGAGTGTTCACTGTTGTTTACGTTTTAATTTTGGAAAATTTAGGGTACGCTCGAAATTCTACAAGCAATACGAATCATCACGTTATTACCCTAATTGCTTTCATCATTATTTATGTCTGTTGGTGAAACCATTGACGTCAAATTTTACAAAATTCTGAAATATATATTTTTATTTCACAAATAAGTATAGTTTTGATTTAACAAGTTGTTTAAAAATTGAAACTGTTGCTTCAGTGTTTTTTTTTTAGTACCTATAACAATATTTTTATAAAAAATATATTGCTTCAGATAATGAATATAACGAATGCGTATTAATAGACGTTAAAAAAAATGATCGCTGATAATGGTCTCGTGTTTGAACATAAGGTTGAAAAAAAATAAAGGGTAATATATAAAATATCAAATCATAAAAAAGTGGAAAAAAGTTTATTCTCTGTTATTCTTCTTTATTCAATTAGACAAGTGTAAATGCTAAGTTAATTCTATTAGTTGTCTCGTATAATAATGTACTTCAGACACTTAATATCAAAAACCCAGTCGAAATATTTACAATATTATTTTTCACATATGTGGTACTAGCAAAACCTATACTTATCTGCCATTTTAAATTTTGTTACACCAACCCATTTGCTGTGTCAATATAATACAAGTCTTGACGCCTCGTCATTGAAATTTTATAGAGTATACATTATGATACATATTTGCAATATTGACTGACTTCTACAGCAAACGAATAGACGTATGAAAAACTTTAATGGTTTACCAAAATAGCGTAACTCACGAGAGTGTAGATAACTGCATATATACATAATATTTACTGGAATAATAATATTAATGCTAATAAAATAAATGTTGTCTGAATTTCAAATGGTTTTAATACTTAATTGAGAAAAAGCTGTGTTCCTAAATTCTTACAGCTTCTATTTTTTATAGTCAATTTAAATTTCAACTCGTTGTTCTACTTTAAAAACTTCTCTTTTAACTAACTCTTTCCCGTCAGCACCCCTTCTCTCAGTATATTATAATACTTATCTCATCATTATCCCAACGCTGTTTTAATTTCGAAACAGTTTGATGTAAATTTATTTTTGACCTTAATTTAGCGATATCCATCTTCTAATGACCCTTTCTTGATTAAAATCCATTTTTAATACAACATTTAAGTAATTATATTATTTTTTAATTAAAAATACATATATTTATCGCTCAGGGTTGAAATATAACTTTAACATTTAATTTTTCAGTTTTTACTTTTTAATACATCTACTGGAATTATGATGTAATTTTATTTCATAAATACTTTACCGAGAGAAGATCGATGATCGACTAAATATTTTAACAATCAAAAGAAACGCTCATTAATTGTCCAGTTGGCAGTTATATTATTATAATTATAGATGCAATAAAGTAGGTAACTTAAAAAAATAACTTAAATAAATTATGGTCATGTATTTTTAAGCGTGATAAATGTTAGTGAATAGGGATAATGAATTGTAATATGACTAATAAACGTAATTTAATTTAAATAAAAACTTAATTAATACATCTTAAAAGGTTATTTTTGTGTTTTTTAAATATTAAATGTATTTTTCGTATATATTCACTTTTTGACTAAATAAACATAATATTAAACATAGTAGCATGCTAAAACCGATTTTCTTAAATACAATTAAGTATAGAGTGAAAATAATAAAAAAATAAAATAAAATTAGTAATTAAATAATATTACATAGAACAATTAATCGTAATATTATCTTTGTGGTTATTACTGATTTTTAAGCGGAAAGCACACTGGTTTTTATCAACAGTGATCGTGTATGGATTACTTACGTTTAAGTTGTGAGTAACAATATAATAATGTAAAATATAAATATTTAATATTTTTTAATTTGTAAACAAAATTTTCTAAATTGTATTATTTTATGTGTGCAGAACCCCTCCCTCAGCATTACGACGTCGGTTGCGCACATTTTCGGAATTGAATAATTATAACTCGATCGAATATTAAACTCACACGCAAATGATAACTTTGCAGAACTGTGTGGACTCTGGAGTAGAGTAAGTATACTTAGATACGTATGTATTCATATCTTAAACCTTCTTCTTGTAATTCCATAAGGCACGATTATTTGCTATGTGTTACTGTTTAAAATTATTAAGATACTATTGTACGCGTGACGAATACACCAAAAAACAATTTTAAAATAGAATTGGAAAAATAAATTCAGCATTATTTTTTTTCCTATATTTGAAATAGTCAGAGCCAAAATGTTCCTGAAAAAATCACTGACGTTGAGTTCCAGAATTATTACGAATAGAAGAAGCAACATATTCGGTGGTGTAAACAGAAAGATACCACTTCGAAAACGATCATATTGCATTCTTTTAAGAGATTACATTTTATATAAAAATATTTACAAGCCTTGTCAGTCACACCACGTTATACGTTAAGGTTATTACGTATGACGTATTACATACTTAATGTTTCAATTTATCGAACCTGATTTTATTGTATTTACCATGATGGGACCAAATTTCATCTGATGATATCATTGAATCATTAGACATAGTATCATTTATAATAGTTTAAATGCGTTTCGCGTTCATATTTTATTTTCAACATGAAAAAGAAAAATTGTAAAAAGTTAAAGCTTCTTGAGATAATGAGTGTTGTGTGATAAAATAATCATATTCTGTATAGTGTATAGTAAATTCATTAAATGTCCATTAATGAATTAAATGTTATTGCAAATAATAATTAATTATAGATTGTCAATACACAATCAAATTTATAAATAATTTACAGGTTTTACAACAAAAGCCAGTACCGTTGTTATACAATTTATAATGTCAAGTGAGTCACTGTAATGAATGTGTTAAATTTAAATTAATTTGATTAAGAAAATCAATATATTAATATCGTTTCATTTGGAATCTAATATTAAGAAAGTTGTAATTTTTTCTAAAATTTACGAAATATGTATTTATTTTAGTTTGGAAATCCATTTTTTTTACGTAATGTAATAATGTAATAATGTAAATACATTATATCTAATAGAAATAAGTGATTAAAATTTATTTTGAGACTGTAGTTTGATTGTATTTTGATGCATAGTAACCTAAGATGGAACGTCCTATATTGTTAGTAACTTACCATAAAGTGCTGTGTAAAAGTAATAAATCAATGATGATTAAAGTTTATACGATTTTTATATTTATATACAGTTAAAAATTGGCAATTTTTAACCATATATTTATTGAATACTTCAATGTTTATACATGGGCTTATATAAAATATATGTATCTATATAAAATAAAATGATTATAATTAATAAAAATGAATTTAAGAAAATATTAATCGTTAATAATGATTAGACATTTATTTATAAAATAATATGATTAATTTTAATAATTAGTTTTTTTTCAATCAAAATGTTATTTTTTTAATATTAATCAGATAAATTATTTTGTACTGACAAATTAAGCCCGTGTATCTTTATTGAAATGCTTTAATTTTAAATTATAGATGTAATAATTATACATAAATAATTATAATAATTGGATAATCGTAGAGTTTTTTTTCAACAATGCTTTCAACCAGTGGTGTACGAATATTGTATTAATGCTGTGCGGTATTGGTTAAGTATGGAATGTGTATATACGCATTCAATTACAATTCTACATAACTACTCCAGAAACATTTAACACGTCATCATCATAGCCGCCGCTCGCCGAATTCTAAACTAAAACTTAATATCATATTGTTATTATAATATAATATAATATAATATAATAACCGCTTGTATTTGTATTCGTAAATAATGTGCGTGTGCTTGTATATGAACGTAGATAAGATAAAATAGTGCGTATTATATTTAATAGAGTGGTATTACTCCGCTAATCCATGTAATCCAATATAAATAATGAAGTTTGTATACCTCAATATATATTATCTTATACGTTAGTTTTATATATGTATAAATATATATATATATATTATAGTTACGAATAAAACGCCTAAAGAATATTATCTTTTTGTTTCTGTACATCTATATACTTTCGGTCAAAAGCCTCGTTTACGTCCTTTTCTATAACTCTTAAGATGCGCAAATAGATTATATGGCAGAGATTGTTTACGTGTTATCTAAAAACAAAATTATTATTCAAATGATACAGATACAGTGTATGCACAAAAATAATTGTATGGGTATATTCAACAAGCCCTTGCAACAGAAGCAACTTTATTTATATACTTAGGACCAATATTTTGATACATGGCGTTAACAAACATGTTCAGATGTATACAATTAAATAATAATGTGACGTTAGATAGGTAAATTAATACTTAATAGGTATCTTTAAATTATAATATTCATTTTAAATTTTATATTTATAAAGTTAATTTAAAGAATATACGAGTAAGCAAAGTTAAGTTAAGTTGACGAAGTACATTTTTCTTGTATACAATAATGATGTCATTCACGTTATATATAGATACAGTTCCTATATAATATAAAAATATAAGGGTACATAAATTGGAATTATAGATATCGAGTACATATTTTAAGCTTTTTATAGATTCATCAGCGGCAATAATATTACATTTAAAAAATTATTACGTCGAAAAACCACATAATTAAAAAATACTGTGCGCAGACGTACAGTGTGTATTTATGTTACTACTATAATCGATGGTTATCGCTTTATATTATTTTACATATCTTATGAGGTTATCTATAAATTTAAAAAAATTATTTACATATCTATATATAATATTACTTGGCGTAAAATATATTGCCTGAAAATAAAAACCTGAACGTTACTTTAGTGAACAATGACCCAATAAAATTGCTATCAATATAATAATTATAACGAAAAAAATTCAAGAATTATTAATGTCTATTAATACTAAAGAAAATGCTTGCATAACCACATATGTTGTCTTTGGCTTAAAGACTTGCGTATAAAAATTAAATAAATTGTAATTATTAGTATTTGAACAATTACAAAAAAAAAAATATGCATAAAGTATATACGTAATTGTATTATTGTGACGTAACGTGTAAAATTTGTAGACATAGATAAAATAGAAAATTAATTAGATATGTATATTTTATAGTATAAAATGTATATATTCTCATTGGAAAAAAAATCGAGCTACTAAGAAACTCATATTGTATTTTCTTCGTTGTCCAGGAGATGTTTAATATTTACCGTTCGGTTGCAAATAAAAAACAAAATTTTTATTGTCAGTATTAGTTTAAATTGCACTGAAATGAATACTAAAAGTGAAAAATCGACTGAGGATTCAGATAATTTGGTAACGTCAGTTGGTGGGAGCATATGGCCGAACTATAGTACCACTAGTGACGTAAAAATGAATACGGAAATCGGCTCATTTAATGGAGATACAACGATAACGAAATTGATTGATAACGGACCGTTGGTAGTTGAATCTAGTGGCTTGGATCTACTATTGAAACAAATAAATTTGGCAGTGGTACAGGCTAAGTGCTTGAAGACGATTCGCGTCCACTCGTCTGAATCGCTTGACTCGGATGATGGCTCGATGGATGACGACGAACGGATTTGGTCGTCGAATTCAGAACTAAGATCGGCATCGCTCTCGGAGCTAATGTGGTCGACCGACGATGATAAAGAATTGAAACCGTCGAAAATCCCACAGAAATGGACTTCAGAGTTAAATTTGAGATCGACATGTTATTCGGAATTAATGTGGTTAACGGATTTCGATAAGGTAAGGTCGGCTTCGCTGCCACTATTAATTACCACGACGAATAAAGATCAAATGGTTTCAATTCAAGACGAGGGAAAAATAAATGTGAATATTATTGATGTGGTAGAAGCAGTGGAAATAGAAAAGGATACGACGGAAATTTCAGCAGAACCAGTAGCACCTAAATCTAGCTCTTTCTTGTCGACACTTGTCAGGCGAATCCTGAGTGCCGGCAGAAAGCTGTGTTGCTGCGGTGGAAATGGCCGCAACCGCCATGAACGGCGATCCGGGTAAATGAAAGTACTTTTTTACGGTGCATCGTGAAGAGCACCGTGTAGTGACACGGTGACTGTGGCATAAGTGCATAATAGTGACCGAAAAAAAAATGATTAAGTTTGGATATTTTGAATTATTTTCGAGAATTGATTAAATTTCGTGATTTTTGTCAACCGATCTTTTAAATATTTGCATACATAATATTATAATATTTATATTTGATTCATGGAAAAGTATCCAAAATGTACACCTCGAAAGAGCATATAGTTATTTGTTAATTTCATTGATCAATGTTTAATTTAAACACATAGTTATCATTCGTATCATATCATAGGTCATCATTAAAGATTTATAAATTATATTATATTATAATGTATTATTGACGAGTCAACGCATTATATTGAATATGTTTTTTTTTTTTAATTTAATTTATTTGTCTTGCTTACGATTCCAATTATTATTTTATATTACTATATTATATTGCACTTATGTTTTAACAATTTTTTATTATCAAATTGAATTTATTTGAAATCTTATTATTTTTTGTAACTTCTATATTCATTTCTACAAATTTTATAAATTGCTTTATTTCTTTATGAACTATTCCATTTACAAATACGAAATATATTTTATTAATGTTATTATTCATATTTTTTTCACATCCTAACTATAACAATTTTGTTGGATTTTTTTTTTTTGTATTAATATTATTGTGATTTATTATTTTATGTCTATTTTAAAATGTATATAATTTTTATAACAAATACTTTTTTTTAATTATTTCATATCGTTATATATATATATATATATTTTTTTTTATTCTCAAATGTAGCTATAACTACAAACATTTATAAAACTTTTCATATTATTCTATTACTGTAATTAATCCATATAAGAAAATTAATGTAATTTGTTTAACTAGCATTATTATTTTTTTTAAATATTATAATATTAATTTTTGTATTTTTGATCATTTTGTGTATAACTATCAATTTTTTGAAATCTTTCATATTTTTTATTAATTGTTTGAATCTTTTATAAATCGTTAAATTTTTGTTTAAATATATATATTTAGACATACCATTATTTTTCTTGGCATGTTATTATTTATTGTTGCAATGTTTTTTTTTTTTTTATCACATATACTGTATTGTGAATTGTTAACATAGAAAAGCCTTATTTTTAATAAAAACTAAGTTGATTTATTTAAATATTTATATTGAATAGTAAAAATTAATTAATTAAATATCTGTTGAAGAAGAATAAAAAATAAATTTTAAATTCAATAATATATTAAAATGTAGTACTTTTATAAAAGATGATTAATGAATATATGGTGCAGTAGACAATCTAGTTTATAAATAATATACAGGTTTTACAACAAATTTTACTATAAAAAGTCGGTATTATTTTGCTGTACATTCAGTTGCCATAATATATGTATTAAATTTTATTAAATTTTATTTTTTGTAAAATCATTTATTTTATTAATCATTTGCAAAATCTAGAATTAAGAAATCTGTACTTTTTTCTAAAATTACACAGAGAAATAGACATTAGAAAGGAATACACATTTGTTTAATCTGGTAACCCAACTTTTTTATATAATATAATAATGATAAAAATGACGAAAAATCAGAAAATTTAATAAAAATGTTGTTAGTTTATACCGTAAAGCAAAATTTTGGGCTCAATTATTGAGCCTTATTAATATACTATTTATAATATTTTCTCTGGTCGTATGAAACAAATAATATGTTACAAATATTAGTAGATTCATTTTTGAATGATAATATAATCATATAGTACTCCTATTCATATTATAATATAATCATCATTCTGTATTATGCCCCCTGCCTTAACACTTTGTATGACCACGTTACGATAAACGAGGTATAATTTTATCGCAAACTATCCAAAAATGTAATATGGAGAATAATATTTATTTTCTAACAATACGTTATAAGTTCAAATATCATAATCTGGTTCCTACGGATGAAATAGAAATAAAATAATTGACTTAATAAATTTTTATTTAAAATATGCTTGAATATGCAAACATTTTTAAATATACATATATGCAAAATAAACTTTTTTTCTATGCATTATCTGGTACACAAATCACCCAAATTTCTTACTACTATCAAACTGTAAAACTGCATATACTTATTACAAATATGTAAATGCATACAAACTCAGACCCTAATCATAATGTTTTATAAAGGTATATTATATTACATATTTTTATATTTGTTTTTTTTTTTAAATTTAATTTTTTAGTAGGTAAAATTCATCACGACGAATATATTATAAAACTGGCCGGTTTTTATCCGAGTTGAAACTTTTACTTTAAAAAAAAATAAAAACACAATAAAGTCATTGTTATCAAAGAAGTTTGGACATATTTATGTAAAATACTCATAAAATGTTAATTTTTAAAGTAACTTTAAGCATAAAAACAACCATATCCGTTTTAATATATTTTCAGGTCTCTACTGACACACACACGTACTTAACGTTTTTTAAGTATTATTGCAGTATTTTTGTCATCGATGCACGAAAATTATATATGGATAATATACAATATGTCATATAATATGGTATCCAAAACCATATATTATTAAACTTTACCACTTCGTTTTGACCATTATCTCAATTTATTTGATATTTATAAGATCTGATTATAAATGTCTTTGAAAACGTTTGATACTTTGATGTATCATAATAAACTATTTAATTATCATATTAATTATAATTTTTTTTTATTGTGAAGGAAAAATTGTATACGTTATTATCTTAAAATTTGTTAATCATTTATAAATTTTCGTCCTATTTATTCTTAAAATTTGCAAGTTTTGAATTTTAAGCATATTTACAGAAAGAATAATATGTATAATAGGTATAGTATATTATTTTAAACAATAACTGAACGGAAATATATCAGGATAAACATTATCACTTTGTACATTAACTTTCTTCGGTCTGCATAATACACGAATATTATGAATTTGATCTTAATTGGTTTTCATACGGAACTGTGTAGCCTTTATAAGTCTCACATAATAATATAATTGTCATGATAAGTAATATGTTACTATGTTTATACTAATGTGCAGTTTTATTGATAAAATAATGTGCAACTAATACGTTTATATGGCTACAACTGTGATGTATACAAATATTATTATGATATTGTGGAAAAGTCGTAACGGAATAAAATGTTTAGAATGCCATTACGATCAATTAAGGCCATGGTTGTGTAGAAGTTTTTGAATCCCCTGAAATATTTAATATTATTTTCCAAGTATTTATATAGTTAAGTAATATAGGTGTATATATATAATATATACGCATAATTTAATTAAATGTAAAGCTTTGATTTGATTTTAATTAGTTTAAACGCTTATTACTGTACCGTAAATTATATCATTATATACCTAACCTCGTTATATGCCGTTATCTAAAAATGAACATATTATTCTTATCCATTCTATTAACAGTTGAAAAAAATTAATTTTGTAATTGATTATCGGTGTAGGCTTTATGTTTTTCTGCTTTTCTATAAGGATTATATTGGTCTGGTCATTAAAAATATAAATCAAATTAATTTTCTACCTCTTTCAATTATTCATAACTTTTAAAAATATATCTTATGTGCACAATTTATTCATCTTAGTTACAATTGTGCCTCAAGAAGATTGATATACATATATATAAATGTATCACATAGTATTTACATATTCTTTGAGTTTATAACACCATGTATTTACATCCGTGGTTGATTTTAATATTATTACTACTACTACAATACGCTTCAATAATGTAATGTACCTATGTAACTATATTATGATATGATTATTGATTCATTTGGTTACCGTTGTTAATGATCTCCGTTTTTATGAACGCGTTTTATCGTCAATGGTTTTTAAAAGCATTTTTGGCATTGTCACATAGTGGTGGACAATAGACTATTATTTTATAATTATAATTATTACTATCATATAAATGACTAGTGCGTAATTTCTATTATAAGTTTGCATTCAGATCACAAAAATACGATATATAATTATAAATTATAATACAGCGCTTCAAGTTTCAAACGTGGAACTTGAAATTATTAAATAATAGAAAACAGGAATATAAAACCCTTCGCATAATATATCTTCATGTACCGTGAGTATTTTAATTATTTTCCATTATTAATTTTCTCATTATTGTTGTCATACACATTTTTATAACTATTATTATTTTACCAAGCAATATGCCGGGAGTATTAAAGAACTAAAATCAAAAAAATACTTTTTGTTTGGTTTAAAAACATATGAAAATAGAGAAAAACAAAAAATAGAGTAATACTTACAATGGTATCTATAATAATTGAATTTAAAAATGTAATAAATTTGATTGATATTAAATGAAAAAATAAATACTTTAATGTAAACTAAAAGACAAATTATGTTTAAAAAATTATCAAAAATATAGTGAATTAAATTAAAAAATATCGATATTTTATATATTCATAGAACGCCATTTTTAGATAATAATATTTTTATTTAACTTTTATGGTTCTATAAAAGTTATCGACATGTTATATTAGTATTAAATACGAAATTATCTGGAACTTAAATATTATTAATAATAATATATCAAAATTACCAATGAATATTTCTAATATTTAATTGCCCAATGGCTCATTATTATAACTCGTTGTGTTTAATATAAATCGGGTAGTTCAATATATATTTTACATACGTATTTATAAAGTTAATCTATAGCCTTTTTTATATATGCAAAGATAGGATACACGATTCAATTATACATTATGTAGTGATTGCTGTGCCGTAACGTTTCCACATTAATTATTGAAACAACGTAGCACGCGTACTGATTAACTCGAGATGTTTATAAGAAGGTATGTGCCATGTAGATAAAAATAGAACACTTGTTTTAAGAAGTAAAAATATAAAAGTTAAAAATGTATAATAATTTATTATCATGCTAAAATGATCTTACTACTATTAAAAAGTTACTATAACTAGGAATGACTATGTACTCACAGCGATGTGTCTTTGCACAACGAGCAATGGTCTTACAAAGTAGGTGATTATAGTCAGTCCAGTACTGTGACTACCTTCTGGTTAACACCTGGTGCTCTATCAATGACGCGCGGTCGCTTGATGGTCTATTCTAATCTTATTGTTATGTAAATCGGTAAAAATATGTTGTTTTCACCTTTCGACTTAGACTTTCCGTATTTTAGGTTATGTACATACAAAATGTGCTGATTATTAATATCTAGCTTATATATTGTTATAAATTATGCTACATGTAAAATTTATTGTCTAAACTATGTTAAAGTTTGTATGGCAACATTTTTGAGATTATTACAATTAGATATAAAATACTTTTAAGGATTGGCTGAAGGTTATCGCGAAACTTCCGAAAACAGACAAATGTAAAATTTACCCAACTTATTTTTAAAATTATTTCAACCGTAATATATTATAGCAAAATCCAGTTCATACGATTGGATACGTTTCATTATACTAATTTCCAATAACAAACGTTGTACAATTGAGTGTGAACATTATCAATTGCCCAATGATGTTAAATTATTTATGTCAATTGTATATCAAAATGAATATATATACATATATGCTATAAAATGTTGTGATAATAAAAACGGAAAAATCTCGTTAATTATTAATTATCTGCATTAATTGACACAGTACGTATAATATTCAAGTTTGACGAGTGCCATGTAGGTATTTATTGAATTTCGTTGATTTTATAATATGAATGTGATATTTGAGCGAATGTGCACATGTTTTACATGTTAAAAAGACAAATTTAGTGTTTAAATTATATATTTTAAGTGAAGCGAGAATCTACTGTATTATCTACTGGGTAAATGACAATCAGTTCTTTTTTTATTTTTGTCAGGGATTAACTATTTTTTTATTAGAAACGGTATATTTTGGACACATACGAATTGCATCCTGTGATTTTTAATTTTTTTAAATTAAAAACAATTATAAAGGCATACAACATAACTGTTAATGTGTACAAATGATATATAATGTTATAAAATTCATAATTATAAAAGATTAAATCAATCAATTTGATAAAAATATATCATAATGTTTTACAATAAAAAATTTAACTTAATAAATAATAATGTTACACCTATTCTTATTAACATTTCCAAGATTTAAATGTATTTACCAATTATTTTAAATATTTCAATTTTGATATTTAATTAATGTGTAAATTATCAATTAAGTTATAGTAAAATTAATTTTATTTTTAAAGTTGACCTGATTTTTGATTTCCATTTTTAAGATCTAATAAATATCTAACTGCATTGGTTTAAATGTATATATATATATATATATATATATAAATATGTGGTTGAGTTAATGACAAATTGGAATTAAATTTACTGTGGAATAATTCCAAAATCGTTAATAGATGTTAGTGCACTGTATGACACTGTAACCCACATTAACTTATTATTTAGTTATGGAAACGGTTGCACAAACAAAACTGTCTATGTAGTTAAATTGATGTTATTGAATACAATAATAAAATAATCGTTAGCTGATGATTATTGATCAACAAGATTATTGCATTCGACAAATTAACTTGTTTGGGAAATACTTACTATATGTCTTAAAAATAATAACTTTCGATATTACAGAAATCGATATAATAGTTATGAATATTACACACACGATTGAAAAATTAATTAATAATCTAAGTGGTAGGCAATTTGAGTAAGTCATTTAGGAATAGTTGAATTGCTTCAAAATACCCAGAATATATTCTAGGGAATAAAAAAGGCGATTTAACTATATCGGGGGAAGGAGGAATTCGAAACTCACCAATATTTTACATAAACATAGATGTATCTGGTCAGTACTTTATATAAATATGGTTTATCAAATTGATCATCTTCATAAAAAAAATTATTAAAATATAAACAATCGATAAACAGTATGATTTGCGTAACTCTAAAAATTATAAGCTTAGAAACTTTAAATCTCAAAAACATTAGACAACTTTCGACCTTGAGAATTATAATTTTAAAAATGAAGATTTATGTAACTTTTAGTTTCATTGTGGTATTATAGCAATTTGTATAAATTCTTTTTATTTTTATAAACTGCAAGTTTAACACTTTATGTTTTTTTGTGAAGTAATCTGTAATTTTTTAAGCGCGTTTTTCAATCTCTATATTATTCATATTTCATAATTATATTATTACAGATGGCATTGACCGGAATAACGGAAAATGACGTTCTGCAGCAGAACACGATCATCCGAACCCGGTCCACGACGTACACGGTGCACAACATGATTGGCACCGGTCGTTTTTCGCGCGTCTACAATGCGTCGGTGGTGGGCACGGGCAACGCGGTGGTAATCAAGGCGTTGAACAACTCGTACTCCAGTAAACGATTCGATCGGAAACTGTACATCAAGGAGTTGGACTTGTTGAACCGACTCAAGTTCAGTCGATTGCGGGTCCGGTTTGTTCAATTGAGAGACGCAGTCCTGCTCAAATCAGGAACGATATGTTTCATCATGGAGAGGCTGAGCACCACACTGCATGCCGTGTTACATAACATCGGTCCGCTGCCAATTTCCATATGTCGACCGATCATCAGACAGATCGCACAAGGTACGTTTAAAACAGTAATAATATTATGTAAAACACGATCTAAGCACACGAGTCTAAGGTTAGATACATTTTAAGCGTACTCGACGTGGTAACCAGAATTTCGTCACATCACTAGGTTAGTTAAAATAATTGATCGAGTATAAAAAATACAAATATGTTATGATAATAATTCACAGTTCTATAAAAACTACAACGATATGGTGAATTGCAAATTAACAGTATTTTTCAAGTATATGATAATATGTAGGTACTAAGTATAGTTCAAAATATGTTATTTTAATGAGAGATAAATGGAGTTATTAGTATTGTTTATCGCATTTTATGTGTCATAATACTGAACGTTATACATCGAATGATTTTTATTTTTTAATCAAGCTTAACAACATTGAAAAAATATATGTTTTATATGATTTATTATTCTTGTTAAAGAGGTGGCGTCTAGATAAATATGGTCTTGTAGTAAGAATAATGAAATATAATGATTTATTAATGATAATAATGAATATAGGTGACCTATTACATAGAAAAATTGTCAAATTTTTAAAATATGTAAATTATTGACCAACATTTATTGATCGTAATTTTATTTTAATTGGCATACTCGTTGTTTAAAAATAACGTTGGGGCCATAGATAAGAAATTAGATAGATCGGACTTAATTATTCAAATTATCTGAAAAAAAAACTAGTTTATTAAATTAAGCAAGTAGTTAGAAAATTAATTAATTAATTTTAAAGATGTTATTAAAATAATTTTAACAAGTTGATTTAATGATACTTAAAATATATATTCTGTAATAATACGAAGTGTATAATAAACATTGTGTAGAGTAATATTAATTTAATACCATGTATAATATATATTCATTATGTCAACCGATCTTTATTTTGCTTACGTCCAATTTCCTTTTATAAATGTATATTTGTTTATAATTTATTATTAGTGTATAGCGCTCGCTCATTCACTCTTATAAGTAAAATTAAATAAAATGTTTTTTTTTTAAATTTTATCTTTACAACTAACCTATAGATGGTATTTATTTTGGAATTTTTTACCTAAGAATTTTGATTATGAATATTTTTACCAGTTACCAACTCGGCGTTATTTCTCTAGTTTATGTTTAATAACTAATTTTACAATAATATAACAGAAGTAATTGTAGTATTTTTGTGTTTCTGTAGTAATGTAACCCGATAAAACCGTATATCGATTTTCCCAGTTCCGAACAGCTTTAAACATTGTTAGTGTAAAATAAATCTCAACTAGATCCAAACCGTATGTTTAAGCATCTGTTGTACCTAACCTATATATATATACTAATCGCACGCCTATTTCATTGTAAAATGTTAGACTTTACACTGTTAAAATATACCAGCAGATACTCTCACTTTACTACATAGTACGTCATTATGTACTTTAGCCGGGGATAATGTCATGACAAAAACTAACCCAGATAATGTTCAGATTGACCCATTCTTATATATTCTTTTGGACTGATAACGTTTAAAATTAGGTAAGATCAATCTCATCCGAGAAATGCTGACTTTACACAAAATCGAAGATTGCCCGTATGACAATAAATTTTACGAATACAATATAATATGATATATACCAACCAGTGACTGTTTACACAGATATTGGCTGAAGTAAAAAAAAAATAAAAACCAATTAATTAGTTTATTATGTTTCAATATCTTCTTTAAAGTATTTTAATCAGAACTAAATCCAATTATTCTTCCAAAAGAATAAACACTATATTTTGACTAGGTATACCATTAATTACGTTGTTATTCAATAAGTTCGCTATTATTCTGGAGTCTACATATTCAACGATTACTATAACCTTAATAAATACGTATAGAATACACCTAAAAGATTTGGCCATTTAACTTGGGATGTGTAACAATGTGAACATAAATTTAATAATATGTTTTTAATTGTATTATTATTAATTGTAAATTCTATTTTTATTTTATATATATAATACTCTCATCTCATGCATAAAGCTTAAATGTTTGTACAATACTAATATTACAATATAAGTGTACTACCTTTAACTAAAAAATAATAATTACAAAAAGGACTTTAATTATTGTTTAACATTAACTTTATATTTTATTTAAACATAAATAATAATCGATGATAAACCCAGAAATTTCAAAACTGGTTTTAATTTAATTTTACCGTTAAAATCTATACAAACTTCGATCAGACTTTGTATTATTTTGATTTATACAATATGTTCGGTTCGTCTTTCATGTGCGCGTTAACAAGGCTTGGCGGGCTTAAAGTGTTTGGGAATCGTGCATGCCGACCTCAAGCCCGACAACATAATGTTCTGCTCCGGAACTGGTGACAATTTTCTTGTGAAGATCATCGATTTCGGCTGGGCGTTCGACATGAAGAACGCGTACACCATGTATCACAAACAGATCCAAGCGATTCCGTACCGCGCGCCCGAAGTGTGCTTCCAAGGCAATCTGGGCCACGGTCTGGACATGTGGGCGCTGGGATGTATCATGCCGGAAATTGTTACTGGCGTAAGGCTGTTTGACGTGTCCGAGGAGGAGCTATTGATCAAAATGATTATACGCACGCGGCCCGTGCCCAAGTTCATGATATCGGAATTACAAATAGATATCCAGGAAACCGAACTAACCGTTGGTTGGATTCAGTTTCAGGTGAAAATTATTAATATTATTTATTACCTGTTTAAAAAAAAATTGTAATCTCATTCTCTATCCAAGAGGTTATTATATTTTTTTTCAATAAAATATAGTTTTCGGGCCACTGCTTTTTCTTATCTTAACAATTGCCGAGTACCAAGACAGATCGGACTCATATATTTTATCTAAAATATTAAATTTAAATTTACCATAAATGTACGTTTTTCAAAAAATATGTATTCAATACAATAGTTAATATTATATATATTAATTTTTTTTTTGTTTATTTCATACAAAATGTTGTTTAACACCAAACATTTGTATTTTTGGACTTATTTTTTTATCCCATCGTCACAATCAAACGAATATGCTTTTTAGCAGGCCAATCGAAACAAGTTTACGATTATTCAATTCAACTTTCGAGTATTGTTGTTTATATTATACGATTCTTACTATTTATTAATTGAACGACAATAATAAATATTATGAAGTGCATATTGCGTGTGTTTATTTTAGGTATATAATTACCTAACATAGTATCATTTAATTGTATCTATTACATTCATTTAACAAACCATGGACTATTTCACACAATTAATTACAATTATTTCATATATGTAGCTACGTATCCGGAGTATCTGATAACGCAATGTAAATTAAAAGTATGTAATTTTAATAATATACCATAAGTAATAATATACTTTATAAACTTATTTTTATAAAAATCAAATTAAATTTTTGATACGTTTTCTGAACGATATTCAATACTCTTTCCATAAAATATAAAATATTTTTTTTTCCATTTCATAAATTTTCCTCGTCCCATACCTGTCCTGTATAATAGTATATTATTGTCACTGATTTTTGCTTTCGGATTTGATTTGATTTTTTTTCGGCAAAGTGAGTCGTCCAATATGTACAGCAAACAATCGTTTATATGCGCTCTTATTAAAAACGGTATACAGCTTATTTTAATAAAGAGTAATTGTTTGATTATATATGTATATATTATTATATTGTTTGTGGTCTATTATTGTAAAAGTTTTATGAGATGGAAACGATTTGCGACTGCATGCATTGTTATTGGCAAAAATACGAATTCTTTTGCAAGTAAAAAAAAAAATAAAAACAATTTGTACGTTAAAAATCATTTTACATTTGGGCTATTGCGGAAGAATACATATGACAGCATATTGTATTTGAGATATTATTTTTTTGAGAATAATGGAATACGGTTTTTTAAACGTTCCGTACAATAATATTTATTTTTTATGCATTCCGGCGGGTAAATGCATGAAACTTGATGATTCTACTAAATTAAAAACACAATATTATCATCGTAATGTTCGATTTTTGATGGTAAAGATGATTCATAGTTTGAATAAATATGATATGATGTGAAATTGAAATGTCTACAAAAAAAAAAAATAACTAATTATCGAATAGCAATATTGTTCTATGAATCAATATTGTATAGACATATAGTACGATTTTGTTATTATATTTATAAGATGTGTTATTATGTTATCACTTAACATAATAAATTAACTTATTATCATAAAAATGTAATTACAAAATGCATTTTGAATAGACAATAATAAAATACGGATATATTTATTTTTTTTACATTTTTTGGTTTTTTAATTATTGTATACGGTAATAATATTTAATATGAAACTATTTTTTAAGTAGTTTTCAGGTTATTTAAAATGATTTAAAGTAAACACTAAAAAAGTCACTTATCACTAAGGTCAACACTGTTCAATAAGTCATTGTCGGTCATGGCTTGTACCTATATACATTATTACTTTTTATCATTGTTATTGTTATTTCATGTAAATAGTTTTTGTTTTTTTATTTTTCATAAAATATCGTACCATAATTTTGTTCGTAGCATTTATCAGAAATATGTTGCTAATGATTTACATACACATATTATTTTATATGCTTCAAATAAAAAAAAAAACAAGAAATGTACAATACTATAACAAACATATAAAACACTCCTCACCGCTGCAGTTGACGTACAAATTTGATTTCCAGTTACTAATTCATAGTAATATTACTATAAGTGTCGTTTAGTAATAATTGTCTACATATTATTAAGTGTTAAGTGTGTCTCGATTTTTCAAATCCGTAAATGCGTATAATGATTTATACATATAATGTCTGTGATAGTAACCCAAAATAATAAATACTTTTTAAAAGATACATTATAAATAATCTTTTTTCTGTTTACAGAATTTTTACGCTGACATGATTGGGCAACGCGACCAGCAATGGCGTGAGGATATCTCATGGTTCGTGGACTTGGTGTACAAAATGCTAATGGTCATGCCAGAAATGCGTATAACAGCGGTCGAAGCACTCGCACATCCGTTTCTGACGATCGTGCATTTTATAAAATACCCCAGCACAGTAATGACCAAGAGAAATACTGAGTTAATGGCAACGTGTGTGTTAGACATCTGAATCGACATCAACTCCAATGTCTTTTTGATCCCGTCCTCCTCCAAATTTCTGACCTAATATCGCGTAAAACCGACCACTGATATGCGCCATAAGAGGAAATTGTTTTTTTTCAGTTTTTTTTTTTTTTTTATGGTAATAATATATTTATTTTATCAGATTAAGATACCGTCTTAAAGTTAAGACATTCAATGTGATAATAATAAATAATAATAATAATAACTGTATTACAATATACTATTCATACTTTAGTTACTATAGTTATATGTACATATAATATCATATATTTTATAGTTCGGGAAATCATAATTTATAAATTAGGTATAACTAATTTTTGTCGCGACTGTTTACACAGTATAGATGAAACGTCTAATATTTTGATGTTTTATGCCCTGACACCATCTATTATAGCGATCTCCCGGGAGAGGGTAACGGTTTGAATATTAATCTCCATGGGGACTCAAAAGAGCCAGTATAATAATATAATGCGGCATCCGTTCAGTTTCATATCGTATCCACTTGGCGCAGTGAGTTTCCCGCAAAAAATTCTATCGATTTTATCACGTTTTTGATATCATCTAATATCTTACCGTAGTTGTTATTTTGTAAAAATTTAGTAATCTGTACTATCGTTAAATATTTTCAATAAAAAACAAATTCTTAAATTTATAACAAACAATATTTAAACCTCTAGAATGCGGGTTTGAAAGAAAAAGGAACAGTACATAAGACGGATGAGAATCTAAAAAAAATGTGGAAAAGTAGGTAACCAGTTTGCTGTACACAGCAGATTTTAAAAGTACCTCATCATTGATTAAAACACTATAATGTATGCGTTAAATTTTAATTTAATAATAAATCATTGTTTATGTATCAAAAACAAATTAGAGCGAAGACGATCTACAGATAGATTAGATAGACAGACAGATAGTATATATTCATAAACATATTTTTAATATATTTATATTACTATTAAAATATTTTATTTTACTGTTAGTAATACGATAAGTTGAATTAATTTTTGTCAAAAACATAGTACTTAAAAATATCGTTGCGTATATAAAATAATATAATGTGTATTTTACATCATAGTTATGTATTTATATGCGTGGTTTTTAAATGATTATGGATCTATAACATAGAATTTCGAAAAAATATGCATTTCTTTAGTAACTGACAGTTTGTTTTTTATCTTAATTTTAAAATGTTTAAATATTCTGGAATCACTTGTATCAATAGAAAAATAAACTTATACTATAACTTAACTATAATTTTTAATGGATTTTAGTAAAGATTTTTTCTGAAAATTATCAATTTTGGTTCGTTAGATCATTATACAGTGCTCTTAAGTTTAGTAAATTCATTAATAGTATTAATTGAAATGATTGGAATAACTTACTTAAACTAAATAGTTTATTTTTTTAACTATCTATTAATGCAATGACATATATTTTTATATATTTGACTAATAATTTGATTGCACACTCACTATTATTGTGTACAAATTATAAACATAATTCATCGATAACTTTAGGTTTTTTTCTTTTTTATTACTTATTTTACAATATTTTAATTTTGAATTCTTAATTTGGTGGCTATAATAATATAATAAAGGCAATTAATAATTATAATAATATTTTCAATATGTAGTTAATTCGGATTAAAGATATATCTTATATACTTATTCAATTCAGACACCTATTTATATATTGATACTAACTATTTATGTAAATGTTTTGCAAATAGTTTATTTTAAGTTATTATTCATAAAATATATAACAATAATTGAATAATATTAGTCACTTACTAACACTATTTTATGCGGTTATGTAGTATTAACATTAAATTTCATAACAATAATATAATATGATGTATATAATATGTATTGCGTATTATTATAATTAAATATTTACAATATAATGTATTCAATTAACTAAAATAGACCTAATATAATATTATTAATAATAAAATACATTTTAATAGCAATATCCAAAAAAAATGTTGTCATCATTAATTAATAAATATACTAAGTGATAGAAGCTGATGTCTGATGAACTATCTCCACTTATAATCGCTATTCGTAATCATATATAATTATATATCATCTTATTCAAATTAAATACATTTATACAATGATCTACTTGACCCACTGTACAGTCCAGTAGAGTGATAGTATCAACTATATCCAATTTGATTTGCTACTATATATAATAATCATCCAAAGTTAAATATAAAATAATATTTTCCACTATGATTCGCTTACACATACACACACACACACGCGCGCGCGCGCTAATGTAAAATTAATTCCCTTATAAAAATTAAAATTTTAAACAATATCAGGATTGTTAAAATCGGTTAAGGTTTGTATCACTGAAAGCCCCGCATATTTACAGATTTTCATCACCAACGTGCATGTTATGTGATACGGTAACACAGTGGTATATGTTTTAAATTCTGCCGCAGAAGCTGCCTTCTACAGGGCGATCCCTCGGGGTCGTAACCGGCTAAACCTACTTAAAAATGTGCCAAATAACGCACCCTTGTCCGGTGTATAGTTGGTAAGCAAAATCGTTCTATAGGGCCAAAAAATACGTGTACATTATTTTAATAAATTATATTTGGACGGTGGTTTATTACAGTGTTGGTCATTATTTTAGGGTTCCACTGATCTTACCAAAAATCAATCTGAGGTCAAACTTTACTGCTGCAGCTGCGCGCCGCATCTCAGAGAAAGTAACTATTTATATACATATTATACGCCTTTACCCCGAGGTACGTGTGAGCGCACGCGTATATATATATATATATATATATATAATAATATGATATAATGTGCACGGTGTAATGGTATATGGATCGGTCGTAGACGGATGATAATCTACTAAGCCCGTGCGTGAGCGCGAGTGTGGCAACAAAAGAGTCCGGCCGGGATACTTTGAACAAACAGTCCCGGAGGGGGGAGAGTGTCGGCGTGTAAATTAGCGCCATTGCCGAGAAAAACTTAGAATTACGGCATGCCGGTTATACAGAGACGGAAACCATCCGAGCACTCGACCGACCTACAGCCCGCAGCGTTCGTTTTTAGACTCTCAAAAGAATAATATCGTATTATTGTTATCATGTCGTTGTCGTTTTCGTTGTCGTATTGTCGACGCACTTAATTGTTTGTGTAGTAAACTGTTGCGGGCGAATATACACGTTTGTCGCCGTAATTATTTGAAAACAATACATTAAAATAAAAAAATGTTTACAGTGTGATTCTTTTCAAAGGTAAACATTAGCTTTCCGAAAATTACATTAATGGTGTTTGAATTTTTTTTTATTAATTATTGTAATTATTTTTACTTATTCGAATGCTATTCACATTAAATTTTCATTATGGTACACCATTTTTTTTTTTTTTTTATTCAAGATACATTTTTGTCGATCTTAACGATTTTAACATTGTCTTGTTGATTTTGAATAACATTTTTAAATTCTTCTGAATAATCTATACACACTTTGCAGATTCTAGTCAAGTATCCTGTGTATAACAATCGGTCGTGAAGGTAAATTGGGTCACATTTTTTTTTAGTATTACCTCAAAACATGCAGGATGGTTTGTTATCTGTCTATTTATAATAAACCATGCACAATGCACATGTATTTACTTAATCCTTCGATACATTAATAAATACGAAAAAAACAATTTAATTATTAAATGTATTCTATACAGAGCTTTTTTTTAAAAAAAAAAATTGTTTTCACTATTTTTAACATTTAAACGCTAAATAGCTTTGACAGTAAGCGATAAAATACCGAAAAATACACAAAATCGTTCAGTGATTTTGTAAACACTATAACGCATGTGTAAATGTGTTAATATAATCGGAGTAAATGAGTTGATTCCCGAGACCTTCTCTATGTACGAGTTAATTTCCGAGTCATTAAGAGGTATGCATGAATTGATTCCCTATTGTTGTATTAAAAAACTTATATAAAATGTAGGAGCAATAGGACTAGAAAATCAAAGAAAGACCAAGAAAAAACAATTTTTTTAAGATAAGTTATGTCGAGATACACTGGTAATCTCATTACCAGATACTAATTTTTAAAAACAATATGTTATACATTTTTACCAAATTACTAAATTTTTTTAATAAATAATAAATATAATATAATACAATAAATAATTAATAAATAGAAATATGAAAATACTAAAAAGAACGAAATTTTTGAGAAACTTTTCAGACAACCTCTTCGTGGTATTTCATAGGTTACGCTAATAGGCTGAATAATTGAATAAATATTTAAAAAAAAATATATAATGACCCGGGAATCAACTCAACGGTATTGGTGGAGGTAAACAGGTACCCAGGAATCAACTCGTATGCAGCCAATATAATTCCATAGTATATTATTAGTGGTAATTTACTGAAGCCAAATTGTATTCGACAAGAGTAATTTTAATTTACGCTCGAATACGTATAAGCAGTATTGCCGGAGTATCAATAAAATAAAAATTTAATTTTTCAAGTATATCGTATTCTTATAACTAAAATGCCAATAGGTACCATAAATTCAATACGCCTTCCTGTAACTTTGCATCGTTGTAACTTGTATATTGATTGAATTTCAATAAACTGTAGAAATAAGTAATGAAAAATAGTAATTTCCGAATGTAACATTTTTATATAATTTAATATAACGCAAATATATTATAAAACATAAATTTCGAGGGGAAAAAATTAAATTTTTTATTAAAAAGTTAAATATTAGAATAACTATAATATATATTTATTTTTTTATTAATATTTTAGTTTTGTTTCGTTTAATTTAGTTGGGTACAGTTACTACAGTTTATATAATGCGTTTTGTGTTTTAAAAACAATATTATGAACTCAGTAAATTTGAAGAAAAAAAAACTTCTACGAATTTTTATTTAATCTATTCTAAGTTCTATATCTTGATAATCTTACATTCGAGTTTTATTTCTTAAATTATTAAGTGATTTTTTTAATGTTGAATCGTTGTTGAAATATTTCTTTAACGTTGCTCGTTAAGAAAACAAATAACCATAATACTCGTATCGTCAAGTTTTATAATTAATAATTAACAAAATTAACAATATTTTATACTACACTATGTGTTCTGTTGTAATCGTTGTTGTTATAGCAGTAGAATGTAAAGTTGAGATGAGGCCAACAATTATTTTAGAAATAAAAACAACATCCGATCAAATTTATATTGTAAATTAAATATAATTCCTTTTAAAAAAAAAAAGATAATGATTATAAATAGTACTTATTATCAATTTGAATTACATAAACATCATTCTCGGAAAAGCGGTCTCAATAAATTTCAATAACGAAATACATTAATTTATGTGGTAAGCGAACAGGCTAAGTTAAGTGAATTTACATTTTACAAATTTGTTCAAATTAGAAAAAAAATGTTTTAAAACAGATGAAAATAAGATTGTCAATTTCTAAAAAAAATAATTTGGCTCAGGATTTAGGAATCTTGACATTATATATACATGTACACCATTGAACAAAACAATGAATTGTAATTTAAGTTTGAAAATTAAGAATGATGTAATACTAATTAAATAAAAATAATATAATTGAATGTATAAAAAAAACCAGTTGTAAAATATATCTTTATTAGACATTTTTTAAAGGGTGTATATTTAGTAAACTCAGAATCCAGCAAACTATTTTTATTTTAAATTAAAGAATACTATCTTTCATTAATTTATATTATTAAATTATAACTACCGAGTTTTCGCATGGCTGAGCGAAGCAAGATGATAATGAATGCCACTCGATGTCCATATTATTCTCTCCTACACTTTTAAATGTCACATTTTATCACTTTTATATAGTTGTATTTTTTTGTTTTGTTTTAACAGTACAGATACTTTTACTTTTGAAAATTTATCATTTTTCGATGTACGTATATATTATAAATCACATTTCATCAATCTATCCTACCGCGATAATGTACAACCTTCAAACTTTTGAGAATATGGTTATATATAAGAGCCATATTGATATAAGTAAATACCTGCTATATCTATAAGAGCATTGTTGAGTCTCGAAGCCGAGAATTCTACCGCTCCGGACAGACACAAAATCGATGGGAAACACTGAACTCGCGGTCGGACATATTACAATAAAAGACCTACGCAAACGTGATAATATCTACATGGCAATTCACCGTTTAACGTGTTCTAAAAATAACAATTAATATAAAACTCCTGCGAGAAAAATTGTCTAATTTCACTCCTAACAACATCGTTACGATTTCATAAATCAGGAGTACTTGAACATGTTCAACTAATGTGCTAAATACATTTTAGACTCTACGTTTATACTGTGGCAGATCCATAGTTGTTATTAACATTTAACCCAGCATTTTCTGTAAAATGCTGAAGTTCAAAACGAATATTACAACTAAATAATATTAAAATTATGTGTATATTAAAATATTATGAAAATCGAGTTATAACTGACAATTGAAAAATATCTCTGTGGCACCGATGTATGACATAACGCGGCGTCCTGCATACACAATTTTTGCTGATTTTATTTTTGTATATATTTATTTTTACAGGTTGGTAGACATTTGATTTACTCGAATGGTGTGAACAAATAGTATTGTGATCGACTTTTAATGTTTAAATAAATATCGACCTATCCTTACCAGTAATATTATAAAAATACTTTTTTTTTTATGTAACATTAATATAATTATATACCTACGTATAATGATATGCGTACATAAATATACCTGTAGCAAGTTTTAAATGATTTTGATTGCTAATTTAATGATTTTATATAATATAACTAATTTTAAAAATATTAACATGCAGTTGAAATTATAATGAAAACAACGAGACATTTTATTTTAAATTTCTTTAATATATTTTAATTTACTATAGTCTATAATCTACAGAAAGAGACAAGAATAATAATTAATAATAGGAAATATTAAAAATATTTTTAAAATAAATTGTATTGTGTAGTTTCCGCTGAAACACTATTTAAAAAAAAAAATGTATAATTTATCAATTCTGCCGGCTACTTATTTCACAAACTAATGTTAATAATATCTAAATATCGCTTCCGCCGAAGTTTAAATTTATAAAAATGTGCATAATTATTATTATCTATTTATCGAGTTAATAATTTATTTATTTATATATATATATATATAATAAAGTACGCATGGGAAAAAAGTTTTTGACATAAATTGTACAAAAACAAAAACCTAACCATAAACGGTGTACAACACACATACCGAGTGGCCATATTTTGTTAAAATAATTTATACTTACATCAAAACTCGTTGAATTATTATTTCATTATTTCAAATACGCATTTGTATTGTATTAGTTCTAACATTTTATAAATAACTAAAAATCCTCATGATAACGTTGACGGTTATTTTAATGGTTTTTATCAAACAATGAAGTAAAAATTAGTTTAATTTATTAACATATTAAATACCGGGTATTTATCGAAAACGTACATTCAACTAGTTACTACTGTTAAATTGAAAACATCAACCAAATTCATATGAGAGAAAACTTGAACAAACATATCCATAGTGAACGTTATAAAAAACTATGAAAAATACATCCATCTTCATAATTAAAACATAAAAGTTAACTTCTATACTTAACTGTATTATGTTAAAAAATGTACGTTTTTTGAGTGTATCACAAGAGACCTTTTAACACTCAAGTGTTTTTCAGTTGAAGTGTCCAATTCTGTATTTATATTCTCTCTTTTATTCTAAAATGTATTTATTTGTTTTTAAATGTTTAAATAATAATAAAAAGTAGGTAAGTTGATACAGTAGGTGTCAAATGAATCACTATAATGGATGTGTTAAATTTGAACTCAGTGATACATCGTCGTTTATATGAAAAACTATTCTGAGCGGAGATTGTTTGTCAGCCTATATCACTTAGTATAATATTTCATATGTTTTTTGTTTTTGCAATTTATTTTATTATTAGAACAATAGTAGGTTGATATAATTTTTGCTGAAAACATTGGATTTATTATGTTTTATATTTAAAGTTATATTAATATATATTTATAACAAATTAAACTTATATTATCGTTATTAATTTTTAAGTCAATATAATTTTGCATTTTTGCCATAAAACATTTTAAAAGATTCATGGTATAAATACGACAAATGGGAAATAGCTCAAAATTAATCTACATATTTTAAAATATTATTGCTTATAGTAAAATTCATAATACATATACAATTTTTAATTGATGAAAAAATTATAAAATGTAAAACGTAATTCCTAATCAGGATATCCGATATCATTGAAGCTTCATATATAAATTTTGTATTGTAAAATTGTAATAAAATTAAAATGATTGAGCTATACGTTAATATTTTATAACGAAAACGATAAAAAGTTTTGTATTGTACGCCGTTAAATAAATAATTTTGAAGTTTTTATATACATCTTATATAATAAATGTTACAATAAAGTTGTAAAATTTGTATGTAGGGGGATGCGGGGCCTTATCTATGATTATAATTTTAGCCCCCCCCCCTCACTTCTTATAAAGCAAATTTATGCCTATATCGTTTTCTTTAATTATTTATTTGTTTTTTTTTTCTGATTATTTTGATAAATACATGATTTTTTATCACAAATTAGATTTAATTTTCTATCAGAAAAGACCTTCAAAATTAAAGATAAAAGCATTTTTTTACTAGTTATTGTGTATACAGACAAAAAAATGTAAACACATTTACATCATTGTAAAATAAATACATTCATCATCACTCCGCTTAAAATCTAAAAGTATTCTAATTCAGATTAAAAATAAAACATTTCATTTTTAAATCAAAATTAAATTTTAATTTTAATAACGATAGTTTTTAAGGGTGAAAAATATATAGCTGATATTATATATAGTTAGATTTGTATTTTTCATAAATTGTCTCAAAAAACATTTCGATAAAGGCTAATACTTTTATACTTAACAAAAAAATGATTGTCCACTGGTCATATAATCGTAATATTTGTATGAATATATAATATACCTACATTGTTGAGAATGATAATCATGACCCAAATACTACGAAACCTTTACAGAGCTGATATATTCATATATTATAATATATTTTAGTATTGTTGTGCGTTTTTTATAAGTATTCGATTTGTTTGTCATTCGTATACCTATGTTATAAATATAATATACATAATAATATCTTGCTCGAAACTCGTAATATATTGTATTTTTTCCGTAAGATGACAAATGGAAAAAAAATGCTCGCCTTGGCCCGATGAAAATGATATCAATTTTTATTCAGATAAAATATTCGATAGACTTCGACCGACGTATATGACGTTTGTTATACGTTTTGAGGTATATACGCGTAAGTAATGTTGTCAAATCTAATTATCCGCAAAGCGCCTACATTGAAAAAAAATACAAATAAAATACCACGCCTGAGGCGATGAAACATCTAGTTTTTTCATTTGCATATTTGAGAGTTTTGATCGTTTTTTTTTTTTTTTTTGTGAATACGGTGCCAAAATAATCAGATTATGTTAAACTATGTATTTATTTATCTCCATTAAGTGTTGCCCGTTTTCTTTCAAAATTTACATTAATAACGTAAACTTACGACATGTTATTATGTATTTAAAAATAGATCAGAGTAAAATCAAAACGTCGTTTTAAAGCAAAATAAACAGCAGTTGACGAGTTTATACATTCAATTATATAATCGATATTTTATCAAGTCGAGTCGTCATCGCTTAGTATACGATGGGATATAATTTTAAATAGTATATCGGTGTTAAATTTTATAATGTTCGCTAATATATTGGCATATACATTTTTGATAACTTTAGTGCCTCTGCTCGATTTATAATTGAAACAACTAATTAAATATACATAATATATATTTATAAATACGTTTATCTGTATTCATTATTACTATATCGTTAAAGACGTATGTTGATAATGAGTAAAAAATAAATAAATAAAATAAAATAATACACACACATACTATGTATTTATTCACATGCATTACCTACAATATGCAATTTAAATTTTGTATGTTTTAGTATTACAAAATCACAAAAAAGATATTCTTGTAAGATAATTGTCTGGTTATTTTCAGCTTTTCAATAATATTCTCATTACTAATACTTTTTGTCAACGATTTTACAATATTGAAGATAGGCACAAAACATCGAAATGATTTTGAATCATTGAAATACTCAGCCGTGTTATGATTACATATCATTGCTGAAAAAATTCGTTCACAAGTGACTGAATTTATTGGAAGTTTTTTTATCACACGTATCTCACACTACATCTTTTATATATTTGGACAAATAGCTTAAGATTTTTTTATATCTCCTAATTTATAATATATTTTAAAATGTTATGTAATACAACTAAAAATACTATTATTTAATACTGAAATTAAATTTGAGATTATATTTATATATTATACAAATCTGAAAAGTAATTTAAGAAAAAATATTATTTTTATAAAAGTAAATTTATTAACCTAAAACGATAAAGAGGGGCTAATATAATATTATCTAACCCTATTTTTGTCTCTAATATTATAATCAATCGATTAATTTTATGTACATATATATATTAGAATGTGTTATTTAATATTTTGATGTAAGTTTGTTATAAAAATATTTAACTAACTATATTTCAGTTAATATTAAATTAAGTTCTGTACATTATTTTACCAATGCGTTAAAACAAACTTTGAAGGGCATAAACATTTCATAAAAAAAAGGTAGTAAAATATCACAGGTATATCCTTTATACTTTATCGGTTATCACAAGTTATAATTGCATGTATATAAAAGCGTAATATTTCTATTCAAAATTACTATGCAAGTTCAAATTTCCATGCATCGATAAACTAAAAATTGTAATTCCAACAGCGAAGAACGCTATATGTATATATAGAATATGCTCCAAGCTGTTTTTACGACTACAGCACTATAAACTTCTATAAATATTACATTTAAACGTGGCCGGAGGGAAGTTTTGTGTAATAATTTCTGCTGAGTGTGTAAACGGTTTGTTATCATAATTATAATATTGTATATATAAAAAAAAAAAAATAGTCTTAATATTCGTGGTCTATCGCGTTGTGATAGGAACCGCACTTTATATAGCTATAGATAATCTGTAGCTATACAGAGCGATTGTTTTAAAAATACTAACACTCAATATCTCAAAGAGTATGAAAAAATAATTTTTCACATTATTTTAGTCATTATAAAATACCATTTTCTTTAAAAGAATTATATTTTTTACAATTATCTTATAATATCTCATCATTTTTTGAGACATGAGCGCATTAGTAGTAGATTGAAGTTTTAAGGGATATGTACATCTATATGGTATAATGGTATACTATACCATTCAGCTATACTTACTATAACTTGCTATATTACCGAAACAAAAATAATACTTGTAAGTAACTATAGGTAGGTAATACTATTATACTACTACAATTAGTTTAAATTCAGTTTTATACACAGAAAAATCGTTCGTTTTGAAACATGAAATTATATAAATGTTATGTTGTCATATAAAAAGGTAAAAACTTTAAAAAAAAAATGACATCGATAAAACATTTTTTTTCAAAAATGTTGCCTTCAAATTTTGTAAATTTATTTGACCTATAGATTTACATGACAATTTAACATTTTCTTATGTTTTCGAATAAACATTTGGATTTCAGATAGCATCATATCGCGGTGAATCGCGTTATTTCTTTCAAACCGGTAGATAGCGGTAGTGGACCAAGGGCCGATTTTTCAACAGTGTTATATTACATTGATGTTAGACTTACCAGCACAACCTCATATTTGTAAGTCGGGCTATTAACTTAATTGTGCTTAAAATTACTTTTTTATATATCAATGGCACTCTAAACATTATAGTCCAATTGCGTACAAAACATTTTACAATACCTAAGGAAAACTTATTAATTAGTTATAATTATATATTAATTAATACATTAATCAATTTTTTTGCAATTATTAATACATAATAAAATATACATTATTTTAACAAATTCCTTTTGATCATCAATTGTTCAAAATTAAAGTTATACCAATTACATACAAGTATTTTTTTCGATTTATTTCATGTATATAAAACAATAATCTACTAGATGTTTATCGCATACATTCAAAATAAAATAAACAATAAACTGTATATTGTCTTAGGTGGAATCAATATAAATAAAATATGGAAGTTTGATAAAATTTGAAGAACACAAATGTGCACACGACATAATATATTATAAATTCAATCGGAGACTGACTTTTTTTCCATAGCACATATTATATTAAATTGAATCTGCGTATTCTACTCATAAAATACTCTATGAAAAATTGTTTTTTTTTTTGCAACTTTTTAATAATCCTTAAACAATTTACCGATTATTTATTTTATGGTACTATTTATAAATATCCAATCTTTTATTAGCTATCTATTATAATATTTTTTATTACATATTTTTTATAAATAGTTTGAAATAAGAAAAAAAATACGAGGACAATACAAATGGTATGATTATTATTAAAATAATATATAACTAAACAATCTATAGTTATAATAATGATGAAGTACAATATTTACAAATTTATAATAATAATGATACATTGTTGATTGTTTGAGTGAAGCGAAGAGGAAATTCATCAATTCAAAATACATCATGATAATGATAAATATCTTTATATATTATAAATAGTTTTAATAAAAACTAGATATAAATTCTACATTAAAGATTTTTGTACATAACATAGTAACGATTAGCCTAAAGAATAAATTAGAATAAATTCCAATTTAAAATGTATTTTGTATTAACATTTTCATTTAAAAACCACAACGGTTTAATACAAATTAAAACGCTTATTTTTAATATTATTGTATTATCGTGTCTTTTTAACTTTACTTCAATGATCTATTTCTATTGTATCAATATTAAATCAACGTATATTTCTATTACAATAGATTGTATATGCAATTTAAATTTTTTTAATTGGTATTATTAAGATTCGGAAATTGTATTGATATACAAAGTTAAATGCTAAGCGTGTATAAATACATTAATACAATAATAACCATTAAATTAGTAATTTGAGTCTTATTTTATTCGAAATCGTTGTATTATTAGTAACTAGGTATACTTTTTTGTTTCTCAAAGCCAAGTTCTGCTTTTTTTCGGCGATGCTAAGATTTTGAAATCCATATCATATTAAGACAACTGTTTTATACTTAAAATATTTTGGATAAACCTAATACTTGGTGTAATAATATTGGTTTATTTCTTAAATCGACAAATCCAAGATAATATTATTCCACTGAATGCGCGTGGGTTATTTTGAGATTTAATTATAAACTAAATGGCTTACCTCTTTGAACGTTTATACCAAATAAAAGATTTATCTAAACGTTCCTTTGTGTTTTCGATCCATGTTGATTATGTTTTTTTTAGAAAGCACTATATATAGTAGTTTTTTGTTATAATAGAGTATTAAACAACACACAATAAATGCTCAAATTATCTCTTCTTGCTTTAGTCCATACGGTATTAAAGTATGTAATAAAAGTATAGTCATTATACATGGTACTGTGTCTGTCATATTTCCGATTGATCTGGTCCAAAACAGATTTTTAAGATTTGTCAGATATATACTAATAATAAATGGTTCATGGTTGTAGGGCATATATTAAATTCTCAAACAAGAATTACTAGACAAGAGATATGTACAAACTTTAACAAATGCCTTATTCTGAGTTTACTAGGGGATTACTAATTGCACCATGTTCAAACGGTCTTAGGATAAGTTCTATTTATCAGTCTAAATAACTATTCAAAATTTGACCTACTAATGCGTATGATGCTAGTAGCTAATAAATCACGAATCATGTTAATACTTACCTATATGTAGCTTAATGTTAAGTTTAGTATTAAACTATTAAATTACCTAGCCATACATGAGATACTGTTATTATCAATAAATGTTACTAATATTTTATACGTAATATTATGGTAAAAAGCGTTAAATAAATTATCAAAACGAATAAACAATAAATAGTTTATATTTTATATTTTCGATACATTTTGAAAGTTATTTTGATCTAAAATCGTTTCTATAATAATTTAATCCTTTAAAAACGTCCCAAAAACTTGAGCTATTTATAAATAATATATTATTATTTATTTATAATTATTGTAAACTAAGCTCTGTTGAGTATCGATTTCTGAATGTGGTAATTTATCATTGCTTTTAAATATCTTTTAAAATGTATTTTATTTCTCAAGAAAAGTATATTTTTTACGCTCTGTTAAAATATGATAACGATATTTATTCAAATAGTTGTCATCGGCCGTGAAGTTAAGAGGCCAGAACCTTCGAGTTTTGTAAATTTTAATGTAAATAACAAAATGTATAAAAAATAATATTTTAGCAAGAAATTATATAACTTTTTAGACCGTTATAAATCCACCACTATTTATGTGCGAAACTTGCGTATTCTTTAAATATTTAGAGTACATTTTTTTATGCTGTTTATTCAAAATAATAATTGAAAAACAATATTACTATAAATAAATTATTTTATTATTATTTTATTCAAATATATATTATAATATAAACAATATGTTTAAGTGAGTTATTTAACGTATATTTATATAAAAATAACTTCTTTAATATATTTTTTTCGGGAAGAGTAATTACATTAATTTATATATTTTAATCAATTTTAAAAATGTGGTTTTAAATGTGGCTTATATGTATTATACACATAACAAACTATATAATTATTGTATTATTAATATAGTATAAAAAAAATGTTATGATACATTTTCGATTATCGTATTTATTAAAAGAGCGGACAAGTGTATAGGTAGCCGCTGTTGCTGTACAGTAGAAATCGAGTATACCCATCATTGAGTAGGCCGCGGTTAGTATCATTGAGGTTGATTCCATTTTTTGTCGAAAACATTTAATTTATTTTATTATTAATATTTAATAATTTCTATAGTATAAATTCATAGACTAACTCTCCCTTATCAATTGAAAATCTTAGTTAAACCTTCGCGTGGGATAGTGGCGATAGTGATAAATATATTAGTAAGAGATAAATATCTTCATTCCTTACCACTGATGTACGATGTACCAAGTATATTGTTCACGTTACGATAATTAAATATTTATTTTAATAAATAAAAATAATATTATATATTATATAGAATAGAAACATGTAGGTAACTACTTGTGTATCACATATATATAAAATAAATAATAGTTGGTATCGGTTGATGATTAATGATTATCGACTCGCATGTCAGGCTGATCATTTTTTTTATACACATCTACTCCTGAATCGTCTGCATTCGACGATTAATTTATTATCGTTTTGTGTGAGAGGATTATATTGACTAATTATTCATTTTTCACCACGCATTTTTAATTTTAATAGATCATTTTTATAAAATTCCATATTTAACGTTTGTATTTTTTTATGTCTGACTATGTACTATATTTTAAATTTTTAATTTAGACCCTATTAATATAAGTCGAAATGCTATTATGACCGGGGAACACCAAAGTTGCACCAATTATTTACATACAAATATGATTTTATTTTTCTCAAATTCTAACAATATAATATCCTGATATTCATAGTAAAACAGCTAAAGTTTTAAATTTAGATTCCGAGTGGGTAAAACAGTTGAATAAAAACAAATAAGGTGAACAATAATTATTCACACAGATTCAAATACAATGAAAACTCTCTATAACGAATTTGATGGGACCAAAAGATTTCTTTCGTTATAGAGAGTTTTTGTAATAGATAGGGTATAAGAATTATATAATAGGTTATAAATCAAACCAACTATTATAATGTAATATTTACGTTACATAGAGTTTTTCGTTGTAATGAGTTTCGTTATAAAGTGTTTTTACTGTACATAATATTATCTAGGTATATGTATATGTTTTTATATATCATCAAAACGTGTCTTCAATCGTATTCAATCACTATCATTATTAATATAAAAGTATGTAGTATAATATGATCATCTATAGTGCACTACGCTTATAAGTAAATATTTGGAAGTAATAGCAATGTGAATACCTACATTTTTGGATTAAGTTAGGTTAGGTTTAGACTATTCCACGAGAGATAGTAGGTGAGAATACGTCACAATAAAGGACGTTGGTCACTTTATGTTCTATGGCCCAGTAGTTTTTTTTTGTAGGCGTGCATAACGAATCAGTCGGTTAAAATGATTACAAAGAGTTTACGGCGAGTATACGTTGGACACAAAAACCTTAAAGACACGAACCTTTTCGTGGACGATTTTCCATCATCGGCAAAGGAATATCGGAAATAAGTTCATGGGTGAGCGATTCTTGACCAATACATCATTTACGATCGAAAACAGGTATATCGTACGGAAATCATATACGTTATAATGTATTAAACATATTATACGTGTTTCCGTAAACGAGATTGCTATTCTCAATCGTAATGTATTTCCATCAAGAATATGTCGATATTAATCGACCGACATACATTTCGCGGAGCTTTCCACATTAATTTACCTACTAATATTAGCAAGAGTGTTTTATAGACAATATTATATTACCACAGTTCATAGTTGACCACTCCGCAGAGTTGTATGCATCGGGTGATACATTTTTGAACATTTTAATTCACGATTATATTTTATTTATGGTTTTGGCTCTGTGAAATATTTTCTTTGTGAAACCATCACAATTGCCGATAATCTCTGTTCACTTATACCCGACTAAATCGTTTTCGTATCGTTCGGCGCTCGCTATAACGTTGTTGTGTTATTATGAAACAAAATGGATAGACTGTAAAAAATGAATAAAATCGGCGATTTACTTCAACTTTGATGCCGAAAATCCCTTACGATAAAGTGCGTCCAGATTTATCTGTTCTGTATTATTTTAACACTGTGTAATAATGATTGTACTATTATTTTATTAAGCATTAAATAAAGACGGCATTATTATACGATTGTTTTGAAATTAGACGAATCGCTTAAGAACATGAAATAATATATATTATGTAATATAAAATAATTTAATGATATTTGGTCCAGGCCGCCGACTAATACAAAATAAAATTACTCAAAAATGTTGTTATTGACAATGCCAATTTTTTAATATGGATATTAGACATAATATTGACAAATGATTCAAAAACGACTTATATGAAATAAGTCTATCAAGATATCAGGCAATTCTTCGGTAACAAAGAATAAACAAATATTACGAGTATACACAATATACATTTTTTTAATTAATTATTATTATTATAAACATTATGTACTATTATTTGCATTATTTTCGTACGCAGTAAAAATAAGTTTTATTTAAATGCAAAAAAAAATGTTTATTCTATTAAAAAAAAATAAATTGAATACAATTGTTCAAAGAATCATCAAGTTCATTAAATAGAGATACCACTGAATTTTGTTATAATTCAAAAATATAATTATTCATGAGAACATGAAACTTTTACGAATATATAATATTTTATATACCTACCTATTATAAGCCCTTTCAAAACATTTAGATTTATTTTATGGTATTGTATATTTATTATTTATACTATTCTTAGTAATTCGGTATTGATTCAAAAGTAATTAAAATAACAATAATTTAATATGATACAAATATATACTATTGTCTATTATTATATTATAAATGAAATCTTTTTGACAAAAATTATTTCAATCGACTGCATAACTAATACAGCAATATAAACCATATTAATAACATAAAAAAGTAGCAAAGTAAGTACCGTTCTGCTGCTGTACATTAAGTGTTAAGTGAATAACTGTAATGGATAATATTTTAAATTTGAATTTAATGATGTTTATAAAAAAATATCCTATGTCTGTCAGCCTATTTCACTAAGAATATTTTAAAATTGGTTTTTTGTTATAACTATTAAAGTAATTTATTTGTATTTTAGTATTACGCTGAAATTCATAGTACATACAAAAGTTTAAAGTCCTCTCTAAAATGTTTCTGATTTATAGCAAAATAATTAACATCGTTATTCATCGTTTGCATGCGTATAATTTTGTCGTAATTTAAAATTCTTGAAGTGTCTATAAAAAATAATTATTATAGTTGCATATTTTTTAAATTTTTTAGTTTCATTATGACTTACCTTATAATAAACAACGTATCACACTTTTTTAAACTTTAGCTTTTGTATGAATTTGAACTTAAAAACAAATAGAATAAAATTTTGACTATGCATTTTCAATAATTTTATACAGATACCTATAAGAATTACTTACGTAAAATTTTGTATAAAAATTCCAAGAATTTTGACCTAATGAATAATTTTTTATCAATATTTATAAGGAAAAAAAAACTAAAAAATGATTAAAATTTTTTCATGCCTATTTATAGCTTAAAAACAGTAAAAAATGTTACTAAAACTATACCATGTATAGAAAATGATAATATAAACATTTGATGAGAACAACAAGTATTACGGTTATTTATAATTGAATAATAATAAAATAAAGAAATTGATTTTATCAAAGACAGATGTACCATTAACATTTCCCATTTTTCCTTTTTTTCTTTTAGATACTAAATATTTTTTAATTTTGACCCTCCTCCACAAAAAAAAAATACCTACTAGATTTTTTTCTAATGCCTATTTGCTGCCAGAAACTAATCTTAAGTTTAAAATCTGAGCATTTGTTTGACTCTTGTATACATATTAAATCAATACATACATAACTTTGCTTAGAATCTAAAAATATACTTAATAATATGACAGTCTTTACTTAGAATATGTTTATCGTGTGCGATAATTTATTATTAAATTCAAATTAACACGTCATACATAATAGTGATCAAGTGCACTCGATACTATATAATTCTCTGCTGGTTTTGTTAGATCCTTTTTTATCATCAATATTCAACAATATATTTGACTGAAAAGACAAATTATAATTTATATGGTAATGAATAATATTTATTGTTATTGTAATAAAATATTAATACGATAAAAGTTTTATCATTATTGATTTTTGTGTATCATTTATAATACTTGTATTTAATAATATATTTCACTAACTGCAAAAGCTTGGTGACTTTTTCACTTGAAAAACTATAATTTTATCAGTCAATTTCAATCTTTGTGATTTTTTTCTCTAAACACAATTTATAGTTATCACATTATATTATGGTATAAAATGTTATTTACTTTTATCTCCGTGAATTTATTTTTATTTAGGATTTATAGGTTTTTTTTTTTTTTTTTTTGAAATAGTAACAAATTTATTTTAGTTATATGTTTTTCTGGAAGAAAAATGTTTCTGAGCATATCGTTATATAACGTATAAAAAAATGTACAATGCGATCAATAAGCATTAATTATTATTATTAAATAGAGCTAACACCAAAATAATTACAACACCAGTGAACGAAGCTACAAACTTTATAATATTGTAATAATAAGCTACGTTAAATTATAATTATTTAAATGTGTTTATTTTAGACAGTGGCATATTTAGATAAGAATGATTTGAATAACGAAACTTTATTTCTCAACTCTAGCTTATTATAAAAACCATAAACACATCACTTGTCGTGATTTGATATTAATGTACACATACTAGATAATACAAAAGTTCAAAGCAATAAGCATATTTATATAGATAAATATTGATAATCGTACGATTCTGAGAGGACATTCTTCAATTATTCAACATGATACTATGGCTGTACGGCCGTCGTTTGTCGGTTAGATATATTTATCCACATCTAATCGTCGCGAAATTGCTTTACACGTTGATGGTACCTACAGCCATTTGGGCGTACTTTATTATGGCGAACGGAACACTCACATCAGGCACATAAATCTTAATTTTAATCGAGAAATACTGCAACTGATGGAATATATAGTATATTATATTCAACGATAGTATTATATCTTAAAAGTCAAAGTTTGCCCATTTAAACCGTATAAATATCATCGTTTTGTACGTAGTTCGCATTAACTGATGAACTACTAAACCTATTTATTTTAAGTATGCAACAAAATATCAACAATATGTGCAGATTAAACGCTTATAGAAATAATAATGAATGCAATGAAAACCAACAAAGTGGTGTTATAAAATAAAATGTATTATGAATAATAAGATAATGAATAATCAATCTAAACGTTGGCGTGTTTCTTAAACAGCCGACGACTATTCCGAAACTCCGCAACGCTCACAGCAACGGTTCATACCGTTTTGCGGTGGTGCAAACGTTGTCAAGCACGGTGGCGTCAATTACCTACTCGTAACTCGGGAATCCAGAAGTTGATCTATTGTGTAGTCGTATCAACTGTCACGTTACATGTAATAACAATAATATACATCAAATATCAATACATTAATTCATTGAAGGCTGTGAAAGAAATAAAAATTAGTGATATTACCGCAGCAAAAGCTCTTTACGCCGTTTCGCGTAAGAAAGGGATAAGTAAAAAATAATTTGTGTAGTACTATATAAGGTTGAAATTTCATATTGTATTCGTGACAAATAAAATTTTCTACACTATTTTATTATGATTTGCTTGTCGAAAGTATTTATACTAAAGTGTTAATATTTATTAATACATTATGTGTTAACTTCACTGTTTTATATATATTTTTAGTTCATAAAACGTGTATTAATTTTCCATACTGTTGTTAAATATGAACTCATCAAAAATTACACTTTTATCACATAAACAAAATTCTAGCGATCATATTACTTGTTTCAATCCCGATGATAGGGAACGTTTTTGTTTTGTTTGTATCAGTTAACGAGACAAATTATTTTTTGTCCCTAATCCCGAGTGAAACGCCAAATGTATTATATAGCAATAATATTATTTTGTCTTCCGCATAGTTGGGCTACGGCATTAGTGGCGCGACGTCACGCAGTATCAAATTTCGGCTGTAGTGTCACTGCAGACCAATTTGAAATTTTTCCCGACGAATATAGAACGCATAATACTCGTCCTCGTGTACATAATAATAATAATAATAATAATAATAATATAAGTAACAGAATAGCATACGATTTACGCGTTTGCGATAACAACAGGAAAATATAATACGAGCTTGTTAGTTGTAACAGCGACAAAAAAGGAAAAAAAAATAACCGTCTATGTTTGCTTTGTAACATTAATTTAGTGATCGGATGATTAAGGAGAAACGTGGTTTGTAAACTCGATCGTCTTTGGCGCATACATGCACATATAGCGAATCTTTTATGTATCGTATGAAATTGGAAGTATCCAAAGTATATATAACATGAGTCGTTTTGAAAATAAATTATCTTAAAGGTACAAAAAAAAAACACCGACATACATTTTTCTACGATATTCGCTGACAGTGAAAGAACAATTTTACATCCCTTATATTTATGAAGGTATTGGCTAATTCACAATGACAAAATCACTGTGGATGTTATATAATGATGTATCTAACGTTATTTCGTCAACTGCCCAGTTGTCTTCTCGCTTTGGATCCAAGTGAGAATATAATTACGAGAGGTTGCAGTTGTAATAATGTATTTCTGTAAACCCAACAGTAATTTTTTTTATTTTTTTTACTCTACGTTGAGTTTAGTTATTAGTAATACACATGGTAATTTTGTTTATAATATTTCACAAGGAACATTGTGATCATATTATAGAGATTTAATTTATGTATATACAAATAAATTTTTTTTATAAAATGCAATCAACTAATATTCTAAAAATTTAAAAATCCTTTTCAATAGATTTCCATCAAACTTAGCATACTTTTTTCCTTACATATTTCGATTTAATATAAGGCGTAAAATAATATACAATCGTATAATACTTTATTGCGTATTATATTTATATTATTGGAAAAATAATATGTGAACTCGGTTCACGCTTACCTTTATACTTATAAGCCCATTACGTCAATATAGTAGGTAACGACAATATATTAGGTCGATTGTAAACTCGGTTCGAAATTAGCAAGTACAAAATGAAAATTCCGATTTTAATCTCAGTTGCAATTATTTTTCATGCTTTTATTGTGACACGCGTAGCTATACACAATTCCACTGTTACCGATATAATATAGTATAATATATTCATCAACAAATTAAAAATATACAATTTGAAATCAGCAAAACACTTACTAGGTACATTGTACCTATTAAAACAGTTGTATTGAACAAATTCGAAATAAATAACTAATATAAATCAAGATTCATGTATTTTTCAAAAAATAAATATATTTTTATATTTCTTGATAAAATTTTGTTTAGTTTAATAAAATTAAAATAAATAAAAAACATTATTGATGGCCGATGACAATAACCTCCTCTTGGGTATATTGATATATAATTCTAAAAAATAAAAATATAACACCTAGTATAAAAATTAAAAATCAATACCCAACTCATATATCACAAATTTATAATACCAATAAAATCGGGACTAAGCTTACATATATAAATATATAATTTATATTACCTGAAGAATCGTATCCTAATTTTAATTTTTTATTACATGGCCATTGTCGACCGTGTTTTAAATGGCCCATAATTCTCGTCATCGCCATAGTGGTTTGTCATGGCTATAGCTACGTTTGAACTTTTACTTTTTCCGGCGGGATTGGATTTATTCAATTTACTAAAATCGATCACATACCCGTCATAATGTTAGAAAAAAGCACCGCGTGTATGCTACACATATTATCATAGTTTTTTTTTTTTTTTTACTACTATATGCGTATAAAAAACGACTGACCGCCGGACGGTTGTTAGAATAGACAAAGTAATAATATTATATAAAACGAAGAGCGTGTGTAGTACTTGCGTACATATATACACAATTATTATGTAATATGTGTAAAGGGTCGTCGACTTTTTTACGACGGGCGTTTACCTGCACACTCCGATGGTTGGTGCATATAGCGTTTTATACGTATATGCGTAGGTATGCACGTGTATAAGTATACTATTATGTATATATATATATATATATATATATATTATATAAAGGAACAGGGCACACGAATTTTGTATTAAACCACCTCTTTCAGCCGCCGTCGCATCATCAGTTATCGTTAAGTAATGTTTTTTTTATGTTTTTCTGGTATTCGGCACGACCTTTTTGGTCTTACTAGGTAATAAATAATTTATTCTATAGCATGTTGAGAAAAATATAGTGTATAAATTACGATAGCAAATATCATGTGTATAATAAAATATTAAATTGAAATTATAAGATACTCAATAAAATAATAATATATACTTCTTATCAACTAATTCTGATCTCGTTTAGTACTAGACTCGTTTTTAGTTCAGTACCAAATACGATACCTAAACACGTGGGGGTTTTCTTTTTCGTTTAAGTAAATTATCATACATATATTTATGCGAGTGTGTGTTTTTTAACCAGTACAATATAACCTTGTTTATTTTTTAACACATAATTTAAATATAACCATCTAACTTATGTGTTAAAAAATTAATACAATACCGTAGTCTTAACCATAAGACAATTAAAAAAATTATTATTGTTATTATTATTATAGTTTCTGCCAACCAAAAAAACCAACGCTTATTAAATATTATTTTAGTTTCAGGTTAATAGACATTCAAAAATTCTGATTTGTTATATTATATTAAAATACAGTAAACAATAAATATTGTCACTAATTATTCGATACAACTTTTATAATATCGTAGCGTTAAATATCATAATCTACACGATATGGCGTATTACAAAAATAAACACTGTAAGTCTCCTTTCATATAAAATTAAATGTGATCTATCGCGCATGATATTGAATGTTATTACGGTGGATTATTAGTAAATATTAGAGAGCATCCGTTCGAAAAACTAAAAACCTGTGCACACAACTTCGAGTAAATGGTGCTTGTAATAAAACAAAGAAACTTTTGTCATAAAAAATATTATACTTATCGTCCATAGGTATTATGATACTATAGTGAAATAGTTGATAAGTAAATCTAGGGTTATATTGTGAAATTGTTTATTTTCTAAAAATCAATCAATTTACACGTCCTATACCCTTCCCTTCAATAGTATGACCTTAGAATTCACTTTAAGGTAGTGATTATCATATTCCATCACTCGTCATTACAAAGTTACCTAAACATATAATATTAAATAAATGATAAATGCGTAACATTTACGCTCGTTTTGCACGCAAGTTGCATTATAATTTTTGGTCGTCCAAAACATTTAATTCACATCATTTTCAAATAATAATTCTGTACATTATATTTATATATACACGCACGCACATTTCAATAGGATAAACGATTCGAGGTAATCTATTCTTCTACCGCGGTAGTGGTCATTATATATAATAATATCACGCGAGTAGTTCAAAAGGATAAACCGCACGTGCCTGGTCTCTCCGTGTATATACGCACATAATATAATAATATACCTAATATATTATATATCACGAAAATCGCGCGGTAATGTCTCCCCAGTATCATCACCACGCACGCGCCTTATAATAATAATATGATAGGTACTACGCATTGTAATATACGAGTATAAATTGTATTAATATATTATATGCACCCGGCTAAAGCAATGTACCTACTACTAAACTAATAATTTGTTAGTCGAATTTCCTATTCTCGTCGCCGTTGTGGCTTATAAACTTTTTACTATTTTACCACTATGCTGTATAATAAACTATAAAAGTTATTAATACTTATAATATAATATATGTGCTTACGTACATTGTGTTTACGTACACGTATACAGTTCACATTACACGGTTTCAATATAATCACACAACGCCGATACTCAAGCATAACATCACGGCCTACCCTAACTGTAATACATCAGATCTTGTTCAAGTTTAGACAGCCGGCCTCTGTTATTAAAAAAAAATATATCATAAAGCGATCCCACATAGTAGTAATACAAGATATTAAAAAAATATATATTAGTTTTATTATTTAACATATCATAAATTTAAACACATTATATCAGTAGGGAGTTTTAAATTTAAAAATATTGATATTATTAAATTAAGATTTAATTTAATAAATATGCCTAAGTATATTATTATATGTTTTTTATGTTATAGCTATATTTAATCATGATAATGGGCTTTTTTCGGATATTCTTTGTTCTGAACCAAGTACCTAAGTGAAATATTTAATATCGTGACAAAAATACATACGACACATAACTAATAATATTAATATAATATGTTCAGTGCGAGATAAAAAACTGAATACTCGGTAACATCCTATATTATAGTATAGAATAAACACATCTCATACATTTAATTTAATTTTCTAAGGTAGATTGAGCATCCCTACCCCAACCTGAATTTTATAAACGATTTAAAAATGATAATTTTCCACTATTATTACTGATAACATAAATTTGGTTCAAATTGAATATTTGTAACTTTTAGTTCATTTTTTAAATCGAAACGAGCACTAACTATACCAAGTTGAGTTTAGTTTCAAGTAAAGTTTGAACAAATTACATTTTGTAACATCGCCGTGTAAAAATATATTCATCAAACAATTGAGTATTGGTACTCAAATATTAAACATGATAATATCATAAACTAATATTATGAATACTTAAATAGTTATTATATATGGTAATTTATTTAGTTAAGTCTTTAGGTTAGTGTCTTATTTCTACCATCTGCCCTTTTTTAATACTTTCGAGAATCATGAAAGGCTCTATATATGGGTTAAAAAATTGTATTAAATGATAAATAAAAGAACTGAATTTTAATCAAAAGCTTAAAAATTCGATCATTACATAACATACACTTCGGGATTTTTTTATTTAGATATAATTACCAATAGACTTAAATTTACCACTTATAAATCTTTTATTTATTTATATAATAAAAAAATACTGCGAATATTTCAATTAGAAATAATTATAAATATTTCAAGTTTTCGGTGAACGTGTCAAATCTTAATTTAATTTATCATTTGAAACGCGTACCCCAAGGTTTATAGCTGTTAGTTTTATTACAACGTTTTAACATAAATATAATATTTACTCGTATGCAATATAATATGTTCACGTGGGACAAACGATAATGAAATATATTGCACCTTATTGTATGCTCGCGGGTTTTAAAAGTTTTCGATTTATTCAGAAAAAGAAAATGTTCAAACCACGTTATCCTACGTCCGGGGAGTATAAAAAAGGTGGGTCATAGGTACATAAGTTAACATAACTTATAAATAACCAGCTCATCGTCATTGTTTTGCGGACCACCACCAGTCAACGTGAACGACAAACGCAGAAAAACCGGGTCAACACATTCGTACAACACATGGTAGTAGCGGTAAAAAGCAGCGAGGGGATCTGATCCTTTTTTTCCCTTAGGTCTTACTTTTTTGCCCCGTTTTTACGGTTTTTTCTTGTGCTCAAAGTTATCTAAATTCAGCTTATACAAATATATAATACCGAGCTATGGAGCTATGTAATATAATATAATTAATAATGCATAATATATACAATATACGTAATACACACACAAATATATATATATATATACATATATTCACATAATAATATGCAGACGGAAGAGGGGCATTTTCGCTCTGCAGAACTCTGTCGCCGAGTCACTCCTTCCGCTTGGCCGTCACGCTAACGTCTCTCTCTCGCCGGGTCCGTTTCTTTCGCTCACTAAATACATAGCTCGTGTGTTTCGCTACACAATATTATCTCCACAAGACCTGCGCCACAAGGACAAATAATCTTGTAAACGATTCGATAGAAATCAATTCGCAATATTTTCGTCCCTTTGTCTATTCGACAAACAAGTAATCACGCCATATTATATAAATATAATTATAAATAGATTGAAATGTATCGTATATGAAAAAAACTTTGAATTCAAAATGATACGAATAGGAACATGATTTATGGGCGAGATTTCTGTAAGTATATATATTTTTTTCGATGGTATATTATTACAACAGTATTATAATATTATATTATTATATACGAGTATATGCTTTATTATTATTTATGTATGTATGTGTCACGCAATAGAATAAATTGAACCGATGAGAACATCGTTCGATTTATCTCGAGGTTTTATAGTTTATAATTTATAATAATATGTAGGTACCTGATAAATATGTACACTGTACGCATACATCATCCATTTGGCATATTATGGCAAATCATGCGTCTATATATTACATATATTATATAACAATCGATTCTCCTGTTTTTGGGTTTAAAATTGTAGGGCACACCTCATACGTATTTCATAATATAATAAGATTAAGGGGTTGAAAGTCGAAAAGGAAATTTATTCTTCGTATTTTTTGCCGTGTCCAAAATTCCAGTTTTAAACTAGCAGCCCTACTAGAATAATAAAAATACTAGTCCGACATCGATTTTTCGTTTATTTTTTTTCTCTTTGCTTTGTCTCTGACACGGAAAATTTGCTATGATGTTCGTTACACTGACTGCACCATCCGGAGATATCAGGTTTGGCACGTATGAGATTATTTCTGCTACCAATCAAACTTGAATTTTTTATTGGTGTTGTGGTTACACACTACGACTAAAAGCATTTAATTTTGTTTTATTTTTTTTTTCATATCGATATTAATTGTTTATATTATTTTTGACTCGATGATACACTGCGTCAATGTATCATCATTTCAAATATTCGTATACGAAGTTAGCGGAAATTCTACATAATACGTAGTGTAATATAAGACGTTAGTTTTATAAATAAATCGAAATTATTATCATTTCTAAAATCATGGTACAATAAGTAGAGCCCATATCGTACATTAGGGTAATAAGTTGCGATTTTAGGAAATCTAATATATTATCCACTGTACAAATATATAATTATATGATAATATGCATCGGCCATGTCCGTGTGAAATAAGTGATATAGGTGCACAGCATATACGTAGAACATGACAAATCGACGTGACGTGCGGCATTTTACTCTCTATAGCATCTTCGGCGCGTGCATCATTATAATATTATATTCGAGTCTACCCGCGGGCTGCTGTGGCGACGGAATAATAATAGAATTATAATAATTCTGCTTTTATTTCGCGTCTCCGAGTATAAAGGGGCGATAGGTACACGGAACTCTGCTGGAAAACACATTATTATATTATTAATATTTCGACATTCCTTATTAGCTACATATTTACTACCGCGATCGTTAATATAAAATTTGTAATATTAAACGCAGTGAAAAAAACCGTTTATTTATGACATCTTGGCAGAAGATATTATTTTTTTTTCCTTTGACTATAAACATTCTTCTAAATATTCTGATACGTATAAAAACCTCGTAACAATATCCTATACTGTGAGCATCGCGGGCAGGGTGAATCGTTTTTAAAAACCGAGTTAAAAATTCTCGAAAAATTCAATTTCTAGTGTCCGCCATTGATGTAAAACAATTATTAACTATACGCAGAATATAATATATTATGTAGGTATGTAGGTATATACGCGATACACACTGTTGCACAATAAAACAATTAAATACGTAGGGTATCGTTCAGCGACGTCTTCTTCTTTTAGGGTATAGAATTAGCGGTAATTAATTTTAGCGAATGAGTGTTATATACAACTGTGGTTTACGTACTGTATATTGTTGTATTAATATGTAAAACTTAATAATATACTCGTGCCTCTGTCCTTAGCATGATATTCCAACTTTCAAAATAATCCTTATACAGTAAGGTATATCATAGTCCAAAGGTACTATTATATCATAGTATACATATTTCACTTAGAATATCAAATTGCTTGACGGACTAAGTGTATGTTTATAGTCAAAGTTTCACTGTGATAATATTGTTGTATGAATCTTACAACGATTGATTTAATTTATGTATAAAATACATTATATAACATTGTATAATTTATTAAAATAATAATATAATTACTTTTATTCGTTATAAAATATAACTCGTTTTCTATATCCAAAAAATATCGTGTGTTCGATTATCATTGCATGTGTGTATTCAACTAATTCTCACATCCCGTTAATGATAATCGTTTGTTTTTATTCTATAATTGATTGATATAATTATTTAAATTGCTTGTAAGAATCGGGTTAGGTTAGATAAATTAATAGTAAAAAAAAAATTTATTTAAATTTTCAACATCGTGGTAATACCTAAAAAATGCACCTCTTAATATACTCCACAACAGTAAGCAGAGTAAAATAATTCATGATTACAATAAATATATTACGAAAACTTTCTAGTAATAGCTTGTAATTTACTGAATTAAATTTATAATGAAATTACTATCAAAATATAATAAAATTATATTTTATAATATATAGTAATTGTTTTCAGAAATCAAAAATTTAACTCGACAAATTTGTTTTTATCATCATAAAATTATTTTCAACCTAAATTTAGATTGAATTTTAATATGCTTAAGCTAAAAACCTTTGTAATTATGATTGGATTGAAGTAATTTATTGTTATAAACGTTTATGGTGGACTTAAAATTTAAGTCTTAAATAGGCGCTTGATAGAGCCTACATTTAAAATTTAGGAAATTAATGTTTTAGAAGTTACCTTATATAAGTTATATAATTGTAAATTTAGACGTAATAAAATATTAATTTGCGTATTGTGTTCTATTTTATAGTTAAAATAATTATAATAATTACATGCGGGACGAAAAGCGATTATTATAGTAATATAAACAATAATAACGATTTGTTGAAATAATAATATATTCACGACGATAATCGTTACCTTCGACTGCAAAACTTATTGTTTGTCACCTTATAAACAATTTTTTTTTTTTTTTATCAACGAACTGATTATAACAATATCATTAAATAGATTATTATATTAATAAATATTTTCTGACCAATGATACGACCAATTAGATTATAGTATGATGTCTAAACTAAATCATACCAGGTATTTTAAAAAGGTATATTATATAAAACATCATTAAAGATTCAACTTTTACATGACGTGAAAATATACCATACTATTTTATTATTCGAGTATTTTTCATGGAACTAATTATTTAAAATTCATCAAACGGTAATTTACTAAGGTATTAAATTCGATAGTAGTACCTATATGTTTCAATGGACGCGTCGGTACGTTCGTGATGGTGGCTTATTGTTAATACGACATGTACCTAGCATCATAGCATTATACTTGTAGTATCGTTTACGATATTATATTTTATATTACATATTTTAATACGTATAAGTGCTCTTACTCTCTTCACAATATTTATCTTATAGGATTATTTTCCATTTCCTTTTATCTAAAACCTGCAGAGTACTAAGAACCATAATATATATATGGATAATTAAAATGTAATCGAAAAGTAATGATCGCATTACATCTCTTTCTATACTGCCTATATTAACTATTTTATAATTATAGATGTAGTAAAATACAACTCAATGTAAGGCTGTGATCAAAATTGAAAAGTGGAAGTACTAGAGACATGGACCTCAGTGATGTTACATTATATTATTAGATAAATCATTGGCAAATATATGTGAAATAGAAATCAATACAAATTATATTAATTCGATTAATACCCAAAACGAAAAATATAAACAACTAATAAAAAACAATTACAGTTCTGACAAAACATAATAATGTGGTATCGTTTCTTCTATAAATAAATAGAAATAGAGACCCACTTTTTAAAGTTTGAGCGATTTTTATTTTATATAATATATATGCATATTCTACGTGTGATATTGCTCACATCGGTCTTCTAAGAAACATCACAGTAAAACACTACCTTTTTTTCTGTCTGAGCATAATTTGAACCCTTCAAACGATAATAAAAATACGGTAATCGTAATAGGTAGGCGTTATTAAATTATATATACTATAGATTGTCATTTTTACTTTTTATTTTTAGTAGAGAAACAGCGAACTGGCTTCAAACGAGTATTACGAATATTAGTGTTTGCACGCTGTTACTAGTTGTTCGAACTAATTCAATATTTTCCACTTCTCGAGTCGTGTCTTGAGGCATAAATAATATAATGAATATTGGGTAAAGTAAAGTTGTGTTCATACAATTCTCAACGTTTGTACATATATATATTATATTGTTATTTTTTTCAAGCCAGTTTTTAGTATTTTTAAGTATTGCACATATCCTGCATGCATAAATATACACTGATATGTCACCATATAAAAGTGATGAGTACTAAACGAAAAATTCTTTGTTCATTGGTTTGTAAATTATAATCTATAATAACATTATGACAACATTCACGAACATGGTTTGTGTTTCAGATCAAAAGTAAATACACTGTTTTAGAGAACAAAATGGATTAATAATAATGTATAAGTATAAAATAAGTAATTGAAATAATAATACTCTCAGACTCCCTAAGAAAGCAACATCTTCAAACTATTCGAATTCATATCAAGAAATATTACTCGTCAGTCAAGTATAGTGTAATGTATATTATATATATATTTTCAATACTATTAACAAAATGAGCTTACATTTTGTTCAAAAATCAAAATTACGTCTGGTATTCTTAAATTCTGTGAATAAATCGTCTACTATATTGTATATAATATCAATATATGAAATCATATTTTGGATTAATAAACAATTATAGTTGAATCCACGATAATGCTGAATATAAAAACTATATAAATACAATAATAAAATACAATTTGTAATTATTGAACAATGATCTCAGAGAATTATACAGAATTATTCGTTTTGGTAATAATAATAAAAATATAGTATATACATTTAATTAACAAATTGTATTCAGATTCTGATTAAAAGTTGGTGGTTCTTCGGGGAGATTCAACTACAAAGGATATACATTCTAGATATTATATAGAAATGTGTATATGTGTATAAATTATATGGATTAAAATATTTGGTTTCAAATTACTGAACATCATTTGGTTTATAACGATTCGATTTCGATTTTAATTGGCTATTTGGTATACGGACGAAAAATAATTCGAATAGTATTTCACCGAAACTCCATAGAATATATAGATAGGTATAAGTATAACGTCACAATATAAGATAGATATTATTTTAATATTTTTGGTCCAGAGTTTAATTCGATGATGAGATATTACGTAATGCATGGATTTTACACATTATATGAATTTGTAGTTGGTATACCTATATATTATATATACGTTCAATATTAGGTGTTATTGATAAAGTTAGTGAAAAACTTTACAAATATGATATAATGATTTAGTATGTTACAAAAAAACTACTGTGTCATTTTTTAAATTCTGAACGGAGTGAAGAATGTATTGATTTTACAATGATGTATGTTTTTTATATATTTTTATTTTTTTTTATTTTTGTGTCTGTCATCAAGTTTTGGAGTAGTAATAGTACTTTAATTTTTGACTTCAGCCCTCCTTTGAAAAGGAAAATGAATCTAGCTCTTACTTTGGGGGTTGGGAAGGTCAAAAGTAAAAAATTTCAGTAGTTTTTAAAAGCATCGGGAAAAACCCTAAAAAAGTAACGGAAAAATGAGATTTTTTACGCATAATCAGTTTTCAACAAAATCGATATTTTTATTTTGTTGTAACTCAAAAACAAATTATTATAAATACTTGAAATTTTCACTAAATGTTTATATTAGCGTTATCTATTTACGATTAAATTTTCAAAATATTTTGACTTTTTTTAAGCTATTTATAGACAATTGAAATTTTCAATTTATCTAAGTTTTTTTTTTTTTTTGATATACCTATAAAAACAATTTGGCACACCAAAAAATCTTAACAATTTAATTAAAGGTTTATTATAAATTATACTTATCGTAGTAAAAAAAAATCAAAAATTGCTATTCACAATTTTTGTTTATAAGCATTTAAAATTAAAATGTTTACAAAATATGTCAAAATCGTGAACATTTGCAAGGAATTTTGAAGTTAAAAATCCATAACATTTTTGTGGTTTATACCTAAGGTTTTTACAAATACAAGGTTGTCCATAACTTTTTCTTCAAACAACTGAAAAAAAAAAATTATAGCGTCAAAATAGAAAACATTTATGAGTGTATGAAATTTAAATTTTTACGAAATCGCATAAAATAACGATATATATATTACAATTTAAACATAGGTAATAATATAATATATCCTACTAATTACCTAGACTGATAAATCATCTCCTTTCAAAATCGTTTTTCGTATATAATGATACCTATCATTGCATTCAAATTTAACACATCCATTATAGTGACCTATTCTCCATTTCTAATATATAGCAGAGCGATATCCACTTGCCCACTTTTTTTTCAATTAAGCTGACCTTAATTTTTTTATATTTAAAAAAACTAAAAAAGAAAATCAAAAATTTTCTATACCTATAAATAGTTTTAAAAGAGTGAAAACATTTTTAAAATGATATTATGTATATTCGTATCATTGGTTCAATTGTTATAATAATTGGAAAGAAGATATCAAAATTACATTAATAATACATAAAGGCAATAAAAAACGTTTATTCAAATAGCATTGGGGTAACATAAATTTTATTATGAGTCATTTATTCAATTTTAAAAATAACATATTTTAATAAGTTGTGTAAAAAAAATGGTTTAGGTCCCGGTAATAATATAATATAAATAATACTATACACTAGCAGTATTAATTAAATTATAACAAAATTACACATCATAATAATGATAATAATATGTGCACTTGCACAGTATAAAGTTTGTATAAGGATTAAGTAAAACGATTGTCTAGTATAAGGACTGTTAATACAATATTAATATGTATATGTGTGGGACATGAATGTTAATAGTCTGAATTTGAACTTATCTAAATGTAATGCCATTTCAATTATACAATATCAATTTTTTATATTTATTTTGGTACTTACATGTTATACAATAAAGTTATGTTATATTATAATATTAATTGGTCAAATTTTTATAGAGAATGAAAACAAAATAATAGAATAATATATATATTTCATATTATATTACATAATAAAATTCTTATGTTGATTGAGGGTTTTAATTTTCTTATTCTTGAAAAATCAATTCTGTTTTACTTTGAGAAAGACATTAAACTTGTGTTTATTTCAACTTTAATTTACTGGATGAGATAAATTAAGAGGACATAACATATGTTATAATATAAAATTACACATATTCGTAGCATTAATACATTTTAAATTTCTCTATGTTTTATCTATACATCACTGCTTTTAAGTAGGTACATTAGTTCCATGTTTCAAGAACTCAACTAAAAATTTCAAACTTAAATTAGTTTGTGTGTTCACATTTACTTTTAGATAAAATTATGACGACCATAAAAATGATGTGAAACAACACTCATCTGACCACCAAAACAATTGTAATGCCTATATAGTAGGTATTAAAACAACATACATAAATATATTATTATAACTTTGTACCTTAGTTGTGGTGAAATCTGAAAACGCGGTGTAGCATTACAACGATCTTATTTCTGTAAGCCGTTGAGTGGTTGGACGTCAAAAGTGCAAGGTCGGAAAATATTTCGAAATATTTCAAACGCAAATTTCGGAAACTTATAATATTATGTGTACAAGATAAATGTCAGTAGCGGCATTTAAATTGTGAAGCTATAGTGTACTATATTATTCCGCATTATAAAAATAAAAATGTAACAATAAAGTTATTATGATATTTTCACGTTTTGTTTAGTCCCTTCTCTGCATACGTAAATTAAAAATTTTCAATATTACGATAAGAATAAAAACGACTAATACAATAATAGTCTTAAACAAAATATGAATGTGTCAAAATACGTTGTTTGTTGGGAATTTTATGTAGACCGTTATAATTTCTAATACAATTATTAAAAACTAGTAACATTTTAAAGTGTATCGTATATTATTTTACATTGAATTGTAAACATTATAATAAAATAAAACTGAAAAAAATAATTATGAAAGTTTTATTTAAAAAAATTATAAGAGGAGGTTTAAAGTGTATTATTTGAAAACAAAAGACTTCCTTAGAATCTTTTTTTTCGAGCACTGTAGATATAATTTTATAATAAGTATTATATTATAATTTATTGTTAATACTGTGTTGTCGATGTCTGAGACAGCGTTATATCACTATCAAATAAATATAAGCTAGAAGAAATCGCTCACACAGTACATGGTATTCCTAAAAAACGACATTCATATAGAATTTGTCATTGCGTTCAATAATACTAAATTATTTCATCGGATTGGAATTTTTATGCGTGCAAGAATTTTTTTTTACTAATTTATCATTATTATTTTAATCAAATCCATAGTTAGTTGTAACTTACGGTGGGTGTCCGTAAATCCTGTTTCGAAAATACATTTATATAGGTATATAGCATACTCTCGAGCGATCACAGGATTTATTGTATTTGAATTTTGTAAGCGGTGATTAGCTGTCTTTGTCCGTCACGTGCGTGACATAGGAATTTGTTCGTAATCCCATTTTCCTATGTGATCCGTTCGATCTGGTGATGTGAATAATGATTCAGAAAACAGATTAGAATTTTTCGTGAATTTCCAACTCCAATTTCATTTTCCCATCTACTGTCATTTTTTGTATGAGTTCTTAAAAATTTAATTATTAAGATTTATTTGAAATTTTTTATGTGGTTTTTATACAAGAGCATCATAAACGTGACAAACAAATTTTTGACTTAATCTCTGGGCTCCATTCTTCTAGTGCCCTCAAACTCTTACGATGGAAAATATTGTCTTTCAGTAAATTCGTGATTCAAGGTCAGCCTCGGAGTTAACAAATAGCGTAATTAGTATATTTCAGTCGACACCAAATAATAATTTGTTGACAGCTCACCGTTGATTATCAAAAACATATTATTATAATACTACCCACCTGCAGCTCCAGGATTAATATCAGTATGCGATGTAACCACACTGCTCGCTAGTATATAATTATTCCCATTTGCATGTTGTTAGATTTCTACGGAGTTTCAATTATAGCAGTTGTTATAATTTTTATAATTGTAATGTATATTATTAACTAATAATATAATGTAATATATAATTTATTTATTATACCAATGTTATACTAGTTAAACATAAAATATTATACGAAAACCATAACAATTGAAATTGGATATTAAAATGTATGAAGACTATAAAGAGATAAGTGTAGTATTAAATACATAAAACTATGTTTTAACACTAAATTAGGTTAAAAAATATATTTATTAAAATTGTATGATGTACTTATCAATCATAATTAAATTTTTATTCGTAAATAATATCGTACTTATTTTTAACTTACTTTAGTAATTAAATAGTACAATCTAAAAATTCCCAATACCATATTATTTTACAATGATTTATCTATGTTTTTTTTATGATCAATACTATATATTATTTTTTTTCAAAACTGAAGATATAACATATAACATATTTTCATAAAAGTATATAATTTCTATAACTATGTCATAATAACATTGATTACATTAAAAAAAACATATACTCTATAAACTGAGTCTATATCAAATCGCTTAAAATTTAATTTGTGTCACACTCCAGCAGAACACAGAAGGACACGCATTTTTAATGCAATATTATATAAAATTATTCTCAAGTTTTAAATAATTTATACTTATTAAAGTTTCACGTTGTTTATTTATACACTAAAATTGGCCTTTTTGGAAAACGTGCACCAATAGTTTTTTTATATCTAGGAAAGTATACACGCTTATGTAATACTTACCCGGTCCACGGTAATACTTTTCCCGAACTCTCGAAACTCGAACTCCTCACGTCGTATTTGTGGCCTTTGAACCCGATCTGGTTGTGCAGGTCCACGCCAAGTCGCTTCATCGGCCCATCGGACCCGACGGCGGGTCTGATGTTCCTCTGCAGGTGTAATCTGCCGGTGGATTTCATCAAATGGCCGACGACTCAACGTTTTTCATTCTCTCGCACAAACGGGGGACGGATAAATATATCGAAAAAATTTAAAACAAAAAACGAATACGTTGATACAAAATGTATTATTATAACAAAGGGGCAGTGAGTTTGAACGTTCGAAAACGATAAAGTCTACGACTATGTCATAATATTTCGTGTTAATAATTATTTTTCTAACACTTAGATTATTATAGTTTTTGACGACGGCGGCGGTGGCGGCAGCGGCGGCAACGGCGGTGAGGCGATGAGCGCTGTGCACGTACACCGGACGAGATCGAGTTCGGCAAAAGCCGGTCGCGATACTGAACCCGACGGCGCGGAACACTTGTTGTGAACGCCGGCGGCAGGCGACGCGCTTGCGTTTCGCACGCGAATTAGTCGTGTAGCTGTCGTTGCCTCAGCCTCCATCGACGCCGCCGCCGTCGTCATCGCCGGAACCGAATTTTTATTATTTTTTTCGCGACCGGGTCAAATGTCTTCAACTCCTCACCTCTCGGCCGACGGATCTTGTCCGATACATTTATACGCACCGCGTGTATTGTATTCCATAGCGGTCTAGGTTTATTATAAAGTACGTTACGGTTTACCCTCATTTTACGACCGTAGACATTATAACGAGTCATCCGAGTTCACGTCACAAAATTGTTCTGCGTCGAGTATAACAATATTAATATAATATAGGTACGTATGTGGTCCACGACAGTATTGATAATGCGAACTTTGGACTTTTGTGTAATATTAATATTACGTAGAGCAGAATAGTTTTAGCATCAAAAAACATGTGACATTATATAATAATATGATACACACGAAATATGATGTGACGTGAATCAAAGTCTATAGTATAATATTATATCGGAATATGTTCAAATGATAGTTATTTCCTTGAAAATAATGATGCAATAATAATAATATAATATCGAATCGAGAATCGGGAATCTCCACTGCCGAGAGAAAAAACGAACTAAGCGTCGTTATATTACAATTTTATTATTTAGGATTGTACTGAGTACTGACAGTAATATTAACACACTAAACAGACAATATTGAAAATATTAGATCTAAAATAGCTATATGATTATAAATTAACTTTTAAATAAAAACTTTTTACTGGGTAGATTACTCTGCTGGTACGCACCATTTTTCTCACAAAATGTTTTGTTAATGTAATAATATTATTAGTATCAAGCAGAATAACTGGTTCAAACTATTTGCAGTATTTAGATCTACTGCAAGTTTTGTAACTCTTCCCACAGCAATGTAATTTCTGTTATGCGTTATTGTATTGATAGCTTTAATATAACGATATAGAATGCGATCAATTTTGATCTCGGGAAATAAACATTATGTCTACAAGTAGGTGAAATTAAAAAAATTCAAATTGTATGAAATAACTGTTAAAATAACGGCCTTAATTAATTTTATAGCGAACTAAGTGAAATATATTTACACAAAACCAAACAAAAATCTTAAGGTTAAACATATCAAATTGTTTTTAATCTCGATACAGTCGAAAATATCACTCGAAAATAAATTCATCAGATAAAATATATATGCTGCAGTATTCTATCGTTCCATTAACGATGTTCAAGACGATTTAAAATAACGTGTATCTATATATATATATATATACATAATAAATGGATACCCTGCCTATCAACCATGCATGTAAAAACACACGAAAAACGTCTTGTATCCTACACGCATTACTCGCGGACTTCAGGTTACTGTACTCAATTCGAGATACGGTCGACAAACGATGAGCTAGCTAGTACTCTCGGCTTTCCATTCCAGTTGACCGTGACGAAATGGACCTACCCTGATGGAGATATCTACGACGACAAAATAGATGTGACCTTTATAATATAGCATCTACAGTTGCACCACTACTGCGTCGTCATCGGTACCCTTTTGAAGACTACGCAGTCACAATCACGGTTGATGATCGAAAATAAAATTAAGAAAAAGGTAAAATAATGTTTAATAATTACAAAATAGAGTTGTAAATTTAACAAAATTAATTGAAATTTTTGTTAGTTCATATAGTTTGTTCAGAGCAGGTTTTGATATGATTATAATATATTATAAGTACACATACAAACTTCTATATTTATATTTTTCACATTCTAGTTTATACAACCAAACACCCATACAATATTTATAACAATAATACAAATTTATTATTTGTTAAAAAAAGGTTTATTTTTTATTTTATATTTTAGTTTTATTAAATAGTATTAAGTAATAATTATATATTTTTTTGAATAATATTTTATATTCTAAGCGGAGCGATATATTTATTCATTTTAGAATAATTTGTGTAATTTTTTTTTATATTTTCTTGTTTTATGTTTTAAGACATTTTTAATAGAAAAAAAGCTACAATCGTCTACTTTGAGGGAGGTTAATGGTAGAAAATCGGATATAGTTTGTATATTGGCGTGTCTTAAAATTAGAAAATATTTCTCAGTATTTTTCTAAATTATTGGAAGAAAAAAAAATACGAATATTTGTCATACACTTGTGTTTAATATTTTTATTAAAATAAATTTTTAGGGTAACCAATTGGTTACTAAAAATTGAGACCGTCTCCTTCAGAATCATTTTTATTGAATATAATTATACCATATCATAGAATTAAAATTATTAAACACACCTATTACAGTGAAATGTCTACTTAATTAAGAATACACGCGACGCTTATTATACAGAATTTATTTAAACATTTAATTTTGCATTTTATATTTTTAAATGTATAGGTACATATTTTCTTATTTTAGTACTTATTAGTGTATAATATGCTTATCCAACAAGTTTTAGTCTATTTAGTGCATTAACCGTATTTCCCAAGTTTTAAATAATAATACAGAATATCGTTGTATACCTAAGTCTTATAATATGTTTATTCAATATTATAATTACCTAAGTGTATAGTTGGGAAATTCTGAAATTGTAGCATTAGAAAATGTTGGTCTGCATTGCTTTTATAAAATTATTTCAATGTGTAATCCATCGATCATTAATGTGATTAATTTACATGTCAGATATGCTATTGGTTAATATGGAGACCAATGTAAGCTACGCATTTACGACCACTAGGCCGCTTTTTATATTATAACATTTGAACGGCCTCGCGGCCCTATAGACAATACTCTCTGCGTTATTGCGTGGCTAATATATTATGTATATTCAAATAATCATATACAGGGACACGTCATAATATACGCACGCGTTTAAATATTGTACTTATTTATACACCGAAAAAGCGTGTAGACAAACGATTTTTGTGGAGGATAAAAAACAAAAAAGTAATGAAAAGTTTTACAATAATACCTCGTGGTTGTTCACCGTTATCGATGTATGGGATATCGACGAACGATTTGGTATTCAAACAACGAAATGAAAGATAATATAAAAAAAAAATATATATAAAACAATGTACCTATATAAAACGTGCATTATAATGTATATTCGCGTTTCTTCCGTTATTCATACATAATGTATACGATATAATCAATGAAAAAAAAAAAGGAACAAATACAAATTTTGTTGTTTTTGATACCAACAGATACGAAAGGGTGTGTACAACATCTTCTAAATTACGTTATCATTTTACTTTTTAATGCCATGAAACTATTTTTTCGAGTTTCATGTTCGCATCTAAATAGTATGTTATTAAGATACTCTGCGTATGATTTTAAATCTACTGGTCGCTCTAAAAGTTGTGAAGTAAAAATTTTAAATTTTACTCTTTGATAATATTCTTTTACAGAGTATAATTATTATGTTCACAAATGTTTAGAACCGTTTTTGTGTTGATGTTTTCTTTTCTCCTAGATGTCGACTCCTTGTAAAGACCTTAATCACAAGGATACATCTTTTTGTTCAGAACTTAAACCCAACGAAAGATAATATCTTTTTCTTCGTTTGACGCATATATTGTTCTTCAGATTTCATAGTTGTAATAACTTGTAAACATAAGCAGCAGATTTTAGTACTCTAGAGGTACACAACAATGAATCGTACTCATAGCACGCACTAGTGTTATCATCATCACCATAAAAGAAAATCATATAATAATCAATTGTTATTATTTAAGTTTCCGATTTACGAATACAGATGTACCTACTCAATGATAATTTTACTTTTATTTTCGAGCTTTTTTTTATCACAAAAATGTATCATTATAGATATACAATGATTTTACTATTTTAATATTTTACACGTCATTTAATTAGTGTTGAATTATAAAAGTTATTAAAATAACGAGTAAAATGACAATCGATATTAGTTCGAGATGCTTTTAAATCGATATATGCGTGTTTGGCTTAATCTGTGTTAGTTGTAAATATGACAACTACGACAATAATAAAAAAATATTTTATCCAGTTAAAATTTAATCTCGTTTCCTTCGGGACTTGTAAATTGTAAATTTAGTTTCCTAATATCACAAAATATTAAACAAAACAACCATAAAACGTCATCACATTTATTACGATCGTTATAATATAGATTAGCCTTTTTTTTATCGTGTATGTACACACAATAATTTAACATGTTATACATTTAACAGTTGATAGCTTGTAGTTTGGTACCTTCGTTAATCATGATTTCTTTTACGATCTTTATAATTCCGTAATACTAAGTGAATTAGAGTTTCAATTAAATATTTCTCATAACTGCACAACGTCCGTAACATAATATAATATTATTATACATATACTATTCTATAGCTGTTAATTAGATTATTATTATTATTGTAATGCTGTCATTTTACAAAATGGAAAAGATTCAAAAGAGACTAGTTGATAAAAAAAAAAAATTCTGGTTTAAGTGGTATAATTATTGTACAATAATTGTTATATATTATTATTACAGCCACTATAGGATATTATAATATATTTTGTGTTTCTTTTATCAAAAAACACTCACAATTTCAAAATCTATCAATGTTTTTGAAATTACTGCTTTACATAATTTCTCATCGAAATATAACATGTTTTAAAAAAATATATTTTTATATTTGTGATCGTTATATTTTTTAAGCTTCTCATTTTTTTTTTTAATGATGCATGCACTTTTAATTTTTTATTCTGAAGCAGAATATATTTTAAATTATTTCGATACATAAAAAAATATATTTAAGAAATTTGGAAGAGTAGGTACCTAGTTTATGAGCTATATGCTTAAAAATAATGGAGTAGTACGAGGAAACCTCGCAAAATTCTGGTCTACTACTCACTCACCTAAACTTTAAATACTAATAACTCATAAACTACTCTTCCGAATTTCGATTTATATTTATACTTTGGAGAATATTCTGTGTTAAAATACGAAATTATAAATGTATATTTTCATTCAAAAAATTAAAAAAAACATAAAAAATTATAACGTTAACAAATATTATTTTATTTCGGTAAAAAAACCGAAATGTAATGTATCTTTTATATAATCGAGTTAGTTTATTCTATAACATAGAGTATTAGAGTTAAAAGATAAAAGTAAAAGATATGACTGTTAAAAAGATCAGTTAGTTATGTATTTCATAAACATCTTTTAATTTTAATAAATATTATTTGAGATTAACAGAAAACCCTGTTTAGAAAAATTCAACGACTTACAAATCGTAAATATTTTACTCAGGGCTGCAAGAAATTGCAACAGCTGTGACAAAACTTAATATATAATCTCATATATTATTAGACGTGCAAATATAGAGTTATCGTAGTTACGCATATTTAAGTATACCATACAATAAGTTTTGAATTTACCAACCAACCGACACTTAAATATTATTTTAAAGTATGATAATAATAATATAGTATCTGCGTATAGATAATACAGTTATAATTATTGAGTTATATATTTATTATTTAGATTGAGTATAACACTAACGTACATCACAGTCCAGATAACTTACTGTATCTATATTGGCTATAATAATCGATAAAACCCAAACCACAATAATTATAATGATATTCAATACATTTATTATTACAGAGTACCAACGAGCCAATAAATTATTAAAGCACTGTGAAAGTCAAAGATCACAAGAAATATAATATATATATAAGCAAGATGAGTAAATAACCCCAATTCCCATAAATTTCAAACATCGTGTTTTATCGATTAAATATTTAAATCTATACATATTGTGAATTATTAATATAAACCATGTTAAATATTTAAAAATTAAGCTAGCCTAACGGAATATAATAAACATTAATTTTGGATTCTAAAAAGATATTTTAATATTTATGATAGTTGTATAGCTTTTTCTTTTACAATCAATAACTTTATATGGCTACAGAGTTGTATGTGTTCAATATAAGTGACAACAAAATTATTAACAACTTCCTTACATGAATAATTCCGTTTTGAACTGCTATATAATATTGAATACGAAAAATGCATTTTTTATTAGGCCAACATACTATACAATTCACTATAATTTTATTGTATCGCAACAAATTTGTAAGTTTATGTGATGGGAAAATTATTTGAGTTTGCATACGGTATATAATATACCTACATTAGTTATTCAAACTCCTGCACAAAATCAAGACGATCCTAATGTTATGAGATCGACGGTAATACATTTTAGGGAAAATAATATATCGGTTAGTATAAATTTATACGGTTGTGCAAGTATATTCGAATTGATTTCAAATAATTTACTTGTGTTCGTAGGTTTATAATACATATGTAAATTGCGCTAAGGTAGGTATACCATAATACTATTACAAGGTGATTCCTTTTTTAGGAAAGTACTCGATTTCTCGAAAAGCGTTTATGTTTTTAATTTTATATTCCGAAACCGAATATTTCATAAATTAATATGTAAATCGAATTTTGGACTAAAACTTAAAACTAGTTGATTCATTATAAATATTCAGAGATTTGATTAGCGGTTTGAAGTTGTACAACGATAATTCGCAAAGTGTCTCTTCACTTATCCATTTATCTAAATCTTTTTTAAATACTTTTAACTAGTTATTACTATTATTTAATATGATAATATATCTTTTATAATATTGAATAACATTTAAAGAGTTAGACATCGATTTTTTAAGTATTCTTTTAATTTGTTTCCATATTGGAAGGAGTTTAGAAGTTTATTCAACATAGATTTAGTACGATTATTCATATTTTATACTGTCTGTTTTGTTCGCACGGCAAGCAAATATTAGATAATAATATTATTCAAAACAAATTTGGATACTATAATATTTAATACACATATTTTTTTAAATTTTGTTACTAAATAATCACATGAACGATAGATGTGCTAATATAATCGTCAATGAATTTAAATGTATGCGCATGACCTCGTTTAAAATATATGTTTTAAAATGAACAGTGTACACTGCAACAGTGGTTGAAATCGAACGCAAATACAAGGTATTATAATATAGATAAGTGTAGTGCCTTACATCAGTTATATAAGCACCAATAGTGTCTGATAAGATCAAATATCAAAGCTAGCCCGTTAACACATGCAAAAAGGGGACATTGTCGGCCTAGAACCAACCTCCCCCCCCTAAAGTTGCTTATTTACATATATGTATATATTCTATACTATAATACAACTCGTATGATAGGTATTAGGTACTATGATCGAATATATTATGCGAAAACATAATACGTGTATAAACGATCTTTCACTGTGAGTTTTTATCCATATTGAAAAAACAGCTTGATAAATTTCTCATTCTGCATCAATGATAATAACTATAACCCTATATTAAATTAATTAATTTTATGATGTTGAAGTTATAAAGAGAATAATGTAATAATTGATATTTTATGCGTAAGAGCCATAATATTGTTATTTTTGACAATTAATATTTAATATTCTTCCTCCCTTAAAGATGTTTGTGTACATAAAAAATGCATATATATTATACTACAGCCATGTATAAATTATAAGTTTATTATTTTATTGAAGACTAATCAGCATAAAAAACAATAAGTTTTAATAAAAAAAAATATTTATACTTCATATTTGTCGTTAAAAAACAACGCATTTTATGCGGTTGTAGTATTATATTTTGTATTTGCAGAGTTAACAACCAAAATACTCAAAACAGTAATATGCACTTATATATAGTGCATTAAATACACCTATGCCTTGTGTTTTATTATTATACTTGAAATATTTCAAATTGAATAAAAGAAGTTGTCTTTAACAGTGAACAAGGGTTGTTTGAAATAAATCGAATGTACGTTTATATAAAAATATGAAATAACAAGTTCAGTTGAGTGTTTTATTTATATTTATACTGTACAAATTTCCAAGAAAATCGGATTTTTTGGAAATTGAGATATTAGTTTCGACTACAAATTGTATTGTTGAACACGATTAATTTTGACATATTATTTTAACAACACGTCATGTCATATGACTGCATGCATTTGTATATTAGGTGCACGAAAAAATGGATCTCTGAATGAATAAAAATAAATTGTATTATTTATGTACCTAGGGTTTACAATTCATTATTTTAGAACTATATATAGAGTGATTATTCAACCATGCTCATACCCCTTTTCTTCATATTTCGATTTTCTGAATTATGTGTTTCAGATTATTTTAACTATAGATGCACACTTAAAAAAAAATCATTAAATTCTTTATTTTTCAATTAGTTTTTACACAATTTAAAAAACATTGTAAGACTATAACATTAGGATCAAATTTATTTTATTTAAATTAAAAATATATTTTTTTTTTTTACTGTTAATTAATAAGAAGATAATTGTTTTTGAAATGTTAACGTATTTAAACTGAACGTCTAATGAGTAGTTCCTGAGTTGTATAATTATATGTGCTAAGAATATTTTTTATTAAATAGTTTCTTGTATAACTAAGTTAGTTCAATATAATTATAATGTACAATATAAAATAAAAACAAATTTATTACGTAATAAAATCAATTACCAAAATAAACGAAATTATAATTATAATGGCATATTCAGAATTAGTATTCAGAACAGAGGAGAGATTGAATAGGATAATTTATATTTTTAAATAATGAATTTGCATATAATATAATATAAAATATGTATTATATATTTTAGGCAAGTACTTTTAATTATTAAATTCAACATTTTTACAAATTAAAAAATTTTAATAAAACCAAATTCATTTTTATAATCTTAAAACCACAATATCCCATATCTATAATCTATGGATTATTATTTTAAGTACACAAAGTTTAATAACTTAAAATCTATAATAGTTTGAATTTTGATTTAAATAAATCAACATTTTCAAAAAAAATATATTTTCAACAGTAGGTATTTATAGGAAAAAGAATAATTCTCATTTTAATAAAAGATGTTTTATTGCTACGGGACGCTTTTTAAATGTCATATAATATATAAGTGTTTGAAAATAACATATCTATTATATACACAATTAAAAAAAATACAAATCTATTATATGATAAAATTCATTATTTTAGAAAAAAATGGTGGGGAGTATTCTTAGTAAATCACTTTGTATACACAACTTTAAACACAATTATGATTTCACTTTTTTTTTATAAATATTGAAGTTGCTTTATTATATAATATTACATGTAGAAAAAAACGTCAAAAACACTGACGTTACTTAATATATTTAAACTTAAATTTTCTTTTATCATAATTTTGGAACTACCATTATATATGTATATATTATGTTGGTTAATTAATACAATTGATGTTTGATAGTAGATATTGTAGTTTTAAAAATATTTTTAGTAGTTTTTCTTTTAACTGGAAAAAACAATAATATTACTTATAGACAGTGTATTTAAAATAATATCGAAGTTAATAAAGTACATATATAATGCATATAATATTTTATTATGTTTATTTAAAAATAACGATGATTATAAATTATACATATTATAGAATTTTTAATACAACTACTATCATACATGTGAATATTTAATCATTATTATAATATTGTTACGGTCAATGTTAGGTTGATCCTTAAATGTAAAATATGATTTTAAATCAGTTTTCATACGTAGTTTTTTATGGAATGAAAACTTCAAAACATTTTTGGAAATCTATAGAAATTTACCAAAAAATGATTGTAAGATATTAGGACGAAGAAATAACATTAAAGCGAGCAACTGTTTAAAATGAAATCCAAATTGTATATTTACTTTCGTACTGATATCGGTTCAATATAGTTTTTTCCCTTCGTACACCATGATTTTTTTTGAACTTAGCCTCGTTTCATACCGCATAATACTAAAATAAATACGCACTTAAACTCGCGATTCTGTTACGGTTCAGAGATTAAATGAGAAACCGGATGATTTACGTCTTCAGTGGATAACACAATTTGTTCGTTTATCCCACACTTTATTATTGGAGAAGATAATATTATGAAAAAAAATATTAAATCTCAAAGAAATCTGAGACTATTACAAATACGTTTAAAAAAAAAAAAAAACGATTGATCATACTCGTTCATCTATGTTAATTTGTGTGTAAGAGTAAAAGAGAAATTTATTCAAGGATAACTAATCTGAGAACGAACGAAATCGATAATCAGACTACTATAATATATGAGACGATTTATTATCAGTGATATGTTGCGTTTGTGAAGACGATATTATGACGTCAATGGAGCAACTTTCGATTAAAATAAAGCGGTAAAAATCATCCCGTGGCACGCGCACACACAAAAGGCACCGAATGTAATCATACATCACAAATAACATCAATAACATAAAATTGAGAATAAATATAATATAAGTGTAATCATATTAATGCATAATTATTAAAGCCAAAATAATTAGCAGGTCTTTTAAAACGTTAACAAAACTACAGCTATTATAGAATATTAAGTGTAAAAAACATACTCGATATAGTTATAATAGGTAATACCTCTACACTACATAGTATGTAAAATGTTTACTGATTGGGATTAGGTTTTTTAGATATATTTTCTTATTTATATTAAGTTGAGAAATTATAAATTATTGTAAATTGTTATGTCATTACAATTAGGACTCACGTGTCCTACACAAATTAAATTCCGACTAAGTGACTTCATTATGTCATATTGTACAAAATATTATATAATATTTCTTGTTATTAATTATTTTTAATAAACTATTATAAAATACATTATTATTATCAATTTTTTCTTGATAGAAGCTAGTCAATTTTTGAACTACAACAAAAATTTAATTGCAAATTAAAAAAAAAAAGTGATACAAAATACTAACTTGATATCAGTTTTTGCAACCTAACAAAAAAAAAAATAATAATAATGAATGCGAACACATACTGTTTAATGTCTACACATCACTGTAACTCCCTCTTCCATCCAAATACGCGCTTGTGTATAAACTAAGAACTTTAGACACACACACACAGCTATATACATATAATATTAACTATTTAATAATACGGTGCATATAATAGTTCTCTAATTATATGACAGATCTCCGAAGGTGACAGAAAGGATCTGGTTTCAAAATATGCTTGAAATGCTATAAGAATATTTTCCAATTTTAACCCAAAAGTAGCTTTTTTAGCATTATAACTAGTATATACTATTATTATTATTATCATTATGTATAGCGTTAATGTCACCAAAAAATTATATACCTATATAATTTCTGCTTATTTACACGACCTACCCACGTAACTCTTCACTATCTTAAAGTAAGATAGACTTTTGACCTGACTCGTTGGATACATTGCTATGATATGATAAAATATGTGCAGTTAGTTTTGTGTTTGAAAATCAAAAATATCCTTATGACTATATAACCTATTATTTTAGGTATTTATTATAAAAAGTCATACCGAAAATTACACAAAATAATGGTGAAATTATATTTTCTAAATAATATTTAGTTGTTTATTCTAATACATTATACATTAAAACTAATTTTGTTCATAGTTTTTATTGTAAGTCAACATTTTTATTCGTGACCTGAAAGGATCAACGAGAGGATAAAGATAAATCTCAAAGACAAATGTATTATTGATAAATTACTAATATCACAACAATACAGAATTACAACAACACAAAACATAGATACTTACATAGTTTTATAATTAAATATTTCTAATTTAACTACCTAACACTAATATTTACTATATTTGATATACAGATATACATACTCGTATATTAAATTTCTTATTTTCGAAATTGTTTTTTTTTTTTAATTTCGAATTTACAACAACTTTGTTTTAAGTTTGAATCGAAGTTTTTTTAATGCTTAAAAAAAGCATTTCTTTTAAAGTTTTAACATATTGGAACACATTTCTTGTTTTTAAGTCATTTATAATTTATACAAATATATATATATATATATTTCTACCTCGAATACAAAGCACTACCGTTGATAAATGAACTAAAACTAAATCACACTAAACATAGAATCGTTTTACTAGAATGATATATTGCCTCCAAATTGAAAAATATTTAAGTTCTTCAAAAACTATAAGCGCGATGTGAATAATATAACAAAGACCAAACTAATATGTACTTACGAAGTAAATTCCGGTCAAGGTTAGGATAACAAAACAAATTTTCATGACGCTCTTCAATATTTAACTACACGAAGTAAAGAAAAGAAGATCTTAATATATATATTGTATTATTAATATATATTTATAGTATTATTAAAGCTGATATTCTTTATTAGAAAATGTATTTCAAAAACACCAACATGTGTATTCTGGTATCGAAAGTAATCTACAAAAATTACACTTTATTTTTTTTTATTTTAATTTTAGTTTATAAATATTTAGTATCGTAAGAATAATAAAGTTAATAATTAATTCGTGGTTTTTAAAATATAAAAAATAATTTTTACTCAATGTATGTTGTTAAACTTGAGTTTATCGGACGCTGAATTTGATGAAACTGTAGGGTATTATACTATTTTACATTAGTATTGAACTTTTAAAAAATTAACTGATTATTTTTAAACAGAGAAAAATCCTTTTCTCACATTCATATATATTGATTAGTTTTTATAGGCACGACTACTTAAGTATCTTTAATACATGATCCAGAGAAGATAACGTGACACCATGTGTACACATTCCGGTCGCAAATTGTCTTGGCAGTTTGATAGTACATATGTCTCGTGTAGGTTGTGGCACCCATTCGCTTGAAGGCCGGTTTTTATATTGTGAATATATTGTTTTTAACGTAAAATATTAAAAACATCAACAGGTTTTTGTTGTTTATGATAATATTACTTAAAAATTAAAAATAATAGACAAGTAAGAATTATTTTATTTTATTGAATATAATTTTAAATATTTTCAATTAAGGAAGTTTTATTAAACTATATTTTAACAATTATATATTACACAGTTATATCAGCTTAGACTACTTAGCTAATATATTATTTTTTCAATTGTAGATATATCTTATCTATGTCACGCATTTAATTTTTTTCGTTATTATTTATTATATAGATATATAAATATAATCATGATTTTTTATTTGCGTATTTGGATGTACTTGAGTCAGTACTAGACAGTAGTTTATTTGAACTTTTATTAATAGTTTAAACTCGTATCTTATACCTATTGTATATAGATATTACAAATTACATTTTGTATATATAATGCATCAATTAATAAATAAACACATAAATATCACACAATAAATATACATTTTATTTAAATAAATAAATATGTATGATATAGCTGCACGCCATGTAATATTATTACAATTTTTACATAATTATTGGTAAATGATTAAAAATATTGGTTTATTTTTATAATCTATATAATATAACATCAAGTATATCATGTTGGTATGCAGATTATTGACATTTGAACAACAATTATAAAATTTAAATGTAAATCTCCAATCGTATAATAATCGGCCTTCGTGCAAATGGTGGCAAATTCTGAACCAAACTGCCGCGATTTTTTTTTGCGTCAATATCGTACCGTTGAAAGACACGAGAGCGGTGTCACCTTATCTTCTCTACATCGTGCTTTAATAATACCTTGGATGCCGCAGTTGTTATCATCGTAAGTTAAATATATTATAATATTAAAACGTAGTGACTAAAAAAAAATGTTAAGGGTTTTAGTAAACCAAAACAAATACTTATATCCATATACTTCTTTATAAATATTTTTATGATAATGAAAATAGTGTTTCATAATTAATTGATATAAATTAAACAAAACGGTGGTCATCGATTGTCAAATAAACGCATGGTAGTATAACGCTGTATACAATTCTACAGTATTATATGAAGACACGTAGTTACCTACTTATCGTGTACCATATAACACAACGCTTATATTCTTAAGTTATCGGAAGTGCCAAGAAGTTTATAACAAAGTTCAAACCATACGACGACGGTGAATAGGTCGTGGTGTTACATACAACGATGTACCTACAGACGAACATTTGTATGTTTTAGTCATTGCAAACTTCAAAGAGTTGTCCCTGCAAAAAGTTGCATTTTAAGTACACAAATCGTCTCGTTACCAGTATACACTACCGTAGGCATTTATAATTATTTTTATTATTTCGGAGTAAAACGAATTTATGTAAACACGCGTTTCAGCGATTTTTTACAACGCGATATTAAATTAGAATATTATTTGCGCGCGTGAGCCAGACAAATGCACATTTGAAGAAATAATTATAACAATGGTAATAATATTATAATATAGATATCTATCTCACACTTTGAAAATCGTGTTCATTGTTTCGACAATTTAAAAAAGATTACCGTTGTTCTGTTTTTGGGAAATTTAAGTTGGACGTCCTTTATATTCTATTTACTTCTCTTATTTTTCTCACCATTGTTACAGACAACATATTTTTAATGTATAGTAATTTAAAATATGATTATACATGAAAGTGGAATAAGCTTAACTATAGCTATCGTCTATAGTAATAAAACCATTATATCTATGTAACACGAGTTTAAATATAATATAAATAACTAAATACTTATTTAATATAATAATTAACATAGAATCAGCATAACAGATTTCAATTTTCGCATGGACGGTACTATCTTAATTAGATGATATATGTTATGTTTATGATTCCATTGATAGTTATTGTCAGTAGGTTACTTAAAATAATATATATATATATGATGTAGATCTGATAAAATGACTCAAAGTTGAAAACAAATAACAAATATTCATTGATTAAAATTTATTTTGAGCTGTAGTTTGATGTACATTAACCGAAGATAGAACCATACAGTTATTTATATAATATTATTATGACGTGATAATCGTGCAAAATGTGTAAAAATTAAAAACATAGGAAAAATTATATATTATGAAGTAGGTATGTATTTTTTATATAATATTTCCTTTGGAAAGAAAATCGAGTTATTAAGAAACTCGTATAATACAATTATTTTGTTCGCTGTGCAGGAGATATTTAATGTTAGCGTTTATACGTTCGTCCAGTTGAGAATAAAATACAACATTTTCATTGTCAGTATGAGCAAAAATTAATACTACAAGAGAAAATAAATTGATACCGGTTAATTTAATGGAGATACCACAATAACGAAATTGATTAATAATGAACCATTGGTAGTTGAATCAAGTGTCTTGGATCTATTATTGAAGCAGATCAATTTGGCCGTAGTATAGACAAAGTTCTTGAAGAAAATTGACTCGTCTGAATCGCGTAATTTGGACGATGATTCGATGGACGACGATGATGAAGACGAACGTCTACACCGATCATCTGGTGTGCTTTCACGTAAAGGAAAATCCTCAAAGTGTTTATATAGAAAATTCAAATTCGGGATCGGAATCACCACTTATGTAGTCAAAGGACGATGATCAATTGGAACATTCAAACTTAGAGCGAACCTGGTCGTCAAATTCAGAGTTTAAGTTGGCATTGCATTTGGAGCTAATGTGGTTAACGGACGATGAGTAATTAAAACCATCAGGCATCCCGCAGAAATAGACTTCGGAAATAAATTTAAGATTGGTATTTTATTCGAAATTAATGTGGTTATCGGATTTCGATAAGGTAAGGTGCCTCTATTAATTACCATAACGAATGATGTCGAACGTCAAATGGTGTCGATTTAAGACAAGGCCAACAATGTAAATAATATTGATGTGGTAGAAGCGGTGGCAACAGAAAACGATACGACAGAAATTACCACAGAACCAGCAGCACTTAAACGTAGGTTTTTCCTGTCGTCACTTGTGAAGCGAATTCTGAAGAAAGCTGTGTTGTTGCGGTGTCGGTGGCCGCATACGGCGAACCGAGTAAATGAAAATACTTTCACGGTGCATCGTGAAAAAAGCACTACATGTTGGCTGTGGCCTGAGTGTATAATGGTGGCCGAAAAAAAAATGATTGGGTTTCGGATATTTTGAATTGTGTTCGAGAGTTAAATTGAATTTCGAGATTTTTATCAATCGATCTTTTCAACATTTTCATATATTGTTGTGTATTATATATACCATTATTTTTCTTGGCATGTTATTTATTGTTTGCAATATGTTTTTTTTTTGTATCTCAGATACAACTATTAAAATATTGTCAATTGTTAACATAATAAAATCCTTATTTTCCATAAAAATTTAGTTGATCAATTTAAAACAATTTCGACTAATTTGTATAATATTATATAAAAAATGCACATTTCTAAGTTTATAGTATCATATTTATTTAGTAACATATTTTGTTTGACTTAAATATTGACTGAGGTTGACCATTATTGCATGTTACACTAAACAATAAAAAAATATTTCATTAAGCTTTGAGGTACTAGATATAACATTAAAATATCATGATACAGCTTCCGTGTTTTCATTATGTACTCTAATAAAAAATATAACATGGTAATTTAAAACGTATACATTTATGAATTAAATATTATATTAATTTCTATTACTTGTAAGTAGTATGCGTAGATCTAACCTGCAATAATTGAACCAAGTTTAAACTAGAAAATATTTTTGATAAATTACAATTACGTGAGAGATACTTTGCTTAGGTTACGAACAGTGTATACAATCAAACATGTATAATACAATCACAAAAACGTAAATTTTTTTACTCAACTAAGTGTGTTATCACTAAACAAAAATACGAATTTACTAAAAAAAAAAAACATTGTTATAAAATAATCACTCTATATCATGTATCTGATATTTACCTATATATTATGTATACATAGTTAATAATTTTTTGTTGTATTAGGTATAGTTTTTTGAGACTAAAATAGTCCATTATTATTTTAATTATTGTTGTTGTGGTTATTGCTGTTATTTTATACGGCCGGCGGGAACCATTAATTATTACTATTCTCCGACTGTTTTCATTAACAAATACTTATATGCGTTATGTGTGTGTGTTTCTGAGGACAACTTTTGTATTTTTTTGTTTCGTTTGTTTCTCTTTTTTCCTCGTTTTCCACCGCATCGTCGTCTCTCGGTCGCGACCGTTAACCGGAGCGCCGGTAAATCAATACCACGGTAGCAGTGGCGACGGCGGTGGCGGCAACGACGAATCTGGACGACACGCTCAGAAATCTACAACTCGTAACACTGTGTTGGGTTACTATCCGTGGATCTTATGACATGCATATCTATAATATATACATCATATCCATAAAAGGAGAGAGAGTGTTAAAGAGAGTGATTGAGATTCATATGCAGTATACCTTTAAATGTATTTCTGCTTAACAAATAGGAATCATATATATACGTACACGTGGGGTCCACTTAAAAGAACTTTTATAATAATAATATTTCAACTGATAATAATCAGCGTACAGTGTTATAACTTACAGTTATACAATATTTAGGTTAACCTGCATCCTACAACAGCCTTTGTAGTACATAGTGCGTGAGAAACAAATGTAAAGTGTTACAGTTTATAATTATAAATTATAATATTATATTACTTGAAGTCAACGAGGATACCACGACGACGACGTGTATACCAGTATAAAAATATACAAATAATTAATAAAAAAAATATAAACATTTTCAAAATATTGATAGTTTCACACATAATGTTCAAGATTTTAAAAATTTCTTAATTACACCTAAAAGATTCAAAATATCCGAAATTATTTTTTTTCTTCGGTTTGTGTACTCACGCCACTGTGTGACTCCTCTCCAGTAACCACGAAGTGATTTTCACGATGCACCGTGAAAGTATGTATTATAATTTACCAATTTATATAATGTATGAGAACCATGTATTGTATTTTCAAATATTTTTACTTACAATTAAAATGTTATTACTTATCATTAAGGGCGAGAAGTTATAGGATGAACAATTATTAAAATATGTACAAAAATATACAAAAAAAAAAAAAGACAAAAATATGACAAAATAATCGAAAATATGTATAACATTTTTAATTATAAATAAAAATGAAAATGAAAATGAAAATAAAATAAATAAAAATAAAAATAATATAATATAATATTATTTATATTCAACATATACATTTCAGCATCTAATCGACACTATCTTGGTTTAATATCTGTTTATTGCTAGGTTATGAAACGGATTTATAGCTCACCTAGCAATAAATAGAAGTCATAGACAAAAATATTCAAATCCTATAACTTATTATCCCCTACTCATTATCAATATTATGTTTGAAGAAAAAATTAAATCAAATCAAACATTTAGCAAGTTTATAAATAGCTAAAAAGATAAAAAAACATTTTTGAAAATTTGATTTTGTCTTTGTGATTATTTAAATATTTGCTCTAAAATTTAAGTTTTTACGATTTTTCATTGTTAATGTTTTTTCTGATATCAAATTAATATAAATATTAAAAACTCACTTTTAATAACGTGCTGTTTCTTGTTGTACTCGTAAATGAATATATATTTCAAACCAATATTAATTTTAACTGTTTTTCCTTTATAGAAAAGAAAATGTATTTTGCAATATATTTAACTATACATATTATTTATTGTTATAAAATATTTATTTTCGTACGAGATAATGATTGGTATGATATTCAAACTAATACTGACAATGAACATGTTGTGTTTTATTCGCAATTGGACGAACGTATAAACATTACATTAAATATCTCCTGGACAACGAACAATCTATGTATAATATATCTCGTAGTTTCATTTTTTTCCAAGGGGATTATATAAAATATACATTCCTAATTCATATGACATTTTTTCTATGTCTTTAATTTTTCACATATATTGTACACTCAATACGTCACAATAATACAATATAATATATTATCGTACTTTATAATATATGTATATTTATAATTGTTTCATTATTGACATTTACAATTTTTTTTTTTTATATAGGTACGTATGTAAGAAAGAGTCAACATAATATGTAGTTTTGCAAGCTTTGTCTTAAGTATTAATAAATAAGTATTCAAAATTCCTGACATTTTTTCATTATAATATAATATAATATAATATTATTATTATTATGTTTATAAAAATTTTGTTGGGTTGAAGCTTGAAAATAAAAGCTTATGACTTTATGAGAAACATTTTATATTGAAACTTATAAAATATATTAAAATTATATAGGCTTTATTGATGTGTTAATGGTTTTTATTTTTTTTAAACAAAATATATTGATTTATCTTATCAATAAGTTTAGTTAATTTGTTATAATTTACACTAAAAAATCGTTGAAACTTTAAGCTTTTCTTCTTTATGTATATTATTATTTTTAAACACAATTTAATTATCTTAATATTCCTGCTAACTTCAGTTATTTAAATAAAGCATAAACTATTATGAACTACCTATATTCACATTATTCTTCAATTTCGTTAATATTTTCTTATAATAGTTAATAACAAAAATAATACATAAATCATATAATACAATATTACAATAGTTGCATTTAACATGTTTGATGTATTTGACAAATATTAGTTCAAATTAGTATACTTGGTTTTATATAAATATAGTACGCTAATAAAAAATATATATAAGAACATTAAATTTTAATATTATGCATTATCGTAGTTCAATTACAGTGATCAGTGATTTATTATTATTATTAAACATACATTTTTCTAGTTTTGTTAAGAATTCGAATATTTGTGGACAAATTTATTTTGAATACTTGAAAAATGTTTTTTTCGTATATTTATTACAAATGAGTTCTAAATATTTCTTTAAATTCTGAGCAAAGCGATGAGTGTATTCATTTTACAATTATATATGATATATTTTTTTATGCATGTATGAAAACACAATAAGTACTAATAAAAATGCTCATGTCTTAAACTTTTTGGGTGGTTTCTGAAAAAAATTGGACTTAGTTATTTTAAGGGCTAAAAATAAAAATTAATAGTTTTCTTGATATTAAAAAAAAAACACAAAAAATAACTATAAGGAAAAACGTGAATTTTTATACTAAACCGGTATATAGTAGTTATTTGTTTGACAAAACTAATATAATATCTATTCTATAATATTAGTACTGCTAGTACTGCATAGATGCATACAAAATGTCTGAAAATCGAAAATTTGAAATCATTGTGTATTAATAGAAAGCAGTAATAACATAATAATAACCGTATTTATCGATGTATATAAGAGACTGCAAAATGGCTATGGCGTAACGACGGGCCGTTGAAAAATGTGTAAATGCTGAAAAAGCACCATCAATGGATCGTTTATAAGCCACATTCTGATGAGTTTGGTTTTAGATTTATAGCTGCAGAATGGCTGCAAACGAGATTGATTTATTCATGGGTTAATCAACGCCATTTACCTGCCAGCTTAGGTCTATTTTACGTTACATATAAAAACCTCGAAAATGGTTGTTTTTTTTTTTTGCTTCCGACGAGCGATGGGCGTCATTTTTTAACTCCAGGCCGAGCACCGAGAATTAAGTTTTTTGTAAATCAATCACAATAGCCATTCGTGGACGTAATAATACACTTATTCTTTGTTGCACACACGAAAAATTGAAACTGTAACACGCGCAACACGTGCCTATTAAGTCTAAAATTATTATAATGAACACCTAAGAGAAATATTCCATATTGTAAATGAACTGGCGACCTTCAGAAAAATATTTTTGCAGCATACGTTATGCTATAAATATAAACAAATTAAAAATATTTTTCACAACGAAGACACAATCCTGCCTCGTGATTTGGCAATGTTAAATTATTTATTTCATAGAGTTTTCAATATAATTTAAACAATAACACATTTACCTAAATAATATAATAATAATTATATATTACATGTGGTGGTTTATCGTTAATTCAAACTTTACTGATTTTTCGAACTAAAGTACTATTGATTATATTTTGATATTACAAAAATTAACTACGAATAGTTAGTAATTCATGTATAATGCATAGAATATTATTATAATATAGGTAATATGTAATTAACAAAATCTAAATATTGGTTCAATATTTACGTGAATAATAATATAGTATATAGTCGACAAACAGTTTACAATATTTAGATAGGCTAGTACTATATACAAAATACAAACAGTCTGTTTATATTTGTTGAATATGTTTTTTGATTAGTACCTTTATTACTACATCCAAGCGAACAATACTCTCAAACACCAAATTTGCACAATAAACGAACAACAGACAGGGTCACGTTGGGAGCTGCTGGTATCATGTAAATATATTGTATGTATATTATGTTTCTGGATATATCATAAAATAAATGTGCTTAGTGATTGGAAATTAAAAAAAATATATATCAAAATGCATTTAGAAAATTAATATGATAAACATCGTTATAAATAAGCAGAACGAGTTACCACTTTTAACAATAAAATTGTACAATCAAATACAATATTTCTATGATTTTAATAAATATGAAAATTATAAAAATACATAGAAAAATATGCATAATATTATGATTTATTGTATTATAATTAATTGATAAATTAATTAATATCAATTAATAAAGTATGTACTAATTTGATATGCATTTTTAATAGATACATGCAAATTAGATTAAATCAAAACGTTTATTTCGAAATTGTAATATTTAAAAAAATATATATAAAGACCATGAACATCATTAGAGCATTTTTTTAAGAATAAAACCGTTAACAATTAGTTCATTAACTAACTATGACATTTAGTTTGACATGATAATTATATACTTAACTATGTAATTATAGACAAATGGTATTTAAATGTGGCATACATTTTTTTATTATTTAGATACTTTTCTTTATTGTATCGATAATTTAAAATGTTGATATAAATGCTAAACCGTAAATGTGTATTTCGTTTGCGAGTGTTTCTTCTATTGTTGAAACATGGTTGAGAATATATATATATTGTAAATTACTGTTTTAAAAACAATAGATCCGTGTTTAATTGTGACAAACTAATTGATTCGTAAAATAATAAAACATACACCTATAGTTAAATAAAGATGTGCATTAGCGACTATATTTTATACTTAAACAATCATTTAGTATATTATTATAATATTTAATAATATTTGTGACATCATATGGCGCATTATTAATACAAAAAAATGTTCTAAAGTTGATAAATATGCACTTTTCCCGATCAATCATTTAAATAAACAGAACAAGTTGATGTTTTTGAGCTCATGATTGTTAATACTAAAAGACCTTAAAACTTTTAAACAAAATGAAATAAGTTGAATATAAAAATAATAATGAAAAAAAAATATAAATAAATAGTAAATCGTTTAACTTCATAGTCTTCAATTATTATATTTAAGTTATAAAAGAAATCCATTGGAAAAAATAAATAATAATTACTACGAGCATACTATAAAGAGTATATAAACGCAAAAATAAATGATTAAAAAGCGTAAGTCATTATTTCTGACAATGATTGAAGATAATATGTTGTGAGTACTAATTTTATTTATACAAACAATTTTATTTTCATCAGATCCTAATCGATGAAAACTACACAATATACTATAATATAATATAATCAACAATCACTTACTGCAGGGAATACAAACGCTAAAACAATTTGTTCTCCTGCAATGTATATCTGTACATCAACTAAACGCCTCCCTCGCATAGTAAATGAAACAACACTGAATTATCAAAACTAAAATAATACAGAAAATATATTTTAAAATTAAAGAAACGGCGAGCAAATGTCGGTGTTACAATGTAAAAAATAATTAATTTTCAGACAATTACAATCACGTACACCAAGCTTAAAAAATTGCTTGGTATGTCAACTATTTCAAGATTATATGTCAGAAGCCAATATATAACAATATCACGACATGCATTAAAAGTATGCATAGATTAACGTGTTATATTTTTATCGTTCAGAAGCGGATGCTCTAATATTAGATACCTGAACGTTGTATAATATGTTTAGCTGGTAAGCTGGGGATGTGTTTGCAAACCACACACGATGAGATATTTTGTATATACGTATTGTTATAATAAATTAGTCGACGACTTAATTCAAATGTTTACAATAGTCGCGAACGAAAATAGTATACAAATATGAAACTAATGTACTTATATATATATATATATGTGTGTGTGTGTGTGTGTGTGTGTGTGTGTGTTGATAAACAAAAAAGCATTTTCGCGTTAATTTGTTATGCAAATTTTGTCCGGGCACCCAGGGGACTTTTCAGAACTCCAGAGCAATTCTCCACAGAGACGTTCATAGTAATGTAATTTCCGTACTATTTAAAATTTCCGTGAAACAAAATTGATTACATATACCAATTGTATAGTCGGTTGTAGTGTAGGACGTAGGTATATCGGTAAAAATGTGAACATTTTCATCGTACGCCATACAGTTTCCATTATTATTTTATTCGTAGTACGATTAAACTGTAGGATTACATCTCTCGGTCAATAAACACATATATGTATGCATAGACGTATAGAAATTCATTATAAGAATGTAATGTTGATAATATTCTATGACACCTATATCATACTTTGTGCAACGATACCTAATAAATTATTACTAGTAGTAATAATATTTTGTATTCATGCAAGTTAGTTAGACCGAATGATATGAAGTTAAATCCATTGCTGCGTTATTAGATCGTGCCATTTATAAAAACAAAACTCTTTCGGGATAAATATATTGAAATAATATTGAATAATATTAATGAATATACTTGTTGTATAAAAAACAACATAAAAACTCATATTTCTGTTCTATTTATTTTTATTTTTATCCTTTGATAATAATTGTATACTGATCTTAAGTAGTATTTTTTTGTGTTGATTTTTTAAAATTATATATTAAATAAAAATATATAATATGTAATTAATAATTATTAATGTAATATAATACATACGTTGCTACGTGTAATAATTTGATAATTTATATAATTGGTTTAAACGCTTTAAACTTGGTAAAATTTTTGGAGGTATACATAGTTTTTGATTTTCGAATATGCAATGGGTTCGTTGTTCTGAAAAAATGTTGAAATGTGTTTTTTTGACTCTATAGTTGATGATATTAACATAATTTCGTTAAAAAATTTAATAATTTTTACTTACAGGTAATTTAGTTTTAACAAAAATGAATTAAATACAAGCGAAAACTTTTAATTTTTCAGATTGTGTTGGTTTGTCACTAACTACAAAAAGCGGTTGTCATAGTTGTTATAATATTTTTAATGCAAAAGCTAAATGATACCGTAATGTTTTTAATAAAAGTTATTTTATTTATTATGTCATTATGTATTGACATAAATATATTTTTGTAATATTACACTATTATTACATTGAATATATTGATAAATAAATAAAAATAAAATAAAAACCAATTTGTTCCATAAATCATTATGAGTTGTTGCTGAAATAGGATTTACAATTATATATACATATGAATTCGTATGTATATTAATAATACGTGACGATTGAAGTCATCGTTTTGAGTCCACGATGTCAACAATATACAATATTTCATCGATTATAATGTATACAGTCTGCAAGATATCATGTTTTATAATGTGTTGTATAAATGATTTTACTACAATTAATCTCAAAACAAAACAATATACGTATCCGGTTCCGGTAACTTCATTCAATTACTATAGTATGAATTATATTTTATGTAGTGTATACAAATATCATGAATACAAAATACAAATTTCACAAGACCAGTATATAGGTTGTTCATACGCTGTATAATTACAAGTGGGTATAGCAGAATTATTTTGTTATAACGTTTATACTAAGCATTAAAGCATCAACTATACAGGCGATTCATCAAACATGTCCAGTGTCAACCATTCTCCCTTGAATCACTAATCTATTTACATTCTAATTTTTAATCAGAATTATATCTTTAGAATTACTTTTTAAGTAATAGTTAAAGTTCTACAGTAAAAATGCTGGTTTCTATTTATAAAAATAAGTTTGTATCAGATTCATATTTACATTCGTTAAATAGTACAAAAATAAACTACGTAATTGAAAATATGATCTTTATCAGCATACATGGTTACAAATTCCAAAAATTAAAATTTTAATAAATTCATCGTTAAAGGAAAAATTGAATCATCATTCACGGTGAACCACCGTATTAGTATATACGAGTAGCTTACTGAATAATGTGTAAACATAATATATTTAATACGGCTTAGACTCTTTATCGGACGACAGAAACCTCTCGGGAAATTTCCAGCCCATCCCTCCCTATCTTTTTTTCTTCCCCATATCCGCATATACTAGGTACACAATTACCAACAAATTCAATTTATTTGAGCCTTTTCAGTCTAATATTATATAATAATATTACGTTATACCTAATTTATATACGCGATGATTCATGAGTGTGTGTTTAGACTGCAAAATGTAATATATTGACCACAGGTGGTGTCATTCGATCGTGTTATAAAATACAATACCTATACATGTGATAAATCAATGTCGATTGACTTGGACGTTTTTTTCTTATCTCCAACAACATCGGGCAATTTATTTATTATTTTTTTTTCATACAATCTATACAATTTGGTATAATAAGCATGAGTGAGTTTACAGGTTTATATGGCGACATAGGTGGGGAAGTGCCCACTGGCGACACTCCGGCAATTTATTAAGAGAAAACACTATAACGTTCATTTTATGTAATATAAAAACAAAACTGTATTAAACCGTGAACTATGTTTAAACGTTAAAAAATGTATACTATTTAATAAAAACAAAAATCCATAACTATTGTTGAAAGTTAATTATGTTATTACTGATTAACTATTTATATTTATAAATATTAATCAAAGGTTAAATATTTCTAAATATTCTTAAATAGGTTTAACTTAAAAATAAAATCGTGTCGTACGCGTATGTGTGACCATAATATACTCACTTACTTACTAATGGTATCTATAAGTATCGTAAAATATTCTATTACCTCACAGTTAAGTAAGTATTTTAAATGTAAATATATGAATATATTTTTATTTTATTTATTATTTTTTTTAATAACACAACACATTCATATGAATATGAACGAAAAAATATTAGTTAGATACTTCAGTAGCTTTAGTATTATTAAGTTCTTTATACATTTTTCAATGTTCTCTGAATCCCTCAAAAACACCAAAAAACCTGTTTTCAGTCACCTTAAATAATTATTAATTTTATACAATTTTTATGATATTAATATAATTATGGCAGTCTTTGACTAATGATATAATTTATAATTCAAGTGATTGTAGTGATTAAATGGTTGATTTTTATTGTTTAAAATTGTTAAAGCCAATAAACATTTAATTATAATATAAAATATGTGCCGTTATTAAAATTATTTTGTTGTATTTGGCTTTGATTTTTTTTTTTTATAATCTCTTTCATAAAATTGTTATTATATATATAAATATTATCCAGTCTGATCGATTACACTTATCAACAATCCAATAAATATGATGTTGTGTAAAGTTAATATTTTAATCAGATTACATAAGATATAATGGTATTTTAAAATGTTTGTTAGTATAGGTACTTTTCTGAATAAATATTCGGTTTCAATTTACAGTAAAAATAAAATACAGTTTTAAAAAAGACAAGAACACAATCAATGCTATGCAAGATAATGATTTGCAGATACGCAAAATATAAGAAAGCTATACAATAATACTATAAGAAACTATTGTTCGGTAACAGTATAATGCAAAATAAAAATCTAGTAAATTCATCTAATTATCTGAATCTGTATAGTGTGTTGTAATGGCAGTATATTGAATAAGAGCCACTCGTTAAAATTTAGAATTAAATTTTAAATATATAGACATTCTTGGAAAAAATCATCGGCTTAAAAATGTACAGTAAAAAACAATGTAAAAATAAAGTTTAATTCAACATTATCAGACACTGTTTAAATGGTACGAACAGCTTTTTTCTTTAAATATTATTAAAACCTATTAAAAATATAGTCTTTAAGTACCTATACTTTTTCCAATTATCTTCTTTACCTATTAGGTATATGAAGCAACCTCCTAACGGGTTACGACTTTCAGCAATATCTCCACTGAATGAGCAAAGTACCAATTCTTCGATATTAAATTTTATTTGACATTGCTGATAACACATTTTTTTCTTGTCCTCGTTGGTACACGTGGAGAACCGCTTTTCACACTATTTTGTATAACGCTTCGTGTTAGATACCCCCTTACGATGACTAACGTTCCAGACCTGATTTATTGTATAGATCGATTTTAGAAGACCTTACTACAGGCTAGAACTTGAATTTATGTGAAGTAGAAAATATAACTAAATATAAAAAGTATCTATACTTTTTAATTCCAAAAACCATTTCAGAGGGATGTGGTAAGCAGTGTGCATTTTTAGTATAATATATGTATATTTATATACTTCTAAAACACTTTGAGTTTATAGTAATAATCACTGTTTAAATTAATAATAATAATAACAATAAAATGTACTTTATTTTAGAATATATTATATGATTATTATTATAATATTAATATTAAAAGTAATTGTATACGTCAAAATAATAATGGCGCTCTTTATAATATCTGAAGCAGATTAACAGCTAGTGAATGTAAATTTTGGATATACTACATTTCTGCATATTTAATATTTCAATTTCTTACCATATAATTTACCTTTAATGGTTTATAAAATACGTTTATATCGTATAATTTTAGTGCATCTGTTCATGCATGTTCATAAAAACAATAGGTGTATTAATAATAATGTTTTAGGTATTTATCATATATTATTATTATGCATAGACGCGTATTCGTTAATTGATTCGCAGATTGTGTTTTGGGTACATATTTATACACATGTAAACGAATAATAATTGTAATGTAGCCATTAGTAACAATATATATTTACTGATCCGTTTTGAAAATTCAAAAGTTTACTTTTTAAAATTTTGAGACAATGCAATGCGTATAAGTTTATTTTTTTTAGCAATGACCAAAGTCTAAATACATATTATTTATGTATTAAATGTTTCTATATACTTTACATAAAAGCTTAAGTTATGTAAATCGATTTTACATAAACATTTAAAATATCTTAAATTTATAATAATATTTTAGGTATGAAATATTTAATATGTGCTGTTTTTAACAATGACGGAGCTTCAAGTGTGATTTTTTTTCATCTGTTGCCGAAACCTACAGCCATAATTTTTAATATCTCCTATTTCAGAACAGATGTTTAATCATAATAAAAAAAAAGTACTTTACACCGGTAAATTATAATTTTATATCATACTAGTAAGAAAATGGCATTTCGAACTACACTTACTACCAATAAAACAATACAAGTGAATTGACGTTCCAACTATTCAATATTATACAAAATTCTATAAACGTACCTACATAGTTTATAAGTTTTAATATAGTGTATTATATTCAGCTATTTGTCAGGAATTTCGTAAATTAAATCATTCGCTCATAAAATAAATATGTATTATTATGAAACTTAGTTATAAAATTGTGAATATAATATCAAATACATTAATTAAATATAAATTATACGTGATATTAATATAAACGCATTAAATTAATAATAACAGTCACTAATGGAATTTAAAAAAAAAAATAGTACATCATTGTATTATAGTATATTGTTTCGGTGGGATGGAGTATAAGTTGTAAAAATAAAACCTTAAAAAATATCATACATTTTTCGTGATTTTATAATTAGCCATACAAACTTAATTCGTAGTGTTTTTTATTTTATATAATACAACATACACTTATGTTTCAACAAATTTTACTTAAGTAACTAGTGTATAAGTATAAATCGTAAAAATTACAAAAATCTCAAATTCCTGTTACATGCCCATTAGTATAGTTCAACGTTTGGAGAAGTATAACTAAATACCTACTTATTATTTTGTAATGGTTTTGATTTATTATGCAGTATTGCAGTAAAATAATAGTGTAATTTAATTCTTCAATTACGAATTTGTTTTCAACTGCTATACTAATATTTATTATTTGTTTTAGATTGCCTTGAGTGATGTAATTTTACAACGGATGTGTTGGTTTAAGTTTTTACATGAGAAAAAAAAATCATAAGTAGATAATAGATATGAAACTAAAAAAATAAAATTTAGAAGCTATCTGTATTCAATTTTGGATCTATATTTCTGTAAGTATCAGAGTTTTTCACAAAATAATATCTGCATATCTATATGTGTACTTTATATTATAAATTAATACTTAAACTAGTTTCTATAATTTACTATCCCGTATTAATTTTATATTTAATCATGTCTTTATCTTATTATTGACGAGACGATGAACTTAGTGGTCGTCAGTTATATCGCTATGAAATATTAACGTTGTCGATAAAAGTAGTCAGTAAACACAAACCGATTGTCCGACTGTAACAGTGACAGCACAGTATTAATGTGTATCGTATGCAATACAATTGTCCAATCGGATAGCAACTGATGGATAATGATTTATATTGGTCGGCGATACACGTAAAATATATTATATTTATCTATCTATATCAGTCATTTTGTTGATAAATCTCGTCTTAGATTACTATGACAAATTTTATTATAATTATTATTATCTCCATCCTAGTTTTTTACAAAACTCGTGTAATTAATCCACGAATATCTACCATTTATTTCAACCGTTGAAGTCTACCTATTCACATTAATTTGATAAATGAATATAATATAACGTTTACTAGTGTTTTCGACTCAAATGGAAGTAAATTCATCATGATAGAATGGGATAGTAGTTTATAGTAGTAGTAGGTCCTCTGGGTGTTCACTAAATTTGAGAAACCGTTTACAATTATGTTTTAACGTATAAATTTAACATAAATGTTTAAATATTTTATACGTTATTATAACGGTCCATCCTTTCAGCCCTTGGAATGACCAAGGCTAACAGAAATCGGAAAATCTTTAAACGTTTCCGTTTATTTAAGTGTAGTATTATAATACTATATTGTACATTTTATAATTCCGACATGTCATTTCGTTATTACTAGTTGTCGTAAAGTGTTTATGACACCCCAAACACTGTAGTCGACCTCTATACGTCCGAGCGTGTGTCCCTATGAAGTTTTATTTTATTTACCATTCCTTGGTTTAATTGTACCGCGTTTTATGATTATATATTATAATTTACATAGTAGAGTATTATTATAGTCTTATTCATACTTAATCTATAGGTACACACATATAAATAAAATCGAATTATCTGTCCCTTTGTTAGCGATATTAACCGATACATTGATTTTCCTGTGAACTATAGAATAGTATACAAACAGAAAAAAACAGAGCTATATATGTATTTGTATATTAATTATTTTTTTTTCTCTGGAAAAGTTGAATATTATAGCTTGTATAGTATATTATAATATATTATAATACGATCAGCTGATAAAATACCTCAGTGAGATCATTATATATACAATACAAGTCACACATCACACGTAAATGATTTGTATGTAATACTATGTATATATAAATATATACACGTGTACATCAAAGTATAATTCACTAAAATTATCGATGTCATAAGGTCACAGACTTACAGGGATTTGATTTTTAAAAGATCTTAACATATTATATTATTATGATATCTTACAATTTTGAAAAAAATATTAAATTATTGACTTTAGAGTTTGCTACATTTATTTATTTTTGATGGACACTAGACATATTTTATAGACAATTATACAATTCATAGGTAATAATTATCTTGAATTATCCGTATAAGATTTTACCCCGAGGTAATGTGTTTCACGTTCTTATATTGTTTTTCATTTTTAACAACATCATAGGTATATCGTATATATACAGTGATATTAAGGTTTTAGACGTTTTTGTGTATAAAATATTATAATATTATAATATTATTAATATGAAACAAAAGGGAAATTATTCAAACAAAAGTAATTATACACAATCTTTACACTATGGTTATCGCTTAAGCGAGAATGATAATTAAGAAATATTGCCGTCCGAAGTACGACATTAATTTTAGTTTATCGTTGGACTTGGGATAGACACTTGTGTAGGTATTTAAAAACCCGTTGGGATAAAACAGTCAAACGAACAACGAACGGCGTATAAAAGATTAATCCCCTGCAAAACCTACAAAATATATTTATCTTTATCTTTTCATTTTGTATTCCACGTAAAATTTAAAACGTGACTTACAATTGGCATTTTATACGTACCTATATAATATTTAAAGCAAATAATATAATAGATAATATATATACTATCGCGAGTACCGTATCGTGCACTTTAAAACACGAATCACTGCAGAGAGTATATTAAGTATTCTATAATTACTATGATTTTACGTCGTGATGTATACATGTATACAATATTCGCATAACGCCGTTTTAATCCACTGCAGATTAAAATTTTGCGTTGAAAACGCTGTCGATACGTATGCACAATTCAAACTGAATAACGTCAGCAACTCTGTCCGGTCTTGTATTATAATAATACATAATATAATATATATATATATATATTATTAATCAATCGGCTCTAAGTGTCTGCTGTGCGACATAATAGCACGCGAAATAACGATAATGAACAAAATGAAAAATAAATAGATATTATTAAAATTATTATCTGTATAATATGGAAGTCGCTTTTTAAAGTACAAACGCATTTACTACGCAATCTTATATAATTTAAAGGTATAACGGAAAAACTAGGTCTGGCTGCTTTTAATTTTAAAGTAAATCATTCTCCATTCACGTCGTTTCATTACGCGGGCTTTATTCTGTAAAATTGCGCATTTTCTTCTCATTTTGTTTTCTCGACTCATCTGGTTATTCCACCAGCGGGGATTATCTTTCGAAGACTACTGGGGATTTCGTCGAATAATAACTCTTCAATGCAAACGTCCCATATGCATACTCACTTATATTTCGCTTACCAAATTATATAGAGGGGAACTGTACACACGAAATTATTCCGACTTCATTCCACTAATTAATTATTTTAAGAAAAATACTATAAGATATAGACGTATATATACACATCATTGTAAAATAACGATATCACTAACATCATAAGTTATGATGATTCATAACTTATAGTGGTCTAACGATGATTTACTCTACGGTTACCATACCGTGTTGAGGCGTTGAAGTCTAAATAACACTATTTCACTATAAGTATTATAATAATTATGTTTTTGTTTTATTTTATGTCCATACATGTTACTAATGTGAATAAGAAGTTTATGATATTCTATATTTGGTAAACGCACTTCGTAAGTAGTTTAAACTTTCAAAATGTTGGCATAACTTTTAAGTAATAAATATTTTTTTTTCTATGTTAACTACAATTAGATACTTGGCTAATAAAATACTCAGTATGGAAAAATAATGAACTTGGGTGATATACCAAAACAAATTCGTCGCGTGCCAATAGACTGCGATAGTCTATTAAAAATACATTTTATACGAAAGTGTTGGCCAACTATGACGAAATTACGGTTTGGAACCGATCCACCGACTGCGTGATAAGTATGTTTTTTTATTTTAGCAATGAGTATAGATTATTATAAAAACCCAGATAATATATATCTGAATTGTAATCATATTTTTATAACCGTTTTAAATTTCTACAATAAAATAGATTTAATTGCGCAAATTTGTTTTTTACTTTAGACAACTTGTAAATTTATTGTGTGTTTGGAGTTTGGTCCATACCGTGTGGTATGTTGAGGCTGATGAGATATAATAATTAGTAATACTGTTGTTATGCACCCGACTGTTGGTATAGCTCTAAATGTTTGATAATTTTTTATCAAAAAGAATCTATATATTAATCTTCATATATTAGTATTGCTTGTACTTGTTATTATAACATAGTGTGTAGGTTTGTTAAATAAATCGTTGTCATAACACCATAATGTTTTAATTTGACTATTTAATTTTAATATAACAATAGTAATATAGGAGGAGAGGACGTTTTATTGCTTCTTTTTACAATCAAATATTAGTTTAATTTGAATGTTAATATTTTATGTTATTACGAATGTTAAAATATTTCACTTAGATGATAAATAACGAACGAAAATTTAGTTTTTTTATCATTATAGCAATTGAAGACTTAATTTTTGAGTTACTCGATAACTTATATTCGATAATACCTATTATTTTTTTGTAATATTATTAAACTACCTCTATAACAGCAGTTTAGTATAATAATAAAAACAAATTATATTCATTGTGTATCCAAACAGTGACATTTTATCGTGAAGATAAAGCACGCCAAAATATTATAAACCTTATAGCCTTGTGTATCAATTTTATAGATCATACAACTCATGAAATCGGCACGTGTCGAAATAGACTTATGTAACCAAATTTTATTGACAGATGAAGAAAAAATTACTGTACCATATTAAAAAGTGTACTTGTAGTCAAATATATTTAAAAAAAAATTCTATTGAAACACTAGTGAGATATAAATATAGTGCGCTATCTCGTGGAATGCTGAGAACCCTTCAGTTAAGTGTCGTGCGGATAGAAATGCCAAAGGCATATCGGCAAAATATTCTTTCTGCAATAATGTTATTATAATTATAATTTCCTAAATTATAATTTTAATCTCTCATTTTAATACGCACACACAAACACATAAAAAAACCAGTAATTTTATATAATAGTCGAAATGTTTTTACTTAGTTATTATTATTAAAAATTTTTTTTACAATAAATAAATAACTATAATTATTGAGAATTCAAATATAAAATCCAAAATAACATTAGTGTTTAATAATAAATTAATAACTCTATCGATTTATATAGATTTTTGGTATGGCACAATATCGAGTATAATATAATGAATAATGAAATGTATATCAAAAACCTTCTCAAAACAGTTCGTATTTAATCTCTACAAAATGTAACTTTTGGAAGTTGAAACGTATTTAAATAATACATAGAAACTTTCTATTTTGAATATAATACAATACGTAATAACTATGCGATCGTATTGATTTGAGATTTTTCGGATTTTAAATTTCTCCGAGAAATGGAATATTTATAAATTATAATATATATCTACCATAAATAGTAAATATGTTGATTCGTATGTTGAATCGATACATTACTAAGATAATAAATACATTGATTGTTTATTGAATTCGTTGATAACACTGCAGTTTGAATTTCACCATAATATAATCAAGAATTGTCCTTATAATATAATGGTAACATATTATTATAACTACAACATAATGATGTACATTATTATACACAACATACGCATTTTTTTCGAAAAAATCGATTGCAAAATAAAGGTATACCATATTCAATTATTATTCTGGTTTCTATGTCAACATTATCATTGATAATATCATGAATTTTAATACAAAAAAATAACTATATATTTAAGTACACTGTCCAACATACAGAGAAACTGGACAAAGCTGTACTATTAATCATTTTTCTTAATTTTATCATTGTGTTTAATTAGTCGTATTATTGCATAGAAATAGTATAAAAATGAAACTTTGCCTCATCGAAAATCAGTAGTTTGGTTTTTTTACATATGATAAGATATTAATAATATTATATATAATATATACTTATTTAATACTGACCATTATACAAAACACCACTATTTATTCAAAACCAGTTATCAAGTAATAAGTATATGACAACAATGCCCGATATGAATGAAGTTTATATACACATGCGGTATTATTGTATATAATACGTCAAACAGGGTACCGTATTTTATAATTGTTATCATAAAAATGCAGTTATACGCGTTGATATAAATCACCATGTACAATTTATAAGGTATGTATGTATGGTCTGATTAGATCTATAGTGATGAGATAACTTGATAATTGCAAAATACTAAGTACTGTCACTTAAAATAATACTACATAATTAAAAAAAAAAAACAAAAAAAAAAATTGAAAATTATAATCGTATCATTTATTTAAAATGTTGTTTTGAATATTATATATATTAAATGTTTGCTAAGAATGTCATATTTTGTATTATCTTATAAGTGGCTTACAAAAATATAAGACCTATTTTCAAAAACAGTCAACCTCCCAAAGTATTAACTAGATCCAATTTTCTATCAGAAATTTCCTTCAATGTTGAAGATGTTTAAAGCTACTGTGTTTCTTTAAAACATAATGTAATACATAAAAAAAACAGACATAAAAACAATACACTTTTTTGGGAATTTTGTTCGAAACGACGACAACATTAAATTATATGACCGTTATAAAAATATAATAATGCACCTACCATAATATTATTATTATCACTGTGACATTGTTATTGTTTATAAAATATAATGTCACTCCTACAGTACTATTTTGACGCCCTTAAAGTTTGTGACTATAATTATAATAATATGTCCTTAAATGACCCAATTTGATTTAAATTGTATAAACGAATTAGAATTTATTTTATAAATTCATAAACGTGAACCTTTAATTATGATAATATAAATCGGAAAAAGAAGAAAATTCGAGAATGACCTTTATTTCAAAAATGTCGTATTATTATAAAAATAATTGATAGTCTTATACTTTAAATTATATTTTTACGTACAAAGTTTTCTACAAAGTACATTGAAAAAACTATTGAGCAGAGTTTTGTGAACATTAGAACGTGACAACTTTTATTTTAATAAGATTTTTTTTCTTATTTACAATATTTTAAATTATGTACCTCATAATTTTAGTTCAGAATCCATGTAGTTAATTAAAATAAATGTTCAAATGTTAGTACATTCGATTAAAATTATAATATGTATACAACAATATAGCATAGTCAATTAAGTATTTTTATCGTTCTCTGGAGGGAAATAGAACTGGTATAGTATATTATGATTGTATAAAGTCGCCGGTTGCATTATTTCTTTTGGTTTCTTCAATTAGTCACCAACGTAATAAATATCTTTGTTTTTCTTTAATATGAAACAAACTAAAAATAATTGATTAAGCATTATTTATTGGGGCTTTTAAATTAATATAAGTGAAATATTTATAACTTAACCTATAGCTACGTAAAAACAAACAGTCAATTTACCGTTTTTATCACATTTTAGTATTAATTTTATGCAAAATTCGGATTTCATGATATATGAACTGTGATTTTTTTTAACAATGCTAAGTAAATTCAAAGAATAAGTTGTGCTCAAAAAGATTTTAATAATTTAGACATCGTATATTATTCCTAACATACGTTTTATGGAATTCTTTAATCTTTAACAACACTACAATAGTATAATATTTTAGTATAATATTATGGTATTACTGTATTAGTATATTGGTATATTTTTTTTATAGTGTATCTCATACGTTATCTATGATATATATAATATAATTATGGTAATAGAATTAAATTATATATGAACCTATATAATTATTTTTAAAACACTCAAACTAAAATTATATTTGGTGCCGAGAGAAATATAAATTGAATTAAAAACTTGCTTTAATGCATTTCGCTTTTACTAATTTTACAACTATTTTGCTTTACTATAACGATATTTGTAATCGAATATTACGCTATACTATATTATTGCACATATTTAATTATTAAAACATAAAATTATCCATTAAAAATACTGTCGCTACTAATCGTAACACAACCATCAAAATTCTCGAGTTTTATTTAATAATATTCAATACATTTTTTTTTGGAATATTATAACAATTTATGTCTTTTACTTAATCCGTTATTTCATAATAATGATACAATTTAACGATTATCCGGACTCAATGAAAGGCATAACATTTACTATTATTATTAAGATATCACTCAATAAAAAATACTAAATAATACTTAATAATTTAGTTTTATTCGGTTCATCATTATTTGTAAATAATGTATTTTAAAATTAGGTATACCATTTCTAAATCGTGTATACATTATTTTTATAAAATTCGATGTTATTAATGTACGCAAAGAAAAGTTACGGATGACATTTTTACCCGATTACAACATAATTCAGTGACGGCGCTTTGTATATACAAATGTGATTTATAAATGCGTAGAAGTAATATATTTTCTCTCAAACAGCTCTCAATGTTAATAACACTTCCTCACTATCTCTCTCTCTCACACACACGCACACATAAATAAATAAATTCAAACACACTATCTCTATCTCTCTCTCCAAATAGCTACTTAATTTTGATTACACTAACGTTATAACATATATACTAACAACTCTTATTACTATTATTATTTCAATTATAATTGTTAATATTTTTTTATTTGTATAAAAACATGATTATTTTAATTTTTATCACGGTCGTAATAATTACTGAAATATTTCTAACTTCAGTTTGATCTATACGGACTACGATCACGTATTTTATCTAGTCAGATTGTTTTTTTATTTTTTTATTTCTTATTTGAGATTTTATGCAGAGTCGTACAATGATTTGAGTTTTAAACATTTTGTTGGAATTTACACTGAGGGCGTTATCTAATATTACGATTTTTACAGTTATAATATTAGAATCTATTCAAAAAAGTCTCCTATTGGTTTGTATGACCTATTAATTTGACGTATTGATTATTATTAAACAAAAAAAAAAGGTATTTTGATAAATATCATCTCAATAATTATAACTATATAATAATATATAATAGCAAATAAAATATAATTTCATGTTTACTACAAATACACATACTTTTTTTTTTTATAATAACGTGTATTTAATTATATATTTCGAAATAAGCACGTGGACATGCATTTGTAACGAAATACAACAAAAAAGAGAGAAATTCACGTTATAATGAAATATAAAAAAAAAAACGGAATCATCTATTGCTGAAATAAGTTAGCATCCTACGTATATTATAATCAAATATATTTTATTTTATTTTATTTTACTTACAGAGCGACACTAAAACTCACTGAGAACACCATTGTGAAAGCTCACACATATATACAACTATTGCCGTACCTGATATAAATACTATAATGAATAAATTATAATATAAATTCTTAATATTATAGCATTGAATGTTTGAATACAAAATTCAATTAATACTAAATTATAGATATAAATACTTTATTTTTACTACATCATTAATTATATTAAATTATAGGACTAATCCAAATCTAGTAGATATGTTTTTTTAAATAATATTAAGAAAATATGTTAAAAAGTTCACAAAATAAAAACTACTTATTTTTGAATATTAGGTACAAACTAATTTTTCTTTTAAATGATAGATTTTCAAATCTAATTAGTTTTATTATAAATTTATGTACAAAGAAAATTTATGTCAACTTTTTATTTTTGATTGTATACAAACATCCATCGTCATGAAATACTTTATTATCTATTCAAAGAAGTATTGATTTGCTACCAATTTATTACTCACGTTACTTCCTTAGTAGTTATTATAATATATATATATATATATATTATGTGTTTGGCGTAACAGTGACAGATCAATAAAAAATTGGGGATATGAAAGAATTTAAATGTTAATATATCATACCACATACTTAGTTATACCAAGTACAATTAAACGTATATTGAAGTAAAATTTTAATATAATATTATTCATGAACTGTTATCGTTTTATAGTCAGTGCACAATGCACCTACAAACCGGTCATTCCGTCTACTCACCTTACCTAGTACGCTGTCTCAGGTAAAACACGTACCACGCATTATAACGATGTGTATAACGTGTATATAACCATGCACGTCCGTCAATCTAGACTTATATTTAGTTACGTGCGATCTTTGCCAAACTACGGCCAATCGATGCATGCCACTTTTTTTAAGGTCCATGACTTCCATTTTGTTTTTACGTAACTTACAAGTTATGCACCGTTTTACTTTGTCGTCTCATTTTACTTCCGACACTTTACCTAACATCAAAACAGAGTCGATAGTCAACTCTTCACCGAGAACACCTATTCATCGAAGTTCCGCAAATATTATCATACCTATTATATCTATTATAACGCTTGTAACTTTACTATTATTATTATTATTATGACTGTTATTCATATAACACTTTATCAGCAATGTACGGATAGAAATAAATTATTTTTCTTACCATAATATTTTATGGAAATTACTATTTTATTGCAAAGTATAATATTTAATAAATTATTGTGCGTCCCTCATCACATATCACTATAATATTAAACTTATGTCGTTTTTAATGTGGTCATCCCTTGACAATATTATTATTTTATTCATATGTCATTCTGATTCTATATATTAGTGTTGACTTCTGTGATGCAGTCTTTGAGGCTGACTACTACACTTGTCAGACCATCTAACTAAACAAATAAACTTTAATTTACTTTACCAATAACCAGGTAGAAGGAAACAGAGGAAGCGATAGAACGATACACGAATATATAGAACAGACCGAAGGATTATATTATTATAACTGCGCTATAAAATTTGTCAAGGAATCAAGTCATACTTATATGATGGGACTCTGTGATAACTCGAAATAAATGTAAGATAACATACGTGCCTAGCTATTTAGAATATATTTTTCGTATTGCATATGGTTATTAAGTAAATATGACTAACATTTGATTATATAGCTAATATATTGTATGTATTATATATTTTGTCATGTACAGATAGTGGCTGTACAGTCTTCGCTCCGTCCAATAATTTTAAATGACTAATTTTAATTTATTATCGTTATGCCAAAAAAAGTGTAATATTATATTTTTCTGAAACACTTATTTTCATATTATTTATATAATACAGTATGTATTGATCTATTAAATGGCTGAAGTTATTATTCATATTAAAAAACTTAATATCGTTGTATTATAGCTGCCATTTGTATTGTTTGTGGTTGTTTGTATTATAGGAATACAAAATACCACTTTTGAATTATTTATTTATAGGTTGTTAGCTGTTAGCTTAAAATAATCATCTTTCTTCATTCTGAGATATACACAGTTCTACATAATTACACATTTACAAATCTCACCAATACAATAGCACTCAAAATATTTGCTTGGTGACCATACCCAACACTGACTTCATTTTGTTTAATGTTACAAACAAACACACATATAGATTTTGATATATGGGTTAGTGGGTAGTAAATTAGCTAGTAGTAACTTAATTCTAACGTTTTGTTTACATTTCTATTAAAACAATAATATTATGACCAATTTCGAATCACATTTATTAAATTGTAATTGAAAATTTTAAGAATATTTTTAACATTTCATCATAACTAAAATTAATCGATATAAATATTAAATAACAAACGTCAATAAGTATATAGACTAATTCTACAGTTATTAATTTTTAAAAAGTAACAAAAAATTAAAATCCAATTTCCGTGGAAATTTCGGTTTTTATTTCTTTTAGATTATTTTTAAAAGTACTTTAATTTTTTTACTTTTGATAGCTTAAAGTACCATATTATAAACTATTTTTCTACCAGAAATTATTAATATTAAAGAACGAAGTATATTTACTACTCTTAAAAGTGACGCTAGATAAAAAAATAACATAATATATCATTGTAAAACAATAAAATCAACCTCTCTCCTCAGAATCCAAAATTAAGCACGTACTACAATTATTTCAAATTTAAATATAAATATAGTAAATAAATAAATAAATAAAAATTGTTTTTTTTTAAAAATGAGAAATATATATATGTTAATACTGGTTTTAAATAAAATGTTTAACCAAAGTTAAATGACAAAAACTCATTAAAAAGCTTTGCACGAAGTTTTTGGGTTGGTAAAAAAAGAATATATCTATAAAATATATTTATGTAAATATGTGATTATTAAAAATATTCTATAAAACTTAAGTTAAATATGGTTAGAAACTTTAAAATAATTTAACAGGAATATACAAATTTATGTAAACACTTAATCCAAAATGCAACTTTAATACGAGCCGACATTTTTTTTGTTGAAAAAGTTTAATGAACTTTTTGTACATTTTTAGTACAATACATTTTTAGCGAATATTCCAATGAAATTTATTACAAACGGCATATATATGGTGTGTAATACGTTTTGAGAGCTTAATATATAATATATACAACAAATAAATTATAAATTACATACTAGTTATTAAAAATAATTTTTAAATTTTATATTTAGTACATACACTCTTCCAAATTTTGGTCCTTTAAAATATATATAATATTATATTCATAGAATAAACTTATAAACTGATGACTGCGTTGCACATATTAATGAAAATAATCATCTTATTAGTGGTGGTATTCTGCAGGTATTATCTGCAGTGTCAATGTGGCTAAGGGTTCGTATAATGTTGCCGAGTGTATAATTTAAATTATTTTATACTTTCAAACTAAATTTAATTTCAAGCAAAATATGAAACTTTGATGTCTCGAATTGGATTCTAACAATTATATGGTAGTAAAATTTTACAAGATTTTTCACAAATTAACTGCAGAGCAAAAAAAAAAATACACAAAGAGTTAATTTTATAAGTACCTGTATGATTCTAATTTCAATACATACAAGAGTATTAAAAATTAAGGTTTTGAGTTTTTTAATTACGTTTTTTATTCAAACAAATTGTTTGGTTAGTTGTAGTCACTTTAGAAATTAAAAGTTAATTTGGCAGGTCTTCAAGTATATTTTATTATTCTATTTATAATTATTTTAAATTTCAAGTTTTATGTTATAACAATGTAGTATCTGATGATCGACAGTAAATACCTTATATTATTATAATTTTTTTTTTTTGTCATTTTGGATTTAATCTTTTATAAATACTTTATTAGTATGTTTAATAAACCTAAAAATATTAAATTATTTTTAGAAGTCATAGTTTTTGATAACTTATAAACGATATTTACTAAAATAACAATATATTATTACATTAATATTATGTAAGGTTAGATTATGATTGTATCAATTTTAATATAACAGTATATTAACGGGTAAGGCATCAAAGTTATTCGATCTGCTGTATTGACAAATCATTTTGACATCGATTACTCAATTTTTAACATTAGATTTTCCACGGTATTATACATGGTGGGTCACGGGAATAGGGACAACAATAGAACTCAGCGTTGAATGTAAGTAGGAAGGTTTAGATAAGCTCATTCGATCCGTTAGATAATGCGCCATTTAGTTGTCACTATATGACGCAGTAAACTGTTGTTTACCGCGTAGTTGCGTACAATACATTAGTGAAAATCAATGAATCGGTAGATAAGGTGCAGCGCGTATTCAGACTTCATTTTAGTGTCGTAATCAGTTGATTTCAGCTGTTGAAGGATTGATAACTTATATGGATGAAACTTCAACGCCTGGCTGATGATACGTCGAATGGAAGAACGATGAATTTGGAGAGTCTAAGCTTATTTTCGCACCGAATGTCGTGGGACTTGGAAGAACAGTTGCTCGTATCCTCACAATACGTTCGGGACCAGTTGGTTTTTCTTTTTTATTAACTGTCCTCGTCGTTCTAAAACTATCGACCAACCACATAATTGTTTTCCGATTGGAAGCAGTACCGCGATTTCGAACACCGACGTGAATATCTGAATGCGTGCTGCGCCTTATTTATTAGCTTCACCTTTTACAGATATATTATTTTTCACAAATTCGTCGTACACAAATATGCGGTAAACGATAGTTCACTTCTTCATAATGATAACAAAAAGGCATTATCAAACGGATCGAGCTTATCTTGACCTTTTTAATTGCATTCAACGTTGAGAAAAACCCGTCTATTTTTGTCCTTATTTCCGTGACCCAACCTGAATATTTAATCAGTATATACTGTATAGTTTACTTAGCATACACGAATATATGATAAAGCTGTTGTCTTAAACCGTACGCCTATATTATAAATTTGATATTTTGTGAACGTGTATTACTCATTTATTAACAATAATTAACTCCATACACAAACTTATAAATATGATGCATTATAATATCTCTTACCGTATTTTATATTATTCTATTATGTTTATTTGAATAGATGAGTCATTATTTTTAACAATGAGTTTCAGTAAAAATTTAAATAATAAAATATAATATTAAATATATTACTGCAGATTACAAATACAGATAAAACTATTATAATGTTACACAAAATGCCAAAAATATATAATCTGACATACAATGATTTACGATAAATTCATATTTTTCGTCATTGTCTACTCGCTTCGATATAATGTATTTTATAGTTAATTTGTATATTTTAATACATGGATACAAGACAATAATATGTATTATGTCTAATATTGCATAGATCACAGTGTTTATTGCATTATTGCAACTAGAGACATTACTATAGATTAACCGGATAATTATTTTTTTTTTTAAAAGTGAACAGTTAATAAGTTGGTAGTGTAGATTTTTATTTTTTTAGTACTTAACTAGGCAGATTAATTTCTGTGTTTGTCTTAATACGGCGCATTGCATAGGAAAAACTGATACAAAAGTGCTTAAGAAAAGTGAATTTGTGTACTTCAATATAGGTGGTATATTAAAATTAAACCAGAATGGGAGTGTTAATCATCATAAATAGTACGTACCTATTTAAACCTTAAATTATAACCAAACGGTTTATTATAATGATTATAGTCGTGCCTTTGTTTAGCGTTTTTTTTTTTTAAAGACGAAAATAATTTTTTGATAAATTATAAATTCTTTTGATTTTGCTTTGCTTTTTTCTGCCTTTTTTTTCGTCATCAGAGAACAATAGTATTTCAATTAGTGGAATGAGAACAGATTTTTTTTTTAATAAATTGTATGATAATTTAATTGTTTCTTTTTTCTAAGTAAGTTAACTATAGATTATGCTTTTAATTTTTCACACTCAAAGACATTTTTATAATTTGTATTTCGTTTTTTTAGTAAACGTTTTAGTTTGGAGACATTTTTTTTCCTTTTTGATAAAATGTATATTTTTATTACTTAGTGCTTAATATCATAATACAAATGTCTTCTTTCCAGTTATATAAAGTATGTAACGGCCAATGTCCATCATTATTAACTATAGTGTATACCATTTTATAATGCATGTTTATACTTGCAGAAACAACATTAAATTAATTCAGTTATTGCGTTCTGTCGTTTTTCGATTGACTTCAATCATTGAGTTTGTAACATTTATACCTACTCATGACCAACTCATAATACACCTCGTCAATGGAATATTATTAAGTGACGTCCGTTCGGTACTGTGGTGGCCATTATTGCAATGGCACAGATACATAAATGACACATACTCTGTAGTTTGTATGATATGTATAATATAATATTATCATACACACCATCATACATAGACAGATAATAACAATATGTAGTATGTAAACCATGTAAACCACAGCCATGAACAATAATCTAATCGGCTTATTATAAAATACATAATATAGTTTCTATTTAATTATGTAATCATGACATTACAGTGAAATGTGACATGACAACATATTATGATGACTAAAAACTGTATAAAATAAATAAAATGTAATAATAAATAATAATAATAATATGTCAAATCAAACAACTGTTAAAAGTCTAAGTGCAATTTTCTTCGTGTCAATATTATATAAGTACGTAGATACGGAAATCGAATTACGTTTTATTTAAGAACGTGAGAAAAAAAAGCAAACGACATACGATCTGGACAAATACATTTGGAAGAATCGGGAAGATTACATTCTATTTGTCTGTGGCTTGGAGTATCCCAAACTGTACGCCATGATTCGTGAGAGAATGGTCATTGGTGAGCGGAAATAATATGCTTCTATAATACTTGAAAAAATATTTTAAAAAAAAGAAGAAAACTGTTGAATTTTTGTGTTGTGTGTTTATTGATACTTCTCCACAAAGGTCGTGGCGCACATATTTAATAATCAAGGGCATTTGATACATAACGTAATAAAACGCGTTTTCTCACAGGGACGTAGGTAAATTTATAAACTTAATACTACTCATACGGCATATCCCGGGCATATACGTATATACATGCGTGAAGGTAGGTTAGGTGATATTGTTGGGCGTGTTTACCCGTGCGTTTGTTTATTAATAATTTATCAAACAAAATATTAATTATCGTTTGAACAACTCATGTAGAGCAAGCAAGTTATGTAATAATATTTACGAAACAATGTGTTATTTGATCGAAATACGTATATGGCTGGCTTACACGATTTTCGTAGAAATCGAGTTACGCGTGAGTTACGTCATTACATATTTGTGTGTATTGAAAAAAATTAATATCTAATTTTAAAATTGTCAATTTTAAGAACGGCCAACCGCGAAAACAAAGTGGATTCATTTTAAGGGCATAATTAATATTTTAGACCGTGCAATATCAGAGAAGTCAGACAGATGAAAAACACCCGTGATTAACGCACCTTACATTATGCGGAATTAAATTGTATGCTAAACATAGTGTTGTACGTATAGTATAATAATATAATTGTATGTACACTTCGAGAATGACATCATTACGAATACATTTGTTCATGTCAGCTGATGTCACTCCCAACTGTCTGAAATTAGATTACACGCATGTCGCAATAATTTCGCTTACTGTCAGAGGTGAAACGAAAAACAGTAAGTTAACAATCAGAAAATTGTATTCCGTTATCGCCCCGCCACGCCAAGTAATCGTTTCATTATAAAAACGATATAATTATTAAACTATTCGTAATTATAACGTAATGTTATTATTACATTCTATCGTATTTATTACAAAGGATATCATTATAATATAAAAAAAAAAATACTGCGGACAAGTTGCAGTCCTCCGTTTTTTCAACGGGCAGTATTCATTTATTCATTTACACTACCGTTATTGATAATTTGCATCATACCAAATATATATGTATATATTTATTGTTTTGTATATGGTAGCTTAAACTTTAATGACATTCAAAAAAATTTTCTATGCTAAAAAAGCAGTATCATGGAGACTTGGAATTATAAAATAATAAGACTACAATATACATAGGAATTTATAGAATTTTGAGAAAGTAAATGGGATTTTGAGGAAAATTATGGATGTTTTAGGAATTTATAGAAGAGATTTGTATCTTACAGAAGAAATATCATAGAGAATATGGAATTTAAAATATCTAGACCAGAATATTCATGGAAAATTAAAGATTTATGAGAGGTTTCATAGGTTTTAGGGAACATTATGAATTTATGAGGATTATGTAGAAGAATTTTGTAACATATACAAGGAGTATGATGGAGATTTAAGACTATAAAGTATCTAGACCAGGCTATTCATGGGAATTTAAAGGTTTTTGAGGAGTTTAATGGGTTTTAGAGGAACATTATGGATTTTTGAGGTTTTTGTAGAAGAATATTGTATACTATAAAAGGAGTTTGATGGAGATTTGGGATTAAAAAGTATCTAGATTAGAATATTTGTGAGAATTTAAAGGTTGTTGAGGAGTTTAATGGATTTTCGAGGAACATTATGGATTTTTGAATTATTTTAGAAGAATTTTGTATCGTATACAAGGATAATCATGGATATTTGGTATTAATAAGTATCTTGACTAGAATATTTATGGGAATTTAAAGATTTTTGAAGAATTCCGTGGGTTTTAGAGGAATATTATGGATTATTGAGGAATTATTAGAAGTCTATGTATCCTACAGAAGGAATATCTTGGAGATTTTGGAATATACTGTATTTAGACCAAAATATTCATGGGATTTAAAGATTTTTGAGGATTTTTTAGAAGCATTTTGTATCCTATACAAGGAGTTTGATGGATATTTGGGATTAATAAGTATCTATACCAAAATATTTATGGGAATTTAATGATTTTTGAAGAATTTCTTAGGTTTTAGAGGGACATTAGGGATTATCGAGGATTTATTAGAAGCATTATGCATCCTATAGAAGGAATATCATGGAGACTTGGGATCAATAAATATCTAGACCAAAATATTCATGGAAAATTATAGATTTATGAGAGGTTTTATAGAATATAGAGGAATATTATGGATTTTTGAGCATTTTTTAGAAGGATAATGTATCCTAATCAAGGAGTTTGATGGAGATTTGGGATTAAAAATTAACTGGGTTAGAATATTCATGGGAATTTAAAGATTTTTGAAAAAATTCTTAGGTTTTATAGGAACTATATGGATTATTGAGGAATTATTAGAAGTATTACGTATCCTACAAAAGGATAATCATGGATATTTGAGATTAATAAGTATCTTGACCAGAATATTTATGGGAATTTAAAGGTTTTTGATGAGTTTAATGGGTTTTAGAGGAACATTATGGGTTTTTGAGGATTTTTTAGAATAATTTTGTGTCCTAAACAAGGAGTTTGATGAAGATTTGGGATTAATAAGTATCTAGACCAGTATATTCATGGGAATTTAAAAGAATTTGAGGTTTTTAATGGGTTTTAGAGTTACATTATGGATTTTTGAGAATTTTTCATAAGAATTTAGTATCCTATACAAGGAGTTTGATGGAGATTTTGGAATATAAAGTATCTAGACCAGAATATTCATAGGAAATTAAATATTTATGAGAGGTTACATAGGTTTTAGAGGAATATTATGGATTTTTGAGCATTTTTCTATTATATAAGCATGTAGGTTTAATTAATTTACCCTGTTATTTATGGTACCTACTCCATGAATCTTACATGTTACTTTGTATACTGCATGTTATTATGTAAAATAGATTTTGACGATAGATGTTATTTAATTGATATCAATAATTAGTTAATTAATTATAAATAATAATAATAATAATAATCATTTTATTAATTAGAAGATATTGTGTTACAATATGAGTTTATGGAAATATATGCTATAATTTTTTATTCTATAATTCTATTTGAATGTAATTGCAACTTGTGCTTTGTGCCTGTAAATATAAATAAATATACAATATGTTTTTTTTCACCAAAATTGCAAATGCTTTCGATGTTGTTGTTTATATTTTTGTTAACAATACTGTGTAATATTAAAAATCAGGTTATCTAAATAGTTATTATAATGATAAAAAAAAAATATTTTTCTTGTGTATATAATATTTACTTATGAATAATTAGTATAATTCTTAATGAACAATTTACTATTATCATTTTGCATTTTATTATTTTATTTCAAATTTTATAAAATTTTGTAACTTTCAGATGAAATTAATACATATAATTTAGTTAGTTAAGGTAGTCAATATGTTAGAAGTAATTACTTCTATACTTTGGGTTATACCTTCATGAAAGGTACAACAATTTTTTGAAAATTTATTGGTGCACATTTTTAAAATTGGTTATTGATATGTACTAATTGTTATAATTTGATTTTTAATAGTTATCGTAATTGCAACTGCTTCTAATGATTGAAAAACAGATATAAAGCTATACTGATGTTTTTACTATTAATGATATAGCCATTAAGCTTTCCAAGACCCCCCGTTATAGTCGGTTTCCCCCTACCTATTCTTCTGCTGTCCCTTCTGGTCAACGGATGTGACTCATTTGTTGTGCACACAATGTTTACGAAAACGTGCGATGACCTAGTTAGATACGCGGCAGGATGTAGCCCTTTCCGTTCATATGCATAAATAGTATTCTTTGTCATATTACTACTGCATAGTTCTATTATGAATCGAGCTGCTTTGTTTTCAGCCAAGGACTGATAATAATATTTCTCAGAGCTGGTGTATTTTGGTAGGCTGGAGTCTTTGACCTGCCTCCTTCTTTTAACGTTGTCGTTTTATCCTTCACTAATCCAAATATGTGTTGGCACGAGTTAAAATAGAATTCGAGTGTTTTAGTAAACATCTTTTAATATCCTATTCCTATTATATATCTTTGTAAAGTGTTGTCACTATTATAATTATTACGTATTACTATTACTATTATTATCTAGGATGTCAGAGCACGTAGCACTACTGTAAAATATAATTCCTAATTACGATTAAACTGTTCTCTTGTTGACGTGTTGATTAAAATTTTTCAAACGTTATATTACAAGTAATATTAATAATTAATAAATACTATATGTATTTACATTGGCAATTACGATATTTTAAACTCTGGTATACAGTTAACATAAATCAACAAATAAATGTTTAAAACACGTTATAAATGTATTAATAAATCGTAGGCATGTAGCTATGCAAATATATCAATTTAAATATTAAATTTTGTTTAGTGTTTTGTTCGAACACACATAATAAACCATTATAATTGTTATATTACCGTTATAAATGTAAGAAACTTCGAGTTCAGTAAAAATGCAAACGTTTTCGCACTTTGATAAAAACGTTTGTCTCTTCGCGAACGATTCATAATTATTAAATTATAAATCGTATAATTGTGATTTACTATGGGAAATGTAAAGCATGAGATGGAAATTATATAGTTTAACGTGAAATCGAGGTTAAACAATACTACAGCGTGCGATCAATGACGTGACCTCAAAAAATCTTCAAACATTGCTCACCCCAGGCCACGTATTGACATAAAAAGTTCCAAAAAAACACTCACATAACCGCATTTATAAACCCATTAATCTCTCTAACCAACTGGATTCCAATTTACTCATTTCAGTACAGGGTACCCATAAAATATTATAATTTATAATATAGCTACCATAGCTACCATATTCATAGTCACCTTTAAAATTAAATCATAGCCGTTTAAAAAATCTCGTTATAATAATATTGCAGTATGTACATATTTATTATTATATAACGTAAAGTACGTTTTAAATAGTTAAAAAATATATATATATAAAACGGAACGTTTAAATAAAATATCAGAGAATGTACGTATAATAAAAAAAAACGTGATTTATTGTGAGAAATGTTAAGTATAAGATGGAAATTATGTGGTTTAACATGAAATCGAGGAGAAATAATTCGTTGGTTTTGATTCGTAACGAAGCGTGAAAAACTGAACCCATCATTCGAACAAAGTATAAAAGTATGATAGTTTTGCTAAAAAAGAATAAAGGTCGTATGAATCGTATTATTTTAAATCATAATGCCATGTGATCGTTACATGATTATTTATATAATGAACTGCATTCATAAAACAGACCAACATTAACACTAAATAATCGTATTTAGGTGGTATAATATTTGTATAAATATTACATTATAATATTATGTTGAAGTGTGGTTGGTATAATATCGTATTATAATTCAAAACTGTTTTAATAACAGACCGTACTCATTATAATATTATTATCTTTGCAAAAACGGTAATGTGTGTACTATACCTACCTACCCCATATTATATTATGATGTTATTTAAAAAAAAATAAAAGACTATTTTACGAGACTTTTTAATATATGTTTAATGATAATATAATCCCTTTATTAGTACGTACAACAAATTTAGTACATTTTCCGTCAAAAACAATAACTAAAATTAATATAGTAATATGAATATTACATTGACATATTATTATAACCTATAGGTACTATTATACTATATTACTATAATCATATAATAATAATATTAGTATAATAATTTAATATAAATGCAAAGATGATGTGTTTTAATTTTCAATTATTAAGTTTGACAATTTTTTTTTTACAGGGATATCGATAATTATTATACAATAATACCGAGTGGTCATTAAATGAAATTCTCATTATTTCAAAAACTATTAAAATTTTTGAAAATATTTTTCACAGCATTCATTAATTAATTGAAAAAACAATGTTTTCCAAAAAAGAAAAATATTATTTTTAATTTTTTTTTTAATTTCCTAATAAAAGTATGCGTTTTAAATAAAAATCGAATTTTGGACTAATAGCTTATAAGCTATAATTATTTTAAATTTATATTAGTAGATTGAGTGGCACATCGTAAATTATATAATCATTACTCTGCTCATCTAAATTTTAAATACTGATAACTTGCTAATAAATAGCTTTTCTATAATTTAATTTTTATAGATCAAAATACTCAAAATAATTATTTGTTTCAGAATATTAAATATTACATATTTTAAAATAATGAGTTTTTTTACATTAAATAGATTATTTTGTTAATTTAAAGATTTCCTAATCCGTCTTTTATCCGTATAAATATGCTTTTTTATTACGAGGTATAACTAACATTTTTATTTTTTTTTAAAAGTACTTTAAAATGTATTTTAGATGAGCTTTAAGAGATATAAGTTTAAGTAATTGTTGATTTATCTAAATATTTATAATATTAAAAAATGAGATTTATGTTTTCACATATTATTTTAAATTATAAAAGAAAAATATTATTAATGATATTAAAAATTATTTTGTTAACTTGTATATTATGTACATAAATCAGATCGTCATATAAGTTGATTTCAGTTCAAACTGAAAGTATAAGAATGTATACATATACTCGTATGGGGTGTGATATTTATTATACCATAGCGAAAAGATAAACACGTGTACTCTATAGGTAATATATACTAAGTAATGACGGTATTTTAATAGCCGATACTGTATTGAATTTCTTAATATTTTTAATAATGTAATACAGAAGATAATAACTTATCGCTGAATGACAACTTTATCTGGGGGCTAAATATAATAAATAATTTAAAATCATTTTTTATTACACTATTTAACGAATTGATTGTATTTTTATAGGTATTGTTATTTTAAATTGGGTAAAATAATAATTTTACTTAATATTTAAAATGGCTGATTTAAAATCTTATGAAAAATGTAATATTATTCTGTCAGAAAAAAATTAAATGCTGTATGTTCAAACGAAATAAAATACAATGAAATATTACAGAAAGTCAAACAGTTAAGAATTATTGAAGAAAAATTAAAATAAAATGATTATAAATTATTGATGCGCTATAATAATATAATGGATGTGAGTAATTTAAAAGAATGAACTATACCGGTAACTGAGATATAATGTTTATAATGAAGAATTATATGAAATAATTCATAACGTGCATTTAAAACTGATTACGCTTATAAAATGTATCTTACAGAGTAGTAATAGTAAAAAAATTATTAACAAGGTTATAAAAAGTTATATATTATGTGGGATGAACTAAAAATCGTACATGGTAAGCCAAGATTTTTACACAGGTCTCTGTGGAAAAGGTTAACCAAAATGTAAAAAATATGCTCTCCATCTGTTTAGCTGATAATAATAGTAATAAATGGAACAAGGGACTCAAATTTATCCTATTTATGAAAAACAGAACTTTATTACATCGAGGATTCGAGGCTATGTTTGGCATATGTGCAAAAATAGGTCTAAAATTTACTTCTCTGTCAGAAAGTATTATACATAAATCAATTTAAAATATGCAAAAAAATCGTTCGTTTGGATTGAAACAGTACCAATAACATCTCTGACCAAGGCAGTACATTTGGTGGAGGGGAATGGTTAACGAAAAAATTGGATTGATTCCCCCAACCAAATTTTTTTTCTGTGTACGGCTTTATATCCAATATGATTAAGAGAAGTGCCCAGAAAATGTTCCAATTGGCGATCAGGGATATGACAAGCTTAACTGTAAGTTGCAACAATGTGAAACAATAAATACAAATATATGGCTATATAGGAAAACTATGTAACTATATCCAAATGCCATGATAACGTTAAGCTGTAAAAATAAATAGAACAATTAAAAAAAGATGTTTACTTATAATATATAAGTAAGTACTATAAAAAACAATTAATTTAATTAAAATTTTAACGTATGTATTTTTTTTCAACATTAATATTATATAAAAATAAATAGTTATAAATTATTATTTATTACAAAAAAAAACTATTTAACAATCTGTTTGTTAAAATGTCCCACTGTGTTTTGGTCATTTTGTACAATTCTCGGGCAAAGTTTATAACTTTCTACATTGTTCAATAAAATTGGGCATTGTACTACAGCGCTAGATTATATATTTTGACTATAACATAATTAACATACGATTACATAATATATAATAATTTTTACCATTCTACACATACCTATGCAATTGATTTGGAGGATATTTTTTGTGATTTTTTTAATGTGAGTCGGAATCAACATAATAAATAGTTTGAAATTATTTAAATTTATTAAGTTTATTAAAAACAACATTTAACCAATATCCTAATTTTCAAATATGATCAGTCATGCTTATTAACAATGTTTTTTTATTTTTTTCACACAGATAATCCTCAATAACGTATTTATTGTATTATTATTACATTTATTTATTTGATATTGTTTGAATTATATATATATATATATATATATATATATTTTTTTTTATTTATAACTATTTTGAGCTTATAAATCTTAGATATTTGTTATTTAAATTCTAAGAAATATTAAAAAATTAAAATTATACTGTATTGAATAATTCAAGTCAGCTGATTATAAAATTAAAAAGTTAAAAAGTTGCAACTAAAATATAATAATATTGAATAATGATCTAAAAAAAAAAAAAAAAAAATAAGACTAATATAATATTTTAGGATTGTGCACGTTTAAAATTTTCCGAGAAAAAAATATGAATAATGTATTTTTATTTATACTTAAGAAAATAACTAGGGTTTATAACTGTGAAAAAAATGCTTGAAATTATTGTTAATAAAACCAAATCTCATATTATAAAATATAACTATTTACCTATATAATATATTATATAATATGCAGCTGTATTGACAACAATATACGTGTTTATAAATTTTAATCTTTTATACGCGTGTTACAGGCATATAGATCAGAAAAAAATTATAATGTAAAAATGTATTTAATTTCATTTGATTTTCTATAAAGATAGCTGCGCTATAGTAAAACGTCGATACGATATTATATAAGATTCAATGGGTGTGTGCGCGCGTGATGACGTACGTTAATAACGACAAGCCAGAGAAATTGGTTAGAACGCGTTCAATTATCCGAAGGCAATCCCCGTGGAAGTAAAAATAAAAAAAATAAATAAGGATACCGGATATTCGGCAGCAGCTTATACACTATCGGATCGTTACGATATTGCACGCCAAAGCTATACTTATACTTATTTTGATTTTTTTCACGTACCCAAATTCTGCTGACTTTTGTCTGAAAATCTGATTTGATCTCGCGATAAATATTATAAATTGCAAGAGTTTAAATGTTTAATTTAAAAATAGTGTATCCAATTTAGATTCAGCCATTAGACACAATCGATGTGATATCAGAATGAAATATTTTGTTGTAATATTTCGTATTATAAAAGTTTATTTTTGTTACTTATCATCAACATATTTTGTTAGAGCAATACAATATATTATTAATATGCGAAACAAGATACCTAGCTAATCACGCTGTCTGTTGAATTTTTAATCTCGTGAACATTATAATCCGTATACAAGTCAGCAGTGTTGAGAATAGATAACTTAAACTTCAACTAATGAAGACACAGGTAATTCTGTGTTGTAACTATATTTATCTAAAAACTAATTTTCGTTTGAAATAATAGTAGCTACCTACATGTATCACTAAATTTATATTATTATATTATTTTATTAAAAATAAAAAAACACAAAATTCGTCAAAAAATCATGTTAATTAACAAATTGTGTTGTTATCAAAAAAAAAAAAAAATTACAAGCAATTTTTTTTAAAGACATTATAACTTTAAGTTTGGATGAATTGCATGCTTAAATTTTAAACTATAAACAACTACATGCATTAATTCATTATATTTATATGATTTATTTAGTTCAAAAATATATTATTCGTGGGGAAATAAAACTATTTCGTATGTTGTTGACCCACTTGAAACCTATCGTACACAGCAGAGCGGTACACACTTGCCCATATTTTTTCATTGAGTATTTACCGTACCTAGAGAATATTTATTGTTGAAGATTTTTCACACAATTGTTCTATTATTAATCATGTATTCAATCTGAATATGATCAATATCACGAAAGATGATTCTAAATCTATTCAAAAAGTATCTGAAGAATTGTACAATTAATTTTTATATTTTAAATTATTTATTTTTTTAAATCATCCAGATATACCTTGTGTGGTAATATATATTATTACAGGTATTACAAAAAAATAACCCCATACATTTAATCCCCGAAAATGACCTCGAAAAAATAGCACCATAAAAAAATAACTACATAAAAAATAACCATATTTGAGATTTTGCAAAATTAAATAAAGTATGGCAGAAAGTAGGGGAAATGATTGATATTCAATTATTATATATACAATAATTACTAATTATATTAAAATAGTGATTTTATAAATTAATAATTAAAAATATAAAATGAAATATTTGTCTTGGTTTCGAGGAGTTACTTAAATATTTTGAAGAAATATATGTGAGTGAAACTATATATTGAATACATAAACAAAACATTCTAATTATACCATTCGACGTTTACCAGCGATGTTTCTTCCGGAAACATGAAATGTCCACCAAGGTAACACTTGATAATAATGAAAAAATATACTGCAATTTAAGAAAATGATTATGAAATATAAATATTATATAAGTACAATTTTTTCTTACATATTATCATTATTATTATTATTAACATTGTAATATAAATTTATCATGACTAAAGAATTGACTGTTTTTAAATCATACATAGACCTAAATTGAAATCTCACGGCTTTGTGTGTTAGATGTAGGTATCATTTTTATTACAAGGTTATTTTTTTGGGGTTATTTATTATAGGGTAATTATTATTATTATTGTATACACAAATCTTCGCACACGCGCTATACTACCGCCGCCACCGTGTCCTCATTGATATTAATAATTAATTCCTTCACTTTGGGAGAACAAAATCTCGTTTGGAATATTCAGTGTGAACTTATACTATATAACATAGTGTGTATACTTATCATTATTATTATTATTATTATTATTATTATTATTATTATTATTATTATAACGAGTGAAGACGATTTAATGGAAACGCGCGAATTCGAAAACGACAGGCGTGTATCAATGGTCCCGAGGGAAGTCTCAGATAATATTATTTTAATGCGGTAAACGCGGAATGTACTAAAAGGATTAAACATAATGTATTATAATATTGTACATATATATATAATAAATGTAATATATTATATATATCATATATTGTGTACTTTGGAAATTGTTGGCGACAACGTGGTGAAAATATTAAAACATAATAATAAATTATTATACCTACGTAGTGAATACCGTCATGAAATTAAATTGATATTCAACTATAGGTTGGAACAATGTGTATAAATTACATAATAATAAATAATAATATTATTTTCGAACACCGATTTATTCATAGGACTAAACGCTGCAGCAAAGTCGTATTGCTGCAACGTACGGTACTTGTACTGATAATATCGTATTTAAGTATTAATAATACAAAATATAAACAATATCAGTAATGAGAGATCCGTTATCAATAATATCGCGGTGTTAAATAAATAAATTAAAACGAAAGTAGTCAGTTTTTTCTTTTCCATTAATCGATTTTGATACTGATAATACTCGTTTTGATCCTAACATATTTTTATATTATGTAAATAATAAATAAAATAAAATAATACAATGTTTAGATTTATTTCATAATTTGATTATTATGAAGCATTTTTGATGAAACGAAAATTTGTATTGACTGAAGATACATATATTATTGGAATAAAAATATTTGAATTTTTTAACTAAACCTCACATTTTTAATTCATAAAAATAATTTTCTATTTAAAATCTAAAATACACAAAAGATTTTATTTTTACCTGTAACCATAGTTGGTAATCGCAAACTTAAAATTTTCAATTTTTTTTTTTTTGTGTGGGCACTAATTTAACATCACGCTAACACTAGGGTTTTGAAGAAACGGTTGTATCGAATCGAAAACGTACTAATGATTATAATCTAATTTTTAATCACTTGAAATTACATAATTAAAATTTTTAATCCAACACAAAATCGGCTAAACTATCTTTTTTGAAAGTTAACACCCCTGCGTAACATAACATTAGCACTTCAGTTCAAAAAAAAAAAAAAATAGTTAAGCTGGTTTACAAATGCAAATTAATTATGATAATAAACCAATTATTGGGGGATTGTGAAATAAATTGTATTGTTTCAAGGGATGTCTTATAATAAATATGATATTTAAATGGAAGCTGTGATGAATTAAAACGATACATTTTATACCGAATATTTAAATCAAATTTGCATTTATAAAATAAATAACATTATTTTAATAAATATTATGATGTTGACAAAAAATATCCTATATTTTATGTTATATATTATATTAAAAACATGTGATAATTTTATTTCCTGAATTAAAGAAATTGAATAGTAAATTTTAAACAAGATACAATTTTTGACATCAGAATGTTTAATAACCGTATAGTTATTTTAAACTGTACTGAGTTATATTTGAAAGTGTGTGATATTAAAAAGTCGTAATTATTTGGAAATAGGTAGATACATTTCTGTAAAATATATTGTTTATAATTACAGATTATATTTTTCCATTGGCAAACTGTCAACTAAGTTATACATAAATTAATTCTAAAAACATCTTGACCGTTCACATTTTTTATTCAATAACAAAGTTAATGTAAATAGGTGTAATGTATATATGTTCGGAGATAACGCGATATTATAAAACGGACATCTGTTATGGTAATTATATATTATCTTTCTTTTAAAAATAAATATTATTATTTTGATCGCTGTTGGAATGATTAAAGTATTGCTAGTTTTGTGGTATCAAAATATAATACAAATCGATTATGTATTATTATATTATTTCTAATTATTTCAACGATTAAGTCTTATAAAAATGTTTATATGATTAAAAAAAAAATTATGGTGTATTATTGTTTATTTTAAAGTTTTAAGGAAATATTAATTTTTTTTAAGAGAATAACAACATTTGACATTTAATTAAAACATATATTTACATTTTATTTGTAATTAGTTTACTAGAAAGTCGAGATCAACAAATAATATTAAAATTATGTTTAGAATCTCTGAGTGAACTCTCGGTTAATGTGTAATTCATTTATAAAATATTAACTTTGAAAATAATAAACAACATGTTTGTAAACATGACAGTAAATACGATACTTAGTACATCAAATGTGCTGAGTTACTTAAGTTATTATGAATAAAGACGTGTTTTGACGACAAACATAATTATCATTTATATTGCATAATATACAAGTTGAAACAGTGAGGTCCGTGGTGGCGGCTTACTGTCTTGTGAAATGATAACTCTCTTTATTTAATGGTATTACGTCATGTTATATTTTTTATGCAAAATTAGTTGTTTACAAATATTAACATAGAGCATCGCTACCGCGTCAGTCGGATTTAAGTAACCTATGGAGGTATGTGTGGTCCTGTTTCCATTAGCGGGTTTCGTACATGTACTAATGCAGGTAACCAATCAATAGTAATAGAGTTGACCACCAGCAATTGGACCAGTGAATTACAGGCAACGGCAACACTACTCAAGGAAGTGGTCGAGAGTGACCGGTCAGTCACTGTATGCACGGCGGCTGGCGCTGCGGAACGTACGGGTGGACGTCGTTGGGTCGCGATCGCCTCGCTGCGCCCCTAATACTTCAGGACGCTTTCCGCGTCTTATTTCCCGCTGCCGGGACCGCCGATGGCTCGGTGACGATCGTTTTATCTGTACCCAGTTAGGCCCTCCGGCTGACTGCGTGTCTCCGACTGGCGTTGGGTCGCTGTAACGCGACGGACGTGGGGCCTCGTTGACGGGCTCCGCTGTGACGGTACTCGCAAGCGAGTGGCCGATAGTCGTTTTTTCGGGCTGTTCGTGCTTGTATAGATCGCGTCCTGTGGTTGGTTTACGGCGGCCGACGTTTGTCTGAACGTTTGTGTTTGGATTTCCGTCGCCCGGAGAGAGGTCGTCGTTCGCTGGAGTGCTTGTCGGGAACGCTTGCTGCTTGCTAGTTTCTTGGATAGTGTCTGCTGGATATTGGTCTGGTCTTCGGTCTTCATATTTTCAGTAATGTTGAAGAATGAATGGACTGATTATCGTTTTTACATTTTACGTTGTGACCTGTATGTATAAGGTTTGTCGTACCGACTAGTAAACTATTTTTCTTGTTTAACCGGCAGCTGCAAAAGAAATTCTGCGTGAACAATACTACCCTTCTGTTGCCATCGTTTATTGCTATGTACAAATCAATCGAAATATAATACATACAATGTTCACAATACAGTTAATATATCTGGCGATTGCGGGTTGTGCTGTATCACATTACACGGATTACCAAAAAAAAAAAAAAATTATGAAACACCGACTAGTAAACTTAATGTGTGCCGCTTCGTGTATTTGTGTTTATTTTCGGTACGGTTTCTCGTCGTTTGATCAGTGTTTATGTTTCGGGGGTAGTAGTGGTATCCTCATCACGATTTTGACATCCCCTTTCCGTAGCCGTGCTTTTTGGTATTTTACGGTGAACGGGTGGTTTGTTAACCTGTTCTTAAGTCCAATGTTTTAGGTTGTCGTTGGTGGTGTGTGTGGGGTTACGGGTCCATGTTTACGACGTCGTGTCGTTTCCATGTTGTGATCGGCTGCTGACTTTGTGGTTCTGCGAAGGAACGTTTTGTATAGTGGCGGTTGTTCCGTTACTACAAAGTATATCGTCAGTTCCTTTGAATTGTGATGCATTTATACTGACCATTCTGAAGAAACGTACCAGTGATGTTTTATTATTGCACAAGTGGACTGTTCCTATAAATATATGAAGTATAAGAAATCCTATGATGGCAAGTAAACCAATTAATATTTGTCAAGTACTAAAGTACATCGACTTAGTAGTACCATAAATTATATAAGTATTATAATATATTATATTATTATAACAAAACCATTGAAATTGTCAAATTTATTAGAAAAGCATTTTTCCTAAATGCATTCAATGAATTATAGTGTTTACAATTTATACCATATTTGTTTTAATCCACCTATAAATTATAGTGAGATAAACTATAAAATACAAATTAAATAAACTTTGCTTATATTTAATTGGCTTTGTATACTAAAACAGGTGAGCCAAACATAATGCAGTTTTTGCTTTTCTAGTCTACATTGGATTACTTCATCAACCAAACGGATCCTCTCTATTTTAAGGATAATCAGTGCGTGTTGCACACATATATATTTTATACTAAATCTATATAAAGTGTATGGTTATATATATACAAGATACTTAGATATACCGTGAATCAAACACATTATGTTTATGGATATTCGTAGTATGTACATCGGTATCGTTCGAAATCGTGACACTTACCTGAGTGTACAATGTTTGCATTTTATAAGACACCATAATACCGTTCATTACGTATTAAAGTCTCATTAAAAGTTAAGCATTTTTATTATTAAATTTAATTTTAATTTAGATTAGGTAGTTTGAATTATACGAATTAAAATATCATAATATCAGTATCACATATTGAATACATCATAGATATATTCTGTCTAACTTTGAATACGTAACACCAGCGATGTAGCGTTCATCCTTTAATTACCCATTTGAATATATTTAAAATAAATATTAACGTTAAATTGCATAAAGTTTTTACCAATACATAAATCAACTAAATAGATTATAATCATAGATATCGAATTTTATGTTTGAGGTTTAACATGTCAAATATGCTTATTCATATTTAATAATATTTACCATTCTAAACCCTAATAAATAATTTTGCGAAGTTTGGCATACATGTAAATACATTTACTTAAAAAAAGTAAAAACAATCAAGGTATTTGGTAACCCAACAATAATTTTATTTATGTTCAATTTTATTGATACGGTTGTATTGATTTTTGTTTCGTATTACCTACCTATATTTATATTATATAATACAAAACAAAAATATTATGTGATTAAAAAACGCATCTTTGAAAATTGCGAGTTTATATATTTTATTTACTTATACATTATATACCTATACTATAAGTGAGCTCGACCACGGCAATTGTATAGAATAATATAATTGTAAAACTTAAGAAGAAATTAACGTGTTTCCTTTTTTTATTTTATTTACAGTGTATATTTATTTAATTTAATAATATTAGATATGAAACATTTAGGTTTTAAATACAATAAATTATTAATTGAATAAAAATTTTCTGTATTTAGTAAATAATTAAATACAATACCTATATAATATAATATATATATAATATAAAACAAAATTGTTTGCAATTGTAATTTTTTTCTCAAAAATATACTTCATATTTTTGTACAAAAAAAAAATATAACCTTTCATTTTTTTGTACAAAAAAAAATATAACCTTTCATTTTTTTTATATGGACGTTTACATGAATTTGCTTTCCGTATTACTATTTTATATAACATCTGAGCAAGTGTAGGTTGAAGTATAATATAATATAAGAGCATTAAATCTTTAGAACGTTATTTTGTTAAATTTGTTCAGCTGCAGTTGCAGTATTTGATATTATAATAAAATCATTTGATAGTAACTTTATTCTCACATAAAAGTATAAACATTATAAACAGATTTACACATTACCCTCAGTGCTAATGTGAAATCGGGGTACCGACTATAGGGAATGGTAAAAATTACTAATTCTGCGAAAAATAAATGTAATTTTAAAGCCCTACTCACCATAGTATTCTATTTTTTTTTAGAAACCAGTATGATGACATAACCTGCAAGTTAGTTGGCCACCACTGGCATGATCATAATATTAATAAAGCATATATTTTATATTAAAATCAAATTATAATTACTAGATTTTTCGGATTAACGAAAATTTGAGCTTGATATCTGACTATTTTTGAATACTCTTGATATTATAATTTAAAATACTGTAGATGTACGATTAATAAACATTTAAGAAATTTACTTCAACAATTGTTTATAATTTTGTCATAGCCTCTTTTATAAATTATTTTTAACATAATATCATATATTATTATATGTCATTAGAATAATTAAATGTGGATTTAAAATAAATATGATAAATATTTACACACAAATAATGTTAAATAAGTGTACGGCTATTATAATTATTCTCATTTGTATCATATCGTGTCAATATTTGTTATTATTGTAGTAATATTATGTTATTATATAATAACAGACAAACCAAATGTGGTTTATTTTTAAAATATGTTCGGTTTTTAATGTTTTTATTATGATAAAAATAAATCGTCTTCACATAAGTTAGGAATGTTTACCCTTTCCTTATATATATAAAAAGGAACAGGCCTTTTTTATGATCCAATTTTTTTTCACAGATATGTTCCAAATACTCTTATGAGTGCCACCACATCTCCCGATTTTTCAATTTTTTTTTATCTGAGAGGAGGGAGAGGGAGGTTTATCTTTAAATGTTACGGTTGTTTAGAGTGTCATAATAATTTAACGATTTTTTTTTCACAATGTTGTACTAAATAAATCTAATGAAAACAATTTTAATATTACAATATTATAACGGTATATTTAATTAATGTTTCAAAACTTATTTCAATATTTTAATAACAATTTTTTTCCTTTTTTTTTTTAATATGCTTTGTGTTTAAGTAAATTGTTTCATTAGTGATTGTATGATAGTATGATATAGGTATATACTTAAACATAGTAATATATAGACTGTGACACTCAATTCATTATTATTGTTAAAATTTATGTTTGAAAAAAACATCTATAAAAATACTTCATGTTTATTCAACATTCAAACACTATATTTAATACTATTTTTTTTCAGAAATGTATTGTTTATCAATTATTCTGCTTATTATTTAAATAGGTATATACTTTTTCGAGTTTCTATGATATTTTCATTAAGTGATATTACATACACGTCATCAACGTGCTTCTTATTTAAATATATGTGATCACTTTACGTTTACAAACCCGTTAATTTAATATTTAATCTTTACATTATAATTTGATATTTTTATTCCTATTAAACAAAAAGTTTATGAAAAAATATTTTGTGTTATTTATTAAGTTTTTCTTTAATTTAATAAAACATATTAAATTGTTATACTTTGTATACATTATTAAGTATTCAATAAGATATACAACAATCGACTTGATTACATTTAAAAAATATATATTAAAAGTTTCAGTTTAAAAAAAATATTTAAATATATGAATATATTATTTTACATGTAAATAAATTGCATGCGTTCTCACGATTTTAAACTTTTATTTTAATCGAAAACGACGATCTCTGCCTATTTATATTAGATGTACCATAAATATAAAATACTACATACAGTATACACGTCTTTATAATATGTAGTTTTTTAATAGCATATGTGTTTTGTACACTTTTTAACACATTCATTTTACTGTATTTCGTTTTAATTTAAATTCTAAATAACTACATGCGATTATGTGTAGGTACAAGACAAAATAAACGTACGTTTAAATTTATTTTTAATTAAAATCCCTCTAAATAATATCTACCTGCTTGCATCCAAGTTTATAATATTGTTTGTTAAAAAACCTAATCGCTCGGTTCTTTCACAACTTTACTAATAGTACTACCTAAGGAACGTTTCTGAGAACCAGGAATATTCCAGAATATTTGCCTTTCTCTTGGAAATATTTCTTAAGAAAAAAAGTTTTATTAAACTTAATTAATAATTGTAAAGTTATTATTATTGAAATACTAGGTACAAAATAAAATTCTTTGAACATTTAATTATATTAACTACCTATAAAATAATAAAAATTTGTATTTATCTACGTTATTCATATTATATTGTAAATAATTCAATGTATTGTATATTCCATTTAGTAATTATATTTAAATTTAAATACTTAATAACTAATTTCGAATAAGTAACTATTTTAATTGATTTATTGACAATTTTAAATTTAATTTATTTTAAATCAATTATAATAAATTGATTATTTAAAATTCAATCTTAACACTGATAGCTAAATATGTGTTTGGAATCATTCATTAGTCTTTAATTTTCAATTTTAGGAATAAAATATTTGTTATTAGGGTAATTTATAACTTTAAATGTAATATAGTGTTTAAAAATATAAATAACAAAATTAAAACAAAATATTCATATGATATTCCTGTTCTTAAAAAAATTCCAGTGGATTTACAGGAATTTTCACATTACTAATTTATTACAAATTAAAGTGAAACGAATCAATCGAGTACAACTTCTAAAATAGTTTTATACTTATTAGTCATTACACCCATATGAGTTGTCTCTGTTCTACAAAACATATAAAAAAGTAAATTTAAATTCAGTAAAATTCAAACATTATCTGTGCTTAAGCGTTAACTTCATTAGATATTTGAATTGTTAAGTTTGATATAAGCTGAGAATTTTTAATTTGTTAACGTATTCATATCTCACTTAAAATTTAAAACATCAAAAAAATTCATTGCTTGAGCACAGATCATTTTATTATATTTAACTTTGATAATATGATAGTTCACTATAATATTAAAATTAAAATTAAGCTAAGAACACTTTTTAAAACAGAGATAACTCAGGTGGTTAATCACGCCGTACCGTTATCTGATATCTATTTATTTTACTATGCCTATAAGAATACAATGCGTATCATATATAATATTATTGTAATAAGACCATAACTATAACAAGTTTAACGACCTTTTTGGTCAAATTTAAAGTGCCTTACAATCATATTCAAACATTCAATCGCTAATTAAAATATTCCAGTATTTGTCCCTAACCCTATAATATAAATAAAATATAAAATAATAAAATAAGTTTTAATTTTCCAATAAATAAATTAGTAATAATTACAATTATTTAACGATTTATGTCTATAATAATAAGATAATAACTAAAAGACATGGATATATATGTATATTATATACCTTTTTTCCTTCAGTGTACGTAGGCATAATATAATTTGCATTTTTTTAAACAGTAACAGGTGTTTTCAATAACAAATTTGGATAGACTGAATTTTTTAAAATCATTTGTACCTTTTAACCCTGGTGGCTTCAAACTAAAAATTGACTGAATGACAAAGAGCAAATATTTTAATTTTAATCTCATATATTTTATGAATTTACAAATGCTCGTACCGTAAAATGTAAACATAAAATTGCAAATACTTGTGAAGAAATTCAAAGCGAACACATTTTAGCAGCTACCCAAATGGAAGTAATACGTTGTTTGCAGCCATGCATAAATATGGATTACATTTTGAACAATTTGTAAGATAGATATTGGTATTACTTCATTTTTTAAATAAATAATAAAAATTATAAATGCTGTGTCAATCTATTTACACTATTCCTAGAACATAAAATAACATTTGAAGTAAATGTATACTTCAAAATTAAATTCCAATAACGTATTAAAAATAACTGATTTAATGTCAAAACGACACAAGGAAAAAATACGTGGAATCGCACGAAAATTTGTAAAAATTTGTCGAAAAATTCAATGATTAAAATTAAAAATTAGAATATTTGCTCATTATCATTCAGTCAATTTAAGTTTTAAAGCCATAATTAAGAGGTAAAAATTACTTGAAAAATCTTTCTGAATTTGTTATTGAAAATACCTGTTACTATTTAAAAAAATATTATAATATTTAATCAATATCAATTATTTTTTTTAAATCATTCGATTTCTAATAATAGAAAAATAGAAAATATAATATATATATATATAATATATATATATATATATATATATATATATATAGGTGTATTATTAGTCATTAATAGACCTCCTCAAAGATTTTTTTACAAGACTAATGGTTAGCACAACTAAAAAGGTTTAATCGCTGGTTTAAACACTTGTTGAGGTTATAAACAGCTTAAAGTCACTAGAGGGATAATAATTGTCAAAATCTAGTATAACAACATAGAAAATAAAAAATGAAAAAAACGCATAAAAAATTATTATAAATAATAACTATGTAATAGGATTTTTAACGTTTTCGTAAATTTCGAATAGGTGAGATAAAGGTGCAATGTTTATCTCACTAATCATTTAATTTCATTAAAATTAGTTATATATTTTAACCTGCTAAAAAAATGCCACGGTGAAATAGCGTAAATGCAAATTCCGTTTGCCGTTGCCGATTTGCATGCGTTCATAATAATGTCACGTACGATTGAATAATAATATTATTGTTGGCACACTACGAATGGAAAACCCGAAGAAAATCAGCTGTAGAACGTTTATTCGTTTATTGTCAGCTGGTCTATGCCTAACGATGTGAATATGATTTATTACAATCACCACATAATAATTTATACGAGTACATAGAGCCATTTTCACGAGCCTGCTACTCTGATGTAATGATTTCGACTGGTGTAACGTTAGTACGTTTTAAGTAAAATTGAATTTTACATTTTTCAAGATACAAAAGTTTTTTTTTTTGTAAAAGCGCAGTGTAGGTAACATTGTACGTCGAGACGACGGTGAGAAACATTCGAAAAGTTCTTGGGACATTGACGCGCAACTTATATACACTTCCGTTACACTCTAATTGCATCGCTGCGGGAATCTCACGCTATGATCGTTGTAAAATAAATATATATATAACTAGCGAAAATTTGTCTCTGATCATGGTACGTCAAAACAATATATTATTATATAAGTACACACCTACGCGTAGTTATATTGATATTTTGTTATTACGTACAGTGGAGATGGCCAACGCGTTATATGAATGAAAACCATTTTTAAATAAAGACATTATGTTTTTTTGATTGTGCACGTTGTGTATGTCGAATCAAAAGTATGTTTAATCTAAATTAAAGTAGGCAAGTTAATGAAAACAAATTAACTTGACTTAGTTAATTAATATAGTTAAGTAAACAATAAGAAAGTAAAGTTTTTAGTTAAAAAATAATTGTTTTAGCTTTACTAATTTAAAATGTTGATTGATTTTTTAGTGATGTTAAATTCACACAATAATGATTTTGCAATTTTAAATTATTTTATATTCATTTAACTACCTATATAAATTTGTGAAAAACAATCTATCCGCCTATTCCATCTTATTTCACACTGTTGTTCGCTTCAACAGATGAAAATTATATGCTTAGGTGACATAATTATAAGATAAAGAAACGAACTATCAGCCTATATCACTTTGTGATATGCTTTTTGATATAACTATTTAAATAATTGAATTAACTTTTTATAAGTTGATACAATTTAAAAAATATTACGCCTATATATTTTTATACAAGTATAATTATAAGTTTTTTGCGATCTTGTATTCAATTTTCAAAAATGTCAACCCAGAGAATATTTTTTTATCGATATTAATAGAAAATAAAAACTAAAATAAATTGAACATTTTTCATGACGATATATAACTCAAAAATAGTTATTTTATTTTGAAAATGTTATCGTATAATGAAAATGATAATATAAAAATGTAGTGGAAAATTTTAAGTATTTAATGTTATTCGTTTTTGAGTTACATTAAAAAAACAAAATCGATTTTATCGAAAAAGTATTTGATTGAAAAATTCCGTTTTTCCTAATTTTGTGTTTTTTAAAGATTTTTTTTCCTGATTATAAAAATAAAAACTATATATTTTTAAGTTTGACCGATTAAAATACAAGCTAGATCTAATTTTATATTAAAAACCTTCCTCTATTTCAAAAATCGAAGCATTTTATCATCAACTTATTGTATACTTATTCAAAATAAAATCTCATGTGATAAAGCGCTAAGAATCTAAAATGTATGAATTTTGAACTACAAAATAACTTCAAAATATACGAAATATTTTTGAACTTCATTAACTTTCTAAATTTAAACACCTATTAAATAATATTGTAACTATAAATTTTCAAACAATTTTACTCAGTGAATAATTTTTTTCTACATTATTAAAAAAAAAAAAATTAATCAAAAAATTCATTTTTTAATTCCCATAAATAACTTAAGAGTCAAAATGTTTTAATTATTTTATTATATATAAAAAAATTTAAATAAACATTTCGTGAATATGTAAAATATTTACGGTTTTTAGTTTTTGAATTATTATAAGAAAATAACTAAATCGTTTTTTCTTAAAACTAAATCAACGTAAAAATTTCATTTTATTTTTAGCTGTTTCTTTTTTCCTCAATTATTTAAAAAAATATTGGATATTTTTAATTTAATATTTTTTAAGTACAAATTAGATCCAATTTTTTAAACATCATTGTATAACCAATACATTCATAATTTCACTTAGAATCTAAAAATATAACTGATTAATGTCATAGAAAAGTTAATTTATATACACAGTCTGTTTGTCATTTCCATTTTTTAATCAAGACTAATATTTTTAATAGGTATAGTATAATAAAGTTACAAGTCTTAAAGTTTGAATCTGACGTGAATGTGAACGAGATGAGCTAAACACGTGGGACAACACATCATATTATATGCATCTGACACACACACACACACGCACACACAAGTACTTATATGCGTTACGCTACCAAAGAGAATAATTTTGAATGTTCAGGGACGATATGAGACATAACTTCCACATGGTTTGCTTATGCACTTGTTACATATATTATAATATATGTTCTCGTTCAACCACTCACCCGATAATATCGCTCAAAACCTAAAATCCATTTTTGATCAAACGCTGTATAGTATTGTATATCTAGTGATTGTTCGGTGTAATGGTAAAATTGCGAGTTATACATAAAATATGATGACCCAATGCAATTTATAGTAGCACGCCATTATTTTATAATTTATTTTTATGACTCAATGCTCTGGTACACCGGTGAATGTGCGGACAACTGCTTATAATAATAATTATTATTATAAAATCAATGAACCCGTGTTTCGAGGAGATATTATTTAATATTTCATACGTATTATATACATGAGTACATGACACATCCTTAGCGGATCTAGAATATATTATTTAGAATAATATTGTTAAAAATTACACACTTCAAGTAAATAAACTTAAATATTCTGACAATTCTTTTTTTTTAGATATATCGCATAATTTGTTTACATTTTTATTATACATTTTAATAATTTAATATTAGATTATAATCAAAGCGATGGATGTATTGATTTTACAATAATATGTTTTTTTTCTTGTTCTCTCTGTCATCATTACCTTTTGGGACAGTAAAATGCTTTGATTTAAAAAATAGAGTGATTACAGGTAGCAAATTGGATGTAGTTGTTATTTTTGGAGGTCAAAAGTATTCAGAAAAAACAAAAAATAAAATTACACATATCCAATTTTCGACAAAATTATTTTTTTTTCGTGTGTGTGTAAATCAACTATTTATTTTTTACACAAAAACATTTGAAATTTAGTAAATATATAATATAGTATAGTTAATATATCTATTATTATGATTAATATATTATATGGTAAAATTTGTTTACATTATCTAAGTACACATTTTAAACATAAATAATAATCATTTTTAATTGTTAATTTTAGATTTTTTTCCTTTACCCGTCTTTATTATCTTTAAATCATCTAGCGTTCAAATACTTTTTTCTTTTGAAGTTATCACCATGTATTTTATATTTTATCCATTTATATTTAAAGCGAGTACATCAACTTCTATTTAATTTAAATTATATATATATATAGTAGATATGTATGTAATAATTATAATATTTAAGCGTAGTATTTGATGTATACTATTTTGGTGTGTCCATAGAAATAATTCATTTAAAAAATAGTTATAATATGAAATAGTTCTAATACTATTATAGGATAAACATAGCTATATCATCAATATTACAGTGTGGCCAGGGTACATTGATTTATATATTTTAGTTCGTTATAAGGTGACATCTATAACAGGATAAAATTACATATGTGGATATGCCACTACGTAAATATTTCCAAACAAAATCACACATATTTATGTTAAGTACCTATTGTGTTTTGTTTATTTTGATGATTCACAGTCAAAATCAATATAGTGCGTTGAATCATGTCTTATTTTCATATTTTTTTATTCATCGAGTCTTAAGACTTTCAATACTTAAGGAGTCTATTGATTGAACTATTTTTTTAAAACCAAAGATAATAATGTATTTTTAATTCTTAAAACTGTTCACTATTATTCATATTAAAGGTATTACTTTATATGGATAAATAATATGTATCAACTACATATTTTTTATAATTACAGTTAACGATTAGCGTATATATATGTCTATTGTGTGTATATTATTTTATAATTTCAGCTTTGAATTTAACTTAGTATTTATCTTTTAAATAGTATATAATATATGTATAATGTATATTTTTTCCAAAACGATTTTCTTGTTATTATAAATATTGTAATACAAATATAAAATTACAACAAATAACCATAATTTAAAACTAAATATACAAAATAAAAACCACAGCAAATGATATATTTACTATACACTAACTGTGAATGACAATATAATTCAACGTAATTATCATTTAGATTTTAAAGGTTACAATTACATATACTTAACTGTATAGGTACATATTATAGACATCGCGTTTTAGAAAATGAGACGCTTATAAGTTATTTTAAAATCATCATCAATTTTCCACACAGCGTAATCACTATAATGATCATAAAATTATGTTTAAAACACGAATCCGTTTTTTTCCTACACCTCATTTTAATCTTTTTGGGATCTGTTCTCTTTGGAGGTTATCTTTGCAAACATTGACACTGTAGTACTTATGAAGTAGTCACGTAAGTAGTAGGTACCTATATATTATATATAGTATTATAGTTTATAAACCAAACTAATTAGCTACTTGATAAGATTTTAATATAATCCTACTCAAAGAGTATAATAGAATGATGATTGATGAGGTTAATGCGTTTTATAATTCACTATTTTGATCTTTTGTACGGAAAAAAGGCTTAATTTATTTAACCGCTGATGTAGTATTTTCTATTGAATATCCTGAATGTCCAAAAATATTCCAAATAATATCAATCTCTAGTATAATCATGATGAGCTATATATATCAGGTAGATACACGCATATACTATAAGATATGACTCATATAGTCATATTTTTATAAAAAAATATTGTATGTAAATAATATATTCTAGAATAATAAACAAAAATATTTTTCTTGTGTTTCCGATTTTATTATTTGAAAACCAAACTATTTAACTAAAAACAATTATTACTTTTAATATTTAGTATTTATAAAATTATGAAAAAGTATACTGTTTACATTTTAAAACAATAAAGTGCCCTATAAAATATTTTAACGATAATCGTGTTTGTGCATATCAAAATACTAAATAAATATATAATCTAACCTAACCTAATCACTATAAGCTAATAACCATGTCGTTGATGCTGAAACAATAAAAAAAAAAAAAAAAAATATATAATCTTCCAAAAACCATTTTTAATTATTTTTAAATCTCAAATCTGTTGGAAGATACTCTATAATATGTGTAATATAATGTAGTTTTAAAAATTTGAGTTGTATACTATTTAAGAGAGGAATGAAATACTATCACAATAGTCAGTAGAACCGAGTTAAATGATTGATTGCCTACACTTATGTATTGTTGAAATAACTGTCAATCGTATAATATTGATACATGTATAACAAAAATATTGTATATAGACCACTTCTACATTCGAATTCTCGTTCCAAAATGTTTATTTCGGACAGACTTTTATCAACTTCATTATAATTTGCCACAATACATAATAATTATCGTCATTAATCATAATCCCAATCGCACACTCTACGACAATAAGTCGTGTGATATTCACTTAACCCGATAACCAACGATAACATACGATTCATATTATAGTTTGGTGCACTTACCCGGTAACGTACAACTGGTCCAGTGGAGGTCCGACCGGCTCGGATCCCAATGACATAGGCCAAGCGATGTGCAGCAACGAATCACGGACGATCACGTCCCAGGCGGTGACGTGCGCGGTGCCAGTCCACTCGGATACACGTTCCCAACGGACCAACCGTCCGCGGTTGCCGCGGTTTCTCCGCCGCAACATGGTCATCGTGTCTAATCTGTGCTGTTGGCTGTTACCACTGCTGCTGCCACTACCACCACCAGCACCACCACCGCCGCCACCACCACCGGACATCGTGTCCCTGATTTTGCCACGGTCGTTGTTATATTACGCCCGCATCCTGTAAATTGGATATATAATTAGCTAGAAGTTAAAAAACCACAAAATTTTGGTTTTTCCCTATCAACAACCTGAGAAAATGCGAGGCCTCTATCGATCGACTCAAAAGAGGACATACACGCCTCAATCATTTTCATTTAATGAAAAAAGTAAACCCTCGTCTTCAGTCTTACTGTGCAGTATCTCTTGCAGTGAAATACATCTTAATTTAATGCAGAATAAATGACAGGGATATGAAAAATGATATATCTCCGATAACTCAGCTGAAATCCAGAACCTAACAGTATTTCCAAGTTCATCCAGCAATTATATAATCAGAAACTCAAAATATATAAAGTTAACACACAAATTAACACCACACAAAAACTTAGTATTCAATGTTATGGTACCTAACTAATATTAAATTAATTTTTTTATACCTTATTATAACAATTTAAAAATTGTTATTACTATTATTTTATTATCAATGTAATTTTACGTTTAATGGTGACAGGCAGATTTTAAATAGAAAAAAATTATAATTTTATAATATTGTATTTTATTAAATTATGATTAATAAATAATAATTAACAATTTTTTATAAACAAGCGTTACTACCGTTAAGTATTTTGAAAACTTCAAAAACCTTTTTGAGAAGGATGAGGTTAAATCTATTAACATGGCGACGACATAAGACGTAAATTACATTGTCTGTCGTTTTTTAAATAGAATTTATTGGAAGTATGTGTAATGATGTGCGCTTAGCCATCATATATCTTAAATTTTAAATGTATAATAAATAATAATCAATAAGATACCATAATATATATAATAATTGTGACAATAACATATGTATGATAATTATAATAATTGATAGCTTTAAATATAAGATAAAACTCACACATATGCACATATACACACGCACACACTCTTATCTGTATAAAAATTAGATATATAAGGAGACTAGTAGTCGCCGACAGCGAGGAGTGCGTCGTTGCCGTCCTTTTGTATAAGGATTCATAAGCGAGTGTAAAAGAGGAGTGCGTCGTTGCCGTCCTTTTGTATAAGGATTCATAAGCGAGTGTAAAAGACTACGCAGATCGTTATACAAAAGGCGTATATGATTATTTAACTGTGAAATATTTAAGTGTTTGTAAAATAAAGTTAAAGAAATAGTTAATTTAAAAAAAATGTGTAATCATTTTAATATATAAACCAATCAAATCACATTATATCTTAAATACGAACCACGGTTGCAACAAGCAAGTACACAGGAATCAGAAAGGTAATATCATTAAATTATAATTATTTAGCAAGTAATGATTTAGAGATAGGCACACAATAGTTGCCTAATAACCTAGCATTCCAATCATTACAAAGTGGCGCTCAACTAGTGGCTCTTACCGCGTTTAAAAATCCCCGAAATAATAATAATAAAAATAATAAAATTGCAGATAAAGCAAACATATTTTTTAACAAATGTCACAAAATAATAATAATCAGGAAAAGGGAATAGAAGAACCAATTTTTGTTTCACTGCCAAATGAAATTAACAAAGTTAATAAACCTCAATTAATTTTAGAATTAAATAAAAGGAATTTAAATAGTGTAGGAACAGTTACAGAACTTAAAAATAGATTATTAAAATATTTAAACGGTGAATCTTGCCCGGACGATTTTGCAACAATAAATGAAAATTATCAAAACTTAAATAATCAAACCAAAACGAATAAAATGGAGGGTAAAAAACCTTATTTCAAACCTAACATATTTTCCGATTCTTCATCTGATAGTATAGATGCGTTTTTAAAAAAATATCAAAGAGCAGCTTCTATTAATGGCTGGTCCGAACAAGAAAAATTGCAATTCATACCTGCATTTTTAGAGGGCCCAGCACTAACTTTTTATGAAAATATTGAAAATCAAAATTTCAATAAATGGGCTGATTTAGAAACACAACTTCGAAATGAATTCGAACACATTGCTCATAGAGATATGCTTCGATTATTACTCGAAAAAAGAAAGCAATTAGATGATGAACTACCTATGGCATTTATTAATGAAATTGAATCACTTTGTAAACGTATAAATTCTGAAATGGCTCAACAAGAAATAACTAGATATATAATGAAAGGTCTTAAACCAAATATTGCTAGATACATTGGAATATTAGATAATTCAACACTAAAATTATTAAAAGACAATATAAGAAAATATGAAATGGTAGAATTTATGGTAACGGGCGAAATAAATCAATCTCCTTCCGAAATAAAAACCGATATAATCACCCATAAACTAAATCAAATCTCAAACGAAATAAATGAGAAAATAAATCTAATTAATGAAAACAACAATAAATTTAAAACCGACATAGAAAATATTATAAACCCTCAAGCTCAAAATAACAATTTTAATAAATACAACAATTTTAAAAATAATCGCCAATTTTTTTCAAACAATAAAATAAACACAAAAAAATGTGAAATATGTTCTAAAAACAATCATATCACAGAATTTTGCTATTTTAAAAACAAAAATAACAATAAAATACAATGTACAATCTGTAATAGAAATAATCATTCTACAGAAAATTGTCGATTTAAAAATAACTCGATTAATTGTCAATTATGTGATATGATAGGACATTCAGCACTAACATGTAAAAAATTTTCAATTCAAAAAAACTAATAAATAGGTCAAACAGATTTTCTGACACTCGCTGTTACCCTTCATTGTCAGTTAAAAAACCAGCAACTACTTACAAAATTAATCATATTTCTGAACCTTTATTTATTCGTGCTAAACTTAATAATATTAATGTACCAATAACTATTGATACAGGAGCCAACATTTGTTGTATTAGACACACGCTTGTTCCCCCTGAAAATAAAATAATTAAAGAAAACATTATTCTATCAGGCCCAAATAACAACCAATTAACTGTATTTGGATCTACAATAATTAAACTTAAAATCGATTCTCATGATTTTGAAACATCGGTATTCATTGTCAAAAATTTAACATGCCATATAATAATAGGAAATAATTTTCTACACAACAATAAAGCTATTATCAATTTTCATAATAATACTCTATCATTAAATGATTCAATTATAATACAAACTTACACTAATCTATCTAATACAAATATTAATAATATTAAAGAGGAAATAGCTGATATATTTCTTGTAGATTCTGACTACTCGATTGCCCATTGCATATCTGCAGACTTAAAAATGTCTAAAGGAATAGCCTCTCGAATAAAAACAACATTTGGAAACACAACGCCTCAACTTGAAAAGTTAAACCCACAAATAGGCGACGCAATTCCAATAAAAATCGGAAATAAAATAATTTATCACCTAGTAACAAAACAAAAATATTTTCATAAACCTAAATATGATGACATAAAGCTTACAATTCAAAACTTAAAAAAATCAATGCAAAAATTACACGATTTCAAAATTGCTATCCCTACAATTGCCTCAGGTATAGACAAATGTAATTGGACAATTATCAAACAAACAATTTTTACAGAATTTCTTAACACAAATATCAATCTTCTCATTTGTCATAAAGATAAAACACACATAACGAATAATTGGAAAACTCAAGAACATCAAAATGTTATAAATTTAATACATAACAATTACTATTTTTATAGATCAATAAAACAATTAAATAATATTAACGATAATTCCAATAATAAAATCAAATCACCCATTAATAATCTTGAAAATGCTAAAAGTAATGATAAAAATATGAGTAATATAAGTAAATTAAAAAAAATAGATTATGATTATAATATAGACATTAATAATACAGATAATAATAAAATCGAATCAGTATTTGTAAATTATAAACCAGGAGAAAATGTCACGGGAGATGAAAACTGTGGCATTTATGCTGTATGCAATGCCTTAAACGACAACAAATTAAATAAAATTACTTCCATAGCAGATATCTTACAATTATTGAATATTACACAGCTGCCTAATTATTGGATGTCTGATGACGAACTAGCCGCAATCGCTGATTATTATAATCACGACACTTATATTTACAATGACACTAATAAAACAGCAATTATCTATCAAAATAAGAATTATAATAATAGGTCCATAATCGTTTTATATAGTGTTGATAAAAACACGCACTGGATTCCGGGAACAAGAGCAGATAAAATGTCAAATAAAGTACCGTCTAATTACATTATCATTAATGACATACCGCCTTTAGAACATTTGATAAATAACATAAAAAAACATATTGATAATACAATTCCAAAGGAATCTATAGACATAAAAAAATCTATTAATAATAATGATAACATTGAATCAGTAATTACTAACACAAAATTATCAAACACAATTTCGAATAATTCCGATGACAAAGAAATACTTATGGATAGTGAAGGAACTATAATAAATATATGTCAAAATCTCGATAAATATCAACATAAAAAAGTAGTTGAGTTATTAAAAAAATTTATTCATCTCTTTACAACAGACACTTCACACATAAAATGTGCTAATGTAGATCCTTGCGAAATAAAATTGAAACCAAATTATACGGACCCTAAATTTAATGCGCCACACAGAGTATCTCCACAGCAACGAGAAGAATTAAAAATACAATTAAACAAATTACTCGATGCAAATATTATTCGCCCAACAGTATCAAAATTTGCAGCTCCAGCCTTTTTAGTAAAAAAAAAAGAAAAAGGATCTTATAGACTTGTTGTTTCATATAAAGAATTAAATGATAGAATCGAAACAGATCAATATCCTTTACCTAGAACTACAGATTTATTAAGAGCTCTAGAAGGATCAAAATATTTTTCATCTCTTGACCTTAACAGTGGATTTTTTCAATTACCTGTAAAAGAAGAAGAGCAATATAAACTTGCATTTACATCTTGTCATGGACTATTCACGTTTACTAGAATCCCACAAGGCCTAAAAATTAGCTCAAGTATCTTTCAGAGAAAACTGAATGAAGCTTTTTCAGAATTATTATATAAATCTCTCGTAATATACATTGATGACTTAGCATCTTATGGCAAAGATTTTGAACAAGCCTTAAATAATTTAAATAATGCTTTATTAATAATGGACAAATTAAATTTTTCTCTTAAAACAAGTAAATGTTTCTTTTTTAATAACAAAATTGAATTACTTGGCCATATAATAACTCGTGAAGGTATTAAACCGATGGATAAAAATACAAAAGCAATAACTGAGTTCAAACAACCAACAACTCAAAAAGAAGTTAGATCATTTATAGGAATGTGCTCATATTACAGAAAACACGTAAAAGATTTTGCAAAAATAGCACACCCCCTCACTGAACTTATAAAAGGAGATAACAAAAAAATAGACTGGAAAATAGAACACGAAGAATCTTTTAAAAAATTAAAAAATTATTTAATCTCTGAACCACTTTTAAAACACTTTGATGACGATAAACATGTTTTTCTAACAACAGATGCTTCAATAACAGGATTAGGAGCCTATATTGAACAACCCGATGATAATAATATATTACATCCAGTAGGCTATGCATCGCGTAAGTTATTGGCTAATGAAAAAACATATTCTTCAACTACCCTAGAACTTTTAGGTTTGTGTTTTGGAATAATTTACTTCCGAGAATATTTATGGGGAAGACATTTTACTGTTTTCTGCGACAATATAAGCCTTCAATATTATAAAAATTTAAAAATCCCTTCCGCTCGAATAGCCAGACTAACGCTCAAATTATTAGACTTTAATTTTGATATAGTTTACAAAAAAGGTAAAGAAAATGTAATTGCAGATGCCTTATCTAGGAATGCAATTAATAAAATTGATATAGTCCAAAATGAACAGACAGAAATAAATCTAGATTCTAATGATATAAAAAGTGAACAAGCTAAAGACAAATTTTGCTCTGATATAATTAAAGCAATAATTGAACCAAATAATAAAAGTATTCCTAAAAATATTAAAAGAAAAACGCGAAGATTTACACTATTAAATGCAATCTTATACTACAAACAATTTACCCCTCCTAAAAATTTCGTACCAATTTTAGTAATTCCAAAATCTTTAATTAATAATATATTAAAATCATATCACGAATCACCTACGGGAGGTCATACCGGTATAACAAGAACAATTCATAAAATACAAAATAAATATTATTGGGAAAATTTGGTTAAAGACACCACTAAATTTATAAAAACATGCCATAAGTGCCAAATAAATAAAAAATCAGAAGGCAAACCAATAGGTCAATTACAACCTATACAATTATCAAATAGACCGTTAAACAGAGTAACTTTTGATTATTTAGGTCCTTTAACCACTAGCAATAAAAAAAAATACATATTAGTGGCTGCATGTAATAATACTAAGTTCATATTTACAAAAGCTGTCGCTTCAGCTTCTGCCGAATCAACAGTTAAATTTATGATTCAAATAATATCCCATTGGGGATGTTTTAAAATATTTTCTTCCGATAGAGGTACTCATTTTAAAAATAAACTCGTGGAAGATATATGTAACAATTTAGGTATAAAACAAGTTTTATCTACAAGTTACTCCCCCCAATCACAGGGGCTGGTCGAAAAAATTAATGGTGTTCTTTCTACTTCACTAAAAAATTATGTAGAAAATAATAATCAATCTAGATGGTCATACTATTTACCATACGTAACACTAAGTTATAATGCTACCCCACAAACTAGCACAAAATATAGTCCTTTTTATTTAATGCATGGTTTCGAACCATACTTTCCAATTGATAATAAATTAATTCCAGATAACCTACCATATGATATAAAAAAGTCATTAATTGAATTAAACGAAATACGTAATAAAATCCCCAGTATAGTTTCAATAGCTCAACAAAACCAAAAAAAATATCATGACAAATCACATCAAATAATTAGTTTTAATCCGGGAAACTTAGTTCTTATTAAATTTCCATTTTCAGAAGTAGGGAAATCTCCAAAATTAGGTCCAAAATATAGAGGTCCTTTTAAAATCTTAGAAAAAATCAATGACCTAAATTATAAAGTCGAACTCATTTTAGATAATAAAGTAACTGAAGATATAATCCATGTTAGGCGTCTTAAACCATATCACTCAAGAGAAAACATTAATGATTAATTATCACGAATAAATAATAATAAATTAAATATCAGATATTATATAAAAAATAAATCAAATAAATATATAACAAATAAATTATAAAAAATAAAGATCATAAAATTATACAGAAACAATTGAATAATCTGTTATATATAATATAAATAAAAACATAATTTAAATAATATAAAAAAAAAACGTAGAAATAATAAGAAAAAAAACTAATTATTTAAAAAAATATTATTTATACAAAAAGAAAAGTGGTTAATAATAAAACAAATAAAATAAAATAATAATAATAACAATATTAGTTTTAAATATTAAAAATATTCACACCATATTATGTTTGTTTTAGCAGCCATTGTATTTTATATTATACATTTATAAGATTGTAAGACAAGCACATTATAGTTAACCTTCAACATATTCATAATGAACTCCACACCTTTCCTTATCATCTTACAACTACACATGGTACATGGATTTATTGCATATGACTGTAATGGACCCAAAATCAACAACAACAGCATGAGCAACAAAATCAACCACTACTGACTTTAAATCAAAATCACAACCCACGAGACAAAGTCAATAAATCAATCACAAACTCAAAGCAAAAAAGCTCATACCCAAATATCAGAAAATTATCTATATGAAGACATATCAAAACATTTCAAAATCCAATTTCACAGTCATATGCAATATAATTTCAAAAAAAAAAAGAAAAAAAAAAAAATGTAATTATTTCCTAGTTATATAGTATATTCATTATTATTTAAAAAAAAAAAAAAAAAAAAATATTTACCCATTGCCATTAGTAATATTATTATAGTACCCTTTTATCTTACATGTATATATCATTACAATAACCATAAATATAATTTTTTATCATAATTTCATATTAACTTATAATAATTTTCTAGATGTACAAAAATGTAATATTCTCTCAATATGTTACACATTATAGTTAATTACTTATCTCTTTAATATTAAGGTATATAATTTGTAATCTTCATTGTATAATTTTTTTTTCTCTAATAATTTAATTTTATATAATATGCTTACATTATAATGCGAGGACGCATCAAAAAAAAGGCTAGGGTGGATGTAATGATGTGCGCTTAGCCATCATATATCTTAAATTTTAAATGTATAATAAATAATAATCAATAAGATACCATAATATATATAATAATTGTGACAATAACATATGTATGATAATTATAATAATTGATAGCTTTAAATATAAGATAAAACTCACACATATGCACATATACACACGCACACACTCTTATCTGTATAAAAATTAGATATATAAGGAGACTAGTAGTCGCCGACAGCGAGGAGTGCGTCGTTGCCGTCCTTTTGTATAAGGATTCATAAGCGAGTGTAAAAGAGGAGTGCGTCGTTGCCGTCCTTTTGTATAAGGATTCATAAGCGAGTGTAAAAGACTACGCAGATCGTTATACAAAAGGCGTATATGATTATTTAACTGTGAAATATTTAAGTGTTTGTAAAATAAAGTTAAAGAAATAGTTAATTTAAAAAAAATGTGTAATCATTTTAATATATAAACCAATCAAATCACATTATATCTTAAATACGAACCACGGTTGCAACAAGCAAGTACACAGGAATCAGAAAGGTAATATCATTAAATTATAATTATTTAGCAAGTAATGATTTAGAGATAGGCACACAATAGTTGCCTAATAACCTAGCATTCCAATCATTACATATGCAGATTCGACACTGCAATAATTCAGTGAATCAAGAGACAGAGAACAGAATTAATCTGTGGTTTATATTTTCGGAGTACTATCGTTGTATTTTCTCTAAATTATACATGCGGACAAGCGGACAATCAAATAATCAGATATATAGTACAAAACTCGTTAGTAATAATATTTAATCTTATCTTGTAAAGCATGAAACTGTATAAAATAAGATTTTTAAAGAAAATGATTAGCTATATTTTTTTTCGGACACATTATAAACTTTTAAAAAAATAATGATAAACTATAGTATTTCATTGTTCTCATCATTGTAACCAACCTAAAAAATTAACTAAACAAATGTAATAATTCCAGTATTATTGTACCAATATAATAAATTATAAAATAATCATATAGTTTGTAAAAATGTTTTTAGCTTTAGCATAATAATTAAGAATATTATCAACTTTAAATATAACGTATACTATACAGTCTAATTCACCTAGCATACTAACACAGATTTTTGCTTGGTAATATATTTATTCAAATTTTCATATTTTGAATTTTCAAATATACATAAATACCGTATATTAAATTACATTTATACCACTTAAGGAACATTTTCTTGCGATTTAAATTATTTTTTTAAAAGAGCACCAACTATTTAACTGTAAATTGTTAAGCTGATCATATTTTTGAATATATTTTAAAATATACATACCAAATCTCTAATATCAATTTAAAAAATATATAAAATATAATATGTACTATTTGATTTAACATTTATTAACTCTACTATGTTTATAGTTATTATTTTCAAATCATTACAGGCCCCATATCTGTTGAACATACCATGGATCTATAATATCTTGGCATACATGTTAAATAATTAAAAATAATTTGCTCAATTTTAGATTTCGAAACATTAATATTAGAGAAAAAAAAATCATTTACTTACCAGTTTAACGGGGGAAAGATGATTTATTTGGAAAAATAAGTTTGAATTGCTACACAATACTAATTAAATATTGTAAAAAAATCTAAGTATATGAAAATATAATCATTAGCTATATTTAAAATTAAAAAAAACGTCATTTAGTAAACATATTGTTTGGTGAATCATTCCGTATAAATAAAAAAGCCAATAAACAAGATAGTTATCGTATTTTTGAACTACGCAAATACTTGAAATAGCTTTAAATATCTTTATAAAATTGTTTTTGAGAGTAAAATAAATATTTTCAGGTGAAACAATAATGTTTATAAAAAATGTATTACGTATAAATAAAAATATGTACTTATAAAGTTGGATATAATATAACATTATAACACAAGCGTATTGGAAAACATTTTAATTTATTTTGATAAAATCGAAATATGCTTTTAACAATGAAGCTTATTATAATAATATATGCTTGTAGGTGATTTATACGTAATATCATATTGTCATATTATTGTTTTATTTATTTATTTATTATTATTATATTATTTTTTGCGGCTTGGCTCTATTAATTTTGTCACACTATCGTATTACGATAAGAGAAAAAATTTAAAATAATATGTTCTATGTAATAAATTCAACGAACATTATGTGCTAGCGCAGAGAAACGACTAGCTTTAAATAAGTGATAGGTAGGTATGTACGTATATGTTGTACATGTATAGTACATACATTATATTATTGTATTATGTATAGTCGGGCAGAGAATAAAACATTAAAAACAACCGTAATTATATAATACTCGGTCAATGCGAAGGACACAAAAGAAACCGTAATTATCATTACACGTATATATTAATAAAAAGTGTAAGTGTTGAAACGCAATAACATTAAAAGCGCCGTTTAATCATTTATCACCTTCGAACAATTTTAATCTAAATACTTGTAAAGTCTATTGAAAAAAACACAGATACAACGAAGATATCGTGCAGTTGTTAGACTATCATTTACGATACACATATTGTACATATTATTCTTACGTTCAATATAAGACATATTTGAAATCGTAACTAATAACGGCGCATTGTTTGAGTACATGAAATATTAATTTTTATACAGAAGCTAAATTAAATATGTATATAGAAGTTAAATTTATTACAACGAATATATTATACATTGGTGATGAGATCAATATTCGTAGACTTCAATTCCGATATATTACATAAAACCCCGTAAATCTATTAATCTCCTATACAAACACCACTTGAAATGCTATTTCTCTTTTAAATTTTTTATTTAACTCATTCAATATTAAGCATTTTCAATTTTGTTACTCGATACCATACAGTTCATGAATATCTTATCGATTTTCTTATAAAATATACAAATTTTCAATTTTATTTCGACTTTCTAGTTTTATTTAAATATTTAAAACTTCGAGGGTAATACATTGTATTGATCCATAATATTAAAACAATAAAATCCATAGCGTATTAGCTTACATTTTGTCACTCTCTATTTAAATAAACCTCCACTTCATACAAAATAATTGATTTAAAATATGATTATAATTTTTATCATTATTCATCAAAAAATGTGACAATGACAATCTTATTTTTTGCTTTTGATTCGTCGATTTGTTTTCCACACGTTGACTATTGTACTACAAGAATTTGAAAAGTTTAACAAACGTGAATCAATTATTAAAATTAAAAGATAAAAAAATAAAATACTTAAGTACTAATAATATGTACAATATAGTAGGTATATATACTATACAATGCGTATTAAGTTTTTGGAAATTATTTATGCGAATCTGAGTGAGTATAAATGGTTTAACTACATAATGCATAGATTTAAAAATATGATCTATGTATATACTATAATATAGGTTCGACTCGAGTGACCATATTATAGGATTTTCACATTATGAGCTCAGACGTATATTATCGGAGTAATCTTTTTCCCCCCAAGCTTAAAGTCCTTTGGTCGTGGCTGGTATAACGCGCGAAGGTATAATGATATAATAATATATTATTATGTATTTTTGGTATTACAAGTACTATATGTCATAATAAAAATATTATGTAGTACTTGTATGGTATTTTTCAGAAAATTAAAAAACTTTTTGTCAAAACGGATATCTACGCGCGTTTTGTTATTTGTTAACCTGGTCCCCATTAAATTAATAAATAATCGATAACACATGCGCGCGTCGTCATCAAAAGAGAACAGCAAAGTATAATAGCAAACATGATATTTTCATGACAAATTTATGATCCTTCGACCATAAAATTATAATATTAAGATTGTTTTAATATTTCGATTTTATGCAGTTGGGAAATAGGCGATACATTTTACGTTATGCAACGGAAAAAACGACTTGAAACTTAATGGTGTATAGTAAAGTGCGTATGATTTAAGAGGGATGTGATGAATATTTTTTACCGGGACAGATGTCCCGGTCAACTAAATAAATACAAAAATGTGTTCGTATATACTGTGTAAATTATTTCCATTTAATTAGAGCCAAAAACAACTCTATTTAATGAAAAAATTATACATTTTGAGAAAAAAAGATTAATGAATACATTTAAACTTAAACGGTTTTGATGGAGCGATGCGAAAGAATAACGTCGCAGTTTCGTCGTTAATAATAATATCATAATCTTCTACATTTATATAAGCTTAGCTTTCGGCCATACTTTTTTAAGATGACATCACTAATATACTATCTGTTTTCTCTGTCAGACTAACAATACCGATAAAAACACGTTCATAAAAAACATAATTATTAAGTAATAATAGAGTTATTTTACCGGTTACAAAAATTACAGATGGTAATATTAAAAAAGGTTTGATGTTTTTAATTGTATTATATAGTATTTATTATTTTAAACAAACCTTTAAAAATAAAAATGTATTATTTATTATTATTTTAATTAAAATTTCAACATCTCGGGTCATTAAGAGTAGAATTGTTATGCTCGTTACTGTTTTGCCATAGGGTAAGGTTTTTGGAACATGTGTTTCCATATATGGGATATGACTTCGTTGTTAGGAAACTTGGGTGGTCACTGGTCACCTATCCGAGAACTGACAACATCGGACGGTACTTGACCACAGCACTATGTAGTTACTATAATTAAACATTACACCACACTATGTCCTAAAAATTTATTTTATAAATTTAAATGGATATTAAATTTTTTTGAATCATTAGTTTTAAATAAAATGTTCAGTTATACACTCTAAAATATTATTTTCTACAATTTTTTTAACAGTTATTGCTTATTAAGTATTATACTTATTAAAAATTTAAATGTTACACAAAAATCATAGAAAAAATTGTATCTTATTGCAATTTGTTTAATACGTTACTTGTAGGTTAGAAAGAGATAATAAAATAATGCATTGATATCAAATAATTCAATGTATGATTAATTTAAAAAAAAATCAAACAATTATATTTTATATATTTCTTTTTATATGAGTTCCTCCGTGTTCAATAAGTAAATTTTGTTAAAGAATATAATTCTTATTTTATTATTTAATCTTTAATATTTAAATACGTTTTCACGTAAACTTTATCATTAAATTTAAAATTAAAAAATGATTATCAAAATACTTCAAAATTATAAATACTTGTTTCCAAAAAATGTTAACATAATAATAAAAAACATTGCCTATAGTGATGTATATAAATATTTTTGTTTCATCTTATTGTGGTCTATGAATAAAATTAAAAATAAATTAGTTGGGGTTATTTAATTTTTGTATGTATAACCTATAGTAATTATAATGATTGATTGGTATTTTTGTATTTTATTTTGACACAATTTTAATTGTGTTTACGATTATCAATCATGTTAAATGTTAGCGTGTATTTAATACTTTTTAAAAGTATTTACTTGCTTGTTTTACTATGCAAATTCCACATTTGAAAACATTCAATAAACGCGCTAAGTATTCATCATAATAATATTACTATCATGAATTTCGGTCAGAATAGCCTTTTGAATGCGAAAATGCAAACATTAACCGTGATTTAATTTTTTTTTTTAACAAATATAACTACATTGGTATTGTTTTATCTGTATATTTTTCGAGCGTTTTTCTTTTCAAATTCAATCCTGCATTTACAATATATACTACGAACAATAATGAAAATTAAATTCACTTGTTTGACTCCATGTATAATATAATGTACATTTATTTTCTATACAGACATATTATCATACATAATTTTTTTTTTTTTGTATAAAATTATCGAAATACGCGTTTAAAATTTCATATGGTAACTATTTATTTTTAAATTCAATAAATAATTTTACGAGTACAATCAAATTATGCTTAAAAATTCTTCTACGAATCATATGAAGTCATTCATCAAAACCTATTATGTAAATAATTTAAAAATACTTGATATCACATTTTCTGCATAATATATTATTTATTTTTATAATGTGGTTTTTGATATTACTTTGTATTATCGTCTCATAAGTTATTATTATTATTTTTAAACATCGCTTTAGTGCTATAGGTACTTACTATTAATAATAAAATCGACGAAGAAAATGTTGAAATACCGATATAAAGTATAAAATCTATGTATAATACAATTTTTCAAATAAAAAAAGCAATCCATAAAAATGCACTAAAAAAATACTTAAAAACATATATATATATATATATATATATATATATATATACATATAATATTAAAAAATATCTTTGGATATCAATTTTTTCATCTGCAATTTAGTTGAATGATAAATTAAAATATATGTTGAATAAATCTGGATAACAAAGAACACAAATCTAAAAAAGAAAAATAATTACGATATTTAAAACAATACTATAGTAATAGTGATCGTCGTAGGGTGACGTGTCGTTGGTCTTTTCGAATTGCATTAACAATTGTATTAGTTTCTTTATTTTATTTCTATTTAATTAAACTCGTCAGGTAACCAGAACGTGAGTTTTGCAACAAATAACCGATAATTCTGGCAATTATAATTATGTTAACTTAATAAATTTAAAAATAAAAATTATAATTAATTTGTTTTTTTTCAAATTAACCAATCAAACGTTTACACTTAGCTAGTTGCTATTACTTGTATTATTATTATTATTATGCGTACGAGCGTAGATGAGTATCAACATAATACAATTATGATATCAATAACGTAATTATGCCATTATCTTAATAATGGTCAAGTCACAGATGACCTAGTATAAAAATATCTATGATATAAAAAATTGTAATGATTAATTAAAATATTATTTAATTTGCAGTAAGACAAATCGATGGGAAGGAGTTAAAAATACATACATAATTGATAATACAAATATACTTTTATAATTTAAATAATCGAATTAACCATTAAACTACAAAAGTATATACAACGTATGGAAAAACTTAAAAAGATTAAATTGAGTTAGCTCAACAACAAAACTGTTATTTTTAATATAAACCTATAATACAGGCGTTAAGTTAAGTGAAGAGGAAAATAATAATTAAGCATATTAAAATAGTATTAAACGTATAATATTATATTCAGGTAATATACTTTACAGAAACTATTGTGCACCATTATAATTATATTACAATTTTAAATGCATACCAGAGTGACCGAGAAAACAGCATACATTATAAATTATATTCCATATTAGTCGCTTGTCCAATTTGCTCTTTTTATAAAACACCCACTAATTAATGTAATATACGTTTATTTGTTTCTGTAATAATATGTGCCATCATTAATTAAAAATTAAAATCTTCAATAACAGTATTACGTATTTATGGCTGATTCTCACTAAGAATAATGTTAAATTACACTTTATTAAATTACCAATAAACAGTCTCTTTTTGTTTACTACTTATTCGTTTCTTTTAATATTTATTCCCATACACTAAAAAACTCTTCTTTTTGTATTTCAGAACAAACATTTTGATTTTAGAATAACCATTTATTTTTTTAATAGTGCAAATACGGATTTCGTTTATTACCAATATGTGTGCCATTGTGCCAACTTTCGCTACATGCAAAGTAATAATATTACGTAAGGGGCAGTGGCAGTATCACAAAACGCTTACGCACATTATCGCGGTATTATATGAATTTTGATTAATTTATGAAAATAAAATCTAACTTTGTAGTTAATTTGTGCCATTGACAAAAGTGCTATAATAATTCTATCAATATTCATTATTATTTGTTATTTCTGCAATTCGTATGTATTTATATTCCTTTTAGTAAGTACATCATTCTTCCAAATTTCAAACTGAAAACAACTTAAAATTTTAACAATTAATATTTTTAATTTTTCGATCCAATACTTATGTTATTTGTAGATATAAAAAAATAATGATGAAAACAATATATTGGATAAGTATAAGTATAAGTATCCACTTAACATCGTTGCTATAACTAATATCAGCAGTGGATTTAAAAATTAATACAAAATATAAATTATGTCAGAATATTTGCTCTCCTACAATAATATTCAAATTGTTCAATTTGAATCTTGTGAGAACGTACTTATTTCACTTATCTTGAAATACATTTTTTTTGTATATTTTCTCAATGTTTGCGAAATTGTATGACTGATTTGATATTAAAAATTCAGCAAAAAAAAAAAAAACATATATAATATTTATATAGTTCTAAAATAATTAACTACTTTAATTTACAATTAGTATACAAAAATGCAAAATATTTTAAGCCTTTTCGTAAAGCAAGCTAACATTAAAAACCAGTGAACCTGTTAATAATAGAACATAGTAACATATAAGGTGCAATGTTTACTTTGAAAAAAATAAAATATTTTATGAGTAATAAATAATAATCATAGTTATAACGGTTAGTACATAATAATACGTTGGTATGTTTTATTATTAAAATAATATATATATATATATATATATGTGTATATATATTTACCTGTTTATACATTACATAAATATGATTTCAAGTGCTTATATTTTAATAACTAAAATTTTTGGCTCACCTAAATATATTTCAATTACATAAGAAAAATTTAAAAATGTAATAATGCGCCAATATATATGGCAATTTATTAATCTGTGGTGATATTGATAATATTTTTCTTTAATACATAATATTTTATTAATATTATAGTAAGAAAGCCATATACATAAGTGTACAGCTGTAATACATGTGAAGTATAATATGTACTACTACTACTATATTATAATTGATATTATATATGATGTATAAATATATATATATACTATATAATATTCATTATAAACCTAACAAATACTATTATACAGTATTATTATATTATTCATATTGCTGACTGGGTCGTTTGAATTTAAGTAATGTTTGAACAGCGATGATTTGGAATCTTAATAATTCAAATCCAAACTGAATAAGTTAATACATTTACGCAATACAGGTACCTACATCGTATGCCAGTATATAACCACAATGCGTCGTATTCACCGTGTGCGTTGTGTACACGTGTAATATATATATATATATATATATATTATTTATATCGTAGTGCAGTGTTCACAACAGAGCATTAAGTCAAATACTAAACATTTGCACCAAAGATTGTTTGTCAAACAACTACCATGAAGTAGTTTATTTTAAGTTTATTTATAATATATTATAAATATTATGAATAGTATTTGACGTAACTATGTTCTATAATTAGATCCAGGTTTTATGAAAATATACTAAATTGCCAAATATGCAATAAAAATATGATAAAATATTCGATAAAATTAACAATAATTTTTTAACTGTTAGTATTAACTTATTAAGTAAAAATGAAGCACATTCTAATTAGGAGTTAAAATAAGTTGAGTTAAAGAACTGAAATTACTTAAATAAAGTAATCTTAATTATTTAAGTTTCTCTTAGTATTGACTAAATCTATAATATTTTGAATGTCTAAATTTAAGTATATTTTCTTCAAAGTCAAAGTTATTTATGTAATGGCATTTAATTTAATAGAATAACCGAATGCGAAAAATAGTATAATCATTATTTTTTTAGTAAGCATATACAACTAAAAATATTTATTTTTCGTGTTAATAGTTAAAAAATATAAAACATACCAATATGCATATATTCTTACATTTAATTATAATTTCTAGCCATTTGCAAAATAATTATTTTTGTTATTAAATTTATTAATTTTAACTTATAAGCTATGTACGAACGTATTAAACAAGGTTAGCTGTGTAGTAAGGCAACCCACAGGGTGAGTAATCCACTGTATTTATATTTATAAAATTGTTATATATATATACGTATAGATTTTGTACAGATAGTAAATAAAGATTTAAAAAAATATATAATATAAACGTCTTTATATATTATATTTTATTATTTACAAAAAAAAACTTATATTCACTAATTTTTTTTTCTACTTTTATAAGAACTTTTTTCAAAACAGCGTTTTATTAAAATAATTAAATACCTTTGTGAGACACACTATCATAAGATTTAATAACATTTCATGTTACTTCATTGAAGAACGAGAGAGAGAGAGGATAGAATATAAGCCCCATTGAGTACTACTACTAGTTCAATAACGTAATATAGATGACACTGGTTCCTATATTCAGGGTCCCTCAAGGGAGGTGGTGATTGTACCTGGAATACAGGAACTGGGCTATATTAGGGAACCATTGATGTTAATTTATAATTTTTTAAATTTTTATATGTATATATACTTATTTTATATAAAATAATACTTTAAAAAAACTAAAGTAGGTATTCGGTAATTAGAAACAATTTATTGAATTTATAAATTTCAATGAAAAAAACTGAAGGTATTTTAATCATCTATTAATTTCTAGTCTCAAAAATTATAAAATTCTGTTTCATATTATAGGTGTATAGGTTATTTGTATTATAGCTTCTTATAGTTACAAAAATGGCACCAATAAATCTGGGAAAATAAAAAGAGTACAATCACATTTACTTGAAAAAAAAATGAATTGGCTTTATACCCATCGTGCGCCGCCCATTCACTCAATTTAATTGGTATTAATGTTGCTAAGATATTTACAGAAGTCGCATCTTATTTTAGTTACGTAAGACAATTATTTATATTTTTTAGTTCAAGTATAATAAAGTGGAGTATTTTAAGAAATGAATTCATTATATCCACAGTCAAACACTCAATGGAGTTAGCGTATTGATGCAATTGTTCTCATACCCAGTATCATAAATGCATTATATTAGATCGCATAAAAAAATGACTTGGTTCATAAAGCACTTCCAGAAGACAATAACAATGAAGTTAAATCAATGAAAAAATATTTCACTTCATTTAAAATCATGATTATATCTTTGGTTTGTTATACAATATTATCGTGTATTGATCAAATAAATGTTATTGTACAAAAAATAGGATTATTTTTGGATGTAGAAATTAACCTTTTATTCGATTTACATAAAGACCTACAAATTATACAATAGATAATTGGCCTCGCATTGTATTCGAATTGCAACAAATAGTCGATGCAAATAATAACAAACTTCACAAGATAATAAAACACGAATAAAAACATTTTTCAATAAACCATCCTCTTTACTGATAATGAAATACTATTTAAAAATTATATGATTTATCTTATTGACTTCATTCTATTATATTTAGACCATCAATATCAAGCGATTAAAAATGTTTGAGTTATTATTAAACTTTGTATCACTGACCAACGACAAAATAGAATTGAAGAGAAAATTACTTTTACAAAAATCCAAATCAGATTTATCTTAAAATATGTGTAATAAAATTTTACAAACTATATATTATTTAACATTTAAAAAAAGTATTTTATTGACACTATTAAAACTACTAAACTTCATTTACGTGAGAAATGTGCAGACGATTTTTGTAACTGTGACTGTAACAGAAGCGTGAAGCTAAAAGATATTTTAATTAGAAAATTTACTAAAGACGTGGCAAAGATCAAGAACGAGTTAAAAACTATTATTCTCACTAGATATTTTATTTATGGAGAATGCATTGGTTTCGACAATACATTTCGATTATGTTTTAGCTCTGTTTATTGGACTCAAAGCTCGTAAAATAAAATTTTAACTTAAAAAATTAATACAACTTCTCAGTATAGTCAAATTGAAATATACTTGTATTTTTTCTTCTTTCATTTAAATAATACTTAAAAAAATAAATTATTATCAAAATGCTTATTGTTCTTAACATTTAATGAGTGTTGGATAGGGTCTAAAAAAATATTAAGTGTACAGCTCAAAATTTAATGAGGGAAGACATGCATGTATTCATATCACTTTGTTGTTGTATAATGTCTTGTGCCGTCACCAAACAAAATAAATTCACTGGTAAACGCCGAAATCGGAAACATTATTAAGAACGCCTTTTTCAAAGCATCCGCCATACATATTATACACAAATATAGTATATTCAATAAAAACGACATTCAAATAAGTTCAGGGTAAAAATACAGAAATGAAAAGTATAATTTGTTAACAAACTAAATTATTCCACTGTATACCATCATAATAAACCCAGGATAAGAATAAATACGTCTATTTGTTACAAAAACAAACATCTATTTTGGTTTAATTTAATAAGCAAATATTCGCGTATTTGTTCAAGATATTTAGTTTAAACTTTAAAACATTCATCACAAAATAGATAGTTCAAGTTATTTGTGAAAATACAGTACTCGTTATAATAATTTAAGTATAGTATAATAATATTATAGTTCGTGACAATCGCGGTAGGTATAAACGATTTCATGGATACTAAATTACCAAACAACGTAAATATCATTATTAAATAGATGTAATATACGTATTCTATTTCTATATTTCGTAGTACACAATATTATGATATTTTATACGTTAATTTATATAATGTCTATGTACTTTTCTATAAATTAAAAAAAAAACGAAATAAATATAGAAAAATATATTATATATATATTTCAAATATATAAAAATTGAAAATATAACATTATTTTAAATTTATTACTGTCACATATTATTTTAAAATGATATCAATATTCTGGTATTTGAGTCGATTTTTATTTTTAGGAAAATTTTATTTTTGTTAAATTATTTGAGTTATTATTGTTTATTTTTTACACATCCATCGAAGATATATATTTTATAAAAAAATAATAATAATAAATGTTAATATTATTTAAATATAACCACGTATATTATTAATAATAAAATAAATAAATAATTAATAATAATAAATTAACATCTCCTGGAGTCAATAATTTATCATTTAATTCAATTTTAACACGTCCATTGACTTCTACTGTTTCAATGACAAGGTACACTCGACTTATAGTGCTCAGTAAAGCAGTATTATTTACTTTCATCTTTTTTTCCCATTTAAAAATCAAAAAAATTGTTTTATCACCAACAGAACATCAAATAATATTAATACAATGAAATCCAAAGGTAGCTTCTATAACAATCGAGTAATTCGAAACAATTTTAATTAATTATGATTCTGACTAGAGAAAAGTTAAAAGTACTGCTTCCCCATTATTTTTTGTCAAAAAGCATACTCTTTAAGTCATATCATATACAAATGCCCCTTAACACACCAATCACGACATATCCTCTGATTATTCAGAAAACATGTGTACACGAAGAGTAGTTAAAATATTAATACCAATTTTCCGATCAGTAAAACTGGTTAATAAACAAATTAATATATCTAAAAAATCAACTTTCCTCGTTATTATAGTCTTTATTACACAAACATAAAAAAAAAACGTTCTCCTTAATAAATTATTATGCTGTTCATTCGATTAGCGTATAATGAATAATGAGACTAAACTAAACTTTCGGAATCTATCACCAATACAAAATCTTCGCCATCAATAGGTACCTATTTTCTATAAATAATTTTGGTCTACTTTGTAGTACATTAATAAATACTTAATGACAATGATGTATACATCAGTAAAAGCTCTTTAAATGGCTCACAATAAACGTGATATATTAAAAATCAATTATATTTGCTACACGAAAATAAAAATTTAAAAATCATATGTTCAGAGAATATTATTAAATCTTTCTTTTCTGATCAAATGTCCTTATTGTATCACAAAATATAGATCATAAATAAAAATAATTGAATAAAAAAAAAATGTAACTGCCTATTACGAAACTATATTTACTAAAACCAAAAATAAATAATAAAATAATAATGTCACGATAGTGTATTTATTTTCCATTTAACTATCCTCGGTGATTAAAGTATTTCTATGACATTTTCTGCTTCAGTAATGTAGATATGTATATATTAAACATTTTGTTGAAATTCAGTTTCTCAGTCACGTATAGAATTCACACAGTTTTTATCATATTATTTTATTTGTAGTTTTATTGTAAATCGTACAAAATAAGCATTTTTTATTTATTCAAATAACTTAAACTCAAAGAGGCAACAGTACAGTTAATAATATTATGTATATATAATATAAAATATGAGTAATTAATTAATACCATAAAACATTTTCTGTATATTTTAATTTTGATTTATAAACAATAAAAAAATCGAAATGTTTTAATTATTAGAGAAATTTAATACACGATGTATAAGGCTCATTACAATAAAACTTTTCACTTATGTATTAGTGTAGAAGCTATGGAAATTACAAGTGTTAACTTGTAGAATATTAAATGAAATAATTCAAAATACATATTGATTGTCTATTGTCCATTTAAGAGCTTATAAACAAAAAATGCATCAATACAATTACGTGTAGATATTAATGTAATCATATTAAACTAATAACGCTCTATTTCCGAAATGAAGTGGCCTGCTAAATTATATTTATGCCCTATTATACAAAAATACGTCGTATTTTTTTTTTTTTTTTTCAAGAAGATAATGGGCCCCACTGAACATATTCGTGTATTTAATTAAAATTTCAAACCACTGATCTAAATTTGAGCACAGAATGAACCAATGCACAGTATAATGTCTTTAAATAGTGTAAGTTATTAAACCCTTCACAATTTAATTTGATAAACCCTAAGTTTCTATAGGTTTTTGTAAAAATCTATTTATAAAATAAAAACAGTTATGTTCTCAATTAGATAATAAGATAATAATATATTAATCTAGCTTATTAACACAGCATATTTTGCTCTAAAAGATTACCATTGTACACCAGACCATGGTTATTACTAGAGATAAATATATTCAGTAGATTATAGTCTCATAGTAAAATTAAACTAGTATTATTACCGATAATATACAGATCATAATCAACAGCATGTACATGCTCTTTATAACAACTTTAAGGGTAAACAACAGTATATAACATGTCACGATAACAAGTTTGTCTATCGCATTAATTTTTACTCGAACAAATAATTGCGTTCAATGGAGGCCAAAAATTGTACAAAAAACTCAAGTTTTTGAATATATAATTATTGAAAATATTTCAGAATTCTATTAATCAAAATGTAAATAAATTTATTATTAAACAAAAAAATTGGTGTGAGCATTCTTGACGAATTACTTTATCAATTATGATTGTTTCTTTGCAATCACTCTCGAATCGCTTATTTAACTTCTAACATTGAAATTTACTTAATATAATATTATTATAGATGATTATTTTGGCATGACTATAAAATAGGTATCTTGGAATATAATATGGTGAATTTCCACATATTTTTCATTTCTTTAACAATAAAATACCATGTTATTTATATTTGTCCATCCTATCAATAAATTAAATTAACAAAAGTTCGTTCAGTATAATATTATATACTAAGACGATATTTACCAATTTACCATGCTTACGGCAAATAATGGTCCAATACTTTATAGTATGTATAATATGATATATATACTTGATTTTCGTGAAATTATTCATCTCTTTAGATTAAGTAAGGAGGAAAACCCTATGGGGATGGATGTAACAATATCAACTACTGTATACTTAGGAGTCTATGGTACTAGTTTATAGTAGTCCAGAGCTAGATAATATCAAAAGTAGAAGGAAAAAAACGAAAAAAAATGAGTAAGTCATAAATTAAAGCAATCTCAAAATGTGAGGTTGTATTAATTTAACTAAGTTAAATAAAGTTAAATTAACTTATAATCATGTTTTCGTGTGTCATACATAGTAGTTGTGCAACTTTAAATTTTTTTAAATAAATAATAATTATGGTTCGGCTTTACTCTTAAAAATGAAAAATATATTCATGACCTGAAAATTCCATAAACATAGTCAACACAGTTTATTGCTATGTATACACATGACTAAAACTTCAAATACCTCTTATTTTTAAAATGTGCTAAGAAAAACTAATGTGTATTAAAATATAATAGACAATTAAATTACTTAGAAATTAATAAACCATAAATAATTTGAAATTAATTTAACTTTTTTTTTTTTATTTTAATTTTTGTGCAATAAAATATCTTAAAAATAATTTGAGGTATAATTGTACACAAAATATGTGTAATATGTACATACATAATGATATGTTTGATGAAAAATGGTAGTGGGAGCTGATAAAATATTTATAGCTAAAAATATTCGGATGTTGAGATTTAGGTATATATAGCTATAATATTTTATGGGCCAATTTGGATGTAACAGAATATTTCATCCTTATATTATTATCTTATGTTTATTGACCTCGAACAGGTACCCATTTGATATATACTATATAATGCGCATGCCAATACTAATAATATAATGTATATTTAATAAATACGTATATATAGATTGTATTATCGGAACGGAATTCATCCAGTTGGTTGTTTCGTTCCGGTCACCATTTTCCGATCCCACGTATACTGTTTATATGACATGCTGTATTCGAAATAAAACAAACAATACTTACTTTTCAAAATTAAATTTTCCATTAGCCACAGTAATTATATATAACAACTCACTTGGCATTCTGTTTCAGTATATTTTTAGCAGCAATGAGTGCACCATTTTTTGCGCGTAGTAGTTATAATATAAAAAATATTTTTGACTTCCTCTCTTAAAATTTATTTTCAGTGGCGGACTTACATCAATAAGTAAGTACAATGTATGACTAAATCGGAAAAATTTCACGCTTAACATCAATATAAACACACAACTCGATAATAATGAATATTATGAAAAAATGTATGAATATTATTTTTCATTCAACTTTTTGGATTTTAAATAAATTATTTATTTCCATTTACATACAAATCAATCTCAAATATCAACGTACTTACTTGTTATTTTATATTATAATGCCTCTAATATTTTAGGTATATCATATGAGCTAAAATCCTACTTCAAATACAGATTCGACTAAAATATGATAAAGTATTTTTGAAATAAATTCACTAATTCAGTAATTATATTTTCAATCACGATTGATATGTATAACGTATAAAGTTATTTAAAATTATTAAACATGACCTTAAAATAATAAGCAACTATAGCTTAGAATTAATTTTTAAATAACTTACAATTCGATATAAGAAACATAGAGTGTTTATTTTATTATTAAATACTGTCTTCATTTCGAAATGTTGTGCCTTTGCACAATATTCGACTCTAACTAGTTCAAAATGTAATTCTTATTAAAAAAGTTTTTTTTTTAATACATTTTAATGAATATGTTATGATTCAAAAACATTTCAATTTTTTAAGATAAACAACGGTGTTTTACTATAAATATAATTTAGTGATATGCATGTATATTGTATATCAGTTTGAAAGTGATGGAACCTAATCGGTCACGATACACTACGGACTCAGAATGATAAGGATTTTCAATCGTAAAATACCAGAATTCGAGGCATGCATGTACTTATAGCTGGATAATTCTTATATATATATATATATATATATATATATATATGTACTAGCTATTCCTGTACACTTGTGAACTTTGTTTCCTATACAAAATGCATCTATTCTGTGTTAAATTTGGTTGCCTAATGTTAATATTTAGCGCAACACCTGTGTGTAAATAATATTTTTGGTTTTCTGATTTGGTGTATATATCCGATGTATCAATTTTAAATAGCTTTCCCACCCAACGTTACTTTTTTGATCATTTAACAGCAGCATTCTTTATTTTGCGTTGAACAACTTAAATTTAATTTAATTTTCACTCTAGACCAAAACCAACAATTTATAAAGTTTTATAGATAAGTGTGAAACAACTATTCTTTAAAATCCTAATTTTGAATAATAAATAATAGTTGGTAACATGGATGAAAAAAAATTACCTTTATGTACGTATTTTCCGATTATTTGACTAATAACTCCATTTTTCATTAACATATAGAATTAGAAATTAAAAGTAAAATCTCCCTCGCGATATAGTCTTTAGTTGAAAAAAAATTAGATAATCGGGTAAGTAGTTTAAGAGTACATGCGTGACAAAAATTTCCGTTTTTACATTTATATAGTTAGATATATTGCATGTGTTTGTGTGTGTACGCGTGCGCGCACTATGTCTATGTATGTATAACGGAGTAATGTTATTTTTTCCGTCCCATCACAATTTTTTTTTTCAATGAATAGCAAATGTAATATTATATTTATATATATATATAACCCAAAGTAGTAAAATCTAAACTTTAACAAATTTTTTTTTTATTGTTATTAAAATCAGAAAAACGGTGATTTTGACATAAAAAAAACATTTTTTACATACTCACGTCCTGTTTAATAGTATCATAATATGAATATTTTAAAAATATTATATGATTTTACTGGTCCCAAAGCTAACTTTTGTGGTAATTTATATTTTTGAACTATTGTTTTCATATTTTTTACATTGTGTTAAAATGTATTTAATAGTGATTGTTGTTATTATTATTATCAAGTTTTAATAAGTATCATATTAGGATTATTATTATTATTAATATGAATTAAATAATATATTCTTTTAATGATATGGTTAAAATCATACTATATAGATATATAGAGTAATATAAATAACTGACCAACGTAATAATAAACTATCTGTGTTATACGTATTTTCCTAAATAAAAGATTAGAACATATTTTTCGGAAAATTATTAATAATCTTGAATATAAAATAAATTAAAAAAAATTAATAGGTTTTAATTACAATCATAACACATTATAATATTTACATAGGATAATTTGACTTACGAAAGCAAATAAATGTTATCATTATATTGATTATTTAAAGTTTTTTCGAAATAATATTTTATTAAAGTAATAATTTTTAATATTTTACATATTTTATGTATAATACCTACTCATAAGTCATGACTTGGTAAAAAATTGTAATATTTTAAAAAACTAACACATAGATAATAATATTTTTGCCTTTAAGTTCGATATAGGTAAAATCAGTCCAATATTAAAGCTAACAATGTAAAGATGGTTCTGTTGTATGTAAATCGTTTATGTTGCACTAATATTATATTATAAAACAGAAACAATACAATATGTGGGTGTGTATATGACGTACTAACACTCCTAACTGATATCGAATGCTTGCTGTTAAAAAAATCGCCTTGTTATGTATTTTAATTTAACAATGAATTATTATCTAAAATACGTTACTATATATCGTTATTTTAATTTATTTTCGAAGTTATATGATGTTTTTTAAATTACGAGTGTTTAATAAAAACGTTTTACTACTATGTTTTTCTTGCTCTTTTTTCATTTCAATCTATAACGAATCATTTATAAAACTATCATCTCTTCGGTACCTATCATGTTGTCGTATATATTATACTTGTATAGTTAATATAATTTATTCTCTAAAAGCAGAAATTATTTGTTTTAAATTAAAATGGAATATTTAGATGTCATGGCTTCCGAAGTCTGCAATACACAAACTACCTAATTATAATAATAAATTGTTTACGTTTATTCTAAAAGATTCGTTATTACGGGATTAAACTTATAAAAACTAAAGTTACATAATAAATATAATTATAATCCTCTAAATATATTTAAATGGATGTTTTACAAGCTAAAATATTATATAAGTTAACTAAGAATATAGTAAATATGTGTGTATACAGTTTATGTATTAAACAGATATAACATTAGCACCTACATCAAAAGTTATCGTCATCAAGTAAAACTAATATCAACATGTTATTACTAGAGCGCATGATGGATATATATCTATATTTATACTTATATACTTATTATTTTATTTATTTTTTTTATAACTCTCTCCGCTTCAACAAATCGAATATATCAGTTTAATATGGTATTGAAGTTCTGTTTAAAAAATCAAGTACAAAAGTATATTGTACTACCGTAACGACCTTAAAGATAACAGATTTTATTTATTTTTCCTTCATTGTTATTTTATTCCATCTTTTATGTAATCTATAATATTCTCTATCAAATTTCTGGAGACAAAAAAAAAATTACGATCACATAAATAAAAATGATTTTTACGTCAACATTCGCATTTTTATAACCCACCGAGAAAACTGCCACCGCATATGCTATCTCCGGCATTCTTGCCCCGTGTGGCAGAATCCACGTGTAATAAAATAATATGCCTATTATAGCGTTGACCAAATTTCCTAAACTGCAATTCCTGTTTTTATGTTATATTCGTAGGAACATTACTTACATTACTTATATGTATAATGCGTATGTGGACCCTATTACAAAAAACTTATAGGAATTCGTGCGATTGAGTTAGATGTTTTAAATGCATTGGATTTACATAATATAAAAACTAACATAATTTAATAACTTATAATTTCTTAAATACTCTACGCAGTTACTGCAATTATAATACATCCATCTCAGTAATTGATAAGTATGTGCTAAGAAGTTCTTTACGTTACACGCTACAATTTCTAATACAAACAATAATATTATATTGCGATCCTTTCCAACAACAATCCAGACAGGGTACATATAAAATCCGTATTTTTGTAAAATATTCAATAATTAATCAAATTTTCTATACATTATCGTATCTCGGTATTTTTATTTTATCCAGCCGGAAAAAAATTAACAAATCCATAGTAATAATTAAAATAATTAGTAAAATCTTGATCTGATTTAATTCGAAATTCTAATACTTCAGATACTCTCTTCAGTTATATCCTCAGGCTTGTCGGTTATAATCAGAAACGGGATTTTTTTCAAACACAACGAGGTTCTGATTGGTCCACTTAGGCCACTTGGGTAGCTTATAAGTATTGCGTTCGAAAATGTGTTTCATTTAAATAGCAACATGATAGGCATCTACTATTAATATTATAAATTGTATTATTAAAAGAAACAGAGTTCATACAAAAAATGGTTAAAATTCATATCACTCCATAACAATCCGAAAACAAATTTTTACCAAGAAAACAAACATATTAAAGAGGTATTATGTTTAATCAAACATTCACACACAATCATTAAAACAATATAATAATTTATAATATTATGTATCATTGCATCAATCCTTTTATGTATTGTTGTTAGTTTCTTCGATAAATTAATATTTACTAGTGTATATTAATAATTTGCATACTATGATGGTCGCTGCAATATTATAAGTATTAAAATAAATATTGTTACAATATTTTTTGAATTATTTTCAAATTATTGAACATATTTATGCATAATACGAAAATGTTTAATAGTATCATAATATAATAAGCATTATACAAAGGTAAGTCATAAGAGTATGTATACAATATGGTTTTTTCAATTAACAAAAATTATTAATGGAGTTTTTTTAAAATCAAAATATATCTTTTGGAATATTCTACTTTTAGGGGAATGTAAAATACATTCTAACTTACTATACAATTCTTAAAATTTCTTTCGAGTATCGACAACTATATAGTTATAGAAACTTCTTGTCCAGAATTTAATCTACCTATAATTTCATTAATAATATTTCTGTAACGTGGGTTCTCCGCTCACACATACCTACATACAGCGAAGTCCATCATGGCTATCCCAATAAATCGAATAAAGTTATTTTATATTGTATTATCACTTAAACATGTACTCAAAACAGCAGCTATAAATAATATTTACCCAAATAATTTCAAAATGATATTGTTATGTAACAAATATTTATTTTTTTTATATATTTTGTACGAGTTAATCAACAGTTTATTGCATTTAAAAAAAGCACATATACCACAGTATTATATACAGAGCGAATCTGGTTCAAAGTGTTTTATACTGAATACCAGATGATAGAATAAAGTACATAAAAATAATAATAATAATAATATCCATAATTAAAATGTTAAAAACCTTAAATAGATTATTTGAGTATGGTTGTCAAGTGCTAATAATTCGTTATATCTTAAAAAAAAACTTATAAATCACAGTTTAAAAATAATCAAAAATAAATAAAATTAAATATTAAATAAAAATTAAATACTTTTTCAACGTATTACATACTTTTATATAAGTTACATTTTATATTGTGGTACAATATGAACATAATTCTAATAAAGTCATTAAATTATTGGTTACAATCAATACTACACTTGAACATTTATGAAATTAAATAATGATAACAATTTACAATAGTATTAGTTATCATTGTCATCATTAAATAAAGCATACGTATTAAAAATGCTGAAGAAATTGTCGTTATAAACTGAATAATTATATCTAATTGCGATAGCTATAGTGATTTAAATATGATAATTGTAACATCTGTAAATAACGATAGTGTTTGTTCTTTAAATTTTAATACTATACTCATACTATTAATATATTTTTTTTATTTCATAAAATGTACCATAAAAACATATTATTATTTACCATATACATAATTATAGTGTAGGTATAATTTATAAATTATTATTGACACTTGTCAATTAATTAACCAACTTATTAAATACTAATTTTAATGTAATTTAACTACACCTGAATTATGTAATTAATTTTCCATTAGATTGTATTTATATATAAAAATAAATGTTATTGATGTAATTATTTTTAAAATAAGACATTCTAAATTATAGTTAAATTATTTGTTCCGTTTGATTTTTTGGTCTTTAATATCTTAGCATAAACTATTGACTACAAAGACTTTGTTCATAGATATTTTTTTCTCAAATCACGTATACAGAGACTATAACATTTTTTCGTTTTATTAAACTGGCCTACATATTAATAAAATAGTAAAAAACACACAGTTCTATTACCCTGCAGTATAGTTTTAATACTATATATGATTATATACTGCAAAATAATCGGTTTTTTTAACATGTTAATAGATACCGGGATTAATATATCAAGATTCGGTATTCACTGAATTATATAAATACTTCATAAAATGTTAATTTAAAAAATGTTTGATATCGTCGCGCCACTATCGTTTTTTCAATACGAATTATTAATCATTCTACGTCGATACAATAACACACATTGCTAGTTTTTGTAACACAAATCGAAACTAAACTATGCACGTTTCGAATCGACCCGAACGGTGTAAGTAATTTATTTCTCATATCTGTCTACGCTTGAACGTTCAATTTACATATTATAAACGAGTAAATAAGCAGGCAATAGAGTAGACATTCAATTCCACGTCCACTGAATGCGATAATTGTCATTAGTGCATACGATATTAATATTATAATATCAGAGATTCGCAGGACCACAGAAAATAATTGATCCATTTAAATTGTTATTTTCTACGTGAATGATGTTATAATTATATATTCTCTTCCTCGTGTTGAAACGTATATAAATATATAATTTTACCTTCAGCCCAACGCTCGCAGTTTTAAAATCCAATTAATTATTTCAACTCATTTCCGTGTAAAAAATTGATTCAATTTACTAAATAATTTTACTACCAATGCTAGGCTAAAACCACACCTACTTCAAGATATCTTTTTGGAATCCCAAGCTCTAAGAGGACCAATTCAATCATATAATTAAAAAAACTATTGCGACTGTAATTACTATAAAATTGTTAATCGCATGTAAAACCTGTATAATTGTAAACTTGTAAATCAGTTCTTTTTAAATATTATTTGTATTTAAACAGTTAAAATGAATAAATGAAATAATAATAATAATTTTACTTTAAAGTTCCATAAAATGTATAATATAATATGTTATGTAAATTCTTACGACAGATTTTTTTCTTTTAATAATAACTCAATGTAATAAAGGTAAATTTATTTTTGATCGGTTTATAAATCATTGACTTGTAGACTATTAACGCAGCCTCCTAGGATGTCAAGTTTTTGGGAAGCCTTAATTTTATATTCAAATTATATTTTACTGTCTATCTATCTAGGTTATGTTGGACGTACGTTATTTGATGTTGTATGTATTAACAGATTTTTTCAAGAACTTTATTGTGGATTATGATTTACTATAATGACCTATATTGTACTATTGTATCAGTATCTCATTTTAGCGATTATAATAGTTTATGAAGTATGAATCTAAAAAAATTAAGAACTAGACCATTTTTTTTCAAATATGTATTTTAAGTAGATAGACATATCAAATGTAATGTATTTTTGTTATTCATGAGTTGAAATAAAGTTTAGTAGGGGTGACGAAAAAAAAATTGCCTTGAGGGAGCAATGTTTTAAATCCATTTCTAGTACAGTGAGAATAACGAGGAATAGAAAAGTATATAATATACTATGTTTATAGGTACAATATAGATAACTAATATAAATGTTATTGAATTGCAGATTTCATATGAATAAAATAAAATTACAGTTTTTGTCAAATTTCGTTTTATAATTTATACATTCGAGGTAAACACAGAAAAAAGTGTTCATACTACATTGTACAATAGTCAATTTTTTTAATCAGATAAACACAAAAGTCAAGTAATTTGCAGTATATAATAGTTTTGTATTTTACTCACATGTTGAAGTATTATTTTTATATAATTTGTATTATTGATCTTAAGTAAAGACATTTTAAATATCGATCGATAATTTTACAAAAATATCATATGTGTCACGTCACATAACATACGTTAAGAATGCATTTAAATCTATCTTTGTCAGATTTAATTATAATGTGGTCATTTTCTATTAAAAATATTTTCATGGAGTTATAATGATCACATTTGGTATAGTAATAGATGGTTGTTAAAACAAAAATAAACATATCAAAGGAGAATATTGATAATTATTACCATAACATAAACTAAGCTACGACTAATATGACCATTTATTTTAATCTGCTTTAAACCAATTTATACATTTAATACAAAAATATTATGGCATAATATTATTATACTATAGATATACCACGTGTGATAGAGAAAATTCTCAAAATCTACACAAGTATAAAATGGATTCCAAAGACGTGTATCGTCGACACAGTTCATCCAATATTCCGGAACGCGTATCAAAAAAGTAATGATTTTTTACAATGTATATGTGACCTCTCGAACGATTTCCACACACTCAGTTATGGTTGAAAAACCTTTTACCCTTATCGAACGGCGCGTTGTGTAGGCAATTTGACTACAGAAATCGAAATACTTTGGTCGCGGGTGTTATAACAATAATAATAATCCGAAATAATATTCAGTTTTCTTCGATATTGTCGCTTGGCAATGTTCATCTATGAAAACAATTTTCTGATTATTTTTCATCTCAATGTCCCAAAGATTATAACGGTTGCCGTCACGGAACCTGATATTCACATAATATTTTAATAAGTATCGATACATTATTGAACAAATCGTGAAAATCAATATATCACAAGGCATTGCGAGTTATTATAATGTAGGAAAATTTCTCCAGAAGGTAACGAGTGATATCGTCAAATTCATTTCGATAATGTCTCTCAATGTCCTATTATGATATTATGTTGAATTTTGTCGTTCGTTTAAAAAACGTGGGTATGAGGTTAGTTTCAGATTATTTCTCTTCGCACGCAGGAAAAATAAAAAAAGTAAAACCACCCCACGTATTTCCATTTTTGGTGCGCGCACACGCGTGGCGCGCCCGCCCAATATGAAGGATCGACTAGGCCGTCGATGGAGAGAGAGTTCTGGGAAAAATCTAGTACGTGGGCCATAGTCACGTACTTGGTACGGTCGGGCAACACGGTGTAGTTGAGTGCTTGACATAAAATATGAATAGTATATATTACATATACACGTACACAAGTATGTACATAATAACATATGCATGCAACCCTAGTGGACCAGGGGTGAAAAATTTAAATAAATATACGTATAGCCATGGTTTATCAATTATTTTCGTACCGACCGCGAGCTACGATATAATGTAATGATAAATAATATTATATTTTTTAAATATAGTGTGTTCAGTTTGCACCGGAGTATTGTAGTCGTTGTATTATATTCGTAGTGACGTTTATAAAGCTCGATTTTTCGCTATAAAAATATTAGTAAATTGTTATTATTGTCAGCGGATATCACCGTATAACTGATTCGGTACAAAAAGCGTTTCCGAGAACTTGGTGATGTTTATAAATAAATTTCGGTCGTACGCAATGCATGTACACTTTTCTTGATTAAATCAGGCACTGCATCAGGCGAGTCGCGATACGAAAAAGACGAAAAATACGAATTCGATGCGCCAAACGTCACTGTGCTACGCAAACGACTCGATACGGTGCCAATGACACCGTATTTAACCTGCAGCTAAAATTAGGTATATGTAATTACGTATTATACGTATGACTATATAAGTATATTATTTTAATCGATAGTTAAAAAAAAAAAAAGTCTCCTAACAATTATATACCATGTACAACTCGTCAAGTGGTTTATTTTTTTCAACTCTAATAATATAACATCATATATGGTAATATAATTTAATAACAAAAGAACACACGCATACACGCCAACTGAGGTCACGACCAAACGCACATGTGCCAAATGCGTATACGTACGAACGCGCGCGCGACCGCCATACCTAGACGTGTATGTATTTAATATGACATGCTAACTGTACTGGCGGACAAATTAGTTTTTAAATGTTGATCCCCAGGTGTGTTTGGATCGCTCGCGTATTTACATATCTCGCGTGTACGCACACGTCCCACGTTCGGATCCTAAATTGTTTTCCGACGCGTTTAATTTCGATGTAAAAAGAAATATATAATATATATATATATATATATATGTTACATGTACACGAGAGGTACACAAAACGAAAAAGCGTCCAGCACTCGTTTTATGGCGGTCCATCATCGTCGTCGTAAAATGATTTCCCGAATAAATTTTATTTTATTTTTTATTTTTCGCGAGTGCTGTATTATATTACCTACTACGTAATAGTGATAAGTCCGTCGAAGGTTTATACACGCGATCTGGAATTGCGATTGCGCCCGCACCTGCAGCATTTGACTTAGGCATATAGCGTAATGATTGGTGTAAAAAGTACGGTGAATAGTAAAATATACATTAATATTATGTGGGCGCATTTTCAGCGTGTGTATTTTCATTAGCGCGCACATATACATCGATAGATCGAACACAAATATCTGCTTTTCAACCACACCGTAAAATAATACCGCTCGTACCTATACATTATTATATTTGTATAGTATAATATGCATATGAAATGATAAGCGTTTGCATACTGACCTGGTTGCAGCGATATGTTTCACGTGCAGAAGTCACAACACGCGGGTATCGCGGAGTCACACTTCACGCGTGTACACACACATTGTATTGTAAATATATAATATATTATTCACGACGCACGATTCGAACGAAATTCGTTTTTTAGTTTTTTTTTTTTTTTTTTTACAATCAACGCGACTCCCCAGAACAAACAGTTAATTGTTATTGTATACAGCAGCGTTGATATGACACGATAATTTACAATAAATACTAATAATAAAGTATTGAATTGCGACGATAACAATACGGTAAAATATAATAATCGTTTACGCGTATACGAAACGGCGCGCAACGTGATTCAGACCGTTAATTCGGCGCTACTGAAACGAAATCCTTTCGGAAACGGCTTTCAGTGTAACAGGTAGCGGCGGCGTCAACGGCGACCCCTCCTCCATAATCGCTGAACGCACTTTCCCACCTGGTCGATCACACCCTCCCCTCTTCACAACTTCTTCGTCGCTCATTCCACCCACCGAGCATACCCGCAAATTATATTACACACAACCCCCGACGACCGACCGTTGCCGAAACTGTGCGACCGACTGCAGCTTGGTAACTAACGGTTGGATGGTTGAATATAAGGTAGGTATAGTATAATATATATATATATATAGGTATGCGGCGGGTGGTCGTCGTCAAATACGAGCGCAGGGATGACGCAAACGACGTGTATATATAATTATTATTATTATACTATATCGTACGTTTCGTGAAAGATCGAGGGGAGAACAAAATGCATACAATTGCCACAACACGGGTGTGTATATTATGATGTATATTTTATTACGTCCTGACATCAGGAACTAAAAAATGTCAATTCTGCAACTATACGATAAATTCATGACCCGTTTGAACTAACAAACAATTTCGGTATTTTTGACTTAAAAACGGAAAATTATTCACGTTTTGGTACGAGTACAAACAATAATATGATAAATGTATACATAAATAAGATATACTGTGAAATATTTGAAGTCCAAAAGTATATTTCTAAATAATAATGATAAAATACATCTGGATTCAACATTTTTTTTTAACTTTAAACAATTAACATAAAAACATTTTGTTTAATTAAATTAAAATAAAAAATCGATATTTTTTTAAACTGAATATTACGTCAAACATGGAAATAAACTAAATTTTAAATCAACCAACTTTTCACATATAAAATTTAATTAATTACAAGCTTCTACAATTAATATACAATTAAAAATGATTAAATATGATTTTTTTTTTATTTTAACTAACTAAAATTAATATTATTATAAAAATAATATAGATATATTAATGATTACTATAGTACGACTATATTGCATTCTGAACTAAAAACAAATCATCGTTTAATAATGTTTGTTTTTATCTTCTAGATCAAAAAATAAAATAAAATAAATTTAATCTACTTTTTTCTTTATGTATTGAAAATACTATAATATAAAAACTAATTTTTTTCTAATAATCGAACCAAAAATAAATTTAAATAACTTTCAATATCATACCGATTTCAAATATATTAGTATACTACAATTTATTGTTTTAAATGTTCTAAACTAAAACAAATAAATCGCTGAAAAATAATTTTTAAACTATATTCAGTTAGGTTGAATAAAATTAGCAAATAAAATTTAAAATTTTTAAAACAACCATTTTGTTATGAACAAAATCAAATAAGTTAAATACTTTAAAATATGCAAACACAACACATGTGTACAGGTATATCATATGTGATCCCCGTCTGTATTCATCAATAGTTGATATTGGTACAAGCTGGAAATTCTATAATTTTAATTTTAATAACAAATATAAAATGTAGAACCTAACCTTAATATTTTTGATATTATTCCTTAAAATCTTAAAAACGGTACATTAAAAAGGTAGAATTAAAAAATTGACATATTTCAATTTTTGGAGATAATAAAATCAAAAAATCAAAAATATAGGAAAGTCGATCTCAAGTAGACTTAAGGAAAAATTCAAATCTGTTTTCAGAATTTTTTTCACTTCATTATATCAAACGGTACGTTGGAAATAGAACACGTTTATAATCCTATAGAAAATCACCGCTTCCAATAATTAAAGTTATTTGGGATTAAATTATTACTTTATTATGTTAGTATTTTATATCAATTATATATTTAAAAGATCTATTGGCTATCAAAATTGTATTTATTTTACATAGACATAAACATAATTATTCGTATAATCCTATATTTTTTCACCTTATCTACTAACATAAATATATTCACTATTTTAGGATTGTTTTGTGTATTAAACATTTTAATTATGAAATATTTGAGAAATTATATCAGTTACAATAGTCAATAATGTTCAACAAAGTTTTATCAAGTATCAAATCAACACTATTTGATAAAATGTATTGAACTATATTTTTAGAGATAATATGATAATAACGTAGGAGTAATACATACTCTCGACAGTGGCGCAGCTGAATTTCCCGTTAAAATGCTGTATTATAATTATCTCAAGGTTGGAATTTATATTTATATTAACTTGATAACATTAATATTTTAATCATAACTTTATGAGAAAACAGTTCATACTTACCAAAATAATATAATTTCCATCTTCAATGCCGTTATGTTGCCACTGATTTTCCATAAGGATGTTGATCTAATAGTTAACGATGCTACTTTACGACAAGATGCTGCGCTCAGGGAACACTGTAACATCTATAATATAAAAAATTCCCTGTGTTCTCCGATAAAACCTGCAAGATTAAAAATTAAGTCATAAAAACAAACGTGTAATATTAATATATTATATGAGTCTAACGACATATATTTTATAACGTTCTCAAGCTCCTTATACATAGGGAAGACCGGATTTAATTGTAAAATAGTAACATACAAAATTGTTGTCAATATTTAAAAAAAATTTATTTGTTTTAACTGAAAACTTCAAAATTTCAAAGTATCATAGAATTTTCTTTTTACTTTATTTTACAATTAACTATTCCCAATATTTTTTTTATGTTATTGGAGTGTATTAAATTATTGATGAATTTAATCCAACAAATAATATTTTTTACATTTGATGTTTGTACATTGTTTAATTTAAAAATGTTAAGCGTAATTGAACCATATCTATAAGATTCATTTTAATATGTTATGGTCAAATATTCTATATTTTTGGTAATATAAGTTAAATAATACTAATTTTACCTATTTACTTTTATTAATTTTATTTTTTTGATCATTAAGACTACCTAGTTATTTAAATGCATTAAAATATTAAATTAATCAATAAAATATTTCGTTTTATTTATATTTAAAAAATTCGATTATTTACATTTGCAAAGGGTAAATTGCTTTTTACAAATTGTATAGTATAGAGAATTCCATTCTAGCCATCATACCTAGAATATAGTGAACAATAATTTATTCAACTGTCGACTGTACGTTGCTATGTTACATATTGGGTATATTGAAAATTATTTTATAACATTGTTTTTTACCCACAGTCGTATATTATTAACAAACAATATAAATTAGAATAAAAATAGATAAAATTGCAGCGATGCTCTTGAATAACTTAGAAGTCCTTACTGCACAATTGTTTAAATCTTAAGGTTAGGTTCCGTCTCAAACATTATTATGTATACTTAATAAATGTTATATAAGCAACAAAAACATTACATCTATTAAGCCAATAAAATGTCGAGTATGTGATTAGCTTTTAACATGATAATACTATGACGTAAAATATATTATATAATACAAACTAAATTAGTTTTGACGAATTATAAACAAAACACTACGGCAATAATAGTATTAAATAATAATTTCGGTTTGAATAATGGATTGAAAAACTCGTCTAATGATGTACACACTTACTCTAGCTGCAGACTTAAATATTGTATAACCCTTCAAGTAGATAAATAATATATTAAATACGCGCGTATACACATATTATTATTTGGTATAAATTGCTATTTCAATATTATGATATTTATTAGATAAAATTAGGAGAAAAAAAATCTCAATTATAAGAAAAATTCAAGTTTTATATTATAAATTATAATAGTATAATATCATGCTAACAAATTAGATGAATGGAAAAATGCATTTTTTTTTTGTCATCTTACTTGCATAGTTGTAGGTGTTGAGTATACCTTTTTTTGAGTATGTCATGGTAAGTAAGATGTATTGTACTTGAATTCAATGATATATTATTATTGTATTATTATTATTATTAGTTTTATTGCATATTATGAAAAACAATTAAGATTCGGAAATGGTCTATCAGCCTTTTTTACAAAGATATTTGATTATAAATTTGTATATTGATATTTATAGTTATAGGTATACCGTATTATTAGACTTTGATGAATTTTTTTTATGAATAATAAATATTTAGTGAAGATAAAATTTCAAGTACTCTATATTTAGTGAGATAATGTGCCAATTCGACACCCTGTCATCGAGAGCGGTTCGATTATAATGGAATGTTGCAAACGGTTACGTAAAACAGTCGATTTTCGTTGGGCTACGATTCGTTCTTTCACTAACAAAGTAAAGTAAATATTTTATTATTTATTTTTGATTGGCAATAAAAAAATAAGTAATAAGTGTACGATATCAATAATTTTTAAACGTGATACGAATGAATTATTTTTTTAATATTGGGCCATGAAATGAGCTGAATGAGGCTTGAATAATCTTCTGTTACATTATTATACAAACGCATGCCCCCACGTCAGATTAAAGTTTGTAAGACCGCGCTGGTTGTGTTGTGTATATATTGGTAATCGAGTGGAAATCCTCGGCTTATCCCGCCCTACAGTCTTGCGCGTATTCCCAACAGATGACTAGGTCTAACGCGGTGATATTAGCGAAAATCATATAGTGTTCAATATACTGCTTCCTCGATCCCACTGCATATTATTCAGTAAAAACATAAATCCTTGCCATCAGATTAAACGGTCGAATAATATATTATGCAGTATTATGAGATTATAAAATTAAAAAATAAATCGTGTTCCTTACTATACTTATGGACGATATAATAATGTATATCCATATAAACTTTGGTTATACATTGTGTAAAATCATTACGTTTAAAATAATTATTTATTTATATCAAGAAAAATATTTAATATTGGATGATACCCATTCAGTATTATAATCACTAGCTAAAATAGTAAAACATCTATCTACACAATGATTGTAGCAAGTAGTAATAATTACTTGTTATACTAATCCTGATTTGATTTTTTTTAAATTAAATCTCAATCATTAAAATATTTTTTTAATTATATAAATAAATATTTTTATATATCGATTGCAAATTACAATTTATTATTATGGCACTCGTCTCCTAAATTTTAAATACTTATAATAATTATAAATAAATAATTCTTCACGCGTTATTTATTTTTATTTAGTTTCAATTTTAAATGGCTTATCCCTTTTTAATGCAGAAACCCAATAGACAAAAGTTATAAAATTAAATTTATATAATATAAAGTATAGGTACTATATACACATTAGAAATAAACTTCAGAGATCTTTAAATAATTTTCAAAGTTATCAGAACATTATATTCATCAATTTATTCTAAGAATAGTTACCTGTTGGCAGCGTATTTAATAATAATAATACAGTCGAGTTGCGATAACTCGAACCTCGATATCCCGAAAAACTTGACAACTCGATTTTTTTTATTCCTCTAAAAATATAAATTATATATAAAATAATATAAATCTAATTAGATATATTGAATAATAAATATCTTGAAGTGAATTTTTATCTCCCTTCAACTTCGAGTTATCTTGACTTGACTGTAATAATAATGATAATAATATATTTAACAAGAATACAGTTGAATATAAAATGTTTAAATGTAATACATACAAATACAACAAATTATTACAATAATAATATTAAACAATTGTTAGTAATAATATTTTGATCTAATTCTCCATTGAGTTTTAAACATCGTATTAACGAAATTAGAGCATCTATTCAATTGTTTACTCATTTTATTTTTATTATTATTTTAGATATTTGGAAATTATGTATAATATTAAGTGTGACTAATATTTTATTTTTTATAAAAATATAAAACTAAAATTATAAATTACAAATACAATTATGATACTCGTAAATATAATAATATTATATTGTGTTTGTCACAACACCACTGATATTCCACGAATGCAACTGTGGTTTTTATTGACTTCAAAGGATTATTTATATATTTTTATTGATTTCAAATTCAAATATTCAATATTTTTAAAGTTCTTTATTTAACCTTTTATTGAAACACTATATTGTGTAAACAAATTACTAAACAAAAAATATCTATTGAATTATATAAATGATTTTGATTTAAAAATAATTCAATCCGTAAACCCACTTGACTACACTGATAGAAAGTGTATTATATTCTTTACAATTTAAAAATCAAATATGCAATGTATGTAGATTGTATACGAATCAAATCAAGTTACTTCACTTTATATAATATATATATATATATAACCTCAATATTCATTCTGTAAAATAGTTTCTTATAAAAGTACATATGTATACAAAAGTACTATACTATACTATTCAATCGAATCTAAAACCGTTAGATTATTTTCAACATTTCCTAATCCACAAACGATAATTATATTAATACTTAAATAATATTGTTTTTTTGTTATAATTTTATACTACTTTAACAATAAATTATTGCTTTACGGTAGTTAGAATGTGTATTTTGATTTTTAATAAAACATACTTAAGTGCTCAAAAATGATTGGACAACTCGTTTTGCAAACAAGACCAATACTTCAGCTACTAGCAAAACAATAGAAGGTCAATTCCAATCGTAATTATTTACAGTGTCGGGTTATTATAACTCCGGAACAGCTATAGATACGTCTAGCAATAAATTGCGAGTAAACAAAAAGATACCAGCTTATATTTTAACAAATTAATAAATAATTAAATGATACTATAAAAAGTAATAACTTTTTTTTATATTTCCAGAATTATATGCTGTTGAATAGCTTTTGAATATATTTTGAATTATCTAACTTAAATAAATATATATTCAAATACAACAGTTTTTAATCTTGAACTTTTAAAAACAAATACATTTTAAACCCTAACAAGAGATATTGTTAATATTATAGCGTCACAATGTTCGGAATGTACATAAAATCGACAAAACGACCCAATAACCGATCAATTTGGAAATTTAATATTTTTTAACGAATCATTTTTTTATTATTATTACTGCTTTAATTTTCAAAAAATATCTATAAAATACATAATCACTGAACAGTCTGTTTGTATTATTTTTAGTGTTTCTATATGGTTTTTAAAATAATTAGACCTTATGAATAGCACCACGAACTCAAAACCAAAAGATTATTGTACACATTCATTATTCATTGTACTATCACAGAGGCAATTAAAAAAATATTTTTCTCCATTCGGGTGGAAAACCACTATAAATTATAATTTTATCATGACCGATATAAAATAATACCTAATTCTATATTTGGTCAGAATCGGATTAAAGACACCTAAAGGTCCATGTCCCTGGGCCTCACGGTAAGGACACATAGTACGCATTATTGTCTGACTGAAATCTAACAACAGCCTGAGGTCAAAGAGGTGTTCCAATCTTGCATTTAGGGGTCATACTTATCCTTTTTACAGAAAAAAAAAACTATAAAAAGTCAAATAAGACAACTGGGATTATTAGGTCCGGGTTCAGATAAGAGATTATGTTCCACGTAAAATAATGTTTCTGCATGTACAGTGTATACCAACATAAGCGACGTATTGGATTGCAAACTAAAGACTTTCAATTAACGGCTTTTGTTGTTATATTTTTTGCTTATCTAATAAATATAATATCCTAATAAAATTCATAACATAATAATTTTCGAAAATGTTTTCATGGAATTCGTAGGACATTTATAAAAGAAAAAAACTGACGCATGAAAACAGAGTACTAATTGAACCGAGGAATTTATCTAATTATCTATAGTTTATTTGGTCTTATTAATATTAGAAATTAAAAGACACACATAAAAATATGTATACAAGCTTTCTAATAAAGTCAACACTCTCCGGGGTAATTAGAGAGATCATATTTAACAGAATCACTTAAAAATAAAAATATTAATATTTAAAAGTTCTTTTGAGATATATATATACACACATCAAGATATAGATGAATTTTAAGGCACAAGAAAAATAATTATTTTACAATATACGAAATGTATATAATTATATTTTAAGGAGTCTACTGAGATTTTACCGTAATTACTCGTAACTTTAACTATTTAGATTGTACTGCGACAATATAGGTTATATTTATATGTATACTAAATAGTGTAAGCGGTGTGTACTATATTATTATTACTATAGAAATATAGAATACAGATTCTAAATACGAATTCATTTCGAATTTTGAATAATAAAATACAATGGACGTATATACTATTTTAGTTTTAAAAAGATAAATATTTCTATATTATATCCTTTAATTTATTTTAAATGCATTAAAATATAATTTTTTCATTGGCATTTTAGATTTAGATTTAATTCATATACCTAGATTGTATACCATGTTTATAAATAATATGATATGTGTTTAGCGATTCACAGACTTCGGTGTAATAATTTGACTTTTAATATTTTATTATGATTATTGATTTTATCACGATGTTTTTTTTTTTGTTTTGTGGATGAGTATGTACACGATGAGTTGTAGCTAGATAAAATAATTCAATTTTTAAAACTAAAGATAGTTTTAGATATCAAATGTTCACCTAACTTGTAGATTAAAGAGGAAAATCTTAAGAATTCTCAGTACTCATTTTTATAATTAAGAAAAACAAACAAATTAAGGAAAAAAGTATTTTTACGCAAACCCAGTTTTAGACAAAAATTTTGTTTTTTGATGTTCCTCGAAAACAAAACATTGTAGATACTTGAAATTTCCATCAAATGTTTATATTATCATTTTCATTATATGATAAAAATTTTCAAAATTGTATAAAGCTTTTTGATTTATTTGTGGAAATGAGAAAACATTTTTTTATTTTTTTACTATAAATGTCGATAAAAATCAAAAGTCATGAAAATTTACAAAATCCCACAAAAGTTATTCTTACACCTGTATAACAATATTAAAAAAAACATTTATTTTAATTAAATGTTTTATCAAGTATATTGACTAATTTTTACTAACATTTTTATTACAATAATAAGATTTGATGAAAATTAATAATATAATTAAATATATAAATTTACCAAAACTGGCAACGTAGCATAAATTTTTACACAGAATCGTATTGCATTCTGATTAGTTAAAATAAATCTTTTATATTACGAAAATGTACGGAATCGTGTGTCATCCTATAATAGTGACCCACTTGACTCTTAATGAGCGATATCCATTTACTTACCTTTTTTTGTTTAAGGATAATTAATTTAAATAAAAAACAAAACTTACATAATTTTAACTTTTACAGATGGCTATCATATGATTATTAAATTATATTTACAACCATGGTTTATAAGTATTATAGTAATACCTATTTGAAAAGAAAATAATCCTTTTTTATGGCCATTTCGAAGCGATTGTTTCTTATAATATAAAATTAATGTTTTAATATACTTAAATAATGAGGCGTAAACGATAGGCAATAAATATAAATATAATAGAGTTTTTTCTCGTACCTATTAAATAATATAAGGGGTAAAAATAAAAAATAGTACAATATAACATTATTACTAGCAGTCCACCGAAAAAAATAATATATACAAAGTAATAATTCTCTTATCATTATACACTCATTATTTCATCAATAATTATTGAATTTTTTTCATTTTTATTTTCAAAATATTTTGTACCACGCTTTTCTCAAACTATATGAATTTTTATTTTTTTTCATTCTTTTATTTAATAGTGAAACCACTATCAACTTTTGATTTTCAAATGTCAACCTATATTTAAAATGTACTAAATTAATAGGGCTGTTTTTTTTTATGAATTTTAACATTCTAATCATTATTTTTCGTTAATTTTTTATAAACCTATTCTAAACCACTTCCATCTAATGTAATATCATAATTGTGTAGTGACTTTCATTAGCAACGTATAATGTTCAAAAGACAATTATATTTTTAGTTTTCTTTTTCACAAGACGTGATAATAACAAAACTATTATAATGCATATCAGGTAGGTAAACATTTTTAATTATAATTCTCAGACTTGTCACAGTTTGGTATCGCAATCGGTTACTATTATAGTAGCAGTACTTACTATTACTAGACGCTGAAAAATTCTATTTTCTCGAACGAGTTTAGAAATATTTGTCCCGAACATATAGAGAAGAGCAGTCAAGAACCACTTGAGAGCAAGCAACAACAGTTTAAGATCCGTTCACCAGGAACAGTCGTATTGATAGAATAGTAATAACAATATTCTGATTTATGTATTTATGATAATACGGAATAAATGTTAGTATGTAACTCGTTGCACTTGTTTTTTAACCGAAATAAGCAATTTGTTTTTGAATTGCACAAGACGGAATATACTTGTAATCAATTATAAGTTCACGAAACCACTTTGCTCTGCAAAAAGTTGAATATTTTTTCATTATTATTATTATTATGATCGATCGATAATTTAGTGTTCATGATATAATTTAACGCCAACGTTTATCGAATTTAATTAATTTTAAAAATTCAGCGGTTCAAACCGTCATTTAATTAACTCGCAATATCAAAAGCTTCGCTAGTCTAATTTAACAACTACCTAATACACGTTTAATTGATTTAGTATGGTTTTATTTATTTTTATTATATAATTGCATACTTTCATATTGTGCTATAAGAAACAATTGTTGCAGTGATTCATGGAAACATTTATCTAATTTTAACATTTTACCTATACTCACCATTTAGTTCTATATCAAAATAAAATAAATACATATTAATATATTATAATAAATTGATTTTTAAAATTACGATACATCATTTTAATTCATAATAATAATAATAAATATTATATTATTCTACTCTCTTCAGGCTTATAACAGTTTTCAAATATTTTTTGTTTAAAATATATTAATTAAAACCGATTTTGTGTTTTTATATATTTTTACTGCAACCAGAATAACATTGAACCGATAATTAATTTTAAAATAAATTATGAATAATTGGGTAACGGAAAATATTGTTGAAGATAATTCATACTCGTACCATAATGGATTTAACCTCATTATATTATTGTTATAGTTATAATTTAATTATTATGATATATAAACATAACATATCCTGATTATGTCAAACATTTTATAACATATTATATAACAATAATATTTAATTATTATAATGTTTATATATATATATATATACATATAAATTATATATAATCATAATATTTTATAATTCCAATAATATCATGTTTATAAAATAATAATATGTATTAGATTGATATATTTGAATTATATAAATTATCAAATAATTTACATGAAAAGTTTAGGATAAAATTAAATCAATAAAAATGATCATCTCACAATGATAAATATTTTGATTTATTATTTTGCATATTATTATAAATATTACAATATTATTAATAATGTATAATAATTAATAGTCAATGCACTGCTTATAGTCAATTAAGATTTTCCAGTTTTCACTTAAAAAAAAAAAAAAATTAGTACAAGTGAACAATGAAAATTCTTATTGAATATTTTTTAGATTTCATTATACTTACAAACTAATCGTTAATAAGTTATTAACTGTAATAATAATATGACTTTTAAGACACTTTGTATTTAATTGTACTCGTTACATTATACATCAACCGAGACGTAGGTACCAAGAAAAAAGTATAGAATCGTTGTAATAAATGAAAGAGCAAAAAAAATACAATATTATTATAGGTAAAATGGTTAATAGTGTATTATAATTAAATACTGTTATGTAGATGTTATTAAAAGATGTACACGGACATGAGCCAAACAATAAATTGTGCCCACATTATCACAGTTTCGTTTGATAATAAAATCAGTTTAACACGATATTCGTCTATTATAAATGGCTAGGAACACGAAACGATTTATCGCAAGGAAATCGATGAGTGTAAAGTATCAAAAGTTAAAAAACAAAAAGTGTCAACGTCGAAACGTATAAAGGTATATTTAAACGTATTTTATCGTAAACCAGGCAATGAATAAAAATACTACAAATTAGAATGTAAAAAAAAAAAAAAAAATTATTACAAAAATGATTACCCTCGATATTGCAATAATAGCCCGGTTCACGATAAAAAAAACACTCTGTAAAAGACTACTGCGCGTGTGTAGAATAACAGTGTTGTGTTTGCGTAACGAGTACGAGTCCCCAGTGACTTAAATATAAATATATGTATTGTATTATTAGTTAGTTTGGCACATAGCGGATCGCGTGGTATCCTGATTTTATATTTAACTTCGTTAAAAAAAAAAAATAATTATATAATTATAATTGTATTATAACATCAATAAGTCGAATCAACGCTGAAACGGCCATCGATATTTAGTCTGTTTCGCGGCACGTTCAATACATTGTCGTATAAGTATATATTACTATGATATATTTATATAATAATATAGTTAGTAAAAATTAATAAAACAATTAATCGATATAATGACAATCATAATAATAATATGTCGCGAGAGTCGTAATGTGCTGGGCAATATTAAAAATTTGAATGTACAAATATATATATATATATATATATATAATGAACTACATGCGGACGCTCGCGGGGGAGGGGGCAGATTAGGAGAGGTTCGCTCATGTTTGGTGACATAATTTATCATATGACGTAGAGTACGCGAATTATTGCACCTGACCAGCTGGGACACATATTAAACAATGTGTCCCGTCGAAATAATAACAAAAATAATAATAATAAAAATAAAATAATTAATAATTGTAAAATACGATTTTTACAATGAGTGTCTGGGGAGGAGGGAGTCAAATTTATGAGGTACATATTATTTAGTATTTATATGTATATAAATATATATGCGATTACAGCTGAGGGTAAATTCTTCGCGGTATAAAATCATACAATTATAATATATACATTATGTCGTCTGCAACTGGCGGGTACAAGGGTGGATTTCGTTTATCTATAAGTGGCGTCGTTTTCGTCCGAGTCGTGGAACCACTCTGCCGCGGACACGGTGCGACCGCCGAACATCCTCCTCCGACCAGTAGTCGCGTTCGCGCTAGTAGCGGCAGCGCGAGCTCCGTCGAACTCGGTCTCGGCGGAATACGACTGCTGTTGCAGCTGCCGCGGACCACGAGTCGACCGGAACGAAGACCTGGGAGTGTGATCGGGGCTGCTCAGATCGTCGCCGTCTTCGTACGACCGGATCCGGAGTCCCCAGTTGTTTTCGGTGAATTCGGACGCGGACCGGGCCAGCGATGGTTGACTGAGCGACCGGACCAGACTGCCGGCGTCATCGTCGGCGTAATAAGACGAACCGCCCCGGCGGTACTGATACTGGTGCTGGTTCTGCTGATAGTTATAGTTGTACGCCGAGCTCACGTCGCTATAGTTGTCCGGCATTTCCGGTCGACGGAAGTCCACCATCATCTCGCTCATCGATCTGCGAACGCAGAAATAAAAACAAATCAAACATTAAACGATTTCGTAATATTAAAAATCTCGGGAACACACAAACGTCACACAATACACACACATACATACACATAGCACACTTTCTGTCAGTCACCGATTTACAAAAAATTTAGTTTTTAAAAATGCATCCCCGCGTTTAGATTAACACAATTGCATTTTACGTCATATAATATTATGTGGTTATATACGTACTTCTATATTATTTTTTAATTTTATCTATTCAAACTTTTCATTGATGACCTAAGATTCTGTTACACAATATATAATACAATTGATTGTACTATATTTTAAGGGTATTTAAATAGATTTCATAAGTACTTATCCTATCAACATTTTTAAACGTAATTTTATAGTACAATTAATAATTAAATGTCGATTATAGTATTTAAGACGATCCTTTACCTATTGCAAATGCTGTGAACTCGATATTACCTTTCAATTCTATTTTGTATTCTCCGACGATATTGATCAAATTAGTTTAAAAGTATTAATAATACTAAGATTTATAATTAGATTTACATTGTCTTTTAACAGGTATAGTCGTTTAAAGATATATATTGTTCAAATATTATTTTCTGATTTTTAGTTCACCCATTAATAAAATATATATCAATGAAAGTGCCAATTCACAATTGTTTATGAACAGTGCACGAAAGAACATAGGTAGTTTTATTTCTTACGGCATTCAAAAATATAGCCAGGCTAATCGTTTAAATTAATAACTACGTGACTTTGAACTACATTAGTTCTCTAAAAAATAAAACAAATGTTCAAAAATCATCAACACTCTGTGTAGTGTGGTAGTGTATGCTTAAACTATGCAGTCAATATCTTACCTGACATCCATGTCAGATTTGAAGCTTGACCTGGACGTTCTCCTTGACCGGGCTGGTCCCATGGGACCGTGGTCGTCGACTGCCGTTAACGTTCTCACGCTGGACCCTCCATCAGAATCGTATTCGTAGACAGTGGGCAGTGAGTTTCTCCTCGTTCTAGCTCCTTCAAACTCGGTCTTTTTCTTGGTGTACCTGTTGGACGACCCCGCGGACTTCTGGTCGTAGTGTTGCGGTGGTGCAATCACGCGTATGATAACGTCCCATTTTTCTGGTTCAAATATCCTTTCGTACTTGGGATCGCTACGGATGCGCTCGAAGTCTTCCCGGACAGTTGCTTCGGTGATAAGCTGCCGGAGCGTCGATTCGGTAGTGATGATCTGCCGCCACTTACGTTTGTCATCTAGCGTTAATGTCTGCTCGACCCTATACCTGGCGTTGGGTTCCAGTTCAGGTTCCGGTTCCAAGACTCTAACCAACGATTCCCAGTTTTCCGGCTTGGGCACCGGCACATCCATAGTGCTCAGGTACCTAATTTGATTTTCCTCGGAAGTGGCTGTCGACATCATGTTGCTGTTGTATGACTGAATCCTTGTCTGGCGGTCAACACCGGCCGGCGGATAACCGGTCACTGACGACGCCTCAGAGTAACTATCCCAATCAGTGGCAGTGTCTTCGCCAGATTGAGGGTATAATGCGTCCGGATTCGGGTAGTTCTTGATGGTTACATCCCAGCTAGCCGGCGGCGGCACGGGTCGCGGCTTGTACTCAACCACTTCTCGGCGATGTCGTTCGATATCTTCAATAGTTTTCTTCTCAGTGATCGTTTTCAGGAATACGTCATCAACTGTATGCGACGTGATTTCTGGTCGTTTGGTCGGCACCACAGGCGGTTCGACGACGTCCACTTGCATCTCAGTCGTATACTTGGACGTAGTAGCATACCGATGATTGTCGGTCGCTGTATGAAGTTGCGCTGTTGGTGGAGGCGGTGGCGGCGATCTTCTTATTTCTGAGTTGGCAACCGACACGTTCTCTTCCGTCCTGTACCATTCAGTCTCGTCTCTATCCTTGCGCACAACTGTTGAGTACACTGGCCGGTACCGTTCCTCGGCCGCTGCTATCGAAGTAGTCATCGACATTGTCTCGTCCTTTTCTAAAATGGTGGTCAGGTTTCGTTCCAGGGCCGCCACGCTTGCCTCGGACTCGGACGGTGGAGGTGTAGGGCTTGGTGTGGGTGGTGGAGCTCGTTTCACACGAAGCTGAACGTCGAACTTCGGTTGGACTGGCGGTGGTGGTGGCGTAATGGTCGGTGCTGGCAAGTGTTGGTACCGTTCCGCGTAGTACTCTTGTTGGAACGCCCGATTTTCGTATGATCCGCCGGAACTTGGTGACTGTCTCAAACTGCGGCCGTCAACGTCTTCCGCTTCCGAGTGCCCAGAACTGGGCGACTCGGACGGGTAGTCACTGGGCAGTGTATCTCCAGCGCTGACCAGAGCCATTTCTGAACCGGAAGAGCTGTCTAGTGTCGGAGCCCTGGCCCGCGGTATCTTCAGCCCATCGAACATGGACAAACTGGAGTCGGAAAGTTTGTCCGAGCCGACGGATGACAATGGGTGTCGGCGGACTACTTGTACTTGCTGGTTGCGCAGGCAATAGTACGAACATCCGAGGCCTAATAAGACTAAAGACAGAAATAGTATGCCGCACACAATCAACAAGATCTGGAAGCCCTTGAGTGGTGGTTCCAGTGGCGTCGATGGTAAATCGATGCTACGCAAGAAAAAAAAAGTCAAATTAGATACTTTTGTCTTAATAAGCTTACGCACTGTATATCTTAACGTTTGCCACGTAGAAGGGGATATTATTAATTGTTAAATACGTTTATCATTTGAAACCTTGAAAGCATACCGGGTTTTAAGCATATGTCGTTATGTATTTTTATATCATTCAAATATATACATTATAATGCATATTGCACCCAACCTTTAATTATGTGGATACGTTTTAACATAAATCCTTGGACCAAAAAAAAAAAAAAAATCTTATTCTTTTTATAATTAATATCAGTGAGTATAAGTATTCGGCACAATAATGTTGTTACTGTTACTTTAAAATAAAACACTCGGCACATAAATTATTATTGTATTGGTACCAAATTAGTTAAATTAGTTCCCGTTACATTTCAATATATTTTTAATTTTTAAAGATCAATGATTTAATTATAAATAATGTCGAGTCAGTCATATTAACTACTTGCATTATTATATAACCTTGATTTATGTATAACTTTAATATTATATAGTTACTTTCAATGACAACACTATAATGTTTATATTATGCGGTGAGTTCGTTTCGATATTTATTATTTTTAAAAATAAATTATGAAGAATATTATTTTAGCTATTAGCTACTATGCACTTACATTTTGTTAGGTATACCAGCTGGCGGTGGAGCGATGGGTGGTGGATATCTGCACACTATCGTTACAACTTCATCACCGTCCATTTCTAGGAAGGGATGGAACCTGACTACGATGTTGTTGGTAAAAACTCTTTGCGGATCCTGAACAAAATAAAACATCAATTTAATTTAGTCTTGTTTATTCAATTATAGATAGAAAAAAATGTATATATATATATATATATAATAATAATAATCGGATTTTCTACCACGTACTTGTCTTGTACCACATCCTTTTAGTGGCAAGTCGATTCTGGCTGTGTTGTTACCTTTTCCCGTCACAGTGCACGCGCTGCTCCTGTCAAAATCTGCATATGCCCTACCGTAAAACGGTTCTTCGAACTTGAGTTCAATCTACAAACGAAACATGGTCCAATAAAAACCCACAACCACATCAAAATAAAACCAATAATACAATGATTTATAGTATTTTATTTATTAATATAATACTATAGATGCTATAAGTGGCTAACCTGCATAAATCCGGCGGCACAATTTAACGCCGCTTTGGTCCTGTTCAAAAATATAACTGGGGCCAATTCGTCCAGCTTGGTGACCTTGCCGTCCAGCACCGTAGACTCAGGCAGGCCCCGATCTGGACTTGGAAATTCGATACTGTTTTCAACCTGATCGTAGTTTGACTGGGCTACGGCTACCGTCACCAAGGCCGACGACAGTAGCAACAACCGCAGTGGCAGTGACATACCGCTGTTTCTAGTCATTTTCATTTCTGGAAAAAAAAAATAAAAACCAAATATCAATAACGAGTTGAGTTTTTTTTTCTATGATTCATTCATAATTATTTTGGATACATTTATAAATAAACACAAATCTTCAATTCGCAAGATGACATTGTATAATATATCATTTACACGCCTAACGCATAGGATTGTTTTATTCGCCCGAACGCACCTGCCTATTAGTCGTCGAACCGCAGTGATAAGCACAGTGAGCGGCACAAGTCGAAAGTGAAACGTCTATCTTGTCAAGGGCGGATTACTATATAACATACTATATACATGTATATACTTTTTACCATTCACTAGAGCATATACCGCCGCGACATTGCACAACGCCGCGCACACCCGCCAACCAAAACCCACTGTACGCAGTTCAAAATACGTGTCTGTGTGTACACACGATTTCATGCAAACTGTTCCGCCCGTATATATCCTTGTAGACAAACACACACACAAATGCGTATTTGTGATGACTTATACACAACTTTCAACAGTTAAACGACTTCGCAGGAGACGGTATTTATTATAGGTGTATACAGAGGCGCCACCGACCCCCTTTCCAAGAGGACGTCACGGTCACAGATATAAATCCAAAAATATATTGGACGTTAAGATATACTATATATAATTGCATAATTATATTTTATTATATTAGATGTAGTACGCTACTGTAGTAGCAATCCGTGAACTACGTATAATATTTTTACTACATTTACACGTTTTTGTTTTTTTTTTCATGTTCATTTTTCATGTACACGCTGTGTATAGTCAATACAATTCAGGATTGTTTTGTACGACATAAAATTACAGCATTATAAACGTTTTTGAGAGAATAACTGTAAAAAACGTATAATATATATTTCACGACATAAGACAACGAATAACGATTATACGATGCGATGAGTATTGTTCACACAGTGATATCGATTTCCGAGTATGACATTTAAACACCAAAGTTTTTACACCACGACCGCGCACATCTAACGACAGTATTGTACCGGTATGGTTATATATATATTTTATATTATACGTGAAAATAATGGGAAAAAAACGTACGATTTTTTTTTGTTGTCGTCGTTATGCTCGTGAAAATCTTACCGGGATTACTGCTTTAACAATACATCAGACGACGCATTTTCTCATAGTATACATACGTCTAGTCACCGAAAAATAATTATAATCTCGTTTGGGGGCGGGCCTTATAATATTATTATATTTGCGAGTGTTTGGGGGAGGGGGCGGTACAACTATCTAAAACGGGTTGTATGATAAAAAATAAATTATACTGACGTTATAATTTGCACCTTTATAGTGCATTGATGGTTTGATAACGTATCTCCCCAACTGCATTGCGAACTTGTTATTGCGACTGCAGTGATGAAGCGCGTGAAATGACCTATTTACCCATAAAAACAGGTTTTTGGAAAAAAAATGTCGTCAAAAACCGCATGTATTAATAATGATATAACTATATCGACCCGCGATAGATATATGACGAGAACGACACATCCAAGGACCTCTGCTCCCCACTCCGCCATCATATAGACCGCACAACTCAACTATCCGCAGCCCAATAACACACGCGACGACGCGCGTCGTACACAACGAGTCGGGCACATCGTTCACGACTAATTCGGGTTGGATACGCACGTACGATTCATAATGGTTATGATAATTGTCGGAAAGAAATTGCGCGCGCGTGTGTGTGTTTTTTTACGATGTTCTATTCTTCTACACACATATATTATTACATTATGCCTATAAATTGTTATTGTCATTGCCACGGTCTCGCCAGTCTGCCTAAAATGTAATATTAAATTTCGGTTCCACCGCTAATGCTTCTGCTGCAGTTAAACGATCGTCCGTGTGCCTAACTATACAACATTATTATATGATCACTATAATATATTATTATCATTACTACAGTATAATGTGCAATTTTAGTAATGCTAACGTCGAACGAACGTCGAAAACGCACGATATAGGTACGCAAAACACCGATCGCATAACATATAATAATTATTAATATATAAAATATCAATTAGACATTAATTCGCCGTCCTCCTAACGAATCCAATACCCTCTAAACCCCAATTGTTAATTAGTACTTAGTAATATGTATGTAATAATTTACTATGAATAATTATACTGTCCTATATTACATTTAAAACATAATCATTATAGAGTATACGAATTTCATTCATAATCGAACTGTCTACCTAAACCCTTCGCAAGATTCATCAATGAAATTTATTAAAAATCAAAAAACATGAATCGACCTCTACCTGATCCAACTTGCTCTGTTAAGGTGTTATCACGAAAGCGCATTTTGTCCGCGACAATAACATATATATGTATGTCGTATGATAATAAATCGTTATTAAGAGAAGAAAATATAGCTGAGCGAGTCTAGGAAATAATAAATTCACGTCAAATTCGGTTGTGCAGTGCGACCTTCTGGTATCGCGATTACACAACTAAAAATTAAACAGTGACAGCGTGTTAAACGTTCAATTTACACGCTGTCCTGCGCTAAAACGAGTACCTAGTCAATTTGTGGCTATCGACATTCGTTGTTTCGTCAGCTGTTTATATTACATTAATGGAGTATAAATTAGGGTCGTATACGCGCTGTACATTAAACACTTAACTGTAACCTATACCTATAGCAACGTTATATAAAAAACAATAATCATTCTATAAAAGTATAAAAGTGTTCATATACAAAATGATAATAATAATGGTACACTGTTATAATATATGTAAACGAAAACGAAATGGTATAGCGATATCGATGCTGTAACAGTTTGAATATCTTGCACTGTCTTATCTAATAAATCTGCATAATATGTATTCCCACTATAAGTATAATAATATGGGTAAATAGTTATCATAAATCGAAGCGTGACCGGCCCATAAAATGGAACTCTCTAATTCAATTTTACCACACTTACGCAATAATTGTTTGCGGCCAGTCTTGGCCGGTTTCGTCCGACCCCTCAGGTTACTTATTATTTCCTATATTTGACCGTAAATTCATTCTATCGGTCAATCAATTGAATCGAGTCACTTCCCGACCATGGTGGTTAATGGGGTATATATTTTATGTATAAAACTATTTTCCCACCCAATATCAATAAAATCACCATTTTTAACTAATCATATCCACACTTCGTGATTATAGTCTCATATTATGGTACTAGTGTATTGCAGCAATCGTAAATCGAATAAAATTGCCATTTTATAAATAAACTTTGGTCCTCGATTGATATTTGGTTAGTAAAAAAAAAAAAAAAATTAACAATTATATATTGGTGAAAATTTACTGTATGAATATTATAGCAGAATAATTGTCGCCTACCGCGATTCGTGTCATAATATTAAAATATAGTCATGCATTATATTGGTACGTCAGTTTTTTTATTTCACTTATTAAAAATTAAAACAAACGAATTCAATGAAAAAAAAAAACTACATAATATAGCCGCGTTCCATATAATATTTTACATGCATGCTCGGATATATTTCTATAGGAATCGACCAAGAGGTCGACCATTGCACCGTGATCCACAATAGAACTCGATCGCATAGGACGCTTATTATATTCTAACACCACGATTTTATGATACGTTTAGACGTGCACACAATAATTATTTGAATAAAATCAAAAATCTGTCAATGCAGAGAATGCATCACATAATAATAACCATATTATATGCATATTACGCACACAAAACTTGTGCAGATGACGTGACCCCGAAAACGTCCTTGAGGATCCGTAACGCCGTATTATTACGGTAAACTCCGTGTCTATGTAGCCTATATATGATATAGATATCATAATATACATATTATACGCTATAGATTATAGGTATAATCAAACATTAAACAGTCAATCGATGGATTATAAAAATACCTATACACAATAATACTCGTAATATATTTCTGTAAACGCACGAATAATGGGATATTTCGATTTATATATCTACGTTACTTAATATTTAATATCAATAATAATACCATTGTTTACAATCGACTTAAGTTTTATAAAATTGACTTTATCTTGATATATTGACGTATTATATAATGGTATTTTAAAATTATTTCTATAAATCGATACACTATACGAAGGCGATTTTGTAAAAAGCCTGATCTCGTTCTTATGGAAATCTAACGATAAAACACCCGATAAAAATGAACTTACAGTCGATTTTAATATAAACTCAACTATTAGAAATAATAACAATCGCCGGACTTAAATCGAAGTGAACATATTTTAAGCTACAAACCCGAGCTCGCGTTTCCGCTAATTATAATTTATAATAATGCTGCATCACAATATGTCTACTTTTAGCTCGAGGAAATCGCGGTGATGTTATATTATATTATATAATAAAATATAGGTATGATGTTTATTGTTTGCGATACGACAATAGTCAACATAACAATAATAATATATTATAACAGTTTTCCTCCCCAGGTATATGCATCATATAATGTCGTTTGTACTTTACTCCTGTAAGTCGAAACATGAACTTGAAGGCATAATGTGTGTATGACGCTCGATTGATTTACGACGGACAATCGGTTACGTGCAGGTATAAAATATATTAGTTTACATGTTATGTTATGTGTATATAGGAACTGCTGCAGGTCTTGTGGATACAATACGCGTACTGTTCGTGTATATGCGCCTACATTACCTATACACTCCGAATTATAACAATAAAATACCGTCGTACTTTTCCTCGTTCCTATACTGCTAATAAACTCGTATTATGCAATGCTGCAATTATTATAATGTATAATGCTATTGTATATTATTTAATCGATTCGCGTGTCGTCAGAGTTGACATCGTGACGTGCGTTTTACACGACTAAACAAATTAAATAGGTATATTATAATGATTAAATCATTATTATGTGCGTAGGTGTCTACGATTAAACAAAATACAAATTTAAACGTCAGCGCATATAGTAGAGATAATATTTTATTCAAGTAAAACAAGCGTCGAGTGAGAATATCGCAGCATTTTATCGAAATCTGACGTCGTAAGGGAGAGCTGAGAAATCCAATAATATATATTATTATTATAACAATTCACATGCACACGTAGTACTTAATGCTGCAGGACTAACTGTTGGAAAACGTCATGTTGTATTAACTGTTGTTGTTATTATCGTACTAGCCGGGTAAATTCACTATGGTACAGAGGGACATTATAAAAAAAATGACTCACTTAATACGTGTTCAGCTACTGCACGGGACTCGCACAACGACGTCTGTGTATATAATATTATGATTATATTTCATATATTATATGAAACGGTTTTCTTGTCACGTCGCATAGGTATATTACAGTATATTATACATCGTTTACAACACTGTGCGATAGCTCTGAGTTATTTCTTCGAGAGACGCATCCCAAAAGACAACGAATAAAATATATAGGTACGCGTGCCGCGCACCGTCGATTTTTCCGTCTCGTCGGTGGAATGCGAATTTCCGGCAATGGTACGCGAGTACGAGCGCTAAACGCGTATTCATTATACGGTTTTTAAAAATATTATATAATTAGTATTGGTGATGGTATTGGCTTGATAAACAGGGTGTCTTGCCATATTAGTGCTTATCAAAAACTGTTTTCTAATTAATCTTTCGAAATACCATTGTTACTGTCATAATTTACGTTTGTTTTCCTATATAAATTTACAATAAAAAAATAATTTACGTTTTTGTTTTTGTAATAATACTAAGAACTAAGTAATTTATGTAAATATTTAACTAAAAACTAAATTACTAATTAGTAATTTCGATCGAGAGTATTCAATATTCGTTTCAGTTTTGTAAATTTTAAAGTTTGGACAGCAGCAGGTCGATTATATACAATTATATACTTGTATAATATATATTATACATTAGTGGAAAGTGGGTAATTATATAATATTATGTGCTATTATAATACATTATACGATGAGGTTAAATTAAACGCATAGACATCCATTACATCTTATATTATATTTAGTGACACGATCAAACGACGATCATCCTGTTTCACCTGCAACAAGACCTCTGTGCGGCAGCACGGGGCTTTTGACCCCAAAATAACAACAGTCGAATGAACGGGAGGAAACAACAATTGGTCTCGGTTACACGTTTTACATGGGAGGACATTATATCAACTCTAACTGTGATGCACGATCGACGTTGATGTAGAACGAAAAGAAGAATTACGGAATTACGGAAAAATGTTTCCCGCACTCTTCCCGTGGTCACGAGTCAATTAACCTAACCACTGCACCACGGCTATACAAAATATTAATATATATATACTTATATTAGATAATTTCCTATACTCTGTAAGAGTCACCTCCGTTTGGTTATAAGCAGAAAATAATAAAAAATATACGAGAATGAAAAAAACGCGAGTGCAGCGCCATCGTTAACAGTATATCGTGCACTGCCTGCAGCTGTTTGACGACAAGAGAATAGTTTACAAAGTTTTGACTTGCCGCGACCGAAAGGGATGATAAGCAGTCTCCCGAGGCGATAGAGTTTTTAATTAAACTAAAACTATCAACCACAGCGAGATATTAATAATTTATCACTTCGATATTAATACGAGTTTGTAAATACTAATGAGTAACAATATAATATTTTGCGTGGGCATAAAATAATACAGTCGTGGGTTGAAAATGTAAACAGCTTGTACGAGTAAAGTATACGTATCTATATTAAATTATATTATATTGTATAATCAGAATTAATAAACTATTAAGTCCTGCGTAGGAATTCGATATTTTAACTTTTTAAATTTAGATATAAATTATACTCGTAATATAATTTAAAATAGTCAATAAAAAAAAAAAATATATATTATTACTATTATAATAGTAGTTGGAGTATTTTAAATATTTAAATAGTTGTGCCTACGTAGAGGGCACTTAGTTGTATAATGTTCAATTAACAATGTTTCATTAAAGTAATAATAATAATTTTGGTGTAAATTTTATTACTACAGCTATAAAGCTAGGTAAACAGTATATTATTATATATACTTTTTTATATTAATATTGTTCTGCAAAATCGCAAAAAAAAAATTTAGATAACCATGATGAAGCTGCAATATAATCCTACACAAGCATATGCGTATATATTACATTATAGTGGACACAAACAGATATGGCAATATCGATCAAGTTATTATCACGTCCAATATACTCGCGCGATAACGATATAATATAAAAGCATTTACGCTGTTTGTAGAAAATCGAAGACACGTGATCAAGATAATATATATAGTCGATAATTTATGATAACAATAAATTTAAGATATATTATGAATATATTAGTACACTTCTATACTTATTTTTTAAAAAATAATGTCAGTTTAAATGATTAGACAGAGGCGTGTATATATTATACATATTACGTATACTTATACATAATAATATAGAAGGTGGGAAAATGAGTACGAACACGGTAAATACCTTGCACTCTGCACATATGATTATAATATTATTATATTCGACTATATACCTATATACATACGGCAATGTTGCAGCATCGCGGCGTGCGTTAAAGTCTCCGCCGGCCACTCGGTACAGCACACGGTGGTTCAAAGATCGTCCACCCGCGACCTACGCTTACGACGCGTCATATGTACGTAGTAAACACGGCGCAGATAGGTGCATCCCGCGGCGGGCGTGCTCGCGTAATCGATCACCGTTCGAAGATATATATCCTTCTTTAGACGAGGTCAGGACGATGCAAGTTGTTATTATCATTATTATATATACGTAGGTATAACACTCGTATAATAAATTGTTTTAATTTATCATATAATTTTGGGCTACGCGTATATTGTAATATTATTTTATCGCATAGATTAAACGAATCCGATCGTCGTGGTTCGTCGAATCATATAATAATCACGTTATTATGTATATTATTATAATATATTATGAATACCTATATAATGAACCTTTAGTCGTTACGAAATTCAATTTCACATAATATTTTACTGAAATACCAATCATTTTACTGTTACTTTAAGCATTTCCTTCCAAAACGTTTTGCCTACACTTGTGACCATTTGGAGGTTGAACGTTTCGCGAACTTAAAACACGGTTGCAATTAAACGTGTAATTCTCTTTGTTAAACACCATAAAAAGTTCGTGTAATTAACACACTACACAATACTGATGCGTGTACATACCGCCATAGGTACCTATACGTATAAAATATGCAGCCCATCGTTTCTATATTTACAATTCATTCGGATTTAAATTCGAAACGCACACGGTTTATACACAGTATTTATTACAACTATATAGATGTGACTATATACGAATAACCTCGAAGTGTCTTCTTGAATACAATATTTACAACTCGATTCGTTCAACGAATATTACGCACTTAAACGTACGGTCGTATAATCATTTTCTCGATAAATCAATCGTGTAGTGTCACGAGGGAAACAGTTATGAAATAAGATAAAAAGATTTGTTTCAAATATTCCGTGTACCGCGTATCCCTTTATAATAATACGATGCATGATACTTATCTGCTGTGTTCTGTGTTGGACGATAATAATCATATACGTACCTATATATACGTATATCATTTACCGTTCATATTTAAAGCTATATATGTTATAGATGTTTCGTATACGTAGATCTTATACACGTATAACATCATCTAAATAACATGCACGACTATAAAATACATATGACATTCACGAGTCACTAAGGTAATATATATAATATATAGTGTACCTACATAAATCAAAAATTATGAATTCAAAAAAAAAAAAAATAATGATAAAATTACAATACATATAAGGGTATATTATATAATATTATAATGTATCGTGTATGCCTATGTATATTATGATATGAAAGCATTCTTTCGAATTCTAATTGAGTTCTATTTTCTTTCGGATACAATATATGAATATAAGAATTTTTGATGAATTGATGGGTAAACAACAAAGACTAAAACCATTATAATATTGTCGTAACCAAAAAAAAAAAAATACTTTAAATATTATTAATGATTATAACAATAACGTATAATATAAAATGTATAGAATATATTTTCATCGTTACTCTTCTCCAAACTCCCGTAGCTGTGTACATATATGACTATTATCGAGTGCAACTGCAGTTAGTAGCGAGTCTGTGGTCAACAATATACTGCTTATAGTATTATAATATATAGTTATTACTATACATCACTAATCGATAATGAAACGCGTTTGTGATGTGTTGTGTGAAAGAATCTAAAATAAGAAACATAGTCTGGGCTGTACATTTATTTTTTTCGTATGACGAAATATGATAATATTTTTTTAGGTAGATACATGAAATAAATAGAAATTTTAATTATTCGATCCAAATGACAGATGCAAAGTGATATTATCAGATGGACGCATAATTAGAAAAAAACAATAATGTACGGTAAAATTACGTGATTTAAAAAAAAATTGTACTTGATCAAATAAAAATTTTGCTAAAATTCTAAAATATTAATTTTAAAAATATTAATCTGACGTGACTTCACAGGAGTGTAGAATTTTCGCAGATGTCTATAATAATATATAATACAATTAAACCTCTACCGAGAAGCTTCTACGTACACGTTTTTGGATTCCAAAAATACGATTGCACTTGTTTGAATAATGATAACCAAAAGCGTATAACATCATGTTTTACTGCAACTTTTTCTATTTTATTCGTTCATGAATAGATCATTGAGACTTTATATATTATCGATCCCTTTATTACACGCGCTCGTCAATATTTCATCAGACGGCGATACTCCAGCCAATAGATATAACCACTCTGAATGCGGCAAACAGTGTAGATATTATAATATAGATAATAGGTTAATGTCATAAGATAAATGCGATATAATACTGTTATTGTGGCGGCGGATTACGGTACGGTACCACGCTAGACGTTATTCAACGATACAATAAATAATTGTAAATGATAATCGTCGATTATTATTATAACAAGACGTATTTGTTATTATTTTTACGAACAATATAAATAGCCATAGCTCCAGCGGGGGGTATATTTTGTACCAGTACCAGCCGCTACAGCAACGCGCAAGCATCACTAATAAATAATAATAATATTATTAAATTAATAGTCACAATAATACTGTACTGTCAATTGTGAAGTACATCTTTTTAAAACCACTTTATTATGTTTACATTGGCCACTTTTCATCGTTATTTAATCAAGATTGAATGATAATTTTACACGATTTCGATCTATTTAGGTGTATACAACTATATTAAAGATAATAAAAATAAATATAGACATAATATTACAACGATCAAATTATTATTTAATATACCCCTAACATAATTTTTCTAAGTGTTAATTAATGAATTTAAATATCACCACAGGTGGTATTAACCAAAATAACCATTAATTAAATCTAAGATTTTTGTTTTCCAAACCGGAATTGAAACCAACTATAACATCGTTTGAATTCCAATCCCTGCTGGAGAACCCAGCGCGAGACCATCTTATCGGAACAATTACATTATTAGTTGTGTTACTGTATCTTTTACGAAAAACAAAATGACCGAAAATATTATGATTATTTTGGTTCCGATCGTTGGGAGCCACGGGATACAAGACTGACGATGACGTCGCCAAGTCATACGGTTTAACACAGTCAATTTTCAAGCACTATTCAGTTCATTAGTCATTCCCATCATGCGTATGTGTACACTACACGCGCGATAACTATTATTATAATAATAGCTCTTGTGTGTGTGTTTGTCATGCAAATGTCGTCCACCATATTTACACTAAGGCCGATAGACGGGGCTCGGCGATAATAATATATGACCTCATCCCAAAAACGCGTACCCGTCGAAAAATCGTATTCTCCGGCAACGTCTTGTGACGAAACATTATTGTCGGCTGCACGGTATGATATTATGTACTTAGTTACTCAACTGTGAGGCGGCGGTGCGTACCGAGAAACTCAACGCCATAAATAGTGTCAACTCGGCGCCGCCTCAGGACTTGGATATTAGGAACGAAACGTCAACTCGTTGTGAAAGGAAGGGGAGCGGAAAAAGAAAAAACCGCATTCTTTTCTCGTCTTATAGATAAGTATTATCCGTTGTTTTATTATATATTTTATTCGACAGAGTCGACCTCACAATCCTTTACCGCATTTTCATCGATCGATCTCGACACTTGTGTAATATTTGTTTTATTTTTATGCGGTCGATCTAAGGATATAATATCAAACTTTTATTCGTTCTTAAATTTACGGCAATCCGATCCAGCACTAAAAAAAAAAATCACATTCTATAATTGAATTATAGTTTTTAAAATTGAACAGACTTATGATACCGAAACCCATAAAAAAATAATTCCCCACGCGTACTTAGCTGTAGAGGGTTATATTATATACGATATACTAACGATGCCCGCACTGCCCTACTACAGGACATAATATTCATGCCATAAACATACAATTATGATTAAAATACACGTATTTAATCGCTTTTCCAACAACGCAGTTGACATATTTCATCGATTGAAATTTCCTCAAGAAAACAGTTTTAATAACTTGAATTGTATATACTACGTGATGTACCTTTACAAAGCTATAACTTTATATCATATGATGAACATGATACCACTCGAATTCAAAATATTATTCGGTGTACGCGTCGTACGAAATGAATATTATATTGCAAATTGTAAGCTACAATTGGGTACCTATAGTGTAAGTATATACTATCTTGGTGCGCGGGGTTCGAGTTACGTAATAAGACGTACAGAATGCATATATTATTATAAAATATATACATAATATTATTATGCGAGACGCGAAAACACTGCAGTTAACTCCCATGCATGGCCCGATACGACGTGCAAGTGATTTGCGCTCAAGATATTGTTTTGATAACGATATCGTTGTTGTGCGTCGTTGAAGGACTTTTGTGCTCATAACCACTGTAGCAGCCCGAACTGGCTATATAATATTATACTATTTGCATAATCGACTATATACACATAATAATATGTATTATGAAGTATTCACGCGTAGCTTTTATGTACGATATTTACCTACTGTGGTTTTGTAGCGATTGATAAAAATCTAGTGTTTTCCGGTCGCGATTGTCATTTGATGTCGTTCCGAAAAAACCGCTACTGCAGCATCGTTCGCGCAGGTGTCGTTTTTGCGGTTATACTAGAAACTTGAAAGTACCTACAGACTGACTATTGGATATAATTAGAGACTGTATGTTGATAAGATGATCTAATATACTACAAAAAATGACCAAAAATAAAAATAATATACTTTAATGACCTACACGGCTATAACCAAAGAAAATTACAAAAAATATTATTAATATTATTAAAATTACTAAAAAGTAATTATTATATGAAAAAAAAATATTTATAGGATTTGTACTATATGATGATTTGATTTGATATACTCGTAATATTCGATAAACGATAAGTATATATGTCTATAAGATCATATATATTAGCATGAGCACTTAAACGCAGTAAATATAATCACAATAAAACCTTCATAAGAATAGTTCAAATATTTTTCATAAACATTTTAAAATATTAAATTTAAAAAATACATATATATGTATAATATAATATAAAAAATTTCGTGAAAATATGAAAAAATAATATTAAAAACCAAAAAAAAGCATTTACAATTAAAAAAATACCCCAAAAAAAGATATAAAATATTAATATACATATATTTTCAATAAATGAAACATAAATCAAAATTTTAGTTTATAGTTAGCTTTATATGAGATCAAAGAAATAAAAATACAAAAATCATTAACATCTCATTTCTAAGTATATAAACATGATATATATATTTATGTGAGGTGCGTTAAAGCACTAGTTTCCAAACTAAGGGGGCGTGTACACATTGCTAGAGAAGTTCAAGCAGTTATTACGAAATACAATTTATTATTTACTATTATTTATATTTTATAATTATTATCATCAATAAAAAAGTAGTCTTTCCAAATATTGTATAGTTTATTTTTAAAGTACATAAAAAAGGTGATCAATTTTTTCAATTTATAGGAGGGGGCTTGAGATTTTTGAAAATCTACAAAGGGGGCGTAGAATAGAAGAGGCAGGGAACCACTGCGTTAAAGAAACGACGAATCGACGAGCCTAGAAATCAATTATTATTGAACGTAACTGTATTATTTTAATCCATATTTCGTAAATAATAGCATATACACACGCGCACATACAAACACGTGCCATTATATAATCAAACATGTATTCAAAATGATATGAATATTATTATTATTATTATTATTATTATTATTATAAAGTATGCTGTGTATTGTGAGTTATTATCACACACACGGAATAGCAGTAACGTCACGGACCGCCACAAATAGTACACAACAAACGCGCGTGACGGCGAAAATCGTCGGCGGCGGGGACCGGGGTAGGTGAAAGTTCGTTAGCGCCGTTGTGGGAGAACCCGAGCAAAACGGCGCTTCTTTTTTTACATAACACAATGTTTTGCCCACAGCGCGGACGTAAATAATAATATTACTATGATATTACAATAAACGCGGGCGCGTTTAATACGATTTATACAGGTATACGCGTTTGTCGAGCGCATTACAATTATTTTGTATATTATTATATGTATCTACGTCGATGCACGATAAACGCTAGCTGCCGCTGCACCGTCGTCTCGACACCAGGAAGTCGGCGAACCCGCGATACTTATAAAAATAATATAGTGTGTATGTATATTGTGTGTGTGTGTGTGTGTGTGTGTGTGTGTGCTCGTGTGTCGTGTAAAAAGTCTATCGACCTTGCTGTTGTTGCGCGGACATTATATTGAGAATCTGTGCCACACCTCATCGAGCGTATTTAAAAGAGTATGTGTGTGTGTGTGTGTGTGTGTGTGCATGCAAAAACCGTAGGCGTACAAAGATTTGCCGCGGAACGCTGTGTTTTCCTGCTACTCCGCAGCCACCGATGTTTTTGTTCTGGTCGGTTAAAATATACAATAACTATTAATATAATATACATAGCCGAAGTGAGTACAGCGCCGCCATACGTGTACAGTACATAATATAATATATATGTATGTATATATATAATAATAATATTATGTATTTAGATCGTTGTCGACGAGCGAGACGTATGTATTTATATATAATATCATATTATATGCGTGTTTTAATAATACGAGTATATTATAATAATCTTTTCGGGCGTAACGCACGTGGATTTTTTTTTCGTTATAGTTGTTAACGCCACCCGGTCGTATTATTTTTTCTACGAAAACGAGTTATTCACGATTTTATAATCGGTAGCTGCCGATATGGTAATTACGCGTTAATATATAATGTGTTATGGACTTTTGCAAAATTACAGGTCATGATAAAGCAGACACAAACCAGATATAACTATGAGAGGTTATTTACTATTTCTTGCTACGAATTAACAACAATTATCACTATATAAATAAATATATGTAAATTCATATTTAAAGTCGTACCTATTACAAAACACATTAATATGATGTACGCTAGTCTTTATATTATAGACCAGCTGTATTTTTCAACCGTGGACATAACAGTACCACCCCAGTGTTCACGTACCACTTTAAAAAAAAAAAAACTTGGTAAGACATACTGTTAAAAATAATTGAAAGATTTATTAAGTTATTAAAAACTAAATAATTGTGAAAACGTAATATTAATATTAATTCCAACCTTTTCCTTTCCATCAACCATACGCCTATGAGCTTTTTGCATATCATTAGTTAAGAACACTGTAATAGACGTATGAATAAACAATGTTTAATAAACATAAAAAAATAATTTTACATATCTTACAAAAATCAATTTTGGCTAAATACGGCACGAGTAACATAATATATTTTCGTAATGAATCACAGTAATGCTAATTATTTTGATACATTGATACAGCTTGAACTAATATAATTGTATTCATTAATATTTTTTTTTATTCAAAATCAATTACCATTTTAATAACCGGTTATATATCGTATGAAAATAGCAATTTAATTTTTCATTCATAGAAAAAAAAAAAATAAATATTAATACAACATGCAAAAATGTATATTAATACATTTCAAGTACAAATGTGTATTTACTATACATATATTAAATATGACGATAAAATAATATCTAAGACGTCACACGCACATATAGATGCGAATAAAATATAATTTCGGTGGTTATTAGTTTATTACTTATAATTATTTTATCGAAGCATTATGTTCCGACGGTATACTCGTTTGTATATAGTGTACATATAAATACAATACTTGACGACGTGAAGATGCATTCCGTCCACTCATGCGTTTCATTATTTTTTTTTTTTACATTTTTCTCTAAAAATTATTTAAAAAAAAAAATACCTAACTGAGAATTTAAATAGCCGCCTTGCCATATAAAAAAAAATCTTTCACTGCCGTGTCCCCCTCACCTTTGTTATACACATACGTGACATCAACGATAGTGCATGAACGCGACCAGTGGACCGTGAGAAAGTCGGCTTGTGCCAATGCGACAATAATAATAGTAATAATGTATAATATTATATAAATGGTTTTTTTCCATCTAACTATTATTCATTTGTTGTTCGGAAATTCCGGACATCGTTTATCCTAGCCCCCGTCTTTACGCTCACCCTCATCAACCCCATATCACAATCCTAACACGATCGCTCATAAGCACATACTTCAAACTATGTAAATCAAGTAAGCGAAAATAATGCACTCATAACACTTTGTCCATTATTATCACACATACCTACGCGTGTTTTTTGGACTTGAAGTCTATATGACTATGTATACGCCAACACTGCAATGACCGCTGCGAAAGTGGTTATGTCAATCAGCGGAGGAATCGAGTTTAACCACTTTCGGTTTTTGGCAACTTTTATTTAATAGGTATGATGATATATAGTATAATTATTCACTAAACACATTAAACAATAAACACATCATTAATAACAAAAAAACGCGAGTTATTAATTTGCTCGATGGACGTGACTACTATTCACATAATATCTTCTCTAGGTATATTCGTCGTGTACGTCAATTAATTAAGAGTATGTTTATAATAATATCTATGGTATTATACATATATGCATAACTCGCTATGAATCAATATAAACATATATATATATATATAGCTAATCATATGTCAAAAACTGTGTAATTATTTAAGTAGGTATGTTATAATTCATATCTAACAATCTCATCATGTGACTTGTGAATATATCAATCGTGTACAAATTATATTACGTCTATTGCTTAAAATAATTTTCATTACGTCATAATCGAATTTATACGACAGCAAATGAGTTTTATTACGATATTTCAAACACGAAAAACTACATTCATATTTATAAATTTAAGATCCAGTAGAAAATTATAATAGTTTATCATTAAACGGTTAAAGAAGAATAAGAAGAACTGATGTTTGGCTGAAGTGATGCGTCGATGAATCAAATTAAAATAAAAAAAATACTTCATGTTTTCATTTTTATATTTCGTATTACAATAACAGAATAAACGTCGTTAAGCATATGATTCGTTAAACGTCATATCTACGTACAATTTTCAGGTATTCATTTATTGTTCAACTCCATGGTTCCGGAAAGTTGATAAGAAAATATATAATAATAATTTTATAACTCTCTGTTTTTAATTTAGTTGTATAGGGAAAAACTAAAAATTACTAACGCATAATGTTTAATCTAAAAAAGAACTAGAACTAATGAATATTTTCACTTCCAACTATAATTGAAGTATTTATCAAATATAAAAAATAAATACATATTATTTTTAAATAAAATGCGAGTTTTACTCGTTGGTATTCGTGCAATTGATTTAAATGTTTCAATGTGTTCGAAAAGTACCTCGCACGCACAGTATTGAACAGGAGAAAAAATATCGGCCAAAAGGTGTTTTTATGTTATATAACGGCAATATTGGTGTTATTTTAATGATGCGGGGAAGGAGAAGGAAATTATATCAAATTTAAATCGTACAAAAAAAAATTAATAATAATAATAAACAAAAAACCGTAACACTGCATCCGAGACAATGATTGCCAGAGACAAATACAAAATGTTAAATAAAATAACACATTACCATTTTACAGAAGACGTGCAGACGCCATCGTATTGTGACACATCGACACACAAACATATAGATACCAAAAAATTGGGGCAAGTGCTAAATCGCACGGTTTTGATTAATGGTATAGAGAGATAAAGTATATTATATTATGCGAAGAGAGATTAATAGTATACTCATATAATATATCTTTATATTAATCAGCCACCATGAATATTGCGTTCCGGTAACTTTTACCGTGGAGACACATTACAATATTAACAAAACATCAATCGTCTTTTTAATAAGTCACATTTTTACGATTTTGACATAAAAAACTTGAACAAGGGAAATCGTATTTCGTATCGTGTATTCTATAAAATAACAATTTTAGTGATAACCATTTTATAATATGCGCAATACGCATGTTTACTATGATACGGGTATAAATTATCTTAATATACTACGGGTAAAATAATTTACACCAAGACAAGTACGTTATTTTATTATTATTAGTACTATAATCATCATTATTACGAGTATAATATGTTTATAGAGAACCTATTTGGAAAAATTGAAGGTGTACTTGTTACCTATACATATATTGGTTGAATTATTAATTATTATTTATTGATTTCTTGCAAAACCCAAACCACTTATCCATACTTTACGAATTATGATATAAAATACGTTATTATACACCTACTTATACTATAACTCAAATACGTTTAAGTATATGATTATTGATATAATGAGTTAAAATTATTATGATTATGATAATAAATTTGTACTGTGCATGGCACGTCGTCTCTGACATCGATCATACCTGTCTGCTGGCTTAGCTAACAATCATATATCATACAAACACATAGCCCTGTCCCCACCATCAACCAATATTTAGAAATGTACATGTAAGGTGTAACTGTTAAACCTTTAATTTAATACTTATATGGAAATTATTTTATAAAAAGTTGGTTATCGAAAAAAAAATTATAAATGTGGCTATATAACTTCTAGAAATAATTTTCAAAAATATTAATAAAAAAAAACAAATAAATATTATCGGTGACAAACACGTCATGTACTATGCGATACATAAATACTCTCTGGTACGCTTTCCAACATTTATATTGCTTTCATATTTTCTGTGCGGTGTAATTTACCCGAATTTTGGTTATTTGTGAAAACCTCATGATAATAATATGATACGCATGGACATACGAAAACCACGGTCCGTCCGCGATATTATAGGAATTATCGATATTTTCCGCTGTATAGTAATATCGCATTGTGACTCAACTTACATAATAATAATATATTGTATGATTATAACGTATAACAATTTATCCCCCGTATACTTTCATATATACAACTATACAACGAACGTAAAACGTGATAAGTTCTAAACGGTCGTATGCAATTGCTCGTTTGTGGACAGTTGGAAGAGGGTCTTGTATATTTTATTTTCGTACTACACCACGACTTTTGACCATATGCTCTAAACGGACACCACGTTATATTGATTTAAAAATATCGTGTGCAGACCGAATTAATTTTCTACATTTTGTGCTCGCTAATCTTCGTGTTGTGTACCTGCACTACCTAATACTTATACTAATCGTTTTCTGATTGGAAAAACATAATAATACATAATACCTTTTTAAGCGTTACGTTTAGCATCCGTTACTGTGTGTGTCAACAAGTGCACTGTGCAGGTAATATGATGTTGTTTTCGTAAGCATGACAGCAGTCTCGGGCCATCTGTTCGGCCCGTTCGAGGACGACCTCCTACTAACGTGCATTCCGACGAGGGCCAACCGCCGATATTATATTAATATGTGACTACCCACGTACGTCGACATTTCCTTAAACGGATAGACGAACGACGGGTTATAAGTATCATTTATATGTAAAATAATAATAAAGAAAATAAATTTAAATTTAAAGAAAAACTTATGCAATATCGTGTTTAAGATTTACTTATTATTACGAAATACTGCTGATGAAAAAAGCACTAGACTTCGCGATGCAGTTATTATAATGTTTATTAGAACAATAAGAAGTGAATGTGATAGGTACATCATATAGACATATAGTTCATTATAGAATGAAAGAAAAAAATACTTATTTCCCAGAATTAAAATCTTCCCACTGGAGGAAGTTCGCGATTACTTAATATAATATGATTATAAAAGTGTGAGTAGCTAGTACATGTTTACTTATCGGATTTTACGATGACGTACGTCTGTACAATGCGCATGATGTTTACTAAATATTATTGTTACGTGATAAGTAAAACAGTGAAAAACAAAACATTTAACGACGTGTCAAAACCATCGAGAGTTCCACTCGAAGACTTGTATAATGGGTTAAACTGCAGCAATAATTTGATTCTGGGAATTTGTAGTAATAATATTATTACATAAAACGACGGGTGGTGTTATGATGAGTGTAGTCGGCTAGGAGAAGGATCGTCGCAAAACTCTTTTATAATCCATCCGGGTCGTGTACCCGACGATAATAATCCGTAAAAATTAGTTATGCATTACACAGGTTTGTCTCAATGTATCAGCGCGAATACAATTTTTTGTTCAGTGTAAGCTATTTATTCATTAGCACTACTTTTCATAACACGCGTTTACTAATGGAAATTCAATAATAATCAACCACTCCAAAATTTTGAATTGCAATTCGTAATAGAAAAAAAAACTTTAATTTATGTAGTTTTTTTACTGAAACGCGATGTGCGAGTACTTACATTGGTAGATCTATATATAATACACGAATACCTTCTAATTATATCATCGTATAACATGACGCTCATGTGGCTGATATTATTTTTATTGGAAACGGTTCGTTTAGCAGAGATTACAGGCAAATTTGTAATAACCATTCAAGGACGAATATAATTTAAAAAAAAAAAATAATAAAACCCATTCATACGCGTCGTGAAAAAAATCGTAAAAACCCACACACACACACACACACACACACACACACACACACACACACACACACACACACATACACATACACACACACATGCTATGCATAATATACGCGCCCGTGTACTCGTATAGTCCGTATTATCTTCATCCTTTTGTTTCACTTTCACTTTTTATTTTTTTTCCTACGACCAACGCTGCCGCCGCCTCTATTGCTAATTGCTGCGACCTACTTATGCAACTCGCGCGCTGCCGCCGTTCTTCCTCAATTTTAATATTATGATATACCCGCGAGAACGAATAATATTTACGTATTAAACATATTATACATTCGGATAGGGTCTATATTATGTGTACATATACCTTGATATATATACCTATATACCCGTAACTGTAGGTATTACGTTCTATGCGAGTTTCAGTGATATGATCCAAACGTTATAACATTATAATAATATCGTTGTTGTACAAACGGGACGATGCAGATATTAAATGGCTATTGTTCGATTCCACGGTATAATTTCAAAACCACATCGTTTTACCATTATTATAATATTACAAATATTTTTTTTGTTTTACATTTTAATATTATTATATGCTACGCATGATGAAAACAGCATTGGCGACGGACCATTATTGTTACATATACAAGTATATTATAATCGCGGTAAACGAATTATAAATATTACATACAACGAAACGAGTGAGTATTTATAGCACACGTTGTTGTTAAAAGACCTTAGAATAATTGAAAAATATGTACGTCAAACCAATTTTTCAGAATTATTTTACTCGGCAACATTTAATGACTGTTGTAACATAAGCCAATTTAAAACACCTATATTATATTATTATAATTTATAAGACGATATGACGTATCGACGCCGCCAGTGGTATAAACATTGAAAAATTTCGGTTTAATTTTAAAAAAAAATGGTTTATTAAAACTCAATATGTATATAATATAATATGATAATATTCATAAAGCAATACTATAGTATTATTATAATGCGCTGTTAATTCGTTTTAAAAAATATTTTTTGATTGATTTGAAACCAATATCTAATAACGATATACCTATGATATGGCTATATTTTTTTTTCCATCTTGGAATTTATCTAAAAAATTACAACTAAACCGAGTATATATACCAAAAATATATAGTATTCAGTGTATGCTAAACGCCAATACGTTAACACTATATTATTACAAATGCACAGTTATACCTATAGGTACATATTATTATCATTATTACCCATCTAGCTTATACTATATGTTATTATATCGTGTAGTAATTATGTATTATTATTGTTTTATAAAATGTCAGTATTTCTAATATTTTTGCTATGCTACATTTCAATACAATTTTATAGTATAATAGTAAGAAGATACAAAAATCCATGTAGGTGTAGCATATAACAATCGCAAAATGTTCACCTCAGTTACAGACATTAATATAATATCCTTTATCGAGCAAACCTACAAAAATAATATTTCATTATGACAACAACGTGGGTACTAATTATTAATATAATATAATGTGACGTGTTAAATGAATGTGATATTAATTATAACTAACTTCCACGTAGATCCAAATTTATGGTTCTAATGTTTTCTTCTATAGTCCTTCTATACGTTACTACGTAACATCATTATCAACAAATATTGAACATTTAATTTCGAGCAATATTTTCTATTTTTATTTTTTTTTTTTTTTTAAAGTCGTGCTTAAAGAACCCATGTTTTTCATAAATGACAATCTCTATCCGTCATTTTGAATACTGACAATCGTATACATTATTATCTGAAACATTATATAAATAGAAATAGTGTTTCTCCGCATAATAAGTTATACATGTAACGGACATGTTTGTAACTATTGTAGAAAAAAACAAATGGAGAAATCGGCAACAAATTGTTTCACTGAAAACGATTTTAAATGTCGATAAGCCTTTACGTGTAAAGAAAAGCACACTCTGTGAGCGTGCCAATTTTTTTTTCTTTTATCAACTGTTTTCTTTATATGCAATTTATTATTTATTGTTTGTGTCTATAGTATGAAATATAAATAATAACTAAAACGTCATATTTCCACGACGGAATTCGATATCAATTGTTCAAGTTAAAATATAATAGGGTTTAAACAATAAAATGGTAAACGCTTCTACAATCACGCGTGAAAAAACACTACAAACGCGAGTCAATCAGATATAGTGTTCGAGTAATAAGACACTGAAATATATGTAAAAACTAATTTATTATAAATTTTAATTCAAAATATTTATCACATTCTGCAATAATGTTATAAACTATCGTTGGACAATAATGTTTTTGTTATTTATAAGATAACAAACTTCTGGGTAAACATCGCAGCATTAAATTAACAAATCATCACAACATAATATTACATATAAACGTGCAGCATAGGCATGATCAATGGGAAAAATCTAGTCATCTAGCGAACTTATGTGGATACAATTTTTTTTAGATAAATACAAGTCTATATTTTATATTTACTATTTTTTTTTTTTATTTTTAGAAGCAGATTGATTCAAAAGTTCTTAGTTTATGGATGATATGTAACTACATATTATATAGGCTAATAATCTAAGATGGAACACGAAATCCGTACTATTTAAACAAATTCATTTAAATCTTTATTTATCTTTATGTGTCCTAAATACCTAAAATATCTTCATGCTGACAAAAAAAACATAATTCTTTTAATAGTATTAATCAATTGTTTTTAAGACGATATCATTTGACAATTAAGCTGTGCGTATTATTGCTCTTATTAGTAATAATAATATATTTATTCATCATTATTATATTATTCTCAAGTAGTGTATATACTTTACGCTCTACCAAATAAGATAGAAATCTGATTTATTATTCAATGCACGTATACGCTAATCATATTATAATATTGTAATATTATTTGCAAGTGAATTCCAAGTGGTACTAGAAATATAAATGTAAGGCGTACACTTTTGCGATGTTATGTACATATGCGATTAATTTTCATCAAGTGGCGACCGTCCATTGTTTTTAGTAAATTAGAAACCCGTTTCGCCCGTATACACCTTCCTTATTCTGCAGGTATATAATATCTGTGTAACGTATGTTTTCGATCCTCGCCGCGTATAATACATATTATAACAATAATCGCCAGAGCAGCGGCGACCCACGTGCGAATAAATGAAATTATAGAGAAAAAATATCAAACCCGACGAAAACCGTCATAATAATATTATTGCCGCACGTGGGGGGACACCGGTCTGCAAATGGCATCGGCGGGTACCTATCGTACGTGGGCAATAGTATAAGTACACGGAATTATAATAACGTTTATGCTAAACACCGTCTCGGAGACACTCAAGATAATATATTATTATTATTATTGTGAAAAAGGAGTAGTGTGGTGTTTCGATATATAAATGTACATTATTATTATATTATACGAATATAACAGCGTGTAACAGGAGCGTAGGCCGAAAAATCCTTGCCGATCTCCGATGACGGCCCACGCCCGTAAAATCGCGTTACCGGCGAGGTCATCAAACCCCAGAGACGTCGGTGGAGGTACACGGCCCGACTTTGGTTCTTTATAAATTTGCACGAAAATAAAACTATGCATAAAAATATTTGTCTTATTTTGCTGAATAATTATCGTGTAGATCTCGGAGAGATTTGCACGAAAATTTTCTGTAATAGATACCGACATACAACACCCAGAGCAAGGCGAACGCAAAGCGGCAAACTAATCCATGTGCAAATCGGCAACCACATCGCAGTCTACGTAATCATTCGTTCGCTCTGCTTTGTGTTTGTCACCGGCCGGCCGTGCGATAAATGCGCACGAAATGTTTTTATTATTATTATTCTTGTTGCATATTATCATATGATTATTATAATTCGGATGCAGTTCAGTCTTCGTCTCCTTTACCTCGCCCGAATCAACGGCAATAAACCGTTCAATAACATTACGGACGCCCGCGCGTTTACGACCCGGTCGAATTAAAAATGTTTTTACGATTTCCTTATAGGTTTTTATTTTTATGTTTATGTGAAAAAACTCATATTAAACATAATAAACATATCCAATTTTCGACGTAAAAGGAATTCTTTCTAATCGTATTTAGATTCATTTTACATTGACTTAAGAAGCAATATACTACATTATATATTCTCTATTCTGCATTAGGTAGATGTATGAACTATAAAATTATGAATTTGTCCAAAAATTAGAAATCATAATATAAATAATAAGTATATATATATGAGTGTGTGTGTGTGTGTTTATAATATATTTATAAATTAAATATTACACGGTAAGAAAATATATTGACCATCGAACACTATTTTTGAATACGAACAATATCTTTAAACTAAATACAAATAAACACTTTTAACACGATTTTCACATCGGTTTGAATTCTGCGATGTAAAATCAGAATTCTTTAACAAGTAGTTGAGTAACAATGGCTATTAGAACGAACCTATTATGTATGACTATTGCCTACCTACGATGTTTACTAGAAGTAATGAGACGATGTGAAATAGGTACATTCCAACGGGTTATTATATGTACTGGACTATAAGCAAACGTTAGACGACTATATGCGTCATTAAAATTATATGTACATATATATAACGAGCGATTTAAAAGTTAAAACGAAATAGTTCACAGGAAATTGATGACCGAAGATTACTTCAGTAAATATACATTTTTTTTAACGACCAGTAATTTCATCTGCAAATCAGCAACTTCATTATTCTTCCACGTTATTAAACGCCGCCGAACACCGACGACCGACCTATCTATACATAATAGTAAGTCGTGTTAATCCACAACTATATAGGTGTATGAACTAATAAAGATTCGATGTATAGTGTATACAATCACCTCTGTTTGATAATCATTGACCTTCCTTTGTATTATTAATTAAAATGGATTGTATACAATGATCACTGTAATTCTGAAACTATATAGAACATATTCATTTTAAAAATGCACAAATTTGTCCTTGGTGAACGTTTTGTGAAACTCGTACACGCTGTAAGAATACGTGTGTAAAAATAGTTTTACGTATATAAAATATATTATTAAAGGCTGACATCTTGTTTAAAAAAAAAAACTAAATACCTAATATAAAATTATTTAAATAGCGAATTTAAATAATTGAAATAATATGGGATCGACAAAAAAATTATTTTTTCCATAAATTAGAAATATATAAATAAAATTTCAAATTTTATTGAATAGTTCTTAACATATTTAACATTGTAAATTATCAGTCTATGCAAATTATGTCCAAAAACTCTAATTTCAGGAAATTCATATCAATTCAAAGATCTTTTTGGCTGAAAAAATACAAATCATAATGCTACAGGTATACCTATCGTATAATTATACGACAGATTAAAAACGTTACTGTGTCGAAAATATATAACTAACTATAAAAAATAAAACGATACGTATATAATATGACGTATTAAAATATATTATATAGACGCGTTTGTTCGTGATTGACGGAAAGATAAAATTTTTATGAAACTTTATTCTACAAGTAAATACACAAAAAACAGTGTTGGGGTCAGAGCACAAGCGTGTTAAGAAAACTCGGAGACCATATGACGGCCACCGGCATTATCTTCTTTGGTGTAATAATTTTTTTATGTATCGTTTCGTAAACTGTTGATTTGCTATTGCAGATATTAGTTATAACGATTTAATATTATATTAATTTAACAATATTAATTAATAACATGTAAAAAGCTAGGGGTGGCAGTGGTGCATTTACAAGATTGCGTAGACCACGGTATCAGTAACCTCCCATCAGCTTTATTTATTTGTATGTTTAATGCTATATATAACAAATAGTTGAAATACTAACCGAACCGCAGTTACTTATGGTTAATTTATGTATTTTTTAACTAAATTAATAAGATTTTTACATTCAAATAAAAAATAATAGTACTGCAACCTATAAGGACCAACACAAAGAGTATAAATGCTTATTACGACCTCGGCTGCCACCATACAAATATACTCCTATCAGATGACACTGACAACTTTTATTACGACGACAAGTAATACATTGCACACAAACTCATTATTTCACATGTTATTCAATCCTTACATTGATCGTTACAACACATTTTTCTTACTAATTCTTAAATTTTTAATATAATATTGTTATTATTATTGCCTTATTGGTATATGCAAACTAAAGTTATTAAACTTATAATAACACGTCAACTATGTAGCATTTTACTCAATATTTATTTTTTTGATTATTAATTAAATATAGTAAGTCAACTGCAGATTTATCTTTAGGTACAGAACAAGGATACGTTTTGTTTATATCGCCACTAATTAACGAACTACATTTCCGTAAAACACATATACACACATAATAATAATATATAATGACTATAATACATTTTAATATTATGTGGTGACGTACTTGTATATTAAATCTGTTGTCATGTCGGGCGTAAACTGTTATTTCGTTCCTCTTACATATTTTTATCTGTCCTAACTGCATAACGTATACTCGGCGTACCTATTATATTTCATTCTATATGTGTGTATAACGTACGATTTTTCTCTCAGATTCCATCGCATCAGACGGTGCATAACTTACGAGGAGAACGACGACAATACTGTACCCACGACGTACGACGCAATAATACAAATAATAATAATAATAATACAACGTCTCTCGGACAACATCGTATATTTACGCGTGTGTGTATATAACAACAACCTTGCAGGTGCTTCGGTCGGGGGTGCGTGCAACATGCAGCCGAATGCAAGACGCATACAAATTGGACGTGTCTGGTGTCTGTTTGTTTATAATATGTATCGTTTTTATTTTTCCCCGATTTCAATCGATATAAATCCGGAGACAATTCAACGCGATCGATGACGGCGCTGCGATAATTTATTAGCACGTTTTGTACTCGTAGACGTAACGACTAATGTGACGAAAGAATAAATATAAAAAAGAAGCATACACAATATCGTATATAGTAATAACATGCCGATATTATATTACACTCTATTAATTTGTGTTGGTTTGTTCGGTGTTCGCGCGTACTCGTTGCCGACGTCGTGATCGCAAGCGCGACCGACGCGACGTCGTCAGATAAATGGACGGAAAAAACATTTTCGGATATCCGTAAATTTCCCTCGCGGACGCAACAAAGAAAGCAGTGAAAACATTAATCGTCGATATTGTGTAGGCATCATATAATGTATGTCTGACGTCTGTACATAATATATACGCGTATGATACACTAGCCGTATAGTTGAATAAAGCGCGAGGTACTGATCCGTGATGCGTGTACGTGTTTATATAAAACCATTGCTGCCGTGTTTCACGACAATAAAAACACTCGTCTGTACGAATTACATACATAATATGTTTCCTTTACCTTCTGGCGGAAAATAAATCCCATTGCAAATAAACTCGCGGATTTCCTTTTATGTAATTGTGTTTTTCCTTCACACGCACAGTTACGCAACATATATATACACCCAACTATGTACATAAGTGCAGCTCCGCTAACTGTCTATTATAAATGATAATCTATAACGACAAAGCCAAAGCCATTTTACCGAAATCCAATACCTACTGTAAAATTTGAGGTAAAATCCGTACACGCTCTTCAATTCATGTGTGCTAACGAGAACATATTACTATAAAATATATTCTGACCGACTTCAAATTATATTATTACCCGAAAACCGAGCATACCTTTATACAGCAATCTCATAACATATACTATACTATAATCACCTTAATTTAATATACTAACTGCTTAAAGTCATATAATAATGCGTTTATTTTTTATATGGTCCCAACGTATTCCATTGTGTGTATTTTTTCGCGTTTATTTACTATAGTTACGTTATTCGTATGCCCGCGCGAATTCGTGTATCTCGAGGTTTTTTAAACAGTCGACCGATTATAAATATGACAACTAGCTGCGACGCTATGTGCAAGTGTATAAGTAATATATTTGTCCTTACAAGGAACTGCTCCCAATCGACGGCACACATTCGGTAAAAGTGAACGTTTCAAAAATGTTGTTGACCCTCTGAAAATCGTAATAATGACATTTATTCGAGATGATTGTACTCTACTCGTTCAAAATCACCAATGGCCATAATATCTTCTAGTTATTAAAATATTTTATGCTAAGAATAATAATCTTGAAAAATAGTTTTAGTAAAATATAAAATAAATGAAATATTAGATCTAGTATTTATTAAGCTTAAAATTTGAATCATTTTTACAAATTATTAATATTAATTATTATAATTTTTAAAACATGAAACTTAAAACCCATTATTGTGGATCCTTGATAGGTTAACAAAATTAAATACGTTATAAACTGCTAGTTTGAATTTTAATTTTGAAACGTCAATATTTTCAGAAACTTTATCGTTTAAATAATTTACACTGATACAAAACGGAACATTTTAATTTGAAAAGCCGAAAGTTTGTACCTCCACATGATACTCATTAAGTAGTAGAACAAATTTCAAGAACTTAAAAATATTTTAAAATTTCAAAAACCATATTTTAAATAACTGTACTGTTAAAGAAAAAATAAACTATGCCTATATATACTATATAGCCAATCGGGCAAACTCCATAAACATAATATATATTGTTTTGTTGTGCCAATAACTGAAAAGTGACGTTCTGGCAACGATGGAACTTTTTTTCATCTAACGGACACCATATTAATAATATATAATAATATTATATTATATTAATGTTTTTACGGTTTTCCGATTTACAGAATATGAGTATTCTAAATCCAAATTATTATTATTTTATCAGTTTGATATCGACGGCATTCCAACTCGTCAAAAACTACGGGACGCTTATTATAATATACAAATCAAAAACGTGCATTTCAAAAAGTATAGGCACCATATCATATTATTGTATAATATTTGTCTATTATTTGCGAGAACTACAATATAATAATGGCTCGTGATGTGATATAAAATAGGATCTGTGTATAATAATCTCATTATTCGAGTCTGACTACGACAACGACATCGAATACACCTGCAGGCCGACTAATATGTATGATAATTGATAATATTACATTAAAATAATAATGATCACTGGCACACGTGGTGAGGAATAACGCGTGCGAGCGCCCGATGGAGTCCGCGAATCCAATCAAATGTTGTTGTACGGCAACGACGACGACGACGAAGTCTAATAAGAATCCCGAAACAAAAACCATACACTCGTTCGTCCTGGAGCTGTTCAGCGTACTTATAAAAAGACATAAAAGAATTTTTCTTTCTAATCACGTGTGTCGGGGGCAGGTCATGCACGCTGCGTATTGGGTCGACGGCTTGGGTCGTATTCGTCGTATACAACGATGTACAACGATGAGTGAGTACAGCATATTATTATAATAATATTATACACGCGCTCGAGCACAATGAGCCGTGTCACTTATAATGTATCTACTAGTCGCCGCAAGCGTATAATCACCCCTATGGTCGGTCAGAAGAGGAGTGGAGAGTTAGCGGAGAAACGCAATAATAATATTCTCATTTCGGTCCTGTGCCGAAACAATAGATTGTCGATTAATGATATCGATAATATTAATAATAATAATCAACCTTCCCAGCCCTTACCACGACTTATATGGTGTTCGTACACATAATATTGTATAGATACTTGTATAATATTATAAAACCGTTTATCACTCCGTTAAATATAGAAAGACTTCTTCCACTTGGATTTTTGCATTGTGGCTGAAATTTTTGTATATATATATACGCCCCTGAATGTTTTTATTGCGTTCAACGAATCACACAACATATTTAATATGAAAACATATACGTATAATATAATGCACCTATAGGCATGTACGATTGTAATCGTATCAGTTTTTTTTATTTTTCCACCCGAATAGACAATTTTTTTTCCAATTCGATCTCCTTTTCTTGTTGCACGCCACGCGTTTTAAAACACAACTACTATACACACACATTATACAAACAATAATAATTTATATATACATTATATCGCTACTGATGACTATACCGCCGACACTTCCTATAATATAATATATTATATTGTTATTATTATTATTTTATAAAAACGTGTCTATGTAGTGTTTTCCCGGCCGCGGCAGAACAATAGCTAACGATGAAGACGAAGACGACGACGACGACGACGACGACGACGATGATGATGATGATGACGAGGTAGGTTATATCCTTGGCGTTTTGTGTATACACATCACACTGCTGTGGACTTCCTACAAATTTCGCACGGATTACTGCACCGGAGGTAGAAAAAAGCCCAATAAAAAATCAATCTGTTCGTCAAAGCTGAACAGAATCCAAAATTATATATATATATACAGGTACAGTATATACACAATCAGCCAGCGCCGCTGCATAAAAGGGTTGACCATGAGACCTGTGGCTATTTACGCTGCACGCGACGACCTGGAATAACTATATAGGTATTATATATTTACAGTATAATATTATGTAGCATTATATTGTTGAGTCCGATTTAACCGACCTTGACTTGTGATTTAATTTTTACCTCGTTATTAAAAAGTCTTCTGTACATTTTTTTTTCCAATGTCACAAAACTTGTGAGTATTATTTGTAATGGGCTACAACAATAACAATATCAATAATATCGATTATCATTTATCTCTATGTTTAGATCATTTTCGACGATTATATTATAATAGGTGCGCGTATATAATATTATCATTATAATACCATCATATAATAATACGATACATCGTATTAAACCCTAGTTCGAAGTTTGCTGAACCGCTTGCAAAACGGAAGCGAAGCCAAAACAGTTGTCGCATAATAATATGATATACTCCTCATCATCATTTAATATCATTTATACTTAAATTACATAGCTACTTGTGTCTACGTCAAATCTCAAGAAAATATTAACTATACAGTTATACCAATTCAATTATGTACAAAGAGTAAAAATTCTGTAAGGTGGCAAAAAAAAAAATTAATATATTTTTTTTAGCAAATCCTAACGTATATTGTACAGCGGGTAGTAAAAAATCATCAATCCATTGGTCCACAGTATTTTCAAAATTGTGTAGTTGATTTTTTTTTGTGATTTCAAAAGGCATTCTTGTGTAGCAGCAATAGGTTATAATATAATAAGGTATAACTCTATTATATTACGCGTAGTCCCGTTTTATGCCGAAAGACGACAACAGTAAAATATAATTAATTGAATGCCGCCGGTTTTCAAGTCGAGAAATGTGTCGTTTTAAAGTCATCGCCGACAATAGGTATATACGAATAGAGTATGCTTATTACATCATAATATTATATAAGACAAGTGAGCGCGTTAATACAAGACACGCGCGCAGATTATACGATGTGATAACGCTAATTTATTATAATAACCCGACCGCGCCTGTGTGTCGCTCTATACCGTTAACACAGCTGCAGTTATTATCGTCTGTATATTATATTCGATGTATTTGATATATGTTGCCGGAAGACGAAGGAGTCGGTCGTTGTGTTAAATACAATGTGATTTACGTTTTTTAATAATAATTGACAACACGCTCGCAGCCGTCGATCTCCGTCAGACCCGCAAGTCATTTCACGAACACGGCCCGACCCGACCGTTACACCGGCAGCCATGTGCAATAATTACATATTTTTATGCTCCGCGTGATGACAACCGACTGATTAACTCGGGCGCCGCCGTACCCCATGATATCCTCCGAGTGGATGAGATCCATTTTTGTATCAATTGCCGTGACCATATATAGGTACACGACCCCCGTGGTCATCTCCTGGCGTGCCATCCACGACAATACACCGATCGACTTACATATAATATGCACATATGCGTATACAGGGTGTATCTGGTGTATGTGACAGTGTAGGTTAAGTTTAAAAAATGTGTAGTCTTCCATAATATACCATATGAATAATATACGTAGGTATTTAGAAAAGCAGGTCGTAGCGAGGATTTTGAGTTCGACAATGCCGACTACTGGCTAGTCTATATACTAATCGATGACGAAGTGATGATTTGCTATCGATGATACTGATTGATAGTAAAAATAATATAAATAATACGTAATCGCAGTCTTTTACTTGGTCCCACACATATATAATATTATCATCATGCAGTATTAATAATAGTATATTACATAATATATAATATTATATATATAACTTATATGAGCTATACCCATATAAAACAGCAGGTGCACAAGTAGACTTTGTGATAGATGCATTTGCAACGTATTTTGACGAGTATATTATTATATTTAAAACCATTTTTTATCGTTTATTACAGGTGTATCATTCGTGTGTGTATATCGATGATCAATTTAACGAATATAATATCGTCTATATATGAAGTGCGATTTTGATTCGTTTGTATAGACACACCTATAGGTGCACTACACATAACATGACATAGTAATATTCGAGTCATTCCATTTACCAGGAACTCGTGAGTAAGCGATTCCATTATAGAACTACCAATAAGGCAATAAATATACATCGCAAAACTTTTAAATGTGCTCACACTGCTCACTTTATTATTTCATAAAGTATTGGCTTTTCAAGTTTAAAATAACATTTTATGTCATTAATTGCTTAATTGTTTTTTGAGAAAAATACTGCAAATTAAGTACGTATCATGTTTCTATATATATTCTACAATTAATGTTTTTTGTATAATATTTAATATTAAATATAGACAAACGAATATGTGTTTCATTAATAACCTTTAACTGTTAAATTGTCTTAAAATATCTGAGCTCTATCTATGAAACGATAAAGCTAATTCAAAATACCTCTGGACATCCGATTAAACATCCCAAGCATCGTAGCTAGTGCAGAGTTTGACTTAATATGTAAGACTTAAATGTATATATAACTTACGCACTATATTAAGAGTCTATACCTGTAAAATATTACAGTATTTTTATCATTATAATATATTCAAATTTACTAACTATTCAAAAGATGAACTAAACGACATACTACAGAGACTTGATCACTCCTCATCATTTAGTTTCTCATCGTATCTTTAAATGTTTGACAATAATAAAAATCTATTAGCACGAAATAATTTAAAATAGAAATTAAAAATCTAGACAATTAAAATACCCAGACTTTCTATAATATACTTATACATGTATAATAATTAAGTAAATCATATAATTTTGAATGTAATAGGTACAGCATCTATAAAATGTTTAATAACGCTTCGTCGTCTAATGTCTACATTTCAAACGTTTGGCGTTGATGACAACTCGAGTCTTGCACAGAATAACTTTAATGAGATCAGCTATGACGTAGGAACGTTCGTACCGAATACATTGGAAATGTCGAAATACAACAACGCATAAGCTTACGAATTGAGATTATTATTTAAGCGGGCCACTGCGGTAATTGGGATGCGAGCGCGCGACTCATATATACAGTATAATGCGTATGAATGATTGGATTTAATGGGAGAGTGATGTGTTTTGTTTGAATTTATTGTTATTGTTTTTATTGCACATAAACGTGTGCACTATTTTTAAAAAAAAAAAAACCACAAACATAAAGAAATTGAGTAACATACAGGTTTTCGGTCGTGTGTCAGCCAAACGGTCGTACTATACGCGTGATCGAAAATATATATAAAACAAAAACCCACATATAAATATATACTTATAGGTATAGTGGTTGTCCTTTGTAATACGCTGCGGCGAACGTACCTATAATACGCAGCCAGAGGAGACTAGTTCGGTATGACCAAACATGGTTGGGACTGGTTGATTTAGCGCATTATCTAACCAGATATTTTATCTCAGTTTACACACGCCCCGATGTTCCCGCTCGGCCACCGCGCGCCGTGCACCAAGGAAGAGATACGTATAATATGTTATTACGACGTGCTCCTTATTTTTTATTTTTTATCTCTTCGATCCCCCCCTCGAGGCCGCCGCCATCGCCACCACTGTCACCCCGATCGCGTACCTTATATAAAAATAGTATGACCGAGTGCAATCGCTGTCGCCGTCGTCGTCGCATACCGTGATACAATATAGTACAGCGCAAATATTATGTGTGTGTGTGTATTGCGTATTGCGTATAATAATATAATATACGCTACACGGTGTCCTCTATATGCGCATATATAACTATATGATACGCAGGTACTTCGGTGACTTTGTATACAATAATATATTATATTATTTACACTCGACGAGCGTATTATATGCGACCACGACGATGATATAATAATAATAATAATAATATTAATACTGCGGCGGCTTAGATCCCCCCCTACGATCCGCTCCTATACCGAGGTAAAGATCAAAGTTCAACCAACTCGCGGTTCATCGGCCCTGCAATACGTATATATAAGATTATAGTATAGACGTAAGTACTTTGTGAGTATATATACGTGCGGCGGCAACTTCAGGACTTCAGGACTGTGTGTATATCATGCTGGTTGTCGTCTCCTCTGGTTCATTACCGACACTATAATATACCGTGGTCTTTCGTCGTATTGTCGTTGTTGCGACGTATAATAACGATAATATACAGGGTAACGTGGAATTTTCGTACGTCGGATGATCGAGCCGTCGCGATTGAGAAAAATCTGGTTCGGTGGATCACACCGTATAATGATCAATAACAGTATCGCTTCCAGACCGGAGCTCTTAAAAATCGTGAGATCGTGACGTTCGGTTTTGTTTTTTGTTGTTTTTTTTATTTAGACGAAAAAAAGTAATAAACGAATTACGTCCGTCTAGCCGTCGAATTAATCAAAATATATTTTTGTCCGACAGCGCAGGTGCACCTCCTGTATACGTATATAACATTAATCGTCCTGTCGATCGGAAAATGATCGAGAACGAGTTTCCCGGGCGTAGGTACACGTAATATTATTATCATTATTATCCGTCGACCCGACATGGCGGCCGTTTTATCGTGGATTTAGTACGCGGCTGCCGTAGAACTATATAATACGACGAAGTCCGATACGGTAATAAAGACAATAATAAAAATAATTATTATTATATTTTATTAGTATTATTACCATCGTTGTCGTATACCTACTCTTTAAAGGATACACCGGTAACATAATACCGAGAACACGTGATGAATATATATATATATATACAAACATATGAATAGGTAAATGAATATTATGCATGTGTAGCGACCACCTCAGCGCCAGACAGGCGTGATATCGAGTATCGATGTATAATATAATAATATAATAACGTCTGAAAAATAATAATATGTCGAGGTATAGATGATATCTTGCTCAATGCTCGGTATATACAACCGTTCATGATCATATATGAGAAAAAAAAATTAATCAGTTTATTCGAAGTACTCTATATTATTATAAGTGAGAGTGTACGATCTCGTGTATAAATGCGTAGATAATTGTACTCGTATATACGGTGCGTTTAACAAGTTAGTATTGGGACTTAGAGGCTCAACATTTTTACTGAACTATTCGATATTTTCAGACAATTTTTCAAATGTATCCATATCGATGTATATTATAATTTTAAGGTGCACGTACCTCACGCATCAACATTTAAACAAGCCGAAAACATTTACTAGTGTATTGTTGTACGTATGTAGATACCTATTCAATACAATGGTGGCACCGTAATCGATCATCGAACCGAATAAACAGATGTTCTGTAAATATCGTTAAAAGGGTGCAGGATAATCAAACGTAACGTAGTCGATATAATAAGTCCCGAAAACGCGTGCAAAATCATATAATAATATTATGGCTTTCAACTTTTTTTGAACTGAAGTTTTTAGACGAGACAAATGTGATTTTTTATAGAACGACATTTTTGCTATGAATATTTTGAAGCCCAAATCCCGAGCTCTGTGTCCTATATGGGAACAAAAAAGCAATATTCGTATATGTATATTAATATACCGATACGATTACACGCCGTTATAAAGGTCTCGCCAACCCCGTACTGATAGAACCCAAATCAACCCCAACCTTATTTTTCCAGAATATAGAATTCAGGACGTCACGGATCACGACGAACAACGGTGGACTATAAAAACAAATTGTTACCTAGCTACCACGTTTGATTGACGTCAGCGGTCGATGACGTATCTGCACAAGTATCACGCGATGACTACAGCCGCGTGTACGACATTTAATATCTTATTGCCCGTTTGTATGTCGCCCGTGACCACAGTCAACCGGACCTCACCTGTTGTTGTGTTATATAAGTGTATATAACACGTATACTAATACGAGTATATAGGTATAAAATATAGGCAGTGACCAGCGCCGCAGTGAAAACAAAACGTCGCGGCGCTAGTCGTATATTATAATAATATAGATGTACTACTAGCTACCAGTATATAGTATATAATAATAATAATAATATGTATGTAGGTACGATTATAAATTATATACAGGCCACCTGTTTAGAACAGTTTAGAAACGCATAAAACTATCATCGTCGCACTGCTCCGTGTTGTTATATTGTTTTTGGCCGTATGGTGAACCAAAAGAAAAAAAAATGTACACAGTTCAGTTTATTATAATTTTTTTATTTATATTTCTCGTTCTCGTTTTCAGACTCACGCGTGCCATCCCGTTTCCGCCGAATTTGGGCGTGATCGTGTGATAAATATAAATAATATTTTATTATTCTATTAATATAAGGTGTATTGCTAGACGGAAGAGAAAAGCAAAGATACGTTGTTTGACGACACCTTCTTGCAATACCAGTGAAAAACCACATATAAATTACACACACACACATGGTTTGCAGATAGCATTTGTTTTTTTTTTTATTATTTAAAAAAAAAATACAAACAATTTTCATACTGAACTACACGTATTGTTATAATGCCTTCCACGAGCAAATACACAATTATAATATGTGTCCCTTCGCGTAAAAGTCAAATTGAAATATCAATGAGTCTGGACGTCTCAACCGCAATGTATGCAACAGTCATGTTTAAACGTAATATTATTATGAATCACAAAACAAATTTCTACGTATTTGTTCCAATTTTATACCCATGAATTTATTATAATGTACCTATATATAGTATGATCGTTATATGTTGTCCGAGTGACTCAACAACGACAAGGTCATCGTCAAACAAGTACCTACGGACATTGACGGAAAGAATAATAATAATAATATAATTGTCGATGGACATAATATAGTAGAGAGATCACGTAAAATTGTATCGCTGTTAAGTAATCAAATAAATAAATCGATCGCGTGTCCACCATTATGTATAATAATAATAATATAACGAGGACGCATTCAATTATATTTAAATATATATGAGTGAGTCAAACACATAAAACTGCATAATTATACGATACGAGTATTGTGTCAAAAAAGTGTGTTATTTTTTTTTGCGGAAATGAAGACTTCGCATACATAATAGTGTATCTAACGACCTTCATATAAAACGGATAAAAAAACCTACGCCAAAAAATCATACATTTTCCAAATAAATAAAAAACCATAAAAGCAGAATTATCCATAAATTGTAACATCGTGAGATAATATAACAATTCGTCATATTGTCGTAGAATATTGTATAAAAATAATCGATAGACCTCTAGATACATATTATTTCTTTATCGCTGGTACACGCGATTACTTATTCGAATTTTCTCGCTGTGTTTTCGAGTTAGTCTTGTTCGTCAGAACGTTATATGTATATACATTTCCGGCCCTTCGTAATTTTTAGTAGTAATTTAAAGAAGATCTCTACACATACCATACCATATAACAATAATTGTAACAAATTATTAGAAAAATTATTGATCAACGCACGCAATTTGCACCGATTTGAATTAAATCTCACACAGTAATTACAAAAAGTTTACATCGATAGACCCCGAAAACCATTAAAACTCATAATACACGTCCTGCAATTTCGCACGAAATTAGCGGCTAACGTAACAATATAATATATCATGTGCATTATACGCAAAACGCTATTATAGCCACAGGTACCTACGGTTTTTCAATATTACAATTCCGACCTTCGGCCACGCCCCTAGATTTCCCGTCCAGTCCGACGAACCGAAACTATAATAAATCCGTACAGCTGTAAGACAGGCGGCGGAAATCAACGAGAAATAATAATATAAATTACGTGTATTACATACACACCACCACCGATAGGTCGATTTCTGTTAACCAACTATACTATTTATATATGCAATATATACATAAAATTTTAATAATGACTTAAAGTACGTGACACATTTCGATCGGTTATCACGTAGAAAAATAAAATATAATGAATACCTATTGCCCTTTAGTAGTGGTATTAGTTAATATTACCTATGCACAGTGTATATGTTTTAATTATTGACTAACTATAGAAAAAAATATATAGTTTGAATAGTCAAAAACGCTCGGATTATGGTCGCCAATTATTTTAATAAAAAAAAATAAGGTTTCCTGAAGCCTTCCATTTATTTAGTTATTATAATCTCATGATTACAGATTGCGCAATGAGTACCTTTGTCTCTCTCAACTGACCCTTCCATTTAATAAACACAGGTTTTATAATGTCTTTATATGGTACATATTTATAATACGTTTAATTTATTAGTATAAAATAAGAACTAATTAAACATAAAGGGCCTAAATTATTAGGGTGCAATTTTTATAATTGGATGTGTAATAACACCTCATCATACTAGTTGATATTACTATGCTCATCCATTATTTTACATTCGAGGATTGATGATCTGCTAACGCGTCTTCTATATATTCCATTTTCAAAAAACATATAATACGCGTATTTTACATCATCGTATATATTTAATTTCGTCTTAAGTACTAATGAAGAACTGCAGTTCAGCAGGTCTATACTAATGTGTAACGTAACCGACGCAATTTATATTTTACGGCCGATACAAAGAAATCGCACGTCCACGAGATTATTCGAATTATTCTATTTTATACCCTCTTAATAAAAACATACAACGTGCAAATTTGCATTGAGCAAAACAAATTTTTACTAACTTTAATATACCAGATGAGGTATTAACAATATTTGTGTTTTGTTTGAATTATATTATATTTTAATTTTTAAGCGAATTATAAGCGATATTAAATCGTAACGAATAAATCCATGATATATTCATGGCTCGCTTGAAAATTAAAGTGTTGTAAAAACTAACATAATTATACAAACACTAATAGTGCTCTTACCTTTAAGTTCCAAGTATCACTTGACTGCTCTTACAGCAGACGTATACCTATCTATATACACGGAATTTATATATATCAGTAAATGCACGTGTATATGTACCGCTACATCATAACATACGTATTTATATAATGATAGAGTCAAAGAAGACCACACGCCCGGCGTGTCAGATCGTTACCATTTGGACCGCACCCCGTATTTATTTTATTATATTATACGTTATTTTCTACTAACGACTGACCCTCCCCCGTCTACTACGCGGTAATATTGGCCATGTTACGACAGTGTTATTATTATTATTTTGTTATTGTCGGACAGTACCTATATAATTTTTTTTCTACTCTATTCCACCGTCCCTCTGCATAGACAGTAGACACGACCCGAACGAACAGCCGGAATACACTTCATAGTTCATGATGACGTACACATAGAACCGCATCAGAGTTACCCCGCGCGTCGTCGTCATCACCGTACGTACACTGTAATGTTATTATATACTCTGTCGTAGGCACTATTATTATTATTATTATTATTATTATTATTATTATTATTATTATTATTATTATTACTCTACTAATATTATTGTTATAACTATTAAACCACTTGATAGTTGGTACTACTACTCCATTGCTGTACATTATACCCGTCCTACTGCCGGTAATAATAATAATAACGATCGTCGAGACGGCTTCTGGCGACAATATAATATTATATACATGCGATAAAATAAAACGCAAATGACCACCGCCGTTAAGTAATTGCAGCGTAGGCCGTACAGGTACACCGTAGTCGTAACCGCCCTCACGACGAGGACCTGACCGTGGGAACGAGAAAAGAATCGTCGCCCCGACTTCGACGGAAAACATCTCGACAGAGTCGAGGGACTGGCGAGTCATTTTGCGTACCCAAATGCCATTATTATGTGTTATATTAATAATAACAATAATAGTACAGTAATTATATATGCGCTTCAGAGATCCAAAACGAACAAAAAACTTCTCCGGTCATATGCAGGTAAAAAACTGAAAGTCTCATCCAGTCATCCTATGAGTGTATTAGAATCGCGCAGATATCGGACTCAATTGTAGTAAATTTATACAAAAATCGTGAAACGTCTTCGAAAATAATATTAAATCGCACCCGTTTCAACGAAGAAAATTTATCATTCACTGAAATCCGTTCGTAATCATAATTTGGAACACAAACATCGATTTATCGACAATTTAAAGGCGCCAAGCTTAATGGCCCACCCAACTCGTATGTGTCACGAGTTTGTCGCCAATTGTTGTATTATTGTTTATCTTGTGAATTATGAGCTTTATGATACAAAATAAATAGTTGTATATTTACGTTTATTATACTATCTAGAATAATGTACGTGTTGTTATTGAAATCGTTACGTTATATTAGATCGTATTATTGATATAGTTGTCTAAGGGTTTATATTTCTTGTAACGAAGCAACGTTTTTTATTACATAAAATATATGTAGTCCAATGATTGTGCACACAATAAGGCAATTTAAAAAATCAATTCATTTCTTAATATACATCGCATTATTGTAAGAGCTAAACATTTGAAAAATGTAACTGCAGTGTGCTAGTGTTTCAGAAAAAAAATCGTCTTCGTAAAATATAATATAGCTCCATTAAAATAATACTAAATTACTATTATGATGATTATTATTATTATTACCCAGGTCCCAGGCACTCAAACTGTTTAAACAATTGACAAACAATACATTCCAATACGCATTAGGTTTAGTGGTAGTGCAACACGTGATATTATGTAGATGTAGATATTGTAGTATTTATATTCAATTTAAACTATACATTTTAAAAATGTACACGTTATTTAATGTTTTTTATGTAAATAATTTTTTGCTAATTATTTTCCGAACCTTAAACTATATAAACATTCTTTCGTGTCTTAATAAAATCTAATAATATACTCTCTTGGGGTCAGTAACTTGTCCGCAGCTGAAATTAACGGATAAAAAAACGTCACGTTTTATCGTGTGGAAAACAATTCGAAAGCTCTCAGAAACAACAACTGTATCAATATTTAATAATAAAAATGAAAAATATTTATCAAAATATACTTATGGTTAATGTGTACATACGATTATTTAGATTTTTAATTTTACAAAAAAACCAAACACAAAAACATGCAAATCGTATATAAAGATTAAAAGTTTGAATTTTACATGAATGATTGATGTTTTTGTGTATTATAAAACAAATTTCAACCAAAATCAAAATTTTTATTTTTCCTGGTAACTTTTTTTCATACTTTCTAGTTTAAATACTTATCTTATTCTAGGCGCTAATCGGTACTTTTTAAAATTGTATATACATATTAGTAAAACTAAACTAGTTGAAAATATGTTTATTTTATTAATTAAATAGTATAGCTAAATTATAATTTTTATTATCAGAAAATATAAAAATATATGTATTAGGTCTTATCAAATGACTTGCATAGTTGCATTGACTGCTTGGTGTGTGCAGGTATTCAGTATATAATCTTCTCCAAACAAAGATGATAACGATATTTTAAAAAAGTAAACATTTATTTTTTTATTACTATTTTAAAGTATACGTTTTAAGATTATAAAATATTGAAGAACCAATACGATTCCAAATTGATAAAATAAAAATCGTACATACGTAACAAAACACTATATATATAGTCTATGATATTCTTTAAGCATAATGTATTATTTTTATTAATATATATATATATATATAACAAAATGGCCAAAAAAGTGCATAAGATTTAATTATATTCATCCCGAATCGATTATTTGAAAATCGCAGGAGGATAATATGAAAATATTAAAATAATAATAGCCATTTGTAGGCAGACGCGGAATCTGTCCTCCAATTAGTCTTGGGGCGTGTTTTGTGACCCAGGGTGGATTTCTAATTAGAACATTTAAATAATTTATCGGAGAATACCCAATAGATATTACATATTACCCTTAATGCACATAATCGTGAGCTAAAAATAAAACCTACCTATAAGCGACGTCGATCCTCAATAAAACTGTGATACGATTTGATATAGCTGTGAAACACACCCACGGTTATGATATGGATTGGTGGCGGCGGTCGTCAACAACCCGCAGTCGGCCGCCAAGTCCGGATCATTAATTGCTGTACCATGAAATCTCGACTAAATGAAAACTGTTGCAGAAAATCCAAAAATATTGTATATTAGTTTTCCCGTATTTTTACAACACACGACACTGTCAGGAAAAATTACCCGCCGGCGGCGGAAGTAGCCGATTAAACGTAAACCAAATGCATCCGACGGGGTAGTCGTAATGAGGAGATAAGATTAATAAAAAACCGTAAAACACGCGTGTCCGACGAGCGCAACGTCACGGGTAGTACTGCGTGCAGTATTGCGGCGAACTCTTTGATACCACCGCGGCGGACCCCCACCGTGAAGCCACCGGTTCACCTGGCCTCTCGCCGCAGACCGTATGTCTGCCGCGCACGCTCGGTATCAGCTAAGCCTACAGCGATATTACACATTTCGTCACTGCAATTGATTACGGTTGTTACTAAATCGTCGTCTGCGTGTACGATTTGATGGATTTCACATGGATAAGTTTTATTATAATATCCGTAGACTTGGCGACACATAATTAATAACATAATATGATGATAGAAGGTACGTCGAGAGGAAGACCTAGAATGAAGGGTGCATAATTCACTGGCTACGGAAAACTTACAGATATGACAAACGACGAGCAAACACAGATAAGGCAATTATTGTGAATATACATTAGTCATAAACCGATCTCTAGATTGAAAAAGAAAAAAAAACGAATAATACATACATTATAGACATTCGTTCAACTCTCCGTAACCGACGAATTTTTCGATTTATTTCTACTTAAGTATATATTTCATTTTATTCAAAGAGCTTCTGACGATTCAACAGTTCAAGAAGTATAAAATACAATATATTGGACGAGAAAAAACATTTTTTGGTTTATTAATTATTGATTATTGACATTTCGTATACTTAACGTGAAATATTGAAAAGAATACAAATTCGCTATGGAACCAGAACTTTACAACTTTTTTTATCAAGTTGACTTTAGAAAGCATCTGACAAATTTACTATAATATGATTGTTTGTCGGGACAGTTTTTTGGAGCTAAAAGTTAAGGAAACTGTATTTGTATAAAATAAATAAACTATTTTATTATTTTTAAAGTTCCATTTATCGCTCCATTGCTTATTATCATTCAAATTATAACATTACGTGTTTTGATTTTTTGAATATCAAAATTAATTATTTTATTTTCAATCATTTGCTTAAAAATTAAACAAATAATATGGTTTGTTGGTAATATATACAATTTTAATAAAAGTTTGAAACAAGTTAGATTAGATTCAGTTTTTCAAAATACATCATAATTTAATGAGTTTATACAGATGAAAAACCAAGTATTTTAGGTATATATTTAAAGTTCTATCACTAATAATTTTTGTTGATTTTTTATTTTACACTCATTTATAAAACTCATTTATACATGTATTACGTTAATCCACATTACGCTACATGATTATCACATTTTCTTTTAGACTTTTATCTAAACATTCTAATCAAAATGCATTCAAAGTAACGAATACCAATTTAAGAATTCGCATTCAACGCACAGCTGTTTAATTAATCTTGAAACATTTATTTCTAGTCGGAGAAATCAACTATAAAAATTACACAACTCTGAGATGTATTTTCACGATTATTGTGGTTTTTTTAATTAATGTGCAATAATGCTATACAATGTAAAGTTATACAATGGAGTCTCTCCGTTTGCAGCCGCAGTAAGTTTAATCGACGCATTTTATCCCATGAACTACGAACACAAACACTGTAATATTTAATATGCTACTCGTATATTATTATTGTTTGCGCAAAACATATTATTACACAAAAAGTATTCAAAAAAATAGAAGTTAATAATAAACAAAAACATTTAAAATATTTCTGACGCGCATTTTTTACGCAAAATATTTTTACCTACAGTCTAGCGTATGGTGAATATGATTTTCTCGTTTGTAAGGTTTTTTAAGTGTAAAATTCCATTAACGATTCGTGGAAACTGAAAAACCCATTTTTCTGTGCTGATGATTTTTTATTTTTAGTAAATTGTATAGTTTTATACATCGTATATCGTAAAACATGAAAAACCCCAATATAAGTCACAGCTACTTTAATAGGAACCGCTTACGTACGTAATTCGTTTACAAAATGAGTTATTACTGAAAATAAATATTAAATTTTATTACAGTATAAAACAATCCACATAATCACATAGCATTATAATATTATTGATTTTATATATTTTTAACATAGAACATTGTCTCCAATACTCGGTGTAAGTAAATTGCAACCACAACTACAAATCATAACTCAAAATAAAAAATAATAAAAATATAATATATTAATTAAACTATAAGGTATATTAGAATCTGTATAAGTGTATACAAATTATAAGCTCAAAATCGTTTTATATAGTTTTCAAATTATTAGTTATTAAATAATATGAGTTTGGTAACAGAAACCCAAATAAACTCAAAATAGATTATTATTTTTTTTTAGTAAACATTTTTTGTAGAATTTTGAATATATTGATTTCCAATTTTTTTATTTTATGTATATGTAATATATACAATTTTTACAATATTTTGCAGAAAAAACTAGGTAGTCAACATCTATAGTTTTTGACTTTTTTAGGTATACATTGACTATAGACATTTAACGTTTTTAATTTTTTTCTATAAATGTCGATATAATACATTTTGGACAATATTTTGAATAAGTCTATAATGTTAGAATTTTGAAGAAATTTATCAAACATTTTATTGTAATAACCACTAATGACAGAACTCTAGAATATTAACTTACTATTAAATAAGCTTCTACTAATGTCCAGTAGGAGCACGTAACATGATCAGCGGACACCGGTATACCTATATATAAAAGATTCTTCTAGGTTTTTCGAAGATCTAAAGTAGGAAACAGTTATTTGGTATCTATGTCCAAACACTTTTATAACAGTCGTCACAATAATTTGTTTCTTAACACCTAGAATAATTTTAATCTAAATATTTGAGGACTTAGAATAACTTTATTCGTTTACTTTATTACGGTATTTAAACTTTATAAATTTATTGACACTCGAATATCAAACCGCCCACTACATATGCAGGGCTATTTTGCAAGGTTCCACTACAAAATGTCCACTCAAAAATATACCTAAGCCAAAATATTCCGCATAAATAATAATTTAAAATATTAACCTTTATTCTGAAAGTTTATTATTTTTTTTTGTATTCTATAAATTTTAAGAATAATTGTATTGTATTAATATCTACGTGACTTTTATAAAAAGGTTTAAATTTTAAATTAATATTTACGCGGGATAATTTGTCATGGAATATTCTTGCGGGGATATTGTGACGTGTCGCCATTTTTCAAAGTAATTCAATTAATTGTATACATTATGAACTTATACTATAATTTTACGGTACATCGGTATTGGCTATTGAAAGATAATAACAGCTACCTAGTAATATAATATGTGCTTTAGTTTTGGAGAAAATTAGTTTACGCTGCCGTATTACGAATAGAAAAATAAATTACCTACAGTTATAATAAAATAATAAAATGTCTGGGTTGACAGACCGCCTCCGATTAGAATCGTTTTAAATAAACAACAATTTGTCATCGAGTTAAAATTAAATACATCTATTACAGTAATCTATTCAATACGATATAATATTATCTACACTCGAAATCTGCTATAGGTATATAGCAGGACGAGTTCCTCGGATTTTTCCCTTTTATTTGAATGATAAAAATATATATATCTTACAGAATATTCTAAATGTTAAAAAGATCTTTTTCCAATCACAACCAATCTTTGTGACACAACACTTCAAAGATTTTGTAAATACCTACGCAATATGCACGGAGAGCAATTTAATTACTTGAATGATTTTTCAATGTGTAAATACTCTTATTATGCATTGAAAATTGATAAATTAAAGTGCAATATAAGATTATTTCATACTACATAATATTATTTCGTTTTTTTTTAATATAATGTTAAAACAGTACACGCCTTAAAGAAAAATAAAAATTATTATATCCAATTAATATATTACTATTATATATTCGACATTCGTACGTGTAATATAATAATATATCATAATACAAGATTTACGGTATGCATGTGTACCGCCAGGTAGTTGGCACAATTCAATAACTTTTTCTCAATTAATTTTTTACAAAATATGCAACGATATTATTATTATTATTAATAATAATAATAAAAACAGTTGGGCACATGCGTTTATGTAACGCACTGCACGCATTATTACGTGTGATAAACGTGCAAAACATTTCATATTTAGAACGGTCTGCGACACGAATCGGGTTCGTATCTATCATCTGTTCTGTATAATTGTGATTTCCGATATAAATCGGTCCGTATGCAAAACCCGTCGAGTTCACAGTCCGTGTACGCGTACATCCGCGAAGGAGGCCTATATAATAATTTATAATCTACACTAATATTATGTATATTATATATTTATAACATTATACAGTTCTCGCCTAGAGCACTGCACTCGGATCCGTAAAGATTATTACGTATGCGTAATATAATATAATATATAATGTATAATACGCGCGGGTTGTTGCAGGGCGTTTCCTCCGTCCAACGCGCATATAGTAGGTTGTAAGCTTGTATAATATAATATCGCCCAGTTGTGTGTAGTGTGTATCCGATACATGTACACGGGTTCGACGTGATAAAACGACTGTATATACAAACAGCAATAGCATCAACAACAACAACAATAATAATAATAATAATAATAATAATAATGATATGATATTTGCCATCGGCCGTTTCTTTTTTTGCATTGAAACGTTTCCTATGTCTGCAGACGCGATAAATTCATTCGGGCACATTGACAACAAAGAATAATAGTATACAGACGCTATCATTATTTTACCCCCGTATAATATAATATATTTATGGCGTACACAGTGATTCGTTGAGAACGTTCACCCCATATTTTATCTTTTAATTATGAATTTATATAAATTCTGGTTTTTTTAAATTTATTCAGTATACCTATATTATTTAAAAACCATAAATTCAAATTTTTAGATTTTGTATTCCATTTACGGAGTATCCCGTGATGGTACACATTTATTTATTTTCAACGAGAAACGTCCTTTTTAGTGTCAATTTTTAAAAAATATGATGGCTTTTTTTTTAACATTAATATGCCTTAATCGAAGTTCGAATGTATAGTTTCCCAGTTCTCATAAGCTAATACTATGTAAAACTTATGTGCCAAGGATGATAGTCGTTAATGATGGTTTTACATAAAGTATAAAATAGATATAATATATTTTAGTATGAATATATTTATTTTTGTTTGCTTATTATATATTCGAATGATTTTTAAAACTAATATAATTTTTATTCAAAATTAATATTAACTGGGGTTTTAACTATAATTTATTTTGAAATAATCATAGCCTACATAACTATAATTTTCTAATATCGTGAACTATTAAATAAATGTATTTTGATATAGTAAATAAAATAGTAATTAAAACTGAAATTGTTCTTATCAAAAATATTGGTCATAGATATATCAAAACATAAATACATTAATTTTTATTTTTTAATTCAATATTCATTTAAACTATTAGTTTTTAATTGGTTAAATTACTATAATATGAACTGTACCAATATAGCAATAAGAAAATATTTTTGTGAAATAAATTACATAATATTATAGGATTACCCTACCTATCAACATTGATAATAAATAAATTCAAAAACGTCGTCAATAATCTAATTAAAACCAAAAGAGCTTTTTTATTTTATCGAAATTCCATGTAAAAGTTGGTTAAAACCACGCTTACCACAATAAATCTTCCTAAAGAAGACTTGTAGATTTATCAGACAGCTTATAAAAAAATATTATTATATCCACAATATAATATAATAGGTATATAAGAACTATGTAATATGTGTATTAAATATTAATGTAAAACATTAAGTATGCTAATATAATAAATTTAACTAATTAAAAATTAAAAATCATTAAACTCTATTATAATATATTATTTCATACTTACATTTGAAAATTTAACAATTTTCATATTTTAATTATTTACATTATACATTATTTACTATGATAATTGTTTTTAACTATTACACTTTTTTGTTTTTACCATCAACATTTTAATTGAACTTTCCATGTTAACAAACGATTAACGTTTTATTCCAAAATATGAGTAAACGGATATTATTCGTGCGTAGGTAGGCAACTGCAAATATGCAAATATTTATTAAGTAGGTAGACCCATCATTGGAACGGATGTATTTTAGAGGTGTGTTAGAGTTAATATTACGTATATTTGTTTGTACAATTATTTTAAACGGTGTGGATAAGTTGTTTTTTTTTTAATTTTATTGAATTTTATAACAATCTATATGAAGTACCTACATTTATAGACATTTAATTAAATTTTCCAAAACTCATTACTAATAAATGTCTTATTGTCATATTATTATGTTAAATTGATTGAAATTATTCTGAATTTAAAATAAAGTTGTATTGTTCAGCATTGTGTATGCAGTATGCGTCACGAATTACAGTATAATATGTAATAATTATATTTTATTATACACGACAGAACTATTTAAATTTTGCATTATAGAACTTTTAATGATTACAATATAATTGTCTGCAATTTCTAAAGACATATTATTATGTTATTATAAATAATCTCATTGTATATTTGTCTAATGAAAATAATAGTTTACCAAAATACGTAAACATTTCAGAAATTGTATATGAATTTAAATATTGAGAACGTTAATTTAGTTAAACACTGCAGCTCTTTGTATTTTAAGTATTTGACATTTAAAACTATATTAATTTACAAATTACAAGGTAATGCTAATTTTTTATACATATTTTTTTTATTTTAGTTATTATTTATGTTGCTTAATTAGTAGTTAGGTAAGTACATTATCCTTGGGCGATTGATCAGATCGTATTTTTATTTTAAATATACTTAATATCAATATTCATCGATATTGATATAAAATATTTATTCCAAAAGTCCTATAAATCTACATAAAATAATATCATCACATCAATAATTCACTATCTAGAATAGGTTCGATAGAATCAAGGAATATACATTGTACATATTTGATAAGCTTCATGTTATACATTGCCCAAACGTAAGTTTAACGTTTAATAATTAATGTAAAAGCTTTCTGATGTTTGATTAAATAATTTAAAAGGAGATATATGTTTTGTGAATTATTTAACAATAAAATATCAAATAATAATTTTAAAATATTGCGTTACCTATGATAATAAATCACGATTTAATAATTAATAATTAGATACCTATGTGTAGTAATAATATCTTCACAAATCGTTGTATTAGTATTATGTAATCGTATTTTCCAGCACTCCTATATGTAGGAAAAGTCCGATATCCCGATATAAAACGAAATAAATGTGAACATTTAAAATGCACTAACTTTCTTGAAAAATAACACATAAAACTATAGGAGGGGTATATCTATAATATATTTTACATCAAATTTAATAATTGGTTAATTCAAACAGCAAAGTAACAATTAAACATTAATAATATTTTATTATTTTATTCTTGTATTATGATTATATTAACTATTTTTCTTCATGTTATTAAAAAATTTAATTGTCTTTATTTTGTTATTATTTATTAGGTAATTTTACTTATTCAAATAATTACTAGAGTTTTAATTTTTAGTATGTGCCACATTAAATTATTTATGTATTCTGTCTGAAATAATCTATAATTTTGGGCCCAGCAATTTGTTTTATTCGTCCCTAGCTCCGCAAGTCATACAGATGGCCCAGTGTGTATAATTTACTTCCCTACGACATAGTGACTTTCAAAAACTATAAACAAATAACTTCAATACAATGAAGGTAGATTACCTACCAACAATTATTTTATAACGATGAATAATCGATTTCACACGACAAGTAGATTTATGAGTGTAATATGTATACCTATAGATGTATATTATATACAGCGGTACATAAAGCGCTGTAATAACACGGTAGGTAAATCATTAAAATCATCGTTGTATGGATAACACTCCAATCGAATGGTTTGACCGTCACACCGTTTGCTTATATTGCTATACACGAGAATACATAATAATAATAATAATATATACACGGGCAGATGCCCACGCGCATTTCTACTTTATTTACAGCAGCGCACACGCGTGTACATTAACGATTTGAAAACACGTCGAGTCATTGCAGAAATGTTTTAAGTCAATCCGATGACCGGGACTCGTGACGTGAACCATACGCATGACGCTGTATATATTATATAATATTATAATGTGTACACCCTGTATGGTGAATGTAATATGTATAATAATAATATTTCGTTCGTCTTTTGGGTTCTCGATGCCCGTAATCATCGCTGCGGCATCGGCCTCTGAGTGGGACTTGTATATAGCATTACGTATTGGTACTAACAGCCGAGCCAAGTCCGTTGCGTGCTTATTACAGTTGAGCCCGACCGGTGGCTTGTCATGAACATTAATCAATAACCGACAGGCGGCGACAATCATTATTTATTATGTTTATTCGAGATAAACGCGTTTAACCGATACGATATAATATTGTAAAATATCGATTATTATATGTTATCTCGGGGGAAGGAGGGCGAAAACAAAGCTCTTACATATTATTATTATTATTATTATTACAATCCATAATAATAACATGGAATCGCATAGAAGATGTCACAGGTGGTTTTTCGTAAATTTGTCGCTGTGTGGGTATTGTAACATAATCACATTGTAATAATCAGGGCTCGGGACTTATAGCACTTAAAATCATTAAAATAAGCGCTTAAAAAAGCTCTTAAAAACATCATTATAAGCACTGAAATAAGCATTTAAAAAACTTGAATTTGAGCAAAATATTTAATGAAAAAAAAAAATTTATTGATACAAATTAAAAATGATTAAAAAAAAAATATAAATCTTTAAATTATAAAAAAAATCAAATTTTATTATAGGAGACATTTTTCCTTATTGCTTAAAGATTTTCCAAAAGATTTTCTGAAAAATAAAATATAAACAATATTAATATTATAAATAGTTGAAAAAAAAGTAATTAATTTAATCTTACCGTCATTATTGCATTGAATTATCAAATGTTTTTTGAGGTTTTCAAATACAAATGACCTTCTGTTGTTCGATAATATTGTTTTATACGCGGAAAATGACCGCTCGACATCTACTGATGTAATAGGCGCATATTTAAAGTACACAATATCATCGCTGGAGTAGTCATCTGGAAATTCACTGAAGTCATCTAAATTACTGTCATTTTCACCGTCAAGTATTTTTGATATTTTTTCTAAAATCTTTAAGCCATTATTTTTTTCAAAAACTTTTTGCAGTTTAGTTTAAACTGGTTTTCCACGACTTCCTTTTAGTAAATAAAATTTCTGTTTCACATTTTCAACCACAGCAAGTGAACAAGACAACGTAACATTTTTTGTTTGTAGTTCTTTAATAGCTTTAGTAAGAACTTCAAAATTACTTTTAATATAAGCCAAATCTGCTTCTAAACCCGATTTTACAATGCACAATTTTACTTTTTTAATGCTGTCTGCGTCGTTTTCATCTAGACAACTTACTACATGACGAATTGTTCTAAAATGTTCGCAATAGTAAATTGCAGCCTCTATCCAAGAGCCCCAACGGGTAATAACTGGTTCAGGGGGTAATTTTATACCAGGAGCTTCAGATTTAAAGATTTCAACACGATAAGGAGATTTTCGAAATATTTTTTTCATATTAGATATTAGTTCGTCTACTGTAACAAATTGTCCACGAATTTCTTCAGCGATTCTATGAAGTCCATGAGCACAACAAGTTACGTGTATCATTTTCGTATAAATATTTTTTAAAACGGTACCTGCCTTTACCATATAGGGAGCGGCGTCAGATAAAAATAACAACACATTATTATACTTTATATCACCTGGCCATATAATGCCCATAGCTTTTTCAAACAGCTTGCAGATGGTTGAATGATTTGCTTTTTCTAGTTCTTCTGAATGCAGTAAAAACATACGTCCTGGACCATCGGGTCTTAGAATTCCAACTATAACGTTGGCAATAAACCGGCCTTCTACGTCACATGTTTCGTCAATCGACACCCAAATTTTATTTTCTCTTATTTCCATTTTAATTTTATCCATATTAGCATTAAAAATAGCATCAATATAACCTTTACGTAATGTTGCTTCCATAGGAATATTTTTACCAGTATATTTCTCTAAAAATGCTCGAAATGTATTGTTAGAAAGCTTGTTTAAGGGAATATTAGCAGATACCATTGCTTGACATAAATCCATGTTAAAATCGGATTTTGCTGAATTTTGGTTAGTTAGTAGTTGCTGTAATTTTCTCTGTTTTTGATCATTCTGACGTTTGACACTCTTTTGATGTTTCTCAGTTTTCAAATGTTGGGATATATTATATTTTTTTTCAAATTTAATTTTTATTTCACACATTTTACAATATAAGACATGCCCGTCTGTGGAAAAAATGTCAGATCCAAATTCAGTAATGTATCTTTTTAGAGAAGCACTAGTTGATAATTTTTCTTTTCCCATATTAATTTTAAAACTTGAACACAAACGACGACGAAAAAATACGGTGAATGTCGAAGTATTAGGACACATACAACGACGAAAGAAATACGGCAACGAAAACAACGCGACGAACGTGAACGATAACCGACTACTAAATAACTAAATTCGGATATCAAAACATTATTTATATTTAATTACTATATTTATCACGATTGTAACCCCAGACGGTCAAATAATATTATTTTTATAAACTAATAAACATGAACTCAATTATTAATTCCCCAAAATCCAGTTCTATTTTGAGCGTTGGAATATTTTTGTTAACCCTACAATAATGCCGCGGAAGATGACGGACAAAGCGATAACATAGATAAAATAAGAATTATTTTTAATTTAAAATCTTTCATAAATTCATAAACAACATTACAAGAACACCCATAAAAAATAGAAAAACTCGTCAAAAAAGCAAAAATAATCAGAAAAACTGGATATAAGCATCTTTTTGAAAAATCGTTGAAAAAAGCAAAAAAAAGCACTTTCAAATTTCATAATTAAATGTGTTGTAACATGACATACACTTCCATAGCACTCTGCTACATTTTAAGTCAATCCATAAAAATAAGTAAATGCTTTAAGTCCCGAGCCTATTATTACTAATAATATATTACATTCAAACTCCCGTTACCTAAGTTATTATTGGTATTGTTCATAGTGCATCATCACGGCATAATCATTATGGACAGTATAATATGTAGGTTCGTGGTCGACATAAGCGCCACTAAAACGAGTTAAGAAATAAAAGTACCGTATAATATAGGCCCAAACGTTTAACCTTAATCAACTAATTTATTACAAACTCATATGTAACATCGCCCATCAGTATAAGTTAATATTATATTTATAATTTTGCTTAATATTGATTATTGACGATTTATAGTACTTATAGAATAATAAATTATATAATATGTATAATACGGTGTATCTACTTATTATTTACACATTGTAAATTGAAATATGATTTGTTTTTTTTTATGACAACTACTTACTATTTATATTAAAAAATATTAATATTTGTTTTCATAACTTTGGGCTTTGGCACAAATTATATTTAATATATCTTAAATGGCGTTTATACCACATAGAGGGTGATTCTTTTATCATTAAACACTCATTACTTCGTCAAGTAATGATTTTTTTTTCAAAATATTTTGTTTGGTGCTTTTTTCAAACCCTAAGAAATTTTTATTTTTTTCACCATTTTATTCAATAATGAATCCACTGTTAACTTTTGATTTTCAAACAGCAACCTATATTTAAAATATACTAAACTAATAGGGCTATTTTTTTATGGATTTTAACGTTCAAATTATTATTTTTTGTTAATTTTTTTGCAAAATAAAGTTTTTCAAAGTTGGGTGGTTTTTAATTTTTATGATACTTCTTGTTTCATATAATCATAATGAAATAAATTCGTTGTCGACTACCGATACAACGATGAACTTAATACCTATAGTTATCAACACCTCTCAGCCGTAATTGACTGTAGGACGAACACCTAAAAACCTCAAACCACTCAACTTTGAACAGCTATAACTCACTAACGGTTAAATGAAAAATAAAAGTTTTAACGTTAAAATTTATAAAAAAAAATAGCCTTATTATTTTATGACATTTTAAACATAGGTTGCCATTTGAAAATAAAATGTTGATAGTGATTTTATTACTAAATATAAGGGTGAAAAAAATAAAAATGTTATATAGTTTTAGAAAAGCGTGAAACTTAAAGTTTTGAAAAAAAAATTGAAAAAATCAACACTTTTTGAAATAATATGAATGTTTAATGATAAAAGAATCATTCTGTATAAAGCCATATAGGTTCACCGTTAAAGCTATTTCACGCTGCACCGCACCGTGACAACGTGAACCATGATTTTCTAAAACAAATAACAATTATTTTAAAATGTATAGCAATTTTATGATTTGATCAAGTGATTCAAACGTTTGTATTGATAAACTGAATGGTAAGTATAGTACCTGATTTAACATACTGTGCTATGAGTAGAATTTGGTTCTGTTCCTTTTCGAGCATATGGAATATGGAATATTCTATGGTAATATTGTGGTATACCACTTACTAACCGCAAGATCCAGCCAATTACAGTGACAAATTGTATTTCAGAAAACACAGTTTACGTTATCACGGCGAAGTGTGAAATTCGCCTTCCAAACCATGTATTGATTTATTGCGTATGATTTTCCTACATACATTCGATATTTTTATTTTAGAGTTCATTTTTATTCTCGCGCCATTTGGTCGATGGACTTATTGTGTTGTACAACTCAGTACAATTAATAAACAAATTGTAATATAAAATGTAAAAATATTTGACACCATACCTACCTAGAATGTACCTTCGCGTATATTATTATAATTTATAATACACAAATACACACACATACGCGTTTAACATTCATTCTACATTGTGAATAATGAGCTTATTTGCTGACTTCAAGTAAATATTATAATTTATAATAATATGTAAATTTTTTATATGTATAAGCTCTTTAGAACTGTACCTCAAACTATTTTTATTCAAACAATCGTCACTCACACTATGCGCTCTCGACACGTTTTACCGGTCAACATATATAGCTATAATAATAACATCTAATTAATGAGGAATAAATTATATTTTTTAATTATTTTTTTTCATTCACTTCAATATAACTATTATAATAAATATGTGCCATACCTATTCTCCGTGAAATTATAAGCATATTAAAACATTTTTTTTTTTTATTCTAAAAAAAACTCTATATAAATACCACTATCTACCTATACTAGCGCTTATAAATATATGGGCATGATATTTCAACTGTTTTGTGCACTAATGCTTGTTTCTCCTATTCCACTTATATATTCTGATATCGTTTTTCTTGTTATTAACCTATATTCCTATGTTTAATATTTTTTTTTACATAGTAATCAATACCAATTATTATTTCGATAGCCAACCGTATTTAAACGTTAGTTTACAACTACTTAGGTACAATGGAATATAGATAATTGGGTTTAAGTGCAATTTTATTGAACTAAAGCGGAAATCAATCTTATCGATTAAGCAAGTCATTTCAAATCCGACCGTAGTCCGTTAAAAACTCGTAAAAAATCACTGTCACACAACAATAACAATCGGTTTGTCTTGTAATTCACTTAATACTAATAAAAAAAAAAAACATGCTCATACATTCTCATTTTAAACCAACTCCGAAATAATTACATAAAAACGCGTGTTTTACCCTCTTCTCTCCATCGCGCGAACACAAATGTTTCGATGATATACTTTAATACTATTCGTAAAACCGCGTTACTGCCCCACATGATATTATTAATAATTAGTCTACCTATATTATTATATACCACTCGTAACGCCGCCGTAAAACGATATTATTTCGAGACGAACGAATGCGTTTAGTATAAAAGCGAGCGGAGAGACTATTTATACGTTGCAGCGTAAATCCGCAAGCTATGCCGAGTGTATTATATGGATCCATTCACTTTGCACAGCGCGTATACACATCATGAATATCATTAAAACTATACGCAGTTGATTGTGCAGCGTGTACAGAGCGATAATTACAATTTACAACGTATAATAAGATATTATATACAGTACCTGTAGCGGCTGTAACGGCGGCCGGCACGTCAAATCATACACATGGTATTACACTCTCGTAGAATGCGGTCGAAACGATTATTAATATAGCAAGCTGTTTAGCTGCACGTGGCTTATGAAATCGGTACGGCGGCGAACATCCAGCGCATGTAATAAACTACTTTTTCGCCCAACTCTGTATATAACATCACACAATAACACTTTGCAAAATTCTGATCACCGACTGTAGCTATTGCAATACGATTTATGTATTACATTAGACATGTCGATTACATTACTGTGTATGCTACCAAAGGAAAGTATAATGCGTGAGACCAACAGTGTCGCAGTATCTAGTTAAGACTTAGGTGCTCAGTGTAATCTCATCTATATAAATAATTAAATGGAAATTTAATACATTTTCATCTAACCAATACCACAAATGAATCATTTTTTGGTCTACATATAATGGACTTAAACAGATGAATGTACAAATAAACAAAATAGTATTTAAAGAAAAAAGAAAAATCATATGTATCTATATTTTTTAAAAGCGATCTTTATAAGAAAATTTAAATTTTATTAAATACGCAGTTGTGCTGATGATAAAATCAATTTTTTTTTTAATTTTCAACATTTTTTTGGGAGTTCTGAAAGTAGATTTTTTTTTTTTTGAAAACATTGATGATTTAATAATAATTAATTTTTGATTAATTTATTTTTTGACATCAACATCAACTAGGATGCTCCTCGAAAACATATTTTCGTAAACAATAAAAAGTATATAAGATTTGCGTGAATTGGGATTTGCATTTTAGATCTTTTGGTAAAATGTATTAACTATTAAAACAGCTGAATCTTTTTTAGAACACATTTCTTAATAAACATAAAATGTGCGTTATTTTTAATGTTTAGTGTTATACAATTTTAATGGAACTCTGATTTATTCTGTTTTACTCCGTAGCAATGGGATACGCACAAATAGGTATCTATAGTTAGGTCAAACACAAACTTTTCTAAGAACCAAAATTCGGAGCAAATAAATAATACATTTTCCAGACGAATTATAATATATGAATATTAATGATAATAATGTAATACATGACGCATACTCATATGGTATTCCTTGGAGATGTTCCTTATTCTATACATATCATACATTCATACTTATATATAATATGTACTTTCATAAAATAACAGAACATTTTTATTATTTAAAATTATACGTCATAAAACATATTTTTTTCAAATAATAAAGACAATCTACATGGTTAGGTATGTATTATAGTCGTTTAAAGAGCAATAAATGAACGTGTTATCGGATTATTATAACATATTATTATAAGTTCTTATAGTTTTAATGCAAAATAATAAATCACGAACGAATAAGCCCCTACAATTAAAGTCAGTATTTAGTATATCGATTTAAAAAAATATTATGTGCGTTCTTATTATTATTGTATATATTATGTTATTATGGAAGTGTCTAGGATGAATAAAAAAAATAATCAAGTATAAAATATTAAATAGCTCTAAATTTATATATATTGGTATCTATAATTTGTTTTATTTTTGTATTATTAAGGGAATTTCTCTTTATACAAGTGTATTACACTAATACCCATCCATAATCGTAATACTACACTATAATATTGTATCCAATATTATACGATATGTTTAAAAATTATTTTTTATTTTAATATTTATTTGATAGCATGTAAGTAATATTAATTTTTTAGTTCTATGTAGATATTTATCGTAAATATAGGTAATTTAAACAGACATCCAGACATGAAGGACGAGTTAAAAAGAATTATCCAGTATTAACATTTTTTAGGTACGCGACTTTCTGATAATTTTTTTAATGCTAATTCTCTATAAGTCAGTTTCTCTTTATAGCACCTTCTCAGTAGATTGTCGGAATCAAGCGCATGGATCAGTGAATATAAATGATTTAAAAAGTGAGTGATATTAAACTGTAAAATACGATTTAAAATCAAAATTAGTTGTTATAAATAAATTTTTCGTCGGTATATACATAGTAATTTATTATATAATTTACTATAAAATGCATTATAGTTCAATCCTAAACAGTAATTAAACGCGAGAACGTGTATATATGTAATGAATAGTTAATATAAAATTGTTAATAATATGAAAGTTACAGTCGTATTACTTTGAATCATATAAATCATATGTAATAATAGTTTATATTTTCTATGGTGTAATAGATATACACTAACCCAGGAGTGGCGCGTATTTCGAAGATATATTTGGGACAACAAAAGACATTTTATACAATATAAAATTGAACGATATTAAATGGAAAAATTATAAATCTATAAAATCATAACTTGAAAAAAATTAAAATTTTGTATCGAATATTAAGTATTAATTTATTACTATGGGTATCCAATTACAGAATATTAATATTTATTCTTAAATTATCTTTTATTTCATCTTTATGATACATCACATGCATAATACATAATTCACCACTAATATTATGTCTATAAATGTTTACCATCTTAAATACATAATATCTATTTATTTATAGTTATCATTATTACTATTTCTAACCTTATTTACTTGCGTTTATTATTATTATCACCATTCATATTACAATCATTTATACTTAAAATAATGTATATATATATATATATACATGCATACATAAAAGGAACTATAGAATTACTTTTTTTTTATAGCGGTAAGTTTATAAATTGCTGTTTTTGATACAACTTAAACTTTCAAATCCGAGAGATTAGACACATTTATTTTGTTATCATACATAATTATATAAATTTTATGATTTATATTTGACGTATTAAATTGTGCATAAGCCAATTTCATCTCACAACCGTAAATTATAATATAATGTATTAAATATAGGTTTTTAATTTTCAATAACTAATTATAGTATATAATATGTTATACAATATTAATGATATTGAAAAGATTCATAGCTATTGTTTAATTAATGGATTTATTTCCACGGTTTGATTTTTAAATCAATACAATGTTAAAAAAAAACTTTTCGATCATTTATTTTATTGTCATAATATGGTACGTAGGTAAAGTAAATAAGTAATAATGGCGACAAAGTTGTAGTTTAAAATAAATGTTATCAATAATCATACATTTTGAAATTTATTGGCATTTTTTAAAGATTACTTTATTTATTATTATTCAATTTTTCATTTAAAATATATAATAAACTGCCTATATATAATAATATACTCTTACATATTTGCCAGTTGTTATACTACTTAATATAGATATTTTAATTTAAACTAATAATTATTTATCACATGTTATTGTTATTTGATAAAAAAGTAAAGAAATTTCATATCACGATTTAATAATAAAGCTATCGAAAATTTCAACTGATTTTGTCTAAAATTAAGTAGATTTTAATAAAAATAAACTTTATTACAATATTACACTGTACTATAAGAACATTATATTATTTTATCGTTTTATTCCAGTAAAAATAAACGAACATGAACTATAGCTATTAATATTATTGTACCACGACAGTTTAAGTAGGTTATGTATTAAAAATTAATCTAGTTTAGTTTTGCATACAATTTTTCTTCTTAAACATTTATGAAGTCTTTAAGTTGAAATATTAATAATTATGAACAAAACTGTATAAATATATAATATTATGAATTACTGCGGTCTGTTGTATTTAATACATTCGAACAAAATATGTACTAGTGTATTTCCAAAAAAAAAAACAATTCTTCAAATAAGTCTATATTAACAGTATCCTACTTAAATATTTTATTTTTAATTTTAAATGTAAAAAATATATTAAGTACACTCATATTATAGCTTAACATTAATTATAACTACTAGTGAATACATTGTTTAACAGTTGCTCAAAATTGTATTCATTCTGTTGGAAAATTACTGGGTACTTCTAAAATCGATGTCTTCATCATAGTAATTAGGTAAATTAGTTACGCAAATAATAAATTATTTTTAAATTTAAACATTTGATAAGAAAAAAAAATATACACATATATATTTATTTCACAATCTGTTCAAATTACTAAAACAATAAGTGAATGTGATGAAAAAAATAAAATAAGAATATATGTTTTACTAAATGAAGAAGCTTCCTAATGATTTTCAAAGTGATATAGAAAATAGAATTCAAAATGAATAAATAAATAAATCAATGATTTTAGTTCAAAATAATTTATAATGATAATATTGCATTATTTTTATTTGTTCATCATAACTAAAAACCAAAATGATGTGAGTTATAAAATTAAAGACCACAAGATTGTTTTAACTTCAAATTCATCTAAACGAATATGTATGGATTTTTTAAAGTGGTATCACTGGACGCATTTTCTCTCGAGTCAACGTATCAAAATGTTGTAAACAAATCACTTTTATTAAATAGTGTCTATTTTTATTGTAAATACACTATTTAAACAAATAAAAATAAACTTACATTTTTGGAATTTATCAATTTCTAAATATTTTATATGTAATACAGATCTCAAACAATACTATAATATCATACACGGTATGGTTATTAAATTATATGTCACAATAGTCAAAACATTACGATATTGTCACCAAATATCATATATATGTATATACGCCCAGGACAGAGAAAATTCTATGCATTAGTTAAATAACTCAATCAGGACTACAATTTTTTTATCTCAATCAAATGCGCTCGATACCAATCTATTTAACAAAATATAATTTTCCCTCGCATATTATCATCTAATATTTAAACAGTATACTTTTATTATCATTAGTGAATCGTTATACCTCTACTCGCATATTTTATCTTTATGCAACTTTAACCTGGTAAAAATCACCCAATAGGCAATAGCCACTGTTGTTGATTATTTATTTTAATTAATTAATTTAAAAACTTAAAACGATACGCATGTATATTATACATATTACACAATTATAATATAGTAGGGAATAGATATAATATTATGTAAACATAAACATAATGTTTTTATAAAAAATTGAAGTTTCGTTCTTTTACAAGGTAGGTATACTCAAAAATCCAAAAGCATTATATGTTAAATTATTAATTTCCATTAAGTATACTTTCTACGTTATAAAGTTTATTTAATGAATAAAATATGTATATACACGATACTAAACACGATGAGACATTTTATAATAAAATATATAATATAATTTTTAATACAAAATTTAGTTATGGTACTTTTTTTTTTTATACCGAACTATAACTCATAGGTTGTACGTAAAATAGAGTAAAGTATGTAGGTAGTATAATAATGTACGTGAAATCATGAATATAGTAAATGTCTCTATAGAAAATAAAAATGTTTTTCAAGTGAACTAAATAAAAGATAATATGTTGTTCTGAAAATCGATCGGTTTTTAATTCTGGATTTACCACACAATATAAATACAACGGTATATATTATGTTTATTATTTTACGAAGTTAACCATCGTCATAAACGCTATCGATAAATCGAAAAAAGGTAGAAATCAAAAGATGACGATTTTACTAAAAATGTTCGTTGAGCTCTGGCTGCAATTAATTTTAATTTTTAAAATCGAAAAATTTGCATGTCAATCGGCAATACAATATAAAAAACCAGTTCCGGGTTGAAGATATATTATCGTATGAAATTTCGTATTTACGGTGTGGACGTGACGCGATCACGGAGAAACGCGCGTGGGCGATGTAGGAGGTGACAGTCATGAATGGCGTGGCGCGCGCGAGTGTTGTCGAAAATCAATAGATCTTTGTAATCCAAACAAAAAAAATTATCGATTTTAAAGAGAAAACTTCGTGGTAAGATAAAGAAAATTATTATGCATTCCCTGTAAAAAAAAACCAACGAAACTCACGGATTTCGTGATGTTAACAACAACGACGATATTACGTCAGGATAAACACAGTTATTTTATTATCGTATACGTTTTAGATATTATGTCTACCCAGTGTCTTTATCGATCGAATTGTATCAGTTCTATAATTTTGAAACATAATTTTAGAAAACATTCATTATTATTATTATTATTCATCCGTAAAGAATTTTATAATAAATGTAATATATTTAAGTTATAATATATGTGATTGTCGACCAACTTTTACAACAATTTCAGAGATTAGAGATAATAGGAAGATTAATACAGTAGTTTAAAGTTTTGAATTACGTCCCAAGGGTGGCACTGACCAAACTTTTTTTATTAAACCGATTAGCTTAAGAAGTTATTATAACTAAACCGAAATACGCCGAGCGTAGTATTCAATTTAAATAAAGATTTACATTTACAATATTTTAAAAAGTATTTTTAATTTATCTGATAAAATATATTAAGAATAAACACTTTAAACAACAAGTAAAATAAACCTACATATACGTATATAAGTATACAAATGGTATTTTTTTAATTACCTATAACTTCTTAGACAATTAAAATATGACAATTTTATAACTTTTGCTTTTTTAGTAGGTTACCATTTTTAGAAATAAATAAGGTGTTAAATTTTAAATTTTTGAAGTTAATTTCAAGTATTCTTAACCAAGAATTCAAATCTGTGCTTAGAGTTATTATCGCTTCACTTGATCAATCAGCATAGGTGGAATTAGGAGGGCTTTGCGAGCTAAGTTTCTGATTAGTACCTCCAATGGTATACCCTAAATGTACCTACTGTTATGTATCGTTATTCACAAATATAGTATATACTATAAAGAATATAACAACAGTATTTTTTTTAAACCTATAAAATATTATTTAATAAAACAGTTAAAGTTATTTCTTCTACATCAGTTTTTTTATTTCACTGTTTATTTTTGTATTTGTAGTAAATATTGCAATACTATGCAATACATTAATACATTTTAGTTTATCTGTTCATATTTGTATTGAAATATATAATTATCTGAACGCTGACTGATTTTTATTTTTTTGTTTTTACATTGCATAAACAGCAAATAGAAAGTTATTAATAATTATTTTTATTAAATTATCTTGGGCTTAAGCCCCACGACTAAATTTATCAAGCTCCGTCTATATCAATTAATATCATCAATACGTTTGGCAAAGAGCACGTGTATTGTCTATGTTCCAAGCAGTGGCGTAGCCTGTACAGCATACACTTCACAAATTGAAAAATAATTTTTTTTGTATTAATAATGCAATATTTTTATAAAACAATTTTGGATTTTATTAATTTAGTATTTCATAATATAATATTTTGTGGATATTCTTCTAAGTTCATTAGGATTGATTAATCCGTAACACTACGGCCGCGCCGCGCTATATCTAATGGCTAGTACCTATCATATTCATTATGTACACAGTATGCACGTTGGCGATTGCATACGGGTACAGACATTCAGCGACAGCTATTTATATTTCTTATCGATAATATTAATAACAAAACATAGAATGCTCGCGATCTTGTTTTTGTCACTTGTGTATGCAGAATAATTTTTGCATACGCTATCGTCAGCCGTCGTCTATCGAATTATTCTACTGGCAATATTAAATATTGTGTTATGCACTTACGTGATATATATTAACAAATACGTAAAACATTGTGTCATTGTATGTTTCAAGTTAAATTTTAAGAAGAGTATAGCGGGTTGTGGGGGGATAGCCCCCCACAATTCTATTAACTTACTATTTCAATGCATACACTAAGCTGAAACCCACGCTACGCCACTGGTTCCAAGTGTGTTAAACAAAACAAAAGCAGTCGGTCTGAAATCCCCTCAATTATAAAACACAAACAAAATATGAATACATAGTCATAGGGTTTTACAATATCTCTATTTAGCAGTCAAGGAATATTTTTTTATAGTATATATTTAAATAATAACAATAATGTAGATAATTTTAATTGTATTATAACAATAAATTTTCTCAAATAATGGTTTTCCAAGAATTCATATTAGGTATAATAATATAAAAGATTATAATATCATATTATTATAATTAAATTCCCAATATTTTCGGGATCACGTTTTAACCTGAAATATAAAAAAAAAACTTTTGTAATTTAAAAACATTTTTACGCATTCCAAAAAATCTTAGACGGTCAATTTATTGAGTTAATTTATATCAAATTAAATTTATAATAATTGGAATTTGCAATTCATAGTTTATCAAAATTAGACAATATACCATTAAAACATGTCCACAGTCACTTGGATTAAGGTGTAGATATTATATCATACATACGTTTTAGGGAATACTATATCGCCGTTACAATCGTTTTTGATTTACGATCCGATCATCGCCTAACACATTTTTTTTAACGTAGGTATTTTGCTAAAGGAAATCTGAAATCATGAATGCTATTTTAATACACATTTGCAGTTATTACAATAAAATTTAAATTTATTGCTATACGGTTCAGTTTAAATGCAAATAATAACGATGGTTGATGATAAAACTCGCCTATTATAACGTTTTATACTTTGAATTTTTTTTTTTTATATAACTTTTGCCGCTGTAGTGTTATTATTATTGTTGTACAATGTTATGTAATTATGGACTATTATAATAAATATACATTTTGCGTATTTCAACGGTATATAGCTAGTTGCAGAAACTATAATGCGCATCGAGATGACCAAACTTGATAATCTACATTGATCACAACAAAAAGTGAAACTGAAAATTCACGTCTTTTTAATTTAATTTATACCAACCACCTACCTAATTTTTTTTTCCCGAAGCCATTAAAATAAGTGTATGACACAGACGAAGTTTAATACGACGATTATTGTACAATCTCTTCTACAATACACTCTTGAATTTTTAAATCTATAAGAACTTTCTTCCACGCATAATAACTATTATAATTACAAACAGAAATATATTTTTTAATTAAAATTTAATAAATTACCTATACAGTCCAAATTAAATATTACATAAAAATATAATTACATGCAACGGTAATAGTCTATAGTATGATGTGGTACAGCATTTAAATTGATTTTGAATTAAATTGAATTGAAATATGTATAGCATAAAAAATAGTTAAAAGATTTGAAGTAGGTTTTTGACGTGGAAAATATCGTTAACTATAAATGATTTAATATACATGATTAAAAGTGAAAGAGGGAAGAGTAATTTTATTTTGTGAAATGTTTTTGTTTTATTGTTTTTTGGAAAACATTAATTGATTTTCAGAGGTGTTTTGGTTTGAATAACTGACAATAACTATCATTTTTCGATGAAACCAAAGTTTCCCAAACTACAGCAGAGTGTAAATTTCAGATGACATTAATATTATTGTGCAATACGTCTTCGCTGTATGACAACGAATTGGCCGACTACGGCGTCGATATGTTATAGGCATAAACACTGGTAGATTAAGTGCCGACTAAGCTCTTTTTTTGAAAAAAAAATTAATCCCGAATACGTAAATGTGGTCATTTTATTGCAGCAAGTGATTTTTCAGATGTTTAAGGCCTTGGTCTTCACATGTGAATTTTACACACACACACACACATACATACATACATTTATATATACACATATATCACATCATATATGCATGTAGTAGTTTCATAGACCATTAGATTGGAACGCGTATCACTCAAAAACCGTCGAACCACGACCTCATAGTAATTTTACCAAGCGTTTCGACCTTCGCGTATAGGATAATAATACGGATGAAAAACGAAAACGGAAACAGACTGACGAACGGGGAAGGTCCTGTATTATCAACTTTCATCAGACTAAATGAATCTTTTTCAATCAATGTATACCTATACCAGTCCAGTCGTTTAGTCAGTAAATTCCATCGGGACTCCCGTACTAAGTTTTATTTAAGACTCTTGTCCGATATAATATAGGATTTGTTTTTAAAGAATATAGTTTATTAAATTAAAATATCACAGATTTGTTTTGAGCTTAAAACAAGATTGGAAAAAATTATACTACTTGCGGTTTGATGGTAGGATAGTATCTCACGATTCGCCAACTGATATTTATGTTAATATTTAAACCACGCATATGCATAAAGAAGAGAATATGAAATAATAAAAACTATTATTTTAATTGTAAGTCCACTTCACACACATACATGATATTATACTCTAAAGTACTAAAAACCAAGACCAGATTAAGGCTTTTTCCGCCCAAAATAATAATATCATAAAGCATTCAAATTACTTAGGCCTATATTTTTAAAATAATATTTCAACGTCAAATATTATTTTGTGTGACACCATAAAAAACGTGCTGTCTTTTTTGCCACCATACAAAATTTTCCACCGTATTCTGTATCCTAAACCACCTAAACGATAATACAGCCTTGTCTAAAGCAATCGTCATTACACAGCCTTTGGGCCTTTGACTTGTCACCACCATAGTTATATTAAATGGAAAAAATCACGATTTTAGACGTTTTTAACAAGTCTACGACGTGTTTTTTTAATTTACATAATATACACATTATATATAGATATGTACACCATAATATGACTAGTACGTAGGACGTGTTATAATGCATGTTATCAACAAGTTTGGTTTTTCCGTAGTTTTGTTCCAGTAAAAAAGTACTCGTATTATATAGGCATACGCGTATCACATAACTGTGTTGGTGTATCATATTTTTATGTCTTATACGTCTATATAAGGCCGTTTTTAATAGCGCTGCATATTATCTACTATCATATATTATCATAATACGGTCGGGATCGAAACAGCTTTTTTCGTGTGTCGTGCGGCGCAACCATGTCGGACGACGAGAAATAAAACTAAACAGTGCTCCATCGCGGCAATAATATAATATATTATATTATAACATCGCAATGTGTTAACTTTAATCTAAATCGTGTTAAGATGGTGTTACGAAATTCCGTTTCGTTATTATTTATTATTTTATTATTCGTTCCGTCGGCATAAATAATGAGTATCATATAATACAATATAATATTATGTGATACATAATATCTTTGTTTTTGCTGTTTGTCGGTACCTATACTATTATAAACGTTTGTCGATTACATTATATAGTATTAATTATATTATTGCGTTTCACACTAGTAAAATTAACACACACACTGATACGAGAGTAAACCGCATAAAACTCTGTACAAATCTGGCAAACTGCTTTAGGTGAGAGGGGGACACGCAAGGTATAAGTCTATCGAAGATAAATTATTTGTAATTTGCGTTTGATATTTTAAAGAACCATAGTTGAAAAAATGTCAAATAATAACTATAAACATGGTCTTGAAATGAGGAATAAAAGTAATGTACTTTTCTACAGAGCAATAGAGCTATATTTTATTGTTTTTAATTTATTTAAATTTATTTATTCAAGTACTTCTTTATAATCTCAAACAAAAAATTAAATTAAGCTTACTTAGACACTTGATGAATACACTCAATCAATACATTTCTTAATTTTTACCTATAAAAATATACAAGTTCTAATAATTCCATTTTATAGATTTATTATATTATTTCTAACATTGTTTTGTGGTAAATATATCTTATTAATATAGATACTCGAATGCGTTCAATATAATATTATAATCTTTTTATATTTTATAATTATTATTTGTATTATTATTATTATTTATATTTTTTTTAAATGAAAAATTATTAAAAATATAACACGAGTTATTACCAATTATTCGTTACACAATTTTAATTTATTTTTTTAAATTACCTTTTTATAAAAGTCTAGAAAACAAAATTCGTGTAACCTAAAGCGTCCAAATTATGCAAAAAAATATGAAAAATAAATTGGACACGCAACTTTTATTAAGAGTTCGAGTAACATCACAGTATAACGAGAATGTATTTTTGTATTTCAAATCATTAACGTTAATTATTAATTTGTATTATAATATACTCGTTTGTATATAAAAACAATTACTATTTTTAGAATACTTTCAAAAGTTTTTAGGAGAAAGACTTTTTCAAATTAAAATTTAAACATTTTAAATAAAGTTGTTTTAATTAATGTCCTTTACGTTACTAACACAAAGTTGGCTATTTAATTTCATGTATATTATGTATGTAATGTATAGATTATATACAAACTAAAATGAAAAATATCTTACTAACGGACACGAAAATTATTTAAAAACGAACACGTGTAGTATGTATACAGTAATAACATGAATGTAAAATGTAAAAACCATAAACACGTTTCCCATTAAAAAAAAAATATGACATACTACAATAATAATCGTCATGTAAATATAGTTGGTATAGTGCAGATTATATGGTATCTGCGTTCATTGACGTGATTTATTTATTCATTTGTCAATATTGTTATAAATGCTTAATAATAATGTATTTCCAGTGGTTAAATAAAAATAATCGTGCCGCCAGCAAACACTCCTATAGCTCTGATAATATAGCAATCCATAACTGCAACCGATTAATACGACCACTTTGGCTATAGGTACGCAAACTATTCGTTTGGACTCGATGTATGATATTATGTTGGATTACACACTCGCAATCAATAAACGTCTTCAACAATTTTTTTTTATTATTATTATTTTCATAAGAAATATACAAGTTTACAACAAGCGCAATACGTATGTGTGGAAGGGGAAAATAAAATTATTAAAGGTGTATGATTAAAGAACCATTAATTAGTGACGCTTAACTTGAAATTGCAGATATGAAGATATTAAGAAAATTAAGTTTGAAGATAACAACATTTTCTTTTAAATCTACGACGAGAAATTACAGGAAGTGTAGGAATATGAAAGCCGTTTATCAATAAATTTCGATAATTTTTTACATCTAATAAATAAACTTTATAAAAGATAGCTATTTCTTCCTCAATTGTTTTATAATCTTTCGAAGTATGTTATTTGAAAAACTCGAATTACGTTTAAATTTGATTTCTCAGCTAATCCGAATATGTATAATTCAGCTGTATAATATAGGTAGGTACTATCATAATTTAGTCATGATCATTGTCTATCCTCGTCGAGTTCCAGATCACGAATGCGAACTACGTCCTTAAACATTTCGAAGTATACCGGTAAGTTAAGTAAATACACTTAACATGTTTACATGAATAAATTTTATTCCTTGACTTGGTAATTTCAATGAATCAACAGTTTAGGAAAAACCAAAATTATATCGTAATTCGAAAATTTCAACGAAGAAAAAATTATTGATGGATACAAACACTGCTGTTGATATCTTGGAAAATTAATAGCCCGCAGTTTATAAAGTACGAACGAACACATATTATGATAGTTAATAATAATATATTTTACTATTATAATCGTTGCAAAACGCATTTGAGTCGTCTTCAGAAACCGCGACACCGTTTAATAACGAATACCTATTATCAATTCTATTGCCTATTATACACGCAAAGACAAATAAATAAATAATATTACGGTTATTAACGATCACGATTTATTGTGCGCAGGCAAAACTCGGCACGTTATTGTCACGATTTATTATCCGCGTCCTGGCTATTATATTTGCACGCGCGTTACACTTATTATATGATTTTCAATCGTCGCCACTTGTAATTATCGTCGTTAAATAGGTACCGCATTTTCATATGTGAACACACACATTTACAATGTATAGTCAATATTACGTTTAATTGCATTATACGTAGGTATCCGAAAAATGCTGCGGGAATTGTAGGAATTTTCATGATTTCCTAAACGCGTGTTTTAGTATGATTAGATAACAATTTAAGATTAGGTACCTACAGTATTAGTTATTAAAAATACAAAACTCTGGCTTCATGCGGTTAATCGGTTTTACATGGCGTATGGTATTACCAATATTACTTTTTTAAGAATTACATTCAAAAATACACAAGAGATTTAACTATCACAATGTTATGTCTTTTCTAAAATTTAAAATTAATTTTAACATTTATTTTGGTCACAATATAAGATTATTTGAAATAATTAATACACAAATTTAAACTGTAAAGTACCTACTAAAATATGTTTAAAAATTGTAAAATTGCGTTATTAAAAGTAAAACAAGTGATTTTTTCCAAAGAATTTACTTTATTAATTTTATTAAAAGTTAAAACAATTCAATAAATATAACATTTCAATACGCAATGATTTTCAATAACCAAACTGTAACTATCTATTATCAAAACTGAAATATTTTTGAAATTATAAAGCAAAAACCCTTCATTTAATTTTTATAACTTGTAAGCTATATTTTTTAGTAAATGTTTTGGGTTTTATAGTTTTGTTTTTGAATTTCAGATATAATCTTATATTTAAAATTATATGCAATTAATGACAATCTGAATCTAAATAACTTATAATAAAATACAAACAGGTACAGACAAAAATATATATTTTACTTTTATGACCAAAATAAATGTATAAATTATTAAGATTTTATTTTAAAAAGGTACATACATAATATATAGAAGTATTTCAATTTTACAGTCGCAAAGTGTTTTTTTTAAATTTTAAAAATTCAAGTTTAAAATACCAATATTAACTGAAACCCTAATTTTTAATTTTGAAAATCTACACGTGTAAATACTCGTATATAAATATCTAAGTATAAACTAGTACATTTTTAAAAATTAAAAAAAAACTATTCGTTAACACAACCAAAATGGATATCTGCAATAATTTAAGTATAATATATTTTACTTATTATAACATTTTTAAATATTTTAAATGAATAATTAATTACTATTGTCTTCTTTTATAAAATAATATTTTATGTAATACAATAAAATCTTAGTAATTACAATATTTACTCATATTTAATTGAGATACGTCTAATTATTACCACATTGTCATAAATAATATTAATAACTACAATTAAATAATATAAGCTATGAGCCATTTTGGGAGATTTATCAAAAAAAAAAAAAATTAAAACGTCGTTTTGTTGATACATTGCTGTTCTTCATTTTTTTTTTTTTATCAACAGAAGTACTAAAACCAAAAGAATACAAATTTTTATATATATATATTTTAAGAATTCGTTTGGGCGACAATTCACGGGTCTATAGGAAGCGCGTTCGTTAATTCTGATGTCTGACGATCTTTGTTTTCCGAGACAACTGATATGGCAACTGCTTCGTTCTATACATTAAAATATATAGTCTTCTCCTCCACAACCATTGCAGACGAGATCCATTAACAGTCATCGTATAATATAGTTGCGTGCAAGTCGGTCGTCGTTTACCCTGTAACTGTAGAGCATAATAATAATAATAATAATTATAATAATTGATAATATAATAACAATAACAAAACGCAACAAAAATTTCATAAATATGATATGTTGTTTTCAAAGAAATCCGACAAATCCAAAGATTACAGGCAGTACCTATTATTACTATTATTGTGATTTGTGAATCGTCTGATTTATAATAACATTATATTATCTTCTCTATCTTTTATTATCACCCCGCGGGTCGTCCGTATGATATAATATATAATAATATAACCCTGCACATTGTACACCATAAACCAATAGATATATATATATATATATATATACGACGTATACGTTTATACGCTTTATAATCGGATTTTTATACCGCAGAACGTAATAAAAAAAAAACTTCTTTCCTTCATTTTCAAAACACGCATTGCGTAATCTAAATACATTTTTTTAATTTTTTTTTTTTTTTTATGTCGTCGTAAACCGTCACACTCGCTCCGACCAAACACGCGAAGACCCGGACGGCGGCCGATCTACATAATACAAATCTACAATATATTATTATACACTGAATACCCCCTAAACGATACTAGTATATAGTATATATCATTATACATCGCTGTTGAGCAACGTCCGCTTTTACTTTTTTGAAGGTCGGCTTACTATCTATATCTACCTCATCTATCTGTGATAGTTGTTCCCCGACCCCCTACGGATCGTTTATTATTACATCGTATTAATAATAAACGATAACATATTATAATAAAATGTGTGGTTTCTTTCTTGGGACAGTTGTAAAATAAACAAAAATTAACTATACTGCATATATTATGACGTCGACCCAATATATTCCCGACATTTCCATAATAAAAATGTATATAATGTATCATTTACAACGTCTTAACTTTCGGTATACTATGACAAAATTTGACAAATGTCTTATGTCATATTCATTCGACGCTGTACACGAAATTAATACACGAGTATTTCAGTAATTGAATAAAACCAGTGACCGATCGCATGAAGTAAAAATCGCTTAAGTATAATATTCTCATACCAAAATTCCGGGACGGTCGATTCGGCATTTGATTACCTTAATTGATAAACACGATTTGTGACGCAATGTATAGAGCCATGTGGCCGTTATTAGACGACTATAAAATATAAAAACTAAACAATAAACATGCTGCACTATAATATTATAGTAGACCATTAAACACGTTCCTATAGTGTCATCGGATTAAATATAGACGCGTGCACGCGTGGAAAGCAAAAAAATTCCTCGGCACCACGCCGCATCGGATGGACGACAGAATAAATTTGTAATGCGCGGAATTATGATATTATGTATTTATGTATATTACATCCGTTCTCCGTCAGCGATGCGATCATCATTGTCGTTTTAAATTGTTAAGTTATATATATTCATAATTTATTATCATTTGTGCGGGGGATAACTCTTAAAAAATAATAATAACGCACGAGCACAGCGTGAAATTATGTGGTAAATATAATTCGAAATTAAATAAGCACTGTTCCTTGCAAGAACTGAGGCAATAAAACAAATTAAATTAAAAACGGGGTGATTCTATTATTATTTTTTTGTTTTCTATATATAAATATGTCTCTTAGTCGTGTACTATGGTCAGTGGATAAATAATTTCTAATTTGTGCAAATATAATTGAAACCGTGTTTGATTTAAATTTTAATCTACTTGATAAGATTTACCACGTAATATAAACTACACCAAACTCAAAAGAAAAATCGAAAATATATACGATGATAATAATATAATGATAACTAAATGTGTAAAGGAAAGAGGCGTTATTAGAGTAAAGACGAAAAAATATTTTCATAAACGTGGTGTTACGTTGAATTGATTTTTTATTCGTTTGTTCGCTTTTATTTTTTATTATTATAATATTAAAATTTCTCAACAAAAAAACGATATTCATGAACGCCAAAAAATAGTAGCAGTCTCCTCTGATAGATCCATTGTAATATGGTATAATATCTACATGTTTGTCACATTTCTATACACATCGATTGTTATATTCGAGAACAACAACTATATAATTATGTTTAAAAAGAATAATGAAGCCCAAACTAGGAAGTAAAATTAAAACCGCGGCAAATTCGTCTGAAAAAAAAATATTTGACGACAATATTTATATACATAATAATAATATACAATAATATTACTTTAGAACGATGTTTCTGAAACGGTATTCTCCGCACTAATATTATATAGGTACGACGAGAGTACGCAGACGTTGAAGGATTGCGAATGGGCAACTACGATGGTGTTAGAATCGAAAATAATAAAACAATATGACAACGGTGTAAAACTTTTGATTAAACGCATTTTGACCAAATGTGATACACTACTATGAAGCAAGTAATGGAAACAAATTATTCGAAGTATTCAATAGCCTAGGATTAAATTTTCCATTACCTGACTTCGTATCCTTATTTCAAAAAAAAAAAATGTTTAGATAAATTAATATAACGTATAATCTATAAAAATGTATCATTATGATTAATGTTAATTCATAAGCGTAACTAAGGAAAGAGGGCTTTGGTGAACTTCAGCACCCCCACAAAAATTTTTTTTTGAGTAAATGTGTCTATAAACATATTAGGATTAACTTTATTTTTTGCCAAAAAATATAATGTTTCGTATAAACGAATAATAATTCCAAAATCAGTTATATTGCTGATAAGTTTAAAGGATATTTAGTTACACTCAAACATAGATACTAACATTGCAGCAGTCGTACCTATATATATATATATACGTCGACATCCAGGTGCATACCCATACAAACGTACAAACCCATACAAACCGAAAAATGTCACAACATAATATTATATTATATGTATCATGTATATTGTATATTATAATATTATGTACATCGAGCCGCAAATGGACGAAAGAACATAAATTCAGATCGTTAAAAAAATATGGTCTGGTAATGGTGAAACAGCCACATGACGAACGATGTTGTCGAGGCGAACTTTGTTTTAAGAAATCGCCTTATTCGTTCTAGTTCCCGCTGTCGCTTCGGAGAAAACGGTAATAAATTGGCGGTCAAATTTTGGACGAAAATCAAATTCTATTTTATATTTATAAACCTAAAATTTCGCTTTATTTTAGCCAAAATCTATACTCCAAACCACTTTGACAGTATTATACAAATTATCATATTTTATCATAATACACAATTCAGTCTACTCGATTCAACAATAAACAGAATAAACATCGTATAAATCAATATATAGTTTACATTGAAATTAATGTATAAGGAACTGTAGTATAATACATTTCCTAAGACGTTCTACAAGGTAATAAGTACTAACAGAAATTGAAAAGATTTTTGGCTATCAATGTAGTATATCAATAAGTACAAGTAATAGGTGTAATCGGCGGTTCAACAACCAAGTATCCCTAAACCAAAATATCCCGTTTAAATAATAACTTAAAATATTAACTTTTATTATAAAAGTTGCGATTAGAAATAGTAAACGAACTTTATCTAAAGTGTTATTCGTTATTTTGATAATACCGTAGTGTCATTTTATATCATTACTTACAACGCGTGTCGTGAGCTTATAACCTTAAATTAAATTATTTAACTAACACGTTGTATAATAATTTTATTAATAATATATTAAAATATAATATTAATATTTTTTTAAACATTTTTAAATTAATTTTTTCTTATTTTATAAAATGTTAATAATAATTTTTTTGTATTAATATCTATGCAATTTTCATAAAAAGATTTAAATATGAATTAATATTTACGTGGGATATTTTTTTTTTGGAAATTTTTATCGGGGATATACCGGGATATTTCAACGTATCACCATAATCGGCAAAGCTGATTAGACTACAAAAACATAAAAAATTATTCGATTGAGAAAAAATATTCCAGCTATTCATAATTGTATATTTAAATTCTCAAGCGAAAGAAAAATCGCTAACAGCCGTCGTAAGAACGACATTATTATTATTGTTGTTGTTATGTATTACACGCGTGCGACATCGTTGCACGCGTAATCGTACCGGATGCGAGAAAATTCTAACCACATGGTGTAGTGTAAATTGTACCTCGCACTGCATTATATTTATAATACACATTGCCACGCGTCCTATACTATAGAAACAAGGGTCTCTGTGATAAATTCGCTAATGGACACCGTACCGAACGTTATTCCGGGAAAGCGTTAAACAAATTCGAATAATCGTTTCCGTTTAAGCGGGGTATGCGTTGTTCCGGAAACGTTTTTAAAAGACTAAATGCTTGATATATATATTTATATATATATTATATATATGACGGGTGTGTATGCATATGTCATTGATAGCTTTCCAAATGAAAAAACCGTTTTATTATTATTTAAACGCCCAAACATCAAAAAGCTCGGCATCGTGAATAACTGTATATATTATGACAATAAAAAACGTTCCTTAATGGTACGATCGTAAACGCTAAAATCGACCCGCTAATCGCAATACTCGCTCAAAAATAACTTTTTCGCACAAACCGAAACCGATGCCAGTTCAGTGCGTTCGAGATGCAGCGGTAAAGTCGCTAAAATACCATATCGTTTCCACAACAGCAAACATCGTATATTATAATATATTATAATAATATTATAAACCCGTGTGTAACGACCTAACAGTTGTACAAACTGTTTAGAAAACTGACAAAATATAATGTGTCATCATCGGGATAAAAATTGCTATTTGTCGAGATGCGTAAATATTATGTACCTATTCCATAGCTAACTGCAGTTGGATGACATCCAGTCTTTCCGTCCCGTAATGACTTTCGGTTGCAATACAAAAATTTAAATGCATTCACAATTTGTAATTTTTTCATGACGTATACATCAGTTCTTTTCATACAGTATCGATTTAGTGTTTTCACTATTTTTTTCTCGATGATTATTTTTTATGTTGTACTAACAATGACCCTTGCTTTTTTCATATTTAACGAAAAATGCATTTAAAATTAGTAACGAATATTGAACATTGAAGAAAATAAATGATTCGCTGTATTATTTATCTTTAAGTAAATATATCTACGCACTTAAGTTGATGGATTAAAGAAATGGAAATTGCTTTAAGTTATTTAAACATTTATACCTAATAATTATAAATATTCTAACCAGGAAATTAAAGAAATATGAATCTGGTACATTTAATACTTTTTGTAATAATGAATACCAAAAATGCATTTAAAATAATCATACTGTATAATTTTAGCTATACTCGTTAAACTCATAATCTGAAGTTATGTATTTAAAAAAATGTTATACGAATTTCAAATGAATTCCAAGCAAAACGACATAGGTATTTTTGTCTAAATACTTAATTCTTCACGTGAATTTTATTTATCACGTAAATTTGACTATTTATATTACACTGTAATAACCGCTCGTTACGGTCCATTTTTTTGCGCCTATGTTCGCATTACATATATTAATACGTATAGAAGACGAAAACCACAGGTTGCATCGTCGCGGTTAAGTAAATTATTCGTTCGAATGCAATGCGCTGTTAATTACTATAAATTACACATACACACAACTCGATTTAAGTTATCAGACCTTGATAAAGTTACTCTAATTATTCGTTTAACCGAATACAATAACAATATAGGGAACATAATATACACTCCGGCACACTTTTTTCCGTCGATCACAGTAATTCGGTCATACGGGCTTACTGCATATAATGTATATACATATACATTGTAATAGTTTAGATTAAACTATACTCCAGAGTGAAAAGAAAAATTCAGAATGCGTATTAAATGTATTACCAACAGTACTAATAAACAAAATATATTCTATTTCCATACGATACTCAGCCATAAATAGAACTTACGTCGCTGATAGCGATGTGTTGATGATAAAATAAAATTTTCAAAATATCCTATTCATAGTTTTAAAAAGTCGAAAGACCGTAGAATGGTTCTGTCAAAATATTGTTGTCTATGTTCCACAAGTGTACGATGAGAAAAATTAAAAAGTTCTTCGATAGCAAAAAAAAATAAAATTACATTTTTGGTGGAAACAAATAAAAAGGTTGTTTACGATGATATATTATAAAATAATACGTATATTATTTTCTGCAGTATGTTATTAGATGGAGTAAAAACCGGCTGTAGAGGCATAGTCGTCGCGATGCCTTAGCAGTCGACTGTTAATATAAAAATAATAATAATTATGTTAACCTTATTCATTTTTATCAACATAACAATTATTTACACACATAGTCGAAGAGGAAAAAATATAAATCTACAATTCAATAAAAAAAATCAATTGATGCTTAACGATATGTATTGCTCAATCAAATGTTACGTGCGTCTATTATATACGTCTGTATACTAAACGTGTTTGCTTTGAATCAAGCGCCGTCCGACGTCGATATCTATCTATTGTAAAAACTTCTATGTCCGCAGATACACATTTATTCACGCCGACTCGATAATAATAAATAATTATTGAAGAATGCGGCTACGGTTCAGTCCTTGGACTATTGTTACGATTTACGTACAAACAAGCGTCTTTGGACTCACACGGCATTTGAGCGTAATAATAACTCCTACTAACGAACCGGTTTGGTGCTTGAACCCTTGAAAACCTTATGGTTAGATAACCGTAAGGTATAACAAAGTTCGAGGCGAAATCATGAGACAAAAATATTTTGAAAACAATGAAAGTGGCATATATTTGTGAACCATGAACACAATAATATACACTCAGTAGTCCCGACCTATAATAATAGCAACACTCTAAGCCCAGGGGCTGACGAAATTTGTCCTTTTTATGCACATGCATTGACTGCTCACAAGTTGCCCTACTCCACGAAATCGACAAAACTGAAATTATAAAGTTTAATTAATTGTTTTACTGATATGTGGACAAATTCCTAGCTTTTCCTATTGTCTATATGATCTTTGATTGTCTGAGAATATTAACTTAACCGCAATATTACTAATAATAAAATTTGTGAATTTATGACTTGCAATCAGATAAAACACTTTCAAGGATAAATTTGAATTTACTTCTCTTATAGGAACGATGAAGAATAATACAGAAGTGTCGTACTTGAAATTATATTTTGAATACGGTTATATAGGTACTCATACATAGAAATGTATTGAAAAACGTAGTATCCTAACATAGACATTATTTTTTTTTTCTATATATTTTTATTCTATAGCAAATAAAAAAACATTTGGTGAAAAGTATCATTGTTTGATGACATAAAAAATACATCTGTAAGTGTGATTATATAAATGCTTGATCCGTAAATGCATAAATATAAACAGTTTACAACATTTTTAAATCTCCGAGTGTCTTAGAGTACACGTACCAATATGATATAAATTATAATATATTTAACTGTAGGGAATTTCATAACGACATAATATCAAAAAAGGATATAATCGTAAATCTCATAATTTATTAACTATCCACGTCGGGAAAAAAACTATTTACTCATTATTAACATAATTAAACAAAGCAAATGAAAGACATATTTATTATGTTAGTATGTTACATGATAAAAAGAACTTACAATTCTATTTTACGTTTACGTATACATAAAAACAATGAAAGAATGTATTATTTTACAATATATACCTATATTAAATAGACCATATGGAATACAAAAGATGATCCAGGAGATATCAAATTTAGACTGTGGCAAAAATAAAACATAAAATTTCGGTCAAGACCTTTTTTATGTTGTCATTACTATTACTATTATTATTATTAGATCTATTAATAAACCCTTATTCAGCTCCGTCTTGAATAAACACTATTGGTAGTCGGAACACAATGAACTCGAGACAAACAAAAAAAAAAAAGAAAGAAAAACTAACATTTGTCATTCTCTGCCAACTATACGTCTATATGTGTATATACTTAGGTAGATAAATAATAAAGAACAGAATAATAAATCTTGCAGAATTGTTGTGAAAAATCTAAATTCAAGAGTCTAGTATTTATTTTTATTATTATGCATTTAGTTGATCGTTTTCATCGTCAGACTCAATCGAATCTCATTAAACACAAACAATTAACTATTTCAATGGGCATTTGCTAACAACAATATGAATGCGATTATATACACCGAATAGGATTTTAGGATTTTTAATCAGAGCACCAAATCGCAATTAATTTTGATATAGTTGAACAGGTGAACAGCATAAATCGGTGTAATGTATACGTTATAATAATGTGCCTTTTAACGCTCCGAAAAATGTTAATCTTCAAAATCTTGAAATCTCGCAAACTATATATTTTAGTGCGACTAATAGGTATGAGAATATCACAGTGTCGGACGTGTCTATATATAACTATCGTAATAATTATAAAAATCAAAATAAGAATATGTTTGACGAGTTTTATATCCTCGAAATGGAAATCTGTATTTATATGTAGATAAGATTAATGATTATATTCGTAAAGTCTAAAAATTTGCAATCGTGATTATAAGAAAGTAAGAACTGAAAGTGGGGTACATCTCCAAAAATAAACAATTATTATTATTTTCTTGTTAAAGCTCACAATATACCAAAAATATCGCTTTCTTCTTACATAATTATAATTGCAATATATTGCAATATTATATACTAACCAAATATTACGTTTATTCGTTATCGATTTGAGCACAATATATACTGTTGACTGGCTAACACACCGCCGCCGTCATGCGTCCACCGTCCTGACCGTCGAGTTTTTGTTGTGGTACGCTTCCAGTCGGTGCGATAAATCGTGCACAATGTCTCTGAACACGACAGAATCGACGTTATCGCCGAGAACGTACAACAACATCCAATCGCCCAACTTTGATCGGCGTACGATGTTTCCGATTGCCTGCCGTTTGATCAACCGGAATCGTATGCAGAAAAGGTACACGCGCATTCGCGGTGACACTATTATGATGAACCTATAAAACATATAACAATTAAGTCAAAAAATAAGTTTCTTTGGATTTTCAACGAAAAAAATAATTGCCGTGGACAATAATGCGCTACTGCAGCATCTAAAAAATTTAAAACTTCATGTCTACCACAAATATGCATACGACTAAAATCAAATCGTTCGATTTCCATGTTAATATTAATAACACAGGACAGGTGGTCAATACATAATTTATCCAAAAAACTTGAAATATTTTTTTGATTTTTCATTTCATTTCAATAAAATATATTCCGTACAGAAATAATAACTACACACGTCATAAAAATTAAATTATACGCTCTACGCTTGACTTTTATTAGATCAAAGCACAGTTCGCCGCAGTAGATTTTATATATTGGCATATATTTACACTGTTGCAATAGTGCATATACGTGTACATAATTATCCTCTCACTGGTATTAAAAACGTATAATTAATTATATACGCTTATTGAGACTTTACAAAATGATAATATTTATAAGCTGTATAAATTATATTGTAATAATAATTATTATTACGGCCTGTCTAATATTTGTTTCATTTAAAAACGCTAAATCAAAAATCTTATATATTATTATTATTATTTTAGTTTTCACGTCGACAGTTCTATTTGCACAGCAGTTTATGTAAAAAACAATACGTCATCGGTTTGTGTTTTTTTCTTAAAGTCGGAGAAAACAACTGCTTTACTAATCATTACCTAGACCAACAAACGATATATATATGCATTATACATATAATAATAATATAGTTATTTTACACATTTCCTAGCGTGCAGCTTCGTTAACGAAATAAAAGAAAATGAATGCTAATCTAATTATCAAAACTTTCGGATGGATACGCTTCGAAGAATCACTTACAATATATTTTCTCGGAGATATTTCTCTTCATTTCTAGACACATAAACCTAGAACGGTAATTTTTAATTGGTAAAAATATATGATCTGAAAAATATGCACAAACTACAACTAGTGTACCTGTATAAGTATATCATCTGCTATCAAGCCAAAGTAAAATAGGTTAAATACAATTGAAACATAACAAATAGTATCGACTATCATAGTAACTGTAATGCTATTCCGTACTAATTATGTTAGGTTTAAATCAAAATTATTTCAAGCTGATACTATTGTATACAGAAATGACCTTGTGCATACAATTGACATTATATGTTATTAGTTTATTGTTGGGATCAACTTTTGTGCGGCGCGATTGTATATTTTGTTTTATTTTCTACTTACAGTAGTTAAACCTGTTATTGTATACTTATAGTGATGTCTTTTATAGATCTGCATTTTATATTTTACTATTAAATCTTTACTTGTAATAAATAAATTACAATGGTCTATAAAACCCTATGCGAAATCTTTACCTGCAGAAGAAAGTAGAAAACATTTTATGTGAATACTAAAGAACCCTGTAGATTGTCTAACATCCAATTCAATGAAATCCGATAACTATTATAGTAACTACAATAATATAATATATATTGCATTATGTAAAAACTAAAATTCATTTGGACGATTGAATTTTATTGTGTTGTCCAATTTACAAATTTAAAGGAAAACAAATTATGTTTCGAACATTTTCAAATAATTTCACCATTCAACGATTTTTTTTCACCTTATCCTTTAAAATATGTTGATTTTTATTGGTACAAAGTAACAATATATTATAAATAAGACTAAGAAGTTGTAGGAGTTTCGTATTGTTCTATATACTCTCAATCTATAGCACACCAATCTATGAATTCGAACTATCTATACGATAGTAAATTTAAAAATCGAAAATATTACACATTTTACATATCTCGTCAATTTTAAGAGAAAAATGCATATTTCATTAAATCGCATACACTTAATACATTATGCACACTTAATATTTATTTAAAAAAATTGATTTCTTTTCTTAATCTATGTACCTTTTTTAAATAATATTGATCGTTAAACTTAATATTATTTTACGTAAGTATTAATTGTGAAACCATCCCCCTAATTTCTGATAGGAAGTAGTGTTGATGGATGCTCCCTTCGATCACGTTATCATGTCTAATATTTTATGTTATCACATTTATTCATTATATTATCCTGTGTATACAGATTGTAAATATCTTTTATAAATAATAAAAAAAGGTATTAATTATCATCGCCGCAGTTGAATATTAATTTGACGATAACGGTGCTATGTGCATTTAATCTACATTGCGTTATATGCCGAAATATAACTTGATCGTCGATAAATTATTGATTTAATTTATTGTTTATTCATAAAAAAATATTTTGTACACGATTTACATTTTATAGTATTTTTTCAATTTAAAAAGATATTATTTTTTTTAATTTTGAACAATTTATTGCATATTCAATATTTTTCAAACATGCATATTTTACATTTTTTTCGTATACACTAGCATACATATTATGCTTGTTTTAACTTCTAACATTTTCGAACCCTAGTTATAAATGTTATAGTAATTTAATCAAAACAAGCCCAAGATAAAACAATTTTTGATACGAGCATATTGATTACACAACACAATACAAGTATATTATATTATGTAACCTTTGCGCATACCTATAGCTACATGAGTACTGTAGCAATATAGCGTTGGGCTATGCAATATAATTTTATATTCACATGATATATTGTTTGGATCTAAAAACTTCTTCGACCCCCTCCTTTCCCTCTCGTAGAGCGCATATGCTACTATAATATTATAGTAATGACTGTCAATTGTATTTCTAATATACAGGGAAGAAGATAAAGAGGTCAGTAAATATTTTTATATATAATATATCATAAAAAATACTATTTCAATAGTATACATTATAAAAACCACCCAGGTGACTAACGAATACTTATATTATTACCTGTAAACGATTACAGCCGCCGATAAGACGCCAAGAATCATGAACCAAAACCACAGGAAGACGTAGATTTTTTCGTTGACAGCATTTAGTGGCAATATACATATTGAGTCGTGCGTTTCCACCTCGCCGGATACTCCAAATTTGTGGAAAATGCATTTGGTCATCCTAGGAAATATAAATATCATCGGGTCCACTCGGTCTTCTTGGTCGCTCTCCAAAAACCGGATCACGTCCACGCCGAATGTCAGAAACGCACCGTCAAAGAAACGGTTCATCATAAACATTTGACCTGTAGTAATCAGAAGAAAAATTTGTCTTAAATACTTGAAATTGTTGGTATAATTTTCTAGAAGATAAACAAGTAATAAGACATCAAATTAGTTTTATATTTGAAATCGTTTAATAGTAAATCCTTAATATAATATCATATCGTAGTCACAAATTATAAATTATACTAAGTATATGTTACATTACACCAACTAGTTGACAAATGAAACTGTATCTTTATCCTTTAATACAAAAATCGAAATACTTTGAAAAACAAAAAATATAGTTTAAATATCAAACGTAGATAATTTACACAGTAAATAAATATCATCACAAATAGAGCACTTTTCTCAATTCATATGGATTTGAAATAATTAACTAAATAGTCAAAAAAAAGTTTAATGTTTTTAGCGTTTTAAATACAATAAATCTTATTTCATAATATGAATATAAACTAATTTGATTTATATAACGTTGACGTTTAAAAAAATAATTTTAGCACTTGGTTATAGTCGTAAACTATAATAATAATAATAATAATAATAAAAACTAAATGATTTCGGTAATTTGAATAAATAAAATATTGTTTTAACATATTTATATAACATATACCTTATAATCAAAATTCTTAGGATTTTTCTAATAAATATTATGATACATAATTATCTGACAGGAACATCAAGGATTGGGCAAAGAGTCATAAATATACTTTTTTTTTATCTAAGCGTTATTATACCGCAAGAAAATTACTTTAAAATGTTAACAAATTCAAATTTTTATCATTTTAAATATTTACGGTAAGAAACGACGTTTTGGGTATATTTTTATCAAACTAGGTATTATGATTTAAAAAATAATTAAATCATTTACTTTAAAATTGTAGATACTAATAACAACAATATACCATATTGTCAATATTTATTTATTCTTAGAACTGATGATATAAAACTCTGAGCTATAATAAGGATAAACATTTTGAATGAATATTTGTATTTTAAATGTGATAGATAAATAGAAATCAAACAATAATGCTGAACACTTTAGATCAATTACGTTTTAATTAATATTTGAAAACCACATTAATAAATATTATACTTGATAACTAAAGCCTAAATATGATGGAATAATGTATCTTTGACAACAGTTAAAAAAGTCATCTAAATGTAGATCTATTATAATCTATGGTAAAAATAAAATAATGGATAAATATAAATGAAAAAAACCAATATTAAGTAATAATACATTATAAATCGTAGCTGATACTAATAATAAATTACTGGTAATTACATTATTATATGGTATTTAAATTATACTATTGGTTGTAACATATTTAAAAATGGACATATAAATATTAAATCCCAATAAGACTATATATAATAATTACTGATTAATGTATCTTATCAATTTTGATATTTTAGTAAATATACACGAATTAGGTTGTTAAAACATATTTTTCCACGATTTTCGTCATAACAATTATCATAAAATCATTTTTATTTCTCTCTGATTGAGAAGGCCTAATTCAAACCCTATGGACACCTTTGGGGAGTCCCAACTTCAAAAAATACGCTGCTATAGTTTAACAATATACATATAATCATAATGTAGGTCCATGTACTCGGCACTATCCAACTAAAATATTGATTTTAAACCCTGGACTATCATTACAATTCGTTTGTGAACTATTCGTGCTGGTTTCTGTTGCTAAACCCTTCATTTGTGCTCAATTTCTATCAAAGCAGGTAATTCATAATTTACCCTAGGCGATGCTGACAACATGGACCCGTTGTAAGCAAGTACGTGTACATAAATGCTGTAGAGAAAATCAAAATCCTATCAAATCCGACCTCTTCCCGCTATCACACAAATATAAATTATGCTGCGGTATAACAATAGTAATAAAACGCCAAAACAACCGCTAAATGGCCGTCGGCAGGAATAACTGCAGTGTTGCAGTGTGCGGGACGTAACCGTCGTCTTATGAATTATATATACATATAGGTAAAGATTGCGACGGTACCAATTTTATAAGAGACTAGTCTAACTAGAGCTGTATCCATTAATCGGGCACGATTACGACACCAGTTGGGCACTCGAGAAGTAAAGAAAATATATATACAATTACTAATATTGACCGCTTATTCTGCAGTTTTGACACAACAGTTAATGTACAGCTAGAAATCAGTTCCAAACCCTGCCACCGTCGCACGATATTATAAATGGTAGTTCTTGAAAATTCTCTATCGTTTTTATAATAATATTATATATTATTATACTAAACCTATGCATATATACATCGTCGTGACCCAATTGATCGTCGGGCGTGAGGCGAATTTCATTTGAACCGTTGACGGTATAGACGATTATCATTGTCGTAAAAAAACGACGATCATTTCGGATTTGATTTTAAAATAGTATACTGTTGCTAGTCTTATGTGCGTATTGTAGAGATGCATATTGTTATTATAATTAACATCGATTTTTTTTCTAAACCAGTGATACTGTTATTGTTATCAATATATCTCAATACATCTTTTACGACGAATTTGTATGCGTTATCGAATAAAATTATAAAAAATAAATTAAGATATCTGCCGCAGTCGCGTGCCAGTATAATATTATTTAATACAATACACGACGGATATTTTTGACAATTACAATAATTGCGTATACTTTTGAAGTTTATTCCGTCGGATTTTAGAATATTACATTCACCGTGGTCACCATAAAAAGTGAAAATATGAAATTTGATTTAACTATCGAAACAAAACAAAATTTCTAATAATGTAGATACTATTTCTGAAACGTATATTATTATTGCACAACGTCTAATAACTATAATATCGTTAAGAAATTATCGATTTAGTTTAACAATTTGTTCGGTATTTTTTATACTTTTCGGACAATTTGCATTACGAATAAAAATATTGGCCTTAAAGTAAAATATTATCATCCGTTGCAGTAGGCGTAAAATTTTAAAATGGCATGCTTTCTATACGTTTCGATCGGTGGTTGTACTCTCGGACTCCAGAAGACGAGATTATGTGATAGTGGGCCGAAATCACGTTTTCCCACGCACCCGGATTTGGCAGGTAGTCGTCGTGTCAGCAGATGATAAAGGATATTATAATACCATCGTAGGTAGGTATATACACGTTTATTATACACAGTAATCCATTTATAAACCGCTATACTAATTTGCTTAGTCGAAGCTTGTGATTTTGAAAACAAAAAACGTTCAAGAAATATTGTACCGTTACGTGTTTTGGATAAAAATCTACTTTATTTTTCTATTTTCTATCGTAAAGGTTAAGGTAAGGTTAAGGTATTTCCACCTTTTTGTGCAAATAATAACAAATTATATTTTTTTTAATATGGAAATTTTATTGCGATAAAATATTATAAGCATATAAAATAAGGTGATGTGGGATGATCTTAAGTTTAACAAAAGATAATGTTATATAATATTATTTATCTGTACGTCACAAATATTTTTTAGGTATAAATGTAAAAACACGTACTAAAACAATAACACAATATATTTTATACAAGAATTATTTTTGCATCGAATTAATTTTAGAGAAATTTTAGAAAACGTGTAAACAAATACATTGACTACCTATCTTAAACTTAAAAAAACGTTATCAACCAGGACAGACTATAGGAGATATATGTATAGTAACATTATAATTATAATCGAGATACGTTAATATTATATACACAAGACTTACCCACGACGTTCAGAAGCGCCATCGTTTCGCACAAGTAGTACCTGTAGGTCCACCAGTTGTGGTACCGCAGGTTCTCCCACAGGTAGTCGAGCAAAATCTTTTTCTTCTGCTTCTTCTCGGCATCCGTGCAAATGGCTACGTCCAAGTCCATCATCAACGCCCGGATTTTTCCGCCTTCCCAGTGTTTCCACAGCCATCTAGGCGTGTAGAATAATATTGCCTGTGTGAAAAATATATAATATATTTAATTTTATAAGAATAATTATATAAAATCACACTAATTTCTATAAATTAATAAAAATGGATATTTTGTAAATAGTAATGAATTTCAGGCTCACTGCAGTACACGTGTATACTAAAATACTAACTTCACTTTATATCACTTCGCCCTTAAATTCTCTATTTATATTACGCTACTCATTAATAATACCAGAAAATTTAAGAGGGTGCAATCTTATTTTACTAAAGAATACATAAACATGTAGGCAAATCATCTTCATATCATAAGACAACACAATAAGTTATAAATATTTATTTTAACAGACACAAAGATTACACCATCTTACTGCAACTATAAAAGATTTTGCAAAAGTCGTATTTTCATTACTTACAATCTGCATTCAGATTATTCAGATTAGTAGCAAAACAGATAGTTTTATAATACACCTATTTAAATCAATGTCTTTCGTGGAAAACAAAAATAACAATATAAAAAGTACTGCTGAGACCAATATAGCCATAATATAATATATTATGTACATAGCGCACAGGCTACAACTAAAATGAACAAAAATAATTAGCTACATTTGAAAGAAAGATTGTTAAAAAGATATTCGGATGCAAGTATACATAAAAATCATAAAATATTATCATGCAGTTACATATTTTTTTTTTTTTTTAAAGACTGTTGAGTTCACGCCCTCCTTATTTTAGCACCTTTACACTACAGTGATTTACTATTCACCGACGTCGCGAGAGTATACCTATACAAATACGAGCACATGATAAGTATATGTACCAAATGCACGTCACATATATAATATAATAATATAATATGACGAGTGACCATATTATGTACAAAGAGAAACCGAGCACGCGGGAGCGATCAATCATTTTGCGGACCGAACAACAAATTGGCCAACATCCCGTACACATATACACACCCCTCGCGATCTCCGCAGTGGACGTCGTTTTTATTGGCCAGTATATTAAAAATAATTAGAAGTAATTTTATATTTTCTTTGGCACCATTGTCGTAGTTTTGGCATCGGTCTGGGTTATGTGCACGTTGTGTCAACCTTCACCAATAGTGGACTTTTTTTATTATTATTATTTTGTTATTTCTTCGTTTGTTTGGTTCAGTTTTCTCTTTTCTTTTTTTTTTCGTGCAGCCGTTGAGTGATTTACGAGACACATTTACCTCGGATCCTTTCGCTACCCTCTCCCCTCCATTCCACACCCCGTGAGAAAACGAGTTAAGAAACCCGAATCAGACGTATGGGAAATATTTCGATGGAATGTGACAAAGACCCGACGGTTGGACAGACAGCCGTCCGTCGACGCCCGTACAAGAATATAATATATAATGATATTATAATATAATATTCTGCAGAGCGCCTGTCCTACCGTTGCCGTTCTGTAAAATTTCTTAATTAGAATTGTTTAATACGGTCTGCGGCGGTGGGGCCAAACAGCGTCCAGTTGAATTAATTTTAATGTTATAATCTAGTCTAGCTAAAGTGAACAGTCTTCGTCACGGACGGATTGTTATTATTTGTTTTCTTCATATATATTATCATTTTTTTTTTTAATTTTTCGTAATTCCACGAAAATTGAGGCCAAGGAGTTCAGTTATTCAAAGCTATATATAATGATACTATACACTGTCACTGTGTATACATAGTATAGGGTCACAGCAAGAGGATGCTTTACGACCATTGTCTCTGAACTATGGCCTTAATCCACCATCACATTTTTAGGCTAATCTCGATATAGAAGAAAAAATAATAATATAAGAATGACACGTCCTGAGATCAACCACAAAGCCGAGTGGTACGGCAGTTAATGAAGATAAAATTAATGACCATCGAGTGAGTGATGAACTTAAAATTAAATATCAAATATTTTGGTGTAGGTACCCTACCTATAAAATTATAGTGTTACATATAAAGAATACGGTTATTTACCTCAAAAATATTTTCCTAAAAAAAAAATTAAATTTTGACGGTCTATAGAAAATAATATTTTATTCAGTATTATAAAGTAGTGAAATATTTACAAAATATATGTGTCCAAAGTAGGAATACATTTTTTTTTTAATTAAATGTTGTGCACCTATACCAAATCCGTAACACGCACGTACTATATATACATATAAGTGAATATTTAAATTACAAAACCAGTAGATCTAACTTATACTAACGGTTATATTACTATTGTTTTCGACGCGAGTATTAAGTGTATAATATTTAAATAAATATATGATATACGTTATTGTTGTATGTACCTAGAAAACAAATTTGAATAATTAATTAAAATAATATTATTATCGTGTACAATACGTATGAAAGAATCGTTTGTATTATGATTTAAAAATAAAAATATCAAGCTTTAATACATAATATGATAAAGGACAATATTATAGTAGTCCTTTAAACACGAGTTAACCGTTTTGTCAAAATAATCAACAGTGTTGGGCGGGACACTTATACGATCGATGCATTCAAATTATTAATTCAAATCCGTCTAATATTATTTAACATAGTATTCAAATGTGCTACGTTTATTGTTTGAACAAAATATTAATTTAATGAAAATATAACGTTGTGCTCCCAAGACGATACAAATAATATCAAAACCAAAAAAAATGTTCATGCCTAAGGAATACACCGATGATAGTTCTTTTGCAAAACAACACCGCGGGTAGGCTTCCCGTCCATCGAACAGCATTGTACAGGTATCTTATATCACTCGAGGGGAGCGAAAACTATAGCATCTCGTCTCGCATCGTCTTGTTACAAATTTATTCGGTCAAGCGAGAATTTGCCTACGGCGCGGCGTGCGTCGAAACAAGTAACGTGATAGCCAGACACCAGTATAATATATATTAACAAACGAGCCAGAAGAGTAAAAATTATAAGACGAAATTCAAAAACAAATAATACGACCGAATTGGTGCGAAGCTATAATATCATGACTTCAAGCTGTTTGATAAATCTGTAAAGCATTTTATATGTCACAGAAAAACAATAATCATTATTAAAATATTACGATAAGTCTTGTACTTATTTTTTATCCAACTTTGTTTATTCTGTTTCACGAGTAGTTTATATATAGAGCGTTAGTTATTATTTTATTCAATTTTGTTTCCTTTTACAGAAAACGTACAATAGTCATTTCGAGTAGAATCCGATCGTTAACACCAACAAAAAAAAAAACGATATCTACTGTCACAACGGGCAATGTCAATCGAACTACATTCTTCAGATTTTTTGTCTCATATATAAATAATAAATCTTTAACGTGAAAAATTCAGTAACATCAACAAAAATTGAGGTGATATGCTACAACTAAAACTCGTTATACATTTATGCTAACCTAGCCTGCGATACATACATTAACGTATAATATCATATCTGACTTCATTATCTAAATTGTTGTAGAAAATAAAAACATAATAATTAACGAGGTCCAGTATAATAAATGCAATTAATGTACATGGCTAGCCTTTAAGGAATTTACTATCTTATAATTGGTACATTAACCTGTGTATGCGGTCCAGATTACTTGGATATTTCAAAACTAGAACACTACCTACATTGAAAATTAAAACGCAAAAATCGAACGTCACGGGTAGTCGCTGAGTATACTACAAGTTAATTATTCTATATTTAGACATATTATCAATGTCGAAAGTCCATCAGCTCGGCACAGTGAGTAAAAAATGTCTACTCATTGCAGCGTTTGGTTTTCATAGCAATAATAAGTGTAAATTCGTAACCAAAATCATCTTCCTCGAATCCCATACTCCATGATTCCGTGACATCAAAAGTCAAAGTATACGAGGTTCAAAGTTCTTAAGCTTATACGTTGGTTAGTTCAGGAGACTTGCTTGTTCATAAATCGTTTCGTCAACAAACCCTGTTTCACCGCCTAGTAGATATAACATTATATCTTATAGTGCTTGCATAATATTATTACCTTGCATAATATCGTCTTATATTTGACCGACACGGACCGTTGTGCAAGGACGGCAAAGGATGATTGATATCGGACGACGCATATATGCATACACAAGACGTGTCTGGACAGAAAAACTCGGCGAAGTATTAATGGGCTCGACCGATAATAATAATATAATGGACGCCGGTCACAAATGCTTTTAAAATCCCGAACATGTGTTTTTGATCTACGAGCGTGACAACTTGTCCGAACATCTATTTTGACGGATAATCACGAGACTCGAGTATGGATGGATAACGTGTACATGGCTATGGTGCACAAGCATATACGTATAATTGTATAGGTATACTTGTGAACGCGAAGCTTTTAATAATACCCATTATTTGTTAGCAGAAACCGCATCGAATCTATTTGATTTTCGACCAACCAAACTACCCGAAACGTATACGGATCATATACGATTGACACGAGAATAAATTATTAAATAATGAGTATGATTATAAAATAATGAATTTTTTTTCGATTTTTAAAAAAATGTTTAAAGGCATTTATTTCTAACGTACATACTACACGTATTATTGCCAACAATATTCCATATTAATTGACATAATCATTCGTACTTCTCTAACAGAAATCTTTTGGAACAATCCATATTATAAAACTATATAAAAAAAAATCGATAAATAATATTATATGACAAATCTTACAGAAACTGTGAATACACCATTATACAGTACCTATATATGATATGGCATAGGTGGCCAAACTGCGTCTTGTGAGCCGCATGCGGCTCGCATATCTCGATATCTTATCTTATTTACTCTAATCATATTATATATATATATATATCATAATTATATAATAAGGTCATAATCTTTTTTCCATTTCAGCTCTTCCATATTTATTAATATATTAGGTGACTCGAGAGGCTCTTCTCACTGGCCACCCCTGTTATATGGCTCCATTATAAAATATCTCGGTCAATAATTCAATATTACTTTAATATTTTTTTTAACATTTTATAATTAATTTTTTTGTTTTCAATAAATTTTAATAATTATTATATTATTGTATTAATATCTATGTAACTTTTATAAAAAGGTTTAAATTTTGAATTAATATTTACGTGGGATATTTTGTCAGGGATATTTTTACGTGTCCCCATAATATATTTTAAAAAGTCGAATAGCTTTCGTACGGATTCAATCGATAAATTTTAACTGAAGTTCAATGTTTAAATACCTACAAAAATATTTAAAATATATAATATTATATGAAATTTAAATTTTAAAATTAATTTAAAAATACGTGAATGACTCAATGAGTGGTATAATTGATCAAGTTTAAAGTTTATATTTGTTTATTATTATAATTTTAACGAAAGAAACTTGTTTTCAAACAGAATACAATACAAACTACTTAAACGGTTTTCGTTTTTCAAAATGAAAAAAATAAAAATATTTTAATCACTCCACTCCTTTCAATCACCATGCATTTAGTAATCACTTAACAAAGTGGCATAACTGACTACCTATAATCCAAGAGTTTAAGCTAATCACAAGACGACGCGTCCTGCAGCTATATTTAAAACATGTTTTACGTATGTCGGTAAAGTATCTGCGAATCGGTGACATCGGTAATTTTAACCCACAGAATTTTACCGACTAAACCTTTGGGTGCGGTCTCTGCCTGGGCGACGGCAATCTTAACGACTCCCATCCGCGAGTATTAAATACATTATACACATATATATAGGTACTATGGTGCCTAAGCTGAGCGTACAATGTATAACATATATTATAGGTAAAAGCACGTATAAGTACATATACTAGTACGTTTACCGTCTAACGCTACGGGAGTCGAAGAGTAGTCTTATTTTTTACTGCGTGTCGTAAAAATAAAAACGAAACCGGTCGTTGAAAATTGTAAGTTTTTCGTTTTTATATCCCGTAAAACAAAACAACAAACGCACAAGCAACGACCACGGGTGATACATTATTACCTTTACAACAGTGACGGGTTAGAATGCGAGTTCGAACGGGTAATGTTATTACATATCTAGTGTATTATGTTATGATATTTTTGTTATTACCGCGCGGAGACATAAAACAATAAAAACAAACCTATTCTGTAGAATAGGTACTATTTTTCAAATTGTCTATTTAAAATAACGTATGTACACAATGTGTACTGTACATATTCTGCTAAAAAACTGGACTTAAAATTTATTTTTTGACATGAATCTTCGATATAATTATATTTATTATATATGCGCTCATTGGATGTTCGTTCGTCGTATAAAACGGTCGATTGAAACTTCAATCGTTCGTGCGATAATGCGACTGCCCGCTCATCTAAACTATGGCACGAGGCCTGCTGCAGCAGTTTCAGAATATTGTTCTCACACACACACATACACAATAATTCCAACTGGGACCTACCGAATTGCCGAGATCCGGCGATCTAAATATAAATTGCCTAAAATAAACAATGGATTGTGTTTTTTTTAGTAATTTACTTGATTTAATGTATTATTGACCCCCTCCCACCATTACCCGAAAAATTAGAACTCTTGACTGAGAGACCATGCTATGAAATATGTAAGAGGAAGGGAGAGAAAGTGTAAGAGAAAGAAGACAACTTATTCGTGCGTGCGTATTACGTAATCACTAGTACATAAAAAATTATATAGACGCTGTTAGATTCGCTGGTCCAAGCGCACTTGCGCCGTTTTTTTCGTATTTTATCTTTATTGTGATGAATGCAACACGGTGGCGTTTGAGCAGACGTGTAAAAAATATTCGAAACCGGTCCATGCGATTACAACAACAATAATATATTATAATGAGTTTTGTGAAATATCTTTGTGTACAGCGTACACCAACTCGTAAATATAATACGTCAGAATATATTATTATATAATAATGATTGACGAGAGCGTGTATAACACATATGGGCGAAGATCCAATTAAATATTTCAAAGGGTATTTAAATTTAAGCAGGCTTAAGAGTTTTATCATATCTGTATTTATTTTGGACTTAATTCCAATAACAAAATGTATTTACTATTAAAAAATTAAAACTCAAATAAACTACTAATAGGAGAGAAAATCTCCCAACAGCAGTAATAGGTACTTCAACCATGATTAAATTGTAATACTCTATAATATTTTTGGCAAATATAGCTTGAAAAAATGTCTGTATCAGTATTAAAACTGTATAAAATAATATGAAAATTATGACCATTTAACCTACAATTTACTTCCGATACCGTAACAATTCCCATATATTATAACATATAACCCAACTATAATAGTCAAGTAGCAAGATTATTATTTATGTATTTTTTTTTTAAAAAAGATTCCTTTTAATAAATATTTTTATAAATTCTCAGAAAGTAGTAAGCCTCAAAATCGCCCATCCTCAAAATCTCTAACTTTAGCAACTATTATAGTAACTGAACTGAATTACAGATGAATCAGTTGACTTATACAGATTGCAGTAATTAGTTGAGAGACACCATCGGTGGATAAAAATCTTATACCGTAAAATAATAGATATGTATTTTACACATTCACATAAACTGACATAATAATAATATGCAGTATAAACTATATCGTAATACTCCGTAAAAAAATTTAAGAATAGTTGCAGAGACAACGAATCGACAAAACGATTTATACATAAAAAAAAAATAATATGCATCTCGAAAACTTGTATTGGCCGCCACATCGATGTCTGCAATGTCACGCAAGTTTTTTAACACTGCTACATATTACTCGAATTTAAAAGTTAAGTTTTTTCTACAACTTTTAACTTTACTATACAATGACTTATACAATTAAGGGACAAAAATGCAATTTCTAATAACGGTGGCCATACAACAATATAGTCAAATACTTTTTCAACGGCCAAAAATGACTTTATAGGATAAAATAATTACAATTCATAGAATAGTAAGATTTTAGATATTTTATTTTATTATTATTATTTAAAAGAAGAAAACTTTATTTAGGTCACAACACTATGATATTTTTATTTATTCTTAAATAACGTTAGAAAAGTTCTCAAAAACCTTCATTACAATAAACTCTATAAATAGACATTTTATAATTATAATCCGATACGACCTATATTAAGTCCTCACCTTTCAAATACAAAATAAAAATTATTGAAATTTTACTACTTGCTTTTTAAAATGTGTTGTTTTGTACTAAAAACACTTTGGCTTTGACACCCTTAACCGGACGATAAGCTACGTTAAACCGACTCAATTCCTTCCCTCCAACATAATTCCAATAATGTTAAATGATAACTATATGAAAAAGTTGTACGTCAATGTACACTCTCGCTTTCTAATAGTACAATATTAAAAAAAAAAATCTTTTTTGACTTATTTAAGTCAATTTCTTTTATAGGCCGGCCCGCCGACCTGATTTGAATGTTAAATAAAACAAAAAAAAGTGACTCGTCCAGCCACCAGTTGTATACAAATTAAGCTCAATAATAATATGTGTGTTGCACGACCTGTAGGCTCTAATATAGTAATAATAATATATGGTAATGTATATACGGGTACCAACTACAAACGCGATTAACCTCTCAAACTCGAAACAATGTCGGCCCATAATAATAATAATATATTAAAATAATGTGATGTATCATTGACTAGAACACGTTGAAAATTTACCAATACCGTTATCATTGTTGTTATTGTTATCATATTGGTCGATTATCATCGCACGGGTTTTGAATTTTTTTGTCAAAAAAACAAAATGTTATGTATGTCATTAAACGGTGCGTCGTCGGTCGCGTGCGCAAATTCCTTCATCGATAAAAAACGCAATATTATTATAAATCGACGTTCGGTTCATACTGCAAAGACAGCGATTAAAAATATACCTATGTACTATAGTATAATTTAAAATATAGATATGATATTAAATTACATTAAAACAAGTTTCGGGCGTTCAAATCGTTTCGATCGGACAAATCGTTTGTTTTTTTAACATCAATGTGCGACCAACTGCGTGCACACAACAACACTGGTATAATTTTTAAATGCATACATGATAGTATATTACATCTTGTGAAGGTATGTGCAATCTAAATCGACGCGAAATAAGACGGAACGTCAATTTCGATTATTATCATTCTTATTCAGTACATAATTGTTTATTGGTTAACTATGTACACAGTTTTTGTGTACCCGTTATTTTATTGTAGGTACTTATTATAAAACTTGCAATTGATCATCTAGTAAAGTATTTTCGCTAAAGAGGGAAGACAGTGATCCTTTCAAAAAAATAACTCCTATGAGTGTTTAATATATTATAACCCGCACATTGTACAGATATGTGATGTTGAATAATTGAGAAATGAGAAAAATAAATTAACGCAAAAACGCAAAATTTATTATAGGTACAATAAAAAAAAACTCATAGTTCATAGTTAATCGTATTATTCTCAGTAAAACAGAAAATAAATATTAGTTAGATTATCATGGTGAATATCAATTTTTTTTTCTTTATAGGTATTTAATAGGTGTGCCGCGATAGTGCATTATATAGTGCAATAATATATCCGTGGACCTAAATTAAAGTATATTTTATAGTTACAATATATATACTACCGTTGTCGTAACTGGATAGAAGCTGAAGTATACATAATTGTTCAATATTTATTGTTTTTAAATGTTGTTAAACGATTGTTTTTTGTTATTAGTATGATATATATTATTTAAAAACAATGAGGATAAATTTATAACTCGACATTAGTCCTACGGCATACACATAATATATCATATGTATATAAATTTAAACTTGCATTTAAGCTCGTTAATCGTTATTGTATACACATATTAGCAATAAAATAACATTATTATTTTATAATATAAGAAAATCTCGTTCGTTTTTAAACGCGACAGACCGATTCGAACATAATATACGTGGGGTGCTTCCGTTTGCATATTCGCTTAAAAGTTATTGCTGCCTGCCGAGTGCTAAGCCGCGGAAATTGTAGTGGGTGTAAATGAACAATCGAATAACTCATGTCGTACCCAAACATACTATATGTATACGTTTAATGGAAGTGACTCATAATATACTTATAGTATGTAAATAATTTTCCAACGACATGCCATTTTAAACACACTTTTTACGATAATATTTTTATATACAATTATTATTGTATTCTCCAAAATATAATAACATAACTTGACATGTATCTAGTGTCATAATATAAAATTAATAATAAACATCTGCAAATCTACTTCGGTTCATTGGAGCCGTCGCAAAAAAAAATGATTTACATAATTTATTTTAAACTATTATTCACATATTATTAACACGAGATCAAACCGCATGCCTGTATGGTTGTCGTGTCTGTATACGACAGTATAATATATTTTATAACTTAATGTGTACACAAATATACATTATATATATATAATATATATAGTAAATACAACGGGTGTCGTAAGCGATTTCGTTATGATATTTATACTAAATTATTATAATAGTATAACATTATATTAAAGTCAGTATGAAAGAGATCTCATCCAAAAACAATATTTTAACCGCTACTCTTCTGTTTACAATCCTGAATAATTTTTAGCTTATCAAATACTCCCGTGAATTCTTGAATAACAATGTCAATGTTTCGTTTCGTTGAACTTAGAATGCTCTGACTTGATATTTTATAGTGACATGAAAATAGTTTAATTTAATAAAAATATGATTTTAAAAGAATACTGATTAAGAATAGATTTATTTTATCCTGTGGAATCTGGCAGATGGTTTATATTTTAATATTCCATTATGTATATAAATCATCGAGTATCGATGTGTGTAATTTTTTTTTTTTACTGACAATAACTTGTGTTTTACCAAATAATCCAGTTAAATTTTTTTGGGCGCTTGGGAAAATCAAAGCGCCACAAAGCATCTTATAAAGTTAAAAGTTAAAACGAACAAATTTCCAATTGATAAACAGTCATTCATAAAAAAACAATTTATTCTCTTCACAAAAAAACTAAAAGGTGGCATTTTTTATTTCATCATAGTTAATTTAAATTTAGCCTGTATCGAATACTTGGCGGCGTACATGTTAATAATACATATTCGTTCCGTGGAGAGAACCAAACATTTTTCTATATGTCCTACAACAAAATTATACATCAGTTGATGCGTAAATTTAAAGACGACATCAAACATTTAAAAGCGCAACTTTATTTTAATATATCATAAAATGCATATACCAGAAACAGTTTTATTTATTATAAAAAAAAAAATCGAGCACTGCAGTAAATTGAAAGTAGTTGCGTCCGCAACGTTTGTGGGCTAGCGACTGGTACTTTGCAAATATATAATAATTTCATACAAATATACATTAATACGAACATAATCATATTATAATAAATGATAAACCATAATATTATGATATTATTCTCGTAGCGTTTCGACATGAATCAGTATCGTTATTTATCGTACTTATTATTATAACAGGTAGTATACATAATAATATTATAGGTAACTAATATTAATAATAGTCGTGTTTAAGAGCGTAACGCGTTTCTTATACGTCGGCCCTATAATCGTCCGTCTATTCGGCACGTCCCTGAGTTTAAAGTCGATATTATTTTTAGACATAACCAGCACGTAAATCGTATTGTCCAAAAAAAAAAATAATAATAATAAAAAAAAATTTAAAACTAAAACTAAAAAAAATAACCGTACGCACGCGCATGTAAAAAAAAGGAGGTGGATAGATGATGGGTTTTAAACGGCTGTTCCGGTGGCCGCCAGCCAAACGCGGACCATGGAGTAAGTATATATGGTATCGTTTTTCAACCGCACGTGCGATGATCTTTACCAGGTGGCACATTCCTCCCCTCCCTCGGACATTGCGTTTATTTTTTCTACCGTTTATATCTGAAAAAAGCGTTTGATGCAGCACGCGAATTTAAATCGTGTCGATACGTCAGCATTGTTTTTTTATTATCATCGTTACGATCATTATTATAATACAATATGCTACGGTCGTAACGGAACGCGGCAAGGCAGAACCGCGTATTGGATAGTCAGCGTCGACTATGGGGGTGAATGTGTGGGCAGGAACGGAGGATTAGAGGTGCCAGAGTTAGGACTAAACGTTACTTTTAAGCGAACGTGATTTCCTCACAGAGATATAAACATACATCAATAAACAATGTGAACAAAAAATTCATAATGTGAAATACGTAATGAATATTATATCTACTTGTAATAAATCAATATTAGAATTCAGGAAATTATCACGTACGTATTGAGGTATACCATCGGGCGAGGTATTGGTCACTTGGCAATTACTATTAAATGTTGAGTGATCGGACTTCTACTGTCTTGTAGACAATTTTTGACAAACATTTGACGCATATCCATATAATTAATAATTATTTATGTATATGTATATGTATATAAATTAGTATTATAAATCCAATAATAAAAAACAAGTACTTAAAATCCGCAACTGGCGTTCTAATAGATAACTATAAATACGATTCTTGAGACTTATCCTACTACAATGTTACTTCCTTTTAAGCGTTTTTAATTGTCTTTGTCAATATCATGAGCTTATATAATGTATTAATTTATATACATACAAACTGATCAGATAAATCGATATACCAATATAATGCAATCATAAAAGACAATGGTATTGTATAATATTAGTTTATGCAATTATATACCCATACATTGGAGTGCATGACGTGTGTCGTTGTTTTGTCCATAAATAATAAGATGCTGTTAAGTACATTATATGTGTAAGGGCAAAATAAATGAGATTTTACACAGTCATTTCCAACCTCAACTATATAATATTATGTAGGTACTGTTTAAACTACTAATTTGCGTCAGAACACCAATTGCCTCGATCGTTTGCACAGGTATAGTAATATATTATTTAGTATTGGAAATCCGTTATGAGTTATTACTCATTATAGTGTTAAAATGTTCAATGTGATGTCGTTAAGTACTAATATTGTCTATAAGACATTACAATACATTAACACTATAATATATTATTATAATGAACGATTGCTTTCTTTGACAAGCCGAGGTCGGTGGTTTGGCGCGTTCCTTTGGTTTTTGATTAAGTGCAATAATAATTTTGCACCACTAACCATATCTTCGCGACACATGCAAACAATAATAATTATGGTGATGATGACGATACAAACATTGTAACAAAATTATTTAATTTCGTGGTACGACTTTCCGTGATTTAAAATAATGAACTCGTTCGAGAGACGTACGCATTGGTACACACGTATGTGTGTATATATATTATACATGATGTTATATCGTACAATTGTTATTAGTTATATCTTATCTACAATAACATTATAGATAATACTCGTTTGCTTCGCAATTATGATTTGAAACTATTATTATTATGTTTTATATAATAAATATAATTACCAACCAACATATCGGCAAAAAATTATCTGCGAAGTTTATGTTTCTGTAGATTGAACCTCGTCATCTTTTGGCATGTGTAAATAATTATATTATACATTAAAAAAACTCAATTTTATTTTTCACGCAAATACTTCCGTCGCCTCTATCGCCAGTTACCGTTTATTTACGTAGTTGCGTTTATTAAATTATCAATATTCTATGATTTATAAATTATAATTTACTATAAAATCAGTATTACACGATGACTTGACGTAAATATACCTATAACTTATATATTATATTATATGTGTACAGAATGTTTCACTAAACATACTTACCACCGCTTTAATCTTCAAATTTAGCAGTTATTCAAATTCTGATCATTTTAATTTTTTAATCGTTATAAGTATAGGTATTTAAAGACTATATTTTCAGGAACTTAGACTTTTATATCATTTAATTAATGTTCATAAGCTTCATTTTTCAAATTAAAAACCGTCTCTTTTACTGTAAATTGTTAGACAAATAATATTTTTTGTTGTATTCAAATTCAAACAATTAGTTTGTGAGTTATTAAATTTTATTTATTAGTAGGATATTAATCATGAATAGTTGTTTAATACTAAATATGAAATATATATGATATTTAATTTAGTAAAGTCTTATTTAATATATTAAAAAAATATTGATTAATTATAAAATTTTAATAAATTATTGTAATTTATAAATAATTATAATTCTCAAATCAATAAAGCCCCGCATATCATTAAATGCATTACATTTTTAGTATATAAAGTAGTAACAATGAAAAAGATGGCGCTCATTCAAAAAAAGAAGTTTGTATCGCTACAAAATACTTCTAAAATGTATCCAAGTTTATAAAGTTATGGTCTTTAAATGTTGGTACTTAAATATTCTATAATCTAAAAAATGAAAAAATGGAACGGATTGTATCTGAATCTCTCTGTATAAACAAGACGAATTATATTATAATAGTGTGAACTCCACTCGATTAATAATAAATCCAAAAATGTTTAATTCTTCGTTGTTTTTTTAACGTAAAAAAAATTACAAAGACGGATATATTTGATATTTGCCGACGTCAAGTCACTTTTATGGCGCACAAAAGAACGTAAAGAAAATAAAAAGGCTTTTGTTTCGTCATCACTGATGCTGTAGCCGTATCGTGTATTTTTTTTTTTAGAGTATTATAATGCCCACAGCGACAGAATTCCAATCAAAATCTAATTCATTCATTATCGAACATATTTTGTCTGATCACAAAATTGTAAATATCGTTAAGAAAAAAACACGAACAGATTTTTTTGCGTGAAGTTAATTGAATTATTATAAATGCAAACTTGATTTTCTTGAATTATCTTAATTCCTTCTCTGATCACATTCAAAATAATTATTTTAAATCGATTGCTGCTTACAACCTTAAAATTATCCAAGCTTAAATACATATACATATTTACATGTATTTATCTTTAGTGACAATATACCCCATACTGGCTATATCACATTAATGCCGTACATTTAAATTATTTTTGATAGTTTCAGCAAAACTTCCTTTAACGTTCTATATAACAGTCATAATTTTTAGTCCCCTTTAAATATCATGGTAAAACTATATTAATACCCTTGAGATCTCGAATAGGTAGTATTCTTAAGAATATTATCACAATAAATGTGTTCAAAATAGAAAATGTTTCAATTGTTTTTAATTATTTACGTCAGTTTATGATTATCGTATCGTATTTAACAATAACATAATAAATATAACAAATTTCTTAAAAACGACAAACATTTATTTCGAAAAAACGTGTTAAAATAATAAAAAAAAATAAAATTTAATTAACTGATAATAATATTATTACATTTTTTAAATTTAAATACACACCAACGAACAATTTTTTTAAATTTAAATTATATATATAATTATATTATAAATAACTTTTCAATATTATTATGGCATTTTTTAGTATGTAAATATTACTTATTACGTATTTTATATTTTTTTTTTTTTATTTGCACGTAATCTATAAAGCAGAAAATCTAAATTACATGTAAAATCTATGTAAGACGGTCACTTCTAAAACAGTAATCATTATATCCGTCTTCTTCAATGACCGTAAGCTGTATGGAAGTTTTACTTTAATATCACTTGGTTTAATAATAATAATAATATATATATTATAAAAAATATAAGTCAAAACATCAATCGAACACGTGTTTGAGAAACTTAAAAATGTAAGAAAGCAATCGATGTCCAAATAATATAAAAGCATAACATTAACGGCAATAAACATTATACATATACACGTTATTATGGCAATAAACATATTTTTATGGTGCAATTAAATAGCACATATTAACATTTCGTTGTAATAGAAAAAAAATAAGTTGATATTAATGTATACAATATTTTATGTTATTAATCTAATTGTATTACTAATTACATTAGCAAATCGTAAAGTATCATACCAAGACAACGTTAGACCGGCGCTAAATATATAAATATACATCGTAATAATAATATATACAGAGAAACGAATTCGGTTTGTCAAGCGTGATTATAAATTATAATATCATAATTCATAATATGTATAATATTTTGTCTTAAAAACAACATCAATGAAACGCCCGTTTTTACATTCATAGGCCACATATTATATTGTTGTGTATGTGTGTAGCGACGATTGTCCCGAGTTCTGATGAGGAGCTTGAAGCCGTGTCAAGCAAAACAACATTTAGTGTACTTATTATTATTGTTATAGCCCGGGATGAGATTATTTGTTTGGAATTCACACGATTTACGACCGATTACGCCGGTTGCGCGGGTCGACGTTTTACGAGTTTACTTATGTGTGGTCGAGAGTTTTCTTAGGCTTTTTTTCGCTATTTACTTATTTATTTATTTATTTATTTATTTATTTATTATTATAATTTTTTTCCCCTTTTTTATTGAGATTCTAACTACCGAAATTTACTATATTTAAACGTTACGACTGTTACGCGATGTATACGAAGCACGAGTTTCGCTGCCATATAAACAAATACCGTACAAAAAAACAGAACGTCACGCGTGGGTAATATATTGGATATTAATAATTAGACGTACAACGTAAACGTACACATACTATCGTTGGTTTATTTTTCTTTCGATTTTCAAGTAAATAACGTCACTGCGGTGACAGCGGTATGACAAATCGCATGTCATAGTAATTAGAAACGGACGGAAAGATGCGTGTGTCACTATACTATTCTCTCCAAATGTTGTCATCGATCAACGATTACTATATTTAATGATATATAATATGATATCAGCTTCCATGCAGAAATAATTTTCTTACTCGTATCGACAGTGTGCTGCAAAAACTTTCCGATGTGTTGCCTAATGTAGCGCCATTCCAAAAGAAAACAATAAGACGAAATACCGGAGATGACGATGTTAGGGGAAAGAAAAACACTATTGAGGTTACTTTTATCAATACTAGCCCGAACGTAAGATTTTTAGATATGTTTTGCACGCAACATCCGGTTACGCGATTTTCAATCGTCTGCCCTTTAATATGCTCCTCACACCTTTACTCCGGTATAAATCGCCACACCGTGTGAGTATAAACATTATTGTGGGCCACATACATTTTAATATATTATGTACAATTAATAGTTTTGAAATTGAACTGGTTAGTACTGGTGAGGACCGCATTAATATCTACCACAGGCCGCGGATTCGATACCCCTAGACTAGGTAATATTGAGACGTTATTGCAATATAAAAGCAGGAAGCTCACGAGGAGTTATTATAGTTATACGTAATAGCATATTGTCATCATTTCGTGTACTGATAAGCAATAAGAAGTGCCGACTAACACGATATTCTTGAATATTTGAAAAATGTAAAAATAATAAGGTTGCGGCAGGGGACGTGGAAGTGTCCTTACCTGGAAAAAGAGGCAGAAGCACACCCACTGGTAGTAGCCATACGTCTTGCGGTCGTCCGCTTTGCCGCGGGTGTTGTCCACGCCTGGGTATGGAACGCTGACACCCACCTTCTTCTTGAACGCCTCCTTGATGGTGTACGTCGAGTGTATCCAACAGTACGTGTTGAGCACGTCCTCAGGTATGTCTTTGGTGTGCACGCAGTCGATCGGGTTGCCGACATACTGCCTGGTGGTGACGATCAGGCTGAACGCGGACAACAGCATCACGGTCAGGCTATAGTGGAGCCGGAACACAGGCGAGTCGATGTGCACGTGGCTGATTTTCACCAGGCTCTTCAGGCCCCGGAACACGTCAAGCATGGCGTACCGGGCCGGCGGGACACCCCATCCGTAAGCACCGCTGCATTCCCGCACCGGTCGCAGTCGTCCAGGCTGTCAGCTGTCGCTGTCAGCGCAATCCACGTCGACGACGACCAGCAGACGGCCGCCGCCGACCGCGTTCGCGGACGACATCATAGTGGCCACCACGGTACTTCTGCTGTTGTTTTCGTCTTCGTTATTGTCGTTGTTGGTGGCGGTGGTGGTCACGGCAACAGCGATACTACTATTGCTGCCCCGATGCTCGTCGTCGTCGTCCTCGTCTTCCTCCGGTCGGTGGCACAGTGCCTCTCCTTCTTGTCCTTCCTCCGCCAGATACCTGCGAACGAAACGCCATCGCGTCATTAGCATATAACCACGATTTTTCAAAGTGTACATTAACGTTTTTCAATCAGAAAAAATTGTGAATAAAACAATAAGATTAATTTTTAATTAAGAACAAAGTTATAACAAGCAACCTACACACAATACTCCAAACCGTTTTACAAAAAAAAAAGGAAAAACTCTGATCGAATGTATAATATTATCGTATGACCGGAATCGACCGTGACGTATATTTCGATTAATGAATTTCGAAAAAATTGTGAGCAGACCTTCCGGATCCTGTCCCGACAGCACTAAGACTGCAAAAGTGCGAAAAGTAACTCTCCGTTCGTCCGAATATTGTATATTCGACAACATAATATTAAGGTATCGTTTACACGATACGACAACAGGGTTTGACGCCTATTTGCGTATCCCCAAGAAAACGTCTCGCGATCGATCTTCGTGCGATATGATATACGTGGCGGATATTATGTTTCCGAAGCAATAATACGTCCGATCCGTACCCAAATACTCACCCGTATTTGCCTAATATACAGCGAATGTCGTTATTACATATAATATTTAATGTGGGCATTCGGTTTAGAGCACGTGGGTGGCGTCACGTTGACGACGCACATTTCGAAGGAAACGATCTATTTACGCGGGTCCGACATGCCACATAATAAATAATAATAATAGTAATAATATATTATACACACGTATCGCAGCTTACATTTAAATCCAAGAATATCTATAAAGACTCGCGAATTTCTTCACAGCGCGCCACCACGATCGGTTCTAAACTAGCCGACGACTTTATCACGACAAATTTAAATTTACGCGCGCTATTTCTTAATCCAAACACATAGCGTTTCGAATGCGAATCCTATAATGCACTTCCGCTTGCGTACATTTCCGATTATTCATAGAATATCTACCTTTAAATCAACCCCGTTACAACGGACGAAGAAGACTTTGAAAAATAACAAAACAAAAAAATCATCTTACGATAATTATTATGATAATCGATTGCGCATATTATATACATAAGCTGTTGTAGTGAAGACGTACCCAGTCTGAATAAAAACGCGTGTATACTATATACACCTATAGGCTATAAGTACACGTGACTCATACGACACGATTATCACCGCGGTGTATATACCTATAACCTATAAAAATTTATAACGACAGCGATGATGGGTAAGACGGCAATAATTATAATAATAATATAATACTACAACGTCTTATGTATATTGGTGTATATATATATATATATATATATATATATAAAACCGCTAACAGGATTAAAATATATTTATATTAATATGATTATTATTATTATCGCACACGCATATGCGGTCGTGTAAAAGACGCTATAATATATATATATATTATTTATGTATAATGACAACTGTCTGCTCACCGTCTAACGGCCGATACCCTAAGAATATAATATTTCTCGTCCCCTAGGTCGTAAAAAAATAAAGAAAAACTCAAAGACGAAGCCATTTTTATCGTCACCGGACGGACGCGTTTAAACCGATGAGGGGTGACCGACTCAGATCTAGTTTCGGATTATGTGGCACAGAGACGAGACACAGAATATTATAAATCAACCTCTTTATACGCACGTGATAATATAATAATATACAACGCGTATCGTTTGCATATTCTATATACAGTTTATGTATTTATATATTTAATTATTATTTTTACCAGCCTCTGAGCGTCTCTAAACGACGGTAATTATTTCGTTATTATTATTGTTGCCGTGAAATAATTTTAACAAGCCGATTCGACGCTAAGGATAAACACAAGCGACAAATAGAGTCAAATCAAAATCACTGCAGCTGCTGTTGGCAACCATCTCTTGAGCCTTGGGCGGGCCCCGCTAAAAACCATCTCTTTCTAAACATATAATAATAATATATTAGAGTTCAATAAACAGCTTTTAATTTCCAAATTTCCTAACAGCAGCCAATATTGTTCTTTTTTTGTAGAGTAAATATTAATGAATACAAAAATATTTAAATGTGTACTTTAGATCATGTATTTGTGTCGTTGAACTTTGAATGAAAAATGAAAATCCCAATAGCCATATTTTGCAAAGTAATCATTATTATTAAACGGTAAACGATGATAACATTATAGGTATAAATGTAATTAAAATGGATAATTAAGCAAATATTAATCGGGCCGTAATAAAACGCAAAAAACTAGGGCCTCGAATATAACATACAAAAACTATGAAAGCAATTTGGATTAGACCTTTTTTCATATCTATCTTTGGGACGCAACTAAAATACAGCCCCTTTTTTCGGTCATTATTATAATATGCATTATAGCGATGTTTATCGTAAACCTTTTAACACGTGCACCGGTGCACCGCCGACGCCCACGCCATTGAGTAAATAAAAATTGGTGAACGCCACTGTCGACAGACTTTATACTATAATATAGACTATAGATACGGCTATATTATTATATATCGGGACCAAAGCGTTTATTTCTGTTTTCCCGCACTCTTCGTATTAAAACGGAAACGTAAATTAATCGACTTAGGTCCTCGTCGAGACATTATCGTATACGTAATATATTATATTCAATAATAACAAATTATAAGCGTGTGTGTTATATAGTGTTATACCATTTATTAGTACCTATTTCGACACTGCTTTCCGTGTTATACCGTATACATCATTGTAGTTATTTTACTCCTCTAGCGGTCTAAATTTTAACGTTTATGGAAAAACAACTATACACAAGAATTTATAGACTGTAATGCTTACAGTATATGTTTTATTTTTATACTCTGTCTAATTTTTAGAAAAACACATTTTTATTACACACATTGCTCGAAAATTATATAACTTATAAGATTTAGGTAATTTATATGAATAACTAAAAATAATTTTATTTTATTATTTATTTCGCTGAAAATTAAATTTAATATAAATACAGATAAACATATTTTTTACACCATGTTTATAAAATATGTTATTATACTGATATTTGTAGAGAAAACCATTAGTATCATATTAAATAGATTACAGGACAGCGTTACTTAACCTAAGGTACACGTATAAACAACACTATACAAATTTAGACTTATTATTAATATTTAATGTCATCCACAAAAGTTCTACACTTTCTAATTCCTTTTACGTCGACATATCTATACAAAAAATAAATTAAACGTAGAAAATAATTCAAATATTCACTTTTTATTATGCAAAAAAAGGTTATTAGACAGAATAGTACGAGAAAATTTTCAAAATGTATAGATGTGATTTGAATAAAAAATATCTAGAACCTTTGTTAAACAGGGCAAAATCATAAATAAACTAATCAATATTCACTTTTTAGCATAACATTATTAATTAATAAAAACGGAACGATATATTATATTATTATTTATTAATTATATAGTTATATAATTGTAATAAATTACATAGAATACGAGAATACTTGGAACGCGTGTATACCGTTTTCATTTCCTTTAGGCTGTAAAATAAAACGATTTAAGTGTTGATCACTACAGAACTTATTATTATTTGTTAATTATTTCGAATGTTGACCAACAACGACAACGTCGACAACGATTTATCTATGACAATTTTCTGACCTGCAATGTTATCATTATATAAAATTGCATTAAATTATTATTTTTGGCATAGTCCAAGATTAATGATATACAATACACTTTTTTACAACTATCACTGACCAAATTAAAGGAATGCTTTAGATTTCTGCTGTAAAAACAACTTATAACCCATCATAATAAAAACTGATGTGACACGTACTAATATTTCGTATACAATTTCGGTTACGCCGTTACGGACTATAATTAGTGAAGATACAAAACTAATCTCCATGATTGTCGGGCTCGGTATAATATTATCGAATAATTTATTATCGTTGATGTCGAAACACGAGAGTAAAAAACCTACTTATAAAAACTCCAGTAAATAATCCTAATGCATACAATATTTATTTTTATCAGATTTAAAATAAACATAAACTTGTACAAATAACTACCGTCTAAAAACCCGTATGCATATAATATCACAAGTAGGTGGTATAATTGGCAATATTTATTATTTGATATGCTTCGAAAAAAACGACTAATTTAGGTTAGCTTTAACGTGTGCACTTTTACTAAACGGAAACTACGTTTTTTTTCTAAAACGATCACATACAGGACTAAAATTATTTTTAGTGATACCTTAATAAAATAACCGATTTTAAAATCAAATTATTTTTTTTATTATTATTTTTAACAGAAAACCCTTAGTTACACGAGAAACCAAACCCTGTGATTGCAGAGATGTATGAAACAATAAATATAAATAGTCTGAATTATTTTTTATATAAATCTTGAACCAAAATTTTGTTTATAATAATAAACAATAAAGTTCAAAAAAAAATAATTTATTACACATTCCTGTACTTAAAATAATTGTAGATGAACTATATTATACACATTATTTAACTTCACAAATAAGTATATTAACTAAACCTACAAGAGTTCTAGTGACAATATCACCATTTTAAATTAAATTATGGCTTCTATATAAAAATCGCTATATTTATAGACAGGGGTAAGTTGTTCTAGCACCCGTAAAGTTATGATTTCCACTTCTTATTAATTTCATATTTTTATATCCGATTTGTATACTAATTATATGATACAAATGAATATCTTCGAGCATGAAAACATGAAATCGGTCGAATTTGGGCGTTCCAGGACGACTTCGTTACGGCACCAGGACTTAAGAATTCTATCTAACGTCAAAGGAAAAAAAGTTTAATTCTTTTTAAGGTTGGTATAAATGGATACAAATCTTGTGAAAAAGAATCAAATTGATCAGAGGAGGAAATTATGACTTACGGGTGCATGGACGACTGACTCGCACTTTAAACTAGAGTGTTAGAACATATAAATAATTTCACTAAAATAAAATTATATTTTGTTGGTTGTCGTGTTTAATAAAATAATTGAGATATTAATTTAAAATCAGTACCATTTTAGATTTTAAAATGTTATATATTAATGTTATCAATAGAATTGGTATTCACGAAATAACACTTATGTAAAAATTGTTTTATTTTAAATAATAAATATTTATACAAATTAAAATGTAAGTGAGTACCCAACTTAACCTGCAGTAGATTTAAAATTCAATTCGTCGGTTCTCAAATGCGAAAATCTCTCATTTCGTCAAACACGACGGATCCGTCAAAGGTACGTAATAATGTGTTTATTATTTAAATACTTAATACATTATACGTTATGTATAGATATGTAACTAGATATATAATTTCATATCAAGATTGTGACGTAATACAATCTTTAATCATTTTATGAGACGTGTTGAAACGCGAGTCACTTTTTGAAAACGGTCGATGATAAGCGGCAAGACGATGAGTGACGAAAAAACCGTTACCCGCAATAGACGTCGGTATAATCAAAATGTTCATTAGATAAGGTAAAATGTTATAATTTTATTATGTTGGTGGTACTCACTTTTTCTGGTTGGGTAATACTACGGCGGGGAGAAATCCGCGTTCGGGGGTTGTGTTTTTTCTCAGAAACCGGTTCCGGTGCGCGAAACACCGAGTAAGGGCACTTACGCCCCGGATAAGAAATAAATAATCGTCGAATTCCACACCGGTGTAATATAATAAATTATAATAACATACAGACGACGCGTCGCCGGGTCGAAGACGGCGATCGCTGTCGAAAGTTCGGACGACCGCAGAACTCGCGCGATAAACAGAACCGAACCAAATCCGCCAGCGTTTAAGTGTACAATAATATTATATTATGTACACAATAATAATACGATATCGTGTCGCGTGGTTATTACTGTAATGATATATTGTGCGTCGTCGTCGGCTATACACGGCGGCGGCACTCGCACGACTTGTAGACGTACGCACAGACGCCTAAGTACGGAGACGGAATCCCCTGAGCGCGACCATACGTCTCCGCCGCCGCCGTTCGCCACACACGCACGCGATATTCGCTCCACACACGCGTTCTATATTTAAATCGCCGGCCGTATTCTCTCCGCCCTCTGTTCGCCAGCGCGACCGTGTGTGTCCGTGTTGGTCTGTAATCATGTTAACAGAGTTCGAGTGTACGCGTGTGATAGAGTTTGTAAGTTTGTAAGTTTGTGTGTGTGTGTGTGTGTGTTGCGGTCTCGCCGATTCGATTGACTCTCTGGAGCCCCTATATAGGTTCGTTATGTATGAAATGTGTATAATGATGTGTACTTATATATATATATATATATATTAAAGAAAGCACAGCTACAATATTATTATTAAATGCATACCCTTTATCGTCTAGCTATGGTCTCTCCGCATGCACTGCACGATGATCGCGATGTCTTGAAAGTGAAGGCCAAAGGGGAGACTAGAAACATTTTTTAGAAAACGCCATGTATTTGATATGATTTTGAGGTACGCGTTTGTGTTGGTTTTGGATTTATAGCAATTGACCACTAGAGGTTGCAGATTTGTGATTTTACGTCCGTTTCACAATCAAGTCGAATTTATTAATTTTTTTTTTAACGTATTTTTACATATCATCTTGTCATTTATCAATTTTATGTGAGTGGGTGAATATAATCTAGCGAACGTACACGTTTGTACGGGGATGTATATTTCAACTGAGAATTGCGAACAAGGAAAAAGTTAAAAAGCGATTTGAGCGGACGCTGGGGTTCACGCGCAATTTGTTCAATTTCAGCCTTTTCTTACTGTCCATTCGTTCTTTACGCTGGATCAAATCTCTCTGTATGATATTTTTGAAAAATAAATACTCACCGTGACACCAAAGAAAACGATAAACACAATTCCTACTTTAATTGTATTTTTGTCGTCTTCATAACCACCACTCTACGCCGCTCTATACCTTTAGCATCACTCAAATTCTCGGATTGTGCCATTTACACAATCAAAATCATGGGACTTTCCCTCGCAGATTTTTTTTATTTCAAGAAAAATTAAATTAACTCACCGTTTGATTTTTATTTAATTTGACACGAAAAATGATGTAACGTCCTAATCAAATAATGTATTAACATAAATTAAATGTCCTATGTAGTAGTGGCGTGTCCAGCAGAAAATAATTAGGTAGGCCAGTTCAGTTTTATTCTGTAATGTGTAAGTGTGTTTATAACTATTAGGGAAAATTTGTCCTATCACATATTTATATGAGATATGGTTATGGTAATAATAAATATTAATAATATTAATAGTCACAATTTTATTTTTGATAAAAAAAAAACCAAACAGTCAAATAAAAATTGGATAGGCCCGGGCCTAGTCGGCCTACTCTGTAAACACACCACTACTATGTAAACCAAAATATATCCTTTAGTCTTTAATCATTATGAATATTCCGAAGTTGTTCACTATCCTACACTCCAGCTTTATAAAGTTTAAACTATATATCACATGGTTAGGACAGTATGTATTTTAGTCTCGTTTTCACTTTTCAAAAAGTCACATTTTGTTTATTATAATTTATAATAAATTCAATATTTAACTTACCGTGGTATTTATTTAAAATTTATTCAAAAAACTGATATCCAACTCGACACCGATGCAGGTACAAGTTGAACTTTGTCCAAAATATGAAACACGCGGTTTATATGAATCAGTATCCAGGTCCAGTATATCGTATAGTTGCAGCCTGCAGGTGACAAATAGTAATACTTTCAAATAATTTATTTTCGTAGGATAATATAATACACATAACCGCTGAATGTTCAAATCCAGCAATAAGTTTAGTATTTATACATTTAAATATAATATACATCACATAATAAAATTAGTTTTAGTGTTACACATAATACACAATGTCGTAGAAAATAAATATCAGTTTTTTTTATATATATATATAACATATAATAGTATCATAAAATCAATATTTTTTTTATCAATCGCCCTCGATAAATCAAATCATGATTATCAAGGGAAATGTACAGGTCATTTTATATCATATGTAATACCAATTATAGACATATAATTTGATTAGTCAATTGATTGAAAAACTTGAATGTCTATTTATTTATTTTTTGTGATTACTTATCGGCCAACAACATTATACAACTTTTTTAAATCAAATATTAAATAGATTTCTTTAAAAAAGAGACTAACCTATAATGTTCTTATCGAATAAAATGATTTAACATTACATAATATTTTTAATTCCATGATGTCAATTAAAATATTTTTAAACCTATAAATTATAATATATATAACTATATAAACCAATTTTTTCTTTGTTTGACTACAGTAGGTATAACATGAAAATATATGTGAATACACGTCATTAACTAAATGTATGTATATTATATAAATTGTTTCAATTATATAATTTGCTTACAATATATTATTCAGCGTCCTTATATAATATGTATGGGTAAGTTGTTTTTGAAATTATAGCCTTCGTTATAGGGCAATTCAGTGTATAGCTTAAGTGTTTACAGTTCCCCGCTGAGATTTTATATTAAAACTTGTAAGTTAATACTAGAGAAAGTAGATGAATTATATCAAATTGTGTCCGTTTTATTTTTGCAATAAGGTTATTTCTATCATACTTTCAATATAAAAATTGACTGGGAAGTAAGGTCGTGGAATCAATACTCAATAGGTAGTCCAATGTACTTTATCTGCATGATTAAACAATATGCGAAGTATTTTCAACAAGCAATGTTCGGGAAGGAAAGGATAAATGGTGAACCTCCCATAAAACCACTCCCCATAAAATGTCAAAGTCTAATTAATTTTTTATTAAAATTCACAATAATTATTTAAGTTACCTATTACTTACTACTTATTATTTAAAAAAACTCTGTTATATAAAATGTCCAAATAGAAAAAAATGTCACGTATTTCACATTTCTATAGTTTAGTTTTAAAAATAATATTTATATGTGTTAAATTAATAGAATTTTTTTTTTGTATGCTTTATCATAATTTTAATTAGTTCTATAATATACAGCTGCCATCATAAAAGATTCGTTTGTATAATATATGCATATTGTACGTTAATATGTGTCCTTATATTAATAGGTAAAGAAATTGTATTATTTTTAGATTCTGAGCGCGCAGCGATGAATCATAAATGTATCGATACAATGTTTTTTTATAAATATATACGCAATAAGAAAATTGGATCTAGTTTTTTTTTTACAAAGGTCAAAATAAAAAATTCTTAATATTATTATAATGTTAAAAATTAACGGAAATTTTTACGAAAAACAGTATTTGACAAAATCAATTTTTTTATTTTTTATGATTCAAAAATAAATAACCATAAATACTTAAAATATTCAACAAATATTTACATTAACTTTTTCTACAAATAAAATCATTTTGTTAATATTTTAACTCATTTTTAGCTAGTTATAGGCACTTTAAATTTTAACTTTTTTTAGTTTTTATTTCTTTAAATGTCCATAAAAAGTTGTTCGCCATGTCAAAATTTTTGAAAATGTAATACAATATTCCATACAAGTTGTTCTTATACCATCTGTATTGAAATATTAATTAATTAATATTTTATATTCATACACCTAATTATATTATTTAAATACTAATAGCCAAAAAGTATAGAAATAAGTATATAATAAATGCAATTACTTCGCAAAAAATTAAATCAATCTCCCGTTTAGGTACTAATAGCAAAATAAATTAAATATAGCAATATCAATAACATATTATCATGAAATATACTTACTAATAACTACTATTACTAAGTGATATAGAGCATAGGCCAGTAGCGTAACTGAGGCTTAATCTAGAGAAGAAGCTATTTAAAGATTGCTATACACTACAAAATATCGTGAAGAATTAGACTATAACCATGATTAAAACATCATCAATAACAAATTCCAGGAAGTGCCCATAGACAAAACTAGACCTTTAAGTTAGGGGGGCTAGATTAAAATGTTCTATAGTAAATATTTTTTAATTAGATTATTATTAAGTATTTCTAATGGTGTTTACAACTGACTTGAATGATTATTCGTTTATATGAAACATTATATATTTTTATATTGTAGTCAAAAATTAAGTTAATACTAATATGTTTATAAGCACATACATTTACTCAAAAATTCTGGGAGGCTGAAGCCCTAAAGCACACAAGCCCCCCTAATAACGCCTATGGGGGGGGGGGGGGGAACTACACTTAGAAGACCCCTCAGCTACGCCACTAGCATAGACGGACAGACCATTTTCGCATAAAAACATTTATTGAGTACAATAATAATTCCATTAAAATTTAACACATTTATTGACTATTATCTATAAGCTTACAGTTATCTACTCGCCATCTTCTGTTTAGCAAGAGTTTAGAGTGGTACTCACTTACCACCTGGCATCTTTTTTTTTTTACTATTAAAAAAAAAATATGGTTACTCGTGATTTACTATAATATTATCCGAGTAATAATTGAAAAATACCTAATACCCACAATATGTTATAACATATACTCGTAATTATTAAGTTGTATTAAGATAATCGTATATAGTGCATACCTATATACATATATGTTTATAGACATATCATAGTCATAACTCATAAGGTATCTAGTGCAGTAGTCTGCAATGATGTTTTTGTATATCACATGTGATACATTTTCGTATTTGTGCATAAAATACACTATACACATGAACTAGTTTAATTATGTAGGTACTTATTACTATTAAGTTTTAGTTAGGTGGAATTGTTTTAGTACCTATAGGCTATAATAATAAGTTATTTAACAGTTTACAACTTTAAAGTTTTGCGTTATTACTTACACAGTATTTCAAAAATAAACAACTATCTCTAAACTTATACCGATCAACAATCAATATCATCAAAAGATTTGGTATATCTTACACAATTTTTTTCGCTATACAATTATGCACTCAGTATTATTTAGAAACGTAATTCTAATACGTTATTTATTTTTATAAATTAGGTACCAACTATATGAGTACTCTATTCCTTTTCCCTAATGAAAAACTTACCATATTTATAATTTACGTTTTAGTTTTACATAGTTTATATTATGACATAGGTAACACACATCGCAATTCGTTTAAATACGGCAAAAATGGTAAAAATATTTCATGAAAAACAAACGGATATGGTACGGTATATTATTATATACGTTCCGTCGTTGTGGTTTAATCACTGTGCCCAGAATCTGAAAGCCAGAATAGGAAAGAACGACGTGTGACGTCACCGAGTTATTTTAACTACAGGATTATCACTGGAATACATTTTTCGTCCGCACACCGTTGTAGTATATGTATATATATATACAATATACTATTACCGCAATACGCGATTCCTGCACGCTGGAACGGATTATTATTATTATTTTTTTTTTTTATTATTATTACTATTATAACTATTATTTTTATCATTTTTTTTTTAAACACCGCTCGCATTTTAAATAGACATTACGTTGCAGTAAACATATTTTGAGCCGAGAGGTGTCGCCTAACGGACTCGATTTATAACTTTACGGATCTCTTTCTCTTTCTCTCTATATCTCCAATCCTGGATGTATATAAACCTTAAAATGTATAATTCACTTCTAGTATATGATATAGTTGTAGACTTGTAGACGTATTCTACAGTTGTACACAATTTTTGACAAAAATATCTATCAGTAATCATATTAAAATGAAAGAAACGTTAATTATAAAATTACCTATGTTGTTATGGAAGACTGGAGACTGTAGATTATGAACCATAGTTATTATCAGTGACGGCTTTAGATGGGGCCCGAGGAGCCATGCCCCGCCAAGTAAAAAAAAAAAAACAGTCAAATTGAATATAATAAGTATACGCTTTTATTATTACGATAAATAATATTACCTATATTATATTAGTATACTAAATATCGTTTAATTGTAAATTTTCGTTAGTTATTATATTTTATTTTCGCGTAGTAGGTACTACGCCAGTAATAGATCAATCGCAAAAAAATAAAAATCGAAAACTAGATTTTTTAACTTATTGACTTGTGTATTATTTTGCATAATATTTTGTACTAATAACTAATGTGGGTTATATCTTATATGTGACAGTGATTTTTAAGCATTTGAATAAATTTATCATGAAATATTTTTTTTAAAAATGTTCTCGGATCAATATGTCCCGATACCTGTCCCTCCCAAAACAAAAATCAAACCCTAAAGGCACCATTGCTTATTATCTAAACACAATAAATTAAAAAATATTTCTTTCATTAATGAATGATTATTCAGATGGCACTATTAGAAATCGTTGAAAAAAGTATTAACAATGTATAAATTAATAAGTAATTATAGAACTTTAATATATACCTTAATATATACTGTTACTGTATGAAACCAAAAGTACAAAAACGCTAAATGCATACAAAATTAATGAATTTATTTTATATTTAAAAATTAGGAAGAGGAACATCGTCGCTCACAAACAAATGCATTTCAAAATGTTAAACTTTTAATTAATCATAAAACTTTAATCTATTTTGTAGTATATTAATATTATAATCTCAATTATTATAGATTATAAAATAAATTATGTAATGCTGTATTAGTTTAAAACTTTAATTCTTTAGAAGTCAGTAAGTCACTCATTTAAGAACAAATATTAGAAGAACAGCCAAATTCCTAACAACAGTTGAACAGTACTAAATGACTTCTGAAATATCCACTCTGCCACATCACACTAAAACACAAATTAAAAATTAGCAATAATATTAACGTCAATACTTACAGCAATCAAACTTGACAATTTATAAGTTAGTATGCAATATCTTGACAGTGATTCAAAACATACTCTAAAATCTTTTATTTAAATAAAACAATATTATATTTAATTATCACAATAATAATTGACCAACATTATAATAGACAAAGAACTATATGCCGATATTATTATGAATTATGATATTTATAGTTTGGTGAAACAATAAATAGTTATATGATATCGAGCTAATAAAATATATAGACGATACAACTTAAATTGAGTTGTCTCACTAACAAAAATGTCACACTACCACTATATTAAATACTATAAACTACTATAAACTATAGACTAAGTTAGCAGCAGTGGCTATTTTTTGTTAATTCTCCGTAGTACACATTTTACAAAAAAATGTATTTCATACGTTCAATGTATGGTTGCAGATAGTCATAGACGATAGACCATAGTACTATAAAGGTGGTGCAGATTTTTATTTTTTATTGTGCACATTTGCAATTTCGTAGTGCACAAAGTGTGTCATAGTACACAAAAATAGACACTAAAGTTAGGTTAATATATATAGTACTTATATAGTGTATATATTAGTGCCTATGTAAATGTATTAGTTATTCTTCAATAGACGGGGATTGATAATTCATTTTTAGATGTACAAGTTATAATATAATATATGGTACTTACCTACTTTTTTAGATATTTTTTGTGGTGGATTACAGACGACTGTATGTTATATTATTGCATAAAATATAAATACAAATCAAAAAATTTTTTGACCATAACACAATTATTTTAACTGCCTAAACATGCTTACCAACCTAATGTAAATAAATTTTTATGCATAGATACCCGATGAATCAAAATTGTAAATGTATACCACCACACAACCATTTGATTGTGAACAGAATGCAGATCTATGAGAGTCAAAACTGTAAATAATATAATATAAATATATATAAATTGTATTTTATTAGGTATATGGCGCGATTCTGATTCCAAATGTTTGACACCTGCAAAGGCACAACATACTATTTTATTTGTTATTCATACAGCGTATACTGCTAGTAGAGTATCTACGTGATAAACCAGTAAGATAAAAAACTATAAATTTTATAGTCTTTATCTTTCCAGTAGGTATAAATCATAGATGAGTGAAATACACGCGCATCTGCGCAAAACCAAATAACGCCGTAAAAACACGCATTATGGTAATTTAAGGACTATAGGGGTTATATATATGATACAATACACCCAGATGTCATGATAAATGATAATAACTAATATAGACGTTTCGTTCGCACGCTATATTTATTTTAAAAAATAGTGATTGTGGGTTGAGTAAACATGGTAAACGTGTGATGGCAGTGAATTTGACCAAAAAATTAAACACCCACAGAAACACGAAAAATCCTTAAAATTATAAAATTTTAATTCACTAATCGAAAATTGACAACAATCAATTACATTTTAGTTGTGACTTGGAAATTAGCGAATAGAATTTTTAGTGATACCTATTAAGTAAATATAGCATGAACCTATCTACTAAATAACAATATTAATCGCGAACAATTCTATCATTCTAGTATTCTAAAAATAAATAATTTGTTTGATTTTATTCTTTTAATAAAATTACATTTATTTCTGTCTGCTTTGACAAAGTTTAACTGAACAATAAACATGTTAACATTTTAGGATTAAGTTAACTTACCCTGAAAACTCGACAGTTTAAAAGGCTTTAAAAGTAAAGACTTAAACATTATACATAAATTATAAAGTTTACTGTATTATAAATTTTAATAGGAATATACGAAAATTAAATTATTGTGATCATGTCATTTACACTAATTTCACTTCCATCACATAAAAAAAGGTGTTTATAACAATGTAACATAATATTACCATTAACAACTACTACCAAGTACAAACATTTGGAGTGAAATTTTCAAGAAAGTAAAATAATAAACAAGTTACTAAAATTGTCTTGAAAACCTAGATAAATTGTATCTAAATAATTCCAAATTTGTATGCTGTAATAAGTATCAAAATTATCAAACGCTATAACATAATTTGAATCTTTTTTATTAGATATTAGATATAAATACATAATACAAATATAAAAAATATAAAACTTCACACTCAAAAACTTTAGATTTTATACATATTATTATTATTATTATTATACAAATTTAACTTACATATAATTAACTGAAGTTTATGATGTTTTTCTTTGACATTCTTTGCTATCCAACATAGACTGAAAAAAAATATTGATTAAAAATAGAGAAAAATAAAAAGTTATTTATAATATTATCTATAGGCAGTTTTTCCTAAAAGTACAACTACTATAATAATTTTTAAAAGACAAACATATATAAAAATTTACAATGCATAATTTGAACTTAAAAACATAAGCATATCTATAAATTATATTTACTTCAAATTAATTATTAATGTTAATTATAAAATTATAAATTTAATTGATTAGACTAAATTATTATTAGTATTCAAAATTGTTTTTAATTTCAACCTTTCATTTAAGAAATGTATGTTATATCAAATATCACATGTGCTATACAAATTGCACAATCTTATATGTATTAACACTACCTATATATTATGTATCATAAAGTCTGAAAATTGTACAAAAGTTTCTTAGTAAGATAAAAAACAAGTACCTAAAGTTTGATAAAAACTTTTTTGGATGGTTCTAAATCACTTTACCCACATCACTTTTTCAATTCATGTAATTCAAAACTTTATTTCTGAGGAACACTTGACAAGTATTTATTTGTCACAATTTGGATGATATATATATAATGACAATATCATGCAAATGTAAAACCATTAAGTAATGAGATTTGTAAGCCATACTACACAATAATTAATAATGTCTAATATATTTTATATATGTATACATAATGTGTTCTATTTAGAACTTTTAAAAATTATATAATATTATGCACAAGCTATTTTAAATTTTAAAATAAATAATATTAAAATACAAAACTTTAATGTATTTAAAACAATAATTCAATAATTATTTTTAAAAAAATATGGAAACAAATTGCCATTACCTTTTTGGCTTTTTATAAGTTTGATTTCATACAATAAGTTTAGCTGTAGATCTATTAATTCATAAAAATATTTTAAAATAATATTATGGTAATCAGACTTTTAATATCTTTTATAAATGATAATATAAAATAGCAGTTCTTAAGCTTTTGATACTATTAATACTAAATTATACATACCCCTAATAAAAAACTTTTAAACCTTTTTTAAAATATTCCTCCTCAGTTTTCAATCAAATAACTTTTATCTTTATACAATTTTTTACAATAAATCTCATGTTTAATAAAAATATGATAAACTATATGAGAAAAAAAGTTGAGATAACTTAAGTGTAAAATAATAATATACAGAGAAACTTGCAAATAATTACTTTTTAGTTTTTAACAAAATGTTTTTTGGATATCAAACTATAATTTAATTATATTTAATAAATTAATTTCCCTAAAATAGATATTATTTTTATTTTCATAAAACTTCATAATATAGAAGTTTTACTAAACTCTTAAATTTATACTAATTAATCACATTATTACATGCATATTATTATTATTATTATTTATGTTATGAGTTCTTGGTCAAAACCACTGATAGCACAGATCACAGTTTAAGAACTACTGATATACAATATTTTATTTTTTTATGACCAAAATATTAATGAAAATAATAATGATGACTTAAGCTATAATATTCACATTATTAAAGCAACTATATATGTCAGTCCAAAATATTTTTGGTAAAGAGTATATATAACAAAGAAATTTATTCAAAAACAGAATTAACACACAATATTAACATTTTACTACTTCAAGATTGAATATAGATGTTATAATTCATCAGTAATTGTAAGATGTACCCATAGATATATATAATTAAGATAAAGTGGTTGATGTATCACTTTGTCAACTAATCTAAAACACTTCAAATTATATGTTTTTATAAACAAATTTATCATTACATAAATTACATTGTAAAATGTACATCATTACATATCCATACATAAATTAGATATTGATTATAATTAATTATCAACTATTACATTAAATAATAGTCTGAAAAGGGTGTATTTATCTTACTAAAATTATTTTATACATTTTTACAAATATTATTGTTTGTTTTATTAATTTAAAATTGTATAATAATTTTGAATTATTAAAAAAAATTAATAATTTAACAGTTTATTATAAATTATTAAAAAAAAACATTGTATTACCTAAGGCCAGGATACACCAGCACTCTTTGATTCATTTTAATAAGCCACTGCATAAGACTTAAAACTTTTCTTTAAATTTTTTCATAACTAGTTATTATTATTACCTCCTACCAACTATAACGACAAATTGTATTATCCCTTGAGAATCATTATAACAGATTTTCACTACATCCATCATATATTTTATAATCAGCCTTAAACGTTTATTATAATGTAACATACTTAAAATTCTTTGAAAAACAACGTATTTATAAAATATTAAAACAGGAAAATGCCTTTAAGCTAAAATAACAATAGCAATTTGTATTAAACAGAATGTGGAAATAAAAATGACTTTTATAAACTGTAAGGCCAAAAAATAATTTTCAATTATAAAACTATTAATTATTATTTAATTGATAAACAGATGAATTGTATTAGTAATATTTTAATCCCACTAATTATTAAAGGATACAATAGTTTAGTTAATTTTAATAAAAATATGGAACCTTACTTATTTAAACTGTAATTAAGTAAAATACCTATAAATTATAATTGATTTACATGAACTTTTTAAGATAACCTAATAACAAAATAAATGAGTTATTACTGTAGTTAAGAAAAAAATTCACTACCTTTATAAAAGGACATTAAACCCGCATGTGTTGTCTCTGTCTTACTAACATACATCATAGTAAATGTCCATTCAGCAGAACATATTTTGTAATATTAGCTTTAATATTAGAGTAAATTTACCTATCATCAAATTTAAAGGTAAGAATATTATTTAGGAAATATTGTATGCTTTTATTGAAAACATCATTTTAAAGTGAGTCATAGCTATGTAAAATATTACAACTTTAAAATATTCATAACTCGCTCTAAAATAATGATATCAATAACAGCATATGAAATTTCCTAAATAATATTATTACCTTAAAATTTAATAATAGGTAAATTTACTCTAATATTAAAGCTGACATCACAAGATGAATTTTTCTGGATGAAAATGTTCCATATTGTATGTATGTAAGCCAGAGACAACATATGCGTGTATAACATCCTCTTAATTATTACACTTTAGGTAAACTACCTATAATATAATACATATTATATGAGTATTGAATAGTAATGTAAATTAATATAGTCAAATCACAAAACACAAAGTTGAAGGGAGATAAAAATTTCTTTCGAGATATCTAACTCCACTTTAAACTAATTTATATATAATTTATATTTATAGAGGAATAAAAAAAAATTTGAGTTGTTAAGTTTTTCGAGTTATCACGACTTGACTGTAGTAAAATAAAGTAAAAATATTTAATTATGCATACAATTATTGATTTCACATAGGTATAAAATTAAATATTTTTAATACTTTTCAATATTTATCATCTTATCTTATTATAATTATTGTATTATTACAAAGTAATAAAAATGTAAATAATAATTCATAATATTATACCTGTACTATTAATGAATCAGCTAAGATCTGTAAATCTTGTTCAGCTTTTACAAGCTAAAAAACATAAAAAAAATAACTGTAACCAACAATATTATTGATATATTATAAAGTCTAAAAAGATTTAAATTAACCTTATGGATATATTCTAATTTGAATTCTAAATTATCGGTATGAACCAAATTTTGTTTTTCTGTTAGTTCAAGAAACTCTTGTGGGGTCATTTTGATTGAGCCTTCATTATTTAATGGAGTTATCTTTTTGTCATTTGAAATCTTAATACATTGATCAACTTCTTTTTGTATTGATATCAAGTCCATAAATTCTGAGTTTGAATCTAATGGTTGTTCCTAGGAATAGTAAAATATATTTAATATATATATATATTTTTTGTATTCATACTTGAATTTTATAAATAATTGTTATTATATTGTATTAGCAATATACTATATACCTACCATATATATTTTGATTATTTACATATTTATGCTTCATTTTACCTACCGCACAATTTAAGAGAGATTTAAAATCATTATTTCCATCATGTATAATTTGTTTATTTATGAGCTTGGTTAACTGGTCTGCAATTTCATCAATACTCTCATTGTTTTCGTTTAATGCTGTTTCGATTTTCAACTTTGATATAAGTTCTGGAGGAAGATAATTTTTATTTTCAGCAGTCTAAAAAATTATAATAAGAAAAAAAAAGGGGATTAAGATTTATTGGATATTAAAATAGTATAAGCTAGTATTATAATAAACAAACTACAAAAATACATTGTGTTTAACAAAAAACAATAAAATATGTACCTGCATAAGCATTTTGTGTTTATACAAATATAATTAATGAATCTAAAAAATTTGTTTTTTATTTTTAACTAAATATACAATCTTTTCCTTTTTAGTTTTTTGACAGGAAAAGCATTACTGACCATACAGCCCACATGCTATTAGAATACATAATATGTAATAAATTGATTAACAATGTAAAATTATATTTTACCATTCAATACATTTTACATGATAGTCTACTCTAGACTTTTAACAAATGACAATACTAATGAGTAATAACAAATTCATATTAGCTCTTACTCGAAAATAATTACTCTTTTCGTAAATGGTATTCATTAGTTCTTCATATCTTGGATATTGATTGATGATTGTTGTAGTTGGTATCAAAGATTCAATAATTATTTTCCATGTAGCTATATGTAACTTTGGTGACATATTACCCTAAAAATAAAAATATATATTGGTTTAATAAAAAATTGATATTGAAAAAAATAATTAATTAATAGATATCTCAAATCAAAAATTCCCAAATTCTTATTAACTCAATATTGTTTTATTAAACATTATATCTTAGAAAAATATTTATTTACAAGTAATTTCACTTACTTCTAAAAAATTTTGAGCAGTTTTTTTATTCAACAAACCAAATGACACAAGTATATATTCTAAATCTAAAAGAAATTTTATATTATATTAGTAACAATACCTTCAACTCACACATTATTTAATTAATATATTATTAATTATTACCATATGTTTTTGAGTATTCAGACTCGGGATCAATATCTAACAACAGTTTATATACCAAAACTTTTATAAATTCATCTCTGCTGGGTCCATTCTGGAATATTAATAATTGAAGATTTTCATCATCAATATCAACTAAATGCATCAAGTCGACCTTGATGAAACAATTACGCACCCATTCCAAAAAAGCCTTCATAACATAAAATTATGTTGTACTATTTGGGATGAACTGAAAAAAATAAAAATTACATTAAAATAAATAATTAATTAATTCACCACTATCCTAAGATGTAGCAAGTGAACAAATAGACACAAACAACACGTGTCAGCTTACAACAGTCTACTTCTATGATGAAGAATGAACAAAGATTTAATTCAAATATTGGCTATGATGTTTGTAGATTATCTATTTTAGATTAAAATATTCAAATTTTAGAAATTTATAGAATTATATAATATTATTATAGAATTTAGAGATTAAATATATATTACTTACTTATTCAGTAGATTATTGCAAAATACAATGCAAAAGGTTAAAATCGGAATCCAAAATGATATTTAAAACTGATTTATAATAATAAGTTTAAACAATACAATTATTTATTAATTTAGGTAATATCTATTTTATTGTCATGAAGATTTTCAAAAAACGGTTATCAGTTTATCACTTATCAGTCATTAACGTGAAAATATTATCAGTTATACAATAATAATATCACAATCAAGGTGGATATATATATGTAGCATATACAGTTTGTTGCTGATAAGGAGACAACCACTCAAAAGCGACAAGCCACTATGCATGTACAAAGTACATATTTTTATCTTAAAATGTGGTCCAAATAATTAGTCTTAAAACTTCTTTTCTAAGACTATGGTCTAAATTATTATATTCAAAAGAGCTGAACATTATTCACACAGGAATGCATTATTTTTTTCAATTATCACTACATTAGGCTAAATAGGCCGCGCCACCATGGTCGTGGAAGATATATAATATCTTCTACAAAAAACTATGCATTAGACCTTAGAAGTTATGAAAATTAAAATATCAATTATCAAACCAAAAATCAAACTACTCAAAATAGAAACATTTATATTTTAATTTAAGAACGTCTTTCACTCAAAATTTAAATAAACATTCTCTATTATTTTATTATAAACACAACAATGTAAGTATATATCTACATAGGTATTAAATTTAAGTATATAATATAATAATCAACAATAAATAAAATGTTTTAATAATTCACAGTTAATTATTTAATTTTAGTTCTTTTAATATATCAAAATATAAAATCGAAAATTCATAAATTCTGAAAAAGTATATTAAATTGATAGTAAATCTACAATTATAAATATTAAATATGCCAAAAAATCTCTCAAATCTTAAATAATCTTCCATAGGTACTAAGATAATAAAATACAAATTTTTAGCTTATCTTGCTATTTTCATTTAATTTTTTTTTTTAGTTATTTCACAATAGTTAGAAGTTATCTCGAGGAGGTATTCTCACAATTTTTTGAATTGTACTTAACTATTTATTTAAAATAACATATAACTATATAATTTTAGGTTATGTACCAAGTTTATATAAGAATCTATAACCTGAAATAAACACATATTTAAGATTAAAATATTATGCTTAATGAATTTTCTATTAGGCAGCAGAACTGTCGAGAAGTGAATTTTAAAATGATGTTTTGAGTAATAAGTATATGTATTACCGTTGATTATAAATACTAATATTTACTGACGTCCATCAATATGATTATAACATAAAATAAATGTTCTAATATCTAAGTAAATTAAATATTAATAATAAAAAAAAAACAAAGCTCAGAGTATTAATTGTATTAATATAGGTAAGTTCTTCTTTAAATTAAAAAAAAAATTTGAGTTTCTAATATTTTTTTGACGAGAGGCAAATTAAAAAATATTTTGACCTAGCTTTACACAAATGTTTAGTTTCGTCTATGTAAAACAATATACAGATTATTAACTATATATATCTAATAAAATGAATGAAATTAAAGTAATTTTTAACCTTAATAATTATGCTATATAGTTTGGATTTTTTCTCTGGATCCGCCACTTGTTTACGCAATTCCAATTTAAGTATACCCGGATTACGAAATAAATTCAGCCAAAAATAAGTTATAACCATAACGTTCTGCAGTACACCTGATTGACCACAAATCAAAATATATTATTATTATATTATATGTACATAGGTTTAGATCATATATATGACTTATATATATTGGGCCATATCGAATGTTACGATTCTGTGACCAAACGAAGCCGGCCTAACACGACTTGCTTTAAGTGTGTCTGTACAGTATATAATAGGTACCTTTATAATTATAATATTGTATCATATATAATAATATATAGCCATAGTCGCACGCATAGAAATAATTTAACATGCGAACTACGCACTCAAACATATAAGAGGTGGGGTATCTACCTATACAGGAACATAATAAAATATAAATATATACGAGTATAAACATTATAAATTATATTATTATACAATTAGGTACATAATATTACAAGTATAGTGGAAAACCTACGACCGATGTAGACCAAGGTTTCCAGGTCAAGTGTTTCGTGGAGCGCAAGATATAGAGTAGTCGGGTACACTTCAATTATAGAAAATTATTGATAATGTTACAACGGTTACACGCTAAGTATTGCGCGGGCTATAATAATAATCGTTACGCGAAAAACACAAAAAAAAAACATAAATCAGAACAATTTTCGATATATTTCAAATTCGTTCCTTTCGGTGTGGTAACGCAGCGCAAACACAAAAATCGCAAACGTTTTTTTTTTTCATAAATTCTTATAATATTCTAGACTCCGCACATACAATAAAATATTAAAAATGTCAAAAATATAATATTATTATTATGTATAATTAAGTGGAAAATTCGTATAAAATTGACAAAATTTATATGTCAAAAAAAGGGATTTGGCAAATTCCCAATACAACATAATATCAAGTATATTTCTACAAGAAAAAAATCTCCTATGAATATAAATTCCCAGTGACGTCGATCGTTAATCTTTATATACTTATAAGATCCGTTATGTGATATAACCTTTGAGCCTCATAAAATCATAAATAATATAAAAATAGAAAATCTTTCTTATGCAGTTATGTTACACAAATAATGTATAATTAAACACAAAAAAGGTAAGTAAGTGAGAACTATTCTGTTATACTACTCGTAGTACAATTAGTGTTGAGTGAATCACTGTATAGAATGTGTGAAATTTGAATTTAATGCTGTATCATATTGTTTACGAAAAACAATTTAGAGCAGAGACGATCTTCCAGCTTATAGGGTATAAGCTTTATCACCATAAGTATATTTCATACTGATTTTTTAATACTGTTATTAAAGTAATTTATTTTATTATTAGTATTAAGGTAGGTTGATTTAATTTTTTCCAAAAACATTATTATAAGTATTTGGTTGTAATATTATAATCATATATGTATTATATTCAAACCCATGGTATATCAACTTATATAACTCAAAAACCATCTTTTTGTAAATACCCTAAGACAGTAAAAATAGATTCGTAGTACTTGTAAATAAATAATATTTTAAAATAAATCAAAAATGTTATTGTTTATAGTAAATTTCATCATAATATAAAATAAATAACAATTTAAGTACTTACGAATAATATTTTTAAATCATAACAAAATAATTAATGTATTGTATGAATTTTTAACTATAAAATAGTTTGTATTTTTTTTTTTTGATTTTCACGAATTTTGTCAAAATTCTAACTTCAAATGCATACATAAAAAAAATTATGGCTGTGTATTTTTAATATTTTTATACAGTCATACAGATACAAGAATAACTTTTTTGAGATCTTGTATTAAATTTTCAAGAATTTTCAACCAAGTGAATAATTTTTTTTTGCATTATAGAAAAAAATTTAAAATTTTTCATACCTATAAATAGCTTAAAAATAATTAAGAGAATTAATAAATATAATCGTAAATAGGAAACGATAAAATACATTTTTGGTGAAAATTTCAAATTTCTATGGCTACTCATTTTCAAGTTACATCAAAAAACAAAATCAATTTTGTCAAAAATTGAATTTTAGTAGAAATTCCGATTTTTCTTTAATTTTTTGGTTGTTTTTCGCAAAAGAAAAATACTTTTGAAAGCATTTTTTGAAAACTTATTACTTAAAATGTACTCATCAAGAAAAAAAAAACATATCATTGTAAAATCAATACATTAATCACTCCGTCAGAATCTAAAATTTCAAATAGATATCTATAAATAATTTAAAAAGAGTCTGAGTATGCTTAAAGTGTTACAATAAAAAAAAATTATCATTTAATCATTTGATGAAAATTTCAAGTATAATTACACTTATTCGTTTTTGAATTAGAACAAAATATCAAAATTCGTTTGAGTATTCAATGTCGTAAACTTCAAATGCTCATACAACTGTTTAACTGTTTTGTATAGTAGGTGAAAAAACTTATGAGGAAACTAATACTCAGTTTTTAAATCTTAGGTATAAAAAAATAAAGTTACAATTATTTGTTTTAAAATTTATTTCATTTTTATTTCGAACTAAATTTGCATCTAGGAAATTGGAGTGCTTTTATTCCAAAATTTTATTTCAAATAAATTAATTTTTAACATCAAAGTGTGTTGGTGACATTTGTCGATGACCGTCTGACGTTTCTATATGATTTTTATTTTACGTAATTATATGGAGATAAGCTGTATCGTGAGTTTTTCAAAACAAAGTTTGCATAATAAGATTATGAGAATAACGTGCATTATATTGATATACTATGTACACTATTTAGAGTATATTTATATTTTGAAAATCTAAATTTTTTTCAAAGGGAAAGTGCTTAAAAAACGTATTTTGCTCACTTTTATATGATTTTAACTTGGGAAGGGAAGGAGTTTTATGCAAATTTCAAAACTAGATTTGAATGTTCACTAGAACCATGTGCTATATGTTCACAAGAAAAAAATTCGAAAATCTTAATTTTTTATAGTAAAGTAATGGAAAAAACATATTTCTGACCACTCATATAATTTTGATTTGGCAAGGAAAACGTGTGAATTTAAAAACTAGATTTATACAATTTTTAAATTTGACCTATTAAAAGTAAAAACTAGATTTAATTTTCTATCAAAAACAATCATAAGAATTAAAAATCTTAACATTCTTTATCTACTAATTCTGTATACATATACAAATAAATACATCACTGTGAAATAAATATATTTATCGATCTTCTAGGAATCTAAGATATTAGGAACAATATTTTTTAGATCTTATTCACTATAAGATTATACCAAAATAAAATGTTTGAATAACACGTTTAAATTTTGAATTTTATAATCATAATATTATTCAATTAAGTTTAACTCTTTCGACGTCCAGTTGCTTTGTAAAAAAGAATTATTTTTAAATTTAAAATAATTTAAATTAGATTAAAATCCACAATTGAAAATAAATGCATAAATATCTTATGATTATTTCCAGCAAAATATTTCATATAATTATAATGACAATAAATTGATAAATATTTATCAATGCTAAATGTATTAATTGTGTAGATAATTTTAATTTTAGTTTGAGGTTATTGATAATTTTGATACAAAATCTTCGATATTAACATATTATTAAATAGTGGTCTATAGTTTGGTTATATTTCAATAATTTTAGGAATTTACGAATAGGTAATTTTTACCTGCTATGTTTTGTGTCAGAACTTCTAATTTACTTTCGCATAAAAATAAAAAACAGGGTGCAATTAAGAAGGAATTTTCACCGTAATATACAACTAATATGCTGCTATACTACCACTTAATGAATCTAAACGTATATCACCTTCACCAAACGTGTGAAGATGATAGTATACTTTCTTAAACCATTCACTGGTCACCCGCTCTATTTACACAAGAAGTGTTTTGTGATGTAATATTCGTGGTTGATGGAGTAAAGTGGTAGTTTAATCTGAATACGTGCAATGTGCTTATTATACATACGATAACGAATATCAATTACTATATTGGAAGGCTAAAAGAATGAAAAAATCACAATATTACTTGAAATATGTAGACTTAACGTTTAATATAATAGTTTGTGTATTCAAGTACGATTTTATGTAAGATTTTTTAGTTGCATTTTGTGTTTAAAATGCCTTTTGTAGGATATATATTCAGTCGTATAGTCTTATACGAATAGTACTATGCGTAATATATACTAAAAATAATTTGCTATAGAATGTATTTATGTATTATATTGGTATTATATTATATTAAATCTATAACTGAAATATCTCAAAATCAAACAAAGTCTATTACGTAATGGTCGGTCTACGCAATGTTGATTCACGAGAAATCACTCATAATTATGTAAATGAATTGATAAAATAATATTATGTGTAGACTATTTTATTTACAATTCCTCGAAAAAAAAAACTACTTTTGAATAACTGTTAATAATGAAATTTAGAACATCTGTTATTGAACTCCCCTTGTTATAATATTGCATGTTCTCCTCGTCATACAATAAAGTTAAAATAAATTTATGTACAAAGTACCTACAAATACATTCCTAACAATACCAATAGTATTATTATCAAGGATATTTATGATTAAATTTACATGATGGGATGGACACATTAAATATTTAAATTGTATTTAATGTTTTTAATTAAAAAAAATCTAATCATTTTTTTTATAAATATAATTTTTTGATAATTTGGTTCAAAAAATGATAAAAATTAAAGTACGTAGGTTAGATTAGATAAAGCAAACATCATTTGATTTTAAAAAGTTCTCGAGACCACTTTTAGATCACAGTCATAAAATAATAAATTAATATTACCACCACCAAGACCCAGTATGCAGAGGGTGGAGAAAAAACTTTATTACAATTATTATGTTTCTAAAATTTATCGCTTGATGTTAAGTTATTACAAAGAGGTTTTCCCCTTAAGAAGCACTTATTACTTATTTAACACTAGATTTACTAATTATTACCATAAACATATTAAATAAAGACATATCAATCCTAATCAATTCCATAGTTGTTTACCCTTTACCCAGTTTGTGGATCCGACACCGAGATTCCGCACTATCGTCACTGTTGCATAAAACCTATTTGAGATTATTGCACAATAAATAATAATGCTCGCACAGATAGCGCGTGTTAACAGAAGCAGTCATATCATATCTATTTATATTTTATGTCTGACGCCTTAACCTGTATCGGTGCAGGTGGCATTGGAAATTATATATGAAGTGTACATTTGTTAGGAATGTGTAATCTATATATGACTATATTATAATAACAAATAATAATATATATACCTACTGAAGGTATATAGTTTATTCAATATTGTAATGATATGATATGATTGTGGACCGTGTGACGAATTGACCGGCTGTATAATATTATAATAATAAATCAGATATCGCGTCCTTCGAAGGTCGCTACCGATACAAACCGCCATTGACTCCTTATAACGCCCGTGCGTGTTTTCCGCCGCCGCCAACTCCATTAGTTCTCTCTTATTATGTTCGCTTTCTTCTCGGCATAGGCTGACGTGCTCGCAATGTGGGAAAATCTATACGGTTTTCAAACGCCCATACATTTTGATATGATACTAACAGTGTGCGTATTGCGACAAAAAAAAATATACATATAATATTATTATACAGCTCGAATCGCCCTTGTAACACATTTGGGACGACCAACGACCCCGAAGGGTCTAGAGTGCGACGGCTTCGCGGGAAAGACTAAGACTGAACATAATTATACATAATATACTATACATAGGCAGGTATATCATTATTTCGACACGCTGTGGTTGACAGTAATAATCGATATAAGTTAATAAAAAATACGCTTTTTCCCAATGCGTGTACAAATTTAATCCCGATAAAACTAAAACCACAAACAAATGCGTATTGTAATTGTAAAATCAACGATTCGTATTATTTATTTTGATCCTGTCTATAGATGGGTTCTATGACAAAATATCCCTAAACCAAAATATCCCGGGTAAATAACTTAAAAATCTTTATTATAAAAGTTGCGATTAGAAGTAATAATCGAACTTTATCTAAAGTTAATTAGTGTCACTCGTTATTTTGATAATACCGTAGTGTCATCTTATATCATTATTCATTACCTACAGCGCGTGTCATGAGCTAATAGCCTAAAATTAAATTATTTAACTAACTTTTTTACTATAATTTTATATGTAATATACAATATAATATTACAATATCATTTTAATATTTTTTAAACATTTTTTAATTATTTTTTTTGTATTCTATAAATGTTAGTTGTATTATATAAAATCTTTTATAAAAAGATTTAAATTTAAATTAATATTTTATCATGGAATATTTTTTACCGAAATATTTTAATGTATCACCATCTGCATGTGAGTTAAGAAGGTCAAATTTCATATTTTTTCTAAATTTCAAGCAACTCGGGTTATTCTTTATCGTTTTCTTAAAACAATTGCATCAATGTTTAATATTAGGAATATCAATAGTAAGCAATACAAATATACAATGCTGATTGTCATATTGATGGGTTACACTTGAATTTTAAGATTACCTGAAAAAAATGCTTAAAAATCATAATATAATAATTATAACACTTTAAAATATTTCACCGTGTATGTTCACCCATCGTCCTCTTTTATATTTTAACAATATTTTTATTCAAGTTATGGATTTTTGAATTTTCAGGTATTTTATAAGACCATTATATTCAAAGACTTTGATTTGTTTTTATACCATTTAAGAAGTATTATACATAGTAATCTATGTATGTTGTATTTATAAAAGATAATTTTTTTCAAATAATGAAGACCATTTTTATAAATTATTAAATGTTAATAAATTAAATATTAATAATATTGATAAAGTTATTAAATCATTATAGCTCTTATATATTCTAAACATATCATCATAGACTGTTATTATCTGTACACCTAATATAATAACACAAAACCTACTCGTTTAAACTTAAATTTACATACATAAATATTTTCCAAAATATAATTTGCTTAATAACTTACAATAAAAAGTTTTAAAAATAACTTTATATTACTTTTAAACTCCTTAAATTACACAGTATATGTAAGTAATTTAAAATATGTTTTTTAAGTATAATTAAAAACTTAAAATCTGTAATAGAATGAGGTGAACATAATTATCGAGTCGCCTATTTATAATTTATACACCATTGCATTAAACCAATGTAGTTAAGACGCGTACCTGTAACCCATTAGTCTATCAAGCATAATATACACAATACATTATACAATATACATGAAGGTAGAGTGAATACATTGTGTTACCTGTGGAAAGACATGAACATCATTAGAATGATAAACATTAGACTATTAACTAGGTTAAGAAAACATCTATGTATAGTATGTAACAATCTTTAGCATTTAGTCTTAACAAATAAGTTTTAGTAGACTAAATACAAAATGTAACAAAATAAGTAGTAATAATAAGTTCAGTTGTAGGTTTACAGGAGAACAGGATTTATAAGAGTGGACAAAAAGTTGGTTCTTCAGCAAAAATCGCTTAATGCAGTTACTGTAGAATAAAACAGTATGAGAAAATGTTGTATTTTGATTTTATGTTCATTTATGTACGTCGGAAGTGATCGACGTATACGACACTACATATTGTTACATATACATATATACACTTAAACGCGTTAAGCACTCCAGTTTACGGCCACTAACCTAACTTCAGACCACTATGGAAGGTCATCAACATTACTGTTTCTACTGCGCGCTCCTCGAACCCGACAACTATTATAATATTCACATTTCATACTCGTGACGCATTGATGAGAGTTTTTATTTTAATAAATTTTTATCGAAGCTAATTTGGGTATGTAAAGTTACCCTCTGGCTCGTTTAAATATTTGATAATGCGTACTACGTAGTTAATATAATTACATACATATATATGATATTGATATCGTTCTATAATAATCAATGAACAAGTTAAGAGAAACACAATTCGCCGTTTTACATGTTTTATATATGTAAGTAATAGATATATGTAGAAGCATCTACTATAATATTAAATACATTATTTAAACTTGGTCAGCGTGACAATGTAATTATATTGCCAATAGAAATCAGCGAGACTACCGACTACCGGACGGTAAATACATATCTGAACTTCACATGGTGTAATATTATCGTTAGCATCCTGTAATAAAAAGCGTACGAAATATACGAGTAGTTAATTTAAAAAATAATAATATGTCAACAAAACAATGAAATACGAATAGGACGTTTTCACTCGTCTTGTTAATGAGGCTTCGAATAGGTCATTTTTAAGAACGAAAATTAACATTATTTACTAACTCAAATATACGAGAATAATCAATTTTTGCCAAAACATTAAATAATTTTGGGTGCAACCCATCCATGCAAAATAAAAACGGTACGGTTTTCTGACCGCTCATTTGTACCAAATTTACCTTCGTTGTACAGTGATTAAACATAATTATAATAATCAATTAAATATATTTTTATGTTTAACATGATAATAGTTATAATACAAATTATTTTAAATTAACAATGAATAAAATATGCTATTTTTTTTATAATTATCAATTATATACATTTTTTAAAAAATATAATTCAAGTTACACATTTTTTAGAAATTACCTATAATAAATTAATAGATTTTTTTCATAACAACCTAATCTATATTATAGTTAAATGTAATTATTTTTACATATTTATAACACGTTAATTATTGCTTTTAAAGTTTTTTTTTAAATCTTATTATAGCTTATTGCTTATCATTTTTTGGATGGTTGAAGATATTTTTATTATTGATTTTAATATAAGTACCTGTTAGAACTAATTTGATTAAATTTTCTAAAAATTTAAAAATATTATGACGTGATTTATAAAATTATTGATTGAAATAAGCGTGGAAGGATTCATAGTTATTAGTGAGTTTAGTTAAATCTGAATTATAATTATTAAAATGTTAAAAATAAAAGTATATTATTATCGTGTAAAATCACTGTACAACGTAGGTAAATTTAAAGCAAATGGGTGATCAGAAAAACGTATCTTTTTATTTTTACGTTTATGGACTGTAAATAAATAAAGTGGAATAAAAGATTTTGATTGATCTCTATTCTTATGTAGATATCCGTTATTTAGTATAATATAATAGAATAATACAAAGAAAAACTTAACTTGTTATTTAACAGTTTTACTTCGTTAACTGGAATCAACAGTAGTGTATAATTAGACAAAAATCTTAAAAACTTATTAATGTTTATTAATTAACTATTACGAAAGTCGAAAAATTAAAGTAATTATACTTATACTATTAATGTCATTCACTACATTATATACGTCAATTTATACCAAATATATCACACACGTCGGGTATTATATCAAATAATCAAGTATATACATGACATCGTCAAAATTCCGCAACAAACAAAGTATTTAAGTATGCCTAAAAATATATATTTTTTTTAAATCATAGCAAATATGTCCCTTAATACATGAGCGTAGAATGAAAAGGATATCTAAATTTCATAAAATCAATAACGATGTCATAATATGTATATGTAGCAGATAATGGAGATCAAATTTAGGTAATCTTTCAAAATTAAAAATATTTTCACGTACTTTCCCGACGACTAACACCAGAATTGTAGAATGGTTTAATCAAAAATAGAAGAGTTTAGATTATTATAGAACTGGAATATAGGTTAATTTTTAAACGTACAATAATATACTGTGATATGATATGTATATTTACTTATTCTTTTCTCAGCTCGATGGACAATAACTATACATACAGAGGTTCTTATGTAACGAAAACATATTATTTATAATAATTCAACCAATTATATCGGGATGGACGTACAGCTAATACAGGTAGGTATTTAACGGTAAACATTTTTTATAGAGCTTATCACCTATAAAATATTTATACATTTTTGTTGAATCAAAAAATTCTAAATTTTACATGGATATATCTACAAAAATGTGTTATTATTATTATTATTGTTATCAACAAATATTTATAATAATATTTTTACAAGCATAATTTATACATTCTTCGCAGCGAATATCTATACAGTTAATCAATTTCAAACACGAATTGTCTTCTTCCGACGATTAAATGTTGAAAACCTTGAATAAAGCAGAAAACGCTTGCGGTTCAAACACGTAGTTCTTTACGCCGATCCATTCAGTAAAATATTATTATGCATAATAATAATAACGATAATACACAGAGAAACTGCCTGTTGATCACAGTGATACTACATATTATAATACGTACCTAACCTAAACACGGTAGTAATAAATTAAACGATTAATATAATGAAAATAATAAATTAAAAATATAAATTGATGTACACACATTTTAATAGTATTATTCTATAGTATTTTATACGATAGGCGTTTTGGCATGAACGTTGTTCTTAACAATCGTATTCGAATTGTATAAACTCGATATTATAATATTATTCACTCGGCCCGTGCTGGGTGTCAAATTATTATGTTTTTATTTAAAGGACCAAACCTCAGAAATTTAATTTCGACATTAACAAAAAACAGGAACTCCCAAAATCAAATTATTATATTATGTAAGCGTTAATGTATACATATTATGTGTTATTCTATAGAATACCTTAATATGCTTATTAATTTATGGATTACACAGATTTAGTTTAAACGTATACAAATATTAGCATAATAGCTAGGTTTATGTTAATCTATAGATTCGTATAAAAATATGTAATAGTTAAACAACGCGGTGTCATGGTTCGTAAAAGTTTATATAATTCAGTAATGTTCCAAGAGAAGAAATTAATCTTCGAAAAAAATTTTAAAAGTTTGAACTAATTATACCAATAACATCGCATATAATATGATATATAACGAGCGTCCTCCCAATATTGACTCATATAGGTCACGTTTCAACACTTTTAAGACGTAAACAATTTAAAATATCTGTTTTTGAAAAAATTATATTTTTTTTTCTTTTATATCTTTTGTACCTTTTTGTGTTTAAGGTATTTCAAATCTATATTCTATGTTGTAAGAATAATTGAGAGTAAATTGTTTTCATCACTTACCGGAAAAAATTAAAAAGTCTCAAATATTTAAAAATACGCCAAAAAGTATCTATTTTATTAATTATATCTATAAAATGCTAATGTAAAATATGTTTGGCAAAAATTCAAGTCTCTACAAAGAGAATTACAATAAAAATTTGCACGGGTATATCTAAATTATTATTCAGTACACGCCTCGTGTCCTTATATTTTTAAATAATTTTTCTATGGTACAGTGTAGGTACATATATATTATAAAGCTTTATAAAACATAACACGGTCTTTTCTCTGCTACACAAAATAATATAATATGTATGTATATTTTTTAAATATTATTAATAAAATAAATTGATCAACCTGGTTTCTATTGTAACATAATTATATTATTTATTAATTGCTAAAAGCAACCTCCTATAGGTACTATAACGTTAAATTATAACATTATAACATAAATTTCATCGTTGTTATTATTTGGTTCTCATGGCAACTGTAACAATCAGTAAAAATTCTACCATAAAAAAACAATGTTGTACCTATTTATCCAACTCAAAAACATTTATATTAAAACAAAATCGAATGCGTAAAAAATTTTATTAAGATAAAAATTCTCTATTTTTTCACAATTATTTTAAAAAGTGCTTTTAAAAAAATACCAATGAGATCTAATTTTCTAAAAAAAAAACTACCTTCAATGTTAAAGTTTTAAACATGATTATCGCTCTAAAACGTAATAACAAATACAAAACAAAAACTAATATTAAAAAATGTGGACAAATGAGTATCGCCCAGCTGTACAACAATCCTAGAGTGTGTTATTGTGATGGTTGTGTTAAATTTGAATTCAATGATAAATCATTGTTTACGGAAAACGATTTTAAACAGAAACGGTTGTCTATATCTTATACTTTATAGTATATTTCACGATATGTTTTTTAATAAATTTATTAAAGTAATTTATTTTACTTTTAATATTATGGTAGGTTGATTTAATTTTTGCCAAAAACATTGATTTATAATATTATTAGTATTTAATTGTAATAATAATATAAATGTATACAATGATGTATAAATGTTTTTCAAATAAATTACAAATTATCATAAAACAAAGTGAATAGTTTCACAGTATTAATAGATATATCTTAAAATTAATCTACATATTTTTAAAATACCATTGCGTACAGTTAAATTCGTTATAGACAAACTTTTTAAGTTTCAACAAATATATTATTTTTTTGAACTATAACAAAATAATTAACATCATTATTTATTACTAAAATATTAAATAACTTCGTCAAATGTCAACTTAAAATATCTATTAAATTAATTTAATAGAAAAATTCACATGTCTATAAATTACCCAAAAATAATTAAAATATTTCAAAAATTATACCATAAAAGGAAAATGATAATATAAACATTTGGTATTAAGTATTCACAATTATTCGTTTTTGAATTCTATAAAAAAAACCATAATCGTTTAAGGAAAATTAGTTAGTATGCAGACAAATATCCAATGTTGTAAAAATTTGAACTTCAATCGTTCATAAAAAATTAATGTGACTTTCCAGTAAACATTTTATATTAAATGTAAAAAAATAATGTGGAATCTCGGATTACATTTTAAAATTTTAGATATAATATGTATAAAAACATATTAATATTGTGCCTACAAATTCAATATTTTTTAATGAGTAAATGAAATTATGAGAAACCTCTTATTATTATTTTTTTTTTTAATGTTTTAACCAAGAAGTACATTTTTATTGGCTTTAAGAAACAAATTTTAAAAATTTAAAAATTTAAAAAATCCATAAATAGCTCAAAAACTTTTTAAAATATTTTTAAAACTACTCTATGTACCTATGGAAAATGCAAACATAAAAATTCTGTGAAAATCACAAATATCTTAGGTTATTCGTTTTTATGTTATATTAAAAAAACAAAATCAATTTTATCAAAAACTAGTTTTTTGTGAAAATTCCCGTTTTACTACGTCCCGTCCTATCAATCAAACTAAAACCTAGACCAATATTTTTAAACTTATTTGGAACTTTATATTATCCCCGAAAAATATATTTTTCAATAGGAGAGAAACTTCACATAGCTACTATATCATATCTATCTCAAACTTTCACCAATATTTTGGGCTAACTTCACGCACATCGTTTTTCTTAATTTTGTGTTTATTTTTTCCGATTATCTTGAAAATTAAAGAGAAATTTTACCTCTGTAAAGTACAACCTAAATCCAATTTAATTTGACTTTCAAAGTTGAAAATCAAAGTATTTTATTATAATCCCTCTCCTCTTAAAAAAATTACACACACACACACTATTGTAAAACCAATGTATTCGTAGCTCCAGTTCTAACCTAAATTAGAGTAAATTATCTAAATTTATATACCGTTTCGTCTCGATTAATATATTTTGATAAAATATTATATTCCTCATATAAATACTTCAAATTTAAAAAAAAATGTACTATATCTTAATATTTTATTTAATAATTTTCAATACATTAACTAAAATACAAACATTAGCTAATAAAATAATAAAATACCTGGATAGTATTTGAAATAACTAGTTGAAATATGTACTTTACAATTTATTTAATACTTAAACTGAAAATGCCGGACATTCTATTATATAACATAGAAAAACGAAATATCATGTTATTATTGCTAACAAACGGCATTGAGATGAACTGGCGATGGCCACATCACATATTATATATGTTTTTAATAATAAGTTGCGTAATAAGTAGTAATATAATGACTTATTATAATACTATACGCTTTAGTGAATTAATCATCTATTGAAATATAAAATAGGTAGGCATGTATAGACAGTATAGTTAATGGTTATATATAAATAATAAACATTTACATATCAGACAAATTTATGAGTAAATATCGATTCAATTGTTGATCGTTACTACACGTGCCTTTATATTTACTAATTTGTATGTATAGATATCTAGTTAACATAAATTATAATATTCAGGAAGGTTTTAAGGAAGTAAGTTTATCAGAAAGTCTTGTATAGGTACTACAGACATTGAAGAGTATTATAAAATAACAATAAATCATCGTTGTATGTTGTATATTTCGTTAAAATATTTTTATTTTATTTTACTTTTATTTACGTCAATTACTCTTAATCAGTGCTCGAATTGTGGGGGGGGGGGGCGCAGGGGGGCGGATCTCCCCTACTATTAATTTTTTTTTGCGTACCCAAACTTTATTTTTTCATAGGAACGGGAGGACGGCACAAAATTATGTCCAAAATAATGTTTATTAAAATGTGGATTTCAATTTATAATATAACGAATTTAACAATTTTTAATATCAAAATTATTTTTGATAATAGTTTATTAATTTATTGTATTATTATCAATTATATATAGCCCTATATATTTTTTTTTGGAGTTTGCTTTATTAATTAATTATAATATCTCACTCTTGTTTGCCTATAATTTATTGTATATATGAACTAGTATGAAGGTAGAATTAAAATTCTGTGTAGCCGAAAAGTGGTATTCAAAATATAAATAAGGTTAGCAAATGGAGAGGGGGGGGCAAAACCCCCACGGATTTTTATTAAATAATTGTGCATTTGGAACGCAGTTTTTAAATCGTTGGATTGAGCTTCTCTACTTAATTTTTCCCAATTCGAGCACTGCTCTTAATATATAGTTATATATGATGTGTATGTTAATATAGAATACTTATTGCCTAAAATATATAAAATTAAATCAATATCTATTATTGTGTAAAAAAATAAAATAAATGATATATTTATAAATATATTGTAGTATAAATAATTAGTATGTAAATAATTTGGATCAATCATCGAATTAAAAAAAAACACTTTTTTGAGCTGGATAGTTTATTTCAACGAAAACCGAATTCAATCCTATAGGTATTTTGTAAAAAAAAATAAAATATTAGCACAAATCCTAAGTTGGGTGCTAACCTAATGTGTATCTTCTTTAAAGTATTGCTTAAGATTTCTAGTAAACCTTTTCACTATTTTCTTAAAATGTGTTCTTACTTTAAAACCAATACATAGTATATATTGTGTATATAGTCGATTCCCAATTCATAGCTATAATTTCAAATTTTAACCTAAATATAGATAGATCGGAAAGATCATTTTCTCTTAACTTAATTCATCTCTACAGAGTATAGACAATTATACACACTTGTATGATTCTTTGGTGCCGACTTTATCAAATTGTTTTACACACAAACTAAATAATAATTACTAATTAGTATTATCTATAGATAAATACAATCAGAGCCGATATTGTAATGGACGTTTTCGTATTTTTCTTTGGACATTTCAGATAATACGATTGTCCTGTAAATTTATAAGGAAAACTAAAAAGGAAATAGTATTTTTATGTTTTTAATAACTCATATCGCGACGTCTAATTTTGTCATTTTTATTGTTTGATGTCGCTTAGTAGAAACCACAAGGTCACGCGTGCAATTTATGAACATAATGAATACGGATGAGGAAGGACACGCGCATCTATACCATTAATCTAATGCTACCCTTTTACAGTACTTACATATGTATACGCCCAGAAGTTTCAAACTAATTTTATGAGTTATATTTGATTCATATTATGTTAAATAAAAACTGAATCACGTGCATCATCCGTCTTAAGCCTTGTAACGTCCCCATCCTTATATGGATTCTAAATAATTCGGGGTCAGGTAAACACAACGTAAATACGAAACCATCTCTAATGTTTCTTAAAATTGTTTGTATTATGTTTATTTATGAACTCGACGATGTTAAGAAAACAAATATTAACACTGTAAATTACTATCATGATTGATATTTTCAAAACCCCTTTATAAACCGAGGGTCAAGATAAATAACGAACACTGTTCATTAGACTGTGAAATAATTTTAATTCCAGTTACGACCATAGGCACAACTAGACCTCTAAAATATGGAGTGCTAAAACTGTTGACAGTTGAGTATGATATTTCACTGAAATAATAATAGTTCGATATAAAAAACAAGAAGTGCTAAAGACCTTTTAGCACCCTTCCCCCTAGTTTCTCCACTGGATTAAGTATATTATATTATATAAAATAGTTGTTTTAATTCGTGAATATATTTGTTTTTAATCATCTCTGATAATTCGTTATTTTTAACCAGAAATAAAATAATATAATAAACTTCAATAAAATTGTAAATACAATGTACCTATCATAGTTAATATTAATACAAATAATCCACCTAATAAGTGCCAGAAATGCCATCTATCTAATAGTTTGAAACAATTTCAAAAGATATTTTGAACTTTGAATTTTTTTCCCACTTAAATATTGTCTTTTTCATTTAAATTATAAAAAATAACCAGGTATAACTCAGTCTAACTAAAAAAAATGAATAATCACCTCAATTTTAAAAACAATTAAAGACTTGAGTGTCTTATTTGTAAATTCATGAACATATATCGGACCTTGAACACCATGACGCACGTTACTCTATTCTAGAAAAACCAAATTATGTACCATGAGCCTAAATTGCTAAGTAGTAGTATATTTGTTTTAAAAATACCTACCTTGAATTATACCATTGGAATTTTAATATGATTCACATTGCAGAATTAAGTAGATATTAATTATATAATTCTTTGAACTAAAATATAAATTATTGTGTTTAGTACTTAAAAGATAGAGGTAGAAATTTTGTGACAAAAAAATGTAGAACGCAAGAGAACTGCTTTACATTTTTACCTGCGTTTACAGCTCCTTATAATCCTTCCGTTGAAACTACATAAAACATATCGCAAGAATTTACGGACAATTAAATTATTAAATTAATTTATTAAAATGTATTTATAAAAAAGTTTATTAGTACAAGAATAAATTATATACATAACGATGAAACTAAGGTCTAGGAAAACTAACTTAGTAATCACGATTTTGAAAACACTGCCAATCTAATTTACGCAATAAAATTTTTTATAATAAATGTTAAAATTAGGTGTAGGAACCTAATAAATAAATTTACTTTTTATGACAAAACAAATATATTTTAAATTGTTTACCAAACGCCCATGAGCAAAAATACAATAACCATTGGCGATATAAACCAAGACTCAAATTGGATGATCTGTTTATGTACACCTATATATATTCATTATAATTAAGGCCTAGATTTATTTAAATGCTCTAAAAATTATCAAACAATGCACCAAAAAAATAGCAAAAAATGCTTTTTTGATATATATTTTATTAAAAAATAATAATTTTAAAATATATTTTAACATTTAATAATTCTATTAAAAAAATTGAATTTACTCGTCGCTGTTTGTTTTTATCGGTTAACAACATATCATCTATTACGGTTGTATTATACATTCTAAATGTGCATTCAAATATATAAAACTAAGGTTAGGTATGTTAAATTTTATGTTAAGATATTATATAGCACATACTTGTTAAATTATAAGCATTACAATAAAACAAAAGTTTAATAATAAAAGTGAAACCATTACAACGCATAAAACTAAAAGTACCTCTACACTCTAATTTCTTTCTGTACAATCAAAATAATTATTTATTTCTTAAACAAGCTTATGCGCATCCAAAGGTACTTATATATTGTAATTACTGATTTTAATAAGAATCCCGAGAGAAACACAGAATTACATTCTAAGCTACGTCACTGATTTATAATATAATACATGGGTAGTATATTTTTTGGAGGTTAAATGACTGTTAAATATTATAATAACTTAAAATAAATCGTAAGTATTACATATTAATGACTAGGAAATCATTCTTACGTCCAAATTATGATCGTAATATATTATGCTTTGTTTACAATGTAATTGGTGCAAATAATTGTTGGTAATTAATAATTACTATATAAAATTTTGTACTATAATCATATAACAAAATAAAATTTCAAATATTCCTTAAATACACGCATTATACATAACACTAAACGTCTATTGAAACAATTTTATGATAAACGTAACCACGACAGTATGCAACTCGTAAAAAAACGTTACACAAGTGTGTGCCGAAAAAAAATTACGTTCATTAATATTGTTTTACGCGAGATTAATTATTCCCAATATTTTGTTAAGCAATTTGAATTTAAACGCATTACCCAAGTCAGTGCATATTGCACATTATATATGTTAAACTTACTTTGAAATATAGTGATTGATCGGTGCTATCGTGTTTTACGATACATCATACGAATATAACCACTAACTATAATAATATTACAATTTAAAGGAGCGAGCACCGAGCAGTATGAAATATTTTTTCCTCCAAATCATAATTATTATTTTTATTTATTATAATCAGAATCAATTTATTTATCCACTTAAAATTATTTTTATTGACATTTTTATTTTTATTTATTTTATGTTTTCATTATTAAATCTATTACAAAAACATTTTTAATTTTCGGTAACAGATATTAAATATTTAATATTGTTATTGTATATGTTATTATTTCTAAGTGCTTTTTTCCGCAATAAAAATTATTATATTTAAATAAATAAACGGGAAAAATATAATGGTTAATTTCAGATTAATAAATATTTGATTACATATTTAATAATTATTAGGTATTACAATCAAAAAGTATTTTTATTTCATTTTGCACATTTAATGCACGCTAAAATTTTTTTTATAACTGTAGTTATGTACAGTTTCAGTGAATATTTTTTGATTTTTGTAGTTGTATCTATAGTTTTTAATAATTTTCATTACACAATCGAGTATGTATATACATTATTCATATCATTATTCAATCATCATACATTTGTTTTAATTTGACGATTATGTGACAACAGTCAACAATTAAATAAAACGGATAAAAAGTGGTGTCCGTGAAGTGGTCCACTAAAAACACGATATGAGTTTTATTAAAAAAATAAACTAAAAATTATGTACTTGACTTGATTATTATTTTCTGTGTATTTGAAATACTAAACATTAAATTAAAAACACCCTACACTAAAATTATAATTTTAAAGCGTTCTTAAGTTTCAAATTCACTCGAATAAAAATAAAATATCAGATAACGATAAACGAAATCATTATTAAAAAACTGTTTGGTAATGAATGCATTGCACAAGTGACTTTAAACACGCACCACCAACAAATATTTTATAGTCATATCCTTATTTTTCTTTTTACGAGGTACCTACCTATAAAAATATTACGTTTATAGCAAAAACATCAATCATATTAATGTCATATCGGGAAGAGATCTTGAGCAACACCTTTTCATGATAATTAATGAAAAAATTCTTGAGGGCATTTCATATCATTTTATTTGCACCTGGAAATGAATGATAATCAATTTGTATTACTATATTTATGATTGGTATTTTACTCGGGCTATTTATTTGTTATCTATTATTAAATATACTTAAATAACTGCTACACCGTAATAAATATATATTATCCCTACAGTAAAACTGTGTACTAAAATTAGGAGATAAGTAATTAATATAAAATTTTAAGAAGTTGATTTATGAAGATTAGCATTGATGTTATTCAATTGACTTTAATTGATTAGTTTAAACGATGTAATAGGCCATACCTACATGTACCTACAACGTATTGCGTGCCTGTCTTATTATGTCCTCATCATACGTGACGGACAAGTCATCCGAACCGATATTAATGCCATCAATTCTTTTATTTTTCTATTCATTTTTTTTCTCGGAAAGTTTAGAGATTGTATAGACATAGGTTTTACGTTCAAAACAAGTAACATTTTGTCAGTCATTAATACATAAATTTATGCATTAGGTCTTGGGTACTTTGGCTGACTTTCGCATAATGAAATACTATGATTATTATTGTATAATATATATTATATAAAATATGTCTTGCTCAGGCGTTTGCAATCAGGATTTATTATTTGTATGTTATAGTTTATATTTTAAAAATAAAATTGAAAAGACCATTGTATTAAAAACCGGATTAAACCTTTTTTTCTTAATAAATAAACCTTTTACTAAACTACTATAGAGTCTACACATACAAACTAGACAATATATAAAATATATGCAAAATAATAAACAATTTATTTATCTATCTTTTATACCTTTTAGGAAAACTTATGTAAGGCAAAGTAAAACGTTATTTGCTCACATACTACAAAAACCTAATAAACTGTATTAATACATACTAATACAACAAAAAGACAAGTTTGTTTCAGATTATTACATTTTAAATAAATACAAATTGCTTTAAGTTAAATTAGTTATTCATATAGAGTTACCAATTCATTTTTAAGTGCTTTGAAAAAACTTAAAAGTTGTTGATACTGATAGTCGACATTTTTATAATTTTAACTTATCATTATATTATTAAAAAAAATAAATATTATGTATTCCTAATGAAATCATAACTTATAAGTTATTTAGCACCTTTTATTTATTTGACTGCAGCAATTGTAGATTTCAATAACCATTTATATGTTAAATTCACATTTATACGTTTTAAAATTTACATGTTATTTGATTCAAAAAAAAATCCATACATTTTTTTTTTAAATCATGTCATAGTTATTTCATTGATTTCGATAAAAAAAATTTAAAAATATCTTAGCATACGTGTTAAATATTTGTTTTTTGTTTTAATTTAAGTATCAAAAGAATTTCTACTTTATTGTAGTTTTATAGTTGTAGATTATTAGTAATTGTTTTATAGTTTTTTTTGTATTTATAGTTCCTAGCCTAACATATTGATACTGGTTTCAGATTTTGTCTATTTTATGAAGTTAACCAGCATTGTGGTTTAAATTTTACTTAGCCTTGATATCCACTTAAAAAATTAAAAATTCTCATACCGTAAACAATTTAAAAACAAATATAACTTATATTTATTACAGTTATGTACTGATCAATAAATAGTAAATACTAAATATCAATAATTTAACTCGAGAAAGAAATACAAGTATATACACGTTAAAATTATTTGTTGCATTAAGTTATTTATTAATAAATAATATTACACATTTGCTGTTATTTATATTTGTTTGAAATCTTATTTTTAAATTTTGTTTTGAATGAACCTCGATTATGTATATATTTTCTTTTGTTGTTTATTATTTTTATACATTTATGACGTGTAATAATATTTATTAATAAACAATTGAATAATTTGTATAATAACGTCAATATATTTTCCAAATAATTACTATTAATATAATATACATTGTTTTTTTTTTTTACTATAACTCGTGTTATGTACTAGAACATTTTTTGAGCAATTGGTTATAAGTTTATTTGTGTCCCACAAAGTAATGTATTACAATTTTCAAGTCTATACTTTAAAATGAAGGCTTTATAAAATCCCCTCTAATGATATTATTTCTTTTTTACTGGGATAGAAGATGATTTGTGAATTCTGATAACTAATTTGCAAAATAAGTACATAATTTTATTTTCAATACAATTGATTGTAATAATGGGAAAGACAAGTTCACACATATAAAGTTGAGTTATGTTAAATTCGGTAAAACATGATTGAGCACAGTCAGACAAATTTATTATAAATATTGGTAGAATATTCTTTTTAAAACGACAAACGTGGTCGAAAGTTTTCATAGAAATACAAGTCTCACCCACATATATACTTTATAATTATGATTTTACAAGAAACTAAGGCTGAAACAATGAAAATTCGGTTTAATTAAAACTAACAGTCATAAAAATATGATTTTTATTAATAGACGAAAAATTAATGTAACCATAATAGCTTATGTAGAATAATATATAAAAAATAAACTTTCTAGTGACTTACTTAAATATTTATTGAAAATGGGAAAAACGTATTTAGAGATATCACTTTAAAATATATGATTTATTTAGGATATTGTATGAAATCTAAAAAAAATTTGGTATAAAACCAAAAACAAAAAGTCAATATTATACATAAATATATGAGAATTGGGTAATACGTAATTAGTAAGTAAAAAAAATAAATTGACATGTATTATTGAATAATATCAACGGAAACGTTTAACGTATTTCTGCACTTAATAATTGTATCGTGTTTAATATTTTTTGAAATCCTATAGTTTGATCGCATCTGTGCTTCTTGTAAAAAAGATAAACTGTGTTTAATCGAACTGTAGCCGTTGAATTACGCCACTATATGTAATACTTATCTATGATGTTATTATAAAGGATAATATAATTTATACTAGTCCAAGTCGATGACAAATCATAACAACAAGATGACTAATGTTAATAAGTAGTGTGATGAACGATGAGTGATGAGATCCTATACATATGCTATTATTTATCTTAATAACCGAAGATAATTATCAATGGATCGTTGACGTAGGTTTATATTATGCTTAGTCCATACATTCTTAGATCTAGGATTCCCCCCACCTAATAGTGCGTCAACAACCCAAGTTCGTGACATCAAACTGGTTTTAAACTTTTTTTAAATTAGAATTCCCAGCGTAAATATTTAAAACTCATTATGAAGCTGTGAATAAAGCGATATAACCAACAACGTAATTAAAAATGTATAAAAATAAAAATAATAATAATAATGATAAAATAATAATATTCACCTAAATATAATTTATGTATAAATTAATTTTTTCCTTTAACATGCATAATATAGTCACAATTTCATTACATCCATAATATTATGTTTAATAATTAATGATAAATGAATGCCGCTTAAAAACTAATTATTATTATTATTATTAATATACTATTATTATAAGTACAAAATATTGATGTTTCATACAAATGGTTCTGATATACCATTAATTGATCTTAATGAACAATTGATTACATATTAATGTTAAGTTTACAATCTTATATGTTAAAGTTAAACTCAAGTACATGACACTTTTCGAAAGCACTTTAAATAACCCAAAAAGTTTTTTTCCGAAAATATTCATAGTACGATAAAACTAATAGAACTAATAGATCCATTGAGCTCAGAATATAAAAAAATTCTATCAAATCTAAATTCTAATTCAATAAAAATATCTCATTTTCATCAAGTATATAAATACTTGAAAGCAAGATGATAAATAATATGAGTATGTATTACTTGAATACATCTTGTTTTGCCAGTTTGTTTTACAATAAATTATTTGCACTTAAAAATATAGAAATAGATTGGTAACGATGTTTAAAAATATGTCAATATTCAATTGCATTAGAAATCACAAATAAATATATATGTGTGTGTGTGTGTGTGTGTGTGTGTGTAAAATACAAAAACATAAATAAATTGCATCGAAAGATATAAAAAATTGGTATATTGGTGTATAATTTATTTGTTTTCATTATTAAATAGTTTATAATTCTTTTTTATAGATACAACGAATCGAAGAAATAAGAATCAGATACATAAGGTTAATTCATGGATTTTTCATATCAAAAGAAGAACCTCTCATATGCAAAGCATGTGGTACATAATTCACAGTAAAACATATCTTAAAAGAATACCAACGGTATAAACAGGACCGAATAAACCTCAACATGACCGAAACTCCTGATCTTGACTACTTAACCTGCAACCAAACAAGAATATTTCTAAAATACAAATATAATCGACAAAATATAATTATTGAATTGTAATATGAATGTAATATAATTTAAATACCTTAAATAATTGTGACTAGTAATTAAGACACTGTAACTACTAACTAATTGCCCTTGCTAACGAGTTGTAATATAAAGATCAATAATAAAAATTAAAAAATTAAAGAAATCTTCAATCATTTATTTTCATTAAAACTAACTTTTAACATAAACATAATGTATTGACTGTATTTTTTATACTAATTTAATTTTAAATAATTTAAATTAAATATATAAAAATATTATATCTTCTATCTTATAATATAATACATGAATCGTGAATATTTTCGATTTGTGATTTTATTATAGGTACTATTTTTCTGGCGCAATCGGCGTATACTTATTTAATTTCTGATAAATACAGTGGCATAAAACATTTATACAATTATTCAGGCTGACTAAAATGTAGCATTATTAAAAACACCAATTTAGATGGCATTTGACTACAGTCTACAGTTTTCACAATTTTATACGAAATATTTAACATAAAAACTTGTTTTTGTATAATGTATAATTGTCGGCACACCTTATATCAGTTTATAATTTAATCACAAATCTCAATACACCAATAAATAGTATATTGCGGTATATAATGTTCGTATTAATGTTATTATTATATTTTTACACAGGCGTACATCATATGACACAATATTGACACCCGTCGTTAGATATCGCAATAAATGTAATGAAACAGCTACGGATAAAAACAATAGTCTCCTCGACAACGCAACAGATCACTCTCTCGAAGTATAATAACACACGATACATACATATATAATTGGTGTGTACTAAATATAAACAATATATTTCTAAATATAATATTATTTCGGATGTATATTGGTTTAAAAATAAAAACCTTTCATTTACGCACACGGTTTTTAGAATATACCAACACGTCTTGTTTTGTTCTAAATGAAAAGAGTACAAAAATCTCTTCTGGTTAGCTAACGTACGACGAATACCTAATACCATATACATCTAATAATACTTATATTTAGGTACATGAAACTCACCGTAACAGAACAACAAACGATGTCATATTGATTAAGCAACGACGTATTTGCAACGCTGAAATAACAAACAAAACGTTATTACGCGACATGATAATCATGCATCTGCTGCGACTGATACCTCTATTGGTTACACTATACAATATACATTATACATATATAGTGGATACATAATAATATAATAAAATAAGCCATCTATTTTTCAATAAATAATTTCTTCTATAATTCGATTGTTCTGTAAATCTATACAAAAATCGATTGAAGAAAAAATTATAGGCAGAGATACGCATTTAGTGTTCAATTAACTCTAATGACAGCATCTGGCCTTTTGTTGGTTTTGTTTCCCTCGAGTCATCGTACGATTTACGGTCGAACACTTGACGCTAAAAAATTTGCCTGAAAAGTGATCAATCACAATCAAAAACTCGACTCATAGGCATTACCAAGGAGTGAGACATGCACGTGTAGATTATTTACTAATATATCTCGAAATAATGAATGATCTATTAATATTTCGCGTAAGACACTTCCTACATAATATTATGTTTAGGCGGTTCCGTTATTGTATATACGTTTTTTAAATTACACAATCTTTAAGCTTCTTGATAATGTTACGAACGCTACGGCAGTTGTTAAAACGTCAGTAAACCTCACTAAGAGTGATTGGTAAATGTAAAACGTAGCTATGTAAATGTACAAACGTTGATTTAAAACTTATGAGTTTATGACACGTATTAACAATTATAGGCACAGCTATTTTTTTATAACAATTTCCAAAGAAGTGAAAAAAATATGTTATCAAAAGACGATCATAAAACATTATAATTGTTTCTATACGGTTACATGCACAACGTGTTTACGATTATGATTTGTAAATTAATCAATTGAAAACCTGCGTGGCTGTTTAAATTACTTGTTGCTGTTTTATTGTGTACAGAATATGGATATAATTACTATAAATATTTTTAAGTTAATCAACAATTCATCAATCAATGTTCAAACATTTATATATATATATATAACTTATTGATTGTATATTTACTGCCATACTGAGCTTATAGCTTCAGAACTACTTTTTATCATAAAACTGTTTTAATATTTTTATTAGAATAATTCAATAGGTCTATTATGACTATAAAATATTAGTACCTATTATTGAATGTCTTAAATACAATTTAAATTCAATTTCTTAAGTTATTTTGTAGTTTTGAGTTTTATTTGTATAAAACATTTATTAATTTTTATATTTACTTAAACTTTACCTATCATATTATTTTTTTCCTGAGATATACCATTAATTTTCTATGAAAGTCCTTATTATATAATCGTTATTATTATTATTAATTTATTTAATTAATCGTGTAAACATACTTAATCATTATGATTATTATTTTTTAATTTATTTAATTAATTGTGTCAACACTCAACATACTTAATGTTGACACAATGTTATAATCATTAATTATCTTTCGGGGTATATGAATACTTCATACATCTCATTTATAAAAGTTAATCAGTAAAAGTACCAAACTCTGACATTGTCCAAAAAACAGTTGGTATATTATATAATTTAGATGATAAAAGAAACTTATAAGTAAGTACTTTTACCACATAATTAATTGGTAGTAGAAATTCAAAGGGGTTACTTCTATTTCACCCAAAAATATACACTTCTTAATTATTATTTACTGTATTATATATTAATATAATATAAGATATAATTACGCTGTAAAATATTTAATGTATATAATCAGATAATATTTTGTATACGTTTTTAATAACAACATTGTATCATATATTGATTTAGGAATGAGTAAGTCAAGTTTAATTTACAGTTTACTTTATCCTTTATAGTGTAAATTTATAAACAGCCATATCAAACATTTCGTTTGAAACTATAATTTTATATTGTTGACAATTCAATCATAGTTTAAGTGGATACACCATATGTATGAGAATGTGTCATTGAAACAAACAAGTGGTATTGACATATTTAAACGTAATCCAAAAATCATTCAAGAAATTATTTTTATTTAATATCAAATACGATTGTGGAAATATATATTGAATGTGGTGCGTACTATTGTTAATATTTAAAAAGTACCGGTAGATTTAATATATATATAGGACAGGCGTGCGTAACGATTATATGCAACATTGTATACCTATTTTGTTGATATTGTTATGCAGGTTTTGTACTCCAAACAAGTGCGGTGGAACCTATTCGGTAAAGAAAATGGGTTAACCAGCCGATCATCCGAACAAATCCGCACAGTCTAAAACCTGTTATCCAACTATGTTCGTTCGATTAAATCATTTTAAGGCGTATAATATTGTTGAGCGGAAAACAGATATAAAATGCATATTTTTTTGGTTTTTTTTGTTTTTTTACGTAAAATTTAACACGTCATATTATAATCATAACATGCTATTAGTTAATTCGATTTGTGTTGCCATAACAATGCAAACGCAGTACTACAGTAGTGAGATGATGTAAAACATCATAATATTTTGATGAAGTCTATGATATTCAATATATTCTACAATCAGTATAGGATATAATATGTAATATAGAATCTTTTAAAATCACAATTTATAGTTAGGTATATTTTAATTTATAATACTAATCATTTTTTTTGAAATCGAAACCGGTGATATATTAATTGAAGTGGGACACAAAGATTTGTTTTAACGTGTTTTAATTATAAATATTGTACCATTATTAAAGAGTTAAGATTAAAGCAAATAATAATAATAACAAATAAACAAGTATTTTGTTTTCTTCGAATAAATTGTAAGTGGGTAAAAATAAAAAACCGCATTTTTCAAGCCAACTAAAATTATGTTCATTGCGTCGGAGGCGTATAGGTATTGCATTTTAAAATATTCAGGAAAAAAGCATTTACAATGATTTATTCAATATCACGCGATGGTTTGGTAATTTAAAATGATGTAGTCATCAGTTTTCCGGCACATACAGTAACAAACAACCGATTTGTGTAAGACCGGTACCGGCGGCATCTGCTGCAAGATGAGGCTGCGATGACCCCGAAGTAACTGTACGTATATAAGTACAGATTATATATTATATATACTCGTGATTATTTTCACGGCTAGTCATACAGCCCATGTATCAAAGATAAGTTATGTTGCAGATGATACAGTCTCATTTTGAACTATTACGCTAAGTAACGTCTGACTAGAATGCCGAGACGCGTTAAAATCGAAACGCGACGCTGTGACCACTTTATCAAAAATGAATTTAGTTGGCCTAACGTGAAATAAATCGATATGAACGCGAGACAATTTTGTTTAATATTATGCGTAAACAAATCCAACACCGTCACAAAAGTATAATGTGTTAATATGAGTGCGCGTGCGTCATGCTTTTAAAATGCCATAATATTTTAAAGCCCGTTAAACACTATTTCTGTTTAATATCGAATTAAACTAACGCGTGTTGATATGATAAAGATGCGTTAGGAAATTGTAATTAAGATTGTATACAGTGGCGCAACCAAAGAGCTGAGGGCAATAGTATTTCCGAAATTTCATATAAAAACTTAAAAAAAACTTCCTTGTTTTTATGACGTATCTGTATTAAGTATTACAATTATAATTTGTATGAAGGATACTATATACCAAGCTTACGAAAAATCTTAGTTAAGTCTCCCCTATAAAATAAATGATTAGCCCCTCTCCCAAGCAAAATCCTGGTTTCACTACTGATTGTATAATAAAAAAAAAGGTAATAATGTTATCTATATTAATCAAACAATTTTATATTTTATCGTAAAGGCTTAATATTAAAAAATATTGTCGGCTTGATACAAATGACCACTATGCACGATATTGTAAGTCCAGCCGGAAAAATCGTGGAAATTGTGTTTACTTTGAAAAATGGCGTTATTAATTATTATGTTTACATAACATTATAAAAACGTGCATTTAAAGTCGATAAATTTATGGCAACTTATTTGCAAGCAGAACTCACCCAGTTGTAATCTGCAGCCTAGAGTTATTTATACTTACACAGCCACTACTTAGACGGCGCTTGATCGCGATATTAAATTTGAAATCGGATGGCGATGGCATATACATTTTATCCAATAACATTGTCTATACACTTCTAATAGGGGATATTCTAAATGTATTTATTATTAAACACGTTTATTAGTAACTATAATAAATAAGATCAAATATAACCGGAGAAGTTCAAGAATTCGAAGGAATATTTTAATGTAGTGAATTATGAATATATTTATATAAATTACTTACTCTTAACAAACTGGGGCGTAATTGTAGGTAGGAACTCGATGGTGCGCTGAATTTTTGAATTGCTTCTATACATAACCGGCCTGGAGACACGCCTTCTATAGTACACGGGATCGTATATGTGTTTTTAAACGGCTGACAAGAAATTCATACGATTTCGGACGCACCTTGCGAAACACGCAACGTCGACAAAAAAAACGAATCTAGAGTCGGCGAACAATGCGTGTCTGTAATATGGAACAAAACTAAATCATTCAATGAAAATATTATTATTATTATTATTATTATTATCATTGTTATTGTTATTATTATTTCAATAGATTACATCAGAACCTCGTGTATGCGTATGCGCACATTTAATGAATGTCTATCGAAAAGTAAGACTTATGCTCAATTTGTGTGTACCTACATACATGTATAATATAGGTATATAGATAATATAGACGTATAATACACATATTCAGAAGCAACTTTCCCGTCGTATTGTGGAACTAAAAACTCCGTGAATGAGAACAATATCGAACAAACGTGTCAAAAGTGTAAACATGACCGACGTAATGGGGTTTTGGATGAAACGTTTTCCGTCGGTATTTCCGCGTCGTATTAACCACCATCTTGGGTACTCAAGTGTCATTATGTTCACATGAATCGCGGTTAATGTCTCCATTGGAATCTGAAACATCACAATAATTTAAGGTCGATAACTCCTTAGAAGCGTAAATACATATACAGACGCATATATTAAGCTCTCGCAAAATATAGGCCAAAGGTTAATTGATACGCGTGGGGGTAAGCTCAGCGTATTTTTCCGTTTACTTGTGTCACTATTTTCACGAGAAACCGCATATAAGATAACTATCTTATACGTGCATAAAATGGTATTTCAAATCTAAGGACGACATTATTATAAACGTTATTAAAGACTTAGATCAATTTAAAAAATAATAATTTAATCACCCTGTACTTGTGTATCAGTTATAGTGTTATATTATACAAGCAATTTACTACAAAAATATGTAATAATATAATACCTTTACGACCGTTCGAATTGCATTGTCATTAATCCAGTAATCCACAATTAAAGTGGCCAATGCTATCTCATAATGTCGTGTAGGTATAAATGTGATGCGACTATAATATAAGTAGGCTGGTAATATTATTCACCTCCTATAGCTTTCCTATACCTAAAATATCATTTCACTGCTTCTTAGTTCATTTTATAATATTGTAATTGATTGTTTAACCCATTTTTAGCGTATTATATCCTAATAAGGACTATTGTTGAAACTATTATTCGAACCTAAAAAATATATACACAAACTATTGTTTGTTGATATTGCTGCGGCATTGATAATAATAGTTATAAAAATCAAATGAATAATGTCGTAATGGTTATATCATGTTATTATGATAAATGAATAAGTATATTATTATAAGTAATATTATTTCATGTTACCTGTTATGTTCAGAAGAAACACAATGATATTAACATTTTTTATACGTCGTCATTATGCTATCTAAATATTTTTAAATAAAATATTTATATTATATATATCATATTGTGGTATAATTTTATAATATACGTTTAAATATATTACACAATAAACGTGCACATCGTATACGTGTGTACATTTTATAGTACGCTTAAGATGTTAAATGACCATTTACTTTTTTGGGAATAGTTTCTATTTGAAATTCACCATATTAATCGATTACGGTGTACTTATATGGTTGTTATATAATCATATACGTATATCTCTGCATAGTCTAGTCGGAAAGATTTTCCGATATTATAAAACCAATTCTATATAATATTAAAACATGGAATGCGATGGTAGGTAAAATAAAAGAATTTAATTTAATTCCGTTTCTTTTAATTTCAGACGAGTACATATAATCTTATATTTATTAGTAATTATATTACATATCACCAAATTCATCTTTATGCATTAATTCCTTGTATAAGATATATAAGTAGTAAATAATATGTGTTCCTGAGAAGTATGCAGATAATTAACGCAAGCGCGTTGATAAACAGGTACTCGTATTCGCATCGACTATTTGACTATTTCAATGAATACTTAATTATAGTAATTAATTATTATATATTAAACCATTATTCACTAACTCCAGCTCCTTTTTATTTGCCTCGTATCATCCTATAATCTTTATGATGAAATCTACATATTTTATAATCTTAGACCTCGTTCATTGATAGTTACATATATAATAGTATTCAAAACGCCGAGTACTAATAACATTATTTAAAAGACGTAGCATTTTGTTCTTAAAATTTACTGCGATAAACATTAAAAATTTTCCATCTGGGTGTCGCTTGGCTCAACTAAAATGATGACGATAATGAAGTAATAATATAAAAGTGGCCAGACTTAATATAATTACAGTATAATAAGTACCTATAGGCTATATTACCTAGAAATACAAGCGGAAGAATATAAGAGTATATATCGCCGAGTCATTTATAAAACGGCAGATCACTCATATTGACTATATTATATTGTAGCATTTGTGGTAAATTAATTATACATTACGCTAGACGATTCACATAATGTACTCCCTCCCTTTTTTTTCCTTAGTAATATTTTTCAAATTCACATTTTTAGATTTATAAAAAATACTTAAAAACTATATTTTAAAATGCTTAGAATTTTTTGTACTACTTAAGAAGTAGTGCACTGTGACGATATTAGCTTAGTTTTTTAATACTATAAATTGTTATGTAGATGGTTTTTTTTAAAAGTTGATGTACCTATCTAAATCGGAATTCTAACGAGTAGTTTTTGAGTTATTTAACTTTGCATAATATTAATAATAAATCCATACACCATATAATAGGTTAATAATTAGTAATCAGTAATTAATATTAATATATAAACATTTAAAATTCGAAACTTTTTAAATGGTATAAAAAAATCAAAACGATAAGAAATAATGACTTAAAGCATTCTTAAAAATTTCAAAAATCAGAATTTAAATAAATTCAAAATTATATTTGAAGAATCATTACCATGTATTCATGAATACCTGTGTATAATATACCCACACACACAATACGAGCCGTATCCACGTGTGTTCTATTCCGAAACATGTTATACGACATCAGTATAGCCGTATAGGTCGGGAAAAAGCGGCGGTTGCGCACGATAAAATAATATCATTTGTGTAGTCATGGTCGTCGCGGGTGCCGATCTGCTGATCACAGCGCAATCGCCAGACAACGGAAACAGCCCACCGACACTGGAGACGATTATTTTCGAAAAATCGTCTAAAAATTAATTCAATTAAAAGTCTACATGTGCACGGACGTGATTTCAGATGGGTTTTTTTTTTTGCTGTCTCCTATTACGAGACACCTAGTATCGAAATATCGGAAAATTTATAAAAAAGTAAAAAAAAAAAAAAACATTAACTTTTTAAAGTTTAAAACTCTTCGTACGCGTTTAACTAAATGATAATAATGGGTAGAATAATAATAGTATGCCATACACGCGTCTTGTTCGTGCAAAGACTACGTTCACGATTGCGGAACATTATAATTGTCTAGCCTCAGTAGTGTCGTTACAAATTGTATCATTCGTATGTATGTACCTATACGCCGGCAATTTAATATGCAAGCATTATGCGATGCGATGGTTTTTGTGAGATATAAAGTCATGAAAACATGTTGACCAATGGCAAGCGTGTGCTTTCCGAATATCGCGCATTGTTCTGATTGTCATAAGCCTCGTATGAAAACATTGAAAACGTAAACGCCCTTGTATTTGCTTTTTATATATATGTATATGAGAAAACTTAAAATTATTTGTACGCGCACTTCATACTCGTACTGCGGCAGTTGTATTATACTTACATTATGATAGTTACTACTGTAACCGTCGACGAAACTACATAGGTAACAGCTTACGGACACTTAACAATATAGTAACAAAATCTGTGCCATTTACGAATGTACACACATACCCTAGTGCGGTAAATTATCGTAATTAAAGAACTTGTGGTGAGACCATTATTACTAATTATTATAATTTATATTTCAGTAAAAGATATTCTGTGCGATAGCTGTAATAACGCAAACATCAAGTTTGGGAAAACCCCACGGATCCACAACCGGAACCGCGTAATACACATACCACATACCGCGAACCGAGTGGTGGTGGAGGTGGTGGTATACAAGTGGCGCGAGAAACAGTCGTCGGCGGCGGCGGCGGCGGCGGTGCACCGGCCTGAAATCCAACGAGCCCGTCCGCCTGCAGAACTCAAACCGGACGGACAGACACCGACGATTAACGGACGCGGCCTCGCCTCCCTCTGCTCGCGTCGGTTTGCGCGCGCAAAACGAAAATACCGAGCCCGCGGATAGCCGCCCGTTTACAGATCCTCAACCAAACGTTATCCGGCCACGCGACGCGTATCAGTCTGCCGATACGTCTGATGTGGCACGGTCGTCGTAACGCGCTCTGCGATAAATAATAATATCGACGATATCGATTTACATATTTTATATCGCGTCGCGTATTTATACGAAGTGCCGTCCAGCGGTCCGCACGATATCATTACACGTATACGTGTCCAAGCACGCGAGTCGGTGGTATACACACGAAATCGCACGCGATGAAAACGTTACTCTGGTCATGTTGTTGGGCGCTGATGTTCGCGTCGGTGTTGCGGACGTCCCTGTCCACGCCGGCGACGACAAACAACTCGTCCGCGGAACAGCATGCACGTCGATTTCACGACGTCGGGACGTCTCAAAACTCCACGGCCATTACGGCGTCGTCCCCGGCGGAGGACGGCGGTGACGACAGCGGTCGGGCCGCGGATTCGGGAGAGTTGACCGGTGGTGACCGCGGAGAAGACGACGGCGGTGGCGGCCGGGTGTCCGAACTTTACGAGGATCTCGAAGACTCTGTGGTGTTCGAAGACTCGGACGGCCACGGTCGCGACGGTGGTAAATCTATTGACGACGTTGCCACAGACCATCAGCCGCTGACCGACGCCGGACCGGTACCGACCGCGGCTGAGACCAGCGAATCGTCCGCGTCCGCCGAGGAGTACGACGCGGCCGCCGATGACGCTTTACCGGCTGGCACAAATCCCGTCGGCCACGTCATACAGCGGTCGGTCAAGTATCCCGAGTACGTGCGGTCGTCCAGCTACCGCCGAGGATGGTCGAGCGGCAACGTCACCCGTCCCGAAGAGCTGTTCCGATTTTGGGACCCGTATGAGTGGACAGCCACGCCGGCCGTTTCGCCACAGTGCGCCGAGCACGTGCAACTCTACCAGGAAGCTCTGCGCAACGGCAAAATGTGGGCGTTCAAAAGTAAGTTCATTGCTAATTCGTTACATAAGTTAATACCACCCCTGCGTAATAAAATTCGTTAAATATTATTGGTCAAATTAAATTTTGATAATTTTCGATTTTAACTAAAAATCTACTAAGGTACTGCAATTATAGACATAACATTTTATTTTATTTAAAAATATTTATAAACGCCGATTAAGCTGATTAAATTGTAAAAGAGCAATTTTTTTCAGTATTTTTTTAAACAATTTTTACTTTAATGAATGATATGATATCACTTTTTTTTTTAATTGTTAAAAGTACATAAAATACAAAATTGGGTGCTTGTATATGTGCTAACATTTCTTTCGGCCTTTCCATACAAGCTTTATAATAGGCCAGCCACCCGTAAAACGTAAATTTAAAATTGTGACGCAAATAAATTTGCATTAAGAAATTAACATTAAGTGTCTTTATAATAACTATAGTTTTAATGTTATGGCAAATTAATCCATTTTCAACTAAAGCAACGACATTATCTGTGTTTAGTTAGAAATGTATTTTCTTAAGTTTATATAAATACGGTCTTATAATAAAATGTTTTAACATAGGCGTAACACTGTAAAATAATCGTTGGTTTACTTTTGATTAGATATTGTTAATAACAATAACCAAATAACAAACATTCACTCGAATTAACTATCGAATAATTCATATACCTACAATCTACATGGTAATAAATTTATTAGACTTATGAATCTATATAAAGTTGTATATTTTAGTTTTTATTCCAAGTACAGACTATTGCAATGTTTTCAAAACAAACGATAAAATAAGTGTATTTTACACTTTTCATACTTATTATTTTTTAGCGCATTTTATGTATTTTTTAAATATCTCATTTATGGAGGAACTATTTTTTGTGTTATAACTATATTAAAATGCACGTAACCCTATTTATGAATTATATATAAATAATAACTAATAACTAATGAGGAATAAGCAATATATTGCTTTCTGAAAAAAGAAATTGTAAGATTATATAGGTAGCATAATAAATATACTTAATTACAAATTATAACTATATAATAGTCGTTTACAAAAATAAAGTATAACCATCCTATTCAAAGCACATTTACAATTTCTTTTTTTTAGTCTTGATTTAACTAAAGTAGAAAGTTTTTGACTACATTAACTTTTAATGAAACTTAATGAATCAATCGCCGGTTGCCGGTCGGATAAAATGTTCTAAGATTTATATATATTAAATGTTTAAATGAACCTTTATTGGCATTTATATAAATCTTGAAGAAGATAAATAAAAAACATAAATATGTTTTAACAAACATAATATTTATATTATGTATACGTATTATTTGTAGTTAATACTTTTATTTGAAATAATATATTATTTTATTACATTTTATTTATATATAAATAGGTTTTTTTTTATTTTTATTTTTATTATTATATATATTTTAAAATACATTTTAATCAACATTTACAACAAGTATTAAGTATTTCAAATTGCGAAATCTATAAATAAATAAAAAATATTCATTTAATTAATAATTATAGTATATATTTAACTATGTAATGTATTGTTGAAAAAGTATATACTTAAGAATAATTACATTTTTTTTATTTTGAAAAAACTTTGATTGGGAATGTAGGTTGTTTACCTTGGTAAAATAGGAAAATAAAAATTAATACTACAATGTAATAAAAGACAATAATCGAATTAAATAAATATTTTTCATCAACACTATTACATAGTCAATTTAATATAACCACAACAAACAAGAATAAGACAATTTAATATATAAGGATAATTGCTTAAAAAGTGTAAAAACCTGATAAATGGATTAAATTATTGGTGTTTTAAGAAAATCTAAATTTATTCAAAAATTAAAAATATATTGACACATTTAATGCGAGACCTGAACCTCAATTAAAATTAATAACTCGCGGATATAAGCTTATATAGCTAGATCATAATATTTTATATAAACCAAAACCACAATAAAATTATCTAAGAACAATTTAAAATATTTTACCAATTTTTCATTTGTGTTTTTATTTATTGTTTTTATGTTGTCTTGGCTATATTAACATACTTGCATTTATCAAGTTCATAAAATAAGATGAACGACCTACAATCATAGATACAACATAAATTTAAATAAATCCTATATATGTCTACCGCTAGATAAATTATACAGAAATACAGATAGGATAAAATATTACATCAGTGGGTAATATGCATTTATTTTGATGGCTTATAAGTAATCACTAATTGCATACTCCCATACATAGTAATTATTGGTTTTAAGATCCATAGCTCAGGGAAGTACTTCGCCTCCTCCCCCAACAAAATTATGTTGATTCTAATCACTTCAAATGCCGCTAATTTTTCAAGTCTATAGACTATTATAAGTCCCACTTCTTCTATTTTTTTCAATTCGATCGCAATACCTATATAATTATATTTAGGTCGTCGACCAATGCGGCCTTGTGTAATATATAATAAGCACTGGGCACACAATACAATAATATACAGTTATAATGCAAACGGATCTCTCGGGATAAAATAATAGATTAGATAATATTATCATCGTTCATCTATTGTGTCATACACATATGGACGCATAATACGATACTCAGAATCCCGGGCAGAATCAATGTAAAACACTACACGACAATTTTAATGTTCTTAAAATATAAACGTAATTAAAACCCCACCGAACACGTGAAGCGTTTTAAAAATATTTTCAATAATCACGTTCAAATTTATACGATTTAATAAAAAAAATTGATTATAATTTATAATTCTCAATATAAAATTATGAAGCTTTTATAAAAATTATTGCTAATCTGTTATGTTATAAAATTTATTTTTAAAAACTTAGCCTCTACAAAATGTAAGAGCTAAGGAAACTATACTTAATACTTATTGTCCAGGTAAAACACCAAATACTAAAATTGCATCTTTTTTCGAGGGGTGGATTTAAATTACTATGGTGTCATAAGAAAGAGTATATTATTTAATCACTAATGTACTAAACTATCTTGAAATAATTAATATTTTTAGATACATTTTTTGTACGCATTATAATTATCGAGCACAGCAAGAATATTTTTTTACAAAAAAAAAAGTTGGGCGATGAACGACGCGTTTACTTTTGTTAAGTACATAATGTGCTCTCAAAATTCCTCTGTACGCCACTGGATAGTATTTGCAACTCAAAAAAAAAAAATATTGGTAAAAAGCCGCGCAATAAAGTCCTAGGCGAACAAATGAGTTCTCGACTTGAAATTATTATTTTCCCAATGGTCGTCCCACAAACGTAGATACGTTATTTATAAATTATAATAAACACGTCTGGGCGGAAACCACGTGCCATTTTGCAATGATATTATCGTCGTTGCGTAGGTACTCGTCACCGAATTGCAAGAGATTGTGTGCGTTGTGTCGGAAAATTAAAAAAAAAAAACAAACAGACGCCGTTTAATCACGGATGTGTTATTGTGTTATAATAATATAATATGGAAACGACTCCGCCGAAACCGATCACGCACTTCGACACTTGTATTATTGCGTGTGACCGTCCGCGACCCGCCGCCGTGGGTAATTCGATTTTCGTGGGCCGGGCTGGTTGGGAAATCGAAAGTGTGGCCAATTAACAAGGACCCCGTTTCAAATGGCGCGTGTCACCGTCGTCACCACGGTCAATGCGTATAATGTACTTATATTTTATTTTTATGTGCTGCAGCGGCGCCGTTGTGTAGGTATACGACGTATATTCGACGCGAATCGAACGCAATTCGACATACGATAATATACATTATATCTTGTATGATGTATATTATAAGACAATATATAATATATAGGTAATGTATTTATTGTATATTATGTATTTCGCATAATAATATACCGGGTGATCCATGTATCGAACAAGACAGACACTCATTATATATTACAAAAACCAATTACGTTTTTGAAAATATTTTTTTTACATAATTTAAATGAATTTAAAAACAAAATGTTACTATTATCTTATAGTATTTTTATCGTTATCATTATTTTTTTTTTTTTGTCACTTTTATGATAACAGATATTTTTAATTTCTTACTCCAAAGCAGAATATTTTTTTGGAATATTTGAATACAATAAAATAGTTAAAAGTATTCAAAGTATAAATAAGCAAAATTAAGTAGTGCTGCTTTGATACTTTGTACAATTTTAGTCCATTAATTCACTTATCTAAATTGTAAATAGTTGTGAGTTATAACTAAAAAACTATACTAGTCCGAAATTTGATTTTTTTATAAATCGAAATATACTTAAAATAATATTCGGAATATGAAATAAATACGTATGCTGTCATTCAAAAGTGCAAAAAACACCTTCTTTAATTGATATAAAATAAAAATTAATATTTTCAAAAAAGTAAATGCTTTTATTCCAGATAATGGTAACAAAAAAAATTCACCCTGTATCTATATATCTACGGTGCGCATAAATTGTATTATATTTGTATATGTCTTATGTCTGAATGTTTTTTTTTGTACTTGTCCGTCTAAACACGATCGGAATTCCTATTCACGAAATTCACCCGTAACGTACGTAGGACATAGGTATAATATATTTTTTACACATAATATTTAACTGCAGGCATTTCGTTTAAATATAGACAAATATATACAATGAGTGAACAATTTTCCGGCCGGTCGCATTTATTGGTTGCAGAACGAACCCGAACCAAACAATTGCCTATACCACCGCTATATATTTACACTGCACATAAACTACGATAAACGATCAATCGGTCGAGTGATGAGAGTGCGCGTTTGCTAAAATTACTAAATAACAAATATAATAATGTTTATTTAACTGCTAATAAATACGTAATAATACGACGAGTATATGGTATTGGGGAAAAATAACATGTACAGAAAGATAAAATATTCAAGTTAAATTGTAAGTTAGAACATATTTAAAAATATATTTTATTTGTTAATCATTGTCAAGTACCAATCATGAATAATAATAAAGTATACATATAATGAATAATAATATATAAAAAGAATATTTTCTCATAGAATTATTATAATATCTTCTAAACATTTGACAACCATACTCAAACGATTATTATTTTTTGTAAATAGGCATTTTCTATTTTGTTCTTTTTTTTTTTACAAAAAATAAAAATAGAAAGGTCACGACAATTATTACTGAAATTAAATACCTACACAGTTTTTTAATACTTTTAAACGCATATTGTATTTACAATATACATATATGAATTATGAACTTATTTCATCTAAAAAAGTAAGATGAACATTTTTTTAAGATAAATACTAACTTATCGACTTACCGTTCAAATTATATAAGTCTATATACTGCAAATAAATTAATAGGTTAGGTCACCTAAAAAAATGTTAAATATATTCGGATCATTTCGATGAACACTACAACTACAACTTACGCCGTTCACAGGCCAAGTTTACTACACAGTGTGGGTTATCACTTATCGTACCAGATAAATATTACGTATTCATACAAAAAATGAAATAAGGGCGTATTAAAAAAATTCCGTATCCATGTATAAATATTATTCGAAAAACTTTCTTTCGAACACCTTTGTCGGAGATGTAGAGTATTGTAGTCTGAATAAATTAACTCATTTCTTCGAAACTGTAATTTATAAATTGATACTTAAACACCATCATCCACATGTGGACGTACCATATAAACGTATAATAATATGCCATAATATTGTTATATACATCAAGCCGTTAACCGCATAACGTATATCAAATTATATTTATTTTGGTAGCGTTTTTTATGTATACTCTACAGTTGATGGTTTTATTACTACTATCGCTATAAAAATTCGATCTGCCATAAAAACAAATCATTATTCACAATCAAATCACCAAGTCAAAATATCTAGGTACCAAAAATGATGTAATTATGTACAATACATCGCATCATTCGACAACGAGAGAAAGTGAATAGGTCACAAAAATAAAACTCCACAAGAGCACATCGATTTTGCTTAGGGTGTAAGTGTGTATATAAATATTATCTATAAATAACACAACGAGGCGAATTAAAATGATAATAATAATGTATGAATAATAGCAACTATTCACAATAATAAAATCATGTTATTGAACCATAAACGCGTGTAGCCACAAGGAACGGTGTTCCTATAGGATATACGACGATTACCTACAATTTATATATTTATGAATGTTACAAGTACACGCGAGTAGACGACCTCGAACTTGACTCCTCGGTGTTTTGCAATATTATTAAGTCTCAGAAACCAGTTTAAAAATCCTATACGTTTTCGCGTCTGTTTCTTTGTTTATTTATTTATTTTACATCGCAATCGTTGTTTTGAAAAACGTTAGGTATATACTTTTTCTGAGACAATAATAAAAATACGTATTAAATTGACGATTTTTGAATTGACTGCGAACTCCCCGGCGTTCGATTTAGAGTTTTGGGACACACAACGATTGTTCGTTGCTTTAAAATTTAAAATAATAAAACGACATGATGTACACATCAATGGTTCGCGACGAGATAAACGAACCGATAACGTCAGCTACGGCGTCCGCACGTGCTCTCTAACTACTTATAGGCCTATAGGAAGAATACTACTGGATATACTTCCCGCGGCTGTCGGTAAATGATGTTTTTTGATTATACGCTGATATATAAATGTGCAATGGCAACAGTAGTAAAACAATCATTAATTACGTTCATTATCAAAACACGCAATATAATGTAATTATACCGTTACGAAAAATAATATATCACCATTTTCTTTTTGATTGCATATTGCGTACAATAGTATATTCAACGTAACAGTGCCATATATAGGCGTGCGCAAACTTATTTTTCAAAGTGTGCAGAACACTTCCATAATGCACCCACAAACGTTCAAGATTTTTGTGAAAATATCTACACAAATGTTTTACGAAATGTTTAATTAAAAAATTAACTTTTTACCTACTTAATTAATGTTAAAACCTTAAATCGCACACTATAAATTGTAATATAATATTAAACATTACCTTAATAAACAATCCGCGAACATTCAACATCTAATAATGTTTATGGCTGTGTTAAAACCAGATAAACCCAGATAGATACTATACAAAAAAAATATTTATTTTTTGCTATTTTTAAAAAAAAAATTGTCTGCGTGCAAAGCAGGGCCGTCGTTAAGGGTAGGCAGCGCTGGCATTTGCCTAGTGCCTCGCAATTCGCTCTTATATTTGATAGCAAAATATTATTCAAAATAATACATTTTTTTAGTTTTATATTGATATAATTTTTTTAATAGAATGATTATACTATGTACATTTATATTTTGTATGATGAAAAATATTATGCTTTTGAGTTTTAATTTAAATTTAATGCAGTACCTACCAAAAACATTATTTTTAGTAGGTATATTATTATCGTTGTAGATGTCTTGTAACCCACACTTCTACCATTGCCACGTCAAGATAACATAATAATATTATCACTATTAATGACTAACTAGTACGGTAATACGCCGTACTGTACGCACGTATATTAGCTATATTATTAATAATTGTACATTATGCTTTATTTAAAGTTTACCACTTTAATTACATTTTTTATTAAAGGATTTTTTTTATATACATAAAAGAAGATGTCCTGACTGACTGACTTACCATAATCAACTTTGAGTAACTACCTGTTTGATTTAATTCTATAGATATATTAAGTATAATTATACATTTTTGGTCATATAGAAGCAGGTATATAGTCAGAGGGCTATGCTCCCTAAATCTTAAACGCTATCCACGCTTTTAATTTTTATAATATTATTACTATTATTGATATGAAATCTTATTGGTTTTATTCTACAATAAATCACGGGGCTTCACATATCGCTATTTAGATATTGCCTAAGGCCTTGCAAAACGACGGCCCTGGTACAAAGTGTGTAACTGCATAATCCCCCAATGCGGCTGTACACGCACGTATCCAAAATATTTACCTAATTTCTTTTATAATTTATTAAAGTGGTGCAATTCAAAAAAATGCTCGTTTGTAGTAGATGTAAATTTATTGAAATTCCTACATGCACGCTACACAACACCCGCAAAAATAATCACCACGTGAAACTATTTTTTACCGTCCTTTCCAAATGTTATTGATGGGGTGGCTATTATACTGTAACTGTAATTATAAATAAAAAAAATAATAACTATTCTTTGATTATGAACTCAATTCGTCTGAAACGACTGGAACGTTAAACAAAAGTATTTATACAATTTCCTTTTGAATTTTGGTTGAAACTTTTCACTCTCATATTTTAGATTATTATTTTAAATTAGAATTCTAAATATTACAAAATATATGAAACGAAGACAATATACCTATATACGCATAAAGTTATAATAAATAATTTATTACTCAAGTGCATGCATAGATAATATATTCGGGCGTCACCCGTCACCGCACAAATGCGCAAAATATACATGGGACAAAACCGCATAAAAATTTAATCGTATATTTTTCACAATTATCGTTGCTTGTACAATGTACAAATTTGTAGTCAGTTTTTAGTCAGTTTTTAGTCTTCGAACAATCAAACGTGACATTGAGATTATAGAATATGTTAAAAAAAAAAATTTAATTTTAAACAAATATAAGTATCTACAATATATTCATATTTAAATTATTACATTGTTATTGCAAATTATTTATTCATAAATCCTATTTTTAATTATATTGATGTAGCACACACACACACACACATTTTTAATTTGGATTGTGTATTTTGATTTTATAGAATTTGAATTTAATTCTATGTAATATTTTTATACTTCAATTTGTAATGGTTTTAATAAATTTGTACAGTATTGGATCATATTTGTTCAATAACGGAAAGCGTCGATATATTTGTATTACAATCTGAAATAACCATCCTAAAGCCCATAGAATTTATATTTAAATATTTTTAATATTTAATTAAAAATCTTCATTAAAATATTAAGATATATTTATAGATAAGTTTATTAAACTTTTTTTTTATTTTATCACACGTAACTCTTGTATATAATTTTTACAAGATAATACTAATGTATAATTAAATAAAAATAATCAAACTAGTGGTTTTTAGAAATAGCTCATATTAAATAATAAAATAAATTATTTATGTGTTTGTTAAGTTAAACAAGTTATTAGACAAGAAACTGGTAGAATAATACTATATATAGCAAAATATTACACTTAATAGTATACTATTATAATATATTATTAAATAAATGTGTGTGTTTTCGATTGGTTTTAGTTATTTTTACATATTATATTAACTATAAAAATACAAAGATATATTTTTATTGATTTATAGATAAACAACTGCTTAATAAATTAGACGTAGCTCATAGGTATAAAAACATGTGTTCACACGAACACAATCAAAACAACATTGACTAAACAACATACAACAGTACAGTAAGGTCAAATTTCCATTCGTTTATTCCTTACTATAGTTTAAAACCATAAAAAAATCTTGATTCCGTAATATGAAAATTGAAACTATTTTAAAATGTACCTATTATATATTTATATTGTACGCGAGTCGACAGTCAATAAGCATACACAATAATACTTATAATCATTACTGTAGTAGAAAGACAACAGGATACCACATAGATACATGCACTCATTTTAATAGTATAAAAACACGTTTGAGCTCTTCAACTGAAGTATCTTTTATAATCATCGTGAGAACAAAACATATCGAAATAGTTTTTACTATTATATGCTTGAGCGTAAAGATATTTAGAAAAAAAAATTTCTTTTTAAACATTAAACTAAATTTATTTTATAGCGTATGATAACGTCATCTAATTTTTAACAATTTAATATAATAAATATAAACATATTTTTAGAAAATCATAACGGGTGACGTACAAACGTGACCAAATTATATGACTTTTTACTATGTAAAATATTATATTAATTATTCTTTCAAGTTCTTTATGATTAAAATATATACAATCGGAAGAGAATAGAAGAAATAAAAAATTTTATTGTACTATATGACATACAAGTAGTAACAACAAAGAGAGCCATTTGCTCATATAGGAAGCTTTATAAGCACCAATTTAATAAATAGAATTTAAATAATTAATACCTTAAAAGTACTACGTCTTTATTTTGTTTTAGGTTTTTTTTTTCTGAATAATATTTAAATGGGCGCATATAAATTCCACCGGTAGATTTTTTTCTATATGCAAGAATAAATGTAATCTCTATTGGTACTAAAATATAAGTTTCACAAATATTATTGAAAAAAAAAACAAATCCAAATTTTAATATACAATTTTATCATATTTAAATAAACTAAAAATAATTTATAAACTGTAGGTATAATAGTGTTAAAATAATTTGTTATTAAACTTTTTACACTTTATCAAAATTTATCAGAATATAAAGTCAATTTAGCTACATAATTTTTATACTGAGTAAAATTAGCAAAATAAAAAAATATTAATATTATATTGACGTAATAGTAATATACGTATAATATAACTATATTACCAAAATGTATATTATATTTATTATTATTTTTTTTTATGCGTATAGTGTCAGATGCTAGTGGACATTACAGCAGTGGTTATTTCTGGGGAAATACGTTCTGGTTAGGATCGAAAAGTTTGTGTACAGAAATATCAGAACATGATAAAGAATTACCTTTCAAACTAGGATTCAATATAATAAAAACATACATCGCCTTAAAAGCACCAATTAATTATACGGTAAATATGATTTTACTTAATTTACAAAATATAAATAAGGAACACTGTATTTTAATTCTATTTAGAATACCTAAGTAGTAGAATATACAATAGTACTTATACCTTTGATTATTATTTTACAATCAATATAATAATCAAAGGATAATATAAATTATTATTAGTAATTTTTTTTTTAATTACTTATTCCGCTATATTGTTTATACTTTACCAATTATTTTTATAATTATCTTATACATAATTTCGTAAGCAGGAGAGGTATCAGCACTTAGGATTGTGTATGCCGTACTCGTGTTCCAAAGAAGACGTGGACGAAATGGTCAATCAAACATTACATCAAGACATCCCTGAAAGAGATGTCAAAGTTGCCAAAGTGAAATCACCTCACGATTACTACGACTTATTTAGTGATAGAGTTTTCTGGCTTCTCGTGTAAGTGCCCCTCTCCCGCCCTACGAGACTCAACCATCGATTAAATTCTATTTAAACCATAATATTTTCCCGTTTATAGAATAATATCAGCCACGACTACGGTGTTCCTGATAATAGGAACAAGCTTGGACGTGTACTTAGAAAAAAACAACCGTAACAAAATGAACGGATTCATGTTTGACAATTATAGATACGCTGTCAGCAGTGCCAAATTACAGCCGCTCTCTGAACATTCCAAAATCGATTTGGAGTCGGGTAAGAATAGGATTTTGAATATTTAAATAAATGATGTTTTATTCGAACGTGTTTCTATATGTTATGCAGAAACTTCAAAGAGTTCTGAAACCTTATCTAAAGACCAACCGATGACTTGTAAGTATTTATACCGAAAGTCCTCATCGCGTAATGACAAATCTCAATGATTTATAATTGCATTTTCAGGTACAGCCGTAAACATGTTGCTAGCGTTTTCAGTGCGAAGAAACTTAAGACAAATATGCGATAAGTCGATTGGTGAAGACACGATATCCACGGTACATGGTCTTCGATCATTGAGCATGGTTTGGATCGTTTTGGGTCACGTGTGCATCGTTTCATTTAAATACTCAGGTAAATAGTTTCGATTGATTATCATTCGTTGATCGTCGCTCATCACGATTTATACATATAAATGCAATGCGAGTTCGACATTTCTCACACAATAAATATTTGTTTTAGACAACATGGAATTCCGTACCACGGCCGAAAGGCATTTGTTATTTCAATTGATCAACAAAGCGACGTTTTCAGTAGATACTTTCTTTTTTATCAGGTAAATTCAATGTTGTTACATATTTATATAAATACACTTTTATTGGTATGGAATACTTTTTTATATTCAAGTGGTTAATTTTATCTTATTTGTTTAGATTTCTTAAATCGTGATTAAAAATATTAATAATTAAGCATAAAACTGTCGTATTAATAGGTTAATTAATATATAATTCCAAAAATTATGTGCTGTATCAAAACTCGAAAGTATCTATGATGATAGATAACGAATAAATTATTTATATTACTAAAATAATATACAATAAAACGATAACTTTGTTTTGTATTACCAAAATAATATCTAATTTATGTATTTGAATATTTTTTTTAAATATGTTTGAGTATTAACTAGTACCTTTAGTGTACCTATAAATTTTCAACGTATTTTCTTCAAGACACTAATGATTAATGGTTTAATAGTTAAACGCAATTAATAAATATAAAAACCACGTACACAGCGATCGACTTATCATCATCAATTCATAACGAAAAAACATTTAGAATATTATTAATGACCTAAACTTGTTTGTCTTTTATTTACAGCGGACTTTTGGTGTCTTTCCTCTACTTCAGGACCACAGCAAAAGTGGACGTTAACAAACTGACCAAAACCACAGGATTTTTATCCAATTTTATTGAGTTTATTGGACTGCTGATTTACCGATTCTGCAGGTTAATACCGCGTACAAAATTATGTGCAAACTGTAATAATTTGTTATTCGTTTTAATAATAAAATATTCAAATGTTTACTCAGACTAACTGCACCGTATTTCTTTGCTTTGGGCGTCGTACAACTGACAATGAAATGGTTCCATTACAACTCCGTGTTTGACCCCCCGACAGACGACCACTTAAATTGCCCCAAATATTGGTGGAGAAATCTGTTGTATATCAACACTCTGTTCCCTGTTCAAGACATGGTGAGTAAAAAACTACCTAGAAAAATATATTAATACAGTCGCCCAACGCAACAATAATATTACGGTATTTGTTACAGTGCATGCTTTGGAGTTGGTACTTAGCAGATGACACACAATTCTACATATTGGGAGTTATTCTTCTCATACTATCTGTTCGGTGAGAGATTAAACAGTTAATTAAAACAACAAAAAATAATCTAATAAGACGAATAATAGACTATTTATACAGGTATTCACTGTCAGTATATAATATTGACGTTGCATCGTTGAGCTAATTGAAGTTCCTATAAAATAGTAGATCTTTGAATGATCAATATTCAAAAGTCTTAATGGCCATTAAAGAAAAATCTAATCAATTAAAAATAATTAAACACATTAAAATATACTGTTATTATGAAAAGTGATTCTGAGAGTAATAAATAAAAACTTTTTTAATACAAATTTACATCTATATAAATTTAAAATATTTATTCCCTATAAACCATTTAATTTAAATTATTAATACTTTCTATAAAGGTAAGGGTTAGTAACAGGTTAATGATTGGAACGCTTCATGTTTAAAATGTAAATGGATAGATTTTCTTTACCGATCGCCAGACATTATAGATGATTTACAAATTGCAATAATGTAACATGCTCATCGATAAATTATTTACCGTATACATAATTGTTTAGTAAACAATACATTTTAAAATTATAAATTTAACGTTTTCTCCATTATAACCTTAATGTAGAAAATTTTTATAAATAGTCTTATTCTACGATACACCCACCAATCGCAATATAACTTGAAATAGTTAACGATTTAATTCTTGTAGTTATAAGAATACAATAATTAAATATCATTACGTTTTTTTTTTTTTCTTAGTAGCATAAAGACAATTCAAATAATGTATTGTTAAAGATTAATCATTTTATTTATTTTTTTTAATTGACTATACAAATTAGTGAGTATTGATAAATTATTATTGATTTATATCATATACATAAATAAGAACTCTACTACAGGAATAAAGTTCTCTTTTATGTAGTATGAAAATGTGGTGAATTTACAATAAATGTTGTACTCAAAAGTTTGTCCCGTCCGAAACCGTTTTTTCTGAATTATCTTGTTATTATACTACAATCATTCATAGTACTGAAACTAGACCATTTTTTATTTAAATATAACTAAAATTTAAAATGTTCATTATTATTACCTATATCGAACACCTTCAACTAACGGTCGTTTGGTATCTTCTTAATAATATTACCTATTCACATAAAAAGTTTGAGTTTGAAAGAAGTAAAATTACTAAATATCCCACACCAATAAATACACATGTTGTAACGTCAGCAAATAGGTTGACAATTAATGGAGCTATCGAGAACCATATTTTATTATCTGTATCTTTAAGACTTAGACTAATGTAAAATTATAATTTACGAACGTCTTGAAAACTCACGACACCGATTGGCTGTTTAGGTATTTCAAAGCAGCTGCAGTTATTTTAGTTTTTTGTACGGTCGCCTCGTGGTTCACTACCGGATATATAGCATACACTAACAAACACATGCCAAAGTGAGTGATTGATAGCAATTGTTTTTTCTTTTGTAATTTTTATTCTAATAAAAACGATTAAATATGACGAACAATATAACTTACGCTTTTTTACAGTATTGACGACCCATTGGCGCTATTCGACAAAATCTATGACAAACCATGGACGAGACTAGGGCCATATTTCGTGGGCATGTCCATCGGATGGCTGCTGTTCAAAACCGAGTGCAAAATCAAGATGAACACGGTGAGTGCTACAGGCAGAGTCTGCTTCGATTTTCGGTTCGACAACGATATCACTTTCGCGTTTTACTTTTGCAGCTGATCGTGATTACGGGATGGACCGTTTCGTCGGCGGTGCTTTGCAGTCTGATATTCGGTCTCCATCAAATGGATTTACATCCAGTCGCGGCAGCCGCGTACTCTTCGTTGAGTCACACTCTGTGGGCCCTGTGCTTATCGTGGACAGTGATCGCTTGTGCTACCGGACACGGAGGTAAGTCACGTGCAATTTCAAAACCCCAACTGCAACACACCCACACAGTTCGTCGTTTACTTAACAATAATAATTATTGTTCCCGACGTTTAAATGCATCATTTAACACTAATAACACTTGCAGTTTACACGTTACCTAACTGTACACGAAGGAAAACATTTTTAATCGATATTTACCTATTTAATAATTAATTGCATTATTTCTATAATGTAACAACGATGATATTATCCCATCCACAGGTTACATAAACAAATTACTGTCCTGCAAAATCTTAATACCGTTTAGTCGGACAACCTATTGCGCTTACCTAGTTCATCCAATCATCATCAGGTATGTGGTAATGAAAAGAGACACTCCACTTCACCTGACCGTGGAGACTGTGGTACGTACACAATACATTATTATTATACCTACATTATTAACTAAATATTATAACTAATAATAGTGGTACTATTTATATAATAACTATACATCGGTAGGTGGTTCAAAACTAAGTATATGTATTAATTAGGTGTATTATAATATACCTAGTGCCAAAGTTTGAATGTGCATTTTAAACTTGTAAATAGCGTTTCATCATAGAATAAATATTTACTCAATGAGTTCTAAATCTGATCCATCCAATAGCGTAATTTTGGGGAACATAAGTATGACTTAATCAACCAAATATCAAAATATTAAAAATCTTCAAATCTTCTAAAATAAAGAAATAATGCAATACATTTTTAACATTCATTAGACAAAAATTAAAAATATATTTCCTCGAGTTTGTATACATAGTATATTTATTTCATGTTTTTTCCGTAATATCATGTTGACGTTTGTCAACAATATCGAATTATCTTGGTTACAAAAATAACCCAATAATATTATTTCATGAATTACCTATGATTACACGATTATCAACAAACTATATTTTTCAAACAAATTTTAGTTCCTAAGCTCCTTTTTTACGATGAACTATTAAACTCTTATATAGATATTTAATATTATTTAACGATATGGATACCTACAATTTGTTTCTAAGCCATAAAATAATGTTTAAGACTTGTGTAAAGACAAACAAATATTAGATTATGATTTCGATTTTTGTGAATAAATTTATTTAATACACCTAATGACCAGACATATTACCCAGTTACAATACTAGATTGTTCATCCTCACATATAATAGGAATAGTAATAAGTAATAACTAAACTGATGAATATAATAGGTACCTAGATACCTACTATAATATCCCCATACTTGACCACCTATACTGTATGGTCAGATGTGCTTATACGTAAATACAAACTTAAATTTGTTTGGTTTTCAGGCAATTTTGTTTTTGGGACAAATCGTCGTGTCTTACCTTTTTGCGTTTATCCTTTCAATCGCATTTGAAGCACCGATCGTGTCGCTGCTGAAACTCGTGTCGCCCACCAAACGAAACAACCACCGCTGATCATTTATATTTTCTGTATTTCATTTCATCGACATCTATGCAACTAAGCCTATTATTTTATTATTGATATTGTATATTACTCGTGACTCGTCCACCAACGTGACTCACTCGAAAACACGTTTTTCTCATCACGTCAACATACTACAAATCCGCAAATTAAAATAATAGTATTTACTACATAATATAGTGGTGAGTGAACAGAGTATTTATAAATTAATTTATAATATATTTATGTGTTGATTATTGTTTTTAATAATATAACATATTATTATATTATATGTTAATAATTGTTGTTATATTAATAAATAAACGATTTTCGTTTTAAACAGTTATATTTTTACATACTAAAAATGTTATTGATTCATGAAGTGTGTTGTAACTATTATTTACGAATTAGGTTATTCATATGATATACACATCTTTTTTTTATATGTTGTGTTAATTTAATGTAACAAATTAATTATAATTTGACAGTAAATAATATGTTTTAAGTACCTATATGATAATGATGCACTGCTTCCTAAATCATAAAATATTGTTAGATATAATTTCATTGTGTATCTATTATTTGTAACATTTGAACAAATAAACGTAAAATGTAATTTAAAGTTTTGATGTATTTTAATGAATCCTACCTAAGATATTACCATATCTAATCAGATTTTTTTTTAAATACTATTAATTATGATTTATAAAACATTTACTTGGTCTTCGTCATCATGAAATTATGGACATTATAAAAGACATACATTGTCTTAACAAATACATAACATACTAGATTGTATGTACTGAATAATCTATTTTAATCTGTTGAATTTAATGTTAGTCAATTTACCTAATAATTAATATCAAATTTAAAAGTAAAAAGTGAATTTAGGGAATTTCATACATTTTGTTTAATTTTAAAGCGAGTTATGTCAAATATTGTACACATTTACAATGATAGCATGTTTTTCTCAGCAATCAGTCTAGTAAAAGACAACAAATGTGGGTACAAAGTCATCTAAAGACTAAATTTAAGCCATATTTTAGAAATTTGATTTTTTTTTATTTAGTAGGATTTATTTCGATAAATGTTAAAAACAATAATTATGCCAAGCCAAAAATGTAATAGAAAATGTAAGACAAGCATAATAATAATTTCTTTTAACTATCAGTATAGGGTTCCTTTCAAATTCATTACTTCAGGATATAAAAAGACAAAAGTTAGATAAGGATACTGTATTACTATTTAATACTAATAATATAAAGATAATAAAATATAAAATATCCTCAGAAATATATGTCACTCAGAATCGTTATACAATGATTTATCAATGAATTAAAACAGCTGCAACACAACCATTACAGCAAATTCACAATAGAATTTCTATTATGTCTATGCAAAACAATGACTGAATATTAAGGTATAGTAAATTAACTTATTTAGTCTTATGAGATTTAAATTTAAACAATTTGAAAGTTTAAAAGTTTAGATGTTTAGAAACTAATAATTATCAAAATAAATTAAGTTTTATAAATAATGCCTATTCTAATAATCATAGTTTTAGCTATTTAATTAATATTTGGTTAATTTGAAAACTATGAAAACTAATTGGTCATACTAAATAAAATAAAAAACTGCGGTGATTTAAAAGTAAAATATATTAAAAATTATACTTTTACAACTCTTTTACCCTTCAATGAATTACATACTCAGTCTTTATTCTATTTTATAAAATAAATATAATACCAATTTTATAATATATTCCATTGAGAATTTTACAAATTAAGCTTAATTTGTTGATAGAAAAATTAATTGTTTAGTTTTTCTTTAAACTTGAATGGTTAATCATTTATATAATATTAAAATCAAAAAAAGTTTAATAAAATTAATTTGACTGCTTCTAACTTACAATAAATAATAAGATAGAAAATTATTTAAATTATTAAATTATTAAATTATAAAATATACACCATTTTGTATTATTTAATATGAATAATAATATTTAAAAAGTAGAAAATTAATTTAATAACTAAATAGCCATATTTTCAACCAACACATCAGGTTGAGGTGAATGTTCATTTGATTTTATGACATCATTATTTTGAATTCGCAATAAAAGTTCTTCACTTAAAGTATTTTTTGAAGTATTTGACTCTAATAGAGTTTTAATAATCATTTTTTTCAAATCTTTAATTAAAATAGCGTCTTTTGGACAGTCCTTAAACACAAGATCCAATAATGCTGAAATCAGAACATAACAACTTTAGAAAATGTATAAAAATTAAGAGATTTCATAAAAACTTAAAAATATATAGTAAATTAATATTTAAATACTAATTTTATTTACATGAGCATTTATTTATTTCTTCTTGACCCCATGGTTGTTCGGCAAGTGCCTGGAACATTTCATATCCAGCTTGCTGTATGTCCAAAAATGGTACAATACATGATGCATGAACAATATTTTTTAATGGGTTATCTTTCAATTGATTGTACCATTTTTTTGTACGTTCGATCATATCATTTCTGGAAGAAAGTTCACCATTCTAAAAAACAAAAATAATATAAATATTAAAATTAAACCAATAATTTTACTTTGTAAGATAAAAGCAAAACTAAATATTGATGACAAAAATTTTTTATTAGTATCAAATATTTGAAAAGTGAGGAATATTGTAGTATATATACTTGGACAAATTTAAATAACAATAATATGATGAATATTATGCAATATAATATGTAAATTTGTAAACAACATTTCATTTTATAATAAAATAATGCTTATTTATAACAACAGATTAAGATATATGTAAATTACTGTATTATAAAATTGGACTTTTCCCAAAATATGAACAAGTCCTAATTAAATATAGTGATATATAATATATTTAAATTTAAGGTCATTACATATTAATTTCACAATACCTTTAACTTTAGAGACATATTAATATATAATGTAGTAATAAACAAAACAAATTAAAATTACCTCTATTTGAATAATCTTTGTGATAGCTTGAATAGCTCCTGCTTTTAATTCAGTTCTAGTACTAGAAGCAATACGACTTAGCTCTATAATGAATATACTCCAAATATCTAATTGGTCATCATCTATTTATCATTTAATTAATTAAAATGATAGATAAAAAGCAGGTAAAAAAATAAATCAATGTAGAATATTATATTGAATATTTGTTAATATTTAAGCTTAAACATACTTTACCTTCACAATTTAAAATCACACTAGCTGTAGGATTATCTAACAAAATTTTGCACTCCCAGGAAGATGCCAAATTATTGATTGCATTTATAGCCACACCTACTAGTGAATCATCTCCTTCTTTTAACATTTCATAAATTACAACAAATACTTTAGGATATGTTGTAAATATGAAAAGTGGTCTGACTTGTGTAATCTTTATGAAAAACTCTAATACAACTATATACACATCATTTTTAATATTAATTCATTATTTTAACTTTAAATATATACAAATTATTAAACGAGTACATACTAGGGTTAAGTATAACAACCAAAGGGTCCTCCAATTCTTTCGGATTAGAACTCAATAAACGATATAACCCACTTATAATTCCAATAGAATTCAAATAATCAAAACCATATTCAGTGATGCTCAATGGAATTAACATTTGAATAGTTACCATCTGCATCATTACATCTGGATATGTGATATCCGTAACCAAATTAGAAAAGAGACCTTTGGAACTTATCAATGCTAAAGCATCAACAGACTTAGCCCAGTGAATTAAGATCTATAAAAATTAAAGTTTTAAATAAAAAATTAATAGCCAAAGTAATTTATGAAATAGAAAATACCCAATTAAATGAATGATTTAAAAACTACAATATGAGTAAATAACTCACATCATAGACACGTGTACGTATTTTAGCATCCATTGCCATTATGGTTTGTAATTTTGATAATATAGGAATAGATGAAAGAGTTTCAACACTTTGAAATCGTTTAAGACATTTAACTGCATTGTATGAGACAGACATATCACTGCTTGTTAAACAGTCAACTATAGTGCATGCCAAATCCACTTGAATATCCACATTATTATCGTTGGCTAATATCTTTTCCAGCTAATTTAAAAACATAAAAAATTAAAATTAAATTAACAATACACAAAATAAACACTAAAACATAATAATAATATTACATTAACAATATTTACCTCTGATAAAATTGTAGATTTAACTGTATCATTTGGGTGATGAATAGACCGTTCAATACTGACTGAATACTTATTAAAAGCATAACTTGGCTGTAAAATAGATAAAAGTTTCTGGAGCAATGCACAGCTTATTTCAATTTGTTTTCTAATAAAAAAAAAAATGCATTAAAATAATTGATATTCAAAATAATAACAAATCATTTTACTTACTGATCTGTAGTATTTAAGCAATCAAAAATAAGATTTAAATCCATGAGGTTAGCTGATTTTAATACGTCAGAACGGTTCAGTCTAGTGAGATAAATGTTACAGTCAGTAAGTACATCTGTAACATTTGTGTTGTCAATTGATAGTTTATGCATTGCTAATGCAATCAAATCAGTATCCACTAAAACATAATAAATTAAAATTATATTAAATGTAATGTTTATATAATATATTGATTAATTATAAAAAATATTATTAAAAACAAATCATAAAGTTAAATGTTTAAGATTCAAATTTCACTTTTAAATTCTAAATATATCTAATAAACAATTAATATTAAAACATTTAAAAAAATATATAATTGAAACATCAAAATATGATTTTCATAGACCATTAAATTTGTATCATTTATTAGAATAGAACAAAGTTTTAATTAAAATACTTAAATTATCTATAACTATTATTGATAATGTCTATTATATAATCATTATTCATTTCTAGAGCTCAAATATTTATAATATATTTTTTACCGCAATATTACAATTATACCGAAATATGACTTAAATTGATGAAGTATAGATTTTAAATTTGCTTACTTATTTTGCATATATGAGCATATATTTGCATAAAGTCATTATATCTAGATTTTTCTAATATTCTAATTAGAAATAATAAAAATGTTTCATTTTATTATTATTTTGAACATTTACAAAAATGATTAAAGATAATATTATTGTTAACTGTTTACAAACATTAATAAATAACAAATGGAAAATTCTACAATCAATATATGAGATAATTTTTGCAAATTCGAGACATTATCGTAGCCTAATGGGTTTTAATTACCAATATAGCAATAAGTAGACATAATAAATAAATACTTTTTAGTTGACAATTTATTTTTCATATTTTAATATATTGTATATTTCATGTATTTCTTTATGTAATTTTAATACATTATTATATAAAATAATACATTATTTTTAATTAGAAATAATATTTACCTATTTTTTTTTTTTTACATATATTTGTGAAAAATAATTAATAAACATTAATCATACATTATAAATTTAAATACATATTTTGACAATTTCAAATACATATTTTAATGAATTTATGGTCATTAACTTCCAAACACAGTGGCGACTTGAGTTTTCATAACTCAATGACTAATTTTTAACATTTTATTCAATTTAATTTTTCATGCATGTTGTGATACAGCAATGTTTCTAGAACCTGGAATTATATATCACTGAAGAAAGTCATGTGATAAAATGTCAATCAAAAATACTTAACTATTTATGATCTTCAATTGTTGATTAGCAATTAGTAATATTGCACCAATTAAGTGAGTTTTTAACATGTGACTTTTTTGTGTTTAAATATTTATAGCTACCTATTAATTAATCCATGTAGTATTAATTGTGATATACCGATGTCTTTAAAATGGTTTCAGTTTATACTTTCTAAAAAAAGTTTAAGCTTTATACATTTTGCTTTTGAATACAAATAGCTTTTTACAATATTATTTAATTCATACACACATTGACATGATAAATATTATGTTCACGGTAGTATATTTTTAAACACAGTATTTTAAAGTTTTGAGGGTAGGTTAGTATTTAGTAAAAATGAATATAGGTAAAGAGTGACCAAATACAATGTATATCATTTCTATAAATAAAACTAGTAAACAGGCAATGCATGTAGAGGTCATAAACAGTATTTATCAATACATAATATGATTTGGTAAAAATGTTACCAGATAGTTTGAAATGAGTGAAATCTGGTTCAATTTACATTGCTTCAAAATGTGTTCCATATAATACTGAATATTAGGTAGTACACAAAATGTCAATATTTTACCTATAAACTGAATATAATATTAATTTCTACACAACACAGTGGGAACCCAAGATGGACAGTTTAACTCATATTGATATGTTGCCACAAGATTAAACAAACTTGGTGATAAAAGAGCCCTAAGCTTATTTATTTAGATAGGTGGATTGTGGATACTTAACAAAATATATTCCCTTCGTGAAACTAGACCCACAGGTCACAATACTAATTTACATACACATAGAAAATATATTTTACAAATAATTAAGTATAAATCGAATAATTTAATGTATAAGTATAAGTCGATAAAAACTAACGAGTATGTGTATTGTTACCGTCGACCGGTGTTAGATCCACAGACATGACTACCGGTTTGTTATGAGCTTTTGACGGAAATCGTGAAGTCGATGCAACTGAACGACAGTATACGAGCGAACGAAAAATCGATGATTATTACTTGGAAAAATGTATTATTACGAATAACAACAAAAATGTAAAACGAATTCGGTATTTCAAATTCGATTAGAAGTCTGTATGGAATACTGAAAAATGTTCAGTCACTAGTCAGCAATCACTCCGTCGTAGTCACCGGGTACCGGGGTGCGCAGTACCTCAATGTTTGTTATTGTTTTTGTTTATGTTCTTTCTGCGAAATCATTCAGGGCAGCACGACCAACGTGACGATATATATGGCACTGTTGCAGTCGGTCAGTGGCTACAGACAGTGGGAATTACGACGACCGCCGACAAGTCTTAAATCTTTTTAATATCGACATGTTATTACGAAAAAATCATAAACATTACTCTTCGACATAAAGCAATAATACCGGATTGATGACTGTTTGCTTTAAATCACGATAGTTAAGTATTTTATTAATGTGCTTTGAAATCAGATAACAACACATTGGTTTTTTTTACTGACCGTGTCACATAGATGGCGACACGAAATATTCCAAACATATTCATTAGCATATAATATTATAATATTGTTCGTATATTATGAACGTTATGATGTTGGCACGTACTACATAGCACCATGGCACCGTGGACATGGATTTTGGCCCTGGCCCTTCGGGGGTCAGCAGGCCCACTGTTTTTCTCTCAATATCATGTGGTCCCCATCAAGACACAATTAAATAACACTGTTATATGATACATGAATAAATATGTACAAATACAATAGTAGTCATTTAAATTTTAAAAATTGTACACAATAATTTCGAATCATTGTAATATTGTGTTTTATTATAAAAAAGATAAACATAAATAATACACAAAAATAAAATACACTTACACTACAATGTTAAAATTAAACAAGTGAGCAAGTGGGTTATTGTAGTTGATCTGTATTTTTAATATTTTTTAATAGCTTTGATAACTTATAAGGAATCCTGTATTCAATTTTCAAGTTTTTTGATACAACAAAAATATAAAAAAAAAATTAACAATGTGTCATGCCTATAAATTTCTGATAAATTATTAATTTATAAGTTAGGCAAAAAAACAAAATCAATTTCCTTAAATACTGGTTTTGTGTAAAAATTCCAATTAATCCTTAATATTTTTGTTTTCCCTGATTATTTAGAAAATTATTGTGGATTTTTATTCTCCACTTTTCAAAGTACTAACTAGATCTAATTGTCTATCAAAAACTAGCCACGGAGTTGAAAATTCAAGCATTTTTATTAACTTATTATCCCAAAAAGTAATGACAGACACCAAAATAAATAAATAAAAAACATATCTTTGTCAAATTAATACATTCATCGTTTCGCTAAAAATGTAAAAGAACAGTGTAAACTAGATTTTTCTGATCATTAAATTTGTTCTAAGATAACACGTCTGGATACATTGTCTAATGTCTTACATTTCCATATATTAATTTACGTTAATAATATAACTCAAGTCTACTGATTATTTATGGAATAATCCAACAAGTATAAAATTATTTTTTTAAATTTGACTTTAATTATTAAAAAAATATTTCAATTAGATAACTTAACTACATTTAATTTTAATGTTTAGACGGCTTTTCAGTACATTATCCTAGTGTGAATGTGTGATGATCCTTTACGAGCGGTCGTTTCTCGTAAGTTAGGCAGTAAGCTGATCCCCGTTTCGGTCATTTCACAGTATTAAAATCTTGGATATGCCACTTACTACGCAAGTTGTAGGTGTATATACCTAATTAACGTTTATTTAAAATTTAAAAACTAACAAATCAATAAGAGAAATAGACATATTTTTTATTATTTACTTTATTCTTTCAGTTATTAAGTATTAATGTATCATTTAGGCATATTTTTATGTTCTTTAAAAAATTGATTTATCTTTCGAATTTTAATCAAACTACAATAATTTTTATACATTATATGTAGATATTAGCACAATAGAAGATCAATATCTATTCGTTAACGCTTTAAAATTATACAATAAAATATTGATAGACATTGTCCTATTGAATACACAGAATAATATTATGTATATTATGTACAAGTTTAAACTCGCTACAGCAACAGATCTCATCAAATTGATAAATCTAAAAAATGTACTTAATTTAATAAATTTTGGGCTGTAGCCCATAACAAATTAGCGCTTTTGGGTTTTTCCGAAATTTCGATTCAAGATCCAAAAATACTAATAATTAATTTTACTTTCTTTAACAAAATAATCAATAAACTATGCTATACCTACCTCCTAGGATTTTAAACAATATTAAAATATACATTAGTCATTAGCTTATAGTTACTTGTAAATATTATATAATATTATTGATTATAAATAGGTACTAATTATTAATGATAATATTGTACATATTAAATAGGTATTAGGGGAGTTTATGGATAATATTTCCAATATTAAAAATAAAAATAAATATGTTAAAATTACCACTATTCGATGAGACCTGTAGTTATAAAGAATCTAATTTCAAAAAACCAACTAGTCAGTTTTATATTTCAAAACATATTCCTGTAATTCAATGACATAAACACTACTATGTACTATACTTTCATATAGTAAATATAGATGTATACTGTATAATACATTATTATCTACCTGTATTTAAGAAAACACATACATATGTTATATATAGATAGATAATAGTACATTAGTATGCATATAGACTGTAGCCGTAGTTCTCAACCGGTGTGTCGCGTATTACTGTGGTGTGTGTCATCAAAATATTATTATTTTAAATTTAAATATCGATATTAATATATTATTTTATATTTTATTATATTACCTATATCATTATTATATTGATATGATAATGATATTATTTCTTCATTTTGATCAAATAGTAAAACCACAGATTAGAAAACTAATTATGAAGGTTTGTAATTTTTACTTTTTTAAAAATTTATTCCTTGTATTAAGTGTGTCGCCATTTTTATGGATCAAAATTAAGGTGTCGTCATACAGAAAATGTTGAGAACCACTGATCTATAGTACCATATACGTCTATATCTTATGCAGTTATAAAATTAAATGTAGAACAAATCGGTTGTATTACTTATAAGTATTTATTATTTAAAAGCTTACAATCGTTCATATACATAGCTAAAGTACCTACAATCACAATTTAGTTAATTATACCAACACACATTTATTTTCATTAATAAACTTGTGTTCTTATCCCTTAGTGGAATCAATAAAGATGGAATTAATGGATATCTCTGAAAAAAAATATGAATATTAATATGTCAGTAGACACAAAAAATTACGTGTCATCAAATATCAGTGATAGACAAGACAAAAACCAAGAATATTTTTCCAAAACTTAAAAATTATCCAATGTTTCTATTTCATTCAATTTTCTCAAAAACCAAATTTTTTTCATATTCTCGGCCGGAACGGAACCAATTAAAATAAATTAGAAATTGCTTTAAACCGTGGATAAGTTCTATTGAAAAATCATAAAAAACAATCTATTATATATTATGTCGTCGACTGTCGGTAAATCAAAATTTATGGTGGAATAATTGAGTATCTATTTGGCTATTTAAACATTATAATAATAAACTAATTGATATCCGGCGATTTGAAATACAATTTTTATATTCAGAAAATCGTGAATTTTAAGTTATTACCGACAGGCAACAATCAACAGTACTATATTAATAACAATATAAACCGATATAACCTTGAAAATATTTTACACTATTAAAAAGTTTTAATAATTCTTTTAACTTCAGTTAAATTTATCTATACATAATAGGTATGGTTAATTTCTTACTTGATTTGAGTTTGAATTTCGTTATAAAAATAGTTTAAGGAACTTAAATACCTGATATTAGATAATTGTAATAACAGTTCTTGTAATAGTCAAACGGTTAAAAATACCTTTTTAATACTTCAAATTGGAATTTACAGAATACAACTACAATAATAATATTTTATAGAGGTCGGATGACGATAAGAATTAAAAAGGAAGTTAATTGGTTTTTTTGTCGCTATCCAATAAACAATAACTGAAAACGAGAATGACATTTTAAATAGTAGTTTTCTACACCACACAAAAATGTGCAATTAGGCTTACAATATTATATTATTTGATTCATTGCTTGTCTTTAATTTAATATATTACAACTACAACCTACGACAAAATATTTGAGTAACAGTACGCCATACCCGCATGTGTTGTCTTTGTCTTACTAACGTACTTCATGACAAATTTACGTTTAGCAAAACATATTTTGTGATGTTATCTTTAATATTGGAGTTAATTTACGTATTATCAAATTTAAGGTAAGAACATTATCTAAAAAGTAACATATGCCTTTATTGATATTATCATTTTAAAGTTGTGATATTTTGCATAGCTATAACTCATTTTAAAAATGATAATATCAATAAAAGCATATGTCATTGTCTTACCTTTAAATTTGATAATAGGTAAATTTACTCTAATATTAAAGATAACATCACAAAATGTGTTTTGCTAAACTTAAATTTGTTATGTTGTACGTTAATAAGACAAAGATAACACATGCGGGAATGGCATCCTTAGGATTTATGGGTTGAGATGCATTTTTTTGTTTTAGATTACATGTCTACATTTGATTTTTAAAAAAGTTTTAAATACTTATATATTAGTAATATTTTATATTAATTTTATGTATAATTTATTATAAAAGCAAGACTATTATATATTCTATAGTTTATACTGATTTACGCACATCAACAATACTATAATATAATATGGAATAAGTACAAATGTACAATATAATGTGCGACAAAAAAAAATCTATTTTTCATAGAACCTGCAGTACTATGTCAGTCATTTGGCCACTTTATACTTAAACTAAATTATATGCAGTTCTTTACTGCATAACCTAACTCAACCTGGCCGATATCTCTTTTCCTAAAAACTCATCCCATAAAATTACTCAATAGAACCAATCCCGTAGGCTTAAGTACACATTTATATTATACCCTATAAGCGGGTCCATTATTTCTTAACGCCGCAGAACTAGAGCATTATAACGAAAAACGGGGTAGCCTACCCACATATTTTAAAGTATTCTACCATACGTAGTACTGTATTATTTAAAGTACATATAAATACTTCTATGTTTCTCGTATTACAGGCGGGTAGACGTAAAATGTAAATAACGACGAATTCCAAAATGCATAAGAATCGTCCTATCGAGAATTTCGATTTTATTACACTAGAAATATACATTATTTTTGTAGAACAGACCTGATACGAAAAAAATATAATTCTTGGTCTGAAATCCGAATCATAACACATTTTATATAATAATATAATTTATTATGGATCCAGGTATATTATTATTGTATATCCGAATGGATTTCAAGATATTTCGTCTGACCGGGAAGAAGCTATGCGCTATTGAAATCCAAAGTCACCGTACACAATAATGATTTATAGTTCTTAGGTGCACAGCATCATTGAGTCTACACTCAATCCTCAATATCGATATAATAGGTATTATAGATCACGCGGTAGTGTGGATCGCCATATATACACACGGCGACAATGATACGTTCTTTGATCGTGCCTCCGTATGCCCGGCTTTTAAGTAACACGTCACTGTATATAAAAACATAATATAATAACGAATTTGGTCCAGGTCTAGTGTGTGGTCCAGATTTATACACAGCGTCGGTCTTAGTACAATAACCCACAAGTATAAGTAAAAAGAAAACCGCACATACTACAAGTCAACCATAGGCGGCGTTACGACTAAGATTAACTGCAGCTTAATTCGATTGTTTATAGTATATATGCCGATACGCAGGTATGCTGTATCGTTAAATGAACAATGAATTTTTTGTTCACTTTTACGATAAAGAGCCTGTATATTATGTATACAACACGTATAGGGAGATTTATTTAAAAAAATTGTCCGGAAATCTCTAGGTTTACCGACAAAAAATTGTTTAAAAATAATTTTCGGAGAAAAAAAAGATTCACCGTTGTCGGTTTATTCTTCAAATCTTCAAGTAATGTTGAAGCGGCGTCGTAGTGGGTGATGAGGTCGTAAAAAGAAAAATAGTGGATGTACGCCAGTTTGTTTCATTATTGTCGACCAACTCAAAAAAACTAAAAAAAAAAGATAAAAATACACATCTTGAATAGAGCATGAAAGAATATAAATCTTAAATGATGCTGTAAAAATTATGTTATTTTAAAATTGTATCTACTAGTTTAAATTTTATAATTAAATATAATAATATGTACTTCTAAATTTGCATTGTTTTTTAGAAAGTTATATAACACCTTTTTTATACAACATCTGATAGTTGAAATTGTTAAATAGTATAAGTAGATGTTCCAATATAATTATACACACATAAAAAACGACACAAATAATATATAATATAATATAATATGTATGTGCATAGAAACAAATTTTAATTTTTAATCATTTATAATTAATGAAGTCATAACGATATTTTAAACATATTTTAACATTTTAACTTAGACTTGGACTGTTTTTTTTTTAAAGTGGACATTATTTTATGTTTAAACATGTACACATTTTCTGGATATCTAAGATAATATTCAGTAATTCAAATTTCAATTATCGGCGCAGTTACCGCGGTATTAGCCATCAGTAGCGGAACCAACTTTGGTATATTATGTAGCACGACAATGTCGTATCTGTGACAACTGCCGTTCGCGTTTTAACAATTACAAATACATGTTGTCATATTATCGTATCGTAGGCATGCGTCACATATTACAACAAGTATATATAAATATATAATATGTATTACATAAAAGACTTAGGCCCGTATAACGAGCGCGTCGAAATCGCGTAAATCGCGACAGACGGACGGCCCGCGTCCGCAGAATCTCGTCGAGGTCTTGATCCCCGTGCCCGTTTGACGGACAAACGTCAAGTGCGGAACGAATACACGTATAACATTATATCAAGGTACGCTTCGAGGGGGGAACATCGAGGGAAAAAAATCATAATAATAAAAATACTGAAAAAAACATCGAATATAATGGACAGGCATGTAATAATAGTAATAATAATAATGTATAAAAAAAGATACCCAGCGCACGTACGCGTTCTTTGCTTCCCTCATCGTTGAGATCCTAATCTCCATCGTCGCGGGACCGACTATAATATATTATAATATAATACAATATTATCTGTATATATATATATTTAGTATTTACTATGCCTACCTACCGACGCGCACGCGCGCGCACACACATCTTTATTTAACATCTTTACACCTGGACGGCGGCGCACGGGACCGCTGTGTGTGTTGTAATCCTCCTCTCGTCTTATCGGTTGCGGTTTTTAAACCAATACCTACCTACCGTTTTCGAGACATTGTACGGATTACATTATTATTGTTGTGCGTAGTGCGTGTGTATTAAAAAAAAAATAATAATAATAAAAAAAAATCCTACGATACGCGATCTGAAATTTGTTTTTCTTTTCGCCTCCGATTGAGTCTCGTTATAATACTCCCTTGCTGATACCCCTTGGCCGTCGATCTCTACATCGGGTTTCGTCTTAATCTCGTCAGCCGGCCGGCGAAACGAAAAATTAAAAAACCACAGCGCGCATGTATTATTCGCTAAAAAGCATTGTAGATTTGTATTTGACTAAGTATTTTTGTACAAATCATTTGTGTTTGGTTTGCGATAATATTATTGTCGCATGTTTAGTTAAACATTTTATAAATCGTTCAGTTTCGACGCCATGTCGACGGGCTCTATATTTTGTTTGTTCCGGTTTAGACGTAAAAAATTCTTAAAATACTTAATCAATATTTATTTTATAGATTATACGTAATTATTAAACAAATAATTAACGAGCACAAAACTACCCATATTTTAGATAATTATTTATTTATCAATTATAATAGGTCACAATAAAATACAAATTAACAACGATTCAACAATTTAGGAAGTTGCGTGTTTACTGTTTAGAGCAATTTATAAATTTGTATAAAAATACTGTAATATAATATAATAAATAATGTGTCAATTCGTTCAATATAAGTATACATTCGTTTTTAATATTGCCGAATTTATATTTAATATCATTATAATATATTATGCATTTATGGCATAATAGACTATTAATAGTGAAGTCTTTGTCTTTGTCTTTAAGTAGTTCCACAGACGTATCCGGCGGAAATCCATTCTAAGAAACTACGAATGCATACGTTATAGTCTTGTAGGTTTTTATAATAGAAAAGTTAAAGAACCCTGGTAAAAGTTTAAAAATAAATATTTTACTGAGAAAATGTCTTATAAATCACATAGGTAATAAGTAATAACTAATAATAATATACAGATTTTTTCCGTGAACCGGATATAACTGCCGATTATAACGATTTCAATTTTCTATTATTTTCTTTAAATTTTTCTATATTTGTTCACAATTTAAGTAATTTTAGTATTTTGACCATAAAATATTTATAAAACCAAGTCGTATATTGTAAGGATAAGAACAGATCGTATCATTTCTAAGAAGAAATCAGTTTATATATTAATTAACCATAATAATATATAATAATATTAAATAAACACTATAATTTAATTTCAAGTCCAATGTTACGAATCAAAATATTTGAGTCATCGATTAATTTAAAATGTTTTCCAAATCCATTTATTAATAAAAGGGAATTTAAAGATTACTTCCATTTATCTACGTTTTAACCTACAAGGTAAATGACGATTCTCTATTTAAAAAATACTAAACATAATTACTAACCAATTTAATTATAAATTATTTGTTTAAATATAAATTATTCATTGTGAACATCTTTATTATGAATGTTATCACCAAGAACGCTGTCGACGTCTCTATATTAAAATTCCTTATTCATTTATTTAATAATAGTATTATAATATTAGCAGCACATACAGCGTTTACGTATTAATTGTTAACAAATTCTATTAGTGTTAAGAAAAAGGTCAAAAGTTTAAAATGTAAATTTTTTTTACTTCATTATTATTCTTTTTTTCAAACATCGTGTAAATGCATTTTGTAGAAAGGTGATGTTGTATGTTCATATAATTATTTTGAATAAAAAATAGAGAATGAAATTTCATTGATGTCCTATAGCTCTTTAAAAAGATACTCAAACTCCAATTCTTAGTTAAATTCCTATTGCGCAAGGGAAACCTTAAAATTTGTGCAGTCTTTTTTATCAAGTATCTAACGTTGAATGGTAAATAAATACCTTTAATATTATTTCCGTTTATTTGTTTTTCACTTTTTGTGTACGAATACCACGAATTTGAGATCAAAAACATAAAAGCATCAAAGTATTGAATATTTCAATCGAAAACCTTCGTCAGTTTAAGGTAAGGTAAGGTCGTAGTAGTGTGTAGGTAAAATGTTATAGTTGCCGGTCGGTGAACATCAAACGTGTAAATAAAAGCAACTTATTTGGGTAAAATTTTGAAAAAATGTCTACGTGATATAAACTCACAAGAAGATTATACTGTTATATTGTAAATAATTCTAATATATTCGATATAAAGTCAACAGTATAAAATACTTGTGTGCATATTATTATTAACTATACATTAAATAAATTATTTTGTACATACGTTTTTTATTTTTATTTCTCCTACTTATAAAGATAAGTTTAATAAGTCGAAATTTTTAATCACAGGTATCTACTTTATACAATAAATATAAATATCTAATAAAGTATATCTATCTTTATTTAGACGTAGATAACTATGATACTTATAACAGTTAGGTCTGAGAATCAAATATGAACACTGCTGTTTTTTAAATACGATAATCAATTGATGTCTATGTTATCAATAAATATTATAAAACTATTATTTTTAATTTATATATTTGCATACATGAGAATTAAATATATTTTATAATTTATATACACTACGTGTATACAACAATTTACACAAAGCAAACAAAATCAATTATAATTCGAAATAATATTCAGAGACTTTACTAACATCCCAATAGAAAAAAACAAATACAATTAGACTATTTCTAACGTTTAAATTCTTTTACTATTTTTAATATATTTTGTAATTATTAATTTAAATTAAATGATTGCCTCAACAACATATCTATAATCTATATATCTGAATATAATTTATATAATATAATATATATATATTATTATAAGTGTTTTTTATTTTAAGTAATTCGTAGATAATTTTTAAAGGCTTTACTGTTATTGGATTCATTTATATTATCAATACTTATTAAGTATGTTCTTTATATTACTTTAGGAAATTAAGATCCCGATTATCATAATAATATTGATGGGCATAAAATAATCGGATTATTGGATACCTATTGTACTTTTATTGGCCAAGAAATATCGATGATGCTTCGATAAAAAATGATGCAGTGTCCGTGATGATGAACGGCTGTTTATACAATTTACTTATTAAGTATACAATATTATTACACAGGTACCCCTCACTATATTACACGTAGACATACGTAAATTATACGAATTCGAGATAACTGTACAACATCACACATAAGGGTAGAAAAGTGAAATATAAAAAAAAAGGGAAAGGAAGAACTCAATGGCGAACGTGCCGCTCCGTACCTATATAAATATTTAAACGGAAAAAAACTTATATTAGTAAGATACTCGTTGTATCTATTAGTGGAAAAACACAAAAGCGAGGCGAAGCAAAAAAAACATAACTGTATTGATATAGGCGGCGGCGGTGGCGGCAGTCGATTTTTGAAGGGTCCAAAAATATATATGAAAAAAACAGCTGCCCGCCAAATGTCCCATAACCCATCCAGGTGCATCTTGACCACACCGTCTCCCTATATTATTTTATTTTATTTTTTTTTACTTTTTTGTTGCCTTATAAACCTGGTCAGTAGTGGGTGACATATTACTTTTTGCGGGCCTTTTGTGTCTGCTAAATCTACCCCTAAATAACCGGAGAATGTTTTTAAGTCGCACCGGCCGATGTATGTTCTCTTCGCTGTGAATAGGACAAAACGAATAAAAAAAACTGTTAAAAAACGTCGATGCGTCGTCCGCGTTTGCACCAGTGCACCACACAATAAATAATAATGTATAATATATACGCCTGGCAAATAAAGAAATGTATAAGAATAATATATATATATATATGAGAATACTTATATTTTTAAACGTTCGGCGTATATATTGCCCTGTTCAAAAGACATAACGACTTTTGTTTGATTTGACGCTGAACACACGTCACCAGGTTCAGATGTACACCGGTTTCTTAAAATACAAAATTTAAAAACTAATGTTTCTGGTTAATATAATATATTGCCATATAGATAGTTCATATAATACGTGATATATGTATACTGTTAAAATTGCAACTTACGAGAAAAAATGGTCAAACAGATTGTGATTAGATGATCATATTGGTCTTTTAAGACTTTAGACCTTTGAAGCATAATATGTCTCCAAGCAGTCCAAGCTATAACAGAAATATTTTTTTAAAACATTGTTATTATACAATTTGTTTATACACGATACCTCTACGATATTGAATCCAAACATTCCTAATCTATACAGCTGACAACGCTAGAAGTTGATAATTTTGATTTTTTTATGTAAGTATTTAATATTTACTGAATAGTCTAAAAAATAGGCAAGACAATTGATAAAAATTGGGTTAATAAAATTATAAAAATGTATTATATAAAACAAGTGTTAAATGTTAATACAATAATATAATTGTAATCACTTACTAAAATATAGGATTTTACCTTGGATATACAAATAATAGAAATTAAAAGATAGATTTCAATAATTATTTGTTTGTATGCATCAACCTAATATTATTAGTTATTACACATATTTTCATATATTTTAATACTTTTGAATATTGATACATATTTTTGTGTTTTCTCTACTACTGAGTTTTTAAAATAGGTACGCATAATTGATTTTTAAATAATTTTATTGTTTACAATACTGTAATACTATGTATTTAATGCATTCTAGAAATAAATTAAAGTTATTTTAAATTGGTTTTTAAAAGCGTATTCATATGTTTAATATAATTTCATTTTTCGTATTTAATATATTTTATAATAAATTATTATTTATTCATATTATATAAAAAATAAAATATAAAAGTTGTTTTGAATTAAAAAAACAATTTTTTATTATTATTAGGGAACGGATTTTATTGTAATAAAATAATTAGTATATGTACCAATTTTTCTTAAAATTGGAATAAAAAATCCAAAATATGTAAATATTAAAAAAGTGTATTATTATTGAAAATTACAAAAAAATAAATATTTTATAACTATAAATATTAAATAAAGTAGTACAAATGATGTCGTCGAAAATCAAATGAAAAAATCAAAAATTACGAAAATATGTACAAAATATGTAAAAATATGTAAAATAAATTTGGGTTTATTTCAATTAAAATGGTCTAAGTCGTACACATTTTTTATCAGATTTAAAATATCTCATACCAATAAAAATATATGTATTTACAATAAAGTCTATTCCCTAATTATTGTTAATATTTTTTATCGATGCATCATAAAAGAAGTTAGAGGAATAATAATTTCTGTGTTCCGCCAGTTTTGCACGATTTGTACTTAATTATAATGTATAATTATAGGTCACACATTTGCTATCTGCAAATACAATATACTTATAAACATTAATAACAGTTTTATATTGTGCACTGTGCAGTACATAATACTAATAAATGTTTATAAATACATAATATTCACCGTCACTGCACCTGATGTGCACGCACGATTCCATCGCCACTCTGCAGATTAAGACCACCCGATCGAGGGGTTAACATAATAATCGATGACCGCTGGACCATCAACTGTTCGATTACAATCAAACATTCAAGTTTTTTTCATCTGACCAAACACTTCAATAATTTCGCTTTAAAACGTATTAACGTATTTCACAAAAAATAATAAATCTTATGTAGCTCAACTGTCTCAACTTACTGCCTATACACAAATGGGTATAGGTACCGTATATAGATAGTGGTAATTACAAGACTAATTGCATTCTGTTGGTGAAATTATTTAAGTACCGAGTAACAAGTAAAAATTTAGTATTAGGTGAAATATTACTTCGGCAGTATTAAAATATACGTTATTATTTTATTTATTTTAAATGTTATCGCTAAACAGTATGAACATTATAAAAATATTACAAAAAATAAAGTGTTAAAGAAATGTCTACCAATTATTATGTTATTTGTATGAACAAAAAATATTAGAATAAATAGATCTTATAAAATACAAGTTACATACTTACATGTAGTATTATAGTAGATAGTAGACAATACTATATGTTGTTCAAATTATACAATAGGTATGTACAAATTAGTAGAGTACCTACATGGCTACATGAGAATTTTGACTTTGATGGAATTGTGCTAATTAATTATTACATAATGTTTTTAATATGCATAGACGATTATTTATTTTTAAATAAATATTTTAACAAACAAAATTGTAGTTTAATATGCTACTTTAAGTATTTTAAACTATGAATATATTGTATGCGTATCTAGACATATCTTAAAATTGTATTATTAATGATAATTGATAAGTATTATTATGTTATAATTTTTACATTTGGTAATTTATCATCAAAATCAATGTTATCATTATTATATAATAACCATCTTGAAACAAACGATCGGATCAATAGTTGTTTTTGGATTCAAGTGTGGTTAAAATTAAATTAAAATACATAAAAATATGCTCGCTGATCAATGCGAAAGAGATAAAGCAAATAATATGAAAAAGTTAACAACACGAAACTAAATATTTTTTCAATTAATTGAAATCTTGATTGTTTTTTGTTTTTTTTTATTATTTTGTGTTTATTTCTGTATACTTTCTACGCTTTTCTTTTACAAAACAATAATAATATATTTATGTTTTCACCAGGAGAACTACCCATCTACCTTACATAATATACAGCTAATACCGAAACACGAGTAAAAGCCGTACGGACAGTAAACATTAGTTTACCGAGAGTGTACATACATGATACATGATACATACATACATATACAGAGGGTAAAAATAGTTTTCTTCCCTTGTAACACACCCCGTCATATATATATGTATATACAACCGTTACTATATTGTCTATATTATACGTACGCACGCACGTACATACATACATATAGGTTCTTTACTGTATATATCTATACTCCTACAGCTATATTATTGTTGTTGCAGTGCCCATTTTTTTCTTCTTTTCGTACACACTCGCAAACAGTTCGATCTCATGGGTAAACACACGCTGTTTATTATAAAAATTTTATTGGCTTATTGTCCCGAAAACAACAGCAAGATGCCCGCCACGCACTTTCTCTCGGCCCATAACTCTTGCGCGTAAAATCCGTAACGAATCGCCGTACACACCTCGGAGTCCTGATACAGGCCGTATTATATACACTATTATAATAGGAGTGTACACAATGTACGGTTGTAAAGATTGCGCAAAAATCTAGATGATGAGCCCAGGCACCGACATGAGGTCCCCGGCGAAATGGGTATTATTTATATTATATTATTATGTAATATCTCCAGAAGAATTGTTCGAGCCATGGATTCGACATTTCTCTGCCGCATTTCTGTGTCCGGCAAGCGTACATCATGTGCGCTGCAACACGATCGTCATCGAAATCTACAGTATAGTATAAAGTGTTATGGTTTTATACGGATATATGGTATATGCATTATAAATACTGAATAAACGGAGTGTGTACTGCACACAACGGCGATTTCGAGCTATTCAATAATACTCGTTTACCATTTTCCCATAAATGTGTGTGTGTGCGTGTGAGTTATATCCTTTTATTGTCGATGTCGTTTTTAAATCGGGTTTCGACGCCTCAGGCCGAAAAAATATACATTATATCATATGATATTGTACGCGTGTAGGTGTATAATACAAATGGTCATCGAAGGTTGAACGACGGGTGAAAAAAATGTTCGCACACAAACAGAACGATCTCCGACCGTGCAAAATATGACGGTGACAAAAAGAATCGGTTAAATTTAGACCATCTATTATGTTTGCACAAACCTATGTAGTGACTAGTTATGGACTTTTCGATATCTCACGCGCACCTTTTTTCGTTCCGGCCAATTTCAAAACATCGCGGCGAGGATTTTAAAAATTATTATCATTTTTTTTCTCTCACCCTTCACAAATCCATAATACACGCGTATAATGGATTTTTTCCTATAGAAATATAAATGGGTTCAACACCACGTTTCTCAAAACTCGTTTGTACGACGACCGCGGGGGTACAGTGTTAAAATTTGGACCAGAAATGTTTTGTATACTTAATGTTTTTCTGGTACACGTATTACAGTATATATATTATATGAGGTAGTAAATTGACTAATGATATTTTATGTACTAAATATATTATATAACTGCAGTCATCATTAATATCGTTGGGTTTAAGAAAAAACCGATTACACTACATGTTATAAAAGAATAATGGTTCCAAAAAAAGAATAGTTCCTCATGTGAATATTCATGTTTACATTATGTAAAAAGATTTCCATTAATTTTCAATCAAATGTGCCCACAATAACACAATAATAATGTGGTTTCTGATCACACAAATGTACCTATGTAAAAGAAAATAATTATAATGTTCATCAGCAAGCATAGAAACGTATACATGTAGTTTTTAGATGATTTTATTGGATTGGTATAATTATTTTCTTTTACATATATATTGACTATTATATACAAACTATTTCCTTTTAACTTAGGTATTGATTTTTCATCTAATATATTGCATTAGAAAATACCTAATATAGACAACAAATTAGTAAGCATTACATATTATGGGACATGGGCGGTGGACTTAAAGTAAAGGTATGTTCATCAGAAATAATATATTAATTCAAAATTACGTAATCATATATTCTGTAAGTTGTATGTAGTTATTTATCTACATAAAAAGAACGTAAGTACATAACTATTTATTATTTTCGGAAACCTAACAACCATTTAAGTGGTTTTTAATATATTTTGTAGTCGTATTAAATAATAAACAATGTTATAAGTGTTACAGCGTTTCACAAAATTCATAAACGAATTAAATGTAAAATGTTCGCACCAGGTTAAATTGCAGTTGTTAACAATAACGTATTAAACTAAAATCGTTTGTGTATTAGAATAACTAATACGTTTATTTTTATACCGTTGAATTAACTTTGGTAAAATAGAAATACATCGAATAATATTTTATATTTAATTAAAACGTGTATAATTTTCAAAATAGATTAGAAAACAAAATAATTATTATATTTATAAATCAGGCACAGGCTGTGCGCTATTTAAAATTAAAATAGTAAATATCATAATACTAGACCAAAAATGTAACATTTAATTATTCACGTTATAAATTCGGAATATATTTTGGTTTTTTTTTTTTTTTTAATTTCAATACGATAAATGTTACCCAATGGCAGTGAATAATATTATAATATGTAGTTTTCTCACATGGTAATATACGATATACTTATAGCAAATATTTTATACCTACAAATAAACAATCCACGTATTGAGTCTTCCTCTTGGAAGTTATAAATTTATAATATACATAATTTTACACGTGAAACTTCAAACACTCCGAATAATAAACCCTTCCCCACCTCCAGCTCAAACAATCACTAGTTACAGTGGAATAACCTTTAACACAGATCTATAAGCTGCATAGGACTTCGATAACCTAAACTTAAAATCACAGATTGATACGCATAGTAAGTCGGTTTATAATCATTGACGCAATCAGGGTTAAATATACGTAAATGCTAGATTTATGTCGATCAAAGTGACCTGTGGGAGGCTTCAACCTTCATTCCTACCCCCATTAAAAATATTATTATTATTTATAATAAAATAACCCTTATCGATTTATCATATTATAAGGAACTACACCTATTAACACAAGTTATTAGCATAAGAGGTGTGTACATTTTGCTTGTTTAAATTTTTTTATTTATAACTTGTAAAAAAAAAAGTCTTTATCGATTGTTAATATAATACATAATTTCATAATACTTTAACTAAGTTAATATTAATTATTAATATTAAAAATTGAACAAAAGCTTACAAATAAAAGCATCCGTATGTCTATGACATAATGTAATCAATAACAATTGGCTGATACTACAAAAAAAATGTCTCAAGCAACTTTCTCCTCCCACTTCCACAAATCGCTTATATACGTTTAATATAATATTATGTTTGTGTTCAAAATTAATATAAAATATTTTCAGTTTTAAAATCACCCATATCGAATATTATAGTGATTTAATAATCATTGATGATGACGCCATGTATAATATTATGGGAAAGCGACGGAAAAGAGTCGTACGTGCGTCACACCGCATACAATAATATCACTACATAACATAATATTATATTGTACATATGCATCGTAACGGCTATATTATAGCAGCAGATGACCGGGTCCGGGTGTTCCAAAATCGGACTCGCTCTCGGATTTCACTATAGGTTAGCCGGCGGCGTCGACCGTTTCCCATGATATTATATCGAGGCGCTGCGCCAACCCTATCCCTTGCTGCAGTTCAATCCCGTACACACGTCATACGCTCACTATCGCACGTTTTCGCATAATAACGACTACGTTGCAAAAGACCAATCGTATGTTGTATTATACATATATATTTTATTATATATGTATAGTATAGCCAAATGTGGTGAAATCATTGAAAACGCGGGGGTGTTATACAGTGGTCGTGGGGGAGATGCGCGGCGTGTACGAGTGTGTATATAGTATATATGTATTATGTATAATGTAATCGCGACACGCACACAATCAAACGGGATTTATATACGTTTTCGGTATTAAAAATAATTCGGATTGCGGCGACCGGCCGACAGACAATTCGGACAACAAACGACACGCACACATACACAAACAAAAAATATATAATAATAAATAAATAATCAAACCCAAAACATAAAAGTGTAGTGTACCTACATCTATAGGCTAGCCAATATTATACACTGTTATAATGTAAGTGTCGTAATACCGTTATTGTCCTTTTTTTTTGAACAAAATAATCAAAAACGGCGCGGCCTGTGCGCATATCTCGTTCGGACCTAACGGTTTTCGTGCTGTGCGTACCAATTATTGCGCAATGCAATACAATAAAAACTCGGCATGATTTGTGTCCACGCGCAAGATCTTAGGAACCGGTGGATTAGTGTCCCACGACGATTTTCGTATAGTGCCAGTTGCGGGGGATGTGGAGAAAAAAATAAGTCCAGCTACCTAAGGGGGTGTATGTGTGCGTATATACTACTCTCTCTTCTCAGGGACTCAAAGAATCGATATAGCACGATACGCCGTGTGTATTATATTATTTACACGGTACACGCACATAATATATAATATTATATACATATATATAAATATAATACAAATTTAAAGATATATATTATGTATTATATAAGTGAACTATAATTGCGTGTGTGGTACAAAATTGGAAAGTGTGCAGTATGAAATGGTTTCTCGCATTATTTAAAATTCTCGGTTTAATTTTATATCTGTATAAATTTCATAATGTAAGTGCGCGCCTCTTATTGTCATATGGGAAACATAACATCATCATATCGACGAAACGGTCAAGGTATAGAGAAACTTATACGATCGATGTCTCCGATGTTTTTCGACTCGGAACACTCCTTTGGTCTAAAGTAACGCATTTTCAGGCACACAAAAATTTTATTTTATCGTTAAACCGTATTTTATGAAAAGTATCATTATTATTCCTAAAATGTATTGTTTAATAAGATTGGAATACACTTGATATTTAAACCTGGCTTAAGATAATTTCATATACTGTGTCATGACAATGTGAATCGCAATTCTCGCACAAAACTGATTTTAAACATAATAATAATTTTTTATTGTGTTTTTATAGATGGATTAAATAGTAAAGGTAAGTAGTAACTAATTTAATCTATCTCCTTAATACGATCGAATTCTACTCTATAGTATATGTATTACTCTATGGTAACATTGTAAACAATTTGCAGTATTAGACATTAGTATATACTGCTTATAAACCGTAATATTCATGTAATCACAACGCCAAATAATTTCTCGGAAATGACGGTTCACATGACAAAATGTAAAGTCACCTTTATTCCATAATCTCAATATTGGCGTCAATATAATATTATAGAGTTGTCAATGTGAAAAATGTATTTTTCATGATGAATGCGATCAAATTAAAACAGAGCCATAGACACTTTAGTGCTGCTAATTTTTCATTTATTTTTCAAAAATCTTAATTTAAAAATAACAAATAACAAACTTGATAAAGGAAAACAAATCTTCAAAATATAAATTTCACTCTTCCTGGTAGCTCTCCGCACAAAAAAAAAGTATACATTTGAACAAAACTGGTCGCTTTTTTTAAAACTGATTACAACATTTGTCACGTGACTCGAATAACTTTCGCTACTATTCCTGCTATAGAACTATAAGTGAGAGGCGGTTATGTTTTATACTCAATACAATACGTATCGAGCATTCAAACGCGGTATAAACTATAAAGAAATTACTTAACCCAGTTAACCCGCCAAAAAAACATAATAATATTTAGTCAATACTTTTTGTAAGATAAGCAATACAAAATAAAACAAGTAATAAAAATCTAATAGCGTACGTGGTATTTTAATGTGCTGTGCTAAGATTTTCAAAATGGTCTTTGACCAATAGTTACAGTAGAAACAAAAATGTGTTGAAACAATGTTTCCATTCTAAAACTTATTCTCTCTTAAAATTTATTACTGTACTTAACTTCAACTCTTCACTTGCAATCGTATTTTTTTACAATTTATTACATCCCAGAGCCTAAACACATCAAAAAAATCCTTAATTTGACTCAGTGTACATAATAATTGTAAGCACAACATCCTGGTGTGTAGTACAAAAATCCGCAAGACGTATTACACAAGATATCATACATATTATATTAATATCACGATTATAAACGATCATTATATATTTAATACCATATTTAATATGAATGCTTGTGCTCATAATGTATACAGCATATACAAACAGTTGTATACACGGCAGAACAACGAGATTTTGAAATTTTTCTTTTTCGTCTAGCATAATATAATGGTTTTGGAAACAGCTGAATTATTAAAACCGTACAGTGGAGGTCGTAGTGTTAAACGATCCGGTTATTTAAATGACCCATACGTTTTTCTATTTCAAAGATATACGCAGCAACCAGCCAAAAACCCTCTGTTCACATTTTACTTTTCTATCCGTGATTTAAATAACGTTTTTCAACCCGGGTGTTGCGTGACTGTATTTTTACTCATGTCAAGCGATCTCGACGTTTTATTACAGTACTATAAAATGTAAAAATAATAAGTATATACATATTTTGCATAGGTATGGGAGGTATCAATACAGCATCACCTATATATTAGCACATCCGGTAAATACTAAATAACCGACTAGTTTATACTATAATACAATTTTAGATTTATACGATTTTGCAATGACAATACGAAAATAGTTACTAAATTATGCATATCAATTTCCTGTTCGGCTTTTAAAAGGAATAAAATATTTAATATTATTTATGTTACTTGTGAGATGAGGATAACACGAAACGCATATCCGGGTTGCTGTTGTACTGCTACAATGCAATTTTTAAATTGGAAATTAACATTTTTCGGATAAATGTATTTTTGTTCTATTTGAGTTAATTTCCTTGGTTTTTTTAAAGTCAACTGAAATTTTTGATAATTTGTGCATACAAGTAAAAGTGAATAATACTACAATATAATATTGATGGGGGCTCATTTATTTATAAATTCGTGTTGTTACAAAATATATTTTTTTCATAGCCCATTTTAAAAATGCGTACAGCAACTATAACCCATTTTTATACTTATACATGACATATCGACGGGATATTTTATTTGTAAAGATATTTTTTTCTCAAAAACGATTTAATGGTTTTTAAGATTTGACATCTGACCATTCGAGTAGAAAAAAAGGATTATTTAGTGACGGTTGTGGGAATTGGGTCGTCAGATGCAGGTCAATGTGTGTTTAAGATCACACAATATTTAATCCAAAATCAAAACATTCATTGTAACTTGTAAATAATAAATGGGTTTTTTTAAGGTAAAACGTAAAACCCTACAAACGGACATTCCGTATTTTACAACAAAAAATTATATAACAATACAAATACATACAACTAGAAATAACGATTATTTATATTCAGACGTATGAAGTGTGCGGAATACATTTCTTTTTGAGCGACTATACAACAAAAATATGGCAAAATTATTGCCAACTCAACGATCATCGCCCGTCAAACCACCCCCGTCCGGAGGACCAAACCCGCAAGAAGCAACAATGACATGCAAAAATCCGGATATTTGTTTGTGACAATATTTTTAAAAATCCATAGGCATAATGCATTTTTTACGACCCTTTTAGAAGACCCAAACGTCTTTTAATGAAGTCGCCGTCGACGTTTTTACTTTTCCACCACCGCCCCCGTATCTACCAGTATTTTTTTCTTTCTTTAGCCACGAAATATTGATTGATCGTATCCTCCGCTGCAGAAATACGTATCACAAAAAGGTCATTGTCACAACGCACACAGACCGCCGTTTCCCCATTTTGTGGCACACAATAAACACAAAAATACATATATGCACACAGTGTACACTATAAACCTTCAGTCTAATCACCTTCTTGCAGACTTATATTTATTTAATGCATTTCAAATACTCACTCTTCTCAACCGTCGTCGCCGTCTTATTGAATATCAGAACCGCACACAGAGCTGAAAACCATATTATGTTCCGCTGCTGTTATTGCTACAAATCGCAAAAACCTGAAATTAAACACCTCGGATATTTCCAGTTTAATTTTACTTCGATATTGTGGTGTGTTAATTATAAATTTATACTTACACAACGCAGCTTTTCCAATAATAGACTTTTTTACATTTTAACGTTTCGCAGTAATGCAATAACCAAAATGTACCTTTTCGTATAATTAATAATAATAACTCAGAAGTCTATTCGTAACATTCACAAAAATTCTTCAATTTATTTTATTTTTATTTTTCATATTTATATTTTTATTTTTTTTTATACATTATCTTACTTCGAGTCATGTACTGCGGCTACATTTTAAATGCTTGTAAGGTTGTAAAAATAATTCTATCCAATAAAAAGATAAAATTGATTAAAACATAAGAGTTTAATGCCGTCTTACCACTTTTTTTTTTTACTAAATTTATGGTCTGTGGTTTTTTTTTTTTGTTCCTTTGCCTGGATATACTTAGAGGTAGCCGCTGCGAGTAGTCGTTGTTTTATTTTGCGACCAGATGTTTACAGAAATATTTCGATTCCTTGGTAAACGCGCGTTTTTGACCGATCGAGCTCATTTTACGCGAGGGACCTTGCACCTGCGTGTTTAATGAAAAACAAGGTACAGCAACTGATTAATTACATGAACACTGAACACCAAGAATGGAAAAAAAAATATTATTGGAAGAAATTGTTCAATGTTATTTTCCAACATATTATTTTAATATAAAATGCATAGCATAATTTATTATATTATTTAATTACATGAAATATATTATCTTAAAACAGATATTATAAGCATAACCAAAATTGCGTTTTTTTCATACTCCAAATAACAGTTAATTGTTTTTGGCGGTTTAAGCATCATTAAAATATTAGCAAGACAAGCCAATATAAAAAGTAACAGATTATTAAACATAATTAAAATACTAATATCTATTTTAATAATGTATATCATATTGTACACTTTGTTGTGCGTGATAATTAGACTTTTCAGATCGTAATCGTTAACGATAATTGGATAAGCTAATTTGGTGTTTGGTAATGTTTATAACATTAATTGCCGGTCAGCAGCGTTTTAACCAGGGTTTATTATGGGTAGTAAACTGGTAAGGCGTGTGGTATTTATTTTTCAGTGTTTGGAGATCAAAAAGACTTAGGGGCGTTATGTTATATACTTATATGTAACCAGAAGTGTCTGACCGGACCAGTTCCTCGCCGATAGTAACTTCATCAACTCGATATAATAATATAAAAGACAATTTCTGTGGGTACGTGCCGCAATCAGTAAGCGGCACATTATTTCGTCAAGAGTACCTACGTATAATAAATAAATAAATACTATTATACATGTATAATACACCTAAGATTCTCTAATTCGTTATGGCAGCCGGCAGGTCTGGAATTAAAATTTATGATACGATTAACTCACTACACTCACTCATTATTATTATTATTATTATTAGATATTATTAAACGTCCGCACGAGCGTGCACAACACAATGCAACGTCTTATTATTAATTATTTCGGACATCTTTAATTATTATTGTCGTTTCCTGTCGCCGAGCGCTATTATGATCGAATCGTAACAATTTACGTTTGAAATATTTATAAATAATAAAATCGGTTGTGTTTGTCGAGACAAAATTTCGTTAAAAGTACACTGGTATTATACTATTATTAATCGAGTATTATTGACTTATTATAATATTATGTTCCGTGGAACTTTCGTGTTTTATATATTGTTACTGTGCCGTCATCGTTGCCGCGATTTCAGTAAAACGCTGTCGCACAGGCGCGGATGAGTCGTATATTCACACATTTATATATACATATACACATATATATATATAATATATGTAATATTATATATCGTAACGAGGGCGGTCGTCTCGCGCGCGCCGGCGTTCGGCGAACCGTGTAATATGCGTTTTTCACGAGTGGAGGAAAAGACCTGGGAAACTCGCGATAGACTCTATCGTCGTGTCGGGTATTATGAAAATAATTATATATCGTATGTACACGAGACTGCAGTCGCGCGTTCACATACACACACACATCACTCATGAGGCAGCAGCGATTCTCCGAAATTAGACGAAATTATACGGGCGGACGATCGCGCGGTGTCTCCGATTTCTGGTTAAAAAGCCCATAAATCTCTTACTCGGTGTCGCCGCAGTAGTAAAGGTTAAAAAGACTGTATGCCGCCCAGCAGTAGTAAAAGACCAAACACACGTGTGGCGGTTTTTAGGATATTGCTTGCACGTTTCACACCGACCGGGGAAAGGAAAAACGTCGTTTTCGAAACCGTTTTGCTCGTCGCTGCGCGTCATTATTAATAGGTACACCTACCTACCACCTATAATGTATATATATATATATAATAAATACTGTGCATATGCGTGCGGAGCGTATGACGTGCACGCTGGTTGAACCTCTCGATGACCTCGAGGGGGAAAACGCGCGTGACACGGGGGGTGAAAAAATTCGAAAAAAAAAAAAAAAAATATTTTATATGTGTATGTAAAAAGGGCGAGAGGAGAAAAAATAATAACACGCGCGCACCCCAAAACGGAATTCCGTAAAAGAAAATGTGTGTAAAAAAAAAACCGTTTTCTACCGCCGGCGCGGCATTATACGCACCGGAGGCGGCGACGGCCGGAGAGGGGTCGACCGAGAGGCAGCACACGCGCGCGCGCCGCGCTTTTGAAACGCGCGCACGCGCTCGACGTTTCCGACCCCTTAACAAACGGGCGAACGGGCGGGAGGTACGCCGTTTTTTTTCCGTCGATTTTTTTTCCTTTTTTGCTGCGGGCCCCGTCGCACGCGCAACATCCGAAGGGGGAAAAAAACGAGATTCGGTTTTGTTCGCGTCCGCGTTTTTTCATTGTACGGTTACGGACGGTTTGTTATTGTTATTACTGTATCTATTATACTACTATACATTTTTTTTTTTTACGTAACGCGGTGGCACGAGACACGCGCGCGTCGTCTTGTTATTGGCCCCGGCACGGCCATTTTCGAGAGCGGTTTTTTTTTAACACCTAAAAAAACACGTCTACACGCTCCCCTCGCCTTAACCCATTTTCCTCGGCCGCCATTTTGACGAGGGGATTTTTTTACATCCGAACGTTGTTTTTTTTACGCTCACGACGAATCTATGCATAAAAAAAAAACGGTTCCCCCATAATCTCGCTACTTGGTATATTATTAACACCGGAGGTAACTAGAGTGGCCAATCACGTGCGCCGAATGGAGGCATTGACTATGAAAAAAAATTAAAAACTTCGACGAGAATAGAAATTTTCCAAACGGAAAAAATGTATTTCGACAATTGCGACGAAAAAAACGATGTGCCACGACGGCAATCAGGAGCGAATTCATGACCATCCGCGGTTGTTACCGCAGCCATAGTAACGGGCCAAACGAATTGCGTTTGATTTAAACGCAGATAATACTATAATATTATTATGCTTGCCTGTAATATGTATAAATAGTCGCGATGGTTAGACCAAGTAATATTTCTAGACCCATAATAAATATAATACCTATAGCTATGGGTATCGTCGTTTGCGATCGTTGAAAAACGATTGTAACCGAATTGTTTTTGACTTACCACCGTAATTAAATACAGGTACCTACGATTCTATTATTATAAATAATCGCAGACCACAATATCGGCGATGATTCTTAATATAACCGTTACGCCCGAAATAACAGAAATCATCTGATAAAAAAATGTTTTTTTTTTCATAAAATTGTATATTTGTATTTTTACATATATTATACGATAAATTATAATATTTAATCCTACAACCATATAATTGCATGGATTTCAGACGTCCATCCATGAATATAATTATAAATTTTCTAAGGGATATTATATTTTTAAGTATAATAGATAAAAACAATTAATCATGGGTTATATAAGTTAACGATTTGTATTATTATAATAACAAATAATAACATTTCTCACCAATTACATTATATATTCATCCAATCCAAACTTTAAGTTATTATTAAAACATCATTGTCGCTAAGTTTAATTATTCTTTTAAGAACATTCAGAAAAATAATCTTTGAGAATTAACTAAATTAAAACTAAGAGAATATAATATGATAATGAGTTAGATCCATTTAGAAGTTATGAGTTAATATTTAAATAACATTAAAGAAATATTTATAATTTTAAAAGTAGTTTTAATTTCTTTTTTCAAGCAAATAAAATAATTAACTCCGATCTGTAGTCATTGATTAATGAGATATAGGTATACAAACAACGATTTAAGCAAGTTCTATTATACAATATAAATTGTATATTAAAAACTAAATTATCAATATTTTATATTCGTAATATTATTCTTTGAATAGTTTTGAAGTTTATATAATATGTACCATATTATTATAACCTATATTTAAAGACTATTATTAAGTAAAGCGAAATGTTGCGGACTGCTGTTCCCAGAAATAAGTTGCGTTAAATTCAAGAATAACACAAATAATTTTTGTATTTATATATTTTTAATTATAATTAAAACATTTAATATTAAGTAATCGCGTGTATTAACCGAACCGTAATTAATAAAATACAGTCGTATCAGTAAGTGTCTATAATAACGTCTAATGTTTAATTTTTCGCGAAAATGATGTATAGAAAAAAATAATAATTATACTTGGTTTTAATTGCCTACTTATCATTAGAGGCATATTTTATTTCTCGGTGTTTTGAATTGTCGGTAAAAGCATATAATACATTATCAGTTGTTGATTTCAAGACTTTCCATCAATAACTGTTGAAAATTAAAAATTTCGTAATCCTATAAACATTACATAGAGTATATTTATTTTATAGTATATAATTATAAAATATACAATACAATATAAATTAGGTTATAGCAAGTGCCAAGATTCATAAATGTTAGATTTTAGTTCGGCTCTTGACATTGGTAGGTATTAATATTATCAATGTGAAAATGCATAAAACGTGCTACCCAACAAGGTAGTATGCGCGTTATATAGTTATTTTTCAGCGCACAGATATTTATTTATTTCCCGTCACAAAATTTAAACGCGAAACTTATATTTTATATTTCTGCGTATTTCTTCATACGCTTGGTACACGCAAACAATATAAAATAATGCATACGGCTTCTACTCCATTCCTCTTTGCGACCATCGTATATATTTTGTTATGAAAATAATACTCGTTCACAAAACCCGATCCAAGTAGGACGTCGTCGTCCTCTTTTAAACCCCTTTAACTCGGAAATCGTTTTGTTTACGAGTTCTCGGGTCGGTGCACGCATCGAACACTCGTTTTACAGGGTAACTGACAGCCATGGTTCGCTATTGACAACCGTCAGGTACATGAAATTTATCACACGCACAGGTAGTCGCGCGACACAGAACAACCCTCGTGATCTCGTGGTATTATACTCATTTCGTACACAATGTTATTTTCGTTCGATTTACGATCGCGAGTAGAATCCGTTTTTGCTTCGCTACAATACACAATAATATTAATAAATACGTTACCTAGATTAAATATTTTATGAGACTATGATATGACATCGGTGGTTTATAAAAATGTTTTTTCGGATTTAAACTGATAAATATATTAATAATTAATAACTATATTATATGAGTCCGCTAAAAAACTATAATATTGTGGAAATACATAGATTTGTAAGGAATAAAAAAAAAATCTGATTTCATATACTGATAAAAATAAGTATTAATTAGAATTGCCTGCGCAATGTGCACTAGTTCAGTAAGCAATAAGACTGAAATAACAATAGGAAATAATATGTAGGTTAAAAATAATAATATAATAAAATAAGAAAACATTTTTTTTATTGGTAAACGTAAACACGTTTATTCTTTTCAAACAAATTAATATTATATGATAAGTATGATAATTATTAAACTTTGGCACATAATATTTATATTATACATCCATGTAGTATTTTTCAACTATAAATAAAATTAAATAATCTAAATAAAAGAATGAAAAAAAACCTTTTAAACCTATATTTGCATAGAGATATTTATTTACATAGTAAAACAGTTTATTATATGAATACCTAAACATAATATAATGAACTATATATATATATATATATATATATATATAATATGTCAATAAAATAAGACGACCGGATGACAAAAACGTTAGAATGCTATACAGAGATCAGACTTTAGGCCTCTTCACACAAGCGGTATTATTATATATATATATATATATATATGTGTGTGTGTGGTTACACGAGCGCGACAACGCAAGTATTAATTATTACACAATATTATACGACAGTTTGTTACAATTAATTATTATTATTCAAGACGGCATTTTCAAGATATATTTAGTCTTAATTAAAATCACAGTATTAGGGAGGAGAGGGTTGATTACGAACAATCTAAAAACAAAAATGATAAAAATTTGGATATAATTAATAATATTATATTAGTTATATAACAACGAGTGTTACATCATTGTTAACGTGTTTACATTAAAATATAATATTATAAATTATTATTATGTAGTGTATTAACGATACATATTATGAAATTAATATTTATAATATTTACAGACTATTTTATTTTTACATTACTAAGAATTAGTCCTGATGCATATGAAAAGACATGTAAACGGAGTCTACCAATATCAACTTTGTTTCGCCGAACCGATATCAAGTAGAAACCCGCATACGCGTCTTATAGACGGGCATATTTTGGAGAGACATAAGGGTATAAAAGATTGACTAGATCTTCCATTAATGCCGTGATTGATATTTTATTTATACAAGACATTCAAGCACCAACAATAAAATTCATAACTTTTTTACTTTAAACATTTACAATTTAAAAAACTAAAAAAAAATTGCCTACTCGGCAAATCAGTTAAATTAAATTTATTTATATAATTTGACGATATTTCGTCATAAAACAACCTTATCACAACAAATAAAAACCAATAAGTTTTTTTTTTAAATTTTAAATTTTAAATAGTATCTATCATAAGTGCATAAATATACACGATACTAACTATAGTATACGAGTAGAAATATGGGACGACTAGATTAAACAATAAAAATAATTGGGAAGATGAGGTATTACGGTAATTAAACGTAAAAAAAATCAATATTTGTCATTATTACGTTATTATATAGTTAAAAATGTTAAAAAGTTAATTTTAAGGATAATTAAAATGTATTTAAATTATTATTAATTTGTGCTTAATAATGAAAACACGAGTTAAATTTTTTTAAGTCGCCAAATGGATTTCTTGAAAAGAAAATTAAAAAATGATTCAAATTTTATTTTCGAGAAAAATTTGACGAAAAAAAAATATTTAAAACGAAAAACAATTAAACAACTATTATTATTAAAAACGATATACGTCCGCGCGGTCTACAACTAATTCAGTAATAAATGCGCAATCACGATTTGGAGACTAGGTGCTGACTCTTAAAAGTTGAAAAATTATCAATATTTAAGAACCAGAATCGGTCAACAACACGTGAACACATTGACACCGGACTTGCTGCACAAATGAAAATCTTTTTTAACTTAATGCCGAAAAATATTTTTATTTGTACAAAACGCAAGTCCTGTGCAACTGCGCATTTAAAAAAGATTAGTTATTAAAAAGAAAGAGGTGTGTAATAATACTTTATATTTTTAATCTGTTTTCATTTTTCTTACGATAAATCCTATATTACATACCTAAAGGGTTAATTGTTTTAAAATTTGTACTCTATTATAATTATTATTTCTTATCGTAACTGCAGTGGCGGGCTGTGCACCTTCTCATTACAGTCTAACTGTGCGGCACGCGTGCTATATGAGCGAAAAACGAAAACTTGTCGGCCGTTATCTCACCGCACAGGTTGCACGCGAACGGGTCCCGGAAGCTGTGGAATCCCATGTGCATCGAGTACATAATGTTCTCCTTGAATATTATGTCGCAGTGGTGGCACACGTGCGTCTCATCTTCCTTGTCATCTTTTTCGGGCGTCGAAGACGACGACGTCTGTAGTTGCTGCTGCTGCTGATGGTAGTGTTGGTAAAACTCTTCCTTCATTGGCGGTGAATCTTCCGTTGTTCCTCGGGAATCGCTTTTACAGCAATCCATCGGAACAACAGATGGTGTAGGAACCATCACTACTGGCACCGGCATCGACTTGGGCTGAGATTCGGCTGCCGGCCGCTCGAGTTTGCACGCGATCCCCTTACGCCGACTGCTACCCGCGGCGCGAGGCGCCACCGAATCTCTGCTCAAGTTCAACGGTCCCGATTCGATGATCAAGGTGGGCGGGGGTGACAGATCTGCAACCGTTAGCGCGGGCGCCTGTGGTGGCTCTGGCGTCCGATCGCCGCCGCTACCGCTGCCTCCTGCCAATTCCGCACTGACCACATCGTCCGGATGGTATTGGTGCCCGCGTTTGTGATGGTGATTATGTTGCTGTTTTTGGTGATGGTGGTGATGGTGCTGTTGTACATCCATCTTGTCGTCGACTGATGTAGAGTTATTGTTATTGTTCTTAATAGCCATGTATTCGGCGGCCTGGTAGTCGACCATCTCCATGGACCGCTTGGTAATCATCGAGTACATAAACGACTCGGCCGAGGTCGGGTACGAGACCTGGGCGCATCCGGACGAGGGCATTTGCAACAGCTGTTGCATAGAGTACGGCGACGGATGTCCGCCGCTGCTGCTGCCGCCATCGTCCTGAGACGAACACACGGTCATAGATTGCGGTGGCTGTTGCTGGTGTTGTTGTTGATACGGGTTGTGTCGGTTCTGTTTCTTGTTCTGCCGAGGACCCCTTCGGTTGCCCACCACGTCGATGACGATGTCCGGGTTCGGAGTACCGTCTGGGTTGAGCGGAGTGGCCGGCCGGTGATCGCGCTTCTTTAGGTGCTGCTTGAGGCTGTGCATGTATTTGGACGCGTACCCGCAGTCGTAACACTGAAACTGAAACACGTTCGAGTGCGATTTGAGGTGCGACTGGAGCATCGACTTGCTCACGCACTTGTAGTCGCAGTCCGGGCACGTAAACGGCTTGGCACCTGTGTGGTTCAGTAGGTGGTATTCGTAATGGTGCTTCAAGTCAGTAGCGAACTCGCAGTTTGGGCACTCCAACAATTGTTCAGGTTTGATGTGCGTACGGATGTGCTTCCAGTATTGCACCTTTTCCGTGCACTCCAGTCCGCAATGTTTGCACTTGTGCTTTTTCGGTTTCTGTTCTTTGTTGTTGTTATTGTTGTTATTGTGGCTGTTGTTGTTGTTATTACTACCAGTACCAGACCCGGGTCCAGACGGTTTAGGGATTTTCAGGTCAAAATCTTCACACCCGGACAGGTCGCGATAGCTGGATGTCGGAGAGCTGGCCGAGCTTCGACCTTCCGAGTCGTCTTGTAGGTGATCGGTGCCCGATTGGAGATGATTGGTGGCTACGTGATGGTTGAGGTGATGATGGTGATGGTGTTCAAGCGGACGTGCGAGGTCGTATTGTGAATGGCTAATAATTGGCTGGTGTTCGTTTTCCAAAAACATTTTTCTGCAAAATGACAAAAAAAAACAAATCTTTTTAATACATTATCCTATACGCGTTTATCGTTTGACATAGCGTATAACATACACGACAAGCGTTATATTTCGTCGAATCGATTTTTAAGGGACGCGAAGAAAAAAAATAGAATAAAAGAGAAGTAAGAAGAAAGAAAAAAGCCTCGACGAAGTTTTAGGGCGCATGACGTTGTCGTGTGTATATATATGAACATCGAGGAGAGAGAAACGATGATTGCCGGTATTGATTGGACCGGGGGGCGCAGTGTGAAAGAAGGCCAAGCGAGCGGGTAAAAAATCGTTTTCGCCGCAAGGGTCGAGTTTTTCATTTTTGTTTTCACCGCCACGGTGTGCGCGCGTATGCGACGGCGGTGCGCGCGGTGCGGAAAAATGGCCGACCGTTCCCTGGACAAAACAAAAAGCCATAAAATAAATGCCTCTTCAAGCACGGGGCCCCTCTTTCTAATGAATAAGAGAAGGGGATGATCGGGATAGAGACCACCGCCGCCGTGCACACTTTTTTTCTTCTTTTTTTCCACTACTTCCACCGCCACCACACTTCACCTCCCGGTACTTCGTTTCCGCGTGTCCTACCCTTATTTCATCCTCGGAATCGTCTGTGTGTGTGTGATTTTGAAGAAAATGGTTTTCATTTGGGGCGAAAGAAAAAGAGATGAACGAGAAAGTGAGTGAGTAGAGGATAAATACAGACGGGAGGGGAAGAAAAAAATAAGTAAAGAAAAGTGAGAGCTTTCTCGCTGAAAATTGAACATTATTTTTATTACTTATATTTTCGGTTGGAAATTGGAATCACTACCATAAAATAACTGTATATATGCATTTAAAATCATAAATAAAAACTTCTGAAACCGTAGATAAGTTATTTATAAACTTGAAGAAAAAAATTATCACATTTAATTTTATCACCATTTAATTAAACGACGATGTACCATGCGCGTAATTCTGAATACATCAAATATTAAATAAATTAAATAAATATAATATAAATTTATATTAACTATAGGTACTTTTATTTTAAAATATTACCACAATTATTGATGATACTGAAAGCCGTATATGTCTATTAGTTATTACCACTCATAATACGTTTTTAAAATTTAAAAATTTAGATAACTTTAATGGCTATAGCCTATATAAAACTATAGATACCTATATTTTGTTAATGTTATTTAATCTAGGATTTCTAAAAATAAAAATTGGTAATATCGTTATGTAAGATAAATGTTTTATTTAATGTCTATTGAATTATATTAATCAGGTAAGTACATTCAATTAAGTTATTAATATAATTAGGTATAAACCGTGTATTACTAAAAGTAATAAGTAATACACAATGGTATAATTTTTCATTAGTCAGCAATTATCATTCAATTCATAAATAGTCAATAGTTTCAATCAACCATCTGTTTGAAAAAGTGGGGATATTAATACATAAATATTATTGTTTAAACAAACACTTAAATTATCACAACCATTTTTAATATATTTTTGTATTAAAAACGATAATTATTATCATACGAAAGTATCTCAATGGTTTTCAAAAGACTAGAACATTACAATATTACTTACCTATCATTAGATTATAAACAGTAATATATTCATTTGTGTCAAAATATTCCATTTCTTTAGTGTTCACCCTCAAAAACAAAATAGGGAGTAGAGACCAAATTGTTTAATATAGAGGGTTACTCAGATTTCATAACAATTTATAAATATACTTCAATATGTTAGGTGTACATGCTGTATTAAAATGTACACAAGTATTATAAGGCACAATTGGCTAAAAATCAAAATCTCGATAAGATGTTACTTATCATTTAAAATATATTATTTTTTTTTTTTAAACAATCGTCCCATTCGATATCAAACGAAATACGTCGTTAATGAGGTGCTTAGAATAAACGTCTTGTTAACTTTATCAGTGATGTTTATTGAAAAAATACGTTGAACCGGTGTTTGGGTAGCTTTTTTTTATCTATATATAAATTAAACCATGGCACAGGCATGGAAGAGCTTTTCAATTAAATTGGTTATTCTTTATCCACCGGGAATTTCGTAATTATTAAAAATAAATTGTAAAAGATTTTTAATTAACATTATGCACAGTGGGATAGGAATACATATTACAAAACATATACATTGCAAAACACCACGTTAAGAATGAGAAATATATTTTTTAAAGCAACTTAATTAAAATATATATTTACTCAATTAGGAACCGATGATATTTTAAATTGAAATAAAATATATTTGTATTATAAGCTCGTCCAAAAATTCTAATGGAGAAATTGAAAAGGGTGAGCGTACTTGGAAAGGGTTTATTTTAGTCGATAAACCCTTTCTATCTAATCAACTCCCTTCATACAATCATCAATTTAGGATTTATTTGAAATGGGTATTTAATCATAAAGGGGTCCACCCATGGCTGAAATATAGTTACGGTTTCATACAGGAATTGACTTGATGGAGGTACGTAGTTTAATTCACCCGCACAAAAAAAACATTAAGCAGAGTGGGTACACGTACAGATGACGGTTCCAATGATAATTCAAATCATAAATGTCGTTAACTTACTGTTTAAGCTCGAGTTTTCCCTGATGGTCGATCAACAATAAGTCATTTGTAGGTCGAGCCGGCTGGTAAAAATGTGTAGTGACAGAGGACACAGCGGTGAACGACTTTCCTCTCAGTTTAAATCGTTGATACAGTGACCGGCGATGGAGACAACAGCGGTGCGCGATTTAAGATTATCAACAGCATTTCAACGACCATGAAAAAATTAATTTTAATATCCACCGGATCTGACGAGCGCGAAGTCACCCTGAACACTATTTATAATTATACACGAACGACGATCACCTACTAAATAGGTGCCGATGTTGTTTGTACACTGCAGTGCGGTGCGGGCAGTATTATTGCGTAAAAGCGATAACAGATATACGAAGTGAAAAAAAAAACGTTAATGCGAACCCGCACGTGATCGACACACAAAAAGCGCACAAGTACAACTGCGAGACACTGCGCGGACCGGTCTGTGTGCGTCGCGTCGGTGGCGGCAGCGGCGATTATTGCAGGTTCATCTGCTGTCGCGGGCTCGGTTAACCTACCCCAACGGATGGACGCCGTTTGCCCCCTCCGCCACGACCGCTGACTACGGTCGGCGACGGTACACGACGGCGCACGACGCGATACACGCCCACCGAAATGCGCTCGCGTGTGCGTGTCGGTTTTTTTCTCCTCTACCACTTTTTTTTTTTTATTTTTATTTTTACCCGTTCGTACGAAAGGATTGGACCGGGCTCCGTAATTGGGAGTGTTTTTACCACCGCCTCTCCTTCAATAGAAATACGCCACCGCGAACGGCGTGAACGCGATATTACCATAATATAACGCGTACCGGCGTACCTATATTGTATACAACTGTATAATAATAACAATTAATGATATTATTATGTACCTATACGCCTTTATCGGTGCTCTACGATTTTATTTTTAGTCGAAAAGTAGCCGAACGAAACTAGACGAACAGGATTCGTTTAAAAATACACGGCTCGTCATCGGCATTCGTAGACGAAGAACTCGTCGCGCCGAAACGTGTCGTAGTTTTGTAATTACATAACAGAATATTCATATTTATATATATATAATATAAACCTTCAACTTACACATCGTCAGATATCGTGCCTATCTATATGAATACACGATAATATGATTATATGAATGAGAATGATAATTGATATATTGCGAAATGGTGTATGGGACTGTGAAATAAGGTACGTAGGTACAAACGGTAAAATCGAAACTCAGATTACTCTGCATCGATAGACTATTGTACATTTTAAGACATTCTCGATGGCGTATTGCGATGGTTTACTAAACGAACTTGTTTTCTTTGACCTAAACGCGCCTTTAGTAATCGTTAATTCAAAAATTTTAAATGTATATTGTAATAGTTTATCTATGCACTAGAAACCCGTAGGCCGTAATGCTTCGCTAATTCGTTATGCTTACCTAAAATAATGTTTATTTGAGTTTAAAAAAGATCTATTAACAATTTTTTTTATTTATACATTATACAACGAAAAAATACCAATAGCTTATGTTTACATATGAATGATAAACATTAAAAATATTTAGGACTATGGAATATTTTGAATTAAAATCAGTAAGTAATGTAGTCTGAATAGTCTGATTTACCGATCATTTCAACATAAGTTATAGTAACGCATATAATTACCTATTTATTTTTATTTGGTAAAATTAACTTTCTAAAATCACTAATAAATAAATTATTTTACATTATTTCAGTCAAATTTAAAAATAAAAAAGTACAAATCTGTAAGATTTGTATTAAATTGTATAGAACTTATTTTGTATATTGGACTAGACACTAACTCGCAGATTAAAAAGTAAATTTAAATTGGGTTTCATAAAGACCTGATCAAAATGGTTAGAATAAACAATGCTGTACAATAATTTTATATATTATTATTTTATATCTCAAATAATAATATGTATTCTAGTATGTACTAAAAAATAGAAGGATCTGCCCAATCGTTTCACTTGCCGACCACCCACCGGGGCTTTGTAACCATAAGCTGATGGTCCACTACTTTTGCATCTTGAAATTGAATTTAATATATTTAAAAAGAAAACTATGCATATTAAAACGTATTGGTTTGATATCTTTTTACATTAAATTCTATGCTTAATCTTTTTTGTTTTAGTTTTAATAATAATTATTATTTGAAATATATGGTTGATGTAAATATACGTTATACAATTTTTTTATATATACTAGAGAAATTATTATGATTAAAAACAAGTTGAGTAATCGGAATTTCCTAATCATAAATATTCATTTTAACATTTATACCTATGGGCAATGGGCTATTAATTAGTTTTTAAATAATATTATAAAATGTGTTTAAAAAATTGTCAATAGTAGGGATATTAGTACTATAGTCAATAATGGTTGTTAGTAGGAATGTAAAATGTTACTCTAGATCAAACGTGTTTAGCAACTGCAGGGCAATTACAATTTTTGAAAGTAATTTATTTTTGTTAATTAAATATACGAATAGTCTACCTGCCAAGTATAGTATATTAGTATGGGTTTAAAATACTTAGTAATACTAAAACATTCTTAATGTAGGTACCTTATTACATGTGAACAATATTGTAATAATTTAATGTTATAATATTCAAATAAATATGTAATATACACAAAATAATTATATTATAATTATAACACTATAAAGTATTGGCTTGTATGAACGTAATGAGTATGAATGTTGGTAAAGAACAGAACTGAATGTTAATTATTAAACAGGGTCTAAATTAATAGCTATTATGCCACAATTTCACAAATCTTGATGGTATATTTTAATAAAATTGTGTTCTATACCTACAATGAAAAGTATCTTCCTATCAATAGTAAGTATTCGTATAAAATTTTAAATCTTAAATTGATATTTTATTAAATAAACAATAAACTACGTTTTTAAGTGTTATTGTGTTAATTTTAGTATTTAACCTAACCTTTTTTACAGTTTAAATTTAAAACTATACTTTTAACCCACTCAGTTAATTGTTTTGCCTATGTCTTATATGTATGGCAAGGAAATTAAAATTAAAATTACAAAATGTAAAAACAAAAATGTTTATCTTTAAAAAAAAAAATAGGACAAAGATCTTTTTATTGTAGTTAATTTAATAAAAAAGCAACATATTTTCTCATTTTATTGCAATGTATTAATGACTGGATACTTTAAATTTTCATCAAATGTTTATATCAGGTAAACAGCATTTTTTTTATGAATTTCTAACTATATTTAGTTTGCAAATGTTTGCAATTTCAATAAATTTTGTCAAAATTCTAAATTAAAATGCTTATAAAACAAATTGTGACTATATATTTTCAATATTTTTATACACATATAAGAACAATTTATATAGCATCTAGTATTAATTTTTTTAATTTTTCTACCAAGCAAAACATGTCTATTGGCACTTACAAAAAAACCAAAAAGTCGAAAATTTCAATTGTTTATAAATTGCTTAAAAAGAATTAATTATTTAGAAAATTATATACCATGTGTAAAAAATGATAACAGGAACATTTTATGTACAAGGTCATTTGTTTTTGAATTATAATAAAATAAAGAAATCAATTTTGTCGAAAATTGATTTAGTTTAAAATTCAAATTTCCTTAAATTTTTTATTGTTTTTTTCAATTATTAAGAAAAGTTCTGGAAAAATTTTGCTTTTGATCTAGTACAAACTAGATCAAATTTTTTACCGGGAACCATCTTCAAAGGTAAACTTTTTTTCATCAAATTTTCTATCCCCTTCTAACGAAAATTGTGAAAACACCACCGACTTATATTTATTCAATACTATTAACATTGAAGAACTCTATTGAAATTTTAATGACACATAAAACACATTTTAGTTTTAAGAATCAATGCAATACATATAATTAATAGTTTTTCTAAAGTAAACATTAAATACTATGGTAGTCAATTTGTTAATAGGTTTGTTATTGATATGCTCTTAAGTGTTAGCAGGTATTTTGTTTTTGTAATTAACAAAAAAAAAAAAAAAATAGTAATTAAACATGAAATAAAACATTAAAATTCAAATGAATTAATATATAGGCATTATCTTAATATTACAATAGTAGGTATACACTTATTGTTAACTAACAATAATATGTATTAAGTTATATAAATAATAATAATAACCTACCTCTTACTTAGGCATACAAACCCTAATACTACAAGTTATAAGTTATATTAATCGACTGTCCGACTATAATAATTATTTCAATTTCAAATTTTTTTATTCGAGGGTCTGGCTAAAATATATACAACTACAACTACAGTTTTTGGTTTCATAAAAAAAAATAGAAATGTAATGAATACGACAATTAATTGCAAATTTTTAGTGGTTATCACGATACACTATCATATTATAGTGTAATTTAAATTTAGTTAAGTTAATTTTCCCTAAACTTACAAATTACTGTAATTTTGTTTAAGCACAAAATTTCTTAAGTCTTAACGGAAAAAAATACCTTGGTTAGTTGATTAATTGTAGTGAACATCTTATTGTCGTCACTCGTCTATCTCGTGATAAAATTATCACATTAGTTTCATAAAAACTATACACAGAGTTGAAAAAATCCTTATCCAGATTAAGATTAAAAAATTAACGTATATAAAAAATATATGTAATATGTTTGAATGTACTTATTACATAAAATCAAAGCGATAGTAAAATTGTATGCATCACAAACATATACACAATCAAAAAGAAAAATTGTTTACAAAATGTATAGGTAGTAGGTACAAATATACATAACTCTATAGTCTTATAATACAAGTATAATATATGACCATTGTAAATCAATCCAAAACCTCCGAAAAATCTTTCCAAAAAAATCTTACCTCTCTAAGTATTGCCAAGAAATAAAAAAGACTAAAATCAAATAAAATCATGATTTATTATAAGCTCGTTGCCAAAAAAATAAAAACAGAATTAAAAAAAAGAATCATTAAATAATAATATAGATTTTAATGATAAGTGGTGCCTACTTAATAATATTCATGTATAATAAAAAAAAACATATTATTATTAAATATAATTATTATTTTGCTTATTAATAGTGTATTAAAAATAAATAATAATAATAATAATAATACAATATATGTTTTATGTCTTTGAGTTACTAATGAGTAAACATTAATTTATTACTATAAAATAAAATCCATAAATATTATTAAAACAATTCAATATTAAAAAAAATATGTTTTTATATTCAAACATATAACTTATTTATTTTAAACCATTAAAAGTTCTGAATATTCTGATACACACGACCTTTAACTATACGAATTTAAAATAAATATACGCGTATGTGCTGTATATAAAATACGAACAACTCATTTCAACAAAAATTATTATTGAGTAATGAGTATGAATATATATATTATATATTTAAATAAAAACAAAACTTCTTTTGTATAAAATAATATTTTTGTTATTAATGTTATTAATAAATTAATAAATTCTAATAGTTGATTATTTAAATTGGATAATAGGTAATAAATATTTTAAAATTAGAATTCGTTTTAAAATATATTTTTGTCAATAGTCAATATTGTGGGTACCTATTTATTTTTATTTAGAAATTAATTAATAAAATTTAAATTTCTTATTGCGATGTATCTAAATTATCAGAGTTGTTTAATGTTTATGAAAGACTGAACATACATTTGTCAGCTATAGATATTACATGGAGATTAAAATGCAATATTATTAATTAAGTAGATATGCCAATATGACATTTTAAACCATATAATAATTTACCTACAATTTATACGATGATATAATTATTATGATTTGTAGACTGTAATTCAGTGTTAAGCTTTAAAAACATTTTAACTTATAATTTATAAGTTATCAGTTGAGTATCTAAGCTTGATTAGATATAATTTTAGTATGAAATAAAATAATAGGTACTAAATATAACTCTAACTGGCAATCCTTTAGCATCGCATACCACAGTATACAAGTATACACGATAAGTTGTAAATTCTTTCTTTTCTTTCTTATATTTAAATACAAAACAAATCTTTATCGTATTCAGCAAAAAACCGTGAATAAGGGTGTTTATTTTATTTATATATTATATTCATTATTACTTTATTTTTGACCACGTGTACCTATAACTAAACGTTTTTGACAGGTTCTGCTTGTAATAAAATCATATAAATGGGTGTACCATACATAAACGATTATGAAAAAAAAAATGAAGGACTGAGTAAAAAAAATATTCCGGGCATGTAAAAAAAAAAATAAAGCATCAGTCCCCCTCGACCTTGTATTCTTTCGTCCCCATTGGTTGTACCACACATTTTATTATAGAAGGGTTGTTTTTTTTCTTTCTCAACCTGTATAATGAATTCGGAGACCTAAAAAAACCATCCACCAATCAACATTTCTTTTTCACTCCCATAGTTTTGTCATAAAATATTTCTACTTCATAAAAAGGGTTTGGACAAAAAAAGTAGAACATCGTCGTTATGAAAACGACTTATAACAGGGTGCTTGAGTCATACAGAGAAATCGTTTTGAAGCATATGTACACATCATGTAATATAATAATATATGTAATTATTGGACTATTAGAATCACATTTGCTGTATTTAATTGATAAACCTGAATACTTATACAATATATTCATTTATAATTAATTTATATATGTACATAATAGTTTTAAGTGTATTTAAGTTTGCACGCGTATATAGCAAATCGTTTATACCGTTTTTGTGCTAATGTTACTAGAATCTAATAAAAGAAATAAAAATACACTAACGTAACGATGGGTAATTACTAATTTATTAAATGACTAATGAGCTAGTTCGAAAAAATCTTAAGAAACCCAAGTCGTAATAATCGGCCATAATGCTGACAATGCTGTATTGTGTGAGCTAATATTACTACAGTTCCGCCGTACAGGTAAAATTAATTATTGATAGACCAAGACAGCGCCTAACGGCGCTAACGGTAACGTTAATTTGGATAACAATTTTTAACAATTTAACAGATATAGCATATAGATATAATTTAATATAGAAGTACAATATTTAATGTATGTATAAAATTACCTAAACTACGATTAACTACTATACTAATATAGTCAAATTTCTTGGTTTTTAGTATATTTATATTATATCTATAATTTAGATATATTTTGTCAAAATATGTTTTTAATAAACAGTGTGATCATTTTTTTAGATATCGCTAAATTTCTTAACTAAATTACTTTGGATTGATTTAGTATTTTTTTATAGTCTACTCTCTATACTCTTTAGTTGTATTATTATTTATTATGATTGTGATTATATTATATTATATATTTTTAAATGACTTGAAATGGCTTTTAGATAATTTAAATTTTCTAACCGTATGTAGTATTGTAGTTATTCTGTTATTCAGTCAAAATTACTGTAAAAAATAGACTTACCCAATATGGTATCAAAAATAGACGTTGCTATTTATAAAAATACTAGATTTACTCCACATGCGTGGAGAGAGTTACAAATTTATTTTAAATGTTCCTATCGTCTATACGTAAATGGGTAATTCTTATTTAAATACTTATTAGCACGTCAAATATATCACGGTTGAATATAGCTAACGCAAATACGTAATGTCGTAATCCAATCGAGAAATCTAGTGTTATCTGATAAAATGATTATAATTTAATATATCCGTTACTGCATGTATGTCTGTATAACTGTTCATTAGGTTTAGGACGTTTAGGTATATTGTATAGTAAATTAAATAAATAAATATTCAATTATAAATACTATCGTTTAACTAAACTATTTTAAATGTTTTCATCGTGTATTGTTAGGTACGAAAATAAAGTTATGTAAACTTATCTTATAAATAATAAGTTTATATAGATTTAATATTAAAATATACACAAAAAAAAAAATATATATATTATACATTATAGCTATTAGTACTTACCTATTTTTTGCTTGATTATAGTCTAGAATGTATTATCGTTTATTGTACTGATTTGTGTATTGTTACTATGTTAATTGTTCATTCAATATAATATTAATATGAATAATATTGTTCTTCAATATTATGAATTAGTATAATATAGTATTTAGGTACTATTTAATTGTTTAATTCGACATATTGATATATTTTAGATAATATTTGAATAATAATTTATCGTTTTTACATTCAATTTTATACAAAGCGTTTATTTATCACTAAGGAATGGTTAGCTTAGAAAAATAAAATTTCCAAATAACCTGGTGCTGAGTCGGTGGCCGAGCCTTTTATTTTAAACATTATTTAGAAAATTAGAAAAAGCGTTAAAAATTATTTTATATTAATGTAATTAATGCATTTTTTGTTTTTAATATTATGTGAGATAGCGTTAGGTACAACATATAACATTAATATAAACATTAAACACAATATGTAAATACCTATAGTTGTTTTATGTTGTAAAACAAAAATTAACTTATGCATTTATAAGTTAGTATATAATAGACGTCTAAAATCATCTTTTATTTTGTGATTATCAAAATCATATATGTGATTAGTTTCAAATTAAACATATTTGAAATATAAAATTATGTATTGTAAACTTCATTTTTTCCCATTTTTAAACAGACTTAGGAGACAAACTACTGTTTGTAGTATTAATACTATACTTTATACAGGTAGATTAAAAGTGTTGCTTTTTTTAAATTTATATAATAGTTTTTTAGGTTAAAAATATAGTAGTCTAATATAATAGTCAATCTGTTTAATGTTTAATTATTATTATTTTTCATGGTTATGATTTATAACTTATTTAATCATTATAGTATTTGTACTTAATTGAATATATGCTTTACAAGTGTTTTTAGTACAACAATATCAATTAATATTATTTTTTAAACATTTATGGAAAAGAAATTTATAACTATCGATTACACATAAGCTACGATTATTCTTACTACACATAGTTTTTATTTCATTAGCCATTAGGAAAAAAGTAAAAAATTAGAATTGAAATTTGTAAGCGTTGAAACGTTCTCAACAGTAGAAAAGCGTCGACTAAGGTGTATTTGGTATTTTGGTATTTTAGTATCTACATTCTACATTGTACTGTTTACTGTTATTATTAAACAGTCAACAAGTCATCAGCTAATAAAATAGAAAATTATCTTAATATAATGTTATAAATCTATATTATGACTGCTGAATAATATTAGGATGTGGGCGAAAATTAATCGGGCCGTAACTTGGATATTTGGATATTACGCGAAAAAAACTAGGACTGCAATTCGGATTAGACCTTTTTTCTAGATATCTTTGCGGGCTTTGGGTGCAACTATAGTATCCAGCAATGCGCGGCACCCACATGGCTGCACGTACACGTCTACGTAATTTAGATATTTGGACACCGATAAGTTTAGTCGTCGGGCCGTTAAAATAAGCTATCAACTGATCATAATCAAATTTTCTGAAAAAAAACGAAAATTTTCTGAAAATATACCTACATATTATTACTACTATTATATTTATATTTTATATAGCTATTACCACTGGTTATAAATATTATAAATATAGATTAAAAATTATATTATTTATTATAATAAGGCTATATATTAAAATATCTTAAGAAGGGCTAAGCCCTCCTAACCCCCTCCCCTATTTACGTTCATCGTGGAAATATTATGCTTAATTATTTAAGTTTTCTTTTGTATTCGTATATCCTTTGATAAGCCGACAAAATTGCTCAATCGTGTCATAAAAAAGATGTTTTATGCTCAATCGTATCATTGCCAATAATTGATGACCACGCACTTAATGAATGATGGCTCTCCATTATTCTTGTAACATTTTTTTTTATATATATGATACGATTTCGGTAAATATGATCAGCGATCACGTATAATTATGACAACTGAAATTACCAATATTTGTGAATTGTGTATATCAATGACCTACTTTGACAATTGATGACTAAAAAGATGACATTACATTCTGAAAAGATAATTTTAATCGTGTTAATATTGATGATTATTACTTATCTGTTTACTTCACCAAATTTTAATTAAAAAGAACTCATGAAAACATTATGATATGATTTACCTACGACCTACCTCGAATAATAATCCGTAATAAATGTTTGATAAATGATAAAATTCAATAAATATTACACGTGTTAAAATTGCACAAAAACTGTTTAAAACCAAAAAGGGTTATGTACTTATATAATACATATTAATAATGGAGTTATAATGCTAAGTGCTAACTAATTATAGTATGTAATTTATAATATAACGTGCGGGATATCCGAGATATAATAATAATTAATAAGACATACAAAGTACAATATCGGTCGGCTGTATAATAACGATGATGATCACAAAAACAGAGAAAAGTAACGAAATAAAAAGCAGTGTCGTGTGTGAATTATAATATTGTGCATGCATTACAAGGGGAATGGTTAAAATACCATTACGGTCGTCGCGGGGCGGCGGTGGCTAACGTGGCGGTGCGGGTGCAACGGGTAATTAACGTCGCGGAAGGTGTTACCGAACAGATCCCGTCGGTCCGGGCGCTAGAGCCATCGCTAGCGCGCGCGCGCCGTATAATATAATGAGACGCAGACGCGTGCCACAGGAAATATTATTATTATTACGTTACGTTTTCCCCCACATACACACACCTCTCACCCATCAACCACGCCGTTGCCCCACACCCGACGGTAAGCGAAATCATATATACATATATGTATAATGTATACCAAGGTATAATATAATATATATACACTCACACTCGGCCTGTGCCGCCGCCGTCGCGTTTTACCATCTGCTCGCCGCCCTGAGGTTGCAGACGCACCACCACACTGTGTGCACACCTCCTCGTCCCCGTGGCGCGCATTGTTCGGCGGCGGTGCGCGGTGCGTTGGCCCGTGCTGCACGCGCGTATATTATTATTATTAATATTTATATTATTACTATTATTATTATATAGATACGCACTTATGTACGAAAACATTGTGGGGATCGGGCTGAATGTCCGCCTACGATTTTCACGGCGGTGCAGTGGCGGCGGACACGCGAACGGTCCGCGAGTTAGGTACCTACTAACACTGCGCGATATAATATTATTATTATTATTATATAATACGTTTTATTTACATTTTAATAACAGTTTTTACATCGGTACAATTTATATAACTACCGCCAATACAATATCGGTACCTTTACATACAAACTAATAAAAAAGCATTTCTAATTATAAATTTGAACGTAATGTAATACAACTATATACATTAATCATTTTCTAACGGTTCAATGAACAATCTTCCCAATTGTTGTTTTATATAAAAAATAAAAATGTATTTTAATCACATTTAGATGTAAAAGCAACACGAGGTTGTTTAGCGGAATAAGTAATTTTAGCTTATTTTTTTAAAAGTTGCACACTTTAAATTCGTATTATACACACGCCGAGTCGCATCGCACTACTACAATGTACTAGTATACATTATTCTACATAATATATTAATAAAAGCAAAATCTCTTACAGATTAATTATATTATTTACATTATATTACTCAGATCGAATAGTCACTATTATTACTTATACATTTTTTATTTTTATTTATATTTAGGAATAAATCCAAGCACAGATTACAGAACTTGATTAATTATTATTCACGCAAAATTAATCTTTTCGCGGTCCTACTATTTTTTTCTATTCGTAGTGTACGATTTTTTTCACTCCTATGAATTAAGTTGATATAATATTATCATAAAGCTTAAAATATCATTATATCAGTTATTAATTATTATGAACTGTAGTATTTAATTTGTTAATCGTTAATAAATGTGATCAATATTAATATTATTTGCATAAACAATGTAATCTCTACATCCGAAGCGTTTGATAGGACCAGAGTGCGTATATCTTTTCTTTACTTAAGAGATTAGCTATAAAAATCAACAAATTTAAATTAAAAAAAAATTAATTATAAATTAATGAATCATTATATGGATTAACAAATAATATACAATATATATACATAATTATAATTGTACAAAATCGAAATAGGATAAAATTATTTTTTAAAAGTCACGATAAGATATGATAAATTATAATGTTGATAATAATAATGTTTGAACCCTTTGGATTGAATGGTTTTTATTATTTCTATAGTTCTGTATTGTATAGCCTTATCTTAATTTGAAAAATCCAATTTGGTATTATTCTGATGGAATTCGTCTAGGATTTAAAAAAAGTTGAGTTTTTACCAGACCTCAATGGCTTGAAAAGTCATTAAGTGATGAAATCACACAGACGACAGGCGCCCAGACAAATAAATGTTAGATTTTAGTTGTAACTACATGCATTGTGTATTGTTTTTTCGATTTTCGGTTAAACATTAGTGTGTATTGTAAATTATAGACAATTTAATGAATTATTTTAAAAGTTATATTAAATCAAATCATATATTATGACTGAGTTTATAATAATGTAAAATACTAATATATGTTTCTAAAATATTATCTTCCAATTCATAGCACAATATAATATACTATTGATTGATTTCTAAGATAGTAAATATTCATATCTTGAAAAGTATCAACAGCTTTGAATACATTTTTTAAATTGAAGTCATTACAGAACAATGTTTTTGAAAAAAAAATATTTTTTCTTTAGTTTTTTGAAGGACAACAATCGTTCCATACTATTCTAAAGCAGAATATTTTTCTGAGAATTTTGATTTATTAAAAACGAATTTTGTACAAGTAGTTAATTATTTATCAATCTTAAAATTTTGATGATTAAGCCGAAATAGCACAGCCGGACAAAGGGACTATAAAATGTTAGTTCACACGGGTTTATATGTATTAAAATTATCAAAATATGTAAATATTTACATTATTATATTTTTAATGAAATAATATATATAAAAAAAACATAAAATATTTAACATTAAAGTTGTTATTTGATATTGGTTTTAAAATTTAAATTACCGATATCCAGTATAAAATGAAAAAAAAATATTGAATAGAAAAAAATATGAATGATTAAGAACAACTTATGTCACTAAAATTACTGTACTAGATAATACAACCGATATGACTAAATAAAAAATCGTTACATTTATTACGATTTATACGATATTAAACATGTTTTCTATAGAGTATAATTATTGGTACCTAATTAATAATTATTGTTAATGTATATGTGAATAGATAAATATAATATACAAACATAAAATATTTAACGAAATATGTATTTAATAGCCTTAAACTAACTAAACCGTGTTAGCTTCGTCAGTATATGAAGGCTTGCTTGGGTAGTCGGGTAATCCCGCTTGTGGTGGATTGGATACAGAGTTCAGTGTATTATTATGGTTCATAAGCAAATCAGGAATCTCAATTAAAAATAAACAATTAAATATATGCATAGAAGTATATGTAGCTATATGTTACAATAATTAGTACTTAATCATTAAGTAAATCATTAATTAATAAGTAATATTAAATATTGAAAAATATGAATTTATACTTCAAAATATAAAAAAATATAAGTATACGTTTTATTTTATCTGTGTATTATGAAACCAACTAATTTTCAATCAGAATTTAATTTTGATGTAGATTTTTGTATTTATTGAAGTTGTGTTTATCAAAATCCACTCTCTACTTATTAGTAATTGATTGCTATTTATTAGAAATTCGATTTGTATATATTGAAAGAGAACACGAAAATTAAATTAAATAACTATGCAAGTTTCTATACAAAATAAGTTAGTAATTTTATTTACAAATGCTTTTTGAAAATAAACAACAGTAAAATTGTACGCTTTTGTTGTGATATAGTTGTTAAACATTTTAATTATTATTATAATATAGTTATATATGTTTTAACTACACAACAGTGTTGTTAAGTATCTAATAATACATTTTTATTTATCTCATATAATACTTGAAATAAGCTTCTATTCTGTAATAAGGAAAAAAATAATTAACGAAATGGAAAAAAAATGTCGATTAATAAATAGTACTAATGATAAAATAACATCTAAGTATTCACACTTAAAAAATAATTTCTCTAACTTGGAAAAAAAAATGTTTAACTATACATCCATATCCATACCAGCTGGCAGCTACACCAGATAAGTTTAAATGAAGAGAGAAATATGTTTTTGGTTATTTAATTAACGAATTATGATATTTATTTAATATATTAATAAATATTAAACACAAAATATAACATAAGTATATCAATAAGTTATTAGTAATAACCCTATATATAAATATGTAATACTATTTAAAGGTACATATTATCTCTGACCTCGGATATGAACTTACCACACCTTGTGTATTTAACCACAATAATAATTAATTTATATTACTTAGCATTTTATTGGAGTTTATAATTATTCATTGTACAATAAACCCATACTTCTATATAACAAATTTGTAAACCAACTACTTTATGTGCGGATATTAAAATGTTTTGGTTTGTTTCTGAAGGTTATATTATTGAATAATAATATATATTTTATAGTTTATAATAAATTATTAAGTTCATTAAATCAATATTTTTACTTTATACAAAAATACAAGTACTGAAGTGTGCTGTGTATGTATTGGTATTACAATGTATAATGTACCTGTATTATGGAATACTATATAGATCAAGGAAGGGCAACCTTTTAATGGATATTATCTTATATCATATAACAAAAGTCAAAATTAGAGTATTATTAATATTTTATTAATGGAAAATGTTGTTTTAGTATCCATTAGTCATTAGTGTATGTTGAGCTTGGCTAGATTGTTAGATAACATAGCCAAATTTAAATACCAATGAAACCGGCAAGCGTTTAAATAGAATTTGAATGATGATTTAAATACCTAAAATACTCACGTTCTTTATTTACACCAAACATAGAATTATTATGTTTTTGAACACATGGTACATAACATCACTTTTTATACAAGTTATTGAGTTATTTAGTCAGCATTTAAAGGACCCAGGTCATAATGTTGTCAGCTTAAAGTTTATTAAATGGTCATTTGTACATTTTATAATAAAATTATATTTAAAATAGTCACACTAAAGTTACGATAGCATATTCATCTAAGTGAAAATACTGTTTGTATCATGTCTAAACCATATTTTCAACAACTAGGCGTATAGAATATTATTACTATTTTTACCCCGGAAGATGACAAGTGTCGACGATAACAACAATAAGAATTGTTTCAAACACTTTTATTATTGATATAATTTTAAACATTTAGTCAAAATTAACTAAGCAAAATTTTAAACATAAATGTTTATACGACTATACGAGTATCCAAATATTAAAATATATATATGTAGGTAGTAACTAGGTAGCCATAGGTATGATAGTGATATCTGAAACAAATAAAAGTTTTAGTGGAGCAGAGCAAAGAAATAAGAGGAAATATATGAACAATTTTGTTAAAAAGTATAAGGTTTTTATACTTATGCATATATTTTAAAAATAAAAAACGAAAAAAATTAATGTAGAATAAGCGAACAAAAGCTGAATACTATATATATGTGTATATTTAAATTATATGGAATTAATTATGTTTTGTAAATCATTTTAATTTGTCAATGAATGAAACCAATTACCGATGTCCAATACAAACATGTTTTTAAGACTATAAGTACATATGTGTATATAAATTATGAGATTAATAGTTGTATCTTTCTGCAGCACAGTAAAAAATTTATAGAATTGTCTAATAGTTGTTTTTAATTCGATGGATGGTAAAAATAATTTTATCAGATATATTTTTAAGCACTCTTGGCTTATTAGACTTCTATATCAATGTATTGAGAAAATATTAAATATTATCTAAGTACATATGTGTTATGTGTATGTAGGTTATGCTGCTTAGTAGTATAATGTTTATTTTTATACATTTGCGATCTGCTCAATATTTAGCTCAAAGGACGACAAATGTGAGTTATCTTCATCTTACAAGTGTGAAACAAAGTAGATTTACACTCAACAGTTATCGTTTAGCTTTGTAAGTTTTAATATGAAAATGATTTTACCAATTGACAGACTTAAAAGTAACAAAATATTCAGTGACTGTTGTGAGTGTTTTTTTAATATTTTGATTTTGAAGCGAGTTTTTAGAATTTTAAAATTGTAATATTTTACATGCTTATAATTCGTTTCAAAATTAAAATATAGAAATTAATAACGCTTCAAATAAACCACAGATTCTGTTGTTACTTTTAACTTTAATAATACGTAAATTCACTCTAATATTAATAATATTAAAACCAATGAAGCAAAATGACAACCTCTGAACGTTAATTTGTTATACTACGCACACTTGTAAGACAAAGACAACATATGCGGGTGAGACATTCTCTTATTAACTTCACGCAGTGCAACGTTGGGGAAAAATCCTGAAAGTGGTATCCTATAGTAGTTATAGTCGGTGTGTGTGTTGCGCACACGTACTATATATATATATAATGAAAAAACGAGACGGACGGAATTATGATAATTGCATATCGCTGCACACGAGGAGGGCGCGGGTTCGCGGCGACCGATCGGTGGATTTAATGTGTTTGTGCGTGGGGCAACGACGGCAGAATAACATTTGTTGTCCGAGCCATTAAGTATTGATGGAAAAAATACAGCCAGAGAGAGAAAGACAGATATACAGGGAAAGTGAGTGAGAGGAGAAAAAAAGAAGAGTGGAATTTATGATTTTTCGGGGGCACCGAGTGAAAAACGAGAAGAAAACGATATCCAAACGGGGGACTATGGCGGTGCTGTCCGGTGGTAGTGCAAAGGGACCGCAATATTTCAAACCGACTCCCCCGCCACCCGCGCGCCGCTCCGATGCCCAATGGTCATTCGTTATTTTTTCCCGAATGTCCACGCAAACACCCCGTTTACGTACCCCCTTCCGATTGCTACCAAATTCACCCTCAGCCTTGGAATGAAAATAAGGGTAGTTGCAGCGACCCGGCCGTTTGGGGTCACGTTTATGAGAAACTGAGTCATCCGTTGGAAACAATTATCGGTACTGAAAAGGAAACCCGGTACCGCCATCGCAGCTTCCGATGAAATGTTGTTGGACAGTATCTGTACAGACATACAAGATAAAATAATCGTTGGCCAAAATAATTACATACATAATTAATCTAATTAATTATATTTTACATATAAACAGCATGACATAACTTTTGCGTCTAGGTAAAAAAATATAAGAGATTTATAGTTTATACTTAATATATTAGGTTTAATCAGAAATCAAAGACGATTTTGTTTTTATAGTTGTAAATTATAAGCTTTAATAAACCACGAGAAAAGATTTCAGCATCGTTTTAACGTAATATATGTGTATGACGCATGTAATTAAATAAAATATTAAAATAATACATTGTGCGTATAATTAATTTTTTTAATTTTATTAATCTACATTCCTAAATATACATATCTATTTCATATCATTTTAATTGTATCGATTTCAGTTAAACAGTTTCTACTTTATACTATAGGAATAGTGTCGGTAGCGATTTTATCGTTTATATAAAATCTCAACATTAATCTAAGGCCTCTTGAACTGACAAAATAATTTAAATATTTACATTTTATTTCGAAACATATAGTATATAAAATATTCAAATATGCTATAATAATTATAATTTATATAGTTTAGGTATATGTATAAAATAAAAAGAAAACAAATTTAAAAATAAATACTAATATATTATACGTGGATCCTAACAAATCAATTGTATAAAAAACAAATTTAAAAACTATATAAATTATAATTATAATAGCATATTTAAAATATATATATATGTCCAAATAAAATGGAAAGATTTAAAAGTATTTTGTCAATTCAACAGGCCCACAAATTAATGTTGAGATTTTATATAAACGATAAAATCTCTACTGACACTATATCTACTTATAAATTTGTTTTTTATACTATTAATTCGTTAGATTCTTGTACGTATAATGTATAAGTATTTATTTTAAATTATTTTTCATTTTATTATATATGTATACCTAACTAATCAAAATAATCTAATATTGTTGTAAAAAAAATGTATTATCCTTTTTTAATTAATTGATTTTAAATTACCATTAATACTTAATAATTATTTTTATCCAAAATATAAATTAAATGCAGTAACGCATTTCAAATGTTCATTGAACAAAAAAAAACAAATATTTAATATTATATTATAATTATTTATTTCAGATTAAGTTCTATCAAATATTTTTCAATAATATATTTTTGTCAAAAACTTAATAATTATAAATGTTAGGTTTAACTAATACATGTAATAATTTATCAACCGACACTCACTAACACCATAATATTATCATAATAATATAACTTTATAAAAATTGTTTAAGTTTTGACTAAAGTCAATAATGAGTATCAAATTCATATCATGTCGAAATTCAATCATTTACTTGTAACTTTTACCTTTTTTATTGATTTGGAAAGCATAGGTAAAATAATTTTCATTGAAATATAAACATATTATAGAAATATAATAACACAAATAATATATTGTCTAATATAATATTTATAACTTATTTATATATATAAATAGTTTTTTTTAAATAATTGTTATGATGGCTTACCAAAAGGTTACCTAAGGGGTTTGAAAATATATTTCGTTTAACATTTATTCATTGAAAAAGAGAATTACTGAATCGTTTATATACATTATACAATATACATATTTTCAATAAGAACCGCAAACCACAGGGAGTAACCGTTTATGGTATTGAGAATAAAAGGTAAAAAATAAATATTCAAGAAGTGTGGAAAAAATCGGCGAATTCGTCAAAAACATGAATATTCTGAAAAAAGGGTATTTTCAGCATATTTGTCCTTTATATTTATGTGCAGCTGTTCACGTAAAAATGCAAACCCTTTTTAAAACCGAGAAAAACAAGGACCGGATGGATACACCAGGGTGTTCGTTATATTTGGACCGGCCATTTTGTTACAAACCATAACCCTTCTGAAAAATAGTTATTTTCGATCGATCCTTTCATAAAAGACACACTGTCACGTACAATAGGGTTTTTTCCACCGCCTCCTCATCTCCTTCTATGTGCACATAACGCGCGTTACCGATCGATCGAATCCTGTATAAAGCCCCTGTCCTTCGCACAACACCATTGTTAAATTTATTTCTACCTCTTTCCCCCTCAGTACTTTATTTTTTTGCCTTACGTTTTTGCCAGAGAACGTATTATTTCCTTTTATTTATTCTATATATCGAATTTTATTACTTTAATGGTCATATAGAATACTTCACCTGAAGTACTTTAAAAGTTTAGTATCGAAAGTTTGAAATATATAACCTAATATAAACTTATTAATAAATTATAAAATATATAAGAATAAAATACAGACTATGTGCCCATCGTGGTGGCTGTATACAGTCATTATGTTTAATGCACTAGCTTGCTTAATTTACGTTGACTTAGCCCAATATAATATAATTCCTTGCTTCGAATTATAATTTATTAATTAGAAATGTCATAACTACAGTGGCGTGTCCAACACAAAATAATTGGGTAGGCTAGTTTTGTTCTGAAGTGTGTAAGTGTGTTTATAACTATTAGGGAAGATTTTTCCTATGATGGCTATGATAATAATATTCAATAATAAATATTTTTTATTTCGATAAAAAAAAAACCAAACAGTCAAATAAAAATTGGGTAGATCCAGACCTAGTGGCCTACCCTGTAAACACGCCACTGTATAACTAATAAGTTATTTTTCATTGTTTATTCTTATTTGGATAAAATAAATATTGAAGAAGTTTCTTGTAACTTTAAACGAAATAAGAAATCAAGTTTATATTATGTTTAACTCGCAAAGCCTCAAAATCAATTTTTAACGAATTTTTTTTTTATATATATATGTCATTGTTTTCATATTCAATACAACAACTCATTATTATCGTGTAAAATGATACTGTCCGACACTCAGTTTAAGCTAGCCAACTTTTTTTTAAGTACCTATTTTTCGACAGGACTTGTAAAATGCATTAAGGCAACATTTGTTAATAATATTATTATTATTTTTTTTTTTTATTAAAAATTGAGTTATCAGCTGAAAGGCTATTAGGTTATTATCCGGCGTAATATTATAATATTATTATTATGAGTACCAAATGGAGCAGTATTTGAAATGAACACGTTCATGCTCCTATATTTTGAACGTCACTCATTTATATCAAATAGAACGTGATTCGTGAACGTGGAAAAAATTCATATTTCTAAGTTGAAGTTGAATGTATTATTACGTATAATAAAAATAACAGTACATTATATAATAATATACGATGTGTGTACTTTAGTAGTTTTGTATTTTATTACTTCTACTAAATTATGTAGGTAGGTATAACTTTAATTTTGAAAAAAAATAATTTATAAATTATATTTATATTTATAAATGACAAAGTGACTGGCTACTAAATATTAGGTATAGTTACTTTTAGTTTTTTAATATCTTATAATACTATTCATGCTCTTAAATTTTGTAATAATATCAAAGATGCTTTTTATGATATTATATTTCAATGATCATGATACCAATGGTAATATATAGTGTAGTATCTTAGATGGTTTATCTATGTGTTGAGAAATAGTTAGAGTGATATAAGAAAAAAATGTACCCCCTCAGCTTCTCTTAAATAATTATTGGGACAAAACTTAATAATTTAAAGTAATAATGAATACTTGGTATATTTATATCAATTAAATATTTTACTCGATAATATCTACATACGTTATGAATGTTCATGATTTTGTGTCTTTCTAAACGAAAGAAAAGTTGTGATTCTTTTATTCAAAACAGATCCATATAGTATCAATTATATATAACTATAATTAATTAAACAATCAAATCAGAAAAATAATTATAGTACCTACTCTAATACCTTGAATAGATTATTTTTCTGAGTTAGATAAACATATTGGTTGCTGAAATTGCTGCTATAGTCACAGTAATTTCTTTTTTTTCAAAATTTATCCCGTTAGAGTTTGTTCAGATTTTCCCTCTTTTTTTGAAAAGAAAAAAAACAGTTGGTATTTTTATTTGTAAATTGCTATTATTATTACGCCAACGGGGGTCAATTTAGATGGTCAAAAGGGGGTTAAAGGGTGTCAAAGGGCAGCTGTATAAAACAGTGGTACGACATTGACCCCTAAAATGTACAGAGTCCAGCAGCCGTGTGACCCGTCCGGCAAAAGAAATAAAAATTCGGAAGTCCTATTGTCCAAAACCCATTAATCGACCGGACATGTCAGAGGTCAAACAATTGAGCCTTTTTATGTAAAACAGCGAAAAGTCCATAAATTTTTAAACTTGTCATCGAATTATTTGGGGTACATTTTTAAAACGTGAACGATTTCATTTTGTACAGATTTTTTCCCCGAAAAATGAATAGATTTCTGAACTTCCCATATTTGAAGAATCTTCTGCATTTTATTAGTAAATGCAAACAGAAGGGTCAGAATAATAGTATGTAATATATATTACGCAGTATGTATGTTAATAAAAGGTTCATATATTAATAATTCAATATTTTATTTAAAATATTATTTCCCATGTAAAATGAGTCGATGGAAGTTTTTAGTACGACTATAAAACGATACATTACTTATAATAGAAATATTATTTGTTTTAATATGTTATAAATTTATTTAGTAATAATATTTTAATTAATAAAACTTTAAAAATTTTCACAAAATATATTATTTTGATTATAATCTTCTTAATTTTGATTAAAAATTAGGTACCTATTTATTTCAGTAAATAATCTACTATAATCTTAATTTTACATTACATTACATACGTTGATTAACAACTATTAATAGTTTTTTTTAAAAATGTAAATGATTATAAAAACTTGTTTACAACAATCGTATTATATTTTTAAAACTAATCAAACAATAATATGAATTACAAATAGTGAAATAATTGTTTTTGAAAAACTATAGTTATTAAAAAAACTTAGTTTAGTTTTAGTATTTAATCTACGGTATGCTTAGGTACATTACTTAATTATTTTTCGATATTTTCTTGGAAACGACAGAGAAGTTTGAAAAACGACTGTAAAAATACAGTATTTGTTTAATTTACAATCTGAAGATACAATCATACTACAGTGTTATGAATTTATAATTCTTATTTTTTTTAAAGAGTATTCTTAAAAACAAATTATATGTAAAGAGACTACATTAATAATTTTAAAAAAAGAGGAATAGTAGGTAACAGCTCTGATTCTGATGTACAGTAGTTGTCAAGTGTACCTCGTCGTTGACAGAAGTAAGTCACTGAATGAGTGTTAATTTGAATAAATAGCTACAGAATTATTTACAAATGTTCGTAATTTTGATGATTTTTTTCAAAATTTGAACTTTAAATATTTATGAAAAAACCATGCCAATGTATCTTTAATATTTTTAAATAGCTATAATAACAGCTTATAAGGAACCTTGACACTTGTATAATATTTTTCAATACTTTTGGCTTATCAGAAAAATCAACATTTATAAAAAAAAAAAATTTTGATGTTTATAGCTCAAAAAGAATCAAAATATTTTGAAAATTTAGCCATAAATAAAAATAAAATGCAAATATAAACAATTGGTAAAAATAATATGTATTCAAGTATCTATTTAAGATTATTTGTATTTATTGAGTTACACCAAAAACTCAACGTTAATTTTGTTGAATATTAGTTTTGAAGTAAAAATTCTTAAATTTTTCCGTTTTTTCTTAATATTTTTTTTGTATTTTACCGGTCATTTTGAAAACTACTTAGAATTTACTAACTAAATTCAATTCGCTATGAGAAACCACTCTCAAAGTTGAAAATCAAGATAATTTTGATTTTTCTAAACTAACTATAATCATAAAAAAAATCAAAAAACATACATCATTATATAATCAAATACATTTGTCACTCAGAATCTAAGGCCTATCCAACTAGGCTTTCAATGGCGTAATGCATCAAAAAGTGTATCATCAATTTATAGAAAAATAAATTATTAAATTACATGTTATTAAATATAAATTGTATTTATTTCTGAAGTTTAGGTTATTATTATATATAAGCAAGTAAAATCTAGTATATGTAGCCATGTAGGAAGGAATAAAATTATAAAAAACATACATAATTACTAATTATAAATTATAACTATTTATATTTTAATCGTATTTATAATTTTAATCTATAATATGATTCATCTTACAATAAATGGTTCAAATATGTGTACGTTTTTACTTTTATCCTTGAACTTAGTTATTCACTTTTCACGTAGTTATTTTTATAATATTTGAGTGTTCGATACTTTAAATTATTAATATACCCAAATCAATTGATTATAAATAGTAATATTTTAAATAGTTATAATTACTATTTATAAATTATAATCAATTCTATGTCCTCGCCACATATAAAAACCAACTGTTTACGTCTATTACATATTATATACTGCAGACACATCAGTAAATACTAAATATTTTTCTCCGTCTCGTTACACACGTGCAATATATTTAAAACCACAGGTAGTCCTCAGGTATTCAATGGCTAGTATACATCTGCAGCAGTCGTAAACATAAAAATATAATATTTAAGTTATTTAGGGCAATGCTCACAACATTTTACTTTACAAAAAGTACCTATTGACAAGGATTATTTTATTATACCTTCATAAAAACCAAATATTATTTATAATTTGCATGGTTATTGTTACTATTACGACTGTATTAAATTAATCTAGTACGATTTTAATTACCGAGCTACTTAAATCTTTTATAAAATCTAAACATTTATACAAATAAAACTATTTTATATTTTGCAATTAAATATTAATTTAAAAATACTTTAAACCAATTATTTAACTTGAACATAGTTTTATAGTAATAGTATTGTAAGTATTAAATTAAAAAACTGACTAATAAGTATAAATTATAACTTTATAAAATATTAAATTTAATTACGACTTTTTATAATGTTATTATATTATATAATAGGATAAACGGAATGAAAGTCTTCAAGAAAAATAACCCGGGCCTAGAGAAATTATCTACGGAATAAAATATTACGTTTCCTAATATTTTAACGATAATTTAAAAACTTTCAAACATTATTGACGTGTATGATGTTGGTATACCTTAGATAATACAATACTTATAAAGTAATATTATAATATACATCTATCTTATCTTTAATGGACCCAGAACAGTTTGAATACTCACTATCTTAAAATAAATAAAAATCATCACGATGTTAAAATATTGAACAGTACAATAAAAATCTTCAACGATTTGTTGGTCTTGATCATTACTTATAAACATGTACGTTCAAATAAAAATGTAGTGACAACTTTAAAGTTAAACCATATGATGAGCGAAAAAGCATAAATATCCCATGCAATATCAAACCAAATTTTTGCTGAGGTGAATTATGTACCACTTGAAATATTCGTTGAATTACCAAAAAAATATGTTAAACGAATAATTCGAAACCATCGAGGTTACAACCAAAATCAGTGTGTAAAAAATACTTAGTCATTGAAGATACCTTTATTATATTATATTATACAGCATGTCAAATAGAAAATCAATAACATTAATTTGAAATATAATTTATACCATACTATATACTAGGTAATAATTCTTTCATTAACCACTCTTTATTTAAATAACTATATTTCTTTTATATAGTTTACAAATTAATTAAAACATAATTTTATTTTTTAATTTTGATCTGGCGAATAATTTCTAATTGGCATTTATAATATAAAACTAAAACAATTGAAAATTTTTTATGCATATAAATAGCTCAAAACAATCAAAATATTTTGAAAATTGTTTCATAAATATAAAAATGATAATTAAAAATTTATATAATATAAAATTTATGAATTTTATAAAAATATTATAGTTTATAATATTATACTTTCTTCTATAGTTCTATACATACTTTTTTGCATTTATTCGAAATAAAATTTGTTATCGTGTGATTTAAATTAGAAAGCTAACTATTGTTTTTTTAATATTTGCTTGTTTGAAATGACTAATCATAATATGTTTAATCTTTGATTAAATAAACGAACCGATGAATATTTGAATAATTGTAAAAAAAGCATTCGAATAAAATGTCAACTAAATACAATTTGTATTCTAATAACATCCTACTCTGCTACCAATATACTTGTTATTAAATAATAACAATAATTTAAGGAATGTAAGCGTTTAAAACAGTTTTATTCGATCATTTTCATATGGTTGTGAGTAATATTATATTTCGAGGATTTTGTGTTCCGGGAATTTTTATTCCGAAATTCATTACATAGACATACAAACATGTTATATATTATGTAAATGTAATATAATAATGTAACTATAATATACTATAGTATATGTATTATTGTGTATACAAGCATAATATAATAAAGGTGTATCAACTTGTCTTTAATGTGTATAGCTGAATAGTATGTTTTTTTTTCAAAATTATTGATTACTAATTATTATATTTATAAAGAGTAATAATTATTTCAATTTTTTATTAAGCTCAATAATGAATAAGCTATAGTAATAATTTGTTATTATTATAATATTCACACCGCTTGCCGGGTTGTGTCATCTTTGCCCTAAATTGTCCAGTTTACTTTGTTAATGAACTTTTTACATTTTTATATAAAAATAAATTTTATACATTATTGTAAAAAATTATTTTATAAAAATACGTTGTATAAAAAAATTAAAAATGTATACGAATTTAATTATTAAAAAATACATTGGTATCCATTAATGTATGTTAAATAATTACATCAATAATAATTATGATATAAAAATTTGTTACTTGTCTTTAATTTGTAGAATCGTATCAATTTGAGGAATTCAAAAAATGAATGATTTAATGAAATAACCAATAAAATGCAGACTATAGTATTTGATTATATTGAAGCCTGAAGGGTAACGCTTCACGTCATTTAAACGCATCTCGATGTGTAATAAAATAATATATTTTATATGTGCGGGTTCGTTTATAAGAATTCAGGCACAAAAAAGTCTGTTGTTAGCAATTATGACAGAAATTGTAGGAAATGGTACAAAGGGTCAGAACGATTGTGGACTGCGGTAGCGCGGTGCGACGGTTCGTGTTTTTTCTCTTTCTCCTTTTTTTCGCGATTCTCGGAAACGGTCAGCTGCACACGTTTTTGGGTTATTTATTTTTATGGATTTGAAAGAGGAGACGGGGTTGAAAAAGGAAGAAAAATACACACTCACAATATAATATTATGTGAGAAAGTATAATATGTAACTATCTCTCTCTCTCTTCCACACACATACTGAATAAGAAACGAGGGAAAAGGGACAAAAAAATATAAAATGTGTATCGACTTCTTTGAACATAAGAATCCGATGACCACGATTTGTAACCACATATGTTTATGTAAAAAATGTTCATCTGTGGCATTAAAAAGAATATACTTACTTATAAATATAATTTGTGATTTTAAGAATGTCGTTTTCGATTAGTTAACATGAGGTACATGATTTAAACACAAAAATATTGTAGTAGAAAAATTTAAACTATTGATATTATATTCCAGGGTTTATTCTAAGGATTTTTGTCAACAACGCATTAAATTTCCTCTACCCCTCTATCACAGCTCGCATTTATAACTCTACTTAAAATTACTTCTTTATATAAATAAACTAAAAATATACTAATATAACAATATAATTCATAAATGTTACAAAAATGAGTATATTTTGATATATTATAATGGTATAATATTATATTTATAACGCATAATATAAATTATATAAAGTGTATTATACTAGCTGCACATAATACTGAATCGTACAAGTACATGGTTATTATGTCTATGTACGGTGTTAGCAAATATAGATAATCGACTTCCAAAAAATAATCTTCAAAATAATATATATAACTATTAACTGGTATAGTAATTAAGTATGTAATATTTAAAATTTGAAAATCACTCAACTAAGTACTAACATTCACATAATTCTCACAAAATTATTGCATAGGTGGTTTTTGAAAAAAATAATTTTCGAACCATTTCACCAACCTCCTCATCCGTAATACATTAATGTCATTATAACATTATTAACAATATAAAAATGTAATTCTAACAGTGCAAACATTTTCTCAATATCGTAAACAAACTCAACAGCGCCTTACATAATACATTATACCCTGATATATTCAATATTAAGGATTAACAAATATTTTTTGTTGTAATGAAAAATTAAGCTAATTATGATATTTAAATAACCAAACAAAATAGCTCACAATTTAAATACTTTGTAATGACAAAAAATAAATTACCCTCTATAGGTATACTATAAATTAAAATTAGGAATACAAGATTTTATAGTATTAATATCATAGTATTTGTTTTAAAAAATGAAAATGTCAAAACTGAAAACTTTTACAAAACCAGATGGACTAAGAGTATTAACTGAAGTTCAAGAGTTCACATTTCTACAAGAATTATACAATTTATTAAATTTATAATTTATTGTATTAATTAAATAACGTTATTTACCTGATATTATATTAGTAATATGTAATATTTGTTGTTACCTGCGTGACGACAAAATACGATACAAATAATGCAGAAACAAGAATTTGAAAACCACAAATATTTAAAAATAGTTTAAAAAATAACGTGAGTGATTATTGATAAATGATAATCGTGAAAATAAGAAGCTCTTTAATTAAAACTTATTTTAATGAAACAATATAAATATGATGAATAAAGAAAAACCCAATAGTATAAAATAGCACAAAAATATAAAAAAAATCTTAAAATACAATTTTAAATTTTGCTTATTTCTGTCATAAATTTTACTTTGTGTACAATATTTTATAAAATGTTGTAAAGATATGTAAAACCTAGAAAATTTATTCAGTTAAAAATACACGATTATGATAAATTGATGAATATTCTTTACCTATTTACGATAGATTTTGTGATATGTAGGTACACAATTTAGTGAGGAATATTAATCAGTTAACTATAATATTATGAAACATTCAAAACATCTTGCCTGACACTCAATGACCGTGAACGTCTTTGTTGAATTACGAGGGTTTAATTGTGTGTTGCGTTACAACGGTCATAATTCAAAATAGGGCGAAAAAGTTAAAACTAATTTTATACCCACTAATTATGTATTTAACCATTGATGTGTTAAATTCAAATATTAGCTAATTGAAACAGACGAGTAAAAAAATCATTTATCTACTTGAGTTTCGTGTACTAAAATATGTTTGCAGTATGGTTCAGATGTCATAATATATTATACTAACAAAATGTTTACAAAATACTTAGATTTTTTTTTATTTAATTTTTTTCTACCTTTAAGGCCACGCATAAAAGTATAGAACGACCGAAAATAAAAATACCACACAATGTTACATAGTTGTATAGGCATTTTCAATATATAACGGTAACCGTGCTTTTTTGATGTTTTCACACGTATGGCACGTTTACACGTTTATAATACCTACATATAAGGAAGCAAAAAATTTTCCATTTTATTCTTAATCATATAATAGGTATTACTGCTTAGTGTTTGAATAAAAAAAAATGTTATGACCTGCTTTTTTCCACGCTACAACAATGTAATTTCTTTACTGTTATGGTGCGTCTTTTGTTCATAAAATGACCCGGAGAAAAATGACGCAACCATAATTTCTTAAGGAGAGAGCAAAAAAAGAACAAAAAAAATGGTTAGACCTAAAAACTATCCTTGGGTTTAGTTCTTGCGCAATTGCCTTTGGCGGATGTCAAGTGTAGCTAACGGTTCAGAATTTTACAAAGCAGCAAAAAAAAAGATTTTTTTCATCCAACAACCGCTATCTTTTTGTTTTCTTTTAACAGAAAATGTCAATACTCAAATACTATAACAGTTTACCTCAATATATCATTATATTATGTCCTTTATAAATCTTACATTTTATATGATCAGCCAACCTCGTATTCTTTCATTTCACTTAAAAATGTAATTTAATTGTTATTACTTTATTGACTACTATATTTAAAAACAATAATTATTGGAAAACTGAAAATTTAATTTTTCGTTTACTTCAGTTTATTAATTATTTAGATTATAGGTAGTTGGTCGAACGTTTCGAACCACCTACTGATTTTTGTTTATTTTTATTTTTATTTTTATTTAATATTTATAGTTAATTTAATTATATTAAACTACTTAACGTATTATTAAAGCGAAATAAAATAATGGAAAATACCCGAGTTCTATTTTAATGAAATTTATTATTGGCCAGTTAGTACCTACTTAGTAGTTACTACTTAGTTATCGACTTCATTAGACTCGCGAGTCTAAACTAACCAATTTTATTATACGTTATAGGTATACTACGTATTTTCGGCAGTTGCTTTTTTAATTATAGAATAGGATCATACACTTATAATATGTTGTCTGTCTTATTAACTCTGATATTTAAATTTTCAAAGAAGTAGTTTAAAATTTACAATTTTAAATGTTTATTACTTTTAAAAAAATTCAAATATTAAAAAATCGTACGTATAGGGTATAGGGATCGGGATACAATATTTTTTACCAGAGTTTGGTACATTACGGAATAGTTCACTTAAAATCGCCTTGAAGATGATCTTTATTCTGTATAATATCTTTATGCACATTACACGTCATGTCGAAGCCTAAAGGTACCACGTGGCTCGTCACATCTTCACATGCGTTCACAAATCTATACGAACTATGGGGAGCAAGCATTAAGTTTTTATACGTTAGTAAGTAAAACAGCCGACACATGCGGGTACAACGCACTTAATTAATTACGAATTTAAATGGCAGAGAGGCCAATGACGTAGAAAATATGCAGGCATAACACTACCGTAGCCATGTTTCTCCAAAAATGAATTACTGTATTTCTACAATGTTCATTTTTCTAAAAAAAAAAAAACAATTTTCCTCTATTATCAAAATAATACATTATCATCAACATATTTATGTTAATATCGGTACTTATCTACCTAATAGATATATTCTGGCTAAGAAAATTGTTTTATATATTTTTTATACTTATAATGACCTGTTGGTAAACACCAAATATAAAATTAATCAAAATTAAAAATTAGTATCAATAGTAAAATATATAAATTTTTCATGATTGATAAAAATAAAAATATAATATTTAATATTTTAATTACCTATTTAAATATTACCTAGAAATGCTATGTATACTTATAAGTTATATAGGTATCTATAAAAGAAAAAATATGAATCATATTTCATACATAATATCATTGATTATAAATAGTAATATTTATAATCAATGATAATATACATACAATTTTAATATTTGAAAGTAAATGACCCCACCCTATATATGATATACCATTATGTCCATATAAACCTATAAATATTAGATAGGTAATTTACTATTCTTTATACATACATACATCATATAAATATCATAAATTATAAGGACTTAACGTATCGAATACTAATATAGTATAATATATACACTATAGGAGCTTTCTATAGTATATACTGACTTCTTTGAGTTTTGACTATACTTTATACAAAGTATAGATAAAATAATATAAATTTAAAACGTATTAGTAAAAATAAAATATTGTACATACTCGTATTTTAATACGTTTTAATAAATGATAAGTATTTTTAGTGATTCTAAGTTAATAAATATTAGAAAGAAAACGGTATAATCATATCTATTCGTAACGTACTCCAATGTTAATATTTTTTGTATTATTGAAAATTAAAAAAATATCATCTAAAAGTTTTAATAATATTTGTTTCATAGACGTATTGAATAAAATATGTAAATTATAATATAGACAATGTAATAGTTATTAATGTTATTATATACTTTTTTTGTTTTACATATTAAGATTAATATGAAATAACCACTGTTCTCTACTAATAAAAAAATTTTTTATTACTATCTAGTTAGTACGTTAAATATGCAAAATTGAAGTATGTTTTATGTATTAGAATATTAGGTATCAATAATGTTTTAAGAAGTAGATATTTGTATGAATAATGTACAAATACATTATGTGTTTTTTAGTTTTTTTTTCTTTTTTGTCACTCCCACTTTCTATAAAGGAGGGTACAAATATAGGGTAGTATATAGTAAGAGGGTAAGGAAGTGATAAATATCAGAAACGTCCGCGAGGGCGTTGCTAGGAGACCCGTGGACTGTCAATCCGTTGCCGGTGGCTTTAGCCTCTGGGCTATGTCGTTGTTCACCACCCCTTTCGTTTCGGCATTTTTATATTAAAAATAGAAAAACCGTTTCACACGTTTCTTTGAATAAAACTTATTACTATTACAACTACAGTACAATTTTAAAAACCCCATCTTTAGGATCTTTTGTTGGAGCGGGTAGATTTTTTTTACCTGTAGCCTACCAATGTAATCTCCTGCAGCGTATACAAAATAAAGGGGTTGTATTGTTGACGAATACAAAAAACCCTTAAGAAATATTTTATACGCTGTATTTGAGATTAAATGATTCAGAATGCAATCGAGTGCCTCAGATAAATCGATGATAAAATATTATTCATTTTTTTTGATCATTGGATTTACCTCAACCATTGTGAAAAAATATTTAAAATTTTCTTTTATAAAATAATACCACAGAAGAATTATTATTATTACAAAGCATTAGTTATAATAAATTACCTATAAACTATTTGTATTATATAGTTTTGGCTTTGACGTACTAGTAAATATAATTAAATTATATTTATTATATATAATTATTAATTACTTCAAACATATATTATTATTATAATATGTATGGTATTATAGTCGGAGTAATGCTAGTAATGTTTAAAATTGGGTTGATGCGTGGTTTAAAACAACATAATATTATATGATGTTCGATATCTATAATTTATTGGTTGCAACATTCAAGAAACCTACATTTTCTCACTTTAGCCGTAGATTTTTACATTTTTCATCTTATCATATTTTCAGAAAATGTATATATTGTATACGCTTTATCACTTTATTTAAACAGGATTATTTTTTAATTATTTTATTTTATAAAATTACCAGTCATATGTAAAGAATAGGCAATTGTAATTTTGAACAACACGGAACTCCTTATATCTTAGTATTTATACCTCGTCTATAAACTATTTTTCATAGTGTTATATTCATGAATAAAAAGATAAAGCAATCGATACATTTTTTTACTTCGTGAATAAGATGGATAGATTTAATGATTTTATTACTTTACATGTACAAAATTATCATTTATTATTTAAATGAATAAAAATATTTTTATCTTAAGAAAAATATTGTATAATGTAATGTTAAAATAGTTTCCAAATCTGAAAAGTTCTTTAAAGTTTTATTAAATATTTCAACGAAAATAGGTACTCGTGAACCGTGGCTAAACCAACAACTTATGTTCAAATAAGAAGAAGCTGTCTGCCAATGACATGCTTTTAGCCTTTAGGCTGTTATAGCGAATGTCACTTGGGGAGTTTCTTCATAAACAATATAGAATACCTTAACTAATATAGAAGGGTGGACAGTTTCACATATTTATCAATATATATATATATATATATATATATATACATAAACGTTATATACTCCTGAGTCCAGATATTTACAACAAATAAAATAATATCGGATTAGAGTACATTTAATATTTAAATGTATGTATATTATCATTTACCGACTTACTGTTATTAATACTTTTAAAATTATGAAAAAAATATTTTTTTCGCGTATAGAACATCTATATTAAAAACAGTAATACATATCTACAAATGCGTAATTTATTATATGATAATATAATATTAGTGTACAGTATGGTATTCGTAATCGATTAAGCAAAAAAAAAAAACAAATAAATAAAGCTACAATGGCAAACTGTTTTCTTTAAAATGGTTTCATAAATTATAGTATGTCGAAGAATAATCCTTGAATAAACATAAGTAAATTATTTGTTGTTTAAAAGTAATCTCCCTATAATATTTTGACAAAATATTTAAAGCAACCTATAATTGTATGCTTAAGTATTTAATTTGTAAATTTCAATTTTATTTTTCAAGAATATTAATGTTAAACTATAGGTAAATAAAATGAAAAATAAGCTCTTTACAGTATAGTTTAAAAATTACTGTTATGTTAACATATTATACAATTTACAGATATAATTAATAATTTAATTTTCTTTGGAAAATTTAAAATTATTTTAAATTTACAAATGTCTTATGACTCATATGTTATTCTATGTCTGGTTCACCACATTTATTTCGACCATCTTCCGTCTGTTAACTAACGAGTAAAAAAAAACTTCACATGGTTGTGCAAATTATTAATAATAATTATCCGTTTGTTTCTATTCACCGAGTTTAAAAATCATGTTGTACCGGTCTCTAACGACGTCTGTTCTCGAGGATGTCCCGCGACCCCTCCAAGACCTTTTCGCGCTTCCTGTTAGACCCTTTGGCCCTTAACTACCGGACATGTCAAAATGTTAAAAATCTTTCCATGTATGTATATATGTAGGAGGATTCTAATATACCTCTACAGTGGGCTCACGCACGTTTGACAAAATGCACATGCGGTACACGTTGATTTAATGTCGACGACGGGAGACCCGAAGGGAGTACACAAAAATAAAATTAAAAAAAATAGAGAAGAAGGAAAACTTAAATATAGGCTACCCTATTAAAAGAGGGACCCTAGCATTAACCTTCTATGCATGTACAAGTACAAACTCTGAATTTACTGTGCACAGACTGTGACAAAATATTACAGGTTTAAACTAATTAAAAAAATACTAAGGGTCGTCGATGATGATAAATGTATTGAACTCTTCTACAGCGAAAGTTATTTCACTATTATTGTCATATTTCAGTATTCTATAAAATTCAACTAGATAAATTACTATTTACTGTATTAGTAAATAGTAATAATAGTATAATAGTAATGACTGACGTCTAATAAGTGTACACTGTATTTAGAATATTTGAAATTGATTAGCAATAAATCTTAAGATACATGTTATATCTAATGGTATAATTTTTAATCAATAACAAATACGATAAAATATAAATATACTTGGAATCTGAAATGTAAATATATTAATATATATTATGTTGTAAATATTTAAGGATTGTTCAATTTTTAAAATAATTCTATATCATCTTGTATATAAACGACACTTTAAAAGTAACTCGTTCTAATAATAAATATTAGAAGGAGAAATAGTGTTCATGTCGTATATTATTCTTTCCTACCGTTCTTCTATTTTCTATTCCAAATGGCAGATTTATGGCGGAGTGAATTACAGCACAGTAAAGAAGGTGATCAATTATAATGTATAATAGCTTTTAACTAATGTTCAATTTAATATTTATCTGATTAAAATGTTTTAGTTTGTAAAAATATTTATTAAAAAAAAAATATTCTTTTATGTATTAAATATCTATCCAGTACTTATTGATAATAAATTATCTACCGTATATAAAGTTATAACTCATATAAACATCAGTGTAATTGTTAAGTATTTCTAGCTTATATTGACTTTTTAATCTTTATACTTTAGGGAGGTAGGTATATATTATAAAATGATTGATATGAGTTATTAGTTAGGTATTACTTTTAATAATAATTTAAAAGCATGAAAAATTAATAATTATAGCTTTTTTGGCTGATATAGGTACAAAAGTACAAAACAAGTTAGTATAGTTACATCTTACATTATATATATTTCATAAACATAAATATAATAATTATTTATATAACTTTTTGCCTATTATTATTGAGCTAGATATAAGTTATAAGTTTATAATTTATAAATAAAAATCATTATGTTATTCAGTTTTAACATTTTAATTGCGTTGTGTTAATTGCGATAGATTATTTACTATTTTTATTTTCATTACAATAATTGTTTGACCTTGTATATTTAAATACGATACAAATATATTTTCAAAGAGACAAGAGTAAATTCAAATACATATTATGGTATTTTAATATTTTATCAACCCGTTGGTAAATGTGAATATAAATAGAGTTGTGTACTTGTATATAATTTCGTATCTATCTATTTTCTTCTGATGAATAATGTACATTTATAATTTTTATTATTTTAGATTGTTTTTAAAAGATAAAAGTACAAGGTATATCTAATTTTCAATTATAAAATCAGATACTTAAATGTTTCATGTAGGTGCAATTATGTTATATTCTATTAATTAATTCTAAAACCTGTGTTACGTTTTTTAAGAAGTTAATTGTTAACAAATATCAAGAATTCAAAAATTAATTTAGTTATATACATATCTGTTATAAAAAATATCATTTTTAAAAATTGCAATTAACATATTTATTAAATTATTAAACGAGACAAACGAACAATTATTGACCACGCATAACATAATATTAATATTAGGTACACATATAATGTACTCGTGTAGGTATTATAAGATGATTAAATTCGTGTTAATTTATTAAAAAATAAAAAAAAAAAGATAGTTACGAGTGATTAGATTGTTTCCGTTTTATAATCGAATTGTAATTTATTAATTATAGATAAAGTTATAATTATCATTATATACCTATTAAACAATAATAATATATATTTGAATTTAATTATTCGAAATGCCTATCTATTGTACTTAGTAGAATCACTTTTGACATTCACGAGATGTTACATAAAATCGAGGACGACTGATCAAAGTGAAATCTGCAGGCGTGTGTATATCTGCGACTTGTACAGTTGTACGACAGCAATGTACCTAGCCCACATGCCAATACGGCCTACCCAATAGCCAATAGGACTGTGTATTATGTATAAATAAATAGATATGTATTATTTAGCGTTTGTACATATACAAGTGTATACGACCGCGCGTACTGCAGTAGCATACATGTATATAATATATTGTGAATCGGCCGCCGGCGCAGCAATATAGCGGACAACTAACCAACACGGAGGTTGTGTAAAGGCGGTTGGTGGGGCCGGTGGGGTTCGGTAGTGCGGATTGTAAGGCTTGCTTTAGAGCTACTTGCAAAATATTGACAAGCCGAGATGTGTGTGGTCCCGTAAAACCATTCATAACGTTATTTCCGTGTTTTTACCAGAAACATTGCAGGACTTTAATTCCTTTGGGGTCGGTGGAATGGAAGGGAGTTGTTTTTAAGGGAATTGATTTTTGGGGGGTGAGTGGCGGTAGACTTGACCGGACTAAGAAGCGGGAGGGAGATGCGCCGGAGAATTGATTGGATTTGGTCAGCTCCTTTTTTTTCCCCTTTTCTCTCTATTTTTTTTTTCTACTACTTTCCCCGCACACACACACACATACACGCGCGCGTCTGTTTCTTTTTCAGCTCGAGAAAACCCGGGGAATTCGGACAATACATAAAACATACACACGCACGCACGGCCGTTGCCGTCCACCGTTCCTGCAATCAGCTTTCTGGAGAATTAATGGTGTGTAGTACGTATACATATACCATATCGAAGTGGGTTTTTTTCCTTCCAACTCCCCGGGGGAGAGAACCACCGAGTACAGTTTGTATCAATGTGTGTGTGTGTGGGGGGGGGGGACGAATTCACACATTAGGAAAGTACTATATGGTATATAAAAAAAATATATTTTTACACATTTGGAATTTATAATAATTATTATACATATTATTGACGTATTGTAGGTACGCGTATAAATCAGTGGACACATTTAAGAAATAGTTATGAGTTGGTATATATATACAGTATTATTATAGTACAACTTGTATCTGTCCACTTGGAAAAATACGATATAATATGATATAGCCGATGTAGGTATCGATGTTAAACATTAATTACGAGTATACCACATTATACACACGGCACTATAATTGACAATCGAACCTACACGTTATTTTTCGTCCATCGGTAGAATATTTTTTATTAACGAGTAAAGACTAAAAACAACGATTGAATCCCACGCACGAGTTCGTGAAAAGCATTACATATTTTTTAAGTTTCTATCTAGCCGCTACGCCCTTTTATTTTTTGGCGCATCTACCATCTATACGGGTTATGCCTTATGCGACTACCTACACACACGTGGATATTGCATATTACATTTGTATAGTCACGTGCGAATTATACGCTGATATAACGTTTTACACTGGGTTTACGCAGTTTTCAAATCATTGATGAGCTACACTCTACTTGATTGTTCTCAATTCGAGCACTGAGTCCATAATATATACCTACCTAACCCGGTTAACCTAAAATCTCTAAACTTCCGTTGACGGTTACCTATATTAATGATGTATTAAAACATTTTAAAGCAACAAATATTCGTCGGATTTCATCTTGTATTTATGTGAGATACCTACATCGCGTTTTTAATCATTACAAGAGTAATCGAACACAAGTAAACAGTAATCACTAATTCATGATATTATTGACATGTTGCAAATAACGCAAAATTCCATATTCCAATGTTTTAGTATTTACCTGAGATTTTCATGGACCGTGCAAATCAGTGCTCTCGTCATCTCCAAACAGTTGCGTACGCGGAGGGGAAGTACAAATCCCACCCTTTGACGGTATTATTATTATTTATTTAGTGCTCATCCAATTTAAACTGTAGTAAATTATTTGGTAAACAAGGACGTGTATTCATAAACGTCTTGAATCTTTATAGTTTAGGAGTTTAGCGTTTAGAGCTATAGCGCTAACACATAGACGAATTATTGGCAGAGTTGAAGTTGTACATCTTCAAATACTCGATATCTAAACGTCTACAACTACTAGACTGGACCAAATCAAAAACAAATTTTTATTTTATTGACTATTATTTTTATGATTACCTACATTTTAAAGTTTTTTTACTTTCTATTTTATGCTTCATATCAGTAAGAACTACGAAAGCACCTGTTTTATTCTATAAATCTAGTCTTGTGATAACTGAGTAATTATTTATTTTCGAGCCCCGTTTAGTATGGTTGAATATTGAATAGTATTCTGTGCGCTGTTACAACATTTAAGTGTCCACTTTCCAGAAGCCTTGCTAATTATTAGTCCTGATTCCTAGAGATATGCCGTGTATTCGTGTATTGAGTAGGTATTATAGATTCACGCTACAGCCTAAAGCTACGTAATATTCAATTTTAAGCTATAAGTAGGTGGTTACAATAGTTAATATTATGTTAATTATAACACGTACCTATGACTTATAAGTTAACAATTGTCATGTTTAACTCTACAATAGAACACGGAGACTGAGTAAATAATTATTAGTGTTAGTGTTATCGATGTCAAACATTTAAATAATGGCAAAATTAAAATAGCCATGAATGATGGATAAACCTATTACTTACCAATTATCAATACCAAATGTATGTAGAATTGTAGAATGTATATTGTGTGTACGATTTTGAAAATAATTTAAAATTAAAATGTCGCGATGAATTATTATCATAAGACAATTATTGATGCATTGACCATTATTGCAGACGCTAGCTACAGACGCAGCAATGTAGCATAGAAACAAGAAACATATTTTATTTGGAAAGTTAATTTTAAATTAAATCGCCAGATACCTAAGTAAATATTTTTAGCACACAATTATTTATATAATTATAATTAAATCATGTATGAATTGTATTTATTTATCATTTTTAACGAGTTGTTGGCTGATGGTGGTTGACTACAGACCCGTTAAAGGACAATTTCACTGAGACTGAGTTAATGAGTACCTACGAATCTACGATCAAAATATACTTACTCATAGCCATCGGATAAAATAAGAGCAATAAAAAGTTTGCTGTATTTGGGGGCTTGAAAATATCCCAGATGTATGTTGACTTGGCATTTCAACATTAAGTTAAGTCGGTCCAACGAAAAACCACTAATTCGGGCTTTTGGAATATTTCGTTCAATTTGTAATGGTTATTTATTACTATTACTGGTGTAGGTAAATCCTGTTTATAATTTTGGTTCTCCGGCTAAGATAAAATTGCAGGTGTAGCAAGTGTGTAGTCAATTAACCAAAAGTCGAGTGAATATTATTTATTATCTATTATTGGATATTAGTATTACTAAACAATACGTAAGTAAGTATTGAGGTATATAACTAATAAGTAATAATTATATAAATATTGCCACATTGGTATGTAATTATAACCTAGAATATAATCTGTACCTAAGTGTAAAGTAAGTACTTACCTACTAGTAAAGTAATTTGATCATCAATCATCATGATTCATATTACTGAAGCATCAAAATAATAATAATTTTTCGCCGTCACTGTTTTAGATGATTAATTTCCGTAAATGAACTTAATGTCTTATAGAATATTAAAATAATTTTCAGTTCCACCTACACTGATCTACCTACTTGACATTCTTAAATAGACACTCTTCAAAAACATGTAAATAAATATAATGTGATCTGAAAGATAGTATTTTTAGAATTGATATTCTCTTGTCCCAAATAATATCAGTCATCAAATCTTTAATACAGGTATTGGTGAAATTAGAACATTTAACCATTTGCTATTAAGTAGTTTATTATCAAGTAAAGATACAGAGTATAGATGTTTGATTAAAGGATTGATGTAGGTGTTTGAATTTTAATGAAATTCGTCATATAATGAATTTTAGCTAATTAGGTAATTTAGGTCTTTATGAATTTGTAAAGTTAAAAGTATAACTCAAACACATTAATTAGTAAATACTGATTACTTTTCAACAACCTAGTGATATTAAATTGTATGTAGGTTGTTGGTAATTAAAATACAATTTTAAAATGTCATAATATTTTAATTTAGTTTTTTAATTAAGTAGAAATACTTATGTAAAAATAATTGATAATGGAAAATTAATTTTTAAAGTAAGAGATCTATAATATTAATATTAAGATAAAACATAAAATTATAGTATTTTTTAACTAGTAAAATAAATAAAAATTAAAAATTAAATAATATTAATTAATTAATATATTATAAACAGAAAATTTTAAGGGTCGTCTTCACTGATTAAACTGTCAGAATCTACAGATGACCCCTCCATACTTCTGGGTAATGCAATTCTAGCATAATCATCAGTGTCAATTGATTTACAAAAATGAATAGCATACTTAAGTTTTTCATTCATTATATCCTGTAATTTAATAAAAATATATTATTGTATAAATAATTTTTCATATTATTAACTAATAAATATATTTACTTTATTACTGTAACGAGGGATTTTCAAAAGAAAAAAGCATGTATAGCTTTCAGGCAAAAAATTATCTGCCGGTGAATAACGATCAATAACCTATAACAAAAAATAAAATACAAAAAAAAAAAAAAAAGTAGTCATATAATAATAAATATAATCTATCTACTAACATGTAAAACAAAATCTCGGCCACGAAAATCTTCAATAGATCTTGGTAATCTTGTACGTCCCCAAACAAATCGTAAAAACAATGACCGCTCTTGATTAGTAAATTCACTCAAAATTTCCCAAAACCATTGAACAAGCTTATCATGAGCTTCAACACCTATTTTAAAAACAATTATTTAAACTCAAATTGAATTACGTTTATAGCTGCTATACCTTTATATGTAACAATACTGAGTAGCATGTTTATAGGTATTTCTGGTGATCCACAAACCATGGCTTCTAATTCACTGCTTGTGAACATAGATAATAATGGTACAGGTATAACTCTAGCCATACCTTCTTGAACCATTTTTACTTGTTCATTAAATTCATGTAGCCTATATAAAAATGTGTATAGTTAAAAATTATATTTTTTTAAGTTTTAAATAATTATTACCTAAAATTTAAACAAGCTTGTATGTATTCATGTTTATTATGCAATGTAACATGTTTATGTTGACTGCTTAAAACAACTGTACGCCCTGTGGAGGATGTGGTACAAAATGATATATCAAGGTTTGTAAATTCATCTTCTCCTTCTAAATCTCGGACATATAGCAGTCCTATAGGGCGTTAAATTTATAATTATTACATTCAAAATTAATATAGCATATTATGGCATAAAAATATTTAATTACCAGGAACATAATCTTTATCGATTTCAATCAAATCGGTAGGCATAAGCTTCATGCCACACAATAATTTCCACATTGGTTCAGCAAGGTTTAAACTCAATGGACTACAGGTTCGTATTGCTATTCCAATTAATACACCTAAATAATTACAATTAGAAATAATAATTAATATTTAAAATTCAAAATAATACAAGACACTAATTTTACTTTATCTATAATAATTTTATTATTTATTACAATATAAACAATGCATTAATGCATAAACAAATAAATTTAAATATACATTATTAAGAACAACTACAATTATTTTATGAACTATTATTTCGTTTTATATACTAAGAAGATATTAAAAATATAATTATTGTTTTAAATATTGGTTATTAATGGTAACATAATATAAACATTAATTTCTAATATTTAATTCTTACCAAGAAATTCAAACATTTTCATATGAACTTTGGTTATAGCAGATGGGTTTAATATAAAACAATCTCGACTTGTCCCAGTATCTTCTCGGCCATTTGGTGTTTGTATTAAAATTGGTAAGGATCCATTTTGTAGCTCTTCACACATTTCAGCAATGCTTTCACTATATCCACCACCATAATCATCTACACTTTCACCTATAAATATATAAGAGTTAAAATTATTTTTCATACTGATGTCTGTTAGTAATCTAAAAATAACTATTAAATTAATATTCATAAATATACTAAACTAACCAACAAATTGAACTTTCCACACACGATGATATAAAAATAAAGAATCTTCATCTAGAAAGTCCATATTGTTCACCATTTGTCCAAATACTGTGTGTGTATAATCATTACATGTTGATTTTCGTGTTTTACGTGTTCTAATTCTATTTAATTCAAACATTGGTCCATGTCGCTGTTCTCTGACCATGGATAATTGAAGTACCTGGACATAAATTAAAAATATTAATTAATATCATCTCTATACTTTCTATAAAAGTTACAGTAATATTTTTCATACTTTTTTAAATATGCTTTCTTTCACTGGATATACCATGTATGGTCGTATTGCATCTAAACTGATTTCTCCTCGTATTGGCAAAAATAATAACACAGTTTGATTGATTATGGTTGAAAAATGATGCAAAAATAGTAATCGATTTCTTAATTCATGCACACTGAATTCTTGTAATATATCATATTCTAGTGGTATTGTAGTTGGAGTTGAGTTATCTGTATGACAAGCTTCTTCACTAGCCCATGCAAATGAATGAGCAGATCCACAACTTACTTGTTGAATGCGTTTTCCCTAAAATATTTAAAATATAAAATAATGTTAATTAAAATTAATCAAATTTTAGTTCACCTTAAGAGCTGCAATAGGACGAGGTCTAGTAATTGGATGTGCTGTACCATCACCCAGTTGACCCTCATCGTTATCTCCCCAGGCATATACCTCTCCATCATCCGTCAATGCTAATACATGAAGTGATCCTAAAAATAAGGTAAATTATATTTATGAGCCTTTGATAAAATACAATTTATTTATACCCGTGGAAAATTGAACAATTTTTTTGCCTTGTAGCCCACTAACTGGTTTTGGCTTACGTACATGATCACTAAATCCATGACCAAGTCTAAAATAATCTCCTTTACCCCTAAAAACAAAAATATTACATTTATAAATAATAATAAAAATTTTAATTATTTACCAAGTGTATAGTGTTCCGTTTGCTGACAATGCAACTGAGAACTGTGATCCACAGTCAATTTGAATTATTCCTTTGCCCGAAAGTGATTCGATTTTACAAGGTAACTAATACGTACAAATATTAATGACAAATTATTATTATTATTTATTAGTTTTTATCAGTATTTTTAGTTTTAATTAATAATTATACATACTTTACATGATTCTGAAATATTGTGTCCCAGTTTTCCATAATCTCCATCACCCCATGACCAAACATTATCATCTGAAGTGATACACATTGTTTGGGCATCTCCACTACCACAAGCAACTTTCACAACATGATAGTTAATTAAACTTTGAACCTGAAAAGATAATATTGGGCACCAATTCTTTTGTTTTTTATGGATATTTATATTTCTATATTATAATACATTTTATTATTATTATTAAACTGAACTAAAAATGTGTACTAATTATTATTAATCAACGTAAATAGTTACCAATTTTGGATATAAATAATCTTCATAATCACCATGGCCTAAACGTCCATATCGACCTTTTCCCCAAGTATACAAATGACCATAGCGAGAAATTGCAGCAGAATGGAAACCACCACAAGCAATGTCAATAATACATTTACCACTTAAACTTTGTACTAGTTGAGGTTTTGAATGTGACCTGTAAAATCGTAAATATGTATGTTATTGAAATAAAAGTGAAATTGTTATGTAAACATTAATTTACTTACACTCTATTTCCAAGCCCCAATTTGCCATCATCTCCATCTCCCCATGCATATACTTCCCCACTACTTGATAAAGCTAAACAATGGCGACCTCCTGAATTGACAGCCACCTTAACAAAAATAATTATAAATTGTAAATAACTATATAAATCTTTTATAAATATAAAAAAAAAAAACAATACCCTAATTATGTTATTAAGGCCTTGGATAAGTTGAGGAGTAACTACAAAAGGATTTCTTGGATTATATGGACCGATACCAAGACGTCCACTTTCAGTATATCCTGTATGTACAAACAAATTTATAAGTTATTATGCTAATATGTATATTATTTAATTAAGGTAATTATATTGCTTATTTATATACCGGAAGCGTAAACTTTTCCGTATGAAGTAACTGCAAACATAGTTTGTTCTCCTCCAATAACCTGAATGGGTTTCAAAAGAGACAAAGAATCACATGCCAACGGTTTTTTAACTTGACTAGAATCCATACATGCTAGTTGACCTCTATGATTATGACCCCAAACATATACTACTTGACCATTTCCTCCCCAAGCCATATTCCAATCGTCAGGTTTACTTAAAAACAAAAAAAAATTAATAGAAATATTATTTTTGTATTTTATAGGATAAATTATAATTATTAATTAATATAAACTACCTATTTAACCACTGTAACAATTGTTCATCATGTTCTTTTGTGAATTTTAAGTTGTTGGTAAATATATGTTCAGCATCTCTATCATAACTTTTATCAATGCATTTTATTTTTTTGTGCACTTGATTAATAAACTCTTCAGGCATTTTATCTCGATTAATTAAAGCCTCAGCTACATCAATACCAAAACAGTAATCCACAAACCAGGAAGCATCAAAATGCCAGAAACGTAAACTACGGTTTAACCATTTCAACATATACACTAAAGACTATCGAAAAATAAAATATATTGTATCAATATTTATTAAATTTTATTTTAGACTGGGTAGTAAAATAAATACTTTAAAATATTCAGAATAACAAAGTTGTTTTCCACATAATACAGCTGTTTCTTCGTATTCAAACTGCTTAAACATCAAATGTTCAGTACGGACAAGTATATCAGCTACACAACCTTCTCCATATGGTAAAACAAATAATTCATATGCCACATCTGGGTCACGTTTGAATATCACACTCAAATTTTTAATACACCAAATTCTTTCTTCAAGAGCTATTTCATAATGTTTTAAATATTAATAAAGATAATTAATAAAATAAGTATTTTTCATACTCAGTGTAGTTAAATGTAGTGACAACATTAATGTAGCAGTAAGTCGTTTAGTAAGTGATGGATCGCTTAGTCGTTTTAAACATTCTTGTAGTAGACTGCGAACAACTGGTAAACATGGTCTTGATAGTACTTCACGGTCAGTACCACTTTGTCTTGTTAAAGGCATAATTGGATATACAACAAAACGCCAGCCCCAACCATTTAAAGATTTGTCACTCATAAATTTCCAATGAAGTTCATCACCTAATAATTATATAAACATATAATATATTTACTATTAAGTATTAAATATTGAATAAAAAGTATTAACTTTGAATGAATAATGGAGTAGTCCATTCTGTATCTCTTCCTGATCGGACACTAATGACATTTTCAGCACCATCCATTAATGTTAATGTATCTTTAAGTTTTTCAGTTGAACAATTTTGGTTAAATTCAATGTATAAAGCAATTGCACCTAATGATAAAATATTTTTAAATTTAAGATAATTTATAAAGTATATAATGTTTTTCTTCTGGAATATTTTTAAAATAATTCTTTAAATGAAATTAATGAATTTCTTGAAATACCAGGTATAGATACATATCCAGATAGATAGGATTCATCTTGATAAGGATGAGAACTTTCCTGAACTGCTTGTTTTGAAGGTGGTGACACAAAAAATGAACAGTGTGTGTAAATAGTTTCCATCTCTGACACACAATATTCCAATAATAGTTTTATATGTTTATTAGAGTATATAAATGCTATAAAATGAGTATGTTGTAAATTATTATTCAGTTTGTTATACATTATTGAAAAGATTATTGTTCTTACAAATAAATGTGTTTGTTAAAATAGACTCTGCAGTTGGGCCAAGCCTATAAACAGATGCTAATTTTGCCAAGTCCAATAATAGTCTGACATTTTTTTCGTCCAATGTACTTATAAAACTATCAATTGTTTTATTGACAAGCAATGATGTGTCATTTAATCCAATCACCTATAAAACATGTTTCAATTTTAGCATACCTTTTTTAACAATAATTAAAACAATCATTTACTTGATTTTTTGATTTTATAGTAGCAGCAACAATGGACATAGTGTTTGTTGCCTTTGATGACAATGTACTTGCTGATGTGGTAAGAGATGATGGAATGTGTAATGAATTTTCTATACTGTCTGGAGTTATCTCATTACTCTACAATTTTAAACAGAAATAAAAATATTGACATTTAAAATACTAAATATATTTACGTACTAAATATAAGAAATTTACATCTAAAATTGGAGCAGGTGCTTCACCACCCCCTTGATCTGATTGAATTATCTCATGATTTATGTTAACATCTAAAAATATATAAAAATGAATTAAGAATTTTTGCAAAACTCATAACAAATATAATTATACCATCATTAGAAGGTGGTACAAGAGCAGCAAGTACAATTTCTCGAGCTAGAGTAATTCGTAAAGCATTCAAGACATGCTGAAGGGCATTTTGCTTTGCAGCAGCTGAGTCTAATGATAATATGGTTCTCGATAAAGAATCCTTTTCACAATTATTTTGATCTTCTTCAATTTTCATTTTGGTTTCAATATTTTCATCTAATATTAATAGTATTGAATATTAAATAACATATGCCAATACTAAAATAAATATTAAATATATACTTATAACTGTAGCTCCCATTGAATCTTTTATTCTAGTAAATTGCACATGTTCATGAGACATTAGCAATGGTAATACAGGGCATTTCCAGGCAATAGATTGAGAAGAACCACAACCGATACGATTTATTTTTATGTTATTGAAATTGGTAACCAATCTAGGTTCTTGGTTAGGATTTGTTGTACCATTACCTTGTTGACCATGATCATTATCACCCCAACAATAGACCTGAAATTACACTTAATAAGATTAAAAACTAGAAAATGTAGTAAATAATAAATATATATCATAAATTACATAAATATTAACATTAATTAAAATAAAACTATAAGTGAAAATATTTGAACTTAAATACAACTTACATCTCCTTGTGTAGATACAGCAATACAATGTAATGTGCCAACAGCAATATGATCAATTGAAACTAATTTTAGTTGATTAACTAGAGTTGGTCTTCTTACATGTTCACCTCTACCCAATCCTAATCTGTAGTACTCGCCTTTACCCCAAGTCCAGACCTTACAAATAAAAATAAAATTAAAAATATTTAAAAATATGAAAAAAAAATATATTGCTAAAAATTTTTACTTGGCCAGTCGCAGTTAGTGCAACAGAAAATTGAGCACCGCATTCTATTTGTACAACTCTGTGTCCATCTAATCTTTCTACTTGTTGTGGAGTACAACAACCATCACTACCACCTCTACCAAGTTTACCAAAATCTCCATCACCCCACGAATAAACATTACCTTCACCGTCTAAGGCAAGAGTTTGAGCATCTCGACTCCCACATGCTACTTGAATAATATTTTTTCCAATAAACTCTTTGACCTGTGATGAATAAAGAAATACATCACATCATATTTAATGTTAATAAATTATTAATATAATAATAGGGCTATAGCTAGATACTATCACTAAAGCTATTACTAGTGGTGCAATATCACAAGACAAAATTTAAGATAGGATTTAAGTATCTATAAAAATAAGTATATTATTTATTATTATTTAAATACATAAAATATTTTTTATAGATACAAAGTTTTAAATCAAAAATTATCTATCGATAGATTATTATCCAAATATTCAACTATAGCAATATCAAATACAATATAATAAAATACTTTTTTCCAAACCAGAAACCATACTTTTAGGAAGTTTAAGTACTATTAACTATCTATGATCTACTATGGGCCAAAATTATGTATAACAATGTTGATCTTATCCACCTAGAAGGATTTTATTTACTAACTATTTGACAGTATAAGGGAGGAAGGGAGTAAATAGATAAAATAAATTAGGGGGCAAATTGTCAGTGTGCTAAATGTTCTTGCTATGGCCCTGCATAATTAATAAAAATTTAATAATTTACAAGTTTTGGAGTGTATTGAGAGACTTCATCACCGTGTCCTAATCGACCGTACTGTCCTTGACCCCAAGTATATAGTTCTCCTTCAGAGGTAATTGCAGCACTATGAGCACTACCACAAGCTATATAAAATATTCTTTTGGCCAACAACGAGTCAATTAATTTTGGTGTGTCCAAAGTAAGAGTATCACCATGACCAAGTTTACCGTCTTCGCCATCACCCCATGATAAAATCTGTATAATATAAAAAAAAATATGTATCACTAAGGCTTAAATATTAAAAATGAATAAATACAGAAAATGTTTAGACAAACATGAACATATGAATTAAATATGGTTTAAAATCAAGCGTTTGAGAAGTTATATATGCAATACACCAGCAAAACATATCAAATTTTTTAAAAAAGAATTATAGTTCAATCTTTAATCATTTCTATAGAAATTTATAAATAAAAAATAAAAATTACTTTTCCATCAAATGATAATGCTATTGCATGTTTTCCACCAGAATGCACAGCTACATTTTTAATAACAAATTGACTTAGACCAGGTATTTGCCGTGGTGAACAAACTTTACCACAAAATGGTATACCTAAACGACCACCACTACTGTCTCCACACACAAACACCTAAATTAACAATTTTGATTAGTAAATAGATATTGAAAAAAATAATTACTTTAATCCAGCTATAGAAAGTTTACCTTTCCCTCGTTTGAAACAATAAACAATGATTTTGATCCTCCAACAATTTCAATTGGCTTAAGTGCAGTTAGAGCTTCATTAAAAGTTGGTATTTTTACCTTAGATCCATTCAATCCTCCTAATTGTCCCTTATCATTTAAACCCCAAACATAAACAGCGTATTCAGAATCTACTCTGATTTTTGATTCTACTTCTGGCTGAGGTGGAAATTCCTAAACATACATACAATAATAAAATACTAGAAACAACTAATTAATGAATAAAGATAAAAATATTTATAAACTATTGTTATATTTATTTTTAACAAGATTATAGGTTACTTGTACAGCATCAAATTGAGGCGTTAATGAGTTTGATACAAATTCTTGATTAATAATCATCACATCAACTTTCAATCCAGTTATAATACAAGTTTTCTCATTAGTACGCATTGTTATTTCTACACATTTATGGCACTGAAATTAAATTAATTACAATTGTTTTATCTGAAGTATTATTATTTTCTTTTTATAAAAAACTACCAATCTACCTACCAATTCTTGTAATATATTATATTAACAATATTATTAAGTCTTAGGTCTCTTTAAATATTGACAATATATTGAGTTAAAATAGTTTGTTAAGACATGTAATTTATAAACTATTAATAGTTAAAATAACAGTCAGGGGTATTATAATTAAAATATCACCAAAATTTAGATCTAGAGTGGCCACATATGTATATTATTTATAAAAAAAATAATCATTTTGAACTTATGTAACAAATTGTGGTCTTTCTTCTATTATAAGTTTCTTTAAACTAAAATAATTTTTTTTTTTAATGTTCACTTGTTATAGCTATATTATTAATAATTTCATTTTCATCATTATTAAGTTCAGCTAGTACATCTTTTTCGCATGCAAAAATAATCAAAAAAATATCTTAAACAAACATATCCAAAATTTGTATTTAATTTTATTAACAACCATTGCTACGTGACTATAAGGCCATAATAGGCACTGTCCCATCAGCAAATTCTATGGTGTCCTAATGGGTCAATCCTCTCCTGAACCCGGTACAGTTTTAAAATTGATAGCATGTATTTATAAAATATTATTTAATTCTGAATAAACTGAAAGTATTACTATATTGATCCTACAATAATGATACCTATGAAACAAAAATTTCCTAATTGCAAATTTTGTTATATTTAAATGCATATATGAATGAATTGTTGGTTACTAATTTCTGAACTCTAGACTAATAACTTATAACTATCCCTAATGAGTAGTTTATTAGTAGTTTAACACTTATCCAGGAAATAATAGTTTAGTTTCAACTTATTTGAGATTCAGATCTATAATTTTCTATCTTTCTAATAAGTTAAAACAAAATAATATAATTATCATAATATTTCAAATTACTTTATTCACTGAATGCAAAAGTTGTAAAGTTCGATCCAAAGAGTTTATTACAACGCGATTAACTTCTTCCATCATATTAAAACTTACACCAGCATTCACAATTACAAATAACGGTTTACAATTCTCATTCTCTTCATCTAATTTCATTAGCAATGAACGAATTGAAATATTTGGCCGAAGCTCCAATTTTATCCAATGCTAAAAAATAAAAAACCAATAGTAACTGCATTAAAAATATATACATTAGGACTTAGGCATTAGGGTCATTTCTAATTAAATTTCTTAAAGTTAGTTTTTTCAATTTTATTCTTATAATACACATATTATAACAACAACATAAAATGAAAATGAAATTGCCTATTCATTACTTGTTATATTAATTATTTAATTGTATAGATTTTAAAAATCATAATTATTCACACTCATGTTATAGAATCTTGGAAGTCATATTAATTTATCAATTGAATATTGTTTTTATGAGGATTAATCAACGAGTCTGGGACACAGTAGAACAAGTAGTATTTCTCAAGGTTCAAAAGAAATTGTATTTAGATTAATTTTGATGCTTTTAGTTTTTAATAAGTAGTGATAACAGCAATGGCGCTCTAAAAAAAAAAATTAGAAGAAGTAGCCACTAAATATATGCTGCGTTTGATGCACTAAAGGACTTAACAATGTTAGTTTTTATCAGAAATATATAAATTTTTATTATTCAGTACCTATTCACTTACAGAGAGTAATACTCAACAATTTTTATTATATGATAGTGAACCAGAAAGAATTTTGATTTTTAGACGTTCTTAATGTTTAAATATGTAGCATCAATTAAATAACTAATATGCAGCTAGTATGCTGATGCTACATTAAAGTTACCTTCTTTTGTCTAAATTAAATTTGATGAAGAGATAAAATAAAATATAAACTTGTGATAAATAAATACATTTGTGATATTATCAGTTTTTTAAGAGGCATAACCATAGCTTATAAAGTTATAACATAAATCATAAGTTAACTCTAAAATTTTTTTTTTAATTAACTACAAAATTGTATTTTCATTGTATACTTGAATTTAATTAAAAAAAATATCTTTATTTTAAATTATCCTAATTTAAATTTAATAAATATTTCTTAATAGCAAATACTTGTATAACTAATGCCAAAAATATTGAAGTAGTTATGACGAGATAACCTAGATCAATTTATTAAAAATGTTTATTTCTTACAACTCCTTTAGGATTTTCACTAGTCCAGCGACTATCTGATTTCCAGTCAAATAAATTGGGGAGTAGATTTTCTTCTGCAGAAGAAGTGCATTTTGTAATAAATTCAGATATTTGTTCTTTATTTGGATGATTGGATAGTATAATAGTATTTTTATCTGAAAAAAAAAAATCAATTATTTATTATCTTACTTTGATTTTTGATCAATTAATAATATTAAATGCTTAATTAATATTTACCATCATTAGATTCTTGAGGTAAATTTGTTTTTTCATTAAGTTTATTGTTGTCTATAGAATCACATTCATAAGGTGAAGTACCATAATCTATTAATTCTATATGAATATATCGTACCCAATACGCAACACCAATAGACTTCCATTCCACCTATAAATGTATTAGTAATATATTTATTATGTTCGAATATTTTAATTTTGGCTATAAGCTAATATATAAAATGTATAAATTCAAAAATACCTTGATATTGAGATCATGTAGTCCACCATCTTTCATAATTTTAATAACTTTACCTTCACATCCAACATCAATATTTTCATACTCTCTACAACATCGCACAATCATGCCTACATCAACAGCATATTTCACATAGTTTGCATATCCATCAGCACTGTCAAAATCATTACGTTTTTTAAATGTTACTTTTTCATCACTAGTAGGCTGTAAAAAAAAGACCATTTGAATAAATTAAAAGTGAAATCAATATAAAACTTACATTTTCATGACATTCTTCTGTGGCTGATGATTCATCTCTATCTGAAAAGTCTTCATATGATGATAAAGTGTCAGTGATATCAGATAAACATTCATTTTTTCCTTCCATTAATAAGGTAACTAATGCATCTAATGAAGTATAACCATGTGCTTCAATAGCACTAAACACACATTGCTTATTGAAACCCAAATCAGATAATTGAGCTAAAAGCATATTTAATGTACTTTTTGAAAAATATTTTGACCATTTAAAATGTCGCACAGAACTAGATTGAATGTCGACTGTCAAGTATTGAGTTAAGTTTATGGCTGCTTCTTCTAATTCTTTTTTTGAATATTCTGGTTTTATTGGAGAGGGTTGAACAGCTTTTGATAATATTAATTGAAATAAGTTCTCAGATTTTCCATCACTTGTTGTCAGTTGTGTAAGTATTTTACGAAGCAGTATTGGATTTTTTGATAGAGCATTAACAACTTTTATACCAGCTAATAATGCCTTTTGATAGCAAAGAAGAGATTCGTCGACTAATACCCCTAAAAATTAATAATAAGAAAAAAAATTATAATATTTCAAGTAGATTTGAATATAATTTAATTTGGTTTAGTTATATTCTCTACCTGTAACAGTTTTAAAACTTTGATTAGTAATGACTGCAGAAAACATTGTTGTCCATGTATAAAGCATAGATTCTGATATAAAGTCCAAAGAAATTGTACAACTTGGAATATGTTCTATATCTTTGATAAAAAAACTTTCTGTTTTCCCAGTGTTGTGTACTAATACTTTGAGTTTTCCTTTTTTCTCAATGCTCATCACAGTAGCTACAATTAAATGTAAATATTAAAATATTATTTAAAATATACTACAAAAACACTAAAAACTTTATTATGTGTTATTATATAATATTAATTAATTTTCATATTAGAAAATATACTTGAAAGTTGTACATGCCAGAATCAAACAAACAAGAAAAAAAATATTATTTTTGATTTTAAGTTCTAAATTATACTTCTAAGTTTTGAATAATTAACTTAATTCAAACTTAAACGTTTACATATTGCTATAATGTATAATTAACTAAAACGTAATTTTCTTTTTTTATATAAATAATATTTAATATTGTATTCTTAGCAACAAGCATTTAGATTTGTAGATACAAAATACAATTTAAATATTTAAGAATTTTTTAATTTATTTTTATAGTCACTAGAAAACATAATAATGAGAATTATTGTTTAATGTAATAATATTTATTGGAGTATTTAATAATAAAAATAAATTAGCTAACTAACCTTCAGTTTCTCCTTTAATCAATACATTTCCTCCAATCCTCGGTCGGTTATCAAAACCTCCAATTACCATTAATGAAGCCATCGCACTATATGACAAACCTTGTAGTTTCTATAAAATGACAAAATATTATTTGAGAATAGGTCATCAAAATAAATATTTTACTTACAAATACATTTTTTTCAAGAGTAGGGTTTGCTAAATAATCAGTTGCTGATATTATATTCAAAACAATCAAAGAATCACAATAAGGAGGTAAATCAGTAATTTTTTTTGGTTTCATACACTTTTTGTTATTAAATAACATTCGTAACAAAAGAATACATTCTTCAGCTATGGTATTTGAACATGAAGCAGTTAAAGGCACTGTTGGTTTACCATCTTCACAAATAGAAGTATGTTAATATACATTTAATAAACAAAAATGATATAAATACAAATATATTTACCGATTACATCATATTTGGAGTTACTTTGTAATACTGAAGATCCAATAATTTCCATAAGAGTTTCTACTACAGATGTAACAACGGATGAATCAACCATTTCAGGTGTAACCAAAAGTTTGATTAACTGTATGGTTTGTACCTAATATAGATTTGAAATTTTACATAAATAAAATAAGGTAAATTTAAAAATACTACAAACAGAATAATTTTGTAAATTAACCTGGGTAGCCAGAGTGGAAGATACTGTTGGAGAATGAGAAATAATTGATAAAAGCATATCAATCCACTTTTTACGTGCAAATTGCTGTTTATATTCATCAGATATTTTTGAAATGATTTTTAATAGAGAAATGTTGATCCATTCAGAATGAAAAAGTGTGGCATTTGAAATATTAGAACTTAAGCAACTCTTCTAAAAATCAAAGATGATATAAGTTATACAGACATGTATATCCAGATAAAGAAAAAAAAATTAATTTCACCTCCAAAGTATTATAATAATATTTTGAGAGAATTTGAATTGAATTTTCATTTTTAATTGAATAAACAGCACTCGATAATGAAAGACAGTTAAGAAATTTTATCATGACACACTTAAGTATATCAAATGGGTTTTCTGTTGAGTTTTCATGTATTTCTGTAAATTAATTCACAATTTTATTTTTAAGTAATAAAAGACTAAGTAAAAACTTACCACCATTGTTTGTGCAAGAAACATTACAATCTGATTCTTCATCATCTCCTGCATCTAATCCAGGAGCTAGTTTAAGATCATATTTTCCTTCTTTGCCCATTCTATAAGAATTAGATACTCCATGATCCCAAAGAACTCTAATCCAACCATCATCACCTATTTTACTAACAATTTGTCCTTCACCAGGAGGTGAACCATCCTATAAACATAAAAATTTGACATAATATAAATTCAAATATATGCAAACTGATTTTATACTTGATTTTCCCATTTCCAATCTTCACCACGAACAACTCTAGCACCTAATTTTAAGTAAGGTATGATGTCTGCTCCTCGTAAACACTTAATTTTATTTAAATCCTCTTCATAAATAATCTGCTTTGTATTTATTTTTTCAATTGGTCGCTTTGCAGCAAGGTCTAAGGTATTAATAATGGAATTAATTGCTGATAATATACTAGAATTAATTAACAGACTAGATTCTTTGTCGTTTAAAATTTGTGTTATTGATCCAAATGTTGCAATAGCAAATCTAAAAATATATTGGTATTAAAACACATTAATTAAAATATATTGTATTATAAAATTACCGGCACCAAGTCATTTTTTTTATTGTTGTTATTTTATCTCGAATTCCAACTGATTTATGAATTTCTCCTATTTGAGATACAAGCATTTTAATTTGTTCTAAAGCACATCTCATGAAATCACATTTAGCTATTAAAAGCTTAAGTTTATAAGTCACCGATATGAGTTCAACTTCATTATTGTTTCTATAACAGTAGTTGAAATTAATATAATAAATATTTTAAAAATGTATATACTACCTTGATGAAGAACTGTTTGGTAATGCAGATAGCCAACCTGATATAATACTATATTTTACAGAACTTATTGATGTAGGATTTTTAAATAATTTATAAATAAGTTCATAACCACTTTGTATCATATTACATCTATTTATCTAATTTGACAAAACATATAAAAATGTTAATAAATAGTAAATATTGACTAAGGCTATGTCAATAAATAAATCTTATACTTACTTCTGAGTGCAATAATTTTCTTATTTCTTGGATGTTAACATTTGATAGAATAAATGATAAAATCATTTTACTGATTTCTATCTGATTATGTTTATTAGATATTAATTCAGTATCATTTGTATTTTTAATTTGTTCAGAAATACCTAATAATAAAATATATAACAATTAAAATAAAACTAAAAATATAAGATTAATATTATACCATTTTGTAAATTATTTGATGCCGGTATATATTTTATATTGGGTATCATAACAAATTTGTTCATGTCTTCCTATAAAAATCACAACATTTACAATTTTTATCAAATACCAAAATTATATATTAAATAAATTACTAACTTCTTCATTTAAAATACTTTGTAATGAATGATTTTGGTTCCGAGCTTTATGATTCCTAACATTTTTCTTTGTTTTTATACTAGAAACAACGGAATTAATCACTGTTTTCCATCGAGATTCAGCTTTCAAAATAGGTAATTTTTTAGCTGCAGTTATTTTAGAAGACAAAATTGGACTTAATTCATTTAGTAAAAACCTAAACAGTTACACAATATTTTAGATAGAAATACCAAATATTAAACTTGATTACTTGAATATGGTTATTATAACAGACCTGCATCGATCCAAAATAGGGGAACATGTTTCTTTATAGTTTAAATTCATGTCCTGTTTCATTTTGAGAATTTGTATTTTAATTTGACCAAACAGTTTAAAAATTATGTCCAATGGTATTAATTTTTCTATAAAATTAATAAATAAATTATAAATAATTTTTAGATAAAAAAATATATAACAAGAGTCCACAATTGCTACTAGAGTATATAAATTTAAATTTTAACTATTTTTGTTTAAATAAAGCAGATATTTCTACTTCAATATATCCTTAGTGTCTCAATGCGATCAAATTTGATTTTAATAATATTAAGTTTCAGATGTTTATCTGTTTCATTGTTAAAATTTTCTTATAACTACCTTTTTTATTAATTTCTGTTTTATTCAAATTTAAATGTTTAACAAGTACTTTAGCTAAATTTTGAATTAATTCTTCAACAGGGTGGTCGGGTCCATATTGTATTTGACTATCAACTGATTTACAACTTTCTTTATACGTCAATATTAACATTTTTGCACAATCATCCTAATTAAAAAAAAATAGTATTAAATACAGATTTATCTTTAATTTATTTTTTTACTCACATAATTATTATTTTTACTATCATCAATGCCAGCACGTAATAAAGGAAACCAAATATTAAAACATTGATAACTAGAATGAGGTTGGGATAAAGTAGTTAGCCAATGTGCATGAAGCCCCAACAAGTAACCAAGAGTTCGATGAATGTCTAAAAGTAGCGGTTCTGTCAAATTTGATTCAATAGGCTACACAAAATAAGATATTTTATTTATACTAAAATAAAAAATTATAATCCTTACTAATTACTCACTTCTACTATGTCCTCATCTGGATCCAAATAATTTCCAACAAAACAGGACTGTAAAGTTTCTTCAGGCATTTCAGTTAATACATGTTCATAAATAGATGATGAGTGTAGCATAGTGACAAATGAGTAATTAATTTCACTAGATCTGAATATTGTTAACAATGATTTTAGTAAAAATAATATAATAAAAATAACCTGTAAATACCTAGTTTCTTGAACATCATACACTTTTTTATTAAACACTACCCAGTGTCCTCCATTTCTATTATGATTTTCTAAATCAGGTTTTCGAATCAACATAACATCTTCAACATTTTTATACCATGTATTACAAGTATGGCCTGTTAATATGTTATAATTTTCTCTCATTATTATTAGGGAATCATTATAAACTAAAAGAAATGTTTAGTTTTATATACTTACTAGAAAACCCAGGCCAAGACAAATTATCATCTTCTTCGCGTTCTAAATTTGGGGTCATTAAATTAAATGCATCCAAAGCATTGAGTAAGGGTAAGAAAAGATTAAACCAATCAGTATTCCTTAAAAATAGAGGGGTTTTTTGATGAACCATAATTAAGCTTATTAAAAGTTCCATAAACAACTTATCTAAAAAAGGTAAATATTAAAAACAAAATATTAACAAGTTAAACTTAAAAACATACCAAATCCAGTTACACTTATAATTTTTGAGATAATTTGATAGTGCTTAGAACTTCGAGATGCTACATGATTTGCTAGTCTTATAGTTTGACAAGAACGCTTAACAAAATGACTTATATATTTTGAAAGCAGCATTTCAGCACCTTGATTATCCATATCTTAAATATATATTTAAGAGATAAATATAAATTAAAATATCATTTTAAATTATACCATATATTTAGCTATAGGGAATTATATGTAAATAAAAGATTCAAGTTCATTTAATCATTTTATTCATAATTAAATGCATAAAAAAAAAAAAAAAATTTAAGATAATACATAAAACGATAATAATAATAAATAGATATATTATAATTACCCAGTTCACAATGGCATTTATCATTTTTATTTTTTTTTTGACGATATATTGACATTATTAAAAGTCTTTGAAAAGTCATTATAAATTTTAAACTGGGAGATTGGTTGAAATTGCTTGAAGGCACTTTTACTGTATGGATTTGTGTTGAAAGACTTGTGAAGTAATTACTTTAATTAAAAATAAGTTATCCTTAGATTATTACAACTCATTAACTTCAATAATATAGGGTATTATTATGATTTACATACTTGAGTAACTGAGAAACTATAAAACAAAGAGATATGTTTGTTCCATCAAAATTGTGTTTGAAGCTTTCAAAATGTTGAATGTTTTCATCTAAAAAATAAATAAGTTGAGAAAAAAATTTAAAGATAATGTTATTAAAAAATATATACTTTTTATATACAAATATAAACAGTATTACTTACGTTGAATAGCTTTTTGTAAAAATGTGTATAGAATATTGTCACCTAATAAACTGTTGGTAATAAGATTTATCATAAACTCTTGATTACCATTTATTGATTGGGATTCATCTAAATCAATAAGTTTTAAATAATTGGAACAATATTTAATTATAAAAATCAATAATTTCATACCATTTGGTGAAGTCAAAGGTTGTAATATAGTACATAACATATTAGCTCTTTCATTTGGCGTTTGAAATAGTATAAGCCATCCAATTTCTAAAGTTTTTTGAGCAGCTAACTTAACTGTATTTATTACTTTTGTGTTTGATGCCAACTCAGTAACTGTTTGACGTATACTTAATAATAACTTTGAGTTTCCAATAAGTCCAACAGTGTCAGCACTCACATGATTGTTTATCATAGAATGAAACTATAAACAGAAATAATGTAATATAAATAATTTAATAATATATTTAGATTCATATTTACCTGCAAAGTAAGTAAATGTAATACAGATATTAATACACATTCTTGCTGTTGAGATGGTGGCCAATCAATATATGTTTTATATTCTTTAAATTCATTAGATAAAAGTTGTTCTAAATAGTTTAATGTTTGAATTTGTAAGTCTGTTACAAATGATGTAGATATTCCAACATTAAATTCTTCACAGTCATACCAAGCAAAACACTTAAAAAATAACAAGTAAAGTAAATTTATTTATGGTTATTATTCAAATCAATTGATTAAATAAATTAGAATTTAATAATATTTATTAATGCATTTTAAAATATTTTAATTCATAATCTATTAATTTAAAAATTAATAAATTACAGCGGAGTGTCGATTATATGCACGTCAATTATCCACACTACAAAATTGTTGTACAAATTTATTTTTAGTTTTATTATATGTTACATATTTTGTTTTATTGTGTTTTATGTACACATGTTATGAAATGTAAGTTTATTTTATTATCTCCTACAGCTTACTTTAATGTAGAATGTATATTTAGTTGGTTTTTAAATGCAATCGAGTACACAGTTTTTTTAATATATAATTCTTTCTATCATTATTTGATTATTCACACCCCCTTGGTTAAAATTTGTGCGGATAATCGACATTCTACTGTACTAAATTTCAATTTTCTAATAACTTAAAAGATTATAAATACAATTAACTAGTCAGTATTTTAATTATTATTTGTGATTTTATAAATATTCACTATAATTAAATTAAAAACATAGATATTTTCATCAAATTATAAATTTTATTTTAGCAACTGTATTTACTTGATTTGGACTACACGCAATTTTTTTCACTTGTCTATTTGTTAAACATTTAACAGGTCTACATTGTGTGGTGTTTTCATTGTCTATCTGACCCCAACAATAGACTTGGCCTGTAGCAGTCAATGCTAGTATATAATCATCTGCTAATGAAAGAGATGTAACTTGTTTTCCTGTTTATAAAAATAGTAATATTTATAACATAGAAAACATAATATTTGAATATATTTACCATTTAAAAATTTGACTTCCTTAGGTCGATTAACACGAAATGAGTTATTGTGACCTAACATATTATTGTTACCTCTTCCCCAAGTAAACACATTGTTAGCACAATCAATAACAGCATTTACATCATTATGACAATATACTGATACAATTTCATAATCAAACACAATCATGCTGGGTATAACATTTAAAGATTTATCATCACAACCTAACAGAAAAAATATTATACAAATAATAAAAAAAAAACAGAATAAGTTTGAAAACAAACCTCGATCAGAGTTTCTATATTCAAATGAAAATACATATCCTTCTCGAGATAAAGCCAGTGTATTATTAATAGATGCTCCACAAGAAACTTTTGACACATGCCATTCTATCAAAAATAGGTAAATATATATATATGTTATAAACAATTATGAATTAGTTATTATTATAGAATGAGGATTTATATAGATTAATTAAAAAAGCTTAAATATGCATACTGCTAATAATATATGCCCTAAAATTTTTTAAATACATAATTAAACATTATCAAAACAAATATACTTATTTTTTCATAAATCATAATCATAAACATTTATTAACTAAATAATAATAGTTTATATAATAATTATTTTTCTAGGAAAATTCTAGAAAACACTGAAATGTACAGGAAAAGATGAAATGTGCATTTAAAAATATAAAATAAGTCTTTAAAACACAAACAAATTAAATGTACAAAAAGATGTTTTGGCATTAATAGTTCCATTTAATCAATCTCTATGTCAATAAACAAATGTTGTGTTTACTTAGCATATTATAAAATCAACCAAAATAAAAATGCAATTGCATTTAAATCTGCACCACTCTAGCTACTAATATGTAGGTAATTACCTGAAATAGATTTAACCAACTCTGGAGTATAGCAACAATTACTACTGTGTAATATTTTACCCCACATGTACAATTTACCATCCTCAGTAACAGCAGCACTAAAAATTTTAAATTTTATGTTATGAATAACTTAAATAATTCTCTAATTTAAGAATATGATATTTCTTTTATCATAGATTAAAATATTAATAAGTTTATAAAAAGATCATTATTAATATGGATATAAATAGTTACCAGAAATCTTTTCCACACGAAACCATAACAACTATAATTTTAGAAAATGCTACAATTGGTTCTGGAGCAGGAAAAGAAGAATATTTTTGACCATGGCCTAAAGCACCAAATTCATTAACTCCCCAAGAATACACTTCTCCTTTTTGAGTAACTGCTAAATATGTTTCATCATAAACATCAACCGATTTTATAGGTACATTCATCATTTGTTTTTCTTCAAAATTCTAATCACATAATTATTGTTTTTTCAATTATTTTGAATAATAACAATAGTTAAATATAAAAATTCAAATTACCAATGAATCAATTGAATAACTAATAAAATGTAGAGTTCCATTGGTTGTTATTACCAATATTTCATTTCTTGAACACACTACAGATTCGACATGCAAACGCTCAAGGGTTAATATTACTTTTTTTTTTGTTTCAGGATAAAATTGTTTACCCCAATACTGTACAATATTCTTTTTATTCTTAATTTCATGCATTTTTTGCTATTTTTTAAAAATTTAAATATTATTAAACAATTGTAATTAAAATAGTATTATATAGTTTATATTACTTGAAGCGTTAAGTAAGTGATAGCTATTTGGTCTAAAAATGCTAAAATCATTACAGCTGTTTGTTTCATGCCAGTAGGTTGTGGATTATCAGCATTACCATTTAATCTTAAAAAACTTTTTGTTACATTATCCTAAAATAAACATAATACAAATTTATATGTATATAAAAAAACAATTCAAGAAAAACAAAATACTTTATTTGAATAATTCACATCATAGTTAAAATTGTTTTGAATTCTTGATACTACCCAATTTAAGCGACGGAGTGTTATTGTTAATAAATTATGTAAATGTCTACTGTAAATCCTAAAAATTAAAAATATAAGTGATATTAATTAAAACTTGAATAGATAGAACTAAGAATTACTTATCACAGTGAAATCCCAATTCAAAAAACATTAAGACACATTGTAATATTTGACTTAGTGACTTTTTTTGTAATCCTAGTTCTAATGAAAGACATAAAGCAAATTGTCTGTCAGTATTTGGAATGTGATTTACATGAATACTTTCATTTTCAGATACATTGATATTTCTAAAATTACAATATAAAATATATATTAAAATAATAGTTATTTTAAACATAAACATATATATATATATATATATTAATTTTATAATACCCATTGACTACATGAAATAGGAACTTTGATGATCTTTCTAAAGTTTCAATCCAGAAAGTAGGAACATTGCTTTCATCTACGAGAAAATCTTCTGGAACACATTGTAGTGCTTCTAGTGAGTCTTTAAGCATTTGTGTGCATAAATCAGAGTTATTTCCTGACCTCCAAGTACTGACTAGAAATCCAAATGAGAAGTTTAATGCTGTTTGTGTACCAATTTTAGCAAATAAAGACATTTTTTCTTCATCATTAGTATTGCTAATAAATGTAAAAAACAATTTAGTGTATTAATAAATAAAATGAAACATTATTAAAATTTTATTTACTTTTTTATTTTAATGGAATTTTTACAACTTTGATGCATCATTATAGATGACTGTGTTTGATGATTTGATTTAGATTGAAAAAAAGAATCTCTATAAAAAGCACCAAAGTAACGAGAAGCAATAGCCATCCGAAGTTGTGTTCGATTGAAAAATAATGTTGAATAACATATATCTTCACATAGTTTCCTTTGTTCAGCCGCAAATACAGATATCAATGATTTTACATCATCTTTACCTAAACAAAAGATATTAAATCGAAGTACAAGTAAATTATATTGTTATAAATATTAGAAAACTTACTACAATTAGGTTTCCACATCAGAGATTCAAACATTTGTTTAGACTTGAGAGCTTCGCTGACATCATCAGATTTACAAGAAATACAATTACATACCTTGTTAGATGGATCATCTTTACAAGGGCAGTTTACTGCCCACAGGCCAATATAATAACGTCCAGATGGTTCTAATAAAAAAAAAATGTTTATTTTTAATTAAAATTCATTCATTCAATTATAGTAGAAATGTTAAACCTTTTTTCGAATGCAGTAAATTGCTATTATCCACAGGAATTAGTTCAGAATCTTCTATCATCTCGTTCCAATAATTAGTAAGTTGATTTTCGTCCAATGCTTCATGGAGTTCTATCGAGCGCCATTTGGGATCAAAAGCCGTTTTTTGCTTTATAGTAAATTCAATTTTAGTACTCATTTTGATTTTGGTTCTAATAATGGAATTAATGAATGTATATAATTGTTATTTATTCAACTTTTTAAATAGTTCAGTTATAGACTAAACATTTTTTTTTAGCAATCATTATATTTTTGGACGATTGTTGAAATTATTAATTAATGAAGACAAATGCATTTAATAAAACTAGTTGAAAACAGTATTTCATCTTAGGATTTAAAATGTATCTTATATTTTGATCCTTTTAAAATGTTTGTACTTTTGGGCTTTGGTCATTTGGATTTTTAATCATAGACAATAACAATAACATATTGTACATTTTGTAAATGTTTTGTATATATATAAAGCAGATGAGCAGAAAGAATTACAGCCGACAGCCGTGTGACCGTGTTAGTATTAGTATCTTAATTTCTCATCGCCTAAAATCAATATTTTATTATCAAGCATTTCAAACTGATAAAAATAACACCAACATTACAGTACTACAGTCCAAGGCTTATAGATTATACAGGTTGCCTCATAGTCATGTAAACATTTAAAAATCCCCACAGCGCCTATCGTGACTGTAACGTCAACCGTCGTACACATTTTAAAACTGCATGTGTGCATTGTTATGCATGGCGGTCTGTAATTCTGTATTATTTTTCATTTTTTTATAGTTTTTACACTATAATATTACGATATGTTACTATGTCCACATTGTATACTTCAACACTTGTATGGCAAAGGTTGAACACTTATTTGAATGAATAAAAGTTATGCATTTATTGTTATAACCCCGAAATCTTCGTCAATTTATAAGTAGCTACTTATAATACAGTGTATTATATTCGATCAAAAAGTCCATTTTAAAAAAAGTTTGGATTCAGTTTTTATAGTCGGATAAAAAGTCCAAAAATACAATTCTATATAATTAATACTTATTTAAAAAAATTAAAAATGTTTGTAGACATTATTTTATTATATTTTTTTTCTATTTTCTTATTTTCATTTATAATTATGTAATTTATTATTAATTTTAATAGATACGAAGATACATATATTAAAAATATTAACATACAATCACACGATATTTTAGGAACAACAATATCAAAATTTATTTGTAACTAAATTTTCAACAAACAATGAATTTTATTTTATTTATAAACACGTTAACTAAACTAAAACTAAAAAAAAATAGTATACGAAAAAAATATAAATTTGTCATTAATATAGGTAAAAAAAAGAGTGGATTTCCGATATATATATTTGTTAGTTATGCGAAAATATAATAATATAATATGTGTACAAATATTTTTAAAATTTTTAAAATTAATATTAATTTTATAAAATATTTTGTATTTTTGGACTTTTTGTCCAACTTTTTTTAAAACGGACTTTTTGTCCGCGATTCATTATAATCAGCACTGAAATTCAACTACACCATTTTTGTACAAAACTAATCGTAATATTCCTTTTTTATCATGAATGAAATATATGCATATTTTTTGTGAGGTGAAATTAACCGTCAAAACCATAAGTTCTAGTTAATGTAAGAATTTTACTAAACTAATTCAAAAATAGAAATATTTTTATAATATTTCATGGTTACCTTAAATTGTTAAGATTATAATTAAACTTACAACTTATACCTTCTTATAATATGTAGTATGTGCCAAAATGTAGTACTATATATTTTTTTTTGTAGATTGTTTAAGATTGTACTTAAATAAAATGAAATATACAGAGTACAAATATAGGGTACAATGTATTATTGTACGAAAATATAAAATAAATAATGATAAATGGCTACAATTAAGTCATCAGTTTTTAAGTGAGTTATGAGTATTTTTAATTTACACTATATTTATATACACAACTTGCTAAAAACTTGAACTAACGTAATAAAATCAACATATGAATACAGATAATGTTCTTACCATCAAGTTTCATAATAGGTCGATTCACTCTAATTTTCAAACTGACGAAGTAAACGTGATTTGCGGAATGTACATTTGCTATTACGCACTTGTAAGACGAAGACAACATAGGCGAGTGTTGAGTCCTCTTAACTACAATTAAAAATTTAGTTTTGACTACTGGTTTTTACTTTTGGTTTTAATAAATTGCACAGAAGCGGAAAGTTGAACGAATATTTAAATATATAAATGTTTGTAATCATAAGTCACAAACAGATTACTCAAATTAAAAATACCGTAAAAGTTACTACTATTTTTTTTAATATGTTTATAAATTGACGATTTGAAATTATTTATTTTTTATACAAAAAAATAAAAATGTTTATATAACACGTATTTTTCAGAACTTCACGATACACATCTTGCATGGTTAAAACATTTATATCACACCTCTGAAAAGACAAATCGGTTCTACCAATATTTTTGGCTTTGCCTGGATAGATATTGCATAAGCCAACTGCACAACAAGAACCATCTTTAGATTTCGGGGTTGCCATTAAAACCAACTAATTTATTATATAAAATAAAAAAATCTCAATAAAACATTTTTTTTATTTTTTATACTTAGACCATAAAAAATCACATCACAGTGTAAATAAGCATGTAAACATTATACGTGCTATGGTAAGCAAACAATTTTGTACAACGGGCGACGTCATGACACAATTTCCCTTCACTTCCACTTTTATCGGAATTTCGATATCACTGAACTTTTGATATGAGGCAACCTGTATAATCTATTAACCTTGACCATAGCCGGACAACCTGACATGATAGTAGTCACTATAGTCAATTATATATTATATATATATATGCAGTCTAAATTCAAAAGTTAATAGATCTGATAGTATTATTTCTATGATACATATCGTATTCGTATACAATTGTATATTTGTATATAGTCATTGTGGTCTAAGATAAATCACGGTATTGGTCTTCTATAAGTTCTATACTATATAAGATCAACTTTAGAGATCTTCTAGAATCTTGAAGACAGATCACTACTTTTTAATTGTTCCATAATTGTTTTTCCAAAGACAACTTGTTCTAATGTTTAAATTTCAAAATTTTACATTTTGTTTCAATGAATATTTATATAAAAAAAAAAAAATTGTTCCGATGAATGTTGTTTCTACAAACTTTGAAACAAATTTCCAATTTCACTGCTTAAACATAAATCAAAGTACTTTGGTACAAATATTATTTGATATTTTACATATTTTGTTTGATAGGAGGGATACTTAGTTATTTACATAATAATATTATCACTTATCAATGTCTGTTATAATATATATTCAATATTGTATTGCCCTTACTCGGTATATTACCTAAAAGTTCGTGGTAAAAAAGTCTGTTGTTAAAAAATCCGAGGTACCTACAAAAAGTCTGGTATAAATAATTAGATAAAATAAAAATACGATGTGAATATGTGATGCACGATCAAACTTCCAATTATTATTTTAATAACCCTGTAGGTAGATACCAATATGGCAATATTGATAATATTAAAATTATAAGCTGCTTAACTTTTTGCTGCATGTAATAATCAAATATTACTGCTTTTAATTAATTATCTGGTTTGTCGAGTTTTAGTCGTTATCCTATTCATTCGATATTGTTAATATATAGATATCTATATTATAACCTACCGTATGGGTAATTGAACAGTTGTCACTTTTGTCAATTTAGTTCAACATTTTGTTGGTTGATTAGTAAGTTGCTCTCGAAGAAAAAAATGTCAGAAATCGTGAAAGTTAACAAAAAAAGCACCAAAATAGTTGTGGGTGGCTATTCATATAACCTTCAACATACGTTAGCAAAAACAAAACGGAGGAAATGTTGTAAGAAAACAAAGTATAATTGCTTGGCCAGGCAAATACTATTTCATTGTGGGAGTTAACGAAACCTGTAGAATGTAAATAGTAAATACTTCAAATTGAGCAAAACCACCCAAGGAATAATCTAATAAACGAATTCAAATAATTCAAATATTTAAAAACGAAATAAAAACACGATCGCGAAAAACCGAGTCAGATATTTGCGGAAGCTGTAAGTCAAATACCAATCAAAGAACCTTTTTTTAAAATTTATAATTTTTTTGACGATAGTTAAATAAGCTAATAAGTCATATAATATGGGTTGAACCCTTAAATATATAGAAAAATTTCATTTATAATAAAATCAAATAATTGCTACCTATTAAATTATTAGATAACAATAATTAATAAGATATATATTATTATTATTAAGATTCAAAAGATGAATTAAATAACTATTAAACTGTTAATAGTTAACATACAAAAATGAAAAACAAAACGTTTGTTTAATAATGAACTAAAAACTAAAATAGGGTTCCACATTTGAATTGTGCATAAATGGTACCTACATTGGATAAATAATTAGTAGTAAAAAAAAGAAATAAAGAGAGGAGGGTGAAACTTCAACGTAAAAAGCCAGTAATGAATAAATAGTCATGTGTTAAACGAGGAACATCTAATAAAAACCTATCAAATTACAAAAATCTTCGAGAATTCTTTCTGCTTGATACAGTAGCATCGATGAGTGATGACTAATGACTAGATAAGTATTGCGGTTTTGATACCTAATTTTAATGCCGCGGAGGAAGATGTTAATCTGTTTAGGATATAGCCTTATAAACATAGACTATATGAAACTGTTATGACTATTTTCATATAGTCTGTGATATACATACACAACTACATAAGTTATAGATATTTATATTTATTTTTATGTGCTTCGTATTTTAGTGTAAAAAATTAACTATTTACTGATACCTACCTTTAGTTTTATATTACATTTTTATGTATTATCATATATTTTGAAACTTATATTGGCGCTACTGGCTTGACAAGTATTTAGAAGTAGTATGATGTCTCTGAGGTTCTAAACAATAGAATCAAAATATTAATTTCAGAACAGACTAAAGCATGAAATGCTTTAATCGCTAATTTAAGTTGAAATAGTCTGAACTTCTGAAGATTAATTATTACAAATTTTGCATTTATATGTGGCTTACAGTGATGAATTCTCTGGACATGTTAAGCTCTGCAAGCTTAAGAAAAAAGTACAAACAGTAAAAATACAAAAATTATTTTACAATCGATATACTATACTATATACTAAAAAAAAATGATAAAGTACGATTGATAAAAATTAAGATTATTTGAAATCAAGTTAAAAACAGGATGTTGTACAACTGATATATTTTATTATCCTGACTTGATCACAATATTTGTGGGATACTTGTTAGAAAATTGACTGTTACACTAAAATTGAGACATCAAGTCACACTATTCATCCATCAGTTATTATTTTATATATAAAAAAAATCAATATGTATAGATGTATAAAAACCAATCTTAAAAATATGAATAAGGCATTTAAACATGTAGGAGTCATCTATAGAAGTATATTTACTATAAGTTTGTTTCTAAATTCAACAATTTAATCAAGTATTCAAATAGAAATTATTTTTAATAAAAAAGGCATCATTAAAACTAATAAAATATGTTTGTAATCTGATGCGTCTTTAACTGAAGTTGTAGTGAATTCAAACATTCAATCGTAGCCAAATAATGGTATGCTAACAATCTGATTTGGCGATTTTAACGCTCAAGTAGACCAAGTACATATAAATTAAAATTATTTATAATTTTGACTTTCTGATAAGATTAAAATTGTGCTAATGAATCTGATAAATATGAATTCAAATGTAATAGCTGATTTCTACACTGCGATCAGTATACATAATTTAAAATTAAAAAAATTATATATTTATGTATATATAAACAAATAATTTTTACAAATATTTGTATAATCTATTTTTTTCTTCAGTGTTTGAATAACAATAATACATAGTCCAGCAATGGGTATGCGATCTTCAGGACGATTGTCCACACAGGGAAGATGAAACAGTCACCCGTAGCTTAAGAATGGTTCACCATACATTTAACGGTCTAGAAACTAATATTGAGGATTTTTTAAACAAAACTAATTTCAATAAATACAATAACTATAATTATTTAAAATTGTTCTTATACAGTGTTAAATGTAACCTTATCATCTGGTTTGCTCTCAAGAGAAAATGGAGGAATTCGGCAATCAAATAAATGTCCATCTTCACGTTCCATTCGAAATGTTCCCCTATTAATAATAAAATAAATAACATTTTTTGTTGAAATACAGTAATACAGAGTATGTTGGCATATTGTACACAGTAGTAACTAATGGTTATTAAACATAAATTCTTTATATATATTTCATTGTCTATTCAAAAGTATTGTTTTACACGGGGAGGAAAAAGTATTATTAAAAATGTTGCACTTGTGGGGGGGGGGGAGGAGATTAAAAAAAATATTCTGAATTTGAGTATTATTTTTTACAAATATATAATTTTTATTATGATATATGAGGTATTAAGATAATTTTAAGTACTCTTATCATGGGTTATTATTTAATTTTATTTATTTATCAACAAACCACAGACATAGTTTAACAGGTTCTTTATAAATAGTATACTTTTATTATTATTATTATTAATATGTATAAGTATTAAGTGTACTATTAAGTAATATTTCAGAGTTGAAAACTAATACAAGTTGGAAATTAAAAAAGTTATTTAAACAGAATATATTTATAATTGAGAATATAAAACAACAGCCTAAACAACAGCATTAGCAAAAAAGTAAACATTTTTTGGAATTTATTTCTTCTATCATCCAATTTATAAATTATACCATTGTTTCTATTGTACATTTTTTTCTTAGTTAAGTTTTGATAACTTAAGCCATTTGCTGTAGGACTTTTTTAATATTTTTTTACTGTAAGGTAAGGTACTGTTTTTAGAATACATATTTCTGTATTTATAACATGGTCTTGTTGCTAAGAACCCAGGTGGTTACCCATCCAAGAGCTAGTAACATTGGACGATACTTAATCACAGCACTATTTAGTGACTGCAGCCAATCACTATGCCACCCTAGCTCCTATTGTAGTTTTAATTATTAAGTGTTTGTAATAGTAATAACTTACTTAAATAAAAATGATGGTGGAAGAATTTTAACTTAAGATATATCTATATTGTATTATTATTGTTTAATTAATAAATATAAAATGATATATTATTTTTAAATAAACAACTAACCACATGTGTCCACTAGGAGCTTGTAAGCTCACATGACTACTGTATTGAAATGCTGGTGATTTTTTCGAAAGTACAGGTTCTTGGCCCACTACTCCTCTTCCACGTACAGTCTCTAATGTTCCAGATAAGCTAAATATTCTCCAATGTCTTTCTCTCAGTTGAACACTTTGTTCACCTAAATTTTCTAATCGTATACAATATCTCCACTAAACATAAATAAATTAACTAATTATTACTTAATAATGCACATAATTAAAAGCTTTCACACTTTACTCACCCAATACACAGAATTAGTTTGAGACTCCCTATAACCCATGTAAAATGGTATTACAGTGACTCTAACATTTTCTGTAGTTTCTTTATGAACATCTGACAACTCTAGCCAAGGATGATTTTTTTTTTGCCATGATCGTAATGTTTCTTGTGCTCCAAATGGTGGATCTACAATTAACAAGATTGTATAATGAATATTATGTAGCAGAAAAAACAAACTTTTAAAATCATTAACCGAAGGGAAAAATTAATTTTATCATTACAAACAATAATTCATGTTCTTAAAATAAATTTACTCATAATATTAATAACACTGTAATTATCATTCACCTTTATTGGGATAATACATGAGAAATTTATCAAAAAGCTCATGTTGTAATGGTTGTTTTTCAGTTGCTGTGTATGGTAGTATATCTTCTTGAGCTACATAGTCTAGACCAGGTATTGCATATAAACTGCGACTGGTATCTTGATTTCCAAGAAAAGTAACAGCTTCTGTTTGTGCTCTCTAAATTTTTTTATAAAAATAATAAGCTGTTAATGCTAATTTGGATAAGCATTTTAAATTAAATTACAATAAATGGACAATCTCTTTCATCTATCAAAGTTTGATAATATGTATGTGTCTTTCCTTTAACATCTTTTCCTGCTGCACTGAAATAAAAAAAATAAGTAGTTTGAGTTGGTTTAAAATTTTTATGCTTATCATGCAATACTTAATAGCCGAGTAGCTAGTTTTACAGTTGTTAGTATACACACAAATATAGTTAAATATTATAATAAGTATTACTTTTCTGCTTTGATGACAACATCACGGTCGTATACTCTGGCTAACCATGGAAACAATATCACCCCTCTGTATCCAAATATACGGTGAAAAAACAACTGGCCAGTTTCATATTTTTCAATATGCTTTACTGAATTTATCCGACCCACTTCTACTAATCTAATAATAACAAATGCAACCACAATATCAATTAGGAACATCATTTTTATCAAATTTTTTACTGCAATGATAAACCGAACTAAAATAAATTTATTTACAGTGTACAAAATTATAAACTGTTAAGATATAATTACGCTTTTAAGTATGTATTGAAGTCTTCTAATTATTCAGTATTGTAATAGTAGTGTTGTACTAATAGTATTAAGCTCAGATATGTATTATATACATTATAACTATGTATATTTAATATTTATAGAAAAATTATTTTACCTGACATAAGAACGTTTACATAAACACAATATATTGCTTCTTCCAAAATATTTAAACATTTTTTTTAATATTTATAAGTTCAAAACAATGAATAATTGTATTAATTTACAAAATCAAAAATAAGACAGCAGATCTACATTATTATTAATTTAATCTTATTTATCGTATAATTCAAAGATATCAGACATAGAATAATAATTATTAAATTATTCTGTGTATCAGATACCTACAATCAATTTCAATGGTATTATTATCACAGTTAGATAAACAAAAAAATCAAGGTATTTAATTGATACCATTAGGAGGGCATAGACCTATTGACATGATGATTGGTGGTCACCGATCGGTGTATTATGTGTATTATATATATATTTCACCTTGTCTATAGACTTCGATCGTAATGGATATTTATTTAAGATTATAAATCGGCAAGGATAGAAGTTTATAATTATAAATTATAGGTCTATTAATTATTATATACTAATAATAATATTATTACTATATTACTATTTATAATCAATGATATAACTCATAAGGCATAAGCACGATTATAACATTCTTTATAATGGTTCTTCATAAGTTTAGTATTAAATGAAAGTGCATAATATTATGTCTTATTTTAAAGATATAGTCATGTACTAAATATTTTAAATCGTATGTAAATATAACTATAATAAAGTAATCTTTAATCATGCTTTAAACACAAATCACATAAGTATGTAACAGCCAATCAGGCATAAAAAAAAAATTTTAAATTTTATATACTTATTAATAACTTAAAATCAATGTAAATATTTTGAGAATTTCATAGGGAATATAACATAATAATAAGTAATGGTGAAATATTTTTTGAATCACAATAAAATAACTAAAATTATTTGTGGAGAAATTGTTATTTAATGTGTGAATATTCAATGCCATCAAAATTTTAAATTTATTATCACTCAAAAAAAATACCTTGGTAGTTAATTTATTTTTAAACAATTTAAGTTAAAATCTTATTAGACATCTAGTAGATATTACAGTTTGTCAGTTTCAAGTCTTAAGTATTACAGTTTTAAGAATATTATAACTATTGAGCAATTTACATATATTTTACGAATTTTGTGGTGATGTATTGCCTGAATCACTCTTAACATAATATAGATACGTTTCTGCTCATACGTAACTGTCTTTATTTTGCAAAAATCACAAGTTACCAAACTCATTGGAAAATATACTGTACATAAAAAGCTATAGTTAAACTATCCAACATATATGATGATAGTATATAAGCGATGTATAATTAAATAGCTTTCCAAAAAGGTGTAACAACGAGGCCGTGCCAAATTAAGGATACCTGGTCTAAGAGAGGTACGGCGGAACGCCATATAAAAGAATGTCTACTGCAGTACTAGCTGCGCATTGGCAAATGTCATGTGAGTATGTGACATGTACCATAATAGTCGTTAAATTCTCAGCACCATCACGCCTCACATTTTTTACACTTTATAAATTCTAACTTGAATTAGACAGACTTATACTAAATAAGCTATTATTAAAACTACACTTGTCAATTAATTTGACAATCATTTCAATCCACGACATTTAAGTGACGGATAGCGCGGATGATAAGTATACTGCTATAGACGCTATAGTATTCTATTTCATCCTACTACTTATACCATTACATGGAACCATTGGAACCTGTCTATTCTTTACTATACTGGGCATGGGTTGTAGTCTGTACTTATCTAGTTACAATTATAGTTAGTAGTTAGTTTTATTAGTTATTATATACCAATAGAATGATAATTTTTTTTAAGGTTTAACGGCATTATACTATACTATAGTAGTATACTAGTACGGTATAAACTAAAGTTTTCCAAAGTATGTGCCGTGGGACATCTTAAGGATTTTGTTAAGTGTATGTGATTATTGAGAAAATTATTTATAAAAAGGGGGTTCTACAAAATACAAACTATTTCTCAAGGGTATCATAGTTGTAAAAATCTTGGAACCGCTAATATAAACAATTAAATAAATATACAAAATAAATTCAATATTACTAGTGAATATTTTATGTTTATTTTTAGATATATAATAATTTTACACAAATACAAAAACCGTAATTTGACATGCTACTCTAGATATATATATAGGTACATGGTTTTATGGTAAAGGTTTATAATATTTATTATAGTATAATAATAATAATAATAATAATAATAATAATAATGTTATACATTTATACTTCATTATACAGAAAAAAATCAATAAAATACAATTTATTTACAAGATAGCCAATATTCAATCATATACATCTAAATAGTTACACAAAAAATATTACAATTGCTATTTATTATTTTATTATCATAAGAATTTTTCAGAAGAAATTTTGTAATTAAATTTATTTTCATAGGCGATAATAATATTGTATTAAACATGAAATTGTTCATCCACAAAATGTATCATATTAATAATTGTTAAAAATAAGTATAGTTTTACACAAATAAGTTGATTTATGTATAATATATATTTATATAATACTTGAAAATACAATCACTACAAACTATTGCACATATAGGATAATATAAATATAATACAAATCTTTTAATCTTTTTTTTGTTTTTTTTTAAATTTTTTATTTTTTAATTACTGATATTTATATAATATAAATTGTTTTAGGTCAAAAATTCAAGAAAAAAAATTACAGAGACAAAATTTTTAATACAAATACATTCAGTTAAAAAAATTATAGAATGCATTATTGCACTGTGGATCATTGCCAAACTGGTTATCTACAGGATTTTTCCGTTCTTCAACCATTGGTGATTGTCTACATGCATCTGCATATGTCGACATACCCTGATATTGAGGAGACAATGCCTGACGATCACCATTTATTGGTAACATTATATTGCCATTAGGTTGTGGTTGTGCTTGTCGTTTATATAGCGGTGTACGGTCAATTTGTTCAATATTTGTATGTTGTTGACCGAGTGTAAACTGATTACCTAATGGTTTATACATATCATCTGATCCATTACCATCTAAATGAGGAACTCCCTATAAAATTTTTTTTAAATTTAGTTAAAAAGTATATTTTTTTATAATAAATTTAAATTTACCTGGGATGGATTTCCAAAACCATTATGATTGATTTGCTGTTTTTGATTTTGCTGTTGTTGAATCAAAATATTTAATAAATCATCAGGAACTCTATTTCCAATTTCTGGAGGAGGTACATTCATTTGCAATGGAATATTTGGTGGTGGTTGTTGAATAGGTGGTGGCTGTTGGATAGCTGACTTTTTGTACTGTGTTTGAGACCGTAGTAGTTCAATAAACCTAAAATAAAAAAAAAATTAATATTGAAGTAATTGTTCAGAATTAGATTTTATACATACTTTTGTCCCATTAAAGCACCACCGTTATCTGTGAGAAATTTCAGCCATTCCACTTGTTTTGTCTGAGATGTCATCATTTCTTCTATACTAATGTTATGTGGTAACATACCCTAAAATGAAATAAATACCAGATAGTATATTGTGTTTAAGCTAAATTTAAATAGAATTACTTTCACGAGTAAAAATATACCTCAAGCATTGATCTATCGTTGTTACGCTGTGTTTGTTGTGCTGTAATTGTTTCAGCATGTTTATTGTTCACATCAACCATTGATCTAATATTGAAAGGTTGTACCAGTGAAGGATGTTGCATTGCAAATGGTTGTAGTGATGACATGTTCATTTTGTTGAATTGATCTTGAAGTCCCATTAAATTGGCATTTGGTACAATCATATTTGGAGAAGGCAAATTTACAGGAGTCACTCCAGTAGAATTTTGGACAAATTGAAGGTCAGCATGTCCATTTTGAACTAAGTGAACTAGACCAGGATTACGTGGAGGCACCAAACCGGGCGGTGGTCGAATTTCTTCATCGTTTGGTTTTTGTATTGGTGGCTGAAGTATAGGCCTCGGAAAAATATTTGGAGCAGTTGTTGTTAGTGGACCAAGTGGCCACATTTGGGAAGGATTTATGATTGGTTGTCGTAAAGAAATAAAAGCTGGTGGAGGTGGTTGAGTAATAGAAGGTATGTACAATGGAAATGGAAATATGGGTGAAGAAAATAAAGGTGGTGGTTGAGAAAACCTTATAGGTGGTGGTGGTATAGCCGCATTAAATGTTGCTAAAGATTGAGGAATCTTTATATAAGATTCTTGCTGGTAACGCCTGGGTACAAATTCTGGGGCCAAAGGATTTAAAATATATGATTTCTTTAATTCGAGGTTATCTAACAAATTTCGTAAATGAATCCATGTGATACCATTAAGACTATGATTTTCATCACATATTTGAATGAATCGTTCCCAGACTTTTCTACATCGTCCAATTGAACAAAGTGCTACAGGGTCTCCAACTACTGCAACAAGACTTTGTGCACGGGTAATAGCAGTGTTTAGCAACTTTGAGTTAGATAAAAATCCATAGTCCATATCATCCATGCCAAGTTTATTTATACCACTGTTAGATTTCTCACCACCTCCTACATTATTGGCCAAACACGTCCGTCTAGTACGTACAGTGCTCAGAAATATTGCTCTGAATTGTTTGCCTAAACATTAAATTACCATTAATTTGTATTTTAATATATGAATTTGTAATACATTATGTAAAAATCATTTACCTTGTACGTTGAGTACTCTTTCAACAGATATGCCACCCATACGTCGTTTACGTAATTCTGATCTAATTCTGAACACTTGATCTGAATAAGGAGTCATAATACCAATAGAATGTTCATCAAATGCTCCCCATGCAACTGGCCAATTTTTTCGTAATTCAGATACTCGTTCAACAACTTCATAAACTTCAGCATTATTGTAAAATGCAGTTGAATTACTATCTTGTATATCTTCACCACGAGTTGTAAAAAATGTCAAAGGATATAAACTATCATGTTGTGGTTGATTGCCTTTGCTTACGAGTTTTTGTTCATAAAACAATTCAGATGTGAACTAATAAATAAATAAAAATTAATAAACATACTTCCATCAAGATCATAATCAAACATACATGTATTATGGCTTCATGAGCTCTGTAATTTTCACACAATAATATTTTAGAAGCAAATTGTCCAGGATAGTGATCATAAAGCCGTTCTAATAGTGATACATGTAAATTCCTTTCTTTTGCAAATTTTGAAAAAATTTCTGGACTTAGCTAAAATTTTAATAATTGGTGAATAAACTTATACATTTTCTTTTTCATAAATTTTAATTTTCATTTAAAATTACCTGCATGTGATCTCCAGCTAAAACAATTCGTGTGTCAGTATTAGCAAGTGCCAATGGCATGATAGCTTCGCACTCCATAGCTTGAGCGGCTTCATCCAAGAGAATATGGGTAAAATGACCTTCAAAAATAAATTTGTTTAGTATTATTATGTGATAAAATGGTTAAGAAATATACCTTTTTTCAACCCGACAGATGACAAAAACATAGAAATACTTAATGTCACTACTATCACTCGATAATTTAAGATTTCTTCTAGTGTTGGTAGTCTAAATGAACCGTTTTGATCCAAAATACAATACTATAAAGAAAAAAAGCAACTGAGTATGTTTTCAAGTACATTATAATTTCAATTATATTATAATCTGTTACTGTAATATTATAATATATTACTAAAGACAAAAAAAACACAGGCATTACTTAAATTTCAATAGCAGAATAAAATAGTTATTTAAAAAAAAAAAATGAAGGATTGGCTTTTGAAATTAAATATTAAATTTTAATAGTTAGTAGTCAGGGCATTTATACAGATAAAGAGATACCACATTTAATACACACTGCATTTAGACGAGACCATCACCTATGGATAAATTTAGGAATCCTAGGTTATTAAAAAAAAAAATGTTAGAATTAATATTTTGGATGATAAAAATGATTCAAATTATAAACATTTATAGATTAAAACTTTAGTTTATATTTGAATTTAAAATGTAGAATAAAAGGGAAAATTAAAAATTGAGATAACCAGGAATCATATTTCATTCATTTTTATCTAGACATATTAATCTTTTTAAACTACTAAAGTCATTAAATATTTAAGTCTATAATGGTATTTTAAGAAATATCATCCATTTTTAAAATATATTTATAGATGATAGATTTTATCACCTTTTGAACAGTACTGTGAACAGTAGACACCCAACGCTTATGATAATATATCCTTAATGGTTTTGCTTCTGTATGTCCATCCTCAACATATGGATGCAAATAGTCTTTTATATATAAATCAGCAGCACTATTTGAATGAGTACAAACTAAGATTCTTGTATTATCTTGTAATAATGTTTGTTTAATGGCTTGAGCTAAAGTATAAGTCTTGCCCGTACCAAATGGACCTGAAAAAACAGATATATTTAATTAAAAAAAAAACTCAACTATTTTCATTATTTTATAAACTAACCAATAATTAGTATTGGGGGTAAACTAATGTTTGTAGGAGTTGTGATTGCAATAACAGCTTCTCTTTGTTTTACATTAAGTTTTTTGTCAATTATTTCTACCCATTGTCGTTTTGGACTCCATGGTATAATTGGTTCCAAAAATGTATCAGGAAAGATAATTTTGAAATCAGCTATATGATCAATAGCATAATGCCATTCACAGTATGGTATTCGGTTTAGTTGAAATTGAACATCAAATTTTACATTTGTATCTGCTTTAAGACCAAGACCAGTAACAGTATTGGCAGATAATCTAAGATATATAACATTTTTTCCTTTATCTTCAATTTGTGCTTCATGAACAGTTCGCTTTTCATCAGATGACTTTTTGTCTAAAATAAAATTACATTCTAAATATAATAATTTAAAATATTATGAAAATAAAAAGTTCTTACCTTTAGATGGGGAAAGATATACAGTGGTACAATTATTTAAAATTAATCTTCCAGCTGAAGTGTCTTCAGATACATCTGTTCCAAGTTGTAATAATGCAAACAACTCATTATTATGAGAATATTTTGCTGTACTAGCTGCAACACCACTAGGCGAAAGCAGATAGCAGCTAGCTAATTGTAATTTTGCAGTTAAATTGTATCTGGCCACCTAACATTAAATAATTACATTATTTACATCAGCATAAATCAAATTAAATAACAAAAAAAAAAAATATATAATATAATACTTGTTCATAACGTGCAAGTTCTTCAACATATAATAACTCATGAATTCTTGCTCTATAATTGTTCCTTGTAAGTTTTTTCTCTGAAATAGTGGTATGAGTCAAAGAAAATGTTGAAGGACAAGGTGCAGCATAACTTAATAGTAAATTTTGCTCTCTTTCCCTATCATCCTGCACTTGAGTAGGTCCAATTGATGATTGAAATTCCACAATATTTGAATTATTTGGATTCCATCGTTCCATAGATGATAATATTAACTCTTTGTGAATTTCTTTGACTTTACCACAATCTGTAACAGGTATAACATCTACACAAAGATGTTTAACCAGAACGGGACCAAGACCAAAATCAAACACTACTGCTTGTCTAAAGGTTCCATAGATATTTGTTGTAAAATAAACTTTAATCTGATGTCTTAATTTGGAAGACAAAGATTGAGAAACAGGATGTTGAGCTTGAGATACCCATTCTTGATCATTTGGTGGTTCCATATCGAAAGCAACTTGTTGTAAACCATTATCAACCAAAATATGTGTTAGAGAAAAATGATTACGATAAGTATCTTGGAGTAAAGCAACAGCTTGAAGAGATGAAGTTGTTTCTAGGACAAATGTCCATTCACGGTTACTAGTTTTGGATTCAACAGTAGTTACTAAGTCACAATCATGAGACTCAACAACACTGTCCAAACTTTCACGCATAATTTTTTCTGGATTTGTTGACTGTACCCACCTTTAAAAGTATTAATAACAATATTAATACTAATAATATCTGTTTTTAATTAAATATTTTTTAAATTATTATTTATTTACCTTTCTAATAACTGTTCTGTATAAGATTTCCCATAAAGCTTATTCTCACTTGCACGTTGTAATTTCATTCGTCTATACTCAAATCTTTCTTTCCATTCGGTTAATTCTTCCATGCCATGTGCTTCAACACACTGAGCACCATACTTGCAAGAATTTTCTGTTCCTTCTCCTTCCGAAAAAGCTTCACATAAGCTAAAATTTAAGTTCATTAATAAAGTGAAAAATCAATAACTTAACTAGGTCCTCATACGTATAGCATTCGGAAGAGAATCCTCGTGGTGGTGGACGCCATTTCCAATCACGTCCTTCGTCAGACATAATTACTGTTTGATGATTTTCAGTCGCACAATGTGCCCGAAGCTGATTTTCTAAATGGAATGATATACCACAATATGTACAAGAATACCTCATTTCATTTTTCTGGGGAAATTTTAATTCTGTTTGCTTCTCTTTTCCTGAAAATTATGTTATTATCAACTATACTTGTATATACATTTATAATCTATAGTTCACATATTACATTAGTAATATAGAAAATTTTAATGCTGATTCAAAAACAAACACAAGTAGTTACATTAAAAAAAAATAGTTTTCTATTAAAAATATAAATACTTAGGTTTGACAGTAGATCAATTAGGCGGGCAGGTAAGAGGATAGCTGTGAAATGCATTATTATTCATTATAGATTATTTTTTTTTATTCTTCTGATCAAAATAAAAAGTTTTATTGAATAATTATGATAAAAAAAAGAATATTTTGAAATGTAGATAAGTTTACACAGTTTTTTTTACCTATTAGTACTAAAATTATTAAATTTATACTAAATAAGTATGAAGAAAAATTAGTAATAAAAATATTTTATTAATAATTAATAGACATATATTTTTTCTTTAGATTAATTTGTTGTAAGTGTTCAAGTGTTGGATGATGTTTATTACCTCTTTATGAAAAATACATGAGTAATTCATAATATGGCTTTAAGTGGTTGGTATGGGACAGAATAGCATCTTAATAAATTATTAATTTAGTATTTTAATGTAACAAACAAATAACAGTACCAAATAAATAATTTAATTTGTATGTAATTCGCTATAAATTTAAAAGTATATAGTAATTGATAATATAAATCACTATTTTAATAAATATGAACTTTATTGGAACTAAAAATGTTAAGAGGTTACAAGTAATATTTAACAAAAAATGTATTATTGATTAATATAAATAAATGATGATAAAATAAACTACTTAATTCTTTATTTATCTTATTATATCATCAATAAATTACTCACTAGTTGGCTCTTGGAAAACCTCAGTGACTTTTGACTGATAATTTGTTCTTAAATCATAAGATTCACCATTATGCTTTGTTATATTAGAGTAACTCATGCCGTTTTCATGTCCTAAAGAGTAAACAATACTTGAATCAGTTGTAAAATAGAAACCATATGTTATAATGGTAAATAGTTACTTACCAGCTCCATTAAATCTTTCAAAGAATTGGCTGTTTCTCTCAAAATGTTGTATACCATTATTTTCATTACTAGATGATTCAAATAGTTGGCTAACCATCTTCTCGTCATCAACTAGTTCAACAGGATGCTTTCTATTTCTTCGACTTTGCTCCCTAACACCAGTAGCAATCCAAGAATCTAGTCTATCTCCAAACAGCAGATCTTCATTGATCTGGTTCAACTGATCTTCTAATGTCTGTACTGGTGTAGGGATGTCTTCTTTTGACATACTCCACACTAAGCGCACAGTGTCCAACATTTTTTTGGCCTCACTGCTATTGTCCGACCTCACCACCCATTCCAAGGCAGCTTGTTCTGCTTCACCATATCTTTTCAATGCAAATAGTGCATTGACTAGATTACGACGCACACGTGAGCTATATGCATTCTCATCGTCTGTCAACATAGATATGATGTGTCGGCAATCATGAATGACGTCCTCATATTTTTTCAATTCCAAACTGCACTGTGACCGGCCTAATAGATAGCCAACAAACCGCTCGGATGGCAAGCTTTTGGCCACTGCATTTTCCAACAACTGGTCGAAACAGAAAAACGCGTTGCTCCATTGTTTATGGTTCAGGTACTCGATAGCTCTGTGCTCGACCTCAGCGAAATTGGTCTCCATGTATGAGCAAGAGTGTAAGAATTTGGTAGTTTATTGTCGTGTGACTTATGTGATCATAGTTAATACAATTTTGTTCGTTTGCAATATAATTAATCATTTAATTCTGAACATAACACACATTTAGGCGTAGGAAAAACATAAACAATGGATAAACTTCCCAGTTCCGCTTATCAATTAAATTTTTTATTCTTATCAAGATAATTTTCTTTCCAATTTTAATATTATTGATGTTTTGGAAACCCAAGGAAATTGTAATAATCTTGTCAGTATCGTCGTTGCCGTTCCTAACATCTGACTAGGGTTTTTCCCGCTCATTTTTAGCTTCGATTGATTATATTATTATGATGCGTGTGTGATAGTATATTGTATACTGTAAATTGTAACACAGTACGCATTAATCTCTTTTTCAATTTTCTATGACTGTATGTTTGTGAGACCTTAGCGTTGAGTAGTTATTACTTTATTAGTTTCTGATCTGACAAATTTATGAAAACTGATCTCTGAGCAGTATTGCGCTCCTAAGTAGTGATTAGTGAATACAGTGAAGTGAACATTAGACAAGTATACTTATTACTAGACTTGTGACAAGTTTTTAAAGTTCTAATATATTCAGTATTCGTTAGTCGTTATTGAAATTCGGGCTTTCGTAGGTCGTATATAATAATAATAGTTGATTTATCGTATCAAAGGATTCCTATTATTTTTCTCGGCTGTACAGTGGCATTTTTACATTGTCACCGATTATCTACGTGTTTTATTGTCGCTTCCACTTTGACAACTATTTAAGGCGCTTAACATATTTATCAGCAGTTTTTCGTCCGATTCTAACGTCACCATGCCTGAACGTTTTGAATTCATAGGCGACTACGAAGAAACGGATTTTGAAAGACCTTCATTCAATTACATAGATATGTCGTCTGTGTATCACTTGAAGGATGTGAATTACACTAGACAATTTGCACACATTTATGCTCATAGACTGGTGCAGATGAGAGACATTCTTCAAGCAAAAATACAACAAAAATGGGGTAAGTAATTTATTGTTCATAAGTTTTTATTCTTATCGTCTATGTCAATATATGAATTCCTGATGAAAAAATGAAGGTAAAAATGTCTAATGGAATAAATTCATTTGTAAAAGTCTTCAAAGTCTACAATTTAATGTTATTGGTTCTTAAAGACTATTTAGTTAGTATAACTCTATTACTATTAGGAATTGAACCATAAATATGCTATTGATTATTATTTAAAAAGGAAATTTGTAAATCACAAATATATAGTGATTGGAGGATTCCCGTGTACATCTCAATTGACTAATATAGTTGTCAATAGAAGTGTAATACAAAAATAAATATATGTGTTAATGCATTGAATATGAATAGTCAAATTTATTTCCCAACCTCATATTTTTATATACTGATTTTTAAAAGTAGCAATTATAAGTACATACTGTGTACTATAATGAAAATAAATATTTGACTTTTTTTTGTTCATATTTTTTTTTACCAAACTTACGTACAATATTCAAAAATATATTTAGTCCAAGATTTAAAAAAATTAAAATTGAAGTTAGTGCTGTGTGTATTATTATAACTAATTAATTAAATATTTTTTTAAACAATAAATGTGAGAAGTGTTTTCAGTGAATGATTTCTTCTTCACAAGATTTCATGCCATATTTTAAGCATTTTATACTACTTACATTCATTACTACATTTCAATGTTTTTTTAAATTATGATAGGGTTCAACATCTAAGGTTATTTGCCTTGTCCTTTGTACGTCCAATGTTTTTATTATAATAAAAAATGTTATAATGTTTGCTGATAAAAAATAATAGCTTGTAAATATGATATTAAATTTATGTTACAAATGGGATTTTTATTTTGATTAGGTGAAGAGTATAATGTTTATAAATTATCTGAGTTACACGATAAAGTTGGTCAAGAATGTATTGTAATTGGCACATTATTTAAACATCAAGAACTAAAACCCAGCATTTTGAAGGAAATTAGTGAAGAAGTAATATAGAATTTATATTATGTACATCATTGATGTATTTAATTGTTGGTTAATGTTTATGTTTTTAGAACAATTTGATTCCTCAACCACCTAGAACTCATTTTGTTTCTGATACAGATGAAGTTATATTAGAAGATGAATTACAGAGAGTGCCATTAACATTTGATGGTTTGAATGATGATAGTTTATCATTAAAGAATATTATGACTGGATGTATTATAGCAGTAAAAGGTATTCCTCAAGATGGTGGGAAATTTGACGTATTGGATTTTTGTTGGCCCACACCATCAGCTGCATCTAAGGTTCTCACTACTCAGAGTTCTGGGCACGATAGGTAAAGTTTATTGAATGTATATACATATATATTTAGAATCTGTTATTTAGTATGATGCACTAAAAATTAAATTAATTTTTTTGTAGGTTTCTTGTATTAATAAGTGGTTTCGAATTAGCCTCTAATATTGCTACTAATTTTCAAGTACAATTATTTGTAGATTGGATGTATGGTTTACTGGGTGATAAAAAAGAAAATAATAAAGTCTCAAAAATTGTTCAAGTTTTAATAGCTGGTAATTATTTTTGTAGTGCAGAAATATTAATATTTTAATATTCCAATAAATTTTTAATCAGGAAATAGCATACGTAGTACTCCAATGAAAAAGCCAAATTACCGAGACAAAATAGATGATTTTCCTAGAGATATTCAAGCAATTAAACAATTAGATGACATATTATTGCAATTAGCTGTAAGTATAGTTTTATTTATTTACTATTTATATTTTAAAGGAACCATTGTATTTTTTAGTCAACTGTTGATGTCCAAATTATGCCTGGAGAATTTGACCCTACAGATAGAACATTACCACAACAAGCATTCCACAAATGTTTATTTCCCAAAGTAAATATTAACATGTTTTTATAATTATTATTATTAAAAAAGGCTTTCGGTGCTAAACCAGCCATCTCTACATTTTGAAATTATTCAGGGTGTATAAAATAATACTAGGTTATTGCACCAAACTTTGTTTACCATTCATCTACATTTGTATGGCATTAGCTTATTTAATGGGTGAGAGGATATCTGGTTTATAATATCTATTGATATGTTGATAAAATTATTCTTTATCAAAAATGTAAATACAAAAATTTGTCAATTCATACACTGGACTTAAAATTGGTTTTCCAAAATTATTAAAATAAGTATCCTCTAGTTTTTAAAATTAAAATATTAAAATTGTTAATCACCAATCATACTTGCAGTTTTCTCTCGCTACATTGTTGATCTCTAATCTTGCTACTGTTATAATCATAAGTAAGCGTTAGGGAGGTAATGCGAGTGTATTGTTAAGATAAAAAGTATTACAAACTAATTTCAACTATTTTTATAGGCTTCTGAATATTTAAGTTTACACAGAGTAACAAATCCAAATCAATTTGAAATTGAAGGCCATCTTATAATTGGATCATCAGGACAGGCTGTACAAGATGTCCTCAGATTTACAAGCTTAGAGGACCCAATTGATATTATGGATAGAATATTAGATTGGGGACATCAAATACCATCAGCACCAGATACAATTCGTAAGTACTGTCTTTTTCATAGATTTAAGTTTAGTTCCAAATTAAATATATAATAGAATTATTGATTAAAATATTTTGTTATTTTGCATTTAAAGCTGCATTTATCTTAGTATTTACAATTTAAGGCTTATATAAATTATTTTAAAACCAAAATAAAATTATATTTACGTATTATAATAATGCGAGTTATTAAAAGGTGGCATTGCTTACTCTTGAAATAATTTCAATACTTTGTTAAAAAATTGAAAATATCTGTGTTGATTGATGGTTAAATAAGTTGTGAACAAAATAAAAATGTTAAAATAGGTAATAATAAAACTATTATGTATTTAATACATTTGTTTTAAAGTAAAGTTATATGCTGTGTTTTTGAGCAGATGTGCTATTTCTCACGATAACTACTACTAATAAATATTAGATATTTTATTTATAGTTCAAAGTAAAATAATGAGGTATACTAATAAATTGTTATTGTTAATAGCATGTTATCCATTCGAAGGACAAGATCCATTTATAATAAAAGAAATGCCAGACGTGTTTTTTGTGTCTAATCAACAATCATTTAAGACATCGCTAAAAACAAATTGCGGTAATTACAAATTTATATCAAATATTTGATTAAGAGGACGCTATACCTATATGTGTTACCTCCATCTTATTAACATTTCAGCAGAATCAATTTTGTGTAGAGTTTAAATATTAGGATATCAACTTAAGGTGAGAACATTATCTGTTTTCTCTATTAATTTTGTATATTTTAATTTTTAAGTAACTTTGGAGTATTCAAAATATTAAAATGCTCATAACTTACTTTAAGAGGATGTTGCACCTGCATGTGTTTTCCCATCTGATATACATACGACATCGACAAAATAGAACTTGCTCAATTTTAGTTTTAGAGTAAATATACTTATTATAAAATTAAAAGTTGACAATATTTTGGTTAAAGGCAAGACGCTGAGTTTTTTTTTAAAAATTAAAATTTTTAAAGGTTAAATGTTATTTAAAATTTTTTGATAATTTTGCCAATTCTAAACAATTATTATGCGTGTTATATTGGGAATTATGGAAAAAATTCAGTGTCTTGCTCTCTGAAATATTGTCATCTTGTAATTTTGTAATATGTATATTTAAGAACCAAAATTGAGTGAGTTCTACTCAGACTATGTAAACACGTTTAGTCTATGTAGTACGTATGTAAGACAGTGACAACACTTGCGGGCGCGATATCATCTTAAAATTAAATATTCTAATTCTAATAATAGATTACTGACAACCTTGGTTTGATCATGGGTAAAACAAATTTTCTTGTATGTAACAACACAAAATTGGTTTTACTAAAAGAAAAATTCCCTATGTTGTACATTTATAAGATAAAGATATAAGTGCCAATTCTCAATTAAGATTTCTGAATAATTTAAGTTATTTAATTTTAAAATGTTTTGTTTCAGGCAAACCTACTAGACTTATAAGTGTGCCATCTTTTTCATCAACTCAAACTTGTGTTTTATTGAATCTCAATAATTTAGAATGTTACCCCGTATCATTTAAGACATTTGCTCCTTAATTTGCTCACTCACTTTTAATTAATATTGTAAAGAAAAAAATAAATGCTATATATTATATATTTTACACCAAAAATACATATTTTTATTATGCATTTAAAGCAAGCTGGATTTCTTCAGGAGTCAAAATATTCAATGATGAAAGTGCAGCTAGAAGCTGATCCCGTGAACAACCAATAAAGTTCTGCTTTAAAAATACTGGAAATCCACGGTAATGATCACCCAATGTATATAGAGGAATCCTAATTGTACCAAGCACCTATGAAATTATTTAAAATTATTTAAAATTTTTCTTAATTAATAAAATAATTATATAATTAATTACTTCATTTCCATAGTCTCTTGCAAGCAAAGCTCGTTTTTCAATTTCAACCAATTCAGTCATATTAACTTTTAATTTATAGAAGTGTAAAGCTAGATTTTTTTTCTCGCTCCAATGAGATATTACATGATCATCATGACTGACCGAATGTATAGTGGTATCCAAATTCATTTCTTCTGCCATTTCTCTATTAACAGCGGTAACAAAATCTTCACCAGCATCAATTAATCCACCAGGAAATCCAAAATATCCATCATATCGTAATTGCATCTAACATAACACCAATACAATTAAAATTTTAAAATGTTGAAATTTAATAAATGTTTCAATAACTTACAAGAATTGAAGCGCGAGGATTGTAAATATTAAAAACTTTTTCATTGTTCTCAGCGTATATTAAACAATGAGCAGCCTGAGTTGAACATGCATACTTTTCACTGCATATTTGAGATTTTGGGATGACTATAAACTCATTGGGTTCAGGAAGTCTTCCAAATGCCTCAGTACTGCCCAACCATCCCCATGTACGATCTCCAGTAGAAGTCATCACTAATATTAAAAAGATACTATACAAATAAATAGGGTTATTGCTTAAAACATTGGGTTAGTACGCAGAAATAATTTTAATCTAATCAACAACACAATGTTATTTAGCAACCATTTGCATCACACAAAGAAATTATAAAATATGTTTATGAGTTTGGTCTTTGATAAAAAGATTACCTAACTAACAGTAGGTCCAAACCTAACCTATTAATTTATTAATAGGATTATTTGATAAGAATTTATATAAAATAATAAGAAATAATCATTAGAAATTTATTTTTTTTAAACACAATTCACAAAACCAAAAATAATGAAGTACAACTATTTTTTTTTCAAATGTCTTGCATTATTAAACAATTTTTCATTATTTTAGATAGTAAATATTACCTGAATTTTCTTCGGAGTATAAAGAATTGATTAGACAACAATTATCTGGAGGTCCTGAGTAATCTAAATTGAACAAAAAAAAAATAAAATATTTTAGTAAAAACGTTAAAACAACAAGTAAACATTAATGATTTTATTATTTCAGTTTCATAATTTAATTTCAAATAAGTGCTTTTATGGATTCTATTACACATGCTTACCAATTAAATTGATAGATGGAATTGCATAGGGTTTTAATTGCATAGAATTTTCATGGAAACATTTTTCATGAAAATGGTTTTTACATATTGTTATATTTAAATATAAATCCATGTCATACATTGTACTTAATCCGGTTCTTTTTGACCATATATGCAATAATCGTTTATCCCCAAATGGGAAATTATAAAGTGGTAGTCCTTTTGGTGTTCTACAGTTAGGGACAAAGCAAACTGGATCATTACATTCCCTGTAAAATATTTTTTATTGTTTTGAGTATTTCAAAATTAAAGTAAAAAAAAAAAAAAAAAACAATATAAGTAATTTAAAACAGAGATATCTTATTTTAATAAGTATCTAGAAAAAATTTGTAATTGACTGAAATGGATAACATTTTCTAACAATTTAATTTTAGATTGAGGCATGAATAAGCATTGATAATTGTCATTTGAACATTTGCCACTTATATTTTCTTTGCAAGAGTTAAGAGGTTTATCTTTTTTTTTTGTTAATAAATTAATATTTACTTTTAATTCAAAATGTAGAAAAGAAAAATACAAATAACAAATACATAACCTAAATTCAGTACTCATGAATACCTACAATAGTGCAGAAAGAGCAAGGGATGGTAACAAATAAAAAAAACCATTAGGATATTTTAGATTAAAGAGAAGATGTGTATTATTGTTTAAATTGTTTGTAGAAGATACAACAATTTGAAATTTTATTTTATTTTCTATTGGTATAATATAATTATAGTAATAATAAATATTGCATAAAAATTATGTGTAACATATAAATTAAATTATAGTTATCATGATAAATATTAAGTTGTTTTTTTAATAATAAAATCAGTATGTCACTATATTATAAATAGATAAAAAAAAAAATTAAAAACACTTAAAGCTTAATTGAAAATTAAGAAACTGTTTTAACAAAAGTTGTATTTGGTTGGTAACAGTTTTATCTTCCTAATATATGGAGTAACAAATGTTCAGGTGACAATAAATGTTGAATTGTCTCCATACTGATAATAATAGATTTTATGTTTATAAGAATTGTTTTATTAAATCATGAAATCAATTCAATGCTTACTCAAGATTTTTTGTAATCAAATCATTATCTTTATCGTCATTTTTCCATTTCAAATTATATTGCTTAAAAATATTTTTTACTAATATACGTTCATCTGTATTCATTATAGATTTATTAACATTACCTTGTTCTTATCTATATTAACAAAAAAATAAATAATACATACAATAAAATCTTACGTAGCGGTAAGAAAAAACATACGTGTTGATTGTATGAGTAGTCTGAGGTAATGTTTTAACAACTTTTTTTCTTGATTGCTTAATGTTTGAATGACCTAAGACTTTTGATTTCCTTCTGAAACATTAGATTTTAAATTTGAATTTTTAATAATATTAAAGTATCAAATACTCATAAGCAAATAGACATTGCAATACATTTTAAACCATTTATTAAATAAATGGTTCTATATTCAATTGAGTAATATAAAAAACAATAGAACATAATAATGTATAAGTAGTATTCAAATCCATGATATATCTGGTTGCTACTTTACTTTCTAGTATCTATAACTATGTATATTTAATTTAAACTTACTTATTTGTAAAAGAACTTGTCTTATGAATTGAATTTGAACTATCTGCAAAAATTGAAGGAACTGCACTGCATAATAAATCTGTTAATTTAACTCCAGATATTGACTTTTTGTAATCATTTTCGGTAAAATGTTCACTGCAAACATTGAAATGCTTAGTGGGGGTCCAATTATCGATTTTTAATGCTTTTAACCATTTATCAAGTAATTCTGGATCATGCAAAGGAAGTCTGAAATATAAACGTGAAATTAATATAAAAACATTTTTCATTTAAATTTTAAATAATTGTAGTTTTATATTTTTGGAACAATTCAACAATATATCGGTTACACTGATTATACTATTAAATAGTTTTTTTTGTTATTAGTTAACATGAAAAAATAAAAATAAATCGAATTGATATTGATCTAATTAAAAATTTGCATTCTAAAAATGTATAATCATTTTGTATACATAATGTGAGTAATGGGTTTTTCCATGTATAATGTATAAATATATTAAGAACTATGTAAAAACTATGGGACAAGATAATGATTTTAAAATATTTGTTTTGAGTTGTAGTCTTGTAGATGATATTTATTTTAACATTAATACGATGTGTTATAGAATATAAACATTATTAATTATTATATATATATACCTTACCGATGAAATATAATTCCATTTCCTTTTATTAATTTGTTCTCACAATTTTGAACCGTACAGCTTAAGACCATATTATCTGTTGCTTAATGGTATACCTAACAAAACTAAAGATTTTTAGGCACAATATAATTTGATTGATTTGTAAAAAATATTAATTATAAAAGCCATATATTATTATATTACTAAATAATAAATTACATATAGTTTTAAGTCGTAAAATTGTTGAGTACTGACGCACTACATTACAGAACAGCACACTACACAACTAATAACTGATTGTTTCTTTTTCTTGTAGTTCGTAGTTAGCGATAACTCAAATTAAATAGTACGTTATCAATAAAAAAGATACCACGGTTATAACCTTTTGAATATGGTTGCTGATATGGTTACCTATATATAAAGAAATTCACGATCGGTTAAATTTTGCAGGCGAAGACTATAGATAAATGTGTATCCATGATGGCGCCAACTTTGTGATAATTACGATCACAGATTAAGATATACTTGTTTGTATATAATTTAAGTATTTTTATATTGTGAATGAAAAGCTTCCCAATTTCCCAGGCACATCATAATTAGATTTTATATGCAATATAAAACAACAATTTTGTTGAAATAAATACTAAATACTTTTTGTTTATTGATTTGTTATTTATTTCATAATGACATGTCAGTATGGAAAAAAAGAAAATTAACACTTTTAAGAAAAAAATTAGTAAGTAAAAATCCATGGTTAACATCAACATTTTCGCTAGTAATTTATAAATATTTTCTATGGTTAAATTTATTTTAACAATGTTATTATTGCAATTACATATCTTTTATTACAATGCTTTTGATTGGTATATCTATTTAAAAAATAATGTTAATAATAAAATTAAAATGTAAATATCTTCTGTTATAATATAAAAATAATAAAAGAATTGAAGTTCTAAAACAATTAACAGTGCAACATGCACAAAACTGATAAATTAACATAAATAATATGTTATATTATGTTCTACTTGAACGTCTTAAACTAGATGATGGAATTATTGGATCAGTTTTATAAACAAGAGCTTCCATATATGCTTTACGCACAGATTTGCGATCTGCTGGTTTTTTTGATTCTGTTAGCTTAATGTCATCCAGTTCTTGAGTAACACCAAGTGGCTCCAGTTTGTTACGAGGTAACCATTGCCTAGTAAAGTATTTAATCAATTTTAGACATATGGCACAGTTATTATCATGACATATTGATATACCTAATTATCAATTATCATAATATGACTTACCATGTACGTTTAGAATCAAAAAACAATACCAAGTACACAAGCTCTTTGTAATTACTTGCCAAATTTAATACTTCGGATGGAGGACTTGGAACAGGTATGCCATTATGCAAGTGCCCTGGTGGCATATTTGGGTCGATTATCTTGAGAAAAAAAATAGAATAAAATATTAATAATATTTATATAACCAATAAAAAATTATTAATATTAAAATTATATTTTATTTTTATTAATATTTTACACTTAATTAATTATTACCAATGCAGGATACCATGGATATCCTCTACATTTAGCCCAGACCAATTGTAATTGTGCAAAGTCATCCTTTTTTCTTTTTTTCTTTTGTTCTTTTTCAGATTCTGAATCTGACGAACTTCCTGATGAACTACTACCATCAGAAGATGATCCGCTTCCACTAGTACTAGTAGAATTTGAACCAGATTCAGACCCTAAGTAGCTTGATTCTTCATCTGATGGAGAATCATCTTCTGTATCGGTTTTCTTATCTAATAATTTAATAATGATTATTAAGTGATTTACAAAAAGTTAATTTAAAGTTAATATAAAAAATTGTAAAAATTATAAGTAATTAATATTCATTTAATTTAATTAACATTTTATACATATATATATTGTGTAATATTAGAAAAAAATATATTGTAGTTGGAAAATTGTGGCATGAAATCTCCACCCACTATAACCAATACAAATATTATTTATAACTTATTAAAAACATAACTCACTAGATCTGTATGCTTTAAAACTTTCAAAATTAGTTGATTGTCTTGTACGTCTAATAAGGGGAGGCGTGATTAAAGGATCTGTTGATGATTTCTTACGAGTAGAGCTTCTAGAGGTCCTATAAAATATGAGTTAATAATAAATTATTCATTAATGATATTTTAAAATAATACATTTAAGTTGAGAAAATAATAATGATTGTTTTAATATGAAATCTATAAAACAATTTATTGTGTTTAATTTGTTATTCTTACATGACTGGAGATGTTGATTTTGATGGGGTTTCTGGTTTTTTAAAAACAAACTGTTCACTTGGTTGATCATTTCTTTTCTTTAAATTCCTTTTTAAACTTGTTTTTTCTACTTCCATCTTTTCTGGTTCATCATTTTCAGTTTCTTCTAAAAGTTATAAATAATAATATAAAACATACATAATTATTAATTAAAACCTTTTTTCATTTGTTTTACAGTGATTCTAGTCTAATTTATATAAAATTAAATTTTAAAATAAGACCATTTTTTAATTTTATCGTAAATAAAAGGAGCAATAGTAGGAGAATGAATTTTTTTTTACAAAATACTTTCTTGTTATTTTGTTTGCAAATAATATGTATTGATGAAATGTATTATTATAATTGATTTTTTGTTTGTTTGTTAATTGAGACTTGATTCGGTCGTTTTTAATTTAATATTATTAATGTTTTATGCATAATCAGGTGTTTATTTTCATTTCACGACTGAGGCCATTTACATCTTTTAACATCATTATTTATTTTTTGAGTATAATTATTTTAAGTTGTTAATTTGTAGAATATAATGTATTGAAATATAATGTTAAATATGATAATTATAAAATTACCATTTTCACATTTTTTCCCTTCCAAGTCAATTTTTGCTCTAAGCTTAGTCAATTCTGTTTTAATCAGACGAGCTCTTTTATTTTGTCGGCCGCCTCTGCATTTATCAGCTAACTGTAAAAGTTTACACATACGATCATCATCACCCATAGTATTAGAAGGATTGCATATCTCTTTCAATTCATGATCAAATTCTACACTTTTGTCATCTTTGACTTCTTCATTTGTTTTAGCAGCACATTTTAATGCTTTAGTTTCTTCAACTTCTTTATTGTTTTCAGCTAAGGTCATTGTAATAGGATCTAGATCTAAAATCTTAAGATCTCGTTTGGCAGTTCTTAAAACACTTCCACCCTAAAAATGATTACAATATATTTTATTTTTAAGCATATTATTATATAAAATAAATTAAATTAAACTTACTTGATCTCTCATTTTTATGCCAGCTTTATAAAATATAGTTTCTTTTGAATTATATGCTAAACAGTTTGATACCATCAAGTTGAAATCATTCTCAAAAACTTCAAGACTATTATATTCAGAGTTTTTTATTTTTAATTCCATTGTTAGTAAATCCATTGGATGTTTCACAATATCTCCATAGTCAGGGACTTCATTTTGATCAACAGGTTCAATAAATATCTGTCCTGTATCTTTAACAATTAACTGCTGTAATACTGAATGTAAGAAAGCATGGAATGGCCATAGAGATTTAAGTGTATATTGTTCATGTCTAAGGAAAAAACGTAATACTATTAGATAAACTAACAAAACAAGTGTTTAAAAATATTTAATACTTACACTTTGATATTTTCTTTTTTCAAACGTTCTCTTTTACGTATCAGTTCACAAAGTAACCGAACTCTTTCTAAGTCCTGACGAAGAGCTTGCCAATATTTTAATTGTCTATATAATTCATTCTAAAAATTAATTAATGAGTAACATTTTAGACATTAAAGTATATTAATGTTTAGAATTCAGAAAGAAAATTATTATTGATATTAATTATATTAATATTAAATTTTTTAATTATAAAATTGATATTTTTTCAAAAGCCAAAATTTCTAATCATTATGTTTAATAGTACTTACAAGATCATCTTCATTTCCATTTGATGTAATTGGCTCTTCGCGTCGTGATACATTAGAATGTTGACTAGTTTGTAAACGTCTTAAAAGTGGAACACCATTCCTAAACTGCCGTTTTAATGTCCAATAAGCGATTAATCGTTGAACAAACTGGCCTTTTTTAGGCACTGACAGTAAATTAGCTATTTCAGTAACTCTAAACAAAATTGGAATATTTTGAGAAGTGTTATAATTTATTAAGTAATATATTACTCTATTTCATATAAGAGTAACCTTGGGTGGCAGGATAAAGTGTAAGGACATGGCAAAAAGGATTGTTAACATGTATTGAGTATCATGTTAGAAATGAAAGCTGGCGACAACAACCTAATTAGTGTAGCTTAAGAAAACACAAATTATAAGCCGCCCAAGATTATTGTTGCATATATGAGACAACAGAGTATAGAAACATTACCTTTCAGGTGGGATTGTAGGTATTGATATGACTGGAGCAGCAGAACGTTTTTTAGCTAAAACTCGTCTGGCATTATTTAATTTTTCTCCTGGTGATTGTCGTCCTCGGTTTTCAGCAAGATAATCTACTGGTGCATGTGCATCACAAAATGCTATTTTTTGAACTAAAACTGTACCTGGTTCAGCATCTCCTAAAAATTGTAATGAAATTTATATTATAATTTGCAAAATAAAAACTTTGAGTCTCTAGAAAAAAAAAAAATCAATGAACTATTACCAATATTAGAAATGTCATTAGATATAGTCTCCATTTTCATATATAAGCCAGCTTGTTGAGCACATGTGACATGAAATGCTGCATAGCAACTTGTTTTGTGACATTGGATACATGCTCCTACACCACGTTGTTTACAAATATAACATGTAAGTTTCCATCTAGCAGTAGGAATTGTTTCAACACTATCTATTGGTTCTAAAAATACCTTTAGTACACAAATTTAATAAGTAAATTTTGTTTAAATTAATTAATCAGTTCAATTTAATGCGTGACTTACTGTATTTGCAAACCTAACTTCTGGTATCCACAACGCACACACAACATGAGCCCATAATCCACGATCAGTTTGTTTAAATGCACCACAATTGTTGGGGCATAATACACAGTCAACCATACAGGACGGGGAGTGAAGGCATCGTCTTAATACAATAATTATGATTTTTTTTTAATGATGAGTTGTAACTGGTATAAAACTTAATTTAAAATGTATTACTTACCGACAGAGCCATTGACCTTCAGGTATGTATGGAACACCATAACAGTCTTGGTGAACAGCAAGATTACACATGTCACAAAAAAGGATAACGTTTGAATTTTGACATTCACCGTCAAGACAAATAGAACAGACAGCTTCATCATCAATAACTGCTAAACTACTATCAACTTCTTTATTCATTTGCTAAACAAATAAATTAAATATCTATTTACAAGTACTTAAAATAGTGTTAAATTATAATTGACATAATTAAACAAGCAAACCACATACTACAAGAAAATATGATTCTTTCTCTAAACGATCCATTAAAAGTTCAAATGACTCAATTGATATTGCTGCTAAGCCAGATGATTCCCTACGTTCATTCATAATTTGCAGCCAAGCAGCATCTTCTTCATCCATATCATATTCTACTTCAGTATCCAATTCTTCAACTGATTTTTCAATAAATCTTAATAAAATAATACATTTTCCAAAATTGTTTATAAAGACATAATAGTGAATAATAAATCTTAATTTTAAATGTATTAAAGGGTACCTTATGTAAGAATTGGGCATAGGTGGAGCTTGAAGTATATCATAATTATCAATCTCTTTAAATGCAGCTTGTGGTAAGTTTTGAACAGCTTCCTTACTTTTCGATAAAGAAGAAATTATTGCAGCTGTCTAAAAATCAAAAAATATATTTGATACTACTTGAATGTAATTGTGATTATATAAAACTTACTTTGGAGGGGATTTTAATATCTTTTTTTAGTTTTAAGTAATCATCTTTTGATATTATTGGTAAATAATCTTCAGCATTAAATCGTATTACTTTGTGATCAGCAACTTCAACTTCACATAAAGTTTTTGATAAATGAACAGGCGTTACAGGTTCTGCAACTTCGGGTTGAGATGTTCTTGAAAGTGTTGTAAATGTTACTCGTCTTCCTTTCTTTTTTTTACCTACATTACATTAGTAGTAATTACGATCATCCTTAGAAAATTTTAATTGAATTTTGTTATTTTTGTTACTTTTAGCTTTGTTGACAACTGGAGTAATAGTAGTTTGTTTGGCCGGTGTAACAATATCTAATGGAGGTATAGGACTTGAATGTTGAATATGAGCAAGATGATATTGAAATCCAGTCATGCTTGAATATACTTTGTCACAATCAGCTACTGGACACTTGTAAGGTGGTGGTCTCAGGCTACGTAGCTGACGGCAATATTGGAGTACATCAAAGTCTCCCATTTTTATACTACATCAAATAAAATATAAAAAAAACCACAATATTTATTAATACGCAAGGGTCAATCCCACCAGACCAGCATGCAAGGGAGACTACAGAAATACAGAATAGGTATGGGGGTAAAGCCAAGTTAAGAATACAATACAGTATATACAATTTTTTTTTTTTTACAAATAATCAAAAACTAATATCAACTATAACAACAAGAGGAAGCATAGCCCTCTGCATCCTACAATGGGTATCCTCGCTAGCATGGTAAATGAATATAAAATACATGAAATAAAGTAGTAAAATAGTTATATTGTTGTGTACACAACAGGATAATGAATAAAATATACATAGCTATATATTAATAATGAAAACTTACCACAAAATATTTCTAAAGGTAAACTGCTTAATCAAAAAAGATCACAACATATTATGCGAAAACGTTAAACCAGTATTTTTAATGTAAAATAACTACTTCATTATATTATATTATTAAATGGTTCTTCAAAAAATCGTTAGAACACGCCACATTTCCATATGAGTTATTACCTATAGGTATTATGTTTGAATAACAAACATCATAATATTATCATATATGTTATTATATAGTTATCGTCGTAATCACTTTATCAATTGAAATTGGCGGTTAAACCATGGTTAATGCATAAATATATATATATATATTATGGTCTATGGGTTTAACGCAGTTATTAATAAACGTATTGTTGCAATAATATTATTGAAATATTTATAATTACTTACTACTTACTATAGTAAACAGTAAACGACTATGCCGGCTGAGTTGTTGAGTATTAAGAAAAAAAGTATACACAACAATGCAGTGGCAGTAGTGGACTAGTGGTACTGCAAATAGCAAATAATAACTATATTATTATTAAATTATTGTCTATTTTTATATATTATATTATAATAAATATAATTAAATAAAGTTGCTTTATTTATTTATTATTTTATACTAGTATTTATGCGTATTACGTTTATCTATATTATATATGACAATTCAACAATTGATAATATTTCAATTCAAAATATACAATCGTGCAAATTGTATTATTTCAGCTATACGTATCTCTATTATTTACATAATATAATACTTCAATAGTATACACAGATTTGATTATTACTCAATAATTAAATATTTAATATGTGGCCTTTTCCCGGGTTTTTTTCACTAAGTTGAATATTTACTTCTCGCGCTTTACATTCATCAAGTATTAAATAATCTATAATGACCCATTGACGGACTATGAAAGAAATTCGACCCAGGAAAACTATTTTACTACCTTCAAAATTTTACGTACGTTTTTCTGCCCCTTTCCTCACTTTTAGTGCCGTAAAAAACGAGTGTGCAGAGTGTGCACCGCACACGGGCTATAGGCCTCATACTATATTGGAGGGCCTTAAAAAAATATATAATACAGCCACACAAATCTTCTAGATTTTGATTTGCATACAGACTTCAAGTAGTCTAGTTACGGCATTGCCCACTTTCTAAATATCCTTTTTTTTGTTGATTTTATGCCTAATCTAAAAGTATGCAAAGTACGAAAATAGTCATACAAATTAATGTTAAATAATTATAATATTTTGAATGGGGGGGGGGGGGGGAGAGCAGAGAAACGTTCGTCAAATTTATTTCTTCCTATAAAAATAAATTTAGTCGTATAGCCGTATAGGTGGTCATTGAAGGAGACTTAAGGGGGTTTAGCCCCCCCCCCAGTATTTCAATAGACCCCAAAAATCGAAGGTAATATGTTATATTTCTGTATAAAAAAGGGGTGTTGGGTCACTTTACATTGGATTATTATAGCCCTCTAAAAATTCAATCAAATGTCCGCCTATGATTTAGAGTTTTTAGGGTAAAAATGCATGTTTATTTTGAAGTTTTAATAAAAACAAAATAAATTATTAAATTTAAAAAAATGTATAGTTTTTTTTATTTAAAAGTTACTTTTATTTTTAACAATGTCAATAATTTCATCAACATAAATATTATTATTCAATATAATTTTCTCTTTTGCCATAAGCAGGTATGCTTAATTAATAATCAGTCATTTCTGCTTATTAGTAAATAGTAATTAATAATAGTTATTTTGAACAAAGTATGAACAGCCTGCTGCGGCTATAGCAGTACAGCCTACCGGGAAAACTTCCAATATTCTGCCAGGAGGGTGCGCTACTATATTAGTTATTACATTAAAATATTAAATTAATAAATTTTTTTTGTGCAGATTGTAACTAGAAAGTACCCAAACTTCTAACTCACAAGTTGTTAGTCACCAATTAAATAGTTATATTCATTAAGATAGATTTATTACATAAAATAACAAAATATCACATTTTTACCTATTATTATATTAATTAAATTTGATTTTGTGTTCTCGAGAATCAAACTCACATTACAAACAAATTTTCGAGAGGGGTGATTTACAAAATTTAAATTTTGTATACAAAATGCGCTTGCTATTTTAGCATGGTTAAAAAATTGGAAATTACATAATATTAAATAATCACGTCTCGTAGAAATTAGCCACTTCATTAAGCACCCATTATAGGATAACATTTATAAGGGGTTTAAGACTTAAGTTACAGATTCTGATAGGTATTATGGTTAAAAATTGTTATATAAATTGGTTACTAATTTTCTAGTTTGATAGATTAATGTGTAAGGTGCCCCTTTCTCGAAATTTGATTTCAGTTACGGATTTAATATTAATTACTAATATTTCCGATATGTTCCAAATTTATTATTATAGACCTATTATCTATTTTATTAAAAGTTGTATACTCAAAAACTATTCGTTCAAATTTTAATTTTAATGTTTACGTAAAAATGTTCAACAAAATTGCCCGCTAAATAATTTATTATAGAAAAGGAAAGTTGTCATTTTGTAAAACAGAAGTGTGTGTGTACATTGGATACACCGGATAGTAAGTATAATAAATGAATAAACTTCAAAAATTTAAAAATATAGATTTCATGTAGGCATATTTAAAAATTAAAAAATATCAGATTTTGAATAATTGAATTATGTAAAAAAAGGAGGTAACGTGCTTGATGAATTACTCTTCTATAGGGTTGCTAGATTTTGAAACCCTCAAACCGAGACATCATATGACCTTTTTTTTTACGTATATGTAAAAGTATACACTATACATTATAATGTTTTTATAGAAATTAGTGTATACTTTTTTTTAAATTGAAATACGTATTATAGCTAATACAAAGATATATTAATATATTATTACTTATTTATTGTTAGTATTTTATAGATATTATATTATTTAATATTTTAGTAGGTAAATATAAATAGTATAATTTTTAAATTTATTTACATTAAATACTTTTCATTTGAATGAATTTTTTTAATAGAGTTATACCAATAGAGGAATTCATTAAAAATTAAAATAAAATAAATTGTACAAACCATTAGTTAGTTTCTATGAATCGGGACAACGGGGCATATTGTTAAAATCGAGACGAATGGCAAGCCCACTCTTTTATAATTGCAAAGGCGTTTAAATTTGAGGACTTGAGTGTTGAGTTTCACCTAAAATGTATTTTTTCATATATTTACTAATGATTTTTTTTTTATATGTATAGAACATTATAAGTACCTTAAAATGTCTATTTTTTGTTCCAAGTTAGATTATTTTTCACTGATCCTCTTCCTCATACAAAAGTTATGTTTACGCCACAGAATGTAAGTATACTCAATGATGATAATAATGATAATATATTATGTAACTTCACCCCGGAGTAAAGGACGGTTCACGCGTGCCGTTGACATTTAATTTTTGTTTTGCACGAATGCGTTTTAAATGTTTTAAAGAGTATAATTTTCAAATGGTGGAAAAAATACAGTTCTAAAAGTGTCAAAAATCCAATCGTTTGTAACCACCTATAAACTTTTTTTTCCATCTGTGTAATTTAGGGCCATATACATAATATAAATGATGAATCTCCAAACATGTAATTCCCCTTCCCTGCTTCTTTTTTACCTTAATATTTTTTAATCGAATTATGATTTTTGGAATTATTTATTATACTTAAAGCAAACATTAATATTTTTATACTATTTTTATACAATTTAAATACCTTCTAACTTATACTATTAAAAATACATTTTTTTTTTAAAAATTAAAACTACAATTCACAATTTCAAAGAGTAGTTAACGAGTTATTAAACTGTATGTAGTAACCACTTATGATGGTTTTATAAAACATAAAATAGATGTAATACCACTAATACCTATTTAGTCTAGTATCTAATTATAAATAATTAGGTATTCTCTGATCATTTTTATACAATTATACCTATAACCTATTAATTACTATTCAAATCATTTTTGACCTATATTTTTAAACTTATGACTATTATATAAAGTTTAATAATTTAGAAGCTGCTTGTTTAAATCTCGATTTAATATTTTTTGTCAATACAATTTAAAATAAAAAAAAAAGTAGTTACAATTTTAAGAAAAGAAGTTAGTATTCACAACTCTTTAATAAATTACATACAAAATAAATCTATAGTTTTTTTTTAAATATGGTAAATTTAAATAAACTTGCAAATTCGAAAAACCAGAATTAGAATAAATTCATCATTTAAGTCAACAATTGCATGGGATAAGCATTCCTGATGGGTATCACTCTGTATATAATGCACACGCACGCGGATGTGTAACGTGAATGATATTTTCGAAAATACAAAAATTTGATTATACCTGATGAACAATAATTTTACATAAGTTTACCCAAACATTCAACAGAAATTTGCCGTTTGAATAAAAAAAACGATCGACACAATACCGACTATGCTAGTGGGTACGATATATTTAAATACAATGGGCTTGATATATTATACAGGCAACAGGCGTATATAATAATACCATACGTTGACGATATTATCGTTTTGCATTCAAGCTCGCTTACATCAAAATCATTTTACATTTTAGTATTTTACTGTGTCGCCGGGCAACAGGTACAGCATATTCATAATAATACACTTATTGTAGCCTAAGGAGTTGAAAAATATTTTTATTATTATGTACCTATAAAGTGTATAAATTACTAAAATCTAAAAATGGCTTTATACTCAAATAGCGACAATACAAAAATTTCAACAGTTTTCATATTATATTCTTTTTTTTAGCGTCAAACAAACGAAATAATTTTAAAATAGTACGATAGTTTCACCCCTCCTCCCATATAGAAATCCAAGATTTTTTTTGCATTAAAAATTAGCATGGAGTTAGCATAAATTGACAAGATTATTATTATTATTTGCATGATACTATTTAATTATTAATAACCAATAAACCTTTTTTTTTGAAAGTGGTGGTCAACCCTCCGTTGTTAAATTGTTTCACCAGCCCCATACCAAGATTGAAAAGATATTTTTTCTAAATTTTTTTTCTCCAATAATTAGCATGCAATTAGCATAAAGTTGCATGCCTATGTCCCAAATTCGCACGTCAATATTTACCTTTAAAATTATAGCAATTACAAATTGTTTATATTATAGGTTTTACACCAGGTAGATATATAAAAAAAGTTTAACTTTTTCTTTTTGTTAAAATCATAAACATAGTTTCAGAAATAATACAATACAATATGATATATTGTGTTATATATCTATGAATGATTAAAACTAAATTACAAATATTGACGTTGCATTAGATATACAATATTAAATTATACTTTAAGGTAAGCGTAATACGCTAAAACTACGTAGACTGTGTAGTGCAGTGTATGACAGTTCTATCACTATCAAAATTATTTTTAACCTTAACCTAAACAACGAGATGTTTTCACGAAATGTATTTATTTCTTGTTAATAACTGATCTTTATACATTAAAATGTAATAATTTTGGTTTTAAAACATTTTTATACCCTTGACTTATAGACCATTATCTTTATTCACACTTTTCATATATATAAGCTGGAGTAATCATTATCTCCCTAAGCAAAGTCAGCCTTAGGGTGAAGCGAGGTTTGGAGCAAATTTTTTTGGGTGAGGTCTAAAGTAAAGACATTATTTTTCTTATTTGTTAGTTGGCTAGGCTCAAAATGTCATACTAAAGCGCGAAATCAGATGTAGGAGTCACATTAGCCTCTACCTAAAATCGAAACTTTCCCTAAGCGGCCTAAGCATCAATATAATATGTTTCAAAGTAATAATAGATAATAACATATTTGATATACATTGTATTTAATAATATAAATTATATAGATACCTTATGTAATGCGTGTACTATACTCTATATAGTCTATATTATACTACGTTATAGTATATATATAATGTATATGTAAGAACAATTTAAAATAATATGTCCATCTGTTCCAAACTTAATCTAATTCGAATGGTCATACCATTTACAGATACCCTACGGTATTGTAATTTAGTAAATTATATTTGTATAGTATTTAATTAAATAACTAATGAGTACTTTTAAAAATAATAGAATTTTTGAGAAAAAAACATTTTTTTATTGTTAGTATAATTTTATTTTTAGCTTTAAAATAGGTAGATATAAGCTACTTTCTTCTTCTTGTATTCAACCCTTATGATTGGTTTTACAGTTGGACATGCACTCTCCACTCTTCTTTATTCCAAGCTAACCTTTTAAATTCAGTGTAGCTTAATAGTCCAGCATAGGAAATCATTTTTTTGATAAATGAAGTTCTTGGACATCTTAAGTAGGTATATAAGATACTTTATAGATGTTTTAATTAACAATAACATATTTTTTTGTTACTTTTAAAATAAGATTTTGAGATTCTAAAAAGTAAATTTTCTCATTGGATATTGAAATAATTAAAAATCAAGGGGAAAGACAAAATATGCGATTAAGTTCTCTTCAATCCTTCAATCCTTATTTCCATGACTTAAAATTATTTTAAAAATATTTATATATGTACCATGTATATGTAATTTTTATAACTTTACATCTAGGTTTTAGTTATAAAATTTAAATATTATAAGAATTAGGAACTTGCAGGTCCTTTGAAATGTTTATCTTCGTTGTATAGTGCTAGTAAATATATATTAAAAAGATCATTCAAATTCCTAATAGTTATGGTATTATGTATTTTTGAAAAGGACTAGAGGTTAGCTGTTTTACTGAATGCTAAAAACTTAAATTACTATAGATTTCCCACATGAACCACATCATGTATTATTTTTTGAAACACGCCTAAATAGATTTGCTCACGATGTCTTACAACTAAAACATAGAAATAGCTGTAAACAATTTGCGGATTTTCCATCTCGAAACAAAAAAAAAAAAAAAATACTTGAAAAATATTGTATTTAAGATAAAATTAATTGATATATATATATATTAGACTATGATAAAAAATTATGTTGTATTTGATTTGATTTTTGTAATGTTTTTGAGATGAGAGCTAATATTAACTTAAATTTTATGGAGTTATCTTGTTTTTTTTACTAGAATTTTGCATAAGTTATTATTTATTTTAAAGTGAAAAATTGATTGAAAATAAATAGTACAGTGTAAACCACATTTGGAGCAAAACCCAGATAACTCTAAAGTTATTTGGGTTTTAAATGGAAAAAAAATTAGACAACTCTATTTACATTAAATGTTCTATATGGATGGTCGGATTTGTTTCGTTCTTGTACTACAGACATACACGTAATTTGTTTCTTAATTTTAAATGGCCAAACCCTATTTACAAAAAAATGGAGTTATATCGTTCTTGTATGGACTCATTAGGTTAGGTATGTGTACCGTATTTTGTAGTATAATACTGTTATATTTTAAAACTTTTAGCCATTAAAAATTTTTAAAAAAACTTGTTGAATACTATGCTCCATACAGAATCAATATTATTAATTTCTATTAAGTTTTTAAATTTTAAATACAACTAAAATACGAAAAAGAAAAAAAGTATTTGAATATTAATATATACAAAAACTTAATATTTTAAAATTCTGGTTATTAATTTTATTTATAAGTTTTCCATCAAAATAAAGTTCATAATTCTTATAAAATATACTACAATTACCAATCATTTTAGGGTAATTATTTAACGAATAATATTAATAATAGTTGTATCTTGATTGGTCTGATTAGAATTGGGGTAGATTATTTATTTTATTTTGTATTTAAATATTATTTCAGGGTTTTCAACATTATATGACTATAATGGAAATCCAGTAAATAATTAACCTTATAGGTACTTTTTGAGTTTTCAACAAAGAGAATTAAACGTTTTTCGTACAACACACGTAAAAGTGTATAATATTCAGAAAGGCATGCAAGTTCGAGGAAAATGATTATAAAGACAGCTTTTAGCGTTTTCTCGTAGTCTAGTATTATAACACTTAAACGGGTCTATCAGAGTTGATTTTATGTCAATGAAGATAGCAAAAGGTGAACATGTTATAATATTGTTTATATGATACATTTTTTATATTTTACACTTATAATATTTATAATATGGTATATATATTTTCTTAAATCATTGCCAGTCTTCAATATGACTGCAGTACACTATATTATCAATTATCGAAAGACAATAGACATCATATTTTCAATAATGATACGTTATTAAAAGTTGTAGAATATTTGTATCTTGTACATAAACTTTAGTAGACATTCGTAATGTTACAATCACAAACATATGTTTGAAGTTTTTACTACTACTCGCCCATGCAATGCGCAGTAATTGTATGGTGAAAATATCGAGTCTATCAAATATATTATTAGGTAATTATCATTATGTTTCCGCTGTTCTGTCACTGTGCTTTGTTTAGTCAGTGTGAGAAGATATTTGAGCTTTTATGGGTATTAATGTATTACATGTATTACAGTATTCAAATATATATGCATTTTTTAAAATTATTTATTGCTTACGTATTTTATTAAAATAATGTGAGTTAAAAAACAATTTGCGGGCGATTATAATAATGTTACGAGGTAAATTGATATTTTTATTCCAAAGCTGTGTATTAACTATTGGTTCGTTAACAACACAAGCAATCGCCTACCCTACTACTTTCAATTTTATATCTGAATTGACGTATTGTTACGTTAAAAGATCAAAGAACTATATTGTTTGAAATTTGTATATTTTAAATATTATAGTTATTATTACTATACCTACTAAAAAACGTACAGTCTATATATTGTAACCTATATCGATATATTTTCTGAATGAGTTTGTTTACCAGTGACATGATATTTTTTTTATTTTTTTTGTACAAAATATTTTATTAGGTATTTGGAATTTGGATATGATATTAATGATATTATATTCTAGAAAAAAAATATTGTTAATAAATGTTATGACGTTATGTATTAAAAGTTCACGTTATATGGTTTTTATGTAACTAAAAAAGTATCTATATACGTATTAATTTAAGAATTATTTCCTTTTATTCTTCTGATCTTATATTTATTTATTAGTTATTACAATTATATTTATCAAATAGATTTTCATTTTATCGTTTAATAAAAAGGAACTCATTAAATTATTCTTGAAATTAATTTATTTCTTAACTATTATATGTTATACATTATGATACATAAAATTTATTTTTAGAATTTTAAATATATTATAGATCATATTTATAGATAGATTTGTAGTAGGAAATGCAACTCAATTTTTTATGACAGTAAACAGTAAAAATACGACTACAATTTATGAGTTCTTATTTCAAAAGTTACAACCGATACTATATTCCAGGATTCCAGGTGCCTTGTTTAAATAAATTCTACAATAGATGTTTCAAGCATAAAGTATAAATATAAATATTCTTAGCATTTTTTTATATTTTTTAAATCATAAAAGGATTTTTATTTTCATTGCTGATAATTAAATTAAATTTTTAAATTTAAATTACATTATGGTTGACTAAGTAATTCCCTTGTAGTTTATTGTATAACTTATTAATCCTCACTCATGTATAAATAAATTACGGAGATACTTATTTTAATGTTGCACGAAGAAAAAAAATAAAATTTGAATGATTTATGATAAATTATATAGTTATAACGTAAATTAATTTATTATTGTAAACGGATGTCGTAAAAGACACATTACATAAATGTGTTTAAAAATTGAAGAAGAAAGTTTAATGTTGAGTTATTTATTTTTCTTTGTAAAAATAGCGTGTTAATTATACATACCAAAGAATGTGTAATTTTTGAGTAAAAAAACATATACTCATATGCTATATGTTGCTAAAGTCAGGTGGACACTATATTCAGGCCGGAGTATCGCAGTTCATCCTGAAAACCTCTTATTTATTTTGCAATCAGATAACCAAAACAATTTTTCTTGCTAAGATAGAGTTTAATTTTTATTTCACTTATTTAAAGCCAATAAAATTATATAGAATCTTCTGAATAAAGATTAGAATATAAATCAACGAAAATATTATCTAATTAAAAGTTTTACTTCCTTTTTGAAAGATCTAAATAAATTATTCGAAGTACTTTTTTGTTGAATTTATAGTTGAATTTATTATTATACTTAATTAATAATATTAGTTTTTAATAATTAAAATAAATTTCATCATTATAAAGTTTTAAATGTTTTGGAATATTAGGAAAGAAACTTTATAAACAGTATTTATATATTTTTGCTATTTTGAAGAAATCAAAATTTCCTCGTTAAGAGTGCTCATTAGTGAAATGTGTTGTTTGAATTCTCTTATACTTATAGTAATGTTAATATACAGATATAAAGTGTCAGTATCTATAGGTACGAAGTATTACGAATTATTAGGAAATATGTCATGACAAAATTATCTGTGTTTTGTCAGATGTTCTTGTTTAAAGTTTTAATTTTTAAAAAGGTTTAAATAATTTTAAAAATATTGTGTACATACCATGGTAATTAATTTAAAAATATTGCCAAAACACAAATATTTTAATAATTTATTATATTGTATTCTTTTATTTTATTAAGTCATTTTTATCTTCTATTGAATACATTCATTTTTATTTATATTATAGATTAAAAAAAAGTTTTAATAGGTTAGACATTTCACATAATTATATCATTGACTCCAAAATAATGTCTATCAATAAAATTGTATTTTTAATATCTTTAAAAATTCCAGATATTCATCCTAGTTGCTACAAAAGTGATGGATAAGTTAAATACAATCTTGAAATATTTATAGCTAAAATGAAATAAAAACTTCGAGTTCAGAAATACGAATAAGTGTTTTGATGTTTTATTATAAATAAAAACTGTTTAAAAATTTGATTTTATAGTTAAAAACAAAAACTTCATGAATTTTATAACCAAAATGATTAAACATATTATTATATATTATTTTAATAATTTTATCTCAAAATGCACATTGTATACAGCCATTGCACATCGGTATTATATGTATTTTAGTCAAAAGTTATCGCCTAGTGAAAAGGAAACAGAAATAATTAAATACTTACAATAAGTACTTCAAAATGTAAAACTATAAATTAGTTATACTTTAATCAGTTGAAATGGTTTCTAAATATTGATAAACTATTAATATACGTAAATATGTAATATACTATTAGGAAATGTTTTTAATGGTATATTTTAAAATGTTAAAATAATTAAATAAGGATACATTTTATATTTTTGGACTATAATTTAATAACATACTTTAACTATTTTGATATGAATATTTTAAATTGTAATTTTTTCCTAGAAAATACATAAAATACAACTTATTATAAATAGAAATCAAATTAAGTATAAATCGATTTAATTAAAACATTTTTATTTGAAACTAGAAAGCTTGAAACATTAACTTCATGTATTTTTATTCGTTTTTTAAAATAATAATTATCATACATGAAAGTATAAAAGTATAAAATAATTAAAAATATATTAAAACACCCACTATTATTATTCTATAATGATTATTTTTTAAAAAGACCAAACAATAATTCGTAATTATTGAAGTTGATTAAAAAATAAATTTTAAAATACTTTGTGTTATAGTTGTTTAGGTATATCTAAGAAATATTACTGTTAAAATTATTTATTAATTTTTTTTTGATGTTGCTTGGGCTATTATTTAAAGGTATTAACTATACATTATTTAAAACGTTTTCTATAATGTTTAAATTAATAATGTTATAACAAAAAAAAAAAAAAAAAATTAAACAAAACTAATAAATGAAAAAACAAAAAAATTAGAATATCATTAAACAAAATATAAATAACGTAATATTAATACAATTTAAGAATAGTTATAAGCTATAAACGTCACTATATTATGAAATGTAAAAAAAAAATAATTACAAATATAATGTTTGTGGTCATTTTTATAATTGAATTTTGGTATTTATTATTATTCTAATGAAAATTTTAATTTTATTAATTTTTTTAAAATTGTATGATAAATATTATGAATTATTCAAAGTTGGATAGGTATTTTATATTTTCCAAAACATTTTATTTAAAATATTAAATAGATTTATTAGTTTGTTTTGTAATTTAACTAATTTTTATGTTTATGTTAAATTTAATTAATTTGGAATATTTGGATTAGCGGTGTATTTAATCATTATTAATTTATTTGAAATGATGTATATCAATTTGTTGATCATTTAAAATACATTTGATTAATTAACTATTATTTAGTATTTCTCCTCAAGGCACTAATATAATAAGAAAATATATTATCATTTTTCTATTTCATTTAGGCCATAAAAATTTTGTTTTTATTGATTAGACAATACATTTAATGTATTAATATTATTTAAAAATATTATATTATTTATTACTTAATAGCTTGTTGAAATGTTAAGTATCTAAACTAGCACTTATCTACCAGTAACTTTCTAAACAGTTATTTAGATGATTGAAAACAGCGATTGGCCAATGAGTTTTATGAATTTTTAGTCTTTTTATCGTGGTGAATTATTTCACGAATGACGATATAATTAAAAAATATTATTTTACAATTTATTGAGTTCAGGTGACAATATGACGTATGTAATATTATAATACTAACGTGCATTTTACCTTACTATGCCTATATGTATATTTTATTGAACGATATAATTTATAAATTATCAATCACGGAATTTCGCTTATTTGTAATCTTATTAGCGATTGTTTTTTCTAATCCTATTTTTTTCGAGTGGGTTTGGTGTAACGAAGATGTCTCAGTTTTTATCTGTTTATTATTAAAAAAATAATTAAGATAGAAGCGATTGAATTGAACTTTTAATCTTTTTTATTTTATCAAAACATTTCGTTTATAATTTTTCATTATTTTAAGTTAAATGGTCAATGCCATCCTAGTGACAATTGAATACCGATAGGTACCAATATTAAATTATATTTAAAAAAAAGAGTAATGACTATATATTATTGGTTATTTTATTCATTTTTGATAAAAGTTTTTTTTCTTGAATGAACTCTAATGATGTTGAAAATGTAAGTATCTATTATTTTTTATTATTTTTATTATAAAATAAAACAATTTTATATTTATGCAATTATACACAAATCTCCGCTCTTATTAATTATAAATTAATAATTTCTGTTATACTGTTGTTTATAAAATACTAAAGAATATGTAAATATGATAAATGTATGTTGATAATTTTATACCATTTATTTATCATTTCCAGTTTGCTTTGGTGAATTGATAAGGTTGGAGTTGAAATGGACAGCGGTATCTATAATGTATCTATTTTTTATTAACATACAATAACTAAAATTATCATCTGAAGTAAAATTAAAAAATTGAAAACGTAGATAGGTAACCGATGGTTCTAAAAATTAAAATATGTCTGTATAGGACCTAGAGTGTGCTCTGTTTCTGATAAAGCTTGAAAATTGTTAAGTTACTGCAGGGTTACTTTAAGTTTTATCAGAAATATCTTTCATTTTTCGAACTCAAGTTAATCAGGTTAAAATAGTTTTTTTTTAAATTATAGATACATAATTAAATAAATTTAAATTACTTATAATTTGTTTTTGTAATATAACTTCAAAAAATGTTTAACGGTTTATTATCAAATTTTTTTTATAATTATTTAAAGATAATCATAACAAGCACCCACTATTTTTCTAGTTGAACTGTTTTTTTGCCTTTTTAAATCACTCATTAATTTTTTATCATAGATTATAATATAGGTAGGTATAAAAGGAAATACTATATATAATATTATTTATAAATTATTTTGTTTTTGTTTTTTCAAAGCAATAATTCATGGTTTGGTGATTTTTATGGATTGACTATTCAATATTTAAGTTTGAAAACATGACCAATATTTTCAAAAACTGATTTTGCGTAAAAATTTCTATTTTTCTTTATTTTTTTTTTTTTGTTCTTCTCAGTTAATTTGAAAAATACTTTGAATTTTTTGTTTTTGACTACCAAAGTCATAGTTACAATTTCAATATTTTAATTACGGGGGAGGGGGGGGGGTGGACAAATGTATACTAAATAGATTTATGGACTGTGGTGGGGTTTGCCTCCAGACCCCTTTTCAGCATATTTTTTAAAATCTTATTGGATTTTTTTATTATATTTCATTGGCACACTACGATTATTAGTAATTTATTTATTTACACCTTTCCAAATAAAAGATACAGGAGTTCTTTCTTCATATACCCATTTAAAAAGACAATAAAATACACTATAAAATGTTTTAAACAATTAAAACAAAAACTAATACATTTGAATATTAATATTGAATTTTATTATTAAAAAGAGAATCTACCGCGTGTGTGTTTTTTAGAAAATTCGTGTAAAATATTTTCTGTACAAATTTTATTTGCAATTTCTCTTCTATGTGTATTAAATAGAGAATTGTAAATCTCTTTTTCTGTATAGAAGTTCTAAGCCATGTTTTAATTCTTCTCATTGACGAGAATAATCGTTTGCATGTAGCCGAACTGACAAGAATGGATAACGCTACTTGTAAAAGTGATGAGTATAAATTGGGATAGACAGATTTATCTAGTAATAATTTCTTCAAATCTTCCAACTCAACATCTTCTTATTAATTTAAACGAATAATACAGTTCTTTGATACTAATATTTCTGGTTTCAGTGTTACAACATCAACATTACATAGTTTCTACAAAAAGGTTTATAATATAGGTACTATATTATTATATTTTTTAAATATTCTAATTGATACCTTGTAGTTGTTTACGAAAAAAGAACTTTTATCAAAGTTCAGTTTTATGAAACTATTAATAGCTTTTACCATCTGTAAGCTCTTGGGTGAAAATCGTTTTTCTATATTTATTATTATAGAATCCTAAGATGTTAAAATATTTAACCTTTAAATATTTTTAACGTCATTATCAAAAGTTGAAATTTGTTCAGTTTCTGCACTAGCGATAGTAGTTACAAAATATCTATTTAAATGATAGAACTTTTTTCTTAATTGTTTAGGTCTAGAAGGACTAAATTCTAAAATATGTCATACATTCTGTGATACTGTTTTAAATAATTATTAGTATTTATTATGCCAATAAACAATGATTTTATTTATAACTATAGTTGTGTCACCATATGGGGGGGGGGGGAGGCTAAGCTCTCCAAATTGCACTCATGACCAATGTATAAACTACAGCATACGTTTTATCATTAGTGACTCCAAATAAAGGTAAAAGTCGAAGCATTTTTACTGGTCCAAAAGGTGATGACAGATACATAAATAATAACATAAAAAATACACTTCATTGTAAAATCAACACATTTATCGCTCCGCTTAGAATCTAAAATGTAGTATTTTAAATTGTCTTGTCTAGTTATATTATTAAATTAATTGAAAATTGTGTACCATATAATTGTAACTTAATTATAACTTTTTCGTTATCAATTACCTGTATTGATTCATTGAATATCAGTAAATGGAGTATACTTACGTTTGGTTTTTTAAACTTTTATAAAATATTACTAGCATTTTTATTAAGTATAAACTTATTCATCATTTTATAATATTAAATCAAATCTTAGTAATAATACCTATTTAAAGATTTAAAATTAAATATTCTAGTTTACCCTAAATCAATAGGGTAATGTTTAAGTTATACCTACATCAAGGAAATCGAGAATACCGATTATCTTGATTTAAATTGATTTTGAATTAAGTATCTATTTAAAATAATGTTCATTAGAGAATTAAAGAAACATGAACTTTTCTATTTTTATAATATTAAAAGGTTTATCATTATAACATAAATATAGTGAAAATTAGTGTTTAGTTGTAATGGCTTTATTTAAATTTAAACACTAAATTTTAGTTCGAATATCTATATAGTAAATATCAGTATTTACAATAATATTAGAACTCTTGCAACATTTTCTAATGTATATATAATATAGGTAATTTTCATAATTTGTACTTGGTGTCCTTAATATAGGTATACGTATGTATAATAATACAAGCATTTTATAATTAAATGTATTGTGTATTAGTATTATTAAATAATTTAATGATACCTAGTAGGTAGTTAATATTTATGTATTTTTCAATATTACTATATAGTGCGTACTTCCGCATTTAAATAGTTAGGTGTATTATAATGTTTAATTTATTTTTACGGTTATAATAAATTATACAATTCTAGCATACTATGTTATTTAGTAATTTTTATTAATACATTATAGGTACAGTAGTATACTACTGTGGGCATTTGATGTATTAAATCCGCATAGAAAATATTAAATTGCTGTTACAATTTTTATACATTATTTGTTGTTGGGTTCACGGCAATAACTAATAAAGACATGATCTGAGTATATTGAAATCGTTTTTGTTCTATACAAATTAAAATATTTTATATATTAGTTATATCCCATGGTTTTGATCGCATATTAGTAGTTTTATCATGATTAGCGATCACGAGTAAGTAAGTATCTCTGTAATTAATTTCATTGATATCGGTTCTAGCCGGTGAAAATGTAACTGGTAGAGTTATTATTGTATTTATAATATTAGTACAAGATTTATATTATTATACGTCATGATACCTATTAAATACGTTTTTTTTTTTTTTTGATTAAACAATTATTATTATACTGAAACAATTTAAAAAAGCGGTAGGTGTAGTGAATGCGCGCGCCGGAGTAATTTGAAACACTCGATCAGGCGCGGTGCCGTGGCGGATGGAAGTAAACAAAAAATGATGGCGCGTTCGAAAATCTTTGGGGATCATACACGTTGCCGCGTAAAAGCGCATTCGTACGTTGCCGGCGCGCGTGCGACTACCGTCGTTGTGTCGGTATATACGCGATTTCATGTTTGTTTTTTCAATACTGTTGTGCTATTAATTGTGTGGTTTGAAATTCATTATTTTTAATTTTGTAAGACTTTTTAAGATGTTAATGTAGAATGTGTTGACTATTTTATATCAGCTGCTTAACTAATGGATATTATATCAACGCATTTACTTACAGTAAGGGAAAATATTTTTTTTTACATAAGTGTTGATATTTTATATAGTAAGAATTAAATTTTTCATATACTTATAAATACATCCTATAAATATTATCCCATGCTTTTATAATATTATAATTATTAATTAAACATTTATATAGGTACTACTTTTATATAATATTTCTTTTTAAAATATAATATATATAATATTATATTATACATATTTTTAGAATAAACAATTTATTAAAAATAAGAAAAATAAATATAATTAAATAGATTGATCTTTAGTTTGTGTTTTAGGTAATGAGTTAGAGTTTATATTTAATCATAATAATTACATAACTTAAATCGACGAATTTGTAAATGAGTAAGTGTTTTTTTTTATTAAATGGCTAGAAAATATTTATTAAGAAATTTGTAAAAAAAAATAACTTTTTAATCTAAATTAAATATATTTTACTAGAAACGTTTTGGCATGTGAATTTTATTCTTTTATAAAAGTGAATAAATATTTTTATATGTATATATATTGTGTATTATGTACATAATCTGTTCTAATTATTCTTATCATTGATTATTATTTTGAATTTAATTAATTCTCAATTATTTAAGCTATTTGAATCAAGATTATTTTTGTATTATTATAAAATGGATATTGGTTACGCAAATGCCCAATTACTGAAACGAACTATTTCATTATAGTTGTATTTAAAAAAATCCTATATTCAATTTAAATCTGAGAAAGTAAAATAGTATTAGGGATCTGCCTACTGATTTTAAACTATCTATTAGTATGCCACTGTTAGGGTAAGTGTTACTTTAAAAAGGTAATTAAATTACTTTATTCGTTACTTGGAGATAAAATAATGAAGTTTCTTCACTCGTTACTCAAATAAAATTTTAATGAAATTACTTTATTTTTTAATAATAAGAAGAAGTTCTTTATTTTTAGGTACGTAACAAATAAAAAAAAAACAGTATAATGACACTTTTCTAATTTCTTATCACTTGTCAACCAATAATCAACAAAAGTTTAACTAATGTATAACCGTATAGGTATGATTTAAGAAAGAAAAAATAAATTATGTCCAGAGAAAATGTAATTAAATAAAGTATAATGTAAATAAATATAATTTGTCGTTAAAAACATTTAATATTAAATTGTGATGAATTAAAATTCAAAATGATGATATGAAACTTTACTGTTTATACCTATTAGTTATTAGTTATTACACTTCATAGATAATATTATTTTTTCGATTAATTGAAAATTGTTTTTAAACGCTATTACTAAACACTGTTATCTATACATTATATATATAGGTATTTTTTCCAACGCACAAATTGTATTTTGAATTTTAATAACTTAAAAATTCTGTAATCATTTTTAAATTTTTATTTTGTTCGGAAAGGGCTGTTACATCTAAAAACACTAACATAATTTTGTTTTTATTAATTTTTATTAAATCGAAAGAGATATAATAATATTATTTCATTAAATAAATGAATAATAAGTATAATTAAATGAAGATGTATTTTGTTGTACAATTTTTGTTATTAAAAATATAATAAAATAAAAAGTATTTAAGTATTAAAAATATCACAAATCCATTATTATAGGTTTATTACTTTATTTCCTTAATATTTTTCCAAAGTCTTTATTATCTATATGATAACTGTTTTCAAAGAGTCAAAACAATTTTGAACCATCAAAATTCTCAGCTTTGTATTGATAGATTATTTTTGCAGAAAAGCTTCGTTCAAACGTGAGAATATAATTGATCTGATTGGTAGTGTTGTAGCCACTTGTTAGTTGTTATAGTTCATATACATTTGAATAAATAGCTTTAGATATACATTAGGTATTCTGTATCTCCTAATTTAAAGTTATTTTTATTACAAGTACTTATAATAAAACTTTTTGTTTTAAAATTTGTAATTTAACCCATGATAGTTAATAGTAAATCAATAGTCATAAAAAAAAGATTAAATACATTTATGTACACTGGGGGTTGGAATGTAGCCTATTTCCACTTATGTATTTACGGAAAAGTGATTATATTTTTGCTAAAATATCTTATATGAAAGAAATTAAGACTCTCCTCCGAATAGTTAATTGCAGCGGTTTTCAAACTTTTTTTTTTTTTTTGTACCACTTAGGTATATTATCAATCAGTCGCGTACTACTAATGACTAAAAATAGAACGATTAAAATTCCAAATTGTACAGTTAAATACATTTATTTTAAATAATAAGGCAGTAAAATACTACAACTACAGTATAATTATTTTTTATTTATTAGTTATTTTAAATAAGGTATGAATTAAATAATTGAATGGGTTTATTATCCAAAATCGGCCCTTCGCGTACCATCATGTAGAGTTTCGCGTATCACGTTTGAGAACCGCTGGTAAATTATATATATATGCCTTATATATGCTTTATTTTAATATAAGTAAAATTATTTAAAAATAATACAATTATATATATATATATTAATCGTTAGCTTTTTAATTGGATTATATCTACATATTTTTTAAACAAATAAAACTTTAATTTATGTATATTTTGGAGGTAGGTATTATATACATAAGCTATTGTAGGTATACCTACATATTTTATCTTTTATTGTTATGTTTTAGTTTCATATAAAAATTATCATTAAAAAATGACTAGGTGCTGCATACTAAATACTGGCTGATATTTTATTCTTATTGTTTGTTTTACATTATATTTATTTCTTATATTTTAATTTCGCCTAAAATGCCAAGAACATTGTGAATTTAATTTTCATTTAATTTAAAAAAATAAACAAGTTAGTTCTAGAGTACTCAAGTCTATGAGCGCGGGACCGGATATAAATTATGGTTGCTTACATTTCTTCAATAATTTGAATAGTTGTTAGTAGTTTTTAGATTTATATTTAAACTCTGAATATTTTACTTGAACATAGTTATTGAAAAATAATAAAAAAAAAAATTGCCTCCACTAGTGCCATCCACAATTAATTCTGATCTAGATCACGAAGTTTTTAAAATGCTGACACACTAAAAAAAAGCTGATGATAATAGAATTAAAGAAAATTGATTTTGCGTAAGTTGAAATATAGCACTGATTATAAAAGAGAGTTATCTATGTTTATATTCAAATTATTTAAATTAATGTTTCAATTAAAAGGTTACTAAAATATCTGTTAAAATATAAATAGGCATTTGATATATTCTTAATGTATGAAATTTAATACTGATTTTGTTTATAACATTATACATAAATAGTAATCATTATTCACTGCACATACAAAAATTGAGTTTAGTTTTTTTAACTGGAAGGTGTTTGGTGGGACTAATAATATTAGTTATTGATATATTGGGAGTAGTAATACGAAATATTGTATGTTATGCAAAATAAAAAGATACATTTTAAGTAATTTTAAAGTGAATTACTTATTTGTTTAACTTAGTTTAAGTGATAGATAATTATAAAAATATAATAAATGTAACAACAATAGTGTAAGCGCAAAAATGTATTGAAAAGTTACTAAAATCAGTTAAATCGTCACTTTTAAATACCTACCAAATATTAATAGTTAAAGTAAGTTAGAACTATTAGTTTATGGTCGCACATAATAATAATACATAATAATTAATACAAATATTAGACGTAAATGATTGGAATTGTTTGGAATTTTAAGTAGATGCTCTTGGACTTCAAGATGTCTGTACAAAAATTGTATAACTATATATTTCAAGATCAATTATAGAACTTTGATTTAACCTTAACCAATGTAAGACATGTCAATTCCCATTATTTGATCAGAAATAGAATCAAACAATAAAATTGGTGTGATTGACATACATACTTATATATAGTATATTCTATACATTATTTTACGTAGGTAATACGTGTGTATCGTATGTCAATATTTTAATAATTTATTTTATTTTTCATGTTATTATATCTATGAAGGTTAATAATTAATTTTAGTTAATTAAATGTGGGAATAAAATTAACATAAGCAAAATTAATTGGAAATATTCCAAGTAGTATAATATTAAAATGTTCGAACATAATTTACTATTGATAATGATAATATTTAATTTAAATTCTAGTATACATTTATTTTTGAAAACGAGATCTTTTATCTATGCATTTTATACTTATACAAATTAAATTTTTAGTGCACGAATAAATAGGGTTGTAGGTAATTTTTTTTTATTGTTTATTAAGAGAGAAATAAAAACAATAAGTATATATATAAGTTTGCATCAAGATATTATGGTAAAAATATTTATAATTAGAACATAAGTGATATGATGGGGAAAGTTTACCCATTGGTAATACTTCTTAGTATTATATAGATATAGATTTTTAATATTTTAACATATTATTAGACCTACTCTTATTATTACCAAATTTTAAATTATATTATAATTATTTTATATTTTCTTATACTATTAAAATAAATAATATGTTTAGACAGCATATAAATGCTAATTATTAAATATTTTTTATGACTACACATTTAAAAATGATAGTGTATTCTTTCTTTCGATAAATGATTAGATCAGCCTATAATGTTTATATAAATTATATCATTCAAATATTATGTATTTATGCGAAGAGTATTTTAAAACTATCTTCGAGCATATTTTATTTTTAGTGGTTACATTTATTGTGATAACCGAATACAATTGTTTTTATGTGCGTATCATCTGCATACTGTAGTATATATTAAAATATTATTAATGATTGTCACTTAGAGAGTCACCTTTTACCGTAATTTTTCCTTAGGTTAATTATTGTAGGCGCGATTTTAATTACATATTTATCGGTGACAAACAATTTTATTATTTTGCAATTGTTATCTAGTTCCCCTTATATTAATAATGACTTAAATTGAAACTTTAAGATTTTATTTTTTACATCGATTATTATAGTTAAATCAATATCACTCAAAGTTGTTCCTTTAAGTCATTACATTCTATGATGATGACGGAGAGGGGAGACATTTTGTACAATATCATTACATAATATATAAACTAATATAAAAAATTGAAGAGTTTGTGTGTTTCAATGTAATAACCGATTTAAATAAAAGTTATATAAATATAGATTCTTTGAGACTTGTATGATTTCTTAGCTTATTATTTCAACCTTTATAGGTTGGTTTAGGGTGGCTCATGCATGAATCCGGTTTTGCTCACGAAAATTGAGTACTTCTTTATTAATACACAGGTATCCATTGAATAAATAAATAATAAATTATAATAATACTTAATTATTAATTAATAATAATTTTCTTACAGTTATATTATTATCTTACAATAAATTTTCAATCTTTATTTCTTTAATTACTCAATTTATTGTTTGTATTCAAATGTTTAACAAAATGAAATGTCTTTATGTTTGTTGCTCATGGACTCCAAAACTACTTAACCAATTTTGATGAAAGTTTCAGAGATTGTTCTTAGAGATATCAAGAAAGTTTAGAGAGTGGTTTAAACCACGTTCAAAAATATACCAAATTCTATATCTAATCCGCCATAGGCGGATTGCTCATCTCAATCGAATTAGTTCACAAAGCGAGGTATCAGGGCCTATTTTGTGTGGTACGTGATACTGAGTCTATACCAAATCAGTTGTGTCTAATAAGAAATTATAAAATGTACATAATGGCTAACATTATGTCCATTTTATTTAAATGTATAATTTTTTTTTTATAACATACTATTTGATAAAGTATTGATGTTTTATTTATCATTTATCGTTATCAGTTATAATTTCTGTTTTAGATTTAAAACCATGGTTATAGTCAAAAGTTAATATTGCTAAATGATACTATATTTTTATTTTAATAGATATTTTGTTAATTTATTGATTTCGATAGTAAGTTTTAAGTATAATTTGAAAAAAAAATATTTTTAAACTATATTTTGTTGTTGTAGTATTTTTAATTGTTTGACAAATTTTAAAATATAAGTATTTTAAAGAAATTTGATAAAACATAAAGTATTTTAAAGTGTGCTATTAATTATCATGATATTTTTATAACTTGATATCTTAAAACTTAAAATACAATTATTGACTGTCTTAGAATAAGGAATTAAACCCCAAAAAAGTTATTTAAACAAATTTCTTGAAAGAGTAATGTATAAATAAAGTACACAAACTAGTTATAATTTTAATATTAACTTGTTACTTTATTCATAGATTCCTTCTTGATAATGTTAAAATCTGGTAATATTTGTTTAAAAAAATGATAACCAACTATAAATGTTAGAAAAAATAATGAAATAACTGTATTTATAAGGGTATGAAGGTAAATTGTATTTTGTGACCACAATTTATGCTTTTGGTATAAACCTAGAGTCACCGATCTACGGCCCATCGACCGATTTCAGCCCACGAAGTTAATAAATGTTTTGAAAATAATGTATAATTTTTAATTGTTTTTAATTTATTAAATTCTTACTAAAGAATTTAAAAAAATCTTGAGCTTCGATGTCAAAATATATCTTATACTTGGCATATCGTACAAAAAGATCGATGACTCCGAATCTAAACTGAAAATTATGTTATATATAATATTATAAAAAAACATGTGATGTGATGTACAACGATGCTGATTGGTCCGTGAACTAAGGTACACTAAAACTGAAATACATCGATATATCGTCTCATTTTATGTTTGTTCAATTTTTGCTTGCTGTTTAGATGGCTGCATCCGAATTGCGTTGAGATATACAATAGCTAGTATATATAATATATATATTGAATTATAGATAATTATTAATCTTACAATACTTCGTACTAAAATAATATTTTATTTGAATAATTTCATCTATGGATTTTATATTTAGATACATCATTATTGAAATATTATTTTATCTTTAAAGTCTTAATCAATAACTATGTATATTTCAATACAAGTATTATGAATATATTAAACATTTTTCTAAGTTTAACTTAAAAATGTATTATTATCTCTGATATATTTTGTTTATTATCATATTGATAGAATTTTAAAGTATTAACTGATAAAATAAAAATATTTAATAATGTATTAATCTATTCTGTACCATTATATCGAATAATTATTGTTAAATTTTTTAAATATGTTATTATAACTCATATAAGACTAAAACATTGACATGTGTAGGAAGGGTTATACCAGGTGTATCTGTGCACACCCTGCCATTTTGTAATTAGAGCCCTTATGTAAGCTCCTAATTCAATTCCCATATTTTACTTGTTACCAACTAGATGTAATTTATAAAATAAGTGATGAAGGAATTAGGTATACTAAAGTGTTTTGTGTTCTTATATATAATTTACCTAAAATACATTTAATATTTGCGTATAAAAACCATTTTATAATAGAGGTACCGATGTACGATAAATTCATAATTAAAGGCCGTTTAGAATCATTAATTCTAGTATTTACAAAAAGAGAAATGTCGATTTAAAATTAATTAGAAAAAAAATTGAACTATCTAATAGCTAGGCGTCCGTAATACATTTTTTATTATTGTTGTTGTTCTTATTATTGTTATGATATTAAAAAATATTTAAAAAAATTAAAAAGGAAATCAAATGAATTTCTAAAAAATTATAATAATGTATCAACGTTACATAACTTATAAGTAGAAGGTCTGAATAAAAAAGGGGCCCATAAGTACTGTTGTAAGAATCATCTGAAAATCAAGGCTGCTCACGTTTATGGCTAAAAAGTGTAGTTCTTTTTTATAATGATCGTATATTATAACGATTTAATTAGTTAATCTAATTAAATAAATAATATATTTTATAGACATAACTTATAATTAATAGTTATAGATAATAGTTTGCTTTTTATTTTAGTTCTATCCTGAAAAAAAACATTTAACAGTAATAGGGTAGGTAGTATATATAAAAAATATATACATAGATTATAATGAAACTTAAAATATTCATTTAGTTTATAATGACGAAATGCATATTTTAGGGAAAATCATTAGGCTTAAATACACACGTAGTACGAGTAAAATAGGATCTAGAAATGGATATTAATAATATAATTTAATTAACCACTTTGTTTACTCAGCAATCTCGTTAAGACATCGAAGATTATTATATGAATGATTGTAAAATCCGAATATAATCATAAATATTTAAAACGCTTATAAAAATATATAATTATATATAAAAACTCTATAATATCTGAAAAATAATTTTAAGCACACGCTTTAAGATTCATAATTTATAATCTTATGCATATATTAATATATAAAAAAAATGTTCATCTTGAAATAATCTTTTTTCTTTTTTAACTACTTTTATAATTATATTAGTAAGATTATGATGTCATTAATTCTTAAAACACTGATATATTGTGAACTTATTATCAATGTATGAAAGCATTTCAATAAAGTTTATTTATTGTGTACCATTGCGAATCTTGAGTTAATAAAAAAACAATATATCTATCTACTGAGTACTATTTTCAATATATACTACTTACCCTATTACTATTTAATTTTTTTAAACTAAAATAATAATATAAAGTTTACTATTAATAAAAACTTATGTATTATAAAATATATTATATATTTAATTATATTAGCTAATTAAATCGTTATAATAATCAAGCCAACAGATAAAAAATAACCATAGTTTTTAGCTATAACGTGTGCAGACCTGATTCTAATGATGCTTGCAGCACTTATGGACCAGCTTCTTTATTCAGGTCTTTTCTTATAAATTCAGATTACGTTAATACTATATTACCTATGAATTTTTAGGTACTTATTCATTTAATTTATTTTTTAATTTTATATAATATCATAACAGTAATAATAAAAAATATTCATATTAAATATATATGACAGGCGCCTAGCTATTAGGTAGTTCAAATATTGAAATATTTATTTATTTTGTTATTATTAAATCTAAATTTAAATTTATATTTTTGTAAATACTAAAATTAATGATTCCAAATGATCTTGAATTATTACCTTATTGTTTACTCGCAAATGTGAAATGTTGTATAGAAATGTGTATTTGATATAGTAAAATGCTTATGTGCTGTATTAATGCTAAATATTTTATACCATAGCAATATTATAATATACAATATACAATATTACAAATTCACAAATCGTCATAATTTGGATTAATATAACAATATAAAATTATACACATGTCTTATGATTAATATAATATTATCTTAACTTAAGACTTGTTAATCAATAACGCTTGTCGCTTTTTAATTCTGACTTCTTTGTTTTCTGATGAATTAGATATTTAGATCCTGTTTAAAGAAAATATACTATGCTATATAAAATAAATAATATCATTAATGGTATATAGTTTTTTGAATGAATAACTAATGATTAGCTTATTACTCATATACTTCTAAGTTTTAATTAACGTGTTTTAAGTAGTAATCAGATTAAATAAAACAATTAATAATTTGATTAATGTGAATTTTGATTTTTTCTTTTTATTACCTAGAAAACGTAAATTTACTGAACAAAGTAGATTTTTTTTTAATCAGATGATTACTGAATTTAATCATCACTTATACTTTAAATTTATCAATAGATATATTGTAATACAAAAACAAATCCCTTTCGTGAAATGTTTTAATTTTAATTATTAAGTTGATTTATAGATTAGGTATGACTTGTTGTATTACATAAAAATAAAAATGTTTAAAAACTTGTCAATATTTTAGTTATTGGTCAATAAATTCTACATTGTATTGGTGTTAAATGGTATAATTTATTATTTGATTAAATTTGGATTTGAGCAATGATAGTAAATGATGATGAATTTATTTTGTAGTTTGTATGAAATAAAATACGTATTAATTAGGTATACCTAATGTTTATATATTTATAATTAAAAATGTTATTATAAAAGCTAATTGGCTGTATTATAATGTATGTGAAGCTAACCAAAATATTTTTTTACTAAATTATGGATTTTTCAAATCTTTTTATTAATATTACAATTTATTACTATCTACTTCGAAAATAATTTTAAATCTTGAAATTTTACTCATTATATCTAATTCATAAAAAACATGAAACATTATATTGATGTTCATATAATGACCTCGTATTATAAATTTATCGTTAGAAAAGAATAAGTTCTTATAAAACGTGAGTCATTTTATGTTATACTAAAGATTGGAGGATATATTGCTGAATACGCGCAGTTTATTTTCAGTATAGTATCAGAGTCATAACCTCATGCACTATTCGTTTTATTGAAATAAGAGTCAACACTAAAACGACTCAAAGGGAAAATACGTGATTTGTTCATAGTAGATTATTTTTTCCAAAGTTTTCAAATTTATATCAAACACTTACTTTTACGCTACGATATATATACCTGTAGAGTGCGCGCGTTATAAATTGTATACATATAGGTATATAAGTTATATGTTGTCAGTAGCATTGGGTTTGTCGTCTTGGTTTTCAAGTTTTTAACAGATAATTTTATATCGATTAAATGTACGTGAAAGGGTTTTTATGTTTTATGGTATAATAATATTTATAGATGTATTAAATATATATTTAATGTAAAAAATAAACTTTTCTTGAACTAAATGTCTTAATTTTACGATTACAAATATAAATTGTGTACTATATTATAATAGGGTTTAATGAATATATTATTAAATATCTTTGTATGTTTAAATTTGATTCAGTAATTTATTTACAATGTAATTAGGTATCTATAACAGATACAACTATTTAAACTCACTAGATAGATGTTTATTTTTTTGGCATAATGTCTATTTATATGATACTTTATATAAATAAACAATATTTAAAAATATATTATATAATATATTAAATAGTAAATATTAATTTAATTTAATTTATAATATGATATGCGTAATGGAGTAGTTTGAATAGTTGTAATTATTAAATTTGTTTATCCATTTCGGTATCTTTGAGTGAGGGTATGGAGTCATTTGATTTATCTGAGCCTATGACTATTGAGTATTGACTATAATATTATACATATAGTTTTGAGTGATTGTTGTACTTTAGTCTTGTTTCTTCGTATGCTATTTAATAAATTGCTTTATCAAAATATTAGGGATATATAATAAAATATATTTTGAAATATACCCGTATATGTTAAGTAGTTAAGTAATAACTTTTGGGGTAGCTATAAATATTAGCGTATTACTATGCATAAATAACCAAAAACTTGTTTATATATCCATCAAGAACCCATAAAATGATAAATATAAATATATTTTGATAAAAGTAATAGGAACAAAATATTTGTATGATACCAGAATAATAGTGATTATATATATTTATATACTTTATATTTCAATTAAGTTGGCACTTTAATACTATAAACACGATTTTATTTACAATATGCTTATTGGACATATACCATTTCAAACTTTTTCAATTTATCATTGAAAATGTGATTTATTATCTTAATTATATTATTTTTTCATTAAAGTATAATATTTATAAATGACAAATTATTAATGATTATTTTACAATTGTTTGTTTTCTTTGTATTAAATGAATTTATAATGCATTATTTATGAATTGTATTTGTATTGATGAATGTTTAAAACTTAACATATATATTGTTAAGTGTGAATAAACTACTCACTGTTAATGAAATGGCCTAGTTCTGTTATAAAAGATTTTGAGACTCTCCAAAACCACCCAAATCTTTTAATCAATGACTTGGCATTCGATAATTTACCAGAAAATGTTACCGTTTGTTGGAATGGAAGTAGTGAAGGGACCATTTGTCATAAATAAACACCGCTAACTAAATAAAGTCAATAGAAGTTCTAGTAATGGGTAGTTTTCTTCGTTTGTTAAGCAATTCATTTTTATTTATACATTTTTTTAACAATATATTTTTATTATAATATATGCTTATTGAATTTTTGTATAATATGTGTACATTGTACAGATAATAATATAATTTTTTCTCAATAAAAAATATTTGTACTATAATAGCCTCTCAGATATTAATAAAAAAATGCTTATTTTTTTAAATAAGGGGATCGAGTAAGTAAAACCGATAATGAACGAAAATAAATAACATTGGTTATTTTAAAAACCATTCGGGTAAATAATTTTATATTTTTTTACATTCGTATAAAATATTAAGGTATTAAGGACCCTTTTTTTAAAATTTGTTTTTGATCAAAGTATAAAAGATATACTGTAAGGTTATTATTTTTTATAAAATATATTCAAAATATTGAATGGTAGTTATTAAATTATACATCATATTTGATAAATATAATACTTTTTAATGAATTAAGACCCTGAATGTAATATACATATCAGGGAGGAATTAAAATAAATATTTGGTATACTAAATTTAATATACCTGCAATGAAAAATAAAGTGTAATAATGAAAACAGCGAATCGTTTTGTGACTAGATAATTTGTTTTTTGTTTGAAGATACTCTCAGTTGCAATGGCCATTGAGATTGATTTACAGATATTGGTTTACACATTAATTATATAATACACCATTACAAATACACATATGACATATTAACATGATACACCTACATAACTTACCTATTAATCATCATTTAAGACTTAGTATATTATACAATAGTTTATTGAGTAACTTACCAGCAAAAATGACAGGAAATTATTATAGACAATTCCCGAGTAAGGTAAGATTGATTCCAAGGGTTTTGGGTAATGTTATAAAAGTGTTAATGTACTAAATATGATATTTTCTTTAAATATGCTTTATAATACGACAATATGACACTCACATCTAATGCTTATAAACTATAATAGCTATATATATATCAGTTTAATACTCGTATGACCGTTCACTTAACCCTCTGAAGTCAGTCAAAACAACATTTATTAAATCAAGTGACCAAAATCGAATTAAATTAAATTAATCAATGCTCTCCTGTAAAAATAGACGATACCGTTAGTGTCTGTCCTCGATTTGAAATAATATAGAAATTACAAGATGATAACTATTATTTTATGGTTTTTTTTATAATTTGTATAACTCAAGGAATGTAAAAATTATATAGGAAACATTGACAACTACTCAGGAACAACATTATTATAATAGTGGATAATTTTCGACATGGAGTATTGTAGAGTTTAGGTGGATAATGTCAACATTAAAAACTATCCTAATACACACACATACACACACACACACACACACACACACACACACACACACACACACACACACACACACACACACACACACACACACACACACACACACACATACACACACATATATATATATTATGCACACATAATGAAAATTATTAACTAATTATTAATGTAAAATAATTATACGTCTTTTACTACGTCTTTTTACATAATCCATGAACTAATGAAATAATTTATGATTGTATCTAGTGTAATTCAGAATAATTTGAAAATTATTCAGGGAATATTTTTAATGAAATGTTCTATTAATAAATACTATGGTTAGCATTACATTATTAACTATAATTCGATTTTTAAATATTGAGTGTATTTATATGGTAGTAGCATACCATTTTGTGAAATCGATTTTTTCATGAAAAATTGTCTATTCTCTGAAGTGGAAATGTCTTTTTCACACATTGTGAAACACGAAAATATTTCACGAAATTGCCACTTTTTCATGAAATGTCCACTCCAATTTGACATTATGTAACTTTTTTTCACGATATGTAGTAATTCATTTCGTGAAATAAAATATTTATCACACGAAATTAATATTATTTATTTTTGTTATTTATACAAGATTTATATTAATATTATATTTATATTTGTATAAAGATACGTTAAAGTAAACACAGTAATATATATTTATTTAAAAAGAAAAAAAGAAATGTATTTAATTGACTTCAATACACTACTTATACCTAAAATACATTTAATGAACTATTTTACACGAAATCGAAGTCTGTAAAAAATGTTATCTTTATTTTATAAAGCTTTTGGAATAAAGGCAGGTAGTTTAAAAATGCTGAGTGTTGCCAAAAATGTTTCCCTCAGCTACTAGAGGCTAGTTTATCGAATTGCTTTAGGGGTTACTACTTGAACGTTTAATGAAAAGTTGTAAAAAATTAGTGATAAACTTTTCTTTAAAATTGTACCAATCAATTTGTTTTGACCAAAAATTGTATTTTATTCTTTATCGTTATCGTATTAATTCATTAATTGTATTTTATTGTCCCTTATAAAAAATGATTGAAGTATTTTTAAATAATACAATTTATAGTTAATTTAGTACTTTTAATTACACTACGTTTAATGCATTTATTTTTTAACTATTATAATAATTTGCGTTTAATGAAAAGATGAAATTAACAGTTAAATTGAAACTGTATTATATTTTTTTACTTTATGTACTTGTATTGTTTGTTCTTATGCGTATTTAAAATTTATAATAATATTATACTTAGTGACCATTAAACTATCAATTTCAAACATTTTAGTTTACCATTTGTCTCATAAAGGTTTTTATATACGTTTAGATAGGTTGAAGGACACTTTGTGCGGTCATCTAAAAAAATTAAAACCGTGAACAGTTTGTACTATTATAGGCATTAACAACAGTCAATATGGCGGACAGTTTGTACTATTTTAAGTAGAAAAAAAATGTTTACATATTACATAATTTGTTATTACAAACAAAACACAGTTAGTTAACATACATAAGTAATAGTAAAAGTTATTATAATAAATTTGTACTATGTACAGGATTTGTGAATTTTTAAAGTATTTACTGTTAATTATAAGTTATAATATATAAATTTAAAAGTTAACAGTATGGAAATTTATTTCAAATAATTGTGTATATGTTATTATTTTATTTTTATGCTGTGTACAGGCTTCGTGTTTTGATTTTTTTGTCTTTTGACTTTTTTTCTTATATTTTTGTTTAAATGATTAACATAGTTATCTAATTGCAAAGGTCGCAAAACACTCCAGAAACTTGGATTGGCCGATCCAATCAATTAATTAAATAAACAGTTCCATCTTTTGCTAAAATTATTTCTCCTGTGTGATTTATTAATCGTTTAGTGTTTGACATTCTAAATTTGAAGAGGGAATTTAGGTGTACCTTTTTTGCTAATATATATTGAATCAAGATAAAATATTAATGGAAATAGTTCTTAAGTATAAAAGTTAAATACATATCAACTATTTTACTATAAGTATTTTTTTAACTGGCGAAAACGCTTAAGATGTTATCATTTTATATTTTTTTGCAATTTGTTCGTTATCATTATACATTTTGGATAATTCTAAAATTGTTTGAATTTAGTTTAGTAGTTTGATTTTGATTCATAGTGTATTTTAGAATGTACAGGTTATGTTTTACTGTGTCATCAAACGTATGTCTCATACTGATTGTGTTCACGATTCGCGATTTAGAGTTTTGAGCAATTTAATTTTATCTTATCTTGTAAAATATATTTCCTGGTTTATTTATACTATATAAAGTGTCTGCCATCGATTTTTACCAATTTATTATCATTGTACAAAGTGTCTGCCATCGATTTTTACCAATTTATTTTCACCGTACAAAGTGTCCGCGGTGTGCAACTAAAACAATAAATAGTGTAAAGTATTCGTTTACCGTTTAGAATGTTTAGATGTTATATCGATGGTCTATGTCATTCATAAAAGTACACCATTCAATTCAATTTTGTTTATTGTGTATTTGTGTTATACTTAATATTTCTTTAAACGAATCACTTTATTTTATTGCTAGAGAGTATGAGATGACCTAGATGACTTAATTGTCAAAAAATTATCCTGTTAATTAATCTGTTTGTAAAATAGCTCGGATCAAACAAAATGTGGGTGAAATGGACGTTGATTACTATGATTGCGTTTTCAACGACAGGCGTGGCCGAAGGACACGTCAATATGACAACTCGAAGAGAATCAACTATGCCACCATCTGCGGCAGAAAACGTCACTGAGTACGACGAAATGGCCAACTATACGGATGAGGAATATGCGAATTACATAGAAAATTATGTTACACCCCAAAAATCCGAATGGGTATTTATAGTTATGCACTCAATGGTTTTCGTTGTCGGACTTATTGGAAACGCTTTAGTCTGCGTGGCAGTTTACAGGTAAGATACGTCATTATATTTTTATGTTTTTGTTTAAGGGATAGAAATTATCAATTTTTTTTATTGATCATAATACGAATAAACTAAAAAAGTCATTAGCTATGTGCAATTCTTGCTTAAAGTAGTTTTAAAATTACATTATAAAATTTAGGGGTTTTAAGGAATAATAGTATGTTTTGGTTGTTTTTAGGTACTGGTTCTAGGGTTTCATATAATATCTTTGGGATTTTGCATTCTTTGCGGTCCTCTGTGTATTTGAGGTATTCTATCGGAACATGTCTTTAATGTAAAAATAATTAAAAATAAATGTAACATTATTATAACCAATTTGAAAAAAAAAAACTAAACGAAAATTATAAAAATAATTTATTCCAATTGTGATTGGCGAGGGTATAAACTGTTAAGTTCAAGAACAATCAATCTATGCATATTCTTTGAAGTTGTATGTATTTTCTGTAATAGGGATATAAATCCTCAGGAAATATATCTAGAAAAAAATTTCAGAAAACAAATTTATGAAAAAATGTTGATGAATAATACAAAATATTAAAAAATTAAATCATAAAATAAATAAATTATTCCATCTTTTTAAATATTATTAAATGTATTCATTGATGCATTTTTTGTTTAACTTATTGAATTTTCAATATATTATCTTTGAGCGGAGTGATGAATGTACCTATTGATTTTTCAATATATGTGTTTTTTATTGTGTCTGTTAACATTATGGCAGTAAAAATGGGTATGGTTTTTGGTAGCAAATTGGATCTAGTTGGTACTTTTAGTTTATTAAATTAATAATGGGAAAAATTACAATCACATGTTTTATTTTTATTATTGTGTATATGTGCATGATAATTAGTCGATGAAAATGCTTCGTTTTTCAATATTGAGGGTGTTTTAGGGGAGTAAATTGAATCTGGTTTGTATTGTAGAGAGGTAAAAATTTCTAGTTCATTTTTTTTTTTTAATCGGAGAAAAAAACCATAACATCTAAAAAATATATAAAGAGAAATTTTTTTTTAGACATTTTAATATAAAATTTGAAATACATTATTTATTTAAATGACAAATAATGATGTTAATTAATTTTGTTATCATTTAAAAAAATTATTCGTGGAACAAACATTTTTACGTGTATATATTGTTATGAATTTTACTATACACAATAGTATTTAATGGTATTTACAGAAAACTATTATTACATTTTGAATTATATAAAGTGATATAAATATATATTATTTTATATTAATTAAATACTTATAATATAATAAATGGAATATTTTTTATCAACCTAATATAATACTAAAAGTAAAATAAATTAACTTTAATTGTTATTTCAAAAATATATCAAGAAATATACTTAGTGAATAGTGATATAAGTTGACAGGCTGTTTCTGCTCTGAATCGTTTTTCTTTTACAATGATATATCATAGTATTCAAATTTAGTTAACCTATAACAGTGACCTATTCAAAATATAATATATAACTGAGTTAATGCATTTTAACTGCCTTATTTGTATATGCATGTTTTATAAAATTAATAATAATTTAATTAGTTATAATTTTATTGTATTTTTATTTTTGATCTTTTGTTAAGTACGAGTATATCTAATAAACCTTTTAAAAATACCTACTATAATAATTATATTAATTATTACAGTTTATAAAAAATAACAAAACTCAATTAATTTTTTTTTACAGAACTATGTATATCGTAGCGTAGCGAAAATATTTAATTAATCACTTTTATTGAAAACTGTTGTGTGTATAATATTGTATTCCATTGATTTTTTTCCTAGGTTTATTCTACTGATAATTCATTAGAAAATCAAAAATTATTTTTGTATTTAAAAATTAAATTACCTAATATTTATTTAGTAAAATATTATACTTATATTTTAAATAGAAAATTTATTGTTTTTAAATTTATCAATTAAAATGATTATTACATACATACAATATTAACCGATTAATTATTAATTTTTATTGATTATTTATTTGTATGCAAATGTATTACTATAGTATTAAAATATATTAATATTTGACTATAGGTATAATAAGATTGTCTATATTTTATTATTAAAACGGCGTTGATGAATATTATATGCTGAAATATAATTTTTTATTTCTAAAAAAGTTAAAAATTATTTATTATAAACTGTAGATATTCTTATCTTTAAAAGAGTTTAAATACAATTGGTTTTTTAAAATATTGTTTGATATTATTCACGTTAATTTTTTTAGGAATCGAACAATGCGAACGGTAACGAATTATTTCATCGTTAACTTGGCGGTGGCTGACTTTTTAGTAATCCTAATCTGCTTACCACCAACTGTGGTGTGGGATGTCACAGAAACATGGTTCATGGGCACTCTAGCTTGCAAAATAGTTTTATACTTTCAGGTCAGTGTTTTTTCTCATTATTCTCATAAAATTAGTTTTGTTTTATAGTACTACTAGTTAGGTTGAAAATATTTTAATGGTTAAAAAAACCTAACTATACAGAGTGTATCGCTCTGTATAAATATAAATTAAAATCGTTCTTTTATTTATAAAAAATGGTATTTTTTCTATGAAGCTATCTTTTTAAGCAAATATATTTTAACGATAGTGGTTTCACAGAACCATGAAAAATTTCATTGAATTTAATTAAGTTTAAGCTCTTTATACTTCATAATTAATTTATTTGTATACGTATTTTAGATGCATTTTGTGTGAATTATTTGTGAATTTCTGTTTATTGTACCTATATGTTTGTGTATGTATTGGCATAGTGGCATGAGCTTTTAAGAACATATTCGTTACAATGAGATCGATTTAATGTTTTAGAGAATTATATGTTTCACATTAACATATAGTGTATATATTCTATATATATATATTAAAACTATTTAAATGAATTACATCACGTGCAAACTTTGATACTAAAGGATGATCTTTAAAACTTAAACATACCTATAATATTGTTGAACAGAATATTCATTAAAAAAATGTAGTTTTCATTTGTTTTGCATATTCCACATATAATAATATTATAAACTCGTACATATAGCAGCAATAAATGAATTTGAAAATGTATGATTATACTCTATTAAAACGATTTTTAATTGCATTGAATTTGCTACCTAGTTATATTAGGTAATATTTATTTTCATGACTTATGTTTCAAAAAAAAAAATAAATAAATAAAAAGTTAATCGTTTAATCTTATTTTAGTGTTTTTATGTTTTTATATGTGTAAAAATGAATTAATTTTGTATTGATTTATTACTAAAAAAAAAAAAAAATATGATAATAGTTTATTTGGTATAGTTAAGTTAATTTTATTTGATCATCCACTAAAATGTATTTAATTTAATTGTTACTATAATATAATATATACATATATACATTTATATATATTTGTAACAAACTTTAAAGGAGTTTATATCGTGACATATATTATATTTCAATAGATTATTCAATAGTTTATTATCATATGGTATTTTAATTAAATGTATTTTGTATTTGATAAATTTTTAAGTACGTATTTAATATTTTTTTCTTATTAAAAAAATAATTGATAACTGATATTAATTTTATTTACTAATGATAAAATAACGAAAACATGAAATGTATACGTAAATCAGGGAACTGGGTTTTTGGTGGAAAACAGGGGCAGCTCCACCCCTTCCCAAGTTTTAAGTCAGAATATTTTAAATATAGAAATTATGCTTCAGTCAAATAATATAAGTGAAATTCCGGTGTCGATTGTCATTGAAGTATTAAATCCAATTGGATATGAATTAAATTGGATACTATATGTCTATAATGGTTTAAGTAAGTATTTATAAATTAATAATTTATTATTAATGTTAATTTTAGATAGTAAGAGGGCTGTTTAAAGATTTACGTTTATCTTTTAAATGAGGATTCCAGATTAGTTTTTTGTCTAGTACACGTTCAAGGTATTTTACTTCTGAGTAGATTGGAATTAGAATATTTTTAATTGTAAATTGGATATATTGTTGATAAGTAAAAGAGCTATGCTGGAGAGTGTTTTGCTTAATTTGTTTTTTTTAGTTAATTATGGGTAAATTTATCAATAAGTTACATATGCCTTAATGTTAACGGCATCTAGCTTTGCGTTTTTATTGGAAAAGGTATTCAATACGGTTCGGAAAAGGATAGGTTTTGGAGTGAGTTGAGTCTGGAGTTGTTGTTAAGTGAATGCGTTCTTATATGTCAGTTATGAGCTTAAGAATAATATTGACGATATCGTCACCTAATTTTAATAAGGTATGAGTTGAGTGCATATTTCTATGAGTTTTGGAAAGTGATCTAATAGATTTTTCTTGGATCTATGGGATTTTCAAAAGTATTGAAAGAGTGCATTCCAAAGTCAAATGTGACTGTTGAGTGGTCTTATAATAAATCATTATCTTATAGACATTGGTATGTTACAGTTACTTGAGATTTTTGCTATAAGTTTTAGGATGTCTGCTTAGATGAGAAGACCAGTAGGTAGAGTTAGAAGGTTGGATGTTTCGTCCTAATTAATGCAATTTGAAAGCAATAAGTAATTAGTTATTTTTACCTATCTTGCGATATTTATAAGTTATTTAAAGATAATAAATTAAAATTAATAATTAAGTCATAGATAGTAATGAATAAAAATAAATATAATAATTATCAAGAAATAAATACATAAATATAAACATTGCACTATTGTGTACTTAAAAATTATACAAAATATAAAAATGAGAAAAAGATCCATATTTGTTATATGATAGTAGATGCCTTATGCCTATGTCTAACAATACTATGTTAATTATAAAACAAAATATTGACAAGAATGATTGCAAAAAGTAAATTAAATTTTTTAGGTTATCCAATTATTAGGTATTAAAAACATTTTGACAAGATATTTATCACAGTGTATATAATAGTGTAAATATATCTCCACTCGTAATTGACTTTTAAATTAATGAATTATTGTTTAGGTATAGATGTTAAGTAATATTTTTGGATAATTTATAGACATAAATATATATTCATAAACATAGAGAGGTTCTATAACATATTTTACGTTAAACTATATTGTTTCAATAATTTTAAAAGTTAAAATTTAGCAAAATAACTTTAGGCTAAAAGTGAGATTGGTCTTTTTAAAACTAAGCCATATGCAGATTTAAAATAAATAAAACTAGGAGAAAACCGGTTTCAGATTTAAATAAAAATATTATGTATTTAATTTTTTGTTAGGTTCATTAAGTGTAAATATACATTAAAAAATAATTATTTATACAATAGATACCTTTCAATAATTCATATTAAATTTAATTATTTTGTATTTATTATTAAAATTGCCTGTACTTATGTAACAATTATTACTTACAGATTATACAATTATTATAAAAATAAAAACAAAAATATGTTTACTAGGTATATAGTTTATTAATTTGTGTTAATTAATTATTTAAATTAAGTTATTCAGTAGTTTTTAAACAAAATATATTGAAAAACTTTAATCGAGTATCTACAGTTTTTCCATCGGTCAATAGTTTTCAATTCTACTACATTTGAGTAAATTTATTTTTGCTTATTAAAATACCTAAAAATTGAAAGATTTTATTTTGATATCTATATGGTTATAACTTATAAATAGATTATAATTATTACAATTATTACCTAAATAGTTAAAATAGGATCACTTCCATTATTTATATTATTACCTACGTTTTTTCACATTACAATTTGCTATGAACTGTGTTTTTGTTCTTTTAACGATTATTTTGTAATAGTAGGTAACTATACAATTTTTTTTTAATAATATAATAATTAACATAATTATTTGACATAAATTTCGAATACAATTTATTTAAATTTTTTAATAATATATAACATCATGCACTATGATATATCATCATTGTAGTATAAACGTATAAGAAGGAATATTTGATTATTTTCCTATTCATTTTATTATTATTATTAATATCATTCCATATTTGTTTTATTCAAATTCATTTTTATTAAATAAATAAACGATTTGCATAATATTATGATGAATATGACTCATGAGTTATTATCTCTATATTACAAAAAAGTTTAAAATATTATTCAATGTTATATAATTGTCATGCCAACAAAAATTAATAAATAATAATAATAATAATAATAATAATAAAAATTGCTATGAGTATGAAGTACAAAAAGCATTGTAACGTAAAACATCTGAGGAGGTTGGAATAATCTAGCTTTGTTGGTTATAGTAATGGGCAAGGAATGTAGGATCCATATTTTATATAGTTATATTATTATAAATAAATTCAGATTTATAACATGAAAATGCAAAAACCAAAGATAAAAATATATTTGTCCTCATAACTAATGGTGTAATGTGCATCGATATTTTGATTAAAAAAAAAAAAAATTAAAACACTTAAAAATGTATATAAAACTATATATTTATTAAGGAAATTAATAACATAAAAGTAAAATATGGAGTATAAAATTTATATTTATTGAACAATTCAAATATTTATTTAAAATATTTTCCAGTCGTTTATTTAATACATTAAGGTTTTTTAAATACATTGAAAAACAGTACTCTATAATGGCCATCATGCTGATTATAGATAATGCAATTTCAAGTGTTTATATTTCTATCGTCTGTGTACCATATTGTAGGTACTATTGTTATCATATACATCTCGAGTGCATGAAGATATTATTATAGTAATTTAAATAATCAGCATATACCCACGTAAATGTAAGAAGGTTCTAGGAAAATATATAAACAATTTGTCACGGGTGTTTTTGTAGAGAAAACTTTAAACACTGTCAGTACCAATGAATTGTAATACCATAAAATGCTACTTTTCTGATAATTAAACAACAGGGGTTCGAATAAACAATGAATTTTCTCAAAAGTTATTAAAAGTAATATTATTTTGTAAATAATAGGTTCTTCACAGTTAGATTACAGTATATTGGTATAACTTTTAAGTGGCATTGTACTTATCGAGATTGTATGTTCAGATTTGATTCTATTGAGTAGGATTCACTTAATGGCAGCTCACAATAAATCGTGTCTATACTACAGACAAGAAATTTATTTTTAAAATTATTATATTCATGGTGTATTAAATAAGGTTTTGCATTTAATTTTTCGATTTTCCTTTTAATTTTTACACCTAATTTTGATGTAAAATGAATGTAAAAACAAATAATATAAAAATTATATTGGGTTAATTTATTTGAACCAGTAGACAATTATATTTATCAAACGTACTGAAAAAGGCATATTTAATAGCTATTTAGGAAATCTAGTTTTAGATTATAATAATACCTATTACAAATTGATAATAGTTTCTTATATTCATTTAGTAGCCCGAATTCAGTACCTGAGGTTATCTATAAATTAATTGAAACTAATGAAAACTAAATTATATTATTTTATAATTTATATGGTATCGCTTTATCATTAAATTATGATTGATAACATAAAAATGATTAGATATTAATATTTTTACATGAGAAATAAACTTTATGAACATCTAACTCCTTAAAAATTAGGCAATCGAAAAGTATAAATATTAATATTACATAGTATTTTTGTTTATTAATTTTAAATATTCATATACTAGTTTGTTTAATAATAATTTCTTAATAATTAATAAATTATGTTGGATACTCAGAAGTATGTATTACGTTTCTTGTAACTAAATATTGAAATATCAATTTAAAAAATGTTGTTCTTTATTAAATTATGAATAATAATAGATAATAGTGTATGAAATATTGACTTTAATATTATATACTATTGTTGATATAATTTATATCATGATTTTATAACATTATAGATTAGATTTTTAACGAGTTTACCCAAAGTGTTGAAACATTGACGTACGATTAATAAAATCAATTTACGACAATGTAGGTAATTAAATAATACATTATGTCAACAATTTATGTTATATGAATGAGTGCCCTATAGAAAATAGCAATTTCTGATCAAAGTATCTCACTTTATTTGTATAAAAATTTATTTAAAAAGTTAGTAAAGAGAAAATTATTTCAAGACCAAAAAAATTCAAAAGATTTGCAACCTTAGATAAGTTTAAGTACTTTATTAAAGCTAATATATTTTTGCAATATAATGGAATTTTTTTAAAATATCCTATAAGTGCGTATATCACTCAATCGTAAATTTTTAGCGCAGTTTTTCAAAGTGTATACGTTTTATTGTATTTCATAATTTAAATAAGAAATCGGCTATAATTTAATAAAACATTTTTATTAACCTCGGTAAAATGCATAAAATTATAAGTAATTTATACTTATGACCAATACTATTAAATTTAAATTTGTTTAATTTAAAATATTTAAACTAAATAAAAACATAATTTCTTTTTTAAATCCACTAAAACAGAAAATGACAAAAGGTTATTTTATTTTAACTTTATATTCATATTTTAACTTTCATTATTGTTTTATTTTATTTTAAAACATTATAAATTATTTTTTTAAATTTAAATTTAAACTACTTATAAAAGTTATTAGGTTTAATAACAATGATTATTGAAAACTATTTTTTTATTGTTGTAATACAATATATTTAAAATATGGTAAAATGGAATAGCGATTTTAAGCCTGAAAATTTTGAATTAATCTTTCAGTATTTCGATATGAACAAAAATTTCACACTTCGAGAAAAAATTCGTGATAGATACACTGTATATAAAATAACTATATAATTCGAAATTATAACGAAAAAATTCTATATTTACGTTGGTATTCTGTTCTTATGAGTTGTATATATAAAAATAAAATATAGTAAATAAAAATCTTTTAAGCACATATGTGAAGTTGGCCCTCATAATTTAAAAAATGTCGTTCACAGCAAAAATAAGAGTATTCAAGTTATTTTTAAAATATTTTCGACAGTTTGGAGAAAATTTGACAAATTGAGTGTTAGGACATACGAATTTTAAGCAAATTAATTTTTAAATTTATAGTTTTCTAAATGATAACATTAATAATTTCATTAGTATCGTATTTTTTAGATACAACATAGTCAATATAATAATTATGTATTTTTGTACGTAATATGATAAAACTTTTAAAAGATGATGTTTAACTTACAAATACAAGGCGGTTTTGAATTTGTGTTTTAAAAATCACATTTGTTACAAAATAGGTATATTAAGATCTATCGTTAAGTTTTAAATTTTGGTTAGGAATTGCAATTCAACAATGCTTGCATGATGTAAACGTTTAAGCTATTACACTTGAGTGCTTAACACACGAATACACAACAACATATTACTAAAGCTAACTACTGTCTATCATAATACCATTAAAGCACAAACTTCACGGATCAATTAAGAACGAATGTTTGAAACTTTCTAATGATTATTGAGTATTAATCCTATATTTATTATAATTAATTTGGCATAAATTCCGTAATTTTATTTTACGTATTTATATAACACAACTGAAATGATTGAGTATTAAATTTCTTTTTATAATATATAAGTTAACGTTTAAATAACACGATGATATGTATGTAGAAATGCCGTAGGCAGTGGTATTCACAGAATTTTTATTAAATATGTCTAAAATATTAGACTAAGCTCAGAAAAAATATGTCTATTTATTTATCAATATACTATAAAATATGTATTTTAATTAAGCGTATGATGATTCTCAAAAATTATTTTATTTTGGTTGTTCTTTAGGGTATTCTTAAGTAGATACTATTTTGTAATATTATAAATGTATATAAATGAATATATTTTTAAATTAAACCGATAACTTATATGATTTATTCAAATTAATATCTTGTGATCGTTTATTCATTGGTTAGTTTTTTTTTTAATACTACTAGTATTTGTTCTATCCAAGTTCCTGTATTGTTATTTGTATGTTTTTTTTCGTATACTTATTATTTTTACAAGAAGAAGGTCTGAGTATAGTTTATGTTTATGGCTAACACGTAATAACAAATGGTAAAATAAATTGAGCTTCTTTTATAACATCATATTAGACGTGCTTGTTACTACTACTTTACATTTTTCCGTAAATATAATTCATTGAGTATAATATTTTTTACTATTTATGTCTATTTCACGCTTAGATACATTCCTACATTATATATTTTATTGTTTAATATGTTATACAAATCGAAGGAATTATTGTATTCTTGAAATAAAATTGTTCTAAAAGTACAATATTTTTTATTTAACTTACAATTTTAGATTTAAGTTTTAAATTTTTCACTTTAATTTGGTTGTTAAAATTACTACTAAATGGATAATTTATACTTTTGTATATTTTACATATTAGTTTTATACAATGAATTATTAAAATTAAATCGAAAATTAATGACTTGATATTCGAATAGAATATAGAAGTACGTTTTGCTTTGATCGACGTAGCACTGTATAATGAATAATGATGTATTTATATATTATACCGATCACCGATTACCAAATGAATTAGTCTGAATGCGATAGAAATAAGCAATGCATAAGTAAAAATAATTTTGATCGGGGATCAATTTATTATAGTATTGTAATTACATTTAATAATTTTAAGTTCATAATAATAATAATAATAATTAATTATCATTTATTGACGACTTTGAATATCATATAGTTTAAGTGCAGTATGCATTTATTCATAATATGTGAGTAACCTATTCAAATGTCAAATCTTAATGCCATTATTGATAGGTATGGATTTAATTAAAATTAATTGAAAAAATAATATTGGCATTTATATGATATCTGATACCTGATAGATACCTTGTTTAAAAATTGCTAATAATTATTCGAACTAAATCCATAAATATTTTTTTATGTTTAAAAAATATTTTAACAATTATAAATAGATAAATCATATTTAAATTTTCAGTTTTAATTATGTAATTTTAAAAGTTTTATTTAAAAAAAATCGTCAATATTAATTGAAAAAATATTTAATTTAACCGCAATCCTTACGAAAACATTTGAATAATAATACTTATGATTCATTATTTATTGTTTGAAATGTTTTTAGTTAACCTTGTTTTAATTTTTAAGTTTGAATAATAAAAACTGTATAAAATAAGAAAAATTAAATTTTTTAAATTGTAAAATAGGCGTGGTAGCATAACAGAATGACAGAGGAAATCTGTGACTTTGAAAACTACTTTGTTATTAACATTAAATGTTTTAATCGTAGTTGTTATTTATTTTTGATCTTTTATAAATTGTTTTATATGCTAGGTATAGTATTTATATTATATAAAGACGGGATTAAGAATGTTTAGTGTAGTTTGTATCAATACACGGCTAAACAATATTTTATTTAAACAGAATAAGTTTGATTTACAAAATGTTTTTAAATATGTGAATCCACTATAATCAAATATTGACCATCATACACGGTTAAATGAATAATAACAATAGTAATTTTTAATGAAAACATCAAAAATATTATCTTAATGAAAAAAGAAATCTAAGTATAAAAATGTGTATTGTATTTTCTATATATTTTTTAATTAAAATTTGAAAATTGGTTTTTAGGCTCATAATCTTATTGTGGTGATTGAAACCATGTTCTGTTTAATTTAATATGTAAATTACTACTGGACAAGAAGAGATATGAAATCAGCAATCTAGTAATAAATTAATTTGTATAAAAGGAAAAAAAAGCGTTTTATAGTTATCACTGATAACTATAATATTATAGGATGTAGCGATAGGGACTTCTTCTACTCGTAGCTCTTGGAAACATTTAAATTTCTCAAAAAAAAAAAAAACAATCAATTATGCCTTAAAATTTTTTTTATTAATTAAGCATTTATTTATTTATATTTTATTTTATTATTTGAACATGACCGTCGAAGGAAAATATACCTTTAAATTAGGAAAATTTGTAGCTTGTGTGCCTTCAAAATTGAACATGATAGACAGCTGTTCACTATATAAAATTATAATATAATAACGAAATGTGATCAATATAATATAATGATCAGTATCGCCAGAAAATACTAGAAATATTGTGAGAAATACTATCAATTAATTCTTCTACGATAACGAGTGTCATTGGTGTGTATAAAATTGAATAATGTAAATTTAAAAATGTGTGTATGATATGTGGCGTACCTAACCTACACATCACATACAAAGCACAATACAACGAGCTTTACATATTTACTAAAAAATATAAGATATTAAATAATTTTAAATCTTATTTTTAAGAATATAAATTTGATTTTAAAACACATTTTCAGTTTTCTAAAAGCACTTAAAAGTTATACATTGCTAAAATATACTTTAATACTTAACAATTTTAAAATATGCAAATATATGAAAAATAAAATGTGGGATTTAGATTCCTTATTATATCCATATAAATAGGATTTTTATTTGACTGGTATTTTATTGAACCATCCAAAAAAATACATGAAAATGTTAGAGGGCCAATCCTTAGTTAATCGGCATGATGGAGATTAATTTTTACTAAAAATAACAATACATTTTATATTAAAAGGTAGGCAAATAAATATTGTTCTGCTTTAAGGTTCCGAGTAGGCCACTATTGTAGACGTGTTAAATTTGAATTCAATGATATATAATTGAATAGAAAAAATAATTCTGAGCGGAGACCTGTCAGTCTACATCACAAACTAAATTTTATACTATGTTTTTTTTTATATACATAGCATTATAGTCATTTATTTTATTTTTAATAGTATGGTAGGTTAAATAATTTGAAATTATTCCATTTATTATATTATTAGTATTTAATTATTAAAATGATTTATATTTTTACCATATTATATCAACTTATATATATATAACTTAAAATGTAATAACATTTTTCTGCAAATACTTAAAAAATATTTATAGTGTTATGTAATTTTATTAATAAAATTCCGAAAATAAGTTAAAAATAAATTTTTCCAAATAAAAATTTGCTTTTTGTTTAATTTTTTGATTGGAGTGCACTTATTTTGATCACTGCAATGTATAATAATATATTAAAGTTTATACATTTGAGATAATTTATTTAATATCGCATTAATCGTAAAATAAAGATAACACATAGGAGTTTCTTTTTACCTATATTAAAGACATTTTTTCTGAATTCAAAGATATAAAAACTAATTTCGTTCATAGGAGGGATTTTCCGTCAATAACGACATACACAACGTTTAAAAAACAATCCTTACAAACTCTTCTTATCGTTTGACGATCTTTTTGAAAATCCTTGCAAAGGATTTAAAAAATAAAATGGTTCAAAATATTTTTTGTAAGTTTAACGTACGTACTGTAAGTATTATTATGACTAGAAAGCTCTACCGGGAGCCATTAACCATTAAATAGATTATATGATATTTTATTTTGTTGTAGATAATATCATATATTTAACTTGTTTTATTTTATTCGAATATATAGTTATAAATATTTCCCATGTACCTATAAATGTCACTATGTAATTATTCATTGTATTTACTTTTATTTATCATGAAAATTTTAGGAATTACATTTTTATCTTTTATTTTACGGTTGAAGAAGTTATTGGAACAGTGTTGTTGCCAAAAAATAAATATATTAAGGAACAATTTGACATAAGTTCAAGTTGTGGAATATTTTAGGTCAATTATTTTTATAGATTACAAGGATCTTGAAATTAAATTTATTGTTGAAATAATTAATCAAATACAAGAATAATAACATTTTAACTTCAATTAATTAAAATTAAATCATAACTAATGATTTATAAATTATATGTATTTGTTAGTATATAAGTATATATATACATAGTAGTATATTATAGTAGTTACTCACTTGACTTTTATTCAAACAATTATTTAATTTAAACTTATTTAACTTATTATGACATGCATAAAAAAATAATATTGAGTTAAACGATAAACTGCAATTATTTATAGTAAAGTTTAACACTCAATTTTTTTTTTATCATTCCAATAAAATAAAATTAATAATTTGTATTTAATTTATGATTTATACATATTGAATGATTTAATGGTAATAAAAAAAAAAGTTTTTTCTTATATGAAATAATCTTAGTTAATCTTCAATTGTGTATTTTTTATTTGTTGATTCAAATATATCGAGAACTCGTGTTATTGTTTAACATAATAAATCAATAACTATGTACTATGTAGTATATATAGTGCATATATGTTAGATATTTATATGTGTATGCTTGTGTGTGCATATAATATAATAATAAATTATGCAATTTGCTATAACATTTTCATAGTTATTAGTACCTATGTATATAGGTAAATAGCTAATTCTTACTCATCTTTTTCTATTTTATATATTGATTAAATTGTTCAATTAAGATTATTTTACACTTTTATAACACTTTATTTGTTTTTGTATTTTTAATTACAAATTATGAATTAGATGCATACTCGTATTGTATTATTAAAAATGAAATAAGAATTTCTAGTTGGTTGTTATTAAGTTAATATGTTAATAGGTATCTGAATAATTTGTTTAATAAAATTAAAATTATTTTAAGATTTCCAGGAGTAAACATTTATGTACTCGTTATGTATTCGTTAAGGTATAATAAAACGAAAGAAACTCGAAGGAATTATATAGTATATAACTATTAACTATCTATAAATTAAATTGATAATTCAATTTATTTTTAAATTATAGATAGACAATTTTTCATAATAATACAATTATTATTACCTAGTATATTGGTTTTAAAAAATTAAAAAATGATTTACAGACTTTATGATAATAATTTATATAACTTAATTGTATATTTATTGTAGTGGAACTTATACTCACTTTCATAGTTAAAATGAATAATGTACACTTTCGAATTTTCAAAAGAACCACCTATTTTTATAATAACTAGATAGGTATTTTTGAGTTTATGTATATTATGTTAATTTAGTTTATGTGTATTAGATTAGTGGTTTTCAATCGTTTTGGATTCACGGCTCCTTTTGATTTTGAAATTAAATATACGATTCCCATACGAATAATAATAATAAAAATCAATTTTATTTTTAGTTTTTACCGTGGACGCGTCTCTTTTGATAATAACAGATGACATCCTTGGGAGCTGTGATACACAGGTTGAAAACCACTGTATTAGACATTTTATATTTATGTAATTAGTCGATAGTATTTATAAATTTGGATATTGAACATAATTTTATTTAATTGATTTTAATATATTATAAAATTTACTAATTGGTAAATTTCTTGTTCAATGTTTATAGTGTGTTATTATATACGCACAAATTGGGCTGCCATTAATTCCATTTTCTGACACGTTTACCATGTTATTAAAAAAATGAACTACGAATATGAAATATTATCGTAAACGTGTATCAAATTTATAATAGCCCACAATATTGAAAACCATTTACCGACATCGAATTGCATTAACGCCGTGTCAAAAAGGATGTAACGCTTTGCATTTGTGAATATAATATAATAAACTCACTTTGATACAGTTCTGAATAAAACTTTGGCTGTGTGTCGGTGTTGTACATTAAGTGTAGTATGGGACAGACTGAAATTTCCGGTGAGCAATTTTTGTATAGTTCTTATAGATAGTAATGTATTTACACGTTGAATCCACTGGGGAACCATTTTGATTTTCACAATTTCACAACATTTTAAATATAAATTTGTTTTTGTATTTTACTTAAATTAAAATTCCAATAAAATGCATGGAATTACTAAATTAAAGCGGGACAATTTGTTATAACAACGAAGTTATTGATAGCTTAGTTTCAATAACTATTTTTAAAGTACCCAAGCAGATAACAATTTGTTATGAAAAATTGACTTGATAAATATTTGTAGTAGTAACTATTTGCACGATTATATATATAAACCGTATGTTTATAATATACTAAATGTATTAAATATTAATATATTAAATTATTATTTAATCTCTAATTTTAAACAATAAGTTAATTTTCAGTTTTAAAAAAAATTTAAATTTTTAATTCCAATAAAAACAATTATATTAAAAAATAAAGCATATTTTTATTTATTAATATACACAACATAAAAACTTAATATTATTAATTTATATTTTAATGTAATATATTTTTGTAGTTTGTAAAATAAAGAACTTTTTACTTTATATTAGTATAAGGTAAAATTTAATTTTAATTTTTTAGACAAGGTTAAAATATTAAGTTAGAATTATTTTATGTATTATAAGATAAATATTTAATTAATTTGTGATGGAAAATATTAAAATATCAGGAGTAAATAAGTTACTAAAAATCTACAATCTATTTTATATTAGCTTCAAAAACTCGAAAATAATTTAACAATTGTACAAATATAAATATTATAAAATAAACAAAACTTGACAACAATATAACTTATTTACAAATTTTTCATAATAATTGACAGCAATACTTCCAAATTATATTTCTATATTATAAATTGTTTTGCTTCAGATTATCATGTTAAACATAACGTTTTATGGAGTAAAGCCACTCATTTTATACGCAAATCATAGATGCTTACTTTTTTCCTATAATCACGGCCGTTTCAGTAAATTAATATCAGTGATCAGGTTATATACTTTTATACATCAAAGTCAAACTTTAAATTTCTAAAATGTATTATATATATGAATGTTGCAGTAGTAATAGGGGCGTAATTTCAGTTTTTTTCAGGTGTGCGAGGTTTAAAGCAGGTTATTTTGAACTTGTACTTGGACATAAAAAATTAGATGTACCAATAAAAATTATCCTGCTTTCAGTTTTTTCCATAGATCATGGACCGCATAAAAATAAATAGTAAAAATCAATTAAAAAACTAACATGTACAATAAAACAATAGTATATATAAGTATATAAATATTTTTTTTCTTTAGACCACACCAATAATTATTATAATTTATAAGAGTTATATTATTATTAATTATTTTAAAACCTTACAATATTTTAAAGTTAAAAAATGTATTATGCTTGTTTGTGTCAAACCACATTTGTTATTGAAATTTTCATCTTTTTATTTTATCTAAACTTTTCGTATACAGTTCGAAAATGAAAAAGAATAAAAACACTAACAATAATAATATAATAATAATACGTTTTGAAAAAAACAGTAGACACCCCCCAATTATAGATTACAACTATTAAACATTTTTACGTTTTGTTATTTCCATTTATTATTAGATATGCTGAAATTTTGAAATGGCAATCTAATATATTTGATAATTTTATATTAACATTATTAAAAACTAATGTTTTTTTAAACAATTTATGAACATTAATTCTTAAGACATTTTTTTTATTCATATTAATTAATTATTTGGCATAATATTGTTTAGGTAATTAAGATATTTTCTATTTTCTATTAATCTTTCATTACTTATTACAATTGCTATTTAAAAACAATTAGTGATCACAATGAGATTTTTTTATTTTAATTAATTTATTAAAATATAAAGTAATTATAAAGCGTTGTATTTGGTAATTTTTTTTAAAAAATCAATTGCGGACAAATTATTGTTTATTTAATTTGGCGTATTTTTAATAGAAATATACCTAATATATTTCTCAATATTTTTGATTTAACATTTGAATATTGTTATTAATTAATAAAAATACACTATTTAATAAATAGGGATAAATGAGAGTTATTGTGGGTGGAATGAATCAGATTGTCATGAATTTGTTAACATAGATAAACCATTACATTAAAAATAACCTAACATTTTATGTAGACATTTGGTTATATTAGTATATATTGATTTATTTTTTGATTTTAAACGAAGCGAAGAATTCATTTTACATTCATGATCTTTTTTTCTATGAACACTATGATGGTGTAATATTTCATCTAACACAGTAGCATTTCTATAATTCGAAAATTTCATTTTCTAAATACTTACAGTACTTTAAAGAGATCGCTTTTTGATTTTTTCAATAGATTTTCTAAGCGTACTTATAAAGAAAAATTATTTAACTGAGAAATATTTTAGAGAAATCTTTTTAGTTTTAATAGAGTTTCGCTTAAGATTAATTTTCGAGTAAAACGATTTATCGTTGTTAGACACCGAACCATGTCTGAATTTTTTACGTTGCTTCTTTAAAAAAACAACTGGTGTTAATTGAAAGTATACTTGTCGAAGTACAGTTTAAGTTAAATTTATAATATATTATATAATATATATAGAAGTGCTGTGATAAAAATTGATGAGATTTTTTAATGCACGGAAAAGAGTTCAACAAAAAACATCGTTCTTTAACACTTTATTATAAAATTGATAAAATTTAACAATTAGAATTTTGTACAAATGTAAATGCTCTTTCGTATGCATATTGAATGTTATTTAAACCAATGTGTGCACAGTACAGTGTACTATTGATAAAATAAAAATAAATATAAACATATAATTATTATCAATTAGAAATTTGATAGTTAAGTTACCATTTGATGATTATTTGCAACACATATTCAAACATACAAATATCCAATAAATTAAATAATGATATGTTTGTATTCTGAACTTGATAACTTATTTTACCGCGCTCGTTCGTAGTTTGTCGGTAGTAATTACTTTCGTTTATTTATTTAGTTAAAGCCCAATGTGAAATAATGTGTGTTATTTTTACAGTGGACAAACATCAAAGTTATTTCTTGCCTTCTGATTAATTAATACTGTTTATGTAAATTAATTGACTTATCACCAATAAGTCGTGTTCAGTGTTTTTTTGTCAAAAATAATTAAGTAACTAGTGAAAAGAACAATACATTTGACTGTGAATCATTCCACGTATCAGCGTTTAGTGATAAATATTGTTATTTGTTTCTGTTTAGGTTTAGAAACGTTAAATTTTTGTCGACAATGTATTGGCACCAGACTACATTGTCGCAATGATCTCCCGAGTGTATAATTTAAAATCAGAATGTAATCCAAAGCCCATCCACATTCGAGGATAACTTTTCATGGTTAATTTACTTTATTAAAACACTTTATATAATTGTATACCAAATATCCACACACACACACACACACACACACACACACACACACACACACACACACACACACATGTATATATATGTATACATAAATATTCTTTTTAAATTTAAAAATAATGAAATAAAGACATTGATTTTTACTAAACTTTTTTATTTTATTTTAATTTTTGCAGTGCAAAAATAAATTTAAATTTTTATGTTTTTGTTTCTAAGCAAATTTATAACATCGTTTCAAAAAAAAAGTGTATAGTTTACCTATTATATACCTATAGTATTATTGATTATTAAGGAATGTAATTAAATAGAAAAACAAATATAGATATATTCAAAAATAAATTATCAGGAGCTTTGAAAGTGATGTTTTGCATCTTAAGTATTTAGAACAAATATATTTAAAATACTACTATTAAAAAATATACATACATATAATACATATAGAGAATTTAAGGTTGTGAATAACTTGGGTTAGAGTAGAATATTCAATATACTAGAACTTTCATTGATATTATTTCCGTTAGAAATTTATGTTTCTTTTAATTATGTATGCATTAAGTGTTTATAATAAAATTGTTGAAATATCTTCAGATTTCTCTATCAATAATGTATTTTTTATATAAATAAAATTAACTTTTTTTTTAATTACATATATAGTGATAAATAAATAATATTGATAATGATATATATGTTAATATATTATAAATTTGAATAATTTATTAGAAATTCAGGAGTATTAATAAAATATAATATACTTTGTTATTTATTGATTGTCATATGTGCAATATTGAGCCGATTAAAAACATTTTCCATGATTCTAATATAATATCATATAGATTAGTAAAAAAAAAAAAACTCAATAAGCTCAAAAATTAAAATACTTAGTTAATCTTTAATAGCTTGTATTTCGTATCATTATTTTATAGGTAATTTTTCCTAAAGCCTTTGATATTATTCAATTTTGTTTAGAAAAATATGATATTTTTAACTATCTATCTGCAAAATATAAACATAATATTAACATTTACTATTAAAGTATGTTAGTAAAAATTAGAAATATTATTCTCAAACTGTATTAATACCATATGATGCAACAGTAAAATATACTTGAATTTATAAAATAGCATAATTGTTTATAAAAATTCAGTTGAAAATGTCGTAAGTATACGCATTTAATATGTTTCTCGATATTCTATCAAGAACCAATAAAAATAAATTAGTAGTTGTAATTAGTGAATTTATAACATAAAGAAATATTCAGCATTATATATAACTAGGGCTAGCGAATTCTAGAAGTTTGCATGTTTTTCAATTATCATTAAAAACAAAGCTTAGTAAAATATAGATTTGTTTCATAGCAATACGAGTGTATATTTAAAATTTATAGGTACATATTTTGCATATTTCACCATTTCTATTTATAAGTCCATATTTGAAAATTATTCATATAAAATACTTTTTATATAGAAAAAATTAATTTTAAATAGATTTTCTGAACTTGAAATATTAGTGTGATAGTTTTATTTATATAAAATAAATCTTTTAAAATTAATTTTTGTGTTTTTCTCGCCGATCACTTGCAATGTTACTCATCGGTACATTGCAAGCGTGATTCAAAAAAAATAAACCGGAATTTGAAAAATAATAATAAATAATTTATAATTTTCGTAATTTTGCAAATATTATCTAGAAATTAATATAAAAAGATTTTATTCAATACTATGATTTTTATCTTTTTTTAATGTATATTTTAATAGCGTATTTAATGCTTCTTTAGGGTATAAATGTATGCATTTTCCTAAGTCTTTTAGAAGGCATGAAGTCTCTAGCCCTATATAAAACACCGAGTTATATTAATAATATATAGTAGTATAAATATTAAAATTTTAGAAAAATCAATTTAGCGATGTAAAATTACTTTTAATAGAATACATTTTAGTATTGTGTACAAAACGTCATATAAAATGGTCGTAATAATATTATTTATTATAAGGCTTTGTTCTAATGTGTGACCTATAAATATAACACCACATGCACCTTTTTTAATCGACTTTTAAAATATTTTTCACACAAACATTTACCAATTAATATTATTAAAAAGTTTAATAGTTTATTTTTTGGTTTAAAATTACATTACTTATATATAATGTACTATTATAGTACTATAATTCGAGTATTAGAAGTTTGTATTAAAATAATGAAAATAAAAAATAATGTGTCATAACTTTATTATTGATGCAAATGTGAGGGGGTTGTATTAGTATTGTAGAATAACTAACTATGGCGTTTGGTACATTAAGACTTCATAACTCATTACGTACCAGCTTTATTATAGCAATACTATTCATTTATTGATTGTTAATGTATCAAATCATATACGTTTAATTGGTATATTATCGCTTTAGGTATACTAATTAATAAGTATCAAATATGCTATTAAGATAAATTTTAAATTCAATATATCCTACTATATATAGTATGTACATTGTACACAACTGTTGATATTTTTATTTATTTGTATACATATAATTTCTACATTTTGTTAGATATCTTTACTATATAGATGTTCTTCTACTAAGTTTCTAACATAAACAACTAAGTTGTTGTTTAAAACATCTATTTGCTCGTTTCATGGCTAGATTGAAATGTTTAGCTAATCTTTCAGAAGCATAACCTAACCTAACAAATATAGAAATGTCTAGTTAAGTTTTGTTTCAATATATTAGTATATTTTTCGGGGATCATACTGTTTGGTGTAAAAACCAAGGGGCTTTGACATATAATATGTTCGTTGGAAATTCGTTTTGGTAGTGGCTATTAAATTAATTTTTTTAGCTGTAGAAATTATGCAATAAAGTCTATGTTCAATGAGCAATCGTGTTTACATCATGAAGTGTGCTCTTTGATGTTTAAACTTAAATAAATTAAATACATTATACAATTAAGTAGCAGTATGTCATGCGATTTCAACTTCAATCATTCAACTCGCGTGACTTAATATAGTTCTACATTATACAAGCACATTTTACTCGCCAAACTATTTAACTCGACTTTATTAATTATGACTTTATGATATAAAATATATACATATTATATTTGCTGTGCTGCTATACATAAATCTCACGTCTGAAGAATTTAAGAATTTAGTAAATAAATAATTATCAAAAAAATAATTTTTATTTTTTAACTGCAAAATTGTTTTATAATTTGGATATTATACTTCATCCGCACACCTCATGCATACATATGTGTATTCATATATTCTTTTAATATTGTAACAGTTAATATTATCTTTATATTAATTTTTCTAGGTATTTTATAAATTGAATTATACAATATAAACAGAGTAGTCATTTTTATAAACGTTTTTGATGATGATAGGTACAAGTTTTTGTGTGAATTTTGTGTCGTAAAATTGTTTTAGTGTTTCTTTTATTGGTAAAACACGTTTGAATACTTTTATCCTGCTCTTTATTTGAAATCAGCAAAACTATTATGGACAATTTTTTTTCTGAAATTGTAACACGTTTAAGCACTAAACAGATAAAAGACATCAAATACCTACTTATTATTTAGAATGTATACCTATTACACTAAATATATGTGACATGCGTATAAGCTATTAGATAAATATAAATGATAGTTTGTTTCCAAATATCTTGTTATGTTAATTATTTAATGTATTAAGTATTACAAATAAAAATATGTGAAGACACCAAGAAATAGTACGTAAAGATAAATAGTTCAATAAGAAATGAAAAAAAAAATATTTGTGATACTAAATTTAACATTGTAGGCACGTAAAAATATTTTTGATAGTTAACTATAACAATTATATTAAGTAAGTTGAGCAATATTTAAGTGATCAGTGGATTACCTAAAAAGTGTTATCACAAGTTGATTTAGAAAGATCGTTATGTATAAAATAAATAGATTTACATTTTTAAATTATAAGTCTTTTTATATTCTTCGTTGCATCTGTTCTGATAGTAATAATAAATATTTTAAAATCAATAATTTTGAACTTGACTCTGAATTACATGAATAATTAAAACCTAAAAATTTACTATGGTAGGTAAAAATAGTATAGTAAAATCGTTCATAATGATTTTGCATTAAATTCAATAAAATATTGTGATTAAAAAATAGATATTAAAAAAAAATTACACAAACAGTAACTAAGATATATACCATTGTACTTGTGAATTTTAACGATACGTATTATGTACAATACCTACATTATATAATTTATTATACCTACCTATTAACCACTATCTTACATTTTTACGGTGTGTAATTTATTTGGGAGATCAGTCGTTATTATCTATTACTTATCAGTTGTGTTATAACTAATACTATATTATTGTTTGTAGTTTTTAATTAGTATAAGTCGTATTTTTTCAAAGACCTATACCGATATTATTTGAAAATATTTTAAAGACCTCCTTAACCTTTAAACAATAAAGAAAAAAATTACAAACTAGGTAATTAAACATTTTATAAAGACAAAAGCTGACTATAAATGGTTAAATAAAATTAGCTGGTTATTGACAAAATTTAAATATTTAATACTAAAAAAAATAATAATAATACTTATAATATTAACAAAAATATTTGTAATTTAAATATATGCTCGCATTATGCTATAAATTATTCAACTTTGGCTTTTTGTTAATTTAAAATATTTAAATTTTATAAATTCAGGTAAATAAGGAATGACCATTGAAATATGAATTGACAATATAGAATCTAAATTGTAGATCTTAAGTCAAGTGTACACCATAGTATCTTCTTTGTTAATTTTTAAAATAATAAAACCAAATGCATAATGGTAATAAACAATAATATAATATCGCCATAATATCTAGAAAAGTTTATTCAGGTATTGATCGTTTTATTAACGTAGTTAAACCAAATAGTAATAATATAACTGGTAATTATTATGTTTCCAAAGAGTAAACGACTTTTTCACTAAACAATATGTTACTTTAAAGTCTTATTTAAGTAATTTATTTTATACATTTGTTGACTGAAAACTTTACATTAACACAAATACACGACTAAGTTGGTCTGTAAACATGGCCACGGAGATACCGATAGTGGAAATCTATTTTATAATGCTTTTGCAATTTCGTTTTGTTTCTTTTTTTTAATAAAAACTGAATATATGTATATGATAATATTGTTCTGTTATTATATAATTGGTAAACATTAAAATAAACAACAATAATTTTATTTATTTTTAAATTTTATTAAAGGCTAGTTAAAAATCTCGTATTGCATGGAAGTTTGAGTACCAGCTCATTATTCTAGTGTAGTTAGGACATACAAAGGTTAAAATATTTTACAAATAAATGTATTGGAAGAAGACAACTAATAAATTGGCCGACCCATTTTCAAGATAGGTATAACGTCTACTAAATGGAGCTACATAAAAAAAAATGTTGTTTATCATTGTTAATGTTTACCGGATCTCTGTGAAGCCATAAATAGTAATACTCAATAGGCATTTGGAATTCCAATTGATACGTTAGAACCACTATGCAAAGAAAACAAACCTATAAAATAGATTTATGTGTAAACAGTACGCAGTGAAAGCGGATATGAAAATTAATAATAGTGTTTATATAGCATTACATGTTTACGTTGTTTCGATTTTGTAACGTTTAAAAAAGCATCCACATTTAATTGGAATGAAAACAATCAGTTCTTTTAATACTTTGTGTCTTTATAGTTGTAATTTAAATGTTATGTTATATTTAAAATGTAAACCGATTCTTATGAATACATTCTTCTTAGAAAAAAAGCAACATAGTAATACCAATAAAATTGATTTTTAAATGTTTAATAATTTTAATTTTGAAAAGTTGGTTAGAAATATTTTAAAATGTTTTTGTTTATATGATGAATTTGACATAGCTGCATATGACATTATGCAACACTACTACTAAGTTATCACGAGCAACTATTAAATTTGATTACAGTATGTACAATGTACAAACCTCACTTATACTATCTGGATTTAAAACAAGCTACCTAAAACATAGATTAACATTAATAACATTTACTAGATGAATCCAGCTTACTAATCAATATTCAACATACGTATATACTCGTATATATTAGTGTTTTGTAATGTTAGAATAATAGATTTATGATAAACATAATTCGGTCGGTGCAAATGAGTTAATTTATGTAAAATTAAAACAAGTCTATATAATTCAAAGATTAATAAATAAAAAAAAAAAAGTGGGAATTACTCTGCTGTATAGAATTGAGTTATTGAGTAAAGTAACTTTAATGGTTGTATTAAATTTGAATTTAATGATAAATTATTATATATAAAAATGATTTTGAGCTAAGACGGTCTATTATACAATGATATTAAGAAAAAATATAAGGATAGTTTGAATTTCAAACATTTAATAATAAACTGTATCTATATATTTTTGATATTTTTAAATTAAGAAATACATAAGTGAAATTTTGTATTACATTTTCAAGTTTTATTCTCAAGAATACTAAATATTACCCACAAAAAAGTTGCTTTAGTGGTGATTATTTATATTTTTATAATTTCATACATTTTAAACTGAGAGTAGGAAAAATGTTTTCAGAGGAAAGTATCTATTCTATACAATAATATAATAAGTATTTAGAATACTTAATAAATTTAGGATACATTTTAATATGTATTTAATACTTAAAAAACATTTAAATATAAATTCCAAATTACTTAACGAATAGGTGCAGTTTTACATCAATAAACATTATACATAAATATGAAAATACGTTTTATGACAAAGTAGACTTTATGAATAGATTTTGGATGTGTAGTTCTATAAAAAAATATTTTAAATAACGCAAAAATGTTACAGACATTTAAAATTTTTTTTAAAAATATAATTAAAAAAGCTTATACAATTTTTATTAATTTTTTTTATGTTTATATTCTTAACAGTTTTTGAATTAGTATAAATGTATGAAGCCTTAAATTCATTTTTTGAATGCAAACTTTACTTACAGAGAATATTATATTTATAATTTATCTTTTGAATTTGATATTATTATTATTTATGTTTTTTAAGCATTATTGTACATATTTGTTTCTATAATACACATCTCATTTTATTTTGCTAAAACAAATTATCAATTATTTAAATATTAAATATTCTAATTTAAAACTATGACCCTGTCTTTGTATTAAAAATATAGTTATAACACATACGTTTTTTTATTTAGGAAATTGTAGATATATATTACATACATTATTTAGTTGACGTATATTTGAAAATTATTGTGATTAGTTTTTTATTCCCTTGAATAATGTCGCGGTGACTATCCTAGAAATATATATGTGTCTGAGGACCTACTTGCCCTCGAATAACTATTTTGGGGTAGTTTAAACAATAAAAGCTGGTTTTTGTACTAACAAAATTATCATATAAATGATCACCCACTCGCCAACATTAACTTCGTATGTGTACCACAGCTGACGGTATAACATCAGATGCACCAACCATAATCTAGTCACCAATGGGCAATGGCTGAATTTAATAATATATAATTAGAATTTAATATATAGAGTATATCCTGAAGATTTGACAATTTATATTGTTGTTTAAATTATCGAATCCTCAAGATAAACCTTATGGTTTACAAATTGGCTTAAATTTATAAAAATATTTTATGGAAATCAGTCATCAGAACATAATTAATAATACAAATAAAAGAAATAGTATCAATAAATTATTTACTAATAATATTGTATAAATTAAAGATTGAAGGAATCTACTAAAACTTTTATAGGAAAGTAATAGCTTTATTTTTAAAATCGATGATTGTTCCGAATAATTTATGTGATTCATATAAACCTCGGTAGTACAATTATTATTTCTTTTTATTGTTATATAAGATACATAAATCTTTCTGATTCATAGTCATTATTTCCTTTTTTTTTAAAAAAATCGTTTGATTACATCTGTTTGTTGACTCTTGACTATAGTGTTCACATTTTATCTGATTGTTTATAAATACATAATATATATATATATATATATATAGTAGATTTTTTTCAACAGTAAGCACTCAGTATTTTAAAGATATAATATATAATATATATTTTAAAATAATTTTTTTACATAATTTTAAGTTATTATAAAACAAAACTTTTGATATAATAATGTTTGTTGTTGTTTTTTTTGAATGATGACATATATTTTCAATTTCCTATTCTAAAGCTGAATATTTTAATTAGAATTTTGATTTAATAAAACTATATATTATATTATATTATATTAATATAAATTTTATATTTTATCAATATGTACCGGGTATCCACCTAATACATATAAGTTATCAACTGCTGTACTTAACGAGCCAGGCGTGACCTTGTAATGATTCTCGAGTTGTTTTTATATTGTTTAGATTGTAGTATCTACCTAGTATATTAAACTATCGCCAGTGAGTATTGAAATTATTATACTATACTTAATAATGATTATTATGCCGGCGAATAAAATGATACAACTAGTATACAAATTGATCATATAGGAATGGTTGTTTAGAAAATCTTTGGTTGTACACATCAAAAATGACGAAGGTTAAGTGTATGGTAATAACCATAGAAATTATTCGTATATGATATTTACACCATACTTGTAAATGTATACAATATACATATATATATATTACGTATATATATATCAAATAAATAAACGTGTACTATGATTGGTAACCTTAAAAAAAATTATTTGTTTAATTGAGTAGGTATATATTTATTAAATACATAAATATAAGTATAGATTTATTAATCTACGATTTATTCAAATACCAAAATATAATATTTTTAGTTTTAACACTGTTCGGAAAACAATGCTGTTTTTATATTTTAAAAGCTTTATAATGATCGTCTCTTAACAATACGTCGACAAACACACGTCTGTTGTAAACGTCCCCATAATGTAATGGTTTGAGTTTGAACAATTATGTCTGAGTTATACTTTATAAGTAGCTTGGCTTTTAATTTCACTTAAAGTGTTTTCTAAATAGTATAGTAAGAATAGATTTGAGACTTAACTTAACCTTACTTCTTTTTGCGTATTTTTTTTTAAGTAATTGAATTTTATGTTTTAATTGCAAAACAAAACGAAAAAGCTGTAGGTACACTAAAATGTGCAGTATAAGGCCATTTTTAATTCAAAATTATACTCCAAGTAGATTTTTGTATTTAATAGATTTTTTAACTGTTCCAGATGTCTCAACATACCATAAAAGTGCTAGAAAGCTTATACGTTATCTAGAATACGTAAGATTAAATTAATTTTCGAACGCTAAAATATTTTATTGTTTTGGATGATATCTCTGAAACTTATAATGATGTAAATTTGGTACAGGGGTCGATGAGTTACAAACAAATATTCTCAACAATATTCAAATTTAGGTTAGTTAATTAAACAATATACGGAATATGCAGCTGATATGTAATTTATATGGTAATTAATTTGTATAAAATATATATTTTTTTAAATTCTATAAGCTTACTTCTATCATGATTGGTTAAAGTCATCGGACTAGTTGAACATATCGTCGTAAATAAGTGTTGATCATTTATCATACCGTATGTGTGTGTGTGTGTGTGTGTGTGTATGTGTGTAATACACATAACTTATAGCTAGTATAAAGTACTAAAAACAATACAGACTATGGTTTTATACTATATTTTGTTTCTATAATTGTAGAAACACGACAAAATACAATGGATGATATGATATAGCCATATGCCTATAATAGCGGTTTCGGAGTGTTGGTAATATGAGCAACAGTAATATCCAAACATTTTGTAAGATAAATTAACGGTAAGGATGCAAGGTTGCAACAGCTGATGCATTTAAAATAACGATTTTACTTAGGTAAATTATGCTATTAATTCTTCATAGCTCACATATAAATGCAGGTTTAAATTATAATTTAAACAATGATAATGGTCACGATGCATAATACCATAATATTGTAACCGATGCGTATTAAAAATTTATGACTTATTCAAGATATAGTAGGTAATCATATAAACACACAATGATTATATACCTGTTTGTATATAAAATTATAATATTACTTACTAACTTTAAATGAGATCATGAGTTTCTTAAAGTATCATGCCATAACGGATTTTCTTGAATTACATAGGATGCAATATAATAAACAAATATGAAATAATATACAAATATTTATAAAACCTAATTCTGTATGAATTTGTATGTATATATAAAACTTTATCAGACACGTGTGTTATTGGTGTATCTAATAAACCTAATTTTAACCTAATGCGTTTCGATGTGAATTCACTGGAAATAATATTAAAACTTTCTATTTCTAACAAAAGTTCAAGCCAGAGTTACTAGTATTTTGGAAATAAAAGTTAATGTGTAATGCGCAAAATATATTTGGATGTTGTGCTGTGCAACGGTGTGCACAGAAGCCGTTTAATGCAAAGCAAATGACGAATACGATTTTAGTTTCTGAAAATTATGGTCATTATATAGTATGCAAATTTCAAATGCAATATATATATAAAAATTACCTATATCATACGAGTTCACTATAATGTATAAATTAATGAGTTAAGAATTATTAATTATTACGAGTCATTTATTATATATTTATCAAAATATTGCTTATAATTATATTTAAATTATTTTTATAAATTGGCTGTCTTAGATTTTAAAATAATGCCAAAGAAATAATTAGGTATAGTATTTTTATTTTGAATTAAAGTGAATTAAAATTTGGATTAAATATTATATTAATTTAAATTATGGTGTTATATTAAAATGTTTTTATTACATTTTAATACATAGTTACAATAACTAATAATTTACATCACACGTAATGTATCAAAAATATTAATTGACAATCCCAAATATGATAAGTTGTCATCCTTTATTTATATTTTATTCATAGTTTTAAACTTAATTTAATTTCGTTAATGGCATAATATATAATTTATTTAATCGATATTGTCCATAATAAATATTAGTACCTATTACCTATAATATAATATTATTATATATTTTTCAAAGAATTCATTTTAAATTTGTATTTATATGCATAAATATATTAGTAAAGTAACTTAAACATAAATATTGTTATCACTGCAGAATCGTAATAATAAAAGTAACAGCCAATATAATCTAAAAAGGGTTTCAAAGTATAATTTGATTAGTTTTAAAACCAATCAAAACAGCGTTAAAAATATATGTTATATTAAAAGGTTACAACATTGTATAAGGATGATACTTAACTATTGTTTAAACAAATTCATGTGAATACTTTATCTATTTCCTTAAATGGTTATAAATATTGTAATCCAATATAAAATCGATTTCATTTATCTTAGTTGGTATAGTGTATATTTTATATTAACAATATTACTGCGTAATTTAATTTTATGGCAGATATCTTACGGTTAAAGAATTAAAATGAAAAACCTACATCAAAACTAAGCTTTTATACATATTGGTATACTATAACGATTATTATTGAGATTAACGTTCCATATACATTTTTATTACTTTCATAAGTTTTATTATGATCATCGATTAATTTAATATACGTTGGTATAGTTTCAAACTACTTATAATCAAACATTTATAATTGTATACTCTTGACGTATCACGGAATGATTCATTGATGAGAAGATCTAGTCCAGCTATAAATATATTGGCAGAACCTTCAATTAATATTTAAAAAAGTTGGTTATATTATTTGCATCACTTATAGCTGAGTAATTGTATTATTAAACACATTTAAATTACATTTACCTTATACCTATTATTAATATCACTTTGTTTTCTTCAAAACGATACATATTATATAGTTAAAAAAGCCCAACACGGTTATCACAATTAATATAGTAATTTAATTATAATATATAATAAATTACAGTTTACCTAAATTCATGATATATATTTTATTATGCATATAGTGTAGGATGATTATAAAGACAATAATTGAATAAATATACATACAATATACATTTGCTATTTTTATTTTCACAAATTTAAAATTTTCAATTTATAAGTCAATTTAAACATTTTAATCAAATTTTTTTCTTTATTATATTAAAATGCACATGATTTTGTGAGTACATATCTTATAAAATATACAATATGTAAAATATAATAAATAAGTGTAACACATATTAGCATAGTTTGTGATAATACAGGTTAAAAATATAGTAAGTAATTACACTTTATGAATAAACCACTAACTATGACAGTATGACAGTTGTTTATTTTGGGAAAAATGTTCCAGAATAAGGAAAAAATTAGAAATATATTAGTATTAGCACACTGTATGTGCATAAATAGCAATAAACATTATTTTATTAATATATATTTACGATGTGTTTTACATAAAAAAAAAAACAAGTAATATGTATGAGAAAGTTAAGCATATTGATATAATCACACGAAGAGACCATTTAGTAACAGAATTTAAAATTAAGATTATTTTCATAATTTGTTTTAAAAGATTTGTTGCCTATTTTCTTTTAAATCAACGGAGAATATTTTTTGGCAATGTAAGAGAGGACATATTTTTAACGAAAGGGTTTATATGGTAGATTAATTTTGAATGAATATTTTTGTGGTGGCTTTTTGAAAGTTTGTTTACTGTTTTTAAATTTTAGGTCATTACGGAGAGCTAGATTTTTTATGTACCTCGGGTTGCTTGTGATAAGCCTCAAGGTAATTGACTGGAATGCTTGAATAGGATGAATGTTCACAGGCTTAGCAGGGCCCCATATTTGAATGCAATAAGACCATATTGGTTTAATGATTGGTTTATATATAAGTAATTTATTATGAAGACTTATGATAGATTTTATATAGGCTAAAGCAAATAGAGGCGTGAGACAAGTTGTTTTTGTTATTGTTTTAAACTTAAGATAAAATTTAATAAATTATTAGGTTATTTTTAGAATTGTATCTTTATATAATATAATGTAGATGTGGTATAAACTACCAAATTAATTGAAATATCGTATTTTGACATGATTATAATATAATATTATTTAGTTATGTGTATTTTGAGTAGTTGTTATAAGTTAATAACAATAACAATGTTATATCTTATATATATTTTATCGGAACTGTCTGATGGGGTTTTAGACGATTCGAATGAAAGTCAATCGTGTAGGGTTGTTGTGTGTGCATGTAAGTTGATAAGGCAGGTAAGAAGCGTTAGTTTGTGAATAAAATCTAAAATTGGATTTGACTTTTTCAGTTTGAACTTTTATTAGTTGAATTATCTGTATATTTACTGTTGGAAACCGATTATTCGGTCTATTTTGCTTTTGATACGGATACATAGAACGGATCTAATATGATATTCATCAATGATACCATTCCATTTCTGTAAATGCGTGTATCACGTTTAACATATTATATTTCATTGATCAATGTAGACAATTATCATACGCTAAATCATAATATTCTACAGTGTAACACTGCATAATTCGTATAACGAGTATTATGTGTAAAGTATACTATATATATATGTATAGAGATTAGAGTATTACATTATTTCAAAAGTAATAATATTCTCTTTGATCCACAATCATGTGTATTGGCATGGATATAAAAACCCTATCGGTAAAACGTTATTGTTTTAAGGTAATACGATTGTGTTTTCTGCTCACTTTAATGTATAGCGATTATTTAAATCAACTAACTTATTCAAAAATAAAAATAACTCGAATAGTTTTTGGAATAAATAAGAAAGAAACAGATACAAGTTATGTTCTAATATAACTACTGTTATACTGTTTTGTTTTTAGAATTTTGTATTTTTTAACAGAAAAAAAGTTGTTTAAAACTTTAATAAATAAGTACCTACTTTAATCTCAATAGAAATTTATCACGTAGAGTTAACGACCAAACTTAAATTAGTTATATTGTTGTATCCAAATTTATTATTTTAAAACTAACTAAATAATAAATTATGTAAAATTGTCGAACCTTCACGATTCTTTTCCTAGGACTGTAGTAATTTATATGAATTTATTAAATTTTTAATTATGCTTAGTAAATAATAATATCCTAAATATTTAGTATCAAATTTTTTTTTAAACTTATATTTAATTAAATAAATCTGAGATAAAATATTATTTATATGATTATAACTTAATAAGCATTAAACGTTTTAAAAATCAAATTTTTAACAGTATACTTATCTAGTAAAAAGATAATTATTAATTATGAAATTTAGATTTTTATATTAACTGTTCCTAAATATGTATTATAATTTTATATAATTTCTAATGATCAGAATAGATTTGATTCTTCTATTTGGACAATTCATTATAAAAAAATAAATTTTAATTCTAAATTGTCATCTTTCGTAGAAAAAACGTGATTTTTATGATTCCTGATTATATATAGATATTACAAATATTTAAATTTTTGATGCGTTTCCTTTGAATTCATGTAGCTTTTGGTTTTGAAGATGAAGATTATAGAGGATAATCGGTCGATTAAAAATTACATTTCGTTCATAGTGCTAAGATTACATACATTCATATTTTACAAATATATTTTAAATTGTATCAGACTCACGAATTCTGATTTGTATATGCATAATAAATTACAACACATTTATGCATATTTTATAATAAATCGTAGTTAAATTGTAAATATAATTTAAGAAATATATGATATTTTCCTAATTTATACGTAAATTAAATTCGATGATAAAATTGTCTTCTTAACACGTAAACGTGACCTAGTAATAATAATACTAGAGATATTTACTTCCGAATTTTTACTGAATTTTCCGGAATGTCAAGTATTTACCGAGCATAAGTTATTACATAAGTACTGCTACGTTTTTATTCTCCGTAAGACAATAACATATTTATTATAATATTTTGTTCTAACAAATAAATAATATGGTCGTGCAAGTTTACGCATTGACGACGTGTCGTATCACTGGGCCATAAATCAGTTTAATGTTTTGTTTAAACGGCGCCGAATAAACACGTCCAGGTAGAAACGCCGGCTTAAATTCGGCTCACACGTGTGTGCGATCTTATACAGTGCGGGTTTTTTGTCAGTTTTTCTATACATATTTTGTACAAATGTCCTGTACCAAACACGCTGTACACATAATACGCGTAGGTTTAGTGGTCGTAATACATTTTTAAAAATACTCTCGGTAAACCGTCGAGTTTAGCACCTAACCCTTGTTTTGTTTTAAAAAAAACATATGAGATTAATGGTCGTGCACAATGCGTGTTTTTGATAATATTTTTAACTCGCTTTTTTGTTGCCTTAATCGTTTTTAATTTTGGGGACTGTTGTTATTTTATAAATTTATTAAGTATAAGCGTGTTTAACTACATTTAAAAATTAAATCCGGGCATTCACGATGAATAAAAATAAACTTATATAATATATTATCGCTTACATCCTGTTTTCGACAAACGTAATCACTATTAGCTAAATGTTTAGAATTGGTCGCATATTATGTTTTTAAAAGACTACTTCATCATTATATAATTTATATTATATTGACGAACGAGAGTCGGTAACAATTTCGTTTGGTACGATCACATTTAGTCGTACGTGTATCGTCGACGGATGAACATATTTTATTATGCGAATATGTTGTAGTGCATTCTTGCGTCTATGTAAACACGGAGACAATTATTTATTCGATAATGCGATTTAACACTGCTCATAATCATTTGTTGTTAGATGGTCGACAGTGGTTTGTTTATCATACGATAAATAAACAGCATCAAATGCAATATTTACTAAACGACATTTGTTGTCGCTTGTGTTTACTTACAATAGTGATATGGCTGAGAATTAATCACAATTTAGAAAATAATTGTTATATACTCTACAATAATAGGTAAACTTGAGATGAATTAATGATTGTGTCCTGCGTATAGTTGTGTGACACCTCACTGTGTATTATATATATATATATATAGAGGAATCGAATGTTATTATAAAGATTAATAATTTACTATAAAATTAATGCGATGAGACCAGATGTGTGATGGGTTAAATTATAAATGATCATATGCCGCATTGTTATATTTCTTTTTTTACTATAGGTTAATATATCTATTGCGATATTACCGCATTAGTAGGTATATGTGATCCTTTTGTGTATTTAAAATCATTACATATTTATTATATAAAGTAATCTACCAACTATTACTTTTTTTTTTTAATTTTATATAATGCTTTTGTTCAAATTGTAATTTTTTGCATTTTTAAGCTTACTTAAAGAATGTATACTTAAGTTTTTTTTATTATTTTTAGAGTATCTTGGTGATATAATACAATACTTTTTTTATAAAAGAGAATCACAATTTTTTTTATTTAAATTATTATGCTATTCGTAGTATTTTTAGTACTGAAAGTTTAATTATTCAGAAATTATATTCATATGAATTTTAATTTATATACATAAATATTATAAAAAAAAAAATTATCTCCTAAATAATTTACAATAAAAAAGAGTGTGTTATTAAATAAATAAATATATATATATATATATATATTTTAAACTAAAACGCCTGAGTACTTAAATCCAATAAAAATATAAGTATTTGAACCAATATTCTATAAAATAATATACTTAAAAAATTCAAAAATTAGAATTCGAATAAATGTATTATTAATTAAACGAAAAAGTAGCGAGGGAATGTGCGTGCTTAGTGATCACCATGTTTAAGTAGAAATCTTGTCATCATAACTGTATTCTTTACTAAAACACAAAATTTTTATCACACGTTATTAAGGTATTGATTGATTCTTTTGTTCTCTTGTTTATTATATGTTTTTAAAACATTAACTCCGCGTCCCATAAGATTAAGAAAAATAAACCGCGTATACGCTACAATGTATAATACAACTTTAAAACCTTTGAATGAAATCCTTTTTTTTTGATGTATAGATATTGTACATTTTTTTAAATTTAAGTTACAATCCAATGTTATAATATATTATATGAATATTTTTTAAAGATTTTAGATCCTCTGAATCGGATGATCAAATACGAATGCTGATAGGTTGAAATTATAAATATATATATATTTATTATCATAATGTATTTTATATCTTTTGCACAGGTACTCATATATTATATTATCGCTTTCGTCTAAATATACAACGTATCTATTATATCTATAAACCTACCGCTGTATTTAATCCAATGTGTGATTTTTTTTCTAGAAAAAGACCGAAAGAAAAAAGTATTACAAATATTCATCGAATTCATTGTTAGAGATTTAGTTTTAGAAGACTCACTTAATTTAATGTTTATATAATATAATTAGTACCATTATTTTTTGGTACTTGTTTGTTATAGACCCGCCATCTATATTAATATAAAATAATCGTGTATTTATTGATATTAATCTATATTATTAGATTAATATCAATAAATAAACTCATTATTTTATATTTATATGGATGTATTAGTTGTTATATGGATGACGGGGCTCTAAAGTTTTCACTCGCCGAGGCGTGGCTATAACAAACCAGTACCTATTTTTTTTTTTTTATAAAATGGTTACTTTAGTTTTACAGAATACTTAAAACTTAACTTATTAATTACTAAATCGGTATATAGTAAAAGAAAATGAAGCAAGGAGTAATGTTATTTGAGGAGAGAATGTCTTCTTTTTACCCTCGAACCGCCTTTTTGTTTACGTGCGCTATGCAGCTAATACGATTAATGGAACGCTTGGAAATCCAACAAAACGATAACTTTATTCATCAACAATATTAAAAAATATATATACTTGTATTTTAGATATTAATATTTTTAATAAAATTCAAATGTAAACAGATTACGGGAACATAATTTTTTGAAACGATAGTGTTTAATTTTAATGAATGTATTTATACAATATCGAAGATACTTAATGTAGAAACTTTGTTATATAAAATCCATATTATATGTAAGAATAGGATGATTCATATTTTGCGTCACTAAGTCAGTACCTACCTTTAAGTTGGGTTTGGATTACATAATTTCTACTTAGATGAAATACGCATACCAAATTTTTAATACAGAATTTAATTTAATATTATAATAATATACGTATTTACCGGTTAGAAATTGGGACTATGTTCCTTTTATCTCATCAACGGTAGTTAATTTAAAACTTTATTTTTCATAGTGTATTATATAGTTTAGTTACTATAATACAATAAGCTGGTTATTTCAAAGACAAACATTCTATTTTTTGAGAAGATTTATTAAAGTTTTTAGAAATATATTATTTTTTTTACTTAAATAAGTTTAGGTCATTATAAAAAAACATTTACAAAATAAAATATGATATTTAGTGCAATTTTCATCATTTTAAAATTTTTTTATTACATCATACATTTTTAATTTCATAATCTGAAGTAAAATATTTTTCTGAGAATTTAAAGACATAAAATTGACTTTTTAGGAAGTAGTTTATTACTTTATCAGTTATATTTATAATTCGGACGAGTGGAGTAGTGAAATAGTACATGAACATATGCGGTGTTTCTGTGATACTTTTTTTTCTAAGTTATAATGATTATGTCATTGTATGGATTAAAATTAAAATTATACACACACTACGTTAAATTTGTATTCAAAATTTGTTCACGTAATTTTTTTGAGTTGTCGCCCAGGTACATGTAATATTATATAAATGTATAGCTGATATAATACTATTATACTAGGTTATATAGACATGTACGTAATAGTATTTTATACATATATAATTAAGTTTATTTTAAGATTATTGAACATTACACATTTGATATGTCAGTCTGTTAGTATATGATAAGTGAATTTATAATTGGTCAAATCAAATACTTTTTAATATATTTAAATACATCGGAATCGAACAGAAAAATTAATTTTTAACTCCGAACTCCATCACGCGTTATAAGATAAACTGCATAGTGAAATATCCTTTTTTTTTTAACCAATTATTATGTGAAAAATATTAATACTCTTATTATTTGGGTTTGGTTTTGAAAAAATATCCCCGTGGACTGTGAAAATGCATCCATAATTATTACGAGACATTTTATTGGCACACATCGATTATCTGATATAAATACACCGTTCGACGTATTAAAATATATAATATCTATTATAAATTATAATTATAATATAGGTTTTCCATATATATTTGTTGGTTTTTGCCCATATGTACAGGCACGTAGCCAGAAAATTTCTATTAGGGAGGTCAATAATTTTTGGCTTTTTTATAATTTCCCATAATTTCTTCTAATGAAATACTTATGGAGGGCTTCTCCCTTACATTCACTATTAGGCGATACAGATAATCTTATTAATTTATAATTTACCTTTGGTTGGTAGTTGGTTAAAAAAAAATATTGTATTAACAAAAATAATTCACATTTAAATACTAACTAAAAATAATAGCGATAATTGATTTTTAAATTAATTATGCTTTTTAAATAAACTAAAATTTATAAAAAAAAAAAGTACATATGCAAGTAGGGAATATTAATAATATAGTACCTATTATAAGTACTTATATAAATATTAAACAGTTCAATATAAAATAATTTTTCCGTTTTTGTGATGTTCTAAAAATAATTGTTTAAAAATATCTAAATCTAAGTTTTTAGAAATTGTTTTCCTATGCTTATTGAAGCCAAATTATTTAAACGATCATTCGTCATTCGATATCTTATGTAGTTTTTCAGTGGTTTGGGACTGGGCCAGAGGCAATTTAGGAAGGGCCAGGCTCATCCAGGTCCCCTATTAGCTACGTGCCTGCATGTGTAGGTATACATACCTACACTATATAGGTATTATATTATATAACAGACGTGTTATTGTGTTACTGTCGAATAGTTGAGGTATCGCGCGCTGTACGTCTTTAATAATAATATAATATGATATACGTATATTATATAAACGACACAGTCGCGAGTCGGTGAGTATCACATATAAACTATATGTACGTTATTCATTGTGATATTATACGGACGTGTATATAGCGCAATGTAAAGCTAAGTAAGTTAATTAAACATTTTTGAATATACGTTTAATTGTAATAATATATTTTACACACTATAATAGGTATTATAAATATAATATTATTGAATATCCATTGGGGAATACATATATTATTCAGATAAACTGCTTTTAGCGTAGTTTAAAATATAGACGAACTAAATATATCGAAAAATCTTCACTCAGACCAGTTAGACTGCACACGATAACCGCGGTATAATGTTAAATAATTTTATTGTTGTATGACTGACTATATACAGCTAGGACTCAGATGGTTTTTAGTTCTTTACAATTCTGTGCGACAAAAAAGGCGGAGATTATGTTAAGTCCTTATACGCAATTCTAGCACCAATTGTTTCACACGGAATTTTACGACCGCGCTTGTGCATAGATAAAGTTTATTTTTTGTTTTTATATTTCCACTATTATATATAAAATATTTTTATCATCATTTTTTCCGGACCATATGATATGCTTGCATCATCGATATTATAGATGTCAGTTATAGTGCTCGAAAATGTCTGTGTAGCACAGCTTTGATGTCTCAATTATAAAGATGCGATGATTATTTTATTATATATATATATATATATATATACTTTCGTAACTTAGTCAATTAATGTAATATTTAAAGTGAAATGTTTTTACGTAGTTTAAAGTGCTTTCAGTATAATATTTTTTATAATAGTTTATTTCTTGGGGGTTTTTTAAATGTTTTTCATGACAATTTAATAATAATTTCATAAGCTCCTACAGATTTTTTTTAATCATTTCGACGTTTATAACGCTTATTTTTATTTTTATTTTCTTTTATAAAATATAATATAAGTTTAATAAACAATTAGTTTGATATACATTATTACTGTAGATACAAATAACAATGATAAGGGAGGCAATCCAGTTATAGGACCCAAATTTGTGCTTGTTATATTTTTTTTTCATAGTGTCGAATCAAGAAGATCACAAAACTGGCATATTTTAAGACAGTGGGAAGTTTGTCAGGAATTGTAATAAAGTATTAATCTGATATAAGATTGGTAAATTTAAGTGATAGAATATTCTGAAGTGTTAGTTTTTTTTTTGTAGTGGTCTTTTGCTAAATTATTGAGTATTTCAATATTTAGATCTTATACTCATAAATGGTGAGTGTATATACTGTAGTTAAAAACGAAACAAAGGGCAGAAATGATTTAACGTAGTCATATTATCAACATTGATTGGAAAGTCTGTATTGTTTTTAATTAATTTGGTTTGGCGCAATTCCATAGAATATTTTGTTTAAAGTTTAAAATATTTGGGTAGAATAGATGGTATCACTTTCCTATATTCATTATTCTTATTTGAACTTTTAATGTTTATAAATAAAAGTTTATATATTGCTTCAACATTTGATATACATACATACAGTTAAATTGTCAAGAAAAGATTATGAAGTAAGACTGTAAGGTAAACTGTAGGTATTTAAAACTATTTGTTCGAAAAATAAAAAAAATGTCCAAGATAATAATTGTTTGTCGTTATAATAATGGTCCTAAACAGATGTAGAGTTTAGATTCTAAACATCGTTAATGTAAACACTAAATAATTTTTGAAGAAATGCCGAGAATTATTCAATTCCATTCAGATCTATTTTTTGACCGCAATTTCTTCGTTTTAAAATTTTATATCACAATATAGTATCCTTGTAATCGACAGGTCTATTGTCTGTTTAAAGTTTGTCAAAATATAATACACATTAATAACATAACATATTTTTTACACGTTTATATTAATAAGTAATTTATTTCAAAATAATTAGAATTATTGTAATAATTACATTATTATTAAAATATGGCTTATACCTATTGAGATGAGTGACACAATACATAATAATTATATGCATACCTGTAAATTTATTAAATATTTCGATAATAATAATATATTCAGTACGTGTACGGTGTACCTCATCTATATTTTTGTCACTGTGAAATTATGTATTTATTTTAAACATATTATATCTTATTATAATATATTAATATTATATCATTACATAACACAATAATAGTATGTATATTTATGCAAATATAATATACAATATTATACAGCGAGTCTCAAAAATCCCGTATCATTTTAATTATCATTATATCTCCGTGGAAAATCAGTAGATCCAAGTGCAGGTTTTTCAACAATAATCCATGATAAATGTATGCTATTATTTTATAATTTGTATTGATTATTACTGTTAAAAAATGAACACAAATATATTAACGTGTAACGGTCGTTCATATATACTTGAGTTTTGAGCGATTCGGGACTTTTTGGGATAAATTGTGTATTGCTCTTTTACGCACTACTTTATGCCTATCAAATGTAGTAATAAAAAGTAGCCTACAGATAATATACATGTCGAGTGTGCCTTCGGCGTGTGAGTTCTATTTTTTGCTATGATGTTGTAGTTGGAATTAATATAAGCAAAATAGCTATATTGTTTCAACGTTTTTCAAGAGTGAAAACTATAGAAAAATTGACATATTGATCTTACCAATTCAAAAAAATGTAAAATCATTAAGCATATTTGAAACTTTTTCAGCTTTCTAATAGCGTCTATTAAAAAAAAAAATATATCATTGTTAAACCAATTAATTTTTCTCGGATTTCAAAAAATTGGTACATTCATGAAAAATATGATATGTTCCAATGTGTAGATACATTTCAATCACTATAGAATTTTCGATTATACTAGGTAAATTCTGTCAACATGACTTTTTCTTCAAATTCACTATAAGTTTTACAGGAAAATTTGATATATTGAGTGCAGTTTATATTAAGAAGATGACTCATTTGTTTGATATTTTTATTAGTGCGAAAGTATAGGACAATAGTATAGTATATGTACATCACCACACATTAGATAAATGATTATAGTCTATGTAATAGTGATATAATGTTTAAATATTTTCGTATCTATGCTTAAATTTCGTAGTTAATCAAAAAAGCAGTAATTATTAGATACTACAACTGTAGTAATATATGATTATTATGTAAATCTCAATAATTGATAATTTTTTCTAATTACATTGGAAAAATTAATTAATTTGTATTAATTGTATTTTCCAATACAAGTAATAATAATTTGTTTTGATACTAAAAATACGTTTATGACTGTTGAGATAATGTAAAAAAGTATCGAACAAGAAATATAACTATTACAAATTACAGTCGAGTGCTCTAAATCATAAAATAGTTATTATAATAATAGTCATGCTTCAATTCAGGTTATTATATAATGAATAAATAATAAACATTATGTATGGTAGATCCATTATTTTAGATACTATAATAAACTTATAGCATACAAACTAAAACTAAATTGCTAATTACACCTACATAATTTGCCTATTGATATTACAACTATAACTTTACATATTACTTTCAAAAATCACTAATATTTAATCAAATTTCACAAACCTGAAAATATAATTTACATTTCCATACCTATGAAATCACTTATTTAAAAAATGCTATAGGTACTCAAAGTATTAACTCCTCAGTAGTCGTTAATAATTTTTATTGAAATTTACTAGTATCATCTGTAGTTAATTGACGTACAATTAATATTGATAAAATAGTTTTATATTATTTTATTTGGATTTTAATTGTATTTTTTATTTTAATTCATCTATTATTCAAAACTACAGCTATATGATAAAAAGAACGTTATAGTTTTTAGTAAAATAGAAAGTTTATAATGTTGGATAATAACAATATTTAATAAATTGTACTTTTTTCTAATTTTTAAAATACGCAACAAAAATATATAGTTTTTAAGTTTTTTAGATTATGAAAAGAATGTCGTATTTTTTCCATATTATTTTCAAGTACTGTTCCTAGCAGTGGGCAATCCAATAGTTCACAGACATTGTAGTATTCTTCACGGTAATTTTCGTAATTTACGATTTTTGTTGGGATATGTTTCATTATTTCTTAGTACATAAGAATATGATTCACCCAACAAGATAATCCCTATTTCTTCCCATTAATAATAAAGTAATTATTAAAAATTATCCTTTTTCCAGTAAATTGTTAATTAAATTAGCATTTTTTTAAATGTGATGTATCTAAATTAAAATTCGAATGAGTGGTTTTGAGTTTTATTGTTTTGTGTATTAATGATAATGGTGTTGAATGATATGGTCATTACAATGCTTTGATCGTTTTACTAATTAATATTAATATTAATTTTATAATTTGTAAACATAAAAATTCTATACCATATTCTTCCTTATTCAATATTATATTCACGTTATACTTTTGTAAAATTATTTTTAAAACCTATTAGTTTATACATTTCAATAGCTTGAAAACTCCATTATCGAATTCGATTAATATACATTAAAATATTTAAAAAAAGTCATCTGATTGACATTTTACTGGAAGAGATTTAATTTTTAAATAAAAAATAAAAGTCTTTATTGCTATTAATTTACTTATTTGTTAAATTTATTATATTATTATCAATATCAAATATTACTTTAAAATGAATTAATTATTTATTTATTATTTATGATATGAATATTGAACATTTTAGATTCTGAACAAAACAATAAATGAATTCAATTTATTTTAAAATAATATGAGTTTTTTTTTTGTATGTTGACACTTTTTATAATTGAAAAATGATTTAATCTTCAACTTTGTGGGGGGTTTTTGGTAAAAATTTGATCTAGTTTGTTTTTTAGAAAGCGAAAAGTAAACAATTCTCAATAATTTTCAAAATAATTACTATAAAAACTAATATTTGTTAAATCTTTTAATGATATTATTAGAATAATTGAGTGATAAGTACTTGATTACCAAAAAATTAGATCATCTTAGCTTCTGAATCATTTTCATCGTATGCAATGATTTACTATTAAGTTTAAATTTAATTAATTAGTAATGGATGTAATAGAGATCTAATAATGCCGAGGTATATTCGATATATATTTTTGTACAGCAGAATGATTACTACCTATTTGCCAGATTTTTTATTTATTGAAATTTCTACTGTACAATAAAATCAATATATTAAAAAAATATTTTGTAAAAAGAGTTATAATCTTAAAATCAATAGGCTCTGGAACAGTACTTCCTTTTGCCTCTTTAATTTATATTTGAATATAAGTGCATTCATAATGCACACATTGAACATATATGGAAGTTCTTACGACCACACCATGTATGTCAATATAGTATAATATTATTATCATACCATTATTATAGTATAATGTTTTTATCGATGTACGTATCTGATACATCGTCAGTGATTTCTTCATAAATGTTTTATTTAATGTTTTTCAATGTATTGTTGTTTGCGTTGAATTGAATTTTTCAGAGGTTTGGCCATTTTACTTTTGAAGTGAATTTAATTGAAACGTATTTGTGTTTAAAAACGTTTTTATACCTGTAGTTCATTGTGACTATTATATAAATGGTAAATGATTATAGACGAGATCGGTTTCGTATTCAATACATATAATAGATTAAGTAGAAAATGAAATTGAACGCAAGTACACGAAATTAATTTTGTTATTTTTAAATACTTTACCTACTATATAAAAGCAAAAAAAAAGTGATTAAACTATGAATAATTTACGTAGATGAAATTAATAATAAATACAAAATTAATATTGAAATAATAACGCTAACAACAATGAACTTGTATAATTACATGTTTTTATAAACTTATTCATAAAAAATAATTTATGTATGACGAAAAAAAATGTATTTAAAAGTTAAGTGAATTTAAATAGTATTTCTATAGTATACCACTAGTAATCTTACTAACAACAGGGTCGTCGCACTGTTTTTAAAATATAAATGTTCTCCTTGTACCCTCCTCAAAAGAAAAATGATATCATTGTTTAGATTTATAACTAAACAATAGTGCATACTTGCTGATTATTCTTATATAATAGGTATATGTTATATTGTATTTCATATACTATTTTTAGTCCATATTTTAGGGTATATAATGCAGAAATATTTTTCACGGGGTGCATATTATATTATATATTATACATATTAGGCTTATAAATAAACTACTCAAAAATGTCAAAATATTGTGTAATAATATAAGTATTTACTAAAATAGTTCTTGTTTTTTTTTTTAGCAATGTCGTGAGAATTGGTTTTATTTACTTATAAACCACGTGTGTAAGAGTTGTGACATTTATAATACGGTTAACCAAACATTATTAATGAAAGTGATTATTAATATGAGTAATAGCCGATATTTTGGAGAGTGTAAAAATTTTACAGTAATACATCTTCACAAATATGCGTTTTGATGTTTAAGTAACGCTATGAATCTTTAATTTTATCGCATTTTGGTTGAAATATGTAAAAAATTTGCGAACATCATTTTATGCGTACAACGGCTGTACATGCTTACAGCAAATAAGGTAATGTTTATTATTGAATAGTAATCATCTTGAATTTTTAAAGCGATATTGAAAAGACTTGAAATGTTGAGAAATACGATTATACGGTTGGTATAATGGTATATACACATCACGTAATATACGACTATATGAATATTTGGATAAAACATTCACAAACAACAATTTAAAAAGTAAAAAAAAAATTCATGCTAATAACTGACACTTGACAAGAGCATTTTAGAAGGATATGGAATGTGCGTAATACAGGCAGTATCACTGTACATTATTTCCATTGAAAACAAAAATACGAATAGAAATTTAATTTGTATAATAATATAAGTGTTGTATAATGTTTAATTTTAGGATATATATTGCGAGAAATGTTAACTTTTAATTTAAGTCATCGAGTCTATAAGAACACAATTATATTATTATTATGATTTATAGTTAAAATGTTTATTTTAATAACGCTTTGTATAGTTTATAGACTTTACTTTACGTAAAGTAAATGGATATATTCACTGAATAGTTAGAATTGCTTTAATTGTATTATCGGTGAACTGTTTTCATAAGTTCATGGCAACTACATATACGAGACGGATCACTTACCATTCGTCCATTGTGTTATATTTTATTTTTATTTAAATGTGATTCTCACCGTAACAATAACAATTTGGCAAGCATTATTCTCAACTATTGAAACGAATTTTTAGATTCTAAAAGGGACGGATAAGCTATATTGACTTTATTTCTACATTTTTTTTCTTCTATAAAAATCACTTTTCACATCTAATATACAGTAGTACTCTAAAGGTTTTCAATATTCTATTGTAGTCTTTTTGTATAATATATTAATAATTGAGGAAGTATATGGTTCCTATTTTTAAGTTGTACTTTTTAAATTTTCCATTAATTTTCATATAAACTTATGATTCTAATGATTTTATTTTAAAATGTTTACTTTTAATTGGTGAAATAACTAATTATTTTCTTTAAAGTTAACTGGATCATAATAATTGATATTCTATAGAAATTGGATAAATTGATTGTTATGAATTATTCATCATAATGTGTAAAAAAACCTTCATTAGATTGGATGCAATTTTACTTGATTTTTTTGTAATAGATATATAGATAAAACTGTTATAACCACTTTATTTTCATACTTAAATTGATTATACTTATGAAATTCCTTGAAAAAAAAATTAATAATAATAAAATATTTTATAATATCAAAAGCAGGGGCTAATAATATTATATAAATATTATCTTTTACTAAAAGATAAAGCGGTACGTGTTCATGAAATATAATTTATTCTAAGGTATGTATACAAGTTGACAACGTTATTAAAGAAAAAAATAAAAATTTTCTTAATCTCGTTTTTTGTCTTTGAACTGTACAAAATAGAAAATAAAGTAATTGACAAAGTATTCAGCTGTCACTACTTTAAAACAGACGAAGGAGGACTGCGAATTTCCGAAATTTTATTATCTAATCTGCAGTCTGAATGGTCGGTAATATGTAAATTTTATAGCCAAAACAAAACCATATATTTAGCTATTACTTATATATTAGCATGTTGAAAAAGTAAATAAAAATATTTTGTTTTGGTCGAATTAGAAATACTGTAGTGTTTAATTTAATAATGTATATTTTATAGTATATAACATATGGTGATTATTTTAACTATTATAGTAACTATTTATTATTTCGGACAGATTTTTATCACAGTGATTATTGTTTAGGTTTTTTAAAATTGTTGAATGACAGCTTATATTTTTGATTTTACAATTTAAAGTAAAAATTCTGTACATTAAAATATTAACGTATCAAATACCCACTCTTATTAAATATTGAAGTCTAATGAAATAGTAATTTATTAATGTACCTAGGTGTGCATTAAAAGTTAAAACCAATTTTTTTGATTTATTACAATCATACATTCTTATTTATAAGAATTGTAATGTATTAATTATTAAATACTCAATACCCATATAGATACCTATATTAAAATATTAAATATAAATTAACTATTCTGTAACTCTGTCGCTAAAACTCATAAAATATTACAAATTAAATTACCTATATATATATTATAATTTTTTCTTTGTAAAGCACAAACATTTACCATGATATTGGGTAGTTAAAATGACCACTCTGTATTAATATATTACATAGCCTAGCTAGTACTGTATATATACTAACATAATATGACAGCGTGATAATAATAGTAATGATATAGTTCGTGACTAATAACGTTCAACCATGCTGCGTACCAAAAGCTTAGTTCAAACTTTGAGTTGATGGATGATATATTTTTGTTTTTATTTTTTGGATCACTTCCGTGTAAGTCCATTCACAACTGTCAGCAGTGGCGATGACGATGGCGATGAAGACACGACACGCCATCGCCATAGATCTTATCATTCACGCCACGCGTATAGAGGTTTGGCGTTTAACAAAAATAGTATAACACATATTTCGTATTTTATTATTTCTGAGGCTGTTTAGTTTTAGCATAAGACGTTTATCGCAAAGTTATCAGCTAATCTTTTTGTTAAATTTGATGTTATGAATTTTATCATTACTCTATTTCTTAGTTTTTTTTCCATTGTCATCTGATTTTTTTATTTCAATTAATTTCAAGCTATAAATACATTGATTGTACGAATACTACAAATAGCAGTTTATTTTACTTAGATAAGTGTTAAGTAAAATGGTAGATGTGAAACTAAAACTAGAATGGTATGATGTTACTACTACTGAACTACTTTTATACAAACTTTAAATGTTATAATTAACAACAGATTATTGGAAATAATTATTGAATATTATTGAAATACGAATATATTGTACGAAATAAAAAAAATGTGTTTGCCTTTTGTTAAAAGTATAAAAAATAATAAAAATAAAATACTGAAATATAAATTGATTTTATTCATGCTTATAATGTTTAATAACTTATAAGGTTATAATTTATAACACACAATAGTATGTATTTAAAAATGTCTAAAAAAACAAAAAAAAACATCGAAATATATAAATAAAATTGTAAAATAAGTCCTTAAAATAGAAAAATGTTGAAATATGTAAAAATATGCACTAAAAGAGTATCATTTTTTAAATCGTTATGTCATGAAACAAATTTTGTGCTCACTTAGCATATCATACGATCATCCAGAATAAATATACAAATGCATACAAATCCGCGCTATACTTATAAGTTATTTGTAAAGTATTATAATTTATAACTATTTTAAATTTGATAAAAAATATCCTAAAACAATCACAAAAGTTAACCAAAAAAGGGATGCCTGTGTCTGGCGTTTAATATAAAAAAAACACACTTTGGTAATATACACGGCTCAGCTCTTTCGTATTTTAATAATTTGCAACGACTTTAAAATAAACGGAATTCTTCCGTATAAGTACAACTTTAAAATAAAAATTAATATATATATATATATATATTTTATAATTACACTTAGCTTTAATTTCGCCAATTTTGGGTTTATAGTATATGTTGATAGATTGTAATTGCTCAAAAAAAATTGATTAATTAGAAAATGATATTTAAAGATAAAGTTATAAAAAGAGGTTGCTATTATAAAAAATTAAGATGTTTTGCGCATGCGCTAAATAAATGAGTTAAAAATATTTTAAGTCATAAGAATTTATGATCTATTAGACTAGTATAATGTCCCACAAACAGAATTGAAAAATATTTACAGGGTAATGAGTGATAAAGTGTACCCTGTTTCCGTGTTTACGTAATATATATACATATATAAAATATATAATATATACGATATATATAATGATAACGAGTGTTAATTCAAGATTTCATTTAAAAATGGAATGTGTTAAAATTGATTCACGTCTATTATATTATACCTTGCAGCAGGTTCGAGGGAAAATTAACAAAACTACAAAAGTTAGATTTTTAAATTTTTATGTAGCTGCAGTAAACGACGAATATATGGTTTTTAAACTAAAAATTGTCATTTATTAACAAATCCGGTAGATTTTAAAGATTTATTCACATTCTGATTCCAATAAAATCAATATCCTATAAATCCGTAGTGCTTATAATATATTATTCATAATATTTAAATCACAAACTATAATAATGCCTTAACTTAAATTCAGAATCTAAAAGCAACCGCTGCAGGCAATTCTTGACACCTTACGAAAAAAATGCCACTTAAATTTGGAAACTTAAAAGTTTAAAGACATGAGTTATTTCCTTACAAAATATGTAAAAGTGTTGGTTCTATGGAAATAGCTGAGAATTGATATAAAGCTAAGATAACTACAAATTAAGTTCATTTAATAATGTATTATGGCAATAAATATATTTAATATAATCAATTATATATGATTATTCTATGTAATGTTAGATATATATATATATATAATCTAATAATCTAATAAATATATTTATATTTTTTTTTATTTTTTTAGTAAATACCTTTTTTCTCGTGCATATTTCCTATTTTTTTTTAAATGATCATTTATATATATATAAATCATAAATGGGTATTTTGTAACATACATTTATTTTTAACTCAATAGTATTATATTGACTGTTGCAATACAGTTTTACTTTTATATCTACTATGCAGTGCTACAGATTAGGAATTATGCTGCAATATACCCAACTTCGGCGAAAAAATGTTGAACAAACATAATATACGGTGCTATATTGGTTAAATTGTACTTAAAATTATGGACTAGTCAGCATCGATGTAGGAATTTTGTTTTGAGAATTAATTTGACCGAGACGGATATCCATCTGTGTGAATTAGATATACAAGGGCGTCCCAAGCCCCTCTCGTTATTTTAGTTAGCACTAAATATTAATTGTATTATTACCTACTTGTATGTCTTAAGTATTTATATTTTTGACTTTGCCCTCTCCACCTGTTTATATTTCTGCGAGCGCTTTTGTAGATATAGCGTTTTATTGCTCTTAGTGTATTTTAAAACGTAATTAAATGTTAAAACAATTACTTTCTAAATTTTTCTGATATATCTAAAAACAATTTCTGAAACTTTCATCAAATTAAATGATATAGTTTTTGAATCTATAAGTTACAAGAAAAAGGACTTTACATTTATGGTTTATTTCTATGAAAAGTAATAAATTAAATATTATTTTATTTTATTTAAAACAAATTCATTGCAGCGCATGGTGAATCGACTAGTTAATATTATTTATATTATTATATCGATAGATTATACTGTCTAGGTAATGATTAATGTGTATAATAATAATTACCTACTTATTTAATATATTAAATTAGATAATTTACTTTTGTTATATGCTTTTATATTATATATATAATATATATTGATGTTATCCGCGAATCGCAGTTTTATCTATATAGTCATCGGGTTGCAAGTACAATATTTGTACTAATATTTAAGATATGTTAATACATGTCATTGGTCACGTGGCTGTGGAAAAGAGTTGCAATTATATCTTTTTTTTGTGTATGTAAGCATTATTTCCAGTTTTTTTTTTCTGCATTCATAATAAATCATTATCATAATTGTTTTTTATCAGCGCAAAATAGACGTAAATAAAGTCACTTAAACGGCCATTTTATAATATAAGCCTCAGTGATATACAACAATATATCCAAGTGGGTCATCTATAGTATTTTGTTATACCTGTGGATCGATGACGTATATAATATAGGGATATAGAGATTACCTACTGCTCTGTACAACTTCACTATATATACTTTAGCGATAAGTCTTGGGAAAGCGCGTGTCAAATACTTACACATCGTACATCGCGTATGCAGTATAATACATTATGTACCTATATATATGTTTTCTGTTATAATATAGTATAGTACAATATACTACTATTGTGATCGTTATCGAACATGGCCAATTGCTTGTGACATAGAGTTATACATTTATATTTATATAAACAATATATACAGGTATTTTATGGTGTTATAAATAGCGTTTTACGCGTGTTTAAGTGTAAACGTACTACGTAGAACGTTTGTTGCGACCGAGTGACAAAAAGAAAGTAATTCGTTGGAGAACGCTGTTTGAAAAAAGTCTAACTACTTATACATATCATGTATGGCCCGTAGAACGCAATATGTTTTACGACTGTTGTACATAATATACTTTATATGTATGCCGTGCGTGTACTGATATATCGGTGATTGGTTTAAATGTGTCGACTATGTTTCGTCGTTTTGGATGACTAAAAAATTGTCTCTGCCGCCTGGCGATGTAAAAAACAGCTCACGTAACCTGTATATTATTATAAACAAATAAATTTACGTGGCCGAGGAAAAAATACCGATTGTTTAAATTGTATGTAACTAAAATACGCCCTAGAGTTAAAAAAAAAAACGCTATGCCAACTTACAGTCAACAATTTACTATTTCTGCAGTCACTAGTCACTTATACCGGCGTATTAAGACCTCGTTTTATCGCAATGGACAGTAAACTCAACATTTATATTATTATCAAATTGTAAATTAGAACTAAAATGAATATTTTTTTTCATATCTATATTTTAATTTTGAGATAATTCGAAAAATTAAAAATTTATTAAATTCAAACATTCCAAAATATTTCCCTTAGAAAATTAATAAATGCTCCGCTTTATGTATCAAGCTATACACTATATACTCATCAGGTCTAAAACTAAAAACATTAAATGAAAAAGTTAAATCATTTTAAAAACTATATTTCAACCAACTAGGTTCATATAAAAATCCGCTCACAAAAAAATTTTGCTTCTGATATTATACCTGGTAATCCCCTGAGACGCTTGAAGCGTATAAGTGTTGTCGAGATTGAAAAAATTTGATTTTAATAAATGAAAGTGCCATCAATGGCTCTTTTCTTCAATTTATTTTTTCTGATGACACCTTTATATTCATACCAAATATTTTTATTATATCGTAGATGATGCAGATTGTATAATACATTTAATAAATAAAAATAAAAATAAATATTTTAATTTTAAAGTAGGGTATTTAAATATTATAATATTTTAATAGTTACGTAATATTTTGTTATTTATATCAAAGCATATTATGATGTTATGCTTTAAAATTAAAACATTAAAAATACATTGGTAATATTAATTCTATGATGTAGGTAATAAATATTTAATATATCATTTCCGATGAAATTTTTGCTTATATTTTATACACGGCATTTTCCAAGTCCCCGAAATTATATGCACCATATGCTTCAGTTATTTTAACGTCGAATGCAGAGACCACAGTTGTGGCTCAGATACGCAGTTTACGGCAGCATAGACGTATAAATAGTACCAAGTGTCAAATTTTGTTTCACTTTGTTTCAAAGCAGTATATAACATTTTATACAGAGGTATCATTTTGACGTTTTATGTAGTGCGCATAGCCGTTGTATATCGTTTTACATCAATTTTATTAGGAAATGGTCATTTTGTATGTGTTTTTTATGTCTTTTTTGGTTTTCAAGTGCCATCGTTTTTACATAACCCTACCTGCAGTCGTACTCTTTTTTACAGTTTAAAATGTACCAGTATTTTATTATTATATGACTATACAATTATTCTTTTTCTTTAATGTTTGATTTTTACGAATTTTATCGAACATATGAACAGCAGTTTGATATTATTATTTTTTGTCTATTATAGTTTTTCCACTAAATATATTGATTTAGTTGGTTGTTATACCCGTAAAGCTATATTATGATAATATTCTAAACTATATGCTATTAATAATTATAACACATTATAATTTATACAACTGATACAACTACTGTTTCGGGTGATTGTATTATATATAATATTTTGTGGAATATAATGTTTTTATGGTTATCGGTTGTTTGCACAATGATACAGTCCATATGCTCCAGGTGGACCAGTGGCTGCCCACATTTGTGTTTATATTGTTAAAAATACAGTATTGATAATATTGCGGTCCGTGAACGCATTTGGGCAATGAGAAACGTACAATTTCAATGATTATATCAGACTCATACAATCGCTCGGGCTATATCCCCTGCAGGTACTATTGCTCATTATAATATTATGTATGATGATGACCTTCTTTTTTTCATTATTATTGTTATTCTGATCACCGATGTTCAAATGGCTTGCCATGAAATAAAATAAAATGGATTATACGATACGACGATAGTGAGTCAACGTAACATAATATAATATAAGCTAAGTAGATACCTTTTAATTCTTATGCAATTGCCAACATTTTCGTTGGTATACCTATTTCGACCATAGCGTAATACACAATTAAATATTTAAATAAACAATATTATAACTTTATTATGACATCTTTCACATTATTAACAATGTTAATGGTTCAAGAAGTATTAAAATGCCATAGTGAAAATGTGAAATAAGGTATATCATCTTTAATTTTAATTAAATAATAAATAACATCACATATTGGAGTATTTGTAGAAATACGGAATATGTGTACTGAAACTCAATAGAAGCAATATGTTAGTTATTATATTTGTTTTTGTTACACAATTGCAAAATATAATTTTATATAGAAATGACAACAATACAATACAATGTGTTAATACTGTTAATTAATTATGATATTTCAGGAAAATATCATATTTAAGTTTCAATATCCAATATAAACCTAAAATCTATATCTGTTGTCTCAATAATATACATTGCTTGTAAATACTAATACTACTTTTTAAATGCATAAAAACGAAATGAATAAACAATTATGTTTTATAATGATTTATGAGTATTTAAATACAAATAATAAATACAAAAATATTTAATAAATTTAAAAATAATTCAAAATACTTACTCGTCTATGAAAGAATATTTTCAAGTATGATTTTTTTTTATTTAATGAATAAATGTTTTTTTTTAAATTTGAGTGGAACAAAGACAACAGACAAAGTGCAATATAATTTAACCATATAAGTATACTCGGGTTTAAATACATTAGAAAAATAAAAAGAGTATTTAAATAGATAATTAAAAAAATATGAATGTATCTGAAACATATACTATTGAATTATAAGGATAGGTAAATTTTTATTATGTTATAGGTTACAATAGATTACACTATTGTTGTGATCTAAACGAATCGTTGAGTTTTGTTGTATGTATGGGGACATTTATATATATATATATAATATATACAATATGATATGTATAGATTACGCGGTTGGGTGGTTAAAAGACGTGTCGAACGATTTATGGCTTGTTTGCCATGGTCGTATTATTGCGCATACGAGATATAAAATGTACTTAGACACGCGGCCAATATACTGCATACTGTATAGCGTATATAGAATGTATTATACGTTTAAATTTAGTGATATTTCACTAAATCGGTCGTGTCGTAAAGATACCGTATAAAATTCATTGTTGTTGTAAGTATATATTATTTTTCAACCTATGATTTCTCGTATAATATGCATAATATATTGTGTATACTGTGGCGGATACTGCAGTGAATATTATAATAATATTTTTTTGGGGTGTCAACCATAATCTAAAATACGGTAAAAAAGTTAAAAAAAAAAAAACAAACTAAATATTTTCGAATTAATAACGGTTTAAAAACCATCTCCACGTCGCCGAAAAGAAAATATAATACGTCTACTACTTTTCTTGACACGAAAAATGTATAATCGCTGTGCTCACTTTAATCTAAATGGTCGTTAATTATCGGATAGTGGGAAACAAGAGACAGTGCATTATTATTATAAATATTATATATATATATAACCTAGTATAAATTAATGAGAGGGTAGATGAATATTTTTTAGAGCACGCCGTGCCTTGACTTAATGCAAACCACGTTCATTGTGTGTTCGGTTTTTTACGATTTAATACTATAATTACTTTTATACTATATATAGGTACACGCGTTTATAATATAATTTGATAACTGATTTTAATTTAATATTATAATGATATTTTGGTTTGTATTTCTCTCGATGTTCAAGTATTCGTTTTGTTAAAAACAATTTAATACCAACCCCGTAGACCCCACGGCTAACAGGCAGGTAAAATGGCTAAAGATTAACTAAAAGTAACATATATCTACCAAAAATCGTTATTAAATACCTATAATTATATACACGATGTATAGAATTATTGCTGTTTTTGAAATAATCGTATAAATATACAATTACATAATTCAAATATTTTACATACTCTTGATGCCTGTATAGGATATACAGTAAAACATGCTATATAATGTATATATGCGTTTGGCAAAATGGTAAATATGTATTGAAAATATTTTAAAATGTTACGCGTGAAAGCTGTGTACAGTATTTATTTATGCCGTAGGCAGAGCCCAAAAAATATTTATAGCTGAATATATGGTATACTTACATACTACATTAAAAGATATATTTATAATCATAAGATACTTATACTTAACAAATTATAAATCTTGGTAATTTATAATACTATTACAGACGTACTAACTGAGAGGAAGAAGGAAATAAAATCAATCTTACATTTTTACAACATTTCAATTTTTTTATGAAATTCCTCTTTTGTTCAGTCAGGGTCACCTAATTTTGAAAATGTTCATGCTTTTTTATATAGAATACTCTCAAAATGTTTGGATAGAATTATACCGAATGACAGTTGGTAATTATACTCATATATATCCAACTTTAAAAATTTGAAATACCGAACTAAATTTACATAGGTTTGGAAAATTATCTAACATAATTACGTAAGTGACAAAAATAATATACATAATAACAAAATATACTAATACATTGGAATCAAAATAAATACGAATTTATATTTGGTAAAAAAAAATATTACAAATACGATATCCTGACTAGTACACTTTTTTTTAGAGTTCATTTTAGTTCTGTTTTCAATTTTAACATCTTTCAAAGACAACAAAAAATACATCAATTAATGTTGATGGGATAATATATTAAAAACATTTGTGTGTGGCGAGGGAGCTAATATTTTAATGACACTGCAGGATAACTAGATATTTAGAAAAAAATAAAAAGAATTAATAATTCTATTGTTTTTTGTAATGTTTATATTATTATGTGACAACGGTGAAAAAAGATGAATTTTATTGCTATAAATGTTAATATACTCACAAAATATGTTTTATATTGAACTCTATGAATATAACTGATATAATCAATTTTACCTTTTTTAGTTAATACATTTTATAGGCTATATTTTTTGAAAATATTTATCGTTTTAATAAAATTCTAACCGATATAGAATATTTGAGAGAAAAAAATAATTAATACTCGTAATGTGTACACGTAAATTACGTGTCATTGAAAATTTATTTTTTAGAGCTTATACTAAATAGTTTGAATTATTGAAGTGCGCATACCTATAAAAACAATTTTAACAATACATTATGATTAAAATGACGGGTGTCCATTATAGTAGACTAGAATCACAAACTATTAAAATAATTGGCTTTGTATGTACTACATATTTAGCCGTTCGATATTATGACATTAAAAATCTTAAATGAAGCCAAGAATAAAAATTATTACTATAAGTTTAAAAATAATATTGCATCTATAAAATATTAAAATAAATAATTGACAGAAAAATTTAAAAACCTCAATATTTATTAATTAGTTATGGTGTATAGAATAAATAAAACGAGTTAAAATAATATTGTATTATCACATTTACAATATAATAGAAATATATAAATACTTTAATATAGTATTAATAGCATGAAACTATTGATAAAAATATCGAATAGGTTCAATTTGCATCTGTTGATTATTTAATATTTTGTTATACTTGTTTTATTAAATTTATTCAATCATCAACGTATTTTCGACTGTTTTAAAAGTTTTAAATCCTACATCTCTCACATCACGAGTAATAACAATAACATAATGGGTTTTAAAGGTTTTCGATTACTCGATTCCATTGGCATTGGTATGTGATATGAGTACCTATTTTGTAATTTATCGTCAAGGTAGTAACACTAATTGATGGGTTGTGCAATTAGTGGTTCTCGCGGTGCGTATAAATTATTGGCTGGATGATATTACTATTATTATTATTGTGTGACGAGGAAGAAGTTTCCATTAATTTTGTGCTGTAAGTCGGAAATACACATGTCAGTGTTTTCGTCATAGCGATAACAGAGAAAAAATACGAAATCTTCATCACAATTAATGGATATTAAACTTTTGGGCTAAGCGCGACGTATAATGAGCGTTTTGTAGGAAGATATTATAAATCTTATTATAATATTTCTATCAACAAAGTTTGTAATCGATTCTACAAAAAAGACGTATCCTTCTAAAATTAATAAGTTTTACTCTTCAAATAATGATGGCACTATTATCTTCAGAGTCTCAACCCCTCGTTTCTAATTTTAAATATTTATAAAATAATTAATATTATTACAATGGCGTACAATTTATAAGCATTAAACTACTATAGTTGCTATAATATTACTCATACTTCAGACTTAAGAAAACCTAACATTAAGGTAAAAAATATACCTACAAAGAATTTTATTCTTATATATGTTACATTAACTACTTAAATATTATTATATTTTTTCCATAAAGAATGGTCTCTTAACGTCAAAGTAGTTTTTAGGTATCCATCTTACCACAATTCAATTCTACCATATTATAGCACTTCGTAATCTTACCGGCACCAAAAAATAATGTTAAACAGTTTTTAAAACTATTATAAGATACTAATTTAACGTCTTACAAATATTAATTATATGTTTAGTAGGTATATCATTTTGTTAAACAATTAATATAATGTTACAAAGAATACGTTAAAAATAATTGAAAAATAAAATAAAAACAAATTAAATATTTAAAGATGATTCATAATAGTATTTTACATTTCACGACCAAGACACTATTTTCATACAAGTGTTTTTTATGGAGATTCGTGATTTAAAAAATAGAACGATAATTACTTAAACAAATACCAAGGAAGTCGCTCTGTTACATAGAAAATTGTGATTGTACTTTGTCATTGAGTAGGTTACTGTAATTGTAATGAATGCGTTAAATTAGATTTAAATAATGAATTATGGCATAATATGAAAAACGATTCTGTCTAGAGTCTGTGTGACAGCCTCTAATTATAAGGGTATTAATTTATTAATGTAACTAATACGGTTGGTTAAACTTATGTTTGCCAAAACATTACATATTATATTATTACATAATATATTATACACATACAATTATTATTATATTAGTATTATATAATATAATAAATAAAAGCTTTAAGTTTTTACTATTAATATTTTATAGATGAAATTTTATTTTATAAATAAACAGTATTTAAATTGTTATTTTATGTTTGAATATCTAACTTTGTCAAAATTTGAGCTTCAAACGCTCATTAAAAGGTATCGTGGGTCTATTCTAGCTAGACTTTTTTTTATTACTACCAAGAAATACTTAAGAGAAATCTTAAGTCTTTAAATCTATTTTTTTTTCTAACCGTAGGTATTAAATTAAATAATATTAAGTGCATTTAAATAATTTTTATTTATCAGGTTCGCGTGAATAATTAATTTCAATACGTCTATAACAGGTTTTCTTTTTTTAAAGGTCAGAGTGGTAGAAATCCAATGAACCCTGTGACAACAACGGCCGCGGTGGTTCTATTCATCATATAATAGCGTGATAAACCTCGAACAAACCACCGCGGTCCTTATATTATATAATTATTATTTAGAAATGTAATGGAATTTAATATCAAACGATAAATAAATTTGTGTGCGCAGTAGCTGCTTCGTCGGCTGTCATGGTGAGTGGGTAATCGTTGTGGATTACGCGGCAGTTATTAGTAAAATTATTTATTTATTGTAAATGGAAGCCGTTTTAATTTTCTAACATATAAATGTAGGTATAGAAATCGGTTTATATGACTGTTATTGTATGTCTGAAACTTTTATTTTAGAACAACGTGTATTGAATAATATATATATATATATATATATTATAATATATATTTAAGCTGACCTGAATATTTACAAGGCAGTGATGTATACACAATAAGTTAAATAGAATCTATAGAAATTGCAGTTGAAGTGGATCAGCGTTTTGCACATTTCCTACTCGTATATTTTTGCAAATAAATAATAATATTTTTGTCACGTGTTTGAAGTAGGAGTTTTTGCGTGGGAAATTTAATAGCATATATATATATATATTATGCAGTAGTAAAATTTCGATAGACAATCAAACACTACAGCAGTCATAGAATAGTATACAAATCAATATAGAAGCGTAACTATATAAATTCAAACTTTTATATAGATTTGGTGTGTAGAATGTTCTATCTATACTAAGCCACCTATCCGTCTGTTTAAATAGGGGATTACAACAGCCATAGTCCATCACCAAACCTGAGGATACTGAGAATATAATATACCTTATCGGGCTCAAGTTACGTTTACATCGAAAAATAAAAATTTCCTCGTCATTGCGTATATTGGTTATTTATATTATGTGTGTGTATGTGATGAAAAAGATATAGTTAGGAATGGACGTGAAGGAAAAGCCGACGGTAGCGTACATGAGGGTAATTGAAGACGACAGTTCGTATTCATCACATTGTTCCCTGAAGTCATTCCGAGTTATCGCATAATATTTCAGCGACTTCTCTCGCGCACACGAACATACTTTATACTTAGTTTATTATTGTATTAATCAGACAGTAATAATAATTATAAATAAATAAATGAACACGCACCTATGAAATTAAAAAAAAAGTATTTGTCATCTTAGGTAATTTAAATTGCCGGTTTCTGTTTGGTTAACATTGCCGCGAAAGTTCATAGACAAAATAGGTCATGGATTTTCAGGAGTCAATTAGCAATTTCACAGCTTATTGGTGTAAGTTGTGAAAATATTGCAAGCTATCTCAAAGAAGTACAAGCTGCAATTGACAAAGATATGGGTCATTGTTTGTTTGACAACCACGCATTTACGTTTTCCTGATTCTTTAAGCTTTTAATTTTTAAGAAATCAAGTTATAATTTTTATTCAATTGTCTTGTGTAAAATATACGAGTATTTATATTTCTTTCCAGTTAGATTAATTGTTTGAATCAGATTTTTGTTTATAACATTTCTGTGTTCGCATAATTATTTTAATATTCCGTACTAGATTTTTTTTCTTCGAGTAATTTAACAGCCACTATCCAGAAGAGGATTCAGGATTTTTAACAAGTTTTTTGAGAATAGCGTATCATATTATTAATTGGTAGAAACTGGTAAAATCTGTACTTTGTCCTTTCATTTTAAAGGATTTTTTTGCGTTTCTAGTATCAGAGTTAGAGTATTTAGTAATGTAGATAACCAGGATCGGGTTGGGGATTTTAGTATATAAGATATTATGCACATTAGTTTGCCGTTATACGACTGTACTAGTATTAGCTATGAGTTCAAATAGTTATGAAGCTATAACTTAGTAGAGGTATAGAAAGGTAGTGACCAGCACAATTTCATAACGTTAACTAGTTTATCAATGGTTTCTTTCATTTCTATGTTACTATCTTCTTAAAATCTCGTTTTGCATTTCCTGATTTCTTTTTTTATACATAAACAATATTAAAAGTTGAAACTTTTGATGGCTTTTTAATATTACTATATGATATGCTGTTGGTCCCTTTTATCGGATTAATAAGATAAATTTCAATTACTTGTATGCATGATTATAGGTATTATATAAAATGGAGCATTTATCTTCGTTGAGACACTTTTATTATATATGTACCACGTGGTGACGAACAATGCAACTTTTAATTACACTTGAATTTTGAATATTATGTTTTGTTTTTATTTTTAAATTGTTTGTTATACTTAGATTTATTGTGACCACACAATGAGACAGTTCTGCGTACGACACTACACGACGACGTCTGTCCTGTTCACGTGTTCGTAATATAAATCAAATGCAGGGTAAAAACGTGTAGGTCATTTTTAACGCAAACGTAATAATAACGATGGCACATCCGACTTAAAGATTTATGTTTTTACCCAATAACGATATATCTAGCTAGTATTATACACATTACATACATAACATATATACAAAATACACATATACCACGTGTGTACATAATAACAATAATATTTAATATTATATCCGTAACCCGTCCAATTACCTCACTGTTCAATAAAGCATCTAGATTTGTAATTTTTGTTTATTTACTATCGAATTTACAAGTTTATAGCTGCCACCCTCTTTTGCTATGTCTGTGTCCCGAAATAATTGAAGAAAGTGAATTTATAGAGTTAATATGTTTTGTATAATACTACAATATACACTTGTAAATATTTTAAAAGACGAATCATCGCTTATTTCCATTAAGCGTTCAAATAGCTTTTAGAGTTTTTATGTCTATTGGATGAAGGATACGGGACATGAGTATGTGTATGAGTACAAACTTTACCAGTGATACACTCAGTATTTATAGAGTTATTCACAAAGCATACACAATTCAGATCGTTATATTAAAGGACATATTTTCAGATATTTAAATTTGATTACTGTTTTAATAAGTACCTCATGGCGATTAAAAACTTTATATTTTTATGTTTTATCGTCTTGTACATTTTTTCAAAAGTTTAATGCTTAGAAATTTTAAATTCATATTCAAACAAAGGGGTTAAGAATTTTAAAGCTTGAAAAATTCTTACAGACAAAATGCTAATATAATATTTTTAATTACCAATAATTTTTAAACAATCATAGAATATAATATTATCCTGTTTTTGAACCTGTTCTGTAGACTACTCGTATCAATTTAGGTTTGTATATATCAACAGTTGTAAAAAATAATCTGCATTGCATTATATAATTAAAAGTGAGGTTATTAAATCCATAGATAACATAAAAAAAATATTTAAGTATTTAAATAATATCGTTCTGTGAATACCATAAAACAGTAAAAATAATTTTATATTAGAAAAAGATAATAATATCTTAAAGGAAATCAAAAATGTCAATGCACACATAAAAGTTTTAAGCTATGACGATTACAGTTTTTAAATTATAATAAAATAATTAACATTGTCATTTATTTTTAAATACGTAATTTCGTCAAAATTCTAACTTCAAATATTTATAAAAAAAGTTGGGCCTATAAGTTTATTTTATAAATATAGAAAAAACTTATGTGAAATCTTTTGTTAAATTTTCAAAAATGTCGATCCAGTGAATAATTTTTTGTGGATATGGATAAAAAGAAATCTAAAACAAATTGAAAGTATCTAAAACTTATAAACAACTTAAAAAAGTCAAAATATTTTTAAAATTATACTATTTGTAGAAAATAATTATATAACAATTTTTTAAGGTACCATTGTTACTATTTTTTAAGTTTAACATAATATCGACAGTTGTCGGAGGAGAAATTATTATTTAACTGGCGAATACCAAACTTGAAAAATCGAGTTGGTACAGAAAAATGATTCCGTGATGTGACAGTAAATTATCATTGGTCTTCAAAACACAACGCTAACCTGTAACCACTGCAGCAAAAGTTGACGATAATACATGTATGCACGTATTTAATGTTTTACCAATGTTATCGACCCTCCGGATTTGATCATTCCATCGCTCACGTACGCCACGTCGCTGCTGAATACCACATCTCGCCGTGATTTAATTGTACATAATAATTATATTATAATAGTACTCACTCGACGATAATTGGCGCACGCCGTACATAATATTGTCTTTCGCCGAATCGTACAAACGCCTCTACGTCAAGGCTGCGTCTGTCACGAGCCTATTTACGAGCACGTCGTTGTTATTTCGATTCGAGTACATAACATTTCCTATACGTTTAATGTGTTTATATATATATTATAAACAAGCGTTGTCTATATTATGATAATGATTATTATTATTGCTATTATTATTGTTATTGTGAAAATAAACGATATGATTTGGCGCAAAGTGAAAAATATCGACTTCAAACGGTTAAATTTTCATAGGAAAACGCGCGCGCCAAAAACTATCAACTCGTTATAGTCGTTATACACAGATACACTTATGCAGTTATAATATATATAGGTATATACATGTGGTATACACTATGCACGTCTATACAAAATACATACATATAACTGAATAATGTGTATATATATAAGTACTACAACACATTATCGCTACTGATTTCTTTATTTCGTACTTTCCTAGGTATAAATACAATAATAATAATAATAATACAATATTATCGGTTTTGGCTATAATATTATCGCATAAACGGTCTAGGGATTTCATTACAAAGTTTCTGGATTGTTTTCCCTCCGACTCGTCCGCTACATCTCCTTGATAACCTTTGTCGCCATCGATATCTACCACTCTCTACTTGATATCATAAAATACTTACACTCCACGTCCGACATTCTGACAGTAAACGCTTCTACAAACAACGTCCACGAATAATGCATAAAGTACACGATATAATTATAACAGGATGTGAGGATGGTTAGAGGGGTGGTAGTGGTAGAGAATATTCACCAAACTGCAACTCATTTTTTGTATACATATAGTGTATATATTAATATACGATGACGAGATAAACGTATAGTTATATGATTTCACCTTGCCGTTGACGAATTCACGAGTACGCTCTAGTGTTGGTATATTTTATATATCATTATATTATCAACGGGAGGCTCAGTCATTTACTCGCTTAATGATTTAAGTATACATATGTTATATATTCGTTTGGGATAATAATAATATCACCATTTTGTCGTATAGTCGTTCTTTTGTGAAACCTTGAAAAACTCTTTCTGTACCAGATTGTTTGATATGCGAAAAAGTATAAGACCATCGTCGGTTTTCAAATAAACTTTGCGTGTTTAATATTATATAAGCTACGAAACCACAATGTACCTAATTATGTATTCCGTTATAACGAGTGTACCGTGAAGAATGTCATCGCGTCTTGAAATGCAGTGTTAATTGCAGCCTGCAGGCACCTAAACATAATATCATGATAATACGTAGTATTCACTTATATAATATCATATAATAATGGTATTAATAAAAGTCACGCTGTGATGTATTGTGGTGGTTTGTCAAGAACAACTATTATAATATGCACTAAAGGAAAATGCCATAATATTTCATTACTATTTTTTATTCTGATTTCGTATATCTTACACCTTATTCATAAGATTGTATTTGAATTGATATATAGAATATTCTAATTACGATTTGAGTTTTAATGTCTTTCAATTTAGAATTAAATTTAATGTGTTTAACACTTAATGCAAATAGGGTTAGCAAATTGAAACTCTAAGCGTATCTAACTTTTGGTATTTGAATACTATAACATTTTAATACATATTATATTACGTATATATACATATATAGGTACACCTCTTCTCAAATTATTCTAAGCAACTTTGACCACAGCTTGTCACCGAACCGGGTTTACCGAAACCTGAAGTCATGACGAACTTTGTTACCGGATAAATATTACTTTATGATATTAATAATAGCATATTATAATATAATGATAATAGCTGCGTTTGTTATGTGCCTATATTATATTGCAGAGGACTTAAGGCCGACAATTCGTTTTATTATACATAGGTATTTACAATATATAACTTCTCGACAGTAGTTTTTCGGTCTCCGGTCGGTCCGTGATTGTGTATATACATGTAGTACGAAATTCGATTTTGCAGTGAGGATGTCTTTGGTGAGAATGAGTGGGTGGTGAAAAAACAAATTACTGCACTGTCGCGACGATCCTCGCGTGAAAGCCAGAAAACAGAAATTTAATAACTGCGGACGTATCGTAGCCGTCGTGTTTTAAGCACGTCAGAATTATTCAAAAGGTTTTTGCAAGTCCTCGGTGGAAAACAAACATCGGGTGAGGTAGACAAGCATAATACATAGGTATACAGATACGTATAATAATAATACTAGAGGGGATGGCATCTCGAGCATTTCGTGAAACATGAATTACGTCGGACTGACTACGCGCGGGGACATAGAACAAACAAATATGCATGGATTTTTTATTATTTCTTTTTGGGGATATGATATCGAACAAATGAAATTCAAAATATAATTTAATACGCATAATAATATATATTTTTCCATTATTAATGTGAAAATCTATAACCTCTCATCCATAGTATGGAAATGTTGCTGAATCATTTTACTATTTCACTCAAAAAATAATTTGATTAATTTAAAGAAATAGCCGTCAAATTGGTAAGCGACTTTCTAAAGAATATGTGTTGAGTATATCTCATATTTGAATAGGTTACTGAAATGGGTGTGTTAAATTTAAATTCAATGATAAATCATCTTACCTACGATGAAAAAGAATACTAAGTGAAGACAGTCTAATTTTTTAGTAACCAAGGTTGCTAAGCGATATTTTAATAATATTCAAATTTTAACAAATTTTTGAGCAAATTTTACAACCAATGTACTCGTGTGCGCTTTTTTAATTTTTGTGTCTGAAAACGCTTTTATTGTAAATAAATCCTTTGACTATCAACATTGATGAAGGTTTCTAGTAAACAATTTGATTAGATGGTATTTTTGGGAGGTCTAAATAGAAAAATAAAATTAATTTTTAAAATAATCGAAAAAAAAAATACAAACAGTTATTAAATTTGACTTTAATATTATTAAACTAATTATTTGGTAAACTTGGTTACACCGTTTTGTTCGCTTAGACCGTCGTTTGATATTTTTTAGTTTGTATTTATAAATTTGGATAAACTATTTTTTGCATGGTCAAAAAGCTTAAAAATGTAATACAAGATTTTTTACAAGTTATTGATACTTAAATTAAAAAAAAATTAAGTTTAAACGTCTTAAACCTACAATAATTATTTATGGACTTTTTAAAATAAATTTTTGACGAATTTATAAAGAAAATACTAAATAACATATTTAATTATATTAATAATATAATAAATGCTATGTTTTCAAAAATATTAAATCAATTTACCATATAACTAATAGTAAAATAAATTACTATTTATAGCAATAACGAATAATATGTCATGCAATATACTTAGGGTACCTAACGTTATATATTATGCTAATAACATACCTTCAAATTGTAATTTAAGAAACTTTATTTTATTATAAATAAAACGTTTTGAATAATCTAATTTGTTGTTGTTATCTTTAAATTCAAAAATGAATTAAAGCACCAACCAACATCTGCAGTTTTAAATGAATAATGTTTGTATAAAATAAATACGTAGTTTGTTTTTTCCACACCGATTGTGCAAAACATAAATACATAAATAATTATTGTCACCATATAATATTACAAACGTTAAAAGATGTTTTCTTGGTAAAATATTTTTTGTAAACGTTATACTGTACCAAAAATAATTAAGCTTACTGATGTATGTACACATCTCGACTCACTTACACTAACGATAAAAATAACAAACGTCATCAAAAATCGAAATTAGAATTTGTATTATACCAGACAGTTGTAGTGTACTCAATTTTTTTTATAAAACTTTTTTGATAGTTATCAAAGCTTAGATAATATGTATTTTATAATTGCAAAAACAACCAATTGGTGAATTATACAAACTTGCTAGCAACCTGCAGAAACACTACCAAAAACTTAATTGATGTAAATTATTAAACATATACAAAACTGAAAACATAAATATCCTATAAAATTATAAATATTTATAATAGCTAATTTATTGATATCTTATTAATATCATTTAGGTAAATTAAACTATTTTATAAATTTGTTTTCTTAATGTTTATACAGAATTAACTAGGGTTTGTATTAATTATAAAAGTAACGATAAGTAATTTCTAATATAACGATCTATAGTTAGACTACATACTCTGTTAATTTATTGCTTTTGTACTAGGTATTAAAATACAAAATAGATTGTATTTATGCCATTATTATTACTTTTTTCACTCGTTAATGATTAAAAATATCGTATAATTTTTAATAGTGTAGTTAGTTCGAGAGTCGAGAGTCATAAACTCATAAATAATAATTCGTTATTTAAAGTTAATAAAACAATATTATTTAATTTTGGTTTTACTAAGTTTTCTTGCTAAAATATTTCTTTAGTTTATTGCTGCGGCTGTATTTTATAGTTTTGAAATTAATTTACATTTTAATAAATAAACAACCTAAGTTAATTTTAAATTAAGTGATCAAAATAACAATTCGTAAAATCATGAGTAGTATGGAAATATTTTCCGGTGCAATCATAGTAGTTATTATAGCAATAATTAAACAATATATATATAGTCATGATAAATTGTACCGGAAACATATAATAATATACCTATATAAAACAAGCTGCTACCTGATATTATTATTTCCATTAAAAAAAATGTGAAAATGGAGCACAAAAATGAAAAGACTGAAGTAAATAAATATTAAATATAATAATAAAAATATTAAACACCAAAGAGTTTCAATGTTTTGTTTAGCTAGGTACACAATATGTTACTTATAGCGAATATACTCGTTAAATGATCACCAACGGAACAACTATAATGTTTTTTTTTTTTCATTAGTTTAAGACCCAAACCGGCCTACAACCGTAAAATATGGAATAATTATTATTATGATTATTTTTACTTTATCTGTATAATATTATATTCTGTTAAATGTTGTTCATATGGTGTCGCAAGCGACTTTTCATTTCAACTTTGACGTGTACGGATTTTTCCGACAAAAGGGTTTCTGACTCGTTAACACGAAACAACGAAAAGTGCGCGCCATTGTAAACTGAAATATTTGTATGTCGTAGAATCTACCATTGTATTTGTTTACCTACATATTATTAAATAATATTCACTATGTATACTTTATAATACATATGATTATAAACTATATGTATACATCATAATATAAATTAATGGTTGTTTGTTTTCCCTCAATAGACTCATCAACTACTCTACTGCTTTCAATATACATTATATTAATAGATCATTTAAACTCTAAGGATGTTTATATCCCTTATTTTTCCTACGATGTCTTTTACATGAATTGAGTTTTGTTAATTCTATTATTGTTAAAAAAAAAAATAAAAATTATTTATCTATTTTAATGTTATGCAATGCCGCATAAAAGTATGAAATACTACCTATCAACTACCATTTATTTAATATACGTATTTTTTATATATATTATTTATAATAATATTATAATAGGTACACACCTAAAATAATAATAATTTAAAAAAAAAACAATTAATTACGTACGTTACATTATATCTATTCACTATGTTTAATGCTTTCCCCAAATTTAAAAACCCTGAGTACGTCACTGTATTAGTGACGAATAACATAGGTAATACTATGATAAACAACTAAAAACTAAAGCATTCTTATGATAACGTCCATCACAAATTCTAATTTTGGTCATAATTTAAAACGTTTTCAATAATGTGCAAATAAAAAACGTTTAGTTTCGAAGGTTCCAATTGAAAAATGTCGATTTTATTTTGTTTTTAACCAATATGTGACAACCAAAAATGACGTTCTGAGTATATTCTAAAATGTATATCGTCGTCAAATGTGGTTTTTGTTTAATTACTATTAACATGTATTTGATATATAAAGAAGTTTTTAAATTAATTGTTTAATTAATTTAAGTCAATTATTATTTTTACATTAGTAACACCACATTAATTTAAAATAATTCAATATTTAAATTAATTGTTTTATATGGGATGCATTTGAAATACAACGAAGGGTTTCCATTATTTATGATATAGAACAATAACGATAGTTTAAAATAATTTATATTTTATATCACAATTAAATTAAACGATTCATAACCAATTAAAAATCACACATTATTTAAGGAATGAGGATCAATAATTCGAAAAATATTAACATCTAGTAAACCTGATTTTATAAGCCATTTATTGATCATTCATGTATATAGCTGTATAAGTACTTTATTTGTAATTTATCTAGAATTTATTATAATTATACCGAACTACATTTTAAACATTAGATGCATTAGTTTGAAAATATTTTTTTTACATAATTTTAAATTCAATAGAAAACTACATTAATATATATTATAATATACATCTTATACCATATTTTTAAAATTTTTCTTTTAGTATCTCGATGTCAACCTACCACTTTATTAATTTACACCACTCTGCATCTTTTGATATAAGTTCATCAGACAATGCCTTAAATAAAAAGAGCCCCTGAAATCAAAAATCTCTAAAAAATCAAATTCAACATTGAACCCAGTTAAGAGGACGTCACACACTAGCACTCTATTATCTCCATCTTACAAGTACGTATGTATATTGGTTTTTAATGATAGTTTAATTTTTTAGCAAGTTATGGACATATAAATATCGTAAATTAAAAATGTTCATAACTCACTAAAAAACTGAATAATCGTAAGAATCAACATGCAAACACAGATAATGTTCTTATTATTAAGTTTAATAATAAGTCGATTTACTCTAATTTTTAAATTAACGGAGCTAAACATGATCTGCTGAGCATAAACTTACTTTGTTGTGCACTTTTAAAACAGTGACAACACATGCGGGTGTTGCGTCCTCTTACAATCATTTAACATTTCAATTTAATGTTTCAATAATCAATGTCACTATTAAAAATGTTTATATAATATAAACTATTTAAATAAATCATATGCATAATCTATTAAACATATCCCATACAATCATCATTTTTCTATCAATATCGACAATATTATATCTAAAAATTAATTTCCTGCCTAAACAAGCTAAAAATCTCTTATTTACCCATTATAATCTTTCTTTTGACTACAATTTTTTACAAGTTAATTATTCATAACTGTTATAAAATATCAATTTTTTTTAAAAATCGAAAATCAAAAATCAATTTTTATTTCAAAACTAGGAAAAATATTTGACTTCGAATTATTCAATTGATATACAAATTGCACGTTTTCATTAAAAATAGTAAAAAAAAAAAACAATACAAATTGTAAAATATAAATGTTATTGACATTTTAATGACATCGTTACATAAAAAATATTCGAAGAAAATGAGTGTTAACTGTTAAAATAATCACCCACGTAAAAAAAATATTGATTTATTTACAAATTTGTAGTTTGTTTTTGTGTGTCTTGAATAGTATATTTTTATACTTATATATATAAATATATAAATATATATATATATATATATATATATACTTATTGTTATTAATATTGATTAGAAAAATTCCATGAAATAACGAGCTTATTTATCTACTAATGAAACGATATAGGTTAAGTGTAAAATATAAACGTTAATTATATATTCTATACATTAATATCGTTCACTACGTTTATCAATATTGTTCAAAATATTTTATCTACTGTATTCATAAAGTCATAAAATTAATAATTCATTAGATAAGATTGACATCATATAAATGTCAATTATTATTTCTTGTATGTACCTATTACAGAGGTGTCTCCAGTCCTTGGCTATGGTGGGAGGAGGTGGTGAAATAATACAAATAAATATCAATTTACACGGGATTCAGATACAGAACGTAAAACCATAATTAAAATTATAAAAATATTAAATTTTGTTGACTGATATCAAAATGTGAAATATATTATCACTTATTAGAGGAATACGGCCGAGAATTATTATATCAAAGTGATATACTGTATTAAATTTGTGCATACCTAGTACTTATTTAATATATTTTTACTGATTTTCTTCTGTAGGGTTGTACAAATGCTAATGAGAAAAATTTTGAAGCTCTCTCAAAAGTTTCTCTAAGAATTTGAGTTATACCCTCAATTTTGTATAAAATGTATGCATCAACAAGTATAACAAACTTTTAAATGATAATATTTGTTAATTAGTCGACCAAATGACGTGTGACAGATTTGTCCTTATTCATAGTCTACACGACGTTGTTTTTCATTTTTCTTATATTTATAAGACATAAAGAAAAAACTTATTCATTCCTATGGTACGCAGTATCATTTTTGTATTTTTATGTTACAAAAATCGTATTTACCATTTTCCCTTCATAAAAAATACTACTATTATTATTATATGTACTGTACTATTATATTATGTATTGAATTTAGTAGCATTAGTCACAAAATAAAATTATTAAAATTAACTAGAAACTGTCAAGTTACCTATATTAATATATAAAATGTAAGGAACTTATTTGTTTTGGGTAAGGGATGCCACCCACCGCATACCTTGCACACTCCCTGACTCCATCTAAATAACATATACACTTACACGCACTTATGGACCCCGGTTATGGTAGTCGCACCACAGTGATGAATGGTGATCGCGTGTACGTCGTATGTAATAGTAATAATTTATAATATAGAAGTTTGGATCCTGTCGCTGTGGTACAACAATACGATTGCATTTTATCATAATATGGTAAATATTCACAAACGGGAAAAACGACCGGAGAAAAATAGACGATTTATAGTATGTGGTCCGGTAACGCAGGCCATATTGGAGGCGGGAAAAACACGTATTATAATAGTCTGGCTATGTCGAATACGATGTACGTATAAACGCTTTATAAATCAATCCGCACTGTCATCACGTGATAAAGAAAGAAAATACGATGAAAGACGATTTATACATTAAATGCGAGTCAAAAATCGTATAAACGTAACATATTTATTTGTACCAATATTTAATGGAATAGCCTATATCAATATATGTAAATATTTTCTCTAACAGATGTTGATAGTTTATAATGTGTATGTTTAGACATTAAGCTCAGGTATTTACCAGTTAAACCAACATTACTATGGTAAAACATGGCAATGTTTTTAATAATATATTTAATGATAATAATACTATATCATTAATAAGCCACATGTCCACGTCCGCGCTCTCAAAGATCTCTTATAATTATTGATACAATGAGAAACTCATATTTTATTATAGGACAAAATAAAAAAAAAATCTTTTAAATAAAACTGTTATTCTTCTTTTGAATTTTAATCTACTTAATAAAATACTTTTGTCTATTCTAGACTCAAAAATTTGGAAAATATGTTGTGTATAAGTGATTACTGATTTGTTTTATTCGTGTATGAGACACTTGTTAATTATTATAAGTCAGTTAATTTATTTGTTTAGAAAAACATCATATGTATAAGTTTAAGTATTTATAGAAAGAAGCTTTATTTTTTTATAACTATCTTAATATGCAGATAACACTTTTATAAAAAATAAACTGATACTGTTATGGACTCAATAATACGATATAATGGTATTTTGATCGGAAAATATATATTTTTTTAACACGATTTTGTATTAAGCAATCTGTTATAATAATTAATTAATTAAATATACAATACATTATAATAATTAATATTTATACATCACAGAAAATACAGAGTGAAGAGACTTCCCTCCCAGTGGAGGTAACTCGTAGAAAAATATAAGATTAAAAAACGTATAATTAAAATAATTATACAAAACAGAATGGACGACTAAAACTATAATTAAATATTATATTACAAATGTATTTAGGTATAATAGATGTCTATTCATTATGGCACTGTCGCCGTGTTCCATGTAGGTTGTAAACCTGAGTGGTCTGTGTTCAGAATTTTCTTGTTATTCAACAAATAAAATAATATTGTTTTAGCAAATCTAGTCACCGTATTTCATTCATTAATTAATTACCTAATTGTCCTAACAGGACGATGACATAGTTGAATATATTCAACTATTGGTATATTATGATGTTAATATATTAACTACATAGTTTACTCAAAAAATAGTGACAGTATATTGTCCCAAGATAACTTAAAAATAAAATAAAAACTGAAATGAAATGTTATAATATATTTAATTAATCCGTATAACTTCTTGCCCGTGATTACTGACTAGAAAATATCACGTGTTGAGTTATTTAGTTATTTAGTATTATAATTATTTTTTCCATCACATATCATATCATTTTTTTTCACACCCAAGTTTTGGTTATACATGGTATACATGACATAAATTTAATGTCGGATAAACTTTAATAAAACTACGTGTATAAATCCATATAACAAAGGATGTCAAATTTAGACATTATAGGAACAAGTATGATATAAAATGTCGTTAACTTGTCAAGCAGCTAAACGCCTTATATGAAAACATTATTTTCTATGCGTGAAATAAAATTACGTTATTATTAATTGTCTTACAAATTCATTTGGCAAATAAATAATCGTACAGTTCGTATTACGCTCGACACTATTGAGCTTTTTATTGTTCAGCCAACATATATATTTACATAACAATGGTACTGTGCATAACATGAATATAGTATATAAAATATTTATTTATACGATATGATTGGTCGTAATAAATTTAAACACAATTCCATATTATGTTGAAAAGATCATTTTTTTTTTTTTTTTATTAATTTAATTGTGTCAATACACCAGGTATTTTTACAATGTAAAAGATCATTCAAAATGTGTATGGGATAGATATATTCATTATTTTTTTTTTTTTATGTTTGTTTTAAATTATTATAAAAAAATAAACTCAGTTAAGAAGCCTGGAAATTTAACAGACGATTCTTCTTAAGTTGTTCTTATTGAGAATTTAAAATCTTTATAGACAATTTTAGTTATTTTGTTGTAATTCAAAAATATTTGAGAAGAATTACTTTTAAGTATAATGAAATATATTTTAATATACACAATGGCATATTTAAAACTATGGTTGAATTATATTGTTATTCTTCATTTATTTAGTACTATTAGTTTTTCACGTGCAATAGTTTATGGTTAAATCCAAATTTAACACATCCATTACATGTTAGATTAGGTTACAATAATTACAGTACAAGATATACTCAACAATATACTATACAATGGGGTGAACAATTATAATGTGCAAAAAGTTATTATAAATTCGGGAAAATAGACCTATGAGAGTTTAAGATTGTTCATGAATGATGTAGATAAGTGATTCAGATGTCGCAACTTATGTAAGTTGTATAATGGTGTGATTCCTATTCTGGTTTTTGAATATAAGCATTTTTATAGAAATATCTGATAAATTAGTAAGTAAGTTCAATTATATATTGCGTAAATTACGGCTCGGGTATTTTTGAAGCGTATACGTACATTATATCCCGAAAAATTAAAAAAAAAAAAAACATGCAAAGTGATACATATATTAGATACATAATTTACATACAAAATGAATAAATATGAGACGTATTTACAGCAACCCCAATAATTAATATAATATCATATAATATATAACTGCATTGTTATTATTTCTTATGACTCATTGAACAATAATTACACAACATCAAAAATATAATATACATTAATTCATATCGGGTTTTATATTTCATACTACTTATAATTTGCTTAAATCGGCTTATAAGTATAGACCAGTGGTTCTCAACCTTTTTTGTATGACGAAACCCTAATTATGATCCATAAAAATGGCGACAGGAATAATACAAGGAATGGATTTTTAAAAAAGTAAAAATTACAAACTTTCAAAATTAGTTTTCTTATTTGTGATTTTACTATTTGATCAAAATGAAGAAATAATATCATTATTATATCAATATAATAATAAAATATAAAATAATATATTAATATCGATATTTAAATTTAAAATAATAATATTTTGGTGATACACACCACGGTAATACGCGACACACCGGTTGAGAACCACGGGTATAGACTATATTACCATAGTTATATTGTATTTATTTTCTCAAGTTTCATATTCAAATTCTAATGCTGTCTAAGATTTGTTTCTCAAATTATAGAAAATCCCATTTAAAAACAATAGTCAAATGTACCACAAAAAAAAAAAAGTTTATTCAACGAGGATCAGAGGATTATTAACATTATATTTTTGTCTTCGATTTAGCATTGGAATTGTATCATTGATAATATGATAAATAATACAATTACATGTGTAGTTATATAATGTGTTAAAAATGAAGGCCTTGCACAAAAATTAATATTATTAATGTCATGGAAACGAAAGACTGCATCGTATAAGTCCTTAAAAATTTGAATACTATCAATATTGGATTATCTTATAAATACTATTATTATCTTATTATCTTTATTATCTTTTTTTTATCTTAATAGAATGACTTAAATCTATTCAATAAATGGTTCGTTTAAAATTCTGTCATTTTAGCCAATGATATAAGTATATTGCAAATGGGTTTATTTTAAAGATCATTAGTGTTTACCTATTTTATTTGTTGTTATTATACAATATTATACGTGTATCGGTTAATAACGAATTTGATAAAAAATAGAAAAGAAAAAAGTTCAATTGATAATTTCTTGACCTAACCTATTAATTAGAAAAAGACTACAGTATATATCAAATCTTATTATTTTTTAGAATTAGATAAATGTTATAATGCTAATTTATTAAATCGTATTTTGTTACTTAATTATAATAACTATAATTTATAATTTATAATAGATTTGCTTTGACATATGATATTATATCTAATTTGATATTATTATATATTAGTATTTTTTTATATAATATTTTATACATTGGTATACAAACACGTTGGTAGCCATTATCAGTTATCAAAACGCGTATTCCACAAAATACAATTTGTTTTTATTATTTTAATCATATTCGTAACATATTTACTAATTAAGAATAAAATAAATATATCAGTAATACACTTAAATTTAATATACACATATATATTTTACATACAAATTATATGCCTACAATTTGTTTTTGAGAAATAAATTAACTCAGCATACTTAATATCTAGAATTTCTATAAAAATTAGAAATTAAACACCAACTATATATTTAAATGTGTCATTCTTCGAATTTGACAACAATTAAAATATAATTCAATGTAACAATTATTTTTTTTTGTGACAGTTTTTAATTGTTAGCGAAATTATGTATAAATGTTCTGTGTAGTACAAATTTGACACGTTAAATGAATACTATAATGTTAATAACTTTATAACATAAACACTATTTTTAGTTGTAAATAATAAGATAACCAAGGAACACATATTTTCTATATTTATATCTTTCTGATTTATCTCTGTTTTCACTTTTATTTATCATTACAACGATTATTTGATATTTTTTAAATCAATTTAATTAAATTACCAGTTTAAAAACACATGCGAGTATAACTAGTGGCTAATGTCATTAACTGCTATCTAAATTGTAGTACAAATTTTATTCTCTTATACGTACATTCTTTTAAATTGATTAGTGGTTCAACCTATCCACTCGTATAGATTTCAATTTTTTCCAATAGTTTATAAAGTTTACGTATATTTACAAAATTATAAATTTGACTGTAATCTATGAGTTAAATTTTAATTCATCGATAAGTAAATGCATACGAAAAACGATTATGAGCAGATAGGGTCTGTAAGCCTGTACGAGTATATAACTAAGTAGGTATACTTTGTTTTATATTTATATTGTTATTATAGTTATTTATTATACTACTATTAATACGGTAAGTGTTATAGACAATAGTCTAAAATTAATCAAAATATTTTTTAAAATTTCATTGTGTAGGTAAAATAAAATATAATATAAGTCCCTAAAAATATTTTTAAATTACAAGAACACTAAACAACAATTAAAATAATTATTTAACCTTCAAATATCAAATGTCTTCCATATTTAAACTTAGAATGTCTCTTAAAAAAATTGTAATATGATATTGATAAATGTTAGGGTTTCAATAAAAATAATTTATAGGAATCTTTTATTAATTTGTCAAGCCTTATAATCTATATAAATTTAAAATTTAATTATTTTTAAGTAATTTTTACGAATATTGTTAATATCAATACATTCATTTCTTTCGGAATATAAAAGGTCTTGTAGAAAAGAGCAATTTATTTTCAAATGCCACTATAGTTTATTATAGTTGAATATATTTCTTTTTTACAATAACCTTGGATTGTTTTATTCGAAAAAAATACAGATTGCAAATAATTTTAAATTAAACATTCAAATATAAAATTATTTCTTCCAAACAAATACAAATAAATGATAATTATGCTTATTACTATACTTAAAATTAAAATTTTTTATTTATTTTTTAGTAGAGTTCAATTATTTTTGTTACAAATATTAATAATATATAAAACAGTATTACCACTGTTAAGTAGTCTTACTTCTTATTTTATAAACAGACAGTATTATAAAATATATTTCTTATGTTAAAATTATTTTATTATTTTATTTAGGTGTTATTAAATTATATAATAGTTTAAATAATAAGTTATAAAAAATGGATTTTCTTATAATATGCATATATTTGTTATTTGTTATATTACAAACTGTATATTATGTTATTAAATTTTTATTACAGGAAAATTCGATCATTATAATTTTTATCAATATAATACGAAAAATTTGTTCCCGATTGTTATATCGTCATTTGTTATTTAGTTTTATGCTTATAATAATAGGTACTATAAAAAATGTATTTTTATTAATTAGTTGATCGATTAAAATATATATGGGTAGATACCGTACTGCTGCAAACTATTCATAGTTATTTAATTTCCCACATGTACCATTTATCTCAACGATGTGATTGTAGAATAATCGATTCATATTTACACGTATAAAACTTTAAACAGTAAATGTATATAATATAAATATATATATTAATATTCTTGTAATTAATAGTGATGAAATGCCATAAACCGATTTACATCGATTAATGTTCTTGTACTTTATTGATAGAGTACATTCACTTTAAATTATATTATTAATAGTATTTATTACAGTAAGTGGAGTTTGAAATTATAGCGTTGGTTGATCTCTACCTGTGCCATGTGGCTATGTGAAATGACGAACATGAATAGATTACAAGTGACTATCTTCAGTGACGTGACCTAAACGTGTTACACTTAAGTACTTAAAACCTATTAAATCGTATAGATGCTGTTGAATGTAAAACGTTTTGACGTGAACAAAATTAAATTGAAAAAAATTAAAACCAGTCCGCGATCATTCAGCAATGTAAAATTAACACTATAATATTATAATAAGCTCATGGATTGGTAGATTTCAGAACAATTTATTTATTTATTTAACTGTTCAATTATTATATCCATTTTTTATGAACTAATAACCGATCATCATAATGTATATGCTATATTATCATTAAATGTTACTATTGTTTATATATTAAAGAAAAATGTATTTTTTGATTTTTTGAATCACTTTATATACTCGTCAACCAATGATAATATTAATTAGTGAAAATTGTGTTTTAAACGAATACATGAAATATTTTCATCTAACATTATTTTTTAATGTTACAATATATTAGTGTTATACTCCAGTTGTTTTCAAAAATTATGTTAAAAATGTCAATTATCACGACCGTGATAATTGCATTATAGTATCATTATAGTCAAGTGTCATGAAAGTTTGTACAATTCTCTGTTTCATCTTTGTAATAACTTAATTGTTAAATTAATTTTTCATTAAAATTCAAAACCTAATATTGAAGTATATATATACTCGTATATAATATATTATACTTAATATGCATCAAAATATCACGGTTTTTAAACGTTTATTTTATTGAATATATAATAAATATCAGGATATGAACTTAACCTAAGTCGTTCATTATTTCGATAGCTATTAACGTTTTTAAAAATATATTATTTATCGTATTAATTTTTTTAATTGCTATTTTTTTTTTAATGAAAACATGCATTTTTAATTCCTCATTTGAAAGCAAAATATGTTTGGGAGTACTTTGATATATAAAAATCAAATTTTGGATGAGTTACTTATTAGTTATAGGTATTTAAAAATTTTGAGTTTTTACAAACGGAATGGAATGGTACCAAGCCAGAGAGATATCACTTAAAATTTCGGTCCATTACTTTGCTTATCTAAACTTAAAATTGTAATTTTATAACTCGGAATACTTCAAATAATATTTTGTTTCAGAACTCAAAAAATGATAACGGTGAAAAGTACCTATAATAAAAATTATAATTTTTCATAAAAATGTTGTTACTCGTTTTGTAACAACTTAAAATTATTTAAAAGAAATATCTTCAAAAACGTAAATGTTTTTAAAATAATGCGTATATTATGTTAAATGGATCACCTCCGTTTATTATATATATATATATATATTATTCAATAAATATGTAATTATATAAAGTATTGGCAAATATATTTTATCACCGACCATATTATTATATACCGATGACAATCATTACTATTACATTTCTTAGAACTATATTATGTGAAATTATAATATTGTACCGTAAAATTGAGTTCAGACTAATTAATTTAAAATAATTAATGAAATGTCTGTCGCGTTAGAATCATTCTGCACTTGGTTGGCATTTAATTATTTTTGTAATTTTAAACAATATTTTAAAATAATATTCTTGTCTACGACCGACTTAATTTAAACACGTTAACAGTATTACATAATAACAATACCGTAGTTGATTACCGGCCACAAAAAGCGAAAAATGTCATTATTATGTTTTACGAAAGATTCCGTGTATATATGCATGATCCACAAGCATATTTATAAAATCCCTTAACACGCACCACATAAATTTATATTCATAAATAATTATTATGATGTAAATAATCGTGAACGGTTAAACAATTTTTCAATTAAAAAAAAAAAAGTTATTGATTTTGAGTTCTGGTCATGGCAGTTGATCCTTGTATACTCGATTAGCTATAACAATTTTCACTCTATGTTCGATAAAATATTCAGATTCAAACACCACGAATTGAACAAAATAACAATCAATGCATATGAATACTTTAATTCACGCGTAATTATTCGTATTTCGCTTTTAAAATTTGTATTTTCTTCTTCCACGGGTAATATTTAATCACTTCTTAATGTATGTTGTCGCTTATTAATTAAAAACTCTTAATGTATATTTTAATAAAACCATTGATCAACAATAAAAATGAATTGTGTTTTATACGAATGGGGTTTTTGTTTTAAATTATTTAAAAATTATGTTTTCGTCATACATTTTAGTATACATAATATAAAAAAATGGACGGGTGTATAATAAAATATACAGGATGTATATCGAAATGGATGTCCATTAGTGCACACAAATAACTCAAAAGCGTATACAATAAACGCCATCGACCCTTTCACGTTTCTTCAATCGCTCAGCTACGGACATCGTGCACAATTCTCTGGAAACTGAAACTTAAGTACGCCTTTTGTGCGAAAAATGTTACGTTTATATAATGTATACCATATAAAATAATTATTATTATTGTCACGCGCGTATATGTATGTAATAAGTATACATATATTATATTCCACTAATCTATCAAATCGGCAAATAGTTTTAATTTTTTTGTTTTTTTATTTTTGTTTTCATTCCGTTTGTTACATCATTATATTGTTTTCTATATAAAACATACGTGTGAATAATTTTAATTGTCCGCTTTCATGCGGACGTAAAACATAATAATAGGTATTGTAATGTATACAAAATATATCGTTTTGGATCGTATTACTATAACGGCGCCTGTAGTTTTCCAGATAATTCATTTCTCTATTATTTCCAACAAGTGTGTACCTAATACTTATGATATATATATATATATTGTATATTGTAGACATTTCGTATATACAATATTGTGTTTATCACAATACGTAATTTGCATAGGTACAACGTCAGTAGGTTTAAGTTTTGAACATTTTTGAGCATTGATTACGACGAATTTATTGTATGATAAATAAAAAAAAATCTAAAAAAAGCCTTTAATTGTTTGTAAATCATTAAATAAACATTTATCAAACCAAAGACAAATACAATAAGTGTAATATTAATAAAAATAATTATGTAAATACTTAAAAGCTTATTACAATGTGTACTTAGACAAAACAATCGTATTCTATTCTTAGAAATATTAAAAACGTGATAAAAGTTAAATTTTTTTGTGCGGTTACAGTTTTGAAACGTTTTTAACGACATTTTAATTGTAAAACAATTAAATAATACATACATACATTTTATTATCATACTATAATTAAGAGCACGTCAATTGTCGTTTAGGTGAATCGTAACGAAAAATGTTCTGTTCCACAATATGTCAAATAACAACAAGAAAAATGTTTATTCATTTGTAAAATGTTTGAACGAATTGAATTATATCTTCAGTTAAGTATGAATCATCATTTATAGGTACCGTTATTAATTGACCAGCTTAATGTATTTAAAAATTAAGCATCCAATCTTTATTTATCTTAGGAATGGGCTATATTGTTGAAAAGATAATACCATTTTAAAATTAAATTAAATTTTTGTTGTTTCAAAATGATATATCGAATTACTTAACGTCTGATGTTAAAAAATAGAAGTGTGAGTTTATACGCACGGTAATGAATCAATACAGTATTTATTTGATGACGTTAAGTAGGCAACAGTCGTTAAGTAGTAAATCACCAGTAATGGTTCGTTGATCTGAGATTAGATTCTAACACTCTAACATACAAGGTTCTGAAGAATTTAGTTGGAAAAAAATGCTTTATTATAGACAGTTATAGGAGAAATGACACGTTATCGACTGGGGGGTAATGGAAGATAAAATTGTGTTCAAGCATGTACTCTGTATAAAATATAAGAAAAATATGGTCGATAATCGGTTTTAATAGAAATATACACAAATTAATAACTTAAAATGCATAATATTATGTAGATCGCATACCTATCTACAGCCCAAGAACAAATTGTATGAGTATCAATATTATTATAAATATATTATTACATATTAATATGCTTAAAAATGTTTTAAATTATGTACTTGAAGTCTATTGTAGGTCGTATCACAGTCAGACTAAAAAAAAATTTGATTTCCAAGTTCAAACTTTTGCAATCCATGAATACATAAATTCACTTTAGTAACTAGTTTAAAACGATACAATGGTGGTGACATTTTTATTTATTATATATACACCAAAGTACATTTATAGATCAAAACTTGTGTCTTGAGGGTCGTTTTCGATTTTCCTTGTAGTTTGAGCTCTAAAAAAACTGTTCCAATGACCGTCGGAAACGTTGAAGACATTTAAAGCAAGCATGGTTTAAACCTCTGTAATGGTCCGTTCGTAATCGTTTTTCGAACGCGTTGATTTATGCAGGTCCTCTTGTCCAGCCTGGACTTTTGTTTTTAGTTTATTTTGTTATACAATATAAGCCGTGCGTGGTTGTTATAGTCGTAAAAAACATCTCAAAATATAAGACCCAGACCTAAAAATTATAATATACTATTATAGTGGATAAAGGCCACCGTGAGGTGCACAGTAGTCGTATAGGTAGATATGAAGAATTTTTTGTAGTATATTATGTATATGTATATATAAAATATTATATTTTGACCACATATTATGTGCGATTGAACGAGCATTTTATTTTCGGTGGCGGTGGCGGTGAGGTGATTTACGGGCACATGTTGCGCACAAAAAGGCCGACGACTACCCTTTTTCTGCGGTAGTAATCCACACAAGCTCGCCTATATTATACAATATCATCCTACATATATTATATATTATATATATAAGCTAACATGCATATAATATAGGTATACACAAATTATATATTATCGTATATGTATAATGCTTATAAATCACCAAAGTATAATATTAAATATACGCAGTCGTGGGGTAGAATAGGTGCGGAGGTGCATACATGCGTACATTTGAAGGCAAAACGTTTAAAATTAATATTTTAAATAACGAAAATGTACAAATACCTTTTACTTTGTAGTTGTCAGACTAAATCAGTCCCATATAAATTAACCAAAATATGCACGAGTGTTACAAAAAAAGAGTCGAAGTAAAGATGTCGAGTTAATCTAATAATAATAATGTAGAATTATTATAAGCCACATTGTCATTTTCGTTGCACGTATCAAAATATACCGCGTAACGTAGTAATATTACTTATTAATTATTGTTTTCTGGTAATCCTAAAGGTTTGGTTGAAAATAATAAGTAGATACGCTGGAGCGCAGGACCCATGTGTATCATGAATAATTTAATAATTTAATTTTGTTATTCTATAAAATTGCAACCATTGTAAAATTTAACTTTTGTCTTTTATAGCAATTAAATTAAACAATTAAAACAATTAATTTTATAATCGAGATGTTAATATTATAACACCTTTAATATTAAATAATGTGAATGCACTTGCTATTTGTCACAACGTGACAAACTCTACGTTGGCGGTATATTTTCAAATCTGTATTAAATATTAATCGTATTTTTTATAGTACGAGTTTTCTCAGTAAATATTATATTATGTAACAAGTTTAGTTTTTTTAGTTATATTTACTCGCCGAAATAAAAATCTAATCTTATTATCATATGCATATATACACGTTATTTATTTATTATTGATAAACGGTCTGATACTTCGTAGTACAATATATAATTTGACACAAAATAAATATTAATTTAAAGAAATATTGAAATTAATAGACTTGATAGATTAAAATTAAATTTGTATTTGTAATTTTCAAGCTGTTGAATGTTAAATATAAATTTTAATAATTATTTGTTACACGCTGGTAAAGTAGAAAGGACATTTGCCGGATGCATTATCCGATGAAATGGATTATTCTTGTCATAATTAGCGTTAGTTTTATTAAATAAATATAAAATAAATTAATAACAAAGGAAAAGTATGATCCAGAAGAACCAGCAGGAACTCTAAAATTAATTTCAGAATAGAGAGAAAAAGTATTAATATGTCTATCTATTAACTTTTGCGAGTATATATGTCATATTATTACGACGAGGTCATATTTATTGTACAATAATAAAAAACTGATTTATATTATACATATATTCAATCGCATATGTATTCACTTGTACGCCGAGCTAATACTTGTATTGGATTAAAATAATATGCAACATAGTAAATAATCGTAACGCATATTCGTTTTCCGCAACGATCTACAATGAAGCGGCTTAGCTGTCATGTCGTAAATGAAATAGTCACCCGTGGAGGACGATAAAGTTTAGTATTGAATTTAAAGTCGGTCTCTGTGTTCGAGTACAGTGTATATTGTACAATATGTGTGTTTACGTGTTTGAAACTTAGTCGTTGTATCCGCGTCCCAAATCACTTAGCTTGAAATGTATATCTATGTATTTATTTCAGATAATAGTGTTTATAACCTTTCTTCGAAGGTTAAAGTTTTACGTCCGGAGTTATTTATCGTTCATCGATAACACGTGGTATACACACTGCAGCTATACGATCGAGTCAAGTAAATTATATTAATATGGAAAATAATGATTTTTACCAAGAAAAAAGCACAACTATTACAAAAAGAAGATAAAAAAAAACGTATATAATACACGAGAACCATTATATTTTTTATTTTCACATGCAAAAAAACCATCTTTGAGGATACATAAGTTTATGTTAAATATATTTTATATGCCATTCAGTACTGTGATGAAGGGATTTAGGAGAAGTTAATATCTAAGATTTAATAAATCGATAACTGTAACTTGACGGTGATATTGATATTAATATGTTAGTGTTACAAGTTAAATAACGTGTAAGATAGATACGTAAAATCACTGATCGCAAAACAAATGCATTTGAATTGCCTACACTGAATGCCGTCTGAAATAATTATTGCAATGTAATACTTTATTAATAATTATTAATTAATATAATATAATAAATTATAAAACACTGATTATATTTATTAAAAGTATTCAGTAGCATATTTAGGCCGGGGCCGTAGGGACCCCCAATATATTTCCAAGTCGGAAGGTCATATGACCTTAATTATTACATTAAAAAAAAAAACACTGAACATTTTTTTTTATTTAAATTATATTTATGTTAAAAATAATTTGAATTGATATACGAAAAAAATTTTGAGTGGTAGTGTTTATTATTTTGTATATTATCTAATTATAAACGTCACTGGTTTTTTAACGGGTGATTAGTTATAAAAATAAATTACCATAGGTAGCTTGTACGCAGTAATTGCACCACAGCAATATTCTAAAAATATTATTTCTAAAACAGAGACTCTCATGTTAGCTTTGCAGTTTTATAATCTATTGATGAAAATATTGAAATTTATAAGTCGTATTTTGTATCGTCGTTATGCCTTTTGATACATAATATTATAACTTACTTATATACTATAAGTATTACTTATTATTGCATTTACTTATATTATCTACATTTATATTTTATATTGTTATTACTATTTTGTTTTTAATAATGTTTAAAGTATAAATTTTGAGAGGAAGTTTAAAAAATAAATTTAAAACACAATGCATTGAAAAAAAAAAAACTATTGCCGTAAATAAAGATTTTTCTTTTTAATAGAGATGCTATTAAAAATAATTCATATTTAAGTAAGACTGTGAAATCTACGGCTACGGAAATAAGTGATATTCTAAGTAAATAAAAATGTCCGTCTATAATAATTCAAATAAAATAAAATAAATGTTATATTCAAAAATAAAACCAATTTATCATTTTATTTAAACTTGAAATTTTATTTTTCTAAAACAAACGGTTTTACATATTAACATACGTTTGTTACCATAGACATAAACAGCATTCAACGAAATAAAGTTTTAAACTGTAATTGCTATACATGACAATTATGTGATGCTCGCTCAACTAATAAACATTTCGAGCGTCAGTGGTTTAAATATTTATCGTTGATCCTTTGATAAAGTCAAGAGTACCGATAAAGTGTGGTTTAGTACTGTATAGTTTAAAAGCTTATTGTTTTTTTTTTTTTTATTAATAGGCGCAATCTATTTCTATCTACGTTTTCGACTACCTATTCAAATTTTTAATGTTCATGAAAATTTTGAAATAACAATAGTATATTTTGTGAATGATGAAATTGAATGTTCAATAAAACTAGATTTATCAAAAGTGATATAGTCAATAATCTTAAGAGATTTTTCAAACTACAATGTTTTTTTTACAAATACAGTAAATTTGAAGACATCAGATTATTGGCAAACAGATGGCCCATTTTCGATCAAAATAAACGGTAACTAATAATATTGTTCATTTTCTACTACATATTATAAAGAGAAACTCTATCCCTTATAGCCCTAGGGCCGCTAATTTTAATATTATTATAACATAATAATTAGAAATAATAAAAGTATCATTTTAAGTTACATCAATTGCAATTCAGTTGAAAATAAAAAATAATAAAATTTAAAGTTTTTAGATACCAAACGATAAGTTCAAAACTGTATATTATAATTTATGATATAGTAAACGTGAATAACTTTTTTTTTATTTCGTGGTAATATTTTACCTTTAAAGTTTAATGCTTAAAAAACTACTGTCGTTACTAGTTCTAGCATACTGTGCACTTATATATAGGTAACCAAATAGTTTAATCAAACTGTAGGTATACAATTTATTAATATGTTATTTAGTTATAATAATAATCGAATCTGTGTGTGACGGTCGATGCGTATATAATATGTAAAGCGGATATACTATAATTATAATAAAATATGTTATAACGTTCTAGGAAAAGAGTGATATTAAATTTGGTTCATGCTTTTAGTTCTTTTATTAAAAATATTTTAACTCGTTTTTAACAAATTACGTGTATGTGACACATTATTATTATTATTATTATTAAATATGTAATCATAAAGTCGGTCGATATTTCAATCGTACCAAGTATTAAAATAATATATACACTTCCAATACTTAACTGGACGAGGGAGGTGGTGAATAATAATGATGATATAATATTATAACGATCGTGTAAATTTATGAGATACCTACTTTTTTAAAACGATTTTTATTTTTAAATGCGTCCTCGTTATTTACACCGTTATGGATGCGCGCCTTATTGTGTGTGGAATTTTATTTGTCGTAAAAACGATGACAATGATACGACCTGTAAACATTTTTTTTAGTATCATAGTTGTGCGTGTGTGTTTTTCCTATTAAAAGTACAAGTATATGAATAATTTGGCAAAAAGAAAGATGGGCGGTAACTTGTAATAAATGATAATATCACATTAACTAATCGTTGTTTATATACTGTATTTCAGCGTAGAATATTGTATCCCACATTCATTGTAATATTAATTTCAAAATATCACCTGAATTAACTACAGTAGTAATAATCACCGATTGATTAGTTTTATTATATTTACGAATATAAACACATATAAGTAAAAAAAAAATTGGACATGTTTGCGCTAACCTTTAGCTAGACGATCGACATATGCTGTCATTAAAAAAAGTAATAACACATTTTGCAATGGAATCAAATAATACTTCGGTGGATCAGTGGAGGAAGTGGATTCCCTCAAAAAAAGCTTTATGATATACAGCATACAGAACACATTCAGCGTGTCTCACTGTCTCTTCATCTTTGTTTGCCTATCAGTAACCCCATTAGTAACTATTCTCATTTTATACTACTCAAACATGATTTTAGACAATTCTTGTATTGCAATATTCATTAAATTTTAAAATTATATTAGAACAATCCATAACATTTTTAACTTTTTTAAATTGTTAACTTAACGTATATAACGTATATAACAAAATATTCTTAAGAATATATCAGAAACAAAATCTAAATTTAAATTATCACAACGTGTGAAACGAGGTAGGTTGAAAACCATGATGCACTTTTAAAATTTATTAAGATTTATTGTCCAGTTTTATACACGCTGAAAGGGTTAAAGAACCATCATAATAGTGATACTTCGTCTAAATCTTTACAATTACTTAATGCTATTATTAAAAGTGAGTTTGTTATTAGCTTAAACGTAGCTGGTGATTTATTTTCTCTGAATATTTCCCTTTGCAAACTTTTAGCAAAAGTAAACTGCGATCTTTATGAAGCATGTAAACATATCAAAAATATGTCCAAATTTTCAATGAAAAAACGAGAAGAAACTGTAAATGAAGAGTCATCAATTTTATTTAATTCATCATTTTTTTTTTTAAGTTTTCAATTTTAAGAATAAAATAAATGTTATTATTTTTAGATGAAAACTTGAATACAATATAAGATATTTTTTTTTTTTAAATATTTGTATGACTAATATAAATAGGTATAATATCAAAATCCAATATTAATATAGACTGTACAAAAGGACATATAAATTATACGTTTCATTGAGTACTAACAATATATCTAACACCCTTGAAAATATAAAAGAATTTTTTTATTATTTTTCTTATATATATATATTTAATTTTAACACTAATGTATAGATTTTAGTAGTAAGAATATAAATTTAAAATGAAGTAATTACCGAAATTTAAAAAGATTGATAATATGTTTATAATTTAAATAATAATTTTCTAATTTCATATTTTAGGGAGTTTATTTATATTTTAAAATTTGTTAATCGTAAAATACATTAATAATCTAAACTCTCCCCTCTAAAAAATCGTATGCTCCCTTTGGCATTGCATTGAATTAAAATGTATTGTATTTTTTGAATTAAACAAAATTCAGAAGAAAATTATTTGTTTTTTCCATATGTTTTATAAATCAAAGATTGCCGCACTAATTGATAAAGATTATTGATGTATGTATTTTAAAAGTTGAATCATTAATTTCACTGAAATAGGTACATTTTATTTTAAGTAAAATTATGTACATTGAAGCGGATGTACAAATATTTTAAAGTCTAGACGAAAAATAAATAGAGAAGTTTATTGTTTGATGGGCTGTTATTGTGAACACACAAATATATATATATAATATTATAATAAACTCTAAAAATATTTGAAAAGATTCTGTAAACACTATTAAACAACGTTTGTAAAATGCTGCAGAATTCTCGACATGACATAAATCTATGTGTAATATCATGCAGCAATGGCCATGTCAAAATATTATTGTATAATATTAAATGTGTATTATATCTATACATTTACACGTAATTGTTTTTAAATGTAATTGATGGTGACTGCAGGTATTGGACCCCATATTATATACTCCGTTGAATAACACTGTATTTATAATGTACTATTTGTATATTGTATTTTTTTTGTTTTGCTATTTGTAATATTATTTTTATTTTATGTATTTACAGACCGTCTCCGTAACCGTGTCAGTAATGACGTTGACGTCAATTTCTATCGACCGTTGGTACGCCATCTGTCATCCTTTAAAGTTCAAATCTACCACCAGCCGTGCCAGAACAGCCATTATTATCATATGGATTGTAGGACTTGCCTCAGGTAATAAAATAATAAACTCTATTTGATACAGAAAGGGAAACGATGACAGCAGGTTATATCGGAGTGACCCGTATAATACGGCAGTGGTATATGAACGAGATGATTTTTTTTAACACCATGATTTCTTTAGTTGTTTTTTTTTTCCGAAAATAACATTTAATATTTTTTTATTGCTAAAAATGTATAGTTATACAATGGCTAATGATATAATGTTTTGATATGCGATTTAAAAAACCCAAATTTTTCTTTTTTTTTATCTATAATTTATACCACAACAAATCAATTAGATTCTGGATGAAGTGAGGAAGAATGTTCAAAAGTTTAAAAATATATAGTTCGGAAACTGAGTCTAGAAACGTATTTCTAAGAGGTGATATTTATCAATAGTTTTTTAAGCGTAAAGAAAAAACTTTCAACAACAGTCAAACATCTATGAAGAAATAACAATTGTAGTATTAACCGAGATCCGTTTAGAATCAATTTTTTCATTACAATTATTTGTTTTTGCTTTGAAATGTTTTTCCAATATGCTATAGTGATATTTGAACGAAGTGAGACGAGTCTTCCATAATATGGCTTTGTTATAGTTCTGATGAAACTCCTTTTCTCAGTGACCTTTTATATATTCAAAAAGAATTATTTCAAATACGAATATTGGTAGCAATATTATAGCAATAAAAAATATATTTAAATATGTTCCAAAAACACAATAATTTGAAACATACCTATGTTTTATTTATTTATTTATTTTTTTTTGAAAGTGCTGACTTATAGTGTATATTGTATACATAATTATATATATATATATATTGTGTATATTGTATTATATGTATGCCACTGTACTATTCAAGTTATAAAGAAAAATAGATTAAAAAAAAAAAAAATGATTAAAAATCACAAAAATTTAAAAAAATTAGGTTTTTACTTGAAAAATATATTGATCTATATAAAATATGTAGTTTACTCGTATATTGTAGAATATGTAGTAATCCATTTAACGCGGGACATTTATTTTTATAGAAAACACTAACAATATTGAAAATATTTGTTTTACATAATTTTAAATCATTATAACATTACATTTTTGGAAAAAATTATATTTGTTTCTATTATTAATTTGACTAAATTTTTGTAAATGTAAACTAACTTATTTATATCCATTTGTTATCGTAGACTGTATTATTATAATAGAAAAAAATTGAACGAATAAAATAGTGTTGTAAAACAATTGATGTAGTCATATACATATTTTTATTAGTACATATAAGTCGCTGAAATCATCATTGTACTCGTTCACGTTTACGATTATTTCAACGCCTATTTCTTATTATGTAGTAATAATAAAAATATACATAATTTAATTTGTCGTATATTTATAGGTGTAATATATTCTCAATTACCTACAGAATATTTTGTAATATTACGATAAAAAATAATCTTTTCGATGTCCTTAAAGTAATTTACAGTCTTAATAAATCAGAACATTGATGATCATTGTTAGTACTTCAATATTATAATTATATAAATATTTTGATTATTCACATTTTCTTGAGTTACGAGAACGATATGGTTCTGGGGAGTATAAAAAAATAATATACATTTTTTTTTTATATAATATATAAAATAGGCACTTTATATTTTTAAGTTAACAATAAGTAATAATATTAAAATAAAACGATGTTATTATAAAAAGCAACGGTAGGTATATCATTGCCCAAATAAATATTAGTCAGTAAATAAAGTAAATATAATCATCTTAATATTACATAATTTAAATTTTATTAATCTTTAACCGGCCGGATATTTAAGTTGATAGGTAAGAACTACTATACACATTATGTATCGGGTCTTGAGTTCGAAATTTAATTTGGGACGGGATTCAAGTTTATTTTTATGATAGATTGTACCTATAGTATTGTGTAACTTTATAACCACTGAATAACTATTATTTTGGGGGATATACTCGATGTAATATTCCACCTGGATATATCATTACGAATGAACTTATTGCCACATTTAAACATAATGTTTTAAATTCATATCTAAAAGTTTTTATATTATAAACATTTATCTATAAAGGCATTTGAGTATTTGGCGTATAAGATCCCCAAAAAAATATGATATAATTATTATAATCTTTATGGATTATAAATTGCATACAACAAAAATACAACTTACATTACCTACAAAATACTTCAGAAAAGGATATTTTTGTGTAATACTTTATTCAACCAGTATTTCGATTTTTAAGAAGCAGACTACATGTTAGTATTTCACCTACACATTTAATTAAAGTTGATATTATAAATCATTAAATACTAATTGACATATGTATGTACATTTAAATGGTTTAAAGTACATATCTGTATACCTATCATAGTTATATTTTATATTTTTATCTAGAACAATTGTACATTATAAAATTCCAATTTACATGCTCACAACCTCGTATTTCACATAATATTTTTTTTTTTATTCTAATTGTTTTTTTTTTTGAATAATACAAAAAAAATGTAATTACATATGTTTTCCAGTTATTTATTTTTTATTTTAAAATTAGGAAATCAAATTGAAATAAAGGTACGTAATCAATAATTATTAATAATTTGTAATAATTTCATGCGAATTGTTCTATAACAATAATTGTCAGGCCATTCCTGAGATTACTGGAAATTGCTCAACCATAATCACGTGAAGTTGACCTAAAAAGTAATATTAAATATGGATTTAAATTTATATTTTATGTCTACAATACTAATATATAATGTATATTAAATCCGTAAATTGTAGTAAATTTAGATTCTAATTAAAATAGAGTGATGAATGTATATTGATTTTATAATCATGTGCTTTTTTTTGTAACGTAATCATGTACGTTTTGGAGAAATAAAAATGCTTCAATTTTCAACTTTGGGGGTGCCTCTGATAGAAAATTGAATCTAGTAAGTTGATCTCAGGTTGGGGGGCAAAACACCTTAGGGGGGACAAAAGTTCTTAGTACGTTTCACAATTAACAGAAACAAAACTTAGAGAAAAATGGTAATTTTCCGCTAAACCAGTTTTCTTTTTTATTAGTTTTTTTTTTTATTTATTTTGTGTGATTAAAAAATGAATATCTATATAAAATATAGGCTTTCCAAAAGTTAAGTTTAGGTTTGAAAATGCAATATAATATTCCTCTTAGGATTTTGTTTATACTGGAATAAAAAAAAAATATTAAAAAATCAAGTATACTTCAACAAAAAATAATAAAAATAATTATTGTTTATAGATATTTAAAGTTCAAATTTGGACGAAATTAAATATTAAACGATGAATGATTTTCATTATTTTGTTATAATTTAAAAACATTATTCGTGGGGAACTTATAACTTTTACGTATATATATTATAAATTTTATTTTACACAATGACATTTTTACAATATTTAAATGAATTTTAAGATATTAATGTTTATACTATGAATCTATTTACAGTATTTATAGTAAGGTGTTAATAACTCAAAAGTTAATTACAGTAATGTAATATAGTATAAATTATACTTATTATTATAATAATCAAATATTAATAATATAAAAATAAAATATTTTCATCAATAATTAAACAACCTATCGGCTACCGTAATACTAATAGTAAAATAAATTACTTTAATAACAAATAAAAAGTATAGAGTATAATGATGTAAATTAATTAAAATTTAACACATCTATTACATTGATTCACTGGACATCTATTATACTGTATTTTCAGTGATCAAATTGTATTCATAAATTTACAATTAAATTAAATATAAAGTATTTATACAATAAGTACATTTTTATAATAATACATTTTTTGATTTAATTTGAGTTGCCACATGTATATAAATACTACGGTTCAAGTGGGAAAATGGTCATTGTAAAACATTGGCCAGGAGTTGTATACAATGCCTGAGTTTTCAAACTCTAGAGATAATTATATACTTAGACTAGAAAATATATACAATAGACAGTTCTGATAGCACCACGTGGAAAAAAATAATAAGCTTAACTTAATAATAACACAAACATTAGGTTTTTATGTAATACTTCTTTTATTTTACACTTATTTGATTAACATTGGAAACATTTTAATTAATTAATTAAAAAATTGAAATAAATTTATTTTAAAAGTGTAACTATTATAGTATTTGGAGATACATACAATTCCAGCAGTATCTTCTTGTTTTGCATTTTTTTGAGTGCAGTAGTTATAACCTCGAAGGTTGGGAAACAGCCTATCTACTTTCTCTAAGTGATAACATATCGTCAATACTAACAAACTGTTTCAAATTTTAAGCTGATTTGAACTATAATAATGTTGTAGTTTATGTTTGATTGTACTTAATTTGTAATTTCTGTTTTCCATGGCAAACAAATGTTACACAGTATATAATAATATACACTATATAGTCATGTAAACCAATTTTAGTCTATAATAGTCTCATAAGGTAAACATTTAATGCCATAATGAAAAGGTCGATTTTTCATAAATTATATTAATGTCAGGCCTTTTCTCCACTTTTTGATTTTATTGTCTTACAATCGAGTTCCTAATACATTCACGATATACTGGTAGGCATGTTCTACTGAACCTTGATTTGAGAATGGCGAGGATTTCCATGTACTATTTTCAAGTTTTTCCACGTTGTGCATAGTTCAAGTTCTTATAGTTTTTTTTTTAATTCTCTGCCGTTGTCATTTTGTAATATTTCTGCAGCACCAAAAGTGGTAAAAATATCCAATAACACATACGCAATTTCCTTAGCACGTTTATGAGTCAAAAGTCGTAATTTCACAAATTTGGTTAAGTTATCTTAGTAAACTAAGATAAATTTAAATTACCATCAGGCTATGCCTGCATATCAATAAGGCTTATTTTACAATGTGAATTAATTTCCTTAGGTATAATAGGTTTAACCACTAAGCATTTTTAACTGCACTACATTTTTTTTCACACGATTCGTAAAAATTCAAATACAACATAATTGTCTCTCTTGTTATATTTGTATACTTATTATTAAGCTCGTGTTTCATTCTACTATGTCCTTCATGACTTGTTGATAAATAATGAGTTTCTTGCTGAATATTAAACGGTTCTTCATTATGTACGTAATATTTAATTTGATAATCTTCATTTATTGGGACAACTTATTGGAATAATTTCCAATTCTTTATGATTTTATAATTATTTATAATGTTTTTATTTATTTATTCTTTAATTTTTTAATTTCTTCCAAATATTTATAAGTTCATCATATTTAATTTTACTTATATAAATATACTATTATAATTTTTTACTTTTAAAATATTATTTTAATTTTTAATTATTATTATTATTAAAAATTATTATTTTATTTTAATTCCTATTGAATCTATTTACCATTTTAAAATAAAAATACACACACGTTAAATTAAACGTACCAACGTATAATACAGTATTTAACAGTAAACTACAGTCTTAATAAGTATACTGATTACTTATCAAAGATATGAATTTCAATAGAGCGTCAAGACTCTAGATTACCTAATTATTAAATTATACTTCTCTCAATTCAAAACGATAAAAATTGTCTCATGATGATAAGGTACTGAAATAAACGTTTAGTGTTGTACACAATAACTGCACCAATCTTAGCATAGTATACAATGTCCGGTCAGTATTTCAATGAATAATTTTTCTACTTAGACTATAAAATATATGTATATGTATATACAAGTACGATATAGAAATCGACTGCATAATTTTGAGAGAGCGGCAGTCTATGGATACTACAAGAATAATTTTTTTTTTTTCAGAATATATTATTATTTTAAAATATTTGTATTTTTTATTCAATTTAGATATTTATATTTTATTGTTTAAAAAGTTTAAATTTAATAAAAGAAAAAAAATCAATAATTTAACATTTTAGTGAGTAATAAAAAATATCAAGTAGATATACTTTCAGCGTGTATATTATTGTAGTCTAGAAAGATAATAAAGAAGAAAGTAGGTATAACAGATATTTTAGTTATTAATAATAACAATGGTGAAATTAAATGTGAATTGATCAATTTTAAAATGTTTACACAAGTAATTTGACTCGAATAAATATTTTACTCGTCTTGATAATACTTTATGTATTATCTAATACATCATACTTTATAGCAATGGCATAACTGTGAACCATTTTTTTAAGGAGGATATTAAATGCCTCAACTTAAAATCATTAAAATGTAAATGTCTAATTTATAGCATTAGTAACTTAATAATAATTGACAACAATTTTAACACACATATATATATATATTCATAATTTTTTATTTATTATGTACTACTCAGTATAAAATATACATATTTATTATATTTAGTAAATTTTTTTTACACTTAAAATTTTCAATATTAAACACACTATAATAATTAATTATAATATAAAACTCAAAATTGTTTTTTACTGCTAGCAAACATATCAATGGCTTCATCCTAACCTAACTAAGTGTTCTTCACTCAAATTCAACCTTTACCAAGTTTTTAATTTAAGTTTAAACACGCAAATAAATAACAACATGATATTATCACAGAGTTCATAGTGACAATAATATCAATGCTCGTAAACGTTGATAATTGTTTGGCACCCAACCTGAACGAAGCCACGTAGTTTTCTATTTCACATTATTAAAATATGATATTTTACGTATATAGACAATATAATATATAAACTGAATATTTGTACTGTCTGTATACATACCTATAAGTAATATTATAATACCTCTATATATTATAATGTCATATTACACATATTATTCAGATATTATTATCGCTTAAGGAATTCAAAGAAAAACTTTTTGATAATAACGAAATCTACCACGCTTTTGAGATATATTATATTATTATAGTGTTGTTGGTTATTTCTTATGTGGTTTTTCGATCGGTTCGCTTTCCATAGAATAATATGACTTCAGTAAGACACGCGTTTCTCTTCATAATATTATTCCAGCATATTCATGCATAATTATAGGTATTAATTTATCGTATTAACCAATTACCGAACCATGTGTAATAATAAATCTTGAATTAATTGTTAGACTAACTGCATGCCATGACGCGTAATCTGTTAAATTAATTACGTTACAGATGATTGAATGGTGTTAAAATTCGTTTGAACAATTTGCGTGTGTATTTTATGTAGGTATGATATTGTGATAAATATTTATTATTATATATATATATATAACATACACCGTATATACTTGTATACTTGGTTTAGTCATAATCCACGATTTTGATACACATGTATCTTCAAATTGAGTACAATATATAACATGGAATAACTTTAGATCGAGATAACGTGAATTACGCAATAAAATCTATTTTATGTATCCTCGTTTGCCCGTAAGTCATTTGTATAATTGATTTACCGGAGTAAGTTCTCGAATAAAATGTCTGGATTCTACTATTGTACCTACACATAATTATTCACAACAATCACAAGAGTTTGTCAAAACTTGCACAGCTGAATTAACGATAATACCGACAAGCGGGCAACAACAATATACTGTGCAGATAAGTAATTTAATCTTGTAAACTTGTTCGTAAATGAATGATACAAAAAATTAATTGTGTAAGCACATATTAGTTGGGAAATTAATAAAAAATAAAGCTAAAAAACTACGTATAAATATCTGTTTTCGTCAAGTTGAAAAAATAAAATTATTAATTGAACACCCCACAATAATATATACATATTAATCAGCATACTAATATAAATAAATATGATAAAAACACATTTTCCAATGTCTGTCTTACTGTTTTCTCCCACATCATAATTAACACATTTTGTGTACAATGATAATGGATTAATATCCGCTAGTGGCAAACATATATAGATAATAGAATAATGACGACAAGATCATTTAAACGTGTAATTTATGTGAGTAACTGAATATTAACAAAATATCGCATGTTTAATTAAATCATAATAATTTGCAATTTCTTGATTTTTCATTGGTGGTAGTTAACTAAACAGACCTTTATAATTTATTATATTTGTACTTATATAATCACTAATCATAATCAAATCACAAAAGTTTATAATTTTATAAAGATAATAAAGATATACAAGTATATGACATAGAATTTGGTGTTATAAATTAATATTATAACACATTATAGACTAAACTTAAATGTAGCATAAAAAAATAAAGTTCAATTTGATTTAATTACGCTTATATTAATACTTATTACTTATTACATAAATAAATAAATAAGTTATGGCCTTTCAACAATTTGAAGCATTATGCTATTTGACATTATATTATAAGAAAATATAATATATTATTTTAATACCATTATGACAAATTATAAATATAAATATTTTTTGTTAAAGAAAAACTTATTATGTTTAGTGAGAGAACTATTTACAAAACTGCTTAAATCTGAAATGTTTAACATATTATAAAGGTAAACCGATTTATGTATTAGTATAACATATTGAGTATAAGATAAGGCATTACAAATTGCTTTCATCGTGAAAACATAATGTTTTAAAAAACCAATTAGAAATTAAATCTTATAGAATAAAATAATGTATGAGAGTATTTAGTAAAATTTGTTTATAATTTTTTACTAATTAGATTTAGTAGATACAGAATTATTTATTTCAATTTCAGTTTATTGAATTATAATATTATTGATATTGCGGTTGATAAAATAAATACAAAACTTACATATATTATTATATAAAGTAAGTATTCAATTTCTAATTTTCTGTTTGAACACGTGATATACAATAAGTTATATTACTTACATATTTAAAATTACATGACCTAACATAATATACTGGTGCGTGGAATAAACGTCATAGTGATATTTACAAAGCATGAAGTTAAAAGTATAAAATTGTAATTAATCAATTATAATTTATAATGAATTTTTATTTACTTGAATATATTTGTAGATAATACCATTAGGTACCTTTCTAAGTTCCAAATATCTACTCTGATATTGTTAATAAAGTATTAATTTTACTTATAATTTATGTCTAGCACATATATTATACATACTATATAGTATATTGGTATATATTATAGATTATAACATTAAAATAATAAAGTAAAATCAAAAATCTCGTTGACGCACTGAATAGTAATATAATTTAAACCACAAAAGCCTATTAATGTTTATTTTAATATTCAATTGGAGTATTAAATAGTGTTCATCAGTGTATTCGAGTACTAGATTTTATACAGGTTGAAGTTGTCACCGATAATCATAGTCTAAACGCAGTAATGTAAAAAATTATATTTAAAAATTATAAAAAATATCGGCTAACAGATATTAATAAAAACCATTCAAAAACACAAATTATGTACTGAATTAATTTGTATTCAGTCCTTGTAATTAGTTAAACTCTAAATTACGAATGCAAATAAAATAATTTTTCAATTTCAAAACTACCTACTTTTATTTGGTGTCCACAGTTGTATTTTTTTCGAGTATAATTAGGATGCCCACCTAATCACATAACATATGTTTAACTACAAAACATATTGTTAATTGTGATTTTTATATTTGTTATTATATTACGTGTTCATACATTTTTTTCTGATAATTGATACACAATATATATATTATAATATATCATACTAAATATTTTAAAACTTACATTAACCAGTAACCACTTTAAGTACATATTATGTTTACGAATACCAACCAAATGACTAATTTTCTCGTGTACTTAAAATACTCTGTGAACGAACTAAAAAAATCTTAATGTATAATAAAAAAATACACTAGTCATGGTTTGTAAATACTGGGAGTATAAGGAGATTTTATTTAACAAATCACACTTATTATATTATAGTTTTGAGAAATATATTAGATGTTATATATTTTGTAGTACCAGCTAAACGTATAACACTGAATACTTGCAAAAATTATCTAAACTTTACAATTATACATTATCATGTAGACAAATGTTGTTTTTTTTATAGAATCCAATTTAATCAAATATTCAATATTTATGCATTATTATATTAATATGAATGAATACAATTGTAGATCGCCATTTAGAAAAATAATTTTTGAAAAAATATTTAATACTGTTACAAAATAATTTTAAACTCTATTATTTATCGTGTATTGGTAGGTATAGCTGGTATAGATACTTAAGTATTTATATTTTAAGTGTCTTTAAATTAATATGTATCTATACATATTAAATAATCATCGACTATAATTGTATTAATTACCTGTATGAAGCGTGATGTTAACATATATTTTAAAATTTATAGTATTATTATAAACTACAATCCTTTTAATCTGGGCTGTTCATGCAGATATTCCAGAGCTGTTGGTGTTGGAAGCCGTCGGAAAAACAAAACGGTTTTCGTCTATTTATCTGACACAATGCGAAGCTCTCTGGAGCCAAGAGTCTGAGACTACCTACCAAATCGCCAAAACAATCATGCTTTACATCTTGCCCTTATTGCTCATGTCGATTGCCTACTATCAGATTGTCCGGGTGTTATGGAAATCCGACAACATACCAGGACACACGGAAACCGTACAAATGTTCAATGCCAATGCTTACAACGGTGAGTTTTGTAGTTCAATTTTTATAGTCACGTTTGTTATAAGTACCCAGTGGTGTAACTGAATAATAAAACTATAGGGGTCTAATTTATTCACCAAAATCGAAATCATATTGTTTACTTTTTACACAAATCTTAAAACTTATTTTATGGCTTAGAAATGAATCCTAAATACCTATGTTATTTTTTTAAACGTTAACAATATTTCAAGATATTATTTAATAGAAGAAACGTGAAAAAAAATGTTATTTTAATAATTTAAAAAAAAAATATTTTTATCTTATAAATGTTTATTAAATACACCCTTTCTTTATTTTAAAAATGTTAAGGATTTCTACTGTTGGCATTTCCAAGAGGTAAAATAATTCCTTTGCCCACCCTCTCTAAAAAAAAAATTACGCCACTGTAAATGCCTATAAAACAATATTACGATATACTACGAGAAAATAATTTAATTTATACTCAGCGTGTAGGTATATTTTGAATTACCAATATTATTATAAATCGCTTATAATTTTAAAGTAACATGGTTTTATAATAATTAAATAATCGAGCACGTATTGTAAAAAACCTAAACTATACACAATAATAATATATATATAGTTTCCATTGTCATTTAAATCAAAATAATATTTGAATAACTTTTTTTATGGCAAGTCATTTTTGAAAACAAAAAAAAACTAACCTTGATTAATATTATACATTCTACTTTGTTAAATTTAATGACAACTTATTTACTCTGCAGAATAAAAATTAGATAGCATTTTTTCTTTGCTGAGAATATCTTCTTTTTTTTTTTTTATTTATTTTTAACGATATCAATTAATAACTGATACGCCTGGAACATTTAAAGTCGTGATCGTATTAAATGAAAACAGCTTTGAAAAAATAAAATTGAAGCGTGTTTATAAAATACTTGAATACACTATTTTTTCTCATGATAGAGAAGATATTTACCATATAACAATTACTGTGTTATTGTATTATTGTAATATCAAATGAAACAGTAACACTACATTAATGTACAAAAATAACCACTTGATTTATAGTTTTAAATATACTTCTCCGAAACTCGCTTTATTTATTGACATTAAAAAGAATTAAGTATTCAATAAAGCATGAAAGCGCCTGAAAAGCAATTTACTGCAATCGTAATACTAGACAAAAGTGTATAATATTTATACAGTCGAGGGCATAAAGTATTTTATTTTTAATGTAAATAGTTATTATTATATTTTTTAAATGTGTGTTAAAAATAAAACATGATCCTTGTGGCTTAGCTGCAAAAAAAACAATTATATTTTACCTTTAACCCGACTCAACCATTATAGTTAGTGATTATTTATTTATTTGTGTAACAAAAGCGTGAGTGTAATAATAATCAAAAAATGGATGTTAAAAGGAGAGTGTATAGTCTCTAGGGTTGTCGTTTTATTTTAAATTCAGTCGGTCTTTGCATCGTGATCGTTGTACTGAATACTTATTATACACTTATTTTTTAAACTATTAAAAACATGTCATTTGATTCGTTTTCTGTAAAAGCGCTCGGAATGTTTCATATTTTGCATATTCCTTTCGTCGATAAAATGTAGTTACATACAATTCAAAATGCGCTGAACACATTTTTCGGCACTATACATTATGCAGCTGTGTTATTTATTTGTTAAGACCACAGTCCTTTTAAAACGCATTTAGTCACAATACGTGGTTACCGTGCATCATATAATAATTGTATACCATAATGTAAATTTCCCAAAAATATTGGCAGTTCGTAATTGCGTGCGCGGGGCGATGGAATATATTATTATAAAACTGTAAAACTATAAAACTATAAAACGTAATAACTAAGTTTTAACGAGTTCAGAAAACCACCTAAACGCAAGATGCGTACGATTTTACTCACGATGAAGTTTATTTCGCAGGGTTCAACCGAACAGCGACGATGGGGTGTACCAGCACGATGGCTCAGATAAAAGCCAGAAGGAAAGCGGCGAAAATGTTGGTGGCAGTTGTGGTCATGTTCGCGCTGTGCTTCTTTCTTGTGCATCTGATGAACTTGTTGAGGTGAAATGAATTATAAAATACTACATAACCTATAGAATATCTTAGTGTTATAATATATACTTTATACTTATATGCATTGAGCGATATACGTACACATAAAGTGTTTAGTCAGTTTACACTTTATTTCAATATTAAATATAGGTAATAATATGCACTAATGTGCACTACAACTGTAAAACATTCTCCTAATATCAATGATTGTTATGAAATCATTGCTAAAAGTAAATAATAATATATATGTATATACATTATACATTTATACATATGAATACAATTAGAATCTGATGAATTGATTTACCGACTGCTTATTTGCATCGTATATGTAATTAGATAATTCGGTTGTTATAACTCAGTATAATTTTATTTGATAAATGGGTACTAAAGTATTTGTATAGGTGTTACAGACAATCGTATGTATACTAAACAAAGGTCTACATTCAGATTTAATTTAAATTAAAAAGTCTAATTTTTATTAAAATAAAAATCGCAAAGTATGTGACTTAAGGTATTTCATAAAATATTATTTATATTCTTACTTTAATGTTTGCCTTGTTTTAATGTTTAAGAACTGTTCAGTACTGAAATTAAAATAAATTTAGTAGAATTGTTAGTAAAAAATTGGTATTTAAAATATTTAAAAACTAAAAGTTTTAATATTTACATTATTGATTTCTATAACACTATTATAATAGATTTATTATGTAGATTCATTAGCAAAATACGCTAAATCGATTTTGTCTGTACACATAAGGTTAGTTATCATTGTTATCGATGTACACCGTCGTATTATTTTTGTTTCAATATTATGATACGTTCTCTTTTGTTTCACGGAAAACATACATTTAAATTAAAACAAGAAAGTTCTAAGTAAAAAAAAGCAGGTCCCGCAAAAGAATTTTATGGTTTTTAATTGCATTTTTTTGTATTGTATTGTATTTTTTTTACTTTAAGTTTTATTAAGAATAAAAACAAATTTTAAGACATTTAAAGAATTTAAATAAATAAAAATCATTCATTACGAAAGAAGAATTAAACTTTAGAATTTCTCTCTCAAGCAATTTGGTAATTTGATGTAGCATTATTATTGTTAGTCTAAGACGACGAGTTAATATTGTTTTACATACGCTCAAGCACTCCGCCTAACACGTGTTGTTCAAAAGATTATATTATATCCCTTATGATCATGTGTTTTGGATATTTAAGTTTCACAAATTTTACGGAGAATACGGTTTGTCGATTCTACGTTATAATCGAATTTATATATAGAAAATTGTACGTCATTCTCTATCATAATCATAATATACCTACTGCAAATATTAATTTCATAATGCTATTGAAATCAACGTAATTTTAAATTGAGCACAGATAATTGCTTCGTCAACCACGTGACGCTACACTATGATTATGTATTATTATATTACCATAGCAATATGAATGCGAGTCTTTTAATAGAAAAAACCGTTCACTAAAAACATATAACTTACAGGATGGCTGTCCTGATTTGGATAATTAAAATGCTTTTCTCGGTACTTCGAATAATAATTCTTCAAAGTGCCACTTGTTCTCCGAAAATCAAGTATTTCTGTGACAATACTTAAAAAATATTTAAATGACGTGATTTGCATATAATACGCGTATCGAAACGTTGGAATTTATTTCGAAGAGAGAGAAACATCGTGCACCGCAAAGAAAACAAATCGTAAAGGCGGCCATCGAAAATAAAAGTTATTTCCGTCTTGGTTCATCGGAAATGTAAATTCGTAACTTTCATTAGTTACATTATGTATATTGTATAATGTTTCTATTTTATTCTCTAGATTTGTTTTACGAAAAAGCAATAAATAAAATATCCCGTAATACCGCGTGTGTGTGTGCACTATATACTTAACAGTAGTGTCATAGCAAACAATTATACTTTTTTTCAATTAATCATTTTTTAACAATTTAAATCTTGTAAATAAGTAATAGACAAAGTGGAAAATTTTAGAAACTGTATGATATACATAGATTGTTTTACTGTATCTAGTAGTATTATTTTTATAAAATATTATTAATAACTATGGTATTATTAATTATGGATAACATATTATCTTTATGAACATAGAAAAAATGATTAATAATAAGTGGATACCAAATTGTTGAAAGATAGTTGTTGAGTGGTTAATTAAGATGGATGTATTAAATTTGAATTCAATGATATATCATTCTATACGATAAATGTTTCTGAACGGAGACAGTCGGTCAGTCTATTCAACATTCGTATATTTCATATGTTTTTTTTTTTAATAATTAATATTGCTACTAAAATTATTTATTTTACTATTTTAACATTATGGTATCATAGAATGATTTAATTAAAAATAAAATATTGTATTTGAAAATATTATTTTATGAACTATAATGATGTATTATTTAAAATGGTTTTGTCCCTAAGAATAAATATTTTGAACTATAACAAAATAATGAATATCGTTCTTCATTTTTCTTCTTTAATAATTTCTATAATACCATTCAAGGCCATTATTGCTTCCATTTTTTCCCGCCATTTCGCCCTTTTTTCACTATCTTCTAGCTTCGTGATATCTGATAGAATCTTTTACAAATATTACAGATATGATTTTTTTTATCGTCATTCATAGTTTAAATTTGTAATTTCATCTAACTTTAAGCTTAAATTGTTTAAAACAAAACAAAAAAAAATTGACATCATTGTAAATAAACAAATATTATATTATTTATTTATAATTAAGTAAATAAATATATTTATTATAAATTAATATTGTAATATTGTATATTTTATAATTAATGCTAATTTACTTTAATTTATGTATTATTTGGCGAAATTTAAAAAAAGTTTACAATTTTACAATATTATTATAACGAAAATATGCAATTTGCAAAAATTAGTATGTTTTATTCAAATTATAGATCAACAATTTTTGTTCAAAAACGAAACAAATAGATTCGATAAAACAATTGAGTTAAAATATCACACTATGTATGGACTGTGCAGAGAGAAAAGTTATTTAATTATTTTGTAACAATGAAACGAATTCAATTTTTTATAAATATTTTTTTATATATAATACTATTTTGAATGTTTGTGTTTTATTATATCAGAATTAACGGTTGTATCCCACTCCCATCACTGATCTCACATAGAACTATGTTATGTTTATTGGAAATATACACACTCACGTTTTTCATATTTATATTAATCATTAAAACACCTAGTATATCTATACCTACATCGATCATAATTTTGATTTTAACTATAATAATTTATAATTGTATTATTATGCAGTTCACGGATAAATATTTACGTGAAAACGTAGTACCGGCGTTCCACGCATAAAACTTTACGTATATATAAACTATAAAGTTATTTATAGGATGTTATTAAAATTACTATTTTATTTTAAGCCCCGAAGCCAAAAATACAGTAAATATAGAATATTACAACAGAGCTAACATATTTACAAATATTAAATATTAATTCAATTAGTACCAAAACAATGTTATTTACAATTAGTAAGAATATAATTAGTTTTAGTTGATTTATATTCTAATAAAATAGCTAAACATTTTAAATTTCATTACAGTTTATTAGCGTTGTGTTTAAAAGCCTGAAATAACTATGGATGCAGTGTAATAATTAATTATGTTTCTAAAATTAATAAAAGGTAGGTATAATAGAATATATTATATAATATAATACATATCTCCTTAGAATTCCGAACAAGTTATTTTATTGCTAACAAGCTTATAAATTAAAAAAATATCTAAATGTGTTATTATTAATATTAAAGGTTCAATTAATAATATTTTTAACTTAAAAATAATTCATATACAACATAGTTATTACATTTTTGATAAAGTTTACAAAAAAAAGGATTTTTGACTTTTTATTAATTATTGATTAATATTTAATATGGATTGATGAGGATTCCATATAACCGATCTATATACCAAAATTGAATGCACAAGAAAACAATACTTTTCAATAAAGTGGATCATTGAAATTTTGTAAATTTACACATATGAATTTTATAATTTACATTACTTTGTTATAAGTTATATAGTCCTAGTAAAGGTCAAACAATTTGAAAAAGCGTATTTTCTATTTTCAGAGTTTTTTTATTTATCAAGTAACTAAATATGATAGTGTACTATCTACTAGATAAATGTAATTTGAAGACACAATATTTAGCGAAAGATAATTGGCTATATACCAACGATTGAGATTATTCTAATCTAGTTGTAAATTTAAACGATTATTATATCCTAAAACCGAGTTTATGTCATTGAGAATAATAAAAACAGTAAGAGAAATAACTCCCCTTCTATGTATAAACTTCGGTGAATTTTATCAAAAATATTTGAACAAATTTTGACAAGCCAAGTTATTTCATTTCAATAGGATTCAAATTGGAATTCAAAATGATTGCCCAATTTTTGTAACTTGATAGTTAATCTAATCGAATCAAATGATTTCTTAAGATCACTGAAAATACTATTCATTTGGCTACCCGTTTAAACATTTTTTAAATATTTGAATAAAAACGTAACAATAATAGATTGGTTGTGATCGCTTTTCCTCAGCGAAAAATATATTATTCATCAATAATTAAGATAGGATTAAATGTATACATTTATAAATAAATAAATATATATATATATGTGTATATTAAATTTATTAATTAACAAATATCTAATCTATGTAATTTGTTACTTACTTATATTTTTAAAACGGATATTTTAAGAAGTAATGTTAGACTGACCGTAAATTAACAGGTTACATACATCTTATATTGTCTATTTTTTAGTTGTTACCTGAATCAAACTTGTTTGTTTTCTGATCGGTACATATTTTTTAGAGCTATGCATGCATGCATTCATTATCATATGCATAACATAAATAAACTCTGAAGAACACGTGTAAGAAACATACTGTAATAACGTACTTTAGAAGTAGACAGGTAAAAGGGGTAAAAACAGTCGTTATGTAATCGCTACACACAAAGTTAAAAGTTACCGATTACAAAAAGCTAATCTAACAAACATATGTTTGGCTATAACGGCGGAACTGTTATTTATCCTTTTCTAAACGTAAAACACACCACACAGTGTTCATTAAAACTTTCGTTGTATACTTGTATGTACAAACTATCATCATAATATTATAATATCAAATATCTATCAAAACTTTAAATCAAACGACGGTCGCCACGTGTTAAATTTGTTCGATTTAGCTCAAAAATCATGAATTATTATTTACATCATATATTGTATACATATGAACCTACGTCGAGGAGTTTAGACTATATAACAAAAAAAAAAAAAATACAGAATATTCTACAGAAACTACTATAATATTAAAATACATCGTTATCATATTACATATATTACGCAAAGCATATACATATTATAACAATATTGTATATAATAGTTATATATTCTGTATTATACCATGTGATTCACTAAGGCTCATTCTAATCGTATCCTTCAACAATTTTTTTTTAAATTTCAAGATTTAGAACTATTAAAAATACTAATAAACCAAATTATTTATTTACTATTCATAGGAGTGTCCCGTGTGTATTTTAGGGTGAGTCTACTTAACATATTATTTACCATATATATAACTCTGGTATATTAAAAATATATAAATTTGTGTTAACTCCATGTCCTCGAATTGTCACAGCAATAGTTTTTTTTTTTTTAAAGGCAGCCATGTGGATATCGCTCTGTTGTACATCATTAGTTGTCAAGTGGGTAACTTTTTTGGGTTATGCTAAATTTGAATTCAATGATATATCATTGTAAATGAAAAACAATTCCGCGAGGAGACGGTTGGTCAGCCTACTATATCATTAAGTTTATTTTGTGATGTGTTTTTTGATATAACTATTAAAGTCATTTATTTCACTTTTAGTATTACAGTAGATTAATATACATTCTTCTGAAAACATAACATTTATAACTATTTTATGTTATTTATATTTAATTATAATAATACGTAATATATTTTTATATCATATTACATAAGCTTAAATAACTCAACATACAATAACATTTTTCTGTAAATACCGTGAAACAATAAAAAAAGTTTACAATATATATATATAAATAACATTTTATAATAAAAAATTGCAGTTATTAAAATATTTATGATAAAATTTATAGAGAACAATATTCAAGAAACAAAATGCCACATCCGTTTTATAAAAAAGCAATTGGTAAAAACATCACAGTTAATTTAAAAACGTATGATATGTGTATTTTGTATTTTAATTAGTATATTATTATTAGTATATATTAGTAGTATTAAAAAAGAAGAATATAAAGTATTATTCGAAATACTGTTTTCTTTAGATTTTATTTTGTATATTATTGTTCCAAAAACGCTGTAAAGCGGCGAGCAATCACCTACAATTTTCCGTAGTTATGTTTAAGTCATACTTTTCAATTTATCATGCCGTATTGTGCTGCTTCAAGTGGTGTATTATATTAATATAATTTCCAATTAACTGTGCGTGATGAGAGGAAGGCAACGCGTGCCGACCATCGTTGTTGTTATCGATAAATCTAAGAATAGTAATCATTATAACAAAAATTATTATTAATATTTTTATATAATATAAAACTTTATTTTAAATATATGAATTTAGAAGTATAGGAAATAAAAATTATTACTATTATTATCATAGATTATAAATCATTCTGACTTAAGTACTCAGACTTTAAACGGTGCTTAGGTATACATTTTTATACAAATAATCACAACACTTAATAACATTTATTTTCACTTATGTTTTTATAATAATTTTAAAATAATATGGCAAATAAAACGAACAATATTAAACTCCCGCGTAGAAAAAATATAAGTAGTAAACTTGCTTTAAAGTGCGCGATATAATAAAAACAAAATTTAAGTTTTTACAAGATGATTACATTTTTTTGATACCTAGAATGAATATAAATAAGTTAACTACTTAATATAAATTATAATACCGTAACACAGTTTATATTATTGAATGCAACTTTATTATATTATTAAATAATATATAAATAATTATAAAGTATTATTTTTATATTTTACTTTTGAAATTCTACTATAATTCTATTATAAATGAGATTGATATTTCAACTATGTTAGTTCTTATAATAGCTTAATAATACGCTTATATATCAATTTAAGTTATTTTAATTTTAATGCTTACAAAATGTTTTTGATAATTTTTCTTTGAATTTCTTTTATATTCTGAGCGGAGAATTTATTTTTATTTTTGTGTCTGTCTTCTTCTTTTCTACCGGTGATATGCTCTGGTTCTTATTTTAAGCATCTCCGCCTAATACAAAATTGAATCTAGTTTGTAGTGTTTGTACATTGGGGGTAAAAAGTAAAAATTCCAACTAATCTTTAAAACAAATGCGAAAAACGGAAATTTTTACACAAAATCAGTTTTTGACAAATTCGATTTTTTTATTTTTTTGTAATTGAAAAATAAATGTATTCACACGGATAATGTTTTTAAATAATAACAAAAGTAATAATAAAAATTGTTATTTATCGTTAAAATAAGTAATTTTTTGTTTAAATTTGAAATTAAAAGGTCTATAAAAATAGAATAATAAAAATTGTCTTTATTTTATTATTTTTAATTTTATGGTTTTAGTACACACATCATTGTAAAATCAATACATCCATTGCTCTGCTCAAAATCTAAAATTGTTTTAAGAGAAATAATTATTTAATGAGTGAATATCCAATATCGTAAAATTTCAAAAGCTCATAAAAATTTAATTTGGTTTTTCTTAAGAATTTTTTATTGAAAAATGTATAAAAAAACTTGCACTCAATCTTACAAGTATAAAAAAAATGTATGGGTTTCTAACTATAATATAATTTGTAAGTAATTGAGATTTTAACGAATTTTATCAAAATTCTATCTTTAAATGCTTAATATTTTTTAATTGAGAAATTAATAACTTTTGAAAAACTTAGTATTCAATTTTCAAGTATTTCTTTACCCGTCAAATAATTTTTAATCGACATTTAGGTATAAATTACATTTTAAAATTCTCATAAATCCCAAAATAGCTTAAAAAGAATCAAAATATTAAAAAAAAAATAATGGTAATAAATATTAAATAATAATACAAACTATATCTAATTTTCTATCCAAAACCATCTTCAAAGTTGAAATTCGAAGGGTTTTATTGACTAATCATCGTGTACAAAAGAAAAAAAATACACATCATATTTACACGTGTTACGTGTAAATACCAAATTCTATCATACGTAAATCATGAATACGCGTATTTCGGTATCTGTTCGTACGCATATACAGTGGTATAATAATACGTAGTTGGCATTTGGGGCCGTGACGTAATCCCGTATATCGACAAATAAATCGGCGCAGTTTCCGGTCCGGGACACGGTAAAAAGCCGCCGCTGGTGACGCGCTCGTCGATCCCTAAAACCTAATCTACCGGATTAAAGCGACCGGCCCGCGACTTCGTTATTTATTGATGCCAATCGCCCCTCGTGAATATTTCTTACACGCATCATCCGTCGTTGGTATATATCATCGTGGTGTGCGTGCGTTATGCATAAAATGTACGTTCTTATTCTTTTGATGGAGGTCGCAAATAAAAAGAAAAAAAAGTGAATATGCGAGAAAAAATAAAAGACCGCCAACTTTGGTGAGGACCTCTCTCCAGCATACAGTTGCTTTATAGTGTTTATTTATACGCCGTAGTTTATTTATTAAGTTTTGCAAACGTTCATGAAGCAATTAAAATTATATAATAACAATATACATAATTACTTATATGTCTGACTTTGAAAGTTTACATACTATGCTATCTTACCTTAATAAATGTATACACGTGTAGTATGAGGATAGGATATATACATGATGTGATTGTATTCCAGCAGTATTTTTTTACGAGCGCATGTATGTATATGAACTGATTTCGAAATTAATGGCGCGTGTATTAGACCACGTAGCCCATTTTTACTCTTATATTTGTCGATCAAATTACTATTAACTTTTAAATCTAGGGTAGAACATCTTATAATGACTTAACATAGAATAATGTTGTATAATGATGTTTATTAAGATGTACATGTGTGTACTAGGTACTCATACATTTATCTGCTATTTACACAATAATAAAATATTTTGATAGATGATTTAAACGAGTATAAATGCATCGTATTAACGAATTTTTATACTTATTCCTTGCTACATATTCATCAAATTTTCGATTATTTTTGTTTTAATGATTTTTCAATAATTTTAGACGCAATATAATAAATATATTTAAAAAAAATTAAATTTTAAGGGATGGGAGTGTGGCTACGGGTCAAATATGGCCCAGGCTCATTTGTGATAAGTATTAGATATTTAAAACACAATAATATGTCTATTTAAAAAAATATACCCAAACTAAATTAAGTACTTAACGTTATAATAGAAGGTATATTATTGATTTTTATATAGATTTCCCTGCCATTTGATGTATGGCACGGGCGATGCTGTCTCCTCACTTCTTAATATGTGCTCTTATCGTAAATACGATTCTGACTTGATATAATTATATTTGAAAAGTTTGCATGAAACGGGTACGCGTCCGTCATCACCCGCACATAATATGTGCATATATATGTATATATACGAAAAAGCCAAAAGTAAACAACACTATTAATGTTATTATATATTCATCGCAGTGTTTTCAAGTTTAATTAGGACTAGCGCATATTGAATTTATTGTCCCCTACTATATCGTATATGTTTGGAGGCGAAAACTGCGTTTCGAAACTATAGCTCGCGTCACGCGTCATCCATAGGATCCATAGGATCGTTGTAATAATAATAATGACAGTAATAGTTATAATGTTGAGTAACAAAAACAAAATCAAGCATTTTATTAACGTATACTTTTTATTGTTTTGTTTTTATTCAAATTAAATACATACCTATTGTATACATTATTTATATTAGCATTCAAATTATTGTTGAAACGAAACATAATTGAATTCGTGTAATTAAATTGTATATTTTGCCCGAGTTTTCACAAACATAATGTAGGTACATTCAAAAGCGACACATTTTGAAATTAAGTTTTAAATTCTGAGCGGATAGAGCAATATTATAGATACATATTATATTGATTTTATAATGAAATGTTGGATTTTTTTAAGACGAATTGAAGCTTTTTAAAGTTTAAAGTCAGGAAATTTAAAAATTAAGTCTCCATTCAGATTATGATTTATTGAGCTCCATGATTTCGGTTGGGATAAACATTGAGGTTTGAAAACTACATATAAGTATTAAACGTATTGTAATATTAGCCACGAATTCGGTATTCCAAGGTTTTAGAGTATTTCTGTTTTTTTTTTTGAAGGTGTCAAACTATCTCCAGAGGTGCACAACATATTTGATTGGTTTTGAAAAGTTAAGCTATATGTGCGTGTATGATATTAAATTCACGACTTCACATTAATTAAATGTCACGTATAGAATATAATATTTTATTTAAATTCACTAAAGGATTCCTATCCTTAGTGAAAACCTAAGCAATTTTTTAAATTTTACAATAATAGTAGGTATATCAGTGTTTTTAGCTGAAACATAACTTTTTGGCTAAATAAATAATTAGACATTTTTAAAATTGTTGATTTTTTTTTTTCTTTTTTTTGTATTTGTTTTAAGTTATAAAACCCAAAAATAATTTATTTATCTCATGATAATACAACGTGATTCCATAAAAAATAAATCTTAAAATTAATGATGATAATTTTTTTTTTTTTATTAACAATGAATAATATTATAATTCAAATTTCTCATTTTTTTTCTTTTTAGACCTGCATTTTGTTTACGTTATTTGAATGTTGTTTTTTTGGATTTAGTTCTCTGTTTTTATTTATTCACTGTTTTAACCATTTGAGATTTATGTAAAACTTGTTGTATTTGTTTCTTTGTGTTTTTTTTTTATATTTATACTATAATTATGTAATTTGGTGTAATATCATATTTACGATATTATGTTCGTTTAATTCGTTGAATGTGTTGTATATTAATACATTTTAATTTTTATACGTATCTTGTTGTATAGCATTAAATTATTTGATTCACTCCAACTTTTCGTTATATTATATAGAGGTTTCTAGTAGTTATTATCCTCTATAATAGTTTGTACAAAGTTTTCAGATTTGTGATATTGTTTTTGAACTGTTGACGTGTTGACGAGTTTTAAACCTTTGACACGCTATCTTTATTAGAATAATATAGTCACCTACTCATTGATCACTGGTAACAAACAGCACGTCGTTCTCATAAATAACATAAACACGTGATATATTGCATTATGTATATAAAATATGGTGATTTTCGATTATGTAAAAATTAACAAATAAAAAACAACTGTTAATTTTTTCGAAATTCTTAGGTTCAGAAAATTTAATTTATGTATATATATATATATATATATATATAATATTTATATTACCAACACTATTTTAAAATTTCATGTTGGCCTTATTTTTTTTACCTTTATAATTAATTTATTCATCTTTGGAACTGATATAACTTATCAAAGTGTATTATCTGTATTTATAATAATTTATTTTTAAAAGTAAATTTGTATTTTAAATTATATAATATAACATAATTTAAACGTGTTAAACTTTTCTTAAAACAAATTAATGAGTATCAAACATAAACGTGAAAAATAAAATGATTATAGCTTTTTACGAATTTGCTTATTAAGGACTAAGGTACAAATATTTTATATAAATGACTAAATGAGTGGAACGGATTTATAACAGTATTTATACTGGAACAGGATACCCCTAGCTTTTCTTCATTTTGTATATATATATATATATTACGAGTGAGCAGTGTATAACTTGTAATCTTTACTTTAGCGCGAATAAAATATAGTCATAAATGTATGATCGAACACGAGTATATTGCAATCATAACGGACACATGTGAATTCTAGATATTTCATAATTTTGAACTGCATTATAAAGTCTGCCAGGTACAAAGAAAAGAAAAAGAAAATTTATACTCGGCCGAGTGTCAACAATAGGAGAGTCGAAAAGCAAGTGATGCATATATAATGTGTAAATAGTTAATAATAAATTCTACTGATGATATTATTTAATAATATGGAAGATAAAATATAATATTCATATCATTACATTTAAATAATAGTTTGAACGTTTGAAGTGACAACTGCAGTGAAACAATCAATTTGATAATCTTAGAAATAATATAATGTATCATATTATATTATATCTTAAATTCTTAACGTAGATATATCTAGCTGGAGATATAATATACTATACAGTTTCTTTGCGAGTTTCTATAAAAAATTTTACTATTAGAACGGACATACTCAGTAAATGGTCCAACGAAATTTTCAGAATTTTTTATTCCCTTCCAAAATATAGGTACCTATTCATAGTTTATATTCCTAAAATAACTACTTTAATTGAAGTATAATTATTTGTATGTATGTCTTCCAAGTGTGCATACTTACTAATTTATTATAAACCACATGATTTTTATTCCACTTTGTACCATAAAGTTGATACTATTCGCTGTTATATTCGAAACAATTACGTGAAATAATCGTTTAATAATAATATATTCATATATAATAACGATGTAAGAAAATTTTCTTATAAAAAATATTTAATAATTTCTTACACACCGTAATGGCATAATATGTGACTTTTATGCAGTAAGACTGTCAATTAAATTATTATTACAGATATTAGCATTATAAACTTTGGTATTATTGTTATTCACAAATATCGACATCAGTATATATATCACTATACTACATTGATAGAAACCAATAAGTGCTACAGATATCGTCAGGTTTAGCCAATATTGACAGGTACTGTACAGACGAGTATCAACGAGAACTTTCAAATAAGGACAAAATTATATTGAGACAGCTAGTGTGTACACGGTTCTGAGAATTTCACGAATGTTAATCTTAATACATTAATGGTGACATATTTGTTGCAGAAACACCCTTTATGAACCTTTACCTACCACACAATACGACCTGTGTGACGACTTTCTCACGGGGGCTCTGGAAATCCCTGTATTTATTGTATATATTATATATTATATAAATGTGCGTGTATGTGGGACGTGAGTATGCAAATTCTTGGGAGTTTTATGCAAATCTGCTGTTAATTATTTCGAATTTATCCGCGGGCACTGAACTGAACGGAAACGAAAAAAAAAACCACTCGGATGGCGTCTTCATTTTTCTGCCATAGTTAATCGCGTTTGTCTATTAAGACAATATACAAGTCCAATAACTCCATATTAGTACATTAAAGGTAATGATACGATAATTTTTACGAATAAACTTAAATTCACATAAATATTTTATAGTTTTTTAATTCACTATTGTTAAAATCGAGTGACTATAATATGACCCCTCATTTTAAATATTTCTATACTAGCGTAATAATTTTCACTTAGGCACTAATAATATATACAATTTAGTCATACGGGTAGAACATAATATGTTCTATGATTGACTCTATACGAGTATAGAATATGTATTTAACAATTAATAATAATTTTATAAAATTATATAATTACCACTTTGGTGGTAGAATGTAAAAATGGAAATACAACACTCGAATGTACACATTTAAGTAATACAAATTTTGAAAAGGTAAGAAATTCTAAAAATTTGAAGAAAAAAGTAAATCTGAATAATTTACCGATTACCGAGATTTTAAATAACAATGTAACTATAGATAGGATTACAGTTCTCGTATCTACATTTTATAACTCATCTGATATTTGGACCAACAAATCGACACACAGCACCGCGGCAGTAATATACACATACACATACCATTATAATATAATATTATGTTACTATACACATAAAGGTATGCCATGCTGTAGTACATATAGTGCATGTATGTTGTTTTTTTCTCACGGGAGAACGTACGCTCGTATGCACTATTACACTGCAAGAGTGATAAATTTTGGTTTTTGTGCGCGCCCGAGGCTTAAAACGATTTGTTGAAAAAACAAAAGACCAATAACTGCTGTAGGGATTAAATACTGTTATATATATAAACGTCTCCAAGGTAACGACGACAAGCTATATATAATACTATATATTACTCTGTGATATGAATGAAAGAAATAGCTGGGCACAATGATTTGGAATCGAAATGGTATATAATTCGGCTGCATACGAATTGAGTTCGAACATAAAACCTAACAGAGCAAATTGAGTCTGGGATTTTTTTAGATACAACATAAACATACCAATTGAATTCCGTAAAGTTTAAAATATAATACTAATTAAATTCATGTTTTAATATTAAGTCCAAACCAACTTAAAAACAATGTACCTATATTATTAAATCGTATAAAATAATAAATAAATGAATTTAATGTATCTTACTTCCATATATCAGTAAAAAACTTGGCGATAAATTGTTTTATTGTTTTTTTTTTCGTTTTCTTTAATTATGATATTATTGTTTTTGTTTAAGTTCAATTAATATACTAATTCACTATTTATCAATTTTTTTATTTCTATTTCAACAATAATACATAATATTATGACAAAATTCAATAGGTACACTATATAATCAAATTTTAATAAAAATGTACTAATTTTATCGTAAATTTAGTAAATTTATTCGGTAAATTACCAAAACTTTTTTTACGTAAATCCCACATCACTAATTATTACATCGGCTAGCAGACGAATGTCTTAAGCGTAATAAAAAATTCAAGATGTATATATTTAAATGATTGCTGTAAAAAATGAGTTTAGCTTTAATATAATATTTCATTCATGAGCATTTTTTATAATATATAATTTTTTCGTCATCTGCGCCTAAATGTTATTCAAACGAGTTTTAATAGTTATATACATACAAATATGTAAAAGATAGTATAATAATTGGGATGCAATATTATTATCATAGTATATAAAACGTAAATTATTGATAAAATAATGTTTATAATGAACCTAATTATTATGGTTATTTTTTAGGTGAATTATATCATATTGATATCTATTCAAATACTCAGTACATTGAAATCAGTTATTTAAATTTAAAAAAACAACAATAAAGTACATATATATTAACCAAACATCTTAATATGTACAATATATAATTATAATTATAATACACAATTGGCAAATATAAAATCTCGTGTTTTAGTAGGTGAAGAGCATCAAATGGATACAAAAAACATGATAATTTTAAAGATCAAAATTAAAATTATATTTGTAATTTCGGTTGTTAAATATACTTAACTCATAATATAATATTACTATAATTGTTAATTTTGACAAGAAATTTTATTTTATTATCAGTTTAGGTGATTAAAAAAATTCTTTATATTTTAATTATTTTGATAAATTATAAATACAGTTTAGTATAGCTTATGATAGAAAAAGACGGAAGAGTATACTTATATAATACTACTATTCGACGCATTATTTTAAAATATAAATATTTTTATATGATAAATTCAATTATGTTTTTAATAATGTTTATAATATATACAAAAATATAAAGCAAAAAAGTTATTAAGTTATTCATGCAAGTATATAAGCCGTAATATATTATAGTCTTTATTTTGTTCTATAAAGTAACATCTATATCAGTGGTTCTTAACCTTTTTAAAACTGCCACTCCCTTGAGATACAAAATACTTTTCAACGCCCCTCACCACCTTAAAATATAAATAAAAATATTATAGGTACATGAAAAGTTTATAATTGAATAATAAATATATAATCTAAATATAATGTTTAAATTATATTAAGGTGAATAATTGAAATTTTTTTTAAAAAATTGTATTGATCAGTGAAATAATTGCGCTTGGTGATTCAAACCCAATTTTTTCGCATTTATTTTATAAATTGATAAATGGAAACAATTAAAGATAGATATTGTTGCATTGCTTTTAGTTTCATTTTTGTTCAGTTCAAACGTTTTTATGTAAATTATAAATATATGCTCATCACCACTCTAGTGCCTTAATCTGGCTCACCACCCCTCCCTACTATCCAAAACGAGTTCATCCTCCCCGCGATACTCCTTCATTGCCTACCAGGGGGGGGGGGATATCGCCCCGTTGAGAACCACTGATCTACATAATATAAATATATATATTTCAAATGAAAATGTTGTATCATAATAATATAATATTCTATCTATATGTTAATCGTATTAGTAATATTTTATAATAATTTCAATTATTAAATTTATTTCATGTATGACTTACTACGAATAAATAAAAATATAATAGTTAGAGCATAAATCATTTTATAATAGTATGAACTTATTATTGTTTATTTGTTTGTTTTATTTTTTATTAGTTTCGTATAATAATAAAATACCACTTGAGTAGTCGAGTAATGTACTTTCACACTCGAAAAATGTTTGTAAATTATTAATACGTCCTTTAATGTCTTATCGTTGTATAATGCATTTTAATTTAGATTTTAAGTCGTAGTTTTCGTTCAAAAATAAATGTTTATTTAGCTATACCTAAATTATGGTGGGCGCGTATTGTCGTATTCTCAAGGAATAAAAGTGATTTACGTAAAAGCATATCTAAGTGTATTAGTATTATTATATATGGTTGCAGTCGGTATGCGTATTTGACATTATTTGTTACTGTTATCGACAGACCAACAATCAACTCGGACCGGACTCAATATTTTACCCGATGGAAAAATGGTCGGTCAAAAATTCGATTTTCTGTGAGACTGTATTCGATTTTCTATGAGCCTGTTAGGGCACGTAATCGAATATTTCGTTATCAAAAATTGGTTTTTAAAATTCAATAATATTCCATTATATTCATTATAATAATATATACTTAGGTAAACGATAAATATATTATGATTCCGTTAAGTGTACTTTAAATTATTGATTCGAATTTTAATCTATGATTTTTTACATAGATGTTATGTTGACGCGTTGGTGTGATTCGATAGCAAGACTTTCATTGGATGCATATAAAATATAGTCGCTAAATATATTCTAATATTATGTTAAATACTTAAATGTTTATACTATTATATTGCAGTATTTGTCAATTCAACAGTTAAATCGTGAGAAAATCGATCTGACGAATTAAGCATACATTAGAGAATATGTGTATAACGATATACATTTATATGTGTGTATAATATACACTGTATATATGTTTAATTTTGCTAATGAATTTAGCAAATTGAATACGGTTAATTTCGTGTCAGAAACGGCAATAGGACATTATTATGATATTATGGAGTGGAAACGTTGGCAAATATTCAATGTCTTATGAAAAGATCAATGGCAAGTGCTATAGAATATTATACTGTTGGTTTGGGTATTTGATATTTGCAAATAGGACTGGATTTATACGTTTAATGTACGAACCCCCGGAAGGACCAATTCAAAGAAAATTGAGACAATCGACCATCAAGAACAATTATTAGCGGGGAAAGGATTCTATTCTTGAGAAATCTAAAACCGGAAATTAATTGAAAGCCCATTATAACCAATGTAAATCGTGCAAACTTCGAACTATGCCATGGTATCTACAATATACAAACAATAGTACAATACATTACGTTTTGCACTTAGAACATTTGGATCTTTCGTACCTATTATTTTTTTTAGACTATCCGCTCTTAGAAGGTTGACATTTGATGGTAAAAATAGAATATATTAATATTTTTATTACCGTCTTAAATAATGAAAAAAAAAATTTACCTAATATTTTCTATAGTCTATTTGGTTGGGAGATAGGTGACATGCTCCTTTAAAATCCTTTATTATAACCAATCATATACCACGTGTACTGTAATATATTATAAAAGTAAATAAAAAATACGTAATTTCCGCCAGTTGCGATCTCATGAATTAGGTACTATCTCGAAATTAAACCATGGATGATTATCGTACACAATAAATATGACATATATATTTATTGTTTATAGCCTATACTACCTTTATAGTAATATGAAATAATACTCCACCATATTTTTGTTGTTGTTGTTATAGTTGTATCCTATATCGAATATTTATAATGATATATGTGTATAAAAGTATATATACATATATACATGATGGAGTGCACGTGTGTTATAAATTTTGCATATTAAACTGTTATGTATAATATTGTACTTACAGTGTATGTCGCATGGCATAAATCGTGATGGGTCTGCGAGAAGGAGCGACGGCGGCGATGTCGAAGAATTATAGCGACGACATTTCGATTTGATGAGCTCATTGACTTAATACGTATATTATTATACGGCTAATAAAAACAACGAATAAAATATTCGAAACGGTTATAAAACGACGCTATTTCACTGCGTATAATGATTGGTTATATGATGATGAGTGTTTTTATTTCACATGTTATCGTCTACAGGCCCACTGAAGTTTTTTTTTTATGTACACATATACGCCGTCGAGATAATCCAAAATTAAAAGCTGCTGCTGTGTGTTTTGTTTTCGGTATAAATGAGAAGAAAAATTAATAATATAACATTCAATTAGTTTTTTTTTTCGAAAAACATGTTCCACATATTGTCTCAGAGTAAAGGCCCGTCGTATATAGATGTAAATAATGAATGTGCCAAGGCCTATAAATATTACAAATACGATGTGACGAATATTAATAAAGACTCATACATAAAAAAATCTTGTTATTATAAATAATATTATATGACATTGTTATACGTGTATTTTTCACTAAATTTTCGTTGGATTAAAATATGAGAAACTTACTTTTTTCGCCACATCACCATTTTGTAGTTATATTTTATAATGTATATTTCACAATATTTCATTGTAATATTAAAAACTTTTATAAAATGTAAAAACATTATTATAATACAACAATGGGTTGGCAAAAAAAATAAATAATATCAAGTCAAGTAACAATTACGGGTCTAGACTCGATAATTATAGGTATATTAATAAGTATTGAATACAATTTTCTTGCCAAATTCTGATAATAAAAAAAAATTTTTATATTATTTTAATAACAATAATAGTCGTTGAAGCCGTAAGTAATTATTTTGATGTGTTTAGTAACTATGGATTAGAATTATAGATGAGTAGAAAAAAGGGATATTAACAACAACTATCATGGGACTTCAGAGTTCAGACTCTAGAAAAAGCCCTTGATTTCGAGATTACTTTGTTTTTTTTATAGCATCCGCTGCATCAATCCCTTAGTTTTATTTTACTTTAAGACAGTAAAACTATATATACATCCAATGTCCTTGACCTATGATATCTTAAATATGTGGTCTATAAAACTACAATATTTGTAACACAATAGTGCATTATGCATTTAATTTATACTTAATATATTTTATAAATTGTTGACGTTGAAAATGGTATATTTTACAATAAAATGGAAATAGATTGTGTTATGCAAAAAATAATACCTGGAAAAATATAAAAATTTAATTAAACAGTGCGTTTTGACCTAAAATAATAATTCCTCGTCGTTCGATAACATTCGATGTACCTCTATAATACAACATTTATAAAAATATAAAAAGTATGTTTTTCACTGACGATGTTCGTATAATGTATTATATTATTATACTATCCAATGGGTGCTACTATAATTATTGTATAATAATAAATTAAACGAATTTTCGGTGAATCTGTATTCTATAAAAGTTTACGTAAATTAAATATGAACTGCTTTGATATATATTTTGAATAATTTAATAATATAACAAATAGAAATTTAAATTGTCACAGTTCAGATACTACATAATATATAATGCATAGTCGTTATACTTTTGTTTAAAAATTATATTATAAAATGATAATCTATTGATAACAAATAATATAATATGTTAAGCATATAGTATAACAATTTGTAATATAGACGTATTTATGTTGGTTTATAGATTTACGGTGGGCATTCAACAGTCGCAGACAACAGCTCTAGTTTCAAATTTAAGTCATTGGCTGTGCTACGCTAACAGCGCAGTGAATCCACTGATATACAACTTTATGAGTGGTAAATACAATTATTGGATAAAAAAAATTACTTTTTTTCAAAAACAGTATACCAGTTTATGTAGCTTAAAATATATTTATTTAAACCTTCACTTATTTATACGAAATCTACAATACATAAATTATCAAATAGAACACCTAAACTTTACTAAAACTAAATCTATAATATTTAAACACTAAATTAAGTAAGTACTTATTAAAACTAAATACTTAGTACTTGCCAATAGCTAGTTGCGTTCCCTGAAAAGACTTAAGGGGAGAGGATTAATTTTTCAGAATACAAAATAGCCAGTACCATCCCAAAATTAAAAAAAAAATTAATTATTTTGACACCAATACATATAATATAAATTAATATTTATTTATTATTGAGATTTAGTATACTTGCTACCATAAATCTAAAATTTTAGTAAATAATATCAGTATTTAAATTAAGAAATAAAATTTTAGGTATAAGTGAAATATATAAATACCTTTTTAATACATTGAGGGGCCCTCATATGTGGCAAAATAGATTTGAGCATATAATTTTTAGTAATTCGACTGAGAATGCTCAATTTATATTGGTTATATCGTGGGAGGGCACAAGCTATACTGCTATAGCATCGTAGGAGACTACGAGTTTAGTATGCAATGGTTATTGGGCCATGTTACAGTGTTGCCTGCTCTAGACTTACTTAACTCAAATAAAAATGGATGAAAAAAATATAATAAAATAGCGTTTCATCCGTTTATCCGTATTTTAGGCAAATACCGTAACGAATTCAAACGGTTATTCCTCTGTTGGGGATCGCACAGGCAGAATCGCCTGCGACGTGGAGCGCACACGTCCCGAAGTGGCACGTACATTTGCCGATTCACGATGACCACAATGAAGACAGACAACGTGAGCTTTGGACTATCGCCTGAAGACATTCAGTGAATATAATACTAAGGTTACGCGGCGGAGACGAGACTATAATAATATTATACTCGCTCAAAGACGACCTATCTTTTTATTTTTTTAGTCTTTTTATTTTGGCTTCAGCGATATACGTATATGTTACATATTATATATGTGAGTATGTCTATATATATAAATAAGATTTGGGGTCAAATTTTTCCCATTTATATATAATCATGATTTTCTATATGTGTGTACAGAAAAAAAGATACGTGCTGGCGAGTACACTCGGAATTATCGATATAATAATATAATATATACTATTCGCACGTGTCCGGCGATCTCCTATCATATTCCACCCACCTATATCCTTGATAAAAGTCTGACGGCTGTTTCCTCGAGAATACGACACATAAATATATGTATATACAATTTATTCAGATCTTCTGCCACACTTTCAAATATATAGTTTTTAATATATATTTGAGTTTTTCTATACCATATAATATGTATATATATATATACTTACAATACCATATAAAATTGTATTATACTACTATTCTAATTATATATATTAATATACTATATGGTACCTATTTTTTTCCACGTGTTCATGTGATGTTGGTTATCAATTATTATATAACGCGTATGTATATAATATATTGTAATATAATAATACGTAATATTATATTATTAACTTTATATTTTAATTGTTTTATTTTATTTATTACTATCATTATTAAAATTATTCACTAAAATCTTCTAAACCACCTCATAAATAAAAATTGTATATATTGCCAATAAATTATAATCTTATATTTACTATACAGTTCTCAATACGACTAGTAAAAAATTATAGAAGATATTATACATCGACACGACCACCAGAATTGAATTAAAAACGATCAAGTTCAGCAATCGCAATTGAAAATTAAAATATATATGATTGAGGACCACGTGACGTTTAATAATACATTGCATAGATATTTGCGTACTAGTAAATACATTTTGTGTAATTTTAATGTTTCTCGAGGAATGCAGTACCTAATACAATTGTTATTATTGACTCAATTTTTGATCGGAAGACTATAAGGAAACATTGAATAATTATTGTATAATATATAGCTTATTGGTAAGTCGTGTCGGAAAAACGAAGACGCCTCGTATAATTTGTTTAATTTTTGGTTTTAGTTAGCATGACACATTGACTTTATTATAATATATTATACATTTAAATTTTAAGTACGACATTTTAACTATAGCATAATATGGACAACGGTATAAAAATTTCTATAACTATGTGCAATTTTTTATTATTTACTAATATAGTAATTTATACTGTGGTACACGGGTGTTCACTATCCGCTTTTCTATAGTTGCATTTATTACATTTTTTGATTTATAGCATCCCAACTTGTCCACCTGCGTTCTTGTCGCAATTGGTATTTTTGCCTAAATATAAAATTCCTCTCCTCCACCCCCGTCGAAAAAATATTTAATTCATCCACCGCAACAATGTGAAATTGAATATTCTGTTATTTTAATTTAGTACTGTATATATACGTAAAACGATATTCTTAAGTTTTATTAAATACTTGTTCTCCCTAAATTTGTGATTTAAATAAAAAGATAGAAAGGTATTTCATGTTTTATCAGATAAATAAAACACTCCAAGTTTATTCCTGTTTTTCATTTTAGCATATATTAGTCCTTGGACTAAAGTACAATAAGGCAATATTATTTAGTTTATCTCATTATAGATAGATGTATAATTCACTCCCACCGCCATTGTAGTATATAATTTTAATAATAAACATCTCACCAAAACTATGATAAATACTGAATGTTGTAAATTATTATTTATTTTACTAGCCAACAGACCTAAACATGTTTATAAATAATATAACTAAGTACTCACAAACAAAGCAAATAAGTAATAACTAAATATAACGCAATGATGTAAAATGTGCACGTAAGCAGGGCGATATCTTTACAGGATAAATGTGACAGATGTTATTATTTTATTTCATAATGGTTTTCTATACTAAATAATAATATTATTGTTCATCCAAGTACACACTATTATATTTATCCCACAAACATAAAATTATAAAATAGTTAGTTCCGCTTAACTTACTGACCTCGCAATAAACATATTTTTCCAATTCATTAATTTTCATCCTTACCTAACAATTTCAGGTTTTAGATGATATTATTTGTATTAATTTGTTTTTCAGGTGATCCGTCAAATTTAAATTTTCTCAAAATCGTTATAGGTAAAATAATAAATGAATCAATTAATAATCTAAAATGTAATAATTGAATATGATAATATGATAATTAGTTTTCACAAAATGAACTACTCGAATAATAATTAAATGTTTGTTAGTACTTATGAAACTTTTAAATTAAATTATTAACATTTAAAATAAATATAAATATGAGTACCTTTTTATTTTTCAACACAGTTTTGTTCTCTAAATGACCCATCATATTTTAATTTAATACAAAAAATCCCAAATCAATAAAATATTATTACCTGACCCTTTTTCCAGTGACCAGGATCCTGAATACGTCTAATATATATTATTGTGTTTGGATTTTGGCCACGTATAGCGGTATTACCAATAGGTATAAGGGGACGTCAAATCCAACTGACGATTCTCTAAATTTTCTATGGACTGCGCTTGGGTTTAATTCACGTCATTGCACACAGCTCGATGTCGAGCTTAACTTCACATATTACATTTATATTATACAAAACTACACCTATTATTATTATAATAAGTTACTTATGAATGAACATTTATTGAATTTTTGCATTACATTACTACATTATATAAGCTGTATAATAATAAAAAAATGTTTTATTATAATTATAATATGTACTTGTAGTTAGTAAACATTATTTTCTATCTCGTACGAGCGTGGTATAAATATAGTATGCTATGAATACGTGTATAAACATTAAATACAATTATATTATACGTACATGTACCTACACTTATTCTAATCTCGGAAAAATAATTGGTGTGTGTGTGTGTATGTGTTAGTGTGTGTATGATTGACATTCAAAATGATTTTCAAATAGTATCTTTGAAATGTATAATTATCTTTTCTATACTTAATATAATATGTAATATAATGACACACATGTTGCAGTGACCTCGTAAGGCATATTTTATTAGTTATTAATTCACTCAAATATGACGTGGCCCCCCCTAAAAAAAAAAAATCCATCACTCATCGTGTAATTTTTTTTTCTAGTCACTAAATTGTAAGTGGCTATGGGTGTTAATATTTAAGATTCATTATTATTATTGTTAGTGATTATTATTATATGTTTGTAATTATTATAATTATTTTATGTTTGTGCATTAAACTTCTCAATTATTTGTGTTCTCCAAACTGAATGTTTGTTTTCATATTTATTATACAATATGTTTTTTAAACTAAATGTTTGGCTAGTTAGATTAAGCCGAACTTTTAATAACACCGCATCGTCGTAATGTAATTAGTTATTACTAATTATCCGTAGGTAAACACATAAAAATATTATATTTCTATAAATATACGGAGTAAACTACTTCATTGACTAGACTAATTTCATTCATACGTGACTTTGCATGATTTTTAAAACAAAACTTTTTTTTTAGACTCAAATTCTTGATCTGTATTTATTTATTCATAAAAATAAAAAAAAATATTAAAAAATTTAATTCCTAAATTATTTTTATTTTTTTTTTTTAACTAAATAACAAAATACATATATTTTTAAAATATTCATAAATATAGATTGAATGAATGGATAATTTTTTTTATGAGTAAATAAGATAAATAGTAATTTTACTCTAGTGATCTAAATTTATAATACTTCAAAAAATATAAATAAAAAAAATATGTCATCTATAATTACTAAAAATATTTTATTATATATTTTATAAGCACGGTCTTTGGGTAAGTATTTTGTTTCTGTCAATAAAAACAATTTGAATATCTGTAAAAACTTCAAATACTCTGGTATTCTGAATATTGTAATGTATGTATAAATACATTTTACATTTAGGAATCGGGAACCCGGAAACTTTACTGATGTAAGTCACTTCAAATCTGTCACCATTGTTTATTCAATTAAAAAGGGGTTACTTTCTATAATCAGGAATGTTACTTTCAGCGTATATTAAAGTAAACTCAACTAAATTATGGTTGTCGTTGTTTTGTTATGCATCGAAAAAAAACTATAATGATGTGTGTGTTTATATATAATATCAAACAAAATGTAAAATCATAAAAAAGTAGTCAAATACATAGTAATATACTCTTAAGTTAATTTTTATTTTAAAATAAATAATTAATAGTCATTTATTTGTTTAACACCAAATTAAAAATAAAACTAGAATATGGTGCATATTTGATATTTATAAAACTATTTCTACAATGTATGTGTATGGAGAAATGATTCATCGAAATGCTCTTCGCCATGACCTTCTATTGAGATTCTTTTATGACCTTCGTTTGTCATATTTTATAATTTAGCCATTTTATTATTTAGTAAATATATCATGTGGACAATTTTTTATTTTGTAAATCATCGATCATGGAGAAAAACGAAAAAATATACAAAAACTGTTTTTGAAATATTAAACGATCGTCTTTGTATAATATGTTAATTATAATGATAAGCAAAAATTATTTAAAATCGACTATATTGTAGAGTCAATTAATTAAAATTAAACAATTTACATTAGTTTGAAAAAAGTGATAGAATTATAAATGAATAATATCATACGTATATAGTTAGTATAAAACAAAAAAATATATATATCTACGATTTCAGTGGCGTTTTCGGGAATTTGATATGGGGGGGGGGCGAGGATGTCATAAATAAAAATATATTATTTTCAATCTTTATTTTTTATTATTATTATATATCAATTACTTATCAATTATTTTATAACAGCAAATATTTTCTATGAGAAATTTTAAACAGGAACTCAAAACTACACATTATTTTGATGAACTAGAAATCCAAAATCCAGTTATGTTTAAAGACTAAAAAAAAAAAAGAAGCCCATGGGGAGAATATATCCCCCATCATCCCCCCTGCGCACGCCACTGTCTTACAATATACCACCTAATAATATTATTTTTAATTGTATTATAATTAAAATTTATCGTTTTTGATCTAATTGAAATTGATCTAATGACCTTTAAACTACATGTTTCGATGAAGTAACAATCAATATTAATTATGTATAAATATAAAGGCAGAGGTACTTTATAAATTGTAAGAACTGTTTTGAGAAACTCATGAGCGAATCAAAGATTTTGATGTTTAATCCACATAATATAGGAAAAGCACTCGATCATTTTGTGTGCTATGGATATACACGAAATACACACTTATAAAAACTTTTAATTGATTTTAGAACTTTTTTCGATTTTTCTTTTGCACATTACGCATAGCAGTCTTTGCCGAAAAGTTGAACTGAAAATGATTTCACATGTTATACTCTATAATAACTACACTGAATTAAATTACTACCGACGAGCCGTCATAGTTTTTTTTATGTTATAAGTGAAGTTTAAAAAGATTGCAGCTGTTCATCTAAACAAAAAAAAAATGAAATTATAATGTAAGTATGTAACGATAATGATCTATTTTCAGGTTTCAAATCCTTCTAAATTAAAATAATAATAATAAATAAATTATAAGTATTATTGATACCGTTGAAATCACAGCAAACCAAAAACTTCATTTCCAACGATTTTGTAATCAATTCGTTTCTGTGAATTTCGTATAGTTTAATTATTATTTTTGTGTTTGTCGCCAACCTTTCAAAAAATTATTATTGAATAATAACCTATATATATTAGGTATATAGTTATGCACATTCCTTTTTTCTTTGACTATCGACCATACAAGATTATTATCTTACATTAAACTATTTATTTACGATTAGTTTATACACCTATTTCGATTTTTCGAAAAGATTAGTCAACACTTTCAAACCGATTATTTCATACAGATTTTCTGGTATATATAATTTATTTATGACCTATCTAAGATTTTTACAGTTGACAATAATGTGCCCGACTGTCATATTTGTACATTGCATTATGGAAGTTTAGTGCTTTCCATCATATAGACGAAAAAGGCTCTTGTATGATTTATTTTAAGGCTGTTTAACTACGTCTTATTTCACTCGGTTTAAACGAATAAGATTTGACTAATTTAAGAATTGGACTAGAAATCAATCACCGAGTGCAGTATTTCTCTCTTAACCTATTTACTGGAATTTTGCACCATTCAAATATTCTATAGATTTATACAGAAATACAGTATGCATAAGATGATATTTTTCATTGTATTTCAAACTGTTTTTTATTCTTCTATAATCACTTTATGTGTTGCAATGGTCTGATATTCTTTGAAGCGTAATTTTTCATTGAATTCTTGAATTACTGTTTTTTAAAGCCAAAGGACCAATTAGTACATAACTTTAAAATTGGAAATAGCACTAAGTGAATTGGACCAGATGTTAATTTTTGTTAGAAAAAGCGTAAAATTTGTTAATTGACGACGGTTCTTTACATTTCTATTAAAATTTTTTTTTGGTTCGCTTCCCGTTTTGTTATTTATTTAAAAGAAAAATTGGTACAAACTTTTAAATTTGTATACAAACATATCGTATGTTGTATTTATTCACCAATTTATTTGCATGACGTGATATTTTTTCTAAAAGCTTTCGCAAATGAACACACTGCAAATAGGCACCTACCATATAGAGATATAGGTTGTGTGTATTGTATAGGTATGACATATAATATATGCATAACTACAATATAACGATAATATATATGTCTACTATAATATTAACTTTCAAAAGAATCAGACAAGAAGAAGACAATGCACATATAATATTAATAAGTGAGCGGAGATACTGTTGCAGTAGGTACATACGTACATATTTTGTACATAAACAATAAATATGCGTATTTTACTTTAATCTGTTCCAGCGAAACAACCATTGTCTGTTTGTGTTTTCAGTTAATTTAAAAAAAACTACGTAGTCAATTAAGATTTACGTTGATAGTCACGTTAAGTATAAATCTATATCAGAGCCTTATAGCTTTCAAACATCATACCTACATATATTTATATTTTTAATTATTATTTTTGAAATTTTAATACAATTTTCAGTTTTCACGTTACAACAAATAAAATGTTCTTTGCTTATTAATTGTTTACAAAATATAAAGGATAATTGTAATTATAAATAAATAATGCATATAGAAAAAAAAAACAAATAAAATATAATATGATATTTCACTAAATGATGGCTCCCAAAAAAATTGTATTCGGTCCACAGACAAAGAATAAATAACACATATTATGACAACATTATATGTGTTATTGTTGTAAATTATGATTTTTATTAAATATTATTAGTTTTTAAATAATGTAAATATATATTTAGAATTTTGATGGCCCGCGAAAAATTCATCAGACTCCCATTGTGGCCTTTTGAAAATATTAATAGGTGACCCCTGTTCTATACTATATTATAACTTATAATAAAATAAATAGTAATGTTGCCAATACGGGAAAAAGAAACGTATCTTCATTTTAATTGATAACGATATTAGATAGAGATTCAAACAAATGTATTATTATTTTACTATAATACTAATTAGTTTAATTATCATTATATGTACCACATTAACTATTATCTGATGTATCATAAACTATACATACAATCGTTCTATGAATAAAATCACTTTAGTAAAAACCTCTTTAACTTTAGTAAATTATAATTATTTAAAATATAATATACATTATTCTTTATCGTTACACACTTATAAGCAGTTATAACATTCTTGGACCTCGGCATTAACTATAATTATAGTGTGAGATTATTAGCTATAGATTTTTCTTGATTTCTCACAGACCAAACGTAATTAAATAACATTTTATACATTTGCATAATAATATGAAATAGGTATTTGCACCACTTTTTTTGTTCGGAACGATTTTCTGGTACACGTCAAAACGTGATGGTGCACACTTTATTCGCCAATAATTTATCTGGTGAACGGGTTTTTTTTTATTATTGTTTATTTTTTTGTTGTTTTTATTACTTGTTATCATTATCATTTAATTTTACTCTTGTTTTTACGTGCATGAACCGTCAACGACCAGGAACGACGGACGTGACAGGAGAACGTAAAAAGGCAGATTGATTCTCTTGAATATATTATTGTATACCCATACATTGGACTTATATACATAATGGTTGCAAGAATATATCTGTCAACGATTCGTATTCGTCGAAATATAGACATTTATTGATAGTTTTGTATTTATATAATAAAGATACGAGTAAAGGTATATCCAGTTAGACAACACGTTTGAACTGGCAGCTACACGGTGTTGAAAACAATATATTTTAAAGTCGTGTTGATATTTGACATACTACCTATTTTATAATATACAGAGTGATTATTTTAATATAAATCAGACAATATTATAGAAAATTTAAAGAATTTAATATTTTTTTTATTGTTTTTCTGGGTTGATGAGGAATGACTATATAAAATAATAATAATGTTTATGTAATACATCGCTGGAAAGTCTCGCCAAAACGATTGCTTATTTAATAACTCTATTACTAATTAATATTTTAAAAAATCATTAATGCTAATCAGAATGTAGACTATTTATTATAAATTGACTTTATTATACCTATACAATATACATGGTGTGTATATGTTTAGACAAATTCAAAATTAAGGCAATTTATTATAAATTGTGTTACTTAAACATTTTTAGTTTTAATTCTATTTTTGATAAACTTGTAAAATTGATATAAATATTTTAAAATTTAAAATATTAATTGCCATAAATCACGCCTTGTTATACCTTCTTTACTAAGATTGACCACTAATTATTTTAATATACTATACTTTTTTTTATATTATAGGACAATGAGTCAATATAACAAATATAGCAGTAATAAGCTCGTCCCTACTTGAGATGGAGAACGCAGAATTTGTATTTTCGATTAACCGTCAGTGATTGTGATCTTAATATAGGTATTGTCGTATAATATAATTAATACTTATAATCTATTAATCTATCGTGGTTTCAACACGTTCAATATTCTATATAACTACAGTGATTGTGTAATTTCGAATTAAATTTAATATATTGTACACCCTTACATCGTTGAAACTCCTATATTATAATATATATATATATATCAATTATTATACTTTGAACAGCTGCTAGATAGTCTGTTTTTGTTTTGTATAACAAAAATAAATATATTATCTGTTGTGATACGGCACCATTTATCCTTTATTGTATAAATACTATAGGTAGATACACAGATTGTATAATATATTGTGTGATATACAAATATTACAAATATATATTTATATATATACGATATACAATAATATTTCGTATCATGATAATATACGTACAAGGTAAGTGCTTTTTATCGGTGTAAATATTGGACTTTCGGATATCGTATTCAATCACGTTCACCAATGTGTGTACATTAATTTCTTATCCCAAAAATAATATCTATAAATCCCTGTTATATTGAATACATCTGCAGGCATTGACGAGAGCGGCCAAATATTATACACTTATATTTATCTGTATTACACACGTATATAATATGAACATTTAAACAGATTAACATAATTTTTAATTAAACAAAGTATAATTTACGGTTATATATCAATCGGATTTCACTGTAAATATGGAATTAATTATAGAATAATAATAATATACGTTATATGGTCATTATGTATCTTGATGTTATGAAATGTGAAGCAAATAACAAGCATCAAATATGACATTTATACTATAGATTTGTATGTTATAATAGGTGTATGTATTTAATTATTTTTTTTAACAACATTATTTTTTAACTAGAATACACTTAGGTATTTATTGTTTTACAACAGTTTTATTCTTTTAATAGATGTCTGTGGTGTAAGAAATGTTACGTAAACTTATTTATTTTAGTGGTTTTACAATGATCTGTTTGCCTGTCATTACCTTTTAGAGCAGTACAATTTCTTCAATATTCAATTTTGTTGGCATTTTCTGGTAATGAATTGAATTTAGTTAGTACGTTTTAAAAATATAGGGGAAAAAACAAGAAATATACATAGTATAGTGTAATTTATTTTATGAGTACCTTTAGTCATTGGATAAATTACTGTAATGGATTTGCTAAATTTGAATTTAATGAAAATGAATTGTATTTTTACAAAAATCAACGGTGTAATAAATAGATTAAATTATCTATATGTATTCTATTTTTGATCTTAACTAAATAACATACAATGAGAATTTTAAAATTGAAGATTAAAGTATTTTTTAATATCTACTAAAGAAAAACATCATTGCAAAATAAATACATTTTTCATTTCACTTAGAATCTAAAAATTCAGATATAAATTGAAAAAATATGTCTGAAAAACAACAACGAATATTTACACTGGCCAAAAACTATATAATATATAAGGAATTTCACGTCATTACGCTTGAGTAAAATTGTTTATTTAAATTTGAGTATAAAAGCAACAAGAAAAAAAGTTTAGATTTTAAAATAAAATTGTATGCATTATAAATTATGTAAAGTTTCTTTTCTAGAAAATGTGTTAATATTGACTTTTAAAAGTCAAGTATATAAACATAATATAAATATCTTTATGAAAAATCTTTAAACAATGTTTTTAAACAAAACTGCGAAAATTTTGTAAATAGTAACTATATATAAATCGAATAAACTGACTTTGTAAAAAAAGCAAATTTATAAAAATAATATTCATTTAATAATTTTAAAACTTTTTTATTCTAATTTAAAAGAATATTTATATCTTTTTATAATAATAGATAAATTATATAAATAATAAACTGCAACAAATATATGCAATATGCATGAAAAAAATGAGTGATGGGACAACCCATTAGTTGCACTTTTAACATATTTTTTCGATATGTAATTATTTTTTCCTCTGCTTACAGTCGCTTAACATTGACACGGAGTGGTATAGTATAAAAATGAAAAAAAAAATATTATCATTAACAATAAAAATATAATATGAGCACTTAATCAATTCTTAACAAAAAATATATTCTAATATTAATACTACCAAACGCATTACACAATATATTAATATAATAAGTAACAGCATTAGCTCTAATAATATGAATATCGTATCAACTAATTAATTCTTGTTCTATTTAACTGTAGTAGCTGATACTTACTATTGGTAACTAATCTATAAAACCTAAATATCTGAAACAAATTAAAAAAAAACCAGTTTAATATCAACATATAATTTAATATCGAACTAAATTATATAGATATTTTGTTATATAAAACAAGAATATTGTTTATCTAATCATTTTAGTTTTAATGATTTAGAAAACAAATTTAAAATATTTAAAATGTCTACTTATATCACTTGCTTAACATCAGAGATGTTCACCGTCTAATGTTTTCTCGGTAACGAAGTCGGTTGTTGGTTCTTAGCTGACCCATTCTATTACACCACATTATTTGTCACACCAGAAACTTTCAAACTACAATAGTTATCATCTCTAATCTAATAAGTGTACAAAATAGTATATTAATTAAAACAAAATACAATACTAATCAATAGCAAAACCCCAGAATCAGCAGAAAAGAAGAAACCATAATTAACTGACTTTATATAGTTCACGCCCACCTAATACAGTTATTTGTTGACCAAAAAAGAACCTTCATCTAGTGATACATGAGAATGGTTTCTTGACGACTAAACCAATTTTCGTAGAACTTAAAAAGTTTATATTGTATTATTTATCAATTACACATCTCTAAAAAAATTGACCTAAAATTATCTTAGGACCTAACCATCAAGATATGATCAACTTATTTTTATATTTTAAAACATGAACAATTTATAATTTTTATAGATTTAATAAAATATTTATAAACGTATTCGTATATATTAATGGATTCGTTGTCAATCAATAGAAAGTAATATTAAATAGACCGTATTGAAGAATTTTTATTATATAGTAAAATATTTAGTATAAAGTCTTCATACGTTTCAATATTTCAATTTTTAAAAATAAATTACGAAAAACGAAAAAAAATGAATTAAACATATTATATGGTAAACAATAGATAAAAAATATAATACACGTAATGTAAAAACTAACGAATAATGTAAGTTCTATTTTTTACAATGCACCTTTGACATTTATCGTCATTCCAATGAAAATGTATTTAAATGTTTTTTTTAAAACATACGATTCACAGTTTGTTAACCTATGTAAAAACAGTAAACATTAACTGAAAAAAAAGGATATTTTTGTTTTATTTATTATTTTCTGATATTAAACTAATTATTTTGTTTAATATCATTATTAGTGTAGTGTAGGTGGTGCATATCTCATTATGTATACTATTTGAAACATTACAGATAAAGTTATTTCATTAATTATCTTACATTATAATAATTTCATCTACCAGAAAATTTCATATCTAATTTATACTTTCTTTACACTTATTATAACAAACTTATTAAACCACTGATTATTATTACTTAAGTAAGTTTTATTAGGTATATACACTTTTTTGGGTGTCCAACTTGTCTTAATTTTGTAAAAAACTATTTTCGAATGGTCCATAAAATATTGGTAGAACAATTTCAAATTCTATTGATACTCAATACATATATATATATATACATTTTATTTATGATTTTTCAAAAATCTATGTACTTATTAAATATTGGATTGTCCAAATATTAAAATTAGACTTTTTATAGAAAATTTAAAACATCATATCAAGGCATTTCACCCCAATTAGTTTAATAATTATATTAATCATTGACCATCACTATCAAAATAATGAAATTTATTATAATTTTAAATGCTCCGATTATTACTTATTATTAGCGAAGAAAAAACTTCGTTTACGCAAATAACATTTTATAAGTAAATCAAATAAACTTATAGTAGTGTAGTATATTAGTATCTAATAACCTATAGGGGAGCATACGTGTTATGTAATGACCTTAACTGAATAGAATAAAACACGGAAATAATACAATTTAGAACGGAAAATGTCCGTCAAAAAACAATTATTTGATAAAAATAAACGAAAATAGGTAGGAGTCGGCATCGCTCTGCTATGCATTAGGTATTGAGTGAGTCACTATTATGGGTAGGTTAAATTTGAATTCAATAATATATCAATGTCTACGAATAACGCTTCTGAACGGAGACGGTCTGTCAGACTATATAATGATATGTTTTTTTGATATATCTATATTAAAGTCATTTATTTCACTTTTAGTACTACAATACGTCGAAATAATTTTTTCTGAAAATAATACATTTATAAATTTTATTATGTTATTCAAATTAAATTATTATAATAATATATATTTATACCATATTGTATCAACTTAAATGCAATAATATCTTTCTATAAATACCGTGAAACAGTAAAAATAATTTCATAATATAAGTAAATGAATCAAAAATATCATTGCGTATACTAAAATTCATAATAATATACGTTAAAGTTTTAAATTTCCACAAATAATGTTTTTAAATCATAAAAAAATAATTAACATTTTTTAAATAAATAATTTCGTTATAATTTAAACTTAAAATGTAAAAGTCTATCAAAAATAATTATCTTTATATATTTTTAGAATTCATAGTTTTAGTATGAACTACTTATTGTGAATTTTATCTTGTGAACTTATCTTGTATTAAATTTTCAAGACTTAGATAAACAAAATGAAAAGTTTTTATGAATTTTAAATTACAAAATACTTTTAACTTTTTCTAATTTTAATGAATTTCGTTAAAATTTTATCTTTAATTACGTATAAAAATAATATGCTATGTATTTTTTAATAATATGTTAGATAAAACTGAAAATTTTGCATGTCTTTAAATATCTTAAAAACTGTCAAAATAATGAGATAGTTGATATAATATAGTGGTTTAGCGTGGAAATTCTCATTTTTCATTTTTTTTTTGTCTATTTTTCCCAATAAAAAAAGTGTTAAGAGTTTTTAATTTTGATCTTGCTAAAGTACAAATTAGATCCAATTTTCTTTCCAAAATAATTCTCAATTAGATTGAAAATCGAAGCAACTACTTATTGTATACAAAGACATAAAAAGAAAAACTTAAATAAACATCATAGTAAAATCAAGATTCATTACTCCACTCAAAATCTTAAACATTAAATATTTATTTTTTTCAATTATTTTAAATAATCACCATATTGAAGATAATCGTTGAACTCTTATGTGTACACAATATAAACTATAATATAGGTTATATTATAAATACATGTTCTTAACATTAACCGCTTAAAATAATAAAATACAATATCATTCAGAACTATAAGTCTAAAAAAAAATAGCATCATAAGTGTTCTTGTAAAAACAAATCACGTACGAAGCTGAGTATATTATACATTAATAATAATGCAAAATAAATTTACAATACAAATAGTGTATTAAATAATAATATTAAGTTCCGTTTTTGTCTTTTAACTCATGTGTTCTATCGTGTAACTACTAACCATCATAATATATAACCACCGCTGTTATATTTTATTTTTAAAATAGATATGTTTTTGGGATGAACACGACTTTTTTTCTGACTAGTACGCGTAACTGATTCCACGTAATGCTATTTATTAAGATCTGTTACCATAGTGATTGAATACAAATCATTATTAGCAGTGGTTTAAACAATAATTTAAAACCTACTCATGATCGAGAATTCTTATAGTTTATGGTTTATACTCAAAAACGTATTTATATGGTTCTTAAACTTTCCTTGCAGAGGAAACATATCTAGTAGCATGTAGTATTATACAAATAATTTTTTTGAAGATAGATTAACGTGTATAGTTATTACTTATTATTGTGCATCACAAGGAACCAAAATAGTTGAATGCTCAAACCCTTAATTATTACGTGTCTGCTGCAATTTCGACAATTAATGAATTAAATACAGATACATCTTTCGGCGGATTACCATGATATAATTTATTATTAAACATAGCTATGTTTCCTAGTACATTAGCAAATCATGTACAAATGAATTCACATTTTTTTTTTTACATTAAAATTATGATAAATTCGTCAGAAGTGCATGTAAGGACGCTGTTATGTGATCCAATGGTTTTTATATAAAATATTATGACTGCTTAAAAACACATTTCATATAGGTATACGCACGATAATAATAATCATTCTGCTAGTGCTTAAGGCGATTTATAACAATTTCACGAATTATAATCTCGATGTTATAAAAAATACTATACGATGATGGATAATATTATTATATAACATATTGTTCGGCCTCAGAAGAACGATAACTTCCACTGTCAAAAACACATGTTAGATTCATGATGACCACCGGTGAACTATCACTATATAGGAGATTTTTATTTATTTTTTTGTGACATTTTGTCCCTGTATTCCATTCCGTACAAAAGATGTATAGTCCGCGATTCACCAGAATTATAATTAAGATTTAAATTTAATCTTTTACTCTGGGTGATCTGAGTAGTTGCTTGTTAATGTATCATTTTAAAATCACTATAATATGAACATTTAATAGTAAAATAGTGTTAAAAAATCCTATGAATAAAATATTAGATAACTGCTGATTGTTTATATTTAATCATTGTCATTTAATTAAACAGTAAAATAAACATTAAAATTCAATATTAAGCATCCATGACAAAAATAATAGTGTTTTCGTCATATCAATTGCGTTGAATACAATAAGAATGCTGTTTGTGTGTATCTGTTTGAAAACTGAGCGACTGACTTAAGTAGTCGACGTAGATTTTTCGTAAAATTTTGAAATGGAGATGATATGGTTCAAATATTTGTAAACTTTTTATTCGGATCCGGATGATCATTTACCGATATTTTTCAAATGTATCGTTAGTAAATTTTTACTTATTGAGTATAAATGTGTGGGTTACATGTTATATAAATATAAAATAATTTTGACTTTGTTGAACAGTTTATAAAATAGTCACTTAAACATTTTTACTCGAAGTTTATAATCGATAAATTCGGTTAGTTTTTTTTAAATATTTAACTATGTAGGTTAAAAGTTGTATTGCGTGTCGTCAAGCATATAATTGCGTACCTTCCTATCTAAGTTAAAAATAATAAATATTTGTTAAGTTGTTCATGATTTCGTTTAAATTATGTTTGTGCAAATGTACACATGTGCAGTTAATAATAAGTTCATGTTTCTTACTACTGTCCGTTAATTTAATTTTATCATTTATCGTTATCGTTATTAATGTTATTTAATGATTATATGTTTTACGAAAATGGAATTAATAATAAGTTGGAAATTGAAAAATTTAAGATAGAATACAAACTAAATGTTTACTAAATTAATGATTAATAAACAATTATAAGACTTTTTTTTAAATTAAATTAAAATACCTACATTATACTTTTATAGTGGTTATCGAATCTATTGAACATTTTTAAACAAGTTTGCTAAATACTATTGTAATAGCATTAGGTTTTATAATATCCTAAATTCGCAAATATAAAGGGCAATAGCTGTTCCCGCTACCTACTTAAGAAACTATTGGGATTCGTAATGCCCAGAAGTGACATTGAAGTGGACGAGGACACTTAAATTACAAGTTCTTTTTCTTTCTATAGTAACAGCTATCATCCTTTCTGTCAGTTAGAATATTATAAATTTAATTTAAGTTTAAACCTAAAAACAAAAAAAAATCAGAAAACATAAATCTAATATGTTAAAACGTTATTAAATTAAATGATGGTTACATACCAATAACAATAGATTTAACTATAATACTATGTGTATTAATTTAAATAACCAAATATAAGTACTGTACTTACTGCGATAAAAATATAGATTTTCACAAGAATTTAGAAAGCACTTTAAATTAAATGCGGAGACTGCTTAAGATATAATACGTATCTTACATATTATTATGATTCCACTATTTTCGTATGTGTAGCGGTAAAATATGTTAAAATAAAATTAACGTTATATTCTGATAATTGACGTTAATACATTTTGTAACGAATAATTAGTTTGGTAGTATTTAGTAGTACAATGTTCTTCGGTGGGTATAAGCGTTAATTCAAATCATTATTGATTAGTAATTATTATCTCAAATTCAACGTTTTATATTATACCTAATAAAAATCAATATAATAAATTAATTAACCATTTTAATTGACTATATTTATTATTATTATTATGTATTTTATCGATAAAAATATTCATATAGATATTTTATAGTAATTAATAATTTTTAATAATCATTAAATATTAACAATATTTAAAAAATGTGTATAAATAATTACTTATCTTCACAGGACAAAGATCCGTGATATTTAGAATTACATATTTTTCAAGCTGCTCAATAGGTGCACTTTCTGCAAGTTTTGCATTTCATTTTACAGTGACATTTTTAGTAATCTAAAATCTTGCGTGGCCATTCAAATTTTACAGAATGTTACTTCTATAAGTGTTATTGTGTTTTCTTTAGCTGATTCAACTATTCTAGTAGGTACGATTTGCACTCAAACAAATTTTCTTCACGAAAATCTAGTGATCTAATGTATTTATATGTTTAAGAAAATCATTTCTAGTTACTAAAAATTAACAATTTAGTAATTTAAAATATAAAATATATTATAAAACAAATAAATATAAATATATTTAAATTACATTTAAATACATTTATATAAACGATATTAACGATAATGCCCAATAAATGTTGTGGTGATTTACGAGTTAGTCAACAATGGGTAAGAAACCTATAGAATAATTGAATCAACTTCAAGCAAATAACGTTTTTTGTTGGACAAAGTCATCGTTATTTTATTTTTTTATTAAAACATAACGACTTAAATTGATAATACAAGTGAAATGGTTTATATCCAATAGACTTAGTTTGTAGAAGAGACTAGAGTTAAAACTCTTAATTTTAGTTATTTAACTCAATATATAAATGCATCTTATAGTTCACGTGGTATAATAGTTTAATATAATGATACCATCAATAATGACTTAAAAATATAAATCATAAAAATGTATATAATAAATTAAAGATAAACTAAAAATTAAAAAGAATTCAGTTGAAATAACAATATTGACTACATAAACTTTAATTAATTATTGGCATAGACAAAAAAAAGAGAAAATAAAGTGTAATAACATATACAATTTATGATAATATATTAACTTTAAAATATTTAGATTATAATAAACTATCTTACTTTATAATTAACGTGTTTTTTATAGACATTAAAATGTTGAATTCTTAATAGAACATAGATTTTATATAAAATACTATGGCTATTTTTGATCATATTCAATTTTATATTTATGAATTCTAAAAACATTTCAATAAAAAAATAACAATAATTTTTAGTTTAGCTAAGTGATAATCGATATTTTCTGGTAAATTAGGTTATTTTCATAAACAATATGTTTTCGTAACATATACAGTATACACAATAATTAATTTTGCGTTGTACATTTAATTATCCTTGTCGTATACAGTGAACCAATTAGTAGAGATGCTATACGTCTCCATATACAGCTGTACTGGTGATATAATTATAATATTATAAAATTGCAGTAACATGAACGGTGTAGAGTAAATACATCAGAATAATTACTTTGATTTCGTATTGAACAATAACTAATAACTATATTATAGTATACTGTATTTATAAGATAATAAAAGTAATAATAATAATAATGTGTACAAAAAACCGCCAATTCGAGCACTGATGTTATTCATGATTAATAGTGTAATAGTTCCTAGTTTTTTAATCCCTAAAAGTTACACGTATTGTTAATTGTTAAACAATATATTATTATAAAATTAAGACTGTGTGAATTTTTTATATCGAAACACGTTTACAGTATTATACTATTATAAATTATACATATAACCGTTTATTTTTATATAGGTACATGGAGTATACACATGGCATGTGTAACTTATATTAATGCCAATCATTTGTAATCATTACGTTGATAAATCTATGGGAATTTTGAAATATTTGCACATCTTTATGAAATAATAATGTAACTATTATGGTTAATATGATTGTATTCGTCATGGTCAGAAATTCGGACATACGTAAAATTTCGGTCTTAAAGAAGTACGTCAATGTTGTTGAGAAAAAAATCTAGGAAACATCAAAATCATAAAAATATAATACACTATTAAGTCACATTATAATTTATTTAAACGTTGTAGACATTAATTGTATAAAATTAAATGAATTTCGCTTAATTTTTTGGTTTACAATTTATATGGTTTGAAAATGAATACAAGAGTATGCTTAAGAGTATAAATTATTAGGTCTTATATATTTATTACAGTGTTCAGAGCACCCTGAATATTAAACTATAAACTATAATTTATCTAATAATAATTAATATAATGTTTAACATGATTCACTCAATTACTTCATCACTCAATGTGGATATACATTAATATTTTTGCATTATAGAAGTAAGGCTTCCATTAACCATTACAGCAGTAATTAAGTCTTGCCCATTGTTAATTTTTTCGTTTTAATATATAATTTTATATTTTTATTTTAACTTAGTACAATATGTTATGCCAATTAGATTAGTGTTGCTCGATTTATGTATTTAGATATATTCGTTTTCCATGTTAGGTACGGTGAGAAATATCGTGGTATTGTGTTTTATTACAATTGAAACGTCGTATGTGACACACATATTGGTTATTTCCAGCTATATATGGTAATAATTGAAGAATACTATACAAGTAAAAAATAACTATTATCTATTAAATTATAATCATATTTATATATTTTTATTGTCTAGTAATTTAAATAAAATGAAAATGTCATATTATTTTCAGTTGTATATACGTCGATATAAAATATGTTTTAACTATCAATATGGATTTAAGCAATAATTAATTCAAGATTTTTAAATTTTAAACTTTTATATGATTATTTCGTAGCATACTTGTATACTTCAAAACACTCTTTATGTCAGATGATATATTTACAATTACGATTGGTCTATATTTAAGTTTCTATATGAGTTGGATCTTGAACAATTTTAGGTAAGTACTGATCTAGTTGGTCCTGGTCATTTTTTTTGTTATATACTATTTGAGTCTCAGATTGTAAATACTTATACGTCAAATACTGTGTATTTGTATATTATTGTATATTTATATATTTAATTAAGATGTCCTTGATAAACATTTAATAATATCTATAAACAGCAATAAAGATATATTAACTTAATAAAATCAAGAGATTACAATGTCACACTTTTATATTGAAAATGATATCTATTGATATATTCGTCAAATATGTATGCTTTAAAATTTCGTTTAATAATTGTCTTGCTCTAAATCGATCCTTCACGAATAGTACGACAAACAGTTGTAGTTGGTACTTATCAAAAATATTCGGGAGCTAACCAGTAAATATTATTACGCTTTTTAAGTGTCCACACTCTTTAATATCTAAGACCCAACTTTTTTTCGTAGACGCAGATATTTAAAGCAAAACAAATATTTAACAGACAGTTCGCAACGTTACACTCATTTTCGGGTTGACGTCGAACGTCTGGCCGTTTCAAAGCTGGAGGTCACCAATTTAGGCCCAACCTGTGAGCGACGGAGCATTAGGAAATGTCATATTTTTTATTGAGCATGTGGTAAATTTATAAGGAGTATATTATGAACAAGAAAAAAAAAAATATTATAATAGTTAATAAGGGAGTGATAAAAATAAATAAATTTAATGATAATATTTTATTGTTATCACTCAATAGTGTATCAACTAGACTGTTTACTGGAGTATAATGGTAATAATAACAATAATAATAATTTTAATATTAATACGATGTCAGAATGACACAATAAGATGTTTATATACGATAATAATAATAAAATTAAAACACGTAGCCGAGTCATACGCACTTGTTATCCTCTGATAGACACGTCTCGTTGTGATATGACTGATATAAGTATTATTAAATAAATAATAATAAAATATCGGCCTTTATTATTATAGAAAAATAAAAATGAATACCTCATTATTTATGATGATTGTATTTTGTTTAATGTAGGTATCGGTCTTCTCAAAATTGCTGACAAGTGGACACCACCACAGGAAAAAGGATCAGGTGAGTATTACATGGTATTTATTTTTGCTTTTGAGATTTACAAAAGAATTATAAAACATTAAAAATCTATGTAGGTTGTTAAAATATGTTGCGCTTCAGGCAAGTGATAAAGAGTGAGAGAAAACAAATAAAACGTCAACAATTGTCAATTAGGATTTACGACCCACATACAGTGAAGGAAAAGTGATCGATACATAATAGCACTAATTAAAATTCACATATATGATATAAAACGAGTTGAAAAAATAAATGGTTAACAGTGATTATTTTTGGATGCATCATATAATATCATGCATTATATTAAAATAATATATAAATATATTAAATAGTGACTATTTGTCGCGACTCAGTTATTACTCAATACCATCCTATTCACTCATTTATCCATTTAATATTTAAATACATTATTAGAGTATACATGATTTTATAACGGAATATTTAAAAAAAAATTGTCCTATAGGAATGTCCTACAATTATATTATTGTTGTAAAATATAAATATATCTAGTATAAATTTAAACTTAGTTTAAATTTGACTTATAACTATACCGACTACTGAATTTATATTTCCTTAGAAATATTCAAAATACATGAAAGTATAATATATTATTATAAACAGTGTCCCTTGAGAATTTACCCATTGCGATATCTCCTGAAATTATATAGATATCATAATTTAATGGTTTTTTTCTAAGATTCACAGGGACAAGGATTGCAAGTATTTCATATTTTAATTTAATTTAATGTTTCGGTAAAAGTTTAAAAAAATAATTTATTATTTAATTATTTAAAAAAAAAATCAAAGATAGTAATTTTGTAGAGTTTATTTTTCTAAAACGTATTAACATTTTATTTTCATTATTTTCGTGATTTTGAATATTTTTTTCTAGATTTGAGAAAAATTATAAATTATTTATTACTATTACCATATAAGTACCAGTGTTATCAAACATGTAGCCCGCGAAATCGTACCTGTATACAAAAATATTCTTAAAACTAAAAAAAAAAAATTAAAAATCACGATTCTAATGAAAATAAAATATTAAAATCAAAATTATTTTCAGAAAAATAAACTTTACAAAATGGTTATCATCTATTTTTTTTTTTGAAAATAATTAAATAAAAAATTAATTTTTTTTAACTTTTTTACCAAAAAATGAAATGAAATTAAAATATGAAATATTTGTAGTTCTTGTCTATGTGAGTTTTATAAAAACAGAATTATGATATCTCTTTTGTTTCAGGAAATATCGCATTAGGTAAATTACAGGACACTGTATAATGTATTTAGGTATATATATATTAGCATTATAATTATTATTAAACGTAGCAATTTTTCAGCAGAATTATTTTTACAAGCCAAATATATGAAAATATACATTTTGAATATGAGCCCAGACCCTAATAATGATTTTTCCATCTAAAACTGAAATGGGTGACTTCCTGAAGATTTCGTTATAATTTTCTTATTGAAGGAACAAAAAATCGTCCCGTTTTCTGGTTGAAATGGTACCGGGTCTGTTTAACGGATCGACACGACAATTTCAAACGAGTCCGCACTTGTGTCCGATTGCTTTTATGTTTTTGAGTGCAGATTTCATTGGTGTGCACAATATTATATTATACAGACATAGAGTATTATATTATATATAACAACAATAGTAATAATAATAGACACTCACGATGCCTTTACAATATATAATGTACTATTTTGTGTACAGACCTACTGTGGTATAATAATAAAAGTATTATTGTCGACTGTTCTTTGAACATGTGTGATGTCCACCATGATAATAATAAAAATCTATACAGTATGCATTGTCGTGTTATTAAATTTGTATTGTTGACTACGTGAGATTTCAAGCAACGGTAAGTATACCAATGGGGATATCTAATTAAAATAATAGGTTATAATTTGTAATGTATTTAATACCGAAGTTGCGAAAAATTTTTATAAGAATTTATAAGTAAGAAGTTAACTTCAAATCTTTATACATACCTATATTTTTTTTTTAATATCCAAAATTTAGACTAGATAAATAACAGAAATAAAAATGAAAATAAAACTATACTATGCTATACGTAATAGAAAAAATAAAATAAAAATGTACGATAAAAAAATGGAAACCATTCTACTGTATAGTAGGAGCCTGGTAGTCCACTGTAATGAATGTGTTAAATTTGAATTGAATGATACGAGTACCTATATCGTTATATACAAAAAACTATTGTGCACGGGGACAGTCTATCAGCTATAATAGTTGTTCTTAAAATATACGAATTACCTCCCTCCCCATCCTTATTGTAAAAAATAAGTTTGGTATACTCTAGTTGCCTCCCGTATAAAATTCAGTAGTGGTTCAATATCAATATAATATACCACGTAAATAGATTAATAAGCAAACATATGTATTATAAAAATTATAAGGATTATAAATTATATAAATAATAGATATAAGATTAAATTTATACTAAAATCATTAAGAATAATTACATTAATAAACATATTTTTTAGAATTATTAAAAAAATAACAGTATTAAATATATATTTATAAAATTACAAAAATAATAAATACCTAAATTAACAATAATAATATAATTAGTTACCTAATAGAAAAAAAATATTTTGTGATACATTTATTTATATATATTATGTATAAATACAATTTTAAATATTATATTTTAATATTAATAAATTATGGTACATTTATAATTAATATGTGGTTCATAGACTTTACTAAAATATACTACATACATAATTTATTGTGTTATAGTTATCACAATATTATACATTTAATTGTCATAAAATTCGTTTTCGAAATGATAACATTATTTTAATACAAATCATGATATTTTAAAATGTTTGGAACCAATTTATCATTTATTATCTGTCCATTGGAAAGCAGCTAAATACTAATACTAATACTAAACCCCTTTTCATTTACTATAAAAATTTAAGGTACGTCGTTGTCGGGCAGCAACTAGTATATAATCAGGAGGCATTTGTACAAAAATTAATAATTATTAACCTTTTCGATTTCGGGAAGCAACTAGTATACGCCTGTCAGCCTTCACTAAGTATTTGTCATAATAATATGTTTTTGGATATTGATATATTGAAGTAACTAATTAACTATTAGTATTATGGTAGGTTAATTTTACGCAAAAGTATTGAATTTAATATATTAATTTATTAATATTTATTATAACAATATTTATTTGTACCATATTATATTATTATTATAAGCTCTGAGTCAATACTACAGTTTTGTAAATCAGTGGGAATAGATATACAAGTAAATACGTATAATATTATCTTTAAATAATCTACATACGATTTTCAAAATGTCATTGTTGCGTAAAGTAAAATTCATGATGTACACAATAGTTTTTAATCTCAACAAATAAAATTTTTAAATCACAACTAAATATTTAACATTGTTATTCATCGTTTAAATTACATATTTTCATCTAAGCTGAAACTTTCAATTCAAAACTGCGTAAAAATTCACGTTTTTCCTTAATTTTTTTATTTTTTTGTATGCTGGACTTTACTTTTGTCTTCCCTCCCCTAAGTCTAAAAATTTACGCATTTTTAATGCTTCAAATAGTAATGACAAACATACAAAAAAAATACACATATCATTGTAAAATCAATAAATAATTCCTCAATCTGTTCAGAATCTTAAATGATAAATAATTATTTCTAATAAATAAGTCATCATATCTAATATTTGTATAATAAATAAACAAGTTCTTTGTCTTTATAGTAACTAATTATTTAATGACATTACCACAATTGTTTTTTTTCTACCCGGAAGTTAACTATAAATATAATTACTACTAATATAATGTTGTACTAATTATTATAAATTGACAGCAACATTCTGTATATTTCTAAAACCTGTAGGTACCTATATGATACTGAGTGAGCGTTTACGTTAATAACCAAGTAGCCTTTTTTCTATTCACTCAACTGAAATTTTTAAGTTATAACACATATAAGACATTATTGATCTAATTCGCACATTAAGCCACCAGTAAAATGTTAACGGTAAACTTTTAAATCTATCTAATACGGTAATACATTTGTCAGACGTTTCTTGAGTGTCTTCTCCAGAGTTTTAATGGACTTAATACTATTACTAGTTAATTTCACCTTGGTTGACATTTATTAGTTTTTGCTTACTTTGATATATGATTATTTTAAGGTTAAAATGAAAAATTATAATTTTGAAGCTATTTAACATTGGGGATTAAGATTTATTTCCGAGTCTCTGTAAAAATGTTTCATAATTATATTTATGAATTTAAAATAGTATATAACCTAAAATATATTATTTATAATACCTATATATAATTAGAATATTAAATTATTCTTCAGGTATAGTGTTGTCGCACATAAATATCAAATAGTATAAGTAAACGGAAATTGGCTGTTTGTATATTAATGAGATAGAAAGAATGCTATAAGCATTTGAGTTTTAGTTTTAAATGTCAATAAACTTTATTAAATCAGTAGAAAATTATTAATGGATAATATATATTATAAAATAATGATAAATATATTTATTATAATAATCAAAGTTTGATCGTAATCATACGGTCGGTGAGACACGACAGACTGATTATGTACGGACCCGGTGTACTGATTTTTTTATCTCTAGACGGCGCCTCCATGGAAAATAATTGAAATAAATAATTTAATTTATCTTAGAGAAAGCACTACTACTCATTATGCTCGTTTCAAAAACAGTTACATTGGATGCGACTTCGAGTCTTTCGCTTGTTCATTCGTCTCGCGAGACGAATGGTTAATCGGTTTTTTTTTTTTGTTTCATCACTCTTAATATTTCAAAAATTTCTTCTATCTAAATGAGGGATATAAAAAAAAACAATACAATACACCCGGCACATATTATGTAGCATATATTTTAAACAATTCTCCAACATGTGGTGCAATAGTTGGTATATAATAGGTATCACACTTTACTACGATACTATACATGCATAGTATAAAATAATACAATGTTATCGCAAACATTTTAAATATACATACATGGTAAAAATTTGGCAGAATGTTTATATAAACTATACTGAACGAATGCCAATACATTATTATTATTAGAACCTGTCAACACAAAATAATACATACATAGGTCCTACGCCAAAATAACCTGGAAACCTCTTATATTCGCAGACCTTACCTCAAACTTGCATGACGTCTCTATACATACATTTAGTAAAAGTCGTAAACAATTACATTGTAACAGTATAATAAAGTCGTACGTCTATTTAAATATACCAACAGACACACCAACCATTTTAAGTGTAGCTTATTCAAAATGCTAATACTAATTAACTCTAATTATCGATAATTTAATCGTCATCAATGTATACATTTAATTAAAACGAACGTTTTATTTTTATAATTATATCAGTAACCTACTATTTAGTTTATGTAGTGAGCTAAAACGTATATAATATTATATTGTGTTAACTTATCGAATTCGGAGCCGGTGGACTATAATTATTGAAGACGGTTTTACGACTATGTGTTATTATTTTTTCGATTACAAATTTTAGGTCGGGAAACGTGCAGCTTGAATCATTCGGTGTATTACTTGCAATCTATTTTGAAAATTGTAAAAATATTAACTTTCTTATTCCGTCATATCAAAATATTATATCCTATTTTTTATGAAGAAACCCATCTTAACAATTTAAATTTTTCAAATAAAGCTTAAAACGCTTTTGCAATAGTTTCCACTAATATTTTTCTTTTTATATTTTTTAGTAAATAAACAAATATATATTACACGCTGCTTATAAAGTTTGACCAGTAAATACAATTTATTGAAGCTAGTATAGCTATGCGTATATAGGTAATTAAAATTAGTGTTTAAATGTATTGAAAAAAAATGTTAAATAGTAAAAAGTGAATTAAGGAATTAATGAACAAGAGCAAAATGTTAACAAAATAGACACTTTAATTAATTTTTGCAAAAAACTAAAATCAAATACTTTTTACATATATCAAAGATCTATAATAAGATTTACGGTCGAAAACTTTTAAAATTATGTACTATAATAAATTATTAATATAGAGAATATACATAAATAATATATAATATTGATTATTTATAATACTTTATAAAAATATTAAATTAAAAAATTTCATCTACTTAAAAAAAATGATTAATTATGCCCACAGCGTTTAAACATACAAAAATAATAATAAAATTGTATGATGAAGTCATGATTAATACTGCCTGTAATCGTTATTATGATGCTTTATTATGGGTAATCGAGGTCGGTCATTTTATTCTAAATTGTGTATCCTGTTGAATATCAACGATGCAATTACTAAATATATTTTAAATTCTTTCGATTTGTAAATGTCGTGGTTGGTAAAAATACCCATACTTTACTAAGTTAACAAATCAGATTTATTGGTTTCTAAGAGAGAATACTACGGGTTCACGGCGACAGCATACCTATGTAATTGAAAATAACTTTTGTTTTAATATAGGTTGCTAAATAGAAACAATTGTTATACGAATAAAAAAAAAAGTTTAAATTATTTTATAAATCATTTCAATAATAAAATAATAAAATAAAATTATGCATTTTATCTAGACGTAGTGCAGAGGTAGTGAATGAAATAGCTCACGGCTGTCGTCACTCTACACACACCGATCATGTTCAGACTAACAGTTTTGCTGGTAGTGCTTTTTTTTTTTTATGGTATAGTAGTACCGCTATAGTACGCCTCAACACTGTAAAGTGAGTTAACATGGATTTTACTGTAGGTAAACCATTATCACGTGATTTATTTCTTCTATATATTTTTATAATACAATTATGGTGTGTTAAATATATTATCAAAGTATGATATAAGTATAAGTGATTAGTTACAGAAAAATGACCTAACGACGATGGTGCTACTAAAATGCATATCTGTAACGCCGAGTTATCGCAATTGTATAAAAGTTGTGTTGTGTATTACTATATTATTATATTATCGAGTAAATGGACTAAATAACTATGATATAGGAAGTTATCTAATTTATTGATTTTTTTTTTTAATAAGTGTACTCATCTTAAGCTATAAGTATACACCTGACTCAAGCAGTCTAAAAAATGTATATTATATAATTACTTAAAATGCTTAACATATGATTTGTCTAAATATTTTATGTTTAATTTCCTTGCTATGTATGTATAGAGAGAGAGACTTTATATTATAAGACTATCACATGCTACAAAAGTGTAAAGGTAATTACAAGAAATTTTAAAACGATAGTACTTACTTTTTTCGGCGTACCTAGTGATTTTGGTACGCGTAAATAATTTTTAATATTATAATTAAATAGCAAAAAAGTTTCGCGTCATCAAAGTTATGTACAAAAGATTTGTTGAGAATTTGTCATTTGGTTGAAAACATTAGGTATGACTCATTTATTTGCATTCATAGAACTTTGATAAACCGAATTTGATAAAAATCAGATAATTACTTTATCTAATAGTTTTGGTTTCTAATCTACGACTTATCAGTTATAAGTTATAATCTTTATATATCGTGTACTTTTCAAATTCGTTGTTGTGTATATTCTCATATATTCCTAGACAATCTCATACAATTTTAACATATTTTTTTATCACAGGCATAGTATAATATATAATATATTATAGTAATTAACGGTAAAATATTTGTTTATAAATATCCCTTAATAGCAGAAACTCTAAATTCCCCATTAAAATATTTGTGTATAAATACAAACAAACCTTATACAAACAATTGACAGCTCTTAATATATGACATATTTTAATTTCCCTTTAACCTCAGTGATAGAAAGACTTTAGATATACGTATCACAAACATAATATTTCGAATAATTTGTTAAATTAGAAAAAGTAAAATATTGGTAGCTTGAGTATTTTTTTTTCTTGTGGTATCGCCACATGGGGATGAACCGTTTGCAAAATACTTACCCTTAAACACAACACTTACTCCCAAAGCATGAATAATACTATCATATGAATACAAAATAATAAGTTCCGTATAGGAAACATTTATGGACCAACAATACAACAACAACGTTCCCAAGAGATGATTACTGTAAAATAAATTGTTATTTTTCATTTTTATTTTTAAATACCTAATCCATAAAATTAACAAAACTAAATAAAAAAAATTAAAACTTCGGAAAATAACAAACCGTCAATTTATATATATTAATAATATTCCGTTGTTATAAAAATAATATTGAATCATTTTTCCAAAAAACAATAATGATTATTATAATTTAAAATTATTTGACTATCGGCTGATTGTGCAAAGATGTTGCGTAAGCCGTCAATTATTAATTTCGTGGAAAATGTCCTCTGCGCTAAGCCTGCTCAGTTTAATATTCTAATTTAATATAATTATATAATATTTCAATAATAACCTACTTATGTGTAAAAAAATTTATATGTTTAATAATTATAATTACACTTTTCTTATTTATTATTTTAAATATAATATATTGAATAACTATACAAACAGTATTAATTGTGATACTTGTGATGTTGAATGTTTACAGGGAAACTCTCAACTGTTTTAACCTCAAAGTTATCAAAAATAAAATTTTAAAACACATATTAAATTTTATATGATTTTCTTGTATTTTAATTTTTTACTGATGGTTGTTATCTAAATAATGAAGAATTTATTGATTCGTATGCCCTGTATTTTGATATCTTTGTTACCAGGTATTTGATATGATAAACCGGACATGTGGTTTTTACTGGATGTTAAAACCTTTAATTCAACTTAAAGGTTGATTTTTGGTAACAAATTGGATCTAGTGACTAGTTGGAAAGGTTAAACTACTTTTAGAAGGTTAAAATTGAAAAGTCTTAAAAATACTTTTCAAAAAAAAAAACTAATTAAAAATGCATATCTATTTTCGATGAAATAAAATTTTGTTTTTTCTTGTAATTCAAAAATAGAAAAAACAATAGAGATTTAAAATTTTCATTAGATAATCTTAATAGCGTTCATTTTGAAATTTTTTAAAGTTAAACAGTTCATAGTAAAATTAAATATTTCACTTAAATAATTAGCAAAATACTCTGCAATGTTTAAATCGTATACCAATAATATTATTTTGTCAAATGCAATTACCCTAACACAAGTCACTAAAATTAAAAATATTGCCATATAATATTATTACTATTCAATCTTATAATTGGGTAACTATTACAAAACTGTTCACTAGTCGAAAATAAAAAAATGTTGATGATGATTAAGATCATAATTTAAAACTCTTTCTTTTAATATAATTAATCTAATCTCATAGATTATTAATTCTTAGATTATTTCTAAAAAAGATGGGCTACTGCTCTTTAAGTACAGAGTGGATTTCGATCAATGATATATTATTGTTTAGAAAAAACAATTCAAAGCAGATACCAATATCAATTAGTATATTTCATAATATCTTTAATCTCTATAATTTTAATATAGTATTAAAGTTATTTATTTTACTATTAATATTGCGGTAGATTGATTTAATTTTTGGAAAAATCATTGAAATATTATTAATATGTAATTATTATAATAATTAATATTTAAATACCATATATTAATATATTATTAGTATTGTTGAAGTTATTATCTTTTAAACTAATACTATGCTTTATCGTAAAACAGTGTGAACAGATAATGGTTTAAATAAGTACTATTATCTATAAATTTATCTACACATTTTTAAAATATTATTACGTACAGTAAAATTCATAACATACGAAAAATAATGTCCCTACAAATAATGTTTTTGAATTATATCAAAATAACTTACTCTGTTATTCTTTATTTAAGTGTGTAGGCAATTTCAGGCTACAACTCGTATGTACAAAAAAACACAACTCGATTATATATTTTATGTTTTTCACATATATTTTGGTTACTTGTGACGAAAATCCCTGGTATTAGAAGTCATTTGCAAATACACTTTCCTTCTTTCCTTAACAGGTTTAGGACTGTCTTTCACTTTGAATTTGCATGAGTATATCAATGACTTGATGTATGTGTAGATGTGGTGAATTAGCTATTATAATATTTATGAAAACTTTCTGTGCTATTCGTCGTCTTGGGATTACCATTTTGTTCACAAGCCTCTAAGATAGATAGAAAATTTAAAGTTAATATAATATTATAATTTTCTAAAAATATATAATCTGAGAATTTAATACTAACTGTATCAGGTGCTAAGACGGAAAATCTAGAATGATATAATTTACACAATCGATTATAAGATTATATTGCTATTAAATATTTTATAATTTGTACTGCAGTCTGTGACAATGACGATCAAACAGTGGAGAAAAAGGGATAAATTCCCACTATGGCTTTTTCTTTAATACTTATAACAATTAAATTTATATATATATATATATTATACTATAATGTTGATTTATTAAATTTTGTTTTATTTTTTTCTCAGAACAACGCTAATGAGAGTATATTATTGTTTTCTAGATTCATTCTAGAAACATGTCTATTTTTATTATGCAATGTAAAAGAAAAAATATAACATAGAAAATAAATAATAATGATAAATGTCTACAACAGGTTACTAATTTTTAATAATCATATAAATTATATTAAATACCTATTCATTTTGTAAATTGTGTCGAACGTGTTTGGACATTTTATGTTTTTTAATTTATTTCGTGACACATTTGAACTAATTTGGTGACACATTGGTTGAGAAACATAGATAAAGACAATAAATAAAATACAACATGTTTAATTTAAACAATGAAGTGTTATTAACAAATTAACTTAAAAGGGTTCCTGTTCGATATAACCGCGAGCGATTGTAAAATCTTCCAGAATACCGGTTAAATAAAAAGGTATGTAATGAAAAGGTCTAATGTAAACTCTGCCAGTTTTATTTTCTTACCCGTAATGGGTACATGGAAACTCCGCCAGTGTTAAGGCCATCCCATATTAAATACGTTGACATACGTTGAAATTTTCGGCGCAACTGAATTGACTCCCAAATACAGATACTCAATATTTTACCCTTAATAAGTATCATTGAATTTCCTCCCTATATACCTATTTTTTTTAAAAATACATTGGTTACCAAATTGATAATAATAATTTAAAATTAGATGTATCTCATAACATAAATATTATCTTAAAAAAAAAAAAAGCTTAACAATAATTCAAAAATTATTATATTATATTATAAAAAAAAATTTATAGCTGAACGCATCATTATAAAACATATGTATTACGTGTATATAAATAAAAAATACTTAGTTAAATAAAAATAGTGTATTTAACTATTTGTTGTGGATTACACTTATATTGGCTAATATTTTTATGTATTAAAACATTTAAAACTTTGAATTTACACCAATGTCATATTTTCAAATTTTATCTTCTAAACATTTTATTTTATCTCTATTTTTTTTTTGCGATGCGGTTTAAATATATTGGAACTTCTTATAATAATTGTTGTATAAGCTTGAATATCATATAATATATTTAAAAAGTTGAATATATTTGGATGTAGTAAATAAAATTGTGAATTCAATTTGGAATAAAAAGATTCACAGGAGTTAGTTGTCCGATAAATATTATTTTTTTTTCTGCCCAAATTTCTAGTAGAAATATTGAACTATGTTAATATAATTTTCTACTAAATAATCATTAAATTTTGTATATTTTTCATTCATATGCTGTATTTCAGCTAATTCGTTAGAAGTGCAATTCCCAACTGGTTGTAGATCTAGAAATGGCAATCCAAATATATAGACGTTAAATATATTGACATATTTCTGTATCTTGCACGTATTCTTACGCGTATAATATGAGAACCCCTTGTTAAATAATAATATATTACAGTTAAGGGAGCCAATTAAAATTTACATTTTTTTGATAACCAATTCAAGGGTCGACTTCATATTTACCCAATATTGAGAGCCAATTCAATGGTAGCCGAAATTTCTAAAATGATAAGTAAAACTTAACAGTAAATCTCAAACAAATAAACTCAAAAACATATTTAATGATTATTACGGTTATTTATTATGATTATTTAACGCAATACACGTTAGTACATTACGATATGTGTCATAGATTTGTTCAGACAATTATTATTTTTATTTTTAAGTTTTATGTATTTTTTAGCATATTATTTGTTGTATCTAACTATTATTTAATGTGCACAATTATTATTATAAAAATAATACATTTTTTTTAATAATAATATATTATAGATATTAATCTTATTCTGTTGCCTGATTTTCTTTTCTGGAGGAGTTTATATGAACTCAATTTTACTTGTTTATCTAGGCGGAGTTTACATGCGCCCGTAACCGCAATACTTGTACATTTTATATTCCGTATTGCATAACAAACTATTTAAAAAATTAGCCTATCGTCCGTATGATAATTGATGATTTTTTTTTAACATTTAAATTTTTATTCGCTATTGTACTATAATTCGTGTTGATTGTTATATTATACTATTTGTGTAAGGTGTAACTTGTGATTATGCCCGTTTATATGTAAATAACTAAATTATTATGAAACAATATTATATATTTATATTGTTAATTTAAATTATGATTATTTTATTTTTGTATTAAATAAATTGCTAATATACTAATATTTACAACTACACTTTTTTTTGGTGCACTTTTGTTTTGCAAGTGTGCCACGTGTATCCTTGCCCACCACTTGTTGAATTTGATGTAGGAGTTTGTTTTAAAAAATTATTTGACCCCTTAGTACCTACGTCCTACATCACTAATAGTTGATTGGTATTGATTTTTTAAGTCAACTGAAAACTAATTTCTGGTTCATTATTGATTTATAACACAATTTTTAGAAACTTATTTATAAAAATCATTATCTACTATATTTAATACTAAAACTAAAATGATTTGCTATTTTAATTATTTTTATTATTATTATTATATTTACGTATTATTATTATGTCTTTTCCATTTTCCCTAGATTAGGTACATTTAACGAAAATAATATCAACATGACCAATATAATATAATATTAGCAATATACCTAATATTTACAAATATCGTTGTAAAATGTCGGCATTCACTACCTAGTGAATGTTTAGAAATAGCATACATGTAATTAATATGTTAATATCTAACAATAACTTTGGCACACCAAGACATTCACTGGTAACTGTCAGCATTCGCCAATTACAAACAATAACATATTCATTGTATAATTATTATTGATTATGGCTTATTATTTCTTTGTAGGGTTATTATGGTGTCTCTAAATTGACTACACAACGAACCGTCCTAAATAAATATAAATGTTATAATGATCGTTTGATGATTTTTATTAGACTTTGTATCAAACAAAATTTTGTTTTTCGATTTAAACATCATTTTTACTTTATATTCACTGGGTGTGTTGAATATTGTTTGTATTGCGATTTATTTGAAAATTCACTTGGGACTGGCGCGTGTACTTGTAATATTATATAGGATTCCGTTTATGTTTACGTTTCACATTCAAAACTGTCATTAAGTAAATAGTTGGTGTTGTAAATGTTAAATCAATATATAAGTACATATATTATACAGTTGTTTTTACATTACTTTCCAGTGACATTTCTGCGTTATCAAAAATGATTTTTGAATAAAAGATAATACAGGAATATTTCTTATCTCGTAAAATATTTTCGTTTAATTTCCATTCTCCATACATATTCAAGGATAATGACGGACGGCAAAGCTGGACACTAACTAGGTAAAAAGTTACTTTTAAAGTAATTTTCTAATTTAACTAGTTCAACGCGTACAATTGTTTATTGATAATCTATATTAACTAAATATTTTTGTAGTTTGTTATACTGTCCTGTAAAAAGTAAATTGTGGCGTGTAGATTATACAATATATAAATAATTAATATTTAGTATATTTTGATAATAAATACATTTCTTATAATATTCTTCATAATAATATATGCATTTATAGTAGAGTTTTAAATTTAAATATATGTATATATTAAGTACTTATAAAGTCATAATTATTAGTTTAATATACCTATAATACTTAATATTTGAACAAACGGATTTCTAAATTTATACTGTAAATTATAAAAACTAACTTCTAACTATACAATTTAGATAATTAACATATATTCTAATATTTTTTTTTAACTTTTTAACTTTAACTAGTTGAAAACAATGATTAACTTTCCCAACTTAATTTTTCGATATACAAACAATTGATAACTATATTTATGGTTTCATCACTAATAAATAGTAACGACTACATTGCTGAACGCCTCTGCTCCATCCGTACGACAGCCGACAGGAGATAGCGAAAATACGCACAGCATACCTAGTCCGTTTGTTCGGTTTTGTTGGTTTAGACAGCCGTTTTGACTGCGCTTACCGCCGTCTAAATCGCTGTCTGATCGCCGTAACCGTATTAATGTATTTTATAATATTGTAAATGTAAACTATTGTCTATTCGCCGTGTTATTATTTCCTTTCATTTATAATATAAAGTTACGTTAATATTTGCCTTATATTTATTAGTTTTAAATTTTTATTCTGGTATCCCAACCCTTCCTTGGTAAAAAAACCGAACACGTTTCTAACAATAATTTGAAGTAAATATGATAAAAATCAAAACATTTAAGGACGGAATCGGCATAATATATGTAATGCGTGTATATACTTACCTATTAGATAGTAGGTACTCATGAATTAGTGTTGACGTTCAAAAAGATTTTTACGCGCATAATACATTATAATAATGTATCAAAAAGAAGAAAGATAGTAGAATATTTATTAAAATACTAAAAAACAAGTCTAATATATATCCGAGACTTGAGCCTCATTATATAATACACAAACAATAATTTATAATTTAAAAAATATATATATAATATGATATATATACTGCGAATACTTCCATTCAAAACCAAAATATTTTTTACAATGCAGAAAATTGCCATCTTAATTACTACAATAAAATGTCTAATTCAAATATATTACAAAAATTAAAAACCTACCAGAACATAATATCTCCAAAAATATACTGTGCGACCATAATACTGACAAATACCCGCTATCTATTCAACAACAGACTAGGTAACAATTTTCAAAAACTTCATTAGTATATTAGAGAAAATTTTGATTGACACAAATATTTAGCAAAACACAACGCACTTGCTCCCCTTGGCTTTGATCTCCAAACATAAATACTCAACTTCCCGATCACTGTTAAGCAAACACAGTACAGGCAGCATATTTATTGGAAACCACTTATTGGAAATATCGTCTCATCAATACTCTAGTAGTACACAAAATATATATACGATGACACGTCTAACAATTACAATGTAGTCGGTTTTGTGGCAATAATACACATAGAAACACTATAAATATTCATTTCTGACTAGTATTGGTATTTAATATTTATATAGTTGAGATGTAGATCATTTAAAATAAAATACGTTTTATTTTTTAATTAGAACTTTTGCTTTCCACAGTCATTACTTATTAATGAATCTTTAATCACTATTAAATTAATTACAAATCCCTACTTTGAAAAGAATTAATATAACTCATTTAAGATCTATTATAAACTGCTAATTAACAAATCACATTCATAGGGACCCACGATATTATGTAGACATACCTTGAAATGAAAAAGCAAACTCGATTGAAAACGAATCTACCTGATCCCACATCCTATAATAATAAACCTAATCACATCCTAAAAATAAAAAAAAAGCATAGCAAAAAAATTAGAAATACCACTTATAAACAAATTAAAAAATATACAACTGTTCGTTAAAACATTTTAATTTTGATTTATTTTAAAAATAAGAGATGAAATAAAAATTAACTGAGTCAAAATAGGATATGCGTACTCAATCCATTCAATTAAGAAGTATCCAAAGAATTATCCATTACTCATCGTGAAAGAAACGGTCTCAACACGTGACACGTAACACATGAAAGGAAAACCTTATGATCAATTACATTTACACCAATAAATAAAAATACACTGAAGCATGAAAAATGTTTATTACACAACCGCACTCTAATACGCACTTTACGAAGAAAACACGGAAGTACCTAATATATATATATTTCTATAATTTTATAAAATAAACATTGTACATTATTATTTGTTTTTTATTTTATTTATATAGCCTGCATAAAAAGATACTTATTTAATCTAAAAGTGGGTCCAAATAAAAGTAACCATCGACATTGAAGTCTTAACGGCTTAACAGATAACAATAAAGTATATTAAAATAGACTCTGACAATATTTTACAGCACAAGTATAATATTATTATTGTACGATGATAGTAATTTGGTATAAGTAGGAAAAACAATTTTAAATGTACATAATACCAATGTGTTTTATTATAATATGTATAATAGCGGTATACCGTTTTTATTGTAATTAATTATTATTGTTGCATAATTATTTAAATTTTCATTTATAATAATACAATCACTTAACAATAAAATAATATACCTGAGTGTTAAAATTGTTTTAAAAAAATGTATACAATTTCTTGAATGACAATTGATTATAGGTTTATTATAATATTAATATAACCAATATAGGTAAGTAATGTTTGTGTACGTATACAGTTCACACATTGTAAAATATCTATTGTAATTTATGTTTACCAATAAATGTTGTTAGTATAAAATATTATAAATTACACTATAAGTACAGCCAGTGATGAGATAAATATTTGAAATACTCGAATCATAATTGAATACCAGCGAGCGAGATATTATAGACTTTGTTTTAATTATTACATATTTTATAAATATATTATTATAGGCTATAAACTATAAAGTCTACATAAATTATAAATTATAATAATATATTGATATTTCCGAGAACAATAACGAAAATTCGTAATCGTAAATAGTAATTTATTGTAAATAATAACTAAACGCTACTTGATATTTCACGCTGCTCATATAATATACATTTTTTGAAATTGAATACTAAAATATTTCTATTATTAGCTAATGTATACGTTTACGTAACTATAATAACTATTCAAAAAATATGACGTGCAATAAAACTGATTTTAAGTATTAGCATTTAAACATGTTATTCTATGTACGTAGTCGCTTATAAATACTATAATTTTTAAGGAAAATAGGATTTTTCTATTTGCTTATTCATATCGCGTAGCAAAAAATCGAAAAAAAGTTTTGTGCAAGAAAACAAATTATTTCATAATGTAAACATATTGTATAAATATTGTATTTGCATACTACATATATTTGGATTTTCCGTCTCTATTAAAATTATATTTAAATTCCCAAGACAAAATCGCGATCGACAATTTTTTTTAAATTTGAAGAAAAAACCACTTCAATGAGCGTTACTAAAACGTTAAGAAGTGGAAAACAATAAAACTGACAACATAATCGCGTTTATATAAGACGAGTATTAGCAATAATTCGAACCGAAAATCAGATATATTATCATGTGTTAAATATTTTCCATAAGGTTTACTCGTGGGTCGGAGCTGCTTTTTAAAATACAAAATGTAATTGTGCTTCACATGAAAGCGAATTTACGTGCATATAATAATAGATATTCTATACTTACATAAACAATTAAAATTTAATAATATCATTTATTTAAATTGTACGTGTTAGCCGTAAATTATAAATTAATAATCCTCAAAACGTTGGCTGTAAAAATCTCTTACTTTAAAAGTTATAATCGTTTGTATTTAGTTTCAAGTATACCAATAACCTATTATGTGTGTAATACAATTATGCGCAGATTTTAAATAACAACTATGTATATTTTTGTATTTTCTTTACCACCTGCTAATGCCTGTAGACGAGTATAACATTATACAATAGGTATATAAATAATTTTCCATACTCAACGATTGATGTTACAAAATGAATGGTCATAACTGGATTAATCAAGAATCGAGATATCCGCTCGAGTTTTGAGCACACTGGTGAGCACGAAGTTTGATCAATGATCACGTAATTCTATATTTCTGGTCAAAAAACTAATAATAATAGGGCAATAGATTATAATAAATAATAACTATCTAATAACAGTTATTTTGTAATACAATATGTATGAGAAAAAATGTACAATTTTTAATTGAATATTCTGGTATAGAATATTATTTTTTTAAATTGTGTTGTAATATATTATGAGTATATAATATACCTAAGCTATAGAATATGATATCAATACGTTACTATATGTAAAATTAATATATTACCTAAATTTTTTTAAATCACGAAATTTATTAGTAACATATATTACATGTTATTACAAAGACGATAGGTAGTATAAATGAATAATAAACTTTTTAAGTAAACAATTGCACAATTTATTCAATCCTCAAAAGGAAAACAATTAAATATTATAAATAGTTAAAAAATAATCATCTGTTGTTACGATTGGTTAATTTTTAGAGTTACAATAAGTGTCTCAATGGTATTTATTAATTACTTAATATGTTATAAGTTTAATATAATTACACGTTACATAAAAAAATATATCGAAGAAGTAAATAATACAATATTGGCACTTGTAAATAATTTTAATGTAAATTTATTAACCATCGGTATATAGAAGATTATATACATTAAAATAAATATATTATATATAAAAAAATTACAATAAATAACAATATTGAACTGCTAGATCGCAATTAATATGAACGGTGACACAGTATTACGATTTTTTTCATTTCTTTTTTTCCGTTAAAATGGCACTTGAATATCATTAAAGTATATAATATTATATCCTTTATACGTGTATATTATATACAGCAAAAGTATTGATTTTGTTTGTGTAGTAAATCATAATAATACACACACACACACACACACACATATATATATATATTTGTATATAAAATGCGTTTTAATACTAATCTGATATTTTATGAAATGAAAAACTTTCGACTTTTACTAGATAAACAGAAAAAACGAGTAGAATACAAGTTCAAAGACAACAAAAAAAGATATGTAAGAAATAATAATACTTAATTTTTTAAAAATTAAAAAAAAAATACACTAGACAGGATTAATTAAGAGATTAATCAACGTTTTGATTAAATGAAGTAATAATAATTATAAATATCGATTATGGGGTTAAACACCAATTATTCGTATACATATTTAACAATATGTTTGTTCCGGTGCAGCAAGTTTTCAGAGCCGAAACGGTTCACGGGAATCCGGTTTGGAGTCCCTGCGTTTCGTTTCGGACGCGTTCGACGGCCTTCGCGACAGACTGGACGACGACAATGGCGTGGTTGCCAACGAAGACTGCAACCTGTGTGCGAGGAAGATAAAACCAAAATTATTTTTCATCAAATTGATAACACGATAATGAAAACCACGTTACACAAGACAAGACCACTTATTAATACACTGTTATACATATACATATTATACGCATTATACACGACATACGTACAGGTAGATGACAAATACCTACTTGTATTATGTCATGTTATGGAAAACATAATAAACACAATTATAAAATTACGTAACATAAGCAGAAATCGGGGTAAGGTAGGCTTCTTTTAGAAGACTAAAGCGTAATTTTGTGGTCTTGGATAACTGACACCAAAATAACAATTTTTTACAGTACTTTTGAATTTTTTTTACATTATATGCTTTTTTTATAATATTCATAATGGAAACATGATATAACAAATAAATTTCAAATCTAAAATTCAAGATTTAGTTAAAATTTAGTAAAAAAAAAAAAAAAACAGTATTACTGTTTGTTTAACAAAAAATCGTAAGTTTTCATGAAATATCTAAATTTAATATACGTATAACTTATTGTACCTAGTTATAACTCTACATAACAATATAATACGTTATTTTTATTACTTAATTTAATAACAATTAAATGCTAATCCTAGTTTATTTTGGATGTTATTAACAACATTTACATGTCATTTTTAAATTTTAGTGAAATTAAAAAGCAATATTATAAATGTGATTAACTATGTAGCAATTTAGAATCGGTAAGTAATTACAGATATCATATTATGTCATACTAAGGGTCTCCGAACTTTGATTAATGAAAGCACCACTTGAATCAATGAAATCCCGTCAATGACATGTAATCTGATAATACTGATAACGTATTATATTGGACACGTGAGACATTAATTTTCTCAGTAATTTGAAACGTTGAAATTTGATTTTAATTCGTAATAACTAATAAATAGCTATATTATAAATGGTTAGAAATTGGAAATTAAAAATTAGCAAGTCGATCTATTTTTTAAAGTGTATAATGTATATACGACTTAATGCATATTATATAAATGTACACTTGTATATATAATACAAACAAATACTAGAAAACATGTCTAAAAATAAGATTGGCATAATAGTAACTAGGAAACACACATTATTACAGGCAATATAAATTATAATATACAAGTAGTTGATTCTTTTATCGAACAATACTCATTATTTCAAAAGTTATTAATGTTTTTGGAGATAATTCTTAATATTTTTTATTGTTATAATTTTTTAAGTTTTTATGTTTTTAAATGACAACATAAATTTTTAATTTAATATTCTGAAGCAGAATATTTTTCAAGTATTTTGATACATAAAAATCGAAATTAGGATGAGTAGTTTATGACATATAAATTATAAGTATCTAAAGTGCATGTGAGCGGACTGCGGAATGGAGTGGTACCGGTTATTGCCTTGCAAAATGTTTGTCTACTACTCCGCTCACTAAAATGTTTAAACATTTATAATTTATAAGCTACTTTTTTAAATTTTGATTTTTATGTATCAAAATACTACGAAAAACATTTTGCTTCAGAACATGAAATTAAAAATGCAGGGTACCTATCAGTCAAAAATGTGAAAAAATTATGACAATATTGAAAAAATATATTTTTTTTAAAACTGTAGTTTTATTTCGACTATAGATATTATGTAAAAATTGTTTGTTAATAGATTATAAAATAATGTATTGTACAATAAAAGAATCACTCAGTATATTATGTAGGTTGCTTGTACGTAGGCAAACATGGTGAGAATAAGCGGTGGTACTAAACAATAATATTTTATGTTAGCATGATGTTGCAACTTGCAACAGACATCCTTGTACAGAGTGATTCGTATAACCTTCAAGACTCTTAAGTGTATTAGTAACATTTTTGTGATTTTGAAATATAATAAGTTTTTATATCAATATTGAAGTCAATCGTAGTATTGAACTGTCAATTTTTTTATAAACATTATTTTGATTATTAAAGTTTTTGATAAAGATACCTGCGCCACTTAAATATATAGTCAATTATTAAATATCGAAAAAATTCGAATTTTTTTATTAATAATTTTAATGAAATTAATTAGAATGGCGTAACCAGTATAGTGACATTTATACAGTACGCTAATACGAGTATAAGCTTTAAATAGTTATAAATGAAATATACTCTTAGTTAAATATTTAAACATAAAGTATTTAGAGTTTAGTATTCTGTAAATAAAAATATGGGTAAAAACTGTTATGTTACAAATATTGTATAAAAAACACTATTTTCAAGCACCTACATAGCAGGTTTAATAAATCACTCTGTACAGTATAAATAATATGTATTCGTCAGCAGTGCGTGTATACGTGACACATCGTGTATATAGAGCGTATATACACGATGTGTTAGCTATAGCATGCAGGAGAAAACGATAATACAGCGAAAATAACATATACAGATGAATAAGAAAAGCATTGACGGGGTAATACACAACAAAAACAAAAATGCGTATATAATAATAATATATTATGACGCAATCGACACGATATTATTTGCATTGATTGTTGTTGCGCTTTACCCGGCAGACGGAGACGAAGAAAGGGACGGTGACGACGAAAGGGGTGGCGTAGATGATGATGCAGGCACTGTTGTTGAGGAACATTGATGTACCGCGAGAACGGGTATTTTCGAACCCGGGTGATGGTTACGGCTGCACAACCGTCCGAAAAATAAATTATGTTATTAATTTGGGTGTTGCATAAATAGAATCAAAAAATGCATCAGATAAATGATCCAACATAGGCCGCCCTGCAGTGACGTATTATAAGTCACAAACCAGTATCGATGTATTTTTTGATAATTCAGGTAAATAAATAAAATAAAATGAAATATCAAACATTTGTCCGTGATGATAACGTATGTATGTATATATATATAATATTATAGTACGCATGGTAGTCAAATAGAAACGTCGTGACGTTCGATTTGAATTCAAAAGATAGGTAAGCATATTATAGATATGTAATTTCTAAGCTGACATTTTCGAAATGAAAACAATTGTGTGAATACGCTACTGCCAATAGAATTCGAGCGTGTCTGAGAATACCAAACTTGACATTGAACAAATAAAATAATATATACCATCACGATGTACCACACGATATATCCGATGTATTAGGCGATAGAAAATATTACATCGCAGGAATAATAGTTATCCAGTAAACAGTTAAAACTCACACAAATTCGTGTATTGTTTACACACAAGAGATTTACGGTAATAGTTTTAGTGTACAGACGTCGGTACAAAATAGGTAGGTGTATAAAACATATATTTTTTAAGTTATAAAGATAATTAAGAATTAGTCAAAGTTGTAACATTTTCACATATTTAAGATACACGATTATAATGTCTGCAGGTGCATTTTATTTTTTCCATCACCGCGATTGTATTGTATACGAAACGTGCTCATTAGAGTGTTTGATAGAACACTAATTAAGTTGATAGATAAATAATTACTGTACTACTTAAAATGTTAAAAATGTTAGTTACCTAGAGCTTGAGTTAGACAACGTAGGTATACTTGACGACCTGTGCATTGACAGGGACCTGCATGTAATAGATAAATAACAGTAACGTGGTTAGTGAGAGTGATAGGGGAGTTAATAATATTAAAATAGTTAATGTTTATTATTATGATGATATTAATTCTACGTAAATTATTGTAATAATTAAAATTACATAATTCATACTATACATATATTTTTAAAAACATGTTCATTTCCAAAAAAAAAAAGTTATAAACAAAAAATATTTTCAGAAAATCTATTAAATCATAAATATAAAACAAACATATTATGTGATTATATAGAAACATAATATATATATATTGTATTTATTACCTGGTAGACGATGACGGCGATTGGCTGGCCAGTGCAGACGGCGATCGCACTCCTCTGCCTGTAGTGCTAGTCTGTCCATTAAGAGTTGACTTACGGGTGGCGGACGTTGAAGAGGGCGTCTTGGCAGGCGTAAGTCTTGGTATGCGACTTGGCGTAGTCGAATCTAAAACACAACGAATACATATGTTTTATTTAAAAATAAATGTATTCTATTTTATATTAAGTTATATACCAATGACTTGTGTAATTACATTTTTAATAAAGTAAAAAATGCGCTAATAAACAATAATAATAATAATATAATAATACCTATAGTTTTATTACAGATCATTATATCATTTTAAAGTTAAAAAGAGTGAAGGAGTTAGCTATGAATTTGTGAAATAACATTCACACTTCACTCTGATAACAAATACTTTAAATGCAATAAATATTACAAATGTATAAGAAAATTGACATAATTATTATAAAATACTGAGAAAATGTCAGTGGTGTATCTAAATAACCTATTTATAATGCCGTGTGATATTAATTGTATTTTGATGCATTAAAAATATAATATAGGTATCACGATATTATTAAAAGATACAAAATTATTCACTATAAAAAATTGACTTCATAAAAATAATAATTACAACATTTTATAATGCTTATCGCCGGTTAGTAAACAGAACTCTGCACAAACCCATAAGTACTTCAATAAGTCCAAAATATTTAATTTTGTTTTTAGAAATCGACAAGGGAATTACTTATGAAATAGAGTGTATATGTTACAGGCAAAGTAGGAAATCCGGGCATTGTAATACAATGCCAAGGAACTGTACACAATGCCCGAACATTTTGGCAATGTAATAATGATCATTTTAATACTCGAATTGTTCATACATTGCAAAGTGTACCTTTCCCAGATTCAAGTGGGCAAAGTAAACTAAATACAAAGCATTGTACACATTTATATCGAATTACATTTATATGTAACAATAATACTAGAAAACTATACTTAGATATTTTATTCGTACTCGACACTCGTTACCGATAATACGAACCGATCCGTAGTCATAACGATAAAGTTATCGCATAGTATATTCCGCGAACACTATTACTATTCATGATATGAAAAGAGGCGTTTATCCAGGCTAATAGTAATGAGGTACCACCAGTACAAATTTCTTTAAGAGAAGTGGCAAGAAAAACTTCTAAATTAGGTGGCCAAGGGTACGATAGGTGTACTTGCAATACATTATGTAAGACCAACTGGCTAGTAAATGTAAAAAATCTGGTCGACTTTGAATCTCAAAATGACATAATAGTGGTGGTATGTGGTAATAAATAAAGTAAAATAATGGTATCTCTATGTGCTTAACATTATTTTTTAGTAATAATTAATTAAAATAATTATAATTTAATAATAAAAAATATTCATTTTATTCGTATCAAACTACTTTTAGATAATAATATTAATTCTTTAGTTATATGTACTTACCGGTACTGTCTAGAGACAAATTGGAACCATGTCGGCTGGGTGGCTTGCTTCCCGGACGACTCTGTGGTCTGCTAGCTGGCCTGCTAGCCGGTCGGCTGGCCGGTAGGCTACCAGTGAGCCCGACGTTCGATTTTCTGACGGATGGCGTGGACGGTTTCCTGACAACCGAAGTCCTCGAGTGCGGCGATGATTCGTTATCGCTAAGCGAATCTGGAGTACCGGCCGTGCGGTTCACACCCATCTTGCCCATCGGCACACTTCTGGAACTCCGTTCACGTACCTGATATATACACACATTTCCAACGTTAAAAAAAAGTCCACGATTACGGTATACCACTCATCGAATACGACGATGATAATAATACTAATGTGTACGTATACATAATTATTATAAAAAATAATATTACGATAACATATTATATAAATAATTTATTATATATAGCGGCGGTGACGATTATACTATATACTGGTAAGTTGCATGACGGGTATCATGGATATAATAGATATATATTATACATGGGTAAATGCAATATAAAGGTAGCCACTGATTTTTGATCTTCTCCTATCTTTACCCTCTATATTACAAACAGCTTGGATCCCTTGGAAGAGAAATTCTGAATTTTAAAAAAACGTTAATTAAATAATAAACTTATAATATTATTTATGGCTAAGTTAGCGTATTTTTTTATTCAGGTCGATATTGTTAGATATTTTTTCAAATTTATACCTTTTATTGAAAATTGTTATTACACAATGATTATTGGTTCGCTTCACTGTGACTATACCTACACCACCGCCGCCTAATAACACTAAAATAAATATAAATAAGACAAAAAAAAATTGAAAAAACGCTAGAGTGCAGTTTTTTCTTTTTTTCGACAATTTACCCAAAACGTGTTGATTTGCCTGCTGGGACCCATTGCAAGAGGATACGAACACGGCAAGGATTCTCGTTGTCTTAAACTCTCGAATATTGGCATCAACTCTCTCATAAACTCTTCAGCTGTTTAATTTTTAAAACACATGTATTTACTATCAGTCATCAACACATACTCAACATGCTCTCTCCCGAAGTGCCTCGACGTAACCAAAGAGCTTCATTTCATTTGCTAGTTAATAAGTATAAATTATAATGATACGATTAATTCGTAAATATGATCGCGATATATGCGGAAGGAAATAGTAGGTTTTCGTTTTATTAAAAAAACCCTTGAGAATTAATTCATAAATTATATTATATATGATTTTCGTTTCTTTTCCACACCTCGCTATAAATATATAGCACATAAAAAATATGCACTCAATACAAACCACAAGCCGACAGTTCAGAAGTAGAGCTCACGCCATGTCTGTATATGTATGTGTAATACTTACGTATTATTTGTGCTACACGGATCGATCAAAAATTTACCAGACTTATACGCGTACATATATATTTTTAGACTACCACTATTTTTGCACATTTGTATTTATTGGTGTACAAATAAAATAGTGTGATAAAATGAACAGTATAATATCTGATTACTTTTTTTTAAAGTTCCACAAGATGGTTATTTGTAAGTTGTAATATCTTCTGTTTGAATTTTTTTAGTGACTTAATATTGTCAGTTTCATATTTTTGCAGATGATATTAAGTTATTTTTTTTTTTAAATATTTTTAGCAGATAACTTGTAATAATTTAGTTTCTTTTATAGTTTTATTTATAGGGTTCATGCAATTTTGTTTAAAAATAAAGGGGTTGAAAGTGCGTAAAATGCAAAAATATTAAGCAGATTACTGAAGTAGTGCAACAATGATCTCAAAAGGACGACACACAAATACCTTGATAAATATTAGGTACAATTTATGTGATAGCATAAGTAATTCCATAAATTCAAACCAATTTGATTCAATTGGCCATAAAAATATTTTCTTTTCTATAAAACAATACTAATTTTAAATAATTTTAATTTTTTCAATTAATAGTTTTGAATGACATAATGCAAATATTGAATAATTTAAGGTTTAATAAAAATAAATTTTAGTATTTTATTGATAAATCAATACATAAAAATATGCAAAAAAAATAGTAATTAAAACAATACCTATACGATAAAGGTATGTTCGAGTATATAGTAGTACGGCAAATTCTTGATTGATTCTGGTAGTCTATATAATACATAAGCATCTAAGTTATACTTATATACGACTAACTACTACGCACTCGGAAAAGTAAAAACTACAAACTAAAAAAAAATAGCAGCGGCGAGCAAAAAAAAAAATAAGTAAAAAAGCCAATATTTCACTGCACACATTATATTTACTGCACGATGCAATGACTATAAGGCCAAAAAAATAGTGTTTATAAAATATATTTAAGTACAGTCCGTGCTTTCTTACTTGGATATATAATAACAAAATAGTATATATAATATATACTTAGTTATTTGACGGATATATTAGTCATTTTACCTTTGTGATCGGACCGGCAGTAGACACAGACCGCTGTTGTTGCGCGTTGTGTTTAGGTTTGAATGCGGACATGCTCTGTGATACGCCATCGGCCAGTATGAACTGCTCACGGAGTTCGATGTTTGTGCGTCCTTTGGCTGTGAGTGCGTAAAGGAAACGAAAAGGTGTGATGAGAAGGATAAAATTGTTAAAAAAAAAAAAACAAAACAAAAACAAACAAAATAAACAAACACATCACAATATTAAAATAGTGAAAAAAAAAACAAAAAAAAAAACGTTAATGTGTTAAATAATAACAATAACAATAATTAAAATTAAATCAAATATAAAATAAAAAAACCAAAACATATTATTAGTACAACTAATAATATTAAATATATAGTATATATAGGTATATGAAGCCAAACCGGATTAGTGTCCTCACGCCAAGTTAAACATTCAGCGCGTATAAACTATTATACGTAATATTTATTAATATTAAATTATTAGCATGCTAGTGAGCGGTATGTATTAAATTTAACTTTGCAGGATACGTGCATAGGCGAAACTATTAGATTTGTTTACGTTATATTATTTTTTTTTACGTATTTAACAATATATATTATAGGTTTCATCTATATTTTGGTTGCGCTGAAAGAAATGGCTATATAGAGACATATTATATAGAATATAGGTAGTTATGCACCATATTATATTATACCTATAGTTTCGCTTATTTGAACACGAGTGCAAGGATTTTAGGATTTATGGGAAGCGGCTGCAAACTCGCTACAAGTATGTGTGATATACTGATATATATGCGCGAAATACGTGATACAAAAACTATATTGCAAGTATAACATCATATTTAATATAGCATACTATATAAATCGACGTAATACCTGCAAATTCTACGAAAATCGTATTCTAAATGCGTTACGTAAGTACTTGACTAAGTTTTTAAAATATCATAAAACACAGTGTCTGACGTCGACCTTGTAATAATATACCTTTTTGATAGTTGAAGAAGGCTTACGGTACGCAGCACAGTGTACCGCCGAGAAATACAAAACAACAAAACGCAAAAATAAGAAAAACCATAAAAAAATAACCACGTGCATCGAAAAATAGGGTTCAAAAATATGTAATGACATAGCGATCATACAGTTCAATTGGACTAGGCTGTAAGGACACCACGGTTCGTGTTCTTCAGGCACGAATGGGTTGGGCATCGGCAACATTTCAACTAAACTCGACCAAAAAAATAAATCAAAATCAAAACGGAAAAGAAAGAATAATGAAAAATAAAATCGTAAATATAGGAAATGGTGGACAAGGACAAAATCAAAATTCAACAAATAAAATATGAGAAACAATAATATCATAATATTATGTTAAATTACGTACTTTAGAAACTAAAATCATATTCAATATTAATGTAATACATATAATAGTATATTATATATATATGTATAATGTACACATGCGTTTGAGTTAGTATGTGTAGAATATACACTCGTTTAAGTTCCTTTTACTTTCTCAAGAGTTTGTTTTTAATAATTATTAATATAATATGTGTTTATATATTGATATTATTTAACATATTCTTTTCTGTTTGTTAACCACATGTATGGTATGTATATTATGTTTACCCTTGTACTAACGAGGCACCGGTTAAGAGATACTAAAATAACAGTAAAATTAACTTATTAATTAGTTATTATTAACATACATATAACATATATAATTTATTTATTAAAAATTACCCAACCATCGGTTAAAGATTAATCAAATTACTATTATATATATATATATTTATTTATATGTATTTAGAATATTTGATGATAATACTGTTAACGAATTACTCACCTCTGCATGGATCGTTCTTAACCAAAAATTCGTCGAGAGCGACCCAACCACCGCCGACACGTACCATAACGGTCGACCTCAATATACGGACTAGACGTAATTTCTGACTATCACCGAACTGTATGGAAAATCAAAATGAAACACGTTAATAATCGTAGCGGCAATTATATAATTATTATTGCGCGAGTAACACGGTAAACCACAAAATCCCTCAAAACTTATATACCCCGTACCCGATATTTTCCTTCTCCAACTTGGAACACTCTGAACTTCTGTCGACAAGTACACAGCATTACCAGCCTTTTAACCTCGTCGTGTATCTTTTCGGCCTCGGTGTCGGGTTTCTTTTCTTCCCAGTCGGGTCGCAATGCGGCTATGAATTCTTTCCAGTCGATCAGACCAAGTTTGTCATGATCGAACATGTCAGCTACGGCGTTCATTTCCAGTTTACTGGTATCAAATTCTGATTAAAAAAACGAATGTATAAGATATAAATAATAATTAGCAAATTATAATAAGGACACCCTCCAAATTCACAACCTCGCAGACTTCTTCCTCATAATGCACAACTTATTGATAAAATGAAACACGCCATATCATTATTCGACTCAAATATTTAAAATGCATATTATATATTATCGATTGTTAACTCACTAGTTTTCATGATTCCATCGATAAAGTCATCTCTAGGTATCAGACCATCATTGTTCTTGTCCATTTTCCTGAATAAATCTGTGAGCCGGGATTTCTTGTGATTCATGAACTTCAGGAACTTTAGACAGAAATCAAAAGCAATTAATAAAACACAAAATTGAAATATACAACTATTTTATTTGTTAATTAATTTTAATATTCACTTACTCGTTTCCTCCATAGATCCCACGAGAAGTTCCTTACTTTCTCAACTTCTCTCAGATAATTCAGATGTTCTTGCAGACGACGCTGGCGTTCCCATGCCATCAGCCATACGGTATGCCATTTATCCCAAAGCTGTCGACAACGCGAGTTGCGTAACAGCGGCTCTTCCACTTTACTACAAGTAGAAGTAAAATAGGAAAATATTATGTTAAAATCTATACAAAAATTATTCTACACTAAAAGCACGACACAAACATTGAACTAGGCTTCTACATTTTACAAAGTGTACAGAACAGAAGAATATAATACGATATTTCATAATAAATATATATAATATAATTATATTCGTATAAAATATATATAATACATAGAGAACCTATAAAGGTCTAGACAATTTTAGCTTACCTTCCTTTAGCTGGGAATCGAGGTCCAATATGTGGCAAATGATCCATGGATTTATCTCGTATGATTTGACTGCCCCGACTAAAAATATACATAAAAAAAGAAAAGAACAATATTTTAATTATTGATTCAAATAGCAATTTTAAATTAAACCAATAAAATAAAATGCATAAATTAATATATATATATATATATATATATATATATAAGTTAGTCGATGTGATTTTAAATTTTAAATTAATATAAATAACCAATAAAATTAATAAAAAAAAATTTTTGAAAATATTATGACTTAACAATAGCGAATAAACTCAATGTTTTATTAGAAAAAAAAAATGTCAGCAATCTATAGACAATTTTGAACAAGTATAATATTACAAAATGTATTTATAATGAATAGAACTTAAAAACATAAATACATTTTGGCCAATGTAAAATGCGTTAATAATTATTATAAAATGTATATATGTGCACAAATAAATATCAACTGATTACTGAAAAATATGTACCCAAATTAACTCCGCGAAGAATAATAATTGTTATGACTCATAATAGAAAAAAATAAATTAATATAATACTAAACAATTAAGCGAATGACTATAAGAAAAAATTAATAAGTTAAAAATAAAACTATACTTAGCATACTAGAAAAACATGGATCAAATAATTTATCAATAATAATAATAATAAAATAGATACATTTCATATATTTTAGAAATAATCATACTTAATTTATTCTATTTATTAGACTCTATTCTATTTTATATATAAAAATAAATAAATGCGAATTCTTATACCCAGTAATTGATGAAGAAAAATATAAAATGAGATAATTAAACAGATTAAATAAGCTCCGTACTTATATAGTATATGTTCACACCCAGTAAAGACTTGAAACTATTTATTTCTTATATTTGTTTTCATAAAAAAAGAGTGGTTCTAATAAATATCAGTGAGAGCTTAGGGATCATGTTTTTTACTACTTTAATACTTTAATTTAATTTGATACTTATCTTCTATATTTTTATTATTACATGATATTTATATTTAAATAGTTTTTGTGAGATAAAATTTGAAGTTTTATTTTTCTGCTCACAATATTTAAAATTAAATACCTAACATGCAGTAATATAATTAATCCAATCACTTATTTCAAAAGTATATTAACATGGATATTTAATCACTCGTTATAAGTATCAATAAATTTACAAAAATATGTATGTGCATTGTGCATTTTCTACCAACCTTTGTCTGCGTTGATCACTTAAATCATGTGAACTGCCAGCTAAGTCCTCTCGGCTGAAAATGTGCAAAAGTGCAATCTTATAAATATTAAATATTAAGCGTGCAATATTGTGATATTTATACAAAGCAAACATAAAATGAAAATATTTCTATAACACATTAAGCTCTAAGTAAACAATCATGCAACTGAAAACTAATCATGAACAAGGTTTGAATATGGTTTTTATTTTATTTTTTTAAATCATGATAATTTAAAAATTATTTAATATATTAAAAAATATACATTAATAAATACTGATAAAGCAAACCTCATAGTAGATATTTTCTTAGCCGATGGTTTTCTTCCCACTGGAGCAGCAGGTTGTTTAATCTTGCATACAGTGTCCACTTCAGTTTGCCTTTTAGAGGTGCTTTCCATGAATTCACGATGTTCTTCTATCAGTTTTTCAACCACTTCTACACTGTCAGGTAGAGGTTCAGATTCAAGATCTAACAATCTGTTTTCTAATCTAGTCAACCAGGAGAATAATTCTTCTAGTAATGAGTCCAAGTCCTGAAGAGACTGAAGGTGTTCGACTAGTCTTTGCTCACGCTAAAAATACAAATTATTAATTAATAATAGTAAAAACAGTTATTAACTTGACCTGTTTAGATAAAGATGTTATTTTACTTGTTTAGCCCAAGTCCAAACTTCTTCCCATCTAGACTGGATTATTGTTATCCAGTGTTTGATCACACCAACTGCGTCTGGATGTGCTTTTTCTAAGATCCTTTGAGCCAAAGTAACGGTAGAATCTTTTTCATGTTGTTTATCAGACATTTCTTCAATGAACTTTCTATGCTCATTTAACTGGTTTCTTGTTTCTTGTTCATTATCTGGTAATGGTCCAATGAACCTTAATTTCATCTCTGCATCAGATAACCATTCTAATAGTAAATGCACAGATTTATGTAACTGTTCTGCCTAAAAAAATTATAAACAACAATTTCAGTTAATTAAATGAATTTAAAATTTAATATTTCTTATATTTATTTTTATTACTTGTCTTAATGCATCTTCAAGTCGTTCTGTTCGTTTTTCGCATAGTTGGCTAGTGCGATTCCATAGGCCTTCTAAATCATCCAATTGATTTTGGATTATAGTACGGTCAGCATTGTTGGCTTTTGACATTAGATCTTTACCAGTCTGTCTTACAGTTTTCATTTGTTCGTAACGCTTAGATAATGTATCTTCAAATGCCTAATGAAAAATATTTACATAAATGATATACACTTAATAAAATTCTTCAATGTTATTCAAAGTATTAAATTAAATTATTTACTTTGTGCTGTTCAACTAAAGCCATTACTGTATCCAAATCTCCATGTACTGGTCCATCATCTGTTAGTCTTTTTTCAGTTTTGCGTAACCAATCCAAAAGAGCTTCCATAGCATCTTTAAATTGTCCACAGTACAATAAAGCTTCTTCCAACTTTCTTTGCCTATCTACAGATTTAGTGCATACCAAATTCCACTTTTCTTTTAATTCATTAATCATTTTGTTTAAAGGTTGTTCATCACTCTTAGGTGCTTTTTCTTTCAATGCTTTGCCCATTCTCATTGTAGAGTCATATGTTGCTTGTTTTCCACTTAAGGCTCGTTGTACATCTCTGTGTTTGGCCAAACGCTGTTTAATACGCTCTGGATCATTACCAACACTGGCATCTTGGGTTAACTCATCCAGATTCTTCTCTGCAGTATCTAACCAATCCATTAGGCTTGACCATGCTTCATTGAACTCACGGGCTTCCTTATAACCATGATCAAGTGCACGAGTTCTTTCAGCACTCTTTGACACAACGCGTTCAAAGCGATGTTGTACACTGAAAATACAAACGATAATTTAAACTAAAATTAATTTTAAAAATAATATTAATATCGATTTTACCTGATTAATAAGTTTTTGATGAGTATAACATCTTGTTTCTGTGAAAAATACTTCAGATGAGTTCCTTTCTTGTCCAAATGAAGCATTATTTCCCGATGGGAGCTGACATCTTTTTGGAAAGTCTTATGATCTTCAATTTGTGTCAAAATGGTGGCCAGAATACGAGAAACTGGTTTCAAGTTAGATAATGTTTTTTCAGCATCGGTCAGCCAATCAACAAATGCCTAATAATTATAATAAAACAATGTATTTAAAATATTATTAAATATGTATATTTATTAAACATACCTGTAAAGCATTATGGAATTCAGTAGCTTCTTTAAGTGCAATTTCCAATTTAATTTTTTTATCATTAGCTCTGGCAGTCACACTATCCCATCGCTGTTTTAGGGTTTTTAAGTTTTGCTGCAAGTTTCCAGAGTTTGGTGATTTTTTCAGATATTCTTGGCCTTGAGCCAAAACAGTTTCCACTTTTGGTCTATTAGATTCTAGTTCATCATATACTTCCATGAAGCGTTCTAACTGTTCACTTGCTGTTTCAGGTAAGCCACCAACAGGTTTTGATGTAGCTATCACACCATCAACTTCACCTAGCCATGATAGTAAATCTTGAATTTCTACAGCAAACCTTTGGGCTTCTTGCAGTGCATCTTCCAATTCCAACTGCCGATCAGCCGCCTTTTGTAATAAGTCTCTCCAGCTTTTATTCAGAACATTAAGTTTATCCTGAGTGGAGTTAGCTTCAGCTGATCCTTTTCCATTTTCAATCAATTGTCGACCAGCATCATTTAAAGTGTCAACACTTGACTGATGGGCATGAATGTCATTCACTAATACTTTGAGCTTAGCTAGTTCAACTTCTAATAACTGGGAATCGCCAGCAACAGGTTTCAAATCTTTGTCTAATGTTTTATTAGTACCATCAATCCATGCAAGAAGTTCTGCCAATGCATGATGGAATTGGCCTAATTGTAAAAGACTGTTTTCCAATTGACGCTGTCGTTCAACAATACCCTTCAATAGATTTTCCCATCTACGGTTCACTTCAGTTAATGGTTGTTTGAGAGCAGCTGCTTGTTCAACTGTAGTTCTTTCCGTAAGTTCTTGGGCTTGCCTATAATATCCAAAAAAAAAAATATATAAAAAAATATAATTTAATATTTTAAACTAACATTGAAGTAATTATATCCATATTAATTTAGAACTATTACCTAATGACACTTCTATACAATAATAAAATCCATTGTAAGCCGTAAAAAATATAATACATATGTTAATTATACAATATAAATACCAAATCACCAAGTACTGATCATTAATAATTATTTTTTAATATTTATTAATATAGTTACTGATTGTAATTACCTATTTAAAGCTTCTACTTTAACCATTTGAGGGTCAATATCAGATTTAAAGTTCTTAAGTTCACCAATTTGATTTTTGACAACTTTAATGTCTGTTCCTAATGGCCCTAAATTGGCAAATCTGTGTTCTGCTCCATCCAAAAATTTGAGTAAATCCTAAAAATAATATGTATTAAATACTATTCACATTAAAAATTGTATTAATTATTCATACTTGTAAGGTTTCATGGAATTCCATAGCTTTTTCCATAGCTTGAATCAAATTTTCTTCACGTTTAGCAAACAATGCAGTTACAGTTTCCCAAGCATTATCTAAGTCTTCAATATGTTTCTTAACTTCGGGCTTATCGGAATCTCCACACACTTTCATTAATTGTTTACCACTTGCACGGCACTGGTCTACTTCAGGTTTGGTCTGATCAATTTCTGCTTTAATTTCTTTTAAAGCTGCTTTTTGTTGTTTTAATATAGCTGGTTCTACAGCTGGTGCATCTTGAGAGTGTAATGAATCCTGCAAATTTTTTAGTGTACCCATCACATTCTGTAATTCTTCCCAGAATCTCTCAGCCAGTATGAGAGCTTCTTCAAGACTGCGTCCACGATCATTAGTTGCCTCTTGGACTTCATTCCACAAACTATTCAATCGATCTAATTTACGTTTAATGTCTTTGACTGCAGGATCTGAGGAATTTGGAGCTTTATTAATAACATCATTAGCTGCTTTTTTCACTGCTTGGAATGCATCAGAACGCTTATGTAAATCTTCAACAACAGCATCGTTTTCATCTTGTTGGTCACGTATTTTGGGAGGATGAGCAGATATAGGTTCAGCACCAGATACTTGTTCAGCAGTATTTTGTAATGCTCTCAACATACCTTCCAACTTATCACTAAATTGACTAGTTTCTTGTAATGCTTTCTCCAGAGCTTGTTGCCTTTGCCTAAGTTCAGATCTTAGTGCTGCATACCTAGCATTGTCACTATCCATAATGTATTGGATTTTCATTCCCTCGTCATCGTTACATAATCTGATTAATGCTTCACCGGTCTTATTCAGTTTATCCACAAGTGGTTTATGTTCAGCAATAGACTGTACAAACATTTCATTTTTATCTTGTTGTTGAGCAATAATTTCTGGTCTCAAAGCAGGCATAGCTAACATTGATACTTGTCTTTCCATATCATCCAACCATGCAGATAAATCAAAGTGTGATTCTTGGAAATGTTGAGCAAGAGGTAGAGCTTGTTCAAGTATACTCAAACGTTCAGCACTTAATGATGATACATGATCCATAACTTCACGAAGGTCTTCCATTTTTTCACGCATGAGACTTGTGTCATTGCTTTGTGTAACTTCCCTTAAAACTTTTTTAGCCATAGATAATACATCTCTACCACGTCCTTTTTGACTCGATATATCATCATTGAGTGCCTTATGTTCTTTAAGTTGAACACGAATAATATCTACTTCACTACTTGGTGGTTCTGCGTCTCTTAATTGGTTATCTACTTCACGGAACCAATCTAATAGGTCATCCATATCACCAATAACTTCAAGTGATCGTTGTTTAGACAAATGAATACGTTCAGCTTTTCTTTGAATTTGTTCAGCAATAGCGTCAAATCTTCGATTATCTCTTGTAACAAGGCCTTCAATTGTTGAAGCACCTTCACCAGGAGACATTTGGCACAATTGTGGTCCTATTTGATTAATATTTTCTAATACTGGGCGGAATTCTAAAAATAAAAAGTTAATTATTATTTAAATTTATTTAGTTGTATTTAAATTTAAAACAATTATGAATAGCAGTAATTATATATACCTTGAATGTCAAGTTCTAGATTATGAATGTCTTCTTCTTTAGGTTCTGCAGTTTGTAATTGTGATTCAGCTGATAACATCCAATCACCCAAACGTTTATGAGCATTATGGAATTGTTGTACGAGTGGCAACATGCTTTCTGCATTCTTTAACAAATCAGTACCAGCACTAACCAAATCATTGTAACGTCTCTGCAATACATCCAACTTATCTTTTAACTGAATGGCTTCATCACTAGTTATGTGCTTCATAAGTTCCATGCCTGCATCCACGGTTCCATCAACATCTGATTGGTGATTTGATATTTCTTCACACAGGTCTGCAATATCCTCCATTTGTTCCACTAGTTTGTCTGTATGCACAGGTAATACTTTGTATTTGCCTAAACGTTTCTCCATGCCTTCCATCCATGCTTGCAAATCTTGATAAGTTAATACCAGATGTCTAAGGCCAGCACGAGAGTCTTGTAATAGTTGTCCCACTTTATCTGAGGTATTTACAAGTGCAGCATAACGATCAGCTGTTTCTTGGATACGATCTGCTACTCCAGATGCCTCATCTTCACCAACCAAAGCCATTAAAGTACTAGCTACTTCAGTCAGATCGTGGAATTCAGGATTTTTGGATAAAATTTCATTGTGTAATTTCTAGAAAAAAAAAAAATCAAATTAGTGGAATAGATGAATTAAAGTGAGAAAATTGTAAAAAATATTCATATAAAATTAAGTAATCATTATTAAATCATAGTATCTCAATAACATGAGTGCATAAATGTATTGTTTGATAAAAAAAAAGAGCATAAACAATATACTTTAAATTAATAATTAATATCTAGTATATCTACAATTCCCTTATTTCACTCCCATAAAAATATGATTTAATTTAATTTTACTTACACTATGTTCTTTAATCCTTTGTTGTATTTTTTCTTCATCTGTAGGAATAAGTTCCATATCCTTAATTTTCTTCTCGCTTTTATCCAACCATTCCAAGAGTGGTGTAATTTTTTCCAAGAACTCTTTAGCTACTACCATAGCTTTTTGCAAATCGTCCATGCGTTTTGTGGCACCACGATCCAAATTATCAAACCTCTGAGATAATTCTTTCAGTTGTATTTCAATTTCCTTACGTTCTCTAGGATCAACATTAGCTGCAACCTCATTACCCATATCAAATATTGATGACAATGAATTTTGACGGTCAGCTAACATTTTCTTTAAGAACTGAAATTTTTTAATTAAAATTTAGTATATTATTATCAACCCAATAACAATTAAAAATATATATTTATTTACTTTTTGTTCTTGTAGTTGTGCTTTTACCACCTTGTAATCTGCTGATGGTGGTTTTTGATTAGATACTAATTCTTCTGTATCAGCTAACCACTTAGCAAATCCATCTAAAGCATCTTGGAACTTGCCAGATTGTAAAAGTCCATAATCTAGTCGCCTGTCCCTCTCATTTAGTTTTTCTTTAAGTGCATTCCATTTATCGTTCATTTTTTCCAAATCCTTTTCTAAAATACCAGTGTTTACACCTCTGGCAGCAGATTGTATTAATCTTTGACCAATACCATTAACTTCATTGACTGACAAAATTAGTGGCTCAATGGTGTTCTTTCTGAAAGAACCAAACTCTTGTTGTTGGAATTTAATTGCCTCCACTTCTGATCCAATTGGTTTCAAACTCTTAAACTCATCAGTTGCATGTTCTATATCTTGAACAACATTATCATGCTTATTCTTAAAAGCTTGTAGTCTATCTAAAATATTTTCAAGGTCAGTTTGTCTATTTGACGCTCGTTCGTCAAGTTTATTTAATAGACGTGTAAGTGATTCAGCTTGGTCACGCATAGAAGTAGAATCTTCTAAACGTTGGCCTAATTCAAGCATTACTGTAACATCATCTCCAGCTCTTGCAATTTTCTTGATAAATTTGTCTACTTCATCTAACTGGCCAGTAACAGTTTTAATATCTCGACCTGGCGGTTTTAATGAGTCAAATTCAGCTTCTAAGTCATTCAAATTTTTACCAAGAGCTTTAACTTTATCTGCATATTGTGCCAATGCAGTCGAAGCTGAAAGTAATTGTGAACACCTATCATCCAGTTTACCTTCTAAATCGTCTAATCTATCCATAAGATTATCAACATCATCTTGTAATTTTAATGAGTCGCCAACACCCATTTGAGCAGCTTCTGAGGCCAAGTCACCAGCTGTTTGCCTTAGACCTACCAATGGACCTCTTAATTTCTTAGCATCTTCTCGCAATGCTTTAATTCTTTCCAAGAGTTTTGGATCACGTGCAGCACCTCCAATGGAATCATGTGAAGCAAGTTTATCTTCACAACGCTGTAATGAGTGTTCAGAATCTCTAAGATTGTCAGAAAAGTCAGACAACTTTCTTGAAATGTCTTCTAACCATTGTGTTTTTTCCATCAATTCATTGTTCAATCTATCCCATCGAGTTTTGATGGTTGACAGTTCTTGTTTTACAAGTTCTTTATCCACATCACAAGAAGAAAGGAACGTTTCTCCTAGGTTTTTTACATTCTCAAACTCACCAGAGTGTTTCCAAACTTCATTTCTAAAAGCAGACAGTTCTCTCAATTGTTTATCTACGTCTCTTTTATTAAAGCTATTTGGTCGAATAAGTTCTAATTTATTTTCGGCTTGAGCCAACCATGGTGTAAAGGACTCTTGGGCTCTATAATATTTTCTACAGTGTTCCATGCATGTTTGAAGTCTGTTATGGCGGTCTACAGCTTCTTTGCGAAGTTTGTCCCAATTTTGTTGTATTTTGTCTAAATCGCGTTGCAAATTACGAGATTCGTTACGTTGTCCAATTCGAGATAACATATCACGACCTTTATTTAAAAGCATAATTACTTCGTGTTCTTTGTGTAATACTTCTTTGTATATAGGCTCATACTGAGAAACTTGTTGTTGCAGTATATCTTTATCAGCGGATATTAATAGACGTTCTGTAAGACTGCCCAATTGATCAGACAACCAACCAAGTGTCAAAGCACAAGTAGCTTCAAACTGTCTACCGTCTTTTAATGATCCTTCAATTTCAGCTTTTTTATTGTCCAATTTCTTTTGCAAGTTGTTATATTGACGATTAATAGCAGCTAATTTTGCTTGAATATCTGCTTTACAAGCTGGATCATCTAATACATTACATAAATGATTGCCAGCATCTTCTAAATCAGCTAATAAAGGTCTTTGGCCTTCTAATTGTCTTTCTAAGTTTTGTATTTTTCTAAGCCTCTCTTCTGGTTCCTTATCATAAGAAATATCATCTAATTGATCAGAAATATTTTGTAATGCTTCAGTTAAACGAGCAAGACCTGCATCAAATTCTCGGGTTGAATCAGCTGCTGCACCAAGATTAGATGCTCTATCTTCTAATTTTCCAAGTAAATCTGACCATTTTTGTAAAATTGCTGTTAATTTATTAGAAAACCGTTGAGCATCAGGAGAGTTAGGATCTGGTAGTCTATTGAGTATACTTTCACCAACAGATGTTAAATGTGTGAGTTGAGGTTGTTGAGTTCTAAACTCTTCTCGTAACACTTGAATTTGCTGAACTTGACTCTGTACTATTCTAGAATCTGATGATATTGGACCCAAGACATTTAACATACGTTCTTTGGATCCTAACCAGTTTGAAAGGTTATCATGCGAATCATGGAAATCTTTTAAGTCTTCAAGAAGTTGAATACGGTTCTTACAAATATCATTTAAGTTCTTCCAACGACTAGTAACATTTTGAATATCATCATGTAATCTATCCGCTCCTAAAGAAGTTGGTTTCTTTTTTAATAAATCATTTACACCAGATTTAGTACTATCTAACAAAGACTGTTTTTCATACATTTCTTCAAGTACAGCTCTAACTTGTTTTGCTGCTTTATCAGACTCTTCTTTAGTTAGTGGAATACTTTCTTTTGGTAATGATTTTTGTGTTCTATCTAAAAATTGATTTAATATCTTCATATTTTCAACCAATTTCCTGACATCGTCTCTAATTGTATCCAATTCGTTTTGCCTGTCTGATATTTTTATACCTAATAAATTATATCTGTTATTAATTTCATTTAGTTCTTGTTGCACAGGGCTGTCATCTAAACCATCTTCAATTCTATTGTATGTGAAACTTACAACAGAATTTCTTGGAGAATCTCTAGAAGTTTTTCTTAAAGAGTCCAAAGAATAGCGTTTAGTAGGAGATACTGAACTGCGTCTTCTTAAAGAATTAGTAAGACTAGAATCATAAAATGTAGCCCCAAGGTCATTAAGTTTGTCAATAGTAATGCTATAATCACGATGATCTTTTGAAATTGGTTTCAGTTCATCAATTTGATTTTTAATAATATTCATGTCTACAGCTACACTTTCTAATTGATTAACTCTTTTCTCAGTATTATTTAACCAAATTAATACTTGATCTCTTAATTTTTCGTATGCTTGAAGTTGTTCTACTTTAGCCTTAGATAATCTCTGTTTTTCTTCTAACAGTTGATTCAATTGTTTCCATTGGTTTTCCAATCCTTTAACACGATCACGTACAGGAGGTGTATCGGTCACATCCTTATTGTTAATGAGAGTTTTTCCATCACGTATTGTTTGGTCTAAGGTTTGTCGTTGAGAGTCTCTTTGAGCAATTAAATCGTCCAACTTATTTTCAGGCATATCATTGAAATTGTCTAACGCATTTGTCAACCATTGTTCAAGCATTGCCGCTTGGCTATTAAATGATGACAATATTTGATTGATGTCATTTAATAGTTCACCTCGTTTGGCTGTCCTATCCAAAAGCTTTTCAAAACGAGTCATAACATCTTTTAACTTGATTTCAATTTTTTTGGCTAGTCTAGGATTGCTTGAGTTAATCATTAACTCTTGTGTAGAATGTGCGACACTATCAACACTTGCTCTATGTGTATCAATATCTGACTGCAACAATCTGTACTCCCGGATTTGTTCAGATAAACGATCTGTATGCAAACTTACTGGTCTTGTTATATTCCTATAAACATTTTCATTTCATTAAAACATGTAAATAATTTAACCAAATATTAGTTGTTACTTGTTAATGAGAACTAGAATAATTCCTAAAAACAATTCTATAGCATCAATAATCATTATTTTTTCAATTAAAAAAAATAAATAAATAAATGTAAGACAAATGATAAAATGAAATACTACAATTAATAACTAAAGAACAACAGATTCACAAATGGATTGTTAATTGAAATTACTTAAAAAAACACAAAAAAAAACTTACTTTAATGTGGCTTCCGCGTCGTTTAACCAGTGGAGTAATGAATCCAAAGCATCTTGCACACCATGTGATTGAACTAATGCAGTGTCCAATTGTGATAGTCGATCGGCTAAACCATTACATAAAGATCTGTACTTATCTTCCAATTCATTAACTGGGCCTTGAATAGCTTCAATTTCTTTGATACCACTTTGACCTTCAAGTGACCTAATTAAGCCATCTGCAGCTTGCTTGACATTTTCAATAAGTCTAGCTTGTCCCAAAAATTCATTGTTCAAAGTTTTTGTTCGATTGAATTGATCTTCGAGAGCATTCGGATCAGCACCAATTGGTTCATTAAGAATTTTAATAGCTCTCGGTTCAGCTTCTCTAAGCCATGCTTTAACAGCATTCAAAGCATCTTTATATTCTCTCTGTTTAGAGTTAAGTCCACTTAATTTATCTGACAAAGCATTAGCACGTGCTAGTAAATCTTTGTAATTATTAGTGACATTAATAACTGTATTTTTAATCACACTGTCTTGTGATGATACTGGTTCGATGTGATGAAGTCTAGATGGTAAACCAGTTCTGAAATCATTTAAGCAAGTTAGATATTCTTTAGATTCGTCAATAAACTTTTGAGCTGCCATTGTGATAAAGCGAAGATCTGCTTGATGTGAAATAACATCAGACACAAACTCCCTTGTAGATTCCGTTGACGATGTATCAGCAAGTCTATTTATATTAGCTAATGCACGCTCTTTCTCATCAAGAGTACGTTGAGCTCTATCCATCCACGTAGTAAATGTAGTAAGTTCAGATTTAAATTTAGATAATTCATCTTTAGCAGATATCAAGCGACGTAACAGTTTATCAGTACGTTCATTTGCATGGTCATACCGTGATTTAAGAGATTTACCTTTCTTCTCAACATTATTTATTTCTTCTCTAGACAAGTATTCACTACCAGTAGCAATTATATGACGTACTTGATCCAAACATGTTGTAATAGGACGTAACTGTGAATCAATCTCTTCTTTAATCAGCTAAAAAATATTTGTTCATAAATATTATGTTAAATACATAATGCAAAAATTTAAAATATCCATACTTTTAAAATGTTTATTTGATTACGTAGTTGATCCAAATCTTCTTGAGCTATATCTTGATTTGCAATTCTGTCTTCGATTTCTCCAATCCAGTTTAAGTATTCTGATAATGTGTCATCACACAGTTTATACTTTTCTGCCATGGCTTGCTATAAAATAAATTTAAATTAATGTTATATAAACATCAATAAAAACCATAATAGTTAAAATTTAAAAAAAAACAAGTTAGTGCAATTATAAATTTAGCGTACAGAATATTACTTTTAATGCATACAAATTAAAAGCCGATTACATCAATAAACTAATTTTAGTTTTTATTGTTTTTTTCACTTATAAATTAGTAAAAATAAGCCTTTAAAAAAAAAAAAAAAACATAAAAAATTTGTTATAATAACATCACAAAAATAATTTTGTTAGGCATATTATACAGGCAAAAAATAACTGGTATGTATAGCTTTCTAAAATAATCTGGTTGTCCTGAAAAATAAAACACAAACACAAAAGCAATCAAATAAGAAAATTTAAAAAAGCTTAACTCATGAAAAATTATAAAAAAAAAGTTTGATGACATAACAACTCATATAATTTTAAATCACAATACACCATGCATGGCATACAATTACATCATTGAAGTTACCAAGGTTATTCCTGTGGTGCTTGATTCTAGTAGTGATACAGGTAAAGATGGTACATTTCTACCCTCATTATGTATAAAATCTTCCAATTCTTCTTCTGTTATTGATTCTTGTACAAAAAATTGAGGTCTCATACTATTAGATCGTTCAAATTTACGTTTACCACCTTTAACTTCAACTATTTCAACAGGTGAGGAGACATATTCAATTGCTGATGGATCGTATACAAAGCTTTTTTCTATAGCTTCTTTCATTGTATTACCTTGATAGTGGCCAGTAGCATCTAAAATATCTTTCTTCAGTGCTTGTTTTAATGATAATGATCTTGGCTTAGTTGGATCAGCTACTACAGCTGAATCTGGGTTTATAATACGCATATCAATACATTCTTTAAATGATACTAATCTGTCAGTACCAGGTATAATAAAAACACCAGATTCGGGATCAAATAAATTTTGTTTAATCGCTTCAAATAAACTCCAACCTTCTGTTGGCAAATCAATCCTAGGATCATCTTTAATTTTTAAAGCATCTAATGTTTTTGTCAGTGCAACTTTCAAAGCACTTTTTGGTTTGAGACCATTAAGTTTTGATAAGAGTTGTAATTCATCTTCAGCCAAATTAATTTTATCTATGTTTCCTTGATGAACGGCGTCAAGTACAGTAATTTCTTTTTCATTTAATGTGACTTTTTTATTTAACACTTGAAACACCTCACCCCTAACCTCACTCGAATTGAGAGTTTCACTAAAATCAGCAATATATTCTTCATTTTTTACCTTTATCCTTTCAACTGGTCCTCGTTCAGCATCCATTAACTCCTTTTGAATAGCTTCCAGCAAAGTCATTTGTGGTCTGTTATCACCAACAATACAAGGTCCCAAAAGTCTGTTTGCTAAACCCTTATCCACCAGTCCTTTTTCAACAGCTTGTTCAATAGTTACCCAACCAGACTTTGAATCTGGTTGAGTAGCAATACGACCAGTTCGTACATCTAATACTCGCAAACGAATTGCTTCACCCACTGTTAAAATTTCGCCAGTTTTAGGATGAACAATTCCTGGAGCATTAATAATATCATCATCAAGTCCAGTTGCCTCTTCCATACGTCGACGCAATGAACGAATATCTGCATCGCCATTAGATTCGACAGTTTGTGTAGAATGTTGATTACCCATTGCAGATGATTGATGATTTAAATTTTTAGCTATTATAGTTTCGTCTACACCATTTGTCGATACACTAGAAAAAAAAAAACACAAGACAACTTTAATCATACAACTACAATAACATATTAAGACTGCAGTATCAAGTACTAACTCAGGAATTGTATCATATATATTGAATTCAGTTCTGAACGTGCGCAACGGCCTAGCCTCTAATGTCTTCACATATTCCTGCAACATTTATTTAGACTAATCATTTCTAATAGATAAATTGATAGGTTTAAAGCCAAACCTTGAGCAATTTTACAGTAATAATATGTTACTTAATAACTTCAAGGGAATAATAATCTACCATTTTTAATTATTTGTAGTAAAAACTAAAAGTGCAAAATAATTGACAAGAGGTGTGTGTTACTATGTAGGTGTAATCAATGATACTTAACAAAATATTTGTTTTCATACACAAGAGTATATAATTAACACAGTGCATCAATACAAATTTAAGTTGACTTATGTAAAAATAAAGTAGTTTTATTTCGAAAATGCTATAATATATAAATACTTTATTTTAACAAAAATAGATCATCATATTTAATTATTTATATTGTTGAGAAACAAACATTTTGAAGTATGGCTTTTTGTTAAAATTCTATATAAATAAATAAATATCAAAATGATTTAAAATCATATTTTTAATTTAACTTTAAGCATACACTATTATTTTTAAATTATCTGATAAACATAATATATTTAAAGAAATATGAATAAATAGAAAATAAAATATATGCATACTAGTTAAATAACATATATATATATATATATATATATTAAATTATAATTATGTTTATAATTGAAATATTTCAATTCATTTTATATTTTACGCAAAAAATATATTCTTAGATATCCCTTTACTACTAGTTTAATTGCAAATTAATTGTCATTTTATTAATTATTTTTTTTTAAACTTTGATACTTTGTTAAAATAAAATAATATAGAAAATACTAGATAAAAACTTGGATTTATAAGATTAAACAAACATTTATAATTTATCTTACGTTCTTAACATTATTAAAATAATTGTACTCACTTGTAATTCAAGATCATCAGTATTGACTGATGCTAGATTTTTCAACTGGTCAATCAGCATGTTCAGCAATGCTTGAAATCTATGGTTGAGCACGTCAAGTTCATGAGACACGGCCAATTCACCAACACTGGGATCCATATTTTGGCCTTTATTATGGTTGCTGGCATCAAGGCTTGGATGAACTTCATCTACCAGCCACGCACAGTAATGTTGAAGTCGTAGGTCATATATCTATTTGCGGGTTAATTATACGCATAGTCTTTGTTATGGTCTGTTAAATGGTTATCATAGCAAATTTCAATTTATATTTTATGTTAAAAAGCATCGTTACCTTAGCTTCTCGTATAAATCTGCCACCGTCCACATTGACACTCTCAATTGCTTTAGTACGTTCCTGCACCTTGTTATACAAAGCCTACGAGATGTATTTGATCAATAAATATAAAATCCTTTGTTCGAGCCATAAGGCTTTACTTGGATAATGTAATATACAGATAATACAGTATACATTTATGTTATATTAATATTTAATATTATGCAATATATTAAATTATTATGTATTGTTTATTTAACATGCAATGCATTGATTGAGTTTAAGTAATATACAGTACATGACTCACCATAACATATTATATTTAATTAATTATGGCAGCTTATATATTTATATACACTTACCTTAGTGGTTTCAGTAAGATCTCTTGCTTGCATTTTTAGAGGTGCAACATTATTCAATTTAACGTAGCTCTCATCAATGATTTGAACTTCAGACTGGTACGAATTTTTGTATTTATTCAAAAGATCGTAAGCTGCTTCACAGCTCTTGAGTCTGAAGAAACAAAGATAGACATACATTATTATTATAAAATATAGTAAAAAAAAAGTCTTTGTTAATGATAAATCACGTATAAGATTATTAATTTCTTATTTTTTATTATATAAATAAATATTAAATTGATTTAATTTTTTTAAACAATTTATTATTTCACCTGTCGACTAATTGACTACAAACATTATTCCATCTACTTGTAATACGATTTACATCACTGTCGAGTCTATCCAAATCATGATGAGCAGTACGTGGCAAGTGGTGTCTAGATTTTTCTGTTAAACGTCTAGTGTTATGTTTATCTTCAACCAACTGATCAATGACTGGCTGTTGAAGGACAACATTTTTTTGCAATGCTATCAGATCTTGATGTACCTTTATACAATTATATACATACATACAAATACCATGAACTTAAGTGCAATATCAATCAAATTTACTTACTAATTTTAAAGCGGGTAATTCAGAAGGCATTTCACCATAGGATGCTAATTTTATTTCAAAATCTGATATAACATTATTTGCTTCATCTAATCCAGATAAAGTAATTTCTGCACACTTAAGTCTTTCAACATAAAGCTGAGATAGATTCCATAATTGGTTCCATTGGTTCAAAACCTTATCATGTTTAGCTTGTAAAGCTGCTGTCTTATTTGGAATGTTTTTGAATGTAGCTTGCATGGCTTCTACGTCTGGACCCAAGTTCTATAGCAAAAATAAAGTTATTATTATTATTATATTACATAATTTAATAGATAATTAATAAAATACCTTTAGAGATGTTTCAAAGTCTTTGTGTTGAATAACCAAATGTTCTAGAGTGTCCATATCTCTTGGTATAGGGGCACTCAACCTAGTATTTAATGTATGTTCATATTCATCCAATGAAATTTGAATAGATTTAACTTGATCAGTAAACATTCTGGTAAGATTTTTACTGTCTTCTTCAGCTCGTGATCGTCGTTCGAATTCATCAAATAACCTGTTCACTTCATCCATTTCTCTCTTAAGTCTTCTTAATTGAGGGTCAGCTGGATCACCTTCTCTTAACAACTTATTAGCATCTTCATTTAATGCTTTACGAATAGCATTACGTTGTTCAGCACCCATGGCCAAAAACTATAAAAAATAAAACAAAGTTAATCCTATTCCAAAAATAAAAATATATGTTTATTACTTGAGCCAGATCCCATCCTTTGACAACTTTGATTGTAGCAAATATCATATTTTGACGCATACGCAATTGTTTACGTTGCCATAATGCTGTTGAACGATCATATGCTCTACGCAAACGATCTACAGAATCTAAAGCTTCTTGATCGGGAGGAGGTATTAAAAATACAACACCAGGAACATTTGAATCATCAGTAAGATTCATTCCTCTAGACACTCTCCATTTGATTCGTCCAGAATTATCATGAAGCAACCATTGAGAACCTTTTTCAACATTTATCTAAATAAAATAAAAAATTATTATTAATACACATAATTATTTATACATATCATTATTTTGTTAACATACCCCATTTTGTTTGAAACTACAAATTGCATTCACTGGTATAGGTCTAGTAATTGGAAGCCTACGTTGTTTTAGTGGAACTACTTGCCTAGATCGATCTTCAAGTGTACCGATCACTTCACTGAAATTATTTAATTCTTCTCGGAGGTCTTGCATACCTTTCAACAAACGTTCTCCATCATCCAAACTAAATTCTGATTGGCTAAAAACAGAATTTAGTAACTCATCTCGTTTGTTTAACCAATGTTCAGCTTCTTTAACATCAGCATAGAACTGATGATAGTAAGTAGCATGCTTCAGATGAGTTTCTAAACATAGAGTTAACTGGAGCAACCAAGTCCATTGTGTTTGTAATGCAGATATATAAGCTTCAATACACTTTGATGCTAGATGACCCTGAAGAATTAATGCTTCTCCACGATCTTGGACTGAACTTAATTGAATCTCTCTTTTCTCAAGTTCTGACATTAAAGACTGGAAAAATAAATAATATACATTTATTATACATAAAATAATTAATGAGCACAAATTTAATCAAAACACAACCTCAATCCCTGATCCAAATGCATGCTTAAAAAATATTTTAGATTAAAAAATTAACAATATTAATTAAAATTAAAATTAAACCTGTTACATATTATCATAAGTACTAAATATTACCTCATAGTATTGTCGAATTGATGGTATGTTTAAATCTTTATCACTCCAATCACGATTTAATTCAATTTCTTCTTTTTCGTTGAGCCAAATAAGCTGATTTGTAGCAGATTGCAAAAAGTCTTGTAATGTTTCAAGATCAGATAGCCGTTTATTAGAGAAAGTAACTAATTCAGCATAAATCTTCTGCAATGTATTCAGATGCTGTGAATACAAGGATAATTCGTCTCCGTGGAAATTACTCTTAGCGTTTATACAATGCTCAACTTTTGTATGAAATTGGTCAATTATTTTATGTTCACGTTGGTGTTGGTCTAAAAGTGCTTGTACACTAGGCAAATCTGAACCATACTCAGCCTCCTGTAATTGTTTCTAGAAAAACATAAAACCACATAAAATTAGAAAAGAATAAAAATATTAAATTTTCAAATGTATCCTACCAATTTGTTATTGCACCAATCAATGCATTCTTGTAATGAACGGAAATGAGTATTGGTATCGACAAGTCGAGTTTCCAAAATGGTTCGTGTTTGTTTGGTAACTGTACGTTCTTCAACGATTGGAAATGATAGAGTAGCCAAAGGAGTAAGAACTTTTGAATGCAATAAAGAACGCAAATTCACCCATCGCTGATGTAATTTTTCTACCCTAAATAAAATTAGAAATGGGAATTTAATAATTTAATGAATAAAATCAAGCTTAAATAAGTTACCTCTTTTGTAACTCAGGTGCCTGCACATATCGTCCTTCTCTGAGTGCTTGTACATCAACAAACAATGACTGAATAGTATCTTCAGATAAACGTAACTCAGTCTCCAATTGATCAGCATTGTGTTTCGCATCTAATGGATGAAGTCTATCTGCCCGGCGACCTTCTTCTACAATTCTAGTTTCCAACTCATCCAACTTCAAGTCGGTGCGCTTAGTTTCACGGTGAACCTTTTCTGCTAATCTTTGTAAACGTTCAAGACGTTTTATTTCTTCCTGAATAGCAGAATCTCGATCTTGGTATGACATCATTAAACGATTCCAGGTACGGTCAATAGCATCAGCTTGTAATTCAGGCTCAATGTCATTTTCGCCAACAGCCTCAAAATATTTCTATAAATAAAAAAATTCTATAAATGTTTCTATCACAAAACACATGTCATATATATTATTACTTGAAGTTCCTTATACAAATGGACCAGGTGTTGCTTTTCACGATGGCGAGGTGGAAGTTCTTCATTACGAAATTTAGTAGAATCGGATGCTAATTTTTTCATTTCAATAAGTGTCGATGGGAAATTACGGTCAGACATTACAGATAGTTTTTCACGCATCCAACGGTTCAATGAAGAAGCAATTTCACGATATTCCCCAGAACGTTGTTGAGATTCCTAAAAAAATATAAAAATTAAAATAATAAAATTGCTGAAAATAAAACTATTACATTTTTACTAACAGAATCATAAAGAGGGTGCAAACGCGGGGGCTCCGGGAACACTTCATGTAACGACGATATATAAGTAATAATTGATTTTTCATCAATTTCGTGGGTGTCAACATCTGTAAAAGAAATTTAATAATGATTTATTTACAAGCTCCATGCTTGTATTTTAATATTGCAAATTGCAATACACACTTACCTTCGGGATCCAATAATCTGGTGACTCCATATTCTCGTTCAGCGATGTAAAAAGCTGACTCCAATCGTTCACGAACATTTTTACTTTTGACATTGCGCCAATCGACTAAATCCGGTCTGTGGTCAGATAATAAATATTTATTTATATTTTCTTTAACAATAAGACAATTTTTTCTCACAAAAGAAGTATTACCTATTTCTATGTATAATCGCGTTGAATGCCATACCATCTCGCCAAGAAGATGTGAAGTCCGTCACTCGAACACCTGGGTATTTCGATGTTGATTTGCGAGCCCATTTCAATAAAGCGTCACGCGCCGATACGTTCGGCTCTTCACCGACCACAATGTCAGATATCTATAAAATAAATTATAAAAAATAACAACAACAATAATATAAACGTAAAAAAAATAATACTAGTGAATATATCGAAAACCACGCCATTACAAGTCGACGCGCGTATTAAATGTCCACATAAGGTTTCTCGTCCCACCGGAGGCAGTTCGAATTACCCATATTACACCGGTGCCATATACATAATTGTAAATACAGTAATATGTTTTTTTACACAGAATAATAATAATAATAATAAAAATAAGACAATTATTATTAGGGTCAACAATGTGCACACCCGCCGACAAAAACAAAATACAATTCGGTATACATGATTTTTACGATTCAAACGAGCCACCAGTCTTCTCCTTAAATGGGCAGTAGGTCCGCTCTAGAGGCCGTTTACAACACATTCTCGCCCATGTCATTTATTAGTAGGACAAATTATGTGTTATTTTATTCTTTGATTGAAATTATCATTTAACCGAACTAACGTAAAGTAAAACACAGTTTTACTCATGAAGACGATTCCAAGTCAAAACTTCGGTCCAAAACAGAGATAAAAAAAGAAAGAGAGGTGATTTATGGGTGTGTGTGCGTGTATATGTGTGCGTGCGTGTGTGTGTGTGTGAATGTATGTAATATGTATATGTGCGCGAAGAAAGAAATCAAAAACCAGGTCACCATCATTATGTGCGTTTGAAGGAAATATACGGCATGCAAAAGAAACCATCCATGCGTGCCCTGATCATATAGTCATGTTATTCTTCACTATTACAGCAGCAGGTACAGAGTAAAACATAGACATTATATTGTATATAGATACTACTCATGTTAACTATATTTCAGTCAGATGATGAACAGAACCAACTGTATACATTACAGTATACGGTACAAGAAATAACATGTAAATAATATAAGTAGCTTTATCGATGTTTGTCTTGTTCTGTTGTTGATACAAATTTTTATCGGCCTGTACGGATAAAATACCGAAAAAGCACAATTAAGCATTTATTCCTATGTATTGGAGCACTTCTTCATTAACAAACGTTACGTTCACTTCGAAACAAATAGTTCGTTCACCTTATTCTTGTTTCCGGTATGCGTCCACTCAAACAGACTGCATATGTGAGAGCATATATATCCTAATATATCGAATAAACTAATTCAACAATTTAATATCGATTTTTTACACATTAATAAAATAATATAAATGGACCCTATGTGGTAAGCACTCATCTGTGTCGTCTCTGACTGTACAACAAAAATACAATGTCCTATGATAAACGGGTGGTATAATAAATTAAAATACACAAGTTGTACATTTTATGGACTCTTGTTGTCTGTTACTAACCAAATATAAAAAAAAATACTTGCCAGTTTATCAAAGGTAGTGAGTGGTTATCTTAGGTAAACTAATATATGAGTGATTAAAAAAATTATGTCATGATAAACTAAATATAAATAATACAATTTAAATACTTGTAAAATAATTAAACTTAAAAAAAAAATCATTAAACAATATAAATTATGTATGAAACATGCATGTAAACCAGCTAATAACATATTATGATGACATAATTTAATTTTAAAATATTAAAATCTAATCATGAGTTGAAAACTTTTAAAATACCTGATTAAAACTTTTAATGCGAGATGTTGATTTAGGAGTGCAATACAAAATTTTACACACGAAAACACTATATATATTACAGACTTAGATGGAAGACGAAAATCTGTCAACTGTACAGAGGTGTGTCTATTATTGAAAGAAAGTGATGTACAAGTACAATAATTTAATATAAAATCACCAAACGAAATATTTAAAAATAAGCGTTACAGAGATTTTCATCATAGGGGAGAGGGTGAGTCCATAATAGAAGTTTTACTGTAATAAGCAATAACTGAATTATGATTTACTTCACGTCCAATATAATATATAGTTGCGTACACCGACACATCATATAATGTATATATGGTGCGTGTACAGTGCGTGCATGTGGTTAAGTACTTTACAACTATAAACATAATGTGTCGAACACAGTATAAATTGTGTATATAGACATTTTATGTATCTATAATTTGTAAACCACTTTCATTCGAAAACGGATTGGCCTTATCTATGCATAATAAGAAAGCAGAAAATAAATCTATTATTCAATAAAACAAAACATGTTCCTATACGATAATATATTATAGGTAACTACCGACATTGACAAGCACTTTTAAGATAAAAAAAAAATGTCAAATCCTAAGAGAGTATATATTTTTCTACAATAAACACTCGAATTAATTAGACACCCTTAAACGCTACACACGAAAAAGTCATTCGGAGTAATTTCCCACAGATACGCGGTAAACGGTCGAAAATGTTTTGATCATACGATTTCAAACTATTTCCGTTTGTAGAAAAACTTTAAAACCGAAAAAAACCTATCACGATAGGATAATATAATAAATATGATATATATGTCTGCCGAACATATTATATTAAAACATATGGGTGCGTGGCATATGTCTATGGTGTGTACAATTCGTGAGACTACCTTGGCCTTCTTGGTTTTGATGACCTGATGGTGATGTCTGGACGAGGTCCTCTTAGACTCCTCATACGGCTGGTCGGAAACCATCATCTGGCCAGTTTTCATCATGCTTTCTGTGGCCGACATCTCGACACCACGCGTCAGCACTGTGGTCTTACGTAGGACGCGAGTGGTGACCGAGTGCCTACCAACTTCTGGCCGCTTGTCCACTTTTTGTGACTCGTGATTAGACCCTGTCACCTCGGTGGACAGGTGCCGTTTCGTGTACACGGCCTGCAGGTCGCGCACGTCATCGTCGCCCTCCCGGGTGCCCTGCATGAATAGGCGACTACCGCCCGGCCGGCTGGCCCCCCCTGACGACGATGACACCTCCTTGGAGGCTTTGGTGAATCGGTACATAATACCGTCAGCGTTTCGATCTCTGTCGATCTCGATCTATCTGGTACTCGAGTCAAATGCTCTTCGCGCGCATCGCGGCGCACGATACGTTTCCGAAAACCGTTTTTTTATGTTGTCCGTCAAATTCGTTATTTGTGAGTGTGTAATGCGATGATATTGTATTTATAAGTAAATGTCGTGTGTATACGACAAGTCCGGGACGATATAACAGCAGCGAAACCGTTACTGAGCAACGATGAACAACGATGACGATAAACTGCACGCGTGACACGGCCGGTGCACAAGAGATAACTGAACCGTGTTAAGCCGTCGGGGGCCGGGCCGGTGTTGCAGCAGAAAGGCAATACGTGAATGAGTAGGAGGACGAGGAGGAGCGCGCGCACAGGTATACAGGTACACAATACTACGAAGTGTTGTCGCGACTGTGGCGTGCGTAGAGGGGAACAACAACGACTGTGTATGGTACCTGCTCGCAATAATAATAATAAAAAAGCACACTTCAAGGTTATAACCACGCATACGCACCGCCACCGCACTCGATCACTTGGGAGAGAGGGGCCCATTGAATAATATTGCGAGAGACACGATACACATACGCACGAGGCTTTTCTCCGCAGAGTCGGGATTACGCGGTTTCATTGAAAAAACAACGATTGCCCAACGCTATTGACCAGGCTGCAGGACTCGATCGTCAGTCATATGTATATGTAGGCCCCCTCGAAAACCACCAACAGCCGTCGCAGATGGTGTACCTGAGTATTATGATATTATTGTAGGTAATGTAATATGTTACGATAACAACGCCTGGCGCCCACGGATGTTGAGCCCACGCTCGACCTGGCCAAAAATCTCATCGCCGCATATACGGCGTGCACCACATATCCATATAAAGAGCGCTCGGCCAGGTGCGTTCGGATCCTTGGGTCGCTAGGGACCTTGGGCGAGCCATAACGTAGGAGTCACCTGCCCGGCGGACGCTGGAGGAGGCCGCGGATTACATAAACACCGTTGTGCACAACATAACTACATTATGGGTATACGCACCAGTGCGGACGGAGGCGGAAAATCGGGGTTAAGACCGGATATAATCACGACAAAAATAGATTTTCGCAATCGCTCGTGGTCCGAGTGCTTTCCACCGGTTTGTACGCGCGTTATACTTATTAAACGCATTAAAAATACTTCCGGGAAATCACGACGAAGTTAATATTACAGATACTTATATTATATAGTAAGGAACAGTACTTCAGTGATGGGATAGCCATTATATACGTAGTACGGACAGTACGGTGTAACGCGATGACACGCGCCGCCACCGTTATAATTCACAACGACGACAATATTCGTGATGTGCGTTATTATTACGAGCAACGCCTCTATTCGTGATATGATTGACAAAACAAAAATTATACCGTTCCTCTGTTCGAATAGGTACTCTCCTTGTCTTAGACATTTAGAACGCACAATACCATAACTAATACTGATACGTAAATGCATTGACCAAAATATGATAATTTAACGCATTTCTTCAATAAGCTTTATTGAAAAATTGTTGTCATCACGTGGAGGGTATAATTTTAACTGGTGTACAAAAACATAATATACAAACAAATCTTATACATAACATATATGTACAATTATTACACCTAAAACAATTTAATTCACCGTGATAATTTCTACAAGAAAAAATATAATTTTTAAGGTCACTATTTATATTATTGATTATAATTTACTAAATACTTATCATTTAGAGGTAAGTTGTATTAAACTGACATTTCAAACGAACAACTTTAATTTAAATTTATTGTAAAATAATATATAATGCACCGTGATTAATAATTAAAATACATACTTTCAATTGAAGATATGTTTTTACAATAAGAAGCTAAAAAAAAAATAGAGAAAAATAAATTTATTTTTATTTATTACTGTAATAGAATTATAGAACACTGACAATTAATACCCAAATATAAGTAAAAAGGTGCAAACAACTTAAAGAAGTTAAGTTAATAATTAACTATTTACCTGTTTTACAACTCATAATTTATTAATTTTTTAATAATATTTTTTGTTTTACTCAATACAAACATTCTTATTAATTATTAAAAAAAACTTATGAGGTGACTACTATTACATGGATGCTTTTACAGTTGCCTATCTAACTCCCAATATAAAATCTCTAGAAAATATTTATCGTAACATAATATACGATATAATAAACAAAAAGTTTATATCATATTTAATACTTGATTACACAAAATTATATTGATATATTACATTTTCAAGTGATAACTGATAAAATTAATTCACTATTCGGAGGTTATTAAGATACGTCAGGAATATGATAATATAATTATTAACATAGGTACCTATTACTATTTATTGTATTTTCAAATAAATGAATTAAAAACACTATTTATTTAGAAAATCGACATGATTGGAAAGCATATTTTAAAAGGAGATATTTGAAATATTATTTTAACACAACTAAAAATATATTTATTAATAAATAAGAAATCACAAAATTATAAGTAAGTACGTTATATTATATAGTCCTTTTTAATATATTCTAGCTGTAACATACTTTTAAATTATGTATTTTTATGTTTTGAATTGTTGAAAACGTAAAAACTAGCAATAAATACTATTCGTATAGGCCATGATCAAACACACATAATTTTCAGGTGCGCCCTGTGTTTAGTTCTATCACACGTGACCAACGTTGTGTAACAATTTATATGATATGGCTATCTGAACATAAATACCCATACCCAGTAATAAACGTTAATGACACTAACCTGGAAATGAAGTATGATGGTCCATATGAGACCCAGTGTGAGTTTTGGGTTGCCATCTACAATATCTTCGGCCCGAATGTTCACCAGTTTGATCTAAAAACAAACACAAATTAACATAACAGTACAACTGTTTGTTATAAAAGTAGAATTATTAACCTTTTTGAAACGCAAGTACTCCAGTGCCATCTGAACATTTTGTAACATATGAAATCTGAGTTTGCCTCTTTCTCTTGGCTGAAAATTAATTCGGAAACTATTATTATAAACATTAATAGAATATTTAGAGTACTAAGTAACTTGTCTTGGTCGATCTATTAAAAATACGATTTACAGTGGTTAAGATAAGACATAACAATACAATATATTCATTGAAACAAAACAATAATAGTCACAATTTAATGGACTTTTTTTACAATTTGTATTACACAATTTTCCTAAGCAAAACAAAGACAAGGATGTATTTCAGGCCTTGGCGCATCACTTTATACGGAATATCAAGTTCTAAGTAGCTGCTGGCCGTAATTATCATTGTCCGGTTTGCCGGGAACACCTTTCTTGGATGTAATAGCATTTTCCTTCAATTAGGTTTTTACAACTCTGCTATATAATAATACTAGCCTACCCTTTAAATTATAAAATACAAAAGATAACAATTAAAAGCGACAGAATTGTCGAAACCGCCCACAAAAACTATCGTGTTGAGATACTATCAAAAGTTTTCGATTACTCAAAACATCGATTATTATAGCCTAACGATCATCTGACATGTTACAAATCCCATCAAGGCACACCCCAAAAACCTTGAAAGTAATTTTTCTAATAACATATAAAATACTGTCCAATGCATGAAAAACATTTATCTTTTTCTAAAAAAAACAATACATTCCCATATGTATAATTTGTTAATGAATGTCTATATTTTTAATATTATTTATTGCTTACCAGTTGATCTCCGGACAAAACTTCGAGTAATGATATCAAGTTCAAGCCGTCTTGCAAATCGATGAATAAGTCTCCAACATGACGATTTGCCTATAAAACCGATCAATTGATTGTTAAACACTCACATTTCATATGCATTTACCTGTTATTATTAAAGCATTAACAATAAAAATATTTTATAAAAATAACTACAGATCCACAAATTAATACAATATATAAGTATATAAATAGATTTAAAAACAGTAAGAAAAACGTGATACAGAGTACAGACTACTAAACACATTGAAGGTAGTGGCAAAAAATATATAAACTTTCTACACACACAAAATAACACAACCTATAGATTGAAGTAATAATACTTCTAATAAATATATAAAAAAATCACTCAAAAGAAAATATTTGAAAATGTTCAACTTAAGTAAACTTACACAAGAACAACCAGAATTAGAACACGCCTGCAAACAAGTGTATGTCTGAAACATACAATTTACTCATTTATTTTTAAAATAAATTATGAGAAAATGAACGAAAATCCTTCCGATCGTGTCAAATTAAAACGTGACTTATTATTATTATTTTTTTCTAAATAATCCTACCTTCGAGTATTTCCAATGCTGCTTTCATATATTCAGGGAAAATGAAAAAAATATAAAAATTACTTATACAAACAAGTATTAATCAATAGAGTAACTTAAAAATTAATAGTATTTAATGTAATACTTAACACACGTAATAAGATTCTATTTATTTACAGTTGTATATAAATATTGGATAATTATTTGAAAATACTACGAAACCGTAATAATACTCAAGAAGGTATACTTTCTATAAAATAAAATATATTGTAATTTAAGATTAGTATTTATTTTAATATTGTTGAAAGATAAATTATATTTTGTTTTCGATAACGGAAGTAATATATACCCACCATATGCCAATCCTTAAAACATATTTTTGCCAAACCAAAATATATTATTCAATATGAATAATATAATATTTAAATGTTTCCGTTTTGTGTTGGTGGATACATCATTAACTAATACGAAAAAATAAGTTGGCGTTGATATTTTTTAGGTATCTAATATGTTATTTATACCTTGACCCAAAAATTATAAATTAATAACGAAAAATAATAAGCATATGCACAATAAGATCAAAAAAAAAAAAAAAAAAAAATAGAATCATTGTAGTATTTACAAATAAATTCATTAATTTACGTGAACATTTACTAAAACAATAGGTGCCTAACTTTGCGATGCCTTCATCATTTCTCATATATACCATTTTTATTAGAAACAGATATTTAAATGTTATTCAATAAAAAATATAGTTGTATAGGTACCTACATTTAAAGTTAATAGTTAAAGTAAATTTATTTTTAAATAAATTTGATTCAAATTAATTTTTGGAGTTGTATGAACATTCATATTTGTTATATTATGTTGGCATAAAATGTATTTCAAGTATGAGAACAAAAAATTTAGTTTCATGTATAAATACTTAACGAACAAAACTCTAGTCACAAATAAAAGTATAAATAAGTATACGAAAAAAATAAAAACAAATACGACATAAAGAACATCACCCTCTAAATGATTTATGAATATCATCATAAGATGTATTGTAATATCTAAACCCGTCAAAAAATAACAGAAAAAAGTTAGCGCAAGCAACAATTATATTTTTTATTTTATATTTGCATGTACAGACTTATGTGGTTTTAAGATTTTTAACGACATTTTCGACATACAGAGCATATAACGTCAAAATAAAATATTCGCCCATAAATATCGGATAAACCATACAAAAATAATTATAAAAAATTTTTATAGGTGTATTATTTGCGAATTTCAAGGGCATCAGAATTATATCTATCAGTAAAACTAAATTTTATTGACATTTCAAATGCTAACATATATTGCCTTTTTCTAATAAATAAATTATACGAACAATAAAAAAAAAAAAAAAAATTGTTCTTTGTTTATAATAATAGTCTTTTTGGATATTTTAACCAAATTTTAATATATATTTTTCTTTTGTGTCTTAGCATTAAATATTTCCCCCCCCCTCCTTTAAAATTTAGTGAAAACCACTACTTTATGTAAGTGATAATTTAAAGTCAAAACTTCAATCGATTATAAATTAAATATATTAAAAAAAAAAATATTTATAAATCATAAAAGTTTATTTATAGGTGACTAAACTAACATAATATCCTCAGTTATTTGTATAATATATTATCTAATATTTATTATACAGTAAGTTATCATTACTATAATTGAACAGTTCATATTAAAAAAAGAAAAATATAAATAATGGATTCGAAATTTATAACATAATGATGAGTATGTGGTATGGTATATATCATAGTAAAATTATACACTAAATTAATGTTAAAACTCTCTTGTAAGGTTGTATACAAAAGCGCTTAATGTTTTTAAAATGTGTTCATATTCAAAATGTAATCAACGCATATTATTTAAAGATAACAATATAATAAAAAACATCATCATACAAAAATATTGATTTTATTATTTGTAAAATAAATTCTTATTGTAAAACTGTATATTGAGTTTCATGACAATTACAGTTTTAAGTAATAGAAGAAATTATGAAATAACTTGAAAATATATAACTCAAAATCGTATAAGCAATAAAAACGTGAGAATTTTTCTTAAATGTTAAGCCACAATTATTTTTAAAATATAAAATATGTTGTTTTTGAACATAGATATATTTTATTACTTAAAAAACTTCCAGGCTCAACTAAGCATAACAGAGTGACTAGGTAATAAAATTATTTATACGTTAACCAGTATAAACATTTACGCATGTTTGTTTTGTTCAATGATAAGACTCTTTTGTGAACAAAAACGATGCAATTCACTATTCAAATAATGGGAATGTATAATATGAATACAATATTTTGTTCTCGACACGTGCATAACTATTAATAGGTATCTATAATGACTATACCATCATCTTAAAAATTTAAGACCAAAGTTTAAGTATTATTTAATTATTTTTATTAACATTCGATTTATATTTATTTTGTATTCATATTATATATATTATTAACGTTGAGTATATACTAATTATACTAATATACAATATATACATATTATGATACGCATAATATTAAATAGTAAAATATATATATTACTCACTTTTTTCAAATGTTTGTTTACCCATTTCGTAAACGTTTTCTTCTGTATGGCGTCTCTTTCATCTGAAAATAAAAGCAACATTTTAATGTAAACATAATATTATGATCTATTTTTCCGGTTAAAACATATTTCCCATATTACAGTTTACACAGGTAAATCATTTATTATTAATATATGACCTATATAGTTATAATAAATAGTTGACTATATATAATGTACTGATATAGCATTATATAAGTACTTAGTATACACCAGTTTTACAAAAAAACTTCGTCTAGCATATACTTATTACTTATTAGTTGTTATAATACAAATAAATTTACGTAAAACTACGTAAATTATGACATTTCTAAATTTTAAAATGTATAACACCACTTCAGGTTATGCACAATACAACAATATTCATTAGACATGCAATACCGTGTAATTACTGTATCTGGGAGCGTTCCGGCTACACGTAATCAAATAATTTACAAGAATTTATTTATCGCTTTTGCGTTTCGCTTCGAATTTTTTCTTCGACCTATTTGAAATATTTTACGCCTTTGGGCTTTCATTCAGCGTTACACTAAAATTAAAATATAGTAAATTTATATTTTATGACTGTTCTTGTCAAAATTGAAATAGCTACCTAATAATAATTAATATATTATAAACTCGTAGATAGCATAGTATAATGTTAATATTTACAAAAGCACATTATGGTAATTTATTTAGACACAAAGTCAATACTAATTTCTTATTTATTTTATTTTTGAAACAAACCAAATTAATTCTAACTGTTCTATTACATATGTCATTGTACTTATTATGGTGTTTACATTGTCATATTCAATAATTCAATGCACACATAAATATATTTAAAACTGTAATGAATAGAATTTACTTATTCTATTTTATAAAACCATTACATAAAAAATGCCTGTATAATACCAATAATATTATTATTATTATGTATATATTATATATTTATGATTAAAACTTATAACGCGCAATGTCTCGGTCTTATAAATTGACACAAATTTACATAAATTAATATGAAATTATCATAAATGTTAAAGGTAAGACAAGTATTATCAGTGTTCAATAGTGTTTTTTTAAATGAAAAAAAAATTTTAATAGAATATTATGAAAACAAGTAGAATTTGTAACTTATAACTTAATAACGTATTAAAATAATCATAATTTAATTACTTAAAAATTAAAATATACCCAAAAAAAGCAACGGAAATTACAAATAATTTTTTTACCTTTAAATCCGATAATATAACTTTATTTATGAGTAAGTATCTATAAGAAACTATCAACATAAAATTTATTCAGATGGACAATAATTTATCTTGTTTTTTTGTTTTTTAATACAGAGATAACACACACGGACGTCACGTCCTATTAGTAATATTATATTGTTAGATAGACATAGATCCAGAATATAAATACGGAAGAAGGCTATCGCTCCTTGGCTCCTTTGAATCCACGCCTGTTGTCAGACAATCATGTTAAATTTTACCGTCTAATAAACAGTACGCAATGAAATGCAAAACAAAAAAAATATTCTTTAAAAAATATATAAATGATGATTCATTAATAAACTATCAAATGTTCAACAAAAACTTTCTGGTGAATATTTTTAAATACAAAAATGACACATTCAGCTTAACTAGAGATAATTATATGTAATAAATGGTTATATGGTACACATTTTTAGATTGGCTGACTGTCAAGTAAGTATATGAAATGGAATAATTTTAATTTAAATCATAATTTGGCGTTGGGACTACCTAACTGATATATATTTCTACATCAGCATCATATATTTTGAGAGTCGTAAAAATTTAATTTTGATGAATTTATTAAACAAAAATAATAATATGTAAATCTATATTTTATAAAAGTATATGAATATACAAATTATGTGTTAAAAAAAAATATATATTTTTAATCGTTTAAACCCTTAAATATAAATACAATAATTAACCTAACGTATTAAATATAATTTTTTGAGATTTAAATTAAAAACTATTAATAATAACTCAAATTATTTTAAATATAAAATATAAGTACCATTTTAGTCCATGACACTTATTGCAAATGTTATCCTCTAAGTTTCATCTATGAAAAATGTTATATCACAGGTTTCAGATTCATTGAAAATAAGTGAAATAAAAAAAAATAAACGTAGTTCTACAAAAGGTCTCTCAACACATTTAAATTTTAATTAAAATATATAATAGGTAAGAAGGTGCCTATAAAATTAATTTAATAGTTGCGTTTTAAAGAACATTTTTAGAATTTTTATATAGCCGAAAAGATAACCATTAGTTTTAAATATTTAAATAAAAATATACCGCACATGAATAACAATACATTTTAATGCTAAAATAATTAAAAGATTAAAATATAATTGTGTTTGTGTGCATTTCCAAATCACGCATATATATAATATAATGCATCAAATGTTCTTGAGAAGGCAGTATAATAATCAGTGAGCCTACGCAAAAAGTATGCCAAACGTAATATCATGTATAATTAATTAATTATTCATACGTTATCGTATAAAAATAAATGCTTTAAAACGATTGTGTAATAATTCCATACGTAAATAATAAGTAATAATAAGACTATGGCATTTGAAAGACGTAATTTAAATAATAATAAAAAAGAAATTGAGTTGTTTGTTTAAATTAAACATATACCTATATAGTTTTAATTTGAAAATAATGGTGGACGTCCGAGAATTAGGGTGGTCCTATGTATATTATATAAAAACTATTGATTGTACCTATATAAACGAATTAACTTGTATATTTTTTTAACGTTTTCACTTATTCATAATAATCTTTTAAAACACTAACTTATACAAAAAAAAAAAATTATTTAATATTTTTTCATATGAAATATAACAAAAACATAATTGAATGATTCCAAAATTAATAAAATGGCACGTTTTTACAGTTATCAATTTTCAGATACCGGAACGGGACAATATATTTAAGGCTGTTTTGATGTTGGTAATTCAACTAGGGTCCGATACAATTAAAACAAAATATTTAATATCATATATTATAATGTTATATACGTATTATTTATTATACTTTGGTAATAAATACCATGCAGCTATTATCATTATAATAATATTATTTTTACATAAAGCATGTATAGCGGGCGACATCGAAGACGTTTTTCAAACGCATTCTCCTATGTCGGATATAAATTAAGAGAATTTTTTATGATAATTTCACCTCGGAGAAAAACAAAAGATCCGAGGTAAGGAAAACCAACAACAGCAAAACCCGACAACCTGAGGTCGAGCTCTCATTGTCGATGCACATAGCACGACTCATAATCTATAAATACATATTCATACAAGTGTACGATAAATTTTCTAATTAGCACAGCGGCTGCTGTGGATCGTAATACCTGTTCATTGTACGTAATAATATTGTATACAGAGTGATCTATTTCACCAGCAACACTAATTAGTAATTGTATCAACCAACTCGTGCGATTTAGAGAGAAAACGCGTTTTACACGAAGAACTTATACATCATTAACCTCATATAATAAATTAAATATTTTAATACCAAATAAAGAATAAAAAAAGAACAATTATTTTTAGAAAATTGAAAAAGTTAGCATAACACCCTGTATGAAACTCATAATAATGTAATGAACATAACGAAAGATCTATCGAGGTGTAAGCAAATACCGACAGTATATATATATACCAATATATAAGCCCTCAAGGGTGGGAGGGGGCAGTCAATCGACCTTTCCAAGTATTTGAACACGTATGACTAATTATATACATATAATAAATAATAATATAATAATGTGTATTATATATTTATTTGTTACGCTGTCGCGTAGTCGCGTCATCGTCACCTCCAGCGATACAACAGCAACCATAGGTTCTCGATGATAAAATGGAAGCAATATATTATGGAACTTGCCTTTCTGGTTTTTTGGAGATCTGCTGATAATATATTGAGTCTCAATGCATATGAGTTACGAATAAAGGTTTAAATTATTCTAAAATATTGAATCCATGATATTTTTTATATTATCGTTTTGGAAGAGGTCGTGAGACGATTATAATTTATTTTTTAACAATAATGAGGTTTCATTGTACGTGTTTATTTCTATAAAATGTAATAAAGTTATAGAAAAAACATTATAATAATAATCCTGTTTAAAAATATACATATTCATTATAAAGTGTATAAATAGTTGTACACAATCTTTCGTAAATCGTATTATTATAAACATTGGTATTGAGCTTGTCCCCACGAAAAGAATTTCTATAGACGCCTATATTGCAGCTGAACGCATTCAAGACGACTTTTATAGTGCTGCCGACCATCGTATAACATACATATTATATACGAGACTTCTGCACGTACATGCGCGCGTGTGCAATGCATGTATACATAATATAATAATATAATATAATAGTAATAATATCACGGTTGACGTAACTGTTTACCTGGTATTTTAAGCAGCTACCAGTCACCACGATGATTCAACGCGCCTAACTACGAACCCGGTTCGCTCGTGTAGTGTATTTAATATCGTCTAATTAGCAGATCATTGAGTAGAAAAAAACTCGATGTAGATAGAATATATATTATATAAAATGATAATTTATGTCATCAGTCATCATATTTCTCTAGGTCAGTATCCCCCAAGGCCACAACTAAAATAGTAATGAATTTGGAGCAATCGAACTATAAAACATCCCGGACCGGAAATATTGTAGAAAGAGCAAGCGAGAGCAATGTGTTGACTGGACTTTTGTGGGAAATACATCGATTTCTATTGCTTTTATTAATTTTTCTTTCTGTAATATGGTTGATTTTTAATGTAATAATTGACAAAACTAGAAACAAATTATACAAGCACACACTAATAAATCCATTCGATTTTATTCCAAAAAAAAGATTTTACGAATAATTAGAATACTTATTAAATAATTTGATTTAGAAATGTTTAATAAACAATACTACAAATGGAATTGTAAAACTAAATTTTAAATTATAAACGATTACACGATATTAGAGTTGCAAGTCCCATTAATTTTACACTTTTTATACGCAGTATATTTTGTTTATATTTATTATTTTTTTATACCGAGTATTTTATTTGGTTGGTTTTTATTTTACAGAGCGCATTTAAAAATAATGCATGTCACACAACAATATATTTACTAATATATTGATTAAAAATGTACAATTAAATAATTAATACAGAACTAGGTCAAATTAAAATAATGAATACTTTGCATAAAAATGCATTCATAATATATATGCGGTTAGATTATATGTCATTATATTATATGTATATATGTATATATATTATTATTATATTATAATAAAGATTCAACCCACAAATATTCAATAGGTACCTTAAATAATAAATTTAATAAAACTTTATATAATTTTATATATACTATAGAGTATAGACAATAGCTTATAAATTAATAAATGTTATTATTAGCGAGTTATCAATTTATATACTAGCTAGGTGTATTTAATTGACAAAGCTATTTTATCAATTGAATGCCCAATAGTAAAATTATTATAAATTTAAAAATATAAACATTTATAAATAAATATAATATATTATTTAAGTATTTGGAAATATAAAATTTAATAAACACTTTAAGTACGTCTTCTAAAAAAATTAATTGTTAAATTTGTGAAACTTATAGAAGTAAATAAAGATGAAGAAATATTATTGTATTCGTAAGACACATTAATCACTAATTTTTGATTAGTGGGAATGTTTTTAGGAAGAGGGTAGGGGAAGACTACGCCCTTGGTAGGTGGTTAATTTTATTTTACTAGACCTATATTTTTTTTTAAGATATATTCCACTACTATACTATATTATAGATACCAAATTAATATACTTCTAATAACTAATTAGTATTTATATTGATTAATATGTCATACATTTGCCCTGAAATCTGAAATTAGAAGTATAAAATAAAATTCAAACATTAGTAGGTACTATTAATTATCAGTTATAGCTTATAATTTATTAGTACCTACTAAGTTTACGGCATATTATTTTCAAAATATAAATACCTAATACAAACACTTAGGATAAAACCATAGATAAGCAAATATTATAATAATATTTATATAACTATATACATTCTTTCAATTAAAAACTTATTTATCCCACTAAATTAATCAATGGATCTTCGTAGAACATTTTGAATAATAAACTTAACTTTTATTAAATTATTGTCCTTGACATAACAATAAATAACCTATTTTTTCTTTTTATATATTATTTGCATTCAACAATTTGTATGAAGTATCCACTTAGAAAATATACAAATGTTGTCACCTATGCGAATTTTTACCAATAGTAGCATAATGATGTTTTAACGAGTTGTTAATAAATACGTCAAATGTAAATTAATGATCTTAGGAAAATAAATAACAGTCAGTGAATGACATTATATATTGCCACTGCCCACTCGAGTACAAAGGAATACAATTAATTTTAACTGTACCAACGACTTTAAATTCCTAAAAAAGTAGATTTAAATCAGATAAAAATTTAAATCGCCAAAAAAGTCAATATAAAAAATATAAAAATTGACATAAATGTTAGAACAAAAAATGAACTGTACAATATTTAAAAAAAAATTAATAATTTATAAATCATATTCAATTTTTTTTTTAAATAACATGAAATATTATTGTATAATATAATTAACTAAAAAAAACATAGATCAATATTAAAAAACTATTTGCATATTTATAATTTATAATATTAAAGTACCTAAATAATATCACAAAGTAATATAGCATAAACCTATACTGACGCAATTGTAATGCCTTAATAATACCAAATATATCGTATAATAAAATTTGCATACCAATTTTGATTTCAACAGTTATAAAAAATAATTTTATAATAATATGCAGATACATTTTTAAAGTAAATTCTTAAACAAAAAAATTTTAAGTTTATAAATTAATCTGTTTTTATTTTAAAATTAAAAAAAAAACATCCAATATTTATATAACTAACTATATAATATGAACACATTAAAAAATATAAATAATAATTAAGAAAGATATGAGAACAAATGATACAAAATGTATTTATTTTATATACTTGGAGTTTTAAATTTTATTCATATATTATTAATAATAATATATAATTAGATTTTTCTGATTTTTTTATTTGTAGGTAATATAGTTTTCATACCATATAAATAATACAAGACAAATTAATAAATTTATGGTATGAACTTCTAATTAAAAAAAAAAAAGTAATATTTTCCATAAAGATTAATAATAATGAATTATGAACTATATTATATAACGACACAAAATAAATTTAAAACTATGATTTAATGAAAATATAACCTTAACTATAAAAAAATGTAATAATCATAATATAAAGTCAATTGTTTTAATTAAAATTAAATATGAATATAATATTTATTGGGTATGAAAAATAACTTGATTTTATAAGCCTAACTTTAGGCTTAACTTAACTTTATTTTTAAATAGACACCGCAATGTGCAATATTATCTATAGGTACAATAAGAATGAAAAAATAACTTAATAATGACAATTTTTGTTCATTATTTATAAAATTAATGTTACATAATTAACCTTCTTAATTTAAGTTGAATTTTTAAAATTAAAACACATAGATGTTTAATTAAATGTATTATTTGTAGATAACTATAATAATAATAGGCCATTTATCATTTTAAAGTATTAATTCGGAGCGTCATAAATTTATTAAATGATAATTAAACCTTGCCTATTTATCGAACTTATAAACACAAAATAGTGTTTGTGTAACCTACAGTGATTAATCCATTTAGTACAAAAGAATTTGAATTCCTTTTACGTTAAGTTTTATTATCCATTCATATTCGAAGTGCCAACCATTAATTATTAGTAAATTGTCTATATAATAAGTAAAATAGACTCCAAAAAATGAAATTTTTGCTTCAAAATGAACAATACATTACTCACTATTATTGTTTATAAGATAATGTACACAAAAACATACATAGCTTTTATCAAACAAGTATTGTGTGTTAGATTTTTTTACATTAAAATATAAATTATTGTCATCATACAACTTTTACAAAATCTAATCGTTGTTAAATCACACAAATTAAAGAAAAAATATTAAAAGAACAATACATTAAATAATATAATATTATTGAAATGAACTTATAAAGACTATATTATGGACCATTAGATAAGATTTATATATATATATATATAAATATATATATATATATATGTATCTTATTATCTTATTCGTGTTAAAATACCGATTATCATCGTACAAAAATGCGCGATACCAAATCCAAATGGCCTTTTAATAATATTCCAAAGCGAATAAAAGGATGGCCTTCGGAGTGAATAATGGGTTTTGTGACCGTTTATATTCAGCATAAGAAATTGTAGTCACTAACTATGGTGGGTAACAAAAATACAAGGAGATTAAATTGAAGAAATGTGATTCTAATTGATTATTGTTATTGCACGGCAATCGTGTGTGGTTTCTTTCATCTCATCGTTATACTTTATATAAGCAATATCATATTACCCGTCTTTGGCGCCATATAGTTAGCACGCACACACATACATACACAACTCACTACGAAACATTCGATTGTTTCGCGTTTAAAATAATGCACGGAAAATGGTAGGTGTAAGTATATACAGACTGTAAAGAGTAACTGATATTAGCGACACGCCCATGAATAATACTTAATAGGGATAATTCCACCGGCTTGACCGGTATTACGCTCAAAAACGAAAGTTATTTTAAATGGCGAGGTTTTCCCACAGTAAAAAATATATAGTAATAATACGATGTAAAATATAAATTATACAGGGTGTTTCTAAAATGAATGAGGTCAGTAGCATAATCGTACTCATTGTGGTAGTCTAATGAAAATTTTTTTGATATTTTTTTCTATCTTCAAAATTTAAGATTATTCAAATTATTTTTAAAAAAATTATCTAAAATGTAAAAATAAATATTCGAATTGTATCTTTTGCAAAATTCACATACGTATCAATATGTAAAGTTGTCACGCGCTTTTCACGCTCAATTCGCTGACTAAAAAAATGATGTGACACATTGTTTTATATGAGAACTCTGCAAGATAAACGGTGGTGCAATTTATTTATTATTATTTTACATACATAATTAATTAAAACACTTATTTACATTTTAAAATAATAATAAATACCTAATCAAATACATTTTATATTGAAAATAAATTTTTATCTACAAGAGTTATTCAATGTAATCCATGTTAACTTCGATAAAAACCTAACCATACCTGATAACTCTTAAAAAAAAAAAAAGTTATTGGGCCACTATATAGTACTCACTGCTTATTCTATTAAACATTCATTTCAGAAACATCGTGTATAATATACATATGTTTAGGATAGTAAAGTATAAACAAATTTTAATTTTAATCAGATAAAAAGTTCTTTTATTGTCAACCCCAAAATAGTAGTATGTAATTATGTTGTTATTTTTTTGTTTTTATTTGTATCGATTAATGCATTATTATACGTGCAGTATCTGATAAATTAAAATACATTACTATTTTATAAATCTATTATGCATTTATATTAGAGTATTATATTATCTATTATCTACACTCAACCTCAAAAATTCTACAATAAACATACACATTTGTTAGATAGATACAGAAACTCAAAAAATATTAACATAAACATTTAATATCATCGTTTTTAACATAAATTTTAATAATTTATAATAGATTATTATAGAATATTAAAAATTTTACAAAAGAGGAAGTTTTTGCACTATTTGTTTCTTCTAATTCTTCACGTATAATATGGCAACTTTGAATTCAGCAGAACTAATCTTATGTTGTTAGCCTTAAATTAGAGTGAAATGACCTATAATCAAGTTTATAAACATAACAGTATTCACACATTTAAGCATGTAAACTATTTTAAATATGACATTTTTAAGTATATTGTAGAAAAATTGGAAAACCAATAGAAATCAACGCGCAAACATAGATAATGTTCTTAACTTTAAGTTTTATAATTAAGGCTAATAATAAAACAAACGCCACAATATTGGTTATACTGATCGCTAATTTTCTATATTGTGACATATGTATAAATCTAACAAATCAAATAATGTAATCATATTTTCTTAAATTAAACATATATTATTCAAAATAAATTTTTTTTCAGTAATCAAGATAGTAGACCTTGAACTACCGGACACTAATCAAAAATACAAGATTTATCGGCAATTCAACTCTCAATATTAGGCATCATTAAATAATTATTTTATAAGTCCTATTGAACTCTGATTTTAATATTTTAAGAAATCAACTAACTTTTTAATTATTTTCTGATAGATAAAATATTATGTATACATAATATACAAATTCTAATTTGTACAATCATAAAACTTTGTGGCAAAAATAATAACATAATAAAAAACACTCTTAAAAAATATATATTATTTTTAATACTATAACATCATAATTAAACACAATACTATAAAGAACATTCTGATCTTTAAAAATAAAAATGTATAAAATAAAAATAAAAAGTACACATTGGAACAAATCGAATTAACAAGGAAAACTCATAATATATGTGTCACATTTTATTATAGTTCATATAGTTCACTTATAATAAGTAGCACAATATATAATTATTAGTAAATTAATCCAATTTAAATAATAAAAACAATAACACACGATAAAATGAATAACTACTTTTTTTGATTGATATTGTATAATATTTAGATAGATACATTTAAGTTCCTTCCTTAAGTACTGATATGTTCCTAAAAGAATTAACATTTTGCTTAATTCTTATTATATTCAAAACTATTATTTGTTATATTTTACCAATAATAATTTCATAACAACGTATTAATATTACATACAATTTAATTTTACGAAAAAAAAAACTTACGTAAAAACACTTTTAATACACCAACATAACTCGTACATATATGCATATGTAATTCTACGATAAATTAATAAGATGAAAGAACTAAACATAACGCCGATATTTGAATAAATATATTTAATACCAATAATGCTTCTTCTATTTCTAATTAAATATATTTCTGATACTTATATACCTAGCTAGATATGTTATCTAAAAATTATATAGATACAAAAAAAGTGCAAATTTATCAAAGGTCAAAATATAAGTACACTTTTTACAAAAAATATGTTTTAAAACATGATCTCGTAATGATTGAACTATAATTAATATACTTTGTTATACTGATAAAAATCTACTAAGACTGATAATAAATTATAATTGTACAATTAGTACACCTATCAATGTTTTGCGTAAAACGAATAACTGCAGTATATCTGTGGAATATTTTTTTTATATTAATATATTTATTTCAAATCCTAATTGGCTTAATACAAAATTTCTGCAAATTAAATAATACAATTTCAATTACCATTAACAAATTTGAATACTCAACAATGTAAAATTAGGTAATAACTCGTTTACATCTTAAACACGAAATTTAAAGAAGAATTAATTATAACAACAATAATAAAAAAATAAAAATATATATAATAATATATAATATGTAATTATTTTAAATTGACAATTTATGGCTAAGTACTTGGTGTTTGCCTTGATCTTAATGAGAAAATATTTTGATATTGGTATTTTGATATAGTTAAACTACATGTGATCAATAAGAATTATTGCCAAATGTATAATTGGATAACGATTAAAACAAATGATATTGTTCAAGTGGTTGTGCACCTATATTACGTGTATTTCCTGTCATGGTTTTATTGTCTTGAAATAAATTGATAATATTAGGCTATTCAACGATGACCGGTCTTCGATGAGTAATTTTTTTTTTTTGTTGGTTAATATGATTTTGACCTATACCTTTTTAGGTGTTGTATTAGTGTACTACAACACTGATGGCAAAAACCACTGACCCTGCCCACTACATTCGCCTACTCTTAATACACACCCCGGGCTTTATCAATCCGGATTACGTAAATAAAAAGTGCAAGGAAAATTATGTTTTTCCTTAAGAATAATTAATTTATTAGATCTCATTGGAGAACAATGCCAATGCGACAGCCATGCCATTATTCTATAATATACTTTATACATATCACGTGTCAGAATAAAGTCCTAAAGAAAATTATTATATGGCGTAATAATTTCTGGATATGCAATTATTAAAATATTACGAAGGCAAACGTTTCCAATAATTTATACCGATGCGTTATAATTTTTCATTACATTTTTTCAATTCAAATAACATTTAATTTTTTTAAATAAAAGCAAGGTTACACTATTTGTCATTGTATTATAAACTATGTGCAATAAGTTGTAATGTACATAATGTAGGTATACTAAACGTAGATAATTTTTAATTGGTATTTTTTATTGAAAAATTAAATATATTCAATTATAGGAAACTATAGGTAGTTTTTTTCAAAACTAATAGATTCTTATTTCATAATAAAATGTTATACATAAAATGGATACCTTAATCTATCGTTTAATTTTATTATCAAAACAGCTTATCAAATAACCTCAGAGATTATAAATATATTATAATAGAACAATGCAATTAATTTATGTTTAAACAATTTTGATAAACTTAGTTGTTAAATTATAATTGATTTTTTTACTAACTATACAAACACATCATTATTAATGCATTATTGTCATTTAAGGGAGCAAACTAAATAAAAATAAACTATTCCAGATGATATTATAATGTGAAAATGTATATTCATCGCCTCAAAGCCCAAATATTCAAATACCTATGAAGTTCTATAATAAACACATGGAACCAAATAAAACGGTTTCACACAAACATTGTATTATGTATGGATAATACTGTATATGTATTAATAGTCATATATCTATACAAGAGTTTATTAAAGTTTATTGTATAGCATTGTAATTAAATAAATATAAAATAGATATATGTCACGTATACAGATCGGCACCATACAGTAACAGCGTCTAAACCAACATAAAAATATATCACACTACTATTACCCAACATCTCACATAAAAATCCAAAACGAACCCTATACACAACAGAGTATATTATTACATCTGATTGCGATATTAACCGCGCAAGATGGTCCATACGATATATTAAATTATTATGGTTTTTAAGTAAAAAGATTAAAATGTTCGACCAGCGCGCGGGTGTACCACCAACGCGTGAAAAAATAGAAATTCTACGCGATAAGTCCAAAAAACTGAATAGCAATCTCGCGCGCAGTTTTCCAGACATCGAGAAATTCCGCCTACAACGCGTCATCCCACGCAACCACAGCGCATAATACTCGTAGACGCAGTGCCATTGATATATTATGTATAATTATAATACCTAATAATATTACAATCTTAAACCAACGGACTCGACATCACGACACAGACCACTGGCTGGGCGGCACCAGCGGGTCGCACGTACTGCACGTCGTACGCGTCTTGCACTGCGGGTCGTGAACACATTTCAAACGCCCGTGGGACAAGTGTCTACACCCGCCCGCCCGGTGTTTCTCACCCACAGACCTTGGGCGACTGGCAGTCCGCGAATGCGGTACGCGCGCGCCGTGAAGAAATGTGTCGCGCGACCGACCGCGGCAGCGGAGGAATCGGTCGTGCACGGCCGCTACCGGCACAGACGACCGGATCAACCGATCAACCGGCGGCGGCGGCGGGGGCGCTCGCGTTCACGGTTGACCTCGTTTTTGAGCGCCGCCAAAAGAAATGCTTCAGAACAGAAATATGCCGCGGCAGTAATATGCCTACATACCATTAGCGATGATTCATCACATTTAATATATATATATATATATACACACACAAGAGCATGCATATACGGCACGCGATTGAATTGTTAAACATATGCGACAAACCTTTGAACTTGCTCAGGTTCTCCTCGTATCCGCGTTTTGACTTGCGTGGAGTCGTCGTCGTCCCGGTCCCGTCACCGTTGGCTGTCGGCTCGTCCGGGTCGAACCCAAGACGGTCCTTGTAGTACGACATATCTAGCCGGGTTGCAGGACCTGCGCGAGAGCGGCAGTGCTGAGAGCGGCTCCTGTTTGTCGAACGCTAACGCCGCGGTCTTATTGCGCGTTGATCCTTCGATGAAAGGATGAGAGACGAACGGGAAAACAAAACAAAAAAAAAAAACACAAAATTTGAACCACGACTATCGACGTATTATTATTATTTTTTTTTTAGTATTTACGCTCGCTGTGCGCGTTTCGACCCGGCAGACGCACCTGCTCCTAATCGCTGATGTATACTACACACACTCGCCGCGCTGTAACTGACGGAACGCCAAAAACAATATTGTATACCTATACAACAGCCTTCGTTATATAACAATATCGTCAGGGGACAACGGGTCGCCGATCACTGGTCACATGCTCGCGCTGCACACGCGTATAACGACATGATATATATTGTATGTATGACACACGCACACGCACGTTTTGTCGCGCGCAGCGTCCTGTACGCGCGCGATCTCGCGGGGCGACCGACGACGGCCGTACGTGTGCATTCCCCTCCAGGTGCCCCCTCTTCGTCATCGTCAAACCAGCACAGGTTTTCGCAAGTGACTCGGGTGGCGATATGAGCAATGATCGAACGGGGCGCGGGCCCCAAATGGAATTCACGCGCGCGCCGGTCGCACACCGCGGAACAGTGGGCGGCGACGGTCCGTGGGACGCAGGATTGGCGTCCTGCATTGCTGTCGCCGGTTCGCCTTACATGGAACTGCATTATACACCCAGCGACCGCTGCTGACGGTTTTTCACCGGAACGGGTCATCGGCGATATTATGTGCACTAAAAAAAAAACGGAATTGCGTTCCACGGGGGGGGGGGGGGAGGCGGTAGGAGGACGCGCCCGGAATGACGACGGTATAATATTATTACATAGGCGGACGTGGGTAGAGAGACGCTCGGCGAGACTAATGTAACGCAACATATATTATAATAATATAATATTACAAGTAGCGTTTAGTATTAGGTCCATTTCTTGCACGTGTACGACTATACCTATTTAGTATACCTACTCGTTTGGCAAAAACCTCGAGGCTTCGCAAACAGATATTTTTCTCGCGTGCTATGCCATCCGCGGTAATTATCATGCCACAACCGTCTACAATCCAACAATCTTTATTATAGGTATTGATATGGATGGGTATAAAGTGCCGTGTGTATGTGTGTGTACGATTCGTTCGTGGGTTTTAGCAGAAATTTAAAAAATACGAATTTGTACAAATATATAATGAATAATATATAATATATAACCTCCGGTGAAGAAGATAATATAGCAATTTTAATTGCTCGAGTCATAATTCCCAATTGAAACTTGTCAAAAACAATTAATAAAAACGTTTTAATTAATATTTTTCCATATACGAGTAGGTATAGTACCTACCTAATAATTATAGTAGTCTTGTGAAATTATATAAAAACGATATAATTATTAATAAATTTATACGACGGTTCAAAAACTCGTTTTACATTATAATAATACCTATTTAGAAATTATGTATACAAGTTAATATATTACAGTATTCAAACTTTTTATAGTATTAGTTACTCTACTGCAACATCATAACAAATGTATTAATCACTAAATTTGAAAGATAACCTATCTACAATTTAAATAACATTGTAATAACAGAACTGTATCAATAAAGTACCTATTGTTTTAAAATATAAATAAGCTAAGGAAATGTAATTTTTAAAAACAATAGTTTTTTTCGTAGCAGGAAAATATATCAAATAAAACTTTCCCTACAGACTACCGTTCAAGATTACGTAAGGAACGTATACGCAATATTAACTTATTTGTAAATATAAGTAGATTAAACAAAGAAATGAAGACCAAATTATTAAAGGTCGCTACCATATAATACACTATAGATTTACGGAAAAAAATTCTATATTCCTTATTACATAATTACATTGTAAATGTCTGATATTGTCTGTACTACTTTATACGTTCAAATAATTATGTATTATAGTTAGAATTTAATATATAACTAACAATAGATATTACATTTTCAAATAATTTTGGTTTTTATATCTAAATAAAACAGTGGCTGTTATATATTTTATTATTTGGTACAAGTTATCGAGCGTTAAAATCTTTAGAGTACGTCATGCTAGCTACAAATATAGAAATTTAAATTTGATAGATATTTAAAAAATAATCATTATTTTTGTTTAATAGTGTAATTTTTAATTTTACTTGTGAAAGAGTTAGATAAATAAATATACATTAAACAGGGCATTAAACTAATATGTTTAATACTAATAATAAAATTAAAACCCTATTATAGTGTTATAATGTGTAAGTAATTTAATTTTAATTTTAGTGTTGAAAAAATCACTCATATATACCTATATTTAAAAATTTTAGTATATAGGGTGAGTTAAATAAAATTTCTTTGCCCTATCGTATAGTATAAAGATCATATTCAATATATCAACCAACATTATAAGATATTTACATCATATGAATATTAATTAAAATAAAAACTGGTATACTAAATGATAAATATTAAATTTTCCAAATAGAAACAATATTAATCTTATAAAAATGATAGTCAATTTCAGTAAAATTGATAATATAATACGTTAATATTTACCGTATATGACTTATAAAGTTTGAAATTTGAACAAGGCTATTTGGTATCATACAATAAATAATTTTAAATTATTCAACTGTTAACGAATAATATAGCACATTTATATACCAGGCAATTATAAAAGTAATGAAGATTTTTTTAGTTTTTTAACTTTTTACTTTTTATTATATATAATACTTAGGTATTGTCCATTGGCGAATATTTGGTCAAATGTGATGTATATTAGGGCAATTATAAACATAAACAAGCTTCAACCCCCGCCCCAACTTATTGCCTTCATTTTGCACCAGAATATAGATAAGAATATAAATCTATATTAAGTCAATAAATAAAAAATAAATGATACTATTAAGTTTATTTTAATTATAAATCTATAAATATAAAAGTATTGGGTGGAGTCCATCAAAACTTCAAAACATTCAATAAAAATTAACCACCTCCAAGTCTTCTTTAGCATCTACTAATGATAGAGTTTACGTAAATAAAATAATATGCAAAGCAAAACCGGAACTATTATACCGATGCATAAAAATAACGTTTACGAACATTAAAAGTTCATAAAAACAGAAAGTACTTAATTAATAATAATGTACATTTTATTCTAATGAAATCAGAATAATCGGATATATTTAATAAAATATCATTAGAGGTTTCAATTATTTAAGTTTTTAGATAGATGTAATGGATATAGTAATGTATATCATTTAGATTTGACACGGTATACTAAACAAAAAATCTCAGTAAAAATAATAAATGTTTAACAATTTATAACCAACCGGGTTCTATTCTTGATCTAGATTACAAAATAATCTAGTAATTTATTAAAATAACATAAAATATTTATAATAAAATTTGAAATATTAAATCAGTTTAATCAGTTTAATTATGGTTATAATTTAGAAGTTAGAAAACACCAATACACAATACATAAATAATATATAAATAAATTATTGTTTCAAAAATTACTATTAAATAATATATAATATATGATTTCATAAAGAAAAGGGAATATGTTTGTAAGTATTAGTATTAATTTGTACACTTTTAACAATTAATTCTGATCATACCGCATTAATATATAAGATCCTATATACTCGTCCTATGCATTTGATAACCACAAGTGCCTACTCTATACGTTCTTTTGATATAAATATTATTATCAAATGAAAAATCAATATTTAAGCACTTGAATATGAATGTTATAATAATATGTGTTGATATTATTAACGACATAAGTACTTTATAAAATTAAGGTTTTAACTTGTGTCATTGTATGTTCGTATGGAATAAAAATTAAATATAAAAATACCTCGACCAATACCTAATACACGTTACTATTAATTTCTAAATACTTTGAAGTATTACTAATATATAATATATATTACTAAGTATTATTAGTATATTTTTATTAGAACATGGTTTTTATTATTTTTTAATTACAGATCCGGCTTTGTATAAGTTAACGAAAGTGCATTATATTGTCAACTTACACAGTAATCGGATTGTAATCTGTCATTAAGTCACTCATAGTAGACCTAGCTGTCCTCGATCCAATGACCATTAAATGGATGTAATATGAAACACTGTCAAGGTTTTAATGTGATTCGAATATTCCTAATTTTTTTTTTTTATAAAGACAGACTTCATCAAAATTCGTGCATCGCAAAAAATGTATTTAAAATAACAAGGCCATATATACATATATAACAAAATTATAACCTTCTTTTATACAATATAAAGAATACCCAAATGAACGATATTTAAATATTTTAGAATTTTGGTAATATGTTATTTATTATAATAAAATTAGTATAGTTTAAAATGAATAATATAATATATTATATTGATTAATAAAAAATATAAAGTGTTATAGCATCATTTTACGACAGTTAGTATGTATACGAACAAAAGATGTCAGATAACAGCAAGGTCTGCGGACTATTTGTTATCACAACAACAATGATCTATAATAATAAAAAGTATAAAAAATTAAACTTTGAATATTGTTGACATAATTATTGTTATTTTTTAGTACCCTATAGAAATCAAGGATAAATTTGCAAAATTTACATTTATAGTCTATACCTAAAAAGGTTTTAATTTAAAAAACCTATAAATTATGAAATCAAAATGAATGTTGGTATTTAGTGAGCCGTCGTATAAAATTTAAATTCTTTGTAAATACGCTATATATATATATATATATATATATGACTAACGATTAGACATTACTTACACGTAAACGATAAAGGTCAACAAACTCGACATTAATATTTTAATAATGAATAAACTCCATGAAATATTTACCTAAAACGAATGTGAATTAGAAATCTACAATCTAACAGGCATAATGAAATAATCAGAGAAATAATAATAAGTATACCGGTGATTATCGCACATAAACGGTACTGTTATAATATGTATTACATAATATTATTATGGTATAACGATGCGACGTTGTCCATCCCTCTAAGCACGACGTAATGACTCGACAAAAACGCATAACCATACGATAATACACCTAAATGCATTATGTATAAATCGACTTGAATTTGGACACGAATAAAATAAATCACAGCCACGTTATAATCGCGTAAAGGAAAATTCGATGAACATTAGATTCATAAATTGTTCGAAATGGCGGCACAAACAATATGCACACGTCGCAGGTAGTTTGACGAAATCGCGTGCATAAAAAATATGCTTACGTCGCGTTAGTTAATATTTCCGCACCACTGTACACCGTATCTAATGTGCAGCAATAGAGAGTATTACGTAAACGAAATATTATTGTTAATGATTTAAGACGATGGGTTTCCAATAATGACGTCTAATAACTGCGATTTTCAAACACACACACACACACACTCGCGCAAACTTTACATTATTATACACGACTAGTGTATGTTACTACCGTGGGAAAATGGATATCAACCGAAGAATTTTCGGCGGGGGTGGTGACCAGCGATAGCCTATAACTGCAAACAAATAACACAGCCGGCGGTGATGCGCGACTATAACGATAACCCTATTTTCACATATACCCACGAGGGGGCCCTCCCTTCGAACGAACCAAAAACGGATAGTAAACACTATATTAATAAAAAAAAAAGTAGTATGCGACGATGACGATAATAACAATAATAATAATAATAATAGTAAACACAATGCGCGCACGACAACGCCGCAGCGAAATACACAATCGTCGTCGTCGTCGTCGTTGTCGGTAGGTTAATTCGTGCGGTCCCGCGGTTAAGACCGGCGTCAAACGGTCGCGGGCACGTTGTATACCGGCTATACTATATTTTATTGTATGTTTTATAAATCTCGAAATTATTATTATTATTCGTATCGTCTAAGGATCGGTTTCTTTGCACAGTTAGCATAACTGCTCTAGCCTACGTGTATAAATTATGATACACAACACACTCGGGGGGGGGGGGGGGCCCGAGACGTGACTTTGAAAAATATATATGCACTTATTCCTGGCCGCCACGCACAGAGAACCGGTGATCGAACAGATTCCGCTTCGGGCGGTACCGGGTTCACATATATACACCTATACGACGCGGCGACCAGTCACCGCCGGGACACATTGTTTTCGCGTGAGTACAATAATAATATTATAATATACTTAACGGTGGTATACTGTACACGGTAATGAATAATGATAAATAACGATTTTTATCGCCCGTGAAAAATCGCGACTGTCGTTTTTCGGAATTCCCGGCGAGACTTGCCGGCGGGTGCGTCAGAGCGCGAATAATTTTTTTCTATTTATGTATTCGATAACACGCGCGTAAATGCCTACCCTCGGCCGGAAAACCTGTTTCAACACGGGCGTCGGTGACGATGACGGAGCAGATGACGTTATGCTAATATTTATACTCGTCAATCCGGTCGTCGACAGAAATTTTTTATTTAAAAAAAAATATATGTTAACTAGGACTTGTGTTTGTTTTCGTTTTTATACGATTTAAATCGCGAGACGTGACCGTTATTTACGAGCTGATCTTCCTGGAAACGATGTGCAATACACTATATAAAGCGAGTTTTTGCGATTTCGATGTGGCAGGATATCGCGAACGAAATGACTATTTATAGCACAATCATGCAGTAAATAACGTGAGCTAACTTTTGGAATGGGATCATTTTGATATTGCAGATAAACAATTGTAATTAATCCGATCGCTAATCATTTGGCGAATCAGTTGATAATGATCACGGGCGAGTGTGAGTCTTGATCAAAAGCAATTAGAAACTAATGCCGAGAGTCCGCATGGACATCGAATGCACAGCGCAAAATATAAACAAAACCAAAGAGCACTTACATGGTAATCTTTTTTTTTTTTCTACCACCTCGGCCGACGGACTGTGGAAAAATTACGACGACGAAGAATATTACCAATGCGCCGCCACGCCGAGTCGTAAACGAGATCGATAGTTTTAATACCTATATTGCTAGTAACTGCATAATGATGCCGGTAAAAATGTAATAATAAAAAATCGAATGCGACGATGTATAATGCGTATAATATATTAATACTCTGCTGCACTCGTGCAAAATTAGTAACAATTAATTGTTATTATTATTTTACTGTAGAATAAGACAATAGTGCGACAATGCTCGCGGAAAAGAATTGTAACGAAATATTAAACGCAAACAACAAATAGGTACGACAAACGCCGAAACGACGACGCGGCACACGACTGCGGTCTACGGGTCCGTTACGGGTTGCCTATAGCTACACCACAATTTAGACGGATGGACAAACGCACACGCCACCACCACATTCGATACCGCGATCCGTAGGCAAAACGCACGCACACGTACACACGAATGCGCAAGTGTCGAACAGATGGAAGGAATGCGTCGTGGAGTGTGAGGGGGTCATGAGAAGGTGACGATGGTGGGAGAGGGGTTATGACGAAAAGTAACCGACGAGACGGATAATAACGTTATTATACGCGCGTGTATTATAACAATATATTATTTTATCTTTTTATTTATTTTTTGCCCACCGGCATATACACGAGCTGCCATCTGTCGATAGACCTCTGCGGTTAATCAGTCGTCTAGCTATAAAGGTGTTTTCACGAGCACCGGTTTGCGACGCCGCGCCACTGATTACCTGTTGCTGCTCTCGGAAACCGCGCAAACCACGGCGTTCCGTTTAGGCAACCCTGCCAACGAAATTATTCCGGATGATACCGCTGCCGAACTGCAGTAGCGGTTTACAAGATAGCGATGTAATTTAATTATCGACTTTTCGATATTGCATTATTTACATAATTTATTCACAGTTTATAAAATTTCAACGTAAATTATCATCCAGATTAAAACAGATGCAAAGACTCTCCGACAACGAGAAATCGCGATAACGCCAATCCTCCATAGCGACTGCAGATAACCTAATATTTTAGTATTCTTCAACTATAATATGAATACTAGGTAAGTACGCAAGTGTAATAACGAAATTTTGGTGTTAAACGCCCAAATTTTACGTTTTCAACGCTCACTTTTACCGTTGTCGATATCAGTAAACCACAGATTTCGCAGCCGAAAAGTTCACACGCATTACCGCAAAAACAACAGTAACTTTCTCTGACGCTGAATGCAGATGCAAAAAACATTCAATCAAAAATCGGACAGCACGCTGATGGACACGGAGAAAACGACAAATTTCCCAAGAATGCAAAACAACAGGTAACTGAAAATTTCACGACTGTTGTACACTAACCATATATGGGCGGTAACGGTGGCAATCGCTTCACAGCAAAGTTTAGACAGTGATCGACTGCATCCGGTAAAGAACTTCACATGATTTCGCCATCAGAATATAACAGACGCGTCCGGAAAATTTCGGCCAAAACCAATACTGTTAATTCACCAAAAAAATATTCTTAAGTATATTTTCCGAACTATAAAGATGAACTTACAGTACCTATACCTAATTCAAATAATATTACTATTATTCCATCGCGTAACTTCTTATTTAGTGTTACCTACAATATTCAAAATTCAAACATCAGGATTCATTATATTGAAACAAAATGTTAATATTTTAATAATACTAAAACATTGAAATAATATACTTATCGTGTTTAATTGACATAATATATACCTAGCAATAAAGAATACTTTATATATATATAAATCACCTACTTATTTAATATAGGTATTATTTTATATCTAGAGACCTTATATTTATAAACGGTAGTAAGCACACAATATATTTTTGTCATTATTTATTAGAACTAATATTATATGCGTATTTCTTCAAGTTAATTTTTTTTTTTAAATTATAATATACATCACTGCAATCCTAATTTCACATGTTTTGATAATGGTAGATAATTTATTGAATAATTATTTTGTGTAATATACATTGTGTATACATTTCGATCTCATAATAATAATAATATATTATACAAAGGTATATCGGGCATTTTTAATATCTTGAATTTGCAATCACGGCGTAAACGCATACTGCAATATAGTTTAGTAGTAAATAGTACCTTATTTAAAACACGTGAATGCATAAACGTATAGCTGCAATACTACTATTAAGGCGCATTAATAGTTTTAAATTAAAATTAACTCACGTTACTAAAAGCAAATAATACATACTGTAAAGGTATTATTATTATCTTGCTTTGATTTTATAAGTATAACGTATCGTTGACATAAATAAGTAGTACAAATATTATGACTTATAATTAAACGCGATTACTACAATTACGTATTTTTTACAAACAGTTACAAACAACACTTCAAATGATTCCGCGATAGTTCAATTTAAATTGTCTTTATCAACGACAACTCGCGTGATATAATTTCGTAAAAAAACACGAGGAGTGTTAAAATAAGTTCAAGAATATTTTTTGATTATCATGTTTGACAACAATAAGTATACCACAAAACTTTCTGTTGATTGACAGTTGTAACTTGCAACTCTTCCAATTTAAGTAGAATTAAACATATTTAATAGTTATCCCTGATATAGTATTACATTGTAATAATAATGTATTCATATACAACAATCTTAAGTTTATAATAATAAAATATGCAAGTATTATTTGTAATTTATATTACACATAATAAAATAAAATGTCTAAAATGAAACTAACGTCAAAGAAGTTTTTGTCTTGAATTATGATTTATGAGCTATCATAGTAGTTGGTAGGTAGATACTATAGGTATATAATCAAATTTTTACTGGATATTTTGTAAAATATAATTATCACTGGTTTGTCAGCTTAAAATACGTCATAAGCACTATAATGTATAATTAGTACAAAAAAAAAGTCATAAAATATATAATATATTCATTCAATATTAAAATAAATATACGATAAACATATCCACGCCTGTATTTCTTAAACATTAAAATTGTAATAACATTCATCAATCAAATGGTTATAATATTTTAATATAATCAAACAGTAAATTCACAAAAACAATTAAATAATCAAGATAAATGTACATTGAAATACAATTGAAATGTTTCTGATAAAAATTTTGAGCATCTATAAAAGTTCCTATATCTATTATAAACCATACAATACTAGAACCCAAAAAAGGTGTTGGCCAAATAATTGTTTGTGACGCCAAACCATCATTAAAAGAACAATAGACAAAATTATCCAAAAATCAAAACAATAGTTTATTTACGCTAGTAATAAGCTCTAATCTTCTTCATATTTAATATCATATATATACAGAACAGAACTCCGAAAGAGAAAAAATCTGGTAGAAAAGCCACGCTCCATTGATGATTTAAATTAATATAAATACCATATACCTACTTTCAAAAATTAAACCTTACTAAATTTGCCTAAAATGGGTTTTATTAACACTAAATTGTAATATTATTTAAAATACCGCAAGGCATAGGAATTGTTTATAAAACCTATAATAAGTACTTATTTATATAATAAAAGTTTAAAATTATAATATCCTAAGCTCAAAGACTTAATAATAGATGAAAATAAAATAAAACCGTAATTTAATTACTAGACTACAATCTTAGTAGTTGATTGCGCTATACTTCACAACACGTTAAAATCATTCTAATTCGTATCTGATTGAAAATCGAAACGAAATAATGATTTTATACTAAAAATGAATCCAGTGAGCTATTGTAGAATTTTAGAAACGGCAGCAACAATACTTTAGGGGACTTGATTTTGTAATTAACATACTTGGATTCAAAGTATGTTCAATCTACTACCACAAAGTCACAATTAATTTACCTTAAATTTCAATTTAACTATTTGTTGACCTTGGACTATGAATTATTAATATATACCTACTTCATACTTGTTCATTATAACTTATAAGCCACAAAAAATAATTAAAATTCTACCTCACAAATGTTTTCATAAAAGTAATTTTCCGAGTTATTAACCGAAAAGAGACTTGAACAATACGTTTTTACGGAGATAAAAAAAAAAAATCTAACAATGGTATAAAAATCTTAATTATTATTTATAATATCAGTATTACACATAATATTATAATAAACAGATACCTGTAATATAAAACGTTCAACAAGATCATTATATTTAAATTGATTTAGTTTATTATAATTTAAAAATACAAGAAATTTGACTTTATAATAATCTTTATTTTATTTTTAATTTAGAATTTTTATAACCTGAAAATATATATTTTTTTCACAGTTAACATAAATTATGTTTAAAAATTAAGTAAATAATAAAAATTAGCTATATTTTAGAGAATAAAGACTTGAGAGAAGAAGCCATTTGGTAATAAAACTTCATGGATAATATTCTAAAATCATAATTTCGAGGATATATTGTTAAAACAGATTAATAAAATTCTAATCAATTTTTAACACGAGATATAGAATAAATCTTTCTATAAGAGGTAAGTTAAGTAGATATTAAATGATATATTGTGTATATTGTGTAGCAAGAGTGGGAAGTGAATTATTATTTCAGTTGCGGGGGATGTCTGTAGTATATACAAGTGTAATTCGAACTAGATTGGAATTTACTTCCCCGTGTAACTAATACGTTTTTGTTACAATTCTACCACTTACAAAAACTTTAATGGAAAACCTCTATCAATGATAATCTATAATAAATTGTTCTTACCGTTAACGGTAACCAAATTTGCTTAACTGTTACATTAAACAAAACGGGAATAACTCACTTACCAACTATAGTATTTGAGATCATATTAAACAAAACATATTATTAGGATATCCATTGCTAATATTATACCAATTGATCTTATAATTTTAAATCGAGTTCCATCAAACCATTCAGTATTAATTTAGAAAACATTTTTTAAATTTTTATTAAATTTGTTATTTATTATTTATAAATAAGTTAAATATACTAAATTTAAAATTTTTCTATAATAGGTATTCTCATATTTTGTATATAAACAAATAATAGTTTCGTCTAATTACATTTTAACCCGTAAATAAATAAATCATTAAATATTTATCAGATTTAGGCAGCCACTTTTTCGACTGCTGGAAATCGGGGAATTTCCATTTTTCTACCGCCAAGGTGAAAAAAAGCATGTAATGTCTGTTGGAGTCATTTCCCAATGCTTTAACGTCACCCAAAACTAAACTTTCGGAGCAAGCACGACAAAAAATAATAAATATTCATTTTTTTTATTATTGAGGATTATAGTTATAGTGACTATAACAGGGAAATCGTTATGGAATCATCCATCATTATAATCAGATGAATAATGTATCATTGTTTTATTATTTAAATTAAGTGTAGCTAGGTAATTATTTAACTTTTCGAAGTATTCATAATAATTATGAATTAACTAATTAAGGATAAGTATAGTATTTCTATCATCTAGCTTAACAAACATTTAATAAGTATTAGGAAAAGTTTAATAACTTTTTATTAATGATCTCCAGCATAGTGGAATATAGAACAAATATTTAAAATTAAATGTGTAATGACTAATTAGGTACCTATACTAAATATGGATACTGTAAAACTAAAGATAATATTGGTACAAAGAAAGCAAAAAATGAAATTGAATTAATTAAATCCATCGTGAAAATAATAATTAATTTATAATAATTGACAATAATAATAATACTTATAAAAATTTGATTTGGTATTTTTACAGCAGTAATAATATATTAAATAAATATTGTACACACAATTTATCCTAAAATAAGTTAAGTATAATAAAATATAATATCAAAAAGTACTAATACTCCGTGAACTCAAATACTTCGATATTCCTAGAATAATTCGGATAACAGATTAAAAAGCTATAATGACTAACTTTACAAACAAATAAGAAAAGTTAGTATCACTTTTTTGATAAGTAATTGTTTATAAATTATTATAAGTGCCAAAGTTGGTCAATATAAATATATTTGAAAAAAAAATGTTTTATCTCATATCATTTGACAGGTGAAAATACCCATCAAATTTATACTAGATAACAAATAAGTAAAACATTTTTTTCTTATCTAACAAATACTGCATGTTGTATGTATATTATTGTATATATATTAAAATAAATATATAAAACTCGTTGAACTAAACAAATATGAAAAAGTGCAAATAAGATATGGGTATGAAGTTGTATACCAGATACATTGTACCTATACTCCGTCTAAACTGTACTGTTATACATATTTGTATTAAAATGTACAAAAAAAAAAATAATTTAAAAAAGTTATTTTTTCACTTTTATACATCTAAAAAATTATCAATGGTTTTTCTAAATTATGAAATAATTTTTAAAAATTCTTTGAAATAAAGCATTAGTATTGTACGCATATTTGAGTTTATCAGAGCTGATCTCGGAGAATTTTAACTTTTTAATCTTATTAAGCAGTATATATTGTATATTGAAATTATTGGAATTAATATATTTTTAAGCGATTATTTTTTATTTATCAAAAATATCTATTTAACCTATGTAATGGGTTATCTCAACCAATAACCGGGAACAAATTGATTATTAATCTTAATAATTTAAATTACATAAATAATTGTTATTGAAATATTGTACTTAAATCATCTTAAGCGCATGTAATTTAATATTAAAATTACTTTACAAAGCTTTGAAAAAAATTAGTTTTATATTAATTTGATAGCAGATAGTACTTAAAAACTACCTACTATAACAGATTTACATATAACTTTGAGAGTATCTGTTTTTATCTAGCACATAGCTTAGTAGGTATACTTAATTTGTATCAGATACAATGCAAAAATAATTTAACTTTTAAGATTTTACCTGTATACAATATTTATTCGATACTTAAAATCAATAAATGTATTCAAATGCAATAGAATTGAGTAAAAATAGTTTTCTCTTAGTCTTCGTCCTAAAATAAATTATCGTTATAATTTATACCATCCATCATAATATTCATTAAAAATATTTAGACAATAGAAAACGTCAGACCAAGAAACATAAATGATACGAGTGTGCAAAGAAGTGCGGCCAATTCATGAACCCGAGACGAAAATAGATGACGTATATCTCTCGCTGAAAGTTTAATGTCATGCCCGTTCGGGAAGCTGAAAACGCGACGTACCAGCAATCAGCAGTATTCACCCTAGCTGGCTACTAGCCCAACAAAAAATCTTCAATACCTACTCGATATTTGTATATGGTTTCGTCTTTTAACTCATACGGCTGTAATTGTCAAAATGATGAAATTATTATTTAAACATAAACTGTGTATATTATTATCATACGGTAGCTATAATAATAGTTTATGTTAATCGTGTATATATGTTTAAGTCGTTAAAAAAAATTAAATTACTATTATTATTGAAAGCATCCATATAATCAATATTGTAATCAAAACTGTATACCTAAGCATCAAACACAGTATAAGATATGCGTTTTTCATTAAATTACCATCAGTGGATCCGGTGTTATAAGCGTCGGCGTCACATCGGAATCATCGATTAACGAGCGTCATATACAGATTTAGTATCTTTTAACGCACTTTCAAATTACACTGACGATTGAATGGACAATAAAATCTGGCAAACGCCCATTCGTCCCTACCTACTTACGAAAATGTACAATATATGGTTGACTTGACCGAAACGACTCACCACTATTACAAATCTATATATTATATCATTATACATATATACTCGCCAAATACCGATAAAACGATAAACGCGTAGGATAACCAATCACCCACTACTTTATACATAGTTTACTCTACATCAAGAGACGTACGAGTTTGGAAGGCTGGCGTGGCGATGACGTGTTTATGATGTTCTTCTTGTCAGGTAAAGCGTATAAATTACAGGTGCAGTTAATACGATTTTAAAACGCAGAATTAAATTCAAATCAAATGGTTTAAAAAATAAAGACCCTATTGCAATACGCAGAAAGTCGTACACAAAACCGTAACGGAACATGACGATGACGGTCGTCGGGTGCTTATTCTTAACCGTTATTATTATTATTATTTCACCTAGGTATGTCATTATGACCGCCCTACTATCATATATATACCACCCATGTATAATAGATGGCGATAGTACGTTTATATAGCGAGTCCGATCATAAACTCATCTCGCGCTACGGAAATGATCATCACGGATTTCCGGTCCGTCAATATCCAATAAAATGCATTATGTTATTCGCGACGTAATGGACTGCAAACGATGACGGAAACGCGGTGTCGTATTATAATAATATTATGTGTGAATAGCAATATCTATTGTGCATCGGAAATAACGACGACCACACGATGATAGTAATCGAACGCGGCGGACTGCAGCAACTGCAGCCGACGTTCTCGTAACTGGACGACGTGTCTCCGACTAACGGAGCTGTCCCGAAAACCCGATCCGCGCGGGCCCTCAGGACGTACAAGATCTGAGGTGGGCACCGTAAACGACTGGCAAACGGTGGCGGATGGTCTCAGATCTCGTACACACACACGTCGTGGAACGTGTCTGGCGGCGACGGACGGTCGGCTGTCGGACAAGGTCGAGACGTCGCGGCGTCTGCGGCGGTAGCGTTAAAATATAATAATAATAATAATAGTAATACGCACGCCCACGCACAGATCACACGTAACCTCTCGATCGCAATGCCGCCGCGGAAATATGCAAATTAACGCTTGCGCGCGTGTACATCATTTATCACGATCGACCGTGTTGTATAAATTATGATATGATACGTTTTCGCACCGTCATCGTCATCGATCAATGATAAATATTATATTAATAATAATAATTGTAGTTCACTGGGCCAGCAGACCCCTTCACTAATATCGTTTCCGATGTTATTATTATTGTTGTTATTATGCAGCAGCACACGTGTGCTGCCGACACGCCACGGCGGATAGACGATGATAAGACGTTATCGGCATTATAATATTGTACATATTATTATATTTATATTATTGTATACAATGTACGAAAATGGTCCGTAAGCGAACCGGTCGAATGAGTTCAAAAAAAAAAAAAAATAGTATAATAATAACAATGAAAGATTTTTTTTTATTCTACCCGACCGGCCTGTCAACGTATAAAAATGTAACAGCATAAAAAAAATCGCAAACGAGTCATTGAACGTTTAATTTTTATTTTATCGTGATCGAGTCGACGACTTTTCTACCACAATATAATACTACTGTAATCACCACAAAAAGGTTGTGACAGCATAGGCATAAGTACTCACTACCACCACCACTAGTAAGGTTAATCCGTACTGAGGTCAAAAACATCTAGGCCAAGTCATAAATCTAAAATATCAATAATAATAACAACTAGGTACCAAATAGATAATTTAACAGCTTAATTTTACCCTTTTTTATTTAATTAACAATGATGACATGGTGTCTAACAAAATAAAATTCTGTACATATATCATATCCAATTTAGAAAACATTATTTTGATCACTAATCATATTATCATAACCATAGGTAAATTAAAATAATATAATACTTAAAATGTCTATACTCTATAGTATGTTGTATCCATCATAATGTAATATAAGTAGTTACAAACTTGAGTGTTAATGTTAAATCACACAATTATTCTATAAATGATATCAAAACCTATAACCATACACATAATATAAATTAATGATTCATTTGGTTGCAATGAAAACTTTATACTAATCAAAACCAATTTCTATCACATAGAATAAACTAAACTAACTTAACAATAGAATGATGTGCTTTAAAAAAAAATAAACAAATCAAGAGTATGGGTTGAATGGAATGACCAATGATCTAAGGTAAAACACAATTAATCTATATCATAAATAATCAACCAACCATCCTAATCAATCTAATATTTATTATAATGTATAGCCTTATTAGTGTATTCATGGTCAACAGTGAGCAATGTTATACCATATAAAATGGAAAATAAATTCACTTACCGGCTATGCGGAGTACAGCCCGGTCAGCCGGGTCTAACTGGAGTATACTGAGTGGTTTGTCCTTTGCCCAGTCCTTAAGGCTCTGGTCCGAATCAAAATCCATGACTGTCGGCTTTCGAACAACTCATCGGCCGCAAGCGGTAACCGACCCGTCTACGGCCAACCCACAGTACATTCAGGTCGACATCGGCTGTAGCTACAGGAACCGTACAGCACCCGTAGCAAAAATCCTAGCTGATTTCAAAATGATTTAGATTTTGTATGAAAAACAAAAAAAAAAAAAAAATTCCAAAAAAAATCTCTACGATTAGATTTGGAGGCAACAGTCGGTTATTGCGCGGCCCTACCATCCGTCGTATATACCTGACGGTGGAGAGAAGGCCACGACGCAGAGAAGACACGACACTGATGCGAATTTTGCGTTTCGACGATCACGGACGCGGAACGCCGGCGGGCGGTGCGCTGACGTACCGGCGAAGGCGGTCGAGGCGCTGGCTGCGAGGTAGTAACCGGCGGCCTAAATGACCGCGGTAGCCTAAGCCGACAAACCGGAGGCACAGATGCCTATTAAATCGTTATCGGCGCGGTGAAAAAAAAAATTCGTGGCCAACGAGAGACGAACCAATGCGGTGCGGTGTTGATCAACGTGCTGAAAACGACGATACGAGGTGCATGACCCGGCAAAGTGACAAGAAGAACAAATATAATATACAACGTACGGCAAGTGCGGAGGAGATGATAATGCTGTAAGCACGGTGTAACTACATGAGTACACTACACACTAGGGGAACGCGACGCGTGGAATAGGGGAATATTGCAAGAGTAAACAGAAAAAACGTAGCGCACGGGAGGCATACCGCGTACGCGAATAATAACAATATTCGGTACTCGAATGATTGAAACGATATTGAATCACTCGTGCCCGCCGAGCAGTGTGGCCAGCGGAGCAAACGCGATAACGGCACCGCGCGCGTGTGATAACAATCGTTCCGCAGTCGGCGACGCGAACGCCATCTGTTGGTTCGACTGGTAAACCGGTGGCTACGTCTCCTTTGATTTTCTTTAAAAAACGACGATCGACGACTGTATTCTTGACCGTGACAATATCATGTTCCACGTATTGTATAACATATGTCTTCCGTACGAAGTAAAAATTTATAAAACGCGATTTTTTCGCCGTTTACGTGTTTACCGCTATAGGTGTTTTAAACTCACACGCGGTTCTATAGTCAACCGAAAGATGGCACAGTCATACACGGGTCGATGACACCCGGTCGCGTCTCCGACGTCGTTTTTCTTCTGGTCGGGCGGACAACCTGCTTATCAGATACTGCGAAAAAAAATCATTAATGAATAATATCGTATTTTTGTTGTCGTGATAATGAAGCGTTTTGCAATACATGAATAATAATAACAAACGCACGGGAAATTTTTCTTATGTGCTGACGCGGTGCTAGACGGAAACGGAAAACTGTTTTTTACGACTCCGCCGTCGCTGTTCGATTATCTTCAATCGTTTTTCCACCGTCCTATTTCCATAACGTCATCGCACAACCAAACATAGCTCACGGTTTTCGAACTACTACTATTATTACCGACATCAGAGTTATAAACTTCGAGTTATTTTTCGTCTTATATTTGTATTACAAGCAAATTAATAGTAGGTATAAACATTTTGGCTTTTCGAAAACAACGCAGTTTGCGCCGTTCGACGTGTATCAGGTAAGCTGTTGGCCCCTTGCCCATATTTTTATTCGTCCTACAAGCTACAATGTTCACTGTAGTTGTTGTGTTTTGCTGTTATAGTGATCCAAGTCCAATACTCGATTTATGCCCTATGTACAAACCAATATAATATTACATTAATATTGCATCGAAATATGTATATTTTATTGTACTAAATTTCTATATTGTTGTACTTTATCTGTAGTCAAAGAATTGCGAACAAATGGTGGCGGTACTTCCTGCCTAAAAAGAACATCCTGTTGAAGCATATAATTAAGAAGTCATGGAGTTTCAAGTGAGTTGATTATAGACTATTAGACATTAGAAAATTATATTTTTCTCTAGCATTGTTTTTTAATAAGCAGTGTTGAACTACAAAGTTAAATATTTTATTATTAAAAAAAAAAGAATTTTTAAATGTCACCATTATTATTAATACCTTTTTCTCAATAAAATACAATTATTGACTATTAAATACATTAATATTAATTTTTATATATCAGATGCTTATGTGATATTATTATTACCCAATGAGAATATAATATATTCTTAATATTATTAAATATCTACACGTCTATATATCAGGTAATTAATAATTACCATTGTTTAAATTCTAATATTTATTTTCATGTTATGAAAATTAAGTTTTAGACATAAAAGAAATTTTATTTTTATTTATACATCATTAACATATTATTATTTAATATCAAGTTTAACATCAATCCAATTATCATCCAAACCAGTTTGTGTAATGTTTATAAATTCATAAAGTATTTTACGCGGTAGGTAGGTGGATACTGTTATATTAGATAATACAATAATGATTTTATTATGGTAAATTTATTGTATACTTACACTATTTAGTTAACACTAAAAAATAGCTCCAAATCAAACATTACATATATAATGTTCTATAAATTAAATTTTTTTGATTAGCTTTATGACATCATATTTTAAACATCTGTGTTCTAAAACATCTGCTAAATGTTCATTGTTCTTTTGTATCTCAATATGTGTATTATTTCACCAACATTATAATTGTATAAAAATCATTGTCTATAATTTTTATTATAATTTGCAAATATATATAAAATAGAAAAACAAAGATACTTTACATAGTTCATATTTTTAATAAGCTTCTATGAATAAAATCTTATAAATGAAATTTGATTCATAATTGAATACTTTATCAATATTTTAAAGCATAGCATATTACATTAATACCTACATTATAATATTTACTAAATTACCGCATTGTATTTTGTTTCCTTAGGTATAATACTAACACTTATATGGCTTTTTGAATACACTGTATTATATTTTTACTATTGATTTTTATTAGACAATATTAAATTATCTACTAAGTATAAGTTTACTTTTTTAGCATGATATGATAAAACAAAGAATTACACCTAAACTACCAAAAATGAAACAAGTAACTGTTTCAAGAATCACCACAAAAATGGTATGAGGAAACACATTAAATAAATAAAATAAATAATATTTTATTTTAATGATCTTCATTATAAATTTAATTACACCTTTTATAAGATAATTATGTTATTAAAAATATTAAGAGGTGGCATCTATTTTGCCTATCTTACAGTGTGTCTGTGACTGTTTTTTAACAATAAATGAATTATCGTATTAACTTATTAAATATAAATACCATCTATTAAGTAAATATATTACTAGGTTATCCTATTTCTTAATTTTGAACTGTCAAATTTACTTAAATTATGACAATATTTTTACAATCATTATTTGTATAGGTTCTTAATTACACAGATAATATAAATTGTTTTGGGTTAAATTATGTAATATTTATCTTCATATTTCACAATTTTAGTTATACTAAAGTTGTAAAATGTATGTCCAATAAAACTGGTTTTTACATTGCTCATGTAAGTAGTCTTAAATATAAAATTGCTCTTAGGCATTTAATATTTAAATTATTTGAATATATTACATTAGTTATTCATTTTTAGAAGTTAAATTACGTATTAAAATTGTATTACCTATTTACTTTGTATACAAATATTTTTAAATGTATCTTATTAAAATTTACAAATTTCTGAAATTAAATTATGTTCAAACATTTTAGTTTTTACTATTATTCCATTTTTTTTTAAAGTAGTTTAACATATCATATCCTAGTACTTATAATCTTGATTCTTGGTGTCATAACAATTTAAATAATTCCTTCGATCAAATAATTAGTTTGACAAACAATATTCTTTTCATATTATTATTAAGTTATATACTACTCAGTTAGATTAACAAACAACTTTAATATACTTAGATAATAACAAAGTTCAAAAATAATAAGTAGGCTAGTAGCTTAAACTTTCAATATTTATGTAATATATACACACCTAAAGTTTCTTTGCCACTTCCTAGCTAACTGTCCATTCAATAAAATAAATCTTATGGTAATAATTAAGGTTTTGAAATTTGTACTATGAATGCATTTTAAATGTGTAAAACTGAAGTTTAAAATACAATTAAAAAATACTGAATACCTAAAACATACAAAAACTGAAATACATAAAAGTATGCTCAGTAATGTATAGCTAAAAAAAATTGTATGTTAGGTAAGCCTAATGCATTTTTCACATAAATATAAGCAAGAATGTTAAAAAATAGTCAGAAATAAAAATATCTTGCTTCACTTAAAATAAATATTTTCTCTAAGCTTTTATTATGCATATTAGGTATCATTAATTTGCACTTTAAAAGTTTATTTTGGATATTTATTTTTATATTTTAACTAAAAAAACACCATAAAAATTGTACGTTGCACATGATCTACACAAAATCAATTTTAATTATCTACATTAAAATTACTAAAACAAAAAAATCATATATTTATTCTTATAGTGATTTAGTCTTTAGTTATCAAAATCTAATAAGCACCGTCTAAAAATTAAATATAAAAATTACTAATAATTATACATTATTTTACTTACGTCTTTGAATATTCTATAATAGTTAATTTAATGTTATATTGTTATTTTATTCTATTAGTTTTGTACGATACAATAAACAGTATACTCACGAATCATCTTAAATGTAGTAAACAAATATAGAATGAAGTATAATCGCCGCCTCCTCATCAAATACCCACTGAGTATACTTATATGATAATTTGTTTGATACGTGAAGTTACACTTTAGTAGGCGTTGGTAAAATCTACCTGATAAATAAATTGAACGAAAATTGGCTCTTTTAAAAATAATTGGTCATTAGTAAAGTTATGGTACACTTCATTTCTGACGATATGTCAGAATACACCGAAATACACTTAAGTATACTTTAAGGTTTTATCTGAATGAACTTAAGTCGAATTTTATCCTGTCGTATACTTAGTGTAATAGAATTTCCTGTAGAATTACATTTTTTTATTAATTTTATTTTAACTAGTTTAGTTTCTTTACGTACCTATATTTTTCAAATTAAAATAATAATTCTTCTATTCTCCACTTTAAATAAATTACTATTGAACAAGCACGTATTAAGGATCAATTTTGGGAGGAGGGTGAACCCCTAAACTCTCCCCTTGTATACGGACCTGCTATCGAAAACAACTAATGAATTTAAGGAATATCCGTAAACTCGATCTAGAAATGACAAACATATAGTATTTATTTATATTAAATAAATATTAGTTAAAAAGTAATAAAATTCTTATATTTTCCTCAACTCTTAAAATGTTAAGCTGAAACCATTTAAAAAGTTAATCGAAGTCATTTAACTACATGAATCGAAATGTGTGAGCAATAAGTATAATGCACATAATCAAAAACGTCAATTTAATTTTTATGAGTTATGTAAATGTAAAAGAAAAAATGTTGGGAGTGGTTATCTTAATTTAATTAACGCTGGCGATAAGATAAACTAAAAAATAGAGCTTGTAATTATGTTACCAATTGTTTTTTATATTATTACGTTATAATATTTTATCGGACCAATATTTTAATGTGTTTATAACGTCGTCTCGTGCCGATAAATAGTTTAATGGGTCGTCTTTGTGTTGTTTAAATACCAGATAGCACCACGAAAACCTTGAATTACTCACAATACTGAGTTTATTCAGACTGGAAGGAGTCCAAGTCCGCGCATATGGGGTCTTCTCGTATTAATTTTAATCCAGCTCCAGTCACTAGTCAGTATTTACCGGTTATTAGTGAACTGCTGCATTGGATTCCCGCGCCCGGTTGTGTCTGTGCCGCTGTTATGTATTTCGTTCGTGATTAGTGATTACTTTAATTTAAAGTATAATATTATGTGTGAATAAATCCGAAACGATTATTAATATATATATATTATTTCATTATATATTTAAATTTCGCTCGTAAATTTTTAAGAACCGATTTATATCTCTATTTTTATAACCTAGTCAAGTTTGTGAGCAAGTAAAATATATATTTATTTTTTAGTGATTACTAGCTATGTGTGTAACTATAATAGGGTAAATAATTTAATAAGAATTATTTTTATTTCATTTCTTAATATTTTATGACTAATTTTATAGTTATCCAATAGTTGTACACACAATTTAATTATATATAATTATTTTCACATAAAAAAAAAAATAATATTTAATTGGACGGATTAGGTTAAAAATATAATTCCAATACCTATAAAAAAAAATATCTACATTAAATTTAATGTAGTTACTAACAAAAATATATTATTTTAATGTACAATAAACCATAGGTATTCCTGCCTTTTATAACACCTTAAATTGTATTTAAATGATAGTTAAATGTAAGATAATAACATGTCATCAAACGGCTTATTACATTTCCAAATTTGTACATCTCAAACCAATGAACAATCAGTAGCGTATACGAAAGGTATATTCATTTATCCGAGATTTATTATCTGTATATATGATTGTGAAAGTTATTTGTGATGACGAAATGTTCGTTTCTTTTTTACTATGGATTTCAGTGTTTAACTATATTAAAATTTCAGTAAAACTTTAAAAATTTATAGTGAATCAAAATATAAAGTAATCTTCTTATCATTAGAATAGAATGTTTAATTGTATTATGTATGACTTTAATAATGATTTTTTTTTTTATTTTAGTTATGATTTAATTATGCATATTAGTTACAAAAAGTACAGATGTGCATGTATAGGTTACTATTTTACATAAAGCAGATTTTACGTTTCAACTCGCAGAAATTACTGCGTTAAATACAACCCGGATCCTATATATTATATATATATATATAACATATAGTTAAACGAAAGTTTAGTTTATTTAATTTTTCACTGATTAAATCTCATCGCATTTAATGGTCAGATTAAGATGTCAAGATTAATGCCTTCCAAAAATTAACCATATCATACTACCATCATACTAACATACCAATATAAAACTAATTTAGTTTACATTATATTATTTATTATTCAAGTATTCAAAAATATTAAATGATACCTTATTCAATACTTATTTCCAATAAAAGTAATCTCCTTTTAACTGTTGATCATACATAACATTAGTAATAATTTAATTATTGTAAATCGTTTGTCTCACGAAATCCTTCAAATAAAAAATATATTTCGTATTCATAAATGAACTGTTTAATTGTGTGTGCAACTTTTTCGAGTTAAAACAATTTTATCTATAAGTATAATAAAATTCACGAAACGCTATCGACGAATTCCAGTCCGTAGAGAATACTAAATATGCCTTCATAAAAACTATATTCAAATTCTGAATACTATCCCACAGGCCTGATCGTTTTGTTTTCAACGAACACTAAATTATCATTTGATTTAAACTACATTTAAGGTTTGCATTAATGATTTCGAGTTTAAAATGTTTAAATTACTTTTCTTTAATGCGTATATATATATATATATTCGTTAAAATCGATTAGCATACCTTTCTTGAAATCAAATAGATTTTTAATGTCTAAGACTATTTATCGCCAAGACAAATGTGTCGTGACCATATTTAATAATATAGTACACCTTAATACGCCTATCCCATTACACGGTACGTTAATTTAATAGTGTTGTCGACTGACATTCGAGAAATTGAAACGCTAAACAAAATATGAATATTTCTTATTGTATATTGTTCGTCCAAAAACCAACAAAATATTATATTCGGATAACTTTATTAGGACACCTAACGAATAATATTTTTAATAATAACTGTCCGATAATAAGCCGATCCCACGTCTTACCTTGTTGAGCATTGTGCGTTTACAATTTGTCAAGGGCACGGTAGGAATTCGTATTTTCACAATCTCCGACGCAACTATATATCTTTATTATACGCGTCTACTATTTTTTTCTTCTTTTATTACTGTTTATAGTTTTAATTAGGTTTTTATTCTCGAAAATAACTAAAAATTTTCATACACCATTTAAGGACAGTAAAGTTGTTTGAAGGAGTAAAAAATCACTTTTTTTGGCATTGGTCCCTTTGCAGTTGACAGGTTAAACTAAATTTAGCCCGATTTATCCTATGCTGCACATGCGATGACACTTAAAAAAGATGTATTTACATAAATTGCGCTATACCGAAGAAGGGGATAAGGAAACGAATGGTTTTATTGCTCTCCTCTAAATAAACCCTCGCGTGAAGTGTCATCCACCGTGCGTAACTTCTCCGCGCCCACCCGTAACCACAATAATAGCATATGTTGTACGTTATAAATTATTATAATTTATAATACACGGGTATTATATAATATGGATTTAGTGATGATAAAATTTGTCGTTACTGATAACTTACAACGGGGTTGTTACGAAAATCGACCTTGCTACTCGACGGACGGATTCTCTGCCGATTGGAAATGTCTTCGAATGCGTTTTAGTGAAATATAATGTATAGGTACACACATAATATTGCTATCTGCTTGTATGCGTATAAGCTTTGTGAAAGTAAAACATACATCTTTGGCATACACGTGCCTATTGAGCGCTATACGTATGCTCTTATACGCATACATTATTATAAAATTATTTTTTATTTGCGTATTTTTTGTTAACGAAGGTGTTAACGGGGACACACCTGCGGCCGCAGCAGCAGCAGCAACAACATTATATAGTTGCCGTTTCGTCCTGCGTTGTTGCACGCGTCGCGTCGATTACGCGCGTAGCCTAAAACCCAGCCGTACCCAAAAAAATATTATAATAATGATGAAAACCGACGCCCATTCGCGCACGCACGAGAATCATAAAATATAATAACAAGACATCAGCACAATATTATTATAACGTATATAAATACGATATAGTTGCGCGTGTGTTTGTGTGTGTGAACGCTCTAAACCAAAAGGCCGAAAGAAAAAAACCTGACTACTACGACGAAAAAATAATATGTCCGGCGGTAAAAGACGGCGGTTCCTCCTCTGCCGCCGACGCAGCCGTACGCCACCTTCGCCTCGCGTTCTGATCGCCGACCGCGCGGCGCCGGCGGTGCACTTGTGCAGCAGCGACTCGCACCGCCGCCGAAGCGGCCACGATGTTAGCCGGTGCGCTTGACCGCGTGCTGCCTGGCCGCCGGTCGGCGTACCTGCACCGGGTGAACGTGGAACGGCGCCCCAGACTGCCGTCGCAGTCCCGACCACACAGTTACCACGGCGGCGCGACAGCCGACCCGCAACGCCGCGACGGTCTGAGGACGAGCGGACGAAAGTTGGCCGCGAAATTTTGGTCGTCGTGCGGGTCGTCCCGGTCCGCCGCGGTGGTGGGTAGATGCGTTCCGGAGCCGGCGGCCGTGCGAAAGCGGGCGCCGGCCACCGCCACGGCCACTACCACCTGCAGCAACGGTGGATTCTCAAACGTTTCGCACACGTGGCGTTTCAAGCGGCTAAGGTACGACGACGACAAGCGCGCCATCAGTATACTATTATATTACTTATTTAATGTGCTGCGCGTCCAATCGCGGCAACTCTACGAGTGCCCAATAGTTATACAGATGCTTAAAGATAATACTTTTTACGGTATTTGCGTTATGCCATTATATTATTTTATGTCATATTATAATATTATTATGATATTATTATGTATTATCGTCTTGCGATCGGCCGACCTCGAAAGACAAAAAAGGTGTGTGCCCGTAGATCGTCGTCATCGTCGTCGCCGGCGACACCAGCCGAGTGGGCGACTTATTTTTTCCTCCGTTACCGCGTGTTCGCCGAGACCTTCCCGCGATGACATATTATTATAATATATGTATTATGGTTCGGCAGATGTTGGCCGTAGCCGCGAGACGTTCATGGTTCACACACGCTCGTGTGCCTATATATTATTATAATGTGGTAAGAACCAGATCTCGAAAGTCGTGTGTGCGTGGTGGAAAAACGAGAGAGAAAACCGGCACCGAGTCATGTCCGTGCGTGCGACGGGTGTTCGCCAACGAGTATACGTCGTATTATATGCGCTCCATGTCCGCCGCATTGCCATTCGCAAATACCACTTTGGGGATCGCGTCGTTTCGTCCGGTCCATTATTACATACGTCGTCGCGGGCGTATATCGCGTCCACGCACATAACATTTCAATGCATACTCGTAGTATATATTTATATACATACAATATGATTCACCAAACGCGATCAGCCCCTTTTTTCTTCAATAATAGAGCTACTCATAATCTGATTTTTAGAATTATCAGAAACTTGACATTTTTTATACTATTTAGGAGTGTCTTTCAAAAATACAAAACTTATATTTTTCAAATAAGAATTTCCCCTTTTTACTATAAATTATTTAACTGAAAGATATTCTGGAAATGTTCTTGTATGAAATTCAATATTCGACCTAGTAATTTTTGAGTTATTTAACTTAGTGTACTAAGGATAGAGGACAATAGGTCCATGATAATGGGTTTGAAAAATATGAACTGTCCTATTTGGCGAGTTAAAAATGTTGGCAATTAGTATAAATCTAACAAAATTTATAATTTGTAAAAATAATGGTCCAAGTACAATACACACTAGATCCAGCATTCCATTTATTTTATATTTTTTTAAACCATTATTAATGACTAATATCCTTGTTATAAACATTTTAATAACTGAAAAAGTATTCGTTAGCATTTTTATTTAGATACATCAACATTTTCAAAAAAGCTATCTTCTAAAAAATTTACAATAAAAAAGAGAGGGGTTTCTCATTTGAAAAACAAAAGTTTTTTATCTCCATAGGTCATTTCTTAAATCGTGCTACAAAAATCTCAAAAATTTAAAAACTTTGTCTTTAAGTATATTATTTAAAAATTCCTTGAATAATAATTTGAATGAATTCATTAATAAATTAATAAATGGAGCTTGATTGGTTAATTACTCTGAATACTATTGAAGATCTGTGCTCGACTCGTCTGTTATGTCAACGATGTATAACAATTGGTCTTATATCAAACGACTTAGTGTAATCTGTTGTGTTTTTGTGGTTTAAGTAGAAACTTTGATCAAATCCTCGTTAGAAACTCTTCCAAAACTTTATTTCTATTTATCATTGATAAATATTATATTACATTATAGATATTAGTAGAAGAAGAAAAATAACAGTATTGATTCTTAATAACTGAATAATATCGACAACCCCGACATGGGTGGATATTCTGCATTGAAAATTCGTGGTGAATTGTTTAATTAGGTTTAGAGCTATAGGATTAAAATGCCAATTTGTCGCTTTCTTCACTTTCTATACATATATACCATATATATGTATATATATTATGCAAACAAGCAGCCCAATGCCCACGCTATGTATTATTTTTACTAGTTTAGATAGGTACGCTTCGCTTTATCGACACCTGCACGACAGCACGTTTTTTTACGTTCTCTTGGCTACATTACAATTCGAATGATTAACGCATTTGGAATGTGAAAAAAGTCCGTTTTTCCCGTTAGTCAATCTATTTTGTTATGATAAAAAAAAAATTGACTTATCATACATCTTCTGACGATATTTTTTAACATTAATTTTTTTTTTTATTATTATTTATTATTAAATCCACAAATTTTATATTTTTACTATTATCTTAATTACACCATATATATTTATATATTATTGTTCTCTTTATTCGATAAATTCATGTTAGAAAAAAATGCTACTATAGATAACACGTTTTAATTTAACTCATATACTATTAGAAAATTTTTATGCGTCACATCATTACACATTTCGTTTGCAGATTTCACGGACGATTTCATTTTTGGTCTTTACACGATTTGTATACTGAAACACGAATTGAGATGCTTCTGCTATTACTTATTGGCATATTATAAAAATAAAACAAACAAGAAGACATTATATTATTATGTACTACAAATATTAAACTATTTATGCTTGACCATTTGCCAATAAGTATCATCAATGTACAAAGTTAATACATTTCCGTCTATGAATGTTTGATCGCATAGGTAGTTGATTCTGGTGGTGGACACCTATATTTTATTTTTCTATTAGGAATTTATTCCTTCGACAAATAAGGAATAATAATTATGGTATTATAAGCTGTAGATAATAATCGTATGATTTTTATTGAAAACAAAACATACTAATAAGAAAATTAATTTGTTTGTAATACTTTAAACGTACAACGTATAATGATGATAGTATCATGACCACATATGTATAATATTATGCGTAATAAACTATTTTTCAAATCTTGAGAGTAGGATGATTACTTTTCCGTGTTAGTACACGCATATCATACATATTATATTATATATAGATATACACATGTACATTGTATACATATTGGATTGCCCTCGTGTGTACTTCATCTGTATATATATATATATTATTTTGGACGAGAATAAATTAGGCATGTGCGTTTTCATCGCGCGCGCGTGGGATAAATCCGTGCAACATAATATAATATAGTATAATAAGCGTATAATACCAATATAATTACGTTGACCTTTGAACTCATGTGTCGATGAATTGACGACAAAATTAAATTCCTTATTAGTATGTATATAGTGTATTCATTTATTCATATATTACACTGATTATAGTAGGTATTTACGTTATCCCTCATACTAAACCAACTCCACGACATGATGCGCCAGCATATATTCAAATTAATAATTAGTGTATAATGAGTCATTTATTTATTATTATCATTATTAATAATAATCTAAGTAGTACCTGAAGTATTTTTTTTTATTTTCTAGTCAAGTTCTTATATTCGACCATTATAGTGCACCTCGTGTATTAACATACTCAAATTGTCAATATCTACAATAATTGTGAGAGACAAAGGCTGTCTATATCTAAAAATATGATAAATAAAAATAATTAATAGACTAATGTATATTATATATTATATACTATATTATACTATATATATATATCACATTGATACTTAATAGAACATCAGAGTATATCCATTTTTCAATATATGTATTCTATTTACATAAACCATATACGATATACCAAACCTAACCTATGAGTTTCTTTTCGGTAATACAATAGTATAATTTAAGGCAATGGTTGGTAAAATCGCATTATGGTTTCATACATAAAGATTTATGCAATTAATGTCAATATTGTATTTTATCGTGTTTATAAACATATAAAGTATTGAAGCGTAGTATACAATTCATTATAAATAATAATATGTATTAAATATAAATGATTAATCCTATTTTTCCAGTCATGGTAGCAGAACGCCGGTGGAGGAACCGTCGGCCAAGTCAACAGAAATGGCTGAAAGCGGCAGCGGGGCCGCAATGGCTCCAGCTGCCAAAACAGGATCAATCAAAGTGCATTTACCCAACAACGGATTCAATATCGTAAAGTTCATAGATAACATCAATGTCAAGGTAAAATAAATAAAACAATTTATTACAATAATCAATCGCAATCCCGTGTTTAAATATTATAATCATAATAAACAAGGTGATTATTATTTGAACAGCATAAACACTATAAACACTCATTGTTATCACATAATTATTTTTTTTCTAAAAATAATTTTGTATGAATCAAATAATAACTAATAAGACTGTAATACAATTATAATTTTGAGTTTTAAAGTTAACACTTGAAATTATACTGGTTGTTATCAATAAAAATAAATTTTTTCATAGAAATATACTTTTAATTATGTATAAAAATATTTTTTAAGAAGAAGAAGAATTGTACACTTATACTGATCGAAACAACAAATACGTTCACAGTTATAAAATAATTACCCTTGTATAATATTCATAACATATCTACACATATTCGAATTATTATCCGCAATATTTTTTGCTGTTGATATTATAGTATATTACATAATTACTATTTATAATCTATATAATATTACGTTATGAACAGCAAACACTGATTAAATGACGTTTTATTTTGTTTTCATATTTCGTTTTCAAGGGTATCATATCTCTAGTCACTGGACGTTTGGCCAATGGGTGTCCTCAGTATCAAGGCGTTTACGGATTGCAGCTGTACCATCCGTTATCTGGCGAAATTCACTGGTTACATCAGGATTGCACAATGTCTGAGGTTACTATAAAATAACGATAATAATAATAATGAATTGAATATTTTTATCTATGTACAGAATGGACCATCGTGTTTATTCTTTTTTTCATTTAGCCTTATGATAAAATGGGAAACATGGTATTGTTCATTCTGTAAATACGTGATGTCTATTTATTAGATTTATGCATTATCTACATTATTCGAATAACATCAATTAGACTCGCAATTCCCAATACATAATATATATCATAGTAAAATGAATAAATATGCAATCATAATATACGTGTGTACTGTGTGTGTATAATGTATTTATTATTTTTTCCGCAATAGATTTACAACAAATATGACGAACAGTATCCAATGTCCGAATGGAGGTTTGAACTACGCATACGGTATTCGCCCGACGACATGGAGGACCTATACGAACGAGATCGGTTTACATATTTCTTCTATTATGATCAAGTAAGTACATTTTTCTCTAAACGCGTGTCTAAAACTTAATACACATTATAATCTTCCTTCAACGGGGACTGAGAAGTCAATGATTTACTCGCAATTTGTTTTCGTCGTGTTTAATTTACATTTATAAACAGGGCGGGACTGGCCAGGGTGCGAAAGGAGCGATCGCCTCTCGGGCTCTCGATAGTGTCATATTAATACAAATTATATATACGAGTATTCGTGTACAAAATATGATATTAAAATATAATAGTAAAACACCATTCATTTACTATTAGTATGTTTTATCAGCAATATATTAACAAAAAATATTTATTAGTTTAAATATGATAACAATAGGTCCAGTTGATTAACTCCTCCCTCCCGGGCCCCTGGATACCCAGTCCACCACTGCTATAAACACCATTATTGATATGCCATAATATTGGTACCTATGGTACTTAAGTGATATATATCAGCCAAAATAAAATAACATGTTACTATTGGAAAAAAAGAGTTTTTAATGAAAATTTGGCGGGCACACATAGTATAATAACTTCAGTATACTCGTATGTGATTCCCAACCCAGATTATTGAACTTAACGACGATTTGTATAGCTGTACGGCAGTATATAGGTATTATATATTATATATCATTTATTTATGGGACATAACAGCTCTCCTACCACTGTAGACTCCATCCGTATATATTGTTTATTTTATTTTATTACATTATATTATGTTGCGTGTGTACAAAAAATAACTGTTTCAATTGTGTGTAATTTGAAATTTCACTGTATTACACCATTTTTTTTTTTTATTTATTATTAATTATTAGTAATATTAGTGATCTTCCACCCACTTGAGTTACGTAGGTGTTGCTAAACCGTGGAACTGTATAAATTAGTACCCACCACTGTGTTAAGAAGACGCCGTACCCGTATGTGTTGTCTCCGTCTTACTAACGTATAATATAACAAATTTTCGTTCGATAGAATCCATATTTTATGCTGTTAGCTTTAATATTAGTCGATTGACTTATTATCAAACTTAAAGGTAATATTATCTGGAGAATTAGGTAGGATTTTATTGATATTTTAAGTTTAAAATGTGTAGTGAGCATTTTAAAGTTTTAATATTTTACATAGCTATAACTCAACTTAAAATTAAAATATCAATAAAATCCTACATGATGCCCTAGATAATATTCTTACCTTCAAGTTGAATAATAAGTAAATTTATTCTACTAGTTATTAAATCAAACAACATAAAATAGATTCTACTGAACTCAAATTTGGTGTGGTGTAAGTTACTAAGACGAAAACAGCTCATGCGTGTAAGACATCTTCTTAAGTAAAATTGTTTATACTAAATCTATAAATCATATTTTAAGTATTATTACCTAGCTATAATATTTTTTTTTTATTTTTTGTGAAAAAAATGTGTTTGAAATGATATAACGGTTTGCAAATCGATAAATATAATTATACTATCTATACATAACACTTGTAAAGTCATAGCTTTAAAAATAAAATACTAGTAAATTAGTATAGGTACTTAATGATGTGTACTTCAATAATTTATAACTAAGTATCTATATAAAGATATGGAATTATAGGTGTTTAAAAATTTCAAGAATTTAGCGAAAACATAAACGACAAATAGTAAAATCAATATTGTTAATAAATAGCGATAAGATAATATATATATATATATATATATATATGACACAATCTGTAGTAAAATGGCGCTATAATTTTCAATTTAAATTAAATTTATTTAAGCAATTGTATATTTTATGATAATTTTTTACAAGGGCAGCTGAATTATATTTTTTTTTGTTTCTTCATTAACTTTTAAACCGGTCATTGCATTACGCTTGATCATCATAATTGCACATATCTGATCATATATCTATATATCAATTATTGTAAATCGCGTATTTCAGGTACGGTTCGATTATTTGAGAAAAAACGACCCGGCTACCCGAGTGGATACGGAAATAGCTGTGCAACTTTGCTGTTTACAAATAAAGTGCTTTTTCCGGGAAGTTCCTCAGATGTCGTTGGAAAAGAAATCTAATTTGGAGTATTTAGAACGCGAAGTGAGATTACAATTTTACGTTTATATTCATTTTTCGTGTAGGCTATACATAAATCCTTCATCGTTGTTTTTTTTGTTCGTCCACTCAGATCGGACTTAACAAATTCCTGCCCTACTATATACTGGAATCGACGAAACCAAAGAATTTACGAAAAATGATTCAGCAACAGTATAAAAAACTTTTACAAACGCCAGAAAAAGAATGTGTGCTGCAATTTCTCAATCTCGTTTGGACGTTCTACAAGTACGACGAAGAGCAGTTCAAGTGTTCAATTGGAGTAAGTTGAAATAATAAAAAAAAGCTTAGTGTGTTTCTTTTCTCTCATTATCATCGCATAATGATATAGCCTCGTAGACTGTATAATAAATATGTAAGCATTAAAAGACTATCGTGTGAACACAATTGTTGTGGTTTTAATTATTTCAGTCTGGTTGGACGATACCGGTAGATCTAGTGATCGGACCACGGCACGGAATTTCTTACATCAACAACCAGGGATCGGCGGTAAGAGTATATTTATTATTTATGTTTAAATAATATATATATATATACCATGCTGCAGTAATTTCATAGTTTTTGTTAATTACTATTTCTAGCCCACCAAAATGGCAGATTTCGCTCACATTGAAAACATACAAACACTAGTGTCAGAATGTGAAACACACCGCAAAACCTTAGTACAGCTCCAAGTAACCGACTCGGCTGATCCTCTAGTTCTCAGCTGTTCGACGCTCGAGCACATGTATAGCCTAGCCAATCTTATCGACGGTTACTGTCAATTGGCGAGAAAAACAAACATTTCGTTGTGGAATAAGAAAGGTGAGCAACGGATGAAAAAAATAACAATTTAATATTTACAATAAAATAACCACTAACATTATTAAAGTAATTATAATTAAGTACTTATACGTTTAATTTCCAAGCTGCCGTATGGAACCGTTTTCCTTGTCCGTGCGATTCTAAAGGTTTGTGTTAAATGAGCGACAATAAAATTACAAACATCAATATCAATTAATTATTATTTATTATATGCTCGTATTAGTATATTAAACAATAAAATATATAATTTAAACTTCAATTGATATTTTTTTTTTTGTTTATATATTGTTAATGACTGTTATTGTTTATAGACTCAGGGAAAATCAAAGCCAAAGTGCCCGCAAGATTTTCCGACGATTATCCTGACGACGGTCCAATCGAAGAAGAAGGCGATTACTCGACACTTGCTAGTACGGATTTTGGTTATATAAAGCTTTTATATTTTGTATATTGTATTGACGTATGTATAGATTTTTATCCAATATTAATTTTCGTGTTTTATCGAATATTAAATTTATGTTTTAGAAAAATAATTTACACTTTATAACTTAGTTGTTCTCTGTATATATTATATATGCTTAGATATATCATTACGAGTTACATTAGGTACGTAAATAATCGATTTGGTATGAAATAACGATAGTGGTAAAAAGTTCGCTCTTCATACTAATGTAATATTTTTAAATTATTTATTGTTGGTGCATTTTTATTAAACATTTTTCATTTTCTCTCTTTATGTGTATTATATTATGTTCGAATTTGATGAACTTTTGGAGAACAAATTTCATTTAAATTATTTGGTTAAAATTGTATTTATTTATTTGCCATTTGACAAAATTGATGTATTAAATAATGCCACAGTGCTAGATATCTCAAAACACAATTGATGGATTTACTTGTACTTTCTTCAAAATATATTTTGTTTTGCTATAATTTTTAGATTGTAATTACGAGCTGCACCGTGATCAAGTTGAATTGGGTGAAATCATTGGAGAAGGTCAATTTGGCGATGTGCATAAAGGAGTATGTCACATGCGTTCAACTAAAAATAAGCCAGGAAACGCTGTGGCAGTAGCCATAAAAACATGTAAACCTGATGCGGATATGGCAACTACAGATAAATTTTTGGAAGAAGCATGTAAGTATTTACAGTCAAATCGCAATGACTATTATTTTATCAGCCGACATGTCTAAATTTTATTTTCACTAACGATTTTGACAACTTTCACCAATCAAAATATTTAATCGAACAAATGTTAACTTTTTAACTAATGTTTTGTCGGTGCAGAATTACAATTGTCAACGATGACTACTACTCCACTACCTTATAGAATTTATACCAGTATATAATTACTTAAAACTTTTAAATAACAATTTATAGGTAAATTATACTTATCTATACCGAAATATTTGACTTTATAATATAATTGAAAATATTTATACGCATTTCCTAGTATTATGAATTTTGTATACGTTTCAGACATTATGCAACAGTTTGATCACCCACACATAATACGACTGATCGGAGTTTGTTGTTCGCCACCCGTGTGGATAGTCATGGAATTGGCCAAGCTAGGCGAATTACGGGCATATTTACAAAACAATCAGGCTCATTTAGACTTAGCCACTCTTATCCTATATTCGTATCAACTTTCCACAGCTCTATCGTATCTTGAATCTAAGAAGTTTGTTCACAGGTAAAGAAATTGAGTATAATATTATCGATGATTTAAGTTCAAATTTAGACTTTAGAATGTTTAATTTATTAAATATATTACATAACTTATACAAATATATACATAATGAAAGTATAATATTTATCATTAGTACAAATTAAATTGATTCGTACCAATGATAAATAAATAAATTAATTAAAACGAACAAAAACTGTTTTCGTAGAGACATCGCTGCCAGAAACGTACTAGTTTCATCACACCACTGTGTGAAGCTAGCCGACTTTGGTCTATCGCGGTGGGTCCAAGACCAAAGCTACTACAAGGCGTCCAAGGGCAAACTACCGATCAAATGGATGTCACCGGAGTCAATCAACTTTCGGCGGTTCACCACCGCCAGCGATGTCTGGATGTTTGGCGTGTGCATGTGGGAAATATTGATGATGGGCGTAAAGCCGTTTCAGGGGATCAAGAACAACGACGTGATCGGAAAAATCGAGAACGGCGAACGGCTAGCGTTGCCGCCCAAGTGTCCCCCGAGGCTGTACAGTCTCATGTCACAATGCTGGTCGTTCGAGCCCAGTAAGAGGCCCACATTCAGAGACGTAAAGGAAGTGCTAAAGTACGTCAATGCACCTACAAAAGACCGATACAACAACGATTTGGACTATATGGTTTTAATTTCAGTCAATATTGAATTTTGTCTATTTTGTTTCAGTGAGATATTGATCGAAGAGAGACACCAGCAGAAGGAAACGCTTCGGAGGGAAAACCGCAGGGTGCATACTCTGTCTTGGGGTGAGTGAAAACAGTAAAAATAAATACCGAATAAAACCAACGTCATTATTGACGGGATAAAGTGGGAGGTGTAACAACATTTAATACTGTTTGACTTATATTTTTATCATTTCCTAGCGGATGTCTGCGTGTGATAGTCGATCCCCCCCCCCCCAATGTCTTTTTATAATATGTACAAACCCATGTTATATTATAAACATGATTTAGGATCCAGCGGCTCTCTAGACGACCCATCGGCACCGCCCAAACCTTCCCGTCAACCGAGCGTGGACCTGCACAACAACAAGTCCGCGGAGCTACCCGTGTCCACGTACATAGTAGCCCAAAACGCCGAAGTGCTCGCTCACCTATTGAAGGAGAACGAACAGCGGGGCGTCGTCAACCCATCCGTGTACACGACCCCGGCAACCGGATTCAATACGGTAACCGTAGATTTCCTTAATGACGTCGACGACGACAAAACAATTTCGGCCGGGAACAGTATACTGAGCATGGACTCTGTGGGACTTATCCCGATGGACGGCGGCGTTGGTGGTGGTGTCGCCGTCCAGCCATCCACTAACAAGACGTTGCCTAGGAACTTTACTTCGGGAGCGGCTTCGCTACTAACGCTACCGCCGAACTCGGCAGACAAGAGCAGGCGATGTTCAGACGGCAGTCTGGGCACGTGTGCCGCCGCCGCTGCTGCTGCTACGGCGGTGACCGGTGGAGGAATGAATAATGATGAGGTTCAGCTTGTTGTTCGCGTGTGACGTACTTATATAATGTGATATGTGCTTGCCGGTTTTGTATAGAAGGCGCACATAAAGGTTTATACGGGGACGGGGGGTGTGCTTAAAACCTCTAGGTACCGTAATAACTTCGAGGAATGCAAAAACTTGCCGCCATTATGTCCTTAAGTAAATTTGAAGGATTTACCTTTTTTTTTCATTCGATCTCGCTATAAATTTTCATCGATTTCATTGTTGCAGAACCACTAAAGTGCCTAATTTTAGTTTACGCTTTTACACCCCTTGACCAACGCTATTTTAAAACAATAATTACTCTATTTTCTTCTCTAATCGTTATTATAGATAAGTTGGGTGATAAATAATAAAACATAATTCAATTTTAATTTATACTCTCGCTGTTTAAATACTTACATAATGTTAACCCACAAAATAAATATCCATTCAATGTGCGCCTATAATTTTTGTTAATGGTGTATTGGTGTAATCGTGTGAGTAGCTATTTGTTGTGATTTTGTGTCTTGTACATTGTTAATAACTGTTTTATAGATACTCTAGCACTGCTTAATATATTGTCGCTATTTGGTTAAATTTTTGCTAAAAATTCCTGCTTTTTGCAAACCGATTAATGAGATGCAATTTCGCGCATGTTTCCAAATAATACCTTAGTGTAATGTTTGTGTGTATAAAAATATAACTACAAAAAAATAAACACTAATTTTAATAGTTTATGAGTAAATACTTATATTATGTAAACATAATTAATTTGTTTTTCATATGTTAATGTTTAGGGAGCCAAGCATTTGGTAAACAACTCTATCGGTGTATATGACAACGAACCCTTATCTGAAGTAGAACAGCTAGAACGCAAACTAAGACAACAACAAATTGAGTCAGAAAGGGACAACCTATGGCTGGTTGAAGAAGAGACAAACTTAGTATGTCCACCTTAATATTCCATACATTTTTTCTGATGTGTATTTTAATATTCAATGTGCATTACGTTATTATTATAGAAAAAGCGACTATCATTAGTAGCCAGTGCGTCAGACAATGAATCTATTGATGGTAGATCATCGTTGACACCTCCTTCTTCCCTAGATCGAAGCACCAAAACAAAACCTACAGAAGAACGGGTTGTTGTAATAAAAGTTAGTTTTTAAATAAATATAATAACAGTTTAACATTTTACTTTCATACCTTGTATCATTCTTATAGAAACTTGAACCCACGCCAACAGCCGATTTGGACAGAAGTAATGATAAAGTATATGAGTGTACAACACTGGTTGTCAAAGCTGTTATGACCCTTTCACAAGGTTAATATAATAAAATTATTCTCATAATTAATATAAACCATGTATAAGTGGTTAAATAAATCTTATATGTTATCATATTATTTTAGGGGTTCAACAAAATCAGACTGATCGATATTTGGAACTAGTCAAGGAGGTTGGTCTCCAACTCAGAGCTTTATTGACAAGTGTTGATAGCCTGGTACCATATTTCCCTCAAAGTGCTCACAAACAGGTAAATCAAAATAAATAATCATTAATCACCATTCATGCTTATTGAAAATATTTATATTACTTCAGGTGGAAATGGCGCATAAAGTTCTCAGCAAAGACATGGCTGAGCTAGTCAATGCCATGAAACTTGCTCAAAATTACTGCCATACTGCTGTCGATTATTTGTACAGCAAGTAAGTATTAATAAATGGATCTTGTTAATTTTATAACAATAATTATACAAGTTGAATTATTTTTTTACAGGGAAATGTTGTCTTCAGGCCATATTTTGGCTATGGATGCTAAAAACCTGTTAGACGTTGTTGACTCTGTGCGCATGCAATATCCTGAAGTGGAAGCGATGATCAGTGGACGGCAGTCTGAAACAGCTAAAGAACAACTCCCTGGCGTAACCGCTTCATAGTAGTACATTTTATAGTATGCATTCCTATTTCATTACGCATCTATTATACACCAATATTATTGCAATTATTTATATTTTTTTATTTATATATATATATATATATATATATATATATATATATATATATATAATAATTAATTGACTGCCTAGTAACTTTATTAAAAATTATTTATTTTTTTTTACTAAATTTGTAAATAGTATATTAACGGAAAATATTTTATAGTATTTTACATCCTCAAATAGAATTCATTATCGTTGATGCTATGTATATATATATTATATTATATACAATTTATAAAATGCTTTTTATTGCTGTTAAAATTTGGAATTATTATTTGTTCCTTTTATAAATCGTGGGTGCGTATGTGAAAAAATTATTTTGATCCCAGTCTTACTAGTCATAAAATATTTTGCCCCTAAATAATATTATATTATATTATACGTAACTTATTTCCAAATAAATGGAATCAATAACCATATCTAGTGTGTAAAAAAATAACTAAGTCTATTTGTTTTATTATTTACTCTGTGTGATGTGAATGCATGTTAAAATTATACCAATTTATTTTTTTTTGTGTTGTATCAAACCAATTGTGTGAGTGTTCTATTTAATGGTTGTAAGTGAGAGAACTAATGGTTTCCGTTTGAAAAATTCTTCCTAATCAGTCTTTAAAAATATTTAAACGTATAATTGCAATCATTAAACATTAAAAATGTAATTCTATTCACGTTTTCATATTTAAACAGTAAATTAATTTCTATTTGTGAAAAATACATTATTAAATGTTACATTTTTTATTAAATATTAATGCTATGAAAGAAAATTCTTTATTTTATTTATTAAATTCAACATATAACTTTTTCCAAATAAATAAATTGTTTGAACGTATTGATGTGTTTATAATTTATACTTTAATTGTGTCAGTATTAAGATAATTTTTACACTAAAAAGGCAACTATGAGTATTTTTATCTACTATGTCCAAAAAATTACTGTATTTTTTTTTAATAAAACATTTTTTTAAACAAAATTTAATATAGAATGGAACATTATTGTTACTAATATTTTTACTTTTTCATAACACTTACAAATATGAATTCTATCATAAAAATTAATTATTATAATACAAGAATAATCAGCAAAACAGCGGAAACCATAATTTTTCTAATTTTTAGTATTATATCTCATATTATGTGATCTTAGATATTTTTAAATGCTCAAATGTTATTATTTTGATACACTGGTAATTTATTATTGTTTTGTTTTTTTACATAAATAATAAAATATGACATTAAACTAACTTTATAGTATTTTGTTTGTATTCACCTTTCAACAATACCTAACTCCAATCCGTTCGATTATTAAACTTTAGTCCTTAGTTCCCTTTTTATTAACCATCAATTGTACCTGTGGGAAATAATATATCACTTCACTATTCTTACACACAGTTACATACTATATAACTATATATTATGTATATTTATTATATTTTCATGTCGAACTGCAAACATATTTATATATCAAAGTGTAGATTACTTATTGTTATAATATACTCACATAATACAAAATTATAATTCAATTAACATTCATTAATTCTTACCTTTTTTTATTTGCTAATTAATAAATCAATTCTTTAGAAATAATTAAAGTTTAAATAAGTAATAGTTAAATATGAAATAACTAATAATGATTCATGACTCCTATCAATTCATATAAATTTTGTCATTATTTAAACTTACAATTTTAATTGAATTATATATGTTTAATGCATTTCAATTAATCATATGATAATAAACAAATGTATTATGTATATGTTACACTAAAAGATGTTAAATTTATATTAACGTTATTAATCAGCAATTGACATTTATACATAATAATGAATATTTTGCTAGATTTATAACGTTAATTACTAATGATTTACGTTAATTCCAAATAATATTAGTTAATGATGTTAATTTTATTTAAATTGTTGAATTATAATTATTTATTTCCACTTGATAATAACCTATGAAATTTCAAATTGCATAATTTCCTAATTACTTGACAAATACATTTTTTTTCGTTTTATACTTTGTCTACAGTTAAAAATAAGTCATTATTATTACAATTTGTATTAATTATATTATAACAGATAAAATACTGTTAAATTTGTTTTCCATTTCAAATTTATCTCTATATTGAATTATATTAAATAATTATACGATTCAATGAAAATAAACATATTTTACAAATATTTTAACACACAATGATATAATGATTTCGATCCAATACACACCGTGACAGACAAATAAAAATACTATCTATAATAGTTGCAATAAAGTAGTAAGCCCCATTGATCATTTTTTAAACATAACTAGTGATTGAAGTTAGACACAGGACTAAGTGATGACCTATAGTATATTTCTTAGTCTGTAGTTCTATCAACTATGGCTATAATACTATCAAATACTATTAAATCCTTTAAGATAACATTATAACAACATTTTCCATAATAATATGTAGAAATTATCAATAATAAACTATGATAATTAATAATTTTATAGGTAACTATTGTTACCTATTTACTAGAAAAAACATTATGTTGATATATATAACATCATTTACTGTAATATATACATTCAAAATGTAATGTAGTAGATACATATACTAATATTTAAGTACATAAATTATTAATATTTGTCTGCCAAAAATCAATAAAAACAACTGAATAATACAACACAAGATTAATCTAATGTTAACACATTACAAAATAAAAATTCTAAACTATCATTACATAAAATAAGATAATATTATTTATAGAACTAATTTTACAAAAACCATACAAATTTGAAATTAATGTTACAAAAAAAAAACTTTGGATTCTAACATTTGAATAAAATTTCTTTCTTAAATAAACACAAAAAATAGAAATAAAAATAATATCAGTTGTATTTAGTTTAACATTAAGCTCTCTTTATTTTTCTATAATAATTAATTAAGAATATAATAACAATTTATCATTATATCATTATTATACTGCTATATTGTAATACATAATATATATTATTTTAAAAAATGTAATTTTTTTTCTTAAATCAACAATTTAATAAACTATATTTTAACCTTATTGAGATGTTGATAACAATAAGCATAACACTTTTAATTCAGTACAATTCATTTGCTGCTTGCCGAGCTAACATGTCTGCTTGCTCATTACCATGATTATTATTATGTCCTCGTATGTAAGTCCATAAAATTTAATTACATATTATTTACAATAATAACATAAATACAATAATACAATAATTTAACATTGAGCCATAGCATTTTTTTCTAAAAGATCATTGTAATAATATGAAATAAAATTAAAAATCACTTACAAATATTACAGAATTCATATCCCTTATGAAACTGTCTAGTTTTTGAATTATATCCTTGTTGGACACTATATTACCTTTAGTAGTCTTCCAACCATTGTACATCCATTTATTGATATAATGTGTCATACAATTACATAAATACTTGGAATCAGTCATTATTTCTACACAATATTCGTCTAAATATATATATATATATATATATATATATATATGTACAGGTATTTATTACTAACAACAAAAAAATGTGCTGGATACTCAATTAGTCAAGTGTAGTCATCAGTGGTGACTATCATTTTAAGATATCTGGCAAACAAAAATTGAGTAGATAATAAATATTAATGTTGAATCTTAATTAACAAGAAATTTACATTTTAAACTAATTGTTTATAAATATTTATTATTCCATACCAGGCGCAGTTCTAAGACTACATTTTCGTATGGGCAATAGTAAATTTATAATTAGGTTTTAATTACAAATAATATTCCTCATTTCCACCCCCCTCTAAAAAAATTGAGAATAATTAAAAAAAAAAAAAATAAAAGTTAAATTTGAAATTGGATTTTTCTGTTTTTTATGCTTGTAAATACTTTAAGGGCAGCAATTGGATCTTTTAGTAATTTATCTGAATTTTCTGTATCAATTGATAATAGTGTAAAGTTGCTTAATCATGAACTTTTAGGTAAGTTAGGTAAAATGAAAAACATCTTATTTCAGTATAAAAATTACATTTTTAAAAAAAGATCAGAAAATCAGAAATTTCGGTATGGGCAGCTGCTCACCCTGTCCATACGTTAGAACCGTCACTGTTCCATACCCACAGCAGCAGCAATGTTTGTCACTTGGTATTTTTCATCAACATTACCTATTACCGGTTATTATCTATGCCCTACATTCTATGCCTTTTTTAACAACTGGAGTCAAGCCTCAATATTTATACCTGATATTAGGATAAAATGTTATGAATGATATAGTTTAGTCCAGTGTCTAATTTTAAAAAGTAAGGGACAAACCTTCTACTTTGAATGCTTATGGATTCACTTTTTCTAGGTCAATATCACAGGTGGTTAAGAATTGCAATAAGAAAATATAAAATAATAGTAGTAAACGGATTAGCCAATGTGCCTTTTATAGATACTCACTGTAGTCAAGTAGTATATCGATGGCTCTAATTGCAGCGTATATCTCAGCGTTGTTATTAGTCTGGACACCGGGCATGCTTGATGACAAATTCCTGCAATTAACTATAATTACTTGACGGACGACAACCCGTATGTGTCTATTCAAATTTTATTTTTATTTTTCATTAAATTATAATTTCAAGTCCTTATTTGGAAATTTGTTATTAAAAATGTAGAAATTGATATACAAAATCAAAAATAAAACCGAAACCGAAAAATGTAAGAACTGGTTTACAAAATAGAAACCGAGAAATTAAGAAACAGATATCCTTTGGAATCTATAAATAACAAGGTCTCAATATTTGAAAATTACATTAATCCGAGAGTATCATAGTCTAAAAACCTATAATTCCCATTAATCATGGAATATCTCAGTGAAGAAGCCAATGATTCTTGAGAATCAGTGCGGAATAGCCAAGAATACTTTGAAGTATCTGAAATCATGAAACAAATACTAGAAAATCCCATTATTCCGAAAGTATCATAATCTAAAAATTAAAAATTCCCATTAATCGTGGAGTTTCTTAGAGAATATACCAATAATGATTGATAATTTGTGAGAAATGACCAAGAATCCTTAGGAATCTTTGAAAATCATGGTCCAAATACTTAAAATTTCAATTTATCCTTGAAATCAATTGTATAAAAACATAAAATTCCCATTAATCATGGAATATCTTAGTGATGAAGCCAATGATTCTTGAGAATCAGTGCGGAATAACAAAGAATCTTTTGGAATCTTTTGAAAATTATGATCCATATACTTGAATTTTCCATTTATCCTTGAGATGCATGGTCTAAAAACCGATAATTCCCATTAATTATAGAATATTTTGTTGTAGAAGACAATGGTTCTTGAAAATCAGTGTGGAATAACAAAAAATCTTTTGGAATCTTTTGAAAATTATGGTCCAAATACTTGAATTTTCCATTTATCCTTGAGATGCATGGTCTAAAAACCGATAATTCCCATTAATCATGGAATATCTAAGTGAAGAGGCCAATAATCCTTGATGGCTTATAGACACCGTGCTGAGAGTGCAACTAGTGCTTGTGGAATCTACTCGCGTACTACTTGATAGTGACGATTTTATGTGCAATGTAAGGCCTATTCTAAAAATCGTCAACAACTCCCTCTCCCTCGTGGTTTTATTAATTTAATATTTATTTATTTAATTATTAATATTAAATTATAAATATTATTTACGAAATATACTATTAAACATCGAATTTTTGCATTTTTTTTTAAAGTATGCAATAATCTTCTTTTTATTCAATATAATTTGCTATATTTTGCATTTTATCTTAAATACGTAAAAACATTGCAATATAAGAACACCACCATTTATCTCATCATGATGTGATTCGTAGATATTACTAACCAAAACAATAATCAGAAGTCTCAAAAAAATATGCTGTTGCATATAAATCTTAGGTTATAACAATAAAATATTCCAAAAAGTAAAATTTTAAACTACTTCAATATTTTGTCCATATCCTCGACCTTACTATACCCATGTCCTTTCTGGCCTATCCCAACCGCGTCATTACGTTCTCAAGCTATTGCGTATTTTAGAAGGCACGTTCGATGATTAATCCCAATATGACATTCGGTGACACTCTGCCCACGCGCAGCAGGTCAACTGCCATCATTGCGTCAGTTTCCCTGAACTCTAATTTATGGTTAAAAATATTTTTATAAGTATTATTATATAGTTTTATATTATATTTCTACTACGGTTAGGTTAGGTTAATGCGTCGCAGGGTACGTCTCACAGTTCCAAGGGTTAAAGTCAAAATGACTTTTATTATTGTTAATTTTAGGTCTAATGCAATACCGTCTAGTCACGATAGCCACTCTCTTCTCATTATTTGGTAGGATTTCTACGTCGTACGAGAAGTATCCGTATTACGTGTTATGTATTATAATATATTAGTAATAGATATCCTAATACTTTTGCAATATCCTTATTATGTATTATGTATGGGATATCAGAGCACGTAACATAATTATCGTACGTACGCCTAAATCCTAAAATGTGTAATAGGGTAAGAACATAGTGATGCATATCGTTGACCAGAATGGATAGGAAAAATAAGACGAGGAAACCTACTATATGAGCGGACTTATTCTCGCCCTGGAGAGGACTCAGACAAACGTGATTTACCAGAGTTAGTACGAAAACCTTCACGCCAGTCTAAATTAGAATATTGTCATTTGGACTTGGTCTAATTTTATACTTGTAAACACTAAATATAATTTTCAACAAAAAATATACTATGAAAATATTTCGTCATTCTTACTTTCTTTTACTACGACTATATCTCAACTAATTCAACGCTTAGTTTATTGGCCAGCTATACTATTTATCAATTATTATTATTAGTATATTATATAATATTATAGTCATAACAGTATAACACTGATCGTACCATCACCAATGGAAGTGCGTACCGATCCTAGTTCATATACTGTAGTCTGCAGCCTGGACAAATCCAGTAAATGCTTATAAGCCTTGAAATAAAGAAACACGTCCAACATAAAATACCTATGTTATTGAAATATTTCGCAATGTTAACATTTTTAAACAATGCTTCTAGATTTATTCACTGTAATCTTAGAATAATACCAAATTTAAATGTATTAACTATTAATATAATTTAATGTTGAAGTTTTAGTGTCCCATTCATATAATGAAAAAATCTCTTGGAGTGTGCAAATGTGCGATTCACTCATAGGCGTAGAATGGTGGGGCTAAGGGAGTTATAGCCCGCTCAGAATTCTTCTTAGCCCCCTATGTAAAAATGTTCTATTTTATGCATCCATGTATATAAGAACTGAAAAATGTTTGTATTATTTATTTTTATTTTTATATCCAAAGAATATTATTGTATTTGATAATTCAAATTTTAATTTATTCAGTTTTTCATCATGCACTCCGGCACTTACATTTAACTGTACGGTAAAATAGTTGAATATGTTCAAACACTGGCCATCAATACTGATAATCAAAAGTAAACCTGAAATAGAAAAAATAAATACCAATATCCAAAACCGAATCCGAAATCAAAAAAAATAAATACCGAAATCAAAATCGTTAAACTTTTTTTCGGTTTCAAGCCCAGCATGCAAAATTATGAACTTTTTTTCTTGGGACGTACTTGGGTGATAACTTATTTTGGACGCACTCGGAGCATTAAAAAAAGGTAATTTCGGGACGCATTTGGGAAATTCCTGCAAGATTCGACTGTATGATTTTATAGACTTACTCACCTCTATTTATATACTGATAACAGTGATTACTATTGATGTAATTATATATTATATTATATTATATTATATTATATTATATATTGCTTAATTAAGAACGTATTTTTTTCGTATTATAGTAATATAGATAAAAAAATATTGTCATGTGACATATATACATATTATATATTATATATGTTTATTTATTTAATTCTAGATTATTTATTATTTGTATTTATTACGCATAGTTAATACATATTATTTTACCGCTCTCTTATACATATGTTAAGATATACACACACCAATTAAATATTATAATACACTTACAATCTTACCTTTATTTACTACAGACTTGTGTACAGTATATGTATGATTGCTGAAGGGAGAAAAATTTGTAGGTTGAATGTTGATATATTAACAGTTTAAATTTAGAAAATAGCATAATTTATATTTTAGAATTATTCAACATTAAAAAACATTATTATAAATAAATAATCCGCTACGTACGACTATATAATACCACAACCTAAGACTTACACTCACCAACTGAACACCGCGTGCCGGCGTCGAATAGATGAGTGTTGTTCGAGCCAAGAGAATAATTTATTTAGATAAAGACAAAAGAATTTATATATTTATATTAAAGATTATGCTGATAATCATCTTGTTAGCCATTTATATACTATATAAAGAATGGCTATTATTATAGTATAAAATATAAAAATAAAGATGCTGATTATCGGATTATAACAATATTGTATCTAATTGTGTGTTTCAATATTTTGTACATAAAAATATATCCGTCACACTTTAGCTTGTATACTTATTTTTATTTTATCTACGTGTTTTAGATTAATCAAGTATATTGTTTAGTGTTAACTACAATAACACTCTATATAAACATATCACTGACTTACTATACAGTCGGTTTTATTGAATATAATAAATGTAGTTACGCAGGCGTTTAGCTTATAGAAATAACAAAAATATAAACGATGTAATACCTTCTAACCAAATTATCGTGAAATCAATAACGTTAGGTGTCCTGTCGAACATTGATGAAAGAAGTAAATTTTATCTAATGTCTAATACTGTAATAAACAATAGTAGACTGTATAAAATAGTAAATTCTATTATTAAATTAAAATAAATAGGTATATTGAAATATATACATAAATTCAAAAATAATGCAAAGTAATGCAATTTTTTCAAAATTATAAATATACTAACCTAATCAATATTTGTTAATCGTCTAAGTTGCTTATTTCGTCTACCTGGCTAATAATTATGAACGATTTAATTTATTTATTTATTTTCAGGATTACTCTTTTGGATTTATTTTACTCAAATGTTTCTATCAATTCGATATAGTGACTGTAGTCACTGATGAGTGAATATACAAATAGTTCGTATATTTATAGTTCTATGTAGCCTGCTGTAGGTTAATATTCAGTAAATAATAAAATAAAACGTCGTGTTTTATAGTAACAATGGAGAATATATTATTTAGTAAAAAATGTACATGATATATGTATACCAAATAGTCTGTATCATCAACCGCGCGACGGTTTGGTATCACATTTTCCAGTAAAATCAGCGGTTTTTTTTTTGTTTTAATTTCACTAAAATTTGTACGACGAATGTTCGTACGGATAAAGTGAATCGAAATGATGATGGTAGTCCGCGGTGCCAGAGTACTCGCTGTGGTGATTGGGTGCGTCGATCTTTTTGACAACAGCGTTGAAACCGTGTTCGTGGTCAGCGGTATACTCAACCACGCGGGTTGATCCGTCAGGTTCTACAAGACGGTACGATCCTTTGACGTTACCGTGACCGTCACTCACCTCTTGTTGGCTTTTGATGTCATGCGTATGAAGATCTTTCACATCGTATTCGAAATTATATGGCTTAGGTGCATGATCGTAGTGGTCGGCGTCGTAACTTTTGTACTCAGTGGGTGGGTATGCAATGGCCAAATGCCCGAACAAAGCGACAAACATTATCATCTGGAATATTCAATTTGAAAATTTTAAAGTTTGTACCCAGTTGACAATATATTATAAGCTATAATATAGGTACGCGTGTATTAATATGCAATTATAAAATAATATTCGTAAAGGCGATTTATTTTTTTTGCTTAAACACACCAATTGTTTAAATTAGAATCTCCAATGTAATATGAATTATATTTGAGAATGTGAATTTATTCAAAGGCACATTACCTTAGTGATGTACAAAATATATACACTTAAATTTTGAGGTATCATTAATGATTAAATGATAATTATTATTATTGATTGTAAATATGAAAAATAAATAAAACGTTTACGTATATATTGATTATTGTTTGGTAAAATATTGCCAAAATAAAAATTCTAATGGTATTTGTTTAAAATGAGTAAATAATAAGTAGGTATACAATATAATCTTACCTTGATAGCCATTTTAAATGTGTTGTAAATTATTACACACTTTTACAGAACACGATGTTTGAAAATAAATTTGGTTTTATGAAAAAATAAATATACTGATAAGTATTGAAACTCTGTTTTCAGTATTTATACTGTAAAACAGTTATAGAAACCCCTACTATATATTAGATTGTTTTCATAGATTAACTAAGAAATGGATCAAGTTACATAAACTCATTAAAAATAATAATAATTATACATACGAAATACCCATTTTCATAATTATTACTGACAATATTATTACATAATTAATTATACTTCTAAATTTTAAAAAATGTTACGAAAAATGAATGCTAAACTTATCACAACATATAATAAAGATATGTTATGAGTATTATAACTTATGGTAGATATATAATGTAATAATATGTGCATACCATAATTTGTTAATTTTTTTTTTAGCCTAATTCAGGTATCATATTTTACAATATTTTTATAATATACCTATCTTCTAAATAATTATATCATTTTCTTACTTTTATCACTGATCCGAGCTTTTATAGAAATTATTTACAAATTTTACAGTTATTAACATAATCATAGTTTTGAACATTTAACTGTAAACTATCACATTAGTTTTCTTAAAAACTAATTATTTAATTAATTTTGAAAGTTTCTTATTTGAGAGACATATTGTAAACATTGAATATCATGTATTTACACTATTAGATATATTCATTTTACAATTTATTGAACGCCTTACAATTACATGGGAAATAGCAACCAATATAGGTGTCACCGTTAAATTTCAACAGAAAATTAAATGTATCTAATTGTAAAAATTAATATTTTTAACATTATCTTATAATACATTTTGCTATGTGTTACATATTTTAATACATAATATAATACGCAGAAAGGAAAATACAACAATATTATATATAACTAATAGGTAAATAATAATTAATATAAAAAATAACATAATAATAAAAGATATTTATCATTTATTTACGTTCTATAATAATCATATAATCATATTAGTCATCTAACACAATAATGAAGGGTGTATATTATAAAATTCATTTTATATAGGGATAATGAAATTTGTTAGATAAAAGGAGAAAGGCAAAAAAATTAATCAGACGCCGCAACACATAAATACACTATAGTAGATGATCCGAACACAATAACAGAAAGAGATCATTGAATGTATGCATCATGAACAACACGGAAGTGTAAACTATGAGAATATAAAGATACATATTAGCTCATTAAAAGGGATTTATCTACATTAGTAAGAAAATCCAAAAGAATAGGAACTAAGCTTTTTGCACTTGGTTAACTGAAGTACGAGCGAACAACCAACGCGCGATGAGTATAACAATCGACAGGAAATGTATGTCATTTTATTTATAAACATTTTCAATCATTTAACGGTTAGAAAGACTGTCAATTATTAAAAGATTTAAAACATTTTAAACACTATAATAAATAGGTACTATAAATAATTTTACGATTTAAATAAAAAAAACTTGGAAATATTTCGAGAATTGAATATTATTTCATGCCCAAAGGTACATTATAAATTACATAAATATACAGATTGATTTACCTATGTGGCGATATGGCTATATATGTATGTCGCTACGGTGCTACATAATACGCACATCGTTCTCGGGAACAGGGCATTCTACTTATGTTTCATGCTCTATTAAGCCATTAAGCCCATTATGGTATTTTAAATCTTATATGAATTATAGATAGGCATTAAATAAGGTAAGGAAAACTCCCAATTACAACATCAAACACGCTACTGTGATTTAAGGTGCATGTGTTATATTTAAATAACGATACTGTAAAAAATCTAAATATTTATTAGGAAAGGCCTTAAAAATTATTTTTTTGAATTTAGATTGTAGATGTAATTTAGATTTTCAGTGTAAAAGAACAATTTGCGCATATCAAAACTTCACATGCATATTACAGAGCGTGACAATCATTATATTCGAAACTTTAAGTTTTTAGTTTCATAGACGGGTCTGGAACACATCACATGCTTTTTCTAAATATTTTTAATTTAACAAATTTTAATCCCATTAAAAAAATCAAACAGCATAGTATGTTTACTAATCCTGTTTAAAAAGTTTAGTAGCAATGAATGTATCTCAGAAAAAAATTAGAAAAGCCCATAAATTAATTTGAACTAGAAAACTAATACAGAAAAAAAATATACTCATAATATTCATATTTTATAACTATAGTTTACAATATATTATAATATACAGTGTTAAAGGCACCACGGCTCCCTACCGCATTATTGATACGTAGACACGTGTTGATTTCAAATGCATTTTAAAAAATATTGTATTTCATACTCGTATATGGAAAATAAAACGACAAAATGATTTTATAAAAATTAATTAATTTAGTTGAAAGTCTAAAAGTCCAAGAATATAACTGACACGTACGTATCTGCCTGTAAATTAATGCCTTCATCGGTAAAACCGTTTTTTAATTAGTTTACCTAACCTAATCCATGTTTTATGTAATATAAAAGCAATAAATCAGTTCAAGTCAATAATTTTAAAAATGAATTGAGAAAATGTTTTCAGTCCTTCGTTTTGGTACTAATATTATTTTCACGACTAATCAACCGTTTTGTTATTTTTAGCGTTTACTTGTTGCGTACTACATAGCCACTTAGGTGTATTTTTAATTGTGATTTTGAATACTGTGTGATAAACCATTAATTCGAATTAATATTTAAATGGTAAAATATATAAATTATATTTAAGTTATGACTTTTGTTACTCAATGAAAACTATATAATGGTTTTATTTTTATTAATATTGAACTAGGTAAATGTAATTATAATATGATTATATATTTATAGAATAAAATAGTTTTTACCGTGACGTAGACAACAAAAAGTAGATAGTTTTGAAAAAAAAAATGATTAAAATATAAGTTATGTAAAAATAGTGTGGCCTTCCATGCCCTGAAATGACTTGGGTCGCTGGCGACCACGTGGCAGCCAACGTTTTAAAAGAAATTTTGGATATACCATTGAGGTTGAATATTATATTCATAATAAAAGATTGTATTAAATCAATTACAGACATATTTTTCAGATTAAATGCATAGATTATATATCAAATTCCAAACAATATAAACTTATTTCTTCGTAACATTTTTCTTGAGTTGATAAGTTACAGTTTTTAAAATCTATTTATCTATAGATCATAGGTAAGTTCTAACTTTTTAGTTTATAATTTCAAAATTACGAATACCTGGGTTTAACTATTATTTTGATTTTTAATTAATAGCAGGCTATTTATTTTGTATTGTAGCTGGGGAATTTTTACGAGAATATTATAAAATTCTAATATTTAATATTAATTAATTACAAAATTATGTTTCCAGTTGATCATACAACACAGCTCAGAATAGTTATCAAATAAAAAGCGTAATATGGAGTTCATTTTATAAAATTTAAAAAAGACAATTTTATCAGGCTGAATTAAGAATAATTAGTTACGTTACTTTCGCGAAACTATTGACAACCCGTATTGTTTATTCAAGCATTCAGTTAATATTTATACTCGATAACTATCATTGTACTATTATTCATTGTTTGACTTTACATATATTTCGTTCGTGTTAATATAATCGTCATAATATGGATACAGTGCACACATATAGCAAAAAAATCAATTTGTTTTGGTTAAGAAAATGTATATTTTGTAAGAAAATCAAATGGCTTAAAAAACTCTATAAATGTTCGTGCAATATAATATGTCACAAGAAATGCCATGACAAATTCGTGATGGCAAAAACAGTCGTTCAAAAATCTGTGCAGCATACACAGATTTTAGAAGAAAAAGGAGACGGTTTGGAGATTGGAGTAAAACATCGAACTCTGACCAACCAAGTACAAAACATCAGCTTAGTTTTAACCCATGATCCATACAATAATAATAATAATAATAATAATATCAGCATAATTGAACATACTAATATTTACAATTAGAATAATTGTATGAACAATTAAATGTGGACACCTATTCCATTGTCCGTGTCTTAGGGTTTTCTTACATAAAATGTATGTCTATAGTAGATCTGTAAATTTATGATTAAATTCTTTTACGATATAACACTCAACATTTATAAAATATATTATAAGATAATATGTATTATTGTTTAGTATCATAATTGTGTAAAAGCAATATAATGTATATTTGTGGTAACGCCCCACGTAACAAAAATAAGATGGAGCAATAGGGGGACCCCCTACTAAAAAAGAAATTATTCCTGTTAATCGTGACTAATAAATATAACTACAATACCTAAAAATAATTCAATCACAATATTACTTAAAGGATGTATACGAAGTGGAATTTGACAAAAATGGTTTGGAAAAGAAAAATGTTTTATCGACTTCAGAAAATATACAGGCTACTGGTGTAACAAATAAGTAAATAATGTTGTTAATAATATCACAGGAATAAGTTATATACATTAAGAGGACGCAACATCCGTCTGTTTGTATTAAAAACAGTGCGTTCGTATTTCAAGTGCTACGAATTCATTAATAATCGTAGACCTTTAAGTAATACACTGTTTGAAAGGTGATAATTTTTGCTATGTTTTGTTGGAATCAGATATTTTAAATTAATTTTTATTTTTAAATTATATACAATTTAATATTTATAAAACACTCTCTTGTGATACCGTAACTCTTATTTGTTAATACTATCATCAGAAATTTGTTTTCAACAAAACATAGAAAAAAATCATTTCCTCCCATCATGGACCAATAATTCTCTCTCAAGAAAAAAAGAAGTGACCATAAACCGACTCAGAATAGGCCACACCGAGGAAACACACGTCTACCTAATGAAGGGACAAAATCCCCCATATGCACAATATGCAATTTTCCTTTAACGGTTAAACACATTTTAATCGAATGTAGAAAATACGAGCTACAATGGCATAAGTACAATTTATCTCACTATTTACTTGAAAATTCAAACTCCGGTATTGTAAATGTCCTCAAATTCATCAAAAATACAGATCTCTACTCAAAAATCTAGCAATATACTTATAATTTTTAATGTATTAACATTAATTGTACATATACATATGTATATATTTATTTTATTTTGTGTATTTATTTTTTTTTATATTGTTTTTTTTATCCCCCCTCAACCTAATGTAACAATACACCCCCTAACTTAAAAATAAAAATAAATGTACTGTAAGCAATGTCCCTAGTTACTGAGGCAGTTACTACAATAAAAAAAATATATATCACCTTTCGATCAATATCTTACTTATGTATCTACGATTATTAATGACTTTGTAGCATTTGAAATACGAAAAAGAGCTTTACAAAAATATGTATAGTTCTCTATACACCACCAACTTACGCACTTAGTGGCTAACTACATTTCTATGATTTCTATCAGTAGCAGCTGCGCTATAACTCTATAACACAACCATGTCCAACGTCCGTCTGCGATATTAATAAAAATTGTACTTTAGCAATATAACGTCTGCTCCCGTTATCCCGTATTACGTGAAATATGATATAATTATATTATTGTATAATATTTAATAATAGTATAATTTGGCTATACTTATAATTATAAATTAATAATTTACACATTTACACATTTAGTAAAAACTTTTTACATACATTATTTTATATAAGTAATATAATATAAAATTAATATTGTGTCTATTATAGATCCGATACTCGATAGTGAGATGTTTTAATTTTACTGTTAGTCTTCAAAGCCTTTTTACCAGTGCCAAAACAGTGTAGTTTTTTTTGAATTTATTCATTTGTTATTTTATTATTTTTATACGAATAATTTGTGTAATTCTAAAAAAGGTAAATAGCGCCGTCAATACGTAAAAGTACCAAAAACAAAATTTATCTAAAGTTAAAAATTTTAAAAAAAACATCAAAATGATAAGTACATGCCTAATTATTTTATTAAATATAAATTATATTTTCGGATCAAAAGGATATCCCCCTAGAAGACAAATCAAATTTGTTATTGTCATAAACTGTGTTTTGTTAGAATTAGACATATATTATTTTTATATACAGTTTCCCCGTATATAAATGTATTCTATACCTATTTAATTTATATTTGACAATTTACATACTATGATTAAATAATTATTTAAAACGTATATTATTAGAGAACCTACTTTGATTAGTACACCAAAAAATGATTATGGATCAAAAATGTATTTTCTTGACACGAAATCCGGATCTAATTTATTGTTCGGCAACGTCTCAGACGTTGAATACCACAAGCTATGTGTTGAAACAGATGACATATCTTACACTGATATAGTAATCTCAAAGTAAATGAATAAAACTATATTATACATACATTATATAAATATTATAAAACTGTACGCACAATATAATATTACCAATTTTACGTTCCAACTCACAAGACCTCTTATGAGTTATGAGTACAATCATATTTTACATCGCAAAATCAGAATTGCAAACAACAATTAGTCTTTAGCATTTTAGCCCCCCTCCCCACTATTGCTACAATACTACTTAAATACAACATAACTATATTATATGTGTTATCTGAATTATTACTATTCAAATTATTTTTGTATTTAGTTATTTATGTGTTCTAGTTCATTGTATCTATATATAATCATACATTCATACCTACATTTATATAATTAGCATATTTGAAAATTACGTAAAATTGCTGTTTTGGCGTATAATAAACAATAAATTATATTATACTTGGACATTTTATAAATGTATAATTAGAAAATAATTTTCAAATTTTCGTAGCTTTAATGAATTTTGTCAATATTTTAACTTCCAATGCGTTTATAAATAAATATATAGTTATGATATAGTTTGCGTTGTATAATTCTAATATTTTAAACATATAATATAACAATAAAATGTAATATAATATACAATTATTTTGATCAAACTACAATATGGAAAGAGGTTAGTTGTTTCTAATATAAAATATGGAATATAATATATACATATTAATATTTGAAAAAAAAAGTATTATTAAAAGATTTTTAAATACTATAAATGAATTCATGTATGTATTCAAATAGAAATAAGATAGAGAAGGTGAAAATAAATAAGGAGGAATTTAAAGAATTGCAAACAATTATTATAAGTGGTAAAGATGTATTAGCAACAACATCGACCAGTTCTGGGACAACTGTAAGTACAAATATTTATAATAGTAAAAACGAATTTGAAATGGCCTATTTTTGTTATACCGGGTGAACAGGTAAACAGGTGTTTATTTTTAGGGAATGGGAAGGGGCGATTAACCCTCAGCAGAATAGTTAAGGCTTAAAAAATGTACATAAACTGTTTTCATTGTAGTTACGGAATCGGTTACTTACATTTGGTGGCCATCATAATTGATCATAATCAGTATTCAAATTTTTATATTTTTTATTATTTATTAGTTACTACAATACGATCATTGGGGGGGGGGGGTCAATTGCCCCTAACACCCTCCTAAATTATGAATCTGCTGGGCGATTCACCAAGAATGCCCCAACCATTTTTTCAATTTATAATGAATTTATTTAAGAACTATTTAAGAAGTATCCCGTATTCCTGTGATGGCCATATACAAACTTTTGCTACTCAGTTAAATTGTATACTTGTGTATATTATATTAATTGGTAAAATGTGTTTTTATGTTATTTATCAGACAGCTTTTGTTGTACCGATATTGAATTATATATTAAAAAACGTACCTAAAATAAATGGCGACGGGCATCCTCCCGTGTGTTTCGACCCACTTGCCATCATCATTGCACCTACTAAACAACGTGTCAAAAATATTTATAATGTCATAAATCATTTAATTACAAACACCGAAATAAAATGTGAACCATTGTTCAAAAAAAATTCAATTTCCGACATGCAAAAACGTACAATTCAGGTAAAAATAATAATAATCTTATTAATTTTTTGAAATATTTATGATGTAAATATAATTTGATTTCGTATCTCTTATAGAAAGGTGTTCATATTCTGGTTTCTGATCCAGAATGTTTATCTGGTATCGTGATCCGAGGTTGGATAACTTTTGCTAACTTACGAATTATTGTTTTCGACGAAACGGATTCATTGTTAAAAGCAGGCTATAAGCCTGAAATCGAATTTATTTTGAACAATAAGACAATGGTATCCACGGTAAGTACATACATATTATAATACTCTTTCTTTTTAATAGTTTTCAAATAAACTCATAGGTTAAAAGTACTCTTACTACATTATCTCCTTATTCCTCGTAGAACGTATTTATGGTTAACCCGTTACAATTTCCTACAATATATCAAATAGTTAAAGATATTCAAATACTAAGTTATAGGCTAGGTTATTGTTAATAAATAATAAAACTGTTTTATGTAACTAAACAATATTATTTAATTTAGTATTTTAGTAAATAAAAAAAATTTCTGAACACGAATCATACAGCTATATAGGATACGGTTTAACTTAATTAGGTATTTAATATTAACATTTTATTGAATAAATAGGTACTAAAACATTGTTTACGCTTGTCAATTATTAAATTCGGTAATGTATGACATATTTTACATTTCGAATTTACAAAAATATCATTAAATAACTTATTAATTATAACTTAATTTTAGATTCTGGTCCGAGCGATGATAAATTTATTGATTTTACAATGATCGACGTTTTTTTCTGTCTTTCATCACCTTTTAAAGTACTAACAATGTTTCGATTTTCAATTTTTGGGGGTGGTTTCTGATAGAAAATTGGATCTAGTTGATACTTTATGCAATTCAAAACTTCAAACGTATAAATTGTTCAGTACTTCTCTTAATAATTGAGAAAAACAAAAAAAAAATTAAGAAAATTCGGGAATTATTTGATAAAATGTATTTTTTTATTTTGATATAATTCAAAAATGAATAACCGTGAAAACTTGAAAGTTTCACCAAGTGTTAATTTTATAATTGTCTATACCTAAATGGTATAATTTTGAAAATGTACAGTGCCTTATAGGATACTTATAAAAATTGAAATTTTTAATTTTTAGAAATTGCCAATAAAAATCTTTTTAAAATGTTTATATTTAAGAGTTAAAATTGCTTATAAAATTATGCTTTTTATAAGTAAGTTAATACTGAAATCAAAATATCTAAGAAAATATATCACAATTTTTATTTTGCGGTTATTATTGTAAATTCAAAAATAAACAAAAAAAAAAAAGTTAAAAAAAGTTTTGAACATTTTTAATCACAATATTTTTTTATACGTGTTTATAATTACTATGCTGACAAAGTTCGTCCTTCAGAGCCTTTCCGAGTTCACGATTTTTAATATACTTTAATATGCAAAAATTGCAGTAAAAAATAATTGAATAAAATACATAATAATAGTAAAAATAAAAATTAATTTAAAACGCTATAGCAGTATTGCATTCACAAAAAAAAGGAAAATCGTAAGTTTCAGAAGCCGAAATTTGATTAAAATTTAAAAATTAATGATTTCCGCGGTCTTTTGAAGCGTGGCAACCAAATTGAATTTGTTTCTAAATCACTAACTGCCTATACATTTTAGTATAAAAATATAAATTTATTTTAAGGACAAAAGAACAACAGTTTTGTTATCGAGTACTGTGGACAAGGATGTTGAACAAATTGCAAGGACTTATTTGAAAACAAATTATGTTTCAATAGATGTTAAAGAGGTGGGAGAACTTGAAGAAACACATACTACTTAAGAGAAAAATCATTGAAAAAAGATATATACTTACATTATTGTATTTGTTTTAATAACTTTTCAAGTTCAATAAATATTGTTATAAATTATAGTTATAACTTTATTTTCTTAAAGTTGAATAATCTTAATTAGACAACTATATAACTCGCAAGTTAATTTTTTTCTTTAATTTCAAATTTCATAACATTTGATTTATTGTGAGCATATTTAACATAAACAACATATTATTTAAGTATAACTTTTGCTGAATTAAAAATAATTGTACTCGACGAAGCGAATTCATTATTAAAAATAGGCTAGAAACCTGAAAACGAACTTATTTTGAACAATAAAACTATGGTATCGACGATAAGTATATATAATGTATTAATGTATACTCTCTTTTTTTAGTAGTTTTTAAATAAACTTATAGGTTAAACGTACTGTTACTACATTGTCTCCTTAATCCTTGTAGAACATATAGTTAACACATTACAACTGTAATATCCCTTCTTCACTTTTTAAATTAATAAATGATTATAAGTAATATTTGTTTTTGTATTAATCTTAGTATAATAAGTAAAATGAGTTTTTTAGTTTTTGTATGTATAAATGTGTTATACACTATTATATAAAGGGCTCAGTCCGACAAATATTAATAAAATAAAATAAATAAATTTAATAATCAATTGAAAACATTAAAATACTACCTAAAGGCCAGTTGATTATTAATATATAATACAATTGTTCTAGGTAACTAAACAATATTATTTAATATAGTAAGTAACAAAAAAATTCTGAGTACATTTCTACAAGATTCTATGTGTAATATTGAAATTCTTTAACCACTAATTACATTTGTAACTACAATAACTTAAATAAATGGGCTCCACCTCTTCAAAAATCTGAGCACGCCACCGCCGTCTTTATAATACGTGCGACGAAACGTGCGGGAAATTTCGCGCAACCGAGTGATATGATGAATCGTTATGGGATGTAATTACATAACGTAACACCACCCCGCCAAACACTAGCCTGCATTCGCGAAATCGTTCTGTGACGTCACCTGTAGGAGACATATTTAACTGTTTTCACAACCTTTTTTTAAAGTTTTTTGTACTGAATACCATATGTTACAAAAACTAATAATCATTCCGACGAGTAATTTTGTGCCGTAACAACGTGTAAAAATGACGCTAGTAGGCTAAATAAATTTACATTAACATTTAACTTAATCTAGCCACCAAAGTGTGTGCCCTAGGCGTGTGCCAAAATGTTCTGTTGACGTGACTAATGTCATAGGTAAAATTTTGGAATTCAATGCCACTGCCAATGGTAAAAGGGAGATCGAGTTGCCGATGCATCCACGGCATTACACTTCGTGATGTTGCCATGATGATAGGAAATGACACTCATCATATATTTTATTCGGATCGAACACTGTGAATACATATAATCAAATCAAATGCAGTAACTCTAGATTATCCGCGGAATTTGATAGCACTACAGTAGTAATCATGGATATTCCGACAATGCGCAAAACGAAATATACCGAAAATTAACAGAAAAATGAAATTATTAGTTATTATAGCTTATTAATTAATTTAAGGGCTGCCAGATTTTGAAATTACCAAATCGGGACATCATATATTGAATAACCCTTTTTTTTTTAGATAAACCTGAAACCATCCCGATTACTTTTTAGACTAAGTTATTTAGATAACATATAATACGGTAATCATATATAATGATACAGTGTACAATATTAAAGTTATTTTCTCTCAGCTAACACTAATAGCTTCCATTAACCGGGACAAACTTAATGACCGGCCGGGACACCGGGACATACCGTTAAAACCGGGACGAATGGCAAGTCTATTTATATACATTATACATATTATGTAGTATTTTTATCGTAAAAATACCTACATAAATTGTATGTATTTCTAAAAATAATTCGGTTCCTTGGATGACCGCGGATAATCAAGTTTACTATACATTCACGTTTACCTAATAACTCATCAATTTCGTATAACATATTATTTTAAATTATAATGTATGTTTTTAACCTGACCGGAACTTCGCCCGTTGTGCAGCTCTAATAATCCAACTTATACATACTTACACTTACTCTACTTACACATAAATATATCGTACAATATTATACTTATGTAGGTACCTACTGATCCCAATGACCACGATGCGTGTGATATTTGGGGATACGCATCCAATACATCGTATATTATCTACGACTCAGTACAATTCTTCGGAGAATGGAGATTAAAATTCACCTGCTGGACCCGTTATAATTCAAGTACCATTTAAAAATGTATTGAACAAAAAAATTACAAAACTTTTAATGATATAATATGTACGCGTATGATATATTGATATGAATCTGTCTATTATTATTATAATATGTTTCTAGATAAAATATAAAATTTCATTATTTACATATTTTTACCTTGTTTGGATTGTTTATAACTATTTTAACGTGACAATCATACTTATTTCTTGGTCGTTTTTTTGATTTTTTTCTGTTTTATTCAATAAAACTACATAATATTTTTGACACTTAATTATAGGTAATAGTTATAATAGGTATTATGTATATATGAGATGAATACAATATTTTTTTTAATTGTTTTAAGAATATAGTTATTATTATTATTTTATTATAGGCGTATTAATAGTATTAACAATTATATTAGAAGGATAAAAATGTATTTATTATAATATTATTTTTTTTTTTTACCATTCACGGCTTTCTTTAATCGTGGCGCCTTCTGAGGTTATTCAAATATATTAAGACTTAAAACTTATAAGAATTTATCTGAAAATGTATATTTAAGTACTCTTTTTCATTCATCAAAAATCCCATTTCAATATAAAATCATCCAACTGAAATATTTATAGTAGTGGTACCTCTTCTCATAGCGTGAACACACTGTATATTATATAACTATTTTAAACCATGGTTAATGGTTAACACTTATAGTACTTGACAGTTAGTAGCAAATACCTATATACCTATAGTAGTAAACTAGTAAATACTAAATACTATAGCCTATTCGAAATACAAATTTGAAATTTATTAGACATGGACAATAATTTTCCATGTGTATTATATTTTTATATAATATGTTCATTCATAAGTGACTAGTACCTAGCTAGAAAAATTCAGTTAAAACTTATTTTATCTTAATAAAGCTTTCGGTTTTGGACAATGGAGAAGTTACCCGAAAAAAGTCGTAAAAAATCATTATTTGATATTTTTCTAGAAGAAATTAACAAAGAAGAGTTAGAATCTGATTTTCCAAGTAATGAAACATCTATTGAAGAAACTATAATGATGGATGATGGAAATTCTCCAATTAATAAGCAAAACACCATTTTGAATGAACATAATAATTGTGATATTATGGTAAAGTATTTCCTTAAAACAGTTATTAAATAAAATATAGAGAATATTTTTAATTTTATAATAGCTTAAAGCATTTGATGATGCATTTGAAACTATGTATGGTAATAATGAAGTGAGTTTTAATCATATCCAGAAAATATCTGAAGAATTTCAAGCAAATTGTATACGTATGATAAATACATTTAAAACCCAAAGTGAATCACGTAAGGACTACCTTGTCATTCAATATTTTAATTTTGAATATAAATTTGATTTTATTGATTTTATTATATTATATTTAACTACTATGGCCTACTACAAGTTAATACCTTCTCTTGTAAACTGTGCATATGAATTTCTGCTTATATACATATATACTTATATTAAATACTAAAATGTTTATATTTATAATTCATAATAACTTTATTATTGCTGTTGTGAATATGACTTATACCAATTTTATTATGAATTCTTATATAGATTTAGAAATTTTATTGATCAATATTATACATCTTATATTAAGGGGAAAATATTCATTAGGGACCAAAGTACAATTAGTTATTAAAAATGTAGAACCCCGTAAAAAAAATTAGCTTTGATGTATCAGTTACCACCTATAAATTTTGTGATTTTTTTTAAATCTAAGATTATTCAAAAATCATAAAAAAAAAAATCAATTTTACTTGAATTTGTTTTTTCTGTTGCATATGGATTTAAGAAAGAAACAAATATTGTGCTGATATTCTTTTAAGATTTTTTTTTTTTTGGTTTTATTTTATAAAATCTTTTTTATATTAAAAATTATAATTTTATACAAACAGACATAATAATCTTATTTTCTCAAATTCTCCATTGTATTTTCAATTTTTTGTTGCCTTTCTTATATTTTGTTCACAGACCTCATACATTTTTCCAATTTTAAATATATTTTACATACTTTATTTGTTTTTTTCAAGTTGAAATTGAAAAATCCAAATATAATTTACTGGAAAACGAGTCTACTACTACTATAAATCAGTTACACTTGGAAGTCACTAAACTAAACTTGCGACTCAAACAACAATCTTCATTTAGTTCTATTATTGGATCTACACTATGTTACTATCTGTGGAAAGCAACACAAATATCTTCAGTAATTGATATGGTTTTACAAAAAGTAATTATATTGTCCAATTCACATATGAACAATGAAAAGTATAACTAATATAAATATAGATTCAGCACCTATATTATTATATCATAGGCGTAAAAAGCTCAAATTTATTACTCACTTTCTATTTTCGCCATTACACTATGTCAGTATTTACACACAGTTATATTAATACTTGAAATATTTTAGGATAACATAACAAATATGGCTACATTTATAGCTAATATACTTAGTGGTTTTATTAAAACATATAATAAGCAGATGCCATCAACAAAAACAAATGAAACACAGTTTGTGTTACATATTTTGAGAATACTAGCTAACCTAACAACCACAAAAAGTGGTTGTCACTTTTTTTCACAAGTAAATGATGGAATTAATATTGTTAATCTCGTTGTGTCTTTGGTGCTCTGTACACCTCCTTCACTTGATATATTAAAGAAGTAAATATAACAACTTTTATTGTTATTCTTGCATACAAAATTATTGTACAAAGACCTACATTTTACATTGTTAAAAAATGTTTTTTCTTTAGTATTTCTTATTCAATATTGTACAATGTAAGTATTCAATTTAATGGATACTTGCTTATGAAAAACAATAAACTTATACAAACATTACAAAATGATATCAAAGAAACACCTATCAAGAACAACACAATACTGTTTTCTTTAAATTTGCTACTTTCTCTAACTAGAAAAATGGATAGATCAATGTATATGATTTTTAAAAGTGAAGTAAGTATTATATAACTATAGACACATTTATTATGTATTAATTATAACAAAATGTACTTAAAAATAAATAGAAACAATTATATCTCAAGAGTTAAAACAAGTATCATAAAATAATTTAACATAGTTTTATTTAATTTATTTTTTGATTGAAAATGTTATAATGCATAATTTCACTTTTCAAGTATTTATGTATGTTCTATCCAAGTAACCAACCATAGTATTGATAAATATATATAACAGACAATAAACTAATAAATAATTGTATTTGATTTGAGTATAAGAATTGATTACTAGGTATGTTGTATATATTATGTGTAGATCAATTTACAAGAAATACTCAAATTAACAAAATATACAGAGACAGAATTAACAGCCAGAAAAATATTTGATAACATCAATATTGCAAGTGAAAAATTTAATGATAAGTCTGAATAACTATTGGATACATTTTTTTAATATTCACAAATAAAATATGTAATGTTTTTTTATAAACATCAAATTTATTTAGTATATTTACTTAATAGTAAATGCTATAATTTAATAAATAATAATGAATTCATGTTCTATGTGTACAATTTATATCTAAATTTATTTTATGTTATAATTTATATTTTTATCTCGTGTAACCAGTGTTCAAACAATTGATATTTATGTACTTAATTTTGTTTAAATATTATAAAAGCATTTAATATATAAACAGTTTAATTTGATTGATATAAGATGCAATGGACATTTTTTTAGTTACATATAAAAGATGTATTTTATTAGTTGACAAATTCAGTTATTAGTTTAATAGGTTATTACAATTATTCAATGAAAAATGTATTTTCAATACACTCCAAATTTAAGCTTAACACTTGTGCTATTACTGCTCATATTTAATAATGACAAAACTAATATTCTGGCATATGTGTAGTGAGCGTCCCGACCATTAAATTATTGAGTAAATCATCAAACAGAAATATACTAAGAATTAGTAAACCTACATTTTAACTGCAAAAAACCTAAAAAAAAAAATACTTTTTATATTTATCATTTGTTGTTTGTAAGTTTCATTTAAGTAAACATAGCATAGAATTAATTATATTATACATTTTATTAATCATATGTTTCTAATGAAATTCTAAAATTAGTTTTAAAAAGTGTCTGTTTTTGAAACTGAGCTTAGTGATGGGGCAATAGAAATTGTAAACAACAACTTGTATTACCATTCCTTAAATACTAAGTACAATAAATGAGAATATCATATATAAATATATATTTTTTAGATTTGGTGATGCATCATTACAATACTGTAATCAAATTTATAAAAATAAAACACCATAGTCATGCCTAAATGATTATATCAATATATTTAACCTTTAATCTCAGATTCCAAGATCTGAATATTTTTCATAAGACTTTAATGTGCATACAAATTTTTCTGTAGTAATTTCATAAAACTAAAAGTGATTCTGATGCATTTCAACTGTTTTATTTTTATCACAATGACAGTGTAATTTTCTCATTTTCCTCAAAATCTAAAAAGAAATATGTGTAAATACAATACATATCTATAAAATTGCATAATTTTATATATTTTATAACACAATGATAATAATGATAAAATAAATGAAAATAATAATAATAATATTTTAAGCAAAAACTAAAAGAAAAATTCAACTTTCTATTATAATGTTGTATATATTTATACTTATAATTTGAATTGTACTTAAACTTCAATATTAACATTCAAGAATACATATATTTGTATTAACAAACAATTATGTCATTTATCTGACTTGTACATATTAATAGTATAATGGTAACACAAAAACTTAATTTTAATTATGAGTTTGTATAAAAAGTATTCTTAAAAATACATTACTTTAAACTAAATGAATTATAAATAACATTTAAATGATAAAAATGAAATTTCCTTTTCATTTTACACATAAATACTATAAAAAATATTAATTTAACAAAATAAATAAGTATGAAAGTATAGGAAGTTTTGATATATTAACATTATCACAGACATTCAAGCTCCGAGGTCAATCTTAATGACAGCACGTTCACCATAAATTATCATAACCAGGACATACTTTACTCGATTGCATCATTAATGATGAAGACCTGGCAAGTCAGCTAAAGTCGGAATAAACACATGCCTGGATTCATCAATGGCACCTCGACACAGTGGACAAGTTTCACAACGTTTAACACATGTTCCACAAGCAATAACATGACCACATGGGAAAAACACATGATCAATAGTGGCATCCATACAAATTCTACATGTAAGAGCATCAATGAGCTTGGCTAGTTTGTAGCTATCCTGTGAAGTAGTTGGCTCAGGTTCAGGTGAACTCAATACTACTGTAGAGCTGGATGGTGTTACTTTATTTTGTTTTTCATAAAGAGCACGACGTGCATTATCATGCACTTCACGACAGGTCCTTTGTATGTCAAATACATATTTCTTTCCTAATGGCGAATCTTCGTTAAATATAGATATAATTGTACCCTGAAAATAAAACTATAACATCAACAACAGTTTTGTAACATTATTGCATTTAGAAATTATCATAGGTCAGCTTTATACAGTAGAACATTTAAATATCTTTAATAAAATTGAATTTGATTAAATACTTTCATTAGTTCAAAGTTCATATTCAAATTTAGATGAAAAAAATAATAGAATGTTATATTAACAAAAGTTTAAATAAAAAATTTTCAAATACAATAATTACCTTGAGATCTCTGATATATTGTGATGTAACGGCACCTCTGACGGTTTCACAACTATAGAATGCATGCTTCTCCGTCAGTGCTCTATAAAGAGTATTTGCACCCAGACTAGATTCTAATTTCAATACAATTAGTGTTTCGGAATGTTCAACACCTGCCAAATACCACATCTCAAATACACGACGATGGCTAGCAGCACTGCGAATTGCAGTATAAGGAATCCTAAAAAAATATTGTACAATTTTAATAAAAGAAATTGTATTGAAACAGTGTATGATGATTTTAGAATAGAAAAAATGAGTTCAACAGTGTGCCTAATGAATATTCACACTGTTCCTAATTATTGATATTGTCAGTTCTGATAATTACATTTGTTTTTCGTGATCAGCTTGATCTGGGTGCTCCAGACTAATACCATGTGGTCCAACTCCTACTAATACTGATGAACCATTACTTGTTCTGCCTTCAAATACCTCTTCACCAAAGTTTTGGAGACCAGAAACTTCTTTGATTAACCAATATTCAGCAGTTGTTTGTTTCATACCCTTAAAAGATAAAAATATATATATTGAGTTTAGACTAAAAAATATTTAATAAAAATAAAAATATATCACACATACTTTCATTTCAGACTGAAGATTTTGAATATGATCAATTATGAACTCATCATCATCTTTGGATACACCCAAATGTTCACACCAATAGGTGAAAAACTGCACAAGAGCAACAGAGTCATCACAATCGCCGAATTCAGCCTGTGCCAACAATGCAATAGTTTTACATATTGCTTGGCTATCTGCCGGTCTTAAACGCCCTTCACAAAGCTCTAACTTGGCATGCAAATAAAATTGATGACTATAACAAAATAACAATAAAAATTAATAAAATGATAATTGATAATTAATTGTAATAATTGTAATATTTTATATAAAAATATTTTTAAATACATTTTTATTAGTATAGTTTAGTTTCAACATTATTATTTAATATTCATTTTTTTTTCAGTACTGTTCGAGTTACCTTCATCAAATAAATTATATAAAATAATGATATGTCTATTTGGTATTATATAAAGTATAATACTCGAACTTATAATAAACATTATTATTACGACCACAGTTTATAAAAAATGCTTTATTTCGTGTTGAGAAATGTGCTATGATCAAAACGTTCTAATTTTAAAGTAGGCTTATTTTATTTTAAGTAATAATTAATTTTATTATAAATTAAGGTCGAATCTTTTTTCATTCCAGTGACCCCAAAACATTAATTATGATTTATGAAGTAGGTAATACCTACTTAAAAACGCATACAAATTAAGCAATTTAATGGACGATGGTGATAAAGGTGAGGCAAATAGGTGGCCTAATGTAACTAATATTTTTTTTTAATTATTATTATTATATTCTTCAAGGGCAAACCTATATACTTAATAACTAACAAGTAATAGATTTAGGATATATAAATAATACATAGCCCATACTCCCATATATTTTAAACAAAACCAAGAATTATTTTTTTTTCTATATATAAAACTTTGTAATAACTCATTGCTAATTTATGGAAAAATTAATTTGTAAATCCACAAGTCAACTGTTAAACTTATAGGTTATATATTTTTGTTACTCATCGAATGGATATTCATGCCTCGAAAAGTCATGAACATTGAACACTAAATTGTGCATTTTTTTTTTATTTCCTCGACAACCATTACAAAAAAAAACCATTTAAATTTATTAAAACTTTGGACCATCTTTGGTATCAAAACAAAACACTGAAGTTTGATTAGGTAGTATAGTAGTGTATAAAAATAAAAGACGTGTATTAAATAATAAAAATATATTGTGAAACGCGGTATTTTTATTTCCAAGAACCTAAACCGGTTTTATCAAATTACATGAACTACCTAAATAGTAAATATACACAAATCTTAAAAAACTCAGTTACAACATACCTATTTTAGAAAATTCGAAACTATTTTATTATGTACTATTATACTATATTATACTATTAATACAACTACAAAGTAAAATGATAAACTGAATATTCAGACTCAATACATTAATAGTTTGATGTATTTGAAACGAATATATATAATTAATAATTATAATATTTATAATTGAAGTTGTACATAAAGACCTATATTAGGTACCCAATATTAATAAAAAGACTATGCCATTGTCTTCAAAATATTTTTGACTACAAATCTTGAGGTGTTTTTCTATAAAACCTTAAACCACCCAGTAATCAATATTATTGAAACACGTGAATACGTTTTTGTATCGTGTTTTTCGTCGGTGCAGTGTCCTATTACAAGAAAATATAATTTCATTTTGTGTAAATTCTTTAAACCAAATTTTTCTATACTAATCACAATAGGCAGGTACTCTACATATGATAAATATACATCCAATAAAAAATTTAAAAAACCATACAAATAATGAAACAATTTTCTGATTTACCTATTACATACCTTACTTTATTCAAATATTTTGTTCCTTACTCAAAAGAAGAAAAACTTTTGAGTAAGGAACAGTGACATGATTAAAACATGTTATGGATACATATTATATTAATATTTTTGGTAATTAGAAGCTGGATATTTCACAGTTCTGATAGTAATAATTATAACTTATAAGAGTATTATACATTTATACTATCTACTATGTAATAATTTATTGCGTGTCATTTTTAGAATAAGGTTTCTGAATCATCATTGAGTGCAATATTGTGTGATTAGTCAAACAGCATCACATCCAGAATTTGTACCGTAATAGTGATGAAGACATGAACCATGTTATTATACCTACTTGTTAATTAGGCATATTTGAGTATACGATTCAATAAATTCATCATAATATTTTATTTGAGATACTAGTGATACTACGTCTCTAAATCATGAAATAAAAATAAAAACACAATACGCTATTATGTTGTCTATTATTTTTATAATTAGTTAATGAAAGCAATTAATTCACATATGTATATATTTTGGATGAAAAACAAAACAATTATACACAATACATTATATTGAATTATAGAGCCAATTAATCAACAAAAAAAGTTTAAGTAACAAAAAGAACTCATTAATGGTGTTATAATGGTTTGTTCAAATAAATCTAAGATTGATTACAATACCTATAATTTTTGAACAAACTATAGTATCATGGTATAGGCGGCAATTATTTTTTTTCATCTACACATCATTTGACCTTAACTCGCAGGTATGGCCATGAAATAATTTTTATTTGTGTAACACCCGGTGAATACGGAAATTAACAATATGATCAATATTAATTAATGCAATGTAAAAAGTAATGATACTTTTCCTCATTTAAAAATGTAATGAGTATTTTAATTTGAAATTCAACAATTTATTAATAAGTTTTCTCCGAAAGTTCATGAAATATGCAATAGAACAATAAAAATAAGTTCAATACAAGTATAATAATATGATTAAATATGTTATGTATCAAGCTAAGTGTAATCTTTATATTTGGCAAGGAAACACTGTTAACAAAATAGTACATGTGACTATAATTATGCAGATCAAATATTGGCGATGGCAAAATATTATATTCTTGATGTGATGGATTGATAATTTAAATACTGCATTGTTGTCAAATATGTACATAGAAATTAATGTTTTAGTTTATATAAAAATATTTACCTTTTAAAGACATTTGACATTAATATGGTACCAAAAAGTAGGCTTTACAGGAAATAATGCATTAAATTAATATATTAAAAATGTTACAAGATCGTACTCGAGGGTTAAGAATTTAAGATCCCGTGAAATTTTGTCGGTTTACGTTAACTTAGGGATGAGTTTCTTTAATTGAATTTATATTTCATAACTCACCCCTCCCCCACCCGGAAAGTTATTTCTGAGTACATCCTTGAAATTCTATATGCTTATATGATTGTAAATAACATGATTCAATATTAGAATAAATTATAAAACAAATAAATTGAATATTAATCTTACCACGCAACGTATTTTTTAGTAAATAAATTGTGTTGGATTATGATGTTGTTTATCAACTCTTAAGAGTCAAAATAATAATTAATGTATTTGTAATCCAATGTGCGTAATTGTATACAGTGCAAATTCTCAATAGTTCGAGAAAATTGATAAAACGTAAATAATTAAAATGTGTAAAAACATACATATAAATTATTTTAATAATTACTTTTTTGATATGTATAAGAGAGAAAAGTGTTAAAGAATACAAACTAAATATTTTAGGTGGTAATAAAATTAAAAAGTGTTCAATAGAAATAAAAACAATAACAATTTAAAAAATACTTTCCTATACCTAGTAAGTTCTAAAAAACATATTATTCGATTATTGATAATCATTGTTCTAATGCATACCCATTATTAAAACATTCATAACAAAATATACGTAAGAATCATCAATAAAAACGCATTTAAAATATTACTCTGCTGCAATGGACTATATGAGTATTCATCGTCAATAAATAACCCATAAACCGTTTTATTTTGAAGGAGGAACAATGATAAAATGTTGGGTATACATAGAAAATTTAACCGTAATTAAAAATAATTTCACTATGAGAAGTTGTCAAAATATCTAAATATACAATCCATTATTTAACCTATATTTTAATATAACTGGCTGATCATTATGGAAATCATTCTATAATATAAAACTGATAGTACTTATATTATTCGTCCGGAGAAATTAATTAGTTGATCTATGAAATTAGAATACAGATTAATACTACGAAAAAATATCCTGTATATTTCCGGGCATTATGAACGACGAATGACGTTCGAAATAACTATGTTGTGACCTTTCAAGACCTTTCTTAATAATATTGACAATGAATTGTCGTGATAGATTTAAATAATTGCATAATCCATTGGTATTCTTCAATATATTTTTACACGTATAATAAATTTCGTTATACAATGAGATTCGAAAATATTTCACATAAGTTGAATTTATTTCAGATAATTAATAGTCAGTAAATAAATTATTATATTAGAAAAATAATGTAAAAACAAAAAACTAACGATTACATTAAACGAATGTCAGAGTATGTCAAGCTGAAGGTTCTGATGAATGTTTACACCGAGGTAAAATAATTTTATAGAGTTATTTGTTGTATAATATACTTAGATTTCGTGCAGCACGTCACGTGCGCCACAACATGGACAGATAGTATTAACACAAATTTTGTTAGGAAAGAAGAATAGAAGATAGTATAAGTAATATGACTAAAGTTTAACTTATTTTTTTTTGCGTTTTGATTAAAATAAATACATCTAAAAGCAAAGTATAATTAAAAAAATCCAATATAGAAAAAGATCAGCATTTTATATTTTTATCAATAAATGATAACTGATAAGTATGAAAAACAAGTCTTTGAATAAACCATATAAATAATAGGCTGTTAAAATAAGTAAAAATCTAATAAATAACCATAATAATAGATTTTTAATACATTGGTAAAAATAGTTATTTAAATAAATACATTACATCATTCATTTTTCACTAATTTTATTATAGCTTAATTCGTATAATTGTATTTTAATATCAAAATTACTACTGTATCATTGTTCATATACCTACATTTAATTTAATTTATATAACACCATAGTTGAATCTAAAGACTAAAGTAGGTAAATTAAAAACTGAAATTATACTTTTTTTTTTTTCGAACCGCTGATAATAATTATTAGCGTTTTTAGTATGTTAACACCGTAGATAAATCAGTACTATGGCGGAAGCATGACGCACAACAGTTAATTAACAATAAAGAAACAGGCAGCGCTATTGATGGAGCACGGGACGAAACCCTTGTTTTATAATCGTGAATGACGTTCCCCGGAGCTTTTGTTTTGTTTATTCGGTGCAATTATTATTTTAACACAGTATATAATAATATGCCGAAACAAAAATTCGCTGTGACAACAATAATAAAATTATAGTCACATCACCAGAGCGTGAATAGATAATTCGAAAGCCAATAATATTAAATGTGATATGAACATGTTAGAGGTTACTTTTAAAAACGTTATTGACATTAAAAAGTAATGTGAGAAGTTTTTATCTGCTGTAACCTAAAATACGCATAATAACAATAATAATAATTAAAACAATTTATAAAAACCAATTAAATTGATAGGTATTAGTACCGTGTATAGTTGGTTAATCAATAATTGCATTACACTCAAATACTAGGTTGCTGATGTTCCACTAACATTTTTACTGTGTGTGTATGTTTGTTTATTTAGTTTGTACATTTAGAGGTTGTTCAACTCATCTTGACATAAATAAAACTGGCTACAATAGCCAATACAAAGTCCGATTTTTAAATGCACCCCTATATAATTAAATCTATATTATTAGCAACACATGTAATAAAAAATCAAGAAAATCCACGTGAATAAAAATTGTTTTGCTTGGAAAAATATACCTAGTATAAAAACTAATCAAACTAACAAGTGTCAAAATAATAATCAACCTATATTGGATGTGTTAAATTAGAGCATTGCATATTGTTTTGATATTTTTGAATTTTTTTGTTAACAATCTACAAATCGTACTAATTAAAATTCACCAATAAAATATTATTTTACATATTTGACCATAATTACATATTTCAATATAATATAAAACTAATTTGTTTCATAAGCTATCAAACATTTAAACATTTAAATCTTTTTATTACTTTGTTATACGACATAATAGAACAAATAACAAACTGTTAATTTGGTAAAATAAACACAGGGAATAATAATTTTTAAGAATAATGCATGTCAGTTTATTGATATAGCTTAGGTAATATTGATAGATATACAACACATTTCACACACCCTAGGTAATAATAATAAAATAAATTTAACAGACAACAGTTTAGACAGCTTATAGAATTTTATTGTTTTACGATTCTACCTTAATAACAACTTACCATCCATAAACTTACTTCATGTAAGTTGTAAATAAGTACTTTATGATGCTAAAAAAACACAGTTAGTCTTATAATATATACTATAAATTATAATAAATATGTGAAAATGAATATTGTACAGAGTACTAGAATAGGATGATTGGAGATAGAATCTGATTGTGCACGATTTGTGTATTGCAATTTGACGGATAACAAAGGAATCCTTTTTTCAAACTGTCAAATTTCAAAATAGACAATCAAATTAAATTGATTTATTTATAGACCTCTCAAAAAACCTATTAATAGATAAGAGTTAAAATTAATTTTTTTTTTTTTTATTTAATAAGAAATGAAAAATAGTTAAGTAAAAATTATAAAATTATACAACTCGTAATGGAAAATTGTAAACAAACTTTTTCCTTTAATAATAATATAATCAATAATACAAAAATGGGTAAATACAATATATTTGTGAACTTTTTTACTTTTATCATATTTTCATTGAAGTTTAATTAGGTATTAAATCGGAAAGAGCTATTTTTGGAGAGATATCTGTTGAGATTGAATACGAGATTTAAATTAAATGGCGTAACACATTTGATTCATTGTTGTAACTTCAAAAATAATTATATTACACGAGTAAGTTGTTCTAGAAGGCACTATGCAATTGGGCGTTGTATATTGAATAAAAGCTTTTCTGAACCATTTATTGTTCTATATGTTTATTGGCAACATAGCACGAAAATAAAATTAATGTAACACATGAAAGAATATTATGGAAAAAGTAGGTACCACAAATAAGCAATTTACTTAAAATCACTCTACCCAATGTAATTACATTACATATAAACACAAAAGTTAAATGTTTATAAATGCTGATAGATTTAATTTATTAAAAATATGGTATTCTTGTGTTATATATATATTCATTAGAAAATAGATCATCAACCCATATCTATCAATATAAAACATATAAATATATAATATATAGTCCATTGTTTAAACAAGTGCAAGTGCAAGGACAAGTCACCAATCTGAGTGAAATGATAATATATATGATATTTACATCCTAAATATAATTGATAAGAATGATTTGAAATATTCATATACCTATCTAAAACTAAATTAATCACATTTAACATGCTATCTAATATCTAATATGATAAATATAAACTGAAAAGATGCTATGATTAATACAAAAATCAATGATTGTGTACAAGGTCAATAACCATAAAGTATAACTATATAACAATCAATAGATAATACATTGTAAGTAGCATTGAACCCAAAATTACGAAATTTAAGAAACAATCTTTAATGATACTTAATAATAAAATAAGGGAACAAGGCCAAAATTTGTTAATATATAATATGTAAGTACAAATTAAACATTATTTTGATGGCCTTAAAATAATTCATGCAAATTATATGGTAAAATAATATTTACGGTTTAGTTGACAATTTTTTCAAGACTTTCTCTTTATATTGTTATTTATAGTAGATATAATGAACTCTAAATTAAAGTTAACAATACAAAATTGGTTTTACTGAATAAACAATTATTGTTATGTTTGGATCAGACTGATCAGAGAGAAAAAACAAATAGTGTACAGACATCCTCTTAAATAAATTAAATTATGTATTACTGTATATATATATATATATATATTATATATTTCTGTACTTATAAATTCTAAGTATATAATTTATTAATGATCATAGTACTATAGATATGGGTACCAATTATCCAAAAATAGTTTATAATATTCTACAAACATAGTTTCTTAACAATTAATAAGCATAGAGCCAATTTGTCAAATAATTATTTCTATCTAAGGTCAACTCAACTTGCTAACTAAATATAAAGATATTTTAATAAAATCTATCAATCATTGGCTGCTTTAAACATTATTGGATAAAATCCATTCTAAAAAAATTATTAGGTAGTAACTACTATTATGTAATTATAAATAATGAACATAGCAAAAAATAAATGTACATATTACATAAAATTATATAGTTAAGTAGGTACTTAATATTTATTTTAAAATATTCTACTATTAGATTATCACATTTTTCTTACACTCAATGCAATTTATATATTTTTTTAACATACAATCCATTGCAGTAGTAATACTAAAATATTACTTATCACAATTGTATTTTTTACTAAAATCTAAATCAATTTGTTGTAAAAGTCAAAGAAAATTATACTGCATAATTAAAATATAAAGATATGAAGACAGAATATTTTAAAATATATATTGCATTATAAACTAATACATTTTAAATTATCATGAAATTACTTAAATAAAACTAAAATGAATTTCTTTAAAATTCAAAGAAAATATTAACACAATTATAAGACAAAAATAACAAAGCGATAATTTTTGAATATTATTCAATATAAACAACAAATAATACATAATGAAGAAACATCAAATTTTTAGTAAATATTTTAAAACAAATAAAAAACTGTTTATTAAATAAATAGGTAGCAATTTAACAGGTATTTATTCTAAGTAATGATATCTACTACTTTACTACTTTCTGTTTACTGACAACTGTGTATTGTGATTCCATAATATGTTACAGAATATGTCACAATAACAATTTTACAATGTTACATTAATGCCCAAGACTAGAATAGAGACAAAACTCATAAACCTTATAATAGTAGTATTACAGTTTTACCAAATGTTATTACTTATCAAGACATGAACATCAAAGTTGATTAAGTTTTTAATATTGTATAAGTTAACATAACTAAACACTGTACAATATTCAATTTTATTTATGACTATTAATATATTATTCATATTAAACATTTTATTGGGACATTTTTTATTTAATTTTAATCCTCTAACTCCCATACCCAATATTAATATACTAAAGATAATATTTTGAGTACATAATTACATTAACACAACACGTGAGTAACTACTGATTCTATAGGTATGATTATTAATTATTAAGATATTTTTTGTAAATCTAATAATTTGGAAAATGTGTACATAATTTATTTTTTTTTTCAATCGCAACTGTAACTAAAATATTTTTAAACTCTTAACTAAAACCTAAAAATTTTAAGTCGTTCATAAAACTACTTTTTCTAAAACTTATATTTCTTTCTTTTAATTTGATAAATGGATACAATTTACTATATTTACAATTATGATTAAAATAAGTATTTTCATACAAAGAGAATAATATGTTTGAATTTATTAATAAAAAGCCTAATGATAATATGAAAAATTGTTTATGACTTATTAAACTTAAGAATTTAATTAATCAATCATAAAACCTAAAATAAAATAGAATAGAATATTTTTAAAAACTGTTCTAAAAACTAAAACCTTTAAAATTTAAAACAGTTACAATCACTGTCTAATAGAATGTTATACTATCAATAGATGTGAAATTTCTTAAGTTGTACACTTAGATTTAAGCTAGTTTTGAAGTTAAATCTTAATACTTAGTTTAAACATCTTCAATTATAAATTACCTACTAAATGGTAAATTTTCATTTTTAATTTAACTAGATTTAATAATATCCAAATAATAAATAGAAATCACCAATCAAAGAAATGATAACTTCTTAAATGATGTCATATTTTATTATTAAGCATGATTATAAATTTATGTGATATAGTACTGACATTCTTTTAGATGCATTCCTCATGAAAACTTAAAATATTTTTAATGTATTGTTAAAATATAATATATTAATCTATTAATGTTTTTAAGTTATAAATTATATTATTTTTAATGTACAATCCAACTATGATAAGATAATAATTCTTAAGTTTTATAACTTACCGGGTAGATTCTTGTAATAATAAATGCGGTGGAACCCAAAATTTAACTCTGAGTGCAAAACGATACGGATGAACTCCAGCCACTTGATGTTCAATTAAATTTCTTAAATTCAACCAAACATCTTGCCCTTTGACAGTTTTATACTGTAGCCCAAAGTAATCACATTCTTTGTTGATACCCAAACATTCACATACCTATAAGACATAAATAATTTTTAATAGGTAGTCAACATAAATTTATAAATCACTATCATAGAAAAATTATAATATCTAATAAATGCATAAGTATAAGTATTTTTTTTACATAATTTTCAACAGGCACACAACAAAACTCTTGAAAATGTTATACAAACTACAACATGTTATTGTTATAACTGTATAAAAATATAAAAGATATGTAGGCAAACAAACACAATTATTTTTTTATAGACATTTGAAGTTCAAATTTAGTCAAAATTACATATTTTAACAATCAACAACATTATTTATTATTTTTTTTATAATTCAAAAACATTAATTGTAGAAACTTAAAACTTTTATGTACATGAATTATAAATTATTAACATTTAATTATTGTTTGCTAGTTTTAAGGTTAAAAGAGGTAGAACTTAAGTTTATTAATAAGTTAAAAAATAAAATAGATAACTATTTTATGCACTTAAAATATATAGGTATTATTATTGTTGTTAAATGGAATCTTAAAGTTAATAAATACCTGTATATTATGAATACACTAAAGAAATTAAAAAATAATAGTTAAATTAGAGTTTAAAAGTATACCACCATTACCACCAGTCTTAAATAATAGAAATATAATACAGAGTAGGTAATCATATTAAATACACAGAACAATAAATAAGTACAGCAAGTTTAAGAACTCCAACCACTAACATAGATATATTAAAATTTCTGAAAAGTCGTAGATAGATTGTTTTTTATTGTATTAATTAAAATATTAAACACAATGTTTTTTTGCAATAAAAGTAAACTATAAACATTTTACTCATGTCACATAACCTAATCTATCTAGGTATAAAAGCATATTATGTTGTTTTAGGTACATATACCCTAACCTCAAACAAAACTTATTAAAGTAATTAAACCCCATATAAAACTATAAAATGATACATATAAAATTAATTAAAAATATAAGTATGAAAATTATACAAAGTATAAAACTATATAAAATAAAACGTTTTAAAAGACAGGTAAAATTTAATATTTTATTTTCGGGATCATTATTATTCAATTATTCTTATAAATGTTTTACTTAGTCATTAAAAGTTTTCTATCTGCTGAGATGTTAGATGCAGAAATTATGACAATTTTAAAAGCATCTTAATTTGTCAAATACTGAAATATTTTGTATTTCATAAAACAATTTCAGCATATCAGAACTAAAATTAATATATTATTCAATGCCCTTACATAAAATATTGGTTACTTTGATGTATTTTTGAAAAAAAAATAAGTGATTTGTACCTAGGTTAGACTCTGGGTTAGCCACTGATTACATATTTACTCCTTACAAATTCCAATTAAAAGGATTCATTGACTAATTTTTAAAATTTATTTTTGTGAATTACTATTTGTTGCAAGAAAAATTTTTTTAAAAGTCCATTACATTCTATAAGGTTATCTATCACACATTACATTAATAACACAAAACTCTAAATTTGTAAAGACCCTACACATAATTTTTAAAAATAGAAATAATTTGATTAAATTATATTTTGTGGAGTATAGTTATGAATTAATTGCAATAAGAATAGAGAAAAACAATAATAATATAGTAGCGACTCATACATCTTATAAGCGGCAGTATATTTTCAAAATTCTTGAAAAAAAAAGATATTTTCAAAACTATTAACTACAAACTTAATTATAAAATATAATTAACTTAATTTTTTTATAATTGTGACTACAAAGTACAAAACCTAGTCATTCTATCAATTTTGATCAATTTAGAATGTTATATATTTTTATGATATGATAAACATATTTTTTAAATTAGGACATAACAGTAAGTAATATGAGTACTGATTTATTATCCTATTATGAAATTCTGTTATTATTTTGTAATGCTAGGTAATTGAATTTAAAAGTTAACATTTATCACTGAGGTAATTTTTTTCTACTTAATTTTATCATAATTTTTTTTTTTTTAATTCTAGTTAGTATGTTAAATAATTTTCACTTTTCACACTAGATAAGAAGTGAATGTTGAGGCAAATATGTAACATCTTGACAACCATAACACATATAACAGCATCACTATTGTTAATGTTATCATATTCATAACTTTCAGGATTAATTAATTTATCATGTTTAAAATATATGACAATTTAAAATAATATAAATAATTGTTTGAATGTGAAGAAATGTCTAAATACAAAAAAATATTAACTTAAATCTGTATATTTTTTTTTCCTTCCCTCTTATTATATAGAATTGAAGCTATACCTCCTTACTTGCCTCGAACATGGTTATACTGCCAAATAATATTTCTAAGCATTGTTTGAACAATGTAAGACAATAAATACCAGAGTTTGGCAACTACCGATTGAGCAGTGATGACAATAATATATAAGCTAAATAGTAAATATATTGTGTTTAGTGTTTACCTTCTCCAGGCATTCCAGACCTTTTGCCTTATGGTCGAGCCTGACTTCTATGACGACTGCGTTGGGTTGGCTCACTAAACACCACATTTTCACTTTTCATATTTCGCCTGATAATCCGCGCAAACGTTACTGCTGCTGCGTTTAACGTTTGTCACTGCGATTGACAGCCACGAGTATATGATATGAATGGACCGGTACAGCCCCGACGGGGAGGGGAGAGCGAACACAACACTGTCGGCAGGTCAATTATTGTCAACGAAGAATACAAAGCGTCGATCACTGATTGTTATCAAAAATAATTAATAATATGTAACGAAACGTATTGCACTGTTGCACACACACACAACTTCGTTCACTGCAACAGGCCACTGACCAGACTGACCACAGCGTACGTCTCTGAATTTAACGGAGGCATATTATTATTATTATTATTATTATTGTTGTTGTTGTTATTGTTGTACGACGGCGGGAGTTCGCGAGCACGCGCGTGCAAGTCACACGAATGGCGATAATCGAAATAAAATTTTAATAAAAAAATTGAAGAATAAGAACGCTATAATAACTGTCTGTAGCTAATGAGTAATAATAAGCATTGACAAAACAAAACAAAAAAAAAACAAATTATAAATGAATAACCAACTACCAACGACACGCGCTCTCGGCGTCGATCAGCTGCTGCATAATTTGAACGACTTGACGGCTAATAAGTGGTGGTGGCGGAAAAAGGAGGGGATTTTCCCGTGGATTACTACAACTGATACCACTACTATAGTATACTACTAATACTACTATTACTACTATAGTACTACTACTACTACTACTACTACTACTACTACTACTACTACTACTACTACGGGGAAACGGCGGACGTGTCGTCGGCAGCGGTCAGCGATTGAACACAACCGCAAGAAGAGTACACATTTTGTACAAGTATAATATTATTAATATCATTAGGTATACTACATAGCCCCCGCTCTCCGTACCTAATAACGACGCTCGACGGACGCCGGACAACGCGGTTGTTGCTTTTCTTTCTTTGTCTGGGCGGAGTGGCGCTGTTGCCAATACCGCTGCGGTGCCACACGTTGCCGCGCAGCATCCCAAGCGATTCTTTCGCGCGATGTAGGTATATATGTAGTATATACACCTACTCGGAAACGCTGTCGTTTCGAACGATCATGTTATCGTGTGTGTTGTGTGTCCAAATAACGCTTTCGTTTAGCACATGGCGATTTTTTGACTTTTCGCTGAGACACGGTCGAATCCGGACAAATATCATCAAGAAATGTCCTATGTCCTTGAATAATTTGTTTTATTTATTTTATTATTACAGTATTACATTTATATTAAATATTACACAATTATTTTATTGCGCAAGTGGTGAATTGAATAAGTAATTAGGAGTTTTGAGTGGAGAAACCATCCATTGATGGAGGTTCTTGATCGAATAATATAATTCATAAAAAATACCAGCCTTGAAATAAATTAGAATTTATATTGGAATAGATTTTTCAAAATCAAATTTCCTTGTCCCATAAGTATATCGTATGCTGGTATATTCGTATATGGTATTCACGACCTCAAATATTGGCAGCCCACGATGGTCACCCACGATGGTATACAGTTCACGTGGCACGTCCTTTACTCTTTTCTATTATATAGGATACACATGGTACATATAAATAGTATTTATTATAGCTGTTAATTTTTTCCCGACAGTCAAATCGTACTATGAAATTCAAATCCAGTTGGCCAAATGTACACACAAGTAGGTACAAAACTCTTCATGTGTATATTATTTTTTGATGTTTTATTCCTTCTACGCTTACCACTAACCTAATCTCAGGTACACAATTGGGTTAAGGCTGAATCGTCTATAATATTAAAAATTCGCTACAAATTCTTTAATTTTTATACTAAAAATCGTTACAAAAACTACTTGAGCTATAGCTTATTATCATTTTATAACCCACCATTTTTAAATTTAAATGAAAAACTTTTTATAAACTTGAATATTTGATATTGAAAAAATAAAAACATTATAAATTATAATATACTTTAGTAAAAATGCTTTTATGTTTATAGTGAAAATTTGATTTCTTATCTATCGTTGTAACCTTCAAGACCGTGGCCAAGGGGGTAATGCAACATAATATGCGATGTGTCCTCCAAATTTTTTAAATAGTTTAGCATTACTTAATACTTAGAGCTAATGATGTCGTCTATATAGATTTTGAAAACATTATTAATTCGTTTGTCTCTAAATATTAGCTTTTTAAATTTAAAAATTAATTTTTATTATTATTCTCATTGTTATATAGTTCAATTTGTTTTTCAAATGTTAAATCATATTTTAATTTCCACTTATAAACTTATTTTGATTATTATTTTATATTCTCATAATTTGTTTCTCACTAAAATTTATATTTCATTACCGTAAAAATTAGAAATAAATAATAATTAAGTTAGTTCTTTCTCTCTCTCAAAAACAAACAATTTTTTTATTACGATATGTATTATTGTGTTGATACTAATAGAATTAAACGCTTATAATTAACGATTCTTTACCATATCCATATGAAACTATTTTTTCTGAATAATTTTATTATCACCAAACAACTATCAATTATATTCTAACGTCTGACCCATTTATAAATTTCTTGGAATTATTATTTAAATTTTAAATATATCTTAGTAAGTATTTCTAATTTTGATTTTTCTTGAAATTAAATTAAAAATAATTTTACCGAATCCCTTAAAATGTGAATGTCTCAGTGTCTGTATCATCTAAGATCTAAATATTATACCAATATTTTACTGAATAATACCTATCAGTTTTCACTGTTTAACCAGCTATATAGTAGGTAGATAGTAGTGTAATACTGGTAGTAAGTACGACGTCGCGCATGCGCTTTCGGCAGACACTTGTTGTACATCCCTATTATACAGCTGATGCAGTGCAGTAGTTATATAATATATTATATACTGCAAAATAGATGTATACACTATACAATACTCTTATCCGTGCAAGCGATGATCGCACGTGCACGTGACGCACGCCACTCGATCGTGATCTATAATTTGCGATGATATGAGCACCTAAATCGATGTTCGAAGTGCACGTCTGTGTTTTTCACTTTAAGTAGTCGCGTCGACAATTTTTTTTTATCGTATGTACGTGTATACGATAATTACTGCGCGTGATCAACAGAGTCCGGAATAGGTGGAATACGTGACTAAATAGTGTTTTTCAACTAGCTGTCTATATTGTATATAGATACATATATAACCTATACCAGTGATCTAGCTTATTCTAAGTGATTATATATCGAAAACTTGGAAATGGAATTGATAGAATTTCAGGAAAATGTTATTTAGAGAAATAAATTTATTAATTTAAACAGCGAACTGGAAAAAAAATATTGTGAAATAGATAATAATATTAAAACCGAAAACCGAAAATCTGATTCTTATTGAGTGGAAAAGTCTACCAAATTCATTTACATCCATGAAAAAATTAACACTTTCATTATTGACTATGTTTGATTCTACATATACATGCAAACAGCTATTTTCCTCCTTGAATTTGATTAAATCCACATTGAGAAATCGTCTCGGAACAGTGTAGCATGCATATTTAATTAAAATCTACAAATTATAATCTCAGCTAGGATTGATTCGTTGGCTGAAAAAATGGAACGAGGTTCCAGTTTTTTTCATTAAAAAATAATTTTTATAATTATTAAAACATATATTTACTAAAAATGTTGTTATTTTAGTGTTTAAAATTATTTGTTTATATTAATATGTAATAGTAAATACTGTAAAGTTTAAATATAACAACAAATAAACTCCTGTTTATATGTTTGATTAATTATTATTTAAGCAAAAAAAAGGTCTGAAGTTTCTGACACGCGAGGCAAATAAAATCAAATTAACAATTTTGATTTGACATACAGTTATCAAAAGGTTTGTCATCTCTGGCTTATACCCTAAGGTATCCGATATCATAATTTAGTTGTCTGGATTATTAATTACTGGTTAACTATAGTAATTTAGCCATTTAGGTAGCTAAATGAATTAATAAATAGATTATGTAATTAATAAAAGTTTAATGTACACACAAATAGGAGAAAGTTAGTAACCGTTTAGAAACTGTACTGTACAGTTGATTGTAGGTGTTCAGTCATTGAAATTGAAATTCAACATACATATTACAGTGACAGTGTTTTACTCAATGACAAGATACGTTCAACCTACGGTTACCTACTAGACTTTTTTCTTTCTTTTTTTTTTTATTAATATTTTGGTTATCAAGAAAGTTATAATATTACAATATTATTTTTCGATAAATTGGTTTTCTTATTCTGTTCATTTGTTGTATTAATAAAAAAATTACCGTAGACACTTTCTGTATATATGGTACGATTTAAAATATTCATTTGATTAAAAATCTTGAAAATTTAATATAAGGTCCCTCATAAGTTATTATTAAAGCCATTTACAGGAGAATTTTTTTTAACATTTTGACGACTTTTCTTATCATAAAAAAATACTGAAGTCAAAAATCAATGCATTCATTTTTTTCTATTATAAAAAATGGCTGTTATGGGGACTCGATCACGGCTTCCAACAAATTAAAAAAAGAAAAAAAAAATGGCGAACTCCTCAAAACATAAACAAACGTCAAAAAGTTATACTCTAACCAGAGCGAGAATTAGACATTCTTTTATGACCCACTCATTTCTAATCAGCAAAGATCCAACCCATATATGCAATAATTGCTAACAAGTTTTAACCATTCAGCACATCATCCAAGACGATCAAGACTGCCCAGACGCCCAAAGCACCCGCAATACCCTATCATTAATACCAAACAGACTAAAAAAAGCTCTCAACGAAGAAAATTGTACACTTATCTTACACTTTTTTACAAAAATCAATATTATAAATCACTTCTAACCAATTTGTATAATATCTGTAAATATCTTAATGTTAAAACTATTATATTTTTTAATTTTATCCACTATAATGTAACATAAACAATGTAACATGTACATAAGGCTAATAATCTCAGATATTGAAGCCTCTTTTCCTTTCAGTAAAAAAAAAACACATAATTCTAAAAACAATATGCATTGCTCTGTTCAGAATCTAAAATGATAAAATGATGTACATAATTGTTAGTTGGGATACATAATATACTGTTGTATCATTTATAGGTATTGCCAATAACATTTAGTCTTACTACAGGTTACGGCTTACCACTTAGCATATATACAGTCACACAGAGTTTGTGGATTATTATCGGTAGATATATACATATACTATATATATTATACTTCATACTCGTATATCTTTAAGACATCCAGATGTCCTTAAAATGTATACAATAATACAATATTCATGGTTATAGTAATTTTGGTACCCTCATCACTCATGGCAATGAGTAATGACTAAAATTTTTTTGAAATTTCAAATCTGGCCATTTTATATGGTTTTCGATTGGCTTTTGCCCTCAGCTATATCCAACCATCAATGGTGAGCCTGGTATTTCATAGAACAGCTGGTACTTGTATTATTTTCCATTTATTTCTAACACATCTCGCAAATCAAGCAAATGGACGACAGATGTATAATACTAGATAAATGGACACTTTGTACAGAGAAAATAACAGTGTCATAGCCAGGATTTTTTTTCCTTGGGGGGAGGGGCTTAATTTTTGATGGCCAATTATGACAACAAATTAAGTTTGCAATGTATTTTTGACAAAAATCAAAATCAAGTAAATGTAATGAGGGCGGCGTTACTATATATCCACAAACGATAATAAAATTAATAAAATTATTGTCGTCTGACATTTTGGGGGAGATTTTGAGCCCAGAAGCCCCCCCCCCCGGGCTACGACACTGGAAAATAAAGTGTTAATAATTGATCTCTGAACACTTATTAGTACGATAAAAATAAACCAGGAAATATATTATATTATAGGTAAGATAAATTAAGATAAAATTATTCAAAACTTTATCTTAAAAAAATTCTTGAAACCTATACAGTATACACAGCACAAAAATAAAATAATTATTTGAAATAATTTGCCATAGCCCATATAGGTACCTCTACATTTAACTTTTGAATTTATATAAGTAGTAAATAAACTGATATATTAAATTCACAATGCATGTAGATCAAATTTATAAAAAAATATATATGTAGATATCTTATAATATTAATAATTATTTACTTATTTTTGTAAGAAATCTACAATTATAGAACTACCCGAGCCTGAGTATTTAAATGTATAATAATAAATTTTGTATAATGTATACATTTTTTTCTACTACCTTAAATGTAGAAACTGTCAGTGGTTTTCTTTTTTATCTATGTGACCGTAAAAAGTGTCTACAGTCGTCAACCATATTATATTTATATAAAAGTATACAATTTACTGATTTCTTATTAATTTCGTGCATATACAATCGGTAAGATAATTATAATTATATTATAAACGCATATTCGTATATGCCACCCACGCAGATAGGCCTCTGCCCTCTAGGTAATAAGAAGATAATTTGCATTTAGTCTTCCTACACAATATTGGACAAAACACAGAACTAAGTGTAGCTGCGTGTAGGTATACCTTAATACCTTATACCAATATAATATATTATGTATAGAAATTCCAGTTTGTGTTACAAACATTGAATTGTTGAAATATTTTAAAAATTTTGCATCAAGTTAAGAACTACTATTACAAAATAATAAAAATTACCACGTAGGTATCTTAAATTAATTTTTGAATAATTAATGAAATTAACTTAAAATATTTATGGAACTTAGCCAATTTATAAGTATACATTTTTTGTTTTGAGTGAAAAAGTATTATATATATATACTATTTATACTTAATATACATGTATATTAGTAGAAACAAAAATAAAATACATTTTAATAGTTATATTTTTGTAAAGATGCCAATAAGTATTAAAATAATTTATGACTGTTGATTAGCGTAAATATTACTTTTTTTACTAAATTTTAAGTAATTTGAATCTTTTCCCAAACTCTTGAAAATAGTCTGTGATATTGTTCAAACATCCAAAGTAAAATTATCACATGATATTTTTTTATTAGTTTAATTTTAAAACTTTTAAATTTCGATAATTTATAAAACAAATTATATACATCAGTACTATCTAGTGATAGGACCGAGGTATAAAGATTATTATTATTAGTATTCTTCTGTTGGCTGTTACTTTATAATAAATTAGCAATTAGCAAACTACCTAATTTAAAAAGCTATTCTTTGGATTAAGTACCAAAATAAAAAACTAAGATTTTAATTTGATTTTTGATATTATTTCATTATATTTATTTAAAGAAACCCAGATTATATATATATAAAAAAAAAAAATTGTATATTGGAACTAATAGTAATACATCGTAATTAATTGTTCTCACATATTCAAATTTCATATAATAACTATCAAATTTAAAATTTACTACTAATAATTAACATTCTTTGGTGCTAATAATTATTGCGCATTTTATTTTCAATATTATAATAAGTCTAAAACACCAATATATTTTGGTATTGTATTTCATTTAAGAAGTATAAATTTTAATCTTAGTAATATGAAAATGTCATAACTAATATTTATTTGTTTTTTTTTTTTTTAATTTAAAATTGTATGCTAATAGAGAATAATTTAAACCTGAATATAAGATAAAAAAAGTTCAAATATTATGTATTAAGTACTAGAAGAGACAAAATTAGAACAAAATCAGTCCTGTTAATATTTAAATTAAGATAAAAATTGTAAGTTAGTTTTGTTTGAATGTTGAAAAAAAATAGATTTTGTCACAGTTTGCATTTTATTCCACAAATTAAGATATATCTTCATTCGTGGTTTTATTCGTACATCTATTTTAGTATTTTGTCACTCAATAGTAAACCAAGTAGGATATTTGGATGATTCTAAATCAATGTATATTAAAAAGTATCAATGATGATAATAATAAACTATATTTTACCATTGGTTTTTTTTTTGTTATGATCAAATATATATATGCTTTAATTTTCACTAAAAACATAAAAATATTGATTATCATTAATCACAATTCATAATTTACACATAATATATATTTATTTTTCTAATAATTTCTTAAACATAACAATCTGATATTATGCAGATTTAAATATTATTTATAAGTTATTAAATTGAAACATACTTATACATGAATACAAATGTAATAAGAATAGGTAATTTAAAATGTTGTGGTGGGTAACAAAATCTTTTTTATTTTTAAGCGATATGAGAGTAAACTACAACTATACAAATAATTATAACGAAAAAAAAAATTCTAACATACAGAACAACACAACCATGAACTGAGGTACTAAATAAAAATTAAAAACAAATATCTTTAAAAATGTAAATAAATACTTCTAATGCTTTTAACTTCTCCTTTATAATAACATTAACTTATTAACTAAGAAGATAGCCAAGTATTCATAAATAAATTCATTAATAGCATTGTGTTTACAAAATTAAACTTTCTAAGGGTATGAATTACATCTTTTAAATAAATTTGTAATTGTGCGTCTCAAATGCATATATCTTTTTTTCTTCCTTCATATGTTTTGCATTAGGTATAACTACCTATTACAGCATAACTGCTGTACTTTATTTAATGGAATTTTAGAAATTCACGGAATTGTATAAAATATTAAGATATGCATATTTTGATAAGCAAAGCAAAATTATTTAAATATTGATGAAGATAAATAAATAGATCAAAATCAACCAAATAATGCCAGATTGAACATTTGATATTGTCAATTCAGGAACTTTTCATAAACTATATTTTTCAATAATAACATTAAAATACATAACATATATATTTATTTTATTCAGTAATAGGCCTTATAAAATATATTAAAAACGCATTATACTTAGTATTTCAAGGGAATGAAATTTTAAAATAACTGAAAAATAATTATTAAGATTTTAATGATGTACAATCAATTGACCTTTTTAAATATTGACCATACATAAAGTTTAAAAGACATTTCTTAGTAGTATGTAAAAATATCTTTCAATACTGTGAATGGGATATCTAATTTTCAAATGATGTTGAGCAATAAATTATTTTCAGAATTTAGACCTACAATATTGAAAAAATTGCATTCTGTGCAAAAATATTTTTTAATTTTAAGATTTGTATTATTGCCTTTAATATCATTAATGACTTAAGTTGCACAAATATGAGGGTTGCCATATTTTCATAATGTCAAATAAGGATAATAATATTTGTATAAATATTCTACTCACACTACTATACTTTATGAATGAAAAAAAAAAACAAAAATTAATACTATATTAAAATAATAACTAAATACTTTATTTTTTTCCAATAATTAACAACTATCACAAAAAATACACTCTCTATTAGATGATATAAAAATAAAGAGGAATGGTTTTCTGAAAAAAAAAACAAAAATAATTGTTTCATAATTAACTGATTATAATCTATTAAAAACAAGCAATAAACCAGGTTAAAGAGGATGTATGGCAACCCAACACATTTATAAATTAATGTCAAAATTTAGTCAAAATATAAAAAAATTCACACAAAGAATATTAAATGGTGACATATATTAATATTGATCTAATTCAAATTTAAGATCATTTATATAAACTGCAGTACACAGACCCTGCATTAAATGTATTATAATAATTCAAACAAACAAATTTATATTTAAAATTGTTGTTATTTAAATAATTTTAAATGTGGTATTAGCAAGGCAAGTATTTTATAGTTTAATTGTTTAATAGCTGAATTTCTTTTGATATTTATGAATAAAATAATCATTAACATTTAATGAGATAAAATTAAAATTAACAGAAACTATAATAATTTTAACTTAAATCAGAAAAATAACATGACAATAAGTAGAATATTTTTAAAGATGAAAATATTATAATTTTGCAATAAAAAAATATACATTTTAAGTGTTTGTATGGTTGTATTTAATCTATTTGGTATGAAATGTGCTTGTTAAATAGTATGTTTATGATAATTTATTTTGAGAAGAAAATTATAATTAGTCTTTATATTAAAGGAGTTAATAGAATAATAATCCTGAAGCTGATTTTGAAACTAAAGATCCATATAAATACATCAATTTTATTTAATTTTCTCAATTATACCATTTGACTACCTTTAACTTTCAAAGCAACTATAGCTCACGATAGTTTAGAATAACTGGGAGGTGAAAATTTTTTCCTCAAGAATTTTAGAATGTATAATGGTAAACAGCTGACCAGTGTAATCACAGTGACTTTCCATAGGAATGATTCGGTTTGAATGAAATGAGAATCTAAAAAAAAAACAGATAGTTTATTAATAAAATTATAGTTAAATTTGCTTATAATGATGCTTGATACAACAAAGTTCTATGTATAAATGTATCTCAGAAAAGTATACGATTCAATTTTATTATGTGCAGTAATTTTGTTTGTATACAATAGTATTGTTTAAGATTTTCAGAACATCATTTATGATTTTGAAATGAAAACTGATATTATTATAGAACATAATAGAAACAATAACTATCAAAATCCTATTAATCACTGATAATTCAGTTGATCTTGAAATTTTGTTGTATATTTGCCTATAGCCAATGGAGGCTCGGCATGATGTACTCTTAACATCATTTTAAATCCGTATTAAAACATGTTCTATGATGGTACCGAGATGCAATGATATTATAATATCTTTCGGTAACTTAATTTTTGTTATATTAAATTTGTATAACTTTAGATATTGTCTACTAAGATAATTTGTAAATATATATATATATATATATATAAATATTTATACAAATAGGATATAATTTAAATTAATTTGATTGTATTAGATAGTTTTTAATTTATTGCTATTCCCATAACTGTTATTTAACTATACACAGTATAAACATCTCAGTTCCCATTTTAATTTCAATCTGTTCATGTTAAGATAGTCTAATAAAAATGTCTATTATTTTGCTAAAGCTTAAAATTATTTTTGGAAAAATTAATTTGGAATTAGTAATCCAAAATTCTGTAGGTTTCGGAAAATTTGCTGAAGCAAATTGTACCTAATTTCTGTGAAAATAATGCAGATTTTAACATTTAAAATGCTAACAAACCTATATAGTTAATTAATTTAATTATTAAATTTAAAAATGTATATTATTTATAGGGCTCAGATTTCAATGCATTTCCGTCTTTTTTTTTTGAGATGTTTTTCCAAGCTACAAATATGTTTCAAGTAATCAGTGTTCTAACCACAACATTTTTTTAGGAAATTTTTGACCTATTTTTCGGTTATGACTAAAAAAATTGACCTCATTGGAATATAAGTACTACATAATATAAATTATTTTCATATTTAAAATTAGGTAATCCAGTTTTAAATAAGACAAGGCTTAAATTTATCTTTATGTCATACCATACATTTAAACAACTTTTATCAGAGTATTTGAATTTATTTAATAAATAATTCATTTTTCATATTTTTAGAGCTATTAAATCTGAGTCCTAATTATTTATGTTTTTTTTTTTATATAGTACTCTTATGCATCATTTTGATTTTCTAGGTCCCTTGAAGACCATTATAAGCAAATTTGACTGTATTTATTATAAGTTGTTAAAAATAATATATACTAACCAAAATAATCTTTAAGTAAGATTAATGATAAAATATAAACAGCTAAACTAAAAAGTTCAGCCAATAGCATTAAATAGTGCCAAGTGCGAACTGTCAATGCAACCATGATTAGTTCTGTGAGAATTAAAGCAGTGAAACTAATGGCAACAATATGAATAAATTCATCTTCAAATAGAAATAATGCTCCATACATTATTACACCACCTACAAAAACACAGAAAAAGTTTGTAAAATTGTATTAAAGTATTTTATGTATATATATTATAGATATACCTTGGTAAATGCTAATTAAAACCCAAATAAAAAATGTTTTATATGATAATGACCGTCCTTTACTCAGTTCTTTATATAATTCAGGGTAAGTTAATGCAATTTTAGACAATACGTCCTTATCAAGTACCAAAGAAAATACGGGGAACATTGTGTACAGTGTTGCATATCTGAAATCAATAAGTTTGTCAATTAATATTCATGTAGGTAATAAACTTATAATTCCAGAGCCTATATTTAGTATTATCCACTTTTTAGTACAAAATCAAACTATGAGTTGAGCTTTGTCATTTTTGATTAAATATATTTCACAAATTTAATTTTTTAAACATAGTAACTAATAACTATCCTTATATTTATAAAAGAATAGGCATTTTTATGTTCCAATTTTGTGACGATACTATTTAACATTTTTACAATTTTTTTTTTCACAGATGTGTTCTAAATACTTTTCCGAGTTTTGACTATCATCACATCGCCCATTTTTTTCATCTGAATAGAAGGAGAGGAGGTTTTTATTTAAATTTAAAGGTTACTGTTTTTTAGCGCATCATTTAAATAATTTAACGATTATTTTTTCACAAGGTTGTACCAAATGAGCTTACAAGTAAATCATTCTTATTTCTAATTTCATTTTATTAGTCATTTCAGCTATATCATAAATTAAGTTAAATTATAAAAAAATATGGCTAGGCTTTAAATAGTTTAATTATAATAAAAAAACCAATTTATATATGAATTGATTATTCAACACACGAGTAAAACCAGGTTTTTATTCAGCTAGTACAGTATAATTTTAGATTACACTGCTATCCATAATGAATTTTGTTTTATATGTAATGTAGTGTATTCAACTCAAAAATAGGCCCTATAAAATTTCAACCTTACCCAATCATAAGGAACCCTTGATACAGTGTTACTGATGAAAAGTAAAATACAGCCGAAAATATTGCTTGCATAGTAGATATAATAAGACCTCTATGGATTACAAATTGGCTAAGTGAGGCGGATCTTTTATAACTATATCGACCATGTACCATGAGTAGTCTTGAAAGGTGTGAAAATTGTGGTACTGAAAAGTCTGCAGCTAAAGATGCTTGTCGACCTTCTACACCAGCAATACCAATGCCTAAAATTAAGATATAAAATTAATTAATTTGTGCTAATAATAAATTATATCATTGGTTATTAATAAATTAATTTATACCTGTGTCAGCTGCCTGAATCATTGAAACATCATTTCCTCCATCACCAACAGCAGCAGTTCTTTTTCCAGTATGTGCTTTAATTAGAGTGACAATTTGTGCTTTTTGGGTTGGAGAACATCGACAACAAATTACAGCTGGACTACGGCAGGCAACATCCAATAATTCTGTTTGATAATATTGTAGACATATCTTAAGAATAAAAATAAAAATTAATATAAACCACAAAAATAAAATTTTTAACTTTTAAAATTATTATTATTAAGTATACTTCTAATGAATCTCCAGTAATAACAAGAGCGCAATCTTGTTTTTTTCTAAAAGCATTTAATTGCTGATGTGCTTCAGTTCTTGTATGCACTGGATTAAAAATAAATAATTCCTGAGTTCTTGAAACTAGACGAGAACTTTTAGCAATACAAGTGGCTGTTTCTTGCTTATCTCCAGTTAACATCCATATCTAATAAAATATAAATTTATTAAGTATGCAATTATATTTTATTAAAATTTCTTTTACTTTAATCCCAGCATTGCCCAATAGTTCTAAAGTTCTTCGAACATTAACTTGAAGTTTATCTTCCACTCCTGTTACACACAATAACTCCATTTCACGTTCTAGAGTGTCCACAACTGTTGCTACTCGTTGAGCACGACCTGTCACAGCTAACCTTGCTGAATTTAAACGGGACTGAAAAAATAAATATAAAATAACATTTAATATTCAAATTATAATTTGGGGTTTAGATAAACAATACGCACTTCAAATTCCAAGTACTGTTCTTCAGTTAAATTTTTTCGAGCCACTACCAATGTACGTAAACCTTCTCGTGCCATATTTCCACATTCTTCTTCCAACCAGTCTGTATATTGGACAATAGATGACATAACTACATCTGCTCCTTTTAAATAAAATGTAATATCTCCAGAAGCTACATCTTTAACAATTATTCCCATGCGTTTAGTTTCTGATGTGAACGGAAACATTTGTAATATTGTATAATTAAGTATATCTCCAGCAGATGTACGTAATTTAAGTGATGTTAAATCTCTTTTAATAACAGCTAACCCTACATCTTCAGTCCACTTTACTAATGCAATCTGTGAAAATGATTAGTATTTTTTTTTTTAATTATAACATTCTAAAATAACAAATATAACTGTATACCTCGTCTGGACTAGAAGCTTGATAGGTACACTGTGAGCGAGTAAGTAGACTTTCTTTAATATAGTGTTGATCAGCTTCAGATCTGAGTTCTACAGGACTATCAGTACTAAAACGAAACATTGAACATATATTTTTTTAAATGTAACAATAATTTCAATTATGATAATATATGTATTAAATACTATATAAAAACTAACATATTGCCTTGCAAATTATTTTCAATAACAGGAGTCACATTATGACATAGTGCTATAGCTTTAACAGCATCATGAAGACGAGTTTGCTCAGAACGTCTTATCTTAAATGATGTAGATCCCTGAGATAAATTACGATTATGTGTAGGCTCAACTGCTCCGCAGAAAGTCATTTTTAGTTGTTCAGCAACCTAAATAATATTTAATATTATACATAAATACAAATCATTTATAAAAATATAATAAATTTATCTCACCTGATCAAAAGACTCGGCACCATAAGAAACAGTTCCTAAATGAAGTCGTTTAAATACCATTGAATTTTGAGTAAGTGTTCCAGTTTTATCTGAAAATAAATATGATATTCGTCCTAGTTCTTCTGGAATTGTCGTACATCTAACTACAGTATCTGGCATTTCTTCATCTCTTTGCATAGACCACGAATAGAATGCTTTACCCATGTCCAAATTTACCCTCAAACTAAATTAAACAACAAAAACAAATATATAAATATATTTTTTCATATAAATAAAGTTCTATAAATTAACCTGATTGGTATAATGTATGAGAATAGTAATACAAATCGGAACATGTAACGATACCATGGACCACTGAAACCTTTTAAGCACATCATTACAAAAGCCAGACCAACCACAGCACAAAAAAGAAGCTGAAATGTAATATGATACATAAAAATTAAAAAACTAACAATGTATATAAAATAAAACTCTATCAATACCTTTGTTAACTGATTAATTTCAATATCTAAGAGTCCAACTTTACTTCGGGGCTGCGAATTATTCATAACAGATCTAGTTTCAGCACCAGTATAAACAACAGCACCAAGTGCTGAACCATTAGCCACAACACAGTTAGCCCATAGTGTATTTTCTACATCAAGACTCACTTCTTCACCATTATCTTGCTAAATAATAAATAATAAATAATTAATGATTTAAAAACAATAATAAAATAACAGATTCTCTTACCCTTCTAAATGTTCCTATGAAACTATGTATATCTCTTTGAGGTTTTTCTGCAAAAATAGTAGCTGTAATATCAAACAAACGCGCATCACAATCTAATTTTTGAGTGTCTCCAATAGCAAGACGTAATTTCCAATCAGTTTCACCATCCATTTGATCAGTTCGTACAAAACAAGCACCAGATTTTTCAGTAGTTCTTAATAATACCATATCAGCAGGGACTCTTTGATCCTTTTCTACCAGCACCTAATGTTTAAATTTAATAAATATTAACATATTTTTAGCTGTATTTTATTAATACAACAAAACTTACTAAGTCTCCAACTTTGAGTTTAGATGATGATACATACTCAGTACCAATATTGTGATCTTTACCACGTATTAAACGTTTATATTTTTGAGAGTTTACTTCTTCATCTCGTTGCCATCTTCGAATATCATCAACACCTTCACGAAATAATGTGACAGCCAATACAAATATCTATAACATTAAACACATTAAATAACATTAAGTAAGTAATGAAAATTGTTTGTTAATGTTAAATACCAGTGGTCCCCAATATGTGTAGAGGTATCCTAATCGAAGTTCAGGTACGAATTGACTCATAGCCATCAGAAGAAAATAAAGATTCAAAAAGAATTTGAACTGTTGATAAAGCACCTGTAAATATATTTATATTATTATTTTAATTGATAAGTCAGATTCAACTATAAAGTTTCAAACCTTTGGGAGGAATGTGATTATGGTGTACTTCTGATTGCGTATGACATTTGGAGAATACTTTTCGGTACTTTGTTTTCCAATAACAATAGTTCGTGAAGTAAGTTCCTTCTTGCGAAAACATTTTTGCCAAACCCATTGACAAAATCTATTAAAAAATGTAAATCTAACAATACTCTACATTGCATATATATAATACAATTAATTAAATAATAATATCCATACATATTTCAATTAAAATATTTTACAGTCTAAGACGATCATTCAGACATTGATGATAATAACTGGTCAATATCTTAACATCTAGAACAAGCTATTAATTATTAATATAAGTTATTCGTTAAATTTCTTATATGTTCAAAAAGTTTGATAATATTATAGGTAAGTATTTATACGTATTAGATTTGTTCTTTGATAATAATTTTAAATCACAATGAACAAGAAATATTAATTTTTAATTTAGATCAAGATATTTAAATCGGTTGCCTATGAAAATATAAATTAATGATATAATTGCTCTCACTATAAGAAAATATTATTTTGATCTAATACAATATTAAGTGGTTTATAAAATAAAATAAACAATAATACAATATAAATTATGTTAGAAACTTCATTAATTAATAATAGCTTAAAATTAACATTGATTTAATTACTGATAATGAGTATGACCAATTATTATCACATTTAGTAATCACTAATCCCAATATGAATCTATTGAACATTTCCCAAATTATTTTTAGTTTGTCTTTATTTAAAAACTTAGAGAAAATTTAAAGTTGAAATAAAATGAAATATTTATTTTACATAAACATAATATAAGAAAAATTAATCATGGTCACAAATATCATTTTGAATATTTAATAAAATAAAACTAAAAATAAATAAATAGTAGATATAAATATGCACAAATATTTATTAACTCTATGTAATTGCTCTGTAAATATCTAGATAAGTCTGAAATATTTTTTTTTATGTATGATACGTTCTTAAGTATTTTTTTACTAGTCCTATTTATTATTATTATTTTTTAATCTTCAAACATTTTAACGTGCAATTAATTATAAATTACCCATATAAAAACAAAACAATACATGCAAGAAGCTAACTTATATAAAAAGCTAAGCAATTAACAATTAAATTACTCTTAAATTAGTGGAGGTTTAATACAAAATAAGTAAATATATCTACATAAACATTAAAAACAAATCGCTACATTTATAATATATTAACTAACTATAAGCTTGATGTGTTATAGTCAAAAACACGCTATCACTTCAATCATAAAATTTAATTAATAATATTTAGTAATAATTAATTTCACTGTAGCAATTTTTTTTTTTTAATTTAAATTAAACATATATGTAAGTCTTGGTGTTAGTCGTGTTTAATACGAGATTAGGTTAGGTTCACCTAACCTTAAACAGCCGACTACAAAACAAAATAATTAAAAAAGGGTGAGCTATAATTTTTTTTTAACTAATCAAAATTTAAACTGTCTAAAACTCAAACATATTTATATTTTCAATTAAACATAACAGAAAAATTTGATAAATATTTCAATTAAATTAACAGGTAGGGAAACAGTTTGATTATGAAATATTGTTTAAGATCATATTTTAATAATAATATACCTAGTTGGTAATATTTATAAAATATATAATCGGTTAATATTATATTTAACTTTAATAATCATAAAATGAAAAAAAAATACTTAAAAAATGTACTTTATATGAATATGTACAATTTTAATCTACAAATAATACTATTATAAAACAGTAATAAATACCTAACACATATTTTGAATACAACATATGTCAATCTAAAATTCAACTTTTATATTACATCCTATCTAAAAGAAATATAGGCTTTTATAACATAATAATTAATTTAAAAAAAAAAAATACAAATTCTACTGTTCAGAAATATTTGAAAATAAAATTGATCTAAATGAGTAATAAATTTCAAATATTATAACAATGTAGGAAATATTATCATTTTTAATTTTTGCTCACCCTTTTTGATATTTGTTAGCCCAGCTAGGTCTTGACATACCTAACTTAAAATTTATAGTTAGGCTATTATAATATAGTATATTAGTAAAAAAACCAAATTGGGATCCTACCTTAATTTACTTTTTTTCTCTTCTGTCATGACTGTAAAAATATTAACAGGCAGGAGAATGTGTCACAATCTGAAATAATAGGACACAAACTCCATGAAATACGACAAACTTGTCAAAGCACTATAATGGCTTAGGTACTTTTGTCATACTTTTAAACTTTTAAAGTTAAAAGGAAGAACAAATTCATTTAATGGATTTTTGATGATTTTATAATATTTATTAAAAAAAAAACCCCTAATAATTCACCTAAAAATTCAATCAACCTAATAAAATAAAGTTTAATATTGAAACCGTAATCTTAATAAATCATTATTAAGTTTAATATTTTTTTTAATTTCTTAATAATTGTGGATTTAAAAAAGTTAAATATCAAGCACTTGGGTGAGGTCTCTTTTGGAATAAGACAACACACAATAATAAAATATATATAATTCATGCGGCATAACTTTATTATTTATATTTTATAATAAATACCAAGTTGACTAATTTGTAAAATTTAACCAGGTAAAAGAAACATGCAACAACATTTGCAGGGTCACTCAGAAAAAAAAATATTTTACGAGCTAAAATTAAAACTATCAACATAGTATCTTGTTCTTACCTATTAATAATAAGATTAATGTGCATGTCATAAAATCAAAGAATAAATACCATTATGAAATGTATTTAAATATCAAATAAAGAGATTATGTAAATGAAACAAAATTTTATTATAATTTTAATGTTTAATTGATATATTTTATTATTATGTTATATATATACCAAGTTACTATAAATATATACTTTTATTAAGAGTGTTCCTGAACGTGCTGTCTCTGCGTTACTAATATGATAAATTTTATATTAAAAAGAATCAGTTTAAATATGTTATTATTAAAACTAGAAACCAGATTTATAAGTGCCAAAAATCTTATTTTATACATTTTATAAAATGTATTCAAATTAAACCTCAATATAGCCATACATTTTTAAAATATATTATTTTGCACAAAATATCCTTAAACCTTGAAAATTGCTTTTTATTCCCTAAACAATTTGGTATATCAGTTCATAAGAAAATTAATTGCCAAAAAAACTTATACAGTCAGACCTGCATAGTCTCAGTAAAAATAATATGTAAAAACATAAAAATCCGGTGCTAATTATGACTTATGAGAGTGAATTTATCTATTATTTAATATCTTAAAGCAAGAATATTTTTTAGGTAGGGTATTTCATAACATTTTTTAAACTTTAAAATTAAAAATATTTTGTACATTTTAAAATGCTTACAACTTGCTCCAAAATCAATATATATATATAAAAAAATTAATTATTACAAAATATTTATACCTTTAGATTTGGTAGTAGATCAATTCACTCTGATATTAAAAATATCATAATAAAATGAATTCTTATTTTTATTATGTTAGTAAAACAGAGACAACACATGCAAGCAAATATGATTCCTAATATTGGTTTTACAGTTTGATGCATTTTGTCAATTATCTGATGTTTACAAAACTTTATTATCTATACTTCAGAATTAACTGAGTAATAGACAAAAACTAGTCTTGGTTACACAACCCTTAAGAAGAATAATAACTACCCAAAAGCACCAAGAAGTCCCAACGCCATTGCCCATGCATAAGGCAATTAATTCTTATTTAAAATTGAATGTATTATAATATAGCTGGTATTAATTTAAATCAATTTCTAATATAAGCATAATACTATGTATGTAGTTTTTAAACCTGAATTTTGATCAAATATATATATATATAAATATATTTTTAATAATTATCTTTTGTACAATTGGAAAAAACAAATATACTTTTGAACTTTTCTATTTATATTTACATTATATACCTAAAATTGTTCTTACATTTCAACATGACATTTAAACTGATTATACAACACATTTCCTATTACCAATAATAATATACTAATTAAGATATGTTAATAATATTCAGTAACTAATGCAAGATATTACTATCAAGTAAAAATTCAATATTTTAATAATTAATTTAGTGTGTGTTATGTAAACATTGAGGTAAACATTGTTCCTATAACCATTAGTTAAAAATATGGTACCTCTATAATAATGCTCCAGAATACCATGTACTCTTAAATATTATACATTAAGTAAAATTTAATAAAATACGTACCTAAAAATCTACAATGTTACTTTTCTGGTAATACACGCAATGTTATCATAAAATACGCCATATACTGTATAATAATAACAAAATAATAAAAATAAGAACCTATATTAATTTGTTCTAAACAAACTTGTACAATTTATCTAAAAATATGTGTATGGAATAAGATTCAAATAATTAGTAGATAAAAATAAAACTATAAGACACATTTTTATAAAATAGAATTTGAATGTATAAAACATATTATTTACTTACAAATAGGTAGTATAGAATAGGCGAAATATTTCTTATAATAAAAATAAAAAAAAATATATATGATAAAGAACCAATATTGTTAATCACATATTACTGTTTATTGATTAACATGTAGGTATGAGTGTATGACACATTTATATATCATTCCCTTTCCTAAATGTAAATAATTACATAATCACCTGATTAAAACACTATCCAACAAATAATAGCTTAATTTTATAAATATTTCAAAAAATCAATACATTTAGTGGACATAGGTATAAAATCATAAAAATTATTTAATATTATTATCAAGAGTAAAAACTCTATACGCTTAATATGTCAAAGGTAACATCATAGATTTATAGGTAGATACATTTTAAATTTTATATCTATATTTCTAGATTTATCTAGATTCAATCCTCTTAATTCTAGTCTTAAATATGTACTTTACAAACAGAAATTTTAAATGTTAATATAAATAAGTAGTCTCTTGATAAATATTATGACTATCAACGTATACAGAAAAAACAAAGAATTTAATTTTAAACTATGGCGACTAGCGCTATTCTAGCAGTCAAAAAGTGGAAAGTATTTTTTTAAATTACTAAAATCAATTTAGATGCTAACATAATGGAATAGTTAGTAATTAGTAGATACTTATAAAACTTAATCTTTTCAGTAGTAATTCAAATAGCTAATAAGTAACTTCCAGATTTGGAAGATTTCTTTGATTAATTAATAAAAGATTTAAAAACTTTTATTAATTTGTTTAAATCATCAAAGTATAAGTTAAATGATTAAAAGTTTCACAGTTAATTTCCATAAAAGTATACAGATTTAGTTATTGATATTAGCCTAATAGTTTAAAAAGACTTGCCATGTGAAGCAATGTTACTGTTATTTCCAGGATCCCCACAGCGTTACAAAAATGCAGAAAATATGAGAAAATATAAATTACAGTTCATTCATGCCCCTATTTGCTTTCATATATAAGTCTGGTATATGTATAACTATAACACACTAACAGTAGATACATATTAACATTACTGAAGTTTATAAAATATCATTGCTGCAGAAAAATCTCAAATAGTAATTGGTAAAATTAAAATATTCCATAGGTGTATTATTAAATACTATCATATTGATAAAAAAAACACCGAGGAAGATAAATAATAATAAGCAAATATTAAAATCTTTCAAATCTCATACTATACACATCTAGTAAGTCAATTTTATTTTATACTACTTCACCTCAAATTATTGAAAGTATAAAATAATCGAGAAAACAATACCTAGATAGGTACTTTTTTATTTTTTTTACTATGTACCTATTACTCTATAATTTAGTTTGAATAAATGAAAATTAATCAAGTATGACAAAAAATATTTAAATATAATGAATGAAAATTTAAACAAAATTTAAGAATTAACTAATAAAATATTACAAAAAATGTATTCAAAAATTTCTTTAAGGTTTTTAATAACTAATAAGTAGGTAATTATGAGGTGGTATATTTTTGTATATTTTAAGGCTTTGATATCAAATAATTTTGAATTAACTTGACACATGACAAAACAAATATTTGAAGAAAACAATTATTATAGTCACTATTGTTTAAAAAGTATAAAATTGCTAAATCAAAATTGACAAGTGAAGTTGCCACCAAGGTGAAAAATAATGCAGCAAATAATTTGAATATGCAGAGGAAATAAGTAATACTATAATTTATAATTATTGTAAAAACCATAAGTAATTTTGGACTGCCTAAATGTTTTTTCTTGATGTGTAGATAATTTTCGATAATTTCCAAATACAACTATATAATTCGATATAAATAAAAGGTCGACAAATAGGGTACAAACAAAGTATTTATTTAATGAATGATTTATAAAATAAGTATTTAAGAAACATATATTAATAATTATCATTATCGTTTATAAATGCGCACTATGAACAACGGGCGATATTGGTTAGGTGGGTGGCAGGGAGAGGTGTTTGTGTCAAACCTGTTGAAGACGTTGTTGTTTTCCCGAGGCTTGTTCAAAAGCGGAATGTCCTCTTTGACGGTCAGAGTGGTCGTGGACGAAGACGAGTTCATTTCCACCAAACAGACACCTGCACCGGCGGGCGAATCCATAAAATCAATCACATAATTCTGCGATTGCGCCTGTTATAGACGGCGGCGGCCTACACAAAGTTTTACGCAGTGCACGGTAGAAAATATAATATTATGAGATCGTACGGGTATTAGACAACAAGAAAAATATTATAATTGATTTTTTACGTGGCAGACAATAATTTATTTTTTTGTTCACGCTTAAAGTGTTCACAAAGAGTCACGTAGAAATGGTACGTACGGAATAACGGCTATGTTGGACGAAATGACGTAATCAACTCCGAAACAGATAATTCGAATGACCACTGAACACTGAAGCAAGCGCTGAACCGCAGCTTGGCAGCGACGACCGACGAGTGGTTATTATGGGTGAGGAAAGAGGTTGGAGAGGAAATAGGACGTGGCGGCAGCGACAGAACTACAGACACGGTCCCGTTCTTGTTCTTCAGCGCAGGCGAATCATCGAACGGGCAACGAGTCGATATTATCAACGCGCGCAAATGTCAAGGTTCAATTCATGGCATAAACGCGTTACACCACATTTTTATCAACGCCTACAGTTCTTCCACGATTGACGTCACTGACTCGCCGTTGTGATAAAAAAAAAAACCGTCCACCTAATAGCGAATCAGTATTCACTCATTCAGTTGTCAATGATCATTATTCATTATTCAATAATAAATAATATGCTTAACGATCAAGTACTCATAATAGTTATTACTTCAATAGTTAATATTCATTACTCGCTACACAATATTTGTAATATTTAGTATTTATGTATTATGTAGAAGAATGATACGTCAATAAATCAAGAGCATTATCAGGGTTGTTGAGTGCGTTTTAATTTTTATTAATATAGAAATAACATAAGACATTTTAATACATAAATAATAAGTACTTACAATAACGCGACTATAGCACCTTCAGAGTTAAGACTTCACCTTATAATAATAATAGTTCGAAATGTTAAAAATTAAGACGTTTTTACTATAACCTATCATTATCACTGTGATAATCATATTTAAAACATACTAATTGTATTATATAAATAACATTTGTATAGAATTCAAATTGAATCAAGATATTAGTATATTGTGAACAACTAAGTACCTTTTAGTTTTAAGTAATTTCCCAATGGCGTAATTCTGAATAAAAACATACATGACAATGATAGCGAGATGCAAAACAATTATTAATCGAATGGTTTACTAAGATCATATTTAAAGAATTGTTAACTTTACTAATGTTGATTCATTGAATATTTAGTGAAAGTTTATATAAAAAATAGAATTCAGCATTAAAGTCTTAACTAGAGATTATAAAAATGAAATGTAAAGGGTAAGTTGCATTATTTTGGTGGTGTTTTTTAAAATTACAGCAAAATGTAAACTAGGTTTTAATTATCTTTATTTTTTAAGAATTCGATTACTTAAATACAAATGTCTAATGATTAATATAATACATTTTTATCCAGAAAGAATAACAATAAAAGAGGTCAAGAAAATGTTCCTTGATAATGTCAAAATGCATAATTATGCGTAGCATTGAATTATATTATTATATTATAATCATACAATTATAAATTCAAATATATTATTACTTTAATAACTTCATAAATATAAATAAATAACACATAATAATATTTTTAAGGCATTTTGATTAATGAACAAATGCAAATATTTAAGTATGGTGTATGCAACAATAGGAATCAAAGTTAATACTTAATATTACTCATGATTAACTACTCGAATAGATAACTGTGGTATAATAGAATAATTGAGAATTAAAATATATTTGGTTCCCAGTGAAATGGATTTTGGGATGTTTTAAGCTTCAGTTATTCGTAAATGTTGTCACATTAATCAAAATAAAATTAACAAATATGAATAGTGAGACTAGACATGTGAGCAGTAACGCAACCAGGATTTATTCAAGGGGAGTGTCTGCCAGTAGCATATACAGTAGTTCCTTAATATATTTCCAAAATTGTTAGAACACTATGGACAAAAGTTACAGTTCAAGAGAGGTGTCCAGATATCCAAAACACCCCCTTGGTTGCACCTCTGCATGTGAGTGTTCAATGAATTGTTCTTATCAGCCTTTATAAATCAAGATATTATACTTGATATTTTGATAATTATATATTTAAATATATTAATTGATGGTTCCCATTATATTTTATAGTAGACTACGTTAAAAATAACACTGTCATTATTTGTTAACTAAAAAAGTAAAGATGTAAATATATAATTATGCAATATTAAAAACTATTTTTAATCAAATTAATATGAACAAATAGTTATGTTAACAAATTTTGATATTTTAGGATATCATTTTATACATTTTGTGATGTCCTGAACAGTTGAATTTACAAACTTAAAACTTAGAAGTTATAAGGAAAGTCTAGTTAACAATTGCTATATTACTATACTATTTCTGCTATTCTACTTCTAGGCATTTCTAATAGTTACTCATAAATCATAGACATATAATGTTTATTATGTCAATCAATGTTACTAGTTACTACTACTGAATTGTTTTAATTATGTTTATGTTATAATTCAAAATCCACTGTTGTTATTTGGAAGTTACTATTATTAATTGATAATAAATAACATAAATTAAGTTTATGGATAATTTATAAGTTTATAAATCATGTAAAATGTATCTATTCATACATCGCTTATTATTTTTGAAATTTAAAAATAATAACTTACCCATTAAGTATTTTGAATATTGTAATTGTATGAGTTTTTATAATTTTACAAAGCCTATATATACTTAAATATTATAATAAAATATACTCATTAGATTGATAGTAAAGTTAGTATGTTTCCAAGCCAAATTAAACACACTGCAAAACACTCATAAAAATCCACCAATGTTTATTTCATTGCCAGTATTATAATTTATAAAATACTCACCCACAAAATAGGAGCGAAGAGACCCTAGCCCATCTGCTTTTGTAGTAGACGTTATGTTTTTTAAATGGCGTCATATCATCACTGGACAAAAAACAATCGGAGTCATCTCCATCGAACTGTCTCTCCGCTTGGCTTAATAACAATGGTATACTTTCTGTCTGCAGACTTTTTTTCACCTAAATTGCGGCAAATATAAATTGGAATTTAAACCAAAGGACTTGAAAATATATGGCTTCAATATTCTCACTCGTTTCATTTAAGTACAATGTTGTCAATTTGTCGAAAATAAAAATAAACATTTTAATGTATACTTCAATAAACGGAATGCCAGCTGTCCATTTGACGGAAAATGTATGGTATAAGTCGAGTACAATGAAATATAAATTTTAAAAAAAATGACAGCGAAAAACTATCGTCTAATGTTTTTATTATTTTCATTTATTACAAATACTCAAATTTAAAGCACGAAAGTCAGAAAACATATACAAATTCGATATACATATACGGCTTCGATGTTAGATATCTGATTAGGGATATCAAGTTAAGCTGCTGAACTCAAACACATTATTGAACGTTATTATTTATATATATATAATTTATATTATTTACTCTAATCGACCGGCTGGAAAAACGTTACTACCTTCATATTGATATTCTTTACATAACCAACAACTGCTAACAGACAGCTGCTGTTATTTGGGCTTTTTATATATTTTACAGCTGCAGCCTGCTGTAAGTTTGCAACAACCAATGATTCAACCGGAAAATCAGCTGTAGGTTCAAAAGTGTAGAAGATTAGAAATAGTAGAAACACGAAATTAGAAGAGGAAATAGAAACTATTCTATTCTAATTTTAATTTATAGTAACAGTTATGAATATTGGATTTTAATTAATAATTATTAATTAAAACAATTTAATACTAATGAAAATTGAAATACTATTGAATAAGAATATAATGCACATGGTACAATATTTTCAATGTTAATTGATATGTTATAGGTAATAAATACTATTTTATTTTTGTTTATATTTTGATTGATTGTTGCGTAATTTGTAGTACTAAAAAAAGGTAGGCAAGTGAGTTTGCTGTACATTAGGAGAGGTGTCAATGAGTGGGATACTATTATGAGTGTATTAAATTTGAATTCAATGATGATAATATATCATTGTATCCGAAAAACGATCCTGAGCAAAAATGATCAGTAAACCTACATCAATATAACTATATATTTGAATATTTCATATGTTTTTTTGATTTAGCCATTTGTTATTAGTTATTAATTAAAATAATTAATAGTTTCCTATAAATAATAATAAAATTTAGATTAATCCAATAAAAAAAAAAACGATTATTAAAAAGTTGGCCTTCTCAATTTTTTTAAATATTAAAATATATGATATACAGGTACTAATACTACAGTTGTTTTTATTAAAAAGTTTGTATGCTTTGATAACTTTGGCTATTATGAATTACATTAAACTAGGTAAAGATTAAATTTGGTAGGTTTTAAGGTAACCATTGTTAAAAAAAAAACAATTATTTTAATAATAAAATTCAGTTTGAATAAAAGCTATTTATAGACAGTTGAAATTTTCGATTTTTCTAAGTTTTTATTTTTGAAATGCCGATAAAAAATATTTGAAAAAAAAAAAATTTTTTAAAATTTAATACAAGGTTTATTATAAGTTTTACACTTTGATAGTAAAAAAAAATCAAAAATCTTTATTCACAATTGTTATTGACAAGCATTTAAACTTAAAATGTTAACGAAATGTGTCAAAATCGCGAAAATTTGCAAAGAATTTTGATGTTTAAAATTCATAATATTTATGTGATTTATATTTAGGGTTAAAAAACTCAGTACAAGGTTCTCCATAACTTTTAATTCAATTAACTGTAAAAAAAAATTCTGGCGTCAATATAAAAAAATATTACGAGTCTAAGAAATTAAATTTTTTACGAAATCGCGTAAAATTACGATATTTTACAATTTAAATATAGGCAATAAATAATAATAAAATATATCCTACTAATAATTCTAGACTGACAAATCATCTTCTTTAAGAGTCGTTTTTCGTATACAATGATACCTGTCATTTCATTCAAATTGTACACATCCATTTAAGTGACCTACTCTCCATCTATACTATGCAACAGAGCGATACCCACTTGTCCATACCTTTTTTTTTTTTTAAATTACATTTATCAAATATTAAAGGCCCCTAAAATGATATTGCCCTGGGCACATATTTTCTAAGTTGGGCTCTGTCCACCTAAAATTTACAAATTAGATCCAATTCGTATCCCAAACTAGTAAACTACCCTCATAGTTGAACATCCAATATGTATTGTGTACACATACGCAATCTAACACATCTTTATAAAATCATTGACATCTATTTTCATCTCTATACACTCAAAATCTAAAACAATAATCATAATAATATAATCTATTATTGTGTATGTACCATGACAAATTTTATTTTTACTTTATCATTACAAGAAGTATTGCAAAAACATTTTGATGAGTAATATGATGATGTCATATTTTGAATTTAAATGACTATACTACCATGGAATAACTACGTTCTTCTATGACACTATTACACTAGTACTTATACTATTGTCTACTGACTATAATAGATAATTATTAATTCCATTGTAGTTGAATTTTTTACTATGATTTATAAAGTATGTTAAACATATCATACAAATAATATCAACTTTTTAAGCAAAACTGTCAAATTTAATAAAAAAAAATAAAACAGCATAGAAAAATGATTATAGAAAATAGATATTTCTATTTGAGTAAATATATTATGACATTATTTTTCTGAAAATTAATTTATAATACTGAATATAATCTGCATCTTTAATGCTATTGAATACTTACAAATTACTCAATGTACTCAATGTGTATAAGAGAAAGAAAAAATAAAGTTATAGGATTTATTGTTTAAATTGAAGAAAATAATGATGAATATGCTATCATTAATATAACACAAAACATTTATATTATAATCTGTAATAGTCTTACCTTTGGTATATTATGTTTATAGTTTTCTATTATTAATTAAATTTCCTATCTAAGTGGTACCTACTTCATAAGAATTTAGTTTGTCATGATTAAATTGTAACTACTTCTTATACAATTAACTATGATCAAAATAGAGCTAACATTTTGATAGGGAAAATTCTGATTAGACCATTATTTTAATTTACATTAATATTTTATTAATATAATATTATTTGATTATAATATAAATTAATATTTAGTATAACTAATAAAAACTTTAAAATTCTATATTTAAATGTATAACTAATGTTTATTGTAAAAACTAAAAATAATCATTGAAATATTACTTATAAATAATATACATTTCTATAACAGCATAATATTTTTGTTAAATAATGGGTAATTTTATAAATATAATTGATATGTCAGTGATTATCAGAAGCTTGGAGCCTTCACCCTCATCAAAAAATGTATCCAATGCTTATGTGTCAGCGTTAGCATTTATACTGGAGAGAACATTTGTAAAAATAAAATGTAGTCCATAGCTTAGATATAGAACGTGTTCTATCAGTGGTGGTTTGATAATTTTTTATTTGACATTTAATTGATTTTTAATGATAAAATTATCAAATGACAAACTAATGGAAGTAACAGTATTGATACAACGTCTCTTTACATCTAATACTCTAATAGTATTGTTATTAATTGTTATAAAACATTAAAATACCTCAAAATAAATAATAAGGTTATACCTATTTCAAAAAATTTTAATATTATTAATGATGACCACCCGATCACCTACTCTAAATTTTGACCAGGATATAGCCCCAGCCTTATACATGTTCAAGCCGCCTCTGTGTTCTATGGTTTAGACAAAAGGCTATAACAGCATTTTAGATTAGAATATTAAATAATAAAGAAGATTGAATTAGTAAATTGATAAATTTTATATTTTTATAAAAGTACTATCTAGATTTATAATATTTTATTTTTTTAGTTTTGCTTTCTCTTTATCATCATCTTCATCATCATCATCATCATCATCATCATCATCATCATCATCTTCTTCCGAAGAATAATCATCATCGTCATCATCACTATATTCAGCTATAAAAATAAAGTTTTAAAATATATTAAGATTCTAAATAAAAAAATATTGTTAATACTAATATTTTAATATAAAATACCTTCATCATAAGTATATCCATAGTTTGCTCCAGAACTACCAGCTCCGTAAGCATATGAATCATCATCATCATCACCTTCTTCGTATGTTTGCCGGCCATATTTATGATTACGTGCTATAAACAAAAATATTTATAGTTTTTAAAAATAGCTATTGTTATATTTCACATAATAGAAAGATAAATGCATAATAACATTTAAACAGGGTAGGTAATAATAACTAAAAGATTATATGAAAATAAAAAAAATTGTAAGGTAAATTATGGTTGCAACTATGACAACAAAAATATTAAATTACTATATTTTATGATATCACAATTAATGTGATTGCAAATTGTACACATTATATGTGTCATCATTAGTTGTAATGAAAGATGCATACAAAAAAAATTCTTTGATAACAATTTCAACTTCACCCCCCTCAAATATAACACTGTCAAATACATATTTAAAATTAATAAAATAAACTAGTTTGAAAAAAATTGAAAAATAATACCTAAAAACGTACTGTTATTATAAATTAAGACAACGGCCTAATGCCCCAATATATAACTAACATTTTTTTTTACATTTTAAATTGATATTTTGTAAATAAACTTAAATTTATTTTTTTAAAGTAATTTAAAATACTTTTAAAGAGATAAAGTATTTGTGTTTAAAATCAAATACTCATTTTCAACTAAATTTTCTTTTTAGTTTAATTTATAAATTTTCTATTTTTAATTTAATCATATAAAATAGCGGTTTCCAACTCATGGACTGGGTTGTGGACGATAAAATATTAACATTACTAACATATATATTTAAAATAATATCATTATATATTTTTATTATATACATACATATATAGGTGTGCTAATAGTCATTAGTAGGCCTCAAAGATTTTTTAAAAAAATTGTTGTGTACAACTAAAAAAGTTGGGAACCGCTGATATAAAATAAAATATCGAGACTACATAATTATATTTTATTATTTTGTTCTAAATTATATTCAACTGAAAGTTAAAATTCCTTGACAATAAAAACAAATGAGTAATTTATAGTTATACTAAATGATATGATATAAAATGCTCTTAAAATAAATGTAAAACATAAAAATTTGGTTCAGTTGGTTTAAAAGGTAAAAAAGGAAGGTAAGTGTATATCATTCTGCTGTACAGTAGGTGCCAAGTGGTTCATTAATTATTATTATAGATGTGTTACATTTTAATTCAGTGATATATATCATTGACCATTGTATACAAAAAATAATTCAGTGTTAAACAGATTTTATCACCAAAAGAAGATTTTTTTGATATAGCTTTTTAAATCATTTACTTTACTTTTAATATTTTAGAAGGTTGCTATAATTTTTATTGAGGATATTACATTAAATTTATTATATTATTAGTATTTCATTATTATAATAGTATACATTTATAATTAATTGTTTTCTAGTTACATCAAAAAACATAATTAATTTTGTCAAAAAATTCCGTTTTTGTTTGTTTTTTCTGATTATAAAATGTAGTAAGAAATATTGACCTCTTTAAAGTAAAATATAGATCCAATGTCATAACCAAAATTCCAAAACCGCCACAATTTTTGAAAATCAAAGTGTTTTATCAACACTTATTGTGAACTTGTCCAAAAAAAATCAAATCATTGTTTTAATATTCATCATGATAAAATTAATACATTGATCACTCCACTCAGAATCTAAAATAATTTATTATAAAAAGTATCTAAAAGTATCTATACTCTTATTACTGAATATTTAAATATATATTTTAAATTCTTATTAAAAATAATTATCTGTATCTAAACTTAAATATTTTTAAAAATTGTTTAAATTAATACATAAACTTAAAATTATACAACACATAGTAGTATGTATATAAGTTTGATTTGTTTAATTCAAAATTTTATAACATTTCTTTAAATAATTTTGAGTTGATATATATTAATTTGAAATATACAAAATATGGTAAAATAATAAATTTTAATTAATATTTACCAAATTATTATTATATTTTAATATTGTTAGTTGAACTAATGCTTTTATGCTTATTAATAAAATAATTTAAAATACCAATGATTTAGGCGTGATTAATTATTTATACTAGAAACAAACAGTAACCAACTAATGGAATTAAAATGTTTATTAGTATACTTACAAGATAATGATAGATCACTGACTTCAGCTGTTGGATAAGAACACTTTGGACATGGATAATTTCTATCTTTTTCAGAATATTTGAAACGTTTACATCGGATGTGTTCATCACAGAAACACACCTTACATCTCAAACAACTATACTGTCCTAATTTATTGCATGATTGACCTGTAATTAATTTTATAAATTAAGCATGATTTAATAAACATTATTCTAATTTTTAAATTTTATAAAAAGAAAATAATTCATTAAAACCACCATTATAAAAATTGAAGCAATACAATCACTTATTGAGGAATTTTAAATTTTAAACACTAATTTAAAATAACTTATAATTGATATCATTAGTATAATTACATTTATAATTTTCTGATTCTAAAACTTGACATGAAGCTTGATGCTCAAATTGATCATCTTCACAAAGATATGCTGAACAATATGAGCACATAAATATACGTCCACCATGATCCCATGTTCCACGTTCACATTCAGCACAATTCGCATCTTGTAGGGGACAAACACAGGCATGAGTTGTCAGGCATTTTCGACCATGACATACCCATGCTTCACAAAAATCACAAATTGCTCCCTAAATATTGAATTTATAGTTATTAAATATATTAAAAATAATTTTATCTATTGTATTTATATTATTCATACCACTAATCCCATTCCTGTTGTATAGACACCAGGGTGTTTAACAACACAATCTCCAGATTTCATAAGACATTTTATTTTACCACAACTAGCACACTGAGGCAAACGCTGTAAATTTTGACAAAAATAACAAAATGCCCTATTTTTTTGTTTCCTAAAGTAAAAATAATCAAAATCCAATTATACAGTTGAAGTATTTAATTGACATATTTAATTCATAATATAATATTAAGTTACTGTATATAATAACAATTATATTTGCATTAAATATAACAAAATACAAAGATGCAAAAGCTATTTAATTAATGATTGTATCACAATTTAATTCAATACAAAAATTGAAAAATATACACTATAATCTTTTCAAATAAATTAATCATATAGCATTAATTAATTATATATTGTTTATAAATAATAAGAATAACTAGGTATTTTTCCGCAATTAAAGTTAAATTAATGTTGTTTTTTTTTAAATATTTATATGTTAAAGCAGTGGTTCTTAAAAGGACACAACACGCACAAATATGTTGTCTCCGTCTTGAAAGTGCACAACATAGCAAATTTACTCTCAGCATATCACGTTTAGCTGCATTTGTTTAAAAGTTTAAGTAAATTGACCTATTATAAAACTTGATAATAAGAACATCTATCTATGTTAATATGTTCGTTTTTTACAATTGTTCGGTTATTAAATAAGTTATGAGCATTTATAATTTAAAAACTGAACAATTGTAAAAAACCAACATACAAACATAGATAATGTTCTTACCACCAAGTTTCATAATAGGTCAATTCATTCTTATTTTTACACTAATACAGTTAAACCTGATCTGCTGAGTGTAAATTTGCTATGTTACATACTTTTAAGATGGACACAACACAGGCGGGTGTGATGCCCTCTTAAATTTTTTTTTTGTTCACAACATTTTTGGGTGAAATAAAAATCACGGAGTACACTATACATTGTTATATATATATAAATGTCAAATATTTTCAATAATTTTGTTACACTTGTAAGGTCAGTTTATAGAACACTAGCTTTACATGATAAACCAGTTAGGAACCACTGTATTAAAGTATATGTTATTTAAATTGAATATCTATTTGTAAAACTTACTTCTTGCATTTATCACATTCCTGAAAATAAAAAAAATGATATTAAGTTTTTTAAATTTAATTAAGATTATAATCTTTTTAACTTAAATTTGCCAACGTTTAGACATGCTTAATTAACTGAGTAAAATATAGATGAAATTATTGAATAATTATTTTCTTAGAACCATATAATAGTTGTTATTAAAATGTCCTTTATAATGTAATGTAAGAAAGTTTAATTTATTTACCATTGATGCATTGCAAGGGTGTTTAGCCAAAGACAAGTTGTCCTTTGCAGATCTAATTCCTTTTTGTCGAAGCCTCATTTTTTCTGCTTTCTTTCTCTGTCCAGTTTTTTTTTTAGGCATATTTAATGTATAAGAAGTCCACCTATATATTATTTTTTAATACATGTGAACAAATAAGTACTTAAAATAATATTAAACTGTAGACTGTAATACCTGAATTTTATTAATGGAAGAAGGTAAGTACTTGTGCCTTGTAATTTTATTAAGAGCTTTAAAATAAAATTTTAAACGCCACACACTCAAAATTAACAAAACTGTGACACATTGTCAGGATTCACGAGTTCTTAAAAAAAAAATTGATAACATTATCTACCAAGGATTATTTTTTGATAATAAATAAGAATAAATAACAAGTTGGCAACTTAATATATGTATAATGTAGCATGTTAATAATGTATTACTATTTACTCCTGACAAAATTTAGTTTATAATATTTGCATCTTATAATATTATATCTGTGATCGTAATGATCGTATGTGTATAGGTTTTTTACAATAATTAAATTTTTTCATCGAATTTTACATATGATAAAATAGTACAGCTTAAAAATGCTATTTATTATAGATAAAGTTTTTAAGTATTAAGTTTCATAATAGGTCGATTTACTTTAATATTAAAAATAACGAAGCTAATCGTGAGCTGCTGAGCGAAGATTTACTGTGTTACACACTTGTAAGACAAAAAAAAAACAAATGCGGCTGTAATAGTATAATGAAATTTATTACATGAATAATTTAGTTTTTTCCGTGGTGCAACAGACAACAATAAGGAGATGATGATAGTAACTTTATTTAAATAGGTTTATCTACTATTTATTGAATAGATATCTAATATTTAGTTACTTTGAAATTGGACAATTTGATTAAGCTACTGTAAGTCATCATTCTATTTTAGTACTATAGTGATCTATTGTGTTTGTATACCTATACTAGTAATCTATATTCTATACAACTTATAACTACTTATAAGTTGTGTATAGCGCAAATATGCCAGTATTGAATCTACCTATTATAAAATTACGATGTATATTAATATTAATATTATTAATAGACCTTTTAAAGTAGGCCACTAAGTTTTTATTAAATCATGACATAGGTAATTTCAATCAATCTGTTTTTATATAAGTATTTATAAGACAGTAAAAATTTGAAATTGGGATTGTATAGGACACTACACGACACTATAACAGTATACGCTTTTAAAAAAAATGATTTAGGTTCACTTAAATTTATTATGAGTTATGAATCATATAAACACGTAGGTACAGTGATAGATTTTTTTAAATTTCAAACTAATTTCCACGAAAAATTATAAGACAAAATCGTGTACTGTCGTAGGAGTTGTATAAATGGATAAATATGACCATTTTATTAGCAAGTTAAAATTTTGAACTAAAATTTTTACCGTAAAACGATATTATGTATGTTATCCTTATCTCCATTACTACCAGATAAAACTTTTTGATATTTCTATATTAATTGATAATAATGATAATTTTGGAGCCTAGCACCCTCCGACCACTGAAAGTTTTGTTTATTTGCTCTTCTGGTATTGATATAGGTATTTAACATATTAACATAAAATTAAAAATTTTTATTTATAATTTTTACCTATGTATTATAATAAAAACATTCGTTTTTAACAGATTTTTGCAGACATGGAATATTTATTGACAATTTTAGATTCTGAGCGTACTAACGCATGTATTTGACGTATTTATAAGTATTGAAAGCGTCGAACAAATAACAATAAAAAAGATTATTCATTTTAAGCCTACTCTTAAAACATCGATTAAAAAGATGAGTGTATAATGTATTTAACTATATAAGTGTATACTGTATAATATATAGACTATAGTTGGTATAATTGTAACTATATAGCTGATTATTGCATCACAGTGTTGCAGAATAGTGTATACTATTATGAATATCCTATGTAATTATTAAATATAGGTAGACATACTATCAAAGTTACATTTAAATGTCCCCGTAAATATCAAACAAATGAATGCCAAACGGCAAACACTGAAACACTGATAGCCGTCAATCATGTAATAATAAATATTACGGTACGATATATGTAAATAAATTGTTATTTTATCTATACGAAATGAGATTGTTCAAACAAATATTTAAAACAGGATATAGTAGGTATATTATTGAGTTGTATATCACCAATATATTATAGAATATATTATGACGCTTTATAGTTTATACAATATGATAGTTTTAAGTTGGAACACGAACAAATAGTTGTAAGTCAAATGCTGTCATTGTTGTGTCGGTGTGTACTTATACATATAACATAATGCGAATGTGACAAAAATTATGCATATATGAGCAATAAATTTTGAATAATTGCAATGTTATATTTTGAACGTAGTAGAATAGCATACTTGCACACTTGTTAAAAAATATATCGAACTTTGCACATGTAATAATCTTTGTCAAATCGTTTTATTTTTTTTAACTGTAATACCCACTGTTATTGACAAATTTTGTTGGTATGCAAATGAGAACATGAATTTAAAATTATAAATATTATACATTCTACCCACTAATAATAGTAATATAGTGTGAATGCTTGAAACATTTCTGAGAATAACAGTTAAATTTCATGTCATTCTGTTTTAAAAATGTAGAAATTAATTATTTAATTATAATAAAAGTAAATGAAATCCAACATATAGATACTGTTGAATAGCTTACGTTATTGTCACTATACTGTGTCTGTCAGGTTTGTAGACTGTATAGGTATAATAACCATTTAGAAAGATAAATATTTATTAGTATTACTCTTGTATACATTTACAAATAAAATTATGACATTATATAGATACATGTTTGGATATTATCAGATATCTAACAATCGAATCATTTATTTTTTTTTTTTTACTAAAATAGACTTTAAAATTTAAGTCCCGGAATAAAAATCCCCGGGAAAAAAATCCTTGGAAAAAAAACCCTCGACAAAAAAATTGAAAAAAAATCCCTATACTTCAATTTTTTAAACGCTAATAACAAAATTATTTATAAATTATAATTAATTAAATAATAATAATTTTTTTTTTTTAAAACAAAATAGGTTTATTATTTATAAATATACAATGTCACAATATATATTCTAAAAACTAAAATTTATCATATTCTAAATACAAATGTTTTGTATGATCGAAACGTTAAATTATAAAAATAATAATGATTATAATGGTTATAAATTCAATAATTATAATAGTTAATAAATGTATTTTTTAGACTTCAATACTACTCAAAATCACAGGAAAATTATTGAATAGAAAATACATTTATTAACTATTATAATAATTGAATTTATAATAATTATAATCATTACTATTTTTATAATTTGACGTTATTATTTATAAAAATATTCATGTTAGAAAGTTAAATTTTTAAGCTTGGCTTTTTAAGTTAATTTAATTTGAAAATGCATAAATACAAGATGCTTAAGCCAAGTAGGTAGCCTAGAATAGCATAGGTATAAGTGTACCTATCATAATATTTTTAGATATTTTAAGTTAACAAAAAAGTTTGAATAACTGTAGCTCGTGTAATAGTAAAATATTACTCAAACGCAACCTAAAAGTATAAAAATAAATATCACATAAGAGCAAATGCATTTACTAAATAATAATAAAGTATTAATTAAGTTTTTACGGTGTCTAATATTATAAATGAGTACCTTAAAATTAATTTGAAAACTTGGATTGGAAATCCACAGATTTTATAACGTTCTGCAATTTGGAATTTTTTGTGTATACATGTTTCATATTATGCTTCAATATTGGAGATAACTTGAGAGCTGCAAATCTTCCACTTTATTATAATTTTTAGCTCATTTAGCTTGACGATCTTTAATATATTTATAAATTGGTGGATGTGGATTGTAAAATTGGTCTTTTAAGAGGCGATATAGTGTATATGATTCTGGATCTTTATCACTTTACCAGTTAGGTATATGCGTTACCTTTAAATATTTATCTACAACATGTTGTCAATTTTGATAAAATTGTTTAAGTATAAAATAAAACGCTGATATGTTTCACTGTTATAAGCTATAGAAATGTTAGTAGAATGTTAAAAAATCTAACACAAAGAAATATTTTAACCAATACGAAATTTTCAATAAATTGTTGTTATATTCAATTTTAACTATACTCGTAGTTATCTTATAGGATTATCAAACGTAGTCATCGTAATAAATTAAAATTTCAATAAATAACATAGTATATAAGAAATATAACTGAAAATGTAATTGCTAATAATTACATTATAATCAAGTAAAGAATCTAGCAAATTTGAAAAACTTTAGTTTATTAATAACAACAAGTTTAGAAGAGAAATTTAAAACAACGTTTGGGTCTATTGAGATTATATTATTACTGTATAAAAACTAAATAATTTTAAACAGGGAGTAGGAAGTGAATAATGATGGGCAGTTAGCAAAAATGTGTATGAATGAAATTGAAACTTATCGTGTAACGAGTACAATATTTTACCAATTATATCATAGATAATACAAATTGTATTTACGAGCTTCTGTTTGACTACTAAAGTACAAAAGCACAAATAATTTTTATGCTTTTGGACTATTGAAAAAAATAGATGATCTTTCGCTTTTGGGTATGACCGATATGACAATATGAATTATAATTAGGCATTTAAGAAATAAATACAAAGTAGATAAATTGTAAGTATCTTTATGCCTAGTAATATCTATTAGTTATTACTTTTCAGTTTTACGTGATTAAAAGCATAAAAATTTATATCATGAATCATGATAATATCTTATTTTTATACTTGGTTAACGGGGAAAATACGTTTGGGCGCATTTACTCAAAACAGAACACTTTAGGGCGTAAATCCATACAAAATTTGGGCGTAATATTTCCCTTCATAATAGCACGTTTGGGTATATATATATTTTGCATATTATATTAGTATATTATTTTAAATTTGAGCCTCTTAGCTTTATCCAAAAGACACTGCGAGATGGTTAGCTCAATTTTATTTTGCGGCAAAACGTGGTCTTATTTTTTTTTATGTATTAATTTATTTTTTTCAACTCCACAAGTTTCCCAACATTTTCCAATAATTAAGACATGGTCTATAAATCAAAAATGAAACGATTGAGTACTTAATATTAGATTAGATTATACAAGACTTTTGATTACTAGTTACAATTTTCAATATTGTGCTCACAGGTGTTTTTAAAAATGCATTCAAACGTGTTAACAATTTTCAGGTATTTTTTTAAACTGCACCCAAACAGGTTATACCTGGGTTAACGTAGTTTCGTTATTAATATTAAAGGTATCAACATTTAGGGAAAACAGGTATTTAGAAAAGAATTGGAACACCTCGGATTTTCAGAAAAGATTGAGAAATTATCTGAAAATATGGTTTTTTCAAAACACATTATCAATAGTATTATATTTATCTAAAAGTATTAATTTAAAATTTAAAAATAATTATTATATTTTTAGAAAAATTATCTGCAGTATTCTATACATTTCTATTTTTACTTTAATTTTAATGGACACCTTTTTTTTAGGATTTTTCTCTAAAGAGTGTATTTTAGATGCCAAACAGAAGGATTTTATATTTATTTTTTGTTTACAGCCTGTTTAATGAATATAGTATATACGATAATAAGTAGTTAAAAAAATGTTTCAAAAAAAAAAGTGGTTTCTAATAGTAAATCGAATTTAATTTACACTTTAAAAAATCAAAATTAAAAATTCCAATATTTTTCAAAATATTCAGATAAAAAAAAAAAAAAAAAAAAAAAAAATAAAGAAAGCGAGAATATATAATATTATAATATTTAATATAAGTATTTTAGTAAAAGCACAGATATTTATTAGCATATTAAAATTTTGCATTGATTTATATGAAACTATATTTTTGGATTTTTATTATATACAAATGTCCTTCTCGATACCTTGACTTGTTGAGAATAACTCAATGATTTATTTTTGAAAGAAGTTGAAGTAAAAGTGGCCTTGCTGCTTGAAATCATATTAATTCACGTAACGTTGGCTAAATAAATGTTATCAAATATAGAAGGTAGAATAATTGAACGAAAATCCCCGTATAAAACAAGAAAAATGTTATTTTACTTAAACTACTCATTCGTTTTAGATTCTAAAAATGACTAAAATTATCTATAGGCATTAAACAATATATAAGTTAAAACTTTAAATTTCATACATAGAAAGTTAGAACCTACTAATTACTTAATTACCTAACATTATAAACAAATAATTTACAAGGAAAGTAATGTTCAATATTGTTAATATTTAAAAAGTAGTAGGTATATAAATTACTATACATAGTACATGTGATATGTTAATGTGCTATACAAATTTTACTATATATTTGTACGATAATTTAATAAACAATACTTTTGAAAAAAGTGAAATTTTATTCCAATATAATTAATTAAAATATACCTTTTTTATTTTTTCTATAAACACTTTTTGAATAGAAGAAGTACTCAATATTGTTTATTGTTTGTACTCTAAGAAGTTGAAAATTGAGTTTAAATGGTACTTTAAAAGTGTTAATAAACATAACTTATACAAACACATAATAGTTAAAATCTATGAATATTATTAATTATATTCTACATTTTTACCTTTGATAGTTAGTATGAGTAGAATGAGAAATAACAAAAGCCCCAATACTATAGGCTACATAGGTATGCATGGATTTTTTTTTGTTTTGATTTTTATGTTTATTATGTTTTAATATAAATTGTAAAAATTAAAAACAATATATACTCAAATGATATTATGTAATAGCGTATATAAACGTTTTAAATACTACTTTTGTATAGTTAATTGTCATAGGAGAGGAAATTTCTCTCAACAATACTAAGAGTTTATTATATTAAAATATTAATCTATATTAACACATTTAATTGAAAACTAACTACGTGCTTAAATACAATATATTTTTGGATGAGTTTACGGTGAAGGTTATTTAAAATGATTAAATTCAACATTGTTCAGTATCTTCATTCTAATTTGAATGTAAATGTAACCTTCAGCTACATAATATAATATAATAATATATATATTATTAACTAAATAATTATAATAAATACCTAATTGTTTATGTAAAATATTAAAATGAAAAATTTAATTTTATATACCTACATAAAAAGTAAAAATTAATAATCTAAATTTTAATATTTTTATTTTATTGATAATAAATTGTAATAAACATCATCAAGTATAATAATTTATATAATTAGTTAAAGGATTATCGATGTTTGAAATTTAAATTATTATTTATTAATTAAAAATTCTAATAATATAAAAGGTTAATTTTATTTGCATTTGTAAGATTAAAAGTTACATTTTATTAAAAAAAACATAACAAAACAAAAGAAAACAAAGATTAACTCTAATAAACATAAAACGACTAAACATTGAAACACTTCGCTAGACATGAATTTCACTTTTGGCATTATTTAATTTTAATTTGGAACACTATAAATATTGTAATTAATATATGCTCGGAAAAAGTATACCTATGTAGATAGAATGAATAAAATATAATTCTTTATTGTGATAAAAATATGTTTTTTTTTATTGATTAACTATATTAGGACCTATTTAAATATGTATATTATAAATTGTAATTATAAATAAAAAAAGTATATTCGAAAATCATTATTTTTATTATTATTATTATTATTATTATTCTTGGTATAGCTTATTTTATCAGAAGTATTTATGTAAATAAATGTATTTAATCACATTGTAAACGCAGATTAGATTCAAGTTTTAATTTTCGTGAAATTTATACATATTTAAAAATTAAATAGGTATTTCATATTTCATAATTCCATACATAGATTTTAAAGTTATAATTCTTATAGGTATGTTTTTTGATATATAATTTAACACAAAAATAATATTACAGGAATTCAATTAATTATTACTCGTTGTATGGAAAAATTATATCCATTTTTTTTTTATATAAGTGGACATATGTAAACTCTTCTAAAACCATTTTACTATCTTAAGAAAATTAGAACCATTTAGCATTAGTGCATTACCCAGAAGACAAAAATATTGTCTTATACTAACCTCCGAAAATATTTGTATTTTTAATTGCATTTATATCTATATTTATTTATTCATATTTTATATTTAAAAAAATCAAATTAACCATTATTTTAGTTTAATTAAAATCATATTTATTGTAATAATAATTAATATTAATAATGTGAAACTGTTTTTTTATAATGAATGTATAGTAATTTTTTTTTGTGCAACTATTTGATTATTATTATTTATTGGGAATTAATTAAAAATATATGAATCTTATAAAATATGAATGATTATAAAACTATAATTTAAATATTATCTTTATTCTCTATTATTTATTTTAGAGTTATCAATATAAGTAATTTACCGTATGTTTTTATTAGAATTTACGTAAGTGCATTACGGTAGCAAAATGTTTTTTTGGAAATATAAATATTTTAGAGGAATTTACATTTGCTTGTTTAAACACTTTGTTTGAAAAATATTGTTTATATAAGTGCTGTGTATACACAAAACATATACATTATACAATCATTGATTATAAATGTATTAAACATTTATAAAATGATCCAAACGATTTTAATAATACAACATTTAATATTTATGCCTACTGGTTTTTTTTTTATTATATTATTTAGATACGATAAAACATAATTATCTGGACAAATCTATCAAGTAGAAATATAATATGTAAAGAGACTATTAATTTTTTAGTTTAATAGCTGTTTTATAATACATTTTTTCTCTTTATCTTTAATTCAAATAAACGTATATTACTTATAGGAAATTTAATGTAGTGCGACAGGCGCGTCGTATACAACACACAGGGAAAGTTTCTCGTGCACTCACAGACGATTGTACGAAATTTCACGTTAGATACACACTATCCATTCTCCGTAACTATAATATATATAATGTGATGTGTGGAATACGAAAATTAGTTTATAACCTATACTGTGGCCTGTGTTTCATAAAAGCGATGGAATAATGTTATTCCTCAAAATAGTTTTTCTTTCTAAATCTGACACACCCTCGGTATCATAATAATACAAATACATCATACAATTTGATTAAAAGTTACTTAAAACTGACCGAGAAAACAATATTTATATGATTAGATTTTCTCTCATATTATATAGTTTTAGCCTGATATCTGATGGGATTTATAAATGAAATAATAACGAACGAAGTACATATATAGCTCGTATTGGTACACTATACGACGTATAATACATTATATATTATCATTTTACGTATCATACGCTATGCATATTTAATTATTTGCAGTAGATCTTATATATTGTATAATAGACACGTTAAAACGATTTTTCAAGGTTATTCAAGTTATTGCTATTTTAGTATTTTATATATTATATACCTATACAGTATACACCAGTATAATATTATATATAATATACAACTCAAATTTAATATTATGTGTTATGATAAAATTTAGTTTTGTTATTGTCAATTTTTAATTAGGTAGGCACATTGGTTTAATAAAAGTTGTGGCAAAATATGCATAATTCGTTCAATGGATAATATAATTATTATGGATTCGAATTATTATGTACAGCCGTAATGTTGGTATATGCTTGCAGGTTCGTAAAAAGTGTGTTTGTTATTGAAAACTCAACCTCCATCGTATGAATATACATTCAGTGCCTCAGATATACAATATTACATTGTAAAAAATTACGTAAATGGGACGCTTAAAACGATACAGATCAACATTTAATAAATATTTAACAACATAAATATGTAATATTATTACATAGCGTATCTGATATTGAAAAACTAGAGAAACAGTTAAACGTAAATATTATATAATAAGTGTACAATAGGTTTTATTATATTAATTAATATGTATACATATAAAGTAAAATAAATTAAGTAGATATGTTAAAATAACTTAGTTATATAAGTTTTGTTTAGCAATTGTTATTTTTTACCGTCGTTAATTTAAATTTCAATAAAAAAATGATAGTTGAAATATTGTCTTTAAAATATATTGATTTAAATATAAACAGAACTATAAATATCCATAGTTTGAAAGTGAGAAAAAATATTGTTTTCATGTATATTAAAAATTACAATAAAATGTTATAGCACACCAAATAAGCGCATAAATCCTATGGGTATCAATATAATAATAATTTGTTTTAGTAAGTTAAGGCTCAAAAGATATATACATATATGATATATCATATTTTGGATCAGTAAAAAGGCTTAGATTTTCCACTTTAATATTTTTTCTGGTACAAAAGTAAATATAGTTGGTAATCGAGAGGAGGAGATTTGTCAAAAGAAATATTTCACAGTATTTTTCTAAATACCCGGGAAAAGCAATAAAAAAAAAAAAAAAATAGGAAATAACGGGATTTTTTTTACAAAAAACCAGTTTACGACAAGATTGATTTTCTTATTTTGATGTAATTTATAAACGCATGACCATAAATACTTGAAATTTTCATAAAATATTTTTATGAATATTTTCTACACATGGTATAATTTTCTAAATATTTTTATTTTTTGAGCTATTTATAATTTTATTGACACTCGAAGTAAGTTTTTATAATTATTTGTGAACTGCTCTATGTTTATTTTTGTATCATGAAATTCTATCTTAACTAAAGTATTACTTTACGTATTTATATGATATATTAGTTACCAAACAGTCCGTCGGTACCTAATAATTTAGGCCGATTGTTTGCATGAAACACTGCATAAGGGGCATATCTGAAGCCTTCAGACTAAAGGTGTACTAGAGCTACTATACCTTATTCAATTATATATATTATAGGTATATCGTATATGCAACTTCTTGTTGACTTTACAAACTTCAGGAGATATGTATTATTTAAAAAGAGTGTAGGTTTTTCCGGTTACAAAAAGGTACAATTTTACTGAATTGTAAAGCATATTCAAATTTAATTAATAGATATAGGTACTGGGAAATTTTTGCCTCTACCCCACCCCTCCCTCCAACCCCAAGGACCAAAATACTAACTAGATCCAATTTTCTACCTGTAACCACTCCTAAAGTTTAAAATCAAAGCATTTTACTGCTCCAAAGAGTGATGACAAACAAATAAAAAACACACATGATTCTTCATGATTTCTTCACATTCATCTTTCCGTCCAGAATCTGAAATATTTCAAAAACATACGAACTCAACAAATTATATTATATATTATGCTTTCAATATATAACAATTAAAAATTTAATTAATTAATTTTTAAATAGAAATACAATTTATATGTGGATGTTGATGTTAAAATTAGTATTTATTTATTATAGGTACATCATATTCAAATATGATATATATATATATATATGCTATAAATATTATATACTTATTAACTGAAATCTAGAGGGTAACTACTTATAAATGCTAATTACTAAATTCTTATAGTAAGATGGTAGATATAGTAGAAATTCGATTTATGAGTAGTACCTATAGTTATTATAATGCTGACATTTTAAATTGCATTATTATTTTTTAATTAGAAAAATATAGTTACAAGGAAATTATGGATATAATAAAAGGAACATTATTTAAATTAAAGACAATAATAAGTATGTATACATGACTATACAGAAGAATATCTACATGTATATAATTTATACATATATTCAAAATTCAAGACATAACATGTAAAAGCATGCTAAAACTTAAAATCATTTAAAATCTTAATTTTACCATCAATCTTGTTCATTTACTTAACATTGTCCTTAAAAACTGAATATTCTTTTAAAGTGACAATTAAAAAAAATAATAATAAAAAATGCTAAATATATGTTTGATCGCATTTTTACAGAATAAGTTATACTTCTTAAAAAAATTAAATTTAGAAGAATCATTAAATTCATTATTAATTAAACCTCTAGTAAATATAGTTAGTATATGATATTTAAAAAACTGGATATTGAAAAAATATGCATATAATTGAGTTCAAGAATATTACAAATCATTATTTTATTTAAATATTTATAATATTTGAAACAGGAGATTATTAAAGTGTAAAATAAAAAAAAATTACGAGCCAAATTAAATTTAACAGCTAAAGATATTTTTATAAATTTATAAAAAATCTATTAAATATATACTCACTTTCAAAAAACAACAAAATTACATTTTAATTTTTAATATATTGTAGTACATTTATCATTTAATAATATTAACACTTGGACCTTGATAAGACAAGGAGCACGCTGTAGTGTGAGTACCTACCACTTTTCAATAAAATCTGTATCTTAAAATACCAGTATATATTAGTTTAGAATGAAAATACCTTAATAATGCACCTTAGGTGTTAATAATGTTAAGATTGTTACATAAACGTTAGGTTATTTTGTTGAACTTAGACAACATTTATATCAGAATTACAGGCACACACTAAGTGGTTATTATCAATCAAATAAGGGTTGTGCACTAATAAAATCAAGAGATATCACCACGGTAACAGCGTGGCCAGGTAACGATAACAAATAGAAGTGGGTGACATCCGCGAGCAACGCCACGCGTGAGGACCAATCACAGACTGTGTTGTTTAGAGTGGCTTTACGCGTATCAACTAATCATAGACGCGACCCTGTGCGGTGTTCGCGTTGTGTTATCGATGTAATATATGGAGATCTAACCTAACCATGCCTATAAATACAGGATGCAGATCACTAACTGCGACAGTCAATACGCTATTTTACAAAACGGTATAAAATTAACTGATTTTCTAAATATGACCAACATCTAGGCAACAATTATACAGCAACCAAGGATGTTCACCCCCTTTTCATATAATAGGGTTATTCAAGTTCTGATTTTTGAAATTTTTAAATACACCAAGATTATATATTTTCAAATACTTTAAATTTTAACAACTTTATATGTACCAACTGAATGCTACTGTAAAAATCTAAAACATTGAATTGGATATGATTTGTATATAAGGGCCTTTAACGATAATGGTCCGATGTTTATAATTTGGGTGCTAATAATCTGTACATTGTTTATTACGAAATAGATTAAATAAGTGTCAATAAAACGAAAAGGTTTGGTATATTATTTAATTTAAATATAATAGCATACAATGCAGACATACTAAATGATAATTTTCATTACCTGTATAATTTGTAAAAATTGAATAAAAAGTAATTAAGACTAAAACTTACATGTATTAAGTTAAAATAAAAAATTTCTAGTATTCTTCAAAAATAAAAATAATTAAGGAAAAAATCAAATTTTTACACAAATTTAGTTTTGAAAAAATCAAATTTTTTTTTTTTTGATTTAATAGAAAAACAAATTATCAAAGATGGGTTGTTCAGTTTTTTTTTCACTCACATTGTTTACATTACAATTAACTATATCTGATATTATTATTGTCATCTATATAGAAATTTAATCCTCAATTTTAACAGTTATCATCATGTCATAAAGTGCCACTGGGCCATTGGGTGGCTGCTTTTATCACGTTTAAATCAAACTATATTTATATTTCCGCATGCATACTTATTGTAATAAATAATTTACAGATTGTACGCTTTAAAAATAAAAGTTCAAAAAAAAAAAAAAATTTAACAGTAGTAGGTACTCAGTACAATTTCTAAGAATAAAATGTTTAAATTTGCATCATTTTCATGTTCCATTGCATATTATCGGACAAAAAAAAATCCTAACTCTTTAAACAGTTTTTGACTGTCTCTGGTTTAATGTACTTATATTTTCGTAATTTACATGTATTGTGTACATTTATGAAAGATAATTTTTAATTTTGATATCAGTTTTTAGTGTCCACGTCCACTATTAGAAGTGTCCACTAATAATTATAACACTTATTATTTACATAAAAGGTTTCACTGTATTATAAAGTTAGATAAGACCTATATTTTTTAAATAATTTTAATGTGTTTGAATTTGAACATTGCTGAAGGCCTTTTAAAAGTTAGTTAACTTATAAGATTACTTTAAAATTAATAAATAACTTTAAAAGTATATCGTCTATAAAATTATTCCTTTTTCAATTTATTCATTCAAATACACACTGTAAAGGAAAAAAAATAAAGAATTAATTAAGAAGTCACTTTTCTATATAATAGATATCAAGTGTAAATATTTCTCTTATCATCCAATTAAACATTTTTTTCGTTGTGTTTTAAGATAAATCTTCTATCTTACATATTTAGCAAAGTATCTAATAGTCTAAAAAAATCATACGCAAATGCATTAACTCCCGAATCCTCATTATAATACAACAGTTAACAACGTTTTTAGTTGCATCCCTATCTTTTTAGTCTCTTTACTCTCTTTTTATATACAAATTTTTAGGTTGACGATTTTAATATAATATGTATTCATAAAATAAATGTAATTTTTATAATCATCGTTTCATTCCTCTCCTCGTAAAACTTCAACAGTTTCATATGTCACGTATCTGTAATTATATATATATATATATACATATAAAATATACATTTATGTATTCAGTTGTACAATTGTATTCCGATAATCCATTAACCCAAATATAATATAACTACTGTATTCTTCATTACACAGCATAATTTCTACAATAATTCGTATTAAATACGCGTGTAATAACACACAATATATGTTTATCATAATATAATAAATAATAATATATTATAATTTGTGTATATAAGTGGCGTTATTGTAGGGATGCGTTAAAGTGTTTTATTATAAGTGCAGTTATTTCACGAAAGTATTGCAAAAGCAGTACTCGCGACGTCGTCGGTTTCAACAGGAAAAAGGGATAGTTATTATACACATGCATTTATATTCTCAAATTAATTTAGTTAATTTAAATATTAAATTATATTGATGTTTCAATGTGGCAATAATAAATCACTATAAAAAGATAATGTGAATGTTTGATACAATATAAATATCGAAACTATATATAATATATATGGCGTATACTATAATTAAAAATAAAAATTTTATTTTATAAAAGTATTAACAATTGTTTTATAGAATTTAAAAATAAATTGATTATATAATTTTGATACTGTATGTTATAATATTAGGTTAAATATGTGATATGTATAATTGATATGACGATATTATTTTACTATTCCTAATCACTATTATCAATAATATCTAATAGAAATTTTCCCAAATGGCAAAATCATTGTATACTTGACTGTCCAGTAGTAGTTGATTATTATTATTATACATACATAAATGATATGCGTTTAGAAATTTCCACGAATCACAATGATCTATTTATAAAATTTATAAAAAAAGTAGTTATTCTTACAATTTGTTTACCCCTTCTATAACAATATACCTTGTTTCTCATTAGACTTGGTTTATTTTTACTAATACAAAAATTACATTTTTACGAATAAAAATTAAAAATAAAGCAAGTAATTTTGCATTTGATGGATTTTTAATTTATAAACTAGTGTTTTTTGTTTAAATGTAGTATTGAAAATATTAAACAATACATTTTTTAAAATGTATGTTCATAAATATAATTATATTTATATTTATATAAATCATTTAAGCTAGATTTTCAAATAGATACATAATAATATCATACGTATATTAAATGAAAAGTTATAACTTATAAATTAATATCAAATAAAAAAAAATATTGTTAAAAATACAGCGCAAACTTAATTTGTTGTCATAATTGGCCATCAAAAATTAAGCCCCCCTTCCTATCCGAAAAAAATCCTGGCTATGGCACTGACGCAATAAATTTAAATTTAATGATAAATCATATTGTTTATTCGAAAAACAATTATTAGTGGATACTTACCTCTATTTCTATGAATATTTTTTTATTTATTTAAATTACTATTAATAATTTATTTTTCTATTAATGCTTATGGTATTTTGAATTAATTTTTCATTACATAGTATTATAGCCATCGGCTTGATGCTAAAAAGACAATAATAGCAAAAAATAAAATGTTGGAATATTACATTTAAAGTTATTTGTTGAATAAAAATGTATTTCTACTTATCCATTGATTCAATAATTTGAATATATATTTTATTATTGTGTTTGAATAGATAATGAACCATACTCTCTAATATGTACTTAATACAATTTTTTTCTATTTTAAAAATTGGCTTAGAAGTGTTGAATTTAGTATGTGTCATAAAAATTGTAGCCCATGGGTTTATATTTATAATAAAAAGGGTCTATCATTTTTAATAATATAATAAAATTTACATTTAAATGTTATTTAATAAACTTTAGTTAAGAAAAAAAACATTACTTTTTTAGTACAAAGATGTATTAGATCTGGTTTGATTGGTATAGATTCAAAGTGCCTAAGTATGTTTCAAAATAAGTTATCTATCAGAATATTTCCTCAAATTATGATTTCCCTGGAGGCAATAACACTAACAACTTCTTTCTAACATCATAACTTTGTACTTCATAAAATAATCATTTGATTGTAACATTTGTAGTCAACTATAAAGATGTATTTATATCATCTTATCTAAATTAAAAACATTTAACTTTAAGCCAATTTAACGTTTATTATTGGTATAAATCTTTTATTTTTTACTGATTTCATAGTCTAAGTTTATAAAATCATGGAAATCTAATTCATTAATTATACAAGGACCGTTATTTTTGTATCTATTCCTTGTAAGTAGATCAGTGTCAAATCAGTTGGCGAATTCCGTAAATTAATTATAGAGATATATCATTTTGTTATTCCTATGCAAATTTTTGGACAAATCTAAACAAATATAAATTTTATTAGATAATTAAATACTCAAACATAAATAAATAAATATTTCTTTGTAATAGATAATAATAACTCTACCATACTATATTTGTTTACAGATAAGCCAAAATAGTATTTACATTTAAAACTGACAATAAATAGTAAAATTATAAAATAATATGCAAGATTTTATTATTAAATCATTACATATTGTTATTTAATAAATATATATATATATTGTTTTCAATTATGAAAACTCACTAATAAATCCTATTTGGTGTTTATTTTTAATTTTATATGATTATATGATAAAATTATTAAATATATTGAATTTTTCACTTTTATTATTGAAAATTAAAGTTTTTATAGTGAAATAAGCAAATATAAATTATCCAAATTAATACTGATTTTTAACATTTCCAAGTTTTTACAAAACAAAAGAATACATTTTTACATTATATGGCGTTGATAGCACAATATTATGAAAGTAGCTATTAAGGATTTTTTACACCAAATTGAGTTCATATAACAAGAAAGGTTTATTTATTTTTTTTAGTAGTCTAAATGTATAAAAAATAAATGTTAAAAGAAAATATTAATAAATATAATACAAAAAGTTTCTACAGTTTAATAGGCATCATTTAAAAAATTAAATCATTATTTTTCGTTTGGATATCATATTTTATCAACATTTGAACAATGCATAATTATATATATATATATATATATATATTTATTTTTTTTTATTTTTTAGTAAATGCAATTTATTTGAAGCCTTTTATAAAATGTTTAAACTTTTTGATTGAGTATACAATTTTAATCAACATTTAAATAAAAAAAAATTTCAATTTAGAATCCTAATAATAATAATTATTATTTAAAACTAACCTTTACATTTTTAATTTTCATTGTATATGAATAAATTCTAAGTATTAATGTAATAATTTATATACCTATAATGTTTTAAGTTTCTAAAATCGATATTTTATGTTTAAATATTCTGAAATTCCGTTTAATTTAAACGCTCGTAAATAAATAATAAGTTCTTATTGTAACAAACATTTTTAAATTATAAAGTCGTAAGTATTACAATTTAAATTTGCTTATACATTAATAATTATAAAATAATGTGTACATTTTTATCCAAATTTGTACTTAAAATGTTTATAAAAAAACTTTGACAATGCATTTTCGATATTTTTTAGTTTTGATAAAATTAACTTGTTGAACCTTGTATTGAATTATCAAAACTCTTTGATTTAAAATCTTTTTTTAACAGAAATAAAAAAAAAAAACTATGAAAAAAAGTTAAAAATTTCAAATATAAATACTAATATTGCTAATATAAATATTTGGTAAATATTTATATCTTTATGGAAATTCTTTACCGAATTACAACTAACCAATAAAACAAAATTGATTTTGTCAAAAAATGATGTATCGCATAAATATTCCTGTTTTCTCGTTTTTTTTTTTTTTTTTGATTTTTTTTAAAATTATTTTGAAAAATACTGGCATTTCTCTTTTGACTTACAAAGTACTAATAAGATAAAAATTTTTACTGTAAAATATTTCCAATGTTTAGTATTTAAGCATTTTTCTGCTATAAACAAAATTTATAATATATTCATTGTATTACTCGGAATCTAAAATTCGACATTATATATTATAATATAATATTATATATTTGTGTATTAAACCACATTAAAAGTACTTACTATAAGAAACTTTGTTGTATAACTTATTCCTTGAAAATTGTTAAGATAAACCTAGGTACATAAAAGTAATTGCTATGCTTAATAAATTTAACTAAACTGCTTAACCATACAAAAAAAACCATTATTAAAGACTGATATCAACTAATGTAGGTAAGCGTACACTTATAAATTATATACAAAAACGCAAGTTTTTAATCAATTTTTATCTTGTTTATTTATAGAGTATAATACTGTAAGTGTTCTAAGAGTATCATACTTATAAATACTAAAGTAATTTATAATAAGTAATAACTAATAATTAATAAGCTTATAGATTGTTTTTGAACTATTAAAAAATATTAAAACCATAAAAACTATTATAAATCATTATATTATTGTCTATTTAGGTATCTATAAGAGTTAAATGTGGGTTTATATATTTATTTTAATAAACCTTGAACTGAAATATGTTTAAAGTGATAACTAGTGAATATATTAATATTAAAATGTTTTAAATCTTAATATAAAAGATTTTATACTTTTGTATGTTTTATACTGTTGTAGTACTAAAATATTAAGAGAATAAAGGATTTTGAATTTTTTAAACAGCTTGTAATAACCATCTAAGTGCAGATTAGTGCCAGTAGTTATATTAAACTAGTAACATTAGTTATAAATACTATTTATAAACAACGGTATTAATGGCAGTAATGACAATAAATGTCCAGTGAAAAAATCATATTATGTATATTATAATATAATGTAGATAAATTTTTGATTTAAATTGATTTTATTCAACATTACAATAATTAAATTATAATAAATACATCATTATTGTCATACATACTATCTAACTCGGTAATATAGTGAAAATGTATGTTGAACACCAGCTAATTTATCTCACTTTTACGCATACATGGGTAAAAATGTAATCTGATTTGTTCGATTTAAATGCAATTATACGTAAAACAAAAATAAAAAAATCCGTAGGCTTAAATAACTAAAAGATATTTGACACCCGTGGATCATTTTTACCTTTATATATTCAAAACAATTTCAGATAAAGCTATATATATATCGTGTGACCGTGGAAACAGGATACACTTTATCACTCATTACTCTATAAATATTTTTCAATTCTGTTTGTGAGAAATTAAACTAGACTAATAGATCATAAAATCCTATGACAATTTTTTAAATCGTGTTTTTTTGTAATAGCAACCACCATTTTGAATATCATTTTAGTTTTAATCAATTTTTTCAAGTATTCTAATCCCAAAATTGGCGAAATTAGAGCTAGGTATAATTTTAAAACATAATGTATTAAATTTGATTTTTTTTTTTAGTTGTACATATTATTTTGTTCTAAGCACTATGATACATTATATTTTTATTATTAAATTAATAAATTATTTACTATTTATACATTTATAATATAATATAATATTGTAAATAAAAATGTATAGTATTGTTAAAAAAATATATAAATTTAGAATTTTATTTTCTGAAATTACATGTTTTTATAATAAATAATTGCAATAATAAAATAAAATAATAATTTATAAAGTTTACCGCGAACACACGGCATATAGGAACTAAAACTGATTTAATTATGTTCAGAGCATCTCCTAGTAATAAACAATGTGAATTAATAAAACAAATATTCGATACAACAAATACCATGAAATTTTATTCCAATGGCATATACTCGTACTAATAGATATTTAATTAAAAATAGTTTTTAAAAAAGCAATTGTTTTTCGTAGGGGAACAATGCGTGAAAAACTAAAAAGGTTTTCTGGGAAAATTGAATTATGTTGACTTCGACGAAAGTTGTGGAAATCCACGTCAATTGAGTGCTAATATTTACTAAAAACAAAATTCAATAAAAAAAAAAGATTAGATACTTCACTTGTGAGGGGCTCCGGGCTTGGATAACATTACACAAGCTCACTTCACAGTTTTTCATAAATAACTCGTAAATAAGTAACCGTGTAGGTAAACCAACTAGGTTCACATTCCTTCCAATAACATATTTAGGTTGAAAATTTAAGTATTTTTACTACTGAAAAAAGTATCTTTGTATAAAAAAAACATAGATCATTGTAAAATTAATATATTTATCGCTATACACAAAAACTAAAATAAACAGTTTATAAGTATATATAATATATATTATATTATATTTTACCAATAAATTTTCTGCGAATTGCTCAGTGTTACAAAGAAGAGTCTAATCACAAGTTGATATTTGCCGTTCATTATTTACGACATTTCAGTATTTTTCTTTTTCTTTTCCGATGACCACTGCGCCATTACGGCATCAGTGCAACACTAGTAATGGCGATTGGCATCCGTGGCTGATTATGTGCATCGTTTTATTTTTCGACATTTGACCACTTTTAAATTTTCTATTCCCTATGACCTTTCTATAACCCTACAGTTGACGGATAATAATTAATGAACTCAACATCAACAAATGGACTAACGTAGTTTTTCAGGTAAATTACTTGTTAATATTTAGCACATAATAATTAATATGTACCCACAGGTGAGATCAAACTGCACTTTTTTTTGTCAAAGTACGTTTGCGACAGAAAAAGATAATTTTCAAATTATTGATTAATCCAAAAGTCAATGAATGTTGATCGTTATCTACAAAAACATCCATTTATTAACAAATGTCAAATGGGAAAAATGACTTGTATTTTTAATATTTAAAGCAGCGGTTCTCAAACTTTATTTTTACGTACCATTTGGGTATATTATCAATCAGTCACGTACTACTAATGACTAAAATAGAACTATCCAAAATTCAAATAGTATAGTTAAATAATAAGGCAGTAAAATACTATAACTACAAGATAATTATTTTTTATTTATTAGTTTTTTAAAATAAAATATGAAATAAATAATTGAATGTGTTTATTATCCAAAAACAGCCCTCCGCGCACCACAGTTTGAGAACCGCTTGTCTAGAGTATATTGTTTTTATTATAACAATTTCACACAGCTAAAATTTGAAACTAATTATATAAAAATATTAATTTTTTCAAAATTTAAATATTACATAGTACAAATTAAAAAATAATAATATAAAAATATGTATTTATACATTTATTTTTAAATTAGTTGTGTAGATAGTTAATAATCTAATAAAAATAATTTAATACTAAATCGAAATGTATTTCGATGTAATTGTCAACTAAAATTAATATTAATAAGTTCTATGGATTGATCAGATCATTTCTATTTAGCCATTTAGGCACACAGTGTAGGTAATTCGACAAATCCAAACCTATGCATAATACTCGATGAACTTAGATATTTTATAACTATAGCTAATCATGCTAATTAGTTTGTCATTTAATATTAAAATTAGTAATGAGTGAATTTATCTTTTCATTGGTAGTCCTATATCAATAATTATTAACTTATGTTGTATAAACTTAAGATAGGTATAGATATCGTATATTTATATAGGTATTATAGTGAACGTATACATTACATTATTGTAATTTTTAATAGTGTACTTCTACGGAAGGGTATTTTCAACGCATCGATCACTTAAACGGACTTTTAATGTATGCGGTATGCCCAATTTTCATTCCCTACCCTCCTTGACAGGTATAGTGAAACTGACACTTAAAAGCGAAATAACAGTTTATTATGTAGGTATATTACATAATATTAATAATAGACTAACTCAACATATATTCATAAGAGTTATTTCGGGTAATTTTAAGATAGCATAAGTTAATAGATATTTTATATAACATTTCTGTGATATCGTATAAAAATACTTAATACATTAGTATTATAATAACTACATAAAATACATAACATGTTCTATTGGATATACATAGACAACAATATAAGGTTTAACTGATTGGTAATTGCGTATATTACTGGTTATTATTTATTAAAATGCAAATATAATGGAAAAAATTTGCGCAAAAATCAATAGTAGTTGTTTGAAAATATTATAGCTTTTCAGTTTTATATATATTTTAGTCTGACTTAATTGTAAGAATAAACATTTTTAAGTTTGTAAAATATAAATTATTTTTTATGAATTGATTCGCTTAAAATGTTGTATCGATGAATATTTAATAGAAATAAGAAGGTATGATTTTAATAATATAGTATATTCTATAATATACCTATTTTTATAAACAACTTTAAATATTGGGATTAATTATTTATTCTTATATATTAACCTAATATAACATAACGATAAACTTACATGCATTTATTATATACTTAAATTATTAGTAGACATTTTAAATTTTAGTTTCTATAATGTTTACTCGATATGATGTATGAATTAAAATTAAATTCCGATTTTTAATAAACAAAATATAAACTATAAATGTTATTCCATAGTATAGTTGTTATTAACTACATGTACATTATCATAACGTAAACATGCTTTTTATTCTACAATAGCACACGTACCTATAAATGTGTTTATTTTAGTTTGAATAACATTTTTCGTTGGAAAAAATCTTTATAACGTAGATATTGTAAACAAAATACCTCGGATAACATTGATAAAACAATAATGTAAAATTGAACTTACTAAAAATTTTATAATGTATTGTTATTCTTTTTTTCAAACGCAGTGTCATTTTAATTTTCAAACTTATGAAATATTTTGAAGTATTCTAATGGTATTAGGTTACATTGTTACGTATAGGTCTTATAACCTTTCTAAACTATCATATAAATAAATATGTATATATTATAAATATATTTAGGTCCGAAACCAGTTTGAATATGATTTATGAATCTATATTTTATAACATTCTCGAACAGTTTTTACGATTTAGTATTGTAAGAAAAAAACAGTTAGCAGTGGGTTAACTCAACCTATTATATTACTTAAAAACAACTGTATGTACATTATATAATGTTATAATATTATTATTTTATTTAATCTACAATAACACAAAAACAACGGCAATGAGTCAGTATGATATAATAATTTGCAGTCAAATTACACTATTTGTAATAGTTAAAAAGTAAAAAATGTGTTTAGGCATTCGTAAAAAAATTCAGTATAGGTACTGCGGGGGGGGGGGGGGGGGAAACTAAAATGATAACATTATAAAAATATTTTGGTATACCCATTTAAGACAAGATGTTAAAAATGTTCAACTTTTATTAATTTTTATTCGAAAAAAAGTATGACAAATTAATAAAAGTTTGATTATTTTATGCAACTTTTCTTTACAAAAATTAAAAAAAAAAATTTAGTGTTAAGCTACATTAGTTTTTTTTTATGAAGGTTAACGAAATTCATTAAAATCGCAAATTATTTCGTACGCGTAGATAGCGCTCGAGATAGAGCAATTGAGAATTGTTTTTCAATGACAAGGCGGTACAGTCGATGACTTCCATAAAATACAATTTTTGGTTAATGTCAAAAAAAAAGGATAAAGGGAGATTTTAATTTCAATTATTTTTCCTGCATTTGTCCTTCCCCCCTCTTAAACCAAATGAAAATTGTAAAATATACATCCCCACTGTGTAGCAGCTTATAATTATTAGTAATATATATATATATATATATATAGGTGACAGTAGATACGCACTGACGATTACGTTAGTAAATAATAATAATATTGATATACAATAATATTATGTGTACGTATATATGACGAAAAATCATAATATAGTTATGCCTGGGTGGCTGTGGCGGCGCACAAACAAATTATGTAAACGTCGCGCAAAATTTTTCAGCTTCGCGAAGCGGTCGGATGGGAGGGGCGATTGGCGACGACGCCACGACGACGGATATCAAGAGCCGCTGTCGCGTTTTCCCACTTGTACGCGCGTACACCGCCGTTACTGCTCGACAGCCTACAGCCTTGTAACGGGCGGGCCAGCGACGAGTGTGAGCGCGGCGCATACGATAACACCGTCACGCGGTCGACGCTCGTGTGTCCGTCGCGCGTATTTTCGACGTCGTCGTACGCGTCACGCGCGCAGTCTGCGACGCGTCGTCACTGCCGCCGCTGTCCGTTTTTCTTTTTCCTTTATACATATTTTTTTAATTTTCTTTCGCTCTCGTGCGATCGCGTGTGGCGAGGGCGCCCGCGCCCGCTTAGCGTTTTTACGCGTGTTTGTTTACGTGCGCGCGCTCGTGTGTGTAGTGGTATTATTGCGTTATTATAAGTGGTACCTATCGGTTATCATACTAGATACTATAATATATGTGTATACAATACACGGGGTGCAGGGTATTTTTTTAATCTAATAGCATATAATATTATATTATATAGGTACAGACGTACAGTAACGCGAATATAGGGCAACTGCGGTTGCGGTTTTCCCTGCTGTGCGGTGACGTCACGGGGCTACTGTGCAAGGTCACGAAATTCACTGTGGTAATCCCCTATACAGTTTATCATCGACTAATAATTATTAAATCAATTATTGGCGAACCGCGCGAAACTGAATCAAACACTTTTAGACTTAAGTGTTGTCTGTTGGCAACTAAACAGTTTTGTGAAAGAAAACATAGACTCAGTACTTACACTTCATCGCATTATAGTACCTACTATATAGTATATATCAAGGGCGGCCAAGCGATCGATCACAGACGATTTCAAAATCGATTCTCCTTTTTGTTAAATCTTTTATTATACATTTAATAAATCTAATAACCCCTTTTAATATATCACAATAACCGCAGTTGGCAATAGTTGAATATATGTCTGAAAAAAAATATTCTCATTAGATCTTCATCAAAAAAAGTTTGGCCACCCATGTATTATATACAGACCATAGTAGGTACTGTACCTATATTTAGCTCCGGTGAAACGTTTTGCACCCACAACCCACCTACAGCTCATTATTACTTGTTATAATCCGTGTGTGACGAGAGAGTTTGTTGTGTCCACGTGTTTTTACTTTTTTCAATATTTTGTTTACAAAATAGTGAATTATAGTACCTAAATAAATATTATAAAATAATAAAAGTATTTATCAAAAAGTTAACCACGTCAACTGTAACGTTTATATTACATAAACACTATAATATGTCTAGGCGTTCTGAGAACACCTGCACGAATGAATACGTGTCGTGTAAGAGGGGATAAATTTACTTTGTGAAAGTACCACGCAATTATACAACATTGAATTTTTTTTAATTCAATTCATTAAACATTTCTATATTAAAATTTAAACAACAGAAACATTTTTAATGATTTTTAAAAATAGATAAAGTATGCATAATTAAAAATAAATAATGATACAAATAAAAAATAAAATCTCAAATATTATACAGAGTGATTATTTTTAAACATTCATTATCCTGGAAAATGCTAATAAATTTAGCAAATAATTTCTTTCTATTTAAGTAATATCAAAATAGGTTGAAAATATTAATAAAAAACAAAATATATTTAATAACTTTATTACACGTTTAGTTTGTATATTGTATGCACAGCATATCATCGCACTTTTTATTTAGAAAAAATGTAAGAAAAAAATATATCATTCAGAATTTTCACATCCTGTTTTGAATATTAATAATATTATTTGACTTAGGAATTCTTTAATCTATTTTATATTATTAAAAATAGACTTAATATCTTAGACAATTGTGAAATATCGTCATCGTTTTCATATTTTTAATCCGTGTTCAAAAAATCTTGAATTATTTTTATCATTAAATTAAAATTCGATTTCTGAGCTTTAAAATTTTAATTGTTCTTAAACATCCAAAACACTTTTATATTTAAAAGACATATGGATTTTAGTTGATTAATTTGTTTCCTCGATGTATATTTATTTGCATATTATTCCTGTTTTATTAACCGTAAGAAATTGACTTATGAATAAGGTCAGTTAGGTATATATGTATAAGTAAGAAAAATGACAACCAGACGTCCTGTATTTTTATTACCGGTTTTTATAGAGGTCAATGGCCGTCCTTGGTCATTTCTTCTTCATTTCCAAAAATTAAAGTACACATATGATGTTGACGGTTTGCTTAAAGACTAAAGTGCGTAAATGAATCACATTTACTAAACTGTAGGTAAACACTTTATGTACACACAGTAGTACTTATACATAAAAATTGTTTTTAATTGAACGTTAAACATAATAACATAATATAATACATATCACGTGTATAACTAGGGGTCCTCGATGACAAGAAAAGCCATACTGAATCATTATATTTAACATCTATATACATATTGTAATATGAATAGTTTAGTACACGAAGAAACAAGTGTGAAAGTATGTATATATATATAATATGTGCACCTATATGTAGGTACTCGTATAATATGACACGGAAGTAAAAAAGTGACCGTTAGACGGTTTACAACTATAATAGAAGAAAAATAATACAAATACTATATAATAAATACTTTATAATATAATATATAATAGCACATACTAAATAATATAACTAATAGGTTCTTCAATGAGTATGAAAGGTACTATACGAATATAAAGTATTATAGTGTATGTATTACATTATTTACAAAAAAATTAAGAATACACTAAAAATTAAAATGTGTTGCTAATGCTTTTATGATATCTATAATCTGTAAGAAATATATTGGTCCATTTAATTTTAATTTTAATATTTGAAATAATGAAAAATTAAATAATTTTTTTATCAAATTAAAAAAAAGAATTATTAAAATGTTTAGATGTAATAAGACAATTATAATAACATTATAATTTGTATTTATTATTGTTCCAGAAAAAAATATTAAGCTGCATTTTTTAACTTTATTCAAATAGAAGAACATATAAAACAATTATTTTTTTAAGTTTTTAGAATTTTTTAATTCTAAATTTTTATTCCAGCGACATATGTGTATCGTTCATATTTAAACAATATATTTCTTATCTAGAACTGAAAATAATAAATGTTCAGCTGAAAGCAAAATCACCGAAAAAAATCTTACTTTTAAATATAACGTGTTTGTGTTTTCATTAATTTTTATGAGGAAAAAAACTAGTGTTAAGTGTTTTTTTCAATAATTTTTTTATTAAATATCAATAAATAAATATTAGATAAATTTTTTGTGTAAATTCTAGAAAATACTTTTTAAAATAAAGTGTATTGATTAATAATTGCTTAATGCTTAAATAATAGATTCTAGTATATAATGTGTATATATTAACAATTATAAATAAAATATATTAATAAAAAAATAAAGTGTATAAAAAATAAAAATGAATGAATCTAATAACGTATTTAATATACCTATTATAATTTTTTGAATATAATGAGGGATAGTGAAAAATATAGTATAAATTTGTTTCTTAAAATTATACTATACTAAATAAATACATTTAAAAAAATAATTAACATTGAAATTATGTGCATATTTACACGATTGTTTCTTTTGAATTTAAAATAAACAAACAGTAGTACCTATATTATTTATTTAAAAAAATAGTTGTAATTTAAACATACTTTATAATAGAAAGATAAACATACAGACGGTTAAGTTTTAAATGGCATTTATTTGGTTACACATATCAACTATCATAGACACATATCTATTCGACTAAAATTTTAATTTATTGAATAATAAACATCTGTACAAATTACTTAATATTTTAGTTATTAAGCCATACAAAATACTCTTTTCTAAACAAGATGGTTTTAGAATACAAGTATTAATTATATTGTTTGAACTTTAAAGAGCTAACACTCATTCAATTAAATTGTCATATCCAAAATTAATTTCCCACCAAATAATTGAAACTTTGCTCAGAACGAAATAAAAGATTATACTATAGCACTATGACAGTATATAGATTTATCAGTATCATATATATCAGTCATTTGATATATTACTTAAACACTATAATAACATTCAAACAGATTCATTTTATTTAATACTTCATAACTTTATTTAAGTCAACATTTGTATAGATCATTAAATGCTTGCAGGTGTTTTCATTATATATACATTTCTATGTATTATGTAGGTATGTTAAACGGTGAAACATAATTCTAAAATTTATGTTTAACTATGAATAGTTACAAAACTGCCAATTGTTCAAACTACAATTGTTTTTAAAATGTTGATAATTGTTGTTAGATTTAATATAATTATGATGATGTGGAATATATAGGATTTTATTAATAATGTTTGCTATTAACTTTTACCAAACTATAGACACATTATATATATTTTGTTAAGTTATTTATAAGTGGTACAGCAATAACTCAATAACATCAATTTATCTTATCGAAATTTTGGAAAGATAGGTAGGTAGATACCTGGGAGACTAATTGGAGTTCAATGAGTTCCTAATTCCTATACTAATCCCTACAAGAAATTTATAAATTCTCAGTATTTGAAATTTGTACTACTTTTTTTTCCTAAAACTTTAATATATTTATAATTAATAGTAACAGTTAGTTTGATTATACCCAGATATTTAAATAATTCTAAACACTACATGTTTAAAATATATCTATACGAAATTCAATACGTTAACTACATACTTTAACTAAAGGATTAAAATGTATTAAGTTTTAATAACTTTAAATTTTTAGTAATATTTCATGATATGAAGTTCTAATATGATTGTATTCATAATACAACTAATACAAAAGTATAATAGTAAATATTTTCTTTATTTTTTATATTAAAAATGTATTTTTCGCCATGTATAATTTTATATAATATCTATATAGTATAATTTATATTTATAGATATAGTTGATTAATTAGGATCTATTTTAATTTTTAAAGTATAATAGTTGTTATATGATTTTATTTTTTTGTTATAAATAATATATATTTTAAACTAACCTAACCGTAAGGTCGAGTGTAATGGTTATATCAAGGCCCACTTGTTCTTACAATAAAATTAATTTATTTTAAAAAAACTGGATGTGTCATGTGTGTACTGTATATAAAGCTGTAAGGTTGAACCCCCGTTTACCATTACCTTAACCATATCGTTACTTATATATATTGTTACGCGATTTATTCGTTCATGCAAATCAGTCAGGTTGCACAGGTATATTCCTACGTTGCCATATCTCAAACAAAGTAATAATACTATATTATACAGTAAATTTTATTTTAATAGAAAAATTCAATTTTTGAATTATTTGAATTTATTAATTTTAATAACAATAACTATTGTTTTTTAATTTGTTGTCGTTCAAGTGTTATACAATATTGTTTGTTTCTATGGTTTTCAAAATTAATAAAGGGACAATATGTACATTTTATCAATACAATTGTTTTTTAGTATACTTAAACTTTAAATTATTTTTGTCTAATAAACTGGTTTCGTACAATATTGATTGTTTATCAATTAATATCTTGAAAATTAATTGTAAAACCATATCATATAAAAAATATAATCGTAAATAGCTTTAAATAAAATATTGATTAATTTGAAGTTTTGAACTATAATATTGTCATAATTGATTTATAATAATATTGGCATACATAATAGTAAAACGTCTTTTTTTTATTACTAGGTATATATATAAAAATGTTTTTTATGCACAAGGAAAAATTAAATAACCACCGAAACGCTACTTTAACCGAGATTTACTTAAATAGTTATTTGAATATGATATGGTAATGATTTCACATTAAATATCACATTATACACAGTGCTATAAATTGAGAAAAAATATAAAACTCAATAATTTTATTCTTATAACCTGAAAATATAATATCTACCTACAATGTTCATTATAATATGTTATGTTAAGTTGATAACCATAATAATTAAAATATTTGAAGTAGAAATATATTTAATTTATAGCGATCAAGGTTTGAATAATGTCCAATTTTTAAATTACATGATATTATTTTTGAAATTTATTTAAATTTAATTTGATGTTTATTACTTTAGATATTAAGATTACACATTTGAGTACAAGGTTATTTTATATAATATACATAAATATATTCAATACATATCCAAATATCTTAAACATACATTTTTTTTTACGGATAACTTAACATTTTAAAAAGTTCTATAATCTCTTTATATGAGTTTTTGTTAAGATTTATTATAATAAAGGACCAGTATACACTTATCCTGAATTAAGTTACTGTCAGATGAATTAAATGATGTACGAATATTCATTTCCAGTCTATATATATATCATATTTAGATTTTTTAAATTATTTTGTTAAAAATTATATTAACAATATATTTAACTAATAGTTGACTTTTTCATACTAATAATTTTATTAAATCGTATATTATTATTTATTAATTTTTACAAATTATAAATTACAAGTTTAAAATGATTTAATTGATTCAACTGTTAATTTTATAAAATAAAATGATTTTATATATTTTAATAAAATGTATCAGACCAAGTTGTCAATAAATGTACTAATTATTATTTAGAATCGATGGAGTAAATGGCATTTTTATTGCTTCCGGTTTCTCATCATGCACATATTTCGTGTCCTGTTGGTGCAATGCCAGGACAATATAACTGCAAGAAAACAAAAAAAGAATAGACTAATAAAATGTATACAATGCAATAAAATTTTCTTTCCTCCATTGGGAAGAAAATGGGAAAATTGTCTATACAACTAGAGTATTACAATAATTATTTAAATTAAGATCTAAATCAATACAATTAATTTATATTTTTAGTTGGTTTTAATTTCACTGTTTAATAGAATTAGTTTAATTAAATTAAATATGTATGTAACATATTAGAATCATTCAGTAGATAATAATGAATCTGACCTACTATACTAATGAGCTATATTAAATATTAATTTATTATACTTATGCTTATCAATTATCGTAAATGTTATTAAAATAAATTCATAGGTATAGGTATAATATCATATTTTACCTTTATGGTGAGATGGGCTTATCTTATGTTTACAATTTACATTTATTAATCAGAAATATCAACGCAACATATATCTTTGAACTTGGCCTAACTACTTTACCTAATAAACTTCAGTTTTTATTTAAAAATAGCTAATAATTAGCAAATAATAGTAAGTTAGTTTTCAAAATTAGTTAGTTATTTTTACATTTTATATGATAAGTTTTTTATTTGAAGCCTGTCCGGCTATATGAATTTGGCCCACTAAATATAAAATTAATCATATGGAATATAAAAATAACTTGATAATTTTAAAAACTATCTTGCAAAATTGATTTTCTGTAATTGAAAAAAAATAGCTGTAAGGACTTGAAATGTTCACCAAATATTTAAATTACCTATAATTGTCTATACTTTCATCTTTATACCATTTTTTTAACTACTTTCTTTGCCATTAACAAAAGACTGTAATAAATAATATTATTAGCAATTACGTATGTCACCTTATTGTCCTTAACAAAATACATTTTGATATTATTGCTTCTTTTTGTACTGAGATAAGCGAATGAAATTGTAGTTTCCAAATAATTATATTTTTATAATATTTTTATATTTAATTATTACTGTTTATATAAATTTAATAGAACCTATGATTTAAAAAACAGGTTAACTTCTAGATTATTTCTAAAAAGCCATTACGTTTATCATTTTAATTACGTGTAACATGCTGGCATAACGTTACTACATTAGTTTTTATGTATAATATACTTTCTTTACTTGGGACATTGTTTTATATAAGTATGAATCATAATCAAAAAGTTTATCATTTATAGTATAATCGATAATTAAATATATTTAATATTATTTTATTCTAAAATATTATTTATTAACTTCCTAGAAAAATGTGCTAAAATATTATTGACCAAACTAATCATAGTCTTGTATCATTAAAATTAAAGATACCCATATGTTTAAAACGAGGAATCTATGGAAAATGTGCTATACAAGACTTCTGGTAACTAACTTGGCTTATGTTTACTATTGAAAATTATTTTGATAATAAATTCATTTGAGATATCTTATGGTAGATAAAATAAATAAATTGATGCTAGCTGAATTATTAAGGTACTGTCTAAAAGTTTAAGATAAATAAAATCTTTTTCTACGAATGGTTTATAAATAAATAGTAAATTTACTCAAATTTGCAATACTATAATATGCGATAAATTCATTTTTCTCATTAACATAATAAATACTAAATTTTATCGACTAGTAATCTTTTTTTTTTTTTTACAAAAAATACTTTTATAGGTAGATTTTTTTATCAATTATTCTCGTATGTTATGTTTAAAATCTAACTAACAGCAAAAACAGCTATCACGGTTGATTATACTATTCTTTTAAAAAGTCCATGACATCTCCCAATAGTCCCAATTCAAAAGTGAATATATATCAAGTGAGTTTCCATGGTGTTTAGACTATTGTATTTATACCGGAAATCACCTGACTCATATGACAATTTTTTCGAGGACAAATTAAGGTTGAGTAAGTATTTTATTTTAGAAACAATTCACGACTAAACGTTTACTTCCAGCTTTTTTATAATAATAGTATAAATATTGTATTACATAATATTTAAATGTGGATTAGTTAACAGTTTTTTTTTTGTATTGGTTAATATTCATTTTAGCATAATTTTATCACAGAGAAAAAAAATAATATTGAAAAACCTAACCTAATCTATTATAGGTTCAAAAACTATTAAAAGGTAAAAAGTAAAAATAATAATTATAATTAACATATTTTATTGAACACATTCAAATAATATAATTATTATCATATCTCTATAATTTTTATATTTTATTACACAATCTATACAATAGTTATTTTAAAATGTATTCATTTTTACGATTATTTTCACTAGCTATTAAGTATGACTTAAATTACTAATTCATGTTATAAGCCGCTATACTTTCGATTTTCTAACGTTTTAGTTACATTTGTTCCCTTGAAAATTATATTTAACGTTTTGATTGGCCAGTATCCAACAACTTATGATACAAATATATAGAATATAATACTTACATATTCGTAGTAGTTTTGAAATAATCTTAATACTGTCTAAAATTATAAATATTTCAATAATATTCAGTTTTTCAAATTTTCAATTGCATACAATTTATTTGATATAGCTTTAAATATAGACATGTACAGAAAAATATAATATAAATAGTTGAATTATAAATTTATTTTTTTAGTACCTATAATCATTCTCTTTTGTATAAGGTACAATAACAATTATACATTTTAATATTAATATAAAACTTAACCATTATCTTTTTAAATATTTTGTTGAAATTTATATCATTTTTTTAATTAATTAAGACTATACATTCAAAAAATTAGGTTTTACAAAACACTGCAATTAAATACATTTTCATAAATTTATATAAAACGGAATATCATACCTACTTAATATTATCTATTTAATTTTATTTTTCCTGATTGTATTCAAAAACTCTATAGTATGTATATATAAACTAAAGTAGTACCTACAATATAAATTGTTAAATCTTTTTTTGATGTTTTTTTTTTTTTATATTGTATTATTATTAATATAATTGCCATCAGTATATTGTCGTCAAGCAATAGAAATCGCTATTACGACTAGACACAAACGCTTTGAAAATATCGATTACGTTGTAGGATAATAAAATAAAATACGTTGGTGGAAACATGTCTATATCATTGTAAGCCAACAGGAAAATATAATCTTCAATATGTCTTTTTAAAAATAAAATGTTAATTTATCCTAACAATCGTCATCGATTTTATAGTTTTAATCGTATTAGATATTTTTCATAGGTATGAAAAACATAAAATATATAAAATTAATAACTATAAATATAATTATATTGAAGATGTTAATAAATATAATATAAACAATAAAATATAGACTATCACTTTCCTAGCAATTTATTTTTATTTTTTGTTTATTTTTTGGATTACAAATACTATAAAGTTTAACGAGAAAGTTAATTAATAAATACTTGTTAATCACAATGCGTTTATGTGCATTATTTACTTATTTACTCTTTGTAATTTATTATTATTGTTATTAATAAGTTTTACCAAATTTTGAATTTTATTTTAAAAATATAAATATATATTGTCTTTAAGTAAAAGTAACAAATATATTTTGTAGATTTGTTTGTATGCTTTCAATATAATAGGTAGGTAAATAAAATAAAGTGCCTTAATATTTAGGCATACGTACGCATACACAAAAGTTTATTCAATATCGTTTTATTAATTTTATGTATAGTTTACGGCATTTAGTTTTAAATCAATAAAACAAATTAAACTTCAATTTTTTGTAATAAGGAATGAATTAAATTTGATGTCAAAAAAATAATTTGTTTAATAAATTAAAAAACTAAAAATTGTTAATTTCTAGGTAGTATATTTCATAACTTCTATAGTACTTTAATTTGTGAATATCGTCTAGTAACTTTGAATTCAAAGTTGGAACTTGATCGTTATTTAAATCATCATTCATACGAATTATTTCGTTAAAAAATTTTTAATTAAAATTTATTTTTAAAATATTTATTGAATGAAAACTGGATATAAAAACTGGATACTTAAAAATACAATTTTGACTTTGAAATGAATACTAACAATCGAAGTTAAATAATTATTTATCAAAAATACATTTATTATTCTATTTATTATATAAAATTGTATATAATTTCTGTTTGATTGCGTATATGTATTTAATATTATATTTTGATTTATAAATTACAAAATTTGCAATATTTTAAAAATAACCGTAATAATTTAATTAATCTAAGCTTTAAAATTACATTTTCACCAAGAACTTTATAAAATTATTTTTCAATAATTGATATAGTTATATGATCAACATGTATACTTTTCAAAATAGGGTGTGTCAATATACTTACTTGGCACACCCCGTAGCTCCGCCTCTGACCATTAAACTGTGGGTCTAGGTCATTGAAAATAAGATATTATATTATTTTTGTTTAATATTATTGACTATTAATTGAATCTTAATTGAAAATTTTAATTTTAAAAACAATTCAATTATACATCACAAATAATATGTTATTCTTTTTCAATTCAATCATAATAATATGTTAGTTAGGTATCTCTAATAGTAATATATATTTATATATATTTCAGCTTTTGAGTTAAGCTTAGAACAACTGACAAGATATTGGAAATCACATTTGGTATCCATTTAAAATAGTTCCATTTTTTGTATAATCAATAAAAATTTAATATTATTTTTATTTAATTCTAAATTAGCAATACTTATTCATAAATTAAAAATCAAAATTGTGTTTTATATATTTAAAAGATAGAATTATAATTATTAAAATATTTAATTTAAAGAAAGAAATAGTATCTTATATTCCATTTTTTTTTATCATATTTTTATATATAATAGTTGATAGTACTCATAGTTTTTAAATTTCATATCAATTTTTTTTATTTAATATAAATGTAAATTAAAAATATTTATTCTTATATTATGTTATGTAAATGTTGTAAATATATAGTTAGATATTTATAAAGCCATCTTATTTTTTTACAAATTATATTTATACATTTAGTAAAATTTCTATATAAATGTTATATCTTTGTGTATAACTTAGTAATTAGTAGTACTACTAATACTACCAATACTAAATTTAATTTTAAAAGAATAAATAATTTTTTGTTTGACAATATACAAAATATATTTACGCAATTTAAAATTAATGTATTTCTAGGCTATTGTCACTTCAAACTTTGCAATTTTTGAAAAAATACAAATTTTAAATAGCATATTATATTATATTTTTAACTACTTCAGTATACTGTTGTAGATAGTAGGCGGGAACCCTTCATGTCCGTATAACATGTCATTATAACGTACGATGTTACGTTGCCTCCGTCATCGTTGTAGAACGGTGTTTGCGTGAGTAGTGGGGACTACCGTCGGTCGCTACGACTTTTCTGATTATCCGCGTTCAACACGCCGCTAATCCAGTTTGCGGAAACTACTCTCTCGCCGCGCGCGTCACACCGGTGTGTGTGTTTACAGTGTGTATTTTATTGTATATTTTTACCTGTGATATTTTCCTCAATATCGGGGCAGTTTTCGTCCCCGCAACCTCTTATTTCGCCGCGGCTCGCCTTATGTATTAATAGTGATTTTTTGATTAACCGTTACTGTTTTTTTTATATACAAAAATGTATAGGCCACCAGACGAACTGCGTGCCCATAGCAAGATGTCTTGGGACAACCCAAGGGAGTACATGCTGAAAGGAGCTACACCATTGAAAGTCAAGTGAGTACCTCATTTTTTTTCACTATACACATTGAGTTTAAATTTCTCAATCGCCGATATACTTTGCAATTCTGATGGCGGAGAAATAGGTAATATGAACACGAATATTCATATAGTATGCATATAACTGTCGTAGTTACGTAGTCCAACAGCTGTTCATGACGTCACGTGTTGTCACAGTGGGCAACAGCCAACAGTATCGTCCCCCTAACTAACGACACTTTTTGACATTCCAAAGTAAATTTTTAACAAATTCGACTTTTTCCCATTTTACAAATATGTTGAATAAAACATAATATAATACTGTAGATTTAATGGTTTTACTTATGCTTAGATTTTATACACTTATACAGAAGTCAAAATAAATTGAAGTACTAATTGTTTTTGTCAATGCAAAAAGTTTATAATATTCTTTCAAAATAATGACTAATAATCGAAATTTGTATCAATAAGAAAGAAAAACTAGTTAGAAAGTTAAAATACCTAATTATGAAATCACTTTTCATACTTCGGATTTCAGTTTATCGTATTAAATAATGAGTACCTCATTTAACTATTGTAGTCTGTAAAATTATTATACGAGTATTAGTATAGGTTTATGGATTTAATTATAAATTGCAAAAATTACTTAGTATAATAACAATGAATGAAATATGGCAGTTGTGTAACTATAAAATATTGGCCTAAAAGAAAAAGCTCCTTTTTAGGAGAGTTCTTATTTTATCACAAAATCTTAACTTATAAATATGACTAACTAAAACAACTTTTAAGATACTCCTTGAGCAATGGTTATTTATGTCACTTAACCATATATTATATATTAGGTATTTATTATCTTTATTATATTTAAATTATTATATCATTATATAATATTAGTATATTGTAAAACTATAAAGTTGTACATAATTTCTCTAATTGAAATTTATATTGGATCATTACCATTTTTTTTTTTTTGAATTGCAAAGAAATAATAAATTATAATAATATTTTATTTACACGTTTATCATAGAAACAAATTATATCACCATAGCAACTAGAGATAACACCAAATATAAAAAAATGTAGGCAAGTGAGTACCTCTTTGCTGTACAGTAGATAATGAGAGGATTACTGATGTAATAGATTTATTTAATTTGAATCTAATGATTTATCATTGTGTGCAAAAAATGATTCTGAGCAAAGAAGCTGCTGAGCTGTCAGAATATATCACTATAAGTATATTTCATAATATGTTTGCTATTAAAGTTAACATTTAATTATGAAATTAATACATAACCATTAACCATATTATATCATTATTGGTAGCCTTTGAGTTTATATCAATCTATTGTAAAACGATGTAAATATGTTCATTACATAAAAAAAAAAACAAAATCAATTTTGTCAAATATTGATATTGTGTGAAAATTCCCATTTTTCTTAATTTTTTACTTTCTCCTAAATATTAGTCAGATCTAATTTTTTATCTAAAACCATCCTTTAAGTTGAAAATCGAAACGTTTTTACTACCCCAAAAGAAAAAAAAACACACCATTATAGAATGAATACATTTTTCTCTCCACTCAGAATCGAAAATCAGTGTTTTAGGAACTACAAATAGACTTTCAGCTGAAAGACTTATTCGTATCAATGATAAAAAATCAGTTTAAGACAAATTATAAATCAAGTTCCAAAATTATGAAAGGCTATTTAAAAGCTTTATAAAAGTATGTTCTATTATGCAGTTTATTCATCGACAAATCAACTATAATCTCAATGTAAGCATACTTCTATGCACGCAATTTTTAAATTGAAAGATATATTATTTGCTAAACTTTTTGGTAAATTTTAACGATTCTGAAAATTATACCTGAATTAATTATCATGTATTATCTAATCTTTTTATTATTTTCATAATTTATTTCAGCGTACCTATGAAGTTGCGCTTATATTTTAGAATTAACTTAGTAATACCGTTTAATTATTTCATATTAAAATACATTATTCATGTTCAAAAAAAAAAAAAGTAATTGAAGACCTATTAACCATTTTCTCTATATCATATAATTTTAATAAAACTTATTTATTATAGAATGAGTAATATAAAAATAAAATTATCATTTGTCGATATGTATACAAACACTATTAAATGTATACAAGTTGTCAATTTCTTCATTCTTAGATCTAGATTTTGGTATACACGATTTAATGATTTGTATAGATTATACATGTCTTAAATGATAATTTAATTATGACCATGTTTAATTTAAAACAATAATATGTCAAAGTATCACATTATTAGGAAAGCTATATATGTAACTATATTTTGATATGTTTTAAAATTTAATTTAAAAAATATTAAAATAATATAATATGTAAGGATTAAATATCTATCTAAGTATTATTGGTTATGAATAATATAAAATTCATTATTTAGAAATAATAGATTATAGAATATACTGATTTTTTTTTAAATTTTAGTTAAAGTAAATAAATAATAATTATAATATGTATTATCGACAATAATGATAATTCAGGAAATAATTATATTTCCTTAGGATTGTCCAAATAGTTTTGAGTTGCTAGTCAATAACTAAAATGTATCATTTATTACAACATAGTTCTAGTTTATAAGGAATTATTATAAATTATAACTACACACATTGTCTAGGAATTATAAATATCTAAACTATCTTAAGAAATGTTATGAACTTAATAAGGTGAAGGAATATTTCTATGCAATTTTTGTACTGTTATAATCTTTGATGTAATAGTCTAGAATCAATTGACTCATCATTAACCTTCGTCTATGATTACATACCTATATTATAAAATTTACGAAGTACAAAATAAAAATTCTTCGGGATGTAGTGAGTATGTGGGTTTAGATAGTATCACTGGTCCACAGTGATTTACAAAATATAATTTCTAAATAAGATGTTAAACTAATAACTGTGCCTGTCATGCTATAACAAAAATATGTAACTGAAAACGTGAGTTTCGATTAGTTTGTTATAATAATATTAATTTTAATGATAATTTATTTAGAAGAAATTAATAAAATGTGTTTAAGCAATTTTTGCTGTACTATAGCATTTCCTAAAGAAAAACAGCCATTAATCTTAATGCGTAGTCAATTTTTATATTTTTAGGAATATTTGTATTATTTTTTACATAATACAAACAATTTCATTATTTTCTAGTCACTCCTTACAAGTGCTTAATTGTAATTATAAAAGGTGACATAATATGTAAAAACTAAAAAATAATACAAGAAGGCAAGCATTATATATATATTCTATATCATCAATACGCTATCCCTTTATATTTTTGTGTCAAAATAATTTTTTAATTAAATTAATGAATGTTTTTTATATCACTTGTAATTTCTTTGGTTAAACTTATAAGTCATAAGCCATCACACGAGTTTGATCAGTAATACATTTTATAATATCTATGTAGTATTTTGAATTTGTATTAAATAATAAATAAAATAAAAAACAAATATTATACATGATTATTCATTAGTTTTTTTTTTTATAAATTATTAATGCTATATATAATACTAATCAAATATATATAAATAAAATATTTGAGTATTAAATATCTTAAATTACAACTGTACCAATTGAAAATAAATTGTGCAGCTTTTAATATACATAGAATTAAATTTAAATAAGTGACAAGGTAGTATTTAACCTAACCTAGTGGAAATTAGTCAAATATATAATTTTTTTAATTAAAAGCTATTTTATCGATGAATTAATAATATTAGGTAGTACCAAAGAAATATTAAAGTAATAGGTTAGGTTAGGTTATGCTTATTATAAAATAAAAATTTTAATTCTGACAATTTATTACAATAGTCATGATTTATTTTTTTTGTCATTATCTTCTTTTAAAATTATTTAATATTAAATCATCAAAAAAATTAAATTTATAAACATGATACTTATAATAAATAAAAAATATATATTTGAATTACTTTATATTCATGGTTAAAATATTTTCAATATATAGGTAAAAGTAAAAACTTTAAATAAATATTACAAATAAAATTCCAATATTGCTATGTAGTACATTAAATAAAGATTAAATACTTAAATTATTTATAATCTCAAAAATAAACTTTTATCGTGAATTAAAGATCCATCAATATTTAAATATCTTAAAAAATTAAAATAAACACAAAAATATTTTTTTCATCAAAAAGTTCGTAATTTACTAGTGCATTTAATGTTAACACGATGCTTTAAATTAAATTTTATAGTGATAATTAGGTTAATAAGTACCAATATTTCTACCAAAACAGTAGAAAAGAAAATTATAACTACAAAAACCATTTATATTTTTAATATTAAAATTAATAAAAAAAAAATTATGATTTTCTCTAATGACTTTAAATCTCAATAATGAATTTAATATAATATTAAATTCATGTTTACATTTGTTCAAAAATAAGAATTTTTTTTTATGAACGTCTTATAAAACATATTATGTTCAATAAAAAAAAAACAGAATTTTGTATAGAATCATTATTTATCGAATGCTGTAAAATAATTTTATCATTGTTTTTAATTTATTATATTAATAAATACTATGCAGTTTTGCACCAAAGTGAATTAATCTATAGGAGTGCCCAACTCAATATCCTGCCTATATGTAGATTATACTGAAGTTTAAATTACGTGTTTAAGTATAAAACTAGGTTTAAAATCCTATAAAATAGTTAACATCTAAAGCAAATTAAACTACTACAACTACCTTATATTAGAATACAAATAGTTAAATAAAATCAACATATTTATGTAAGAATAACTTATTAAAATATTCAATCTTTTGTTATAAAAATTGAAAATTTTTATAATTTATAACTTAAAAATAATTTTTTTAATTTTTACAAAACACTTGACCTTCAAATTATTATTAAAATATATCGTCCATTTATATTTTTGATATTTTTTTTAAATCGTTATTATTACATTTGATTATCGACTGTCATTAAAATTTGAATTTTTAACGTTCTTAAAAATGTATCTACATGATTTTACATTTTTAATTATAACAAGAAAACATAAGGAACGGCGAATAAAATTGTCAAACTCTTTGACTAAATTTTCTAGTGACTATAAATAACTCAAAAACAGCCAAATATCCTTAAAATACATGTTTAGGAAATGCTAAACATTTGTCAAGGTTTTAGTAAGTCAACGATTACAATGTATTGCATTAAATTAAATTAAAATAACAAAATCAATTTTTCTATGATTTTACCTGGCTATTAAGATAAACACTAAGAACTTTTTGTACCTTTAAAAATACAAATAAATCCAATAGATTCTCAACAGAAATTACCCTAAAAATTAAGATTGTAATTTTTAAAAATACATTTTAGGGGACATATAAATATTGTGGTTAGTAAAATTTTCTTTTCATATTTTAAATTTTTTTTACTAGTTTAGAATTTTTTATATTTTCTCATGTAGGTACTATGCATATAAACATAACAATATTACTTTAAAAATATTATAGAAAAATGTTGTTATTTTTGTATAGCTTAATATTAATTTTTAGGTAATTTTCAAAACATTTTTCCTGAAACTTAGGAGTATATACTTGAGTCTTGAAAAGAGGAGGGGGTTGAATAATACTTTTCTGTACTTGGATATTATGAACAATTTTAATTAATATTTGTTAGTAAAAAAAAATCTTTAGTTAAATTTTAAATGAATTTATTATGTTTGGTTTTCACGACGTCCAAGACAATCTTTAAATGATTAATTGTAATGAACGCTTGCACAATCTGGCAAGCACACCATATGTACTTAAATTAATCTAAATTTAATACATCATGTCAGCACTCAGCGTGCAATAATTAAACATAAATCTATCTTTTACTTCATAATTATATAATATTATAAATAAAATAAAAACAAATTGTTAAAATTAATTAATTTATTTATGCGTAGACTTAATTACGTCTTTTCATTATTAGAGATTCATCATACCTCGTATTTAAAGATTTTTTTCAAGTTATATAACTTGGATACTAAATTGTCCAGATTAACTTGTTTTTCGATAAAAAATATTCATAGACTGTTGCGACCTTAACCTACATCAACGACACCATTGAATTAGGTCAGTTACAAAACTCAACTGCTATAGTAGAAAGTACAAAAATACAATAGTACCATTAAATCAAATTAATCTCAATATATTAAAAAATGTATTATTTAATATTTTGTTTTGTTTTTCATCAATGATATATATCGAAAAAAAAGGTTTACTTCAGTTATTAAAATTAACTTCTGAATGTAAGAGTTAAATGAAACTACAATAGCTCCATCGTTTCGGGACCGCAAGAAAAAGAATCTGTTTTTTAATTAAATTCCGACGCAAATATCTTGAGTAGTGCTATTGAATCATCTCGACTATTTTTGGAGATACCGAGAGAAGAAAAAAATATGTGACAATCGGTTTGTTCTTCGTTTATTAGGTTACTTGGCGTGAATTTGGCACGGTGATTTTTATTTCTAGCCTTCTGAAAGACGTAACATGTAATCATCGAGCGCTCTTTACGCGATCGGATGGCTTTCACATACACACACATGGGTTTTGGCATAATAACAATTATACATATGTCTATTACCATGTTTAGGCTTCCATAGTGAAAGTCTTAAATGGATATTCGTAGTTGAGTATCTTATTTACCTAAAAAATATCTTAAGATTTATGTTTTAAATATAATTTTAATATTGTTCATTTTTAGTAATTACAAATCAAATGATTTAACTACTTATCGGCAAAATGTAAAACTATTTAAGCAATTATGCTCCTTTTTTAGAAAAATTGACATTTCTATTTTTATTATATAGTTTTCTAGTGTATACGGATGATACTTTTGGTTTGTTTGAAATGTAAAAGTAATTTGAATTAATATTTAAGTATTAAACCGTCATATTATAGAATAGGGCTTTATAACTGAATTATTTATTCGGATTTCGGATGCTGAATGTATTCGAGTAATTGGATAATTGTTTAAACACTGCGTTACAAAATGTAAATAAACATGTGAATGCCCATAACCGTTATTATTTGGGTTCTATGGTGTGTTAGTAGTTCAAGGAAATTTAAAGCTACCTATTTCATTTAAAGAATATTTTTAGAGTATTATTATAAAAATCATAAAATATAATTTATTAAATTGATATGCTTATATTCGTAACTATAACTATTATTATTAAAAATGTTGCGTTCAATCAATTATTCTATTCTTATATTCTTTTTGTTTATGCATTAATCCAATTTCCATCGAGTTATAACCAACTTTAAGCTAATAACGAAAATTAATAAGTACTCAATAAAAATGTTGTTTTCTTAATAATTAGTAAAACAAACGAAATCACCAGGAAAATATCAAAATTGATTTAACAGTGCAATTCCAAATTTTAACCAATTTTAATTTTAATTTTTGTAATTTAAAAAGTAAGCACCGTAAAGTGTATAAATTATAAGTACATGATATTTTTAGCAATTATGATACTACATGTTTCTTTTCTAGAAATGATAGGTTTCAAAATATTTTTGTCATTTCTAAACTATTTATGGACATTTTAAATCGACATTTTTTATATCATTAGATTTATGGCGGATAGTTAAAAAGAATAAAAAGAACTTGTAAAATAATACAGATACTTGAAGAATTATTACGATTACACAAGAGGGAATTATTTAGAAAAAAGATTACTTATTAGTTCAATCTACCTTGTTAAAAAAATATTAAATATTGATACTGGTTTACTCGACTCCTTAAAATTGCTTTATCGATGTATAATTTATGATAATTAATACAAACTTTATATGTACTACTCAACGACATGGTACAGTCTTTATTCTATATAGCAGAGCGAGTTCTCTGTTTGTTTTTTTTATAGTAAACATGTATTAAGATTTCGATTAGATTAGGTGTTTGGATAAAAATTAAAAATCGTTTGAACATAATATGGATTTTGAATTTGCTTATTTTAGGGATTCTTATATATTATGTAAGGAGTTTAGAGAGATTCCGGTACAAAATCTTATAATACATTAAGGTGAATTATAAAAAAAAATTATGTTTTAATAAATTCAATTAACTTTTTTATATTTAAAGAAATATATCTATAAAATATAGAACCTTATAGTTACAATTAATTATGTATAATACTGTGTATAAGTTTATTATATAGCACCAATTAGGTAATATTGATATTAATAATAAAAAAACCTGGGAAACACTCTACTGTATAGTTTGGTGTATCTTGTTATTGAATATGCTATTGTAATATACTGTAATGGATATGTTGTATTTAAATTAAATGATAAACTATTGTTGTATATGCAAAAAACGGTTCTGAGTAGGGGTTGCTAGTTAGTCTATATTTCTAAGAATATTATATTATGAATTTATCATCTTTATTTTAAAATATAACATTATAAGTAAAATTAATGATAGATTATACTGATTATAGAATACTTGTTTTTGGAATATCAAGTTATATACTGCTATTATTCTTCATAGCTCTTAAAAAAAATGTATATGTATAAATGTTGCTATTTATTTATTAACTACATTAGTAAAGTACATAATATACTAATACAATACTGTAATATATTACAATTGCATTTAAAATGTTTGAGCATAATTTACTAAATTTAAAAATGTATGAATAATTTTTCTTTTTAAAATATCTATATTAATACATAATCTTATGATCATTATATTGTAATATAAAAATTAAAATACATAATTAAATATAGTCATATAGTCATATTATAAATTTATTTAATCCGTAGAGAAACTTCAATATATATCTATCTTAGTTATATATAAGTTAAGCAATAAATTATCTTATATAAGTTTAATTTTTCATTTAAATTTTTCTTTATATTAAAATTCAATAATTAATATAATTTTATTTTACTCAAGCCAAAGAAGGTGCCTAGAAAGTGTGTAAAATATTTACACTTCAATAAATTGTAGATAAATTTTACCCAGACTTTCTAAACGCTAGATATTTTATTAAAACAAATTACCTATAGCTATAAATTTATATTTTATACGTTATATAGAAATTATTTAAGACAATTAAATAAATTATTTTTATAACATATTTTATAAGGTATGAATACATTTGATCTAAAAATACATATATTATAATGTTTGAAAATTACAATACGATTTTAAGATAATTAAATTTCATATTTCTAAAGGGATTTTTAAAGCTTTTATCATAATTATAAGTTTTTTTAAATTATTGAGAACCTATTCATTTTAATTTCCAATAAAGTAATAATAATTATTTTTAAATGAAACTGTGCGTTAAATCGAGGAGATTCACAGACACCTTTTTAATAACAGAGTATTATTACCTGCGCAGCATAGTTTCGTATGATAATGGTACATGAGTGAAAGTAGCACATAGCTCAAGTTGGTTATGAGAGTGGTTTTTATGCACGTCTAGATTAACCGAATTTTATTGTTCACAGTTACTGAAAGCAGATTTGCACGATATTTTTTTATGAATTGCATAGTAGACATTTCTGTCCTTGTGTTTTTATACATTTCCTTTGCAATATTGTGAACATTAAAGGAAGGTCCATTTGAATATTACATTCAAGGTGATAAACCTTGACCTTTTGTTCTAGCCCTCAAAATATGCCTTAAAAGTTAAAAGACTTAATTATAATATATATAATAATAATTCTGATTCTAAATTATGTTTATAGAAAATGACAAAAAAAAAAATTCATAAAAATAATATAGGTTTAAAACAATCATAAATATTTTGAAAGCCTTTACATTTTTGTTAATGAGATTTTACAAGGCATATTTCAATAGCTAAATTATATTATGTATATCTATATTCTGTTGAGAATTTAATAGTTTATACAGAATTTACCATTTATACATGCATGATTATTGTTTTAACTTAAAATTCATACTTAAAAACATAAGTATGTTTAGTTAATTAAAACTTCATAATTCATATAATCTATAATATTTTTTATATGTTTTTGGTATCAATAACGAGGTTATTAACCGGTACAATTATACAATAATAATTATACTTATATATTATTACATGAGTTTCATTACATTATTAACTGACAAAGTTCTATTTTATTAAAATAACCTATTAGTTTGTGAATTGATTTCGTTTATAAGTATGAGCATTTTATGTTGAGTTTAATTTAAAAAATTATATTAATTAATTTGAATTTTATTTTATTATAAATATAAAATTATAGCAAATAGCAAATACTCAAAAATCATATAATCTAATTTCTTTTGTCTTTTTCAGTAATCTATTTTATTATGCTAAAATATAATGATGACATACAATTATTATTAACTTTTACTGCATTAATATAGTTTGAATTTCAGCATAAAAATAATATTAATAATATTTTAAGTTATCTTATTTAATTGACATAAACTAAGTTAACATTTTATTCAGACATAAAAAAAAACACAAGGGATCTCACAAATTACGTAGTAAATAAAACAGTGCGAGAAAGTTATCCGTAGATTTTAGAGAGAGAAAATTCAGAATAGATTCTTATTTATATGATTTTTGCAGGTTATTTTTATACTATTGTTCAGTTTGTTTAAAAAATTATCCCAGTAAAATTATTTAATACAAATAATTTTATTTTAATTAATTGCATAAATAATAAATCAGAAATCAGGTGTATAATAACATTAATAACCAATAATCTTTATTGGGAGTTGATTTCTAGTAGCTGTCAGCATTACTGTGGAGTCTCCTTGAATTCAAACCGGATGTACATTTTTTTTAACCAAGCGTAATTTTTGGTATTCTAAAAAGTATACAAATGATTATCTCTTAATTTTTATCAAATCTTATATTTACGTGTGTTAAAAATATTACATATAAATACTAAATAGTTCAGTATGTAGTATGTACTTTCCTAGTTGCCTACTTCTTTACATATAAACATAAAAATTATACAATTAATTATAATGAAAATGTATAGACATTTTTGAAATACTTATTTTTTTTTTTTTTTTTTACAAGGAATCTTAAAAATGATTATTTATTATTATATAGTCAAATTAATATTTATTTTTTTGGTTATCTTTCTCATTTATTTAATGCTTACATTTCAGTACCTATTTTTCATGTGATGATAATTTATGAAGTTACTATCTAATCAAATGAGAATTCTGGTGAACTGTCATTTATTTTATTTTACGTACAATAAAGGTTGAGAGCTTATCCTTTAGCTTCTAAAATATAAACTCATTATCTACTTTAATTTAAACAATTTATACATTTTTATATTTGTATATATAAGCAAATAAATTATTTTTGTTTTTTTTTACTGATTAATGGAAAACCAAATCAATAATTAAATTGATACAAATTAATGGATCTTACTATAACTAAAAATTAATATTTTTAAATTTTAGTAAAATGTGTGGAGAGTATATTAGGTAGAACATATACTGAACATCTTTGTTGTTTAAAATAAAATCACAAATGTATTCCATGTTTTAAATGTGTTCTATTAATCACAATTAATTCTATTTTCCTTAACACGTTTGATAATACTTTATTAGAATTTATCTCAGGCCATTAATAACATTCTATATGTATAAAATATATAGGTAACTTAAAATCTTATTATGTTTAACATTTTTCGTAAGAGCCGGAGTGAATATATAGTTTATAAAATCGAAAATATTATTTTCTACCATAACTTTTAAATAACATTATGACTAATAATTGTTTTCATTAAAAATTGTAAATTTACTATACCTTTATTTTAAACAACTGTTTTAATAATATAAATCAAATTAATTTTTCGTATGGCTTTATAATTTATAAAATTTTAATTATCTATATAATTTGTAATTACTGATAGGCCATACCAATTTCATATACTTACCTATATTATATTTTTAATAAATAGAATAAGTTAGTGTATATGGATTTTATACAAATGAAATTGATTAAAATTGTACACAAATGTGGTGAGTACATTATATAGTTATTTGAGTACCTATGTATTTAAAAAAACAGACTATATAGAACTCCTGAGGACTATCAGTACCTATATAAAGCTTGGGTGAAAAATATTAATTAAATAACCAATATAACCTATAACATTAACCAACTTATCTGATTAAATTTTAAATACGATTCGTAATTAAATATTTTAAGTTGGATAAGATGACAATTACAAAAAATTCTATTTGAGTTCATGTTTATACTTTATATATTCAAGTATCATGCACTATCCAGTACTTTATCAAAACTCCAAACACGAATATCACTGTACCTATACTCATTATGCCTGTTTTAATATTATTATATGATAATAAAGAAATTAGTCGTGTTTTGTTTTTATCCATTATATTTTTTTTTCTTAATACTAGAATTAAAATTCCATTGACAATAAGGAATGAGAATGTGTTATGTTTAACCATAAACAATAATACTTTAATTTTTTTTCAATTTCAGTCTACATTTTAAAACTAATTTAAACATTAGTCATGCTTTATAATAGATTCCCAGCACTCACTTTTGTATTATATAATAACACATAGGCTATGTTTATTTTATAATAAAATATTATATTAACCTAATATGAGTACATTATCCATATATCATAATTACATATTAGGTTGACTATTAGGGTATATAATAAGTATGATCAATAAAAGAGCTATTAAAAGTAAATTAACTTCAGTAAACATTGTTATTTGTTATCGACCTCGAAATGTCACAATACGTGACTTATTTACTAGAAATTAGAAGTTATTTTAAATTGTGATGATTTATTATTATTATTTTACTTAATAAAATATATTAAAATCAATTTAAATAATAGTTATATAATTATAATTTATAAAATAAAATAAATTACCTGATTATTCATATAATTTAGATTTTACTAACTTATTTTTATTAGATTGTAAATTTATATTTTGAGAAGTACATATAATAAAATTAAGTTTAGTTCTAACATCGACAGTAAAAAAATGTAAATGAGTCATTTAAATAAACCTTAAAAATATAAATATTAAATAATAATATCTATCTAGTATACCTACATAAGATTAATTAGCAAATTTATGAAATCTTTTAGTTAATAATTCAAAAACATATAATACTTTTTTTTGCTCAATATTATAAACCCTTAAATATTGTGATTATTGATATTAAAACTATGATCTGACCCAATTGAAAATTTTAAACTAAATAAGAAATATATTTAATCAGAAAAAAAATAATTGTTCACAATTTAAATGAACTATGTATTCCATGACTAATGAAGTAAATATAAGAAATGATTCAAATACATTTTTAAATAATTTGTAGATGATTGAACATAGCTCTATATCACTCTTCCTAGAGTTGGAATTCTAATGGGTATGTTATAGTTGCTCCGCATAATTTAATCGTATATTTGATTTTGACGAGTATTCAGAGCGTTTCTATGTAGTTAGTATTTCAATATCAGCTATTGGGTCAACGCATAGATAATTTATATCTATAGACCTCACAGATTATTAATCTTTTTATTTTTGTCGTAAAATGTATCTACTCGATGTACACGTGTTCTATAACGTATTAACATATAATCTTAATTGCAAAATGATAAAATAGAGATTTCATAATAGCCATAATATGAAATTAATAAGTATAAGATATATTTTGGTTGATAGCATATATTAGGACCATATGCATAGGACAGAAAATTATTTTGAGACTGTAGTGTGCAGTTTCTAGGAGACAGAAGGAGACAGATGACATAAGTCATTCTAACGCAGATGAATCCCCATAAACGATATAACTCAAACAAAGTGAGACTAAAACTCCTACCAATTCATATAAAAAAGTAAAAATTAAAGAATATTATTCATGGACCAAATTATAATGGAATTCTGGATATTCTATTATCCGTGTTGGAAAACTATATCCCTTCCCCTACATGTCCTTGAAGGCATTCTAAATAAACAAAATTAAATTAGAAGGGTTAAATCAAATCAACACTAACTTGGTCAACAGCAAACAATAGTGCACAGTTCAAACATACAAAGAAAATAATATTATTTTAACATAGGTAGTCTAAAATGGATTTTTCACTTAATATGATATATATATAGCCTCATAGTTAAATGTACATTTACCATTTTGTATAAGTACCTACGTAATTGTCGTATGTTTAGTGTGTATGGTAGTCAACAAGTTCCATACATCTCCCACATTTAAGTATTTAGTCTCAAATAAGCAGCGTCGACTAACATATTGCTTACAATACTACAGTGGTGGTGGTCATTGACGATGACAGTGCGGTTTCCCTGTTGGTTTTTAAACGCTTATTTTGAATTTTCCAATTTTTTTTCCTTGTACAGACCACTAATAATTTGCACATAACACAATTAAGTTGCTCACATTATTATATTATGTGATAGTGTATACTTAGACGCTAATCTTTGTAAGGGATCCCTGCTAGGTGTTCCACACGAAACAGCTTAACTATATTTTTGTAAATACACTAAACTCACATTCCACCGCTGTCATACCTATGCGCACCTTCGTTTTTTATTTTGCTCACTACTATTTATATTAAAATTTAACGCAGGAGGCATAGACCGTTTGTTTGTCATAAAGTCATAAATCGCACAATAAATATCGTAATACACACAGTATTGGCTTTAAATTTGTCTAAATATTTTAACTAAGTTTTGTTTGATTTTTCATTCTATTAAACTTTAGTGAAATCATTTTCGGCTTGTATTAAAATTTTCTTACACTAAATATTATAAATTCAAAAGTTAGTATTTTTAAATTTGTAAATCGATCACTCAAATTTGAACATTTCTTTATAATATTCAAACTATGTACCACGGCCAAAATGAGACTTTCGATAAATTTAATGTTTTATTCACAATTTATAAAACCGTTAATTTTTCTATATTATTTTACTAAATTGATTTTTAAAACCCAAGTCTTCTGTACTCATCATACGTATCCGTTCTTTGTACCAAACATGCTCTGTGATGCTACTAATTATTCAAAGTTAATCGACCGAATAAATAGAATGATGCGAATTGCTAATGAGAATCCATCATTTCTCATATAATAATAATACATTATTAAATATAATTATATTACTAGTGTTTAATTTTAACTTTAAAGCCGTAAAACGTAAATAGTATCGTTTAATGTTCTCTTTTTATAATGTTTAATATACATATATATATAATATAGACAATAATTTATATATAAATATAGGTTTAAAAAAAAATATTATGAAAATTTATAAAAATTGATGATCTGCGTTTTTAATATTTATTTATACCATAGACTACTTTTTTTTAATCTTATAATAAGAATTATTAACGATAAATGTTAACTAAAAAAATTATTTAACGATCAAGGATTAATACTAACATTTTTTACTATGTTATGTAGGTATAAATATATTTAAAGATAAAATATTTAACCACAAACAATTATAGTAATTATTTTAAAATTATTGTGGGATAATTTAAATATAAAAGTAATATTGTTCATTATTAATTATTTAAATATAATTTATTATATAATATAATATTAGAAATTAAAATATATTATTATTTAAGGTAGGTATTATTATAATTAAAGTCAATTATAAAACTTCAATATAAAATATCCAAATAATATAGTATACACTTCTAATGATTTAATATAATTGTATAGAAAATATTATAAATTAAAAAGTTATTATTTTCTATTTACATATTATTAGTGAATAATTAGTTGTAGTTACCTGTCATTTTTGATAGTATATTGTATAATATATTATTTAATAAATATATAAAATAACTAAATAAAAAATGCTAGTAAAAGCATTATTTGGGATTACATTACAAAGCTATATATAGTCTTAAGAGACTCATAGTTTCATAACAGTTGGTTTAAATTACATGAGCTATTATTTTATTAAAATACATACGTAATAAAATCATTGCAGTTTGAACCTTTAAGATAACAAACTTAAAATATTGTGTAAGTAATGCTTTTTTGTAACAAGATTGAAAAGTTTAAAAATAATTATAGACTTATATCGAGTAACTAAAAATAATATTTATCATACTCAAATTAACTATGTAATTTTAAATATACTAAATATAAAACTTTAAAAATTAAATATTGCAATATCATAGTGAAAAATAAATATTTTATTAATTATTTTTATAAATTATAAAATATCCATTAATTTGAAGATTCTATCACCATTTTTTCTGTTCCTATTCCCTTGTCTCTTCGTAAGAAATTTTCTACATAATTTTCAGTACCTATTTACTTGATGATTTATTTTTAAATTATTATAATATTGTAGCATATTATGCTTTATAAACAAGTTGTTGTTGTTGTGGCCATTGAAACAGTTGGTTTACACTATAAAATCAAATTGTATAAAAACTAAAAAGTATTCAATTATAGATTTAAAAAAAAATGTATTTTATAATAATGTGTTTTATTTAATATTGTAATATTTGTTTTAATTGTATTCCTATGTATAATATTTTAACCCAACATTTAAATACCTATCCTAAATATCTAAATCACTCATATTTAGTCACGTGTATATTTGTCCTTATTATATTGTGATAATTGTATGGTCTCGAATCAATTTAATAAATTATATAATTTGCTTTAAATTTGAAAAATTTGAAAGATATTATAACCAAATTAATAGTTACTACTATATAAGCCTTAAAATAACGTTACCTATACGATTATACATATTATTACATGTAGGACCTATATAAACTATGTGCAGTAATTATGCACGTATGATGTATTGAAAATGAATTTAGCTACTAAAGAATTTTATTTATTGATCGCAACACATTTTACTGTTTTGTAAGTTTTATTATTAACTAAGTAAATCAAAGTAGCATTGTAGTATTGCATTAAATCGTATTATTTCTGTAACCTAGTTTGTATAACGTTTAAAACTAAGTAATTTGTGAACCATTCATTGGTTGATTCAAATAAACGAATACGTGGGTAGCAATTTCGTTTTTAAGATTAAACAGTCGTAGATCTAGAACACGTTATTTACGGGGAGGGGCGGTGAGGTTAGTATCGTTGATTTTCTATTGGATCAAATACAACTTACGGACGAAAATACGTTGTTTTAATATTGTTCTAATTGTTATTAATTTCTTTGGAAACACAAGTTTTTGTTTTATATATAATATATATGTATGCTATATATATTGTATACATTAACATTGATTATATGTGCTCAATAAAATATAGTTACTAATTGACCGACTGCTAGCTGGATGTCTTAAGTGAACTATATGGACATAACGTACAATAAAACGTCATGTAGTTCGGTCCAGTGAATAGACAGGCGCATGGGTGACGCAATAAGAGGTGGAATGCGAGCATTGGAATTGGGACGCAGTGAAAGAGACCGCAGACAATATAATATTATATTATAAGAAAACGTATTTTTACAATAACAAGTTACACTCTGTAATACTTATTATACGTGTAGTTGCTATTATTTTTTCTTTATAATTAATGAGAATATATAAAGTATGTATATAGAATCTAATAATCTATGCACTGTAGTAACTAACGAGTAGTGGGTGGTTATATAGTGTATGTAATGTATAATTTCACCTGAAAACTTCCGGTGTGTTATATCATTAATGTTAAAATATCTACAATTTATATTATTAGGTATAAATTTAATTTGTCTAATTTTTATACGTCAAAGATTTTCATTAACTCGAGTAAGAAATGGGTACTTACTGAGCACTGAATATTAGTGTATTAATAATCATTGATATATTACAATCATTATATATGTATGCAGTACAATGATGATTGGCTCGATTGTGATGATTTTCATTATGTTCAATGAAATTTCTGTACGTATATTATATATTATGTAGAAATATGTAGATAATATATCTTATATATTAATATGAGACTATTTGTCATGTAACAATATTGATAAGAATTCAATTACTTCATTCGATTTGATTATGAAGTAGAAAAAAAATATTTCAAACTTACAAGTGTGGATATTTACTATAATTTAGGTACTATCATTAACATTTTTAATCAACAAAAAAATTGACATCTATATTGTATTTAAGTTTTATAAACTTTAAGCTTTATTTCAACAAGTTGTGGTACTTAATTAGTATTAATTTATAATTCGTCTAAATATTTTATGCTTCGGAGCTACAAAAGTCTTATTAAATGTTTATTATGTTGATTAAAAAACACACAAATAAGTTATTTATTATTATAAGTACAAATATCATTATTATACATTTTTTTAACATTTTTTTAATTATAGAGGTAAACGTTGATTCAACACTCGTGATAAATAAACTTCTTGAAAAAAAAAAGTTAAATTATACCTACCTAATCAGTAGTCAATACAGTTTTATTTTTTTGCTTAAATTTATTGAGAAACGATATATTCTGATAAAGTATATTATAATATAGTCATGTAATCTGTTACGCTTTTCATATCATAAAGTAAAAATAATCCCCATACTACAACAAAATCATTAAAATTAATTTTAAAAATGTTTGCTGTGTTTATTATTCTAACATTTATGTAATAGTTAATTTATATTGCCGATATATTGACAAATAACACTTACAAGACAAAAGTATACAATGTTAAATTTAATACTTATTAATAATTAATTAAATTAAATGATCTTTCGTTTTTTTAGAGTATAGGTACAATATTTAAACGTACAGATAAATAACGAACAATTTAAATATGTACGTTATCATTAAACGACATAATAATGCATAGTGATTTCTGAATAACATATTCATCCATATATTAATACTTAAATTTGTTTACTGTGCTTTATTTATTTTGAGTATTAAAATTTATTCAAATAATAATCTATAATAGTAATTCGTATACAGTAGATACCTAGAGACACCTATCATACTACTTATATACTATATACTTATACAAATTTTTTCTATATTATAATACGTATATAACAGTAGTATATAACTACCTACTCGTTCATGTTTTTTTTATTTACTAAGAAATAAGCATATAGGTACTTCAGCATAAAATATAAGATAAACTTTAATTCTCGACCCAATATAAAATGCACACACTTAAAATGAATGCAATTTTATTGATACAAACATTTCCGTTTATTTTTAATACATTAATACTAAATGCATTGTAGATATTTTATTAAAGTCTACTTCAAAGTTATGAAAATCGATTTTTTACAAGTATTTCATATAATATCGCATGATGTGCACAATAAAACCTGTATTAAGATAACAGTAATATAAAGTAAAATAATAAATTATGTTTGGGCGCGCGCGTTCGCGTGTGTGTACGTTTCTACCTGTGTGCAAATAATAACTACACAGAAACGCGCGTGGCTGTCCTTGAGTATGACGTGATGTAGGTCACGCGTGGTCCGCTGGCAAATATTGCATGCTTGGTCATCCCCTACCCTATCTACCAATGATCAAGCAATCCAATTTTTTAATGTAGTAATATTATTAACCATTGTTAGTAATAGATGTGTGTGTGTTTGTGCCTGTGTCTGTTTGTAATATAGTAAAATATATAGTATAACATACATAAAAATTAATGCAAAGTTTTCATAGAATTTTATTAATTCTATTGAAATATTTTTCCGAATATAAGTAATATTAATGGTTTAATATGAATACACTCAATGGTCAATTGTACGAGCTTTTTCTAGTTTTAATACTAATGGTAGACTAAAAATATTTTAAATCGATGAAGCATAAACCCTTATAAATACATTTTAATTCTGTCTTTAAGCCATTTAAATTTGAAACTTTAATTTACGTTCTTTGTTACATTTTATTATTTTATGGCTTTATTTCATAAATAAGTAGGTATACGAAAACATATTTACAAACATATTTTAGGACCTTTAGAAACAAAATTACATTTATTTTTTTTTTGCTCATATCGGTCATATACTCAGTATTGTAAAAATAATTGTTGGTCACATCAAACATAAATTTATTAATCGTTACGCATTTTAATATTTAATATTATATGATAAAATATAACCTAAATTACGATATAAATGAGGTAATTTAACATTTAACTCAATAGCAAATATATGTGTTACAGTTACAATAAGTTATGTTATACACGGTATGTGTGTTTTTGAAGAAATTATTATTATTATATTTAAAGTAATAAATTAAAATACATTTTATTAAATAAAATTTATTTAAAAGTATAAACGTAAATAAAGTTAAAGTCGAAATTATTTAATAACAATCCGTTCTAGATATATTTAATTTATACAAATGAATATGTCTATAGCTCAAAAATTAATAAATAAACAATACTTGTTGTCAACCTTTAAATATTTTTTTTTTTTTGCCTAAATCAATTATTGCTGGTAACAATTAATTAAAAATATTATTTTTTTTATCTGGTTTTTGAATATTTGCCAAGTTATTTTTCTTCAAGGTAAGAATTCCACAGACAACGAAATGGATATACGAGATATATATATGTATATATATATATATATATATGGATATATATCGTATTTGTTGCATTTTAATAAAACTTATGTATTTAATACAATTGTGTTATTATTAATAAGTGTATTTTAATATAATTTTAATTTTAATTTTTAAAATCATTGACTCTTAATATTATTTATTGTGGTTATTGATCATTATTTTTATTTTGTAAGAGAAATTAAATAATATTTTTAATAATTATATTATATTTTGATTCAGAAGTGATTTATAAATAATGATATTTGTATTGTACATATTTAAGCTATACATTGATATTTCTATACTAGAATATTAAGATCAAATTATTTTTCTTATTTATTCTTAACAAGAAACTATATTTTATAGAAAAATTGTATAATTTATATCAAACTATATTAATTATATGCTGTATTCAATTAATCAATTTCATAACTATTGTTTATCTTCTGTTAATAATTTAATTAGGTATATTTTTCATGTTGAACACAATGGTATAATATTGAGTAGATTATTATAATAATATGTGATGGATAATGACGAAGTAGTAATGGATTTGGTATTATAGAAACTCTACGACCCATTATTAGTTTATTATTTATGAATTACGCTTTATGTCCAAAAAAATATGAAATAAATAAGTAACAAAAAAAAAACAACTTCTATGAACTAATAAAATCGATCTACCTACCATTAAAACCTATCCAACAATTTAAACTATTTGTTTCCTGAGAGTAATAAATATCAAATTATTTATTTATATATACGTAATACGTATATGTACCATATAGTTAATGGTAAAAACATACAATTGATAAGCAAATATAAAGACGTAATGTGAATCGTAGCTAACACTGTGACACCTAAAAGACAGCTTATCCAATAATTCCAATATCCGCATACAAGGATAACATGATTAATGTATGTTTCGTCTCAAAGTGCTGACAATCCCTTTTTCATTGTGTGTTAGTAAAATATGAAAAATTCATATCGATTCAAATAATAAAATTATTTTATTTTATTAATTTTATGAGTTATACAACTATATATATATATATATATATATATATACCTAGTTATTTTGTGCATAGTATTATGAATTATGATGCAATCTGTGCTACAGTCAAACATTTTTTTATGTATAAGATATAAATAAGTACCTTAATAGCAATTTTTTTAAAAGTCACAACATTTTCTTTTCCAACGGGGCCAAGAATTCAAGGTCCGAATGGACATAGTGAATAAAAAAAATAAAATAAGAAAGTTCACACAAATATAAATTACAGCAGTGTTATTACTGTTATTAGTGTTAATATTTACTTTGCGCTAAATTTTAATTCAGCATTTTTGCAAAGGTTCCAGTTATGTGATTATTATTGATACTTATGTTAATATTTCTTATGTTATGATCGGTAAGGATAGAATTGAATTTATGACGATCAACAATTTTTTTACGTGAAATTTTTTAACTTATAAATAGTATACCAAATTATTATTAGATTTAAATTATTTAGGTGAACTTAATTTCTGATAAGTATATGGTTTCTATGTCTTTCTTATTAGTTTTACAATGATAAATAATAGCACAGTTAAATAACTAATTTAATGTCAAGCGTATTAAGTACAAGCTGTGTTAAGTTTAGTCTTTACTATTATTTTTATCTTGAACTTATTTTTATAATATAGTTGTTAATATAGGTGTTATCAAAATAGTTTATTTGAAAATGTAGGTTGTGAACTTGTGAATATTCTATATAGAAGTCAATAATTTTATTTCAATAGTAGTTTTATTTTTTATTAATTAAATTTATGCAATGTTATTAGTAATTGATTAATTAATTTCCTATATTAAGAACATAATTCTGTAGGTTACGTATAGGTGTATATTTTCAATTTATATAATAATGGTATTGTTACGTTTTCTGTTTTCGTATTGATATTTATAAACACAATTTTAATTATAATGTGGACAATTTGCTGTTCGTTATTAAATATTTCCTTGAAACTTTAAAATATATAATTAATCTAGAGACTGTAAGGTATATTTATATTTGTGCATAATATGTATAGATGCTTACTATTATCAGTGATTAGGTAATGAGTATAGATTATTGAATACATTTTAATACCCATACATTTAAATTGGAAATATAATAATAAAAAATAACATAATCAATAATAATTTAAATTTGAGATATATTAAAACATATAGTGATATTTATAAAAACATTGTAACTGATTATCTGATTGATTATGCCTTAACAAATAAATGTAAAAATATATTAAAGTTAAAAAATTAAAGATTTGAATAGGAATTTGTTTTCGCTAGATAAATAACAATTATTTAATATCGAAATAGTCGTTTTAACAAACAAGTAACGGATTATTATGTTTCATATTATAGACGTATAGTATTATAATGCACAGTGCATACTATGCTGTGATTTCTTGGTGATGTTATTATAAATGATATGAAAACAACCTTGATAAACTATAATACCTAATCATAATATATTTAAGGCCAAACTTCCAAGTAGATAGGTTAAGATTTTAATATTTGTTTGACCACCATGAAATATTTTACCTATAGAATAAATAAAAGTATAATTATAGTCATTTTTTAATCATATGCAATAAATTAAAAAAATAACGCTTAAATAATAGGTCTTATCGTATAACATATTACCTATTGAATTATCAATTGCTTTTAGTTGATGTTTAGAATACATATTATAGTAATTGTTCAATTGTAAAAATACATTTTAAATAACTGCTCAATAGTAAAAAACATTTTAAATAATACTCATATAATGATAATGATGACTTCCCGTGACATATATAATATATTATACGTACTACGTAGATATACAAAATATATTAAAATAATTACATATTTATAAGTTCTTAATATACTATATTGTATTATATAAGAATTTTAATAAACTTTGAACATTTGTTTATTTTTATACGGACCTTTGAATTTACATAACAAAACAATACACATATAAAAAAGATACAATTCATAATAATTATTCATATTTTATTTTAATAACTAAACTAATGTTGATAAACAATTTTTTTCATAACAATATACTAATTATGTACATTTATAAACCGTAATAATATAAATTACTCATAGTAATCAGTTTTAAGATGACACATTATTTTCAGAAGATTCTATATTTGTTTTTTTGTCCACCACTCTATGTTTAACCGAGCACTTTTTGAAATATGGTTGATGATCGATAATTTTTTGACGCCAAGTCTCTATAACAGTTTTTGTAATTTTAGATTATAAATGAAACCACCCCGATAGTAAATTATTGGTATTATAAAGATGATTTTTTTTCTTTTAATACTATTACGAGCAGTAAAAAATACTAGTAGTCCTGCTTATCGATTAGAAATTGTATCTACCTATATTATTTCAAAATTAAAAAGAAGTATCTTATTGATTTTCTAGGTTTTTTGGATATAGATAAAAATTACGAAAAATATTTCGAAATAATATCTTTTTGAATTAGATTTAAAAAAATAGATATTTATATAAAAATAATGTATTACCATGAAGCTCAATCAATGATGGCGATTCACCTCCATAATCGTTTGGCATATATTTTAATGGTACGTGCTCTAAGAGAGTTTCAAAATGACGATGTACAATCATCTAAAATATAAAACAATTATTCAAAAATCTAATTTGTCGTAAATTAATTTATATAACTTACTCTTTTCCGTATTTTTGCCTTAAGAAGAGGTTTGAACATCGCCATTACTACACTCAATATGGCTGGTGGATTTATTATGTGTATTTGAGCCACACGTTCTGGATAAGCTTTCTGTAATTATTTACACATTAAATAGATTAAATTAATTAATTCTGGACATTATCCAACCAAAACCATTGTAACAATAAAAATATATGTACGTGTCATATAACAAAAACATATTTTTATAAACCTTTAATGTTATTTAAAATTTAAAAAAATCGGATTGTTGCGAACCCGACATAAGCTCACATTAACTCATATTATAGTAATACAGCTTACCCAGGCGTATAAGAAAAAACGGCGTAACAGCCCTAATGGATATCTGGCCAAATGACCCAACCGCACAGTTTGCATGTCGATAACGAGCACAAGTCTTGTATGATCTATTCCTTGGGCGAGATAAAGGTCAGCCAAACATGTCAAGTGCATGGCTATACCCACTGGACTGTAATCTGATACCGGCGTATCTGGGCGGTGCATATACACTGCTAGTTTTCGACCACCGTCCATTACTGTAGGTACCAAACCCAAAAGTCTAAACAAAAAACTCAAAATATTAAATTCCCCTTTGCCAATTCTACTAGGAGTCTAGGACAAGCACTTATCTAATGTAAACTCAATAAGTTTCGTAACATATGCATTTACATTTCGTCCGTTTAGCTACAGGTATTGCATTTTCATTTAAACGATAACTTAAAAATGAATGTTTCGAAAACAAACTTACGTCGTATTATATGCTTTTATCATATCTTTATCTGTTTTTGGATCTCGGTTGTTCATTACTTCCGGCAAGATTGTTTTAAGTTGAAAGTATACTGGCATGTTGTCTTTGACTCTTTCCTTGTCATTTTTATTCATAACCAGGTAATTTTCCATCCACCAATCCAATTCCACTTTAATTAAAAGTTATTAATAATTTAATATATTAATTATTAATTATTTCCCTTTACAGATGTGTTATTTTATTAATTTTACAAATTTTATTATAAATATAATTGTTGCTATTTATTTGTTTCTCGTAAGTTACACTCGTATAAAATCTTATTTTTCGACGCATTGACTATCTTAAATTATTTGACCGTAAGTTTGTTAATTTCGTATTATATAACATATTCATTACTTATATGGTAGGTATATTAATTATTATTACCTAAAGTACCTATACTAATAATAATCATCACGTAGATGTGCAATGTTTTAACTGCTTATTAAGGTTATTTGATCTTTAAAAAATATTTTTAAATGACAGTATTATATTGATAGTTGAATTACACACCCGAATGGTCTATAAATGTAATTAAATCACATAAATAATATATAACACTTATGTAAAGTTAATTACTTTTCATATGTCCCCCCCACCCAACCAGGTTATTTATTATTGGAGGCCATGTTAATATCTCACCTCCATCTAACGTGTTAGGCAGGTTAGGTTGGTCGTGAAGCCATTGAATGAGCTCGCAGACATCCCGGCGTATCGATTCATCAGTCATGCCCAATAGGCGCCTGGTTGCTGCAATGTCATCAGGCAGTGGACCCTTTGGCCGCCCGTATACGTAATCTAACGTCCTGTGTATAATACAATAATATGAATGAATATAATTAAGAGAGAAATTTAATTTTAATCAAATCATAATTATTATTTAGATGGACTTTCTCATCCCACGTCCAATTGCAGTGGGTAAACCAGTTAATTTGAGTAAACATACCCAATTTGAAACAATGCTTATATTTTTTTATACATATTTTATATGTATACCTAAATCGATTTCAGGACTAAAAATGAGGTTTTTATTCCTTCTAAAAGTTTATCTATATGTATATTATATACATATTTGTGGTGTTATTCTTCGAACTATTTATTTTTTTTTTAATATATTCAATACATTATATCAACACGCATTAGATAACAGCTTCCTTATGTACTACTATTATACACCCTCCTATATTCATGAATAAATCTACTTATCATCAAGTGCAAAACCTTTTTGGAACACATATATGATATATATATATATATTTTATATCATGCATGATACCGACCGGTTGCTAAGACCACTTTCTCTCCGGGGGACATCGGTTCGATTACGAAACACTGCACGTTTTGTCGGTCAAATAAACGCACGTTCTCTCAAACAAAATGTATTTACTGCAGCACTGTTATAAATTATAATGCAACATCTTGCGATATGTTCCTATATTATTATCATAATTTAGTTTTTAAACTTTATTATTATAATTATATATAATAGATATTTGTAAAGGTGGGTATTAACGTATAACAGACAAACATATAATAACATATAATTCGATACTAATAAGGTGATCGCTTTGTATAATATAATTAAAATAGTTTTAAAGAAGACCGTAAAGTCAACAATATATTATATATGTATAGAGCGTAACGACGCGTATACGAATTTCAAATTAAAAAAAAAAAAAATATACCTCTATTATCAATTTTCAATAAGGCCTGTCTACTTTTCAATAAATTAATTGTGATTTAATGTATTTTAAAACATCATTGAGGAAAATATGTACATACAAAATAATATATGAATAAACACTTATATATTGGGTTTAAATGTCATTTTAAAATTTCAAAATCTAAGAAATATTTCTAACAGAACATTTTCTTGTGATATCTTAACAACGTTATCAGCGCGTACCTAGATATACTAATATCATATCGATCGTCCTGTCCAACAAATACTTTCCAATACAGTGATTTCTATTCGATAAGATAGAAAAAATGTAAACACGTTATTGGAGCAAACACGGGACATTTATATGAAACAATATTATACACGAATAATAATACTGTTGCATATTAGGTATAGAATAATTAAATGTTTATAGTATAAGACACATTAATAGATATAAAAAAATGTATTATCATAACAGACATATTAAACGAAAAAATTGTTATCAGCCTATCATATATTATATTACAACAACATGTATGTGTGGGTTTGTTTGTTTAATTGATTTACTCACTTGGTCATCTTGATGTACTCGGCTCGTGCTATGTTCGCGAACTGAGTGTATACGCATGATTTTTTTTCACATAATTTACTATATAACCAAGGCGTTTACGGTTTCAAAAAACTGGATATTACTAAACAACTACAATTTATAAAACGTGACTATCAAGTAAGGGGGGTCCCGTGGAATAGAGGGGATTAGTACTGGAGATCGTTGCGGCAGTCTGATTTCTATGCGAATGTATATGCGTGTAATACGCCACATTAAAATGTCACGAATATACACGCTTAAATTACCTTGAGACCGGTTCTGCGTGGTTTGCGTAGAATAAAAAGGTCAGGGACCTTATAATCAACCTAATTGTCAAAAGCTCAATAGTTCCAGAAAATATTGATGATAAGTACTTATCTATATTAATTAGGTTTTACATGTTATAGCTATTGTCATTTACACCGTAACCCACGTGAAAAAGATTAATTTTCATGGAGATTACGTTAAAAAATAAATACATACCTACTTCAAAATGTGATAGGGCAATTACTATTATAATAAATTATTAAAATCCTTGAACGCATAAATACATTGACTTATTCAGAAATCCTTATTACTTTTATTTAGCCAAAAAATAAAATATAGATCTCGTTTATAATTTTTTCTAATTATCCTATACATGTTTTAAACTGCTTACAAGTATACTTAAGAAGTCCATTAATTAAGATTGTAACATTTTTAACATTCTCATTATCACAACATAAAATGCAGTACAAATATAAATTTATATATATTGAAAATTATTTTATGTGAAATATAAACATCTTTTAGTCAATTAATATAAAAATATTTAATAAAATGCAAGAATGAATATAATTTATAATTAAAAAACTGTACATTTTTTTGCGATGTTCGTTATATATTTGCTCATGTATTAAATAGAAGAATCCAAAATACCAATTGTTATGTATTTTAGATGTTTTATTTAACAGTTATGTTTATTTAGTGTGGTAAGTGTTTATAGTAAATTAAACGTGGTTTTGGTTAAAAATAATAGTTTTGTACTTACATTGAACGAATTGTAGCCAACTTACAGAACTGAAAACTGGTTTGGTTCGACGTATTGAACGAATAAGGAACGGTTGTGTATCATTTGTTTTTGTCTCAGTAACAACAGACACGAATTAATAAATGTAAAGCTTCGGTGTCCTCTTTACAGTTGGACACAATCGAATGAACATTGTAATCGCGTGAAATGCCCAGTGGTTCATAAATAGTAGTGCATGAGTATGTATAATGAATTTTTCCACTCTGTTTGTTCCCCCTTAAATAAAATAAAACTGTTTTATTTTTAGCCCAAATGAAATACAACTCAGCAACGAGTACTAACTAAATTTTAAAAACAATTGCTCAAATTTTTTTTTTATAACAAAACTAATTAAATGTTTATAAACAATAATGAATAAATTTCATCAAATGTGATATTTTAATATGGGTATGATTTTTTCGTATAAAATATATACTGCGGTGTCATTCGAGATCTGAGAACGTTACATAATCAAATCGTGAATGCCATTATATCCAGTAATATTGGAAAGCAATCTATAGACAAATAAATATGTACCTATCAACACTATCTTAACATTCATTTGGACATTTGAGAAAGATTTTATAGATAGGTTGTACAGGGATTTATATTAATTTGGAAAAATAGATTACGTAATAAATACGCATAAATATAATACAATAATATAAATAATAACCTTAAATATTAGGAATTGTAATCCAAACGTTCTTCTTTTTTCATAAACTAATTTACTCGTTTATTTTAAATACAATTTTATTGAAAATTAAAATACAAATTATGCTAAATGTTTTACTTATTACATCACACATTATATTATTTTAACATAAACATAAATATTTTAGACAAAAAAAAAATATTTATATTTATATTTTTGAACCCCTGATCTTACATTTAGTATACTCGCATAATATTTACATTAAATTAATTTTGTATTGAAGTAAGTAAAATATTATTCGCAGAAATCGATCGACCTCAAGGTAGTAGTTATTTAACTATAGGTACATATGTTACTAATTAATATTAAAAAGGAAATTCCATTAACCTTAGACCAACGTTTTACATTGTACTTATATTAAGTTTCTCATAAAACTGTTAAAATATATTATGAAAATGTTGATTAAAAATTATTATTATATGTTATTTAAATTATTGTTATATATTTATATAAAAGTAGAATAATATTATGATGAAACTATTCATATGATTAATTCAATTTTATCCAGAGATATGGGTTTTAAAAAATTATCGTATTTGTATTAGTTAACTAGGAAAATAATTTTTGGGTGTGGAAAAAAAAAATTTTAAAAATCTACCTAAGCGAATTTTTTTTTTTAAATTTAATATTATTATCTCGTTAAATTTATACAAGTACAATATTTGTAAAAAGTATATTGATTATAAGTTTAAACGGACTATATGTAAAGAACTAACGATAAGTCATACACACGCATATCCTTTAATATTTGTCTAATAGAGCTATCATTATTATTACTATTTCTAAAATATATTTGTATGCATTTATTATGTTACAATGATTCGAAATTCAAATTGTATATTCAAATTTTTTCAAATGGCAATAATTTATAATTGGAATCAGCTGTCAAATATACATATATTTTACTCGTGAATTTTCAATTTAATAAATCACTGAACTCTGTTTGAATAAATAATACTTAAGTTATTTAGTGAATAGTAGGGTTAAAACTTAAAATAATAATCTGAGGTACATTATAACGTATGAGTAAAATACTATTACATATATGTAGAATATACACAATGTGATATTTCCACTCATTCAGTTTTCGTGTTTTATTATGTAAAATTAAACATCATCATAATTTCATAACACTTTATTTTTTTTTTTTAATTGACTATTTTCTTACTTACCCTTTAAATTTTAATCTAAAGTAATAACCAATATATTTTTATTTTTAATATTATTCTTAGTTATCTCCTACTATTCTCTCCTCTTATCAAACCTTAAATCAACTTTATAATAATAAACTATTAGTTCAATAATCGATATCGTAAGTATACTTACACGAAGTTGGCTAATCCACATAGTAGTATCCCGTTCAAACCACCAATAGTATAGTATTTGGCAAGAATTTGTAAATCAACAGATTTTGCGTAACTGTAGGGAGGGCCAACTTCACATAGCCTATCCAAGTTATCCTTATCCTATAAATATTTGAAATCAATGCCAAGTTATAGTATTTTAATTTTCAATTGCTTTTTTTTTTTACTTTTCTATTCACTCTGAAAATTGTGCAATTTATAAGGAAATTATTTAAACATTTTTTAGTGAAAACATTATTTTGAAAATAATCAAAATATTCGCAGTACATAGCCTATTTGTCTTGACGTAGGTATACAGTTATCAAAATATACTAGAATTTAATCATCACCAACCAATTTATATTGACTATTCTATTCAAATACAATATACATAGGTACGTACTATATAGTTTCAGTGTCATTCATAATTATTTTATGTATCATATAATTTGATTATATAAAGCAACGTTATCGATTGTACAATCAAATCGTGTACAAAATATACTGTTACCTGTTATTGTATTTATAACCCGTGTCGTAGCATAATAAGTAACGTCATCGCGGTGTTAACCATTATGTTGATATTGTTTTGTATTTGCGTATATTTAATTGATTCTCTAATAATAAAATATATTTTTTCTACTGCAGTTATAAGTACCTACACTAATACTGTATATTATAGCTATTTAGACACATTCGTAATAAAATGTTTTTATCATAATTTATTAATTTATACGCGTTTCGGTTATTATTGGAGCACCATGTATTGTAATTAGCAACATATACATTTTCATTGAAATCGAAGATTGATAATTAAAAAAAACAACGCAGTCTCCTCAATTTATACGTAATATCATAGCACAATTATTGTGTTTCGTATTTCTATTATACGTGTGTAACCCGTTAACGTGTGAGTGGCTACTTAAGTCGAATTAAAGTCGGTTTAAGTCCGCAGGATTACACTTATTACGTTATCTTGTCAACATGAACCATAATCGCCAGCAATAATTAGGACGCATCATACAATTATTGATGGCCACGGTGACGGGTTCGTGCGATATATTATAGATGCGCCTTAATTGTACGGCCTGCAGCAACGTAAATGCTCGTGTGAAATGTTGTCGAAAACATCGATTGTCCCAGGGTTTACATTACCAGCCGAAGGCTATGAAATATCCGGACGGCGTGAATCTTTCGCGAGTGAAAGGAGGAATCTCTAAAGTTGTCGGTCATAATTCGCAGCAGCGAAATAGAAAGCTACCACCGCCACCGTTTTCGACTGTCTCGTATGGTTTTTTTTTTACACATCCGGTAAAACTATAATTTGCTTGGATGTCCTTTCCCAAAGTCGCGTTAAATTAATTAATTCAATGGAAAATTGTGGTGTACAGAGTGACTGGTGGCAAGGTGGATGATGTTGTAACTCGGCGGAGGCGATAAAAGATGTGTAACCGGCTCTACTAAATATTTGTTGTTCTTGTATTATCAATAATAATATATTTTAATACTTAATAAATATTCAATTATCATTCTATCATTAACGACTGGCGTTGTCATTTATAATTAAATACTTTATCTGTACCACTATGTCCTATTTATCTAACTATTCATAGATTGCAAAAACCATATTATTATTTTTCATCTGGATAGATCTATACGGCCTAAATATATACAAACATACCTGAATATTGATAATATTCATCGATAATACGAAAATTGCAAACTATTTTGTACCTAAAAATGAATTATACTTATTATTGTTATTTTTTTTTTTCTTATAAAACTATTCAAGCAGGTGTACCTAGTTTAAATTTTATCAATTATTAATCGACAATCATTGTTTAAATTGATTCAATACTTTACCATTATTTATTGGTAATGTTTTAATCATGAAGGAATGATCATATAATAGGAATAGCAATAATTTATAGTTATTTAGAGTGAATGTAATATTATATTCTACAGAATCTCTGATGATAATATTTGTTACGAAACAGTGATATATTAATGTTATTTCTTCATATTGCAAAATGAAAATAGATACCTACAACTATTTATATATATTTAAATTATAAATTATTTATTCTATATAAGTATATAGTATGTATATTAAATATTTTGTTTAAATAGTTTCAAAAGTATAGCAAATATTTTCACATAGTTACTACATTTTAATGAAAATTACTTTTTTTTGTATTTAAATATTTAATAATTTTAATTTATGATTATCATATCTTAATAATATACATAACATGTATAGTTAAAAACAAGTATAAATATTCGGAAGCCATGTTCTAGAATTTAGATTGGTTATATAGATATTAACTAACTTTAAAGTTGAGTCTCGGAGAAGGGGTTGTATTTGAAAAAACATTATTTATTCTATAGTATATATAAAAAAATATCTAAATAAATTATTTATTGACTTTAGTGACTTTGCCATTTGACTTAATGTAAATAAATATCGTTCATTATTTATATGTTGTTTACCTTTACCCGAATTACTTTGTAGGGAGCTATATATTGCATATATAATATATTATGTAGGTACCTATAGTTCTATAGGTATACTTGTGTCAGTTATACACTTATACCTATACGAGGGCGAAAACAAAGTCGCGGTTTTCTCGAATATAGCTTAACGTTCAGAACTACATTTTTCCCATTGCGTTTCACCGACGTTTTTACTTTTCTCCTAACAGAGGTAAGAAAAGATATTCACTTAAATATTATACTGAATGTATACAAAACATAAACGAAAGATACAGCGTGTATCGTTTTGATAATATGACCTTCGTTCTTTCCGGGATTAGTCGTACAGGGTGTGTGAAATTATGTTTAGTGGTTTTATTTTTCTGTATAGTTCTATATACATCACACGACGTACACTATTGATACCGCAATAATGCAGCGAGAACTACGGATGTATTGTAATGAGATTGAAACATGCACTACGAACGAGATTGAGATCACGTACGGTGATATAATAATACGACCAGAAAATGTTTGTTGAACACCGCTGAAGCTATCTATTCTCTATTTCATACGTAAATACATAATATATAGCTACATATTGTGTTAGTACTACGAATTTGAACCGAAAAACGTATATTTGATTAAATAGGTATAATATTAATCAAGAGTTGCAACCTTGTTGTAGCATTAGTGACAAATAAATTCTTAATTGTTTCTAGTTATAGTGGTAGTTTATCGAAAAATGTAGGTATGTCGCGGTCGTATTCGTTTAACAGCCATTTAAAAAGTTACGGCTGTTTACTTTGTACATAAACTTCAACGTAATAAGCCTCATCCCTTCTATCATTATAAAGTTAATCCTGTATAAATTAATAATCAATTTCGATTAGTGTATAATGTTTGTTACGCTTTAAAATATCTACATTATATCAACAATAAAAAAAAAATACTTTAAAATACTTTCCTTAAAGCAAAATCGTAACAACAAAATATTTTTAAGGAGCAATTTTAAATGTCGGCCACGTTAAAAATACTTAGAATACTATTTGAATATTGAATTTATGTACGATTTTTTAAATACAAAATATGTTATACGTAAATAAATAACAAATTTATACAAATTGCATTTTTTATAATTTTATCGGGTTAATACTTACTTGATATGCTTAAAATTGTTTCAAAAACTATTTATAATAATAATATTTGCTAAGATCTTTCACTGAAAATATCAACTCATTTTCTGATAATATAATATATGGCCGAAGACTATCAATAGATTACTTCACAAGTTCACGGTCGTCCTTGTTAGTTTTTAACTGGTTCAACGAATAGTTAAATAGCTCTATTGAATTTGGCCACCACTGGGCGGCCTAAATATCCCCACTATATACATGTAATATATCCGACATTGACCCGATGGACTCTCCGAACTCTGAAGTATTGTTAAAAAATATAGAACTACATATATAAACTATAAAACTGAATATATATATATATATATATATATATATATATATAAGCTGATCACTGCAAGTGAGCAACGTGTGCCGAGTTGGCGGCTTAACGCACAGTCTTGATTTAGGGTCATCATCTCTTCCACTTCTAATCAGCCAAACGCATAGTCAGCTGAAGCTTATGCGTTTTAATCAATGCTTATCAGTTATCACTCATCATCCTATTACCCAAATGTGTTGTATATGTGTTTATATATATCAGATATTATGTAACTGTATATAAAGTGTACCTATAAATTATAATATTGGTAATTGAGTTCATATATTTTTTAAATTAATCCTTTGATTATGTTCGAACTTTAATATAATATATATTTAAATAATAATTAATAGTAAACTTTATATATAACAACAAAAATTAATGAACATAATATTAAAACATATTTTGATAAAAGTTGACTATTTGGATTATAAAAATATGAATAAAATATATAATTATAAACAATTTAATGTGTACAAAATATCAAACATACCTAACAGTATAATATAATATAAATATAATTTATAATAATGTGTACTTTTCACTCTAACTTAAAAAATAGTCATAAGACGTAATACCTCATAATAATAGCTCATAATGATATAATTTAGACTATTTTAAATTGAAATAAATAAAAATAAACTTTATTTATAACTCAGTTAGTCATTTCATATAATGTAAGATTAAATTTGGAATGTTGACTAATTTTATTTATTGTTAAATATTTTAAAGGAAAGGATAATTTCTGAACTTACTAATGTCTATAATAAATATCATTTGTATTTACATATTGAATAATATAGGTACGTATTTAACCAACCAACGGCTTCTATTATATTTTTAGTGTATATTTTATTATAATATTAGGTCAGATTATATTAAGATATTTTTGCCCCGTGCAGCTATTAAATTATTGATTTAATTTTATTATATTTATCCAAAAACTAAAAATGTAATTTAGTATTTAACTTTTACAATTTCAAACTATATCTGTAACGTGTACGTGTATCTAATGTTATTATAAATGTATTTAAATACGTGCCACAGTATACCTACTATAAAAACATTTGTGTTTGTGTATATTATTACATATCATTTTCTTTATTGTTACAACTTATAAACGTTATACTTACACGTTTACCAACGTATGAAAGTTTTAGAATTTCCATTATAATATTGAAACTCAATAACATTTTGTTGCCGCATGTCTTTGAAATCTTATAGCTAATATTTAAGTGAATATAATTTAGTAATTTAAAAAATAAAAATTATTTTAGGAAATATATACATATACCTATTGATATATTAATAAGTTTGGTTTACAAGATAAACAAATTAAATGTCTACACTCATTATTTCGAAAAGTCTAATCCTTTTTTGAAAAAACTATTTTAGTAAAAAATTCTAGTTAATATTAGTTACCTAATTAGATTAGATTAGTTATCTAGCTACAAGTTAATTAAATTATTTAAAAAAAAAAAATTCAAAATCACAAGTAAAAACATTTGTATGAATCATCTTATATAATATATATAATATATATACATAATACATATGTATGTAATAAAATAAAAACAAAATATACAAAACTGGATACAAAATGGTGATGGTAAAATCGTTGCAATTCACTCTATTCAGTACAAGATATAGAAGATAGTGATTTATTATGTATTATAAATTTGTAACAGTAACTAATTATTGAAATTAAAAATACGATTCGTGTTTAATTTTAATTTCTTGGTCGTTGTTGCTTTATTTTTGTCACTCATAAAAAGTTAAAAATCAAAAAAATTATTTTTTCAATATACTCAGACTATAACTGTAAGTAATAACTGACAAGACTTGAATTCTAAAAAAATGACTAGACACTTTCTTAACCCCATCTTTCTATCCAAAAAGAGGTCAAGTATTTTTTTTTAAATATCATTAATGCGAAAATCATTATATTTCTTTTTCGCTCAGAATTTAATTTAATATTTATTAATAAGTTTTTAATTTTTGTTTCAGGTAAGTGTTTTGTGTGTGTTAAATAACACCTTGTATTACATTGATACAAAGATTTCTAATAATATACTAAATATAAGCAAAAAGAGATTATGGTATGTAATAATTTTATTGATTATTAGTACTAATTTACATAGTTTGTAGTCAAGTTATCGATTTATATTTTATTTTAATAATAATAATAATTCCGATAAAAGTTAAGTTATTAAATAGGTTTGATAATATTATATATTATAATGTATTTACATTAATTTAGTAAGTAATAACGAATGGTGGTATTACATTAATGTAAATTGTAAAACCATTAACATCAACTAAATTTAATTAGATTCGTGTTCATTTTTAAAATATTATGTTATACTTTTGTTGAGATATTAGATAATTTTATTATAGAAACTATAATATTTGATTTACTATGACCTTTATATGAACTATGATTCCTTAATCCTTATTACCTATATAAAGCACTTGAGTTTCATTATTTTATCTCATTATATTGATAAATACTATAAGATTAGTCTATCAATACATCATTTATAAAAAATAAAAAAAATATTAAATAATACTTAAATACACATAAAATATTTTTATTGCACATTGTAATAACGTAATAAATTAGTATACAGTCAATATACAGAGAGAGAAGTATATCGGTAGGTATAGTAGATTATTTCAATTTAAAAACGTATTCATGCGTTTCAAAATAATTAACTTCAGAATGTTACTTAATTTATTTAAAAACAACGCAATTTATTTTTATTGTATTATGGTTTATTTTCGTATAGACTTAAACTTTTTTAAATAATACGAGGAATCTATTACATTTTTCAATTTAATCAGCCAGGTTTTATCAAATTGTATTAACATAAAATCTTAATCAATATGATTTATTATTTTGATTACTTAACAGTATTGATACATCTGCTTATTATTTATGCAAATTTACGTCCCCATAATTTTTATAAAATCATAATATGTTTTTTATTTTCAAAACATTGAAAGGTACCGATAACATTATTATACTACACATAACATCATATGATTTATATTGTTTTCTGTTCATTTTGTAATTAATTATTATTATTTATTATTTATCGGGTATACAACAGTAATGTATGCACTATTTGGTGTTTTCGGTGTTGTTTATATTTTGATTAATTGTGTATTCGTTTAAATTATAAACGAAGTCTTTGTGGTTTACTGTACAGGGACGCTTCAAAAGCTGACATTCGATACAAAACCGCATATTATGACCATTAAAATATTTCCACGACACTCGGCAGTTGTAAAAGTCACAAACTCGAATTCCTATTAAACATGTTATTATTATTATTACCAGTCGGGTCACACGGCGATAAAACCGCATTAATAAGATAACAGTAAAGTAAAAATATGTATATATTCGTATCATGTATGCGTATATAATAATATAATGAACGTGTGTGCGAGTGTCCGCCGTCCTTGGGTTAGACGTGTTGTAGGTCGCGCGCGCCTGTGCGATAGGTGCGGCCGATGGCGGCAACGCGCCGGTCATAATATATATGTACTCATACACACACACAACATATCTATATTGTATGTATAGATATACGCAACGCGAGGAACGACGCCACGGGCAATGTCTTCTTGATTGGAAAACTTTGTCGAGAATTGGAATTTATGAAGATGGTCGTATAGATTTATTAGTTCACCAAGTTTTGAGTCATCGGGTCTAATTTGTTTTGTCCTCTATACCCAAGTCGACAAATATAATATAGGTACCTACATATCTACACACAAACAGTATATTATACACATATATTTATATCTTATGTTATATTATCAGATGAAATGGACCCGATGTCCTAATGGAAATGTGCGACATGTTGCGATGCGCATCGAGATATAATACGTCACATAATATTATTACACATTTAATAATGTTAGTTCTGTACATCATAATACGATGGTTCTATACGCGGTTTTATTTTTATTTTATTTCGATATATAGGACAGTATAGGTATTTGTTTTTCGTACTACGCCCAAATATCGTAAACGAATGTGATACGTGACATAGATCAAATATGTTGTTGAACCTATTGTCTATAATGAATGCAGTGATGGTTGTATAATATATATAGTGCATCGAGACGTAATTATATTTTTCGTCCAATAAATTATAATATAACATTTTATTGAATTATGTATAACGAAAACAATTTATCTTACACATTATGTAAATAACCCTGATTGTTTAATGGTTTAAGAATAATATTTGTGTTCAATGTTAATATTGGACGTTTTAAATAATAATAATAGTATATTGTATATACATTTAATGTTTTTATTTACTGTTTTACTCTTGATAATTCATTTTTATGATTTTGTTATAATTCATTTTAAAATCAATTATTAAAAAAAAAAAAAAACTAGAGTAAATAAATATTGAAAAAAGTATGATTTTATTCTCAAATTTCTCGTTACGATTTTTTATAGCTTAGAGTCTTGTTGCCCAAATGTTCAATTTTTTTGATTTATCTATTTTATAAAATCGTATAAACATAACGGTAACAGAACTATATGCTCATCAATCAAACAATCTAAAAACAATTCGAGTCTAAAATTTGTTTCAATATATTAGTTCGAAAACATATTACTTTTGTTTAATTATTTAAACAAAATAAATTATAATTTAGTTATTTGATGGCGTTACATTTTATTCTATAAGCTATAAACGTATAGATACTTATCAGAATAACGTTAAGTAATATCTTATAAATCAATATTTATCATTGTTCAACAAAGTATTTTGTTTACCTCATTCTATGTAATATAAAAGTGATTTCATCGATACGGCAACTTAAAGGCATTTAAGCGCGAATTACATTTGAGAAGGCGTGACCACGTCTCACTATACACGGGAGGTCTGCAGACCATAGTTACGTTGCCAGTTTTTTGTTTTATTTTAATTTTTTTTTTTTTTTTAGGTCAGTAGGATACTATACACATTAAAAATAATTTTTATTTTATTCGATACACACAGAAACAAGTAGATATATAATATGTTACACATTCATCATTTCCTATTTTAATCCACAATAAAATATATGTAAGCAAAATATTTTTATAATAGCATAGTTGACACTCAACTTAACACTACTCAGATTTCTATAGCCGTTATGCTTTTAAAACGATAATAAAACATATGAACTAGTTAGTAAAATAAGTAGATATATTGCAAATTAATTTTAATTATTTATAATTTACATAAAAAATATTTATAAATAACACTAAAAGCTCTTTCAATATGACATTTAAGATATTTTTAACGCATCATTTCTGTACTATTATTAACTCATGTATTTAAGTCCAAATAAAGAATACCTACATACTTTATAACATATATGAGTTTAATGTATAAATTATTATACCTAGTGTAATATTATTATAATATAATTTACTTACATTTTTTGTTAAAATATTTAAATAAGATTAAATTCATATATAAATACAAATGTACTGTAATCCATCATTTTGTAATAAATTCGTATTCTTTAATATTATTATCTTAAAAACCATAAAGAATTAATTATATTTTTAATTTTACAATAACAACAAGGTAAAATTGATAACTTAAATATTAACTGTATCTTATTATTAGTTAAATGCAAATTTAATACCTCTGCATACATTTAACAACTATTACTGAAATGACTTAATAATTTACGTATAAGTAAGGGTTAACAATCAGTTTTTAAGTTGTTGCGTACAAAATCTTCATTCATATTAAGAAAACAGACAGTAGACAACAAAGTTGAAACCATTTTGTAATTTATAAGTAAATATTAAAAATCGTATTCAATCTGCATTTAACTTTTATATATTACATAGTATATACCTCACACAATTTATAACACCCAGGGAAGGATTGACATAGGTGCAAAAGGATCTTTTACTCCAGGACGGCATCTTTCACATATTTCATTAATAGCTCCTTGTTGATAGAAGGTATCAAATGTATATTGCTCTAGAGCGGCTCAAATCCTTGACCTATTTAAATATTTATTATACCTAAACCTAATACAAATATTATCTTTTAAATTAAAAAGTCCACAAATATTTTTACTTTGTTTACAACAACTAAAATATTTAATGTCAAACACGCAGGGTACTTTAAAAAGTTTAAATTTTATCGATGATTTTTGGTTTAATGTATAAAGAATAAGTTATACTTTTTTTTTGTATACTTAAACTTTAAAATTTACTCAAAATTTATAACATTATACAATAGTTAATATTTTTTGTAATTTAATTGTAATTTAAAAAGGTGTATATACTTTAGGTTTAATAAAATGTTATATTAATGAAATATGGTCCCAATTTTTAGAAAAACCCACCTCAAATTATTTTTTATTACATTTAATAACCTATAGAAAAAATTCAAAGATAAACTGTATTTTCTCTTATTCGATAATTATATAATAAAATAAAGTGCGTATTTCATCAATAGTTAATTTCACACAAATGATTATTAGCATGCAATACCTATGATAAAAATAATTTCTATAATAAAATAAATATACTTTAACACTTCAACATAGCCATGGCCATCAAAAAATAACTTACTTGTAATAATTTATAAGATCTATTTTTTTTTGTATAAAATGGAATTGGTAATTTAATTACTTAAATAGTAATAAGTAAATTAAATACAAGTAGGTACCTTAAACCATTTACTTATTATGTTAATTAATTATATATTAAATTTAAAAATGCATTCAACACCACTTCTCTTTTTTGAAATGTCATCGATAATATTTATCGATATCCTTTTGTAGGAATGAACTTATAAAAATATATCGCGTGTTAATAATTATTGTATAATTAGTTTCTACTAAAATTTATCATAAATTATTTCGACACATAAAAAGTAGTAAAAAGTAAGTTCGGACTTATGTGCAGTTTTTACTTTTTATTTAGGCCTAAGTTAGCATGTTTAAATTTATAATATTCTAAGTATAAGCATGACCTTTTTAGATAATAATTTTTTAATTTTGTACTTACATTTTCAACGTAGAAATCAATGCACTATATCATAAACGGACCTTAACATGAACACTGAGTAACTATAATCAGTTGATGCCTTCGTCGTGCTATCGTAGTAAAGGTATACGCAGAAATAATCAAGCTGTACTGTTTATGAAGGGCATTAGGTGCGAGACTTGAAACTATAGCAATTAGGTGCAGAAAATAGTGGTTCTTAAAGTCTATTTTTTTCGAGAATCTATTTATACTATAATATTTTGTATTAATTTTAAGGTTCATAAAAATGACTGGTTCTAAATATACAATTATATTTTTTTCATTAATTGCGTCTATGCCTATTTATTACTTTGGAATACGAAAAATTACAATCGCTAATATAGGCAATTATATCGTGTAGTATTTTGTATGACTTAAAATAAAAATGGGAATAGACATATTATAATAATAGTACTATTTTTACTAGTGATTTCAAATTACTAATTGAAGAGAATTGTGTAGCGTACAGTATATACGTATTATATAGTAATAAAATAATACATATATATATTTAACGAGAATAATAATCCACAAAGTATTAAATATTGGAAACATGGATATTTAAGGTAATTTTCATCGGAAGTTATTATAACCAATTAATTAGCAATAATTTTAGTATAAACTATAAATAAATAACACAAAACATTTTTTATTCTTAATGATATTTTTAATTTGTTCTATATTTACTACACTCCTACAGTTACAGTCGTATATGTACATTATCAACTATTAAATTAATGGATATTATGGAGATATCAGTGGACGATTTATGGACAAGGTTCTCTAGAGACATATTTAAAAATTTCACACCTTAGTATACTAATTTTATTTTTACATACCTTATATATACATGCATTTTGGTGTTTAGCATTTTTAGAAATTATAAGTATACAGTCTAAAAATCATTTTTAAATATTTTATTACTATGTAATACATAGGGTGTTCCTTAGCCATATGAGAAAAATAAAATAATGATATATTTTTGGTTTCACACCCTAAATCGGTGTGTATACATATAAAAATGAACTGCAAGAAATTTTAGATCAATAAAATAAAATTAACCCGTGCCGACTTGAAGTTGAAGTTTGAGCTCATTTGTATATGTATATACACCGATTTAGGGGGTGAGACTAAAAATATTTTGAAATTGAAAATTAAGGAACTCCCTACTATGTATACATGACTATTTTATAGAGGTTTTATTTAGATTTTACAAAACCTGTATAATAATACACACTATATTATGAGCTATTATATAATAAATTCTAGAAGCACCCTAGAACGACAAACCTCTGAATAATATAATGTGCAAATGTGGTTCGAACATTTACGATATATTTGTGAACCGTTTCACATTGGAAAACACTTACATGTACTTAAAAACATCGACGTAAAAACGGATTAATTGTTAAGAATCGTGGGTTGGCCTACGAAAGATATTTCAATTTTACCTACTCGCAATTTACAAAAAGCCAAAACCCCACCATGTTATTTATATATTCATAATACATATTTGACCAAATATAAATTGTTTTACTTTAAATTACGTATAAAAAAACAAATTTTAAACATAAATGTTCAGTGATTTAAGTGCCAAATGTGACTAAAGGAAGGAAATTTGTCGAAATACTGTATAAAAAAATTAACATACTATTATATAATTTTTACTGGTATAGGAACTTATATACGCTTGCATATAAATGGTGTAAACGATTTTATCTGATATATGCAATGTATTTGGAAACTTACATACAAGTACTATATACTTATATAAATATAGTTATAGCTATATTTTACTCACAATTTTATACCATTACAGTACATAACTACACTACAAGAACTAAAAATATCCAACTCCACTGATATACAATGTATTTACATCCCGTCATCCCAAATTATTTGTAAATTTAAAACATTTCACTAGAATATTATGTACATTACGTATAAATTATAATATTATAATAATTCCATTATACTTACTTATATTTACATCTCTATACCTATATAAACGATGTGTTTTCCAAATGACAGATGAAGGATAATAATGTAACAAAAGAGGTTTAAATGTTTTATCTAGTATATAAATGTGTTTGAAATACAAATTTCCTTAGGGCTACATAATATAATGTTAGGCATACATTCAGGGGCGTACTCAGGGGATTTGTCATGATCATATCTCATGTTTTTTTTCTATTCCACATGCTTGATATATCCGGTTCACACCCCTTTCTGAAGAAATTATTTTAATTAACATTATATTAAACATTTTTTTTTTTATGAGATTTTAACAAGGATATTATAATATCTCGACAATTATTGGGAACATATATCATTTACAATTAAACATATACATTAATAACTCACACTAATAAATTTGGAGGCCAAATTGAAATATAAAATTTATCGTATGTATAATTATACTTACATTATTAGCTAAAAAAGCATTGATGAGGGGGAAGTTGATACCAAAAGTGGAAAAAACAAACCTTGAACTGAGTTCTTTGGAGAGAGAAAGATGGACAATTTAGAAGCAAGTGTTGAAAATCGTAATACTCCCCACTGTAGTTTGGTAAGGAGAAATATGAGCTACTGTTGAATCCCATTTTAAATTAGTGGTGTGGTAGCAGATTGAGGCTAAGGACAGTGCCATTAAATATCTTAATAATACTAATATAACAGTAAAGAATCGTATTCATGTATACCATGTCAACTAAACCACTAAAAATAAATTTGTAACTTCTGGCCGGTATAAGGTCTTAATATTCAGCATCGCATTACTTACACATTGATGGCAGCTAGCGATTATTTAACAAACCATAAAATTCAATAATATTTTCACATCTACTTATATATACGTGTCTCAAGGCTCAGCGTGTGATCCACCTACCTACACTATAATATTATGTATATTATACATTTTCCTCTACCCACCACCTATCTAAACTTTTAAACTTATATAATTATTTGAATACTTAATGGAAATAAATAATTCAACTTTTTTTTAAATATTTAGGTGAGTACATAAATTAGATCTATAAATATACCTTATCGAATTTTTAAGAAACATGCAAGCAACATTTTTAATTATTTTATTTTAAGTGAAAAATTAAATTATGAAAAACTGTGACTTTAATTCAATACTCATGTATTTTTTTTTTTTTTTTAAAGTTGGAATTTAAAGTTGGAAAAACGTTATAAGTATAGTGACAAACATTATGATAAATCCTGTTTATACATTTCATATAATATTAAAATATATAGATTATATCATTATTATGTTTTGTAATAAGTTGTGATTTTATCATACATAATATATAGTAATGCATATAGTATCTATACATTAATGTAAAAAAGTAGAATGTATAATTTACTTATTGACACAACTTTTCAATTTTTTGATGCCATAAAACTAGTTTATTTTATAATCCTGTTCAGTTAATTTGTAATCATGGTACGCTATGAACGAGAATGTCGCAAATAATTTCTACTTTCATTCTCTATTCCATGTCTGGAAATATAAATAAATATATAATATATCCGCTAATTAATTTACAATATTTACGAAAATAATATATAGACGATACTTCTGGCAGATATTTATATGTAGACTACTGTCATTTTGCCATTGTTGCTCAAAAGTACTTATAGTGTACGTTTAGTGAGTTTAGACGGGGTTTTTGATTCCAGTTGGCGGCGAACCCATCTTTTAAATAATGTTCGGTCTACAATTCTTCATAAAAAAGTAGTAAAGATGATTATAAAATAATTGTTCTGGTTAAAATTTACAGAGTTATATTTTACAGTAATTGGTTACACTGCAAGCTCCATTTATTTATTTTATATGCTTTTAGAACAATGATAAATAACATGCTTGATAATACATGCACGATCATTATGTGATAAAATAGCAATTAGCATATATTTTATATATTAGGTTAAATATATTAAATTTATTTGCAATATACATTCCTACAATATACGATTTTTTTCATAAATTATAAAAATTTTGTGGTAATATGACTAATATGTGTCACATGCTAATATAAAGAACTTTTTCATTTATAAACAGTTAGGCAAATAAGTTTTACCAACGTTTGTACACTTGTTACACTTAAAATGTACTTATTTTAATTCGTATTTGCAGTATTCCCCAACCAAGTTATAATAATTATAAATTCTAAGATCTTAACTTTAAATAATTTATTTTTTAATTTAATACTAATAAAGTATTAATTATCAATTGAGTATACTCAGTTCTTAGATATCAACGTTGTCAGACAAACATACATCTATATAAAAACCACTGAAAATTTTGTAACCTTTAAATTTAATAAAAAGAAAATTGACTCTACTATTAAGACTAATGAAGCTTAATTTGAGTGTTGTACAAGGCTGTAGCTATTCTGAACAAATTTGAACCCCTAAACCTAGCCTTGCTGTAATACTGTTAAATATAAAGTATATAATGTATAATATTATATATCTCCATAAACATAGTGTTACATGGTTATCTTATATTATTGTATAACAAAATATATGCAAAAGATTTATATTATAACTAATATTACACAAATGTAGGTTCTTTTTTAACGTTTTATTTATTAGTCCGCAAAAATATATAGACGTTCTTCGATTCAAAACAATCAACGCACGTTCTATGAAATATGTATTTTATTATATACAAATATGTATGTAAAATATTGCAACGTCAATATTGTTTTGTTACTCCTTATATATAATCTAATATTATCATTAATTTAAATCGTATAGGGTTTATATGCGTGATTTATCATTTCTATATCTGTTCTGTTTTAAAAAAAATAAATTTCTACCCATGAGCTGTTTAAAATTCTGTCAGTGTAAAGTGTTTGAGATGTCGCATCTTTTTGTATGGACTGTTAGACTAATTTCAATTGCGCAGAATAAAAACATTGAGCTTTAAATGTGAATTTGTAATAAAATTAAATGTGTTAATTGAATAATCATCGGTAATGAACATGGCATGACCATTGACGTATATGCACTCGGCACTCAAAATCTACGTTTTATAATCTAAAATTATTATATATATTATACAATATGGGCGGACGTGCCTTGGACAATTTTTATAGCGGGAAGGAGGGTAAACTTTATAATTTAATATAGATAAAAAAGTATAATCATATGTTAATATCTACCCGTAATGATATAACATAATATTTGTGCTAAATGTTTATAATATATATAACTAATGGCGTAACTTGGTTGGATAAAGGTATCTCCTACAAACTCAATCGTACTTATACTGTATATTTTAGTGCTACGATATCAAAATCTTGGTCATAACTCATAAGTAACGACCGATGAGTACATTATTTTATCTCTTGGCTATCACTTAATTGTAGATCAGATATTATAACGTTTTAATTCATTGCATTCATTGCCACTATCAACAACAATATTATTAAGTTTAATCAGTTATATTTTTTCTATAATTAATCGTATAAATTACTATATTTTCTGAAGAAAATTAAACGATTTCCCATAGAAATATTTTTTGTTAGCAGCAGTTTTCAAAAAATGTGTTATCTTTATAATACATTCATTTATATACACAAATTATATACTACCTACAATTATGAAATCCAATATTATATCTATGACTCAATAGTATTGTATTAGTATAATAACTTCCCGTTTTTGGACGTACATTATATAATTCGTTCCCATGTGTATTGCACCTACTATGTATTATTGTATGTTACTATCCCAAAGGTCGTCAACATAAAACCGTAAAAATAAAAATCAGATGTACACGATTTTTGAAATGAAAATAAAAATCTCCGTTCTCGTCAAACGTAATTATCAGCTATAATATATGTGTCTCATTATGGATTGTACAATTATTGTACTAATATACACTTGTCTCTTCAATTTAAATCGTATACGTATACAGCGGTATAATTGTATAAAGTTTTAAATGTAGACTTTATCTATATCAGCACAATCAGATACGTATAATGTATATTAAAAAATAATACTGTGCCTCGATGTACCTTTATATTATGTAATACTATTTAAACCACTTAAACCATAATTTGCGATGGCGCTTTTAAAGATATGGTTATAGATTGGTGATCTCCCTCCTCCCCTTTTGAGCTCCTTAAGATTTTTCTAAAATATATACCATTTTTTGAGGAGAAGGGATAGGTACTGGGGACGTGTTTTCTCAATATAGACCATGATGTGTGGCAATGCTGTGTGTTGTGTGATGAATATGATTATGTTCGCCTATCCCTCATCAAATCGTGTCTAAAGTAAAGCTGCATCTGTGATACGATAAATTTACGTTATAGAATTATAAGAACGTCGCGAAAAGCGCATTTACGTCAAGCATTTTTTATTCATTCTCTTTGAAGGTTTCGTCGTAGGAGGCATCGGCAGCGGTAGCGACATCGACGGCGGTATTTGCTTCGTCACGGCGCGCGGTTGGTGGTGGGGTCAGTTCCTACGGAAATGCCGTTGTCGGTGACGTCACGACGTCGATGCGTATTTACGCGGGCGTACGGACGGCGGCGGAGGAACCATTGATCCGATGCTGCATGTCGTCATCAAAAACCCCTTTCGCCCGCAATGTGTCCCACGTGCCGCCCACACAAAACTCTTCCGAACTGCCGCACCGCAGCGCCGCCTCTGCCGGTTTCCTTTTGTTTTCCTTCCCCTTACGGCCTCATGTGTACGACCGCACACGCACGCACGTGATATATACGCTCCGACTGCACTCTCACACTCACTCGGCATTACACTATAGCGTGTAAACGGACGGATACATATTGCACGTAAGTGTAGGTACACGAGTTCGTTGGGAAACGACGAAATGGGAAAACAAAAACGGTATATAAATCGGCTTGTGCGTTTAAGTTTATAATAATATTATAGTCGTCCGTCGACCGCCAGTGTTGCCAGCGCACACCGCTCCCGCCTATATTTGCATATTATAATATTATACATTAAATCGTATATGTAGAGGTGTCTGTCCATTTCGCGACTCTTTTCGGAACCAAATATGGTAACCTGGAAAACACTGAGCTGGATTAAGGGTTGATGCCACAATTGAGCAAACAATTTTTTCTACTCCCCTTCCTCCCGAAACTACCAGACGAAAAAAATATTTAGCTACGTAACGTATCATTTAATATTATAATTAAAGTAGTTTAAAAAGTTATGGTTCCTTAAAAAATAAATGATTTGTATTTAAATATCGTTTTTTATGAATTTTACTGTGGAAAATTAATGAATCAGTTTTTCACACTTCATGATTTAACCAAATAGATTTAATGCATAATATCCACAAATTTGACATTTTTTCATAAATTAATAACAATCTCAAATAATATTTTATTTCAAACAAGAAACTATTTCTAAATTCAAAGTTAATATTAAAATAATTTAATCTCATAATTCAAATTTATAAATTATTTTTAAAAATATAGTATTTTAAACAACTTATAAATTATTATTGTAGCATCTAATTGTTTTTGGATAGGTAGTTTAAATTTTACCACGGTTCTGGAAAAACGCATATAAGTACACCTATAAAAGGCAAGCGGTTCTTTTTTAAAAGCTTAATAATACAATATAATTGTTTTATTAATGCATGTGCATATACACATACACAATAGATGAAAATAATATTATATAGCATTATTGTACCTAATATACATACGACCACCATCGCCGAAACACTTGATTTATCATTATTGTGTTTGGTGCGTAGATCTTATTGCACACACGACGGTTCTCAAGTGCTAGCTCTCAATGTCTGTAACGCGATAATAAGAGCAGCCACTTTAATTCAAGCATCTTCCTTCTCCGACGCCGCTGACGGTTATACGACTTTTCATATATTGTCATCATTTTCTAGTTAACCCAATCATTAAATTAGTCGAACGAATAATAAGATCATTTAAAAAAAAATGTATAAAATATCAGTAATAATTTAAACCACAATGGCTTGCCGCATCTTATCATTATATGTGTAATAATAATTCTATATACAATCTGCTAACAAACATCATTCTATCGTCGTGAGTTTTTTAAAATCTGTACGTAATATAATGTAATAAGTAATCAAAGTAAAACCATTTCGTAATATTTATGAACAATGTATACACACTTATAAGTACGTATGTTATCATACACATGTAATTTTCTGAACATATTTCCGAACAGATTATAATGATATTAATATATATTTCATACTTTATTATAATTATTATTACCTATATATTATTATTGTATTCAGTAATCTATTTTCACAAAAACAATTAATCGTATGTATTAAAGCTTATAATAAAGTTAAAACTATAGTAATTCGCATATTGTTATATAATGGAATTGTTGCTGCAGCAGTACAACTTAATCGCATAAATGTTTTAACTTGAAAACGATTTCATAACGCTTTCAACTATTTATTATATATATTATATTATGTATTAAAATAAAATATGTATAGTACCTATATAGATAAATATTTTAATAGACATTTGTCAAAAATAAATTTCTTTCCGAAAAACCAATTTATTAAAATAATATGATATCTATCAATCGTCAAACATGATTATATTGTATTTTATATCGATATATATACAAACACTATATACCTACAATTAAAAATGTGTCACGTACGTACCTGTATAATGTATTATGTCAAGTCCTCCAATTGTAAATGATTTAATTGGCATTATGTTAGGTTTCCGAGTATTAATAGTTTATTGCTGGTACTTAAGTAAATTAAAATTAATAATGAAATCATTCCTATTAATACAATTAAATTAAAAATGAATAAATTAATCAATTTTAAATGTTAGTTTTGTTCACGTGCCGAATACACGCAATCAACTCATTTGTATCAAAATATATAAAACACTGCAGTGTATATTAGTCAATATTAATTTAATGATTCAACATCAAAATTACTTAAATAATATTATTTTGAAAATTAGTTATTACTTGCTTTTCATACTCGAATGATGCGATACTCATATATATTATACAACTGATTGCATTTAAAAACTATAATAATCAATAACTCATTATTAGTCTACATTTCTTTAATGACATGGTAATATTATAAAAACTATATTTATACAATATATATATATATATATATTATATGAACATGATATAACGAGTGTCTCGAAAACAACGCGTGTTTCACTTCCGTGACAAAAAAAATTAACTTCCTCTCGTCCGTATACCTAATATTACAATCGCTTCAAGAAATATGTTGTTATTTGAATATTTGAATATAAATTATAATAATATATTTTATTTTAGCTTAGGGAGTATGGTCACATTGTTTGACACGATTATTCGACCTTTTGTGCCGCCCCAACAGTGTGAATGTGTCATTTGTTTGTAAGTCATACCACAACGGCACATCACTGTTATATACTATACGGTCTATACGCACTACTCCTTTATATAGTATTTATTGTATACTTTATGTACTTAAACCGTGCTACCCCGTATCTTAAGAACGGTTGTAAATGTAGTGGCTCGATTTATGTTGCAGGTGCTCATTAATTAATATTGTTATTGTTATTTCCGTATAATAGAGCTGACTAGTTTGTGCAAATTTGAAAATTGATTTTTAACCGCACCCAAGCACGATTTGTAACACGTTGTAGAAAAAACCCCGACGTTTCAGTCCATTATTTTGGAGTGTGAATAACATTTTATAATAGGGTTTGATAAATTATTGAAATAAACGATGTGCATAAACGTGAAAAGTGATGATGATGTATTCACAATTGATGTTCAATAGTTTGACAATTTGACCTGCTCGTTGGCTTTTATATAACCAACAAACCAAAATTTGAATCGCCTACACTTTACATAATATACGGTTTTTTCTCTTCACAAAAATAGGTTTAAATTATATTACTTACAATATATTAGATAACACCAAATGATTACAGATTCGATTCCAAGTTCAAAATTGGTACAAAATTATATGATTCAAATTTCTTTATATTTGAATAATTTTAATTATTAAGAGGTTTCAGTTGGTTTTTTCTTATATACCACTATAAACTAAGTATATACAATATACCTACATTGTATAAATACATATTGTTAAAGAGAGAAAGGAATAAGGACAATAATGTGCTAATCGTAGAAATCAGTTTTGCTCTATATGCTTATACTGCGTGAAAATATTTTAAAAGAATTCCTTATAAAAATAAAAACATGTACAGTGAACACTATACATATTGTTATTAAATATTTCAAATAGTTGAGATGTTACAAAAGTGATTCACAGTAGTCATATTATGTATACTTACTACTATAGTACTATAGTCATAAAGATTAGAGTTTAAATTTAACATTTAGTAATATAAATATATAATATAATAATACATTTTATATTGGACGGTTATGTAATGGTTATAAATACTTGAATTTATGATCAATGATAATAATATATTAATATGCATACTGTATGTAGTATGTATGTATAAGCATACTTACTATATACTATTATATAGAGTTTAAATTAAACATTTAATCATAATATATTTTGTATTGACTATAATATTAATATTATTATCGACTATTCGACTAATATGTATGTATATTGTCGGTTGCTACGTAGCAATATCCATTAATCGACCTTATCAAATTTTACAAGAGTATTTTACAATTACAATAAATGTATCTGTCAATATTTGTTTCACTCTATTTTTCTTTAAACTGTCTTATCGATATATATTAAAAACACAAGCAACATTTTAATTACTATTTATTTTATTTAATAAACTGTGGACCCATCAGAATTTTTTTTTTTAATTTCAACTTTTGAGGTTTTGCTATACGTAATCATCGTTGTAGTGAATTATATTGAAATATTTTTTATATAATACGTATTATATCATAAGTAACAAATTGATGTATATAGATTTGTAAAATAAAATGTACGAGCTTTAAAATGTAAAATACATACTTACTGTTTTAAATACTATTATTTTAATAATTAGACATATTATATGTAATTTCTCTTACTTTAAAATATTTTTTAGAAATGTATACAAGTCAGTCTCACTGATATATTTCGTTGTAAAATTTCTTTGTGCATCTCTGATTTTTAAGTTGTTTAAACTTTTTTCTCGTAACTCCGCAAATCCCTTCTATGGAGGTAATTTATAAATGTCAAAGGAATCAACATTATAATTTGTATTAAATATTCTCAAATAACGAAAAAGTTTGTTTGGCCAATGTACTTAATAAATTTACTCGCCAAGATGTTTTTACATATTTACCTATATTATAGACGTAGTAACTTTTTTTATATCTTTTTAAGAATCCATTCGGTCAATATTGGTTTTAAGTGGAAAATACATTAAAGCCGATTTCTCGATTAATATTTATATACATAAGTGTTGTAATAATTTTACGAATAAAAATATAAAAATCCAAATTAAATCTTATGCATATGGTTATAACTTATAACTTATATGTGAAACAAGCTTAAACGAAAACCCAAGTACCTTCAACATTGTAACATTGTATTTTATACAGGTCTGATTTAGTAATTCGTATTCCTTAATAAATATTAGATACTTAACTAGATTATTATTTATAAACCTATACATCAATACTTGTAATTTTGTAATTTCGACATAAACAATATTAAAATTAAAAGATATATTATTCTTATTTATAAATAAGGTCTAGATAATTATTATTATTATTTTTTTATCAACTGATTTAAGTTATATAAAACTTAATGTATACAATTATTTACATATACATCAGACAAAACATATACGCATACATAAATTCACATATTTATAATTTATTGAAAATAACATATTATTATATATGTATACAACTGTAGTAAAAGTTTATTGGACTTGACCACCTTGAATTTAAAATTTGTTCATCAGTAATAATTTTTATATCTTTTATATAAGAATATAGAGATATTTATAAATCTACAATATTTATTCACTAAAACTAAACATCTACTTATCCGCCCTGTCTGCATTCAGTGATATCAGATATCAACTTACTAATATATTATATTATATCTTATTTTTGTAGAGTATTACTATTTTTTGTACTTGTATAATATAATTTTTAATTCAAGGTTTAGAAATTAGTGCCCTATAATATAGTAGTTCACTAGTTTCTACTTATTCAGGATAATTGTTTGTTTTATCTTTTTACAATTTATATCATTTTTTTATGGCATTATTTAAATGACAAAACCACAAAATTATACTAAAACTGTGATAAATAGTTTTATAAATTATTATGTTTGTGTAAAAAAATAATTAAATACGTTTTGAATGCATCAAATTACCCAATGTTCTGTCAATATTTTATCTTATTTATTATTAAGTGCTTATATTATGAAAATGACTTAGAAAAGAGTTTAAATTTAAAATTATCGGAGTTTCAATAATGATAGCAACAATGTGTATTATTTAAAATACTGTAATATATATATATATATATATTTATCAATTGTATTATGTTTAAATAAAAAGAAAAAACAGTAATATTATATTATATATTGTTAACATTGTTGACTGTTGTTGATTTTAAAATATTCGATAAGAAGATACGTGCTGCAGTGTTTTAATAATATCTCGAACGCGAAAGGAATGCATCTTAAATAAAAACATTACATGTAACTTATATAGGTGGTATTATGTCATTTCGAACGTCCGTACTTATTTAAATCGGTGAACCGTCCACGAACAAAATATAACGCAGTATGTACACTGAACGATATACGCGTATAGTGTCTAGCAGTAATGATAATTATCGTGTCTGCGGTGAAAAGTCATTTAAGACGAACGCCATTTATCATATTATAAAATATTATACATGGTCGTATTACGTGGGCCACGACGGCGTTGCACGTGTCCGTGTAGATAACTGAAATGTAAAATCAATTATTCAGTCGGCAAAATATTCTGCGTGTGTTTTAGACTATAGCAGTATAGCATTATACTACTGTGTCCTCGAAAACCGATCGGCCGAGTGCACTGGCAACGGGTCATGTCCTGTTCTGCGGTTAACCACGCTACGGGCTCTTCCATTTCCTCTGACGAGAAAAAATGACCGAAACGGTTCTCGCTAACGCACTGCTGACGGAATACAATATTCATAAAAACTATGAACATTATCGAAAAATAAAACCACGGACGAAAACAAAAGAAACGGACGTTCTATATAAAACGCCGCGGATTCAATCCTTTACGAAAATAATATTATATGTTACATAAGAATCGTTTTCGTCACAAGGATACCTACAGTATAATATTATAATATTTATAACGTCTTGACGAATACCGGTATGCCAATATACCCACGAACTTAAGCTACCGTGGTATAATCGTTGAGTAAAAATTGTATTATATAATTAGATAATAAACATATACATGTAATATTATGAGACTGTGGGTGCTGCTATTTTGTGTTTGACTTGGCACGAAACGCGTTTAGAGTCGTTAGATTGACGCGACAGTTAACGGAATGATACGACTCCATTACATTATAATAATATCCAAGTTTATATTATTATGTATAATGTTAATGTACATTATGCGGACGGTGGCGTGCGGCAGTGGTCGCATATTGAAAACATCTGTTAATACCAGACGACAAACAACAAACAACAAATATTGTCACAAGATCTATTGACAAGTTCCAAAACTGAAAAGCACGAGACGAAGACGATTTGCGTAAATAAAACACTGTCAAATGGTCCACAGATCACAGGTCCATCGACGGTTTTATTATTATTAATAATATTCGATTTTATCGAGAAAAAAAAACACTGTGATCCGGTACCAAGGTTCTATTGTGATTTCAGTATATTCATAATATTGTATATTTATAACGATTTGTAAAAACTTCTAACGCACACAGATTACCATGGCATGTCCGTGAATCGTGAACTCTTCGCTGAGTATCAATAGTATCGTATTAAATAATAGATATTATGTATCACCACTATGCATGGTATAATGGAAGCAAATTAATCTACCGGTTGGAAACAAATTAAAATCGTGTCCTAGAAAATGTTCTCGGAAGGTCGAAATAATTGTAATGTATATTTTATAAAATGAAAAATAAACACGAACAAGTAGTTTAATTTATTCCGTGTGGTACGTAGCTACCTCCCAGTTTAGTCATTGACACCATAAACTACAATCGAGTGTTATCATTTAATGGTAATCCTGCAGATCTGTCGAGTGAGTTTTTTACAAAGAAGAACGAGTCTTATACGTTTATTTTAAAATTAAGCAAAAAAATCTGTTTAGTGAATCGTCTGAAATTTTTCAGTATCGGTAGCCAACAAATGTGATTTTAACAATAAACTATAATAAACTATATTAAACGCTATTTAAAATCAAATTTCTCAAAAAAGGAAATATTGTAAATTCGTAAAATTTATAAACCTAAATATTGTGTGTGTTTATGAAAGTGCGTTGTCGTCTTCGTCGCTGCCGCTGCCACTGAATGTGAATGTTTTAACCCTCCGGAATACCTTGAAAAGTCTGAACTATGTGTGTGTGTGTGTGTATCTGTGACTGTATTGTATTTATACAGTTTACAAAAACGTTGTTTTCAATTAACTCATCATTGAATTAATCGCTTCATGTATAAAAAATAAAATAATTATTATTATTATTATTATTATTATTATTGTTTATTTTATTAATGCAAATTTCAAACACTATACATAATAATATTATATTCTGTAAGCTGCAATGTATATAATTACTACCATTCGTTGTTTATTTTTAGCAGCCGCTTTTTTATGCACCAAACACCGTACAGTCTTATTTTGATTTAAAAATTTGAAATGAAATGAAATCCATTTCTACCTTTATGCCCCCGCTATTCAGACAATCGTTATGAAATCATACATCTACCTACGTAGAAAAAAATATGTTTTACAAAAGAAAATCGACAACATCGCGAATATGCTGCATATTGTAATAACATTTAACCATATTGATATATAATAATATACAATGTACACTATATCGATAAACGGTTTTCCACTGTTACATTATACTATTATAGAAACCTGTAATAATTGACTATTTGCGTTCCTTCGATCTGTACAAATCGCAGATAAACGGTTTATTCTATCTATTCACTAATGTATACGGAACGCTGGCCATAGTTCGGTAGAACCAAGGTTGAGGACTCGTGTAATATTTGCGATATTGTTATCGATTTTCTTTTCCATGATAGGTTATGTAAAATAACATTATGTTTACGTACACAACACAATACCTACACATGTATGTGTAATTGTTTTTATTTCCTCGATGAAACATAATACTATGTACTACGACTACTACTACTACGAATTCGATTAGAGTTCAATCATTATATTATGTTTATTTTATCGATAGAAGAATAACATTTCAGAAAACAATTAATAATATTATGTACGAACAACGAAGGAAAAACAAAAAAAACGCGATTATAAAAAAATGCACTTTATTCGCTATTTTAATCGAGCACGCAATTCATGTTGCTAGACAAGTGTAATAGTTATTAAAAATAATTTTTACCACCATCGCGCGTAGATAATATCATATTGTATTGATTACTTCATAACAAAATAAAAGTGTTCTTATTTAGATTAAAGTATTTGATTAATAGAAAACACATCGTTGAAATTTGACTGCACTCAAAAACGTCTAGTCGGATACCAGTCGTATAAGACCTATAGCGATAACCAACTGTTTGTAAATGTAAGTTTTAGTTGATTTCTCCTAATACGCTTCGTACATATTATCTAATAAGTTATCACAATATTACGTACACATATATAAATTTATAAATTTATAATATTTAAAACGGCTACTGGGTACGCACTTATAATATTCAACCCATACATGCCCCATATAGGTGGGTGATCAACGTCGTAATAAGGGTTGGTTATAGTCTTGTAGAGTAATTGGACGAGGAAAAGGACTGAGATATATATATTTTGTTCAAACCACGTAGTCCAAAAAAAAATTTCATCCATTCGTATTATACAAATTTAATCAACCAAGTATAACTTGTTTTGTTCTTTTCATTCTTATTATTTTTTTAAATACATAATTAACAACGATCAATTACTAAAAAAAAATTATAAACAATTTATAAGAATATAAATTATTACACAATTAAGTAATTATATTGATCAGTTTTTTCTATTACATCCTGTATATTAGTCCTCCCCTCTATATTTTATGTAATTTAAAAAAAAAAATGTTTATACGTTTAAAAGGTACTCAAATAAATATTTAAAAAAAGTTCATTTACTGACAAAGTTTCGAGTTGTTTCAAATGCCAATTCCAGATTACGGCATATAAAAAATATCTATAACCAAATGGCAAATACCAATTCCCACTGTTATTAATTACGCCACTGACATCTACACCAGCCGTGCGTCGGCGACTGGCGCACGATCGTGTAATAAGTATAAATAAATTAATAACATAATATTCTTGCGTCTGGAAAACCTTATTGCAGTGCGGATTTTGCTGCAATATTATTATGTGGTCCACTACGGCGAAACGTCTACGATAATGTTGGATGGCAATTGGTGGGAAGGGAGGGGGGCATTGGTGAACGGGAAAACAGTGCTTGTATGAAGAAAAAAACAACAAAATTCGCCATAAAACGTCGAGGCCGTCGGGTTGATTTTCGCTTTGCAAACGAGCAAAAATTTGTTTTCATAATATTGTTATTATTGGTTTCTTCGCGACCAGTCATGGCGAGTGGTTTTGTGTCGGAAGGGGGGGGGGTGATAATCGTCGGACAGATGGCGCGGTGTTCGGCGCCGCAACGTCGAAAGAAAACGGAACGCTTCGCGGACCCCCCGCCGGCAAAGGGATTAAGAAACTCGTCACGGCTGCCGCCGTGTTTGCGATTCACCGTCGACGTGAACACCAACGCTCCTCTCGATCCGTGAGCTGCGTTCCGCGGGATGCAAATGCAGCTCGCTCGCGTACTCACGAACGACGACCAAGCGGTACGCGATTTCTTATTGCACCGCGACGATGACCCTATCGGACGGGGAAAATGCTGTCCGCCACGCGAAAAATAAAAAGTGACATTTCGAATATTCTGACCCATTCGTATCGTATAGGTATATACTATTATTATTATAGTAACTATACGATCGAATTATGTTATGTGTTTTGTCGGCGCCGACACTGCCTTGTCATTGAACCGAGAAATACCAGTTCTATTGTTGTGCGTAGAGGTTTTTTTTTTTGTCTTCGCTCGCGCAAGCCTCGGTAAAAGTTTGACGGCCGTTCACCGATTTATTTTTTATTTTATATTTCATACCTCTTCGTCTCCCTCTCTGTCCCCTCTCGTATTACTGCACGAGGTACAGGTAGGTGGTAGGTCTTTTATACGTGCGCCGCCGATTTGTTTTTTTCTCCCATTTTCCATTATAATACGCTCTATACCTACATTTACCCGGGGCCTGTGCTCTTCAATTACGAATTATATCCGGCCGAGACGGCGGCGGCGGCGTCGATGGCGGAGGTACCGATATAATATATTATTATATACTATTATTATTATTATTATTATTATTATTACCGGGCCTCCGCGTATACCGTTATAACCCGGACCGAGGCCGTTCATTATCATCATCAACGCGACGCACACACGTACACACGCGCACGATCGCTCGTGAAACACGAACAACTATGCGCACTCGTGGCTTCACGCACATTCGCACAACGTCGCCATTGTGTATAATAAATACTATTTGTATATATGTGTGTGTGTGTGTGTGTGCAGAGTAATATTATTGTGATAATATTATAAATATAATTATTTTTATTATTATCCTTCGCGAAATCATCGTGCGACGATACTGTGACTGCGCGTACGACTGTTGTATTTAAAATAATGATATGTTTAAAACGAAACTTTACGATACTACTGCTTCCATAAAGAATATTAAAAACAACGACAATAATATACAATAATATTATAATATATCAAATATCATTACAATGTCAATATACTATTTGTCGTTTCGCATGTGTGCGGACGTAGCGTACGCATCTCCGGGCCAGTATTGGCCGTTCATGACGTACCTACGAATGTATATAAATATTGTATACGATATTATGATATTGTACAGCGATCGCGAAACCTTTTTGTCAGCGACCGTTGCTACACACTCTATGGTGCATATACAACGTGACGTTTATAACGCATAATATTTTATACAATATAATATAATATAACATATTATGTGATTAAACGGCTTGTATCTATATAATATAATGGAATTACCTAGATTATAATATTATGTACATAATATAATTTAGTACGTATTATTAAATAGCGCACGAGATCCTGCGCGTGTACAGATATTACCGAAATAAAAGGGAAACTACGATGAAACTATTATTTTAACAAGCGCTCTCTCACTCACTCCCGTTTTCTCTGTACCCGTTTTACGATCCCTACCCACTTCCAGCCGGAATACCTATGTACCTAATCTATTATACATCGCACGATACTCGTCGCTGTTTTTATCGCGAGACAACTGCGTTTACCGTTGTTATAATATCATGTCTACTGTGATAGTTACTTGTTATGCACCTCCATTGATTTTTTTAATACAAATTACATAAAGTTTATTATATTTGTTATAAGCTACAACATATTATTATGATAATTGTATACTATTTATAAAATCAATAGTACCGTGCTTTTTTGTACGTAATTTACTATTATATATTTATATAGTTTCAAATCAAACTTCAATAACCATATGCATCTCTACCGGTAAGTTTGTAAGCGTCTCTATATTATATAATGATGTATTAGTTGAGAATCGGTTGTGTAATTTATGATATATTGATGTTTTACATTCCTTGTTTATTATTAATGTACACGCGTCTGTGAGAATGTATATTGATTTTCCGTCGGGCGGGTGTGATTCGCGTGTACATTTTGAGAAAAACTATATTTATTATTCATATTTTACCAGCGGTGACACGATAACGGAAGTTGAAAGAGTTCTAAGCTATGTATAGGGTGCAGTTATGTGTGTAGGTAGGTCAGTATTATATAGGTGAACCATATCATAAATTTATAATATAATAGTAAACAACTAAATTCTATATAATTTTACTATAATAGTCCGCTAATATAGAACTATTATGTTTTATGTTGTTATCAGTAGCTGAGAAGGGCATTGGTGATGCCTCCCCTCCATAGAATTGTTTATTGGTGATGTTTTAATTATATTATTATAGCCCGATTCCTCACGATACTTTGTAATTTATATTGTATAACAATCTTTAAATAGCCCACTTCTAGAATGAGCTCCATTAATGCTACTGGTTGTTGTTATACAATTTATATGAATGGTTCAAACATTTCGGTGAATATTGATGGATCGAAGTCGTAAATTAAAGATGAGAACCCACAGCTTTTTGAATCCCGTTTTTGTCGAACACCGTACATTTAACTTAAAATCGGAGTCGTTTTGAAAAATAAAATATGTATTATTATTTTGAATTCAACATTTCTGAAGAAATGCGTGTAAACCTATAATAATTATTAGTATGAATGTATGATTAAAAACAGTACGCGCGGCCATATCCACTCAAGCCAATAAAAAAAATTCACGAGACACTGGAGTTGTTGTGACAATTACTTATTTCTTTCAATTACTGTGTTATTCGATGTTCAAATCCTAGACTTAATATACCTAGACTATATTATGATAGATATGGAGAAAACTGCTAAATGTTTGAAAAATAACACTAAATCGTACTTTGGTCATGAGATAACGTTTTATCGCCCAGTCGTCCGACAACCGATTAACCAACAAGAACGCATCGCGTCTCATTAATTCAAATCGAACGTTTTCCCACTGTCCTGAAATTATACGCCCGTCGTTAGTATACCTATTTGTAAATTACGACTCTTGGCCCTTGGGTATAACATTATGTATATTACAGGGCCTAAAATACGTCTGATTTAGGGGACACACTTATCAATTTAACTGTTACCTTTGAGCTTTGGCAGATTTATATAGCAAAAAAAAAAATCTGTGGAGGTTGTAACTTCCAAAATCCCCCTCTTTTATATACCACTTACCTTACCTATTAATATTATTTATATGATACTGGTACTAAAAATATATAAAATAAATACAATTATAAGTTCAAAATATTTGAAATATTATATTTAAATTCCTTATTACTTATTTCTACAATCAAAACTAAAAACACGTTATAAAACTTGAGACACACATTTTTCATTCAGGGAACACACTTTGATTGTGAGGGAACACAAAGTTTGTCAGGGGACACAATATTTTAGATCCTAGTATATTATTTTCACGTGGCGTTTTTGATTTTAACGCATGTAATAATAACACCCTGTCATCAGCGGTAAGACTTTTTTTGGGGACAATATTTTGTTTATGATAATTATTAATGGGAGGAGAAAGGCTACGATATTTTAATGTTATGGCTATCCTTCCTCATAATTCGATAAATATATTTTATTATAACTAAACAAAAAGATAATGAATATTTTTATTTTTGTTTTGCTATAATATCAATAAAATATTATATTAAATATTATAATATATTATAATAAATTCAACAAACTTTACAACGGACATATGTTTGTAATTGCTAGTCAGCCAAACATACCTGTAAAACTTAAATTAAACACGAGTTCAGTGTTTAACCCGGCATACGTCTTATTTAGTCTTTTACTACCTGTTACAAACATTTCACTTGTTTTTATTCAGACTAGAAGTTTCTAATGCCGTTGTATGTAAACGAATGCTGTCTACGCACATGGCGGTTCCATTAAGAATAAAATATTAAAATAATAATAATAAATTATTTACCTGGTCCCTTTGCTTCATCGCTGGGTTTATAATAATATATGTATTAAAGTATTATACCACATTCACTTGCGTTCTGTGTACTTGCGGTAACTACGTAATATTCAATGCAGTTAGCTGTAATTTTTAAGATTAGCGTTAAAATGTTATTATGTACTCACACAGCATAAAAATAGATAAATTATACGAATTCGTAAAAATTTAATTATCGTATACCTTAATACCTATCAACATATTATACAGAGTGTAACAGATAGAACTGGCTTTTGGAATAACTTTTGTTCTAATTAATATTTTAAATTTTTATTTTATTTTATCATTTAGAGACCCTAGCGCTACATGTATAGTTACATTTTTTTTTATATTTATTTTTTAGTACTAAAAATAAAAAAAATTAAGTTTGATTTAAATTTTTTTGGATAAACTTAAAATAGCAAATTTGTAAATCTGATTATAAGAACAATGTTGATGGTAAAAAAATTTATCTAAGTCATGTAGTTTATTTTTTAGAATTTTTTTAAAATTTCAATATTTTTTGATTAAATTAATTTGGAACGAAATAACTATTTTAAAAATATGATTTTTGAGAATTTGTAAAGATGAGTATATTTCTTAAATTATTTACTCATCATATAATATTAACAAATTTTTCATATGTTTAAGTAGCCTAATTTTTTTTTTTTTTTGGTCAAGTCTATCTGTTACACTCTGTATAATATATTTAATAATAATATCATATCGATTTATAATTTCGAGAAAATGACGTAATGTCTAATAATTTTTTAAAAGAAAATGCACTGGTAAATAACAAAAAATTCTTTCAAACCACACGTTTTCTAAAAAATGTAATTCGTAGATGACTAATTTAATCGATTTTTTTTTTTTAAACAATTTTCGATTTGTGTGTATTATTCTACATTGAATATTCTTAAATTATAATTGTACATAAACACGAACATATTTCCATTATTAATCCATACATCATTTTTCTAATACTAATTTGTATGAATATAGCTCGAAATAATTTTATCCAATGAAATTGGAAATGTTTGTAGACCAATCGTATCTCAGTTATCAATATAAATAATCTGATTTTATGTATATTTTTAACACTTAATGATATAATTAATTACAATTTGGAATTTACTACATCATATGCAAATATTCCTTCAAAAACTTCTAATTACTCTTTCAATTCGCATATTTTTATTCATTTTCATCGAGGCTATTGGAGTTAAAGTATTTATAATGTTTTTAATAATGAAATATAAAACTTTATTCATTGCGTGCGAAAAATACTGTAATTAAACGTAAACATAAATATAAAATAAACAAAAACGTTATTTGATTTCCAATATAATTTCGTGTTTCAGTGTAATTACGATTTTAGACTAAATAGTCACTATAATAATATACATTATACATCTAGCAAAATGTCGGCTTTTAAAAATACGTGACACCGAAGGGGATCAAATCGTGATCACTCGTCTACGAAAAAAGCAATACGCCAATACCGTCATTATGTTACAAAACACGCAAAGAAAAGCTAATTACTCGGCGGCCATAAACTAAAATAATAATAAAATAATTTATAATATAATATTGTATACGCCTCGTAATATTATTCAGGTACGCGTCTCGGTAGCGGGTTAGATAAATTCCACGCGGGTCTCTATAGATTGAAATCATCGTCGGGAGTTTGTTGTAGACTCCTGTAGAATACTTCAGATTTTTATTTCTGTAGATATTTTCGACTTGTCGTCCACGCGCGCGCACAACACTCGATTCTTATACATGTATATGCTACTATAAGTATACGAAATGAATGATCGGTCTAGTATTTTGTATTATTATTATTTTGTTATCCTTTTGTCCACTGTTTTATAATCTCCCCGTGGCGGCACAGTGGCGGCGTAAGGGAAAGGAGTGCGCAACGTATATTTACGATTATTATTTTTTACTTTTTAATGTGTTTATTTTAGTCTATATTTGGTCCCATATTGGTTAAGATGACTCTATTTTGAATTTTGTACTTATTGTTATGTATAATCAATAATTATAATACAATACACAGTACATTTTTGCATGGTTCAAAACACTCATTAAATGATTTCGATAACATTATATTTACCCGCCTATATTTCATTTTATTATATAAAATGTATGTGGTATATAACTGTATACTGAATAGAATATTATATGTATTTTCATCGTTTGTATACGTTTTAACCAATTTGCCTGTTGGGAAATCTTCGAAAAACGGGGTTCGCTATAATATAGATTCGTTATACATATAATCGTAAAACATATAAGAAATCCGTGCTTATATAAATATATGGTGGTAATGCAGCTGCAATACAAAGAAACTTTCTAAAAGATTAAAAAATAAATCGTATCATTGCGTCATTATACAACAATAATAATTATTGTTGTTAACATTATATAACTACAGTGACGCGCCGCGGTGGTGATACGAACGTTGTCGGACGTGTTGAACTATTAATATATTATGATATTAAAACTATATAACTATATCACAGATTTTTAAAAAAATACTTCTATTCCTGGTGACTATTCCCCATTGGTCTATAGCGTTTCAGCCAATTTTTAATGACACGCAGGATGCGTGTGTTTAGCGTGGGATCTAAACATTTCCACGATGCTTCTTAACTCTGCGCAAAGCATTTTTAGCTTATATTATATAGATATCTTTCTCAATCTATCTGTATACCAAAATTAATTTTGTTTCGTCAATTCTGTAGGTATAATGCGTGGTATAAACTATATATCACCGCCAGTCGCCACTACCGTCGGTCGATATAGAAAATGATCCATGGCCCGTGGGTGGTGGATATTTCGCAAGATGTGAAAAGGTTTTATCTCGTTTCGTTTAGTAAAACTCACTTAATTTGAACAAAACCCGAATTCCAACAAAATATACCGAGCATTACAAGACTCACCGACGCAGTGCGGAGAAATACTTGCAACGTAATTTATACGCGATGGGAGACAAATAACTGCCGTGAAAGCTCTTCTTCTTTTGACAGACAAATATATGTATTAAGATTTCGAAAAACGTAAAGAATTCGTTAGATTGTAAAATCTTATTTATTTATTAGACAAAAGGTCAGTAACACTGCAGCAGTTGTGTAGCGGTGGATATACAAGGAGATACTATAATTACTTTCCCCACGTCGACGGTGGTTCTAATTCAATCTCTCTAATTGAAAACAGTTATCATCTTTGTAAAATATTACAATTTAAAAATTAACCGACTAACCGTTGTGTATAGTATATAGGACATTTTAAAAATATACTTAATTATACAGCTGCTATCGGTGTGTAGTGTGTAGATTAAATGAGTAAATATCATACATTTATCGGTTACTATATTATTTATTATATTAATAAAAGTCAGAAATATTATCTTAAGAGACAATATATTACCATACAATTTACATCTTTTAAGGCGTTTATAATTCAAGTTTTAAAATTTAAAACTTACCTGTCTTTACTTTTCCCTACACTTAGTAATATTTTAAAACTATTTTTTCCAATTTCCCACTTTGAATTCCATGTTATAATTGAACTGATAAAGTAGAAAAAATTAGTTCATGTTATTTTAGATTCATTAAAATACTGACCAACAAATAACTCAATTGAAAGCCATTTTTAAAATCCAATTTCGTTCTATCGTTTTTTTTTTGATAACTAAAATATGATATATTTTTCAGTTTATAATTATGTTTTAATACAATATATATTTTAATCAATGTAGGTGTAAGTAATACTTATAACTTATAAGCCATAAAGTACCTCTTGTAAGCAATACAATATTATAAATATCTAATACTATATAATATAACCAATACAAAGTCTCAGATAAATTTCAAATTTACAATATGCATTTTTATAATTTATGAACAGTGCAATATAATGAGAGTTTCGGTGAATCATGTGATGTAAGCGTGGGGTTTTAGTATACATCTGTTATAGTTGTTTATTATATCAGGAGAAGCTTATATAGTGTAGATGCACTTGCATTTTCAGTGCACGCGTTGGACAGGTGTTATAACTTATTATACCAGTTATACCGATGTCTTCGTCGCGGTCGTTCTGATATAAACCAGAAAAAGGAACAATTATTATTACTGTACAGTATACAGTATGCACACAGTACTCATCCCAACGATTAAAAAAAAAAAAAGTCACCCTTATCGTTATTTAAATATTTTAAATATGTAACTTGTGTTGTTTTACGCGTTCTATAGCACCAACCACGAAAACAAAAAAATATATTAAAAATATTTTTTATAAAATATTATAAGTATATGGTATAGTTAAATTAAAATATTATAATGGGTATAAACAAAAACTATCTGTTTTCCATTTCGATTCGTTAAACTATGTTCAAGTTTCATTGATTATTTAAAACTTTCAACAAATTGACGAGGGAGTTTTAAACAGTACATGGAACATATTATAACCATTACATACATACACGGATATACAACCACTAGTGAATAATAATCGATTCGGTGCAGACGCGCGTCTGCATTGCACGTATCGACTTGTCTACTATTCTACATAAATTGAATTAACCGCTCACAGATGAATTGGACCCGACATATATGTATATATTACAACGACGATGACGAGGAAAAGAGAGAGGAACTAACCACGAAGAAGAAATGTACTGGAAAAGACAATATTTAATATAGTGCTTTGGCTTCTAGCTTTATACGGTTGGACAGTATACGTCATAATAATTGAAGAGTAAAATCAAAAACGCGTTTTTATTTTTTCATCGAATAGAAAAACTTGTTTTACTATTTATAGCACACATCGTTTTATACGGAATAAACTCTACGTCATTAAATCTGTCTTGTGCGGCACACGCACAATAACGCTATGTGTATGTGTGTTGACGGCGGCCACGTCAACGTGACAACGTCGTTTGGTGCTTTGGTGAACGTAATTAGATCGACGACAACGTGAGATCAGACATAATATGATGTACCGGTAATGTGAATAATTGAGGCATAATACCGAGTGATTTTAACCAATATAAAAAATAATAATTGTGGTTTAATATTATTCTTATATTGAATTAACATTATGTAAAATAACTACTTATTTCATAAAATGCATTCAGAGTCTTATGCTAAACTCTAAATTTATCATTTATTCAAAATTAAATTTACAATATTATCAGCTATTCTTTGTAATTATTATTTATTGAAAAATAAAAGTGAGGAATGATACTTAAAATTACTTTATAAATTATATTTTTAAGTATTAAAAAACCCTTGTCCTGTACAACTTACGTACCATTAGTTTATTGTTGTTTAGGCCACTGTCCTTAATGCAACTTATGTGGTTAGAATTTTGTTGTTAATTAATAAAAAATTTTCGGCAGACCGTTATTGGCATTATAGCTTTATTCCATATACTATATTTATATAGTTGTTTAAAAATTTCACCTCAAGTTACTTGAGTCAAATACCAAGTTGATAATAGCCAGTCTGTTATCTAAAAAAATAATTTATAATTTTGTTAAAGGTTTGAAGGCATTCGATATTTATTTATATTATGCATTCATTTTTTAATGATTGAAAATTTCTTGGATGTTTTTTCTTATTTCCATTATTCAATTGCATTATAATGACGTCATCTACCATTTTACTATACTTATCATCGGTGAAAAAATACTGTATTTATTTTGTTGTTAATTTTACCAACCTTTTACTAATTCACATACAATAAACAATATACCTCAATATCTTAATCATATAACTATTTATTACATTGCCTAATCTGATTTGAGCATTGTTTACAATATCCAGTCAATCTGATAATTATGTGTATTGACTGGTAATTTTTTGGTATATAATGTCGGATTATTCACATTGCTAGTAAGTTACCAGTGGTAACATATATGTATGAAATCCACTTGATGTAATATTATATACCGTTGTAAATTTGTTATAAACATTAATTTTATCATGCTCACTAACATAATATATGTAAACAACACGATTGTGTTTATTCAGGTGTCTGCGATTCTTGTTATTCTACGCGTACTACGTATACCTAGGTATAGTTTATATCTACATGACTGCATATGTAGGTAATTGCTTGAACAATTACATTCAAAAATAAATTGGATGAAAATCGTATTTTTATTCCTGTTCAATATAATATATAACAATCTGAAAAAAACTTTGTAGTCGTATCCTGTGGTTTATGTTGTTACAATTAAACGCGATGGAGGTTTTCTGTTGCTATATGGCCCCGCATCAGTCGATTAAATTTTCTCATAAAAACCAAAACAAATATTATAATTTTATTATTATTTATCAGATAGGTATATTATATACAATTATTTTTTAATGACTCCGCGGACTCCACTCCATCACTGTCGATAGTACGTCATTACTGAGATCCAATAAAAATAAAACGGATACGCTGTATAGTCCACAGTTTAGTTAGTTGGTAGTTGGTATATATTATTAGCGTAACTATAAAATTTGTCGATCCATCCAAGGTCGTATTGAGGAAGTAAGGATAAAACAAAACATTAAAAACTGGTCTCTATCTATAAATATCCTATAATCAGACACTCTAGGCAACAACTATATAGCATCAATTTCGATAGCAATTGTCTGCAACAAAAAACAAAAAAAACAGAGGAGGCTAAAATCAAAAAAAAAAAAAAAAAATAAGAAAAAAATATCCTGGGAGACGCGTGCGTACGTGTCTTACGTATGAAAATACTCTTTTATACGTTGAAAATAATAAAACTCATCCCTTTCGATTTTTCAAAATCATAAATTACGAATTTACCACGCACCACTCTACTGCCGCCGCTGTGCCATTGCAAGCCCGTGCATACATCATGTACGGGGTGTTAGGTCATTTCTTCCGGCTCGGCAGCGGACGTTTTACGACTGTTTTGAAAACCGACACAATACCGTCAAAAATCGAATGCACGCTCACAAAATGTCGTATTGATGGCATAATAATACGCGTTGTTTTCGTGTTTGTTGTTGAAAATATTTATTGAAACGCGTCACGACTTGTTTACCAGTGTGTAAATATAGAAAAACAAATATTTTTTTATTTTTATTACTCGTTGTTGTCGTCTTAAAAATAGTAATAGCTACTGCCTACTGCAATAATCTATTATACGTATCATACTATTATCAACATCATCGTATTTACAAAATTGTCGACTTGAAATTTACACAAAACTATAGACTATAAGAAGTATAGTCTACCAAGTAGACTATATACTATAATTGAATTGAAAAAGAGAGAAAAAGAATTACAACAGTCGAGAAAAATTTATGTTAAAAACAGAAACTCAATTGCGTTGCTTGATATTAAATAGTGGTTTTGAATAGTTTTATAGTCTTATCACGTTGGGTTTTCTTGTTTAATTTATTTGTCTTATAATCGTAGTATAAAATTCGACAATTTATATTGATATAGAAACGTGATACAATTAGTATAGTCACGAATTATGAGTGTTTTTACGACGATTGTTATTGCGACACAATCGAGTCGTAGTAGTATAATATTATTAATAAACACATTATTATCATTTATGAATTATCAGTGAACGTGTACTTTTTTTAGATCATAATCACTTGCGACGTCGGTGTATATTATTATTTATCATTATCGATGTACTATATAACATATATAATTTATCGAAAATTAGATTGAAAATGACAAACTAAAATACCGTAAAAGATCATTCAATGCATTTTTATAACGTACTATCGCTCATTTATTATAGTGTACACGAGCCGTACTGTGGTGTGTATATTATATATATACACATACCCACATACATACTATATACGAAATATGGATCACTGACCCCGTGGGCATTTCTAGCTTTCTGCAATCGTTTTATAAACGACTAAAGAGGTTATTGGCTGTGCTGCGAAAGGGCCGCCGGGACTGCATTAATAGTATCGTATTTGTGGGTGGTATGTGGGGGAGGGGCGGGTGAAAAGACAGTCGGCGTTCAGAAGTTGCAAACAAGGAAACGCAAACATACATTTATGTAATATTACGTGTATCTAAATTACATTTATTTTTAGAGTAGGTACCCACAAAATGTTGCAATTATAGTCGTGTCGATGATGCAAAAATAGTGACGTATCATCCAAACTGGAATTTTGTTTTACATTCCGTTTTCGTATATAATACACATACACACCGTTACGTGTCGTCCCTGCCGTCCACGGGCCCGTTATATCCGCTCGCGATTAGCATACCGATTTGACAATATATCGCGCGCGATTTCTGGTCGAGACACATCATCGATCGTCGTCGGTCGATCGTCATCGGCGGCGTCGGCAGCAGGAGCTCTCTGCGATTATGCGCGTGAAGAAGTATGAGGTGAGGGATTTTTTATTTCGGTAAAGTTTTCACTTGTTAATGGGTCGTACACCGCGATCGCTCTGTACAAACACACACGCGCGTCAGCCCCGCCCCACTACCCGTCGCCCGACCCATAATATTCCGTCCCACTTCACGTCCGATTACAACTGTGCGCGCGCCTGTGTGTGTGTCCTTTACCGCCGGCCCGAGACATGCACCGCCACGCGTACCCCCTACCACCTACGGGCCACCCGTCCGCTGTAGCATTTTCCCCACTGCTCACGTCCATCCCTTCCACGCTGCATTCACAGCAGTGGGGGTAGGGTAGTCGGGGCGGCGGAGTACATACACCGCTACCACCGACGCGCGGCGCGCTCTTCTCTCACAACGGCAGAGGCGGCGGACACTCAATATGGCTTCCGTACGATTGGTCTCCGGTCGCTCGTCTGCTCCGTAAAAATAATAATTTTTTTATTAATAATAAAATTTTTTGGCGAAATTAGTAGTCGCTATTTAATAAAAAATCTCTTTTACCTATGATATTTCGCGCGCTCGTTAGTGTGGCCGCCGCCCTCCAGTGTAACATATTTTTATTTCATGTAAATCGTTTTATGCGTGTGCGCTAAAATCCGTAGTCGTGTCGTTAAAGTGTATTCGTGTGTGTATGTGTGCGCGTTATATTCTATAAAATATTATACTAAATGCTGGTGTTATTGTGTTCCGGGTGATTAGTGTCGGTGGTGGTTGCTGTCGTGTCCGACGCGGTGCGACGACAAGTGAAAATATTATATAGTTGTGTAGATCGTTGTGGCTTTATTGAGTTAAAAGTCGTAGAGTGTTGGTGGTGTAAATCCGTCGTCGGCGTCTCTGTGTGCGATATCCATTATGTTATATTTCTGAACCGCTTCGGAGAAACCAAATTGCCGCTGTTGCAGCCGTCATTGTCATCATCACTATCATGAATTACCGTCCGAAACCTAATCCTTTCGATGGATTGAGGAACTCTCCGTCTTCGCATAACCGTGGAGGACTCAGTTATATGACTACGTGAGTTATTTTTCCAATTCTATTCTTCGTGGTAGCCGCACCCATCGCTCCACATTTGGCACGGAAACATACGTTCTTCTCCAATGTTAAAACTCCTCGGCAACCCGGTATTTGGGTCGTAGAAAGTGGACATTTCTTATCGCATATGCTCTAACATAAATACCGTCATAGATTGACATAATTTATTCCCTGTCAACGCACTGATAACACGCGTCCTATATATCATTATGCACGTGTCTTTAACTGCGATAAATATTTGCTGTCAGTTTTTCCCCGCCACCGCACCTGCCGTTCAAAAAAATAGGTTTTCATTTTGGTTTCATTTACGACGACGTAGATGCAGGTCGGCAGTAGTATAGTCGTAGTGCGTTCAGTAAATACTTGTTTAAGAGTGTACGAAATGTCGGGATCATCCGATTTCCGTGTGTCTCGCGAACTTTCCCCCTTCGGTTGAAGAGGATTAACGAGAAGATTGCGGACGAAACCCGAACAGAGCCGCTCCTCGTCTCATGCACCTTACTCACTTACGATATAACTACTTATTTATATATATATATATATATACTATTACAGTAGTAGTCGGCTGACGCACAGGATTTTCAGTTTACATCCTCTCGTCTTCGTCTATTATATTTATGTATGACATATATTAATAAATTATCTTCGTTGTGGAAAATACAACATGTCTTGTGTTTGGCGTATATGACGTGTCGACTTTCATTCGGTGTCAAACTGACATTGACATTTTTCATTGGAAAGTCGATGGCGAAAATTTTACATTAGGGCAATGATGGTACATAGGTAGTAGGGGCCCGCGTTGAACATGAGATTAGAAATCGGGTCTTCTGGGTGTGTCTTATCTCGTTATAGAGTTTATTATTATTAGACATGTTCACGTAAGCAGTAGAGATGGATGGTTGACAAAAAAAAAATGATATAATAATAACATGATAGGTGCTTAACTGCCTCTATGTATATATAATATATTTATTGTTATATAAACCGTCGACGTTGCAGCCGTTTTACCTTGAAAACCGCCAACTGCTGTCGTGTGCACGTATACTCATCGTAACATCTGATGAATAAATTACACGAAAACACACGACGTTTTGTATATTTGAAATTCACCAATCTTTGACGAATTGTCTGTACTTTATGATCGTAAAATGTCGGAAGAGGTAAATGGTCGATTGCCCAATAAAGATAAGTGCTTCGTATCTATATTTGCGCTTACACTATTACGCATTTGATTAGTCCTTTTTTCTTTTTTATTCTTGCTCCTCGTTGTCTATTTAACATTTAACGTATTAAGAATTGTCATATAACATTTCTTTACAATGAATTCTTTACTCATATTGTTTCCAATTAGAACGCTATGGAAGGAGAACTAAAAGAAAATTTTCCAAGTCTGCTGTAAACACCTTGCATCACGATCAGAATGATTTCATTTGAATAAAAAAAAAAACGCATAAAATATATATTTATTTGAATTTATTATTCAATATACGTGGTCGTCGCGCATCAGTTCTCGTTGCACTTAAGCTTTTTATTTTTATAACACCAACATTCTATTTTTCCATTTATGACATAGGTACCTATATATTATGCATAATAAATAATAATTCCCCATAGTCATAACACAGCCATTGTATTATTATAATATATATTGTAGACCGATTTCATAATGGTTTATTTTTTCAAGCGTAGAGGATGAGTTCAATTAACGTCAATTATGTCGAATAAGGATTTTGTTTTCGATGAGCGTCTAACATTGTTTGTAATTTAGTGTTTACTACGCTTCGATCTGCGATTATATAACATGATGATAGTCGCCAATTTGTTGTTAAGATTTATTTGTTTTTCTACTATTGATATCATTACTGTTATCAATCAGAAATCATATAATTGATTTAGTTCTTTATGTTATATTATTATATCTATTTACTTAACTCTGTTTTCTCGCATTATTTGTTAACAAAATAATAACGAAAAGAAACTTACCTTTTTTTGTTGTAAATTAGATAACTTAGATATTTTAGTGTGTATAGTATTGTATGTGTATGTTTATGTTCGTTTGTGATGTATATATTGTATAATATTATTTTAAATGTTATGAATAAAAATAAAAATTTATTTCAGTAGAAATGCCTCTAAAATAAAGCTCCTCTTCAAGTAAATTTTTTCTTGTCAAATATATATATATGTTATCGAAAATTCTTATTGTAAACATTTAGATTTTAATTTTTGATAAACAAAAACTATACATTTATTTTTCACATAATTTATTTATATTCATTCAATCCCTTGGTATTCATATCACACTTTTTTGTGTAGGTTAGTCTATTTTTAGTAGGGTTCCTTTTTGATTCAACCGTCATTAAGTATGTACAAAACCTTCAAATACATTTGATGCGATGGAATGTTGTTCAGGTGTCGAAAAGCTATTGTAGACTATATAGTATTATAATGTGATACTTCCTTAAAAAATCGTTCCATCGTATAAAATTACGGACTGTACATATTGAACAAATGATACTATGAAAAAGTATGTAAGATTATTTTGGGGCGCACATAATTAAAACTTTAATTTTAAAAATTTACCATTTCAATGGTGCTTATATAATCGTTATATGTTACATTGAGTGTAAACAATTTGGCAATTAAGAAAAAAATAATGAGTTACTAAGTATGTATTTCATTTTGTTAGTATAAAGTGTTTTTTTAAACATTTTTAAAACGAAAATAAAATAAGTAAGCATTGATGATAATAAAATAAAAATTGTATATATTAATTAAATAAAGCTCTAAAGTATATTATATTTATATCTATAGTTTAGGTAATAAACTAATTTGAATTAATATTTGAATGTTTAATATACAAATTGCAAGTTTATAATAGAGTTATGTCTAAATTAATATTTATTGTATTTTTGGATAGTGCGATTTTATAATAATCATGTGTAATCAATATTTATATTTTGTTATACTTGTAAATATATCCTGATATGTATTTACTTTGACGTTGGTCTATGTAATATATTAATAATATTATTCATGAATTATGATCTTAGTTTGAAAAATGTTCACCTCGTTTTTACTTGGAATTTATGTCACTGGATTAATATTTTGAAGGTGTATTTTAAATTACTGGGGTAAAAATTGAACCGAATTATATTCGTTTCCTTTAACCCTTTGAATTTACGTGTGTACGGTGTACGAATAAAAATAAACTTTCTTTTATTGTGCAATCGTAAACTATACAACTATTAATTAGAACGTTTTAGAAGAATTATATTTTATATTGTACCTATATGGACCGTGTTTTATAGTCGGCAATCAAACAAAATTAATTATTTAGCCTCTACATACGTCGTTGTTGTGGGTGCATACATATCGTGGAATTCCACAAAATAAATTACGAAAAATATCTAAAAAAAATTTATACCCGCGTCTGTTTATTTTATTATTATTATTTTATTTGTTTTCGTAGTCGGTGAATATAGAATAACATTATAGTTACGCAGAACACCAATAATGGGCGCGTTTATATCTATCAAGGGTCAGTATATGGGTTTATGCAGCAAGTCTTTGTGACCCATACTTATTCACAAAATTTAAAAACGAAAAAAATTATGATTATTTATGAATATTCGGCAAAAATTCACCACTCAAGAATGCACCCCCGTGCATTGCTTCTATTTCAGAATTACGAAAGTTTTAAAAAAAATCCAATCCACTGAAATATTGTTTTTGTTGTGAGACGTTTTGTGTCCGTGAGCACCAATAATTTTGTTGTTAAGCACTCAAGCGCTCGTTATAGGGTCTCAAAGTTCAATGATAATAATATTATAATTATCAAATTGTTTCAACCACTGCGACCGACTTAACTGCAAGAATGGTCAAGTGGCGCATTGCGGCTACAGTGGTCACATCGTCGTACGTATTAATTATATTATTATAAACGAAACTGACGGTATTTCTTTCGTCAAAACAGTCCTTTTGATGATCACTGTGCGATCCGCACTATGTGTGCATTTTTGGGTTCACTGTGATATGTCCCGGTTTTCAGACAAAACTTCATCGTCAACGGGGGTCGCTTTAGCGCCGGCTTTGTTGTTAAAGATTAGTCAAAACGTCAAAACGGTCCAGGAAATCGATACCTTTCGCACCGTGTGTCCGTCGTCCGATAAAAGGTTTATCCAGTAGCAGCAGCTTATCGATTGTTGTTCCCGACTTCTTAATAATATTAATAATGTTCATCCCATAACAGTGCAGTGGGTCATCGCGTCGCTGGAATGATTTAATTTTTCGAAAAATGACCGATTTTTTAACTAAGACAATTCCGGGATACTTGATCTACTACTTTATTGATAATATTCGATAAGCGGTTACTCGGCGGGAGACGACAACGGAGATTATTGATTATTTTATTATTTATGAATAAATATATATATATATATATTATGTATAAATAAATGAAAAGAATCGCTTGAAATCGTTTCCGGAATAGTCGATGACGACGATGACTACCACTACCACTACCACCTCCACAACTATCTCAGGTGCCGCCGCCACTGACGTCGGTATAAAGTGGTCGTCGCGGACGCATGAGCGACGTTGGCGACCCGAGCAACACCGTCGCGGGCACCAGAACGGTTCTCCCCACTTGCTGACGCAACAGACGGCAACGTCGCGGCCGACTGTGGTGGGGCCCGTTTGCGCAATGACATTGCCGGCGCGCGCGATATATCATTTCACATTTCGGTGTTATTGGCCTCCTTTTCAGGGGCGTCTGTACTCATTCGTCTGCCTTACCCACCCGCGTGCATAGTGCTCACCCCCCAGTCTCGAAGCATTAATGTTAAATCGAACGTATCACCGCAGGGGGGGCACATATTATATATGTATGATATTATACCCGTATATATACATAATATAATTGTATGTTATGGAGCGACAGAGAGCGAGTGAGACGTCAATGGACGCAAAGACTTAAGTGGAGACGTCGAGGAATTCGGAGGAATACACATTTGTGATCTGTTCGTCCACATGGTTATGCCGACCCTTTTGTCGGCACCCGTGGGGCTTGTGCGCTACAGTCTTTCGCGGTACGTCATATATACGTCTGCCTGCTGGCCGGCACCTGGCTACCTGTCTGCGCCTATACCATCGATCGTTTTCATTGCCATTATCTCTGTCACGTACACAATTTTTTCGTTATGTATTGCCATATAGATATCTCATATTCATATTGTCGTGTTCTATATATTGCTTAAAGTCTACGATTTTTTATCGGAATTCGTCAACATTCTCTTAAATAAACTTAAATAACATTATTATTAATTATTATCATCGTGATGATGTTGTCGGTTTTTGGTGATGTACGATAACAACAACCCTATCCATCTTTATGCTATTTTTTACCAGATATTTCCCTTCTGCCTTATGCAAACAGGCAACAGCACTTAGTGGTTTGGTTATCTTATCGGCAGTCAACAATGTTTATATTATTATTATGAGAATGGTCGTTTACAGACACGTATACAATATTTTATTCAATAACGGGATTTCGTATGGTTTTAAAGAAAAATCTTTTGAAACTCGTCTTTTCTTCATATCGATTTCAATTCGTGCGATTTTTATCTCACGTACGTATACGTATCACCGTAAGTTAGTGAAAAACGATATGAATTAATTTATTCTTTTTCATGTTTTTTTTGGTAGGTCATATTTTTTTTTTTTGTAGTTAGTCATGTTGACCTACTTGACCCCGACTTAAAATCTCGAGATTGTATAATTTTTATTCTGGTATAATTCTATAATATATTAAAACCGTGAAACCTATTTGACGACAATTATTTTCAATAACGGTTGTACGTAAAAATGTAAAATAAACCTTTTAAATTATGTCAACATTTTTAAAATATTACTAACGAGTTCATATTATGGGTTTTAAAAGTTTCCAAATTAACATTTATTTTCTATATACATAATATTATGTTGTCAGCAGTTTAATCTGATTATACGTATTTTTTTAATATCGCGTGCACAGCTTAAGCGTATCATCTCGAATCCCTAAAGTATTTTTGATACATTTTTTTTAGTTTTATTCTACTAATGTAATTAGAACTGTTTCAAGTCCAAATTTAACGTACTGCGCAAGCCCGCATACATGGGGTGGGGTTAGAGGTTCAAACCTCTCCCGAAATTTTTAAAGTAGAAACAAAAACTAACTTTAAACTACAGTTCTTGTATTGAAAAATTTTTAACATCCCCTCTCTCCGAAAATTGATCCTGAATACATGCTTAATACTACGTAGTATTTCTATAGTCTTAATTATTGTACCGATAAAATGGTAATTAAAACGAGAAATATGTATATAATATATATACTTATTTTACATATACTTAGTATCGCAAATAAAATAATAATTAGAATATTTACAAAAATATAAAACCTTAATTTTAACCTAAAATCCACAAGTATTGTTTAGTGTATCAAAAATACAAAATATACCACAATATAAAGTCACACACTTGTAATCAAACCTGCAAGTAATTACTATAGATAATTGATATTCAATTAGACATAATACTAGATATATTACATCATAATAGTAATTTATAATTTAATCAAAAATGAAAAAAATAATAATTTTATCAATTGTATGTACTATACTCATATAATATTCGACATGGATTTATTTCGTGTTTAAATTAGCAAGTGTCAAGTGAATTTAACCGGATAAATGTGTGCTAAATTACATATTTGTAAATTAAGAGCAAAATTATACCTAATATATTGATCTACAAAAATTAAGGTCTAAAATGATATATATCTTCGTTTTGTATATATTTTAAAACAACTTTTATAAGAATTGAGTATTTAAACAATATTTAATTCATTTAAAATATATATAACTTTTTTTCTACTCAATTATATATAGGAATATATTAAATAAAAATTTTTCTTGGTTACGCGTTCAAATAATAATTGTTTCACTCTATGATATAGAAGAATAAATGTCTTGAACGTGTTGGTGTATGAATATAGAATATTGTATCAACATATTGTTTTAATTTATCAACTTGATGAGCTAAGTATTGACAGTTATTTCGAGGTTTTAATGTAAAATATAAAATTATAAACATATAGTCCAATATTTCAAGAAAAATAATAGCCCCAACTATGATTAAAATATTAGTAATTAGTATTAACTATAAAATTGCTAAATTGTTTTACAAAAATATATTTTTAAAAGTTAATGACAAGATAATTTATTTCAAATCTTGAAATTTTTGTTATATATAAAATAAAAACGTACTTATTTTATATCATGTTTTTAGTTAAGTTTAGATAGTGGATTAAACGGATCACTCCGTATATTAATGAACTATTTTTGAAGAAAAATGGGTATGTTGAACGTTGAATATTCATTTTTGTAAACATAATTTATAACTTATACAATTAGTCATTTAGAAATAGTTTAATTTCAATTTTTAACGACAAACCTTTGGTATTACTTTTCAGTAATCACTTTGTCATCACTTATCATTATTCTTCAATTTATTTTAATTGAAATAATTAATTTATCATTGTAATTAATAATTATTTGTATAATATATAATTATGTCATCTGACCTTTATACTACTAGTGTTTAGTGCTTATTTTTGTATGTTCGTGAATTTGTGACATGTATTGTAATATAACTTGACTTTTTGAACACTGCATCGCACGGGAGGAAGAGCTTAAGATATTCGAGATTGAGTAGTTTTCTATTTGTCGTTTGAATTTTAATTGTATAGACTAAAGAGTAACTCATTATTCCTCTATACATATGTTTTCTTGAGCATTTCAAACTTTTAAGATTCGTTAAATAAATAAAATATAATAGCATGTATTATTCATATTGGGAGTATAGCACGTTCAAAGTTTTAACGAAGTGAAAATTTTAATAAGAAGTACCTTCAACAAGTATTCCATTAGTTTCCTTCCATGCTATAGCAACCTCTATACCGGAAGAAAATCTATTTACAATTGCATATAATTTCAATACTTCAACAATTATTTAATTATTAGGTACATTACATAAAATATACGTCTTATTACCTATTGATTTTTAGAGTATAAACACGTTTATACTTAATCATTAATTTACATTATATACATGTGTATCGTGTCTATGTATATTTACATTTTATATATTGTATACTTGTTAATTTAATTATGTATAGAATATTATTTCAAAAGTAGTATTTAATAATAACAAATGGACTATTTTTTCTAAACATAAGTACTTAACCAATGTACATTTTTGTACAATCTTTTTTCCGTCATTTTGATTAGTTAATAACTTTTGCCTGCGTTAATATTTTTACAGTATACAGATCATGTTTATCATAAATAGTTTTTGGAAGTATTCCAAATTTTCAATGTACTTAATATTATGTATATTAGTTCTAAATACTTAAAAAGCATTTTTTTTTAAATATTATTTTGAAATTTTACTATCGTTTTAAGCTATGCTTGTTGAGAGTTTGAAAATATTTAATTCGTGCTTATTTATAGTATATAATATGGATAAGGTATATATTATTTACCTTTATTATAAACTATTATGTGTATATTTTCCTTTACCATTCAGCATAATTTATATTATGGACGACGACTTTCTGCTGGCGTAATCAAAAGTACATTCTTGTCACATATTTTTAAGATTAAAATATGTATAACTTATCAAATTTCTGTAATTCGATTATACTTAGTTTTCGTTTTAAAAATAATTGCAGTCAGAGTTGTCCAAGGTGGACGATGTATACCGTTTATATGGTTGTACGTAACACTACATAAATAACGTATCAACGTTTACAAATTGAAAAGCGTTGGTCAATAAACAAATGGCGTTTTTCTTTTTCTTTGCGAAAAAGAAGTTCAAAACTGTCATGATTGTGATACCTACTCGTTTGCCATAAAATAGTGTAACACCCATATTTTCACTAAAGATATTTTATTTTCTCGTCAAGTTACAAACACTAGATATTTATAATACTATTTAGTAGTTGCGTCGCTGTAATGTAGGTGATTAAATAAACGAAAAAAACCGTGTTAATCGAAAACAACAGTGAAAACATTTTTAAACCTTGTCCTTGCGTTGTTTTTTTTTTTTTGTATACAATAATTTAATGCATTCCAATAACCAAAGAATCGATTTTAATTATTATTAGATGTATATATATATACACATTTATTTTTTTTTTTTATTGAAATACACTAAGGACCATGAAACTAGTAAAATTTTTTAAGAGAATTGTATATGACAAAAAAATCAACGTATTGATAGAGAAATTATATTATTTATTAACAGTGCCGTTTTTGTGGCGATAAGAAGGAATTCCGTCGTAAAGGACAAAAGTTAATAATTAATTCCATAGTTTCCCCCAATTTTAAATCGTACATTTAAGTAACTCGAAATTGATCTATTGTTTTTTTATGCTAAAAAAATTGACATTTAGTTGAACCAGGAAATTATAAGAAAAAAAACTCCTCGAATAAGAATAACAAATAGTTATTTCGTTAATCTTTTTTTAAATAAATAGACATTGTACTACTGTATACATATTACTGTAGTGTACATATTTGATAATACGAGTATAATAATATTTTTTTCAAATCGACACAAAAGAAAAGATAGCGATTTATAATTAATAAATTGAGAAATATTTATGTTATACCTACAATATATTTTTTTTCAATATTCACGTTATGATCATATTTTTAAAACTGATTGATTCAAAATTTTGAAAAAAAAACGAATTATAAAAATTAACTTGTATTTTAATATATTCGTAATATATCCGTTAGCACCTTTGATATACATACCATACCTATAAGTGTGTAATGTATGCATAGTGTGTATAACATATGTTTATTATATATGTATTCGGCCGGATCCATTTTATGCTGATCTCACCCATTGGCGACGGTGTTTGCACTACAGCAGGTAAATAGTTTAAAAGAAAACATTTTGTTTTTAAACCTAAAGTGAGTGGTTCACCTAAAAATAAAAAAATACAATATAACGGAAACAGTAGCGGCGTCGCGTCGCTTTCAAGGTTTCTTGAATTTCTTGAATTAATGTATAATATTATAATGTATAGAATAATTCATTGTATCTTCCTCTCAAATTTACAGTTTATAATAATACCTATAATATCGTTACATCGACGTATTTTTTGACATGCCATTTTTGTAATATACCATCGGGAAAAAAATAACAATGTTTAAAATTATTGTAATATCTATATTATTATTATTTATAATGTAAACACTACAACATGGGGAATGTGTGGCCGACTTCCTACTTTTCGTATATTTAATTGTGTTTATTATAAGATTTATACAGATTTAGAACGGTCGCGTTTATTTTTCGATTTAAATAATACTCAAAATAAGTATTTGTCGTCGTTTAAAGTCCTGTGCCTACACATCGTTGTATTATTTGTATTCGTATCGAGATTTGGGCACGGTAAATTCTCTTATATAATTTATTAAAATGGCAATTTGTTGAAAAGGCTGCAAAAGAGAATGAAAAACAACATAAATGCTGTTTTTATTATTATTTTTTTATAGCTTTTTAATAATAGTGTACGTTCAGTTTATGTTCTGTGGGTCACACCAGAGATTTGGAATCGATTCAAAATCGTTGCCATGTTTTATTACTCGTGTCATTTCATGTGCCACATCGGGGTAGGTACGAAAAATGCACGCGTGTTACACGCCGAATGTTATTTTTAATTTACACTTTTTTGTGTTAATACCCGTCGCATTATTATAGTACAGAATTATTTTACAAAGTGCATTAATCATGTGTCTTCGTACGTCGCAACTGAATTCGTTTCCCACGAGACAAATCTGCAATCGCCATAATGTCGAATAGTTCTAAATAATAACTTTGTAACAGCGACTAAATTAAGAAAAAATAACATAACCATATAGAGCTATTTTGTTTCTATAAGTAGTCAGAAACACAGCTCGATGGCGGTTCAAAATATAATTTTGACGGTATTCGATTAGATTGTGGAATGAAAATCAGCAGATTAACGAGCTTAAATATACAGATAACCAATAAAACGTGCGTGCCTCGTTTTCGCGTTAAGAATTATTAGCGCCGGACCGGTAAAGATTAAAGACTATTCGTACGCGTGCTCGACGGGCGTAACGCGCGAGAAATAAGCCACAGTAGCGATGCGTCGTCGTGTGTTTATACTTTGTTGCTTCGTTGGACGAAAACGAAAAATCGTCGTCGATGTCGACGACGGCGACGAGCCGACGACTACGCCGCCACAATAGAGGTCAACGACCATTGCCAGCGGAGCTCCTTTTCCCCCTCGTTGTGCACACTCCTCACACCACCGACCGACCGACCGACTCGCGAGTGTGTGTGTGTGCGCGCCGCGACTGTGTACTAATACTATGGTACAATATCTGTTTTCTTCCCTCTACCGCACCGGTACAACATCGTTCGTTCTCCAGAGACCACGACGAATAATAATAATAAGAATATAGCACCGTCTTTGGGATAATATTTTCTTTTTTGTCCAAAAACACCGCCTTGTTTACGGCTGTCGAGCGTGGGGGGCTGCACTGCGCGTTCGGCGGACGCACGCCTATCGTGGGTTTTTGCGTTTTATCTTTTCTCGTTGTTGTCACAATTATTGCAGCCGGTATAGACGCGCGACGTAAATGATATTATTGTCGTCGCAATCGTCGCACCTGCACTCTGCACTCCGTGGTCCGTCAGTGTAGTGTTGATTTGCAGTGCGCGTGATGATTGCGCGACTGTATTCGATTTGACCACGGCATCAAATTAAAAATAAACTACCTGCCTCAGTAATTTGTAAGTACTCAATAAATATTTATCTGCGCAGTATATTATTATCGTATTGTACGCTTATATTAATATTAAATCGTATTTCTGGTATTTCATTCCGGTCCACGCGCGAAAGAAATTGAAAACGATGTGCTAATACTTTCATACTAATATTAGCTCTAAACCGTAATTGAATTTGAAACATTTATATAATATATAGTAGAAAACCATACGGTGTTAAAGTAAACCTTAGTAATATGATGTGCTTACTCGTTTGATCCAATAACGTCGTCGGTCGGTGGGGCCAGCTGGCCGGTGGCGGCATTTGGCCTATCGACGAGATAATAATTATTAAAGTCGAATAATCCAATTGTAATTCATCCGTTAAACCACTCGGGGGGTGACAGTGTCGTTATAAAATTACTTTTCCTTGTTGCAATATTTTTCTTTACCTTCCTACTTAAGTCTCAACCAACGAAAGTGCAAGTATGGTTTGTACTACGCCGTTGCGTTTTACTGTACAATAGTTCGATTCCGATTAATAATAATAATAATAACAATATTATCATGTAATCTTCAAAACTATAATTTATCATTTTTACAATATATCTACGGTTGCCCGTAATATTGTAGGTACGTGCCTTAACCCGTCTCACTGATTTTATGATTGGTAAAAGCATTTACTCGACAATCGCTCAGGGCGCCACAAGTATTATCCGCCTTTATTTTTTTTTTGCGTAGTGCCACCAAATCTAACATTAGGTTGTCGCTGTAATTTATGACAACATTTTGAAATACTAATGAATCAAGAGTTTGAAATACCATAAGAAAAACAAGTGCGGCACTGAACGTTTCCGGTGCCTGTCAAACTCAGTAACAGAATATATCGAATTATCGATGGAAACTATCCGCGGGCACAGTGGTCTGCAAGTAGTAAAGACAACCTTTAATACGAAAACCATTGTTTAACATTTTTGTGCGGAAAATGAAGAAAGTGTAATCGCCCGAGTGTTTCGTTCGAACATATTTCGTCTCATGGGCAGTAAGTCCATAAAAATAAAATCCCATCACTATCGATAATAATAATAGGAGTAATATTTCTTTTTACGACCATAATAATAATTATTATTATTACTATTATTGGCTGAGTAAACGATTCCATATTCCACGGGGAGGTAAGGAGAAAAATTGAGATCCGGGCTAAGTGTATGGCGGGAACTGTTCCTTGCAATAACCGTGTTATAAAGGGTGTTGGCCACCATCGTCATCCACGATGACGATATTTTAGGGTGAACAAAAATTGTTAGCTGCGCACGCGATATACATGGATATTATTATACAACGGTATTAATTCCCCTGTTGATTTGAAAAAAAAAACATACTTTCGGTACTGGACACGACCTCCGATGAGGGATACACTCACATACACCACTATTGATTTTCCATGTCTTCGGGGTTCGTGTTCTCTCTCAACGCATGTATGTATATAGTTCTTTATGGCTTCATGTGCATATACACACATACATATATTTCGCTTAGCCATACACGCCGTTCTATAAAAGTCCAATTCTCGTCATTAATTATTACCCACACAAGTGCCACGCGCGGGTGTTATTCACGTCGACCGTCTCCTCCTCCATCGCTGGAGCAGCCACCATCACCGCCGTATATAACAGACACTTTCGTCCGCCACCCGCCACATTACACCTCTCCACCATTTCTAGAACACTCGGGTCGGTTTTGTACATAGTCTGCATATTAAAAGCACAATCGATATTTAGTATAGTGTATATACATGTGTATCAGCTATAGGTATGTAATATACATCGGTGTAAATGACGTCGGCAGTGGTAATGGTGTCGGTGGTCGTCTAAAAAAATATGACCCTACAGCTATAGTATATAAAGCGTTATCAGTGTATAATGTGTATAGTAAACTCGGTTGATGCCGCGTAAAAGCTTTGTATGTTATTTATTACTAAGTACTGCAAAACTGCAAACTGCGACAGATGTGGAAAGAAAGAGCGAGATGCTGGCGTGTATTGACAATAGCCCATGTGGTGTCGTCTGTCCATATACTCTATAGTGATTCTGCCGTTTGACAGTCTGCAGATGAGAAAGTTTTACTTTTAACCGGACTACTCCATGAATATGAACCGATTATTGCGTGAATTAAATCAACTTGATTGCATCGCATCGTCGGTGATTTTCGTCAACGATCGCGTATCATGGCTAATAGACGCGTATGTCAGTAGTGTTGGCGCACGCGCAATCAATGTCTTAACAGATGCTGCTGCTGTTGACCTCGTAATTTGACAACAGTTCTCCGGTTTTCGGTTTAAAACAATGGAATATTAACGTAAAAGGGCGGTCGGTATGTATACATATTAAATGTATGTAGTACCTACGCATTCGCCGTCGTTTTAACCCCTTTAACGTCATATCTATATGTATAGCCACTAACCAATGGACTGCTATAACTATGTCGGACTATTTTTATTTCTGCCACTTAATATTCAACATCAACCATAATATTCTCTTCCTAGAACTTGGAAAATATAGTTGTAATTATTGTTTTTTTATTTATGGCCAATATCTCTCTCTCTCTCTCTCTCTGTTTGTGTTTGTGTGTGTGTGTGTGTGTGTGTGTGTGTGTGTGTGTGTGTGTGTGTGTTAGTATTTTATTTTATATTTATATTAACATTTACCATGAATACGTTCACACTAGGGAAAAGACCTAATATTTTATTCGCGGATTACAGCACTGCAGTTTTTATAGATTTAGATATAAACACACATAATATAAAATGCTATTGTATTACTCACCTCATAATTGACATATGAATACGGTTTATATGCATGTAGTTTTGTCAATCGTATAATGTATAATATGTGTTAGAAAAATTATTGCCATATTTTGTCGGTAATTATCTCACGGACGGCTATAATGTTTCGACGAACTGTGTGTGAGATTTGACCCTCCTATACATCGGCATCCGGCGGGTATATATACACATTTATATACATGTATGCATGTATATAGGTATGCCACCTGGAAATCTGTACACTGCATATGTGTCAGGTGTGTACACTCTGTAGTGCGCCGGCAGCTGCCGATTTAAGAAAGGTTCCACCACCACCACACCTAGCAGACGGCGGCAGCGATCGTGGTCTGAACGTCTGGCGAGTTCTGATGCTGTGGCTGCGGTTGCTACTGCAACGGTTGGGGTTAATCAATAGATATGAAAAAAAGTCTTTCCCCGTTTTCCCGAGGCCTCTTGCCGGGTGCAGCCCGTCCGCGGGGGTACGTTTTTCGTTACACTACCTGTGGGATTCACCATAATCATTTGCGTACAATAAAAACATTACCTGTCTTTCGTACCAGATGTTTTACCTATATTATATATATATAATACGGGGTTTCTGTTGTCTAGCTATTACCCTGTTGGTATAGTTACATAATTAGGTATTTTTTATTTATTAATCTGTGTGTAGAGTGATATCTATCACGAGTTTTGGATAGATAATATATATTATGCTCCACCTACCATCACATTGCAGGACCGTAGTGCGTTCGCCATTATGTGAGTGATGAAAAACCGTTAGCATATGCAAATCCTTTTGACCATCTGTGCAAATCCCTTTATATTTTATAATCTGCCAGGTGTAGTATTGACAGCATTGTTGCTTCGGTTTTTCAATATGTAGGTACATGCTTATATATACCATATATAATACGACAATATTTCTAACCCTTTTCTCCCTTTCGATGTCTTGTCTAGATGATTTGATTATGAATCTATAGGTGACACATAAAGTAAAACTATTCATTTGGTTTTTTTGTGTGTTTTTACAGAATGGAACGGGAAAAACAACGTGAGAAAGAAAGGCAATCCAGACAGCAACAAGTTTCCGAGAACAATGTCAAAGACAAGAAAGAACTGTTCGGCTCTCCAGTAAAGGTAATTTCTCGTTAATAATTTATGTTTTATGTCTTTATTTTTGTACTGTACTATCAAGTTATCGACTCAATAATTGTGCATATACATTGTATGCATATAATATAGTCGCTCGTCTGATTTGGGCGTGTTGTAGATTAGTTGGTCTTCCGGATATTGCGAAGTACCAAAGAATTTCATTTCTCCACCGCATGGAAAAAATAGGCAATATACTTATATTTTCGTCCCCGCCGTCACTATGTGATTTTGAACCACTACAATGTTACAGCTGACATCGCTGTTTCTGCTGATATTAGGGAGGGGAAGGAGGGACCCTGTTCTCAGACCGTGCTTACTGTATATACGAATATATAATATATAATAATACCAACGCTGCTTAGATATTAGTGATGTTACCTATACCTTTTTTATTATTATTTTAATGTTCCGATTTTCCAAGCTATTTCACTCGAACGTATAAATCTTGATTAAGAAAGTAAGATGTAATCTAACATATTTTTCGGAAAACATTTTCAATTCTTTTTCCGCACGACTGTATAGTAGCGTGTAATATATCATATGCAATGAAAATAACATGTCGTGTTTGTATTGTATTTACCTCAAAAACGTATAGGTGAACGATAAAGGAAATTAATTTATATCTCACAATATTATTGACTATTTTCGTGCGTTGGAGATAGTTTATCGACAAATTATTTGGAATATAATATACGCGTCGCGCGCATACAACAGAAATAATAATAATGTAATATTTTATAAATGCAAACACTCTAACTCTACAGAACAGCAAATTCTATACCTATATTAAGATATAGCGTATATAATATATATAAATCTATAATAGTTCCTACTATATTAAATATTTAATTCTGTACTGTATGTTGTTATCAAAGGTTTCGGAAAGATCGGTCGATGGGTATATAGAAATAATCTTCCTAAATATTCCATGAAAGTTAATTTTAAAAATATTAGTTTTAGATTTTTGTTTTACTTAGAATTTCCTTTTTATAGGTTTTTCAAAAAACATTACGGTGTTAACCACGAGTATTTATGTAATACATAATATAACTAACTAAAAAAAGTAATCGTTCTACTGGTGCAGACAAAGATTTATATTGTATTAAATATATATATATATATATATATTATGAGATAATTTTACTCATTTATTATTTAAGATTTATAAAGTTGATAACATTTAACTATTTTACTTTGTTAACTATAATTTATAAGTATTATGCATCGAGTATATAATGTATATTCGATGCGTTAGACTTAAGTTAATAATATGTATAACTTAGTTTCTGACCATCCCTGATTATGCAACCATATACACTTTATATAATAGGTATAAGAGAATTGATATATTTTATATAATATATATGTAGTTTTATATGTAGACATTGCAGATGTGTGCGGTGGCTCTTGTACTTGTTTATCTATATTGCTGTCCGCGAGATTTCAACCGGCCGTTGACCTACACTGGTGTGCGATAGAAACAATAATGCTCCCCGCTCCCCCTTGAAGGATAATGTACATCTATTGATATATTTATGTATAATACATGTTATTATGAAATACGATGGGTTGGATAGGGTTACACAAAAACGAGACGGCAATGTGCGATAAACATATATTATATATATATATATATAAGCTGTTGCAGGGTTCAAAGGAATTAAAATTCGTACTTCTTATAAGTTATAACACACACAACAACCGGTTGATTTAGGTGTGAGAGGGTTCGGGGGTGGTGATAGGGTTGTGTTCGAATATTGTTTTATTTACCGTGGTAACGTCGAGGGTGGAGTTAGATATTCATCGACGTATACATATTTTATCCTTTCTTTTGAACGAAATTCTTATTTTGTGATTTTATTGTTTTAAATAAAAATACGCGTGCACCTTTATATAGACGGGCATTATACCCTGAGGTATATTCGGGATAGTTTTATTTATCTGTACGCTACCGGTACGAATCTGGTCGTAATAGTAATATAATATTATATACGTTCGATAAACAGCTGACTCGCCGATTGTACGTTTTTATAATGAAATCCCCTTCGACGACCCTACCAGTAACCACTATATACATACCATACCTGCCTGCATAGTCTTTCCCGTATTATTATTATTTGTACGTATAAAATAAAACATTGCCACAGCCTGCGACGATAGGTATAATATAGTACCTATATAGTCGCACAGACCGTGCGCCGGATAAAATATATTCAGTGTCACGCGTAGCTCGCGATCTTTTCGATTTAAATAGGTACACACATTTATATTTGTTCTTTTCCGTCCTTGGTTATTTTTTCTTCTTTTTTTTTTATAAGCAATAATGCCTTGAGTCTCTCTCTATCTCTTTTTCTTTTTTTTGCTATATACGAGTATATAACTATGACGACGACGTAGTAAAGTTATTTTGTCATCCCGCACACGTTCCACTCGTTTACAAAGACAGTAAAGTCGATTTCCAATCACATCGGCATATCGTATACATTATATATATATAATAAAATACTATGTATCTGCGATCTGTTATAATACTCTCCTGGTGCTCTGCACCATATTACTACCGCTGTTACCGTGCCATATATTTAAAGTTATATAAATTAAACACTGCAGCAATAATATGTTATGAAATTAGACTTAGTTCGTTTTGAACAAAAATTATAAACTTTGCGTGGAAATGTTTAAATCGAGTTTGAAGTAAATGTGAACTATTTTTTTCTCTTAATATATTTTTATGAATTTATTTGAAAATTATTGGATTTTTCAGCATTTTACGTATTTAATCGATGTTCTATATCGTTTACTTGTAAAGTATATATTATATTTCATATAGTTAGATCGTGATAAAAATAATTTGTTGTTATCGTGTAATAATATTCGAAATTCGTTGACTTTCCTTTACCATAGAGTAGTCTGTATGACATAATTTGCAAATGTAAATGTACAGAAGTTGGTACGTAATGGTCCACGATTGCTAATTTAAATATAATATATTGTTTCCAGAGCGTCCGTTATTAACTTGTATTTTATAGCCATATTTGCGTAAAGTTAAGTTAGTTATTCTTTAAATTAATTGCTTTTAGTTGAATAACATTTCAATAATGGATTTAATCTGTCTTCAACGTAATATCCTTCATTGGGCACACAGGCAGCAGGAAAGTGTAGGTATTATTATTATTTGTATAACATTGTGTCGACCTAAATATACATTACGCAACATTAATGATTATTATATACACAAACCGCATTGTTCGAGACATTGCAGCGAACTCTGTGCATTGAAATAATTTAATAGTAGGCGTTTGTTTTCTTTAAATCATTATTATTATTACTATTATCACTACACTACTACTAATACTATTGCCTCAATGATATTCTTAAATAATTAATATGGTGAGCTCGCAAAATTATTTTTTTGACACGAAATCGCGGTAGAATTTTTTCGAACGTATTTGAGTGATGGTGGTAGTATTCCCCTTGACCTACTACTACACAGTCATGGTGTATGTAAGATTTTTTTCTCCCTCGACTGTTATCTAATTATTATATGCTGCTGTTGTATTTGTCGTCGGTGGGGCGTGGCACATAAATTACTTTGTCTAATGCCAATTCATTTATACGAAACAGAGTTAATAGAAATGTGTCATGGAGATATCGTCCCCTTAATGTTATTAAAACCGGAAACCATTTCCAAACTATAGAGGTAATTTTAGAGATTTCTACTTTTAAATGCAACTACCACGTGCCCGTTAGTGCATTTTGAGTGGATAAAAACCATTTCCTCATTTGTTTTGCTCTCCTCCCTTTCTTCAGTGACAAGGTGTTTCAGCGTTGACGTTTGTTCATCAAACTAATATTATAACTACAATTGGCTTAAAATAATAATAATAATAATAAAATATTAAGATTAAAATAAACTATATACGGTAAACGTTTTTCGCGTATTAAGTCAATTTGTTACTATTTATTAAACTCTGCGGTTTAGTTATTTTAATAACGATGGCGGGAGTCGGCACTATTCGCAAGGTAAAAGTAACTATTTTTTTAGTAATTCAGTGTCATATTAAATGCTATTTCAATTTTTTGATTTTCATTAAAAAAAATTATGTTTCGATGTTTTGCGTAAGTCTTTAATGTATTTTTATTACTCGATCATGTATTTACTGGCATTGAAAACCATTGTGTCATTGCAATTCACTTGTAGGTCATCGCTGTTTTTCAATCTGTCTCGTTTCGTCTTCGAAACGTCTTCGTTATTAATCACGATGTTCTCGTCCGAGATAATGGTGGTAGTGGTTCACATGCCACCAGTCGAAGTGGGGCAATCAACCGACCACGACGATAATATTATACCTTGTAATAGGTAATAGAAATATAACACAAAATGATAAATCCGTGGTCTGATTCAATCGTTGTCTATTAAATACGCTGCACTGTTGTATACAATTATTATTACACAACTATATCTAAAATTAAAAATATTTTCGGCATGTCTTCATATATCATTCATTACGTTATAAGTTATGAAGTTATACTATTTTCGCCATTTATCCAGTCTATCATGGAGATACATTAAAGTTGTTTTAAGCTTTTAATTTTAAAATGACCTGTATGCGGTATGCGTACAATTCGTGGTATACGTTGTATATGTGCATTCGCATGTAAATTATAATGATTATATATAATATACTATTACGTGTAGCGTTCTAAAAAATTTAATATGTGTAATCATTAGCTTTTGTTTTATATATTTTAATTTGATTATGTGAATAAGTATATTTTATAGTGCGTTAAAATTTTAAATAATCTGTTCAAATTTAATACATAAAAATATGAAGATTTCTCGAAAATCGAATATTATATTTTATTAAAATATTAATGTACAATAGTGTACTTGTATAGTATAGTGCTTCGTAATTGTAGATTTCTAGGAACTGCAAAAGTATGCAGTACTTTTCGTTCTCAGATCTTTTGCAAGTTTTGTTAGTAAACTATGTCTTTATTGTTACCTGCAACTTTATAGTTTTAACTATAGGTTTTCCTCTAAATATTAATTCGGTGTCGAGGTATATATTAAAGTTCGTGTATTATATTAATTATTAAGTATACAAATATGCGTATAATATAATATTAATTTATATTCCAAGCATTTATTAATAATAAATTAATAGGAAATATTGATGACCTGTGGTTGTGGTACGAAATGTAGCATCTAACAAGATAGACGTCTAGATGTTTCAAATAATAATAATTACGTTTTGCATTCTAAATAGTTATCATGATTTATTCATAATAAATTATGTTTGGGAAACGTTTAAATAATATTATCTGTAAATTATGTTATCTGCATTATGTGTTTGTGCAGTGTACAGCATTACGTGATGCTTCACTTCAATATAGTGCTGCAAAATGATTTTTGTTCGCCGATTCGAATTGATGGACCGGTATGCAGCAAGATTACGCCTGAATGTATTTTTATATTCATCTGATGCTACGATAGACGAAATCATTATCATTAATTTACTAAACAGATATCGTACATATATGTGATTAAAAAAAAAAGTCACCTCCTACATTTTGATCGTGTTGTCGTAAAAATTATATTGTTAGCTTTTCACTCCTTATGTCAAAAAAATCCTGAATTGTGTACACTATAAAATAATATGAACAACTCTATGAACAACACTGCTCTTGTCTTACGCATTCGCACACACGATCCCATTCGATTGCCTTATATCCGCACTATTACAAATTACAATGGCCTTTAATAATAATAATTCGTTGTTGTTGTTGTTGTTGTATCATCGTCTATTTTAACTATAAACGTGTACCTATATAAGACTCATCTGCGAACGAAGCGCAACAAATTGACCGATAAGTCTACTGTGACCTCTAAAGATAAGTATTGTTAAATGTGTTTATAGATATAAATTCGTTTTATTTTTAAGTGGTTATTTTTTCATTTCGCGTCTATAAAATTAAATGAGAAACACGTGACCTTGTCAGTGGGCTGCAACAACATTTAATGCGTAAATAATCAAAGGTCTTTCAACTCGAATAAGAAAAAAAAAACAATGGATAATAAAAATGTTTTCATATTTTAGGTTGAGCGATTATTTTGTTTTTTTATTATTTATTTAAATTCTAAATTCTGTTTTTGATGTTATGCAAACAAAACGGTGTAGTAGGTATGTGTATTCTTTAAAAACCGAAATTGGACGTTTCAAATTTATAATTTAAAGTTTGTCCTTGTAGAAAAATTCTTCTAATCTAGTTGTAATTTAGTAATATTCTTGATTTTGTTTTGCTTTTTTGGTGGTTTTTTATAGTTTGCATTCAAATTATATTTATTTATTATACATTATATATCAAGTATCCTATTCATACCTACTCCCTACTTCCTAATATTGATGAAGTAAGTAAAAAACTTTAATAAAATAGCAATATACTTGAAAACTACTTGTTTAAAAATTTACTCGGCGTTTAAATACTTTGTCCAATGTGGATTTTTGATAACTATCTTAACTATCTAATTCGTTTTGTTTGTTTACGATTATTAATTCGTGTGTTTTACTATAGCAATGAAGTAATAAAGTAAACAATGAAAATTTATTTCTATGATAAATGTGATATAGGTAACTAGCATGAAAATGTTGACCATCAGTCATTTGTTCTGGTGTACAATGCTGATCGATTTCATTAAAATGATTTTTATTGATAATATAAATATAACACGTGCCATACGACGCTAACGCGCTGAGTGGCAGTTTTTTTTATGGTTTCCAAAATTAGCGTGTAAATTTAGCGGAGAATTTAAGATTAAATTGTGTAGACTCCTTTGTATGCGTTCTTCCTATTTTACAGCCTAAATTACGAACCCCTGGTCTGAGTAAAAGCTACTTGACGCGTTATCATCGCGTCTCATTCGAGGTGAAACCTACTATAATTGCACCTGGTTGTTTATTCAAAATTTTGAATCATTCATCTTGATATTGATACCAGACGTTTTAATCGAAAATAAAAATGCGCGTCCTATAGTGTTTACGGCCATAATCGTAAATCTTTTTCACATTAGATGGAGTCAATTTTATTCGCCCGAACAATTTACATAATAAATATGTATCTACTTCTTTCGAAAAATCATGTCGAGTAGAAATCAAAAAAATCATAACCTGGCGGGGTGATTATGGTAGAATAAACATTGTGCAAATATCTTTCGTGGAATATTAGCCGATATATAGTGTTTTAATGTTAACAATATTGTAAAATAATAATATTATTATAATTGTTACTATAACTACTTGGAAATACATTTTATTACAAATTAGCTAAATTACAAAAAGTAAGAATGATATCAAGAAACATTCAGTTATACTGTATCCTCATCTGAATAGTAGTAAATAGTAATAAACGTGTAACGTGTATAAAACTTTATTATTCAAATCAGATATAAAAAAAAAATATTAAGAGGACAATTTTAAGAATCTTTGGACTTTGAGGGATGAAGATATATCTTAATGTAAAAAACCGAAAAAATGACGAATTTAAACAATTATATCAGTTCCCAAGTATTAAATAAGGTAACTTAGAGATGACTCCGGTGGACTGGTCAAGTATAGAAAAAAGAAGTTGCATTAATATGCCTGATTTAATGTAGTTTGCTAAAGGAAAAGAGAATTGACCCTTGGGCAATGGGCCGTCCACGAGAAAGGTAGGAATACTAGGTAAAGAATGATATTCAAAAAGTTTAGCTTATAGAAAATTGGTAAGATTCACCAATGAATAGAGAGAAGTGGTAAGAAATATGTTTGACAGTATGAGTTTAAAGGTCGTTTATTGAAAAAGTAAAAAAAGATAATTGATTATACTTATACTAATTATTATGTGGAATTGGCGTGGATAATTGAGAAAAGAATAATAATCTATAATCGAACAGTTTAAATGAATAGTCTTTTCTATTAAATAGTAGACTGTAGAATTACAAAAACTGTTGTTCCGTATCCTAATTTGTGGTGCGTATACTCCCTATCCACCAGCACCAATCATTACGATTATATTTTCTTAATAGTGTGTTTCAGACTTCTTCAAAGTCTCCTTTACCTCTGAATCTTCATTGTGGTACAGTAATTCAGCCGCTAGATACGCTTTACCTAATTAATTTATACTAAATTATACATATATATCCTTTATTACATTAATACTTAACTTGATATATAACATGCTTCTTATTCTTGGATCACTTGACACCTATCGCCCGGCATTAGTTTCGTTTCCTGAATTTATATTAATTCCTTAGTTATCACTTATCACCAATAATACTATTTTAGATCAAATACACTGACTCGTAATCGCTGCATACACACCATGAAACAACGTAATCAACCGTACATTATTTTGGTTTTTCTCGCAACCAAAGAATATTGCATAACGCCGTTGGTGTGTAACATTAAAAAATAAAACTGCAACAGTCTATTCTAAACTATATATAGTTAACACTATTAATATACATAAATGTATACATTATTTTCAAACGGAAAGTTATGGTTATTACTTATTAGATACTATTACCAGGATTATTTATCCTTTTGCTGCAACTGTCTTTAAAAACTTATCGTTGTTTAATAATATTATACCGTACGTTATGCAACGTATGCGTGTGGTGTGTTAAATACTTATGAAGTTAAAATTATTATTATTTTAATGTTACGTCGAGAATTTTGTTTATAATTGTTTTAATCGATTATGCATGATTCTCTAACTATTAATTGGTTAATATATTAACAATAATCAATATTCAAGTAAACAATAAATAATTCATTAGAGCGACTAAAATGAAGAAAATAACCTTTATTTAATCTATTTCCACATGTACAAAAGCAAAATAATTTAATTTTTTTAATTTTATAATAACATTGTATAGTATACATTAGTGTGATAAAATAATATTAATATTATATATTTGTTAAAAATGTTACAATAGTTATTATAATATTGTAAAATGGACATTTTTGGATAAATAAAAAATATTAATAAATATAATATAATAATAATATTATAAATTTATACGATCATATAGTTGGCATGGAGGCGTTTATTAATTTATTAAAGTATTGTAAAATCTGAGTACACAAAATAAAAAGTAAAAGGTCACATCATTTCCCCTTCCTTCCCTCTTACATGAGCATATTAAATATTCAAATAAACCATGTATCATGTATGGTTTTAAAAACAGTTTGATAATTTTGAATTTCGATACTTGAATAATAATTACGATTTTTACAACTCTTTTTACGCACCTAAAACTTTTTTAGGCGTGACATATGACATGTAAAGTGTATTATTATATAGTATGAACGTATTGTTATTCTTCACGGGGCCGGGGCGCATACAATAGATTGCCAATAATGAAAATCTGAAAAACGTTTTATTATAAGTCCTTGTTTTAATAAATGCAAACAATGTTAGTTATAAATGTATTTTACGGCTGAATATTATTTCGTTTGTTATGTTAACGACACATCATATTATTTGCGTTCGATGTAGCACGTAGGTATGTGGTTGGAAGGAGTCCTGTTTCGCTTAGGTATGTAAAAAGAAACGTCATATGCTGAATTCGACTATACTAAAATAGATTATTATTATAGATGGTATACTTAGTACTTATATGTTATATGCATCATATTACAAATTTTGTACAAATTTGCTCAACGTGTGTGTACTTGTGTTGTCGCCTTGGAGAGTAGGTAAGGTAGGTAATTGTAATTATGTCGTAATTCGTGTTAACTTTGCACAATCTATAATTACGCCATTTAATTTTACGTTTTTAACACCACATTATCATTATTGTTGTCTGGCAACTTAGTGTGGTCTCAATACTCACTGTTTTTATTATTGTCGTGTAGTTTTCGAAAAGTTATCGATATTTACGATTCAATTCAAATTGACTTCACATTATACAATAATGTATATTATATTAGTTTGTTTAATATGAGCATAATATTATTATAAATATTATAATCGTTCTTAACTATATAAAATCTAGGTGACTCTGCGTTCAATATAATTGTATAGTCGATATACGTAAAAACGAAAAAGAGCTTTTCGAACGTCACATTGGATACAAAACGGTCTTATCATTGTTACCATAATATATATCTATTTTTTCTCCTCAGTGAGTTACTGAGTGCTGCACATGATCTATATATTATTTTATATCTCAGTCGTAGTGATGTATAACGATTTCGCATCGGAATTAATACGCATTAATATATTAATAAAATCAATTTTCTGATTATGTGCAAATCATGTATAATTTAAATCACAGACTTTGCGGACAACTGCAGATAACGCGTTGTTATTATATTACTGCTGTGTCGTCTCTTATAAGAAATTATGGGTAAAATTATACTAAAACAAAAAATCAATTTTCTTCACCTTGTTTCTTGAATCACATCATTCAAAACGTGGGTAGTGCATACAAGATACATTTATTATAAACAACATTGCACGTATTGATTTTATTTTTTGTTAAAAAAAATGTAATACATTTAATGTATGCATTGGATTAAATTTAGTTTTAATATAAATATAATTGTTGAACCGTACCATATGGATTGTTTGTTCTGTAATCATAATAATTATATGATTGTTTATTGAATGAACAACATATTTTAAAATAATTAATTTGTCATAATACAGCTGATTTTTGATGCGTATTTTGTGCATACTTGCTAAATAATATTCTTTTCGATTCAAGAGTTTGAATAATCAATTTTTATTAGGTGTATTTATTAAAAGTCACGCCATGTTAAAAATGTGTCTGTTAAAATATATGTATATTTTTATGATTATTATGATTGTGTAATAAATAAATAATATACACATATTATTGAATTAAAAAAGTATATGAATTGTATAGGAAATAATGTGTTCACAATTAGTATTATATAATATACACATTATACATGTATATGCAGCTATAAGATAGGTTATTAAAAGATAGTATTATCAAAAGAAATAACTTTTTATTAGTTTTATATAATATATATAGGTATTATGATTCGTTTTATTCAAATATTGTTGATTGTTAATGTATTCATTATAATATTTTACATTTCTTTCAATAGTTATTTCGGTTTGTTTCAATATTTCTCTTTATAATGATATCAATGTGTTTAAACATTAGAAATGATTTTTAAGTTTAAGTTTAATAGTATTATTCTTAATGTAATTTGTATAATTGTCAAAAGGACATTGCACACAATAGATATTAGCAAGAAATAGTAACATTTTATGTTCATTAATCATAAAATTATTGTTGTACCATGGATATTGCGTTTATAATGTAAAAAATTAAAAGTTTTGCGCTATATCACTATTAAAAAAGTAGACTTGCATTAATTAACAAAATGTAATTAAAAATTAAATACTAGTCTGTTGTTTAATTATTTTCTTTTTGGTTTTGTAGTAATTTATTTTATGATGACTTTATAAAATAAATTTTATTTAATGAATACATTAAATTGAAAATGTGTATTTTACAATATTGTCTATTGATATACATTTTTAGTATATTCATATATTAACTGCAAATCCTATATTGGAGGTGTATTTTACTATATTATTCATTAATATCCTAAAAATTGTAGTTTAATATAGTTTACAATGATATAATTAATAATAATTAGTGTGAAAATAATAAATTATATTATTATGCTATTTCTTCAAAGCAAAATATATTTAAAAAGTACTTCGCGTAATTTGGTTATTCGATGTACATTAGTTTCCTATTGACTGACTTAATGACAAATAACTATTTCATACAATATTTTATGATTATGAGTAATACCTATATATTGTTTACATTAATATGTAGTAGTAAAAGTACCTTCAACATATTATTACAATCATACTTTGGATAAATAATTGAACAATTTTAAAATTCTAAGTATTGTAATAAGTAATAATAGTTAAAAAAATTATTTCATTGTTAACCTACCTACCTACTTTGAACGCTTAAATCAACATACTACCCGTCAGAGTATACGATGTATACTGTATTGGACATTGGTTGTTTTATAACAATTAGCGAATTGTCAAAATCAATAAAACTCGTAACCTTGTCTATATTTTACTTCTTATTTAACAATGTTTACAATAACGTTACATTTCGTAAATATAATTGAAATCTAATATGATGTATATACTGTTTAGAAACAATGAATTCATTTTTAAATTTAACACTTGTATATTTATTATCTATACCTATGAAATTAAAAATAAATATAATAATAACAATAACATTGTAACAATATACATTCCTTTAACTTCGATTAGATTTGTCACATTTACCATTCGCGATATAATTAAACAGTAATCATAAGTAACTCGTTTATAATTATTAAGAAGCTATTTTAGGATAATTATTCATTTATATAACGCATAGGTATTGTTATTTTCAAAATCGTATTCGCAAAGCAATTAAAAAGTAGATATGTTTAGTTTCTTAAATTAAAATTTTTGAATAGGAAAATATAGCCATAATTGTTTAAATGAAAATAGTAATACTAAAATAATGTTATGGTTACAGCCATTGATTATTATAAAAAATAAAATTAAGATGAACACGATATGTTATGTCATAACAATTTGAATAATTAACAGTAAAATATTAGGTCAAATGTATTATATTAGTATATACAGACATACAGTATAAGACTATAGGTTAACCTTAATCTATTCATTATGATATTAATTGTTTGGTAAAAGCATAAAATATCTGTTTATACGTATTTAAGAAATATTATCTTTGGTACTTTGGTAGGTATAATACCATCTTATACAGCGAAAATAAAATGAAGGCGAATTATTATTAATAACGAATAAAAAATAAAAAAATCCTATCTAATAAAAACGATTATTTAGAAGTAGGTTAGAGTTGGTAATGTTTTAACATTAAGCACACATTCGCATTTATTTTCTCAAAATAATTAAAAAAAAATAATTATAATATTAATATTAATAGCAATAATTACTTCGTTGGTAGAAATGTTGTAAAAAAACAATACCCATTTACAATAATTATTGGTTATAGTCCCTTTATAATAATATTTTAATGTATTAATTTTGCACCCTCCCTGTCCTCGACTACTCTACTTACCAGTTCCCACACACATTTACACTAAATGTCATCGTTGTCCATATAATAACGCATTAAAACGTTTTATTAATATTTGCATTATTACAGGTAATACATGAGACGATGTTCTCTCTGATATTATTGTTCTCCCACCAGTTCTAGCTTTGCGGTACTTGCATCGTATACTGTACCTACTTGGCGATATTATTTATATATATTATAATATATTATTGTAAAATAATAACTTGTGACGTAAGAGAGATATAAAAAAGCGATTGTAGTTGCGCCCCTCTTGTTACGTCTTGGGGCGTAGAGTTTACGGTGTGGTGTTAGGGGGGATAAAGGTGATCAGGCTGTATAATACCTATACCGTGTAAAAGCCACAGTAAATAGTAGTAGTAGTATTATAGTAGTATTGTATTAGTGGTGGTAGTGGTAGTGGTAATGTTATAATAATGTTCCCACCACCACTTCGTCCTCCTACCACGTACTAATTCTTTCGTTACTACCGCGTGTTCCAGGTGGACGACGCAAACGACGACGAACAGAGCCAGCTGATCCAGAGTCAGTTGGGTTCGTTCGACGACGCCAAACCGTACTTGGACCTGGTGTTCAGCTGCGGAATCACCGGCATGCCGCCGAGTCCCGCCCCTCCGCCACCGCCGTCATCGTCACTGTCTGTTGCCGGAATGATGCAGCACCACCACTCGTCGACATCATCATATCCCTCCTCGTCGTCGACAGCCGTCTCCACAGCATCGGTAAAGTCACACCATCACGCTGCCGCCGCCGCCGCCGTGATCGGCCAACAACAGTCGTCATCCAGGAGATCCGTATCGCCCGCGTCCGGCGGCGGATCTGTGGTACCCGTTGTCGCGGCATCTTTCAAGAAACCAACTGTCACATCGCACGCCATGGCTAGGTCATCGTCGTCGTCTGGGGGCGGCAGCAGCGGCTCCTCTTCTTCGACGCACTTTCAGCCGCCTGCCAATCCGCCCAGGTACGTACCGCGACCGCAGTACAATATTAAATTATATCATGATCAGTGCTTAAAATGCTTGAATTGAAAAATAAATAAAAAGTGAACGCAAAAGTATAAAACAAATTTTCGTACCCGAAGATTAAAATGTCTTATTGATTAGAATATAATTAAAGAAGGGGTACACTAAAATATGTTTTAAAAAGAAGGGGTACTACGTCCCCTTACAATATACAAGCATTAATTTATAATGTTATGTGTAATAGGTGTCACGGCCACCGTAGTCGTGACGCGTGAATACAGCTCTTTAACTTTTTCATCTGGTCGGGATTTTTGATTAATTAATCGAAAAGCAAAAAATACCAACGCCGCAGCCGAAACAAACTATGTGTTCCGACTAATAGGTAGTGTATTCAATCCCACACAGGCTTACAGCACCAGTTGGGTTAATTCCGTTTTTAATTAAACTATTGTATCCGTGGAATTAATTGCATGTACACGCAAAATATGAATATAATATCTTATTATTTTGTTTGTTCTGTTTTAAAATTTTCACTGGTTTTTACTACCTATTCGCTTGTCATCACCGTAACGGAGCGTTTCTAACGTTTCTTAGTATCGAACACAGTTAGATTTTTGAGCGATACTCGACGTCGTTCCATTTTGGTGGGGGGTAGTACCTATAGTGGTGGTATTTGTATTTCAACTGTTAAGCAATACTTGTCGCAAGGAAAGACTGTAAAGGCTACATTTGACGATTTCGCAGAACCCATGTTTCTCCTTCTCAGATTGTAATGAAAGTTTTTTACCAGTCTAATAGTTCACAATAATGATGTTACCAACGTTGTTGCATTAATAGGTTATCGTTATCGTTTAAAATCAGATCTATTTCAATTAGCTTATTTATTAGAAAACATATAATATTATTGTAATATACGCTCGCAATATGCGAATTGTTCTATTTTTAAAAGTCTTAAATTCTCGATTTTATTTTTTTTAATTTGATTTTTGTCCTGTATGTATGTGTTGAAGAAAAGTTATAGTTCACGTGAAACGAATATGTACATATTTTGCCGTTTTGGGTTGCATGAATTTATGATTTAATTAAATTAATTAAACAATAAACTTATTATGGTCCTTTCTTTTTTCGAAAAACGTTTATAACTTAATTCACGTTTATATATTATCATATTATATTAAAAATGGTTAGATGTGTGCAAATTATTAAAAACAACGCTCAGCTCTCATTATGGTGATTTTGTGTAATATTCAAATTATTTTCGTTTTGTGCATTTCAAGTATTCAATATCTTATGTTTATTATATTCATGCTCGTTTAATTTTTTTAAGTTTCAAATTTGAAAAAAAATTTTAAATATCAGATTACGTAAATAACTTTATATTATAATATAAGGATAATTTACCTATTATTTAAGTAGGGTAGATTTAGTTATAAATCTAATTTTAAATAGAGTTAATCTTTTATTGTTTTGTTCTTGACCACGGTAAATATAATAATAAAACTGTAGAAGTTGCTGACATTTTTTGTTATTTTAGAATAGTAGTATCTAATACTTAATGACTAATGAGTTATAAATAATCATGTAAAATTTCTGTAACTCGAGTTTCACGAGATAGATCTTAGAAAAGCACTATATAATTTTTTTGATAATTTGTGGTATTTAATTTTTATATATATTTAATAATTCAAATATTTCATTTCCATGGACTTAAATATTATTATAATTATATATTATAATATTATTTTACGTAATTGTTGTCAGGAATATTTTATAGTTTGATAATACATACACATTTATTGATTTAAATTGATTGGGATCCCAAATTGTAAAAATAATTTATTTTCAGTATATATATATTAGATATTTCAGTACCTATAGTATATTTTAATTATTAATAATATGGTATATGGATGATTGATCAAATAGTAATTATTAGCCATAAAATAATATATTTGAAGTGTGTGTAATTAATGATTTTTAGAAAATGAATATTATGTATTAGTTTATAGTTAACCTAGTTTTGCAAAATTTTATCTTGGACAGGTATTTTGATATACTTTATGATAAACTGTTTTGCAACTAGGCTATTTAATTATATCGGTACACTTGTTATTAACATTAATTATAGTAAATATTTAAATACAAAACTAATAGGTAATAATGCAGTCGGAAAATACTTATCATTATTTTACCTATTTTTAAAATTTTAAATGTATTCATCGAGGTTAAATCAAAACTACCTGAATGTTGTGTCGTAATTGATTTAATGTATTCTTATATTTATCAATTCTCAATATTCAATAATAGATTTATTGTTATTTCGTGCATATATTATACTTATATTTTTCTTCTCGTTATTATGCACATATTATTATCTACCTATATTATTGTTAATAGCTTAATAGCATTTTAATTTCATCTGTTGTTTTTACTATTGCTTTAATAATTTTCAGTTCAAATTGCATTAAAAATAGAATGCCTTATCTGGAGAAGGAGCTGAACGATTTAAATTCGTTTAAAAGTTTAAATATATTTCTAAATTCCGATCACTAATCACTTTAACATATTATAATTGGTAGTACAATTTTAATAATATACCACACTAGGTTATGAAACATTGATTGAACTCAATATACTTCAGGATGTTATCCATCGATTCCTTAAATTTAAACATTTATTTATGATTGTGGATTATTTTAAATTTAGCATCGTCAAATAGAGGGGGGAAAGCAGGAAATCACTCAAGCGGTTTACGAGACTTAGTAGTTTGATATATAATATGTATAATATAAATAATATGTATAGAAAAACGAACGAAGAGGACGGAAATAACCTGAGAATATCTGTGCAGAATAGCTGAGTAAATGTTTCAAAAAGTCGTTTAAAGTACTGAGTACAAAACTATTGATAAATCCGAAAGGTGATGCTGCTCTACTTTGTAGTAGCAGTTTTATAACGAAATAATGTGTATATTCAACGTGGGATAAGAGGATAAAAGTGTCCAAATAATAATTTAAAAAGAGAAAAAAGTATTTTTACCGAGTGAAAAAAAGCGAACAATCAATAAGCAGAAAAATGTTTCTCTTTCACTTCTGAAAAATGGGAAGGAGCAATTTTCACGTCTGAATAAGACAAACGAAAACGTGTTTTAGGTAGATACATTGATTATTTTATAACGCCGTTCGTTTCGAACCCCTCGTGCCGTGCATGAACGCCTTTTGGTTATCAACGTTTTGCATTCATCGTATTAATATTATTATTATTGTTGTTATCTCGTGTAGATGAAATGAAACATTTTAAATAACTTGGGTCAACCTAATAGACCGGTGGCCAAAATGGTGTGTATATTATAGACATTAAATGAGAATAAAACTTGTATTATTATTCAAAGTATAATAGTTGTTTAATGTTTACAATATAAAAATATATAAGTTATAATAATTTATGAATTTTACAAACTTTATTATTTCTTTAATTCGTTGAAATTTATATTTTTAAAGTTATTACCAAACAGTATAACTCGTAGCGGTTAGTACCATCTGTGGTTCACCCTTTTTTCAGTTATTTATATTAATATTATTGAAGAAACCTATTTTATTTTATCAATACGCGGTCAAGATTGGGTTGTAATATAATTTCATACAATATTATGATATTGATAATGGTGTTGTACACTATGTGTGTTATTGGCAATCATTGAAATTTGATATTCGTCTCGCGCGAAAGACGACCACGACAACAAACACGGAGACATCGCCTGTGATGAGGACGTGTCTATACAATGAGCGTTATAAATATTGTATGCGCGCGTCTGAAACAGCTGAGTGGTGTCGTCGATCACGTGTGCGTGCGTGTGATGCGAGCGAGACGTCATATTGCTCATATTATATATATTTTAGCTTCGACGAATTTCCTTTCAAACAACATTCACACAAAATGAAAACGGTATTCTACGTTAATTTTATACTTGTGGTCAGTGGATACATTATAATGTACATGAATCACGTATAGCATTACTTTTTAGTAATTGGTATTATATTAACTTATACATTATAGGGGTTAGGTAGGTATAATGTAATATTTAATATAATATTAAATGATTGATTTCTGTAGTTAGATCGATGAAGGTTTTCTAAGTACTAAGTATATGAAACATAAACAATTAATATGTAATAATTGTATTGTTTACCTTTTTTACATGGTAATTCAATTATGTAGTTATACTTATGGTGGTGTTAATGCTTAATGGCGATACTCAAATGCTATATGTCCGTTTAAAAAAAAAAAAAAAACAATATCCGGTTTTATAATGGATCCGGACCAAGATAGTACTACATTTAATTATATTATGTATTTATGTAATATATACGTTATCACATTTGCATAATCATTCAAATGCTGCCAATTTTACTCTCGATATGCAACGAAGGGAAAAGAAAAAAATATCTTATAAATTAATGTATCTGTATTATAGACGTCATATAATTCAAACAATTAAGTTGATCTTATTTTGGAAGGAAATTTGTTTTGTATGTAAGCTACGTGGTATATCAATACCACATTTTCCGACCTCACCTTTGTGCAGCTGTTTTTAAATGGTTGAAAATTAAAAATTCTTATCAAGTGAAAGCGGTTCTCTCTGTGATTGACCGGCGATGCCGCCGTTTTGGTGATAAAGACCTTGGCCCGGTTGCGGTCTATAGTGCACTGATATGGCGACGTAGCGGTTATTCATGTGTAGGCGAAATTTAATTGTCTCGGTTAAAAAAAAAACATTTAAAAAAAGTAAATTAATTACTTCCTCACAAGTCGTACGCATTTGGTACTATGTATAGAACGACACGTGTGTATGGTTACCACGGTTACTTTTGAATCGGAAATCGGAATCAATAGGATCATCAAACTTAAGTACTTTTACTCGTGGCCTCGACGGCTCTTGAATACTAAAACGACTTAGTACTGATATTCAATTAAGGTGATTACGACGTAAAAGATTGATCATTGATAATTATTTGTTATATTTAGTCTTTACGATTAACTAAATTAATTAACCTGTGACGTTTATGTAGAGAAAGAATACTTTCAATTACTATAATATTATACTTATGTCGTGTGTATAGTTTCTGTTTTTATTATTTTTGCCACCTTCGTGTCACCTTATAATTACTAAGTATTATTATTATTATGCAGATATATCTGGTATACCAGACTGCAAGTGCCGTGATTACACTGGAGACTAACATTTTATTTAATAAAAAAAAAATTCTGAACAATATTTGCAGTGCATAATAGATTATCTTTTTTAGTTTTTAATTATTTTTTTTTAACTTGATTAAATTTTAATCACGTAATAACTAAATTTTTATCCAGTTATAGCAGCTTTTATATAATAAAAAGAAAACTATTTTTTATTTTAATGTTAAGTATTAATCAATTTTCAAGTGGATGTTTTTTCTTATAAATAACGATTTTTAGAATTTAATTTTATTTAGTTCGTCTAATAAAGCATAAATTTAATTTCGTAAGTCACGCGTACCCGTTTTACATTGAAGGAAAAATCGTATATATAGTGTCTCGAGAAAAGTTTTTTCTCGTTACCGGTGTTCAAAAGTTTGCAATAATTATGTATAATATACATCATATGCAAACGTTCGTTCATTCTCTCTTGCTCGGTGCAACGAATATATTTTAATTTATCCTATCGATTTTTAAATAATATCCGCACACGAATATTATGCAACAACATAATAATAACCGCAAAACAGCTGCTACTACTGCTGTGATATACATAATATTGTATACACATAACTTCCTCTTATTTTAGAGAATAGGCGTATACAGTCATATAACGATAGGTATTACGTGGACGGTATATATACATACGTGTGGACTAACGCGCTTTATGTCGTGTATAGTCGTCATATTTATCGTATAGACCAGGGGTTACCAACTAATTTCTGCGAGGGTCCGTTTTTAAGCATATCAAATTTTCTGCTGTCCAATACACTTTGAATGACTTTTTATTGCACTTTAACAATTAATAACAATTACACATTTTATTTGTAAAAATTTAAAGTGTAATGTAAAAATTATATCATATTATATTTTATGATTACGCAATGATCAGAGTCCGTAGTAGTATACTCGATGACGGTCACCTAGCAATAACCAAAGTGTGCATTATATATTATCCGTCAACGCGTTAAGCTATCGGAGAACAGTTAACAGGTATAATATTATCGCGTAAGGGTCGGAGTTAGATCATATCCGGTTGCAATCATCTCAGTAATAATGATAACAATAATAAGTTAAAATATTCAAATACTTTCCTATCTTAGCATGATACACAACAGCATCATTTTTATCATTTCCTTTGCCACTTTGCGTGCATGCAAGCCCATCGGTGTATCCGATGACAATCCTTATGTGAGATAAAGCATCACTATCGTCACACGTGTTGGAAGATGAGAACATTGAGCATTTTTATTGCCGTCGTAGCGGAAACAAAAACAGAAAATTAAAAAAATGATAGTTTGTTGTTGTGTATAGGGGTTCCGATTTTCTCAGATGCATATTCGTTGATTGTAGTCGTATATTGTTGTGTTTATTCAGCCATTGTACAGGTATTGTAGGGGCTTACGTTTTGAAATTCAAACAGCATAATAATATAATATATTAATATCGTGCTTTAAACACGTGTATGATATCGTATATAATTAATTTCTGAGTAAACATTAACTGAAGTAAAAAAAAATGCTCAAGTACATACTTAATAAAATTACTGTATTTATATAGTATTTACTGACGTTATTTCGAGGACGTGTAGTGTGTAACGCCATGTTAAATGTTCGCGTATGTTATTATTTAAACTGCAGACTATTAATTTATTATTTATTGTCCTGTCGTTGTGTGCGTTTGTAATAATAATAATAATAATAATTCGACTACCAAGATCGGCATGTTTTAAAAAATAACTGAGTAAACGGACGTTTTAATCGATCTTTTATTAAATAGTGTCTCCGTGGTTATACGTTCGTTATACTAAGTAACCTAAAAAGGCAATAAAATAATTTAAAATTCGATTGACGAATTAATTTTTATCGTATTCGTTTTACCACAATTCGTAATTTTATATCCCGTTTGACCTCTAAGTAGGGTACATTACATTGTGCATGTATCCCGAGGGTAACATTAATTTTTTTTCTTGCAAATGTGTGTGTTGTGCGTGCTACACGTACAATATATATTATATTTATTTTATCCTATAATCATGAATTGCGAATAATTCTATTTTATCCTTACAAAGAACAAGTTACTGTGTTTTATATAACAACTACTTTACTACTAGGAAATTCGTTCTACGTTTGAATTCAAATTTAATTTCATCAAACTTTGTACGTTGTGGTGACTGCAAGTTTTTTTATTACATATGTCTTATTTAAAGTCGCTAACAGTAATCGAATGTTTTAAGTTTTAACTTAAATATTGCAACATATACCTATTATTATAAATCGTAGTGTTCAATGTGTATTCATTTTTTGATATTATTTTTATTTAAACCTTTGTACATTTTATTTAAATAAAGGTGACATATTTAAAAAAATTTTAAATTGTAATCACTATTTTTAGATAAAAGATACAATTCTGGGATTTGATACTTTTTTTATCCGAAATCTATTTCGTTTTAACAATCACATCATCGATTTGATATTATTGAGTAATGATTTTGTTGAAGTTGTTATTAGTATATTGTTTTTAGTGACAAATTTTTGTTTTCTATATTATTGTAATTGTTTTATTTGTTATTCATATGTAGGTAGCCCTTAAGTACTAAATAATTACAATTTATGGTGAAATTAACATAGTTATTGTCAAAAAATATGCCATATGTTTTGATATTTCACGTGATCCGATGTCAGCTTATTTTAATTGTGTTATTTAAATATGGAAAATGTGCGTAAAAAATCATTTCGAGGTCAAGAAAATATTTTCAGCTAATACACATTTTTATATTATTTCTAGAAGACATGTGCAAAGTTAATTTTGAATTAAATACTATAAGTAGTGAGTACTCGATTAACTGATAATCAGTTGCGCCAATTCAACATATTCGACATCACTTTGTTAAAATTTCTTTATAGATAACAAACAGCATTTTTTTTGTGTACATTTAATCATAACATTCATTACGATAACTATAGCAAATGTAGATTGGTTTTGTACAGTAAACGCAAGAATTTTTTTGTCTACAAGTAAATTTAACTGATATAAAATATATTTATATAGTGACGCACACATGTCTGTATTCGAATACGAGTTCCGTACTATAAACGAAGTTAGTGATTAAAATGTATTATTATTTATGCGAGAAAAATTAATAAACGTGCACACCAAAATTACCCAGAAAAGAGCCTCTTTTTAAACTGTGCCTATAGTGACACCGGCGAAACCTCGAACGGTTGGTAAATATCGTTTTGGAAAATTATCGTTAATTTAGGACAAAACAAGGTTGTTTGCGGGTTAGTTATTGGTTTGATTACTTACGTATGCATGCACGCAAACGATATCTGTGAGATAAATCGTCAAATGGATTACAATGTATGTACATGTGTTTTTGCATTATCATATATATTCGAATAAAGTCGTTAGGTAGTTGCGTTGTGCGCTTGTTGAATAGTCATCGAACACGTGGGAATGACCTAATTAAAATCTTAGTAATGTTTTTCTATATACAAGTATTATTATATCGAATTCAGGTTACGACTACGCTGAAATTATGAACCCTCAAATTTACTTAGTCGTGGACAATTTTTTCTAAAATGTTCTGTATCACTATACCCGCCTTTAACTCAATTGTGAAGTTACCTGTATTATATAAAACTACAAACGTTTACAATACTTACGTCATGCTTCGGAATATCTGAGGAGTTTGACGTTTAAAGGTCAAAGCATCTTCTGTATACGATAAAAAAAATAACAATAACAGCGGTTTTTATGCGACTTGAACACATTGTTCGCGACGACCTTCGGTGGTGTGTGTTTGGTAAAAAAACCAAGTCACGCGTGTTTTACAGTTGTATATTATATTTATGTATCGTATTTTATGGCTAACTTAGGTTCACGTTATTGCTTTTAAATGTAACACTACAATATGAAGTTGAAATCCGTCGTCGCCTTCTTTAAAATGAAAACATGTTACAGAACAGTGTATTATAATGGATTTTCGTTTATTTTACAGAAGTAGTAACTTTTTGAAACCAGGTGAAATGAAACCACCCTACTCGATGAGCCGATCGACGAACAGCAGCATGAGAAGTAGCCATTCTTCGCACCACAGGCCCACACACAAACCCAATCTTGCCATATCAAATGTAAAGAATGTAAATTGGTTTATATATAGTCTTATGTCCTGTCTTAAATGCGATGCAGTTAATCTCTTCTCGCATATTTGACCGTAGCAAATAATCTGTATATTAATATATATATATATTTTTGATTTTTGTAGAGTCATAATTCAAACGATACCAATACGCCCAGTACAATTGAAGACATTCTAAACGTGAGTAAATTGTATTTTATATAATATTAATGTACTAAGTACGTCGCTCTGTATTGTCTTACGTTTCGTCTGTTCGTTATATGATTACAGGAAATGACCGTTGGTCTTCCACTCGTGTCGGACATTGCGGAAACGCCAAGGGTCTCGATTGTCGATTCCAAGTACACCGCCGATGGAAAGGTGGAACCACAGCAAAGGATGAGCCCCAAAGGTTAGTATATGCACATATTATATTGTAAACGTTTACATATTTGTTCGCGATCTGTCACTGCGATTATCTACCAAAACAGGTACCGTCGTTATGATTCTACATGTAGTTACAACCTCACTGCGATCTACACGTAGGGTACGTCTCGCGGAAAACCTAACTGAAACGACCATCCCGAGGAAATGGACGGAGTGCACTTTGCGTATTTCTAATTATTTTGATTCCTCTCGGATACGGATTTATCCTCTGTCTTTATTCTGGATAAAACTTAATGTTTTTTACAAATTATTCCCGAATATTATCATCTACTAGACTTAGATCTTTTTAGGTTATTATTTTTTTGTTGTTCTAAAATCGATCAATTATTATTATAACATCATTAAAATGTATCACTTATGTAAGACTTACAATTCTTGGCACCGCTATTCCATTTTTATCGTTCGCTGGATATTACTCGTCAAATATTGTTGTTATCATTCGGAGTGCAGTATACTTATATAGTGCCAGCTCTTTGTATCAATATAATAATAATAATATTGCTATTAACCCCGTCCAAGTCATTTGTTATACACGTACACGAAAGAGTTAGAAAACAATGTAATTTACTTGAATTTATTTGTTTTTGTTATTTAAGGTATTTCGAGGGTTTATCGTCGTTGTCATTCACGTTATATATTCATACATAAATGATCAATTCCACTAACATCCACCGTAATTCTTCCTCTCGAACTTTAGTAATAAAACAGTAATATCACTGATATTAGATTGATGCGTATTATATATACTTATTTAGTTTTATTTCAAACTTGATGAACTAAAATAATAATAAAATATTGTGTGTATACATAATTATTATAGCATATATACTATGGGTGCTTATTATCGGAAATTATGCGTTGCAGTAGTTTAGTGACTAAAAAATGTTGTTAATTTTTTATATTTTCCATCAAACAAGACGTGCTTTTGGTAGTTAGGATTAGAGTATACATTTTTTTGTATATTTTTCGCCAATGTCAATACACACATTCACATATTACATTATATTAATAGACTTGCGTAAGGTGTATCTTGAAGTGGGTGTCCATCGTCTGACCCCCTTATCTCCCTTCATATAGTTACGGCGTCGCTGTCGTCATTATCACCACGTTGACCTACCTGACGCCTTTTCATTTTAGCCCACGTCACTGCTATCCGTTGCATTTTATCAATTCAGCTTAATTTCTCATATTTTATTCCCTATATTATTTCATTCTATAACCATATTGTCTAAGTCTAAATAATTTGATTTTTATTTTGTTTATAATTTATTTATTCTTAGTTACAATTTTAATCTTGTAAATTAAATTAAATATTTTAACTATCGAAACTAATTATTAAATAAAGATTAAAATAACCAATTCATAATAATATAAAATTTCTTATTTCGCGAGTATAATTGTATTAAATTTTTTTTGTCAATGTTAGTATTTCAATATTATTTTAGTAGACACTATACACTGTGTAGTATGCAGTATAATATATTATTGTATCTCATATGTTTCTATTAAAAGTACGTCATCGTTGTCGCCCAGTTTTCGTGGATAGTATATTTCACCGTGTGCTGTATGTTATATTATTATTATTATTATTCGATATTGAATTTCAAAAATTCTCTTCTGTTCGTCTTGACCTTTACGATAAGGGCTTTGCAATTTGTTTAAAAACACACGTATGCTTCAGTTGATAAGAGTTGCGGGCTTCGGTGTGTGGGGTTGTGGGCAAAACTCATTTGGATCTCAAATTCTCAACAAGGGGTGTTGTTCCGTCAAAACTCACAAAATATGTGTGTAGTATGCACGAAAAAAGAAAATTATCAATCCGAAAGAAAAAAAGTAAATCTTTAAATAAATCTGTCTTGTTCAATTCTTTGGGGGAGGTGTATAATATGTTTATATACAATATATGTTTGCGTATGTTCACGGTGAAGTCTCTCTCAGTGCGCATACGCGTATGTATGATGTGTATGTTGTATAATATAAATATATATGAGTTTATTATATATTTATGTATATGTATAAGTACTTGCTATATTATGATTGAAGAACGTCGTCCGTTTTTCTTACTATTGATTTTTTTACTCAAAACCAATTATTAGTTGCTGCCTTTTCAAACAACGTTAGCGTTTGATTATATTTTTACATGTACTGTGTAGTGTGTACAGTAATTATTGTAATAATATGGTTATAATAATATATTATCGTATACTTTATGTATAAAAAACTTTTGGGTTCGTTGTTGATCGCGGTTCCAATTTAACTTTTAAACGTGATTACTCACAAATACCGTCTTCTGTTTCCTAGTCACAGTCTATAGAACTTTGAACGACAATTTGTATACGTTTATTACGATTTATATAAAAAAACTAGGTCAAATTGTTGTCAGATTACACATATATTAATATAGTTAGGTAGATTACTTTGGTATAGGTGTGGATAGGATTTTGATGGCGGTGGTCGTAAAATAGTCAGTTGTTAAAATATTTAAATTTTCTTTTTCCTCGGAAAAGTACGCCATGACTAAATAAAAAAAAGAATCTTCCCCGCTACCTCTGACAGTATACCGTCGCCGTGAATGATACTTTGTAGCAAGGGGTCGCTTATGAAGTATGCACCATTACAATACGCTTTATATCTACGCTATTTTTATTATATTATTATTTTTTCGTATAACAGGCGCCCTCTGTGTATGTAGTAAATATCGACGGCGCCACGTGTGTTCAGTGGATCGTTTGCCTATGGCGTGGTACGGTGGGGGCCGTCCCTTTACCGTGGTGGTGTCCACCCCACTCTTCCCGCCCAGTACGTATTTCTCTCAACAAGAATAATGTATAATAATATTATACCAACCGTTCGCCCTTATAATGTCGCGTTTACCCCTTACTTACTTATACGATACGTTTTTATCGTCATGTTTTTTTTAACACCGATAATATGACATTGTGATTTCGTTTTCACCGAAGATATTTACGCGTGTTCTGTCCGGTTCATCCCGATTATACATTTATACGAATATCTCACGAGTAATTACGGTTTATACCGTACCCTTTTCTGGAACATCCGTCACGTCTTTTCGTTACGTATTCGGTTGATGATTGTATATCATTGCCGCCTGCCCGAAGCCGCTGATTCGCGATTTTATGTTATAAACATATATACTACCCTGTTCACTAAAATCAAACGCTTGATATTTTAATCGACGGACTAGGTACATATTAACAACAACTTGCTACATACATTCGCCTTAATTGGAGTCTATCGAGTATCATTTGTTTTCGGTCAAATTCTTAAAATAGTTATCTCTATGTATTATATACACGGAACGAGTTGCCAAAATAATAATACGATTCCTTCGCCTCGCCTTTGTGCATAATAAACGTGACGTTTTCTCACATTTAATTTCGCTGTAGTGTCGGTGATATTACGTTTTTTTTTTATTATTATTATTTTGGTCGTCGGGTAAAATATTGTGCGTGTGCCAATGTTCTTTGATAGCTTCTTGCTTTGTTGTCTTGAAAAATACCATTTAAAGGATTAAACCCAGAGATATATTATAATATTAAGGTATTAAATTTCATGTACATTCAATGTTTTGCTGTTAATAATAATGTGACGCACAAATGACGTAAAATTACACGTTTCTATTTTTTTCCCAAGGTTAGAATACTTCTATTAAATAATGTCTTATCTCTGTTTTCAACCGTTTTAAATACAAATTTTATCCATAAAATCGATGGACGTAATGTGTTTGGGCGAGTTCCTTCTGTGTTTGTAATGTTTTTATTACTAGACCGGAAACATTGACTAATATTTATAGATTTATCAATTATCAAATGTTTTTTTATAAGGTTGTAAAAGATTATTAAGAAATATCAGCTGCTATACATTTGTACTCCACTATTGCCTATTGAAAATATAAAGTCAATTAATGTAATTAATTTAGTCTAGTTATTACATGTAGGTAGTGTACCAAATATGGATTCAACACACCCGAATATAAATTAAGTAATTAGTATATTACATTACATCAAATTAAAATTTAAAAAAAAAGTGCTCGATTCTTTTTTTTATTTACTCATTTCTTACAATATTTATTAACAGTTTTATTAGATCATATAAGCATACACATATAAATCTATTTACAAACTTGGGACAGGTACATTGGTTCATGTCAGATGAAATAATACGATTACATTTTTATAAAAATAAAAATAAACTACATTTTTAATTACATCGATGGAATTCGCAGGTTTTATAATTTATAGTATAATATAAAAAATTGCTCAAACACAATATTTTTATATTATTCATTTTAAATTAAATGAAATTTCTACAAACTTGTCAAATTCAAACGGTCTAAATCCAAATATACTTATCATAAATTATAAATATCGATAATTTTGATAATGACTCGATAACATTAAAATACTACAAACGTAAGGAGTATATTAATAGAATCAAACGTATTGATGTGCCAAGTATATAATGTTGTAATCCACATTTCTATTGACTACATTGGTTAATATAATATGTACCTATTGATGTTTACCCATAGGTAAGGCTTATAGGATTAAGAGTTTGGAATAGTTCATGTTTTTGAAATATTTTTAATTATTGATTATTATTAATTGTTAATTATTTTCAAATTAATACTTAAAAAAACAAAACAATTTAATGCAAGTATATAATATATATAATATAAATTTTAATTCGTTTTATTGTCGAATTTCGTATGACGTTATAAAAATTTGTAAAATGACACATTTCATATGAATTTAATGAAGGTAAAACCTGAATATAATTTACAAATCAAAACGAATTGTTCAACTTCAGATACCACAAGCTTCTAATGCATGTGTACAAAACAACAGAACACAGACACAATAATACACACATCACACACACACAGTACTTATTATATCCAATACACATTACAGTACGATACTGATTATATTATAATAGTTAATGCTAAGTATTTTATTTAGAGTTGTTAAATATTGCGTCGGTGTATCGGTAACTCGGGGATAAGTGATTATTTTAATTCAAACTATTGAATTTTTATTATAAATATTACCTGGTGTCGAAAGATATTAGTCATGGCATTGATGCTGCAAGTCTTGAATATTCATATAAATTCGTACATTTCCGGGATTTTTGGTTAAATAACTATTTGGTGAAATACAAAATCCAAGTACTATATATATTTACATTACAATTTATACTACACATTATCTTTGTAGATATATTTTAAATATAGATTAACTACTAGTTAAAACTATGCTAATATAGTTCTATCAGTTCAATGTCAATCACCACTTTATAAGGACATACACGAAACACATGGTGTACTCCTGTTAATGAAATATTTATTTTGTTGTATTGCCTTAGTCGTTGTCTTTCTATAAACGTTTTAACAGAATTAAATTTTTAAATAACCTTTTTTAATTGTTCTTGCATTTATAAATTTATAATCTTAAAAATAAAAATAATGATTTTTTCGTCTCAACATCGATATATGCGACTACTTAAAATTAATCATTAAATCACTATTTAATTATATTGTAATTACTGCATTCTGATGTAAATTACTTTCAACGAATCGGATTAGTTTATGAATAATAAATAATAATTTTTCAATACTTACTAACTATATTGTATTATTGCTGTAGCTTTATGTTACATTACTACGCTGTGGAACAGATTTGTATAATAAGTTTACTAATTACTTGTTACAGTTTTATTTTTTCATATGTTTTACAAAAATGATATAATTTCGTATTTGCAGCGGAGTTGACTTCTATACCGTTCAACCCCCACTGCGAACGTACTGTGAATTGTCCTACAAAATGTTCATCAAACTATGTTGTAATCAAATGTTTCAAACATTATAATCTTATACATTATAGTTTTTTTATAATACGAGCTTAACCCATGAGGTGTCGTTATTTTATTTCTAGTCTAATAGACTATATTTAATAATTCTCGAGTATTGATTGCTAATTTATGATTAAACATAATTACTTATTAAACTAACCTTTTATCAAAAATACGACTGAAGTTAATTCATGCTTTGAATTAAAATTAAGTTAAATGTTTGTCGATTTGGCCGGACGTGACGGCCTTTCTATCTACGAACGGTATAATATATCTATGTTTATCTCAGTTATGAAACGTCTTAGTACACTAGTCACTAAATAAATTCGATAGTAAAAATTTAACCTGACTGAAATTATTGTGTCAACAATCCTTTTTCATAATTTAATGTAATTAATATTTAATGGCCTTTTATAAATCACCAAAATTAAGAGATTATAACGTAGTATAATATATATGTATATTATATTGATATAAAATATACATTATACCTTAATATAGTAGTTATAACTTACAATCTACCGTTCTTTAGATTATCTACCTGAATATGTTCTATAGTTTGATTTTGAAGAATTAGTATTTTTTTTTCGTGTACTTATGTCTATACAACAATAAAGAAATGTCCTCTATAGGTCGATGGGTCGTAGGTAATAATAAAATCTAATAGTCAAAATTAGTTTCACACTTAATACACCATAGTATGGATATATAATGGTCAATGTAAACATTATAGTCGAATAAAGGTAACTGACTTGAATGGAAACATATTCTATTGTGATCAGATTTTCGATTTGTTGTCACCATACACATTCATTAATGTCTCCGGGAATATTCGCAATCCTTTTACCACACTGCACCCTGCTTCCGCGGTACACAATAAACGGAATTCCCTTAGCACAATTTTAGGTTTTTTTTTTACTTTCTGTGAACTAAATAGCACAACACGCCGCGATTCCAGGTTACAATAATTTCATAAAAATCGGTGGGGGACGAATGTTTCGATTCGTTTTATGCGTGTGTGCGTCTTGTAGACATTGCAGCTGTTGTCGACGGAGAAAAAAAATTAAATACAAAAACCAGATGCTTGTGTTTTTGTTTTCTCGTATAGTATTATGTGCTTGTCTGCATTCTAGTAGAAAACTCGCAGCGACCAACAGGTAATATATTGAAATAAAAAATTTGACGGTTCCCGCGCGAATTTCTCACTATGTATAAATATTTAAATCTCGCGGGGTGTGACGGTATATTTCGTCAGTCCACCCTAGATACATCGCTATTATTATTATTATTATTATTATTATTATTATTACGAATACAATGCGTAATATACGACGAGCTTAATATTTATTATTATGTATACTAACCCCCCTACTTTAATCGATCCCTTTTTTCTCTCCCACTCATCAACAGTTCCCCACGATATATATTCTCTCGAACCGTTCGCTTGCACCGGTTTATTATTAAATATACGCGACGGGATTTTGTAGTGGGGTAGTACGTGTGGTTATAATGGTGGTAGTAGGTAGTCGTCGTCGATCGTCGTGCTGCAGTTGTATTGTGTAAAAGAGGGTCGTCGCCGCGACGTGCGTGCTCGGTGATTCACATGGCCGCCGCCGGCGTAGCCGTCATTGTGCCGGTTGCATTTATTGTCATAGAGTTTTATTAGACGTCATAAAATATGATTGTGTGTTCGTTTTAGACGCGTCCGAGAGCTTGAAAAAAATGCTCGGAGAACCCAAACAACTGTTTGCGGATCCCGTGCATAGAAACCAACAGCCATCATCGCACAGCGTTTCGCCGGACGCCGCTGCTTCCGTCTCCGCTGCAGCAGCAGCAGCCGCCGCGGCTGTTCCCATGGACGCCAAACCGTCGGGACCGTACAACCATTCGCTGTTCGCGTCGTGAGTATTTTAAAATTATTTATATATTATATTTAATAATCCAATAATAAAATTTATTTATATTATATTATTTGAAGTGACTTGTAGTTTGATCATCTATATAGTACTATTTAATTTTTTACTTATATTTATTAAATTTGTTTATCATTTAAATTAAGTCCGTTGTATACATATATATTTTAAATTTTGTCTGACTCGTATTTTTCAATAATTAAAATGGTTGTTTTGGTGGAGACAATCATTTATCATTTATTTGGACGTTGGTCTTTGAGATATGACGTATGAATCATGTTATTGTTTCCTTTCTACGCTAAAGGATATTTTTGTTTCATTACTGCAGGTACATGGTTAAACCGTCGGTAAGAGGATCCAACATTATGCCACAACCGCAGCAGACGCAACTGATGCAGGTAAGTCAAATCGCAGTTGTATATTTTTCTGTCCGCACTAATCCCTTCTAATACCTTTCATTTCTTCATGGCGGAGATGGCATTTTTTCACTGTTTTTACTTAAAATGTATCATTTTGTAGGAATCGCAACAGTTATCGTTATCACCAACCACTGATAAGATCCGCCGGAGTTCTACGTCGACCAATGTCATATCGTCGGACACAACCAACTGCAGTTCCGCAAAGTGAGTTGTGTAGTGTGTATTACAGTAATACTATTATACAACTGTGGTGTGCTCACTCGCCAAGTTCGCGTCTTGAGCTTTTATAATATATACTTACAACCTCGGCGTGTGCGTAGGGCCGACAAGACCAGTAGTGACATGTCCGTGGACGAGGACAGTTCGTCCAGTGAGGAAGGCGAGAAGGACAGCAGTTCGGATAGTAGCTGCAGTGATAGCGAGAGCAACGATGAAAAGAAGGAAACGGTTCCGCCGGCGGCCGTTTCGCCACCCCCACAAGAAGAACAGGAAGAAGAGCCCAAGTGGTATCTGAAAAACTTTTTGAAAAAGAGTACTCCCGACACGAACAACACGACCAGGACGTCACAACAGGTGAGAGTTGTTGCTGTGATTTTCCTCAATATTAAGGTCAATTGATTTACAACCCGTTGTAATTCACTATTCGGTTTATGAGTCTTTCGTTGACACAATTTGTTCGCTCCCGTGGGTACAACTGAAATAATGAAATTTATTTGTACTTGGGTCGAACTCTGATCCATCATTGATAATTGGATAATTGTAAATCATGATTTCGGTTGCTAATGTACTCGCAATTTGTACGTCATTTCAAACTTTTTAATATACATTCATTGCCGTTAGCAATGGTCACACCTGATAACCATAATATTTAATTGTAAAATACTATAATACAAAATATAAATTATAATATTATATTGGTAGTCCCTACTGTTAAACATATATATCATGTTACCTATGATAGCACACGAGAATGTTCATCGATTTATCCGCTGTTAGTAATAATTATTACTTATTAGTGTTGTTGTACATACAATTTTGTGCCCTATGTGAACGCAATCCATTCGCAGTTATCACATGGCGCTAGTTGAAACGAGGTTAAGCCTAGGACGAATGCTGTAGTGCTGCGGTGCTTTTCATTAGAGCTTATCGTTATAATATATTCTATAGTTTTTCTTTTTTTATTTTCTTTTTTATTTCGGTCACTTAATTATCACAATCTAAAAATAATGTTTTTAATGGGACCTCTATGTTGTGGAATAATATTATTAACAAAACACGCTTAATCGACTTCGGAAATAATTTAACTGATAACAAATTATACTACTTTAATAATTTAATACGTATTAATAACACTATGAAAATATTGTTGAATTATAATAAAACGACATCTTCAATCACTATTGCGCGAAAACCCATCTCTTTAGTGTTAGGTTAAGGACATTAAATGTTTTAGCCACTCCATAAACTGCCCGAGCATTATAAAATGTATTTATAACAAAATATACATTCTAAATTCCTAAAATGATAAAATCGACAATATAAAAGTATTTTTTCTGCAAATATAAATATAAATTGTTAATTTAATTGTATACAAATATTATAAATTGTTATCAATGTACAATGGTATTAAATATTAATTTTATGAAATCGTTAAGAACTATTAATCCTAACTACTAATATATGGTTTAAAATTTAATTGGTGGTATATTTCTATATCGACCATATTCCATCTCTTAAAAGTAAATATTTTTTCTTTTCTATGGTGTTACACTGATCTCATGAAGAGTAACTATCTAACCTTATATTTGTGAACAATCCTGGTTATGAATTTTTATTTTTTATCAAATTTTGTAGATGCTGTGTGTTAATGTAAATCAAATAAAATCATTCATAGTACACAATATATATATATGTGTGTGTATTAATTATTAAATGTAATCACTGGATTCATTAAAATATCACCAGTATAAGTTTATTAATACTAATAATACTTTCATCAAATTTATTTTGTGAATAAACTTAGGCCCTGGTTGTTAAAATGGTTTTATTTAGTTTATTTAGTTATACTACAACTGTAAAATTTTACTGTGATAAATTGCACCAAATAGTATGAATATGTTCAGCAATTAAAACATTAAATAACATTTTACATAAATACTCATACTTTTAGTTCATGAAAATTAGTTCACCTATTGAAAACTGTAGGTAAATAATAAAAATCATAATTAATCTATAATGATGATTATTTTCATAAACTTGGTTTTTTTTGATACCTATTTTCAATTTTATCTTTATTACAAATATACTTTAATTTAAATTATAAATAAAATGTATTTATTTTCATAGGAGGAACCTGTTGGAATGACTGATCCTAAATCTAGTCCAACTTTTCCTACACAACGATCTGAGGTTATTGAATTATTATCAGAAATGTCAGACTCAGACTCTAATCACAGTGATAAGCAAAAAAGCCAATCTGATTCGTCATCTACTTCATCTTCTTCGTCTTCATCATCCGAGGATGAAGATGATAAAAAGAAAAAGCCTCGTGATAGTAGTTGTGATAGTGATTCGTCTTATAGTAGCCGTTCACATGCATCATCTAAACCAATAACAGACTTACACAAAAAATACTCTGCATTAGCAAAATGTGAGAAAAAAGATCTCAAAAAATCATCTATAAAACCTACTAAATTAGTAGAAAGGAAATCGACACCAGTGTTAACAAAAAAAGAAGAATCAGTTGAAGAACCGGCTGTGAAAAAGAGAGGTCGAAAGAAGGGTCCAATAAAGACTCAAAAACCTCCTTTGCCATCTAAAATCAAGTCAAAACCTTTGATTTCATCAGATACAGAAGATGATGAACCACCTAAACCAGTAATAAGTGAAAAACGAAGAGGTCGACCACCAGGTAGTAGTAAAAAGTCAAAAGTTATATCAGCTAGCAGTGAATCAGAAGAATGGACTGATAGTAGTCGCAAGAGTCGAAAAAAAGATTCTGAAAAGAAATCTTCACATTCAGTAAAGAAAACACCATCCTGGGAAAAAAACCAACCACAAAAACCTGTAGCTCGAGTCAGTGCTGCTCTACGTCCTCCACGTTCGATTTCAAGCAGTGCAGATTCAGACTCCTCTGATGTAGAATGTAGGCCGCCACCTATGTCAACAGCAACTGAAAGTCCACCCAAACTTGACGTTGAAGGAATCAAAGTGCAAGATAAGAAAAAGAATGATACTTTAAGGAAGCTGTTTATAACACGACGTGAAGATGGTGGTGCTAAAAGTGGTGGAAAATCCAAAGGTGGTAAAGGTGGCAAAGGTGGAGTTATTATAATTGATAATAACGAAGCAATGCGCAATGACAACGAACGTGTTATATCTCCAGTACCAGTCATTCCACTTATGCCTAAAGAACCAGAAAGCCTAAAGACTTTAAAATTATCTGTGATGTGTAAGATCCCATTAAGTAAGTTGCCACCTAATTTAAATTACTTGATGAAACCAGCAAGATCTGAAGAACTGAGAACCTGTGCTGATTTGGCAAATACGCGGCAAGATGAAAAGAAACAAAAACATAGACATCATAAACATCATCACAAAGGCAGTCCATCACAAACCACTTCAGGATCGGAAAAATCTAAATCCAATGAATCTCCAGCAAATACTGCTCCGCCTACTCAGCCTTTGCTCCAACAGCCATCTTCTGATGGCTATTCTAAAGGTATGATGGACAATGTAAATGTATGGCGTAAGCCAACATCTGTATGTGCAGTGATACCAGAAGCAAAAGTTAAACCTCTTGAGCATAGGTAATTTTTATTATTTGTTATTGTTTTGGAATTGGTATAATGTTATTTAATTAAATGTCATAAATTTATATATTTTAAATTTTAGTACTATGTCATATTTGCAACGTCCAGCTGCCACCAGTGGTTTGATTCATGGCCCTTATGAAGAATCATCTGAAGATGAAGATGGTGGACCACCTCCTTTCCTTCCTTACAGTACCACTGCTGTTCAAATAATGGACCCTCGGTATAAACGTTCACTGGAATTAGATCAATACTCTCCAAATGCGTCAAAAAGACGAAAGTTTCACAATCCGACTGGGTCAGCGACACTAGGAAGATATGCTACTGGAATAGTAAGTTGCTTTTAACAGTTGCAAATCAAAGAAGTATAAATTAACTATTAATACTTTTATAAATTGATCAGCAGTCTACAATTATTTTTAGATTAAGTTAACTTGCTTTTTGGCATTTCACTTAAAATGTATTATAATTTGGTAGTAGTTACTGTTAGTTATAAGTATGTGCAAAATATTTTTTTATTTATAATTATAATATTTCTAAAACTATTAAACATGCTTATATGCATTCTATATTATTCATTTGCACATCATAAGTTATAAATCCATAAAGCCATAATAAAAAAAGAAAAGACAAGAAAAATAAGATAATAATAATATGATATATTTTATATACAATCTATTTTATATTATATTTAAATCAAGAATGATTATTTTTTGATAATAAATAGCAATTGAATAAACATTGAAATAAATATAACTTAAAGTTGTGAACTAGATGATGCCATTAGGTGTAAGTTCTAGTGTAAGAAAAATTCAATATTTATATAATATTGAGGTTTGTAGCCAATTCACAATATTGTTTTATATTCTTATTTATAAGTTACCCATACCCACATACACACACACACACATATATTAATTGACTGCTGTATAATATACAATGTATAAAATAATAATAATTATTATAAAATAAATAAGAAATATAACACAATAATAATTCATTGTTTCCAAATAGGGTGATGGATTAATAAATGATATCTTGGTGGATCGCATGCATGAAGTTCCTGTACAACCTCCTCCTAGACAACCTTCATGGCGCATGCAATCCATGCACCACCAGTACCCTCCAAGGAAAAGATTCTTCTCATATTTTGTAACCGACTTGTACCCTGAAAACAAGTAAAATTACCAGAAAAATATTTATCTTAATTATTATAATAATTATAATTATATTGCTAATTTTTTTATTTTAGCATGCACCAAGAGGTTCCGTTAAAAGAAGCACAAGCTTTGACCAAATTAGCTGAATATGAGCCTGATCCCATTACCCAAGAAATGAAATATTTGGATGGTATATTATGTTTTGTACTTAGTGGTCATTTGATGGAGAATGATGGGACCAGGGAAAGAGCAGTGCTCAAAATTTATAATGATACTGTTGACTTAATTAAGTAAATATAAAAAGCTTAATTATTTTTTCTTAACATATTTTCTTATGTTTTCATTATATTTTTGCAGAGTTATTTGGTCAAAAATCTACAACTATCGTGCAGACTGTGATCATGAGGAGTTAGACGAAATATTTGAAATGGCTGATAATCCAGAAAGGGATAATAGACTGTTGATACTATGGTAAGTACTTATTTAAAATACTTCAATTTTTTTGGTACATAACAAATAAGTTTTTAACTGTTTGTTACAGGATGAGGTGTCTTAGCTTCTTGAGATTAAAATTGTTTAAACTACTTGTATACCAAAATAGACAGAATTTCAAGACTGTTCAGCAACATTTCCTCAAGGTAAAAATTTCTATTTGAAGTATTAGCATTTATATAGGTTCTAACTAAAATTTTTGGCTAGAATGTGGGTTCAAGTCCTATTTCACCCTCTCCATCACCAGCCAGTTCTGTGGAAAGTCACTCATCAGGATACTGTAGTAGTAGCATTACACCTGGAGGTGGAGCTGTATCGTCAGGGGCTGCGACAGGTGTGATCGGAGTTCCAATAGTTGTACACAATGCTATTCACTCACAACACATATTGTATTGTCATTTGGCTGCAGCTCATGAAATGTGGCAACGTGCTGACCTTTTAGTTATGCGCGGAAAACACACACGTAAGATATAATGGATTTAATTTTTTAAATGTAGTGTATATTATTAACTAAATCGTCTATACTTTTTTATTATAGAATTTTTTGTTGAGATGGACCGACATTGTGGGCCTCTCACATTACATAGCACTGGCCATGATCTCACATTGTATGCTCGCATTGCCATTTCTCGCATGAGATGTGAGTTTAATATAAAAAATTACCTTCCATGATATTAGATGAACACCTCGGAAGCTAAGTCATCGCACATATAAAAAAGTACAGACCGTACAGTCTTGTCATATTTCATCATCATCTTGGGCTTCATTGTAACGAGGAATTTCATTTCTGTTTCATGCAAATTGTGTATAAACTACTTAATGTAGATTATAAAGTTATGATATATATCCTGTATATAACTCATGTACAGCTACTTCTTATTCTCTTCAGTATATTCTGTGTATTTTTTTTTTTTTAAATAATTTTAACTTTGAATTGATAAATTGTTATATTTTGACACAAAATACTAAAAAATAAATAAAAAAAGTTATATTAATATATATTTATAATAAAAAAAAATTATATGTAAATCATATATGAAAATTATTAATTAAAATTTGGTTCAGAGCAAGACTCTTAAATAACAGTCTTAAAAAGCAAATTTTGGTTTGGGTATTTAACATGGGATTTTAAATATATGATTATTATTTTTATGTATTACATATATATACATTATTAATCTTGTAATCTTAATCTTTTGATGACATTAAGATACATATTATTTTATTCTTGCAACTTTTAAAAAATACCAAAAAAACAAAAAAACACAAAAAAAATAATTAAATAATAACAGTATATCTGTTTTATGAATAATTATAACTTAGAAATTAATATACCTATATATATATATATATATATATATAAATATATATATATTTTTATAACAAATTATAAACATCTGATTAATTATGTTGTATAGTAAAGGACAATTATTAAGAGTTTGTTTTATATGTAAAACTAAAGTAAAAAAAAAATGTATAAAAGAAAAGTTGTGTAATTAAAATTAAAATAAAACTATATACGTATCTAGTATATATTGTATAATTGTATATATAATATATATTAATATGTATATGTGGGAATTCATTCCTCGCTTAGTTAAATTTATCTGATTGTTGTGTCTGAGATGTTATTTTAATGCTCGGTCAAGCAGTCTAAATAATAAAAGAAATAATAATTTTTTTTATTAATTTTAAGAGTTACCTTTGTGTAAAGTAAAATATGTATGTAGTAGCCAAATGTGTACAAAACGACACCAACGTTTAATTATTATTATAAAAAATTGTTTGTTTTAATTTTCTGGATGAAATACTCATATTTTGGCATCGGTGGGGTTGATCAATTGTATTGTCAAATTTTGTCTTTTGAACACACTAAGTCATGCAAAAGATAAAGTGATAAATAATATTTTTTCTTCTATGATATTTAGTATATTACTCTCTCTATATATTATAACATGATAAATGTGTATAAATACTAATTTTTCATTCTTCCCAATCAATTTTTTTTCTAAAAATTATCTTAGAATGAGCTTTGTGAGTTATTATCAATTATTAATAAATATAAACAATATAATTGCAAAAAATAATATATTTAACATAATACATATATATTTTATAAACTTTTCAGTGCTTAAGTAACTAGTAGTGTTATATTTGTATTATGTATCTACACGTGGTCTGGAAATTTTTTTTTTTCTGTCAGTTTAGTTTGCCTACAATTTCTGACCCGTGAATGTGACCAACAAATTCATTCAATCGCCTTATGTTGTTTTAAAACAACGATTTAGAAAGACTTATATTAATGCCACAAGTTAAAATTTATTTCATTTATATGATTAATAATTAAATTTTAATTAATATAATCTTATCATTAGACTGTAACATTTTTTTTAGACAATATATGTATAAAAGATACAAAAAAATTATAAACAAAACCAAAGTCTGAGTTATATTGCCTTAAAATGTAATCGATATATTAAATACTATATTATAATATTCAAAATGAAATATATTTAGTGATGTTTAAATTTAGATTTAAAATAAATAAATAATAAAAATACTCATCCCCCTACCTATTTACCCAAAAAAATTCTAAGCAAAAAATGTAGTCCCATTATAATTTCTTTGTTGTTTTGTTAGTGTTTAATTTATTATTATTTTTTTTCGTTATATTATACAAACAGATAAACATTACCAATTTCCACATGTTTTAGTTTGTAATATTGTCATTATTATTATTATTATTATTATTATTATTATTATTATTATTATTATTGTCTTTTTTTTTAATAATTCCGTCACGCACACAAAATGATTTAGTTGAATTATGTGTTATTAAAAAATAATTTTAATCCGAACAGTATTTTTTTTTCTCGTACAATTTAAATGCAGTAATGTTATTACTTATTACTGTACTATACTACTACTATAATTAATATTATTATTATTATTATTATTATTATTATTATTATTAATATTATATATTGTAAACCTTGACTGCTGAGGCACAGCCTGCGCTCACGAGTTGATCCCGTTACCTTATTTTTTTTTCCTCCTTGTCCGCCTCCTTCCCGTTTGTCGTTAATTTATCCAAAATACGGTTAACTATAACAATTGTGAAGAAAAAAAAAGATTGTTGATAATTAAAAATAAATTGCAATGGATTATTAATTATTCTTATATATAATATTATTATGTTAAGGATAGAAAAAATTATATTATCATTTAATATTTTTATGTTATACCTATAATTTATAAAATTTTAAAATTAAAAAAAAAACTAAAACTATTTGAAAAATATATATATATAAAAAAAAATAAATAAAATAAAATAATTTTGTGTTGTTTTTTTGTAATATGACTGCAACAGCTTAATTCCACCATCAATTAATGTTTATTGACCAGTGGTCATCGGTTGATGATTTTGTTATGTATGATGGTTAATTGGTATCTATATTGAATTGTAATTGGTAACATTTACTATCCATATCTATCCATATTAATATAGGCAATACTTGAGTTAAATTATGCTCAAATACCATCAAATATATAATTCAAGTTCTGTAATTATTCTTAAACAGTACATATGCTTATTTGAGACATAAAAATATTTTCCCTTCAATAACATAAAATTTTTTAAATAATTGAATAATGTATGAAAAATAATATTTAAATATCTAATACAACAATAGCAATAATATTAATTTTATTAAATGGTGTACATTTATTTAATTCGACGTATTCACGTATTCTTAATTTATTATATTAGAGATAAAATATTTTAACTTCATTTAGTTAGGACAGTTGGGTAAAACAAAACTTCTCAAGTAATCATATAAGTCACTAGATAGCGCTATCTCATTCGTTTTTATTTTTTTATTTAATTTTAAGATTTTCCTTTTGTTAATTTATTCTACGTAAGCAAACTTATTTGCTAATAAGCTTTATTGTACTACGCTTGTGTGAGTTGTGATCAGTGATCTATAACCTTACGATTGAAAATTGAAATATATATATTTAAAATATACAACAAGTCAATTTGATGAAAAGAAAAAAAAATGTAATGAGGAGAGAAAATATCTATTGATATCACTACAAATATATATACAAAAGTAATAATAATATTATTTTATTATCTAAGACCCAAGTTAGAGAATCGAATTTTTTTTTTATACATTTAAGTATGAATTAAGTTAAAACGATCTCTGGACCATTTTTTGTTTAGTCGACGGGTTGTATCAGGTAAGTCTAGAGAGGATAAGTTTTATATGAGGGCATTTTAATGATTATCTAGTTTATTATGGAATCGTTAATAAAATCTTTATATACTAGAATGGGAATGGTCAATGTGTTGAAGATGTTAACGAGGGTTCGATTACTAACATATCATGGCACATTGGTTATTGTTTGAGGGATATCGATTGGAAGGATTGTACATTTTTTATATTTGAATTTTTCGATGTTCCCCGAAATGAGATTCCTTTATTGATTTAGAATTCATTTTTAAAAGTAGGTATTAAAACATTCTATGCGCTCGATATAAATTAATTAAATGTAAGTCTTCAGCTATTAACTAGTGAAAACGCGCTGTCTAACCACAGAATAGATTAAATCTATTAAATCTATTTAATCTATTCTGTGGTGTAACTATAAGCCAGTTTTCATGGAGATAACAAAAATAAACGGTTAGCTCAGTTAGCTGACTATTTACTGGTGTAGTGGTGTTTAGTACGAAAAGTTTATTCAAAAATAGTTCAAAAAGAGATTTGTATAAAAAAAATGTATTATTATAGGGGTATTAGAATTCCTAAACCGCCGAAAAGACGATTAGTGGTAGGAGAAATCATTTTAGTAAATATTAAACAGTTGATATTTTGACTTAACACTATCGCTAAACCATTATTTTTAGTAAACTCCTCTTAATACATCTACGAAAACGTACATTTTACGTATCAGTTCATAAAAATTCAAAATATTCGTTAATCATTATTGATAATACTGTTATGAACAACAAATGCTGCGGAGTTATATTTTGTCTTACAAGAAAATTTCACGATTTTAGATTATTATGATACTTTAATATAAATAAATATGGGGTGAGGCACGGAATCACTCGGGCCCCCTTAAAAACGTTCTTCTAAATAAATATTAATACTAATAATAGATTATTCATTGACTCGATATCGACAGTGATCACTATATACAAATGGTTATTTTCCGTTAGTCTTAGGCGGTACCTGAAATAAAATAATTTTATATTTTTAATTTTACATAGTTATTTAATATACATATTTATGTATTCTTTTATATTTATATTATCTTTCTGTGTGTTACTAATATAATGTTACTTTATAGATGTATGTAATTATACTAATATATATATATTATGTATACGCATAGGTACTGTCATGAAAGATATTTTATTTTATAGAGTTGGAATTTATTTCCGTAATTAACGAAATTATTATTATTATTAAATACAGAATCGTATTTAACGTTTATAAATCGGGCAATTCACTGAATATGATCACCATCTTTTAACAATGCAAAATGCACAATACAGAATTAAATTATTATTCAAATGGTGATTTGGAATTTTTAAGTATAGGTACTTAAAGAATATATATTTTCAGATGCTTATAGTTTTTATATTATTTAATGATTGTTCTATGGCGATATAAACTTTTTTTTTGTCATACGATAATTGCCACTTTTGTTGTAAAATGTGTAGGCACACTTAGTCTGTATAGAGTTCTATAACAGGTGCCTACAGCCTATGCATTATATTGATTATTTTACTCGGAAAAGATTTGTGATGATATTGTACATGAGCCTTGTGCTGTGACATTCGTTATTTATTAATTTTTACTATTAATTAGTTGCAAAAGCGTTATTCGCGAAAAACGCTGCCGAAGAACTTTTTACAAAGTATCGGTTGTGTTTTTTCCCCGATAGATTTTCTTTATTTTATAGACGAGATTTCATCGTCGTCAAAAGGTGTTCCGTTAATTGTGTTGGTATGAAACGGAACAATATAGTATGCCGACTCGATCACCGATGTTGCGTGTTTGTCACAATAGAACACGGGGCAGGTTAGTTTCAAGTCATTACACTAGAATGCTATTTAGTATTTAGGAATTGTGACGATACGTTTTTGAGTTGACGATATTATGCAAATTTATGAGTCCTTTTAAAATTTGGTGAACAGTTGAATAACGACTATATAGTTAGGTAAGTACTTACTGGCTACCACGGTATTTACAAAACTCGTTTAAATCAGGCCCTGAACACAAATGTCATAAACACGCGTCATCGTAGCAAGCTATTATCTCCTTTAATATTAACCTGAATTTCCGACTGTGCTTAATGCTTATAAATATATCGGTAAATACCGGATTGGATCATTTGATGATCGGCGTGAACAACCGAAAATGGGTTGAACACAGTGCCGATGGTTTAAAATAATGTCGAAAATATCGATTTCAAATTTTGTTCACATTTCAAGTCTCGACGCGAGTGCTCTTCGTTACAAGTTTTTGAAACTTAATAATCACGTTTGATATTAGCTCGTAAACCAATTGACGTGCACCCTAAAAAAAAAAAACCCGACATATGGTACCTTATAATATATAAGATATCAAACATCACCTCGGTGGATGTTTTATCTGCAGAATGTTTACCACTTTTATCAGCGTTTAAAAACAATCTAGATCCAGAATCAAGTCCTCGCCTTACCGACAAGACCATAACTTTTAGCTAACGTTTTTAAATAAAATTGTTTGCATACGTAAAGTTGTTCTGATGAGTTCAAAACTGAAACTATAAACTTTAGACACTTCTTTTGGTCATATGGGCAATAATAGTTTTATAGTTTTACAAAAAGTGATCAACTCGTCATTTGGACAAAAAGGTTATGATTACAACTCGCAAAAAAATGACCAAGTGACATAGTCAATTTTTAATATTATTTAATTAAATAATGCTAAAAGACAACTTAGTCAAAATTATGACGTCTTAAGTATTTAAGTAATTCCTGAACTCTATATTATAGCCACCGCTTGAATACTTTTCCCACACATTTATAGGGACAAAAAATTGAATTTAAACATGTTTTTGCACTTGGCCACTTTTGACACGATGGCGATGATATGTTCTATTTAATACTTGTATACAATAGTCAATATTATACTTATATAATTATGAATAATATTGTAATAGGTGAAAATGTGAAATAGGTATTAATACTCTGCAATGTAGTGGTCGATTGATATTATTGGAGGGTAATTATACACAATGCACTGCAGTTGTATATAGGTATTTCAGGTATTTGCGCAATTCTAAAAAAATATATTCAGTAAGCACTAACAATATGCCAGGTAAATTTCCTATAAACTATAATTTTCAGAATTCGTACTAGAAAAAATATAATTTTTTAATTACCTATAAGTACTTAAGCGGAAGTGAACATTTTTATTTTTTGTTCATGACTCAATAATAAATAATAATAATGTTAATGTTGATTGTTCCGAGAATTATTTTTAAATGTTTATAACAAAATAAAATCAGATGAACATAGTTATTTCACATCAACCAATGATATTACAGGAACAGTAGTTAACAATTTAAAAGTTAAATAATTAAAAAATAAGTATAAAAATGTAATACGATAATTTAATATTTTTTACTATTAACTTTGCGTAAAATAACAGCTCGCCCGTTTAGGCAGTAAAAAAATATCCAGCAAATACTGACCAATCAATTAGGTCTGGAAAAACTGTTAGTGTTTTTTTCGATAGAATTTGTGTGTGTAATTCACGACGATTTATGCGTATATTTTCTGAAATTAAACTTAGTTACAAGTGGAGTACTGATGACAACATTACTCTGAACCACTTTAAAAAAAAACGTTTGCCGGGTTAGTTATGGCGAGGTGTATAAGTGTATAATTATTGGTTTTACTCCTTACAACTTGTGATAATTATAAAATATCCATATCATCCCTAGTAATGCACTGTCAGGCATTACAAAAATTAATTTTTATAGTCAATATATTTTTTTTTGTAAAGATAGTACAGGTGGTAGAACAATAAAAGGCGGAATATGAATCTTAAAACCTTTAAATACAATTAAAAAAAAAAAGAAATTTAAATATGTTAAAATAAATAGTATAAATATAGATAGGTACAATAGTATTATTAAGGTACTAATCAAATGTGTAGCCTTCAGGCATACACCGTTTAAATGACTTAATATTAAAAGTTTAATATAATTCGACACTCTGTATATAAGCAATATAAGCACTTTCTCCCCTGAAATTCAATTGTGTTGTGTAACTTAGTTTTATAATTAAACTGATATTAATTTGTACTGTTGTTAAAATAATTTATTTTGGATATTTCTATAATTATTTATCGAATTTGGATAATTATTGTTAACAATTTTAATATGGTACATTTAATACATAGCAGAATATTCTTAAATAATTTATTTACTTATTTATTTATTTATTTATTTACTAAGCATTAAACACAATTTAAATAATTTAAATTCAGCGGTGCAAGCAGGATTTTTCAAAAATGGTAAAGAGCTTGAAAAATAATATATACTTAGTATAAACAAGGTTAGGTTTGATGTCCGAATGAATAAATTAGGTTCTTACTTCTCTCCCACTATTATACTTAGAGATTGTACTTTAAAGCATTTCAAATAGGTACCTATAATTGTAATATGTGCTTTAATCATATAACCATTTATTATAGCCTATAATTGATCTTGATAAATTTTCTAAAAATATAAATAATAGTAACAAAACAAGTTTTTTTATTTTAATCATATTTTTGACTATTTTATTATTATAAGAAAGTATAAAAAATGTATTAGATAAATAACAGGTTACACATAGATACCTGATTAATGAAAATATATAAAAGATATAAATTAATGATTTTAAAATGGATTGATATTCAAACCCAATATACCTCTATTCAAAATTATCTGAAAATCAAATACGGATAAATTTATTATCTGTTTTTTTTTCTATCTTACTTCCCTTATTAGACTATCATTTATGGAAAACAAAAACATTTATTTCAAGCGTAATCTATCAAAAATCTGGTACTAAAATTAAGGAAATAGTAATAACGGTTTTTTAAATTAATAAAATATGAAACATTAAATTTTATATTTGAAATCTTCGATGCATGCTTGAAACAAATGTACATCTTACTTTGCTATTTTACCTGTATACTCGTATACTGTGTTCTAAAATAATTAGCAAACGCTATAAAACCCGATTCTTAGATAAATCACATACCTAATAGCATTGATTAAAGAATATAATTCTTGCTTACTTGATAAAATAATTTAATAACATAAATAGGTTACTTTATTTTTATCCTTAGAAAATATAATTTCCTTTGGGCACGTGAAAAATGTTCAAAACTTTGGTTGGAAAAATTTAGCACTTGACCCAAAAAAAGTTTATATCTCCCGTAATATAGACATAGGTACCTGTACCCATAATACTGTATCGTATTTATTTTTGAAGAATAACAATTATAGGTAACGATGACTATTGATTTGTAATATTCGATTAGATAAAATAGTCTACGACATGCCGCCATTGTGCCTACTCAGACTTTATACATATTATGGACCAGCGAATTAGAATATCAGTGACTTTAAGAAAGCATATTTTAGGGAAATTATAATCCCATTCCTCTAAGCACGTGTTATTTATAAATTATTTTGTAATCAATTATAAAATTATTAATACCATTATTCCCATACATAATAATAATATGAATGTCTCGATTGGTCGATTGTTTTTATTACATATATTTTTTTTTTTAAACGTAAACTATACTTAATTAAGTAATATTTAATTAGTAATATATAATACAGTAAATAACTACCTAGTAATTATATTTATTGGTGATATTCTCTTTAAAAAATTCAAGATACGCCACTACTGTAGTGTATAATGCAATAATAATTAGGTTCATTATGTAATACTGACTGTCCGTTGAGCTGTCCTAAATTTGGAAGGAAAATTATTGTTGTCAGTGATGGAACACGTGTCTAACACAATGTTTAGATTGTGTTTATTGCTGCTTTTGGTAATTTTTTTCATCGTTTTAAACCGTAATGTGTATAGTATCTATATATAGTATTTTGGATTTCTGCGGCCCACAGGTATTACGTAAACGATTTTTGGCTGCTGATATTACATAAACATTTAAAACGGCTTGAGTGGAAAGTGGAGAAGTTTATGATAAAAGAGGAAGAAACGGGTGTATTACCCGCCCTATAGTCTGTCAACTTGTAACAGGTGCAGCATCACGATGCCGATACACAGACGCACGCAATCACACGGATATCTTCGCGCACGTTGAGCACAATAATACTGTCACGCGTTTTTCATGTGTCGTGTGTCAAGACCCGTCGTCATCGTTATCGGGCTATAATATTATATTAAGCAATATAAAATAAATACCTTTCAATTGCCATCGTGCAATGTGCGTGTAGAAAAAATGTAATGCTCTCATATATTTTCCTAATTTTGATCTTACGAGGCAACAATATAATATCTAGACAAAATTATTATATTGTACACGTTACAGACGAGATGAAATTAAAAATATGAAAAAACAATAGCTTTAAATAGTTTTAATCTTTAATCGTTAAAAAACGCTTTAAGAAGAGTGAAAGACGAGCTTTTAGCCTTTAGGCAATCGGTGGCGGTGCCGATGACGAGATAATTAATCTGGTTGTAATAACGTTATTACATGGATTAAATATAAATTAATATATTAATAATACATTATTATATCATTTAACTATATTATTGGATAATTATTAATTTGTACGATCCTGGATTATTTGGATGAATTGAATATTCATTCAACAGTAATGGTTATAAGCGTTGGTATCCTTTAACTGCAGGCACCTATTCATTGTTTCTGGTATTTAATTGTTTAGCAGTATTTATCTTATGTATAATTTTTTTTGAATAACAGTATGTATTTGCAAAATTATTTGTGATATAATTAAAAAATCGTGAGTTTTTGACTAATTATAATAATTATTCCTTCCGACAATCGTTAATTTTTTTAGATCTAAATATGGAGGGTAATTATGAAATTATTATAAGTAGAAAAATTATCAAATCATCTACTAATATTAAATAATTATACCTACCTATATTTTATTATAAATAACATTACTATTTCCTTTGAATGTTAAACACATTTCATTTCACCAGCATCGTTCAAATCCATATTTTTAACTTTATTTTATTTGCCGTAAATTTTAAATTATTTCACTGACGTTTTATTAATAACTAAAATATTAATGCTCCAACTACACACAGAAATGTATTACAGAAAATGGCATTTATTATGTACCTTTTAATATCCATATTTCATGTTGATATTTGTACATAATATTATTATGTTCATTTGTTTTTGCTATTATTCAAATTGAAATTACCAACAAGACAAACATTTTTCGACTTTCACGGACGTAATAGATTGTGTGTGAATATAATAGTAAGCAACAGTCAGGTGCAAATAGAGGGGCGTTAGAGAGCTTAGCTCTTGCTAGAATTTCTATAACCTCCTAAAAAACTAATGATGTTTTGTGATAATTTAAAAGCATTGTAAAAGTATTCAGTATATACCTGATCTACAGCCCCCTCCCCCCAAAAAAAATTCAAACACTATTTACGCCTATGGCAACAGTATTCTTTTTCTGTGGCTAGAAAAACTGAAATTGTTATGTATCTTATATTTATGTATTTATATATTATAAATTTGAAATATTCCATTTGAATCATCATTGAATATTGGTATTGTGTCCGAAATTTAAAATATCAGTTAATGGCGTTATTTCACAAAATAAGAATAGTGTATAACCGCTTCAGTGATAAAATTCTTTTAAAATTAAATTATTAACCCAATCACTGCAGCATTCGAATAATGTCAGATCGGTCAGGGACACCTGTTAACACTGTGTACACGTCCATGATAATATACAACTATACCAGGGGCGGCCAAACGGTTGATCGCCGACGATTTCAGAGTCGATCATGTTAGAATTTATTTTTAGGCCACGCGCACGAAAAATTAATCGTGGTGGTTAAATTTTCCAAGAAAATCGATCTTCAAAAGTGAAGTATATTTTTAATAGATCGTGGCCGAAAAAAGTTTGGCTACCTCTCATCTATACGTTATAATTTATAGTATAATACGATTTAGAACCACTGCATTATGCTATATACTGTGATCATGTAATATGGAACGATGAAAAATAATCATTCGAGCAGTTTAGTAATTTTTATAGGTATTAAGAATTAATTAAGATGAAACGATACTTGATTTTCTATTGATTAAGAACTCTTGAAATCCCGAGAATACAACTTTCCATCTCGGTAGACAATTAGATTCTATTTTAATGAATTACTGAATAAAACTTATTTAAATTGTTTTCACCTTAAAGTACTTATCTAAACAGTGGCTATTGGTAATAAATAACCAACGTTACATTTATTCCAAGAATTATTCTTTTAAATTTTAAACGAAATATATGAGAAATGTTATATTGGTTCCTAAAATTGTACAGAGATACTACTGAGTACTGATACAATAAATTGTATTTCTAGTAATTACGTAATATTATTAATTAAGTAAAACGTTTTCAGTAATTTATTCTACACGATGGCATTTTCAAAATATTTGAACAGAGTTTATGCTTTTGATTCAAGACATTTAAGAATTACTATTTCGATTTTAATATAATTGTTATTCCACGGTCAAAAATGTTTAAACGTTGAATTTAAGGTTCTTAATATTTTTTATGCTTTTAACGTCCAAATGTCTCTGCATCCAAAGGTTGTTTCTATTCGTTGTAAATCGAAATGAATTGCTTGGTGTGCGCCGTTTGGTATGTATTATGTTATAACATGTTTGTCGTTTGAACGTAATAGCGATTTCTATATAACCAGATTTGAGATATGACAAATTTCTTGATTACATTTCCTAATTTTATTTAGGATAGTAGTTTGAATAATTAATTACCCATATTGACGATGAAAAAAAAATCTTTAAAAAATGATACTCAATTACTTTTATATAAAGTTTTCATTTGAAAATTAGAAGTTGATAATGTTTTTACAAAGTTCACATTAATTCAATTAATGAGTTACAAATTAAATACAAATTAATTAATAATTAAATTATAAAACTTAAAAACTACCATATTATATTATAGCATTATGTAATGATAAAATTGTTGTAGCTTATAACGTTGATCATGTATGTAAGTATATATACCAATATACAATTCAAACATTAAACACTTATTAAAAATCAATTATTAAACATGATTTTAAATCGGAAAATTATAATAATATGGGTTGGTACTTCCTACATTTCATTTTGAGTAAAAACATACTACCTACAAATTATGCTATTAAATTTGTTAGACAATCTTAATAAATTATATTATTAGGTAATAATTATTAATATAAAAACAATTATTAAAAATAAAAATCAATGCAAATAATTAAGTTTTTGTAATTTTATATTGTTTATTATAGGGAAATAAACATGATTAAAATATGGTAATGTATTATATTATAGAATATATAAATATATATTTTGACGAGCCCTACTCATAAATATTTAATTTATTTTTAATAAATTAAGACACTTTAATTTCTCAAATTGTTATTTGCTTTATTTGTGATAAAAGTAGATATTTTTATAAATATGATAGAAAATACGAGATTCTAAATAATAATAAGTAGTAACACTCATTTCATATGAAATAATAAAATAATAGATACAGTGTGTATTGTGCAGGTGTTTAATGTTTTTTTCAATACCTACTCAATATTTGGTATTGATTTTGGATTCTGCATAGAATGATTAATATACCTATAGCTTTTACAATGATGTGTATTTTTTGTGTCAGTCGTCACTTTTAAAATATCTAGATAGGCATATATTTTTTTTATATGTATTTGAATATAATTTTTAACTACAATTATTTTGCTGTAAAAAATATATAAAATCTTCAATTTGTATAGTTAAGGTTTTGAATATAATATTGCTCATTAGTAAATAATTTTAGAACTAAAAAACTCTAAAAAATATATCTATCAATACAATTATTTTTATAGATATTTTAAGTTGGAGGAAATTACATACTTAACGTGGTATGAATATTATATAGGTACACGTATTAATAATATAATTAAATATTAATAATATAATAATACAATTTTTCCATAAAAAAATTAAATTGACCTATTATAATACCAATAGTAAATTAAATTATTTTAATAGCAACATCATTAAACATATTATGAAAATTGTTTTTAATTGATGTAACCTGACAGACCGTGCTTGCTCAAAATCGCTTTTCGTATACAATTATGTATTTATTATATTATTGATTCAAATTTTATATATCCATTACAGTGTCCTACTCAACGCCTACAACACAGCAGAGAGGTACCCACTTTTTAAAATAATTAAAAATGTAATTAATAAGACCAATTATAAACTTTAAATTAACTTTAAAAAATAATGAATTAGTATAATTACTACACCTACTGTATATAATATGTACTATATAGGTATTCTATACAGTACGACGGTTTATTAACCTTATTAAAATTATTGTGTCACAAAATTCATTAAATTTTTTTAAATTAATTAATCATAAATTATTTTAGTGTCTTACTGTCGTTGTATATATTTATGTATAAGAACTTTTGTCCAATTTTTTTTAATAACATATTATATGTACTATTAATTGAATATTAACATGTAATGCAAATACTCGTTTTACTAGGTAAATTGCGTTATAGTTTTCGTTTCAGATTAAAATTTTCCATATAGGTAATGCGATTATGCGTGTATATTATTGTTGAGGATTTGAATACGGTTATCGATATTTAAACATATGTGATTAATGTTTAAAATATTATTGATAACTGATTCTGGTATTATTACTGTTTTAATACTCTAATCTATGTTTATTATTAAAATTTTATTTTAAAAACGTATTTTATTCAAAATGAAATGTATTGAGTAGATATATTTAAAACATACACGTGGTTTGGGGGTGCCTACCTATATAATAATCAAAAATATTGAATATGAGTAATTCGTTGGTAATTCCTATTCATGCGTGTGGTGTTTATATCGTAAAAGTATATATGTGTAGTAACAAAAAAAACCATTAATATTACGCGTTTGATTAATCGATGTAATATATATATATATATATATATATGACAATAATACATGCAAATACTCGTTTAGTCGTTGGTATATAATAACTAATAACTAATAATGAACAACACAGAACAATATTATCATAAAATATGTATATAATACAAAAAATACAAACGACAATACCAGTTAATATCTATTGCTTTAATATCATATAGTACCTAAATAATAATATGTTTGGTGGTTAGTTAATTGTTTGTTTTATGTTAGTTTATTTGATATAGTCGATGAACCATTGTTATTGTTCTTTTATTGTTTTTCAATCAATTTTGCCCGGGTTTTATATTTTCTATGCTATTATTATGAATTGGGTTCCAGTATTCGTGGTATGAATAATATAATTTAGCATCTTAAGTAAACCTTTAGTCTGGTTTTGGATTATTCATATTAATATATTGTACTCAGATTATATTATATCGTATTACGGCGATTCTCGTTTGGTATACCTTCAAAACATTATGACGTGAGTTAGTATAAATTCAGTGTATAATGTGTATATGCATCCATCGTAATGAACGTAATTGTTATGTACGGTTTATATTAATTTGATTGAAAAACTGTATATACGACCGTATCGCGACCGTAATGCACTAACTGGTATTGGATATTATTTAATCAATCGTTAAAACGCTTTTCGTATACCTAACGGAAAATTCTCCCATACTTTCAACTACTACATCTACTCTTTTAGTGGATTTAATTAAATTAGTGACGTATACGCTAACACCGCCCTTGTTATTATGAATAAAAGGTATATCCTTGGAAAAGATTTTGGAAAATTTTCCCAGAGGCTATTTTTAGAATGTTAATTATTATTGCTGGTTCAAAGTTTAAATTGCTTTATTTATCTACAATATTTCTGCACGTATTATATATTATACAATTATATAAAATGTGTCTTTTATTATATTGTATGCGATTCAAACGTGTTTTGCTTAAAATAATTTACCGTCGTTCTTATTTAAATGATTCTTTTTTAACTGTCTAAATCGTCGTGTACACAAATATATTATAATATTAAGTATACGTAAAACGAAAGTTTGTTCGTTAACGCATCTTTTTCACAGCTGCCTTACAAAATTGATGTGCGAACGAACGATTGAAAATTGTTTATTGAGCGAATTATCACTATAATTATAAACTAAAAAAAATGTTATCGCTTCAGCTATGATCTTATAACTTATAATTTATTATTATGTATTTATTGTACTAATATAAATAAATATATATATATTTTTTTTTAAATTGATATCTTAAATTTATATTCACGTTGAATTACCTCCGATGGGAGGCTCCTTTTTGTATTTTTCCTATCTTTTCTGTCTGTTATTTCTTTTTTTTAATCTTATCGCTTAAGCTTATTGTTCTAATAATTGTAACAGATGACGTAATATAGAATTTTGTTAAAAAAAAAAAAGTATTTGTAAATAATAATTCTTAAAATAGTAAAAAATAGATAGCAATAGCGAGGAACAATTTAGTAAGCGTAGTATCTTTAATGTTTAACTATGTATACATGGAGCTAGTTAACCATTAATTATTAAAGTCTAAAGGCATCTACATTTCCAATTTGTACACAGTACAAGTACAAGTTGGTACAATACCGCGAGTATTAATTCTACAGAACGAATAGTAAAAGTCTTTACATTGAAAAATAGTCATAGGTTTATTTAAATTAAATTATCTATGAAGGTATAGGGTACTACGCGTGTATTCGATGTTTACCGTTCGTTATTCGATAAAATTCGTAAATAGTGCTTCGAGTATTAGTTTTAACATTCAGATAGGTGTCGGTTTATCATAACTATGAGTTTTAAGCGGTTCATACTGTATATGTGAACTGTGCTGTTAAACCATTTTAATTTAAGAAAAATGTTTCAATGTGATTTTTAAATTCAAAAATATATTAAGCACCGATTGAAATTAAATTGCTAAATAACCATATTATTACGCAAATGTTTTTTTTTTACGAGAATGTTTGTGAACAGTGGTGGTGCGAATTTTTTTGTCAATAAGACAAGACAATTTCAGCCACAATATCCGATACCTAGATAGATTTTATTTTCTTAGTACCGACGTAGCGTGGATCTGTGGCTGGTAGTATGATACTTCAATAAAAATATAATTATAATTACGATTAGATAAATAGGAAGGTACAGCTATTATTTAAGTAATAATCATTATTAAAAAATAAATTCAAATGATAGATATTTTAATAGCTTTTAACTATTAATATTAATTATATAATAAATGTGAACTATACGGCTATTCAGTCTGTTTTTATAAAGCTTTTTTCTTCAAATGTATCATATTCACAATAATGTATGTATCTGTTTTCACCTTTTGGAGTGGTAAAAGGTCAAATAATACAACAAAAAAAATAGCGCATTATTGAGTTGATTTTGAAAGTAATAGTTTTTTTACTTGAAAAATTGTGTGTATCATTTTTTTTAGAATGGAAAGACCTAATCATTTACATATACGCGTATAATATGCATATATAACCGTGGTTATGCACCGCAAAATAAAACTCTGAATGTGATGGTATATCAAGAGATTTTCGACTTAAGTTATTTATTAGTATAGAACTATATTCAGAGTTTTATTTATAATAGAATTTTCAGGGCAGTATTTTCCGAATTTACACTATGTATGAATTATTCTGATATTAAAATAAAAATTCTTAGATATTGCTAATATTTGTATTATGATTACCTATCTATATCATAATCTCTATATTGAATTATTTGGAAATATTATTAAGTTAAATATAATGTAAGTGGGTATATTATATTTTTGTTTAAAATTGGACAAATGCGATACGGGTAACTCAACTAGTAAACTGTGCAAATAAAACCAAATACGATAAAAAAAAATTTATTTATTTTACTAGTTAAAAGATCACTTATTATAAATTTATAATGTATAGTAAAATAATGGTTGGACATAGTGACTTAGCATTATATAAATGTAGATACTTTAAAGAATATTTAGATCGTCAATATTTTTTATTAGCGTTTTTTTGGCCATTTCATTTTTTTCTTCAGAAAATCTTGCTGTTTCTTGTCCAAGTATATTGATATTTAAGTGTTTTTTTAGCTATAGCCTTCCAAAACAGCTTCCCGTTTCATGTTGTTAAAGTTTCATCAATATTTATTTTCGAAAACTACAATAATGTTACAGATAGTATATATTCTTGATCCACTGTATTAAATTTTTTCAAACGTAACAATTTTCCGCCAAAGTGACCTTTAACCGTTATCACAGTGTCTGTTTCCCACTAAAGGTTATATTATAACAATATTTCAATTTCCACAAAAAAAAAAAATTAATACGTTATTTTTGATATATTTTGTGAACCTAAATCCATCATATCGCAATGATTACGATGCATTTCTCAACGTATATGTTATTATAGTTGGAGTCATATTTGATACACCATGTTTAAAAGTATATTAGTATAATACACTTATTATTGTTGTGCAAGGGTTAAGCGAATAAAAGTTTAATAACCGTTCATTAAATGTATTACGAATACTGAATAGTGTACTTTTGATATATAAACAGTATACATCATAAATATTAAATTCATAAACATATTTATTTAAATTTTATAATACTTCGGAATAAATGAATTATAAAATAATTAAATAGTTATTCAGTTACATTAATTATTTTCATAGTTAGACAAGTATACACGTAAAATAAATATTTCTCATATGATATGGTTAGTAGATATTTATATTCTGTACATTTCTTTACATTTTTTTTTTAAATACAGAAGGATGTTTACATTTTTTCCAGATTAAAGTTTATAAATATAAATAATACCTTATTATGAAATAATAATAAAAAAAAAAAATTATACTATTTTTTTTTATTCATTTATAATATTTTAATTTTTAACATTGAATAGCTAGGTATTTCGTTTTATTGCGTAGGTACTTATATTTATTAGGAATATAATTTTGGGAATTAGTTTACAAATTACGCATACATTTATAATTTTTTAATGTTGAATTTTGTTTTCACAGATGGAATAAATTTTCATTATTATTGTCGGGTTACCGGGACCTTAAGTATAGTAAAACAGGATTTTCCAATGTTTTTAAAAATGTAATATATACATGCAATTAGTAAAGAACTAGGTATAATACAAAAACAAATTTATATTTAAATTTGTATTCACATTTCCATTAATATTGAGTGTGTATACTGTATATAGGTATCTAAAAACTTGAAAATTAGTTAAAAGTTTTATCTAAGGATATTTTGAAAAGTTATAAATATTCAAAGCATTGTGAATAAAAGGATATAAATTAACAAAGTATGATATACAAACTTTAATTAGAGCGATAAAATGGGATATTAAAGTTTTGATATTTAAAAGGAGTATTATTAACAATATTCAATTACCTATACATACCAACAAACTTAGGAATCGAAGCTATTATTATAAATTTATTACAAAGTACAATTTTAGAGATTTAAAAATATATAAACTCTTATTTTCATTAATTATTTGAAAGGAGTACATTTTTTAAATATTATATTAGTTATTTTATTATGCAAATATATATTAATGATATGTCTTCTGATTTGTTTTTTATATCATTTTTTTGTTTTACATTTAAATACAAATTTCAATATTTTGATTTGATTTTTAAAGAATTGGTAATACTTTTATTTTGAGTTTCGTAAGATCTTTGAGTACTTACTTAAGAGTTAAAACCAAACTAATAATGATTAATATTTAATCAAGATTACATATGGACCGCAAAAGTCAACAGGCAATAACCTTGCAGTGAAAAAACAACAAAATGTTTTTAAAATTTAAAGTTGTCTCATGTTACATGTTAGTATAACTATAATCTTAATGTTTTACACTTTCATACATATTCTATTAATTTAGTGTATTACATATATATGTTTATGATACATCATAAACACATCATTTCTCTTATTCTCTAATATTCAGATTTAATACAGCGGTATTAATATTTTTAAAGAAATTCTCTTTATAATATGTGTTATTACTTTTTCAAAGTTATGCAAACAAGTTAGTGTTTGAAAATATAAATTGGAATCATATGCAATGATGAAGACGATTTTAATTTACGTTGTATTAAACTTCGCCGAGAACAAATTATACGATCACATAATATTCATGGAAAAATTTAAGTATTTTGTAGATGTTATAATATGTTCGTTTAAAATGTTATATGGTATTATGAGACATCCAAACCACATAAACCAAACAAATTAGTAAAATGTAAATTAGAAATTTTAAACTGAATATTAAAACGAAACTAATAAAAATTGTTTACACTAAATTTACTCCGCCAACTGTGTAATTTAAAAATGATCACTTTGGCGGATGTTTTATAGCACGACTGTTAGAAAAACGGTTAGTATAATGAATTAAGGTAATTTAATTTGTTTTTAATGTTTCTAGACTCTGTTATAAAGGGACGTTGCCGTATTGTATGCTATTTTTTATCGAGCGGCTACGATACTCAATCTGGGTCGAATAATATAATGGATTTAATTTAAAAATTTAATTTTTAATTTTTAATTAGAACAATTTTGTTTTTACGACATGTTTCTCATTTTATTTTGTTTGTTAATATTATGAATACTCTTTAAAAGTATATATAGTTTCCTAGAAGAAAAAACAATTACAACTTTTTATTCAAACTTTTTAACTAAGTTGAATAAATTACTTTATTTAACTTTTAATTTAACTAGTTATTTTTATACACCATATATTATTAAAATTTATTCTCAATGCCTAAAAGGTCACATTTTTGTTCACTATAGAAAACGAAAAATGTTAGATTTAATTGTTTTTAAAATGTTTCTTTGCATATTATCTTCTCATTTTTTCATTGAAAGTAATCTAATTTATTTAAGTTTCACTTTATAAATTGAATTTGTAAATATAATTTGTACATGTACTTTTACCTGTCATATAGTAAATTTTCAACACAAACTTATTTTACAATTAAAAGTAATGTTTTTAATTTTATTCCGTTTATTTAAAGTGCAAAATCTGTATAAATTAACCCAATGAGTGTGTATGTCATGATGTTATGAAATTACAGACATGGGTAACATGAGTAAAAAGCCACTCATTAGTGACACTATAGTCTTGGGTTCTTATTAATTAATTAAATATAATTATAACATCGAAGACCATTTAAGATGAGGTGCAGGTACAATAATAAGTAGGTATTTAATAACGTTGTATTGATATTAATTAAAAGTACAGAAACAGAGATATAATTATTAAGGACTATTAACGTATTATTTACGTTGTTTGTATATTGCAACGTAAGAAAGGAAATTGAAGGATTAATTAACGAAGTAAGATCAGAAAAATATATCAATAACACTGTTTCGATTTTAGAATTATTTGAGTCAAAAGCAACAAAAGCTTACGCGGTGGACGAAGGAATAAGTGTTGAAAAAGGAACGCCATGTGTTTTTTTTTATTAAGACTTAAATGGTTCGGACAATTATTGTATCAGTGTTTATGAAAAAATATTTGATTTTGTTATCTCTCAAAGTTTGATATATGACCAACTGACTAGACTTGGTGAACTTGGTCTGGTTGCTTTTGTCTTTGATAAAGCGTGGTTTGAAAGGTGATATCCTTCGTATTTGATTCGGCGGAAAGCATGATTATAGATATTTAAAGTTATTGCGACACTATGGATATATATGTATTTCCTCTGTGCTAACCGTGTGCAGTAATTGTGATAGGTCGAGTATTTCCCCTTATTATTAGATTTGAGGTTTATAAAAATAAGAGGTAGAGGTCAGAGGGATGACGGATGTACGTATTTTATACTCATAATAACGCTTTATATGGAATCGTCCGATTCGGGTCGAGCCTCAGAAATAACGGCGTCAAGAGTTATACGGTGAAGTCGGTGAAGGTTTCTGATAATGACATTATAAGACTGTTATGGGAGGTGTGGCAGCTGATGTCTGTGTTGCACATGTGATTTCAAGTTAGCGTTATAATTTGAGCATCAGTGAGGAAATAGCAAAAGCTGTTCTCGTGGCGTCATAAAAATGAAAAAAGCGTCTGTGAGAGCGAATAATCAAATATTTATTAAATTTCAAATTTACACGAGGACTCACTATTTTTTCCGAAAAATATTGTTTAAAACGAATTTTGATGGGTGTCAAAATTCGTTAATCGTCAATGTTGTAAATATTATTGGAGAAGTTAGGTATGAGTAAGGTTATTTTTATCGTCCACTCGTGATAATAAAATTACGTTATTATTTAATTTAATATTTTTTTCAAGGCAGTGATGGTACGCGGGAAATTGTTGATTGTTATTGCACTGTTCACTATCGTCTTCTTAAAACTGTTTTTTACTTAAAAGGGTTAATTGCGATATTGTCCATTGGGTATCATTTATGAAAGATAGCCTTAGCCTACTGCCGTAACGTCCGTACCTACTTATTTTCTCAGCGTCTGTTGTTCGTTCGGTTATCGGATTTAAACAGTTTTTGTGTCACCATCTTCTTAATATAACAATATATTTTAATGACAGATCTAGTGTGATGGTATTTCGGAAAAGCGAGTCTAATGTCAGGTATATATTTGTCATCCCCACCACGGTTTCCGGTATAATGAAACGCGTTTTCCGAAAATTATGAGGTTATGTCAATGTGAGACATATATCAATCACATAATATGTTAATATCTTCACTGTACCAGCTGTTCCTTATTACAGGTATTAAAGGAATAGACAGCCGTAACTCCACGTTCGTCAATTAGAATTTTTTTTATAATATTTCATTACCGCGAGTGCATATTATGTATAGCTTACAGCCGTATAGGCTTGTAAAATCCAAGTAAAACCTTAGTGATAAATAGTCACAATAAACAAGATGCAATATGATGGTTTTAGTAAAAATCGTATAGATGGATAAATATAAAGTGTTATTGAGCATTATTCTAAGGTATGTAGGTATAGTAGGTATACCAGACCAGTAATAATGGAATGATGATATTAAATTGTATAAAAATAGCATAACGGGTCTTACGATTTATAAATTTGGCGTTGAAGAGAAAGAGGAAAACATACTAAAATATACACCAATCAACGTAAAAAATATTAAGCATCAAAATAAATATTATAGAGATTGTATATATTATAGTCTATAGATTATAATGCAATAATACACAATATTAAGTAAGAACATACCTATCATCTATACTATCTATTTTTTTAATTTTTAAAATATAAATGGTTCATCTGTACAGGTTCTTTAGCTTTACATTTAAATTATTTATTTTTCAAGATATCAATTGCGTGATCTTTCCTATCTTACAATTTACAAATACTTACATTTGTTGAATACTACATCATTTTTCGCGAAAAGAAGTATCGTACGGATTTGTAAACTGAGCTTGTTAAGTCACAAAAGTGACGTACAATATATTCTTGAAAAAAAAAGAAATTTAAATTTATAGACGCTCTTCCATGTAACTTAATATAATTTAGATTTTGTGTGAGAAAAAGCGTCGTATGAATTTCAAAACTTGATTTGCACATTTACAAGAATTTCGAGTTTTATATTCGTTATAACATTTTTTCGAAAAATTTATGAAACTATTTGAAAAGGTACTATTATATAATTGTACGAATGTATTTCTATTATAGATTAAATTATTATAAACATTAAACAAAAACAATATATGTATATTGTACAATATTTTGACACTGTAGCACACACGCAGTGTATAGGTGTAATATATATATTATTTTTTTTGGTTTAAAGTTCGTTGTAGTTAGTTGTATAAGTGGTTTTTGGGTTTGAGCATCTCATTAAATTTGGCAAAATTCTCGAATATACTGCATAGTTGACTGTACAAAATAATCATAATTTGACTATAGGTATATAGAACATGAATACCACTTGTGAAGTCATGAGTTCTAGTCTCGCAGCAGAAGCAGAAGCTTGTGCGTGTGTGTTGTATATATATATGCTAATATGATAACATTTTAGGTGTCTTACCGTCGTTGTTTAAAAAAGTGTTAACTTTATGATATATTTTAAATTATGTTTACTGTTGTAGTTTTTAATTTTTTTAAATAATAGCACGCATTTTTAATTCCATATTTAAAATTAAAATATTATTCAAAGTATTTTGATAAATTTCAAAAAAGTACTTATAGTTAATTAGTTATAATAGTATTCTATGTTCTTGAAGAGTGGTACAGAGTGACATAGAGCTTCCACCCAAAATGTTGGTCTGTTACTTCGCTATTTAATCTTACAATAGGTACTTATAAGTTATATGCGTTATAAATTATAACTAAATATAACTACTTCTTTGAAATTCGTTTTTTTGTATCAAAGTACTAAAAAAAAAATATTCTGTTTCAAAAAACAAATTTAAAAAAGTATGTTATTCAACATTTTAAAAATAGCAAAGATAATACATTTTAGGAAATATATATGATATTTTTTCAAAATAACATAAAATTATGTGAAAATTATATTTAAAAAAAGTTAAAATTTTTCAATATAATGAATGTAGAAACTTAAACGGATAGTTTTATATAGTTGCATATACAATTTATAATAATAATTTAAAATCTAATAGAAATTACTTGTTAAAGTCGTAGTGCTTAATATTGTAAGACATTTTTTGTATTTTGTGGGTAAATAGTTTTATTAATTTATTATTAATTAAATAATATTAGTCTCTAGTTTTGTTTTAATAAAAATTTGAACGAACGCATATTAAATTTTTCAGTTAGATCATTTAAAAGTTGTTAAATATATTGAATTAAGTTTTAGTTAAAAGGTCCAAAAAATATATTTTAATATTAAATAGGTTCTCCTGAGAATATTAAACTATATGAATCTCTAGAAAAATAAATGATTTATTCAGACCTAGGAAATATATTTTTACGATAAAGTATATTATATAAGTACTGCGATGTTAAAAATGTAAAATATTTATTTATGCAATACTAAGTGATTAAATTTTGATTCTTGACTTTGACATTGCAACTGGACGGAACCAATTCTAAACGACTTATTCAATAAACATCACCTTGTATCGTATGTAGAACCACTAACCAGTCTGTATTTATATTATATATATATATATATAAGGACAGTATGGACGGTTTTTGCGCACAAAACACGTTTTAAAAACGAATTATTATATTTCAGCGAACAGGGTAATGGCGGGTGAATAGCAGCAGTGTACATGGGGTGGTCAAGGGGTTGGATAAAATTAATTGCGTCCGGTCCTTATATATATATATATAAATATGTGAATGTGTGTTTGTGTGTGCACGCGTATGTGTCTGTGTACGATTTGCCCCGTCGTCCGAAAAGATAAAAGAAAACTAATCAAAAAGTTTTTAATTAGAATTTTTTCCGCTTTGTATTGGATTTTGTTTGTGTGTAGTTGGCCGGAAACTAATTATCGGAAGTTTTTTGCTGTTATCCAGATTCCAGGGTTATGACGTGTCCGTTATTTTTGGGGAAATTGTGTTTGATATTCTTATTCTCGTTTTTTCGTTTCCCAATCACCAGTAACAAATAAGGACGTGTCCTTATACGTATTATAATAGTAGCATCAATGTATACAGACTTTAAGGGTTGTTGTTTATGACATAATTAGACTGCAAATACTTTCAACTAGCGAAATTATGTAAATTGAAATAACATAATACCAAAGAATTTAGTAAAAAAAAAATATATGCTCAATAAATAAACCCTTTTGCTATCTTTATTGTAAAAATTAAAATATTAACCTCATATATACACAATTTATCAAAAAACTGTTCTGAAAAATCTATGTGTAATAATTATGTACAATTTTTCAATTTATCTACTGTATAGATGTAGAAGATATCTACAGGTTCCAAAAGAACGTAAAACAGCACATTGGAGATAATTTCACATATCTAATTTACTCGATTAGGTATAAGGAAATTATTATGTAATATTAAAAATGTTCATTACATTTATTACATCTTTCGATAGAAGAATTATCAGCACAAATTTTGTTCAAATTAAATTTTATAATAAGGAGGATTTTGTTAGATATTTATTAGTACCAAAAATTAGTAATTATTCAGTTATTTAAATTAGTGTAACATTTAATCTTGTATATTATATACCGATTTAAGAAAAATGTTAACCTTAGCTCTATAATTAATATATTTTTTTAAGTGCAATAATATAATTGTTGTAAATAATGTACATTTATTATCTTACGTAACTTTAATAAAAAAATCTAATTCATATTATAAGCTTTCAAAGTGTTATTTAAGTATCTCGAATTTAAAATAAAAATAGAAAAACCTAAATCAATTAAATTCTGTAAGATAGAACATTATAATAATTAAATAAATCTCAAAAAGAATTATTTTGTTTTAGATGTTTAATACTGAATACTATTTTTTATATGTATATTTATACTTAGTCGTATTATGTAAACAAATTTTTATAACAGTAAATAGTTATTCATGAGAAATTACGATTTTGTGATTGGTATTTTACGTCAAGCGACGGTGAGTTTGAATGTGTAATAAAAGGAAAAAGTAAAAAAAAGAAGGAATTTGGGATTGAGGGATTTAACACCGTGTCTTATTGTAGACGGCGTGGGCGATGCGTTGACCTTTTCTCTTACTTTGAAATTTGAACCTCATATTGGGTGTAACACGATTGTGGTGGTTTTATCCTTTTACCCGTAAAAAACACAAGACTATGACATGGACATTATAAGCTGTATATTGTAGTGTTCGATTATAATATTTATATTTAGTAAACTAAATTGTGAGTTCTAAAATTTAATAGAAAAAAAAATAATGTTAATTTATTTTACAGAATTTAAAAGAAAATAGTATAAAACTATAAATCTATTAAAGTACTTATTATTTATTAAAGTCTTACCTAGTGTAAACATCTATGATATAATAAGGAAATTGAAAAGCATAAATCAATGAAGACAGTGTATGGAATTTATAAATTACTATCCATTTTTTTTATATTCTCTTATTAGAGACTATATTACTATAGTATTCTAAATGTTTGAGGAAATTTAATATGTTAAAACACTTTCACAAAGTTCTAATATTAGTAAAATATCAAAACAACCATTTATCTAAAATAATAAAATGTCATATTATATTTGGGTTTTGATATTTATAAGAAAATTATACACAAAATATTCGAAATAAATAATATGCAATACAAATATAAAATATTATTGTGAGATGTGAATATAAAGAACCGAGTTGAAAAATATTTAATAATAATAAGTAAATATTTTTCTGCAATGACATAGGTATTTTAATTAATGTAAAACTAAAAACGTAATTACTACATATTAAATTTTATTGAATGTAACAATTGCACATAATCGTCATTAAAATCAAACTTTGATAAATGATGGTAGCGTTGTTGAATAATAATACAGATTTTTGTGGGTGTCAACTTTTAATTTAGAATATTAATTTATCATTGAAATTAAATGAACATTTTATTTAATTTTAATTTTAATACGCGATAAAAGAATTCTGAAATGAAAAATGTTTAAGTTGATAAATAGTTATAAATAATATTATAAAAAATATGTTATTAAGAGAACTATACGTCTGCATGCGTTATATCCGTCTTACAAACACACAACATAACAAACTGTACGTTATAAATAATACATTTCATTCTGTTATATTTAATATTAGAGTAAATTGACAGATTATAAAATTTAAAAGTAAGAAATACTAGAAATAGGAATATTATATAGTGAATTTCGTTGGTTATTTTTATATATTTAAATTTTAATTCGAGTTATGAGAATTTTAAAATCTACAAACAATAATTTACAATTCCAAAATTATGATAATTTGCTTTAAAATTAAAATATAAAAAACCTAGGTCAATTTACTCTATAATAATATTATACAATAGAGTTAAATGGATTCTTCAGAACATACAATTCGCTGTGTTATGCGTTTGTAAGACGGAGATAACGTATTGTGATAGAAAGTAATTCATTATAGTTTATTATATAATATATTTACGTATACGAGTAGTAGCAGTAAAATGAATTTAAATTATTTTTTTTTATCGAAAAAAAAGAATACTGTTTTTAATTCTTATGTCACGTCAAAAGAAGTTAAACAATAACGTAGAATAGTATACTTGTATACTCGTTATAACACCCCATTGTTTATACTTCTTCAAACTATTCAATTTAATTACTTACACATATTCTAAATCGTTTAACACTTAGGACAACGCGTTGTTTACGAAATATTTTCGTTTAGAATTGTTTTTAATTTTTAAATCCGTTTTATAGCACTTGTGTAAGGAGAACTTTCCTCCTCTATATTCACTCTCCCATCACTCCACAGGTCTGCAGTGTTATGATCGGCTAAATTTGTCGATAGCTTTTGGGGACGTATTACGACATAAATCGTGCTGCGCCGCTTGTATACTGTTTAAATTGATACAAAAACCTATCAATCGAAATTATAAAAAGCAATATCTAATAATCGTAATGATTCCGGCGCGGTATCAGGAGGAGTTTATACACCGACCCCGTTCTGCAACGGTATGATATACATATATAATATAATAGTCGGCGGTACCGCTGCTGCTGTCTATTCTCAACTATACGCGTGAAGGACTTTTAGCGAGGGTGGCGTTACTAAAATATAATGTATAGCAACGTGTTGGGTGGTCGTGAGGGGCGAAGGGAGCCGTGTTACGGTCGTGTCTTTACGATATTTTCTTCTCCGTACCCACCCACCAACCCCCTTTAAATGCTGATATCCGGTTGTTTTTCAATTTTTAATCTTTTAGCTCAGTTCCGAGCTCTTATTTCTTATTAAACGCCCGGCAAGTCCGTTCAATTATAATTCCATTAGGTCGGTCCACGCGCGTACGGTGGTCAGCGTTCAGCAACACACATACACACACACACACACACGCGTGTTTTACTCGGTTTAGTTATACACTTATTTATGTGCACACGGATCTCTACACATGTATATGGTGCATACACAGGTCGGAATCGAATGTATATATTATATCTGAGCGCGGTCGTGCGAGTGTGTGTATAGGTATACTACCGTGTTAGCTGTTCGCTTTCGTGTAGGGCGGTGTGGGGGTGAAAATGAAATAATAATAATAATAATAAAAAAAAACAATAAAAACATTAGCGAAATTGAGCTACGCCCTTCGGAGATATATACTATGTGTATGTGTGTGTGCGTGTGTGTGTGTGTGTGTGTGTGTGTGTGTGTGTGTGGGTATATAATAATAATATATATACAAGGGAAAACGCGCAGTGGAAGAGAAATCTATATGTTGATTGGTTCGGCGGTGGTGGCCGTGGACGGTTTGGGCAAACGAGAAAACTATATATGTATAGGTGAGGGTGAAGTGGAAGGCTGCGAGGGCAGTCGGAGAAGGATATATAATGGGCCGGGAAAGGATATATAATATATATATAAATGAAGTGGACGGTGTAGCGGGTGAAATGGCGAGCGCGCGGTGTGTGCAGAAAGAGCGCAATTTAATTGGATTGGCAATAGATCTCTCTCGCAGCCGGTCGTTCCATTAATTTATGGAAAATGTATAATGCAAGGCGGCCTCAGACGGCAATCGAATTACCGCGGCCGCCGCAGCACGCGCACACCGGTGGCTTTTCACCGAAATTACCAGTTTACCAGTACATCCTTCGTCCGTCCGTCGCTTCCGCCGACACTGCGCCGCCGCGTCCGGTATAATATACACGACGTTTTGAGTGTCCGTCGGCCGTTCGGTCACCGGACAATGATATCCGTTGATTTCTACCTCTCGCGCAACGTCCAATAACGTTCGTTTCACGGTGTTCCGTGTGCAGCATTCTGTGAATACTGTGAATATTGTTATCATACGCAATGCGCGTGTCACAGCCCATACCCTCAAAAAACAAAAAAAAACAATTTTTAATACGTTTAATCTTTCGGACGAATCAAAATATGTGAATTTGACGAAAAAACCTCATTTTTCTTTTTTTGGACCGTTTATATTATTATAGAGAGTTTCAAGTTCTTATTTCGCGCCAATGCTCCTGTAATAGTTTTAACCCGCCTAAATCGACTTTTTAAATTTTGACCGCAATGTCATTGTGTACGTTGCATATTTTGGCGGTGAGACTAGATTTTGACTCGTTATACTTAACAGTTAACTGTGACTTTTAGGACCGTCACCAATTTGCACACAACTCATCACGTGTTACGTATGGGTTATATTGTATATTGCACGTTGTATCGTCAGTGACGGTGCCAGAAATTTTATCTTGGGGGGGGGGGGCATTGGTGGCCTTTGAACATTTGATAGGGCCAAAAAAAGTCCCAATCCGTGGTCTTTTCCCCATTCATAGGCTCAGTAGGGTAGGGTGATTACACACTATTTATTGTAAAGATTGTGTTGCGTATTCGATATTTCGATTTAATAACATAATTTTGTGAATTATGAGGATCACGATCATAATTATTTATAATTCAAAAAATTAATCATATTTTATTAGGCCAAAAAAAAAAATCTTGCCATATAGTCTTAGAAAAATATAGAATTTCAATTTTATAATCTGTTCTTTTAAAGAATTTTTTTTTCTCTTGTGGTTAGGCAGTCAATGGGGGCCAAGGGGTGGCCAAGTTAAATTTAGGGGGACCGTGGCCCGCCCAGGCCCCCCTCTGACGCCGCCACTGTATATCGTCATAATATAGGTACATATATAACATACATCGGTTTCTAACAGTCATCAACTAGCCTTTTCACGCATTCATCATTCAAATTTCATAGTCTTATCGTTCGCGCTCTTTATAATAATATGTAATGTACTTAATATTATATTAATGTACGATATTACATTTTATAGAACGAATGAACGTAATTATATAATAAGTAATTGATAAATATATTATTTCAATACCTTGACAACCACGGTTGCTTATAAATAAAAAACAAATTCAGTAAAGATATTCAATGAATAATTTTTCCGTTATGGGTAAAGATTTTATTTTCGTTGACAAGATAAAATATTTCAATGGCTTAATATTATAAAATAGATAGATTGCGTTATTTTGTATAGTATATAGTAAATTAGTTAACCAGTAAAATTCGTTTGAAAAGATGCTTTAATTTTAATTCGTATTTATTAGTTTCATTCTCGGAATAGTAGTAGAGGATGTCCACAGAAAATTTTAAGCTTCTCTTTAAACTAAAAGAATGTCTTAGTCATAAAATTAATATTCTTTACAAATGGTTTGAAAGTGCAAAAAAATAAACCATTAAATTAAGCTAACAATAGACGTGATTCATTGCGTAGGTTATAATTATGTATTTATGTAAATCTATAACGAATTACGGCGAGTGCTTTTCGTTATATGATTACTATTAATTATATAGTAATAACTAATATGATTTAAAACAATAAGGTGAATTGAAAAAATTTAATTTAGGGCTGAAGATGGTTTTATGGATTTTTATTTTTTAAGAGCTCTGAGCTGTACTAATTAAACTTCAAAATGTTACGTAAAATAATTATTATGGTTATAAAATCAGAACATATAGTAGTTTTAATTACATTATTGTCATTCTTCATCATCAACTTTTATATTAAATATCTCATCTTAGGGTCGACTTCTCCGTTTTAATTAATCCTATCCCCTTGTTATTGGCCCTTTATATCTCATCAACCACCTTTTTTTAGTTCCCCTTTTTCAATACGATCATTCCTCCACGTGACAAAATTACATTCTTCTCGTGGTAAATCTCAACAACTAAAGTGTATAATAATAATATTTTAACTCTACTCATGATTTAATGGTTTTAATCATATAGTGCCTAATAATTATTAATTATAGTTACTCATATAATAATGTATATACATACTATATTATTACAATTAATTTCATCGAAATTAAATTTAATTCATGCATTATTAATAGAATTTTTAATTTAAAAGCTCATAAAATAATATAAGTACCTAATGTAGTAATAAAATGAAACATCCGCATTCAATTTATTAAATGCATTTTGATGTTAAGAATATTATAATATTATGTTTTTTTTCAATGTAGTACTCTGTAGGTTATTGTTTATTGTATTAGTAATTGTGTGCTTAGTCGCCTTTTATATTATGCTTGCATTATTGATTCCTTGTATTTGTAATATCAAATGTATTTAGAATGGCAATTATTATAATTATTATCTATATGTACTATTTGAGGCATTAAATTAGAATTTGAATTTGAAACCGATAAAAAGGAAGTTACTATCACGTTTTAAAATGTTTGTAAAAAACAAATCTAATAACATAGCTATACCTATTATAATAACAAACTTGTGTAGTTGTGCCGATAATTATAATAACGTATAAGTACTACTAAGCGGTAAGTATAATACCATTGGTTAAATAAATATACATGGAAAATAATAAGCTTTGATTATAATATTATTATTTAATTAGTTTTTTTTTAATATGTATACCTCTATATTACTAAAATTATTTTAATATTAAACTTTTAATTATTTTATGGTACAAAATACATTAAGTTTTAATTCATAGAATAATGATTTATGAAAGTAAATATTCCAAGTAATTTGATTTATACATGAAATTTAATTTAAACTATTTAAACATTAACACAAATAATGATTTAAAATTTTTTTATCTAGTTAATATAGGTTTTAAAAAAAAAAAATTTTTTTGAAAGTTTACAATCATTTTAATTGCTGTTATTTAAAATTTATCAATGTTATTATTCTTCCTAAATTGCTTAATTGAAGTAATGACATACCTCTGTATCGTATAGAATTATATTTCGAGCGTTTATTATGGATAAAGCTATTGTTTTTACAATGAATATGATATGTATTTTGTTTTCAGAAATACTTTTTGAAACTCCTTCTATTATGGACAGTACAATAAACTCAAATGGTGCTATGAAGAGCAGATTTTAATACATTTTTGAAGGAATTGTGAGAAATAATGATAGAACTATTTTAATTTAATATGAATCATACTATTTTATATACGTAACCTATATCTACTGTACAAAAACCTATATTTAATTAATTTCTGAAAACTATATACACAATTTATTTTTATAAATTATTAAACTTTAAAAACAAAATAAGTACACAAGTAGTATATTTTAGTTATTTTGAAAATAATATTAAACTTTTTAGGTACGCAATTTACAACATTATTGATGAATATTCTACAATTCTGTTTAAATTTAAGTATCTATAAATATTAAATTATATCTTGCAGTATATTTTTGTAGCTAATACGATTTATGTATTTAGTATTCTGTATTTAACGCTGTTTTGATGGGCCACCATTGTGAAACATAAAATTAAATCAAAGTCAGACATATTTTAAACGATAAGAATACTAATATTTAATAATAACAGAAAAGATTAATTTTAAGAATTTTTATTAATGACTGAATTATTATTATAATTTAAATTTGTAAATATAATTAGTTATTCAAATTATATGATTATTTTTTCATTTTCAACTAAACTATTAAATCTGAAGACATTTAAATGAAAAATCAACTAATATATTCCTCGTTCCACTCGAAATCTAAAACAATTTTACTAATTTTATATAGTAACAAAACACTGATAATCGTTTATATTTTAATCACTTATTACGTATAATATACTATAAAATGTGATATTATGGTACAATGGTGCAGAAGTTGTAAATATAGTCAGCACTTAATAATAATATGTAATTTATTATTTTATTATTATTATATTTATTTGCCACAATAACATTTTTTTACATATTAAACAAAATATTACATATAAATTTATAAATTAACAATATTGTAGCACCACCGAAGCAGAGCTTCTTGTGTTATGAGCTAAAACTTGGAAATATTTTTAAGAAAAACTAAAAACAAATTTTCACAAACAATTTTGAGTTGACGTCACGGTATATTTTTTTTTTATAGTTTGGTTTTTTTTAAATCGTTGACTTTTTCAGTTTATTTTATCTTATTTATATTGATAAAATATTTTTTGGATTAAAAAACTATTTATACAAGATATTATTAATGCAAAACTTCTAATAAGTTTTCTTTCGATTGGAAAAAATTATTATTATATATTGTCACAATTATTTTTAATATTTTAAGTTAAAATGATAATGATATTCGTGATAACATTTGCCAACTATTTAATACTAAAAATCTAAAATAATATTTAATTTTCATGAATCATGATACATATTATGATGATAAAAATGTATATTATAATTTATATTAATTGTTATTTAAAGCACGATCCATTATGTATTAACAAGTATTTATTAAATCGGATGGTGATTTTTGGTTATCGACATAAAAGTTCAAAGTAGCTAATATAAATGGGGTTTGTAATTCATATTTTAGTGTTAATATAACATTATAAAACTAAACGTATAATATAATTCAATAATTATTAATTACACAACAAAATCCTATACAGTTTATCAAGTACCGTTGACTAGCTACTTAACAATAGTTAATATCTTAGGTAATACGTTTTATTTTTCTATTTCTATTTTGAGATTCTGAATAATACTAAGAATATATTGCTTTTTTTGTTGTTGTCGTTTTTATCATTATGATATTATCTAATATTATTCTGTAAACGCTTTTTCGAGTTGATAGAGTTTTTTGAAAGTTGTAGTGATTGTAAACGAGTCTAGTTAGGACTTTAAAAACATAATTTTTCAGTTTTTTTCAGTAGTTTCTCCGAAATTAAGTAAAAACTATCAACAAGGTTGACAATAGATTTTTGTATGCGTTGAATTATCATAGCTCTCAAAGTTTCAAATAGTTTATTGTTATAAATTATAATATATATATATATATGTATGTATATATAGGACAAATTGTCTCAGACAACTACACAAGTATCCAACAATGAACCACCTTATCTTTGTTCTATTCTTTTTGAACCTTTATTGCGTGATTCGTATTTTGTACTTGATAGTTTAGGCGTCCAATAAATTGTCATAGTTTTAGTGATAACATTGATTTCAGGTATAATAGATTACGTTAAAAAATCAATGATAATAGACGGTACTTAAAATATTCTTAAAGAAATGTGAAGATATAAATATATATTATTGAAAACCTATTATATTTTGTGTACACTTCAATACTGCGTATAGCATAATATTATATATGTACAACTGTACAAAGAACAATTAATAGTTATATTATTTAAATAGACGAATTGTATAATCGGCATACGTATTTGTAGTTTGAATAATAAATAAATAAGAGAAAAACGATGGTAAATAAAGAAATAACAAATATTTAACACTGCATTTAAAATACAATTTTAAATAATTCATTGCCGGCTGTATTTGCCTCTTGACTTATAAAAATTACGAGTATTATTGTAACAACTGATTTTTGAATGGTAAACGTCTCATCAATTAAACTGTTTTTGTAGCTATATATTATGTTACTGACATTTAGATGACGAACATTTTATTGTTTCTATATCTTCGATAATATTAATATATTTACATATTTTGTTGATTTGTTTTCATATTGATGTTGTCAGAAATCATGTAAATATGTATAATGTACATTCAATGATTGACATTATATTTTATCGACTACTAATAAAAATACATGTAAGTTTGTGGAAGTGTGCATAAAAAAGTGATTCGTGTTAATAAATATTAAAAGGTATTATGTAGTTTTACATACGGTAAACATATATTTAAATTTTGTTTCCACTCTTACGCATAGGCGTTTTACTATATAAAGTCGTCAAGTGAAAGAGGTTAAACGAGTTCAATAAGCAATTTGAATGTTCAAAATTCATAGTTATAGTTCGATTTTATTTTTCTAGATGTTTTTTTTTTTTTTGTTGAGCAAGTAACGAGTGAGCTGTAATTGGTTTTACAATGAAGCAGCTTTTTAATTTTTTTTCAAAAACAATTGTTATTAGCATTATGAAAGTGAATTAATAATTCATGTAAGGTAATAATCAGTCAATTGAAAAAACTGAATAAAGATATTAATTTGAACATTTTTTCGAAGTGGTACACATGTGAAAATTAGGAACATCATAATCAAAATTGAGAAAATTTAATGAAACAAAACCGATCAGGTAAATTTTAAATCTTACGTTTTTAAGCTCAGATCAAAGTCATTTTTTAAATGTTTTGATTGATTGGTTAGAATTAAACATTATAATATATAATACAATAATTTTCAGTTAAAACTTTAAGCGATTGTATCCCATTATAATGAATTAGTGTAACCTGCAAATAGCTTTTTGTTTTTGTTTTGTTTTTTTATAATTTTATAAAGTTTAAGGACTATTAAAAAAAAATAAATATTTACTCGAGAGTCACATACTGTCAGTAGTCCATAAAGTTGTTGAGTGTGAATGTAATTTTTCGAAAGACCATTTAATATAAGAAAGTTCTATACATGTAACGTAATAAAGTTCTTTCAAGTCTCCGATGCCACTCGCTTCTCTATTTGATGATGATATAAACTTCAAATATAAACTTAAATTATACCCACCGACTATGGTTTAATAATCGTATTTAATGGTCATAATCATCAGTCATTATGTTTAGATTAAGTATTTTATCGAGTACACACTCTGATCGAACGGCCTATATAAATCCTGCACCAAGATAAGACATTACATATACGATTACTATATATCTCGTATTATAATATAAAATGTTTACAACGGTTTTATTATATAAATTAATGAATTTAACATCTAAAAGAAAATAGATTCGTTCCAAAGAAATTAAAACTTTATACAATAAACTTTTATTGTACATTTATACATGAAGGTATAATAATGTTGGATTGTTTAACTTATTATCTGATAACATAAGTTTTTAATACAAGGGTGATCGATACATTTAACGCATAGCACTAATTTACTCGGTCGATATTATAACATTATACTTATATATGTATATATACATAGGGTGTTCAATAAGTTTGGAAACGGTTATTAGACTAATTGGAATTAATAGACGATAATATTATATAATTAATGAGGTTATTCAATATTTAACATTATAAATGTATAGCAGTGTTTTATATTATGGCTCCATGTAAGTATTAAAATATGCATAATATAGTAATTAAAAGTTTCCAAACTTATTGAGCACTTGGTATACCTATATTATATTACCCATACAATTTTAAAAAAGTTGTTTCATTTAGTTTGGATTTACTTATGGTACTATTTCTATTTTTATTTAAGCATGATTTTTACAGATTTGATATTTTATGTAAATGACACAACTCATAATTATAATTTAAATTCCTAAGCAAAGTTTTTTTCTACAAATATGAAACAGGTGATTTATTCTATTTTCTTTAAATTTTAGTTCAAAAATAGTAAATTCTTCTATATTATTTAAGGAAATTGTTAAGATGACATTGAAATACTTGAATTAATTGGAAGTATGGTATTAAAAAAAAAAAAAAAAAATACTGTTTTTTTACTTATAACAATATTTGTAGAAACTATTGAAACATGTAGGAATGTGTTATTAAATACGTATATCCTTATTCTAGTAGATGATTAAATAACTTTTAACAAGTATTTCATGCTTGTTTATTGATTTTTGAGATACCTAAATTCATAGCAGGTATACATAAAAAATTAATGAATATGTCTATGAACTATTTATTAGTTTTAGTTTTGTATTAAAATTGTTTTATTCTTATATTGTTTTTATTATTTAGGTCAATACATTAAGGCGATTGCTATAATGAGATTTTAGCGATGAGTTCTCATTTAAAGTTTTAAAATACATGCTTCAAAATCCAATGAGGATATTTTTAATTTAACGGTTTAAGTAGATTTATCTAGACGATATACACAGTGTTCTATTTAACATATATATATAATATCTATAATTACTACTTGTGATTTAATTTGATTTTTGTTCGTTTCGATCTCAAAAGTTATATCTAAAATGTACTTTTCTGATAATCAAAAGTCAAAGAAAACAAGAAAATATTATTATAAATACAGTTATTTATAGACAAATCATTTACCTTGAAATTACCTTTTGGGTGGTCCATGCATATGTGTACAACAATCTTGGTCTTACCTAACCTAACCTAATCCGGGTCAGTTATTTAATGTTAAATAACAAATAAATGGGTAATGGATGTTGGATTTTTCTTGTAATGCTAATAAATATAACTTTTTACATTTTATTTTTCTTTCTGTTTTTTCTTAGTATGAATGATGAGCTTCACATTTTGCGACTGAATAATATTTAATTTACACAACTATACTGTGTACGTTTCATTGTGGTTATTATTATTTGGAAACTTTCAACTTTTGAAAAAAAGATATCTATTTTTGTGTTGTGAAATATGCTTGCCTTAACATTTCAAGAAATTTTCTTTGCTTGTATCTCTGTATAAATAAATACCTAGAAAACAATTATACAAATATTTTAAAACATTGTGATAAAGCACCATTTTTAATGAAGATACGTCTGTGAAATTAATTAATAATATTTATATAAAGCACACTTTAATGACAAATAGTAAATATAGGTATGTGAGATAAATGCGAATATGTATAAATGAATAATTTTCATGAAAACTTTTCAACTTAATTGTTTACTTGAAGTAATATAAAGATTTTTTTTATCTATGTCCCACTAATTAATTAATAATTAATTATTTTAAAGTTTTATAATTTCAGATTTTAAATTGAAAATAGCGATTGAAATTTAAAATCGAGCGTTGATTTCAAAAGATTGAGTTTATTATTCAATTAATGATTATCTTTTCCTGTCTGCATAATAATAATAATGTAATTTTCAATGTACACATTTTTAAAAGAGAACAATTTGAATGCATCATTAACAGAAGAGGAACTAAATAGATATCTGTTTACTGTATGTAGGCCGTAGCCTGTAGGTATATGAAGTGTAACTACAACTAACATATAAACAAAATAGTTTATCTTTAATCTATATAGTATATATTTTCTTTTCCTTGATGTTTTTAAATAATTCTTAGATAGATGTTTTGTAACAAAATATATTGGAATTTACCTATTATAATACTATTACTATAGTGACTCGGCTATATTGTGTATAGCCTTAAATGTTTATTATGTATATAGTATATCTATATGAGTTGGGTATTGTAATGATATCCATATATCATACACAATGAAAATTTTTTTATAGTCAATTAATATGACATGTTATTGTAATTATTATTTACTAATGTATAATTCACTAATGTATAAAGTCTAAGTACAAAATGGCATGATATAGTCATTATACATATCAAAGTACTATTGACAATTCAAATAATCTAATATCACAGTAAACATACTTTGTTCTACAATAACAATTATTATAATAAAAATAAAAATACGATAGTGACGAAAACGAAAAGCAGCATAAAACGCCCTCCCACTGGCTCATCTTCGGCCAGTTTTTCTAGCGTCTTACACACGTACACTTTCAGTGCGTAAATGTGTAAAGGACGTTCATGAAGGCTGCAGTTATTACTTTTTTACGTATCGTCACCATCGTAGTTGTGTTTTAATTCAAAGAAGTGTGTTCTCTTTCTTTCTTTATAATCACACTCAGATTCTATCTCCTTTTTTACACCTGGAACTTTGTCAATCTTCATCATCGGTGCAACGCGAAGCAAATGCGCATCCATCTTCACAAAAGGTAAAAGATTATATTACTTACAGACCCAATCTCTCTATATTGGTAATTTAGCAAAATTCAATCATATATATTGGTGAGTTTTGTAAGGTGTTATATTATATTTATATATGTAATTAGCCAGGTTCCACAGAAGAACAGTTGTGTTCTTCATAGGTAATTTTATAGTTTATTGTAATAGGACTCACGACCCCAATAATAATACTTCCTCTAATAGGAAAAGGTAATAAAATAAATATAGGTATACCAACATAAGGTGTAGGCATTCTAGGAGGTCTAATTAATAATTACAGTTACCTCATTCTCTATACTTTTGTTTGCGCTTTTTATTTTATTACAGTATGGTCACATATTCCACCATTGGTGCAACTAAACCAATATTTTTGGGCGTGCACAAATTGCAAAAATTCCCAAACCTTCAGACCCTTCACACTGCATTTATTTTAAAAAATAATGTCAACTATATATTTATTTAAATATGAGTAAAAACAATTATCGCTTCTTGATCACCTAAATCAGTAATACCATTATCTTTAATCATTTCTATTCAGTTGTGAACTTTTTAAATAAGCCGGGCTGATTTGAACCAGAAGTAGACTAGTTAGAAACTGGAAGACCTAGATCGTCAATTTATTTTCTAGTATTTTTTTTGTTTTTTAAAAATTCTATAGGAATTTCTTAATATCTTATATTATTTGTTTAATATTATCTATTATATAATATAGGTAATAGATAATATTGATAACAGCATTGATTATAGAATATAGATCATAGAATAGTTTATATTTTATATACAATGGTAATAATAAAAACATTTTTTTTTTTTAGTATAAAAGAAATCCATGAGCAACACAATTTAACAGTTTACTTGTATTTTAACGAGTTATATAAAACAATGTAAATGCACTCGCATTCATAGGCTATCCTTTATTCTGTCATAAATAAATAAAAACCATGATTAACTTGTGTTATAATTTATAATACAATGTTATTATGATTATTGTAAATTTATACCATAAATAATTACGTATTTGTAACCAGTTGGCTGTTAAACACAATATTAAATAAACTAAAGTTGATTTCATATCATGCTCTAAAGGTAACATAATAGATACCATCAAATATATTCTTTATTATACATTCGGTATACCTAACACCGACAACATGTTTATATTTATAATTTATTGATAATATTTACTTCAGAACAATAAAAATATAATAGAAAAAGGGCTTTTATTTATTTATTATTATTATTATTTTTATTGGTCACAAATCCCCTGTGCACCTCTCTTGTTGTGTCAAAACGTAGGACATGTGCAAATATTTCACTCATATCTATGCATGCGTATTGATATTGTTGATTTAAATTGTAACGAATTTACACAAATAACAAAGTATCTACCTATGAGTAAACATAGATTATAATAAAGTATTTTTATGTCAAAGTATCAAAACTACTGACAATATAAATTTTACATGATACATGTACCTGTAAATTGTAATTATGATACATTATTTTCTTTGCGGGTATCAAAAAACTGATTATAATGTCGTATTATAAATACTAGTATTACCCTATGTGAGTGTATCTACCTAAAATACGTATAATATAAATGGACCTTAAATGCCCTTCTTCGAATGCGATGACTAACCACAAGACCGGTCGGGAATCGACAAAATATTTGTTACAACAACTTGGATGAGTTGGATGAACAGAGAGGTGAATTGCCGCCAAATCGTTTCAACATTTAACTCTAATTATAGTGGACGGTGAAAAGTAAACAAAACGAAATTTTATTATTTTGTACGATACATTTTCGAAAACGATTAGTAAGTACACTTGTAGGTAAGGTAACCTATACATTACATTACGCGCGTCGAGTATTGCGGTCAACGGATAATATAAAAAACACGCGTACCATTACCATATACTCAATATTATATATGTTTTGTAAACTCTTTTTTGGAAAGGGCGACTGAAGGAGTGCTCAAAATGTTTCACGTAGTATATATCTGTCGAACGAAAAACGAGTCTACAAGATATAGTATGTATACTATAACCTAACCTATATATACAATATAAGAGGTAATTTTTCGATATTCTCAATAGATTCTCTATCATGCGTAATATATACATATATATATATACGAAATCTAGAAAAACTTCAAATTGTCGTCGCAAAGATTTTTATAAAAATACGAACGAGTAAAGCTAGTTTTTAACTCAAAATTAAGTAAAAAGGGTTAAAAAACGATGGAATATCAGATTATGAACAAATAATGTTTTAAAGTGAGTTAATTTTTTTTAAATAATGAGTGTAGCTGTTTAAATACTTAAATAGATCATCATTTTTATGTAGCGTACACAAGTCCCATCAAGTCTATCCGAATACTTGCAATACCTAAGTGCACTTCGTGAGTGATTAGACAGAAAACATGTATAGGAATACATGCACACAATAGACTGCAGGAATTTTACAATAATTATATAATTTTTAAAATGTATTATTAGGTAAGCTGTGAAGACTAATAAACGTGTATTATTTGAGCTCAGTGTATATACATAATATACAAGTCCACCCTGTACAACTAACTTCTCGTTTACAACTTTTACATTATATATTATTTACATTCACTGCATATGACGTATAGTTTCGTTTCCTAGTTTTTTTTGTTTAGTCCTTTATTTGCGAGAGTATGACTACTATACTGACGAACACTATGCGCACCACGCGCATAGAACTTCTAATTACTGGAGCGCGGAATTTTGACGAAACGTCTGCACCGACTAATGTGTGCCTTCTATCCATTTTAAGACTCGAGATTCATTAATTTCAAACCGAACCAGATCATTAATTCTGACGCGCGATTAATAACAGTGTTACACCGGTGTCGTCGTCATCGCCACCGACGCCGTCGTCACACAGGAAGGCCTTTGTGCTGCATTTTTTTATTCTTCAAACACAAAGTTCATATTTCCCATCCGTTGCCATTACCTCCGCTGCCGCCGTTCACTAAACATAGGTCTCGCATTAATTTCACTTAAAATTGTCGCAGGCACGAGTTCTTAATTAAACAGGCCACCCGGTAATTTGTATAACAAGAATTAATTGCCGTTTTTAATTAAAATTTACAATAACAATAACGAGGGATAAAATAAAAAAATTGTATATATATATAAAATATATATAAACATAAGAAGGAAAAACGCAAGTCCGAAAAGGCCAATTATTATACACGACGGTAGCGTTAACTTTTCCCTTTGTTCCTGGAAATTAGGTAGTTTTTCTTCTTTACTCTTTTTCGAATAAATCTTACAACCTTGCCTGCCCCCATTTCCACGCACCTATCTACGCTCTTCTCCTCGTTTATATTACATATTATAATAACGGTACGTTGCAGCTGTAGGACGTGCATAGTCCCTCGTCGTTGTGCTCGCGGAGACGGTCGCGTAGGTTTGTTCTGTTTAATATATATATATATATATATATATATATATATATATATATATATATATATATATATATATATATAATAGCATTTTGTGTTTCGACTAATCATCTAGAAATATATGGTTGTTTAAAGTTTTTAATTTTTTTAATGTACGTCGAGGCTTGGACGTCCGGGAAACTTTTAGAGGCGGACATCCCTTGTCAGTTTCGGGTGGTTCGTATAATATACGAGGGTAGTTATGTACGACGTCTCTCTCTTTCTCTCTCTCTCTCTATATATATATATGTATATATATCGTTTATACATATAAATAGTGAAAATCACGGGAAATTACAGAGGGGTAAACAATTGCCGTCGTCGTTTCGACACCGCGTCGAAAATCCTTTCACGATCCCGTCACCATCACCACTATACCACTATACCATTGCCGAGGCTTTTAAATGAGTCGTAGCCGTAAAAAATTAATTAACGCGTTTTTTTTTTTAAATATCAAGCATTATAATGTTTAAAACGACACTATGTCTGTATAACTCTATGTTGATTATTAAATACAAATTATTTATACAAAACTAATGTGGTATACTAATTTTATTTTTGCTATTATATTAAATGTAGAAAACGTGATTTGGTTTCTTTTATAAGACGTAGACAATATTAACATTACAATATACTTAACATATATGATATATTAGAGTATGATTTTATATTTAATAATTTATCGAATATATATTATTTATTGTATGCATTGTAAGTTATAGTTCTATACCCTAATGGTCTACATAGGAGATGCATAGACCTGATTGATATTAATAATAACATAATGTTACAACTTCAAACGAAAGATTCAAGTAGGTATTGTAGGAACTACGCATTTGGTTTTGATATTTTGCGACAATATCAGCGATATCTATAAGCAATACAAGTAATATTCAAGTAATGATAAGAAAAAAAATAATTATACACATAACGTGCAGTGCCTATTAAATTCATCGTCAGAAAAATAAATACCTATAAGATTATAATATTATCACTTATTAGTTGTCTCCGTCTTACAAACATTAAAGTCGTAAGACAGTACTGAGCAGAGTTGATGAGTTCTTTCACTGGATAGGATATATAGTAACATTTAATAACATAATGAATAAATGTTAGGTCATCAAGCTTAACGGTATGAGTTTCTCGTAGTTTTTTTCATGATATTTTAATTTTTAAGCAACTTATTAGTAAGTATTATGTAAAGTATTATAATTTAATAACTTGCTTAAACATTGAAAAATCGTAAAATACTCACATAAAACACAAATAACTTGATTACCTTTAAGTTTGATAATTCGCCCAATCACTGTATTCATTAAATAAAACTTAAACTGCTGAACATATAATTGCTGTTATTCGTTTGTAAAATGGAAGCAACATACCCAGATGTGTTATCTTTTTAAAAACGTAGAAACGAAATAGCGATAAACTGACCACGGAACCGTTATTGCTATTTTTCGATCTCAAAGTGGTGTTTAAGGAGGTAATGAATTTTTTTTCTTTATTCCATTCCCTTTAATAAGTTTTTTTTACACTTCTACAGATGCTTTGGGGATTGAAAACGAATTAACCTTAGAGATTTTTAGTTAGTGTTTATTATAATAAAGTAGGTTGGCCAAACCCCTCACTTAATCAAAAACAAAAATATATGGTTGAATTCGCTTTTAAAATGAAACAATAAAAATAGTAAATCAGTATTTAATAAAAACACTCCAGTTTCTTATCTCTATACAGAAACGCGCCAGATGAATACAGTGTTTTTCCATTTCCATTTTCATCGTATACATAGCCCATAATCGAGCAGTGGATATGCAACAAATTACCCGTGCGTGCAAATTATATTGGAACGGAGAGCAAAAATTGAAATTTTTTACGAATGATGTACATGCAAAATCAAATCAATCTTAATATAATATAACATTAATCGTAATTTTAAGATTAGAGGAAAAAAAGCTTTTGTTGTAAAATTAATGAATCACCTAATGATTACGCCCTAATATTTTCGGTAGCTTACCAAATGCGCATAAAATTACTTTTTTATATACCAATCGTTCTCTAAACATTTTAGGAAAATCCACAAGTTAGTTATAATTATTATATAATAAATAAAAATACTAATCTATTTTTTTTTTGTGAGTATTAATATATAATATAATATAATATAAATAAATAAACAATTTTTTTTCGCATTTTACAAGTTATTTTTTGATCGTCAATTATTCGAAATTAAATACCAGTTACATAATTCGTTTCATAAAATTCCCAATACTATTATAAAATATATTATACGCAGACACTAGAAACCCAGTCACTTTAACCAGTAATCAATTGATCAATAAATAAGTTTTAATTTTCAAACATTTTAGTATGTGTTAGTCAAGCGCAATTGGTACACTTATCCTAAAATATAACAAGCACAACTGACCCTAAACGAAAATTTTGTGTTAGCCATAATTGGTCTATGCCCATGTTTTCACCCTTATCATGTATTGACCTGTGTTATTGTATGGATTTACATTATACTGTAGTAGAATACAAATAAATAAAATAAAAAGGACTACGTTTGACATTATTATTTATTTATAGTAGAATAAAAATAGAGAGTTAAAAGGTACGTATAATATCCGTAAGGGATATTGGTAAGAAATACGTAAAACATGGTCTATATAGGAAGCTGGAAGTTGAAAGGTCAATGATCTAACCAAAAAAATTGGTCCTTCCAAAAGGAGAATGTTACGATGACCCTTGTTATTAAACTACACGTGCTAAACGATGTAATAAATTAAATATTAATAAATCATACCTATATAATTATATTTTAAATTACCATACTTATTTTTATCTTTTTTAATGCATGTAATATTTCTATAAAAACTGACAAATCGACATATATAACTCCTGTAGCTCTATATATGACATTTATATGATTATAAAATTGTATGCGTTTCACGGTGTCTAAAACTAACACCGCCGGAGGATGTCATTACCTGTAATAAATATACTATTAAGCGATATAAAAATGGCAGATTTCTCAAATATCATTTTATTGTGATATTTTCAGCGTACGTACAATTGATTTTGAGAAAGTTTTATGATTATGAATTAGAAGTGTGTATTAATTTTTTATCGATGGTTGCTGTTATTCTGTTATAAGATTTTGTTTTTATTGTACCTTGTACCTGAGATTCTGCGACAATTTTTTTAAAAGTTAAATAAGTGACCAGTGGGACCAATTATATCATTTTAAGTCATTAAAAATCAGTGAACATTTCACCAAAATGGTACTTTGACACATCATAAGTTTTAAAATACTACTAAAAAGTTTAAATTATACCTGGAATCTATGTTTCCGTACGTTCGGTATAAGTACTTTTATACTTAGTGCTAAACTACTAACTGATACAATAATATAGTCTCTTAAAAATCACACTAAGATCATAATTCATAATATTTAAGCATATTAATAATATATATTACACCTTATACGAATATTTGTGTGTATACGTATCATACTATCATTGTAAATGCATCCCCGGTGTTTTTTCAAATGTTAATTACATCATTCCCACGCTAGCCATCGCGGGTAGTATTTTATACTCTCGATATAATAATTTTGAATGTTTAATTTACTATCTATTAATGACAATATACCTTCAAAACTCAGCGTCAAATTGCTTATGTTTATTTATGCAAGGTGTAGCTATAAGTAAAATAGTTGTGATCGTTATCGTTGTTTCTTTCGGCGCGCAATCGATAGACTCGGTAAATAATCACATTGCAGCGTGCCGAACAAACCCTTTCCCGAAATTCAGACGGTATTCTCTGTCTGTGGAAAGCTCGAGCTATACGCACCTATTATATAGTGTATATTATGCATATTACACGTACCACTTGTACCGGAGTTCATTAAACGCGTTGTCGAGAAACACATATATAGGTGCGATACACAAATAACCGTTTGTTTTCACAACCCGCTAAATTTTCTCATTGTCGTCAAAAAGTGAAAGGAGAATTATTTCAGTGTTTCGAAATGAAATAAAAATGTATCTATACGTCCGTAATATAATTATAATAACACGTACAATTGTCTGACCGTAAAATGAGTTAATTAATTTTTCTGTATCGAAATAACATTATCTAATCCACTATATATACCTATATCCACTACGATATCAAAAATGCGTGTATTATGTATAATGCGGATAATATATTGTAAAAAATCGAATTAACATGTAAGTTATACGAGATAGCTAGAATACGATTTAATAAAATACAAATGGGTACAACGAAGGTGTTTGACGATGCTTATTTTATAATTATCGTAATTGAATATTTTAATTTCCGAAATGAATTTAAGATATCGATTTCCATCATACTAATAGCTGTAATGGTTTTATTATTTTTTCGAAAGATAATGCCATAATGGAATATAAAAAAATAAATATTTATTTATAATGGAGGTCATTACTAATAATTTATAAATTATAATTATGTGTACGTTATGTTTCTTTATTAATAATAATTCAACTACGCTCCATTTTATACTTGTCTAAAATTTTTTAATTGACAGGATAAATCTAAAAAAAACAAGAAAATTTCTCAAACCTTTTGGCAACCACACAAAGTCAACTTATTATTTTTTTACAAGTATATTTGATTTTTTTAACGATAACTATTATTAAATAGTTATAGCATTGTGTTATAACATAGTACCAATTATTATTACACCAAGCATACTACAGAGTTAACAATATACAAACCAAATATAACAAACATGTTTTGGTTAATGTTTGAAATTGGGAAAATGTTAATAACATTAACATATTTATTTTGATATTATAATTGAAAAAAACACAAATTATAATACGACATTAAAAAATGAATGAGATATAAATCGTCTGTAACTTAGGTTGCCAAGTAGAAATGATTGTATACATGACACCCACTCGATCTAGAAAATGTATTTCTTAATTAATCCGTTTATTCCTCTGTATATGACTAATGATATCGGTGTCGTTCAATTTTTTCTAAAGTGTAAGATTATATATTTAATAAATGTGATATGAAAACTTTTTTAAATATTTAAACATAATAAATTAATATCACGTGGTTTTTTAAGGCAAACATAATAATAGAATTTCCTTATAGCTATATATGTAAATTAAAATTATACCTTACAAGAATATAATAAACAGTTTTTTCTACGAAATCATAAATTCGGAGAGTTCATTAACTGTTGGTTTATAATGTCGACATAGTTTTTAAATTATATTTTAGACATGTTTTTCCAATTACAATATAAAAAAGGTTTTATAACTATATTATATGTTACTTTTTGAAGAGTTTTTACAAACGTTTAAATTATTTTCTGAACTGTAAAACTAATTTTTGCTTTATGAGAAATATAAATAAAAACATAATAAAACATTTTTTTTTCGTTATAATAAAAATATCTTAAAAAATTAATTATAATATTTTAATACTATAGCTCTAATTTCTAAACTATATGAAAATCTATTAAATAACAATGGGTTTAAGTATAATACAATTATTAGTTTATAATGTTATGGCGTTCAAACAATTATATACTGTATCTTAGATAATATTATGTTTGACCATAAAATAAATAACCTTTTTATTGATCATAAACTTATTATATTTTTTTTTTGGGACTCTTTTTTAACCTACATCCTAGTTACTATCAACCTTTATATATGTATATACAATACATATAATCAGATAGTCCATATACGAGAAAAAAATAATCTAATCATATTTATTTCAATGGATAAAGTAAGTTTGTAATATTTGAACTCATCAACACAATTCAAAATTATAAGTTAGATTAATCGTTTTCAAGTAAAAATAAATAATATTTTCCAAATACTAAAATATTAAACAGAAATATTGGGAAAGTGAGTAATAATCGAATATTAATATATGTATATAATTGTATTACAAATATTGCTTGTTTGTCGATTGTAAAAAAAACAAGTAACCTATTGCTGCTCAATTTTTTGTGTATACTATAAATTATATAGTATAATGATATTTAGACATCCCCTAAAATTGCGATTTCATATATTTTCTATGAAAATTATTAATATTATTGGTCGTTATTTTAGGTATGTATTCTGTATTTCTATTGCATAAAATGTATTTTATATGTATATACTACGAACATTACAGTAACTATCGAGAACTCCCCAATTCAATACTCTATAATTCCATCATCTTCATGTACACTATTGACGATGGCGACGACAACACAAGCAAGTATATACTATCGCGTACAGCTAAGACGACGGTGTATATAAATCGACTGTGCGTAGTGGAGAAATTACGTGCACGCGGTATACACTTCTGTATAATATTTCCGCAGTGGTTAATAATATTATTATTAAAGTCCCTCTACTCGTTCGTCCGTCTTTGAATCTCTTGTGGCCTAACGTTAGGTGGTAATAGTAGATAGTTTGCGCAATAGTTGGTCTGAAATTTCTATACGCGTCCTTTTTCCTAATCGGAAAACCCGAAGTGGCTATCCGATCAGCGATGACTGACGTTTATACTCCGTCATCCGAATGAAATATATAATATATACACCTATATAACTGCAGGGATATCCAATGTCCAATGGATTTATGATTAAATTTTCCCCGACGCGTTTCTCCTATCAAAAAACAATGATTTATATAAATTAATAGGATTGATGACTTTTTAAACGCCACAATAATTAATAACTGCTAGGTGTGCGCACGCCCTGACAAATGACGTTGTCGAGGCAAGATGGAACTTAAAAACGATGATTTGGGCCCCTGGAATATTTGCTTCGTTATTTCCACTCAGATATCACTTTTTCTACTATTCGTCTAGCTATTCAATCATAATTCATATAATATTATCGCTGGGCTCGTACATAATATGATATTTTATTATACGCAAGCCGCATGCATCATCTGTAGGCTGTATTCTAATATGCCCAAAGATAGCTAGAATCCATAATAGTGTCATATAATTTATATCTAAAATATATATTTGTTTTACTATTTTCGTGAAGGAAGTTCATAGTTTGTTAATCATTTGAAGGGAGAGCTTGAGTACTTTTTAACCTAGTTAAACCTCCCAAATCCCTTGTCCTAATTACGCACCGTAACCGCTAAATAAAGAGAAAATAGGATAATGTTCTCGGATATATTATGTAACCTAAATAGAATTCCGTACGGACACGAACGTACCTATATAATATAAAAAAATAAATACGCACTTGATCGTTTGTGTAGATTGCTTGGTCATGGTCCGTTTTTTTTTGTATTGTTTTCGATTTGAATTAAAACCATGTAAGTACCTACATACGCTACACTCGTAATACAAAAAATGTAATTTTCGCAGTGGTTATCGGTTTGTAGGTATGTACGAGAAAAGAATTATCCTCAGTAAAACGTATGAATATATTATAATCGTTACTCGGTTCATAAAAACAAACTGGATTACTCTGTATTATTATTACCATTAACGTAAAATGATTAACACCTCTTCGTGTACGTGTGCATAGTTAGGTATACATACGTTTTCAAACGGTGTGATAAACATCTCCGGAGAAACGGTTTTACCCGATTTTTAAAGTTCGTTACACTCCACCCGAATAATATATACATATAATACGTTGTTGTTGTTTTAATTTATAAATATTTAATATGTTAATTATGGGAGTAATCCCGAACAGTTACCGGATTATATAGTATAATATATAGGTGGTATATATCCGTGACGACGAGTGTAAACAAATGCATATGTATACGCATGTATAGTATTCAGTATACATATACTTACTATGAACAAAAGAAATCCAACGATATGTGCATATGCGCGCTACAACACTGATTCAAAATATTTTAATTTACAACCGAAAATAACTTAAGAGATCATTCCACCCTTTTCCTAGAGCGCGATAAATTGCAGCTGTAGGTTAGGTATGTGTAGGTACCTATATTTATATTGTACACAAGATTATTATATGTTTTATCAAAGGAAGAAATGTATTATGGTATAATGTAAATTTAAGTATAAATTGTATTATAATATAAACAGCTATATATGTATTCGTGTAGTATGCATCATATATATATATATATTTATTATATTACCGTGTGCGTCCGAGAGGAAAATACAATACAAACAAATAACCTCCCCCAACCATCAACACGCGAGTTATTGTAAAATAGTTTATAATTAATTTCATTCACGTTATTATAATACGCATTATTATAGTATGGTGAAATTTAATACGTCCACGAAAATGTAGTATATGTACATAAACATAATATATTTGTATTACATGTGTAATTGGGCAGAACATGTTTAAGCCACCACATTAAACGCACGCGTACTATAAATTATTATTGGGCTTGAGGGCTTTTTTTTTTATTTTTGTCAAGAAAGGCCGCAGAACAATGTGTTATGCGAGTGATCAATAAATACATTTTATAATATTAAGTAGCACTATTTAAAATTGGCATGCGTTTACATATTTTGTTGTTAATGAATAATGAGTATACAAAATGCAATTTAATTATACAAAAAAATCAAAAAAATTTCTCAATTTTTTAACATAGCAGTATCAAATGAGTTGACAAATAAAAACATATTTAGAAAATCTCACTACTTTGAGGTCATATTTAAACCGATTTGACAAAACCACTGATAAATCGCCCCGCCAACGCGAATATGATGCATATCTATGGTTATTAGTTATTACATACAACGTATGATGTGTAGGAAATTAACTTTAGTAGTTTTATTGTCTGCATAGACTTTATACTTGTAACATAATGATTGTGTTTTTATTTTTGTCCGTCATAATTTATCAAGAGAGAGATTATCGTGAGCACCCACGACGTATTTTCGTTTTGTGAATTTCGATATATATGATGAAGACAAAAAAAGAAATTAATTATTAAGTTTTTATTTCATTAACTTTTCAAAATATAATTTTTTTTACATTATGTGTTTCATATAAATGCTATTATTTTTTATATATTTTTTTAAATATTTTGTTCATATAATGAACGTTGAATATATTTTTAAGTAATTGCATATTTATTTTGACTTTCAAGTACAATAAGTCGTCAGACTTGGTAATCATTACATAATTACAATTTACTTATTGATAAAATATATTTTTCAATTATTTACGTTTCGTGATTATTTAATGTTTAATAAATTTATATTTTATACATGAATGATGTTTTAGGTGTATAATAGTTGCCGTAAGAGAATTTTTAATATCATAGTCCCGAAAATTGAAATACTTTTGGTTTATGCAAGGGTCAAATCAATTGCCACCCACTTTCAAGATATCTTCAGGAATATTTAAATAAGCAAAATAGATCCTTGTTTATAGGTAGTAACTTTTTATACTATTACATTATATTTAATTTATTCTCAAGAATGTTAAGAAAAACGTTTTCAGTGCCCTTCCAAGAGAATAAATACAATATGCTCATATATGCTCATACAAATCCAAGAGCTTATTATTATAATATACTACTCAGGATAATTTCGTATATAATTTAATTAACAATATTTAATTATAATATTGCTGTTAATCTTTAAAGTGATGGCTGCCGACTGGATAACATAATATACGGCGAAAACGACAAATAAAACTCGTCTCCGTATTCGAAACTCCGAAAATTATGTCTGTTAAAATTGATAGGAAAAAAAAATGACACTGCGGCGCAGGAGTCGGTGGTAGCGACGATTACCGAAGACAACAGCGACCGTAGCCGATGCGGTTTGCGCGGGAACACGGCGGATGGACCGCCACGCTCACGCACACCGCCGACGTCTGTCAGTCTGGCACCACGGCGTCTCGCGTGCATGATCTCTTATTGTAGGTACAGCTCCGCACCGGTCTCGCACTCGTCTCGTCGCTTGTTTTTACGTTCAGTCTTCGACAAGCGTTCGGTTTGCGCGTTTATTCGTGTCCCGTTTACGCGTATATTAATCACCGTCAATCGTGTGTCGTTTGCCGGTTTCATTTTTTATTTCTTTAGTTTTTTTTTTCAAACCGTGTCCGAAACAACGATATTTTTATCTAGTCAGAAGACACGCACGAGAGAAGTCGGTCAACCACCGTTCCAAAGACGAACAGGTAAGACGTTACTTATTATTATTATTATTATTAGTGTTATTCGTGTAGGACAAACTGGAAATAGGTGTAGATATAATAAATTATAATTTTAACTAAATGCGCATATATTACTTGTATCGCAATGATAGAATTCGAATTTAAAACCAATAAAAAACAATCATGAATAGTGGTTATTTCTTTAGGTACGAGAAAAAACTCATTACTGTAACCCGAGGGCCATACGTCACGCTGTGTGATCATTAATACGCGACCGTATATGTTATACGTCTGATTTGCGGTGGTAATCATATGATACAAAAGTAGGTTCTTAATAATTAAAATCACATTATACCCCGAATGTGTCATACGTATTTTAATATTTTAGGCATTTTCTCAAAAATCTTCTTGTTAAAAAAAAAATGACGTCTATCAGCGATGAGTCTTCCAAGAGCTTTTTTAAATATATCAGGACAAAAGGACCTCCTTTTAAGCTCTGTTTTTTTATCTAACCTATAGCGATACACCTCTTTTCTAATTTTAATAGTATTTATCATTCTTAAATTTTCCATTTATGGGTTCTATGGAACTCTTATTGACATTTACTATTTTTAGTATATATTATTGGTACCTCTACATAGATATATGGACCCGAGTTATACTAACTTCAAAAAAAAATTAACACTAGTGTATGACATTTTATCTAACGTTATTGTTGAAGCGTAACCATCGCTGCTTGAATTTTCACTAAGAGACAAAAAGTACGTGATAATAGTTTTTAACGACTCGTTAATTTAAACTGCTACCTCTGGGAACAGGTTTTCACTTATTACGTTTTATGAATTTACGATGTATTATATTCACTGCAGATCTGTTCCGAAATAATTTAATAGGTATAATAAATATTAATGGTCAACGTAATATATGCGCGTAATATCAATATAATATTTTACTCGTCACACAATGTTGTCTATAAATACGGTACCGACTATTTTGTAATTTATTACGACGTCAAATGTATAATCGCTATTGTAGTACCTAACTAGTAAGATATTTAATTTTCTTAGGAAAAAAATACGATACACGATATATTTAAATATTTAATATCATTAAGTGTCTATCAACTATCGACACATTTAAGAATTATAGTGGTATAGTATATTATCGTAATATACATTACTATCACATGGTCGAATACGAACAACGACGATTGTTATACTACTCATATAGTTCTACATAATATGATATATAATAGGCACTAGGCACCTTTCGTTAATTATTTGCTTCTATTTTTTTCGACAATTAATTATTATTAGTTATAATGTAATATAGGTATATTTAGCAATTTAGCATTTTAGCTGGTCAAACAAAAAAGATAAACATAAAAAAATGTATTATTGTTATTGATAGTTATAAGTTTTAACTAACGCGTTATGCATATATATAGTAAAGTTATAACGGGTTAAATTCGATAGTGCGTATACGAATACTGAAGCAACAACTCATAACTATTACCATTATTATTATGGTGTTTTATAAACGCGTGGGTCAAATCCCATGTTATTCGTGTAGTGTTATGAAGATTGTCGGACATCTGTAATATTGGCGGGGATGAAATGGGAAAGACAGAGATATAAAGAAACGAGCGAACAAGTGAAAATCAGTGTCTCGCCGTTGGAGGAGAAAATTTGTTTTCTTATTTTGATTTTCGTGTACATCCTCTCCCGCCCACTGTCGTCTTTTTTTCGGCGGACTCCAGATGGTGGCGGTGGCAACGGCGTGTCTCCGTGGAAGAACGGTCTTTTATAAAAATGTATACAAAACGGTTACTATATTATTATTATTATTATTATTACGGGCGCATACGAAATCTGCGGTTCCTGCAGCATTTAAACCTTGTAGTGCACGTCTCTCTCGACTATAGTCGCGGTTGCTGTATTGTATTTTTTATGATGTGTAGTTGTTGGTCTCGAGATTAAAGAACGAAAATCGTTTCCCCCTTTTTTGAATGCGCGTTCGTTATCCTACGCGCGCGTTCGCGCATATAATAATATATAATATCACATGCACACGCGCACAAAAGAGCCCTAATTACGGGACCGAGCCGGCTCTCCTGCAGCATCGCTGCCGACGTCGTCGATATAGAAAAAGGACACCTTACGTTCCGTATAACGCGCTCCATATAAAATAATAATAATAAAATTATTACGTTCGGTAATATAACGCGTATCGTGGCGTGCGTGCGTGTATATGGAAATCAAAGAGCCCATTGTGGGAATGAGCTCGAGGATCGCGGTCGCCGGTATATATATATATATAGGTACGCGCGCGATCGGGATCGGTCTCGCGGGGCCAGTGTGACGAGCGTCGGCGTCGTTGTTGGTGTGGAGGGGGGGGCAGAGAAGGGGAGCGAGAAATTTTAATAACCGCCGCCGAAACAGCGGTGGGTCGGCGTGTAGCCTCGGCGGGGGTGGCCTACGGTTGTGTGTTTGGGGGGGGGAGGGGATGGTCGGTCGGTGCGAAAACGCAATTACACGGATTGTGTGCGTGAGCGCGGGCCGATGCGAGTGCGTCCGCGGCGCGCGTATAATTACGAAATACCGGGAATTAATTAAACACATTGTTGGTGCCCGCCGGTTAGACAATCGGTATAAATTACCCCCGCGCGCAAAACAATTAACCGGCGAAACGCGCGCGTACTCGACGTGGTGGCGCGGCATCGTCGTCGTCGTCGTCGTCGTCCGATACCACCGGTGGCCGATTTGGATTCCGGGCCGGTGGCGTCCGAGTTCGATTCCGTCGCGTCGGCTCGATCGACGAGTTTGTGCCCGCTCGTCGGCGATTTATTTAGTTGTCGCACGTTTTGGTCTGACGCGTGTCGCCTACACTGAAATTGCGATGTAATTATTTAACACCAGCTCAGCGTAGTGTCTAACCGTATTATTATGATATTATATTGATTGTGCGTAGTAGTATATTACGTAAACGTGTACGTTCAAAATAATCGGAAATCCGTTGTTTACGCGATCTACTCTTCACTGGCTTTTGATTTATTCACGAGACGGCGGTGATGAAAATACTATATCATAAATATTTTTAGTTTCCAGTGTTTATCACGTAACTATTACACTCTAATTTTTGTACAAGATTTCTCACGCGTGTTATTGTTTACAAATTTATGCATTTTATTCCGCAGAGATGTTTTTTACGCCTTAAGTTCTTTTCGTTTAATAGGTAATCGTCTTCCATTGAATTATTATATTTATATATTTAGTGGCGATAAGAGAATAATATGAGTAATATGACTAATATGACTATGTGAGTATAGTGCCTAAAACACTCGAACGTATGTCGTTGTAAACAGTGAATGAATAATAGTAGAATAAAATCCGTCCCGTTAACAGTTTTACGTGATTGAAAGAATTGTGTTCAAATATTCAATTATAATAATTGATTAGCTGTGATGAATAACGTATAATTCAATTTATAATTATTTTTTTTTGTATTAGATAAAAATCGGTATTAAACTAATTTTTAATTATTCGATTAATTTGTACATATTGATTTCATTATTGTTGGTGAAATGTATAAAACTAATTAAAAATGTAATGGGACAAATAATAATCGAATACACAAAAATCTGGAACAGTTATAACATAACATACATTCTTCTTCTATAAAATTTAGTACTTTTAGTAGTTGTAGTGTTAGGTATACCTATTTACATTTTTAACGGGTTACCCGTGTTCTCGTTGAGATAACTCGATAATAATATCACAATAGGTATAAGAGAAAAAATATAAGGCAAGTAGTATTCTGCAGTCAACTAATCCAGTTATTATGCAACAAGGATATTACCAGATGATTTTAGCTTATACGGTGTTTATATACATACGTATATTAGAACGCATATATTATTTATTCAAATAAATAAATAAACGAACACTTCTTACTATTTATATACTGTTCTTTATCTTATTTTTATAACGTAATCGTGCAATAATCTTTTAAAAAGTTGAATTCCTTTGAGGAAGTTTTTAGATAATAGATTTCCATTAGTGGTGTTTTTTATATACTGTGTAGCAAGCAGAGAGGAAGCGAAATTTTGTCATATGCTCCCATCGTATGTATAATGTAAGAGTATATACTATATAAAAAACGTTCTTTGCACCCCTCTATCTGTTTTAGACTGTGTGTAGATGTTTTTAATCCAGTAAATAAACCCTAACCCAACCTTTCCGCCCCTCAGTTTTAGGAACCTCATTAGCTAAAGGTATTTTCTCCCTTTTCTTCCGATTCCCAGCCCGGAAAGCGAAGTTACTTAGTTTATTTAGCTAGAAGAACCCAATTAAATATAACAACTACAGAAGTTACCCGGGCGACGTTGACGGTTGAACGAGGCGGAAGAGGGGGACGCGTGATGCGGTGGGAAGGCGGGTCTGATTTAATTAGAATGTAAATTACCTCTCTCTGTGTCGACGAGCTTATATGTGAATACAGGGCGGTTCGTTTAAGATGTTGGCACTATTTCATTCCTTATTTTTCATCATTTATAGTAAATAAAGATTTGTAAATTTGTATTTCTTTGTATTATATTTTTTATATAGAAATATATTTGTATATATATATATATATATATATATAATTAGCATTAATCTATATAAACATATGGGTTGTAAAACATTAATCATTAATTCATATCGTTGAAAATTGATGGAAATTATTTTAACATATATTTTATTCATAATATTTAAATTTTAGATTAATGTCGTGGTTTATCTAATAGTTTTTATTATTTTCATAATTTATCATTGAAATGACAGTATCAACCTTTATCAATGTCTTATCACTAGTAAGGGGTAGAGTGTGTCTAGTGCACTACTATATCCTTTTCTCCAAGAAAAAAATTTTTACATGTGTATACGTTACTCCTAATGGAGAGTGGTCCCAGTGGAGGCAAATTAGAGCAATTGGAACGATAGCAGGGGAATAAAGAGCTACAATATGTTATACATTTATTCATCAATAATTAAATAATAGTTTATTTTAACGAATCGTCCTGTACGTATGTAACTATTATTGTTGGCGATGTACAAAGAGAATGAGAGTAGTCTGGATGCCGAAGTGACTTTTTATCTTTACAACTTTTAATTATGTTGGGTATTACTAGTGAAACTTTTAAATCGATCATCAGAGCTGGCCGATTAGTTTTAATTAAACGGCAAACGACCTGACCCTCCTCTTATTTTAAATCGGTGAGCGGGAGGAAGGTTATTGTTCCGAGGAAGGGTTACTTTTTCGTTCCGTTGTTTTCCGGTTGAATACGGTATGGTACGAAGCGGAGACACGAGAGAAAACGAACCCTGCAGGATTAATTTACGAATTACTATTATCTACCCTCTTTTCTACTTGACAATTCAGTCTGTATACATGCCAAAGCTCGGAGTACCTATATAGTGACTTTAATATATGTATGACACGTATATATGAAAAATGAAATAAAGCTATACAAATTATAATAATAATAAATCAAGGTAAATTCGTATTATCTTAAATTTCACAATGCATTTAGATCATAAAGAATTTAAAATATTTTATTAACAATGTCATTATTTAGTTATTGTGATGCGATTTCTTATAATTTATAACCTATAGGAAGTATAAAATAATTATTAATTATTATGTGTTATGGTTTTAATCAGATTATATTATAAAATGTGTTACACTGATGGAAATACTAAAAAAATTAGGTTTGTTTTGTACGATAGTCATGCGGTAAATAGGGACAAGCTCGAATGATTTAAACCAGTTATTTACTTTTAATTAAAAACATTATTGAGATTTTTGGTATTTTATTTGAAAACTGAATAGGAAAACGTAGTTAGTTACAATGAAAAAAAAATATTAGTTTAAGAGATCATTGTATTATTATCTATGTACTTTGTTAAAATCCGACAATTCACTGAACAATAGTTGCTGTTGGCATCGATTGATCGACGATAATGTTATTTCGCTCTACCCCCGACAACATGGTCTGGATTGCTGTGACACATGTGCACCATGTGGTGTTATTTTAGCTATAAAAATTCTTCAATACTTCTGCATATATACATTCGACATGTGGTCTCTTTAGAGTTGCTATAAATTTCCATCTCTATCAAAACATCCGCAGTGTAAAAATCCCAAACGAGTAAACATTCCTGCAGGGGAAGGGAAAAAAATCCAATTTAAATGTCTGTGCAAATGTTATTTTTTATTTCGGGATTAAACTTTTATATTGTTTATTTTAATAATCGCATACACTGGGTTAACGAGGCATAATAATAATAGTTGTCGGCCGTATAAATAAAAAGAACCGGTGGGATTATCGTTGGAACAGTAGTGGCAATTGCGAGGAGGTGGGCTAATTAAACACAGGAAATTAAAAAAAAAAAAATAGAAAGAAAGAAAAATAATTGCGATACGTAATTAGCATGCCCGTGTAACGTATAATACTTGGCGTGCAAAAAAATATATATATATTGCATTCAGAGGGATAGAAGAGAAAGAGAGAGAGAAAACAATTATCGTAAATTAATTTTGACCTCGGACGGAAATGGTGAAATTTTACTAATGGATTTTTTTAGTCGCGCTTTTCACTTCGCCCCTCAACCACTTTTTTCCTTTTGAATTGCTATTAATTGCTAAGTGTTAAAAACTGAATGATTTTTATTATATAGGTATGCAACATAAATGTGTGATTGCTGTGTGTTCGCTAAATACAATTTAAAGGATTGGAAGCTCACACATGATGAAGCGGAATTATAAAATTTTACACTTTTTTAACCGTAACCTTAGTAGCGGGATCTATTGTGTAGTAGTAATGGTGGAAAATAAAAAATATATTTATAGATATTTACAACATGCATTTCTATAAAAATATGTTTGTGGTGGGGTGTGATGAGGAAAAGAGTTGCAAACGTCGGTAGAGAAAAGGATAAAACCAAGACCATGTTTGACATTGTGCCATTTACTATAACGAGAAGCAACAACAACTGAATGTAATTTAGAACGAGGGATAGTAAGGGAAAATATAATACATATAACGATCAGTGGAGGCCCTGTTTAGACGGACATAACGAGATGCCCAGAATGCACGAACATCGAAGCCAATTGACGGCTTAACAGAAAATCGTACGATTATTTTTTTCTCAAATCGAAAGGACAGTAATTGGCATATTTAGAACTCCCAAGTCAATGAACTAGAAATATAAAAGGTAATATTTTTCTAAGAAATGCTTTTGATAGTTTTTTAATTCATTTGAAATTCTCGTATATATTTTGGATTTGTATAATATACAATCGATACGCGTTATATAAGAAAACAAATATCTATTTTGTTAATCAATTTAAAACGATAATTTTATTTATGTCATTAATGAATGCGATTTGTATTGGATATCAGTGCAAGCAACTAATATTTTAAATTTTCGTATTATTTCATTTGATTAACATTATTATACTAATAGTAATGATTAATAATAATAATAATTATTATCACCAAAATAAAAGACTTTAATAATTCTTATATATTATTCGTGTTCTTAAATTCGTATTTCTTTATTTTTATTTTTTGTATTTTTAAGTAGGTACCTATTATTCGAATATTACTATACAATATTAAATATTTACTTATTAAGTAATAATAATATATTCATAATATGATATGAAAATTTGCGTTCAGAAAAACTGCAATCATAATGTGTTGTTAGCTTTAAAATGTTGAACATATTGACTAATTATTAAAATTTAAAGTTAAATTTATTATGCATTTATTTTGAATTTTTTCAAGATAATATTTTAATTTGTATGCAATTTATGAGTATACAAATTATTACCTATTTAAATATGCTCATATATTGCCTAGAAATTTGAAATGTCATAAAAAAACCAACTTACATAATTTATTATTTATGGGTAATGTTCTTAACTTTATGTTAAATGAGTCAATTCACTAATGTTAAACCTAACAACACAAATTTAGATTTTATGAATGCAAATTTGTTATGTTCACGTAAGTCAGAAAGAGAGAGAGAGAGAGAGAGAAAGAGCACAAATAGTGCGCTGATATTCTCTTCAAACGTCAAAATTACGAATTATTTCGTATACATAATAATATAGGTCTTCGCTTGTAATTATTTTTCATCGTATACAATGATTTATCGTTGAATTAAAATTTAACATATATTATAGTAACCTTCTCAATGGCGAGGTACACTCTACACCTACTATAATTCCTTGATTTGTTTGTTTAATTATATTTTTTTGGGCAGATGTATGATGAATTTAGTTTTAATTAAGTAAACGTATAAGCGTATAAAATGTATAATACGTGTTTGATAAAAGTTGTTCGAATTTCCTTATTGTACAAACAATAAAATATTTTAACTAATTTGAAGTTTATTAATTAAATTTTAAATATACGGAATTCTCTAAAATATTATATATATCTTAAATTGTTCACATTGTTCATTAACTCTGACCGATAAAATAGGTGAACAAAATATAAAAATGTAAAGTAAAACCGTTAAAGAAAAATTATTATTTATTACTAAATAGAAAACGATTACATTTTCCGAGTCTGATAACATAGTTGGTCGATTGTATGAATATAAGCGAGCATACGCATATTCGTAAATGTATGTTTATGTGTGTATGTCAAAATTACTTTTGCCATCCTCTACCGCTGCCGTCATTGTTACAACAGAGCAACGTGTAATTGAATTTCGGGCGGCAGCCCGGCGGAATTAAACGCGCATTCGACGGGTAATTGAGTTTTAATAAGTAAACAGCTCTCGTTCGGTGGTGTCTTTACGACCGGTTATGTGGCAAAACGGAAAATTGCTGTTTTATGCTAATGGTGTCGGAGATAAGACCCCGTCCATCGTCTATACGCACACACACATTTATATGTATAAAATTACATGGCGTTGATATCCAGTCAGTTTATATAGTAGATGGGTGGGTGGTATACTTTCGGAGAGCGGTAAGAGAACAATATTGTTCATATATCAGTGTAGGATAAGGGGATACCTAAGTGCCGTTACCGTATCAGGAAAAAAAATTACGAACGTATCAATTAACACTATCTTGAAATTGAATACACGCCAGAGAGAAGTAGAAAACAAATACAAACACTTAGTCGCTAATGCTTTCATAGTTCGTTCGATTATTTTCTGTTGTTATCGAATTCTTGTGTTGTTTTATAACACAGTGAGTATTTATTATATTATTACCGATATTTTGTTTGTCTTTACCAAATAATCAATCTTTTTTTTTAATTTTAAAATTGTTTCTCCAAATAACTCATCAGTATTAGCGGTTTTAGTCTTGGCTTAAGGAAACAATATAGATATATATAGTCACACTTCTTGTGTTTGTACAAATGATATAAATGATATCATAATACATATATAGTTCCATTGTAAAGTTCATATAATGCGTGTAATAGCCTATAGATAATGTTTAGATACGCATTTATTATTGGATGTATAATTATTGTTATATAATATTATATTGTGAGTACTAAATTATTGACGAAAGGTGGTATACCGATATCTGTGTTATGTATACATGTTAACATGTTAATATTTGTCAAAAAAAATTTTTTTGATAGGTTTTAGTGTGAGGGAAAAATAAGAAACAAAAAATAGTGAATGGAATAAGAGGTTTGCCAAACTCAAGCTAATTTGGTGGACACGTCTCGTTGGTAGTTTAACGAGTGGGAGAAAACGGGTGTACAGACAGTGATTGCGGCTAGTAGAGGGTAATTGCTTTTGGTTCTGCCACACTTGTAGCTCGTCCCCCCTCTCCTACATAGCATATTTTGCTCATCGACCAATCAACAACCTGATCGTCAGTTTTCTCATTTATCTCTCCCCCCCTTTCTAGCCAAGAACCCCACGTGATCAGGAAATATCCACGGACACATATCTTTTATTTATCGACAAATCCCTATCAATTCTGTTATACACGACAAATGGAATTCGTCGTATACTCAAACACAAGTCGAACTTGGGGTCGACCGGTATATATACAGCTATTGTGCACGTCGTCGAAATTCAAGAATGGATGATATTGTTTGGAAATCATCACTATACATCGAGGGTTTTCGTACACGAGCTTTTACCCCGTTTACCACGGCTTAGTTCAAACTTCTCTTCGTTAATAACGATACATATATATATATATATATATATACATCAGTCAGCGCGCAGTATATAGTATTATGTATAATATAATCCGCTGAGGTGAAAACAATTCGGTTTGGCATCTAAAATGTATTATATTATTATAACATAATATTTATTTGAATTGGTCCAAAATGGATGGACCATAATATATATTTTAGATTATAGTCAAAATATATTTTATTGACTGTAATTATTCCAAATAAGAATAATATAAAATCAGTATTATACACATATGTTGTTTTTTACACTGTTCGTCATGCCTGTCTCTAATTAATGTACTTATTTTTGTCTTAAATTATTCAACATTTTATAAAATTAAATTATTTATTACATTAAATAAAATATTATTATAATAATTTGTATGTGCCGAAAAACTGCAAACATAAATCCGGTGTTTAATGAAAAAATAACTATCGTTTAGGATACAGCGTATCAGAAAATGACTAACGCGTTTCTAGCGAATATTTATCATGGCATCACGCCCTACCCAACCCTCTATATATGTGTATGAATATGATAATCACTTACAATCACAGGGCAACGGTTTAATATGATATGTAATGTGCTGCTCTCGCGTCCGCGTCGTATGTAAGTTGCAACTAGATATTTTTTAGTTAATCTAACGATAGCTAGGCATGAGAGATGGTTATTCTGAGCGGTAAGAGCGGTGAGGGGCTGGTCGGTGGGGTAATGCCGTGAGGAGGAGGAGGAGGTGGATATAGAAAAGATCATTAATTTCATTTGCTTTTAATTATTTTCCCTCCTTTTGTGTGTGATCCGCGCGAGCGGACCATGCGGGCGTTATTACTACACGACTGCCGGAGTGATAATTAAAAATATTTATAATTAAATTCGATTGGAATCCTTTTTTCCATCTCCCTGCACCTCTTCCCACAGTCTCTCTTTCACTCTTTTTGTCCCTCACCGCGCGCGTGATTCGTCTTTCTCTTCCGCACCGTTAAGCGTATTAATGGAGTTTGGTGGTATTGTCCGCGATCTTTCTCCCGCCGTCGTCTCAGTTTCCACTGTCTCTTACTCACATTCTCTGCCTCTCACTCTGAACAATGTCAATCGGTTTTTAGTTTGGCCGAATTTAATCTAAATTGTCTATCGACCGGCGCGCAGTGGTAAGGGAGTGAATTACCCGGAGAAATGAGTAGGTTTAAGAGACATACCGATTATATTTGTGAGAAAAATATATAATTTCCTAATGTTTGATCATTTATGAAATTAACGCTAGGGAAATAGTAAGTCATAAATGTGTCCGAATTGGATATTAAACACAATACTATGAAGGATTACTTTTTTAAATAAGTAAGTTGGCACACAACTCGTATTCTATGATTTATGTATGTATGTATACTATAAAATATTTTAGACGTTAAAATTTGTTAAACTCAACTGGTTTGATAATTAACATTAACAGCGTGTTTCGACTTCAAATTCAAAACTATGGATTCTATAGGATACCTTTATTATACTATAATATGGTAACATTAGTAACAGTATTTAATACAATTTAACATCTTAAGATAATTATTTAGAATATTAATTTTTGTTTTGTGCTATTTGCATCTTGAAAATATGTAATAATTTAAATAAAAATATACCACTATAAACTATACAATTTAACAAAATTATATACCATCTTTTTAACATGTTCGGTAGTTAATGCTTGCGAAGAAGAATATCATACAATCCTTACTCCTTAGTAAAGAAATTAAATAGGTATACTATATGATTTTGTTCACTTGTTGTTGTATTACATTAATGGAAAGATGCTAACGATGTAACTATTTGAAGACATTTTCTTTGGCATCTAATGTAGTTCTCATTATATTTACACAATGAGCGTGGCGTTGTTGAGAATGTCAACTTAGTGAATAACGACAGAAAATCATATGTTTTAATTACATGACTTGAAGAAGTCTTTAGCTAAGAATAATATGTCACAATTCACAAAAACGTAATTTAACCAACTATTTGACTATACATTAATTATTTAAAAACATTAATAAATACATTAATATTATTATCAAATGAATATAATTAAATTTTTAATAATTTTAATATAATTTTAATCTTACTTTAAGTCGTCTATTATAACCAATTTTATTTTTATTTTTAATTCAAAATGACTCTTTATATTATTTTAAAACTATTTTTTATGCTATTGATAGATACGTTCAATTAAAATGTTGTCAAAAGTAGATATTCAAATGTACTGTTTTTTCTAAAATAACTGAAATGTTCTTCTTATTTTAAATATTATCTATACAAACTTGAAATATTATTACTTTTATTGTCATTTTGAAATATTTAAAATATTTAAACTGTTTTTAATTTTATTCTTAATCTATTTATAGACATTTGAAATGTCCAAATTTTTATTTTTTCCTCGGTTTATGTTTGTTTTTTATTTAAGCTTGACTCTTTATACACGATCCCTCATTAGTTGTATAAAAATTGAAAATATAAAAATATACAAATACAATTTTGTTTTTATATGCTGTGACTGAATTCAAATTTCAACAAAATTGAATATTTTTTTATACAAAAGATAACAATTTTAATATTTAATCAAAAATATTAAACGTAGATACATGAAACTGTTTTCTATTAAGTAGGTATATTATTAATATAATTTTTAAAATAAAACTTAGACTTATTTAAAGCTATTTTACATCGTACTTATTGCATGTCATTTTTTCCGTTTTTAATTTATCAGTTTTAAATTATAATATATTAAAGATTTTTAACAAAATGTAGTTAAACCAATTGAATTAAGAAAAAATTAAGTAATAATAATATATAAATATTATTCTAATCTAATCCTTCTTTTTTGTTCAGAATCGTTTTTAATGTGTTAAAATATTTTATCATTGATTTTAAATAGGTATAGCATGACTTACTCAATGATTATTGACGAGGGACATTCGAAACTTAATATTATATTGCAGAGCGAGTTCCATGATTTTTTTTTACTATTAATTGGTATCTAGGTTATATCCTATTCAACAACGAATCAAAAGATACAACATACAATTTCGATATTTTTTTTTATATCTTTTTGATATTATATGTTATATTGAATATACGTTTTTCGCCCCTTGTCCGGAGGCCTCGAGAGTGTATATTATTACAAAGTTTTTGGCGGTTATTGCGTCGCGGCATGGCGACCATGTAACGTAAAATTGGCAAAAGTAATTTCCTCGATTCTCCCATAGTTTCCCTGCCACCATAAACATATGGAGGGGCAGTGTGTGTATATGTGTGTGTGAGTGCGAGAAAGAAAGGGTGGAATAGTAAGAGAAGAGCAGGGAAAGAACGAGAGAAATGCATATAAAATATATAATAATAATAATAAAAAAGGAAAACCGTCTGGGCGTTTCGGTTTATGAACGGTTTATTCGCCGAATACAATATTAAAAAATATACCGAAAACGCGAGGCATATTGTTCGCAAACAGGGCTGTGCGTTGTACGGATATTGACGATATTAAAAAGTGCCTTATATATAGTTATGTCCAAGACTTCTTATTCTTTTCTTTCGTCCCATTTTTTTAATTTACCGTTTAAAACGCTTAGAACGTCTCTAGGGTGATATTACGCGACATTCCCCTATTTTCAATTATAACGTATCTCTGTCCCCTACCCTAAATAACTTTGTAGTTTTGTGTAAAATCGAGAGATTTATATTGTTTATTCGGCAGTACACTGTACTATTTCGATCGAAACGAATTTCCCAAGACGATCGGATTCGATTTTATGTAAGGATTCCGGTAAAGGCCCCGTGGGTCAGTGGGCCGGTGTCGCATTTAAATAGAAGATTCTCCCCCGCCCGTTTACTTTCGATCAGTGACAATGCAGCTGTTCTTCCAAGGAATAGGAGTAAAAGGCAAACCAGAAATTGGCTTTTCAATTTGTGATCAGAACGTGCTTGCTGAATTGGGGGTATGCACACAGTACACTACTCATATATCCGTATACACACTTGCACATAAAAGGTCCTATGTAAATGTAAAGCCCTACGGGCGTCGTCAAAAATTGATAAAAAAAAAAACATTTTCCTCGAGATCCAATTTTCCACGAAATATGAGGAGTAGGGGTAGGAGGTATTATTGTTGTCCGGTTTCTAAAATAATTGTTTAACGTACTCCAAAATTGGATCGGACCGCCGGGGTAGTATTATATTATTTTTTGATATGTTATTAAACCAGCATTGGCGGCGGAGAAATGAGAAAAAAGTACCGGGGACCAGAGAAACAATTTCCAAAACGCAAATAGTAGTCACTTCATTATTCAGTATCGATATAAAATACTAAAAACCATTTAAAAAAACAACAATAGCGAACCGCCTTTCACCCTCATTCATTGTAGAGTTAGGAATTGGAAGAGACCGCGTGCAGCCGATTTAAAGGAAGTAAAAACGATAAGCGTCGGGTGCGAGGGTGAAGAGTAAACGAATGAAAAACAGGGTCTTATAGAGGGAAAATTTGATTTGAAATTTAAATAAGTTTGTTTGTCTTTATTTATATGCAGCATCATTGTTTTGAAATATATTGTAAATAAATATATTAATAGCCATTGAGTGGAAAGTTTTGACTCCGTAATTGATACGAATATTTCATTCGATAAAGTGAATACTGAAAACTCTTTTCAACAATTTCCAAGTTTGTCCAAATTATAATATCAGATTTCTGATTTATAATGTACTTTTACAACATGTACATATTTTCATTTTTTAATAACCATTTTAAGTAGTAGACTATGTAGTAATTAATTAGCAATATTAAATTACAATTTAAATAGAAACAATAATCATAGTTCTATAATAATAATTATAATAATAAATGGAAATAATCAATTTAACATAATAACCAATACAAAAAGCTATCATCTGTGAATCGCTGTTATTAGTTATGATGTATAATGGTATCTATGATTGAAAATAAAAACCGTGTTAAATATAATAACGTATGGTATAAGGAATAACTTTAATAATATTCTGTAACAGCATTATATTAGATTTTCAGTTGTAAAATAATACATATCATGAAATTCTTTAGAATATTATAATTCATAATTATTATTTAAGTGTTTAAATAATTTTTGGTAAAAAAGTCACTTTAAATTTAATTTATAATTTTTAAATAATGGCTAGAATAAGAACGAAGAATGTCTATCGGAAGTGCAAATTATAAAACTCTCAAAACTACTTATTTGGTTGAAAATTGTGTTTTTAAAAGTTTTGTATATATAGCTCAAAAGTATCTTATTGGATTTTATGTCCGTTACTTTTGCAAGTTTTCCAGTTTTTGTGGAGATATAGTTACGTATACTAAAGGGAAAGGTTATAACCGAGTAATTCAAAACTACCTACATTAACTGGTTAAATTTAGTGATATTTGTTTGGTGGAGTAGTAAAATAAAATCTCACAAATATGAAACATATTTTTATATAACAAAAAAATAATAACAAAAATACTTAAAATCAATAGTTTAATATTAAAATATCAGCTCGTGTTTTTTTTTTAATGATTTTATATTTAGTTTTGATATAAGGATCATATAAAATATAATTTAATTATTTTTAATTTGAATGGTATACGCAATATTCTGCTATGAACAACTTTATTATTATATAAAATAACATTGTACCAAATTATGTTATATTAAATCATTATATTATTCTTTTGATTATATGTTTTTCGACAAATTAATTGATTTATATTCAGACAGTAAATTAAAATAAATAATAGATTGAGAAGTATTATATATTATTAAATATTCCTCAATATAGGTCGGTGTGCATACCAGCAATGCAATATATATCATAAGACTTAAATTGCAGTTTTATAAATTGCATTTTAAGATTAAACTTAAGGGCTATATATTATACATAGGAGAAATGTGTTAAGATACTTAAAATATACCTTAGATGTCCACTCATGGTCAAAAAGAAGATAAAGATTATAATGTGTGAAACTCATTGAATACGATTGCTTTTACACGCCAAGTGAAGTGCAATAAGTGCGATTATTGTCGACGAAGCAATAACCCTTAACGGATGACATCGGTGCGACAGAGAGAGTTTTTTAGATAGAAAAATCACTTTCAAAATAATAATTGCTTCATTTGGTGTTAATACTTTTAATCTTTTAGCTGAAAGGTGATCAGAAAATAGTATAAACAATTTTTAGAGTACATTAATTTAATTGGTGAGTTACGATACATTGACACTTAATACTTATACTTCTAAATTATACAAATTTTACACTGTATTGGTTGTAAATTACAAGGTCATAATTTAAACGATATAAGTCTTTGTTAATAGTTAATTCCATAGATAAAAATAAAACTCTATAGGATAGGTAATTAACGTTATGAAATTAGTAATAAATCCACAATATAACTGCGCTGTAAGAGCATAAATTAAAGTGCAAAATTTCGTTTTATAACTATATTTACAGGAAAATATAGAATAAATTATCTACGGAGTGTGGTGTGAGATCGTCCTGTGAGACGATTTAGTGATATTTTCATGTAGTACTAAAAACAATAACCACGGCACGTGTGACAGCGTTTTGGTCAATTACCTGGTCGTACACACATTTTAGACAGCACAAGGTAAAAGGGTGATTTCCGGCTTCCGGAAAAGCTCGACAATGTCAAAACTATCCTTGCTATATATATATATGCCTGACCAAGGTGGCGGTGGTGTAACGAGATGTTGATTTGAAGGATTGCCGTGTATAGCAGTAGCACACCCTTTTCCCTCTCTCTCATTCGCTATATATATATATAATATATATATAATATACAATGTCTCTTACCGTCCCTTTGTGGCTCTCACTTCCTCTCCGTATGGATAGTTTTTATTAATAAAAATGTCTCACCCTACCGTCCGTCAACGGCCCACTTCAATTATGGTCCGCTCAGTGGTTCTCATTCTATCAAGACAAATATTATTATTATTTTATAACAGTTTTCTATGGATAAAAATGTTATTATAACTAAGAAAAATATCGTCTATAATTATTTAAGTATTATTTATTTATTTATTTATTTATTTATTTTTTGTAGCTATTTATTATAAAATGTATACCTATAATATTTATTATAGGAAACTAAAGATAATAATTTTATTTATCTATTTTTAAAAATGTTATATTACATAGTAATAAATTAATTTTACATTAGCATATTAATTATACAGTATTAATATATTTTGTAAAATACAGCCATGTAGGTAACACCTTATTTCTTATTTTATTTTACTTATTTATATATTATTGTAATTCCAAAATAATGTGTATGTACATTGTACGTACATAATTAAATCGATAAATTATAAATGCTTTATTTATTATTTTTTACTATTTATGTGGGATTATATCAATTAAAATGATTTTGTTTAATAAATATTTTATGATATATTTAGAATACATTTATCATATTTTATTATTTGGTTTTTAAGACTTATTACAATTAATCAATATAGTTTTTTTTGTCGTTTTTTATGTAGAAAAATATTACACACAATTTTATAGTATATAGGTGCACTTTTCTGACCACTGCCATGTGTAGGGTAGTTTAGAGGTTTATTTTTTTTTTTATTAAACCTACCCCTAGTAAAATTTTCCACTCTTACTCCCGGGTTTCCACTAGAAGGGATGGGCTGGACGTTATCTAATAAAAATATCGGTTGCACCCTTGGAGCCGTTTTCAATTTCGCAGGCGTTCGCCGTCTCGTGGTGAGCTAATGACTTTCGCCTCAATATACACCACGCCTACTGTTCTTTTTTTAATTTAAATCTCTTCAGTCCTCCCTGTTTCGTAAAGAGAGCCAAGTGATGGGAAACAATCAAGGGGACGCAAACACTGTCAAAATCAGTTAATGGAATAAGTTATTTAATTTATGTCCGGAGATGAATGCGGAAAGTTTTGTACACCACTATACTTCGTAGTTATGATTAATCGTAAAAAGAAGCATATAAAAAAACATTAATGATATTTACCACACCTATGAATAGTCAATAAGAGAGCTCATTTATCTATGATAAAAATAGAAATATAACTGCGATATAATAGTGAAGTACGTTATTGTTTAGTCAAAAAAATGTCCAAAAATTTAATAAGTTTGTTTGGTTTGTATGTTAGCACTTACGACAATGACAGGTGAACTAAAATAAAATATTGCCCTGCAATATTGGAATACCCATTGCTGCTACCCTTCTCCCATTCCTTTGTAAGGTCCTAGGGATGATACGAAACGAGAAAAAAGCAATATAAACTACCCTCCGACCACCACCCGGGTCAGGGGTCGTCAACATTTGATATTAGAAAATTTAATTTCTTCGTGACGTCATCGGTTACGTTCCCTGCAGTTCCCACCATGATATTGCGAATATAATATAATATAAACATAAAATAAATATATTATAAAACATATTTGTTCAAAATTAAATAGATTTTATTATGACTGTCTATAAATAAATTGCATTTTTATACTTCTTCTTAATCAAATTGTATAGTAAATACCTATACTGATCAGTGATAGTTGCTAGGTTATTATATTAATATTACATTATGTTAGGGTCGTAATATTGGTTTTGCGAGTGAGGTCAACATTATCGTGAAATAGTTGAGTTTTTCATAAAACGTCTGCATCATATCAAAGATAATATTGTTTGATTATTTATTTCCATCAAAATTATTCAAGATTGTATTTGGATAATAAAAAATTGATAGTTGATATCACATGTCATTTCCATTTGTTATGAGTGTATCTCTTTGTTTTCACAGATAAACTTTAGCATATAGTATGATGTAGAGCCCAATTAGTATTTCTGTTTACAAAATTAATTTGGAAAAATATATTAAATACAACTAAGCTAGGTAGCCACATATCAGTTACCGTATTATTTAAATATTATTTATATGCTAAAAATGAAATATATCGAAAAAATTGTTTAAATAAAATACATAAAATGTTATTATTATCTTTATTGATTTTTATAATACCGGGGCATCATATAAACAAATTTAAATACTAAAACTAACCCTTATAGACTCTAGTGTAACGCTTATATTATTAGATGACCGTTATGTTATATTGTTATTAATAGATATATCTGCTATATATGACATATTATTTAACTTATAGTCTATAGGTATTAGGCATTGTACATTGTTAAGACAATTTTTACTTAATCATAATACTTAGAAAAAAAATTTTAATTACTTCCTATGCGATTGTGATATGATTTTAATATTACATAGGTACCTATTTGAGTAAACATTTGAGATATAAACGAATTTATAAAATAAGTTCTTAATCAAGAAACAAATTTTATTAATTTCTAATCCTATTTGTTATTTTGATAAAAAAATAGCTATAATATATTAATATAGGTATCGTTGGAATTAGGATTATGAATAATATGATAATATCAAATTACGAATTTCTTACATTTCCTTTGCGACGTATAAATGTATAATTTCTGGAATTTATTAGTATCGACTGTACCTAAAATTGAGGATTACCGCCCGCCACATAACTAATATAAATTATATCCAATCTGTATAAATTTATCATTGTTGTAATAATCAAAAGATATTAGAATCAAACATCGAGGATAGAAAACAATATTGAACGGTATAGGAGAAGATCTAATGAAAAAAATTTTCACTCCGATAATTTTTCCATTAACGGTATATATATAGTTGTCTTTTAATAATTTTTAACGTCGGCTACGAAAACACTCGGTGGAAATGAAGACTGTGATGGAGGTTGCAGGGTAATAACTAAACTCATTTCACTTCTTCTCCTGCACTCGCTCTGTTCCGAACCTTATATATATCGTCGTGTGTATGATGAGAAATAGATTACTACCGTGGTGGTGAGGGTGTGTGTTTTTTCTCTTGTCAATTACGGACCGGAAAATAACGAATGGTCACTAAAGATAAGGTTTCTGCAATAATAATAAAAATAAAAAACCCGGCAAATCGAAAATTCTTTTCTTGTTTTTTCTTTATTCTTTAAGCCAATACGTGTAATTAGATCCGTTTGAGAGATACAAATTTATTGCAGGATTTGACTTTTCAATTTATTGTATTACATTTTTCTGCGTACCTACAACATACGTGTATCTTCTGGTATACTAGTATATAATATATTATTATATTTCCAATACAAATATTACTTTTTATTTAAGTCACAATAGAAAGTCATTAAAAACTGTATTTGTCATAAACTAAAAAAAAAAAAAAAACGTAGGTATTTCACGTCACCCTGAACGCGCGCCGTCTGTTTTCTTCGGGGTCGGTAGGTTTTCCTTGAACACTGTATGACAACGAGTAAAGATTGCGGTTGCACGCAAACAAGAGATTCGTTAGGACTGAAGCTGCAGACAAAAACGTAGACCACTCCAATTACGTGTCTACTAGGCCTGTGTGCATTCAATGAGCGCATGCAAATGTCGACGATGTCCTGGGCTGTCTCGCACGTATCCTTCCGTCCATGGCGCAATTACCATGGACTCGGACGAGATTTTATTACACAAAAGATAAATTCGATGATTCCCTCTCATCATCATTCCACCACCCTTTTTGTAAAAACAACCCTTTAAGCTTTTTTTATTTTATTTTATTTTTCGTTATTATATTTATTTTTCCTTTTCTTTTACGGCCACTGGCTTTATTATTCAAATCGGCAATCGCGATCTCTTTCTATCTCATTATAGACGTACGCACACCACACGTATTTCGAATATTCTCCCGTACGAAATTTCAGTATTTTATAATCATAAAAAAGAAGATTTAACGTACGCGTTCGGGTGAAAACGTAAGGGGAGCCGGAGTAATATAACGCCTCGGGTCGTGTGAATTAAATTGTGACGACACGATGAAAAAGGGTGTAACATTTTTGGCAACAGACGTCTGGTTGTTAGACATAATACAACGAACGGGATCATTTTCAAGTTGTTCTAGACGTATGTTATTTATTATTAATAACAATAATGTATCTTCCCAAATATGTATAGACTAGTATATAGTATCTACATTTTTTCTATAGTCAACAATATTTGACTAAATAAGGACAGCAATTTTGGTTAATTTTTTGTTGTTATAAAGTTGAATTGTTATAAACGCATCAGTTTATAAAACGATAAAACTATTACCAAATCTTATAAAATAAATTACGCTGTTGAAATAATTATTAAAATTAATAAAAATTATTTCTATATACATAATATATTAATATACTATTATACTATATTCAATCTCAAAGTAGTTTTTATTTTACACCTTGCATGTAATATCATGGATGTGTTAGTGAACTTTGGTTAAAATGCATTTCAATTGCGTGTACAGCTTATGTTTTGCTATAAATTTTCGACCCTTTTCGTGTATGGTTGTTTTATAATTGGCATAAATGGCAATTTCACGGATCTACCTACCTATTTTGTAACGCACTAATACATAACGTATTAACATTAAACATATAAAAAATATATCGTTTGGTCACTCATTTTGGAGTTATTTTGGGTACAGTAGATATATTTGTATTCGTATCACTGATTATATTTTATTATAATTATTAATAAACTATACAGTGTGTAACAGTTCCACTTCATGGCTCTTATCCTGAGGCGGATGCAAAAACGATTATGAAATCATTTTAATTGCGTTTTAATTTAACTTCATACATAGTGACTACATTTTACTCCAAATAGCAGGTGGCTACAAATGATTTTGTTTTTAATTTAAATATTTTTATGTAGTAACGTAAATTAATTTTGTTAATAATCATTATTAAGGAAAACTCTAGTTTATAAATTGTATAAGTTTTAAGTACGCTTAAAATATACTTTTGTTATTGAATTAATTAATTATATCTAATTATTTTATGAGCTTAAAGAATCAAATTTAACTTTAAATATATATGAAAGATTAATGAATAATACTTATGAAGATTTATAGATTTAACGTTATTAAAACTATATTGAAGTTTTAAAACCTAAACTAACGATACAGTTATCGTTAATTATTTTTAATTAGATTATAAATGGTTATTTGATGTTCAGATTGAATTAAAATATAATAGGTACCTTTATATTCAAATAAATATTTAAGAATAATTTAAAAATATTATTCTAACAACAATTTAAAAATGTATATTACTTAAATACTTATAATGTTAACATATAATACAATTGTATTCTAATTACATTTTCTAATAAAACCTACTTTTATATTATATTAAATTATATGATTTATATATAAACTTCATATCATTATTATTGATACTTCAGAAATCGAAAACTCAAATTAAATGTTATAATATCTAATTTTTTACTTTGAAAATTAATATTTGGAATAGATATTTGTAATTTATTTAAATTAAATAATTCATTCATTAATATAACATACTATATGTGCCAAACAATGGCGATATATTTGATTTGGTGTATGTATATTTATAACCGAATTATAGTTGTTTTGTATTTTTATATATCTGGAATGTACAGCAAAACATGAATATTTAAGTTCTCAAATTGTTGTGATAATAATTCAATTTTATCGACATTCTTCATCTCAATGAATGTGGCTGTGATACTAGATAAAATTTATTTATATACATGAACACTTATTGTTTTGTTGCATATATTTCATGATTATTAAATAATATGGAATTATTGAATTAAATATTTTAGTTTTAATCCATACGAGTATTAAGAAGTAAATAAATTATTCATTTGAAAAAAATATCTGATTTTGATTTTTTGGTTTGAGTCTACAATATACATGAGCTAGTAATCGTTGGCACACGCTGAACATTGCACCATTCGTGTGTTAAAAGCTTTTATTCAGACGCAAGAATGGGAAACCTATTCGAGAACGAAATGATCCGTAGGAAGGGTCAATGAAAGAGGGGAATTAAAACACTTTCTGTAATTGACATTGCTTGTACATCATTAGAAGTCGGACACACCATTAGTGTACATATATAGTATATACATATCTGACCGACCACTCGAAATGCAGCAATCTCTCTTCATATAAACACAGCCCCCGTTAGTCCGGAACAATCAAATAAATGAATTTAGTGGGGACATGACTTGTTTTTACTGTATACATTTAATATATACGAAATCTTGTTTTATTTTAAATCTTTATAGTCCTAGTTACGAAAGTAAAAGAGAGAGAAATTAAAGAGTCATACTTTTTTTGAGTGGCCGTTATTTCAGACCGATTAATAACGCCGAACAAAATAGAAATATCTGATCGTGTTAGTCGTTTTGAAGAAATTTACATTATACAAATATTATTACATCATATTTATTTTGTACGATATGATGTTATTAAGTTTAATTAAAACATAAAATTAATATTATCGTGTACATAACAGAGAAATAAAATATAAAAATTGTTAGACAAAAGTCAATATCTTCGGTCGTCCGATATTCTGCAACAGTGATAGAATAAAATACCGTTTTGTCTTTTGGTCTCTGAACGGTTTACAAACAGACTTATGTTTCCGTGTGGGTTTTATATTAAAAGAAATGGGTCTTTTTAATGTCCCGAGTAAGCGTTGGTTTCTCTATTGGTACCAATAAAAGCCGACACGTTTTCTCTTTGACGTTTTTTGCCTCTCCCCACAACGCGTCGTGCCCATCCAAATCCAATATAACCCTATGTAGTATGCACTGCACTGCTGTACTTCGATATTTGCTCAGAAGACCATGACCAACTACCGAGAAACCGTAATATAGTAAGAATTGCAGATGAAAACTGTGGAATATTAAATAAATAAGGTCTTTTGTGATGTGCATATGTGTATGTGTGTGTATATGTAGAATAGTAAATGACGTATTAACACTATGTATATATTTTTGCCTTACCCGTGCTGTGCAAAAGCATCAGTTCCGGTGACGTTTATAATATCATTGCGCGAGTATACTAAACATATTATATATAAACGGATTTCGTCAAAAGAGGTTTTAAGACAAATGAAACGTTTAAATATACGTTATGTTCAACATCAAAAATTCAAGTACCTGCAGCATGCGTTCGAGGAAGGCAAGATAGTGTATTATAAGAATCTAAATAGATTTTGACATGTTTGCTGTGTACGTTTATACTTTATTTCCTGTGTACAGTTAAATTTAAAAGTTTTAAGCTGGAATGATTTTAACATTAGTGTAGTTAGGACCGTTACAAATAAAAATAAATACAATTTCACAGCTGTTTACCAAACATTTTCAATTCAACAGTCAATACGAAACGCAAATATTTACATATCAAACCTGTTTCTTTCAAACAGATATTTCTATGATGGTTATATTAAGGGCGCATTTTCTAATATTATTTCTAAAAATAGCAATAGGTATAACTCATTCAAATTAATTTTTACGATAAATTAAAAACCAAAAAAAAAAAAAAATACTTTAATGTTTAGTATATTTTATTTATTAAAAAAAAAGACAGCTATATATTTTTTTTACCGTATAATAGAATATCTTATTAGGTTTTAATTGTACATATAATTTCATAGTTCTTATAATTCAGCCGTTATTGTTGATTTATTCTCATAAATATGACTGAATCATTTTAAAATTATTTTTATTAAAGATAAATGTACCTATTTATCCTTTTATTTTGAGAATAGTTATTTCATGTTTTAAAATTGTTAGTAATAATGACATTATATTGTAACGTTCACTATAAAAAAAAATACAAGGAAAAGTATTTAAAAACGAAAATAATCATTATGTATGATAATTATTCTAAAAAAAAATACGTCTTTATAATTGGTCGTACATGTCGCTTATATAATGCGCATTATTAACTGCAAGAACAAAACGATAATAGTAATGGACGGAATCGAGTATTAAGAAAATAATATGTAAAATAATATAATCTAATAATAACGAACAAATTATACCCAAAGTGTCTCGAACACGTATTTTTAATGACTTGGATGATTTCGATTTGCTTATATGGCCTACCAACCTATTAATTATTATTGTATAGGAGGGATAAGTAATCTCCACTACACAATAATATAATTTTATATTATACATGTATAATATGATAACCCATTTCAGAGTCGTAGTATTATGAACTCACACACTCACACACCTGTTCCCAATACTACTTAAAACTTATTCTAAGTTTAAATATATTCTTCAATGTTAAAAAAAAGTAATGTTTTATTTTTTGTCGTTTGACGGGTATGTATTCTGTGTTTATAGGTATATACGTACATAATATTACTATATTATGTACTCGTATAGGAGTTATTTTAAAATTAAGCGTACGCATCCGGACGATATGAAGCGATTAAATAATTTAATCGTCATTCAGATTATCCGACATACCTAAGTATATAAGCACATTATCTATACTGCAGTCGTTGTCTACCGGTAAGTAATCGGGTGGCGGCGAAGGCATCCAAGTTGTCGGATAAGAGACGACGTTTGGCGGCGGGCGTAAGACATTCACATAATATACGTGTAATATAATATATTACCGTCATCAGCTGCAGGTGTCTTATTTGCCACCTCGATCTGACGAGTCGTTTTAAAAACTAGTAATCCGGTTGATTTAAAAAAAAAATCAACTTTTTCATCTTTGTACATTATTTATAATATTATAATGTACATCGTATAGCGGCGGTAATGGCATTCAAAACGAGTATTACCTACCCGTATAATATCTTTATAATAAATTAATAACAATATTAATGTAATAGCCGCAGTTTTGGGGTTTTGCAAGGGATATACAAACAAAACTATACATTACACAAAATATTTGTTAGAGTTTTTTGCAGTTTAAAATATTGTGATTAGCTAATGAGGTTGTCCCACGTATATCTGCCTCCGCACGCATATATATATATATATATATATACGCTGTAGCGTGTTATATTTGTACGAATTAAAGCGCGTCGTCGTTATTAAAATTAGAAACCGTTTTCGAGAGAACAAAGACGTGGCTTTTCGCGTTGTTATAATAATAACGCGCCGCCGCCGTACTCTTCTCCGAGTCGTGGAAATCGGGGACGGGTAGTGTATACAATATAGAGGTGCGTATGGCGGTGTAGGAGGCGGTTTGTTAGTTAGCGAGTTAAGTTCGTCTGCTTGACGCGCGCGCATGTGTGTGCATGTATATAAAATATATAACATCCCTCTACCCCTAACCCTACCAATCCGAGCCCCTCCGCGCCACCGCCCGTCAGACACGGGTCGACAATATAATGAGGTTCGCCCCGGTTAAATTAGAACTCGGCCGGCGACGACGACGACTACGGTGTTAGCGACGAGGGCTTTTTAATGAGTATGAACCAATTAGACGCAGTAATAGAACAACGCGCCCAACAAAGACCCTGCTCTTCATTCCCCGCCATTTTCGGGCGACACGCAATCTACGCGTATAATATGTATGTAAAGTCGGCAGTGTGTTATATATATTTAATGACAAAAATGTGTGTGTGTATTTTAACTTACCCTAACTTATACACCGCTGGCCTGGAAATTCGGTACTCGATTTTGATTCAAAAATTAACAATAACTTTATTATTAATGAGTAATTAAGTATTGTAATACGCGATCTTACAAAAGTTCGTGTATAGTGAGTACACGAGAAATAATATTTTCGTGGGACTGCTGTTATAGCGTGAATTATAATATTATATCTAATACTATTTACTGGGCGGTAGGCACACGATACGAACATTTTATTAGCTACTACACGATATAGATCATAAACGTGCCAAGTGCGGAACCAAGACATTTAATCAAAGAAAGAGGGCATGAAAATATAGATCATCGGGATGAACATAATATTATATTTTACTCAAAAGGATTTGTGACTGGATTATAAAAATAATAAGTTACAAAATCACGTGGCTGATAGCAGTGTTAGAACTCTAAATGGTCAAATTATTGAGGTCTCAGTTTTCTATTGTAAATAATTATACATTTAAATACAAGATTATCGAGCATTTTTTTTTTTTATTATTAATTATGTATATTATACAATAACAAGTCATGACTAAAATTTGAGATTAGAATTTTATTGTTTATTACAGTTATTAATTTTTTGTATTATATACTTTTATATATATTATATATTGCTACCTAAATTAAGGTAAAATATTTGCCTAATGTTATTCTATTGTGAACATCGTTAATATTGTGCGTTTATACTATTGCCGATTTAATTAGTTTCCATTTAGTTGTATTCGCAATTACACGATAGTTACTTGTTTACACTATATATCCTACCCTTAGATTCCCGTCATAATGCATAATATATTATATTGGAGTTTAACAATACAGATAATGACAATATTTAAATATTTATCTGATTTACAATTGTTACGTGAAAAATGATTATTCCTTTTTTGAGACAATTAATATCATTAATATAATTACCCAATAATATTCGGTTTTAATGAATTCGTTTGAAATATTTTTTTTTATCACTCGTGTATTGTCATATTCGCGGATAACTGTCCCTATCTCATTGTTTCGCCGACAAAAATTGGAAAATATATTCATCGTTCAGTTTTTAATTAATTTTTTATTGTCAATTCGTAAAAACATAAACACATAAATTGTTGTTTTATTGTTCGATTTCAATTTGTTACGCGTATTCTATCATTTATTAAACACTCAAGAGTATAGAACTAGGACAGTGTACGCAGATAGGAATAAAAGAAATGCAGTTTAACAATGACTGAATATCCACTTACTAGTCGACAAGTGGAATAGTAAACATATTAAGTTTTATTGTACAGTCAAAATTAGAGTTAAATAGAAATATATTTATTTTTAGTTTGTTTCAATAGTGTAGTCATTAATTTTCAAAAATTTGATTAAAATTCAAAGCGTGCAGAGAGATGTTTCTAAGTATTTTTATTTTTTCTCTTTATTAGTTGCCGAGTACGTTTTGGTAGGTTGTCTACTTGTTAGATATTCTGAAAAAAATTTGAATGATTTAATATTTTAATCTGAATTATTGAGACTTGGGACTTGGACATTCATAAATCGATTTATAATAGTATGGTAAATATTAGCGTACAAACATTATTATAATGAATTTCAAATATACAAGGTAATTTTTTTTCTCGATTAAATGAAAACATTTTACGTTGTATTAAAATTAAATACACGAGAAACTTAACCCATCTATATATTATATTATAGTTAACTACTAGTGTTTTATACTTTAGTTCTCCATTAAATATATAAGCAAATATGTTTATTCTTGCTATAACAATGTAATAAGTTATTTTAGTAACAGTTTTTCAAATAAAAAATTATAATAAGCATTTGATTGTAAATTATTTGGTACATGAGTTATTAAATTATTAAATGGAATACATTTTTTTTTTTAATGTAATATTTATTCTGTATGTAATATTATACTGTATGTTAATAATAACAAGGTTAATTTTGTGGAAAATGGTATGAAAACAGGCAGGTATATACGATTGAAACGTTAATAAAAAGTAACAAAAATATAAAGCGATATATCATTTTGATCCCAATCTTGGGAATCTATGGAGTATTGAACTAGATATTTTCTAATCTACGGCTATAAATAATTTGTGTAATCAAAAACTTATCGGTAGGTTTAATTTACACATTGGAAGATGGTGTATACCTATAGTTAAACCGTTTAACCTTACACAAATTCTACATATTATAGTAAATAAAAAACTAAAAAGAAAATTGTTTTATTCCGTGTGACGTACCGTACGTATATACGTCATATCATCGCTAACCATGTTATTATTACGACTTCCCCGAATCGTTGGCGGCATATAACAGGATTGTTTACGGGTACTCGCGCGTCCCGAGGGGGCGTCGCGTCGCTTGCTCGGCTAGTTATTGATGATAAGTTGTCGAAGAAGTATAAACGATACAATAATAATAATATATATAGCTGCGAACTGGAGTCAAAGAAAATAATACCTGGAGCGTTCCTCCAATTAACGCAGACGCCACGTATACACCTATATGGCCATATATATAATATACGTATGTATACACCTACCTATCTATAAAACGGTTGGAAAACACTGCAGCATATAAGTAGTAGTTGTGGCTGCGAGCGTAACCACATTACCACATTTTTGGTATAACTGGTATAAACCTAGTCGCGCGTTTTCGGCGTCATCGGTTGGGTGACCAAACGAAGATCTACAATAACGTGAATCCGTGTATACACGAGAGCCTTGAGGCTTCTTGTGTCTGAAAATCGCATGAACTTTACAATAATATAATAAATGCCTAGCCGTGCTCTGCGGACAAAAACACTTGCTCCAAAGACAATTTTTAGTATAACAAGGCTCACAAACACTGTTAGCAAATACCTCACCGTTCCTTATTAGGTTATTTAAAAAAAAAGAACTGTCGCCCACTCTTTAGTCGAGATATTTATTCACTACCATTAGCCAAACGATACATGCCTCTAACTAAACACGCTATGCACTCATTTCTACGATAAAGCATCGATTTGATTACTTTTGAACGAGTCAAATATAATTGGATGCATAAAAAATTTGTTTGCACATTATTGTGAATATACACCCAATTATAATCAACCGCATTATATAACGTGGAGTACGATGAAATATGATTAACGATTAGTTGTAAAGGTTTTTAAAAGATAAAATCGGGACGGACGGCATTTGTCACGAAACTTTGGAAGTATATCTGCCATACGATATTAATTGACGAGCCAATTTCTTGGTTCGTTTCTTGGGCCCTGTTTCTGTACGGGATATGATACGACTCGTGGCAGACACCCTATATACCTAATAACGTAATACATAGCTACACGCACACAACAACACGCGTGTAATACACAACATCGAACGATGCCCGTGTGAACGCCGTCTTTCACAATAATAATTATTATTATCATCATCATTTGTACGATTACCGCCGCCGCGCGTTATTATTATGTAGTTCCATGCGCGCTACTGTAGCTTGTTAGGAGGGCACGCCGTCGTGCCACTGCTCTCCGGTGCCAACCGCTCGGAGGCGTTGCAGGTTATAAAGCGGGCGCGCGTCTAATTAGTGTCTCGTGTCGCCGCCGCCGCCGACACTCGAAACATTATTATAATAATAATGACGGGGACGACGACGGTGATACTACTACTCTGTATGCTGACGAATCGAACATCTGGTATTAATTATTATTATTTACCTCGGCGCGGGAACGAGAGTCATGCACTTTTTTCCTCTTGGATTTATGTATGATTTTTTTTTTTTTTTTTTTTTTTAATTGGCCCCTTAAAGGTTCGGTGCAGTGTTTTTATTGCGGCAGCGTAATCATCTTGCTCGTAATTGCAAGTCTGTCGGACAACGTTGGTTCTCTCCGAAAGTCACGGGGTTACGGGCGTTTTTGCCGATGGAAACGCAATTAAATAATATAATATTTAAGAGGTTTCCGCCGAAAGAAATTTTATTTGCACAACATAAATATTTTTGTGTCTTAATAACGTACTGGCACCGGAGTCTCCGTTTATCACAAACGAGATGTGCCCTCAGGAATAAACAGAGCAAGCGTATCACTAAACTAGCGAAGATTGTCTGCAGCGAATTTTCCGAAGCACCCGCGAGTGATAGAGAGATAGTGAGAGAAAGAGTGGAGAAGAGAGAGAGAGAAAGAGAGAAATAGAGTATTTTGTATTCTCGTTAGCGCGGCCCAATTAGCGGCACAACCCCACGTCAGACCATAAGGCGCCGTTTGCTCGTCGCCGCTATATACTATACTACCACCGCCACCGCAACCGAACCCTTAACGAGCTCGATACCCTCCCACCATCACTGGAAACCCTCCCACCATATTACTAACCCCGAACGACCAACGTCGACGTTTGTGGTTTTTTCCTCGTTTTTTATTTTTTTTTCGCAAGCTGAGCTGATGATGTATAGCCAAGGCGGCTCCTCGTCGGCATCATATAATATTCTTGTTGTATTATATTATTATGTATATGGTATTACCCTGGACACTTGATCTTTGTTGTTTTTATAATTTAAACATATTAAATCTATAGGTATGTATATTTTATTGGTATATATGGTTTATACTTGTTTAGGTCGTAAAGAAGTTATAATTTTTGCCATCAGAAAAAATTCCGGTTCATGTTACAAATTACAATAATATATATAACAACGAGATCACTTCGATCTCTTACGAAATATAATACTATATTATTTGTACAAGGCTCACATGTTTTATATACATTTAGATATTATACATAGAGGCGAGAGTGACTTTAATGGTTTTGCCATTACTGGTATCCGGAGTCTTTTTATCCGTCTACAGTGTATTTTTTTATTTTTCCTTCCGGAAAAAAACTCCGTCAACTCTTAGATAGTTATATATGTACTTAATACATAATACATACATATATATATAGATACTGACCAGACCAACAGATCCCATCACTATCCATTAACACTCTACACAAACACGAGGTGCCAAATATTTGCTCTTAGGATGCTCGTCTATCTGGATAATTTACGCTTGTCTCTTTTCTGCAATATTTATTTTACGCCCTCAGCCCCACACGCATTATATAAACGCTGCAGGTGGGTTCACCTAATGTATGTTATATACACAAAACTTAAAAATATACAAAAGAAATCACTATTATTATAAACGATCACTCTGTTTTGTAACTTGAACATTTTCTCTTAAGACATGAAGATTAAACCTCGGACTAGCTTCTTTAAATGCCAAGTCTACAAAATAAAAATAATAAGTATTTCACTGTTAACTAAAACACTATATTATTGAGATTTCAGTGTTTGGGTGTTAGTCTTTGTTACTCCCAATAGTTATATCACATCGGACTTCATAATATATAAATAAGGGACCTAAAAACATAGTTATTATGAGATCGTCGTAGACAATATTCATTTTTGCGAGTGCCAAAAATAACATTTATATAAACTATACCAAACCACAAGCAATCACAAGTACATAGTTTGCACCACTCGCATATTAGATTTAAAATCGCAAAACACTTTATATGATGATTTCGATTTGACTATTTTGCGGTACTTCACGTGTTCTCAAATTTTAGCGTAATGAGCAGGCAACGACGTGCGGTGTAGAAATGATTAAACCGCCACTTACGTGGTTCGCACGCGCTAATTCGCCGAGGCGTGGTTGAACATAATATTATTTCCTGCAGTGCGTATAATTAGTTTCAAATGACATCTGTGCGAACAAATTGAAGTGGCGAGCCGCGTCGAGATCGTCGTTTTTATTTCTCTCGGGTGGTCCTCTACCCCATCCATCTACTTGCGCACCACCACTTGTACTCACTGGTAAAAAAGATTTTAATGTTTTTACTTTCGTAGCAAAAAACATTTAAACATAATCATACATACGAACGATATGTCGTTACTCGATATATGTACTACTCTAGTGCTGTGAATTCATTTATAATACATTGCAGTATAAAGCGTACTGTCATTATAAAGTTAATTTTTTTCCTTGACTTATGTATCCGATTCTTGGCAAAGTTTTAACATTTATTATATGTAAATATAACGTAATTACGCGCGTGATCAATTATATTGCAATCCACGTATAGCCGTGATATGCAGACGATTTTTCAAAGATACTCAACTGCAGCACTCGACCGCCACGCCATTCACTCGGTATTTAATAAATATAATATATTGGATTCTATTGCGCTTTGGTGATTTTTCGATACGAGATGGTTGTAAATTGGATGGTTATACTCGTACTTATGAAATATATTACAATATCGAGTAAGTATATGTAATATTATAACATAGTAGTGCATAAACGTGTCGGTCTGTGTTCGAGTACGAATCAGAATATTATCATTTTCAATAATCAGCCACTTTATAAATAAAATAAAAACGCACGATAAAATTAATTTTTATTGAAACGTTTTCTTTCTTTTTTTTTTTTTTTGTTCGACAACCCACCTGCTATGCGTACATCACTCGTCCAATTTAGTAGTTAGATGGTCTCGGCGGGAGTACGATGTATATTTTATACAATAATTACCTCTGTATGTGCGTTCCATCGGTTTGACGTCCGTATGTACCTCGTATGCGTAGGCATCTTGTTTTATTATATATAGAAGCATGGTATATTATGTAAATCGACAATAAAATACAGACCAATAAACAAAAACGTATCTATTTCAATGCCTTGGGCTTTTCCGTAATAAACAACAACAAAAAATGAAATTCGACGCGGCTAAGTATGTCGAGACGAGAGAAAAAAACCTGAGCATTCAAAGAATCAGTTTAACACTGGATTCTATACTATAATTCTGAATAATTAATATAATACAATATTATATAAACCTGTTCGAATAATCCGTCCCTTACTGTAAACGTCACATAACTGCCTCTGGATTACGTTCTCGTCTCCCGTCCGCACGTAATCTCCTACACCAACAGCACTATACAATAATATAATACAATATGCTTTATATATATAAATACCTCCTAGAATATTATTATTATTTTTTTATGATACGTATATAATAGGTCACTCGATTATACATATATATTTCTCGTCTGTATCAGTTTTTTTACTCGAGAGGTGGTGGTTGCTTGTTCGAGTAATTAGCAATCATAAGAACACAAATACAGTTTAACAAATACTATAATATGTTTTGTGACTACATAAAAAGAAATCGAAGAAAATAATAATAACATTAATAAAAATTATTGATTAGAAACTTTTTTTTAACTTGTTTCATTCCTTTTATGCATTCTTCTGGGAGAGTTGTGAACAAATACTCCGATGACATATTATCTACTCCACTAAACACTTTATATTGATGTTTTCCTCCATTGCCTATCCAGTATTATTTTTTACACATCAGTCGATTCTATAAGAAATATAATATGTTGTTGTTAAAGTTAAAGTTGAAAGCATTCACTCTCTGGAGTGAAGAGATAACGTTGCTAACTTTGCTACAGTATTTTTATATTAGTTTCAATTAAGTACGACGATGAGCAATTGATTATGACTACAGGCACAGTTAGGATTTAGATTAATACTTGTTTTCTGTTGTTGCCTTCGTGTATTATAATACATACTATTGATTACAGACAACTCTAGTCCGAGTTTACTACTGACTGCAGTATTGCAATGAACGCATGATTAAATGATGTCTCCAAAAAAACACAGACAATCGAAAACCGTCCTTCTTCTTAAATTGAGCTACTGTCTCGTACTTATAATAATATTTACAACCGTAAAAAGTATGTGACAACATAACATACATTTTGCGATCGATCTATATACATTTATAGACTGTAAATCATCGGGCAGCCTGACTGACTGAAGAAAGTTAGTTTGAGACAGGCTAAAAGTTATAATATTAATACATTGCAGAATAAGTCACAAACTATTTACTTGCTGATGTGGTATTTTATAAAGTATTTATATATATATATACATGCGACAAATCAATATTTAAAATAACAAAAATTGTATGTCATGCCTAACCAAAATGTGGAGCTAAAACGTGTGATATCGGGACAACTAACTGCAATTATGATATTAATAAACGCAATTATTATCTTTTAATCTCGATATAGCAATTTCTATTATTTTATTATAATATATTATTGTGTGTAATTTTTATTAACATAGTAGTATACGTATAAATCATTAATTTGCAAGATCATTCTCATACAATTTGTTGCTGTATTTTTTCGAATTGACATACATCTACGGTCTACAGTATATATAATATACATAGAATTATAGCTAGTACATATATTTTGTATGACAATACTTTTTTTTATAAATGATTTTTTTTTAGAATTATATTTTGGTCTTTAAAATGTACTTAGAAATTATACGACAAATGATTGTAATTTGTTAATTATAAAAATCTTTTTTTCAGACATCTGCAGTATAAAGAGCTTAAAAAAAATTGTTGCCGTTATAAATGACTAGGTGAGTAAATTATTTAACATTATTGAAATTATAAAATATTCTTAAATTATAATCTATAATTGCAATTGTATTATTCTTACGGATGTTAAATGTGATTCATAATATAGGATTAATATACGGTATAAGAGATAGAAGGTTTATAGTAAGTACATATCTTTAAACATTCGAAATAACTTTAATGCAAACTTATATGCCATGGTATTTTTTATACACATATAATATTATAAATAAATGTTTTCAATTGTATACGTTTATAATGGTACAATTATATAGTTTAAATATTTAAACAGCTAAAGTTATTAAATTATTTTATGATCCAAATACTCGTGAAAATATAAGATATAACAATTTCATTACATTATGTTCAAACGATAAGCAGTCGCTTATACATTTACATACATATGCATACGCTTGTCTTTTACGTTTACGTAAATACATATTTTACGCAATAAACATATTATTTACTTAAGAAATTTCAAATTATAAGTTTGTCGTAAATGTAAAATTAGTGAATTAATTATTGTTAAAGACACGTTATATATATTCAATCGATATTTGTCTAAATTTCTCATCTCTATGAAGCCGAATGATATCGATCCATTTATAGCATTCAAAAGAGATAAATTCGTTTAATACATATTACATATTATTATGTAGATAATTATCAAATATTTATATTCTAACTATTTTTACTAAATATGAGGATAATAAATGGATATAGAAGAAAACATAACGGAATGATTTCAAGCGTAAATCTTAAAAATTGACATTTAGTTGAGAAAAGAAAACGTTCTTGAAACAATTCAAAGAAGTAATTAAGAAATTTATTAGAAAACTTATTATCTCAGTAATCGTACTTAATGAAATGAAAAATTACAGCAAACAAATAAAACCAGGTCAATTAAAAATTAAAACATAAATTATTTACGATACTTTTATTAATTGGATTTTGTTTTCATTCGGAACAATATATTATGTTGATATTGATCATTATTTCGTATTATTAACTCAATGATCAGATTCATTTTTTTATATCGAAGTTTTATTTTAATTGTTCTTTATATTTAAATTATTCAATAAACTCATAAAAAAAGTATATAAAAATATGTAGGTATATACTATATAGGCATGTATGATATGTATATATTACCTGCATTAATTTTATGCGTTATTACTCCCAAATAAGAAATAATTACGTTTAGGGAGGTATTAAAACCGATACGTACTTATATATTATTTGCGTTTAGTTATCATTACAAATTATTATTATTATAACACAAAAAAAAACGAATAATTTATCCGTGGAAATCATAATATACCTGTGAAAGGAAAAGGGGGAAAATTCTGCTATAGATTTTCACGAAAGCATGCGATCGATAGACATTGAATTATGTATCTATAAATAGATGTAATGTGCTCGTATTCCGATTGACGGCATAGGTCGAGTGCATTGAAATTATAATAAAAAAGTACAAGACTTCCTCCACCGCCGTCCGGAAATCGAACTATTATTACATTATATTGTTTTATCGTAGGTATATATAATAGAATAATCTAATATAGCCGTGTATATGTGTATGTGTGTGTGCTTTTCACTGCCGTGGTGACGTGGTGCACATGTGTAACGCCGCCTCGTCCGCACGGAATTCCCGGATGTTGTTGTTCTCGTCGTCAAATGTAATTAGAGCAGCCACACATATTATTATTATTAAATAACGGGTGTGCGAAGCGATGTGTGGGGAGGTAGAGGTTTTCTGAAAATACGGTTTACGCAATTATGCAACGTAGAAACCAATTTTGTGTTCGTCCCTCTTTAACTCGTCGTGCCGTTCGCCCTTCGGTCGGTATGATATATATATATATATATATATATATACCCAGAATTTGTATGTGTGTGCCAAGTATATATTATATGTATATATATATGTCGGCTGCGGGTGAGGGTGGAGAAGTTTCTGTCAAAGGGACGCTGCACGCACGCACTTGCTCGTGTAATAATGAAAATTAATACCTAATGGGATTAATTTAATATGTACACCGGTTGGCGTGAACAATGCGCCGCGCGAATACGCACCGTCAAACCGTCAAAACGTTCCGTTTCCGCTGCCGTCGCCTCGGCAGGGGATTTCTAAAAAGTTTCCTTGATTAATTAAAACGTCCCCGCACGACCGCCCTCTCCACTCAGCCCGTATATTTTGGCGAGTCGATTACTTTTGACGTTAATTAAGTTTGATCTCGTGGGCGGCTGTAGGGCCGCACCTTACTATATATAGATAATGAGAGATCTTTTTCGGTCACAGCCTTCTGGTCATCAAAAATGACCAATATATTATTACATGTGATATTATTTATTTAAAAAAAATTAGAGTACTGAGTAGGCTTTGGCATTTTTTTTTTTGTTTTTTTGATGATATAGTCCAGGGTCTAAGTCCTCTCATAATAATCCTTTTTGCTTTCACTACTATAGGTTAGCTTTGTAACATGCCCCATATTGTTATACTTGCTGCTTATTTTTATAGTATAAAAGTAGTAGGCACCTTAGTATATTAAATCCATGATTGGAATGGTATGTTGTATAATATCATTGCCGTTGTATGCTGTTTTAATCGGAATTCGTTTTAGTTTCGGTTAATTCGCCTTGAATGCCGCCGCCGCTTGTGCTGACAATGATGACCGCCCAACCCGACCCAGCAGCCATCGTGTATATCACCACGAGCACGCAAAAGTCTAGCAATTAAAACAACGTCCATTTACCCGCTCGTTACCGAAGCAACCGCAATTACGAGGAGCCGGGGAATTTACGCTGGATCGTAAATCCGGATCTACTCGCCGCCGCCTGAGTGCTGTCGTAATTAGTTAGGTCTTGCAGCTTTGTGCTACTAAAAATCTGGTCGTAGTAAAAGACCTTTTGATATTGTTTTCGTTTAGTGTCGTCAATAAACCGCCCAGAGATAGCTATGCTCTTCAATTATAATGTATATATTTATATATACATAATATTATATTATAAGAAACGAACCTTCCGATAAAAATCCTTTTCTATTCAATTTCTGTTTATCGTGAGAATTATGACACCCGACCGTTTTAATGTGCCTATAAGTTTTGTACATTTCTCAACAACGACGTACAAACTTTTATTTTCTACTTTTCATCATCGGCAAAAGAAAATTCAGCAATAGTGTAAGAATATTGATCGATAAATACTGTACTTACTTTTAAACGAATGACGTGGATATTGCATTTTTTCAATATTTATCGCTATATATAATTTTAATGTATCATTATATATGTTTATGTCATATAATATATTGTACTACGCTGTAGCACCAGGTGGCTGAAATCTCACTCTTTTAAAAGTGAAACAAATGAAATTTATTCCGTAATTGACTTTAACGAATACCAGCTTATGATGTTGGACGTTTTTGATAACACGATTATAACTCGGCCCAGTCGACCCTCTATATTTATGTGATACAAGGATTATAAATAATCTTTTCAAATGAGGGTGAATATAAATACATAATAAAATCTTTCACAATATTTGTAGAAATATTACAAATATAATAAATAAATTACTTGTATTTTAAATTATTAACTAGGTTTATTTAAAGTTTTATTAACTTATGACTTCGTTGAATAAGAAATTTTTATTATTTGTACGCATTGGTATTAATTATATTTCTTAAAGAAAAAAATTTGCATTAAAATATTTTTACTGGGTATTTGGAAAATAATAACTCGTTTGCCAAAATTTACCATTATCAATAATATGATCTTATGTATAAATTAGAAACCTAGGTATTGTAATTGGTATGATTAAAAAAATTCGTCTCGATGTACTTTCAATGAGCGGTTAATAAAACTCAATTGCATCTACATATTAATGTTAATGTACGTGTTTTGAGAAAAGGAAAACAAAAATCCTACAGCGGCGAGGAGATAATAATCCATAAAGTATCTATAATAGCCACTCCAGTTCCCTGCTGTAGCTATGTAATCTACGTGTAGACCGTTTAGAAAGAGGTAATAATAACGGTCGATACACATTTTTTTTTAAAGCAAGCCACGCGATGTCAGACCGGTGACCGATATTGTGGGGCCAAAATATTATTAGAGTGCTGCGACGGGGATACCTATGTATGTATAAAAGGAGCCCGCGGTGTCGAACTTTAAAATCCCAGAGGCGAGCGCGTGCCTCCGTCTATAAGTTGCAATCGCAACTCCTCTCGTCGCGCGACCTATACCTACAACACTCTAACCACTGCCTACCCCACCTGCACCGTCCGAAGTCGTCCAGGTATATGTACACACTTAGGGTGTATACCATATATACGCACTTTCCTTTATAAGTTTTCTCATCCATTACGCGTGGGTGTTGCCAGTCGGGATCGACGGCGAAAAAGAGAGGGGGAGGGTGCACTCGTCGCACAACTTTAAAGCCATCCACGCGCACTCCCGTCTCGTGTTGACGGTGTATATACTATATATATATATATTGTGGCAACGGTCGGTGGGGGCAACGGTGGCAGTAGTAGATGCCGCGCGCGCGTCCCTTATCGATATAACCCCGCGGTAACCGTGGTCGGGCGGGTCGCGGTATAGAAGAACCACTCTCCGGGTCTGCCGCCGCCGTAGTCACCACTCAAAACCCATTAATGGGCTCTAATGGAGCTCTCTGGTTTTTCACTCATCTCCCGCACGCCGCTTGTCCCACCCGATCCTCGGGTCCATTATAACGCCGAGCTCGTATACTTCTGTCTAAATCCTATCCGCTTACACGTTTTAGAGGAGAGACGAAACCCGAAGAAAGAGTACACACTCGCACACCCATATATATTTATATATATATGGTTAGAAGGAGAGTGGATGTTGCTCCGCGGTGGCAAACTCACTCACTACGCGGGGAGGACTAAGTGACAAACCGTTCGATTAATAATAAAAACCGTTCCCTTAATTGACTACAATAAGGGATTCGGGTACCGCTCCCACCACCAACCTTCCTCGGTTGCAGAGAGTATAGTACGCTCGGCTGCTACATTCGTGAAAAGTTAATGCGCGTCATCCCCTCTACAACTCGTCCGGTCACGTTTCCTCTTTGCCAACGTCGTACGTGAGTACGCACACATGCACACTCGCACACTTACAATGACGGTCGCTTATGACGAAAACACAGAAATTAGATACATGTAGAAAACCCTCGACTTTACTGCTCTAATGTATATGTTATGTTTTGTAATATTATAATTCGTTTAAATTGCGTGTATGTATAATATAATAATTTAATATGTGAGTAGATACTACGATCGTCTAAAATCGTCACTTTTTTCCTAACTAGGTATATTGACTAGTCTTTAATTCTAATGAAGTAATTAAAATTTGGCACAAACATGATAAATGTTTAATTTTAAAATACGAGTATACCTGGAAAAAATAATACAATGATTTAAAGCGTTTTTTCGATAAATATTATACTATTGTAATAAATTTAACTCTAAAATAGGTATATAAAATGAAATTATTGCTGACTGTTGTACGATATTTTGGATCGAATTTTAAATGTACATATTTGATGCGATTAAGATTCTGATCTTTGTGTTTCCCTGATATAGTCATCAGGTGGTATATTATATTATGGAATTAGAAAACGATATTTGTGTCATGCTAGGGGAAGAGTGGTGTATCAAAAACGTCGTCATTACCATTTTGAGTTTTTAATGACGCCACCGACCCGTGTCATAACAAACCCTCAATCAAAAAGGATTTTGTTATGATAATAATACCTCGAAGGGGTTGTAATTTAAAGGGTACTGACGTACTATGGCTTTTACTATTCATGATTTGCATACGATTTAAGTGTTCTGCAGTATGTGCATATGTATATAAAAATAAATCATTAAAACGTTTTATTATTATTATTTTACCGATGCGTGAGAACAAACATTCGCTACAAAACATAGGACAATAACGATATAATGCATTCAGGATGGAAAGAAAAAACCCGTGATATTTATTTGCACTCATTTTGTGATTTAATCCATTGCTCTTTGTACTGTCTACGGAAACACAGCACACTAGGGAAATCTATTTGTTTTTTTTATTATCCTTTCTTTCCCATGCGAAAGATACATGTAAATATTTCAGATCATTCGACGTAAACGATTATTCCACCAGTCTCCTTACGCGTTACAGGAACTGAAAAATCGCCTATCCCGGCATCGATGATTTTAAATAAAATAAAATGTACGTCTACGCTCGAATTCGTTTTTACCATTATCAATATCATCAAATTTAATTTCACTTCTATTCCCAAAGTGGTATTATACATGTATAACATATACATACACAAACAACACGACAATACGATATATATATATATATAATGTAGGTAAGAAAAGTCACAAAAATATTGTTATGTACAACACACGAGTATACAAGACAGCGTAGGTAGTAGGTATCTATATAGACTATAAGCCAACAACTATTTGTAACAACTTATACGATTCAAATATTATTCGATCACATATATATTATACTATTATATATTTCAAATTTAAACAGATATTAACTACATAAAATAGTAAATTATAGGTTGAATTTTTATATACTATGTTAAAGCATAGCGACAACATATTATCTGAGTTCCATTTTTTCATGTGTACAGCTGTCGATTGCATAACTTTCAGAACGTTTCTTTGTTTACACGTATTTTCAACACATAATTGGTAAACTTAGAAAAAATATAGTTGTTTTAAATTTTTAAAAACCGTTAAAAATACTTATTTTTATTTTCATTTGCTATGATTAATTACAATTAAAAAAAACTATGATGTTTTTAAAAGAAATACAAATAATGACAGGAAATGGCGTTGTCATATCACATGTTTTATAACTAACTAATGACTAATGAGGTACGATAAAGAACACGGTGTAATAATAATTTGGTAGAGTTATTTAGATCATTACCTTGGCAACTTTCCTTAATTAACCTAATTTACATTTAAATATAAATCGAGTGATAAACTATTTCAACAAATATTGAATCGTATTTTGGTAATAGTGTTTATTTTACAATCGAGATACAACAAATAAAAGTATATGTATACAGTGTAATTTATGTCAATAATTCATCAAAAAATACTATTTTGTTATTCACTTAAAAGCCGTAGTAGTATTACATAAAAAAAAAATGAAATGTGCCATATTTGTGACTATAATGGTCCCATATATCTTGGATGTTATACTTACTTACGAAATAAATTACGCACTGTAGCGAGAGCCAAAAAAAAACAAACAAAAACAACCGTATTATACAACAATAGCACTCCAGACAAGTTAAAAAATATAATACTATTTGTCTGGCGCGAGTTAAATAAACAACAAAGTTCAATCGTATTTAGTGTAAAGACCAATAACTCTGACTCGAGAATATACGAGTAATATACTAATATTACATAAATTATATAGTACAAACCATCGGTTAAATAAACCACGTGTAATCAAACAACGTTCGTGGGGTCTGAATAAACACGCGTGTTAAAGAAATCGGAGTTATTATTAATGCCGGAACGTATTTAATGATACTATATCTTATTATATTATATTTATGTTATAAGTATACTACTTATCGCTGAGAGTAAATATTTCCCGTGTATAGACATATTTTCATTGTCTTTAAAGTTACCCGTCAAATACGACGTAACAATGACATGGTATCCTTGTTATAATAATACGTACCTACCTACTTTTTGAAAGTTCTGTAGGCAGAGACAACTTAAATTTTGTGAAAGACGAACTCTTAAACCGTACATAGGTACCACTTGTACTTATAATATACTTTTGGTGTTATTTTGTATCGTTTTGATGAACGACCTACGTGGAGTAATAATATTATATATAGGTATTTGCACGTCATTGTGCAAGTGTATATACGTTCGATCGCGGTTGATTTTCGATCGTAAACCACGAGGTGTAATTTGATGGGGTTGCTGTTATTTGTAAATCGAATCTTTTGGCAATTGGATTTTGGTTTGGTGCCGGATGTCACACGAGCGTCCGTAAACGATGAAAATGAACGCACGAATCAATCGTATATAAATATATATAAGTTTTATACGTGATACTACACATATAATATAATATATTGTTACCAATGTGGTTTGTCGGCATTTTTGAACTTAAATTGGGTGGGTATAAGAAGGTGACTTAAGTGTTCGAGGGAACGAACACAAAAGAAAAACGTAAGAAGAAATTCCAAAGGGAATTTATATATGTACAAGAATAAAACGGAATTATGATTTATAATACTGACATCGATTGCTACCGTTCGAGGTGGATATTATGCAAAACGAAATTTCGCCCGTGTGTGTCCATCGGGATAGGAGCGTCGTAATAATAATAACAATAATAGTAATGGCGCATATATAGGAAAGGCGGTAGAAGTAGTCGTCGTCGGCGTCGTTGTCGCAAAGGCAATTTAACGGCAGAGTACGCAGAGGGCCAGCTATATATATATATACGTGTGTGCGCGTGTGTATGTGTGTAAGGAAAAAGTAGGAGCAGCAGCAGAGCAAGCAGCCCATGTATCATGTGTGATAGTTATCGATTAAATAACACCCGACCGACGGGTATTGGTTTCGGCGGCGATACTCGAAATTGGTTTTTCTTCCCCATTTCATTCATATATTAGATTCGGAAAACGATTTTCCTCCCTCTGTCCTACTCCGTCCCCTTTTTATCCCTCCGTCACACCATCTCATCCCTTCCGCGCGCGCGTCTCATTCATGACCTACTCCTCGTCGTGAACCCCCTTATTTAAGGTGTTTTCGATCAAACACTCCTACATCTCTTCGCAATATTGCTAAGAGGTTTTTTCACCCCGCTGCCCGTCGTTGTCGTTTCGACGTCCGCCCGCACCCGCTGCACCGGTGTTATATCGATTTGGACCTTTTCGCCGCATATGTAATATAACTCTCTCTCTCTGACCTCTCTGGCAGGCAGCAGGCAGGCTGGCTAGCCCATCGGAAATTCTAATAATAAAGTCAACGGAACCCCCTGCGGACCCGCGTGGTCCACCACCGCTGTTTCCGCTACTACCGGTATGAGTGGGAGTAAGAGTGAGTGAGAAAGAGTGATAGGACGGAGAGAGCTTTTGCCAGGTTCCGGTTATTGCTCAATGTTTCAACCCTCGTGGAAATTATTGAAATTGGCGGCCGCAATGGGTATAACAATAACGACATTATATTATTATTATTATTATTCCAGAACATAATATTGGATAGGAAAAATAATACTTATTGGCTGACAATGGCATATATTATTACATTTATACGCATCACACAATTTATACGCATATGTATCTCCGGCATAAATCATCGATATACCTTGTTATAGAAGCTACCTACTGTATTTTTATTAAAAATGCAAAATCGAATAACTGTTTAGGAAAATTGTCTAGTTATCTAAATGATATAATATATTATACACAAATATTAATCATACATTATAGTTTGTTTTATAGATCAGAAAAAATAAGTAATTCTAAAATTTATATTGATAATAACTTACACGAATACTGCTATAATTGTTGTAAGTATATAATTTACGCATACGTTTAGTGTAATATGATAAACGAATAATACGGTATCAATTTATTTTAATGAAATACAGGTATATCAGACGAGTGTAAAATATTGAAAAATATTAGATACATGAAACTTATTTTATTATAATAATTAATAATAATTCTAAATTATTAAATTTTGCAATACATACTGCTGTACTATTGATCAGTTATTTATTATAAATCATAAATATATTTATAATGTTTAAATATAATGCTTATTATTAAAAATAAAACCATAATATACATATATAATTATTTGATATACATAATATAAAAATAGATAAGAAATTATTATACATTTTGTAAAAACCGTATATTGCAAAACAAATCAATTATTTTTTAAAAAAAAAATCAATTGAATCGCATAAACGTTGTAAACCGTTAAAATAAAACCGAAATCGCCACGACTAATAAAGGTACTTTCCAATTTTATAATTTGTCAAAGCGAAATTGTCCATTTCATTATTTAATTATTTTGAAACGATATTATTTTTTTCCGGCTAGGGTTTTGCTTTTAAAATACATTTATAAATTCTACATAGGTATACCGTGATGTCATTACGGTCCAATCAGTTTTCGATTTTCATCAACGCAAATTGCTTTAATATAATACGGGTAACGCAGAGAGAACAACAAACAATAACCGGAAAGAAAATGAATATATTCGAATGTTACATACTACCTATATAGTATATAATATATACATCATACATTACACATAAATGCATCTATATACATAGACGGGAATGGTGGCAGTTAGGTAATACATGTATGTGTGTGTGTGTATATTAGTTTGTGTTGAAATGCCGAACTGTTGTAGCGGATTTTTTTAATTAATAGTAACGATTCGTGGCATGCGGGTGGGCAGTCGGGCGGAGTCGAGGGTTTAAAGCCATTCGAATTATCCGCGGACTGCCTTTTCCGCTAATGAAGCCGGTTCCGGAAAACTGCGTGGAAATTCATTACGTTCCCGATTCAGCACTCTTCCCACGTTAATTAAATCTACCCTCAGACCTCACTACTACTATATTCCTGTACGTCCACCCACCCATCCTACCACAATACCGGGAACACTTAAGACACCCAGTTTCCTCTATTTAATAAAATCACCTTGTATATTATACAGAGTAGTATGTACTATTAAACATTAGTATGTATGTGTTGCTAACCATAACCCAATCCTTCTTTACAACACCTACTTTTTTACTGATAATTTCATCCCCTGAAAATTTGTAACTGTACGTAAGTAGTTAACATTTTTTTTTTTTTACTAATAGCGAATTGAAAATTAAATTTAAAAACGTACATTAATGAGCTAATAATACGTTATAATCTGAAAATGAATGGTTTAAAAAATCGTTTTAGTGTTAAACATGCCTTCATACATATTATATTTGACCTACTTGTTGTAGAATTATTTTGTTATAAGTACAAACAGTAAATAAGTTCAACAGTATTATAATACGGCAAGGAAAAACGATTTTCAGTTATATGTTATATCATACGTTATTAATACGTCTTATATATACAATATTCGCAAAAGTACCTAGCTAAAATCCCTCTAATCAAATTATTATTCCAAAACTATAATATAATATAGGTTGCTCTTTGTATATTCGCGAAGGAGTTAAATACCCCAAGAAATATTTTCGACTTCATTTGGCAGTTGATGTTTAACGTATAATAAGAATGTATTATTCTAATTTAGTTTTAAATTTGTATTTTTATACATATGTATGTATTCTAAAAAAAAAACGAACAATGCTTTTTTTTGTCAGGTGATATATCTCTTATAACTAGCGTGCTAGAAAAATAAATGGACTCTCTTATTTATAAACGTTTATTGAAATTGCCGACTTCAGTTTGTAGCGAGAATAAAAAATATCTTGTCGAATGTTATTATAAACCGTAACAAGATTTTACACCGCATTTTTCTTTGATTTTTAGATTATATTTCATAGATATATGTATAATAAACAGTATATGACAAGCGTGTCTAGATGGAATTGAATAACGAAAATTACGATTCAGTCGATAAATAGATGATGTCTAAGTTAAATTCGAATTTTAAACTCGGTGCTAAAGATTGCTTAGAATTCTGGTTCAGTCTAAAATATTGCAACTTCAAAATTTTAATCTATAATTAATTGTACCTAACGTATAATGAGTTATACATAATTTTTTTATTAATCCCATGACTATAAAATTCATATTCACAAAATAATATATTATATACTTTTTTATTTTAATGGTTTATTAATTATTTTTTGTATAAAAAGTTAAAGATTTTTTTTATTATATGAATATTTTGTCACGTTGCCGTTGTTCTCATCAATATCTACTTTAAAACACATACCGAGATAATGTAGAATATATAAGTACAAAATATAGCATCACACTGAAGTGGTATAAACAAACAGTTTTTTTTTTTTGTAAGCTGAACGATTATGCATATTAATAAAATGAAAAACGTTTTTTAAACGTATTTAAGTATACATATTTATAATATAGTGTATATATATATACATATATATTTACCATAATAGAATATACTTAGACTCGTATATAGATTTTTGGTAAGAAAATAATTTATTATGAGATAGTATATTAATACTACAACATGTTACTTTTTTTTTAAATAGCCAATAAACACTTCTTAATTTAATATTAAAAAGTCGATCTATTGGAATATCATATTTGATGGTAAAATCAAATGTATTTTAACAACTACACCCCACTGCAGAACACCTGAGCTAACGACGAAATTCTTACAAGCAAACAATGAAATATAAAAGTGTCTGATAAAATACTTGCTTGGATGCTCCTTATATAAAACAACAGTTAATCACTGTATACAAAGCCAAATATAGTTGATAGACTTACCACGAGTATGTCGATTAAAATTGACATTCATTTAAACGAAATTAATTTTAATAAAAACTTGTTTTTGAATAATTATTATTAAATTATCGGTCGGCTCTTTGCATATTTTTCTTATTTTTATTCTCCCTCGAAGACATCTACCAATATTTATAAAATTTTAATATACCAAAGAGGATGAGAAAATGTCGGAGCTTTTTTCCTCTCATTCCGTCGTACGATACGAAAAACCTAAAAGCTATTAAATAATGCCGTTAAAGACATTCGTTGTGGAATTGGGCTATATGGACGGACGAAGTCGGGGAGGGGTGGGATCTGAAGAGAAACGTAGTCCAATGGAAACTTATTTCGAGAGTGACGTCCTAAGTTACTGCCGGTCGCCGCAATAAAGTATATTGATATCCATGAAATATTCAGAGACGGCATGGCACGTTTTTTTTTTAGATAGATTTCAATTTGTCTGAAAGCTAATATCGCGGTAATGTGCCGAAAAAAACATCGACGCAGCCACTACAAGACTTAGCTCTAAGCACTTTCGCGGATCTTTGTGGATTGGCTTTATATGTGTATATATATAAATATATATATATATATTTATACTTATAATACAAATTCACAATAGACACTCAAACGGAACACACTGCACCTATCGTGACCGGTATTTTATAATAGTTGTTTGAGTAATTTTTTTTAAACAGACTATCTCGTTTTTTTGGTCAAATTAAGTGATTATGAAAAAATATATATTTATTGTATTTAATTTAATACGCATCTTCATAATTTATTACATAACATAATCATAATCATAATATACCTACAGATTTCAATAACATGTATAATATATAATAATATCGTATAATCTATCAAACATATATTTAAATATCGTTGAAAAAATACAAAACACTAAATAATATTCTAAATAAAATCTGTGTACATTTTGTTTATTACTATATATCAAATTGAAATAATATGTACAGCATAACGTTCACGATTGCCTAATATATTATTTATGTATATATTGGCATATTTATACACATAAATTCATTGGAAATTAAAAGAAGACCTTGTGGTACAATTATCATAATACAAGTATCCGCTTATTATTGGCCAAACATATGTGTGTATATGGCAAGGGGGACCAGTGTAAGAGTTCAATATCCCCAATTTTTTTTTTCAGTTTATATAACCTAACATAAATTTAACACAGTTTTTTTTTAATTACATTTCATAACCTCTCTCCCTCTTCCTGAAAATTTGTTCTAAGTACAGCTAATATAATGTGGTGACGTGCACAATTGTTTATATAAATTATTTTAATAAACGTCATACGCACGTACTTCGTGATATAAATATTATATTTTTTAATTTATCCGGATGGACGCACGCGCACACGTGCGTCGTAGTAATTATCGTTGTAAACAAACGGCGTGGAGGTATTTGGTCGGTCGATTCGGCTGGTATACTGCAGAAGGGTCGTGGAACGTCGTTGTCAGGGTGCTGTGGCGGCATCAGTAGTGGTGTCAGTCACCGGTCGTCGTTCGAGCGTGTATACCCCATCGGTTTGTGTCTGTTGTTAATATAAATTATATGATATATTTATATATATATATATATACCAATAGATTATCGTTACTATTAATTATAATACGAAAAGCGCATACAGACACACGCACGAATTATATAGGCACGTAATCCGCGTTATTTCAATCGATTTCATACAGGCAAACACAAAAACAGGGCAGCGGGTTTAAAATAAAAAAGTTTTCAAAACGACGACAACACGTACACACACATGCACGTTATTATATAAATATGAGGGTAATTTGGCACGGAACCCAACGCCCCGCCACCCGGCACCCCATTGATCAGATAACGTTTTTAAAAGGCTCTCCAGCGGTGGAACCACCCTGCCACACTCGCTGTCACCCCTGTCCAGCCACCCTCGAGCGCGCTAGTTTCGAGAGGAGCTGCATACGACTGATTGAATCGAGTTCACGTCACTTGTCTCCGCCGGCGAATATAATATATATTATAACAACCGGGGCAGCCAGCAGCAGTGTGTAAACGCGATTAATAAAATGATAACGATAATAATGAAAACATAAAATTGCGTTCGGGCCGTTATATTATTATATTATATTATAATACTTTATGTACCGGTACCGCGGTATAATAGCAGCAGTAGTGCGGTGTGCGTGTCGGGCTTTTAATTCCGGACCCATTGTCCTCGCGAGCGGCGGCCGTTCGAGTACGGCAATTTGGGGACCGCATTGTGTACACATAATCGAATTAGCCTCCGTATGTACATGCATGTGTATATACTTTATACGTATACACGTATACGTGGGTGTGTATATGTGTGTGTGTCGAGCACGTGACTCTCAGCCGATGCGCTCTTATCGCCGCCGCGCGGACTGCCCGTTCGGTGGCGGAGATGACTCACAGCGGTGGTTGGACAATTTTTCATTCGATAAACGACGGGCGGGCAATGACGATGACGATAAAATAATAATAACGCATAAAAAACAGACGTTAAAAAAAATTTCATTCTCACGCACCAAATCTATTCGACGTGCGAATGTAGCATATGTAGTGACGTACATGGAAACTCCTACAATAATTTTTCGGTTCGACATTCGCGTATAATTCAATAATATTATACTGTATAGTAGCAGGTTATTAATTATTTATAATATGCCCTCTTCTAGATAGCAGTATTCAGTGTTTATTTCCATAATCATCGTCGAGTACCATTTGTAGCTTTATGTATAACATATATCTACAAAATATACCTAATATAATATAATATATTATAATATTATATTAGGTAATGGATAATGAAATGTTCAATTTTTTTTTCCATACTTAATACTATACAAACTATTAACCCTTCACATTATATCAGAGACGCAATTTCAACTTTTGTCATGAGCTGAGTCTAACATTTTTTTTAATTCTAACATTTTATAGATACTGCAGGTATTAGAAAATAGTCCTTAGTAGTTTATAATATGAGTGTATACTCATTGTATTCATAGATATTAAAAACTCCATGGCTGATTTAAAAAGAATAAATATTAATTTTCATCATTAACGGTTATCTAAAGCGGACTATAATAAATTATACCTAAAATATTGTGTACACTTATTGTAACATGTATATTGTATATGCGTGTAGTGTTTAGTCTTTTCTATAACTATCATCTACATTATATTATAATATAATACTAAATTAATATTTCAATATCTTTAGTTATCCTATCCTTTTATCAATTTTGGGGTCTTGAATATTGTACTTCTGAACCCCCCCCCCTTCACCTTAAATATTCCACTGCATTATATTATTGCTTATACGTTAGAGAAACATTATTTTTATCTCTCATTTATGAGAACATAATATTATTAATACATCGTCATATTTGCATATATTACACAAGTGATCGATACGCAAAATTAAGTCTTTATGTAAGTACTCGCACTACTCGTATAATACGCATATACTCTACCTATATACATAAAATATTGATATTATATCTATGTATTATAGTAAACTGCAAATTGCAAATTATAAGTGTATAAGTTTAAACATATTATATTAAAACAAATATTTGAATTCATCGCGATGTTTTAACCAACTGTATGTAGTAAAAATTTGTTTATTTTGAGTAAAAGTTTGTTAGGTTGTTTTCAATAACGTCATAATTGACAATTTAATATATGTTTCTATATATAATATAATAGTACTAAAAAAATTTGACTGTAAAAAAAATCTTTTTATCATAAATTAAACCTAACGTATATTATTTTATTGTTGATCAATGAATTCATTTTTTATGCCATCTCTATTTTTCTTTTTCCAAACTAGAAAACTAATACAATCCAAACTATAGATTTTTTTTAGATAAGATTATTAAAATTTGAAACGCTGTGCAGTTTCAACTAAATAGAGTTTGGAATTAATTTTATGATTTTAATAATAAGATATTGATTAGTGAAATTAATTATTATTAAAATCATTATTAGAAATTAGCTTCAAATATAAAGGTCAACTGTGTCAGGGGAAGATTGGAAATTCATTAAAATTAAAATCAGTCTATATAAATGTATAGTGTTACAGTGTTAACCTCTCAACTTCTTCCCCTGAGAATTGTTTTAATATTTGTTAACAGTATGGATTGACATATTAGTAAATCTACTATCCTCTCCCTACCAATGGTATTTTTTTTTGGACAATCCTGCCAAAACCATAAAATAAAACTTATTTTGTATTTTTCTACGTTAAGACTATAAAAATATGTATTCAAAAATACACGTATAACTCGTGGATGTACTTTTAATCTTTTAAGGGGTATTTTTCTCGCGCAGACTATTGTATTCATTTCATCTTATTTATATCGAATGGAAATTAGTGAACCTAATTTTCAGTAGATTACATTATCACTGTCATCTACTGAAGCATTTTGCAACTACAATTATAAATAACTGCTTAACACCCATCTAATATTACAACTTTAATTTTATTAAACAGTTATTGTTGTAATAACACCTAATTCATGACGTATTACACACATAATTTATTAATAATTTGGATTTCATTCATTTTATAATTAATAAAATAATAATATGTTTTATCATTTTGTGAAAATTTATTATTTTTTTCTACGTATTACGCTATTAGTTATTTTTACAAACATGTAATATTAAAACCTTTAAATGCGATTTGTAAAAAATCATAAATTCTTCATACTAATAACTTACCTTGATTCTGAAACATCGAAACCCTATAGTTATTTCTTACCTACATATATTTATTAAATCATCATAACAACAAACTGAAAGGAAAACCCAGTTGTACCTAATATTTTGTATAAACTTTTTCGCAAATGGGCGAAACCACCTCATTAACAAAATTAGTTTGTTAATAATATTGCTATCTCATTCTACGTTTTGTGTACAGAATCAGCAATATAATCTTTGTTGATTTGAACAAACGTTTTTTTTTTTAATTTTTAAAACCCCTTGGTTAGGTAGCAATTAATTTTGCTTATTCAAACAATTATTATGTTTGTAGATCATTAACAAAATTAGTTTGTTGATAGTACGACCATTTTGTGTTCCTTATTATTACATTATTATTACTATACTCCATTATACGTGCACACCTATTACATATTTATATATAAAAACTTTATATAGAGAGATTATATGTACAGTTTTTGTTACAATAATTAAAGTGAAAGAAATATTAATCTATTTTGAATAATAATTATCTATTAACCTACATATCGATATTGAATCGCGTGCGATCATAAATTGTATAAATTATTATTTTAAAGAAACTCTATTTTGCCATATTAAATAAAAACATATTATACGTATATATTATATACACACTTATGGACCGTTTAGAAAATCTGATATTATATTTTTATATGTTTTCGATTAGTGACGGCCGAATTAATTAAAATACTTACCCATGTATATACATAGAAATTATGCGTACCTATATGTTATGCACAAGTTTTATGTATATATTTTTGTTAGGATTTTGAATGTATTTCACAATCACGTCGTAAACAAAACACGTGTCGTCAACTTAGTAACAGTATGTAGTTGCATTCGCGTATTATTTATGTAATCATTTCCGATACGATATATTAGTATACATCAGATACTTCGATTTATTTATAATACAAAATACGTATTTGTGTGGTTTGCACGCGTTAAATACGAGTAGATATACTGTGCTAGTCATATGGATGCGTAGGATTATTATTAACGCAACAGGTGGCTGTGATCGATTTCTTTGAAAATTATACCCGGGAATTAGTGGTCTTTGGAGGCCGATGTACGTGACACAGTATTTAGTGTTTAAAACACATAATATAATTAATATTATATTATATTATGTATACATAACACGAATGCATATAAAAAGTGCATAAATACGATTGCGAGGGTATTTGGTACATATAGATCGTACAATCGAATACACTGCAATGTGTTGAATATATAATGTGATTATTAATTTTTTTTTCACCGAGAAATCCGAGCACGGTCGGTTTATCAATGTTATTATAGGTATTGTATTCGGTTTTCTTTTTCTTTTCCTTTGGATCGAAGCCAATAACACTACACATAGCCGCATATAGTTGCATTAACATTCAAGATTTCAAGTCACGCGCACAATCCGTACTTGGGGATTTATGTAACGCGTCATGTGCGCGTAAGGAAGTATAAACGCAACCCGCAAGTCACACGTTACACACACTCTCACACTTATACACATACACATGGTCATACGCATTACACAGTAGTAATGTACACACATCGCATATTATATTATATATACACGAGTTGCCTCTACTTCGTACGACAATATGTCGTACCTATATATGCGTATACGAAGAATTAGAATTCGTTGCGTGCCATACAAAATGAAAAAATATATCATACATTCAAAATTGGAAAAAAAATATAGTATTTCTCGCCCTATAAGACAGCGGTGGAGAACACGATATGACCGGGTTTACGCGAACGAAACAACAATTAAACCCCGCACGCGCCTTATACGAATAATAATAAAAAAAAAAATAAGTAACGACCAATAATAAAAATGGGAGGAGCAGTGTAAATTGTGAGAAACCAAAAGAAAAAGAAGAAGAGAAAAAAGTTGAAAAAACTTACGTCGTTTTCTAGGTCCGTGGGTTGACGACTATTACTGTACGTCAGACGGATATATAGCTAACTGTCTCACTGGTTCTGACGCGGGAGAACATGTACTACCTACATCTGGGCAGTTTATAAACGATAGCCGTGACAACGACTGGTGCAGTTGCATTCTCCACATTGCGGTGTATCTACCCCGCGGTGACAATAACTACATGATATTATTGCTTACTGCAACAATGTCAATTGTTGATGACCGGTCGATCGTACAGTCGACAGCAACGACTATAAAACTCGATTTTAAGTGTGTTCTAAAAAAGGCTTATAACACGACGATTACAACGGTTTACCCAACTTCGATATACCATATCATCACGACTTCGGATTCGCGAATTCCCACGGCTCTCGACAATATCGTTTAGAACGATCCGCATAACAAAATGGTTAAGTTTATTTTTCTACTTAATGTTTACATAGATAAATCATTGAACGTCTCTTATATCAACAGTAATTAATTTTATATTTTCATACTAATATCCATTCGATGCGATATTATGTAATTATTTATCTAACCGGAATATGATAGATATCGCGCAATTTATAGCATGGTCTTTTATAATTAATTCGAAATTTAGTTCATATTATAGTGTCTATTTTCTTACGATAAGTATTATACATTATACTTTTTTTTTTAAATAATTCTCCATAAATTGCATATGCTATAGGTAATGTCATTGCTATACCTTAATGCTTTTGAATACATTTGTCAACTAAACGGAAACCCGTATTCTTTAAAAGGTTAGTTTTTTTATAAACATTTCATTCCCTGTGTTGACGAACACCGATTTATCTGTGCACTCGTCTTTCGTTTCGTAATTTTTATTATAATACCTATACCGCGTCGAGTGTGTACGATTAGCTGGTTACTACAATAGCTGGTTCGTTTACAGTATGAGGATAAATAAATTTGTAACGGATATAAAGATGGACGCGTAGTATATACTGCACGATGTTTGTATTTATGCGTGTCATAAATGACCTAAATGACTACTAGTTTTGAAAACGGATCGAATATAGGTTTTTAAACAAATAAAAACCGTAAATAGTAAAATAAATACAGTTAATATATGGCGTATCTGCAACGTACCATTGCGTTGTATATACACTTTTGACAACTACACATTACAACAAAACCTGATGTTCACCGTGTATTCAACAAACGTATGTATATACCCATACATATCCTCGTACGAGTTATATCGCAAACGTCTGATTAGTAAATGAAAAAAAAAAATTTAAAAAAGTAATTAGGTACTATAGTGGCATGGCGTAGTTATAAATTGGAAATTTCGAAGAGGAGGTCGAGACGAAATAACACACGGATATACATCGTCGACGGCGACGGCGGCGGCACCCAAGTCTCTCAACCGGCGACCGAGTTAATTGGACTGTTCGTCTGTTCGGATAGCTGAATGCCCACGTGATTAATGACGACAAAATATCGCTGGTCCTTCGCACACGCTTGTGTGTATACCTACTTCGTCGTCGTGATAATTATACGAAACGTATTATAATAATAATATTAATATTATTATTACACGAGTACCCGCGCTATCGGTAAATGAATATTATACGCTACGACGAACCAGAATTGTTCTTGATTTCGATATCATATTTTATAATAACTATGTACATAAAGTATACATTGTATGTGGTTAATAGGTTTTGGGAATGAGGTTTTCCGTTTCATCGACCGGTGGACGGGAAACGCACTAGTGGTAGGGTTAGAAATGTATTTCAAGGAAATTAAAATATATTAGAATAATATGTATATTATATGTGTACATACACTTTACAGTTTACATACATATACGAACACAAAAACCAGATTAAAACGTGACCGTCTCACATGATTGGCTTGTTCCGAATTCCGTTCGGGAAAAAAACAATTTAAATGCTTTAAGGTTGCACACACAATGAGGCCCATTGTTTGGACACGATCTTCGTGTGTAATAGGGGAAAAAGTGGCGGTGGCAACGGCGAGGGAAAATGATTATTATATTGTGTGCAGTGTCCGCGCCGAAGCAAAAAAAAAAAAAAACACTCGCGCACACACATTGCAGTCAGTGTGTACGGCGGCTGTCCCGTAAATTGTTTTCGGATTCATATATTTTATAATCGAACTAAAACTCGAAATTAATTCATAGGGTTAGTATATATACACTTCACATGGTGGTTGTGTCCCAGTGGACGGGGGAAAATGAGTCCGGGAATCTCTTTTCCCACGGGCGTTCCCCCCTTTCACCTCACCATAACGACGAGCGTACTACAACTCACCGCTCACCCACCACTAAACCCACCAGAATTAATAAATGCATTTTTAATACATTGTACACTGCAGCTGCGCATTAGGTGATTTTAATATGATTGATGTCCAGTTTGCATAATGTCTATTATAATGTGTAATGTATTTAAGAAAATATTTCGCTTCAGATATTAAATTTATCGACTGCAATAATTGATTTTATGTAGTATACAAATCTTATCAGTGTTAAAATGTTAAAAATCAACGTTTCTCGCATGTGTATACTATAATATTTGTTTTTTGTGCTTTAATAATATCATGATTATTGCTTATTAAACGTCAAGCAAAAATGTTAAATATCATAACAAATATGCTAATGAGGTGTATGCGAGTAGATATAGGTACAACAAATATGGTATATGATTATATAATATTATAAATCATAATATATTACATAGGTAATTTAATATTGTAATTAACGTAAGTAGATAATTTTAGTACAGTATAGATTAAAAATCAGATTCAACGTTTAAAAGTATAGCTTATAAATTTTAATTTACATTTTAATTTTTACATTTACTTTTTACCAGATAACTTTTGAAATGCAAGTATGCACATATACTCTTCGCGATTTTCAGCGAGCTTGTTTTCAAACAAATTCGGTATATATTTTTTAGATACTTAGCAGTTGACGAAGCGAAAAATGCACTAGTCTTAAAATATTATGTTTTTTTTTTCATTTTTGATGATAGTTAATTTTATAGATCGTACGTGTTACTTTGAAGAAGTAATTTTACAATCTCCTCTGAGACTGCAGTATCCTTTTATTTTCAACAATTATTTTGACGGTGATTAAGTGTCTACTGTAATGGACGTAAGAAAAACCACTGCAGCATTAGCTATAGAGAGACGGTATATCCTGCATAAGTCACTCAAATCTCAATTGTATCAATTACATTAATTATTGTAAGCGCGCCCGACAGTAATCCAATTACTTGAAAGAGGAAAAAAATGTAAAATTCACTTTATATTATGATTATATTTTATGTCCGTTTCCTCTTTTATATATTATTCATTTTTGAACCTTAAGTTTTCAATTCAACTAATTGGTTCGTTTGGGCGCGCGTGCGCGAGTATAGTTCGCTTTGTTATCTGTCTCGCTTTTGTTAAACACAATATTTATTTTTATTTCTCTTTTTGCCGCGCCGCGTTTCTGCAGCAGCCTTCTCCGCAACGTCGTCGGTCGCGCTCATAGACCCCAAAGACCGGTGCCAGAGAGAAGAGGAACGGAGAAAAACGAATGGCTACGGCGATGGTGGTAGAGTACCAATTAACGTGCTGAGCGGACTAAAAGTTAGCTCTTTAATAACGACGATAAGTTTAATTGTTCTCGATAGCCACCGCCGCTGCCATTGACTCAGGATGGATATATTTTAAAGCGAAAAGGTTTATACGCGCTTATAACGCGCTCCACTCGAACCGATTTTGTTTTTAAACGGCAATAATTAAAATTAAATAAAAATTCTCAATTATCGTAATTAAGTAAATACACGCGGATATAATGCTATTATATACCTACGTAGGCAGCCACAAAGCACGGCGGCAGCAGAGTGTTCTTATAATAGTATAATATACATTATTATTATTGCATTTTACGGTTGTCGTTAACCGCCATTGTATACACGCAACAATATAATAATAACAATAATAATAATATTGCGGTCGTTTTTCATTAACCTCCCTTTTTAATTCATTTCGCGTAAAACCTCAAACCCCTTCAGTTATTATTATTGTTATTCACCTCCGACGCCACGCTTGTTTTTACCATAATTTTATCATTATATCACATTACCGCGTCATCCATTACTTAGACAGTCGTCACCATTAACTTTCGGTAATAATAAAATTTAATATAATACAGTTAGATCATAGGTATACTCTTACATACCGTGTAGTCCATCCGGAATAAGAACAGAAATCATTTTTACCGTCACACGTTTCAAATAAATTATTTTAAATTAGCGAGTGCGTTTTGAAAGATTTGATATAATTATAGTTGTACCATATTCACTTTGATCGTGATTTTGTGTGCGTTATAATAATATATAACCTCGCTGCGGTGACTTTCTGTTATCGTTTCAAAAATGTGACTTCAAGTGGTAAACTTTTTAAAAACGTATCGATAAATAACTGCATTTTTGGTCAAATCAAGTTCGTACTTTGTTGAAGATTTCATCAAACGCGCTTACTTACAATTGTATACTGAAGCTCGATCATTCACTAAATTGTTATTGAAAACAAACCATTAGTTATATATTGTTAAGCAGACGTCGCGGTGTTTAAAGGACGGGACGCATGGTCCCTATCCAGCCCACCTGGTATGTGTATTAGCGCCTAAATATTTATTTTTATTTTACGAGATCGACCGTTGAATGGTTTAAAAATAAAATGACATTCTTTTGTCCACTTTATATATATATATATATATGTAATTTCCTGTCACATTTTACGCCTTAAAAGATGTGTACTCGAATGTATACATTCTCATCAATCCTTTAACTACGTAACATTTAACAAGGCGTAGGTGTATTGTAATGTGTATATAAATATCCCTAAGGGCCATAACCGTTTTTCGTTTTGCTCATAAAACTAATGCTGGATAACGGGTAGAGTGATCCACTCTGTAAATGTGTGTGTATCCTAATTCCAAATATTCGAAGTCGCGAGTTCATAACATTATACCTGTATATACGCAATTAATACGCGCCCGTCATTATCTCGTCGTGTTTATTTTTCATTAAAATTAAGTTATATTTTAGAATGTCTGAAAATATATGAAAATCTAATTCATCGCACTTTGTGTAATAAACTTTGTTACAGCCCAATTCTCATTAATAAGTAATCCCTTCCCAATTAACCCATCAGACCCTAAAGAAAATAAATTATACCTCTTAAAAGAACTTCGCCGAGTTGATTAATCCATTCAGTTTTTTGAATTAACCTTTTTAAACTCCGAAACAATCTCGTCAGGAAATCCTTTAATCGTGTTACGGAAACTTATATTTTAGTTACAACGATTTGATTTACTATTAAATACATTTTCGGCTTTGCTTATTTTATCAAGTATAACAGAAATTTGCACATAAACGTGTTAGTTAAATTCACTTTGTTCTACGCTGTATTATAGCTGGCGGAGTATAACGTTCAAAACGAAATCATGTTAACTGTATTGACATAATGGAGGTATTACTTAACATAATTTAGTTTATCGGTTCGTGTTACACAGTATAGACTATAGAAGGTTAGTCGACTCTGTATAACTTTTTATTTGCGGTTTACCGTTAATTTCAAAACCTAAGGACAATGTTTATATGATGAATTATAATAAATTATCAAATTGAAATTTTCAAACCGATAACGATATCGATTTTTACACTGGAAAAATTACAAAGTTTTTTATTTGCATATTATTTGACCTGCGTCTAATGGATTTGCTACGTATTTAGCTGTTATGTATTATTTACAATTGTTCAGTACGATTTAACTAGAACGAATTACAACGATGACTGTAAAACTTTGAACCCCCGACTCGATGAGACAATCGATATGTGTGTATATGTTAAATACTATTAAATATTAAGATAATTTAAACAAAATCACATTTATTTATTTTTATTTTATTATTTCAATATTTGTTGAACGTGTTTAGTTGTTATACTTTCTAATGCTCGATATCTTTGTAGCGTAAAGTTTAGGGATATACTCGACGTATAGTTCTAAAAATATGAACTACCAGAGAACGGGTCGAGTTACAAGAGAGTGAAAAATAGTTTTGTTTTCATCGTATTAATAGATACAACGTAATTTTTCGTTACCAAGAGTAGATTTTAATAAGTCTGTCTTTTAAATTTATTGTCAATATAGACGTAGAAAACATGTTTTAACAACGAACTATAATTATATTATAAATGTTAAATGTTTATGAGAATTTTTGTCATGTTAAATTTCGTGTATCGTTAATGCTAACTTTCGGTATGCCTCACTAAAAAGTCAACGCATACTTCACAAGTCTAAAAGACTGTAAAGTGTAAAATATTACCGATATAATGACAGTAACAATCAATGGCAGCGTGGTTATAGTAGGTTTTTTGGGTGCCCATTTTTCAAATTAATTTCAAATAATTGATATCGCCATTATCGTAGTATGATATAAATTATATATTGTATAATAATGCAATATTATGTTAATATATAATAATGAAATTCTTAGTATCATAATATTATGAATATTATAAATCTCGGTTTTTTTCATACTTATAATATATTTGATATACCTACTTAATATATATATATCGTTACCACCAGACTAACGATGCTGAAAAATATTTCTATATATATACCAAGCATCTCGTTAAACGTAAATTTTAAAAGTATATAGTGAATAATACATGTTTAAATTTCAGACTATATAGTATTCTAACTACACTACTTGTTTGTACTTAATTGTAAACGATATGTACTTAAATACACGAACATACCATTGGTAACATAAACATACACTAATTCTTGGGAATATGAATAATATGATGTATGAAAAACGAAATGAAGACGGAAAAAGTACGTTGACATATCGGTGCATATATTATATTATTTAAATATATAGTATTTACCTATATATAATTTATATAGGTATAGCCTTATATATATATTATATATCTTTGTGTGTGTGTGAGGTTTAAGCGGCGGTCGAAAACCTACCCAAACGTATATGCGTATTTTATTTATTATTATTTTTTTTTTTTGTGAAATTGTTTCCGTTTTTGACAGACAATATCGCGTTATCGGTCTCGGGACAGTTTCGAAATTGCCGTGCCGTATAATATACCTCGCGCGCACGCACACATACAAACAGCAACAGAGCAACGCACTCCAATCGAATTCCCAATTTTCCGCGCGGTTTATCCCGGGGATGATAGCGGGCCGGTCCAGACGGAAAATTGGCCGTTACACATATAATATATAATATATATGTATACCACTACACACGCACCCACGCACGGCCTTCCGCCCGCATCGCCGCCGGACAATATCGTGTACGTATACAACCCGTGTTCTTTCTCAATCAAATCGCACTCTCCTCCACCTCTGCCCATCTGACCATCCAGCCGTTAACCCCAAAGTCGATACACGATCGCCCGCTCGCTCGTAGAAAACATTATGTTCCGACCGGAAATTCGTGCGGACAAACCGTACCACACATAATATACTGTGCAGTACCTACCTATGTCTTTCAACTACGGTTTACGAATTTTTATTATTATTGTATGAGTTGTGTATGAGCTAAACATTTTTAGAATGATTAGCTAAATACGTAAAATTTGAGGGTTATAAAAATCAAAAACCATCTATTGGTGGTTTAAGCATGACCTGTGGTGTATTTTGTTTAATATATTAACACCAAGCATGCCCAGTGCTCACCCCCTTTTTTCATTAAAATAATATATTAATCGTATTCTGATATTAGTATTTTTATATATACTTGTGTACTACTTAATAAGGAGAGTCCTTTACATCTGTAGTAATACAAACTTCAGTTTTTTTTTTATTAAATTATCTAGTGGATAATTATTTTCTAATTTTAATGTAAATTTAACTAATTCAACATTTAAACGAGTTGTTTTACAGTTATTAAAATTTTTCTGCTAAGAATAAAAGTTCTTAAAAATGTTTTTTGATTTAGTATTTATTATATTTGGTCATTTTTCCAAATTATAAATATTGATAGATAAATATGAATTACTAAAATGTTCAAGTCACCATAACCCTCATTTATTCTAAATTTAGGTTAACTTAACCTAATTAATATTGATGGTAAAATATTAATGTCATGTTACAACTACTTAAGATTCTTAGAGAATTGCTAAATGTTAATGTTTTTTATACTTTTTTAATTTAATCTGCTGTGCTTATAAACGTAATAAATATAATTGAAAAATTTGTATAAAATATTTTTTTTTCGTTAAATTTTGTGTAGCCGGCGTAGTAAATTATTTAAAATGTTTGGCCCACTTGATAATTTGAGTTCGACATGCCTGTTCTAAACCTTTATATTGCCATAAACTTATTATCCTTTTTTTACACAGGCAAATAACTCAAAAACAATTGGTTCAAATTTTTAAGTTGATTCGTTAAAATAAATAGAAAAATGATCCATTAAATAATGTACAGTAAAAAATACAGCTTTCTATTTGAATAACAAATATTTTTTATTCAAAGTGCACTTCTATGGCAAAAATATCTTAAAATTTTGAATAGTTGTAATATTGAAGAAAAAAAGGTGAGCATGCAGGATGGATCACTCTGTGTTATATTAATGTGTGCATCTATGATGAGTATCTTCAATAACTAATTAACGGACTTCATTAAAATATTCACACCAGTCAAAAGTGGTAGTTTAAAACGCGTGCGTGGAGGCGGGCCTTCGCACGAACGCGATCGTTTTAATAATGCCACCGCAAATAACACACTGATTTTATTGTTATTATACTCATTATGTCATCGTTACCTAACGCTGTTAGCAGGTAATTTTTTAACTCTAGAGCTTGTTTTTCAAAAACTGCTCAAAATTATTGTACACATAAATACGCTACTGCAGCGTATACAGCATTGCAGAAATGTGTACAATCATCACTACAATTGCTTCTGGACCATCATCCTATGACAGTCCCTCGACCGCAATTACCGTATATACACACCATACGCAATAATGTATTATATAATATTACTAGCTTAATCTGGCTTCGCTCGTGCCATAATCGATTCATATGTATGCATTGTTTTTTTATTATATAATTAAACTATTTAAAGTTAAAAAGAAACTATAAATAAAATTAAATTAAAAATAATAAATCACTCATAGGAGCATTTGTAAAATTTTGTAAAAAAAAAAAAATTAAAAATCAAGCAATTGATGACACTCAGAAGAATATTTGAAAAACTTTGTGAAAAAAAAATTAGAAGAAAACTAAATAGTATCGTCACAAAAATGCGAACATAAAAAACATGTTCTTTTATATATGTAATGATTATAATAAGATTATAATTTTCGTAAATTTTTAAAATTATCTCGTAGTCTCCCCTGCGTTTAATTGACGAATAACAAATATTGACTATGAACATATTTATATTATTCTTTATGTTTAGCCAATGAATTTAATTAATTTATATAAATTATTATATTGTTAACTCTCTTGCAAGGACATTAAATGTTTTCAACAGTCATTAAAAATCGTGCTTTTTTACAATCGATTAAATAAGTACAACATTTTATTCCGCGCGTTGTTCCATAACTTCGTAATAACTCACTGTTGTGTCATCGTCTATTGTTTTCTTTTAGCTAGGCGTATAAAATAAATCGGCATTGCAGATAATTTATAACGCATTAGGACGTGAATATAATGTTCATTTTTTTTTCATCGCTTTTACTCAATACAACGCGCGTATAATATGATGTCCTGCGATGTTCATATTTCATTTATATATAATCTTATAAACTTCTGGACGCTAGATTGCCAAGCGAACGATTTAATTTTTATAATTCGAATACATTTTGATATACAATATCGACTCTTATAACATGATGTATAATATCATGATAATTAATATTCTATATCAATATTTTCTAGGTCTTGTTTCTTTGTATATTTGGGAATACATACATAATATTATCTATCGATGAGACTATGTGTCGATTAAAATATGCTTCTATAATATTATTACTGTCGTATAACATTGATACAATATAATAATTTCAAAATCCGTCTACTTCACATGAATGAACTGAACATATAAATAATATGAATAATGTGCAAGCACTTATAGTAGAAAATACACGGGTACAACATATTTATAGTATTATACCATCTATCTATATTCAGTCGTTCAAAAAAGCAGTGCAAAAATATAAATACACCATATAGGTATTATACTTTTTTCATTTCAAGCGTTCTTTTATAATATACTATATATATATAGGAACGTGCGTAGTAAGAATATTTTTACGGCCTCCCAAAAGCTTTCGGTCTCGGGCACTAAAGACAAGGGAAATCAAAATCGAATCCGATTGGATTGGCTAAATTCAAAAAGGTTCTTTTTTCACCGGAGTCGTCCCCCACACTTTACGCACACTGTCCGCGCCACTGTTTCCGTAGTTGCAGAAGTGTATATAGTTGTCTTCTTAGGAAACCCGAACGAAAACACGAAGCTTTTAAAAAGCTTTCGGGCATCGGAATTTGCGTAATGACGCTAAACTAATGTATCGGAGGTAATAAAACGAAGGGGAGACCGAATAACGGCGGCGGTGGCGGCAGGGTGAAAGATAAACACAGAACAAGAGAGAGGCATTAACTATAAAAGTAAATGGAATCTTTTAACGGAATTCGAGAGTATTGAATGTGACAGGGACGACGTCGCGCGCGCACAGAGTAAACCAGAGCGAACGGTGGTATAGAGGAGAGAGAGATAGACGACGAGGCGACAACGGCGGTGTGGACTGCCGCATAAGAGATGGAGAGAGAGAAATACAGACAGACAGACGGACGATCAGAGGACGGAACGGGAGAGAGTTTTTCTAATGCATTTCGCATTTTGTGTGTGCAGCGGACGGCGCATTAACACAATGCCAAAGTGGAAAACCCGTGTTATTCTTTTTAGAAGCGTCTCCGCGCACAGTATCCTACAGACTTATCTCCCGCCGTCGCCGCCTCCCCCGATGCATACACACACACATATATTTATATATTATATACACTGTTTTAGACTTTAGAGATCGGGCTCATAAATAAATGGAACCGGCGGCAATATCGTTTAAGGGGAACGACGTTCGTGTGCACACATACACACACACATATACGAACGGTCGTAGCGTACAACTTCTGCGAAGAGGCGGGTTAGGGAAGGGAAAAAACCGCAAACCACTCTACAAATTAATTCTGGGGGCTAGGAGAATCAATACGCCCCCCTCAACAGTCTCTTTCTATCCGTTCACACATACACACGCACACACGCGTTCGCTCGCTATGTCTTTCGCTCTCTTTTGGATTGATTGCCTCGGTGGAAAAGCTATTTTCATCAACGCTAATGAACAATACGAATGGGTTTTCCGCCCGGCAAAAGCTTTTACGACGAATGAGATCTTCCGCCACCCGGACCACGGGAGAACTGCGTGCGTATACGTGCGAGGCGAAGTGGGAACGGTTAGCGGGTGGCGTGCGCGAAACGTGTGCCGGCTAATTGTGAATTGGACGCGCGAGCGGGACAGCATAAATTTGATCAAACTGACGCTTTTAGTGGGATTACCAATAATCCTGTGCAATATTCATTGTTCCCTCCCCTCCCTGCACTGCGCCATCATCAACCAACACGTAGGGCCGTTCGTGTATCCCGCTCGTGCTAAACTCATTAATATATATACACACACACACACACATAAACACTTTAAGTGAGTGTAGGGTAATTAAATTTTTTTTTCAAATTACCGATAGTGTGTCGACTAATTTTGAATTCAATTAACCATGTACCTAAATATACGCTCGTGCGATAGAGGTATAAAAATAAATTAAATAAATAAAAACATTAATATTCTCTGGCCCTCTGCATTCGGTCGCTGCAAGTCCGTTGCTCTGCCATCGACAACACGAACGAAATCATTTCCATAGCATTGAAAAATTTCCCTTCAGTAAATATCCAAAATCGTCTTTAAAATAGTATTAAACCATATACAAGTATGCTACTTCTGTGTAATACTGTGTTTATAGAAACATAGGTATTGTATTATGTTTATATATTATAGTGCTGCGAGAAAACACTTAAACAAATTGGCCAAGTTTCCCGAGTATTTTGTTCGGCCTCAATTACTTTTATTACGTAAAACATTAATATAATGTTTTTCGAAAAATGAGTTTTTATTTTGTCACCATCAATCATAGGTTATATTAAAAGTTAGAGGTGATGGATGATTTATTGTAGAAAATTTGGTACTATTTTGATCTAATTATTATTTTTTCCATACCAGAGTTGTATTATTATCTTTACACGTAGTTAATTATCAATATATACATGCTGTTGAAGACAAACCGTGTTCATTTTCCCTTTTAAACAACCATTTTGATTAGTGTAAATATATACCTATTTGAAACGTCAATCTTATATTTCAACTCACTAAACTGTCTAAACTCGCTGAAAATTTGCCGTGCACTACAGTTAGTCATAGACAAAGTGAATATATTAATTATATTTTCAAAAACCTAAGATATATTGTTTAACAAAATTAAATACTATAAAAAAAATAATAAATAATATTATATTAATAGACACTAAACGTCAATAAAAATAAACACTTGCATTTCTGTAATATTTGATTGGTATTATATATGTACCAATAACACCTATGCGTATATATAGTATACACTGTACACATTAGCACACTTATACGTACATACATATGAACATACGTGTATGTATACATAACGAATTCCGCCCTTTTTTGCATAGTCGGTACCCAACGGCGTTTCCGTCGCTAATTTCCGGTTTTCCCCAGTTAGTTCCGACGAGCTCCTATTCCATTTCCTCTTTTTTTAAATCCCATATTAATATAAAGGTTCTATCAGATCGATGAGCCTTGAACAGAATTAATAACAGTCAGCGAAATTTAAACATCACAACGGCCGATGCGTACGTCACTATAAAATTCATTAAAAAAATGAGTTAGTGGATAGCGAAGCAGTGAGGGAAATCCAATTCCATTATTATTATTTTTTTAAATTAATCGAGGAAACTCGGCGCCATTGCTGTTGAACACCTAACACAACTATGTAATGTTTAATTATAAACATTTCATTAACTTTTAAAAACCTAATGGCTTTTTTTCGGATTGTTCAAAATCGACGGGTTGGTGGTTATGGAGGGAGTGTTGCCGCGGTGTGTCGGCAGTGGCGGTGCTTTCATCAAAATTATTACTGTGCTTTAGGGAGTCCGTTTTTTTTTCTGTTATTCATTAAACGAATGATACATCAATTTTATCCATTGTGCCGTTTGTTTGTTCAGTAATTTCTCAAATTAAACAACTGACAACCTATATATATACGCGCCTGCACCGAATATTCTCGAGCCAGAAACGGGGAAATTGGTTTCTTAAACGCTAAACTAATTTCATTTCATTTCTTGATTGCTGTTGGTTAGGCCCGATTGTTATACAGTGGACTGCTAGTGATTTATTCAAACCTACCCCGTATACACGTGATTTTAACACGATAATTAGGAGTCATTTATGGAAGTCTGCGTTTTCAAACGCATTTAATTCAATTCAAATGCCTATACACGTCCATATACGACGGTGCTTGTTAATTGAAATATTTGTTCCGTCATTTTCTAACTTATTCGCAATCTCACGTTCCGTTTAATTATTTCCCGCAATTTCCTTTTGTGTTACGTATAAAACGCGCTGACGGATTTTAACTTTATTCTATATACCATCTGTTTACCGTTTTAAGCAGTGGACGCTTGGCTATTGTATTCCTAAAAAAAAAATTAATAAATAAAAACCCATTAGACTAATTTAGGGGGCCCGGATGTTAATGACGATGCATATTTATTTTTTTGTACTTATAAATATGGCTAAATCGGAAACGAACTCATTTATCATAAGTAATATAATATTTACATTGAAACTATTCTAATGTTTCCACACAATAAAAATGAACGCTACTCCATTTTGCTAAGGTATTTGGTACCTATTAAAAATTTAAAACATTAAAGTTTATTCTATAGTTCAATGCTTATTTAGAATTTAGATAATTAATTAAACCACGAAAACTGAAACATAATGCAAACACAATCGCTAACAAAAAAATAAATAATAATAAATACCATTTACAAATATTTATTTTTCAAATTTAACTTTATTCTAAATTCAATTCAATTAAACTACCCACAGAACACTAAAGTGGTTTTTTTATAAATAAGTTCGAAGTAATTTTACCTTTTCAACAATTTTACTTTTATAGGATCTAAGTAATTACATTTTATAAATCCTACCGCATAACAATCAAAACTTAGTTCTCATTACATTAAGAGTTTTTTTTTAGTTTTTTGGTAACTGGCAAGATCCATTAAATAAAAACCGTAGATTAAATTTAAAAAATGAAATACTCCATATTATACAATGTATATAAAACGTATTCATTTCATTTTAAGTTAAAACTAAGTACTATATTTTTTAATAGTTTATCACGATCAATATTACAGAATATTTTTTTTTTTTTTAATAAAGTATAGGTGATACTATCTATACTGACAAATTTAGATAAAACATTAAATTTCTTGTCAAAGTGATTTTATAATAAACATTCAAAAGTATTAAAACACTGTAATCTAAATAAACAAAACGGTGTAATATAATCAATATAATAATTTTTTAAGTGTTAATTCACTGTCAGCTTTAATTGAAAAAAAATCATATCATTTGAACCAAATATAAAATTTGAATACAATCGATTGAAATTGAATACAAATCATTTTGTTCACGTGCTTACATCTATGTTAAGTTTGTGAAGACGAATGTATATAGCATGGTATGTAGACTATAATATATATGCCGTTGTAGTCTACTAGAATGATGTGTTTGATAACGTAGAGAAGGAAGAAAAAAGGTCGAAAATTGAAAATTCACATAGGATTCACATATTGTTGGAGGTAGAAGAAGGATGAGGGGTACCACGTTTTATATAAATTCTCTACTGATTGAGACGGAGCGGGTAAAAACACGTTTCTCAAAGGACGACCTAATTGTGACGATTGCCTATCGGCCGCCGCCACCGTCGACAATGAACCGTAATGAAACGATTGCCCTTCGCTTCCGCCAAAAAGGGACTGTTGATTGGGTTCAGGAGACCGTGGATAAACCATCAGCTGCAGCATTCTATCCTTCCACACGTCCCCTCACAATGGTCACCCATCTAGATTTTTATTTGTATTATTGTCGTTGTCGTCGTCGTCGTTGTTGTTGTTGTTGTCGTCATCATTACATATTATATGATACACAAATACAACTATCGAATGTGTTTTGAACACCGGTACAAATATCACGCTCATAAGTGTATGCGCACGGCGAATATTTTTATAATATAATAACTGACGAGGAATGAGAGTCGAATATATCGCAAAGGGTGTGTTCCGAACAGACCATGAAAAGGTTTTCTTTCATTAGTTGTTCTTAAAAATCGGTTTTCTATAAACGTGTTATCTACATACCAGATATGTACAAACCAGTGTATGCGTTATATACATATATATACGTAATATGTGTAGATAAGTTTAAAAAAATAAATATATTTGAATTTTTTCCCGCTGCTTACAACTAGTGTAACGGTGGTGGTAGTGAAGAGCACGCGCATACGTGATTATAATGCGGTTAGGTTTTATGTAAAGGCAAATGAAGCAAACGAGTGTTCAGTTCGCAATCAGCGGTGGTGCGGGGGACGGTCGAGGAAATACCGACGCCCGTCGGTGGTGGTGAATTGGAGTTGATTGAGTGTACCATCGAGACGTGCCTTTTTGTTGAAATAAAATGCGTTCATTATATTGCTTACACACACACATACGGGCTTGCTCAGACAGGCACACGAACATATGGGGGGAAAATTGCTGCCGGGAAGGAGAAATAATATTGGTCTTTTTTATTTTATTTTTTTCGTCAGCGAAACAGGTGGACAATTTAACCTTAATACGAGTTCTGCATAGGGAATTACTGTAAAAACTTTTTTTTTTTAGCCTCGGGATTTCTTTGATTATTTAGAAGTCGGGAAAAAGAACTTCGTGATTATCGGCACGTTCTCGATAAAATGTTAAAAAAATAAATCCCAAGATTTAACACGACGTTTTAATAATAATAATAATAATATATTCTCACGATAGAGAATTGGTTCACGTATGGATCTATGGTATATATAAATGTATACTTCCTAACCCACTATACGTGTTTTTATCTTACGTCTTATAAATACTGTAAAACTGCTTTACATTTGTAAAGAATCAATAAAACAATGTACAAATATACAATAATTTTTGATTTTTTTTTTCTTTATCATTAACTGCACGTTGTGGCTAACACTCTAACAGTTGGTATATTTTTAACCGTTTCAGATGGACTGCTACAGAAATGGACGCCCGGGATGGATGTCCGTAGAAGAAACACCATTGTAAACTGTCCGACTGATACGACGATGTTGAACATTGTAGAAAACGGTAAGTCACACGTGAATATTAAAAATCAAGCCCCGCCCCAGTCGAGCAGATATATTATATACGTATATTTATTGTGTTCACAATATACATATTATATATATATGGTAGCAATATAGTGTTGCTGCAGTGTAGTATTATAGTCGCGTGTCACTCGTAAAGAAAGAAAATGGAACATTTCTGTTCCATAATGCATCCGACGTTAGGAATACGGGTGTTAAATAAATCGTGCGCGACGAAGAGTAGAAAATGCGCGGAAATGAAAACCGACCGTTTTGGCCCTGAAGAGGGAGATGAAGAAAAAACGACGGGTTATTCCTTAGGCGACCATTTTCCAAATTGAATATGTGTGTTACAATACATAACCCTTTGTTTTGCGTCCATACATGTATACGCGAATTCCCGATCGAAACCCGACCCCTCTCACACCACCATACCAAACCCTCGGAGTCGTCCAAATAAATACGTATATATATGTGCTATATAATATGCTCTCTCCAAAGTTTTTTTCCACCGCCGTTGTAGTTCTCCTCTTATTTTTCTCCCCCCCACCCCTCTTGGATTTACAACCTACGGGATTTCGGGTACACCTATTTAGCGTTCCGACTACGAAATTATTAGTTACACTTCGTGTCGACGGTCTTAGGGGAGAGTAGGCAGCATATATCTTATATTTAGAATCCGCAATAACACACACATACATATGCAATTTATATAATAATACAAGTTATAACCGATATACTGCGCTATTAGTATTACTACTATACTATATTATACTACTACTTATATAATATATATATATTATTATATTATATATTTATAAAAAAGGCTGCGCGTGTGGAGTGTATTAAAAAAATGTCTCTCATCTGTCAAAACCAAAAGTCGTCTCCGCTCAAAACGCGTCTGTAAACCGACAACGTCCGGCCCCGGTATAAACGAATATTGAAAATCCCTCGATATTAAATTGGCTCTGTGTGAGAAACGGTTATATCCGCCGCGTTCCGTACACATTTAATATTCTCCGATCTCTCGGACGACGGCGACGACGATATACGCGCATTCCTTCTGGTTTTAAAGGTCTCCTTATATATAAATATATATTATGTAATACGTAGTTAAGAGGAGTAGTATAATAATATATTATAGGAGCGTGTGCATAAGCAGCGGGGACGAGGACCCCACAATCCATCCAAAAGTCATTTCTGGATATTATTATTAATATATAATATACATATATATGTATATTTTTTATATATAATAATAATAAATATTGAGAGAAAAATAGCTCTCTGTTGTTTATGTTTTATTGAAAAAATATATACATTTATTTATAAATCCTTAAACCGAAGAATGTTTCTTCAATAATAAATGTATACGTCGGTCGGAAAATGCGCTTGATTCCTTCAGATTATAAATGTATACATACTTATTAAATAGACCTAGTAAAGAGAACGTACGGTATATACTGTAGTGGTGTATGAATGGAGAATAGTGCTTGGTTACCGATGTACATACGTAGGATGTGTGCATTTAAAAATTACATTATGACTAATGCTTTATGGTGTTTCGAGGAAGTATAAAAGACAAGAGAAACATGCATTTTGTGGTACTTTTCTTTTTGACAAAAAAAAAAACAAAATAGAATATCATTACAGCATGAATATGATATAAAATGTGGCTATATTATATTATTATAACTATGAAAGGTTACACGACGAAAATCATATCTTCTGTTTGTTTTAATTTTTTTTTGGACACTACCACATTAGGATATAAATATCATATTTTGAAATATTAAACACTATATTTATTAACAATTAATTGTTTTTTTTTCAGCATATAAGGAGATTTAAGTGTATTTTATAGCTGTAAGTTTGATCTTTTAAGTCCTTTTATTCGGTTATAATGCTTTTTATTTGTATTTTCTCTTGTTGACGGTACGTGTAAAATTTTTATTTTCAATATGCATATTATATTTGTTATCTCTCCATTTCAACTCGCTAAAAAATCGTGTCGTTGGAAACAATTTTTGATATTAATCAAGTTTGAGTTTTATAATAATTAAAAGCCCTCTCGTGGTGAAATTTTTGTACCATCACTCGATCGTATAGTACACTTAAATATATAAACCGGTTGTTTGTATCAGAGTTCACAAAAGTATCTATTTCTATTGGTAATATTTGATTTTTAAACAAAAATGAATTCGAAAGAGTAAAATACGACCGAAAACGATTAATGTATTATAGGTACTGATGTGTTTTCGAAGGCACATAGTATATTTTATTCCGTTTATTAATATAGCTACACCGGGAATCGAATAGTTTTCTCGAGTTAACCAAACATACGACAGCCAAACCAATTTATCCTTATATATATATATGTGTGTGTGTGCGTGTGTATATTATATACTCCTCCGGGGTCTGCGTGCGTTGAACAATATTTACTCGTCTTTCTTACATGCCACCCCGTTAATCATGTGCGCCCGTTTGTACATTTTCGCAAGTAAACGTTGATAAAGATGAAAAGATATTTGTTCAGGATTATTTGGATTGATGAAATGGTATATATATTATATAATATGTTGGCCCGTGGGGATGTGGTAACAACTTTTTTAATAGATCTATACACCCGATGACCTCGATCGCCGGCGGCGTCTTTTATTCGGTGGTTCTATTAAAATTTGAAATTTCTACATAAAACTAAATAACCACAAATAATATCGTTTTCAAAATTATCAAACGAACTCGTTTGCGAACATTCGAGTACATAGGTTGTGTACGTATATTATATATTATTTATTTTAGTACACATGCACGTTGCACGTGTAATTTATACATCTCACCGCGATCTAAATATTAATCCTGTATTTAAAATATAGTAAAAAAAAAAACGAAAACATTGCTGGAATATTTGCGTTTCGACACGTAGCCAACAATACTGCGTCAATTCCGGGAGAATTTTCGAGGACGCGCGACCAATTCAATTTTCTATTCACGGCGCGATACGCAGTCTGGTGGAAATAAATCGATCTCGCTAAGTTAATAATAATCCGGCAACAACACGCGTCCATTTTTATATACGGCCGTAATGCTATTACGTTATTATGGCCTACGAGCGACGTTTAAATCGATGCGCGAGCATTAGAAATTGAACACAGTGTGCCACTCACTCGGACCCTTATATTATATAGATATATGTATCGAATTATCCTTAGGGATATGTCCGTTTTCTGCAAACTTCTACTATTTTCTTTGGGAGTTTTTTTTTTTTTTGAAAAATCGAGTTTTTAGAAAGCGGATGACACCCCGGGGAATCCCCCGTTGAATGGATTATAGGCAGGACGAAGAAGGTTGGGAGTTCCTTCCTGCTCTAAACGGACAACGTGCCCGAACACACCTTCCGAATGACAAATAACCTTATAACTGTCGGCCCACAAAACGTTTTTCCGTGTAAAAGCTGACTTCGGCTATTACGCTCGTAAGTCATAATGTTTTTGTTTCATCCCGTGTTGTGGTGGAGTTCCGATCACGTGGAGATATATATATATACATATATATATATGTTTGGTATACGCCTGTTACAGCACATAGCGACTCTAGGGGGCAAGGAATAGGACCTAAACGTGAGACGGTGTCCAGAAAAACGTTAAACCCCGAGGAATTTATAAACCATTGCTGTTTTTTGACAAATAGCCAACTCAACTTTGCCAAACATTGTGTAATATCGACCAATCATTGTCAACCTATACTCATAACATTTTATCGTCTAAGACACAAACTCGATTAAACCGCGAAGTAAGTATAGTTCGATATAATTTGAATCTAACAGCGATACATACTTTTTGAGTGCAACGCACTTCATCTCATTGCAACGGTTTATTAAGACGTATAACCTACGATTTTTTTATATACTTATAAGTAATAGGTACATAATTTATAAAAATAATAATTTGTATCATCAAACAATCAGAAAGTTAAAGTTTTTATCAATATATTTCATTAGAAAGTAGCTGATATGTATACAAAAACTTTATTTAAATTATTAATACTACGCGTGCAATACATTGGCTTAGTAACGCTCCTTGATAAAATCAACCTGTAATAAATTCAGATTAACGTTAATTAAATGTATCCAATTGTATAGGCAACGTGAATAAAACAAACTTAGTTTATAATAATCTTTCATTTTACTCACGCATATATATATATATATATATATATATATATAACGGTTGAATTGAAATTATTTTTCAATGGCCTTTGCAGTAAAAGCGTAACTATAATGTTAATTCTTATAATAATTATATATATTATACTGTTTTAAACCTACGTTACGATTCCGTATTATAACATTGGAATAATTAAAACATTTAAAACTAAATAACATATGTATATATCTGAGAAATTTATAAATACTGACCGTTGTGTTCCACTTTATGGTATAGCAAACGACGAGGAATTTCAATAAATATAAAAAAATTATTATTATTCATATAATTACTGAAATATTAAAATTTGAATTCAACCATATATCCCTTTAAAGTTTAAACACTGCAAACTATTACTATTAGCATACATACTACTTATAGAACACGAAAAATGGTGCCCCGTACTCACCCACTTCGAACTATATTATGCACATAAAAATCAAAGCTTAAATCATATATTTATCTACAAATTATAGGCTATAATATAATATAATATACGTATATCTGTGTACCTCGTAGTGTTCATAATTAATATAGCTGCGACTAATTTAGCAAATGCTATAGGATATCATATTATTATTACCTTTTATTATTATTATTATTATTATTTAGCATTGTGCTGTGCCATGTGTTTTGAAGACGCTAATTAACTCGTCCAAGAAAATTCATTAACGGACAAAAACGGCTCAGGCCTGTTTATTGTGGAATTAATTACTTGCATATTAAGCGACGGAGTTCTCTGAGTTTGTTTGATTGTTAGTCCGCGCGCGTATGTGTGTGTGTGTCTTTCTCTCTCTCTCTTTCTCTCACTCTATCCCCTCCTCGTCTCTTTCTCTGTCACTCGATTCCTTTATACAACGCACGCGATCTCTCCCCTACTCGCCATCTCCTTATTTTCTCATCTGCGTCAGAACCGAGTTTCGATTAATAGTTTAATTACGTGTTCCGTTTGTTCGTGGCTCCGTTGTTTTACGATGGGCAACCCGCAATCGCACGCAGGTATTTATACACGCGAAAGAAAAGGTAGCTGCAGCGGTGTGGCGTAGGAGGGTAGATGACGCAAACCTCGTTGATTATAATATCGCCCGAGTCCGGCGAATATTGCTTGTTTACCGGCCGAAGGAAGGATAGGCCGGGGTATAGTACCCTGTGCCTACATATATACACACATATATATATATATATATATGTATATATATGAAGTCAAAACGCCATTTCGTCTCCCATTCCCTTTCAAAAGGCTCGTGCGCGCGCGCTCGTAATTATACGTGCAAATGTATACACACCCGCGCGTGCGTGGATACGTGTACGAGTTTAATGCAAACATTGTTAGTGCGACTATACGGTAGTAAGGGCGAATGGCGGGCTAAAAAAATAACGAAACACAATTATAAAGGAAAATTTTAATGATGCGGGGGACTTAGGGAGCGTTTTATGTTGTGTGTAGTGTGTACACCACCCGTACATAATGTTTACTTATCTGTACAGCAGTGGCCGTGAGCAATTAAAGTTGGCAACCAATTAGGAGATATATGTGTTTGTTTTAAAACGAGTGTATAGCGGTGGTGGCTTTGACGGCGTAATGTATGAGGAGGGGGAGGTCGAACGAAGGGATAGGCTATTGCAGACAACTATACTGCAAATAGGGTCGGCGGGGGGTTTATTTAAATTATACATAGCAGCGCGCCCACGACCGCCCCTCTAGTCAAAAAAGAGAAATTCAGGGAATACGTCGTCGTTGGGGAGGGGGGAGGCGTTGTGTGGGCAGGGTTGGGATTCGAGTCTTTCTTAATGAGTTGCATCGTTAGCGGAACGCCCGAGCGCTTTCCGCGAGGGTTTTCGACGTTAAAACGGGAAACTGGAGGTTACTTTTCTCTGTTTAATCATTCGCCACAATTACACGGAACACCCTGTACCCTGTGTTTTGATGTTTTCGAGCGGCAGCAGTGATATGTGTTTGTGTGTGTGGGTGTGGATGGGTGGGTGAATGTATATGTGTACATAGTAAAGAGCGGGACAATGTACCGTGGTAATAGGAGGACACTGGTTTAATTAAAACGGCGTGGTGGGCACGGCGTACGCGCGTTTCGGCGGAGCTACGCGCATTTCGCGAATTGTCGGAAAACGCCTTGCGATTAATCGCTATCTCGTCAACATAATATTATTATATCAACTGCTGTAATAGAAATATTAACATACCTACCTATTGCTTAATGTCATCAAACACACTTTGCAGTGTGCACCGACCATTTATTGCGACAGATCGAGATTGCATAGACAAAACTCGACGGTCGTGTGTCGATAGATGATCGTTGTATAGGTATCGTACTGTAATTGCATTATTATTAGATGCTCACTATTATCACTGAAAATGGTTGAGAATATCACGCCAAAGTGTCAAACAAATTATTTACCTAAACTATTAAAACACTTGAAGATATAGAATTTCGGTTGTATCACGTTTATATTGTGTCAAATATAGGAATTAAATAAATAAATTAAAACTATGTTTATTGGTAAATTCCAAACTATTTACATTAGCGTAGCCTGTACGTCCATGATGCTAATTAGGTTAATTGGTGTAATAGACATGTATAAAATGTAAGGAAACCTAGAAGTTAATAGTTGAAAAGGGTGTGTATAGTATATACGCGTGTAAATTAATAATTTCGTACTGCACCTCAGTCGACGGTCATGGCTTATCGTATATCAAATAAAATTCGAAGACGAGTTGTAAAATATCGTGACTCAGTATATTTTGAAAACCGAGGAATGAATGAAATATTTTAATTAATTAGTGTATTAATAAAGTAGCGCTTTTAAATCGAATTCAGGTAATTGACGGCTGTTGGTGGTAGTTCGTTTGAGTGCACTTAATTTCTGAGAAACGTGTTCAAACCATATTTCGTTTGACGAAAACAGATTCGTTATACTTTTTCTATACAGCCCATAATCGTGTTTGAGATACTAAAAGCTCGTGCTCTCAAATCTTGGAGATTTCGTAATCTGAAAAAATAATAAAAATCGAAAAAAAAGATAGAACAAAGAGTATATATTATTATACACAAAATAATAAAAATCATTATGACGTGCGGCTAATTGTAAAATTATTTTGTACCGAAAACAAAAGCTCCGATTTTAATCCCAACCATGTTAAACGTCAAAACCCCTCCGTGAGGTGTTGAAGTGGCGCGCGGGGATGGGATTTGTTATAATAAAAGGCTTATAATTAACGGACTCTCCGTGGCCCTTTGCCGTCGTTTTAATATAAGCCTGGCCAGTTGACCCGAACGTCCCGGCTCCCACTCCCTTCACCCATTTAATTAAGGTGGCCCTCCAATATATATTGTGGGAGAGGGGTGGAAGGGATGGCAGTTAAAGTTTTCTCGCGCCTTTTCCAATTTTCCATGTGACCCTCGCCAGTCCCATCCCGCCAGTCTATATATAATATATATATACGCATGGTATAATAATAAGCCGAGAAAGTAATTTATTTCCACTTCACCCTCCGCCACTGCCACCACATGCACACTTCACCCCCGAGCTTACCATCACCGTCGTCGACACCCCTGCACCCCTCTTTTGTTATTCCTTTTGAGGACAACGATGGAAAAATTGCTTTTAATCCTGGTTCGCCCTGCTCCGTCCACTGTGATTACACCAAGCTTTAATAATAATAATAATATTATAGTGTTTTTTTTTTTTATTCGTTGTTCACTGACTTCAGAATAAAATAGTTTAATATTAACGCGGTTGGCTTCTTCCTCCGACAAACCGCCGCCACCCTTACGCCGTCGTGGTCAGATTATTATTATTATGCATATAATATATACAGATATTTAACACTATTGTCACTATTATATTATATAATATAATTCTCAAAATAAATGTCAATTATCAACTCCCAATTTTTGTGGTGGAAAATTTTTAACCTTTGTCGTGACTATGGTATGATGGCGCCTTACGCGTATATATAAAATATAGAGTAACAAAGTTTTGTAAGTCGGTCTGAAAACGTCAAGAGACGCTCGACAAGGGAAAGAAAGTGGCTGTGACTGCGGCTGCAGCGTTAAGTCTATTTTCCAGTTGTCCGGCAGTAATAGCGAATACGTGTAACCTGTCTATTGGGCAGGGAAAAAAGATGGATTTATTCTCGACCGGCCCAAAACCTAAATGGAATCCGAATGTAAAACCTTTTTAGCATTACTATTATAATTTAGCTGCGAGCTTTTATTTTTTATTTTGTTTTGTTTTTACTTCTGATGTACATATATATATATACTATTTATATGTATTATATTTATATTGTATATATGTATATTTTGGCTATCCTGTCTATTGGGACTTGTCCGTCTTCGTTTACGCAGGAAAAACAAATATAAAACACTCTCCATTATCCTACTGAACCAAAAAATAGTGGTAAATAAAATATAAATAACAGAGTTGAAACCTTTTTCCGGTGAATTTATTTTTTTTACGTCCAAAACTTTTCGATTAGCATAAAAAACGCATTAAAATTATTGGAATCGTCACAGTGTGAACAGAAAAAAAATCTCATAGAGTCGATTATTTGATTTGTGCATTAACGGATTAAAATCAGAATATTATATTAATACACTTTTTATTATTATTATTATCACAGTCTTGTAAAGAGAATTGTGGGTCATATTAAATGCAGCAATTTTATACAATGGTCCATTAGTATTAGTTTTTATAAATATTAAATGTATTTATTATATATTTTTGAAATCCAGATCAATAAAAGCAATCAAAATTGATATCCTCATTATCATAAAAATATCATAGTAAAGTATACTTAATATAATATTTAATGCATCTCGTGTACTTGTGAGTATATATTTGAAAGTTTTCTTACGTTTTTAATTTTTATGATCGTTTAAAATTGTATTTATTTTTCTTAAAATGTCGTTACATTTAAAATGTCTGCGCATGGGATATAATATTGTTGTATTTGCATAATTTAAATGCTCATTAAAATGTAGGTATATATGGTTTATTTAAAACCGGTGTGCTTAATTAAAACTTTTTAAGCTTATTAGAATATAAAAAATAAATATAATATTATTTTTCTTCTTCGCATCTTTCTCGTTAATATAACGGATCGATTAAATTGTTTTTGTTTGTACACATAAATTAGAACATAAATTAAGTGTCTTAAAGTGAAGTTTATTCCGTTACCTAAACATAAATTATTTATTTTTCAATATACCGAGTAAGTGTAAAGTTATTGTATACACAATACGCATAAAGCGAATATATAAGCTTTATTTGGAAAGTTATTCTGTTACTTTTATCGAATTCAGTTCATATTATTATAGTATTACTAACAATTAATATTGTTATAAAATATATTAGATGCAATTACAGTATGGTGAATTAAATCATTTCCGTCGTAATTTCATAATAATAACAACAATAACCATCGGAGAGAAAAAAATTTGACAACCACATATTTTTTTAACGTACCAGAATCAAAAAAAATACAAATAACCACGTTAAATATATATGTATAAGGAAAGATAGAAAGGGACAAGTAACAAAAAAATGATATACGACGTGTTCGTAAAATGTTTGTTTAATTTTAAAACTTTACCATATCACAGATGCCACATCAAACCGTTGGAGAGAGGTGTCTCGACGCGCCCGGTGATGGTGAAATGAAAAAAGTTCTAAGCGCATTTTATTATTGTATACGTTCTCTTTTTGTACAAAATTAATTTTAATTTTAACAATTTCCGAGCGAAAAAAAATCATTAAAACCGCTTTAGTCTCTTCTTCCCCACATCATCACTTCCCCTGGTACTCTTTATACCTCGCATGTTTGCCCGGCTTGGTAGTGGTGATAGTGGTGGTGGTGATGGTGGTGGTGACGGTAGTGGTAGTTGCAGCGAGAAGTGGAGTGCAGGGGCTTCATTTTATTTTTCTGTTAACCTTTCTTTTTAACCGTACTAATTAAATCGGCGGTAGCAGTGACGGTGGGAAAGAAAAAAAGAGAAATAATTAAAGTATATAATTTCCTTCTCTCCGCGGGCTCTCTCGGATTATTAAAAAAAAAACCGACAAAGAATAATACGGTTTAGAAAATGTTTTTCCACGTTTTACCCCTTCGAATCCCAACCCCGTGAGATAAGTGAGGGGGATGAAAAAAAAGAAATAAAGAAAGGTAATTAGTTAAAAACTAAGATTAATTACGTCCATGTCGTGACATTCGTTTGCTGCTACAGAAGCAACGTGACTACGAAATCCATTTCGTACCCGGATTGTCCGACTCCTAAGGGCAGTATAAAACCCCTCGGAAGCTTAATGGAAGCCACTATTTCGTACAGGACAGAAATCCTTTTTCTTTTTTAACATAATTATATTATTTTTATTTATTTATTTTTAACAAAGAAAGGGGAGGAAAAATCGTGCGAGACTTATTTTGAAGGAAATATCTCGATCAAAGCGCAATAAAAAGCGATTCCATTAACTATATATAGGTATATACGCGTTCCGTGGCCAGCGAGATTTTATTATTACCGGAATCCGCCGCGGTAAGTGGATTATTATGTTGCCGGCATCAAAATGCCACACGCTCATATACGAAAAGACCTTGTAATATTTTAGAATAAATAAATTAAATTAAATTATTTTTTTTCACGTTTTAAAATGCTTTTAGAGACGTCTTATCGACTGATCAAAGTTTTTCGTTTTATTTAATTCAATTTTTTTTACCGATTCAGCTTACACTCTTTGCTTTCCTGCGAAAAAAGACCCGCTCACTTAAGTAGTCGTACATTCTTCTTGCCGTTTGAATGCATTTTGTATGCTTTTTATTATGCTTTATGACAATTGTCGAATAACCTAATACACGGATAAAACGCGTCGCATTATTCAAAAGCGCGTGGCATTTTTTTCTTTTATTGTTATTGTATTATTCAAGTGTATTATAAATCATTTTTTTATACTTTACTATATATCTGCTACATATACTTAAATATTCACGTATAGATATAATATTTTGCTTATAAGTTATTAAACATTTTTTTAACAAAAATAATTATCATGTTTATTTCGCTTGTTATGTACTTAATTGCTATTACTATATAGATCGTACTATAATCGTTTATATATAATATATATGTAATCGTTAATTATAATAGTCAATACACGCCAAACTTTATAACAACGTAAATTAATGTATATATAACGTGAGTCTATCCCTTAACCCGTAAAATATATAATGATAATTTACTTACATACACCTTTTATCAATATTATAAATTTATAATAATGTATATTGAATATAGTAAATATACAGTACTCGATTCTACACTCATTATACTTGAATAATATTACCACGTTGATCGGATCTAGAATTACCCACATACAAAACGACTGCGATTATAAGTAAATGCACTATTGTAAAATAATTTACCGGTAATTTGAATTTTTTTTTTGTAATCGATGAAACCGTCTTATATATATGTACATATATATTTATAGACGGTGAGTACTGGAGGTGGAGAGAAAATGTGGGGGAAAGTCCGTTGTAAAACAGCTTTAAGTATTGTCGTGTCTCGCAAGATGTAGTAGTAGTGAAGAAAGCGGAACTTTCATTAAGTCGATTTTGGGATTAAATTGATGGACGGTCGAATGGGCGGAGGGAAGTGGCGAGTAAAATTCATTAAAGTCTGGAGGATGATGTTCGTCGGGCGCGGGAATCGGATGTATATATCTATACAAATTAAATGAAATTTAAATGAAATAAGTTTAGAGCATCGTTTATGAGAAGTTTAAAATTAAGTTTGAAAAGACGGATGATGCATAATGTAATGGCGTGCAGCGTGTAAGAGAAGGTGGTGGTGGGTGAGCCGCTGTTTTACAAGCGCAGTTCATGGTATTAATTTTTATTAAAAAATAAAAATTAGCCTGCACGTAATTAAAGAGCCCAGACGAAACCTCTACATTGTGTACTTTAATTTGCAATATTTTGTTCAGCAAATTTCGAACAATGTTACTATGTTACTTTGATATTGACAGCGTTGCTTCTGCATATATAGTAAATACCGTCGTTTTTTCCTCTTCATTAGTTACAACATCACTGCAAAACAAATTTTCAATTGTAATTGCTTATTTTTCCCTTTTTTTCTGTAAGCTAATCGTTTGGAATAAATGCAATTTTTTAATGCTTTACATTACCATTACATAATTTATATATTTATTTATTTTAAAATACGGTTATTAAATAATATAAAAAAAAAACAAAAACATATTAACAAATATTATTATTTATTATAAAATTAAAAATATACAAAACTCTTTTTAATGAGGTAACAAATTTTTGAAAATATAAATTACTTAGGTATAATTAGCGATTAAATTAATCAATGTATACATTATGACCATATATATAATTATACATTATATTATTATTGAATGGGTAAATTGAATAAGTTTAATCAATAAAGACCATCACGAACAGTAATAATGCGATATACACTTTCCACTGCTTACATAATTAGTTTTTATAAGTTTTGCCAGCGGACTTAGTCTATCGTAATAATTCTTTGAAAATAATCTTTCAATAATTTATTAATTAAAACAACTGCCTGATTTAAAATTATTTTACTATCTAAAAGTACAATTCCATGAATTTTGTCATACTCCGCGAGTCATTTAGGTTTTATACAAACGTATTTACTATCTATGTTATATAATATAATGATATTTGCTTGGTTAGTATTATTGTTTGTATTTAATAACTCTTACGCCCCCGTATTTGTGGAAAAAAATGTAAAGAAAACATTTTAATAATATATTCTTTCTCGTCTTTTATAGAACATCAACAAACAAACGGCGGTGTGGTGACCAACGGTGGCACAGTGACCGCGACCACATTAACAGGTTTAAACGGCAGCACGGCAATGATAGCCAGAGAGTGCGCAAACTGCGGCAAACGCATCACCGAACGGTTCTTGCTCAAGGCTTTGGACTTATTCTGGCACGAGGACTGCCTCAAGTGCGGCTGCTGTGACTGTCGCTTAGGCGAAGTTGGATCCACGTTGTATACCAAAGCCAACCTGATACTCTGCAAAAGGGACTACCTTAGGTAAAGATACTGTGCCGCAGTAATTTATTAATCTGATTGGTTGTAAAATTTAAATATATGTTACTCAAATCGACATATTGTTATACTATGTACAAATAGTCGTCCATATTCCGCGTTATAAAATCGAAAAGAATAGCACGTGCCATCTAAATGTGTGATCCCCTTTGGTTGTGAAATAGAAAATTGTCCTCTTTCTTATATTTTCTTTCGATATTTGGTCGTCCGGAATAACATTGTTTCGGGTTCATTGTTGTGAATTTTTTCCATAGTTGATCAATCAGGAATTTCCGTAAACGACTATAAATGAAAAATGTAAACTTGTTCCCTGTCCACGATGTTTACATTACTATACAAACGGACAGAAGTATATTATTACACTTACTATATGTATACGTATGCTATAAAAGCTTTACGGTACAGCGCAATCGTATTGTTGTGTCGTTTTTCTTCTATATACATACGGTGGGAGGATAGATGGTGCAATAGAAGGACGAAGAAACGGTGACGCTGGTGAAGGGAAAGGGTTTAATTAGCGCGAATGCCGAATTATCAGCAATGGAAATAAAATAAAAATAAGTCTAAAGGATAGCGTCGAATGGGCGCCGAGTGCGTGGGAGGAGAGACACCTATTCCGGATTCAATTAAATCCGTTTATGAAAGTGATCGTGGAAAGTGGAAATTACGATGGCAAGAGAAGAGGGGGACTGTTCTCTCTCATACGCTCGCTCACTCACTGTCTCTCTCTCTCTCTCTCTCTATTGCCCGTCGGCGGCTGTTGAATTTAATTAAAACCGTATGTCGGCCAAAACGCCGCTGCTTGGCCCGGCACAAAAGTCAACTCTCTGCCGCTGACGGAAAACACAATCTGCACGTATATATAAACACACACACACACATATCATCCAGCCAAGTTAATTCACATATATATATGTATGTGTATATAGAAATGGGGCAGGCCGACTGTTTTACTATTATTATACATATACATACCACCCCTTTAACTATACGTACACACACACACAAAGATGCCAAATACATACCCCTCAGCGTGTGGACGAGACTTCGTCATTCGCAAACTTCTCTCTAATGAATGGACACAGACAATGTGTCGTCGTTGTCGCGTTTGGACGACCGAATTAATTTGACGAACGAATATCACGTTACCGTCCCTCGCAAAACGAATATAAGTAATAAGACCTTTCCACCAGATTGATTCAATTTTCAAATATTCGAATAGAATATGTTATTCGTCATATTATTTTTTTTATTGTTTGATAATCAAATGTTAATACGACGAAATTTAAATTTTATCATTTTTATCAACACATATAAACAGCCAACAGGAAACGCGAACAATCGTTGAAATTATTTATTTATGCGCCCGTATACATGCATATAATTACAAATTAGAATTTTCTATTATAGTCGGACGTGCATGATAATCAGCAAATACGTGTAATATGTAATAATGGATTAGGAAATAACGATGCGGTCGTATGAATTAAATTCTTTAACTTTTTGTTTTTACATTTTCTTCGTATCCATATAATATATGCATCATATTATAATTTATTCTATAGATAGGTATAAAAACTGTTGATTTATTTTTTGCTCGAACCGGTTCGGAAATATGGGCTTATTTTTCAAATTTTTCATTATTTATTAAAACACCGAAACGACCCGGTACGTTTTACGTATTGTAAATAGATATAGATAAAAATTAAAAACCTAATATCCGAGCGTATATTTATCGTCAAAATAGAGAAAATCATATAAATCGACTCTGTTGAAAAAATGTAGTTTAAAGTAGTGCCCATGCGGCATACAATAAGAACGACGACGACGACGACGACGATGACGCGATAACTGAACACTCATCATATATACCGTATACATATTTTATGTAGGTGCATTTTATATTTGTACATATATCTTAATATCTATACATTCTGTGTATAGATTGTAACGAGATAAAACTGGCTAGAGGCGTTGACGTACGAGGTCGGTCCGCTATACGTGTATCAAAAATGCATTTCGTTTCGGCATTCTGTATATTATTACAACGCGAACATCTGTTGTGCGAAGTAACATTACGGTTTACGTATGGTTTAAATGTATAACACAAATTATATTATAGTTTATTAATATATACTGTTATTATAATATTCTATAATATATCCTGCGCCGGGCCAGAAAGAGAAGGTTTACCTGTACACACACACACAGACACACCGCACACATATACACATTACGCTCGCGTCTAATAATTAAACGTCAAAAATCCATTAAATCGGTTTATCAGCGTTATAACTTACAATGTAGTATGTACCTACACAGTATACATATTACATATATAATATAGACGCCGAGAAAACGAACGGTTATATTACATATACATATATATATGTATAATATATAAATATAATATGTAGCCGATATTATAATTATTATCGTATATTATTCGAACAAATTTTTATCCTAAATTTATATATCCCGTTTTCTCGCACTCACCCCCGACCAGACATGTACCACACCAGGGTTTTGAATAACGGACGCACACGCGTGCGTAGGTATAAAGAGTACAAGAGTGTGTGCGTTTTATTTTACACGGACAAAACCCGCCGCAGTCACTTAATCGCCGACACGATATTATAATATTCATGTAAGGCTAATGTAATTTTCAGGTTATTCGGAGCGACCGGCAATTGCGCGGCGTGCAACAAGGTAATACCGGCGTTCGAGATGGTGATGAGGGCCAAAAACAACGTCTACCACTTAGAGTGTTTCGCGTGTCAACAGTGTAATCATAGGTAAAAAAAATACGTAACAATAATAAATTATAAATATATATTACACGCATCGTGTATAATATATAATATAATATTATCGCGTATATTATTATACGCGATTTAAAATATAACCTATGTATACATATGTACGACGTTATTACATTATGACATTCGCGGTCGTAGTAACGCGTCTGCCCGCTCGTGTCAGGCATGTCGAGACGATACTAAACGTTTTGCACTTTAATTACGCACACATCTAATATAATATATATTAATAACATTCACGTGGTCGTATATTTATAGGTTTTGCGTGGGCGATCGATTTTATCTGTGCGAGAACAAGATCCTGTGCGAATACGACTACGAAGAACGATTGGTGTTCGCGAACATGGCCACGTACAACTCGTCCAGTCTGGCGCACATAAGAAGGCAAGTCAGTAGATTACAGGTAGGACATTCGATGGGGCAGCCCTATACTCGCACCACAACGCAACACAAAAAATACAAACACCACACATACACACACACACGACCCGCACTTTACCGCTTACCTGCGTACCTAACACATATATACAGATAAATTCAGTGTTGTGTTTAGAGTGGTAGTCAAACGAGACAACTTCGAACTTTTTAGGAGTACTCCGAAGTACTTTCCTATAGCTTATAAAAATAATTCATATTTTCAAATTGAACTTATTTTAATTTTTATTAAAAATTAATGAATGTTTAATTTAAATTAGATTATTTTAGATTTAAGTCAAATGGGCTATACAAAAAAAAATAATAATATATAACATGTAAAACTGTAATTATATTACTAATACCTATTTAATTTTTTTTGTGATAAATATGAAATACTATTTGATTTTTACCAAAATGTGTTAACACAGCATTTCATTATAGATTCTATATTATATAAACTAATATAGTCTATGTACCTACCTGGGCACCTAGTCTATAAATCTTCGTATGTATTTAGCGATTACACGATCTCCACAAGGACGCTCTATATCGTCTCAGTTTCTGTTACCTTTAAGCTATATTTTATATTACACATAAATTTGTAAAAGTTTCGTAGTACTATACACTAGATCGTTCAAATCCGTTAATTTTCAACTTTGCTTTTACACTCACATAAGTATTTGCCGGTTTGAAAGATAATTTGTCACTATAATTCTGTATACATAATAATTAAATTTACGAAGTAATGTCTCTGCAGGTTATAGGTTAGATTAATAGGTATAAATGTTATAAATAGAGACCTATATTTATGTTTTGAGTTAGACTACGTGGTTTTGTGTAAAATCGGCTAGAGAGTATTTCCCAGTAGAGACATTCATCCTGCAACAGATTTCGCTGACAAATCTCGATTATACATTCCTACAGGCTACAACATTATCTTACTATCTACAAAATCACCAAACACCTACATTTTTTCCTAAATAATCTCATCAAACTTTGATTTTTAGAATTTTTAAGTATGCTTAAAAACTATAAATACTAAGTATTTTAAAATACAAATATTTTTAATGACATTTAAGATAGGTATGCCCAGCTATAATACAAAACTTCTTTTTGAGAACAAAATACGTTTAAAATGTAAATTGTTAATTTTTTTTTTTTTTTTTGTTAATCCAATTAATTCAAAATTCAGAAAAGTAGTTAATAAATAAAATAAAATAAATGTGTATTTATTAAATAATAATTAATAATTATAACAGTCTTTAAAAATAGTTTTATAAAAAAAATTAATGTAATATTATTTAGTATAGTATTTACTTATAAACTCAGATAATTTTTACAAATTGTAAAGTGTTAATATACTATAATATCAATTACTTAAATTATTTTCAATTAATCATAGTTTCCATACTTTCATACATATTATTATCGTAGACTTATAATACCCTTAAAGAAAAAAGTTGAATAATTCAAAACTTATTACTCATTCGAATTTCAATTTAGATACCTACGTTTTCAAATCAGTCATCTGCTTAACAGTTAGTTTATTAGGAAAAAGATGGTTGTCATGTGAAAAATACATTCAAACCGCCCGCTCAAAATCTAAAATAATAATTCTTGAAAATTTGATATTCAAATGCTTATAAAAAAATATTATAACTATATGCATAAAACAAATATTTTGTAATTTGAATATAAAGAACTTATTATTTAGAGATTTTTAAATAAGCAAAAATATGTTTAACGATATTTATAAAAAAGAAAACTAAAAGATAAATCAAAAATTTCAAATTTCTGTTATGTACAACTTAAAAGCAACAAAAAAATGTCAATGACCATGCTTGGTGAAGTATTAAATCACTGTGTATATTATTGACATGCGTTATAATTTATGTAAACGCGTTCAATGCCTGTATATCGAAGGATATAAATGATAATCGTACACCACCGTCACAATAAAACTACACGATGTATTTAGACGAAGACTGTGTTTCAATTTAAAATTTTACGATCCTACATTAATAATTGCGATAGCTAGAGTACTCACAAAACTGACAGGCACATTTATGCGCGTGCAATATAAATGGAACTTTCTGACTCTGGAAATATCATAAAAAATGCATCGTATAACATATAAAACAACAACTTTTTTACCATTATAGTATGTACGGCGTACGTATATGCACCCGAATGTGCACATTACTTATCAACATAAAAACGTTTAAATGTAAAGGTTTTTAAAGTATTCCGTAGGGTAAATAAATTCAAAAACTGCATGCATCAAAGAGAAGCTGTAAGAAATTGTACTCTTAGCTTATACTTAGTATATTCCCGATTGTATATATTAATATTAAATCATGAAAAATTATTATTTATTTTATAATAATTGCAATTTCTGCTAATTGTTATAAGCCACTTAAAAAAACAAGAGAATGATGGTATAAAAAATATTTAGTAATCAAATTAATTAAACTTTAAATTTCAGTTATTAAAAAATTAATAATTAAAATATTCCTACTAACTACCTACTGGCGAATTGATTCATTATATAAATTAATACACAAATTGAGGATTAATTGTTTTTTATTAATGCGGGGATTATTGGTTTTATACAATATATAAATAATTATATTATTGATCACACTACGTGTGTTGTTCTAAAGTAAAATTATTTTAATATTCAATATCCCTCTTAATGTCATAAGCTCATGATAAAGATATTCAAATTTATAATATATTTTTCTTCGTGTAAAATTCCGTTAGGTCAAACATATATATTATTATTGTATAATAATAAAATCTTTTCGATTGACGCTATTATTTTGTTAGTAAATTGTATTAAAATAGTGGCCTTTAAAGGAAATTACTCAATTTCAGTCCAAAGTCGGCTTGTAGACGTCGTCAAAAAGTTTACTTAAATGTAAGCTAAACGTGAATTATATTGCATATTTGTGAGTTTTCTATATTTATATTATCACGAATTCGCAGAGTATATTATCTACATACAATCTCCCGGGCTCCCGATATACTCATAAATTCATAATATTCTCACGCACGTATAACACACACACACACACACACACACACACACACACACACACACACACACACACACATTACACACACAGCACACAGCACACCTAATCGAGAAAAAATCACTAATAATATTCTTAAAAAAAAGTCGAACAGTAAAAAAGGGAATTCCTCACCATTTTAGTAGCACACAACCGTGGTATACCTATTGACCATTATCCAATGATATATTTACTCATCGGGACAAGGTTTCGTGCCGATCGATCAACAAATTGTCATAAATCGATCGATTGATAACATAATAATATTATACTAATACGACCACAAACGATCATTTTCGTGTGTTTTCAACTCTGATTTTCTGTTTTGCCATTTAAGCAGCCAGCGGCAAACGAACACGCCCACGCAACAGCAGCAACAGCAGGAGACGTTGTAGGACCGACCGACGAGGTGGACCGGTGCAGAGCCACCTCGGTCGAGCAACAGCAACGGCGACCACTTCCACCATACGACACAGCCGTCATCGGTTATGGCGGCGCAACAGCACCACCAGCATCCGGTCAGCAGCAGCAACAACAACAGCAGCAGCAGCAGCAGCAGCAACAGCAACATCACGTGCAGCAACACCAACAAATGCAACAGCACCACCAGTTCCTGTCTGCAACAGCCGGTGCTACAATGCTGTCTGCACATCAATCAACGGTCGTCATGGGTGGCGGAGGAGTCGGTGGAGGAGGAGCTGGAGGCGGAAATGGACGAGTCGACGACGGATCGAGCGGTTACGGTAGTCCGGACTCCGAGACCGGCATCGAACCGTCCACGGCAGCCGCCGCTGCCGCTGCTACCGCAAACATCGGTGGTGCTACAATCATCACGTCCACGGCTGCCGCGGCACCGCCGGTACAATAATCATCATGCCACTGTTACGCCACTGATTCCAACCGCGGTGTACACATACGGACCTCGGTAACCTCGGTACCCTACTCCTCTGCAAAACGCGATATTATCGTTCTTACATTTACACGTCGTCTCGTGCATCACTTGTAGAGTAGCAGACGCCACTTACGAGGACCGCAGAAAAAGTCTGCTTAAAATTGTGTGTGGTCCATCTTTTCGCGCCCGACGATGACCGAAATCAATTACAAACATTATTTCGTCATCACGTTATGCCCCCATATACGATAATATTACAATAATTATTGTTGGTTACTATACCTATAATATTTAATAATACATAATATTATTGTATGATTATTGTCGATGATTCGTACGTCGTATCGTTCTAGTCTTAAACGATGCCAAATTTACACACACATATACACACACACATATATATACTATATACCTATTGAGTATATTATAATATTATGGATGTTGATTTTTTTTTTCATTTAATTTTGTTTTTTGTTTTGTTATTATTATTACTATTATTATTATTATTACTATTATTATTATTATTATTAATTATTGATTATATTATGTAGAAGGTATACTTAATGAGAAAAAGCAAATGTAGTTACAACGAATCAGACACACCGCGCACACATGAAAACAATAGCAGTTCGGTATGAAATATTATAAAAGTTCAATCGTCACCTTACCAAAAAATATATATTATATTCTATAATATCACGGTCACACATCCGAGTGGCATAACGCTGTTCATTTCCGTGTATATAATCCGTTAAATCCTGTAAATCATTTTAAAAACAATTCGAATCGTTTTAAAATAACATTTGTCGTGATTGATTTTTCGAACTAAAATATCGTTCACTCTTTTTCGGTTGTCTATATTATAATATATACCAACGAATACTTTCCCTCGAATACAATATTTAACAAATCACGCGTTTTGTACATAACATGATATATTTAATTGAATAGGTATATAACGTCGACCGACATTAAAGTTTAATATTATAATATCTTAAAAATACGAAACAAAATAATAACCATGTACATTTTCAAATGCTCAAATTATAACAATACGCCCACGGGCAGAGACGGTTTTATTATTTTTCATTGTTATTAAATATACTAATTTATAATACATAATACGAGTATTCGAGCTGTATTTGAGGGATTATTGTTAATGTGAATTATTATTATTTATTTATTATAAATGGATAAATATCGTGACCCGTTGATGTTTTTTTTTTTTTTTTTGAAATGATTAAATAAGCGTTTATACCATTTCCTAATGAGATTTTGTGGCAGACCTAATCTATCCCTGCCCTCTACGAATCGTGTACAGTACCGATTTAGGTAGTATATATTATATATATACACATATATTAATAAATATGATTACTATTTTGTGTATAAACGTTTTATTGGACTAGTATGTTTTAGTTGTTTTTTTTAATTTTTTAATGTATTAAGTTATTACACCTAATTTTTAATTGATACTTGTTGTTTAGTATACAAAATATTACTGTTTCCTGACGAAAAAAATTTAAATTTCATTACTAAAAAGCGTCCATTTATCTACTAAATGTTATAAAAAACAAAAATATATACAATGAGATGTTTTGATTTGTTGATATCATACTTAATCAATTCTCTTTTGCTGCAATTAACAGCTTATTAATATTTTAAATGTAACATATCCGTTCAGAAGTTGTATACGATTGTTGGGATAAAATAAAATCTGATCTCAGAAATATTTGTTTTTATTTTACATATAAATATAATATGTGCGTAATATGATATACGATTCGTATATTTATGAACTGTCTGCCAATCATAATGCAGTACCAGCCAGTACCTACAAAATAATGCGTTATCATTGACTAATTACTTAGATATCGATTATATTGTAATACAACATTATTATTATTTCAGTCTTATCGCGTTGAACTGAATATCGCCATGTTGTAAATAAAAAAATCTAGTTATTTTTTTTTTTTTATTAAATAACAAAATAGCTTTGATTTAAACCACTTCGTCATTTTGAACACGAATCAAACAGAAAAAAATCATGATATTTTCATAAATGATCATGAAAATGTTATTGTTTATCATTATCATAAGAATTATTTGCATGCAGTCTTACCACTCAACAATATTTGAAACAAGGTATTTTGATTAAAATTATTTTTTAACTAATTATAAAAATACGACTACTCAAATATGAAAAAATTATTATATTAAAAATGGTAGTTTCCCGACAACCTGGTTCAATGGCGTACTTAGATCTGAATTTTGAAGGGTTTTTTATTTTTAAATAAACAATTTACAGGATGACCAAAAATATACATTTCATAAATTAATTTTCACTAAAATCTTCGGAGGGGGAGAGTATTCCTCCACCACTGGTAGTACGCCAATTACCTGGTTCATATTTTTCAAACCCAAATTCACTAATCATAACCAATTTTTATGAAACAACATTTTTATATCTTTCTAATTAATTCAAACATGATAAAAATGTTTCTTAAATATCTATCTTACTATAGCATGTGCACAAAGTAAGTCATAAAATTATTGAACTATATACCTAAGCGACTGAGAATAAATATTAATTATAATGCGTACGCATTTATATATATAATTTTATTATGAAAAAAGGAGCTAAAAGTATTACTATAATAATATAAATATTATAATATATTTAATATTAATACAAAATATTACGCGTACTAGTGAGTATTGATGTAATAGGTATACCTAACTACCTGTCTATAATGCAAAATATGACCATAAATTGCATACCCAAAGCGCCGTAAAAATGTGTAGGTATAATATTATGCTTTATAATAAAAGTATGATTACTAGATATAGAAACCACTAAGCTTCATTGTAAAGAACGGCTGTTGCACTAAAAATAATTTTATCTCCTAGGTATCTCATATCTAAACTTCTCAGATTTATATTTTAAAACAAATTATAGAATTTAAACTGTGAGTAAAGCATATTATATTCTTTGGGTTCTATGTACATAGTAATATATAAACATACCATCATCTAATCTATAATAAATAATAAGTAAAACTGGTGCTATAACTACATAATTTAGGCACGGTAATACATTCATCTTACTAAAATTATTTTATACATTTTTTCAAAGTATTGTTGATTATTTTATTAAATACCAATCTTATCATTACAGTAATTTAATTAATAATTATTATTGATTTAATACTTAATATCATGTGCTTCATACATTTACATAATAAAATGTATCGTTTTGTCGTTCAATTTTGGATATGTCTTGTGTTGGGTCAGACATATAATTGAAAAAAAGAGCTTTTCTTATTTCTAGTAAAATATTAAACCTTAACTTTTTCTCTTAGCGGCCTAACGCTATAATTATTTAATTTTGAATTGTCGGGCTTAAATATTTTATAACTCTTTTAAATTTTTAGAACAATCTTAAGAGTACTGGGTCGTATTTACCTAAAAATTCGATTATTGATAAAAATGTACCTTTACCTTCTGTCTCGTTATTGTTTTTATGGCCACGAAATGGAATATCTCCAGTTACGGAGATGTAATAATTATAATCTTATCTTATACTAATTTCCAATAATTTATTCCAGGCCTTATTTATTTGTTGTGATTTGTATTAATTGTGTTATGATTTTGAAACGAATAAAAGGCCATGACATATATGCCATTTTATGAGGTACAATCGAATTTGGTTAACTCGGAGTTGAAGGGACCAGAAAAAAAGTTCGAGTTATATAAATAAAATTTCAAAATACATATGTATTTTTTTTAAACAGTTCAATATATTAATTCCTATGTATTTATTACAAAATGTTATAAAAAATATTTACTATTTATATATCTATAATATAAAAATGAATCGCAAAATGTGTTGGTGAGCGCATAACTCAACAACGCCTGGACCAATTATATATAATTTTAAAAAGGTATTTTATATAAACAAAAATTAGTTTAAAAAATTATTTAAAAAGGGTATTTATTTTTGTTTGAGTTTTGCTGTTGATCGCAGTATTTGCAGTGAATCGTTCTATTTTATTTGAAGCTTCTAAAAGTTCATCACTGCTACAAAAGTACAAACTTTATGAACATACTAAGGAAGTAAAGAATAAAAATTCAAAATAATATCAAAACCCTAACGTTATGGTTAATATGATGATGAACAATAAATGGTTGGTTAACAATCGGTCAATAAACCATTCATTATTAGTAAATATAATATACTAGTCTAATAATCAACGTTAATAGTAATGATAAAACTATAAAACTCATATTGTTTTACCAATACAACATAAGCATATAAAAATATATATTATGGTCATGCATACTAACTTCAGCATTATATAATAATAATTATAATTCTAAATTTTATAATTTTTTTGAATTATGTATAAAAAAAATAATAGTCTAATAGTATGTCATAAATTATTAAAAGAAAAATATTATAATATTTCAAGCGCTCTAAGAAAACAGATCTGGGTGTGTCCACATCTTCTAATCCCTCTTAATTACTTCACTGTACCTATCAATAAATTTTTATCTTTTTTCAATCTTAATACAAGGAATACAAAAATGAAGATTATTTCTCGATTTAATTATCCCTGAACATTTATAAATATTTTAAGTTACTAACTTGTTTAATAAAAACAAATTATTTACTGTATTGTTATTTATTAAACTGTAATATTAAACATTAATCTAAATGTAATTCCAAAATAAAGAAAAATCTATCATTTATAAATGATTAGCATACATATAGTATAATACAATTAAGTTTGAATAGTTTAAAAAATAGTATAAAACTGCTTCACCAGCAACCCTCTTTTTAAAATTTTTAATAAAGTGAACGCTTAATTCAAATCTTAAGACAGAAATAATCATCAATAATATTTTTATTTCTATAAATTAAAAACTTAATATGTCCTTTTAATAAAATTTTAATTTAACAATATCCATTTTTAAGTAGTTATAATTGAACAATGGCTAATTCAAAAATACCTTAAAACTTAATTAGCACAAAAAATGTTTAACACATTTCTGAATAAAACTGTTTTTTATTTTTTTATTAAAAATTAATTGTTGTCATAAAAAAACAATTTATTATACACACAATTTTTACATGCAATATAAATTATACAAAAATACATAACAATACATCAAGTATGAACATGCAATTTTAAAGTCAAGCATTTGTATGTTAAATATTGTACTCCTCAGTTCCCCAATTTAAAGCACCACCTATCTCTTCATAATGTTTTTTTATGATTTTATTTAAATTCTCATATATATAGCGACATCCTCGAACAGCTTCTGATAGTACAGGTTCTAAATGATTAATGTGAATTCTTTGTGACGTTTCTAACATGGCAATCTAAAGGGTTTTAATTCATAAAATATGTTTAATAAAAAAATAATTGATGATAAATCAAATGTGTATACCTTTCCAGAAATTGGCAATATTGCTACTGTCAGACTGGGTCCACCCATTGTCTCTTCTAGATGACTTATATCCACAAGTGGTGTTTCTCCATTAGCCAAACTTGATGTACATGAAATCACAAATTCTTCCATGGCAATCCCAGCATCTATCAGAGCTAATGTAGCTGCATTGACACATACACTATAATTTCCACCATCTGATTGTAAAACCTAAAGTTAATAAAACTTTTAAAATATATATAACAATTCACAAATACAATTCATAGTATGTAATAGAATTAATAATTGACATACAACCTATATGCCCACTGAAATTTAATATGCTACAATTGTAAAGATAAAATTAGTTCTACCTCGACAATTTTGTCTATTCGATAATTAAGTTATTAATTAGCAGAGAAGAAAAGACACAAAAAAATATATAATAATAAATCGAAAACTGTAATCAATTTAATAAGACACAAACATTGATATTATTTGAATTAAAAATAATTTTTTAATACTATATACGTATATGAAATAAATAGAGAAAATAAGTAAAATAATGATTAGAACTTAATAACAATGAACATCTTGTAACATGTTGTTTATCATTTATCAATAGGGACAGATTTAAATGCAAACTGCATTTTCAAGCACAAAGTTTATTTTATACACTGAGAAATTAAAAAATGTAACTTTTATTTTACATTTTTTGACATTTTTAGTGCATTTGTTATGTTTTAAAGTAATTTTTATATAAGAATATAAATAAAATTTGATAAAAATTAAGCAGCAGAGGCGCCAGATTTTGAAAATGTCATGGGGACTCACTATTTTATAAACACATGTACACTTTTAGGTAAATAATTACTAAACATTACTAATTGTTAAACAATTACTAAAATATAGTTATTTGTTGTTTTGTATGTTATAAAATTTTAATAGTATTAGCAATTTCAATTTAAATCATAAAAAACCATAAGACAAAAATTAAAAAATGCCAACAAAAACTTTTATTTTTCTCAATTAATTTATTATAAATAAAATTAGTATTTTGAGGGCATTTTACAATTTGAGAATTGTAGGGGGCCTTATCGAGCTCATGAGGGGCTGCAGCCTCCGAGCTTCTCTGTACTCGGCGCCCCTGTTAAACAGCACCTGATTATAGTGCTATTATGAAACACATAGTAAAGATAAAACAAATGTATCTATCTAAATTGTATATTCATTTTTTGGAAATAATTTTCAGAATAAAAAGAAGATAGGAGAAATATAAGATGATGAAAATGATACGAATAATTAATACCCAAGAATAAAAATTTGTATAATAAAACAAATTTTTTTCAATGTTAAAAATAATTTTAAGAGCATTTTTAAAAAAAATTGCTCTTATAAGTGCATTAAATTGGCATTTTTCTTGTTTTTTAGAGCATTTATATCCATTTCTTATCAATATATATCAATATTATGCTTAAATGCAAATCTAAGCACTAATGGTTTTTTAAGAAATCATTATTAGGTATAGTTTTGAATTCTTAATACATTATATTGGAAGCTTAGTGCAAATATTAATTTAACTTAATTTATACATAATTATTAATCTTAACAAATGTCTAACAATTACCTGGACAAAAATATCAATCTGAGATTTAGGATAAAGGTCGGTTTTGATTGCTGTAGCCATAGCTTGTTTGAGATGCAAAGTGAGCTCAGCCGATTTGTTGTCTCTAGGTCGCCGTTTCCGTTCACTCCTACTGAACGTGGCCATACTATATTGACAGTTGATCACTGCACTATCGGTGGGCGCTTTAGATCTATTGGTTCGAATCTAAATACATATTACTGAGTCATTCTCAACAAAAATTCTTATTTGAACAATGGAATGTCAATCTTTCAAAGCATTTGGACATATCTGCATTAACTACAATTATAATTCAAACGCTAATCAACTCGCACAGAATTATAAGCCCCGTCTGATGGACGGATGAATGCCAATAACCAATCAAAATACATACCTCGTGAGGTCCGTAGACAGCCGCGACAACTTTCGTATTGCCCTGTTCTAAGTATGCACTTCCGTCCGGTTGATTGAAAACACCCATCTTGCAACGAATCCTGCGCAACTCGCCGGATCTCCTACCATCCGTCCTCAGTCCTTGTCTGCTCAAAAGATCCATCGTCGTATACTAATATGATAAACTAATGATTGACGATATGATTTATTGGTTAATGGTTTCGTAGTTTCGTTTTTTATGGAAATCAATTAGGTTTGACATGAAACATGGAAGTATGGTCCTTACTCCTCAATCGACGTTATCACGATATCACTTATCAATACGTTCGGTTAGAACTCGAAAGATCGTCGCGCCGACATCAACCGATGCCGGTAGCACGTGGTTCGTTAATATTTTAACAATATTGTTACTGCGAACAGTGCTAGCACAAAATCTATTTGTCTTGTGGGCACCATTTATACCATTCATTGTATAATGAATATTATAATAATACACAGATCTAAATAATTAACTAATTATTTATATCTGTGATTTATTTTACTAATATTAATTTTAGGTACTGTTATTATCGTTATTATATAATATTTAATACTAAATATAACATTAAAATAAATGTATTTAGTACCTATATGGCTAAGTAGTTAATGAATAATGATATAATAAGTTAGACAACCTAGCCTATATTATGTAGCAGTCATTCTCAAAGTTGACGATAGCGCCCCCCTGTGGGCGTTGGTAGTCTTCGAGGAGCGGTATAAGACCCAAAGACTATTGTTTTTAAGATACAATACAGATGGTAACTGGTAAGCTTAAAACATCTTGGGGGCTGGAAAATTTTTGTTTCTTAAAGTGGGTGGTGGATGAAATAAATTTAAGAACCTTTTTATGGTATAGTTTTCACTCAGTTACTCTCTCTTATGTACCTAACAACTGTATTAGTAACGTAAATACGTAATATTAGAATACTAATATTTATAGACATGAATACATAATATGTTTATCGCTTATGTAGGTACCTAGATATTTCAATGTTTGTAAATATGATAATATGTATGACTACTAGACTATAGCTACTGCCTACTTGTATTTTAAAAAAATAAATTAAAGCAAATTTGTATTACACTAAATTTGATACTTTGTGTTTTTTATATTAAATGTCCTGATTTATTTATTTTTTTTATTTTTCGCTATATAAATTATTATTAACTTCTATTTTATTTTATACTACATTTTAAATAATTATTTTTTTCTAATTAAAAATAATTATAATGATTATAATTTTTTTTTAATGGTAACCATACGGAAACAATCCATCAGCCTATTATATTACCAAATGATATATTTTTTTAATATAGCTATTAAAGCCATTTATTTTCCTTTTAAGACTTTAGTTTTTTAATATATTAATATAATTTTTTTTCGAAAATATTTCATTTATAATATTATTAATTATAGCACTTAATTATTATAGTAATATATATTTATATGTCAACTTAATAAATAACTCAAAACTTAATAACGTCTTTCTGTAAAACAGTATAAAGTAAAAATAGATTCAAAGTAGTACCTATATATAGATAATATTTTTAATTAATCAAACATATCATTACATATAGTACAAATTATAATAATATAAAGTATAAAGAACATAGAAGTTTAAGTTAACTGTAAAAACTGTTTTTAAATAATTATAATTAACATATTGTTTATAAATGTCCAAATTGGAACTTAAAATGTCTATAAAAATAATTGTCTTTATAATTTTATAGTTTATATATATTTTTTTTAGATTTTATAGTTGCAGTAAGAAATACTCGAAGAATCTTGTATTAAATTTTCAAAACAAATACAAAAAAAAGTTACTATGCATTTTTAAAAACAAAATAATTTAGTAATTTTTATTAATTATATGAATTTTGTCAAAATATAGTGACTATAGATTTTCGATATTTTTTAATTGGAAAATTAATAACTTATGAGAGGAGCTTGTATAATTTTCAAGCATTTCTACCTAGAAAATGTTAAATTTATATTTATAAAAAAAAATATTAATTTCTTCTGCCAATAAATAGCTCGAAAAATACATCGTAAATAAAAAACAATAACATTAATATTTGGTGAAAATTTCAAGCATCTACGATTATTCGATTTCGAGTTACACAAAAAAACAAAATCAATTTTGTCAAAAATTGGATTTGCGTAAAATCTCCCATTTTTCCTTAAAACTTAAAAGGATGCTATTACACCCATGTGCGTTGTCTCCGTCTAACGAATGTAATATACATAGCAAAAACTGTTTTACGCGGCTGCGCTGGAAACAATAACGAGAAGACTACAGACATAACTATAGGATTCGGATTTGAAGGCAAAGGCCTTTTTTTAATAATAATAATAATAATATAAAAATATGTTTCATTTATTATGTAAGACGATGAATGTATTTTTATTTGTTGCCTTTTTTACTTATAAATTCGTTTTTTGTGTTTAATTTTTAATTGATCTAAAATAGTTTTATACTTATATACACGACATAGGTAATATTAGTACACATTGATAAGAGATTATGAAGATGATGCATTATCGATATCAAGACCATAACTGAAAAAAAAATTTAGGAGCCCAACCTTTTTTTTTTTATATAGATACTGACATTTTATAGTCAATAAACCATATTCACCAGTAAAATATTTGTACTTTTAAAAATTTCGTGGTGGTCCAGACTCTTGGACCCTCCCCTAGTTACGGCCTTGGTCGATATTATATTTAAAATTATTTTAAATAGGTTTTATTATCGGCAATATTTATGGATATTGCCAAATACTTTGAGTTCTTAAGAATTAGTTATCTTAATTTAGATAATTATTTATGAATTAATTACGCCCCAATAACTTCGGTAGATGTAGAAAGATCTTTTTCTATGTATAAAAATATTTGAAGCCCAAAACGTCAACGTTTTACTGAAGATAGCTGAATACTTATCTAAGTACATGGTACCTAGTGAATTTTAATTTAATACAAACTAGTTTGTCTATATACGTTTTTAGTAAATTTTATAATTGCTTTAATGCCTTTTTATATAAATTAGATGCTTTTTTGCCTTTTTTCACATTATAAATGCTTTTTTTTATTGATTATGTTGCCTTCAAATCCGAACCCTAGACGGCTAGACATAATACTCATAACTAAGAAACGGAGTTTTCACCATATAAAAAGGAGAACTTGGGTGTTGGGTTGTGGAAAATCGTATTTATTTTTTCGATATCGGAACTACAAAAAAAGTTATTCAAGTTTGAAAAACAGAAAAATAATACATTTTAAAACAATAAGAACTTTTTTCATATTGGTAATATCAAAAATATAAAAACGATATTTCACAATGTTTTCAACTATATTGTATATCAATTTGGAGTCTGAACCATTACTACGGCGTACAGCCTGTCTTTGCTATGTTTTACATATTTTGAAAAACGGAGACAATTTATGTGGATGTAGCGTCCTCTAAATGTTATATTTTTTTTTTCGTACTACAAATATAAGTTTAGTGCAAATAGTGCCTATCGAAACTGCACAATGAACACGGTCATTACGCTTGTTCCGTTATCGGTTTTTCATATGCAATTATATTTGCTGTTATATATAGGTAATAGCGGACCAATCGGACCAATAATCGTGGTACAATAAATAAAAATTCAACTTCAAACAAAATAAATCTATCATCATATTCACTTATATCCAAGATAGGTAGAGAATAAGATAAAAAATAATAAATGCATTTTTGAATATTATTGTATGTTATAATTTTAATATTATTTTATTCAAATGTAATATGTTCTTTTCAAATAATAAAAATATTTTTTGACTAGTTTGAGGTTGGGAGTACTATAGTAGTACTATTAATATAAAATTTAAAAAAAAGTACAAAGTTTCATTTATTTTAGACCCTGCTAACAATCAAACAAACAAATTTCTACAGTAGAAATGCAAAAAAAAAAATTATAAAAATATAATTTACCTATTTTGTAGTTTTTATAAGAAAAATACCTTTTTACTAACACAACCTATTTTTTTTATATTATCTGGTATAGATATTTAAAATATTTACTATGTAATCTGTATGGTATGGTTTAACTATCTAAGGGTGTAATAACAACAATAATAATGAAAATATTTTTAAAAATTGTATTTAAGTTAACAATATAATAATTATAAATTTTATGTAAACCAAGTTAATAAAATACTAAGGCAAAAATACAGCTGTCTTTTAAAATTGTATCAAAAGGATCAAATGCATTAATAAGATTGGAGCGATGGTCAAAAACTCAAAACCATGAAAAATTAGATTAATTTGTCATAGTTTTTATGATGTAATATTGATATGAATTATAGAATCACAGATGGAATGTTGACAATATGAATGACCAATAAAATAAGAAATCAAGAACTTACTGATTACTAGACGGTGTCTGGTGATGGGTGTGCGTAATGCATATCAGTAAAAATGTGATCATACCTATCTGGTATGTCATGGTCAAAACATAAATTTCGCAACTTTAAGATTGTAAAAAATATCGTTTTTATCAAATTTATTTCTATATGCCTCAAGATACTTAGCAAAAACCACACACTCCATATAATGTGCGTGTCCTCAATTCACTACGTTTCATAAATTGTATCTATAATTAACTTGATTAAAATCATCGTTGTTGCAAAATACCTATTATAGCATACAAATTCTTCAGCTGTCAGAAAAAATTATGATTAAATTATTACTAGATTAATTTTTGATGACTATTATACGGGGATGACGATAAAGTAATATAGGTATAATATCGATTTTTTGGAAGTCGGATGGTATTGGCGATAATACTATGATTATTATAGTTAAGTAATGTTAGTACCTATTGAATTTATTAAATTATTTCAATTAATATGCATTTTTATATAATATAAAATATAAATCAATACATTATGTACAATATTATTACAAAATCATTGACCATTGTCAAGAAAATATTTTTCTCATGTAGTAATCATTGCTAATAATACTAATAAATATAAAGTATTTATAACCATAACATAGTAATTAATATATAATATAATGGTTAATCTAATGTTTATATAAATATATAATAATAATTAATGGACATCGTACTAGTGATGGGAATAATCGAATGAAATAATCGAATCATTCGATTATTTGTAAAATCGATTTAATTCGATTATTTTAAAATCATTCGATTAATCGAAACCATTCGAATCAATTCGATTATTCGATTTAATTACCTAATCATAAACATTCGAATGATAGAATAATCGAATGAACATAAATTAGTTATTTAAAAATCATCTTTACTGATTCTTTAGTATTGAATATTTATTGACAATAAAATATAAATAAGTAAAAACTAATTATTTACATCAATATTATATGTATAGTATAATTACTATAATTTAATATGTTGTACTGTGTATTGTGTAATACAATTTAAAATATTTAGCTTTACAATTAAATGAAAGTTCTGATAACAAATTTAATTTATAATTAAAATTCAATATTTGTGTTCCTGTTTAAAAAAATAAAATCCAAGTTTTTTGGGTGAAGTCTATTCCTACGGTCGTTGGTAATCTGCCCTGCTTTAGAAAACACGCGTTCCGATGGAACCGATGTTGCGGGAACACTCAAATATTTCATTTGCAACATGTACAATTCTGGAAAAGTATTTTTGTTTTTTTTCCAAAAATCCAGTGGACTTTGCTTGCGATTTAAATATGGCATTTCTAAATACTGACGTATTATAAGTGAAGCTGTAATTCCTGTTGATAAAGTGCTTCTGATCTGGGACACTTTCGTGTCAAATTGTTTCCATAATAGATTGGATTCGACGTTGATACTGTTGATAGGTACACTACATGTATCTTCCTGGTGTTTATTATTTAATATATCAGATAGTTCTTCCATAAGCAGTTTTTCGGTATTATTTGCATTTTCAATTAATCCAAAACCTGCTTTTTTAAACCTAGGATCTAAAAAGGTTGATTTAGCAACTATTTTATCACGTTCTAGTATACCTAATCGTCTAACGATGACTTCAATTACAATTTTTTGAAGTGCATTTCCAGCAGTTGTATTAGTTATTATACTTTTTAATGTATGTTGAAGGCCCCTTACTAATGGAATGACTGAAGAAAGTGTTGGATATATTTCACCAGATAACTCAACTGTCTTGACGTCAAATGGTTTTAATATAGGTAGACAATCAGTTATTAATTCCCAATCTAGTGCAGTTAAAAGGTCTGGTGCACGGGGAAGAAATGTCATAGCTGCCGACAAAGGTACTTTAATTTGTACAAGTCTATCTAACATATGAACGCTCGAATTCCACCTTGTACTCACATCTTGTATTACTTTTAATACAGGAAGTCCCATTTGTGTTTGCAGTTCTTTTAGTTTTTCAGACGCAAAGACACTATGTTTAAAATATCCTACCAATGTGTGGCATTTTTTTAAAACACCCAGGAAATCTTTATTAGACAAAATTGCTTCGTTAATACTTAAATTGAGTGTGTGTGCGACACATGGATGGTGGTGTTTACTAAGGTGTACATTTATAGCGTTTTTTATATTAGATCCGTTGTCCGAGACTATAGTCACTATTTTATCTTTAATGCCCCATTCATTTAAAATATCTGAAAGCAAATTAGCTATGTTGACGCCAGTATGAGATTCATGCATTTCTCTAGTTGCCAAGACAGGTGAATATAGACGATCATCAAATATAAAACGACAAGTAACTGTTAAATAAGCTATATTATTGTCAGAAGTCCATATATCAGTTGTAATTAACAAACTAGCTACATTTACCAACATTTTTTTTAATATTGCAACAATCTTATTGTATTCATTTAGCAATAATTTTGTAGTTAATGTTTTCCTACTGGGAACTTTATATAAAGGTTGCAATTTTTTAGAATATTCTAAAAACCCACTGTTCTCAACTAACGATAGATGTTGGTAGTCAGTAACAATCATCTTAATTAAACTTTCGTCTATTGAATTTTTTACTTCATCTGTTAAATTGTTACCTTCAGTCGAATCATATAATTTTAATTGGCGACAACGTTTAGGTGCAAAAGGAAAGCAGGGTTCAGTTTGTTGTATATTGTTGGAATTATTAGAAAAAGAAGTAGATGGTCCGGCTGATAGATTCAAATCTAATTCTTCTTCATTATTTAAAACAGGTGTAATGTGCGCTGGATGAATTCTTTTTAAATGCTCTTTGGATAAAACAAAAAAATGGAAGGAAATTAATAAAATTATAAAAAATATTCACGAAGCTTCAGCTATAAAAGTACATTTTTTACTATATAATAGTTGGCCAATGTAATTTTTGACGAACTTTGTAAAAATTAAAAATTTGTTATTTCAATTATGACCTCCCAAAACTACCTTAATATCTGAAGCTGAACTATGTGTATAATAAAAAATGATAACTTATAAATAACAAAACTGATAACTTTAAAAAAAATGTTTAAATAGTACCTTTCAAATTAGTTGTATTTCCGTGGTATTTAAATTCTCTTTTACATATTTGGCAAATAACACACTTGTCAGAAGTTTTCTTAAAATGTTCCCACACTATAGACCTTTGACTAGGTGCCATTAGGTATAAGCTTAATATAAGTTATAATAATTAAATGAAAAACAATAAAAGTTTAAAAAGTGGATCAAAATGTGCAGTTAGCGTTGTCATAAAATATAAATTCAATACTACAAACGTGTAGCTCAATGCATATCAAATTCACGATTGAATAACAAATATGAAATAATACAACAGACCATACTAAGAATATATTTGTTTGTTTATTTTAATCTGTTTTACATTTAGATTCCAGTCGATGGGTACTAAATTAGGAATTACCGTGTATTACTATCATGTAAGACATCAAAAAATATTTATAATAATTATAACATAATACTCGGAAGCTATAAATAGTTTTGAATGTTGCATATTTGATATTTCAGTATTTTTCACTTATAGTCTATAGATTATCATTCGATTATTTATATAAGCGACAAGCGTTATAACCGGTTCTAGCAATGTAAATTGTAATAGTTAATAATAATTCATTCGAATGAAATCGTTGGGTTATTAGTTTATTAATCATTTGATTATTCGATTTTTTTTCGACTACTAATCATTCGATTATTTTTTGTTTCGATTATTACAATCATTCGATTATTCCCATCACTACATCGTACCATTAATGTTTTTATAATCTTTAATGAAGAAATGTGATGGCGGTAGAAAACTTAATATACATTTGGACACCTTGACAGACTCATATTTTATTTTGGCTACACTGTGGCGTGGCGTGGTGTGATATTGTTTATCAACATCGCCGCATCGCATCCACGCTCACCAGGGACTATTCCCCATTTCCCCACCATTAAATTTAATCACTTTAGTTGCAAGTTGCAATTTTGTCTGTGTGTCTTTTCGACTTCGACTCCACGTTTTTCGTGTGTCTAAGTATAATACATTTTATTTGTGCATAATTAAAACCGTTGTTTTATATCTTTATAGTTGTGATTTGTTTTACAGATTTACTAACATAGTAATCAAATATGAGTAGATTCTTTGCAACCGGCTCGGATTCCGAGTCCGATACATCGTCGGAAGAAGAACAGGTTATCCGCCAACCAACAGCGAATTTCACAGTAAGTAACTTTCAGAAATATTAAATACTTTGTTGAACACTAATTTAATGTAACAACGATAAATATTTATTTGTTACAATAATATTTTGTATACATTGGTCAAAATTTGTTACCGTTGTGGTTACTTGTACTATACTGTAAAATATATTTCTTTTTGAATGTTATGTATACTAGTTGATAGTAAATAATACATAATATTAATTAAACTTACCTATCACATTCATTAAAATCTTTCTCTTATATTTTTTTTTTACAAAGAATCATAACTTGGGATTGGGGTTATTTCCTTATGTTAACTATTAATCATTGAATAAAAATAGAATATTAATATGTAAAGAAATATTAAAAATTAGAAAAATAAAATATTTTACCATTTTTAAGATAAAAGTGATTTTAATATGTTGATTTTAGTTGATTTCAATACTAGTAGCAAGTTGTTTTTAATATAATTATATATTTTATCATCCTTTAAATAAACGTCTACTACATATTTTTTTTTTGTAGGTAAATTTAAATTTTAGCATCAAGAATACAATATAATAAATATAAACTAATTAATAATAGTTTTTATTTATCATATCTAAAGTTCTTATTTGAATTCCTTGTTTCAATACTAAGATATCAAATAAACATTTACATTTATAAATTATTTTTTCAATATCATCTTAACTAAGAAAAAATATATTTCCAGAAAATTATTATCATATGATTATTTTATTTTCAAAAAAATAATAATAAAATTTTTAAAATGTTGAGATTTTATTTGGATATATTGACATATCCTTAATATTTTAATGTCTTAAATATTTTATTCTGTAAAATAAAAATAATTACTTTTTAAAGTATATTAAATATCAAAAAATATTAAATATCTTAAATGTATTCAATTTCTACAACTAAACCATATAACTAAAGTAACAATAATTGTGTGTACAATGCTTTAGTAATTTACCAAATATTATTATTTGATTGTAGTTCAGTGATGATGAAGAAGATACAAAACGTATTGTACGGTCACTTAAAGAAAAGCGATATGAAGAGTTGACAATGACAATTAAGCAGATCAGAAATCATAAGAAAATCAAAGATATGAGTAGCTTACTGACCAGTAAGTTGATATAAACTCTTAAATCTAGAACCTTAATATAAAATAAACTATTTATAGGCTTTGAGGAACTAACCCGTGCATATACTAAAGCATTCAATGCAGTCATATTAAAAGAAGAAAATGGAATAGCACCACGTTTTTTTGTCCGCTGCTTAGTTGAAATGGAAGATTTTATTAATGATGTTTGGGATGATCGAGTTGGACGTAAAAATTTATCAAAAAATAACTCTAAAAGTTTGGCTTCCCTTAGACAAAAATTTAGGAAGTATGTAAAAGATTTTGAGAGTGATTTGGCTAAATTCAGAGAAAATCCTGAACTCCCGGATCAAGAAGAAGATCAAAAAGAAGATGAAGAAGTAGATTCAGATGAAAGTGAAAGTGAAGATGAAGCTCCAGCTGCTTCTTTCAAGAAGACTGAAGAAAAAATACCTAAGGTTGAAATTTTTTTATTTTTTTTAAATTTACTTATTTTTCAATTAAAAAAGATTTTTATATCATAATTTTAATTTAGGTACCAAAAAGCGGTGATTCTGACAGTGATGATTCATTTGATTGGGGCAGTGATTCAGAAAGCTCTTCTTCAAGCAGTGAAGATGAGGGCCAATATCAAAGTATCAGAGAAAGATTTTTGAAAAAGTAAATTCATTTTGATTAACAAATAATGCAAAGTATATATTATCCCCATTTTCATATCATAAAATTATTATAATACTAGATCAACTGACAAAGACGATGAGGAAAAGAAAGAGAAGAAAAAGGAACGCAAAGAAAAACCTAAAAAACTAAAACGCGAAGAAGAGGAAGAAAGTGATTCAGAATGGCAAAAAGTGCGAAGAGGAGTAGCTATCCCATCAGTAAGTCAATATTATTTAGTATAAATTATATTACCTATAATGATTTTTTATTGTTCAATTTTCAATTTTTTTTTTTTTACCTAGGAAAAACCAAAGATGTTTGCTAAAGATGCAGAAATTACTCCAGAGGCTGTTTTACGTAAATTAACTGAAGTTATTGCTGCCCGTGGAAAGAAGCGTACAGATCGAAGGGAACAAATTGAACTGTTACATGAATTGTTATTAATTTCAGAAGCTCATAGTTTAGGACTAGGATTAAGAGTAAAAATTAAAATGTCAATTATTTCTTCTATTTTTGATTACAATCCTAAAGTATCTGATGCTATGAAGCCAGAAATTTGGACCAAGTATGTTGATAATTTTATACTTATTATTGATGAATATTATCAGAGCATAAATTTATTTTAGATTATTGGATTGTATCGTTGAACTTCTGGACTTAATTCTCCCCGTTAAAGATACAATATTCATTGGAGAATCAGTAGCAGAAGATGCTGAAACATTGGATAAGCCTACTTTTAGAGTACGTGGATGTGTGCTTACAATTGTTGAACGGTTAGATGAAGAATTCACAAAACTTTTGAAAGAATGTGATCCTCACAGTAATGATTATGTACAAAGGTCAGTATTTTGTTTTTTTATTTTTAGCTTCTATAATTTAATGTATTTAATTATAAATATATAGATTAAAGGATGAAAAACGTGTGTGTGAAATCATTGACAAAGTTCAACTGTTCTTGGAACACCAAAATATTGAAGCGGAAGTCTGTCGTATTTATATGCGTAAAATTGATCATCTATACTACAAGTTTGATCCACTCGTATTGAAGCAAAAGAAGGTAGAAATATATTAATTTAACATTGGTGTGTGTTTAATTTTAAAATATTTTCACTGTTATCTTATACTTTTTTATTTCTTTGACTTTTCTTTGAAATATAGACAGAAATATTATATTTTTAGATAAAATTTGTATTATTAATTTTTTTAATTGTATAATCAATATTAACAAGTGAAATATTTTTAGTAAATATTTAATTTGAACCATGTTAGTTTAATTTTATTTATTCACTATAATATAATTTTAGGGAGAAATTCTTGCATCACATAAGACAAATGTTCAAATAATGGAGAACTTATGTAAATATATTTATGACAAAGATTCTACAGATCGTTTAAGAACAAGGGCAATTTTGTGCCATGTTTATCATCATGCTTTACACGATAATTGGTTTCAAGCAAGAGATTTAGTTCTTATGTCTCATTTACAAGAAACAATTCAGCACTCTGATCCTGCCACTCAGGTATGTATTATATAAATATAAGAGTTGGTGTGTTTTTGAAGAAGACTGGTATCATCCAACTTATATATATATAGGGATATATTATATGATGTTTTTTAATTAAATTATAGATTCTTTATAATCGTACTATGGCACATATTGGCCTGTGTGCATTCCGTCAAGGTAACATTAAAGATGCTCACAACTGTTTGGTTGATCTAATGATGACTGGTAAAGTGAAAGAGTTATTAGCCCAGGGATTATTACCACAAGTAAATACTTAAAATTTTCCTTAATAATAACAGTTAATTATTATTTTCTAATGTTTAAATATTATTTTTATGAAGAGACAACATGAACGTAGCAAAGAACAAGAAAAAGTAGAAAAACAAAGACAAATGCCTTTCCATATGCATATTAATTTAGAACTCTTGGAATGTGTGTACCTGGTATCAGCTATGCTTATTGAAATTCCATACATGGCTGGTGAATTGAATTATAAATATTCTCTAATAAACTTTATACTATGTAAAAACATTTATTAATTTTAAAAATTTATTTAGCTCATGAATTTGATGCTCGTCGACGTATGATTTCAAAAACATTTTACCAACAACTGCGTTCTAGTGAACGTCAGTCTTTAGTTGGTCCTCCAGAATCGATGAGAGAACATGTGGTTGCTGCTAGTAAAGCAATGAGAAATGGAAATTGGTCTGCATCACGCAATTTTATAATCAATGAAAAAATGAATGCCAAGGTATAATTTGATAAGTTTTATTTTTATTATTTATTAAATAAGTATTTTGTTAATAGGTATGGGAATTATTCTATGAAAGTGATAGAGTGAGAGATATGTTAGAACGTTTGATAAAAGAAGAATCTTTGCGTACATACCTGTTTACGTATTCTCATGTTTATAACTCTATTTCAATGAAAACATTATCAGAGATGTTTGAACTCCCAAAAAGCACCACTCACTCTATCATTTCAAAAATGATTATTAATGAAGAGTTAATGGCTTCTCTTGATGATCCTACTCAAACAGTCGTAATGCATCGTAGTGAACCTAGTAGGTTACAATCACTTGCTCTGCAATTAGCTGATAAAGTTAATAACTTTGTGGACTCCAATGAAAGAATTTTTGAAATGAAGCAAGGTAAATAAAAATTATAAAAAAACTATTTATTTGATGCAAGTATAAAATTATTACACGCATAATTTATTTTTCCTTTAGGAAACTTTTTCCCAAGAGGAGGTAATCAAAACCAAGGACAATACAGACAAAACTTTGGTCGACAAGGTGGTGGAGGACACGGTGGACACGGCGGGCATGGTGGACACGGTGGCCATGGAGGACATGGGGGACAGGATTGGAATAGGCAACGACGAGATAACCGTAATAATTATTAACAGTTTTAATCAAATAGTTATTACTTTCTTTTTCATGAATATTACAGTTATAAGTATAAACTCAAACCTTATAGGAAAGTATTTCTGTTCAACTTTTATATTGATTGAAATTTGTGTAGAATAAATTTTTATTCTATAAAAAAAATGAAATATTTGAAATTTACAATTAAATATTATTTATTAATATTTCAAATCTGTGTTTTTTTTTCAACTATATTTGTTATAATTTAAACAATCCAAAATGTTTTAGATGTTGCATCTCAAATAAAATAGTTAAACAATAATTATTATATTAACTTAATTATTCTTGATTAAGAATAATTAATAATAGAATATCTATTCTATTATTTCTATTACATCATTTTAATTATTCAAAATACAACATAATCCTGTACAGTATATAACATAAAGTATTTCTTCTCATCATCCACTTACTAAAATATTTTATTAACCACCTCTGCCTTAAACTTTGAAATTTAATACATTTTATAATTTTATTTAAAAATTTAGAATAATTCAACCTTTAAAATATATTCATAAACTATCTGTGAAATCAGGCGGCTCAGTTTTGATTTTTTATTATAATTTTAATACCAGTTGTATCCTTTTATATTGTTAAATAAAATATATAGTGCAATTTACATAGCGTTTTTATAAAAAATAATTATGATGAAATCACTGTTGTAACAGGAAAATATGTATTTAGTGTACCTTCTAAATTATACTATATACTATTATACTACTACCATACTTGCATTTAAAAATTTTACATAATATGACCACTATATACTCCACTAGCTCTGTTAGTTTACGGTTATATATCAATGTCAAGTGTTATGTTAAGGATTTTTCAAAACAAAAAAAGGAACAATTGTCTAAAAAAAGTTGCATTCATCATAATAAAACAAATTTTATTCATACATTTGGATGAATAAATATTTCATTGAAGTCCCTTTAGACTTTTTAAGTCCTTAAGATAATATTAAAAATTAATTCCATTTGGTCATATTTTTGTACAGGTATCACATTTAAATAAGACTATATTATCTTTGCTAGTTTATCGTAAGTAATCATAAACAACTCATTTTTAATTTAAATTTCAATAGTTTATATCTTTTCAACAATCCAAAAAAATCAATCCTGATAAAAGAGGAATTCTCATAATTAGGATAACAATTTTTTTTTGCCGTGAGACTTTCTTTAAACAGCTTTAACTCCATAAACAATCCAAAGTATTGAAATCATAATATAAATACTTAAAAATTAAAAAAATTGACTGTTACCTCAATAAGTATTGAAGTCAAAAAAATCTGTCATTTTAATTAAATTTACCATGTATGTAATAATCTACTTTATAGATAAATGATAATAAATTTCACAATCATGTATTGATAAATTAATTGTTCAACTTGTGCTTTGCAACTAATTTAGTCTTCAATACCACAATTTAGAACAGTGCTATTCTGCAGGTAGTAATGTATTATATTTTATTACTATTTCGGATATTGAATAAACCTATATATATATGTTACTATATTATGTTTAATTTAGTCAATGCAGAATTTAAGTTTGCTGAACCTATAATGTTTCATTTAAAAAACTTTATAACAATCTGACAATTCCATTGACCATTTAACAATTTGTGTTGTGGGAATTATAATTATGGTATTTAATTAATTTGTCCAATACCTTAAACCACAAATTGTTATCGAGTGAGAGAACAACATTTTAATTTTTAATCACTCGGTATCATGATTCCCTCTCCACACTAGTATTTTATAATTTTATGAAAAACTTATTCTACTGCAGTACTGCAAATAAATAATACTTCAATAAAAATAATTTTTTATAATAATATTAACTATTGCTATTTAAGTATTTACTATTATTCATTATTAACAGATCAATTCAGATAATGGTTAACTTTTAAATATTAACATGTATTATAAAAGTTAGTATTTATATTATATATATTTGATATTTGAATCTTAAAACTACGGTACACGTATACATTTGTAAATTTCTTTTTTTTTTTTAATCTTTAATACGTGTGACTATAATGTGAATGATGCAGAGGCGTAGATACGATTTTTTTCTGGGAGGGGTTTTTAAATATATTTATGATCAAATTTACAAGTTATTAGTAAAACTAAACATCATTTTTATATTTTTTTCAAATTGGTATTAGTTATAAACAGTTTTTATAGTTTTGTATTAGTTTATTATAATAGGTAATTCATAAAATAAAATCCACTCAACGTTTGTAGATAATTCGTCCAACACTTCCTTTGCATCCACTGATATTGAACGATGAATGGACAAACTCGTCGATTTATAAATTGGTTTCCTTAAAATAGAAATGTGAACACTCGGATAATTTCTATATAAAATAATTTAAAATTCTAACCAATATAAAAAATATTTTTGTTTTGAATAGGAGGGTGGAAACCCCTTACAACCCCCCCTCTCACTGTAACTACGCCAATGGAATGATGCTAGCTTGTTGATCAATTGGTTGTTATTATTTTAAGTTTGGTATGTAAGTATTTGTAGAGAAGAGCAGCATTTTTGTTGATTTAAAATAATTTAAAAACTCATTTGAGACAAATCATAGTACTCCACTAAGTATATGTTGAATGATAATTTGGAAAACTTGTATAGTTCTTTTATTTGAATTCTTAGCAGAGCCTCAGATAACGATACTATACGCCCATCACAGTGGTTGAAGAAGTGTTTTATACAAAATAATTTTCATTGTAACGTTAAATTAGAACGAAAAATAAAGAGACCGGGTTAAGCGTAAATCTAGCTTATAATCCACGCACTTAACTTCGGTTAAATGAAGAACGATGGTGTTGTTAATTTTTATGGGTTGACAGTTAGGAGTGTGAAAATGAAAAAAGAGGACTAAATTTCATTAATTTTGATTTTCCAGTTGGTGAACCGTTGTAAGAAAGTATTCAGGAAAATTTGGAGTTGATGATATAGTATGATCAAAATAGATACTAACAATAAGGCGGTATCATAAGCATATGTCCCAGCTATAGTATTTTCTGATGTAGGTAGGATTTAGAATATAAATGTAAATTAAATAAGAATGTTGTGATATCACCCGAGGAACTCCCGCAAAAATGGGATAATGATTTGAGTGTTGCAAATCATAGCAGGTAGACCGCACAGTATAGAAATATATTTTTTCTGATTTATATACCTAAATTGTATTTTTTGTAATAAGCCATTTTTGTCAACTTTTCTATAAGCCACTTTGGCACTATGGTAACTATTTTCTCTACACACTCACTTTTTTTAGCCTTAAGACATTGGTAAATTATTTTCTAAAACATATTGTGTTTTTTTTTATTCTAAATTTTGCGCCACTTTAAGCCATTTGACTTTTTTTATTCATTTAATTATTTTGAAATTTAAAATGTATTTTTCTGCGTTAGTCAGTTATCTACGATTTTTTTATAAGTCAAAAATGTTAAAATTTCTCTGTTTGTATAAAAAATTATTGTTTTTTTATTTGTATATTGTCAAAGATATAATATTTAAATTATGTTATTCAATTAACGAAATAATAACTAATAAAATATATAATATTTATTTATACTTAACAGAAGGTTCGTTCATGGTCGATGTATCGAACTACATGCGCTATAAATACTAAATATACGTTTTAAATAATGTTTCAAGAATAGTTGAAATATCGTATATTAGACAGGCACATTAAATAAACACTGTTAATTGTAAATACAACATCGACGGATACAGCGAGGATAGATAAATAATTATGTATAAGGATTGTAAATGTGTTATGTGTGATGTGGAACATAAATATCATTAATCAAATCTTACACAATATATTAATAAAACAAATTCAAAATTGTATTTTACATAGGTAGCTATTATGTCAAAAAATAAATATTTTTTAAAGTATAAAGCATTTCCCAGGAAGTTTGAATCCTTAAATCCACCTGTATACGTGCTTGTACTGATATACCATGTTTCTAAAATTGCTCTCAGTTATATTCTATAAGCGTATCATATATTCACATACATAGTGTCTACAGACTACACTATATGAGTCAAGAATATATTTGTATACATACAGTAGCGGTTATATAATGCTAACACAGCAGATATACTATAGTACTATTATATTTTATTTACTATTATTTTATTGTTTCAAGTAGTCTACTTTGTCAAAAATATACATCTATAATTTATAATATTTATATGAAAATATTAGATAATAGGCGAACAAAAATAATTTCATATTAAACAATATAAAAAAAAAAATGGGAGAAAGGTGTTCGAATCAAAAATATAACGGGGGAAAATGTCCGCGATTCAGACGAACGAATTCTTTTTTATTGTCTATGCCGTAGCCGCGTGATTTATTCTTCCATGACCAACGGCCGTTCGTCTACACTCCGCCGCCGCACTCCACCATAAACCATACGGCGATGGTGTTCGCGTCGCGCACTGCGCAGTGATCGTTGTCGCACAGCGCTCGGTGGGTACAGTCGGTGGGCGGTGTGTTTGCAAACGTATTTTTCAATTTAACGGTTATTTTCATAACGTCTTGTTCCGCGACCGGTGTTCGTTGTCTGCCGTCGCAGATAAACCCATCCACGAGTACGATCGTTTGCTGTTGTACTACTGCTGTAATTAGGACTTTGGGTACCGACGATCACCAGACCGAACTCGCGCCGATTTTTGTCATTCGATGTGCGCGCAAACACGCACATAACCTATTCGCCGCCACCCCCGGGGCTGCCGTTTTACTGGTTCGCCTAATCAAACAAAACTGTGTTGTTATTATTATTATTTAATATTTACCATTATTACTATCATCATCAGCAACGTCGCAACGGCTAAATTTTATTACATTTACGTTTTGCGTTTCCAAATACCTTTGTTAACGTATATTTTCTACTGTTCAACACGGTAGTCAATACAGTATTGTTAATTATTGGTGGTGTTCGTTGAGTCCGTGGTTGCCACTCGTCAGTCGTTCCGATACCGGACGAGAAACGATTTCAAGTTGATATTCCATTGTCAATAGCCAAAATGTCGTCTAGACCAAAAGAAGAAGAAGTCCGAATCCCGGACGTGATTTTCGACAACAAGACCAACAAGAAATATCAAAAAGGCAATTTTCTCGGAAAGGTAACTTAAATTTTAAATTATGGGACTTAGCGTTGAAGTCTACATGTGAACACGATGTTTTTTAAAGAATTTTGTTAGGAAGGAAAGGGGTTAACATTTTTTTTTTTTTATGAGCGTTCTGAAATATTTTTGACATTTACAAAAAAAAACATTTTCTCCGTATAATTATTGCGATTTATAACGAAGAATTTTCCGTTATGACACTTAGATACGCACTAACAGCGCGTGTACCTGTTGATTTTTTAGATAGTCACCCTTTGTCTTGCATTTCGTGTTAATTAGTCTCCGAGTACTTCTGATAGAAAACAATTTGAACCGTAATGTACTTGTTATAGGAATCTCTCATTAAGTTTTAGTATTAACCAAAAAATGAATGAAAACAATTCTTGGTAGGAAGTGCTTTATTTTGAAATTTTAAAATGATAGCAATACAGATAAAATAAAGTTTTCATTTTTTAAGCAGGTATCTAAAAAATTACAAATATTAAAATTCAATTAAATCTAAATGACAAGTTAAAATAAGTAACATTAATAAATGTGAAAGTACCTATGCATTATTTTTGACTACCTATAAGTAAAAAAAAAATCAGATAAATATTTGAAGAACCTAAAAATATTTTAATATAGATTTAATATGGGTTCAAATAAACAATTTATATTATCTATACCATCCGTAATTAAGTACATATTTATATTATATTTTAGATTCTCTTTTATTATAAATTAAAACTTAAGTATATGAATCTTTCTAACTATTTAAATTATCTTAAACAACTTACCTACATAATTGATTTTAATAAACAAAATTTTTACCTTATAATTTTGTGGACATACCATTTACATTAAATTTAAAATAAATTATCAGCCATCCATATATTTAAAATTATTATAATAAAAATATATTTGGTACTTATTAATTGTTAAAATTATATATATTTACTAGATTTTAGGTTAAGTGTAACAAAATATTTTTCATATGAACAGTTCACGAGACTAGTTATTTTTTTTAATCTTAACTATTTATATTTTGCTGGTTTAATACTGTAGCTATAATAATGTACAATATATATACCAAGGCCTTGATTTATTAAATCACATTTAAATGTGATTTCAAATTATAGGCTTACAATCATCTACCAGTATTAACTTCAATTGATATCACTTCCACTTGTGCACAATATATTTTTTAAATTATTTTGTGCTTAATTTTTGGATTATAAATTGATCTTTGTTCATAATTTAATTGTTGAAATATAATGTGGCTATACATTCTTAATAACAATTGTAAACTTGAAAATCTATAGTGCAGGCAGCCCTAATATTCTTGACTAGCTTATGGTCAGGAATAGTTGGTGCATCTATACAAGTTAAATATTTTCATTTATAATTGTACATATATTTTTACAGGGAGGTTTTGCAAAATGTTATGAAATTGTTGATTTGAAAACCAAGGAAATCTTTGCTGGGAAAATTGTTTCTAAAAAATATTTATTGAAACACAATCAAAAAGATAAAATGACACAAGAAATACATATTCACAAGATGTTGAAACATACAAATATTGTTACTTTTCATAGTTTCTTTGAGGATAATGACTTTGTTTATATTGTTTTGGAACTTTGCCGAAAAAGATCTATGATGGAGCTGCATAAGTTAGTATTTTAATAATAAGCTGAATTCTTTATATATATTATAAATACACCTACATGTTTTAATTTTAAATAAATAATGTCAATATACATTTATTTTTATTCAAATAACTTAACTAAAATTACAGTAATATTTTATCAGGTTAGATTATCTATTGCATTGTATTTATTAATTATCATATACAGTAGAACCTTATTAATTCAAACTAATTGGGCACTAGGTTGTCCGTTCTAATGAAAGTCTGGATTAAACAAAATAACAAAAAAATGTGAATTATAGATTTAAAAATATGTATTAAGATACAAACATAGTATTAAGCAAATAAAGGAAGACGTGAATGTCAATATTTAATTGGTATTTAATCGTGATAACTTGCAGAAAAATTGTGGGATTTGTTTTAACTTGTATTTTAGAATAATATACACTTGAAAACAACCTTAATCAGCTATTCAGATTAATAAGGTTTTACTGTAGTTCCAGATTTATAAAGATATAACAAAGTAATAAATAAATTATAAATGTGTTTTAAAAGTTATTAATGTTAAAATGAAATTACTTAATAAGAATAGCTTGATAAAAAGTAATTAATATTTTTTTAGAGATAATTTTATCTTGTCCTTTTTTCTGTCAACTTGCATTTATCATCTTGTTTCTGGTTTACAAATTTACATTCACCAGTTTTTTTTATTTTAGTTTTCATATTTTTTAAGGATTAAAAAATTTTAATATTAAACAATAAGAGTTAGTTTATTCAAAAACATAGTAATATATAGTAGAAATTTATTATTTTAACTGTTCAAGTGTCAATTACTAGATAAATTTAGTATTTATAATTAATATAAGTATAGTTAATTCAAGTTGAAAGACATACAGACGTTCAATTTTAAATGTATCTTAATATTTTTGTTTTTAAAACTGGCATTTTACTTTAAAATGAAAGTTACTATAGTAATAATAATAATATAAAATTTATATTTTCATTGAATATAAAATTTGTATTTCAACAAATAACTATTATATTTAAAAAAAACTTTAAATTTCATATCTTTAATAATATCCATATTATAACTTAAAAAATAATGATCAGGTTTTATTTCAAAATTTCATACCCCTTCTAATACATTTCATGATAATGATTATTAAGTAAAGTTAATTTATCTATGTAATTTTCTGATTTAGGTCAAATATGCTAAGGAGTTATTGTCATGCAATCTGTAAAGCCTAGTGTGTCATTCAGTATCAGGTTTCTGAGTTTAACACAATATTGATTTTTACTAGAATTTTGTTGACAAAGTTGTTTTGAATTGGAACTTTATAAATAATTATAATAAAATATAGAACCACGGTATATTTTACCTTTAATGATAATTTATAATACCGCCTGTAATGTAATAATTTAATTTGATTGCCTTTTTTTTATGATTGCTATTCACACTTATATTAAATATTTTTTAAAAATGTTAATAGAATTATTTATTTTGTTTAGTTTGTTTATAACATATCTGATTAATAAAATTTAATTCAATAAAGATCTATTAATTGGCTCATAAACAAAACATATTAATAATGTAAATATTCTTACTATATGTTGTTGCTGAAATTGCAGATATATTGTTCAATAACATTCTATTTTTTATAAATATTTTAAATATTAAAAACTCAATATTTTTGCCTACCTTGACCAACCATAGTTATATTCTTAATTTAATATTTAGATAAATAAATTTAAAAAAAAAATTAATTTTCATTTAAATAATAAAAATAATAATATCTGAAGTAGGTAAACACTGTAATGTAGATTATTGAATTAATTATTATACCTATTATTAATTATTCGTTCTATTAATTTTTGTTTTACTTTAGGAGAAGAAAAACTCTTACTGAACCAGAAACTCGTTACTATGTATTTCAAATTCTTGAAGGGACATTATATTTACATAATCAGGGCATTATTCACCGTGATCTGAAATTAGGAAATTTATTTTTAAATGATGAAATGGAAGTGAAAATAGGAGATTTGGGTTTAGCTGCTAGAATTGAATATGACGGACAGCGTAAAAAGTAATAGTTATTATTATATTGTATTAAGTTGATTAAATTAAATAAAACTTAATTATATTTAGAACATTATGTGGTACTCCAAATTATATTGCTCCAGAGATTCTTAGCAAGACAGGTCATAGTTTTGAAGTTGATGTTTGGTCCATAGGTTGTATAATGTAAGTTTTCTGAGAGAAATTATTAAAATGTTTTTAATTATCTTTTATTAATATTATATTATATTTAAGGTACACACTATTAGTTGGCAAACCACCATTTGAAACAAACTCTCTGAAAGAAACATATGCCAGAATTGCACGATGTGATTATAGCTTACCACCCCATTTAAATAAGAATGCCAGTTCGTTGATAAATAAAATGCTTCAATATGATCCCAAAAAGCGTCCTTGTGTTTCTGATATAATGAAAGCTGATTTCTTTACTACTGGTTATATGCCTAAAAAATTACCTGCATCATGCCTTACAATGGCTCCTCGTTTTGATTCTATCAATTACAGAGAATCAATTTCAAATCGCAGACCACTCAATGGTAATTATTTAATTTGTAAAACTTAATATTATAAAGTTTTTTGACATGATTTTTACTAAACAACTTATTTTAGAACTCAATAGCCCCAAAGCTGCTATCGTTAAAGTTGCTTCTAAACCTCAAGATCCAGTTAATAAATTGCCAATGTTTAATATTCCAAATAAACCAACAACTGGAAATGGAGTTTCATCCAATGATTGTAAAGAATATATGATGTCTCTTGAAAGAGAATTGGGAAATTTATTAAAATGTAAACCAACCATGAAAGGATTGAAGAATATGGGTATGAATCTTACAATAATATAATACTGTTTTGGCAGTGTACTTAACATATTTTGTAAATTCTAGAGGAAAACACTGATCCAGCCGCTCAGCCTCTCATTTGGGTTAGTAAATGGGTGGACTATTCTGATAAATATGGATTTGGATATGAATTGTCTGATGATTGTGTTGGTGTTATGTTCAATGATTTTACCAGAATAGTACTTTTAGCCAATCTAAAGTAAGGTTTAGTAATTATGTTTAAATTTAGAATTTTAATAATTATTGCCATTTTTTTAGAGATGTCCATTACATAGAAAGAAATGGATCGGAACAATACCATACAACTGAACATACCCCACCAGCATTAGAAAAAAAAATGAAGTTATTAATGTACTTCAGGCGTTACATGAATGATCATCTTATTAAAGCTGGCGCTGATATATTAGCAAAAGACGCTGACCAATTGAGTCGTACGCCATATATGTACCAGTGGTATAGATCTACTTCATCAGTCATTATGCAACTTACTAACGGCACTTTACAAGTATGTAACATACTTAACATATTGTAGTTTTATTCTTATATATTATGTAATTATATGTATTTTTTTTTTTAGATAAACTTCACAGATCATACAAAAGTAATATTGTGTCCGTTAATGAATGCTGTGACTTTTATTGAAAATAATGTTTTCCGCACATACCGTTTTAATACAATTGCTGAACATGGGTGTAGCCCCGAATTAGGAAAATGCTTAGAATATGCTCACAAAAAAATTGGATCAATATTAAAAGATACCCCAGTTTAATGTACTTGATAATTGACGAGTATATTTGATTTATAGTTATGATAATTAATAAAAAACCAGTATGTTAAAAGAGCTATATTTAAGATTGTAAATAGTTAATATTATTTTTTTTTATTTTTCAATATTAATATTAAACTTTAAATTCAAATAGTTTCATTTATTATTATTTTTATTATTTCTATTTTGTGATTTTTGTTATTTAGAAAACTATTATTTCATCAAAATATAGGAACTTAAGATCTGTACATTTAAAGCACATCCAATTTTGTTTTTCCTTGGTTGCATTAAAACAACAATATTAAATAAGATCTTAGTATAATTTATTTAATTTTTACTTATTTTGTGAATGAAATAAGCTATATTTAAGAACAATAATCCTTAGCATATTATACTAAGAATTATTTTAAATCTTTTGGTTATTTTTAATAAAAATTGTTAAAGAGTAATTTTATTATTTTTCATAACTAATTCAACAATTTATACATAATCATTTTTTTGTTATACTTTCATAAATAAGTATTATTATTAGTTTTGATTTTGGTTCATGATAATATATGTTTTTAAACGACATTATATTTTAGTTATGTGACGAAAAATATATTTAATTTAATCTATCAATTTGTATATGAAAATTGTTGTTACAAGTTTGTATAACTTGATTACATTTAACTTAATTCCATGAATTGACAAATACAATTTATTTTATCATGATACCAGGTCAAGTCAATTAATATTAAATAAAATATTTGTAAAAATGTTTTTCTATATGAATTATATAATTTTAAAAATATTATCTTAATGACATTATAAAATAATAAATAATATATATTATCATTTAGTTTATTTTCTTCTTTTTTTTTCACAAATAACTAGAATTTTTAAAAATAAATTTATTTTATATTTAATATTTTAAAGAATCAAATATGTGCAAATGTGCAACTAATATTTTATAATAGAACTATTTGACAATTAGAAATGCTAATACTAAATTGTGGTTTTGACCATTATTAGAGGTAATGTGTGGCACATTTTATTTAGATAATCTTATCAATTAAATTTTATCTTTTTAAATGTGACAAAGGCCTTAAACAGTTTTATTTTAATTGTTATTCCTACAAGTTAAAATACAATTTTACAACTAACAATTTTTTTTTGTTGCTATGTACCATTTTTACTGCAATTTCAAAGATTATAATATAATACAGTAGTCTCATTAATCCGGGCTTGATGGGACCTGATCAAAATTACAATTGAATTGAAAATTATTGATGATTTTTTTTTTTTTTTTGTGCTTTATGCCAATCCGGATAAGCGAATCTACTGTATATGTATTGTAATCAAATAATTTTTTTAAATTATCACTAAAGAGATAAAACCACTTTGCTGAATTTAATTATTTTTTATTTATTTTATTCATTTTTGTAATTTGTACAAAGAAAAGAATTATTAAACTATAACAATTTTCAATTGTATCCATGACTAAAAATTGATGACTATCATTTCACTACATGTATAAAACAAATATTAGTTAGACATTATTACACAAATAATTCATGTAATTTTTCAAGTTATATCCAAAATTAATCCATTACATGGAAACCAATTTAAATTGTATACCATAAATGTAGAACTATCTTCTTACTACCTATCTTAATAAATGATTTTTGTGAGTAATTACTAATTATGTGTTGATCAGGTTAAAAATTTTACTGCAAAAAAGTTGTTTTTAGAAATAAGTGACAACTTTATAGTTTCCTTAATGTCTACCATTCATAACACTATCTAAATAAATGTTGTACTAGGTTCATCATACTTTCTTACTTATTAATAAAAAAACGGATTTAATTGCAAATTTCAGTTTTTTTCTGAATGTCCGAAAATATTTCTTTTCAAGCATAAAGTTCATTCCATATATCAAGAAATTAATAAATACTTTTATTTTAATTTTTATGTTTTAAGTGATATTTATGTAAGAATGAATTAAAAATTTAGTTGAAATTCATTATAAAACAATAAAATTAAGTATTATTTTATTTGTCTTGTACTTCTATTTTTGTTATTAGTTTTTAATTATGTTTTTACCAATCAGATAAATATGACTCCGTGGTCAGCTATAATACGGTTTACCAAACTAAATTATTGTTGATACGTTTAGACACTTGGTAGTTGCCAGTTGGGAATGTTGGGATATACATACACGCCACGAGCCCACAAATTAAAATACATTTTAATTCGTGATACATGCAATTAGATAAAGATAAGCTATTTATCTAAATCGTGATTTCGTATTGCACTGTTATTTTTTTAATGTCAAAAATAAATTTAAGAGCATTTTTTTAAAAATAATTTCTGTCATGAGTGCATTAAATCGTATTTTTAAAGCATTTTCATTGTTTTTAGAGCATTTAAATCCGTTCTCTACTTATTAATATAATTTAAATATTCCACCGATTGACAATTAACTATTTCGTCATAAGAAATTCGAATGTAGATATAGCTAATCTTAGATCGGATTATTACAGAATGTAAAATGGTAAGTTTTCCAATTTACTCGGTGGTCGTATTGTCCGAACTTCAACTAATTTTATGACTATAATTATATGATTTTTGTTATCAATTATAATCGGCCACATGTCGCACATGACACTTATATCAACATAATATGATTACAGGTATATACAGTTGATGGTGATAGTAGGAACAGTCATGTCATAACTCGTAATGTTTTTGGAATATAAACTGCCTTTTTGAGTCTTTTCCAATTTCTATAACTGCACCGTAAATATTTAGATTATTTTTATTTAAAATGTAATATTCTTATGCAAGGTTTATTATGAATCGTGTTCATACACTATTATTGCGAACTTTTTATTTATGACATGTTTCAGAATTTGTTTACGCCGTTCGATTAATAACTATCTTTGGATTTAAAGGTAAAGATAAAAGTTTTATTGTCTAATAGTTAATATACTAAGTTCTTATATGCTTATACTTACTAGTAGTCAATTTCCTAAATATTCAATTAAAATATTATTGTAAGTTTATTATTAAGAAGTAATTTTATTTTATTTGCTTGCACAGTCGTACCTTCATTATTGGTTAAACAATAACAATGATTCAAATGACTAACCTATATTTTTCCATAATCAAATTTTACTTATGCTTGGTTCATTAAAAAATTAAAATTATTCAGAGTATTCTATAATTTTCTATAATATAAATATTTTATATCATAATTTTCATCAGTGTTGTTTATCTAAAGGTCTAATAACTACCTTATTTTGTTTTTACGTTAGAGTAAAATTAATCTCTATGGAAATAGGCACATCCGCACTTAATATATTTAATAAAAAATCATTCAAGGTAATTTTTCGAATTATTTACCATAATAAAAAATGAATTTTATGTCTATGACTAAAAAAAACAACTTTAATTATGTTACATAATGCATTACAAACAATTAAACATTATATAGGTATACAGAATCCCTCGTTTTCTCAAAACAAATACTCATAGTATTTTACTATTTATTATAGATAATTAATGAGATAAGAAGTGTACAAAATTGAAATGTTAAATAATAATTAATTTGCTATATGTATTTAATTTTAATCTTAAAATATTTTCTGTTTTTTTTTTTTTTTTTTTATATTGATTTTATATGTGTAAATGTAATACTTTCTAACATTATTTTTAGTTGTCATTTAATTATTAACGCTAACTAATAGTTGCTAATTGTTATTTTCGTAGTAACAATAATGGTTAACTTTATACAAATTTTTTTATAATAAATAGTATTTTAGGTTTCTGCATTTTAGGTACAGTTTTATTTTGATATTAATATTTGTGTACTATATCATTATATCAAATTTAGGTACAATCATTGGTTTAATAATATATAATTATATTTTATATAATTTTCCTCTGTAAAATCGAGGCTATTTGATTAGTGATTATTACTAGTTTCATATTAAATATTTCGATTTTGAAAATATGAATTTTTTTGATGGTACTATTGCTGTTTACAATAAATAAAAATGTGTATTAAAAACATCTATATTGAATAAATAATATATTTTAAAATATTTTTTTTCAGACTACAACCAATTTGAAAAATAAGAATGTTTTTGTGAAGTAAATATGCGAATTATCTATTTCCATCAAAGGTTGTTAACAATAATTTTTGTTTTGTGAATTCTAAATAAAAAATTTTGAAATTAAAGTAAGAAAAATAAGTTAAATTAAACAACTTAAATATTAAATATATATATATATTTAATGTATATAAAATGTTGATCTTATTTATTTCTAGATAATACCAAAATGGCCACAAGGTGGAGTAGTGACTACAATGCTATTGAAATTAGAGATTTTGATGCTCATAAAATGGCTATAGACTATACTGGATCCATAGTTTTATTAGCTGGTCGTAAAAAATTTGGTATTGTTGAAATTTATAAATCATCAAATATTCTATATCCTAGAACTTGTAAATATGAAATTAAAGCTCTTGAATGGAACCCAACATATCACAACCAGCATTTATGTGCATTGGCACAAAGCACTCAATTGCAATTACTTAGTTTAAAAAACAATGTTAATCTTGCTTCTTCGACAAGATTAAACACCCATACACGTGCTATACTAGACATAAATTGGCATGGCTCTGATCCAAATACCCTGGCTTCATCGTCTATGGATTCATTTGTAAATATTTGGGACATTAGAGACAACACTAGGCCAGCTTTATCTCTTTCAGCTATTATTCCTGCATCAAGAGTGCGATGGAATCATTTAACTAAGCACTTGATAGCTACTGCTCATGGCGGAGAAGTGAAAATATGGGATCAGAGAAAAGCTAAAAATCCAATTCATTATATTACAGCCCATCTCAGTAATATACATTGTTTAGATTGGAGTTATACAAATGAAAATCAATTAGTCACTTGTAGTCAAGATTGCACTGTAAAGTTTTTTGAAATAAATGATCTTAAGAAGACGGAAAATGTTTTGAATACCATCACACCTGTTTGGAGAGCTAAATATACACCATTTGGTGATGGCATATTAATTGTTTTGGTTCCTCCTGAGAAAAGAGTGGATAATAATTTAATACTGTGGAATTTGAGTTCCATTAATTCACCGGTTCATACATTTGTTGGTCATTCAGATACTATTTTAGAATTTCAATGGATGAAAAATAACGAGGATAAAACATCTGAATATGAATTTATTACATGGTCTAAAGATCAGACTATGAGATTATGGCACATTGTGTCATTTCTTCAGGAAATACCTTTGGACTATATAGAAAAACAGAGTGATGATAATTTGGATATTGATCAAAATGCACCAACCTCTGATACAAGTAATGTATCTAATGATGCACTTAATGATATTGATAATGTAAACTTTGAAAATGAAGGTCAAGATGGAAGTTTTTGTATGTCTGCTAGTGATGATTCTTATAATACCGAAGATAGTGAAGAACCTATTGTAAATTTACACCAAGAGTTTCTTTCATTAAATGTTGGTTCAGAGATCTTCATTGAACAAAAGGATCCAGATCGACGTATATTAATAGCTTTAGTAAAAGTCAATAATAATTCAATAACTATACATATGACATTTCCATTGGATTACCCTGTAAATGTTGAACCTCAGTTCCAAATTACCAAAAGTACATATGATGCGAGTATGAAAAATAAAATTCATAAAGTATTATATGATTCGGCTATAAAACAAGTCTCTAAAAATTTGACTTGTGTTCAGTTTTGTCTTCGTGAACTTGTTGTATCTTTGAGGAAGTCCCGGATATCATTTTCAGAGTCTCAATTTTCTGAAGATGATAAAAAAACATACTCGATGTATTCACAATCACCATCCCATTATGAACGTACAAGTACTTACATATCTAGCCAAGACAGTTATAATATTCTACAGCATAAAACAATGGGTTTAAAATTCTGTAACAATGGTGCACTATTGTGGTTTAATAGTCCACCAAAAAGAAAAACAGATTTTTTTCCATCTATTTCTCTACAAAAAATAGATAGTGCAAACCACACTCCCCTACAGAAACTTCAACCTTATTGGTTCAGTAATAGAAATTCTCCAACTGACGGAAGTAGTCGAAGCTCAAAGAGTTATAGAAAAGACAAGCTAGATAAACCAATAGTTTCAATTTATGATGTGTCAAGTTTATTTCCAATTAATAAAGACTTAGCATCAAAATATGAACTTGATATATCTAATGTTTTCAGTACTTGTTTGAAAAATGCTTGGATTACTAATGGCTTTAAAAGAAAAGATTTAGTTCAAACTTGGACACTGGCTGCATATGCCTGTAATACAAAATGTAATTTAAAAAAAAAAGTTACATCATCCATTGACCAAATTAATAGTTGGAGAAATCATCCATTTACCATTCATTTAATTGATTCATTGATTTCACATTATGCCAATCATTCTGATTATCAAACTGCTGCTTTATTATGTTGTGTGTTTAATCCAAATCCAGCTTTAAAAAATATTGAACAAGATAGGACACCAACACCTGTGTATACACGCTCAAATAGTTTATCAGAAGGTTTTACCTTTTCTAGGGGACAAGAAGAATCAACTGAATGTTTTGAAATTTCTGATAAAGGATTACTATTAGAAGATTCTGATTCCCAGAAAAATATATTATATGATGTATACAAAAAAATATACATGGATGTATTAGATAATTTGGGCTTATTAGATCAGCAAACCAGTGTTAAGAAATTTTTAAAACAACAAACTCAAAAGAGTAGTGCATTTTTTTACAAATTCATTGTTGAATGTTTAAAATGTAATGACTCAGTAAAAGATGGATATTGTCTCCAATGTCAACAGTTTAGTCTAAAGTGTACATTATGTAATTCCACTGTAAGAGGTGCAGCTCATGTTTGTTTAAAATGTGGACATGGCGGTCATGCTAATCATTTGATTCAATGGTTTAGTAAAGAATCTTTATGTGCTGTAAATTGTGGATGTTATTGTTTATTTGAAACTATGTCTATACTTCATATTAAACGATATGACTCCAAAGAAGATTGATGATATTGTTTAATTTGTGTAATAGTTTTCATTTAACTAATTTTTTATAGTTCCTCTTTGTTCTACTGAAGAACCAAAGATAAATCACATTTCATTTTATTATGTTATTTAAATATATATGTGTTTTTAATGGGTAAATATCTTTGTATTTAAATATAAGTAAAAATCTGTTAATTATTAAATTGTTGAAATTAAATATATTTATGTTTATTTTTTATAAATAAGCATTTAGATTTTATTTTCTTTGGCTATTAATCAATTTTTAAACTACTAAATATTTATATTTTATAATAATAATAATATCATAACAGTTGAAAACTCAGTTAAAAATGTACTGAATAACTGTACAAATAAGACAGCAGTTTACTTTTTCATATTTCTAAACACCCTAGTTTTGCTAGTTTTATGAAATTTATAGTTGGGCTTAAAATGAATGGCATTTATCAATATTATTTAAAAGCAAATCAATTTAGGTTATTTTATATTGATAAGGATGGTTAAGTGATCGTAATGAACCTATATCTCTGTTAAATAGTTAATTAATCATAGTTTTAAATTTAAATTATAATTTAAATATATAGAATTATAAAACAAATCTATTGTAGATATGATATTAGGGATTAGTACATAGAATATAAATATTTTAGCTGGAAAACTATAAAGACTGAAATGTGGTTTTTAGGAGATCCCTGTAAATACAATAAACACATTTTAAAATTTATTGAATTAATGTCTTCATTAGTAAACCCATTCTTTAGTTTGATTACCAAACCTAATACATACTTTATTTAGTATCAAAACAATAAATTAGTTCAAGTCAATAATTTTAAAAATGAATTGAGAAAATGTTTTCAGTCCTTCGTTTTGGTACTAATATTATTTTTACGAGTAATCAACCGTTTTGTTATTTTTAGCGTTTACTTGTTGCGTACTACATAGCCACTTAGGTGTATTTTTAATTGTGATTTTGAATACTGTGTGATAAACCATTAATTCGAATTAATATTTAAATGGTAAAATATATAAATTATATTTAAGTTATGACTTTTGTTACTCAATGAAAACTATATAATGGTTTTATTTTTATTAATATTGAACTAGGTAAATGTAATTATAATATGATTATATATTTATAGAATAAAATAGTTTTTACCGTGACGTAGACAACAAAAAGTAGATAGTTTTGAAAAAAAAAATGATTAAAATATAAGTTATGTAAAAATAGTGTGGCCTTCCATGCCCTGAAATGACTTGGGTCGCTGGCGACCACGTGGCAGCCAACGTTTTAAAAGAAATTTTGGATATACCATTGAGGTTGAATATTATATTCATAATAAAAGATTGTATTAAATCAATTACAGACATATTTTTCAGATTAAATGCATAGATTATATATCAAATTCCAAACAATATAAACTTATTTCTTCGTAACATTTTTCTTGAGTTGATAAGTTACAGTTTTTAAAATCTATTTATCTATAGATCATAGGTAAGTTCTAACTTTTTAGTTTATAATTTCAAAATTACGAATACCTGGGTTTAACTATTATTTTGATTTTTAATTAATAGCAGGCTATTTATTTTGTATTGTAGCTGGGGAATTTTTACGAGAATATTATAAAATTCTAATATTTAATATTAATTAATTACAAAATTATGTTTCCAGTTGATCATACAACACAGCTCAGAATAGTTATCAAATAAAAAGCGTAATATGGAGTTCATTTTATAAAATTTAAAAAAGACAATTTTATCAGGCTGAATTAAGAATAATTAGTTACGTTACTTTCGCGAAACTATTGACAACCCGTATTGTTTATTCAAGCATTCAGTTAATATTTATACTCGATAACTATCATTGTACTATTATTCATTGTTTGACTTTACATATATTTCGTTCGTGTTAATATAATCGTCATAATATGGATACAGTGCACACATATAGCAAAAAAATCAATTTGTTTTGGTTAAGAAAATGTATATTTTGTAAGAAAATCAAATGGCTTAAAAAACTCTATAAATGTTCGTGCAATATAATATGTCACAAGAAATGCCATGACAAATTCGTGATGGCAAAAACAGTCGTTCAAAAATCTGTGCAGCATACACAGATTTTAGAAGAAAAAGGAGACGGTTTGGAGATTGGAGTAAAACATCGAACTCTGACCAACCAAGTACAAAACATCAGCTTAGTTTTAACCCATGATCCATATAATAATAATAATAATAATAATAATAATATCAGCATAATTGAACATACTAATATTTACAATTAGAATAATTGTATGAACAATTAAATGTGGACAACTATTCCATTTTCCATGTCTTAGGGTTTTCTTACATAAAATGTATGTCTATAATTGATCTGTAAATTTATGATTAAATTCTTTTACGATATAACACTCAACATTTATAAAATATATTATAAGATAATATGTATTATTGTTTAGTATTACAATTGTGTAAAAGCAATATAATGTATATTTGCGGTAACGCCCCACGTAACAAAAATAAGATGGAGCAATAGGGGGACCCCTACTAAAAAAGAAATTAATCCTGTTAATCGTGACTAGTAAATATAACTGCAATACCTAAAAATAATTCAATCACAATATTACTTAAAGGATATATACGAAGTGGAATTTGACAAAAATAGTTTGGAAAAGAAAAATGTTTTATCGACTTCAGAAGATCTGCAGGCTACTGGTGTAACAAATAAGTAAATAATGTTGTTAATAATATCACAGGAATAAGTTATATACATTAAGAGGACGCAACATCCGTCTGTTTGTATTAAAAACAGTGCGTTCGTATTTCAAGTGCTACAAATTCATTAATAATCGTAGACCTTTAAGTAATACACTGTTTGAAAGGTGGTAATTTTTGCTATGTTTTGTTGATAATTTAAATTTATTTTTATTTTTTAATTATATACAATTTAATATTTATAAAACACTCTTTATGATACCGTAACTCTTATTTGTTAATACTATCATCAGAAATTTGTTTACATCAAAACATAGACAAAAATCATATCCTCCCATCATGGCCCAATAATTCTCTCTCAAGAAAAAAAGAAGTGACCATAAACCGACTCAAAATAGGCCACACCAAGGAAACACACGTCTACCTAATGAAAAAACAAGATCCCCCATATGCACAATATGCAATGTTCCTTTAACGGTTAAACATATCTAAATCGAATGTAGGAAATACGAGCTACAGTGGCATAAGTACAATTTATCTTACTATTTACTTGAAAATTTAAACTCCGGTATTGCAAATGTCCTCAAATTCATCAAAAATACAGATCTCTACTCAAAATTCTAGCAACATACTTATAATTTTTAATGTATTAAGATTAATTGTACATATACATATTCTGATAGTCATGTATGTATATATTTATTTTTTTTTTTAATTGTTTTTTGCATCCCTCCCAATCTAATGTAACAATACACTCCCTAACTTAAAAATAAAAATAAATGTACTGTAACCAATGTCCCTAGTTGCAGTTAATATAATAAAAAAAAAAAAACATCACCTTTCAATCAATGTCTTACTTATGTATCTACGATTATTAATGACTTTGTAGCATTTGAAATACGAAAAAGGGCTTTACAAAAATATGTATAGTTCTCTATACACCTAGTGGCTAACTACATTTCTATGATTTCTATCGGTAGCAGCGGTGCTTCACTCTATATATCAACCATGTCCAACGACCGTCTGCGATATTAATAAAAATTGTACTTTAGCGGTAACGTCTGCTTCCGTTATCCCGTATTACGTGAAATATAATATATATATATAATTATATTATTGTATAATATTCAATAATAGTATAATTTGGCTGTACTTATAATTATAAATTAATAATTTACACATTTACACATTTAGTAAAAACTTTTTATATACATTATTTTATATAAGTAATATAATATAAAATTAATATTGTGTCTATTATAGATCCGATACTCGATAGTGAGATGTTTTAATTTTACTGTTAGTCTTCAAAGCCTTTTTACCAGTGCCAAGACAATGTAGTTTTTTTCAATTTATTCATTTGTTATTTTATTATTTTTATACGGATAATTTGTGTAATTCTAAAAAAGGTAGATAGCGCCGTCAATACGTAAAAGTACCAAAAACAAAATTTATCTAAAGTTAAAAATTTTAAAAAAAACATCAAAATGATAAGTACATGCCTAATTATTTTATTAAATATAAATTATATTTTTGGATCTAAAGGATAGGATATCCCCCTAGAAGACAAATCAAATTTGTTATTGTCATAACGTGTGTTTCGTTAGAATTAGACACATATTATTTTTATATATAGTTTCCCTGTATATAAATGTATTCTATACCTATTTAATTTATATTGAACAACTTACGTACTATTATTAAATAATTATTTAAAATGTATATTATTAGAGAACCTACTTTGACTAGTACATCAAAAAATGATTATGGATCAAAAACTAATTTTCTTGACACAGAAATCGGATCTAATTTATTGTTTGGCAACGTCTCAGACGTTGAATACCACAAGCTATGTATTGAAACAGATGACATATCTTTATTATCATCTTACACTGATACAGTAATCTCAAAGTAAATTAATAAAACTATATTATACATACATTATATAAATATTATAAAACTGTACGCACAATATAATATTACCAATTTTACGTTCCAACTCACAAGACCTCTTATGAGTTATGAGTACAATCATATTTTACATCGCAAAATCAGAATTGCAAACAACAATTAGTCTTTAGCATTTTAGCCCCCCTCCCCACTATTGCTACAATACTATTTAAATACAATATAACTATATTATATGTGTTATCTGAATTATTACTATTCAAATTATTTTTGTATTTAGTTTTTTATGTGTTCTAGTTTATTGTATCTATATATAATCATACATTCATACCTACATTTATATAATTAGCATATTTGAAAATTACGTAAAATTGCCGTTTTGGCGTTTAATAAACAATAAATTATATTATACTTGGACATTTTATAAATGTATAATTAGAAAATAATTTTCAAATTTTCGTAGCTTTAATGAATTTTGTTAATATTTTAACTTCCAATGCGTTTATAAATAAATATATAGTTATGATATAGTTTGCGTTGTATAATTCTAATATTTTAAACATATAATATAACAATAAAATGCAATTTAATATACAATTATTTTGATCAAATTACAATATGGAAAGAGGTTATTTGTTTCTGATATAAAATATGGAATATAATATATACATATTAATATTTGAATAAAAAAGTATTATTAAAAGATTTTTAACTATAAATGAATTCATGTATGTATTCAAATAGAAATAAGATAGAGAAGGTGAAAATAAATAAGGAGGAATTTAAAGAATTGCAAACAATTATTATAAATGGTAAAGATGTATTAGCAACATCAACCAGTTCAGAGACAACTGTAAGTAAATATTTATTATAGTATAAACGAATTTGAAATGGCCTATTTTTGTTATACCGGGTGATAGGCACGTAAACAGGTGTTTATTTTTAGGGAAGGGGAGGGGGCTATTAACCTTCAGCAGAATAGTTAAGGCTTAAAAAATGTATATAAACTGTTTTCATCGTAGTTACGGAATCGGTTACTTACGTTTGGTGGCCATCATAATTGATCATAATCAGAATTAAAATTTTTATATTTTTTATTATTTATTAGTTATTACAATACGATCATTGGGGGGGGGGGGGGAGTCAATTGTTCCTAACATCCCCCTAAATTACGTATCTCCCGGGCGATTCACCAAGAATGCCCCAACCATTTTTTCAATTTATAATGAATTTATTCAAATTTTTATTTATGCAATTTTTAAATAAACTTATAAATCACGTTTTCAAATTTTTTTTGTACTATTAAAGAAGTATCCCGTATTCCTGTGATGGCCATATACAAACTTCTGCTACTCAGTTAAATTGTATACTTGTGTTTATTATATTAATTGGTAAAATGTGTATTTATGTTATTTATCAGACAGCTTTTGTTGTACCGATAGTAAACTATATATTAAAAAACGTATCCAAAATAAATGGCGACGACCATCGTCCAGTGTGTTTCGACCCACTTGCCATCATCATTGCACCTACTAAACAACGTGTCAAAAATATTTATAATGTCATAAATCATTTAATTACAAACACCGAAATAAAATGTGAACCATTGTTCAAAATAAATTCAATCTCCGACATGCAAAAACGTACAATTCAGGTAAAAATAATAATAATCTTATTAATTTTTTGAAATATTTATGATGTAAATATAATTTGATTTCGTATCTCTTACAGAACGGTGTTCATATTCTGGTTTCTGATCCAGAATGTTTATCTGGTATCGTGACCCGAGGTTGGATAACTTTTGCTGATTTACGAATTATTGTTTTCGACGAAGCGGATTCATTGTTAAAAGCAGGCTATAAGCCTGAAATCGAATTTATTTTGAACAATAAGACAATGGTATCCACGGTAAGTACATACATATTATAATACTCTCTCTTTTTAATAGTTTTCAAATAAACTCATAGGTTAAAAGTACTCTTACTACATTATCTCCTTATTCCTCGTAAAACGTATTATGGTTAACCCGTTACAATTTCCTACAATATATCGAATAGTTAAAGATATTCAAATACTAAGTTATAGGCTAGGTTATTGTTAATAAATAATAAAACTGTTTTATGTAACTAAACAAAATTATTTAATTTAGTATTTTAATAAATAACAAAAAATTTCTGAACATGAATCATACAGCTATACAGGATACGGTTTAACTTAATTAGGTATTTAATATTAACATTTTATTGAATAAGTAGGTACTGAAACATTGTTTACGCTTGCCAATTATCAAATTCGGTAATGTATGACATATTTTATATTTTGAATTAACAAAAATATCATTGTGGCATAAATAAATCAAAAAATTTAACTTATTAATTATAATTTAATTTTAGATTCTGGTCCGAGCGATTATTAATTTATTGATTTTACAATGATCGACGTTTTTTCTGTCTTTCATCACCTTTTGAAGTACTAACAATGTTTCGATTTTCAACTTTTGGGGGTGGTTTTTGATAGGAAATTGGATATAGTTGGTACTTTATGCAATTCAAAACTTCAAAAGTATAAATTTTTCAGTACTTCTCTTAATAATTAAGAAAAACAAAAAAAAAAATTAAGAAAATTCGAGAACTATTTGATAAAATGTATTTCTTTATTTTGATATAATTCAAAAATGAATAACATGCCTATACATTTTAGTATAAAAATATAAATTTATTTTTAGGACAAAAGAACAACAGTTTTGTTATCGAATACTGTGGACAAGGATGTTGAACAAATTGCAAGGACTTATTTGAAAACAAATTATGTTTCAATAGATGTTAAAGAGATGGGAGAACTTGAAGAAGCACATACTACTTAAGATAAAAATTATTGAAAGAAGATATATACTTACATTATTGTATTTGTTTAAATAACTTTTCAAGTTCAATAAATATTGTTATAAATTATAGTTATAACTTTATTTTCTTAACGTTGAATAATCTTAATTAGAAAACTATATAACTTGCAAATTAATTTTTTTCTTTAATTTCAAATTTTCTAACAATTGATTTATTATGAGCATATTCAACATAATTAACATATTTAAGTATAACTTTTGCTGAATTAAGAATAATTGTACTCGACGAAGCGGGTTCATTATTAAAAATAGGCTAGAAACCTGAAAACGAACTTATTTTGAACAATAAAACTATAGTATCGACGGTAATTACATATAATACTCTTTTTTTAGTATCTTTTTAAATAAACTTATAGGTTAAAGGTACTGTTACTACATTGTCTCCTTAATCCTTGTAGAACGTATGGTTAACCCATGACAACTCTGATATCCCTTTTTCACTTTTTAAATTAATAAATAATTATAAGTAATATATATTTTTGTATTAATCTTAAATAGTTAAAAATATTCAAATACTATCTTATAGGCCAGGTGATTACTAATAAATATTAAAACTGTTCTAGGTAACTAAACAATATTATTTAATTAAGTAAATAACAAAAAAATTCTGAGTAAATTTCTACAAGATTTTGTGCATATCCACAAATTGTTCATATACAAGTTTAAAATATTAAACATATGTTGGTACAATTTTTTTTTTTTACAAGCAGTTGAATTTCATAATTTGGTAGAAATCGCGCGTCAATTTTATATGTATTCAAGGTTATTCACTAGTTGTTTGTATCGAACATATTTTTTTTTATACTCGTTCACAATTACTATATTGACAAAGTTCGTTCTTTAGAGCCTTCTCGAGTTCAAGATTTTCAATATACTTAAATATGCAAAAATCTTTGTTGCAGCATAAAAATAATTCTATATAAGTACCTACACAATAATAATAAAAATAAAAATTTGTTTAAGACGTTAGCTGAAGAAACCAGTGGCGGCTCGCGTGTTTTGAAAGTGGGAGGGCGATAAAAAATTGCTTATTTATGGAAAGTGTCGAACTCAAATAATATTAATAATAGTTATTTAATTAAATTCATTTAATACATACATATATAATGATAATGAAATAATAATTGATTGTGAGTTACGACCGCACAAGGTATGTAATAAGCACACGCAAGTTCGGAATCCGTGCATATTGGTGGATTAAAATCATCGCCCCGGCGGCAGTATTATTATTGTGTTCCCCCTTCTTAGTTTTTGTATTTCGATCAAAGTTATGACGAGCGACTTTTACATCGTCCAAGCATCACATGCGCTGATCGCGGATCCCGGAAAATTGCTATTAGTTATTGATTCTCAGAAATTTTAAACTCTCATTATCTGATAATGTTTTCATAATAATTATTTATGTAAATATAGGAACACAATTTTTATTTTTAACAATATTATACTACAATATAAATATGAAATTTGATATTTAACTTTTAAGTTAGTAACAAATGATAATTTTAGAAGGTAGACGATCACCCCATCGCCCCTATCAATGAGCCACCACTGGAAGAAACGCATACGAAAATAACCGTGAAATCTTAAGTTTTAGAAAGCTGAAATTTGGTTAAAACTTAAAAATTAATGATTTTCATGATCTTTTGAAGCGTGGCAACCAAATTGAATTTGTTCCTAAATCACCAACTGGTTATATATTTTAGTAAAAATATAAATTTATTTTTAAGATAAAAGAACAACAGCTGTGTTTTCGACTACCGTGGACAAGGATGTTCAACAATTAACGACTTATCTAAAATCTAATTATGTATTAATAGATGTTAAAGAAATTGAAGAACTTGAAGAAACATAATATACTACACAAGAGATAAATAAATCAACTTTTTGAGCTAATTAAGTATATTGATAACAAAAAACCTTTATTTTCTTAACGTTGACTAATCTTAATTAGACAATTATAACCCGCAAGTTAATTTTTTTCTTTAATTTCAAACTTCCCTACTTTTTATTAATTGAGAGCATATTTAGCATAAGCAACATGTTGTTTAAGTTCATTATTCACAAATTGATGTATAATTAATTCATATAAATGTAAAAAAATAACTAATTAACACGTTACAACCTAACAACCCGTTAATATAATTAAGAACAATTCAATTTAACACGATAGCAACTTTAGTTTGGCTTATCGTGTTATGTTTAGTAATATTAGTTGATTCTATCCGGTCCTAGTTTGTAATAGACTTGTTGGTACGAATTCTTTAACCACTAATTACATATGTAACTACAATAAATAAAATAAATTGGTTCCACCTCTTCAAAACTCTAAGCATGCCACTGTCGTTTTTATAATACGTGCGACAAAACATACGAGAAATTTTGCGCAACCGAATGATACGTCTGTGGGAAGTAATTACTAATGTAACACCACTCCGTTAAACACTTGCCTTTCATCCTGCGTCACAGCCAAAAACATTCCGTGACGTCACACGTAAGGAGACATTATTTATTAATAATAGTGAATAGTGTAAAATATACCGTATTCACAACCTTTTTTTAAAGTTTTTTGTACTGTATACAAAAACTAATAAACATTCAGTCGAGTCATTTTTTGTCGTAACAACGTGTAAAAATCACGTTAGCAGGCTAAATTTTATTATCATTTAACCTAACCTAGCCACCTAAGTGGGTGCTGTAGGCGCGTGTCAAAATTTTATATAGACGTGTCTAATGTCATAGGTAACATTTGGAGTTCGGCGCTATTCCCTTAGCTAGAACTGTGCAAGTGCATAAATGGCATATCGGAAGGATTTTAAATTTCAGTACTCATTGCTCATTTTAATTTTTCACTTGCTAAAAATCTTTTATTAAATTTAAAGTCATTTATGTGAAATACCAGTGGTCTTCAAGTCTCAACAGGTGGTTCCATTAGTAGTCAGTAAAAAACTCGCAGGTACCTATGTAACTGAGGAAAATATTAGATTAGTTATTAATAATATATATTTTCAAGTAAGAGGTAGTGTGTAAACATTTTCAAAATATGTAGGTAATATACCTAAACCGTGATGTAAAAACTTAAAACTAAATAATTTGAGAATCGTATTAATTTAATCTATCTATTTAATACATACATATATATTAAAACATATAAATATTCTATTAGATATACATATTTAAATATTAAGAACTTACTTTTTATGAACTGAATAACCGATTGTTACTGTATCTATACATTCAATGTATATAAGGTAATAGGCACTATTGATTTAAACAAAACATTAGCTAGTACACCTATATAGATTTTATTACTTATAGATGAACATTTTCAATGGTCATTGGATAAATGCAATTGGTATGTGGAGATAAGCATTTATATAAATATAATATAAATGTCACTAATTTTCTAAACATTTTCTCTAAAGTGTATATTAGATGATAACAACGTTAAATTTAAATTCAACACAGTGTGTATAAAATACAAGAACAGTTTTTATAAATTATGTATGATATATTGAATCTTATTAAAATTAGTTTCGTTTAAAAATCCTCAATATCAGTTTCCAAACCATTAAATGTTGGGTGATCCATTCCTAAGCAGCTGGTGACTGTTTCGTCTTCTCCGTGTGGACAATCGTCTTGTAGATCGCATACCCATTGCCGTGGTATACAGCTACGTGCATTATATGTATTAAAGTTATTCAAGCACTAAAAAAATAAATAAATTTTACCATATAATTAAGTATAGTTTGTTGACATTGGAATTTATATTATGATTATATTTATATAATATATTTTTGTTTTTACTCTAAATTCTGTATATCTATCACAGTGTGAACTCCAATTGTCGCACACGCGTTCGTCAGATCCATCGGCACAGTCCTTAATTCCATCGCAGACTGAACGGAGACCTATGCATCCTGTTCCTTGCCAACATTTAAAATTATTTTTCGTTACACACGTTTGGTCTTCTCGAGCGTTAAAGTCACCAAATCCGGGTCTTAGTCCACCATATGTTCGACCACAATTGAATTCATTTTCATCCCATCTGTTGTTTGGCATTATATTTTTATTTATATAAATGATGTAAGTTTTAAATATATTTACACAGAATTTATTTATTTCACGAATAATAAAAATAAAACTTGTATATATTTATTTTAAAAATATAAAAATAATGTTTTTACTTGCCCGTCATCACAATCTACTCGTCCGTCACATAACCAAGAATTAGGTAAACAGACAGACATTCTTCGAGAACGACATCGAAACTCAAACTTCTTACAAGTGCCACGGTTATAATACCAATTGTCATTATTGTTGTACAAACCGTTGGTATTGTCTCCTTCATTCGTATCTACTTTATTGTAACAGTTGTATTCGTCATCGCCTTCTACAATGGTTGAAAAAAAAATAAAAAACATAATATATAAATATTAAATTTATTTAGGTAGTCAAATATTATATGCTACGATATAATAAATACATATCCTTCTTATAATTTACCAAGACAGTCTTTTTGGCTATCGCATAACCAACCCAGAGGTATACAGACATCAGAATTTCGACATGGATACCCGTTGTAAACCATTCCATCTGTGAAACATTTCACTGTATTTTTGATTATATCTGTGAAAAAATGTATTAAATTTGAATGTATACATATATTTATAATAGAAACCTTCTAACTATACAACATATTATAAAAAATATATCTAATACATTAAATCTCATCATTACTCTTAACAGTCTTAACCAATAACCCCCATTATTATCATTATAGAAGCACTAAATTAAGATCAAATTACCAAAAAATTAATTATATCTCGTAATATATTTTATTTGTATGTAATGAATTTTAATTAGTATATCTTATAGTCTTTGTAATCTAACAACTACTTATAAATTGTAAGTATACTATTAATTTTTTATGTTTAATTTTTTTTTTTAAGCAATAGACTTATAATTTAATATTAACCTTAGAAGCCTTAAAACGTATTTAAAAAAGAATAAGAATAAAATACTTATTAATTATTAAATATAGGTATGTTTTAATTTATAACTTATTTACTGTATAAGATATAAATACTTTTACATTGCATATAGTTAACGTTTACGTGGTCTGGAAAGTATAAAAATATCTATGTAGACGAGTAACTTAAAAAAGCTGACTTATTTTAAATTCGTTGTTTTTTATTATTTAAAAATTAATTTTATGTATGACTATACAATTATTTATATTTAAATAGGTCGTATTAAACTAATAACTAATAAATAATAAACTACATACTACATTGATATGTGGTTTGGTAAGAAATTAATTGATATTATAATATTTTCGTATAGGTATATTAAGTGTTAGTTATTGCAACTTATTAATTTTTATTCACAATAAGATTTAATATTAGTTACCTGTAAATAAAATTTGGCCATTTTTACGTGTTAACAACATTTTTATATATATTTTGTAAGTAACAATTATCGATAATATTTATAATAGACCTATTTTTGTTTTACCGGACCGAATTTTAATTTTCCTTATTGAAAAAGATATATTATTTAGGTAGGTACCTATATTTCTAAAAGTTAATTTATTTATCAAAGATATAAGTATTAACGATTTCCGGTTCATCGATCTTTTGAGAGATCGACGAACTACACCATCTTTTTTTAATAATATCCTCTTGAATAATTATATATATAGGTGCTTGATTAAATTGACAATTTAGAAACGATTACTAATACTATACTGTTTGCTAGCTATGGTCTAGCTATTGTAAGTACCTACCTATTATTATAGATAGTTTAGTCATGTTTCACAGAATTGGTTTTGAATCTTAATACATATATTAATAATTATTATTATTTATAAAGATCATTAACATTGCTGATTACTGTTGATAAATTGATACAATGATAATGTTATGAGTGCTGTGCACTTATGCAGTGAATCTGTGAAAGAAATAATTAATCGCTACGTTATTATAAAAGTATACCATAATATTAATTAATCTAAGGTAGAATCTGTTTTCTTATACTACACCTATTATCTAAGTACCTATGTATATATTATTTTGTTCAATTAAAAACAAAAAAATCATCGATCATTGTATATGCATAAAATAACCAATTATATTTTAAAATAGTACACGTGTACCTATACTAATTTTTATTTTATTTTTATTATAATGACTTCTATGGTAAACCTATGTAACTATTTTGTAAATGGTACTGTTAGTACATATCATTTATAGTTTTATGCCAGGAGTCTTAAATCTTATTAAAAGCTCTTAGTAGGCCAAAATAATATGGAAAGTGATTTATTTAACATAAAAATTAAAAGTATAAAACACTCATAAAGTATTTTAGAAAACAATAACGTTTTTTAAATACATATTTAAAATAATTTAAAGCCATTATAAAATAATATTTTTGGAAAAAAATTATAATTGTTAATTGTTACCATTCTATTTTCAATCGTTATAATTTTTTTTTTAAAGTTTAATGTATTTTATAGATCTATCGATATCAAATTTTTAGCAAATAGTTATTAATTGGACAATATTTCAATTTTAGATAATCGGAGCACTACGTAGTAGACCAAATTTAACAGGATACCTTTATTGTACTACATCAAAATTATTTTGTTTAAGATGCAAAATATAATGCTTCAATATGTTCAATATTAATAGTGGTTACTGATTTTTGTCAGAAAATCAAAACACAAGTTTTTACTTATTATTTTTTTTTTTTGCAAATAAGATGGTTTAAACTATAAATTAAATTAATAGTATTTTTAAAATTAATTGGAAAACAGAATCTAAAAAAGTATAGCGTTAAGTCATATTATTTTTTATAAGTGTTTGAAGATTGGAATATCTTAATACAATTGAATATTCAAATGCCGTATAATAACAATTACTCCACAAATAATTGTCGTTATTTTGTTGCGATTCTAAAAAAATTACATCATCGGCACTTGAAACATTTCACTAAGTATTAGCTAAATTATCATTTTCTATACTTAATTCAATTTTCAAAATGTTTTACCTAATTCATTTTAAGTTATCCATACATAATGTACGATACATCACAAGTGTATATAAACTTATTTACCCAGTTTTTATCATTTTATAATATTATTACTTATACGATGTTTTTGAACAAATCAGTTCAATATTACTCGTAAATTACTTTTAGAAAAATTAATTAATTCCTTGTAGCAATATAAATATAATAAAATACAAATTACAATATCCTTGGAAATATATTAAGCAGTCGTTTCCACTCGAAATTGTTTTTCGCATATTATGTAATAGTTTATTATTGAATTCAAATGTTAATGTGCATTGCATGTCCACTACGGTGACCTACTCAACGGCGAGATACACTCGAACCCTACTATGAAAACTACAATTTTAAATTTGAGCTGCAAGTAACCGTCGAACGGCGACTGCATTTTTGCCAGTCGGGTTCGCAATTTGCTCGCGGAGACCCTCTACGCATCCCTCTCACCAGCCGAAAACCACGTTTGCAGACGGACGTCTTACCGTACGAGTCGCTGTGGGCGTGCTTGGCGTCGATTTGGAACGAGGTGGCCGCAGTGTCCACATCAGTCTCGTCGGTGTACGTTCCGCCGCCGCCGCTGCGTTCGTCCAACATTTCCGTCAGATTGGCAGTACCGCGGGGATAGAGGCCACCGGTGTATATGAAAATAGCGTTTTCTGTCCGGTTTCCCTGCAGGTCGGCTTGATATTGCTGCATGACGGGAATGGCGGGCGAACGGCGGATCTTGACAGCCATCATCTGGTCGGGCGGCAGGTCGGCCAGCACGAGGTCGCTGACGGGGTACCGGAGCGCGTACCTGGCGTACGGGTACGCCGAGTACCGAACGCTGCCGGGTTGTTTCGCAGCCGTGTCCCATGCGTCGCTCGCAGCCGGCGGTTGCGGTTTCTTGTACAGCTGAAACACGTCCACGGTGATTGCGGCCGCAGCGTCCATCCCGGTGTCCGCTAACGACGGCCGCAAACCGCGCAGCGTTACAGACACGTGTTCCGCGGTGACCGACCGGTGCGGGTCGCGGCGGGACGGCTGTGCGCCGAACCGACGTTCCATCGACTCCTTGACCGCCAGGATGGTGTCCAGATCCGATTCTGGGACCACGAACGGCGTGGCCACCTCGAACCGACGGCCGCGGTCGCACCCGAACCGCGCCACCTGGTCGCCGTCGACGAGCCGGGCGAACGTGCCCTCGTACACTCGATCCGCGGCCAGGTCGCCGGCCACCATGTAATCGCCGCCACCGCCGCCGTATTTCTTACGCGCCGACGACACCGATTTGAACATGACGTGACGCCGCTTGTCCGGCCCGTTTCTGAACAGGCACACTCCGGACAGCCCTCGGCCTTCGGGCAGTCCCAGTCGGACGGCCACGCTGTCCAGGGTAACCGCACCGAAGGTCACCGGTGTCGTCATCACCGCCACGGCCGCCGTCATCGCTGTCATCACCGTCATCGCATTCATCGCTACCGCTGCGGCGGAACGGGCGCGCACAAACATCGCGTTTGTCGTCGGTGCTCTCCCGATAAACATGATACAACAAAGTGCGCCTCGCAATCACAGGCGGCGTATTATATATACGTCGGCGTGTGCGCCGTATAACGCAATATGTGTGCGCACAATGTGTGATGAGGACCGTCGTCGGCAATAATATCATAATAGCGTCGTCCATTGTCATCGATCGATCAAGGTCGACGTCGTCGTGCGGCGCGCAATCCTCAGCCGAAATCTTTCGTCTCGCGCGCAGTCAAAACCGTCAAACGGCGTTGTGTGTCTCGCGCGTTCGAATCTTTCGACTCGTCATCGTATATTATGTACGCGCATCACGACCGCCCGCGAGGTTCCGCGTGTACCCTCCTCCCCCTTGTCGTCGTAATTCTACCGGTACGTCGTCCGACACTGCACACAGGACGTATTATTATTATTATTATTATACTTTTTTTTTCTTTCGTAGGATTTTCTTTTTTTCTTTCTTACGAATACTCCATAAAACGGATACGCGTCGTGTTTACCTGCATCAATTTTTTTTCGACAAATCGTCCGCAAAAACACGATCGTAAAAAACGTTATACAATCACTGTTTATATTATACATGATTCGACGCGTGCTTGATAAACCGTACCAAATAATATCGTAACAGATTCTACATAGGTGTACATTATAATATTATTTACTTCAAACAATAACGATACACAATAATGCCTCGCGATCGGTTTATTATACTTCGTAGTGTCAGACCTCATGCAATGCTTGAAAAACGTTACACTCGATAACGCGTGTTTACATATTATATTTTCTATAAAATAATATTTACTGTTGAAATATACCATTATTTTATATAGTGTAGCCATATGGGTATAATAGATAGCAGATACCTGTATATATAGTTCGCATCGAAATAATTTATCTAAAATTGTATGAAAAGTGATCGTAGTCGATGTAAAAATAATAAGGTACGATCTATAATAGTGAAAAACGAGTGTAAACAAATTGCGTCGTCATACGAATGATAAATTTTAATGATATCATTATAGTTGTATTATCCATAGCTAATAATGCGATAATAGTCTTTTCCGAAGTAGGTAAAAATTTTAAAATGCACGTGCTCTTAATTATTGATTAATGTGCAAACAGTTTATAGATCGTAACATATTAAATGGCGTAAGAATGGGCAATATATGTACATTGCCGTGTAAATAATCATTTGTAATTGGGGTTGGGGATGGGTATTCATTTTTATTTGATTGTCTCTGTCATTTTTTGATTCAAAGTTATTAAACTAATTCTAAAGTATACTAAACGAAATAACCGAAAGTAGTGAAACTGTTAGATCTTATTTATTTGACCAAAAATGTATGATCTTAATGTTATTATAGTAATCCCTGGCTAACTGCACGCTAGATGTTGTATAATGTGCAGTAATTAGTAAAACTATCTAATTACGAAATGTAATAGTACTTTTTTTTACCAATTATGTATGATTTTCAGTAGTCTTTTTTTATTGACCGAATTAATAATGACTTGATGCCATTTTGAAGAATGAAAAATAAAAAAATATCTTACACCACTTTTTGTATTAATTAAAAAAATATATATCAATCCACGTAACAAGTCTATCACCTAAAATTTTGACTCAACAATTAATTTTTTGTACTCACACATGATTTTTGCGTAAGTAATTTTAATGCTAGTAATCAAGATTTAACCTAAAATCAATATTTTTTACTTTTATGTTGAATATCAAATGATTTAAAAACGTATTTGAAAAACGCATGAACAAAAGACAAAAATATAGTTCACAGTTTTCGTACTTAAAAAATTTAATAAAAAATCCTCGTTCAACGTGATATTATTATTTATAATTATAAATGACCTACATTGATATACCTGTATACTGTACATTATCTGTGTCAAAGATATACGCCATACGGTTTAAAGTTTATACATAACGGAGATACTTGGATAAGTACATATAAACACGTCTTATTTGAGTTATTAAACCTATTATCTAAACCTCACGAATCACGAAATCTTCAGATCGTGTGGGCGTGTATCCATATTATCGCTAAAACAATAGCTTCGAAATCATCGTATTTTGTTTAGTATTTTTATTATTATGAACCCAACAGGTCATTTCATTGCACATTTTTATTTACACTGAGCTCGTCATAACGTAGATCGAAAAATATTTATTATTATTTACACAATTATAGCTAAAACTTTATTATGTGCGCGGCGCGATTGCATGAGTTCGAGGGTATCTCGTACATAGGGCAGGCAGGTACATCACGTACGGCACATGCATATAGCTCATCTTGATCGGTTTTAGGGGTGGATAGCGGTTGACGTGTGACGTCCTGATTCGTACGAGTTGAACAAATGAATAATAATAAAAAATATCATAATTAATATGATGTGATTTCAATGTAATATCGCAATACGGTAACAGTATATTAAAATTTTATACTCGAGGGTTTAACACGTTAAAAAACGAAAGCGATCCAAATGTTTTGTAGGATTTGTTAGGAGCGAGCGTGTATACTATCTTCCCTTATTCGCAGCACTAACAGTTTGAGTGTGGATGCGTTCTTTACCGTTTTTATTACAAAATAATAATAGAACCAACATACAATGCCGTCTAACGGTTTAGCAGTTTACAGTTAAAGATGACAAAAATGAGGCGCCCAAACGCTATTTGGTCAAAAAAGAGAATTTGTTCATTTCTCCGCAGACTATAGACGCGACGATGGTATCGATATATATAGAGTAGCAATCGCGATGGACCAGACATCGTTTCCTAACGGTGCTCGGGAGTGGTATCCGGGAGGTCTTCAAGGCTCTTTGTTACGGTTGTGTGTAACCACAATAAGACTAGGAGTTGAACATATGTTAAGCTCAAGCGACTTTCGGAAAGATGGGCAAAAGGAATAAGATGGGGGAAGTCCTAAAACATGTTCTATTTGTATATGGCAGGCTATAATTTATCGATTTCGAGAACCAATGGTGTTCGAGTACATCGAACAATTCTGATCTCTAGTAACCTAGCTACTCGCATTCCTGTGGTTGATCCCGGACGAACGATTGTGTTGGACGTAGGTTTGTCGGTATACCACTAATAATCTATAGTTAAGATAAACATGGTAAATTTTTATTTAGATAACTTATCTTAATATTTCCCAATACTATAGTTGTTGATAACTTATTTTATCAGATACAGCTTTAGCCGAATGATATACATGAATTATAAATTATTTATGTATTTTCTAGAGTGATATTTTTTATTTAAAACAGTAAGCTAAATGTTAATAATATATTGCTGTAAACTGCAGTGATATCGATACATCTCATATATACATAATAAATAATAATATATTTCCGTATAAACATATTTTATAATAACAAACAATGTCTTTGGCAAACCTTATTTTGCATGTAGTTAATTATACTTATTTAGCTGTACATTATGTTTTTGATTGACTAATAGTGTTCACTGTCATCTTAAACAGAGTAAATATCAAGCGTGTTACGTTAGAAAACTAATTAAATGATTATTTGTCTCTATACATTGTACATGCATGTGTATATGATATATTATGCATGCAATATGTTTACATAGTTCATATATATTGTGTCTGGGCGTATTGTTCTTATATTATATAAAAGCGTGAATAAAATAATTATTGTACTATTATTGAAATGCCATGACGATTCGGTTGCATCCGGTCAATGCCAGCACTTGCCACACGAACACTTTCCACACGAGCACTTTCCACAGGAGTACTTTCTACACGAGCACTGTTGCTGCGATGACGACTTATTGCTACTGCAACGGCATCCCGATGACGAGTATCCTACAGTAGATTCCGTAGTCAGCGGTGGCGTCGCACCGGTGTTCTCGTACACGGTGCAAGTGGTGCTACCGCTGGGCTTTGCGATTGGACCCACCACCAGTGGCGAACAGGATGGCGTTTCGGTCTGGTAGCCAACGTCTGCGTAACTGGGAAGCGTTACTACCGGTCCAGCATCGTCCACGGGTTGCAAGGCGTCGTCCTCTAGTGCCAGCAGTGCGTCAGCTTCGGTCGCCAGCGCGGTCACGTCATCCGCGAACCGCGACTTGCATGTCTTCAGCTCGACGATGGCCTTGTCCAGCGCATAGAGGCCCTCCTCGTTGACATCCGGAATGGCCCTCGGTGATGGCAGCGCGTTTCTCGGCACGGCAACCTGCCCGAACGCTAGACGTCCTTCGCGCACGTCACCCCGGCAATGATTGGCCTCGGCCTGCGCCAGCATCAGCGACACGGGATCCACCGCGATGGCTGCGGGTGGGCCACTACCACAGCACCCGTTTCCGGTTGGATCCGCTGCTGGTTCGTCTATGCCGTTCGGGCCGGGCGGGTCTTGAAATACCGGAGTTCCGGCGAGTGGCGAGGCTGCCCCACACGTGGTTTCCGGGAAAAACGCGCCGCCTCGTTCACCGAATAGTGGCAGTGCTGCGTCCACGCCACCACCATTGCAGCTCTCTACCCGAGCCGGATTAGCGGCCATCGAGGCTGGCATCACCTGCGGACACGGAATACTATTTTTTAGGAATTTTTTTTAGAGGCACTGAAGATATTATAACGATAGTAACAGCAAATAAATTATTTAAATTTGTCTAAATTTTTTATAGTTAATAAACGCAAAATCGTTGATGCTGGAATGTTCGAAGACAAAAGTTTTTCGAGTATCTCCTCCAGCAGGAAAAATTTTTTCCATAATATAACGTTTAAATTTATCGTCAAAATCTTAAAACGTCTATAGGTTTTAAAACTTTAAATTTATAGCTAATAAAAAAATGCAAGTATTCGAAGGATTTTTTTAAAATTATTTTTGGTTAAAATTGAATGTTCAATAATTATTTAGTTTGATGTAATATTAAACCTTTGTAAACTAGATTAATAAGTAATTAGTTTTTTTTCATAAGCAATAATAATAATAATTCTCTACATATTATCCCAAAAAAAATATTCATCTTTTTTAAAAGTAATTTAATTCTAAATAAGGAGAGTTGTATGTTATCATTTATTGATATTTTGATTTCTTTAAATTTAGAAAAATAAATAAGCTTTGGATTAAGTCTTGAAAGGTATTATTTAATGAATAAATATTCATAATATTGTATACATGTATGTATATACTATTGACAGTTAACTTCATTCATATAGATAATATACTGCAGTGCTGCACACTTACCCGTGTATTTACACAAGTGCATGCATTTTTTATTGGTGTGTATTCTTGAGCACTCGGTATTTTAGTACAGATGACACGTTGACCAGGTTTAGGAATTAATATTTTTGGTGTTCTAATCTAAAGATCAAATATATACTTATGTTAGATTAGTTACTTATACTTACTTATTTTGAACTTAAAAATAATAATATTTACCAATGTAGGTTGACAGTTACAAAGTTCTTGACCAATTACAGCTCCATGGCCGGTACTCAAACATCTAGAGTATACCGCCAGGATTAAAAACCACCAAAATTTCATGTTTCTATTTTTGTACGTCATTTATGATAGGGAAACGTTTGAAAATATATTTGAAAACAAACATGTAAGTAAATTGTGTTTTATATTTCTCGTTAAATTCCCATATAAGTTAGTAAATAAAAAAAAATAGTAATCAAAGAAAAATGTTTAAATACGTGATATATTTAAAAAAAAATCAATAAATTATTTTTGAATCAAAACAAAATTGAGGTTTATTGGGATTTATGGTATTGTAAACACAAAACGACTAAACAATAATAATATGAGTTCAAACAATAACAAACGATCTTTCGGAAATCCTTGGTCACAATATAACCTTATATATAGAAATATATATACGAGTGTATTATATGATTTAAATATTGTTATTATATTACGATAGTCGAATATACCTCTTTAATAATTTTTTGACAACCAAATTGCGTGAAAATGGTTCGTATTTACAGCATTATAGGAATGTCTGTTGTGGTATTTTTTACTGTACAGGTAATAATTGATATTTATTAAAATTCATAATTAAACATCAACGTTTATATTTGTAAATTCTATACTTATAAGATAAATGTTGGTCATTAAACATTAGTATAAATGTATCATTTAAATTTAAAATAAATAAATTATTATTATTATAGGTTATGGATGTATCATCCTCGAGATTGGTAAGTTTATATATTATACATACTTACATAACAATTATTATAGTTACAGACGTTAAAAAAAAAAACTTATAGACTTGTTTACTTACTACTCTGATATGAGGAAATTTAGAATAAATACAAAATACTATTTTATAATACTATTATTAAGTTTGACTTCTGTCGTATACAAACAAGATTTTAAGATTTTATAAAAAAAAATAGATTAAAATAGATTGAATAATATGTTATATTTATATAAAATATAATTACTTCATAGATCAATATTTTAGTCTGAAAAAAATCTATAAAAAAAATTAAGCATACATTTAATATATATAAGTTTATTCATCCGTAAACTCCTCATAATTGTGTCTCGTTTGAATATAAAAATACGTGTTTCACGGTGCATATTATTTTTTTACTAAAAATGATCTCAAGGACTATTTATATAAGTATGTATTATATTATTATGCCTATATTGTATTTTATTATTGCAAAGCAAAATACTATAGATAACTTAAACGTGCAGATGTTTGAACATATTTACATAATAATAATTATTAAATTATCCTATAATATATTTTCTTCAATAAAAAATTAAAATTAATTCAAAACTATATCCGGTGATTTTTTTTCTAGTATTTTTGTCCAATGTGTGGTTTTTCGAAAGATAACTCTTACAATTCCCCAGGTCCAATGTGTTCCTGTATGAACACTATGAACTATCAAAATTATCAGGTATCGATAATCTTAATATAGTAATATTTTTAATTATTAATTGCTATGCCTATAATAATATTTATTATTTTCCAGAATTCGGTTTGTCCTACAAACATCCCATATCCTTATTGTAGTACTCAAAATACTGATACAAGCTGTACATCGACATCGGGGCAACCGACTGGCAATATCGTTGGTTCTTCTTGTGATTGCGGTAGATTTCCGTATGACATTCAAGTTTCACCTAATGTTCAACCACTACCAGCAAAGTATATTATACATATCATACTGAATTATTTTAATAATAAATTACACATTGTTACTGAAGAAAATTATACTATTATCTGATTTCTAATGGTTCAATTATTGCTCCTACAATAATATAGATTGTCTTATCCGTATGTTTCTGATGATCCTTACGGACCATGCCAACAAACATTAAAAAATTTTGGATATCAGTTACAAGTACCTGTACCTTCCGGACGTGTCCCTAATTATGGTTCTATTAGTGGAATCATTGACAAAACATATAAAAAGTGCACTCCACGCCCTTGTAAATTGGTGAGACTGTATAAACAATAATTATAATTTATAATCGCATGATATATGATTTAGGTATTTAAATTTTAAATACTTTTATAATAGTATTAACATGTATGAAATAATTTGATTTTAGCTATATTGAAACGATAAAAGATGATAAATAAGAAAAATAACAACTGCAGTATGGTAGAGAATTCATTAATGCAATTACGCTTCAGTAGTTACCAGTTAGTATAGATCTTAAAAGAGACCAATTTTAAAATTAAAACAAATTGTAAATAATGATATTATATTTTGTGTTTAAAAGTATTTATTTATAAAGTAAAGTATACTTAAATTTTATTTAGTTAAGTTAGTACTTACATTACCCTTTTACTATTCTAGTTTCTTAATAAATTGAAGATAACGGACCCAATAGCTTATTAATATTAACCAATCTTTCAACAAATAATAATTAGTTTCAAATTAATATCTTAATATTATAATTTATAAGTACCTAATAATAATCAAATAATATAAAAATCAGTAATTTATTTTTCTGTACTTTTTGCTGTATTTATTATTTGGTATTTTAACTGAATTTATAAATTACTTCCATTATAATATATGGTTGTGTTCTAGATCTAAGAAAATATAAATTTAATTTTTGTATTGTGAATAATAATATATTTTGTGAAAATTATTTATAATATATAAATATACAATGATAAATATGACTTATAGTTACGATAATTTGAAGTAAACATATATACCGAAAAAATTGTTTCAGTTGAGTATTTAACTAGAATAAAATAATTTAATTATTTTTAACAGATATTTTGTATAATATCGATTTAGTATAAAAAAGTGTCGCCATTTTTAATTGGATAACTCAATAATTGCTTACATCAAAATTATTTTACAGATCTAGTCTTTAATCTTTGTAGATTTAGTTTACACTTTTATTGTATCAAATGGTACCGATTGTATATTTATTATGTTTAATAATATTCTTTTGACCCATCTCCTTTTACCATTTATATTAATTGGTAGTATTCCTATGTCCTATGTTACTTAAAATTATGAGATATTACCAATGATATTATCGCAGCGTTTGTTTCATGAATATATTAATAAGTTGTAAATAAACACATTTACCTGCTAATATCTACTATTTATCTATTGTAAATTATAACACTTCTATTTGTTGTAGGTAGAGACTAGAGACTGCCGGAAACTGTAGTTTATTCTGATTTTTAAACCAAATAAATAAATATCTAATTATAATCTATAATTAATTGAATAATGAATGATTATTCAGAGGTCACATAGGAATAGTTGACAAAAGAATAAAAATAAATTTATTTGAGTAATGAATTTAATATACATAAAACAAAGTGGTTAAAACAATCTGTGTCCATAGTAAAATGCGTTATAAAAAACAAATAAAATGTAATTGATTATACAAATATACAATTATGATGTAACTGCAGTTTATTTTGAGTAACGAACAAAATGATTAAATTTACATTAAAATATGATCACAGATAAATTAAAGATATTAGGAAAAAATATTAAAAATGTATACCAAAATAGATGAATTTATTTTTAATACAAAACAAATGGTAAGAAGAGCAGAGAGCCCACGAATAAATACAACATAAAAGGTTAACAATATAATTAAATTTATTTAATAATAAGATGCCCAGATGGTATACCTACTATTTTTCTCTATAACTGTAGATTTATCTTAGCACCAGTATTAAGCAATATATTTAATTTATCTCTCAGTAAAGGCATATTTCCATCTCTCTGGAAGACGTCATTTATTTCACCTATTTTAAATAAAGGTGATCCTTCATTAATTTCAAACTATCGACCAATCTCTAAATTATCAACCATTTCAAAATTATTTTCCCATTTAATATCATCAAAATTAAGAAACTTTTGCTCTTCATTCCTAACAAATAATCAATTTGGTTTTATGCCGAGACGCTCTGTTTGCAATAATTTGTCCATAGCAAAAAACATGATACTCGACTCGTTTCAATCTAATGCACAAACTGATATAATATATACTGACTTTTCTAATATCTTTATTGTACTTATAGCATATTTTATAGTTTTTCTCATTATATTCATTTAAATAATAAATAGTTTTAAGTTTTTAGTATTGTTAATTAATATTGTTTTTTTTATGTAAACTAATTTGTATGTATTTTCTATACACATATTTTAAAAATTGTAATAAGACTTACGTCCGTATATTTGAATAATAAAAATAAAAAAATACAAAATTATGTTCTAATATAAGATGGAAATTTCAATTTACTCTAATTTTTAAACGCAATAAATTATTAACCATTTTAAGTTCATTAATGTAAAATGTTTATGTATAAATATTTTCAAATAAAACTTAAAACACTGTAAAAAACTAGATTAATTTTAGTATAATATCTGAAAATAAAATTTAAAAGTATAACCCATCCAGTAAGCTTGACGTCAACAACTGTAATGATTAAAAAAAAATGATCCAAAAACTATATTATTTTAAATAAATATCTATATTCCTATTCTCTATCTTAGCCTATAGAGTTATGACTAGAGACCAGATTCCCTTGTAATTGCATCTTTTTATGACATATTCTAATTAATCTTACAGAAACAAGCTACAAATCCAAATCAAGAGATGACGATTAATTTAAAGAAAGTTTTATTTTGCACAAAATAGCACCTTTTATTTTTTTTTTATATAAAAATGTACTAATTATACTACTAATGTAGTACCTCTTTTGTACAAACATTTTTGCTCCATCATCTATTATAACATCTATCTATTTTATCATTGCTATATTATGTTGTTATATGAAGTATTGGACTTTTATATCTATTAATATAATTATAAATACATATATATATCAATATAACACGATGTAATTAAGATAATGACGATACTACTACAATTTTGTCGATTACATATATACACACATAATACTACAGTTTACCCGCAGCAGCCATAGTTAACTCATGTTTTCGCAGTTAAAACAAATATTAGGTACAGAAGATATAATTTTACAAAACAAAACTTGGAACTGCACGTGATAATACATTTTAATCAAATATTGTAAACCAGTTTATTACTGTTTTATTTAAATTAAATTAAATTTTTTTTTTAATTTTATTTTTATAATAATACTTAATAGTTAATACCAATTGCAAATTAATAACTAATGATATTATATAAAAATAAAATTTTAAGTACTTATAATGAAAAATTTGTTACGCATAATTCCTAATAAAAATTTGTTTTGCATGATTTTGCGCATTTCAGCATTTTAATTGCACGTTTTTAAGAGTAAGCATTTATTATATTATATATAATATGATTGTAGAGACCTATGTTTAGTAAATTCCAAGTGTTTTCAATATGGAAACTTTTTTATTTGAGTATGTTGAGTGTTGACACAAATACGATACCAATGATTCAGTAAAAATGATTAAAATATGAAATTTCTAATTTGTATGAAATACATTTAAAAACATTAATACAATACATTAATATTAGTACATAATAATTAATAAATAGAATATATGTTAAATTATTAATATTTTAATTACTAGATACATACAATATTAACTTGGACTCGCTTTCGTTTGTGTCTTTTATTGTATTGTAATGCTTTAAAAACGTCTATATTTTTCATCTCTTGAATAAATAATTATTTAATTGACGTTTAATAAATACTTAATTTAAGTTACTAATTAAACAGTGTTGTGTAATTTTCCTCACCACCTTTATTGTCAACGACATACAATAACATCGTCCGTGTTGTTTGTGAGGTATTACACGAGGCGCGTTTTTTTTATTGTGGTGTCCCCAGTAGGCCTAATCCACATCGTAAGTGAGAATGCGCGAACGGCGATTGACTATAATAATTGATATAGATAGCCAGATTAGTAACTGCACTTTCTCGCATATAAAATGTGTCTTATACACCATTATAAGTAATATAAACAAATAAATATCGAATTATAAATTAAATAATAAGGTATTAATTAGTTTAAATTTATAATTGTAGTTTGTCATAGCACGGCATTCGCCCATTTCCAGCTTACTAGTGTTGAATTTAAATGCGTGTCTTATTTGTTTCTAAAGAAATAATTGAGGCTGCAGGCGCTGATAAATTATCGGTCACATCGTATTGTAAGTTCAGGGAGTTAAAATGAGTTAAACATTTTTTTGGGTACCTACTTATCGGATATTTTTATTAAAATCCTGGTAAAAATGTTATGGATTACTGATTTTGTATTTAAAATCAGGTGGTATTGTTTACGAGTCTTGTGTCTGTTATGCGTAAAATTGTTTGTGGGCTAGGGGTGTAAGGTACAAAAGTGGAACAAATAATTTACAGATTGTGGATTTTACGTTCAAAAACCAGGTAAAAATGTTTATTAGTTTCATATCTGAAACTGGGTAAAATTTTCGAGTAGTGTGGGTAAGGTGCTGTGTAAGTGGTTTTCAAGTATTGAATAGGGTTAAATTGTTTGCGGGTTACCCGTTTTTACTCACTGAATTAACAACGAAACTAGAATATAGAAATTACGAATTATTCATTTTGATGTATTTATAATAACAGCCATTTAAAATTATTAATAACCAAAAATATTCGATTGTAAATTAATATAGTTAACACATTTAAATGAATACATCGCAAGTTTTTGTATTCATGAAATATAATTTCTAGAAAAAATTTGTTATTTTATAAAAAAAAGTAATTACGTTACATAAAAGATAATATTCTTCTTCCGGTTATAGTATACTATTATTTAAATTCAACACTTTTCCAATTCTTAAACTATACTTAATATATAAACATTATTATATAATAATAGGTATACCTATTATTTATACTATATAAATCAATAATAAATATAAAACTCTATAATATAATAATGTTATATTGTAAATATTTAGATTAGACAGAGTTTTTAATCTATACATAAAAGTATAACAACTAAAATAAATAAATATTACTCACAAAATGATGAATAAATGTTTTACAGATCACAGACTAATTAGCTAATCCGCTTGATTCTATATAGACATATCGCATATAATATTTTTTTTTTAACTCATGCACTAGATAATATAATAATTATAATATATTTTAATAGTCATTTTACTAATATGTAGGTAGTAATTGGGTACACCGTACACCTTATAAAAACATATAATAAATTCCATGGCATTTTGCACACGTTATAATATGAATAAATTGAAATAATTAAAACAATATATAACTAAAATTATAAGTATAATTAATACATTATAATTTAGCTTAATAAAGAAACTTAAATTAAAAATACGATTTTTGCTGTTTTACGAACTTAAAACACTATGCTGCATATAAAATATCGAAAAAACGGGTAATGTTTATAAGTGTGTGTATTGCAGACCAGCAATAGTCGATGTGTTGGATGTTAAGTAGTGAGCGGTAACGTATAAGGGGGCTGACAACTAAATAAAATAATAAAATAATATTATTATATAGGTACATACGTGGTACGAATAATAAGGGAATGATGCAATACGAACAATTTTTATTCCGATTTACTTAATCACCAAAATCCTTTAGTCACTGAATTATCATCTATACCCCAATCACAAGTAATCCTCTATCTGTAAATGTATTAAATAAGTGTAAGGTAATTAAAATACTTATATATTATATACTACATTACAACTACAATAAATACTAAAAATAATTTAACAAATCTATGTACCTACACCTATAATACATATATTTACAAAATATATAAAATTGTCTTATTTGAATTAGGTACCTATTACCTAGTTTAACTTAGCTATATTGACCAAGAGTCAGTGCTGGATTGGAAAAATTTGGTTCACCAAGTTTCAATATCAAAAACCTACAACCTTATACAATGGTCTATAGAAATTTAGAAATTCGATATTTAGTCTCCATTCCTTTAACTTTTAATTCTTAACATTTTTTTGGTCACTGGTTCCTCATGACTTGAAATTTTCGTGGCCCAGTTTTACTCAGTAACTCATAGAGCCAATCCGGTCCTGCCAAAACTTATATAAAAGTAATTTCTTACCATTTCGTTGACTCGCAATAATTTTTCTATTGTGTGTGTTTAAATTGTATGTATAACATTGAAGAATATGAACCGTTGTAAATTTAAAATGACATTCATTGTTGATGTGTGCATTTATGAAACTAAAGCAATATAAAGATTTATATTTAGAACAAAAAAAAAAACGAATTTTAATTGAACAAAAAGAAACAAGAAACTTAAAAAGAAATGCCGGAAAACTTTTAGAAATTACAAATAAGAACTATAACCGAAGAAACATAAATATTATTTATGAAAATAAAAACTGATGTATATTATTTGAACGAACTTAAAACATAAAACAATAATAAGAAATAAATTGTTTAATGGGTATAGTTTATTAGTTTATTAGTTCTTTATATTTATTAAAAGAAAATTAATAACAAACATTATTACATTATTTAGCCAGCATATTATTCTATTAGCATTTATTATAAACTATAATATAAAATATCAATAAATAGTTTACGTTTTATATTATGTCTATAGCTAACATACGATAATAAGAAATAAAGAATAATACTAACTACTAAAGTACTACAAGTATTAAATAGATATATAATGGCTAATGCCAAGTATAGGTGCAACCAGACCTAAGTTTTAAAGGGTCTAAAATGATGTACACTATACTTTACCTTTTTACAAAAAAATACATTCAAATATGTTCATTATAAAATTACTAACCTATATAGTATATACTAATTATTTATTATTTACTTATATTTCAATACATAATTCATTATTCCGTATTCGTACTATCTATAATATATCGGAATCGCTGTAAGTAGATTCGTTTGTTTATGATACAAATAGCTTAAAGTTAATCTAAATATTATTAAATTATCCTTGTATGCCTACCTTTAATAAACAATAAAAAAAATATAATTATTAAAAGTAAGTTCTTATTAATAATATTTTTTAAATTATAACAAAATAACTACGATCGTTATTTTTTTTTTTAAATATCCAATTTTGTGAAAATTTGAAAACTTGATATAATATATATTACGTAGGTACATAAAAAAAATTGTATAATATAGTATGTATTTTGCAATAAGTAAAATTGTTATTGAATACATACAAGAAATACCAATAACAAATAAAATAATTTAATTTTAGTCACACCTTGAATATTATTTTCATAATGATTTAATATTTCAATGAAAGACAGTCAAACTTAAACAAAATTTAAACTTTTCAAAATATTGCTCTAAGGAAACTAACAAATGTCCCTCCTTATGTATCAAATTGCAGATATCACAACAAATCTAAATCTAAAACTAAACGCGTTAAATAAAGGAACCAAGCATTATTATAAAAAGTTTCACAACATGCTAACTTCTCATACAAATCATCTAATTAAAACTAAGCGTCTGCTACCATACCCGACAATCCTCCAAGGCTATTAAAGAGTACCTGGTGATATTTTAAAATTTTACATGATTACTATGCGTATTTAGGCAAATTGAAAATGTCGTCACTAGGTGGCTTCTTTCATTAAATTATACTCGTGATTTTTTTAATTCTTAGTCTATATGCTGATATTGTGTAAATATATACAAATTATATTATGTTACTATTTTGAAAAAAAGTCTTGAAATACTTTATTGATATCGAATTCAAACAAAATAATGTGTACAATACATTAATAAAGCACGAATTAAAAATCGAATAGGAATAGTGTATATTTTATGTTTTGAAAAACATACTACTGAATCGTGCAGAAACGATATAATAACTGTATAATAATATTTATTTCGTGGAAATTTAAAACAAAACATTTTATTTAAATGTGTGTCTAATTGTTGTTTTAGATTGATATATATTAAATCGAATACGACTATACGAGCCATATTATGTTTTTATTTTACGTTCAATATACTGATACTATTATAATTTAATATTCATATATATAATTTCCGACGTTCAAAACATGTTCAAATCCAAAGTTTTTCCGATTAGTCTTTTACTCGTAATTTTTGTAATCGTTGTTCAAGTGAGTTTATGTTGTATACATGTTATTAATTTTTTGGTTCCTATAAAATGGACGTATTGCAATAATTTTCCATGCTATCTATAATTTTTTTCTTTAGACTTGTGTTGTACCTGTTAATGTAAAGTGCGGTGGTGGTGGTGGTGGTGGTGGGAGTTGCGGTTGTGGTAATGGTGGTTGTTGTTGCTGTTGTGGTGGCTGTGGCGGTGGTGGGTATGGAGGTTGTGGATGCGGTGGATGCGGCGGATGCGGTGGATGCGGTGGATGCGGAGGATGCGGTGGTTGCGGTGGATGCGGTGGATGCGGTGGTTGCGGAGGACATATGTTATGCGGTAGCATTAAAGGTTGCATTTGTTAAGTAAAATAGGTAAATAATAATATTAATACTATGCAATTTTTATATTGATTACGAAATATTTGATAAAAAATTATCATGTTAAAAATTTTGTTTTATTCCTATATTTCATGGTTTTTATATTTTAATATAATAATATTTACAATTCTTATTCTATAGTTTTGTTATTATTATTTGTAAACATTTTGTATATTATGTTGTTGTCTTATTGATATATATATTTTTTTGTGATACAAAATTGACGATAAATAATAATAATTTATTTAATAAGAAGTATGTAATCTCGTAAATTTTTTTTGAGTGTACACATAATAATATAGTACATTTATTCTTATTATTAATATAATAGTTTTTTTTTTTAATAAAAGTCAACCATAATACCAATGTAATACAGTCTAGCCATGATAACTCCAAGTTAAAGGATTATAATAAATTATTTGAGATGACTTACTCAAATTCGTCAAAATTTAATAAGTTTATTATTTTTATTACATGTTATAATTATAGTAATAATAAACATTTTGAAATTAAGTGGACTTTAGTTATTCTTCCATGAAATAAAGACCTTGATAAATACAACAAACATTATCATTTTTATCAATTTACAATTTAATTTGTTTTATACTTTTATCATAAAATTGCTTTCTTCTAAAAAGTGTGTTTTATTTGCATAGGGGTAATTTATATACTTGTATAGTGTTTATTGACTACTGTTACTGTAAGACATCCGAATTAGTTCAGCTTGTCTTATTTTTGTACATTTTAACTTTATATTTATGTAAAAACAATTCGCTGTGTTATATTACGTGGTGATTAGACGTATGAAGTACTGGTAAGATATGTTATGATAGTATGTTATAGTATTCTTTAAAATAATTATATCGATATTAATATTATTGTTTGTTTAACTTATAGCATTAATTATTTCACTTATTATGGATGATCCGAATTTGAATACTTCCGCATCTTCTGCCGGATTTTTACCAACCACTTCGCCAAATTATTTAGTTATGCCTTTCACTCCTACTGTGCCTAGTGTTCCAATGCCTCAATCTATGGTTTGGTCTCCAATGCAACAAGCTCCATTAGTTGTACCTGTAACACCTCATGTGGTCTCTGCCCCTCCACGCTTCAATCCACGCGCTACTCGTAAAAATTTCCGTCAGCCAACGCCTTCAGAACCACCTATTACTGTATTTGTTGGAAATATTTCTGAAAAAGCTCCTGACACTATGATTAGACACATTTTAGCAACTTGTGGAAATATTGCTTCCTGGAAAAGAGTACAAGGATTTGGTTTTTGTGAATATTATGGAGCTGAAGCTGCCTTGCGTGCCATCAAAGTTTTACATGATATGGAAGTAGGTGGTAAAAAACTTGTAGTTAAAGTAGATGCAAAAGCACAAGAAACATTAGATCAGTTTAAGGCAGAAAAAAAAGGCACTGATGATTCTGAAGAAAATCAACAATTTGAAGTATATTGCAGACAAAGAATAAATAGTATAATTACAGAGCACAATGATGAAATGACTAAAGAAGGTAAACAAAATGAAGAAGAAGACAAACCAAGCATAGTTGATGGCGTTGGATTTGATATGGTGCCAAATGAAGATGAAAAGAAAAATTTAATTTTTCGAGAAATAGGCAAGTTTCGAGAAGTCATGAAAAAACGAGAGGAAGAAAAGGAAGTTGAAAGAAAAAAGAAACAAGAAAAAGAAAAACTAAATGGAAGACATGCTACTCCAGAAAGTCCAGATTCTGAAGAAAATAGAAGGATACGCCGCAGAGAAGAACGAGATAAAAGAGATAAAGAAAAAGAAGAAAGAGACAAAAGAGAAAGAGAAAGAGATGAAAGAGATAAACGTGACAGGGAAAAGAAAGAAAGAAGAGACAAAGAAAGGGAACGAGAAAAAAAAGATAGAGAAAAAAGTATTGACAAAGAAAATCGCAAAGAAAAAGAACCAGAAAAAAGCAGAGGCCACTACGATAAAAGTAGATTACGAGAAAAAGAAATGGAAGAAGAAGAGCTGGAGTTAAAAAAAGAAGATGATAGACGAAGAGAAAGAGAAATAGCATATCAAGAGAAACGTAAACAATGGGAAATAAGAGAAAATCAAAAAAAAAAGGAACTATCTAAAGAACGTGCTAAAAAACAAATGATAGAAGAAGAAAGAGAAAGAAATGCCAAAAAACTTAAAGAGTTTTTAGAAGATTATGATGATGAAAAAGACGATCAGAAGTATTATAAAGGCAGAGATTTGCAAAAACGAATTGAACTGCGTGAAAAAGAAATAGAAGAAGATGGAAGAGATCGACAAAAAGAAAAAGATGAACTGGAAGCCATTCGGGATAAGATATATAACGGTGATCATAAAGATCCAGAATTAGAATTTGCCAAAATATTAAAAGCCAGAGAGGAAATGTATAAGCCAAAATTATTAATAGATGTTGCAGAAAAACAAAAGGATAAATTAAAACGCTATGAAATGGAAATTGAAAAAGAAATTGAAAATCAGAAAAACATAGTTGAACAAGAACGCCAGAGACATATTATGGAGAAGGCACTAACACCCAGTCCGCAACAACCAGCTACACCACCCAGTGTTGAGTCTCAAACCCCTCCACCTGAATTTGCACCTATGGCTCAACCTACCACTATGATGATTAAGAAAAGAATGGATGTTAAAGATGTATTTAACAATGATGATGAAGAATTGCCTAGGCCAAAAAAAAGAAAATTAGTTCCTCTTGATTATACTGATAAAAAAGAAGAAGAAAGTAAAGCTGTCGAAGAAAAGAAAAAAAGTATTCGTCAGTTAATTGAGCGCATTCCCACTGATAAAGATGACTTGTTCTCATTTCATCTCGATTGGGCTGTAGTTGACAACCAATTGATGGAAAAACGTATTAGGCCGTGGATAAATAAAAAAATTATTGAATATATTGGTGAGCCAGAGCCAACACTGGTAGATTTTATATGTTCAAAAGTGTTAGCTGGTAGTAGTCCTCAAGCTATACTTGATGACGTTCAGATGGTACTTGATGAAGAGGCTGAAGTATTTGTTGTAAAAATGTGGAGACTTCTAGTATACGAAGTTGAAGCTAAAAAATTAGGATTAGTTAAGCTAGAAGAAAATGGTCATAAAGACCCATAGTGTGTATAATAAGTTATGTATTAATTTTTGTAAATATAATATAATTCATTAATATTGTGACAATTGAAAATCTATTTACATTTTTTTCTCAAGACATTACACACTATAGTTTTTTATTGAACCATTTTTTTCAACAATATCTAATTGATTTAAAGTTAAAATATCTATGTGACTTAAAATCTTTACTATTTTTATTTTGTGTGACTAAAATATGCTGCGCATTTATAATATTGTAATTAACATTATAATGTCCTTAAACATTATTTTCACCTATTATGTTCTATAAATATGTATGTATTTAATTATTCTATATTTATTATCAAATATTTAAAATTTTGTGTTAAAATAATTGAATGTTGTCCTCTATTAAATACAATGAGTATACACTATGCATCACAGTTTTATAATTTAATAAATCAGACTGAGTTCTAATATTTTCATAAATATGTTATTATTTATGTTCAACTATCTTGCAACTAGTTTACTACTTACTAAAAAAAAAAGTATAATTTTAACAATACTACTAAGTATTATAAGATTTAAATTATTTCTGTCTTTTAACGTTAGTTATTATAGACTAGAGTCATTCTTTAAAAATAACTATATAATTAATATATAGTTTTCTTATTTACTGAAAAAGTTAGAATATATTAAACCTATTTTGTTATATTTATATATTGTTTTGTATCTGGATCTTTGGCCATATTTAGGCTAACCTAGACAATTGATGATAATATAGTAGTATTGCTATAAGTAATCATAAATTATTATACTTTCTCATTTATAAGAAGTTAAAACAAGTTTAATCAGATCTCAATATTTGTCATAGCATTAATTAAGAATTACAGTTATTGTATTAATGATTTCTCAATACTATCTAATACATTATATTGGTAACTAAAAAATTTATTTTTCACTAAAAAATGTAAAAAAAATATTTTATATAGTTAATTAAAAGTAAGTAAAATATTAATTAACACGGGTTATTTGAAGTTTGACCAGCACTACTATTATTGATGTAATTCAAGAATTGTGGGACCAAAGAACTTTTTCCTTTATAAATTCTATAGTTGGCTGGTATAGCTTTCAATTTTAGTAGTTTACAATTTGTTTAGTAGTTGATATAATATTCAATTTAGAGCCTAAAATAAATACAATATTAAACATTCTAACAAACCAGTATGCAGACTATAATATATGAATCACTAATTGCATAAAGGAGACATGTCCATAAAACTAAATTTTATTTGGTATTACTGTTTACACAAGACTTGGAGAAAGATAGTTGTTAAAATGAAAGTCACATTACTATAAACCTTTTAAAAATAAAATTTACTTGATATTTTCAAAAAAAAAATTAAGAACATTATACTAGAGGCCGTTAAAAAAAATAGAACATGTCCTGTTTTTGCATTTAATCATTTTATTAACATTATAAGCAAAGGTAATTTAAAAATGATTTTTTTTATTTTAAATTATAACAAGTACCTAATGCCTTATACTTGTAACATAATTTCTTTAATTAAATTGCTGCTAGCAGGTTGAACTTTGGTAAATTTGCACTAAAAATAAACATCATAGGTAAATATGTCCATTACAGTTTTATTAACTAATCCCGTTTTTACACAAAATATATATCTAAGGTAGAGAAATACAAATTTAGTGATAACTCAATTTTGTCAAAAGTTGGACATTCCCCTTTTAGCAATTAGTGATTCATATATTATATCAATAGTATAACAAGCATATTCTGAGCCCTAAGCAAAGTATTTAAACAATGACCCATCCAATACACCTTCTACAACTTAATCAATGTTTGACAAAATCCTTATAAAAAGAATTGTTTCTTTAGAAAATGAACCTAGTTTCTTTTTTAGTTCCATCTAAAGTAAAAATTCTTATTTAACCAACTGTTTTTTTCACTTTTTATAATATATACATTTATACTTTATGTTTTTATAGAAATAGCAATACTGGTTAAATGTAAAAAAATATTTATATATAATAATTAATTAATTAGCATTGTAAGTTACTTATTTTTGAATTCACTTTTTAATTATAAAATATACTTACAGCTACATTATATTTTTATAATTTACTATTCCGTTATTTTAGTAAAAAGATATATAATATTCGTAATAATATATTGATTAATTTTTTTTCATTTATAAATTATTTTTAAACAATATTAATTAATATTATATAATACTAGACAATAATGTAATTTTGTTGTTTTAGAAGAATTAATTTTTCAAATAGTTTATCATCTAGTCTGTAACGTTTAATAAATCATTACATTAGAATCATTGGATTCAGTAGAAACAAATCTCTCAACAAGAACACTTGAGGGCATTGGTGTATTGTACACTAAAATATTTTCATAACTTCTAAATAACTTTTAAAAATATTTTTCAATTTTAATTATTTAAATATCTGGGTAAATTGAAACACAAAAGGAACTAAAAATTTCGTTCATTTTCCTTGAATAAAAGAATTCAGTAATTTCTTTACTCTTTTTTTTAAAAAGGAATTCATTTCAGGACTCTGTTCTTTCTAAACACTGAACATAATCTAAAATTGTATGGTAGTTTAGAAATTTCATTAAAAAACATAGGCCATCAACAATTTAATATAAAAAATTCTATGTTAATTAACTATCATTCACCCACACAAATTTTAATATTTAAGTTTAATATAAATTTTGAAGGTTAAGCAATTGAATAAAATAAATGTTGTTCACATCACTATGCTATATTATATTATATATATACTTAATTCGTACAAGGTTCTCAACTCATACCAAACCAAGTAAATAATCCTTAGATAATTTGTTGCATTATAACTATTGAAATAAAATAGAAGTTCTATGATAATAGTAGACATAAAAAAGATTCCATGAATAAAAAAAATTAAGAAATTCTGCTCTAGGCAATTGCTATACTCTTTGTGCAAAAAGCAAGTTAACTATTGCATAATTCCCTACTTGAAAAAAAAACTGTTGATCTAACATACGAAAAGAAAAGTTAATAACTAAAAATAAAATAGAATCAAGACTTGTGTTTAAAAAAAACTTTAGTTTATTTTATACAATCATTTCAACCAACAACAGGTACAACTGGAACAGCAGGTACTGCTACTTCGGGTTTAGATTTAATATCACTGGTTGGTGCTATTGGTAGAATTTCTTCCTTGGGTTCTGCAACGCTGACATTATCTGGCAAAGGTTTCTTTGGGCCAAGCTTACCTGTTTGGTCCCATGGCAACATAATTTTTACCTTGATTCCCAAAACTCCTAAAAAAAATACAATTTTTCAATTATTATTTTCACAAAAAGAATATTAACGTTCACAACAATTACCTTGTCTTAACAAAACGTGTCTAGTAGCCACATTGACATAATCATTGCATGGATCACCACTGTGAATCATAAGTCCATCAACGAATTTCATTGATTTGGCACGTTGACCTCTTAATTTACCAGACACAACAACTTCACATCCCTTAGCTCCACTTTCCATGATAAATCTCAACACACCATAACATGCTCTCCTAACAGCTAATCCGCCAATCAATTTGTAACGTAATGACTCTGCTTGGGCAACAGCACACAATCCACGTTGTGCTACTTTCTCAGCAAAAAGTTCAACTGCCTTGTCTTTGAAATCAAAACGTTTTTGGATGAGAGATGTAAGTTCACGAATACGGCGTCCCTTATCACCCAATACGTTTTGGGTACGTGTTGCAGAAATAACAATTTCTGTGCGCGATGGAGCAGCACGGACATCAACGCCAGAATAACCATCTTCAGCGAGTTCTCGTGTCAAGAACTCATTGAGTTCTGCACGTAACATACCATCTGACACAAACTAAAAAAAAAGACAAAACTAATATTATAATAACTGATAAATTTTATGTACATATATAATACAAGTCTAGTGATAAACATTTTGTCTATTCTACTTTATTTTTTGTAGGAAAAAATTGATTTCTCCATACAATTGTTTTTAAACAACCTACTGAACTCAACAATTTGAAATTTACTGAATCAGAAAAATGTGGAGAATATATTAACTTTCAGAGCAAAAATTACCAATAATTTTTTCATATTGTTTTTTAATTTATCTTTACAGTTCAATAAGTTAAAAAAATATGAGTACTTATTATGAAAAATAATTACTTTTTTAACTATTACATAATAATGTAAAAAAATAATGCATAATGTATTAATGTATAATATGTCTTTTAATGTACCTAACATATCATTATTAGTTGTCAGTACCATGTATAAAAATGAACATTTATATTATTCCAATAGTAGGTATATATAAAAACATATTTTTAATTAATAAATAAAATTAAGAAGTAACCACGATGGCCAGAGGGAAAAATATGACAGAATCAATGGATTGTTTTAAAACTTATACCAGTAAAATATTGGTCTCTGATAAGCGATAATATTTTAACCGTAAATATAGATAAGTGAAAAATAATTAATATACTAAGTGCACAATTTCAAATTTCTTTATTAAGATCTATATTATCCTATTAAATATATTATTGCTATACATTTTGTTAAAATAAACCCTAACATTGACGCAATTATCCTAGATTAGGTTATTATTAATCTAACAATATCATATATCATTTGTTACAGTTGTTTTAAATCAATAAGCAAAAATTGATCGTGAATAGCAAATATATTTTAATAGTAGATATTTACAAATATATAATGCATTCATTATGAAAGAAAGATGCACTTTGTAAATGGCATACGATGACAGACACATGCAGTGATTGTTTTATCAATATTTCAAGTATGTATCGATGTCATATTTTTCAAAAATGTTAATAAAAAACGATGTATTCTAAAATATTATTATAATAAATAAGTTATTCAAGTTTTTAATAGTAAAATATAAAACATGCTAGGTGTATAATATACTCACCCTTTTCTTAACAGAAGTCGTTTTAGCTGGCATCTTTTCTAAAAAAAAATGTATTTTACATAAAGTACTTGAAATGGAGTTTTTATTACCATATAAAATTTCTAAAATCTTACCTTGTTACTTATTTCCGAGGGGCGAGGGCAAAATAAAATTTGACGGCACGCTACAATTTTCTAGACGTAATCCAAATGGCATTAAAAATGTTAACCAAACAATTTCCTTGACGAAATGCCAACGTTACAGTGTAACCAACACAATTTTAGTTTGTTACAGAAAGTATAGTTCAATAAAACACATATAGATAACGTGGCATATTCTTAAAAATTATTCTTGTAATCTTGTCACAAATTATTTTATAACGATTGTTAAAATTAAACAATGGAGATTAGAGAATCTTCATAAATTTAACATTAAAAATTTAAAATCGTTATCTATGATTATTGATTAGTATGATATAACTATTTAAGCCTTAAGGCATACCGATGTTTGACCTGTGTATCTTAAATCGTGTCGCGAACATTATTCTGTAACCAACATTAGGTATCATAGACTTACGAAGATTATCATGGCTATGAGGAAATTCAATATCGATGAACTGGGGAAACGTTTAATAACAAAGGGATTCGGGCTGTTGTTTATTAAACTAACCACAGAATAAATTAATGCTGTTCCTATACTAATCCTACTTCATTTTTGAGCCGTTTTCACCGCTACGTAGTTTGTCATATCGTCCATATCGTGCCCTAAAATTGAGATTTGCTTAACCCTGGAAATGGTGGTAATGTCTCAGAAATCATGATTAGTGACTGATAATATGTTTGCAACAGCTAATGAGAATTCTATAGAAGGCACTCGATACGACATGCTGTTCTGTGGACATACCATAGACATAATAAATTGGTAAAAATATAGAATATGTCTCCGCATTGGTGTAAATTTGGCATCGTGCGTAGACATATAAACTATTATATACAAACCCATTATACTAATATTTAATACAATTAAAAGTTTACCAATAATGGGCAATAACTTATGAATCATGACGGTTCGCATAAACAATAGCCATAATAATAAATCAATAGTAAGCTAATGGTCATTTAAAACATTTGGTGGTCCGTGATTGGTTCATTAAACTTTAGTCAATTGTTAAATGAAACAACTTTTTATATAAATCGGCAAAGTCTATTATTAGATATTATTCATTTAATAATTAGTTATTAGATAGGTACCTATACATAAAATTATAAAGAAAGTAGGTATTATTTATATTTTAAATCTTTATTTCTACATTTTTTTGTTCTTATTGATATAACTTATTAGTAATAAATATTGTTTGTTTTGTTTTATTATTAATAAGTTATGATTAATAAAACAAAACAAATAATTGTTTATAAAGTAGTGTAGTGAATAAATATTATATAATTTAAAAGTAGAAAGAAGAAGGAAGAACATCCGTCATTTCAATTTGTTTTTATAATACTTCAATAATTATAATAGTATACTTCTTACTTACATCTTACATGGCTTTATATAAAAACATTAATTATTAGATAAACATTATGTTTATGTTTATCTAAAAATTTAAATTGTATTTTACCTACATACAGCATTATTAAATTAATATTTTAAAGTAGAGATCTTGTCATAAATATATTACGAGTATTATTGTTTAAAAATGTTTGACAGATAGTTAATTTTATTGTTCTTACACAAAAATTGGTTAGATTATTTGTAGTTATGTAAAATAACCAAAAAGTGATACTACTAGTTATGTATACTAAGTATTAATTACAAAACATTTTTGCATTATGTATTTATAATACAAAATAGTTCTGAAATATTGTCATAAATTAGTAGTTGAAAAAAAAATCAGAAATTTACTAAAGTTTATTCAATACTTAATTTAATGTATAGGTATTAATTTGTATTGGTACATATTAATATATTATACCTATACGTTTACACGTTGTGAATTGATTAAAATGATTAAATAATAAATATGCATATTTAAATGGTATAATTAATAATTATTTGTACCTATTCAGTATTTACAATAACATAATTCCATAATTAAATATACATGTATTAAATACATATGTATTTAATTAATTTTTATTATAAAAAGAAAAATAATTAAAGTAATATTTATCAAATTATGGAGGGTTTTTATGTAAATAGTTTCTTACGTCTTAGTTGAATTTTTTGATCTGTTTAACCTATATTGAAAATACAATGTGACGTAAATATGTAATATTCTACTTCTAGTAGATACTTCTACATTCAAAGAAAAAACTTATTATAAAACTTGTAATTTATATTTTTGATATATAAAACCATTACTATTGCAGGTGAATATCTATACTTTTCTAATTGAGACTTAAGAGCGGGAAGAAGCAGGTAAACCAAAGTGTAAAGTGTCAAGTAGGTACTTGAAAAACGAGAATGGTATGTACTTTAAATCCTTGATACTTACATTTTCTATAGGTCTTTTAATGATTAATGGGTGTGTCAGCGTGTCAGCAAATTACATTTAGTCTACCCCTTTGTTTTACGTATTGTGGACTGTCATAATATTTAATAGATTTTAATATACAATGTACTTCTTAATAATAACCACTCAAATAATTTAAACAATAAAACAATCTTATACCCTTGTCCCTTGTCCCTTGGTTACGTCAAAAATGTTTATAATTTAGTATTTTACAATTTTGCTTAATAATTATCGTTTAAATACTAAAAATAGAATAGAAAAAATGTATATTATTAACATTTTAAATTTAAGTAATTATTATTTATATTTCGAGTGTGAGAAATAGTAAAAGTTGGTTATAGACGATTATTTAAAAATAAATATTACATTTTCAGTTTGAACGATACTATACAATCATTATAGTCATGGTTGTTAGTATAATAATTGTAATGTATCTAAAGAAATTAAAAAAGAAAAAATATAAATAATAATTATATTCTTTTTACAACACTGCAATAATAATAATATTATTATAATACCATCATTGGCGTCATTAAGTAGGTATATGCAATTATTAAATAATAGTTAGTGGTCTAAAAAATGGGTAAAATATATAAATTCGTGAAATTATATACACTTATATAAACGGTAGATTCAGCTTAAAACTTGAGCTATGCCTAAGCTTAATATTTATTGATTATTATTTATTTTATTTATTTATGACAGTACATATTTCTATAAAGTGGTACCTACTTACTTCATAAATCATAAGTTTTCCTCAACAAGAAAAAAATATTTTAAAGACATTTTTCTTCACAATATAATTTATTAGGTAAATATTTAATACATTTTCGTCACGAATATCAAAATGAATAAATTAAATGAAAATAAATTTTAATATTATAATTATATTTGAAATTCATACTTAAATATGTATTTAGACATATGACATAAAACATACCCAAGTATACATTATGTCTATGGATGGCAAGGAATAAGGTCAATAAGGACTATAACAAAGTATATAAAAAAAATGTTTGATAAAGTTTTAAAAGTTTAGACATATAATTTTAAAATAGGCATCGTATTGAAACTTTAGAAATAACGAGTTACACGTATTTATTCAAAATCATCATTTCATAATTTATTATTGATTACAATTCTTTATTTTTAATGTACCTACCAATGTACATCAGTATCCTGCGCCAGCTAGTAAATTAAAAGACGAGTATCTTACAAACTTGATTAGTTATAAGATATCTATATTATATTATATTTTATTTATTTTAAATAAAGTAATAAAAATTTGAAAGCTTTTTATTTTTTAGGAAAAAGGGATTTCTCCCTCAGGGGTGGCATACTGCTTGTATCTGATATGTGCATACATATATATTCGTATAAAATATATGTAGTATAAACAACGCTGAGTTTTACGATCCCTTATCCCTATTCCCTTTCACCTCGACAATTCAGTATGCTTCATGATGTCAGTTCGTGTAGTCAGTCGATACTTTATAAAAATTACGTTCTATTGTTCACAGACAAAATAATGTTATTTAATGTTTAAATTTAATTAGGAATTCCGAATTTGTACATAAATTAAGGTTGGTATTTATGTTAACACTATATTTAGTCAAGCATTGTAGACAAAGTCAAATATATACGATTAAGGTATATAATTTCCAAAATACACTTTTTATTTAAACAAGTTTTGTATTTTATATAACATTCAACTAATTAAATGAAATATATTTTCTTTTGATTTATAAAAATATAATTTAATAACTAATATTTCAAATTGATAATCATAAAACTTAATTTTTAATGTGTTCATGTATAGATATAAAATATATTGATTAATAATTATTAGTTATTATCTTTTTACTTATGGTAGACTCAATTCTACATAGAATATATTTTGTACATCAATGTATAACGTATAAATATATTCTGTTTTATTTTTAATGAGACAACTTTTTATTTATTAAAACATATTTATGAATAAGTAATATCATAATAACTACCTACGAAAGTATTACATATTATTAAATGTACCTACTACCTACTACCTAATCAACAGCATTAAATTTAATGAAGCAAATGAAATCTGTACCTACAAAAATTGTATTTGAATAATAATTATTTAAATAGATATTTAATATTATTTTATTTAAATACTGATTTGTACCAATCGAAAACTTATAAAGCATTTATTTGTTATTCTCAAATATTATATTACATTATTTTATGATCAATTGATTTTTATTGCTAAATTTATATATTTGTATGTACCTACTATTCGATGTAGGGGGACTTAAAATTTCGAATAACTTAAATCCCAAAGTTCCCATTTACTATTTTTATAATACGGGATTCTGACCACATTAAATATATATTGTATGTACGTATTATAAGGTTTATATTCTTTTAAATTTTAACTGTGATCTTTGTATACAAAACTAATATAACCCTCGGGCCCGTTGATATTCATTAATATATACAATATTCAATACATAATTCAAACTGTTCCTGAATTAATATTATAATATATACACAATTTTGTTATTATTTATATTAGGTATTTAGGTAAATATGTGAAGAAATGGCTGTTGAATTATGTTTATCATCACGTTTAACAGAACTCCTCGGTGATCGTTTGCTATACGGTTCGGAGACAGTGGATCTAAATGAGTTAACGTTCAATGAGTCTTTAATCGCATTGTATTTCGTCCCATTAGGCAGTGAAACTGTCACAACCGATGACCGGGCTCTACGCGATCTATATAAAACCGTAAACGAGAATGAGAAGACATTGAATATTATACAGATTTGTTATCCAGACTTATCTGATGACCGTAAATATTTTGATGAATTAACCAATGATGTTCCATGGTATTCAGTTCTTTATGAACACGCGGAAAAGAGAGTAAGTAAAAATATGTAAATTTACCTTACACAAAAATGTCCTATTATTATTATTCTATTCGTAGAAATATAAAATATAAATAAATAATAACGATATTAAACATACTTTTAAATTTAACAGAAATATATTTAATTTGATTAATTATAATAATGATGTGTATAGTTGGCTTAAAAAAAATAATATTGTTACTACTCATCTAGTAAGAATATTTTTACTTATTCTTAAACAGACAAATGTAATTATAATATTTGTCGAGATTGTACGTTTTTAAATGTTAGGTATAAATAAAAATAAATCTACGATTAAACTTTAAAATATTAAAAATAAAGTATATTCAATCGGTTGTTTTACGATATAACTCATTTGAGATTTAAAAGTACTTTAAAGTTAAAACTATAAGTAAATTATAGTTATTTATATCGTTTAAATGTTAAATAAATTAAACAAATTAAGAAAAATTGAAATGCGATTAAAAAAACCGCAAAAAAGTAATGGTCTGCAATAATAAACTAAATGAACACTCCATTATTGTATATTTTTGAAATAATCGATATTTTCTATTCATATTTTCTTACAATAAGTAATTAAACATCAATAAATATTAAGTACTTTATACATTAATTTGGTTAATGAAAATTGCATCCCATTTTTAAAGCAATATTTATACATACTACATAATATAATGTATCTATAAATAATATAATACTATAATGTAACAGATCGTAGTAAAAAATTAGTAGGGTGTTCACTTTACTTTTGGGGATAAAGTAGTATTATACAACAGAGACCTCCTATGGTCGCATTCCCTAAAGTACGATTTATTGTAACTCCCTCGGGATTCTCACATTTTAATAACAACTAGTCCCTCTACTCTCCTTTATCATTCTTATTTAAGCTTTCATGCACACCACTTCTCCCCAAGATTTGGCACCCTCAGTAATTTTTTTATGCATTTTATTACTCTGGGGTTGTCAGTTTTGCTTATAGTGACTCTCCAGCAGTCCAGCATGCACCTGCATCCATATATATTAAACATAGCGGGAAAACATTTCTTATTTATTGCAATTGTACGCATTCAATAACCCTCTCCATTGTAACACTTACACTTTGACTATTGTTAAATCAATATTGCCATAAATATTACCACATATATGATGCACTATACTTTTAATTTTATACTATTTAAAGAAAACCATTAAATAAAACACTTTTTACAACAAACGTGTATGCATGCTTTTTTTGAAGTGGTTAACAATACTGCAGTATATATAAGTACTATTGATTTTACGCTTTTTTAAAACAATTTCAGATGTATTCTGATAAAAATAATTAATTAATATGCAGTTAGTATTTTAAAAATATATTCGATTAATTGTTTTAGTACATAATGAATTTTTTTTTTTTTATTTAATACTTCACACTTACTTTGATTTTTTTGAAGTTCAGTAAAATAAAATGTTATTTTAAATTGATTTAATTCATTATTATTTTTACTTATACACTTATTCCATTACTTGTAAAATTATAATTATCCATTAGAATTATGAATGATTTATTTTTTTCAACAGTCACGAATACTTCAATGAAATATTTATCGATTTTTATTAATTTTCATAATACACAGAGAAAAACTCAATAAAATATAATAAACAGTGTGTAAATGCTAACTGATAACACTTAATATATCTGCATAGAGTCCTGCAATTTGAATTCTGTTTTTAAGTTGGTTCTTATGAGATAAAAATACACATTTTTATGGCCTATGAATTTTTTGAACTTAATTACACACCTGAATGCGCTATACAACATTTTTCTTAAATGGAAACCACCTATTTAAATCACTTATATTTTTTGTCTATTTTTTTTTTTAATGAATTTTGGTAGCTTAATTAACTTTCTAAGTCCAAAATTGACCAAGTTACAATAATTTAACAAAAAACTACAAAATGCGCGTGATTTTCAGTTTTTTACTATAACTCTGAAAATGATTATTCTAGGATTTAAGAAAAAAAGTTGTGTTGTACATGCGTGTGTGTAATTAAGCTAAAAAATTCATAGACCATACAAATATGTATTTTTATGTCATAAGAATTAACTAAAAAATATAATTCAAATTGCAGGACTCTACTCAGAGATATATGGTGTTCTCAATTAGCATTTACAAACTATATAATAGAATATATTATGATCTTACTGATCTTAGTATAATACTAGGAAAGTTGCTCTACTATATTATATACTTAATTTAATAGGGTTTAAGACCATAACTGAAAATTAATTTCGGAGGGGTTTTAAGCTAAAAAATTGTTTATTCTAGACTGACATAATTTTTTTACTACCATATTATATAAATATTTAGTTTTAATATAAACCGCTTGTACTCAGGGCCGGATTTAGGGGGGGGGGGCTACCACAAAATGGGGACCTCCACTAAATGTTTTTTTTTGTATTCAAGTATTAAGCACAATATAACATTTGCAAAGTAAATTTAAATCACAACTTGAATAAAAATGTTCAATCATTGATATTGTCATAAATATATAAATAAATGTTATTATCAGTGGCGGCTCGTAGATAGGGGCGATGGGATGATCGCCCACTTCTAAAATTATCATTTATTACTAATTTATAAGTTTAATATCAAATTTAAAATTTATATTGTAGTATAATGTTGTCAAAAATAAAAATTGTGTTTTCTATATGGCCATATTTACACTAATAAATATTATGAAAATATTATTAGATGAGGGGGGACTGCAGTCTGTGTAAATAATCTAGACAAAACTGTAGTAATTTGGTTTGACGGATTTAAATTTTGAAAATGAATTAGGATTGATTAACAACATTACTAGGTTTTTATCGATGCGATTTTTAATATTTTGAAAATTGTTAGTGTCACGATAAAAATATAAATACAAAATATCATATTTTATATTTATTAATAGCACAGCTGGACAAATATATTTTCAAATCGCCTCGATAAAAAGTCGACTACCAGGCCTTGCACTGTTAAGCATTGAAATTGACTTACTAACTAAGATCATTGGATTTTTACGAGTTGTTGAAAAATTTGTGGCGACGAAATCTCGTAAAGTTATCATATAATAACAATTATTATTTAAGTTCTGTATATATATATATATATATTATGACTGGGGCTCGGTACTTTAAGTATTTGCTTATTTTTGTGGATTCACTTATAATATAGCAGAGTGTTATAGAAGTATATGTCATGTTACAACACGTTCAATTATGAAATTTTAAAGTGCTTTTTTTGTTGCTTTTTTCGACGATTTTTCAAAAAGATGCTTATTTCAAGTTTTTGTGATTATTTTTGCAGTAACAGCTTGTAATATTACGTATATATAAAATAATATTATAATAAATAATAATTAATTAATTAAATATGTAAGTATATTAAAAGTATTTTTTTTATCAATACTATAGTATTTATATATAAAAGTATAAAATAGTATTGATAGTATATGTTATGCATTATTACAAATAAGATTATAAAATATTTAATATAATCGATTAAAAATAAAAAACACAATTTATATTTTTCTGGTAATGAGAGGGAGTTTTTCAATTCGCAAATAGTTGCGCATAGTCCTGACTTAACATTTGAAAAATAGTGAAAACACATTTATTTAAGGTAGCAATCCTCTTTTATATGAAATATTTATCGGTTATAGAGTTATAGATTTTAAGTAAACTAAGCTACGTTTTGATTAAAAGCACACAATCTATAATGCTGTTATGTTTAATTCTAAAATAATAATATATTTATACTATCTTTGCATGTTTTTAAATTTATTTTGTGTTTTTTAGATTCGTCTGAGACACAAATATCATGTTGGGAATGCAGAAACTTTGTTAATTCTGAATGATAGCTATTTAGAAAAAATTCATACCCGAAATGGTCTTAAACTTTTGTCTTGTAGTGGAAACAGTTTTCCATGGACAAATTTATGGAATGAAACAATTTGTCAAGAAGCTTTGAAACTCTCCTGCTCGAATGAATCCAATGAGACTATTTATGGTCTATATTTTTCTGCGCATTGGGTATTAATTACAATTTAGTGTAATAGAGTAATTTATAAAATGTATAAAATGTAATTTTAGTGTCCACCGTGCAAAGCGTTTATTCCACAACTCATTCATGCTTACGATAGTATAAGAAAAAGATTCCAGTTCGAGATAATTTTTGTCAGTTCTGACAGGTATTGTAAATATAAATTGTTACTAAACTATTAATAAATTTAAGTAAAACTTCATTAAATTTAATATCTATATTATCTTTTATTATATACTTAAAAGTTATCAATAATAATTAATAAGTATAGTATAAAATAATTCAATTAAAGTTATTAAATAATTATTGTTTTATATTTTTTTTAAATACTAATTGTCATTTTAGATTCTGAGCGGAAAGAAGCAGAATGTATTAATTAATTTCATAACGATGAGTTTTTTTTTTTTGTCTCTGAAGTACTCTAAAGACACTTTTCAAGTTAAAAAAATGTTCCAATCATCCACTTGGAGCAAAATTTGTGGACTTGCAAATGGATATTAGATATAGTTTATACTTTAGTCATTTCTAATATCTTAATAAAAAAATACGAACATATGTTTACATTTTTATATCATTATTAAAATAATTGTTTGATAACCACTATAACTAAAAAGTTTGACTCTCTTCGGTGGTACTCAGAATTGTTTTTCATACACAATGGTTTTTGGAAGTAGTGCCGAACAAAATTTTGAATAGTCTGAACAGCCACCCTATTTAAATTTCACCACCCTCTCCACTCTAATATTAGTGATATACACTGATTTATAAGATAAATTCATTCGTTATTCGTATTACCACACCTACCACTTCTAAAAATGTAGTTGGTCAAACACTCAGACTTCAACCTTAAGTTCAGCGTCATTGGACATAACTTAAAATTCAAATTTTACATATCCATTACAGTGGCCTAGTCAATGACAGGATATCACACCCATACTGTATAGCAGAGTGGTTACTTATTTGCCTATTTTTTTATTTGATTTTTAATTGAAAATAATTTATAACAAGATGTATTAAATTATGTAGTCAATTACTTAATAATCATAAATAAGATAAGATTTTCTATAAATTTATTTTGTATAATAAAATCAGTTAACTAAAAACAGAAAAATATTGTTTTTTTTTAGAAGTGAACAGTCTTATAACTCTCATGCATCATCAATGCCTTGGCCTTCTGTTCCATACTCAAATTCTACTTTACGACAAAATTTAACTGAATGTTTTAACGTCCGTGGTATTCCTTACCTAGTATTAATTGATTGCAATGGAAATATTATCACAGAAAATGGTCGCGCGGAAATTACTGAAGACCCTGATGGATTGGTATAATAGTTTGTATTATTACTCATTAATAATAAATTTTAAATTTTTATTAATTACAGTATTTCCCATGGAGAAGACGATTTGTTTATTCACTTTCCTCGAGACTATTGCCAAAACTTCAAAGGTTTCCGGCTGTCGTGTTATTTATTGAAGGAGACCAAGAAGAAGAATTAGAATTAGCCGAAGGTGTTTTGTTACCTGTAGCACAACAAGTTGCTAAGACCCAGTCAAACGCATTATATGATCTTTTATTCTTTATAGCTCCTGACGTACGTATAATTATATAATCATTGATATACAATCAATGTTATAATATATCAATTAGACATTTATATAATATAATAATTAGTAATATAAATAATAATATAGAACGATTATGAATTATTTTTATAATCAATAAAACTCAAATTTAATATTTATATTTAATTTCATAGGATTGCACATCAGATACTTTAAGACAGTTTACAAGATTGACTGATGACACAGCTCCGTTGTTAACTCTAATAGATATACCAATGGCAAGAATTTCAGTAATGGAATACGGGATTCATATTACAGAAAAATCTATAATGAATTTCGTTCTGGGATTTTTTGATGGAACAATGAAATTTACACCAATACTTTAATCATTTATATATATATATATAAACCTGTTTATTATATTATAATATTTTATAGAATCTTTATAAAGAGTTAAGTTCAAAAGAGTAAAAACTATACTCCATGAATAATAGGTACATTCAATTCAACTATGTGAAATTTGTATTATATCACGTAGATATATAATATAGAGCTATCAGATTTGAACGTGAATTAAGATTCATATGATTACATGTATTTTAAATTTAAAAATCCAAGAATTTCATTTACGTATAATTAATTGTTAAATTACAAATATTTATTTCACGTATATTTAAAACATAATATTTATTAAATTTATTAAATTATAATATTATATTTAAAAAAAGATAAATGTTGATAATTGTTGTAAAAAAACTAAAAATTGAAAATTTTTGTACCAACTATTCTAAAAATAAATACTTCATAAGCAATAATATATACTACTATTATCATAAAAAAGCAGGGCGGGTGTACCATATGTTTCTTGTTTAAAATAAATAACTGATCACCGACAACTGCTGTGTAGAAACTATAGAAACCATTGAAATAAGTAAATTAATTGCATTGAAAATAAAATTTCTCATGTAATAATAAACTTGTATACATATACCTAGATTAATAAATAAATAAATTCACGGATTTACGTATAGTTAAATTCACAGACTCACGTGTATTTTAAATAGATGAGTCTTTATAGACGATTATTATTATAATATATTTATTTAGAAAGTATAAAGATGTTTAAATAAATATATTAATTAATTATTACATGTGTAATTATTATACTAATAAGTCATCCACTTTTGTTATATTAATTGTATCTAATTATAATTTTTTTTTATAGTATTGTAAATTGTAATCAAATATAAAAGTGACAATACCTAATAATAATTACCTATTATTATTTTTAAATAATTAATATAAAAGATACACGGAAACTGGAATTAGAACAAGAAAACATAATAATTTAGATAAGTATTATTATATTAATAATAAATATAAATTTTCAAATAATTTTAATTCTATAAAGATATAATATGATGTATACACTGGTAATAACGTTAATGTAATAAAGCGCATAATCAAAGATGTTGAAGCCTTAATAATAAAATATGATAAAATAACATTATAAATTTGAAAATTAATATTAAATATTTTATAGAATTTATTATTTAATATTTATTTATTAAGTTAAAACAAGTAAATGTTAATTAATATTAAATTAATATTATTTATGTCTATAATTATTATTATTGAAAAAATTCTTGTGAATTTGTTTATTTTTATCATCTTACCACAGTTTTAATCACGTCTTCGAATGATCTAAAAATTAACAATGAACTATAATGGACGGCACCTAATGGCTTATATAGATTACGTGAATTATGATGTTATCTCTATAAATGACTGGAAGATGGAAAAATGAAAGTTTTATCAAACTTATTTTTTTTTTAGCTAAATCATTAATCATAATGTGTTCATTGTCAATAAGTGTTATAAAGTATAAAGTATTATTATGATAATTATGTTTTAATATTATTTTTATTATAGGTACCTATTTTAAGAATTTTAATTGTAATTAAAACAAAGACAAACATAATTTAAAATTACATTATAATATGAATATTTAAATTTTTAACTAACATTATCAAAAAGACACAATTAACACTTTTTATTGCAATTAAAAATGTATTTAATGGTATTTATTCCAATATCATACATATTTTTCAATTCAAATATTCTAATAAATAAGTACAAGTAAGACATTTTTATTCATACACTTCACAGGAGTAGACGTACATTTAACGTGTTTATTGCTCACTTATCTTATCTCGACGTTTAGTGACCAAATAAAACGAGTTCAGGTAATAACAAGCAATATTACTACTAATTATATTTATTTTTTTTAATAAATTAGTTTATATATCTACATACAAAATAAAAAAATAAATACATAAGCTGCATTATTATAAATGCAACAGTAGTTTTTTTTATAATTTATTAATAACTAGTAATTAATAAGTTGCATACACTATATTGTAATGTGCATAAATTACCTTAAAAATTGTATAGTTTCAAGGTCATAACAATACTATATATACAATTAATTTCTAATATACTTATAAATTATAATTCTAGATTACTATTGAAAATATAATTTAAATTTTATTTAATTTGATATTTAATAATATTTAAAAAAATTATTTGATTTGTACATTTTACAAGCAGCTTAATTTTTTATTTATTATTTACATAACTTAATTTATAATGACCTACTTATATCAACTATAATTGATTATGTCACTGTCGTCAGTTCGTTACAATTAGAAGATTTTTCGAATATTAAATGTATTCAGAATGTTTCCGAATAACTTAGCTACCTATATTTGATTAAAATTATCTGTATATTTCGATTATTTCTATTAATTTAGTTTTCTTTAGAGACCTATACAAAAACGTTAAAAATTGTTTTCATAACATTAAAATTATACATAATATAATAGATATTTTAAAATGGTTGTAACTTGTTTAAAATTAAAATATTTAAAAACATCTACATAGATCATATAATTACTATAATAAAAAATTAGTTGTATATGGTTAATGCATGAAAACGTTGTTAAAACATACGTTAAGAATATTACATTTGTTTCGAAAATCTAAGATGCTAAATAAGCCAAAAAAATTATAAGCAAGACAAATATACAGATGTAAGAATATTATAGAAAATACTCACTAATTATATATTCTAAATCTTTCACATTCAAAGTATAAATGCATGCAACTGTAAAACAAAATGTAGACCAAATAAAAAAAAGTTTTATTAAATCACGACTCTGTTAATAAAATATAATTAAGGCCCCGGTTTTTATGCAAAAAGTATTGTTGAATATGCTCATATTTATGAACACAAAAATAATAATTTATAATTTGGATAGTAATAAATATTCAATTAAAAAAAAAAAGACTGTTGTAATTTAAATTATAATCGAATTTAGGTATATAAAAAAAAGAAATTCTAAACAATATCATCCAATAATACTTATATTTTTGTTCGTCAAATTAAAACATTTTTCTGGGTATTATAAACAATTTATTAGGCGTAGGTATATGAAAAAACTATTAATGATAGGATATGCGTATTAGATTGAATGTATTATTAACATATTTTATGAACAAATAAGAATTGTATACCTGACTTTTGTATACGTATGCAAATTATATATACTACAAACGAGTTTAATACATAACCCATACGTATACTAACAAATTTAATATTTATATATATATATATATATAAATAGTTATACATTATATATAATTCAAGTAGAGAGACAAGTTTAAATTATAGGTTTCAGCTTGGGAAACGAAAAAAAAGTCATCAGTGTCCCCGCTTGACTTATTAGATATTCATTACTTAGCAGAACCTTGGGAACCTTTATCATAAAAATCAATATAATCATTGTTAAAATATTTATGTATATGAATAGGGCTGTCTTCAGTTGTCCGTGTTGTTTCAATTGAGTCTTATAATGAAGTTCTCAACGAATTTCGAATTTTGGTACCAAATAAAAGCAATGACAATTAGAAATATGCTCATTAAACGGAGGGAAATCAAAAAAACATTATCTGTAAGTACATTTAGCTTGATTAAAAAAAAAAAAAATAAAAATATGCGTATAATTCATTAAAATAAACTATCATTGTTCAGGAAATCGCTATTCCAGTGTACACATTAGGACTTTTAGTTGCGATAAAATTATTGATACCTAATCCTCATTTTCCACCAGTAACGGTACCTCAAGAATCTCCTGATATGTATAATTATTTATACGGAAATATAACTGTAGCACCGTCAACAAAACATGTACAGGTAAATTTAATTATATAGATTATGCCATTATGGATATTACCTTATGTTAAAATATAGATATTTATAGTTATAAATAATAATGCATACATATTATTTGTTGAATGATAATATTGTAATTTAATGTGTAACCAAATTATAGATTTTTTTAGAAAAAATGAATGAAATTTGGATGCAACGAGACGGAGAAAAAATTAATTTTAGTGTTTATCAAAACAAAGATGATATATCTGAAATACAAAGAAATAATCCGGAAATGGTTTACATAGCCTTATTATTTGATGATGATCCTATTCAAAATCATTCGTTAAGGTTTTATAATTGTATACAACTTATTAATAATAATTATTATAATCATAATAATAATGGTATTAGGTATGGTAACATACCTAATAATTATGTATTTGTGTCACATGATAAAATAACGTTAATAAATTAGATATTCATAAATTTCGTATGCTATAGAATAGAACATATAGTGCACACGATTAATTATTTATCAAAACATAATGTTGTTATATTTTGTAAGCAAAGGATAAACTTTAATTTAAATAACGATAGGCGTAGCACATATTTTTAATTAAATATTTAATTTAATTATTCAAATTAGACAATTTATTTATAGTAGCTAATCCTTATTTTATACTTGGGTTTTCAGTTATAAGATTCGTACTAATCCGTTTTATGATTCCTCACCATTACCATCTAAACTTTATGGATCAAGCCATCAATGTCGAAAAGTTTCTGCTAATAAATTAACGAAAAAGTTTCTTCATCGACATCACCATAATAACAATCTACACAATGAAGAAATATCATGTCCAGCAATTCATTACATATACTCTGGATTTATAGCCCTTCAGACTCTAGTTGATATCACCAAGATTTCTCTGGTTACTAATTCGTCTATAACATTACCAGATTACAGTTTTGTTCTTTTTCCTAAACCAGCTTATACAGCAAGTGAGTGTGAATTGTTTTTGGTTATACTTAGATAGATAATTTTAATAAAATAAAAATTATTTACAGATTGGTTAATAGTATTTCATATGGTTATACCTCTTTATGTAGTGATTGCTTTATCGCAATTTATTACATATCTTCTAGTACAGTTAATTGGTGAGAAAGAAAGGAAGATAAAAGAAGGAATGAAAATAATGGGTCTCAGAGAATTGGTATTTTGGTGTTCATGGTTCAACATCTACGTAGCTTATGTAATAGTACTTTCATTAGCCAGTACTGTAATATTATACTTACTAGGAGTTTTCAATAACACTAACTGGATTTTAATATTTTTATTAGTATTTTTGTACTCGATTACAGTTATTTTCTTCAGTTTTATGATTTCTCCATTCTTCGACAAATCACGAGTAAGTACTAACTTTATTTTGTGATATTAAATATTAATGACATATGTAATTATAATATCCATAATATAGGAACATATTTTAAAATAAAAATTATAAAAACTTCTTTAATTTATCTCAAAATGTTTATTATGTATTAAAAAAAAATTTATTATGTCTTCAGCAGATATTTTATATTTTTATATTTATTAAAATTAGTGGATACTTCAGTCACTCAGTTTCATATTATTATTTACTTACAATAAATTATTGAAAGGATTTTATACCTTCTTGTATATAGTATTTTTTAATACTATAACCATTTAAATACTATTAAAAATAACTACCAATTTTTAAAAAAAAATCTTTTTTTTGTTTTGTTCTTTTTAGACAGCTGGAATTCTAGGAAATTTTGTACTGAATTTGATAAGCCTTATGTATTTTTTGCATACTTTTATTGATCCGTCAAGTAAAGAATTATTGTGGCTAATATCCTTATTAAGTCCATCTGGTTTTGCATTAGCTATTGATAAAGCTATGGAAATGGACTTGGCGGGCGAAGGCCTTCATTTTAATAATATTTGGGATGGCCCAGGAATGTCGTTTGGTGAAAGTTTAGTAATCATGACATTTGATGCACTTATCTACGTGATTCTAGCTTATTATTTTGACATGATTTTGTCAAGTCAATATGAACGAAATCGATCTCCTTGGGTTTGTTTTAAGACTTCATATTGGTGTACTAAGGTTCCAGAATCAATAGAATTTGATGAAATTGATAGATACACTGTCTCAAATCCGGACTTAGAACCTGTACCAGAGTCCATGAAAGAACTTAAAGCAATTCAAATAACAAATCTCTGCAAGTCTTTCAAAGGATCAACAAAAAATGTTATAAACGGTAAATTAATTACCTATATTATTATTTATATATATATTAATTAATTTTAATTCATAAGAAATAACAAAACATTTAACTTTAAATAAAAATAAAATTGTACCGATTTAAGCATGTTTTACGATGGTAGTAGAGTTAAGACATCTAACAATTATTTACATCCCACTGTTTATATTACATTATACTATTAATATTAATTTCAGGTATAAATATGACAATATATGAAGGAGAAATAACTGCTATCTTAGGACACAATGGTGCTGGCAAAACAACATTATTTAATATACTAACAGGACTTACTGAACCAACATCTGGCACAATAAAAGTATTTGGCTATGATGTTAGAAATCCATCTGATGTGATTAAAATAAGAAGAATGATTGGGGTTTGCCCTCAATATGATATATTGTTTGAACGACTTACTCCTAGAGAACATCTAAAATTCTTTGCTACTCTTAGAGTAAGTATACATACGCGATTAACAAAGAATATTTAAATTATATAATCATGTTCAAAAACCAGATTAGTATATAGTATACATACTCTATACACAATACAGATATTATGTGCAATGTATTATTATGTAAACTTTGCGTTGACATAATTTTTTAATTTTATCAAGGGATTAACTTCAGAAAAAATTGATGACGAAGTTCAAAAAATGCTTTTAGAACTTTATTTAACTGATAAAGCAGATAGTATAGCAAAAACTTTAAGTGGAGGACAGAAACGGAAGTTATCTGTTGGTATCGCAGTAATTGGCAATCCAAAGATCATAATACTCGATGAACCTACCGCAGGTGTTGATCCACCAGCAAGAAGACATCTATGGTCACTTCTTCAAAAGAGAAAAAAAGGAAAGGTATTTTTATAACAAATAGATCAGTACGAATAGCTATTTATATGATACATGTATATAAATAGGTGATACTATTAACAACTCATTTTATGGATGAAGCTGACATTTTAGCTGATCGTATAGCTGTAATATCAAAAGGATGTGTAAGATGTTGTGGTTCTTCTATATTCCTTAAAAATAAATTTGGTATTGGATATCATTTAACGTAAGTTGAAAAATTTAAATCATTAGATACCAATTCGGAATTGGTATATAATGTTTAAGCTGTATAATATTTTTAAAAACTAACTACAAAACATATTATTTTCTATATAATTTTGAAATAAGTATATGATTATACCTATTAAAATATAGCAAACAAATTTAATTTGTAACAAAAAAATATAATATAATATATATTATCGGGTTAGCGATTCACATATAATTAAAATCTATTTATACAAATATATCTTCTATATTACTACATTTAGTAAAAATTAAATTAATTCACGAATAATTTGATATTTCTAGATTGATTCTAAATAACAACGCAAAGGAAAATTCAATAATAAAAATGATTAAAGAACACGTACCAAATGCAGAACGAGCAAGACGCCATGGATACGAGTTATCTTTTGTACTACCATATGACAGTGTGAATAAATTCCCGCTTTTGTTTAGACAAATTGAAACAGAAATTAGATCTACAACTAACGAATTGGGTATTGAAAATTATGGTGTATCAATGACTACATTAGAAGAAGTATTTTTGTATCTCGAACAAGGCCAACATGACAATGCGGGGAAATTAGCAATTGAATTATTAAAAGGACAGTCGGTGACAAATTTTAATAGGTGACTGATATTGATATATTATTATTGGTATATAGTATTAACTGATAATAGCTAATAAGTTATAAATTAATAATTATAATAGTTATAACGAGAACTATTGGTAACCTTACATTTTACAACACTAAAATGCACTGTAAAAAATATAATAACTTATAACCTAACAAATCTTGAAATATGTTGTGTAAAAGTGTACCTATAATGCCTTTATAATATAGAAGCTAAATACCAAAAAACACTGCTATTTTTTTTGTATCATATAATAATTGAGAAATGCTATAGACTTCTTGCTCTGCTTTTAAATTAGTTATTTTATTGTTTTCATATATAAATGTTATAGTTTATAAAGTATTATACAGAGCATAATTTTTTTATTTATAAAAAAATGTTTTTAACTTCAGGGGATCAATTGATACAATACATAATGTTACTGTGAGATCAAGCATTATATATGATCCAACTAATTGGAGTACAATTATTGCCCTGTTAAAAATGCGAACTAAACGAGTATTACGAGATGTTCATAAGCTTTATGTTATGATATTATTACCTGTCGTATTCTTAGCTACTGGAATTATCTTAAACAAATTAAGTCATGAAATTCAACCAATACGAAATATTACCTTAAATAATAGTATGTATATCTTTATGTTAATATACTCGTTTATAAAGTTGTTAATTTTTTTTAAATTTATAATAGAATTCTTAATTTTTTGTTTAGTTATTGCCATAAAATTTAAGTTAATATTTACTCATATAATAGTTAGATTGAGTATTAAATAATCTAAATTAATTAAACAAAAAATATAACAAAACAAAAGTTAAAATAAAATATTTTAATTATTGATATTTTGTAAATATTATAATGTTATAACTGATCTAAATGAATATGTGTATGTGTAACCATGTTTCATGTAATAAAATTGAACGTGTGTAACGCAAGGTTAATAGTACCTATGTATAAATATATCATATAATTATAATTGTTTTTTACTACATATTTAATTTACTTAACTGCAATGTTAAATTTATTTAACTGAATATTAAGTTTTTAAATAATTTCTAGATGTATATAAAGAAGACAGTCGACTAGTTGTAACTTCTGAAGAATTTTCAAATTATTCAACACTGGATTCAGATTTTTACGCTGGCACATTTTCCGGATTATTAGATTTGCCTTCCCACCTAGGAGCTTTGCGAGAACGGCACTCACATAATACAACTTATTCATCAATATTAGCACTTACAGTTTATTATAATGACTCATTTATACATTCGTTGCCGATAATATTGAATTCTATCACTAGCACCTTACTTGGGTAACTTTATAAAAAAAAAAATAATCATAAAACCTAAATCATTTGCAAGATTTATACTAATTATTTTTCAATATAGGTCATAAATATATCGTAGTATTATAGTACATACCTATATTATAATTTTAAGTCTAGTTGAAGTAATTAACTTGATTTAATATTTTATTAAAAATTAAATTTTGTATTTAAAATAATGGAATGCTGTGTCTCTCCTATCTTAGATAAAAAGTACTCTAAAATGTATTGATTATAATATATAGCCACTCATATTACCTATATTAGTAAATAACGATGACCGATACAAAACAGTATCATTTAAATCAAAAGTCAAATGTCTTCTTTTTTAATATTTAAATTTATTTTATAGAGATCAAATTGATATCAAAACAGAACCGTTTAAAATGGAATACAAGCAAAACGAGTACAGTTTTAGTCGTTGTTCATCTGCATTTTTCTTAGGCATAGTATTTGTTTTAGTTCCAGTGAGTTTATCTGCTGATCTAGTCTATGATAGAGAGGTAACAGTCAATTAAGTTAATGCATAAATATATATTTTATTCGTACTTTAGAGATTAGTATTAAATTCTCTTAAAACAAATCATTATATGTATGATTTGCTTAAATACTGCTGTGTTTACATTTTATATTTATTTTATTTTTAATAGTTTTACAATAATAGTTTAATATATACAATGTCTATAAGTAAAATGTATGTATAAAATTATAAAACTTTAAATATCAATGTGTGGTAACTAAAATATCTCTGAGTACCAATTAAATGTAATATTTTAATACTAGACAAATATCAATATGTAAAGTTGTAAGATTTTATTATTTTTATATTTTATAGATTAAAGCCAAAAACCAACTTCGTATCAACGGTGTAACTTTTATGCAATATTTCAGTTCTTATTTTATTCTTTTAATTTCAATGTTACTTGGCATATTCTGTATACTTATAATTCTTATAGCTCTATTCCATGTTGAAGGTTTAGATTCTCCTTTTGCAATAACAACCATGATAATATTACTTGCAGCATATTGCCCTGCGGCAATATTATCTACTGCATGTGTATCATATTTTTTTGAAAAAACTGATTCAGTACAGTCTATACTACCAAATGTGACCTCACTAATTGGTGGTGTACCATTTATAATAGTAGCTTCACTAGATATGCTGGGTATACTTAGTGATTTAGGATTTGCACTTCATGTTCTATTTTCTTCTACTAATTTTGTCTATGTGCCTTTCGCCATAATTTACTTCATAAATAGTGTATATCGGGAAAACGATGATCATGTACCTTTTATAAAATATGTTAATAAAGAAATAGTTGCAATTTTAATGGGTTGCATAGGCCAAATTCCAGCATTATGGGTTATTTTGAAGATATTAGATTCTAAATCAAAAAATAAAAAAACTTCAACAATTACTATTGATACTCAAGATGAGGGTGATGATGATGTAAAAACTGAACGGATCAAAGTAAATAATATTATCAACGATCAAGTGGATTGGCCAATAATTGTTGTTCAGGTATTCAGTGCGTAAATAACCATACATATTATTTTAAACTCAATTTTTGAATATTTTAATTTTATATAGAATTTAAAAAAAGAGTTCTCAACTCAAAATCTGAACTCAAATATAAATTGTCTATTAAAAAAAAAATGTACAAATACAATTAATGAGAGAAAACTTGCAATTCGAAATCTATCATTAGCTGTAAATTCAGGAGAAGTTCTTGGATTGTTAGGTCATAATGGTGCTGGAAAAACAACAACCATGCGTATTATCACCATGGAAGAAAAAGAGTCATCAGGAAAAGTTTGTAAAACATTTAACACTCTTAAAGTCTATTTAATTTAAATTTATGTTATACATTTTTGATAATATATTTTTTTAACCGTCTTATATTTAAGATATTTATTAAAGGACATGATATTCAAGAATCTGTAGATATTGCATATAAAATGATTGGATATTGCCCTCAACATGATGCCTTGTGGAGTTCATTAACAATCAGAGAACACTTGCATGTTTATGGTGCTATTCGAGGAATTTCAAAAGATCAAATTAAAAAGTAAGTTATTATTAAAATGTTGGTAAAAAATAAAAATAAATATTTAGATGTAATTTTAAAATGGTTATATCAAAAAAATATTTAATTTAACTGTTTAGTAGCATGTTTAATTTTTTTCTAGTATTGTCGAAAAATATATTGAAGGCCTTCAAATAACTGAACATGCAGATAAACAAGTCAGTTGTTGTTCAGGTGGAACAAAACGAAAATTAAGTTTTGCTTTAGCAATGATTGGAAATCCAAAGTTGGTATTGCTAGACGAGCCTAGTACCGGCATGGATCCAAGGTCAAAGAGATATTTATGGGACGCTATAATTAGCAGTTTCCAAGGATCTAAAGGTGCAATTTTAACCACACATTCTATGGAAGAGGCAGACGCGTTATGTTCTAGAGTTGGAATAATGGTTAAAGGCCAACTCAGGTAAAATTATTTTCAAAGATTCTTTACATTTAATAACTTTAAAAAAAAAACATTTGATAGATGTTTGGGTTCTACTCAATATCTAAAAAATCTTTACGGCGCTGGATATACATTGGAAATAAAATTAAAGCCTCGTGGAGATATGGATGATGTTAAAAATTTTGTCATTACATCATTTCCAAATGCAATTCCAGAAGAAGAATTTGCAGATCGATTAGTGTTTGGAGTTCCTCAATCTACAGTTGAATCATTAGCCGATTGTTTTTTGAATCTTGAAAATGGTATTTAATTTATTAGTTGTTATTTTAATATAATATAATTTCATAAATCACTGTACTCGGTACTAAAAAGAAGACCATAATACTACTGAATAAAATATTTATACTTACCCACATCTGTAAGTTGTATATTATACTTATATTAGATTAGGAATAATCATAATTTATAGTAGAAAGTGGACTCCTTATAAATCGGCGATTTAAAATTTTAAAAAAAGAGGGCAAATAGTTAACTGATTTGTTGTAAGTATAAGTGCCAAATGTACCTCGTTATTCAGTAGGTCACTGTTATAACGAATGTGTTAAATTTTAATTCAATGATCAAACACTATAGATTATAAATGATTCCGAGCAGAGACGATTGTTAATTTGTCAGCTTATAGTACCAAGTATATTAGTTTATTATTTATTTATTTTGGTATTAAAGTAGTATATTATACTATGCCGCATACCGGACTATACGTTTCAACCCCTCTTCCCGCAACAGTGAACTACAATTTACGTTTTATTATATTAAGATTACTTATTAGTAATATCGTAGGTTAAATTAATTTTTTCCAAAAACATGGTATTGTTTATTATATTGTCAATTATAACATATATAATTGTATAGTGAACTTTTGAGTCAATGTCGATTTACCTATCATAGAACGGTTTGAATATAACTCGTGGTACAACTAGGAAAAGCTTTAAAATTAATCTTTATGTTTTATACACACACACATATATATATATATATATATATACTTAATGTATATATATTATAACATAAAAAATATTAGTTATTAGTAAAAAAAATATCTACAGTAAATCTCATCAGTCTTATTTTTGCTTATAATACATTGATTTATAATATAAATTTATCTGCTAATTTTAACTAGTAATTTATTCATAGTACTATGTACACTTGCAGTTACTACAATAATTGTTACTTATTTGAAATATTAAAAATTCTATTGATTTTTCAGCAAAAAGTATGTACGACATTCAAGAGTATAGCTTTAGCCAAACAACTTTAGAACAAGTATACTTGAAATTCGCACATTATGAAGATAGAGAAGTAATTGAAAGTATTACAATGTAAATTAAATCATATAATTATATTTTTATCAAACCACGTATAGATTACTTACATTTAAGTCTTAAATATATTTAGAATTTTGATTGAATAAGTTTTAGTGATATAAATTAAAAACATTAAAGATAAATCATTTATAAATTCTGAATATTTTAGCTTGAGTACTTTTAATCACTCATTTTAAATTATGAATTATTAGTAGTAATATATATTTAAATGAACAGTAAAATTATATTCGTAAAATTTAAAAATAAATTACCTACTTTCTCTCATAATTCTCCATAATTAATATTTTATGTTATAATTATTATTCTTTTTAACAATAATCAATATATTATTTCCTTTTCTTATATATTATATTTATATATACATATACACATAGCACATATAAGTATTAAGTATATTTAAATAGATACTGTTCTTTACTTATAAGAAGCCAATAGAATTATATTGTTTTCTTTGAAATTGAATAATAGTAATTAATATTTATTTAATTAAATATTTTACTATTGTCTATAATCTATATTTATTTTATTTTCTATTTATAATTAAAATATTATCTATATTACTCACATCTTAGCTAATATAATTGTCTATAACCGCGATATTATACTTAGCACTTAATTTAACAAACAGCTTAAAGTTACATTTTAATTTTATTCGTGGCAATATGGATATATTGTATTTTATAGTTTCTACAGTATTATATTACATTTAATTTTAAATTAATACAATGTTAATTATTATTTATTTGGTACCTACGACTATAAACACAGGTTTGGTACACAGGCGTAACTTTAGTAGGTAGTTAATTGTTGGTTGATGAATCCCGCAAAAATGTTTGAAATCCGCTCAGACTATATCAGACATATCAGTTACCTATTATAATTGTATAGGTATTTTATACTTGTTGCAAGAAGACAATATGTGAATAGTGAATGTTTTTATGATTAGGTACTTTGTTTTTTCTTCTTGTGCATTTTGTTTTAGGAATTTCAGTATTGTTCACTACCTACTCATAACGTCAAAGAAACTTGCTGATCTAGTGAATCTGATTGTGGTATAAAATTGATTCATAACACAATTGTTTTGTATTTTATATATATATATTACTATATATATTGTGTTTTTAATGTCTTTAAAGGAAAAAATAATAATAATGGTAAATCTACATTTTTTCGATATATTTTTTGAAACTTGAAGTTTAGTTTCTATATCCATAAATATTTTTGTTTTACTAGACAATTTGAATAGCACGAACATCTTAATACTATATTATACTTTAATATTTAAGCAGATATGAATGATGTGTGTTGTATTGATATTATATTATATTTTAAATGTTAACAGTTATATTAATTTATATTTTATTTGAACGATTTGTCTATTGTTAAAACACTATAATTAAATTTAACATAGTGCATATTTTTTCCTTTAACATATACTTTTTAATACTTATAACTCATGAACTATTTTTGAATTGTGATTTCTTATCTATTTAAATACTCCAAAAATATTCTGCTTCAGAATATAAAATAAAAAGAAAACTTAAAAATAAAAAATGTTTAGTTGCTCAGATTTAAAAAAATGGTCTTTATTTGTTATAATGTAAGACATTAGACAAGGATATAACTTTTACTGATAATATTCTAACATTTAATTTTGATTAAGAATTCCTGTATAATAGTATAAGAAAATACGTAGAAAAATGTATAAATGCTGTGTAGTTATCCCTTAAATAAATTATATTTTCAAGACTAAAAATTATAAACTAGGTATATTACCTATATGTTTAAGAATAATAAATATGGCAAGCATTTATACCATTACTAAAATAAGCAAAAATGCTACAGTTGTAGAATTTGATGTTGAGTATTAATCTTGAACAAAATTCAAATATCGGTATCCACGAACCAACGTGTTAATACACTTCAATAAAATGTGGATCCTTGTTTGGTATAAATTCAGTCTTCGATCAAAAACGGAAAATTCGGGTAAAATTTATAATAATCTTACTAATATTTTGAAATATTTAATATATAAATATAGTTTGATTTCGTCTCTCTTACAGAACGGTGTTCATAATTTCATATTATTGTTGCTAATCCGGAAGGCTTAACTGATTTCGCAAGTCAAAATTTGATCACTTTTACTACTTTGTGAATATTTGTACTTTACGAAGCCGATTTAATGTTAAAGATATGTTATAAACTCAAAATTGAATTTAAACTGAACAATAAAACTATGATATCGACGGTAAGTATATATAATTAAAGTTCAAAACCTTCGTGAATTGACGATTTATTGTAACATAAAAATAATTAAATATATTTACTCACATAATAATAATAAAAATAAAAATTCCTCTAAGACACTAGTACTTCAGTAGTAGCGCATACGCAAAAACCGGAAAATTGTCAGTTTCAGAAAACTGAATTTTGGTTAAAACTTAAAAATTAATGATTTCCGCAGTCATTTGACGGCAATCAAATTAAATTTGTTCGTAAATCACCAACTGGCTATACATTTTAGTAGAAATATATATTTATTTTTAGGATAAAAAAACAACAGCTTTGTTTTCGACGACCATGGACAAAGATATTAAACAATTAGCAATAATTTATCTAAAATCAATTTATGTATCTCAAGAGATGTTGAAGAGATTTTAGAACTCGAAGAAGCAAATTAAAATATGAGAAAAGACAAATTATTGAAAAAATTATACATTATTGTATTTGATTAATGAACTTCTTGAGTTAAAAATATTGTTAACGACAACTTTATTTTCTTAACGTTGACTAAACTTAATTAGACAACTATAACTCGCAAGAAGTTAATTTTTTTCTGCAATTTTAAACATCCCCACTTTTGATTTATTGTGAGTACATTTAACATAAGCAACATGTTATGTAAATACATTATTCATAAATATATGTGTAATTGTAATTAATTCATTTTTACAAAAAAAATAATTTCTTAAAGCGGTTACCCACAACATATCTACCCAATTTATTAAAAATAAACATTTTTTTTTAAACTCAATTGATGTTTTTTATTAAGTACTGAGACCAAAATTTAAATCCTAGTAAAAGAGAATGATCAACTGAACACTATTAAGTATCTACTGAATAATATAACATATTTTTAAAATAAAATAAAAAATGTAAATAAAATAATAACACATATTGCATATCCTTATTATATATTTTTTTACAATGTATACTAGGCTGCATGAATAATCATTTAACATTTATAATTAATCAATAGTGAACTATTGAAGTAAAATTAATTAACATGATAAAACCTAACTTCTTAAAATGAGTAAGAAAATTTAAATGTAATACTTGATCTACGGTACCAAAATATAGTTTGGCTCATTGTATTATGCTTAATAATTATCTGGTTCTATCCGGCCCTAATTTATATAGACTTGTATTGACAAATATAATTGATACGCCTAAACAATAATAAAAGTTTAATATGAATAATAATCGTATGATGTATTTATGTTAGGTACTCGTAGTATAATGGTTTTTAATTATAATGGTCGAATTTATTACATGTAAATTCCACTTTCAGTTCTTTTTTTATATGAAAAATTAATGTAATCTTCAAACACTACAACTATTTTTAGTATAGTTTCACTGCAACTACAAATGTAACTACAAATACATTCGCCTCATTTGAGACATTCGAGTCATTTTATTTACATCTAGCTAATCCTTTTTCAATATACGTCATTTTAAAACAGCTCAATTATAAATTCAAATATTCATTTACATTAAATTTAACAGCATAACGTACCTAATAATAACCTCAACAATTCTCAATTAAAAATACGTCAGTAATAAAATATTTAAAAACCATCATTTTGTCATTAAAAAAAAAAAATTACGACGATGCAATTTTTCAAAGCTACATTTCATTATTATATATTTAAATTTTAACTGTACCTATCTTAATGTATTGTATTTATTGATTATTTTTTTTTATTAATTTAATTTTAATTTGTTTTTATAAAAGTTTATTTTTTTATTAGTTTTGTTAAATGGAAAAAATCTATTTTATATTTTATTAATATTTATACATATTCATTTTATTATGTTGTTTAATGTTTATTTATGTATACAAGTTCTGGCACATTAAATACATTAAATATATTAATGTATTTAAAATGTTGTAGGTACATAAATTGAAAAACGAAATTTATCGAAAATTTCTTAGAGACCTAAAGTACACCGCAGTGTACCTACCTGTAACTAAGTGAAACAAATGCAATAATTACAAAACTCATAAAAAAATATTTTCCAACCATATTAATTTGGGTCTGAAAGGATTAATATTTGATAAATTAATGATTTTAAACTTAAAAAATATATAACAATATCTATCTATATACATATATATAATTTAAATATACAAAATAATTTGTATTAAAAATCAAGTCGTGATTTTTAAGTAGAACATATTTGATGTTTTAATCAGTGACGAAATGTCTTGAGAGACAATAAGACAACGTTTACCCACAAATAATTTAATTACATTATATTTAAATAAAATATATACATAATTTAAATTATATTATTTAAGGTGATTAGTTGAATATAATAATACGTATTTATATATACTTAATATATCAAAATTGTCAAAGTATTTTTTTTTATTGTACCTATATACGAAGTGTGTTCAATAAATACGGAAATGTTGTAACACCAAAATAAACTAGAGATAATGACCATTATTTCAGTATATAATACTAATCGTTATCTCAAATCAGTCATCGACAATACACGTTTGAAGTTGGTCGTTGTGTATAAGATCGCGATTTCACGATGGATAATATTTCGGAGCAACGTGTGTGTATTAAATTTTGTTTCAAAATTGGTAAAAATGATACGGAAACTTTTGAATTGATAAAATTGGCTTTTGATAATGATCATCGAAATGATACCATTACTCTAGTTCGAAACAAAATTAGATCCGATCGAAGATTAACTGTCAGAAAAGTAGCTAATGAAGTTGGCATATCAATTGGTACTTGTCATTCACTTTATCAGATGAATTGGGTATGAAAAGAGTGTCCGCAAAATTAGTGCCAAAATTGTTAACCGAGAAACAAATGGAACATCGCATGAAGTGTGTTTGGATCTAAAAAATCGGGTTTCTAATGACCCAAGTTTTATCAAATCAATATTACGGGCAATGAAACACGGTTGTATGGATATGATCCCGAAACCAAAGTCCAATCATCGCAATGGAAGACCGCAAATTCACTTCGTCCAAAAAAATGTCGTCAGGTCCCCGGTCAAATATCAAAGCAATGTTCATTGTTTTTTTTGATTTTAATGGTTTAATCCATTATGAGTTTGTACCTACAGGTCAGACAATAAATCAAGTGTTCTATAAACATGTACTAGAAAGATTAAGAGAGAAAGTACACCGTAAAAGGCCAGAAGCGTGGAAATCAAAGTCGTGGATTTTGCACCATGACAATGCACCGACGCATTCTGCACTTTCTGTACGTGAATTTTTGACATCTAAAAATATACCAGTAGTACCTCACCCATCATATTCACCCGACTTAGCTCCCTGTGATTTTTTTTTTTGTTTCCGAGACTAAAAAGTACCCTCAAAGGCCACAGATTTGAAAACTTTAACGAAACTATTCATAACGCGACACAAGAGGTAAAGGCTATAACTATAGAGGAAATTCAAAGGTGTTTCAAAAAGTGGCAAGACCGTTGGGAGCATTGTATTGATGCTAAAGGACACTATTTTGAAGGTGATCCATTTAAATAATTTTTTAAGTTAGAAATATAATTTTTAATAATTTTAGTCTGGGTATATTTGAACACCCCTCGTATTATTCTTAGAATTGATGAGCGTGAGCTAGCGATGCCCAACGTGGTGGATCAATCCACTATCCAGTAAGCGGTTATTGGTATACTTTGTATACAATCGGATAAAACTTAAGATTGCAAAACGTGGATACTTTGTACTATTATAATTATATACATAAAGTATATATAAAATATAAACAAATCGTTATAGCATCTGTTTCCAATGCAATTCCCCTTAAGCCTGCAGAGCGCGAATCATTATAGATTATGAGTTGGAGGGTAATAAATGTAATAAATCGAGTTAAAATAATTTCAGGAAAATAACAAATTTCGAATTTTTAAATTCTTTATATTATACATGTAGTTCTAAACGATTTTTGTCGATATTATTAGATTCTGAACGAAGTGATTTTAAGAATTTTAGAATGATTTTACAATGATGTGGTTTTTTTTTTAATTTTTTTTTTTTTTTTTGTGTCGGTCATCGCGCTTTGGAGTGGTAATAATGCTTTGATTTTTGACTTCAGCCCCGATTTAAAAAGGAAAGTGAATTTAGTTGGTACTTTGGGGAAGTCGAAAGTAAAAAGTTTTTCAAAAGCGACAGGAAAAACGGGAATTTTTACGCATAACCAGTTTTCAGGGTTAAGCAAGTTACTTTATTTATTGTAACTGGTTACAAGTTACAAGTTACTCTAAAACTGTGTAATCAGTTACAAGATACTAGATATTTGTATGTTGTGTTACCGGATACAAGTTACAGTTATGCAACTAAGTTAAATTTAAAGTTAAAAGTTACATTGAAAAATATTAAATAAATATATGCATAAATTAACATTTTATTATTATTATTATTTTCATCTTTGTTGACGGAAAAAACTATTTATAAAACAATATATAAAATTGTGTAGTGACACAAATACAATATAATTACAAGTTACAAGTTACAAAAGTAACCGAGTTACATAACTTAGTTACATATAACTCTGATATGCCCAACCCTGCCAGTTTTCAACAAAATCTATTTTTTTATTTTGCTGTAACTCAAAAACCAATCATTGTAACTAATTAAAATTGTCACCAAATGTTTATATTAGCGTCATCTATTTACGAATAAATTTTCAAAATATTTTGACTTTTTAATCTATTTATAGACAATTAAAATTTTTTTTTCTTGAAATGAAAATAATAAAAAATAATTCGCAGTTCCAAAAAATCTTTAAAATTTTATAAAAGGTTTATTATAAGTTGTACTTATTGTATTAAAAAAAAAAAATTTTAAATCGTTAGTCACAATTTTTGTTTATAAGTATTTAAAGTTCAAATGTTTACAAAATATTTCAAAATCTCAAAAATTTGCAAAAAATTTTGAAGTTGAAAATTCATAACATTTTTGTGATTTAGGTTAAAAATCCAATACAAGGTTCTCAATAAGTTTTTCTTCAAATAACTGTAACACAACTCCAGCGTCAATATAGAAAACATTTTATGAATGTATTAAATTTAAATTTTTACGAAATGACGTAAAATAACGATGTATCCTAAAACGATTTAAAATATTATTTATTGTTTTTCAAAAAGTATAAGTCTTAGAAACTTGAAACTTTCACCAGTAGTTGAGAAAAATAAATTATTTGTATCAAAAAAAAATATATTAAAATTAAAATTTAAGTAATAATATAGTTCCGCACCGGCAGCCGTCCGCTACACACGTATGTTATCATCGTTGCGACCCGCGCCTTGTGCTTAGCAAACAACTTACTCAATATATTATATCGCTAAATAAATTAATCCTTGCTGACTAAATGTTTTTGCTACACAACTAAAACATTACTTTTTACGCTTTCTTTCCACGCGTTCGTTCCAGATTCGAATCGAATTCGAATGCATATTACTTTCTGTAGCTCTAAATTAATTATTGGTATAATATTATATAATAATTAATTGTACAGCTACGCAACACACCGACTGGTGTCGTCTTATCTGCGGTCCGTCGCTGACGGCCGATAAGTCCAATCCAATTACCTCTATTCACCAGAATGTTATCGTCTACGAACAAAAATAATATCAATGCTACGTCGCAGAACAACAAACACGCAAATTCAAAACAAAATGTAAATACAAATACAAACGAGACTAATCAAAAGGCGTCATCGGCCAATTCTACCTCAATGACTAACTGGTCGACTCAAAAAAAAAGAAATCACTCCAATTCCTCCTACTCGAATTCTGAACCACCAACATCTCCGCAAGATCACTCACATACACACAAAAATAAAAAAAAACTATTCATCACAAAAAATCGCTACGAAGTACTCAGTTAAACAGAACAACCACCTGAAACATCCATGGATGCAGTACCAAGCCCAGAAATTGAACCAGAAGTTATAGCCAAACCCCCTCCTCCTATATTCATCAAAGATGTACACGATTTCCCAGCGTTGTGCACAGAGTTAATCGATCTGATAGGCGTAGACAACTTTCACTGTAAGTCAACGACAGACCGACTTAAAGTACAAACAGCAAATCCTGAGTCTTACAGGAAACTAGTACACTTCCTTAGGGAAGAAAAGGCCGAATTCCACACATACCAATTAAGTGAGGACAAATCAACACGTGTAGTAATTCGTAACTTACATCCATCTACCCCTACCGATCTAATAAAATCTGAACTAGAAACGCGTTTGTTTGAAGTCAGACAAGTTACCCAAGTTCTTCACAGACTCAATAAAAATCAACTACCTCTATTTTTCGTCAACCTAGAACCTACAATGCACTCAAATGAAATCTTCCAGCTTACTTCCATCCTACACACCAAAATCAAAGTTGAAGAACCGTATAAAATCAAAGCTATCTCTCAGTGTGCAAACTGTCAAGCCTACGGACACACCAAGGCATACTGTGGATACTCGCCACGCTGCGTACGTTGTGGAAATGGTCATCCTTCATCTTCATGTCAAAAAACCCGCGACGAACCTCCATGCTGTGCTCTCTGCCAAGAAAGCCATCCTGCCAACTACAAAGGCTGCTCAGTGTATAAAGAGCTCCAGTACCGTAAGAAACCCAGCTCAAATAACAATAAATTTATTTTTGATAACAAACACCCTAGTCTTAAGTCTAACCTTGTAAAAGATAGTTATTCATCAGAACACATTAACTCAGTCCCTCCTACAGCTCCTCCCCTTACTTATGCCAAGGTAGCCTCTAACCAATCCTCACGCTCCAATTCCACTCCAACAATTCAAGATACCTCACCATCTGCAGAAACAAATCTATCTCATCTAATGTCAAGTTTCTTAAACGATTTCAAAACTTTAATAAATCCGTTAATTTCACTACTCACCACAGTAATTTTCAGTCTGCTCGACAAATCTAAATGACTTCTTCAGCCACAAATAACTCACTCTTAATTTTACAGTTTAATGCAAACGACCTCAAAAACCACTCAAACGAACTTCAAACTGTTCTCCACAATAGGCGAATAGACATAGCAATTATAAATGAAACCCATTTTACTAAATACTCATATATATTCATCCCTGGATATAAACTAATAAAAACCAATCACCCTGACAACACTGCACATGGTGGAGTCGCCATCTTAATCAAAACCTCCTTATATTATCAGCTTCTTCCTAATTATAGTTATGATCATATCCAATCTTGCTCAATTTTAATTAAATTGAACAAAATCCCAATCACTATCGGTACATTCTACTCCCCCCCCCTCGACACAAAATAACTAGGACAATACTTAACGATTATTTTAGCACAATTAAAACTAATTTTATGATCGGTGGCGATTTCAACGCCAAACATCAGAGCTGGGGTTGCCGCGTCAACAACCCTCGTGGTATTGTACTTTACAACCTTACAAACGAAAGGCATATCAATGTTCTTGCACCCCCGGGTCCTACATATTGGCCAACAGCGCCAAGTAAGAACCCTGACATCCTAGACATTTTTGCTGCCAAAATTCCCAGCAACTTACATTGTTCCACTGTCAATATTCTTGATCTAAACTCCGACCACTCTTCAGTCCTACTCACTATCTCAGCCACTCCGCTAACACGTGTTGATCCACCTAAACTGTTCACCAATCAAACTGATCATAAAAAATTCCATGACATAATTGAAGAAAAAATCGATCTAAAAACTAAACTAAAGACAACCTCAGATATTGACGAAGCTGTCAACAATTTAACAACACTCATACAACAGGCCGCGTGGACTTCCACAAAACCTGATAAAACCACTAGCTCAATCAAAAATAACTCAAATTCTAATTATTTCTTACTTCCGGAAGAAATTAGAAGTTTAATTACTGAAAAACGTAGGGCAAGAGCAACTTATCAACTCTCCCGTCTTCCATCACACAAATCCGTCTACAACAAACTTGCAAATTCCCTGAAAAAAATCCTTGCTAAACATAAAGCCAATAACCTTGAAAAAAAACTACATCAACTCTCAGCTGCAAATGGTAGCTTCTGGAACGAAACCAAACAACTTCTAAAATTTAAATCCATCTCAACCCCTCTAAAAAAATCCGACAACACCTTAGCTATTACTGACTCAGAAAAATCAATCTTGTTTCAATCACACTTATCAAATATCTTCCAACCTCACGCTAATATATACGACCAACAACATCTAGACAATGTTAAAAAATACCTGGACTCTCCATTACCCTATGGGCCCCCAACTAAATTTGTCACCCCAAACGAAGTGAAAAACACTATTCTGAAATACCCAAATAAAAAATCACCCGGTTTCGATCTTATAACCGCCGAAGTTACAAAATGCTTACCAACAAAAGCCATAGTCCTCTTAACATACATAATAAATGCAATTCTACGATTATCATATTTTCCTTCCTTATGGACATTTTCTCAAATTGTAATGTTTGCTAAACCTAACAAACCTCCAGACTCACCGGACTCTTACAGACCTATAAGTCTCTTACCTTTTTTTTCTAAAATTTTCGAAAGACTAATTCTGCAAAGAATGTCTTCCCACATCAATAATAACAATATTCTTCCCCCATCTCAACTCGGCTTTAGAGCCAAGCACAGCACAATCCATCAACTGCATAGAGTAGTAGACGCCATCTCAACTTCACTCGAACGAAAGCAATATTGCTCCTGTGTCTTTCTCGACATTTCTCAGGCGTTCGACCGCGTCTGGCATGACGGTCTCCTCTTTAAACTGAGAAATTGCCTCCCAACACCTCTATTTCTGCTAATTAAATCTTACCTAACAGATAGATACTTTCAAACTCGCGTTGGCTCATCCATCTCAGAAATGTCTCTAATCCAAGCAGGAGTACCTCAAGGCGGTAAACTATCTCCCCTTCTATTCAACACATATGCCTCAGACCAGCCCATAACTCAAGACACCCTTGTAGCTGATTTCGCAGACGATAAAGCGATAATAGCAGTACATGAAAATCATTTAATTGCCTCAACTAATCTCCAAATTCACCTAGACCTTATTTCGCAATGGTACTCCAGATGGCGAATAAAACTAAACCACAACAAGTCGGTACACACGACTTTCACGCTAAAACAAGGAATTTGCCCACCTGTATCTGTAGACAACATTCCTATTCCGTCGTTTGACACCGTCAAATACCTTGGCCTGACCCTTGACAAAAGGCTAACTTGGAAACAACACATAAGGTCCAAACGACTAACTTTAAACTCTCGTTCTCGCTCCCTCAAACACCTCTTATTAAAAAATAAATTCACTAAACTTGAAACTAAACTCCTCATCTACAAGTCATTATTAAAACCCATCTGGACTTATGGACTTCAGTTATGGGGATCAGCCAAAAAAACTAATATAAACAAAATCCAGACCTTCCAGAACATCACCCTACGCAGAATAGCAAATGCCCCACCGTATGCATCCAATCTAACCCTCCATAATGACATGCGCATGAAAACAGTCGAAGAAGAATCGGTAATTTATTACAAGCGTTTCTTTTCACACCTAGCCAACCACAAAAATCCACTAATTAGGAATCTAAATACCTTAACTTTACCTGAAACACCTCGCCGTCGCCTGAAAAGGAGATGGTGCAGGGACCTCCTAATCTTATAACCTCCAACGATTTATTCCTCGTTATTCATCTCACTCTTATTAACCACCAAGTCATAGATTAACATAATACATGTTCATGCCAAGTGTTGCTAATGGGTGACTTCTTACCCCCGTATTATCCAGTGTTTTTTTTTCTCTCTGCAAATACGCTTATTGTGCTTTTAGTATAGATTGTGTAACTTCTTATAAAAATTAAAAAAAAAAAAGTAATAATATAATATATATATATATCCTAGATTGACAAATCACCTCCGTTCAGAATTGTTTTTCGTATATAATGATAACTGTCATTACATTAAAATTCAACACATCCATTATAATGACCTACAGCAGAGAGATACCCACTTGCCCACCTTTTTTTATTTTATTTTCTTATTGAACACATTTTTAATTTACTTTTTAAAATAATTTTTGACAATATAGTAGTAAATTAAAAAACTAATTATTTTGACTTGTTAATATACCATATTTTATAAGCTTATAACACTTGTAATTGACTTAATTTTTACACTTTGATAATTTGCATTATATATATTTATACTTTTAAAATAAACATCTATAAAAGTACAAAAATAAATATTCGTCAGTGTTATTTTTGAGCGGTGTGTAGGGCTAGGGAGGATTGAAAAATATTTTATGTTTGGATTATCATTGTGATGTTTCGACTTTAATTTTTTTGTTTTATTTTATTTTTAAATAATTGTTATTCATTATACTCGATAATCGACGTCGCGTTATCGTTTTTGGATTTTAGTTTGTTTATTTCTGTTCAACGTTGGGATACTGTCTAAATATGACTATCAATAATATTATATCATGTCTAATTTATTTTTTTGAGATGTCTCCCCGGCCTAAATTCTCCCGCTTCATCATAGATAAACCTAGGTATATATTTATATTTATATTATTATAACAATAAAAATGTTTAAAAACCCAAAAAACCTACTCAATAAACAACAGTGTTTATAAAATACGTCGTACGTCGTATTGGTATAGGAGTATAAAACCAATAACAGTATATTATTTAATTAGCTATTCATAAGTTTATATATTGTTATGTATATAATATCTAAACAAAATACAAATTTAGAAATCTGATAAATAGATAACTGTTTTGTTGTACGGTGAGTGTCGAATATTTTACTTATAAAAATAATAATTATACTTCATTTTTGAGTAAGTCACTGCAATTAATATGTTAAATTTAAATTATCCAATCATTACATAGTTTCATACGGTTTAAGATTAACAATTCTGAATGGAGAACTAGAGATGACGTATCTAAGTACTATCGAGGCAGTACTAGGAAAAAAATTTAGAGGGGGTGAGGTACAAATTACTATAGATTTTCGCTCGACTTATTTTTTTTTAATTCGTTACTAATAACTTACGACCAACCTTGCATTACATTTACTTTTTTACTGAGCATATATTTTTCTCTGCTGTTGCGTCGCACCGGTACCGGTAGCTGACATGATGAACGAGTATCTTATGGCTACTAATCACGGCTTAAGTCGTGCTACTAATTTATCAATATTGGTTTTATCTATCTATATAATATATGATTTAATATTTATTAGGTTACCATAGGTGGTTCATGATAACACTTTCCGTATCGCACAAAGTTATAGAATTTGGTACCTCAGTCATAAAACGAGACATATACATCATACATGTCAAAATCAAAAATAAATTGTACATTTAACTTATGACTCACGAGTTCCTACTTCGCATAATAGGTACCTACTAAAATACCTCTGAAATATTAAAATAACATTTTACATTTACTCGAATCGGAAGTCAGCGAAAGTTAGTAGACTAGTAGAGCAATAAATACACATTAATAACTAATAAATATATATATTATAATAACCATTATTCATTAATCGATCATATTATTTAGTATGGTTATCATAATAGGTACTTATCTATAAAAATATATTTGTTAAATGACTAATTGTTTTAAATTTATATGAAAAAAAATATAATATTAAAATTATGCAATATTTTTTAATATACAATAGATATTTCAAGTCTTAATAATATTGTTATAGGTAGTATATTATTAATATATTATTATAATCTACGATTATAGTTACGTATAACGTATGTACGATAAAGTTCGTGACCCGATTTTTATCAGATATAACCATATAGGCAATATCATATTTTTATATTAACAATAACACAAACGAAAGCTGTTATATATTCAAACTTAAAATTAAACTTTATAACTGATATTATTGAATTGGAGTCTTATAATTGTTTAAATATAAAAATAATATATAATAAACAATGTGACCAAATATTATAGCCTTTTTTTTTACTTCGTAATTATAAATCGCATATTGTTATTTGTTGGGCCTAAAGTCCTATGGTCCTATAGTACTGTAAAACGACCGCTAGTCAGCGTGGCAGTCGCTGCTCGTTGGCCGTTAATAGTTTAATACCATAATAAATCATTACATACTAATTGACTAATAAGTAATCAGTAATCGTTATTCGTTATGATTTAGTCCGGACATCAAATATTTATGGTATTATATTATTTATCATATACTTAGTGAATAGTGAATATATTATTGGTAGAAAATAGAAATTAGTAACTGTGGTAGACTTTAATAAGAAATTCCAACTGTTCTGTGTTCGATTTCGATAGATCTTCATCTTTTAATCACAGTACCGTTACCGTACAATATGGAGGAGCACTGCAAATCCCTAGCTTTGCAATACGATTTGTTTATCAACAGCGCCCTCAAATATTTGGACACGGCAACCGAGAGAGGTGATTTATGTATATCATTAATAAAGAATTAGTACTAATCAATAATTAGAAATTACGAATTTGAAGTAATTAAGCAAATTTTCGATTCTTCGTGACAACGGACAAAAAGCCATCACCATCTTACTATTCAGTATTCTTACTACTTAGCCTGTTGTGCCGTTTATATATTTACATTATACTTATCTTATGTAATTATAGGTAGGAAAGTTCTATATGACTTATATTAAATCCATAGTATTTCATAACCATTATAGACTTGTTAAGTGTTTTAACACTTATGACCTTTATAATATAGGTAGATAGTACTTTTGCTGACTTAGTTTTATTAACCAGGTTACAGCTAATATTGGAATCTATTGGTTTTAATTATTTTAGACCCAGTTATAAAGTGTCATCATTGGGAGGCTTCTTTATTCAATTCTGTATTATTTCATGTTATTCTTTTCTATTATTATATATACTTATTATGTCTACTTATATAGATTGTATATTTTGACTTAAAATAAAAAAAAAAATTGTTTTAGAGTACCTACTTAAAACAATTATGAATGTTCCTGTAAATGTCCAAATTGTCAGTATAAAATTTTATTTTTTAAATCTATTTTAGTTTTGTTTATGGAATTTAATTCAGAAAATAGGCAATGATACATTTTTATAGAATTTTGTTGCCTAATCTTGTTGTATTTTTAAATTCTAAAACACTGCACTTATACATAATAGTCATATTACATTTAACATATTGCAGACAAATTGAATTGTATACTTTTGTACCTTATGAACAAATGTTTGTTGAATCTTAATGAAAAACTAGAGAGTAATTTTACTTAAAAGTGTCATTCAGATTCTGTTTTATCTATAATACCTATTTAAGGGTTCTACTTGAAACTTTTTGGTTTCTTTTTAAATTGTAACTATAGTGAACTACAATTAAACTGTAAAATCTTTAATTAATACAATTATAAATACCATCCTATATACTATATATTATTTAAAAAATATTTTACTTTGTTCATAAGAAAATTTAATAATCAGATAATATTTATATACATTTTTATAATTTAAGTCCAAGAGGAAATTTTACAAAGTGAATGTAGAGTTACTAGACTAGTTACAACTTAAACTGCAGTGTAACAATTCAATTTAAAATTATAGTCTATAGATAATTATTTTTATAGATTACATGCTAAAATTAAAAGTCATTGACCAGTTAACATACAGAATCAATCAAAGTGAAACTGATAAAGATATTATCAAAAGAAACCTAGAAGCTGTCCAGGATGAATGTTCTAAATTGACTTATAAACTCAAAGCTTCTGCGCGTTTATTAGATGAAGCTCAAGTAGAAAAAGATAAACTTGTATTTGAAAAAGAAACCATGGTAAATATTATATTAGCTTTTTATAATGTTTTAATTTTTTATTATTAGTTATATTGTTTTTCCATACAACTAGCACAGGAATATATGGTGATATTATTATTATTTGTTTTAGAAATCCCAATTAGAACAATTACACAGTGTTTTTAAGAAACAAGATATTATAGAAAAATCACACCATTCACACTTAAATAATTCTGATTGCTTACCATTAAATGAAAAAAAAACTTTTAATAACACAGGTAAATTAGTATTTATTTAGTGTTTATTAACTTAAGTATTGGTATCTCTAGTTTTTAAAACTAATTGTTAACATAAAATGTAGGTATAGCCTCATGTATAGCAATAGCTAAAATACAAATAAATATATAATAGTATGTGATTTCATTTTTATTTAATTAATTACAGCAAATTTATATTTTTCAGATGCTTTATTATCAGATCTTAGTTATAGTCAGTCTGAAGATAGTTCGTATGAAAATGTTACGAAAAATCCCAAACATAATTCTGCGCCCATAAAAAAGTGTTCTACTGGCAACATTTTAAATAACTTGAACACAAAAAAATGTGAGGTAACTAAAAATGTATGATTATTTATATAAGTATATTTTTTAACATGTCTACTTCTTCATAGTATTTTTATACCTAGCTACATCTTAATTTTATGTGTATTTTGAAAAGTTTTTATTTAGTTGCCAACATAGTTTTAATTATCATATTTTCTTTTTTTGTTGTTCAAATTAATATATTTTACATTGTTTAATTTTTTTAGATTATGAATGTGAATACTAATAACAAACAAATTGTCGCTATAACTACTCTAACTATGGATTTGGGTTCTGTTAATGCTAAATCAGTTATAAAAACTTATACATCACCAACTTCACAAATTGCATTAATATCATCATCAAGTGGTAATAATTTAATTTATTTTTAAATTGTATCTAATAAAGATAAATTATATTTATTTATAAATAGATTCAATTGAACTAATGTCTACCAGTGAGTCTGAAAAAGAAACTAACATATCTGAAAAAGAAAATAATAGTACTGAAAAAGAACATAATTTTATTCAAAAAATTATTGTAATCCCGGAAATATGTGGTCACTGTCATAAAAAGTTTGTTCAAAAAATATCTACCGCTTTCATAATTAATCATTTATTTTTATTTTCATTAAATACAATTAGTAAAAAAATTTTCAGAATCAAATTTAACAATTACATGGTTAAATGTCTAGATTGTAAAATTATAACTCATCTGGAATGTAAAGATTTTATACCTGTTATTTGTACAACTGATCAACTAAAAATGAATGCTTTGAATGTCAGTAATGTATTATTCTTGTATTGTTAACTTAATTTTAATAAATTATTATTACCCGCAGTGTGGTGTCCCACCCTCAATTGTTCATTGCATTAGCGAAATTGAAAGAAGAGGATTGGATACAGTTGGACTTTATAGGGTGTCTGGTTCTAATAAAGAAGTAAAAAGTTTAAGAGACAAATTTCGTAAAGGTTTACCAAATTTAAATGATATAGACATACATGTATTGTGTTGTTATCTAAAAGATTTAATTGGAAATATTGGCATGCAAAAATATAATCTTATATCTCAAACTGATTTATCAAAGATGATTGATGCATTCAAAAATAAAAATAATGTTTCAAAGTCACTTTGTCAAAGTGTATCAGAATTGCCACATTCCAATCGAAACATACTTGCATTTCTCATTGTTCATTTGAAAAAGTATATTCTTATTATTAACTATTATAAATACTTATTTTCCAAAAAAAATTTAATTTTATTGTTTAATTTTTATTTTTTAGGGTTGCTAGTTCGTTAAAATGTAATATGGATTATAATTGCCTAGCAATAATTTTTGGCCCTACAATTGTTGGTGTTACAAGTACTTCCTTAAATGATTTACATATTAAATCTGAACTCATTTTTAAAGTAAGTAACCAAGTTTGTCATTATTATTTTTAAATTGGAATTATTGACAAAACTGAAGCAAATAATTGTTAGAAAATTTAATACTATATATGTTGAATAATATTTTATTTAGGTTATAATAGAATTGCTAAAGTTGCCTAATGATTTTTGGCTTAGTTTTTTGAAAACTAATAGTATTTCTTCTGATGAACTATTACATAGTACTCCAACTCAAAGTCAACCACGAACACCCGGATCATCTAATCGTTTTTTTTCTTCTGGGTAAGAAAATGAAAAAAGTTTTTAATGAATTTATTATTTTATTATTTCATTTTATTTTTGGGCAGAATAAAAAGACGAATATTAGACTCTCCCAAAAAGAATAAAATTGCTAAACAAGTTGAATTTTAAATCAAGTTTTGAATTAAGAAAATGTTTATATCATATTAATGTTTAAGTATGTGAGGCTTATATTAATTTAAAAAAAATGTATTTTAAGAACTTAACTTAAACACTAAACAGTTAATTTTTATATGATGTTATTATTACAAATTGTTTTTTGTATTACTTTACCTAAGTTATGATTTTTTTTTAATTTTATAATTCCAAACTGAAGTATTTATAAAAATACTATTTAGAATCTATGCAAGTATATATATTTTGATTTGTTTTGTTTTTAACATTTATATGATACCAAAGTTAATACTATTTGTTGAATTGTCAAAAAAATATAGTTTGAATTGGTTTTACATTGGTGTTTTTATTTTTATTATTTTTATCTTTAGAAAAATTTGTAATATTTTTGTTAATTTTAAATATACTTTAATTAATATTTTTTAAATGGCATATTGCAGTTAATTGGTAAGCAGAAATAACTTAAAATTTTAATATTACTTTCATCAATTAATTATGTTGAGTGACTATTACTTGCAAGTAGCAACTATACCAAAACTACATTTATCAGGTAAATTTGTAAAAGTTTTAGCTTACTCTTAACGGTAAAACAACAGTGTTCTATTTAAAATATAGGTTTTGTCTCAAACAGATAACCATAAAACTTATTTTTACTACTTCCTTATCCTAGCAGATGAATATTTTATGAATTAAATATTAAAAATTAAAACATTGGCTTTAAGTAAATTTAAAAATATCAAAAAGCAGAATTAGAATAAATCTATTATTAAAAAAAAAAGGTAGGTGAGCATGTATACTGAATTGATCCCTGTATAGTATTTTTGAGTGTTATCCATTCAAATATAATGTAAAATTTAATAATTATTCTTTTCATGGAATCAATAAATATATTTATTAATTTATCTTTTACTAAAAATAAGTATACAATTTTTACATTTTTTAATAAACTACAAAATTGTAAGTTGATTTTATATCTTTTAGATTTAGTTTAATGATGATTGCTTTTAATAAATTATATAATGCTTATAAGAGTCAACTTGTTTTAATTATCTAAAAATGAATTATATAAGTAGGTCGTGATAAAAGCAATATTGTATATAATGTAAATACAACAAAATTATTTTAATTGATTTAAGCAGTTAAAATAAAATAAAATTTAAGTTGAATATCTTCAAAATATTTATGTTATATGTAATATATTTATATTATATAAGTATAAATTAAAATTGTATAGTACCTATAATGTCAAAAACAAATATTTTTTTATTTATCTATTTAATTTTACGGAATGTAAAATTCAATCTAAGGTTTTTTGCTTTCTTTTCTTTGGGAATCGAGTGATACCAATATTCATTTGTAGGCTGATTCATCATTAAAAGACTGCCATTGTGTAAATCTAATTTTATAAGTTCTACTTGTCTTATTTTCTTCCTTGCATCTGTATGTTTAAACACAAATTTCCTTGTCTGTCCTAAAGATATAGACGCAATGGGTACTGTTTTGTCCAATTCTACTTCATCATCTCTGTGTTCACCCATATGATCCTCTCCATTTTTATATCTTAAAATGTTTATTATAGAATAAGAATCAATTTTATGTCTAGTAACATCTATTTATATATTTTACCTGTTGACTAGAACAAAATTGTAACTAACTCCACGGGCAATGAATATTTTCTCCTTCAAATCGTATAGCGGTTGTGGCCATGGTTGTGCTGGCACGACAGTACCAGAAAACTTATAAGATATACCTGTATCGCCAAATGCAACCTGCTGCCTGGGTATGGTATAATACTGTCCAAATACTTTCACTTGCGACAGACGACCGTCGAAGTAACTCACGTTATCTTCCATGTAATTCAGCAGAGCAGCACTCTCGGCCCCTGTCAGAAATCTCTCGCAATAATCCAAGTCTAAATTTTCAGCGACGATTTTTCGCCACCGTGATGGCTGAGTATTTTTCATTAGTTTTTCGTAAAGAGAAACTGCCATGACCAATAATTACTGAATGATGATTAATTGACAGATTACATTCGGATATTATGTTGAAATAAAATAGGTACTAGAAAAACATTTTGACCAGCAGTTTCATAATTACGAATTTCAAAAATCTTTTTATCAGTGAAAGCGATGTCAAAAAACCCGGCAAACTATCATGTGTTTTTTTTTTTTGTGATAAAGTTCTATAAACTGATAATACAAGTCTAGTAAAAGTTATTTTTTTTCAAATAAAATAAATAATAAATGTTACATATAATATGATATATTATTATTATTTATTATATTTACATTTAAGGTAATAGGTACATTAACACACGAATTAGTTACCACTTGTGAAAATAATTAAATTTGTGGCTATAATATTGTGATGACATTAAACATCACCGTACACCAAATGGCAAATACTGTGAATTTTGTATTTTCATAGTATTCAATGGCTCATTCAAATAAAATTAAAGCTCTGCTCTCTGATTTGGGCAGATCAACCAAAAGAGGTGTAAAAAAATGTCCATCATGTGGAACATACAACGGAACAAGAACTGTGGTGTGCAAAACATGTTACTTGTTGTTAAAACCAAATAATAAAAGAGTTTCGCCATCTGAAGTGTGTCGTCTACTTACACCTTGTTCATCTCGGGTATATTCACCACTTAGACTTGTTAAATGTACAACATTTTAGTGTTTAAATGTTTAAATGTTTCAGATTTTTTCTTACATATCTTCTGAAAACATTGATTTTGAAGAAAGAGGATTCATCCATTTTCCTGATACTAAAAACAAAGAAATTAACAAACTGGATACTGGACTATGTTTAGTTCGTTCTTGTGGTGGTCGTTTATTTGATAGTAATATCCTGAAATGTCATGCAAGTTTAATTATTGTATTATAATAGTTGTTAACTCGTATATATTTTGTTTGATATTAGACAAATTATTAATAAATCTAAATTTGATTTTTTTTGTTTAGTAATATATAAATATATATTTTTAAACATCAACTTCCTATGTAAATATTTGCTAGACATTATTTAAACATTTTCATTTTAAGGATTTGTTAAAATATTTGTAAGATGTATTTAAATATTATTTAAATTTTATCATTTCTTATATATATATATATAGGGTTTGGATGTTGATGAGTTAAAAATTAAATAATGCTTGCAAATGTGGCAAAAACATGTCAAATTACACCCTATAAACAATTAAATATTTATTTATATTATAAAACATAATTCATTATTTATTCAAAATATTATACATTTTTAGAAAATTATTAATAAAATAAATTTCATATTTGATTAAGTTGTGATACCAATAGTAGCTATTACCTATGGGGCATTGCATAGACAAGTGAATGTCTATAAAAGTATGTATGACACCACTTGTGTAGTGTGAACAAACACCTATACATATTAAATTTAATTATAAAAAAAGTATTCTTTAAATTCTAAAAGTTTTAAAAATACATTTAAAAGTGTGATTATATGCAATATGAAATTCAATATAACTGTTGTCACACCAAACAGATAAGTTACATATTGTATAAAAGTCACAAACATCCTAACCTTACTTGGAAAATATATTTTATATAATTACATAATGAAGTATAACTTTACTATGGTGTTTGTTCCTTAGGTCTTAATACTAAAGTATAGAAAATAATTTCTCATGCCTTCATAATTAATAAAAAATAAAGTATTTAAATATTTTAAGTTAATAGTCTTTAAATTATTGTAATCTTGTCTATAACTTTCAAAGTTGCTCTATTTATTAGTTAATTAACAATATCTATTTTTATGGATGTGGTTCTCTTATACTTTATATTTAGTTTTTATCTATTTAAATATATTACAAATAACTTACATAAAAGTCAAAAGTTATAAATTATAAAATAATTTAACTTACAAATATTATTTGTTATAGGAAAGCGTGTTAAACACAAATATTCAAAGTGAACCATGCAAACATATAGATACTTGTTTTGATTGTAATACAATTGGTATATCATTGAAAATCGACCAACAAGTTTTAGAATCTTTTAGAGTTCCTCAAAATGTAAAACAAGTATGTTGTTTTATTTAAATAGTCAACTCTTGATACCTACATTTTGTAGTGGTGACTGGTGGATATTTGTATATGTGGAAAGATGGGGATAAATGTTGGTCACAAACGTTTTTCTGATATCAGAGGGGTAGTTACATGGATTATAGCTATTAGAATGAGATTCTTTTCAAAATTAATTATATAGACACCTCTAATAGACCACACTATATAAATATCTACTGTAGAACTAATTTTATTGAAAATAAACTTATAAGCATGGAACGGATTTTAATTTGGTATAAAACTAAAAGTATTTAAATATATATTTGTTTATTATTTGATAAATATTTATTTATTATATTGAAATATTTAAATTGAAAATAAGATAGAATTTATTATAAATAATACGTAATACATAATACAAAAAAAATTTTATTCTGAATCATCCAAATAATATTTATGAGGGAAACAGTTAGAAACAACATATAATTTGAAATTTTGAAATTTAAAATGATGACAATTGGATCTTAGCATTGCTTTGTAATAGCTGAATGACCTCTCCACATCAACGAAAGTGATATGTGCATATTTCATACACATTAATTCTTTTGGATTTTATTTTATTTTTTAATTGTTTTTTGGGAGTTTTGTTTAATAATATATCTCTTATTGACATTACAGCATTAAGTCCTGGGGTTTTCTAATAAGTTTTGTAATTTTGAATTAGTTAAAATTCCAATTTCTCTAGTAATATGTTCCAATTGTTTTATGGTATTATCAATTATTTCTAGACTGTGGGTTAATGACATTTTAGAGCATTAATAGTATCAACTAAAAATCTAAAATTAGTGGAAATAAATGTTAAGTTATTAAATAAATACTAAAATAAAAACAGAAATTCTACAATAATACAGAATACGTATATTTATTTGTAAAATATTTAAATAAAATTAGCATCAATTTATTCGAAATTAAATGAAACATATATATATGTTAAAAATATTATGATGTTAAAATTACATAAATATATTTATTTAAATTAAAGTTCGTTCCCTACTGATTTTTCATACTTGCATGTTTCTTTTTTTTTTGTGATAGCTGTATATTCTAGGTAAAGTATTATGGTATATATTTGTTTTATAAAATTAATTTGAAAATTTGACTTTGCATATGCTTTTGTATATTGAGTTATGTTTTACAAACAGAGATGTTTTGACAAATTAAAGTATATTTTAAATTATTATTATTAACTCATAGTTTTATTCACATACTATTTTCTTCTGTTTTTTCCTATAATTTTAACTACATATTTCTAATAATTTTAATTTAGTCATTTCCAAAATCTAAAAATTAATAATAAATATATTTATTTATTTAATTTTAATTTTTTACTTTTAATCATACAATTTTTTCATAATTATGAATTAAATAAAATAATTTTAAACATTTATTTTAATAGCATACCTATATTTATATTTTAAACATTTTCAGTGAAACACTTAATTTAGTTCCTAAAACCATAATTGATGCACTTTTATTATATAATGTACATATTTTCTGTAGAATTATATCAACAACTGTATTGGATAGAACTTTTTAGACTGTAAACAAATGAAAACCTATATTTAAGAAATTAAACGGATTGTCTTCAAACTACCATAACTTTTTTAATTTTTAATTTTTGTTTAACTCAAAAACTTTTTAAATGTCTAAGACTATTAAACTATAAAGTGATAGTTTCTAATGTATTTATTTTTTAATCCAGGAAGTATGGACAAATTTTATTGATAAAAAAAAACCATATTTACAACGTGTATCAGAAAATATATTTGTTGTCCGATGCAAAATTTCTACTCAAAACCCTTTAGGCTATTTGCATTGTATCATTGGAAAATACAATAGATGCTTTTGTTGTACTACTACATTGGTCACAGTTGATCAAATGGTAATATCTTAATAAATTATAATTTATATTTATAATCTATACATTATTATATTATTAATATAAAACATTATTTTTGTTAGGATCAAATTCCAGATTTAAATACATATTTTTGTTGTCATTACATTGCATGTTTAAGTGCTATAGCAACTTCAAGATATATGGTACAAGAGTTTGAAAAAAATCTTAATCCTTTTGTATCTGTTTCTACATTGTCTGCAACTATTGTTCAACTTGACAATTTGCCAAGTAAGTGAATTATCTTAAAGATAATAAATACCTAGTCTTAAAGAAACTTTACAAGTATAAATTTAGTTTAATTTACTATTATGAGGTATCTGGAAATTCTGATTAAATAATTTTTTTAAATTTTAACGTGACTATTGAATATTATTTTATTTAACAATAATATTGTTTTAATTAAATTATTTATAGAATAACTAAAATTAATAATAAATAATAGTTTTGAATGAAATACCTACTTAGTAACATATTTAGAGGGGTTACTTCAATTTTATCTTGTAGGCTATAACAGCAATGTGCTGACATTAACTAGATAAACGAGGTTGCATATAATTGTTTAAAAGATTTAGGTATGAGACAATACAGCGTTCTATTTGAAAAACCAAAGGAATGTTAATTTTTATATGTATTGTCTGATTATTGTATGTGTTGGATCAAATGGCTACCAAAGATATCCAAAGAGTGAGATAGATCTATAAAGATGGGCTTAAACCATCTTATATTTAGATGTGATTTCTCAGACCTACAATGAGTATCTCACGTAATCCTATTATTGAATTAAATTAAAATATCTGAACTTAATATTTTTAGTAATAAGAAAGTTAGAAATATTTTCTTGAGTTAAGTTTCTTACATATTTATGCTGTTATCCTTCTATTTACAGTTGTCAGCATGTGGTGAGCTATTACAGTAGGTAGTACATATGATTCACAATGTATAATTTATGGAGAAACAAGTTGAGAACTTCTGATTTAAAACTTTTAAATTTTAACTACCAAGGCGACCAATTTTATATACTTTACTACTTTTGTACCTTGCATATTTATAGCATTGAAGTATGATAATGTAAATAAATTTAGCCACTTAAATGCTTACAATTTTTTATAAATAGTTAAATTATTTTAACATTAATACTAGTAACTCCAATTTTCAAAAAGAATATATGTATAATATAATGATTAAATACATAATTTATATTATTAATGATTTTAATTTTCTGTTTTAAATCCATCTTTATAATTTGATCATATAACGTTTAATAAAATAAATAAAAATAAGAAAAAAAGATTTATTGCCAAAAATTGACAATAATGTGTAATGGGATAGGGGATATTTGCAAAATCATCAGGGTTTCTAAATCATTTATACATCTCTGAGCATATTTCCTACTTGACATTATTAAAAATAACAACTTATAAATTCTTGAAAGTAAACATTTGTTTTTTTTTTCAAGATTTGTGTGTTATAAAATGTAATCACTATCATTTGTTTTATTATTTTTTTATTTTTTACTATCATAACGTCTTATAAATAGTTAAATGTTTAAAAAAAAAATAGATATTATATTTGTTTTAGATGTCCAGGTTGCAATGGCAGAAGAAAGTAATGGGCCAGTCACATTTTTTGACGATCAGATGATTATCACTAGTGAAACTTGTGTTTTAGAAAGCATTACTCCTAAATATCAAAGAATAGTTCCAAATATATTATCAAAAGTATTAATTTTAATTGTAATATTAAACATATCCAATATTCTATCTTGATTCATGATTAGTAAAATAATAAATAAATAATGGTATATCTTATATTACATTAATTATTTGTTTTGAATATAAAATATTAAAATGCATTTAATTCTGATGTTCTATATTAAACTAATATTAAAAATATAAAATTTATTTTTTAGAAACGATCTAAAAAATCTCAAAACAACTCAAGAGTAAAGAAAAAAAGCTGTATGATATTATTAATTATTTTATTTTATAAATATTTTGTAATTAAATTTATAAATAAATTTTACTTAGGTCATGAAGAACCACAATTCATAAATCCTAATCCTGTATTAAGTTTTGAAAAATGGATTTCTTCCGTTACAGAACGCATTAATCAAGAAATGCATTATCAATTTGATGGTAATCCACCAACCATGGTGTTTCATATTCATAAGGTTAGTAATACATTTTTTGATATGTTCTAGTAAAAATCAAAGACAAAATTGTATATTAATTTAAATGATAAAATTCATTTTTAAAGCTTTCTTGTTATATCAAACAAAAAATATGTATGGAAGTTTTTTTTTTTTTTTTTACAGATGTTTTTTGAATGTTTGCGAGAACGTATGTGTGTGGCTTCTGAAAAAAAACGTTTACCTAATTATACTTTGGTGTTTATGAAACGTGACTCATTACCTTTAGGCACATTCACAAAGTATACTTGGCATATTACTAATATAATGTTAGTGAAAAAAATTTTTGAAACACCTTTAGTACCTCTTAAGATTAGTCGCAGTTTCATCAAAAATATTGATGGTACATATGATGCTTTTGAGCGTGAAAAGTATGACAACATACAAACAGATAAATCTCATCAACCAATACAACCAAATGATTTGAAGACATTTTTGAAAGTTGGTTAGTACATAAAAATTACAGTTGTATGCATTTTTGTAAATGCATGACAATTATTATTTATAGAAATAATGTTTTTTTAGGTATTGTCAATGAACATCAAAAAGAACCAATACCATTTATTATTGAATGGATTCCTGACGTTCTTCCTATAACTGAGATTGGTGAATTAAGACTGACATTCAAATATGGACATATGCCTCCAAAAGAAAACACCTCTTAATATTATATGTTATTTTGAATTTCAAATAAATCATAAACTTAACTGCTATATTCATAATATATCAAATCATTAAGTAAATGATATTTAGAATTTAAATCAAATTTATAATTTTTTATACTTTACTGGTATCTATAAGTATATAAAATTAATATTTAAAATATAAGCATGTAATTGCAGATGTTATAAAAGGCTATTGTAATAATGATGCATTAGTGCATTAGTTCTACACTTTTATAAAACTGAAAAATGTTCTATATTCCCTATCCTTGTCAAACAAAATGTTTGTATTATGTGTCAATTTTTTATTGTTTTAACTTTATAATAATGTTTATTTTATATATATATAATTTATGTATGTTTGAAATTATATTCATATTTAAAATTGTTTATTGTGTTCAGGTCATTATGTTAATTTTTCAGTATCACATGTAAATTATAATTCATTAGTATTATGAATAATTTTGTTTTATATAATATTTAATAAATAATAATAAAATATTATCATTTATCACAGAATTTTGATTAGGTTTTTTAAGTACATAAATATTGTGTCTTTTGTGAACTGCGATTTTTATCACAATCTTTAGACTCAAATCATACAGTATTTGGAAATTTTAAAATCTTTATTTTATAACACTTTACGTCGAAAAGTCATTGTTTTATTTTACTATTAATATCGAACAACTGCAGTTCATCTTAGAATGAATATAATTGGCATATCGCTGATTTTTCTTTGTAAATACTATATAACAATAATATGCCAAACATATTTTACTTTACCAATAATCAATTTGATTGACTTACATTTTATCAAATACAATTACATAATATACTTAATATTCTAATATATACCATAATTTTAGTGGTTTTTTAATGTTTACTCAATCATTCAGACCTGGATTTTCGGTGGCAACTAATACAATTAAATTTACATATTTAACCAAAGAAAATAAAAGCTCACACACAAAATAATTATTTATTTATAAAACTAAAAAAGGAAAATACAATTTTTTATCCATATTACATATTCAAGACTTTCATCATAAACTCTAAGCATGAACACATGGTAGAAAGAAAAAATAATAGACCAATCCTATACTTCTTACTTAAAGCAAATTGAAAGATGCTAGTATTAAAATTTAGACTTTTAGAGAATTAAAATAAATTTCTGGGTATAAATTGAAAAGAGAGTAGAGCCATTATATAAACCCAGTAAAAAACTTAAAATAATAAAAATATATTTTTGATCATTTTATTCAGTATGAATTATTGTATTTATTAAAAATAATGTAGTATTATTTTTATTATTAAATGTAACACAATAAGTTATCGAAAAATATGTACATTTTTTATTTATCAACATATTATAATATATGTGCAGCTATTTATATAATAAGTCAATTTTATTGAATATTTAAAAATGTTTATTAGTTGTTTTTGGTGACTTGAATAATATTAATCATAAAAATTACTATTATTTAGTACATCCACTATATAATTTACTTATTTCTTAAATTACGCTGATTTTCTAATGATTTTCCACTTTCCCAAATTTCTTTATTAAATTCATTTTTTCCAGAACATAAAGCAATTAACCTATAAAACAAAATAATTGATTGTATAAACAAAAACTATCTAAATTTAAGTTGAAAATGTTAAAATTTACTTCGAAATCATCATAAAACGATGCAAGTCATCCCCAGAAACATTTTTGGGATCAGCTTTTCGCATCTCTACATAATCATTTTCAATAACCTAAATAAAAAATTAAATTATATTTATATTATTTCAAAAAAACTTTATATTTAGAAATATACTTTTAAAATATCTTCATCATAGTTAAAAGGAAATGTTGAAATTATTGCTATATATTTTCTTAATTTATCCAAAAGATGTAACTGACTTTTTAGGTAGTCATTTACTGACTTCATTGTCTCTTCAACATTAGAACAAGATGGATCTGGTTTCAATACAATATCAATATCATACTGAAATTAAACAAGTTATTAAATATACATTTTAAATCATTAGCAACTTATTAGTTATTATATTACAGGTAGAATAGATTTTCCAATTGATAATGTTAATACTGGTATTTGGGTTTCATAGTCCATCCCATAATAAGTGAAATCATATTTCATTTGTTGGTTAGAAATTATATTTTTTAGAGCTTCCAAATTTAGCATTCCTAAAAAAAATTATAATAAATAATTAATAAAAGAAAAAAAATAGCAACAGTAATATTTTTGTATTCTAATACTTTTTTTTTTAATTATGAAACTGGCTTGATAAAACAATTTAAAAGTGGACAAGATAACAAAATTAAAATTTCCAAAAAGAATAGATTGAATACTTTGAAAATCAATATAACTAAAAAAAACTATTGCATTAGAAGCAAGTAAATGGGCAGTTAAAAAAAATGTATGTAATGTAGATAACAAGAGTGTTAGGGTGAGTATAGTGGAGAAAATTGTTTAGGCCAAGTTTGTAGGTAATAGGGGATGTTCAAAACTATGAAAAATATCTCCTAAATTAAAATACACATAATACTCAAGTCATATTTTTAGAAGTCAAGTAGTTGCTATAATACTTCTATCGATTTCAAATTTATGTTTGCTTTTTTTCTCAACATAATAAATTTATAATTCTAAACTAAAATAGATAATATGTAATACAATCCATGTTTCTCAATTCAGTTAATCGTCGATTAGAAAGACACATTTTAAATGTAAAATTATAGTAAAATAATATATATATATATATATTGAGCAAATTAAATTACCTTTATGATCTAAATTTCCTGGCTGTAAGTCTGTTTCATCTAAGACCAAATGTGTCCTATCTGATAACTGTAAGAATCCATTCAACAGTCTATTGGAATTATAACATTTTCTGAAATAAAATATAATTTTACTTATTTATAGTATTCTATAACTAACATCTAATTAATTAATATAAGGTAAAGATAATTTGTACTAACTTAGACATTTTTATGAACTACAATAGAGGTTAATCATTAACATCAATAATATAAAGTATTTTAACATTTTGTACAAGTTAATAATAAAATAAAATATATTACCTTGGAATCATATTCATGTTGTTCAAAGTGTGTATTTGAATTGGTAAATACTCACTTTTAACAACCAAATAAGATATCAGTTTATACAAAAGTTTTGTATAGTTATTTCCAATACTTTCAGGTATTCCACGAATATTTAATGAGAGTTTTCCAGGAACCAAATTGTGTTGTCTATTATAACTATATAGAAAGATTAAATATATAAAAAAAAAAGAACATTATTAGTGTGAATATCAAATAGAAAAAAATTTTAATATTAAATATTATTATACATACGTGGTAGATACAAGGTAAAATAGTAAATAATCAGCCACTAAAGAATCTCCTAATAATGCTTGAGTTAATACTAATTTTAATTCTGCATGAATGTTTGAAGCTTCATTCCAAATTGAATTATCTGTTTTATAAATGTATTAGCATTATAATAATTACATATACAAATGAATAAATTAAACATAAAAAAAAAATTAACTCACTCGTTTCTTCAATATCTGAAATTAAGGTTTTTAGTAATTTCAATTGAACGGCATGTATACAATGCGTTTCTTTAGCTATTGAAGATTGTTCTTGTACATTTTCATTGTCCTCTTGAATTGTACGTCGATCAAGAAATCCTACAACTTCTACAATTTGGTTGACCTTTAGTTCATTGGTATCAACATCTTCAGGGTATACCTAAATGTTTAAATGTATAAAAAGTACAATATGATGAGAAAATAACAAAATTATACTTACAAAAATAAATATTTCTTTTGAGTACTTTTGACATGCTGGATCAAGACGAATTCGTTTATTCATATTATTTTCTCTAAATTAATATATTTTGTTTCAATAATAATTTTATAAATATTATTTAATTATTTACATACAGTTGAGCCTCAACATTCTGGTTTATATTAGCTACATCTTTGGCCCATTCATTCAATCCTGGAATTGGAATACAGGCAATAATTTGTCGTTCCATCAATGTATTTCCAAATACAACTTCTTCTCCAGGCTATAAAAATAATAAAATATATAAATAAATATAACCCCCCTTCTTTTTTGGGAAATAATTATTATTACTTGAATATTTTTAGTGCTGCTATGATATTTTGCTCGGCGTGAAGCAAGTTCTTCATTCTCAGAATTGATAATTGTAAAACTACTACTATAATATTCTGGATTTAACATATCTTGTATCATTCCTTTAAACCGTACTAAACTTCCAAGAGCTATTTTATCATCAAATAATAAAGGTACCTAAAAATTAAAATTGTTTTCAAAAAATTTTCACAATAAAATAAATGTGTTGAATATACTTAAAATAAGAGTAGTATAGTTACTAAAAACAAACCTCACAAAACATTCAATTTTTAAATTAGATACCTTCAATTAAAAAATATTAGATACTTTGTATGAGTACCGATTGGCAATTACCTACTTAGTAGGCGAAATATCAATTAGGAAAAGTACCTTAAAACATTTTTTATTAAGCCATATTTGTATAATTATAATTTAAAAATTAGAAGTCAATAGATATAATGAGGGGTATTAATCAAACAATTAAATTATTATTCTCAATATTTTAACAAAATTAATTTTTGATGCTTACAACTTCTGCTTATTAATTTAAATTGTTTTTTGATTGTAGGCACTAAATAATAAGTTATAATTAACAGGTATCTGCTGTCATATTATCAATTATTATTTGCTCCAAGTGCATCAAACATTATAATTGAAGTAAAATAACATATTTTAGTTCTAGCCAAATATAATTTTGTGTTACAAGTTATAAGTACAATTAATTATAATAAACAGTCTAGGTCTGGCTAGATTATATTCATAAACATTTTCACAAAATAAGTAAATAAAAAAAAATTAATATATATTTTGTTTTTATTCATAAGATAGACAAACAATCAATTTCAATTACCTTCTCCCAATTTCCTGGTTCATTCAGAGTTTTCTTGCATTCATCTTCATTGTCGTTCCAAATATCCGCAGTCCATGTATCCATAATACTGAATGTGTAAAAGTTGGTGAAATTTAATAATTATAATAAATGTAAAGAACAAAAAACAATAAGCTAATGATCAATCAAGTTATAAACAACTGTGAAGATTATAACAAGGAAGAAAAAACGATGCACGGCACTACAGTAGGGTAGAAGAAATATAGAGTACACTGAGTACAGGTTACTATCTAGTATCTAGAGTTAGAACTTAGAACATAGTTATCCGTACTCCGTAGACTGTAAGTAGGTAATTAAATTTTGGACTCAGATCTCGATAGACGTCTTATTCAAATTATTATTTAATAACAATTTATCATAAGAAATCAGAATAAGAAAATGTGCTATCACTTTAAAGTTTTCCCTCGCTTATTCTTTGTTTATCGCCACGATATAGATTATAAACACGGTATCTTATAAGACCATGAGACCAAGTTCTTTCACCTATTATTCCATGATTTCTAATTTATTTTCTAAGATTTACCCACGACACAGATATAATTGATATAGATAATAAAAGATCTTCCCTAGTTCTCTACATTTTTTTTTCAAAGAAACATAGGCGCAAATAAACCTCTAAAACGTGGAGTGTTAGAACTGTTGACAGTTTGCTAATTGATGATATTTCACTAAAAAAATAATAGTTAAGTATAAAAAACAGGGTGTTAAAGACCTTTTAGCACACCCTTATTTGCGCCATTGCAAAGAAAGTGAGTTCTATCCACTGATGAATTAAGATAATTATTAATTAAGAATTGATATATTATCTTAATTCATGGTTCTGTCCCTTTTTATTAATCTTATTCCAATGAAATAATGACAGGATTTGGGGGATGCGCAGTCCATACATTATTATGTCTATCCTAACGTAATCGTCAGTTGAGACTAGAAAGACATGTTGATAGATAGCGTAAGTGGTAATAAATAAAAAAAATTCCATCATTTTGGGTCTTCGTATTTATGACCTATCTATTTTTATAATTTTGCACTTGTACACTCGAATAGTTACACTTTTTGGCAGAAAAAAAAAATCAAATGTTCCATATCACTGCGTTACGAGTATACAACTGTCTATGTAAAATAATAAAGCCAACGATTATTTACAAACTAATTCAATAGTTATATTTAGGGTTCGGACTTAGGAAGTTATAGGAATTGTATATTGTTCGATTTATAACAGACAAGCTAGAAATTCGAGCTTTACAATATTGAGTTAAAAAATTAAAAATTAAAAATGCAAATTTTGCATAATTCGTTGATTTAAAAGAAAAAAGTACATATTTCTTGATTTTCATACGCACACTATGTACATTTAATTTAAAAATTTGCATCATTACTTTAGAGAGACATAGACGTATCAGTAAATTATTAAAAAAAAATTGATACTAAAAACATTCTGTCTACTTTACTTATTTCAACATTATAACAGTATAAATGCGTATAATATAAATTTAAATTGAAACTAGATCTTATTTAAAAAAAAAACTAGAATAAATATTACATTATCTTCAATAGATAGCTTTTAAAAATTGTTTAAGAAATTTAGCGAATTTAGAATGAACTAAGTTTAATTTATGTAGTAGGTATGAACTTTTTTTTATTCAAACTAGTTTAGACCCTATTTATAATTATTGATTGCATCCTTTCTAAATTGTGGTTATGATTTATGCAGTGTTATACATGATAAATGATAATACATAATACATAATACATTAGTGTATTTAATAAATTTAATTATTATATTTACACGTGCTATATGTGCATTGAGTAGGTTGTTTTAGGAAGATGGTTTATTATTGTATCACTTTACTTAGTTATAGTAAATTGTGTTTATTTTCTATTAATTTATAAAATATGATGTGGATTTATGCACAATTCAATGACAAAACAAATATTAATCCATAATAAATCCATTTATATAATTTAATATTATTATATTGTATCAAATAATATGGATAGTATTGTTACCAATTGTTTGATAATTAAACATTTTTTACGAACATTAAAGGTACTAGTAAGTTTAATAACAGACTATATATTTCTTAAAATAATAAACGAGTGCACTTTACGTCAAATACAGATACATATATTAGACATAGATAATATAGATTTTATCATAATACCTATTATAAAAAAAAAAATCTTTTTTTTATTTTATGATGAGATATCATCGTGCAAAAAATATAAATAGATAATAATTATTTAATATTATAATAGAGCATTTCAAAATACTTATTGAAGTACATTCAGACGTTGCAGCATTGTTGTAACGGTAATTTGATTTACCTATATTTGTAATATAACGTACCTATATAGATAGTGAATTCGAATAATAGGTCAAATGAAAACATTAACCTATAAGTTAAGGGTATTAGAGAAAGTTATTCGTTTTCTAAAAGGATATATGAGAATATTGTGATAAAGATGCCAAAAAAATTGTTATAGGGCAATATGCGTAATTAATAGAAAGGGATAAGTGGGGAGCGAATGTGAGTTTAAATAAAACACGAGCACCATATGACTGAGTATGGCTAAGTTTAGTGTTTCGCTAGCCGATACATATTGTATTTTTAAACCTTCGAGACCCGAGAACCACAAGCAAGTTGGTCTCAGTAGCTCAGTAGTGTTCACCTTCTCTTGGCATTAATACGACAACAGAAAACAAACAAAATGGTTAGTACACGTCTCTATATTACCTAATATTTTAAATCTGTTCTTAAATAATATAAACTTAGTTTTAATAAATGAAAAAATAATTTATGATTTCTAGATATAACTTACTCGCGATCAACCTTCATGTTATATTATTATAATATATTCAATAATATTATATCAAGTATAATATTATATTGAATGCACAATATTAAATACATTGAAGATAATTATTATTTTAGTTTTGTTAAATAATATCTTATAAGTCGTACGATTATAATAAGAGAATAAATATAAAACGGCGTTAAACAATAATTAAATATTTTTCTTAAATTTCATTATACAAAAAAAAAGAAAACATTTGTTTGAATTGTTCATGAAAAATAATAACAAGAAATGAAGAATTTCTATCAAACTATTTATAAATTATATTTTCCATAAGAATATTAAATATATCATATTTATATTAAATGGCGTATTCATTAGTGTATAAGTAGAAAAATTATTTAAAAAAAATGTATTCAATTTAGTTATTCTTTATTCACCAAATTGAATCTTTAATTTTTAATATATATATATTATCAATCTATATTTTGCTAGAATGACTTAGCCATTAAAGCCTTGTATTAAAGTCCTTATATTTATAAGTACACGAATTTACATTAATAAACATTTTGTTTATGTTTAACGTAAATAGTCAAAGACCATTATTATTTTAGTGTTTAAAAAACAATTTAATAACTGTACAATAAATATAAATGATAATTTATATCTATTAGTTATCTATTATACCTGTTTAATCTAATTTTAAAATCATTCTATTATTTAAGATAATTATTAATTACTACTATGAAAACTTTCCATACTCTTGTGTACCTAATAAATTTTGTTTTTAATAAAAATATGTTTAGTTATATAATTAATTCACACATATTTAATTTTTGTTTTAAATTAAATTTTAAACAAATTCGGTCACGTATAAAGTTGGCAATAAGTTTTGCTTATTATCTAGACTTAGCTAGATTTATATTTAGAATATGGCACGTATATGAAATCACATTGGCAAAGTTCCTAAATTACGTTGTAGGTATTTCTAAAGTTAGGAATTTCATTGAACTCGTCTGCCTAAAATAATAATGGATGAAACTATATAAAAAACAAATTATAAAATTTTAAGGATAATGTTTAATAATATATCGTTGGCCGGTACAAAAGATGTGCAATATTAATGTATTTGTGTATTCATATTTCATTTATTGGAATTTATGTATGGTATCTCTTAATGGGAGGGGGGCGTTAGTAAAAATATTTTTTTAAGCAGTAATAAATTATATTTAGTAATTTTTAAATGATAAATTGATAACATAGTAATCGTTTTTAATATTTTGCCCTTTTTATAAATATTCTGGAAATTATTTTTGATAAATTATATGTTTAATATGTAGGTATATCTATTATTTTGTACTAAATAATAATACACAATTTTTTGTATATTGTCAAATTTGTTGGAATATTATTGAGTTGCAAAATATATTACACCATGAATTCTGGGGACAAATTAAATTATTTATAGTAAATATAACATTTAATAATTATTCTAAATTATAATTTTATATATAAACAATTAATTATTTTAAATCGATCGAAGATTTTCTTAATATTTGCATTGATAGATGTAATATAAACATAATATTATAAACTTACATTCTTTATTTAGGCTGACAAAGAGAAGGTAAAGAAGAAGAAGGTAAAGAAGGAAGAACCAAAAGAAGCCGCACCAGCGGAAGAAGCACCAGCACCAGCACCAGCCGCTGAACCCGAAGCACCTCCTTCTCATTCCAGCACAAAACACAGTAGCCGTAAAAGTTCATCCAAGAAAGTCCGCAGGTCTGGCAGTAATGTGTTCTCTATGTTTACAACCCAACAAGTGGCCGAATTCAAAGAGGTAATATACCTAATATATTATATTTATTAAAATCGTATAAAATATTTATGATTTATAATTGTTTATTTTATAATATATTCATTAGGGTTTCTCGATGATGGACTGGGATAAAGATGGCATTTTGGGCAAAGAGGACTTGAGAGCCACTTGGGACAAAGTTGGAAAATTAGTCACAGACCCTGAACTCGAAGCTATGTTAAGCGAAGCTTCTGGCCCAGTTAACTTCACCCAATTGTTGACCTTGTTTGCAGCTAGGATGTCTGATGGAGGTCAGTAAATTGTTAATATTTTCAATGAGATCGATGTTATACTATAATAATAACAACATAAATTAATATCATAATTTGATGTATTTATTAGGTCAAACCGACGACGATGAGACTGTTATTGCTGCCATCAAGTCATTCGACATCGAGGGTAAAATCGACAGTGAAAAGTAAGTATATACATTTAAAATTCTTCAAGTTCAAGATTTTTAATTGACAATTGTATTTTTAGGCTGAGGTACGGTCTATTAAACTGGGGAGACAAATTCTCCACCCAAGAAGTCAAAGATGCATTTGACAACATGGAAATTGACAAAAAAGGAATGATCGACACCGAAGACCTTATCTCTATGGTTTTGGGATCTGGTGACGACGAATAATTTGTATTTATTTTAAATCAATAACCAGTTTTTAATTTATTTAATATCCCTAATTTTGCCCAACTTGTGTATCAATTGGTAGATAACAAATGAATAATTTGACGAAAGTTAATATCGAAATAAAAAGGAAATCCTCTCTATACTTAACTTTGTATTTTATTCATTATTGTACTTATGTCATGTGTTACGATTATTCGGAAAATATGACTAACATATTTACGTAAAATTATGTACATAAATATAGAATATAATTCTAATTCTATAAAGATGCAGTACAAAACATAATAAAACACCTAGCTATTATTATGTCATCGACATTTGTTGTCTTTGAGTGCTATACATAAAAATATACTAAAATATAAAATATAAACTGTTATATATACCTAAAAATTACCTACTTAATATTAATGGCATGAGGTACGTATGTAGGTATTGTATAATATAGAAGCTTTATATTACGACGTTTAACTTTTTTCGTACTTATGTATTATATAACTTCTGTTATAATAAAATGTGAACGGATTACCATATTATTTATTATGTAACGATTGTTAATGTTATAAATATTAAATTTGTAGATAATATATGATGATATAGTGTCTAAAAATTAAGAACTCAATATAGCTATGTATAAAATACCTTTTTATCGTCTGCTGCAGTGTTATGAAGTTTGTTGACTGTAACAATTGATAATCATTGGCAATAACGTTTGTTTATAGGTTAGGTATTTTTTAAATTAAAAAAAAAGTTTTTAACATTAACTGACGACGGTGCAACTCTAAAGTACCAGGACCACGCTGTTTGCAGGGTGCTCTTGGCCGTATGCACGTTATTGACTATCGGAATGGTAGTAGCATGCAGTAGTCTTATAAGTTATAAGATTATAGATTGTATTTTAACTCGTCAGACGGTCAGTAACCGCCAATGCCTGATCGTTTACTACGTATGTTGCACCCCAAATGCAATGAACTGTATGGTCGTTGGAATCTACATTTGGTGCTCGAACTACTGATCCTGTCTACACGCACGACCGCGGCTTCACGTAACGAATGATGATACTACCTGTGGTCCCAAAATAACATTATTGGATGTGACCGCAAATATCATCTATTCTGGATGCGGTCCAATAACTATACATATACATTATACAAAACGATGTTCTACGTCTATTACTTGGTTCTGGTAGCCACATCGGAATCCATAATGTGCTATATAAAAAATACGAGAAAACGACGATACACGTTGCTCTGCCTTACCAGTATTATCTACCTATCTAAAGTTCTTATAACGGATGTATATTTAATTTAATAAAAATCATATTACACGATTATATTAATAATTAATACTTGTTAGTTGTCACCATTGTTGGAAATTTCGTGTGTGCATCGATCACTCAGTCACTTAGGTAATTCCGCCCTCTATCACGGTTCACGACGCGTAATGTTAGAAATATAGACAAATCCGGTCTATGAATACCCAGTGTTTGGAAGGAACCAGTTCCTTCTTTAAGGAACGGAACGTTGAACGAATTCCTTTTTATTAAAAAAGAACGAGGAACGGAACGAGTTATTTTTTTCAAGGAAAAATTACGAAATATTATTCGTTCCTTTCAAGTTCCAATTTACACAGATATGTAAATAATATAAATTAAAATATTTTTTTTCTTAGTGTGAATATTCAATATTGCCAATATTTATTATTTGTGATCGTTAATCGTTATCGAACTTAATCATTAAAGTTAGTCTTTAGTCATTAGGTACCTACTAGGTAGGTAGTAGGTACTCTGATACTCCGTACTCAATACTCATTAGTCATTAGTAACTTTATTAATATTACTCATAACTCATAAGTAATAACTTAAATACTAAATAGAAATGTCAAATGAGTATATAATGTAAATATATATATATATTATAATATATATGTAATATTGTAATAATATATTGTCGTCGCATCGCGGTCGCCGGAAAATAGAAAATAGGAATAGCACAAACGTCAAACACTGAAGACTGACAATAAAATAATTTATGAATTATGATGCGGGTTGGGACTTGGGACTTATTATAATTTGAAAGTATTTTTGGAGTACAATACACCAATGCCCTCAAGTGGTCTTGTCGAGAGACTGTTTTCTACTGGATCCAATGTAATGACTGTTAAACATTACAGACTAGGGGGTGAACTTTTTGAGAAATTAGTTCTTCTAAAACAGAACAAAATTAAACTTTAGATTGTAATACTTATAGTATAGTAATTTTGTTCTGTTTTAGAAGAACTAATTTCTTAGACTATAATATAGTCTATTGTTAATTGTTATGTTGTTATATATATTAATTTATATTGTTTAAAAAATATTTATGAATAAAAAAAAAACCAGTTTATATTTGATTTAATATTTTATTATTATATTTGTATCAGTATATGGTATTTACTAATTAGTAAATTATAAAAATGTACTTGTAGGTATGTATAAGTATAATTAAAAAGTAAAGCACCAAAGTATATCTATGAATAAAAAAAATGTATGGTTAAGTAATAATTTTTATTTTATTTGGAACTAAAAAGGAACTCGTTCATTTTTTAAAGGAACGACACAGAAACGAATTCCTTTTTTTTTTTAAGGAACAAGGAACGGAACGAATTCCTTTTTTATTAAAATGAACGAGGAATGGAACAAATTCCTTTTTATAAGGAACTCGCCAAACACTGTGAATACCTATATTATAGTTCTATTGTAAATTTTAAGATAGATAAAAAATGCTTTAATTATTAAATAAAAAACGCAGTATCAAAAAGGCAGAACATTCTATGTTATTACAAAAAAAAAAAAAAATCAGCTTTTGATTGGAAATATTAAACGAATTAATAGTAACTAATTTTTATATATAAATGGTAAAGTGCCAGTAACAATTTTTAGTATAAATTTAAATTTAAATATACTCAAAAAAATATTTTCTGTGTATATGTAGTGTAATGATATATTCATTATTATATATCATTATTTAGATTTATAATAAAATACCTACACAGCTGCACAAGCAAAAAATTAGAAAATAATATATCTTTATTCATTAAAATAACTTTAGATTTAATAAAATATATAATACTACATCTTTACAGCTATACAAAAAAAGACTAATAAAATAATATATTATTATGAATTAAGTTACTTTTAGATTTAAAAAATAAATTTAATTGTATAGCTGTACAAACATTGGTCAACGAAAAATAGATTATAATTAATTAAGTTACTCTTAGACTTAGGAAAATGAATAATCACAATCTTTGTAGCTGTATCAATAAAAGTTATTTAGTAAATAATATACCAATAATGACACGCAAATGAGCAACGCAGCAATTTACAAATTCAATTACAAAGGCGGCATATCAACATCTATAAAAAGACATACGACAATCAACACCTCGCTCAGTCGCTCACCCAACGTCAATTTAATAATTGTATGATTTTCTTACGAGTAAAAAATTATAATTTTAATACATCTATCGACTTGTTGAATATAATATTTTTATATACCTCTTCCTATTCTGGTCAATCAACATCAAGTCATACGAAATACAGTTTTCTATCGCAAGTTCTTCAAAAGGTAAGTAAACAATTTATGTGATAAATATTCTCCGTACATTAATTTATTTAGAAGGAAAAACTCTCGTACCCATCCCCCGTAACATATCTTGCAAAGCGATGAATTAAAGATACACAATAAAAGTTAACAACATTTAAAATACAATTTCATACATTAATTCTTATATCTTATACTTTTTTTTTTAACTCATTTAAGTACATGCCATAAATTACATTTTATGTCCATAAAATCCACGGTATGATTTTCACTTTTCCTGCAGCATCAAATAGTGTAATGACGCTGCGCCCAAACGTTGCAGGAAAACCGTACTTACCTTTAATTAAAGCATTAATAAATAAAATGTCTTTACTCTTTACAAAATATAGAAGAAGCATCAGATTAAATATATTTTATTCATTATAAATAAATTGACATTATTAAGTTTTTAGTTACACCTTCATAACACTTTGTCTGAATTGATATTAACATTTAAAAAATGAATTATATTCGGTAACTGGTTGCATAAACAATAGACATTATAAAAAAAACAACTGTGTAAACGTTTTACATATTATAAATATAAATATATAATAATAATATAATATAATATAATATAAAATAATTTAAGAAAAACTATTTTTATTTAATATCTACGTAGTAGATAAATAATAATAACAAAAAAATTCTTTACAAATTATCTAGTATATTGTTTGACAGCATTTCCGTTGTCCTGAAAAATATTTAATAAATAATGTTTCGTGATTTCTTTATTTAAAATTGTTTACATATTTATGCTAAAATGTATTGTTAATATTGTTGAATAGACTTTGTGTAATATATTGAATATAATGCAAATAACAATTTGTTCAATTAAATTAGTAACTATAATGTTATATTAATATAGAAACAATTGATTTTAGGTTAGGGTATCATGTACAATAATTATTTTCTATATTTTTTAATATAATACACGTAAGTATTGTTCAGGCCTATAGACGGAGATCGGCATGAGGTTTACGAGGGCTTAACGCTTATACGTTATCAAAATAATATTACATTTTTAGCAGAGTGGTATGATAGAATCATTTGTATTTAAAAAAAAAAAAAAAAAAATTATTATGTTAGTATTCTGACCTGTTACACTTTTTACAGTAAAAATATGCTCTTATAAAAAATAACCAGCACACAACTACGCTAATCATAGAAAACAACGGTTTAACCTACAGAATTTTTAATACTTCTTTATTTTAACTAACCAAAAACATAAGTTATTAGGATTCTTATGGTATTAAATTTTCAAGCCATATAGGTACTTAGTGAACTTGATGATTTTATGAATTATTTAATAATCTAGTGGTTTGAGGCGATAATGTGAATATTTGTTTAGTACTAACTTAAGATTACTTTATAGGTATAATTAGATAATCTCACTTGTTTTAAAACCGACAATCCAAGTTTGGCTGAATGATGAAAAGGCAAACTCACTGAAATATTAGATACTTTGAGTCTTGGAATATGACCTGTATAACCAGCTATAGGTGGTAATTCAGAAGATACTTTATGATCTAATAAACAAATTCATAATAATATTATTAATTTAATCACATACAACATAAATTACATCAAAGTAAATTAAAAAACTATTAATATTTCTAATAAAACGGGGATATATATATATTATTTAAGTTGATTGATAAGTTATCTGATATATAATTTAGACTCTTTTTAATCAATTAAATAAATGTTTACCTATGCATATTTTATTAATTATTTTGAATCTATATTTACAAACCGATCATTCAAATATAGTGGAATTAAAAACTTATAAATAGAGTTTAGGTATAAAACAATATAAACAATAAATAAAACACTTACATTTTGAAAATACAATAAGAAATATTTCTTGACAATCAAACAAAAAATATAGATTCTTTATACATCATTGTATATAAAAAACGATTCTGAGAGGAAATGGTCAGGCCTATATCACCAATCATATTTCATAATATTATGTATTTTTGATTAAGTAATAAAAATGATTTATTTTACTTTTAGTATTATAGCCAGTATAGGTTGATGAAATTTTTTTTCAAAAACATTGCATTTATTATATTATTAGAATTTAATTATTAAAATAATATACGTAATATATTTTTGTAAATACCTTAAAACAAATAAAAAATATCGTTAATTAAACGTTTATAAAATAATATTATGATTATAGTTTTTTGATATTTTTTAATTGAGAAATTAAAATCTTATGAGAAGTTTTTTATTGATTGTTCAAGTATTTCTATCATGCAAATAATTTTTATTTTAGAAACAAATCTAAAAAAAATCTAAAAATTGTAATTCTTATAAATAGTTCAAAAAGAGTCGAAATATTTTAAAAATTTGATTGCAAATATAAAATGATAATATAAACATTAGGTGAAAATTGCAAATATTTACGAATATTCATTTTTGAATAACAAAAAAAAAAATTGAAGTATTTTATCGACTATTTATTATGTACACAATATGACAAAAACACACACATTGTTGTAAAATTAATACATTCATCTACAATCTAAAAATAAAAAAGACTAAAAATTCAAAAATTATGTTTACCTACTTACTAAACAAAAAGGCATTTGCTTTAAAATAATCCGAATCCTACTTAAAAGTAAAAATAAAAACAGTGTATAATATCATAATTGTTACAAAAATGTATAAAAATGTAAAGTACTTTAACTTATTTAATATTCGTACATATATAGGAATTATATTTTTATTATTTGGTATCATTTATGAAATAGTGTTTGTAAATATATAAATAAATAATATTAAACCTATAAAAATTCATTATAATATATGTTTATAGGTCACCATACTCATATTATAACTTATAAGTTTTTCGGTTCTAAAAATATAACTAACAAAAGACATAATTTTACGAGAAAAATCCATTTTAATTCAGTAATTAATTTTAAACGATTCCAATTTTCGATTTTTATATTTTGATACATGTTATTATACATTTATTACATAGTTTTTACCTTTAAAATCTTTGCTTCTTTTATATTTATTCAAAGTATGTTGTAGACGCATGTTGGCTTTATCTGGAACCATTTTTGGAGGTAAAAATCGAACAGGTCTATCGATAGCTTTTCGACTTTGTTCTGACGATAATTTGACAAGCATATTGTCTTCACATTCTTGAGCAAGTCTACAAAAAGTTTTGCCATACCGAAAATGCATCCCTGGTATATATCCTATAAATAACATACATGAATAATAAATAATTACTTTGTGAAGTTTTACGTTTTACAGAGAATAAAAAGATAACAAATTTACCGGTATAGCCTAAAATATATCTTTGATAATTATTGACCGTTTCTTGTTCTTTGTCAATATTCATTTTTAAATCATTTATGTTTGGTTTTGGAGGTAATTCATCTATTGGGCTATCTCTCAGATACATATTTTTTAAATCACATTGTTTTAACACACCTTTCTCACGAAGTTCCTTAAATTTATAAAATTAATTATAATTATGTATACCAATACAACATTTTTAAAAACAATTATAATTTTATTTTTTAATAACATAACATATGTATAAATATATCAATTATTCAAACCTGAATAATGTCTAAAGTATTAGCTCCATATCGTTTCCCAAAACGGAATTTCAATGTTGGACAATGACCAGTATACCTAAAAAATACAAAATTAAAAAATGTTTTATTTAGTACTATTGTATATGAATTTTCTTATAAGTTATATTTATTTATATTATTATAGTTGAGTAAATATCATAATATATTTCATGTATATTTATAGTTTAAAATTAGGTAAAACGTTATTATATATATAAGATAGGTAAGTTAGGTTAGGTTTAGCTTATTGAATATAATAAAATTATGCTAAACTTATCGATCCACTGTTGAGTTACCTAGCTACCTTTAATATGGAATAATTTAAATTTTTACCTGCTGCATATACTATAATTATATTTGAATGAATAAAAATGAAAACAATTCTTATTAATTCAGCATGTTACATGATTAAAATATAGATTAAATGAGTATCTTTATTCGTATTTTCATACAGCATAAGTAATAATATTATAGTACAATAAACCATAACATATTTGAACAAATTTTATAATCCAAATATAATATATATATACTATGTATTTATTTATAATTATATTATTTAATAAAATTATACATATATAGGTAATATTATTTGTAATATCTTTATTTAAGAAATTTAATTAGATAGGTACCTTATATAAATTTAATTTGGACGATTTGAGATATAAATTTATAATAATTATAAAATTATAAAAAGCGTTAAGCTAATCATATATTTTTAAAAGTATACATAATATGGTCTTAATTTATAAAGTTTGATCATTAAACTTAAAAGAATATGGAGTACCTATAACTAAAACCTAATCGTTAATAATTCGGCCTCGTCTTATTTTGAGAATTTAATAGCTTACGGATGTGTTATTATATTCTCATTTACAAATTATTAACAGATCCATAAACAATGATAGAAAATATATTTAAAAAAACATAATACAAAAATTCTAAATGCCTATATTTAAAATAATAAGAAGTTACCTTTATATTTATATAATATTTTTATAAGCATCTAAAAGACAGGGAAATAGGAAATGTATACTTTTACATAAACTAGTATCTTCATAGGAATATAACGTATAATAGTATATGTATTTGTTATAATATAATGGCAGAATAAGTAAGAGTAGCTGGTAGTACCAGTACCAGGGCCAAACAACAATAACAAATTAACAAGCAGTTGACACGGAATGGTAGAAAGGTATACTTTTGACTGAGATTTTCACCAAGGCCAAATAGAATTGTCACATATTTTATTAAATAATAATTCAGAATTCGTTTAACGAAGACATACCTATATAGACTACCTATTTTATTATCTTTAAATCCACATTTTTTATATTTTATAGTACACATTGAAATGTATAAATAAAAATAAATAAGAACACTATAAAAATGTTTTTATAGAAATTTTCACATTGTTAAAATATAAATCAATAACACGCGTAACGAATATATATAATTTGTGAGAAAATTCCTATGAACCATTACTAATTACATTCGCTATAGTTGCTGACATAATTAGGAAAGTGAGATCGAAGAAAACCATTTGCTATAAAATATGAAGAGAAAAATGTTCTTTTAATTTATTTGCAGCCTGCAAGTAACATTATGTTATATTCGTTAAATACTTAAATCTCATGCATAAAACATAAAAACAAGAAAATAAGTAATTAAAATAACCGGACTGTGCAATACTAAATATTTTAGTAACTACTTTATTGTTATATAATAAGATTCATTTTGATTATATGGCTATAACAACTATAAGTAGTTTATACTAAATGTTTTGTACTACGTATTTTAATTGCTATTTATTTTAAGTCATTCATAATGGTATACTAGCGTAAATAATCACAGGCGTGTCGCGTGTGTTTAGGTTCTTATAGAATTTTTGTAAAAATATACAATAAAATTAATCTTACATTGTCTATGTATTATATGTTAAAATAATAGGTAACTATTATAGTTTCAAACATATATAATATTTATAAATATATTTATATACATATATACACACACATGATTATTCACCGAGCATGTTCATCTCTCATCTCCTTTTTGTCCTTCTTTAGTAACCCATTATTTATTTACATTTTGATTTTTTAAATTTTTAAGTGTAGAAATAATATTTCAAAATATTATTTTTTTCCTTTTTTCTTTTGTAAATTATTAAATTTGAAGTTTTTGAAAATGTGTACATCTTAATCAAAATTTGTATTTGTAGTTTCAGAATAGTTAAACTTTAAGTACCTACTAATAAAGATAATGCCGATAATGGGCCATTGTCCATGATAAAAACCAAAAGGTTTGTCAGAAATATGATAGTTTTAAAATTTAATCAATAATTATAAACTAATATAATTTTATAATTTGTAAAAACTATTTGACTATAGGTACTATATTTGAAATTGTGTGTAAAATCATTATTGGACATTGTTACCTTCAGTCGTGGCATTTGTATTTCTTGTATTTCCTTAATGATAACAAAATCAAAGAATTTAAAAATTTGACATTAAAATATATTTTAAAATTTTAAAATGTGAATTTAAATATAAGCATTATTAAAGAGGGGTGAGCATGTTTCTCGAATCATTATGTATGTTCGGATATATATTATTAGAATCCGAGCGTAGTCATACACCTTGGAGTGAATAACGACTTCGAATATGGAAGTTTTGAATATATAGTTAACTCCTAATAAGTATAGAATATGGTATTATGATTGTCAAGGCCAGGGTCATATGTATACACAGTTTTGTTCATTTCAAAATTATTTTTTATTTTATACTGTTGTATACAGAAATTAAATATACTTATAAAATATAAGTATTAGCTGCATTAAATTTAAATTTGAGTGGGATTTATGTATTATTTTCTAATTAGTAAAGCAAATTATTATACAATTATTTAATTAGTACCTAATTACGTCATATACTTAATTTATACGTTAAATAACGGTTTTAAAATTGTTTTGAATATATTATAAGTAAATTACGAAAAATCATAACATATTTACATATGCATGTATCTATGTGGTTATGTATTATATAATATATACGTTAGTATATTTTAATAAATTAAAGAGTAAAAATATAATTATAATATATAGAATAGGCAATGTGTATATCCTAGTATTATAATATATAAGCATTAAGTGCTAAACAACATAGAAATAAAACAGTGGCGTAATCACGGGGAGGGCTGAGGAGGCTGAAGTTCCCCGAAATATCAAAATTATTTAAAAATTATTTTAATTTTTAATAAGGTCTACAAAAATTTTAAATTGTATTTTACAAAAATTGATCAACCCCCAAAATGTAGATTCACAATATTATATATATTTATGGAATTCAAAAAAAATATTTATCAATTTTAAAAACTTTAAAATCAAAATTATTAGCCATAAATTAATTTGTTTTTTTTTTTTATTATTATTGTATTTTACCTATATAAGTTGTAGATGTTGTAGTAGTTTATGTATTAAATATCATGAAATAAAAGTAATTTGGTAGGTACCTATATAAAACATTAAACAAAGCAATTATTAATTACCTACCAAAACAAAAAGTTTTAGTATACCTCTGCTATTTTAGACCACATTGTACCTACGTCATACACGAATACAAATTTTATTGATTTTTATAAGTTTTGTTATTAACTATTAAAGTTTATATCTATAGTTTCATAAATATAACAATGGAGCAATTATTATTTTATCCAAGTATTTTAATTTTTTAAAACCCTAATATTATAATATAATTTATTTTTTATTACGCAACACGTTAAAATATTGTGTGAAGTTTGTGTTCAGCGGCAGCACTCACAAGGGTTCATGGCGTGCGCATAACTTTAATATAGGTACGGCATAAATGTTTTTTAATAGGTACTCAGTAGTCAGTTTAGGTAGTAGTTGTTTTATGGCAATACACAGTTAAAATAAACAATTAAAAAAAAAATTATTTTCAAATAAAAAAATCTGTCGCACAAAAACACATAGTTATAACTTTATAAGGTAATTGGCGATTCTCTGAAACTAATACTTTGAATTTGAAGTTGGGAAACCAACACAGGTCGTTTAGGCCGCACCCGTGCGCATGCCTATGCAAGGGTTGAAATCATTTTTGTTGATTATTATTGATTTAAATAATAGTTGCCTTTTTTTTATAAAATATAAAATGATAGAATAAATATTTCTATAGTTAAAAGAAAATTCTAGAACATGTGCTTATTTGAGATTTTGAGATATTTTTTCAAAATCATAGATAATTTTTAATTATTTTAAATAAATCACGTCATGGTGGATAGATCACATAGTTAGACACAAAGTAAATGAAGTAAATTATCAAAACAATAAGTTTTTCCAATCACTTTCAATATTATGAAGTTCCGATGTTTTTACATTAAAAAATATTAGTTATATATATAGACACAATATATAAAATAAATATGTTCCATAACAATTAACAATATTTTACAAGTTGTCAATTGATATTTATGATTTAAATTGTCTGAATAAAAATACTTATCGTATTTCCTGTCTTCGATCTATCAATAAATCTTTTTTTTGTCCACCTTGTGGCTTGTGTTTTAACAAAGATTATTAATTAATTGAATATTTGAAAACTAAAATATGACTGATGTTAATAATTATCGGACATCAAAAACTGTTATATTAAAAAATTCCATTTATAAACTTTTTATTTTAATAGACAATATTGTCCTCTTGTATAAAGTAAAATTTATGTTAATTGTATATATTTGTTTATAAAACACCCAATAGAATTGATTCAAATTAAGTGTATAATATATAATACATTATGCATATCATAAAAATAACATAATTCACAATTAATTATTAAAAAAATAAATTTATAAGTTTGGTAAATTAAAATTTAAAAAAAGACAAAGTATTTAAATAATAATGTATTTAAATCACGCAATAGGTTCTATTTAATTGTACAATATAATACTCAATTAAATTCATAATAATATAGTTTTAAAAAGTCGTTGGATCTTGTATGTTATTATTATATATTATTATTTGAATAGTAAATGGGTTTATTGGTTATAGCAGTAAAAAAAAAAAAAATTAGCTACGTAAAAATATAAATTGTTATAATATTTTTAAATCGTTATTAAGCTAGTTTCAGCATGAATAAATTCGTGTTAATAACTAATACATAAATGTTTTAAATTATACATATTATATAAAAATGGGCACTAACTATAAACTAATTAGGGTAAAATATAATTTCCTTTTAAAAATACTACTTTAGTTTTAAATTAGAAAATTCCAACTTAACACATAAGTAAATAATAATTAGTGCCAGAAAACGTATTATATAACTGAACCTACGCAGAACAGACATTTTTATTGATTTTTCGCATCATAAATGAATAGGCCTTTCTATATTATACAGTGATAGGTAGACCTACAAGTATAATGAGTAACTAAAAACAACATACCCCGGTAAAAGCGCACCATTGGATTGACTGAAAAGTTTTTCTCGTTCTTTTTTGTTACATTCTATTACCATTTCAAATTTGGTTTTAGCTAAAAAAAAATAACAACATAACATAGTACAGGCATGTTAAATAATAATTGTTTCTTTTTAAAAGATTACCAAAATTAAATTCTATATGATTTAGTGGAAAAGGAGTTTTTTTTAATTATTTTGTAAATTTTTAAATTTTTGATAAAACTTTTGTAGCAAATATCTGTTTTTAGCAACAAACTTGATTCCTCCTTGACTTACTTCTGAGTTCTGAATACAGATTTTCGCCTTTCGGATATTTTCCACGGTTCTACACTTCCGTGAAATCCATTCACGGGTCGAGAGTTTGTGTATTTATTAACAGCGCTATCTGTTAACTTAATAATTGTAATAATATATAAAAATTGGTTAAGTTGGTATCAATAGAAATCAATATATCAAATAGCTATTTTATTCCTTGCGTGGTTATGCTGTATTGACACGCAACAAGTGATATTATATTAATTCACGTGCGATTATTTGATAAGTATTAAGTATCATCACGTTCAATGTACATGATATTATGTGCGTTATACTAGTCACTACTCACTACTCACTATAGGTACTACTGATGTTGTTTTTCGGTATGTCAGTATTTATATTGACAAATATTGAATTATGGCAATTTATTGTAAGAATATGAAATTAAACAATTTTACAGTTGTATTTATATTGTATACTATTATAGGCATCGAAATATGTTAACTTAATTATTCAAAACATTAATTTCTAGTTTATTCTGGTTCAATGAGTTGAATTTATATAATTGTTCAACCTTTGTAATGGGTTTTCTAAAGTTATTGTTGGTGTTAGTCATCCTTCCATATTTGTACTGTGAAAGTCTAGATGAAGGTAAGTGTTTTAATTTTTAGTTTTAATGCAGTAAGAGCTAAAAATAAACAATTAATTCATTAGTGTAAATTTATCTTATTTTATGTATCAATATGTGAAAATTTTATTTTTTTTAAAAAATCACAATTAATTTATTGACCCATAATTCTATTTTATTGTTTTAGATGAATTTAATAATGTTAATTCTAGTATACAGTTGATTTCAAGATTTTCTCAAGATTTAATTCATGGCTCAATATTATTTTCTCAGCATTCATTGATCGATGATATTATTTTAATTTCTGTTTCATTAAAAAATTTTGGCAACTCATTACAATGGTCTTGGCAAATAAAAGAATTTCCCGTTGATTATACTAATTTAGTTGATCGATGTAGTGACAAAAATCTTGGAAATAAGTAATTTAAATAATTTCTTTTAATTATTAGTTGTTTTAATATGTATCTTAAACAATAAATAATATAAATTTATTTATAGATTATTAAGTTTTGATGACACATTTGGAGAATTAACATTAGAAAATCATACAAGACTTCAGTTTTCAATTTCAAAATCTATTTTAGAATTAACTGGTCCTTTGGGAATTTGGTATAGATCCTTGTTACTTAAAGATAATGGCGGGAATACTATTTGCTCAACAATCATGGTATGTATAATATTAATTATTATTCTAATAGCAAGTATATAATATTAAATAAATTATTTTTTATTTTATATATGATTAGTCGTAGGTACAATAATTAAAATATTTAATATTATATTTATTTATATTTGTTTCTGATTTTATTTTCATATTTTTATTATAATTAATATTGTATAGTCCCACTTTGTATAGATGTGAAAAATATATATAATGTATATTTATTATCAAATTTCTCTATATGCTAACAGATGTTTTTAGCTTTCAAATGGTCTAAAATTAATTTATTTTGAGAAATTACAATTTTTATTTATTTAAAATTTTTTTAAATAATAATAATAATTTATTTCATAAGTAATGTTTTTCACTAAAATAAATATTATTTTATAGGCAAAAGATGATTCAGAATTGCGAGTGGCTGAAGCTAAGTTTCAAACTCGATTTTTTGGCAATATTTATATAGTCTGGGTTGGTATATCAAGCAGCTTAATGGACGCAATTATATTTACTAATCTTGAAGATAGGAAAAGTTTAAAAACTGAACTCACTACTAATAATTGGAAAATATTTTCAACTGATGTTCTTGAATCTATTCTAGGTATGCTAGTATGTTCTTACTTGTAACATGATTGTATTATATTCTATAATGTATAATTTTAACACCATGATGTTTCTTTTATTAAAATAATAATGTATTTTATTAATTTTTTAGATAAGTCAAAACTCAATTGTGATGCTCTTCAGATTTTATATGATCCTGAATCTAATGGATTAGGTGATTTAGGTGCTCGACTTGGACCTGTTCAAATTGGGAAAAAATCATTAATACGAGATTCCAATCTTGCAACATTTGATATTGAATATGAGAGTAGAGCTTTATATATGGTTCTGTTTGATAGTGAACGTGCTGATAATATTTTAGATTGTGCTCAAATCAATCTAAAAAAAAGCATTACACTTAAGTAGTTATTTTTATTTCAAATAGTTAAATTAATATATAATTTTTATTAATGGATAACTATATTTTTTATATAGGGGATTTGTTAATGAAACAAAAATAAAACTTGAGTTGACATTATGGCAAAAATCAAAATTTGAAATTACTAATGTTTATAGCAAAGCTGATTCAATTCAAAATGATATAACTTTAAGATTACATGAAATGCCATCGATTCCTAAAACTTATAAGACATCATTCAGTATAAATAATAATTGTTTGGGTGTTGGTAACATTTTTAATCCAACTGGTAAATTATTTCCTGCTGAAGTTGAAAGACAAACTCAAGATAAATATGCTATTGGTGACTTAAGTGGAAAATATAATTATGATAGTTCTAGTTGGGATACATATTTACCTCTATTTGGAAGCAATAGTGTTATTCATCGATCATTAGTTTTATATATGTAAATAATAAAACAAATTTTATTTTATATAGAAATTAATGTTATATTTTTTTATTTTAGAAACGGAGAAATATTTACTTGCACTACGTTATTGCCATTTACTGGTCCAAATTCTCAAACTAAAGTAGCTTACTTAACATCAGAAGCTATTTTTCGCTATCCTCTAGTTGGCAGAATTGTATTTCGACAACCTATTGACATTGGAGCAACTGAAACTGTAATAATAATTGAAAGTTTAGTTCATGCTGATGGTACTACACTTAAAGATTCAGATGAACATAGGTGGTCTATAAATGTTCAACCACCTGGAAAAGACTTTTATAATTGGATGGATCGATGTAAAAGTGCAGGTCCTATATATGATCCTCACAAGGTATTATTAGTTTATATGATTATAAAAAGCTAATATTATGTTGTCTGTATAATTATTAATTATCTTCAAAAATAGGTTGTGAAAAATAATATGACATCTTTATGCAGTAAGTCCCTTAAATATTGCAGTGTAGGTGATTTATCTTCTCGTTTGAATAGTTTGTCGATAGCCGGTAATAAATTAAACGCAATAGGTGTGAGTAGACATATGTTTGTGGATGAATATATGTCATTGTTTGGTGTTAATTCAATTATTGGTAAATCATTGGTGATATATGGTGACCATGGTCCACAAGCTCGTGGAGATCGTTTAGCTTGCTCGAAGTAATTTAATAATAATTGAAGATAATGTGGTGGATGTATTTAATAGTTAATAAATTTTGCACGATATTTTATTCACCTTAAAAGTTTAAACCATAATTTATTATTAATTAGGCAAATGGTACTTGTTACTAATTGAGTAGAGAATTTTTATTTGCATGTTAGTATGTATTGTATATATAAATATTATAAAATAATTTAAATATGAACACATTGAAAATAATTTATAAATAATTTAGCTTAAAAAAATATTTATAGTGCAGTTCTACAGCTATAATATTACATATAGACAATTCTAAAATTTATTAAAATGAAAATATTGTAATAAAAAATAATGTTTTCATTATTATTTATAATGAATTTATATTTATTAATGGTCATAGGTACATTAATAACTTTAATCCAAAACAACATTTATTTTTTTGTTTAGTTAACTAATTAATAAATATATTTTTTTAATGCTTCATTGTGTTTACACATGATGTTCAGCTTGTATGACTGGATTTAACTAAATATTTGATATAATTGATGTGGTTTGGTCTCGTTGTTAATAACTTTAACTACATTAATGTTATTTTTTAACTATGGTTGTCAGAACTATGTATAAATAATAAAATATTTAAGATATTGAATAAAATGTACTATAAGCTTAATTAAAATTGTTAAATATTCATTTTAGAATAGAAAAGGTATGGCATCGAAAAGCTGTAGTAAAGGACTGGTATAGCGATACTGACACAAATTCTGTTTCTGGTAAAATTGAATTATTCCAACTTTCTGAGTATGATCCAGTTGATTTTGAGATTAACCTCCAAGGTATACAAGGTGGATATGATTATTATGTGTATTCAGTAAGTTTGTGAAAAATTAGTTTTTGAAGTATTAAGTTTTTAATTTGTTATTTAATATTTATGCTATAACAGAATCCAGTTGATGGTGGTTTAGACTTACCATGTGAGAGTTCAAATTTATATGAAATTTGGGATCCATGGAATAATAAAGAGACTGGAGGTTTACGATATGGTGATTGGAGTTTGAAATTTGGCTCAATACATGGTGCTAGAACCGTGTCTACTGTTGGAAATGATACCTATGCTCAATTATTTGGTCAATTAGTATTTTTAGGTCGATCAGTAATGATACATGGTATGCCTTCTAAAAAAAGGTAGATATATATCATAGTTAAATACATTTATATTTAATAATACCATTAATTATGTACTAATTACATATCTTATATGTATGATGTTAATAGATTAGTGTGTTCTACAATAGAAAGAGGATATGCACCTTCAGAAGCTCGAGAAATAAGAGCAATGGCTTCATTTCATAACCCTAATGGTTTTCTTTATGGTTATATACGAATGGTTTGTATTTAACTGATAATATTTCATTATACAATTGTAAACATTTTTTTTTAACATACATTTTAGACTCAGTTAGTTTATAATGACGGAAGTAAAAGCGATACTGTAATTGAAGTTAATTTACATTATCCAGGTTTATATAATAAAAATATGGTATGTTTTAAGATGAATAGAGGTACATATAAATTTTCATTTTTGATTAATTAATACAATTTAATTCTAGACTAAAAATCACAAATGGGCAATTTATGTTAATCCAGTGGGTATTGACGCTACTGTTAAAGATCACGGGACTCGGTGTACTGCAGCTGGGTACATTTGGAACCCATACTACACACAACTTGCTGATCCCTTGAATGTAAATTTTATATATAGTCTATTTAAAAACTGTTGTGAATGTAATATGCTTCATTTGTATTCTATAATTTTAACTTATTGTGCTATTAAAGTATAAATAAATAGAAAATTTCATTCATATGTAATAGGTAAAACTGTATGAAGATGAATGTGGGCCTGATCAACCTTTACGATGTTATGTTGGAGATATATCTGGTCGTTTGGGTAATATTGATGTTGGTTTACATTCAATGGTATTTTCTGATCCAAATTTACCTTTAGGTAATTGTATTTATTATTTAATATGTTTGTTGTGTACTCAATTGATATGTTTTTAAAATTAATATATAATTTTAGAAGGAGACATTTCTGCAATTGGTAGATCAATTATTGTATTTTCAAAAAATGGCTATGAAAAATTAGGTTGTGCTAATATTGAGTATGATAAAGATATCATAAAATATGTGAATGTAAGAAAAACTACAAAGTATGAAACAACACATTTTTTTGAAGCTGTGAGAAATGCAATGGGGGTTCCTGATTGGATGATAACTGTAGACAGTAGAAAAACAAAAATATTACATAATGGAGCTTGTATTCAATATTTGGTCCATTTCAAAGGTATAGTTAAAAAGTAGTATAAGATTATTCTTTTTAATTAGCTTAATTCTACAGATAATAAGATTCCAGATAAGTTGTGTGATCTATACCTTTTCTTAATATCATTAATAATTTTTAAAAATATTTATTCGAACAATATTTTTAATTAATTTGTTTAAATTAGGTGCCCTTGCTAATGAATTGGAATCTGATTTTAGTAAATTATTAGCAATTGGTCAATTACCTGCTCAAACACTAAAAATAAGTGGTTATTATCCTACTAATGTTAAATTAAAAATTCCATATCAAGGATGTCCTGTATATAACAAAAAATTAGCTTCAAGTAAATATGATAGTGTTCAATAATTTAATTTTGGCTTATATTGAATAATTAATTATTTATTTCAGATATATCATCTTCAGGAAAGTGGATCACAAACAATTTTTTACTGATAACTGTATTAATTACATTTAACATTTTGTTATAGAGTTGATTCCTAAACCCAAGTTAACTATTTTTTACAATTATATTTTTATTTATCATTATTGATTATTATTTATGTATAATTTTTTTATATAATAGTATGATATATTAGGATAAGCTTTTTTTATACTTTATTACTTATAGCATGTACATTATTGTATGATATATTTTATTTTAATTTTTTACTTGAATTAATTAATATATTCCTTTTATCTGAACCTAAATCATTTTTAATTTGATCATGCATATCACATAAACAGTAGGTATTTAATATAAATTTGTTACTAAAAATATGAACTTTTAATGTTTAAAAAAAATAGTACATATTAATATATATTTTAAAGATTTTTAAGCTTTTAAAAAACAACTTATGAGGTATCTTGTATTAAGTTAGGACGTTTTTATACATTATTAACTATAGTATAATTTGCTAAACGTGTTTATTTATTAAACCTATTATCTACCTATAGAAAATTATTGAATGAATTTTGTAATGATAAAAGTAAAGATAATGTTTCAATAGCTTATATGATTATTATTTTTTTAATTGCTTTAAAATAGCAACAATTAATTTTGGAAAAATGATGTTACATGTGAAAATATAAGGTCAAAATTTGAACTCCAATCACTCAAAAAAATGTATGTCTTTTACAATGAACTTTCTTCATCCTAATAAAAAAAAAACTTACGAGTTTTCTTGTATTATATTTACATGACTTAAGTATTAACATTAAAAATTGTATACATTTTATCTACAAAAACTTTTACAGACTTGTGATTTTTATAAATTTTGTAAAATATATTTATAAAAAAAAAATATTATGTCCATGAACTTTTGACATTTTTTAATTGGCTATGAACAATTTATAAGTGTCCTTGTGTTAAAGTTTTTTTAATCAAAAACATATATATATTTATTGTACATAATTTAAAAAAAAAATAAAAAGTAGAACATTTCTAATGACCATTTAAAAGGTAAAAAAACCAACATATTTTGAAAATTTGTATTAAGTTTAGCAAATACTAATTTGAATATTTGATAAAAATTCTCTACAGTCATTTACTTTTGAATTACAACAAAAAACTAACCAAGTTAAAAACAGGTTTAGTATAAAACTTGTAATACAAATTTTGTTTTTCCTGATTATTTAGAATAGTAATGAACAATAACATTTTAATGTTGACAATTTAACCGAAGTATTAAAGTACTGCCATAAAATGATAGCAGATAAAAAAAAAATTACAATAACTTATAATATAATGTATACTAATAAACAGGGCTGGATTTGACGGAGTATTTTAAGCGACAGCAGATGTTTGAGGGGTATACGGATGCTAGAATATTAAGAAAAAACTTAAAACATTTTGACCCTCAGGTTCGGAAATTTATATAAAATTATATCACCTACAAAAGTATAAATTTATTTGTATTTATATAATTTGCGATTCAAAATTAATACGTCAAGATGTCACTTGAGTACTTGACAACAAAACAACATTCTATTATCTAAAGAACTTTAAATATTTTAGTATATAAATATAAAAATTTTGAATAGTTACTGAACATAACAATCTAAAATATTATAGCATAAAAATTATTACAGGGACACGGCTTATTAAAATATATTATTATTTTGTACTATACATAGATAGTATTGTGGTAATATTATATTTGATGTAAAATGATTAAACGAGTAAACGATAATTGAAAAAATACAAGTACATAACATTACGAAATTTATGTAGATTTCCATAATTTAAATTTTGGTTATCAATTAGATACTAATTTATTTATTTATCTAAATAAGATGTAGGTACTTCATTTGTAGATACTTTATCTAGATTTCACTCAAGATAGTACAGGATTATTCTTTAAATAGTTCTTAATAACTTGTTCTTAAATTTGATCAAAGCATTAATTTATACTATAAAATCATTAAAACCATTAACCAATGATTTAACTGATTTAATAAAAAGCAATACACACGTAGATACCAATGGATACTGGTTATAAAATCCTAAATACGCTATTGCATGTAGACAAAATAAGCTTGAGAAACAATATTTTTAAAGTGAACCTACTATCTAATTTGCTTATAATTTTAAATTTTAATAGTAAACTTTAAATAATATATTAGATAATGCAATTTAATTTTTGGGTTTTAACACATTCGAGACAAATATCTCGCGAGGTGCGTAATACTTATAATAAAATATTTATTTTAATTATTTTTTGGAACTACTTAGATATTGAGTATTTTAATGTTTTTTACTGCTAGGAACCTTAAAAAAAAAAATTGTCCCGGGCATCTGAAAGTCTAAATCTGGCTCTGCTAATACATTCATTATTTTGCAAAATTAATTATTAACTAAATCAATTTTGATTTTTTCTTGTTCTTTACAAATGAAATAAAAAACTGAAGACCATTAACATTTTCACCAAACACATATATTAATAGCATTTTGATTTAATTTTAAAAATATTTTGGGTCTTTTTCTGCTATTTATTGAAATGTCTTATTTTAGTATCTACTAGTTACTACCTATTACTTCGAAGTCTTCTTCCACGACTGGTAACGTTATCTTGTTTCTAATCACGGCCGTCATGTGATAACAGAGCATGTGACCACGTGAGGTTGTCCAATGTCGAGGCCCGATTGTACAGAGTATAAGCTATAAAGACGAGTCACCGACTAGTGACTACCGAGTACCGAGTAGATTTTAAACGAGGAAGACACAGTTCATATTATTAAAATATATATTCAGTTATTAATATTAAATTCGGGAGCGGTGTGATTGATAGAGGCAAGTCATCGCAGACAAACGGTAAAAACGTTGACATAGCTGATATCGTCGTCGGTTTAGCGTAAGCGGCAAACGTAGTACGCACACACATACGTACGTCGTACGCGCACACGCCACATACGCGCGCGCTCAGGCACGCTTTTATTTATGTTTTTTTATTTTGTATTGAAGTTTTAAATAATATAAAATTACAATAGAATAACTTGAATGCTGATCCGATCGGTGTATTAATAATAATAGTTCCTAAACAAACAACGACGTCTCCTCGACTACGGCGAAGGGATATTTTCCTCGGATAAGTGCGCGATCAGTTTTCCATTGATCCCGGATCTCGTTAGTCGTCAAATGCGTTGTCGATCGTTGTTGTTCCAGCCTCTACTGCAATAATTATCTTCGTCGTTGCTGCTGCTGCTACTACTACCTTCTATTAATTAATTACTTGGGACAAGTTGCCTAGTAATATAACTGTCTTCTACTACTAGTTGCCACCAATTACTAATACTACTACGATTTCTACTACTACTACTAATTTTATTACTATTATAGTATAGAGTACTATTACTCTTACTTCTGAGGGGCACAGTATATTTTTCAAGTCTTAGGCTAGGTAAGTCAGTAGTTTTAAAATAGTAGCTATAACCACCATAAGACTTAAAGTCAATACTTATTTTTTATCACCTTGCATCATTTTTGATCCACACCTTTTGCAAAACATTTATTTTTATTATTTTTTATTGTTGTTTTTTTTTTGTTTTTAGGTAAATTATCCTTGCTCAGATATTTGAGTATTTTTGTACCTGTAGTTGTTTTTGTTCTATTGTAATACATTTATATACCTATCTAATATTTTATACGTAAACACTTACGCATAGATACTAATAAAGACAACACTTGGAAAGTCTTATCATACCGCTTAGTTGTTTTAAATTGGCAGTTATGTATTCAGATATGATAGAGTGAGTTTCAGATTTCCATCGATCTTTAGCATAGACTTATATTTATTTTATGTTTTAGATCGCCATCAAAGGACTGTTTTTCTTTCAATGATCAGTCTTTGTCTTATGACATGGCTGAGGTATAGAATATTTTTTTTAGTTTTCATATTGTTTCAAGATATTGTTTAGATTGTATTTTTTATTTGTTTTAGGTAAATGAAATTAATAATCAAGCCAATTTGGATTATATTTTTGATTCATATTATTCGTCGTAAGTTATTTCATGATTATTAAATATATTATATTTGTATGTTAATTATTAAGTAACAGTATTTAATCTTTTATATAAGAATAATTAAGCCTCATGTAAGAAAAAATAAGATGGTATATGAGACTACTATGAGTTGAAAATTTAAATTTACAAGTATAACTATTGGTTATTGTGTTGGATAGTTAGATCAAATGTTCTAAGTAGAGTTTGTGTCAAATTTATTTAATTTTTATTATAAATATTAAATTTATTTAAATATGTAATTATTATAATTTATATTGACCTTTTAAAAATTATTTTTAGTTATCTAGAAACATTTTTTTAAGGTTATACTAAATATTTTAATAACACTTAAAAGTGTAGTTTATTTTTCATAAATACCACTATTAGATTCAATAAAAAAACCTTACAAAAAATTATTTGTTTAGTTTTTTAAGATAATGTAATGTTTTAGGGTTTTATTTACTAAAATAAAGGATTTAATTTTTAATTTTAATCATATTGATTAGGCAAAATAAATTCCATTAAAATTTAATATCAAATACATAATGAAAAACAAAATCATTTTAAACATAAAAATAGGTAATATCTCTTCTGTAAAGTAGGCGTAGAATATAATTCACTATAGACTAAATCTTTAATGTTTAATAACATGTTAAATATAAATATTAAAAGGTAGACAAATAAAATTATTTTAATTGTACAGTACATAATACGTAGTATAAATTTGATTTAAAACACTATAATATAATAAAATTTAATTTGATAAAATGCATTCACTTATCTGTTATTATTGAATATACTACAGTTTTAAAATATGAAAAGATTAAAGGAAATTATTAAGAATATAAATTTATTAAGAAATTATTAAATTCATATTTTACATATACATTACTCAATGATGAGAACATGTGAATACCTATTGATTAGCTGAGTGGTTATCCTACTCCCCATTTTTTTAAACAGTTATATAAAGATAATTTTCAAAGTTTATGTTTAACTTAACCTTATTAGTATTGAATGTGGTTATATATAATTATAATTTTTATGTTATAGTGTATCAAGATATAATACAGGTTTTGAACTTCCAGAAGACTGTAAAAATATGAGTTTTTCAGAACTATTTGATCAAGAATTGTTTAGTACTCATGGTAAATATTTTCATCATTATTATCATTTTTTTAAATATATTTAAATATATAAAATGTAGTTTCAGAAAATAAAGACTGTCAAATCACAATCAAAATCGAAAAAGAAGAACCGTTAAATGAATGTTATTCTACTGATAATTCTATAGATACTACTGGTAGTTCAAGCTTTGTAAAAGTAGAAGAAAACATTCCTTCCTCATCATTATTATCAAAAAGTTTTGTTCCGAAGAGAGGCATTAATAGAACTTCTATTAAAACAATGGGAACTTCTAATGTTGAGCATCTCATTCATAATCCTTTTTGTGAAACAGAAGAGGTTAATAATCAAATTTCAGAGACAATTAACTCATCTATTATAAAATGTGAGATTGAAGATGTCAATGACAATTTTGAAGAAGATTTGGTTAAAATTGAAGTAAATCCATATTATTCTGCTGATGTCTTACAAAATAACACAGATTTAAAAAAAAGTAAAGAAAATATTGTTTCATCTTTGTCATTAAAAAGTTCTATTCGAAAACGTCAAGGCAATAATAGAATTTCTATTAATACTCCAGATAATTGTGTTAAGCATCTTTACAATCCTTTTTATACACCAAAAGATTTAGATGATAATCAAATACCAGTTCAAGTTCATACACCATTTATTAAATGTGAACCTAAAGATGAAATTGATATTATTGAAGACCCTAATGTTGAAGAAATTAACTTTCATTATTCTGTTGATAGTTCACAAAATACTTTTAACGGTAACAATATGGCAAAAGTGAAAAACAATGTTAGCAAATATGGATCACAAAGTGCAACTAATAATCATAATATAGTAAAAGTTTCAGATAATATTACTTCTCCAAAGCATCGAAAAATTAACAAAATTTCTATTAAAACTCTTGAAAATTGTGATGTTAAACATCATTACAATCCTATTTGTGAACCAAAACATTTAGGCGATGATCAAATTCCAGTTAAAGTTCAGACATCAACTTTAAAACACAAAACATCAAAACATTTAGGTACTAATCAAATGTCTGTTAAAATTCAAACTTCAACTGTGAAAATTGAATCTGAAAATGTCAATAACTCTTTAGAAAAACCTATTGTTAAAAAAGAAGTGAAATCATGTTATTCTGCTGACAGTCGCAATTTTGTAAAAAGTGAAGATAAAGTTTTACCTTTATTATTAAAAAATTCTACTTCTAAGCGTCAAGTTAATAATAAAAAGTCTGTAAAAGCTACTGAAAATTGTGGAGTTAAACATAATGCACATAACCTTAATTGCAAACCAAAAAAAATTGGTAATGATCAACTTTCAGGGAAATTTACAACACCCATTATGAATTGTGAACCTGAAGATTTTTATGACTTTAGCGAAGAAAATATTAAATTGGTAATAAATCCATACGATTCTTCTACTCGTTTACAAGGAATAGTTGAAAGTCATAGCTTAGACAAAAATATTGATGAAATTATTTTACCTTCATCACCCAAAGGTTTTATTTCTCAACATCGTCAAGGTACTAACAGTTCTATAAAAACTAATACTAATTCTGATATAAAAAACCCCATAATATACAACCTTAATTATAAACCAAAAGATCTAGGTAATATAACTTCAGTAAAAGGTAAAATGCCCATTATAGAACATAAACATAAAAATAATAGCACCATTCAACCAAATAATTTAAAATCTGAAAAAGTAACAAAATCGGCCAATCCAAATGAAATTCATTCTATTGATCTAATTGATGTAAATGCAGAAAATCAAAATATGATCATAAAAAACATGGAAACTATTGTTTCTCCGATTAAAACTGAAGATACAGATACTCAAACCGACAAAAAAAAAATTTCTTGGGAAGAATTTAGAGCTAAAAGAGAAAAAATGGGTTTGATAAATAATTCAAGTAATATTTGTTTATACTAAGCTTTATTTCATAATTTAATAATATATATAATTCAATTTTAGAAATTAAAGAAGACCCTGCAACAGATGTCGTTACAACAGATGATGATAAAATGAAAGCAATGCAAGAAGAATTTGATAGGACCACAGCTGAACATTTCACTGGTCAAAAAAGAAAGATTGATGATAAAGAAGAAGAAACTATTACTGCTAAAGAAATAAACAATGAAGAAGAAGAACTGCAAAAAAAGCGGATGAAAATTGAATACATTAAGAAACTTTTACCATCATCTTTTGGTAATATTGTTTTATACAGTGAAACTTCCCTTAACAGATACCTCTATATATAGCGGACATTTTTTTGGGGAATGAGGACATTTTCACTACTTTTTTATAGGAAAATCTCTAAATACTGGACACTTTTATGACATTTTAATCATTTCTATCGTAAATTTATTGAATTAGAAAATGCATTAACATACAAAATGACTTTGTGTCAAAATACAAAACAAACTAAAATAACTAATGTTTTTAATGTATGTTAGACGTTAATTTTAATCTTTATATTATCAATTTTTTTTATCTTTTTTACCTTTGCATTTTTAAAAATAGGTATATAAAAATAAATTTAATTTATTATGTACCTATGTGTATGAATACAAAGTTATTTAAATAACTAAATAATTAAATCAATTTTTTATTTGTCTAATATTATTTTTTTTCCTTTAAATACCAGACAAAATTTCAGCGACCTAGGGTGTCCAGTATTTAGAGGTTTCATTGTAAATCTATTAGCTGTCCCGACTCAGCGTTGCGTTTGTATTAGTTTGGCTTTTGGTATTTTTGTATACCGTAATATGTAATATGGCTGTGTGTTAATATTTAATTTGAATATAAATACTCTACAGGTATTGTCATATTCCCTTATTAACTTGTTAATCTGTTTCATGTGAGTCTATTTATTGTATATAAATTTAAATGTGTTGAGTATTAACTTAAGTAAAATACAAATCATTTTTATGATAGGTATATTTTTTTAAATGTATAAAAAATAAATATTTATATATATTTTTAATTTTAATATTTACAGGAATACATTTTTTTTTGAAATTGTATCTTAATATTATTTAATGAATAATTTTTTTAGTTAACTTTGGGAGTATATCCTAATAAAATCAAAGGTCTTCCAAGTCTTACATGCAACATATAATTGTCCATCCAAAAAGCACTAGTTTTATAGATCCAACATACAAATTGACAGTGTTTGATCTTATCGATTTAGTTATAGTTATTGTAAATGCCAAACAAATTTGAAAAAAATATGTTTTACATTCACAAATTAGTAATTACACCTATACTTTTTTAAAATACTGATTTATTATTAGGTAAAATTAAATCAGTGTTGTCACATTAATTAAAATACATTACCGGTTAATTCAATGACATTTTCAATCAAAAATAAACAATTAAAATTAAAATTATTAATTTTGTTTCGATATTATAGAATAGTAATCCTGAAACTAACTAAAATTGTTTTTGTACTTTTAGCATCAGAAATAGCAAAGACCTCAAGTTTAATGAAGGGCAGCTTAGTAGAAGATAATGGTAAATTTCATATTATAAATTATACCCTTGATATTTATTTTTATCAAATCGTTTTTATTCTTAGACAATGAAAATACTTCTGATGATTCGACATTGTCCAGTGACAAAACACAAGGGAAATATTTAAACATATATGATAAGTCCCAAAAAAAAGGCTACCAATCTAGAGTACATTCATCTCACCGTGTCTTATCAAGGTTATAAATTATTTTAAGTTATATTTAACAGTTTATTAGTAATATGATATATTATGTTAATAACTAGTATTTTATCTTATTTAAAAGGTCTGATTATAATAATAAAAGTAGCCGCTCATCATCATCCAGTTCAGATGATTATTATAATCGTAATAGAACTGATGCTCCTTCGCAAGGAGTACAATATAATCAAAATGCACGAACCACTCATCAAAGGTAATGAGGATATGCATTATCGTATAATTATACTAGAAAGTGTATTTCAAACTTTTTGTTATTGTACAAATTAAATTATCTAGACCTAAAGAACAGAAAAGGGTGGTATATGTTGGACAGATACCAATCAAACTTGGAAAACGTTACTTATATAATCGGTTCAAGGAATTTGGTACAATACAATCTTTAACACTTCATAAAAAACCAGAGTATGCATAGAAAAAAATCAAATATAATAAATTTGTTTTTGCATTTATATAGAGGAATATATTTTTTATATTTTATAGTTTTCGTGTTTATTATGCATTCGTGACATATTCTGAGAATTTAGAGGCTGACCGTGCTATTAATCATGGAAATGATGATGAAAGCCAAGTCCAATTGGATATTAGATTTGGTGAACGGAAACAAACTCAAACTCCTTACTATGATTTAGGTAAACAATATATTAGTACTAACTAAAAAAAACAGTTATTTAATGTAATTAAAAATTGTTTAGATGATGAATGGTTAACTGACTGGTATGGGTATAAACAACCTTTAGCACCAGTAGTAAAAACAGAAGATATTGAAAAAGTGTCTTTTGAAGAAGAATTGCAAGAATTTTATAAACTTTCTCAAATTAAAAAGTTAAATCAAATTAAGTCTTCTCAAGCCTCTTGACATAAGTTTTTTATTTTATTTCATCTTATAGTGTTGGAATAAAAATGTAATAAATATTGTTATAATTTTTCTCTTTTTAAGTTGTCTTGTTTTATTTTACAACAAATATGAACCTTAAAAAAACAATTCAGTCATACACAAAAAAAAATGTATATAATTAAAAAGAAAAAAATCCATATTATCTTTAAATATTTTCTCCCGTGTTATCTTGAACAATTTTAGCTACTTTTCGGTATTCTACTACACTTGTTTTTGTACATTTCATTTCAGTCCAACTAATAGGAGTCATTGGATGGCCTAAAAATTATATAAGATACATTTTATCAAGTCATTAAAAACCATCACTCAGTAACACTTACCATATTCACTGCATGCAATAACTACACCAAGTTCATTTTCAGCAGTGGTTAGTTTAAAGGTATGAGCTTCAGTCATTGGCAACTAAAAAATATTTATGCCAATTTGGTGTATCATATTTAAGAAAATTAGACAACTAATGTGTAACTTACGATTCTAGCCAATATTATATCTCCTGGTCTAAAACACTGTAGCATATCGATTTTATCAATTTCTTTCATGCGTACATCTTGTCTTCTAAGACTACTTCTGTATGTTTCATTCAGCTCATGTCCACAAACACTGGTGATAAGACACTTGCACATATCTTGGTTTAATGTAGTCACCTGAAAAGAACAATTTATAAATATTAAACACAATTTATTGATAAGAAAAATGAATTTAAGTTATATTACCATTGCTGTTACAATATCTCCAGGAGCTGGAACAATAGTTTGATCTTTACTTCGAACTTCTACAACTGATACCTAAAAAATATGATTAGTTTTAATACTATTTTTATTTTTTATTAATTGAATTTAATAGACTTTTATTTACTTTATTATTTGTGTTATCAACATTCACAATTCCAGCCAAACTTGAATAAATGTAATCTTGTCTTTTATATGTCCCTTTACCTAAAGTGTGTGTCGAATCTAATCGACAGAGCCGTTGTCCTAAATATAAACAAACTAAGTTTATTTTTTTTTACACAGCAGTTACATTTTTCGAAATTTTAATACATAATTTAACTAATTTAATTTTGAATAAAATCACAAAAAAATATATATATATATTTTTAATCAAAATATTAGACAACTGTACAAGATAAGTATATTCAACTATTAATTTGTGTTTTAATAACAAAAATGAAAGACATTTTTAGTAAAAATATATACAATGAATTATTTATATATTATGCTATTTTTATTATATTTAAACATGAATATTAAAATATTTTAAAATAAAATTTGTATCGAAACATAAATTTTAAGACAATAATGCATATGAATAAATTTGTATTTTGTGTATCACCTAGACCAATATAGATCAAATATGATGTCAACCAATGCAGGGAAGTAATTTAAAATAAAGCTGATTAGAAAATTACAAGTACATATAGACTATAATAGAAATAAGAGTAATTGTAAGTGATTGTATTGAAAGGTACACACAAAACTCATTTCTCTAGTTTATTTTTTTGAGTAGATATACTAACAAAATTTATGTGGATACGCGGATATACTGTCATGTGGCAAGTATAAAATCGGAATAAGTGAAATCCAGTGTAATTTATAAATCAGAAATTTTGAAATATGATGAGTATACCCAGAATATTATTATTTACTTTTTAATTCTATTCAATAATATTTTTGAAAATTATAATGAGCAAATTATCTACTACTTATAAAAAAAATCCATAAAATATTGGTATCTCATATAATTAGTCATTGGATGAAAATAAAGTTCTTATTAAGAGTTAAGATAAAAACTAATATAACAATTTTAATTTGATGACAAACAAAAGCATAATAGTTATAAATTTATAGGTACATAATATTAATAACTTACCCGGTACACAGACTATTTTGTTCTCCATTGAGAATTTGCTGTATTATTATTAAAGTTGTAAAACTATAGTAGAATATTAGAATGGTAATGGAAATTGGAAATATAGTATTTTAGACAATTTTTAGTATACCGTAATGAATTATAATTTTCATGGGACTATAAAGTATATTTTACTAAAGATTAGAAGATGAAACTCTGCCGGTAACTACTGATAAAAACGAGCTGAAAGAATACACATAATGACAGGTTGCGCTGCAGTCGCACACCATGCTATTAAATTTGTTAAACATAGGTAGGGTGTAGGAATTTATGATGTTTTATTGGTTTTTTGAAATTATTATGCAATATTTTAAGATTTGATTGATTTTTTATAAATTTTTAGATTATTAAATCAAAGTGTAATTTAAGCTTTGGAAGCGTGCACATTTTTTCAAACCAATTTAAAAATAATTAAAAATTATAAACAATTTAAAAATTTTATGTTTAATATATTTTTATATTTTTTATTAATTTATATTTGATGTAGGTACAAATTCGTACAATTATATTTAATTTACTTACTATCTAATCAACAAGTATCTTACATAGTTACTTATATAGTTATCTTATATAGTTACCTTATACCTATGCACATTTTTTAAATTAAATACAGTAGCGGATCTGAAGTTTATTTAAGGAAGGGGCGAGTTTGTATCATAGATTGATAGATACTATACTATATTCTATGGACTATGAATAATGAATATAATATATAATTCAAGTAAAAAAAGCTCAAGGGGGTAATCGACACATCACCCCCCTAAAATCCACCACTGATTAAATAGCTTATATTGTTTATAGGTAGGTAAATGGGCGCACATAGTTAACATTTTAAGGGGGGTAAAATAAAAAAGATCTCAAAGTTTAACTAAACAAAGGTGTAATGTTATTTGAACATAATATAAATATAAAATATATACTATAATTATTTGCTATTATTTATATAATTAATATTTGTATTGGTAGGTATATTTTAAAATTAATTAAAATTAATTTTAATAAGTATAAGCAAAAATAGAAAATAAGAAAATCAAATATGTAGAATAAAATGTATTATTCGGTATCGACAAATAAAAACTGCGCATTTTTTTACTTTGATTTTTTCAAACATTTCTATTTTTTTTTATGGACATGTTGGCCTCGTAAAAATACTCTATATTCCGAGAAATTTGGGCGAAGACACCATGTTTTAACACATCTTCAGTCATTCCACTCGTGCGTTAATGCAATGCTACATAACCATCAATACACGCACTATGATTGGGATATAATATAATATATCATGTGTATTTCCAAAGCTGGGTTTTGGATTCTGGAAATGAGCATGGAGGGCTGATCTGACCTTACACCAGAATCGTTTAGCAAAAAAACTATACTATATATTGATTTTACGACTACTTGTTTTCTATTTTATTTTTGGTGTATTTTCCTAAGTTTTTTTGAATACATAAAAGTTATAACTCTAAAAGTTTTGCACATTTATTACTGTGGTTACAATAGGACAGGGTGAAATACTTAACCAGATAACTTATAATTGAATTATTCGTAATATTTGATTTGTAGAGTGGACTGTATATGGTATACCTATAGGTATCTTGAATTTTTTTGTTCCACTAACAACTTCACTCGTACCCAGTGAATAAATGTAATTCATTCACGCTGCAAGTATATTTTATAGAACAATAATATATGGTCGCTAAACAGTGGTGTAGGTACCAACTTTTTTTTGGCTTCCCATCGTCTGTTGGCCCTTTCTACTTACAAATTAAGGTAGTCTATTTCATAACTAACAGAATATTATTTTTTAAGTACATATTATATGTATATTATTATGTAGTTGTTGAAAAGCTAGCAAATGTAGATAGATTAGGTACCTTGTAATGTAAATTATATAATAAATATAAAAATACCAACTTATTTAACAGGTAATATTTGAGTATAATATTAAAATAATATTTCATTAAATTTATAAATGTACTTACTAATTCAAATAATAATTGTTTAAATCATTATTAAAAAAAAATATGTATTAAATAACAAAAATGTATGCAATGTTTAAAATATGCTGGCGAGTCTTAAATAAATACAAGGTGGATTGACAATTTGGTTCCTGCAGTTTATGTATACCTAACCTAACCTACCGCGGCAACAATGTTATAAATTATAATTATTTAAAATAAAAATTAGGTCTAATTTATAAATCAAATTTTTATTTTCTTAAAGAAACTACTCTCTTATAAATATAGTTATAAACATAATCTTGTCATCCCCAGCGGTATATTTAAGGGAAGGGCTCTTGCCCCCCCCCCATTCATCGTATTTTATACTTTTTTATTATATGAGATATTTTACAACTCTACGCCCCATGTACACAAATTTGAACTTTTTGTTTGTGCTCTTTCCCCGTAAGACATTTCTAAATACGCCCTTGGTCATCCCTTAAATTAATTCTCAATATAGTTGTTCGAATTATTGTGGTCGGCGATTGTGAAACTAGGTAGTAATCATACAGGTATAATAAAAACACTACCACATATATACAAGAATAGAGAAGTCACACTATAAAAAACAGTAGAGTAATTTATGAATTTTAAATTGAGTAGTTTTTTTTTCAATTTGTAAAGGTTAATTATAATAATTACCAATACAATTATATTAAAGCCAATTTTATAGGCCAAAGGTTTTCTTTAATTAATTGTTTCAAACATTTTTTTGTATAAAAAAAAATTTATTAGGTAGATACCTATACATAAACAAAAATATTATTTAAATGAAATTATGTATAGACTAAAGACATTATAATATAGAATGTGTCTAATGTTGTTGTATTTGTAATTTTTGAATGATTTTAGATCGATTATATGACATTACGAAAAGACATATTTCTTTATTTATTTGATAATTATTTGTATCATTCAATATTTTTAAGAGCGCAGCTCTTCCCATAGTAAAATTAACGTTATATTTTTTAAATAGTAACAACCCTATTTTTTGATGGATTCTGGTAGAGTTTTTTCTATGAAAATTTGAATGGTCAAATTATCAACACATAAACATATAAATTTAAACAATTTTAGGATAAATTCCTCAAAAATAATTTGGCTAATAGTACCTACTATTATCATATGATTGTATGTTAAAATAAAAATTATTATGAACTTTGTTTGCTGACAATTTTTTAGGAATTTATCCCAAAATTGAATACATTTTATCCACGTTATTAGATTATTGATTTAGCGCTTAAAAAGATGTGAAATTGCATTAAAATAGTTTAAAAAAAGATTTTTTAAATCTAGTTAAATAATTAAATTTATTCCAATTATTTTTATTGAAATTATTAATGAATTTATTACATTTTAGAAAACTATACTTAATAAACGACTGAACAAAACATAATAATTTTCCATTTAAATTATTAGAAAACATTTACTAGACTCCATTAAAAAATTATAGTTGTTACCATTCAATAAAATTGATTTTTCTATTAGTACAACTGCGTACTTTTACAATTTTTTTGAAATTGTAATAAAAATTTGTCAGTTAAAAATAACGAAACACGTATTTTTTTCGTTTTTTCAAAATTTCATATAATCGGTATATAATTATTAAAAAATTAAGTGTACAATGACAAAGAATAGATACACTACACTATAATACACTTAAACATATAGTTGGTAAACTAATAAAGTTAGGTTAAGCAGTTCTATTATTTGTATTTTGTAGTAGTCAGGTCAGTAGATAGTTTGGTATATTATATGACATTATATGACAAGTATATTTTGTGTTATTTATTAATTATAATGTATTTTAGCTTTATGATATATTTTAATAGGTTAGGCATGTTTTATTTCTTCTCAGTAAGTAATAAATAAATAATAAAGTTAAATAAGTAGAAGTATATTTTAAACTCGATTTAAACTTTTTAATTAGTTAGTACTCAGCTTTGATTATCTGTAGAAGTCAGATCTACTCTTATATTCTCATAAACTAATTTCAAATACGATGTTTTTATGTCATTTAAAAATAGGCAATATATTATATTAGTATTCTTTTAAAATATCAGGTTTATTATGATGTTTTATATCCTTAAAAATGTAAAATATTATTTTAATACTCTATAAAAAAAAAATGTATCAAAATTATTCAGTATAGATTTATTTTGTTTACAATATAAATTAATTGGTACATACAAAATACAAATAATATAATTATTAATAATTTTCTTAGGAAAAATATCTACATGAATAAAAATATTATTTTTTATTCTTAAATATTCTCTTATGTATTAAATATTCTTTAACCCCCAAAATATGTATTTTATGCAAAGTAAAATTGTTTTTATGAATTCTATGTTTCATGAATCGTAAATATCTAAAATCATACAAATCCGATTTATAATTATCTGTAATCTAAATCTACATATAAAATATTTAAATCGTATTACATTCAAACAAATTCTACATTCCAATTTTAAATATTGTAATTCTGTAGAAGTCAAGGTTATAGCAGTAACATAATTTAATTATCTTTACTGACTTTATTATATTGTATTTTGGTGAACCTTAATTTTTTAAATTATATACTATTAATATTTATAGGCACCTACATGAATTCTATAGTACGATTGCTTAAAAATGATTTGCATTCTCACTCCTTACCCCTTAGAGACAATAGAACTCTTGATAATATCTAATTAGTAAATATTAAATAGTACAGTATGCAGCATGCGACATTAATTGTTATTATAAATTATATAGCTTAAAAGGAGTCAAAATATTTTGAAAATTATAATTTATATAGTAAATTATGATATAAATATTTGGCGAAAATCTTAATTTTCTACGGTTATTCGTTTTATAATTATAATAAAAATAAATAATTAACAAACCTCGTTTGAGGAGAAATAGTTATTACTATACAGGTGAATATCCATTGTCCAAAAAATTTAAATTTCCAGTAGAAAGTTTTTAAATACAGATAGAAAAACATATAAAGTCATGTACTAAAATTTGAATTCCTAGGTATAAATATTAAATAGATATTTTTTTTTATGAATTTCTAACTACAAAATTATGTAGACATTGTTGAGATTTTAATTTGTCAACATTTTAATATTAAACATTTATAAAAATATACTCTGATATAAATTGTCGATATTTTTCAATTGGGATACAAAACAATTACTAGGAACCTTGCATTAAATTTCCTAGACATTTTACCCATACATGAATTTTTTATCGTAACTTATAAGAAAAATTTATAAAATTTCAATTATCTATAAATAGCTAAAAAAATAAAAATATATTGACAATTTTACCATATTTACTGTATTACTAGATTTAAAGTTTTTTTTGGTGGTTCTTTTTTGAATTACCTATAACAAAATAAAAAAATATATATTGTCAAAAATTGGTTTAGCGTGAAAATTCCTGTGTTTCTTTAATTCCCCCCCCCCCCCCCCCATTAAAAAAAAGTACTAAGAATTTTTTACTTATGTCTTCCAACATACTAAAAATATTAAATTTTCTACCAGAAACCGTCAACAAAGTTAAAAATCGAAGCCTTTTTACTATCCCAAAAGGTGATAGATAAAATAAAACACACATATCAATGTAAAATTAATACATTCATCGCTATATCCGCACATAATCAAAAAATGTAATGACTAGGAAACAAACAAATTATAGTCTACACATTGTGTGTACCTATTCCCCAGATAAGAAAACATATTTTAATTGTAAATATATTATTATTATTATACCTTAACAATAACGTGAAATTATGTATATTATTATTATTATTTGTTTATCCGATGTACATAATATTGTAAACACATAGTGATAATTAAATAAATATAATTTATTAATTTTAATTTGAACTTCAACAAGATTAAAGATTATATTCATTGTTTGTTTGTAAATAACACTGCATTGACCCATATTAATATAGTTAAGTGTAGCCTTATAGTATGACTTTAATAAGTTTAATATCCTCTTAACGTCACGTGAAAGTTTTCAAGGGCTGGTTGTGTGAAGTTTTTCAATTATCCGTGGTAGGCTGGTAGCTATTCTAACTGCAGTTGAATATATGCATACAATAGTAGGTAATCGCCAATTATATAAGTGTGAGTTGGGATAAAGTGTATAAAGCTAAACTTTTTTAAAACATACAAATTACTCAGGTAACTGCATAGGATTTGGAGTTCTGATAGGGTGCAAATTTATATTCTATATTGTTAAGAAAGTCGGGTGAAAAGTTTCAATTACAATACTTTTAGTTTTTACACGTATATTATTCAATATTTACATTTTATTTGTATAAAATATAGGTAATTTATGCTTTAAAATATAAAAATATTAAGACAATAAGAAATGTTGTTAGAAATTTATTTAAATATTAAATAAATTATTAGTAGATTTTTAAATTGTAATATCTTAAAAAGGTATTGGGATGACTTACTAAAAAATTGAAATATCATATAAATAGGTAATCAATGTACAAACAAAGATAATTTAGATAAAGTTTTATGATAGATCAGTCACTCTAACTATTAAAATTAACAACACAAAATAGTTTCTGTCGAAAACAAATGTTCTATATGTTATACTTTTAAAAGACGAAGACAACACGCATCACGTGAATACAATTCTCTCTTAAATTGACACCAGTAAAATAAAATTGAAATTGCAGTTTGATCCAAAAAATGATATCGTTCGATCGATTTACGTAGGTATATATAATTCGACAACTTAGCGTTATATAGCTACTAAAAAATCTGCGTCATCACCAAGACACACAAGTATCCGCAAAAGAGGGAAACACAACAAAGGTCGTATAACTTGGAAGTCAAATATATACTTATCTCCGTCAGATAACTGCTTATAATAGTCAGTGTAGCGCGTTGCTCGAATAAGTCACCACGTAGGTTACGCGTATAAATAAAATAGCTGTTATCAGAGTACTGGGTTATTTGTCGTCGGCAAGATCCTAGGGGGAGGACAAACTATCTGTAGGTATATATATGACGGGGTTTTCGCATTTTCCTTTTTCGCGGTATTTCGACAATTTATTATTATTATTATTATTTATAGTGCTAGGGATTTATACGGGCTACAGAGTAATTGTTGTATAGTGAATCGGCAATTTTATATGATTATATTTAGGTTATCTTCTTTTTAAATGATAGTTACCTACACATTACCCATTTTTAGTTTTGTATTAATTAGAATAATTTTCTGAAAACGTCAATATATACATGGAATAATGAATAACAGTCAATTATTTATGTCTATGAGGATTTTTTTAAATTAATTTTAGTGGAATTTAAAATTAAAAGTTTACTACATTCTAAACTCAGCTTTTTCATATTGAAGACAATTATAAAATAATGATAATTAGCTAGTAATCGTCTCAATAGTTAATATTCTATATAATGTCTAAATAAGATAATATTGTACACGGATATCTCACAAGAAAATATTTTGCTTTTCGATGAGAAATTAAAAATATGCATTTCGTTTACAGTAGTCTTAGCGCATTTTGTCCGGAGATTATTATGGATTTATATTACCCTGGATTAATAATACCCTATACCCGCCTACCCTAAATCAAATATGGTTATTAAATACACACATATATAGGGATCCGCATAGTAATTTTGCAATGCGTTAAAAGTATTGCAATTCAGCACTTAGCGTAGTACGGTCATTATTCGCCGTTGCGACGACGACCGTTACTCAAATTACGTTTATTGCGCATGAAAAATGATAATATTGTAAATAAAACGGGTTACGGATCGCGTGGCAATGACTATCGCAAGACACTGAACTAAAACGTTTGAAATAAATTTCATGAAATCATTAATAATTACAATAATTGGTTGGTGGCCATCCCGTATTTTAATAACAACACATACTGCGCGACTTGTACGCTTACGTCATACACGTATGCATGCGGGTGCGTTGGAAATAACTTACGGCGCGCCGCGCCGGAACACGACAGCCCCTATCGAGGGTTTTTCCCAGCGGGCGAAAAACCGCGAGCGCGCACGCAGTCAGTGTCGTGCCACCGCCCGGGAAACTCATTCGACAGTCTGACCGTATACGCCGCGCTTGCCATTTTTCGCCACGCTCGCACGTAGTTCGTCTTCACACCGTAGTGACCGAAATCGTTTTTCGCGCGATTTCTCAGAGATACGTATTGTATTATTATTATTATTATTATTATGATTCGTATTGTGTGATATCGATCGGAATCCAACCCGATGCAGTGGGTAATAATATTATTATTTCGTCGTGTGCGTAGATTATTAAATATAATATAATTAAAAAAAAAAAAAAAAAAAATATGTAGAGACACGAGAAAGCGGTAACGGTTTTCGACCCGATGTGATAATTACCACGCCTGACGAGCGAGTGAGATCATTAGAATGATGGCCGATAACGTTTAATAATAAATTATCTGTGGGTGCATCGTGTTTTCGATGTCGTTCGACGAGTCCGTCGCCAACCACCAAGTAACATTGTATGTCTCAGGAATACCGATTTCCAACTAAAAAACGTCGTTGTTCGAAGACGGTTTCACCAAGGCATAGAGTCGTATTGCATAGAATAGTTTCATAATCATTGCAGAGTCTCGTGAGTATATTATTGTAATTTAAGATGTACTTATAACAATTATATTAAGGAATACACACTATTGTGTATAATTATAAGAGATTGGCGTTGACGGACCATGTGCCACTTGTCGTTGTCCTCAATTATTATCTCAGCATTACGAACGAATAAACTGCTCTATAATATATTATTTTATAAACTTTAGAAACAAACTATCAAGTGGAACGCGTAAAAAGTAATTTTAAAATGTATCGAAAATGGAAATAATGCATATCGAGTTATGAATTAGGTACCTTTTATAACAGTTTAAACTTTTAAGTTTAAATAATTTAAATCGTAAATTTATTTGAAGTATTAAATACATTTAAAAGTAGTACTTATTATTGTTAAAAATATAATATTTTCTTATTTCTGAATTTTATCGTTTTTAAAATTGCTTTAAGCGTTCATAAAAGAGAATGGTTGATTAAGATTTTTAAAATATATTGTATTAGAAAATGTACTGTGCAATTTTTTAATAATTTAACAATAATATTATAATTTTTGAAACCAATTAATTTTAACAAACAAATGTTAACATTTTGAATGATAGCGTACTAACAAGCTTGTATTAATTGTCAGGCTTACAAAATTGAAATTCTAAAACCTTTAATTTTACGTTTATCTTTATCTAGAGTTTAAAAATTGATCAAAATGTTTTAAAAAGTTTATAACTTTTATAAATAACTAAAAATATAAATATTATATTTCTATATATTATAAATTGAATGGTTAATTGCTACTATGTATAATAATTTGCCAATATACTGAATATAAAGAAAAGCTGAAAGTATAATTTCTGTGTAGTAAAATTAAAACTAAAATGTAAATAAATGGTAAGCTTTAACTTTTTTTTAAAAAAAAGTAACAATAAACGAACGACCATTCAGAATTCACTGCAGTAGTAATAATTCCAAGGGCGAAAAGTTTCGTTTTAGAAGTCCCCAGTGTGATTCACTAATGGCCTTGGGCACGAAAAACTTCCTCTACGCCATCTCCCTTAAAATCCCGCAGGAATTATACGTCTACCTGCTACCGTCTTACGAATAATACCATATTTCTTGGAGGCTGCCAATAAAAACCCCTTGTATATAGTCTATACCTATGTCTGACTTCTTACATTCTTTACACACCTCATAGATTTATCTATTATACGCTCTTGTGATTTCTCAATTTTCGTTTTTGTTTTTCGTATAATAATTTTTGAAAATTTATGTTAAAGATGGGTAACGTTTTTATTGCTTTTTGCTTCCATTTTGCATTGAAACGTCAACATGATTCATGGATACCAACATTTTGCGCCTGTTCGGTGTCATTAAGAATACCCCCCGTGTGTATGTATAATAACTGTGGGCCAACCAGAACCGTTCGGGTATGATTCAATTAAGGAGCACCCAAGTAAATCTAGAAGAGCTGTTAATTATTTTGAAAATCAAAATCTTCCAGTACATAATGTGATTACCAAGCATTGGCGTGTCGTCGCGTATGTTTTTCCTAGACCAATTAATTTTATATGATATCCAATTTACATTTTTTATATTGTCCATATTATCCATTACAGGTAGGTAACACTATTTTCCAAACAAATTGAATATATAATTGTACTGATTAAATTTTTAAGCTTTAATTTGTTACTGAATTGATTTGAAACTCCATAAACATGAATAGCTGACTCCGTTAAAATATAATTTAATTTATATTTGGACGTCTGTGTTTTCTATGTGCTTAGCCATACATATTATTATATAATAATTCGCAGAGAGACATTAACGGGAGAACATTAATTATTTGCTATTCCTGCAACAACAAATTGTATTATAAATTGATTATAAGAAATACATTAATAAAAAAATTCGTGCTAATTATCAAACAAATAAAAACATTCAAATCGACTTCATAAGTGAACATATTTTGAAATTTTAAATATTAATCAGATTAATTGAGTAAGTTGTTCATATTAAATTAGAAAACGGTTATAATTTATTATTTTCAATATAATTCTAAGCTTTAAGCTTGGTTGTTTTCACATATATGATTATAATGTGTTATAAGTTTAATATATTATATTAAATTTACAATTTAATGCATATACGTATGTTGCTTTTTAATTTTTTTTAATTTACTCTCAAAAGTTGAAAAGTTAAAAAAAAACTTTTAAGTATTTCGTCTGTTTGTGAAAAATTTTCAGTGAATTATTTTGTTAATTCATGGAATTTAAACGAAAAATCTGATTTTTTTAATTTGATATTATTTAGTGCTATAAGTTATTCAAAGAATTTATTGCGACAAGACTAGCTAGGAAGAAAACTCTGAATCTCGTTTGTCACGTCTCTGCGGGTCATTCCCATGAGATTGGTGGCCACATAAAAGAATCACAACGTAAATTAAGATTTAAAAAAGAGAGAGGGAGAAAGAGAGCTTTAAAAAGTGTAGAAAAACTGATGAAAACTTTTACCCAAGTATAGTATCTGTTCTATTCGGCCTCAGTCCAGTTGTAAGTTGTTCCCTCGAGAGAAGTGAAATCTAAAACTGGCTAAAAACATTTTCTTAGCTTACTATATCGTAAGAGTCATCAAACAGTTGTTACATGTTTGTAATTTCTTTAATTGAATACTACTTCTAATAGATTTGTGAATGATTTTATATTACCTCAGAGTTAACCATAAAACAATATACAATATTATGTAAACTGCGAGTGAGAACTGAAACATACATTGTATATAAATAAATAAATTAATAATGTATCAAAATATGAGAGTATTTTAGGTACATGTATTACAAATAAGTATACACAAAATATTTTTGATCATTGGTACATACTTATATGCATTTGCTCGTTCAATATCTATGTGAAAGGCAATTTTGTTTGGTATTGAAGAATGGTATTTCATACTCGTGGGAAATAAAAATATTTTTAGTATAGAAATATCCCTGAATTATTCAATCGATATTAAGGTAATATTATATAAAAGTTGTATATATGTTTCTGTTAATGGGTCTAGGACGTAAACATATTATTTTAAATTTCATTTTTACTATTTGAATATTAATAGATACAAAAACAAAAAAAAAAAAAACGGAAGTTTAAAAATGCAATTGTATAGGTTTAATATAATTTTTTCTTTATACCTAGATGAATACTTAATGTAATATAATAATTTTTGATTAATTAGATTTTTATATAAAATATAGTTTTTTAAGACCAAGGTTCACAATTATTTATTTGGCTTTAGCTATTAGCTATACATATTAATATATGTTAAACATATACTGGATAAAATTACTATTGTACATGGCCTGTTCAATAAATTATTATACAGTAACCCCTTTTATTAATTATTAAGCTTACATGGTTTTTCATTTATTGTTCAGTGTAAAAATAATAGCATTATCCTCTAAAAAATGTTCAGGGCTAATAACTTTTACTAATCAATAATTTTAATTTTATTTCATATGTAACCATAATCGAGGTTAAAAAATAAATTATTGTATAATATTAACGTTCAAATTATATTTTATTTGATTGAAAATACAAAATGCATTTTTAAATGTTCAGTGTAATAAATTAAAAATCATTAATACAGGTACTTATTATTGTATATACCATAATATGATATTTTTGTGAACACTTCAATTACTGATGAATAACCATCATATATATATATTTATTATTTATATATTTTTAATCACTATTTGTATTCTACTAATTATATGTTGTAATTTTTCAAAGCGATTAATTTACCAGATGTATTAAATTGTAGTAGTAACATTTTATATAATTTGTTACATTCTGTTTATAAAATATAATATACTAAATATGCATTAAAAATTGTAAAAAACAAAATGTACACACTTGACATTTTCTTACTGTATCTAAATTATTATTTATTAATTTATTATTGAAATTTAATGACATTCAGCATTTAGTTTGACAGTCACCTATAATTTAGCATATTATAGAATATTTGATAATAATTTAATATTTAGATTTTAAGCAGTAACTACTTATACGTATTTGTTGATATTAATAAAAAGTAAGTGTATTTTTAAATTTGTATTTAATTATAATAAATAAATAAAAATATTTATTGAATAAAAACATTGTCGATAACTTTAGATTTTAAGTAATATTTTTTTATGTTATACAATTTTACTGAAATAAATTAAAAAACAAACTTTAATTTTTATGAAATACTATATTGAAGAATAATAACAATTATAACGTTGCAAAATGAATGATTAATAAAAGAATAACTAATTTTAAATATTTCTTGTAGAAACTCCATTTAAAGAAAAATGTGCAACAATCTCAAATCTATAAATAATTTACGAAAACATTAAATAAAAAAGATCGAAATAAAAAGTTATTTTTATTTAGTGAACAGATTTTTGCGAATTCTGATTTGTAAATTAAATTTAAACTTCGATTTTGCCCGATGATGTGTAAATATTATAATATTAAGTCATTGTATTCTTTCATGAAATAAATAATAATGCATTATATTATATACTTAGTATTTTAATAATTCTTAGTATTATAATATTTCCAGAATAAAGCAATAAATAATAACACTGTTTTTTTTTATTAAAAAAAAATATAAACAATTGTAATTATTAAATTTCTCTATTTTAAAACTTCTACACTAATTATCATATCAGATTATATTTAAATCAATATATTGTTCGTATTCATAAAGATGTAAGTACATATGTGGGGTGTATTAGCATTAAGTATATATTTTATGCATACAATAATTATGATACTATATGAAGTTTTGCATGCGTATGTTTTAGTATTTTATTCTTCATAGAATGGTAGTTAAAAGGTCTAAACAATAATATAGAAATTAAAAATAAAAAAGTAAATAGTTAATGATTGTTTTTAAAATTCAAATTTTAACAATTGATTTAAAAAAAATCAATATCATTGAATTTGGATAACTTATCAATAGAAATACAAATGTATATATATATTATGGGTAGTGTACACATTATCCAAGTATGTTCACCTTATCCATATAAACAGTATAATGTATATATTATCTTCTTTAAATATGTACAATGTATACATTATCCAATGTGCTGAGGATAAAGTATGAAGTAGAAATAAAACAAATCTTATTAATCTATACAAAAAATCATTTATTAAAAAAAATTATGTATATAACTTAATAAGTTATCATTTTGTACAAGAAAAAATTTGAAAAATTAAATAGATACATTTATTTATTGGAATAGTTTAAATTCGAGTGACATTTGGAATCGCAAAGTATGCCCCCGGATTTACATTTACATTTATTTGGTAAACATTTACTTTTACTCAGACATTATTTAAATCTTAACTACTGGAAAAGGATTATGCATTAGCGATTAGCTAATTCACGCAAAATTTTTTTTTGTGTGACACTTTTAAAATATATTATTTATTAATGGCTTAGAAAATACAGAAAATTAATTTCTTGAATAAAGACGAAGAAGAGTGCCATTTTTATTTCCGAGTTCATAGTATTGATTATCGTTAATTGACACAATCGTAAAAAACATATTCTGTGGATCACCTTTTTTTTCTGTCTAAAGTCTGATTAAAGAGGGAGGGGGGGATTAAACGGGCTATAGTCCAGGGCCCTCTAAAAATATTATAGGCCTGTAGTTATAAAATTATAGACGACTACGAAGACGTTGATAAAAGAAAATAAAGCGAAAATCAAAATATTTTAAGTAGAAAAATAAAGTTTGAAGTCGATAATTTCTTTATTATTATAGATAAATTGATTTATAAACTTGATAAAAGACTAAATTCTTATACAATCTTTTTCTTTCTCAATTCAAATTTTTAGTCAACTTTAAAACTGACAATGAACCAGGCATTGATTGATTAAATGACCGTATTTAAATACTTTTTCATCAAGTAAATTTAAAAAAAATATATATTTTAAATAATCATTTGTCTGTATTTTTGTATTATTATTTATTACCATATATTTTATATTTTATAATATTTAATTAAATTGTATTTTTTAATAAAGCAACTATATGATATAAATTTACTCCCCGGCGGAAAATATTTTTCTTATTTAACTCATAAATATCAATTGACATATTATTATAAAAATACTTTATTTGTAAAATTAGAGCCCCCCCCCCCCCCCGAAATAGGGCTACTAATTTAATTTTATCCGGCTCGACTTCTGTCTACTTCTAATAATTTGACTTTAATTGTAATAAACTGTAAACTTGTTAATTTGTTAATTTTATAGTATTTTATTATTTTATTACAAAAATATTACCTACAATTGATATTTTATTTTATTAAAACACTTAATTCACTTAATTCACAGGTAGATGACGTTCAAATTACCCGGTGAAATTACTAAATAGAAGTTTTACAAATAATATTTTTGTTATGGATACCATTTAAATTACCCGATTTTTGTATTCCACCCGTGACAAATATAACAAATACGAAAAAAAATTATAAATGAGTTAGTTATTAAATAAATTGTATTAAATATATTTGTCATTGCCAAGTTTTATTTTTATTGAAAACGCTCTCTATTTAAAATAAAATATATAAAAATTCCAATAGTTTACTCAATACATCATATGGAGAAAAATATTTTCCAAAAGAAATTGAGTTAATAATTTGAGTTAAACTTTTATGAATTTAGACAATATTTGATATGTGTATCTTCTACTCGATGCTAGATATTATAATTACAAGAAAGGTTCATATCTTCTAAATACACTCTGTTGGGTTATAGCATGGCGTAATACTATTTTATAACATATTATAAAATATATATTTGTCTTGTGTGAAAAAAATAAATAGATATAAAGTTAAATTGAATAATAAATAAGGAACCTATCTTGTAGAATATTATTTTTTATTAAAATAATTTAATTTAATTGGCATTTATTGATTAAATTTCGTCTTAAAGAATTTAAATTATTTGTCACAACATTTAGATTTCTTATTTTATACAAATAATATATATTATATTAATAATTTTTACATACAAACATTATTTTGCTTGAAATTATTTACAAGTTTATTTGCCAATATATCACACAAATGATATATTTAATATCTATATGTCAATAATAAAAAGTTAATGGTTCTGTAATTGTTTGCTTTTTATAAACTGTCTTAATAATAACGATAATAAAATAGTGTCAATTTTTAATTAGATGTTCTTATTAACAAAGATACTGTTTTATTGTCTTTCTTAAAAAGTACCTAAAAATATGATTCTGACTGTACATTTTTCTACTTTTTATGGATTCTCATAAAATATAACATTTATTTATAAATGAATTATTATTTTTAGTAAAGAGTGAACTGATGATAATATTTAATACGTAGTATACCTAGCATACTTAGTATTATATGGTGTCATTTAAGTATATTTAGAGAATTTTTTGTAATTTTCAACTATTGATAAATCTGTATGATTTTTTTTTCTTTATGATCAATAAAATTTTGATTACGCGGCGTTATGAATAGGCATAATAAGGGCACACCGGTAGTGGGTTCATTTTAATGTTTTAATATTGATAATGAATAATGATTAAGCATAGTATAATATGTATAATATAATTATACAAATATAGATACTAAAATGTTTGAAATTTTTTGTATTTTTATTGATCAAGATCTAGATAACATCGGCGCCTAAGCTTAAATAATATTTACAATATAATATACGTTTACTTTAAATTAAGTTGTATAATTAATTTCTTTTAGGAATATATATATACTAACAGACTAGGCTTATACTCAGAAATAGTACTTTAGACTATTGCATACTCAGGGTAAAAATATAAGTATAATGTGTAATTATTTATTTTGTCATAGTATTTTTGTACGTATATTATTATATATCATAATATTATTGTTGTGTATATAATTATGTATTATTTATTAATATATAAAAAAAATAGGTACATGAAATATTTTTAATTTCGTGTACTTTGGTACTATTATTTAAAACTAAAATTATAAATAAAGATTGGTAATTACTAATTAGATGTAACAATATGAGTATAAAAAATGAATAAAAAGGTTACATTACAATTACAAATTTTTGTTATTTTTTAGTTATTATTTGTTATTACGTGTTATTGTTTGGTAGCATTTACTGGAATATTAAAATTTTTTTTTGAACAAAAACACCGTTTAGTTTACACCTATATTTATTTAAATAATATACAATTTTTTTTTTATAGAATAGTAATAAATAATTAATAAAAAAATATAGTTTAATTTTTAAAATAATACAAAATGTTTTATTTTTATTATTCGACTGACTTAAAATAGGAATTTAGTTAAATTTATAGGTGGATAGTAAAATTGCATAAAAATTAAATTCTTTCACAATTTGTCTAGGTATTTAGTAAAATGCCTGATTTGTATGCCTATGAAGTATATATAATAATATATAATCAATAAAATAAAAAATATTTTATTATTAATATCTATAATATCAATTGATATTTACTGATTATTGGTTAATTGGTACATAATTATCTAATGCCATATTAAAATCTAAACCTTTAACATTTTAAAACATAAAACTAGCTGTAAGTCTGTAATTATAATAAATTTGGGTTTCATACTTGGGTTTTTAATTTTTAATATTAATATACTTTCGATGATATTTCGTTATCATAATTTTTTTAAAGGATTCCGATTTTTCAGTTTGATTCCCTCATTTGATCGTACTTAATTATAAATTATATAGATTAAACATTTTTTTAAATATTATTATACTTAATTGACAACTTATTATACCACAGTAAAGAAAAATCTAATTTTTAAACTAAAAATACATTTATAATTAAATGTTTAATTTATATTTATTGCTGTTTAAAAAAAAACTAAATTTAATAAAAACAAATGTATCTATTTGATATATATGTAAAAAATTTTTTACAAAAATTTGAGGTATTTTAAAATTTATACCCAAGCTTAAAAAAATATAATCCGTCACGTATCTGTTGGTTTTTTATCGGTTGGTCTATTGTTTTATTTTTTTATATATTAAACGTGGGGTGGATTTAATTTTGATGAACGATTTTACAAGTGGGATTTACGTCTTTATTTGACGTGACTGCGCATACAATGTTATAAAGTGAATGTGGATGGAAAACACAAAAGGCCTCGTTTATAACAGTATAGTGTATACACACAAAAACAAACGATTATTCTTTCCCTCTCAATTATTTACGTAGCGAAAAATATTCATTTTACGATCTTTGTATAATGTGTATATATTATTGTCTTTTGTAGATATTTTACTATATTGTTATGAACATAATAAAATGTATTATATTTTCCTGAATGATTATTTAAAAAAATATAACTGGAAATCATATTATTATGTTATTTTATCTTATAATATATACAATTTAGAATTGACTGGTAAGAAATATGAGTAATTGTGATAATACATTCATTACATTAATTTTAGATTTTTTATCGATTAAGTATATGAATAACGAGTAATAAGATTGTTTACTTATATGTAATTTGTTATAAAACAATATACTTCGAGAAGTGCTCGTATCGTGTCATTTATAGTCATGTAATTAACCACATTATATATTTAAGTACATAAAATATAACCCTTTGATTTATAAAATATTATTACAAATAATATCAGATTTAAAAGTACAATTAGCATTAAGTTTGTTATATGCATTCAGCAGTCAGAGCTGCAGAATCGACATTATTGTTTGTTAGACGACTTTAAAAACTAGAACTGACATAAAATCGTTTAATGTGTAATATAATGTTTTTGAGTTTAACCTGTCAAGATTATTAAAAAAAATTACGGAAAATGTATTTATAAATGTGTTTAAAACTGTAATACATTGAATCTGCGTACTACCGAAAGTGATCGGCTATATTGTCGTAACAAAACCATAATAAACCAACTATTTCAACTATAATACCCTTATTAAGGCCATTATATTGCATAATAATAATAAATTGTATAGTGAAACTTATTTTAACGGACACCTATATATAACAGACGCCTCTCTCAATGAAAAATTGCACACTTTCCAGAGAAATGGGTATGATGAATTAATTGATAAAGTTGTTTTACAATAGTTCAACCATGTTAAAAATAAGAATGCGACGGTCTCTGGACCAATGGCTTAAGAAAAAGCATTATTAATACTTTGATAAATCGATTATGACAGTTTCAAAGCTTTCTGCAATAACTGGTACTTCAAAGAACGATATAACATTGTTTTTAAATCGATTTGCGGAGAATCTGCTTCTACAAATGTCATAGTTGTTGATTAGTGGAAACTAAATATCATAAAAATAATGACAAGGTACAATTCACAAAACATATTTAATGCTGATGAAACTAGTCTATTTTACAAAGGATTACCAGATCGAATCTTGTCTTACAAAGGACAGCTAAGCTGTGGCCGAAAAATAGGTCAAGAACGTCTAAAATTTTTTCTGTGTGTGAGAAAGTATGGGGATAAAATTAAACCATTAGTCATTGAAAATGTTTTTAAGTCAAGGTGTTTTAAAGGAACTGAAGTTGGTAAACTGGGAGTAGAATGAAAAGTGAATAGTAAAGCGGGGATGACTTCGTCTGTAATGACAGATTGACTCGACTTGACCAGCAAATAAAAACTCAAAAAATAAATATTTTATTGTTCACCGATAACGCTACATCACATGTACATCTGGATTTTGACAACATAAAACTTATTTTTTCCTCTAAAACATAACTTCAAATTTTTAATCTTTAGATCAAATAATAATCCAACATTTTAATTAAGTACCATAAGTTCGCATTGCAACATCTCATTACAAATTTGGATAACGCTAAAAACGTATGATACTGAACAAAGTAAATTGATATTTTGCGATTGTATAGATAAAAAAAAATAATAATAACAAACTTCTTCAGAAAAGCAGAATTTCTGTCCAGTGAATCCACAGAAATAAAAAATGAAGTAAATGGAAATGATTTGATCGAACTGATTGAACTTCTCCCTTTACCTCGAAATGACGATTCTACTCAAATAGACGATAATTTACAAATAAAATCCAGCTAAGGCAATGTAGGTATGACTTTAGTTAACTATCGTTTTGATTAAATTTAATGGAAGTAGATAATGAATAACTAGACGATGACCGACTAGAACACACTAAAATTAAGACGCTTGGAAAGTACTTAGAAACTCTTGGACCGTGTATTCGTCTAAAACAGTTTTATTTAAGAAATACACAAAAAAGGCGTGAGTGAACTAATTATGTTTTACGAGATGGAAATAATAAAATCAAAATTAAAATAAAAACAAATATTAATTCTATTATTTTTTTGAAATACGATTATGTGTATATGTATATTCTTTGTATTAAATAGTAAATATTAAATAATAATGTGCAAGTATATTCTAAATATTAAATATTAAATAATAAATATAAAATAATTTTATTAAATATTTACATAGTTACGCTTATGAGTTATACCAAATTTATAGTGAAAACTGTCTACAACGGATACTTTTTATGATTCTGTAAGTCTCCGTTATTTACAGGTTTCAATGTACATAGAACTATAGATATCTACTACACGATAACTGGTAAGTAGCTTCATATGCCTACCGGCTGCAATGACTGCACCACTACAAACACATACAGATGTATAAACACACATATATATTGTATGTTATATATAGCCTCTAGATATATATCCCACATATTCACGTTTGACTGTTGTGCAAATATATACACGCTTTCGAAAGGGCGATCGCGTCAGACGGGTTTAATCCGGTGTTTGTACAGGCCAAAGCCCAAAATAGGGACAACGTAAAAAGAGATCCGGTCAACGAATATTATCTGTTTCTGCAATGTGTATCATATTATATTGTCCGATATTTGTTGGGGTGGCTGAAACTGTATACGTTTTCATATATGCAATATAATATACCATCCATGATGATGATTATTTTATCAATTAACATTTATCACAAATTTATCAAAAAACGTATGTTTTTGAAAATATTTCTATTTTTATAATTACAATTTTTAACTTTGTGGTTGAAAAAATTTTCCGAACACATTAAAAATTTAATTCATATTCCCAAGCAGAATATTTTCCAAGGATTTTTATTTATAGAAATCGTAATTTTTAAAAATGTGTTATGCCACTGATTAAAATATATTATTGTTATATTATTATTATTGTTATTATTATTATTATTATTTGTTTGCATATTCTTTAGATTGCATTATGCAAACTTGTATATTATTATTAAATTGTAACAAAGTTAATAATTGTAAAACAGATGAACTTAATTATTAGGTAACATCTAGCTTTTTTTTTAAAAAGTATAAAATGGTCGAATTAAAAGTGTAAACTGTAGTGCTATGCCGTCGCTGCATTTAGACCTGGCGCTCGATTTTCACGACGTTCACTTCATGTCGTATTTATACATGATGTTTTATTAACGCCAAGCTCTCATCATATTAAAACTATTAAAGATTTTTAAACACGTTAATAGTTAGTTGTTTATGTTAATAGAATCGCTGTGTATACTGTATATAATATACAGAATAGTGACTACAGGTACCACTGGGAACTGACGGTCATTCTCTTGTGTAGACCGTTAAACATATTTATAACGTTATATTATGCAATAATATTCACAATGATATAATAATACATGATAATATAAAAATAATATATAATACATTTAGTTTCGAACACATCGTTTTATCGGAAATTTTTTAAAATAATAATTACTCGCGTATTTAATTATAAGATATTATGTAATCATCTAAATTATTTATTATATTATTATATGATAGTGTAGAAATAAAATAAATTATAAAAGCAGAAAATTACACCTTTTAATTTATACATTTTCCTGGTATTAATGTATTATATTTAATACTTAAATTTTTTTTACTATATTTTTAATTTAACTTGATGTATTGTCTCAATCGAACGATAATATTTGGCAGATTAATCGTGCAGAGGTTGATTAACAACTATATTTATTTCTTTTTGTTTTGCTTAGGCGTGTAAAAATGCGAAGTTTAAGTTATAACAAAATATCCTGCCAAGTCATTTGGCCCGCACTATGCTTCTCAGTTTGGATTTCCAGGTGAAACGTTATCCCTTAGGAGTGTAAAATCCTTAACTTGGCAATATTCCAATGGACTGGAACAACTAAACCAACTGCTCAGAGGGTATCAGAGATTTGAAATAAACTCTATTTTGTTATATATTGATTGGAAACAAGAATGTAAGTAAAAAAAAAAAAAAAACAATTTTTTCTGGTTATAGTGGAAAAAATACAAAACGAGAAATGACTGCCATACTGGGTGTCTAGGTTGAGACATTAGACTGTTCATTCGATTCGCATTCATCTTGGTTTAAGTGATACTGCAGTTGTATTGCGATATTAAATTTGAGAATAATATAATGTGAAATATAACGATAGTTAATGCATTTGAAAAATGATTTCAGTTTAAAAGAACGTTTACTGATATGAATTTAAAATAATTTTCCTAATTCAAATTAATATTTACTTTTGATTTATAACCTTTAACGTTGTTATAGGTACTTGTAACTCTATCAAAAATAAAGAAATTGGCCACTGAAAAAGAGAAATTCTTTATTTTTAAATATCATTGTAAGACTTATATATTCAAAGTGAACTAAAGAATGTAATAAAGAAAAAGAAGATACTATAAAAGTTTAGCATGAAAAAAAAGCAATTTAATTGGGAAACATGTTGTGATAACTACTAAGTATTTTTAAAATAAAACATTAAAATAAAATAAGTAGCTTGAAATTGTTTTATTTTTACGAATGTTTTATATGCGCAATTATTGTGCAGTAATAATGGTTATAATAACAAGTACAAAATAATTTAAAAAATGATGATAATATTTGACAAGAATGTATTCACACGTACTTGATTTTAAAGTACGTAATTTTTTTAAAGTTCTTGTATTTTTTACTCAAGTAGTTACAAATACTTTATAATATATACACAATCATTGAATTAAAGAAAATATGACTTATTGGTTCAAAAACTTTTGCATAATGTTATGTAAGTATTATGTAAAGAGGTTTTTATAAAATTGGTGCACGTTCTAAACATAAAATATAAAAATGGTCACTACAACAATGATTCTTAATGGATAGGGATAAACTAAAGTACCTACTTGATGTTAACACATTGGTAGGTAACTAAATACTTAAACAAAGTGTGAAATGCTTACTTATAGAAAGTTAAACTCAATGTTTAACGTCAATTACAAAGGGATGAGTATTAGTTATAGTAATAATGTAATAATAAATAAAAGTACAACTATATAATAAAAGAAATCGCTAAAAAATGTACTAATATAATAAAAATATTTGTCAACCCAAATATTGCCTTATACATTATGATTAATTCTACTATTCAATAGAATTTTTTTACTGGTGTCATAAATTATTACTATATTAAAATATATTATGCATTTTTTATCTGAAACTGATCTATTTGGTATACATTTTGTAAATTATGTAATATTATTGAAATAATAGTAAGTATTTAATAATATTAAATATTTATATTTAAGGTCTAACTATATAAATATTAAAAAAAAAAATTAATTAATATTGATACTACATGAATGGTTTAAAATTGAATTTTTCTAAAACCGTATGCTGAGAGTAAATTAATTTATATGATTATCATCCCTAACTTCTTAAAAAATATACAATTAATTGAGTGATAATTTTGATTTGACCATTTGTGTGTTTATTACATCATCTTTTTAAATATATATATAAGATTTAAATATTATTATTATGGTAATGTGTATTATTTGTGTATATTCTAAGAACAGAAAATAACCTTTTAATATTAATTTATATATTATGAAATAAAATAAAAATTATAATTTATGAAAAATACTTAATATTATTTAAACATTTTTTATAGATATGTTTTCTAATTATCTAAATGTTATATTCCATTCGTCGCCCGTTGATAATTAAATATAAAATGAATGAATAACTAATCTTATAAATTTAATTTATAAAAATATTTCAGAGAATATCATATCGAAATAAAGAGATTAAAGTGAAGCTTTTAGTGAAGTTAATCTTTATAACCCATATTATTCTTAGCATCCTGATATCAAAATAATTAATTAAGTACAGTGACTAATATATACGTTATCAAAAGAAACCATTTATCACTGATAAACTAAGTCACCTGATAGAATATAAAGAAAATATGTACCTATAATACAGTCCATAAGACATTTACGGAAGTTAAATTCTTTTAAAATAGATGCGTAGTAACTGTATTTTGGATTCTCAGTTTTATGTCATTTTGTAGAGATTTAATTATAAAATATTGCATTTTATAATATTATGTGATTAATTATAACTAATAAGTAAATACTACAAACTAGCTAAACTGAAATCCAAATTTTTTCATAGTGCATTCGTCATTTGTAGCTATAGTAACCGTAATAATTATGAATAAAATATACAATTGAAACTTTCATAAAAAATTAAAACTATGAATATTCCTAGATATAAATGTATAATGATTAATTTACACTAAAATACCTTTGTAGATTTAGCATTATATGATATGTATACATACAATGTTTATAAATTATAATTATTAACTAATATTTATACATATTCTACGGACCTTATATATACATACTTTTAGATGATTATACATTTTATTATAGCAAATTGTTAGTTTTTATTTCAAGAATTTTAAATTATATTACATAACTAATTAAATAATTTATTAGAGTAGCTATATCATCAAATATAATTACGTAATAATTAGTACTTGTGGAGAAGTGGAAAAATTCAGAGGATGGTGAGTTACCCTTAATTTATTTTATAAGTCAAAGCGGAGGTAGTTCATAATTCAATTAAGTTGGGAACGTCGATGCGGCTTCCGTCATAGTTTTTATTTGAAAATGCATATTTTTTAATTTTTTGAGAAAACTTATACATTATAATAACCATATTATGAAAATGTATAATAGAATTATTATATCAACCTATGGGGTTATATACATTATATACTATTAAATTTGTTAAGGTGCTTTTTTGAGTAGATAAACACGCTGATATATATTTTATGGTATGGTTATCATTTGAAAAGATATGTCTTAATGTCATAATCACCTAAATATCAAAAAATCTATTATATAATAATGTAATCTGTTAAAACTTTTTTATCATAAATCATCGATTACTTTGAAAGTATAGAAAGAAAAATTTAATAATTATCGAATAAATCAATGAGTATCCGTCTAAATATATCTAATACTTCATAATATAAGTTTTTTCTGCGTTAAAGAGATCAAAATTTTCGTAACATAGGCACCTCCTGGATTAGGAGTTCTTATGATAAAATACACACGTGGAGATAATTTTCCAATATATTTGATATACCCGTTTTTTTTTTTTATTAAATTCATTTTTTCTGTTTGTTTACACATTAAAAACCATAGTGATAATGTATTGTTTTAATGAATGAGTGAATACTTTTTTAAATGACAGTATATTTAAGCTAAATTAATAAATAATAAGCAATTATGAGCTTCTGGTGGTCCAAAAAAATAATAATATAATCACTGTTTATATTTACCTTTACTTAAAATATTTGTTCTTTATTATAACTAATTTTTTTTTTTGCGAAATATATTTGAAATTTATATTACTAATTAGCAATAATTTGAAGAATTCCTTTCGATTCGAACTCTGTAAGGTTTCTTGAAACCTGTGCACGTAGGTTACTTTGTTTAAGATTCAAATATTCACGTTACTATAATAGTACGCGTTATATTACAAGATGAACTTATTTAATAAATCACGTTGCTGTTTTTTTGTTTTTTTTATACAGTACAAAGGTTTTGAATACGACTTGGAATTAAAACTTTGCAGACTCTAACGGGTTCGGCTTTTGTCTAAAGTCTACAGAGGTAATTAAACTATACACACTGTTATGCGATGCGCTCAAGCGAATAACATATTTTTTGCTTGCTAATAGTCTCTCGCATATTGGCGTAATTACGAGAGTTGCATATTATATGCATTGTTTATCGCAGTAACAAACACTGAATGTCTATATTACGTAAACCATGCCTACGTATGAATTGTGATTTATGTTCCCACATGATCGGAGAGCCTAGCCTCTTAAAATATATGTTCATGTAGCCTCTCGATCATGAAAAAATAAATATAAAACACGATATTTCCTATATAGTATACTTGTATTGTTATAATATATGAAGGTACGTGTCAATGTTCACGAAAACTGGAACACAAATGTTTGAAACAGTATAATGTTGTGGGTTGTCGTTGTCTGCTCTATAAATTCAATCTTAAATTAAAAAAAAAAAACAAATTAGATTGCCTCCTCAAAAATAATCCAATTATAGGCTGTTTAGTAATATAATTTACTTTTTGATATATGCTTGTTTTGCATTATACATGGCATATTATGTATAATTTTATTATAAGACAATAAATCGCGTGATGTTAAAGAAGTAAATGACGACCTCAATAAGCCGAGGACTGGGCTCGGGCCAGCGATCGTCATCCACAACCATCTACTCCGAAGGATTTCCTATAGGCAAACATATTGTATTATGATATTAAATACTCTATAACTGTAATGAAGATTACTTGGATGTATGATAAAAATTTTAAATGTAATTCATTTTATGGAAGTAATGTTCTTATTAGTGTTCACCATGTTGTCAACAAATGAAATATTGATTAGGTAGCGAAATAACAAAATTCTGTTACGATTAAGTTATCACAAATTGTTCATTAATACCCGATCATTTCTCGATAACAAATTGTTGCAAATTTAAAGTAATTCGTTTATAAATACTTAGTAATATTTGTTACTACAATAAAACATAACTATTTAATAGGTTTATACAAATATCGTACATATACTTTAATTAAACCATGTTACCTTCTTAAATATTTAATTTAATTTTTATAATATGCTTAAATTAATAATTTGGATTTTTTCAAATTCTCAATGCACATAATATTATGCCTGGTAGAACGTTAATAATGAGAGCAATTTATATAATAGCATATGGACGAGATATTTAGGTTTTTGAAACATTTTTTACGTTATTAATTTAAGTTATCAATAAATTACATTTTTCTAAAAAATAGCGTACTCTATTTTCATCTTTATAATTTTTTGAACGTTTTAATTTTTTAATGATAATCGTGGATTTTTAATACTTTGTTCTAAAATAGGACATATTTTGCTGTAAAATAAAAAAAAAATACATGTTGTAATTAAAATGTAAAACATTTAAAGTATGATAACGATGAAAAATAGTAAAATATATTTTTTTTTTGGAATTATATCGTTTTTTAATGAATTGAAATTGTGTAGGAATAAATATTCTCAAAATTGCTAATAATTTTTGAAATAATGAGTGTATTACGTTAAACAGATCACTACAAAACTAATAGCAGATATTTCAACGTTGAATATTTATTGATCTTTACTTAATGTAATTCCACGTAACTATTTGTAAATTTAATCTAAAACTTCCGCATACATTTCTGAAATTGTTTAGTATTAATTCCAAACAATTTAGCGATAAATATTATATATATTATACATGTATAAATAAACGATACTATGTATTATGTATCATACACAATATGTAATAATATATTATATATGACATTGTTTTAATTATAATAATCATTTAATCGTTAATATTTAGTATATTTAATAGGTAACAAAAATGAATATTTATGTATTTATTTTTACAACTATCAACTAGGTATCAAATTTAATAAATAAATATATATACATAATTATAACACGAGTATTAAGTCAAATTAATTTGATTTCGTATTTCTGAATTTGTTGACAATTAAATAAATTTTAAACATAAAATACGAAATTATAAAATTGATTAAATGTTATTGTAAAAAATACAATAATCTGTTAAAAGCCTATACAATAAAAGTTTATTTTCTTAATCAGATAATTTAATATTATAAAATTTAGTGATTAATCATATTCAAAATCGATTATGTATTGAATTTTGTAGTTATTTATAAAAGAATTTGACACGAATATTAGTAATTGTATACTATAAACAAAATTATACTTATCTATTAGTTCTGTATGTAAATCTATGTATAAAAAATATGTATACTAGCGTTGAATAGATACAGCTAAGTGCATATAACTATATGACGTATTTAACAATAATGTATTACATTATAAATTATAGTTACAAGTACCTACCTAAGTAAAGTGAAGAAATGATCTCATGCTTCATCGTCAAAATAGGGTTTTGACATTCTGTATTATAAACTGATATAATATAGATAACGTAATGTATTATTTAATAATAAAACAAGGTTTTCAAATTTACATAATCTAAAACGTTTATTACCCTGGCTCGACCCTTTAAGAATTTTCGAATATTTTCTTTACTAATATATAGTATGGAATTTGTATGGATTTGTACAACTTTGGATTTCCCGTTTTCAAAGAAAAATAGCGGATGGTGATGTGGCGATGTAATAAACGTCAAATAGATGTTATTTGTTTTGGAATTAATTACACTATTATTTAAAAATATTATTAATAAATAAATACTTATAAAGAATTGTTTAAATATTTTATTAAATTTTTAATTCATTAAACCTCACAACAATAGCAATGGTAGAAAAAAAATTTTGTTTCATTTAAACGTTTTATACAGTAACATGCAATTTAAAACATTTATCTAATGTAAATAAGTATTGAGAAAACAACTATTCGTTGATAGCTTATTAAATTGTATATGTATAATACAGTTACTAAAAGTATAAACATGACTAACAGTTTAAGTTTTGGGTTGTAAATTGGATAAATTAGAATGTATAATAAATACAAGTTCATATTTGTAAGATTTTCTTCATTTTATGAAGATATAAATATTATAATAATAATAATAATAATAATATACACCAATGGCTAATGGGGTATAAAAATAAATTAAATCATCACGGATGGCTGTATAAAGATAATAAACACTTTTTCGTTTATTTTAACTTCAAAAGTTAATAACTATATTTAAAGCATACAACAGTTAGTATAAATATATTTAATATAAATATTATTGATAAACTTAATACTTCTTTGAAAACTTAAGGCTAGGTAAATTAACATTTTCTCATTAAAGCAAGTTAAGTAAGAATAATAGGTATGTACTATACATCTATACATCAAGTTTTTTTTGGTTCCCGTTATACATAAAAATAATGAGGATGATCTACGGGGTCTAATTTGAGTGTTTTGAACATTATCTCTCCATTAGCGAACGGATTTTACATATAGATAATAAACGAGTAAAATAAAAGCAAATAATGGTAAATTTGATATTGTTATGTACATTTTTTTTACCGTTAAATCAGGTAAATACCTTGTTGTCTACGAGTTTACTGAGATCATTATAACAATACTAAAAGAATATTATCAATATGCAATTTGGATATATTTATGAAGGGTAGGTATGAAAAGCTTGTAGATGTATTGTACGAAAAAAAATCATGCTGACTGTTGCTGTAAATAACGATATTTTTTTTATACAAAATGAGATTGAATTTATAGATAAAATTAAATACTGTGCAATGGGATGATTTCGATGTATGTATGAATAATTTTTTTTTATCGTATAAAATGTTTATCGTCTCTATTATAATTTAAATGTTACGTGTTCGGGGTGTTTGTACTTTTAACTCACAATGTGGATTTTGACCGATGTTTTCACTTCGGCCGTCATCGGAAAAAGTACCAACACACGCGATACTTCCCGTGAACTATATTATAATACGACTTTTAAACGCGTATAATGAAAGTGTAGGCAAATTAATTAAGGTACCTCACGAAAGTTAAAAATAATAAATCACGTCAACGTATACACACACTTCGAATCGCGTATAAAAAAAAAAAAAAATTATAAAAGTTAAAAAAAAAACAAAATTCATTTCAGTGGCGCATTTTGGTGTATATATACCTACACATATAACAATTAAACAACCATATAATGTAAGTCTCAATTCGTCTCGATCGTCTCAAGTCCAAAACTCACACAGACGAAACCATTAAACGTACCGCCGGCAATCGTTATTATAATATTATTATTAACTAACGTATACAGACACACACACACACACACAAACACACAATATACTAACATTATTATGAGCTGGTACGGGACGCACCTTTGGATCTGACGGTTGCGGAGTGGTTGAGTAGAAGAAGAAGGGTGCCAGAACGTCCGGTCAGATCCTCTCATAGTTCCGGCGGCGGGTTTTGCCGTTGCGCCAGGCGTACGTCTCGAAGTCCGTCTGGATCTGCAGGAACGACTTGCCCTTGGTCTCAGGCACGCAGAAGTAACAGAACAAGCCGCCTAAGAAGGTGATCGCCGCGTACCCGATGAAGTTGGCGCGCTTGCCGTACGCGTCCGTCACCGGCTGGTAGATTTTCAGCATGATGGTGGACGTGAACGTGATGGTGAACACCACCGCCGAGTTGGCCAGGCCTCGGGTGTCCGACGGGAAGTACTCGCACTGGACGACGGACAGCACGGGCATGAGACCGATGTTGATGAAGAACTCGGCGCCGCAAACGCTGGCCAACAGTAGCCAACCGTTCACGGCGTTCGAGGACACGACGGCATCATCGTCCTGCGACAGCAGCACGGCTATGAACACGTGGCACAGCGTGGTGCCCACGCACGACACCATGAACAGCGGCCGGCGGCCGTACTTGTCTACGGTGAGCGCGAACGGCACACACGCCACCACTATGAACAGGCCGAAAATCACGGCACTGGCGTTTGGCGACAGTCCTGTGCCGTACAGCACGGACGACGCGTACGCTTCCATCACGCTCGCCCCGCACGCCATCTGCAAGGCAGCCAACGTGAGCACGATGATCAGCGGCGCCCGGTCTCTGTGTAGCAGGTCTGTCAGCTTCCCCTTGCATCTGCAGCACGACAACAACGACGACAACGTGCCGTGAATGAGTGCGAAAATAAAACGTCGTGGTTATATTAATATTTATAATGCTTAGGTAATAACTGTGGTCTGCAGAAGCCGCGAACTAAAAATGTCTATCTTATTTGGTCGCGGATGCCAAAAATATAAAATCGTTTTACACACAGTGATAGTATGATAATGTGTTGTTATGTTCGAGTTATTTTTATTGTTTGAATATAATATGGTCTAAGGTTATTATATGTTACACATCTTATGTTGGCGAGGCTTATTGAGGTTACAATCATTTGAGAATAGGTCTAATTAGAAATTATTAGTCTGCTAAATATAGGTTATAACATAATATATTATACATTTATATTCAATAATTATATTTACACTAATCAAATTAATTCAACAAGTACCACCGTTGTAGGTGGCCAATAAAAGAAGTCACGACACACGGATTTTTATAAAAAATACTAATTTACATAGGTTCCAATGTTTTAATTATTATTATACCAAAATTAGGCAATAAAACTTATCATTATTTAAACGTATTCAATTTTGCATTATTTATTTCATAATTTTAAACCTTTATTTACTGAATGATTCGACTACATTTTCACACAAATTTATCGAACGAGATAAATTTATAGACTTAGTATAATATTGTTACATTTGAGTAATATAAACGGGTTTTATTAGTATATACGTTGCCATAGAAAATAATATCTTTTGCAATAATTTTGTATGCATTAAAATACGAGGAAATTTATTATATATTGAATAATAATAAAAAATTTCAAACTCTTGAGATAATTCGTAAAAAAAAAATATTATGGGCAATGCGATTTCGAGAATTGAGTTTCCAAACGTCGATGGAGAATCCAACTTTAAGATGTACTTAACGTTTGAGAGGGGCCGCGGGGCAAAGGTTCCCAGGACAGGACGCGATTCACAAATCGGAAGTTTTTGACCTCTAGTCTATTGAACTAAATATAATCGGTTGACAAATATTAGTCCAATTGACGTTATCATGCATTCGTAACGAATCGCTAGACAGTAAATATCTAACGGCGACGACAATATTATAATATAATCACGAAATGTTAAAACTATTATAATAATATAATAGGATAAAACTTGAATGCTTTAGCTATTATAGGCACAATACTGAGCTCGGTCTGTCACTTAACAACTATAGTATTAGGTATTCAAATTATTTACGTCATAATAATTGTATAAACTATAAAAGTTTGGTAAGAGAAAATAGTAAAGCACATCGCACATTACCTATCCTATATTATAGTATATTAAATAAATATTATTTTCATTTGTATTTAGTTATTATTTTTTTATACCAAAAGTTGTGTTTAATGAAATAAATTAAAATTAGTATATTACATAATAATATATATTACAACATATAATTAAAGTATAGCATCGATTTAAAGACAATTATTAGATTGTTTAGAAATTAAAATTTTTCTAAACAATACAAAAAAAGATTTTACATTTCGCGAATCAATTACGATAATTAGTATAGAGTATTGATTTTTATTTAATCTAAAATAATATATATACTTAACTTATGTCTGTTAAATTGAATGTATTAATGCGATAAGACGATAAATGAGCAATCATAATATGAGTAATAACCGATTGCACCTAGACCTTACTGATTGCCTTTAATTATTACTATTTATGGATTGAAAATTGTTTAAAACCCGTTTTCGACAAATCAATACCTTCAGCTAAACTAAAATATAATGGAAATTGGCGGGGCTAAATAATTTATTTTAAGGCAAGTGGCAGAGTCGTCACTGTTACAATTACAAACCACACGGTGCTCAGTATTTTAATAACTACTAGACGATATTGATATTAGGGCACAGTAAGCAACGTCAGCTTTAGTTTAAGTATAACTGTTCTTTTCGCGGCGACGCCTACACATTCATTTAAATAATTTTTAAACTAAATTTACGACGACATCGTTCGCACACGTATAATATTATTATTGTTATTATAATAATTACTACTGTTAGACATTACTTGTCTTCGGTGACAGATAGTCTGACGATCTCGAGCTCTTCCTTGAACTCTTCGTCGCTGCAATTCCTTAACTTCCTCAATGATCGAGCCGCCTCTTCCGATTGGCCGATCATCATAAGATAGTATGGCGATTCCGGTATCCATACCATCAGCACGCCCGTGATTACCGGTATGACGGCGCCAACGATGGCCAGCGTCTCGTAGTCTGCAAGCCATCCGACTACGTATGACAGCAACAGACCGGAAGCGTAAGTCAGCTCGACCACCAGGGCCAATGATCCGCGGACGGATATACTGGCCATTTCACCCACGTACGACGGGGACACGATTAATGAGATCGCCATCGCGCTGCCGTGCAAGAATCGGGCGACGTACAGGTGCCAGGGCTGTACACAAACACACGCATGCACATGATTGTTATTATGACGCCGAGAAGTACAAATATTCAACATATTACAAGTATATTATGAAGAACCGTGAAATCAGTGTCGGCCTGGCCATGACCGCTGGGCTGCAAATTCGGCCGGGGCCCCTCCGTTTTTATTTTATTTTTTTTAGTGTCATAAATTTTTTGTTTTTGGTAGGTTTATAGAGAATAGGGATCCCGTAAAGTATTTATCGAAATATTCAGCCGTAATTTTTAGAAACAAATTTTCTTTCGGGGCCCAAGAAATTGAAAATTGAATCAATAATCATGCTTGCCCATTACCTATAATATGAGCAGTGCACAATAGTACCATTGTCAAGTAACAAGTTAGAAGAGGTTTTTTGGATTAATTGCGTTACTGCAAGTTAAGTTAGGTTTTATTTTTCTTCTTAAAAGTAATGCACTTGGACGAGGCCACGAGGACAGGCAGGGGCCCCGGCGCCCTCCTGTTAGAATCAATGATCATGCAAATATTATATACAAAAATATGTACAATGTATTAATTTAAAATATTATACGTCTATACCTGTATAGTATATAAATATATAATAATGATGATGAAGATAAGACATTTACTTTTGAAAGTTAACTTAAATAATATTATTCTTGTAACTTATGAATTTGTCTCCTAAGTTGAAATTCTATAATAAAAATATAATTTTTGTTTTCGTAATTTTGTTTCTGTGTTATTAATAATTATAATTTATGGTTTTGTAGTTTCAAATGTTTCAATAGTTTCATAGTTTATTTTTAAATGAATGATTTTCACCGCTTAGGTTTCGCGTTAATATTATATAAATCTTACTCTATTAATGTTGATAGCTATAGAAAAATATAGCTATTGATACTCAAAAACTGATTGAGACAATAGCTTATTCGTCTAATGAATTTAAAAAGTTAGGTACTTACATAAAAATTGTGTTAGAAGTATCTTAATGTGTTTTTTCAATAAAATGTCATGTACATTTTTTGGAGGCCCTTAAAAAAAAATTGATCCATGGGCTTTTGTTGTGCCAGGCCGACACTACGTGAAATGTTCATGTTACGATAATTATGGCGAGATTTGTATCACGAGATTCTTATCACTTTACTGGGCAGATCAATTTAACGCGATCAATATATTATTTTATTGCATATGCCTACTATTCGAGTGTCATGGCGAGTGTAGGTAAAACGTGTCGCACATTAAACCGATCCGGCCGCAGTACGCAGTGACGACTCGTTTCCCAATCGAAAGCATATTTAATCGGTTTTGCCGGGGTGATGGAAAAATAATACGTCGCGTAACCTTACCTGCCAAGCGGTCAGTATCAATATCCAGCCGGCCAACGTTATCGGCACAGTCAAGTACACGGACATTTTTCGGCCGATTTGGTCCATCATGATACCGGCCGGTAACGATAGCAGTACGTTGCCGACGTCTATCAGAGTTACCATCCAAGACTCTTCGTCCAAAGTCAGGTGAACCGGCGCAGTGCCTTTTAACGTGTATTCCATCATTGGCGATGACCATCCCAGCGTTGTACCGGCCATCAGCAGGGGCATGGACACTGACAATCAAACACGGACGTGGTGCAATTATTTTATTAATTATGATGTCGGTGTACAGAAGCATAGTAAAAATAAATTATAATAATAATAAATTAGACAATAATTCGGTCGTAACATACACGGGACATACCTATAAAGCACGCGAGTAGTTGTTTGGAGATGCCGTCGGGTAGGGTAGACATTTTGTTAATTCCAAACGGGGATGTATCGTTCAGTATTACGATAGTTATAGTATATTTTATGGTCTTTTTTAGACCATAAATATTTTAATATACTTTTTTTTAGTTTTTACGGACCGATAAACGATCAACCCGTTCGGCGTGCACGTTTGTTAATACTAAAATGAAATAATATAACGTTTCAAAATAAAAACGGCTATATCCATCGGTGTATAATCTACAAATTAGATGAACTGACCTTTTCGTTATCGACACATCATTACAACTGCGGGTAACGTTAATTCCCGTTCACACAATCACACAACACTGTAATAATATTATGTATATAACAATATAATAGGCATAATCGTAACGACCGGACGAATAGAATTCATATTACTACATAGATATATTAGACATAAAGAATCCAACTCGTTTGAGTGCGATCCTTATCCACTCTCGTCATTGTTGGTATTTCGAAGAAAAAAAAAATAAATAATAGAAACGAATATAATATGTTATATTATACGTATACCTAACCTAAGTTAAACAAAACGAACTTGTTCAAGCCTCGTCATAAATAGGAATATGATGTTAGTAAAATATTAGCGTAGTAGCGTACACACACGTTAGTATGCTACGACGGTATACATTATACATACACATTATTATACGAGAACACCCGTGTGCTTACGAAAAGTTCGAAAAACATACAATTTGCTCAATGTTGTAATATGTTAAGATAATATTATAAAAATAGCATATTATAAATATAAACTTTCGATTCTTGTATTTTTGGTAGAATAATTGATACAGTGACATAAAAATATATAAATTCGTTGGCATATGAAAATAAAAATATGAAACATTATCAATTATATACAAATTTATTAATATAATTAACTGCAAGAAAACGTTTGGAATTAATTTTATTCGTAAAAATTCGGATAAAAATAATAATAATTAACATACATTCGACGTGAAAATGTGATTGTTGATGCTATAAACATCGTATTAGTGTAAACTTGAATTGAAATTTACATGATTATCATATTTTCATATTACATGATTTTTGATGAACTGCTTATGCGTAATCTTTAATATTAGAATTACTGATGTCGTCGAGACCACGATGCCTTGATATAATATTATGTAACTTTCATTTTACATTACACATAATAAGTAAAAAAATAGTTTATCTGTAATAATTATAACATTACAATATTTTTATTTTATGTATTATTAAAATAAATAGTATTGAACCTTATATTAATCCCCAATTCCTAGAAGTACCTCTAAAATCTACCTAAAAATCATAATATATATTATGACAACTTAAAAGATTTAGTCAAAAAACCTGTATTTCGTATTATATGTATGGCAAATAATTCTAGTACTTATTTTATAGAAACGCTACAGTCGTTTAAATATATAGTATAAGTCAACTAACTACTAAGATTTATCATCGGTCAAATTTGGTAAAAAACACTGTTGGATTTATAACGTAGAATCATAATTAGTAGTGGGTTTGTTGAAGATTGTACTTTTAATATACAAAGTATACCACCGTGTTTTCCTATATTCGCATGTTAACCTTATGTAAAAATTAGGTGATCACTCTGTATTCGTTTAGATCAGTGGTCAGCAACTGGCGGCTCCACTTTAAATTCTAAAATGACGAAATTTTTTTTTTATACATTTTATTATATTAAAGTTTTGGACAGTACATTTTTTCATAGTAAATAATTTAAAAATACACAATTTTTATTTTTGTCTGAATCACGAACTCTTTAATTTGTGAATATAGTCTAAGAGTCTAAAATGATTGCCGACCACTGGTAGACGATAAATTAATATTAACAGGCTATTATTATTAAATTATTAAACCACAGATAATCTATTGAGCTAAATTTAAAATTGTTATACTTTTACTATAAAAACTATAAAATGAAAATAACTAATATTATGAAAATTTGTATTATAGTATAATTTTATTAAATTTAATAGGTAAAACTAAATTAATTTTAAATATATCTGTGATATAGTTAACTATATACTTCTTAGTTATTACTAATTCTGTCTTCTACTTATTCGTATGTAACAATAAAATCTAAACTTCACTGGTAGCACTTGGTTTCTAATATTACTGCTTTTTAACTAAAATATAACTGCTTTCGAACAATATATTTGACCTTTAACAACAATTTTATTAATTTAAAAGAAATTCACAGAAAATAATTTTTTTTTTACAAAATTTCAAATCACAAATATATGAATTAATTTTTAATCACAATTCAGTAATATTCAAATAATGTATAATATTTTATATCGGCTGATACAAATTTAACAAGTAGGTAGTCACTTGTATTTAAACAATAATTTGTTCAAATATATAAGTACTACAGTATTATAATAATAAATAATTATATATATCATTGTACTCATATACCTAAATAACACTTATTTTATATTCAATATATTGGTGTAATATAGTGCTTGCGCGAACGAAAAGATTCGAAGAAGAGTTAATAAATTCTAATTAAGTGTAAAATAGTGAAGTGTAGAGCTATACAAATTATTCATTAAAGATGTACTAGCATTGTTTCAGGATATTACAATATTTAATTAGATTGTTTTTTATATAATAAGAAATATTTTACCATCTTTATTTTAATTTTTTTCCTCTAATGTTTTGTTCATTGCGACAACATTTATGTTTTTGTTCACACTTATCTAAAGTGGGTAGTAGAAAATGCATGTCATCCATTTATCTATGACGCATTAGCATTCATATATGCATATATTAGCATTGATATAATATAATAGTTAATTTAATCATTGATATTATTAAATACATGACACACTATACTCTTTCTTTAAAAAGAAATCATCAGAATAGACTCTCAGAAGAGTGGATTTTAGACTTCTAGTTGGAAAACCGAACAACAGCATACTATATTATTTTAAACAACATTTCGAATACAATTTTTTTTTTAAACATAAGCATTGACTGTTTACATTTAATCGATGGTGAATTTTAATTTTGGTTTTATTTGGCAATAGATAATTTTAAATATTTAAAAATATAAAAACAAAAATTGTGAATATTTTCCGAGTCATTAAATAACTGTTGTTTAACACTTTACATCTCAACTTTAAACAATCGTTTTGTTTATTGTTGTAGAGCATATAATAATTACTTTAGTATAGACTTTATAATCTAAAATAAAATAATAAAAAATTTGAATTATCTTATATTCTTTACATAATAATTAATGATACATAAAGCATGCACACTGTACAGACATTATATACAGTATATTAAGTATAGTTATATGTTGATAATAAACGCCTAAGTATTCACGTTTAAACTTATAGATCTTTCTCGATAACTATATTCAGGAGGAGCTGAGCAAATACCATCAAATGCATATTTATTTATTTAATTTATATAGATACAATACGATCATTGCAATATATGGCGATAATTAATACATCAATTAAATTTATTTTTAATAAATAAATGTAACACGTAAAAATAATATTTAGTATTATCTATAAATATATATATATATATATGCATATGCGAATATCATATTTTCGTATATAATTAAAGATTGTGAATTATGATGTCTAGTCTATAACTATAAATAGTAATATACTAATATAACACTTGCATTTTTGAAATCATTAATAGTCAATTTAGATAAGTAAATAGATTATTTGCATATATAATATTATTAATTATTATACAACATACAAATGATATTTATTATAGTTATTTCAAATCTATTACCTATTTAAACGTATACTGCTAAAAAAAGTTCACAGAGTAGTCGACTGAATATACCCTAATGCGTAGGTATGTTGATGTTGGTACAACATTATTATTTTATAGCATTGTTGTCATTATAGTAGTTGGAGTGACATAATTCTAATTGAATTCTCTAGAGAAGTCCTCATTGGCAGAACATGATTAATCGTTATAGATCATAAAGTTTCATCGTGATTATATGAAATGTAATAGTTAAGTTATAACCACTATTATACTATTATAAGTATTGAAAATGCATATTTTATTCATCATTTAGGACACGTAGTATCTGTATGTGTTGTCTCCATCTTACACACCTACGACATAGCAAATTTTTGTTCATCAGTTTCAATATTGTGCTGTTCATTTTGATAATAGAGTGAACTGATGTATTATAAAATTTAAAGATAAGATTATTTATCCAGGACCTTATGTAGCCTTTTATTGATATTTTTATTTTCAATAAGTTATGATCATTTTAAAATGTACAATTTCAAAAAGATCATAACTTACTTAAAAATAATAATATTAATAAAAGGCTACCTTGGACTGGCAGTTTACCAATTGCGCTCTATACGAGTACATTTTAAGGACGATAGACCAATTGTGCTCAAAACAATTTACACTACCTAAGGAAAATGTATTAGTTAGTTATAATTATTATGTAATAAATGAAAATACTAACCGATTTTTTTGTGAATATTAACACATAATATAATATAATATAATATAAATAAATCATTTTTTTTTTAAATTTTAGTTATAAGTTATATTTTTTACAATAATAATAGCACACTCTGATTTTTTTTTGCAAATTTTAACACATATCATATTATATAAATAAATCATCAATAAAAAAATAATTTTTATCTTTACGCTAAATTTTAGCATTGTTAGCATTATAGGCAACCAAACCTAACACGTGTGTATTTTGTACGGCCGACAAAATGTACGGAGAGAGCTAGTAATATATTATAAATTGGTAAGTAAAATAAAATATAGACTATAGTATACTTTTATCAATAAACGTAATGCGTAATATTATCAATAATATAGAATACAATGTTATGAAATGTTACGTTTTCTAGTTTACACGAGTGCGACGTGCCGCTTACGTGTAGCCTAAGCCCTATTTATAGAAGGTTAAAGTGCGCTACATTAAACAGGTTAGGGTTCCGAACCCTGGTTATAAAATATATTATACCTAGTCTCTTTAACCAGTAATAAATTGATCAATAAATAGGTTTTAATTTTTCAATCATTTTAGTAAGTTTTATACAATCGCCATTGGTATACTAATCATAAAATATAAGGTGCACAATTAGTACACTGACCCTAAAATTTAAGGAGCGCAATTGGTATACTGACCCTAATCAAAAATGTTATGTTAGGCACAATTGCTCTATGCCCGTTGGACCCTAGATAATAACCTTATATTTTAAATTTTCACTCTAATATTAAAAATTTAAAACTAAAAACACACTATGAAACTGGTGAACGAAAATTTGCTAAGTCGTACGTGCGTGTAAGACGGAGATAACATCTGCGGGTACTATGTCCTCTTAATCATTATATATTTTTATTTCAATAAAAAATTTTTTATTGATTTAGTAATTTTTAGATAAGTGAAATTTTAGTTGATAAAGGTATACAATATACTTATTTAAACTTTTAAGTGTAATAACTTAATATGAATTATATTTTAACCACCAACTTGAAAAATAACGTAAATCACAAAATATTGAAAATGGAGATAATACACGTATAGAATATATGTTATTGTAGAAATGTTAATGAATAGATTATGAACATTTAATAAAATAAATATTTAATTTTAAGATGGTAGAACAAAATAATGAAAATAATAACCAATAAAATTAGTTTATTGCAGTAATCAGCTAATACTTTTTTTTGTTCTATCATTAAAAAAAAATTAAAATATTATTATTTTATAGACGTTATTGGGGTTGGCTACGATTATTTGATCATATAAATCCAGTATGAACCAATACTTTACATACACCTCCCCAAGCTAAAACTAGTTTTTTTTTTTTGAAATTGTGTATCTTGTTGAATTCTTTCTATTAGACCTCTTGGTTTATACATCATGATATATAACTGGTAGCGTAAAAAAAGTTTTTACTGTTTTCTTTGAATTACCATTTGTTGACTTACATCGTTTCTCAAATAGGTGGTTCGTTTTAATATAAAAGATATTTAAACATTATATTATTTTTAACGACAGTCCTTAGATGTTTTTATGCGAACATCCTTTGATAAAAAAAAATATCGTGCATAGTTTAAAAATATATATATCTAAAAATTATACAATATTATTATAGAAACTAGGAATACCTAAGTATTTTATTTTCAAATTTTAATACTATACTTTATTGTCAAGATGTACAAGTTTTCGCTATCTGAAATTACTAACTCGGCGATGAATTGCATTATTATTCGATGTTTAAAATAAAAGAAAATATGTAAATTTATTTATTAAATAAATTTTTAAAAGAAAATATTAAACTGTTGTTTTTTATTTATCTCGAAAGTTAAAAACACAGACAATTAAAAAGCATTTATATAATATTAATATTATCGTATAGAAAAGAAAAAATAAATCATTTATTTTTTATACGGTTTCAATGCATGAAACGTACCTATATATTGTACAATGAAAATTTCTGTTGTATTTCTTATTATATATATTTTTATTTTTTCTAGTATGCCTTTTAACACATTTATATAATATTTGAATCTGACTGATTACGATTGACAAGTTATAATATAACAGCTTAGTTTTATTTTACCTAATTAATAGTTAATTTGTTGAGAGCTCAAATCCTTTTTTATGGATAAGTATTTGTTTAATATCTGGGAATCCTTAATAAATGGCGATTGTATACTTAAAACCTTTTTTCTTATATCTTTTTATTGACGTAATTATGTCTTTACCTTTCGATTTAGATTTTATATCTTCAAAAATAGTAATGATAATAACATAAAATAGATAAAGTATAATACTCAATTAAAAACCTAACTTTATACGTCGGATGATAAGTATTGTATTAAATGTAAGTTAAATTTAAATAACCTTTAGTCAATGACCATTGAACATTTTTAATAATATATTTATAGGTTCATACTTCAAATATTATTTTATGTTATTCACATTTACAAATTATGCATATGGTTCCCAAATCATATTAAATATACGATGTATACTCGATTGATTTAAAAATTATTTAGTTTAAAACAAAATAATAACTTTTATTAAAGAAAAAAATTTTTATTTGCTATTCACACGTATTAAATTTAAAAATGACTAAATTTAGATAGTTTACCGTATACATAATATTATATTGTATTAAACCAGTAACAATGGTAATTTTAAACTGTTAAGTCTCCTTAACACTGAAAATCTATTATCCAATTATTCTTAAAAATAATTAGGATTTTTTACTCATCAATTAGGACTTCTCTTTGTGATATATTTCATAAATATTTTATAAATATTGAATACACCTAGTATTGTGTACGTACATATAATTACAGTATTACACATATTATCATAATATGATCCAATTATATCTACTATATATTAAATATTATATTAATTCATATATCATATAATGATATTTACCTATCTAGTTTATTCTAAATACAGATTTATGATTTACCATTTTTATAAACAATTTTTTAAATGATTCAGGTCATAAAAAAAATGCCGATAATAGTTATTATAATAATAATAACAACAAAGCAATTATATTATTATACTATTATACATAGTAGGTACTTTTTCCCATTATATACCATGTAGGTAATAAAATTGTTTTCCAATAAAACAGAATTTGTTTTATAAATAATGGAATAACTCGATTATAATGAAATGTCATCAACTACAATGTATACACATTATAAATTATAATATTATAATTTGTATTTACATTAAAATATTGATTAATGTGTCAATATAGCATATAGGTATACTAATTTACATAATAATAATAATAATAATAATAATAATAATAATAATAATAATAATAATAGTATATAATGACGAATATAATAATACGTGTGAACATTGTATCCGGATGCGTCATTTGTGTAATTTAGTGTTTTTATAATTTTTTTTTTAATTTTGCTTGTATAAAATCTATTTTACAATGAAAAACATAACAACGGTGTTAATAATTAACAGATCATCTAACAAACAATATTTTTAATTATTAAAATGTCTATGTTCTACATTAATCCGGAGTATCTAATTTACTATTTTCTGTCGAATGTGTATAAATGACTGCCAGTTTAGTATACCTACATCGATCCGGTGTTGTTAAATACGAATGTTAATGTAGTGTTACCGAATCTTAATTTTAAAGAAATGTTTTGGTGAAAATCGTACCAACAATAATGGCATTGTATTAAAAGATAAAAATGAAATAAAAATGTATATAGTCATAACGTAGTAGGTATGATAAAATTAACATTTTCTCGTTAAAATATCTTATTTAAAATGTACAAAATGTTTATAACAACTTTTATCAACTACTGAATGGGGTAACCTTGCTCAAACATTTTAATTATGTTTAGTTACTCATACAAATTTTCACCCTAAATATATACCATAAAAACTACTGTGTTTTTGTTGAAAAGCAATTAATTTATGTTTTCTCCAGTACAAAAAATAAATGATTTATTTGATTTATAACTGTAATTGGATTCCAAAATAAAAATAAATTAATACCCATATATTATATTACACCATTAGTTTTTTAATTTTTCTTTATTAACGTCTTAAATAGTATTAGGCATATTATTATAGAAGGACGATAAGGTCGAGCAACCAGAGAGGTATATGCATGTTCATCAGATGAATGGAAATTTGAGATGAATCGAATCACGTAATGTGAGCCTTATTATTATTATCACGCAAGATACGTATGATAGATTTTCATAGTAATGAATATTACTCACAGTGTGGTAATTATTTTTATTGTGTTTTATAGTATTGAATGTTGTTTTAAATGCTTATAGGAAAATGTAAGTAGACCATTGCATAGTAAATACCTACGAAGTGTTTTAGTCGTTTTAGAGATGTATTCATAACGTTATCTTGTGATTTGTAAATTGAAAATAATAATAAATAATATTATATAGATATACCTCTTATGCCTGCTTATATTTTATATAGTAAGCATTATGTATATCTAATATATGTATGTAAAACATTGTAATTTCAATATTGCCTGAATTCCAAGTTTAAAAAATATAAAAATTTATTAAATTTTTTTTAAAACTACTTTTTAATATTAAAAAAATTCATCATACCTAATATTCGTCCGGTAGATAAAATTTGTAAGTTGTTAAAAATAAAAAATAAAATTTCATTAAATGCAACTGAATATCCATGAAATTATTATAACTGATACAGGATACATGATTTATGAACACAAATGTGCATAGACTCCGGTTTCAGGGGTAGCAAAAGTGATGTAAACCGGCCCGTTTTCCAGATTTATCATAAAATTAAGGTACATAATTTCACATTTTTTTATTTTAGGTATTAAAATTAAAATTGTATTGGTTAAATATTGTATTTAATAAAGTAATTCTTGGCCATAACATTATTATTAATATTATGATAATACAATTTTATATTCTGTGATAATAATTACAATTCAAAAATACAGTTACCGACGAATATATTATTTAATTTATATTTTTACAGCTGTAATTGTATAATCAATAATTGTTTATTACTATAATGAACATTATTTGTGTAAATGTAACTTTATGGAGATAAAACTTACCGAGGCCCATAATTAAATATTTTAACGATCGCTGCAAATCAGAAAAAATGTTTAGAAACAGCATATGCTGCCTCTGCTGCCCTTATGCGCACGTCTATGTTTATGACAGATGAATGTATAGATATTTATTTAAAAAAAAACATATTACTTAGTTACATTAGCGTAAGAAATAATTCAAATTTACATAATGGTCACATAAAACTACATTTAAAAATAAAAAAATAAAATTATAATTTTATTGTAGTTGTACAAAAGAAGTAACTCATTTACTTTCGCACACAATTATGTTTGTAAAATTTATTATTGATGTTCACAATAGAATTTAAAATATGACACTGTTGTTTTTTACTTAAAATAATGTTATTAAATATTACTTATGAACAATAATTTGTTTTTAAACTAGCATGACAGACATGTAGATATTTTATTATTTTAATTTTTCGATTATATTTTATAGTAATTTAATATCTAATCGAATTCTAAGATATTCGTTAGGGTGTTACACTTTTTATTTAACAACGTTGTTTGGATAGAAAATGAATAAACTATCATTATAATAATGTACAAGTGCTATATTAGTACATAATAATATTCGCAATACTTATAGTTTATTCGCTTAGTACCTACCTTGTATAAAATAATTACATTTTTTATATGATAATAATTAAAAAAAAAAAATGGTATTTAACATAATTAATACTATTTTGCATATTTTACAATATTCTTATATAATAAGTTAAATTATTTTAAAAATCAATAATATTTTCGTATGTATATAAAATATAATATATATTATATACAAATATATAAAGATTGTAAACTACAGGTAAGTTATATTTGTAACACAAAAAACTTGCCTATTTAATATTTGTTATTATTTAAAATATTTTTAATATTAAATTACGGTAATTTTTGATATTCAATTTTTAATATTTTGTAATTTTGAACGCGAATATATTTTTATTGATATTGACAGTCGTTTATTTTTAAATATCGATGACCTAAAATACTAAGGCTTAGTGAATAATATTAAGCTTATAATCATGTTTAAAATTAAGAGTAACAGTAAATTCATATACTGTACGCGATGTAGTTAGATTAGGATAAGATATATAATATGTATTAATATGCATACCTACCATGAAATTGAAAATACCATTGTCATTTGTCATCCGAATACAAAACCTTAAAAGTTATGTTGATAAATATATACATATCGTCGTCTTAATAAAATATACAAATTAAAAATGTCAATGCACAAGATCTAACGGTCAACCGATGAGGTGTCTTGCGATGTTTTTTCCGTTGAAATATACGATTCAGTTACGCCGAATGACGCATAATTCGTTCATTTATAATTTATTGAACAGGTGTTCTAGTGTACCACCATGAGATTCGACACGTTTAGTTAACGTGTCTCGCGTTGATGTCAGTGATGTCACCGAACACCCGCAGTTGTGCAGTAGTCGCAGTACGACGGGCGCGCGGCTCAGATCTCCTGATAATCGCAAAGCTTCTGGACTCCGCTGTCGGCCAGCCGTTCGGTCTTGTGAAAGTCTACTTGTATTTCGGCGAACGATTTGCGCTTGGTCTCCGGCATAAACAGACAGCAGAACAGGCCGCCAGCCAGAGAAGCGACCGAGTAGACGACGAAGTTGGCGGACACGCCCAGAGCATCGGCCAACGGCTGGTAGGTCGTAATCATGACTGTGGACGTGATCGTGACGGCCATCACGACGGCCGTGTCGGCCAGGGCCCGGGTGTCGGACGGGAAGTACTCGCACTGGACGACGGACAGCAGAGGCATAAGGCCGACGTTGATGAAGAATTGGGCGCCGGCTATGGACCCGAACAGCGGCAGCCAGCTGTGGCCGACCACGTCCCGACACCAGAGGACGGTAGCCACGCTCGCGTGACAGGCAGCCGTGCCGAAGCACGAGACGATCATCAGCGGCCGCCGACCGCATCGGTCCACAACCAGTGCGAACGGCACAGCGGCCACGAGCACGACTAGGCCCAGGTAAACAGCTAACGCGTTTGTCGATATTCGGGTGTTCGACATGATGGACGCCGCGTACGCTTCCAGCACGCCAGCCCCGCAGGCCATTTGCAGTACGGCCAACACCATGACGATCACCAGCGGCCGACGGTCTCTGTTCAACAGGTCACCGACGCTTCCTTTATTCCTGTCAAAATAATGTCAATAATGGCGTTAAAAAGTGTGTCATACGCATTAATATTATAATATTATAATCAACTTTATTAAATAAATAAATGAGACGGGTATATTTCTACTCGACTCTATTCGCAAACTACTATCATCATATCGAACCTCCAGGAAATTCAAACGGTGAAAAGTGTGACATTCGAACAATACAGTTAGTTTAAATCTAAACGTAGGTAATTAAACGAAAAACTCGAGTGAAATCAGTGGTATACCAATCGATCGGGAGATAATTATTTTTTGAGTGTAAACCTAATTAAATTTCTAAAGTCTATTATTTAAATAGTAAACACGCGTGTAATGTGAGTTTATATGGTATTTTTATATTGATATCGATTTTTGATTGGACTTTAATTTAGGGTGGAGAGTAGTCGTCTTATTTCTTAGATTACTATAGTAACGCTAGCACTGATCACGCATTGCAATAATTTATCATGATACGATTGATGTACATGAATACAAACAAATAGACGCATTGAAAGCAAGCCTCGTGCGATTTGTATATTATTACCATATCGTTATATCATTTTGGGGTGACGATACTTTAGGTGTATTATACATTGTGTGCGCGCAGATTGTAGGTACGTATTATTATTATTATTATATATAGAACAAAGCCCGGACAAGTCATGGCGGTACGTGCAGGAGAGGGAAAACCAATTTTGTTTTTCATTGTTTTTTTTTCGCAGGTCTTTCGAAATTGTTATAAATATTTACACCGGCTTTCCTTTTTGTTGGTGTACCGTTTGACGAGATCAGAAAAAAAAAACGAAACGATAAACACAATTCCCTTGAGACAGTAGAGACAATCTCAACCGAATACTGGTAAATTAATTTAAAAAGTTGTTCACAAACACATTGCAGTATAGGTATATAATAAAAGGCGTGGTGAAAAAATATAAGGAAAAACAACCTCGAATAATAACAGAAAATATATTTTAAACGTATACCTACAATCATTTTTATAAAAATATAATGTAGCATTCATTATAAGTGTACTATTAATATTAATTATAAATTATAATAATAAATGTTGATGAAAACTTGGCAAGTAGATATAGGAGGTAGCTAGTAGATACCAAAATCTATTGAATACTTGAATATGATACGGTTTACTTGGTTATTAATAGGCATACACGGGTTATCATACAAAGTAAAATATTTAACTTGAAAAGTTTATGGTGTACATTTATTACTTTTAATATTTAGACGAAGTTAACAACTTAAAGTTTATTTTAAATAGGTACAATTGTATATTTATTTTTCTTACTTTATTATTATTTGTACACATTAACCTTTATTCGTCGTCTTTGTTATCAGTTGAGTTATAATCCTATTTTGTATAATACATATGTTAGTTTCCAAGGAAACAAATTATTTAAACTATAAAATTTTTTGTGAATAAAAATGCAGCGTGTTTAATTGCTCAAAATAATGTTTATGTTTATAATTTCAACTTGAAGCCGAGATTTTATCACTGAAATTGTTGTGCTATATTATATATTTTGTTATTGGTGTTTTCATTAAAAGTATGAGCTTTTTTTATTTAAAAAAAAAAATAAAGTTTTATTCATACACATGACTAACGCATAACTGTTAACTTTTTTTATCTTATTGGTCAATAATAAACATTCTGTTTAATGCAATTATAAATTTCTCCGTGTTGTGGGGCTCAAAAAGAATAAGAATGCATTTGGTAAAAATGATACTTGGGGTAAATGTATTTAATAAAAAAAAAAACCCAGTGGCCTATACATCTTGCAGGTTGTAACGACACACATATTAAATTGTATTATACTATTCTGTATGCATGCACGCGTATAACGTATATTATTATAAATTATAATATTGTACTTATACATATATTAATAAATATATCCTCTAAGGTTAAAATGTACTTAATAGGGTGTGTATACACGGTATATGTAGACGTCTATGATAAAATATGTACCCAAGTAAAATTGTTAAACGAATATAAGTAGGGTAATAATTATTATAACATTAAAAAAAATGGACTTATTTAAATATAAATTGGCCGTATATATTAAGTATAAAATATAATCGAAACAGTTGATATATATATATTTATAAACATTCAAAGAACGACGCGTGAACTGCGTATGGCCGTTTATGTTCGTGAATATAAAAAATCCCTAATGTTGATATATCTCGTAACGTTTGAACACGCGCCATTCTCACGCATACGTACGTACGCTATATGTAATACCCACCGGGGTTTACTAAATTTGATGTAGGTTGTATATAGATGCTTCTATTGGCAAAAAAAAACCTCTTCAAAAACAAGACAGCAGCACTAAAGTTGTAAAGGGACCCAGTGACATGTAAATACGTGCGACTTGCATATGTATATATTTATAATATAATAAATATAATACATATTGTACGCTTATAATGCAGTTTATGGACTATCGTTACTAATAAGTAATAGGCGATAGAACCTTTATACGCTATAGCAGTCATCGTGATAATACGAAACTAGATATAATTTGAAAAATATCGTTTACTTGTAGAGAGTGTTTTATTAAATTTCTCTAGATGTCATCATTTTTATAACACATATTATATACCTGTCTTTTGAAATGGAATCTTTAACGGTCAATAATTCGGTCTGTAAATCGTCATCCGTGTAACTTCGCAGATACCAGAGGCATTTGGCCGCATCGTCCGATCGACCGTCTAGCATCAAATAGTACGGGGACTCGGGCAAGAACAGAAACAGTACGCCGGATATGATTGACACACAGGCAGATGCGATAGTCAGTGCGATGTAATCACCAAACAGCCAACCTGCAAAGTACGAGAACAACAAGCCCAATGCGTAGCTGAGCTGAACTAACAAGCTGAGCTTGCCACGTATTCTAATGCTGGCCATTTCGCCGACGTACGCCGGTGCCACTACCCATGCGATTCCAACGGCGGCTCCGTGAAGAAGCCTAGCCACGAACAGGCACCATACCTGGAATGCAAAATATAATACATTTAATCCTTAAAAACTTTAATCACACATTTTTTTACCAACGCTGGTGGTGACTTGAAAGTCTACAAGACCATGATCTATTATCGTTGTATTATTCATAGATCAATTAAATATAAATTATTAAAGAATTTATAGTTGATTTAGTCTGTTTTATTTTATATACTTATAATATAATTTTATCTACATTGAAATTTTAAGATTTATTTTAGGTAAATATTATTATTAATAATTTATTAACATACGTATTTGTCTGACCGTTCCAAAACTTCTATCGTTGCAAAATATTTTTGATCGTAAATTGGTATTTGTGGATGGTGAATTTGTAATTCAAGTTTGAGAAATGTTCATGTAAACACATGCTAATTCCATACTAAATATTAACATAGGAAAATGCTTTTTGATTAAAAGTCTTTTATAGGTTAGTTTGGGGGGAGGGAGTTAATTATAAAAATGGTTTTTGAAAACAAATGAATAATAATAGCTTTAGAACTGATTATGTAAATACATGTTATAATTACAATGTGAAAAATTCGGAAATAATTATTTTTCGTATTTGATTACATATGTGGGAAATAAATATCTACAGACATCGCTTAAATCAAACAACGTGAAAATACATATTTATACATAATTTCATTGGTCTAATATTTCTCTAAATAATAAAATAAATGAATAATTTCTTAACTCCTCACGTTGAAACACATTGTAATAGTTTTATGACATTCAATTCGAATCTCGATTGCCGATTCTCGCAAACAACCCATTATATGCAAAATTTGAAGGTGTTTTTTTATTATTATTATATTATTCACCCTGCACATGGTCACGAGGGATCTGAAAACAACGGTAACGGCAACGGCGACAACGACGACGACGCATTTTGGAAACAACAGTTTCCGTATAATATGACGTTAATATTCATTGTTTGAATACAATCTCTCACCCCTCCGTAATGATAAATTGCCGAGCATGTTACTTTGTTATTATTATTATTATTATATGTTTGGGTTGGTATAAATATATGTGTACATGTGTGTATATATATATGCGTGTATGGCGAGAATAACACATTATAATATTTTCACTGCACCACAAACATGGAAATTATTTTATTTCCCGAAACAACGCAGTTTTCAAACGACCCGGCTCTACCGCCGTGTATAATACGTATATATTAATGTATGCACGCTTAATAATATACTCAGCCCGATTTTTTTTCGCAAATTTCCAAACGAACGTTATAACATTATCGCACCGTGTTGAACCATATTTTATTTCATATAATATAATAATATTACTGTATTAGATATAAAACGCTAGGGTGATGTTGATTTTTGTTTCCGACACGTTTGTTCATATATATGTATATTATATACATTATTTTTATTGTAATTGTTTTTTTTAATACCTTTATAGACTACTACTGTAAATTACAGTAACAACGAAAGTTATGAGAGCAGGCTCTTTAAATTGTATAGTGATCTGTTTAGATTATTGTGCTGGAAATGTCACTGATTTAAAAACGTAATTATTATTATGATTATTATGATTACGTCTCTACTGTGTTTTTTTTACACTGTACACACGACATTTGTTTCATGACAACGTCATTACGGTGTTTTTATTATTCATTTTTCATATTTTAATTACTTTTTTTATTTTATAAAATATGAATAATTTTTTCTTTGTGCCATCGGAAACATATTTTATAACACCTAAAAAAATATAATCAGTCCAAAACAAATACAATGTCTGAAGATAAATCTTCACATCTCGAATGTGATTTTTGAAAACGGATGTTTCTGAAAATAAAACTATATATATTCGTACTTGAAGTTAATTAGTAAATACAATTTTATAGCTATTTGATCATCGATAACTTCTGTTAATTTAAATTCAAATAAATATTTTATTTTTTTTCAAAAACAATAATTCAGTTTATGTTCAAAGTGTTTTTATAATTGTATAAAATGTATTGGTTATCTTCAAATTATCCATATCATATCTATCTAATAACAAAAATATTATTATATTCAATATTTAACATTCTTAATAAATTTAAAAATAGTTAATTGTGTTATAAACTAGTGTTATAATTTGAAATAAATCGTTATTATAAATTCTCCCATATCTATAAACTTAAGTTTGTCATAATACATGAAAAATTTAAACTATAGATAATTATTAAATAAAAATAAGAAATATTTCATTCCTATGCAAAAAAATTTTTAAGATAATTGTCTACTTTGTCATTCTTGAAGATTAAAAAAATCATATGTCTAGGTGATGTAGTAATCAATTCTGTGAAGTTTAAGTGACAATGATAACCTATATAGATAATATATATGCATATTAAATATATTTTTGATATTATATTATCATAGGTATGTTATAATTTATAACATACAAGGTGTTCAATATATTTGGGAACTATAAATTACTGTAAAATGTATATTTTAAAACTTACACGGAATAATAACACATAACACGGATGTAAATTTTTTTTTAATGTAAAATATTTAATAAGCTCATTAATTATATATTATATTATCGTTTATCAGTGCTTTATGAGTCTAATTGACCGTTTCAAAACTTATTGAACATTCTATATACAGTATCTAGGTGTAAATACCTCTAGTAAATTAGTGTATGTGGTTTGTCTATTAATAATTTAAAGAATAAAAAAACTTAGTAATTATTTATAATTTTAAATGTGATAAGAATAACAGAGTTTGAATTCTGGAAATGCATCACATTCGTAAATATATTTAAGAGGTTCTTATAGATTTATGCATTTATATCGGAGGTCGATTCACACGGGTCACGGGATTGCCTTCGGGTGGCCTAACTTTTCCACACCCAACCATTCGTGCGTACACAAGTTTACTTAACTAAAAGCAATTACAATATAGAGTTTTCTCTCTCACTCTCTATTTTTCAATAAAAAATGTTAGTGTCTTTTACATGACATAACAGCGAAAATGGTCGCACGACAGAAATAGTATAAGATAATATACTTAACGACGTGGTGGGGGTACATTTTAGCTTAACATTGTACGTATTAAATATAGTCAATAACACAGATTCATGCAATATTTATTAAAAAAAAATCGTACCGTAAAAATTAGTAAGATACCAATTGCGTGGACTGCAGTACATATGTAATGAAAATACCAGAAAGATTTCGAAAAATTGAATTAGAAAATATAAAGAATAGTTTATCGTACAACGCTTTACTACAGTTTATTGCTGTAGCTGAGGTGAATTTCACGGCGTATATTTTATTGGTTTTACTATAATACTATACTCGATGAACAACGGATCTAATCGCAAACAGGAAACGGAGAGTGGACTTTAGCTGTAGGTACTAAATAATAATATTATGAATAATTATCGACATATACGGGTGGAATAATTCAATTCAAGACTATGATGTCAGACGCAGCAGTATGTGATTGTGGCTGTGTTATTGACAACGACGTACAGTAAGCATGCGTTCGAAATTATAATATTATTTTATTTTACTCACTTGTCGGCCAAACAATATGAACATCCATCCAACGAACATGAGCGGTGCGGATGCAGTTACGGCGTACTTACGCCCGATCTGGTCCATCAGCCATCCCGCAGGCACAGCCATGGCGAAGTTGCCGATGTCGATGCAGGCTACCATCCACGACATCTGTGCCGACGTCAGTGACACGGGTGCTCGTCCAGCTGACATATATTCCATGACCGGTGAAGGCCATCCGAGTACGATGCCTGCCATGAATACGGGCAATGACGCTATGGGAATGTAATAAAATAAATAAACGGCACACACTCAGGGTGTAGAGGGGAGTGGACTGGCCAAGGCGTTAATGGTGTACTGTTATCGTAGACTTCTTGATAATATATGGGCTGTGCATTCCCCATACCCTGTTAAAGGCTACAAAATGCCACCGCTTAGAAACAGAAGCCTGGTCCAATTCCTATACACGAGATGCGACCTAAATTAAGACATTATTCCTATATATTTTTTTTAAATGTTATTATCTTTGTTTTTGAAATTCTTTTTCTTTCTCTCTTACTATTAATGGATATCGAAAGTTCTAATTTGTATGTTATATTTTCTAACAATATTAGATTATACTAAGTACACAAAGTAAAATAGTTTAAAATTATTAATTCAATTATATACATAAATCAACTATCGAGATATTCAAAAAAATGTTTAACTTAACAATTAACTAAAGATCTAGTTGATAATTAATTTAAAAAAAAGTATTTCCAAAGGACATTCCTTAAATGGTATACAAAATCAAAATATTTAATAATATTGTCCTAATAAATACGCCTAAGATGAATTATAAAAATTAGAAATTGAATATATTCATTATAAAAGGAAAAAATGAGGGTGAAAATATATCAACGGTGATTCATCGTCTATTATATAATAAATCGCGTCATCAAATGAAATACGCGGAAATTAATGTAATATTGTGTACAGTAAAATAAAATCTCGTTTAATCGAAATAGCACGAAAATGATAAAAAAAATGTAAGCATATTTCTGATTCGTTTAACGATAACCTTTAAAATCGAAAAAATTCGTTTTTCAACAATCAATCGTAGTGTACCTAGTATTTATTGTATAATAAATAATTATTTATTTAATTAATCAAGTGATTAAATTGTTTGTAAAACAAATAATACAATGAATAATAATTGATCGAAGAAAAATGATTACTATTATTGTATTATGAAAAGTTTTTTCATTATTTGATACGAGCAAAATCTAAAATATTCAATAAATATACTTTTTTTAATTTAGTGAAAACCATTATAATTATGTAGAATTAATTTTAATAATTTATAATTTTAAAATTAAGAATATAATATTTTACTTTTAACACAAGAAACTGAAGAAACCCAACACAAATGGGATACTGAGTAATAGTTTTTAAGTCATGTTTATAACTTGCTTACTGGTATATGATATTTAACGAGATTTAATAAGAAATACCGTATTATTAGTAAAATATTGTATAATATTAAGCTTAACTAAACCTAACGTTATGGAGAAATGCGCTTAAAAGCAATGATTTTATTTGCGTTTCGGTACCAAAGTGAAGGTACTGTCCGAACATTGACATATCCTCATAACACTCGCTCTTACTATAATATTGCGTATAAGGTATAACATATCAATTTATACTATTTATAGAACATTGTACATACTTACATTGAAAGTAAATCAGGATATATAAATACAAAATAATCGTGTCATATTCGTACAATCATAATTATATCATTTATAAAATTAATTATGAAATACTTGGCATTAGATAATTTAGTATATATTTTACAATATTAAATTGATAATCATTTTTTGAAAATAAGTAATACAACATTAATTGTTAAAACTCAATTAAGACTGGTTTTCTGCATAAGTTGAATAATTCATTATCCCATTATGAAGTGTGCTCATGTGCATTATGCACAAATCGCATTGACGATACTCAACTTATTATTTTTATAGTTATGATTAACCTTTTATTTAATGGTTTGGTTAATCTGGTTCTAAAAATTTTATATTATAGGTATCTGAAAATATTTAGATATGTATTATGTAATATAAACATTTCTATTTAATGATATTCTACTGTTCTTATAACTATTTAATCGGTTGGTGAATAACTGCAATGGCCGGTTAAGTGAAGTTAAATTGATTTAATCGCATGGGATAAAGTTTTGGAAAATTTTTGCTAAGTTCGTTTAACTGTCACGTACACACATTAAACGATTTTACATAGGTCAACCATTGAATTCTCGGGCTAATCTACGTTTTTTGTCGAGTTAAATACAGCAGGTTAATGTAGATTTTCTTCTCCTAGTTGCTGCAAGTGTCTGTTTTCATTACTCGTATCGTTCTTATCTTTTTTGTATACAAAACTTTTCAACTAGACTACCTATACATAACTATAAACTAATCAGATTTATGAATGACTAAACATGGATTTCACTTTATTCACCATACTTGTAATAATAAATATCTATTGTTAAAAATTGTAAATGCATCTTGTTCTTACTAGTCCTATTGTTGCACGCTACTTTAGTATTCAGAAATAATTCCAATATTATGCAAAGTTCAATTAATAATATAGTTATATTTTTCATCGTTTACGCCTTAAAATTGTATATACTAGCTCTCATAAATAAGATAAATACGTCATTAATGAAAAACTAACCAATCAACCAATATATAAATTAAATAAATGTAATACTTGTATAAACGAAACGATATCAATACTCTCTTTAGTTTTATCATCGAATCAAAACAATGTTGGGTGAGTGTATCATTTCTATCAAAAAAAAAAAAAAATAATACGTTTCACCCATATTATTTCTGGCGGATAAAGCGAATAAACATTCTCCCAAACGGTATATAGTTGTACATATTTGTTCAAACGATCTACGCTCATTGATGAGTTAAGTATACTTCCTCTCGTGAGCCATATAAATAGTATATTTGACTTAGGTAATCTAAAACATTATGAAGATACGTTTAAGTGTTATCAACTAATGACGAATTTGTAAAGAATTTTTATTATAATAACAAAAACTATGACACAATTTAAAAGCACATTTCTTCACGTTTGACACATCAAATATAATAATTAAATATGGACCCACATTAGAAAAATAATGATATTGCGCTATATTAAAACAGTCTACTTTATTTTATTTAACATATCTAATTTCTTACGTAGATATAATAGTGTTAGGATTAATAGATATTACATGTATGTGGTATGTTTTGTTTAATTGTAAGATTAACTTTGATAATGTGAATATATAAGTGTCAATACTGGTGAAAACAAGAAATAAATAACGATAAACTTAATATAATAATAATAATAATAACTTGTTATTTATACATAGTACATATATAAAAAATACTTTTTAAAATATATGGTCTATAGAATGCCGATATAGTGAAAAAATGTATTTTATCTCGTTGAGATAATCTGGTTGTTACTTAGATAAAAGTCGGGATCATATTTTAAATACTAATTATTAAATCTTATGGTAAAAACAACTTTGATACAAAAATACGATTGTATAAATGAAATAAAAATGAACATAATGTAATAATCAAACTAGGTGCCCGTTAATTTTGATTTATAAATTTAATAAAATAGCAATTCAATTCAAACTAAAACATTTTGATTTTGTATGGTTATACAATTAATGTATGTATATAAAGCTAATTAGTAAAAATCCTAAATTAACTCATTAACATAGATAATCTGAATAAACCTAACTATGGCTTAACACTTTGTTAATAATGTTTTGAACAAAAATGTCGTATTTATAAAATCTTTTAATTTTTTTTTTCAAAATTTAGGGAAAAAAGTTAAATAAAAGGAAAATTGTCTGAGACGATACTAAACTTCATTTTAACAATACAATTATATCTAATCTGCAATATAAATAATTATTGTAAATACGTTTTTTATATCTCACAATATTATTACGCTTCCAATTTTAGTGTTGCGAGGTACAATGTGTATTGTGAATTGTGATAATACGAGCGGCTTAAATCATTATTGATTATTATGTAACTGTTTTAATTATGTAAATATATAGTATACGAACCCAAAAAACATGTGTAAATTAAACATTTTTAATTATTTACGATTTAATAAAATAATAAAAACAACAAATTATTCTTATTACAAATATATTTAGGCGAAATATCATAATATAATTTATAGCATGTGTACTCGCGGGCGATTATTATAACTAAGGTAGTAAATTATGGTATCATATTATATAATTTAATAACGAGTTCTGGATTGTAGAAAACTCGGTTCGATTTTCAGTATCCGATAGGATGTGACTACAACGACGATGTATATGAAACCATTAAATTACATTTGTGAATTAAAAATCTAATATCATGGTAATTTGATCTTCTTAAACTGGTTGCCTGAAAATGGGTAAATTTCAAAAGGATTGTGGTCTGTATGAAAATATGCATATTACAGACACAAAAAAATAAAGAATAAATTACGCTACAGGATGTAAAATATTATAACTAATTAGGGCCCGGATTTAAATGCTTTAAAAAATAACCCAAATTGCCCTATACAACATTGTATTTTAAATGCAATAATGCCCTTAAAAAGAACTCACATTTTTTGATTCGAGTGTGAGAGGTACACGATTTAACGGTTCAACTTGTGTATTTTTAACATTTTCTCTTTTAACTATTAAATAGGCAATACAGAAGTAAAATTCCAAAGTTACGCAATTATAAAAAATAAACGCGATCGCGATGTAAGCCCGTCTGACCAATTAGTTGTTATTTTAGTGAGAACAAGTAAGACATCAAAGACATCAGCGTCCGATAATCGTTGTAGATAAAGACGTCATCAAATTTATAAATAGAAAGATTGACATTTAGTACGGATGAAAGATATCTAAAAAAGTCTATTGGTGCAAGTATTACAACGAAAAACGTATTTCTCGATATTCCAAATTCCAAATTTTCCGATCTAGACTATTAGCTCGTACAATGACAAACATAGCGTACAAAAAGTGCACAACCAAAGCGTCACCTTCGAAGCATCTGCAGCAGGTACGCGGCGAAACGGCTTGTGCGCTCGGACAACCTAGAGCGTGCAAAAAATAAAGCGCTCGGCATTTAAATCCGGGCCGCGTATCAACAACAGTATTGGTTATATAGGCCCTATGAGTATGGCGAATATATGATGGATTTAGTTGAATCGACGAACCGACAATGCACGCGGCGACCTGTCTGGACGACCCGGACGACAGTTGACAATGCTCCATTGCGTATCACCCGCGTTCGGCCCGTGCAGCTCTCGGTTAGGTATATAAAGATATACGAGTGCGCGTTTTTCCGTGTTGTGTTCCGACCGTCTGCGACACGATTACTGCCTGCAGGTGACTCGTGCAATAATAATAATAATAATAATAATAATAATATGTATTTGAACAACGCACGACGACGACCTATCACACCGGTTTCGCGTAGACGATCTGGCTGCGGTAGGCTGCGCCGACCATCGAGAATTTGAGACTAAATAGAGACTGTTTGCATGTATTAAAAGTGCGCATAACCATTATTAACCGATGCGTAGACGAGAAATCGCGTTTGGACACCGGCCACATGCCCACATGTTACGTTATTGTTAGGAGTTATTATTATTATTATTATCATTATTATTCGACGCCGCCTCTCCGCCGGCGATCTTTTGACGCGCAGTGCTACCATATACACGATAAAATTAAACGTGTATTACAATATTGTAGACCGGACGAAATACGTTCTCTTTCCACCGACGACGATGACGATTATAATGATTCGTTTTTTATTGATGAATTATCATTATCATTTATACAATAATTAATGATGGTGCAGTGATAGGCGTGACACGCTCGACGGCCGAAATCGTTTTTCGTCAATAGAAGTGTTTTATAAACGCTTTAATGATTCCAATGTAATACCTCGCGGGACCAGATCGAGAACGGGTGACGAAAAATTACGTGATATTAAATGTGACGACCGACGGTGGTTTTTTTTATCTCGTTATAAATGCCACGGTATAATTATCCTGCCGACCGACGTCTTGATAAAAACATTTTTTCGTAATCATTATAAACGTTATGGTATTAATGTATTATACAGGGCCCGGTGAAATATGTGTTTGCGTTAGACGCGTCGTCTGTATAATGTTTATATATTCCTATAGGAACTACTGAAATTAAATAACTTAAAAGTTAGTTTATCGTTTATTTGATCGCGAAAACGTTTTAATATATTATGATGCCTACTATTATTATTCAATGATGTTTAGTTAACTGTCACGTGTTTATTTTATGAAATAAATATTAATTCATAATCACGAATACATAAACCTTATTTTTGAAACTTTTGTTCCGAATCTTGTGAAAGTTTGTAATCCACGCGTACCAAAATGTTTCAATATTTAATCAAAACTGTACCTAATAGACGACAAAGGCGATTGTCGTATTGCAAGACACTTTGTTGGTGATCATTATAACTGCATTAATTTCTGCTGTTTGTTGCATTAATTTTCACGTACCTTACCCTTTCTCGTTTTCACGTACACATCTAACAACAGTCTAGTACATAAATTTACAGTAATTCGAGTATCATAACAATATGCGAAATAAAACGTGACATCGGTTAGTTATTATTTATATATGTTTTTATTTATTTATCTTGTGACATGATAGGATATATATATATATATACAGACATACAATAAGAAAGTAACTACTACAATATGTTATACATAAATGTACATAATAATATAATATAATAGTAATAATATTATGTTACGGTACAGCGGTGTTGGTAATATATTATTTTAACATTCGGTGTATAAAAATATACATAAATTAACATTGTTCGGGCGGTTTTGACGTATGGAAATTGTTTTCGATCGGTTTTCGGGCGGCGGGCGCGGGGCGGAGCAGCTTCAGTCTCCTTCACCGAACATGTCACTAAAATCATTTATGATTGATTAGGGTCTCCGGTGTACGTTGTTTTCGAAGCAAAACGAAGCTTAACGCAATTTCCGCAACTTTATCCCTCTTTGGGGCTCAGATATACGTACGCGTTTATACGCATATATATCTATGTATTATTATTATGCGTGTACAATATTGTTGCGGCAGTGTGTGCTCGTCGATGTGTGTGTGATCGCGTGTATATAGTAGAGGATAACTGTCAATCAAACGCGAACGAAAAGTATGGCAGTGCCGTATACGTGCCCTTCGGCCCCTTTTCGGTCGCATTGTAATGCGACGGCGACGTGTCTTATTGATCACCACGGCCACGGTGGAAGATTCGAGTTCGAAACGTCAAAAAGGAAAACCGATCTCACGTCAGCTCCGTAAAATCTCAATTCTCTCCGCCCTCCATCCATACCACTGGCCGACGACCGTCTGGGGTCGTTTGATGTGTAACGTACGCATACACATAATATATGTTATGTACAACAGTATTACCTACACGATAATGCGGAATGGCTCGGTCGTCGTCGTCGTTATCGCTATATGTATATTTTATAATAATATATTTATACTATACCTACGTCGTCGTATATAACTATATATATATATAAATAATATATAAACGTATAAATAGTTTAATACTATACAAAAATAAAGTGTAAAGAGAATGATGAATAGAAAAAAAACACGAAAACAATATATTATGATACAATGTAATATCATCAACCCCTTCATAATAATAATAATAATTATTTTATCAGCAATACTGCTGCGACCGCGTGCCATAATATGCATCGTTAAGCGCATCTAGACGTCCGTCGTGTTAGCGTTGACAGTTTTACGGCGGATCTTGCCGCGGGACGGTCGGTCGTCGATGGTCTTCATGATCTCGCTCTGGATTTGCGCGAACGTCTTGCCCTTGGTCTCAGGTAGGAATCGATAGATCAACAGGAACGATACCAGACATCCGGTGCCGTATATGAAGTAGTTGACGTGTATGCCCCACTGGTCGGTGATGACCTGGTACATCTTGAGGCCGACGAACGATATGACGGTAAGCGTGACGGACGTGATGGCGCTGGCCAGGCCGCGGACGTTGGACGGGAACATTTCGCCCTGGAGCGTGGGCAACAGCGGCCCGAGCCCTATGCTGTAGATGACGGCGAACGAGCCGATGGCCGTGAACGGTATCCAGGCGCCCAGCGACTCGAACCCGACCCACCGCTTGTAGTAGTACAGCCCGGTGACCAGCTCGAACGCGCCGCACCCGAAACACGAAAACAGCAACAGCGGCCGGCGGCCCAGCTTGTCCACCAGGTAGCCGGTGACGAACGTGGTGCAGAATATCAGCACGCCCAGCAGCATGGTGAACTGGTCCGGGGACAGCGTCTTGTCCGTGTCGGCGTGCGCGAACGTGGAAGACGCGTACGCCAGCACGGTGGTCATGCCGGACAGCACGTCGGCCGCGGCCACGATCTGAACGATCAGGAACGCCTTGCGGCTGCACCGGGACCCGAACAGGTCGCGCACCGACCCCTTGTCGCGGAGGTCGTCACGGGCTTCGGCCTTGATGCGCATCAGCTCGCGGACAACCACGTCCGATTCCGCGTCGCCGTGCAGCCACGCCACCGACTCGTGCGCCTTCTTGTCGTCGTCCCGGAGCACGTAGTAGTACGGCGACTCGGGTATCCACAGGCACGTGCCCAGGAACGCGCACGGCACCAGCAGCGAATAATATGTGAGCGCGTCGTACGACACGAGTGGCCCGACGCAGTATACGTACAGTATGCCGGCGTTGAGCATGCCGTTGAAGAACGTGCTGAGCGCGCCGCGGATCCCGTCGCCGGCTATCTCGCCGATGTAGATTGGCGCCACGGTGGTTATGATGCCGATGCACGCGCCCTGCAGCAGCCGCACCCAGTACAGCACGCCGATCGTGCTGCTCCACAACACCATCAACCAGCTGACGATGTATAGGGGCCCGGTGAGCAGCAGACACGGTTTCCGGCCCACCATATCCACGAGCAGCCCGAACGGTATCGGCGACAGCAGGTTGCCCAGCTCAAGCATTGCGATCATCCACGACTGTTGTTCGTTGGTGGCGGCCATCGTCAGCCCGCCGTTGGACAGCTTGGCCAGCACCGGCGACGGCCAACCCAACGACGTACCCGCCATCATCACCGACAGCGACGCTAGAAAAATAAGTCCACATCGATTATTATAATAATATGAGAAATATGCATTTTGATTGGCGCGCGCAAAAATCGGGTTAGACTTGTAAATTCCGGTCACGCTAAATTGCGATGGTATGCGCATGTGCTTTAGCACTCGAAAACAGTGAAATATTCAATAAAATGTTTTCAAAATGTAGGAAATTATGTGATACACTTAACTTTTTTTTAGTTTTATTAGAACATAAAACAATAAATACATTTTATGAAATACGTATTCAAAATAATTTCACGATTGTGCGTTATGAACTTATCGTTGTGTAAATTGATCACCCTATAGCGTGGATAGGTTATAAATAGTACGCGTATAATATTAAAACTGTACAAGTACGAAAATAATTAGTTAACTATTACAAAATATAATAATTGTTGTAAAGCAACTTTTCTTTTTAAAATATTAAATGTACAAATAATTGTAGGAATGAAAATGTGGTCAAAGCTATCATTTATATCATAAATAAAATAAAAATTTGTTAGCAGTTATATTATGGTATTTAACATGTATATAGTTAGCTTCACTAACTGAATAAAAAAAAAAGATAAAGTGTTAATATTTTAAATACATTTTCTATAATATCACTCACTTTAAAACCAGAATAACATTTATTGAAATGCATCATTATTAATTCCACAACCCAGGTAATAATAACTAATAACGGCTTTTAGAATATAACACTATAAATAGGAAAGTAAATAATCTAGTGAAGTAAAATCACAATAAATAAATAAATTATAATAAGTATTAAAACTGAGAATTTTCGAAATTTTTGACATTTTTATACATACCCTAAATAATATAATTTTTTTATGTACGAGTATGTACATTTTCCGGAAAGAAAAATATTTTGTTATTATTATAGCTATAGGTACATTTAAAAAATAAATCAAGAATCACTCGTATTTATCTATTGAGGATGAGAGTATTCTTCGGTAATATTCTCTGATCACGTCAGTACGTTCATATCATACGAGCGGGTGTGCTATTATTATAAACATAGCTGGATAAAATGGATTTCTCATAGACAATTTTTACAATTTTTACAGAGTACAGATCAGAATAAAATAACTAATTGCTTCTATTCTTATATTCAAATATATTAAATTATTGTATTCTGTCAAAAATGTTTCAATGGTAACCTATTATATTTTTAAGAATATTTTTTATAAGTCTAAATATTTAATACATAAATAATATTCAATAATAAGTATCAATCTAGTATACATCTGTAAGTACATTGTACAAGATATATAATATATGACGAACAGCTTTCGTATACAACGTCGTCAGCTCAATTCAGTAATATACACAACATCAAAGAACTGCGAGATTGGTGATTCTATATTATATTATATTATACATATTTTATTATACGACCGCACTTCAACTTTATTCGCTTAGGCCGCGGTTCGACAAAGCAGCAAGAAAATAATATAATAGCCAACTTTTCGTAAAGCTTTGGACGATTCTGAAGTAAAGAGGACTATTTTTACCTGTTTGAGCTATACATAGTTCTCATCTCCTTTGATGTCTGATCCACATCTGCTCTGATGTATTAACAAGAAAAAAACCGCGTGCGTTTCAATAAAAGATAATATACAAACATTTATGAGTGGTCTAATAACTTCATATATTATAATCAAGTTAACCAACATAATCGAATGTGAGGTGCACGTTCTACTGAAATATTTTATTTATATCGTAAACAAATGTACATATCATTTTTATGTTTACAATTTAAGCTTTAAATTCTTACAAATACATAGATTAATGCACCGTCGAACATTTATTAGTTTTTATTGAAAAATATACCCAATATACTTATATATTATTACACAATATACTGTAGAGTGTTAATTTGGCGATTCATCAAATATGTTCACCCATTTTAATCTTTAATAATGTATTTATTCAAATTTGGTATTGTTAATTGTACTCGATACTATTTTTTTATTTTTTTCAAAATGTTTAAGATAAGTTTATTTCATGCTGAATTATTAAAATGTATCCACCAAGTAATGAAGATAATAATGGTCTTTAACAGTTAATAATGGTTTTACATCAAACATAAAGTAGATGTAATTGTAATATTAAGTCTAATAATAACTAATTTTTAAACTTAAATAAATTTTTCAATAAATTAATAGTTATTATAATTTTTATATCATTATAACCTCATATTTTCTAATTTTATTATCCTTAATAGCTAAACTTGAACTTTATTTACATTAGTTTATTTAGTATTTATTTAAGTTCTGATTTATGTATAAATACAATATATTTAAAAAAAAAAATTATTTCCCTCATAAATTACAATAAAAACAGTGGTTCTTATTAAAAAAAAAAAAATTGTTTCCCTATAGAACATTTTGTTACATTGTATAAAAAATATGGTCCTAAATAATTAACTGAAATTCTGATTTTTGAAATTTTTAAAACTAAAAATAAGGAGTAGTATGGTCTTTTATACATGTATAGCTAAATGATTTATGTTTGATTTATTATTACTATTACCATATTATATTTCATAATGAATATAATAATTTCAATAAATTCCAATATATTATTTATTTATTTGTATTCGATATTTTCAATTACAGATGACGTAGAAGAGACTTAAAATCCAAAATTTGCACACTGAGTCTTCAGCATAAAGCAGTTGTTATTGAATCATTTTTTGGTAAGATATATACATTTTTAAATAATATAATACATTTTAAAATTATATACAATTATTTAACTTAATTATTGAATAGTATATAACAAAATTTAATATGTTTCAATAATTTAAGTTCACTGCCATTTTTAAATATGCTTAATAATTGTTAAGAAAAGATGAGGAAGAAGAGAAATATAAAGAAACTAATATTATTAAAAATACATTTCTTCGATGAGTCTGTCCTTTATATAGTTGACATTAAACTAGTTAACTACAATAAATAAACAATATATTTATTAACGTTGGTACGTAAGTGTACATTATATGACAAAAGTTTGATACTATAAATATTTTAAAAATTTGAACTAAATAAAAAATGCTGTTACAAAAAATTACTAATTAAAAATTTCTTTAGGGATAGCCATTAGAGTTACTCAACTAAAAAGTATATCATTAATTATTTATATTTACCTACATAGTGATTATAAAAAAAATATGTATATATTATACTGAATTGATGAAAAAAATTTAGTTATTTTGAATACATTTTATGATTGATAACGTTTAAACATATTAATTAATTTTTGAAATATAATATACCTACTGTAACAAATATTTTAATTTTTTTTATCCTAAGTAGAAATAGATTAATTAATTGGTAACTATAATTAAATTTTAATAATAAATAAAACAATGAATAAATAATATAAATATATAAAAAAATATGTACATATTTTGTTAATAATAATATATTGTATATTATTGAATATTTTGCATCTGTAGCATAATATAAAGTAAATATGTATCTAATTAATTAAAAAAAGAATAAATCAAGCCGTATTCTATAACAGCTACTGCACTTACACAATAAAAAATAAAATTATAATTTCACGCTAATGGATTTGTTTAACTGTTTTGTGGTTTAAAATAATGAGTCCTAATTTGCATCACAAGGGAATATAAAATTAATAAATCATAAAATTGAAAATGCATTAAAGAGATCTGAACTCTGAAGCAAAGAATAACATTTCGATTTTTATTAACCAGTACAGCAGTTACAATAACAATCATTGATAGGTATGTATTATAATTTATAATGATTAAAATATATACAAAATGAAAGTAAAACGATGTGCAAATAATATATGAAATTATATTTCATTATTATACTATATTACTACCTAAGTAGATAGATAGATATGCAGTATAGAATAAATTAGTAGTTGAATTAATAACATTATGTATGAAGTTTTTCTAAGGTACAACCATATAAAATATAGGTAATAATCTCTCATAGAGGTTTTTAATAAAATATTTTATTCAAACATAAACTTATACGAATACTATGTTAATTAAAATTAACATGAAAATTGTATTCAAAGATAATAATAGAGGTAACGTTAACATAATATTTATGTATTTTTTTTTTAAAATATAGTACATTTTCACTGTCTTGGACAGTTTGACTACAAAACATGTATTCTGAACATTAAAACAATAGTTTTGTTTAGAGAGAAACCTAACTAAATTTAGTTAAGTACCAATAATGGATCGAACTTTATTATTTTATAAACCAGTCAAAAAATAGATAAGTATAAAAATATAATTAAAATTTAATAACATTATTATTCATATAAAATTTAAACATTGTGTAAACACACTGATAAAATAGTTTTGATTTAATATTTTTTTTGACAAAAAGAGTGCTCTTATTTTTTTAAAGCTCTGCATTTTTATTGTTTATTTGTTTTATACATTCTATAGACTTAAGTTGTAAAATCTCCTATTGGCGACACTCTTCTAAATTTTAGAGTACTTAAATTTTTAAATGTTATATGTATTTCTTATGTCTTACTCGCGATTTATATATGCAATTAATGATTATCGTAATGATATAAAATTTCTTTTAAATAAGATATACGATTTTAGTTAAATTGAAAAGTTTTAAAAGTTTCCGTCTTACATGTTTCTTTTTAATATTAGGGAAAGTGTTGTATAGAACAACTATATTTTGCAGTATTTAGCTTTTGTTTTATTTATAAAAGTAACCCGCAGTCGTATTCGTTATCATTTTTCTGTAAACTTTACAGGAACATAATAGATTAATTTCATATAATAAATACAATTTACATTCCCTCTATAATATTGAATAACTAAAAAGTTAGATGGGTGCGACAGTTCGTGGAATCTTTATGAAAGTGAATCTGATGGAATAGATGTAAAACCCAAACCTTTTTACGTTTATGATATACATCATTGAGACAGAATTCATATATATCACGAGAAATTTAATGTACTTATAATTACAAGGACGAAATTGTGCACAAAAGTTTAAAAGTTAAGTAAAAGTTTTCCTGTTGAACAATTCATATAGCAGTGCTGTTGTATGGTTGTCAGTCGAATACTGCTCTTATTTTTCTAAAATTCGTAAGCTAGGTACTTTGTATATGATTATATAAAAATTAATATAGGGAATTAAAAATTTTTAATTTGACATTAAACTCGTCTATTTGATTAAAGATTATTTAAATGTTGCTTTATGAGGACATAGTATCATTAATAATAACAATTGCTCTTAAAGTCTAAAGGTTTACTACAATTACAAATATGTAATGAAAATAAAATGTAATCATGAAATAATATGTTTAAGATTAGTAATTATAATGATGCATATTGTTTTTAATATTATGCAAGTTACTGTGTTTATGTCTTTTAAAATTTTAAAAACACCTATCAATAACTAAACATGACCAAAACAAATATATTATTATGTATTCATAGATGATTTGAATGTATTACATAATAATATGAATGTTTTAAATTTCAAATATCAAAGGAAGAATAAAAAAGATTTATGTTTTTGTAATAATTAAAACATTGAAATTAATTATGCAACTAAAACAATAGTTTAATATTTATAACCTTAAATGCATTTGTATAAAAAGTAATAAATATAAAAAGTTAATAAAAATGTTAATGATCATTTGAAATGAAATTTAAAAAAAAACATTAATTTATAACTCAATAAAATCTTACATAGAACATTTTTTTTAGTTACTTATGTTTTAGGACTAATTAATTAGTCATGTTACCAAATATATGTGTGAATAATGTACAATAATGTTTATAATTTAGTTATTATTTAGTTTTTACGTGGATTTAAATATTTTTAAATATACGTTTTAATTGTTTACACAATATATAAAAATAAAACGATATCGCATTAACTATTAAACTAATAATGATATTATGACACTCCATGATTAAATATAGGGAAAAGGTCAACGTGTAAAAAAACTTGTTGACAATTATCGTTTGGTGTTTTTACATAAAGAACAATTGCCTCGTGAATAGAAAAAAGAAAACATAACGCTTTTTTCGCTTCAGAAGTCGTGCAGTAGAAGATTTACGAGTCAACGGGGGGTTTGTCGGATTTACCTGTGAGACTGAAACCAAGCAATATTAACTTTTCGGGAACTTTTTGATTATTTAGCCCATTTTTCACATCCGGTGTTACAAAAACCGCTGTGCCGCGGGTACGAAAAACCACTCACTTGGTGTATACAAATATTTATTTATATATATATATATATATATATATATAATATTATAATATACCTAATATACCTATATATAAACGTGTGTATATATATATATATATATATATATATATATATAAGCGTATAGAACGTAACGATTTCCTAATGGAAAAATTCATGACCCACATTTTTCACTTTTGTAAAGCCGACCGTCCGTTTTTACTGAATTTGTATGCGCAGTCGAAACCTGAATAAAGCTATTAGAAAAAAAAATGAGTGAGGGTCGAAAAAACAGCATAAACTTTTGCGGGCCCCTAACCCCTCTGTATGTACTACAAACATACATTCGATGTGCGAAGGCGAAAAAATAATCGTGATGAAACCGACATGTGAGAATAAACGTGATAAGAGTTTCGGACGACGACGCGATGCCGTCCTGCAAAGAGAGTGCAAATGATCATTTGACAGCGCATTGTGTTTAAATAAGCGTTTTTCCACCATACATATAAATATACGGAGGCGCCATGTGTTCCGAACAGTTTAGAAAACGAAGGGATGCTTTTGTGACCGCACTAGCCATTAACTTGTAACGGGTTAATGGAATTTTCCTATATATATATATATATCCGCACGACTGTCGCACATACACTACACTCTCGCGAGGGTATGTATATTATACGACCGGGCCAGCCGATGTTTTTCACGACCCGGGACGTAAAAGGGATTTGGAAGTGTGCGTGAATGAGAGTGTGAGAGAAGGAATATGAGCGCCCGTGGAGTGGGAGAGAGATTAGAAAAAAAATTTGATTTACGACACGCACTATAGCTTTTGATATTCACTTCTGGGTCGCATATAATATTATTATATTATGGAATTTGGCGAATCCGTGTGACTGTAGACGAGGTGTATACGAGCGAAACTGGCGTTTATTTTTCACCGAGGATAAACGCGTGCCTGCTAGTTATTGCGTATTTATTATATATTTTAACAAAAGGTATAGTCTTTCTCCACGTCGACTGAAAATTACACGCATATTATTTTATATACGATCAGCGTATACGCCATACATGCGTATCGATCGGGGCCTAATTCATCAGTAATATTTTTAATATCTTCTTCGCCGAATTGCAAATCATGAAATATCCCCAACGTTATATTATTATGATAAAATGGATATTTTCTTATCAATCGGTTCTGTGTTCTGTAACCGACACAGTATCTAGTAATCACGGATCGATGTATTTTTCATTTTAGTTATATTTTGGGGTGAGTAGCTTTTATTTATAATAGGTGTCTAAATTATTATAATGTACCTGGTCCCGTAAATTGCGAATCAGACCCTTGGTATCAAGTATACCAACTATAGGTCCACCATATTTTATATTCCGAACGTACCGAATAATTATTAAAAAGTATTAATAGTATTTCATACAGGTAGCACTCTTAAATACAAAACACCCCACGCATAAAATATATTCGATAGTACCTTCTACCTACGCTATTTATGTTTAAATTTATACTATTTAAATTAAATTTTCTAATCAAAGAGTTTAGTGTTTGAGTACGGTTAAAGTTCATTTTTATTCATTAAGTAAATTCACTAAGTATTCACTTTCTACCCACTTATTACTCACATCATTATATTATATAAAACGCTATTTAAATAACGTTCAATATAATGCCAGAGATGTAGTCAACTATTTATATGACTCATAGAAATCCCCAACCCCAAACACTAAACTTGATTCGTATTCGAATGTAAACCTTCATTTTTGTCATTAAAATACGCAATAGAGTTTCTAAAATGTTCAGTACAAGTGTGTATAAGAAAAATATTAGCATTTCTTATATACTACTTGTGTTCCCGACAAAGGTATATTTTATAGGTAATAAATTCAACCGATAACTTGTAATCCATTTTGAGGACGCAAGTCGACCATATCATAACTATCGATATTATCTTGCTGTTACTAAAATCGATAATTATTATAATTGATACCATTTTTTTTTATTTATATTTTGAATTATACATTTGATTTCTTAATATTTAGATTTTTGTTTATATTGTAACATTAATAAAAAATTAATGACTAAGTAAAACATATTCATTAAAATACAAAATAAAATTTTTTTTCAAAACAAGCACAATTTATCTATTAAATAATAATTGAGATGTAAGTTGTATATAGCACTGTTTGAAGCTTATTAATATTATTCTCTTAAAAGCAATTTGCACTCCTATAAAATATAGCACTAGTTTACTCTGATAAACGTTTGTCGATCATAACAATTAACAGAACCCAAATATATCAAGTCAGCTATATAACCAGTCTGCTTACTACTCAAATGTTATCATATCTTAATTGGATAACATTAGTCGAAAAAATGCTGTAAAATTAAAATCCACAAGAAAAAAACCACCATGGAAGTTAGCATTAGTTAGCTAAATGATTTATACTTAACCTGCATAAATACTCTAATTAAAAATCAATAAAATGTTCAAACGAACTACACAATATACTTAGATATGATACGATACACGAAATACAGTTTAACTTTGGCACATTATCGTAAAATACAAAAATGTTAACATGCGTCATATCTCTTATAGTTTTTCCTACTTAGGCAGTTTTTTGAAATCGAATTTAATTGAATACTACTATTATATCTTAATTAATAATAAAAACTGTTCTAATATTACTGCAACATTCAAAATTGAAACTAGGCAAAACTGTCCAACATCTATTAATTATTGGTAGCCTTTCAAGCAATCACCTTGAGAATTATAAAGTTATCAAACAGGTGTTCTATGGTGATACGTTTAAATAATAAATGCTACAGCCTTCACAGTAACATAAACAACCAGTGGTATAATTATGAGGGGGGTTTGGGTGTCGTATAACATTTTTATGTTTATATATCTACATATGTTAAGTTTTGACACATTTTGAAGTATTATATATCTTATAATTTATAATAGTCACTAATTACAATTTAAAATTTTTCAAAAATACTATTAAAAACATAGTTTAATTTAAGTTAATTTGATTAAATGTATTTTTTGAGTGAGAGGGAGGGAGTAATACTGTTTCAATAAAGTTATTCACATTGATTGAATTTATGAAAATATATTTTCAATTAAACCTTTAATTTCTTATTTTACCTTTCATAAATGTAATATCGTATTATTAAGTTTTTTACTTGGTCCGATATACAATTCTATAAACTATAAAGTAATTAAAATATAGACAATGTTTTACTACTATTTAAATATAGGGACATTTAACTCAACTGATTGGATCGTTGTAATAGCTATTGTTCAAGGTTAGATAGGAATTGATTTTTATTACTTAAATTAAATTTTTTTAATTCTTAGAATTTAAATTTAATAACTTGATCATCGATTCATTTACGAATCGGTTGTTGTTATAACGTTATATTTGTATTTTAATTGTATTAGTATTATCATTTGTAATTTTATTTTAAAAATAATCTTCACAAATTAAAATAATCTTATACGCTCTTATCTAAAGTAAAAGAAAGTTAAATAATATTTAACTATTATGCAGTCATAATTCTATAATAATATGTCCAATATTTTTTTATTTTTAACAGTGACTAGACCAAAACTTTGAAAATAGTAATACTTTTTTATGCTTTTTGATTATTATTTCAAATACGTTGTATCTTAGCAAAAGCTTTAAAACGAGAAATATAAAAAACTTAAATTTTGTAAATTACAAATTTATATTATACGTTTAAAAAATAAATAAATTAGTTGTTAGAAGAATCAGATAAACATAGTTTTATAATAATACCTCGTATAAATATATAAATCCGTATTAAATATTAAGAATTTATTTATGCATATTTCCTAATGTAACTAACTAATCAGTATGGTCTATATATATATGTACAGGCAACATTAAACAAATTAAAATAATAAAATATAATGAATAAATCGGCATAATAACATATAATATGTGGCATAAACGTAATATAATAATAGCGATTGAAGAAAAGAAATCATGAAGTTAAAAAGTGTTAGTTTCAATTATGATAAATTGAAGATAAATTATTGCGAACGCTTGAAGTGTTGTTGTCAACAATTATATGTTTCATAAATAAAATGTAAGTCTAGGAAGTTGCAACAATATTGTGAATGAGCGTTATCCATACTCGAAAATTCCACTAACCCTTAGGAATTATTATATCAAGATGAAAAATATTTTATATAAATTAAGAATTACTGCGGTTAAAATTAAGGCATTACGTACATTAGCTTTTAATCTCGTTGTTATTGTATAATTAAATTATTAATCCTTTATATAAATTTATCGTTTATCTTTTAAATCAATTGTTCAAATTGTATTTTATGTAAAACTAAGACGTATATAACATGCTACACAAATATTAATTATTTTTAAAAATTACCATCATCAAGCTTATAAATAATTACGATAAAAAGATTAAACTAATAATAATATGATAGCTGTTACAAATAATTAATTCAAAAACGCGAAATGAAAAACCATATAATTCGTGTATGTGTATAAATACGTTAAGATATCCTGACACGAAACCACGCGATTTGAAAGACATCACCGAAAGTCGTAAGTCTCTTCTAAGATATTCGTATTATATATTATAATATTATACTATATTCGTAGCAGTAAACATAATGTTTGTATTTTATTAAAGATTCTCTCCCGTGTCGGAGGTATCCGTTGTACGCGATGTTCATGCATTATAATAATAATATGTGTCACGTGTGATTTAAGTGACGACTTTTGAATTAAATCCACATATACGAACTTTGCGTTAAATCTAAATGGGTTATTTAATTATACGCAAAGTTTCGTTAATTATTAGTGACGTGAACAGTCGAGTAACGCCTGAATCGTGTACTCGATGTCTGTAGGTACCTATACTATACCTAATGCATAATATACACGACCGATGTGATTAACCTCATTACGTTTTTACAAAATTGATACAACCAAATTTTATTCGTTCACGTTATAGAATAATAATATTGGGTGTTTGATTGGCGGGGTTGGTTAAAGGTAAAAATTGAGAGGACATGGTTGGTTTTGCGCGACCAGTATGTAGTGAAAAAAAGATTTATGAATTTGATACAACTGCAGAGTTGAGAAAATATGTGGAGTATGTAGAGAGATATCGATGTAAATAAATGCGATATATAATAAGTCATTGTCAGAAACGGGTGCGCGTGTAATATCGTGGCGACCGATGTATTTTAATTAGCAGTGGAAATCGAAACGACTACCTCAAATTGACAGCGACTATTCATGGAGACTTTAGTGGCGAGAGACCGGAAAACATAAACTCGGCTCGTGCTGACCACGTTAGATGCGGCCGCGACTGCGCAAAATGTGCAATATTATCGCCGACATAACACAATATAATATTAATGCAGGTACGCCTTCACAGTAGCATCGTGCATAACATTATACTCGCTTAAGACGACACTTCGGACGTACTAAAATATTATAACAAGTGAGCGATTTTTTATATATATTATTAAATTAATATACTTTTATCGCATACGTATTATGATAGAGAATGAGTTGATGTGTACTCGTTGCACAACAGCGTTCCGTTTAATAAATAGCAATACAACGAAAGGACTTTGTACAGTGACGGCGCCAGGACTTTTTTACCAGGTGGATCAGTTCACGGAGGACTTTATGTATATAACAATTACCAATATTAAGCATACCATTAATTGTGTTATATAGGTATATAATAAAATATAACGAAAATATTTTGATTTTACAATAAATATTATATATTTTTAACAACAAACTTATGCAGTGAGCATACCATTTTTATTAAAACAATAAAATGTTACAATATTTTTGTATTATCGTGAATCGTGTGATAATCTTAAATGACCGGTTGTGATTTATTGTAAAACCGTAAAACATCGAATGAATTCCAACTAAATTTATTTAAATTTTATGACGGACATGTATGGGGCCCGGGCACGCACTTCTAGCGACGCCACCGCCGAGTCATTACTCAACGCTACTCGTAACTTCCGATTAATAATATCATATATAACGGTAACAGCCGTCCGAAGCAGACGGTAATCTACGAGACGGGCGATGGGTTCAGTCACATATAGAATCGCACGGCCACGTCGCCGTGTTAACCGGTCCACACGTCCGGCGCGTATACTTACCGACGAACGCTGCCACGTACTGCCGGCCGACGGGCTTGTTGAAGAACCCGCCGATCATAGCGGCCAGCCGGGGCGACGACTGCTGCGGCTGCGGCGCTCGGCGGCACGTCCGGGCCGGCGGCGATGGTGCGGCACCGTCCGCGTCGGCGGCGGCCGCGTCACATGTTCGGGACGACGCCAATGCTTACGGGTTCGGTCGCAACGGTAGTCCAACCGACGGGAGATCGACGCGATTCGCTGTGCTGCGGGCGCGGAGTGTCGGAGTCGGCGGCCGCGGATGGATATTATACAGAAGAAGATGGACGGACGGACGCGCGACACTGCCTGAAGACGGACTGAAAAGCGATTGCCGCCCGACGCGCCTGTCTCACGTGTATATAGACGACCGAGCGCGCTCGATCGCGAGTTGGTGTGTGTGTGCGTGTGTGTGCGTGTATGACTTGTGCGTGTGTGCGCGCGTGACCGCGATACGACGCCGTGTAGAGCGATGTGCCGATGTGCACACGACGGACGACAATACCTATATGCCTATACAACGCAATACTGTGTCACGGTATTGCACGCGCGTGTGCGCCACACGGGTGGTACATTATAATATTATATAGTAATTATATCGCGTCGTCGTATGTACATCATTATATTTTATTGTAATGGCACGTCGTTACGCGTATTGATATCGGTGCTGGCCGCGGCGGGGTGACGGCTATACGGTTACACGTATTGTTATACGTATTATAATGTTATGTCGTCGGCCGCGGTGGAGTCGATGGGCGCGGTCAAACGGCAGCGGCGGCGGCAATGATTTTTATTTTTTATTTTTCGTGACGTTTATCACTCGGAACGGCGCGCGTTAGCCGGCACAGGCCAAATAGATACTCGTGCGATACGCCTTTACATGATACGAGATTTGTATTCGAGAGCAGGCAGAACCGGTCGACGGAGTTGTGAAGTTGGTATGAGCACATCTATTATATTATATAGTTCGCGACTTGAGACTTTTAGGGTACAGAGACCGTACACGACCGACGAAAAGTTGAAAACCGTTTTGGACGATACCGATTTGTCGACTTGATTTTCGAAACGGACGCCAGGATTGGGTTTTGTTTTTTATACGTTATTATCCGTGCACATATTAGCTATTGGATAAACACCTTTATTGTTTAATTTTGAAATTCGTTTGCGAGGGATCTTGGAATTGAAAACTGTACATTCTGCGATAAGTGTCTATACGCAGACCAAGATCGTAAATTTTAACATAACCTCACCATGATTTCTAACTATATATTACATCAGTAGGCGTATACTTTTTGATCAAAAGCTGTAGTCATTTAGTTTGTTCTTATTTTCAATGTTAGGTATCTATATAATTAATGTATGAGATACTTTGTACCGCGTGTAATATAAATTATGTATAATTGTCTTTCTATTTAATTTTATTAATCGGGCCTTCGAAGAATACGCAACACCGGAACTCAAACATGGAACCAAAACATCGGACACACCTGTATGATAATTTCAAAGGTCCCACCCAACGACCAGAGCTCGTCCGCATAAATACTACAGCACGATACGTCGATACGTATACATTGTAAACACAATAATAACGTTGCAAAGGTGTACCGTGTGTACGTATAATTATTATCCGCCAAGCAGAATCCATGGGTAGTTTGACAAGTATGGGTTATTTTATTATATCATTGGGCGAATGGCGATAAAATATAATAACAATTTTTCATAAAAAGTATCATAGTCTTATTCACATTTTACAAATTATTTTCTTTTATTCTTTCAAGCTATCCCCAAATTAACGCGAACGCTTGTATCGAAGTGTATTCTCGTGGAAGCGGTGAAAAATTAAAATTATATTTAGGTTTGACTGAAAAGAAGACTGCAGCAACAGCAGCACCATTGAGAAATTATTGTACCGATTCGAATAGGTTTCAAAGAAAAATAGTTTAGGCTAAATAATTGAAAATAACAAAAATAAAACAACTTTTAATTAGCATTATTCTATTAATGGTACATTTATTTTTTTTGTGTTATGGATAGTGAGGATGAGAGGTACCCAAAAAATATAAAGAATACATATACCTAATACCTATTACATCACTATGAGATTTAAATAGGAATTTTTTTTATAACTTATAAATGAAAAAAAAATAGAAAAAATATGTACCCATATTATATTTATAATATTAATACATATTATTATGGCAATTAAAAAACAGTTTGTGAATAATACATAAGATAACGCAATCATTTTGTCTCCCCACAAGATTTTCTGGGTTAATTGTTTTGTGAAACATTATGTTTAAGGTGCAATAAATTAATTATACTTATTATTGTCGCTGAAATATAATTTTACAATAATCATAAAAATATAGTTTTTCAATTCTGAGAATTTTGTTGTTCAAAATGTTACTATAAATATCACTTTAAAAAATAAAATGATGATTACTAATATTACTAATTACATATATTATGTATAATATATATTATATTTACTGTTATATACATAGTGATGCTGGGTAAAATATGATAAGAGTTTAATATATTTTTATTCTAAAGAAAACCGTAATTATTTGATTACTGGTTAGTCACCAGTGTTGAAATAATTTGATAAAAAAAAAGAGATAAGAGGTTTTTTGTACAAAAATAAAATAAGTACCTACTTATACACATTTATCAGTGTTCGTAATCGTTTTTCACCCCATTATGTTGAGAGTTTGAGACCACAGTTTAATAGGTATACTAACACACTGACACAATTGTAATTTGTAAACCTTGTAGTATTCATTTGTTCTGTGATCGTAGGGGAATGGATTATTTGAATACACTTTAGGCGTGATGTGATTTGATTCCTCATTTACGTAAGATCACTTAAACACGAACAAAGCAAATATAATTATAGTTCCACGGTTTATGAAAATTACAATATTATGTTCCTTCGTGTTGCAAATCCGCAAACACGGTAAAGTCAACAGTTTTATAATTCTCTACTATTTTTTTTTTTATCTTATCTTAACCAAGATTTTATGCTTCGTATGCATTTTATGAACGCTCTGCTCTCATATCAGAGTCATATAGCCATTGATAAGTTGAAAATAATGCAAAGAAAAATTCATTAATGCAATTATTGCGATTGCTATATAAAGATGTTAGATGGCTACGTTTTGTCGTAAAGCTTTTATTATGATGTTTAATTTAGTATAGTTCTTATATTTTATACATGCAGTAAAAATGCTTAATATACACAAATATATTGATATTATATGTGGATATTATTTTCCCTATTAATTCATCTTCTTTCATAATCTCCAATTCGAATATAATTATATAAAAAAATAAGCCATGAGGCCATTAATATCTATTGCTAATTCAGACCTCACCTTTAACATTTCAAATTATTATTTATTATTATATTTTATTAAAATGATTTTGAAATTTATGTACTTTTACTACTCTTGCACAAGTTTGTTATTATTACTATTATTGCTATTGTTATTTTAATATAATTTATATAATTTATAATATATGGTATATAATACCATTCTAGTTAATATGGTTCAGCCCAATAAATATAATATGGACCAACTCAATGTATAAGTATCAGAGTACATCTTCACATAAAAATGAATTCATTAATAATACAAGTATGTAATAATATGGAACAATATTATGAAACATTATATCTGGATAAATAATATTGGTGGGTATACATTATAGTCATATTTCATGTTCAAATAGCATCCTAGCGATAACATTAATATAAGCGACCAATAATTTAAAAGATAACATTAAACTGTGTGTAATCATTTAATTACACTATATTATGTCATATTTTAATTTTTGATAAAATCGATTTAACTTATTTAATATTAATTCATTTATTTATCAATTAAACATTAAAACACGTATGATGTCTGATCTAAAAATATAGAATATTTATTTATTTGAAAATATACTGTAGAGTCAAAGCTTTCTAAATATCTGTTTGATTATTTCAAAGATTTTACCAATTTTTTAAGAAACATTATTTACATTTTTTGTCATTTTGCATCAGATGCTGTTTTATGTATTTAATTATTACAGCTTTACGTCAAAACTCTTTTGTTTTAAAAATGATTTGAGTTTACTAATAGATGGGATATGAAAATACTTATAATATGTATAGCAAGAATTATATAGAGTTTTTTATTTCTGTTAATAACAATATATGTTTAATAGAGATGATTTATTTCATATGGGTATTTATAATTTTATTAACATTATTAATTTATTATTAATTATTCTATGATTTCAACTAACAAAATGAATAATATAGGAATCATAAACTAAGAGCTAAACCATTAATTCAAATCATAACTTATTAATCAAGATATTAGTTATTAGTAATGTTTTAATATGTTAAAATATTAATTGTTTTATCATAGTAGTATACAATTATAATTTTAAATAATTGTTCATAAAATAAATTCTGTAAAGCTTATATTAATTAGTTTGATATATTTGTTTATTCAGTTATTATAATCAAAATCATTGTTATAGATGTAACATATTTAAAAAAATCCTAAATTATGAATCAACACCAGCTAAAAAAAAAATTTCTTTAGTTATTATGCACTAATAATAAATGATAATAGATGTTTTATTAGATTCAGAAATTTACAATTTTTTTACAGTTTATAAAATTAAAACATTTTAGTGGTTTAAAATGTAAATGAATGCACAAACTCAAGTAAGTATATTACAGCAAAATCAAATCACCAACATAATATTATAGTTATTGTGATTACAGTGTTAAATCGCTTATATCTAAATAGTAAAAATACTATTAGTCCAATGAAGCAATGATGTCAAGTTTTCTATTACGATTACGGTTTCAAGCAAACTCGATGGCAAATTAATCATATTTACGTAATTTACATCTTAATTTACCAAAGTTTTAGCTTATTTAAATAAAATTACGTTGTAAATTGCAATAATAGTAATAATACAGTATGAATGTTTTTAACTGATAAAAATGTTCTAATATAATTTAAATAATCCCACGATATAGATAAACTAGCAAAAGAAAATAATGTATTCTTACTTGAGAGAACTATTTCTTTACGATGAGATTGTAGTACCTTAATATAGTATACGATATCATCTCCATTGAACACTTTAATAAAATTGTGTTATCATTAGTCATTTCATCATCATTTTGATTAAATAATAAATACTATAATGTGTACTTACAAGTTATAAATAATACATTTTTAATTGCTTTAGTTTTAAATCCACATGATCGATTTTATTCGGATAAATATTTTTTAAATCACTATAAATTCAAAATATATTAAGAAAAACTTTTTAAGTTTATATTTTTGCATTTAAATTTTTTTATTTTCAAAGTCACTTTAAAATATTATATACATACTCGTATAATATACTTGGTATGATACGCAGCAACAATTTGACGAGGTACCCCAATGTTGCAAGTAGCAAGTAATAAAACACCGAAAGTTGATTTCAAGTCCTTCCATACAAATTTAAATAAAACAATTTGTTGAATTGAATATTGATAACTTTAGTACTTTTTCGGATGATAGGCGAGTATAAAGTTTTCGATGTGTTGAGTGCATATTTAATAGCAGTCTCAATTTTTGATGGCCCCTTAAACATGATACATAAATATTATAATATCTTACTGATATAAGATAATTCGTTGGCTTAACTACTGTGATTCATAGTTTGTTGTAAGCGCTTTATGTATTTTTTAATTATTCATATCAAATAAACAAGATTAAATGTTCAAATATTGTATTATGTATGTTTAATAGAACTTATGTATTATGATTTGATGTTTTATAAAGAACAAATAGCATAGGTATATTCTTATTACATTTCTATAGCAAGTAATTAGAAAAATTAATTTATTAATTTTAGATATTTTTGAATTGTTTCAAATATCTTAAATAAACATATTATATGATACAATAATTTTACAAACACATAATAAAAAGCGAGTAAATAGGTAACTTTGATTGGTTAGCTTTGATGTATAGTAAGCGTCAAATATGAATTGAATTGAGTAAATTGAGTAATCACTGTAATGGATGTGTTAAATTTGAATTCAATGATAAATAATTGCATACGAAAAACGATTCTAAACAGAGATTATCAATGTATATATTACTAAGTTTATTTTATCGTATATTTTTATTGCTATTACAGTAATTTATTTTACAATTAGTGATATCGTAGATTGAAATAATATTTGCCTAGCACATCGCATTTGTTATAGTATAAATTGTTTTATTATTATATTATACATATTATAATATATACATCATCGTTATTTGTTATTCACTTTTAAATCAATGCCTATTTACAGTAGAACGGTGAGAAAATAGCTTAAAATTATTCTAAATATTTTGAAAATTTTACTGTGTATATCAAATATAAATCCTATACATATAGAAAAAATAAGCCAACATATTTTGAAAATTATAGTGTCTCTTGTAAATGCTAATACCTACTTATAATGAATATTTGGTGAATTTTCTAATAGTATCTATAGTATCTATATATCTATAGTTATTAAATTGGGAATTAAAACAAAAAATCAATATCGATTTTATTGAAAACTGATTTTGCAGCATAAAAATTTTTTAATTTTCTTAATTTTCATTTCTCCCTGTTATTTTATAAATTACTGAAAATAATTAATTTTTGATCACTCAAATAGTTGTTGATAAGATCTAATTTTATTGTAAAAAACACTCTCAAAATACTACTCCAATAGGTAATGGCATGCAGAAAAAACACATAATTTTAAAATCAATAAATTCATTGCTCAGCTTAAAATGTAAAATTATAATATACGCATTATATCACAATATAATGTATTATATATATAATAAAAAATTCGCCTTGTGACTATTAATAAAAACGATAATTCAAAGTAAACTTATACATTTTTACACAATATTATAAATATATTTTTATTTATCATTAATCATGTTATATAATATGTACATTTTTCCACGTGTTTTAATCGTTGATCAATTTTTATTGTACGTATTAAGTAATTACCTAGTTAATTAATTCTAAACTGATTTGATAAGTACGTACATATAAACTATAACTATATTGTATAATATTATAGTATCATATTATGTTTGTAGTATAAATAGGCATAATTTGCACCATACGCAGCTAAATCTGTATCGATAAGAGTAGGGTATTTTTTTTAAAGCACAAGTGTAAGTACCTAGTTATGCTATTATTACGTACACTAGATTAAGTGTCATTTCCTCTTTAATCCTCATTGTAATCTAGTTTATATACTCGGTACAAGGTCATTGGTGTCTTGAGCTTATAGTGTTTATAATTTATAGCACATATAGCTTATAGTTTAAATATGAATTTGTTTGAAGTTTTACTCATTTGTAATAAAGATTTTTTTTTTAAAACTGAGATTTGAATTTTATTCTTTATTTATTTGTTTTTTTTTAAATTTGTTTTATACAAGAAAGATATTATATATTCATCAATAAGACGAGATTAAATAGTACCTCAGACGATTGTTGCATTGTTAAAAGTATGTATCTATAGTGCTATCGGTGGTTTAAAATAATTACGAAAACATTAAGAAAATACTACTAACATATTTGTTTCACTCTTACACTATATTATTCAATAAAAGTCTTCAGTAAACAGATTTAATATATATGTTTAAATGTATAAAACAAAAAAGCATGTATCTAAATAATGTACATAGCAAGTTATCCGTTCGTAGTGAAAGAGTGATATATATATATAGATCTATACAAACAATAATACTCCAATAGTGGATTACAACTTTTGAATGATCATACGTAATTTACAAGTATAATAATATAACAAATTGCATAGTCTTAGTATGTTTATATTTTTATTTGTTATAATGTTAATAAAATTATTGAGCCTATTCTAAAAAACCAATAGTGCTTTAATTTGTACGTTTTTAGTAATGCTATGCTGAGGTAAACTATAACAAATAATACCTTACATTTTAAATACTTGAAATCATTTACTTTCCCAATTTTATAAATTCAACAAAATTATTCATTGTATAAATAACATTGCGTATAGCTTATAAATTTTCTGTTTTTTTTTTTTTTTAAATATATACTTATTATATATCATTAACAAGTATATTAGCATTATCAACGACTAATATAGTTCATATAAGAAACAATAAAAACAAGTTTTGTATTATTATTGGTTTTATTATTATAATAAAATTCCAATATATGAAGATATTTTATGAGTTGAGTTAAGTTTTTTTGTGTCTAGTGATAGAACTTACAAGTTTACATAGATTATTAGAATAATTGAGTTTGTTTCCTATCATTATATAGCATTTTATTTATATTTATATTACTAGCAGTAAAGATAATTATTATAATACCCATCAGGAGCTGATAAAAATGCTATTTTAGTAGAATACTAACTAAAATCGTATATACTTTATACCTACACTTTTGTTCCGATAAAAATAATTAAATACACTAAATTAATAACTATTTCGTGTTTAACAAAAGATTGTGTATTTTGGCAATACCAAATAATAAAAAATTAAAAAAATTAAAAATATTTTAACTTACATCAAGTTCTATAAGAAATTCACAATTTTTGTTTGAAAATATTACGTTAATATCAAATTAGGTACCCTTTGAAACTCAAATATTTTTAAAAGTATAATAATATATAATATTTATATATATATATATATATGTAGAAACTCGTAAATAATTTTATAAGAGATAAAATATTATTCTATCGATCTTAACTATACTTTTATTTTTATTTAAATGTATCTAAATAAAAAGATGATATATCTTTATATAATTAGGGGGTAAAAAAAATCGTTCTAGAGAAACACAATTGTAATTTTCGTAATTATAAGTCACAGGGCGGTCATGGCCTTTTCTATTTTAATACATATAAAGATAAATTAAATTTTTACATAAAAGTCTATACAGTATTTGTCAAGCTTTCATCATGAACTGAATAAGGCTATTAGGTTTTACGAATTAAAAAATATTTTACACTTTATATCTTATTTATTCAATTTGTGCTTAAAACTTTATACTATCTTTATTGTGTCCACCTTTTTGTTTTCAAGTAAATCGTTTTTATGAAGACACTTTTCCTGAAAAAGTCCACAATAACAGTTTACACAATTTCAGACCATTTCACTCTAACCGAGATAACTTCGATACAAGGAAAACCTATTAGATTACTCGACTGAAGATTAATGATCTTTTTGTAAACTTTATGCAGTATGGGTAAATATTTCATTCCTGCTAACGTTAACGATACTTAAATACATACCGATGTGGAGACGAAATAAAATAAAACTTTTCTATTGCATGAATTAATAATAAACGTTCAAGTTACAATTTAAGGAAATCATTTATAATATTCTCGATTTGTAAATAATAAAATATTTTTATACAACATATAATAAAAGTATTTTCATAAATGAGAACATAAGAATATAAATTTAAACGTTTTCGGAGTCGATTCCAGCAGACGTTTATACATATCAGCATATAATATAGTAGGTGAACGACAATAGCATCCATATAAATATTATATACATATTTTTATTACCCATGTCCGGATCTTGAGTACTATTATCTCGTGTAAACCTAATGCATCAAAATTATTCAATGCTTCGATGGCAATACACGATAGCAATATAATATGAATTGGCTACACATTGCGAATGCAAGCGTAAAATAGAAGAATAAAATATGCACATTATACACAATAGTTTGGCAGAAAAATATCATGTGTGTTGGCAAATAAAGTGCCTAGAAATTATTTAATTATATTTATAATTTATATGAATTACATTTAATATTTATATTTCATACGAATTTAAAAAAGTTGAATTTCTCCATAGTATCTATCATAAAAATAAACCGTTATTATTAAAATACCTAGCATGTGTATTTTTTTAAAGAATCTCTATAATATAATGAATGCAATGTTTTCGGCAAAAATAAAATACATTTATTGTAATTTTGTTTTTTTTATTTTTAAAATTTTAAAATTTATTTATTGATAAATAAATCACTTATTTTTGCACGTCATGGTGTTTTTATTTCAAAAACCTACCAGTGACTAACTTAAAATAGTTCGCTCAAATAACCACCAAGTGACTGGATTAATTTTTCAAGATTATTGTTGCATTCAAAAGCGCAAAGATTTCAGTTTGCTTTAGTTTTTTAAAGGTATGTTTACATTTTGAATTGATTTGGTTTAATATTGATTTCTGTTTAAAATTGCATACAAGGCGTTGTCATGTGAGTGATAAAAATTATAAAACTATTAGTTGTCATAATTCATGAGTAATACTTACATAAAATAATATATCATGAAATATACTTAGTGATATAGGCTGACAGACCCATTATTTAACAATTAAAATGAGGCATTGCATACGAAAATTATTTATTAAATGAATGATCATAAAATAATAAAATAATTAAAAAATATATTTGTTTTTATGCATTTTAAACAAAAAAGGAAAATATATTGTATGGTTTCTAGATAAAAACATTTTTATCTTTATTTAGATAAAACTAAAAATTATCATCTGAATCTAGATAATTGTTTTCGAAATTATCTTTATCTCATCTAGATATTATTTTGTCATCTGGGCTCAACACTGAACAGACTGTTTCCTCTCAGAATTATTTTGCTTATACAATGATAAATAATTGAATTCAAATTTAACATACCCATAACAGTGACCCACTCGACACCTAATGTATAACATTACTGTACCACTTACCTACCTTTTTTTATTTGTGTATGATCAAATTTTAGTTGTTGGGTTAAAATCTTTTAAATCAATAACAATATAATGCAATATAGTATTATAATAAGTGATATCGTTGGTAAAAATATGTTAAATGTACAATATTACTTTTTGTTATAAAATATTCTTAGGAGTTAGAAATAGAGGCAGACTCACCGTCTCCGCTCATAATCGTTTTCGTAATCATAAATTTATCATTAAATTCAAATTTTACATTTATTACAGACTACGATGAGCTGTTCAGTCATTGAATAATGACAAGGTATATTAGTAACCTACTAAACAGTAGTTTAACTTTGTGGTTTTTATATTTATAGTTAATTTTACATCGTGTTTTAATTAAGTCTCTAATACATGTAAAAAAAAATTATTGCACAATTATATTAAATAAAAGCATATGACTTTTGTCATCAAAACTTTTTCATGAAGAAATTTCCCCCCTTACTTTTTTGTATAGATTTTCATATTTTTGTGTTTCAAGTCAATGATTATAGATAAGAATAGTATAATATTAAAATTTATGACGTGTAAATTATATTCAAATCAATAATATTCAATTAAAGAATATTTATTTTGTTTTTGTATACAAATATGTTAAAAAGTAAGCAAGACCTCAAGGCCTGTATTTGATATATACTATTCAGCTTAATACAGCGTATTCACATGTACTGTATTGAGACAAGCAACAAGAGTACGTGGGTGTGGTGCGTAAATTGTATTACGTTTACATTCAAAGGAATGAACATAGAAATCGTTTCTACGTTGATAATAGTAATGTACTAATATATAAAAGAAGAGTAATCATAATAATTAAAAGGAATAAATATAAACACATAAAAAAAATTTCGTATTCCTTAAAAAATTACTACGAATTTCCTTGAAAAAAATAATAACTCTCGATAAATATTTACTTATCCACCTTTGTGTTTCGAACAATTTATTTATGAACTAATTTATTCCTTAGTTAATATTATCAATATAAATTATTCTATGTGTATTTTATAATATAAGAGAATATATTATTATTCTTTTGTTTGAATAAATGAAAAGGAAGAATATATCGGCGTCTACGGTTGTTTATTATAAAATATTGCGTGAATATGCTTTATATGTTTTTATTATTATTATATATATATATATATATATATATATATCATTTAATTGAATAGCAATATAACAATATATTATAATATACTTAGATACATTTTGTCTGGACTATTTGGGTAATATTTGCTTTGTATACATCATTGTGTAATTTAATAATTTATACGGGCAAATACACAAAGTTTTCAGTAAACTTTAGTCGCGTGCGTGGTCCAGAGGTCATTTTGACCTTCTCCTATGACATTAAAACACCCTGGGGGTTGTTCAACATATTATACTCCCCTAATGTAAGAATGACATGGCCGAAAATACCACCCATAATCATAATAGCTATGTATAATAATAGGTGTAGTGCCTATATTATTATTTCTACAATAATATATTATTCCCACAATAATTGTACACTGTAGCGTTGTGAAGAAATAATATTATCTGGCGAATCCTACACTCGTTCGTGATATATATTATATAGGCTATATATTTTGATACAAACTATATACATATATCACACATATATACTACCGTTGTGAATTCGAGTATTTCATTCGAAATAAAATATAATATACGGGTTGTCAAAACGGCTTCCGGTTCTAAATTCTTTGCTGAGCATCACTCACAGAACTCGGCATAGGAAAGTTTTTGTATTGTTCACATCGCGCATGCAAATCATTTTATAAGAACAATATTTTATAGCAGTATTATTATTGTGATGTACTTTGTAATTTAAGTGCATTGTGTGTATATCATCATAATAATTGTACGCACAAGTATGGTTTAGGTCGTTTTGGAAAATGTCAATCGAACGAGAGAAAAAAATTTTTACTTATCTCAAAACGAGATATTAGTGAACTAGTGTATGCAATAATCAAAAATTTGAACACTGTATATTTTATGTATAAATACGTTTATGGGGCGTACAGCCTATCTTGGATATTTAATATTGTTAAAAAAGCCCTATTTCGAAAAATACTTTGTATCTTCTACTTGTAATATCTCGTTAGCCCGTGGATCATAATTTATATTGAAAATAGATAACATTCTTAACAGTAACGAGATATTCGATAGCTGTAAAACAGCTTTAAATATATAAATATTTTATCATCATACTGATTTTTCAATCGAAATAAATATATTTTGTCACACTTTGTCCAGAGAAAAACACGTTATGTTTAATTTTCGTTTGGTGATTTTACATCAACGATTATGTATACATATTTATGTGTGTTTTGCAGTCATTGAACTTTTCCAAACGATTATGGTAAATATGGAAGCTCTATTATCTTGTCTGATAAAACAAAGCCATCTTCGATTAAACGTCTTATTTTACTATATATATAAATCCTTCATTATTAAGTCAATAGCAACTAAATATTATGAACTATAAAGGATCGTATTAAAAAGTTAATGCAAACAAATTATGTAAACACGTATATCTAGTTTAACAATTTATTATTTTTTTAATGTGCTGATACAATTTATCGAAAATTATAAATAGATACTATTTATTTATGGAACTAGTTTAGCAGTATTGAAATAATCAATACAGATTTTAATACTTAACTAATCGCAGTTATAGTATTACAAAATATCTTAACTATATTCCAGAGTTTTTGAATATTTTTGCTCTTATTTAAACTTAAGGACATAGAAATATAGCGTATTCAAGTTGAAATAATGTATAACAAAGTATATACTTTATTCATAATAAAATGTAGCACATGTGTATATTTCAAATTTAAATTTTTTTTTAATAATTTAAAAAAGTTTTAATTTATTTTTCAAACATACATTGAATTATACTAAGGAATAAAATATTAAGATTACCTACCTATATTATAATTATAATTATATGGTCCGGATAAGTCACGGAATGTTTAAAATAACTACGAAATTTTAGAGTAATTTTTAAACAATCACTTTTTATAATTTTCAATTTTGAAATATCTACTAAAATTAATAAAGAATATTAAATTTAATAACATTTATTTATTTCGAACACATTGAAAATAATTTTAATTTACCTTCTTTGTATTATATACAAGAAAATTTAAATACTAGATCTAAACTATAACTTTAAAATAGCGAAAATTCTTTACAAATCATTCGTAAGAAGAATAAGTTAATTTTTTTGAAGATACTGTACTATTATACTTACTATTTCTAATTTATGTTAAATCTATTCATAAACTATGTTAATGTTTACACAAAATATTTTATCTTGAATAGTGGACAATCGTCAATTTTCGTTTATAATAGTGATAAATTGGAATACTTGAATAGTACGATTTGGAGATGGCTTTGATCAACAATAAATTAAAATCAAATAATATACCCATACAGGATACAGGACTTAAAAGAAGTTTATGCATAATGAGTTTTGTTTAAATTGAAAGTTTTGATTTTATTATTTGATGAATTTGATCAGTTGTTGAGGATTTGTCTTTTTTATTTATTGTGAATATCAGTCCAAAGCCGTTTTTTTATATCGAGTTATATTTAACTTTCAAAAAGCTTGTTATTAAAATTTCTAGAATTTCAGATAGGACTGTTATATATTTAACGAAAACAATGTATACCTAGGTACTGTATTATACAAATTTCTTTGTATTTATTTTGATTCAGAACTTAGATGATTAAATTTAAATAAATTTGTAGTACCTAATAGCTAGAGGTTTAAATTTAATTAAGAGTAAAATTATATTGGTTAATATCAATTTGACTATATTTTTTTTAGAAAATAAATCAAACTTTACTTCTTAATTTCTTATACATTTTTGTAAAAATTATATTTTTAAAATATAGGGACCACAATATCTCTAAGTACTTATATCCTTAAACAATATATAATTTATAAAAAATAAACTAATCTATTTTCAGCTACCATTTTAATTTATTTATTTTCAGTTAAATAAACTATTTATATAAAACTTTTTAAATATTAATAATAATTGAAAGTGTTTTTTGAAATAACATACCTGTTTAGAATGTAAGTGGTTTAAACTTTGTATTTATATCATCTTATATATTTTTTTTTCTCTGAAATATTTATATATTTATAGGTAAATAAAATTTTTTAAAACAATGTTATACTTTGTAAAAAGTTAAAAGTTGAATGAGTATAAACAAAGAGTAATATTATGGTAATATTTTATAGGTTAGATTTATTTTTTGCTACCTTATACAAAATGTATCAAATGTATAACAAAAATTGTAAAATGTGATTTACGTTTGTCTGAAAAAAAGTTTGAAGCCATAACGTTAAAAAGTTCTTATAGATAGTAAAATCTTTCAGGCACAATATAATATATATAGCCTTTGTGGTGTGAATAGTTTTTGGTGTAATAAAAATGACCCTATGGTACATTTGAAAGGGATGTTGTGTCGACAGTGGGTAATGGATAGATAGAGGGGGGTGGTACGTTTATTGGAAACACATTTCGGACATATCGTGTGGCGCGGGAAATAGGCACAGCGAGAAAGAAAGGAGTTGTTGAAAGATTTGTGGGTCAAGTATGGCCGTTGTAGCACATCGATTCATCTCCGATGGGAACAAAAACCGTTCTCTCTCATACGGTTTCCTGAAAGAGGAACGAAAAAAAATTCCAGTTATGTAGTGACGATGCAATTCTTTTATGGGACAAATTTTAGGGTTCGATAAAAGCTAAGTTCCTGTACAAGATATTTTCAATGATACAATTATTTTAACTAACAAAATCCTGACTAAAATTTTATCGAATTTTAATATTATTAAGTAAAAATCTGTTCTGTATTATCGAACTACAAGTGTAATACTCTATAATTACTAGTAAAATTACTAGTAAAAATACTATAAGATATAAGTACGTATTTATTTTCATTTATTTTATTGACTTCAATACTGTCATACAATTTAATTTTGTCTTGTTTATTTCGTGCAGCGTATGTACGTATAGTTTTATAAGCTTAATATGTTTATGTTAACACAATATAAATATAGTATATCAAATAAACTTTTTTTTAGTAATTCATTTAAATAACATATTATTAATAATATAAAATATTTAATGACAATTTTGCACGTATTTATGGAAATTTATAAAACTAAAGAAATACATTTATGAAAAATATATATTATATTTATATTTTATAAGTATTTATAAAAAAACATAATGCTAATCAAAACCTAAGTTAAATTAGGTTAAATAATATTCTAATCATTTTACATAATTTAGTAGATACAAAAACTTAAAATGCAAAGCAACAACTAATAACTAATAATTAATTAATACGAGGGCTTTGTACTACCTACCTATAGTTACGCCTATTTATTTAATCGAGTTTTGTACTGTTACAAATATAAGGTCACCACCTACTCACAAATCACCACTATAACCCATATACTTATTAGTTATTAGATTTAAAAGCACCATAATTATACATATGACACATTATGTATAATAATAATATGTTATATGTAGAATAAAGCATTAAAGCTATAAGCAAATAGTGTATTATTACTTCATTACGGGATATTGATAAAGTTAATTTTTTTAAGCTTTTCGGATTTGGGATTAGTGTTATATCAAAACATATTTACCAATCACAATACAATGATTATATACATATATGATAGCGTGTTGTCATAAGATAACAAAATTAAACACTTGAATGTCTCTTGATCTCTTGTATAATATATGAATTGAAACTGGTTATGTTGTGCGGTTTTACATTTATCTTTAATTGGAAAAAAAATCGATAGAAATCGTTGTATACAAGACCATAAAACATAACTGAGAGCCCTTGGCATTTCAGTAACCTAACATATTGCAAAGCACGTACATAAACTTTTGTAAACCAAATTATAGGTACCTACATTTTCGACTTGCGTGCAACCGCATGCGAAAATATCGATTCAACGACTACCTCCAGTATTCAACCCTTCTGGGACATTCCATGTTGATTTTTGTTGTTTTAAACAAACGTGATTTATTTATCCTGTAAAATTGATTTTCCAGCATATTTACCTCATTCGTATACGCCTCTATCACCTTTGATTTATTTAAAACTATTTATATATAGGTACTACCAGCTTTACCCAAACAGTTAAATTGCAATAATGTCCGGTAAATCCTTTATGGTCGTTTTATTCACTTATAGAAACCATTTAGAAAAGCGTTATTTTTTTTTTATATAAGTTTATATTTAAGTATTTCAAATCGATATTAAATTAAGTAAATATATTAATCTTAAATACAATATATATTATCGCTTAATGAACGTTGATCCGCTAACAAACAAAATGAATTAATTCATCGATATAATACGTATACGCGTATGAAGATAAATTTATATATTTATCGGTAATGGTAATACAGTCTACGTTATTCCATAATAAACCATACAGATGGTCGGTTTATTCGATAAATGTTTTTATTTGCTGCAGAAATTGAGAAATGTAATACTTCTTATTTAATGCTATAGCGTTATTAAACCTTAGACGTTTAGCTAGTATAATTTAAATTCTCAATAAGGTTTCTTCCTACTATAATTCCTTTAGAATAATAAAGGACTACCGCAATGAAACACTTCAAAACTGACCTACTTATTTCTTAGTCGTATTTTCTATTAATAAAAATTATAAAATATTTTCATTACCTAGATCTCTTTTTAAAAATAGGAAGAATAAATGTTTGCGTTAAATCAATTGTTTACTCTAAGTCTGTAACGAAAAGACGCAAGTTTTATTTTTCTTGTGTACAAAATGGCAAAATGGATTTCCACAAAACTATTTATTTGTTTGATAGGTTTTATTTCATAGGAAAATAAAATGGAGTAAATTATTTTATGAAATCATACAAATAAAATTAATTTAGAATTAAATTAATTACACCAATCAATTATTTTAAATGATATATCAGAAACTACATTTTTAATTTTATAATATTGTAATATTTAATAAATTAATTTTAAACCACAAACATATTTTTTTTTTTTTGAATTTCTTAATAGTTGAAGTAAAAAATAATAAACTAACTAATGCAGTTGAGTGATATACTTTTATTCGTTTGTGTATTTATAGTAGTATTTCAAAAATGTAAACGGCGAATTCATCCTATTTCCATAATATTAAATTACACTTCATGGATAATTTACTTATCAGAATAAAAATAAAGTATTTCTCTAAATAAAAAAAATGATAAAATATACATTTGTAGTGTATATACATTATACATATAACATACATAAACGTATTCGTAGTTTTAAGGTAGATACATATATTACATAATATTATAAAAGCTATTACTTATGTTAAGTTCAAAGTTTTCTATAGTTTTTGTTTTTTTTTAATTTTTAATCTAGGTTAATAGTTTTTAAAATATATTTTAATGCTATAAAATTAATGTTACAACTTTATTATTACTACTATATAACTTAAATATTTTCATTTTAATAAAATCTAATTATATTGATGTTTAGTACAAAATATTCTATAACAATGAAAAAAATTTACCTATTTTTTTTTTTTACTATAATGTCAGTATTATAACTACATTTTTTATGTGATAAAAATGAATATTACAGAATTTCGTGCAATTTAAAAGTGTATAAACACAAATACAAAAATAATTAAATAATATCGACCAAAATATACAATGTAAGAATGTAATTAATATGGATAAATGGATAAAAATATAATATAAATGATAAAATAACTACCACAAACCAGTAATAATATGTAAATTAAATAGTAACCACTATGTATGTTGAATAAATAAATTAAATATGTTGCTGTAGTATATTTTACAAACTAACAAAAATTAAACGATACATTTCTTTTCGTTGATCGTGAAAAATATAGTTATTTCGGTATTATATTTATTATATAATATTATCAATAAGATAACTAAGACACATTTTACACAATAGTTCAGTAACACGTTTTACGATAAAACATATAATTTAAATTAAAAAAATAACCTTCAACATTTCACTGTTATAAATATATATAACTAAATGAGTGAACAATTAAACGCGACAGTCAGCTGAGTAAAGTTGGTAAAGAAATAACACGCTATGTATACGATAATTCTCTCTGTATTATGAGATCTCGATATAGAGTTTCATGAACAAATTTGTTTGGAACTATGCGAAACGCATATTAAAATAATCGTTTAAGTTTCCAACTGAACTACATAACATTAAACGTCAGCCGGAAAAACTCACAGTGTGATAATACACCGTATAGAGCGAAGGGTGAATACATATTACAAATATTGTACGTAATACATATACCTAGTACAGAGTGACTATTTTCTTAAGTTAAACAAATTTAGGTTCTTCGGTTTTATAAGCAAACGGTGAATTATTTATAGAATTTTTAAAATAAAATATAAAAACGTTTTATGAAAGCATAACGTTAACTATACATCAACCAACTGCAAGATAAATAAAGAACTTAAAGTATACGTAAGTACATTTAATTTTAAATTTCACTTGTAGTCTGTAGACACATTTTATTGAATCCACAATTTTTTACAAAATTATTCTTACTAATGCTGTTGTTTATATACTAACAAAAATTTTCCTTTTTTAATCACTACATATACTATCCTTGACTTAATCCATAAAATTACTTCAATTTATTTTCACACAGGCCATAAAATAAAGACATATCAATTACGAATTTAAAACGAAATCGGCTCTTTTAACGCGATCAAAAGCAATTAAAAATACTATCAACCTTGATTATATATACATAGGGAATAGGGATTTTACTTTCATAATAACTTAATGAAAGATATCCTTTGTACATTTAATACATTTTTAAAATACACAATATAATAATGCGTAAAGATGTATTTACCCAGTATCGTTATCATATATATACATTATTTACGTGTACAGAAACGCAATTATAAACGGCTAGTTTTTTTCCCAGGGGTGTCAGATACTATATTTTAGGTCATCTAAATGGAAAAATAATGCTGAGGGGTTTCGAATTTCACGGCAACTCAAAAGATATGGCCACCATTGGGCATACCCCTGGAGAGCTTTAACGTGGTTAAGTACTTATTAAACGACTGTATATAACTCGAGTGGGCCGTGGACGAAACAATTTCTGCTACCCTTCAAAGCAGGGGTCTTCGAAACACACAAGTTATTATTTACTATAAATGATTTGAGATTCGACAACATTAGAAATAAAGGGGAAAACCATAAAATTCGATTGGAATATACTGTACAATTCGTGTATAGTTGAGTTTAAACGATATATTTTGTTGGCTTGAGCTTAACGAAAAAAAACTCATACCTACAATTTCTACATATATCTGATTTGTTTTGAAAGTTACTTATAACGTATTTTAATCACTAATCCATATCAATTCAACTAGTTGTAAAATTAAAATACTATATTATAATTAACTCACAGCAGCATTTTGAACAACAGTAATAACATTTTTACTTTTAATAAAATAGTTTTATCAGACGTTCTAAAAAATATTTTATTTATTAACATAAATAGTTTTTTAATGGTTCAAATAACATAATATAATTACAAAATGTTTAAGACAATTTTTCAAAATATTAAGATGATGTATATCGCGTAGTTTTAAAAACAGATATCAAATATTGAACGACATCAAGATTAACAATATCTTCTACAACTAAACTAAAATCTGAAGAAATAAATTTTAACAAGTATGTAACTTACAGAATTTGTACAAAATATATTAAGAGGTATCTAAATATACGTTACATAAATGGATATCTAATTAAAAATTGCAAAACCCGATTTTATTAATTTTAGATACTATATAGAAAATATGTAATTTTATATATTTTTAATGTTCAGATTTTTGTTTTTTAAAGTTAATTGCAACTATTAAAATTCTGTAATATTTTCAACTATAGGAAATAAATGTTGGGTACCTACCAATGCTATATATATGTATAGGATATAGATATACACATAATATATAGGTATATATTATGTTATACAACCAATAAATACTAACATATTACTTAAACTATCAATGACAAGTGACAGCTGTCATAAATAAAAAATAAATACTAAATCACAGTACGAGTTCATCAGACAAACAGCCAGTTTTTATTTTCCAATCGTTTTTGTTATACAACGTATTCACTAAAATACATGACAATATTTCAAATTGCATAACACTAAACTGCGCCAAGAATATTTTGAAGATGTGCAGTATAACAAGCAATATAACCTGCATAATATAATATTACATTGTATTTGTACCGCAATAATAAAAATTTCTCGTGGTGAAAAGAGCACTGTCGTTTTTAGAAAAATCCTCGAAAAAATCTGTTCACATGACAATTCTGAAATGTTATGGTATTATAATATTTTAATATCATCTATATTTTTGTCTCAGAGCATGCTTTATACATTTTTATTTGAATATTTTACTGGCTAAAATATTTAGTGTTATTATGTTTTTAACTTATAACATTGCAGAGTGCCTTTTTATGTAAATGAGCGCGGATTCATGAGCAATGTCTGAGGAGTATATTTTCATTGGAAGAAAGGCAATATATATAATATAATATATAAGTAGTTACTGATAGAAATACAAATATTGTATAGAGTGCTGGGCTACTTGTCTTGCTTCACGTACCCCAATACAATCCAGTATTGTGTTATTATTTTAAATTTGAAAACAATGATAAATCATCGCATTCATAGGAACTTCACAATTCTAAGAGAAGTGCTTGGTTCATCAAAAATTATCAGGGTTTTGTTATAAAACTGGTATGGTCATAAATTCCTTTGGGTTTTATAACTCTTTTTTAATGCTGTTATTTTTTGTAGGTACTACGCTATGTATAGGTCAACCTTTCTAAACAAATACGGACGAAGTTAACTATAATCTTTTTACGTTTTCTTCATGATCTAATAATATTTTACTTAGGTGTAATCCCTAATTATGTTTATACTACACATTAACTATTGGTGCCTGATAAAATTATTCAATGGAAACCTAATACAATATGATGAGTATGAAAACTTATTTGGACAAAATTATAAAATATTTTTATTGAAATAATTATACTCATTGTTTATATTTTATTCTATATTTGACAAATGTATTATTTTACAATAGATTTTATTAAATGGGAATAAAAATGCGTTTTAATATTATACATTAAATAACGAAAAATTTACAACGCATCCTTGTATATTAAAATTGTACCTCAACAACATATGCTGCAATAATGAATAAATAATGAATGAACACTTTTTTTAAATATAAAATATGTGCAATTTTCTATAATACTAGTTATTTAAAATGATAGAATACGTTATATTTTTAATAACTATAATTTAAGATGAATTATGGAATTTTAAAAGTTAAAAATAGTTGCAAATTATTAACTTTAACAGTAGGCACTAATTAATATCAGTATAGCATTTAAATAAAACGAATATTATATAATATTATGTCTATTAACTATGTTTAATTAATTAAAAAATAGCTATTAATTTCAACTCACATATTTTTAATAAGGTAGTACCTATTTTTAACACTAGATTGAAACAAATGTATACTTGTACAACATTACATTTGATACTCGTACATTTTGTAGTTGTCAATTGTGTTTTGTTATTTATTTTTGTATTATTGTTACTTTTGTCATTAGACTTATTATAATACAATATTAGATATTGATTATCTATAATGAATCAACTTATTTTATTCTAGAATTTTAAAAACCAAAATTATATTAATAAACATAATTATTAGCTATAACTTAAAAGTTTCTAAATTTTTTTTAAAAATATTTAAAAATTATTCCACGCAAACAATTAATAACATAAAAAATAAATAACATAAATAAATAATTACTTCATTCAAGTGAAAATAATTTATACTAAATATTATGAAAGTAATATCTTTTACGACTTGTGTTCGCCATGCGAGAAGTTCGTTTATCGTTTAACATATTTATTACAGCATTTTTTTGTATTTTTGACATTTTAATATTTTTGATATTTAAATGCCACGTAACATTTTAAAATCCTTTTTCTACAGGAAATTATCACTATTATATGGTATAGTTTAATATATAATATATAAATACAATTTAATCTATATCAGTATATACAACTCGTAGAAGTCAGTAGTTGCATATTATATATTTTACTATATAGTAGACATATACAGTATAGTATGTAAACTATTATTATTATTTACTTAAATGAAGAAGAGGTGATTGCTTCACAAAAAAAATCATCATTACATTTGGACGAGTGGTGATAACTTAACATAAGACGATAATATTCATTGAGTAATTTTAGTATATTATGTCGTTTTCATAATGATTATGGTTCATGTCGATTTTTAAACCTTTATTATACAACATGCTGTTTTACACGAGGCTTCGATAAACCGTAGCCAATAAAACGTCGAGTTGGTTACCTGTATTGCAGTAATTTTTTCCAATTGGACTGTAAGCGCGTGTACACAAAACGAACAAAATAATATTGAAAAAACAAACACGTTTGCTGTGGTAGCTGATGACAATATCGATCGTTTTGCTAATATTTTGTTCATACTAATCCGCATCTAACGCGCCATCAACCGCTGCACTTCTACAGCGTGTCCGTAATACTAAAACAAAATTAGCGAAGCTTTCTACTAATGACAATAATAACAGATAATGATACAACAACGTCGATGTTAAAAGATTTTACCATGAAGTCATTGTATATTTTTCGAAAATACCTAAATCGTAATATCAACAGAATATTATAATATAATAATATAATATATAACATATTAACATATATCACGACAGATATAATATACATGTTATTGTGTACCTACTGTGTTACTGTTTAGGATCGTAACTTAAAATCTACACGTTTCCATTTGGCCATAATATTATATATAAAATTACAGCTGATAATGAAGTATAAATCAAAAACCAAAAAACTTATTTTATTATTATTATTTGAGCTTCGAACATTGAAAATAATCCTACTTCAATCGGATAATACGGTTGTGAATTCGTAAACTATCATACCATGATAATAAATGCATCGTTAGTGTTGCGAAGGATGGACTAAAAATGGTCCTGCATAGCAACCAGCAAAACTAACAAAACTAAGAAAGTGTGCAACATCCTTCTCGTTAGTTTAAAGTTATTATGTACAGTGATCATGGTTTAGATAAAAAATGATATGGTCGAATAGCGTTTGGAAAACTAATGAATATATCAGGCATACCGTGATTTTCGATCAACCGTCTAAATTATATTATTTCTGTGATATTTTATGTACCTCTATAATAACAAATAATATCGTTGACCGCTCTTGTGATTAATAAATACAAGGGGTGTGTACCGGAACGCTTTATATGTCATTATTTTAATTTCCGTTGGGGATTTAAAACAATCAGAAACGCGTATCATCAATTTCAAAAATTATTGCGGAGTAGTACACGTCACATTATTATTATATTATTATTATGTCGCGAATGGTATAACGAGCAACAAGCGATTAGAAGAACCATTAACCACTTCTATGTATATAATTATTATATATGTATATACAATGACTATATTATAGTGTCCTTTTCTGCCCAAGTCACTGACACACGTCGCCGCCATCCATCAGCCAGTTCAAATACTTGTGATTTACCGCGTGACCACAACAAACACTGTGTTTTTTACTTTTCCATCTATTCAAATAAAATACTCGTCGAATTGGATAACGGTGTCAATGGCACTATAATTATAATATATGTATTGAATATTCGAAACATTGTTATAAATCACGTGGATTACATTTTTTATATAATAATATTACATAAATATCTCAGCGTGAACGATGAAGTTTTAAAGGCGTATACAGAACGGATGGTGCGGGAGGAAAACTAAGTTTGTTAATATCTTGATCATAACGATATCGGGGTTTCAATTGAGCGTGTATACTTTTTTTGAAAAAATTATGGGAGTTTATATGTACTTATTAAAGTAAAAAGTAGAATAGACAGTTAAGACAAAAATAAGATCTCATCGATATTTTGAAAAGCAATAATGGTAGGTACCTGTATTGTTTATAATTATGAGCTTATATAGGTAATATAGGCTCTCGTAATATTACACACTTATGACCCCTCAACCAAGATATAGCCATTATATGTTTTATTATTAAATTTTTTAGTAAAACGATATTTGATTCGATTCTGATAGACTCGCGGAAGTCTTAGCTCGGTTGTAAAAATTTAAATGTATTTACAGGTATCGGTTGATGGGTATGTCGATTTTATTGGTTTTAGTACAAATTTTTTTTTTTATAATAGGTAATATTATATAACATAGGCATTATGTTTGTTTAGTGGTAACGTCCCAACGGCTATAATTATGCATAATTATTGCGCTAAAAAGTATTATAAACTTCAGTGCGGGAGGGTAAGAGTCCGTCCGAACCACATCAATACATCATGCGAGTCCGGCCGCGCGTGTGTCGAATTGTCATTTTTTTTTCTTTCACATATTTTGCTTGTAATAACAACATTATGTTACATACATCGAACCATGTAGAACAAACGACACGACATAGAAATACAAAGACAAAATGATCAAAATAATGCACGTGGTGCAATATAATTATACGTATCAGGTTTTGAACAAACACGCTCACTCATACTGCCTATGTGGAAAATGCAAAAATGAAAAAGTCTGAAATCGTGCGCACATCACCTGCTCGTTGCGTTAATAATACCCGTAATAATAATATCGCATGACGTACAATAGGTACAATAATATTACATATTAATGATGTGGCGCGCGGTTGTTTTCAAGCGAACGTCGCACAACCGATGTCATCGCATCAACACGAATGCGAAACGTCTGGTCGCAATAACATGTATATTGTGTATTGTATATTTTTTGTAGTTAATATCGTTATAATGTTTATTATATGTGTATCCCAATCACAATTGCATTATTTATTATGTATAGGTATAGATAATCTAGCCGTGCAGCTTTAAGTTTCGAATAAAATCAATATTACCCGCCGATATCAATCTTACTAAATTACATAAATTTAAATTACATTATACCACTTATATCCATCGAAAAAAAAATAAATTGAAAATAAAGCAATAATAAGCTTATACATATACTTGTCAGTCTTATTCTAAAGTTCTAAGTTGATACATTAAAATATTCATTGCATATTTTATTATTTATCTGTACAAATCAAATTATTACTGACAAATTTAAAAACATCAATTACAAATGAAATTATTGTCCAATCAGTAGCAGTTAATGTAAAGAAAAATAATCAACTCATTTTGTCTCTGATATTACTCAAGTTACTTTGGTTAAATTGATCTTACCCAAGTAATGTCGACATTATCGGAAAATCAGATATGATCCATTTATCCGTAACATGATATATTATATTATTATTATGTAGGAAGGACTGACAATAATATATTTTTTATTGTTGAAGACTATTGCCATCCATTACGACACATATTTTTTTTATTATATATAATATAATACACTTGAATATTGGTGATACATGATATTATGATATGAATTATAAATTTATAACATATATTATGTATATAATAAGTATGGAAAATACAATAAAACCGAAATGTCATAATTCTATAGGTACAATATATGTATCGTGAATTTCAGAATCACTGTATTAATATATAACCATAATAATTACAATGTTGAATACATAGGTATAATACGTGAATGGTATCTAAGAAGGTGTAGTGGTGAAATCATACCAATTTCTACTTTCTAGGAAAAGGACACTAATATTATTTTATATTGTGAGACAAATAGTTAGGCTAAAAAAATACTATTAGGTGAAAACACCATTCTTTCATGTATAATTCCTGACATGAAACTGCTGTGTATACTCTGCAGTCTAAATTTGGTTAAACAACTTAGTTCATATGTTAAATTTAATATTGGCGTTTGTTTGAAACTAATCGGATGAAATTAGCAAAATAGTATGGCTATTTCCAAAGGGTGTAATAACATTTAGTTTATGGAATTATTAATTTGAAAATTTTTAAAACAGGTATGAAATTATTTACGATCAATTTGTTAAATATATTATAATATGTACCCTCTTTTGAACCACTTTGATGCAAGTGGATAGTATAACTTTATTATAATTTGGTGTTTTTGTATAATATAAATATACATGTCTATGTACAACGATGTAGGTTTACACTGCATGCATATATACATATATGATCAAATTATTAAATTTTAATTGGATCACCGACGAGTGCACCCGATGTAATAACTAAGGATGGACAATTCCCGGGAGTATGAGAGAATTCACGAAAATCATATAGAAATTGCGCAAATTATAGTTTACCCATTATAAGGCTAAAATATAATACTGTGTTGCATTTAAATATTCAAGTTTTAGCTAAATTCTTAATACTATAAAAGCATAATATTATACTGCTTAAAAACATAAAAAAACAATAAATTATATTTTAATTGGGATATTAATTATTGTATGTTATGCATCTTTATTAGAATCGATGGGATACTAAAGATACAACTGTGTGTGTGTAACGTTAAATGTAGAAAATAATATATTTATATAATGATAATTATTATAACCGTCCAAAATCGTAAAACGATAGTATCTATTGGTTTAGCTTTGTATACAGACAAACACATAACTTACGAGCATGATATAAAAATATTGTGAAACGTCGCAAGTTCCGAATCCGGACTTGGCCGCCAACAACACATCCGTATGAAATAAAATATCGATGGTTATAGAATAGTAATAATAATAATATAGCTGTACATATTATTTATCTGTAAATATTATCATATTATGGCTATACGCCAAAGTATAATAATTTACACATTACAGGGTAATATTTGTATCGCTTTAACCGGAAAAACATATTGTATACAAATATTATATCATGATGCTATTAGGTTTATTTTAAATTAGGTATTTAAAATACAAATATAGTACAGTATAATTGTTAAGACGATAACATTTATGGGTATGTATAATACTATAATATTCGAACAAAATATCTTGATATATAACCTACAGGTCATAAGTAAATAATTATTCATATATTATTATATCATAATATTGTAATAGTTACTGTATTTTCTACGAGTATGTATTAACCTTACCTGATAAATAGGTAAATCAAACGAATATAATATCATACCTTCAACGTTTACCTGTACACAAGATTTTATAGATTGTCGAGTACGATGCAGGTATGTATGCATTATGTATACACGTCAGCGCAGAGTCTTAAAAATTAAAAGTTCAATCTGTGCGATTTGTTTTTCTACCACGTTTAATCGATCGTGTTATTATTCCGGACGTCCCGTGAAAGCAACAACAACCAATGTTGACACTGTGTCACTGTATTACCCATGTCTAAACGAAAAGGGTTTGTTAGAGGTCTAAGAAAAATCAATAACGTGCGTTTAAACTGTATAAAAAGCTTCCGGTGTCTAACCGTATATATAATAATCCTGTTAAATTGCAAATTCCGTATACCTAATGAGATACAACGTTTAACTAATATAGTTATTTACCACTTTTGTCCGTAGACTAAATATTTTAAACGACCCTTAACATTCCACTGCACAGTACAGTTTCTAATAGACAAATATATTTGCTGTGCACTTACTATTCAGCATATGTATGTGACTTTATTATTTATAATACGATATAAACTATCAAACTACCTACATACTATTATCATATTGGCATGCACACTTTTGCAATTAGTCGTTAATTATTAATACAATAAAACAACAATTTATTGTTTAAACTCTACAGTATTCATGCAGATAAATTATAAGTCCTCGCCTAATTCTGCAATATTACTACCAACTACTCAAGTTATAATAATGATATAAATAGCTTATAATTGTATATATATACAATATGTGCATGTGTATATATATAATTGACTGTTTATATTCAAATCTTTTAAACTATTAATTCAACAAAAAGACATTTTATAATAAAAACAATTTTGTGTTACATCATTGTAATAAATATAATCAGAGAAAAAGATGTCTTGGTACTAAAAACTTTGTCAATTATGGTCAATGAACTTTTACGAGTCCATAGAAAAGTTTTATTTTTATTGCATTACTGCACTATTTCAAAAGTGTACATCTACATTACATATTGTAAATGAAAAATTGAATAGTTAAAAATACGAATGATTTTATGTAGAAAAATGTTACTATCAAAGTGAATTATACTTAAATTGAAATAAAATAAAAAAAAAGTCGTTATAACATTATGCATTATTAAACAAACAACATTAATATTGTACACCAATTAATAATTATTGTAGTATTATATAATAAAAATCAAAATGATTCGTTGTAAAAATAATATATATGTATAAACACCAAAATTTATTTATAAAATAATAGTGTTAACTAAAATATTTCAAATTCAAATATAAAAACATATATAGGTAATGAATATATATATATTATATATATCAACGAATCGACAGTTTATTATACCATACGCGAAATACAATATTACTATGTATATTTTAGTATACCGAGTATTTATTGATGCATTCCTACACTTTGTTATTTTGTGACCGATTTGAACAAACTGACGTATTATAAATTCATCCAAAAATAATGTATTATCAAAGAGGAAAATATTTTACATATCATGCAAATAAGCCCTTTTTCAATACCACGTTAGTGGGTATACTATTTTGACCCTTTCGTTGCTAGCAATTTAATGTGGAATTGTATATGTAATTAATTTTTTGTGCAATTAATATTCATGTGTATAACCATGGCAACAACTATAAAGTTGATATTTGGTACTAATAAAAACCCCATCAACATATAGCTGTATAATATATTAATCAATTTAAAGTTGACTAGTTTTTTTTAAATTAATAATAAATTATTACATGGAATAAACATCTTAATTCACATCTTTCTATGATTTATTTTTCATTTATAAATTCACATTTTATGTGTTCATATTGCAGTGTATTTATAACGGTTGTACTTATTTAATTATACCCGAAATAGTGTAGGTAAAATTTATCAGCTAACCGTAGTTTAAGAATAATCTAAATTAAAGTCAGTAATAAGTAATAACTAATAATGAATTATATATTAATAGTATTTTTTGTTAATGATAAAATTGTACCTGTTGCCTGAAGGTTTATGTTTTAAAATGTCGTTTAAGATAATAATTTAAGCAATATGCTATAATTATTGTCTCGTCGTATTTTTTTTTTTTATGTTATATCCATGAATTATTACCCCGGTTTTTACCAATAGAGTTTTTAAAGTAATAAACTAATAAGTTATTAAAGAATATGATGTTAATATTAAAGTTGTTTGACTTTAAAACTATATTTAACGCATAATAAGCATTATACATTAATGTTCCTACTTAAATTATGATTTCCGAGAAAACAGATAATATACTGATAAACCTTGTTAATTATTATAACTTTTTATTAGTATAAAAATGTATTTTCTAATATGATATCATTTTAATATCGTTAACGATTTAATACTTTAAATGCTCTACTAAATGGGTAGTGTATGAAAAGTGTCGTGTTAAGATAGTTAAGCTGAAATGATTTATTATAAACTACTAATTACAAACAATTTTTAGGAAATTAAAAACAATTTTTAAAATTACTATTGACCCAGATTACTATTTTATATCATGTACCAATACACAATAAAATATTTTAAGCCAAGAAATATAAATTAAATTTGTTTGAATTTTATGCATCTGCAACAATAAGGTATTATTTAATGATTTAAATAACCTGTTCATTTCAGTTTAAAATGTCAATTAAATTAAGTTAAGAAGTGCAAAAAGTTAAACAAATATCGTTTATATAACTTAAATAAATTTGAAACTTGACTATAACTCCACCGATAAGTTAGTTGATTGTGTTTGTATACCCATTCAAAATTATGATTGGCACAATTTGGTAGATATTTCATATTTAGTCCGGTTATACTTTCATAATAATTATTGCGACAGACAGTAACTCAATGTGAGATACTTATCATTTAATTTAACTTAAATTACTGATGTTTCAAGTGCAACTGCTTTTTAATGAAATATGAATGAATCAACTTAAATAGCATATACGGCTTTTGGTTAAACCCAATTATTTTCAGGCACCATACATACATAATGAACAACGAACAAACTTAGAATTTATATTTATATATTATGTTACCACATTGTCCCAAGAGAAGTAAGACTAAATGATTCAAGATTTAAAAAATACCAATTTTTCTTTTTTTTTAATATAAATTGATATATATATAGCTTTTGTTTATAAATAAGTAATAACTAATAATACATGAATATTTTTTTTATTTATTTGGTACATATTTTACATTTTCTTTAAAAAACTAAATACATCTGCAGACATTATTACCACCAAGTTACAGCTACTGCATATCTGTTCATATTACTTTTTTACTTCTAGTAGTTTAATAAAATAATATACTAGTAATATGTTTAGAACTTTTTAACTTTTGATTTCAATTGTTGAACAATGTATAATATATATATATTCCCTATAATATGTCTAATATGAAATCACTCCTACCCATAATACATATGCACGCTTCCGTGTTCGTCTCAACCTATATATTAATATCCATCTTTGTCATTTTAGTTATCCATTGTAACACGTGTATAATATTATACCAGTCTCTTTATACACACACACACATATATATATATATATATTAAAATACGCATTATATTATTCAGCTGCACCCACTTCTATGCGCCTTATTTACACCGTTCCCGTCTTCTCCATAGTATTCATTATTTATAACATATATCAATATCATAACATAATAATTGTGATACACTAAAATATACTCTAGCTGACCTTCATAGTAATATTATAGGTGTTATTATGTTCATCTGAAGTCAATCGACGAACACTATTCGATTTCTCCAACCAACACGATGTGTTGTTTCGTTATCATATTTTATTCATCATATAATTAAAAAAATAAACAACAATTTGATCTTACTCTGAGATCATCGTTATAAACTTTAGTCATTATCACGCAAAACTATCAAGATATTCGTTGAACTTTTTAAGTTATAAAAAAAAACTTAAGAAATAATCCTTTCGTGTTTATCAATAATTATGAGTTTAAATAGAGAAGAATTCGTATTTAAATATTCATAAGTTTATTAGAAAACTTATGAATGATTTTAAAAAGTAATTATAAAACATAATTCAAATGCACCAGAAACAAAACATAACAAAACTTTAAAAAATTAAATAATTATAATATTTAATTTTTATAGAATAATACCATTATTACAAATATTTTAATTAGCTTAAAAATAGACCAAATAGTTAATATCGTGTAGCGTACCTAAATTAATATTTACTATTCGTATATAAAATCTATAATGAACGTGCATTGGTAAATTATTTTATATTCTAAAAATGCAATGTATAACAGTTTTTTTTTCAATATTCGTTATGTATATTTTTCAATTTTCTTAGGATTTTATAAACATCAATACATTATATTTATATATCCAACTTAAATTTTTCAACATTCAAATGGAAATTTAGATACTGTTTATTTACATACATAATAAAATATACATAATTAATTCGTCAACAGTTCAATACTATTGATCATTTTAGATTAGTAATTAAATGAGGTAAGCGAAAAAAGATAGTAATATGTATATTGTAAGGTTTTAAAATAATGTATTTTTTTCCATTTTTTTATTTGTATAGAGGCCATTAAAAGTTTATAAATTAGACATTCAATATAAATATTACATACTTAAGCCTAGAATTTCTTCAAAGGTATTTTTTAAATACCAACTTAAATTTAAATATGTATTTTAATAATATAAATTAATAATACTACGTTCTTTCACAAAATTTACTTGTTGTTTAAACTAATATTTTTTTTGTTAATAAATTTACAGATCGTATTCATTGTGCAGATTTATTTTAACTTTCAACTAACTTTTAGCCAGTGGTTGCTTATGTACATAAAATATGAACGATTGTGCAATCACCTCTCCCCTTATATGAAAAAAAGGGAAAAGGGTTTATTGATCACATTTCCTATATTTTTTAGTATAGGTACTTATGCTGAAATAGAACGAAAAAACGTAAAAAATGTGATTTTTTGTGATACAGTAAATCGTGATCAATAAATAATCACGGATAATAATAACAGTTTCAATTCCATTCCGTTGACTTTATACATACATATTACATAAATACCTACATGACTATATAGATTGATATGCATAATATAACACGATGCGGTGGAGTTACGAATCTATAATATTCCGGGAACAAACAAGTATTTTAATAGTTGAACAACCATATTCTACTCTATGCTATGTAGTAGTATATATTGTTTGCGGTATCCATCTGACTATACATGTGTATATATTATAATATTAGCTGGCCATAATTATATTGGCGTAGCCGTTATTATATTATGATGTATATTGTGTATTGAGATACGCACGACTAACCGTTTCTTACATAGTGTACCTAATTAATAATATATTCGTTATAGAAGAATAAACTAGTTGACCAGAATGACTAATTCTCTGTGCCTATTTAATTAAACCTAATCTCACTTCGTGTCGCTCGTAGTAGTTCTCATAATAATATTTGTTACCTTCATCGTATTATATTTGGTCATAAATCTGTTTACGCTTATAATTAATAATTATTAATTCAGGAGGTATTTTCGATTTATTTAATAGATATTGGGATGTAAGAGTTGTGTACTAGTGTCTTTTTAATCGATGTAAAACATTTTCAGGAAGTTATTTAAAGTGTAATGTATAGACTAGTTGATTCATGTGGTTAATTAATTTGGTGTGGAATTTTTAGTAGTAGTTTTTAGCTGTGGTAGAAACTATTTTAATTTTTAAGTCTTTGTGCAGTAAGCAATTTAAAACTTACCTTGGCACAGCTAATGTTATTTTCCGAAAGGAGATCACTAATTTTAATGACGTAAATATTTTTATTTTTATTAAAAGTACTGTAAGCTCAAATTGATCCAGGTTTTACATACTCTTCGTATTAATAATATAAAATATGAAATAGAACCATATGACAATATATTTCGTAGAAATGTGAATTATATAATAAATATATAGATATTTTTGTATAAATATAACCTTGTAGTTGGGAAATGTTTCAACACTCAAAATTCTCCCTCAACTACGCTACTGTGCTTTAGATAAAAAAAAATATTTCAATAGATAAAATTAGTATTAAAAAAAAAACATTTATATTAAGAATATCATATACATTTTTAGGTTTTTATTCTTTTTTGCTATAGTTAAATAAAAAATATGCTAAATATGTTAATTATAAATTGTTTATTAATCATGTTATTCTAAAGTCGTCTACATGACTTGATTGCAATGGCTGTTTATTACGGGGTTAATTTTTAACCACAATAAAGACAAGCATTACTCTGCATTAGTTAGACAAACTGATAGAACAAAAAAAATATGACTATAGTTTAGGTAAATTGTCATCTATTAATTAATTTTTGATTTATAAATTAGTCTATAATCTTGAAATTATGTTTTAATGATCAAAGCGATCGTTTAAAAAAAAACAGCTTTATCCCTCCCTATAAAAAAATCATTTGACTGCCACTGATTATTATACGCATTTTTGCTTGTATAGGCAAGAACGTCCAACGGGTAGCAGTAAGCACAACAACAACATCAACACCAACAACAAGAATAGTAAAAGTGTCGTCGTGTCGCCGCGAAACGGACGATGATCGACGGCGGAGGAGGAGAAGAACAGACGGACAACGGGGGCGGCGACGGCGGCGGCGACGTCGGTGGACGTGACGCAGCCGTCAATTACAAGACAAGAAAGCGCCCGGCGGACGCCGTGGCCACCGCGGTGTACACGATAACCGGCAGCGACGGGAACCAACTACAAGACGTGCCGCCGCCGTGGTCGTCACAGTGCGCGTGTTGCCCGCCGTCCGCGGATTGCACCGTCGTGCTGCAAGGAAGCGGGCCGCAGAGACGCAGACCGCGGACGTGGACATGCGGCGGTCCGGCCGGCGGCGGCGTCGTGTCGAGTCTAACCAGGAGCAGGACGTTCACGAGCAACTATGAACGGGCCATATCGTCACTGCTGTGGCAGCCGTACGAGTGCCGGTCGTCCAGCAACTCGCTGAACGACGACGGCGACGTGGCCGTCTGGCTCAGCGCCACCGGCCGGTACGAACCGCTGTCTAGCCGGTCGTCGCTCAGCCTGTCCACCATACCCAGGTGAGCGCATAACGTCGTCTTTAAACAGTTGTCGCGCAATACCGGTGCGCGCGGTATCCGCAGCTCGACACCACGAGGCGCTTGCGTAACCAGCGTGTAATAACTCAACGCTTTAGGTATACATAACACACCGCGAATCGGTGGTCGGCCGAACGGGAACCGCTATTGCGATTAATAGCGAAAGGTCGACCACCGAATATAATAATTCTATCGTTTACACCGTCCGCCAACGCGTGTCTCCGCCAACGTTCAATCTGCGCGTAAATAATACATCGCATAGGTACGTACGCCGCCCGCAGTAAACCTCTACTCGTGTATTGTGTACGTCACAAATCGTCCGCGAGTTCCGCCGCAGAATTGATATGGTTTCGGTTTCCTCTCGCAGAAATCGTCACTTAACGCCGCACAATTATTAGAATATTATACAATCCATTAAACGCTTTCGCCGAACAACAATTAATAATTATTGTATATCACACCCTACCGCGAATAATTTCTCGTCGTGATATCTGATTTCTGCAGGGTTCGGGTCCGGCCCCGAAACACATCATTGATAAGACTTCGGGTGCGACGACCGCCTCGTTCCCCCATATAGTATCACAAAGTATCATCACAGTTCCCTGTCCTGCAGTAGGTATTATATTATTACTGTTTATAATATACGGAATTAGAATAATAATATTGGTCACCGTTTAAAAACGCTGTGTATGAAAAATTTACGGCCGAGTTAACTTTTCTCAAACCGTCCATTTCCACCATAAAATAAACATTAGTTTCCATTTTCCTCCAAAACATTTTTCGGACTAAAATAATGTTCATTTTCTTCTGAATATTAAAATATTTAGCCCATAACAATGTTACAGTGTTGTGAATCGAATTATAAAACGATAGTGATTAAGAGGCTAGAATCACAATACATGCGTTTTATCGGTTGCTGATTTCATTCTGGTCACGAATCATCGATTAAGCGGTGAAATTTTTATGAAATAACAAAAATTAAAATAATGATAATAATATATTACATTCATCTGCTGTCAAGCATATTTTTCTTTATACAAGTATTCATTCGTTGCCGAAATGCCCTATAACAATAAAAAAAATACGATTATTATAATTATTACTATTATTATTATTATTACTATTATTATTATTATTATTTGCTTATTATATTAGCTATTACTAATTATTTAATTATTGTTGTAATAAACGGAAATGGTTAAATTTTTTTTTCAACTTATAATTGATCAAAATCCGTATTTTATCTTTATTCTGTTTAAAAATTTGCCTCAAATACTAATTCGGCACACTGCGTTTTTATTAAAAAATGTTTATAGTCTCACTTGGATATGTTCAACAACAAAAAAGTATTTCCAATAAAATATATCAATTAGAAAAAAAATTGTCCAAGAAATATATAATTTCTCCGCTTGTATAAAATTACGACAGTGACTAATTATTGTAAGCATACCTATAATGATTTTACGTGCGGACCAATAATTTGAACAATTAATACCCGGCAACCATTTTGTTCACTTACCATAATATATTATCTCCGATTATTGTAAATCAATATTTTCGAATCTAATAATGGACGGTCAATTTGGGTCATACACAAATAAATGGCGATAACCTCCAAAAACATGATACCACAATATTCCATCAATTTTTGTTTTCTTTCGAAAAAAAACAAATCTATACTATTTTCCTCTATTAACCAATTTACTTCATTATCAAAATAACAATTTGCTACCCTCTTATTCATTTGAATAGGTGATATCTATCATTTTCCAGCCAATATGATTATTATATATACATTATATGTATTATATTTGTATACATAAGTAAACATCAAGTATGAAACAAATTTAAATTTAAAATCATTGTAATAAAATTTAGTAAAATATTAATTTTTATAATGATTGGAATTGTAATAAATTCTAATTAAAAAAACGTAATAACAATTGTATAAAAGGATAAATGTAATATATAAAATAAACATAATTATTTTTAACTACCTATAAATTATTAAAATTCCAAGTGTTTTACTATACGCTTATACAAGAATAAAAATCAAATACTTATATAAACGTATCATAATTTCACACAAATAAAATAAATAATAACTCTATTATTTAAAAAATGAATATATGAATATATAATTTTAATATTTTGAGGAATATAAAAATGTTTCTCATCTAAAAAAAAAATTGTGAAAAAAAATTGGAAGTAATTTTTATTTTAATAAAAATAAAGGATAGAAGGAAACGTTTTCTCATTTGGAGAAAATTTATCTCGCCCAAATGAATTTTCAACTCTAAAATTATATGATATCGCTGAAATGGTTTGGCCTGTTGCAACCCGTTCGTCGGAAGTCAAGTATGGAGAACTACGACGAATAGAAGTTTTTAAATTAACACATGAATAGCGCACGATAGAGCATAGATATAATATTTATATATAAAATGTACAATAAATTATACGTGTAATGAATTATGATAACAGATGATCGTTCACCATATTACACGCTTGATAACACTAACACGCGATTATCATGGCCAGTTATAGGTACCTTAAATTATTTATAGGTAGGCCTTTATGATTATAACCGTTAAATGTAATGCACTGATATATATTATATATATAGTAAACAAAATAATAATGTATGATAAAGGAGTTGGACACATGGGTGTGCTATTTGGGCGGGTATCTTAAAATTTAAAAGCAACGATAAATCATTGAACCCCAAAAACCGATTTTCTGTTCAAAACTACAGCTTGGGTATTTGTTTATTTACACTTCTTTGTGATTCCCTCAAAACTGGGCTTATGTAATATAATGTGATCTGTTTGAAGTGCAGTAGTAGTGTGACTACTATTTTTTTACTATCAGAAAAAGTGTTTTTATAAACTAAACTCCCGGACTTAATAAACACCCTTGAATTTGTGATGCAGGTTTATTTATACACAGGGGCGAAAACGATATTTCTCATAAGTCACAACACTGAACATGCGTAATACACTGCAGTGGAATTACACCTACTGTTGCAACGGATAAGTCCTTACAGTCCATTTCATTACTACCTACAGGTATAAACATACTTGAATATATTGCTTTTATTCGAGTAAATCTACCTACTCAGATTTATTACCACTTCAAAATTGTATTATGATATTTATGATTTCTAAGCACAAGAATTTTGTGTATTACTTAACCAGAGACATATTTGGTATCAAATATTTTTCACTTACCCAATTCGCCATCAAAAATATTTTGTGCAAGCATTTAACTTGAATCTTACACATTTGTGTAGGTACAAATACAATAAACGAAGCAACGATTATGAATACAATAATAAATCACAATATTATAAATTATGTTAAACTTAAAATCTTCATATACTTTAAGCTTCAGTTACGTGACTATTTTACAAAAGCGTTTTTTTTTTTTATAAAATTTACAAACCTTTATAATTTACACGCATTTTCATTGCTTAATTAGGATAGAGAATTCGCAATCGGATGAAGCTAATCACCATTTTTTTATATTTCAAAAACACCCTTACTAAGTGTTTTTATTAAAACAGGAAAGCGATATTTTTAATAAAATTATTTTTCAATATAAATTAATTTCATTAAATTTTTTCTGTAATTTTTGATTGAATAATTGTATTATTTTATTGAAGATTTCTGGTTTAGAGAAGGGTGGTACGCAGTATTTAAATTGTTAATTGAGTTCCTTCGCTTAATTTTTACCAATTTAAGTACATCGCGTTTTAATAAGCAAATACAAAATACAATTAATTCTAAATAACAGTAGTATATTAGAGGCATAATAAATTGGCTATCCTCACAAAAATCTGGTGAAAAATATAGATGACATTGTGCATTTTACCTTGACATGGCGGACAAAACATAATCTTCGGGAAATAGGCCATTCGGTTTATCGTACCAGTGCAGATAAGGCTCAAATATATGTACGTAGATATAAGCATGTCAACAGACTCGTTTGCTGGAATTTTGCAGCACTGTAAACCACACTATTATTACGAACAAGCATAAAATCTGTAAGGTTTTTACAATCCCAGCTTAGGTTTTAAAATTAAATTTTTCGGCTTTTTACATTTAAAGAAAAAAAGGGTCTGGTTTTAGTAAATAGTGGTTTTATGTGTAAATAAGATTATCAAAGGTATAAAAGAAGTGATAAAAAGTAAAATGTGTATAAAGTCATACTACTACAATTTGTGGCGAAAAAAACCATTATATTATTCTATTAATATTTATTTAATTTATTTTCGATACCTAATACTTTCTATTAAAATTTTGGAATATACCGTTTTAAATGTCGGTACTCTAAAGCAGTAATTCCCAAACTTTTACAATCATGAGGCCGTTGAGAAATAGTTTGTGTTTCGTGAAACCCTCTTTTTTTAATTAATACAAAACGATAATTTTTAATAATATAAATAATCCAAGTATAATATAAAATAATTTTCTCAATGGTTAAAAACATCTGTCGGAAACCTTGAGATTGTCCCGCAGAACTCTAAGGTTTCGCGGAACACATTTTGGGAAACTCTCTTTTAAAGACATGGAATAAGGATTTGATTATATCAATATGGTCCTGTATATAAGTAAATGATGTTGGCCATTTTATAAAGATTGACCAACGAAAAATTTCACGGTTACTCGTTTATTAGAATCTAATTATCTGAACCTATGGTATACAGTAACGACAACGATCGTATCGATCAAGTGTACTCTATTTACGTGTAAATCTTGTAAATCTTATGTAGTAATCGTTTATGGACCGAAATTTTAGATTTACCCCTTCACTAAATTTCGTTAACGGACGCATTGTACGTGTTCGGAAAGTTACCGCTAAAATTGATTTTAAAATGTATTTAGATTCAGTAGAACGATTTTTTTGTAAACAATATTAACTTAAATAACGATATGATATTTTCATATTTTCATAGTATACATATTATATTTCATTGAGTTCGCTCGTCTTAAAAATTGGTCTGGAGACCTTATTGTAGTATTTATACACACGATTTCACGATCACTATAAAAATATGCATTAGAAACAAAGATTAATATTATATTATTATGATATATATTTTTAAAAACCTAACATAACATTTAACACGATAACGTTTTAAAAAATGATAGCCTGTGGGTATAGGTATATAACTGCAGTTATTATTCAATCGTCCATGATTGTTTATACTACATTAAAATAGAATAGGGTAACAGTATATTAACAGATTTCTAATATCATATTATGACTATAATATTTACCAAATTCAAAATCATTTATCAGTGTACATATACCTATTATTATTATTATTAATTAATTTAATACAAAAAATTACAATAAATATATTATAATAATCGTGTATAGTGGGCTCCACTGAACAAGCTCGTGTAAACGACCACGAGTCTTAACTATGATAAACAAATTACAAGTAAATAATAATTATTAATAATCAGCAGCTTGTTGTAATAACTACTCTGTAAATTTTAATTTTACTGTAACATAGTTAGAATAATCTCATAATTTATATGCTGTGTTATTATAAACATTTCGACCAATATAAAGGAAAAAAGATTGTGTGGTGGAGTTACGTACATTAGGGGTAATGATATTATACAATTTACTCCTTATGTTAAAATTATGAGAAATAAATTGACTATTATAGAATATTTTATACATTTCTATACCTACAGGTATGTTCATTTAATATGAAATTATTATATTATATTATATTGTTAATGGTTTTAATAAATCGTTGTTAAATTTTAATATTCGCTAATATTAAGACTATTGGTCTTCATATATATATATATATATATATATTTTTTATTTGAAAAAAAATAATGCTTCAACAACAAGAGTTATTAGCCTGTGATATGTTTACATGGTAATATTGTTGTTTTAAAATTAAATGTTACATATAAATCATTATTTTAAATTTTTACAATTGTTTAATGAGTTTTGCGGTACTTAGGAATTCATTTATTCTCAGGGCTTGGTCTTCATCGAGTGCTTCTGCTGTGTTAAGTGACATGTTCAGGTTGTTGCGTGTTGAGGTGTATTGTATGCATTTCTCCAGTATGTGTTTGATGGTTAGAGTTTGGTTGCATGTGTCGCATACCAGTCGAGGATTTTTGTTAATTAAATATGAGTGTGTTAGGATAGTATGTCCGATTCTGATGCGAGTGATTGCGGTGTCTTTACGACTATTGAAAAAGGTAGGGGTGTGCCATATTTTGATTGTTTTTTTTAATTTTTCTAAGTTTGTTGGATGATGGTATTGAATTCTAGTGGTTTTGCCAAGATGCGAGCATTTTTTTGTTAATTGAATTTTTTATACCGTTCGAGGGAATACTATTTATTGTAGGATTTGGAATATTTTTTGATGCAAGATCGGCATATTTGTCTGCTTTCTCTTATATGTATCATATAATTTAAATTATAATGCATGTTAATTATTTTAACATTTAAGATAGTTAGTCTGAGTGATTATTTAAAAAAAGTAATTGTATACACATTAAAAATATACAGTGTATACCATAATTTACAATAAACAATACACGCAGCTTTTATATATTTGTATATTATATAATAAATTATATACTTAGAATATTGATTTTTTTATGCAACTGTTTTATATTAACAAACTTTCAAAAGTATATTTACAATGTGACTTTATTATTTCTTTTAAAATACTTTTTCAGTCAGAATTCTTCAAACAATCAATATATATACATTTTTTTAATGAAAATAGATCAATAATAAACTTAAACACATTTTTTAAATTATTTACAGTTATAAATATAAAAAAATCACTTTTATGTAAATGAAAAATTCCAGAAAATCAATTTAAAAGCGACATTATAATTTTACTAAATGGACTTCCCTTCAGTACCTATATAATATTTAAAATGGCTGTTGAAAGTTTTGATTTATTTTCTTGTTATTGCCTTTTTAAATTAATATATTTAATCAACTGGGCATTTGACATTTTAGTAATTAAGCACGAGATAAATGCATATTATACGTATTTTATTAAAAAATAAATAGAAATGTGCACAATTAATAAAGAAATATATATATTTCAATATAATGGTATTATGTGTTAAGCTTAAGTATGCTTAAATAATATTATAAAAGTCAAGCTTCTGCTACTCGAAAGGATTTTTTTAGTATAAGTATACATTTCTTCTACATAAATACTATACTGTTGATGTGCATTCGTGTGAAAAAAAATATTACGGCAATTTTCATTTGAGTTTAATCCATCTGTCTCGTGTTAGCAGTAGAAAAACTAAATAAATAACATTATCTCATATTATATCACTTTTCTTTTTTTATTCTTTTATAAATGCTTATACTATAATAACAAAGACTGTCTCACGAATGACATGATAAATTTATCATTTAATACGGTGGTTTTATTGTTGACAACGGAACAGTGTTAATTTTTGTATTTTTAGTTTCATAATTGTTTTTTGTTAGTCAGATTTTTATCGTTAATACGGATTCTATCAACCACTGGATAAGTCTAAAACCCTTGTGGCGCGCGTGGTTGTTTGATATAGGCAAAAAACTTTTTGAGAAACGTCTTACATGGTAATCCTAGTAAATAAACAAAATTATAACTCGACAATGACTTTAAAATGTACATATATATACATTGTAAAACTTTATATATTATATACGGCATATAAGAACTACTTAAGAGTCTCAGACTCTCTCATTCTTATTTCAATGACGAAATCCCTAAATAGACTTATTGTTTAATCCCTGAATAGAATTACCGCTCACCTATCCATCTCTGTCTTCACCATCTCTCGTTATCTTCTAACATATTTTTTGTGTCCGTTAACATCTTAATGTATAGACTAAACACAAATATTTACTTGCGTTTTAACGACTTTACTGACGAATTAAATTTTAATGAGTAAGATTTATTTTTGAGGTGTCAAAATATTTACTTGCTTTTTTTAACTTGTTAACATTGGGTTTATTTATTCGTACAAATATTTGATGCCTTTAATTATAAAAGTATTTGTGCGCATTTTAAAATATATTAAAATAATTTTTTTTAATATCATAACAATAAATATTAAATTTTAACATCCCTGAATAATAAATAATAATTGGTTTTAAATTTTTCATTGGAAAAACATAGCTTAGTTTATAAATGTACTTACTAACTACTTGAATTCGTCTTGAAGTATCAAATACAAATGTTATTTAAAATGTATAAAAGAAAACTTTAATTTACTCCAGGTACTTTCAATTCATTATTAAAACTGTGGTTGGTAAATATATAACAATCATGTTCAAATCGTTTAACTTTAAGTCACGTGCTGGGATACTGAACATGACTACACGCAATGCAGCTAATCAAAAATCCTTGATAAAATATACGTGCATTGACACAAAGCCACAAACCATTGCTTCGAAATGGGTTAAAACGTTCTAATTTCGACAATTATATTTAAAAATATACTTACATTGAGAATTGAAATACATTAGTATAATTATGTTTTAACAAAAATGCATTTTCAATACAACTTTTATACTTAATTGATTCATATAGAAATAAAGTAATACATATAAATATACATCAATTATAACAAATAACCAATAACATTAAAGATTATATTATTGATTATATTGTATAATTTGTATTAACTAATAGATACCTACAAACATATAACATATTTTAATAATACTATTATCCTATATTTAAAGTAAGAAGAAAAACTACTATTTTTTGAATAATAAATGTTGTAACATTTAAAAAATATATTTTATATTTAAAAAATTACATTAATTAATTTATGAATTATATTGTTTATTTAAAACTTTTCTATGAGCTCATAACTCCATTCTTGACCTTGCCTTTTATTTTATAATATTTTTAGTTAGGTAAAAAAATAACTAATGAGTTATTTTAATTCTAAATTTTTCAATCATGAAATAATTAAAATAAAGATGATATATACAATTGTTAAAAATTGAAGTGGTCTCGAAAGTTTTTCGTAGTATACAGTAAACTTTATTGTTTAAATAAAAACGTATTTTATTTACTATGTAAGTATACGAATTTCAACTTGCTTGTTAATGTTTAATATTTGTATTTTTTAGGTATTTATGTATTATATAGTATATAAATTAATTTGCATTGCATTATAAAATAAACTAATTAATATACATATATTCTGCAGTATATAATATATAATATAAGCTTAATAAAAATCAAGAATGTTATAGTACCAATCATTTAAAATTTATTTTTTAACGATTTTCAAATTTAAATTTATATATATATACCTATTACTTAGTATTATTTGGTGTAATATTTAGTACATTACATCTGATTAAAATTCGAAGTTTTTATTGGCCAATAATCGTTGAATGTGCTCTGAAAACATAATTATATTGTGCACGATGATATTACACAATATCCATTCTTTTTCACCATTCAAATAACACCTAATCGACATGCCTCGATTGAATATTAATGAAAAATATACAGAGCGTGCATATGACGTATTTTCGTTTAACATAGTCTTTAAAATCATTTCTATTACAGCCAACGTAACTAAACATATTTTATATAACCAATTCATGTATATAACATATACATTTTAATTTACCTTATTTTTTTAATTTATTTTAATACCTATTTACTTTTCACAAGAAAAAACATAAATTTTAAAAATTTTAAATTTAATTTAATTTAATTTTAATTTTAGGTTTACAGTAATAAAATATATCATATTGTACTCAATATGTAGTATTATTATATTTGTTTAATATATATTGTATGTGTGCATAGCGGAGTTATAGCTCATACAAATAATTGCTATTTTGAACGAATTAAAAAGATAAATAAACTATCTGTTTTGCATGAGTTTATACGGTAAATCGTTCTTATTATTGTTATATAATTTAAAATCAAGTAAAGTTGATATTTATACACTGCATATTGTACAATATTATGTGTGTTTGAAATATATTATCAAATTTATTGAAAAACTAAATTACTTCATTAAACATTTTTGTTGAATCCATAATTCAAAGTCGTTTATAGAGGGTAATTAAATATAAAAAACCGTTCATTAAAATGGTGAAAATCGACAAAAGAACGTAGAGAAATTTCAAAGAATTGACAGACAATTATTGTAAAACTATTGAAATCAACCTTCTTTTACACTAATTGTAATGAAATTCATTGTTATTGGCTATATTATTGATTAATAGCATTGTAATTTAATTGTGATTATCTACGTATCATAAATTAAAGATCGTTTAAAAAAAAATAAACAAAAAAAAATGAAAACTATTTGCTAATTAACTTATTGTATTTTATATTTTATAGCATAATAGATTATAATAAATAGTAAAATAAAGCAATATTCAAGACATTTGTAAGATGACTTCATATTATATTGTATTGGGTTGTAATGTAAAATATATAAACTCTATTTATTTACTTATATTTTTTTAATTCTTATGGATGTGTTAAAATTAAAATTAAATAATAAGCCGAATAAATTTCTCGTTGATTTAATTTGTTAATATGTATGAACAACGACTTCAGTCAAGTTATTATCATTAGTTTAAAAAATTGATAATAAAAAACATCAAATCAAAATAATATTATTACAACGAATTTAGATACAATTCAGTTAACGTGTTTTTTTTTGTACATCACAATACATTTATTTTTAATTTCAATCACTGCAAGTCACTTCTTGTTGATATAATTATTTATTTTATTAATGAAATGGAATACAATAAGAGCAAACATATAAATGGTATGTGTATGATTATATTATTGCATTCAATAATATAGTATAGTACTATACAAATTAAACGCAACACAAATGACGAATTGCAAGCGTATATTTCGGCAACCTATTAAAAGTTAGCTATATATTAGTCAATATTAATATTATGTATGTCTGAAATCTAATATTTATTACAGCATGGTAGTATACCAGTATGGTAACATATTGTTAAACATAGAGTACTTTGTAGGCCACGATAGACTTGTCATATCTATGCCTTTATTATTTATGTATAACACAAAAAAAAAGTATATAAATTGACATTTAAAGTTGACATGTACCTTGATTAACATGCATTATGCATAGGTATTTCAAGTATCTATTATTTCTCATTTCTGTTAATGATATCGCAGTTTTTCATATTATATTACTGCTTGTTTCAATCTGCTGTATCATTCATGAATAAACTCACAAAATATAATATATATTAATGTTTAATGTCTGTGTACTTAAACCGATACTATGAAATAAACACTATAATATATGCATTGAATTACGTTGAAGAAAGGCTACATTTATATATTTAATATTTATATACCTATACTAAAATATATATTATACTGTACTATACAAAAAATTTCAAATAGTTATAATATGCGTATGATATACTTAAAGTAAAAACTAAAATGTATAAACCAACAATACTTTATAATGAATAATAATGTGATTTTTCGTTTAAAATTTAAAATTTATAAATAGAAATCATAAACTCATAAATTATGAAAACATTTCGAATTTCCAAAATGAGAGGTTAAAATGTTTATTGCATTGGTTCCAAAACTGTAAGGCACGCCTCCCTTCGGAGGCGTAAGCACTTAACAAAGGAGACGCAATATAAATATTTATATTCTACCTATACACTAATAAAAAATGTTGTTTCATTTATTAAAGAGAAGCGCGATTAGTTTTTTTATTTTTGGACACGCGTAAACAAAAATGTTTGGAAACCGCTGGTTTAGTGAATATCTACAAAATAGTCTTTAATCTATATAAAACTATTTAACCTAAGCTTAAAATAAACAGAATTTAGAAAAATATACATTATAAGTTATAACTATAAACTATAAATCTTTAGATTATAATTGTACTATGGACTTGTCTTAAGATAATTATACTTCATAGGAACAATTTTCATTCATTGAAATTGTAATCAATCATTTTTATCAAAATTTTTATTACTTGATAAAGATCAGATAACTAATTTCTTCGAATTAGTTTTATTTGTACACATGACGTATTTTTATTAAAATAGCTTATATTAAAATGCAACTCATTTTAGGTGAATACATAGTACATTACTATACGTAGCATCTAGGTAGTAGATATTAATATAGCATACAAACACGAAAATATTTCAAATTTAATGAACTAATGATACGTTATTTTTATATTGTAACAAATAATATTTCATAACAAAATGTCAGTGGATTTCCTTTACGTCTAATTTAAGGCATGCATTGTCAATGTTCTTATTTTTTCTTGCGTACAATGTACAAATTTAATTAAATGATGTTTCTCTTTAATCTTCATTGCTTTCTACGTTGTATTTTTATTTATAAAATATTTGTGGAAAGTAATAAAATAAAATTATATTAAAATTAATCAAAATGCAACACAAAAGGAGATGAAAATGTAGAAAATACTTTTATTTGGGTTTAAATGAACAGTATAATTTATGGTGACTAATTGATTTGGCGTCAGATACTATTAATTAGAAAAGGGTAAAAGTATAAATATAATAATTATTGGGACAGTAATATAATCATTTTAAAAGCTTTGACTGCAACACAATAGGTACAATATTATAATGATCAGTAATTGGCTAAACGTAGTTTCAATGTTTTTCAAACGAAATCAGAAAGAGTGATTTAATATATCTAAACTCTAAAGTTTAATTATCTTCCAATTATTTCATAGTGCAATAATACATCTAACTTTATTGTATCAGTATCGATGCGAAGTTTCATAAAAATAAGAGCTGTCAAAACTAACATTTTCAAATTGATTTGTGTATGGTACATATTATAGACCTTGACCCAATTAAAAAATATTGATCCTAATATTGTATATACACAATGTGTATATCATAATTAATAATATATACAATAGGTATACATCATTCAAATTAACATTTAGTGTAAATTATTATAATATTTCTACTCTTTGGTTAAGTAATACTTATAATAATATTAAAGGTGCATCGCTATGTCTTGTAAAAATGAAAAATATCTAAATTTATCAATAGTTTATATCCTATGAAGTTTTAACATACTCAACGGTTGATGTTTCTATTTCTATTCTACTTTTTACTAATGACTAGTATTATAATACTTTAATAGTTTAACCTATTCTTAATTTGTTATTTCGAGTCATCATCAATAATAATTCTAGAACAAATATATAAAATGTATATTAGGTATTCAATTTTCAACATTTTGTTATTAATTTAGTTTTATGAAATATTTAAATATGGTTAATTGCGATACTTACGCCCAAGTGTAAAATTAACATACTTACACAAATACGACGTTTTTAATAAGCACTACAAATATTTTATTAGACATATTTAACCAATAATAATTTCTAAATAATTAATTCAATAATATTGTGATTAATATATATATATATGTTTTATACATTATGTATATAAATACAAGATAATATTTCATACATTCTTAGTTTTCTTTTTTAATTATTTTATTTGTACAATAACATCAATAATATTGGATACCATTATAACAACCTATAAATACTACATATTGGTATAAATGTAAAATGTGCACGCTAATCAAAAATTTAATTTTTAACATGATTTACATTCTATCATAACAGAAATCTAATATTGTATTTAAAAATGTTTAATGTGTATGTAACTAAAAATAAATTTAAAATTGTTTAATTGTAGACTGAAGTCAATTTAAAATGTAATGCCAACATTTAAAATAATATGTAAATTATAGATACATTAAAACAATTGCCAACACATATGACATGTCACATCCAAGTAAAAATATTAAATAATTTCAAAAATATGTATGCATGTTTAAGAAGATGATATGTAATCTATTCGTAAAAATAAAAATTTAAATCATAATTTTTATTAATGAAAGAGGTTTCTTTTGCTGGCCGTTTCGACGTTTCCACGTATTTGTCATATTACTTCAATTTACGGAAAAATGAAGGATTTAGGAAAAAATTTCAAAATGCGCGTTTATGATGTTAAAGTTGTATAATCCATTAGTAAATTAAAAGTTTTGAAAATCTTAATTTTTGCTAGGTTAGAACAGAGAATACGTATTGAAAGTATTTTTCTGTGTCATTTTGATTTTGTGGAGGAAGGAGAGACGTGTAAATTTTAAAACTAGTTTTACGTGTTCACGGAATTAGTGTTCTTCTATCAAAAAAAAATGCATAAAAGTTCATTTTCACTAATTAGTAGTTATGTATACCTAGTAATTATACAAAAATTATACATCAAAAATTAAATAATTTAATATACTTACTAACTGCGGCATATTATAATACATATTACAAGTGTGAACAGTTCTAAATATTATTTTCTACGTTCATTAAAAATGAAACTTTTTGAATATTTTTTTTCTGAGTGCCTTATTTAATACTCTTGTATCTGTTATGACTCAGTTAAAAGCATACTATCTTAATGACGATGAAAATAAATTAATAACAAGATCATGATTCATGGTTTTGTCTTAATTTACCTATTTAATTTTAAGTATAATTTTAAAAAAGTTTATTAATTCAAAAGCTTTTGAAGCCTTGACGTAATTATTTCATGTAGGAGATGGGAGTATAATAATAGTTCGTCAAAATTGGTGTTACATAAAAACCTATTTGTAAAAAATAATATTATTGAGTATTAATAAAATATTAAAACAAAAATACAAGAACATTTATATTAAGGAGAGTAATTTATTTTATTAAAAATAACTTTACAATATTATACATATTGAAGCAAAGTATGCGTAAATTGTATAAAAATAGATAAATAGATAGAGAAGATAGTAATATAAATGTTTGATGGGACTGATTCAAGAAATTGTTCAGTATGTTAAAATATATATTTTGGTTTATAAAAGTGTGTATTCATTTAATGTTAATTATTATGATTCTAATTTCTATGATTTTCGAAGTTAATATTTTTGTCGTTTTGAAAACATTGTAATTTTTAGTTCATTTTTATTTTTGATTAATCTATTAGTATTAATATGAATAGTTTGTGTTGAAATTAAGATTAACTAATATGATTGACACAAAATCTCTTGTTTGTTAAATTTTTATTATTTTAATACCTATAATGTTATTTTAAAAAATTGTTTATTATTACGCAATAAACTATAATATCTACAGAATATAGGGAGGGAAACCAATGACTCAGCACTGAACGTAATAATTTCTTAATACCTATGCAAAAATGAGTTCTAAATATTTTTTTTATTTTTATTCTATTTTTTGAATATTACTAAATAGTAATTCTTTTAACGATTATCAATAAATATATCTATAATATATTATAAAACCAAATTAATATAATATTTATAAATATTATCGATGAACATGATATAAATTACTACATGAAAACGTTTATTATAGATTAATGATTAACATTTTGGTTGAATATTTTTTGTACATGATGTACCTTTTAGCACATAATCGGTATGAAAATATAAAATTTAACAGTAAGCGTTAGTTAATCTCCTTTTTATGTATTTATTATTATAATGATGACATTTTTAAGATACATCTCAGTTACTTCAATGAAATGTGTGTATTTTATTATTATCCCCAAGTGTTTAACACTTTTAGACTTATCCCTAAATTTATAAGCAAAATTTAAACCTACTATTTTATAGGTACATATTAATAATAATGAATTAAAAATAAAATTATATTTTGTAACTGTTTGGTTTGTATTTCAGAGTTTTTACTATTTAAAATTTATTTAATTCTAAAAATAAGATTTAAGATTTTCAACAAATAAAAAATACGTCCTGCACACGGTTGGCCTTTAGGGCATATAGATTATTATAATACATGAAATAAAAATGTTTTATAAGTTCAAATATTACATTTTATGAACACAATTTTAGGAATCTGTTCCACGTCATAAAGTTGCAAGAACCTTTGTATAATATGAATTCCCACATATTTTTTGTGTCGTTACACCTAAATCGTTGTTTGTTAAAAATATTTTCTCAAAAAATTCTATAAAACTGATACTTATACTAAGTTAAAACTATATAACCAGTGTTGTAAGGTAGTTACCCTTTTTGTCCAAAAAATCTTTGTTTTTCGGTTACAGACTCTTTTCAGTAAAAAAAAATATAAAAAAGAGATAGTTCCCTTTTGGTCAGTAAATTGTCGTTATAATGTAAACAACTGTTTATGAGTCACTAACTATAAACTCCATTAAACATTCCCAACATATTTTATTTCTGTAAAAAAAAATCCATGATATATTTACTTGAAAATTAAAACCTTTTCGTGAAGTAAAAATATTTTAATTTGAATTGTAAATATAAAATGTCTGTTTACTTCTCAAATTTAATACAATAATTCTCTGTGTATAAAAGTTACTTAGAATAATATTATATTATTATATACACACTCGTATAGTTATATATCATGTACTCATGTATATACAATTTTACACTCCAGTAGTATAGTTTATATAATATTATTATTCACAATCAATAGTCGTTACCTAAATTTATCTTTTAACGAATAATTTTCTGGTTACAAAGAAATATCCTTATCTTTTTCGGGTAAAATTGTATAAAATTAGCGATTAAAGATTTAACCATTTTTGGCTCAATGAATGACATTTGAAGTATGCAAGTCTTAAGTATTTTTGTTATTGCACCTCTGAGAGTGTATTACTAAAAATATTATTAGTATACTAAGTACACTTAATTATAATCTAATTGATTAACTAATAAAATTGAAAACATGAATTAATATTTTTAATCTCATCTCTAAATTCATGTAATATTATTAAAATCCTTTGTAATCATTAAAATGTTTCAAAAAAAAAAAAAAAACTTTAGCTATTTTTAGAAAATGTTTTTCATTAACAAGCTTACATTATAACAATTAAATTAAATATGAATAAGAAATAAAGGGAAATTTAAAATGCTCTATTTATGATTATTTGTTAAATTGTGTAAATTGACGGAGCTAACAAAAATAAGACGGTTTTTATTGGAACCAATCTTTTGTGTACATAGACAATGAACATAATATTATGATTGTACGGGCCCGGAGCGTAAGGCGATAATACGCGCGCTCGGACACTAATTAATTAATTAATATGCACCACTAACACCTGGAATTTAAAATAATTATGATGTAATATCTGTGTAAGTCGTGATGTAATAGTTCAAGCAACAGTATTCGGAAATGCCGGATAGAAACTGTGTGTATATATCTATACGTAGGTGTGTGCTTAAAACTACAAAAAAATAAAAATAGTATTTACTAAATTGATTTATATGAGCTGGTTTCGCACTACATGTCTTGTGGACAGTGAGTAGTGATAGTTAAAAAAATATGACGGGTTCGCGGGAAATCTTATGCGGGGCAAGATTTTCATTCACGACCAATCGATTGGAAATATTTCTGTCGATTCTAGGACAATAGCGTAGTGATTAATACAGTAAATTATTCTTAAGCCATTAACACGACACATCGTTCAAAGACGATTTCGCCGGAGAGCCGATCTAAAATATTCGCGATGAGATTTAAACGCACCGCGTAGGTATATAACGTGATGTATAACAATACGAGCCACGGCAAGTAGGGTAATGATTTTAATTATTATTATTGTGTCAATCGCATTGTGCGGTGTGTGTATAATTTTCCAGTTTTTTTTCTTCTCATCATCCGGCTTGTTTTTTTTTTTTTCTGTTATTTCCAGGTCGGCCGGCTCGTGTTCATCGTCGGTGTGCCGTCTGCTGGACGACGGCGGTGACAAAACGCCTTCACCGCCGTGCTGGTGTAGCGCGGAAACCGAGGCCGTCCTCGGTGACCCACATAACGACGTTATGGCGCGGACGACAACCGGTTACCGCTGTCCGCCGCGTGGATCGCTGTCTCAGCGCCGAGGCACCGCCGCAGCCGTCGAAGGGGGACGGCCGGTATTGTGTTCGCGTCCCGACGTAGACGTTCAGTTTAGCGTACAGCGTTCGACCTCGCGTATCGTGCCGTCGCGTTGTGTTAGTGCGGGTGATTGGTGTTGTGATAACGGAGACGTCGACGTCGACGACGACGACGACGACGACGAGGATTACTATTGCGTTTACGAGAGCGAAAACCCCCGCGGAGTGAATAACGACGTCGACGTTAGCGATGATAACCGAGTGCGCGCCGTAGTGCCGATGGACAACGGGAGCGGTTTGATAACCGGCGGCGGGGTCGTCGGAGCGACGGCGGACGGTGGTAAGCCTCAGGCGGCGGCCGCCGAGAGGACTTACGCGTCCACGGAAGCGCAAACGGATGAGACGGCGTGTTCGTCCGCGTACAGGGAACAACGGCGGCGGGAACGCCGGGAACGACGGCTCCAACAGCAACGACGCGTCCATCCACCGCCGCCGCCTCCGCCCGCGCTTTCGTCGTCGTCGCTGCTGCCGCCACCGCCGCCGACGCTTCTGTTGCAACAGCAGCAGCAGCCCGCGATCGCCTTACCTGTCGACCAGGACAGGCTGCCCGACCTGTTGCTCAACTCGCACCTACCACCGCCGCTGTACACCACCGTCGGCGGCGGCGTATGCGACGTCGCCATGGCCACCCGGACGGCCAACTTGCAGGCGTCTTTGTTGCCCGCCCCGTTCCAACACCCCCATCAGCCGTCCGGGGCGCCCGTCGGCACAGCGAACTCGGCCGTCAACTCGCCCGGCGGATTTCGCCTGCCGTTCGGCATCATACCGGCCAGGAGACGAAGGTCAGTGTTAAATAATATACCATTTTATAGCGCATTACCGCGTTAAGTAGACGATTTTCTTAGGTACCTATATGAGCATATTATAGCCCGCAATTGCTTTGGTTAATGTTTTGAAAATAAAATTACGGTATTGTCGTAGTGTCGAGATTTTTATACGTATCGAAATCGCTAAATTTGATAGGTAGGGTAGATATTTGTCCGTATAATGGAGTATTCGCACGTGTTTAGTAGCAGTTTCAGTTATATTACACGGTTGAAAATAAATACATATCACACGGACCGTTTACCTTACAGTAGTTGTAGATAGACTCTATATACCTATATAGTTGGGCAACCATGTGACCAATCGCAACGTTCTTATATCATACATTTTAATATCATATTATAATATTAAATACTATCTCTGTTAGTTCGAGATTACCATCAAACGTCATAACCCATAACACACGAGCCTTCTCAATTTTTGTTATATTTATTACATAATAAATATTATTATATTATAGGTTAGTATAGATGCGTTCGTACAAGAAACATAATAAAGTGTACCTCTAAATCGAGGTATTCTGTAATCACTACATAATATTATAAGTTCGTGTCATGTAAACGTAAATTGTATAATAACGAGTACACAATAAATAAAAATTAAAAACTCGAATCAAAGACTGCACTGCAAAGATAGGACTAAAGTGTTGCAGCAGCGCACGCTTTAATATAGGCATACCTGTCCTGTACGATATAACAGAACGCCGCGAACACTCCTAAGCGATTGGTATCAGCAGCATACATATGATAATATTACTTAGGCACTAATATGTATACGATCCGTTCAAAAACGTCGCATAAGGATAGGTTCTCGCGGTCGGTTGTATTTATACAATAATAATAATAATAATAATAATAATAATGGTTATAGTATACACTATAGAACGCAATGAACTCGAACAACGCATCATATTTGGCGGTTTTACGACCCATTAAAAGAGGAAATATTATAGAAGTGAAATCCAGGATGTTTGCGTTTTGTACAGATGATACCTACTCTGCATGTGTGTTTTTTACGCGACACTCTATTGTTTGCGCGGCTTACAACAACATATAACGCGTATTATAGGTATATTGTCACGGTCATTACTACTACACACACGCAAGAGTGTTTATTATAATAGTTTAATAATAATAATATGCGTGTGTGGTGGTACATATTATACTTTGTTTTTGAGAATACTTTCGTTCATTAGCCATCGCATTGTACCTATATTTGCCTGTACAGATCGCAGTGACGATCGATAAAATATTCACCAGAGACAACGTATTTCATTTATCTCTTATACATTCTTCTCAATATATGATGTATTATTCGCAGTGCAAATAGATCATATTATGTATATATATATATATATATATATATATTATGTTGTGTTGTTGAAATGTATTGAAAAAAGCTATATACGCAATACTGTTATTAGGATAATTAAAATAATATCGGTGGTATACAGTATAAAAACAAATATTTATTAAAAAGTGAAAAAAAAATAAATTTAATAAATTTAATTAGACCACGCGCTATTCTTTATCGTATTATTATTACACATAAAATGATTTTTTTCAAAGTCAACTTGGCATTATATTGAGCGTATTATACAATATTACATTTTTTAAACTTTTGACGATATTATACTTTGATATTTAACTTTTTTTTTAGATTCAAATAATTTAAAATGCATTTAAAAAACTCGTATAATGTCTATTGTCTTCATAAAAATTTAATAAAATGTCTGGTTCCCGATGAAAAAAATCACTGTGTATCGGTATTGTAATTGAAACAAAAGTACGTGCTACGATAGTACAATATTATAATATTAGTATGATATATATTTTATCAATTTTGTAAAGATCAATTTATGTGTGTGGTATAAAATAAATATTTATTCAATATTATTTGATTACGGTTAGTGCAAAGGTTTGACACGATACAAATTTTATTGTTCTGAGTCATTTTCAATATATATCTACTGTCTATAGGTATACAAGATACCTAGTATGTTTCTATAATGATTTTATTTAATTATTCATGAAATAATGCACATTGACGTCTAATATATATTTAATATTTTGTAACTTTCAAACCTAAATATGGGCAATACCAATGTCTTCAACTGACAAAATTATACATACACCCTACACCGATGTAATAATTTATGATTATATTTAACTAGTTAGCCAAATTTTAAATACTGATATTATTACCTTTCGACATTCACATAATTATAATTTCATTTTTTGCCAGTCAAATTCTACTTTATAAGTATAAAATTATAGTCATTCCTGTGATATATTATGTCATTATTATAATTTAGAATGTGATTGAAAAATGTCTCTCTCCCTATAAAAATAATATGTATTGTATAATTTAACTTTTAATAATCAATTATTGTGAACTGTGAAGGTCCGATAAACAATTATAATCGTTTAGATAATATCATGTTTAGTCAAATATTAACAGTAGAAAAACAAGGCTAGCCCACTCAAAAGTTAATAATATTGAACGTAATAATAATATCGCGAGCTACCACATAATACATAATAATTATTCATTATTTCTCGTTCAATTGCACGACTGAACTATATATTATAAATACATACATGTGTGTAGTTTGTATGGATATATGAGTTCGTGAAGTAATTGACGTAACGCTTATAACTGTATACACATTTATATAAAACATACGATGTGTAACGATATACATCATCATAATAATAGTATACGAATGACGATCGTCACATCAACCGGCGATGATTCGGTTTTTGAAATTTCACATCCGGTATCTAGTTCGCGAAATAAAATATCAACAAAAAACAATATCATAAACGTGAACAAAAAATACAAAAAATATAAGCAAATTAATATGTTTAACCACACGTCCGTATTTAGTTGTAGCCTTGTATATAAAGACCATATCGCACGCGAAAACATAATTACACGTGCGGAAGTCGTTTAATAATAATTAACCTTACCTACACGCTTTTCTTATTTTCGCATAGAAATGAAACAAATTTATCACATTATTTTCGTCTCCGTTTACTGTTTTTCTCCTCTTTTGAAGAAAGCGTATAGTACCTGTACGCCCGCGATCCGCGTTCGATAAGACAAGATATGTAACCGCGGCGTCATAATATAATCACGATAATCTTCAACCGTCAGTAAAGGGTGCGGCGGGGGGAAAACGTGTCATAATCATCGCGAGAAACGGTACCTACCCGGTATATAGTATATATATAATATATCATCATTATTATCATCATTATTATTATTATAAGCGGCGGGCCGACAGAGACGGTCGTGCGTAAAGCTGAAATCCATTGGCGACCATGTTTTCACTTGTAATCTCTACTTAAACTCTTTAAAACACTCGGCGATGGACCATATAGTAAATAGTTTCGAATATTTATCTTGTAGGCCATACTTTACCTACCATTTATTAGAAAAGTGTAAAAATATTGCAAAATGAAATGTTTATAATAAATTAGTGTTGATCAAAAATCTTTGTTGTAAAAACTAGTGATACTTAGTACAATTGGTTAACCTGCATAAACCACAGACAATCATGAATTAAAAAATAATGTACAACCGTATTATAATATGTTATCAGATAAATATATATATTTTTCGTCGTATGATACAATTATATTAATATATAATATTATAATATACATTATATGAAAGAGTAAGAGCTAGGAGGGTTAATAGAGTGCCTCATTATTATCCTTGTACAGTTGTACCATCATGCATATTTGCTTATATAAACTCATCTTCTACATAATATGTAAGGACTATACACGCTAAATTGTAAAATAAAAAAAAAGACTCAATGAATCATAATAAGATAATTCTTACCATTCTTCTTATCACAGTAAATTAGTTACATTCTCAGATTATTCGTAAAATAAAATACAGTGATTTTCTAAAATTATTTAAAAAAAAGGTTATTGTTGTTATAAACCATGATAATAAGGCACTCTACATTAAAGGTATAACAGTACACATACTGTACCTACCTCTAAGTACATAGGTACGAAATACTAATAATAAAAACAGCTTGTGCTGTACACCTGCATGTAAAAATTGTAGTAGTTTAAAAAATTAACTTCGTTGTCATCTAATTTGTGGTATACCCGTGTTCAAAATCTGTTGGTTAAAAAATAAATGAAAAATATATCCAATAACTAACACGTTATATATATATATTATATCCATTATCCATAAGCTATTATAGTTAATCAATGATTTACCAATAATAATTTATTCTTTCCATCTTCGCCTGTCAATGAATTTGCATATTCTTCACCCTATCCATATTATATGGGCCATATGTATAATAATTATGTATTTTGCCTCTGGCACTCACGTATATTGTGGGTGTCACGTTTGCACTATATACTAAACTGTCTGATAAAGTGTAAATGGATCAGATTAAGTCTTGTATGTATATTGTAACAATATAGTAAAGCGTTAATGCTATGTATTTACAGAATTAGATTGGGCAATGACATAAATATAATATTCCAGATTGCGAAAATTAAAAGATAATAATATATAGATTATAGGTACGTCATGATAAACTCATAAAAAAATTTATTTTGAATACGTAAATAGATTCTTTCGCAAAAATCTAATAAACTGGAAACAGTATATATAGTAGTACCGAGTAAGTCGCATTTAAAATAAATGTACTACGGAAAACGTTTTATTAAGGTGTGAAAAATGTTTACACATGTATTTATAAATATAACTAAATCGTGCAGAATGAAAAAAAAATAATTAAATAATTATTAAAATATTAAAAATTGATTCAAGGCATAATTGTTATGAGATGAATGTAAAATACTAAAAACAAAATAATTAAATTCGACAAATAACATAATTATATAGGTACATATTTTTTATTTAATTGGTAGTATAATTTACCACCTACCAACTTAGTGATATTGTACAAATTTGATTTCATTAAAATGTTGTAGTAATTTTCAGTTTATTTTAAAGGCAAGTACTTATAACACGCTATAATATATACAAATATTCAATTTATCGTAAATGTAAAAATTATAAATATCCTTGTTGCCTAAATTTCTAGAATCATATAAAACAATGTATCATGGTATTTCTTAATAGAATTTATGAAAACATGTAAGTATTACTATAAAAATAAATTATATAATATTATATAATTTTTCATTCATAAATATTAAATGTTTGTATAATAAATTAATGTAAACATCATTCGAAATTTGTGTTGTATTAAACTGTGGATTGGTGATATTATGTATTATTTATTTAATATCTATATATAATATCGTATATGCATCAATTTATCATCAAAATTACGTTCCACAACAGTATTTTATAAGCTCTTATGCCATATCTGTTCCGGGAAGTTTATTTTTTGTCTTTGTTTAAAATCTGTCACGTGCATCATGTATGTATACATTATACAATATATTATTGTGTTTACAGAGGCTTATTTTTTATCCCGCGGCAAGGCCGATTTATTGTTAATTAAAAAAGAAACAAATTAAACACACGTTCGTCGCCCTTATTAAAAAATACAAAATAAAATTGAAAAAGTCAACACAGGCGCGAGGATCGATCCGGGTTAATGGGTAAAAGGTGAGTTAAAAAAAAAAAAACACGTAACAACGCACGAGTCGGCAAGTTAAAAGCGTCGTTATTTTCGGACCGTCGACCACAGACCAATTATTATGATACGAGTTTACGGCAAAGTCCGACTTACTGGCACTATTATAAACGTGACCCTATATACCTCCCGTAGACGCGATCGTTATTATATTCTCGGCCGGACGTTTATAATAAATAATAATGTTATACTAATAATAGTTGTGGGTACTTATAATGGCAGACGGATATAATGTTACACGTAAGAGCGTCGTTGACGTAAAATAAAATCCGCCAAGGCCGTCGCCGCTACCCCGCCGAGTGGTCAGTGGCGTTTTATCGTGGTGGCCTTTATCTCTTCACCCATAAATGTAGAAACGTCGACAAACCACGCCGCGTGCACTCGCGTCATCGGATATGCCGCCTCCAGTGGTCTCTAACGCCATTATATTGCGGTACCTACAACATTATTATTAATATTGTTATCGCGAGTATACAATTCGGTGAAATATAATAATAATAATAATGGCTTACTATAATATAGCCGGTATCGTATTTTACGTACTACGTCATACATTTATAATACGTATTATATTATGTAGTGTGTATTCTATAAAGAATGTCCCGTTTTCAAAATATCATGATTTTGTAAATTTTGGTCTTAGCGTGCTCTGTAAGTTGTCAAATTAACCAGACGAGTAGTTTTTCCACCTCTGCCACCATCCCTTGGATAACTGTGAGATATAATTTAAAAGGCTGTCGGCTTAGTTACGTCTGTCATAATAATTAATAGCTAGAGTTTGGTTAACGTTGTGACTATATCCCCATCATGATGGTGTTGGGGTGCGGGGGAGTTGGTTTACTATATTGCACATTTGTGAATAAAAACTTGATAAATTTTGATTGATACCTGTTTCAAGTTTGTAAATGTAATACTTTATTAAATAGATCGTTTTGAAACCAAAACATGCATTATGGTACACTTTGTATATTACAATATCTAACTCATAATATGGACAACACACAGTCAGCTAATGACATTGCAACGGCTTGACTTGTACGTATGCGGTATATATGTATAATATGTACATGATTTATATTTTGCGACGCGTTTCGCCGCGACCGATCCTTTTCGGTCGGCGTCGCGACCTTGGGGTAAAACCGAAACCGTCGCGCGCGCGCGCGTTAAACAACATATTAACCTCAGTCGCAAATACGGCACAATGGCGCCCGGTTAATGGAAAACAACAACGCAGCCGCCGTCGGTGCAGTGTTGCGACAACTACTATACACTATACACGTGTATACACGTAAAAAATGTGAAATAATACAACCTACGGTACCTACCTATATATTTTTATTATTATAATATTGTAAAGAAGGTTTTTTTTATTATTATTATTTTTCGTTAGCCTATTGTAATAACTTCCACCTGTTTCCCCGCCCCAAATCCCACTAGAGGCATCACCGCCACCGTTTGCTCGTTCGACGTACGTATACAAACGGCGGGCGGAATTTTTTCGATAAACTCGCGTAATTACACGGTATTATATATTATATAAATTCAATACTGTCGCCCGACGACGCCCAGTGGCTCTATAATATAATACATACCTATATATATTGTCTAATAATATGTCGCGAATATTATATTTTATCGTAGATGTGCGCGTGAGTGTGAAAAATACGTTTATACTAACAGACATACACGTAATGTCATAATAATATATAGATAGATATGCGTTATGTATACTATCATGAAGTAATAATCGAAATGATATACCGAGGAAAAGCGTGAAAAACGAAAACGCATTCCGTAAACATTGTCTCCCGCGTACGTAGATACATATATATACTCGCACAAACACGTGCGTATACGAACTTATCAGAAAGTAAAAACCTACTCCGTCGCATTGTATACACGAGTGTGTTATTATATTCGTACACTTAATAATAATAATATAGTATCGTACCCACTATAGCATTGTACGTTATATGTATATATGTGTGTGTGTGTGTATAGTGATCTCCCCGCGTGAGGCGATCAAGGCCAATGTCCGAGTGAAAACATGTAATAGGACTATGCTACTATAGGAGTACAGTAGTCGTATTATATACTTATATACGTATATCGCGTCGGCATCGCACTCATACGAATGACGTGATTGTGTGGAAGGAGGGAGCACCTCAAAGACTTTTGATTTCATTGAAATTTCATCAGCATTAAGAAATAAATTATTTATTTGGTTTATAATATTTTAATGATTTTGTTTTATGTTTGACATTTGTATTTAACTATAAAAGTAAATATTAGAAGTAAAATATTCATTACAATATTATAATATAATATGTAAATTATCTAATAATTTTAATTATAATAGACTGCGATAAATAGAGTAACTGTTTTATCGCTATATTATTATCATTAAAATATCAAGCTTGTGGAAAAAAATTAGTGCAAAATATACTCGATCTATACTCAACTTAAATTACAAAGTATAGATAATGCAAGATAATGCACAACAATAATTAAAATTCATAAAACGTTTATTTTACTAAGGTTTAACTTGGGTTATACAAATCTATACAATATACACGCATGAGGCATTATACGTAAATACCTACAATAAATTCTAAATAAGCTTCACAGAGCATATTAATACGGCGTTGTCATTATATTTCTACAAAGAACCTGTGAATAATATAGGTAACTAGTGTACATATTAAATTAATTATATACTATACGAGCCACCTAATATTCAATTTACAGAAAACGAGTGAAGCACGAATGCTCGTTAACGACTTGTTTCGTCAAAATGTTATTGCTTTGTGGCGCAGTCGATCAAAAATTTTCTTGAATCGTACGACGACAACCTTTGTTGTAAGACTTAAAACCAAAATAAAATATCGTAGTTACCTGCTCCCCACCAGTATTTATGCCAATTATACCGCACAATATGTTATGGTCGGCAGTCGCTTTGACCAGATCGACCGAACTTATCGTGGTTACCGGCGTACGGAGAGTACTGAAAGGCTTTATAACCTCACTGTATAGAATTCACGGAACGGCCGTGTTCGGAATATTTGTCATTCCGGTGAGGTTCTAAAGTTGCATAATTTCGGTAAACACCAAACGTTTACACCAGTGATCGAGTAACTACTATATTTTCCGTCGGCTAATCTTCTAAAATGGTCGTCACTGCCGTCCATTTTTCGATCGACACAGTTTGTTTTTTCATTCTGTACGTCCATGAGTGCGAAAAAATGTCGATCACGGATCTTGATTTATAACATTTCGAATAGCCGTTCGCGAGTGCTGTGCAATGGTGATACGATAGTCCAACCCGACAACAAATACAACTACCCGTTTTCCGAGGATTACGGCATTATGCATCGAGGTAGGATATATATGCGTTATATACATTCATATATTATTCACAGAAACTTGTACGAACACGGTCTCGTAACCGTGATTTAAAAATTATAAAATGTATTCTATTTATTTACCGTTTATATATAATACAGGTAAATAGGTTTGGAAAATCCGAGGAAAAGATTTGGGTAAGATTGTTACGCAATCGTGGTACTTAAAACATAAATATAACAACAATATTGTATTTTCTTTCTTTTTTTCAATGTATAATATTATATAAAATTTATAAATTGTAATAAATAAAGCAATGGCTTAAAAAAGTTTGATTTTCTTCAGTTATTATGTAGATATACAAAACAACATCGGATTAATGTTTGACACTGCAGTATATATACTATTATAATATAGTATATTGTATTATCTATCTGGTATCTAGTATTATGAATATTTTCATATCCGATTTAATATGTCATTTTATTTGTATATATAAATTTTTTCTATACGCAATGATTTGAAAAAACACACTTTCAGGACTGGTCAATAACACTGAGAAACATTAATAACTCGTATTTATTATAAACTACTATATTATTATAATACAGAAATCATTTTTCCAATGTAAATATCAATTCATAAAACTAAGATAGTTAAATATTTATTAGTCACATATTTTTCAATCATTAAGGAGAGTATATATGGTTAAAATAATAACCTTAAATGTACAAAGTTAACATTTGTTCATCTATCCCACTAGAACATTATGATTTTCTTTTGTCAGTGTTCTAATATAATTTACATGATATTTTTTTATCATTTTTTGTTGATACACCTATTAGTAATATAATAGGAGTATTTGAATTAATAATTTATTAAAATTCATAACTTAAATCGACCATCAAGTATTTACATTTTAAATTCATCTTTTCAAAGTAACTTTCTAAACTTTCATTGAGTAACCTAGCTTTGTGCACCTATCAATTGATATATTATAAAGTGATTAAATATAAATAACTCTAATACTGTTTTTCAACTTAAAATCCATGATTTAGAAACTGTATGCACAATTTTTTAATTAATAACAATTGTTTGTAATTTTGTAATATCGCCGTCCAAATGGTTATAGTTTAACTGTGTTAAACATACTTAAAAACAATAACGTATCAAGGTAAATTAACGTAACAAGTTATACTCGGTTAATAGACTAATGATACTACATATGTCAAACTTTAACATTATTGAATACAAGGATGAATTTAAGGTCAAGGATAACAGTTAAAAATAAACAAAGAAACCTGAAAACAATTGGAAATAAATAGGCTCGTAAGAATTTTACGAACATAAATTATTACGTAGATAAATAAAATAATTAAAATTTAAAATCCCGCACATTTTTTATTTATATTTTATTTCTATATACCTACATACTATACACTAAGAAAAACAAACAAGTTATTTTTTAGTTACAACTTAACTACATTAAATCTTATATTATAACACTAAGACCATTTAAAGGGCTCATTTAGTAAGCTAAAATTTATTTTTCTTTCTACCTATTATAATAATTAAGAATTTAAATTTTTTTCCTATGAACTAATGGTATGGTATACCTACAACTAATATATATTATTTACTAAAATTGAATATAAAATATTATATGCATTTTTTTCTTTCAACATATGTCATATTTCATAAGAGCGCATACTATTATAAAACAAACCCTACTACTATAGTCGCGCGCACGTAGTTATATCGTACATCATCATAATAATTAAATCCTCTATTACTAAATGCGTTAAATCGACTGCGTCCAGTCAGTAACAGCTGCTTAGAGTTTTTATCGACAATTTCATTTTTTTAAATAGTCGAACGCGAGACAATGAAAAAAAAAATCGCGCAACCATGCTTACATCAAATAGCCGCCTTGGGTCAAACGTCGACATCGGCTGTTGACTTTACAACATTCGCAATGGTTCTGTAGTCGGTCATTGTAGACGCATACCTATCGATATCCAGCTTTTTTATTATACATTTTGAAACGATGCATAACATTTCTGAGGAAGTATTTATTGTACATATTAAAGAAGTGCCATGTCGTGTCAAGTTCGACAAAATGGAAATAATTGTGATTTTTTTTACACGAAACATGACATTTGACGTATTGCGTGTATGTCAACATAGTTTCCACCGACAAGCGCTGCAGCACCGATGTATTTACACATATTATTATATCGTATTATTGTATATAATATATATAAATAGTCATATAGACATTTATATATATTATTATATATATCATAAATGGAGATCGAATAAAACACTGAATATAGTCGTAGGTAGTCGTTGTAATTAATATATTTACAGAAAATGTTGCAAATTGATTTAAAAAGAAGGTAGAAACTTATTAACTAACAAACAGACGAACAATTAGAAACGGTATAAAAACCGCTATAATTAATTACAATGTGTATACAAAAAATTTAAATATTTGTGATAAGAAATGTAACACAGGAGACTTAACATATTTTATTCTTATCTACTATTGATCGAGTGATATACAGGTATGTAATGTAATACACATCACATGTTACTCGCTGGACTATGGAAGTCTGTTGCAGTATATAGATATTCATATTACATATTATATTCGCATGTGCGTGATGTGTGTGTTTTTGCAAACATATTATATATTACGTACGTTCTAGTCGTCAGACACGGTGGTTACCTACCTGGAAATTAGTTTCATGCTTTGTGGCATTTATTTGTAATTTTTTTCTCGTATATTTTATGTTCATTTTCGTGTATGTACACCATTTCATTTTTAACACACTATTATTATACACCGCATATAATAATAATAACGATATTGTATATTATTATATTTACGAAACTAAAACCTGAACTAATTTATGTATTTATTTTTCAACGGATTATATTCTTATAAAAAATTATTTATTCATATATGCGTGAATGTACGTAGCTGCAGTATTGATATTCGATCCAATCATATATGTCATGTGTACATTATACAGCGCATATGCGTACGTAATATGCTCGAAATTAAATATACATTTATAGAGTGTATTTATCTATATTGTATTTTTTCTGCGACATGATGTATACGAAACAATTCGGGTGTGTTATGAATTACTTTTTGAATACGTTATTTGTATCGTCAAACATAAAGAAAAGGATAACTACTGAGGCGCAACCATAGCTTTTACCACACAAGCCAGCAAATTAAGGACCGTCAGCAATATCGTGGATGCGGAAAGTTGGTAGATTTTTTTTCTTTCGGGATTCGAGCACTATATATACCATAACGATACTGATATGTATATACATATTATATTCATAAAAATAATGTTTTTTAATAAACTTTTTGCATGAGATTTTCATAAAAGAGATCCTACCGCATATGTGAGTACCTATATAATGTATATAGATATGTCGATTTTTCCTATTTAATGTGGTATATACGTTATATACACGCTGCGTCAGCAGACAAAACATTTTATCTTTCGGTCAAAAGTCTACAATGGACTTAGTATTATACAATTCATGTTATTAATATATGGTTATGTAGGTAATCTTTAAATACTCTTATCAAAGATAATGGTCCAGAGAAACGAAAAACGAATGCTCATTGATTTGAATTTAATTGTCATTAAATGTATTTAATTTTAAATGTCTGATTTTATTTGGAATTTTAGATTTGTATGTCTATTCTACAACTATTGAATTTTTTTTTTAAGTCAATGCTAATTTTTTGTAGGGTTAATAATTGTATAATATGCTCTACAACTATATGGTAACTTCTGATTCAACCTATAACTTTTAATATTAAAATAATCACGTTACAGTATGGATAACACTAAATGTATACACATAATACAACAATATTTAACACACACCTAACTATCTATCTTAGTAAATAATATAATATCAAGAGTACTTATAATTTGAATTGTTGTTCTACAGTTCGTCCATTTGTCACAAATAATAATATATTTATAATACAACGATATCTTATTATACCTATATCATATAAATTATATGCATAAGTAATATATCAACTATAGGTGTTAGGAACACCTTTTCATTTCTATATCGTGTTATTCCTTCCGCGAGACCGCGGCAGCCATATTCGCAGTAGAACGTCACAATCTTACAATATCTTCGAGTGCGTTTTTTTCCTCGCAATGTTCGTTGCAGTCCGGATCATGTACGTATATATAGCTTTCTTATTGTGATTTCTCATATTTAACAAGATTTTATGAGACGACACATTTAAACCGCATCACTTACAATTGTCATTTACTTTATAAAAAGGGAAATAAATATACATACGTGAGTGTTACGAGGTTATATCGTAACGACGACATGGCGTAGGGTGCTTTTCGGATTTCATTCTATTCCGGAGATTCGATTTTTTCTAAAACAAATGCGTTTTTCATAATTATGGATCCTTGAGACCTGTATGTCTGTATTGGATATAAGTGCAGCAAATGCGTTATATTTTCATTTTTTATATAGTTCGATTTTTTTCTTGTCCATTAGCGTATACCAAAAATGTATAAATCGACTATTCTCTTAGAATAATACATCAAATTTTCACATAAATAAAATGTAATGGATTTTATAATGCACATAATATTTGTATATCTAATATTTTATACTTTAATAAATATCGATATAAATATTTCTCAATATCTCAAATACTGTAGCAGTTTTGACGGTACTCATTCCTAGGTTCTATATTATAGCTGATAGTTTGTACATATTTCATAATATTTAGGTTAAAAATACTTTTATCGTAATTTTTAATCGTCTGCTAGTATTAAATGTAAGCCCTTGCACAGTCAGCATTTATCTACAAGGGGTTGTAAAATAATGGACAAAACATCGTGTTCAAAAACCGTATCGATCTTGGTGTTTCCTCTCCCCAAAAAGGAAACGAATATAATGTACAGTGTACACTCCTATAAATAAACTATAATATTAACTGTAGAAAATAAAAGAGTACGACGTTAGTGGACGATCGTGTACAAATACGTATTATGCGATTTAGAGTCCATTTCAATATCGATGTTCCACGATTGAATATTATTGATTTTATCGTGGGACCTCTGAAGCAATAACATTGTACCGGATACGTGGTATAACGACATTGAAAATCCGATGTATACCATTTATATAATAGATTCCTCCGGCTTGTGGACGCGTGGACTAACTGTTATCGCAAGCAATAATAATTCGCAAAACTGTGTTTTTATTTGTTTCTTATTTGGGGTGTTTTTCTCTCTAGATCGCTTCAAAAGGCCAATTCATAGCTCTGGTTTTTATTTTGGTGTACATTTACCGCACGATGTACTCAGTACAAAAATACGCATTTGCAATAAATTCAAAACGAGATTAAAAAAAAACAATGAAAATAGTCGTACCTTTAATCTGGAGATTTTTCTGGTTAAAATATTTTGTTATCTGTTTATTATACATAGTGTTCATTCTTAGTTGATGTGATTATTTTACATTTCAAATATTTTTTCAGTTAAACATGTTTTTATTTTTATTAATATTTCTACTTATTTTAGAAAACTGAACGAATATCGATTGAATTATTTATACACACTAGTATTTGTAGTTTGTACATAATATTACCTAAATATTTATGTAAATATTTTCGGTTATTTTGATTATCGTTATGGAAGAAAATATCGATATTACGGTAAATAATAAATTTATGTATATTGAAAACCCTGATATTATTTGACCGGCATATTTTGTGGTTTTTGATATAAGTGCTATAAAATATTAAAATAACATCACATCATACATTATACATATGTAATGTATACACAACACGTCAGTGCGTCTCTAGCTACCAACTGATAATGGTTTCAGTAGTAAATTCTCAAACGCATCAAAATACGGTGAAGTTTTGCTTAAGCTCTGCGAACAAAAGACCGTTGTCTACATATATTCTATACAGTACTTATAATTCGCAATCGGATAAAAGTGATATTTTCCGTTTATCAATCTAAGCAAAATTGTCTCGTCGTCACTCACTGATTTTTCTATGTTGTCGAATACTTAATCAAACTATTTTTGTTAAACCGCATCTGTGTATTCTTGTGTAGCATTGCCGTTCTATTTATTGTATTTCCATTTATTATACAGGTTTTAAAAATCCCAATAAGACTGCTTATTATAATATCCGTAAAAATATTGTATTATAACCGACAATGGAATTATTGATCGTATTATAGGTCATAAAACTACGAAAAACATAAGAGCCTCATTATACAGACTAGTTGCGAATCTAGAAATCTAAAATAGGGAGACATTTTTTTTTCAAAAAAAAATATAATTATAAATTTAGTACATAATATATTATATTAACATTATACAAAATATTAGATTCATATCTAATAATAAAATATATGAAACGGAAAAACGGGAAGCAGGTGTATCAAACATTCTGTCAGAAGCCCTCCACCCAGAAAATATAAGACACACGATCACCTTCATAGTTAAGACCAACCTTATTAATATTTTATAATCTGTAACCTATGTAATATCTAATCTACTGTATATGTAAAACTCTTTGTTGCCAATGGCCCTTAAACACCGAGATTTAATTTAAATAAAAAATAATAATAATAATAATAAAATCTTCAGCGTTTGATACTACAGAGAAAATAGGGTAAACGTAGCATCTAGACGCTGCAGAGAAACCGTACCTTAACAGTATTAACAATTTTATTTATTTTTTAAATTTATTGATTTTAAGATGTATGAATTATTTATTATATTACAACATATATATTATATACAAATTTCAGGAGTGGGGAGGTTAAAGATTCTTATCTCTCTCACATAGGTCTGCAATAATTGTGGTCACATATAATATTTCCTGTATGTACATGTACTGTGTAAATGAACTCATGTATTTCTTATTTCACGACAGACGGTTATCTTTATTAATTCTTTAACCGACGGTCTATGAGAGTTTTTTTCAATTAGTCCTTATATTAAACTTCTAGTAAGTTATTAAAAATATAAATATTTGTCTTCATAAATTACTTAATAATGCATTATACAGTGTACCCAGATTTAATTTTTTATAATATAACAAAATTATCAAATCGATTGTGAAAGATGATTATTATTATTATAATAAAAAAATATTTACAAAGTTGAGTACCTAATTGATTACTAAAACAAATGCTTACTCAATAATTTATTATACTTATTTTAAATAAGTGTTAGTTCAAGTACATCATTGATGCATATGAACGTATTTATTTATATATATAATATAACTTATATTATATAAGTATTTATCTAATAGTCTTTTACTTAGCAATTGACCCCTTTGTCCTCTCACCCTTATTGACGCTACAGCAATACGCTTAATGTTATGGTTATGATGATAGTATAATATTATGTTTGCATTGCTGACATCGCCGTATTGTTATACGATAATATTGTAACTCATGAAATACATCGAAACGCCGACGGCTGCGCTTCTTGCCCGCACTTATAAATTATTATTATAATATTTTATTATAATAACGCACGTACTGGAAAGATCCGTCGGCGATCATTAATTACGAGCGACGATGAAGGATTTTCGGGCGCCCAAATAATTAAAGTTAACGAACCCCTCTACTTTCGTTCTCCTCACCTTCTCATATACTCATTCGCCGATCGTCGTTTTTGGCTTCCCCGCGTACCGCTGCAACGTCGTCATCGCTGTTGTTGTTACCGTCCATTACCGTCGCCGTGGTCTTCACGGTCGTAAATCATCGTGTTCGCCAAACCGAATCGATTGATTCCCAGTTCATTAATCGTCTATCGGATATATATATATATAAACTACACAACGAACTACGCAAACGGGACGGTCCCGGTAAACTATCACCAGTTCACTGTATAACTGGCAACGATGTACATACATAATATTGTATTATGAGATATTATATAATAAATCTATATAGGAAAAAAACATATGAAACAAATAATATTTATATAGTTACCTGTGTATCATATGCAATGTCTATAATATGAGTTTGTTCATATGCTGAGTTAACAAAGAAATAAGTAGCTAAATTTTAATAAAATAAAAAAAAAGTAATGAACTTATAAAAGTTTGAGGCACATTAGTTACAAATAAAAAAAAAAAATTAATTAATTAATCAGAATTTTTTGTTATGATTGAATCATGTAATATTTTGATACGAAAAAAAAAACTGAAAAATTTTAAATGACTAATATTTTAAATGTGTATTATATGGTCATATATCAGTCTTAAATTCATAATATATACAGATTCGTCATTCTGAAACAATAGTTATAATATTAAATAGTATATACACTTCGAGGGTTATTCTACTACAACATTGAACCATACTCACATGATCGCGGTGGGTACTAGACGACATGATGGCGTTACACGAAGAGATGAAAATCGGCTATACGGACGCGGGTCAGAATTCAAAGATGTAACAACAATATTACTATAATGATGTGCTCCTCATATTAATGAAAATATAATATTATCACCATACGCCGGCCGATGTCCGTTCCATAAAAAAAAGCTACGTTATAATTTTTATCTACGCGAACGTCTACCGGTGTATATATATAAATGATAACAGTAATAATAATAATATATTATATGTAGGTAATTACGAACTTCAGATGATATACTAGGTAATGATTTTTTCTCCACCATGCGGATCGTGACTGGCACAAATGCGATACGATATATTATACTATATACTTTATTTTCATTTTTTATTCTCTGTACCCGTCTATCTATAGGAAATAATATTCGTGATTATCGTTTGCCATAATTTTTCAAAGACATATAGGTAGGTATCTCATCGTAGAGAATAACGTGGTATAATACTTTGTAGACTTGTAGTAGTAGTAACTAGTAGATAGTTTAAGTATGGGTACTGCGGTAGTAGTAGACATACCTATATATAGTAGTAATGGAAGCTCTACAAGATATTTATTACAGCAGTAGTGCGTGTGCGTTATACAAGACTACAAAAGCAGTCGAATGCGTCTGGTACAATTAATGTTGTGTTGGATTCTTGAAAATAATTTAAACAACGAGAAGAAACCGATTGAGACATATTATAAAATCGGTTTGTTTGTTGTTTATGATAATTTTATTTTATCGACTGATAGAACGCGATTTCGATCGTTAGAACGAAGCATAGAAAACAACAACAATAAAAAACAACATAATACACAAGTCAAGTCATCGCAAAACTCACCTACCATACAAATTACATCAACTAATATTAGATTAAAAATCAAATACTCTACTCTGACGCCGATTTTTAAAATACGATCAGTGTAATAATATATTGATATATATATTGTATAATATTATATTTTAAATCCTTATGCACATTATACTTAGTTTTACTGTGTCCAGATACCTACGAATTGTAATTTACAAGAGTGGTACTCACATTATAATAATATTATTACGTGTGTACTGTATACACAATACACATAGTAACAATAATATCATCGTCGTACATTATATTATACGCGTACGACTGCTGCAGCATTAAACGATATATATAGTCGGCACGCCGGAGGCCATGATGTTTTTCAACGTGCCTAGGACAGGTCCTGGAACGAATTTCATTGGAAAAAATATACGTATATGACACTACCACCACCACTGCCGGGCGGCTGACTAGAGAGACCCGCCGCCGTGGTGTGACGGCAGCAGGTAGTCAACCGAAACAAACCACAGCGTTCATCTTCTTAGCGTGGCTTTATGATTTCATATATATGTTTTTGTTGTAAAATATGTATAATATTCACCGCGACGGTTGGTGAAAATGAGAATAAAAAAAAAAAATTAAATATAAAAAAAGAAACGACTGACGTCGACATGGCTTTATTTATTTATATTTTTGGGAGAGAAAAAGATACATTCAAATCGAATTGATAAATACTTACGAAAGACGTTTTGGGCGCTGGCCACCTTATTTTTCCTTTATATTCTCTTCCAATTCTTACATTAGATCAAGTGTACGGATGTGACATTTTAATGACGCAGCCTTTGTCTACGGCAGACCTTTCTACCGCCACTCATCCATGCTGCACTCGTATTCAATGTATGTTTGTATATACTATTATATATATATTTATATATACCTGCTATAAAACGTTCCGCCAGAAGAGCATAAAATAAATTCCCTTTAGTTGTTCAAAGACACGTTGTGTTTTCTAAAGATACACAAATCGATTGGTAGAAATCGATTTTTTTAAAGCGAATGAAAGTATATTATAATATGTGCACGAGAACGAATTGTATTTCGTTCACCACTTCGATCGTCTAAAATTGGGTAGCATATATATTTATTTCAAAATCTTCAAACTCCTCTCAATTGCGGTAAAAAAAAAAGTCGTTAAGACTTTTAATTTATCGTTTTTGTATTCTTTTATTACTCATAAACTAAACTAACATATAACCCTTTTTGGTTTACAACTAATATTGTTTTATGAAAAAAAAAATAATAGTTATAGTATAATATTTTAATCGTTAATACATATTACATATATTGTTTTTCGCTTTCCAGTAGACCGACAAAAAAAAATGATAAATTAAAAGAAATCGTATAAAAATATCATTCAATATTATTATTATTACTATATTGTTGTTTGAATATTATACTTTTTGAGTTATCATCATTATATTAACAAGGCATATATTATTTTTGTCTACATCGTTATATTTGTTCAGTTTCAGTACGAATACATCTCAGTTAACGATTTTCTCCAATAAAATATGTAAGGTTAGGTTAGGTGACTACACTTTTTTTTCGCAATACAGGTATAAAATAATAATATAATATAGTGGACGTCCCTGCGAATTTTCGTCAATTTCAAAAAGGTTGCTTGTCAAACCAGCCATCCGTAATATTACTAGGCGACAAAATTTTCTCAGTCGTTAACGAGTATAGTCGACACAAGCTTCTCTTTTGGATACAAATTATTAAATAAATAAAATATATTTAAAAAAATGAAACTTTCAACACTTCCTATATGAAAATTCCTAAAATATTTTTTTTTACTTCATGTGTAAATTTTAATTGTAATTATTTACGTAACGGACATAATTGATAACATATTATGTTATATTGTTATATATGATATTAGTGTAAATTATTATATACAGTGTTAACAAGATTTTTTTCACTTTTCGTTATACTCGCTAACTTTCACTATTATTGTGAACGATTTTCTTCTTAGATTTTATTAGCATTAATATTTCATTTAATGGATATTTTTACAGTTATTTTTATCAAGGAAAAAAATACGAATAATAATGATACAAAATATGTATGTATAGATATTAGGTTTAGTTAAAAGAAAGTACTTCACACTGTTTTAAACAAAAAAAAATACTTATTTTATTCATGTGAATTATGGGAAATTTAAATTTATGATTTTACCAGTTAAACTCATTTTTTTAATACTTTTGAACAATACGCATTTCATACTGCGATACACTAAAATAATATAATACACTTATATTTTACCGTTTTATTAAAAATAGTTTAGTTTTGAATTTCATTTTTTTTTTACGTACAAATTGATTCGACTGGAATAATCGTAAAGGTTAAAAAACTTAATATGAATAAATGAAGAACAAATTTCGTAAATGTTTAGTAGTATTCGTGATAATTAAGGAAGATGTGTATTGTATAATTTATTTTAATCTTTTTCTTTTTTAGATTTTAAATCGTCGAATACTGCTTAAATTATCACTTACTATGAATCTAAATAGAAACCAATCTAACGAATGAAAGGATTGATTTAAATTGAGATAGAAAAATAAAATCACTAATAAAATTACAATTAACTATCTAATCATTGTAACCCGTTCCACGTTGAGCGTTAAAATATTAATGCAAATGTCTCTTTTTCATTAAAAACGTATTAACGGCGTAACAATATAACGACTTATTTCGAATTAATGCCACGGCACCCCCTGCGAGTAAAAAATAATATAATAATAATAAATAATAAAAAAAACCTGGATAGATACTTCTTCTCACGCACTTATTTCAACCGAAAAACGCTATAATCACGCGCGACTCAATTTCGTTATATATATTTATTTTTTTTTATTCGTAAAAATACCGTTTATTTCAAACAGTACTGCGTAATACACCGACGCCATTTGGCTTTGTAAATTATTACTGTCGTGTGATGACTCGGTTGAACTGCAGCGAACGTGGAAGCCGACCTCTATCTACCCGACCAACTGCTTCTGAAGAAAATCCTTCTATTGCAGTGAAACCTTTGTATTTTATAATAAGCTCGAACGTAATTATCGGTGATGCAATCAAAAACGTTTTACTCATATGTATTATGTACATACATAATGGCATCTTTATCAATGATGAACCGTTTTATATTTATTTTACCATACTTATACCAACCTACGTACATCGAATTATTGGATTGAGCTATTTAGCAACTTTCGACTTTGTAGTAGTGCAGAACCATTTATAAATATATAATTTAACGAATCGGTTTCACGCATGTATTATCCTATACATGCTTGATTGCGATAAAATAATAATACGTACTTATAACGTACGTTATATTATAACAACACCGTGTATAATATACACCTATTTATCTGCTATTGAAGAGTCGCGTTCGTTCGTCAGATATGCCGTGCTAACAATAATGGGCTAAGTATTTAGTAATTAAAATTAGACGTCTGTAAAAATATTATGAAAATATGATAAAAAAAACCGTCCGTTTCATCAAACTCTCGGCCGCGAGGTTTATCGTGATCTGTGTGCATAATCTCTCGCAAAACGACGTTTTATAATATATTATTATATAATATGTACCTATATTAATATATAGTATACGTCTGCTTATATCGGTTCGTGGTGCCGTTTGCGTCGGTACGGCATATAACTATCCGCCGCCGGTCCGTTGTAGGTATTGACGGCATAGAATATAATAATACGCATATTATATATTGCACGCGACGTGCATTGACTGCAACAGTATATTATTATAAACATTCGATATTATCGAGACGACGACGTCGACACGCACAATGTATTGAAACGCAAAATCGCCTGAGAACTATTAAAAAAAAATTCAATACCAAGTAAGTATAGTGCACATCGTCCAAAAAATGTATAATAACACTGTTATACATAGACTATGAAATACAACATTGCTATAATATTATGACCGCGTATCAATGGTACAGCGGTATAGTTATACTGTCATAATAATGTCTTGCATCGCGCGGAAATAAGTATTTGTCGGACAAGATAACCGATGTTATTATCCACTCGTAACCTGCTTGCAGTATTGTTTATTTTATACGTATATAGTGATGGATAAATACAATAATCTCTTTTGTTAATTCGAATCTCAAGTGGAAAAGGAAAAAATTCAAGATATTCAGTTTTATTACAATTTTTAAAAGAATCAAATAATTTAAAATACATAATTTGAATACTTAAAATACAATAATACATAAATTAATTTTTTTTTAATCCTTTTTTTAAAGCAATTTAAAGTTTGTTTATTATTACTTCTATCTTAATGTTTTCCAAGTTCAATAATACAGATAAAGCGACATCTTTTATAATATATATTTTCTTTGAGAATTCAAAGATAACGAAAAATGATTAATTTTATATCGCGTTATTGAGAGTAAAACACTATTAAGTGTAATGATAGTTTAATGGGGACTCTTAATGCAGTTCGAGATAGTGACATTTGGCATAAGAAGAATCTTCAGTACTATGTTTATACATATAGATAAACCTGTATCGTTTATATTATAAGTATTAACGCAGTACGTCTCTAAGTAAACAGTATTTTTTGAAATTATACAAAGTTCAACTTAAAATAATTCTATTATAGTCCGTGTAAAACATATCGTGTCTGTAAAGTGCAGACGTATATATTCTAAGATTAAAATAAATTTAAAAAAAAACACAGTTTGAGATAAACAATTATAGTTTATATACTGCACAATGTAACTATTTAATAATATGTATAATCATAATGTATTATTTTTATTCTTTTAACTTTCAGTGATAAGACGGCCATCACTGACTGTTTAAACGTGAACTTTTATATAGTAAATTAAATATGACTTGTGCGCACACATACGCACCACGTGCAAACACACACAAACGCGACTACTATGCCGATGAGCATTTCTACAATATTAAATTTCTTACAATACAAAGAGCGACGATTTATTTGAGACGTGATGGGATATTATTATTATACGCCACGTACATAATTCGCATTTCGTATACTATTAAGAACTATATTATATACACGATAAACCGAGAATAGTTGTTAGCATAATAATTATTATAGCACTTGGAAATTCAAGACTGCGTATATTGTTATTGCCCCGAAAACATAATATGTAATAAGGATGCGTCTCGGAGGTACCTATGACAACAACAGTCAGCCAGTCGAGAGGATGATCCCGAGCGGGTTAAACGTTGATCGACATAACTTATATATACATATATTATGTGTATATATATATATCGAGAGACAGAGGTAGAGAACCGGTAAATAAGCAGTGTTTATTTATTTAAAATTTGTTTATATCTTGTATATACATTTTACATATCTATAGATACAGGTTTTAACCCGTTGTATAGGGAAATGGCAAATTAAACGCAGGTGCAAGCTTAAGTTAGCCGTAATTAAGTTTCTGCTAACGTTTAATCAAACTGTTCGAAAATATATATATATAATTTCAATATGTATCTACTATGCATTTAAGTATATTTATATAATGCTATATCTTTGAAGTGTATACATAAAATATTTAAACAGCGTTTCCAATAGAAATGGTCGTACAATTTGCGAGTACGCAGAATACGGAAATTACCAATATAATAATATGATTAAAGTTCTACGGCAGTCCGGTGTACGTTACAACTCTATTGTGTATAAAATATAAAGTAAGACATAGAACAGAACAGTTTTTTTAGACAAGTAAACCGTAGAGATAATAAACGGTATAATCAATAAAAGTTTACAATAAACGTGTGTCAATAGTTACGTGTTGTATTGTTATAATATAATCGTCTACTGCATATTAATTATTGTTTCCCACGTCGCATCATAATTTTTGGCTACGATAATTTCGCAACTAAAGTAATTTATCGGTTCGATAGTGTTTCGATCGGAGTGGTAAAAAACGGTACGCAACACTATTGTAACCATACACGCCATCACGCACACGCACAGATGACATCCCGCTGATCGTTTCGGCACAGATCGCTGCCCTACCTATACAGTTTTCTCGAATGAATATTATAATATATTGTAATGACAATTGAATTATTGCCAATCGGCCAAGGTCCTCCTCAGACTGCAAATAATGATAATATATCGTTATGTAACTCCACGTATATACGATAACCATGTTCGTTTCACATTTTAAGGGCAAAATGTATACTATTTGCAATTATTAATTAACAATAATATAATATAATAAAATAAAATACAACGGGTAGCTTAGACGACAGCGCGTGTGGGAAACTGTTACAAGGTCGTAGATTTCTCAATACGTATATACTCGTACATGTTACAATATTATATCTTATTATTGGCGTATACCTCTATTCTCATTGTATATGTTTTTCACATTTTATAAATATATTATAATATTTCGGCAGTCGTTTCCTGACGAGTTTTCTCATCCTACCATCTAACGTAATACCACCGTACATCGTTGCAATGTCATTAAAAATTAAACTTCATTCCTTCGCCGTGTCACCGCCAACACTCTCCGCTACCTTTCTGCAGTAGTATTATTATTGCCGTCGTCTATATCATGAATAAATTACCATACGATTTCGGTCACTGAATTGTACTATACGTATGATTGTAACCACCGTAGGCTGCAGTGAAAGTATTTTTTTAATGGGGAAAGAATATTATTTTTGTTTAATTATCATATTATTATTTTAGTTTTTAAACACCGATCTATAATCTCGTAACTCGTAAGAGTAAACAATAACAATATTGTCGTGTATTCCCTACGACCGAGAAACGATTTTTTTTTTTAGTTTTTAATTTAATTTTTGTCGTTATATTTGTATTGATTATGCCCTTACTGCATATTAAGAAATAAAACCTGAATGTATCACATAGTTGTTTTTTGTTTTACAACTATCGACTTTTCGATTGTGAAACAGAAGTCTCACGAGTTCGTGATGGGCGGCAAAATATGATTTTAACCCTTAACGCCGACGTAACCAATCGCTCCAGGCTTTGTTTATTACATGATTGCAAGGCCTGACTAAAGTTCTATTTTTCAAACTGAATTAGTTTATTTCCTGATGATTTATGATGTTACGTGTTCTTATTGACCTAAAATAAAAACTAAAAATAGCTGTAAACATAATAATTGGTATACAACTATTGATTTATTTTATCGACTATATGAAATAATTTAATTTTGATATCATGTTTCGACTATCCGTTTTATCTTTTATCTACATTTTATATTTTACACTGTCCATTAGAATACGGTGATGCTCTAGAATACGTTAAACAATTTAATCATATAATACATCCATACAGGTAAAATATACTGAGTGGGGGTGGCGATATAGATGTGTTTGAATTAAAGTGAAAATAAAACAACTCTAATTTTAGCGTAAAGCGGATACACTGTTGTAATAGACCAAATGAACGCAAAAACGAAAGTTGTCAGATCAGTCTGACCCCTTCGCAAACACACTCACATATTGTGTAGGACCACGAAAAGTGTAGGAGAATGTATATATTATAATGTATCCAAAATCCACGGTATACTTTCTGATATAGAACCCGGATGTATTTGCTGTTATTTTAACTAAATCTACAGAATAGATACGATAATACCTGATACTTTAGATGGACATGTGACATTATATTATAGTTGATTAACTTTTAGATGAACGTAATTTTTTCTATACTACGGCCAATTATCTAGTAAGTCACAAACCATCAGCAAGGTCTTGATATAATCGACAATCTGCGAACTTAAAAATGTGACAGCGTAGGTAAACTGCGATTAACTACTCGTATTTGTTTCATGTCCCGCTATATACGCATTAGTAGAGTAGTTTCACATATATCGTCCGATCCAATCTGTAGCGATAGAAACGGGCACCGTGCCCGAATAGTATTTATTCTTTCATCTATCCCCCCTCATCAATCACGTCGATATAATCATTGTACGTGCATACATATATACTTTATAGGTAGCATCTTTTTTTCTATTGTTTCGCATCGATTTGTATGATCACAAAATAACAGCTACGCCGCATAACGAAATGGATATTTTCTTTTTCGTCTTCGACAAATGATCGAACTGCAATGATTTTTATTTCATATAGCGGCTACAATTATCAACGGTTAGTTATCTGCTGTGAGTAAAAGTGAAAATCTCTGGTCGGTCATCGACAAAATTACAATTTTTTTTATCTATACACAAGACAATAGATAGACTCTCGATCGTGAAAGCTGGCTTTCGTTCAACAACGATTGTCAAAATACACGTACTTTGAATAAAAAAATTAAACAAATAAAAAATATATAATTCACATTCACGCATTTGTTTATAAAATGCAAAATACGATATTTGCCACTCCTGTATAAATATAATATGTATACACACACATAATATACAGCAAGTACACCGGCACACGATTGTGCGCATATTAACACGATTGCACAATATTATGTATATATATATATTTACTACATGATCAACAGATTTCGATTAGCGAAATTGAGTATATTACTCTTGCTGCAGCGTGCAGTTTGTATCATTATTATCCTATAGGTACAGACAATATAATATATACTATATAAACTGCCATACTGGGCGGCTAACAGTGACTGAATTTTACAAATCGGATTTGCATATTTTCCGGTCATAAAACCCCCTCGTCCCGTTTGCCGTCATTTGAATTCGCTTAAAAAAATTGGACATCTAGTTTTATCGCGCTTAATAAAATAAAATGACGCAAGACCCGAGAAGAAAAGAGCTTTATTCTACAAATTACAATCCCAGTATTTATATTTTATATTTTTTTCATTCTGCAAAAGGACGGTTTATTATTTTCCAAGTGTGCATATCTATACACTGGATTAAATATATTTCATTGTTTATATATGTGTATTCAGTATTATATATTTTATACACACTAGGCTTTCGCGTTTACGTCTGAAAAATGGTTTACTTGATGTCACAGCTATTATTATGTATATAAATTTTAAAATAACCATTATAATGCAGAAAATAGTTGACAAGTTAAATCTTACTTATATTTATCAGAGCTTTTAATGTGTTTTATATAGTATATATTTATATCTATATGACGTTTGAGTATATTAGCTTGAAACGAATCAATATCATTTATTTCGAAGCGACAATAATATAACATATAGAAATTGTGCTACCGAAAGCGTGTAGCTGTAAACTCGGCCGAAATAAAACAATTCAGTGTATAACATTGTAGGCTTTTACAGGCGTTTACGACCAAAGTTCTATATCAAAGGTCACGTAATCCTCATACTGTTGATGGGGCATGCACCGAATTCATTAACCGGCTTGGTTTTTGTGCTCCGGTACTCGAAACTCTAATTCTGGTTATTCGTTTGAAATCTCGAAATGTCAAATGCGTATATACGAGTCGCATGCTAATATACATTATACCGCGCTTATTATTCCGCATTTGGCCGGGGTCGCGCTGGCGCGTCGTCGTCTTTTCTATTCACGCGAGAATCGCTAATGTGGCGGAAAGACGGAGGCGGAATTTCGTTCCTTTGAAACGACGGATTATTATTATTATTAATAATAATAATAATAATAATAATAATTTTTGCGCGTTCGAGTCGAAAAATCGGGTTAATCACACCCCATTGTATAATATATTACATACACGTCGAACAAATCTAGTAGGAAATACTAAAATACCAAACAACAGTTAATTTAATATATATTTTTTCTGCACCTATGCAATCGAATGTATTAGACGCCGTTCAAATAGCAATACATTTTTCCGGTGAAACAACTCGTCCGTAAAAATTTGCGTCGTTTCGGGGTTGCCTATAATCTTTATAGTGAACGAATATCAGCATTCCGCTGTCAAACGGATACGCTGCTTTCGACATCCAAATGACTGAACACACGGTGTCAGTCATCAGGTATATATTAAATATCTGTAGTACATACCTACTACACATTTTACATATAAATAATATACCTTTACGATTCCAATTTCTAACACTGATGCTACGCAGAGTTGTTTTCAGCAGTATATTTATTTTTATTCTAGGCAATAATGTACGTCTATACAATATTGTAATATTATATTTGTTGTGGATCAAATACGATAATAATTTACTAATGTATGATATTGTGTACCTATATTATTACCTAGGTGGCTACTGGCCAAGTATTTGTGCAGGTGATGCATTTTGGGTTTTACCAACAAATGGATGTATTATTATTGTTATTGTTATTTATTGTTAATCGACAAATTCAAAAAAATATATTGGATAATGTTTAGCGAAGAAACGTTTCTTATTGTGTCAATTTTCATAGGATAGATTGATAAAGTTGTAGTTTCATTATTTAAGTACGTCTCACACTGAGAAACTAAAATATAACCGAAAATGGCGGAACTGTGTCTGAAAAAATAAATTTCGATATCAGTAAATAAAAATATGATGAGAAAATTTCGATTGTTAAATTACATTTTCTGGTGTTATATTTTTATGAACGTTCACCGGATACCACGGATCGTCATGTTGTTAAGTGTGCGTTCTCTATTTTTGTTGTAGAATTGTTTACAAAAATTATCGTTTCGTCTATTATGTGAAATATATTTCGTTTTTTTTATTTTTACTCGTATTTTGTTTAAAAGTAGGTAGGTAGGTAGTACTATTTAAATTGTACATAATCGGTAATTTTTTCTGGCAAAATATGATAATAATAATCTATCAAACCTACATCGCTTTGATTTCAAATAGCTATTTTTTGTTTTTTAATCATGTTTAAGGTATATTCAGAAACAAAAAGGATTTGATCGCGTTTATCCCTCTCACTGTCTCACAAAAAAAAAAAATAAATAAATAAAAACGTGAAAATAATGTAATAATGTTTTTACCTTTGATCTACGTACCCTTTTTAACCCTCGGCGTTAGAACCGAATCACGTAGTAACTCTGTATGTTGAATCTACCAGAATATGCCTACATACTCTATACCCTTTATATAATATATATTTATATTCACAAAATAATTCTTACAAAACCGACAACGACGACGACGTGGTGGCGTCAGTTGGGAGGCTGCAGGTTCATCGTGAAAGCGGTTCACTGTTGGTCGTGGCGGCGCGGCAACGTCGCTTCGTGACAAAGGGAACCTGCTTTACTTTCTGCCGCGTGCACACACACACACGCACTTAAACACTAACCATATACGCGTACTCACTTACACAGGCGCGCGTCAACGTGGAGGATCTCCCGCGCGGTTGTTGCAGTACTGTCGCCTCCGGGCCTGCAATGTCTCTGCCGCAACACGTTCTTATATTATTATTATTATTATTATTATTATTATTATTATTATTATCGTCATTTTTACTATTATTACTATCGTTACCCCTTTGTGTTGCGTAGATATACAGTTTTCATCGCACGTGTGTTATTACCGACGACGGAGGTAAGCGCGCACTTTTTATCCCGTCTGATTATATGTACGTCGTTATGAGTTATGTCCGCGTGTCCGTTGGGGGAAAACAAATTTAATTTAAACGTAAAATGCTTATATTGTATATATGTACGTATAGACGAATACGATATCTAATAATATGTAAATGTACATAAATTCAAAATACAAGACACAACACATCATTACCACCGTACCCATCGGTATATACAACGTGGAATCCTGCAGCGTCGTCGGCTTACCGAAATGAAAAGCGAAACCGGTATAAAATATTATATACACATTTAGTAGAAATAAATAAATATAATACCTATATGTGTATTATGGATGTATTTATATATACATATTAAATAACTGTCTATTATACACGCGTCGTTTGTAGTGTGGAGGGTCGGGGGTTTGTGTCAGACCAAAACACGAAACAGAAACTGGAATAAATTGGATAGCACACTACGTCAAGTGAAATCATATATTATATTCACGCGGGGTCTTGAATGGACAAGGCTGGATCCGTGAAGACCCATCCGAAGAAATGATAGTGCATCACTGCGCGTAGTGAAACATTATTAAAATGCGTGTCGCGTTTTTCGCGATATTTTTTTCCAACAATTTGTTTTTTTTTTTTTTTTGGTCTACCCGATTCTGTCTTCTGTATTCCTCCGAATAGCTCACTATTTGTCGCTAATGAAATTTTCGGTTGAACAATAGGTGGCCCGTTCAAACTCGGCCGGGTGCCAAAATGACTGTTACAGTGTAACGTCTGTAAATAATTAATGTGAGTATATAATGTGTGTATATGCAGTTTGTGACGTACACACGCAATTCGTCCTGTCAATAAAAATAAAAAAAAACTATTCATTTCCAAACCGCGAAAGCAACTTCAATTTATAATTGCTTACAATTAATTAGTTAATAACATTATACGTATTGTAGTATTTTATATTAAGTATTAAGTTAAGTTGTATTCACTCGAGATTGAAACTAGGATCTCTGATTAAACTTTATAGTACCTATTTCATAAAGTTAAATTGTACCCACATTTAAGTTACGAAAATATTATAATATATTATTAGATAAAAACCTTTAGGGTGTTCAAAATGTCATAAAGATTTTTGGGATCATTATACTTGTCAAATTCAATTGCTGAGTACAATGTTTTACTCATAAAACATATACAATCCCTTGACGCACCCTTTAACAAATTAAGTTGATTTTAATCGGATTAAATCCTGTCAATGTAAAAATATTTTTTTTTATTATATTAAAATAAATTACATTCTTTGTATTTTCAAAAGAAATACATTTTACAAATAATAGCCTTTGATTTATTGTAAGTTATTCTCTTAAAAATGAAAGGAACCATATAATATAATCTTAGGGCATTCTCTGCAGTATTATTGTATATCATAGAATTAATGACACAGTAATCACGGGACGTCAGTCATCAAACAATTATCTAGTTGGGTATTTAATGATTTTTAACTTCTATGTATACTTCAGTATAATAATCCTAAGACTAGTAGACTACTTTTTATTTTTTTAAATGTACACTTTGAAAGATTCACCTCAGTCCAGGTAGGTCACGCGTGATTCAATATAAATTCATTTATTTATTAATAAAATCAGTTTTTGCAGATCCACTATTCTTGGGATATGAATTAACTAGGGAAAAAAATATGGACTGGATATAATAATATGTGCCATCGTTTAAATATAATATTTTCCACTAGAACAGCGGGACTGCTCTAGAACCGGTTGGCTTCCTGCTGTACATAATATACTATCTTGGTCCGTCGTCATTGTTTTCGTCATCGCGGACGATTTTACGCAGAATTACTGGATCTTGATAACTCGACGTATCTCTGCGGGGCCCCTGCAGGGCTAGAACACTCCTACAATGCGGTATACTATAGAGAAAAAACCATCGAAACGGCGACCGACCGAACAGCTTCATAGCAGTATAATAATATTATAACGTGTACGGTGGGGCGTGGTTTTTGAAGTTTTTGTTAACCGCTACGAGAATGGAAAAAAAATTCCTTAATGTCCACTATGATTACAGCGTTGATGTTTTCGATTAAAAGCGACCCGGTCGTACTAAAGAAGGAAGGAAACATGTGTGTGTGCGCGCTGCAGAACTACGATCCGCACGCATGTGTTGAGAAAAAGAGGAGGCGGAATAAAAACGCTGGTCAGCAAAATTAACAATCGAACATTCGAGTAGGTATCACAGAAATTAGTATACAATATACATGTATATAATATTCGTTCGGGTTATTATAATAATTCATGTGTTTGACGAAAATCGTTAAAAATCAGTTCGTTGTTAAAGACGCATTATATTATAATTTATATTAGTTGACCACGTGTATACATTTTAAACTAATTATTAAATTCAAGTTACTATAATTACTAAATTGACTTTCTAAACTATTCAATAACCGTTTTATGCATATATTATAATAAAAGAAACTCTTATTTGATTAATAGTTTGTAATAATTCTAGACTTTTGGCGCCTAATGTCTATAAATTTAATATAACACAATAATTTGAACTAAAAACTCCTAATTTATAGTTTATAGTTTATACCTAGTATTAGTCATATTCAGTTCCACAGTGGAACAAAATATATTTCCTTAATCCATATTCTCAGTGTGATACTATTGTTGCTAACCCACTGGTGGTCATTGTCAAAATCGTTTTTATTTATGATTTTGTAAAATTAAACGTAATTCTTCTCGTTGTTTGTACAGCTGAATCGCTATTTCGTTTATATGGTGAGGGTCATTGCCAATGACATTTCACTTTGGTTCACCAGCCATATAAAATATAAAATACTGTAATGATTCAAAAAATCTTCACAATAAATCGTCTGGTAGATCCTGTATGTATTGATGTGTGTACACGCCCCCGAACAAAGTCTCAAAGATTTCGTCGAATACCCTCATAAATGGCACCCAAACCGGTTTGTGTCTCGGGGGTGGCTTAGGAATTCATCTCCTAGAGGGGTGTTGCGGCAGCTGCTACTCTGGCTATTATATGTATACATAATATATATACACATATACACAATCCTGACCTTTTTCATCCTCTGTTATATTCGGCTTCTTTTTATCCTATTCTCAATGACCAAAATGTGTTATTTCGTGCACGCAGCTGCATCGATCTGAAGATTTTTAGACTGGGTTTTTTTTTTTTTTGTTCAATTTCAAAACATGAAACCCTCCCTCATACAAAATCGTTCGATTGTATCTAACGGCTACGAATGGATCGGTGAACAGATAATATGTGCACACAATGTTAATGTATACAAATGTGAAATATATCCCATAAACCATGTACTATTATTGAAATAATAGCTTTTGATACTATTATTACGTTAATTTTGTGAAAATGGTATTATATAACTTAAGAACATAAGTTACCTATATTATATAAATACATGAGATCTTAGAATGTATAAAGAACTTTTTTTTTTAAATCAACAATATGTATAAATAATGGAATGAATTCAAAAAAAAAAAACAAAATAATAAAAATAGGTCTGACTTAACAATATACAAACTTTGACATTTCGTTTTTTAAACTTTTTAAATCATCAATATAATATTCAAAATGTCAGTAAAAAGTTGTTTTTTGCTATTTTTCACTAAATTGGTTTATTGAAATTTATATACATCACAAATAATAAGAAGAATCAATATAATATGTAGCTAAATAAGTACATTTTCTATATAATATTATGATAAGTGATGTTGTCTTTTACAATTATTTTCTCATGCTTCCTAAAAAATAACACCAAAGTGTAACACAACTTATTAACTCTAAAATTATATATAACGTATTATTTACAGTATAATTAATTGTGAGTACGTATATTTACGTATATACTGCAAAATTATAATAATATATAATGTGAAAATATGGTTAAATTGTAGATTAAACATATTGAACGCTACGCAACGTGAATAATCTATTGTATATTTTTAATCCAAATCTAATTCATCGAAGGATATGACTTGATGTTTTTATTTTACACATAGATATAATTGATTAGGTGACTTATATTTTAGTATGAAAATCTATATGACAAATATATATATATAAACCAAATCAATTGGTATACAAGTACATGACCTATTGAAATGAATGATAATTTAAATCAACATAAAATATCGGCATAACGGTTTGTGTACTAATCCATCTTTATAAACACGTTTATCGTATTTATAGATAGTAGATGATAAATAATGGCTGTTGTGTATAAATAATACATTTTTAAAAATATTTATCAATAGAAAATTTAGATTAAATAAATAAATTTTTGTACGAATATTTATTCTCAAAATAATTCATCACGACGTTATCTATGTGTAGAACCAAAAAGTCTAAATGCGGTCGTCTTTTTGGTGTTCGTACATTTTACTTCTAGAACCAACGTACAAGATACAATTTTTGGCCAGCGGGTCACAAAAACAAATCATTGGAACATTCTGTTAACCCCCTGTAGAGTTTGTTGGGGGAAAGAAATAAAGAAGGACATTTCTTGGAAATGGTCCTTTATATTACATACTGAGCCTGCCGATTGTGACGCCAAATAAAAGATAAAAAGATATTCACAATGTACACAAAACACATGCAATAGCGTCTTTTTGAATTTACAACTCATATGCACCTGACGCCCATTAATTTTGTATAGTAACTGGGTACGTTTTATCATTCTAACATACGTAATACGTATAGATGACAAAATATTTAAAATAAAAACTTGCATTTTTTTTTGTTGTGGAAGTATATTATAAACAAAGACGAATAATTAAAATGTATCACCCTCACTTGCCTATGAGCATTGTGTTGTGTCCATAACTGCGTATTTTATAATAAATGCATCTACCTAAAATAGAAGTTAGCTCGCTATAATAAAACAATAGAACATTTTTATCATTTAAATATATTACTGAAGTTTTACTAAAATATCCATAAATTGTAATCGTGATTTATAATTTTAAATAAATAATATATTGATAATTTTTAAATTATTTGTTTCTTATTTATATACGCGCATAAATATTACTGCAGTAATAATAGCCTTTGTAAAAAAAAAAATCTAAAAAGATATTTTACTATAATACAATATTCATAAAATAATTGAACAATAGTACATTATTACATGTATTAACTAACAACTTCAACAAAAAATTAAATATTGTATATTATGTAGTAAACTTTATCAGTGTAGTTGAATACGTTTTTACGATCATCCAATTCTGACCTATAAATTATACGTTATCAAAACAAAATTAAACTCTAGATAAAGTTTGAAAAGGTATTGCGTTTTATTTAGGAGTTTTAATGGTTTTTCAACGGTTAAACTAACATTTCGGTCCATAATATATGTCGTCAATAAACCTTACGCTATCTTGAACATCCAAACATGTTTATCTGCTAGTTTTAGTCGTAAAATGTTCTAAAAGTCCTGAATTTCGATGTTTATAAGACTCGAAAGTAATCGCGTTCGTACACAGTAAAAAAGAAAATCGCTACAATTAAAAAACATATATAAAACACAACTAAATTGCATAGAATAGGTAAATAGCGCGTAGTCCCGTTTTGAGATTTAATATTTATAATTTGTTATATGCGCAAAGATATTATAAATATTCTTATTAATAGGGTAGTTTAAGGCATTATAGAAAAAATATCATCCGTCATTCTAATGCAATAATCATGCTTCAATCAAACGTTCCGTAAAAGACTATAAATTAATATTCATTATTATTACTATTTAAACTTTTATCTCTCTAAAATATAATTTTTTTGTGAACTCAAATATATTATGTAACAGTAAATAATGATTGTATCTAATTGTGTTATCAAAACAGTCGCGCTCACTTGCGTGGTACACAGTTGGACAACCCATTATAATATTACTATGCACGTCGGCTCGTTTTTTAAAAATGTTTTATGATTACTCGGCCGTCATTTTGGTTGTGGTAAATCTTCGTGCAGATACTCACGCACGCAGTATTATATAGAACGACTCGACGGTGACCGCAGCTATAGTTTCGGTTGAAATCGAAAAACCGCTGCAGAAAAATCGGTCAATCGTATATTATATTATAGGTATAGCTAGGTAGGCAATATTACCAACTCGACGTGTCCGTCTGGCACTGATCGCTGTCGATGGTAGCTGATTGCGGACGCTGCATCATAATATAGTATTATGTGCACGTCGTCTGCGCAAACCATATATGTGTACATCTATAAGTCACGTTATTATATATCATATTGTCATGTCATAGCGAGAATATCGCGGATGTCGTCTTTCGAACGATGACTTTCTCGGGCTGCACAAACCAAATAATTAATAAAATATAAAAACACTGCCTAATCCTTAGTCGAAACCTATCGCAAATAATATTGTATATTGTATAGTGTGACGTTCACAATCGTAATCATATATATACGATTAATTGTATTTTTAGAACTTAAAATGACCACCTGGTACTCTGCATTGCAGATGTCTCGCTCCCTCGCAATGAGCGAAACAAAAAAATAAAATATAACACAATTCGGGTCACGGTTTTCTCGAAAATTCGTTACACCACTGTAGGTATATAATATATGTGTTATTATACATACATTATATAATTACATTTTTGTTGTTATATTTTTTTTTTTTTTTAATTGTCTCGCGAAAAATATTACATCTATTGTGTATAAATTTTGTTCTAGGCAATGCGATTATATTATAGTTTTGAGGGTTTTTGAAAATACTCCAAACTGACGCAGCAAAACTCAGACTGTTTCAGTACATAATTTACATCTATTATAATCTAATCGAAAACGGGTTCACACCTCCACACAGTTTAAGCATTAATTTTTAATTTAATGTGCCTAGTGCAAATTTTGATTTTCCTTTATTTGTTATATTTAATCATAATATATTTTCTAGTTAAACATTATTTTAAAATACATTTCGTATAATACCTGCCCTTGTCGTATTACATTTACACAAAACCATATTTAGGAGATTTAAAGAACCATAATTATTGTTGTAGAGATGGATCTTATATTGAAAAACCAGTTAAAATATAAACACCCATTGAAACGAGCATTGCCTTCTCTATAGTTAATGATGCACTATCATTATCTTTGTTGTCATTATTATTATTATTATTATTATTATTATTATTATACAGCGTGTTACATACACATACTTCTACTATACATCATACGGTCATTACTACGTGTAATGCCGCTGGCGGGCAAATAGATTGTTCTTAAATTTTCGAGGCTTGAAAAATAAAAAAACAAAACAATATTGGCAATGAAAATAAATTAAGCGAGATGTATTTTTATGACCGATTTTTCAATGGTCAACGTTTATACTAATTGATAACCTGGTTTTAAATTTGATTTTTTTTAATATTATGTTAACATTGGACTACATATAATGCGATATTATTATATATTATATTTAAGACACATTATATAACAACAGAGAGGGTGGGGTTCCCGAATATACTGTGTTGTTAACGAGCGGCGCAATAAAATAAAGTAAAAGAAAGATGTGAGATTATTTTTGGCGTACAAATCTAGTCAAGTTTTATAGATCTTATTTAAAACGTGGACCATTTTAAACCATATAATATAGCATTATACTACATACTATAGGTATAGTTATCGTGTAAAATAATTTTCTTCAATGTGTCTACATCGTAATAAAACTGGTCGCGTTTTTGCTCATGAATTTTTTTTCATCAAAAGTTATTTTAAAGAGGTTAAACTTAAGGAAACGTGGAGATTTTGTAATTAAATTTGAACCACTATCCTTAGAATATATTATTATTATTAGATACTATATCTATCGAGACTTGAGGTGTATACAATTTAATAAATTTCGTATTACAATTAGTTATATATACATACGTATGTATATTTAATGTAAATATGCATTTTCAAACATTAATATCTAGATAACAAACGCGATAAATGATAATATATTATAATGGTGTTGTTAGTACCTAACCTAACTTATACCTATATTGTTTTATTTTTAAACATATTTATAGATAACTTTTTCACTGCAGAAGAATTTCTGGATGCGTTGTGAAAATTACTATTATCATCATCTCCGTGTTCATTTTTGATTCGCGTTCTTGTATGATCATAACAGTTGTATATTGTTTATATTTCTCTAAAATTCTTTACAGTCTTCAACGATCCGTGATTTTTTTAAATAAATAATACCTACGCACAGTTTGCAGTTAGCCGCAGGGATTTTCTATATGGTTTTGTTCCCTACTATTCTAAAATGCTTCAACAGTTTTACTGCACCATTCGATGATATGTCTCCTTTTGTTTTTTATCCGTAGTTTCCTAATAGTGACCTACCTTCCACGAGGGCGAGAAAGACCTCATTGTTCGTTAAGCATCTGACCAAAACCGACACAAAGACCAATTAACCGAATGATTTCTGGTCGCGCATGCATTTAGCGTGTGGTATTTTTATTTAAATGATTATATATATATATTATACACATGTGTGATATTCTGGTCAACGTACGAGTAACAAGGCTGTACGAAAACAAAAATGCTAGACCACCAATTATATATATTGATTTGACGGACACTGATGTTGATTGATGCCAATAATAGTACAGTTCATCAAACCCGAATGCAAGGTTCCATAAAAATCGATTTCCCCAGCGATTGATTTATTATATTAAAATGTACGAAACCGCGTACGTGTGTCCTAAGCTAAATTTGTTCGATTCAATTGAAGTTGTGAACCACCATGTTAAAATCCAGTGAAGTCACGTAACAAGTGAAAACGGTTTCCAGAGTATATACAGAGGATTACTTCGGGATTGGTAGAAATTCTACGATAGTTTATATATTATATTCTTCAATACTTGTAAGTTGTAGTGCATAAGGTTGGTGAAATTTTATATATTCTACATTTTCACAAGAAATACAACAGTATTTTTTTTGAAAAGTTATGTTTAGTAATATACAATTTTCCACAAAATTTTTCGGTATACCCATGTTTGTTTTGAAATGTAATTTTATCCTGGAGAAAGAAATACTCAAAGTAAAATATGTCGAAATTAATTATAGTTGAAGTCTAAAATCATAAGATTTATTTTAAATCTACGTCCTAAAATTGTTTTAACTTCTTTATAAAAAACAAGACCAATCGCGTACTATTATCAATATTTTGTTATTATTTTTTTTTTAAATGTTCTTTTAACTGAGGTCAGTAATAGTACACTTCTGACTTCCGTAAGCCACATACATTTCCGAGTTTCCTACTTCCGTTTTCTCCCTTTAACATAGCCCCTCTCGGGTATGTACACACAATAATAATAGTCACAACATTATTATCATTGCAAAGGAACTTCTCTGTCAGCATAAATGTATACAGTAATCCATTCTCGCTTTCAACATTGTTATATATGTACGTACACAACACAGCCCTGTTTCTATATGCGGATCAAATGAATTATTGACCGGATACTATGCGTATATTCATTCAAACAAACTCATGGAAAAATATCATGAATGATGGCACAATTAAAGTCTATCACCTATACTACCGCCTCTCTTTTGTTATCGTATCGCCAGGTGACTGAGGCGGGAACCGTCGTAATAAAGGGAACAGATATAAAGTAAAAAATCTAAATAACCTTCTTATGGTTAAAGCGGTTACCCACTACCGGATGTGATCGTGGTCTAATATTACACCCGTGGTTCCTCATTAGACACGTCTTTAATTCGACAACTAAAGACACTTTAGCCTATAGAGCATTATTATATTTATATAATATGTTATATAATTAAATTAATATAATTCAACAATTATTTTTCATAAATATGTAAATTAAGTGGTGGGAACTATACAGATATCTGTATAAACACGATCTAGTTCAATGAATACATTTAAAACAATAATATTACATAAATGTATGATTTTTGTTTTCATCTTTAACATACATATAAAATACATATACCTGCATAAACTATTTTATAGGTGTTTTTAAAAATTATTATTAATACTTTTAGTTTTTCGAAATTTTAATATTAATAATTATTGAATTTTTATAAAACTAATATTTTAGTATTATTAGAATATTTTGTACATTTTGTATAAATTATAATCTATCAATTAAAAAAAAAAACTTGATTGTACTTCTAATAACTTTTTGTAAACTATTTATACTTATCAATTATCATAATATATTTTAAGTATTATATTGTGAAATTTTAACTCATATAACTCCCACACGAACTTATTCAATGGAACCCATTATCTTCTTGAAGATTAAATTAAATGCACAGTTTATAAATAGTTAATATTTCTTTACCTTTAAAAGTACTTAATTTAAATTATCTTTTTGATACATAATTAAAAAATAGATTAATCCAAAAATTAAATATTTGTACCAAATACTTTTATTATGAATCTCACAATGAATAATTTTATAATATACCTTCATATAGATAATGTCTTTATACAATAGGATTCACCCTCGATTTTCTGAAAAATAGGGTACGTAGAGATAGAAAACTTCCAGAATCTCGGTGTAAGTATACGTAAGTAAATGAGTCATCCTTATAGATAATAAACGTATACACCATGATTACAACTTAATCCGCTTAATCTCATTCAAGTTTTAAATCAAAGCAGTATTAATTGTTATCGATTTATTTTAATGTACATATAATAGTGCATAAAATAGTCCAGTATATATATATATATATATATATATATATATATATATAATATATTATATTAATATTATTTTATTTTTCTGTATATGAACTTGTTTTACATTTAGATACCTTCTGCTCTATTCTGAAATATCTGCATGTTCTAAGTAATTTATTTATTTGTTAGTCTTTTCTCTAGGGGTGGTGAAAACTTTCCACGTCTTAACGTCATTGATTTTACCATATTTTGACAAACTACGTGATTACAAAAAGTTACATAATTTCTAACTCAAAAGGCATAAATTCTAACACCTTTATTATAATGTAAATACATATATATGATAACTCTAACAACTCGATTTGTGAACTCCAGTGTTCCCCATTGTTATTATATCACCCCGTGAGGTTACTGAACTCAACTTATACACACCATCTGCCCGGCGACCAATCAAAATTCTACAATCCCTCGGCACTCAGATTGTTAGTTGTTACGATCATATATTGTAGGAAATCACACTAACATGTTCTTGAATATTCCCAAGAGGAATACAGTTAAAATGAAAACTTCTCAAGGTTATTATTAGTATAATATTTAGAACATTGACTAGTTCAGTGTGATCACATGTTATTACTATCAAAAAGCAACGAAATACGTAAAACTATGATGTATGCCCTGCCGCCTTGCAAACTGTCAGATCAAACTCACTAAATAGTATTTTAATATGTTGAGGCTAATGCCCTATTTGTTTTTGTTACACATTCTAAATGGTTTTTTAAGAGTGAAAATACTCATATCATCTGAAATATTAATTAAAAACTGTCTGCTTACGTATTCAATGTTTTGTACGTTTAGTGAAATTTCAACACAAAAGGGTGCTGGTTTTACGATAGTTTATAAAGTAATTTATTCACCAATTTATTCATTAACAATGAATTAATTACAACATTTAACCCTCATATGCATGACACTTGTATGCAACAAATAAAACCACATTGTTAGCCGAAACCTGAGTTCAAAATTGTTTTATATACAAAGAAAATTTTCAACAACCTCGAATTTCTAATCATATTTTATAAGTATTTGATATATGCTATACGCTATGGATACACTGCATTCAATATGATTTTCTTTATTATAGATAATCTATAAAAAGAAAATCTGCTTTTTGTATGAGTTAAAGCGTTTATATAATATGTAAACCATACCATTGGTATTAATGCCACGAATAAACGATTGTATAATATCTATGTGACACGTTTTAATTAATAGTCTTTTTTTCAATAAGTTTGTATTGCGAGTTCAAACTTCACTGAAACAATTTCAATAGAGTTCTATTATTTCTCACGCGTAACGGAATCTGCAGGGATAGTGTGTAAATTCATCTTAATTGTGTATATATATATCAAACAAGCAAACAAATAAAAAACCGTTCTTATATTATTGAAGAGTATTTTTTTTCAATTTGTCAACGAATGAAAAGAAAAAAAAACAGAAAGAAAGAGAACCCTATTATATGGCGGTGGTGATGATTGTGGAGGAAGTAGTAGTAGTGGTGGTATGGTTGTATAGCAAAGGGAACCGTCGCCTCTGGATTTGGTTATCGACCCATCGGGCGTAATGGAACGTGCGTTGCGGAAACCGAATAGCATTACTTTAAATTGGACCCTTTCGCTAAAACTCCGGTGAAAGTAGCATTATTCCTGATTGATCGATTCTTATATATATTTATGTACACGTGTGTTTGTATACAGATATTAAATTATCATTGTTGTCGGAACCATATATGGATTTTTTATGTTTCCAGTTTTCTTTTACTACTTAAAGCTTGCGGACGCTAAAATGTTAGAATACAAACGCATTATCATAACATGATTTTAATTACTTTAAATGCTTACATACTAATTAATTATTTAAATACTTCAGCTTAAATAAAAAAAAATTAAATAATAAATGATTTATTTTTCAAGATATTTCTTAACAAATTATTAATTTATAGTTTTTGTTCCTCATTTGAATGTGTGTTATTTAAAAACGAATAAAATATGTTTATTTAGTAAAAGCATATTTGCCTGTAGGCTCAAAAGTCAAAATAGTAATTTACTTTAGTATAATTCAAGTATAGTCCATCGAAGTCGGCCTTAAAAGTAAAAATAATATATGTGGATTATGTAGTTGAAAAAGATTTTCGAACCACCAAAAACACCAAAAACATATTTGATCGTTATAATAATTATTTACTTAGAAAGCGTTTAGGTATTTCAAATAACCAGAACTCAAGCGTACAATTTTATTATAATATGTGTTTATATCAAACGACTGTCAAGTTATTGGTAAACAACATTTAAATGAAAAATATTATTTTATTAGTCATTAAATATATATAAATATGTATATAAAGTAAAATATGCTGTACAAATTGTATTCCAAGAATTTAAACTAAATTATTAAATTATATGTGATTTGAAGTATGTAATAATTGTTCCATCTAAAATTATGGGTTTTTTGACATTATTCTATTCATTAGTTAATAAAAATATAACACTGGAATACTGATCAACGGTCAATCTATTTGCCGATGAAATTTTATCGATTAATTTAAATATTTTTTTCGAATAAGTAAACTCACAAGATCCTGAAGATCCTTAGAAGTTCATCGCAGCCATATTTTATCTATTGTATAATATAATACAAAAATTTAGCGTCGACCCGATTTCAGAATAGGTTTTAATATCGAAAAAGCAATTTCAAGTACAAGACATCGAGACTACTCTATTCATCAGCGTATAGCGTCGTAATCCTTGACGTCGTACCGGAACGCATATAATATAATGTATAGGTATTAATCCCGCGATAGATATGTCACAGCGTACAACGTGCAGTCATTATAACTATATATATATAGATATGCTGGAAACATGTACCTGTCACCGTACGGCCGTATGCGTAGTATTCAATAATTGAATTCCATATCGGACATTGTTGTTACACCACCGCCGCCACCGCCAAAGTCGAAAGTCATCGCCAGAGTTTACATTGTATGCTGTCAGCGTGTATATAATTTCGTTGGTATTATTTTTTTTTCATAATTTTTTCCCGACAACATGTAGTAATTTATTCTTGTGGCAACCGTGATGCGTCTGAAACTAACTATCCCGTTATCACAGCTATAGTCTGCTCTATAGTATCGCGTATCATGGACATAATACTATAATGGTTTTGGGTGCTTACAAAATTACAACTGGGTTTATTTATACCGGAACCTAGTAGTACGAAACGATAATAGAATTAAACGCTAATAATTATCAGGATTATAATTTGAATGCACTATAAACCCTAAGAAAATTATTTTAGAATACGTAAAAATATAGTTTGAAATGCAATAAGACAAGGGAAAAAAATATGAAAAATGTAAAAAAAAATGCACATAAAAGTTTCAAAATTGAATTCATTATCTATAACTCAAACCATCTGTAAAGAAAGCTACATTCTACGACAAACTAAAAAATATGTACTTTTCTTTAAATGCACATTCTTATTAATAACAATAATTATTGTTATCATTCGATCGGCAGTTGTCGAAGCCCTGCAAAGTTCTATAACTGATATGTTATTATGAGTATATTACTTACTATGCATAAATATTGAATACTATAAATACATCGTAGAAATATTATAATATCCCCTATTATCGACGTGGGTGAAAAATATATAAAACAGTATAATCATTAATATCGACGAGCCATTCGTCGAATTGAAGCAAAAAAGTATATTTCGTCTCGTCGGCCCGCGCGTACAAATTTCGCCGGTGCGGTATCGTCCTATTCGGAGGGTGGAGTTTCCGTCATCACGTGTGCGACAAAACATGTATAGGTAGTAAAAGCAAACACGCCGAGGTGATATTATAGGTTTATTTATTTTTCGCCGTTTGGTCGTGTGCTTTTTTTCCATCCATCCCTTTCGATTGAAAAACGTGACTTGTTTTATCGCAGTGCGGCGTCACCGGTGTCACGGCCTTTTGCAAAATTGGATCTCTATATATACGGTGGGCATGGGGGTGGAGACAGCAAGGCAAGAAGAGGATTATAAAAATATACCGGGGAGAAAAGCACATTATGTATTAGCGCTAAATCGAAAATTCGCGGATGGATTTTATGGGCGCGAGTACTATCCAAGCTTTCGACGACCCGGAGGGGTCGTGAAAAAATTCAATAAAGCCGAATTTGTCCAATCGATGTCATCGTCGTAGTCTACGTTGTATAAAGAAGAATATTATTAAATTTAATAATGGATACATTTCTCTTATTCTCTTCGTCAAAGCACTTCGTTATATTTTAGTATTTTACCCGTGCGAAACATAATAATAAATTGTCAACTACAATTATTTTGCTCAGGGCATGCTATATTATTATTATTATTATTATTCGATGACTTTTTATTGAAACTTTTCCGATCGATATATTATAATTTATAATACGTATTATACCTCTGCGTACATGCCATTTGAAATATTTCAGCCTTCGCATGTCAAATTCACTTTATTGTTATAAACAATTACAAAAAACAATAATTATTTTTTAGTACAATTGAAGTTCGTGTCTAATATATTAGGTAATAATAAATATGATTAATATATTTTTCCAACGAAATGATTTTAACATGAGGCTATTAAGACTCCAGTACTCACAGTCATGGAATTTGTGACATAATATACCATGCACGCGTCCACTTAAATTGATAAGACAAAGACATATGTTTTGGCATACGCAATGCATATAATATTATATTAGTTAATGTTAAAGACGTTCCTTGTAAATCACTAAACGAATTACATGAACAAAATATTATTATGTTATCGGTTGGCTTTGTAACACGCGTATACGATTAAATCTTTTAAGAAAACCCTTGTCATCAGTTACGTCTAAGTACATTACTGGGCAGATGTTTGCATATCTGTATTATAGTGGTGCCCATTTTCGAGCACTCTCTAGGTTCATCTGTACTCGTGTTTCATAAGAAGGGGACAATAGAAATGTAAAAGGGTCTATATAGAAATGTATACTGAGTATACTGGAATAAAAGAAATGGTCTTTTGTAGTTTCGTAAAATGTAATTCTTCAGTATCGATTGACGTAAAATGACACAACCATATATGTAATCGTGTCTTACGCTGAGTCGCTGACAAGTATTTTTAAGGAAATAAATAAAATAAAAAATCAGGAGATATGCACGTGTTATAAAAATATATTTTTCACTAGATCGCCTAATACACATAATTATTACTAAAGTCCATATTGATTACTTAACCATTATAAATGTATTGAAACCAAAATTGAGTCAAATATTTTCAACCTAACCTTTGAATTTAAAAATTCACATTAATATCATATGATTACGGATTTATTTGAATTCTGTTCTACAATGTTATTATAGTATATATTCGTAGTATAAAAATTGTATTCTCACTATAGTAAAATATTAGTTGTAGTTGTCATTCCAAGAGCTATACAAAATACATATAATCTACTCATATGATTATGTACCTATGATGCATATTGGTACATGGCCGATGGTTCTCAATTCTCAATGCTTTATGAGTATATGTGCTTCGTGACTTCTACTGTACCCAAGGACATTCACTACTCACTAGTATTAATTAATGACCTTTTGCAAGTTTTAAAAAAATGTTGTTTACGATATAATTCATATATTGTACATAATATTATAATTCGATATTTTAAGATGTACACATTTATCCACTGATATTTTGTAGCTAACCTGTTGGAGATTATTATTATACCTAAAAAATTTCGATGTCCGTAAATATCTATGCGACTCTGGCAAGGTGCGCAAAAAAGACAAGACGTTTATTTTAGATACGTGTCACATTGTTTAGATAACACAGTAGAAATTTGACAGGAATTCGTAAATGGGTTTAGTGTAGTACATCTCGGTATTCGTAATTATATTATCGTCATTACCCATTGGCATAATCAAAAGCTCTATAGCTGTATATTATAGTAATGTATATATTTGAAATGTACCGTGAGATAGATATAATATAATACGCCAACATTTTAACAATAATAATGCTAATTCTCTCGTGTCAACGTACAACCTTCGCAAGTATATATAGTATTTCAAGGTATCTAAGAACACGACCAAGCACAGGTACGCCATATTATAGCGTTATTATTGAACTCAGTTGCAATGCTTCCTGTTCATAGGCGAGCAGACGGTGTATAATATGTCTGCAGTTGTACGCTTAATGATATTTTTGTGCTCTTATTGTATTATTATCATTATTATTAAAGTTGGTTGCTGAAACAACACGATGACATACTATATAGCAGCATTCAACGCCCTTGGGCCGTTTCACTTTTTATTTACACCGTCATTGATTGAATTGTCTCACATTTTTACAACTCCAGTAAAATTCTTCGCTCTTTCAATTTGCTCATTATTCTGTAACAGCGGGTAAAGTGATTGCGTGCGTAACTGCTTACGAAACCTTTTTTAGAGCCCAAGCTTTTAGTGTTTTAAGTTTTAGAATGAAATGGTTTTAGGTGTTTTTTGGCGGACAAAATGTTCAAAATATTTCACTAGCGATGGCACTCACATGCGTTATCATGTACACAGTATACGCACACTTAATATTTACTGCGTTTATATGTGTATATATATATATATATATATATATATATAGTTATAGCGTTGTAGAGTATAGATTCGTTTGAAATCCTTTTTGTGGAACTATTTGTGCCAGACCGCCATTTCCGAAAACGACTTTTGTCGTTTATCGCATCAGGATGATCGCAATTCCCCGCACAGCCATGTTCAATTTCAATATATATATTTTTATTTAAACAGAGAGGCGCAAGGAGGCTATGCGGTGATAATGTTTTTTCGGTCGTATTATTACTGTTTCCACGGTCACACATACCTATATATAACGCACGAGTGTACGTGTGCGGTGCAGTACGTGGCCCCAAAGCCGTCGACCCTCGCTCTTTCGCCCTGCTCGTTTTCTACCACCCCCAGATAGAGAAGTGTATACACTAATAATTTTGAGTTACGCAATGATGCTTTTTTTCTTTTTGCCGTCTTAGTCTCTCTCTTTCTCAATTCATGTCTGAGACCTCCCGTACCTAACACTAGATACTCCGTATAATGTAGTAACGGTGTATAAATTTCAATTGTATCATGAATAATGACATAGTCATTAATAACCATATATATATTTAATGATAAAAATGCAGCTATTCGACACAATCGGTGCGAAGCGGCGTACAAGATGGTTTACTGTGTAGAGGTGTAACTCCGTTACTTATTATTTTTAATCAAAACCTAATCCGTTCTGAAGGCGGCACTACTGTCTACTGCTGTTGAACCACTATCAACGAATTTCCATACAAACCACCTCGATCTAAAATCTAGATCAATGATTTGATTATGGTTGGCTGAGGAAAGAAAATATTGTAAACATTGAACCGTTTGATTTGACGTCGTAAATATATAGAAATATTGTCAGCGGTTTTGAAATAATCTGTTCTCAATAAAATTAATTTAATTATTTCTTTTCGACGTTATATGTATAATAACAAGTGAGAAATATAAACGAGAATCTTTGGAAAGACTTAAAAATAAAGCTCATGATCTTTTACAAGATATATAAATACCATTGAATAATTTAAAAAAGTAGATTACACTGTAATATATGATGTATATTATAAACTAAATTTATATTTATATTATTATATAATATACATATAGTTTAATATATAAATAATATTCTTGGTAGTGTAACATTTCAGTTTTTTTTTATATATTGATTTATGATTTAAATTTAACAGTATATTTTATTTGCTTTCTTTTTAGTTTCTTTTTAGTCATTTGATAATTTGATAAATAATGCGTACTTAAATTGACTTGAAACCACCATTTAATACCACGTAATTGTTGTTATTCATAACAACATTTTAGGCTAATGTATCTAATATACCATAACTATAAGCTCTGAGTAAAATTTATTTTTTACTTCATTATTCATGAATAGTCAATGATTCAGATGTATAGACATAATAATTTATACAATTATTTTAATATATTTATATTAAACTAAAAACAATATTATTATTGTAATAATAGTAATACTGTCAAACTCATATTTTATACAAACTTTTGTTATGTATATATAATAAAATTGGATTTATGAAACACCTTTACAAAGGAAACTACATTAAAGTTTTTTAATTTGAAAACTGATTTAAATCGCAAAAAAATGCATTGATACGGCTAGAATTCTGAAAAAATACTTAAGTATTTTGTATATTATTATATTATATTATTATCATTATTATCAGCTCCGCAGTCCGCATGGAATTCTGATAATTTGTTTTTTAAATTATTATTTATTCGGCTAAGATATTAGAAAAATGATCGAAATACACCAGCTACATGTACGGTATTCAACAAAAATATATAATAGGGTACGCTATTATTATATATTATAAATTGCATTCTAGCGCTGAAGAATACACAAACTATACTTCAAACATCAGACTTAAAACAAATCTGTTAACTGAACCTGAAATGCCGGCTATATCGCCACTTTGTCCAACTTCAACGATTATTTGAAAAATAATCGTTATATAATTCACATGCCTGATGTTTGGCCCGTTGAACAAGTATGATGTTTATGAAAAAATAATTCAAATTACAAAAAAAAAATTATATTAATAATAATGATGATGATAAAAAAAATCATAAGAATGCAAAAAGTCGTGAAAAAACACGTGGGAATAAATGATAAGTACTTTGTCTGTTACCTGCACATTATTTGTGTAATAATTTTTTTTATCCCAAAACTCATTGTTAAGTTAAATATAATACCAAGTACTTATACATCGTGCATAAGTGATCGATATTAAATTTTACTTTTTTCTTAAAGGTTATATTTCACAATTTTTAAAATTGTGTTTTATACACAAATGTTCGTGATATAGGTACTATAATATCTTATTTTTGCACGCAAATTGTAAAGATCGATATGGTATACATATTATTCAATAATAAGTATAGTAATAAGTATAGTAATAAGTATAGTAATAATAAGTCGTAATAATTCGAATAGTTATGATATAAAAAATAATAATAACAATAGTATTAATACCTAATAATAAACCAACAATACAAACGTAATATTTCGCATTGTACATAGTAATATCCCATTGGGAAAACACAATTGATTGTTCGGAGATAGAAAAATTATATATTGATATTTGACAAAAGAAATACTCTGCTATATAATACTTCTAGCTGAAAAATGATGGCAATCAATTATTATTATGTATAATCATCTCCTCAATCGTAACTAATCAAAATGGACGAGACTAATTATTATTGTCTTGTTCGTTAAAAGACAAAACAAAATTTAACCAAATGCACGCGTTAACATAGAAACGAGCTAGTAAATTAAATGTGATAATAACAACGAGCGTTTTTTCGTATATCCTTCGATTTAACACACTAATATCTATCAACGAATTCGAACATTTAAACAATCAAAAAAACACAAACCTTGACATTAATTAACATAAATTTCTTCTTCTAAAAAACTAATTACAAAATTATTTCTTTTTCTTTTTTTACTTAGCTATAGTATTTAGAATCAGTCTTTAGATATAATTAAGTAATAATAAGCTGTTAATGAATAACAACGGGCACGAAATAATCTAATTTTGATGATAGTGTGTAAATTGTTTATATAAATAAAAAAATTAAAAAGTTGCTGCTGTGCAGATACTTACAATAATTATCATATACTCGATTAAATTGTCTATACATATTTAAATAATATTTTCTATTATAATAATGCGGTTTGTTCAAGCTATAATATTTTTGTTCAGTCAGTCATTGCGTCATGAAAAGTTTAACTGAATTATACAATGAGGAACGGAGGGAGCGGCAACAAATCCGACGGTTTTTTCTACCGACAAAGGGTGTGTCAAATGAGTTCCTCGTGAAACCCCCAAGGAATAAGACTCATTCAAACACCCTTTTCCAGTCTGAGCCTAGCCCATGTACTGCACACCCCAAATCCTATACGAAATGCATGACCGGCTTTTAAGAGATGGGTTTATTTTACGACTTTATCAAACCGGAGGAGGACCCATCTTTTCATTCAAACACACTCGCAAACTTATTTTTAATCCAACGTCGAACACAACTGCACGTTTACGCGGTTTTTAATATTATCACTCCGCGGTTTGACAATAATATTACTATAAACAACGCGCACAACTAAAATCCGCGATCTCTTATCCGTTCATCTCGGTTGATCGCACTTTGTTTCTCGGCGACTTCATTAGTCAGATTCTACATCACAGGTATGATATATAGAGGGTAGAGTTTGTAAACACGATATTATTTTAATGTGATTTCATTTTTGAACGAAAGTATATTTCATTCGACGTTCGACTGCACGTGGTAATGGAAATTAATTGTATAAAACACCTCTGGGTAAAAAATCATTAAGAGAAAGTGTTAACGATCTGTTCTGCTCCACAAGTTCAATCGGGGCTTACACATAATATATATGTTTAATATTACCTATAGGTAGGTCAATTTTATTCTTAATCAAACGATGATTTCTATGGTATATATATACATATATATATGCATATTAATAATATTATCATTATGTTTAATTTATGACAAAAAACGAGAGTTATAATTATACGAAAACAAAACTGCGCGATTCATCCACTCATTATAATGCCGGTGTGGCGTTATCGAACCCGTCATTGATACGTTACGGAACCACCGAAAGGCAATTTTAAAACCGGACGCCGCCGCTCGCCGTGTTCGTGAATCTCGGGCTGGTCACCTTGAACGTGGGTCAGATACTCAACATCACTCGACCATGCGCGTACGTGCCGGACCTCTATCTCACATAATATCTGATCATCTCGTACACTTCATAATATGTATATGTATGTAATATGTATATATATATATATGCAACTACGCGGATGGGTGTATTATACTTCGAAGTATATAATGTATATGGTATACAAGCCACGAAGCATTCGTATATTATTTTCCAGCAGGATGCAATCCGTGTCCTTTGAAGGAAATAATAATGGTAATAATAATAATATTGTAATAGGCAGGTAGGGATATATGATTACTACCTACATCACGTGCTGCACTTGTACAAATTATAATTCAAACGCAAAAACCATGTGTGTGTCTTATTTGCAGTGACGCGACGGTTCAAAAATATATAAAGCCGAGCAATGTTTACCTCACCACTTTTATGTTTAAAACCAAAACAAAACGTTGACGACAAAAAAAAAAAATTAAACCATTCAATCGTGTATTTTAATTGCACCCTATACGCCTGCCCTTTACGCAACTCACATAAGCTGCACCAAAAGTACCTATCTGCACTCGGGTAATATGATAATGCAATTGGATGTAACATTTTATGCTAATAAACGTTCATCGTGCGTTTGATACGGTTTCCATTCGTGAACTAAATGATCCCAATAACCATAACATAATCGTAGGGGGTAAAATATAAAAAAAAGAAAATACTCATTTACATTTTGTTGTTACAGTACGCACTTATTATATATATATATAGGTGTACAATATAGTACGTGAATACTGAATACGGGTCTTCCGGTGTAAATACTTACGTGTATAGTGTATAGGTGTACCTGTTGTTTTTCAACAGCTACTATACGTGGCGCGGCTCTCGGTGATATTGTTTTCAGTTAATGTAGTTTGGGTTAATGCCTCAGACTACAATCGTTGAATATATATGAATGATGTATAAAAAAAATTATACTTACAAGCGCACTGAATAATTTATAAACATATACTATTAATGTATTATATGATATATGCCATACCGTCCGTATATTTATATATTATAATATATACCACAAAAATAATCATCATTATAACGAAGTGATTATTTAATTAAACGGTAGTTCGATGTATAATATAATATATTCTTCCTCCGACTGGATCATCCGGACATTAATATCGAATTTTAATTTGAATAAAAACATTAGCTAATCTTATAATGTATATATATATATTGTATATTAATGTATTGCACGTGTTGTACCGACGATATATAGATAAACTATAAAATACATCTTACGCTATCGTTTTTCTCACCGTTAAAAACGTATAATAAATAATTAATATTTATTGTTCGTATAAATACCTACTTTCAAGAGTGAAGTTGTAACACATACAATTAAATATTGTTTAAGTGATGAATGTGGACTATTATATTATTTGTTAACCTCTTGACTTTATCTGTCACTGGGTAAAGGTACTTCTTTGAGCTGTATATGCTTAAGAATATCACGGTTCGTGACCATTGATCAGCCATTCAATTGTCAATTTGCTATATATCGCGTCAAAAATTTAACCCATCATTATTATCATCATCATAACTTTTTGTCTGCGCACTAATATTATTTACTAATAGTTTTATATTTTCCAACAGGTCGTTACACTATTGCAGCGAAGAAGACACACCCAAATCGTGCTGTGGTTTATTGACGTTACCAGATGCCACCAGTACGGTATCCATCAGGTGGTTCATTGGTATCGTGTTTATAGCTGGAATTTGTTCGGCGCTCGTGGGTACAGTCTTGGGTGCTACCAGGGCTTCCGGTAGAGAACATCTCACAGTCGCCTTACTTATGATAGGTATGTTTAATATTTATCGTATCACTTAATAAAATGACACATCTATTAAGCATGAACATGTAATTATTTTAAACGGTCATTTACGGTCTTGTATCACTTTGTTAAACGGCGAGCTTACTTTTTACTAACACTTACCACTACTAACATTTTACCATTACCTCAGTTTTAAATTTAAATATGCGTGTTCATATTTTAAATATGAATATATTAACATTTTCAAAATTAAAATGATAAACAACCATTGACAATAATATAGAATTCACCAATTTTGCCTTGTTGAGATTTTGTAACCCGATGAATAAAATATAAATATAAAATAAAACGTGATTAGGTGTAGCTACATAAAATATGTGTGTGATGTATGTGCATTAAACTATTGTTTTATTTTTTGACAAATGTTGGGTGGGCATACACGTATATTAAGTATGTATTTTATGTAAATATAAATTTATTTTATCTTCCATATCTTGGATAACTATTGTATAGTATAATCATTTAAGCGACAAAGCATTTATGTTTTCAACTTTTGTAACACGTCTAATAATATTAGATACATATCAGCACATTTACAATGGTATAATATTGCATAATTGTGTCTATATCTATAAGTCAATCACGCGTGCTATGACAAAACGTATGTCTATATTGATTTTAAAAATGGGCTTAAATCATTATTTGTTCTCCTAGCATGATAAATATTTTTTACAATATCAATGATTTCAGCATTCAATAAAAATACAATACCTGCGTCAAAGGATATGATTCAAACTGAAACACGATAGTATATAATACTATATATTACCATCGAATTATACAAATCTATTCATATTATTTGAAATACGTTTATTTCCAATATTTTTTTTTCATTCTTTCATTTGAATATCCTTTTTATTCGATCTTACAGTTTTATTTATACTAGATGACGATATAAAATGACCGCCGTATATACTGCTCTCTATTTTTAAGTCCTTTTGTGGTTTTTAGCTTTTTCCTGTTGTTCTGGATAACTATTTGTACATTAAACACAATAATTCTATTAATTTTACTCTTAGTTAGATGCCGTCACTCCTTCGTAACCAATATGTGATAGTCGCGAATGCATAATGAAATTTCCTCTGCATACTCAATAGTTAATCAGGATATATTAATAACTATAAATCAATGTATTGCTACAAGTTTGTATACTAGGTAAAACTAATGTTCGTACTCTCCTGCTGGTTTACTCGTCATTTTATACGTGTACATTGTATAAACTGTTGAGCATAACTTATTACTTATTAGTGTTATTATTTATCATATTATATACTTTGCTCAAGCAGTATTAAGGCCTGTGTGTACAGTGTGCTGAGGACATTTTGTATTAATCTATACAATATGTTTCTCGTGACAATCTCCTTTTGATTCGGAATACGATTTATCCTCGGTCTTCGGTCGTGCATTTGACTGTCCTATTAATGGCGTATCACAATCAGTGTACACACGCGGGGTTGCCTATGTGAGCAAAATGCTTCCGCCATTAATCGGATTACTCACAATCGGTGGGAGGATCCGATAACCATTCGACAGATTATACATTAAACCACAGATTTCCGAATCACTTAGAGAGATCAAAAGGGTGAACGAAAAAACGCATCAATGAAGGTCGATTTTACAATAAAATTGTATCATGCTGAATAATTTGTCAGTTAAAAATGTTTTAGGTTATGTTATTTTTTGAAAATAAATAACAGCATATTATGGAGGTAGTCATTTTATTAGTTTTTTAAATACGAATAAAATAAGGTTTAATAGCATGTGCCCTGTATAGTGAACCACTAGTTTTGTAAGCACATCATTAAAAACCTATGCACATTTTCATTTATTAACTATTTTTTATAGTATATATTATTATACACTTGACGATTTATTTAAAGAAAAATGATTGTGAACTCTCGATGTTCATATATTTTTACAAACAAACGCAGTATTATGATGAAAGATTTATATAGGTATAATACATTATATAGATATTATATTATTACATAAAAACGAATTTTTACATTTTGACTTCTGTTGTAATGTGTAATTTAACAAGTGTTAAATCGGTAATTTTTCATATTTATTTAACTTGTTGTTATTAATATAAATATTTTGTACTTATAAAATATACTGTCCCACTAACATAGTTGTTCAAAGTGCCACGATAAATTTGTTATTTAAGCTCATTCAGTTCTCTAATATATATCGTATATATTAAACATAAATAAAATAGTAAAAATATCGAGGTATTTCATTATAATTAACCATTATAATTGTAATGATAGTCATTGAAACGGTGAATAATATAATATACATTTTATGTTATCTCATTTATTTTTTTTTTTTTTATCGAAATATTGTGTTTCGTAACTTACGTATTTTATCGAATTATAACAGGTATTTGTTTGTCGTTTAAATTATTTATTTATACAAATTATCTTTATCGTAGATGCATTAGGATCGAACAAAAGCATATCCAACGTGAAATTTCGATATTGTAGAGCGCTTGTTTTTTAACAACTGAAATCATTTATTTATACGCAATGAATAAACGGGTGGAATAAAATGCTCAAACATTTTTAGAATATAAATTAAGACTTTGTTTCCGGCACGTGGCGTAGGTAACAATAATAACGTGCTGAACGATATAATATGCTTGTTCGGTGGCTGTCGGTAGAATAATATTATAATATTTATGCACAGTTTGACGGAATGAAAACATAAACTCGATCGGCGATCGCGGTCAACAGTATCTGCAATCCGACACTATTATAATAATATGTAAGCATACCTCCTACCTATATATTTGTATAGCGCAATATCTGTGCAGTATCGACTTGCGCAGGATTGGTTTTTTCGATGCATAAATTATTCGCTTTACGATTTCTTGTGCGTAGTAAAGATTGAATATAAAAAATCATATTACTTGCTATGATTGTATACATATGATGGGTATGTAAAAATATTAAAGCCGGGGAGAGCGAAGAAAATCGGTCGATCGTCACATCATTGCCTTGTGCCATATTTCGGACGACCCACCGTCGTCGGATTCGCGTGAAGTGCTAAAGCATATTTTATTATTATAATATTTATCGTCTTCACTCGTTGTAAATCCAGTTCACGGCTATATTATTTATAATTTACAAAACGAATACATGTATAGACGATCATATTATGATTAAAAGTTGCGTAATTCACACGTATATTTGCGTCTATTATAACGTATATGCGTAAAATAATTTAATAATACACCACATTATTGTAATCATTTCTCGTATATAGTGCTTGGCTGGAAAAATTACATAAAAAATGTATGATATTAAAAACGACACGTTATGTTGTGACTTCAGAAACATATCAGTAAAGATTTGGTCTAAAATTTAATCATAGCTCACAATAGACTAAGAAACGACACTAGCTATAATACTTATCAGCTGTCCATGAACACGCTACCCATATGTGTTTAGTGATTACCTATTTGCCGATTTACAATTGTTATCAATATTGTCGCAAGAGCGTCTTACATATACCCAGAGCATCGACTAGGATTTTGACTGTACCGGTACATATCGTGTCTTACATACATGTCCCATACTTTTGTTTCACAAATTACTTTACCTATATCATCATTATTATTATTGAGCTCGTTGTGTTTGTATATTATTAGTATAAGGTGTATGTGTGCCCCACGCATGAAGAGAATCAAGCACGTGACCGCACAGACAGGAATTACGGAAGATTTACTTTCTCGGGAAACACATGGCTTGTTCCCTTCCTAACATCTTCCATCCAAGTATTAGTAGTCGTTTTACACGACAGCAGCGATGTTATTTTATATAGGATGATTCATAAAATATACTGGCTCCTATCTTTCTTAAAAAAAAAAGTATTTATTCATATTTTGATTTTTGGAATTTGTAAATTATTCTAAGAGAATATTTTTAAAACTCTTAAAACGTTTTGTACTATTTAAGCAGTGTCAAATAGTAATACAAACTTTTGTTTTCTAATGAAAAATTATTTTTAAAGTAATTTTTAATACATTTTTAAGTATGAATGTAATAGTTAATTTTTATTTTTTTAAATTATTTATTGGATAATTGTACCTTAAGTCCTAATACAGTCTTAACAATTCGTTTAATTTTCTTAGTCATTATAATATTTGTTCAAAGGATTATATAATCTTTAAAAATGGTTTTAAAAAAATATTAAATAGTTATTATGTATTAGATTTAGTACTTATTTGCTTTGGACAATTTTACAAATTATAAATATTAATGGCTTAATATATTAATACTACAATTTTTAAATCACCATATAATTATCCACTACATAATTTACAGTAGAAAAGGGGAGTTTTTGTTTAAAAAACAAAATTTTATAAATCCATTTGTCTCTTGTAATACAAAAAATCTCTAAAATTTTAAAATATGTTTTTAGTATATTTAAAAATTCCAAAGATTTTGATTTTAAAAACTTCAATATTGAAAAAAAAGGGATGAATATGTTTTATAAATAACCCTGTACTTAGATATTGTCCACACGTGATGGCGGCGTTTTCTACTATTCAATTTTTCTGCACAGGATTTTCTTATACATTTTTGGTCATTCTCTCGTAGTGTCTCGTCCAATTCCATCACTGTCGCCGTTGCCGTATTCGTCGCGCATTTATTTAATGATGTCCGCCATAATATATTATTTTGAAAAACTGGGTTAAGGCGCACGTCTAGTTTTGACAACAATAACGTTTATTGTTATTAAATATTAGATTGTACCTATTCATCGCGTATAATACCATCGTAAATCGGGCAGACGCTCGTATACAAATTGCACTTGCGTGATGTTATACACATTATGTAGAGGGAGACCAACTGTGTTTTCCAGCGTACTTCCGACATGGGAAAATATAGTGCCGGAGACTCCTCTGTATATAATACTGCATATACTGCAAATGTTTCGGTGACTTACGAATAATGATCGTTCTGGTACGTATACCTACATATGTGTATAGTCAACAAGACTCGTGATCTTGTGTACATATTATTTATTATATAGGCCCGTCGTGGCCGTCGGTATATATAAAATATTATACATAGCCATATAGGTACGTTTTGTCTGGCGTAAACGATATAGAAGTCAATTTTCGGACATTTTAGGCAGCGTTTCTAACTGTTTTACCTGTAAAATAAGACATTAAACACACGAGTTCTGATTTTATGAATCGTATATAATGACTGTTTAGAAATCATTCTACCGTATATTATGATATCGTTGCAGTATTATTTACGAGTACGTATTACGCCCATTGACGTCGATAAATTAGGTAGGTATCCGCCTGCACAGAACGTTTTGAATTCTATTTTTTGCGTTCGACTTTATATGATGTATAGTAATTGACAGCTTTAACGAAAAACGTGTACGCGAAGATAATGTTCTCATATTATGATTGTTATTATTATTTTTATTTTTCCAGTGTATTTTACTAATAGATTGAGAAATCAAATGATTAAATATTTTAACAAACTAATGAGAAATCTACAAACTATAAAAATATTAATGACGTCTTCTAGTATATTTATAAATACAAAAACACATAATACATTATTATTATACATTTAAAATTATACATACTACCATATGATAGTTTAATAAATAATTCATTGAAAATAGTACTCACAAGACGAGTTTAATTTTGTTATTTTTTTAATAATAAAAAAAACAAACGTTATACAATAAATAAACATTACCGTTATATTTGATGCATTGTGTATAATACGCTACTGTTGCTATCTTGGACTCCCAAATATAAATTGAAATAAAAACAGTTGAATTATTTATTTTATCGTGTTTATTGTTTGAGTGCTTCGATGAATTTGTAATCAGCTTAAGTAAAAGTATAACATTGTTGTTATTATATGTTTTGTATTTTAAAATCATACGCCTTACGCATGGACTGTTTTAAGTATTATGTTTTATTGTTGTAAAAGTAATATGAGCCTGTATAAAAAAAAACTACAACATGCAACACGTAGAAGCCAATTTTTTACTATTAACTAAACATTTTTTCCTCAAATAAATTCTTCATATCATAGCAGTCTTTTTTTTTATTAGTTATTAGGTACTAGTCGGTAATTGTTGAAATCAAATACAAAGTGTATGCTAATAATTATTAAATGATTTTCTGTTTAGTATATTTATATTAGTTACGCGATTACAATATAATGATCAATGTATGATAATAAATAATAAAATATCTTGTTTACCTTTGTTTGATATAATTTTATAGAATAAATAGGAACTGATTTTTATGAGTGTACGAATGCAAACCTCAAAATGACGTATAATAATAATTATTGCAATTATTAATTAATGTTCTATGAAAATATAATATATGTAAATAAATCATTTAATGATACTGAATAATTTGCGAAAATATACGACTTAAATTAAGACATAAATGATAAAATATAGTAAATACTTATAATATAAATATATGAAATACAAATTTACGTAAATTGTAGCTGTCCTTGTATAATTCCTCCAATAATATAATACTATCATTCTCCGTTACCTATCCGCTAAATTTATAATTACACGATTATAATCGTAATTTGTAGGTGTATTAAAATATGTTAGTGATTATTGTATTTGCTATTAGTATTACATTCATCCTTTCTAACTCATTAGATATCAAATGCAATATAGTTATAGATTTTAAAGTGTTTATTTTTTATATTTAATACATTTTTGAACCATTTATTATATTTATACAAGTTAATAATTTTATAAAATTTGATAATGATGATATTTGGGAAAAAAGTTGAAAAAAGAGAACGGATTGTGAAATTCGATAATGATCTTACTTATATAATATTGTTTACATTTTCATATGTTTACAAGTAAGATAATTTGTTAGTAGTCCTTGCTTCAGACGTCAGGTAATTTTTATTGCGGTATCTTTATAGAGAATAGAACTGTTTTATGGTATATTATAAGACTATGATTTCAAATCATTACTTTCGTAGTGTTCAGATATTTGCCATTTAAACACATTTTAAACTTGTAAAATTACAAAAAACTTATGGAACGTGCAGCAATCAAGTAACCATTTATACTCGTAAATAGTATGTTAGGCTATCTCGTTATATATATATTATTATAATTGTAACGTTTTGGAACGCTTAAAAAAACCGTTTGTCATTATCGAGTAGAAAAATGAAAAAATAACAACAAATTATGGTTACTATTTCTTTGTAATAGTACTACATATAATACTTTAGCGATGCTGTTAGAAGACTTATTTTTTCATAGGATTTATGACTATATTTTATGGTGCCACTGCCACTGCCACTAAATTATTTTTGTGACGATATTTTTTTTTATTTAAAAAGTACAAAGACGTTTAAATTCACAAGCTATATAATTTTAAAATGTTTAACGTTCTTTTAATTAAATATACTTCAAAATATTTTATATTCATCATCACAACCACTAAATAATAATACCTATAAAATCTGCAGTAGATTATTGAATCGATACTTTTATTCGTTTCAATGAAAACTTCATTATCTATAGATATACATAGATTTTTGTTAGTTTGAAAATGTTTGTCATATCTTTATTGTCTATAGAATATTCTTACCAGAGCGATAGACCAAAAGGATTTTTCGTCTCATTAACTACGTTCGAACCAAAGACACGGGACTCTAAATAAATAACACAAATGCTGACGCTGTTTCGAATATTTTAATGACTAGGAAGATTAACATAAAATGTTATACGCGTAACTATTGTTGTTTAGACCGTGTAAAACAACGCACGCGTACAACCGGTAATAACAATAATAATAATAATTATTATTATCAAAATAAATAGCCTCAGAATTATTCGTAACACAGCCGATGTTCTATCCATCTATAATACCTACCGTATTTGAATTTAAACAGCTAATGAAATGAGTAAACCATTGACTGAACCGGAAATATATAAACGATAAATCATTTACGACTTAAATAAATATCATCGTATTATTTTTGAAAATAAATATTCCAAACAGATTTGCGTTTTTTCACAATAGAAAATTTATAATATATTTACAATACAAAATGTTATAATGATCAATTAACCTATTTGCATATTTCTTTTTTCTTATTCGTGAATATTATTTATATTATTATCCTGCATGTAGCGTTTAGAATTAGATAAGACATTTTTTTTCTAGTTTAATCGCTATCTATTTTTTTTATTATTATTAATTATTTCTTTAGTTTATAAGAATCAGATTATATTTTATTATAACATCAGTAATTTTCTTATTGGCCTGCTACACGTACGATAATACACTTTATTAATAATAGTTGAGACCAGGATTAAAAGTCCTTTCAATAATTCAATCCTTATACATGCTCATGTTCAATATCTAAGTAGGTACGCATGCCTTTGACACTCGCATTAAACGACAATGAGAAACTAATTAAAACCTTTACCGCAGGATATTACAATATATTAAACTGAATAGACTCGCCATATATAGACCACTGACATAGGGAAAAAATATTGAACTTTTCTTAAATTAAGTTGTAAGTTTTCGAAATAAAAAAAAATGAATCTTGAAATATGTTTTAATTATTTATAGGCTTACGCAAATGAGTAAAATTCTTTATTACAGCAATTTAAATTCGGTCATTAAATTGTTACACCCTCAAACAATATAAAATATAAATTCCAATTTCGTATTTTCTCTCCGAATTTCTGAAACAACTTAAATTTATACGCTCATTACTCTTGGAAATCGTTAGTGTTGTATAATATCTAGTCCAATGTTCCAATTATAAATTAAAGTTATAAAACATTAGGTATTATTATCTTAATTTATTGCAGTAAATAATAATTATATAATTAATTTACTTTTTTTCCCATCTCGGTACCAATTATTGTAACCACGTATGTAGAATAGTTTGTATCATCTGCAGCACCTCATGTAATACATATATATAAACATTCAGTTTAGTTATTAACTAAGGTTAAATCATACAATTCGATTATGAAACTTTTGGTTTCCGTGCAAATAATATTATATACGAATTTTAAATAATTAAAAACATACGGTTTTCATCGAAGCAATAATACATTTTTTCAATAACTAACAATAATACATCCGAGAAAATTAACGCCAATTAAATATTTTTTTCTACTATTTTCTCTCATTATTGTGTTAGACTTCACTTTTCCTAAAATTATTAATTTATGTATTCCATTAACAATATCTATTATAGAATTAATGTATTTTTACCACATAAAACCATTATTTATAGTTAAAAAAATTATACCATCTGTATTCCATATTGAATGAAAAAAAAAATACTAAGAAAAATCAAATCAGTACTTTTGTCTTTTTCAAATATCAGAATATTAGGATTGTTTTAAAAGCCCTATCGCAGTAAAAATGTGAGCATAAATCTAATAAAGTTATATAAAATAACACGTATAATACCTTTATAGTTTATAACATACTTAATAAATATCTTTTATTTCAACTTATTTTTATGATTAACTATTTTATAACCATTCATCAAATATTAAGATAAATCACGATCTTTATTTTTATTTATAATTAATATCAACATTTATTTTGTTTTTTTTTCAAAGAATTTTTAATTTTTGACTTTCTTAAAGTAATATCAACTATATTCAATTTTCTATCAAAAACCTCCCCCATAGTTTAAAATCAAGACTTTTTTCTACAACAAAATACATACATCGTTGCAAAAACAATATTTCATTCATCGTTCTACTCAAAATCTAATAAAGTGGAAATACACATCATTCATTTCATTTCCAACCGTACAATTCTACTACAATAGTATATTGAAATAAGCATAAGAAAATATGTAAATTTATTATAGTATTATAATATATGTGCAATTTCGTTTTCAATTAGAATTTAATCTGTATAGAAACAAAACCAGTTGATCTCTGCGTTCGTAATCGTTAATGACGTTGTCTCGATGACAAAGATTTTACAGATGATAACAGTAAATTAGTATCTATTTAATAATATATTAACGCTCTATTATATTATGAGCATTTAAGAATCAAATGCCAATTAGGTCAGAGAAGCTATGTATCAGATTAGAATCAGAAAAGGTCATGTGTACAGAATTTCAAAATAAATTACTTTGCATCATGATTAGGATAGTTTCGTAAAGCCGCTAAATAAATGTCACTGTCAGGCAACAATTAGTTATACTGAATTATAATTAATACAGTGTCAGCCGAATACTGTACCACTCGTCCACTCGCCCGGTCCGCTTATGATATTATTATTGTACGTGTAAGATTTCAAAACGACGACGCCATTCAAAGCGATCTTCCAGATATGGTGTGGATATTGTTGACAAAACAAAACCGGGTCAGGTCGTAAAATCGCACACGGATAATAGTTGAGGTTGCACGCGCATATGTGTGCTCTCCGAACTTAAATTTAAGCGCCGAGCGCAATGAAACGTCATACAATTGTATTTAATTTTGTAATTTCTGCGATTATCATTAGCCTATGGTATGGGTAGTAACCTCCCCTTCTCCTTAATACATCTTAACTTTTTTTAAATGTATTAGTTTCTCGTAGTTAATTTTTCTGTAACAGAAATATTTTCTAATTAAATTAATAATGATTACATTTTAATTAATTTGTATTATATTTCATTATCTTAATATGTGATTAAAATTATCTATCCAAAAACAACTACACATTAAAGAACGTTGTACCCGCATATGTTTCTCAGTCTGACAAATGCACAAAAAAGCATATTTACGTTCAGAATGATCCATTTTACTCTTTTTTAATATTACAATAATTTGGTTTTATGTTTTAATTTAAAAACAAATTTATTTTAAACTTAATTGTCTATGATATGCGGTATTAGTAACATAGAGATAACACGTACGAGTAGGGCATATTATGTAATGACAGATGAGTTTATACTTTGAGTTTTCACTCTTCTCTCTGAAAATGGGTTTAGGGACATTAATTTTCTCTAGGTATATATTTTATTATATCTAAAGAAATCTACTATACTTATTTCTTTACTATTAATTAACAAAAAATTCTCACTTTTATTAGTTTTAAATTCGATACTATCAAATATATGTAGTGCAATTCCTTAAAACTGGCTGATAATATTGATAAGATTGAAACTCGGACAATTTGTTTAAATTTTTTTTTAACGTTTTGAGAAGTTTAAGTTTTAATATTAGCATTAAATTATATAGTAAATTATACACTAAACACGAATTGCAAACAAATGCATACTGATCGGTCGTTACATTATATTAGTGAGTGTATATCTACATCGTACTTAATCGTAAACTATTACTTATTTTCAAATTAATTTGCGGAATGGAAATGAACTGAATATTCTGGGACGCAATTTACGCATATTTTAAAAACACCCGAGCCGCAATTTACGTAGTATATGACTTTGAGCTATTTTGTGGACGCGTATTTATCGACTTCGCGTTATGTACCTCCAATTTTATTTACGACATGTTTAAGACGGTTTATCGCTTTTAAAAACTACAAGCATTTCGTTATCATTAATTATTTTTACGACAATACAACGTATCATATTATTATGTACTTTGTTTCCACTCACATCATCTCCAGTGTTCATTCCTTGATCCGCACCCCACTTGTGTATAATATAACCACGTACCCTATGCCCATCATTGAACGGTTAGTGTTCGAAGCCTGTGGTTAGTAGAGAACTCCTCGTCTTAACGAATACAAGTCGGCTGCACGTTCTCGCGGTCGACCTTGCACGAACACCGCGCCGCCAGGCAGCCACAGCAAAATTATATCATATGATTATTATTATGAATGCATCAACTCGCGCGTAGGACCTATCATTACTGGTCGTTTCAAAGACGAAAAACAACTTTTGATAAATATAATATGTATTAAACAACAAAGCACGCGGGCTACACCAAAACGTCATAATGACACTGCACATGACGTGTGTGGACGCGTATAAATAATATACAGAACAAGAAATTAGAAACACAAAAAAATCGTACACAGTCATTGAACGCGTGTCCGTGCGATATTCTTTCTTCTTTTTTATGGTTTTTGTTCATCTGCAACCATAATAATAATAATACTATACGCGTTTTGTGCACATGCGATATGTTATTATATTTAGGTATAGGTACTGTACGCTCAGTGCGTGTGTGTAGAGAACGAAAACGTCTGTGACAGTGTACAATGATAATATATAATGCGATGTTGTCGTTATGCAGAGATGTTTTTTTATTCTTTTTGGCCGTAGGTTTTTGTTTTTTATTCTGTTTGTAGGTTTTCTTTGAACGGGCGAGTGAGGAAAAATCGTTCGTTGTTTTCAGATGGAAAAAAATATATAATAAAAGATTCTGCGGATAATATTTCCGCAATTATTCAATTTCACACGATGCCGTGGTTCGCAGTACGTGCGTCAGCGTGTTTAGGTACCACCTATGTGTTACCAATATACTTACAATAAACTACTACTCATCTGCGGCGTATTGTGTATTGCAATGCACTGCAGCTATATAGAGAGTGCGAATCGTGAACAGAAAATTCACAACCAACGGAGCTTTTACAGCGTGCAGAGGTATATCCAATGAGTATAATGTACGATTGTATACGACCATCATCGTCTTGAGAAATAGATTTTTTTATCGTAAACGAAGAGATACGCGCGTTTCCGATTCTCTATAAGAGACGCCTAATGAATACCAATGAAACATAATTGACTCGGTTGCGTGAGAGAGAGAGAGAGAGAGAGAGAGCTGATATCGTATTTATATGTAAATGGTTTTCGTCGAGCGATAAGATTTAAACTTTCAATTTTTCGTTTTCGAAGAGTAAATTGAAACTATATGCAAATAAATATAATACAATATTTACCCTTTAACTAGTCCGTATTATTATACACTCCATGTGTGTATTACGATCGTATATCATTATCATATTATTATTATTATTATTATTCATTAAAAATTCAATACTGTTCGATGAAACATCATTCCCGTATGTGAATATTCAAACCGCAATACGGGGAATAATTGTTTTGTTATAATCCAGCAGTTCCGTCATTTTTCTCAGCTATTTATTTCATATGCCAAAAGGATAATGAATGCGCAACCTTAATTATAATATTTTATCATGACACCTTATTATATAAAATATAAATCAATTTATTCTTATATATATTATTCGAATCATTTTTCATTCATAAACTAAATTTCTTTAAAGATAACGCGATATTTCCATAGACTGAATTCATTTATTCAATATGTCAAAATATTTTATTTAAGGTTTTTATTATTTTTATCAGAGTATTTTTTATTTATTTAAAAAAAATTTTTATAAACATTTTTAAGGTAAATATTAATTTTATTGAACAAAAAAATAATTTTCATATAAATGTAATAATATTTTATATCAATATAGCTAATTCTAAAATTGTATTGCTTTCACTGTTACAATTATAGACTTTCATAGTTCTACTTTTGAAAAAACCAAACGCTGCTTTAAATTATTATTAAAGAGTATTAAAGAGCTTTTATTTTTTAAGAAAAAATATTTGTTAAATAATTATTCCAGTGGCATACATTTAAAGAACCTATTAAAATGTATATAAAGTACGTACATTAAAGAATATGATTGCTTAATCATGCTACTGACACAATGATTATTCATAAATAAAATAATTGAATATTTTAATAAATAGGGTAAGTGTCGTATTAAAATATATTTATTATTATTATTATTATATTGAAAATATTTTAAAATAATTTTCATAAGTTTATAGGTACTTATAAAGAGTTTATTCATAATTTAAATAAAAGGTGGTATTTCATAATATTAACATCAATATTTTATAAATACCTATTATTATAACTGGCTCATACTTATTAATAATTTTAATTAATATTACAACATTTCTTAAGTGCTTTTCATATTATATTTGACAATACTAATTTAATTTATATAACAATAGTTCGTATTTCTTATTTGTGAATTAAATTAATTATATATAATACTATTTGCATGTAAGTATGTAATAACTACAAATGGACAAATTGGATATATTATCAATGGAATACTTGCTATTACAAATACTTATTGTACACAATAATATTTGTTATTTATATTTAAAAGCTCCATGTAGTCATTAATGGAGTATATAAAAATTAACAAACTATATATTAATTTATTAATACTTTAACAAATAAAAAGTATTCATATAATTGATATAATAATTGATAGATGACAAATTAACGTTATGGTATTTTATATTATGTTAATATACTTATAAATAAAAAATAAAAAAAATGCTCACAATTGAGGCGCGTTGAAAATGTTTGTATAAAGTACAAACCGAATTTAATTATACAGTCTAAATTATTAGTATTTTTAATTCTAGTGGCTTTTAAAAATGGGATATTATCCCTCCCATCGTGTGTCGGCATTATTCTGAACAAAGGACTCGTAATGAGTCCTCTAGCTGCACTTCCCTTTTAAATGTTATACTTTAACATTCATCCTTACTGCGAGGGTTGTTTTTATATTATCGCTCCGACGTGCTGTATACACACACTCGAATCGAAAAAATCACCAGTCTCTATCTCAATTATGTTTTTTTTTTCGAGTCCTTCGAAAAACATTCGGCGTTATATATATAATATATATTTGCGTCGTATATAAAAGAGGCGGAGAGCATTGTCAACAATCGATGGGGCGATAATTAATTTACACTTCCTTGAGCCGCCGCAGCATGTCAAGTAGAGTAAACGTGTTGTTTAATTTTCGAAAACTCAAAAGTTTTAATTAAACTTCCGCGAACAAGTGAAGCCAGTGGTTTGTCAGAGGTCTATTAACGCGGGTTTCATTATAATATAAACGGTAAACACCAACGGTACCAACGCTTCAAAAGAAATGTATATGATTTGCAATAAATATAATTAAACGCAATATTAACGAAAATATAGTTCACCGACAATTTTTTTTTTATTATTTTTTTTTTTGTGTAAGAAAATATTAAACCTTATTCAAACACTGAAAACATATTTTTGTATTATTTAATCAATAAATAAAGATTAATAATCGTAAAAAAATGTTTTTCACATAATCACACATATTAGCAATTTGATAGTATTTTATTGAAGTACTGTTAAATTCATTCTTATCGCTAATTTAAAAAAAAATCTAGTTATATCTCGTCACCATAATACGGATGGATTAAATGTTTAAATACACAACCCTTCACCACCCTCGCACACATACTCAGACTTACTATTCATTAACAATAAATATAAATTATACAATTCTAAGTTTCGACTACATTACTACGTCGTGAGTGCTCATGTAGAGTCGTTATCGAGTATATTATTATACGTGTATAGGTAGAAATAAGTGTATATATAATATATTAAGGTCCCTTTTCGCATGTTCCAAATCATTAATTTCGAACATTCCCCATCGTCGTTAATGCACAACATAATAACGTCTAACCTCGTAATGAAATGGAATCACTTTAACAAAAAATAAAACTTTTTTGTTTATGGACGTATATGCCACTATTCGATTATATATTGAATTGTGCAGTGCATTATTGGACGGGAAATCAAATAGTGTACAGTATATAATATCATAACGATGACGTAGCCCTTTATCGACAGGTATCACGAAATGTCAACCTACGATTGTGTAATCGTAATTTATAAGCTCTATGGGCTAGGTAAGTATTTGCCTCGTGGACGGTGGCAAATGCTGAAAAATCGCTTATCGGAAATAATAATTTCTAATCATATAAACACTGAATATACTAATACAAAAACATAATATCATATCATTCAATGACTTAAATGCATGTACCTAGTTATCGTACATATATATACGCATACACTGTTACCTATGTACAACACAGTGATACAAAACTTTTAAACTCATTACTTTTATCGGTTTTGTTTTTCGTGTACGATAAAAGTGCAACCATAGTTGTACGCCCTACAATCCTTGCGTACCCTCTTTTAAACGACTGATTTAATAATAATATATAATATAAAATATCATAAATGATTGTTTATTTCCTTCTGTTTCGCAGGTGTCGGTGTCATTCTAGTGGCCATCAGTGGTATAGCGTGGCGCTTGACGGCTGGCCAAGAAGCGTCATCGTGCGGAGCGGTGTTCGGGCTTGGCCGATCGTTGGACGACGCAGCCGAAGCCAATCGGCGGTTCGTGCCCAGACTGCCACCGTCCTACGGCCGACCACACCATCCTTACGCCGGTAAGAATCTCGGAAACTCCCACGACGCGCTTATATTAAATGCACCTCCAATACAGCGATCGTGAAACGAGCCGAGTACATATTATTGAATTATATTTTAATTTGTTTTCGTCGTCCCACAGCTATGATGTATCCCGAGTTCGAGTACAGAGCTCCGCCGCCATCCTACCAGGCGTCCATGCAAGAGTACCGACTGAGGCTGTTGCTGTTGGACAGACAGACGAACATGCCGCCCGTCACGGCATCGCCGCCGCCGACGTACAGGTCGCAACCCGGCACGCTGATAAGGTGAGCCTCGATCGGCTAGTAAATTAAAAATGACGTACGGTCAAAATATTACCATCGAAACGCCGTGAATCGCATATCATCGTGCTATTCCGACGACCGGAGATAATGTTATTACCTATGTAATGTACGCGAAGTAATGTTAAACGCGACGGACAATACATTAATAATGCGGACATCTCACGTTTTCGATTATTCGATGATTGCTTGCATTAAAAATAAACGTTGTACATAATATTATTGTTGAAGGATGGTAAACGTCCACTGTTTGTCCAGATTTAATCGTACGATGTACGAGCATTATAACCGTCGTATTCTCGAATGGATTTTCATAAATATTTTACGCATTACGCATACCGTGTACACGATCATGAATTATTATTATTATTATTATTATTATTATCTGTACTGCAGTAAACTCGAAGCGTCCTTGTGAAATATCATTCTAAACTATTATCTATTGCGCGTGGTCCTCCTTGCAGCTATGATCCACGACTACATTCATCACTGCGGTCGTGTTTGTCTCCATATACCATGTTATATTGCGCACAATGTCTGATACATCTATAATAATCTCCCGACATTTATTGTTTGATGATAAATAACCTATGATTTCAAAAATACATTTTAATTTTCAAATATAATTTAATATACTTAGCATATAATATTATGGCGTATTTTAGATTTCGCCAAAACCAATTAAATTAAAATTGTTTGTATCAAAGCTCGAGATAGGTACTATATATTCTGTGGGGTTAACTGTGTGTTAACTAGTGCAGTCCACTTAACCTAAACCCCTACTATTAATTGGGTTTACATCGTTTCTCTTTTTTAGATATTATTACGTACTTACATGCAGGCTGTAGATTAACTAATATTGTATAGTTTTTGGGTTAGGCGGGTCGTGTTATCGTACAGGACACGAGTAATAATTGGGTTCATATAATGCCAAAACTACAGTTTAACAAAAAAAAATCCTACTTCGTTTTACTTACTCAATAGAAAATTAATATTTCAAAAAATATACCCAATACGTTTTAAAAATAAAATTTCCCACTAAACAATAACACTACACAATTGTTCAGACACTAGCGTTTAATTAAACACTTTCAATTAGAAGTATCACTTTCTTGCAATAATATAGTTTAGTTCTGACACATTGCTACCCACAATCATTAAATATACCCCTGTATGACCTTGAAGATACAATAACATTATTAACTATTGTTAATAGCTCTCTGCAATATATCACATTATAATATACTTATATTAATAACAATGTCATATTATATTTTATTGATCGAAACATTTCCGCAGAGGGCAAAACGTCTGTTGTCGCGGCGACTCGGGCGAACTGTACCTGTACCAGCCATCGACACTGCAGATCAACCACCACCAGGCCGCCGACTACAGCGGCCCGCCCAGTTACCGATCGCGATCCAGCACGCTGCGGCCCGGCTGCCACCTGATGATGGACCCAACGGCCGGAGCGGTGGTCATCGGCTCGACGACGGTTGGCAGCCACCACAGCCGCAACTCGTCGCAACTGAGCGGGGCCATGTCTGAGGCAGTGGGCGGCGGCGTGCTAACCGCCACCACAGTGGACAACAAGGTGCCGCCACCGCCGAACACCGACGACGACGACCGCGGCAGTGGCCACGTCGGAATCGTGGTCGGCAGTACGGTCGACGACAACGTGCGCAACATCGCGGTCGTCGTGGACGAAAAGACCGCCGACCGCCATCACATCGGTTGTGGCCCGGTCACCATCGTGCAGACGACGCCTGCCACCAACCCTCCGGGCACGGTTATCGTGACCGTATCCAGCGCCAACAACGACACCACTAACGTCCGGTGTCGGGACACCGAAATGGAAATCCTGGCGCATCTGTGAAACGGACGTCCGGATGGCGATCGAACGGAAACGACGTGACGTTTTCGGTTTTTCTTCTCAACACTGCGCGCATTTTTCGCTATTGGTACAACACTGATAATATTTATAGTTCGTATAGTAATAACTATATTACTATCATTATTAAGTCAAACCGTTTGCACGCGTTTTATCCAATATTTTTATAAATTACATATTATTTTGTTTTTATTATTCTTGTATTTTATCGAATTATATATTCGAGCCATGTATATTAATATAAAATTATCGTGACTCTTTTTTGCCGCTGTCCTCGCAAAAAAATAATAACATTGGTATTGGAAAAAAACGATTCGCTTCGTGACTACCCCCAAAACTTGGCCCAAACAATTCTAATAGTAATTTAGTATGTAAGTTTGGGTGCGCAAACCCGTCTAGTTTTCACATTAGCGTTTTTGCAAATTGCCTATAAAACTCAGAGTTTATATATTGTATAACATATATATATATATATATATATATATATATATATATATATATATATAGGTAAATATATATATTTTTTTTTTTTGATTACTTCAAAGTAATCGACACAAATTAGTATAGAAAAATTGTACAGAAAATTCACTACTCCTAACCGTTAGCCCTATTTCGTTATAACGATAATAGTATTAATAATAAAACACATCTAAACAATTTATTAAAACACTCGACCACCGTTTTTTCATAAATACCATCTGGTATACGCATATGGTAATAATACACTTATTTATTTTTATGCGTTTAATATATTATTTTCTTATCGACAATGACTGATAAGTTATCGGACATCCCACTGTCGTATACATTAGTATATATTATAATAAATAGTGTCTCATCTTGTGAATGTGTTCCGTAATATTATTATCATTCGTTTTAAGTGTTTTATCAAATATCGATGTCATTATAATAGTAGCCCTTAAGGGTATCACTTATTTAAAACCGTTTATTACACCATGATTTTGTTCGATTGTGATTGTTAATACTGCAGTTGCGAAGTGTTTCGTTTTCGGTTCCCAACAGTTACAACGTTATAAAATATTATTTTATCATAAATATTGATATCATGGCATAATCGACGTTAATGAGTTTTTTCAATGATATGGTCTTACAAACTAATAATTATACCTTTTTTCTTTTTTTTCAATCGTTTAGTTCAAATCGTTTTGGTCCGTTTTTAATCTAATAATTAATAGGATTTTTTATTGTAACCGACATGATATTTAGACATTTTATGTATTTTTTAGTTACTACTCAATTACGAGTGTGATTAAATTATTTACAAAACCACATTATTGTCAACAAAAATTTTGTTTGATGACTATTATTATTTTATTTTAATTTTTTTTTTTTTTTTGTATACAGTTACCTCATAAATAATTAAAACTATATTTTATAAATACTATTATTGTTTGTAGCTGTAATATTGTACATAGTTATTATTTATTGGTGTTCATCATATCAAAAAACAAATCAGCTGTGCTCCAAAGTATAATAATATGCAAGCCGTACAAGTGGACTTTAGTTTATAATAATAACAAATAAATAAAGAGTTCAGAAATAACTGATTAATGTGTATTTTGCTGCAACCTTAGATACTTGAATAGACTTTTATGAACTGTTGTTAAATTATTGCATTATAAGTATTGTTAAGTAATATGTCATGTTTTTGTTAACCATATTCATAGTATTAAGGACTTGTGAAGATATTGGATGTGATGTAGGCACTCTAAGTTATTTTTAAAAGAGTATACATAATATGTAAAGATTTATGTGTATTTGGTATGAAATTGTACAAAATTATTGTGATTAAAATGTATGTATAAAAAGTTTAATAAAACGACAATATACAATCATTATCGGTTATTTACATTTATTTCAGACAATAATATTATATTTTATAAGTACATTTCAATTTGCATACACGCACGTTGGAAATAACTTTTTATGAATTATACGACTTATTATACCTACCTGCCGTTCATACGAAACACTAAGCATTTTTGCTCGATATATTTTTTACTCATTATTATTATCCGTCCAATAATGATAAATTAAAATATTATAATATTATTATGCACCATAAATAAATAATGATAAATATAAAAAATCAGATAAACATTTGTAAAATAAATGACAACTACAAAGTATTAGTATACTGTAAATATTTTTTAAGGAAAATTACATTTTACAAACATGTCAAACTGACTCTCTATTTCTGATTATTGGTTTAAAATTATGTAACACCCAACACCAATAATTATAATTATTCCTTATATTGCTATACTACACTTATTATAATATGTACATAAACATTATGTTGAAATTATTGAAAATTATTTAAACACATTGAAACAACGTTATGAACACGTGATGGATATTTATTGACAACGTGAAAAATATAATAAATAGTTAACATATTTCAAACGTAATATCTTACAGAGACAAGAGTATCATTATTTCGATCCATCGATATTATATTATATTATATTTTACATATATATTAAAAATACAATTGTAGAAATGTAAAATGTGTCTTTAGTTAACTCGATAAAATATTAAATTATTTAAATCTGTACTATCTATATTATGATAAGAAAAAAAAAATAAAAATGTGCATATTTACAGTTTTCGTGTTCCTATAATTTTCATATTTCAATATTATATGTTTACTAGACAGCAGTGACAACAAAAAGGAACTCTGTAAATGTATTTCGGTTTTAAGTACGAATATAAAACGAAAGAATTAAAAATATACATAACTCATATAGTTTGAACAGTATACGACAATTAATATAAAAAGAAGGAAAAAAAATCGATTGTTGTATTTATTCTGACTTGTTCTGAGAATTAATAAAAACAAAAAAAACATCTCCATTGAGTGCATAAATTATATCAACTGAGGCTTCAATATTGTTTGTAGGTAATCGATAGATGCAAAATACACAACTTCAGCATCTTTCGTCTGTCAAAAAAATAATAAAAATAAATAAACTATTGAGTACTAAAAATTATATAACTAACTACTATAAAACTTGATGTTATTCTTTAAAAACAAAAGTAACAAGTATTTGTGTGATACCATATAACTAAGTTCAGACAATGAAAACCTTCAAAATCATTTATTAAACTGTTTGAATTAATTGAGAATAATATTGTCGACTTTTTCAGATATTGATTGACATCGATGTAATTACCTATAGCTATACAGCTGAACGTGATTAAATACAAAATAAAGTTTCAAGAAAAAAATCAAAAATATGCTTATTATCATACACCTAGATACTTAAAACATTCATTTCATCAAACAATATTATAACATCTCGACGATTGACAAAAAACGTTTACTCATATTAATAAATAAAGATAAGATAAGATATATGTCAGTAAAAATTGTATTTCAACTTTTTTTTGTTTTCAATATATTTATTAAATGACAAAAAAGTTCTAATTTATTTTAGAAATATTGTTTTATAATGAATTCAAATTATGTAGAAAAATATTTTTAAAAACATTAATACTTTTTGAGTGTTTTCTGTTAGAAGAATCAAAATGTAATCCGTACAGAAACATGCAAATTGAAATATTGTCAAATAAGTTATATGAAAACTTTTCGACAGAAAACGGGTTTATGTTTCTTAAATAATTTATCATCGAATTTCCACGCATCAATCTATTTCCATACACAATATCCAATTACGGAAATATGCGATTACATTCGGTAGCATTTGATGTCGAACGTTTATTTAATATATAGCTACGCATCAATCTCGACGATAAACCCGATCTCTGATTCAGTTTTTTTCCAAAAAAAAAACCTATACAAATACTAAAAACTAAATCCCAAAATTCCTCATAATTCGACAACTTTTTTTCTTGTATGTCGTATGTAATCAAATGGTATGATATTTTGTATAATATTTGAACTATTTTATGTTTACTATGAAATATGTACTAAGTTAAACTCTAAATGCTTATTATTATATATTTACTACAAATTTTCATTTCATTAAACATATCTCAACGATTAGCTAAAAACGCATACTCATTATAATAAATACACGTTAGATATATGTGAGTAAAAATTGTATTTCAAATTTTTGTTGGCTTTCAATATATTTGTTTATTTAATAGTTATTATGTAACATATCCGACATGTATTAAAATTTGTATTTCTTAACATTTACCACCTATATTTTTAATCATAAAATTTAAATGTACTGTAATATTAGCTGTCCGCTTTATGTTTACGTATTCAATGAAACGAATTGATACTTTTATTTGTCAAATCTAAGCCGATATACTTATAATATCCACACATCACGTCATTATTTAGCAATGGTGTTAAAAGCACAAGTACAATTTTACTGAAATACTCTCATATGACAGTAGCTGTATTATTAAATGTGAATAATAATACCTTTGAAGTTTAGAATAAGCTTATTAATTATCTAGACTAGTAGGATAAACATTCTTTCTCATCAGTTTTTACATAATATTAACTATTGTTACAGAATGTCCGCATTTATACGTGATCGTTTATATAGTGCGTATCACTTCATGTAATAACTGGTTATAAAATCATTAGTTTATATCACTATCAACAAATAAAAACCTAAATCTAGCGATATAATATGTTTGTAATGTTGAGTCGACTTAATAAGAATCATGGTATAGGTACATCAAATAATTAAACCACTTTTTTATATAATATTATAGCTTTAAAAATTCAGAATTCTAGCTGATTATAATATTATCATTCATCACCTACACAATAAAATAATTATATAATTTTAATCAAAAAAAATTACTCGACGCTCAAATGCAATCAAATATTGATAGTCACATTTCATCGTCTTACGTGTTTATATTTAATGATATGTATGAGTTTTATTCTTATTGAAACTATAAGCAGATAGACATGATCATAATAAATTTTATTAAAGTAAAAAAATATTGAAATTTACGATTATTATAATCAAATTAACCGATATTATCAGATTATGTGGAACTCGCTGTATTTGAAGCATTAAAACTACGCGTGTAAGTACATATTATTTGCACGCCATAATAGTTCTAAACGTAAATTACGAAAACATTATGTTATTTGTATCGTTCAATATAAATTAATTTATGTATCATTTGATAATGAATAATTATGTAAGTCTAAAAAATTGTTCGTGCATCTTTCTAAAATAATCAACTATAAGTAGTTTAATGACGTGACTCATTGATCATTGCTATGGATAATAATGTACCTAAGTATAACATAAACTCAATAGGTGTCTATGGTAACAAACAATAATGCAGCTACTGAATTTACTGTATATATAGCCAACTATAATAAAATATAAACTTTAGTGTTCACTAGTGCAGCATAAGTAGTTATTCTTATATTTTTGTATTCGGTCATCATTGTGTACATTTCAACAATATGACTGAACAGGAGGATAAGATGGATTCATCTACGGTTAAAAAACTCGTAACTATAGATTTATTTAATATTGTACGAATGTTACAAGCTATATTCAATTTATTGGAATCATTCAAAATAAAAAACTGAATTTTAACAACTGAATTCAGGACTTTCCATGTGCATATTTTTTTTTTACCAAATGCAGGACATTTTAGATAAGAATATACGATATAAACTTGTTTTATAAAATGGCAAAATCAAATATACAAAGCTTGACTATATACTTTTAGCTTTTTCATAATACTTTATTAAATGGCATATTATTATATAAATTTTAGAACTTTTAAAAATTATTATTGTTATCAATCATATTGAGATATATTTTCATATTCATAATATTTTCCCTCGCAACCTTAGCTGCTTATTTAAAAAAATATTTTGGTAGTTTTAATTTCGAATATCACATCGAACATTTTTAGTGCAATAAGTTCAATACTATATATGTAACTTAGGTAGATATATACAGTAAAACCCATACAATTAATGTAATTATTGGCTATTAAATAATTTTTTTACATACTAAAGAAATATATTTTTTATTAAAATACACATGTATAATTATTTTTCAGGATAATTAAAAAAAAATAAATTCAACATAATGTATTTTATGAAATTAATTTCAGGTAAATCGCATCAAGGCGTGTACATTTCTCCCGTACCTAAATAAATGTGATTGGTCCGTCGACGTAATATCCAGTATAGAGGAATTCGTTAGCACGGATCGACAAATGATTTGTTTGTTTTATGAAAACGACATACTTAAAGCCACATTTTGCATACCCGATGCTCGAACGGATTCTATTATGTGGTTTCTAAAAACAACCAACAACGAAAACACACAACTGAACAACACTAATTTTTTAAAATTGATTTCTTTCGGAAAAATGGACACACAAGTGGAGAAAACGATGTTCTTATTATTAGACTCATTGTATTCTCCTTTTATATTTTCTTGGTCAGCCAGTATCCTTTATTTTTGAACAACATAAATGTATTAAATAATGTGTTTTATTTATATATATATATATATGTAATTTTTACGAACTCTTTTACTATTCACACATTGTTAACTATTGAAAATTAAAAATGTTAAAAACATTCTTTCTTTAATTCACAATTATCAGGTGAAAAAGATCAATTTTTTGAACAATATAGAGCTGTTATCCAAGAATTATGTTCATTAAGATATAAATTTTTAGGAATGCCTAGTATTTACATTCCAACGATAGTTGGAAAATTTAATGAAACTTCAAAAAGTGTCAGTGAAGAAACCCTTAAAGTACTAGAAAGTTAGTTTCTATACATTATATAAACGCGAAAATTAACAAAATATAAATTTATAGAATTAGATATTAAAATATAGGTGTTGGTTACTTTAATTAAAAAATAAATAAACAGTTTTATAGTTATTTTTAAATATGTACTACTTTTATAATTTTATCGAAAATTCAGCGCATAGTGTTATTAATTTATTAATAAATATAGATACGTCAGTCTTAATATTATAAATATTATTATAAAATAATTTATTACTAAAATTCGTTGAAATCTATTATATTATGTAATCAATATTCTCCAAAAATTCGAAGAAAATTTAATTATTGTCTGAGTAGTAACACAATTTTCAAAATGTTTAAAATATATTCCAAGTTAATTAATTAATAATTTTTGAATAATGCTTATTCACTATTTGCATTACAAAATATTAAAGTTAGGTATATAAAAATTAAAAATTAATCAATTGTTTTACACAATAATATTTATTAATTTTAATTATTGTCTTATAATTTCAAGTATAACTTTAATATAATCACTTATCAACAGCGTAAAATAGTTATTTAATTTTAATTATCTATACCTTGTAATTATTAATAAATAATTATTATTTAAATTCTGATGATTAAGTAATAGTTTAATGATTATAATATATATAACTATATATATAACTATTTAAAATCAACGTTTGTATCCTTTTTGAATAAATTACATTTATCATGGTTATAATATCATAGAACTACCTACATTATTATTATTATTATTATTTTTTGTTTTAGATATTTTAAACGTATATACTTTAGAAATTCAAACATGCTTGATGGACACTGAAAGAGTACCTACCAAATGTGAATATATGATGGAACATATTATTGATGAGATAGATTATTGGAAAACTAGACGTGAGTAAAATAGATTTTCAATATTTTATATCATAAAGTTTGATAAATGTGAATTTATTTATTTATTTTATATGACATATAAAATAGACATATATTACCTACACTAATAGATACACTATAAAATCTACAAATCTACAACAAATCATAAAAGATAAATAATAATAAAACAAATCATAAAAATCTTATACGAGAAATGTTTCGTATATATATCACATAAAACCAAATACATTTTAATTTTAATTTTATTTTTACAAATCTAAGTTAAATATTTTTAATTACTATTTTAGCCTCTTTGGTAACTATACCCATTACGCCAAGCATGTCAAATACACACACACTTAGATGTAAATAAAAACTTTTTATAGCAATTTAATAATGTACATTAATAATCAACATTTGTCTAAATGATCTTTATGATAAAGAAATCATCTATATGATTTTTAATTATCTAAACTTAATTATAAATATTATAAATATTAAAATTTGATAAAAATGTTGTCATATTAAATATATGTAATTGTTGCTAATTTTTTACTCAAATTTAAATATAACATAAAGTAACAACACATTTTAACAATGATGAAATGTTTGTATTATAGTCAGAAATTTACGGTTTATAACTACTTTATTAAGTTATAAGAGTGTTGAAGAAATTCTTACAATATTGAATCAACATCAATCAATTCTTGTTCATTCATTCAACAATGCTATAAATGAAATTAAGGTAAGTAGATACTTTTATTGATTAAAGTAAAATTTTAAAAATTTATTAAGAATCGTTAACTCAACAATTTTAAGATTTATCTAATGCATAGTAAGCATTAAACAATACATTTATAATAACAAGATAAAAAAACAACGATGATAAACTAGACTATATAGTACAAGGTTAAATCCATAACTGTTTTATTTTCAGAAAACATTCATAATTCTTTAATTTATTATTTAATAAAATACCGTAAATAACAATAAAAAAATAAAAGCTCCAGTATATTGCTTAAACTTCTTTATAACAACTAAAGATTCAATTAAAAAATAAATTTATAATTTCACTTTTTTTTCAATTGAACTCTAAATTCTCTGCTTCTATGGCCATATTCCATAAGTTATAGTTATTTTACTTACAAATATACAAAAATACAGAATATATAAAAATTAAAATAATAAGATAACATTTAACAAAACTTTTATTAAATAATAGTTCAAAAACTTTATAAACTTCATTACTTGTACTAAACGCGTATATAAATATATAGTATTAATAATATTATTACCGTTCATATCAGCCATCAACGGTCAATTCATTTTTTAAACCTGATAAATCCACTTATGTATCTACGAATTTTATAAAATATAGGCAGCCAAAATAGAAGCTAAATCCAATCTGAATTACTTACAAATTTTATGGGATCCGGTCATGAGCTTATACGATGTAAAATCACCGAATGATATATTAACAAGATTGCCAGACATATTTGTTAAGTTTATTTTTATTTTTGAAGAATCACAGTACTATAACAAATGGTAAAGCATCGCGTTTTTACGATGAAATAATTAAATTTAATGATTTAATTTAAAATGAACATCAGGTCTGACATAACTCGTTTGTACGAATACCTCGGAAACCAAATTGTGTACATTTGCCGAAAAACCATAAAAATTTCAGAACTATTCTCAGGCAATACGGAAAGTGTTTTGAATAAACTGCAAATTTCGATGGATTGTTGTGAAAATTTTATTTCAGTATACACTAAAGTAAAAACAATGATTGATTTTCTATATTTTAATTATTGATTTATTGTGCAATAAAATATTTTAAAGGTAATTGAAATTTATAACTCTAAAAATGACGGACACTGGTCAGTGGAAACTAAAGATGTGCATATGTTTTTGGATCGCTGCAGAGATGTTAATTATATATGCAAATCAATAATCTTGTTTAAAAGGTACCTTAGTATATATATTTATGTATGATAGAATTGAATAAATACTATACACACACATATATTTATTTTATTATTTAACTTAACTTTTGAATTAATGTTTCAACATCTACTCTATTTCCAATACTTAGCTACCCAATTTTAAATATATTTAATCTATCACAATGAAACACTACCTATGTCTAAATGTCTCTACTTGTAGGATGAACGGAAAACATCCATTACCAAAACCGAAATTTTCATTTACCAAAGGATTGGAGTTCGAAAAAGTCATGGAATCCATAGAGTTAAAATTCAATAAATTGATAAGCAATTTGGAAAATGTCCAAAACCTAATATTCAACGTAAACACTACTGACTGGTATCAACATGAACTCGAGTAAGATTTCAGAAAGCATACAAATGTATTTTCCATCAACGCTTTACATCCCGTCTAATCCACGTTAAAACGTTTTATTGGATTATGGTAGATTCAAAAACGAAGTGAAAGAATTATGCAATATAGTCGAACAGCTATTAAATGATGCGATGAGTATTACATGTAACATCGAAGATGCTCTGAATGTCTTACAGAGTTTGCATTACTTTTCTAACTGGCCACAGCTGAAGTCCCATTTTCAAAAAAAAACCAACGATGTTTACACCATGTTAATTGAAGATATATCATTGGCTATGCAGTTTTACACGGACAACAGTTACCAAATACCATCCTTTATGATCAAATATTCGGGCGTCTGCATAACTGCCATGACTGAATACAAAAGAATTAATACGCTAAAAAATGTGAGTATCCGTGTCTGTATTATAGCCAATAAAATTATTAAAAAAACAAATTATTACAGTAAAAACAATGTATAGAATTAATAATGCTGCATATGATTTATACAAACAAAATATTAAAAATATATCTCTTGTTATTTAATAATAACTGTCTTAAAATATTTTAACATTTTTGATCGGTATTTATGGTAGAATATTATATATATTAACATATATTTACACCGTAATTTAGATCAGTGTATACTATAAATAGTCTTTAGATATCAAGGTGTATGGAATTACATTTTTTGAATTATTTATTATATTTATTCATTTCAATATTAAAAATTTGGTATTAAATTCAAAAAAAAGTTTAATTGCAAACATTTCAGATGATATCAGAACGTCCTTGGCTATTACCGTGTTCAAATCACAAAAAACTTCATGAATTCTATAAAAATTATACAATCGCCTATCAAGAACTATTAAATAACACGATTGAATTGTGGAATAATCAATCAAATATAAACTATGAGAAAAAACTGGATAAATATATTCTAGTAGGAAATCAAAATGATCAATTTTGGCATTTAACAATTAACATGGACTGGTATTTTCTGCAAATATTTTTTAAAAAAAATTCAACTATGTAAACACATATTTATTTTTGATTAGTGATGTACTTGAATTGTTAACTGAAATAGAATATTGGTCGTTAATTGGCTTCAAAAATATATTAACACCAAATAAAATCGTCACAAATGCCTCAAAAATAATGCGACTCCATCGAAATGCATCGAAAATAGTTAACGAATACAATACTCTAATAGCTGGTAAATTTGTTTATAATTAATTTTATACTTAAATATTAAACATAACATTTTGTTATTTAATGAAATAGTTAGATAAACTATATTTTAACGAAAACTATACATCATTATATGATATTCAAATAATCATTACCTATATGAATACGGTAGTATGAGTTTATTTCTTATATTTGCATATTAGTTTACAAAATATATTATGTATTATGTATTTATATCAAGGCATGAAACCGATTGAAATAATTAATGGGAAGTAAAGGTTTTCAGACCGTGATACTCTCGAATTAGTGGGATTTTCAAATATTTGAATTATGATATTCAAGGATTCAAAAGAATTCCTGGCCACTCCGCCCTAATTCTCAAGAATTATAGCTTCTTCAATTAGAAACTCCATGGTTCATTGAAATTATAGGTTATTAGACCATAAAACTCTTTGACTAATAGAAATTTCATGTATTTGGACCATGATAATTGATAATTCCATAGGATTCTTGGACATGCCACACTGATTCTCAAGGATTATTAGCCCCTACACCAAGATATTCCATGATTAATGGATAATGTAATTTTCAAACCTAGATACACGTACTATCGAATTAATGGGGATTCTAATATTTCAGAACATGACACTATCTGATTAATGGAATATTCTAGTATTTGGACCATAATTTTCAAAGAATTCAAAGGATTCAGGGCCATTCAGTACTGATTCTCCTGATTTTCAAGGATTAATTGAATCTACACTTAGAAATTTCAAAATTAATGGGAATTATTCTATATCAGACCATAATACTCACTAATTAATGGGATATTCAAGTATTTGAACCATGAGTGTCAAAGATTTCAAAGAATTCCTAACAATTCCACACTAGTTCTCACGGACTATTGGCTTTTATACTTAGAAACTCCTTAATTAATGGGAAGTAAAGGTTTTCAGACCATGATATTCACGGATTAGTGGGATTTAAAAGTATTTGGACCATGGTTTCCAATGGTTTCAAAGAATTCATGGCCATTCCGCACTGTTTCAAAAGATTATTAGACACAACATCAAGGTATTCAATTATTAATGAGAATCAATGGTGTTCAGACCATGATAACCTTTGATGAATGGGAATTCTAGTATTTCAGACCATGAATACTCTCTTATTAATGGGATATTCAAGTATTTGAACCTTGATATTCAAAGATTTCAAAGGGTTCCTAACCATTCCACACTACTTCTCACGGACTATTGGCTTTTTCACTTAGAAACTCCTTGATTAATGGGAAGTAAAGGTTTTTAGACCATGATATTCGCGGATAAGTGGGATTTAAAAGTATTTGAACCATAGTTTCCAATGATTTCAAAGTATTCATGGCTATTCCGCACTGATTCTCCTGATTTTCATCGATTAATTGAATCTACACCTAGAAACTACACGATTAATGGGAGTTATATGTTTTCAGACAATGATAACCTTTGATTAATGGGAAGTAAAGGTTTTCAGACCATGATACTCTTTGATTAATGGTAAATTCATGTATTTTGACCAAGATTATTGATGATTCCATAGTCTTCCTGGACATTCCGTACTGATTCTAAAGGTTTATTAGCCACTACACCAAGATATATAATTGTTTATTGGAGTTATAGTATTTTAGAATATTATACTCTCTGATTAATGAGAATTATAGGTTCTCAGACCATGTTACTCTTTGATTAATGGGAACTATAGTTATTCGGACCAAGATACTCACTGATTAATGGTATTTAAAAGTATTTCGTCCATGATTTTCAAAGATTTCTAAGGATTCCTAGCTATTCCACGCTTATTCTCAAGGATCATTGCCTTATGCACTAAAATATTCCACGGTTAATGGGAATTATAGTATTCCAGACCATGATTTTCCCTGAATAATGTAATTTTCTAGTATTTGGACCATGATTTTCAAAGATTTAATAGGATTCTTAGTCGTTCCGCATAGATTCTCCTGATTCTCAAAGATTATTGGCCTCTACACTAAGTTTTTCCATGATTCATAGGAGTTATAAGATTTTAGACGGTGATTCTTGAGGATCAATGGAATTATCATGTATTTGAATCATGATTTTCAAAGATGTCTATGGATTTTTAGCTATTCTGTATTAATTATCAAGGATCAAGCCTCCACACTAAGATACTTCATGATTAATGGGAAATTTAAATTTATAGACCATGATACTCTCGGTTTAATGGGATTTTTACATATTTAGATCACGCTTTATAAAAGTCTTTCAATGATTTTGGTCTCTTCCAACGTATTTTTTGAGGATTTAATGGTAGTTTTTAAAGAGTTTTATTTCCTACATCAATTTACGATTTTATGTACCATTTATTGCACATTTTGGTTTCGGTTCCAGTTTCGATTTTTTATACCGATTTCTTCATTTATAAAATCGGATTTCCAAATAAAAACTTGAAATTATAATTTAATGAAATAAAAATTTAAATATGAATAAACACAGACGGGTCGTTGTCCGTCAAATAAGTAAGCAAATGTTGTAATGTACTGCCTATTAAATAACTACCTATTTAATATTATTATAATAACAAATACCATATATGAGTTTTATGACAATACGGCATAACTATTATCAAAATTCGCGACACATTGTTCGAACGATCTAGGATTGTAAAACACTTATACAGGCATATAGCGCATTCGAGTAATTTCAGGGGGCTATGTCGTCTGTAAAATTATGGTTGTTTGACCGTTTTGTCATACATAGAATTTGTTAGTAAATATAATTTATATAAGGTATTATTCTTTACTATTAATAAAACTACTAATAATTTTGCAAATAATGAAATGACTATCGATATTTTAATCACGATCTTACGGTCATATTAATGGGATTTACGTATTTAAAATTTGAAAAACACGTAAATTAAAAAAAAAATAACGGTTACCAATTTTTTCTTATTACGGATTTGACATTGATACCGTTATCCAATTTTTTTCCGTATTGGTTTTAAAGTGGTTTATACCGGTTTCAAGCCCTGATTTATATTATTAATATCATTAATATTACTGAGAAAAATCTTATTAAAATATTTGCTTTACTAGCATTCAAATTTTTCATATCAGTTTCCACCCCTAAAACACAAAATCATGTGCAATGTGTATCAAACGATAGTGTTCATATCTGATTGGGCAATTTTTTTTAGAAATTTTAATACTACTGAATAATACTCTAAGTTATTCTAAGCCCTCCTTTAATAATTAAAGATTCCATAAGCACTTAAATCTATACGCATAAATTAGTTAGTATAAATAAGCATGATAATTTCGATTAAACTACCTAACTAGTATTCTTCACAGCCATGTGCCTATATTGCCTATACAATACGCCACGCAATACAACATGATTTATTTAAAGAAAGTCAATGGACACATAATAATATACTAAATTTGAGGAAATACAGTATTTTTTATCTTCTATACCAAATAAAAATGAATTAAATATAGAAATATAAAATATCGAAGTCCTAACCTCTCTCAAAAATTGCCAAAAATTCCTTTTAACCACAATAATACTTTTGAAATATTACCAAACAATATTTTTCTATCTTTATTTTACTATTAATATTAATTGTTTTCCGTTTCAATACAAGAAAATTTTGAATAATAAATTTTTATTCACAAAATAAACTTAATCACAATGTTATACCAATTCTCAACAACTGACTATAATCACTAATTAATTGTTTTGTCTTTGAATACCAGTGACGCACTATAGCTATTAATAACAACATTTTTGATACATTAAGTCGTCATTAAAACCATAAAATGTATAATTAAAAAATTGGTATATTCAATGAATACTTACAAAATATTAAGGCAAAAATGATAAAAAAAAAAAACTAGAGTAATATTTTGAATTATCTAATTTTAATTAATAACTCGTATAAAATATAAAGGTATATCAGCTACATTTTTGATGATTCTTAAAGTTGAATTTTTTATTTTATTAAAATGTATACAAATCTAACGACAGATGCTCTACTAAAAAAGTTTAAAATTATGTTTTAACCTCATTATTAAGTATAAATTTATGCACAATGTAGGTTTATCCGAGCAAGAAATGCTATTATTCAGCGAATCAATAGAGATGTGCAATAAAATTACATTACCAATGACTCAATGTTATACATGGAAACAAATAGATATTGATGATTATTTACTTCACTGTTTTGATGAATTAGAATTGGTAAAGTAAATTTTTAAAAAGACATTAATTAATTTAACTAACATGTAAATATTTCAGGTTCAAAATTGTGTAGATAAATATAAATATTGTAACATAGAAATTTTAAAAGTTTCTGAAGAAATAGCCAATTTGACACTTTTTAAAATAAACCGAGTACAAGTTCTGGAATTAAAAGAACTAAAAAAAAATATTGAAATAATTAAGTATGCGTATATTATTTTTTACAAAAAATGTCTTATATATATATATATATATATATATAAAACATCAAATAAAAAATATATTTATAAATAGGTACTAATTGACTCATTCAACAATAAACATTAACTATTTCAAAAACTATTAACATTTTTAATATTTTTTTTAAATAATATAAACCATTAAAATAAAAAAAAAATTACAATTTTTATAAATTTATAATTTGTTAAGTTTTGTTTTTTTTAATGTCAATGTGTATTTTAATTCTATATTCTGAAGCAAAAACATTTTTTGTATAAAAATCTAAATGAGTAATTAATTTGTTAAACATTATAATTATTTAACATTTAGATAATCGGTCTGAAATAACATATACATCAGGTAACCACAAAATGGTGGTCCAGTTCTTCGTTTATATAAACTTGAGGTATTTATAACTAATTAACAACTCATTCAAATTCTGATTTTCCTACATAAAAATGTTCAAAAATATATTTCGTTTCAGAATATGAAATTAAAAACATATGTTATTATTAAAAAATAGTAAAAACTCAAACACAATTTTTATAAAATATAGTTAATACTTTTTGAAATAAAGAGTGCATATTGTTTAAAAATTAAAATGTAAAATAAGATGACTTATAAAAAGATGCATGAAATTTTTCATGTACATTATAATTTTACTGTGGTGTTTTAAAATGTTACAGAAGTAAAACGATAGTAAAAATTTCTGATAATTACAATCTCATTATAAAATACATAATGGTCATCTACGAAGAGTTTAAAGAACATATCAATAACGTATACAATATTATACTTATACACTGCCATTTATTATATTTAAAATAAAATTAATTCTTATTATTTTTAGCTCATGGTTTATTGGACACATTATGTAGAAAAAATAGACAGTCTTATATGCAAAGCATTGATTCTTAACTGCCAATGTTCATTAGAAAATATTTTAGAACTAAGTGTCGGTGATGGCTCAGGACCAACGCCAGTAATACTTATCCACGTGAGCTTAAAAGACAATAAGGTGATCCAAATTAAATAAAAAACTTAATTTAAAACTATAAAATTTATAATCAATAACACTAATCAATTGTTATCAATAGATTAAATATTTGGCTAGTCTATTGGAAATTCTATCGTTTTCAGCGAACTTTTTAACAGATTTATTAATGGCTATTAAGTTATTACCAAGATTAAATCATATATTTCGATTATCGAGGAATAATTGGATTCCGTATGAAGACGAAATTTCCAAAGATTGGCTATGTATTAAATTGCAAGAAAAATATAATATAGGTAAATAAAACAATATTTTAGTGTAATTTTTGTTTTAAAAATTCTTTCAATTTATTTTACATATTAATAGCTACTATAAATGCTTTAAGACAATTAAGACGTTATATGCATGAATTCTTAGTATTTAAAAACATATGGTTAATGGATAAAAAACTGTTTTTTGAAAAATATAAAACCTTCAATTCTTCAGCGACACACTTCAATCAAGATATGACTCAGTGAATCATTATTATTATTTTTTAAAGGCTTTATTAAATTATTAAGTTATTGAATTTATTTAAATTTACAGATATTTGATTTATAAACGTAAAATATCTCGCATTAAACCAGTTGCACAAGTCTCTCATTTTCTTATAAAAACAAATATATTAAAAGATGATATTATTAAACATTGTAATGAGTGGAAGAATAATTTTTCCGATCTTCTTCTTGAAATGACGACAAATCTTATAGAAGGATTTTATCAATACATACAAATTAACAGCCTTCAGTATATTCAAATTAAATAATAGTTCTGTATTAATAAAATTTGATAAGTTTTCGCTATTTTGTTTTTTTAGGGTGATGACGCCGCCTAAAAATTTAACTGAAATGATTTCATTCATTGAGTTTCGAAAAAGAATAGTTTTAGAGTATGATGATAAAGCTAAGGAATTTACACTAATTTCTGATAATGTTCAAGTATTAGGTACATATGTATAAATAAATAGTTTTTTAATATTATTTGATTTTAGTAATAAAGGATAACTATTATATTTAAATAATCAAATTTTAAAAATTGATAACATTTTATTTTAGAAATAAATAATATACGAATGCCAGAAGTAATACAAATCAAATATGAAAAACTATTTCACGTTTGGAGAGTATACAAGAACACTCTTGAAGACGCCGAAATAATGTTGAAAAGAAAAAAAAATGAATTTTTAAAATTGTTAAGGGAAACACAAACAAATTTAAAATTAAAAGCTAAAGACCTATTACAAACATTTTTAGAAACTACGCCAATTTCTACAAAATGGAAATCAAATGGTGAATTGAAAAAAACAATATAATACTTTAAAAATAAATAGAAATCAATTCTATCAAATTTTAAACATTCATAAAGATTTATTTTAAATTCACTATTCATTACAAAATTAAATCATTATGTTAATATTTCAATTACTACTATATTTCTTTATATAATCGTTTAAAACTCAATAGCCAGACAATCGCGTTACCAAGTCGTTTGTAAAAAAAAAAAGAGAGAAAAATTTAATACTGCAGTATATTTGCTGAGTATTTATAATAAATATGCGCATTAATAATTCTGTAATAAATTATTTTTAAGATGCTTTAATGTACACTGAACAAATACAAAATAAATTGGAAATATTAAAAACCGAAGAAAAACAATTAAACGATGATCTTGCTCTATTTGAAATCCAATTTATTCATTCAATTGAAATTGAAAAACTCCAGGAAGTAAGAAATAATATAATAATATTAATATATCAATTTATTTAATTGATCACTTACCAACCTTAAATGTTTATTTTTATTAATTTATAATATTTCACGTATATTTTAATTATTTATAAACACCTGATTTATCACTTCTTATTTAATATATTAAAACATTTTCAATATATTTAAAGGAAATATTAGTTTTACATTCAGTTTGGAAACTAGTCAATACGTGGGATGAAGTTTGGAAAAATTACAAGCAGGAACTATTTTGGCATGTACACGTTTCCGATTTAAAAGTAACTGTAAATGCATTTTTCGATAAATTTAATACTTTGGTTAATGAATTAAAAACTAAGAAATGGGAAGTAATAGAAACCACTCGTAATAATATTGATGAATTTTTTAAACTATTACCGGTGGTTGAAGATTTAAAAAATCCAGCAATGAAAGATAGACATTGGGACGAAGTACGAAACGTCATAAATAAGTGAGTGATCAATTTTTAAGAATTTTATAAATCACACATGAGAAAAAAAAATTTAAATTGTGTATTTTATTAGAAAATTAATCGAAAAAAGTTCTGATTTTACATTAGAAAAATTAGTGGAAGTTAAAATTCAAGATTACAGTGAACAAATTAGTAATATATCAAAAAAGTCAACTATAGAACTAGATTTAGATAATGTATTGCATTTTCATAAAATAATAATAATAATTAAAGTAAGCGCTAAATTCTATTTTTTGTGTTCAAAGGCTATACAAAATATAAAAGAAATATGGTCCACTAAAAATCTACACTTAGAACCTTACAAAGATAAAGGCATTTATTACATTAAAGTGAATGATGACATTTTTCAATTATTAGAAGATCATCTTGTGCAGCTATCTACAATCAAGACATCAAAGTAGATAATAAAATAAATATACCCCTACGTGTTTCTAAAAATATTTTCTAATACATTATGCTTGTAGATATATTTCTGTTTTTCTAAACGAGGCAGACTTTTTAGAAAAATCTTTAGGTCTAATCATGGAAGTTTTAGAAATTATTCTATCAGTTCAACGACAGCATATTTATTTAGAAGTAAATGTTTATTTTTATTTTTGACGATATTTGTATTACTATACATTTTATTTTTTTTTTTCTATCTTTAATCAATTAGAATATATTTATGGGAGATGATATACGACAAAAAATGCCAATAGAAAGCATCGATTATGATATTTTAACAGAAGAATGGAAAGAAATAACCATACAAATATATAAAGAAAATAATTTATTCAAAGCATGTTATTCTAAATGTATGTTGTTCTTTTTTATTAGTATTTATTTATGATGATGAATTCAAAATTTCGAAATTAATACAAATAAAGCTACAATGTTTATATTTTTTAAAGCTTTATTCAAACATTTAAATACGATGAATTATCGCTTGGAAGTCATACAGAGAGCTTTAGAAGTGTATATGGAATCAAAACGTCACGTATTTCCTAGATTTTATTTTATATCAAATTGCGAATTATTAGAGATATTGGGAAACTCTAAAAATCCTGAATCTATACAACCTCATTTAAAAAAACTTTTTACCAATGTCCGTAACATTAAATTCCTTGTAAGTTACCACTGCAAATCACTGCAATTTAATATTATAAATAATATTTTTAACATTACTTAATATGTTTAGACAAATAACAACCAAAAAAAAGAAGCACAAGGTATGTTTTCTAAAGATAAAGAGTATGTAGACTGGAACCAATCAGTGATATGTGATGGACCAGCAGAAATTTGGCTAAATTCAATAGGTAAATATATAAAACATAATATATTCGAAAAAAAATGTTATGATATACGTGGGTAAATACACAAACATAATATGTCTTACAACATTATAGAAGAAGCAATGCGCAATTGCCTAAAACAAACATTAAAGCAAGTAAAATTGTCACTAACAAAAAATCTAAAAACTCGTGACAAATGGATATTGGAATGGCCAGGACAATTATGTATTGCAGCATCTCAAGTAAATTAAAATAAATAAAGTAAGCATAAAAGTCATTGTTCAAATGTAAAATATAATTTAGATTCAGTGGACCGCCGATTGTACACGAGCATTATTACAAGCCAGACATTTAAAACACAAGTATCCTTTAAAAAAAATGTATAAAAAACAAAAAAATATATTGACAAAGCTCTCCAAAGTGATTCGAAACGATTTAACCAGTACTGAAAGATTAAAAATCGTGGCTTTAATCATAATAGAGATACACGGTAGAGATGTAGTTGAATATATGTACAGATCAAGTATGCCATATTGAAATATTATTATAATTATTAGTTAACAATAATAATCGTCATTCGATATAAAAATAAAATGTTTTCCAGATTGTATGGACATGTCTGCATTTGAATGGATGTCTCAATTACGATTTTACTGCGATAAAAAATCAAACGATATTGTTGTAAGACAAACTAACACCAAACAACTATATGGATACGAATACTTAGGAAACTCCGGAAGATTAGTTATTACTCCTTTAACTGATAGATGTTACTTAACGTTGACTACCGCTGTGCATATGCATCTTGGTGGAAACCTTAATGGTTCAACGTATACGGGTAAAACCGAAACTATAAAAGATTTAGGGAAACATTTAGCCAAATTTGTTATAATCGTAAACTGTTCTAAAAGTCTAGACTACAAGAGTCTGTGTCGTATTTTCTTAGGTGAATATTAATTTTATTCATACATATTCTGTTCGTTCACTTAAACTATTCTCAATATAATTTAATATATTCTATTTTTTCCCCATTAAAGGACTTGTGCAACAAGGAGCTTGGGGTTGTTTTGATGAAATTCAACGAATACAAATCGAAGTGTTGTCTTCTATAACACAGCAAATATCAACTATATTTTCAGCTTTGGCAGCGGATCTAAAAACATTGGTTATTGAAAACAGAATTGTTACTTTAGAGCCAACTTGTGGTATATTTACCACAACGTTCCCAAATCATGAAAACTATTCGTACCTACCAAACAACTTTAAATCGATGTTTCGCTCTGTGTCTATGATTATCCCTGACAGTAAGCTAATCGCCGAAACAATTCTTTTTAGTGAAGGATTTAAAGACGCTAAGACACTAGGTAACAAGATATTTGTTCTATATTCACTCTGCGAACAGATACTAAACAAACAAAACTATTGTGAATACGGACTTCGAAGTTTAATTGGATTAATAAAGTATGCTGGAAATTATAAGCGGACAAACACAGAAGTACCGGATAATGAGGTTTATATTACACATTGCTATACAACAATATAATATTAATATATATTAGGTATATTTTAATAATATATTACTTTTAGATTGTCTTACTAGCAATCCATAAAACGATTTTGACAAGTATAAATGAAGAAAATTTACCAATATTTACGGATATGATAAATAATTTATTTCCTGATATAACTCCGCCTGAAATAAAATATGAAGTTTTAATAGATGCAATAAAACGTAGCATGTTGAAAAACAATCTCCAGCCAACCGATTCTGCTGTTTTAAAAATCGTTCAATTATACGAAATTAAATCCTATAGATCTTCTGTCATAATAATAGGAAATTCTGGAGCAGCTAAAAGTACCACTTGGAAAATACTAAGAGATACACTCATCTTACTGAAAAGTGAACAAATCAATTCATTCGAAACAGTTATTGTAAGTAATATAGTAATATTATATATTAAAAGTATTAATAAGTATAAATATTTTTATGAAAATAAATACCAATAAATATATAATAGCAGATTACCATAAAATTAATGCCTACATCGAATTAATACATAATACAAATCAAATAAATTAAAAAGGCATTTTAATATTTAAAATTATCAATCTACCTATATATTTAAACACTAAATTTATTTTACAATAGATACTCGAGATATATAATTATTAAATTCATCACTATAATATATATTCTTAAAATATTTTTTTATAAAAAATTTGTTTACGAATTAAGATTACTCTATTTTATCCTGATGATTGTTCGAATGAATATTTTGATAAAAATATTTATATATATATAAACTTATAATTATATATATATAATATATATTCTTTATAAAACTGATAATATTCTAATTGTATTTAAATATAATTTAAAATCTGAAATTGAAATAATAACACCATGTAACAATCATTTAGGATTATGTTTTAAATCCAATAACATTAACTATAGAAGAACTATATGGTACATATGATCATATTTCACATGAATGGGTGGATGGAATTTTTTCATCGATTGCACGAAAAATTTGTTCTGGTAAATATTATAAATTATAGTTAATTGTTAAATATAGTGATATTTATAAATGTAATGTATACAATTAAAGACCTGTTTAGTAGAAAAAATTCTAAAAATAAGATTTTTTACAGTTTATTCTTAGTATAATTATATATAACATTATAATATGTACATACATTTTTATAAGATATTAAATTATAGTTGTAAATATTTCAAATAGATAATGGATTAGAACAAAAGTGGGTGATACTAGATGGGCCAATTGACAGCTATTGGATTGAAAATATGAGTTCTATAATGGATGATACTAAAATTTTAATTTTAGAAAACGGAGAACGCATTTTAATACCAAAACAAGTAATCACATCACGTAATGATATATTATACCACTTTGAAATTAGAATTATTAATATTTAAATACATTTTATCATTGATAAAAATTTACTGAAGTCTACTAAATTGAAATATTAAATATATTTTAAAAAATTCAAAGTAAAATAATCTAAATATTTTTATAAATATCTTTATATATTTCATTATAAGTGCATGTTCTTAAATATTTATATTCTACCAATTTTATATGATTTATACCAACTCATTATTCGTATTTTATGGAAACTCTTTTAAAAAAAACATCAAATTTAATGATGTTTTTTTTTTATAATAATATATTAATTTTGCTATCATTTTGACCATTGCTGTTTAATTTTGAGTGATTTTATTCACAGTATCAGGTGTATTGGTGATTTTAATCCATGTCCATCCAACGAACAATCATAAACTACATTTATATAATGTTTTAATATTATTTTTATATTTTTACTGGATAAGTACCGATAATAAATTGATTAATGTGTATTTGTTGTAACTTGTAAACGCGTTTATCTTATCTCTAATTTATAGCCTATACGATTTAATACATTTTATATTTTTTAATAATTATAACATATCTACTTGGTACTATTTAAAAATTTCACATGTTTATTTTATTTTTTTAAATTAAATATTTTTGAATACATCTACATCTTTTTTAATTTTTATTAAGTACAATAAATAATTTACAAATAATATTCCTATTTATATTTTTTTGAGGTTTTCAATACATATCAATGCAATTATAATTTTACAATCTATGAGAATTATAGATTATTAATGCGTAGACAGAAGAAGATTTACCTATAAATTTTATACGTTATACCGATTTTCTTTGTTTATAAAATATGTCTAAATTATCCTAGGTATCTTTTATTTTTGAAGTAGAGGATTTAAAAGTTGCATCCCCTGCAATTATTTCAAAATGTGGTATAATTCATAATAATCATAACGATTATGGATGGCGATTATACGTCGACTCGTGGTTAAATAGTTGCAAATTTAAGCTGTTTAAAGATGAGGTAAATGATTCATATATTGATATTTTTAACTATTTTTTTCTAAAAAAATTTCACTTTTAGATAAAATTTAATTTTGAACTTTATATTGATGATTTACTTATGTTCAAAAAGTTAAACTGTATTGAAATAATTACTTTAACGGACCAAAATTGTATAATATCTTTGTGTAAGTTATTAGAAAGTTATACCTTTCACAATTTAGCTGAAAAAATTCCTAGTGAATTAAATGATGACCAGTACAAGTTTTTAATTAAAATTTGGTTTATTTTTTGGTACGTATTATTAATTATGTTTGTAATTTATTTACAAAATGTAACTACGAACAATTATTTAATACTTTCACCATGAATAAAATAAAACAATTCATACAATATAATTTTAAAAAATTACAATTAAAATGTATTATTTCTTAAACAGTATGATTTGGTCAATATGTGGTTGTGTGAATGAGGACGGAAAAAAGAAAATTGATGTATATATAAGAAAACTAGAAGGTGTGTTTCCTGGAAGAGATACAGTTTATCATTATTACGTTGATACAAATTACCGTAAATTTCAACATTGGGAACAAAAACTCTCAACTAATACGCCATGGAAATATGATAGAGAGTATAACTATAATTATGAACACGCAAAATGTATTAAAAATATTTTATTAATAAATATTTTATTTGCAGAGTACAATTTTCAAAAATAATTATTCCAACGGTAAATACCATTTGTCACGATTATTTAATACAGTCATATTTAAGTAAGAAACAACCAGTTTTGTTAGTTGGTCCTAGAGGATGTGGCAAAACATTAAACGTTAAAAATTCATTTGAAACTATGAATAAAACTGAATATTCTTTTTTAAACATTAATATGACATCTACGACTTCGTCTAATGACGTTAAAGAAACGATTGAAGATAAATTAGAAAAACGCACCAAAGAACTTTATATTCCACTAACTGGTATTATTTTTTTTATTATTATTTAATTCATATATTATGTATTTTGATTTCATAATTTCTAAAAATGTACCTAATGCTGTTTTAGGAAAAACAATGGTTGTATTTTTGGATGATATACATATGCCTATAAAAGAACCTTATGGAGTACAGCCTTCTTTGGAATTAATTAGACATTGGATCGACTATGGATTCTGGTATGACACAAAAAAACAATGTCCAAAATATGTTAAAAATATGCTACTCATTTGTGCTATGACTCAATTTGATAAAGTAAAGCACTTCATTAGCAATCGAATGTTAAATCGTTTTAGTGTGGTCAATATACCATCACTTGAAGAAAACGATATCTATAAAATATACAATTCAATACTCAATCAACATTTAAACGATTTCGATGAAACTGTGTCAGAAATAGGTACAGTCGAACATTACATCAATATAGAATACTTCTAGCTTAGAAATGTCTCAATACCGTATCATATAATTTATTTAATTATCATAGGTAATGGATTGACTTCAATGACAATAAGCCTTTATAAACATTTAGTGATTAGCATGACTCCAACTCCATCAAAAATGCATTATTTATTTAATTTGAAAGACATTTCAAAAGTAACAATAGTCCTAAATTATTTTCATGGCTGAGTAATACTATGAATATTTTTTACTTTTAAGGTATTTCAAGGTCTACTACTTAGTAATGTCAAGTATCAAAATTTTAAAGTGCCTATGTTGCGGCTTTGGTGTCATGAAGTATTTCGTGTTTTCTATGACCGTTTGGTTGATACAAAGTAAACCATTTAGCTTCATTTTATAGCTATATATTATAAATATAACTTTTTTACCTACAAATTATTTCAGCGATCAAAAATGGTTCTTAAATCAAATAAATTACCTTCTTGAAAATAACTATCATTTGACATATCAAGATTTGTTTGCATCAAAAAAAAATCCAATATTTTTTAGTTTATTAAATGAAGAAATGCTGTACGAGGAAGTCGTAAATGAAGAAGACTTGAAACAATTTATTAAATGCAGCGTAAAAGAATATAATTCTAACTCAGAATTTATGCCAGTAGATATTTTGTTGTTCCGGGATTATATAGAACATATTTGTCGTATTGTTAGAGTTATATCACAACCCATGGGTCACATACTTCTCATAGGCATTGGTATATTTGAACAAATTTTTTAACATATCACTTCTAAGTAAATAAAATATAAATATATTCTTAGGTGGGTCAGGTAGATCATCCCTAGCAAAAATAGCCTCATGGTTGTGCAAATACAGTATTTTTACAATTGAATTGTCCAAAACATACGGAACATCGGAATTTAAAGAAGACTTAAAATTAATTTATTCTGAAACGGGAATAAAAAATCAACCAACATCATTTGTGTTTAATGACACACAAATAGTTGATGATTCTTTTTTGAAAATTATTAACAGTATTTTAAGTACTGGAGAAGTAACACGGTTATTCAATGAAAATGAATTAGAAGAAGTAAAATAATCATTTAACGGAACATTATTTATATTATCATGAATTTCAATTATGTATCTATTTTAGATCAAAAATACATTATCAGATAATATTAAAAATGCAGACGAAATAGAATCAGCCGGAGCTATTTATTCAATTTTTATAGACCGAGTTAAAAAAAACCTACATTTTATTTTATCTTTCAGTCCTATTGAAAAATCATTTAGGTAAGTAAAAAACACTATAGGTTGTTCCACATTTGCAAAATTATATGTGTCAACAAAATGTTTATTTATTATACATATCATTAAATAATTAGTAACTACCATTTATTATAATATATTCAATATTTTGTATACTATATACTATACCTATAACATATATCAAATATTTTAAAAGTTTGAAACTTTTTTTATTTATTATCCTATATAACAGAATACGATTGAAGCAATATCCCGCATTATTAAATTGTACTACAATTGACTGGTTTTTCGATTGGCCAAAAGAAGCTTTATTGGAAGTGGCATCAACTTCTCTTGATGGTCTTGATATTTTAGCAACAATTACTGGAGAACAAAGAGTAAATTTTTCAATACATGTTATATAAATAAATTGACAATTTTCATTAACTATATATTATAACATTTATGTTAATATTGATACAGAATCACTACAGTTAAAATATTTTTTTATTTATCTTTGAATAATTATGTTATTAGATCTTATTAGTGCTCTTTCAATTTATTTAAGTCTTACACAAAAAAAATATTCTATTTTAACAAATTAAATTTTTTTCAAGTCAACACAAAATATATTTTTTTTAATTTATAAATCTGAATCAGCAGTCCCGGACTTAGTGATTACTAGCTATCGGCTGATTATTCAATTACTATTCACGTTTTAAATAATAAAAATAACATTATTTTAAATAAAGATACATATATTTAAATTATAAAACATCAGAAGTTAAAATAATGCATTAGATTTCATGGTATTAATGTGCTATACCATGCGTTTCAATAACTGTGTACATATTATTAATTATAGTTCCTTCATATTTATTAATATTAATGTAAATATATTATTTATACGGGTAACTACTTTTAAGCATAGGCATGCAGAGTATACGCTTGCGGTTTGTATACTCTGTGAGTTGGAGCTGTCACTTTGTTTATAAAACATAATATTAATAAAGGCCTAATATAAAACTATTTAGATAAAAAAATAACAACGTTTGTGTGTTCATTGATCTATATTTACTGTATCAACTGTATAATTATGAAGCTATATCATTTTCAACAAACAAAAATCTCTTTAAAAATATGTTTTTATTTTTCAAGATAAAAATTAAAATGTTAAAATCTATTATTTTCTACGTAATAAAAGTAATGATAATAAAAATGGTTATCATAATTATTTTAAGGCAATATAAACAAATCTAAGCACTCCTATGCTTATATGTTATAAGTATTTAATATATTACTATTTTATTGTAAACAACAGTTATTATTTTCAAACATTATTTTAATAATATTTCTGCAGGTATATGAAGAAGAAAATGAAACAAAAGCTCGGGTAAGTTGTCTATTAATATTTAAAAAAATTATTATTATTGATTAATATTAACGGATTTAATTCAATTTTAAAGGATAAATTAAAAAGTTCTTTAGCCTCTATTTTTTCTTCTATTCACAATTCTGTAATAGAATATTCCAACCATAATAAAGTTGAATTGAATTGTACAAATAATGTAACACCGGCTGTTTATTTAGAAATGATATTTAGATACAAAAAGTAAGTTTATGATTGAATAAAACTATTTTCAAATGCAATCATAGCAAAATTAAATTTCACAGGATTCTTCACGAAAAACGTATTGAAAAACAAAATATGTCAATTAAATTGAGAAATGGTTTACAAACAATTAATAGCATTAATCATAAAATAAATGATATGACAATGGAATTAGGAAAAATCTCAGAGCTTATTACGAAGCACACTAAAATATGTGAAGAAATGTTTACAATTATTTCTAAATATATTAAAGAAATTGATAATGAAAAAAAAGAAATCTACATCATTTCTAAAAATATAAAAGAAGATGAATTAAAATGCCAAGAAATGTACAATATAGCTTTAGCGGAATTAAAACTTATGATACCTGAGCTAGAAGAAGCTACAAATGTATAAAATAAATTAACTTTTATAAAAAACTGTAATTTATAAATATACCTGTTATTTGATTTACAGAAAGTATATGCTCTTAGTAAAAAGGATCTCTCTGAAATTAAATGCTTCTCCGTGCCACCAGAAGGTGTGAAATTAGTTTTAGAAGCCATTATGACATTAAAACAAGCTGATCCTAGTTGGGCAGAAGCTAAAAGACAACTAAATGATCCTAATTTTCTACAACAGGTAAAAATCATAGTATGATTAATTGTAATACTGACAATAAATTAACCTAAATTAATGAATATAATTATTGTCACAGTTAAGAGATTTCGACAAAAATCACGTAACCGATAATGTCATTAAAAAAATCGATGTATTTATAAAAAATCCAGAATTTGAAATAGAAAAAATCGGTCTTCAGTCAACAGCTGCTAAGTCTTTAGCCATGTGGGTTATTGCTATTGAAAAATATGTTAAAATTTACAACAAGTAAGGATATGAATTATGAACAATAAATTATTTTATGAAAACTTTTATCAGCGAGAATATTTTAAAATAGAACTATAACACCTAAAAGAGTGGCTGCAGATTTAGCAATGGCAAAAGTTAAAGAAGAACAAACTTCCCTTAAAGATTTAGAAGAAAATCTAACAAAAAAACAAAGTCTACTTGAACAACAAAAACTGGATTACGATGAAAATATTATTAAAAAAGAACAACTTATTACTAAAGTAAGTTCTATTATAATTATAAATAACTATTACTATTAATATTATTTATAAATTATACGTAACTACTACTACTACTATATACTACCTATACTCTATAGGTACCATAATATATTATTACTATTAACTAAAATAATATAAATATATAAACTATATACATTAATATTATCGTATCCATCAAATTATATATAAGTAATTTATATAATATTATTTCGTCTATGTTGTTAAAAAAATTCTTATCTATATAGAATACAGATATCGACATTTTATAATCTATGAACATCCTGTAATATGAAAACAAAGTAGGAAAAAACTTAATTAAATTTACAATTATAAAATGCATTTAATTAAATAACTATTTAATTTATTTTGATTATATTAAATTAAAATAGGCTGAAGAATTAAAAAACAATTTGGAAAAAGCTACAAAACTAATCGATGGACTGTTTAAAGAAAGAATGAAGTGGAATAAAACGTTAAACCAAATCGACAAAGAATTTGATTATTTACTAGGAGATTGTATTCTAAGTACTGCATTTATATCATACATGGGACCGTTTAGGTTTAAGTCTCGAGAAATAATTATGAATTTATGGTTAAATCTTATAAAAGAACACGGAACTCTTAACAATCCTAACTTTGAAGTTACTTTATTTCTAACAAACCCAACAACAATCAGAAACTGGAACGATCACGGATTATCCAATGATAAATTTAGTTTGGAAAATGGTATTATAATTAGCCAAAGTTATCGATATCCATTCATAATAGATCCACAAAGTCAAGCATGGAGATGGATCAAAAATATTGAATTGGATAATGGATTAAAAATTATTGATTATAGATCAACAAATAATATGCAAAATTTAGAAATTGCACTAGAAAAGGGGTATCCAACTTTGGTACAAATTGATTTTGAAAATATAGATCCACTTATAATCTCTATATTATCTAAATCTGTTTTAAAACAAAGTGAGTTAAAAAAAAAAATCATTTAAATTAAGACATTTACAATAAATATATTTATTTTGTTATAGGAAATAAACTTTTTATACGAATAGGTAATAAGCTATTAGCCTACAATGAACGTTTTAGACTTTTCATTACAACAAAAATAAAAAATTATTATCATTTGTCTGAAATAATAACACGGACAACAGTAATCGATTTTGCTACAACAGAAGAAGGTCTCGAAGAACAATTATTAAAAATATTAGTTAATGCGGAAAATCCTGGTTTAGAAGAGCTTAGGGATAATACAATCATAAATATTGAAAAAAATAAAAAATCTCTAGTTGACGTACAAGATGAATTGCTTAAGTTATTGGATAACAACGAATGCTCGTTATTAGAAAACGAACAACTTCTCTTAACATTAAGATCTTCGAAAGCAACATTTAACATGATTAAAGAACATCTTCAAAGCTCTTTAACTAGTCAAGCGGAAATCTTCATAGCTCGAGAGGTAAATATTATTCTATTTATTTGAACACTTCAAAATTCAAAAATATTTCAATAATATATCTTAAAAAAAATAATCTCTACTATTATTCTGACCCAAGCAATAATGTATTTATATTAAAACGCAAGTTGTCGCAAATATATGGAAATTTAAACTCACAAAATATTAACTTCGATTGTATTTATATAAATAAATATATAGTCATTATCCGTAAAAAATATATTTTTTAGGGCTATAGACCGTGTGCCAAACGTGCTGCCATTTTGTATTTTATTATCAATGACCTGGATAAAGTGAACCCAATGTATCAATTTTCGTTGGATTTTTATACTGAGTTGTTTAAAAATTCAATTAAAAAGAGCAATGCAGCAGAACAGCTCAACGAAAGGATTGACAATTTAAATGAATATCACACATATACAGTTTATGAAAATGTCTGTCGGGGATTGTTCGGACGCCATAAGTTACTTTTTTTGTTTCAAATATGTACTAAAATATTGATCATAGAAAATAAAATAAATAAAGATGAGTTAGAATTTTTATTAAACGGTAGAATTAAACCAAATGAAAGAGAAATAAAACAACTTATTACCACAAAGTGTCCGGGTATATATTTTATAATATAATAATATAAATAAACACTGTGCAGAAATAATATTAACTTTTTTTTAGACTGGTTACCTACAACATGTTGGAATAACATTTTAGCGTTATGTAACTTACCTAGTTTTTATGATGTAGAAAAATCATTTGAAAAATGCTCAACTGAATGGTATAAGTGGTACTTATCCCCCGAGCCAGAAAATCTAAAACTCGTTGGTAAGCTTTAAAGCTTTAAAACAATTTGACATTTATAAGCATCCATAAAATTTGCTCATAATTACTTTGTGTTATTAGGTCCATGGGAAAATAAATGTAATTTATTTCAGCGCATGCTATTTATAAGAAGCTTGCGATTAGATCGATTATCATTTTCTATCAAACATTTTATATCAAGAAATCTTGGACGTCAATTTTCTGAAGCTCCGGTCGTAGATTTAAAACATACTTTAAATAATCTTAATAACACAAATTGTTTAATTTTTATTTTGTCCTCTGGTTCTGATCCAACAAATATATTAACATACATGAATAGAAATTACAATAAAAAAGGACAATTTCAATCTCTATCTTTAGGCAATGGTCAAGAATCAATCGCCACTGAGTAATTCTCATTATTTTTTATTGATAATATTATTATTATTACGAGTATGTTTAACTATAAATTTTATACTATATTAATAGCTTAATAAAAATCGGACAAAAAGAAGGTCATTGGATATTTCTTGCGAATTGCCACCTCCTATTATCATGGATGCCGCAGTTAGAAAAAATAATTGAAAATATGCAAGACGGTAAAGCCCATCCGGATTTCAAGTTATGGTTAAGCTCTAAACCACATCCGAAATTTCCAATAAAGTTACTACAAACTGCTATAAAATTATCAATTGAACAACCCAAGGTCAATTTTAATTTTAAATCATAATAAAATATATTAATTTATTAAATATTTATTAATATTTTCATTATTCTTATAGAATATAAAATCCAGTTTATTGCATTTATATCAAAATATAAACGAAGAGCAATATTCTCAAAACCACGCATCAATCAAATACAAAAAAATACTCTTTAACTTGTGTTTTTTTCATTCTATACTAATCGTTAGAAAAAAATTTTTAAGCTTAGGATGGAATAAAATATATGAATTTAGTGATTTCGATTTCGAGGTAAAATATTTTAATAACATTCATTGCATATTTATGTTATACAATATATAAGTGTAATATATTATAATCAAATTAATATATTTACGATTTTCATACAATTTATTCATACATTTCTCTAAAGGATACAAAGTGAATAAATTATCCATTAAAACATTATTGTATTGCACTCAATAATAATCAATACATTATTACGATTTATTATTTTAGGTATCAGAAAACATTTTATTCAATTGTCTCAACGAGTACGAAGAAACGCCCTGGACTGCATTAAAATATTTATTAGGAAATGTTATTTATGGTGGAAACATAACTGATATTTGGGATAAAAGACTTTTGGACACATATATAAACCAATTTTTCAATGAAAATTCTATTACAGCTCATTTTTACAAGTATAATTTTATATCATTATAATTACGTTTTAAACACATATTATATAATATACACACCAATTAGTAACCAATTCATATTTTACTTTTTAAAGATCATTGTCACTGATCAATTGTATTGTCCCAGAAAATGGTACTTTACAATTCTTCAAAGACTTCATAAAAACATTACCATGTGAAGATGTAGCTGAGACATTTGGACAGCATTCGAATGGCGATATGATTTCTTTAACAAGAGATAACTATTTATTATGTAAAACATTAACATCTTTACAAGAACGATTTAATGGTTCATCAGACGATAACGATAAAGAAAAAAAAGTGCTATTTCAAGTATCTCAAATCCTTCAAAATATTCCTTCATTAATTAATTACGAAATTATTGCTGAAAACATTAACATAAAAAGAAGTATATTAAATACTGTAATTTTTCAAGAGGTATTTTTTACTTAATTTAAATTTTAACCTAATTAAATATATAATCATCAAGTAAATCTATAAGTAGAAAATATAGAAACATTATTACTGTCAATTCTAAAAGTACTAAATGAGACTATTTTTAATGAAATAATAATTGTATTACATAATAATTGTTGACTTAAATCAGAGTAAAAAAATACTGTATTTTAAAGAAAACATACAAAATTTGTTATTATTAAACATAAATATATGATAAATAATTAACAAACAGGTACCTACTTATAAATTTAAATCCTTAAATTAACTTTTGTGAAAGATTATATCAAATTTAGACTAGATAAACAATTTTTCTAAGTCTTTGATCGTTCTTATTTATTTAGGTATTTATTTAATACCATTATATAATACAACAATATATTGTCGTTCCTTCCTTAATACTAATGCAAGTTATGATCATTTTAGATGATAATGAGCCCTTCTTATTTTTTATGTACCACACAATATGCGTTTAATAAATGATTTAAATATTAAAATATCAAAATAGTTTTAAATTTAATGGTATTAATTGAGTTTTAAAATATACTATTTGAATTTTAGGCAATGTGTTATAATGATTTACTTAAGAATATGGAAATAACATTGACTACATTAGAAAAAGGAATCACAAGCCTAATGATTATACCTCCAGATATTGAAAATATGTTTGAAAAGTTATATGAAGGCAAAGTACCAGATCAATGGCTAAAAAGTAATATTATAAATATCTACGTTATTATACAAATATAATATTAATGTAGATTAGATTAGTTATTAGTTTTGTTTAATTTATAGACTATAGCAGGTGCTCAAAATTGTCTATTCTATTGCTAGAGTACAAGATACATATTTTTGAATTACCTATTTTAACTTATCTAAGTATAATATTAATAATTAGTATATTAATTTCAGCATATCCGTCTTTAATGAATTTGGGTGCGTGGATGCAAAATTTAATTGAACGAGTAAAATATTTTACAACTTTGGTAAACTCAAGTCAACAACCTGTATCAATTTGGTTAGGAGCTTTCACTTCTCCTGCTAGTTTCTTAACTTGTATACTCCTGGTACAACAATATTATTGCATTTATTATTATATTATCTCAAGTTATTTATTTTAATTTATTTAAAATTACAGAATGAATCAAAAGAATCTTCAGTGCAAATAGATTTACTTAGTTGGGAATTTATACCTATACAAACATCAGTGAATGACTTAATAAAACCACCAGACGTATATTTATAATCAATTTTTGATTTTGATTGCAATTTGAAATTTATGTGTACTAATATTTTATTATTTTTTATTTAGAAAGGAGTATATATACATAACCTATATTTGGAAGGTGCTGGTTGGGATAACAAACATTTGTGTCTACGTGAACCCTTACCATTAGAATTGATAACTAAACTACCCATCATACATTTTTTACCCGTAGAAGGCAAAAGAAGTCTCCTAGGTTTTAAAATTTTAAATTCATTTTTTAAACTAATATTAAGAGTTTGTATGGAACTTATATAAATTTTAATTTTAGATTTTTACCAAAGTCCTGTATATTATTGTCCAAAACGAAACGGAACTCATGAAACCTATTTGTGTGCAGTTATATTAAACTTAAAAAGTGGGTCACAGCATCCAGATCATTGGATTAAACGATCTACAGCAGTATTATTAAATTTAGGAAATTAAATTACTAAATAATATTAAAGCTCTAAACTGCATAACTAGTAATAGTTTATACACATTCATTAAAACTATCTAGTCACATTAAGTCTAGGTAGGTATATATACAATTTATTATACACATACCTAAGCTACAAATTTGTATTTCATTTTTAATTAAAATAAGTATAAATAAATATTATAATCAATGTTAAAATCATTAAAAATATTTAATTTAAGCATATCACATAAATGTATATCACCCACGATTCTCGTGTTTATTTGAGATTAAAATAATTAATAATATAATTTATATTTAGGTACTTTTTAAAATAATATGTTACTTAATTATTATTACTACAAATTATTTTAGTAAATTCAGTGGAAGAACTAATTTGAATATACCAATATAAGTATTACATGTTTAATTTTTTTAATTCTCGAACTGATGAATGTATTGAGTTTACAACAATTTGTATTTTTTATTTTTATTTTTTATGTCTCAAGACAGTGGCATAGCAAAGGGGAGGGCTGAGGAGGCTGCAGCCCCCCCCCCCAAATATCAAGAAAATAAAAAAATTATTTTAACTTTTTATGGCTTATAAAAAATTACTACAAAAATCTTAAATTGTATTTTACAAAAATTGATCAGCCCTGAAAAATTCCTGGCTACGCCACTTTTTTTTTGTGGAAAAAATGCTCTGATCGTCAATTAAATTATCTAAATATTCTGATTCTTTTTAAAGGTATTTATTTAAATAAAGATAAAAAAATTGTTTCTTGGAAATTGAGTACAAAGTTTTTCATAAGTTTTCATAGTCATCTAAATTGTAGGGAAAACAAAAACAAAAAATTAAGGAAAACAGGAATTTCAACGAAAATCCAATATTATTATTATAATAATTGATTTTTAACAATAGTTACTTTAATTTAAATCTTATCAAATTGAATCTTTTCCTGTTTAATGCGATTAAAAATAGTCAAAGTTGTCAAAGCAAAAAAGCAACTGTAAAAACTAGAAGTAATATTCATACATATTATACCGTTTTACATAATATTGTCTCGCTGTACTTTCATGAATATAATTTATTTTAATATTTAAAAAATATGAGGGCGCCAACTTTCTAATAATTGTTTTTTAATTTTTTTTATACAATCAATAATCCACATTCTATTATTATTCGTAGAAATCTATTTATTATTTTAATTAACGACCAATAGCTACATCAAAAAACTATATCAAGAAAATACACTTAGTGATATACAAGCTGACAGATAGTTCATAATTAGACCTACAACTAAAGAACATTCATATTATTTTTTTAATGAATTAATGAATTGTGTTGGTATTAATGTAGTAATTATATTTCCACATTCCTTCCACGATATCTCATCAATGTAAACACACCTTATCATATTATTATCACGGATACAAATCTTAGGTTTTATCATCAATCATATCTTAACTATCAATGTTCAATGTGTCATGTTGTATACTAAAACGTCTAAAACTTCACGAATTTACTATAATAATCTTAAAATCTTCAATATTAATTAATTATTTAGTATTTTAGTGAATAATTGTCTCATTGATTCTTATCTAAAAGTAAACGATTGTGGATCAAACGAAGTCAATATTGAAACAATACTATTAAATATTCTGATTTGAATGTTGTTAATTTTTTAGAAATTTTGTGTGTTGTTCTTGAAATGGCTACAGAAGATGGATTTGATCAGGTAATTGGTCAACATTTATCAGTAAATATATAAACAATGAAATGGCATATCTTCAATAATGTTAATTACACGAGTAATCTTATTTAAATTTGAATTTCAACAATAAAATCTAATGTTTTGTAAAATATGTACCTAATACTAAAAAAATTTAAAAATCATAAAAATTACACATATTTTATTTAAATATATATGTAGCTAAGTGGCTCAACTTTTAAAAATTATTTCTTTGGTGCTATAATTCCTTCAAGTTGAGCTTTTAACTGTTGATTGGATCTTTTCAAAAAATTAATTTCTTCATTGTGCCTTTGTTGTTCAGCAATACGTTGTTCAGTTCCTTGTCTTTGAGCCATTTCATATTTTGAAATTGCTGTTGCTAAGTCATCCTTGATTTTCTGTTTTTCAACTTCCAATTCAGTTAATCGATCTTGCATGTCAAGCTTATTATGTTCTGCAGACAATGACTTCCTTATACCAAAAGCAATACTACTTTCATACAATGACCGGTAAGCATCCATTGTCATTTTAAGTTCATCACGTACTTTCAGTAACAATAGTCCTCGTTCTGCACAGTTAATAGTGACCTTAAAATTAATTAAAACATGAAAATTATTGTAAAAAATGTTTCATATTAGTTATTAATTAATATTATTTCAACCTGGCGAATTATTTCATCAAAACACTGAGAATAGAGTTCTCTCCGAATTGGACATATACCAGTTTCTCGTGCCTGTAAATGCTGCAAACTCATATCTAACATTTCTGTCAACTTGATTACATCCATTCTAGTAGCTGGTTGATTTGAAACTTTTTGTCTCCACTGTTTTCCATTTTCTTCCCATTCTCTTGGTGGCAAAATACAATTTAAAATTTCATCACATTCTTTATTTTTTTCATTTGATATTAGACCATCTTTTTCATTAAGTTTCTGTTAATTATAAAATAACTAATTTTATTTATGACCCATTACATTTAAATAATAATAAACCTTATTTTTCGATTTTTCTTCGCGTTCTATGACTGCTACTGGATTACTGTAGCGCACTAAATTCATCTCCAGAGGTACTATTTTTTCTCCCATTGTCATAGATTTATTTAGAAAAAAAACCATAAAAATAAGTATAACTTTAAAAAAGTTATAAAAAGAAGATTTCTAAAAAAAACCTTTATATATGTTATATCAGTTGTCATGGTAAAGTTATTGATTAACATTTTATAAGCATCAATAATTATCATAATAAAAGTTTAAATATTTATCTATGAATTATTAAATTATATAAATATACTTAAGTATCATATTTTTAAATAGTTAGACAACCATTTAAGTTGTATCCTATTACAAATGGCAATAAAAAACTTTTTCCATTCATTTTACTATAAATTGTTTAGGTGATGACTGATGACTTTTTTGAAAATGTAAATATATCTAAATCGATATTAAAATAAATTGTTTTCTTCTAATTTAAATGTATCTACAAAATACAGTCCTTAATAATGGTTATAAATAATACATGTAATGTTTTTAGTTTATTACTAATTATATTATTTAATAAACCTTTAAAATCATCATAGCTCATACATTTTTTCAATCCTATTATCATACATTATTATCCTTAGTAATCATTTTAAAATCTTTTTTATTTTATTTTTTTGTTTATTTAAAATAATTTACAATCTATACAACAATTAGTACAATAAGCAAATTTGATAGCTTATAATGGTTAGTGACAGGAAATTAACATTTATAGGCAGGCACTCAGAGCAGTATCACCCGGCCGGATAAAAACTTAAAAACTGCAAAACTTATAATTCAAATTTAGATACTTTAATCAATGTTTTAAAAATAATAATAATAACAAAAAATCTAAGTAATTGATAATTTAGTCTTTATACTTAAAAATTTTAATAAATGCATAATTGAAGAAAAAAATGACGGTAAACCTAGTGATTTGTTAATCACCCTATATATTTATCGTTTTTTATATGATTCACCATTTAAAATACTTTGATTTCTTAGTTTGACGAAGAAGAACAACAAGTAGAGAGTCAGTCATTTACAAAAGCTGGTCGAAAGCGACTTTTCTCAAAGGAATTGCGTTGTATGATGTATGGTTTTGGTGATGATGAAAATCCATATACTGAAAGTGTTGATATACTTGAAGATCTAGTAATTGAGTTTATCACGGAAATGGTAATATAAAATGTTATTATTATACAGAGTGATTCTTTTATCATTAAATACTCATTATTTCTTCAAGTATTGACTTTTTTTATTTTATTTTATTTTATTTTTAATATTCTATTTCATACTTTTTTCAAACTGTATAAAATTGTAATTTTTTTCACCCTTTTATTTAATAGTGAAGCCACTATCAACTTTTGATTTTCAAATGACAACCTGTATTTAAAATATACTAAATTAATAGGACTATTTTTTTATGAATTTTAACGTTCAAATTATTGTTTTTTGTTAATTTTTGAACAAGATATAGCTTTTCAAAGTTGGGCGGTTTTTAGTTTTTATAATACTTCTTATTTCTGTAGACCAGTAGTCACATGGGGAAACAGATAATAATGAGAGGTACATATTATTTTCATATGTAATAAACTCGTTATTGACTTTTGACTTTGTACCTATAGTTACCAACACCTCACAGCCGTAATAACCTGTCGGATGAACACCAAAAAATCTCAAATCACCCAACTTTGAGCAGCAAACCTCACTAACGGTTAAATGAAAAATAATAATTTTAACATTAAAATTCATAAAAAAAATATCCCTACTATTTTATGTATAGATTGACATTTAAAAATCAAAAAGTTGATAATGATTTCACTATCAAATATATGAATGAAAAAAATAAAACTCAAAAAATTTTGAAGAAAAACAAATTGAAAAAGACAACACTTTTTAAAATAATGAGTGTTTAAGAATCACCCTGTACATAGTTATTGTATATTAATAACTTTGTGTATATTTTACTGTCATAAATTAACAAATTATATTTTTATTTTATTTTATATTAATTTTAGACTCATAATGCTATGGAAATTGGACGGTCTGGACGAGTTCAGGTAGAAGATATTGTATTTTTAGTAAGAAAAGATGCAAAAAAGTATGCTAGAGTCAAAGAATTATTAATGATGAATGAAGAATTGAAAAAAGCACGGAAAGCATTCGATGAAGGAAAATTTGCTGGTAAAAATGCTCATATTTCAATCAAAAATATTGGATTTTGTTATATTTTTTTAGTATAAGCTTCTAAAATATTTTTATTGAAATGTTATTTACTCATATCAATTTTCTAAGTAAATAACTTATATATTTCTACATTAAAAAATTATTTAATTTTACATTTTTTTTAAAAATAAATTTATAATTTGATATTTTTAATAACTTTATCCAGTGTTTATGAACTACACATTGTATAATTATTACTTTATTGTTACAGGTAATGAAGTACCAAACAACGGTAATACTAGTATCACTAAATAATGAACAAGACTTTTTGTTCAATTTATATTTATTTAATATGTACTTTTATATTAAGTAACATTGAACGCTTTACTTTTATAAATAACTTTTAAGCATTATAAAATTATATGTTTTTTTTTTAAATTATATATTCTTTTGGTATAATAATGACTTATTTAAAATAATATACTTGAATACTAAAAAACATTGAGTTTTATATAAAACATCACCATTATAAAAAAAATTTGTATTAAAATAAATTAGTCAACACTTAGCACATCAAAGACTAGGTTTTCAAATTGTTGCATATTTATATAATATAATGGTTACATAGTATAAAACTAGTTATTATTATCAATAATTTAATGTTATTGAACTTTGAAAATAATAAGCACACACACACACATGAATATATTTGTTAATTTAAAAAAACTTATAATTTTCATTTCTGGGGTATTAACTGAAAAGATTTAAGGGGTGTCACGACTCAAATCATCAATTAGATAATAAGATAACTGTGAAATAAACTCTGAAACTCATATTAAGTATGATTACTGGTTTCGGTCAACTACTATTTTTCACTTTACTCTATATAGAATAAAATTACATATAATATAATTGGATTATATACTAATGTAAGTATTTATGATAGATTGTATTATAAAATATAATATATTTTATTTAAGATAAATATAAAGATATATTTTTTATTTTAGTTTTTGGAAATTATGGATAATTTTTTATTTATTTTATATGAATTGTGTATAATAAAATGTATTATAATATTATCTAATTAGCTTTATTTTTTTATACTGTATATCTATGATTTCTTTTGGATTATTTTAAAATATAGCGCTTTTATGTAATTGTCTTACAAATATACAACATAACAAATTTTACATTTACAATAATCCAATTTGCTGTGTTATTTTCAAAACTATAGAGTGAATTAACCTTATTATAAAAATAAAAATTAAAGTTATTATTTAGGATATTTTGAAGACATTATTGATGTATTTTGTAACGTGATTATTTTAAAATTCTTATAATTTGCTTTGATAAAATTAAAGTGTGTATTCATAAAATCAATGATAATACATCTTAAGAAAATACATGTAATAAAATTCAAATAAAAATGATTGGTGCCCATTTAATTAGTAAAAAGTATTAAATAACTCGATTCTTTTTAAGTATTGAATAAAATAGATGATAATGACTTGTATTACAGACCACAATGAAGAAAATTTATCTTTTCTACATCGTGTTACACACTATAATAATGTGTTAATTTTACTTATACAATAATTTTATTATTGTACGTATTCATGAAATTTACTCACCTGTCAGCACTGGCTTATCTATATTTTAATCATTTCAAAACTGTTATATTATTGTTCTGTGGTTTTATATTGTGATCTATCGTATACGTGTCTGTTATCAAAATTTAAAAAAAATTCATCCAGTGGGCAGTGGCAACAAGCAGACAGCAGTACGGAATTACGCTAATCAGCGTATTTTCAGCAATATCTAACTTTTCTCTCCACCAGTTTGAAACACGGAAACTGATTGATTTCTCAACATCTTATAAAGATAATATTGTGAATATAATACATGTTAGTCTTAATATCGAAAATAGTTTATACCTAATATAAACATACGATACACAATGGAAAATTTATACCACCAGACAAATAGGTTGATATTAGAAACCCAAGAATTATTCCACAGATTGGAGAGTTCGAAATCTGAACTGGTTGAAGCAGATGTACAATCAAGAATATTAACCATTTCACAGTAATGAATACATTTTTGTTTAATATAATTGTTTTTTTCTATAAAAAATGTTTGTTAATTGGACATCTTGTTTAGAAACTGTGAACACTTAGACATACTTGTACATAAAGAACCAGTTTCCAGGCGTAACAATGCTAAATTACGTGTAGATCAACTCAAATACGATTACCAGCACTTGCAGGTAAGTGCCTTTTTGTATAAAATAAATATTAGTTTCTAATAAATTTAAAATATATAAATATTTATTAGTCAGCGTTAAGAACACATCAACAAAATCAGCTGAGGAGATTACGAGCTGAGCAGGAACGTGAAGAACTGTTAAATCGCCGGTTTACTAGAAATTCAGACATGAATGATACAACAATATTAATCGATAGTTCCATACAACATCAAAATTCCCTACAGGTACTTTTATATTATAATTCAATTTAAACATTTTAATTAATCAAATTATTTATTTCAGGGAGCAAATCGAGGGGTTGATGATTTATTGGGATCTGGTGTCAGTATACTACAAAGTTTGCGTGAACAACGTGATCGACTTACTAACACCCGAAATCGTTTAACTGGAATTTTTGGTTCGCTTAGACTTTCAAATACAACTATGAAATACATTGAAAAAAGATTAAAAGAAGATAGGTATATACTATATGGAGGGATGGCCATCACAATTCTCATTATAATTATAGTAATGATGTATTTCAGTTGATCAAGTTAAGTTAATACTTTGGTGATTTTTACCATAAATTATAATACTGTAATCTTTACAGTGTAAATATGTTATATTTAATATGTATTTTAATGTTAATTGTTACTATTTACAAAATTATTTTTGTACACAACTAAAATGTTTTTAAACTGTTAGTTTATTTATATTTATTGGTAAGAAAATTTTATTAATTTTTATTGTTAATATATTTATTAAATAATTCCATACAATTATTTTCAAAAGGTACCTATGTTAGAAATTTTTAAACTTGTCATATTTATTTTTAAATTCTGAATGAATCAAATGAATGTATTGATTTTACAATGATTTATACTTTGTGTGGGTGTACTTTAATCTTCAACATTGAAAGTAGTTTCTAGTTGCTAATTGAATCTAATTGGAGGTTAAAAGTGAACATTTTTTTTATAGCATTGAAAAACATATATTTTTATGCAAAACCTGCTTTAACAATATCTAATTTGGTTTTTTTTCTGTAATTCATAATAAACATTTATAAAATTGAAATTTTTATCTAATGTTCATATAGTTTTATTTTGATATAATTTTCAAAATATTCCTACAGAAAAATTTAAACATTTGAAATAGTCAATATTCTTTTTTAAATGTTTGCTCTTCCAAAAAGCTCGAAAATTTAAAATTAATAGTAAGCTTTTATTATTATTATAATTAAAAAAAATGTTGAGCATTAATTTACAATATTATTTTTTATTAGTATTTTAAATTAGAATAAATAATAAATATCTGATTAGACAATTAAGTGTCTAAAGCAAAATTGGATATTCATAGCCATATGTAAAATAATAATTTGTTACTAAAAGATATTGGTTTATTTAAATGTACATTATTCAAATAGTAATATTTGATATTAAAACTTGAAACATTCCATTGATTCTTAAATAATCATTTTCTACACTCTATTTTAAGTTATTTATAAGCTTTTTTATTTTTTATGCTTGGCCAAAATCTCGATAATTTAATTCAATATCTCACTTAAGTTATTTAAAAATATTAGAAATATATTATTTTTTTAATAAGCGTTTGAAATTAAAATTTTAAAATTATGAACATCATAGTCAGCAGTCACCTCGCAACCCGTAATACCTGAATAATGAATAATTAAATAACTATCACAATGTATAGCATTAATGTTCACCATGATTCAAGATATACAATATGTCTTTAATCTTGATGTTCACTGTACAATCATTGTCTATTGTTAATGTTTTGTATTGTCATAAAATACAATTAAACGCTTTTTCTTGTTTTCAGTTTTGATGTACACACATCAGTGGCGTAGACATTATTTCTGAAAGGGGGGTATCAAAAAAATAAAACAACATAGCTAAATGGAATGGAAAAATTGCAAAATTACATGATACAAATAAATGAAAATAAAATTCAGTATAGACAAAATTGTCAAAATTCAATAACTCGATAGCTTATAATATCACAAAATATAGTGCATAATACATAATTTAAACAAAAACAAAAAAAATTATAAAGCCAATGGGGGGGGGGGGTCTGACCCCCATATTACCCTTGTATACGCCACTGACACACACCTACAAGGCTACAATTAAAGACAATTATTCATAACAACACACATGCTCGTATCAATTTAAGACAATAAAAGTAAAAACTATTCTTTATTGAGAATTATACTAAATGATATATATCGCCAAATAATGATATAATTTCACTCACGTGATAAATTATAAAAATCCCCAGAAAAATAAACCCTCGACGAAGAACCTCGAAAAAAAATCCCTACACGTCCATTTTTTAAACGCTAATTACAAAATTATTTATATATAATTAATTAAATAATAGTAATTTATTTTTTATAAAACAAAATAGGTTTATCATTTATAAATATACAATGTCACAAAACATTTGTATTTCAACTATTTTGTATATTATGATAAATTTTAGATTTCAGAATATGTATTGTGACATTGTATTTTTATAAATGATAAACCTATTTTGTTTTATAAAAAATAAATTACTATTATTTAATTAATTATATATAATTTTGTAATTAGCGTCTAAAAAATTGACGTATAGGAATTTTTTTTCCAAGGTTCCTCGTCGGGGGTTTTATTCCGGGATTCATATGAATATATCCAACTGCCCGATGCCCGTAATGAGAGGGGTACTATTTTAATATAATCTGTGATAATAGTTTCGAAAAAGTTCACGTTCTAATCATCTATTATAAAATTTATATACTGTATTTATAAATTATACATTTAAAATAAAAAATAGTAAATACAAAATAAAAATAGATAGTATTACGGTATCTTCAGTATACTTATAAAATATGTATTTCAGTGATGACGACTGATTAACTGAGATAGGTACTCCATAATGTTATAAACAATCCGTCGGTACCCACTATTATCCCTTCTTATATAGTTATATAATTATATCATTAATTTTATTATACGTATTTTACCATACAATATTCTTAAAATATCCAATACGTGAATTTTACACCTATACCTAACGCATAAAGTTCCGTATATTTTTTTATTTTTTACATTTTATAACAATTTATTAGAAAATATCAAAAATACCAAAAATACGGGAGATCTAAGTTCTGGGTGTCGACTAGACCAGTACCGTAACTTGTGATAATTAATAATCAGATTACTATTGCGGTATAAAATGGTACAATAAATTTAGTGTTCATTTGTCGTTTTTATTTTGTACTGCAACTCCTGCCGCTTGGCTTAACTACAACTCTGTGTACATTATTGTATTAAAATTTGAAAAAATACAGTCTGTTCTATTATACCCGTTTTTGACAAAATCAACTTTCTTTCTTTCTTTTTTTTGTACTTCAAAAATAAATAAGTATAGATAATAAATCAAGTTCTATAACATTTTATGTTTTATGAAATTTGCACCAAATATTCCAATGTGCATTAAGCGGTTTTTCCGAATTGCGTGCGAAAATCTGAATATAATTATCAAGGTCGAGTTACGTGAGTAATTTTTTCACAACTGAGTCTAGTTGCGTGCAGGATTAGTCGACCAAATTAACCAAGATAATTCGGTCAGTTTTCAAAAAATTGAAAATGTAGTATGAATTCAGTAAAAAAATGTACTTTTTTACACAAAACACATATTATAACCAAATAAATAGATTATTTTGTTCAAATTATAATGTGTTATAGTATATTTACATAGGTAAGATATTTTTTTTATATTTTAAATAGGTTAAATATATTTAATATATTTGTTAAACTATTTAAACGTTTATAATATAACGAATAAACGTATTTGAAATTTTCATCAAATTTTTATTTTATAATTTTTTATACGACTATACATGACAATTAAATTTTTCCTGTTTCTATATTTTTATTTTTTATAATACCTATATATAGATACAAGGTACTTATCATATTATAGTCATATATACTCATATCTAATCGTCATTTACTAATCTATCCTCATTCACTGGAAAAAAACCCAAGATACATTGAATTTACTAGTTATATTTACAATAGTACTTTTATGGATTATGTGCAAATCGACGAAAACCGGTCGTCTGCTCAAACTTTTATGTACGCAATTTGGAAAATACTCGACTCCGCTCTGTCACAAAAATACAACGCACGCGATTCAGATACAGCAGCATTAAGATTTTAGACATTACAATTTTCAAAATATTTTTGCCATTTCTGTTTTTTAGATATTTAAATTTTTTTATTTTTTTAGTTTAATTAGTTGATTTTCGATGTATTGATAACAATTTTCGGTCGTTGGTCAAATAGCTTAAAAATTTAACACAATCTTTTTCGTGAAATTGTTTAACATCGATTACAAAAAAATTGAAAGAACGAAGTTACAATTTTCACACGCAAATTTTAGCTTAGATAATTTTTTGAGGTTTATTTATAATATACTCCTACCAAATTATCAAATAAAAACTAATTAAATTAAAACAATATAATAAAATTTACAACATACATTTTAGTTTACATTAGATTACATTAGGTACCTATAAACTTTATTTATTTTTAAAGTTTAAAATAAATTTATTATAATAATAAGTAATAACTAATACGTATAACATTTATAATACACATAAATACATAATATAATACTATGCAGTAATGTACACAATATTTGTTTCATAATACACGATGACAACAGAAATCGTTTTGATTAACTATGCACAACAAAACGTATGCAAATTTTTACTTTTCGACAACGTCAAGATTGATCTAGCTATTATTTGTCTGTGTTAAAACCATCGACACGCAAGGCTCTTTGATTTTAACTTTAGACGCCAACACAGCATTTTTGTCCAGCATCGAAGTATTAAGTCTCGTCATCGGATCTTCGAAACCATTGCTTGGGACATTTACCACGTCGAATTTACTTCGAATATTTGACAAAGAGAAAACATTTTATCCGTGAACCAGCGTATAATATTAATTAATTGATTATATGTTAATATTCTATAGTATACTATAGGTAAAATAGGTACGTTATAACTTTTATAATACAATGGTTTATTTGTAGTAACTAAACTGAAATAATTGCGAAAAAAATGTGAATATTTTAATTTAAACACAATAGCTGAGAATTTTCATTACGATAATTTTATTATTTTTGATTTAAGAATACATTTTATCATGATTTAAAAAAAAAAAAATTTATGAATTATAATATAGAAATTAATAAATTATAAACTACTCATTACTGTAGGGCCCGGATTTAAATGCATTTAAACCCATACAAATGTGCTCTAATAAATAGCCAAAAATGCCCTTAAAAATGCATTTTACCACAAAAATGACCTAAAAATGCCGTATACTTTTTTATACTCAATTTGTAAATTATAAATAAGCTATAATTATTATTTATTAGTTATTTCATTAAAAATAAAAACTGAAAATTTGAAATGATGATTTGATACTAACACGCATATGTTTTGGCCGTTTTGGGGAAATATTATTCATTCTAAACATACCAAAATATATATTAAAATTTATATAAAATCAATATTCTAAGTAAGCCTATTGTACTTACTAAATTTAACTTAACCTAAAGATTGAAAATGTGTATGCAAAAACCCGATAAACCTATTTAAATATCAATAAAATAATTTATTTTTAGATAATATTTTGAATAAGCTAAATTGTATTGTATGTTGAGCAAATATGCATTAAAAAACCAATTAAATGACCCAATAATGCTAAAAATGCTCTAAAAATAAAAAACGTCGAAATATGCAAAAAAATGCAAAATACAATTTGTAGCTTTGAAACCCTCATTACATGAAACGAATTATGTACTTAGAAAGCATTATGTAAGATCAACAAAAAAAATATGTTCTTTGCATTGAAATCCGGGCCCTACTCATTAAACACATTTTTACTTTTTAATTAACTAAGTACCGAATAATATATTATTCAATTCTTTTAGTACAACGTCGACAATCAAAACTCTAATGAAGAGGCGCCTGAAAACTCGACAAAAACGCAACACAACTCGCATTGTAGAAACCGGTGTAGGCCTTACGGTTAAAATTCATGTTTCCTGAAATGCCCGCCAGGGCGAACCGTTTCACAGTCATCGAGTACCGACTACTGGCGCGCTGCGTTAACTCGTCACTCGGCCGCCGTCATTCGTTCGTTTATCACGTCTGTGTCTTAGTCGTCGCGATTGCTCGTTTGCGTGCGCTGTTGTCGTTACCACCACTACCGTGACCACAGTGTGGGTACGTCTGTTGTCGAAAAACACAACGATCTTTACCCCCACCACGGTCTGTTCACGAAATTGGTACCGGCAGAGAAAACGTCAACCTTTTATTTCTTTCGCGCGCACGTTCCTTACTTTTTTTTTTATCGTTATTGTTATTACTTATTATTATTATTATTATTATTATTATTATTGTTGTTTTTTTTTTTGCAAAATTTTATTTTTGTTAATTAATAAATGTTTGCGCTCATTCCGACGACGACTGTATGCGGTACCGTCGTGACTAATTTACCTACATGACGGCTGTTGGGTTGGTACGTATTTTATCGTCTTATAAATGATTTTATTATTATTCGTCTCCACCGTTTCCCGTGCAATCGTTCAGAGGTCACGCGCGCTGGGATAGCGATTCGACAACGATGACGACTACGCCACCACCGCCTCCGCTCCGTCACGGACGGGATTGTTGATGGGTGTGTGTCTAGTGACATGCGTTTTATATTTAACAGACATGACTAGATCCACACTCATCCATGTTCCCGGGCCTGTTCGACGGTTATTAACGGACAAAGCGGTAGACAACGATAAGAGCCGAAATCCAAATCGGCTTTTTTGGCGCGCAACAAGTGTGCAACGTGACAAAGGGACGTGCGCGCGCACTCGAGGTGGCATATTTTTACACCAGTCCGCAGCCGTCGCTGTTACTTCGACTGCTCGAGGGGTAAGTCAAGATTAGCACGGAACAACCCTAACCAGTCGCCAATTAGTTTGGATCGTTTTTTAACTACCTCTCTTTATGTTGTTACCCCCGGTGCAAATAAATATATTTTTTTACTTATCAGCTAATTTTCATTTAACTCATTATTGTTTTAGGGATTATCTGTATATGTTGGTAATTATTTTTTTACGATACGATCCTCGCCCCAAATCATTATTACGAGTTATCGAGAAAATTACAATTGGTGGGGTGGTTCAATTATAATTTATAGTGCATGATCTATGTTATCATTACTTTAATGGCTTAATATTCTGATGTAATAATATTATCAAGAGCTGGTATAATTCGACAAACTGTACCTGAATAACTATATCTATTGATATTTAATTTAAATAAGGATTGTTTTCATACACTCAGAATTGAATGTAAATAATTCATTAGTAGTCCTAAAAGGTAATTTATGCATAGTAGATTCCAAAAATATGAGTTAATGATATATATCATTTTGATTTTTTTAAATGAGATTTTGTATTTTTACAATTTCTATGAACAAATTGACTTATTTTGGTGTTCTAGAACTACATTTTAAATATATAATTAGTTTCATGTAACTGGTACTTATTACTTAAGAAGTAACTTATTTTCCATTTTTTAAATAACTTATAGCATTTTCAGATCATATTAGTTTTTAGTGAATTTATTTAAATACATGCTTTAAGTAGAAATTCAAAATATATTATGTAATATTATTTTCATAAAATTGTATTTAATAGATTTTAGATATTTATCATCGTAAAATCAAATAACAAATATTAATTGGTCAGTTGGAAATGTACATTGCAATCACATTTATTTCTAGTTGGTAAACTGTTATTATTGTATATAATTTACCTACTGCTTGCGTAGTTATGTGCTTATAAAAAAAAATTTGATAATTTTTAAGGAAATTATTGCATTAAAAAGACATTTTTAGAGCATATTATTTTGATGAATTTAGAGCATTTAAATCAGAGCCCCCTAATTATAAAATATAATGTTTATTAAGTGTTAATCTAGGTTTTCCGAAAAACAGTTAAGAGATAGATTTCCACTAATGCTATGTAAGTTGTTGAGAACTCTGAATTGAGTAAATTTTATACATGTTTATTTTTCTATGCATGACAATTTATTTAATTTTCTCTATAATATTATTTAATATTTACTGATAAAAATATTTTTATTATTTTTATTTAATGAATAATAAAATTGTATAACTTTTTTTATACATATATTATATTATTTAAAATAATTACTGTTTCTGTTATACAAAATTACCACTGACTAAACATTTTGTTGATGCTTAAATTATAAAAATAAATTAGTTGTTAGAATTTAATAATTTAAAACAATAGTTTAATGATCATAATTTAAAGTTAAGAATTGCTTAAGTATTATGTATTTATTCATTCAAACCTTAAGTATATGATTCAGTAATAGTATTGCATTGCCAATAGAATAAAGTTGGTATTGGAATCCTAAAAATGGGCCTCTAACCTATATATATATATATATATTTATATATTTGATTATCAGCTTTTAAATATTAAGCTTAGAGTTGTAACAAATTATACATATTATTAACATTTTTTGATATATTTTCGAGGTGTTCCTTTTAAGTTTTTACCTTTACATAATAATTCATTCTTTCAACACTTTTTTAAGTAGATCAACATTTCAATTCAACATAAATAATTATTGTAATAACTAACACATATTCAAGTAATGTGGAAGAATGAAATATGAAAATATTTACCCTAAAATTATACATATTAATTTAAGTATCTAGATAAATAGTTAAAAAAAAAATACTTTGAAATATCTGAATATTAATTAGGAAATTATTAAAAATGTTAAAGTAAAATATCTACAATATTTAAAAATATCTATATGATTCAATGATTGTAAACCTTTATTTTTAAAATGTATACATAATCCTTAAATTCTAGTTGTATTATGTCATTATTTCACAGTTGAATTGAAATTTGTTATTAGAAACTAATTTTATTGTTAGTGAATAATACAAATATCAATAAATATACTATTTTTACTGTTTATTTTTCAAGGTTTTCTATTAATGGATCAGTCTGTCTGATAAACCTTTAACTAATTTGTTTCTACTCCTTGTTTTTTTTTTTTTTATTAGACAATATTAAACAGTTTTTCTAACGTAAAACTAATACAAATTTCTTATTACAAATGTCGTGTTTCAATATTACGAAAACATAATTTACTATTCATACTTCAAATATTTATATGTATCAATGAGTAAATCACATTACCAATAACATATATAACTAAACTAAGTATTGTTTTAATCTATAATAAATATTAATTACAATTAGTTATTCTCATGAACCTATTCATACGTTATGTCTAAACGACTGCGTCTAATTTTTACGTCTGAAAAACCATTGGTCGTGTACTCGTCTCTAGGGTCAATTGGGGTTAATGTTTGTCTCATAATAGGGATGGTTGATTATTTTTCATCAATATGCGGGCGGCACACAGCAACAGTACCAATGTTGATGCAATGCAATAAGGGAGGTGTTTACTAGCTGCCGGCTTGACTAACTGGTTGGTACTCGATTCACGTAATCTGGTGTCGTACACCCGCATCGGAAAAATGCATAGCTACGTTTTCCCCTTGCTAAACAATAAATAATTATCGTCACCCGCATGAGAATAAAAATCCCCTAAAAAATAAAAATAGTGCTTGTCACACATTCGATTTGCTTTTATATCCCATTAATCGTCATTACTCACTATGATCGAAGAATTGATTAAAATTCAGATAATGTTAATAATATGTAGGTATTTTATTTGACGTGAGTTAAAAAAATATAATATAGTAGGTATTCCAAGTACTATTTAATAATCATACGAGATACGGACAGTTTTTTTGCACGTATGTCAAGGATATTTTTTTACCATGAATGTGATAATTCTATTACGATATTGTGTTTGATGATCAAGTTGACATTTAAAAAGTAATTAGTAATATCTGTTCTGTTGTTATTGATGTTATCTATTTTTTAACGCCTGTCTTTTTTTTCAAACTGTTTCTCGTTTAATTTTGTTTATGCATTTTTATTATTTATAAAATAAATTTATCGACAATTACGGTGCGAATGGATGACAATTTTTTTTTAAATGTTAATATTTTAATTTCTTGATACCAATGACGCCCAGATGGGTTACCAAGTACTTGCGTTCTTAACTCTTAAGAGGAGGTTGGTATAAATAACAGTTTGTAAATATGTATATTATAAAAATTAATTTTGGAGGGCTACCTTTATGAATAAAAAAGATTTCGAAAGTATCAAGCATATATTTTATATATTAAAAAAAAGATTGATAATAACATTTATTAACAGCATGTACTTTAAAAATGTCCACGTACGCCATTGCTTAATAATTATTATATAGTTTTAATAAACGATTTTGTAATTATTGATTATCAGTCCCTATAATTAGGTTCTCAAATTTAAATAAAATGTATTATTTTGTTCTAAATTAAATTATGGTTCGCGTTTTGTGTGTGTTGTCTTATACGACTATTGCGTTCGTCTCCTGAAGACAAAAAATATTAAGTACGATGGTGTTTTGTATACGATAAAATATTTTATCGTCGACGCGGGGGAGCCATTTTGAATCGTGCCGTGGCACGGAGACTAGGAAATCCTCCAAGCGAGATGAGAAGTTTTTCGTCGACCGTTGGCTTGGTTAGGTTACCCATGGCGTCGACGGAGCGGTGGTAGCCGTGGTACACACATAATCATTAGTAGCGACGGTTACAAAGGGCGTTTTTGTTTTCTCGCTCTTTCACTCTCTCTCTACTTTTTTCAGTGTGCGTGTTTGTTTTCGGTTGTGAGACGACCATCGGCGACGTAGAAAAGACGCACGTAAACATGGTAAACACGAGCGAAAGAGAAAAGAGGCGGTGGACTTGGGTACGACGGAGACGACCCCGCGCGCAGCGATGTCGAAAGGGGGGAAAAAGACGGCGGCGGCTGCGATTTTAGACAACCGAAATCGTCGTTTGGGCCGCAGAGAGCGGTAGGGCGAAAACCGGTTTTCCGTAGGTACATACGCGCGCGCACACAATTTACTCGGCCGCCACCTGGACGTGTGTGTGCGCCTTTCTTGTTTATGGGCGGCGGAGAAGGGGAGAGCTGACCCAGACAACTTATTCGCCTCCGTTGGCCCAGCTAGCGTCGCATCAGAATATATAAAAAAAAAAAATATGTAATAATAAAATACAAAATCATACATTGTCCGAGACCAAGAAGAGAATATCACGTCGGTGGTATAGCGTAACAATAATAATTATTACGGGAGCCGCCGCGCGACTCCCTCATACGTTAAAATATTGTATTATTATGCTCGCAAGCACCGATATTATAATGTTACGAGTATATTTTCTTGTATGGTCCTACCTGTCTATTTCATTATTATTACACGGGCCCGGTAAAAATTGTAATAATATCATGCGTGTGGTGAAACGATGAGACGACGGATGAAATGCGATGACATTATAGAATATTATGCATAATTATTTTTCCAAGTCTATTATACGTAGTCTATTATAATATTGTTTACTCTTGCTCGCGTGTAGTATAAAAAAATAGTAAAATACGGGTTTTACGTGTTTTTAGTGCTGTTTTTCTTCCCGGACATTTTTTCCTTGCAATCATTATTTTACCATTATTATTAAACCTATTTTTTAAACATGACGGTGGGTGGCTGCTGCCGCGTCGTCTTCTTCTACGAAACTTTATCGCTTGCTCTTCAAACGTTTCTACCGATGCCGTGTCAAGTGGTGACTGTTTTTATTTACTATTATTATAACTTATAAGTTATAATTAAGGCTCTGAAGTTGTTGCATTTACATATTTATTGAAAGCTAATATTATTAGATGGATTGCTATGTAAGCTAGAAATTCGTTTCAAGACGATGAAAAACATATTTAAAGCATATATAGTGAAAATATTTGCATATTTTATGATTCTTTAGTTTTAAAAAACGGATATCCTAATTATACAATATACGAGTACAATAACTTTGAGAGATTTCATTTTTTACTTTACATTGTATTATTATGTTTTTTAAACATCTAATTGGTATAAAAAAAACAACATTTATGTATTACGCTTTATATTTACGCTACTTTTCCATCTCCAATTTGTATAATAGTATAATACTATAGTAATAAGAAGAATGTTATTCGAGATAAATTTCAAAACTATATTAATTTATTATTAAAGTTACTTAAGATATTAAGACTTAAAAATGTACAAATATTAAAGTATAGGAATTCATTTTATCATTTATGTGATTTTAAGTATTAACTATAAAGGTACATAACATTAATTTAACATTTCTAAGAATATTAACTCTGTTTATTGTATTATAAAATATTTGTGTAAAAAATAATGCATCATATTTTAAAAGCATATTTAGTACCTATTTTTTAAGTGCATTAAGTTTTGCGAGCACTATACTACTTAACTAATTACACTACTTGGATTTGTTTTATTTTATAATGTATTAGGAATAAACCTTTTATTGTACTTAATACATATATTATAATATATATATAAATAATTACAACAATTGACATCAAGGTAACATCATTATAATTTATAAAAAATGATTCAGAAGACGGTAACATTATGTTACCAATTATTAGTAAACTTTTTTTCTTAAGTTCGTCTTGTAATATTTTTTACCATAAAAAGTATAAATTATCACGTTATAAAATTTTAAGCTGATAATACTATGGGGTTATTTACATAACGTACCTTTTCTATTACCTATAATCCAAAGCTGAATAAAGGGTATACTCATATGTCGTATGTATTATGTATTTATTTTTTTTTAACTTCCTATGAATTATGATTGATACAATTAATATGACAATAAGCTGTTTACAGATTATTTACGCATTCTCCGAAAGTCCGAACTCTGTTTAACTAATAATAAACATTTTATCTTCAATTAAATGATAATCCCTACCTCATATTCAAAATTCTGGTGTAGAATAATTTTTCAAACAACCTAGAAATACCTAACAAGTAAATTGGTAAAGGTACTTATTTTTCACAATAAATGAACTATTTCATTGCCATACTAAAAATAGCCATATCTATACTCGTTTTTTTAATATAATTTAAAATGTAGTAGATAATATTATTAGGATAAAATGATTGAATAAATATTTTTGAAGTATATATTTTTGACCCATTGCTAAATTATTATTCTATTCATTAAAATAAATTGCATTAGTTATTTCAATCATAATTGATATATATTTTATAAACATTTGGTTTACACATAGATAAAAACTTGTAGATATGTTTATCGTAAATTTAATTTTGATAATCACGTAAATACAAGGGAAGTAACGCTATATTACTATTATAAATAGCAGATATTTTTGTTATTTGTCTTTTTAGTATTTGTTCTATTAACCTATTTATATTTAAAAAAAAACTAACATGGCTATGTACAAATATATCAAATGCAATACATTTTTAATTACTTCATGATAGAAATAATTAGTTTTTAAAAATTAGCGTATGTAAATGATATTTAATTATTTCGATAGTTTTGCTAAGGTAATGCATTACATTTATTAAATGTATAACAAGGAAAATAAACGATTGTTTATTATTATAAATATCAGCATAAAAAACCATTACTAAGTGTTTCTCATTACCTTAATATTTTTAATATAGGCCCCCCACAAGTGATTTATTTTTTGTTGTTGTTATTATAATTAACTATTTATTGATAAATTTAAATCGCATTCAAATTTAAGAGCAATCTTAGAAATTCAACCTTACGACTTTACCTTCGATGGTCAATTTTTGGATTGACATTTTATTTTTCGCTTTAATAGTTGTATGAATCAAAAGTTGTAAATTAAACTTATATTATAATTTAAATATAATTTACAATGAAATTTTGTTATATGATACGAATGAGTAGGTTGTATTAGGTATATTATTTAAATTTTCGACCATCAAGTATCTACAAACGCGAGAATATCGCGTTTAATGTATATCACAAAAATACTCTGTGTCCACGCAAGTAAGAATACTAATAAGCTAAATGAGCTTTAAAAGTAATAAACTAATAACATATATTGCTTATTAATTATTGTTAATATTAATATACAAATATACTAATACATAATATAAGTTACCAAAGTGTATTTATTTTTAAACCTATAACATATATGTATACATATAGGTACGTTGTGTTAATTGTTAGAAAAATAATAAGCTTAAAACGTACAGCATAAAAAATGTTATTTATAAATAAATAATCTCCATTTTTTTTTATTTTTCATACATTCTATGAAATATGTAGACAACTTAAAATTGTTCATATAAATAAATTATAAAAAGTGAGCAACAACAATTCTAGGTCAGTACATGGCAGCACAATTTAGACATTATTTATTTTAATAATTAACTGTAGTGATGTATTAGTGTATAATTGTAATATTACTCCTTTATACTTTTATAGCTACGTATTATTTAACTATATCAGAATCGTACTATAACAAGTTAATAGTTATTACAAATTTTCAATTATTTGTTTATAAGTGTATAACTTTCAGTCAGTATTGTACTATTGTAAGATTTCTATAAAATATAATAATTTTGTTATCTATTTAGTTAACAGTTTATTTATTATGCACAATAGCTCATAGCCCATAGGAGTGCCGTAGCCAGGATTTTTTTTCGGAGGGGGGCTTAATTTTTGATGGCCAATTATGACAACAAATTAAGTTTCCACTGTATTTTTGACAATATAATTCATATAATTATAGATATTATCAAATCAATATCAAGTAAGTGTGATGAGAACAGCGTTACTTAATCGTCACAGACGGTAATTAAATTAATAAAATTATTGTCGTCTAACATTTCAGGTGGGGCTTGAGCCCGGTAGCCTCCCCCCTCTGGATACAGAACTGGCCCATAGATCTTATTAATTATAATTAACTATTATAGTGTCTAGTATCGATTGATACTTGGTGATTATTCAAAATGGTAACCACAAAAAAATCTTAAAATGTTTAAATCACATACTATGTAGATACTTGCATGGTTGGTACCTAAATAAAGTTAAAAAGTATGATTCAGTATAAATAGTGTAATTAAATATTTTATTTATTTTATTTTATTCTTCAAGAAAATAATGGACCTCACTGAACATGTTAATATATGTTTAAAAATATAATGTGTATATATATATATATATATATACACTTTATTTTTCAAAACTAGAATCCTATTAAACATTACAGCACTAATTCACAATTATACAATTATAATATAAAATAATTGACTGACTAAAAAAAATTAATTGAATGTCAATTAATCTAAGCTCTTAGATAATATAATTTAGTAATTCTTTTTGGTATATAAACTTTTGTTTAAACAGTGATTTTTTTTTCACTTATCGTCTTTACGCATTAACGATTAACAACCATAAACAAAACTTTTTATATCATAATATTTTAAAATATACTATTTATTTAGATAAACAATTGATTACAACTCACGATTATTTAATTAAATTATAAGTTATAAGTTTCTTGTAACAAGGCTAAGGTATATTTATCTTACAGTCATAATGGCTGTTCTTTTTCTTTAAACCATGTCGAGAATATTAAAAATGTGTTCATATATGTTTAAATCAAAAATTCAACACTGTAACCAGTGTAACTAGTATTTAAAAAATGTCAATTTTTTTTTTCGATGTATCATTTTGCATCGCTAAAATCATATTAAAAAAAATTGTATATTCTTCAAAATAATCATAAAACATCACCACGTTATCATCTACCGTATAGTCAGTTAACAATAACCAAACTTATAACTTATATTATACTTTTATTAACAATTATTACTTATCATTCTATCATTGTTTTGTCGACTTTCAAATTAATTAATTTTTTTTTTGATATTTCAAAACAAAAATTATGTAGGTGTAAGCAAATTTTGTTTTAAATTTATTGGGTCTATGTTGATGTAGATGTATAATATTTTGTTATAATTTGTATGAATTATGATAAAATTATTAAAAATTAATAGACAATCATTTACATACAGCGGTTGATAAAATAATTAGTCATACACTGGTACGTACATTACTATTATTATTCAAAACAATTATCAAACGATTTGTTCGCAAAATGCATTAATACATATTAAATTTTAATCCATAGCGACATGAAGTAAATAAGTGGAGACTAAGCCCCTTAAAATAAATATTAAAGTAAATTTTTTTTAATGTACTATATACATCTTAAACATCAAATTCCATCAAATGTCCATAGTTTGTATTTTTGTAAGTAACTGTTTAAGTATATACACAGACATAACATTTAATCATACGAATAAAGCAAACAAAACTTTCATATTTTTGACTAAAAAGATTAATATTTATCAAAAAAAAAAGTTAAAAATAAATAATAATGAATATTTAATAGTTAATAATGATTTTATTGTTACATTAGTCTTGTTAACATGATTCTTAAAATTAAATTATTTAAATGATCATCACTAAATAAGTTAAATTTATCCTTCTTGTTTTAATATACATTTATAATGTATAAATTATAGGAATATTCTTCCAAGAAAAGTTTAGTTTTTCCTTTATATGAATTGATAATATCAATATTAAAACATTAAAAATTCTATGTATTCATTTAGTGATAATATTGAACTTTTGAAAATTTTAAAATTTCTTTTACAAATCATAATGCAACTAAAATCTTAACAGTAAAGTAAGTTATGTTAATCCTTTTATATATACATACCTATTTTAGATTATTAAATATATACCAGTTATATAATTAACCTAATCAAAGATGAAATTTATAGGATTAAAATGTATAGAGTAGTAGAGTAGATATTATGTACCTATACTATGTACTAAAAATAATTAAATTTTGAAAAAATTCAAAATAATATTATTTTTGTAATGGGTTTTTTTCCTGTGGCTATTTTATCGAGTACTTACCGCCGTTTATATTTTTATAATATTTTAATATTTATTTTATTAATTACATAATCGTCTAGTAATCATTGTGTTGTCTGAATATGTATAATAAATACATTTGTCATTTAACTTACAAGTGAATACTAAATCGTTTATACTATACATAATATTTATTTAATTTAATGGTTATTAATGAAGGAAAATTTAATTTAATATAACTTTGCACAAATTGTATACTTTCATACAATTTGTTCATCTCGTTCATAATAATATAAAAGTCGTCCGTATAAATAATTGTCATCGCGTATATTATACTGTTTATAATTTACAAAAAAAAAAAACAATTAAATCATGAAGGTGGTGAGGTTCAGTGTGCCGTGTCTAAAAGAACATAATATTAATATCGTCCATCGATATTGGTTCAAGATTGTTTTTGACTGATCCCTCATCTCTTGTAATACTATTATTGTCTTCGATGCCTTACTCCATAGTCTATAATGATATATACGTACTATATACATGTTCAGTAGGTATATAATATTATATATGTATCTACACATATCTAAATATCTCATTATACTGGTACGGAGACGAAGCGTACATATATATATATACACACACATGTGTGTGTGTGTGTGTGTGTGTGTGTGTTGACCCCGAAGGTGTGCATGTGTATATATGTCTGTGTGTGTAGTATATTTATATAATACTATATTGTACACCATTTATATGGCAACGGTCTTGGCTGTAGGACGAAAGAATGTTATTTGCAGCTGTCTTTTATTCGACGGAGGGTTGTCGAGTTTCCCTTTTGGTGGTTGTATAATAATAATAATAATATAATAATAATAATAATAATAATAAAGAAACTATTTTTTTTCTCTTCATTTCTTTCTTCTCAAACCCATGGTTCACTGTTGGGGGAGGGGTTGTAACCCAGAACCGGCTGATTTGACGAGGGTTCTTATATATCGGTTTCCTTTTACTGTATACGTACGAGCACATTGTCTACCTGGACCTAAGAACCTACTGAAAAATACCTACAATTCTGCCAACCTAATAAATATTATACGTTTGTCTTTAGGTTTCAATACTTGGGCTGTCGAAATTCAAAAGATATAATATAATACTTCAAGAAATGAACTCTGTTGATTGATGTTTCTATGAATAAACGTATTTTTCTCATTTTCTATATAATATTTTTATGTACTCAACATAATATATATTTATGATTATATTTAATATTACAATTTTATATTATCTATTTGGTTTTGAATTTTCGGACAACTTTAAACTAAAATCAATTCCTGTTTTGTGTACGGGTGGTAAATTAACCCAAATGATTCATAGTGTTCTAACACGGTACACACAATTTTAAAAATATCATCCTTAAATGTTAATCAGACAGAATTCATACTTGAGTGAATATTGTTATAGTGTAAAGGAGAACTGTAAATTTAACAAAGTTATTCTATGTTTTTATGCTATATTTACGATACCTACTACGATAGCCGACAAGTACTAAATAATATAAATAATAATCAAATTATAATATACAAAACGAATTGATAGTTTTGCATATTATAATTCAACAGAACAAAAATAAAAACAAATTATTTCATAGCATGGACACATTTTTGGTTTCAGTATATAATAGAAATCGAATTTTGGATTTGTAGTTAATAATAGTTATAAGTATATAAGTTTTTATAAGCAGTGTTGAGAGAAAAATTTGTTGGATAAGTTCAATTCATTATAGTATTTTAAATAAATTGTAGTTCGAAAAATAGTAGATATTTGTGAAATAGGTTCCATGTACAGTGTACTGTCGTAATCTCATAATAATGTTTGCATTTTATTTTAAACATTTTTCTCGAAGAAAATAAATTATTTATAGATCAATTGAGACCATTACAGTATTGCGAATAGTTTTGAAGTTATGGTTATATAATTATCAATATACATTTATAGATACATGATTAGTATGGTTAGAAAATCTATTTTTAGAGTTTTAAAATACTGTAGGAGGAACTTTGAATTTATTTTTGGGTTTTATAGTTACAGCCTAAAATAATTATATGACATCCACATTCGGACATTCCACACCTTTAAATATATATTATTTTTATAAACATGCAGTTAATTGAAAATAAATTTATTTTACTTATAGTAATTAGTGCACATTATTAAACTGACAATATTGAGCGGACAAAGTTATGTCATGTGTATATATGTTTCAAAATAAATATTATGTTGTTAAAGGTTTTTATCATCATATTAGTACATACCTAAGTAAAACATTTTTTAAATAATTTTCATACAAATAAATAGGCATGACACTAGTGAACAAATAAAATAAATTATCATAACTTATAAAATGATGTAAATAGTTACAACATTCCTTACTAATAATTTAAAAAAATATTACAATCAATATACTGGTATAAATATTCTATAAAATACTGTAATTTCTTATAGATTATTAATAAAATAAAATTCATTTTACTTGAATATTCAATTATATAAAAAATTACTTTAAAGTCTTAGCGCTATTATGCAATTTATATAATTAATTTGTAAACCAATAACAATTAGTTTTATCTATTTAATATTACCCATCACATATTCGGTTTTAGACCGAATATCCGATTAAAAAAATAATTTTCTATGAATTTTTCACGCAGTAGTGCAGTAACTATATACATATAACGTGTTAAAGTAAGTAAAAATTAAATATTTTTTTTAGTACATTAATTTATATTTAAAAATAATGATATTAAATATATTGTATACGTAAGTACAATTATGTACCATGCATATTGTATAATTAGCTACTGTATAGTGCATGTTGAACGTTATAAATCGTTAGTCAATATAAATGTATACTACCAGGGTTTTAAATAACGATATCATATTTCACAATTTGACCACAGCATAAAATATATTCGTGACTCAAGATTTCATTGTTTCCTAACGATGCATTTTAAATCTTGACATTTAATGTAACTCTATATTTTTAAAGACATACTCCTATTCCTATAATATGACATACTTACCAACTATACTAGTTATAATCTAGTCACTAAACGTGACTATAGATCCATTACACTGTTGAAAATCACGAACTACAAGTCACCAAACTACCAAAGATTCCTTAAGTAATACGTATAGATTTATGGTTAATACTTAATATTTTTTATATAAAATTATGTCCTAGATTGAATTTTATTAAATAAATTAGATACAAATGTCTTAAATTTTGAAAAATCGAAAAAATTGTATTCATCTTAACATGTGTTAAGTAACCTTAACTTAACTTAATATGAGTAACGGTGGTTTTATACACGCAACAATATTAAAGGTATTACATACATTGTATATTAAATATTTTATAACAGTTAACAATATTATTATACATAATAAATTTGTTTTACATATAGTATATAATACGTAACAAGTTAACTAATAATATCAATAGTATATGATAATGATACACTTAATTGCCGTATTATATTATATGAAAATTACCTATTTATTCATTAGTTATTTCTATTACATAAATTATAGTCAATTTAAAAATGGAAAAACGTAATTTTGTTGAAAATTCTTGTTGTGAATAGTTTGCTAAATAGTTATATGTATACATTACACTTACAAAGAATATTGTAAAACTTAACAATTTTGAGCCAATTCCTAACATAATAAACGTGTTATTGCTGCAGTTTCAGTAACAATTATCATTAGATAGGTATTCATTTAAAATGTATATCATAAAATATAATACTTACCTAAATGGTAAAATTGATCATTTTGTATCGCAAATATTAGACATATAGTTGTATATTTTTTGGTATATAATAGTCATACAGACATAATCCAGTAATATAATACATTGTTTATTTGTACTTATGCATAGTAGTAGGTATACCAGGTATAAATAATTAAGTAATAACTAATAAATAATAATTTATTATTATCATTATTAGTTGCTAGAGAACTGTGTACGGTACTGTGGTTCATAGTTAACTATAAGGATTTGTTAAATTTCTTATTGTTAATTAATTTATGAAAAACAAAAATGTATATAAACTGTATTCTTTACTTTTACTTGTCATTTCTAAACGAATTTTTGATTAATTTTAACTTAAGTTTAAGATAGTATATATTATTATGTATTAAAATGTATAAAATTTTATATTTTATGGTTTATTAATAATTAGAATGATAACAGAAGTTCTTTACTTGAAGTTTTATTAAACTATTTATTATTAACTATTAGTACATAGTACATTACCCTTTGTTCATATAATATGTATATATATATATATATTTATTTATTATTTATGAACTTTATAAAACAGTAATTAAATTTATTTATTTAAAGTTCGATTCGTGCTTTACGTTATTTTTAAAATGTATTTCAGAATCTTGATACCTTGATCTTTTGATAATATAATATAATATGATGTTAAAACTTTTAAGTTAAATAGTGGAAAATTGTAGAATAGTTTATGTTAAAGTAATTTCTTATCAATTCGAACCAACATGAATTATGTACGAAACTATGATAATTCAATAAAATTAAATATTCAAATATTTTTGTTTTGTCTACTAATTATATTATACTGTGAGTAGCAAAATATAATATATATTCTACATTTTATGTACATAGTATAAGTTATAAGTACTATGAGTAGCTCTAAAGAACACAGTTATTTATATTATATATTTACTTCAATATTCAAATGAAATCGGGTTCTTAATCTTAAATACGTGTATATTGTAAATAATTGATTCTTTACGATTAAACAATGAACTGCAAACGAACATTTTAAGTTTTGACTTGATCAATAAATTTCACTGTAAGGACAAAATTGGAGATACATCATCTAATTTATACAACAAATAATAACTCTCAAACTCATGGACGAAGTATGAAAACAAATTTAAATTATTGACCCCTTGGTATACTAACATATTATATATATATATATATATATATTGTGACTGTGGTCTGTGACTCGTATCGTTGTTAACGTATAATATAATAATATATATAATAACGTACCATATATATAATACTTACGAGTATATATATTTTTGTATTATATTGTATGTGTTGTGTGTACAAAAAAAACAATTAACAATCCAGACACTCGGAAATAAACGAACGCCATTGTAAGCATTGTATTATGATTATTTATTATTATTTGAATTTTATTATTATCTATATGACATTATATATACTACATATATATGTATATTATATTTTATTATTATGTATACACAAGCAACTAGCGCGAACATGCAGCACAACGCCTACGGCACGGTTTCTCGGTCTGTGCTGCGTCGCGGCTTTGATCCAAACAGAAAAAAATCAAAACGGATCTTCAAATCACGGGCGTGAAATGCGTTGTGTACATTTGCACTGCAGTATATAATTTGGCGTATAAGCGAAAAAAAATTGTGACTAACATGCGCAATAATAATTGAATATAGTCGAATTGCGACGATGCACGCGATTTATTTATAATAATATTATATTATAAATTTATAATATAATACAACGAAAAAAATTCTTAATGCTAACGGCGTTATTACAGCACATAATATAAAAAAATATATTCTACCCATTCATCCGGTAGAAAATTTTGCACTATAGACTTGATTAATATTATTTTTTAATAATATAAAATATACAACTGTTAATTAATAAATAATAATAATTTAACTATACCTACGCGAATGATCCCATGTCTATTTCACCAAACATACATAAAAATATAAAATACTAAATAGTGACACAAGACCCAATAAGGCCGTACTCTGAATAAATTTTCAGGTCACTAAACTGCTATAATAATATCGAGATTTTGTGTAAAAGTGTACTGCTACTGTCAACTGCCAGATGGTGATGTAGGTACTTATATCTACCACCCAATAGTCTATATACTATGTTATAACTTATAAGTTATAATTATCGCGTGCTTGGACTGACGCGCAATCGATGCAAAAAAACAAATTTTTATTATAACATTGGAACAGTAGTTAGACGAATGACGATTAATAAGAGATAGACGAATAAAATATAAATCCAGTGTCCCAGTTTACAAATAATGTAAATTTAATGACGTTTCGACTAACAGCCAAGACACATATACTGGTAAAAACAAAAATAATATTTCCTGTACATGGATATACTTATACCGTACCTAATGCCTATATTATATTGCCATTATTTGTTTCATATACGTCGCCACGTCGGCATAGTTATTATTTACGAGTATTAATTATGATTTACCGGCAAATGACGAGTCCACCGGCCATGCCTTCGTGAATGCTAATAAATACAATAACATAGGTACTTATAACATTATATAATATGGTTTTCATTGGTGTCAATATGGCAATATGTGTCAGGCATCATTGTTATGACATGATTAAATCGTATGTAATATTATGTAAATAGAATTAGTATTATTGGACTACACACTTTTGACCGAAATGAGTCGTTTTGCTCGGAGAATTTATGGTGTCGCTCGATCGATGATAATTATCTCTTATAATTATTCCTTTAAGATTGTTATAAATTATAATAATGTTTAAAATACCTACACAGTAAAAGGCTACACTACACTGTGTTTGATATGTTGACAGGAAATTTTACTGCAAAAATTGAAAACTTAAGGAATATATTGATTGCGCCGTGCATCCGTGGTACCTAATATATGTATATACTTTTTAGTTTATATTATGTGCATTGTTAATGCTTTACCTATTTTACTCTTGGTAATATGAAGAGTGTGATACTATAGTCGACCATCTTGTTGATTAAAATGTTTTACATCGAAGTACACACTAAAGCACCTAAAATCTAAATATATATATATAGATAGATATAACGATACAAGATGTATAAATTACTTGAACTATTGCTTTTTTTCAATTTAAAACCATCGAGTTTATCTATACAAATTGAATTAAATTGATACTAGGGAAGAAATACTGAATAAGTGCAATAGTTTCTGATTGTTTTTTGTGTTATATATTATTACATATAATTTCCATGTACTTTATTCAATTATTTTTTAAAACCTGTGTTGTTATTTTAGATTTAGAATGAATGAATATATATATATATATAATATAATCATACAAAATTACCAGCAATTATATTTTTGTTCAAGTATAATAGTGGTTATCGTTTTTGTGGTTTTGCATACAAATATATTTTTTGAAGACTTATTAGTTATTAGTTATTACTAATTACTGATTAGTATGGTAAGTACACAACGTAATGTAGGTAAAATTCTATCTTGACATTTTTAAAACTAATTATATACTAAAAACTACGCCTAGCAGAACCAATACACTCTAAAAATTGAATATCTATCTGTTTAACTAATACATTAAAATATAATTATACTACCACGGATATTTAAAAATGATTTATATGGTTTATAGGATCAAACATTCAAGCCTTCTAAAGTTTTCTCGTCTGAATATGAATAACTTAGTATTTTTAATTTAAATTACCTGATGTGAATAATTTAAATTATATTTTTATAGAACATTTACATTGTTTAACGAGATGTGTGGAATATTATTCCGGTTTTGTAAATAGTTTGCCTCTGCTCTTTAGTGGTAATATAATAGACATAAATACAACATATTATTTTCTGTTTGTTGTGTATTTTAATAAAGATTTGTATATCATATCGGTACTATATATTTATATAATATAATTTACAGCCGTACAAACAAAATCAAAAATTAAAACATTCTGAATACTGCTTTAGCCGCGGTAGGCCACATTATATTAAAATCATAACTTTATTATAGTAAATGTATATTTTTACACACCCGTTACCCAATTGAATATTTTTTTTACGTCAATGGATATCGAGGTCGCAAAGTTTTGAAATTGCCGGCCACATTTTAAAAGCTTCGGTGCCACTGTCTAAAACGATCATAGAACTGTGAAGAAAAAACGTAGGCATGGATATTAATATAATATACAGCATTACAGCGCATACTAAATACTTACACTAATGTTTTTTATTTATAATTTTCACTAAATAGTTTTTTTTCAGAAAAAAATAATAACGCTGCAGACGCCTGAAGTTTTATCCACGGATAAATATTTTGGTGTTTAGTCATGGTTAATTGAAGTACGTAAAACCTAAAGCCTATTAACAATTTCACATTTTTATTTATAATTTCCACTCGATTAACAGTAAGAATGTTTATACATAAAAATGATATAAGGATACACGGTTAATTTAAATTTAAATAGGTACTTAAAATTAAAAATCTTTAAAAACATATCATTAAAGTATTAATTTCTCGTTAACTTTGTTAACATTTTCAGAACTTAGATTATTTATTTAAAGTTTAATTTAAACCTATAATTTTACTTTTGTTAAAAAATGTATATATACTATATATTTAACAATATTTTCAAAGTATTACAATAATGATTGATTTACTATTTATTTGCTGCTTAAAATTGTGTTTAACCGTTCTTATAACCACATGTATGCTATTAATACTTTTGACTTATGATTTATTTTATTTAAATGGTTTTTAGAATTTATATCGAAATACATAAAAAAAATTCATAAAAATTCTTTTTCCATAAATAATTAAATTAAATCTTTTTGCGCTGATTAATAATATAACATAATTTATAATGTGTTAATAGCGGCGATTAACACATTTATATATTTAAAAAAATAATAGTTTGACGCTTAAAGCGATTCATTATTTAGTCCTGATAAAAACATACAATACATACCTACCATATATCAAATTATTGACTGTATTATATATTGTATATGATATATTATATATTTACCCGTTGTTGCAGAAAATTTTTAATTTTCATTTTAAAAAGTTTATATGAATAATATAGAAATAATGTAAGATATATATATATATATATATATATATATATATATATATATATATATATGTATTATAAATCCTAACTTAAGATGCTCAATTGGTGTAAATTAAGTAATTTTTTAAAATATTAAGCTAAAAGATCTATCAACTTATTAAATATAAAACTATAGCTATAGATAGGTACTTCATACCTACAGCGTATATTAACCACTTATAGAGTAGTACAAGTATAATATACATATTTTATAGTATGCCTACTTATAGATGCGCGTATACTAACTATACAGCTATATTGCTATCAAATCATTTAAATAATCGATACCGTTAGGAGTATTGTGGGTAATTATTTTGAAATCGTACATTTTTCTAGCGTTTAATCTCGTTAATTAATTAAAAAACAGTGATAATGTATCGTTACATAATTAATGTTACAAAAACGACCTCAATATAGACAATATAGTACAATCTATAAAATTTTATACAATGCATACATTTGTATTTATCTACGTACACTTTTATGAACATACCTACTCAAAAGTGGAAAAATCCAAGCCTATGTCGCTAGTCGGAAATTTTCCCAAAGGGACGGAGCGGGCGTGTGAATGAACAGTCCCTCAGAAAAATATATTGTACGCGTGTACATCATATTATACTTACGTGCTTTAAAATATGTTTAATATACATAATTAATAATTATTACTATGCGATCACGATGTGGGTCCCTCATTGTCCGGGTGCAGTGTGCACTTAGAGTGGAAACAACGCCCGCTTGTAGGGATCGTGCCAAAATCGAATACGCATAACCTCCGTACGGATCAAAATATATTGATCTATAAATAACAATAATAATAATAATTGGTTCGCACGACGATCGCAGGGTTTGTACTTTGTAGCCCTGACTCGGTGAATATATCGAGACATAGAGTTCGTGGGTCGTAATTTGACACGACTTACATCGTATACCAGTATACGTGCGGTACATCCGACAATCGTTTCCACAAAATTCGGATTTTGTAACATGAACTAATTTTGAAATATTGTCTGTCCACCAAGCATTTTTTTGTAAAAAATCCTCGTGTCCAACATATATACACTTTACATAATATAATAACAGTAAAGTTCGTTATTTTACAGCGCTTTGTTTCTCCTCGCACGTCGCACGAGTAAGTACATTATAATATATAGGCAATAGGCACACTAAAAGAAGAGGGCGGCGAGGTGCCCCACCCATCGCACCATATGACTCCGTCAAAACAACTATAGATACTTAATAATATTATGTGCAAATTTATAAATATAATAATATATTGTGTTCATACGGTTTTTATGGTGCAAGTTTTATTCGTATTATTACGGTTTTTCTTTTGTCCGCGGTGGTTATTTTGTTTTGCCCTCTCCCGGTTAGGTATGACATATAAAATTGTATTATATTATATTATTATAAACCAACCAATATACATATTATCCGACCCTCGACTCGTGTTTTCTGTTCACGCGAGATTCTCAGCCAACAACGCGGTAACGCCGGTAACCATCATATGTTCATCACCCATACATAGGTATACACACAGGACGACTACATGTCTATAATATATTGTTTTATACACCTACCTATATTATTATTATAGTGCGTTATTGTATTACGTAAGATCACGTTGTGCTCGAGGAATTGCATCTGAACGATGACCACTGACCCGGTTTGCGGAATTCCATATAGCCGCACAGGTATCTAATATAATAAATAAACATGGCACAAAGAGAGAAAGAGAGAGAGTGAGGTAAATAGAGAATTTTTATTTTATTTTCGCATTCCCACCCGCGGAGAAAATTATAATCGCACGGTTAGAGCCGCGTTATGTGTACACCTATATTATACCAACCTACGGATATATCCGGTATATAAGTTCGGTATAATTATATTATACATTTATACTGATTATACGTCATTGTGTCTGTGCGCATGCAAACGATGAGAAACTTCTTCGTCTTCATTCTCTAGCGATTTTCAAGTTGATATGTAATATTATATATGTATAACAAGGCCCAAGGATAATCGGCTGCCTATTATCGTTAACGGAAAACGGGTAATGAGATTTTTTGAGGGGAAGAGGGGTTTCCCGCCTTCCTGGAACCCTAAAAGTCTTACGTGGGTTTCTTATAATATTATTACCTTAAAATTTGATAATAGGTCATTAGGTCAATTCATTTTAATGTATAAAAATGAATAGAATAAAATAAATTATTCTGAACCTAAAATTTACTATGTTATATTCTTATGCAATAATTAAATAAAGATAACACACGGGGATTCATGACGGTTTCTTTATTGACCTTAGGGTAACCAAAATAACATATGAAGACCAAATAATTTAACGATAGCGATTTTGTAAATGTTGAACTATCAAAAGTTAATATTAATATAGGTACTTCAATAATTATTTAAAGAATACATATTTATAAATTAGTTTTTGTACATAGCATAATATGTATGATAATGTATGTCAAAAAGCGCGAGGTCCTGGGCAAAGGCCCTATCCAAAGGACGACCCTATGCTAACTTCACGTGGTCAACATGAACGGCTTTGGTGACTTGACTAATAGTTTATGTTATATAATGAGCAATGCGACTGGCGCACGACACGAATACGTGAACCGAACGGTGAATATGACTTACCAGTTCCGTTTGGATTTCTACAAACAGTGACGTCAAGTCATCGTTTTTTGTAGGCACTATGGGCACATATTATTATAATAAATTGTCCCCGTGGCTTATAGGCGATGAGACGGTGAATGTGTTGTTTCTTTTTTTGATTTTCAAAGAACGATCGATCCGTAATACTCACGTGTTGCAATAATCAACGATTGTGTACATTATTTATCATAAATTGTTATTATTTTTGTATTATGTTTTGTTAAATAGTCCGGTGTAGCACTGGTCGGCGTGCCACAAAAATAAATTCCGTTTTAATGTCTTCGTGGGGTCACACGATTCGACGATCGAGTGAACTAGTAAACGTTGCCGACCAAATATCGCAACCTTTCGTAAAATTCACATTTTTGCCAGACAATATTGTTTATGTATACTCGTATATATGCATATGAACATAATTTAATGACATATTTTTAGAACAACAAAAAACCTCCATTTAATAATTATTATAATTGTCTCGTCGTGACATCGTGTATTCTGTTCCCGAATTGCTACGATGTAGACTACACAACATACGTGCACATTGGATTGCGTCGTCTTCGGGCGTAACTATCAGAATTGGAAGTTATAACATCTATCAGAAATGATTACGTATTTACAGTCATTATTCCGAATATTCTTGGAATTGTTTGTGAATAATATTTTATTGATTATTGTACGACGTTTATGGTCTACATTAACGTAATAAAATTAAAAAATAATGTTGTTCTATCTCAACAGTAGGGATACAGTGAAAGGGTTAGGTTATTTAAAGTACAAGTGATTAACTTAAATTGAGAATAACAATAATTATGCGCAAACTGCATTAGATACATTAAAATGTATGTGTTTAAAATATATTATAGAAATCTTCTAAAACTATAAGTTATGTTTAAAAACAATGTTACCTAATTTAGGAGTAGTCTTTAAAATCAATAATCCTAGGTAAACTACAACCATCTAAATTATAAACAGGACTGTCTTAGTGAATATCAGGGGTTATATGTGCTAATGTTTTTATAGGATCTATTCAGTGACGTGTTTAGGCGATACTTTGGAGCCTCAGTGGCAGATGATAGTGTGATTTTATGTCCATCATTGAATCTGAATAGTGGATTGTGGATAACTACGTAAAAAATTTGTTCTAGCCAATTATTAGGTACCTAGATAACCAAATTATAACACAATCATATAAATTATATTTTATCATCATTTATAATTAATATTAACTAATAGTTGATCAACTTAAAAGTTCAAACACTAACCAACATTAAATGCTCAATAATTTTTTTCAACTAGTCATAGCCTGTACAACAGGCCGCAGCTTGCATTGTCTGATTATTTTAATAATAGTAATATCTATTTCTAAATTACCAATTTTGTTTGAAAATAACAAAATAAGTATTTGTATATGATTTATTACATATTTACGTATAAGTATTTAATCTATAAAATAAGATAAATAGGTATGAATATATACCTACATTAAAAATCAAATTTTACATAATTTTAGATATTGAGCGAATGACGAAATTGCGTAGGTATTTCAACTAAAAATAATAACGATATTATTCATTATTGTGTTATAATTTATAAACATCCGTCGATGGGATGTGTACGACTTTAACGTATATTATTATATTTTATACATATAATGACTTGTGTAATACTTTCGGCAAAAATCAATTCAACTTAACTTACCTACTGTTTTAATGATAGTTAAATAATTTACTTTATAAGCAATACCAAAAAATAAACTTAATGATAAAGGTTGATAGAGGATGTTTCCGCTCAGAATCGTTTTTTGTATAGACAAATATATCATTTAATTCAAATTTATCACATATTATGTACCATGGTACGTTGTAACATTACAGTAATTCCACTCAACTACATGATAAAGCGATTTCTAGGTACTTGCCAATTTTTTATTTTTCATTTATTTTAGGTATTTTTAATCTAAAGTACTTACCTAACGAATAAAATATTATACATGATAAGTACCTATATCCATTGACATAATGAAATGTATAGCTAATTTTAAATTTTTTTTAGAAAGTATGTGGCATAAACTCTATAAGAAATGTTATGAATTTTATAGTCATTGATATGAATAGAGCATTTATCATAGCACATTTGATTTATTTTTCAAGGTAAATAACCTTTTTGTATTTTGTAACATTTATTTGAAAATATGTTATCTAATATCTATACAAACAACCTTACAATAAATAATATATGTTAAAGTGATTGAACCTGGCTAGAGTTATTTTAATTAAATAAAGCATTTAATAGCTACACTTTATGGTCAAGAGAAATGGAGAAACAGGACTCAGGACTTCTAATAGGATAGCTGATGGGTATTATTATAATACCCATATATATAAAAATAAGTTAAAATTAATAAAATGGAATAATATTATGAAACAATTTAATTTTTATTGAGCAAATACAAGAAATATTTGGTTTATGAAAAATAGATACTACGTTGTTCTTGTTTCCATTTGGTATACATATTTTTTGGAATTTTATTCATACTATTTAATTTTTCAATAAAACTGTTTCGTAATTCATCATCAACCAATTGTGTATTCATTAAAGTCTTAAGAAATGTACCAGTAAAATATTTATTTCTAAAAACACATGCTTCTAAAACAACTCGCATTACTTGACCAGTTGATTTGAAAGATTCGAGCACCTTGACAATGTCTGATTCATGACGGTTCTGAAATATAATAAAATAAATTTAATATTATTATAAAGTACATTAACATGAAGAACAATTTGATAATATGTTCAACTATAATATACACTGAAAATCATTGAAATATATAATCAAAACATTAATTTCAACATTATAAAGATTAGAAAATTCTTGTACATTAATATAATTGATATGTAGTTATAGTGTAAAATATTTTGAACATAGTTTAAAAAATACTACTCATTCAAATATTTTTAATATGATGAAAACAAATTAATGAAAGAATACAGATAATGTTCTACTTAATCTTAAATTTGATAGTAGAAATGGCTCTGGTATTGAACTTGAACCCATAATTAATACATTTGTCAACAATTACAAAGAAATAGTAACCATTTACTGAAATTATATAGTTGTAATAAAATATTGAAATATATTTTACCATGTAATTCTATTATAAAATTAAGATAATAACTAAAAAAGTTTGCAATTTTATGACATAGATTTTTTTAAACCTAAACTCAACTTTACAGAAACATATTTATATTTTATTTCTTAACCTAGACTTAAAAATTATTCAGTAAGTTATTGGTACAAAATATATATATTTAAATAATTAATATTGTTTCAAAGTTATTATTGATAATGAATTAAAATTAATATAGTTATATTGTCCCTTGTATAGTATTAAATAAATAATAAGCTTGATTTTTTTTTTACCTGACAATCGTCATAATTTTTAAACAGACCCATGTAATCTTCTCCATGGTTTAATTTTATTAGTTGGGCTTGGGCTTTTTTGACATAATCTGACTGTACATCTCCACAAGATTCTGTAAGTTTAGGTTGCTGGAAAATAATATAATATTAATATAAATACACTTGAAATAACCAAAACTCATGAAATATTTGTGTAATTACAGTATTAATATGGGCTGCTAAAGCAGCAGGTAAATCAATAGGCAATAGTGCAGTGAGCAAAGAGTAGAATACTTTAGCAGTATCTACATTTGGTTTATATGAACTGTACCATCTGTTGTATTCTGACCAAAGACCAATTTCCAAACAACAATGGCGAAAAACTAATAAAGCAGCTTTTTGCATTAAGAAACTTTTTTCTGTAGTTGATTTGGACAATGTTTGATTAAAAAATTCTTCCAATTTCACTGTTAAATAAGTTAAATTTTTATAAATAATAACATACACATTACACTAAAAATATATAACAGATAAATAAATACATTTTAAAATATGACATAGATGAGATTTAGTTTTTATAAAAGTAGAAATTAAAGACAGTATCAATTTCCAATTGGCTTTTTCTGAATTTTGTGTTAGGACATTTTGAATTAAAGTATATATAATATCTTCATCAATTTCATCTAAAAACTGAAATAGTTTAAATTACAAATATTAATTAATATATTACTTAAGTTATTCATTTTTATATAAGATGAAAAGCAATAAAAAAGTACCATTTTAAGCATGTCATGAACAGAATCTGGAGTCTTATATAATCTATATTGTTCATATGCAATATTCAAATGAAAATTAACATCAGCTATAAGCATGTTTTTTAATATAATTTTGAATATTTTTTGAATTGTTGATTTTGTTAAATAAGATGAACATTTAAGATTTTTCAAATAGACCCATCCATCATGATTTCTTATGATTATTAAGCTTGACTGTTAAAAATGTAGAAATAAATCTATAAATGTAAATTAACAATATTATTACATTTGATACAAGGCTGTATCTAGAATCTTTGTCTTCCCAACATTTTTATTAATTATGAGAAAAATGTTAAAACACATATAAATTAATAATAATCAGTTATCATATACAATATATTATATGACACGCAATGTATGGTATTGTAAAATATATACTTTTTAGACTCCCTCCCTCCGAAAAAAATTAAGATATGGCCTTGTATTGATGAAAATTGAACACTAAATCAGTACTTGAGTCAAAAACTGTTGAATAATTTGTATATGTCGATCAAATTTACGGTTAAGTTCCCCAGACAATAAAATTAATAGACTACCCAATAAGTCTGTCAACATTTCTTGATATAGTTGTTCCTTTGATTCAGACATACAAAGCAGTGTTTTAACAATATGATCAGGTTCCCACTTATAACTGAAAAAAGTTGATATAAAACAAGTAAAATTATTTAGTAAATATTCTACTGACCATGTGATAAATTCTGTAAAGTCAACAATTTGTTTTGTATGTAGTTGCCAAATTATTTCAATGGAATATTTATTCTCCTGAAATAATAATATTAAAGATTTTGTAATAATTTAAAATAGACAATAGTGTACCTGAAGCCCCAAAATAGTCTTTAGTAAATTTGAATTAGTATCTTTAGAAAATTCAATGATCAAATTGTTTAAAGTACTTCTATCTTTTTCGTTCAACAACATACTCATATCTTTATTTCTTATGAATAGTTCATTTAATTCTTCTGCATTCTTAAATAAAAACATATTGGCACCTAAAATAAGTGTTGATCAATAATATTAATTATTAATAATTCTAATTAATGTATTAAAATATATATCAGTATTTAAGTATGAAAACTATTTTGTTAATTTAATCTGTTAAAATCAATCAAAAAGATATATATTTTTTTCATAAATATACTAATTAATATAAATTATAAGCTTGTCTTTAATTTAAAAAATCATATTTACAAATTTAAATTAATTTAATTTTAATGAAAAATAATAATTCTAGGATTTAAAGGTTAAATTATGTACAATTTTCTTTAATTATTTGATACATATTTAATTGAGCAAAATGTATTGATTATTATTAATGAAACAGAATTATTGAATAATAAAAATGATAAATGCATTTTAAATGAACAGCAGTCAAGAGTAATTTCTAAGCATTTAAGTTCTAATGCTTAATCTGAAAACTTTGAAAAACATGTTGATAGCTGATTAAAAATAAACAGTCAAGAATGATATTTAATCAAGTTTATTTATACTCGCTAGTTGTATCACAAAATAGATTAAATTTAATCTATTTGGTGGTTGTATCTTGTATGTTAGTTAAGTAAAAAAATTATGATACCTATATTTTTATTTAGTTGTCAATACATCTATATGTACTTATAACATAAATAAATATGATGACATCATAAGTAAATTAGACACATTTAAATAATTAAGACATATTGAATTATTCTAAGAAAATTTTTAATAATGTTTGATGAAATAATAATAACACGCATGTTTGAACTTTCAACTCTGTATGCCATATCAAAAAATAAGATGAATTGAAGTTAAGCATACATACATGCACATTAGAAGTCTATAAAAATTAATATTATAACATCAGTATTATGCATTTAAAACTATTTTAATTATTGAGTAGTATTAAATACTAATGATGAAATACATGTGTATTATCTAATATTAGTAATGCATAGGCATGTACTATAGTGTTTGAATTATTAATTTAGAACCATGCTCAAAATAATATTATTGAACACTTAATAGATATAATAAATACAAATACCATAAAAAATATTAACTACAAGTTTTAATAATTATAAATCAACAATAAGTTAATTTTTATTTAGTTTAAAAATTAATACATATTTTCTATTTCTGTTTTTACTTTCATTTATGATAGTATTTTGTAGGCGTATTTTTATTTACTAAAATGATTGTTTAAATTAATTATGAGATAAGTGCAATTTTTTTTTTATAAATGTTAATCGTCAACTTAATTAAATGTTAATATATCTTAATAATAACTAGTGCTATTATAAAAGTTAATATTTTTAGTTTCAGATAAAGAGTAATTTAAGTATCTTATTTTGTAGGTAAATTATTTTTAATTGTGTGATTAAATTATAGTTTTGTAAATATTGAGTAATTAGTAATTCTTTATATCTATACCAGCTATTATCTAAATAATTGTTTTTATGAACATTTTAACAAGAAACAGCGAAAACATCAAAAAAGTTAATTATTTAATTTTAATATGAATGTTAAAAAACCATGACATACATTATTCATTAATAACTTATTAATTTATTACTCAAGTTAATGCTTACCTCAATATGATAGGGATATTATATAATTAATAACAATATTGGAAAAATTGTATTTGTCAACTGAAATGTCTGGTCTTATTGAGTGCAAGTAAATGTTGGGTAAACACTGCAATTATATTTTTGTAATAGGTTAATTCACATTAATACATGTTAAAATTAATAACACAAAATCGATACTAGTAAACTCAAATATGCTATGTTGTTTATTTGTAGAATGATACAACATAAGATGTCTTCTTAATACATATATGATATTTCCTTATCATTTAAACTTTAAGATTTGATTATTATTTTGCTAAACCACAGGTCTTCATATGTTCAAAATAATAAAATACTTTTGATAATCAACTTCAATAAATCTTTCAGTATTTTTATATTAAACTCAAAATCCTAATAAATTAGATAAAGTTAGCCACTGTGAGTTATTTTTATAAAATTATTGAAAAAATAATTGACATTTATCATGTGGTAAAAGTTAAAAACAATTAGGATGCAATATTCAAATTATTTACTAATTACTAATAAAATGAAAAATAAAATAAATGTCAAAGTTTTCGTATCGTTATCGTTATATACAAAAAAAAGTAAATAAAAACATTAAAAACATAATTAATTTAAAAATTTAAATAGTAACAGAATAGTAGGAAATGATAACAGATATCTTATCTTCTTAACACTAAATAGGCAATCGGCTTAGACAAGATAAAAAAGCGCCCAACTCGGGTAACTACCAAATTACCAAATAGAGTGCCGTGTGAGCCATATCCTATCCATTTTTAACAAGATTTTTTTTTCAAAAATCCAGCCACTGAAGTTATATTAAAAAATAAATAGGTAATATACATAATATAATTACAATAGATAATAATAAAATAATTATTGAATAATAGTATAGCCATATGGTTATTAATATATTTATTTATAAGAATCTTCTAAGATTGTGATTTCTGGTATATCATTAATTCATTATCTTATTAATAGATAAAATTGTGTATGACGATGCAGATTACGATTATGTTTTATTGTGCAAGTAGCAAGTGTACGAAATATTCTTAAATTAATTACGTGTCTAAATGTGTGTAATATTTAGAATTTTCCGTTGAAATAGACTCCAAAATAACAAAACAATGTTGTATATTATTTGAAATAATATCCTGACTTTTTTGGTATAATTCGATTGGTTTAAAACCAAACAAGAGTTATGTAGTTCGTACTAAAATTATAGCTGTTATGTCTTTCACTCATTTTAGTTAAAAATATTATACTTTAATCGATATTATTTGATTGAATAAGTATGCATATATATTCATATAAATCGTATCATGTTTTTTTCGGGCTTACTCAAAACAAAATTTTAGTTAACTAGCTACGTTACTATTTTAACCAAATTTTAACATTTTATTTAGCTATAATATTTATTTCCTTTTTTCTCGGTTTAAAAGTATAATTAACAGAAATTAAGGAGAAAATCGGTTAAGGGATAAAGTATTCAATTATATAATGTACTCTTAATAAAATAATATACTCTTTCCACGTATGAGTCTTGAATCTAACCTAAGTAGCACAAGAATTCTTAACCTCATATGTATATAATAAAAAAGGTACAATAAAAACACGGCAAACTCCATTAGATCCCTAATATCACGGCCATAGTACCACACAGGATCCTATAGATAACAAATCTATTTTTATAATGAGCGACATATTCAGTACTTTAATTTCACTTCAAAACCAATACCTTAAAAGCGAACTACTACATCCTAAAACACATTTTTTTTTATAAGAAAAATCATTTTCATGTGGCTTCCATATCACGATTATCACATAGGCATCCAGAAAATGAAAAAGAAGACACAATGACTAACAAGTAGTCTCATCCCTAGAAAGCAACGACTACCGTGGCACTACCATAAATATAATTCCAAGTAAATACATAATAAATGGAGCACAAAAATTAAAAACAAAATCATGGAAAAACCATTGAAGTTAACAGCTAAATTAATACCTATCAGAAATAAAAATGTAATAAAACTGTATAAAAAAAATAATTACCTAATGGTCAACTCGACTAGGAGAGAACAATAATCATAAGTATTATCCGGAATAAGACACTTGAGTGTGAGTCTTACTTATATTCGAATAGCAAGAAAGTTTGAACCTGTAGTAAATTTGACAGTTACCGAGTACCGACAGGGATAAAACCGAATACTGATTTATAGCAGAAAAATACGGTCGAGAAATAATACCAATATTTTAAATTAATGAAAAAAAAAAAAAGAAAAGGAAATGTTACGAAAAAATGCAAAATTTACCCAACTAATAAGTACGAGATAATACTAAACACGTAGGTTTGATGATAAATATTAAATACCTACCATAATCGGGATTTACCATTAGCGAATACAAAAAATTGTAACGTTATCGTCGCATTTTTGATCGAATATTAACATGATTTAATAGCTGGGCACCGCAATCTAAGCGATAGCAGTAATAATAGTTTTAATAATTATTCAAATATCCCAAAAATTTGAGTGCGCACACACATACACAATATTCTATAATGTTCGTGTGCGTATATTATTTGTATCGAAACGGCGCGTACATGGAAAGCACACGTGCGCCAGTCACCGGCGGCAACACGCGTGTCGTTGACCGTCACTGTAAAAAACCCGCGAACGGGTTGACCGTTTGGCGGTGGGGGGGGGGGGGGCCCGGGCAGGCGGCGGCGGTGCGGTAGGTATTGCGAGTTCGCGAAACAAGCGGCGGGGGAGCACTGAGGTTGCGGACGTGTTGTCGTGGGATTTTTGAAAAAGCTCTGGTGGGCGGCCGGTAAAGTTGTGACGACGGGTTGGTCGTGCGTTACGGGACAGACGATAAAGTACACGCTTAATTACACCAATATTGATAAAATAATTCGAAAAACAATCGGCAGCCGACGGTTGATAAGAAACTCGTTCGGCGCGCGCACGTCAAGTCGTCGTGGCGCCGCCTGACCAGAGTCGCGTCGCGCGGTTCGGTCACTCGGCACCGTCTAATCGTCTCGCCCGGTCGTACGCACACATAGCCACGCTCACACCAGTCGCCGAATCGCACTACTGTACGCGCGCCCGCGCAGACGTAATCGCACTACACTCGCTCGCTACACGCACGCCGACGGAGAGCCGAAAATATTAATAACTCGACGGCACTACCGACCGCCGCCGATCAGACCGTGGCACCGTGCTCAGTCGCTCCTCGCTCAGTTATACCGCCGCCGTCGTCCGCCGCATCCCGGAGGAGCGCGTGTCGACTGCACGCGGCAATTTCAAATGTTCCGTAATTCTTTCCAAGCTCTTCCCCGTCAAGTTTAACGCGACACCGCGTCCTCGACGGTTATTTATAGTCCATATTTTTGTACTTCGGATGCACCATTGTTAAATTATTATTATCACTATTGTATTAAATAATTGTAATAATTAACTTTTTACCACCGAGACGACTAATACACGTAATATCGTCATTAATTTTATAACGCTACACCGAAAAGCACTTGGCCGATAATACATTATTGTATAGCCAAATATTGTATAATTTGTCATACGTACACGCGATGAGTTTACTAAAGTTTACATTCGCATTGGTTTCGGTCGTTTTGGCCACAGGCACGGTTCGAGCTTGGGGTAAGTCGTTACAATAATATATTACTTAAATATCAGCTATCATTGATAATAAATAGTACTATTTGCTACTATATAGTAGTAGTAGTATTTTTTTATATAAATTCATAATCAATGATGATAACGTCGTGCATCTCGTGCTTGCCCGGTGGCATGCCATCGTATTATTGCATAATAATAATAATAATAATATACTACGATATTATAGTTATTGACTTGTTGTAGTATCGCGGGGATACGTTGCACGGTGTAGTATCCTATTATTGCGATCATTAACGAGCATAACGATTACAATTAGCATGTGCGTACTATACATTCGTACTGTAGTCGTATGGTAGTGACGTACACGCGACTGTCTAGGCCGTACGCGCGTGTGGATAATGTATGCGTAAATTATTTTTGCCTATAGAATTATTTTTTTTCGCACGTGATCGGCCATAGACCGAGCGCCGGTCGTCACGTACGCCACACGGCTGGCGCACATGACCTTTCCCTATTTCCCGACCGCGGCGGCTGCCGGATTCTTTTTCACTTCGCTTCTTCTTCTTCTTCTTCGGTCACTTTTTCTGCTTCCTCCCTCCGCCCCGCGCGCGTACGCCCGTACGGTTCGCCGCCGAGTGGCGTACGTGACGAACTGCACGTACACCACACGGTTTTTCACTCACCCCGCACCCTCCACCCTCCGACGAGACTGCTACTCCCACCCTCTGGAACAATAAACGTCGCGTACGATATTAAGCGGCGCCGCCGTCGACCCCGCGCACTCTCCAGATTAGTATTTATCGACATGAATAATAATATATTATTGCACAATAACTACCCACTGATTGTGACGCACATTGTTAAAAAAAATTTTTTTGAAAATTTTACTTTGCTTATATTGGTTACACATCAAGTTTAAAACATAACATCCGGATCATAGAAATATGTTTTTCTCATAATATTATATTATTTAATAACGATAATCGATGATTATATCTACTTGTATTATTATTATTATTGGATTTTTTCCGCCATAGTGATTATATTTTGTGTTTTAATTTCACAGAGAATGACAGACGCGTTTGCTATGTTATAAAACTAGTTAATTTGTTTATATTATGTGTAATATTTTTTTTTTACATTTCGCAACAACGCATCAAAAGATCGACGAATAACGTTTTACCCCTACTCCCGTTTTCAAGCGGTTTCTGTCGAAACTCGTTTATTTATTTACCATATCGATACCCTATAAATAATGTTTTAACATGCTGTTCAGTAGTCAGATAGGTAATATCATATTCACGGCGTTTGTTTTCTGCTTGATTTTAGAATTTTGCAATCACATTACTAACCTAAGTTTAGCACTATACTTATGTTTTGGTGGCCGAAATGTATAACAACGTAGTGTAAATCGTCAGTTACGTTTGTCATGTATTTTTTATGTTGTGTGTCTTCGAAAATTCGGAGTTATTTGTCGAAAATTTGTGGTTTTTTGCGTTCTGTCCAATCGACTCATTTTTGAGGTATTCGTATTCCTTGGATAAGCAGTTATAGGAATATAATAAGATTGTTATAGAAAGGTGTTTGTACAGCAAAGTAGTGTTCATTTAACAAAAATAATGTTTTAGTATATTTGGCAGTTTATACACATTAGCCAAAAGTCATAAAATTAACCAAAACAATCGTTTGTGGACTTGTAATACTAAAAAAGAAAACGAAAGTCTAATGTGAGCTTATTGATTGATATAAGATATATTTCTTGTTGTTCTATACTTATTGGTATTTTTTAAATTGGTCGTTGACATGTAATAAGTTGTACTATTAATAGTTATTGCATTATTAATTAAATTCTTAATTACTAAGATATTTTGAAAATTGTTAAGTAGAACAAATTCGTTGAATCAAATAGATAGGTATAATATTATATAGGTATTATATTTTATTAATATTAGCATACTAATACAAACACTAATTGCTGTCAAAAAAAAAAAAATGTAAGAAAACAAGTCTGTGTATGACTAACAATTTAATAAATTTTTCTATTCAAGTTATTTACTTATAAATTATAATTATAAATAATAACAATAATAAATAAATATATTAATTATTATTTATTTAATTTATGTTATAATGTATTAGGTATATACTAACTACTAAAGTTTATACGTTTAGTCATATATGTTTATAATACTATTTACCATATTTGCTCACATTGTTAATATCAGTTTTAAAGTGTTTTAACAAAATCGTAAATTACGTAGTGCGTCTACTTTCTATCGATTGTCAACACGTGAAACCTATTTAAGTTATTACAGTAACTGTCTAAAGTTAAATCGTTAATTTAAATATCATTATGTAAATACATTGTAGAGCAATAAACAGTTCGATTAAATTTTAATTTTTCTTACCGCCGACAAATTAATTTCTATTATTGTTGTAATGTTGTTACTTCACTATAATGAAAATAAAATTTCCCATAATTTACAAATATTTCCGCACATATTTTATATTCATAAAATATTTCAATATTCATCTTATTAAAAATCGAGGCAAACATTTTGTAATTAGTTTTGAATACGATTTTATTGAACTTAAATTATTATATTTTATGAATTTTGAAATAGCAAAAGTCAAACAACGAGGAAACGTTACCTATATTTTTACATTGTAATCTACAGTAAAAAAATGTTTTATAGATGTTTATGTTGGATCGGTGAGCGAACTAATGAAAAAAATCTTGCGACCGGTTATACCAATAATCCTGCAGAAATATCGTTGTATCTTATTGAATATTATATAGGTACATGGCCGGCATTTGAGCCATTTGACTTTTTTCTAGTCCAGCTTTGAGTTGATAAAAAAAAATTAGTCGCGGAAATTCGGATTCCGAGTTTATACGCTATTCTTTTTTCTACACAAAATTAAAACACTGAATATTATGTATATTATGTAATATTTATGCAGTGGACATATTTTATGTAACGGTGGCGCAGGCATTCGTTGATCGTTTATTAATCATTGTAGCTAGTGCAATTACTATGTTATCGTGTAATAGTGTCTGTCTCTGATTGTCTGATTCCATCTGCTATTATTTAAACATAATTTACGAATATGGTTCCACATAATTTCTATTATTCTAGAAGTCTAGAATTACACGTATTTTATTTACGAATGGAATGTGGTGCATTGTCTGCAAGAGCTCAGTATTCTTTAGCGTAATTTACGTGGTTGAGTAGAAATTCAGGATAAAATATAACTATTATTTTTTTAAATTTTAGAACTATTCACGAATTATAATTTGATATTGTTGTAATTGGTTTTTGGCATACTAGTCATTACTCAGAACTAGTTGATTACTTTTGAACGATAGGGATGTCCCTCATTTAATTTGTCGTGTTACTGGAGCGATTTTAATTCAAACAATAATTTATTTGTAATTATTGTACATTATTAAATTTACATCCTGTATTTTTGTAGTGTAAAATTAGTTAAAAATATCTTTTTTTATAATTGAGTTATAATTCTATGAATACTAAAGGTACTTTTAAGTTTCAGTATTGATAAAACTTGTTATGAAAAACCATTTGTTTTTTATTTAATAGAAATAATATATGGTGACCTACTTTTGGCAGGTCAAAATAAAATATTTTTAATTACCCTTTAATGGCTTTAATGTTGTGTTATTATTATAGATAATCTATTAAATTCTTGTATCTTGATATAGAACAGTTATGATTAGATACAATATTTGCCAAGGTAATAAAATATTGCATAATGTACCTAGTGAAACAACTAATCCAATAGTATTTACATCATTTTATAAAATATTGAAAAAATCATAGATATGTACCAGAAAGTAAAATTATTTAATTACTAGTATTATACTAGTAAAAAGTTAAAAGATCAACGAACTTTTAAATACCATCACTGTATAACTTATTTATAGAAATTTAAAATGTAAATTTAATCGTTGTTTAATATTATAGTAAGTAATTAAAATCATTTTGTTTTAATGATAACGGACTACCTACATAGTTCATAGAAAAATTATTATTATACTCTTCTGTTTTTAATATTTTCATATTATTTAATTCTATACATTTTTAATTTTGCTCAGCGTTCATTCACTTTTTTTATGTCTACTAATACAATTAAATATAAAAAATCATTGATAATAAGTTTGTTTTTTCTAACAACTAAATAAATAATAATATATAAATAACTTAATCTTGTCCGTGGAGGTGGTAATAAATTTCCTATGTAGTATACTTTACTATAATTGTCAAACTGAACGCTCGCTTATCATATATATCTACTTATTAAATATTGTAGTATAAACAAAAATCTTTAAGACGAGTTAATAATAATATAATATATATTATTATAATTCATTATCATATCTAATTGTTTTTTTTTTAATTGTTATAATAAATAATTGAATGTATAATAAATTATTCTAACCTCTTGTGGTATTAAAAGTAACTGCCGTGATTTAAGAAACGTATACTTTTAATAATACGATATTTATCAGAATTCCTCGGGAAATGGAAATAGGATTGACATTTATTCAATTTAAAACCAATAGGCAAATGGTTACTCAAAAACAAACTGTCTTATTTATTCAGTTTTTTATGAAATACAGGATTGAGATGTAACAAGCTCAATAATATGTCACTAATAAATAATGGATCCTTATTTGAATCAAGGCCACCAGTGTTATTTATTCATTTTTTTTTTAAATAATTAAATAATATTTTAAAAAGAAGTTAAGCTGTTAATCATTTAAATTTAATCCGTATCATTTATTTACAGAATAAAATGATTTTATTTTTAATAAACTACGAAATATTTTTAATAGACACTGTTGCATAAATAGTTAGAAACTTAAAACGTTAAGATTTTAATTTGCGGTTGAATTAGTTTTAATTAACTATATTTTAACAAGTATTTTATTTTATACTTTGTACGATTTTTTTATAATATCATAGAAAGTATATTACTTTATATACTTAGAATATTATTAAAATAATATTTAAAAAAATTAAAATTTTCCATTAAGCTGAAACAACGTACATATACGTGTATTTCCTTGTATTATTATTTATTACAAATCATTTGAATGTTATTATATGAATTATATAATAGTTTGATTTTTCCAATTCATAATTTTAATATTTTTACGGTCTACTTATGCGTCTAGTAAAACTTGATAAATACTAAAGTATCATATTAAAAAGCAATTCGCCATGAATATTACCGGTTTTGTACACATTTTGCGTATCAAAATATTTTTTTAATCAATAATTAAATTTCAAGGTACCTAAATTATATGGGTTTTTGTATACTTATCATTATTCAAACTGTTGATTATTTTAGTTTTAGTAGTATTGTATTTAAGGAAATAATTCATACAATTTTGAAGTACTTTACAGTTAGGTACTCAGATTGGTCTTTAGCAATCAGATATTGAACTAGAATAGTGTAAAAGTATCGAATGGATATATAATAATCAAAATGTTATATCGTAAATAATGATTCAATCCAAAATGTGCATAATATTAAAAATCAGTTAGTGTTTTATGCAATGGCAATTATTATACTTAATAATTGGTTTTTTTATACTTATTTTTATCCCAGACATTTTTACTAAGTACCATATTATCTATTTGAATTCTTTGAAATAATTTTAATTGTAAAGAAAACCGTAAATGAGGTTTATATTAATACTTGGCAAAAAATTAAAATATTGACATTTTTATGGATATATTTTATTTTAGCCGAGTCGTTAATTGTTATCAAGATAATTATTATATAATCAAAAAAGGGGGGGTCATATATTTGCATAAATACTATACAAGATGTTCAACAGCAATGTTTCTTGTGTGTACGTGTCGTTGGTATCTAATTTAATTTGGTATTGCTGGATTGCGTATGATATTTTAGTCACAGAGATAATTAAAAATACTTTAAATTTATAGATTGTATAATTTTTTTAATAAGGAGATATAATTATCCTTACATACATACTGAGTCTGACACCAAGACAAATTGTACAGATATATTATTTCTTCATATCGTAAACGGTCTAATTTTTTCCAATTAATACTAAATATGAATAATTTTGAAACTTTCGTTGTTGATATAGCTAGTATATATTTTTATAGCTACATTATAATTTAATAAAAAAAAATATTCATAAATGTATTTATGAATATTATTACTATAATAATACAGCACGTATCGATCGATCCATTGTGATGTGCGTAATATTAATAGTAGATTATGAACTTTAGGTTACGTAGTACAACAGTTTTTAAATATTTGAATAATTACAATTTAAATCAAATATATTATACACAATGCACGGTGTTGCATAAACAAAATTGATTAATTAAATTCATGAATGTAATATTGTATTTAATCGATTTTATTTATATTTTCGAAGTAATTAACAAACGTTAAACATTTTTAGCATCTTATAAAAAAAATATTTATAATCAATGGTAATACATATACATGTACATTATACAAGAGAAAGTATAGTATTCTTTTAAATTTCTTAATTTTTGAATTATCTTTATAACCTTTTTTAATAATCAGTTGAACAAATATTATAACAATAATAAATAATAATCAATAGCTCCTTTATTATTATTATTGTTATTATTATTATTAAAATAGTAATTGAGATTTATATTAACATTGGTAAATTAGATTATTAGTGACGTTGACGTGAGTGTGTTTACTTCATAGTGTTTTTTTTTTGTATTGTTTTTTTTATTACTGTTTGCATAATAACATGATTATATACGGTGTACTGTGTTGAAAATGTATTTTATTTTCAGATATGAACATCGGTAGATTTGTTGGTTAATGATAATTGCATTGCTTTTATTTTGTTATTGAGACCATAATATAATTTAATTTGTCACTATTACACGTGATTGAATATTCAGGTGTTAATCGAAGAGCTTAGCTTTAGCAACACTATTCAGAGTATTCGGTATTGACGTTAAAAATAGATAATGGTTGGCTACTGTAGTACTGTCTTGTATCTATACTGTAGCTTGATAGGTGGGATTGTTTTGAATTGTAAATTTTTGGCTGACATAGGTATAACTCATTCATAGTCTAAATAAAATTATGTAAATTTGAATCCAGAAGACCTAATGAAAATGAAATAACCATTTTCAAATATTAAATAGTTCATTTTATATAGTTAAGTGTTATGAAATATTGAAATGTTGTTCATTATTATTTTTGAGATTCAATAACTATAATACATAATTAGACTATTAATAGTCATAAGTCATATATCACGAGAAGGTCAAATACCTAAATGAATAAAAATAGTATTTAAAAACTTTTATTTTATATTAATATTATGTAAAATAATATGAGTATTAATAAAATAATATGATAGTCTTAATTATATTAATAATATATTAACATATACAAAATAATATAATCTTTATTATACTATGGCTAAAATATTCTAAAATATAAAAGATGCATTAATATTTAAATATATAAATTAAAACTTAAATATTTCGATGGAGACTTAACTGTCGAATTGGATCGAATGGTCGATATAGACTTTCTACGTATCTAAATTTTAAATATTTTAATTAATTATGTTCATTTTTTATGGCTCTTAAATAAAAACAATCAATGCGATATTTTTAATTAAATAGCTAGGTGATCGCCAATTATAAAATTAGACGTCATTAATTTAGATGATAATATATGGTAATATACCTACTTTTTATTATTATTAATAATAATAAATTTTACATTATATATAATGATAATAATAAAAAAAAATATTGAATAACAAATAATATAATATGTACAACACATATTTTTAAAATATATTTAAGTTGATTTCTAATTTTGTTTGTATGTAAAGTCCAATTAAAACATGATTAAATATATATATATATTATTAAATATACATTATTCGATTTGTATTAATATAATACAATTTTTTCATTTTTTGTAGAATTACAAACAAACTAGTAATTTTAAGACAACACTCGGTTGTCTCTCATAATTAATTATTCTATTTAGTAATGTATGTAAATATAAATAACTAAAATGTTATCTTTGTAGACGTTTAGTAAGTGTTTACCTACTGAATTAATAATTGATATGTTTCCTATATTAACAATATTATCTTTGCAGTAAGCTTTTTTTTTTTATCGCAACGGGTTTTTCTTCTAATCTGGAATTTATTCGTTTTTATTGTTTCAAAAATAATTGTTTACTCGACTAATGCATTTTTTTATTTAACTTTTTTTCTATAAGAAATAAGTAGGTATATCAAATGTTGACATTAATAAAAGATAGGTATAAATACATTTTATTGATCAAATAATAATTATTTATAATATCAAATTGATTTGAATTCTTTGTGCACATTAATATGATGAAATTATTATTGTGTCAGATAATACTTTAAAATATCAGTTAAAAAGTACCTAACGTCAAAATGCAATTTATTGTCATTTTCGTTGAGTTACCTTATCATCATTTTTAATACGTATCTATATTAAAGTATTTTTATTGAAGGGGAATAAAAACTTATATTTAACTACCATATAATTTTGTTATTATTTTATTAATAAAAGCGTATGTAAAGTAGTAAGTGTAACCTTCCACTGTTCTTGCAATATACAGTAGTTAGGTATTTACCTTTTTATTATAATTTATTTCAATTATATACGTATATCAGTTTGTAGCAAATTATAATGTAATTATAAAAACAAAGTTATATGAGTTAAATAAAACGTAGATACTGGTAAGTGGTAATGTGTAGGTACTCGTACATATCAATTTTAATATGGAAATCAGTATATTTGCTTTGTATAAAATCATATAATAATGAAAAATATAAAATTAAAAAATTATAAAATGCTTTAAAAGTAATTGTATTTAGTTTATTAACCAAAAATTGGTGATAAATACGCATTAAACTCTATAATTGGAAATTGTTCATTTGTTATACTTCTCCCATGTTATGAAAATTCTATCGAAAATTTATATAATAATTGCAAAAACACGATAATACATTGATACACTGAGATAGCAATCTTTATTCACACCATAATAAACTACTTAGAGATTGTATTGATATTTTTTAAATTTTACAACTTAATAATAACTTGTTAATATGTGTTATATTTATAAGTCTTATAAAATTATATTTAATATGATAATATACAATACTAAGCAGTGCTTGGAAGGAACAAATTCAAAGGAATCCGTTCCTTTGATTTCGTTCCATTTTTAGGAACTTATGGGGAATGTAGTTTCTTTTTCATGTTTAGGAATGTATTGGAATTTCGTTCACTTTTTAGAGGAACATGAACGATTTTTTCCGTTTCTTTCTTCGTTCATTTATTTTTAAATAAAAGTAATTAAATCATCAAAAATGTATAATTTTTTTTGAAATTTAGTAGTTAATATAGGTATACAAATAAACCTGTATATGATAATATTGATTATGTTTATAAAAGTTAAAACTATTATTAAATAATAATGTGTTATGTTAAAAATTTTAAAATTAAAACAATATTATAGTATAAAAATGTACATATGTTTTTATTTTACTTCACGTTAAAAAGGAACGAGGAAAGGTACTAGTTCCTTTCTTTAAGACAGGAACGGTAAAGGATTTAGTTCCTTTTTAACAAGTGGAACGTGAACGTGAACTAGTTCTTTTTTTAATGGAACTTTCCAAGTACTGATATTAAGTATGACAATATTCAAGTTATAACCATATAATAAATCGATTTCAGTCAATTTTCTTTTTGTAACGTTTATAACTTTTTTTTGTGTTACACAATTTGTCTTTTTTGTTTATTGTTTTTACATTGAATGTTTAGACGGTTATTTAAATCATAGAGGAAATTAATGGACAAGTTCAAGGTGAAAAATCTGCAGGTATTAAAATAAATTGATATATATGATGGGAAATGATATTATCTTCAATTCGCAACAATTGAAAATAGTAATTTCTGGTACTTTCAGTTCACATTCCAGGAAATAAGCTTTAAGACTAATGATATGGATAGTCTGCCCTTGGGTCAATTGTATCTCTTCCACATCTCATTATAGATAGATATATATAGATGATGTATAAAATATAATTAATTCCCGAACCAAACAGTTTAAAACCGGAGTTGTATCATCGAACTTGTCATTTTAATTATTGTATATCGGTTTTTTTCACCTTGTTTCATGTAGATAACCTTGTAATTAAAATTGAGGTCAATGTTGACATAGAATCTGTATGAAAAATGTAGGTATATTATCTACCTAAATGTCTAAGTATATGTTTCTTATCTTCGCAAGTACAAAAGGGATGATATAACTGATATAGGAGTTTGTTTCTTTTAAAATATGTATAAATAAGTATCTATTTACATATTAAATATTCACATCAATACATTTATGCAGATAATTAGGTATATAAAAATTAATCCATTGGCTAATTAAATAACTACCTCGATATGAACTATTATTCAAAGTAAAATTTGAATAAAAATTAGTTCAAACTCGTATAAGATTATATTGCATTTTTATAATCCTTGAAGGTATAATTTTTAGCTAATTTAAATTCAAAAAGGTTTTTATTTAAAATTGACCGGAAGTCGTATGTATTTGTTTTTTTTAATTATTGCATTACGTGATACATCGTTCAGTATATGACGTTGTGGTTCAATGTTAATATGTATATTTCATACCCTATTGATATGTGTTCTAGAATTATTTAAAACAAATTTTAAATGATCATACTTAATGAGCAATGCAAAATAAAAATAAAATAATTCAACTAAAAATGTGCATGTATATTTTATCGGAGGAAAAAAAAGGAGTAAAACGTAATTACATAATTGTAAAAAAAAAGTATATTTTTCATTCTATAGTGAAAGCTATGGAATGAAGCTATAGCGTGTATCTTAATATACCGGAATATATTAAATATAAATATATACTCTCATGTTTTATATAGATTTTACTCTTATAATTTATACTGCGTAGTATGGTTATTAAAAATCAAAAATATTTACTTATAATATGAAATCTTAATTAAATAATATTGTTTTAGGTGTCCTGTTATTTTAGTTGTGTAATTATTTTTGTGTATTGGTTTATAGATTTAAGCGTGGTAACTCCAGCTCAGATTCAGTTCCTTACAAAAAATGTCGTGGAGAATACAGCGGCCGATAAGTTGAAAAACATGGGTGCCATTGCGTATGATCCTATTAAAAAAGACGTATACGTCAGCGACGCCAATCAAAAAGTAGGAAGTATATTCCGGTTAAAGACTACCGGTGATACAGCGTACACCATCATCGAACCCATCGTAGCCAGTAAGTAAATTTCGGACTTCGACTCTCGCAGCTACTAAAATGTTAACTTTCGCCAAATAATAATGTATTAATGTTCTGTTTTTTTTCCACAGAACAAAATGTTACCGTACTTGGTATGGTGTTCGACGAGCGTACGTCCACGTTGTATTGGACTACCGGCAACGGACTGACCATCAACTACGTTCATGTACCAGAAAATTTGACCAAGGTTCCGCTCACGGGACACGTCTTGTTCAGGTTCAAAGATGCAATACCTCAGGGAATAGCGATCGACACGTGTCGAGGGTGAGTTAATTTTTATCGGTTGCTTCAGATTTATAATATACAAATTGGTATATTTGATTGTTTTGGAAATACCTGTAATAGCACCAGGTGTGCCAAAACACTTTAAATCTTAAAATAAATAAATAAAAAGAAAGTGTTTTGTAAATATATAATAAATATTTTATGTTTGTATATATGACTTAGATTAATTTAACTATCGTTTAGGAAAAGTTACTACGGTTTCATATTAGAAATTAATTCTGAACTAAAAGCTTTTTTGTATCAATGGTTATTTTTTGTTGTTAATATAAATTATCCAAAAATTAAAATGTTATTAATATTATGTAGGTATCTATTTTTATTCTAATTTAATATACATTTATTGTATAAACGATTACCTACAGTTTTTAGTGCCTTTCTTTTTTGTAACCTAATTTATATTGTACAATGTAGGTACTATAAATATTATTATTATTTTCTTTTTACACTGATGACATTTTATTAATTTCAACTAAATAATTATCAACTTTAATTTAAAACATGCAATTTGAATAGTATAGCTTTAACTGCAATATAATTTAAATTAATGGTATATACTTTAATAATAAGAAATTGAATGAAAATACAGATAGGTCACTATAATGTTAATGAGCACTATTGATCACTTTACTTTGATAACCTTCACGCTAGCCAGTGACGACATATTACTTTAGCGAGCGGATTATGCATACATATATATTAACTTTATGAGATTACAAATGTACGATACTGAAATGTTCAATATTTTTAATTTTATTGAAGTGTTCTATTTTGTTTTTAAGGAAGCAACTTATAGTTCTTTTAAGTTAAATAATTTTAATATATAAAATTATGATTTAAGTGAATTATTGATCCCCAATCTCGATTATTTATTAATATTTTTTCGACGCATAGTCCAAATTTCATAAAATATTTTAAATTATTAATATTTGTGATAAATTACTTTGAATAGATGTAGTATTCATTTTAATATATTGATAATATGTATTCAAATTATTTAAAAACTTCTCAAAGTCAATATATTCAATAGAATAAAATATGAATTTTTCTTATTTTTAGCACAAACGTTTTTTTTCTTTTAAATTTATAAAACTACCTTAAAGTTCTTTAATAATTATTAATGAACGTAATTTTAAATAAAAGCAATATAGTTTTATCATAAATAAAAATAAATAATTAATTATTTAATGTTATAATATGATAAAATCTTCAGTACAACCAACATAATCAATTTCGATGCAAAAAACATGTATGTCTGGACATACCAGATTGTTGCACTGGACCCTATGTCCTCGCGGCAAACGTTATCTGTACTTGTTAACAGATTAATGCTCATCTTTATCGACACGAATCTCAAAATCAGCGTTTTACTTAGCTAATGTCTTATACAATAATGGTTAACCTTTGACTTTCGCGGTTAATTTCACGCGGCTTATCTCATTAGCAACGAAATTAAGAAGCTAAACTCGAATCCACACTCTTAGACGATGTAACTTTAAAAAGTCTGCTCGATTGATCCCCACCCCCTCCAAAAAAAATAAAATCTCACAAAACTATTTCAAAAATATTATAATAAGCAATACCTACACGTTTTTGTGTTTCAGGTATTTGTACTGGACAAACTGTAATCATCTAAATGCGACCATCGAACGGTCGCGCTTGAACGGGTCGGACCGCCAAATCATAGTGCACGAAAACCTATTCCAGCCGTTGGGCATCGCAGTAGACGTGGAACGCAACTTGATCTACTGGAGCGACGAACACGAGGGTCTATACTACAGCATCGAGAGTAGCAACCCGGATGGCAGTTCCAGGAGGACACTTATCCATGGTACGCACCACCAACCGTTCTCCATAGCGGTGGACGACCAGGACATCTACTGGAGCGATTGGATCAACAACGCCGTGTGGACAATGCCCAAGGACTCGTTTCTGGGTGGCGTGCAACCGTCGTTGGTCGCCAAATACGAGATGATCAGCACGCCCATGGGACTGATAACGCCCACCGGCAACACTACCATGATCAACAGCACGTATTGCGCGATGCATAGGTCAAAAGTACGTTTCACAGCAATTTTCTGCTGACTCCCGCCTTTCAGTTTTCCCCTATTCGCTAGCCAAACTCGTCCCCCTAGCAGAAATCCACGCGCCCTTTGATAATGTCGTCTCCAAACAGACTAAGTGTAAAATAAATTGTTAATAATCGATCGCCAAAACTTTGTACGGTGAAAATAAACTGGGAGATATATTCTGAGAGATGAGATTAGATTGTTTAATACTTTAGATCAACCGGTCACGATAAGTATTAGTTTGATGACATTTGTGAGTAGGTGGTACTAGGTATAATATATATATATATATATCTTATAAATTATAAGTTATAATATATGCACGATCGCGTATAATTTAATATATATACAAATTCACCTTTCTGTACGTTTGAATGCATATATTCCCAATTTAACATTAATGTTTCATAGGTATAATATATATAGTCATCGTCAGTTGTCAAATATTATTTATCTTTTTAAATGTATTTAGTTTGACATATTATTCTTTACCTAATATTTATAGTTTAAACCTATTAATAATTGGAGTTGAAAACAGCGAAACAAATTATTTTAATATATGTACTTCTTCAGTCTTCTGGAGTCTGGTCGTTTACAACTGTGAATACGATTTATCAATTTTCTGGGAATTGTATTCTTTAACTAACTCGGTATTTTTATGTTTATATAAGTTTTCAAGGTTTATTATTACAAACATGACACTTTAAAAAATAATTAAAATTAGGTACCTATATTTACTTTAATGACATTTAAGATTTTAAATATTTTTTGTAGTTATTCGTATATATTCAATAAATCAGTTTTATGAAATTAGTAGGACTAAACTGTGGTCATTGAGACCGATTTCCATATTTATAGTGATATTAAAATTGCCATAATTTTCAGTTTTGATAAACAATATGGACTACAACCGCACACTCTTATATTATTACTTAATTATTACTATATATTATAATATAATTTAGGAATAATTAATACTTTAATAATAAAAAAATAATTAAATAAATGTTAATTAATTTTTTAAACGTGTGCAATTAAATTAATGTTGAATGTTTTAAGTATTTTAAATTTCATAATTTATTTAAATTTACATAATAAAAAGTACAGTTTTTATTATTGTTATTTTATAAATGTTCTGGTTTATAGCGTAGTTTGTCAAGCGAAATTTTATTTGTGGTTTTGTAGGTACCTACTGTTGACAGATTACATGTATTTATTTTAAAGTGTCGATTTTGGACTACCTCATAATAACATTTAATAAGACATTAAACGAATTGGTAATCGGACGTTAAATAGGCGCGCCAGTAGCATATATATCTTGCGTGTAATCAGTTGTGTCGGCTCTCCGTCCCCGCGCAAAGTGTGCTATATTAAGCTTTAAAAAAGGACGCTGCGCTAACACGTGTTGTCTCTATCTTGCACACAAGTAACATGGGCAATTTACGTATAGGATTCTTACTACAGTTTATTCATAGTCAATATTATTGAGAAAATTTACATATTATTGAATTTGTAGAAAATAATATAATATAATAACTGAGCCCAAGCGTACATAGTTTATTTCATGTATTTTTTTTAAATTACTTGCGAATACTCCTATATTTAAATATATATTTTTTTCAAATTTAAATTACTCGTTTTATAATAAAAATACATGAAAAAAATACTCTACTCTCGGGCGGCTTAGTATTAATATTTTCATCTACTAATGCACTCATATTATAATATTGCGGAGACGGCATTATTATTGCAATAACAACGCAATGCAATACGTATACATTTCACCAGCCCCCAGTCACGCAACAATAATAATGATATTTTCGTTTGTTTGCGTAGGACATCGCTGTGACGACAACAGAACTGACACCGGAACTGATCCCGTACGAAGTGCTAAAGAACATTTGCAAGAACAAGGGCGTGTTGCACGCCAACGGGACGTGCACGTGCGCCCCGGGATTCGAGGGCGAATACTGCCAGACGGGCGTGTGCGACGGTTACTGCGTGTACGGGACGTGCACGTTGTCGGACGCGGGACAGCCGACGTGCCAGTGCTCGGACACCAGCTACGGCGAACGGTGCGATAAGCAGCTGTGCGCGGGCAGGTGCCAGAACGGTGGCGATTGCACGATGGACGGAGCGGGCAATCCGCGTTGCGAGTGTCCGGTCGGGTACGCGGGCGAAGCGTGCGAGTACAAGGCGTCCTGGCTGAGCGAGGTGTGCACGGTGTACTGCCAGCACGCCATGTCCAAACAACAACAGTCGTCCGTCTGCAGGTGAGTTTGATTACGATTATAGTCGATCGATATATTGACGATTGGACAAAGACTAGGCATTCAAACACTCTCGTGGCCGCACCTCGTCTTGTATATGTATTGACTTGTGCAAATTATTATTGGCATGGTGCGATGCTTAGGCATATATCGTTCACAATACATTATTGTGTTTTAAACGCCAATCGGTGGTTGTTCGTCATCGTTTCGGTCGGTTTTTGATTTTCGAGGAAAAAAATATTTTTTTTTACACATCGACGTATGATGATAATCGTTTTACTGCTACTTTCAATAAAAGTCTATTTTTTTATGATTTTGATTTTACTTTTAAGTTTTCTTCGATATTTTTCCAATGACAATTTATACTTTTAATCTCGTTACTTACGTATGACTACGATGCAGTGTAAAAACTGTTTATTCAGTATTTTCAAAAAAGAATTCTGTTTCCGGTTATACGGGACTTAAAACAAAGGTTCTTCAAAATACATTTTTGGACTTAAAGAATTGTGTATTACGCCTACTACTTCAAAATATGGGGAAAAAAGTTTTTACAGTCTACAAACATTTTACCGAAATATCGATTATGGTTCGCGTTAAAATATTTAATTAACACACGATCATATAGTATAGTTTGTAGTAGCCTTAAAATATTACATGCAAAATCACTGTTAACGTGTATTTATTAATTAATTTCGCTCCAATTGGTCCGAAAACATAATCATGTACATACATCAATAACTTTGTCGTATAATGTTTGCGAGTTAGATTCGTACGAGGTCATCTATAGGGTGGCATATAGTATCTATAGCGAAACTGTTGATTGATAACCGTGGTTTACCTATGTTTATAACTATATTATATGAATTTATGATACACACATTATACGTCATGTGTTTGTTGTACACGACGAATCGACGTACAGGTGGCGTAATAGTGATAAATCTGTATCGTTTCTATGCGAGATCTCGAAGAACATTTGATTATCGTTACAAAATTGGCTGTATTATACGTATACCCGGAAAGTACAGAAGCTAAATAAACTTATTCTGCTTTAGAACGTCACCTGAATTGACGTCGCCGAGGGGCCTCGCTCGATTCGTTATTTAAGTGCGTCTAGTACCGCATACATATATTATACGTGTTACTTTTATTATAATATATATCAGAATATATTGTATAGATTTATAACATGCTATACTTTCACGATATTGTGCTATAGTGACAGCGACCGCCTTGAAATCCGCAAAATCGTAGTTTCGTATAATAATAAATATACGATCATCTACTACCTATTCACCTTAATATACACGTTTATATATGAAATATGATACGTCTGTCATTTAAATTTTTCAACGGTTTCGGCTATTCGTGAATTATTTGGTATAAATATCATTATTTAATATTATATACAGCGCTTATACCGTTTTTTTTTTTATAAAACGACACATTGCCTTAACTTAAGGTCCTTAAGTTTAATAAGATTTTAAACATAACGAGAAACACACTTAAAACGTATACATATGTGTTTAATGTTATAATAGATTTTACGATTAATATAAAAATTTACTGATCATATAATTTCTTTTATTCGTAAATACTAGATACAGAACATTATATATTCTATTACGTTGCAGGGTTTTCCCACACAATATTTCATTTGATCGAGTTGTACCTATGGCGTTTAAATTTCGAAGCAATGAACAAGGAATAATGACTATATAATTACGCTAAATATAATAATAATAATAACTAAATAAATGTATGTATATAAATGTACTAGTCACCTTACAAATTTATTTGTTCATGATTTAAATATATAATTCGTCTTGCAATAGTTTCGCCGCCGCGAGTATTTTTGTTACGTATCATTTGGAAAATATATTTAAACGATGTACAATGTAGGTGCCTACTACCTTTATCTATATTATAAATCCAGTTAGGTGTATGTTTTCAATTATTTTTAAAAACAACGCCAACACCGCTCTCACAAGTGAATGGAACTACTGAATGTATCTCTAAGTATATTTAAGGTTAAGTATACACAATGTATTCAGTATTGGTTGTTTGCCCCGGACCCTTGCACGTATCATGTATGTGAAGTATGTTCAATGTACATTTGAATAACATATTGAACCAGTGGTTTAAAAAGCACTTGCGCAATGTATGAACATAATATTATGTGTCAAATTATATTCTAAATTTGTAACCTGTTGAACCTATAATATTTTATGTGCATTATGATAGCGATGTTTTTCTTGATCCGACTATGCAGTTTAGTCGATTTTTATATAATATTTAATTCCTATGTAGATACATACATTGAAATATTAAATACTATAATATAGTTTCAAACTTTATAATTTATTTTAATGAACATTAAATTGTGTGTGTGTGTGTGTGTGTGTGTGTGTGTGTGTGTGTGTATTCAGATAGCATAATTGATTCTGAATTCTTGCTTAAATGATTTTATAGTGATAATTGGTAATAATAAGCGGTAAAATATTTGTTGAACATTACATTATTGTACGATTGCACTACCTACTATTAATGGCTTAGTGTTTATTTATATCTGTTTTATTGAATTTATTTGCTGTACTTAAACATTTCATATCTTTATAAAGGAAGAGGGATATGCCAAAACCAGGATTTATCCATGGCTAATTTTTGTGTGTAGTACGAAATTCGTTACGTGTAGTAGTGTAGCACGGATTATTAGGTGCGTATAACGACTATGTCATATTACACTATTATTTGATGTTTTATCGTTGGCTGTGACAATAATTTATCAGTTATGGACTTGGTTTAGACCATAGTCATACGATCATTTTCTTTTAAAAATTATATAATATATGGTATTATACTTAAACATTTAAACAAGTCTACGTATAGGTTAAAAAACATATGTATGATAATTTTTATTTAAATAAGGAAGACGAACTCTCCCCCACATACGTGTTTGTTTACTATACTAAAATATGTGTTGATAATACAAATTACAAAAAATAGGCCTTGGATATATTATAATAATATCCCTGCATACCCCATTAGGCGCATATTAACATACCCAACTTGTCAATATTAGACCGTAATTTGTTTTGCCATCCGATGATAATGATAACAATTTTTTTTTCAGGTGCGAAGAATACAGACAGCAATTCGATTACTCGGAAATGGCTATGCTAAATCATTCGGACCTTTCACCGTGTAGACTCAGCAAGAGCATGGCGGCCGTAATCGCCATACTCACGGTGTTCGTCGTTTGCCTTTGCACCATCACCCTAGTGCTGGCCAGGAAAGTGCGGTTGCTGGGCCGCCGACCCAGGATCAAGAAGCGCATTGTTGTGAACAAGAGCATCACGCCGTTGACGTGTCGCCCTCCGCAACAGGAAAATCAACAGTGCGAGATAACTATTGAGAACTGTTGCAACATGAACATTTGCGAAACGGTAAGTTAATCACGCAGCAGTTGGTGTCGTAAAACTTAAAAATGATTTGTTATAATTTATTATGTGTCCCCGATTTGTATGCAAATTCATGTTATTCGTATACACTTAATTTACAATAATTCTGATTAAATATATGTTGAAGTTTTGTAATGGTAGATTCTGTGGTTGATTTCGGCTTTTTGACGGTTTTTTGTGAATTCAAGTAAAAATCAATATAACTTAGGTACATATTCCTAAGAAATTATTTAAAATTTGCATATTTTATAAATATTAAATTAAATAATTTAAATTTTTTTCAAAATGTATTAAAATGTTTTATTGTAACGACCAACGGGTTATAAAGCTATTTTGAGCATTAGATTATCTTGAACGACTGGCTGGATAAATTTATCGTTCACTAAATATTCTATACAATACTAAATTGAAAAAGATGATTTAAAATAGCACTGTACAATTAATTTGTACATATTATTTAAAAGCTGTATTTGTATTTGTCCAAGTATTTTTATGGATAAAGTGCTTATACGCATATTCTTTCATTATTGATATACTCTTTGCATATTTTTAATATTTCAGGTGCATATAATATATTTAACAACATGTTAAAAAATGGGATTTATACCTAGTTATAATATAATATATTATTGCTTATTATTATTAATAATTAAAAAATCATTAAGCTAAAATTATATTTTTGTTTTTAGCCATGTTTCGAACCAGATTTTCGGTCGTCAAAGATGGGAGGTCTGTTGTCGTTGGGCAAGTCGAAAAAAGAAGATAAAGCGAACTTGTTGAGCAATACGGACATGTCGAGCGAAGACGAAAAACCGTTGTATTGATGTAGTCTGGTGTAAAATTGAAATGTAACTTATTCATTTTTACCAATGTTTTTACTTAAGGGGCTGTATGGGTGTAACACGTTGTGCATTGTTGTTATCGTTGTTGTTGTTATAGATGGACGAATTTGTGATATTCTATATCGTTCCAAGCCATTCGGTTTCCAATTTTTTACGATTTAAACTGCCGAAGAGAGTATCGATTAGAGCATTACTATTATTTATTTGTAGAAAAACACTTACACGAAAAGCTCGATTTATATACCTAATATTATGTTTTATTGAAACGTATCGTGTGTTTGAGAAAACCATGTACCTACCGTAAGTACGGTTTATGTGGTTCCACACGTACAATACGTTTGACTCTGAGTGCATGTACCGCGGCCGCTTTTATTCTTTTCAATCGTGCAGCCCCCTTCTCCCCAAATCCATATAATTCTATTGATATTATTATTTTATTTTAATATTATTATTTTATTATTATTATTATTATTATTATTTTTTTTTTTTTTAATGAGCTGTTTTTAATACAAGACTGGAAATTTGTATCTTAAGTATTTTTTTTTCGTTTTATTGTTAAAACTAGTGAAATTAGTGTATTGTCGTTACAATAAGTATTTGTATTTACTATATTTTGTAAATTAAATATTTATCTTAAAAAATAAAATCATACATTTAAGATATGTATGCTATATAATATTGTTATGTATTATATTATACCTACATACTGATAAGTATTTGCGAATTTTTTTGTAAAACGTCGCATAGTAATATAATATACGTATTATTATTTAACTCTTAAAAAACTTTTTTTTATATACGTTCGAATTATATTTTAACCTATCGACCTCTATTAAATTTATTTTTAACAGCAAGCCATACAGTGGCGAACCCAGGATTTTAATACTGTGGGTCTGCCTCTCTTATCTATGAGAGGCTACTGTATAGAGGGTTCAATCAACTATGCATTACAAAGTCACTCGCAATTTACCTTATTTATATTATATTTTAATACCAACATTTTATATAATTATAAGAGATAAGACATAACACATAAGTTACTACTAAGTTTTAAGTAAAATTTAAAACTTACTTAATCAATTGTTATTTTTATTTGTTGCATTAAAATTGATATTCAATTAACAAATTTACCTGGAATATTTAAATACTTTTGAGTATTTTAGATTTTGAGAAAGGTTTATACATATTTATTATTTTATTAATTGTATACATAGTTGGAGTATATTTATTTAATTTTAGTTTTCAATAACTGTTTTCATTATCACAGTAGAAGGCCTAAATGCAGTTCTAAATTCTAATCCAATAGAAAAATAATTCAGTTATATGTTTATTATAATATTTTAAAATAAAAATAAGAATAGTAAACAATATTACAATCAATTTTTGCGCTTTTTCATTAATGCAAATGTACTTATTACGTTATTAAAATTAATTGTTTGTGCTGTTGCTTTTTATGCTCAATATTGTCATATTTGATAGTTGGCCTTCAGTCATAGTTGAGTGAAAGTATATTTTGAGAAATTTTAGCTGGCTAAAACTTCTTACTGCAGTTCTACTGGTGACTGAAGGTGTATAAAATATTTTGTACAAAATATGTAAATATTTGGATGTAAAGAAACCAGGACTCGAGATATCACGGACTTTAACACTTCATTTAATTTTAATGGTTCAGTTTTATTGAAGTCGATTGTAAACCTGACAAAATGAACGGTATTTCATTTCTATATCCATTTCATTATTTATATAAACTTCATAAAATCTTGATAAATGCTTAATAGAAATAAGGTTTTGATCTGAGTTTTCTTTGGATTTAGTATTTCAAATTATTTAACAATGTTAAATAAATCTTCAAAACGATGTTTCAATGTATTTGTAATTGAATCCAAAATAACAAAGTACGTAATATAATATAGTACGTTGTATGTATCATGTAGGTAATATATTTAAAATTTTCATTAGCAGACTCAAATATTATTTCCCAAATTATTTTCATCATGCATTATGTTTTATATTTATTGTAATTTATTTTTCTCTATTACTGGTGAAAGTTAAATTGAGTTGTTTTTACTTATATTAACAGGTTGTTAGGTTGTAACGTGTTAATTAGTTATTTTTTTACATTTATATGAATTAATTATACATCAATTTGTGAATAATGAACTTAAAAACATGTTGTTTATGCTAAATGTGCTCACAATAAATCAAATGTTAGGAAATTTGAAATTAAAGAAAAAAATTAACTTGCGAGTTATATAGTTGTCTAATTAAGATTATTCAACGTTAAGAAAATAAAGTTATAACTATAATTTATAACAATATTTATTAAACATGAAAAGTTATTTAAACAAATACAATAATGTAAGTATATATCTTTTTTCAATATTTTTTCTCTTAAGTAGTATGTGCTTCTTCAAGTTCTCCCATCTCTTTAACATCTATTGAAACATAATTTGTTTTTAAATAAGTCCTTGCAATTTGTTCAACATCCTTGTCCACAGTATTCGATAACAAAACTGTTGTTCTTTTGTCCTAAAAATAAAATTATATTTTTATACTAAAATGTATAGGCAGTTAGTGATTTAGAAACAAATTCAATTTGGTTGCCACGCTTCAAAAGACCGCGGAAATCATTAATTTTTAAATTTTAATCAAATTTCAGCTTCTGAAACTTACGATTTTCTTGTTTTTTGTGAATGCAATACTGCTATAGCGTTTTAAATTAATTTTTATTTTTACTATTATTATGTATTTTATTCAATTATTTTTTTACTGCAATTTTTGCATATTAAAGTATATTAAAAATCGTGAACTCGGAAAGGCTCTGAAGGACGAACTTTGTCAGCATAGTAATTATAAACGCGTATAAAAAAATATTGTGATTAAAAATGTTCAAAACTTTTTTTAACTTTTTTTTTTTTGTCTATTTTTCTAATTTACAATAATAACCGCAAAATAAAAATTGTGATATATTTTCTTAGATATTTTGATTTCAGTATTAACTTACTTATAAAAAGCATAATTTTATAAGCAATTTTAACTCTTAAATATAAACATTTTAAAAAGATTTTTATTGGCAATTTCTAAAAATTAAAAATTTCAATTTTTATAAATATCCTAAAAGGCACTATACATTTTGAAAATTATACCATTTAGGTATAGAAAATTATAACATTAAAACTTGGTGAAACTTTCAAGTTTTTACCGTTATTCATTTTTGAATTATATCAAAATAAAGAAATACATTTTATCAAATAATTCCCGAATTTTCTTAATTTTTTTTTTGTTTTTCTCAATTATTAAGAGAAGTATTGAAAATTTTTTACTTTTGAAGTTTTGAATTGCATAAAGTACCAACTAGATCCAATTTCCTATCAAAAACCACCCCCAAAAATTGAAAATCGAAACATTGTTATTACTTCAAAATGTAATGAAAGACAGAAAAAAACGTCGATAATTGTAAAATCAATAAATTTATCATCGCCCAGACCAGAATCTAAAATTAAATTATAATTAATAAGTTAAATGTTTTGATTAATTTATGCCACAATGATATTTTTGTAAATTTAAAATGTAAAATATGTCATACATTACCGAATTTGATAATTGGCAAGCGTAAACAAATACCTACTTATTCAATAAAATGTTAATATTAAATACCTAATTAAGTTAAACCGTATCCTATATAGCTGTATGATTCGTGTTCAGAAATTTTTTGTTATTTACTAAAATACTAAATTAAATAATATTGTTTAGTTACATAAAACAGTTTTATTATTTATTAACAATAACCTGGCCCATAACTTAGTATTTGAATATCTTTAACTATTTGATATATTGTAGGAAATTGTAACGGGTTAACCATAATACGTTCTACGAGGAATAAGGAGATAATGTAGTAAGAGTACTTTTAACCTATGAGTTTATTTGAAAACTATTAAAAAGAGAGAGTATTATAATATGTATGTACTTACCGTGGATACCATTGTCTTATTGTTCAAAATAAATTCGATTTCAGGCTTATAGCCTGCTTTTAACAATGAATCCGCTTCGTCGAAAACAATAATTCGTAAGTCAGCAAAAGTTATCCAACCTCGGGTCACGATACCAGCTAAACATTCTGGATCAGAAACCAGAATATGAACACCGTTCTGTAAGAGATACGAAATCAAATTATATTTACATCATAAATATTTCAAAAAATTAATAAGATTATTATTATTTTTACCTGAATTGTACGTTTTTGCATGTCGGAGATTGAATTTATTTTGAACAATGGTTCACATTTTATTTCGGTGTTTGTAATTAAATGATTTATGACATTATAAATATTTTTGACACGTTGTTTAGTAGGTGCAATGATGATGGCAAGTGGGTCGAAACACACTGGACGATGGCCGTCGCCATTTATTTTGGATACGTTTTTTAATATATAGTTTACTACCGGTACAACAAAAGCTGTCTGATAAATAACATAAATACATATTTTATCAATTAATATAATAAACACAAGTATAAAATTTAACTGAGTAGCAGAAGTTTATATATGGCCATCACAGGAATACGGGATACTTCTTAAATAGTACAAAAAAAACTTGAAAACATGATTTATGAGTTTATTTAAAAATTTCATAAATAAAAATTTGAATAAATTCATTATAAATTGAAAAAATAGTTAGGGCATGCTTGGTGAGTCACCCGGCATATACGTAATTTAGGGGGGCGTTAGGAGCAATTTACCCCCCCCCCCCCCATGATCGTATTGTAGTAACTAATAAATAATAAAAAATATAAATTTTTGAATTCTGATTATGATAAATTATGATGGCCACCAAACGTAAGTAACCGATTCCGTAACTACGATGAAAACAGTTTATGTTTATGTTTTTAAGCTTCAACTATTTTGCTAAAGGTTAATCGTCGCTTCTCCCTCCCTAAAAATAAACACCTGTTTACGTGCCTATCACCCGGTTTAATAAAAGTAGGCTTTTTCAAATTCGTTTATACTATAATAAATATTTGTACTTACAGTCTTCCCTGAACTGGTTGTTATTCTTGCTAATACATCTTTTCCACTTATAATAATTGTTTGCAATTCCCTAAATTCCTCCTTATTTATTGTCACCTTCTGTTTTTTATCGCTATTTGAATATATATATGAATTCATTTATAGTTAAAAGTCTTTTAACAATATTTTTTTTCAAATAATATGTACATATTATATTCCATATTTTATATCAGAAATAAGTAACCTCTTTCCATATTGTAGTTTGATCAAAATAATTGTATATTATATTGCATTTTATTGTTATATTATATAGGTATAATATTAAAATTTTATAATGCAAACTATATTATAATTATATATTTATTTATAAACGCATTGAAAGTTAAAATATTGACAAAATTCATTAAAACTATGAAAATTTGCAAATTATTTTCTAGTTATAAATTTATAAAATGTCCAAGTATAATATAATTTATTGTTTATTAAATGCCAAAACGGCAATTTTACGTAGTATTCAAATATGGTAATTAGGTGTAGGTATGAATGTATGATTATATATAGATACAATCAGCTATAACATATAAATAACTAAATACAAAAATAATTTGGATAGTAATAATTCAGATAATACATATAATATAGTTAATATAGTTATTATAGTTTTATTTAAGTAGTATAGTATCATTAGTGGGGGGGGGGGGGGCTAAACTGCTAAAGACTAATTGTTGTTTGCAGCTCTGGCTATGCAATGTAAAGTATGATTGTACCCATAACTCATAAGAGGTCTTGTGAGTTGGAAAATAAAATTGGGAATATTATATTGTGATTACATTGTACGTGCAGTTTTAAAATATTTATATAATGTATGTATAATATAGTTTTATTAATTTACTTTGAGATTACTGTATCAGTGTAAGATGATAATGAGGATATGTCATCTGTTTCAACACATAGCTTGTGGTATTCAACGTCTGAGACGTTGCCAAACAATAAATTAGATCCGGATTCCGTGTCAAGAAAATAAGTTTTTGATCCATAATCATTTTTCGGTGTACTAATCAAAGTAGGTTCTCTAATAATATACGTTTTAAATAATTATTTAATCATAGTATGTAAATTGTCAAATATATATTAAATAGGTATAGAATACATTTATATACAGGTTCCCTATATACACAAATAATATGTGTCTAATTCTAACAAAATACACGTTATGACAATAGCAGATTTGATTTGTCTTCTAGTGGGAGGGAGGCAATATTCTTTTGATCTAAAAATATACTCTATATTTAATAAAATAATTAGACTGGTACTAACCATTCTAATGTTTTTTTATTAAATTATTAACTTTGGATAAATTTTGTTTTTGGTACTTTTACGTCTTGACGGCGATATCTACCTTTTTTTAAAACTACGCAAGTTATCCATTTAAAAAAATTAAAATAACAAATTAATAAATTGAAAAAAACTACACTGACTTGACACATTGTTAAAAAGTCTTTGAAGACTAGTAGTAAACTAAAGATTTTCGGTTGCATCTTGCATATTATATAGGTTAGTTTATCAAAATTAATTTGATTTAAAAATATATTTTTTCTATTCTTTGTAAGTCGATTTCTCGATAATTTAATATAGGCACATAGACATATAATATAGACATAGGTAGTTCTAACAAATTGTAGTATTTATGTAACTATATTACTACGATGTTAGTAATAAGTAAAAACTAATTAGTTATACTTGGTTATTATAGTTAGACTTATCGCTTATAATAAAATATGACACTGGATGGTGATAGACGACATCCGATAGTAAATATGTATATAATAATATATTTACAATAGTATGCTAATATTCTAAATTTTAAATAAAAATTATAGCGTAAAATTAAAACATCTCACTATCGAGTCTCGAATCTATGACAGACACAATATTGTTTTTATAAATTACTTCTATAAAATAATGTATGTAAAAACTAAAATTAAATAAATTAAATTAAATTAATTATTAATTAAACTAATTATGAGTACAGCCAAACTATACTATTATTGAATATTATACAATAGTAATAATTATATTATATTATATTTCACGTGATACGGGATAACGGAAGCTGACGTTATCGTTAACGTATAATTGTTATTAATATCGCAGACAGACGTTGGACATGGTTGCGTTATAGTGTGAGGCACCGCTGCCGACGATAGAAATCATAGAAATGTAATTAGCCGCTAAGTACTCCAGTTGACGGTATAGAGAACTACACATATTTTTGTAAAACCCTTTTTCGTATTTCAAATGCTAAAAAGTCATTAATAATCGTAGACACATAAGTAAGACATTGATCGAAAGGTGATATTTTTTTCTATGTTTTGTTGGAAACAAATTTCTGATAATAGTAGTGAGAGTTACGGCATCACAAAAGAGTGTTTTATAAATATTAAATTGTATTTAATTTAAAATATCTGATTCCAACAAAACAAAGCAAAAATGATCACCTTTCAAACAGTGCATTACTTAAAAGTCTACGATTATTAACGAATTCGTAGCACTTGAAATACGAACACACTGTTTTTAATACAAACAGACGGATGTTGCGTCTTCTTAATGTATATAACTTATTCCTGTGATATTATTAACAACATTGTTTACTTATTTGTTACATCAGTAGCCTGCAGATCTTCTGAAGTCGATAACAATTTTTTTTTGTCCAAACCGTTTTTGTCAGGTTCCACATCGTATATATCCTTTAAGCAATATTATGATTGAATTATTTTTGGGTATTGTAGTTATATTAATTACTAGTCGCGATTAGCAGGAATAATTTCTTTTTTAGTACGGGCCCCTCCCCCCCCATTGCTCCATCTTATTTCTGTTACGTGGGGCGTTACCGCAAATATACATTATATTGCTTTTGAACAATTATGATACTAAACAATAATACATATTATATTGTAATATATTTTATAAACGTTGAGTTTTATATCGTAAAAGAATTTAATCATAAATGTATAGATCAATTATAGACATACATTTTATGTAAGAAAACCCTAAGACATTGACAATGGAATAGGTGTCCACATTTAATTGTTCATACAATTATTTAAATTGTAAATATTAGCATGTTCAATTATGCTGATATTCTTATTATAATTGTATGGATCATGGGTTTATCTGCAATATGTTAAAACTAAGCTGATGTTTTGTACTTGGTTGGTCAGAGTTCGATGTTTTACTCCAATCTCTAAACCGTCTCCTTTTTCTTCTTCAATTGTATGCTGCACAGATTTTTGAACGATTGTTTTTCCCATCACGAATTTGTCATGGCATTTCTTATGGCATATTATGTTGCACGAACATTTATAGAGTTTTTTAAGCCATTTGATTTTCTTACAAAATATACATTTTCTTAACCAAAACAAATTGATTGTTTTGCTATATGTGTGTACTGTATCCATATTATGACGATTATATTAACACGAACGAAATATATGTAAAGTCAAACAATGGATAATAGTACAATGATATTTTTCAAACATAAATATTAACTGAATGTTGAATAAACAATACGGGTTGTCAATAGTTTCGCGTAAATAACGTAACTAATTATTCTTAATTCAGCCTGATAAAATTGTCTTTTTTAAATTTTATAAAATGAACTCCATATTACGCTTTTTATTTGATAACTATTCTGAGCTGTATTGTATGATCAGCTGGAACCATAATTTTGTAATTAATTAATATTAAATATTAGAATTTAATGATATTCTCGTACAAATTCCCCAGCTACAATACAAAATAAATAGCCTGCCATCAATTAAAAATCAAAATAATAGGTAAACCCCGGTATTAATTAGTATTCGTAATTTTTAAATTATAAACTAAAAAGTTAGAATTTATCTATGATCTATAGATAAATAGATTTTAAAAATTGTAACTTATCAACTCTAGAAAAATGTCACGAAGAAATAAAGTTTATATTGTTTGGAATTTGATGTATAAATTATGCATTTGATCTGAAAAATATGTGTCTTTAGTTGATATAACGCAATCTTTTATTATGAGTATAATATCCAACCTCAGTGGCATATCCAAAATGTCTTTTAAAACGTTGGTTACCACGTGGCCGCCGGCGACACAAATCATTTCAGAGCGTGGAGGGCCACACTATTTTTACATAATTTATATTTTAATCGTTTTTTTTTCAAAACTATCTACTCTTTGTTGTCTACGCCACGGTAAAAACTATATTTTTCTACCCCCAAGCCGTAATAAAATGGAATCCATTTAAGATAATGTCGAATTTGATAGTCAGCCACCCAATTGGCTTCACAATAAATAAAATCATTTGGGTAGCCGGTGGCCATGTGTTAGCCAACGTGGGGCACACACTGTATGCGTTTATATATACGAATAAAAAATATAAATCTTTAAAAAAACAATATCAAATACGGCCAATAAGGTGGCCATGGTCCCTGTGACCCCCCTCTGGATACGTCACTGTCCAACCTAACCTTGAGCAATAATTTAAACTCTAATACAACTAATACAAGGCAATATGTATGCTTAATGGAAAAGAGGTAGGTATGTGTATCATTTTTGGATAATAAAATTTAACTTCATACCATATAATAGATTATATAATTAATATTAGTAATAACTTATAAGTATCCATTAATTATATTTACTTTGTTAAGTACACACTTATAAATAATCATAATAGGTACCTGCCATAAAAATAGGTTATCACTTTATCAGGAAGTTCAGTCAAGCAATGAAAAGACAAAAACCTAGTTCAATATTAATAAAAATAAAACCGTTATATAGTTTTTACTGAGCAGCAAAAGTCACAACTTTAATATAATTTATATATCTTATAGTACCTCACCATTTAAATATTAATTCGAATTAATGAGTTAGTACACAGCATTCAAAATCACAATTAAAAATACCTATATTATACGCAACAGGTAAATACTAAAAATAACAAAACGGTTGATTACTTGTAAAAATAATATTAGTACTTGCAATAACCTAAATAACTAAAACGATGGACTGAAAACATTTTCTTAATTTTTAAAATTTTTTTATACATTTTTATAATTTTTTTTATTGTTTTTATAGTACATAAAACATGGATTAGGTTAGGTAATCCAACTAAAAAATGGCTTTACCGATGAAGGCATTAATTCACAGCATGGCAGATACGTACGTGTCAGGGTACCTATGTACTTGGACTTTTAGACCTTTAACTAAATCAATTAATTTTTATTTAATCATTTTGTCGTTTTATTTTTCGCATTCGAGTATGAAATACAATATTTTTTAAAATACATATAAAATCAACACATGTACACAGTCTACGTATCTTTAACGCGGTAGCAAGCCGTTGTGTACATAACACTGTATAATTAAGCCATATGATGTTCAATTTTCGCTTTAGTAAAAACTCAAGTTTAATTCGTTGTGACAACCCTTAAATTTATATTAAAAAAAGTTACTGCCAAGGTAGGTTCTTCTTTTGGGGCGAAAATCATCCCACAACATTTTTTTTATATTGTAGAGTATTGATTTTTTAGAAATATATTAAATTACATTTTTTTTTTCAATTTATTTTTATGATTTATGTTAGATACAGATTAATAGTTGTATAAGGTTTATAATTGGTAATCTCCGGTTGATTATTTCATTGAAAATTACTTACCCAATATAGGTAAAATAGTGATTAGGAGGAGGTCGGTTGGTCGTCAGCTGTTGCCTATGATCGATAGCGTAATAGCGATGATAATAATTTTACTGTTGACTGTCGATGTAATGAAAATTCCGTTTGACGGTTCAGTCCATTGGATTTTACCTACTGAATTTAATACGTTCCTGAAGGGTAAGAGTAGGGTAAGGAATGCCGAGACATAAAATGCATAATGTTGCTTATGAATTCGCAAAGATAGACATTTCTATTTTCAATATGACTTACACAATCATCAAAGAGTCGTATGAAGATCATTTGTGATTGATTAGATCACAATCAGTGACGCGTTTGGAGGGTGTGCACGAAGTCTACGGTGTTCAGGCAGAACATAAAATAATTACCCAATTCATATTTTCAATGTTTTACTTAAAATTGAAGATAATTATTTAAATATAATAATAATTAGATTTTTTTAATGGATTATAATTTTTGATTTTAAAATGAATGTTTCTAATATCCACTGGACACTGATGCTATGTGTAATGTACAAATGTTGATTAAAACAAAATTAAAGCAATTATAACTTATTAAAATAATAAAATTAAAAATCTGACATTATTGTAAGTATTTGGTAAAAGAGTTTTTCATTCGTGGTATTTTAACTTAATAACATAAGAGCAGAAATGTTGGTCATGCAAAAAATGAGTTTACAGCTCCGAAGAAAAAAAACAAAAATAATTAATATATTATGAGATTATTACTTTTTTTGATTCAATCAAGATATCAGTTATACTATTTTAGATAAAATAAAAATACATTTTTTTATGATAAACAGTATTAAGTAGAGATTAAAGAGCACAAAGTATGAAAAATGTAATATAGATTACAAGCAATACAACTCCTTGACATTTCACCAATGCACAACTGCACAAGTAAATAATATAATACTAAAAAAAATTAAATTAATTTAAAAAATAGTGTTTATATTTTACATATATAAAATAAATGTCAATATGACAATATCCTATACATATATAATATAAAAGGCCATTATTGAATGTAAATATAGGTAGGTTAGAGGTAGTATTATTATTTAAAATATAGTAGTATATTATTGTTGATTACATATTTTTGTGTACCTGTGGTGAATTATTAAAAATTATAAGCTTTTTTTAGCTTACGAAACATGATCAAATTATTATGCTTATAGCCAGGTCATGGTCCTACCTATCATTGCCAAAGTAGCAGCGTGTTTTAAGGGGTTTTTATTACTAGTAACTACCATAATTAAATAATACAGAATATAAATTTGATTAGTCTTTATATGCAATTAAGCTAAAACAATAATATTGACAATAATGTACTTTTATAAAAAATTAACTAAACAAATTATTTCACTATTCATAAACATGGAGAATTTTATAAAATAGATAATTGCATTTGATTTCAAATTTTGAAAGGACGGTTTTAAAACTTAGTATAATAATTATAATTTATAAAAAAAAACATGAACACAATTTGATATCATTCGATGATAAATAAACGTTAGGTATAATAATTATTATTCCCAGAATAAGCGATTAAATGTACTTTGTGACTGTAAAATCCGCACTTGTTTATACAATTTCAATGCAGGTCCAAGTTTCAAACCCATGTTTGATACAATATCATTCCGTTGAAGTAATTGTAGAGAGCGACCATCAATATTCTAAAATTATAAAATACTTCTGAGTACAAATTTAACAATTTATCATTATAAATTATGCACAGCATAACTATATAAAACTATTATTTTAATTAATTAATGTTATATTACAAAACTAATTAGATGATCAATAATTTCTTGAGGTAAACGTTCTGATAAATATTCAAATAGTCGATCTTTATTCCATTTTGATACATTTGGAATATTATTATCTTTAAAATCCTCAAATTTATCATAAATTGATGAACTATCTGATAAACAACTTCTAGAACCGGTATCATCTTCGTCAGATGATATAGACATAATACTGGATGTGTGTGATTGAACATCATCTAAACACAAATTTATTTTAATTTATAGCAAATTAAAATTGTCTAAGATTACCTTTAATATCATATACTTCTTCTACTTCTTCTTGGTTAATTTGAGTAGCCAAAGTCATACAAGGGATACATACATACATATCAGGTTCTATTTTATGCAAAGGTTTAATTTCATATGATTCAAAACAAATGTCATGTAAACCAACATCACAAGAAACACAGTGATTCATTACCTTCTAATAAAATTAAATAATTAAGTATTTAGTTATTAAATATTAATATTTTTACTCAACTTACCTTCTGGTTTTTATCTTCGAGACATTTACTGCAATTTTGTTTTCTGCATTGTTTACAGAGCCAAGGACATAAATCTAATTTGAACTTCCACACAGGTTCATCCACTATTAGACAGTCTTTGTGAGCTATAAAAATTAATTAACAATTAAAAAAAAAAAAAAAAAATTAAATATGAGTACTATAATTATTTTTACCTTTAATCAAACAAATTGGACAATCAAGTAATTCTTTATTTTCTACAATTTTTGAACACATATAACACATTTTTGATAAATCTTGAATTACTTCAGCAGTAGTACTTTTTACTGAAGAATTTATTGGTGAATGTACTGGAGATATAGAATTGATTTCAGTTAACGGACTATCTTCTAATTCAGTTACCGAATTTACTGGAAGACTTTTTGACTTAGAAGTATCTTGTTTTTTTCTTCTATCAGTTGTAGGTTTTTTTGCAGTAGTGACTTCTGGGGGTTTTTCATTCTTATAAGAATATTTAGCTCTTTTCTTTGGTATATGATTATCAGATGGATCAAATACAACTTTGGCTTTCTATATTTAAAAAAAAAAATCAATTGAAAGTAATGTCACATAATTTAGTAAATCAATACTTACCATGTTTCTATGAGGTCTTGCGGGTACAGGTTCATCGTGTGAAATTATTTTTTTCTTGGGCATTGTTATAAATTGAAAGACACCTTAAGCAACATAAAATGATTAAAATAAATATATAATTTATAGGACAGATACAAAGTAGGTAAACATTTATAAATAAAAATTTAAATAACTATAAGTATCTACTAAAATATTGTTTTAATATTTAAAATATAATTTATTCTATTGTTCTATAAGATCATTATTATATACAATAGGTCTAATGTGTTAAGTAATATAAAACATTATAACCTATTATTTTGTTCATGAAACATACAACAATATAGTTTTAAAGGGAGTAAATTAGATTAAATATATTTAATAATAAAAGTACATGTAATTTTCAATAGTTAAAAGTTATTTATCATATTTTTTTTATGAATACAATAACTATTTGATTAAAAAACTTGTTATATCAACTAAGTTTTACCAATCACAATAATATAATAATTTTTTATGACATTGTATTTAAGTATATCAATTGGTAATTTTATTATTTAACAAAAAATATTTTAGTAGAGTTGTTTCATTTACTTAAGGTAATACATTTGTACTTAGTAACTAATTAAAAATATTGTATTATATATGGTAATAATTAGTTTCTACATTAATCAGCACATAACAATTTATAAAAGTATGTTAAATGTTTAAAATATAAATTACTTACGATTTAATTATTTTAAAACGTCAATAAAATCGTCTTGTTGTTTCAAAAAAAGAAGTGACGGCGTTGAGAAATGTTTTTTATTAATATAATATATATAAATATATATATATATAAATATGTAGATGTTATATTACATTTAATATTATGATGCAAACGGCAGTTGTATTCTACAACAATAATATGAAAAAGATAAATTAGAATTGCGTTTGAATTAAAAAATGTTGAAAAATCCGATCAGTATTTGCAATAAGAGATATTGGAGTAGACTTAAAATAACACAAATTCAGAGTGTAATAACTGGTATATTTGGCTACATACTATCGTCTAATAAGTTAAAGAAGACGTGAAATTTCGTTCGTAATAATAAGCGCCACCGACTGTATGGTTTTAACCTGACAGACCTGAGTTATCCTCCGGGAGTATGCGTGACGAGGGAAAAAGGACCGATGTCACGTTGGCTGACCTGTCCACTAGACGTCTGTCTCGCTCATTTGGTCAGTCGCTCAGTCTCGCACTGTCGTCCTTGCGCGCTGATAACGCGTTTGTTTGTGTTTTGAATATTATTGTGTTACCGTAATTGCGAACCGCGTTCGTTGATCAATCATTTATTGTTATTATTACCCACTGAAACGCGACGGCTGACGGCAGACAAACCGACAAACTAAACAGCATTGCGCACGTTACACGACGTACTACCGGTTTCAGCGTTTTGTCGTTCAATTCGTTCTTCGTCGACTTTTTTCGACATTTATATTTCGCAAAACAGTTCTTGTATAAATTATTTCACCACCGAAAGTGTATGCGCGCGCGATTCTCCCCAAATCGCTCTGGTGCGTTGACGGTCATTGTTAGATACGTAAATCAATTCTGTTAGATGATAAGCCCGGCGGGAAGATGTAACAGCGGTGGTAGCGGTCGTGTCTCGGCGATGTCCAAAGAGTGTCGGATCGTGAACGGCGGTGGCGGCGTCGTGGCTGGTGGATACGTGAACCATTGTGAGCAGGTGCTCGATGACCAAAACGAAATGGTGATGGCCGCGTCTAAGATAACCGTGGCCGCTAGCAGTGATCAGGCGGTGGCCTCCATCAACCATCGCGTCTACCCGCCGTCGTCCAGTGAGCTGACTAGACTCAAGGAATTCAATTTTGAAAATCTCATGTTGTTAAAAGAGTACTCGACCAATCTTGCCCTAAAAGACGAAACAATTTTAGAGTTGTCAAAGAAAGTGGATTATGTGAGTGACCATTAACAATTATAGTGATTTAGAAATGTAAAAGTTAATATTACAATTTAAAAAATTAATTTAAAGTACATAGTTTACATTAATATTTTAATTATTTGTTGTATAGCTCACTAAAAAGTTGGCAGAAGCTAATCAACATATAGCTGAAATAACTGCTAGAGTAGAAAACTTAGATGTTTTGCCATTTACACCAGTTTCTTCAACATGCTCATCTGGTATGGGCGATTTGAGTTCGGCTGAACTACATGATCAACAGGAACAACAAGACATTAAACCTAAAAAGCGTAGAATTCGTCAAGCTGCTACAAAACAACCAAACCCAGATCCATTAGAATCCAACCAGACAAAACGTCCTAGAACTAGGATTACACGAGCTAAATCAGGTTGGTTTTTTTAAAAATAAAATTTTTTTGACAGAATATAATTTTTATTTATTTACTGTATTTTCTGTGAAGCTAAAATAGGTAAAATGCAAGAATTGTCTTTGATCACAGCAGATAGTGCATATTACACTTGCCTAGGAAATTATGATCCTGTAAAAGATGAACCAGTTTCTGAAAATAATAGTAGTAATTTAGAAGTAAGTATTTCATTTAATAGGTGTATTAACTACCAAGTATTTAGTATTCTCTTTGTTATATTAAAATATATTATTTTTTAGATACCAAGTTGGAGGGTTAAAACATATTCTAGTTGGTATTCTATGGAAGGCACTGAAAATATGTCTGATGATATCTTTGAAAGCAGACACTATAGACTTGAACAATGTGAACAAAAACGAAAAAGGTAATGTTATTAAAGATTGTTTTTGTTCTTTTGTATACATATATTATGTATCGTTAAAATTTTTATATTGTCCTTTTAGATGGGATTTGCAACGAATTAGAGAGTTAAAACGAGTAGAATATTTGAAGGAAGGTCGTAATAAACACAGTTTACAAAAATCTAATGAAAATAATAAGGAAGAATTGACAACTTTATTGCCTAGTCCATCAAATATTAAAGCAATCGAAATCACAGATAAATTACCTGTGTCTGCATTTGGTAGCAATTTACATATTAAAAAGAAACTTGAAATGTTAGTATCTACTTATATTATTTATCAAAAAGTTTATGTAATTTAATACATAACATTATGTTAGTTTTATATTTTGTTATATTATTTTATTAATGTTAAACTTATTTTTTAATTATATACTGTCTATTTTGTTAGTTTGAATTTTACTGAGTATCTAGTTATTAATATATATAAATTATAAACATTTAACTAAACACTATCTTTATTGCTTTACAGATATAAATTTTGCCACAGTCAATGGTGTAATGACGGGTCTCAAGCACCAAAAGAATGTAACATGCGTGAACTTCGTTCTTCTGGTTGTAGCCAGTATTATGATACCATGTAAGTTATTACTTTCATGTAATTTTTGTGACAAAAATAACAGATCTGGACTCTTCCGCTTAAACCATTTAATTATTTTGTTAAATACTGTATAAAACAATCTTGTATGTATAATTTACAACCACAAAGATTAACAATTGTTGTGATATTTATCTAGTATTTAGGAAATTTTACTTTATTTTTTTTTACTATTATTCTATTATCAATTTTATTTTCCTTTGAAATTTTATTATATTCAAGTGTTGCAAATAATAAATATAGTACCCTGCTAAAGTCCTATAAAATAGTATTTTCAATCTGTTAAAAAAAATTAATTAGTTATCTATTTATTAGTTATTAATATATTGTATATACTGTATTTATGATTTTAACATGAGTATGTCACCATATCACTGTAATATCCATGTTTTTTAAAGCATTTTCCTGTGTACAATGAATAAGTTGTTTATGTATTGGGAAATTCCTCGACATGAACCGTTTTATTTTATTTCATAGAGATAGGAGTTGACAATTTTTTAGTGAGAACTTTTTTGGATATAATATATGAAACATCTACAGATACTATGCTTTTATCATGCGATTGGTGTAGTATACTTTAAAATAACCAAGTCTGTTAAATGTTAAGTAAAAACGAATTCACTGATTCATAAAATATGTTTCAAATCTGTCACCCACTATTGCTAATATGATTTCTGATAGGATTAAATATTAATTATTATTACTTAAAAAAATACCATAATTAATTAGCTATTTTTTAAACATTTAGTGCACTTGTATGTTGGTGCAACTATTAATTAAATCCTAATTCACATAAACACATTGTGAATTTATATTTTCTTAGTTTATAGACATTTGACTTTGAAGTTTCGAGTACTGTGGGTAAATAAATATTATGGATTACTTACTCTTAATATAATTGATTTTAACATTTTTTTTCTATATATAGAATAAGATATAAATTTTTATGAATTTTATTGGCTGTTGAAACAACTAAATAGAACAATGGCTTTGGTGTCATGACATAAAATGCATAATTTAATATCAAGACATTTTAATTAAGACTTAGTGCCAAATGTAGATATTAAACAAGTTTTTTGCAAGTCAATATTTTTAATAACTGTTATATTTTATGTACAAATAAGCTTGCTATAGAATATTGTATATTTATAATTGTTCATACAAATCCTCATAGGCGATCAAAAAACAATAACCATAATTTTAAATTTAATAAAAATTATTAGAGTTGAAAACTAAATTGAATTGTGTTGCTTAAGTATAATCAAGGAAATATTTTTTTCTGTGAACAATGATTTACAATGATATAAATACAGTTTAAATTGTATTCTGACAAACCATGACTAATGAAATAATATTGCTTTAAGCTAGTAGGTAACATGGTAAAGTACCTAGTTATCCATAATTATAGGATTTTGTTAAAATTTGAAGTAAGATTTCAAAACTCACATCAACCAAAATATGTAACCTATTTTAATATGAATCTACTATCTTTATAAAGTTCTATTATTATTACTTAAAATTTGTTATAATGTTTATATGGTAAAATTATGTATTATTGAGCCTTAAATTTATAATATTTGTAAACATTTTTGATATTTTGATTTTTATATGATTAATAAATTAAATTTAAAGTTTTTTTTGTTACCTTTGTTTTAAAATATTAAAACATTAAGTCATATTACAATTTTTAAATGTTTTACAAATTTTTACTGGTAACATCTATCCAATGTTAGAAATGTATCCAATTTTGCTCTTATCAATACGAAAATATGTGTTAAAATGATAGTTTCTGAGTGAAGTATACAAAAATTTGTATTTGTTTTGAGAGTTTTGACATATTTTTTTATTTAATGAAAAAAATCGAATATTTTACTTCAATAGATCAACACTATTATGATTATTTCTATAGCTTGTCAAATATTTAAAATAGATGTTTAGTACACACTCTGTAAGGTAACAAACTCATAAATTAATTATTGTTGTGATGATTAGGTATACCAATATACTATATATTATGTTAGGTTTAATTATATAGTTCTATAATACAATCAGGTATATATATATATTTAAATCTGTTTATACTTCCAAATAACTTAATAAATTAAATATATAAATAGTTGTATGTGTACATCAATATAATATATGTACAATGTATATATATATATATTATATATTGTATATTATGTGAGTGTGTATAACTGCTATAACCGTAGTTTTGCACATTAGAAGCATTTTCTGTGAACAATGGATGGGCCGCTCTCGTCGTACTCGGTCTTCGAAATCCACATTTGTTGGAAAGTAGACAAAGACGCCAAGATGGAGCCACCGATCCATACGGAGTACTTGCGTTCGGGCGGTGCAATCGTTTTGATTTTCATTGTGGAAGGGGCGAGTGATGTGATTTCTTTTTGCATCCGGTCTGCGATGCCCGGGTACATGGTAGTACCGCCGGACAGTACCGTATTCGCATACAGGTCCTTTCTGATATCCACGTCGCATTTCATGATAGAGTTGTACGTGGTCTCGTGAATACCGGCCGATTCCATTCCCAAGAATGACGGTTGGAACAACGATTCCGGGCACCGGAAACGTTCGTTTCCGATGGTGATCACCTAAAAAGTGAGGAACGATTATAAAATAATATTTTGTATCAAGTACCCAAGTATAAACGACTTCCGTGTCATGAGGTTGAAGCACTCGTCGGTTATTGCACTTACCTGTCCGTCTGGGAGTTCGTACGACTTCTCCAGAGCGCTGGACGATGCGGCCGTCTGCATTTCCTGCTCGAAGTCGAGCGCCACGTAACACAGCTTCTCCTTGATGTCGCGAACAATTTCTCGTTCAGCTGTAGTCGTGAAGCTGTAACCTCTTTCGGTGAGGATCTTCATTAGGTAGTCTGTGAGATCACGGCCGGCCAAGTCTAGACGTAGTATGGCGTGCGGTAGGGCGTAACCTTCGTAGATTGGCACGGTGTGGGACACGCCGTCACCCGAGTCCAAAACTATACCAGTCGTCCGACCGGAAGCGTACAAGGAGAGTACGGCTTGGATGGCCACGTACATTGCCGGGGTGTTGAACGTTTCGAACATGATCTGAAAACAAATAGATGTATTATATTCGTATAAAACTTAAGGTAGATAAATGGTACGATAGATAACTGCTGCATTGATCTTCATCACAGCTTTTCTACGCAGAAACTTTAAATTGGTGGTTTTTGGATTTTATCGTAAGTGGTGACTATGTCTCCGCGTATAGTGTCTAATCCTATATTTGAATTAACGCCCCCCCCCCCACCAACCGTTTACTTAAGTTTTTGTTTGGTTTAATTACGGAAGTTTGGACTTTTGGAGTATCGACTTGTTATGTTTTATACTTGTTTATATTATGTGGAACATGTAAAAAACTCAATTATCATTAGAATGACATTATTGGGGCTTGTAATACCATTTTATAGGTCGATTATAATAATTGATTTATTTATATATTATTTAATCAACACATAGCGACATCAAAATATGTTTCAAGCATAGTTTAGACCCACGCCCGTCCTGAATTAGGTAGGTATACATTAATTAGTAATTAACTTCAATTGCAGATTTTTTGACCAAGGATTGAATCGATCAGCCAGTAAAACGCGAATATAGGTACATAGGCAACCGGACAAGAACGTATCGGAAAATGTTTCTGCCAAACGAAGTCCAGAAGTTTTACAGTATAGCTGCTTACCTGTGTCATTTTCTCACGGTTGGCCTTCGGATTGAGCGGTGCTTCGGTCAGCAACACAGGGTGCTCTTCGGGGGCTACACGGAGCTCGTTGTAGAACGTATGGTGCCATACCTTTTCCATGTCGTCCCAGTTAGTGACGATACCGTGTTCGATGGGATACTTGACTGTCAACACGCCCCTCTTGGACTGTGCTTCGTCACCGACGTAGCTGTCCTTTTGTCCCATGCCCACCATGATGCCCTGCAGACATGCGCCAAGTGAATAGTATAATATATCGAAATATGTCGCGGGTAATAAATTATAGAAATCATAATAATAATAAAAATATTTGCTGTAATTTACTTGGTATCGCGGACGTCCGACAATCGACGGGAACACGGCTCTAGGCGCGTCGTCACCAGCGAATCCGGCCTTGCACATACCGGAACCGTTGTCCACCACCAGAGCTGCTACATCTTCGTCGCACATGATTTCGGTTTAATTTTCTAGAAATAAAAAAATTGAAAATAAGATTTATTGTCGACTACGACGACGTGGGCGAGACGAACGACCAAAAATCTTTAAAAAAAAAATTGCCGTCTTGTCGATAATAAAACGATTTTTTCGAATAAATTTTTACCTTCCGAACAGCGATAAATAAATAAATAAACGTGCAAACGGAACGACGTTTGCGCGATGCGATCGGAGAGCGGCGAATGTGTGTACACTGCGATGGCGGGCTCGCGTCAATTTATATAGGTACGGCACCGTTCGGCGGTCGAAAGTGAAAATCCGCGGTGGTAGGGTTCGCGTTGTGCAGCAACGGGCCCGACGACGGTAAAGGTCGTCTGTCCGTCATCGTCGACGACGCGAACACAATACGCACGAGTTTATGACCATATGTGACGCGGTCAATCACGCTGCAGTTACTATAATTCCTTTTTCAGAGGCTGTCGGTCGGACGAGCGTACGATAACGCGTATACCTATATTTACTACTTATTTATACGTAGGTTCCTATATAGCCATGTATTTATTAACTCGCCAATAATACATTTAATATAAATAAGCGCGTTCGTCTCTATTAGCCCTCTCTCCAAGTACCTATACATTAATAATTTGTTCGGTTCTCGCGGGCGCATATAAGGTTTGGTCGTGTGATAGTTGCAACTTGCAAACATAATATATATACCTAACTATACATGATACTCTTTGAAAATAGAAGTTTCCGCGCAAAGATGGATTTTTTGAGGGGTTTTTTTACTCGGGACTTGCGTTCTACAAATCCGCAGGCACTTTCAACGGTTAAATTGCGAAAATCCTATTTTATAATTTTCTAAACGCATATATTCATACACATAAAATATACGGAGTGAATCGCCAAGCATACTCACTCCCATTTTTCTTTAATAACGAATTTATTACAATTCTAATTTTTGAAATTTTTGAGTACACTTATTATACTTCAGTATCTTTTTTTAAATACGTTGAAATTTGGGGGTTTTTAAAATAATTGAAGCTGTGCTCCGCGAGACGTGGCGACACAGACTTTTATTTTCAAATGAAAACCAACCTTTTTTATTGTACACTGTTAATGCTACCTATATTCTATGCTACCTTATTCAAAATGTAAACAAGTTAGGTACATATAGTTTTTGAGATATTCAAACTTAAGTATGATAGAATAATGAAAATAATCCACAGTATCAAGTTTAAAAGCTTTGATGATTTGATCATCATGAAAAATATTTTTTGAATAAATGCATTATTAATTGATAAAAGAGGGTGAGCATGTCTTGTGAACAATAATACGTCATATAGGTATGTATTATATTGTACGAATCCTCAGTTGACATATAAGACGCGTATATAACCGCACCTTTTTTACCTACCTATGTACACATAAGGTAAGTTCACGTATAATATGATCTATATTCGACCATATATGAGTAATTGACGATGCAATGTGTGTAATTCATCATATTATATTATATTATATTATATTATATGTTATAAATTTAAAATATTTTTTTAACGACTAGCTACGTTATTATTATTTATTATATAATTAAAAATAATTGTAAGTTTATTTTTTTAATTCAATAACTGTGAACCTTTCTTTCAGGACCTATAATGTATTTATTTTATAGATTAATTCTGTTCCCCAAACAAGATACTAGATAACAAGATATTATTTATACTACTTATAAAGTTATAATTAGTTAACAAGGTGATCAATCGAAATTCTATTTTTATATAGGTTATACTTATTGTAATTGTTACACTTTTATTTTATATAATAATAAATAAATTATACTTGGGTAGTAGGGTATTTATAATTTTATTTGTATAAAAATATATTACAATCTTTTAAACAAACGATAAAAATATTAACAAATACCTATAATACTATGTGATATAGTGAACATGAAAAACGTGATAAGTATTTTTTGAATAATATTTATTGTGAATTTGTTTACATGTTTCGAATTTTAAAGTGCGTTTTTAAATATTTTGGGATTTTTGAGCATATTTTTAATACATATCAGTCTATTTATATATTACTCAGTTTTTTAACGCATTAAGCTTTTCGTTTAAGGTGTTATAATATTTAACAATAAAAATAATTTTAAAATATGCCAGAAATCACGTGATTCGCGTGTGGATGATATAAGCTGTTTTGACATGTATCAACAAACTTAAACATATATTCGATTGGTAGAACTTAAAATGGTATTGTAAATCGTCCATTAATGTTTTAAAATGTAATTTCCAGTTACTAGTATTTATTTACTTTAATAGGCATATCGTGTATGTCGTACGCAATAATGAACAGATCGCATATATAGCTGTGCCTTGGACGTACAAAAATTAAATTAAACTAGCTGTATTAGAAATGGAGTAATAGTTGTTAATTAAAATAGAAATACAAAGTATCAACTTTAAAAGATTTTAGTTTTAAATTTGGATTTCTTGGCGTCACGCGCGTTAATTTAATTTAGAGTGTTGTAAACTTGTAATCATATTTTCTAAAAATGTTATAATACCTACGTAATATTGGGAAATTGAGCTTCTAGGTACATTAGATAGCGAGAGTATATAAACGTATATTATAATATAATAGTTAATATATCTATATTTTTTTAATAAACGTCTCTTGAAATTTTCTGTTATACAGCCATATACGTAGATTGGTCGGTTTGTAAGCAAATAATATTGTGACCAAAAAATAAAATTTTTATAAACGAAAATTTATTTGTTTAATTATTAATATATGTATAATATTATAAGCTAAGATACTTATAACTATAAATAATATTGATGTATTATATAGTTATTAATATTTTTCATTTTTCATTAGATATTATTTTTTAATACACGTAAAATGTTGAAAATCTAAAATTTTTCTAAAAGTTAATTATTGATTACAAGTATTAAATTGCATTATATCATAGAACATTTCTTATTTCAAGAAAAAAATTATGGTAGGGGTTATATCACCCACGTATACGTATATATATACTCTATTGGCATTTATAATACACATTACATACAAAATCAATGATAGAATATATCAAAAATAGAAAATTACATACAGTACTTTAAATTATTATTAATATTAACATTTTGAAAACTGGTAATAAAAGTTATTATTATAAAATTAAAAATATTAACTAAATTGAATAAAATGCTTTGTGTGTTTAAAACAGCTAAGGACTAAGGACAGGCTTAGCCCCCTTAAGAAGGTAGTCTCTATGCCAAGCCTGCCCCATCACGATTGTACGTCCATGGTCAGATACAAGTACATTTAATCTTTATACTTTAAACTATAATGGTGAATAATAGTCAATAGGCCATTATCCTAAGGTAAACGGAAATATTTTAACGGCGACCGCGTTATTTTGCGATAGAGGAAATAACCGCGTACCTATAATACATATAGTCACTATATATGGTTTCCCTTTCTACGTCCGAATAATAATAGTGTTATGCGTGTGCGCCGTCATAGTGTATATATTATAAATATATATATATATATATATATGTATTTATTGTATTCATATACAGAGTGATTCTTTTAAAGGAAACAACTTGTTTTCTCGAAGCGTTTTAACGATTTTATAAATATTTGTTAGATAATTTGAAGTTAATCGAAAATGTTATTTTTTATCGTTACCGTTGTTAACCGTAAACTCATTAAAAAAATTAAAAATAGTGAACATTTTTTTAAAGTGTTTTTTTGTAAGTTTGTAACTGTTTTAAAAAAAAAAAAAATTCTAAAATGAGAGTTAAAATTTAAAACAATCATCCTATATCACATACAAAATTTATTAATGACATCGACGGCGAATCTCGACAAATATGGAAGTGTATCGGTACGTCCATAAATGGGCTTGTCGTCGCTCGCGCGAAACCTGTTCGCGGACCGCAGAGGTAATCATAAATTATAAATAAGTGCAACGCACAGTATTGTGCTTTATAGTTTATTATAAGTTTACGCGCGTGTTGATATCATGACGTTATTTCGTTGCTATGTATAAAATGAAGTATAATATATTGTTATATTAACACATCATAACAGTATCAATATGACGATATATATTATACATACTTATAATATACGGTAGCGTACAGTGTTATCGCACTGTCGCCACAAATAAAATTGCAATACCAACTCGTTGCTTGTCTATTGCACGTGTCTAATTTTTTTTCGCAAATAGGTACCAACTATTACCAATATAATATACATAACCGCGTAGCCATGCAGGTATCGCATACATGGGTTATTAACGCTATTAGGTTTTAAGTATCTCTGACTTGTGTCTTCAGTCTTGTATTAGGTAAATATGCGTACATTGATTCTCTTAACGTGAGTAGGTCGATGTTTTTAGGAATATTAGTCATTTCACTGAGAATAACATATGTTATACACTTAGGTAAAGTGTGTAGGTATTTTAAATGTATACAGTATCGTAATATTAATAATGGTATTGAATTCTGAAATCCATTAGGTATATTAGTATATTTTAATATCCATATTTGCTAAACTATTTATCAATCATCGATTTTCGAATAAATACGATCAACGTAGGGTTTGGTTTTTTAATTCTCGAACAAAATCATTTTTTGTATAGGCATGCCGCAGACACTCGGTTATACCTGTATAATATAATCCGATGGTTATGGTGAGTTTTTATTAATTGTAATAGGTATACACGCACTTGGAAAAAGTCATTCAGATCAGACGAGAAGATAGACACGAGGTCAGAAGGGTGACTTTAACACAGATCGGAATTATGTTCAGGCAGTATACCTCCGTTGTAGTAGGTTAACCGTTAATCATTTGTCCAATATTGATCAATATGTATATCGAAATTTTATTAAAGATGTTTTTAAAATTAAAATTTTATATTTCTATTTAGATTGGAACTACAGTTTTAATAAATCAGACAAGTAATACAGGTTTGATACACATGATACGTGTCTGAAGTTAGCTCCTCCCTGCCCAAATCTAAATAAATTGAAAGTTTTTTCTCTTAGTTTTTAAGTAGGTAATTGTAAGTTTATATTATTTCATTCCCGGATTTCGTAAGTTGACAGTTCCAAAGTCATCGTTTCACATAATTTCGGAGACCCTTCTATCTTAATTGAATTGCTCCGAAAAAATTGTAAGTTGATACAAATTAATGATGCATAATTAAATCGATATAAAACACATTTTCTAATAACAATAAACCTAATTGAATACTTTATCGATATTCGGTATAAAATATAAATTTAAGGTAACATTAGAATTTATATTAACAAATACATTTGATGATTAAATTAGATATCACTTACTATAGTAAATATAAATACCTATAGTCAATAATATTATTTAAATTATTTAATTCATTAAATATATATTTTATCATGTCACACACTGTAGATACAAGTAATATAAAATATAATACATTTATAAATACGTTTTATTATGAGTATAATAAATAAAAAAATTAATAATAAATTGATTCTTGATATTAGGATATTGGCACGTATTCGATATGATATCGATATATATTTATATGAAACGATGTCAATACTAAAAAAAGATCGTACTGCGTTGTATTTAAAAATGAACCTTTATAACTATAAAAATATAAACATATGTATAAATAAATTAAGTATAATTAATTTAATGAATTTTTTAAAAACATCACACCGAACGATTTTTTTTAAATCGCACGAATATATTAAATCAAGGATGAATAGGTTTGTAGTAGAAGCTAGTGTGTAAACGTTCAATGACAAGATCTTCTCGATGGTGTCGAATGTGTCCGTTAAATCCTTTTACGGATATAATAATAACAATGAATAGAAGTACATTTACTTGCTTCATTTCCTGTTTAAACAGATATACATAACAATAAAATTATATTTTATTATGTACAGATATACCGTATACGTTATAATATATTTTAAATGTAGGTGATAATCTTATTTTTTAATAACACGGTATGTCTTATTGTATAGATGCCCAAATAAAGAATTTGAGGCGATTTGAACTTTTTTAAAGAGTTCAACGGGGCAATAGTATTTTTAGATCATACGTAAATGTGCTGTACAAGTGGTCTATTGAAATTTATGCGTATTAAATAGCACACATAGTATTATTGTAGGTATATAGTATTATTATTAATTATAGTTATGTATTAGTATGTTTATGTATATAATGCTTCCGTGCCCCTGGGATATTGCATTGTGTACTCATATAAAGTTAGATAATCCTATATTTAATATTATACATCGCAAAATTGCATTAGCGTACTTAACTGGAACATTGGGTATAGATTATATTGTTTTTTTTTTTTTTATCGCAATCGTATCACACGTGTAACTGGAGATCGGCCAATAAGAAGAGGAGCGACTTCTTGAGTCTTATTGATATTAAGGGATCTGCCTCCTTCACACACACGTCTAAATTAACAGACATACAACATTTTTTTTTCACAGCAATACTAATTTTTATAATATTTACTATTTAGGCCTAATTATCTAATTGTACCTATTATTTATAATAAAAGATCAACTATTATAAATACACTAAATAAAATACTCGTCACTACCGATTAAAATAAAATAAAATTAATAGTGAATAAGGATTATAACAAGATAGTTTCCTTAAAACCGGGTCATTGTGTTAATAGCTAGTAAACACAAAGTTAGTTAAAAAATTATGTGATATATTTTCAGCTGTTAGTCGATTAGCTAAATATTAGCAAAGCCAATATGCATACAAAAATAATAATTTCAAATCCATATTAAGTTTTAATTCCAAATACCTAATTATAAGCATAAAGCCATACAATGTTTAAAACTTTTTGATGCCCAGTAATATAACATATATTTTTTTAAACCAACCCTTCACTGAAATATTATTTATTTTTGTAAATTAAGATTATAACCGTCTTTAATCTTTGCGTTAAATTTTATTTATGGCCAATTATAAATATGTTAAAATTGTATTTTAATACACTTTACTACACTCGATCAATATATGATGTTAATAAAAGTTATTCAACTATATGTATATAATAATTATCAACATATTATATTATACTGTCAATGAATGATTGTTTGTTTGATATCATTTTCGATGAATATTCAATAATTAATGTCGTCGATATTGATAGTTGTTATTATATTATATTAATTTACACTTGTTGCTTATTTATACATTAATTTTTTTTAAAAAACTTTAACAAACTTCGATATTATTCGGAGTTCGGATTAATAGTAAAATATGTCTTGTAAGTTGTTTCTAATTTATCTGGTATTTCCGCTGATACGGCCTTAGTATTGTATGATAGTCTATACACCATACACGTGACAGTGCCACAAAGGTGTACCTAAATTGCCTATTCAATACGCCGTGTGATCATAACTTATCATTAAAATGCGTAAAATATATAATTTATAAGTACCTACTTAGAATAAAGTAAAAATACATGTAGTTCGTTGACTACTGTTATGCCAACTGTTTTTCGGTCTCTATTTTATACTTTATTATTTTAATAGTAAAGTCACTTAAAATTTATAATCGATTTAATATTATTATTAGCGGTTAATGTACTACTTAAGACTCAACTATTCATCATATTTATTTAATTTACATTAAACATGCATTTAATTATTGATTAATTGTGTCATGTTTCCTGTTTATATCTCGATTTGTGTAATAGGATATATATATAAAAGCTAATAATATTTGAAATTGTTTTCCTAATAGATAATAATTATTTATTGCTAATACGTAATATTTATTTATTATTATTATTATTTTATCGTTGAATTGATATAATTGTTTTGGGTGAATAGGAAATGGTAAAATTAGTATCTGTCATGTATCTAAGCGCTATTTAAATTTTAAAATGAGGAGGAATAATTTATATAAGTATGAAGTTTCGATCACTAAAGTTGTAAATTGTATTTTAATTGTACTTGTGTTACATCAACACGTTTATATTCTATGTTTTACTATGAAATATTTCAAGTTAAATCAAATATTATTATAGTGTTCTATTAATATAATTAATAGGGAAATAACTATTCATTTTTAATAAAATGAAAATAAACATGTATATATTCCAGATTGACAAGAAACTTTTAGCGATGAAAATTCATTTTTTCTTGGCAATCGCCAGTAAGAAAACATTTTAATTATTACATACATTTTTATATGCTTTATGTATTGACTATAAATTAACATTAAAAGATATTATATAAGTATCTTTTTTTTTTTAATATTTTAGTATAATGATTAAACATCCTTTTTTATTTATAATATGCTATTTTAACGACATATTATTTTATTGAGAAGTATATGATAAATTATGTTTGTGGCATTTATTACAATTTTTTAATAAAAACATTGAGAATTATAGTATTCTATATAACATACGTAATTATTTTCTAAGATGACATATTAATATTTTACACTGGTATTTCTATTGTTTTGGACTTCAGAATAATTTAACTATAAACAAATTTGATGATAAGCTTTTTCTTGATATTTTTTAGTTTAATATTTTGATTTTAATTGGAAATATATAAGAATTTTGAAATTGTTATTTGTTTTATTATATTAGTTTAGTATTTGAGTTTGATAAAAAGCAAAAGTACTCTAATATCAATAATATATTAAAACTTTAATGGAAATGTGAAACGTACATTAAGTATGTATATAAAATGTGTGAAAAATAAAATAAATATGTATCGACGTTGTCCTTTCAAAGCATTATTTGTATAAATATATTATATTCATAATAAATAATAACAAATTTATGTTTATAATTCAGGTTCTGCTCCAATAATTCCATTTTTGTCGACGATTTCGAAGCAGCGGGGCTATTCGTCTGTCATCGTTGGTTTAATTTTCACATTCCTTCCGTTTCCAGCCTTATTAATAAGACCTGCTATTGGTGCTATAACTGACAAATACAAATGCCGCAAGACTGCATTAATTTCACTCATAATAATTAACAGTCTAGTTCTATGTGTATTGATGTGTATACCGGGTATGACCGTTAAAACAGAAATAGATGACGCCGATGTGATCAAGTCACCGGTGTTTTGGTTTTTTTTCAGCACGTTAGCCATATTGAATTCGGGTGTCACTGCGAGATCCGTTATAGAGAACACAATATGCATAGGCCTATTAGGTAAACGTATAGTTATTTAAAAAATTATTATTATTATTTATTCGTTATTACAAAGTAGCACCAGTATGAAACAGTTATTCAATGCTATAATTGATATATTTTCATAAAAATAATGACTTGTGTATTTGCTGAATATAAAAAACACTATACACTAAGTTTATTTTTAGTAGTCTTTACTGAATTTACAGTTGAAGAAATAAATATTGTGTATAAATTTTGTTTTATTCATATTTTTATAAACATTTGTTCAACCTGCATCTGGAAATCTACTATAACAAAGTTACAATTTTTTTTTTTTTTTTGAGAAATATCAATCACAATTATTAAATTTTAACTAAGTTATAATTATTATAGTATATATTATATTATAAAACATTAGTCATTAAATATGAATTTAGGTAATGTTATACGATATAACATAAATACTAAATAGTACTGTATACCTAATACTATTGAGTGTTAATTTAAAAGTATATAAGATAATTATTAATGTAAGACTGAATAATATTATTTATTTAAAAAATTATCATAATACTGAAGTTTCAAGATTGATCAATTAATTTTTATTGACTCGAATATTGTGTTATACATATTTATTTATAAAAATAAAAATAGTTATGCACTTGATTAGATAAAATTGATAATACTATAATATTTCAATAATTTTTAATATTAAATAATAGAGATATCCGATTAAGAATGATTTCAGCCTGTAGCTTTAAATGAAGTTTGTGATTTTCTGTTTTATTTCATCTTCAAGAACTATTAAAATTTCTCATAAATACTATTTTTTATATGTGATTTAATTAATTTCGAGTCTTAAGTGAAATGGAAATACAATTAATTTAATGTACATAGATAAATGGTGAAACTATAACATTATACATTTATAACATATAGGTATATGCATATTAAGATAAATAACATCAATAAATACAATTGAATCATAATGAAAAATAGTGAGAGTAATAAATAGTGATAAAAGTTTTAGAGTACTATTTTAAAGCTATACAGTAAGACAGAGAGGTTTAATATAGATTATGTGGTTTTGGAAATGAAAAAAAGTTAGTAATATTTCGCTGTTTGAAGAATGTTCGGAATTGTTTTGATTGACGAAAATAATGATGTAAATAGTGGTATTGATTACAGTGAGTGACCTGAGGAATAGATTTTAGAATATTTACTTTATTTATTAGGTTAGTGTAGAATATTACTACTTAAAAAGTTCGTTATTAGATGGTTCGGAAGTTTGAAATTTTTTAAATGTTTTGGTCAACTTGCTCCGTAGTTTATCGGGTGGTTACTATTACATAGCCTTCCCCTGGATAAAGAGTATTTTGGATTTGTTTTGGAATATAAACTACGACGGAAAATGTTAGCAATAGTTCTTGGTATGTCTGTACGTCAAGAAATTGTGACACTGAGGTTGAATTTTGCATGAAAACGATTTTTAAACTATTATTAATTCTGTATACATTGAAGTTTTAATTTTTAATATATCAAAATTATTGATAGCTTTTTTTTAAGTCAATCAAAAAACGCTTCAATTAATGCAAGTGTAAAATCTAGAATCCCAAATCCAAGAGACCAGCAATGATGTTATTATGTATTAAAGTTGAGTGAGGATTTCGGATTACTACATGAATAAATAAAGCTTCTAATAAATAAAAAAATATTCTAAAATGATTGTAAATGATTTATAGTCTTGATTCATAAATGAATTTAGTTGACTTAAATTTTGGACATTAGGTCTGAGATTAGGTTGGAAATAATATTACTTTCAATTTTTATTTAAACAAATGGTTCTTTTGGTAGTAGGTACATCATTAATGTAACAGTTATGATAGTTGAAAGTTTTGAAATGAGTTTTTAAAAGAGTCCTTATCAGCATATATTATTTATTGTGAACTATTTTAATATTATGTATGTTTTTGATTCTCCTCATACATCTTTGAAGAAAAAGAGGTAAAGAGAGTATCTTTTGTTTGAGATTCATTTTTTCTAAGTAAGAAGATTTAAACTTTTATATTTTGTTATACAATTGTTGGTAGATTTAGAGGTCAAATAATTTGATGATTATAAAAGAAATTAACGAGTTTATTGTTATGAAATAACGTAAATAACGTACACACATAATGACATTTAAAAGAAAATTAATCATATATTATTATAAGTACAATAGGATTTACATTTAAATTTAATAGTACTAATACTGTACTGTCTGTACTACAGTGATTAATATTGACATATTCTGCTCGCCGGTGAGTTATGAAAAACATTGAAAACTCTAATAATTATTAAGAAAGTGTTTGAATGGATTTTTTTTATTACTTATTTAATTAATTAGTAGTTGAATGTGTAAAATTGTATTGATTTGCGTTGTGAATATGTTGAATTCATTATAATGAATACAATTCTAATAATTTTATACCTATTATTACGTTCATTTTTTAATTTTCTTTAATTCTAATTAATTTTATACTTTTCATTAAGGTGAAAATAAGTATAAGTATGGTGAACAGAGAGTTTGGGGATCAGTTGGTTGGGGCACCGCGTCTTTATTATCTGGCATGGTTATAGACTGGTTCAGTAGAAATCAAGATTACAAAAACTATACTCCTGGTATGATAATTGCATTGACGGTTTCCATTTTAGATATATTTGTTGCATCAAAAATTGAGGTAAATATAAATTAACTGTACATGTTTTATGATATTTTGAGACTTCAGAAATTATATTATAAATCATCAAATGTTAATGTACTTGTACTTATGATAATTAAAATACGAATCATTACTGATTCGTATTTTACTGATCATTAATTAGTGATTATTTATTCAGAACATAAAAACAAATAGTACGTTTTTCTTTTACTTATTACGCATTTTAGTTTAAAACATTAATACAATTTATTATAAAATTAAATAGTTAATTTGGACAAAAATGTTCGTGTACTTAATGAAAATACAATAATAAGTTATAAAATACGAATATAAATATAAATATATATGTTATTGTTTAAGGTTGTTGAAAATAGTGGTACTAAAATTGAAGCAGCTGGTATTAAATTATTATTGACTAAAACAAGAGTACTATTATTTCTTTTTTGGGTTGTTGCTTTTGGATTTTTCAATGCCTTTATATGGTATTATTTATTTTGGTAAGTAATAATCAACAATATTCGAATACGTATTATATTTTATGCTTTTTTTGATTGTAAATTAATAAATATTTATATAACCTACTATATTTAATCAACGCGTTAAGATAAAAATTATTATTTTCTATGCAAATTAAAAACATAAAAATCCAGTAGTTTATTTAATAATGTGAACGATAATTAATAATATATTTCTCGTGTAATAACTCAATAGGTATCTAGAAGATTTATCAAGAATGTACCATCCCGAAACGATACCGTACATAAAGACGCTCGAAGGGTTATCTCTGACAATTCAATGTTTCGGTGGAGAAGTTCCATTTTTCTTCTTGTCCAGTAAATACAGCATAATTCGTTTACATTTACATAATTGTTTGTTATAATATTACCACCGTTTTTAGGCTATATTCTCAAACGAATGGATAACATGAAAGTGTTTTCCTTGATGTATTTTGGGTTTGCAATTAGATTCTTCCTGTATTCAATAATTAAAAATCCAGTTTGGGTATTACCAGTCGAATTGCTCAATGGCTTAACGTTCGCGTTGGCTTACTCGGCAGCTACTTCATACGCAGCAGAGTTAGCTCCTGTCGGTGTTGAAGGAACGCTTCAAGGCATTGTTGGAACAGCTTTGATGGGAATAGGTATGCGATTTATAATAAATTGCCAACAAAAAGATATTTAGATTGCTGTTGTCATGTAATTTAAATTCCTTTGACAAGTTACCTGTCAATGATTTTTTACTTTAGTAAAATGTGTGAACCAACTAACTTGCTTATTATCTATCATACTAGCCAACTTATATAGAATAGCCAATAAATACGAAATAAAATAATTAATTGAGCAAATATAGGTAACTGCTTTTCTATACAGTAGTTGTCGATTGTACCTCAACATTGATTAGCCTACCTTGATAGATGTGTTTAATTGTTATTTTAATTCGATGATATAATTTACATAAAACACAATTCTGAGCTGCAATGGTCTGTTAGCTTGAGATATTTTGTATAATATTTTTATTGTTTTTTACTATTAGTAATACCAAGCGGTATACCCTGCTTAAATTAATTTTTGTCAACAACATAATATTAAAATCGTTATTTTTTGTTTAAATATCCAATTTTGTTGAAATTCAAAGTCGAAAAATATATAAAGATATTTGCACAGAAAATTATAACAGTTTTGATGGATTGTTGTTTCTATTTTGTATATTTTTTAAAAATTAGAAAATTGGTTGAAATTTACTTACAATATAAAAAATATCAATGTTTTTAATTATTAAGAAGGTCTGACGATGACTCTTAAGATACTTACACTTAATATTATTTAGAAAAAATTGTGATTTTTAATATTGTATTTTTTCAATTAATCTAAATTGTATTAATATAGATTTTAAAAGCGTTAAGTATCTAACGTATAGATCTTAAATCTTTTAGTTGGTCATACTTACACACTTTACCTAAAAAACATTGGTAGGTCGCACTTAACTGCAGAAAATATATTAATTTACTCAAATTAATAATTATTTACATCACCATTTAGTTTTTAGAAATAACATGCATATATATTATATATTTTCTGTCTTAGGAGTACCCATCGGAAGTTTCGTCGGTGGTTATATTTTTGATCGTATCGGAAGTATTACTTCGTTTGAAATATTAAGTGGTATTGCGTTAGCAATATGCATTACTCAATTTATCGTAAATCAATTAATGAATCGACATTTCAAAGACAAGAATTTCAAAGAAAATGCGTCTCGTACCGTCGATCTTACTGTTGTAGGCGCTGTTAATGATAATTTAGCTACTTAATTTTTATTATTTTAGCAAATATTTTGTATTATATAATTATACAGTAAATATGTATTTTAATGAATATAAAATTACTAAAATGAGAATAATTGTAATTTGTACATATTAATGTAAATATTTAAGTTGTAACAAAAATAAAATAAAAAATATTATTACTGAATAAGCAATAGATATTATTATAAACACAAATACATTTTTAAGGTTATTGATAGACGTATAAGACAAAATATATGGATACTATTTCTTAATATTTTGTTTACAGATTTTTAAATACGATGGACGGCTTTAATAAGTTCAATGAAGTAAAAACATAAATATGTTAAGGTCTCACATATTTCGTTTCGTTTGGTTTATATTTTCATTTTTAATACACAGCGGCGATGAAATAACACAACATAATGTTTCTTCAGTGACGGTGTACAGTGCACGTCACTCTATAAACGGCGCAGGTTTTATTAGGATATTCAAATATAGCTGTGAAATCACAGTTGCTTATGACAGTCGATACTTGATTTAACATGTATATTGTTCAGACGGTTCGATCACAATTAATTGTCTTGCAAACTGCAGTTATTTGTTTTCGAACATTTAACGAGGTAATACCCTTTTAGTATAACTGGGTGATCAATGGTCAGTTATTAGGTTAATAAGCAAATTAACAGAAACGTGTACGGAACGTGATATTTTTAATAGGTGATGGCAGACATCCCGACGAACAATATAGAATAAAAATATCGTACCTGCAATGAACGTCACGCCACTTTAAATAAATCCTGATATTGAATGATCCAAAAAAAAAATTGATAATCTTTATATAACCATAATATACTCTACACACTTTTATCGTTAATTACATTTAAAAGTAATACAATAGAATGTGTACACTATACACAGAGTGAACTGTGATATTTTCCTGTGTTTGCTTTGTGTGATATAAAACACCTGCAGTATAATTTTTATTTTTTACTTTTTGGTAAGCATTGATTCTTATGGTAGAATTCTGTACATTTTTTTCTGAAGAATAGGTAAGATTTATTTCTGTGTAATATATTTCATAATTTTTATCTTTTGTGTCAAAGGCCTATTAACAAAATATTCGATTATTTACGAATCCTATGATAGTGTATGTCGAACATCACATTGGTACTCAATAGGTTTTGGAATTAATAGAAAACGTTGTATACACCATTTATATGATGGTATTATAACAGTAAACTAATGATTAGTGTTGATTGATTGATATGATTAGTATTTAGTAATTATTGTTTTATATTAAAATGTCAATATGTTTCAGTTATTTCTAGCAAACAATTAAATAATAACATATTGTGAATATAAAATTGTTGAACGAAACATAAATATTTATGCATAAAAAATGAATCGTCATTTCCAGATCAACAAGAAATTATTGCCTATGAAAATGCATTATTTTTTAGCAATGGCTGGTAAGAATAAACTTAATATTTTTTTATACTTAATATATTTTAAATATATTTTTATCATTATAAAATGGTGTTATAAGTATTTTTTTATAGTTTATTACTTAATAGAAAAATTAATTTTTATATTTCAGTATATTTATGTTTGACGAAGTATTTATATTTTTATATTTCAAAATAATTTTGTAAAATAATAACATATTTTATTTTTTATAATTTTTAATTAATAAAATATGTTATACAATATTTGCACACGTAAGTAAACAATTAATCGATGTCGTAAGATTTTTGAACAAAAATATTCAAATATTTTACTTTTAAGGTAATGAATCATGTTATTTTTTCTTTGTGTTTTGATTCCTATTATGGATGTACAACGAGACAATGTCAGTGTGTTGTGTCTCTGTGAGAGAATATCGTGTCATTTTATGACGATGAGATCAATTTTATCAAAACCTCATCCTGGTCGAAAATCCTTTTAAATATAAAAAAACTTTCTGTCAAAGGGCATAAATGCGTGTGGACACATCTAATTAGTAATTAATTTTTTAATATTTTTTATTTTTTAAATATCAATTTGTTTATAAAATAAAACAATAAGTAATAATGATAACATAGAAAAAAAGGTATGCACAAACATGAATTATGTGAAGAGGAGACCATTAACAAAACTTCAGAACCTCAGAATTTTTATTTTTTATTTTTTTTTTTGCTATTTTAGGTGGTCTCTAAACCAATTTCTTTTTATTCTACGATAGTAATTATTTATAAATATATTTATAATTTAAGTTTTAACACAATAGTACCGATGAATATGAATTTAAACATATTTCATATACCTATATGTGTTTTACATATTAATAAATAATACATCGTTTTTTTTATAAAAAATAGCAATAAATAATTAATAGAAAATAAAGTTAATTTTTTAAAATAATACAAAATGTTTTATTTTTATTCTAAACACCATATGATACGTTATACATTTTTGATAAAAATAAATACGTACAACTAAAAAAAATTAAATTTAATAATTTTTTTTTTAAATATACCTAGCTCTAATTTCGCTAAATTTGGGGTTAGAATAAAGTTGATTGATAAAAATTACTTAAAAAAAATTAATTAATTCAAAAATGTTATTTAAAATAGAGATTGGAATTAAAAAAATTGTAAGTCATAGAAATTTATGATCCATTAGTTTAATTTGACGTCCCACAAACAGAATTGAAAAATTTTTACTGGGGAATGAGTGATAAAGTGTACCATATTTACTCGGACAAACGATATATATAATGTACAAATGTTATACTTACATTATAGTTTTACGTTTATAACTCACTATAATATGTAAAATTGAATACATAATTCGCAGGATTAGCTCCAATAGTACCATTCTTGTCAACAATGTCAAAGCAAAGAGGCTATTCATCAGTCATTGTCGGTTTAATCTTCACAGTTTTTCCACTACCAGCCTTATTGGTACGACCAGTTATCGGTGTAATCACAGATAAATACAAATGCAGCAAGCCAGCGATTATTTTGAATTTAGTAGTCATAAGTATATTTATAAGTATGCTGATGTTCATACCTGGCACGGTCGTCAAAACAGAAATCGACGACGAGAATGTAATAAAATCACCGCTGTTTTGGTTATTTTTCAGCACAATAATCCTACTGAATACAAGTATAAGTGCGAGAACTAATTTGGAAGACACGATATGCATTAGTTTATTAGGTAAAAATATTTTGTAATATTTTCTTATCGTCCACCTGAACGCTCGGCTAATACTGAATATAAAAACATTTCTATACTAATCTTGAGGGAATTATGATGTTGAAAACCGTTTAATTAAATATCACCTGATTGATAAAATCATAAAATTGACTTAATAATTTATGAGCTTCTACATCATAGAGATAATCAAAAGTTCTTTTCATTGTTTTTTCCTTATTCTATTTAGATGAGGACAAAACTAAATACGGCCTTCAGAGGATGTGGGGCGCAATTGGTTGGGGCACTATGTCTATTGTATCTGGTGTGTGTGTAGATTGGTTCAGTAAAGGACTAGAATACAAAAACCATACACCTGGTTTCATTATTTCGTTGATATGTTATCTTTTAGATATATATGTGGTATCAAGAATTACGGTAGGTAAATATAAAATTATGTTTTGTAGTTCTATAAAAAAAACTCGGTGCCGCGAGAAAAATATTTTACAATAGTTGTCACTGTTGTCGCTGTGTATAGACGAATATCAACAAATAACGATGTCTCTCGATGATCGTAGTCGATCTGTATTGTACGGTATATGGAAAGGGCACCGATGCGCAGCGTCGCACTAGTTTTTACGGTTGTTTTCTCGTGACACAGAGTTTTTTATAACTAACTATTAATTTTCAACTATAAATAAGGTGGAAAATAGGTAAACATTCTGATGTACGGTAGGTTTCGAGTTTGAATACTCCACCAGAATACCAATTAGATATAAAGGTAATGAAAAGATTTAATATAAACTCCGCCAGTTTTATTTTTTTAGCTGTAACGGGTACCTACAAAGGAAACTCTGCCAGTGTTGAGACCTTCCCACATTAAATACGTTGACATGTGTTGCAATGGTATATGTCAAAATTGTTAAAATAAATATTAGATTAACATACCATATGTACATATTTTATGATTACCTATTACGATTATTTATTACGATTATTTGACGCAATAGTGTAATACACATTACGATAAAATTTGTGTCATTGATTTGTTCAGATAATTATTATTTTTATTTTTGAGTTAGTACATTTTTTGGCATACTATGCATTCCTAACTACTATTTAACGCGGACAATTATTATTTATTCATATCATATTATATCAAATTTATATTGTTAGGGGTTAGTAATTTTATATTTTTACAAATATTAATATTTATTTTTAAGTTTTACATATTTTTTAGTATATTAAATTTTTTTTTTAATAGTATTTTCATATCATTTTTATCATAATATATTTTTATAAGATATGTTAAAGAAATTCATGTCACAAATAAACTGTGATATTTTTTTACAGGACGTTCAAAACAACGAAATTCAAAATAGATCTGATATTAAAAAAGTATTGACTAATATTAAAGTGGTATCGTTTCTTTTATGGGTTGTAGCACACGGAATGCTACTTTCATTTGTATGGTATTTTGTATTTTTGTAAGTAATATAAAAGTATATAATGTATCAATTGAGACAATTTGCGCTGATAAAACTAAAAGGCCAAATAGTTATAACATAACGTGAATCGGTTGTTCTTTATACTAATGTTGTAGGTATCTGGAAGACTTGTCGAACATTTACCATCCTGAAATGAAACCTTACATAAAGACTCTTCAAGGACTATCATTGACAATCCAATGTTTCGGTGGAGAAGTTCCATTTTTCTTTCTGTCAAGTAAATACATTATACATATAATGATATATCCCGCAACATAAACTGTTCGTATACTAAATTACTATTATCACTGTTACAGAATTTATCATTAGACGTATGGGTCATATGAACGTGTTCTCTTTGATGTTCTTAACGTTTGCTTTCAGATTCTACTTATATTCTATAATTACAAATCCCGTTTGGGTTTTACCAGTCGAATTGTTGAACGGTATAACGTTTGCATTGGCATACTCGGCAGCTATATCTTATGCAGGGGATTTGGCTCCAGACGGCGCCAAGGGAACACTTCAAGGGATGGTCGGAATGGCATCGATGGGTATAGGTATGTTATATTTAATTGTATAAAACAAACAATTTATATTTTTAAATCGTAAAAAATGTATTTTGTTTCAGGAGCACCCATCGGTTCTTTAAGTGGTGGTTATCTCTTTAATCGTTTTGGAAGTATTATTTCGTTCAAATTGTTAAGTGGTGTTGCGTTAGCAATATGTATTATTCAAACAATTGCAAATCAATCGATAAATAGATTTTTAAATAATGCCAATGTTAAAAGAGAAGTGTCTAATTAGTGAATTAATAATTTTTAATTTAAACCAAATGTTAATGATTATATTAAATGCAACTATGAATAATATTTTGGTATTTAGTATTATAAATATCGATAAACATTAAATTGTATGTATACGAATACTATAAAAGCTGTGGTGTATATTACAATATTATACATGAAAGTAGATAACTTTTTATCTGAGTTCTACTGAACAATAAGCACTAAAAAATTAAAAAATTAAATATGTGTGCCCCAGAAAACAGGGTACACTTCATTACTCATAACCCTTTAAATATTTTTCAATTCTGTTTGCGGGACGTTAAACTAAAGTAATGGATAATAAATTCTTATGACTTACAATTTTTTTAACTCGCGTGTTTTGCGCATGCGCAACACAACTTCATTTTTTTTTTAAATGGCAACCCCTATTTTTAATATCATTTTCGAATTAATCAATTTTTTTCAAGCAATTTTGATGTATCAACATGTATTCTAAACCCAAAATTGACAAAATCAGACCTAGGTATAACATTTAAAAAAATGTATTAAAATACATTTTTTTTTAGTTTACGTATTTTTTCATTCTAAATACTATTTGATACTTTATTCATTTATTATTAGTAATTCTGCAAATTAAATTGTAAATAAAAGTCTATAATATTAATGGAAACAAATAAAAATTTAGAATTTTATTTTCTGAAAATACATGTTTTTTTAAAATAAATTATGTAATTTCTATAATTTCATAATAGTGTGTAATAATAAAAAAAAAATAATAATTCCTATATAGTAAATAATGTATTACTAATAATAAATGAATAAAGTATCAAATAGTATTTAGAGCGAAAAAATACGTAGGTAAACTAAAAAAAAATTTATTTTAATACATTTTTTTAAATGTTATACCTAGGTCTGATTTTGTCAATTTTGGGTTTAGAATACATGTTGATACATCAAAATTGCTTGAAAAAAATTGATTAATTCGAAAATGATATTAAAAATAGGGGTTTCCATTAAAAAAAAAATGAAGTTGAGCTTAGCATGCGCAAAACACATGAGTTAAAAAAATTGTAAGTCATAGGAATTTATGATCCATTACTTTAGTTTAACGTCCCACAAACAGAATTGAAAAATATTTAAAGGGTAATGAGTGATAAAGTGTACCCTGTTTTCTGGGACACACGGTATATATATATATATATTACGCATAATATTAAAGCTTTGCTTTTTTGATGGTGTCATGTATACAGTATATTTTACACATATATATATATTATCGTAGGCTAATCTTTTATGACAAAATATATATTATTATTATTATTAAATGAAATATTAATTTCTACTACTTATCAAATACTATCTGTAAAAACTAAAATATTTCCATCCACATTACTTTCAATATCAAAAGTCACATTATGATTTATGATAAATAAGATTTAATGGAAAGATGATAATTATTTTTAGAAACAGAATTTTCAGTATCATAATTTTGAATTTTTACGATTTTCTAAACTAGGTAATTATATTACATTATGGTCGTTATAGTAAATTATAAACAATCTATTTACGTAGATAATTAATGTGTCATCCATAGATGCCTTATTGTATATAATATATAATTTTCAGTTGTATTTTACTTTTCATCGGTAACTATATCCAAGGAAATTTCTGGAAGTCCTTCACCTTCAACTTTTAAGACCACTATAACACACAAGTAGTTTAGAATAACTGGACTATGAAAACTCTTCCCTTAATAGTTTTAGAATGTATAATGGTATAAACAGCTGACTGGTATTATCATTTATCACGATGACTTTACATATGAATAATTTAGGTTTGTATAAAATGAAAATGTAAACAAATTAGCAAATGACCAGGTTAATTATAGCTATTATAATTTATTTTAGACATGTATTTTATATTCGGTCAAAATGGTCCAATTAACAGGTCACTCAACCTGTATTCGTACACGATATTTCGCGTTTTGTTTTGTTTGATTGCAATTCGGTAATCTAGATTGTTTGCCATCGGGTTCCCAACACCGTGTTCGGCCCAGATGGCGATCTAAACAGGTTTAACGAATGAATCATTTTTTTTTTTTAGTTAAGTGTTTGAGACTAATTATGCCAACAACCGACACGTTTTAATAATATGCAAAAAGAAAACTTTGTATATTGACAATACAAAATTAGAAAATAATATATTTATATATATATACATATGTGTTATATATTACACAAATATAAAGGTGGGTGCTCAATATAATAATCTAATCGCAAGGCAATAAATAATATAAAACAAAATGGAATACAACAAGAATAAAAAATAATAACATACTACTAATATTTATAATAGGTATACCTACCTACTTGCTTAGTCTATGCTCTATAGTCTATAGGCAGATTAACCGTGTTCCACAAGATTGTCAACCAACCCGTTGAAAGGGACATGGAATACACTGTTTAAATATTACCAGTTGAACAACATCAACGGTTTAACGTACTTCATTTCTTATACAGCAAAGTTAGTTCCTTTCGGCGCCGTGGGAACTGTTGAACGACTCTGTAACAAATAAGTATGTAATAGTTTATCGCGGACAACCAACATTTTTCGTTAATAATATATTTGTTTGATATTCAATGTTGAATAGTATTAAAAGATTTTATTTTAATTTAATTTTTTAATTTTTTTGAGATTTATTTAGTTTTCTTCAAAGAAAAATTATGAATATATAGAACGCTGAACAGTCCCTCATTTTACGTGATATTAGTCCATTTAGTTTAAGTATAAATTAGACAAGATTTCTGTAGTTAATTTACAATCAAAGAACTAAGTTGAACTAAAATGTATGTACGATTAATAATAATAATATTGTAATATTAACAAAACGTGTTGACAAAATCACATTTTTTTCGTACTTAAGTGTATTATATTATTTGACAGCGTAATAGTTAAGCCCAATGATAAATAAACTGATAAATCTAATTGGATTATATGATAATATTTTATATTCTGAATTCTGATTAAATATTATCGTATTCAGATTAAACTACGGGTTGAAATAATTAGTTATATTTTTGTTTTAAAAAAATTAGTTATCTTCTTAAACTATTAAATTAGACGAATATAATATTATATATTTATAAATGATGTCATATTGAGCATAATTGAACATTGGATCGACAATAGTTTGTATAATTACGTACTTAATATTACTATAACAATAAATAGTGATGAGTTCATTCTATTATTTCTACTCAATCATTTTGTAGAATTTTACTGGTTTTTTTTTTTTTTAAGATTATTGAAGTGTATGTACTATCTTATTTGTAAATAAAATATACGTAAAACGTGCAACACACACGTATTCTAATTATTTAAATTTAATATATTAGAACGTTTCAAAATCATAGTCAGTGGCTATCTACATCACACATGCATTGTTCCGACAACCCATAGGCCGTAATAGTCTATACGAAAATCGGCCGCGATGGTTTTTTTAAGCATTAACGCCGATTTGTTGCCCATAAAGGCGCATTATTTTCTTTACGATGCAGGTGCGTATTAACTATTATTTAAAAATTCACGGATAATTTATTCCGTTTAGTTAAATTTCGATTTGAAATGACATCTGGTTCTATGTGTCTGAACTGCAAGCATATAAATATAATATTATCATATAATATGGCTTGTATGGAAGCGACAAATGCGGCTGGACCACATCTTCGGTACATCTATCGCGTTCCAAACATTCACCGAATCACAACACTATCGATGTGTACTTGTTTAGGTACTCGTTCACTATGCTGTCTACACTCAAAATGTTATTTACGAACACATGAATAATTTATGTTGGTTTATTGTGCTGTCTACATAAAAAAGTATAATATAACATAATACATAATCTTTACGTCATAATATATTTTTACACTATAATATAGTAGCGGTAGTATTTTAAATTCTATATAATTCATTATACTATATACATAGTTATTATCTTTACACCATTAAGTTTGATAATACTTCAAGTAGTTCACCTCAATATCAATATCATATTAAATCAATACAAATGTTAACGTGTCTCTAGAGCTTTGTCTATTCATCAATTGTTGAATCAATAAAATTGTTTTAATATGGTATACTTTTCTACGGTCGAATCCATGATAATTCAAACAGTATAGCCTATATATTATATAAGATCCAGTATGTATTAAGTAGTGATGTTCAGAATAAATTATAGTATAGATTTTAGTCCAAATATTGTTTCTTAGAATACAATTTAAATTACATACAATACAATACAAAAATATAAATTACAAATACAATTACAATAACATAATTGTTACTGAAAACATGTTATTTTTGTTGATCACGTCGAAAGAGTAGTAGATGGTAATTTGAATGAGTACCTACAACAAAATTACAGCGCCATATAAAATTTAAATAAATTAATAAGAAGGCTAGAAATCTCAGCTTAAAATGTAGTAGGTATATATATTTTGGTTCAGTATTTTCAATGTAACATATAATACATTTTATCATTTTAAATCATTGTTGAATTATCACTAATTTTTCACTTTAGGTAAAACAAAAAAAATTAACATCAACACTTTTTAACTCATTAACATAATGTTTAATATAGAGTATCAACGACAAAAAGTTTAATATATTATTATTCTATAATATAATCGATAAGAATCAGTATGATTTGGTATTTGTCCAAAATTAAATAATATTTTATTATTGTAAAATATGAAAATTTGATTAAGCTAAAAAGCGACGAAATATTTATTTAAAACGATAATAATATTGTATTATACGCTCTGAAACGTCCTCTTTCTAGCAAATTCTCCTATAAACCCATTCCTATCGACGATTGCTAAGCAACGGGGTTACTCGTCATCGGTGGTCGGCAACATTTTCACGTTCATATTGCTGCTCAACATCGTAGTCAAACCACTGACTGGCTACATCACTGACAGATGGAAGTGCCGGCGGACCGTATTTTTAGGTGCGATCCTTCTCAACGGTCTGATAACACCCACGCTGTACCTCATACCAGGTGCCAATTCATTGACTGGTGAGCTGTCCGATGCCGAAACTTTTGGCTCGTTACGATTCTGGTGGTTCGCGGCTGTCGTCACGCTGAGGATGATATTGTTTATGATCGGCGAAGTCCTGCAGGAGACCATCTGCATGGGAATCCTTGGTAGGTCTACGATTAACAATAAAATAATTTATGATAACAAATCTATAGGATTTAGGTGGAAGATGTTTCAGAGACGCCAATTAATTTTTAATAAAATAATCATTAATTATTCTCATTATTTATATGTTTTTAAAGAGTACTTAATTTTGTGTTAAGTTTATAAAAATACGCAGTATTTTGAAAGCGTATTCGTATTATACACACGTTTTATAAAACTTATGCTTAAAAAAATCTTATAATTAGATATTTGAATTAAATGATATAGTTAAAAATACATCAAATATAAAACGTAAACGTAGCTCTTCAAAATTAAATAAAATAAAAATCAAAGTTAATATAACTGGCATAAATACAGAATACACATATCTTATATCCTCTCTTAAGCAATTATAAACGAACATAAACTAACTACCGATGTTGAGTATCAGGGTCATCACTTATCAAGTATAATATAATCTTGGATTGGAATTTTATAGCACTTCAAGTATCATAAATATTTATAGACCTTAAATATTGTTAAATATGACTTAAAATAAACAATGAAAATGAAAAAATGTACAAAAAATTGTTGTTATTATTTTTAAAACTATAAATTATTTATTAAAATTATCCATTTTATTAAAGTGATAAAATGTTGAGTCATACATCGCTGATGGCTACATCTGATCAGAATCCTATTTTCCTAAATGATACACAATTTATATGTTGCTAAAATTGAAAGTATCTATCACTCTCAATGTCCATTGTTATAAAATTATTAAAACATGCTTTCGACTTAATTTAATCTATTAACATGGTGTGAAAAAATTGTATCGAATTTTTGGTATCTATAAGTAAATTAAAAATATATTTATTAAATTATTATCTCATAGAGAATAGGGAATAATTTTTGTTCAAAAATTAAAAAATTAAAAAAAGCATACAATTTAAAGTTATAAAATAAATTTTAATCTTTGTATGGTATTTTTTTTAAATTGTAAAAAAATATGAAATGCTATTACATCTTAGTCAATACGATATTTTTTAGTTCATATTATTATCGAGATTTTTAAAATACACAAATAAATAAATACACTCAATTACCTGTTATAATTATTTTATTCGCTTGTATAGGTAATAAAGAAAAGTTCTTTTTGGCATTCATTTTATAGATTTTGTTACTTGTAATATTTTATTCCTAGGATTTTTTTTTTATTACTGGTTTCAATACATCGTTTACTTCCGAAATGTATCAAATGCGAAGTCTTATCATCGTAGGCTATTATATTATTTTTAATAATCTTCATTCGTAATTCGTAGACAGAAAATATTCTATTATTGATATTTTTTTTCCAGGCGGAGATACCGTAAAGTTTGGTATGCAACGGCTCTGGGGCGCAGCCGGATGGGGTATCATGTCTGTAGTGGCGGGAGGCGCTATTGATTGGTACAGCAGTGGACTAGCACAAAAGAATTATTTTCCCGGATATTTGATTTCGGCGGTCTCGTTTCTCATAGATTTTGTGGTGGTGCTTAATTTAAAGGTACGATAAAGTACCTTTGCGTATACATTATCGCCACAAAATAGTTACGTTTTTACTTAGCGCAGAATTAGACAACTAAAAAAGTCAAGTTTTATGATGGTGTAATCAATAGTCGTTATACACTGTAATAAATATAGTTTTAACAGCTCAGTGTATTTTTTGAGACTGCAAATTAACCACTTTATAGTTACAAATTTCTCGTTACATACACACAATGTGTATTCCATTTAGAATCAAAAATATGTATTTAAAGCAAAATAAAACAATTTTATTTTACTATCGAATTAACAACTATGGATATCAGTTCTGTAATTTTAATGGAGTTAACCCAGCCTTAGAATAATATATAATATTATTAAACTAATATTCAGAAAATACATTTATTCATAAATATCTATAAAAAATTAATAATGATAGTAATTACTATATAATAACATATTTGTATATTGTTCAGAAAATGTAACGTTTTGTCTTTTTATTTTATTCGTAAATGACCTTTTCTCTAAAATACGTTATATCAACAAAAATAAAAACTGTAGTAAGAAGTTTTTACTTCAATAATCTATTATAATTGACTATCTATGATACACGTTCAATTCGACAAAGGCTACGTTGCCTACTAATCGATTTCCGTCTATATCACGTGTACATAATTTTTATTGTTTTCGATAATATATAGGTGCCTGAGACCAACGGGCCGACAACAAATATACTCAAGGATGTGAAAATAGTGTTAACAAATGCTAAAGTATGCGTTTTCCTTGTTTGGGCAACGGCCGGTGGAATATTCAGTGCGTACATTTGCTATTATTTTATCTGGTAAATATTCTTACATATTTTAAAAATTATATTTAATATTTTAATATTTAATATTCTCTTTTATAGGTATGTTGACGATTTGGCAACCATTTATCATCCTGAACGAAAATCGATATTAAGCTTAATCGCCGGATTTTCTCTTACTATCAATTGTTTAGGTGGGGAAGTTCCATTTTTCTACTTATCTGGCAAGTATAAGTTTAGCCATAATATGCTTTACAATAAATATTAAATGAACTTAAATGCAAGATACCTTAATCACTTAATATATTTATAATTTAGTGTGGTCTAAGAAAATACTACTAAACAAAAAAAAAGTATTCATAAACAACAGACAGTTAAAAGAATTTAAATTTTGTATTTTTTATTTACTTATCAATACATTTTTATTATAAAATCATTTTGTTTATATACGTGTTTTATTGGCGTAGAATAAAATATTCATGAAATATAAACATTGATTTTACATAATGCCAAAGTTATATGAAAATATATATTAATAACTAAGGTATTTGATTGATCTGTATGTTTATCAAGAGCTGTCAGTGATAAACTAGACACTGTTTTACATAATAGGTATGTAGACATTTCCTAAATTTATTACATGTTTTAATATATAACATTAAGGACATATTTTTAAAACGTCCGTTTCGTGAATTATAAAATTTAAAGAAAAGGCACAAAGTGTACGCCTATATTATAATATTATAATATTCGAATAATAATATATGTGTAGGGAATATTAATTAGTTTAAGTATAATAAAAAATATATTTATTTTGAATTTAAAATAATGAAAATTACCTATCTAATCGTTTAACTTCTTTAAACAAAAATTGCATTGTATACAAAAATGGTAAAATATAGTATAACCTATTTATATTAACTATACCGATGAATGACACAATATCTACAACATTTTTTTAGTTTAAAACTATTTTTTTTCATTGCATTTAAATTTCAGGCCACTTGATTAAGCGTACCGGGCATATGACGGCTTTTTCAATATCATTCGCCATGTTTGCATTGAGGTTTCTCTTGTATTCGATCATCCGAGACCCACTGTGGGTACTACCTGTAGAGTTGTCTAATGGTATCACGTATGGTTTAAGTTACATAGCCGGAATATCATATTCAGCAAAAATTGCCCCTGTCGGTAGTGAAGGTACAGTTCAAGGGTTGTTTTCGATGGCGTTCCAAGGATTTGGTTAGTCACTTTTATAGTATTTTTGAGTTTCTAATTAGTTAAGCAAGATAATCCAGTGTCTACCATTCATTATTTCGAAAAGTTTTAACTTTAATGAGGTAAAATGATTGAAATTAAAATACGTGCATTTTTTTGGAATGATTTCAAAGTTCAAATCATGTAAAAATAATATTTTCAAATAACTTTTGAAATAATGAGTGGAAGTCTTTTATATATAATATACATATATTTTATAGACATTAATGTATTAATATTGTGTGTATTTCTTGTATAGGAGGTTCTATTGGTGTAACATTAGCCGGTTACACATTCAGCCACTTAGGCAGTATAATAGCTTTTCGATTGATCGGATTCATCGCCCTCGTAATATGTGTCATTCAAATAACCGTCAATCACTTTATGAATCGGAATAAAAAGATGATTGCATCAATAAAAGGATCAAAACATGAATATTGATACAATATTTATATCATAAATTAGTATATTCCAAATCAAAGAGGTTATAATAAGAATTTCATATATAATTCTCATTTGGTAATTTTACTGACAAATATTCAAAAACTGTATGATCTATTTATTTAATTTTTCAAAATACTTGAAGTAATCGATATTTAATGTATACATTTTACATATTGTAAAAATATTTAATAATTATAAATGACTAGAAGTCGGAGCTTTTCCTATTGCTTAAACTAATATTTATTCACAGATATAAATATTATACCATCAGTGGGTAGCCAAATGAGTAATACTCATAACATCTAATGTTATATTTTTTATAAATATCTAATTAAAATAATAAATAATAATTATTATTTAATGGATCTATATACATTATTATATTTTCACAGGAAATTATTTTATTAGGTATATAGTGATAAATCTAAATACATATTATATAATTAAGGACAGGCTATTTATTTCTATAAAAAAAGTAATAGATATATTATAATAAATCTTAAATACTTTTTTTAACATTCTTATGTGCATATATTGTTTTAGCAACAGACCTTATGACGTTTGTGAATTTTCGAGGTTGAAAACTGATTCCTTCACATGAATAATGCATGAAACGTAGTTTTTTCAAAAAAACGGTTTTATGCGAACCGTTTCAAAGTTATTGCCAAATTCCTTATCCATAAACTTTACCTCCAATAAATTTGGACGTACGTTGATATTATATATATAATAATATATAATAATATTATATTTTATATTATTATATTATATGACTGCTAAAATGATTAGTTTTATTTTATTCAACACGTCTAATCTAAAAAACTCAAACTTAAGACCATAGCATTATTTTGTACATAAAATTACCCTATACAAAACCTTACCATTTTTCCACTTTAAACTATAGCAAAAATATATTATAGACGAGTTGATTTAAATCTCCAAAATTATGTAAATCCCATTATTATAGGATTTGCATTCCTAGTTTTACTGGGTAATCCAAAAAAAAAAAAATTACTATCAAAATGAACTCTTTTATCACATTATACAATAATGTTTGATAATCTGCTTTATTATTATTTTGCACAAATTAAACGGTTTAAAACTGAACATGAAAGATTTAATTATATTTTTTCTCAAAACATGTTGACCACCATGAGATCTTGTAAGCCTGAGTACTGACCGCTTAGGAGTTTTTCATGTCTTGTAAAATAATACTTTATCTATATTTAAAAAAAATAATATTATTATTATTTTCATTTCAAGCTGCCGACACTAATTGAAAATGAAAACACTGTAGATTTAGAATATAATGAGAAAATACTGATTATTTAAACTTTAAACGAGATTTTATTGATTGAAAAACAAGTGAGATTTAATATGAGATCTTACGAGAAATTTAGCTGAGATTTAAAATTACATCTCGTGCGAAATTAAGTAGTAACATATAGTGAAAAATTATCTAGGCGATTTAAGTGTTATAAAAAATGTAGTTATCTTCTAAAATTATAAAATTAGATGGATTAAAATATTACACGAGTAGATAATATCATCTCGAGTAGAAACATAATTGAACTATAAGTCTCTATAAGATCGACAATCGTTTTTTTTTATTAGTATCGTAAACGATTTTTATGTTTCTAATATTAATATACCAGTAAATATTGGTGGATTAATCCTATACATAGTATACACTATCGTTTTATAGGAATTTACTGATCTTTTTTATGGATTATCGATTGAATTGAAGTGTATGTACTATCTTGTTTGTAAATAATATATATGAATAACGTACAACACATATGTATTTTAATTACTTAAATTTAATGTGTTAGAACGTCGCGAAATCGCTGTTGATGGTAGTCTATTTCAAATGCATTATTTCAATATATTGTGATCGTCTATACAGATAGAAAAGATCGGTTGCGATGAGTTTTTTAAATATAAACACCGATCTGTTGCCCATAAAGGCGCATTATTTTCTTTTCGATGCAGGTAGGTATTATTTATAAATTACGCATACAAATTAATTTTGGTTTGAAATAACAATGTACAGATTACAAATATAGCCATAACTGTGAATTCGTAAACACATATTATTTTAGAAAGAGATTTTTTTTAACTCTGGTGCAGATGACACGCGTAACTAGATTCCATTTTTGGTATATTTCTCGCATTTCTAACTTCTATAACTTAGGTGTGTGCTCGTTCAATAATATATGCTGTTTTTATAGTAAATTTATGCTAGTTTATTATGCTGTTTACTTAAAAAAGTATTTTATCTTTATGCCTCGTAATATTTATATATTAATATGTTTTTACAGTATAATAAAGCAGCTGTAGTATTTGTTATTATTTTTGTGTTCATACTCTATTATATTATATAATACACTAATATTATGTTCTATTTACATCTCTAAGACTAATAATACTTTGAGGTACCTCAACACTATATAAATAGCTCTCAATATTATATTATTTTAAGTTATAATTTAAACGCGTCTCCATTTACTCGCCAATTTTTGAATCAATAAAATCCGTTGAATATGGTTTATTGGTTTAATATGGTAAATGCTGTTATATAACTTATTTTGAAATAATTAAAATAATATAGACCATACTATAGAATATGAATTAAGTATTAAGTATATGACCTAAAATGATCAGAATAATATACGAATAATACTTAGTACAGTACTTTATACTGTACTTACCTATGTCAAGAGCCACGCTCCCACGTGTTGTTTCCGTCTTACATGCATAACAACACAGTAAATTTGCGTTTAGTAGAACCCATAATGGGTTATTAACTTTAATACATATTAAAATTAATTTACTTACAATCAAAGTAAAGGTTAGAAAATTATCAATAATAAAGCGTTGGGTTTTTCAATAATTTATTTTTTAAATACGATAGGAGTATGTAAAAAATTACAAATTGAAAAGCTCATATCTAACTTAAAAATTTAAGTATTCTAAAAATCCAACGTTTTATCATTGATATTTTTATAACCTTTAATTTTAATAACCAGTTAATAATTCACTTTGATATTAAAGCTAACAATACATTATGGGTTTTACTAAACACAAATTGTCTATGTTGTACAACGGTGACAACACATGGGAATATAAATCTTATCAATTAATTGAAAAGTCGGTAGTTTATGATGTGGTGTAAATATTTAATTTCAATTTTTCAATATTGTTATGCCATTATGTGTATAGCTTATGTATAATACTAATTTACCCTCCCACTAATACCATTACGATACCATGATTATCATGATATAGGTAAATAAAAAAAAAAATCCTTTAAAATTTTTTTTTTAAGGCAGTACTTATAGTGACTTTTCATTTAATTAACATAATGTTAATGTTACATAATGTATAATATATATTAAGATTTAAACGATATAATGTTTATTGTATTATTTTATAATATAATCAGTAACAATCAGAATGGTATTTGTCTAAAACTAAATAATATTTTATCATTATAAAATATGAAAATTCTGTTAAGCTTATAAACGACGAAATATTTATTTAAAATTATAATAATATTGTATAGTACTCACGAATACATTGGATTTCCAGGAAATTCGCCCATAAACCCATTCCTGTCGACGATTGCCAAGCAGCGGGGCTATTCGTCGTCGGTGTTTGGCAACATTTTCACGTTACTATTGCTGCTCAACATCGTAGTCAAACCACTGACTGGCTACATCACTGACAGATGGAAGTGCCGGCGGACCGTATTTTTAGGTGCGATCCTTCTCAACGGTCTGATAACGCCCACGCTGTACCTCATACCAGGTGCTACTTCGTCGACTGGTGAAATGTCCGATGCCGAAACCTTTGGCTCGTTGCAATTCTGGTGGTTTTCGGCCGTTGTCACACTGAGGATGGTATTGTTTATGATCGGCGAAGTCCTGCAGGAGACCATCTGCATGGGAATCCTAGGTACGTGCATTATTAATAATATAATAATTTATGATTCTAAATTTGTGGTATCAAGAAGGATTTAAGTGGGATATGTTACATAGGTGCAACATTAAAAGATTACGTATTATTTATTATTTTTTTTATCTATATTTTTTATAAATTATCATTTATTTTAGGTGTAATTTATTTATAAAAGTTGCATACTATATTTTTATAACCTGGTATTTAAAATATTTACTGATAATTTTTACGCAATTCTGTATTTTGAATATATTTTTAATACACGCTAATCACTTTTTAACGCATAAATCCAGAATAGATAAGCATACTACTATTTTTAATTCACTTCGATTAAAATGTTCAACTTTTTATTTACTTAAACAATTTATACATGTATAACACAATTGTATGTGCCTACTGTCCATATCCAGCGTTATAAATTGTTGTCATGTGTTTTACCATTTTTAAAACGCTATGATTTAGATTTCTTTGACAATTTAATATTTTATAGTATATCATTGTTAATATTTTAAATGAACTAAATTCATTATTCGTACATACGGAACAATATAGAATGCGATATTAATGATACTTTATTTTAGGTGGAGACACCGTCAAGTTTGGAATGCAACGACTATGGGGTGCGGCCGGATGGGGTATTATGTCCATAGTGGCGGGAGGTACCATCGACTGGTACAGCAGTGGCCTAGCACAGAAGGATCATTTACCCGGATATTTGCTTTCGGCAATTTCGTTTTTCGTAGATTTCATAGTAGCATTCAACTTAAAGGTGAGATGAAATATATACAATCTCACAACATACGAGTAATAGTTACATTTGTACTGAATTTTAGATAACCTAAGGTCAAGTCTTACAGGCTTACAGCTAAATCATTATAGTTTATTAATCCATATTATATAACCACGAGTTAGTCTTAAGCTTGTACATACATAAGACGTGTATCTAATTTTAAATCAATCTAGCTTAAAACAATATAAAATGGTTTTTATTTTTTAATTGGATAACCTGGTTTAATCCGATAAAAAACAAATTTGATTTTCTAGGTCTACCCTTATATACGTACCATGTTGAATTTTTAATAATATAAGTACTTGTCATTTTATAGATACGCGGTATCTTCAGTATATTCTACTACCAGTATTAGAGTAATTATAGAGCTAGATTTAATCGGGGACTGGTTGGGCTACACATATTGGATATAGATTACACAATTTAAAATATCGATTGCCCGGCCTTAGTGTATTATAATATTAAACTATTCAAAATACATAATATGGTATTTGATAATTTTATCTCTGTAAAATTATCACGAAAATAATTCTTATAATAACATATTATATATTATCATTCAGAATAGGTTGCGTTTTATTTTTTTATTTTATTCGTAAATAATTTTTTCTCTAAAATATGTTATATCAACAAAAGTAAATAAAAAAATAAAAACTGTAGTAACAAGTTTTTAGTTCAATAATCTATTAAAATTTACTATCTATTCGACAAAGGCCACGATGCCTACTAATCGATTTCCGTCTATATCACGCGTACATAATTTTTATTGTTTTCGATAATATATAGGTGCCTGAGACGGACGGGCCGACAACAAATATACTCAAGGATGTGAAAAAAGTGATAAAAAACGCTAAAGTATGCGTTTTCCTTATTTGGGCAACTATTGGAGGAATTTTTACGGCGTACATTTGGTATTATTTTATCTGGTAAATATACACTGTAATATTATGTCATAGTATCGTAAAATCATCAATAAAGTTTAATCAAACCAAAACATTGCATCCATAACCATCTACACATTAATCTATAGCACGGTGTGAATAACTGTTATATGACAATCATGAGGAAGTTAGGTTTTTTATATTATATTATTCTTATAACTACTTAGATGTTAAAATTTAATCGTTCCGTACCTATTATCCCAAATATTTATTTTATAATAGATTGACGAATGATATAATAGGTACAAATAACTTATATATTTTACTATTCTCATAATGGACATATTATCATTTAATATAGGTACACATTCAAATTCTCATTTAAAAAATATGCATCTCACACTATCATATTCATGTATAATATAAAAATTATTAAATTACCTACTACAAAGTATATATAAATTAGTAGGTATCCTAAATTAGGTAAGTATATACAATATTAAATATAGTATAAATTATATACAAGTGTCAGAGTGAAAATGTTAAATTTGCAATATAAAAATAATTTGATTAGAGACGAAGAGACGAAGAGAAGAAATGAAAAATTCTGAATTAATATAATTAGTATTATAGAATAATTGTTATTATTAATATAAGCGTTAAATATTCATGTAATTATTAAACAATTTTAAAAAGTAATGAAACAATATTGTTCAATTTTCGAGTAAAAATAATAATGCCTTTTAATATTAACAATTTCAAACATGATACCATATACATTTTTTTAGGTTATAAAAAGTAATTAGAAGTAAAGAAAAAAATTGGTGTTTTGCAACACCAATTGTTTCTAAAAATTATGTATTTTAAAACAATTATTTGTGCTATTTGTGTTCTTTTTTATAGGTATCTCGATGATTTAGCAACCCTTTATCACCCTGAACGGAAATCGATGTTAAGCTCAATCGAAGGATTTTCTCTTACAATTGAATGTTTAGGTGGGGAAGTTCCCTTTTTCTACTTATCAGGTAAGTTTAAGTGTAGTCGTACTAGTATTAATATGCTCTACAAATAGAGAATGGACTTGAATACAAAACTGAAAAAACATTGCTTTAAGTGTAGTCTAATAAAATGCTATTAAACAATAAAATTGTATATGTATTTTCTTTTTATTAACAATTTAAAAATATAATTTTTATTTTGTATTTTGCATTTACATTTTATTTTAATATAATTTTGGTTATAAATTTGATTGTATTCGTAGAAAAATATTTATAGAATACAAACATTTTTAATAAACTATAAAAACATTTTTTTTTTAATAGGTATCTTTTATTTATTTTTAATTTGAAATTATGATTACAATATTTCAGTCATTCTTTTTCTTTAAAAAAAAAATAAATAAAAATAATAGGAAAGTTAGTATTGTTGTTTTATGGACATTCTGTGAAAATTTTAAGTATCTAAGGTTATTCATTTTTAAGTTCAATCTAAAAAATAAAATCGATTTTATTGAAAATTAGTTTTGCATAAAAATTCCTATTTTACTTAATTTTTGTTTATTATTTCTGATTATTTTGGAAAATACTAAAAATGTCTAGTTTTGACTGAACTACAAAGTAGATCCAATGATCCAATGTTCTATCAGAAATTATTCTCAAAGTTTAAGATCAATGCATTTATTCGACTTCTTATTTTTGTTTACACAAACACAAATTTCACATGATTGTAAATTCAATATATTTCATTGCTTTCCTCAGAATATAAAATATATTATAATTTATCAAAGGCGTATTTAGAGGAGGAGGTGAAAGGCGGCAATCACCTCGAGCGCTAAATTTTAATTTTCTTAAAGGGACACGGCGCTAGAAGTTAAATTTTTACTTTTTAAGTTTTAAGTTTTTATTTATATCAACTATATATTTATATTGATGAATTACATAAAATTAATGTATTTTTCTATGTATTTAAATTTTAGGTCACCTGATCAAGCGTACCGGGCATATGACGGCTTTTTCAATATCATTCGCCATGTTTGCACTGAGGTTTCTCTTGTATTCGTTTATCCGAGATCCACTGTGGGTACTGCCTGTAGAATTGTTAAATGGTATAACGTTTGGATTGAGCTACATTGCCGGAATATCATATTCCGCGAAAATTGCCCCTGTCGGTAGCGAAGGTACAGTGCAAGGGTTGTTTTCGATGGCGTTCCAAGGATTCGGTTTGTCATTTTTATATTATTTTTTAGGTTTTAATTACAATTACTTAAGCAAGGTTATCCAGTGTTTACCATACATTATTTCAAAAAGTTTTTACTTTATTAACTTTAAACGAATGAAATTAAAATAAATGCATTTTTTTGGAATGACTTTAAAGTTCAAACCATGAAAAAATAATATTTTCAAAAAACTTTTCGAAATAATGAACGATCTTTTTTTATTCTATATTCAATAATTTATTAATATCGTATGTATTGCTTTCACAGGAGCTTCGATGGGTGCAACATTAGCTGGTTATACATTCACCCATTTAGGCAGTATAATGGCTTTTCGACTTATTGGTTTGTCTGCCCTTATTTTGTGTGTCATTCAAATAGTCGTTAATCACTTTATGAATAAAAATAGGAAATTAATCGATAAATAAGTAGACTTTAAATGAAAGAGGATTAAGAATTATATATTCATTATTTTGTACTTACATTGTCATACAGTTACGAAATATATTATGTACTTATTCATTTTTAAATATATTTTATGTAATTGATATTTGGTGTATACATTTTGCGTATAACAATAATAATAATACTATGTTATTAATGACAGAGGTTAGAGTTTTTTCCGATTATTTAACTAATAATTGTCCGCCGATTTGATTATTGCATGAATAGTGGGTTATATCTATAACATTTAAAATTATAATTGTAAAATTAAAATAATAAATAATAATAACTATGTAAAAAATGTATACATTTTATTATATTTAAACCAAAAATTACACTGTGCATTTGCATTTCATATACATAAACATAAATATATAGGTAAATAATATCGGTATAATTTATCAACATAAATTAAACGTAAAACCGTTAAAAATTAGTGTTTAAAGCAGTGCCTCAATAAAATAATGTAAAATAAATAAAAATGAATAAATCTAAATTGTCGAATATTAGCATTTTTTGTTTGCCAAATGTGGACATGTTTATCCATGATATACTTTAAGTTTTTCAACTACTATAGTTATTGCCACAGGTCGACGGGAAATACGATTTCGACAACAGAATAACATCATAAATTATTATTCATATAATATAAAATAATTACACGAGTCTCTTCATAAAAATGTTCACTATTTAATGCATCGCTATTTGTGTTAATATCCTAACAAAGCATTGATTTATTCATAATGTTCTGATACAATAATAATCTCTTGAGGTTACAGAGATATATTTAATTTATTTCTGAAATAATAATCGGTTTAAAATTAAATATAGATATTACAAAACAAATTTGTTCAATGTTTTTAAAGTATAGTAATTACTTTTTATAGGTACTTCTATAAATCACGTATAACAATGGCCACCCATAATTAAATTAAATTAAATGTTTGTAAAATTATTGTTCTTAATAATCAATAACTCTAACGACTATATTTTTTTAAGTTTTATTAGAACGACTATTAAACAACAACTATATTACTTAGCTAAGCCTTGGGTCTTCTTAAGGAGAATAAAATAAGCAAGTTTTACGTTTATTTGTTTATTTTCTGAATCGCATAAGGGATTTGAATATGGCGTATCTGGAGTTTTCATAGCCAACTAAGAGATTTTAATTTTTTTTTATATAGCACTCAAACAAAACAGTTTAAGATCTCTACTATAGACTATATTATGTTCATAGTTCAATGTAAAAAATTAACTGAATATCACGATCAATAATTTTGAATTTCTTAAAATTCTGAGATTTTTTTTATAGTATACTTGTATTATACATAGAAAAGTTCTAAATTCTATTTCTTTTTATTCTATTTTTTTTTCGATCCAGTCGTGGTTATGATTTGAAAACAAATTATTCGTGATGTCATATTGTCAAGGGTGGTTACATAATAGTATAATATATTAATATGTAAATATAATAGGTACTTGAAATTTTTGAAACAAGTATTTTCTTATTTTATTTTAAAACTGGTTTGAAAATCTATATAACATATTATTGTAATGGCCGTCAGCAACAAATATTTCAATATATTGTAGCTTTATAATAATTTATGTATTCATATTTCGAATCCCTATTCCGCCTTTTATACTTTAAGTGCGATATATCATGAAAACAATAATAGCAATATTATATCAGTACATATAATATTAAAATGAAACACTATATGATATTATAATATTTTTAATGAGCAATTACAATCATTTAATATTTATCGTTAAATAACACTAAAAATGAAATTTTAAAATGTGTAAAATTTTTATAATATGAATGTTTTTAATAAAATTATATGTAAGTTTAAACTTTTATTTATTTTTATACGTTCAATTAAATATTGAATCATCTTAAACAATAAATATGATATGCAATATACATCTATATAATATATAATTAGTAATTAAAAATATGTGCTCATTACCATTAAATTCCAAATATTATCGATCTCTTGAGTTACTTGAATTAAATTGTTTCACGTATATTTGTGGATATTTATTGAGCAAATGATTTTAAATCCATACTGTGGTATCTGCATAGATTTTGCACATATAGTTAAAATTATTTTAGCTATTTCAAAGTGAAATCTGTATGTTATTATTTCAATAAAAAAATCTTAAAATATTATTTATAAGCAGATTTTAAGTATGCAATCACGTATACGTCATTAAGTAGTAATTAATAAGTTGGCAATTTTTAAGATTAAAATTAATAATTATCCATTTTAAGAATATCACAGAAAAAAGTTATAACAGTTGGAATATATTTTAATTTTTAAATGACGATAAGGTTACAGCATGCCAAGCCACCAAAATGTAAGCAAATCGACCATAATGATAATACTATGATAATAATATGGTCTAAGGATGCATATATTGTAGTAGTGGCGGGAGCTATTTAAACGAACCAACCATGACACGTTTTCAAAATTTGTCTGCCGACTATCGCTTCCAACAATAATATATTCTCCGATTGCTACTCCAGCGCAACATATTAACTGCTCGTGCAAGGGTGTTTTTTTTCGTCACTTTATATGATTTATAATCAAAACATACATTTATACTGTAATTTTATTAGAAAACCAGCCATAAGATTTTCTCTTATAATTTAATATAATCTATATTTTATAATAAAATTAAAATAATTATAGTTAGTCTCGTTCGAAATGTTTTACAAATTCAGTATAAATAAAAAACTTCTGCTCATAAAACTGAGTTTTTTTTTCTACGACTGTGGTAAGTATATAATATAATACAATATAATGACGTATATATGAACTAAAAACATTTATAATTAATTAATAATAACTTTTTTCTTGTACTCAACAATAACACAAATGTTTTAGTATAATTTTGAGCGTAAATATATATTTTTTAAATATTATACTAGTTAGCCAGTCAATTTATGGGAGTAATTATTTTTATAATATAAAAATTATTTCAATTTTATATAATTTAATCATACATATTGTATTTATTTAAAATTTGTAAAATAAACTTACTGTATAATAGCTTTTAGATTTTTTATTATCCCATAAAATTTTCTCAAAATCTAAAATAAGCATCATATTATTTTAAAATAAAAAATATTCAATATAATACATTTATTAATACTATAAAAATGTGGAGTTGGTCAAAATATCGTTTGGAATAAACGGGTATTATAGAATGGGTCAAAGGGAAAGGTAAAATATGTTATTTTTTGCTACACATTTAAACCAAATTTAAATTAGATATATATATATAATAAAAATACGCTTACGAAATTTTAATCCTAATTATTTAAAATAATTTATTGATAAGTGGATTTAGTTCTGATAAACATTAGGTTTACATAATATATAAATATTACATATAATATTTCAAATATAGTTTGAGTCAAATTATACTTAATAATAAAAATTTAAAACAGTCTATGACGTATTACTCACAGTTAACATAATGTATTGTATTATGCTATGGTGCCGTACATTATTCACCATGAACATTGGCAAGGAAAATTGTCGCTTAAGTAATCTGTTCTGATTTAAAAAGTATAACTTAACTTAAGTGATTACGAAATTAGAGACTTGAATAATGAATAATATCATAAGAATAATTTCTGTAAATAGATTACATAACTCAATACAATAAAATAGAGATAGATAGGCCATAACGCTAGACATATTATACAATTTAATGTTAATTTATTTAGAACAATATTTTCTGAAAACTGATAATCCCTCTCCGCCATTTCCTCTTGTAATAAAAAAAATAATAACAATACATTTTTGAGGATACCTACTTATAAAGTTATAAATTAATAATGTTACCATCACTATAGGTAAAATTGTATAACAACGTATTATATTATATAATTTTATTTTTATATTTATTTTATTCATTAATATTATACAAAATAATATTGTATAACATTATATAACACTCTTCGCATCTTCGGGGAAATTTCTCATAAATATATTATGTATTGTTTTTTTAAATATTTGATTATTCTTTTTCAACAGTAAAATATAAACTACTATTTCAGGAATTGCTCCAATAAATCCATTTTTACCGACTTTAGCTAAACAACGAGGAATTCCTGTACTCGTCATTGGAATAATCTTTACGATTATGCCTATTTTCAATATAGTCACAAGACCAATAACTGGATATATTACCGACCGTTGGCATTGTCGTAAACATGTATTTTTGGGCGCTTCGCTGTTGAACGCTTTTATCACTCCACTAATACACTTCACACCCGACTTTAACGATTATGGATATGCTGAAAACTTGGACATCATGACGCATTGGAAATTTTGGATTTTTTTTACTACCCTTACAGCGAGGATGTTACTTTGGATGGTGGGAGATGTTCTTCAAGATACGATCTGTTTGGAAATGTTGGGTACATACTGTAGATATTATAATATAGTTACCGCTTACCATATAATTTATATATAATAAAGCTAAATTCTAAGATATTATGATAGATAATCGGTTTAAAACTTAAAATATCAACACATTTTAGGTGACGACAAAAAGAGTTATGGAAGACAACGGGTTTGGGGAGCGATTGGCTGGGGAATTTCTACACTGTTAGTCGGCGCGTGCGTGGATTGGTACAGCGTTGACGCAGAACACAAAAACTACTTGCCAGCGTATTTGATCGCTATGATATTCCATATCTGTCATTTTATTGTTGCTACTCAGCTAAATGTATGTTAAACAAAATATCTATGAATCATACGAAAATTTAAAGATACATTGGTACTGTAATCTATGTACGTCAATCATTATATGTATAGATAAAACAAATATTATATACCAACATTCAACATCATTGTGGTTAGTGTTTGTATCACATATACGTTTGTAAAAACAAGTTTTTTTAATACTGTTTGTAAATAATTATAATACTATTTGGCCAGTGTTAGCTGTATTGAAAAGTAATATTTGAAATATCTTCTTTTCTGTTTTAAATTTTGATGTTTTAACTTTTTCAAGCTCGTGTAGTTTTAAAACTCACTATATGCTCATCATAAATACTGTGGCACTCAACGTGTTAATGCATATTGGAATGGATTATTTGTGTTTTATTATATGGTTGTTACGCACCTGCAACCAGTTCATTATCATAATTTATTTAATGTGAGCTCGTTTTGCTGATGCCAATTGGACATTATTTTAAAATTAAGGGTTGTACAGGTTTCTGATTTTTAGAGGTTTCCTCATTAATAATAATAAAGATTTTACCATTCCCAATAACCGTTCATTATTGAAAAGTTTCCACTAATGAGATATATCACTCTGTATTTATAAATTTTTCAGAAAAATCAAACTTGTACATCTAAAAGCATGACTAAGGATGTCTTAAAAATATTATGTGACGTTAAAGTCTGTTCATACCTTGTGTGGGCTGTGTTTGCTGGCATTTTCAATGCATATGTTTGGTTTTATTTATTTCTGTAAATATGTTTCTATCGTCATAAAATATTAACTATAAATTGTAATATATTTACCTCTATTTTTTTTTAATAGGTACATTGAAGACTTAGCAAACCTTTATCATCAAGAACGATTACCGTGGATCAAGACTATACAAGGTTTCTCAATAACAGTAGAATGTTGTATGGGGGAAATTCCAATTTATATCATGTCAGGTAAGTAAAATATAATTTTAAATGAATAACCAAGTAATTTTGTTCTAGTTTTTAGCCTATTTATGATAAATCTAAAAATGTTTAAAAAATTATTTAATTTATATTTTAATTAGTTATTTATTAAATTATGTAATAACACTAATAACACATTCTATTAGTACCTATATTGTGTAACTTAATTTTATTATTCAACAGCTAATAATTTTATTAGACCCGATAACGGCAGCAACTAATAATTAGTAATAAGAAAAATATTTTATTTGAATGCATAGTATAACTCATAAACAGTGTATTCTTGAAACGCGTATACTATTAAAAGAAAACTATCCATAATTTATCAATGTATATATAAATGAATATTAAATGGAATTTAATTACTTCATTCATTAAAATTGATTTTTATAGATTAACACAATAAATTTAAGTGCATATTAAAATTATTTGAATGTTTTTCGTTAGGAAAACTCTTTATTATTATTGATATTATCCAACGAGAAAACATTACAGTTAATATCGCTAATCAATTATCAATATAATTAATAAATAAAAACTATTACAATTATATAAACGTAATATTAGTTTATCTTGTGCATTATACATATAATGCATATTTATAATTTATGATACTTGTCAGTTGCCTATTTAGTGATTAAAATCTGAGTATTATTAAGATGTTACATTTGTTACAATATTACGAATATGTATTTTATTTCTGAGTTTTGCGGCTACGCACAATAGAGATAGCGTATTCATATCATCAGCGTAAATCATACTTTATGGTTTTTGAATAATTTCAAAATATTATAAACACTAATATTTTTAAGGGTTGACATATCATTTTATTAAAAAAAAAAAAATGTAATATCAATTTAAATTAAAAAATAAATTAAGTTTAACAATAAATAAAATTTGAAAACGATTAGACCTATCTTCAAAATATTATTCCCCCTCGATCACCATAATTTTTGTAATTCATTATTTTACATTATGGTTACTCTAAAAAAAAAAAATCGATTTTGCGTGAATATGTTTTGTTTATGTGTTGTAGCAAAACGACATCATCTTATGCAATTCATTTCTAAAGGAGTTTTAAATAGGCAATTTCGAATTAAAATAATGTATTTTAACAACAATACATAATTTTTGCATTACAGCCTAGGTCATAGGGTTATGTGAGTACGATGTTATTTATTGATTTGTAACAGTAGAAAATGTATAGATTTTAGTGAAAAATTATATACAATCATTCTATCATGTTTTAATTATATGTAATTGTCATATTAAATATAATATTATTATACTGCAGGATACATACTGAAACGCATTGGACATATGACGGCTTTTTCAGTAGCATTTGGAATGTTTTCGATAAAATTTTTCCTGTATTCAATTATTAAAGATCCACTATGGGTATTGCCAGTAGAGCTGACCAATGGTATAACGTTTGCTTTGGCTTTTGTGGCTGGCATTTCGTACGCAGCCGAAGTAGCGCCTAGTGGCAGCGCAGGTACTCTCCAAGGCCTATTCGGCATGGCTTTTCATGGAATAGGTGAGCAGTATAAAAATAAATTATTACTTTCATGTTACCAAAATAAATGATGATTGTTATAATAACTGATCATTGGGGTGGATAAAAACCTTGAAAACTTGATGAAAATGAGAAATGTCTCAAAGATGTTAGAATTGGCATATTTAGTATACGGAATATTATATATTATTAACCAATTACAATTTATACTGCCGTGTTAACGAAATCTATAGAAAAAATATTCGTAGTAATACATAGATACACTATATTATACATAACAATATGAATTTAAAATTTTCAACGTTCAAATAAGAAATTGTGTAAAAAGTATATGAATATGCTTTTATATTATTATTATGTCATTACATATATTCCTATGGTGTATTTTGAAGGTTTCACTTAATAATGTAAAGTATAAAATAAGAAAAATTGTGTAATCGTCAATAAATATATTATCATGATATTGTAGGTTATTCCTTCTAGGTTTTCATAATTCGAATCGTAACACTATACCTAATATTCATTGGCCATGATGAAAACCCACTAAAATGATTTTTAAGCCTCCAGATATTTTAGATTCTGTGCGGAGCAATGTATATATTGATTTTATCATGATATGTTTTTGTTTTGTGTGTATGAGTTGTCTATAATAACACTTTGAATTTCAGAAATGGAAATGGTTTTGAATTCATTTACTTTGGAAAGGTCAAAACTTAAAAAAAAAGCAAAATATTAAGGAAAAACAGGAATTTTTATACAAATTCAAATTTTGACAAAATCAATTTTGTTTTTTTAACATAACTCAAAAACTAATAATCGTAGAAAGTTGAAATTTTCATCGAATGTTTATATTATTTTTTTCTATTTACAATACTTCTTTTTTTTTTTTTTTTTTAACTATTTTTAAGTTATATATAAGCATGAGAAATTTTTAATTCATTCTTTTTTTTTTTACTTTAAATGTTTATCAAAAATTATTCGTTGGATTAAAATTCTTAAAAATTTAATATAAGATCCCACAAAAGTTTGTGATTTAAACGGAAATAAAAACATTTATAAAAAATAAACCAATTTTTTATTTGTTACTATTTCAGAAATATTTGTATTAAATATAATCTATGTAAAAGAAAAAAATATTTAATAACTTTAATAAACTATTAATCAAAAACTTGATTTGATAATAATACTTGTTTGATAAAATTTTCGTTCCAGGTATATCATTTGGTTCGTTCACTGCGGGTTACACGTTCCAACATATAGGTAGCTCGGCTTCTTTCAGACTATTGAGTTACGTGGCGTTTATTACGTTTGTAGTCCAACTATTCGTCAGCCAACTAATAATGCGATTGAGTAGACCCACAGAAAACGGTACCTCGGATGAACGTACAACAAAAGAAATCACCACTTGTCCGGAAAACTCACATGACTTGGGTTCCACGAACCCAATACCAGTTACATCTACAGATTCCTATAGTTAACGGAAATAACTTTGAATCTCTCTGGTGGTTTTTATAATTAAATGATACAAATTTAATTTATTATTTTTTAGTGATTTAATTTGATCATTATAATTGACTATAACATGTTAAAAACAAATTGTAAATAAAACATTAATTTTTAATGATAACAAAAGATAATGATTGTGATTCATCGTTAACAAAAAATATTACGAACACTTACAGACGATAAATATCCAATTTTAGTGTGTTGCCTAAACACTTAAATATAGTGTCAATATGTAAGGATAGTATTAATGACTATTTTATCAGAAGTTCATTATTCTAGATATTAAGTAGTATTTATTATTAATCGAGAACTGGTCGTGTGTGATGTAAAAGTTGAGCCACGTGAAACTATAATTTTTTCGAATTTAAAAATACAATAAGTGATTTATACGCAAATCGTACTGATTAGGTACAGTGCAGACAATGCAGTGCTATCATTGAGCCGAGCATTATGTTTAAAGCTATACAATAACGACTGTGAATAACAATTTTATTTTTTTACATTCCCCATTATACAGAGACCGCATAAATGTCCTCAGAAACTTAATACTTTGTAAACATGGATAATTATTACACGTGATTGATATTATATTATATTCATAATATACAACACATTACCACGTATATATTGTTTACACGATTGGCAGCTATATGGTATTTATAATAAAGAAATAATGTTTACGGCCAAAATAATAAAAAGTAATATTAATTAATGATGATCTTCTGTTGCACAAAGGTCTGTACGAGACTATCACCGACTATACGTATAATATATCAGAATACATAATGGTTGCGCATGCAAACAGTTTTAGTATTGTGCTACACTTAATGCTTAAAACATATAGGTACTAGGTAGTACTCTAAAACAATAGGATTTCAAGTTTTCGTATAGGTAAAAATTTGACTAACTATATAAGACAGGAATATTTCGACCATTATAATTTATAAGTTAAAGATAACGTTTTAAATAAAAAAAAATAATTAATTTAAACTATAAAAAAAATCTCATGTTACTAATTTTGTAAGCTAGTTGTTACGTTTCTTTTTTGATTGTGTATAATTCTATTTGATAATTAGATTCAGTTATCTTATATTTGATAAATCTATAAACTTAACTACAATTTATTTAATAACTTAATATTTTAACTATAAGCACTGATAAAAAAATTTAGTAACTATGTATTTTCGATATTTTTTAATCGATACATGAAAAAATTCTAAGGACATTTTTATTACATTCTCGATGTTTTTAAAGGAGCGAAAATATTTTTAACAATATTTATGAAAAAAATTGAAAATATCAAATGTCTATACAATACATTGCACAAAAAGAGTCAAAAATACAAAACGAACTACAATATTATAAATTTATGAACGAACATTTTTATATTACATAATGTCAAAATAGGAGTATCGAATTGTGTCCTATATTTTAAGTATAGAATCTGAGCTCTAGAGTTAACCACACAGTATCCACTAAGCGAGATATTGATTTTTAAAATAATGAATGAATCACTAATACATAAAATAATATATAATTTATGCTTATATTGTAACAATATAAGCTCATGTTTATTCATAGATGCTTAATACTTTAATCATTATTGATAAAAAAAAAAGTTGAATACAATTTCTATTAACGGCGTATAAAATCCACTTTTATTTTCTCAAGCAGTTGTTAACATATAGACATTATTGAACAATATATTAAATCATTAAAAATAATATAATACATTAATATCTACATAAATATAATATAATAATTATTTGAAAAGCGTTTCAATGTACTTAACCCACATGTTTATGATAGATTTAAAAACACTAAAAATATGAAAACGTTTCAATATTAATATCTTATCGCGTGAACGATAAAAATTATTTTTCGAGTGTCAGCGAAAATGTACATCAGTAGTGTGCTTTAAGCAAATGATCTATCAACACAATTTCCATTAACACTGATTATATTTATTTTATAAGATATTTCCACGAATTTTACCCGCGAGTGTATCAAACTACAAGATCCAACTGAAAACTCAAAAATGCGTTTACCCAACGTGAACTTAGAACTGTTGCCTTTCAAAGCGCATTTTTTCCTCATGAATGGCGGTAAGACCCATCGTGATTGCACTTGCTCCAACCGGCAGATCATGTGAACTCGTGACCGAGTACAAGATTTCATAGTGTATCATATTATTAACCACATTGTTAGGTTACGTCATCGACTTTTCTTGATAATTACTTCTTCATAAGCATAACTATATTTTTCCTTATCCATATACTTTTATGGATCGTCGTAGGCACCACGCCGCTAACACCATACCTGACCACCATAGCCAAACAACGGGGCTACTCTGCCCGGCTAGTGGGCGCTGTTTTCTCAGTGCTACCCCTCGCCGCAGTGTTTGCTCGTCCTCTTTTTGGTGCTGTGGCTGATCATTTTCGATGCCAAAAAGCCATGTTCCTGTGCTTCATAGTCGTAGTCACTCTAATAACCACTTCTTACGAACTCCTACCCGACTCACCAGCGGACGTTGACAACGGGCGAGATGGAACAGCGCTGACCACTCACCAGTTCTGGTTATTTTGCGCTTTCTTGGTGGCCAGATATGTCTCGATCAGCATCGTCACAACTTTGTCGGAAATCATGTGCTTGCAAAACTTAGGTAGGTTTGAGAAATAATGTAACATATTTCTTGTAGTGTTGGTTATTTTAATCTAAAAGAATGTAGATGATAAATTGATGATCATAAGTCAAGAGAATATTATGAAAATCGTATTTTTTACAAATAATATATAGGTTAAGTCCTTATACATCTACAAATACGAGTTTGAATTTCAATTAAAATTAAAAAATATTATAATAACTATTATTTATACGTTATTTATTATTAAGTTTTAATATCATGTATTATTAGGTAAAGATACGCACAAGTTTGGACAACAAAGATTGTGGGGCTGTGTTGGTTGGGGTTTGGTGTCTATTATTGTAGGTTGGTTGATCGACTGGTATAGTAGTGGAAGTTTGACCAAAGACTACACACCTGGAATCATCGTATCAACAGTTTTCTTGTTCGCAGACTTACTGGTTGCTTCTAAAATAAATGTAAATATACTTTTCTATGACTCTATATTCATATAAGACGTCTTTAATATTTGCATCATATTCTAAATCATATTCATCAATAATATATATCTTTAAAAAATGTTGTACACTTATAAAAATAATTTTAAATATAGTTTTTTCTCTTTAAGAATACTTAATAGATTTTTTACCTTTAAATTTGTATTTTTTGGAATTTTAATAAATTTTTAAAAATTTTTAAAACATCAATTCACAGTCCAAATAATAACATTTTAGATTCTAAGCGGATCGGTAAATGTATTAAATATACAGTATAATTTTATAGTGTGAGTGTGTGAGTGTTTACACGATTTATAATAGAATAAATTATTTAAATTTTAATTTCGATATCTTATCTCTGATATGAAAATATAAAATATCAACAAATGTTGTAGGTACTTAAAAATGTATAAAATGTATAATATTTAAATATAAGAATCAAATATGTAAAACAAGGTACCTCATAAGTATTTTATACTAAAAAATCTAAAATATTTTTAAACACAATTTCTTTTATATATAAACTAAAAGTTTAAATCTGGACAAAATTAGATGTTTAAACTAAGAATAATAATTTTTGTTATTTTATTGGAATTTAAAAATGTGTTTCGTTAGAATTTACAACTTTTCAAGTATATTAATTGTTTTGTACACACAATTCAATTTTCAGTTACCTAATTATATCTGTTTTCTATCTGTTTTTTACAGGAAATTAAAAAAATGTTAGGATTTGTCTACTTTTTAACTTATAACCCCGCCCCAAATCGGGGTCAAGATAGTTATACACTAATGTATACAGGACATGTAGTATTTTCGTATGTATAATTTATATTGGAATAAATCTTAACCAATACATCAATTTAAACATAACTTATAACCGTTGTATAACTTTTAAAAACTTTCCAACTTCCGGTAATACAATATAATATAATTATACTTAATACATATCAATTATTATTGTTTAATAGTATTCAGAAAAAGAGAAAACAATAATAATAATAATAATAACACTAACAACAATATAGAATACAATTAAAAAAAAAATACATACATATATTAGAGATAAACACCCTAAAATGTATAACATCTAAATATTAAATTAACTAAAATTAAAAATACTTTACTTTTAATAAGAACTGCTTTATTACAGTACCTACTTGTTAAGTATCCGTGTTTAAAAATATTAAAAGTTATATAATTAAATATGCAATCTAATCTATTTAATTGATTAAGATTTATTTTTAAAGGATTGTCAAAGTGATGTTGTATCAAAACATATTTTCAAAGATCTCAGAAAAGTGTTCAATGATATTAAGGTTGTAAGTTTTCTCATTTGGGTAGTTTTTTTTGGAATTTTTTATGGAAGTATTTCACTTTATTTATTATGGTACGTATAACTTTATTTGTTTACATTTCACGTGTAAAAAATATATTAAAAACACTTTATAAAGGCATATGGAAGAACTAGTTACAAAATATCACCCGGAAAAATATTCTTCAATAAAAACAATTGAAGGAATACTGTTTGCTGTGAAATGTTTTGGAGGTGAAGCGCCATTTTTCTTTTTATCTGGTATGTAGTGTGTTACTTATTTACAACGCTATATTATTTTATTCAACTATTTAAGTATTTAATGCTTTTATTTTATTAAATATTTACTAAATAACAGGTAAAATAATTAAAAATGTTGGTCATCTGAATTCGATAGCAATTGGTCTTGCTACATTATCTTTGAGATTTTTTCTATACTTCATTATCAAAGATCCAATATGGATAGTACCCGTAGAGTTGCTTAGTGGTTTAGGTTTTGCGTTACCATATACGGCAATGACATCTTATGGATCGATTTTAGCACCAGAAGGTCTTAAAAGTACCGTTCAAGGGTTGTTTAGCACAGTCTTTCAAGGAGTAGGCGAGTATTTAAAATATATTTTTTAATTGCACGTGCATTACATACTTTAAATAAATTATAGCTAAATGTATATTATGTTTAGGTGTGGGTCTTGGAAGTCTTATAACGGGGTACCTCTTCAACGAAATAGGAAGCAGTAATACATATCTCGTTTTGAGCATATTAGCATTAGTCGTTTGTTGTATACAGACTATCACAATCCGGATTATGGTTAAAACAACGAAATCACAAGAAAATAGTAACGTCAATACCGAAGCCTAAAGTGAAACTTTAAAAGACTGGCATACACATATGCATTGTCTCTAAGGTTGTCATACCAATGCATAAAAGTGAATTTTGCGTTAAGGATTATTTATTTTACTCTATTATTAAAGCTCATTATGTGTAAAATTCATAAAAAATTATAATTTAACTTACATCAAGCTCTAAATAATATTCTTACCCGCCTTTTAGTTTGATCAGTTCATTTGATTATTCCCAAATAATTTCACAATATTAAAAATAACCGAGTAAAATGGATTATTCTGAACATAAAATTTGCTGTTATATCTGTTATACATTAGTTAGAGATAATATATCCTCTTGGAAAATTTAAGAAACTGTAACAAAAAATATTTATTTTAATCGTGCATACAATTATTTAAACTGTATACAATATACATATTAAATAAACCTATCGAATACTATTAAAATATTATTAAATATATTATTATAAAAGATATGTTTATAACTAGCAGACTAAAAATTCTTACGAATAAACAAACACAATTATTTATTTTATAAAAACAAAGACATTATTCACGGAGATTTAAAACATTTACATACATAATATATTATAATTATAAATTTTACTATACATAATAACACTATCGAAATATGTTAATTCATTTTAAGATATTATATTTTTTTATACTATACGGTAATTACAAAACTATGTTAATTTTTGACTTACAATAATATAATATTAAAAAAAATTAGAAAAATTATGTGAATTTACTATAATATTAAAAGTAAAATAAACTATTTTATTAGCTTTATCAAAAAAATATATCACTTGGTAATATAAGCTGACAAACCGTTTCCGCTCAAAATTATTTTTCGTATATCGTATATAATGATATATCACATAGAATTCAAATTTAACACACCCATAACAGTGTACCACTCAATACATAATGTACAGCAGAGCGGTACCCACTTTTCTACTATTTTTACTCAAAAATGTTTGTAAAAAGTATATAATATTAAAATTTTAAAGTACGATTAATAAATACTATTTTATTAGTATTTATTATTAAATTAATTACTTATACTAAAAAAATATAGGTACTATGGGTAAGTTGTAAAAATTGTATTTACATCTCTATTCCAATTAAAAATTCATTAAAGTTTTATAAGCTATAGGTACGTAGGTATAGTTGTTGACATGATCAGTTGTCATTTATCATGTAATTTTGCATAAGATATGACGATATAACATTATATGTACTCTAATCTACGATGAAAAAAGTTAAGCCTTCGTATCATAGATTATATATATATTGTATATATGTATATTATGACGATATTATTTCCATATAATATAACTAGCTGTCCCCGTGCAAAATGTATCCTTGTTAAGTTTGGTTGCCTAATGCTATATTTAGCATGAGGATAAAAACTATTTTTAGTTTTATGATTTGGTATATAGATGATATTTCCGACATATCAACTTTACATAACTGTCCCGCGCAGCATTATATTTTTTCAATAGATTAACTGATTATGTATCATTCGTTAAAAATAATCTGTTATTCAAATAGTCGATTAAATAATCGCACAGCCCTAGTATTGCCATAATAAAAGAGGTAATATATTGAGGTCATTAATCGGCATAAAAACTATCCTATCTTATAACGAAGACAAAATTTATCACATTGATCATAATTTCATCAGAATCAGTTGAGTAATTTCGGAATGCATCAAGAACATCATGCCTGTCGTACCCCAAATTGTTATATTTAGATATATATTAGTTAGGTATTTTTAAATTGTACTTCTTAGTAATTCATTCTATCTATACATTTAAATATTTATATAAATATCATATATTTAATATAATAAATTAAAAATAACAAATGAGTTATTATTTTTGAATAAGGAAAATATAAAATATTTCTACTTATTTACAATAAAATTATTTTAAAAGTATTTATAATACAACTATAAACTCGTAATTAGTAGGTATCTATTTTTATTTAATACCAGAATGTTCTTATATAATAAAACATACCTACACGCCAATAAATCATACACAAAAGAAAAAAGGTCAGGTTGCAGATAGCTTGAAACCCACGGACCGCCGTGCCGTATACATGTACACAATTTACATGTTTATTTTAATTATTAATTTTGTAATTAATAATTAACTTTATCGGACTAAATTTATGCCTATAACACTCACAAAGAATGTGGCTTTCTATTGGTAAAATAATTTTCAAAATCGGTTCAGCAGATCGAGAGATTATCCCTAACAACGTCAAAAAACGACTTCTCTTTATATAATAAGTATAGATAAATTATTATATATAAATTATTTTACGACTAACACTGTGTTTCAGACGGCGCTATATGTAGGCAACTTACAATTGTAGTTTTAACGTATTATTTATCTATTTATTATATATATTTAATTTATAAATTATAATATGTAATTCAATAATATTTTGACACTATAAATCCAAATGTATCACGTATGCCAAAGTGTGTAATGATATAAGCCAATAGTATAATATGTTTAATATAAATTTAAATCTTTAAAATGTAATGATATTCAACTATAAATTGATTTAAAAACAATAAAAATGATGAATATTTATATAATACATTAGTACAGTAACTATAATAATTGACAATCATAAATTATGTACATCACAAATTTTTACTTGAAACATAATTCATTAAAAATAATTTATAGATAATTGTTAATTTTATCTAAAAATAAACAAATATGTAAACTTGGAACACATTTTAAAATCTAAACCAAAATTGTTAGGGTTCTTCTAAACAATTTTAAATTTTAAAGAAACTTATAGAAATGATAATATAAATTAAATAAGTTGCTGTAACTAATAATTTAGTTTTGACTAGTCAAGTTAAAATACACAGAATAATGTTTTTCAAAACTCTGTTATAAGTTTTTTTTTTATTTTTCAGTTTATTCAAAATAATTCTATCTATAATCGATGGAAATTTAATTTTTGGTTTTATTAATTTATAATTTTGGTTAATACGTTACCGTGACTAAGGTATGATCAGCAATCAGCATAGATTAAATTTGTGTTCACAGCCTGTCTTTCGTGCCTTGCGTCTGTTTTTGCAGTATTCTAATTGACCATATCAATCATGGTATCATTCACAATTTCACTAACCATGATCTAAGTACAGGGAATTTCCAATTAGGTTGAATTTAACTTTTAGAAACTACACGACAAACGACTATAAACAGAGGTATAAACAGTATGAATTTGAACGATTTGGTTTTAGCAACTATATCTTCTAATTACTGTGGACGTAGATGTTTGAAAGACAATAAACACAAACGCAACATGTGAATTAGGTAACTTTTTATGCATTTTAAGTAACATATATTTCAGTACATTAAATGTGGTACTAATAATGAACATAATAATTAAGTAAAATAATATAAAAAAATTCTTACGTACAATAAATTGTGTTAATCTAATCGAAGGCATACGCATCTTTGGGAAATATCTGACGGAAGTACACCGAACGAATAGGTATAAGGTAGGTATATTATAATAATTTATGAAGTATCCTTAATCAATGATACATAATACATAGCGTGAGTTCTAGTAATTTGGGAGGAAGCTAACACGATGGTTTTCCTCTCAGTTCGCGATAGAAAAAAAGTAGTAATGACAGATAATCAGATAGGTACTCGCTAGAGTTTGATGATCATGCCGACGCAAAGTAATCTATTCACATAAATTTCTAGTTTAAATTCTAAACGATAATTTTATTACCTATTATCATATTAATAACACTATGTTCATCATAATAATTCATAATTAATAATCATCGTGGCGATCGTAAAACACAGTTATGCGGCTATGCAATATACGCATTAGTACCTACATAACACAATAATCGCGGAGTCACGACTCACGACTACAAACCTCGTTGGCAAGTGAACCTACTTAATGGCACTGTCGAGTGACGAGTAGGTACCGCCAAAGCGGCGACCGGTTCAAGACGACGTGTTCAACAAGTCTGTTCCCGTAAATTCGTAGCTAACATCCTATTGTTCGTTTATCGATCGGTTACTCAGTGTACACAACATCTGATTCTACAGTGATTGTGATAAGGTTTTTTTCATATATTATTTTTATTTATTATTTTCATTTGCGCGCCGGCTGTATGTATGTTAGTTCGTTAGCGAGACGTCAAACGCTTTCTGATATCGTTTTGACGGTTCGTGTTTTTGCCTTGTGCGTCGAAAGCTGTATCCGGTCGTAAAACTCGTTACGAAATTTTTGACTTGTGTCCGTCATTCGATGGCACAATTATCAGTTATCAAATTTCTATAGACAAATTCAAGACGAGGACACCTCGCGAATAAGGTATGTCTGCTTTAATCCGTTAAAATTTTACTAAATAACATATTGCTGTTTATAGATGGGTTTAAGTATTTTTTTTATCGTTTTGTTTTTTCTCCCCCACTCATCTTCGATGGCTGTCTTCCGCGTGGACGACTACTTCTTGTCTAAAATGAGTCAATAATATTTTCTTTTTGTTTGTTGTTTTTTTCTTTATCGTCTAGATTCGCCATATAATAACCACGGATGAATGTTCAATAACATCAAATAAATTAACGTTGAATTGTGCTGTGTATTTAAATAATAATTGACAATTTATTGTATTATCACGTTTATTTTTAAACTTTTTAACGACCGGTTTTTACTCTATTGAAATCAATATTTTAATACTATTTGCTTCTCAGACGATCTTGAAACCAGTTTTTTCCCTATAAATAGGTACATAGTAAATAAGTTTCAAAATAGTTCTAATAGGTAAAGTACCTAGACATAAACAATATACTTAAGTACCAATTAAAATATTAGTAATATTCCACTTTCTTTATCTCTATTTAGAACTTCAGTTGATGTATATTTGACCTATTATATTATTAAATTTACAATCCTTAAGACTTGTGTAATTTGAATAGTAAACAATGAATAATTTTTAAAATGTTGTTAACATGATAAAGAATTTTGGTTAGTGAAGTTGTAATTGTAAACAAAAATAAATAATTTAAATTTGAGATTTAACAGTTCTATTACCTACCTGTTTTTCTTTTTTATCATAATTGGCTTAATGCCAAATTGTTAAATAACTTGAATATAGATATTTCGTGTTTTTAAATAATATAATTATAAATAAAACATATATTTTTTTTTATTATCACAGTTCATGAACATTGAACACTATGAAATAGGTAAAAAGTATAAGGTCAGGAATTATCAATTATGTCATTGTTTATATTTATACTCCTATTTTAAAATAATAAGGTATTAAAATTTAGTAATGATATAATTTTTACTAGGTACTAGATAATTAAAATTGTGTTCATTATTCACAAATTGTATACCTATTGAGTTTAAATATGATATTCCAATTTTCAACAATAGATAGGTTATTTATTATATAATAACAAACCTATACAAATTATATAAAATATATCTTCTATATAAGTCATTAAGTACATGATTATTATTATATAATAAGTGTAATAAATTATAATATAATATATACATATTATGTTATAATTCATTAATTTAAATAAATTGGTCAAAAATGAGTTCATTAATATAAAAATAGTACTTGAAAATTATGTTAGGTATTAATAAATTGTAAATGCCTGTATAGTTTGGTTTGAAAATATTGTAAATCAAGGGTTAAAGACATTTTGTACTTAAATGTTTTCTCATTAAATGTCCTTAATATTATGCAGGCATACTTAGGTACTAATTTAAATATATTATAAACATATTTTTCTATCATTGTAATACATGATATGTTTTTAAACCAATTATTTATATGCATTTTATATACATGTATCAAGCATGTTTAATTAACAAACGTTTATAACTAGTTTGATTTATTACTATGGGATGATTGATTCAATTCTGCTGAATTGGTATATGATTAAAAGAGTATATTATTTTGTATTAATATTTCCATTTGTAGAATTACATTAGTGTATACTGTATAGATTACATACCAATTACCAATTGACAATTATTATTCCATGTTAATCACATAAAATGAAAAATGTTTTCAATTACAAACATTTGTTATACCTATCATATTTATATTTGAAATTATATCCTCTGTAGTTTGTAATATTTTATAATAATAATTAATTCGATTTATTAATTGTGTGTTTTAGAAAAATTAATCATGGATGTTCAAAATCATAGAAATCTTTATGCCTTGGTAAGTTTATATTTTATGTATGTACTATGTTTAAATTAAATAGGTTTCTATACTTATCTAATACTTGTATAGGAAATTTGTGATCTGTTTAATTTAATGAATTTATTTTTTATAAGACTTTGAAAGTTTCCTAAACACAATGCCTATGTCAAAATCACACATTTAAATAATTAAATTAATGTTTTTATTGTATGCATTGGTTAAGTTGTATGATTAATAAGAATACGTAAAAAATATGGTATGTTTATACATTTATTGAAAATACTTATCAATGAGTGGATATTGAGCATTAAAAAAGTTTATTTTCCTATAAATTATAACTTTATTTTAAATATTGAAACAGGTACTTACTACTTAGTTTCAGATGTCTATTAAGTCATCCTTACTATTAATAACAAAAAATATGTTACAAATATTTTGTTAAATATTATTAATATTCTATATTATACCTAGTAAATATTGTCAGATAAGTGAAATATGAATAAAAATGTTGGTTAGTGGGTACCTCTACTGTATAATTGGTTACTATAAAGGATGTGTTAAATTTGAATTCAAGGATATATATTTTTTTACAAAAAAACAACTCAAAAATTTTGAACGGAAATGGTCAGCCTATATTACTAAATATATTTAATTTAACTTTTGTTAAACACGTTGCATTTGTTATATCATTAATATTTAATTATAATAATAATAAATATAATTTATATTTTATAGCATATTAGGTACCTATATAATTGTTATCAACTTTTAAGTCAATATCACCTTATTGTAAAAGGTAAATTTGTGTGAATAGGTTCATGGCATAAATAAGAAATATCTTAAAATTAATCTGCATATTTTGAAAATATCATTACTTAAAGTAAAATTTTAATTTACATACAAAAGTTTTATTTATATCTGTGAATGATGTAATAAAACAATTATTATATTGTTAGTCATCGTTTAAATGTATAGTTTTTTCCAAATTTGAACTTAAATGCATTCAAAAAAATTATTCTTATGTATTTTTAATGTTGGAACTATGCAAAACTGGGCCTTGATATTAACATTACTAACATATACATTTAAAATAATATTATATATTTTTATTAGGTTTATACCTAATAATATTTGTGATTATAATAATATTAAATCAATAATAACTACAATGTACTACACATTTAATTTAAAAAATAAATATAGAAACTAACTGAATTTTAATCCAGAAATTGACTCTTTTGTGATGGATAAGCAATGTCAAAAATCACATTAAATTATTTAACCTTTAACTTGTTATTAAGTTGAATACATTTTTTTTTTTTAGTAAACAATTTTTTTAAAATTCTTTTATTTCTAATAACAGACTTTTATATATGTGTATAATACATATAGGTATGATATACTGATATATCAGATTTTTTAAAAAATTGATAGTCCGCACAATTAAAAAGGTTAGGAACTGCTGACCTATGATATAAGCTAAATATGTATCCAAAATTAAGATTTAATAATTTATTTTTTAACTCAATTATTTTGCCAAGAGTTTTTATTTCTATTGTGTATTATTTTGGTTATGATTTGTGTATGTACACTATTGTATTTAACAAAGATTTGTTAAAATAAAACACATAATAGAATATTCATTAATCTTCACCTAATAGTTATTATTTCTTTGTAATTTATTTAACAAACTAAATATAATCAATTTATTAATTATTAGTCACTAGTAAAATAATTTAAAAGATAAAAATAAAATTAATTGATCAATTTTATCAATTTGTATTATTAAATGATAAAATATAATATGCTTTGCAATAATTTTAACACACATTTTAATATTGATGATCATTTAAATAAATATAATTTCACTGACTTAAAGCAACTATAAAGCATTATCACCAATTTTTTATTTATAATTTCTTGAAAACTATTTTAAGATATTATGTATATTATTGTGTTTTAATTAGACTCATTATTAATTATTTTCATTTTTCAATTAAGTTTGTAAATACTCTTAAATGTAAGTCTAAGCTAATTTCTTAATCTCCTGACTTATTACATATAATCAGTTTTTTTAATTTTTTTAGAAAATTTACAATCTGTAATTAATTATAAAATACAATAAGTTAAAACGATTAATATAAATACATAAACATATACATAGCATAAAATGACACACAAAGCACATGATGAGGGAAGTCATCCAGCGATGGAACCCTTCAGAATTAATCAATTATATTATTATAATTTATATTACTATTAAAATATGTTAAGAGAAATTTAAAATTATAAAATATTTAATTTTACTGATTTTTTTATTTGATTTAATATGTCCTGTATTTATTTAATAAGCATACAATTAATTAAAAAATCATATATTTCAAAGCTTTAAACTTACCTACCAATAACTTTATTGTTAGTTTTGATATACTATATTATGATGTTTCCCGTACAATGAATAAATTATTTTTATCATTTATTGTTATATACCAACCAACATGACAGTTGACATCAATAGTGTTCACACAAATGAAGCAAGAATATGTCAATTCTTGGTTCCCTTAAAAATTATCGTCTTTGTTGATAATAAATATTCTGCAAATACATGACTTATTAGCTTTATCTAAATTTTATTAATTTCCGAATAAATACAGTAATAAAAAAATATATATATACCCCGATTTAAAGATATAAATAGTACCTAACATATAATTCGGCTGTATAGGTGAATTAAAAAGAGTACTGAATTGTTAATCAGTGTATTGAGTAAATTAAAGTAGTGTTACCGTATTAGATACAAAATCTGTGGCTTATTGTGATAAATTATAATTTAATAACATTAAGTATACTTATTATTAATTAACATATTTAACACATCTTTTATTTTTATTATCTGATGTAGTAGTTATTAGATAATAATAGATATAACGACTAATCTAAATCTTTTAAGTAACTAATAATTATGCATATTGTTAATAAAAGTTTATGCAATATTTTACCGTGAAATAAATTATAATATTCATGATCGTAAAAAACTACATTTGATGCTTGTGAAAATATGACGGAGGGGGTAAAAATTGTATTTTACATATTTCCCCTACCACAGAGATGCACAACTAAGCATGTTTTTTTACTAATGTAAACGGCAAGTTATCATTATGTGAGCATATAGTTTTCAGTTGTGCTATGTTCCGTCAATATGTAATAGAAATTAATTTTAAAATAATAGTGAATACTTGGATAGAAAATTAATTATATTTGTTTACAGTGTGTATACATTTTACAATATTATTTTGTTTTATTTAATTTAAACACTACCATGCGACTTTTCTTATAATCCATTTTATATATTATTAATTATTATTAATAGTTATTTTTTAATGGCAAAAAAATCGTAAAATTTGTCATATAATGTAAAGTCAATTTAAAATATTTACTATAATTAATTCTCTATTTAAAATTGAAAACAATATTAATTTAGTTAGATACCGCAGTTCAGTGTTTGCAGTGATTTTTTTTAAGTAATAAATTGCAACCAGGACATTATTTTTTTAAAACTATAAATTTGAAAAGAAATCATGTTATAAAAGTGTACCTATTAATTATTAAATGCATATTTTACGTGATCAAACTTTCCACGTGCTATGCAAATTTTCTATTTCTGGTACGTAACAATGCGCAACGATTAATCGTGTACCTAACTTGAAATTAAAATAATGAAATCAACTATTACAATGAATTTTTTAAATAGTTTTCCAGCGATTATTCCTGGAGGATATATCTGCAGTTAAAAAAAAAACTGTAAAATAGCATTATGTAAAACACGGAATCCGAATAAGTGCACTCGTGTTTTGCATGTCGGTTAGACACAGTTAACCCAATGCATATTGAATTTTCTAATTATAATCTAGTATCGCAGAACACTTATTACGAAAATAGTGTACGTTTGTTGTTGTTCCTATAGTTCGGTATTTTTTAGTACATATAATATTGTTTTAATTACAATCTATATATTTTGTTGATCTTCATTATTATTATTTTTTTTCGATAATTAAACAAACTCGATACGTGCAAGCCTATCGTCACGCAGTGTGTGTTCGGCGTTCGCACATTTGTTGAATTAATTCATTGAAATAATTAATTTCATTTCATTATCGTAGATTACATACATAATAATTATATTAGAAAATAATAATGTGCCCATTCAGTCAAACTTAAATTTAATTTTACAAATAAATAAAATGTATTGATATTTTTCTTTCCCGTTTGAATGAATCTAAAATATATCGAATGTTAACTATACCGTGCGTATAATAATAATAATACTGTAATAATAAAAAAAATCGAGTAGGGCTAGCTAGATACTAGATCTTCTTCTCGGATAGTGAAATTTATTATAATATTGATCTGATAATAAACTTTCTGACCGCGTGTCGTGCGTACCCTAATTTGTAATAATGACTCCGAGAAAATACTCATCATTAAAACCACTGAACGATGAACTCGTGCGTCGTTTTCAATACTGGAAGTCTGCACCGGAATACAAAGCTTGCTACACTCCTGTAAGTCAACAAACAATACGTATTATATTATTATACTTCATACCTACGTTATTTTTGTTAAATTGAGCCTACAATTTTAGAAATAGTAGATACACATCTTCAGTCATGCTAAAATGGGTATTTTATTTGTATTATTAAATAAAATCGTTGCGTAACGTTTAAAACGACATTCCCGTATAAGGTACATCATCGTTGTCACAATATAGGCGATAGGCGATGTAATAATATATTATATAGACTAGTATGTTTTATAATATGTTTTAAATATAATATTATGTTAAGCGCTTCGCATGGGCCAAGGTCAGTTGAATCGAAGTCTGTTCGCAGGTATTATTAGGTATAAGTGTTATTACTTATTATTGCTTGTTTTTTATTTTAATTTTCACGATTTACGGAAACCCATGATGTTGTGCATTTTGTATGGTTTCTTGACATGGTATCGCGCCTATTCAGACTGTTGCTATTCTCGAAACGTAGGTATTTATTTATTAAATCTAAATTTTTGAAAATATTGATTGCCGTATCAAAAGAAGGAAGAAAACCACGATAATAACATTATTGTTTTCAAGCGTCTCTCAAAAATCGTGAGACGATACGTCTGCTTTATATACATTAAACTATGATAATTTTCATTAATTATTCGTTTATTTATGGTAAATTTAATAGAACCCGCGTAAACTTTCTAGACACTGTGTATAATGATATGATTAATCCTGTATCAATTTTTAGTATAACTGTTATTCAGGTAGTGGAAAATTGCAAAATTATTAGGTTTAATACTCATGCTATTATTTCTCTAACATTCTAACTACCTTCGCTTGTCGTTTGTCAACGTCGAAATAACCTCTCAAAACTTAAAACACACATTATTATAGTTCATATTATACTGTTCGATTAATAATGTAATATTAACTCTTATGGGCGTGCGTTGACTTTAATCACAGGTGCAACATATAGAATAAAGCAGCCCATATTTTTACAATTGACCAAATAAATGTTGAACAAACAAAATTATTAATTGTATAATACACATAGTTGGATGTGTTATGTACTATTTACTATTCAGTGGCTACTGGCTATAATAATATATTCAATTCTTTTAAAAACTCTTAGTTACATTGAATATTCTGATTAAATTTTCAGTTATTTTTAGAACGTATCTATAATTTACTATTTTCCACGATCCGTCCTATCAATCGTCAAAAATAAATATTGCAAATGTAAGCTGTATAACGCATGAATTATCTACTGCACACGTGCGTACGCCTATGCGGCTATGCTAGCTTTGGTGTAAATTCTCTCTGTGATATAATCGTGTGCTAGTCGTTCGACACAAATCAATATTAATCGATGCATGTTGAAAATATTATTAGCTGCGGTATAATACAAACACTATAGTCAGTAGAGTTCGATTTAAATATAATATAACTAGACCTCGCGTTTCCTTCAATTATTTCAATAGCTCGCGCCCCTTACAATATGATAATAATATAATGTTTGACTTACAAAACAACTATACTATTCGTGAAAACGCGGTGAGTGTGCTAAATTAAACATGTTTGGTAAATTAAATAAACAAAAGAATCAATTGTCACGCTATTTATACTATATACTTACAGTAAATTATTACAATGTTTCGAAATAATCAGAATTATAATTTATGAGTATAATAGTATTATTATACTTCGTTAAAAATATGTTTTTTCACCTAATCATTCAATTATTAAGACAGACAATAATTATATTATAATTTAATAAACATGAACATATAGCTCGAGATTTTGATGATTTAACCAACACAATTCAATCTGTAATATGTATTACGTAGATACATGAACTAGTTAAAGGTTTTACTTTCGTTATAAGTTACAACAAACCTGTAGTTTGTTTTTAATATATTATATTAAAAATATTGTATTGATGTAGGTACTACGTATTACAGCATATATTTGGCTTGAACTCAAAATAATACGACCGCGTGGTAATTTATTCAACATAAAATGCTAATTTTTCCATTAATCTGTTGATCAATTTTAATTTTTACCTATATTATACCTAGATACAATAATAAGTAATAAGTCGTTATGCCCGCGCGATTACGAATGACTGGTTTTTAGACGAGTATAAGAATAAATTGAGAAATAAAAGAGTAACCTGTGTGTAGTATTATGGTTACCTACCTATATTAGTATAGTATTATAATTAAATAACCTTAAACTATGCACGATTTTTATTTTTAAATATAATGATAATAAGGGGTTCATCATTGTAAAAAGAGTCAATATGCTGTACGTAAACGTGCAAATAATATAAAAAATGTGGTTTAATCATTAACTATTATGTTAGATGTTAATTTTCAAATAATTTGCTTTTTGATTCATATAATGTTTTTCTTTATTATTGACGCTATTGCATAATATTTGCTAATCGAAAATAAGCATAAATAAAAAAAGAAATTATGACTTGAAAAAAATTTATGGTTATTGTAAACAATTCAAAAATATAATATTATTTCAAAATGAATAGATTTGAATAATTTTTAATACTATTCAATATTATATTGATAGTTACAAACACACAGTTACTGCAAATATCGTTGAAATACAATAATTCATAATATAATAACTTATTTGTTACTTATATTATATTTATGGCTATATACCTAAATTATAACTAGTGCTGTGACTTGTTCGCTTTTTTGTTACCACATAATATTTTCTTAATAATTGTTAATAATTTATAGTGTTTTTGTACAATCGACAATCGTTATTGGTCCTAGGAGTTTTATGTATGTTTTGTTTGCTATTTTTACGAATAACATTCCAATAAAAAATATTATATTCTAAATTGTTTTTAATTTTTAGTTGATTTGTTCTCACTTATTAAATGTTTATTTATATATTTATTGTAATGTGTAAAAGTGTTGTTAGTAGACATTAGCATTGATTATATATTATTATATTTATTAGTATTTATAATCAATAATATTACTTAATGCAATGTATTAGTGTATTGCGAAGTAAATTATTACAAAAATAGTTATATAACTATTAATTAATGTATGAGTAGGTGGAACTACTACTAGGTAGTTTTTTATTTTTGCATCGATTTATTTTATAATTTTTTACATGCATTAGTTATTATATGAAATGTTTTTCGAAAACATACATTTAATACATATTACAAAAAAAAATGGTTAAAACTTAAAAAGAAAAGAACCCGTATATATGATACAATTTCTAATAACAGTTACACATTTCAGTAGATAAGGCGATAGTACAAATAAAATATAATATGAAGCAATTGTTCGTAATTCTATAAGGTACACCAAAATTCAAATTTATCGATATAATTATCTTTTTCTTTTATACAAATGTGGGAATTATCTATATTTCTAAAAGTCTTAGCAAACGATCAACACTAAATAAGTCGATTAGCTGCTTATCAATCTAGTATTATCTGTAAAAATTTTAAAAGAAAATAATGGTTATAAAATCGTCGTATTATTTCCTCATGCTATTTCCTCTTTATAAAATACAATTTTTTTTGCTTAATATTTTAGTATGGTTTATTTATAGATTTTGATAGTATACTGTATACTTCAAGGTAGATAAAATTTTAATTATAATTCATAAAATAGTGTTACTAAATAATAATTGATAAAAAAAAATGTCTTAATTTTCATCAGTCTGAATGAAATAGTGTGATAAAGTTGAAAAAATGCTTGCTTATAGCAACCCTGCACCATTTACTCCATTACATTATGTATAACACACGGCATGTAAAAAACATTGTATATACTTTGAAAACTTGACCATATATGCATGTATCCATTGTTTGAAGTTGGATTTCGACAAAAATTAAACGCTAGAATAATTTTTCTAATTGTATATTTATAGTTCGTTTATTTATCTTCACAGATTAGATACAATTACACAATAATATAAAATAATCGATTATGTAAAAAAGACGTCCTTGAAGTCCAATAACAATAATTGTAGATGAGTGCACTGAGGGTCAATTGTTATATATTTTATTGTGAGAATAATCTTTGTTGACAGAGATAATATCACAGTATTGATAATATAGTTTAGTTTTGTTATATATTATACATAATATTTTGTTGCAATTTTCTATTATATTGTGTATACTTAGATTTTGTCAATTCTTAAACCAACTCCTCGTCTACCTTATTTACGATCCTATATTGTATTAATCTGAACTTGTTGGTTTTAAATAACTAATGAAAATTTTAAAACGATATCCGTGCTTATAATTAATATCTACAATATTTTGTCCCAGTATCGATTATCACCATTATTATGAAATTAAGATTTTTACGTAGATAAGTTACTCGTTAATTTACAGTCATTCATTTTTGATACTGAATAAATTGATGTTTCATTATCATAATAGTTGATTAGCTAGTGAACATATCTAAATTATTTATTGTAAAATTATCATACTCGTAGAAAAGTATAGAAATATTTTCGCATCTCAAAAATTTTAATTTAATTAATGTAATCTCAACATAAGTTAAACATTTTATTCATTGTTTTAGGGAACAAAAATCTGGATCCCTTGCCATTTAGAAGTCTGGCAAACAGCAGAGATAATAGAAGCATATGATGGACATAAATTAACAGTAAGAAAAACTAAATCCAAAGATGAACAAGTCATTAAGATTTCTTCGGATGAAGAACTTCCACCTCTTCAAAATCCTGATATACTTCTTGGGGAAAACGATTTGACTTCATTGTCATACCTACATGAACCAGCTATTCTGTACAATTTATATTGTAGATTTGTTCAAAGTCATGCAATTTATACTTATTGTGGTAAAATAAAATGCTTTTAAACAATTTAAATATTTCATTTTCTAAAGTATTGGTTTTCTTTTATCTATTAGGTATTGTCTTAGTTGCTATTAACCCTTATAAAGATCTTGACATCTATGGCATTGATACAATGATGGCATACAGAGGTCAAACAATGGGCAGTTTAGATCCCCATGTATTTGCTGTGGCAGAACAAGCATTTAACAAAATGGAAATGTAAGATAGTAAATTAAATATTTAGGTATGCTAATGCATGTTTTAATAAATAAATTTTTAGAGAAAACAATAATCAGAGTATCATAGTTTCTGGTGAATCGGGTGCAGGAAAAACAGTTTCTGCTAAGTATGCAATGAGGTATTTTGCTACAATTAGTGGCTCCGAAACCGAAACTCAAGTTGAGAAGAAAGTTTTAGCATCTAGCCCTATTATGGAGGTAATTTTTTTTTAAATAATATTTTAAATTTAACCTTTTATGAACTAGGTATACCTTTTTAGGCTATTGGAAATGCCAAAACAACTAGAAATGATAATTCATCTCGTTTTGGAAAGTATATTGAACTTCATTTTAATGATCGGAATCACATAATAGGAGCCAGTATGCGAACATATCTACTTGAGAAGTCTCGCGTTGTGCATCAAGCAGCTGACGAACGAAATTATCATATATTTTATCAACTATGCTCTTCTCGTGAAACATTTCCTCATTTACAACTAGGTGAATGATAAATGTAGTATTAACATATTATATTCTAAAATAATACTTATTAATTTTTTAATTTTTATTATTGTTATTAGGTGATTCGGAAGAATATTTTTATTTAGCTTCCCAACCAAGTAGTGATAATGACCGTCAAAATTTTTTTGAAACAGTCAGTGCTCTTAATACATTAGGGTTTTCTCAAGAAGACCAAGATCTTATGTGGAAGATATTAGCAAGTATTTTACACCTAGGCAATATTGAAATAGCTGACAAAACTCAAAAAAATGCTGGCGATAGTGATTCGTGTTATATATCAGTTAGTTTTTGCTTGCTATATATAAATTTGAGTGATTAAAAGATAATATAATTTGATTATTTTTGTAATTTAGCTAAAAGATCCTAGTCTAGAAATAGTTTCAACTTTACTAGACATTAATAAAGAAGAACTTCAAAAATGGCTATGTTTTCGTAGAATTGTCAGTATGAAAGAAACTTATGAAAAACCAATGACTGCAGATGAGGTGAGTACAATAATTATTTTTTTATTCCAGATGTATATTTTATATTTTAAATACGATATTAGGATACTATTTATATTTAATATATTAAGTAAAATTTCTATAAATTGTGACGATCAATTATCATATATTAAATAAGTAGTTAAACAGTTATAAAATCTTTTGTAAAAAAAAAAAAATTTTAGGCAAGTGGAGCTCGTGATGCTTTAGCCAAACACATTTATGCATCATTATTTCAATGGTTGATATCAATTATGAATAGAACAATGTGTGAAACTTCACCATCGGTTTGTTTATTGAAAATATCTAATCTTATTGCAACCAATTATTATTGTTTAATACTTATATAATTTTGTATTTAGACTAATTGTCCAATAATTGGTGTCTTAGACATATATGGTTTTGAAATGTTTGAATTAAACAGCTTTGAACAATTTTGTATTAATTATGCTAATGAAAAACTTCAACAGCAATTCAATTTAGTGAGTTTTAGTATAAAAATAATCTTCTCTTTGGTTATTTTGACAAATAAACTATGTGTCTTATTAGCATGTATTCAAACTTGAACAAGAAGAATACGGAAAGGAAGGAATTGAATGGAAGTTTATTGACTTTTATGATAACCAACCTTGCATTGATCTTATTGAATCAAAGTTAGGTATACTTGATCTTCTTGATGAAGAATGTCGAGTAAGCGATCTATTTATTTATTACATATCATTAAATTATATTAACAAAATGTACATCAATATTTTAGATGCCTCAAGGATCAGATGCATCTTGGACACAAAAATTATATACCAAATGTATTAAATGGGATAGATTTTCAAAACCTAAATTTGGTATGTAAATATACAATAAAGCTTGTTTTTATTTTAAACTTATTGTTAAATTATGTTTAATAATATTATTAATTTTAAAAGCTGGAAGCGCTTTCACAATTAAACATTTTGCTGGTGATGTTGAATATTATTCTGATGGATTTTTGGATAAAAATAAAGACACAGTTTTTGAGGATCAAGTATATATTTATAAACAAATAATTCTAAATACTATATATTGCCTTTACTATATATATATATATATAATACTATATTGCCTCCGTAGATTTTTCATTTTATTATACATATTTATTTTAGGTTAATGTACTGAGAAATGGAAAAAATAGTATGTTACGTACAATATTTATGGTAGAAAGTTCAACTGATCGTAAGCTGAGTGTCCCAGATCGTAAAGCCAACACTCTCACAACTCCAAAATCAGCTACAATTGGAGCAACTTCAAAATCCCGAATGCTGACGCCTATGAGACCAATCTGTGCAACTATTGGTTCACCCACACATTCTAAACAAAATAAGAAAACTGTATGTTATTATAATATTAATCAATAATCATAATATAAAAATCTTAATAAGATAAATAATATCTAGATAATAAAATATTTTTTTTTAAGGTGGGTTCACAATTTAGAGATTCACTTAATGCTCTCATGACTACACTCAATGATACTACCCCACATTATATAAGGTGTGTTAAACCCAATGATAGCAAGTTACCATTTGTATTTGACCATCAACGAGCTGTGGATCAATTGCGAGCATGTGGCGTGTTAGAAACAATACGTATAAGTGCTGCTGGCTTTCCGTCTAGGTAAAATATATTCTTCAAATACTTTTTCTTATTTAATTAATTTTTAAATTATAAATATTTTAGATGGACCTATGTAGATTTCTTCTTAAGATATCGTATATTATTGAAATCAAAGAAAATTAATAGAGATGATCCAAAATTAACTTGCCAACGAATTGTGGAAGAACATATTAAGGTATATCTTATATATTCACTAAAAAAATTTCAAAGTTTATAATAAACTAAAAACTTTACAGACTGAAGACAACTATAAGTATGGTAATTCAAAAATATTCTTCAGAGCCGGTCAAGTTGCATACTTGGAAAGAAAACGTGCTGATAGACGTAAAGATAGTAGCATCTGTATTCAAAAAACTTGGCGAAAATACATATGCCAAAAGAAGTACATACAAATTCGAACTAGTGCGTTATTAATTCAACGATATGGAAGAGGTTACTTAAGTAGACGGTAATAACGTTTATTTGGATTATTTCATAACAATTATTATTATTTAAATTGATTTTTCAGGTTAGCAACATATTTACGAAGAACCAAAGCTGCTACTAAAATTCAGAAAGTTATAAGAATGTGGTTGTGTCGTAAAAAATATTTACATTTACAAGAAACCGTACTTGTCTTGCAACGATATTATCGTGGCTACAAAGCTAGAAAATTCACTTTAGAATTAAGGCGAAACAATGCTGTTAGTTATTATTTTATTATTGACAAGTTATATTTATACTATGTATTACTATATTTTTTTTTAATATTGGATTATAGGCTGTACGTATTCAATCAATAGTTCGAATGTGGTTATGTTATCGTCACTATCATGATACATTAAATAAAATTGTTAAAGTACAATGTTGCATTAGAAGATGGTTTGCAAGAAGATGCCTAAAAGCATTAAAGAAAGAAGCCCGATCAGTAGCTCATGTAACCAAGTTAAATAAAGGTTTAGAAAACAAGATTTATATGATGCAACAAAAAATAACAGAATTGGTAAGTTTTTATTTTCAAATATTAAGTTTGTTTCGTAATTTTATTATAATTAATAAAATATGTTATATAATATTTTTAATTAGAAATTAATTTAGTGGGAACAAATTTAAATATAAATTGTATTATTTTTTAAATGTTTCAAGCACATTGTTTGTTTGTTTTATACATTAAAGAATTAAAAAACAAAACTTTAATTTTTAATTTTTCTTATATTTTATAAGAATGAATACAATTTGATAACAATAATACAGTAATATTGGTCTAATGTCCATCACATCTTCTCAAAATGAAAAAAAAATAGAGTATTTACTATTTAAATCCACGTTTTAATAGTAATTAATCAATCATTTTTTTCAGAGCAATCAATTGTCTTCAACTAAGTTATTACAGACTGAACTGCTGGAAACTAAGCAAAAATTAGTAGAGCAAAAACAAATTGCTTCAGAATTAATTATTGCCAAGAAACATGCTCAGCAAATTGAAACTAAGTTTAATACTTTACAAACCGAATATGAATCAGAAAAGAAAACTAATGAGAACATGCTTAAATCCTATAATGATAGATGTAAAAAAACTGAACAAGACCTTTTGGAAGCACAAAAAATTATTGCGGCATTAGAATCTAATGTGTTACTTCTAAAACATGAAAATGAAAAAAATTTAAGAGACATTGAAGGTATGTTGAAGTTATAGACTTGTACCCTGTTGATCTTATACCTTAATAAGAGGTAGAAGGAGATACAAGCAACCAGTTTCTTGAAGTATCATTTATTTATAATGATGTGTTATTAATATAAATCAAATTAAAGAAAATTAATTTTCTGTATTTCTAAATAACATTAAAGTTTATGTTACATTTAATTTCAGAGAATTGGAACACTAAATTTGACAATGAAGTCTTAAAATTTCAAAATGAAATTGAAGCAGAAAAGAGTAAATATCAAAAATTACTATCAGAAAAACGTTTAATTGAAGAAAAGTTAGAAATGTTTGAACAAAAAGATATTAATGCATCTGGTGATAGTTTCAATCGTAATAAATTTGATTTAAGTTTATCCTATCAAGAAAATGGGTATACAACAAAAGGTGTAACAAGTGTAAGTTAATTTTAATTTTTATGGAATATAGATTATGTATTATATATAGTAATTATCATTTTTTAATAGTTTAGAAGTATTAGATCATTCATACAAAATCAACAAATTTTTTTTAGTCTGAGCTATGAAGAATTTATTAGTTTTACAATAAAAAATTTATTTCAATTTTATGCTTTGAGAGGACAGGTTAGAAAATATTTAATAGAGTGCATAGGAAAGTTTATATGAAGAAATTCCCTATAATTTACTTAACAATGAAAATAAGCTAACAATAATCAGCGGTAAGATTGGAATATTTACAAAACACCAGTTTTTAATAAAAACGATATTAGTTATTGTATTCAATTTATCGTTGTTTTCAAATTTATCATATTCATTATACTAATTTAAACTCAAAATTTTCATTTATAATGTAAGAGAATTAATTCCTTACATTTTTTTTTTTATTGAAAAAATATCAAACTCACAAAACCGATATTTTATGTACTAAACAAATATAAATATTGGATATATCATATATGGTGTCTTATAAATTAAAAATATATTTATCAATGTCCAAGCCATAAACAAAAACGTAGTTAATTTAAACTACTCTATTTTAAAATAATTAATTTACTGAAGCTATAGCTCTACATATTATTATGTTAATAAGTATTGTCTCATTTCCATCATTTTTCATAAGCACATAAACCAAATTTGATGATTTCTATGTATAATTTTTTGTTTAAATAATTTAATTTTGTAGAAATAGTGTTTTTATTTTAATATTTTGAAATACAGCAAACTTAGTGCCTTTCTAGTAAAATATCAAATGATGATTTAACAAAAATAATCAATCCAATGACACTACAAGAATATTAATTAGGGATGTAATTATCTTTCTCATTTTCTTTATATGATTAAGTTCTTGTAAGAGATGGTGTATATAAGCTTTTTTTATTTTTAACTTTTTTCGAGATGTTTAAAAATAGTTAAACATTAAATATTTAGAAATAAATATACTCATTAATAAAAAAATTTCATCTAATTTTGTATAATGCAAAAAGTAATGATTAATTATTTTTACTTAATAATAAAAAATTTTTTTATATTTTACAGAATAATTTGGAAAGTGGTGATTTTATAAACCTTCAAAAAACTTTAAAAACCATTCAGATGGAAAAAGATATGTTATTAAAAAAAATAGAAAATGATAAATTAATCCGAGATAATTCTAGTGATAATGATGTAAGTATTTTTAAGACTATATATTTAAAAACTTAATAAATAGATTTTTATATAGATAATATTATAATTTTAGATATCTCGGTTAAAGGAACAGAATAATTTATTGCGGCAAAATTTAAATTCACTCCGTGAAGCCACAGAATCATCAGACAACCATAATTTCATCGTCGCTGATGATTTGACTCGTAAATATCGAAAAATTTTCAAATTTATATTCAATTTAATCGAATTTTATTTATTATTCCCTTGACTGTCGAAGCTTTTCTTCGTATTTGAATTATTGTTTATTATTTATTTCATTTTATTGTTATTATTATTATTTTACATTTATATTTAAATTAGATGTACCTGTCATTTAAAGTTTTAAATCAATAAATGCATAATCAATAAATGAAGAACTTGTATCTTTTCTCGTAATCAATTATTCATTTTAGGGCTCATTACTAACATTGAAATTTTAAAATACATATATTATATTTATTTAGGACAATTAGAAGCATTGCAAGATGAATTATTTAAAAAGAAATCAGAATGTGTTCAATTACAAAACCGCCTTGATGGTACAGCGGAATCATTACGTAAAATTGTTGACTATAAAACTACAACTTCATCATTAACTGAAGATAGAGAATTGAATCAAGCAATGGATGCTCAAAAAGCTATTAATCGGTATTGAAGAATTTAACTTTTTTCTTTGTCCAAAATATAACAAAATGGAATTTTAAAAAAATTGTTTAATTGTATGTATACTATTACAGACATATTTTAGAAGAGTTCCAAACAGAGAAAGAAAAATGGAAAGAAGAAAAAGAAAACATGTCCAATCAACTTACAAAGTTACTTGATGAAAATGAAAAACAACAAGAACTTTTAGCTATTGAGTTTGATAAGAATCCACAATGTGATGCTATTTTGCAATCAGATATGAATAAACTCAATTATGATAATTTAGTAAGGACAAGCATATAATTATAATATATTAATAAATATTAAATTATAAATTGAAAAATTACTCTTTATAATACTTTTTTCTGCTTGTAACTTTTTATATTTACTTTCATTAATGATTTCTTAATTGTTTGTATATTTAGAAATTGCAACAAAAATATGATACACTTTTACGAAAATATGTGGCTTTACGAAATGATATGTTGTTAGAAGGGAAAGAAAATTCAACAATTAATTTTGGTAAATTGATATAATTTTATTTTTAAAAAACGTATTTATTTTATTTTATCCATGTGTACATAGATATAGCAATAGACAATGAAAACTTTGCCAACAGCACAACTATATCTGGTGATGATGGGACAATTATAGCTAAAAAAAAAAATCGTTCAGAATATATGGGAATGTTCAAATGCTCCATAGAAGATGATCCAGTTGTAGCTCGAAATTTAATTATTGGTAATTAATCAACATTTTTAATAAGATTAATGTTTTAAATTATATTATTTAATTTAGAGTTGAGGCCTGAAACCGCGTTAAAATTATTGCCGGGTTTACCTGCATATATTTTGTTCATGTGCATTCGTTACTATGATTTTACAAAAGAAGAGAAACGAGTATGTATTTTGATGTGTTAACTATTTATTTCATAGATTGTTATTTTTTTGAGGATTAACATTTTACTATTGTTTACTGATTAGATTGGATTATTTTTAACAAATGTGGCAAAAAACTTACAAAAAGTAAAAAAACGTCAACATCAAGACACCATGATTTTGTGGCTTTCAAATACCATGAAACTTGTACATATTTTAAAACAATATAGTGGAGAACCAGCCTTTGCTAATGATAATACATCCAAGCAAAACTCTCAAGCATTACAAAATTTTGATTTAGCCGATTATCGTCAAGTATTTAGTGATCATGCTGTGATACTTTACCAAGTAAGTGAATACAACCCCATTCTATTTTTAAACAATATATATATAAAGTACTTATATTAAATCAATGTTATTGAATACTTTATTAAAGGATTTAGTGCAAAAAATGCAAGAAAGGATAAGAACATTAATAGTTCCAGCTTTATTAGAGCATGATTCACTTGGAATTGATACTGGTAGAAACATTAGACGTAGTTTAGGTTCATTGAAATCAAATTCAACACTTTCCAGTCCAACTACAATTACTTTGGAAAATGAATTAAATACGATGTACAGTCAATTATTGGTTCATGAGATTGATCAAGAAGTTATTGTACAAATATTCAAACAAGTAAAATTTTTTTTTCTTTTTGTCATTTATATAATAATAAATAATAATAATTGATAAATTGTGATTTAAGCTATACTATTTCATGTGTGCCACTGCATTAAATAATCTATTATTACGTAAAGATTTGAGTTACTGGTCTAAAGGCATGCAAATACGATTTAATTTATCGCATATTGAACAATGGATAAGAGATAAAATACTTTATGTAAATATTTTATTTTTCTCATTAATTATTTGTTTTAAATTCTAATATTAATTATTATATATATAGCCACAAGATATTGTTAATACATTATTGCCAATCATTCAAGCATCACAGCTATTACAAGCAAGAAAAACTGAGGATGATGTCAACAGTATATGTGAAATGTGTGATAAAATGAATGCAAATCAAGTAAATATTTATTTTCTTTAAAATGAATTAATTATTTTTGTATACTCTGTTGAATATAATAAATAGTCATGTTTCTTTAATTTCTATACAATAAAGTTTGTAAGTAAAATAATTAAAAGTAGTTACAATAAAAAAATTAAAATAAAACATAGTTAATTTTTTTAAAACAAATAACAAATATGAATATTAAAAAAATCTTAAATTCAATACACATATTAAGTCGTAAATATTCCTTATTTTTCATATATCATCAAAATTAGTTAACATTTCTAAAATATAATAAATGTTTGATATAAATCTAAATTATTTTAATTTTTTAGATTATTAAACTTCTGACATCATTTAAACCTATTGATGATTGTGAAGAGCGTATATCCATGGATTTCATTAGAAAAGTTAAGGATAAGTTGGAAGAACGGCCAGAATGCCAAGATAAGGTAATTTTAATACTTAGTTTAATGTTTAAAGGAAATAATATGCATCCACCTTTATCAATTTAAAGTAACATAAATTTTTAAGCAATATTAAACATATTAGCTTGTAAATAAGTTAAGGTTAAGTGGTCATAAGATAAAAATATTTTTTCTAACAATTTATAAATTAACCTGTGTAATTTAATAGCTTTATTAATTTAAAAAGTTACAATCAATCCCAGTCACATAACCTTAGAAATAGCTCACTCCTTAATTAATCTATATAAATTAATCCTTTATATTTTTAGGAAAAACTATTGATGGATACTAAGTATGTTTACCCAATCACGTTTCCATTTCATCCATCCAATATAAGACTAGAAGATATAGAATTACCAGAAAGTCTTAATTTAACTATGCTAAAAAAGATTTGATTAAAACTTATATTTTTTTTCTTTAAGATAATTTATTAAATAATATTTATGTCATACATTATTTATTATATTTGAACAAATTTGTATATTTAACGATATAAATATATTATTTGGATTTTTGGATTTAAAAAAATAAGGCTGTGAAAAATCAAAACCTATTTTATTATTTTTTTTTAATCATAATCTATTGTAATTTGTTAATTCGAACAAAAAATGTATCTTTAGTAATGAAGTTGTTTAATAACTAGAATTAAGGTATCTTTTGTATAAAAATTAATATTATTATGTTGTAATAATTATTATTATTTAAAATTCTATTAATTTGTTGAAAATCTAATTGTTAAAAATGTGCCCAAGATAGTTTTATTTTAATCTGTTTATATAGTTTACTTCCAAAATATGTTTTAATAATGAAATGACATAAGATTGAATTTATATGTGTTTATTTTATACAATACATTTTTCTAAATAGTCTTCCTATTTAGAATGAATAATTCTGTTTTAAATTCTAAGCTTCTGAAAAAGAATGCGTGGTAAAATTATAAAAAAAATACATATGTAATAAATTCCATCTATTGTCACAAGATGACACACAAGTTTACAATTTATATTTTTATTTTGTAATATTTGCATATTAAATAGTTATTACGTAAGTTATCTAATTTTATAAAATAATTCTAAAGTTGATGACTTTAGTGCCATATATTTTTTAAAATAAACAATTTTTAAAGATTTATTATAATTTATATTTATGATTTAAGTGAAATGTAATAGTCAATACATGTACTTAGTGTAACTACTATTGCCTTTTTGTAATTAATAATATTGTTAAATTGTGAATATTGTATTGTATTGTTACCTATTAAGTTAAGTTTAATTTTACTGTTATTCAAGTCAAATATTTAACATTTGAACAAATCAAAATTATTTTAATATCTTATATATTTTTTTTATTTTAAATTTTCTTTATAAAACAGAATATTCAAAATGTATAATATTATATTTTATTATTTGAATAATGAATCATATGTTATAGTTATAAACTCATTTTTTTTTATGTATATACATTTTAGTTTGATGATGATTTTTAATTTCTGGTTATTTTAAAATAATATTAGATACTTACCAATTTTTTTTGCACATTACAGAATACTGTATGGTGGCATACCAAAATATTTAAGAAAGGTAAATACACTTCAAAACTAACAAACAAATTTAAGTGAAACAATACATTGTTTAATATAAGTGTATAACTTTTAAGGCCATATTAGGTCGACAACTTACCTGGGTTTGGCATATTTCCAGTCATAACATAATAGAAAAACAGTTACATAATATATAAGTTTAAAAAAAAAATTCCTAGGGATATATGCAAAGTCTTATATGAACATAAATTTACCCATACATAATATAATATGTTATAAGTTATTACTTATTATAAGTAAGATAACTATAAATAACTTGTCTTTTATTATGTGTGTAAGTATAGTATGGACACAACATTTTATAGAATTTAGTCAGTAAGTTAGTAAGTAGTCATTAAATTACTCATTGATTGTTAAAAATTGGAACTCAAAAACAAACGAATATTTATTGTACTAACACATTCAAGTTGTTTGTTCAAGTATGAATAAATCGTGGGGCATAAGGAAATCTATGTGTGTATATACTATATACATAACACTGTTTATCATAGGTCTTAGGTATAATTATAAATTTCTAAAACCAGATTTTGAGTAACTGTATTATTGAAGAAAAAGGTTGGTGAATATGCCTAGTGATCACACTGTGTATATAAAAATAATAATTCTTTTAAATGCTTATTACTATTTATTGTTAGAGATTCTTGGCTTCCACTGATAATTGTGTTTGCACTAGTTTCGCCAAATACTTATTTAAAAGATAAAGTCTATTTCTACTTGATGCAACTATTAGAAATTTGGTGTTCAAGTGTAAAATAACAATTTTTATTATTATCACGTAAAAAATAGAAGCAATCCATCATTGCTTAAAAAACTATACTTTAAACACATGATGTAACTTTTAAATTATTTTCTTATAAATGTTGATAAAAATGATTTTTTGTTGTTAATTATCTTGAAAATATATACAAATAACTTTTTTCTGTATCTAATTGTTTGAAGTTTAAATTTTAATAATATTTATTTAAATCTTTTAAATTTAAAAAAATTGTATAGTTAAAATTGTATTAAATTTCTAATTTTAGTATCTTAGGTTTAAAAATTCAATAATATAATTATATGATATTTATACCTTACAATTGTTTTTCGACATATACATTAGTGCTTGCTGGTTTTCTTCTTTGTCCATAATTTACATTGGACAAAATCTAAACTTAAAAACTATTCATGACAAAGATTTGATTGTTCAGAATCAGAAAATTACTATTATTAAAAATAAATTCTGGTTCCATCATACATTTATAAGCTGATCATCTAATTTCTAAAATATAATATTTAAATACCATATAAAAAAACAATGTATTATTCAATTATTATTGTAAAACCTATACATTTGTCATACATGGCTCAGTCTCAGAATCTAAAACATAATGTTCCATAATCGGATAATCCAATAAATAAGAACATTGGTAATTAGATTTAAGTAATATTAAACATTATTAATGAGATAACTCAGTGTGTTAAAATATAAAATATAAATTTATTAAATTTAGTTAGAATCAAATTAGAACAGATAATACTTTTTATAAATTAATTTTTGAGTACAATAAAAAATAAAAAATTTTTTCATAAATTAAAACAAAAATGTATTATTTGCATTAGCCATTAATCAATAATTTTCTGTTAACATTTAAAATAAATTATAATAAACAACATAAAGGTTTAAAAAAATAATACATCAAAATTACATATATTTAGTGGCATACATTATAACTATAATAATAACATAAGTATAAATTAAATACATATATTATAAGTATAATTGTTTATTAGAATGTCTAATTATATAACTATATAAGTACCGTATAAAATATTCATGATAAATAACTTAATAAACCACCTATATAACTCTTTGTTTTCGTATATATATTTAAGTTTACCGTCATGGAATTATATTTCTCTTTAAATTGCAATAAATAAAAGTATTCATCTATTAATAATTATAAAAATTCAAAATATATAGGTACAAATATATAAGTATGTAAATTTTACATTGGTACAATATATCCTGACTACCTTTATCAATTAAATTCTTATGTTAATAAATATAAGGCCATGTATAAATGTATTAAAAGTTTGTTCTAGATTATATATAAGTTATAAAATATAAATGTAAAAAATTATAAATATATTTATTATTTACTGATATTTTCTGGTAGTGGCAAGAATACCTAATTGATATGGTTGAATGGAAGACAAATTACGCAATCAATTTTAAAGTTCAACGCTTTCCAATAGTATGAACTTGAAAACCGATTGTGGCCAAAGTTTCATGGTTCAGAATCTTGCGACCATCAAAAATAAACGCTGGTTTTATCATATGTTTATAAATTTCTTCGTAATCCAAGTTCTAGAATATAATAATATATTATTTGATAACGGATCTCTAACAATAATACTACCTAGGTAGTTTACACTTAATGGATACTTATTAGATATTTAAAATATTTAAATATAATATTTTCTTTAAGAAATAAATGTGCATTTTAGTCATTTCACATTAAAACAATTAGGAATTATGTGTGCTTTCCCTGAGTGGATCAATAATCAGAATACAGTTATGTGATTTCTTAATGCCGAATATTAATTTTAAAATAGAAAATAGATATATAATTAGTTTAACATATTAGGTATAAAATATAATTTAATGATCTATAAATCATAGCATTGGACTTAAGAAAAAAAAATTATCTATTGACTATTTCTATAATAAAATTTTAATGATACAAGTAAGTACATGTTTATAGATATTGTACTTTTCGATTTTATATGTAAGTATACCTACGTGAGATTAATTAGATCAGTTAATTTTTAATAAAATAATTTTCTTATAAGAAATTACCACAAATTCGTCCCATTCAGTGCATATTACAATAGCGTGTGTCGAGTGTGAAGCTTTGTATGGATTATCGTGAATCTCGATAGATTTAATTACGCTTTCTGGATTGTCAGTAACGTATGGGTGCGTGAGGTCTTTTTTGATTTGTTCAGGTTCCACCTAAGATCAAAAACTTATTTTAATAAACATATTACCTATTATGTACGATGTACCGGATCATCAGGATCCGAAAGACGAAACTTAGGTACAAACAAATGCATCTAATAATTTTTAAATTAAATATATACCTGTTATAAAATTATTTGGTAGGTATTTATTTTATTTATTACTTAATAAGTAAATAAGTAATTATGTGAACTAATATATGACCGTGATTTGTAGATGATAGATGTTACTGTAACTGTATTCTATAACTATAACAAAAAACCAACCAAGATCTTGAACAAGCCTCTGTCGTATTTGTAGAAATTATTCAATCTGCAGCTGAACTGCCATCAGTGCCATCGCACGTGAGTAACAATAATTCCACGGCATCAGACATTATTTAGGATAGATATCCACTTCCGAACCACATCAATGTCGTATAAAATTGCAATTTACCCAAACGATAAGCGGGTTCTTAATAATTTAACCAACAAACTTAAAAGGCGACTTTAAAATCACAAAAATTAATTCTCCTTTGATAGTTAAATTTCTAACTTAAATCTAACAAACAGCTCGCTTTGAAAAGCAACCAAAAGAATTACATTGAACCCACTCCTCCATTACGTTTTTGATGATTCTAAAATCACGGTCGACGTAAAAAAGTATAACGTTTTTGCCGAACCTGACCTTTATTGACAATACTTTAATTCCATTTTCTACACAAACTACATATTTGGGTCTAATACTTGACAAACGTCTCACTAGTCACCACCTAACTCGCCCCCCTTCACCACCTTTACAAGCGTACAGTATTTAATTTGAGACTTTGCCTTCTCAGACCATTACTCCATTCTAAGCTCTCCTTAAAAATCAAACGATTATTTACATAGCGGTGCAGATGTAGGACCTACTCTCACCCAAAAAACATTATCCACGGGGTGACGCCAATAAGCGATTTCCCCTTTCCGCCATTTAAATATTATCTAATATATTTATAATTGCATATAAGTATATAATGTGTAAACACAGATCTTAAATATATTTAAAGAACTATAATTAAACATAAATTGAAATATATGAGATGTAATTCATAATTTTATAAAATATATTTTAATAAGATTGAATCATTTGTGGTTTTTAAAAATATAAATCCATTTTAACTATGAATAATTATAGGATAGTCGTATATTCTGTGAATAATAAAAATATTAATAACAGTAGGTATTTTACATTGATCATTAGAAAAAAACTATAAAATATCGTCCTCGTCAAATGTTGTTTTTTCCTTTTATAGAATTTCACATTTTATATCTATTCGACTCTATACAAATACAACTATTGTTCTTTCAACTTACCTTCGGATCATATATATTAAGTTTTGCTCCTTCATCAAGTAACGTCTTAGCAACGTGTATTGCAGGTGACTCACGAGTATCACCTGTGTCTTTTTTAAATGCAAATCCAAACATTGTTATTTTTTTACCGGTGACTGTATTAAACAATGATTCGATAATTTTATTCGAAAATCGAGATTTTTGATAAACATTCATGTCTAGTACCTGTAGATTAAAAAAAATTATTTCCATTTTATTTATTATAATAAAATTAATTAAGTTATAAATAAAACAATTGTTACTTGTTGCCAATAAACAGCTACTTGTGGAAGATTTAAGCATTCACATATATAAACTAAATTAAGTAAATCTTTTTGAAAACAACTGCCTCCAAAACCTTTAAACATATTTGTGTTTTTAGACAAAATATGATGAACAATTAAAAACAAATTTAAGTTTTCAAATCAAATACTAGGAAACAAAAATTCACACAAATAATATTTACCAACTGACGCTTGTAAAAATTTGGGCCCAATTCTGGAATCAAGACCAATGCCTTTAGCCACCTCACTGACATCTGCCCCAGTCGCTTCACATATTACAGACATTGAGTTAATACTAGAAATCCGTTGAGCAAGAAATGCATTAGCCGCCTATGAACACAATAATTTAGGTAAATATTAGTAGACAGTGTGTTAATATACCATACACGATTTGAATTTACTAGTTTGGTTAGTTCCGAAGACCAAGTATTAGTCCTAAGGATCTTTGCTTCGGGTATCCAATTCAAATAGACTTTACTGAGCTCCTTAAAAGCCCATAAACCATCGGCGGTCTCCTCATGCCCTATAAGAACTCTATCGGCATTTAACAGGTTTTCAACAGCCACGCCTTCAGATAAGAACTCTGGGTTAGATAATACCTATATTAACAAAAGTACATGTTATATAGTTACAACTTCCATTGTGTAATATTTAAGTTTCAGCTGAGCTCATACCTACAAGATAAAACATTTCGAAAGTGAATAAACGAATTGTGTTATTTATTATATATTTACCTTGTAAACGTTAAGGTAAATTACAGCTAGTAAAATAGTATAAAAAATATATTGAATCGTCTACTAAATATGTGTGTGTATATATATTAACTTACTTGAAATTTTACATTCGGCTTATGGTTAGCACTTAAAATCTTTAATATGCTTTCCGCTGCACGTACCGGTACAGTACTTTTTTCCACTACTATTTTATCACTAGTTGAAACTTGGGCAATAGTCCTAGCACAGTTTTCAACATATGTTAAGTCAGCAGCACGTCCCTATAATAAATAGTCAAAATAGATTAATATAAAATAATGTTTTATAATTTAGAATTATCAAAATAAATTATAATTTTTAGTTAATTTAATAAATAATAATGTATGCAGGTAAAATCTAAGATTAAATTTGATAAGCACGACAAATTATTTATTATTTTAAAGGAATTTAAAATTATTTAGTCATTTTCTATGTATCTTTTGCTTAATAACTATGTAAAACAGTATACGATATATTGAAACTAGATTTTAAATTTATAATAGAAAATTTATATTTAATATATGTTATACCTATAATATATGTATGAATCATATATTAACATTAAAATTAAAATCAATACTATTAGCATATTCAAGATCCATAAATTTAACTCGAGTTGGAATTATAAATCATTTTTTATTTAATTTGCTGACAACGGTTTTTACTTTATAAGTCTAAAAGGTTTAAAGTACTGGTATGCTCTCAATTACAAAGTATTATCAAAATTTAAATTGCATTATTCTATAAGCAAAAAATGCCTGTAGTAAATTTAAATTAGGTATCTTATATGTAAATTTAAATTTTATCAATAGATGTTATTCGCCCATTATATTTTTAATAATTTAATGGCATAATTTTTTATAGAAAAACGATCCAATGAAGAAAGGATTGTTGGTACTTGTTGGCTGCGCTAAGTGTGCACTCTCATTAGTTATCTAGGCACTTATTGTTTTCTATTGTTTTCAAAAATACAATATTATATATTTACCTATAATAAAAATGAAAATAAATAGTCTTCCAAAATCGGTCCAATTGTAAAATTCCGCAAAAAACCAAAAATTAGTGATAAAGTTATATAATATATCACCTATAGATAATAAAGACGAAATTTATGTTATAATAACATTTTTTTTTAGTATGTTTAAAAATGTTTTAATCTTTAATTTCGAGGATGATGACTTTTGGTAGCAAATTTGATAAATGCTAAAATTGTCATTATTTTAAATGTATCTATTTAAAAGAAAAAAAATTAGACAAAATGAAACCGGAATATTTATATCAGTTAATTCATAATATGATTATAGGATATTCTATTATTGTAATTATTCAAATTTGAATAACTGTAGGTACTTATACGCATAATTTAGATAAGAACTTTAAACACATATATATTATACCTATTACAGTATTACATATATATTATTATTACCATCTTTTAGACATGATATAATTTTTAAATTTTATATATCTTTTGATAGGTATACGTTAGAATTTTTCCTTAGTTATGATGTTTGACAATTGAATACAAGTAACACATTAAAAATGTTAAAAATACATGTTTAAAAATTTATTTTACAAGCGTTTAAATTTAAAACGTTGTTGACCAGTCTATTTGAAACTAACGAAACCTATAACGATTTCTCCCCAAATGATTATGGTTATTTTATTATTATTTAACAATAATTATTAATGGTAATAACTAAACGTTTTACCTACTAATACTTCAATTGTCATTTTCTATACAAAAATATTTGGATTAACTTTAAGTTATTTATTTTCCGTTTTAAAATTTTGTCTTTTTTTGTGAATACTGATACATATTTTTTCTATTAAAAAGTTTAAAATTTTAATTTAAGGTTCATCAAAAATTGTTCTCATTACATTATAAAAATATTGAAAATATATAGGCAAAATTTTTTTATTTTAGAATTGGTTGAAGTTCAAATTTTAATGAAATTGTAAAGGTACTTCAACAAAAAATAACTACTTTTTTAGTTATTATGATGCAATTCAAGGTATACTAATCTTAAGAACTTACAACTTTTCATAATCATATACATTATAATCTTTTTCAAATCATTGAATTAAAATTTACATATATCCAATACCGTAATTTACTCAATTATGAGACACATTGATACGGCTATTATAATATAGTAGAGTACACATAATAACATACCTAATCGTATTTTTATTGATAAATGTACACGCTACTTACTTTACCTACTCCAAATGTCTTTGTAGGAGTATTTACAGAAATAAAAATTAAATCTGCCTCTTGGATAGATTCTTCGATGTTTGTAGAAAAAAACAAGTTTACATTTCTTCGTTTCTTAACAATATCATCCAGTCCAGGCTAAAAATGAAATTATTATGAGTATAAATATGAAAAATATAATATACAATTTAATATTTTTAATCACTTCGTAGATAGGTAATTTTTCTGAGTTCCATTGGGATATACGTTGAGCACTTATATCTACAACCGTGACTTTAATATGTGGACACTGCATTGCTATTACACTGCATGTAGGCCCACCAACATATCCAGCACCTATACAGCATATTTTTGTGACCGCCATACTCTAGCAATTTATGTCAATCTGTTAAACTTAAAACAGTTGTCTTAAATTAAAACACAAATACCAATTATCTATAAATAGTTAATTAATATATATTAATAAATTTTAATAATAAAATATTTGAAAAGGTACAAAATACTAACAGTTTAATGGGATTTTAAAAATTTAAAAATTATTTTTATTTTTTATTTGTGCAATGTGAAATGTTATAAAGGGATTTTCTATAAAGACTAAAATAGTGTCGGAACTTGTTACGAATTTACTATTTTTATGGAGTCACATTTCGTGTACACCAACTATAGCGACATAGCCTTTCTGATTGTTTGTGTGTTATTATAATATATTTCATAAATACAATTAATGTTAAAATGGAAAATGAAGTTTTTTATAGAAATAATTTATACATTTACTATTTTATTTGTTCGATACATATTACAGTATGATATAATTCTATAATGAAGATAGTTTCAAAATACGAAAAAATCAAAGGCTGTATTTTATGTCGTCATCCTTATTTTTCTAGAAAATCGTAATTAAATTGGGTGTTGATTAGGTAAGAATCATTTAATTATATTTACTAATATTATTTTTTTTATTATTGTTTACTAATTTAATATTTGTTGTTTAACTCAGTAAACAATAAACATCAAGCGTTTTATAATTAGTATTATTACTCTATTAGTGTAGGTATCTAATTTATTGCTCTCATTTGAACCTCAATTTTAAATTTATGAATTTTAAAATTATATTCAATTCGACATTTGTTTTTTAGTATAGGTTCCAAGTATAATATGAATAATGAACATAAAATATAAATAAACACTAATACTTATATTATAAACCATAAGGTATAATATTACAAAAAATTCATAGAAATTTAGACTTTTAAAGTTACACAATTAAAAATAAATATCATTATAAGATTGTAGGTACACATATTGGTTATTATAACCAAATACATTAGATTGGTATGGTCAAAAATGACAATTTGATATTTTGATACGAATTAATTATTAAAAGCTTCTATGTTATATTTTTTCCTTTTATCATTTTAAAAGCATACAATGTTTATAATAATATGAATGAAAACTTTTTTTTATTATTGTTCAATATTTTACAAAATATAAGTAACTAAATCGACCGTTAATCCTTTTAAAGTGGTTTTTTAAGATACCTATATTAGATAACTCGTCAAGCATACATACTCGTGTGTTGACGTGTGCCGCTGTGTGGATTTGTATAATGTATTAGTATTAACACTAAATTATAATCGAAATTTCTTTTTATTTATACTGTATATCAGTATTCAGTGGTACTATACTGACTGCCTTGCAGCAACAACATACCTATGTAATATATATATATATTACATACATGGATAAATGTGTACGGAAATGAAAATAGATAAAATAATTGGATATTTTAGTTTATAACTTATTAGTGATTACTTTATTAGTATCCAGTTTGGTCCGTGTTGTAAAATGATGTCGCTTATTATTTTTATTATTATGTAATAAATTATATATAATTTCTAGAACTTTCCAAAAGAGCATAATAAGTATATTATGAGTTTACCTATTACTTAAATACATGTATAAAAATAATAATATATTATTTTATGTATTCTAAATGCGATTAATCACTGTGAATATATACTTGAAAATTTTCATAAAAATATTGATGAAGCGATTTATTAATTAAATAGTAATTATTCGTAAAAATAAACACGACCTAAACAAATTTACTTATCTACAATGACGTTAACATTATATTTTTACTACACAATATTTTTGTAAGTCAGACACAAATCATATACGATTATGATACATGATATATTATGTATATATTATACATAACATAAAGATTGAAAATTACAGAATGTAAAATCGATAAAATATATGCATGCAAGTATAGTATAAATTAGGGCATGAAATCCGAATATTCAGATATTCAAATCCGGATTTGAATCAAATTCATAAGCGGATTTTCCTAATTATCCGGATTTATGAATTTGCTTTTTATGCCACTTACAATTATTTATAATTATGGCAAAATAAATAAAAATGGTACACCTATGTTCGAAAAATATGCTATAGAATTAAATTTATTAGAATTTAAAAAGAGTCATTGATCAGCAAAATTGAATTTTTAAAATTCGGATATGGCCACCACTGTTACCTATACATTAGGTACAAATGAAAATTAGTTGCATAGTAGCAGATAAGTAAATAAAATATGTTTTAAATAATAAGTATAATTATTAATGAAATTTGGTAGAAAAGTAGTTATACAAAAAAATAATACATTGTGGACTTGTGGTGTATAGCATCAGGATGTCAAGTACTGAAATCATAAGAAAAACATATCATATTATCAAAACGTTTTGTTACATTGAAAAAATGAGATCACTTTTTACTTGTTTGAACAAATTTTAAGAAAACTGAAATAAATTCATAATTGGGTATAATTTCTCAACAAATATTAAATATTCATAAAAAATAAAAATTAAGAAATAGGTACCTAAATACACTTTTTTTATAGATTTTATGAAATTGACAATATTATTATTTCAATATTAATTTTTTTTTACACAATCTATAAACCATATAAACGTAAGTGTTGTAGGTATTCAGTGGCTTTAGTAGTTTATACTTAAATTAAAACAGATTCCAATTAAGGTACTTTAGCGTGGGTGAATGGCAATAATGTGAATTTGAATATATAGAATAGACTTCTAGTTTGGTCTACTTTAAATTAAGAATATGTAGAAAAATACGCAATTCCTGTTATAACTTCCTACTTCTGAACCATACGCTATAAAATAATATAACACACAGGTATAGATTTATTAATTTTTTTCATAGAAGTAATTTTCTGATTTTCATCAAAATATATTTTAATAATCAAAATATCAGCTAGAACACAAGCATCACTTGTGCACTTTTAATATGAATACTTTAAAAAAATCACAACACAATATAATAATAATATACCATAATGTAAACTATTATATACAATAGTATTATACATAAATAAGTAATATAAATGCATAAATCAGTCCGAGTTTATCTGTTAATAAGTGTGCACGTCAGTTTATTCATGTCCTGTTCTCTGTCACACGCGCTTTTGGTCTACTTGATATTCACCATGTGAATTATTGTGGTTCGCATACTTTAGTATGGAAGTAGCAGAAGTCACACTAAAACGACACGACCTTAACAATTCAAAACGCCATTTATCTATCCTCTACGTCTATTTCTCCAAGACCAAATAATATAAAGCTAAATAAAACATTTAGTTATCCAAACCGTTAGGTATACCATCTTTTACCAGCCGATAAAATCCCCGAAAAAAATGCATTATTTCCCATTCTCACCTATGTAGTAGTAATACTATTATCTGCGATAAACAATTTCGAAATATTTTAAGACCTCGGCGATAATTATTAAATTTTTAAGAATATTATCCAGTATTTGTGGTATATTAGTGGCGCCGATCGTCGCTGTATGCCTTCCTGTTGTTGTCGCAACATATTATATTATGATGGAGTAGATATGTGAATAATGTATTAACAGGGCTCAGAAAATAAATATGTTCATAATATTTAATATTTTAAGACTAAATAATAAGACTATTACAGAATGTGTGTACTATCATAGCCTCGTGGGGTGGGTGGTAAATATATAGCCGACAGGATTTAGTTCACAAAATAACCTTTTTGGGACTTTCGTCATTGATTTAAACGAAACAGATTCCGAACACCAAGGAACTTAAGTTAAGGATTGTAATTAAGAATTTGCATTATTTAACGCTTAGCTTTAGTATTTTAAATAACTTAAATTAACTTGGCTATACAATTATATACATGATACAACTATTTAGAAAAACAAATTACCATTACTATTATTTATTTATGAACCTCGATACAAAAGCTAAACAGTGTTGTTTTTTTTTTAATATTTCCAAATCATAACTAATATTATATTTTCTGTTTTTATAGAAACCCGCTCAAAACGAACCATGTTCCTCAATGTCATTACTGCTTGCTCGCTCGTAATCACACAAATTCATATTTAATCGTCAAAAACTCTGTACGTCAAGTGCTAGAGTAGAACACTCGTATAACTAAGCTCTGGGGGTTTACATAGCATAGCTACATCGGGCAGTACATTAAGAATGAACTGTGTATAAAAATGCTCACCTCAAACACTAAACGACAAAAAAAATAATAAAATATTTTTCCTCCTTTCCTATGCCTTTTAATCCTGCCAAAAGCTTGGAACTCTTGAGGTACTACCAACTATCACAGTCAAGCATACGCTAATTTCACAGTCAACCAACTACCAGCCGTATTTATAGGATAATATTTACATGTCAATACAGTTATACATACAATCAATCAATTAATTATATAATTAACGTTTGTATTAAATTAAATATGTTTACATTCAACTATAAATATTGCCTATATACATACTATCATAACGTCCCATACACTCGTACCGTGTACAAGGTAAATGTATATGTATAATAAATTTATAAATGTATAATTTACTTCAAGACGGTTAGTTCCTTTTAAATAAATATTCTTAACTACAATAATAATGTATCTTATGATGATTAATAGGAAATATTAATATGTAGGTACTATAATACTACATTATACTTGATGGTATATACTCGTATTAATCGATAAATGTATACAAACAGTATAAATAGTATGGTAAAGGAGGAAAAAGTATTCTTTTTATAACAATATTTCATAATAGCATAATAAAAACTAATATTTTTCTATTTTACACAATTTAATAGAAATTATAAAACTAATTGACATTGCAAAAAAATATATAAGCGTTATTGATAGACAATGAACAATTAAATATTAATTTTAAATAATAATATTTGGGGGCGTTTAGGGTAAAGAAAGATTATAATGATTGATTACCTCTAAGCTCAACAACAAAATCAATTATACACTTGTATGCATAAATATTTAACAAATGGAAACTGAAATAATTTTTAAAAAATCAAGGATTATGGTAAAACGAATTGTGTGTATGAATAAAATCTACATAAATTCTAGTCTTAGTGAAATTTTAATGGGTATAAGGTATAAGTAATATAAATGATCACGAATTATGTTGGTAGGACAAGTAGGTATTACATTTTTTAAATAGCTCACGATTACAAGGATTTAATACATGTTTGTAGAATATGCTGTAGATGTTTTTGTTATTAACTATAGTAGACAGTAGTAAATCAATTTAAAATTAAATTAATTTAAAAGTTAAAATAAATATTTATCAGCAATCAAATATATTTTTTTCGTTGTATAATAAATCTTATAGGTACTTGTTAAATAATTTTAAGTAACTGGGTTTAATTAATTAGCTAATTTAAAGTTTCTAGACTTATAGTAGATTCCTGACAATTAAGTAATGAACCGTAAAGAAAAATACCGACCGACTTATTAATGAACTTGTCTGATCTGCCGACGGATGATCACAGCTGATATACAGTGTATCTAATGTGTATGTACATACTGCGTAATATATTAGTGTATATTAGTATTTTTAGTGGAATGTGAAGAATGAAGGACTACAAACATATTTAAATATACAAACTGCAGATATGGTAGAATTACAGAAGTGTATACATTACTATACAATCACATAATATCCATTATAATATTAATTGTTATTATTAATATTACTTAAGTATTACGTATTATAAATTAAAGTTAATCTTTTGATCAACATTTTCATTTATTTTGGTCCGCTTTGAGCAATTCTAAATCTTCAAATTCAAAATACAACGTAATGTATTTAAGCATTAACTATAGCTAAAATATTTGTATATTTGCATTTTAATTATTTCTTAGTAACCATTATACTTTATACTACTTGTATTTTAAAAATCTATATCTTTAAAATTATACCTGCACTACGACTATGCGATATATTTTAAAAGGTACGTGTTTACTTACGCACTAAAGAAAAAATAATGAGTTCTGTGAAATATAAAAAACATTTTTCATTTTTTTCATATAGTAATTTTGTATCATCGAAGTTATAAAACAACTACAGTTTATTTTAAATATCAGTTAGTTTTATGTACAAATTATTTACTTTAAATTAAGCTCGTAGCGATTCTGATACATATATTGAGATTGCATAGGTACTATTTTTTAGTCTTAACATGCCTTTATAGAAGTAAGAATTATATACCAATATTTTGTCATTTTATTGATAATAAGAATAACCATTCAATCAATATTTTGATTTTACAATAAACTTATTAATATTTAATGAACTGTTAATAATTGAATAATTCAGAGCAATCATTTTCAAACTAGATGTTGCTAACATTATTCTCTAGGCTTGCCGCGAGATTTTTAAAAAAATTAAATAATGATCAAAAAAATGTGCAACGAAATAGTTGAGAAGAGTGCTGTGTTAAAAAAAAGTTTGAAAACCACTGGTTTAGAGCGACTGGATGAGTGCTTAAAAATGTATAAGATAAATATTATAATACCAAGATACACATTTTTCTATTTTATAATAGGTATATATTCAGGAATTCTCAATAATAAGAATCCACTAAACATTATGTAGGTATACAATTATTTACTACAATCACATCCTGAATTACCGTTACAGGTTTGAAGCAGCTAAAGTATTGTTAGGTGGTAGACGTCTCCTCTCGTCGTAAATGGTATTGGTACATAATAATACATACATACATACATACATACATACATACATACATACATACATACATATTATACTCTATATTATACGTTATATATTTATATACCTGTATAATTTGTTAGGTGCTAGCTACTATCTGACAAACGGTTTATGACAAAGCGTGTACTTATAATTATAATTACGAGATAGACATTCCGAACATTAAATTTAAAAATCATAAATGCCCCGTGAGTAAACAACGAAGCCAAATATATTATGCATTTTTTACGTGGATTTTGTTATACGCAGTATAAACCAGTTATATCTTGTAAATCAACATTATTGATTCATAATAAAAATATAATGATACATCCTAATTCCTAATGTACTTAACCAACCGAGGAATGCGAACGTTAATTATAATATTAATTATTTTTTATGGCTTTTACAAGCAAATATCGAAAACCGAGGTGTCATCGTCGTTAGACCAGCACACCGGTTCGTGAATAATTCGTATGACGTAATGATAGTAATATGACCCGTTCGGCGAATTAACTGGACGAGCTGGATTCGCATAAACGGAACAAAAAAATCACACGTGTAAGACTCCATGCAATGAAATGCACGCATGTATGATTTATTTCAATATAAACTCTCGTGAGTCGTGATACATCGCATTGTAGTAATAGTTAAATGTCATGAATAAATAATTATTTCGATTAACACCACTACTAAGAAAATCGCTAAATATATACATCATTATCTATAATGTTTACAAGTGCCTATACTTGTGACAAGCTGGTGACTATTCATAAGTGCGCGGCCTTACACATACTCGTAATATCAAGTCCTAGACAACACTCGATGTACTGTATTATAGTATTATGTGGTTCACGACTCACACAACTGAGTTTATAACAGTGGCTGTTGCCTGTATCCGCAAGCACCTCGTGGCTCGTACACACAACTCCCGAGTCCCGTAAAGTTTATAATTTTGCCTACTCGGAATTTGAAGGATTTACCGAAGAGTCGACACTCGACGCAGTATAATACATATTTAGTACTCCGACCGTATATGGATTAGAACAATGATTTAAAACAATAGAATTTAATGTTAGTGTTTATAATCAATATAGTACGCCTACGCTATACTACCTACTTATACGATGCACGACGAGCAAGACTATCAGCCGAACAGGGTGGAATAATGATTTAAAAAAAAAACCGATTTCATCTGAGGACGATTTTCGCGGGGTACTCGTCGCGGGAGGGTAACACAAACGTTCGACCGTGATAAGTCTATTATTATAACACACACACGGGTCGGCATAGCCGGTGTACGCGCATATATATACTTATAATGTGTAACTTGAAACAATATCAGACAGCAAACGCGCGTACTATTAATATCATTATACTCGGGCAAATCATTACCGTGGGATGTGGGTGATATCGACACGTCTTGGCGTATTGGACCGGCGGCGTGATAACGTCGCTGGCGTACAGTGATAAGCAACCGGCGTGTGTAGCAACAGAATAGTAGTGGTGCAGCAGGGCAGACCGTCGTGCGTTTTATCGATCTACGGCGCGCGCGCGCGCGCACACACACCAACACACACTCAAACACGATCGGACACGGTAACGCGAACGGATCGACGGACACGCACACAGTGGTACGCTCGGCGGCGGCGGCGGAGACACGGTCGTTGCGACGTAGTACGCCGAGTCGACGGAGGTACACGAGCTGATCCGGCGGCGGCGGCGGCGGCGGCTGACGTGGCCGCGCGTTGCCCAGGCTACATAGTGTTGATGTTTTGGTGGGGGAGGGTCGGTCTGCGGCCGTTGACGCGTACCGGTCGCCGCCGCCGCCACACAGCCAGTGGCCACGCTGCCCGTTTTGCGGTGACACGGCACGTCGTCGTCGTCGTCGTCATCGTCGTTACTTGGAACGTCTCGAGTGCCGTGATATTTATTCATTATTATGACGTTATACCTTAGAGTAGGTAAAGAATATACCCATACGAGAAAATAAAAATATTAACCACTATTTCTGCTACTCCCGTACGAACAAATAAAATAACTTATAAATTATGTTCCATACATTATGTTATTATATGATAATATTATACAAATTATTATTATTTGAACTACATTTTCACTAAGGAAAATTCGATACGGAATATTTTACGTACCGGCCCGTATCACACTTGGATAGACTTGGACGTTTGGCTGACCGCTAGGCGCTGGTATACCACACATACGTAACTTATTGAATGAGTTGAATGCCCAATGTTGAACCGATACGTCGGTACCCACACTTCAGTTTATTTCTTGAAAATCTTGAATTACTAATATACCTACCTATATAGACGGAGCGTACCACCCGTGTTTCGGTAACGAAATGAGGTAGTGGGTGGAACTGTCGCGTATAGATCGATGAGACTGACGTACGTGTAATGTGTATGAAAACTGTGGAATCACTTCTCTCTTGAATTATGCATCATTATTATAACGTGAGGACGGCCGGCGATTCGATACCAATTTCTCGACACTGTGATGCGTATATATTATAGGATCTACACAGACTAGTTAGGATAATAATAATATGATCATCAGCTATAACTATCGCGTGATGGTAGTCTAATACCATAATAACAAAGTACATTCTAACCTAATACTTATAGTATATTTACTATGCGGCATTTCGACCGTCCACAGTCAATCGCCTTTATGTTCCGAATCAATGGCGTAAACTACAGGTATCTTGAGGTTACACTAGCAACTCCCAACAAGTATTGGGGTTAGAAACAAATATACCTTCTTGTGAGCTTTGAATGGTGGCAGAAGAAATTTAAGAGTTATGGGTTAATATACTTATACTTAGACACTTAGTAATAATTATTTTTTTTTTACTAGTTTATAACCACAAGGACTAAAATAATAAGATATAAGTTATAAGTAGATATATGATTTTCCATGTACATAACTGTATATTAATACAAAAATTACTTTTATATTTTAGTTTGTGATGATTGATAAATATATATAAACTATTGAGATACATTTTCGCTATAGCGTCACAGACACAGTCTAGACGTCGAACACATCTTATGCCCCGGATCGATGTTAATACACTAGACATGAAAAACGTATTAAATAAACTGGTAAACTGCTACTGGTAATTGATAAGTAATACACACAAGTTCAGTAATAAAGGTATCAAATTTGATACATTTTATTAGATTTTTGTAAATGTATACTCAATATCGTTAATACTGAACGTATAATGTATAAGTTTAACATAACTTTTAATGGTATAATGCATACAAAATATTATTATCTAAAGAAAATATTTTTAAAATATTTAAAAAGTTTATTAGGAGAGAAATACGAATTAATGCTGGAAATACGCATTTATAGTTATTTTGTGTGATTTTAATTTTGCGGATTAAGAAAATTCCTATACGAATTTCAAAATTAAACTGGTCATATTGATGTTCGCGAAAAAAAAATTTGATTTATTATTACAAATATTAAATTTAATTGATATGGAATCTGGAGAGAACTAACAATTGCTGGCTATTTCCATTTACGCGATATTTTACAAGGGAAGGATTGTCGCATACAAAACTAATAACATATTCACATCCACAGGGTACATTATATTCGTACAATAATTCGAAAATTTTAATTTTTACGAATATAGAGTCAGAGATACGTATTGATGATTGTTGCTCCTTGTAAATTTAATTTACATGAAGAGAGTTATTTATTAGTACGTATAATAACAACCACGGATGAATTAAGATATAAATTCGGCCTTAGAAATTTATACATATAGGTACAACTTGATTTTATTACATTTTGGATGTCAGTATACCACAGTCATCAGATTCATCACTAGAGCCGTCATTTGAGATATAATAAATATTAAATCAAATATTACATCTATTTTATATTTTTGTAAGGCCATTTTTAAGGACTATCAATAATTATGCTTATTCATTTGAATTTTAAATAAGGTACAACAACATTTTTAGAAAAAATATCCACATTACAGTAAAAAAGGGAAATATTCAATTAAAAAAAAAAAGTTTCTACTATCCCAGGACATTTCTTTAAATATTATAAAACAATCTAAATAATTTGAAAATATGGTCTTTAATTATCTTTAAGTATATTTAAAAATTCTAAAATCATAATTTAAACATTGTACATGTATGAATATTATATATTCACATTTGTTTTGCCTTTTTTGTATATATATAAATATAGTATATAAATTAGTATAAATTAGGTCTATATCCATACTTAGATACATTATCAGCTATTAATCAACTATAAAGCCAATGCATATGACATTTACTAATAAATTATACTATATATTAAAGAGTTCTTCATTTTTTTTTAAAATTTTTATTGAGATTAAATTTAATGATTTGCTTTGACTATTACACATTATACACTTTTAAAATAGTATAATATATATACCTATAGTATTATATATTTTTATATTATCCTAAATATAGTAAAAAAATTAATATTAATATATTTATATTTATAACAGTTTTAACACACTGTATAGTTAGTAAGATGGGTATGATGATGGTATATCCATCTCCTTGATGTGTTTATTTAATATTTATATTTACATTTTTTAATTCTGCAAAAAACCAATTAAGTTTAATTAAAATATTTGATTTTGTATAAATTAATAATTAATAATTTAAAATTATAACTATCTCAAGATTCAAGAACTGAGAAATAAAGAAATTATATTTAATATAAAAAATTATATCGTTATACAGTGCAATTTATGTTAACCAAGCATACTCACCTTTTTTTTCAATAAATCAATTATTCAAAATCTGAGTTTGAGAATTTTAAGTATACTTAGATCGCATTTTTTAATTGTTGAGGACTTTTTTACTATTTAAAAAATGTCTTATAGAGAATAGAGATACAAACTTCTAATGAACTTTTCAAATGAGAAACCTTCTTTTTTCCTGTAAATTGTTACCTGATGGTCATATATTTTTTCTAAATTTTGATGTATCTAAAATTCTAAATATAAATTCAAACAATAGTGGATTCCGAGTTATTGAACTTAAAGTATAAAAGATAAAAGCCGTTTTTATAGCTCGAAAGCTAATAATCGGTATATTGTTTATTTTTACAAAATAGGTTAGATAAGAGATTTAATGCCCAACCGAGTGATTTGAAAATTGTGTTAACTTATATAAATGATTAATCTATAACATTTACAATTTTTAAAAATGGACAAAGTGTAATACTGTTAATAAATACTGAATTTAATATTTTATACTTTCATAAGACCATTTTTAGTGCTATTATTCTTAGTATGAAATGTATGATGATAATTAAATAACTGAAAAAATAATTATTAAAATTTTGAATTAGGGACGTTAAGATATTTTAGAAAAACATTTTTCAAGGGAAACTTCTTAAATAAGTAGTATAAAACGTATAAAACATCTCAAGAGTTAAAAAATATATATCTTTTTTATAATTAAAAATTCTAAAAATCATAATTTAAATAAGCCAATTATTAAAAAAAAATAAAGGTGAGTCATTGTGTATATGATTATATAATATAAACGGTATTTAGGTTTGTATGCGAATTTAGTTTTGTAATATAAATTATAATAAAGCAAATACGATGTAAATACGTTGAACGGTGGGAACTAAAATACAACAATGATTTTTTTCATCACAATTAGACTCTTGTAAGTTTTATTTGTTTTTTTTTTTTAGGTTTATATTTATAAAGAATGAAAAATTTTTATATACCCGTTGTGTCTGTCGCTGTCATGGTTACTACTTTTCAGTTATAGCATGATTATCAAATACAAAGGGGGTCCCTGTATATTTGCTTTATATATAGTGAATATATATATATATATATATATATAAATGTAATGCATACGTAAATCCATTTATTTAAATTATTCTTCTATTATTTCATACGACTTACATATTAATATTTAATATAATGTATATACTGAGGATCAGATTAAGCAATTATAAGCAAATAAGATCCTAAATTTTCAAGATATTCATATTCATAAAATATAGGAATCAAAGCAGTTTGAACCTCCTCCTTATAACCATATAATAAAAAAAAATATTATTATATTAATTATACACTTATACCTTATTTAATGTCGATAAAAACATATTTTACTTAAATAATATCATATAACAACACTATATCTCTTCAATAACTAGATATATTAGAAATATATAATAGTATAATTCAGTGCCATACCCAGAATTTGGTTTTTTTTTTTTGGGGGGGGGGGGGTCTTAAACATTCATACTTAGTCATATATTATTTTTCTCTCTAAACGCGGTCCATTATTAATAGGTATGTCATAAATCATTGCCATCATATAACGCCGTAACTATTACTAGGCCATAGCTCACCCATCAACATTATTACTCTATGATATGAACCCATTACGCATTACTAAAAAAAATATCTTACCTGTGATATCGGTGGGGGGGGTGGTAAGTCCAAAAGCCCCCCCCTGGATATGACACTATATTATATTTTATTTTGATAAGATATGAGTATGTATAAGTATATATACTCTATAATATAATATATACTTACATGTCATCACAGGTTTTAGATTGATTTTTACAGCAATTAAACACCAAAAACAATTTTTAGTAAACAATGTTGAGTTAAATTTGGTATAGGTAATTTTAATCATGATTTCTTATAGAAAATTATTTATATTTGTATTAATTTATATTTAACATTATTATTCATACTATTATTCATATTATTATTACTCGTAAATTATTTATTATTCCTATTTGTAATTTTTTGTTTTATTTTTTTTTCGTTTGCTTTTTATATTACTTTTAACTGTATTTTAGTATCTTATTATATAGATACAATATATGTTTATACTATCTATAATATTTATTTTTATTGAATTTTAATAATCCTGGGCTGCTTAGTGAGGCACAGCATTCTTATGAAAAATTCTAAATAAATAAAATATTTAATTTAATTTTTAGTGTACCTATGATTATTATAATGTTTAAATTTCAATGTTGCAAACTAGCTATAGTATTTTTTTCCTAAATATATTCAAAGGCATAAAACCTAAATAATATTATATTATGATGATAGGTATTATATATTTTTCATGTAACATACAACCAATAATAATTATAATCATGTGTAGTTTATTCTGTGTATAGCTAAAGAGTAAAGATTATTGTGAAAATTTAATTTAATTTAATTACTTATAAAGTTCATCCTTGAATACGGTAATAGTTTTTTTCTAATAGCGACAATACATTATATATTATATTATTTTTTTATCAGGTAATAGATATATATTTATATGACTTATGTGAAGTATTTTTGCATATAACATATTTGAATAGAATTTATGCGGAAAATGAACGACAGGTGAATACGAATACCATCATATAGCAATGTATAATATATATTATAGTATGTTTATAAATATACGATACGTGTCACGCACTATTCCCTAGCCCGTATAGGTTCATTTTAAATTGAGCGCGTAAAAAAATTGCATATATTCATATAATATTTACCTACTGATTTTATCGATTGTTTAACAAATACTTAATATTCTATTGATATTTTTTATTTTTACAATAAGTTTGAAAGGTCTGAATGTTTGTTGAGTAGGTATATCCCTAATAATGAGTGTGGAGTATACTGATTCTCGTGTTGTATTATTAAACTCGTATAGTATACTGTGGTTAATAATAATATTATGTATATATTTTATAATTAAGTTATACAGATATTATGTATAAAAATTCATTGTTTCTTATCTAATATTTTTTTATTGTATATTACATACATAATGATTCACCAAGCATGCTTGCCTTTTTGGGCATTTTATCCTTTAATTAGGTACCTATATGTACATATTTAATTGCTGATTTTTGTAAACATTTTAAAATAAATACATAAATACCATACTTTTAAATAATTGGATTTTGTGTACCGTTTAAGGATAGTATAGTGGAGATACATTTTTTTTTCAAATGAGTACTCCACTTTTTCATAATACATTTTTAAGCAGATGATTTTTTTACGAAAATGTTGATGTACCTATTTAAATCAAAATTTTTACAAGTAGTTTCTGTAAATTGCTAAATTGTTTATACGAAGGATAACAGTCTTTATTGGTCTTACATAAAAATATAAAATAGATATAAATATTTAATATTCATTATTCAGTATATTTATTAACTGTCCACTGTGGCTTATTCTAAACAACTATAAATTATTTCCAGTATGACTTGAATTATAAACTATCGTAATAATATGATGTGATGATTTCGACATTCAATTGTAATGATTTGTGATTAACTATACAAATGACAAATAATTAATTAATGTGGACAGATATATTCTATATTTGTATGAAATTTCTTAAACAAAAAGTACTCTTCCTGCCGACCAACATAGCTGGAAATGAAATTTGCTCGTCCAGAATGACGACCGCAGCCGCTATCTTTGTTATTATTTATATAATGATTATCGCGTTACCACCTACAAGTAGCAGACGGTAGACGCTAGTCTTGAGTCCGGTTACGTATAGTCATCAATATATACTATATAGTCATGAACTCATGAATCGTGATTCAGCCGAGTGATTTCGATATTAACGTCATTATTATTATTAAATATTAGGACTGGGAACGTAATGACGTGAAAATCCTAAGGAAATACGTGCAAATACGCTAAAAAAGATGCTACTGATGCTAGTGTATTATACCATACTATTATGTATTTAAATATTTTGTAGTCATGAAATAAAACTAAAAAAATAACGAGCTTTAGTGTAATGTATTAAAACTTTAAAATTTTCGAAATAATTATAAGTTGTGAACTAAAATAGTATCTTAATATTTTGAAAAAACATAACAATTAAAGTGCATTCAAGTCCTGACCTCATACGAGTACCTTTAGGTTGTTATTATTATTTATTATGTAACGAGGACGATGAAAATACAGCGGCTGCGCTCTACCAACGAACCGCGCTACCCGATCGCCGGTAACCCCACTATGACCATAGTTCGTTCGTCGGCAGCAGCAGCTGTGGCGGGCGGCGGCGACGGACGCGACCCTGGCTCGCGTGCGCCAGTCGCCAGTGTGTGCGTGTGTATCGATGCGGCCCGTGTACCGCACCGTGATTAGCTCTCCCCACCGGGTACGACAATAACAACTACGGCGGCGGAGGTCGTGGTAGCACGTTTACGCGACCGACCGGTAAACACGGACGTGGTACCCATAGCGGTGTGTTGTCGGGACGACCGCGGTTCTGTTCGTTATCATTTTTTTTTCTCAACGCCATGCCGTCTCGAGTCAAACGTTGTCGGTGTGCATAGCGAGAACGACCGTCCGACGCGTGCGGCGCCCCGCTTTCATGATCTCGTATACATACACGCACAAGCATACACCGATGATTATAGTGATAAATAACAATAATAATAATGATAAAAATATATTATTATAATATTGATGTAAATAATAATATAGTTGATGTCGTTGTCATTAAATAATCGTGTTGTGTATCCCGTTTTCCGTAGCGTTTGGTTATAAGATACACAGTGCGCCGTGTAGTTGATTTAAATTTCTTTTCGCGTTTTATTCTTTTACGGCTGTGAATAATAATATGGTTTAACACCTACTCGTATATTATATAGTTTTATTTTATCGCGATCCTGTGTTATCTGTGTGCGAGCTGATTGTTTACCACCCGATAGCGTCGGCCAGTTGGCCACTACCTCTTCTTATCAATTTAACTTTGTGATACGCGTAAAGTGGGCCGGTGCGACCACTGCTGCACCACCACAATGGCTGAATTTAACGTGGACGTTACGCGGTTACCCGATGAGATTCGCGAAAAGCTCGCGGAACTGGAACTCGAGCTATCCGAAGGCAAGTACTCTCAGTTTTTTCTTTGTGTAATTGCCTTTTCTGGGCTCCTTGACTGTGGGTAGCACTGCCGGGATAGTTGCCTCCCCCGCTCCAGGCTTTTGCCAACCCCTCTACTGACCGAAGTGATTCATTCCAGTTACCAGCTTGGTTTTCCGCGCAGAGGTTTTTTAATTCCTTATAATGTATGTCCCTTTTAAGGTTATAGTAGTGCAATACATTACTATTTACCTTAACCTACCAATTTCAGGGTCTCTTGGGCACCTTCATTCTTCACCAATCATTATACCTGCTGTCCAGATAGGTATTGGTTGTGCGCATGATTTTTATCTATAAAACAAATATTCTGGACTGAATGTAAGATTTATTATTTATATTACAGTGGCTATCTTTAAGTTTTGTCTTGTTAATGTCACTTTTATCTTTATTGGCAAACAAAACAATATCTTTCAATTGACAGTAAATGCATTTAGTTATCTTTAGGTTTTTTTTATTTAACTACTTTCTAACCTATCAAAACTGTAGGAATGTTTAAAATGTTATCAATTCAATATCTACCTGTTAAATATTTTTTATCAATTAGCATATCAGTTGCTAGCAAATTATTATCTTATAGACATTTGAATGGTATTTGATCTAATAAACTTAAATAATAAAATATATTATAGTTGGATTGATTTAACTTAGATACCTTAAACATATTTATTTTAAATACTTTGTAAAAATCTAGGTAGACTGTAATTTTATTTAATGTCAACTGGGCAATTATCAATGCACATTGTGATGATTTAAACACAGTTTTAAATTCATGAAACAAATTTATTATTGATAATTTTAGCTATTTTAACTATGAGTAAAAATACAATTATCTGTAAATATTTTTTTGTTTTTACAAGGAATATATAATTCAATATGCTACCTAAAAACCTGAGATACATGTTAGACACACAATTTACAAAAAAAAAAAACATATATTATTAATAATTTGATAATGTTGAAGAAAAAAACTACAACCCATTAACAACACACCCTACCAGTAGATCTAAGACCATTTAAACATTATCGTATAAAAATATAGTGAATAAAGTTTGGAATTTTACTTTATATCATGGTTTGTGTTTGTAATTTATTAGAATTTAAAAACTATTGTTTTTTAAATTAGATACAAAAAGAACATTTTTACGCAATTTGTCATTATTGTTTATTTTATATATATATATGTGTATTGCAGAGTTAATAATTAACAATTTAACATACATGCATACAAAGAATATTTCATAAATATAATATCATATTTAAGTATTATAGTTTGATATAATTGATTTAAGTTATTGTTACCTAAGTATATTATGATAAATAAAGAGCCAAAATCTTGAATATTGTTACCATAACTTAAAAATAATAGACCAGACTATTAAAATAGATGTTATTACTATAGAGGTGTATTATAACTAAGGGTAGTAAACTTTTGAATAAAATAATAGTCAAAAACTAGATGTCCTGATTTTAATGACCAAGAAACAAAGCAACATCATTACATCTATCAATTGGCATTATTATTTATGGAATTTCAAAAGCAAAGAAACCTCTTTTAAATTTTAGATAGATAACTATTATTTTGCTTATTAATATACATTTGATCATTATGGATATAAATATTAGTTTGAACATATTTTGTTAAAAATTATTAATAAAACAATCCCTAGTTTATAAATACTACGTCTTATATTTGTTATTATTTTGAAAATATTATTAGTTCTACACTTCTATTTGAATTGACAATATTTATTTGTTATATATTTATGTAGTTCAATTTCATAATATAGCATTCATTATTCATTTCTATGTTATGGATGTATTTTTTTTTATTTAGGTTGAGATAGCAATGATAGTTAGGTGTAATTCAATTTTTCTATAATCTGATATAACGTCTTGGAAAGAATGATATCAGTTATGAATTACAAGTATTGAAACTTGTAATTTAGTAAGTTTGAATTTTAATATTTTGTTACTTACCAATTTTTTTATTATACTAATGCTGTTCATGTAATGAAAAATAAAGTAGTTTAGTTGACTAAAAAAATTTCATCCCAAGTGTAATATTATGTATACTTAAATGGGTAGGTATTAAATTATGAATTAATTTACTTAGTATCGCTTAATATTTTGCTGTTTTGTAATGTGAATTTGTATTAAATGACCTATCAGACAAAGTTAAATTTGTCTCTTAAATTCGTTTTTACTAAAATTTGTACAAACAAGCATTATTTAAATTTAATAGATAGAATATACCTAGTTTAGTAATAAATGTGGTTAGTAATGTAGATAAATGTATATAATAGTTAATTTAAAAAAAAAATGATATTTTGGTTTACCATATTAATAATTTTAGTATTCACTAATCAGTTGATAATTTAACGATTAAACTTGTGATGTTTTTGCATGTCAGGATGAATAATTTGGTATTATAAAAAATTTAAACCTATAGGCTTAATTATATGTGTAATTTATTGTAATTTAAATTTACATAAGGGACTCGCAGATTTTGAATAATAAATAAATAAACAGTAATATAGACATTTTGAATAAAATATTATTTATTAATTAAAAAATACTTATTTTGGTTTAAGAGGATATCAGTGCATTTGTGTTCTTTCTCTGACTCACACTCAACAATGAGAATAAATATTCACGCAAAGTTTTTTGTATTAATGTTTAGAGTGTTTAGACTCTAAACAGTCTACATTTTGAAATAAAATCACTCATCACAAAAGTTATAGAGAATAATATTTTCTAGTGTTTGACAATATATTTATTTGTCTAAACATCGTCTCAAAGCAATTAAATATAACAGTTTTTTTTATCAACTTCTAGTAAAAAATTATTACAGCTCAACAATTACGATATATATTTATTATTTTTAAAGAAGTGTATAAAATAAAATAATTATAAAATGTAAAATCGATGTGATGTCAAATCTTTAAAAATCACGATAAAAATGATTTTATGTGAATGCGTTTTATTTATACTGCTATATAGATTTTAGAAAGAAAAATAATATTGCCCTGATATCTTCTTTTTACTATCTTAATATAGATAAACATAATGTGTGTAAATGTATATCCTAATTAGCGATTATTATTACACATTATTTAAGTTAAAATGTTATTACTTCTTTGTTATAAAAATAAAAGATAGTCAGTTTAAAGTTTAAAAGTTTATTTTAAATATTTAGTTGAAATTCCAGGTTAAGAAAGTTAAAATTAATAATCAAATATTTACATAATTTTATCTTTGTTGTCATTTTAGTAAAATGCTTTTACACTTCCAAATTTCATTTTTAAATCAGTCTTTAAAAATTTTACTGATAATATATAACAAAAAAATTAATTTTGTTTATAATATTTCGTAATTTTTCAAATAATTAGGTACTATTTATTTATTTGTATAGGTATATACGTATTTAAATATATATTTATAATATTTCAATAATACATGTTTGGAACTTACTAATTTTTAATTAATTAACTTAAGTTGTAACTGACATACTAAAGTGGCAAATTTTTGGATCACTTAATATTCCAGAAAAAAATTATGTTCTTCATTAATAAAATAACATTATAATTAAACCTAGAATTATTATAATGATTCATATTTTATTTGTCTACCTGTTTATAATGTAATATAAACATAATAATTGATATGTGCACAAAGCTTTATTGGAATTACATAATGGTATCAATGTACTCTCAATCATCATTCATCACAGATATGAGGAACTCGTGTTTAAAAATCAAAATCAAATACAGTATAGTCTAATGTAAATAATATGGTCTATTTTTAGATTTAAATAATTATAAATGTGATGGTTTGTTGCAAACAAATTCTCATTAATTGTTCTAATGAGCAATCCTGTCATCGTTAATGTCCTTGATGTTTTGATAATAATCAAACATCAAAAGTAACATTAAGATCTTTAACAAAATAATTTCTATTGATATATTTAATTCGTGTAAATCAAGTAATGATCGAGTAATCATTATAATCTTACTTATCTATGATAAGCATCTTTATAAATAAAAATATTGTTATTAAATATATTTTTATTGTTTATTTTAAAATTAGTTATAATTATTATTACTATTTTAGTATTTATAGATGCTTGATCAATACAATTATTTATATTAAACATGTACACATTGCTTCTTTTGCAAATAAGCCACAATAGGAAAAAAAATAATTTGTAATTTACTGACTATCTATTCTATTTTATATAGTGACCGTATATTGTATAAGTTGTTTAAATAATACAATTAGTTTGGTTTGCTTCTGGCCACAAGAACCAAATTTATCTGATATATTTGAATTATGCAAAAGTGGCGAACTGCAGGTAACTCGTTTCAGGTTTTATTAGACGGAGTCCTGATGTAAATTTATATTAAATAATATTATAAATATTAGTTCTTATAATAATATTGGTAATTCACTCGGTCTCTGCAATTGCTCTTTACTTGGTATTTATCTGCTGTTTTGGTCGTATTATAAGATATTTATAAAATTAGAAATCTGTTTTCAAATCATGTGAAAAATATAATACTTTACAACAGACAATTATATTTAATCAATACAATTATTTTTTTTTGTGTGGATACCTATGTAAATATTAAATTGAACATAATTTATTTGTGTTAAATACACATAGTTTCACAAGGACAAGGTATCTAAATTACTTATTTTTATATGATCACAAAACAGTTCTGTTATTAGCATAATCTATAAATTAGTGCTTACCCACGATACATATTATTATCTATGATCTTTGTAGCAAATATTCTACAAGTATTGTAAAAAATTTTTAAATATATAAAAAAAAAATTGAATCTAAAAACAATCGCTGATAATGATTGTCTATCTTTATAGTAATATGATGATTTAACTTTATTCCCCCACTAACACGTATGAAAACTTGGCGTTTACTCTTTCGTTCTAGTAAACATAGCTCTATAGTGAGAGGCTATTATTGACCTCTTAACCTGGTATGGTTGTATTTTGATATAATTAGAACTATCTTGTATTTTGTGTATAGTTTATTATTCATTATGTTATTAATCTATAGTAAAAACTGACATAAGCTATTTTGTTTTGTCATAATATCTATAGTCTAGAGTCATATCATTGTTAACTTACTCTAAGATTGTTTTTTTATAACCGTTTATTTTTGTATAGCACTCGACAACTACAATGCATGCACAATAGTATTGTATACTTTGAGATATTAGGTAGTACAATAATAGATCTTGCAGAAGTACGTTTATGTATTTACTGGTATTTATTTACACGTTATTGTAAACATTTGACGGGATTAGTAAATTATAATTATTTTATAATAAACTTACATTTAAACTGTTTCTTAAAATATTAGTAATTCATTGTGGCATAATACTTATAAATTATAATATCTAATCTGATATAATTTTATAGTTGTATTTTAATTTTATAATATTTGAAAGATTGGTTTAGTAGGACTATACGGTATAGGCTTATTCAAATAAGCAATACAAATATGAATTATTAATTAAAAATTATTCAAATATGCTACTATTATTTATCATAGTATAAATGCTTTAAAAAACACAATATTGTTTAGTTTTTAAAATTACCGTATTAATATTTTTTTTTATCACCATAGGATTTGCTATGTATAGCGGATTTTGATAAAGTAACTATAATTTTATTTTTTTTTTAATCGCACATGTTAGTTTATTTTATAAACTCAAAAAAATGATTTTTATATATTACAATAGTCGAGCTATAATAGTTTTAACTAAAAAAATATGTACATAGTGCATTCTACGTACAAACTGTAACGATGATAGTGAATATTATATGAAAGTGAATATTAAAATATTAGTATAAATATATAATATCTTAAATAAATCAAAAATGCCATTAAGACATTGAGTAGGTATAGTAAAGTTCATAGTAATATATTATAGTAAAATACGTAAAAATTTTATGTTACCATAAATAACAATTTTGATTTATAACAAAAAAATTAACGTAATGTTAATTATCGTTTAAACAGGTAATTTCGTCTAAGTTTGAACTTAAAATGTCTTTAAAAAATTATTACCATTAAATAATTTTTAAATTTTATAATATGAAATTCTAATTTCAAATAAATATAATAAAAAAATTGTGCCTATGTATTTTGAATGTTTTACACAGATCAAGAACAAAACTTGTGGGATCTTGTATTAAATTTTTAAGAATTTTGACCCAGAAAATAATATTTGATGGACATTTATAAAAAAAAAAAAACTAAAATAATTGTACATTTTTCTTGCCTATAAATAGGTCAAAAAAAGTTAAAAATATTGAAAATTATCATATTTTTGTACATTTTAAATATTATTTGATAATATGTTAAATTTTTTTCAGCTATAATCTCTTGTAATTTTAAATTCAGAATGCCTGTTGTACTTTATTCCATTTTATTTATTTTAATTTATGGTTGAATAATTGAAGAATACAATTCCAGTAAAATCAGGTACCTATTTTATAAAAAAAAAATATATTTTTTTTTCAACAATTAATTATAATATTAGTTATTTATTAGTAAAATAAAAATTAACTTATACTTTGATTATTATAAATAGTATTTCATATTTGTATGCATCCGCTCTAGTTTTTGTATTAAAAAAAACTGCAGTAGTTCTATAAATTCATTACATATTTATTTTTGAAGGATTGTTTTTAAGTGTCATATTGCATAATCGTGGTTATAATAAAACCTTAAAGGTGCATGTATACAGTTTAGATAATCCGGGTATTGGCTTCTAACTGTTATGTTTCGTATATAATATGCCTGTAGTTTGTATTCGTGACTATATTGACCATTATTATACCGACTGGTCTGCATGTACTATAAAAATATCAATAATAATCGTTTCCTCTATAGCACGTGTTTTGAATCGGAAATAATATAATATTATCGTATAAATTGGGGGAAGGTGTAATTTTATTAAGTGCTATGTAGGCAACTGATCATTATCATAAAAATTATTTATATAATTTATAGTTTTATGTTAGGTAAACGTGAATAGCTTATGATACCCAAATAAAACTTAATTTGGGTAGTTAATCTTTTACTCTAATCTTGTTTTATATGACGGTTTGTTTACAATATGACATTTATAAATTTTTTAAATTTTGAGCGGTACAATGAATGTGTGGATTTGAGGATCAAAAGTGAGGAATTTTTGGTAGTTAGTATTTTTCTTAAGGGGATTTAATAATGACTTTTTCTGTTTATCTAATACACATAGAATATAGAAATTTAAACTTGTTCTTTGCGAAATGTACTAGTCTAGTGAATTGATAAAATACATAAAAGTTTAAGTTCCACGATAATTATTTTTAAATTATAAAAAATAATTAACCCTATTGTTATTTATCTTTTAAATAAGTAATTCCGTTCAAATTGGAACTTCAAATGCATATAAAAAAAAAAATGTGCCTATGTACTTATTTTTAATATTTTTATAGAGATTTATGAATAATTTTTGTAAGATTATGCATTACATTCTCAAGAATTTTAATCTAGCAAATAATCGATATTTATAAAAAAAATGTTATGTCTATAAATAACTCAAAAATAGGCGAAATATTTTGAAAATTTTTTCGTAAATAGAAAATGATTATATAAACATTTGATAAAAATGTCAAGTATCTACGGTTCCCAAAGTTTACAATTTTATTAACGTTTTTTTTTCTCAAAACAAACTTAAAAACTAAAACTTTGGGTAAAAATTCTTGTTTATCCTTAATTTTTTTTTTCCGATTATATAAATTAGTACTGGGAATTTTTAGTTTGTCCATTCAAGTACAAACTAGATCTAATTTGATATCCAAAACCACTCTCATGTTTTAAAATCGAATTATTTTATTAACAACTTATCGTATTCACTAAAAAAAATCATTATTGTTTAAATTAATACATTAATTGTTCAATCAAAATTAAGGAAAAACGATCAATTTTACTCAAAATCAATATTCAATAAAATCGATTTTTTTTTTAGTGTAACTCAATAATGAATAACTAGGTTCTTGAAATTTTTACTTCAGTTAATATTAGTTTTTTCTATACGAAGTATATATTTAATCAAAAATATTATTCATGAATTATTTGAGAATTTGAATTGTTGAAAAATTATGAAGTTTGTGAATTGTAAATCTGATTCAGAATTGTTTAGATGACAGGAAAATAACTATAGTGCGCTTAAATAATGATAATATTAATAATTTAACAGTGATTAATTACATAGTACTTACATCATAAACAATTCATTGTATTTGACCATCATAGTCATAATATTATGTAAGTAACATTTCTTTATTGTGAAATTGAATTTAAATAAAAATACTTTATACACTTATCAAATCATAATTATGATTTTAAGTAAAGTATTTATTTATAAATAAGCAATAATATTGAATAGGAAAAAATATAATGGTGACTCATCTGATTGTTGATGTGTCTATAATACAACCGGTTTGTTGCTGACCAATATAATATAATATAGTGATATTTCATTTATCATCATCTCCCAAATGTTCACGTTATTTCATAGATCCAACAATCTTCTCCTCTTTCCTATGACAGAAATACGCTTCCATCCGGCTATAAAATTCATAGTATGGTTTCATGACGATGAAAACAATTTTTACTATAAACGTGTAGTATACAATTTTAATTACTTGTCGGCGTTATTATGTTCAATAATACTTTTACATAGTTGTATTTTATGTAAGTACCAGTAAGTATTATGAAATATAACCTAAATCATAAAGATACATTATGATCTTACACATTATGAAGTTAAAACAAATAAAAATAATATCTAGGGATGTTAGTTGTGGTTTATCTACCTGCTTGTGTTATCATTTACGTCACGTTTCAGGTATGCAGTCACATGATCGTCCTTGACATCAGTGTGGTGAGGGGAGGAAACAAAGACTATATTACAAGTAGTTGCAATTGAGCGTGTAACTCTAAAAACATTTAGACATTCATTACCATTTATAACATATAAAACAGCTGTGAGACTTGTGAATATTTCTGAACACTTATAAATAATCGTTTTAAATATGAGTTTTTTACTATTTGTATTGTTTATGTACCATTATTGTACATATTTTATTCGAAAGCTATATTAGGTTTTTATTTTTTAAGTTTCAATAGTATGTTGTTATATTGAATTAAATGTTTTTATTGAATGTTATAAAGGTACCTAATACATTTCTACAAATTGTTAAAACGTATTGTTAATAATAAATAACTGATAGATATATAAAAGATAATGTCGTAGACATGTAGTGAGAGGTTCGATTTTTTTAATCTATTATGTCAGTTACATTTGTCGTTTTTAAATATACATGCACTTTTTAATTTTATTGTTGTGTGGAAATTATTTTCAGTCTATAGAGTAAATTTTCGAGTATACCATTTATTAAAAATAGACTTAAATGTAATGTTTATACTCTAATAACTATTTTATAGGATATCGATAAACTTGTAATTTGCTTTACAACTAAGCCTTTTTTTAAATTAAAAATTTGATTTGTTTTCTGTTTACCTATAGGATGTGAGTTTAGAAAAGAGTTTAGTCTGTGTAAAGAAAAAAAACTTTCCTTACAGATTTTATGCAGATACTATTTTAAATTGACACAGTTGCTTTTTATTACCTAGGGTAATTTTTAGTTAATAAACAAATAATTTTACTATTAGATTATTTTTGATATACTTATTTAAAATTAAATATTGTGACCGTGGTGTTATAATAACGGTAGATTTATTGATATATTATTGTATATTATTCCATGAACTACAAATTCAATTCTAAAATCAACCTACCTCATTTGAGTGTAAGAGTAAAACGAAACAACTTAATATACATTTGTATCTTTTGACTAATTGTAAGTACCATTTGTTTTATAAATTAAAATGAAATTGACTTATCTGACTCTTATTATTGCTAATTGATGAAATGTTGATATCCAGCTCTTTGTTTTTGTATGACAATTTGAAAAATAATAACTGTAAGTAATGAGTCATACAAGTATTTATGTATTATAATCAAACTACCAACTAACCATGTCGAATAACTATGATTGAAGCATAAATACTAAAAAAACTCGTTTCAAACACTAAAGTTGAATTTTTTTTTATTTTTAGCTATAAATGTTTCTGTGGTTAAATTAAGCGAGTATCATTCATCAGCTAGTAGCTGCCTTTAGAATTTTTTTGATAATGTTTAAATAGAACCTATCTACATTTTTAAAGAAAATGTTTCACTATTTTCACCTTAGTTAGCAAGCGTTATTTGTATTCTTAAATATTTACATAGTAAATTTATTTTTAAGATACCGTTAACATTTATAAACTATTTTTTTCAATAGTAAAAAATATGTTAGGAAAATAGTTTATAGTGGTGTTTTATTGTTTGTTTATATCATCATTTTTATTTTTGGTATTTGAAATTAAACTTGTTTGATTGTTTTAAATTTTTATATCCGTTTATTTAATAAAATTAATGTTATACTAAGTAATTTCTGTGTATTAGGTTTTATTATTTGCGTACACCCGTTTTGTTGCTACTTTTTTGCATTTTGTATGTGCTTTATTTAGGTTTTACGTTTTATAAAATAACCCCAATTAGTGAATTGATATAATATCTCTAGTTGAATGATCTTTTAAGTGTTTAACATTATTTATGATTAATATAACGCCGTTGCTATAAGATAAATTCTGAATATTCTGGTTAACAAATTTCAATTACCTATCTACATACTCGGTTAATAACTAATTGTCCTCAGGAGGTCTAAAATCATCCGGAGAAGTATAAGACTATACTCCTTTGTCATAAAACCTATATATTGTATAGGAGAAATACGTCCATCTCTGTATAACAAACTGTATTAAGCTAACGACAATAGGTAACGGACTTCTATTCATACTTCAACATATTATGAAATACTGTATCATTGAATAATGGGTTTCAAGTTGGTAACTTGTCAACCATATAATATAAGTGCCTACATAATAAACAAGGTTTGAATAAAATTGGCAAAATATTATGTTACTTAGGTACATGCCTTTACAAATATTTTTTGTAAGAATTTTGTACTGTTATTACTTTTAAATTTTAATATAACCTTATACACTGTTGATTTAAACTTTGATTTTTATCGTTTTAAAACTAGATATACAGCAACTATTTATATAATATAGAACTTTTATTAACTTAAATGATTTTATTGATTACTATTTAAATTATATTAAGATTTTAAATAAGAAACTACTAACATTATTGATTGTAATTAGAGTGTATTTATTATATTAAAGAAAAAATAAAGAATTGTATACTTGAAATTAGTTTAATTATTTCTTGTGAGATATAAATTAAATTACGTTTTATTTTGGATTTTAAAAATAAATTTTTCTATCAAAATAGTAATAGGATACATGGTTGTATACTTATTACATTAAGGTTTAGGTGAAAGCCAATATTAAGAAGGCTTTATATATATGGGTCATGAAGCCAGTATTTCAATGTGTCGAGCCTTAAGGCGAGGAATATAAATTCAAGTGCCAAACAGAAAACGTTTAATAATTAAATAAAAATATGTTTCGAATACTTAATTTTAGTTTTATAAATATTATAATATTGTATACTATATTTTTAGAAATTAAAATATTAATTCATCCGAAATTATCAATTAAATAGTTATGTCCTTATGATTTTATTATTACATTATATGTAAGCCACGAAGAAGTTTTAATACCTAATATTTCGAGTACTTGAAATTTATAATTTTAATTACACCGTGTGTGAGTTTATATAGCAAAAATACACATTGCTTGATAGTGGTTCTGCCAATTGTCACCAATTACTGTCTTATAGCCATATACCCACGCCCGTATTATAGTGCGTCTACTAGTGAAATTTATTATGTATCGTATATTATTTTATAGAGCCAACGACCTTAAAAGTTCTTCGGGTCAACTGAATATTATCACTTATAAAACTGTCTTGTACGCTTAATTTGGTTTTAAAATTATTTTTTAATATTAAAATATTCCAAAAGAATCAAATATTTGAAGTATTTTTTCCCAAGATTATGATGTGAATTGTTGATTTTTATGGTTCAATTAGTTACAGATAAATCTAACCTACAAATACAATATCAATAGGTATATTATATAATGTATAAAATATTAGTAAACAGATTGATTGTTATTTTTTTAACTTATTAAAAATGATGTAGGTACTCATATATTGAAAAAAAAATGTTGTATATTAATTTTGAGCGTTATTTTCTTCTCTTTTTCATAATTTATTGGTTAGTTTTCACAGTGTTGTTATGTATTTCATATACGTTTTTTTTATAGTTCTATACGAATATCATATAAATGTATTACATTTTGTGATAATTTTTATGTCAAATTATAATGCATTAATTTTATTTAAAAAAATATTTAATACTTAAAATTGTTACTTATAAATAGACAATATTCAATTAAAATATGATTGTGTATAAATTAAACTTAAAAGTTAAAATGTGGCTGTGAATTATTTTACGTACGAGTATGCTATGAGATCTGCATTTTATTATAAATTACATATAAGCACGTAATTTTGATTTTATTACAATATATTTTCTAGTTATGAATCATTCTTTGACGCTTGTCGATTATTTTTGTGTGTAACTGACCTTACTATATTATATTTTGTTTTAATGACTAAACTAGTTGTAAAAGATTTCAGGGTTTGCTGAAATTAACTTTGTGGAAGAGGAATACTATTTTTTCATATGGATTCAACTCTATTTATGTCTACGTTTTCAATGAGTTTTCCATGCTAATACAATATAATTGTGTAACGTTTCTTGTTTAATTTAAGAAATTAAATCCAGATAAATTATTAAAATAATGTATTCGTAATCTTTAATCATCTACTATATTGGATTGATATTACCATTCAAGAAAAACACTTTTGTTTTTTTGTATTTCCTTGGCATGTACAAAACCGGTTAACAATCTGATTCTTAGTAATGACGAGTGTGTTGACCTGAACATGTGATAATAATACAAGGTTTGCTATACATTGAAATATATGGATTATCATTTTTATTTTAATGATTTTGTGTATATTTATTATATGCCTACATTTGTGTATTTAAGATTTTTAATTTATAATTAAATAATATTATATATAGGTACACGTGTAGGCTACCTGCATAAAATTTATAAATTTTGTTATTATATTAAATTTTTGGGGATTATAATATGATATAACAATATTTTAATTATACGATACATTCAAGTATACAACAATAATGAATAACAAATATACATTGAAAATATTTGAAATATCACATAAAACATTTAAGGTTCACTTGTACATTTTATCTAATAATTACATTTTTTATTTAGAATCTGTTGCTTAAACTTAAACAATGCTATGATATAGTACTTTAACTATTTATTGGTGTGTTATTGTTGTTTAACAAACACCATTATTTTAGTTGAAAAATAACAAAATCGATAGTTAATGTTGATTATTTGTTTGAGATAAATTTATTAGAGTGGTTTATGATTCCAATTGGACTACTTGTGCCAATGTGTGATGCAAAACGGCTGACGACACACCCAAAATAGACAATCCAGTAACAGCATACACATAATTAGAAACGGATATTATGACCCAGGGTTTAATGTTACTATTACGTTAATTTTTTATAATATAATAAAAATACTAATGTACAAATTGCATCATATATTTTTGATAAGTATCTAATAAAATGAATAACATAAAATCTCTTATAGTAAGTAGGTAAATTAATTATATATTTTGCATGCTTATGATTTTTCTTCTAAATTAATTTTTTTTTACAATTATGATCATATTTTTCATAGAATATTCATCATTTAAACTTAGTTATAATATAGTACAGCGTTGGTTTAATTTTAGAATTTGATTAAAAAATAAATATACAGTTTAGTATAATTTTAACTAACAAAAAAATATTCAAATCGCTTAATAAAATATATTTTTTTTTATTTTAGGCTTTGATACTTGATAAAGTAAAGATAAATTATATTGTTGTGCCATTTTATCTCTGTCTATCCTTTTTAAAATTAATTAAATTTCTTCCTACTTATTATTTTATATATACAAATCGTTTCATAAAGCATACAAATAGTATTAAATATTAACTATTGATTACACTTAATTTTATACACTCAAAAATTTGATACACAGAAGTGTAAGTCATAGGTATATAACTTTGTCTATACTTATAGTACTCTAATCAGATTGAGTTTATAAATTAATTTATAATCATTATTGATCAATGATCATTAATACATACGAGAAATTGCATAGGTTTAATAAGGTGTCACACCGAAGACGACTTAACTTAAATACGAGAGCACAAAGGTGCTGCCGACGATTGCGCTATTGGATTTTTGTGCGTGTTTGTATTATAAAACTTCGGTGTAAATTGACTAAATATATTTATTTTATCAAAAAATAATATAGACATTTAACGACTACTTTTGGATCGACATTACACCGAAAAAGGACAACTTGTATTTGGTGATATTCGTAGTGTATTTTCGGCACATTGTTGTTTGGACTAACGCCAGATTCGATTAGGTACATACCCACTCATACGATGTATTGTATACTTGTATTAGCATTTGTTTTTATTGATTCACAAATTGATGATAATATGTCCGCCCACCGGTGGTTAGGTTACCATCCACAATATATTTATACATAGTGATCGGTGCCATTGGCTAGGTAGATTATAAATGGTTAAGCAATTGTTGAATTAGCTAGAGATGATATTAGATATATTTTGTATACAGTATTATTATTTTTTCCGAGCGTATCCGAAAAGCAAATGGCTGTTTATAGCGATTTTTTTTATTAGAATAAGTGAAACCATTTAATAGGACCTTAGAGCCAACCCAATAGATGAATGGCATATTTGGTTTCAAAACCAGGTATATAAATTTACAATATTATGATAAGGTGTATAAGTACTATCTAGAGTTTTGCTGCCATTTCATTAAGTTCAAAAATTAAATTGTATTAAAAATTAGGTTTAGTTGTTTAATCAATTATGAATTAATTGAAATTATTTTATGGACTAATTAAAAAAAAAGACCATATTTAAATATTTTAATAATGTTTATCAAGGAGATACTTTGATATTAGATATGCTGAGTTCTGAGTACAAGGTGATACAGAAATTTTGGGACACATTGTACATTAATAATATTATGGAGTCAAGAAATCTCATCTATATTAACTACCTGATCGATGTTAAGCTGTGCTCAAACTATTCTAATACCAGAAAAGTGAAAATAGTAATTGTACTCAAGCAGTTTAGTACTACCTGAAATCCGCTTAGAAATGTCCACACTCGTTGAGTTCACGTCGGTTGCCGACCGAAAGTGGAACTTGTCTTATCGTTTTTATAGACTATAACACGTGATTTGGACGTACCTGTGTATATTGCTAATGTATACTAGATTTGTAACCCATATGCCATTGCTGGAAAACAATGTATAATATTATTACGTGGTAGTTACGAATGAATGCAATAAAAAACTGGCCTTTTTACCATATACATTTTTTTTTTATTTTAAAAACAGAAATTACCTTTGATTACTATAATAATTTTCATTCTGTGAAAATATGGTTTTTTTTTTATATATGTTAAAATCTACATTCTAATATAAATATTTAGATTTAGTTCAGAAATATATTATAACTGAAAAATGAGTGTTGCTCTTTAGAACAAATCATCTCCATGTATGGAAGAAAAGTTTTTTAGAATACATTCTGTGCGTTGTAATATATGTAGTGCACCTATGCATGAGACATTAGTAGGTACCTATTGAATTTTAAAACAACTCTTTTAACTTTCTAAGTGTTCATCTTGCATACATACAAGCATGCCACGTATTCTTTATTTTGTTTTGCATGACCCGTAACGATGAAGTGCTTCTTAAAAGTCATGTACAGAAAATTGTATGAGACAAAAGTGAAGGGGTAAGTGGTATTAAAAACTTGGGTTTTACAAAGAAAAGAAAATTGCACCATGATAGTTTTCATAAAAAGCATTTATTGTCTATTTCTCTGTATTTTTCAGTTAAATAAAATATATTAAATTAAGACAGATCTAATATATATGTATGTGTGTGTATATATATTTTTAATTCTGAGATACAAATTCATGAATATAATGATTTTATGATGGTGTGTATTTTATTTTTTATTTTTTATTGCTTTGATTGTTATTACGTTTTAGATCAGTAAATATGCTTTCATCTTCCTTATTGAGTGTAATTTCTGGTAGAAAATTTTATTTAGTTATCAAGTTGGAGGATTAAAACTATGGAATTCTCCATATTTTTTTTTCAAAAATTTAGATAAACTAACAAAAAAGTAAGAAATTTAACAGGTTTATAAATTCTCAGACTATCACTAGTTTTCAATTAAATAAATTTTGTTATTTTGTTAAAATTTAGAAATAATCGCAAAGACTAGAAATTTCCTCAAAATGTTTATATAAGTATTTTCTAGTCATGATATTATAGTTGTTTTATTATAATGACTGTTTTTGAGTTAACTATTTATAGACAATTGCAATCGCTTACTTTTTTATGAGTTGTGTCAGCAGTATTTTTATTCTTTGCCAAAAAGTTTTAAAATTAAAGTTAATAAGGCTTAAATTGATCTTATTACAGTCAAAATCTATTAAATATATATAAAGTTACGATTTTTTACTATAGAAATTTGGAGCTAAAATTAACAATACCGATGATTAAATAATAAATAAAATGAGGGGGGGGGGTCTCTAATGATCTTATTTATTTTGCTGTAATTAAAAAAAAAATAATGATTTGTGAAGACTTAGAAATTTTCACTTTTATATATATATTATCGACTTGGGAAAGGCAAAAGAGACTAACACTTACACTTTATATGTTTTTAATTTAGTATTGATACTTGGGTTCTTATAAAAGCTAAGGGTTAAGGTTGTTATTTATTCAAATATATGTTACCTGAATAATTTGATCACGTAAATACTTTTCATTAAAAAAAAATAGCTTGTTTATATTATCATTTCTGTGCATCGCTTAATAAATAAATAAATTATAGTTTTAAAAAATAAAATAAAATAATTTATTAAGAACAATAAAAAATACCTAGCTAATAGTTTTATGTATAGGTATCTATTATTTTTTGTGCTCATTCAGCAAATATTTATGAAAAAAAACTGAAGAACATTGATAAAAAAAGTCTTTAATTGATTTGGTTAACCTTTTACCGGTTGATTAAATTATATTATATATTACATATTATCATAGTATATTTAATATGTGTCATGAAATTTCTAAAATATTTATAAGTTACCGAATAATCTTAAGTTTAATAAAACTTTTTTTGGCGTATAATACGTATAAAATTCGCAATATAGGTAGTTAATTGAACGTAACATGACTGAACTTTTTTCTGTTGGTAAAAAACTACATAAATTTCGATTATTTCATAATTTCCAATTTAACAAATGATATATGGAAAGTCTGGATTCCAGTTACTTGTATACAGTAGCCTTAGGATTGTTAGTTAAATAAGCATTTATTTTTTCATTTTATATTGGAAACTGAATTGCTTGAAGCTGTATCAATTTTATTTTTGAATCCAGTTTTATATCAACTATTCTTCGGTTATCATAAAATATGTATGAAATTGCAGAAATTATTCCTCTTTTAAACTTTTTACCACAAAGTATAAATTGAACATTTTTATTTGATATACTATATAATAATATTATTTTACAATTTATCAAAATATTAATTATGTTTACTGAATTGTATGATATTAAACTATTTTTATGTCCGTTCTATATCTATCATATGGCCTATATAAGAAAGTTTTTTTTTACATATACACAGTTTAATGTTATGTTATTCCTACAAAAAATCGAGTCAATATCAACATATATCGTTTGTCTTAATTTTATTATTACATTTTTTTGAAAGTAGATATTTCTAACCAATACGTCGGACTATATAGTCTGGGATGTTTATACTCTATATTGTATATTTTTGACTGTGCTTATACAGTTAGGTAATTGATTTATTTTATTCGTAGATTACTGTGTTAGAATTAGATTTTGAAATTTAGATACTTATGAGAAAGTCGTATAGTGTATGTCAAGGTAGACGTTTATCTATATAAAATATATTTACATGTATTTGTGTGTACCCATCGTATAATGGTAAATTTAAATACATTTAAACTAGTATATACTCACATTATTACTTAATATTTTATTTAATAAAATAATAAATTAACATGTAAAAGTTCAAATATGAAAGTTTAACAATTTAAAAAAAAGTTATAATCAAACATAATAAATTATAGGATGTGCAGTGATCTGAAAAATAATTTGACCTTATTATATAATATAATAATATACATTTAATATTAAATAGTAGCCACATTTGTTAACAAATCATTCAATATATTATTAAACAAATATAAATAATTAATTTTTATTGTGTTTATTATTGCAGTTTTATAATAACAAATTTTTGAATTAATGTGTTCGGTGTAATGTTATTTCTTATCATTGTATATTTAAAATCTAGAGAATCGAACGTGTCTTTTTGAAAATTTAAATTCAACATGTTTTTTTAAATTTCATTTTAATTGTGTTTCTATAATTAAAAAACGATATTTTAAATCCTTATAAAAATGTTCAATAAAAAATAAATGTTAAATACCAATTCTATTAAAATTTATTGTTAATAATTTTTATTCGGCATAGACACATTATTTATATTTAGTGGTGATTACAGTTTAGAATACACCATACAGATCTAAATTTGCATCTAGTTAGTCGAGATTTATTCTTAAAGATCACTTTTTGGAAGTAGTATACCTAATAAATAGTACATATATAGTTAAACCTCTGAGTAACGGTCACTGAAGTATTGTTCGCAATTTGGATTGTGTCTGCTATTTAGACGGAGTACATTTTTTAAATTCATAAACGGTAAATATTTTAAAGGAAAAAATATGCACCATCATATTAAATTTATTTATAGTATTTTAATAATTGACAAATTAGTTAAATAAAATATAAATGAATATTACTGTTAACATTTAAAATATAATATAATATATTTCTTTTTAAAGAAATCAAAAGATAAAAAAGGTGAGCAAGTGTCGATGTTAGCGGAACATTGTAATGGATGTGTTCAATTTAAATTCATTGTTATATTATTTTATATGAAATTTTGGTAAATAAACAATTTATAAGGAATCTTATTAAATTTTCAAGCATCTTTAGCCAAAACAATGTTATCAACATTTGAAGAAAAAAGATTGAAAGTTGCAAAGATCTATAAATAGCTTATAAAGAAAAATATTTAGAAAATTGTTGTTGGTTAATGCTACCATAAATATTTTGTGAATTTTTCAAGTTTCAATGGTTATTTGTTTTTGAGTTATACTAAAAAAAGAAATTATCGATATGTCAAATACTGGTTTTGCATAAAAATTCGTGTTATTTCTGATTTTTTTTTAAATTAAGCGTCTGCTATTTGGAGGTTTTGCTGTAGCTATAAAAATGCTGCGTGACAATATTATAATCATTGGCTATTGATTTATTTTTGTGTAAAAATAAATAAATTTTGTTATGTGTTTAATATACAAATTAAGAAATGTGCGTTATTAGATTATCATATTTATTTTTTTTTTTAAACATATTGTAGTGAACGTAATAACATTTTTTCAATATTTTAACTCTTCTGTGACCCTATTAAGTATTAACATTCAAAAATGAAAGTATAGTTAAATATTAAATAATAATACAATGAATCTAATTTTTTTTTGTATGTTATAGTAATATACTTCGATTAAAATAATAACGATAATAGAATATTATTACTAATAGAAATAATATATAAAAAAAAAACACATGATAAGTTTATAATTACGAAGATTACAAATGTGATACCTGTTTATAGTTACACGTAAGGCGGTTATATAATATAATATATACATACCTAATAGGTTATTACTTATATATATAAATACTGATTACTGGGTGATTTTTTAAATAGAAAATATTCATTATATCGAAAAGTTCTACATTTTTCATCAATTTCTTATTTCTCAGTGAAAATGTTCAACTATAAACAATAAACATATATTATATTATAATAGATATTTCTATTTTTGTTGTTATGCTTATTTAAATGTAGACGATCATTTTTAATTTTATATTTTTAAGTAGTACTTTTTTTTTGTAGTTTAAAAATTGAATATCTAATTGGTAGTATGATATTTAATTAGTTTATAAGTTTTGACGAATGGAGTAGTACACTGACATTTTGTGGAACATACTTTTATGACACTTCACTCGTCTGAGTTTTTAAGGTATTTAAATACAGTAAAAACTCTTTATAACGAAGCTTGCTACAACGAAAAGTTCTATATAACATAAATATTACATTATAATGGCTGGTTTGATTTATAACCTATTATATATTCTTATACCCTCTCTATAACGAAAGAAATCTTTCGGTCCCTTCAAATTCGTTAAAGATAGTTTTCACTGTAGTTTTTTAGTTCCAAATGTTTGTAGTTAAAAGAATCGCCCGGTATCATATGATAATTGTGCTCGTCTTCCGAAGCGACCCGCCATAATGGTCTCCTCGACGCTTACCTTTTTAATGCGATTTCGTCGTCTCGTTCCAAATGATAACAACAGTAATACGTTAATGGTAATGACGGGAAACGGATAATAATAGTATAATGCCCATACACCCCGCGGAATAATAATAATAATTATTGTATTTTCGAGACGAATCTGATAATGATCGGTCCGATAATCGTGTTCGTCACGTTCCATTCGAATGCTTATTGCTCTTCGAGTTGGCGCGATGCAGTCTCTTTATTGTAGATGCAGCACACGCGCCGTCCGGTCTGACGAAAGAAACGTGTTATCGATAAAAGGAGAGGGGAATTCTGTGTTGTCACAGAATCATCGTTTTCATCATAGTTGTTTTTTGTAATCTGGAAAGAGCTATTTTCAAATTACGGAGTTTTCATGACTTTTCATAGATTTTTTGGTTTATTGTAAAAACAGGTACTGTAAATGCTGCTGTTGATTATGACTATAGTTTTTACCCTACATTTGGAAAACTATAGTCATTATCAATAGCAGCATTTACAGGGTTGCGGGAAAAGAATTGTTACCGTAATATACTCGTAAAAAATTAAAAGTATATTTTTATATCTTATCTTATATTTTATGATAATGATCAACGTTAATCATTTTAAAATAAATATTAGCCAGTTAATTAAATAGATTGAAATTATTTCAATAATATATAATTTAACTATTATTAATTTTTAACGGAATTGAAGTTGATCCGTAAGAATTTGTATACAAAGCATGTAATGATTCTTAAGTATTTAATTTGTGTGATATAACTATAATAATACACCCGAAAATACTATTAAAATTGCCTATATTTAAGCATAGAATATTTTTGTTAAGTATCATCACTAATACAGATTATGTTTTTAAAAGTACAGTCTAAAGCTTTTTTTATTATTTTACTTTTAGATCCATAATAACTATTATACTCTTACTTGTGCATATTTGCATAGTTGTATATTTAAAAAAAAAATTAAATACTCTTATCTTATGTGCATTGAAATTGCAAGGTATTCATTTTGATATCCAGTGTATTATGCTTGATTTAACATTATTCAATTTTCATTAAATAATTTAAGTTGAATATTCTATCACGGAAATTATTGTACATTATTATATTTCAGTAAAAGTATTCTATACAGTATACACGAATGCATATTGTACATAAATTATATATATATATTTTAAATGCTTGTTTTATCTTTATTATTAATTTTAGTGAACTGAAATACAATTGAATTAGAAATTATTTCCTTAAATATAAATTAACATTAGAATTTGATAAAAAATGATTGAATATCTAATTGAAATACTTCATTAAATTAAAATACAATATAAATTGTTTCTTGTCAATTTTTTGATATTCCCGGGCATTCTCAAGCATCCTTGGGAATTCTTGTCAAGTTACGTTCCCGGAAATTATCCAATCCTATCTGAATGTAACGTTGGAAGAAATTTAATTTGTCAAAAGTGTTTGTTCTTTAAACAAATTGAGCAAAATCATATTTGTTATTTTTTTATGAAAAGAATTCTTAAGAGTTATTCGATTATTTGATGCATACTACCATTTAGTTGGAGTTTGATCAGTGATCACAGTTATAAAATTTATTATGAAAAATAGACCTCAAAAATGATACTATTTCTTTATAATATTGTCAGTCAGGTCGTAAAATATATATTATAATAATATTTGAGTATTTTTAATCTTTTAATCCTCGTCTAGTTGGCCTACATTGTTATATTTCCCTCTTGTAATTTGATATTTTGTGTGTTATGTTGTTCGAGGGGTGCGAATCGTAGAGAATATTGTTCTATAGCGGCTCTAGCGCACCAAAAACTGAATTTATTTTTCAATTGGATTGTTAAATTTTTTATTAAATTTTAAATTAAATTGTTACGGAGTTGTGGGATGCTAGTATAAAACGTTTTAAACCAATATATGTTTACAGATAATTATTTTGATGTACGTGACATACCTAATTAGATACTTAGTCTAAATATTTTTAATTAATGTTTCAAAGGTTATAGGTATGTTATAAATTTCATATCTTTGCATGTAGAAAAAATCCAACACGAGCACTTTTACGTTTTACATCATATTTTGCTGATTGCCATGTCCTATATCTCTACAGTATAGACTGTGTCATGCTTATACGTCGGTATGGTAATTATTGTTGTTGTCACGCTCTGATGCAAAACGTAAATTTCTAATAAGTACTTTACACTCGATGAGTCACTTTGTCACAAAACTAATTTTTTTATTAAATATGAATAAGCAATTGATTGAAATTGTTTTTAAGGAGTAAATTATTTATTAATAATAAATCAATCTGTTTAAATAGGTATATTAACTAAAACTGTTATTGTTGGTGGAATAAAACTGCGTTTTTATTGATTGATTTAGATGTGAGAATTAATTTTGTTTTTGAAAGCGTTTTGGCGGATTTCATAATAATTGTTAAAAGTTCTATAATATTATTATGTTTTTACTGTTAAGTTGTACGATCTACACAAATTAGTTATAATATTTAGATATTCATAATTTATAAGACTCTTAACAATTATTATTATTAGTGCATCTGTGCAGTTATGTTTTAAACTTGTACTTCAATTAAAAATTCCAATTAAAATAATTTAAATTGCTTTATTACTTTAAAATGTTTCTAATTATGATTGCATTTTATTTTAATGGTAAATTAAACACAATTTATCTTTATATTAGTTTGTTAATAACATATTAAGTAATAACCAATAAGTAATGGTACTTGTCTCAGTTGTAAGTATATATATTGTATATTGTATAAAGTAATAACTAATAACTATTATCATCGTGTTATGGATATATTTGTAACTTCACGTAGATACTCATTTGATAATTTAAGTGTTCAAAATCTCTTGGTAAATTTAATAATATTGTAATTATTATGAATTACTATATCAAAGTTTAAATAAAATATTATTAATGATCATTTTTATTTATAAAATCACATGATATACAAAAAATAAATTTATATATGTAATACATGTACAAACTGCGTGTTAATACTTGACAAAATTTCAATTACGTATTCCGTTTATTAACTCGTTTAATTTGTATCCCCCCAATCTTCTGTTTGTTAAAATATAATATTCATTGGTTTGACCTGTTTCTACTTAGCATAATTTTTGTTCCCCTAAGCGCTTTTCTATAGTATAACTATGTAATTTAAAAATGTTTAAATAATTGTATCTAAAAACTGAAAAATAAACAAATTTAAACTTGGATCCGTAATTTCTGTGTTATGTTAGTATGATAAGAAAATATGTAAAATTAATCTTTATATGTTATAGTAATAAATAGATAATTTAGAGTTATATTACAATATGTATACATTAATACCAACTACTAAGATAAAATATTTGTAGAACTATAGTTTTTAAAATTGCGAACAATGTTGTGATTTTTTTTTTTTTTTAGAATAATAGTTATTTTAGTAACATATGTATTAGTTTGGTTACAAGTCCATACATTATTTTGCATTTTTGCATGGTAGTTAATACACGTTTTTATTTCATAATTTTAAATTTTTAGCAATTGATTATAAATATTTTTATTTTAAGTAAAAAATTGATGAAACATATCACTGTTATTAATTTAATAATATATATATATATATATATATATATATGTGCTTACAGCATAATTAAGTTGTAAAGTCATATCCTAATACCTAATGGTAATTTCATTATGTTCCTAATATTCAATTAATACCAATTATTAATAATTGTGATTTGAGTGTTTAATATGCTTATCGTAACTATCATTTTTTGAGTGAAATTATTACAATAAATTAATTGCCTTATGGTTTACCAAAGAATTTTTTTGTGGTGTATATAATGCACGAAAATTTAATTTAATATTAATTGTATCTATGTATTTAGCGATACCTATACTTTAGTTCTTGGATCTAAGATTTACAGCAAATTCGCCAGATAGAGTGGTTGTATGTTATAGTTATTTTAGTTTCCGAGAGATAGCGCTGTAGTATTCAAAAACTGCAACATAATGTTACGAGACTATGTGTTAGTCGATCTGAAAGCTTCAAATGTATTATCAATTATTAACGAAATAATTTGTACATAGTTCATGCAGTTAAAGCATCTAATAGTTGTATATACAATGTTCCTCCAATTGTATCTATGAAACACCTAGTAATTAGTCTTTTATAATTCTTTGTATAATATAATCTAAGTCACCTTAATCATAATATAATTGATTCTGTATTAAGAATAATATAAAATGTACACGTTTTGAACTTATTCTTTAACTTATTTCTTATTTATACTAACAAATCAACACTATTGATTAAACAATTTAATACATTTTTATTATTGTTTATTGTTTGACTTATTTTTATTAATAAAATTAGGTGAAAGCGATCACTTTGTGTTTATATTATTTTTTGATTTCAAAAGTATGATTCATTAAATAAAATGGTACCTAATATAGCAGAGTGAGTGTTTATATATATTATTATTTTCAGAAACTATGTACGTAATATGTCTGTACAATAGTAAATATTGCGTTGACTTTCTAGAACAAATATAATATAATATTAATTTCATTATATTTTTTTGGTTTAGATTCAAGTTTTTGTCTCAGAAATGTTGAAATTTATGACGATATAATTACCTAAATATAATTAAATACTCTGGTAAACTAAATACTTAGCACGGGACAATATATATGAATGCTCGTTATCCTGGTCTTATAGCAAATATTAATTATACATTGAATTATGTGTATACAATGATTATGCTACATGGTTTCATAAATTATACTCTAGAAAATTAATTTATTATATTTTTTGTACAACCGAACAATGTACATTTTTAATTAACTTACTTAATATTAAATTAATTTATTTTAATTTTAAACAAGAAAATATAGTACTATAGTGTCATTTTTAGATTCCTTAATAATATGTAAATAAGATCTAAATGACTAATTGTGTAAATTATTTATTAAAAGACCTAAATAATATTTAAAATGTTGAATATATTAATAGTACCTATAATAAGCAATAATTGTATATTAATAAACGAATAATAAATTAGAATTAACCCTAGATTTCTAAGATAGCAAAGGACATTTTATTTTGTTAAAATGCTAATACATTTTCATTGCCTATGTTTAAACCGTGTATTTTAACTTAAAAAGTAATATATCATAATAAAACACAACAAATTTGCGTTCAGTAGAACCAATTGTTTGTTGTTAGCTTCAACATCATAGTGAATTGATTTATTATCAAAGTTAAAGATAAGAACGTACTCTGTGTTTAACGTTGGTGTTTTCGATATTTTAATTTTTATGCAAGTTATACGTGTTGTAAATAACGGTGAAAAATGATGTATTTGCGTGAAAAAGACACTCGACTGACAGCTATAGTTCACTGAATTGTTATGTCGGTTACGAAGTTATGAATGATAAGCGTGCCTTAGGAATATTATACTTAAATAATGTTATTGATATTGTGTACTAAATTACGGCAACGTATTGCATTTATTTCGGGCTGTATTTTTACCATATAAAAAATATTATTTACTAACTAGCTGAAACCAATATATTATTTTTTACCATTTATTAAATTTATGACCTATAGGTGGAAAATGTATAATATGATTGTGTTAAAACCTAATTTAACTTAAGTAAATTTATTTTCTACTGTCATGCTACAAAGTACCCCTAGTTTTACTTTTGACTACCGCTATCAGGCTATCAATATAATCGTAGTAGTAATTAATATTCAAAATCAAATGACGAACAAAACTTTAATCCTCTAAGTATTTTGACAGTTTATAATACTATACATATATAATAATGCATTTTGAGCTTAAAACCTGCCATTTAAGCCTCTTAAGGATTTTTGTTTTGTTTTCGATTTTAATTTTTATATTATTTTTTTTCTATTAAAAATATTAAAATAATTCTTTCATTTTTAATGTTTTTTTATGATTTATAAGTCATATCATATAGTGACATGATAGTATAATAATTTATTCAAAAAATAATATTTATTTTGTGTTTTACTGTTTTATTTGTGTATTAGTAATTGTTATCATAAGTTTAATATAATATTAAGTTAATCAAATATTATTTTAAATAAATCAAAACATTTTATACAAACCGTATTTGTAATATTGCATTTTTTTTGCAATGATTTATTCTTTTGTTGAATCTCAAGGTTTCGATTAAAATCCTATTGGTATTTGATTTGATCTAAACATTGCATTAAAAATGTATAATTCTAAAATGGTAAATATAAGTTTTATACCTATCAAATAGAGTATATATACCTGGCAACTTCTGGTTGTAAAATATAAGTAGGTACCTGAATACGTAGGTGGACATGGCCATACAAATATACAATATAGAAACATGGACGTGCACATCACTTCAACAATAAAAAAACAATTTCAAAGTTTGTTGTTAATATTCTGTTTTGATGATTATTTTCTTGTTCAGTCGTCATTATAATATTACATCTTAATAGTTTAACTTTTACCGCGCGATAATCGTCATTTAAGATTCATGTTTTTTTTTTAAACGTTTATTTACTTATTTTTTATGGTAATAATGCAAGGGAGTGTCGTTGCTTTTGCATCCAATTGTTTTCCTTTCACGGAGTGATCTCTACATAGTAATTCTCTCTTATGTTTATTTTGTGCTTTGAAACTTTTTAGACATGCTATTTTTAGTACCTATGTATAATTATAATATATATATATTATATTACTCAGTTTTAACCAGATTTTTGGTCTTATTAAATGTATTAAATTCCAGGAATTTGTGCACCAGTTACATGAATATAATTTAACAAAGGTGCCTAAACTGAGTTTTAAGGGTGTGCTCGTTTCTTTTGAATACTACTTTTTAATGATAAATACAATAAACCCCAATGTCTATTATAAAAGTCTTTGTTTGGAATAATAAAGACCCCTTACCAAGTATTATAATTTTTAATTTTCATAATTTTCACGCTTATCATTATATACGATAACTGTAGGCACATGAGCTTATTTTATTATAAGTTACATTAAAATAATAATTAAAAATGTATTAAAAAAACTTGTTATTGTAAACACCATTTTTGTTTTCTGTGTTAAATATTAATAGTATGAAACATGAAAAAAAATTATATTTATAAATATTATAAATTCTAATAAAATGTTATAGTCTTACTCATGATAATATGATGGAAAAATAAATATTTAATTTTAGCAAACATTAAAAGAGATTTTCGACATATTTTTAAATCAAAATGTAATTTTAAGTTTATTTTAACAATATCTGTTCTCTTAAAAATAGCTTGAAAACACAGATGTAAAAATAAAAAATATTTATTTAAAAAACGTTGATCGTGTGATTTGAATTTTAAAGCGTATTATAATTCACAGAATCTCTACGAAATTTCATTTTATATAATTTATTATTTTGTTACTTGGTATTATAATGTTTTTACTATGCTTACTAACGCATTAAAGTTTTGAACTGTACAAATATTTAACCATAATTTGTTTGTGTGTTTTAGGTAAGTCAAAACTCGGGATTCCTCATTAACTACAATTTTCAATACAGTAGATACTTACACAACTCTCGGTAAGGGATTGTCATATCATTTTCAAAGCATCGTACTTTGAGAATAATATTAAAAAATATATATATATTTATATGTTTATATAATTATAATTTTAATGTTTATTCTAAGTTAAGTCTCTTCGATGGGTAACTCCTTAATCACGTAACCTCAATAATGTTTCTATCTTTTATCTCACATATACTTATTATGTTTAATTGTATAGATCGTGTATTTTATATAAAAATAAGAATAAAATAAAAATTTCAATATTAATCAATCATCTTAAAAATAATTAAATAATTAAACATAAAATAGCTATATTATATTATAATGAAATTTTGAATAATTGATACATGAAGTAGGCACTAAAATGTTAGTAACATCTCGAAATTCTTATCTAATTTATTAACCTAATCTTATTCAGAATTACAATTATTTTCGTAGAAAATTGAAAAAAATCTTATACTTTTAAATGATGTGTTCAATGATAATTTGCTTCATGTATGTTGAAGATGTATGAACGTATTATTTACATTAAAAATAAATATTCAACTTTAAAATAATATTTTTCATTTACAAATCACTAATCAAGCCTTTTTGGAGCAAAAACATTTTACAAAAGATTTCACAAATAGACTATCTCCTCGTTTAATCTCCTAATCCAAAATTTCAGTACTCAACAATTTCAGCTAATCCTCCAAAAACAGACTAGGCGAAATTGATAACGTGTCATTTTAAATTAATAAGTGTTTACTAAAATTATAATATTTATAGTATTATTATATAGTTAATTGATAGTTTAAATTGTAATTAATGTTTATATTTTTGTTATAATATGTGTAATGTGTATTGTACCTCCAAAAACAGATTGAATATTTCCTAATTAAAAAAAAAGTAAATTAATAAATTAATACTAAAAATATATTTACAATCATTATTATCGTGATAATTATTTATTATGATGTAGATACTTGTCATTGTGTGTGAAAGTATAACAACGATTTCTATAAGCTAGTGTTCGACACATATAGTTGTACGGGTTTCAGAAAAGTTCTTCTACTTCACGTATTTATCTCTTTTAGAATGATAATTAACTAGTTTTAAGACTTCTTCATCGGTTATATAAATTTATGTATAAATTTAGTAATTAGTAATTAAAAACAACGACATAATTTGTTTTTTTCCAAAAATCAGTAGATTAGTTTTTACAGTAAAAAAAGGTTGTTTCCTAAAATGTAAAATGCTTTTGAGTTGTATTTTCCGCATCTATACCAGCTAAAACATATTGTTATACACTGCATGCCTCATATAGGTAGTAAAAATAAGTGATTTACGATTATGAGCGTCTTGCGAAGTGCCGATTGCTGTTTTTTTCAATAAATTATACATTTATTGATGGATTTGGTAATAGAGAGTACCCGAGTATCGAGCATTTATTTCGGTAGTGTTCGTTTATAAAATAAAGAGGGGACTTTTTAGTAGTTACTATATAATAGTTATACGAATTTTTTTAAAAATTGCGCTGGTATGGAATTAAATATGTAATATACCGTGTTTCAATAAGTCACAGAACACTGAACTGGCCTATAATGATATGTCTCAAAAATAATAAATGATATATCATAATATGATTGTTATTTATGATATGCGATTTTGTAGTACTTATCGTAATATAATATAACCAGGTCGTAATTTATTGTGCAAAACAAATGTGATCAACCAACCGATGATTAAAGTTTATAAAAATTTTATCTTTAATTTAAAATTTATTTTAATTAACATGCATTCATTGTAAATTCATCGAAATATAATTTTTTAATCTATCAAGAATTTGTCTATATGAGCCATTATATATATATATAAAATATAAAACAAAATTGAAAATATATTTTGCAATTAATTAATTTAAAGCTATACACAATGAACCATAGACAATGATTGCATTTTTATTTACGGAGTATGATTAATTTCATCAATTAGTTTTTTTTTTTTTTTTTAAGTAAAATTATATTTTTTTTAATGATGTTTTATTAAGTGTAGACAAATTCACATACTCGACAAATGCATATTTATTGAATTATATTATTCTTTTTAAGCTATAGATCAAAATAATTTTTAATCAAAGAGGTTTTTTTACCCAATACTGGACCAGATGATTCCAGTTATTTATGCATTTAGTTGAATCAAACTGATAAAATTAGTTTTAGAAAACTTGCTGTAGACGCACCCGTCACTATATATATGGCTGATAATTTGACGATTAAACAAATTAAAATACACGTTATAAGAACAAAATGTTATGTTGAGACTGTGTAAAGTGTACCTATGTTTTAAATAATGCAATTTTTTTTCCGTATTATATTATAATAATTCTTCTTTTCTTGTCAACTTTATAGTATTATAACGTTGATGCGTGCACGCGTGTATATATCTCGTAAACAGAGTGAAATTTTTTCAAATTTCGTCGGTATCGTTTTCTCTCTCTGTACGACACACACACACATACTTTAACTGTTGGGCTAGGCCGAATAACCAATAGCGGTGATGATATTGTGCGGCTATTGCAAAATCCATCTTAAAATACTAAGTTGAAAGAAATTCATAGGTCGCATGTGCATATGGTGTTACATATAGTATATAATATGCTTCAAGAGAAAAAACGACATGGGTACCTATTTAGGCTATAGTACGTTTATAACAATATATAATATACATTATAATAATTATTAATATCATAGACATTGGTCGCCACTGAAGTACTCTGGCATCTGGGTCGCTGCGATAGTATTATGTAGCCGTCCGGTTTGCCCGCAGCAGTCTCTTTCTCTAATGAATTGGCTTCCAAGACGAACCGGGAAGTCACGTCGTATCCGAGTTCCTCACCCCTGCAAGGAGTTAATTAAAACTAGACAATCCGTTACGGTTTATGTTCCATTACCCTTCCCAACTTGAACATAAAAAATAATAATAATAAAATATAAACCTATAACAACGTGTAGGTGGTGCATGTGGTGTATGTACCGCTTGTCGGTTAAATAATAATAATAATAATAATAATAACAATAACAATAATAAAAAATAGTAATAATAATATGTTGACATTGCTATGAACTATAAAACTACTATTGACGTGGACATTGGACGTGCAGTGTGAGAAAGTAACAAAGAATGGGCATATTATTTTATTATGTAGTACCTAAGTACGATTAGTATTATGTATAGTATTTATTATTTATACACTTGAGATATTCAAACTATAGAATACAGATTTTCTTTTAAAATGTGTTATTTATTTATTTATTTATTGTATTTTTTATCCTAATAAGTTTTAATAATAAGTAGTTTCAAATTTTTATTCAAAAAATACGTTATTAGGTTTTCTAATATAATATATTTTATAATATATTTTAATTTTTAAAGTGGTAATTAAACTTCTAAGTTAATTTTATTTCGAGTTACAATTCACGTGTATTTTTTTATAGAAATTTGTCACACTATAATCGACACTATATATTGAATTATATTTATTTTTAATTGATTATCAGTAAATATTTATGTGAATATTGTTACAAACCTTATCGAATAATATTGTTAACTGTTACTGAAACTTAATTTTCATGTTTTTTTTTAATAGTTTAAAAGAAAGTGCTTAAAACAATTTTATAAAATCAGATTACATATTTGTTTAATATGACCGATCGTGTAATTTTTTATTTATGCTATCCTCGGGATATTATTTTTAATATTTGTTTATTGTTAATGTTTATGTATACATCGTTGTTGTATGTACTTAATTAATCGAGGGAACCTCAATTGAAATTAAATACTAGTCACGATTTTATATTGGTAGTTTTTAATATATTTAGGTTTGTAATTAAGCTGATATTTAACGCTTAAAATACTACTTTAATATCGTGATATTTTAGGTGATCTTTGTTGGCTGGCATATTATATTATTCTTTAAAATTCTTATCTAGATGTTGTGTTTATTTATTTTTGTGTATGTTATAATTATTGCAGATATATAGTAGTGTTAAAAAGTTTAAATAGATTTTTAATAAATTTAAAAGTTCATCCAAATGCAATTTTAGAATTTTCTATTAATTTTAATTACGAAACTGTAAAAACGTTGTTTGTTTTACCCTTACCAATTCGGATTCTTATAAAAATATTTTAATCAAACTATATACCTTAATTATAATAATATATTTCCAAAATATTAAATTATAAATTCTTTTTTTATAGTTGTTTTTTTTTATATTGTTAGTATGTTTATTATAAACATAAATATATTCGTAATTCTAGCTTCGCTAAAAATCATTAATGATTTATCGTTGCTTTCAAATTTCAAATAATTATACAATATGCTGCGTGGTTAGTCTGAAGTTAGTGAAGCGAAACACTGCTTACCCCTCGTATCCGCAATAGCATTACTGTATCGTGCGGTTTTTAAATCGTAATTAATTTTCCTATTAGTTACCAATTTGTACGATGTAATTGCTATCAAAAAATAATTTTAACCGCTTATGATTAATTTATTTACTTGACTTGTCCAAAATGTATATATATCCATAATATGGGTGCTCTATTATACAACTAAAAAACATTATTGATGTAAGTACATGTATTATTAAACTGCTGATAATGATTTTAACATTGCATACATGTATTAACGTAGTAATTTGTATGTGTGCAGTAGGTACACATATCAGTTTTACTACATTTTTATTATGTTGTGGTTATTCATTGTATAGCTGTTGGGGCGTTACCCGTGTAATCTTGTGGGACATTAACTTCTCGAATGGATTATCTGGGAAGTTTTGGGTCGGCTTGACTTAAAACTATGTTGGATTACTGCTGTATTGGTGTACACATGTACTTTATTATGTACATAGGTCATAGACTCTAATGTTGTATAATTATGGAATCGCTGACCGTTGTAGTGTTGGTATTCTGTACCTTAGTGACCAAGTATATAGTTATCTTAAATACACCATGACTACTGTTGAGATTGCCGATGTGATTTTATTGAAATTGCTGCATGTAGGTAGGTATAATATAAATATACGAGGGAATCAGAGAAACCAATTTCCATGTCGTAAATCATAGTTATTATAAATCCATGTACATCGCCGTATGGACTAACTCTTCTTGGCTAGTTTCAATTATTACGGAAAGTAAAGAAGTTTATTATCGAATATAAATATAACGACGGGATATGTGTATAATACATATTATAGAAAAAAATGTTAATTTAAATGTTATATAATTCATAATAATATGTATATTGTATGTTAGTGGATTATTAGTACCTATATAAAAACGAATAATAAAATAAAAAACAGAAATATTTTTTTAATGAAATATAATTTGCACGAAATCTATTGGAAAATGACGAAATGCGAATTAAATTGACCGATGACCGTGTGGAGAACTGTGGTGGTGTAGTTGCCTAATATGGTTTAAAGTAACCAATTCAATCAATGAACTTTTCATGCTGAGAACACATAATTTATACGATTTTTATTTTTTATATCATGACGAATCATGACATAACTGGTCTTCTACAGTTTTTATAATTGAATTTCAATTTCAATAAACAACAAAAAAAAAAAAAATCTTTCATTGAAGTATTGAACAATTCAGTGTTACGAAATAGTGTTTTAATTTTTATATATACGTATTTTAATCATGTTAGAAGCTATGGATTGCATTATTGTATTAGCCAGTTTTTAAATTGTAATTTAACAGCGATGTTTAATATAATAATAATATATTAGTTGTGCGTAAATGTGTGTATAGACATCCTTCCTCATCTTCCGTAAAGTTATACCTTATGAGAATTATCATATGGACAGAAGAAAAAATTCAAGTCCATCGGTGTTTAAAGAGGTCCTTGGCCCTTGCTGTTTCCCTATATGGCCAAACGTGCTCAAAACCGGTATTTATCATTCCAATCCTATTCAGATCTGATTTTTTTTCAATAACACGGGTATACGGGATCCCAGTCATTGATATCACGTTAAAATCCGTCCTTGGTAGGACAGTTTAAAAAAATAAATAAAATCAAAAACAATCCGGATTTTTTTCTCCAAAACTCTCGTTAGGAAGATAAATCGCGCGTACATGTTCAAAGAACTGGGAACCATTAATTTCTATTGCAACACCCGTGTATACGTATGACGTAACTCTTGTAGCTTTTTTCTCTGCATATAACCTTGAAAAACTGTTGATTTATGTAGTCGGTGGTCTTCGCATATGGTCGGTCTTAGTCTCTGTAAGACGTCAATCGAATGCTAGAAATTTCGGGAGATTGTTTATGTACAATATTATAAATAGAAAAACTATCAGCGCATGATAATATTACGATATTTGTTCATTTCCACTTTTGTAGAGTATTCTATTCAATTCCAATAATATATTATGTTCATATTATTATTGTTTAGATAATATTAGTGTTATAATTCTTGGAGTTTAAGTGTTTGGTCCAAACTATACGTTTAATTAAGTACTTGATTAGTATTATAAGAATAAATTAGTTTATTTGTTTATAATGAATCTAGGCTAATCATTTTTGATGTTAAAAGTATTATTATATTACATCAAAATGTTTTAGCCTAGTAATTAATTCGTTGTAAAAATATTCGTGTTTCATCGAAGATAGTGGTAGAGTTTACTTTCTTAAGACAGCTCGAAAGTACCCAAAATGAATTAGTACGCATTCAACTAAAATTCTAATCAGACTCGTGATTTTCATATAAATGTTTAAGTACGGTCATAATCAATTTTTAAGTTCATGTGCAGCTCAGTTTTGATCTGAAATAATTATGTTTATTCGACTTGATATATACAGTCACGTCAGCGTCGTCTTGACTGTCTATCTCTGGCCATCGTCCAGTCAACATTTCTCTCTCCCCGTTTTTCTCCCTTATAGGCTACGTCGCATTTCATTATGCAATTGTTTTTACTGATAATCTGAATCGTGAATACGATTTCACCAGTGCAAAAGGTCACCCAAAGATGACCCCCGAGTAAGAGGGCGGACCACATAACCTACCGTGGTTAATCTGGTGCACGCGGTCACTTTCGCCCAGTTTAAAGACTGGTTCTGCTTATCCAGTACAGCATAATATGATTTAACTATTTTTATTATTATTATATCATATGTGTTCCGTGCGCCTGGTCCTATTAATTTTGTTTCCTGTCTTAAATTGATTGGTTACCAGCTATTTGTAACATCTGCAGAATTAAATGCACCGTATTAAAAAATAATAATGATAATAATAATAATTATTATTAAGTACGCATACATCGTACAAGCCTGTAAAAAGTCTGCCTAATGTAAAAATGTAACATTTGGCATACAGCCAATGTAGTAATGCACAATAGGATCATTTCACCTACGCCCCACATTTTATAATACCAAGCTATTACGATAATCCCTCTAGGCTTTGGAGATATAATGCAGTGTTAATTTATGACCTCTGGCTACTTAAAACGTTTGTTGTCAACATTTATGCATATTGACCTTTAACGCAACTGAAGTATTTATTAATCGAAAAATCAATTTTATAGTTACACACATGTGTTTCGTTTTGTGTAGGTTCTGTTATATAGGTACAATTTAAACTATATAGTAAGTTGATATATTTTTTTTATTCAAGTTGTAATTTATGAAAATAATTCACAATTTAATATTTGTTCTTTAATGTTACTTATTATGTATATTAAGAAAAATAAGTAGTATATATAAATATATTTGAATTATATTGATAAAAATAAAACAATGTTACGTCCATAATTTAATTATGAAACTGTTTTTTAAATTGTTGTTGAATAAAAAGTTTTTTTCAACATTTTTTGAAAATTGTAACTTTAGGAAACCAATTAATTGAGTTAATAGTAGTAGGTATAGATAATTAATTATCTAAAGTAATTTAAAATTACTTACCAATTAATGTGTATACTTATTATAGTCAATTTTATATAAGCTATATTGATATGTTACTACTATAGTATACATATTTTGTACGTACTAATTAACATATGTATTATACTTGTTAGTTTATTTAACTAATTTTATCAATGAAAAATAAAGAATATTTTTTTATATATTTAAATATTGTAAAATCTATTACATAATTATCTGCCTTTTATAAGTTGTTTTAGTTTTGTAATACTATGCAAGTTGTAACCTTTTACAACTAACTCGTAGTAAATGCATTTAGACAACGTACATTCACTTTTATTGAAACAACCTATTATTTATATATGTATTGGTATTTGGTACCTAACAAGTGCTAGCAGTGTTACTGTGTAATTTTTAAAAAGTTGTGATGGGATTGTTTTTAGAACTAAATATAATATTTGAGCCTTAGGAATTCATAGGTATATACCCAGTCTAACATGCTTAGAGTAAAACAAATTTGGTGTGAGTTTACTGGAAAAAAAAAAGAACCACAGTACAAATTATTAAACATTTATACAATTATAATTAGTTGTTACAAGATATTTGTTTTAATTTTTGATACTTAATCAAATTAGGTATTTTCCAAAAATTTTAATACAATTACATTTAATGGTTAAGTACTGAAGTCAGTTAAAAAGAGTTTTAGAGAACTAGTGATTCAAACATATTATAATATATTTATTTAATATTTTTATTCGTTCGTATTTGAATTTATTTTGACGAAAAGTTATGTCTTTTTAACATTATGTTTATATGCTTTGTAACATGTAATTACCAATAGATTATGAGAACATTGTTGGTAGCAATTTGAGATAGTGTAAGTTAACACAATATTATCGGTTATTATACTCTCATATTTTTATGATCACTGGTAGAAATTTTATTTTTGTATGTTAAATTATATACTAGACTTAAAAATACGGATATAACAAATATATCTGTTGTAATAACGATTTTTTTTTTTATGGTTTTTAATGTTTCTTGATTAAATTCTTTTCTTATAAATCAACTGGTTTTCTGTTTAAGCGGCCAATAATTATATCCTCTATATTATACTATATTCTAGTAATAATAATTTTTATTTGTTTTTAATTTTGTCATCATTGACTTAGTAGATTAGCATTATTAATTTTAGAATTAACAATAGCTGTATATAATGAATGCAATAGCAACAGTTACTATATTCTTTGCTTTATAACAATTGTAAATACTTAGGGTAGGTTATTGTAAATTATCGTATTTCGTTCGTAAATATTTCATTCAATACTGATGGCTTCTATAACAACTAACAGACAACAGTTAATACATAATAATGATATAATTCAGCATATGGAGACTTGGCAATGCAAAAAATAATATGCATATTTTAGGTGGGAATGGTTAATTATATTATTCGAATTTTAATTTTTAAATGTTATATCGAACTACACGCGATTGTTCGTTTGGTTCCCATCAGCAAATCTTACTATAATTCAAGCACTAGTGTATTTGACAAATTATAAACCACTACTATCATGATAGATTTATTCTGCAATACACTTGACCCATACGACATTTCAAAATCAAAGGCTGTGTGGATTTTTTTTAAACAACTCAAAGCACACTATATGCGTGACATTCGGTATTTTTATCACGCGGCAGTGCTGTATTATTATGTTACGCTTTTTTAAATACAAAACAAACGTTCTGTATATTATAATATTATACACACTGTTGAGGATGCGGTCGAGTTAGCAGTATGCGCGTGCTGGACGGGAAGGTCGTCATAGACCCGGTGGAAAAAAAATATAAATAAAACAAAACAAAACATTAAAATAATGAAATAATAATAATAAAAAAAATTCGAAACTATGAAAATCATAACGATAATAACGTATAACGTACGCATATATATTATATATATTTTACATATTATATATGCTTATAAACTGTTATAATGCGAAACCGAGGAATATAACTGAACCGAAATTATAGCCATAACCCGTTACGCGCTCAGTTCACATGTCGAAATGTATATTTCGTCTGCGTAATAATAAATTGTTCATAATTACGGCTTCTTGACCTTTCTTGATTGTATGACCGACGTAAATAATAATTAGTAAATATATTATTATATTGTACCAGCCTATCGATAAGTCCTCTAGGACTCTCTGTGATGTTTACAAAAAATAATAAACGTCTCTTCGGGTCGATTTACGATGACGATCATGTACCTGCCTTCCTTTATCAAAAATGACGACAAACATAAAATTGTTAAACTTAAAAAATTCAATTGTGTTTTTTTTTGTACACAACCAAGTTTAATCACGAATGTGAATCTCCCTTTAGAGCTGTTGATTTGTTTGATATTAACCTCAAACCATAATTATAATAATTATTATAACTATTGTGCTTAATGACCTAAATATATAAATATATTTGTTGATGAATTTAAGTAGTTAATGTTCTAATAAAGAGAACGCAAAACACGTATAATGTATGTGTGTACGAAATCGTGAACACACGCTGTTATTATATGTGCAATGTGCATTTATAATATTTATAATATATCATAATAATGTTTTCGATCGGGTGATAGTAATCTGCGCGTACCTACAGACAGAATATAAGTATGAGCTAAAAAGTTGTCCCGATTTTTAATTAATACTACTTCTAATAAACTGCAGTGAACAACTATATATATGGTTTGTGATGCATTATTAGAATTCTAAACGTATTCGTTTTGAAATGTCGCAGTATAGATTTTTAGTAAGTGTTTTAAGATATTTAGGATAAATCCTATAGAAATACACACGTGGGTCGTATTTTGCTTTGGTTTAATGTTATTTAATAATTAGTAGGTAGTAGTTTTTATGTGTTTACAAATACAAAAATCATTTGATTCATCTGTATCAAATGTTGCTTAACGATTATGATGATGTATGTAACGATACATCTTAAAAGTGGTGATAAATAAGAGTATTTCGAAAAATATGTATTGTTTAAAGGCATTTATAGAAATGGAAAGCGTATGAACACAAAGTAATTGTTAAATACATATAAATGATTAATTTTTATAGATCGTTAATTTCACTATATTGTTATTTGATCGCTAAAATTAACTATATAAATTATAATAATATATGTTGTAATAGTGTAGTTGTAACTATATTATTATATACAATGAATAAGTTTATTCCATAATGCTATAGATTTTTAAATTTTAATGACCATTCTACACACAATTGTTGAATGTTTTGTGCTGATTGGTTGTGATTAATTTGTTGTTTTTACAATATTATATGCAAACTAAGTTCTAAAGGAGACTAAAAACATTGTTCTATACTTGTAATATTTTGTATTATTGTTATTAAGTACAAATTAGTGTTAAACGAAACGGTTGTCACGAATTTGAACTGGAAGCTATTTACATATTATACCAATACGAACATAATAGTACGACTACTATAACAACATTAAGATAAATAATATTTTGTAATAATGCGATGATTTACGTATATGAATGCGCGTGGTTTGTATTCGGTTCGCTCGAGATACCCCGAAAATCAAGAAAGTAAAAATAATGAATAATAATTAATTTTCTTCTGTGTTTATCTTGAATGAACTTACTATAGTTTATTAGCAGTTAAAACAAAACTTCTAAATGCGACCAAAGTCATTAGTTATATAAATACTATTATAAAGTATTGAATAAAACCTCCATAAGAAAAACGTTTGGACCTATATACGACCGTTTCGGAGAAACTAAAAAATACCTCTTCTGACCTGTTGTGAATATTTGTATTGCATATTGTCCGCCTTGCCTCTGTAAATTAGAACAGTTATTCTGCAGAAGAGTTGTTTGAATGGTTATAAATATGTTTTTTTAATGCTTTTAAATATTGTATGTGTGTGTTTTCCCGTTGTTTATTGTGCTATAATTTTTTTATTTTTGTCGGATGAACTAAACTCGTTTTATTTTATAGTTTTTTTTTTCATTACACGAAAGAAGCTTGCATATAATGAAGAGGTATGAGTAATAAGGGCGTAATTCTCTAAACATTCCACAATGGTTTTGAATAAAATATAACGAAGTCTAGTTGTAAATAAATAATATTATTATTATGAATTTATATTTTAAAGAACCTAAATATTATTATTATGTTAATTTTCATTTATTAATTAAATTCTTCGTTGAATTCCTATGTAATGCACATGTATATATTATAATATTATAATATATATATGTAGAGAGAGAGAGAGAGAGAGAGATAACCACAGATGTATAGTTATAGCTATATAGTTATATTATTCGTTTTAAATTTTTATCTAACTATGAGGTTAATTTAATTTGAATGTATTAAGATTATTTTTGATATGTTAAGATCATATTTTCAAATTTTTGTGATTTTTTGTACTATTATAAGGTGTATTTGTGACGATACAAACTTTTATTTTTCAAATAAAAATTATCTTTTTTTTAAAATTATTTAGTGGATACATTATTTAAAAATTTTGATGTACTAAATTTAAAATATTTGAACAAATAATGATTAAAACGTTTATAGGATATTGTTTAAAAATGGTTTTACAAAAGTATAAAATATTTGATTTGTGTTTAAGTTTATAAAAAAGGAGTAACATTTCAGGTTAACTATATATTATAATGTACATAATATGGTATATATATGTGGATAAAGTTAGTTACAGAAATTCGTTTTAAATTGTTATTAACTATAAGGTTAATTAATTAAATTCAAAATTACATGTATCTTATCAAATTTAGTTAAACAAAAATTTGTCTATATTAATTATCAGTTAATTAATCTATATTTTTTCACGGGTTGAAAAATATATTTGTGAATATAATACAATGAAGTTTTATTAATCCCATGTATTTTACATGATCATTAATGAGCTATACTTTTCTTTACTATCATATACGTCTTATGTGCTACTATTTATTTTAATTGAGTATTGTTGAATAACGTTTTTGATTTAGCTTTTCAAAGACTTTATATACATAATACATCTTATCTAGCGCCGGAGCTTTAAGGTTTATGATGCTCTGGGTATCTACAGTCTGTGTCAGTGTTTGCTGAATTTTGTATATGTTGTGAATAAATGTTATTTTTAATAATGAACATCTTTATTTAATCATTTAAACTAATCATTTTTTTAAATTGCGTAAAAACTTATTAATTTTTAATTTTTTTATAATATAACGCAGTCACATTACGTATCAATTACAATATTCATCACTCATCAGCTATCGTCACTTTTATCATATATGGTTCGGTCACGGCCTCTCTTTTTAGAGATTTTCTATTATTATGCAGATGAATAAGAAAATATCTTATTATACAGTATTCGTAATCACTGCAGATTATGTAGGTACCTTATAATACCAGATGGTGTAGAGTGTACTTCGGGGTGGAACAAAGGATTAATGACGTGCTCTGATTGGTCGACCTCGGAGCAGTGTCATTGCATATTGTGGGTGTATACAAATAATAATTCTATACACATAATATACGTTTAAAATAAATAGTAATCGAATGCAATATAAATATCGATTGCGGACTATATAGCTGGTATTCTCGGTACCTTATATAGTGATTCTTCTTGGATACGAATGACATTTTTTTTCTCCCTTAGCTTAACGCCGCATTCGTCGTTTTACGAGGAGTTACCGGTTTAGACGTTTATCGAAACGACACAATACATAACACCTGTAGGCGTGCCTCAGGAGTTTATTCCTGGTTCTAAGGCTGCAATTACACCGCTATAATAATATAATATAGTGTTATGCACATAATACACTTATTAGTTATTATAATATGTATTGAATATATTATACCTATCATAATATTACTACCTATATACTGCATTTTGGAGTTGTTTATTATTTTAGGAACAAATATCAAAGCATCGTCCTCTTTGAAGCACAACAGGCGTCAATCATCAGCAACACAATGTAAAAAACGGACAGTCCACGTATCTCTTTCCCCACACATACACACATTAAGCGTGTACACAAGCACATCTATCCACTCGGCCTCCGTCGCCGCCCGACCATGAGCGATTTCGTCGTCATCTCATCACACTCCACATGTATATACAATATTCTATGCGATGTCGATTCCGTTAATCACGTTTCAGACGCCTTTTGAAGTTTAATATATAATAATGGTAATCAAATGCCTCGAGGCCGACTGGCCGTCGCCGTCCTGTGTATATATACACCACACTAACATAATTGAACGGTAATATAATGCGCGTAACAATGACGATTGACGAGAGGAAAAAAAATAAGAAACTTCGACAAGCATTGTAATAAATGTTACGTGCGGTGTGGTAGAGGGTTACCTCCACAGGCACATACATAGACCAGACCGCCGATAACACCTTCCAGATAAAATATATTGCGCGTATAGATTGAACACTAAATAAATACTAATGCCTGCTCGTGTATACACCTCCCATTGAAAGAATTTGCATTGTTATAATGTTATGCTGATAATGACAACGGTATATTTATTATTATTATTATTGCTAAATCTCTGGAGTGTTCGGCGTATATAATATAATTACTGCTCGAGGTGTTGATTAACCGCCGCCACCGCCGCCATCGCTGCTGGCACATATAGGCACAAGCTATGCGGTTGTCTAGAATAGTGGTTTTATTTTATATTATTATTAGCGAAGACGCCCTAAACCAGAGGAATATTGTGCAACCACTAGCAACCTTCTATGTTCTATTCTATATATATATATATGGCGACTCGGTCACTGTTGCGAGGGTCAATAATATCGGCAGTGGCTTTCTCTGATAGAATGAAAACCATCATTGCACGTACCCGGGATGAACACACAGCATTTAAAATCATGATTACGATATGATGTACAGCTAATGAGAGCGTTTCGCGTAGACGAGTGCGTTCACTATTGTTAATGGTTATTTTCTTTAGCCCACTCTTCGAAACGAGTAATGTATAATGTTATTTCGATTGGAGAAAAATTGATTTATATTCTTGGTTAACAATAGTTACCACATCGCTTTTTTCATTTTTCAAACGATTCGCGACCGATCGAAACTGTTTATGACGATGGCGACGACGATCCTAGGTTTCCACTGTAGACGAGCGATCGCCGCGGGCACGTCATATTCGGGCTGTTGAACTCTTTGAACCAATATATTCTTAACTATATTATATAGTTTGCTGCCCGCCTGCCGGTCGTTGCAATCACAATTTTTTTGTTTCAATAAATTTGTTTTTCATTTTTGACGAGCTTCCGCCCGAGCCCGTCCCAGTATAATACCGAACAATGCGAAATCGCAGTTCACCGAACAAGGACGAAGCGCACTATACACTCCTCTCTGCGTGTCTATATACAAACACATTATACTCGTATGTTTGTAAAAATAGCATATAGACGTTCGTCGGCATTGACGAGGCCGGAGTTTTACAAGACGCGAAATTGATTATACCGGCTGCTTCGTGCAGTTTATGCGCGTGACAACCAAACCAGTGGTGTTCAGGACGCGCCGTCGCAGTGGATTGATGTTCAAATCATCAGTGTTTCAGATATAAGAAACCACCGTGATCAAAACGTAGGTATAGAAGAAGACGAAGAAAAATGAAAATCTCACTGCACTGCTGCCAGCAGTGGCGCGACGTAACCGGCGACTAGGAGTACGCATAATATTGATCTCGGCGTGCGTATGACCTTAGAATAATATGCAGCGGCATATATTACAAACACGCCCCCCGGGGAAACCAGTAGCTATCGTCTGTTGATTTTTAAATAATGTTTCGATAACTTTATACCGTCATATAATATGTATTAGTTTGTATACGAAATGTACAAACGACGTGTGCAATACACGTACGAAGTAAGTATGTATGAGAATAAATTGAATGTCCGTGGTTGATGCACGCGCGACGTAATAATGTACGCATCACATATCATTTATTATTGCAAGCGTATTTTATTTTATTTTTATTTAGTACTCAATACGCACCCATCATTGCGGTGTTGTGTAGGTTGGCAATGCCGCAAGTTGCGGCCCGCAACTAACTTTTGGATGATAGTTTTTTTTATTTGAAAAATAACATTTTGGCCGTGATGACAGTAATTACTGAAAGACTTTAATTTGTGATAGATACATGTAGTTAAAATTTTATTACAAAGTTATGAAATGTCATACAATAACAGAAATTACAATTCTTGAATTGTTTTCATTTTTATTTATTTTTTAAGGAAATTAGTTGTCTTATTCTGGTGTGCGTGTGTATAGTTTAGAAAATTATAATTAAATCGATTATTTTTTTGTTTATGAATAAAAAATTTATAATTACTTAAGTTTTTCCCTTTGACGTTGGGCCCCCATTAAAAAATAAACATTGGTTTGGGAATACAAAATACACACTTTGTGTTCGACGTGGTTGACTTGATGCCTAATACTTACTTTATTACTGTATTAACTGACTGACTTACTGTCAGGGCTTAAAATGGGAAAAAATCCCAGGGGAAATAATGTCTCCATATAGTTTTAAGCATCCCATATATATCACTTTATGTATAATTTCTAATGTATAAACAGTGATTGTGTAACATACTTCCCATTTTTTACCCTAAATAATGTTCAAATTTGTAATTTATTTCATGAAAAATTGAATCACAAATAATACTGTAATTTTAAGAATAACTAATGTTTTATAAAAACTTAATATTTTGGAAGTGAATATTTTTTCTCGTGATATAAAGTTGTAAGTAGTGGTGGGTTTTTACTTTTTGATAAAACTATAGAAATCACCCATTTAAAAAATATTTAAAAATATTTATAAATATTTATATTATAAAAAGCTTTAATATTCATTAAAGATAATTAAATACTATTTAATTTACCTGTTGGTCATAATTTATATTAAACAAATTATTTAAATAACTAAAAAGTAAAGTAACAATTGATAAAAATAAATAAATAAAAACCAAGATTTAAACTCAACAGAATTCTGAATTATACTGACTAATGTTAGGTTATAATAATTGGAGCGTTTCGGCGTACAAATAATTTATTAAAAGGAACGCTTTTTAACCAGTATTAGAGATCTTTCTCACTTTAACCCCTGCTTACTGTATTTATTAATTTCTGAGTTAAATTTAGGAAAGTATAATTCTTCATAATATATGTTCTCTTCTTTTATATATTTTGTACTAGTTGACTCGGTAAATGTTGTGTTTACCCGTAATGAATTTTTGTGTTAGCCGCGGCGTGTCACCTAACTATAAAACAAAAATCAATGAAAGCACTAACCAAACATAATTCCAATGTGAATATGGCTTTTGCGGTTCCTGAGACAAACGAGTACTAACAAAGGGACAATCGTTTTTAAACATTTAAATAGATTTAATTGGTCAGTGCTCGGGTAAAATAAAATAAATGTCAAAAATTACTACTTTAGAATACTAAAAAATGCTCATTATTTCTGTTGGTATTGATTATATTATATATATTATTTATTTCTATAGCTATGTGTAACATAGTATTGCATAAGATAGCTATTGATACAATAATTGTGTATAGCTCAGTTATAAAATTATGTACAACAATGTTTTTTGTTAAATAGTGTATGATAACCAAAAATATGTTAAAATTGACTAGCACCGTACAATATCCGTTTGTTAAAAAAAACACTGGTCAAATATTAAACAATATCTACCTATTCGTAGTTTGGCTAGGTTGCATAATAAAACATATTCAGATAACGTGATGACAGCTACTTGCCTATCTGCAGCAGATCGATAATTCGTCTCGCGGTCGGTCGCCGTATTTCGATCACAGAAGCGTCTAGCTTGCATATTTACTAGGACTTGGTAATAATAAATAATAATATATTATAGGTACTATCCATTCCTTTATAGTTTATAATAATAATAATATATTAGGAATACATTTGTATGGGCGGACGGCGTGCTGTGCAGCGTAATATTATTATCTCCGCGTAATCGAATTTCGTCGTCGGCCATCATCTGACGTGTCAATGTTGGCTTTCATTGCGAGTTCAATCACTTAATTACCGCCTCGAAGCAGTACTCATTTGGACGGGGATGTTTTGTATATTGTTGATGGCATTGCGTCCTTCAAAAGTTTTACAGTATAATGGGACAGTTCTACCATGAATATTATATAAATACCAAAAATACAAATATACTGCGCAACGATACTAAAACATAATACGCGGCACCGAGTTAATAGTTTTATTTATCTTGATACTAACTGCAAGGGTCTCAAGACGGTGTTAATGATTCTGCGAGCTCAAGTTTTATCCAATTAGTGCGTTGAATTTTTGATATTTATGTTATAATGTTTATAATGTTCTTTTGCAGTAGCGAACGATGCGTTATTTTTCTACTTTAAATTTTTGAAACATTTTGATATTGTGATAATATTCTTCCGCTGTCGGCAAAACATCCAATTCGTCATTAAATGGAATAAAATGAAATGCGTTAAAGTGACTTTTATTCGTTTGATCCGACAATTTTGATAAATTTGATAGCTCACGTGCCACGTAGTGTATAAAGTGCACTAAAAAATAATTTATATGGACGTGTAAATATCTGTACTTTAATTAAAACCTTATGGTGGTAACGGCGTAGACTTTGCCTATACCTCCCCAAACCTTATGAGAGAATAATACATTTTATAATATCATCATTCATCACGTATTCGCGCACGAATTATTGGGGGTGGCTGAACAGTCGATTGCGGATGATAAAAAATCGACCCTCTGTAATTATTTCCTTATTTGCTATATTATTTTTAATTGTAATTTTTTATCATGCCAGTTCAGTAAATATATATCTATAACGAATATAGGTATATAATATTATTGTTCTTACAACAAACTATCCACTTTATATAATATCATTTTTAATATATTTATTACATAAATTACAAAAAATAAGTATTCATTTTCATAATATTCTAATTGGTTGTGTATTATCTTACGTAATTATTAGAAATTATATGCGATGATAAAAATCGATGGTTTTTAAATTTTTTATTTTAATGTACCTATACTTTCTATACCTATATTGTACATATATGATTGTATTGGTTATAGAATGTAAGTGTGTTTGTAAAAAAAGTTAGTGTAATCAATTCTGGTGTTTATGGCACACGGACACGGCGACACCTTTTGATCAGATTCTTTTCGCCTTTGATGAGACGCGGAAAATCTCCTGATGGGACTTAACACACATCACACCACGTTTCGTATGCACTCCTCCGCGTATATAGTTGTAAACCTCGTTATAAACTTTCAGTGTTCAATGTACACGCATATACACTGTACATATTATTACATCGTTTGCGTCTTGTAATTTTGACAGTGATAATAAAATCGATTGAGTTATTACTAGTTTTTCGCGGGGGCGAACACACGAACTCACCGACATATGGTAATGTGCTTGCAATTTGTTTTTGTGTGCAAGTGTGCTGCGCGTAAATAGAAAAAAGCACAACCTTCGATGATACGATCAAGTGCGCATGTAGTGTTTCATAATTTGCAGCAAGGGCTTAGTGTCTATGTACAGGTTGATTCACCAAAGTTGTCTGTGCATTTCTTCTTTAATAACGAGTTGTTTCTAAGTTATTAAAAATGTATATAATAAAGATAATAGTGCTTAAAAATGGTTTTACAAAAATATGAATTAGATTTAATATTGGATCTAGTACCAATTTATTAGATTTGGACCATTTATACTAATCAAAAATGCTGATAGATTAATAACTGTATTAGTTCTTATAATTTTCAAATCATCCGGTCACAGAATCTCTTATCTAACCTATTTTGTAAAAATGAACAATGTACCGGCCGATTATTAGCGCCAGGGCTATAAACATGGACCATTATCCTTTATTACACACAAGCTCAATAACTCGTAAACTACTCATTTTTTTTTTATCTAGATACATTTAATTAAAAAAAATATATATAAGTAGGTATATATGTCCTACAACCCATTTAAATTAAAAAACAGAAGTTTGTATCGCCACAGGATCATCCTTATAAGTGGTAAGTAAAAAAAATATCAAATATTTGAAAATATAGTTTTTAAGTGTATTTAAAAATTTCAAAAATCAGATTTTAATCAGCCCCGTTGTTAAAGAAATAAGAAGTATGGGCGTCTTTGGTAAATTACTCTGTGTAGAATAAATGCTCATTAAATTGCTTTAGCAAGCGGATTATGAATGTAAAACAAGTCTATGATAGTCCCCGACCCTCTTCATATGTTATTTAACGGAACTCAGCCAATTTGACAAACGTGGCTTTGTTATTATATATATATGTACCTAATAATATTATTATGACGATAAATAAAATAAATTTTAAATTTTAGAAATAACTCAACAACTAAATCACAAAACAAAAGTAATTTCTAAAATCTGATTGCAAAATCAAAATACGAAACGATTTAATTACATACAAAAATTAAATTTATATACGATTAAAATGAACTGAAACGTGTATTTACTGAAATTGATTATATTTTCTTTCATATACCTTACTTATATGCATCTATAACTTCCACCGACGCGGCATAAAACCGGAAATCGTTTTTTTAAAACGTAAACGAATTATTCACGGTATAGTTGTTTATATTTTTTTTTAATACGCGGTATACCTACGTTTGAATGTTTGGGCATCAGTGCTTTATTATATTTGAAATGTTATTTTTGATCTTTTAATATTAAGTAAGCGTGGAATGATGTTTTAATTTGAAGAATTTAATGTTTTAATGTTTTTAATTTTAAATACGGGAACCGCACAATAGCTTGAAAATCATATTGAAGATTACAATTTTAAACGAAAAAAAATAACGTAATTTAAAGTAATAACGACGGTAGTAATTATTAATTAATACTTAATGGTATTACAAGTAGAGAGAAATCAATACGACGAAAATATATTTTGGACCTGAATTTTGTGCACAGAAAATCTCAACACGATCATTTGTATCAGTGGCGTAATTGGGGGTCACAAGGGGTCGTATTTGCGACCCCAGATATAATCCAGATGTTACAAAAGCATACATTTTCAACCTCTGAAATTTCCATATTTATGGATTTTCGTTAAAAAAAAATTAAAGTAGGTTAGTTATTATTTAGTTATTAATTAATTATGAAAAAAAATTGTTAAAGAATGATAAAAGTTAAATTATATTTTATGAATATTTCAACAAAGAAAATATAACTGATTATGCAATTCACTACAATAAATTATTTAATAAAATAAAAATGAATTTATTTTTAGATTTGAACTTTTATTTTGTTTATTTGTTATCATTCATTACGTACCGGTATTTAATACAACATTATACATAATATTATACATTTTAACTAATTTTTACAACCCTTTATATTTTGCCTAAATTACGCAACTGATACGTATTATAAATATATAATTTATAATGTAGTTATCATGATATAGTACCGGTGATTTCGACTGAATGAATGAACAAATGACTTGGGTGAATCAATGTCGGAAACATGTGTATATACAATTACAGATTCCTTTGAGGTGCAAATATCCAACAATTACTATACCAGCTTTTAGAAACGTTAATTATTATGACATTTTATGTTTATCTAAATTTTACAATACACAACATATATCTAGATTAATATCAAACCAACTATGTTCCTTAAATAAATTTGGCATTTGTATAGAAAACACTGTTTTCAAATTAACTTCCAAGTTTCAAGGCTCTTCATTATTAAAAGCTGAGTCGCAGAGGTAGAATACGTAGCAGCTCCCACGTCCTCCTACGTCAACTCCCTTGTGTACGCCCGCGTCCCCTTGAAATCATTGCGGTCTTCACTGGCTTTTATCTGCAGTTGCTCGGTTACAGCGACCTCGGTGGATGTTTATCCGAATTCGTATCACTCGCATCACATACCGCGATTATTATATTATATTATAATAATATTATTATAGTACACGCGGTCGTGGTGATGGATCGGTATTAGGTACCCGCGTCATAATCCAACCTAAATAGCGGAATACCGAAAATCTCGTGGGACGTAGAAAATTATTCATAGCAAAGATGATATAATATAGTATATACTGTTATTCGTAAACCTCCAAAAATGTGTTCTAGGTAAAACAAAACAAACATAGTTATACTCGGGGGTCGAGGAGAAGGGCACGTATCCATTATTATTATTGTTGTTGTTATTATCACGAATTCTCGAATAGATCGTTTACTCGCTGCAAAGGTTTGTTCGCGTCTATAGTGTACGGATATAAACTATACTACATGATTATTATTATTATATTGTAGGCGACAATAAGAGCGGGCTGTCGATATTATGATATAATTGTTATTATTACAAAGTCGGTGGTGGGCGCGCACTAAAGTCGTCGACGGTCGTTATTTTACAGTCGCGTTGTGTAATCGTTGGGGTTTTTTTTTATGTTATTGCCGGCGTGTGTGAGACGCGATTCGTGTTTACCTGATTGAAATAATCACCTCCTGTCATCCCGCGCGTGGGATACAGTTGCCTTTATATACAACCGATCTGATTTTTGTTGTTGTTAATAATTCCAACGTCTGACAAAGTATAATATATATATATATATACCTTAATACAGGCACGTGTATAAGGTGCAAAGGCGGTATTTAATCAATGCGTCGCGTAACAACGGGCGGGGGCGATCGCTTTGTTGAACTTATAATATATATATATATATACAAGATTCGACATTTATCGAACTTATAAACAAGTGAGCCCGCGTCTATAAAAGTTGACGACCATTTCGCTATCGATATTAATATTATATATAATATGATATTTGCGTAGGTATAATAAATGAGGTATATAATATATTTGGCCGCGTTCGAAAAAACCAACCAGAAATCAGTTTCGACTGTTGCAGTCTTTTCTCTAGGAGAAGATGATTTCCACACTTCTGCGTCAGTACAAAGCTACGTAAAAAAAATAAACGTTGCGCAATGCCTATGCTGCATATTATTATTTCCTTGTGGCTTCCGTCCTGGAGTCGGTAAAACAGTTTAGAATTGCCATAGTGCCGTTTTTAGGAGAGGTATTTTTTAAATTATTTTTTCCATTCTTTTAATCTTGCGAAACGTTATAATTGAATGGATTTCTAGTTACGAAACTTGTCGATTATCGTGTGCCACATATGTGTGGCCTGGGGGTGGATGGTTCAAAGAACCCGCAGCATTGTTTGTCGTGCGGGACGACCCGAATTTTAATGGAAGAAGGCACGCTTCTTCACAATGGGGTGGGACAACACTATGTTCGATCTGTGTTTTTTCATCTTCTCTCTATATCGTTTTCTTTCTTCTTCTTTCTATTTGGTATATATAATATTCTCTTTTATGTGTCTATATTTATATATTATATACATTATACGTTGATTAGAGATGCAAGTGTACGCGTATATATAATAATATGTTCACGTATATGTATTATGTATGTACACGTTCCTTGACCTCTGGAGACACCATTGTCGTCTGGGACGGCGGTTAATCTGGATGGAATCTCTGTGTTACAAACAACAAGCTCGGTAGGGGTGCCCAACAAACATGCAAACGGCCTCTGTGTGCTCATAGATATTATAGTAATATTTTTGAAAAAAAATTATTATTATTATATTGTTCTGTTTGACTTTAACGCGACCATAGTGACATAGTGTCCATATATATATATATATTTAGATTTTTACTTAGAAATCATTTTGATTGTGTCTTATAAATTATAAATATACAGTAACGCGTACATTACGGACTTAGTGAGTGTATACATGTATAATATACGCATCAATGAGTGTGTCATAAATCATTATGGTAAACATGTGTATTACATTTAATACCGATTAAGTATTTAGTGTATGATTTTTGATTTAATAATATAATAGTTTATTTTTACGATGTCTGCAATTATAATATTTCTATTATTATCATATCACATGTTATGTATATTTCGATGAATGTTTAATTAATCCAATTACTATTTTTTCAACATAACGCATATTACACAACCTTTTACTATACTCAGTAATCATGGAAGTTGACTTTATATGTACGGATATATTATAATTTATAAATGCTAAATATATACGTTCAGCTCTCTTATAGGTAAATACAAAATAATTCCCATTTCTCTAATTATTATATCTCTCACTTATAATGTGACGTTAACCTTATCTAGTTTAGAATTTACTGAGGATAAGGGAATGATGGGTAGTATTTTTATCTGAATTAAAATTACAACCTAATCTTAAATTTTCCAAACATATTATAGTCAGTTAAAGTCATGTTCCTTAACCGAGTGCGTGCGCTGATTCGTTGTGCAGTGTTACTGTTAATATAATTTTACTGCCAAAATTGAATTTTTCGATTCAGATTTTTATTTATTTTTTATAATATATAGAAAATTCTTGTATGACTAGAAAACTCAGCTAGTCAGTTTTTATTTAATATTTCTCTTTAATTTCAAGTCTTGGAAATTAAGTTTTGTTGTTCTATCAAAGGATATCAAGTTTTTTTAAAGAAATTTGACATTATATTACGCTATATTGAATCGTTACTGGTAATTATGTATATTGTTTCATATTATATATACACTTACACATTACTAATTACGAATTATAAGTAGGGATGTTATGCAGAAAATAGCAAGTATAAATAATATAGTGGGTCTCGTATCAGTTTATGTATATAGTAGGTGACTTAAAATCATCCCAAAGTGTACTATAGGGGAAGGTATATCGTTATGTTACTTTAGTATAATTACGATTGCTAATTTTTTTCATGTATAAATCTATGTTTACAGTTTATCACATCTCCTGTAAAAGTTTATTACCATTGCTAAAATGAAAAACAATTTTAAACTACGAGTTTTCTAAACAATTTATATTTAACGTCGTATAACTTTTTCTTATCATATCGTTTTGCAGTATTGGTATCTATAAAGTTAAACATTTATTACTTATAAACGTATACTATCTTATTACTTGTTTGTTATTAAGTTTGTATAATAAAGTTTATAAATTGGTTTTATTTGAACAAATTTTAAAGTTTGAAACTTTAAATGAGTTAAAATTATTCAAAACATTTTCCATATTTTTATCTACACAAATATCTGTGAAACTTTTATTTTTTAACTTAAATTGTAAGTAATTGTGCTATTATAATTAGTATTATCTTTTCCAGTATAAATAAGTATGTGTTTAATTATAATTTAGAAAAATATATTTTTGTGACTTTATTAATTGTCTGATTAGTTTTAGTGTGATACAACTAGTGCAGTATTTGTTATGGAAATTTTTATTCATAAAAATGTAAATATAATTATAAAATATAGGTATAAAATTTTAAATATTCATAGAATTGGTTTTGTTATTTTATAAATAGTATCAATGACTGAGCTTATATTACTAACATATATAATTATGAATTATTATAAATAACCTATATAGTGAGTATTAATTGTTAATATTTTAAATAACATTTTTTTTAGTTAATTATATTTTTCATAGGTATTCAAAATGGTAGTCTGTTATTCATTATATATTTTGTTATAAGTGTTTTTATTTATTTTTTACCTTTATTATTATAAATATTTTTTTGGAGTTTTCGAGTATTTTTCGTATTTATTATTATTGTTAAATTTTTTTTTTTAGATACAGTACCTAAATAATAATTATTATAAATAACAATCTGTTATATTTTATTCATAGATAAAATGAATAGAAATCAATATGTCAAGTAGTTTCCCGAAAACCTCGAAAATATCGAAAAAAAAAAATCATTTTTATTAAATTAAGGAATTATGTGAAGAAAAATAAAGCTTCAAATTTGAAAAACAATTCAAAATATTCAAAAGTCTGTTTATAGTACCTAATGTTGTCAAAAAATATACACGTACATATGAAATATTCATTAATCATTCTTCAAACATTTGACAATTCTTTTTTATCAAGACCAACGCATAAAGATAATGATTAAAGTTTAAAACCATATACGTTATGTATATAATGTCCCATATAATATTATAGGATGGTAATATACAATATAATATATGATGTCGTGATGGTATAAACGTACCATCTATTACTTATTAGTTTAATCTGAGTAACTGTATATTATAGTGCCTATGTATAATTTACATAAAATATATATATAATCTATGAATATTTCACGATTCATCTCAGAAAGGTATTTTAGTTTTTTTCTTCTCGCAGTAAAATTTATAAAGATGATGATTTTCTTAATCTATGTAGATATTACGGAACACGTGGATGATGTATACCTATAACTTAAAAGGAACTTTATTTAAACGGACAGTTTAAGCCTCACTGCAACAGTGTATATATACATATACATCGCCGCGCACTGTGGTATGCACTGTAGCTAAATAATAATATAATAATGAGTAATATACATTATACATATTATACATATTATATACCACATAATAACTACGCATTATGATACTATACGTATATCATTCATACAATGGGTGTTACATAAATCGATTAAATAACGGTTGTATACTGCAGGCATTAAGTATAAATTCATTAGTAGAGGCGAACAAAAAAATACACATGCATACAATAAATATTAAATAATATATTATACGTTTCCTCGGATTAGAGTTCGAAGTACTGAATTAATATCTATTTGTATATGCTCCCGCACAGGTATATATAGCACCAGCAGCAATGTAGTGTGTTTAAAATTCAAATATACTGCTGCATGTTTATGGAGTACATTATTGTGTTTTAGCTGTGCCTAGTAGACTTCGGGTGCTTGCAGGCTGACAGTCTATATTCTATAACGTTATAATGCACAAACCTGAAATAAATAATATATCATAATATCTTGTATACACGTATACTCTGAGTTATTTTCCGGTCTATCTTCGATCTAACGAATACCTGAAAACCGACCTATACGTATTGCAAATATTTTTGTATTAGCACAGCGTGTACTAGATAAATTGCTTGTTCACTCGTCCTACCTATATATACAAACACACACATGCTCGTACCATCATTATTATAGTAGTTACAACTGCAGTATTGGTTTACGTTTAACGAACAGTGCGTACTCGAGTAATAGTTCTTGTATGAGTTTTACAAAATTTCCGTTGCTAATTAGTGATTATTATTATTCTCGTGTTCCTATCTTTATAATAATATGCTATACAACTCTGCGGCACTTGTAACAATAATAATAAGCATTGCAAATACAGATCAGCTCCAACTGATTGTATTCAACGAGAATGACTGGTTTTTATTTTCCCATCGAGTAAATCCCGCGATCCTAATCGATACATATGTGATATAAGCTAATAAGAATGATTATTGGGCGTTGTAATATACTCATGCGTTATATTATTGTGGTTTCGAGTATTATCGACAATAAACCAAACGGGACGACGACATTGCGCGTTGTTTTGGTTCGTGCGTGACGCGTATTTCTAAATGCAATATATGGGCAAGAAAAAGCCACACAAATGCACTCATATACACACACACGGTTCACATGTGGACACGGAAATGGATGATATTAGTTCAAAGAAACTTAGAAACACCTAGAAAACAACGTGTATTCTTTATAGAAAAATCAAATACTAGTTAATATATCAGGTTTTCGTCGTGGAGCGTTATTTCGGATGGGTAATTATAAACTACAATATATTTTAAACTACAGTTGTATTTTTAATATTTTAATATTTGGATGTACCAACTTTGTGTTATATGTTGACTCATATTATTATCGATGTTTTTTTAAAATACGAATCAATAACATTTGTGTAGTAAATTATTATCTATTCGAAAAGATATCATGGGAAGTGTTTCGTTTTTGTTGAAAACGTTTATGTTCTAAGACTTCTTCCTCAGACCCCGCCCACTCGTCGCCCACGAGGCAGTCGTTTATAACGTTTATTATGATCTATCAACGCGAACGAGTTTTTGCAGTTGATATATGTCTTGTTGTATACTATGTACCTAGCTATCACTGAAGTGAGAGATAGAGAGAAAGTCAAAGATACACGTGGTGTGATTAAATTCAATTAACTTTTAAATTAACGTTTACACATCTTATTTATAATTAATTATAGTATACTTCAACGTACACGTGTATAAGACATTTCTTTAATTGTACATTCGATTATACATTAATTATACGAGAGTTATTATGAATCTTGTGTCGCACGCATTGAAATATATTCAATATGGGTTCAATAAATATATTCTTTTTTTATTACTTTACTTTTTTTTTTATATAATATTTAAATCAAACCTATACCTATACAGCTATATTACCTACGAGATAAAAATAATAAACGTTACGGTTTATTTTCAAACAAATGGTTTCCGTATTAACACATTTTGTTCGCTAAAATCGTATTTCATCAAAGTATATTTAAGCTATTTTTATTGAAATTATAACTATATTACTGATTGCCTAAATACATTTAAAACTTAATTTTAATGTAATTTATAAATGTTGGGTTGTTATAATTATATTATATTAAAAGAGATATAAAACTACATACGATTTTTATAGAATATTATGTATATATATTTATTATTTATATATTGTATATGATATGATTTCTGTACAATTCAAGTTTATATCAATATAAAATCACATACGAACTGAATTAATTTACACGATAACAAACGAATGATGGCATAATCGGTTTTTAGTATGCAGTTATTCAAAAAATGTATATGATATTTATTATGTAACACACAAAAAACTGTGACAAATATTGAACTGTTTTTGAATCGTTTTGAATAATATTTGTGGACCAGTTTCCCAGATATAAATAAAAACGAACGCCTGTGGTGAGTCAGATATGGTCTTCGATAATACTTCTACGTATAGCATACCGGCCTTCTAGTCGTTGAATTGTATATTTTCTGGTCATCAATTTAGTTTCTACTTCCTATCAAACGTTCACTTGAAAAATGTTCTATAATACAATGTTATGTAAATTATTCGTCGAAAATCTAAATTAATACTTTATCGAGAAACCGATACTATTTCATAACTAGGTTTAAAAACTGTAGAGTTGATGGAAAATAAAAACAAAATATATATCGTCGTTTCCAATAGATAACGCAATAAATTCGCGTAGTACAAAATAAAATTGAAAAGAAATGATGCGGGGGCGGAGGTCAGTAATCTGTTAGGCCTAGGTTGTTATACGACGATAATTCGAGAAAACATAATAATTTACGTAGAGCACGTCACGTCATTAATTTCACTATGTAAAAAAAAACTGGACGTAAAATATATTATCGAACGAACAGGAAGCGGCGAACGTATAGACAAGTCAAAAAATATGTTTAATATCCGTCCGTAATGATATTGTATTATAATATTATATCATTACGAATGTCCGCTGGCATCGGCGGCGCGCAATAAGTGGACATAACAATATAATAATACGATAGTGTGTGTGTGCGCGCGCGCGTGTGTATTGAAAACGCAAGTGACCGGACCGAAGCTTGTTATACACCAGTAGTAGTAGTAGAGGCGTAGAGGCGGCGGCTGTGGCGGTGCTGGTGGTGTCCGTTGGCCGGACCAGAGAGCAGCATCGCCGTGCCCGGGCGGGATGCCAGTGACCCGAGTGCTTTGATCTCTCTGTGCTGCTCCATACACACACGCACTCGCACACGACAGTCGGCGGTTGCGGCTGCGTCCTTGTACAAGTACCTTGAGGGCAACTTGGCCGCTTCGTGCTCGCGTTGTGCGCTCGTTTGTGTGTGTTGCATCGCAACCGGTTCCCCCTACACACACACACATACCCGCGACTGACGGGGCGGTCGCGAGAGTGCGCGACGGTTTGGTCGAGCGGTGGTGGTGGTTACGGTGACGGCGACCGTACCCGAAACCGGTTGACGGCGGCGGCGGTTTACGGCTCCGCTGCTGCGGCGCGTAATATAATATTATTAACTACACGCGCAGTCGTCGCCCGTCGCTCCCGATCGATCTCGCGTTCAGCGGTTTGTGTGTCGCGAGTGTATTGTTTCTCTGTGTTTGTGTTTGTGTGTGTTTTTGTATGTTTATTGCTTTGTATTCTCCTCTCGCATAGATTTTATTTTTTTTTTTAAAATAGCATACTAATACACATATCATCGGTCTAGTGCGCGAGTGTACGTTGGCCGTGCGTAGTTTGGCGCGCGAGTGTTGCGTATAATAGTGCGAGCGTAAGATAACAGCGCCGCTTGACCGACGATGACGACGGATGCGCACCCACCGCAGCCGCTGCAGTTGACAGAGTCGCCGGCAAAAACGCCCGCATGAAACCCATCACGTTCGAAAACCTCCGGCGGCTGATCGGCGGTCGTCGGAAGAACAAGGACCGAAACGAGTCGCCGTTCAAGCGGAGCGACTCGTTCAAACGGATATCGATCCGCAGGAATTACTTGGACGGTCGAGGCGGCGGTCAAAAGGGCAGGAATCCCACCAAAAAGCCTCTACCTATAGACATCGTTGGCGATGGCGACGAGTCGCCGCAACGGTATCAGAACCACCACCAGCAGCAGCATTCCTCCGCGCTCGCCTCGACCAAGTCGGACGCCAGTCTTCCGGCTAGTGATCCGGTCGTTTGTCGTCTCCAGGCCAGTCCCCGGGCCGCTTGTCGTCGTCCGATAAGTCCTCTGCCTGCGCCGCCGTGCAGAGACGACGTACCACCGCCACCCGTCGAGCGGAGACGGCAGGCGGTCGCGCCGGTACCACCGCCGCCACCGCCTCCACCATCGCCACCGCCCGCCGACGAAGCGTCCGCGACCGCCGCTACAGCTGTTACAGCCGGATCGTCGGCCGCCACCGTCGCCGCGCCGGTCATCGATTACGGCGAATGGATTCGGTGCATACGCGCGGAAGAAGACTTGAACAACTTGAAGCGATCGTGTTCGCCTCCCCCACCTCCCACGCCGCCCGCCCGGTACCGTTACCACGTGCACAAGGAGCTGGACGACAGCAGCCGCACCGACTCGGCAATCAGCCTCGGCCGGATATGGATGGACGCACCGATGCTGCCGCCGGCCGCACCCCGGAGTCTGGAGTTACCCGCGCGGCCTGCAGCGGCCGCGGCGTTGGCAGCCGACGGCGACGGACAGCCACAGCGTCGGGCGCACCACTCGCTGGAGAGCGCGCTCAAGGACAAGCGGGACGACCGGCCGGTGCCGTGCAGGCGGTTTCACCGGTATCCCGTGGCCACGGACGGCGTTAACAAGACGGCGTCCCGGTCGTCGGTGGCGTCCACGTGTTCGGGCAAGGACTCGGGTTTCAGCCTGTCCGCCCCCGGGCTGTCGGATCCGCCGCGGCCGTCCAAGCAGCAACTGTTTCGCAAGAAGGCGCCCAGGCGTCCCGCTGCGGCCGTCGCGAGTAAACCGACGACGACGACGACGGCGCCACAGTCCGCGCCCACGTCGCAAGACCAACTCTATCAGGTGGTAGTCGGCCGGTCGCCGTTCCGACAGCTCAAATTAGACCCCATGATGTTCGTCCCCCCGGAGAGGAGGCGTACCGCGCCGCACCATCACCACCATCACCCGAAGCCCCGGACGGTCGTCGAAATCCGAGACTATTGCGTGCCCAAAGACGCTCGTCTGCAGCATCGACGCGACGCCGCGGATCACTACCGCGGAGACACGGACGACGAAGACGACGAACAGGACAGGCTTTACGAGTCGATATCGAAAGGCAGTCGGGGACGGTGGCAAGAGTCGACGGACGACGCGGACACCGAAGACGACGACCAGGAGCAGCTGCAGCAGCTCTACCACCGCAGGCACCACTGTCACCACCACCACCACCACCAGGCCCAAGACCAGAACCGGACACCCGCGGCCCGGAACACCGACCGAGTGAAACGGAAAAAGTCGGCCCGACGGAATATTAAATACGTAGTGAAGCCGGTCCGACGGGCACCGTCTGCGGCCACCCGGAGACCCAGCGTCACAGCCAAATCGAAAACCGCCGGCACGTCAACAGCAAGTACGTTTCTCATTGTTTTGTCGGCCGTCGTGTCCGACACCGTTTTTGTATTTTTATTCGGGTTTCTATGCGTAAACGTACAACTCGTGTTATATGACGACGACCGTCTGTCGTTCGCCGAACGGAATCCGCTGTCACGCGGGTACTTTTCATAATATATACGCGCAATGCGGCGGCGCACACGAGTAGAACGCGCCGACCGGTCTCGTTTATGATTTTTGGTGGTGTTTTGTTTTTCTATTACGATAGTATGTTACGTCGATTCGTGTCAGTTTTGCAATGGTACTCGTCAAAACGTAATTAACAACGCGCGTAGGTCGTAGTATAACACACCGTATACACTTCTCCGTCGAAATATTGATTGTACCTATATATATATTGTGCTTTGTACGCATACTATACCTACATCTGTCTAGTACAGCTCGCCAACGTTTGCCGATGACGCGTTGTTTGCGAATTGTTTACAAATTGAATTGCTATTTTAATTGCACTCAAAACTTTTGCGATATTAGTTAAATTAAATTTACCGCAACGAGACTTGTTGTATCTCTAATTTTAAATGTATCTATTTATCGGTTTATTTATCGTTAGTGTAATTGCGGGCTGTAAACTTTTTTAAAAAAAAGCGACGTTTTAAAAAACACTACAGTTTTAATTGACGGGTATAATACTTACCTTTATTATAATACTATTATACATTGTAATATATTAAGCTGATAATGATGCATATTACGCATATCACGTTTACACGGGTTAGTACTATGAGACATTTGAGTTCCGAAAAGACGATTTGAAGGTGTACATAATAATGTATTTTTTTTTTTACCGTTAAACCGAAACTTATTGGGTTTGTATTGTACACGATATCGATATTTTTGTCGATTCATTCATTTTCATTGAAATTGTCGATGAAATAACTCTATAAACCCGCTAAACAGGTTAAACATAACACGAAATTCTTTACGTTTTACCATATTATATTTAATTATTATGTCCGATGTACGGTAATAACACTATACGTTTACTACTTGACATATATTATTATATACATTATACATGCTGCAACGCTTTCCGCATTCATTAATATTGTGTAAACGGCATCTGCGGAAGACCGTTCCCGACGACAAACGCTTTCGTCAGTTTCCTACAAAATTTATTTGATTTAAACCCGTTAAGCTATGTATTATAAATTAGTTTAATGTATTTTGTTGTGCGCAACCTATAAAAAAAGCTTTACGGATTTCATATGATTTAATACTGCGATTCAATTTGAAGGCGTAGCGTTCTCGTTAGAGTCGTTCGATAAATGTTAAACGGTATATTTTATCGTTAACTTTGCAGCGAAATGCGAAAAGACTTTAGTGGTCGAGTTGAAACAATATTTTAGGTGCTAAAAAACCAACACGTATGAGATATACAAAAATACATATTATATGTATGAGCTATAAACACCTATAACCATGAATGATTCAAGTATGCCTTATATGTATTTTCTAACAATAATAATTACGATTCTATGTCGTTTAAAAAGATCATCTCCGACCGTATATAATATATAAATTACAGGTTAAAAGACCATAACAATAATAAAAAAAAAATAAAAAAAACGTTCGTCGAGAAACTATATACTCTCTGTTGGTGATATGTAAAAATCTATGTAGGTAGAGTAAAGAAACCCCCCGTAGTCTGGGAACCTTGAAAAGGTTAGCAGCAATCAAATACGATCGGGATCAAGTATCACTCTCCTACAAGTCCGTGTAATTTTTATTATGTATATATAATATATGTATACATATAATACCACAGCGGTGGTTTACCGATGAAGTGGAAAGGATGATACACAACGCACACGCACTCGTACACGCTGGTTAGTTGTGATAATTTATATGATATAAAATATTTAATCAATAATAATAATAATAATAAATCGAAGCCTGACTTTTCCGTTCTTCGTCATTAACTCTCTTCGCCGTCTCCATAATGTATAATATACATATAATATATGTATTATTGAATTATACGAACCGTACAGCCCCCGCGGTAGCAATAATGGTACGCCGTTCGGGTGAATATTTATTATTATACATATTATATATTATAATGTAGAGTTTGTTGCGCGTTGCCATCAATCGAGCACGGGAGTCGTTTTGATTATGTCTCGACGACGAATGCGCTCCGGGGTGAAACTACTTACGACGCGTATACGTTATAACGATAAATTATATTATTACGTATATTAAATATTATTATTATACATCGCGTTCACGACTTTGGATTGTATACATCGATAAAACCAAGCGTTATGCGGACAAATCGTATTTCATTATTGTATGTACACACGAAACTCGTATATTATATATTATATTATAATATAGTACGAGATAATAAAACGAAATGATGTATTATTGAATCGTCACACCATAATAAATTGTATGGGTTTTCGCGTTGAAATAGCATTACGTTCCCGTCGTGAAATGCGATTTTCTATAACGACTAGTAATACCTACCTAAATACAGTTTTATATAAGTACGGTATCGATGTTGTTGTTGTAATATAATTTAATACTTGGGATATTTGGCGATTGCATTTGTGTCATATAACAATTAATAACTATACCAAATTCGTCAAATTTAATCAAAAACGTTTCTGATATAGCGATAATAATATTATATAATACGATGTGTATTTCTACATTTAGAGCTGTACAAACACTGAGGACATTACTCGACTACGCACATCAGTCTTACTTGACGATCATAGAGCTTAACCTGACTCCCAGTCCCTTCGTTATATAACCGATCATTGATTAAAACTTAATTGGATTTTTTGCCATACAAATATACGCATAAAAGCGGATTTTGTTTTTCCGTTTATTGTTTTGAAATTATCAACTTCCTCTGTGCCACTCAAAACGCTTTTCTAGATATACTAAGATGATTTAATCGCATGTTGGTGCACACTTGTCGACAATCGTATTCGTCGCAGTTGTATAGCATTTCGAGGAATTTTAATCGTCTCTAAATGATTTTATCAAATCGAAAGTTGTAGTTAGAATTCTAATGATTGTTAATTTGTGTACAAGAATATATCATAACATTATAATGTCAATTCTAGTCGTCGCATTATCCTATGTTAATGACAATACTAATAATAATAATAATAATAATAATAGTTATAAATATTTATCTAATGGTTTTTTTTTGTTTTTGTTTTAGGTAAGTCACGTGAACGGTTTCTGTATTAATATTCTACACCTGTACAACGTTATATTGTATAAGAGTGGACTCACGGTGAGTCTGATGACGCCATCTCTTTAGACGTAATTTTATAGCGATAATATTTACCTGTGTACATTGTAATACATTTTTTTAACTTTTTTTTTTAATATATCGAAGTAATATAAACAACATGTTTTGTAGTTTAAATTATTAAACATAATATTTAAAAAAAATAAATAAATAAATACATACTATAATTATTATTCTAAGTACAAGTACGATATATATGTACCTACAATATGCAACTATACGTTGCGACAGTAACGTGCACTACTTACTACTGTATATATTGCAGTAGTATTACCTCGTAATTCTCTGCGTGTGTAGAAATCTCGTTAAGGAGATTATTATTTTATTGATATCATTATATGCGTATGATGTGGTATATATACCAGTAACTAGTAATCGATTATTCGTCGACCGTATTATACATTATACGACATAAATATGAAGTCGAAACGCGTGTGATTAGCAGTTGATTTAGCATTATTGTTAAACGATTATAGACGCGTTGTTCAATGTCCGTGCACTGTAGTAGTACGTAATGTTTTCCTATAAGAGTGTGTCCGGTGGTCGTACTCCAAGGCTAGACCGCAACAGTATAACGACATTTATATATTATGTTGGCCATGTAGACGTATGAACGAGTCAAGGAAAACTCGCGAATGAAAAATCGAACCGTTACCAATATTCCCATATTTGTTTAAAATAATGTATATCATAATATATTATTAACATATGCGATGAGCGCATTGTTTCGGAAAGTTCAACTATAACGCACATTACGTATAATAGATTTACCATAATATGCACTTATCGTCGTACTTGCCGTGCATCTGACCGTTCATGTTTATACGACCGTATATCACATACGCGCATGTTACGATTACGCATTGACAATACGTCAAAGCCACAATATATATATATATATATATATATTCACGGCTTCACGTCGGTGTACAAATCCGTACGCATACATTGATCGAGTACCCAAATATATATAATAATAGTTATGATTATAGTTATACTGTTATTGTCGTTTTGGGTAAGGTCGACTGCGCTTATTTTAGTCATACTCTGGTTAAAAAAGGCAATGTCCTAATTATACATAGTGCTCGAACGACTAATCGATTGGTCGGCCGAAAAATTTAAAACTTTTATTAGCCGAGACCAAAAGTCTAAACATCGTTTAGCGTCGTTTGATAATTTACAATATTACCTTTCTGCGGTATCTCCCGTTTTTGTCATATCTATATATTTATCTAACAATGAAGAGATGTTTAGTGTTAAAATCGTTTAAAATATTAATTGAAAAAAAAGGCCGATTTATTTGATGAATTGTATTATATTATTAAATAATCATAAAAGATTTATTGGATTACATTCTTGTTTATTACTTACCTATCATATTTATTTTTTTTATATTCATGTTCACTTAATAAAAAATCAGACAATTGCAATATGAGACCCATAGATTTCACCAATATAGTATAGCATCGATTTCGGGAGTATTCAGGTACATGTCCCAATTGAAAATCTTATATCTTGTTTTTTTGTATATTTTAAGTTTAAATTTAGTCAAAATTTTGAATATTTAAATTAAATACACTATTATTTATATCCTTAAATGCTTAAACTACAATTCATTCCTGTAGTTTCTGTATGATTCCCCCGAGTTCCCTTGTGTTTCCGAGAATTGCTAATCCTTAGATTTATTGCGACGGCAACGCGTTGTTGATGTAATATAATATGTTTTTTTTTTTTTGGCCATACCAAATTTGTCTAATCCTTCTGTGCTGTATAATTAAACAAATTTTATGCAAGAATGTCGTGCGTCGTCGCCGGCTCGTCAATTCCGTCATCGCTACACTGTTGGCTATTGAACTAATGGACGTTTAATTATGTATGGAGGATTTTCGAAATCTGTCCTTATGTACTTGGACGATATCGAAGGGATGACAAACGTGCGATCCTCGTGTATATATATATATTTAATACATATACCCATATCATGACAGTGTATACAGCGTGGATATTTAACACTGCAGAGACACGTCACGTCATTTCAAAAATCCCTTGAAACTAGATTCATCTATAATTTATAATATATTATATTATATGCATGGTAATAGTAATAATGATCTCTAATCTCTACGTTCCAAAGTTACGGTGAGCTGTTATAATGACGACGATGGTGATACTATATCACCGACTCTGGGTAGAAATAATTATTCTCTCGCATTTTGATGTTTATAATATTACATGGTAGCACTATAGTAACTAGCAGTAGACTGGATTTTACGAACTCCCGACGACGTCCGTATAGCCCCTTTGCAATTTCGTGTATTATTACATTAAATCGGTGTGGTTATAACAAGTCACGCGAGGACTTATTTCGGCTATTTTATAACATTTGAAAAGCGATGTGTGTATGCCGTATGAAACGTGGGATGAACCGTTATGACTTATGGTTTTAAAGGAAGTAATAATAATAATAATAGGTGCATTTCAATTGTATTCGCGTTTATCAAACATGACACTTCCGGTATTCTATCATACTTTTTCGCGTACGTGAAAATTAAATGAAATTATATTTTTTTTTTATAATTTTGTATATTTATAAAGTTTGACGTACTTATATTTTTACTGTTACAGCACAATTAATTAGTAAGTAAAAACTGTTATACCGTATACTAGCTGTGTACATATTTATTATTTTCTACTTATGAGCGCTTAGTTTATTATTATTAATATTAAAGTGTATATAAAATATCTTTATAGGTTTCAATATTTATTACACTCGAACGGTTTTCAATGGCTCTCGGCCAACGTGTATAATACGTATAATACCTATCAGACACTCGAATATAATTTAATTTTCATAAATCCGCCGTAACGAGACGTCGTCGAGTCTGCTGGATAATACTTAACGGACCATGTATATTATATAATGTGTATCTATCCATTAATGCCTTTGAACATCCGACTACGTATAATATAATATTATAATCATTGCCGTTTGAACGTAAAACAGTACGGTGGTATACACGCCATTCAACGGCCAATTGAAATACAGATGATGATGTTATGCTATATTTTTATGGTTCACAAAATAATATTCGCGAGTACATATAAATCGAACTATATAGCTGTAATGTAGCATATATGCTCCGTATATAAAAACGCGGGGTGTTTGTAACGTCACAGAATAAACACGACATTATGTCAAACATTAAACCGAACATTAAACGATATTCAAACCCATATATATATATATATATATATATATATATATATAATAGTGTCGTATATTATGTATAACGCATCGTAATGAAACACGGCGTGAGATTGAACCAACATAATATAATGTATAATATTATAATAGATAAACCGATATAGTCGTCCTACGACGTGTATATTGTTATTGTTTTTATTGTAAGGGGTCGACGGTGTCCGTCAGGCCAGACATCGGTCACGACTCTACAATAATATATGTTATTATGATGATGCCGCTTTGGGACGTACGCATCATTTTAATGTTATTTTATATGTGTGTGTGCGTGGTATGGTATTGTATGATAATGATATAATATTAAAATATAATTTATGGGCGCCCCGAAATTGAGTTGATAACTGTGAGCTATTTTATTGATTTCAAATTGGTACGTCGTCGTTGGCGATATCAATTGTATCGATTTACGTATATAGTTTGTTATTGCAGCGGGTCGAAAAGCTTAATATGCAAAAATATAGTCATCTATTCGTCGTGGCGTAATGTCATTAAACAAGCGCATAATTTATATCGTATATAATATATTCGCGCGTGTAGACTTCCGTTTATACGAGTGTTTTTTTTTCGTTTCGAGTTTTTCGAATAAAAACGATCGTTTTACACCATTTAATGAAATAGGTACGTTTTGGTTGGGTTTTCATTCTATTTTACGTGCTAATATATATTGTTAATGGTGTCGTGTACAACGCATTTGTTATATTCAACGAGCTTTATCGATTTACAGTTGCTGCCAGTGAATAAATATACTTACCTATAAATAAGTACAGACTGATGGAAAAATATATAAAAGGATGGACACAAAAAAATATGGTTTAGTGTTATTGTTATTCAGCAGATTCGCGCGTATAATAAAATAGTATTAGTTATTTTGTTTTTGTTATCCATAATTTCCGTTTGTTTTGGACATCTTTAAGTAATAAATTAAATTATCAACTCATCGGACATCTGCATTATTCAAATTCTTATAAATGTATTAAACACACTAAACATTTGCTTGGTATTCACTTTAATATCACGGATCACCTGCAGTATTAACATTTAGGCACTACAGTAATGGCATTAATTAGATGTGTTACTTATAAGATTTAAATGATTTATTATCATGGAATTGCGTATTAATGTTTGGTAGTTAAATAAACAATTTTTAATTCTTTCTAAAACTTGTTTAATATAAAGTGATAAGTATATATATTAATGCGTACGCATATTGAATATATGATCACCGTGGACGTCCACTTGCAGCGAAAAACTTTTTTATTATTTTTGGATCGATACCGCGCGTTCACAATAATATATTATATCGAAGCATATTAGTGATATGACGTTACCCATTACTCTGCAGTCGTCATAGGTCATAATATCCGGGCTGCACCCCGCAGGGTTTAATATCCGGATGGTGCGGGGTTGAATATCCGGAATGCCTCATTTATTGTTTGTTTGGTTTACCCTAGATCAAATATATTGTGCAAATCATTGTGTAGAGTGAATTGGTCATCGTCGAACTAATACATGTGTATGTATATATATATATAATATGCACAAACTAGTGATTCGCTGAAGCCGTTATTGAAAATGAACAGTGTTTGAATACGCATATTCGATGTATATTATCTATAATACTAGGGGAGAACCGAGAAAAGTTATATTTCGCTAATAATTAAAAGTTCAAAAAAATATAATAAAAAATAATTATAATTTGCATTTCAAAATAGTTTTATTATATAAAAACTAAATAGTTACCTTTTAAATCATATAATATTTTCATAAACACTACTTTGAATTTTAATTATTTAAAAAAGTTAAATCTGACCCTAATTAATAGTTAGTCTTAAATTGTTGTTTTTTTTTAGTTTGAAATAAATTCTCTAAAAATTATAACATTTTTACTTTTATGAAAGGTAGTTCAAGGAAAATATTTTTATTATATGTCTATGTAAACTATACAAAATATTAAATTAATATAACCGAATTTATTTAAAATACATACATAAGTAAATTAACATAGTCTACATAGGTAATACATAGTATATTAGTTACTATTGTCTATTACTGAGTGTTGACCTCATATCATATATTATATTGTACCTCGTATAGAATATTAAAGTAAACTTGATTACTGTTACTAATAACCTGAAAACTAATTATGGAATTATTTTAACATTCGGTCTGTTTAAACCCTATAATTTTTTATTTGTTTTTGTTATTAATAGCAATATATATTTTTAATTTAATATTTGCAGTTTTCATAATACTTTTGATATAATTTCTTGAAACAATTGATTATAAAAAAAAAAAAAATCGAGGCCTCAAATTGCTTGAACTACATACTGTGTCTCTTAAATGCCTTTAATATATAATTAGGAAATTGTATTCATTAGTTACGTAATAAATAAATTATAAAGCAATGTAAAACGTTCTCTTTATATATTATTACCATCAAAATCGTTGTTGTTATGATGATATTAATGTCTAATGATATTTCCTACATGCTTATATTCAATTTTCTATTAATTTAAATGTATATTTAGTATAAAAAGAAATATTAATTTTGTATAAAAATTTAAAAATCAACAAAATTAGACCTTAGGTTCAGTTATGTGAACAGCAGTATACAGTATATATATGTATAGTTAAATATTCATGGCCTGCTAAACCACCATTTATCTTGCATTATATACATATATATATGAACGACGATTATAGTGACTGCATCGAGCTCGGAGATACACGATGTCTTCGAATATAATGCAACTGTTATTATTACATTATTACTACAACAATATACATGCATCACGCACTGTAGGTGTATATATATACTTAATATATTGCTGATGTTGCGGAGAATCGTGGTATAAATGGAATCTTCTTTCGCGTAATTTGATAATTATTAAGTCGTTTAAATGTTTCGCTCGCGCGAACTTGAGTCAACTATTATGTATCCGTGAGACACGTTAAACCTGCAGTAAGTACCTACCAAGTTACAACCCTCATATAGAAACCAAACTTAGAGGTATACAGTATTATATATTTTCTTAACAGTTAACAGGACGTATTTTACCTTATACCATCAAGTTAATGTAACTGTCTTACTAACGCATAGTATTGCAGTTTTTCTAGCTTGTTTTGTATTTAAATTTTAAAATAATTATGAGCATTTTAATATTATTAATTTAAATAATTCGCTTCAAAAATAAAAGTATAAAAAAAAGCCTAGATTATATTATTTACATTACATGTAATAATATAGGTCAACACTTCAATATTCATATATAATATTAAAAATAACAGTAAAATGTATTATTCTAAACATATAATTTGCCATATTGTTATGGATTAATAAGACAAAGATTAAGCATATGGGTATAATATGCTCAATAATGTGAGAAGTACCGGTCTCGTCGATTGCATATTTTTGCACAAATTATTCTAATGAGTGTTATTGCCGGAAAAAATTCGTGTTTGGTAATTTGTTACGAGATATTTCTCAAACGAATTTCAATAAACGAACGGTATAATTAAAATTATATTTGATTGGACGGTGGTTTATCAGACAACTGCAGATTCCTTCAAATATGTTAACGGTGTATCAAGAAAATGTATAGGTACATATTATTGTAACTATATAAAAATATAGTATTCATTTTATAATAAGTTTTATATTCTTACTGACTAATAATACCTATCTTTTAATTTGGTAGGTAAAACTTTTCTGAAGTGTGATAAAAGCTATATAAAAAAACGTTTTTTTTTTTTTGGTTAGTGACATATTAGTCTATATCGAGCAAGCATGCTTTAATAAAATGACTAAACAACATCTGGTGTTGTATCATGCTATCTTTATTCTTCTAAACATTTTCAGTTTTAATATAACACTTATCATAAAAATACACTTAGGTGAGTAGTTTTTGCAAATTGACATGTGATTTTACGACAGTATTACATAATAGCATATATTATGTACCTAACCGGTTTACTTATCAGTCATAGGTCTATAAGTAAATAAGTTTTACATTACACGCATTAATAAATAAAATAAAACAACTCGTAAGGTACTGTTATTCATTATTTAAATTTATACCTAAAATTGGACAAAAACCAGGTAGGTCATATATATGACCAAAGAAAATCCGGTAGGTCAACTATTAAACTTTAGAAAGTATTGGTAGGTCACATGCTAAACGGATGTGTCAAAAAACCGTTTTTATCGTTTTTTTTTTTATATATATATATAAATATATAATATATTTCAGTAATAATAATTCATGGTATGATACGTACAAATGTACGATTACAATAATAAACTGTAGATACCTATCATAATTTATAATATAAAATAGTTTAGTACGTTTAAAAGAAAATATATTAAAATACTATGATACGCTGTTATACTGGTTAAAAATATGCGTTTACGAGTAACCCTTGTTTGCGGCACATTACGATGCGAGCTGGTTGCTGACAACGGTGTATCAATATTTATAGTATATCTACTGTGATTATCATTTGATTATCGATTGAATATTTAGCGTGGGCATTATACGATGCAGTAGACCGTGAAGAATAATATATCCTAGAGTCCTAGAAAATAATATATACTATAATTATGTGCTCTTTATTAGATCTAATTCTAGCACTCGATATACGGAAATCGTGTATTAAAAATCAGAATCAAAAGTTAATGTTTTTTTTTTTTTTTTTTTTTTAATTAACACGTCATTATTATTACCCACATATGAACTTCCGTATATTAAACGCATGTATGAATATTATTCAATTATTATATGATATATATGTAATTTATAAAAAAATACGTTTCCCAACGCGGAACTATTTCAAAATAAAAAAGCGCAAAAAAGATGTTTCTCTTGGGGATGTTTTTTTTTGTCTTAACGTGCTTGTGTATACGATATTATCATTGTTTATTTCCCTTCACTTATGTAACTCGAGTTTTTTTTCGTAAATTCATAGCACCTGTACGCGTCCACGCCAAAAAGAAAAGTACATAAAATTGTTAACAAAATATAAAACAATGACAAAACGTGTGGTTCTGTGAATTTTTGAGAAAAACGTCTATGTCTCGTTTGGAAAATAATATTAATATAATATACGAGCGAGATTCGAAAACATTTAATATACCTAATGTGCGTTTATTTAGCCCTTCCAGAGAGGTATTTGGCACGGCGTTGGCGGGGATGACATTAAAACGATTTGGATTTTTTTCTCTCTAATACGATATCGATATAATACACACCACTATTGGCATCGGCTGATTTAACGCCGTAACGATAAATCACCTTTAAACACAGAACGAACAGCGCGTGCGTACCTAAACAGAACTATAATATATTTATATAGGTATATATATGTATGTATCGTAAAAGCCTGCGACGACTTTCACGTTGCATATCTCGTAACGATTTATACATATTGTATAGGGTGATTTTTTTGTTTTTAACCAATCATGGCCACTTTTTATACGATTTTATTTATTTTTTTATTATATTTTTTTTCTTGTAGAGGCTCAAACAATATTTAAATTTCAAAAAATAAAAATTGGATTATATCGCGGGGAATTCCTGAGTTATTATATAGAAAGTTAAACTGTATAAACGCGTCCAGATAATATAATCGCTCTGTCCGTGCGATAAAACAAAACAAAAATCACCCAGTATACATTTTATATTCCTTTATTGTAGTAGTGCATTGCGGATTATAATGCTGCATGTATATATACTGCAGTGTATGTCGCGAGCGTGAGATTGAATTCGTGTTGTGCTGCGCGGGCGAAAGTGTCTGAGATATTTTTTACAACGTCTCTCCGTCATCTATCCGTGATAATATTCGATGGATGTTACGTATATATATATTATATTATATCCTCTTGTATGTCTGTCGCTGATTTTTTTTAAGCGAGGAACTCGTTAGATTGAAATAACGAACAGTAGTTATTTCACACTGTCGTTAAGTATATAAAGAAATTCAAATCTTCAGAAATAAAAAATCGAAATGTAAAAAGTGATGTATCTTCTAGTATTTACCTGATATGGTACTACCAATTTATCAATACAAGAAATTTAAAATTATAGCAATCGTGTCGTATTACAACTTCTACCATCCTATATAGCATATACTGCCACCTCGACTGCCACTGATATGTAAATACCAACTATATACTCTAATTTCTTAATAATAGTTTTAAAGGCGATATTAAATATATTATCTCTATACTTTGGGGACTATGTATGTTTATCCTACCTTGACGAGTCACCAAGCGCGTAATAGTATGATAATATACGCGGCGATATATGCGTGTCAAACAGGGTAGATGTGGTATTTTCACGTAAATCTGATGATCGGTTATCAGTTATGTTAGTTATTAGCGTCAATTTTTTCCGCATCTATCTCGCCACTATCTTAACGATTTTCTATCGAACCGTATTTCTCGCATTACCGAAACCGTAAGTTACGATTGTAATGTATATATATATACATCATACAGTGTTGACTACAGCAAAGCAATGCGACGGAAATTCAGCAAACGACCTCCTATCATGTCGTCTTTGACCCGATAAACGAAAATATTAAATAAAATCAATCGTAAATTGTATAAATACGATTTATTTTCTGTACGAATAAACCGATGATTGCAAGGTTTTTTACACGTTTTTATTTTACAATTTTTTTTCTCTTTTGTTTTCAACTATAATTTTTATCGCGGCAACGTGTCCCTCTCTATTACACAGGCACGTATAATATATATATATATATATGTATATATACGTACGACTAAGTTTCAATACAAGTATAATAATATAATGTGCTACACCGATGGCGTGTACGACCTTGACGGTTTATGCGTTTCGCCCACTCGTACGCGAGTACTCGGCCGGTCCCAAGACTAGTGAGTATATATGTGTGTAGTAGGTGTACTTGCGCTAACACTCACACACTCCTCTCGTCGGTATTATACTATACTTGTGTACTTTACGCCCTCGCTCAACGCGTGTATAGCACCGTAAGAGTTATTATTGTTGTCAAAACCCACCGAACGATACTGTTTAATAAATGTATACAGTGGTATACCATGAGACGAAGATATACAAAGAAAAACATACTATACGCATTGAGGGTGGGATTTTTCTTCTTCAACGTCTGCTATATGCGATTCTTTTTGTCACCGTGTCGTATCTCTCGATCGCTCGTTTATGCGTATAAAAATATAATATTTTTGAGTAGGATAAGTTCATATTTTGACTGTGTATATTATATATTATATAATACTCCCACACGCAAACACTTTTCAACACAACAACATTAGTAGCGTGTTCCGACTATGCGGCCGTAGATTTATGATACATTTATAAAGGTACAACGTCATTCACGTATCTAAGTGATTTGAGGATAACGTATAATACCTACCTCTAGGTTCGTATGTTAAAAATTAATTTAAAATTAAACGTAGTACAGTATAATATGCAGCCCTGTATAATGATATGGACTTGGGCTGTATGTAGATAATTTGCAGTTACACGAATTATTGACGTTATAAAATTATATTTTTGATTTGTAAAACAAAACAACACGGTTTATAATATGTTAAAACCACAAACATAACACCGCTCGTGACTCAATATTTTTCTATTATATCATATTAATTAACACTTTTATAACTGCACCGCGTACACGTATATTTTATTAGGTCTACAAAGAATTAATTATGTTCGTTTTTAATTGTGCATTCATATTATCATTATAACGTTATTATTAAATTAAGTATGGTTTAGGCGAAAAGCGTCTTAACGAATGAACATTTTGTAATAGATTGCTTTGAGGCCTCATCAGCTTAATATTACCACGCAGGATTTGTATGCAACTTCAGAATTATGAGGTAACGTGATTTAATTCGACCGCCAAATTTGAAGTTTGACTATTTCATTAAAGTTTTAGGGCGAGGCGTCGTCGGTTATTCCTCAATCGAGTACATACGTATACATTTTATGAACGCGTATACACACTGTACGCAACCGCATAGCCAATCTATCCATGACAATATATTATGTACATATACTCAGTTCATATTGTGTGTGGTATAATATATGTATTGGCTATTTATTGACTTCTTAATTTGTTTCTAACTCGATCCTACTCGTTGTTAACATGCAGCTGCACATTGGCCGTGCGTAGGACTTTTGCGCATATATTTTCGGTTTTGTGTTTGGTAACAATAGCGTGCAATTTCTGAAGCAACCGCTAGTTAATTAGTTCAAGCAATAATAATGAATAACCACGGAGATTATCGTTTTGAGATCGGTCCTTGGCGCAGCGCAATGATAATTATCTTTTAGAGATGCGATTTCATCATCATTCGCATGACTCTTGTGTACTTATTATTATTATCGTCATAATAATAATAATAATAATCATTGTCGGTGAAGGGGGGGTAAGGCAAGGTCCTCGATTTTGATGTGCGGTTTCTTTATGTTGATATGTCTGTGCTTCCTTGTCAACTCGATGACATATAATATATATACAGCATTGCGTACAAACTTATACATCAATATCACACTTGACGACGGACAAGTACCCAACGGGAAAATATTGGTACAGAAATGAAAGGGAGGGGGGTATTCCAGAATATATTATAATATATACTAATGAGTCGGTGATGTTTCGAGCGTTATTGCTATAGGTATATATGTGTATATATAGTTAGGAGATATATTATTACATTGTCATTACATTTCATTATTACATTTTCCTTTTAGAAAATAATGAACCGTCCACCGCAGTGTGTAATAGTGGAGTGATATTCAAACTTCTAGTATTTCATTGAAACATATCCTGCCCGCTGTCGAGGATCGAGTTACTGCAAACTACTATAATATTAATAATAATACATGTTGTGGTGTACAACAAATTGTGTTATATGTATATATTAGTATAATATAATAATGCATGTGTTTATATAAAACTTCATTTCTATATCTGCACACTGCGGGTTTATTGTGCTTAATGTAATAATAATAATAACAACCTGTGAGTATATAGTATACAAAATATCATGCGGTAAACAATACCCGTCCGCGATTGCCAGATATAATTTCCTTATTTAGATTTTTCGCTTTCTACAGATAGTCGTTTGCCATTTACGCACATATTTTAACAAGCGATCGAGCACGAATAGGTTTCATCAAACTTCTTACCACCGCGGGCAACTAAAAAAAATTATATAAAATAATACATAGGTTTGTGAATTTCGTGAAGTTTTGTCTAAACTCGCTTGGCGACCATTTAAGCGCACCAAGAAGGCGGCCGCTGTTCTATGTTTTCATTTTATATTTCGTGGGCGGATAGCGATTTATACGTGCACACCACACACACTGCGCGGCGTGCTTGTCCGCGGTGATCAAACTCCATAATATTGTATTATATTTATTATATAAAACTACGTGTGTATGTAATAGTGAACGCGCGCGCACACACACACACACACACAAACTATATTACAGTGTGTATAATATATAATAATATGTAACATACAACCGTGTCCTGGGCGCGTTTTATTTGTTGGTCGAAAACGACGGCCGTTGCGAGTGGATGGATCGAAACATGACTAGTAGATTTGTCGACATACGTGTCAAGGATGAGGAAGGTCTCTGTTCTCGAGTAGGAAGCCAATTAAAAAAAAAAAAAAACTTGGTTCTCTTTCAAACACACACACTGTTCCTTCGCGTGTTGTTACTCTCCGAATTATCCTATAGTTATAGTCCTATACATGTCAGCGATGTATGCACAAAAATAAAATATATTATAATAACATATTATGTACCTACATGATCATTTTGGGTATACACATTTTAAACTATACTCAGTTTTATTAGTCATCTTGCATTTCCACTTTAAAATAATAAACCTTTTTTAATTTTTTTTTTTTTCAATGACATGCTACAGTTTAAAGAACATTTAAAATATGTATTCGTATTATGTTTTTGAGTCTGACGTTAATTTCATTTCCATTTCAATTAATTTTAATCTAACGAAAACCTACAAATGGCATTATATTAAAAATGTATAGGTTTATGGAGTGGTGATGATCGACTAAAACACACCCTTGCGGTGGTTATAGATATCAATTACGAGTTCTCTCTTGGACAGAAGATTAATTTCCAATCATATAGTATATCACCTCTAGCTATATAAAGATAATAATTCATGTAATGAGCAGTGCATCGTTATATTGACATCGTGTTTGCCACCCATAAAGGTCATCACTCATCACTGTGGTTTGGCAAACGTTTTTCCAACATAATTTCCCCTTCTCCTACCCCTGGATTGACTATGTAGTATAATATATATTTATAACGGATCATGACTTTATTTTTCCGTACTACGGAAGAAATCGTGATATCGACCGCTGCCATTTGACTTTGAGACTTTGATTAGGTTCGTGTTCTTATACCTATATATTATATTATATTATATTATATGATATATATTGCTTAATCATAATATAATGTATAGGCTACTACAGTATTTTTCTCTCTATATGTATAGTATTTTATGTGTATCATAATAATAATGTGTGTTTACATTGCCGTCGTCTATAATAGTTCTTTCGTGTTTGAATCTACTTGGTTTTTTAAAACCAACGACTTCGCATGTTTTAATAACTGCAGTGGAGATTCTTCAGATATGATTTAACTGATATAAGACATAACCTTTTATAAAAGCAGAATAATTTTTTTTTATCTTGGACTAGATATTAGACATCATTATGTATGGTTTTATTATATTTAAACCTTATTAGTTATTATATTATAAAGTTAATTATATAATTGAACATTTTCATAACACATTTTCTGATACGTGTATTTTTGATTATAGATCTCTCTTCTTCTATCGAATATATCTGTGTGTTTATCTTGATTTAAATATTATTAATCATTAAAATGTCTGTGCATAACAAAGTGTTATCCTATTAAATTGATCTCTTTTTCGTCGTGACGTCGCTAAAACACTGCACATCGTAATACATATATCTATATTACTGTAGCCAGGAGGAAAAAATATACTATTTTCGAAAAAACAATTTACATATTTTATTATGAAATTTACGTTTAATATACATATCTCTTAATGTACACTTCGTATTTATTGAATTTACGTTCATTTATGCCAGGTACACGATTATTAATCTATATGACAATATTTTAGAAAAATAAGGATATTGTATAATACCTACAGCTTTGTTTCTCGTTTATTGTGCGTGGGTTCAATTATTACTCGTTTTGTTTATTTTGTTTGTACGTGTTGTAACGACGAGTTTTTATTTTACGCCAAGATTATTATTTTGATTTTATAATCAACTTTATGCGCGCGTATCGTATCATTATGTATCTACCGCCTACTATTAAATTATTATTATATTATATGGATAGTAATGATAACGACTGTTATTTTTTCTAGGTTTCTTTTCGCGTTGTAATGTCATAACAATATGTAAATGAGTTATTATTTTTTTGATTTTAACCGTCTTGCATTTTTGCGTAATTAGACCCGAACAAAAATATATAGGGCCTATATAATTGCACATGTTGCGTGCTTATATTTTTGCACAGTACGGTTTTAATTGTACGCGTTGTGGATGACGTTCACACGGTCGGCCTTGGGCTTTGTTAATGAAATTCGGCCAGCGTGGCTTCATTATAAACTATGTAGGTTAGACTCGTAAAGCGAAACGATAAGCAAAACCGCACGCACACACGTGTACATGTGTATCCTCGAATTGTCGCGAAATGAAGCGAAAACCACGTACTAGTAGATATTATAAAGAAAGATGTCGTTTGGGGTTTTTTTTTTTTCATAAGATTACAACAATAAATATACAAACATTATTGTTTACCTATAAAATAGTTCAAGGTCCGCGTAGCCATTGGCTCGGTTTGGTCGACGGCGGGCGGTGCGTCCAGAAATCCAAAGTAAATGTGCTTATATAAACACGTGCACGTGCAGCAGAGATACGGTCAAGTGATTTGTGCGATCGAAATATACGTAAACACATAAAATAATGTATACGTGATCCACAGGATTGTCATTGTTATAATACTTAGGTACCGGAACGATATTGTTTTAGGCGTACGTGTCATTTAATATAACGTTTACAGTCGATTAATCGTCGCCAATATATTTATCGGTATACCTGCTGCTAATATATAAATATATATAGACATATAGTATATAGTATGCATAAAATATGTTAGTTCCCATCTATGTATACATACGTCTGAATTCCAATTATTTATTGTTGCATATGCGTTGGTTTTTATTTTATTTTATAATATTTTTTTTTTCGTCCGACAATCTGACCATGTAAGGTAATAGTATATTGATCTTACATTAATGCGTAATCGCGGGAAAATATAATATAACATTACTATAATAATATGATGTTATTATTATAAATTATGTTATATTATGTGTAATAAACGACGATGACAAACTGTTAAATCGCGAAGAGTTGTTTTAAATCAATTTTTAATTGATGGGCGAATCGCGGTGTTGATGTAAACAAGCGGGACCTTGTAATTATATATATATATATATATAATCAGAGATATTATAGTAATACGAATACCTTTTATTGCCTATCGCGGTGATACCGGTTTAAAAAAATAAAACGCTGTAGGTACGGAATATATTATAATCCGTATATATACTGTGTATAATATGTTATATATCTACTATACAGAAATGCAATTAGTTTTCTTTGTACTCGCGACGGTATACCTGTATAATAAATATGTATCATCATATAGTGAAAAGTTTGAAAACGTGTGCAGGTCTGGTGTTCATATTGCTGGAGACGTGCTCGCGACCGAAGAAAACTCGTATATTTCTCTCGAGCCATCCAACTAACTAAACGCGTCCATGTTCAGTAGCTCGTGACGTTCGATCGATGACGATAAATATGCCTAACCCATGTGTACTATACATACCAACTGTTATTACATCGTATACAATTTGTATTAGATACGGTCGGCTATTTACGAGATGATCAGCTATTGAATCCGATGATTCTTTAGTTTTGACGGAAATCCGATGTGGTTGAACTAAGTATTGTTGACGATGGCGCGTTTTGAAAATTACACGCGGACGACATGTCACATGTACAATAATAATATTTAACAGAAAAAAAAATAATAAATTCTTGTCTTCCTGAAATTTTCGGATACATTACTGTGTTTATAATTGTACGTTTGTTTGAGGAAAACTCGCATTTTTTTTTCCGGAGCGTTGTGAAACGAAAATAATGATTTAAATAGGTATATCAAAAAACTTGTTTGAGCTACAGACTAAATAGAACTATATAAATCCCTCGCATAAAAAAAATAAATCTTATAATTCAAAATCTCTCGACGCAACGGTTATTTTCACTGCTTATTCGCTAAAAAGAAGTACCGTATAGTGTCTGATAATGGAGTAGGATATATACGCTTTCGACGTGCAATAAAGCCTGCGCGTGTTGCCGTTTGGTCGTATACGATAAGGAACCGCTTTTTCGTTCTCCGAATAAAAGTTTACGGTTACTATCATGCGTAGCTCCCCTGAGTCGTTTCATATATATATATTATATATATTTTGGTTTATAGATATCTTTTGACGGGTATATTATTAGATTTTGTGCAGGGCGAGAAAGCTATTGGTCTTACAATTTTGTCATTTTGTCTTTTTTACTTTTATTTTTATAGATACCTACGTATGATTCCTTCATTTATATATACTTAAATGTATCTCATTTAAATAGGTATAAAAATGTTTCCAAATAAAAGGGTAGCTTCAAAAGTTTCATCAAGTTGCCATAATGTAAGTAATTGGGAATTTTATAAAAAAAAGTTATAGCTCTTTATACAGAGGTCATTTTTGACCGGTATGTAACTTCCAAAATTGTTGCAATAACGATTGAAACTGCTGTTGTTTTAATGTAAAATACCAGAAAAATATTTTAAATATCTTTAACAATATCCGTAGTTATATTTTGTTTGTTAGACAATATAGGTGGAGGATGTTGAATTGAAATAAAAATAACATCATTCTAGGGTCTAGAATCTAGATAAATACATATATGTACAAAATACAACTATTTTAATAAGCCATGTATGAACTTTCGACATTATTACTGTGTAGTATTATATCAAATAATGAATCTATGAATGTTATAGTTTTCTCTCCTATTCTCTGCTTGACTATCGTGTTATACCCACGTGCTTATTTCATTGTATACTTACATTATTATAAAAAAATACCCAAATAAAATGAAGTAAATACTTTTATATAAACCGTGTTTTATAAAACATTTCAATTTTGTCGTTTATATATAATGTTCGCATATTCATGTACTGGCTGCTGTGTATATGCACATTACAAATGTTATCGAAATGTGAACAAAATGATGATATGTATATTTTTCCATCGAATGCGTGGAATTTATTTTTCGCAGAACTATTGAAATGTAATCACGAAAAAACTTTCCCCGTATATTATTCGTTTAAGGAAGTTATTTCTATAGAAACGTCAATCCCTATGGATTCAGTGAAAGTTTACGCGATGTACCGCGTTCGTATACATTATTTTTATCTCTAAACACAATAAGGTTTATTTTTTTTTTTGTCACCGTTATGTGTGTGTCGTGAACAATAAAACAATTGTGTTTGGACGACATTGATTCGGTGATGGTAGTTTCTGAAAATTGGATACACATATAATATGTATTATATTATGCTCACAGTTGCGTATACATTGATATTACGGCCCAGGATGACAAATGTCGTACAATTTCAAAAACAGATTTTTTTTAAAAGAAACGATAAAATCCGATAGTTTTGTATTTCACGCTATTTTATATATACGGTGCAGATTATTTTAAAGGTAAACACCACTCTATTTCTTGAAAATTCACTATAAAACTATAGTTTTTTTTTTTTATCATCACCATTTAATAGTTATAACTTATATGATTTTAAAGTTTAAACGTTCGGAATAGTAGACCAACATTTGCGGGAACCACTGCCAATTTACTCTGGTCATTTAAACTTTAAATACTTTTATAACTATAAATTCTAACTTATAGCTTACGCATACAACTAACTATAACTTCTAATTTAAAATCCTAGTCTTATAGATTACTGTACTCTATAAATAGTCTGCTTAGGACAATTTAAAATGTATTTTTTCTTTTAAATAATCTAAAAAAATATTTATAAAAATGCTATAACTTTTTGAGAATATAATGAGTGTTTTTCATTAAAATAATCGTCGTGGTTTATCTAATAATCTAAAAATTATAGCCCTTTTATTAGGTTTTAAGACATCTTTAATAAGTAGTAAAGTATTTGTCGTAAAAAGCTTAAATTTTTTATCTATTGTATTTTCAGTGTTCCACTACACCCCTTTATACCCATCACCGGATGGTTACAATGAGTAGCATTTATAATATATTGTTTTTTTTCTAAGACATATTGTCACGTTGTGCCTATTGAGTATTGACACAATGACACATACACATTAGGTTGGAATATTATACTGAAGGTATTTATTATAGTTACGTTCTAATTAATTTATATTACAAATTTACGTTTTATATTTTTAATTTTTATACTATAGATTTTTCTGGTTATTTTGTACCCTTTTTATATTTTTATCTTAAAATTGGATTTTTTTTTTATTCAAGTACAACATAGATAACGCGAAAGTCTTTCTCAACCTAAATCCAACACAATATTATTATACGAGTTATATATTAATGTATTGTACATTGTTCTGGAAAGTAATATTTAACCTGTAATATATGTATTTTAGTTTTTTGTATAGTATACTATATTCAGATGCAGTTTCTTAACTAATTTTTTTAAATTGTGTTTTAATGCTTCAATTTTTTTCAATTATATTTTAAAAAACGATGACTTTTACGCGTGTCGTCTTCGCGTTTGCTATGTTCTGTATTGTTGTGCTATTTTTCGTGTAATACCATTATAAAAACCAGAAATTTCGTATCGACTTAAACGTTCGTTATCCACTGCCTGTATAGAACTATTGTTCGCGAGTCGAGTTTTTCGTATTATCTAATGCGTTGTGTGTACGCTCTACGTATTATGTATATACCTTTAGTATAATACACGCTTACACATCGTCTTCGTGCGATGTATAGGTATTATATTATTATATACTCTACCTATATACTTGCGGTGGACATTACGACGGGCCATTAAAATCGGCCGGTATTAACGACCACCGTTATATTATGTAGTGTAATATTTATCAATCGCACGTCGTCCTCGTCGTCGGCGTCCTATAATCTCTCGGTTTCTCTCTCCGCGGTTCTAGTCGTCCTAGCGCGCAGTCATCGTTATAATAACCACGCGTAGCCTTCGTTGTGCGTTTCCCCTTAACTGAACGATATTATTATATATATTATACCGTTATGTGATTCAGCCGCCGACAATCGTAAACGCGGGCATGGACGATTGCGGTGATGACGGTCGACGGTGGGATCGCCACGATACACAATAATGTTAATATATCGACGGACGTTTACGCCGTTTTTCCGTGCCAATTTTATTATACGCCTCCGTCGTCGTTATCAATATATACATATCGACTGTGATGAGATAAGTGAAATCATTTTTTATTTTTATTTCGCGACGTTAAGTACCATTTTGTTATATATGCCCCGGAACACTACCGGCACACAGAGTTTGAGAACTTTTACCAGCCCAAGAACCTGCACGTTAAAATGGGTTAGAAAAACTAAGTATTATACTTAATCTATTAAAATTTAGCACTGCGTATGACTCTCATCCTATTTTCTTACTCTACTCTTTAATTTATATCCCACTATTATTGTATTAAATCTTCTTTCTCCGGTGTGCTAGACTTCTATACTCTTAGATTTTAAATACTCTTGACCCACCAGTCGCAATTCAAATTATTTTATTCTTCATTAACTTTAAAGCCTTTGTGTAATTCAGTTTTATGTTACATTATACATGTTAGAGTTAAAATTTAATTTGTAAATGTATAACTGTAAATGTAACTGTCAAAAGCATAACAATTGTAGGTGGTATAATAAGTCTGTATGACCATTGGATGATCATCATAATACAGGTATAATTATACACTATATTATAAGCATATAACGCAAGATAATTGCATGCGTTTTTACTAGTCGTCTCGTCACGTCTCATGTTACGCTGAATAAAATTGATCAAAACAATCGGTTTACCTTTACATACGTGAAGAAATATCGTTGACTATAAATAATAACTGTCTAAATGGTGGAATTTTAAATGATCATATTATTATACCTTAAATGAATGTTGCCACCGGGAGACATCTTTGGAATATTTGGATGATGACGAACACTATAGGAAACGGGATTTATGTATTACTAACACGTACGCGTGACTGGCCTGTAAATATCCAATAAAATTAATCTAGTATCGATCAATACAGCTGCAACTTATATTATAAATTATAATATACAGTTTACTCACGAGGATTAGCAAAAACCATAATTACATTTGTATGAAACAATATAATATATAAAATAATATATAGACGCGTGTAGATATATATAGACTCGAAGCACTTAGCTTTCGTCACGAATCCTTTATGTTTTATTATATTGTGTGTATGCGCTTCGCCGTTACGGATAATCGCGGTATTTCTATTTATTATCATTATAGCCTTTTACAGGTTACGCGTTGACGTAATGTAATATATTTCTGACCGTTTTTCATTAAAACCACGGGGTCACGCGCAAACCCTAGCTGTCGGTATCGACAGTATCGGCCAAAGTTTTCTTCCAATTACATTTTGTATACATGTATATATACCATATAGGAGTATGTGTGTTGTGTGCACTGCTGTAAAATGTTTTTCTTACCCCACGCGTAGGACTTAAAAGTATACACAATAATTAATTTAATAATATATATAGGTATTATACATATAATACGGAAGTACTACTTACGATTATTTTGTTATTCATTTTTAATTATATTATCATAACTGCGAATTCAGTACTGTGCCGAGGTGATATATTTGCAAGATAATAATTTTGAACCTAACCTCTAACCACTAAAAATGTCGTCTGACATTTGCCCAAAACACATTATAAATAATATTAATAAAATTAATATATGTGATGTGATAAATTGCTTATTTATAATAAGCAGCTGAGTACTACAAAATATAAACGATTTTCGCGTATCTGAAACTAAAATCCATAAATCTTATTTTAAATAAATTTAATAGTATTTTAATAATATTATATAGGTAATCTTATTACTGCAACGCACATCGCGTGGTGCACCGCCCGATCGCCGTGATATAATGCTTCAATACGCACATTTGTTCTACAAAGGCAAATTGGGTCATTGTAGTTCATTGATTATATTTGGTATGTATAATGTACATACATGTATTATATTATATGTGTATTGGGTAAACATCGAATGGATCAAAATGAGATTTTATCTCGCTCACTCATTTACCCATGGGTAGAAAAACTTGCACTTGGCAGCTCATTGCACCACAACATTTTACATATACAGTACCTGTATATCATATCATATTATTTTTACAAGCTATATATTTATATAGGGTGATTCATCAATCATGTTCACCCTCTTTATCTGTTAATAATGAATTTAATAAAATTCCGATTTCCATATTGATTTAAGTAGAAACCTCTATTAAAGTCCATATTTTAAATCTTGTACTTGGATTGCTTATACAATTTAAAGAGTATCCTGTAAATTTCAAACATTATTTTCAAAATATAAACTTTTTTTATTGTAAATATTTAAGACCATTATTCATAGTATACGCCTATATAAAGTTTAATTACTTTGAAACTACTCGTTCAAATTCGAAATTGATTTGTTGATATTTTCAAAACTTATCATTTAATCAAAGATTTACCAGGATGTTTCTCATTTGAAAAGATTAAGTTTGTACTGACACAGCACATTCCTTAAAATAGATAAATAAAAATAATTTTACTTGAAAAACAAAATCCAAAAAATCATAATTTAAATGCATTACTAAAGGGTGAGAACGCTTGATAAACGCTTTGTACATAGTACAAACTCATTACCTGCTTCGATAAATCTTTGTTTTTTTATAAATCCGTGCACCTATATTTTTATATGTTAATATTAAATTATGGATATTATATTATTTAATTATAGTTAGGTTGACGTAAATATTGAACTACACCAACTGATACGACGCGTGTTTCTTTTCGCTGACAAAACGGCCGTGGATAATTATTACGGTCGTCTGGCTCATACGTATTACCACAAAATATATTATAATATATTAATATGAATTACACACACATATCGGTGACGTAGATTCTGTGTTGATTTCCCTGTTTTTTTTTCTCTTTTTTGTCAAGAATAGTAATAACTAATAATAATATGTTATCGTCATCGGTTTTATTGTTATATAATATATATATATATAATGGGGTTTACACATTTAGTGATGCTTATAATATACGCGCTGTATGTATAGTATATTTAATCTATGTTATTACTTATTATAGTGAAACATCGCAGACTTCTTGGAGAAGAAAAGGCCTTGGCACGATATACATCGTAGTATTTATGCGTGATGGTGATGCCGTAATAACTTATTGCCGTACACATATGCAATTTGCGCACGAAAATAATATATAACACGAGCGATGTGTACTACGGTTTTCGCCTGCGTTTGTTTGTTTTTCTATTTTTGTTCGCGTTTTCTGGGTTACTCACGTAGTGGATCTGTTCTCATGCGTCCGCGCACCGTCTAAGACCTTACGCGGACATTATCGTAATATAATAATATATACATTTGTATATACATCGTCATAACAATAGCTGCAGTATGGAACCTACCCGCCGTATGGGCACACTCATCGCCATTATTATAATCATTGTTAATATGTTTCATGTGTATTTCGCATGCGTACATTTCGTGTATGTTGTTATTATCGTGCACCGCATATTATTCTGCTCGACAACGAATGTCAAACATATGTAACAATATTATTATAAAGAGAAAATTGCTAAAAATATAGTATACACTGTTGATATGATGAGAACTCCGATTCTCGGTGGCTTCACGTGCGTCCAACTTTTCAGTCTAAACTGGTACTTCGAACGACGTTATACATAATTACAGGTTTATCAATACGTCATCGCTTTACTTCCTATATAGTAGAATTGAATATGTTTAATTCGAAATTAGTCCGTTTTAATAATATGTAACAATAATAATTTTATTTCAATGAGCTATAAATATGTACGATAGTAGTTATATTCTATTTAATAGTCGTGTGCAATATTTTTAATGTAACCTGTAAAAAATATATGAACTCTAGTCTTAGGTGTGCACCTATACTATCTAAGTACATAATTCAATAAAGGAATATCAGTTGTCATAGTAGGTATAATCTATAAAATGATATCATCCCTATTTGTATACTTTTTTTTAGTTTTAATTTTTCATCTCGTCGCTAATTTATTTTCATAACAACGTAATTTTAAAATACGCATATAACTAAGAAATTTACTATAAAATAATTTCATTTGGAAATCATTGCGGAACTAAATAATAAACTTTATTTTCTAAGTATTTTTTTTTAATTAAAAAAAAAAATTGTTATTATCAATTTTAATAATTCTTTGAGTAATTTTTAGTAATTGATTTTATTATTTACAATACATTTAGTTTTAATTAAGTTATGATTAATTTATCTATGTATAGTTGGCGTTGAACGAAAAATACATACAAATAATATAATATTATAACAATAATATAATAGCTATAATTTTATTATTTTTATCGTACTTCCTTGACTGTTCCGTATTATATGTCATTTTAAGTCTTACCATATAATATATAATAATAAATATTATAAATTTATTATTAAATTCAATCGATCGGAAATCAAACATATGATATTAATGTAGAATGTTTATAAATGTACGTATAAACTTGGAAGATTTGATAATATCGAATACAATATAATATAAAGTCCAGTGTTTTATTTTATTTTATAATATATATAGATGTTATTGTTTATGTGAAATGTTCACATAGTATATATGGGTTATAATTTATATGACAGTCGGCGGTCGTAGTTGTATCCGTTTGCTGCTACCATACTACGTATAATATGTTAGTACAATAGCGGCTTTACCGCAAGAAAGAAGTCCGATTATTATAATACTTATTAGTTATTACTGTACCATTGTGTGTATGTTGTTTTCGTTTAAGTAGGTAGGCATAATACCACTATGGTGCAGTGCAATGCCACTTACAGCTTAAGTATTATTAAATAAATTGTCCATTTTCTTTTTAAATATAATTTTTATTCTTAAAATATACAGAATTTTACCATATTATTTTTTTAATAATATTTTTGTAGATCTGACTACCTGAGATATTGTATAAAAGGTTAAATTCAGGTTTATATATAAACATTTTACTCATTTATTTTCCAACTGATATATTGATAGTTTTATATAAAATGTAGGTTATTATTTATTAAGTATATCAAAAATTTAATTTAATCGTATTTGATAGATAGATTGGTATTTTCAATGATCATCGAGATCGGTCGATAATTGTCATTTAAAAATTATATACACGGAGACTTGAAAATGTGTGTATCTCTATTATATTCTTATTGTAAAATTGTATTATATGTCTAATACAATGGGATTTTCAAAATGTTAAGATTAATTTTAAGGTATTTCCTATTTATAACATGAATCTATTCTTGCCGTTTTGTATTGTTTATTTTGTCTCTAAATATTAATAACAATGATAGGTATATAGTGTGATGCAAATATAATATACTATTATAATTATTATCAATAACATAATAAATGAAATGTTTTCGTCAAAATTGAATTCAAAATACCGTACTAAAAAATAATAATAAAAGTAAAATAAACTTTAATAATAGAAATATAAGTATAAAATTAAATATATCTATACTATATTAAAAAGTCTGACGAATCGTCTTTGCTCAAAACCCTTATTCGTATGCAATAATTTATCTTGAAATCAAATTTAACACATCTATTACTGTGACCTATTCAATAACGAAGTACACTCGAAACGCCCCTACTGTACTGCAGAGCGTTACCTACTTCCCTGCTTTTTTATTTTATTTTATTCACAGAAGTTAATTTTTGGTTCAATATTCCTAAAACGGCGCAGTCGTTGCATAATATTTCAATCAGCACACAAACAAGAACGTTCTCGTTTTTTATTTTGCTTCATACATTATTTATTTATCATGTCTTGTTCATATTTCTTTGTAAATTGTTATATTTATATTTTTCTGATAAAAATAAAAATCATATTCTAGTTACCGTTTCAAAAAATCGTTAACCATGAAAAACCATCCAGCGAATCTCATTACATTGTTATGGACTCGTTGAATCACATCGAAATAATAATATAGTATCATATAATTTGTTTTGTGAAAAAAGAACAATAATATCAGTTTTAAAAAAGTTAATTTAATTACACATTTTCTGCACTACGCGCGGTTATTCTATTTGACTTTTAAATTATCCACAAGTGATGTTGTATTCAAATATTATTTTGATGACGCAACTGATGATTTATTAAGCCGAGATTTCGGTACCATCGTGAAAAGTTTTATAATATTTTATCATAAAATTTAATTAAGCTGTCGAGATGGATTTAAACAAAATAATGTAGATTAGTACGTTTATTATATAATTGTCATTTGGTTATTGGAGCATTTTTTAATTTTTATCTAAAGTTATGATTACCTGTTTATTAACTTATTAACTAAAATCCAATGAAACATACAACATATTCATTTTGTGTGTATTTAAAGTAACTACCCGTAAATGTATATTAAAAAAAGAAGCTAATTGTGTAAAAAAAACTTTATTAATGTAAAGATGTCAAGTTGCATTAATTTTACGTTAGGAATTTTTTCAAAATACTTCTAAGAGGAAACTTTTTGTACGCTATTTGTTTACGTTCTATTTATGAATATGTCACCCACTCACCACTCGTATAACAGATGTCATGATATTATTAAAACTTTAAGTTTATATATCATGAAAAATGCGTAAAATGTATGAAATTGGCCATCAGTTTACTGTCTAGACCCATGTTTTATTACACTTGATATAATACGGTTTTGAGGTCTTGAACATACATCCATACTGTAATCAAAAAAATCTTAGAAATTTTATTTATTATTATACTTAATATATTTTATAATATAAATTTATACATGAAAAATGTTTTACATAGATTATTTCGACATTAATTTTATATAGTGTATTCATTTTCAACTTACTGTCATAATAGTACTTACCTATAATAGTATTATAGTTATAGTTTTAAATTTTACTGTTCATCATAATAAATTATTATTAATAATAATGCATTAATATTACATAATATTTTACTTATGTGTAATATAGTTATGTACGAAGGTACTTTGAATAATATATATATATACACATTAATAAATAATAACTATGTATTATAATTACTGTATTTTGAAATGTTTATTTTTGGAATCATGTTTAAAAAATGTATAGTTTAGAACTCAAAGTTTGCTATGCAAAAAACCTTTTTGTTTATATTTGAATACAACAAATTCTATCAAGGATTGGAATTATACTCGAAAAACTAATAATTAGAACACCCATCAAAATTGGATTCATCATCATACAATTTCAAACCAGATTAAAACCATCTTCTACTAAATACACTACCAAGTATCAACTATAATATGCTTGTTCTAATTAGTTTTATAAGTTGTTTTAATAATTTGTAGGTATTAGCTCTTAATGTTTCCATTATTCCATTTAAATTGTAAAAATAATAAAATTATCTAAACGATGTATTGTATATGGATAATATTATTATTATAATAGTTTTCAAGTCTGATAATTGATAAATACTTAAGCTAAAAACTGTATTTCAAACGTGACCGTACAATTAGTAGGTACGTTATATGCGCGTGTTGGATAACCATTATTAGTGTACCATCTTCTTAAGATTTGAATTATAATATAATTAATATAAATATAAAATATAATAAAATATATATATATATTAATATAATATAATATTAATTATATTATTATTGTACGTTGCTTTAAATCTTATTATTTAGTTGAATCTCATAGTTATAGGTATATTATATATACCTATATATTGTTGTCTTAGCTATGTCCATAAATTGCATAGCTGGTGACCATATAATAAAGAAAATGCTCAATTATACTGCATTTCTCGTATGTAATTGTTTCATTATATTTCCAAGTGATTAATTTTAATTTCTTGTACAGTTGTCTAGAACGGGCGTTAATTTCTTCGTCGATACTCATCAGGTTAGAATCGCAATAATTTGAGACCAAATAACTAGATTTTATACCCTTATACAAGCAATAAGTTGCACAGTTAACTGACTTTCCTAGATATATTTATATACCGTTTATCGACGAATTGTTTTGCGTAATCGAAAATGGCGTTTTACACTATTCTGAATTATCGGATAATGTGAAATATATTGTTGTATATTGTATAATATTATAATTTATTACGTCAGTTTTGTACTAGATGACGACGATGATTTTTTTGTCTCCCCGGTATGACCTATTTAAGTAAAACTTCCGTCTTCCATTCCGTTATATCATTGTATTCGAATACTGTCTTCGTGTTTTTTGTTCATACGGCAAGATGTTTTTGTTTATGGATTTGTTTCCGTAAGACGACACCGTACACCCAGCGTGCCAAACGTCCGTCGTCGCCCGTATAATTGATAAATTTCTAGACACAAACCTATGACCTCACCTCAACAATGTAATGCGCCATAGTATACGTCGTATACTTACTGTCGTACACGTGACTTGCCTGCAAACACGGCCACAGCACTCGCTATTTATATATATTTGCGCCCGGCCCGTCTGTCCGGCTCGGCTTCCGAATTCCTGAGCGATAAAGCCCAGTTAGGTTCGTTCGCCGGACTAAAAAATCAATTGTGCCCCTTTGCCATATCTGTTGTATATATTATATTCTACTCTCGGACGCGGGCACTATACGTACATGTATATGTGTGAATCTGTAATACCTGCAGCGTGGTGTACCTATATATATGTACAATATATTATGTGTTTAGGTGTACATTGTATGGGAGTTTCGATGCGCAATTTTGGCTAAAATTACACATCCATATAACCGGTATAAACGAGTAGTGGTAATACTATATTGTGGTGCATTCGACACTACGATAGTGTACATATTATACAGTCTGCACACGGTATGATATGTATGTATGTGTACATGATTATTACACTGCACCATATACCTATATAACACAGTTCGGTCCGTTCCCCAGAGTGCTATACTATTTGGTTACATGCAGATCCGTTAAACGATCTCGCCAATATTGTATTTGCCCGCGTGTTTAACATGCAGATCACAATTATACATACATGTAATGTGCGCACTGGAAACGACTAAATTTCCAAGCAAACGTGTGCGCATGCATCAGTTTGCTGTCGAATTTCGTACTTAGTTATATTAAGTATTTGTGCTATATAAGCGGTTCGTATTGTTTCAAACTATATTATATATTACATACATTAGGTATACGGCATTGTATGATGAAGTGTACTGCTCAGTCAATACATATACGTCTAATGTTTATGATCTGTTTTCGAGACATGCATATTTAAACACCGTCTATAAATATGTAATTCTTCTGACGCTGCAACGGCCGCAACTTGAACTACGAAACTAGGTTAAAAATCATACATTACGCGTGTAATATATGTATGGGTCGAGCATGTTTTAAAATGTTCAAAGGAAAATATCTTGTACATTCAGAGGAAGTGGACTATTATCAAAGAAAGCAGTTTAAGGACGAGAAAATGATTAAGTGTATCTTTTGAACTTTGTTGTCGTGTTAATTACTTTTTAACAAAAAGAATATGTGCATTTGACAAGTGAATTTTTCAGTTATTCAGAACAATGAAATGCGCACGAGTAGCTTTGAATTCTGCGTAATGACGCATATTTTCATTGTGCAAATGTAGCCACCGAGTTAAAATTATATATATAGCAGACGTATTTGTTTTTCACGAACGAATATATGTTATTCCAATAGAAAATTAATTTTATTAAATTTTTAAACTTAGTTTTTTTTTCATTCCAAGTACAAATATTGGAATATGTGGCATCCGCCTTTTTTTTGTTGCAGGTGATTTTTTTTTATTTTAACAAAACTGTTAGGTTAAGTGTTGCCGGCATGTAATTATAAAATATAAAAATTAATTTTTTTTTTCAAATAAAATCGTTTTGTGAATTATTTTTATAAAAACCTTTTGATTCTTCTCATAATTTTATATTTTATAAAAACGTTTCTGATGTTATTAAAACAAAATACATTTTTTTATAGGTAGGTATGGTATATGGTACTTGTAGTATATTAAATTTCTTTTAGTTTTATTATTTTTCGTTTAATATTCATTGCTCGCGAGGTGGTATAGAATTCTATTAAAACATTTGTACATTTATATTAAATTGTACGTGTCTATCACAGAGCTAACACGTTTCGGGTTCGCACTATATAATTATTTTAATTATTTTGTCTAAATTGATAATCATGCTGAACGCAAGTATACATTTAATATTTCGTTATAAATCACGATTGTGAACGTGACACAAATATTTACCGTACGACTTTTGTCCACTTTGTTGACTTGACTAACATTTACTGTGCAAACACCGAATTCATGAATAAGAAAACAATAATAATAATTGCAGCGCGTGTATTATGATATAATAATAATGGTGTAAAAACATATAAATTAGGTTTATAGACTGGTTGATTAGAATATTATGTCAATTATTAGCATACAGATGAATTTGCGGTATAGGTATGCGATTGAAATTGCATTTATTGAAACCGCATCGCCGCTATCTGAGCGTAATACGACAGCAATGTAAACTTAAGAAATAACGTTTTTCGACAATATATAGTCATTTGAACGGTAATCTCTCACACCATATTAAAATGATAATTACCCGTATTACAATATTATAATATCCGCGATACCGATCAGGCGTGACGGTATAGTCGTCGTGTCAATCGGTAATGTTTAAAATTATCACTCTGGTCGTATAGGTAACCCGTACGACTGTATAAATATTAGTATTATTATTTAGTATTTACAGTTAATTTTTAACGATGATCCGTATTTTCAACATTGTTGTTATTAGCGTATATACCGCGTGTGACACCGATCGAACTAGAAAACAAATTCTATGGAATACCGCGAAACTCGTATCAGTACAAAAAAATGTAACAGGCGTAAAACATAATTTTTTTTTTTTATCTGGTTCTTCGTTCTCCGCGACTTTTGTTGGTTAGGTACGCGCGCGCGGCGGCGGGAGTCTTTTGTCTAGAACTCGGAAAGTCTGGCGGATGCGAGCGGCGCCACCCCCGAGCTGATACTGCCGCCGCCACCCCCCGACCAACACCCACGCGAAACGTCGTGCCACCCTAGCGACGTCGTGACCAGTCGGCCAGCAGTCGCGATGCCGTCGACTCGTCCGTCTGTTGTTGTTGATGCTGCCGCCGTCGGCAGCACCACCACCGCCTACACGGACGGCGGCGACTTGTTGCAGACCGAGTTGGCAGCGATGACGACAAGTCGGTTGGATGGCGGCGCGGCGGGAACGACAAGAGTCATAACGCGTCCGGAAACGTTGTCGCGTCGCTAACCTCTTGTCATCAGAACCGGACGCGGCTCACAAATGGACTCGGACGACGAGCCCATCGACTTGGAGGACTTGTACCAATGGCTCCAGCAGTTTGAGGGTATATCGCGTATATGTTGTATTATATGTATATAGATTGAGTGTGGAGTTTTACCGTTCTTATTTGCCAGTATCGTTTGAACGGTTTATAGAAAATTCCACCAAGTCGCGAATAAACCATTTTTAACGAATGTCTAGAAATAGGGATGGATAATTCTCGAGAACACTTTGTTAGGGAAGAAATATGCTTTACGTATCCGTTATACACCGTTATTTGTATTCCATTTCAATATTCAAGTTGTTTTGTTCAAGTTCAATTAAAAAAAGGCCCTTAATATACTGCTTACAAGTATATAAATAAAACATATTATAGGGTTCAATCGGAATATGTTTATATGTGGTTATCTATTTTAACGGAATCAATGCTATATTGACGGAATAGGTGGTTCCCATTATAATTATCTAATTTTGTATTGCATTAATACAAATTAAAGTATGCAAGCAAACATCGAAAGTACTAAAAAATAATTTATAATCCAACTACTCTTTTACACTTACAAATTATAATGATAATTATACAATTTATAAAATAAATTGAATTTCTTATTTTTTAATTTATTTTTAATGAGATTAATATTTTAAACACTTAAAATTTCACTATTAAATAAATATATATGGTAAAAATGGGTTACATCGCAAAAAAGTAATATAAATTATCAAATAATACAATACGAATTTATAATAAGTAATAATGAATTATATTTCTGATACATATTAAAATACAGTTTTTTGGAATGGCCGTGTAATTGTGTCCTGAGATTAAACTTCAAAAATATTATTTTGATAAATAATAAAATAATCAAGTATGATTATTTGATTGATCGACGAAATCAATTTTAAAATTATTGTTTCTGGGTTGGTGACGACAATAATAAATTGTTAACGAATATGTTGATTGTTTTCCTGTTCTCTCACGACAATTTATGTTATTGCTTATCGCTAATTGATAATTTTGTCGGTTACTCATTCGGAATCGTAACATTCAGTTAGTGTTTACCAATCCTAACAATCGTATGTCGTAGAGTGTTGCCATTGTATGTGTCGTGTAGTATTCCAGTTATGAAATAATAGGATGTTTCAACTTAAAACTGATGATGGCCGACTGTGGAGGAATGGTAAGATTTTTCCCATACATTAAAATCCTTCTCCATTTTAATTTAAGTAAAATCGGTGTATTTAATTTGGTGTGTGTGTATGTAATATTTTTTTTTGTGATTTTTAGTGTTACGATAATACTGAATAATCAACAAAACATTAGTTTAACTTTTTGTATTACTACGCAGAACCTTTTGCTCTTCATAATAAAGGGTATTTTTTTTCTAATATTAAATAATAATATGCATAATGTAATGATAGATTATTTAATTGATATATTTATATTTTAAATTTGTGTTATATTTCATCTCAACTCATTTGACATTAAAACCGCTATTGCTAAACTAAGAACGGCAGGTAAAACTAGCGTCAAATCATGTATTTCCTATAACAGCCGTACATGCTATACGTCTATAGTAAACATTCAAGGTTTTAAAATATTATACACAATAATAGTGTTTACGTTGACTCCTGAAAAAAAATATTATTGTTTAATAGAAATACAAAGACTGAAGTATGGATAAGTAAATTTAATAGAGTATATTTATCAATGTGATTTTTTTATTTTTGCTTATTTAACATTATTTTACAAAATATTCTGTGTTTACATTGATCCCAATGTTCTTAGTATTGCGTCTCAAAAATCGAGATAAATTTATATATTTTTAAATACAAAGTGTGGTAAAAAATAATATTTATAAAAATTGAATGCACTAGATAATATGTTCTATTGTTATTGTGGTGGGTGAGGTGTAGGAGCTCTGACCACATGGTAAACACTGCAATTAAATTTTCTATCTCCTTCCAAGTTCTGAGCATACCAACTGCGGGCCAGTGGTTGGGAAACACTGATATTTAAGCAATACATGACTGACCAATAAATCTGTTGGAATTGGAAATTTAGTTCGATCGCTTTTGATGGCAGGCTATATGTAGATAGCATAGTGTAAATCGTTTTCGGAGGAGGCGGTTTACTAGCTGTGTGTGTGCTTTATAACGTCTGTAGATCGTGTGGGATTTGTGTTACGAGGTGTTTTAGTGGTTTTTAATTACATTAATATATTATTATCTTTTCACTCGCGATATTCGGTTACGATATCTGCCGCAGCTCCACGCTGTTTCTTCATATATGTATATATAATATTAAGTCTGCGGGAAGAGCTATTTCGAAATATACATAGGCGCAACAATTATTATCCTCTCGGACGTAATCTCATCCAACGTATATTAAATCGTATTATGTATGTTTCTTATAATTGTGGACTATATTTTAACCTATTTAATATATATGGTGTACAGGTCACACATGAAAAGCGATTTTTAATTAACATCTAACCATCACCGCAGCCGTTTCGTAATTTTCGCACCCTGATTATTTAACAAGATTTTATTACATTTGGATTATTATATTAATAGTAATGAATATTTACATTAAGACCACCGAATGTTCGTGGGTCACCGCCACCGGCGTGGCGTAGTCCGATATCAGTTGTTTTCGGAACAAACATATTTTATGTTTATGAAGTATTATAGAATTTACGCATAAAATATATTTAATTTACAAACTCACACCGTCCTTCTCGCACGTTATCCATGGGATTTTACTCGTGAAACCCACACACAAATGAGCATAATTTAATATACAGACATACTTGATAGAAAATTGACTATACGGCTGAATTCTTTGGCATACGCCAACGGCATTGATTCTTCGGTAATGCAGTAACACGTAACAAACAATATTCGATTCGATTTTTCTCTCGATATTTATGGATTTTTATTTAGATTTCTTATTTTTATTATACATATTTGTCATTTTGGTTATTTATTTTTGTATTGTATTGAGTAATATTTGCTACATTTGACAAGATTTCGTCACCAATTATTGGCTATCAAATGATTAAACATAATTTAGCTGTTTAAGCTAAATCTAGAAGGGGGGTGTGGTAAATTGTAAGAGAATGGGTTTTTCAGTCATCTAGTTGTTTTTCGAGATTATAGGTGTAGATAAAACAATATATGTGAATTTAAAACATAATAAATATGATAAAGTTGTATGTAAAATTCATAATCACTACGTTTTGTTCATTTATTATTATCAATTACCCTATAGTGTTTTATATACTGGAATTGTTGTCCTTAAATTAATTGTAAAATTTCTTAGATTAATAAAAAAGATTAAAAATTGTAAAATACTTTTTATAGTTATATCCACAATTTTTATTTGTAATATAGTCTTAACTCGAGTGGTATATCATTGCATATTGTGTACAGCATTCTCGTGTGTTCGTCGGGGATTGTATTAATTGTTTGTTTAATGCCGAGGTACTCTAAAGAAACTCGAGACTTTTTATTGTTCGTATAAACTTAAGAAGAATTCTGTTCATCCATAGGACCCATATTTTACAAGAGATGTAAATATATTTTTTATAAAATAATAGATGTACCTGTTGTATAAATTATAAAAAGTGAACATTTAAACTCGCTTTACATTAAACAATTTAATGAAAACAAGTATTTATTGTAGGTACCTGTGTAATTGTTGTATAATATTTTTTGTGTGCGTACGATGTTACTATAAATTATAATGTTTGGATTAATTATGTAAAATCTCATACATATTATTGTTATAATAATACGTAATAAATAATAACCCAATTAATTTAGGAATTTAATCTGTATTATTTATGTACGTACAGTAAATAAATCAAAACCCAGAGATTTGTTTATCGCATACTCAACAATCTCGTATGTATCTATTGTACTCATAATCTTCGACGTCTGGTACTCAAGTCAAAAAATTATATTCACGTTGTATTATTTAAGTTTTTTAAAAATAATACACAAATAAGTTTTTTTTTCCATCGATTCGATAGACGTCTTATTTTATTAAAATCAATAGATGTTATCATACTGGTGAAATATATAATACAATATAATATCTCATTTTCGTTATAATCTATATTCTGTCAGCATAATATATATTATATATAATGTACTCAAGTGTTATTTTTTTGCGATAAACATTTTGGTATATTATGTGGTATAATAATATATAATATATAATATAGTATCGAGGAACGGAAAAACGTCAAAACGTAGTGTCGCGGAATAACACGCGATAATATGCTCATTGTTTTAAAACACACAGTATATTATTTTTATCGCCACAAGTGCATAGTACAGTTTATCAACCGCTGCAGAGTTTGTTGCGATAGTTTTCTATGAAGTGTACAGCGGCAGTGATGAAAGAATGGTTTTGGAGACGATTGATGGTTGTGACGGAAAGACAGTTAAAGCTCTATTCTCCGCAGGCATGTGGCGTATTACGTCTAAGTTCATAGTCGACGGTTGGCGGTCTTAATGTCGTATATTTTTTTTACATATTACATATATTATTTTTATTTGTTGTGGAGGTTTCTTCTTTGTCAGGTTGACGTATTGTTACGTGTTTTTCGTTTGATTTTTGTCTTCCTATAGTCGTTCTTCCGGGAAACCATAGTGAAATTACCATATTTTATAAAATTACGACGAAAAAAAAATATATCGATTCGTTGCTTATAAATTACGACCACGCGAACGGACACCTACGTACACACCAGATGTGAAAAAAAAAACAACAAATATATTATGTGTGGTATAACAGGTATTTTTTTACAATACACGTAATACCTATAGTCTATACAATACGACGACTATAGCTGTGTGCGGCAGCAAGCGATTTTCTGCAAATTATATATATATATTATTATTTTTATTATACGTTTATTATCCCTTCCCGCGAGCTCGCAAATCGATATTCAATCGAATGCTCATCGTCCAAAAGCTTTTCTCCGGTGCCACTAATTTCCGTAGACTTTCATTTGCTTTATCTTTATATATACCTGTGATATCATTCTTTCTTCAGCTATTATATTGCGAACAGTGTGGATTATGCTGTGCCTAGCTTTATGCACATAAAACTTAAAACGGTTTCATTACTGTATGTCCACCAATAAGACGCTAGTTATATATATATATATATATATAATTGTTTTTCCAATTATATATAATACTATAATAATTGATGTGTATATATATATATATACATTATATATATATACATTGTTTTTCTGTATTCTATTTAATTCGCTACTGGTGAGCTTTTCGTTTGATAAAAAAGATCGTTTGTTTCAAATACAATAGAATATTGTATTAAAATTATATAGATATTACCGTCATTTCATTTTCTTGGTATATTATTGAATGGGAATGAAACTTTATATATATGGACGACCAATACTATGCAAAGAGCATCTCATCTACTGCGTTCGTGGACAATATTGGTACACAATAATTGTATATTATATATATATATACTGTTTACGTATCCCTCGAGAGTTAATGCATTATAGCAGAAAGTCGATTTAAAAATCTGTCAGAATACGAAGTCACTATGCTGCAGCCATCAGCCACCGCTGCTGTCATTGTCATTGTTACAAAAAAATAAAATAAACGAAATCAAACGTTTTATTTGACGGTCGTTTTTATTTTGTGCATTTAAACTTCATTGAGATCTGATTATGATTGGGATTTTTTTACGCTACAATTCTACTTATTATTTTTCATTCTATAGAAAATATAGCTGTTGTGCTAAATATAAAATGTAAATGTGTAGTAAATTTACAAATGTAATCAAACTCGATATTTAATATCTTACATTTTATAGTTCAAGTTTTCTAATATTTTCATTTCGATTAGTTCAAATAGGGCAATTGGTTATGCAGAAAAATAATATAATATTTGTATTATACATAGGTATCTACGTTTAGCGTTTATACGAACGCCGAATTTCAGTCATAAAACCGCGGTATCAACATTTTGACATCAGTGGCCTTTTCGCACACATTACTTCAGACGTATTTCTTGCACACCTCCGAATTCAAGTGAAATGTTATTATAGTTTAAATTACTTTTGCTTTCCTGATCAATTGTTGTTCAAATAACTCTTACCGAATTCATGCTTCGTACGTACAATTACACCGGCTATAACAAAATTCAATATGTTCTCGCATGTAGTTATATCTGCCGATGTATGTATATATGTTGTGCATGCAGTATACATTATACTTCATATATATTATAACATTACATACTTTAAACTCGGTAGGTACCTATAGATTTTTTCCGGAATTGATTATTAAATAACTATTTCTTTCTATAGCGCACTCGTATATTATAATAACCTTAATCTTTTTACATATATATTATTATGTTATAACATATGATAATAATATCGTTCGTAAAATTTACCGATTTTACCTAACATGCGCAAACAAGAAATCAAATGTGTACGTTATCTACTATTATTTTTTTCTCTCCCCTCGCAATGTCGTCGTATATACCTACCGGTATAATAAACGCACGAATACGACGACTCGTGATGAAAGTTGTATTCCCACCGGTGCCCCGCGGAGTAGAATCTCGCCCTCCCTCCCCCGTGCCCAGGCGCGCTGGGCAATATTGCCCGGCCGTCTCGGTATCTGGTTCCCGTTATATTGTTATATACATTATTTTATACACAACCGTGTTGCTTTAAGACACACGAATGCAAAAGATCCGGACTGGTGTACGCCACGATATGGTATTTATACTATTTATGTGTGTATCCGCCACCCGGCACACTGTATCGTACGGTAAGTATGATTTATGTGTGTTTGAGCGCGTTTATTATTATTTGCATTTAATGCATTATAAATAACCTCATTGACCTTCCCCGAGAAATTAATTTGCCCATTGTGGTCGACTCTCGCTTACCTTTATATATATATATCTACATAATTATACTTACTGTCGTATACGCAGTATATATTTATTAGAATATATAATATTCCTGTATATAATATTTCATATAATATAATTATGTAATGTATTTTATATTATAATAATTGATTTTGTCTAAAGCTCGGTTTAAAGTTAAGAAAAGAAGTCTGGCATTTGGTTGGCTTTTTTGCTCTTTATTTATTTTTTATATTATCTTTATGTATGAAAAATGTACTATAGCCTATTGCTTTTGATTGATCTTTTATCCTGAGTTGAATTGCGAATTAAAGAGATCGGGGGGTTTTTTTTTTTTAGTATTCCACTTGTGTTCAATTGTAATTTTAAACAAAAAGCCGGACAGCGAATCTTCTTTAATTTAATTAAAATAAAATTATTGGATTCTACGCAGCACATGTCCGTGACGGACTTATTGATTGTTTTCTTATCGGTTGGTATATCGCTTTTTATATATATATGGTGTCGTACATTTTCAATGATTTTTTTTAATCGGAATGTGATCACGGCACCTATTGTGTACAGTTTACTATTTGTTTGAGTTAAAATCTCAATTATTTTCGAATCTATTGTTTCGATTATATCCCAAAAGTATTTATACTGTCATTGCCTCGTATCTTTAAATATTTTTCATATGTAACGGTCAGTTAACGATTATCCACCATCCATAGATTCAAATCAAAAAAAAGTTTTATCGGTGTTAAATTTCCAATTTGTTCTCCGTACTAGTTTTGCAGGAAAACGATAAATGTGTCTTGTATATATAAACCATCCCGAATTAATCCAAATACTTATAGGAGTCTTAGTATTTATATGACGTAAAAAAATAATATTGTAGGTTCTAGCATTTGTTTATTACACTCTTATGTATATTAATTATTAACGTACCTATATCATCGAATATATTATTTTATCTCAGTATTCGAATCTCATGTGTTTTCAACGAGTGTTGCTATCGCACAACTACTGTTTGCAAAAGAGATAATTACGAAGGTTAAATTCTCAGGATTCGTCTGTACAAGGTGACCATTAAAAAATGCATTGTTTTTAATTTTCTGGTTCCCAAAGAGGTTTAGCAATATTAGTTTAACTCGTGAACGTGCCGGCGAGACTGAAAGAGTTTTATTCATTGTACTATCCCCTTTCGGCGTAGTGTGGCGACGACCCGTGACCGAATAAAGAATATTCGCGGAGTTAATTAATTATTTATTTTCATCGCCATAAAATGCAGCTATATCATGCGAAAGCCTTCATTTGAAATATGCACGTCAAATGACAGATACGCCGTCGTCGTAATCCCTATAGCAACTTGTCGACAGATTTCCTGCTAAAAAGGATTTTACTGACACTACTGTGCCACTACCTATATACTGTTAATTAATGTTACTGCACGACGTGACAGTCGGAGTTTGTCCACTAATGGACCTCTGATGTAGGTACCTACTGCGTATACATATATTGCTTTTGCTCCTAGGCATATTTTACCGTCCCTATATTTATGAGGGTACCTATATTAGTGTGGCGTTATCAGTCGTATCAAATATTATTTTGACCGAATCCTATATTCGTCGCATACATTCATCTCGTTATTGTTCTGGAAGTTATATAATATTATTAAATTCGTACAAAAAATCAATATTACATAATGTGATATGATCAAATATATTTTTGAACCCTCAGATTGTATTATTTTGAAATTACTATATTAATAGAATATCATAATAAATATATAAATCTATATTATATTTTCTGGGTAATACTTTATTTGCATCAGAATTTTTTCATCAGTCGTACCACCATATAAACTGTTATAGCTATTTATTCTTTGATCTTTTGCAGTATGATATATACGCTGAAATTTAATCATATTATCATGTATCACAAACAGAGATCCAATGAGTAATTTCTAGTCTCAAACATCAGCAGACTCAACTCCTCCGTCTATAGATCAACCAAGTCTGCGATTACGCCATTGCTGCAGGGAATTTGACACCACCGATATACTGCTGTGTATAGTTTATTCGTATATAATATACGTGTTTTGTGTACTAACTGTTTTTATTATAAAAACCCCTTAAATCTCCCACCCGTGAAACTCACGCCGCTCTTTCAATGGAATTTAGGTCATCATTGCATCCCCCGTATATCGGCCGCCGCCACAGTTACTATACTACCATCAACACAGCCGGTGATAACCTCGCCGCAAATGCATAGCGTGTAATATAACAATTTAATGATGATAATATAATATATATTATATTATGATGCTTGCAGTGTTCGTTCGCGGTGTTTATCGACCGTAAATATGTTTGCGTGTTAGAATAATTAGAAACTTTTTAAGCGTTTTCGACGTTTTAAAGTGTTGTACGGCCATTGTGTTGGCAAACTTAGTGCTTTTAGCGTGCGCCATACAAATATATAATAATATGTCGTCTGTCATCGTGTATCGTTTAGTTGATTCGTATTATATATTTTAATGTGATGATTTATATCACAGTGATTAAATTCCACCGTCAAAACTCAAACTACAGTTATACATACTTCGTAATAGATGTCGTGTACATTCCGAAAATTCAAACGGATTACGGCAATACATATACAATAATATATGTGTCCAATGCACCGCAATGACTGGGTTGTAATGCCGACAAATCACTTGTGTTTTTGCAGTGCGCCCTTTAACTGTTCTGACAACCGTTATCGAGTGTTGTATAGATATATATATACATTTATTTATGGATATCCGTGTAGGATTATGAAAGGTACATCCAGCCACTCATACACAAACTTACATTAATTGGGGCGCAATAAGAAGTCATTGTGACCTCCGATGCCGAACCAAAAAAAAATATAAGATAGAAAAGTAATGCTATTATTACTAAATTATGGATATAATATAGTTATATAGGTTCATAGGTGCAATTTCAGACGATATTGGCTTCATAATATTATCTTGAACGAGAGTGATTTCTCCGTGCTTATAATGTCATTTTTATATAATTAATATATATATATATATTGACTTTCCACTACTGATGGTCATCAGATAATATTAAATAGTGAATTTATCGTTATTTATAAGCAAATGCAATATTATTTAGATGCGCTTTATGCTATAGTTATACAATATAGGAATTAACATAATATCAGAACAAAAAAAAACATCGACAACTATTAAAATGTTGTTAACAAAAGATGGTTTTTAATTATAATATACGACAGAACGTTTCAATTTTATTCGTGTCTCTTGGAATTTAATCTATTTCGTTTCGAGATTATTAATACTTTAGAACATTGTATATATTATATAATACATGCGTCTTAAATATCAAAATATAGTATTATTCTGTGATGCGAGTACCTTATAACTTTTGGTTAACCCAAGTATGTTCCAACATTGTAAATTGTTTATACTCTATTTATACAAATCCAAAATCCGGAGTTTCTGTCACGTGGCCATTATCAGGGTAGAGTATTATACATAATAATATATACTCTGCGTTTTCCTAGTACGTTCTTTAAAATAGCATCAGACCAATAAAATATGTGATAACGAAAATTGCGATTCAAGAAATCTTATCTACATATAAATTAGATTGTTTACAAATTACAGATGTTTCGAATAGTCGGTTTTATTATATTAAACATTCGGTACAATATTATATATTATAGTAATATGTATACCTGCTATAAAACTCGCCGAGTAAACTTTGTCTCTGCAGTCGAAGACGGTATGGTTCGTTGTATGTAGTAAACTTATTAAAAATATAAATCATGATTATTCAATCGACATAATATCATTGATATATATACCACACACAAAAGAAAATACATCCTTTTCGTTTATATGTATTTTCAAAACATATTCTTACATATTAGGCGCACTTACGCATATATAAAAAAAAAAACAAAAAACTACTATGTATATATTATGCGGCTGCAAAGAGCTATAAAATCTCGTTGGATACGTCGCAGTCGTTTCGTTCAGTCTGTTTTAATTAAATCATAAAAACATTATTACACAGACAAACAAAATACCTAATACACAAAACACAATATATTTAATATATTATACTCGTAATATACGACTCCTGAGATGACTTTGAAATTTCGTTATCTTCTCTGCCAACTGCGTACACCTGTTGTATAGTTATTGTTTTTTAGTAGGCATGTATTATATTAACCAATACCGCTAAAGGAAGATGAACATTGAGCACACAAACGGGTATAGAACGGCGCAACGTGTGTTAAACGTTTCGTAAATTAAAACAATAGACTCTCGTTTGGCGAAAGCCGTTGGTAGATATTATTTTATACCGTATACGATGTATATAGGTGATGTATGTGTTTTGATTCATCGTTGCGACCAGTTAGTTATGCGTGTCACATATTATACAGATATGATAATTGATAATGTAATAATAAATATGTCGCTGTTGTCGTTCTATTTAAACTGTGACTCATCATAAAAATCATTTTTAAATTCACATGATGCATGTATTGCAAACACACACACACACACACACACACAGTCACCCGTATAAAAATATATTTGCTCGCAGATCGCGAGAATTCCGCCTTGTTTGTGCTTATCAGTTATCCTCTGCAAACCTCGTGTCGCTCTTTATCCGCATTTTAGTTTATCCACCCTGACATTATTCCGTGTAATTTAGCGTCCCTCCCGTACACAACAGACAAAACAGTCAAGAGCGTGTCGTATACAAGATATATTGGTCTCTGTCCAAATATTCGGCGTCTATCTATATACATTACACACACAATCGTGCAAACATTTGCTCAAAACACAACATCAAGTGGTCCTGCTTGTCGCAATTTAGCTGCGGGTGTTGTTTCGATCAGCTGCAGTAGCAATTGTTCCGACAGTGTTTTACACACGCCAATGTTATCCGTTTTGATTACATCATAATAAAATTTAGAGTGAACGTTTGGTTTTCCACCACGGCCAACATCAACAACCGTCACTCTACATGCGTAGTATCATCACTATCACTAAATTGGTGTACGAGTAGGAGCAGAACGTGTGCAAAGGATGTGGTGGCAGAGAAGAGGAGAGGAAAGCAGGAGAACCGAGAAGGGGAGACATACATGTCTGGTTCGGACGAGGACCAGAAAGAAGAGAAGTCAGCCAACACACAATTGCACAGTGTATATAATATAATATATACTGTATTATATGGTTATATAATAAATATATATGGTTTAAAACGTACGAGATCGCGTTAAAACAACACACACACACACACACACACACACACACACACACACACACTATATATTTCTGATGATGTGGGTGGAATGAGCTTGCGTTTATAAATCACTTTATGAAGTTTGCTGCTGTAGCTCCACGTTCAAACGGCCCTACATATACGTACAGTTTCTTAACTGGGTTATATGTATACCCGCGCGTATCTACCTATATGTGTATATATGTATGTGTGCGTAAATATAAACTCGTATATTCGTCGGTTGTGTGTGCTTTGTCGAAGTTTTTGGTGTGCTCTTTACGGGTGCCCAGCTGTATTGTCGGGTAGAATGCGCTTATCATTATTTTCGGACAAATCGCGTTACGCTCGGTTGGCTATTTGCTGCAGTAAATTACACGTATATGTAGTGGGATGGTTGCAGTATAGTTTTTAAAGTTTTTTGCTGAGTGAGAAAGGGGGTTTTCTTGAAATAGATGGGCTGAGCTTCCGCTGTTGTTATTATTTATTTATATTTTTGTATTTGTATTTTGAGTATATATGTAATATACTAGGTGGATAACCTAACTTCATCTGTGAAAACTGAACAATTATGAAATACTGCTTTATATAGGTGTATTTCAGTTTAAGTGTATGTATAAATTAGGTTAACTTAGTTCATAGGTAAATCGGTGTCTATGTACTTATCTCTATTTGTGAACTAACTAGACCAAGATAGCCTGCGATGAAATTAAATATAGCACATGATAATTGGCATATTTTCCAATGTGGTTAAGATTATACTCGATAACAATATTCTTGATATCTCTAAAAACGAATTAAAATTGTTCTACTATAGATTTAAAGCAGGTGTGTCCAACCCGCGGCCCGTGACCATTTAATAAAAATTATAAAATGTCTTACAATTTGTTTAATTATTATTGAACAAAGACAATATTATATCTATTGTATATTTTATCAAAATGAACAAAATAAAGACGTGAAGTATATACAGCCGCAGTATAAATATAAATTTGGAATGTGGCCCGCAAGTTGAAAATATTTGGGTACGCCTGGTTGAGAGTATATGAGCAACAAATATACATACATTTTTGTTTATACATTATATTTAGATTTAATAAAATGTTTCTTTTATTTCTATAAACTATTGCAATTTATAGGAATTGAAAAACATATTTATGAACACACTATACACTTCTCGAGTTTAGAGGAATATGTATGTCAATTGTTTTAGTACTTTCCAAGTCCATAAGTCTTTTTTGTTACACAATCGTGCATTCACTGTTATATGCATAGATATTTTATTATGTAGACTGCGTCTCGTCCATGTAATTTATGTCGTTCACATCCGAAAGTGGCAAAAATGACGTATATAAACGAAATTATAAGATGCTGCTACTTCTAATACATGTAAGTCACTCATTTATTTGATATCAAATCTATGTTTTTTTGAGAGGGGGACACCGCGCGTTGTTATATTTTTGCCAGTTTAATACATTTATATCTTGACATATATGTCACCGTATAATCTCGTTGTCGCGTGATAATACGATATGACCAATTGCCGTCCATAGCACCCGGCTCATAAATCAAAATATCGCTCGATAGATAGCAACTGTAATAATATAAGGTACCTATCCGACGTTCGCGATGACCGTGCACAAACGCCGGACGTATAATATATATATATATATGGACAGAAAGAACAGATGGATAGCGTGTATATATATATAATATTTTTGCTGAGAGGATTTGTATATATATATATATACCTATTATATGTATTGAAACTGTCGTGTTGAATTCACGCACGCCGTTGATATATTCATCCTATTTATATTGTATAAAGCTGAACAGTGGGCATTATTATTATTATGTGCTTTCGTCCGATGATATATACGTTTATATTTATGTTTGTGTGTGTGTGTGTATGTATACGCTCTCGAGCGAGTCGACCACTTTTGTTTACTGTCAGTTTTCAATTCGTACCGGCCGGCCAAATGGTATTCGGCTCGCGAAAATACGCTTCTCGTCCATTCGTTCGCAGCAGGACGACGGGCTTGGCTGACGATGCACGTTTTACCACCTCATTTAAGCGAATATCTATCAACACACGGTGGTGCAAACGATTTGTGTTTATGAACGATGTCACAGTCATGTACAATAATATTATATCGATCATCTATATACTTATATATGTAAATATACACGTTTAACTCCCTTCCACGCGATGAATTCGTATCCGCCCGGCACACGGTATAAGAGTAATAGCCGATTCGGATGCTCATTTGGTTGTTTTTATATATATATACGCGAATATTATGTAACTAGCTTTGTGTATAACACACGAAAACGTATGACGTGAGTTTGTGTGTTTCTTATATACACTCGTTTGAGATCGAGCGAGAAAGACGAAATAGTGTATACAATATAATATGTGTATTGAAACTTAGTTGGTTGTTTCTATTAAAGGTCTAACCCTATGTTTATATATATTTGCTGTGTAAAATTTATAACCTTTATTATATGTGTAATGGTATGATACTTTTATTAAAGAAACGGTTTAGCCTTTTCCGGTTCTCCGTAGCTAGATTTATTGTTATATATTTAGGGTATTTGTACGGGAAAAAATACATACCATTATTCTGTGTTTTTCTGTTGAATTCGTCGAATTTAGTGTACGCCGTATATATTATTTGTATAATATATAATATGCTCTTGCGTTGTATGTATTTAATATTTTACTATAATATCCTGGAATCGTATGGAAATTTGATAATTTTAACGGCTCATCAGTGTCGCTGAAATTGTATAACGTATATAAAATATATATATATATGTATACATGTGACACAGATCATCATGGGAGTTGATGTTAAAGAAACTGTTAAATATTCTATCCCGTTAAACTCGTTTTTGCAACCCGGCATAATGGTTTTGTATTTTATTTACCCAATCGACTTATGTGAGCGTGCCATGAAGACACATATCGTAAATAAAAAAAAAAAAAAACTATACCGAATAAGATATTATAATTTAGTAATTTTCTTCTTTTTTTTTTACTTGTTTGTTCATTATTTATTTCGTTTTATATTTTTTGATAGTTTTGAAAAGATAATTTAATATTTAATCTACTTGAACTATAAGTACAACGGCAAAAACGCATACATTTTCTCATCTATTATCAAGATACCTTTTTATTATAATTTATTTTGTTTTATGTTTAATTGTATTATTAATTAATTTTGAGTTATATTTGTATTCACCTGAACTAATTAAAATCTATATTATCCTAGTAACATTAACAATAACAAACATTACACTTAGTAACCATCCATTATGTATTAAAATAAGTATAATATTTAAAGTATGTAGTTTAGGTACTACAAAATTATAAATCAATATAAAGTTTAGAAATATTTTTCAATTGAACTGAAAATTATTTTCTATTTTTAGTTGTTGTTTTAAAATTATTTAAATAAATTTACATGCAAATACAATGTCTGTCATTTGAAAATAGAAATTTTATATTTTAAAAGTCATATTATTTAAAATTGTTGTAGAATTAATTTTTTTCTAATAATTTAAAGTAGTAATTATTATTTCATATTGTAAGCGGCAGAAGAGCCAGGTTTTGAAAATGTCATGGAGGCTCACTATTTTATAAACACATGTACAGTTTTACCTAAATAATTAATAAATATTACTAATCGTTAAACAATTACTAAAATATAGTTATTTGTTGTTTTGTATATTATAACATTTTAATAGTATTAGCAATTTCAATTTAAATCATAAACAACCACTAGACAAAAATTAAATGCTAATTAAATTAGTATTTTGAAGGCATTTTACAATTTGAGAATCACGCGGGGCTGAGCTCCATCTTATCGAGTTCATGGGGTACTGGAGCCCTGTACTAAGCGCCCCTGATAAGCAATGAATCATAAAATTATTGATTTAACAATGACGTGTTTTTATTTTTTATTTCTGTACGTCAATGTCATCAACTTTTGAAACAATAAAATGTTTCGATATTTAACTTCTAAGTGTAGTTTGTTGTAGCAAATTGGATCTAGTTGGTTCAATTATTATAGCTAAGGATTTTAATGCAATATTAACTATACAAGTGTATACAATATACATGTATAAATAAATCAAAAAATAAATTAATACAGTTTTTATCTTTACATTTTACAAGTTTAAATTTGGACGAAATTTGACAATTCAACAAAATAATAGCAAAATAAATTGCTTTATTAGTAATATAAATATGGGTAGTATCATAAAATATAATAAAGGCTAATGTCTTCGTCTTGAATCATTTATCGTATGTAATGATTTATTAAACATTCAAATTTAACATATACATTACAGTAACTTACTTTTTAGTAATGTGGTATTCTCGATGTTTTTTATTTAATATTTATTATTATAGTTAAAATAAAAGGCTGAAATAAAATTGATTAGGTATAGTCAAATAACAACTAACTTAACTGTTATTTCTTCTGTTAATAGTTTAATATTGTAGACAATTTCTTAACCCTCTATTGAACATAATTTTAATAATTCTCCAATAACGATTAAAAAGATTCAAATTTTAACAAGAAAATTATTTTTTTTGTTACAGGTGATATTACGCAAAAAGGGTACGAGAAAAAGAAGACAAGACTTTTGGCTCCTTATGCTCCTAAACAACCCCAAGGTTTGTAGTCGTTAGCTATTTTTTACCTCGTTTTTTAACGACCTAATCGATTTGCATTTTTTGGTCTATAACAAAATTTTAAATCATTTCATCTACTCTCTTCCTTTTTTTTTTTTCATAATACGTATTTTGTTTCCGATTTCATTAAGGCTTCTTTATTGTCTGTCCTTTTTTACGATCGAGCGTATTAAAATATCCTAACTCAAATGGCCGTACTTAAAAAATAAAATAACAAAACAAAGGATTGTCCAACCAAGGGTAAGGTCAATAAATCTATTGTCCTGTAAAATATATTAATCTAGAAAAAGTTAATTTTATTTATATAATAAAATTGAAATGTATTTAGTTCTTGTACGTTTCAATATGCACAATACAAATTGGGTTTTATTAAACAAGTACAAATTATTGTACCTAAAACATTTATTAGAATAGCTTGCACGATTTTATATTAATTTATATTTCATTTAAAACTGATTTTATAATAACCGTATTGCAAAACATTATCAGATTCTTCATTCAATATACGTTTAAATAATTAAAATTATTTTTGAAATATTTGTTATAAATTTTTTGTACTGCTGGAATTTTGAATGTCCTGCAAAGTGTATATTATTAAATGTTATATCTAGATTAATATATATATATATTTATCAATATGCTTCAATCCTATTTATCGCATAATTTACGAATGTTATTAATTATACGTGTAGCTTAAATGTATAGTTAATTTTAAATTGATTTCCTATTAATGTATGTTGTGATCGGGGTGGTACACATAAATTTAGTCATATATATAATATATTATATGTGTACAAATTTGTCTTGTAAACTATAGCATGTCAGACAAATATAACCTTTAGTCAATGATTGGCGGTGTACTTCATAAGCCACGTATGGTATACATATTTTAAAACGAATAACTTACTAAATATATGTATTAAATATGCATTAATATAAAGTTATGTGTTTATCTTTAAGTAAAGAAAAATTACATGGTAGGCGGGTTCTAAAGTAATATATCTAAAACTAGAAAATGTAATTTTCGTTGTACTTCGTGCCAGTCATAGAGTTCATAGATATTATCTATTGGTTTTATTACCACTTACTTACAAATTAATTTTAGTAGTAAATAGACATGTTTAATTTACATATCTATTTACCACTAAAATTACATGTATGAATAAAATAATTTTAAATTATATTATTAATCATTTAATAATGATTTATATAGCTATATTCCAAGCAATTAATTGGATTTTCAATCATTTTTTTTCTTATATTAATTATATAAATTTAAATGTCTTTAATCAACAGAATAGATGATGTGTTAATAATTTCCATTTTTCAGTTTGTAATATTTAAAAAATATGTACAAGTATTTAGAAAATCTTTCATTTACTCAATGGTTTTTACTCCTTAGGCCTCTATACATTTTTTAAATTATCTTGAACTCTGTTTGTTAAAAGTTACTTATCTTTGTATACATTTTACTTTCGACATTAATTGACCTACATTTTATCTAATTGAAAAGAAAATGATAAGGAAATCAAAAAAAGTTCCCTTCGACGTGCTTCATATAAATTGAAATGTATTTACTTACTTGTATTTGTACCTTAAACCATTTTTTAGTCGTGTATTATAAAATAATATAGTGTTATTTTGTTATTTAATAACTAATAATGGATTAAGTAATTAAATATGTTAGTAAGAAAATTCAGTAATGTGAATAATTAAATAAAAACCTTTTGGTAATATTGCGATGTCTCGTAAAACTAAATCGACTTATAAAACCTTTTAAATAAATTAAAAACAAATTTAGTTCAATTTTATTTATCTTCGTTTGCAAGTATTAAATTGTTATACGTGTAAGAAGTTATGTTACTGAAAAGTTACAGAACTTAAATAACCATAGCTATACCCGGTAGGTAAAAAACCTCATATACTAGTTAAAAATCGATCACAATTAGCTTAAGTTTAAGGACATCGCCCAGTTATTACATTTAATATGTCAGTTTTGATCCAATAGATTTACGCCATTTTTTATAAAATAAAAAATTTCAATAGCTCAGTATGTAATAATAATTATAATATTACGCAATTTTAACACTCTATATCGATTCGACGAAAATAATTTGACGTTATTATAGTGTTCGGTACATCATATTGTAAATTATACAATCGGTCCAATTCTTGAGAAATATGATTACGGAGAGTGCCTATTTTATTAAACGTTTTTGTCCTTGTGAGCCCTGTAATTTCCGTAAATCCAAAATAATTAAAAACCTTAATTTAGTCACGATAAATGGTTTTACTGGCAAGTATAAAAAGTTACACGGTTAATAAATTGTCGATGCACCTGATTACGTATTCGTGTTTTTTTGACTAGGTTAAACTACACTGTATATAATATGTCTATGTATTATATTGATATTTATAATAAATATTTATATGTATATAGTATATACCTATATATGATAATTGTATATACAAAGGGAAAACATTATACTAAGTCCTTGATTTGCGACTATCGCGTTTACGAAAATATGTTATTATTATTAAGTTTACTGTATATACGACCTATAAATATTATATATTTTGAGTATTGAATGTGCTGAACCAAGCGTGTGTGTTGTGTGTACTTTACAGCCGGTCCCCCATCGGCTTCGAACAGTAAACAGCCGTCTTCCCAGCAGCATCAACACCATCAACATCGCACCAGGCGCACGCAAAGACGCGTCACTCATAATGAGAAACGATATCATTCAGGTATATTATAGACCCTTGAACTTTTGTGCATTTCCCCTTAATCGATTTGTTTTATAATTTTATTATAATAGTATAGTATAGTGGTGTGTTGTGCATGGTGTTTGTGACATTTATATTTAATTGATATATTATTATATTTTGCCTTCGTAGATTTAATAATATATAACATATATACTTTATTCCTTCGCTCTGTCGCTTATATATATTGTGAACGCTACGCACCGCTGAAGACACGTGTGGTGGGGTCATTGCGGGCCCCATCATCCTAACGGCTAAAAAAATAATTTTTCTTGAAAATATTTTAATTTTTATATACACTCATAGTTGCAAACTTCGTACAAGAGTATATTTACTGGCGATTGAAGAGTCAGACATGTGATAACCAATAATAAGCTTTGGCTCTATATATTATATGATACAGTGTAATATTATAAATTATAAATAATGTTTAATATATTATTCTCATCACTCATCACGCTTAAACCGGATTGTATGCATTATGGTGGTAGAGGGGAAGAAAACGATGTGATAACATTTAATACACTCCTATATTATTCGGCGGCATATTATTCTACGGGTGGTCCGTGTGTTTTGCGAATCTTGTAAATGCGCTACTCAATTACTGCTCAAATAAGCTGGAAGATAAACACGTGCAGGAGTAATATTGTCACCGTAAAATACGCTATTTTCACAGTTTGGATTTTGGTTTTCCTTTCCGTCGGTTCCGTAACAAATTCAATTGACGACATTTGCGGCGCGACTGCGCTCCGTGCGTGATGCGAATGAATTAATTTTTTTTCTCTCCATTCACTCGCGCGTTGGAATCCGGATGAGGATTTATTATCTCGTGGTTAATGCAATTCAATCGTAAAATGAAAACAATATATATAATATAATTGATATTATCTGTGGGTGAGGAATAAAATTGTGTTTTATTTCCAATTATAATACAATGAACTCCACTACAAGGTCTACGAACAAAATGGGATATTTGAACTCTCGACAAAGTGTTTTGTGATTTTGTGTGTGCAAAAGCCTCTCGCCACATTTAAGTTTAATCCGAAAATCGAGATAATCTTCAAACTTTTGGCGCACGGTGATAATTTATTTATATACCTATACAATAATATTTGAATAGTGTATAGAGTATAATTGTCGGAAATACAAATTATACATACAAGTCGTCAAGTCCACGTCGTTTGAATAAATACGCATCGCTTCACTGTTAAAATATCCCAACTGTGAAATACTTTTTACTGTATACTAAGATTGAACGCAGACATTGATATTCTGAGATTTCTAATGAGTAATGTATATATTTTAAACAAGTGTTTATGTTTGGGTCAAGAGGTCATACATTTTAAATATATATATAAATGCACTGTAGCTAATTCATATACGCGCGTTCACAGAACTTTTAAAATTATTATTTCTCTTTTGAGTACTTATATACTATGTAGGTATAATATATATAACACGTATTAAACATAATAGAAAGTGCAATATAAAAGTTATATAAAATCTATTTTTCATTGTATTACAGAATCGTACTTCATTTTATTCTTAGAAATGTCTTACATAATATTAAATAGTATTCCTATTCAATATTTACAAATCAACGTTTTTTAAATAATTTATGTTGTCATTTAAAAATTGAACTTTAATATTTATTTCAATAACGAACATTAAGTGAAAAAATAAGAGTGATGTAAAATGTTAGAATTAAAGAGGTACTCATTGTGTATATATTATATTAAATGTTGTAGAAAAATAAATCTCAGAAAAATCTAATACTATTCCAAATAATGAGACGGGTGATTTTGTTTTGTATTACTAATAAATGATTTATGATTTATATGATTTCAATAGGTACCTAATCGTTTATTTTACTTTTGAATTCTCGGTTAAGGACTTTGGTACAAAAAAGTATTTTTGGTTTTTACTGTTTGAATGACATGGTCCTTTTTTTTATCGTTTTATAATTGAGAACCCATCACGATACCCGAATATTATACGTTATTTGCATATGTGTCCGCAAATGTTTACCGAATGTACACGTGATCAAGTCGTCATAATATGGAATATATAAGTGGCCAACCATAAATTATTTTCCACTTTAAATACACGAATTTAATATTTTTTGATTTTTAGTATGTTGTAGGACGCAATAGGGTACTATAAGTTTTTAGGTTAAAGTTGTTCTTTCCTTTTTTTTTGTTCTTTATAATATATAAGTGTGAATGTATGGTATGTTTCTTTATAAATGAGGACGAACGAAGAGCTCACTTATAACCGTATAACGCTCGAACCATCATGGTAACAATAAAATTGTTAAATGAAAACCGCGTAACTGTTGTTTTAAACATATCTAAAGCTCTTGTCAAATGAATAGACCGCAGTTTTCAACCCTCGAACACACGTAAAGGGTTGAAATGAAACATGAATCATGCACGAGATAATTATTATACTGTGGAAAATGAGGCTACACGCTATATACCATCACATATGTTTAGCGCTATTCTGACAAGTATAGTTTTTGTCTATATTTTTATTTTATTTTTTAGTCTATTATTTTTGACGACATGTTTAACGGACGAAATACTCTTTAATAATTATTATACTCCGGGTGGATGTTAACCGTTTCAAAAATAATTTACCTATACAAATCAAACTACATTTATTCAATAATTTATTACGCTGCGAAATACTTCGTGGGTGTATAATGCGGCACGGTACGCTGCAGGTTTCGGTAAATTGTAATTATTTTTATTATTATTATTATTATTATTATTATTATTATTATTATTATTATTATTATTGACACTATATACATAAATATATAACATCAGTAGCTGTATCGTAGTGGTATTTTGTATTTGATAGCGATTTATCGATGTTTGGTTGGTCGGAAACAATGATGATTAAACTCATCTTCGTTTCATATAGCAGAGAACAAATAATAATAACTCCGCGTCGTCATAACGAACATACCTACGTAGTGATTGTGATGCGTATATGTATAATTAATTTCCAAATATTTGATCGTATACCTACCATGCCTATAGGATGATGAAGTATATATTATATTATATGTTTCGGGGGTGGCGATGAATATGTATGATTCGTTTCACCGATTGTCAGTACTCATCAGTCGTCGACTGTATGCAATACTTTTAATAGTATATATGTATATAGTGATTAAAAAAAACAATATTCTATTCAGACGAGTCTCGTATTATACGCGTATATGCATGTACAATACACTGTCAGTGTTATTACTTATTATTATTGTATTGTATACATAATATGTATGTAACAATTGACATGCGAACTGGATCGAACATTATGGGGTGTGACGTCATCGCATGAGTTTTATTTTCGAAATAATAGTAACTCAGGTACATAATAAATAATAAGATAAGGTACATTATTCACTGCTGCGGGATCCATACTTTCTTTGATGTACGCTGAACGCTACGAAATATTCTCCATAGTTGTGTGGTTTAATTTTAATTATTAAGCGAATTATAAAAAAATTGTTATAAGAAGATAGTTTATTGTTAAGCATTATTATTTGTAACCAATAAGGTTTTAATAAACATTGTTCTATTAAGTACATAGTAAAACGGTGTACTACTTATATTACGCCGCAATATCCTATAGTATCTAAAATCTTATCATTCTATAATGTCTGTTTTCCGAGAAAACCCAGCTTATAATGTTCGAAAACCGTTACATTTGATTTTTTTTTTTTTTTTTTATACATTTTTCATTGTTGATGAAAAAGAATGGTTTGTTTTTAATTTGTGTGTTACCTCTTTATATAAAGCTGTATTATTTTCGCGCCCGGTGTAAAATAGATATTAAACATTCGAGTCATATAACTTTATAAAATATATAATATTGTACCTATATACAACGTTAGATCTTGTAAGAAAGAAAATAATAAAACGTGTTCACTTGGATCACTACAAAGTCGTGATGTTTAAATTAAATTCCATCTACAGCTGTTAATGAAACGCTGTCGTGTTTCTCTTCGCCCGAATAATGCAACAAAATCAGTTTAATTGTTTTGAAAGCTCGATGGCATTAAAATATATTTAATTTTAAATGAAAAGGTAGAAAGAGTGTAATATTTTTTATTTTATTTTTTATCATTTCTATTTTATAAGCACCGTCGAACGACAATATTATTTCACAACTTTTATAATTATTATTCTGCTTGCTAATAATATTATCCATTATATAATATTATGTATTTAACCCAAATTAAAAATAACGTTCTTTTTTTACGTTTGTACTTTTAATGAATATTTTATGTCTACAAAACACTACAAGTAATCGATATAGAAGGAAAAAGTTATATGTGTAAATTATTTGCGATTCACCGGAAGACGCGAATATTATATATTATAATGCTTATCTTTAAACTTATACATGTACATTATGATTCAGTTAAATTAAAATGTTTTCCTGCCAAAAAATTATAAAAATGTATATTAATATTGGCGTAGTAGAACAGTCCACGTTTTGCAAAGAGTTTCGCAAATCCTTTGATTTTATAAATTATTTAATAATAAGTTAGTATTTAAATATATAGGTTTTTGTCGATTGATGTTAAGCGTACTTTCGCAATTAATTCATAATGTATGTAAACACCTTATATAGTTTAGGTAAAAGTTCCCTAATCCGTCGTATCGCGTTGTTTCACCTCTTTTTCACCTCTTTGGTTCTGTATAACTAGATCCTTATAATTTTACTCGTGTGCTGATATTTTAATTTATGAAGACTTTTTAATATGAGTATAAGTTACAAGTAATTATTATTTAGCACTAAATTTTTGCAGTCGTCTGTTTTTTTTATGTAGGTATACATTTCTCTAGTAATTTCATATATTCTGTACCAGAATATAGTATTTTTGGAAATTATCGTGCAGTACCTATAAAACACTTTGCTCACATGGTTTATTATTCATAAATGTATAAGCATTTAAAGATTAGATAGTACGATAGTTATTAGATAACTTGAGAATACCTCTCGAATTTTTAATGCTCTCCTATGGATATACGTATAGATTGTAGACCCAAACAATATTGTTTCCTTGTATTCGATATGTATATGTATCAAATCAATATTAACAAAAAAAGAAAATGTTTGAATTTGAAATAAGATTTTCTTCATAACAGTTGCTTGCGTTGATATATATGTATATACGGTCGTCGGATGATGATGGTGCCGAAGCAACTTTCGTCCTCCGCGTGAATATCCGCCGTCAAGATCACCGGTCGCGTGTAATCGATCCGATCGGCGGCGATAAGATTTTTCTTTTCATCTCCACGCCTCCTATTTATATACACATCCTTACACGCCTGAGTATCGGATATCCGGCATGTCGATGGGTAAGGAACGGAGGAGAAACGACTCTTCGCCGATTCGCGATTCAGTCGTAAATCTCATCGTAATCGTTGTACGCGTACATTGTATTTTATACTGCAATACAATATGTCGCGCAGCTTATCGGTGATATATGAATGCGACAACTGCAACAGCACTGTAATATAGGTAGGTGCAACGTATGTATTGTATAATATTGTTATATTGTAGTGTACCGTATTACCTACACGTCTTTCTATCAAAAATATCGGCGGCGTACATTACGCATCTTGGTAAACCCACTGACGTATTACGTTTCCGGTAAATATAGTCAATATTATGTGCGATATATTAGAAAATTTTATGTATATATGATGTCATTATTAGGCATAGGGTTGGTATACCTATGTTATATTAATTATATAATATTTACCTCTATATAATTTTCTACACCGATAATATATAATATATTATAATTTATAATATACGCGGCTGGCAACGGTGCTGCAGAGTGTTCTTAACGAGCGGTCATGTCAGATATGAGAAGGATATATGCAGTGCTTTGGACCCTCCCCTCCCCTCAGCCCTTCCCATACCGAAGACGATGCCCGTATACACACTGCAGCGCAGTCGACTAACCTCTCGCACACTGCTATATGTATACTCCCATCTTCGTATATTACGTGATTCTAACCCGATTATTATATATATAGATGTGTGTGTGTGTGTGTGTGTGTGTGTGTGTGTGTGTGTGTGTGTGTGTACCTGAACGACCGTATATATTATGTATAGGTGTACACGCCGCGTGTGTGTAATATTACATCTCCTCCCAGCATCCTTTCCTGCTTACGTCCGCTGCGCCGTCTAGTCGATAGGTCTTATTATAATAGCTGCTGCAGAGACGATTACACACGCACACGCACGCGGATCGTCGTGAACCCGTTCTTGTGTAACCAGTTCGTATAATATTATGTTATATATTTGTGTGAGTGTGTGTGTGTACAACAAACCGAAAATTACCATCGTCAACGATAATGTTGCTCCGTTGCTACAGAGGAGCGTCATCCTCGTATATTATACACATTATAATGTATTATATTATTATATTCACCGGCTGCATAGGATCAACGAACGTTTGCGGTTTTTTTTCTTTATCTTCTTGCGGGTTCTTCTCTCGCCGTGCGTATTTATACCGCACGCTTATAAATTATAATAAAATATATCGACGACCATCAAACGATATATCGTACATTATTACAGTATTACCATAAGCGCGAATATTGTCGAGAGGATTGATCCCCTCTAACTGCAGTGGTGAGTCCCCTCAAAAAAAAAAAAACTGAAAATTTTACATATTTACAATGTTTTCTTAATGTTTCGCGATAATACCAAAAAAACCTCATAAGAGTCCAGTATAGGCTTGAGCTTCAGCCTCCTTCCCACAGATTTCAAACACTATATGTATAATAATGTATACATTACACGTATGCAGAACCCCCAAGAATTGAAGAATGTAACTTGCACCGCGTAAAAAATTTAATGCATATAAGTCTGCGGGAGTCGTCGTTTCAAATCATTTTAAGCATATTTTTTTAAAGTTTTTTTTTTTTTTTTTTGTCACGCGAATCGTTTTGTCGTTTTATTTACGCACCATTCGACGTATATAACGCATTTACTCGATCTTCACGAGATTTTTATCTCCCGAGAAATCGACGTGTTTTTATACCATAAATATTTATTATGCATTCATCGTGTGTAGTATATGTGTATGTGCGTGTTTTTTGCGAGTATCGTATATATACAAGTATTATAATAATATACGTATACCTGCCTATAGATTTTCTTTTATCGTTGCAATTACTTTATTTAATATCGTCCGCCTGCAGTATCCGTTTTACGTCATTTACTGCTTCTACTTTTCGTAACTTCCGATACAGGGTGAAGCCGAACCGCTGCCAAGATCTCGTGCAGGGATAGTATATACTTACTGTGAATCTTCGCTCTGCACATTAAAACTTTAAAAGCTTATTATAATTATTACTAATTTACTACTGGTTTAAAATCCTATTTTAATAAATTATAATTTTCAGGAAAATATTGTACTTTACAATATAAAATTTAAACTTTTAACTCAAAAAATTAAAAACTTAAAACAAATAATAAAAATTATATTTTTTTCAAAACTCGTTTTGTGACTTAAGATAAAATAAAATAAGCATTTCCCAAAACAATAATAATTGTCGTAATAATGAGTGTTTACTTGCTTATAATTTGTAAATAAAAATCATAATTTAGTATATTAATAAGTTAGACCAGTGTTTCTCAACCTTTGTATTATGGCGACACACTATTAAAATTTTTCATACTCTGTGTACATTTTGTTTCATTTAAGTAGTACAATTTAGTACTTCCCGCAACACATTTGGACTTACCCGGCGAAACATCGGTTAAGAAACAGTGAGTTAGACCTTAGTGCATAGTGGTGTTCTACCTTTTTTTTTAGCTTCAACGAACTTTTATCAACTTGCTGGATACATAATATATAAAATTATTATTATATTATGGACTTCAACTACGAAATATATTAGTTTTCATTAGGCTAATATTGTATTTATATAAGATTGGTGCATAAACTTACATTATTTTAAATGAGAGGTTCGTTTAATTGTATTAGAAAATAGTCCGTTTTGCGAGTTATATAGATTTTCTATAATGTAGGATTCGTTTCTACGTAGTTATAGTGAAATTTGAACAGTGGATGACAATGTGTTGTTTGACTGTAATATGTCATGTATTCATGTAAATTAAATAGTAATTATAACAGAAGTTCAGTATTTGTCATTATCCAGGATTCTCGTATGACTAATTTTGAGCCTATTTATTTGTTTTGTTGACATTTTTTATTTATATTAATTTGTTGTCTGTCATACTATTAGTATTTTGATACAGTAATATTTATTCGTATTTCTACGAATATCTATTAGTGATGAAAAAGTTAGTGTATTATATTATTTATATGACCTCATTATTATGTAGTTTATTACATTTCGAGCTACGATTTTAGTCTTCCCAGTCTTCATTACCTATCTCAATAATATATATATATATAAATTATATATAATACAAATAAAAATAGTTTTTTGTTTGTTATACTGTTTACAATAACTGTATATATATAATATTTATTGTATGATTAATGTATTATTTAAACACTATATAAACTATATATGTTTATATGTATTTACCTACGTTTAATATTATTGTAATTCGCACAAACATTGGCCATCTCTGTTTTACCCTTTATAATATATAATATGTTTATGATGTATGCAACCCGTCGATATAAACATTCGTTCAGGACCTTTTCGCACGACTTGTTACGTTAAAAAAATATAAAAAAAAAGAATAATAATACGCTTTATTGTTTATTTTTTTTTTTATGTGCACACTAAGTAAATACTGTGTATACGCGCGCGCGCACACACACATATATAATATGTATATGTATATTTATATACATAAATATAGTTGTCATCCGTCTGTAGTGCAGCGAACCTATAATGACCGTTTGAACCAAGTCTACATAATACACAATAATATAATTTAATGTTCCATAGTAAATCGACAATAAAATTGTGCCTTAAAAATTGTAATTAATTTATATCAAATAAGTAATATGTAATAACACCGTTGTAGCTTGCAGTGTTCGTCGCTGATCCATCATTATTGTGTTTGTGTGTATAGGTACATTAATATTTAGTGAAGCGTACATTATAGGTGTGTGTGTGGTTATAATACATACATATATATATATATATATATATATATATATATATATATTAGATGTGTTATTGTTCGTTGAAACGTGAAGAAAATAAAAAATATACGTCTACATAATGTATACTTAATATAATCGAAACAGATTTTCGGGATTGACTTTGTAGATACGTGCGTGTGTGCACGGCGTTTAAAACGATCGGCAGCTCCTCTTGTCGGATTTCCGTTGACAATATAAATTGCCGGTCGATCCCCTTTTCCACTAGTCCGACGGGTTTAAAACTTCCTCAATTATTTGTATTTTCGTACGAACATATTATATACCTCTGACTCTCGTAAGTATCTGATTGATCGACTTGAATTCGGTTTAATCACCCGTACATTTATATTTCACTAATACATCCCCTCCCCATACCAACGTCCATCGTCGAATAGGTGCGTCGTCGTAGGTTTTATATTATGCACAATAAATAATATAATATGTATTATATTATATACCTATGTATGTGCTTACAGTACTTCTATATGCATAGCGTTAATTCAAAAACGCCATCGATATATCGACGTTAAAAAAACAACAATGCTATACGCACATACGTGAGTACGCGACGTCTATTTATTTAATATTCGGTCAACGACTCGCGAAGAATGCGTCTCAACGGCAGTCATTGCGGTGATTGGAATCAAAACACATCGCAAGTCTGTCATACCGCATAATATGTTTATTATAATATGTGCAGTGTGCTCTGCTTGTACACTAATTTTTGGATGATATTATCGACAAAGGGTCGCAAGTTTCCCGCTGTTATGGCTGTTGAAATTCGCGAAACCAACGAAATCAAAATCAGATATAAAACATCCATTAGAATCACGCGTTATCTTATATTTTTGTGTTACTAAATGAGCGACTACCGATCGAACATTTTCCCGCATAAATACGTTACGACTCTGGCATAAAATAATACTATTATATCTATAATGATGATAATATAATGTAATACGCAAAAACATCACCTTTTTAATAAAAAGCGATAAAATCTGACGCGTGTGCAAGCATATTTTCGTCATAGTAAAGACTGTTAAAATACGTATGTCAGTATAAAACATAGTATTGTGCAGGAAGAGAGTTATATTTTTTGTTGCACGTTCGACTAGTGTTGAGTGAAGAAAAGGAATTTGAAAAAATCTGCTTTTTCGATGTTCAATAAAACTGTATATTATTATTGTTATATTATGATATATATATTATACATAATAGAACAACATTGTCGTGTCGTGTCGACTGGCCCACACAAGTACGCACGCAGCGCGTGCCTATTATATATGTTTTTATGTACTTATATTTGGACACGTAGTACGAAGAGCTTCGTTGTTATATTATTATATGATACTTGTATATAGGTCTGGGTCAGGTGTGTCGAACCTTTGTCCGTGATAGGCTCAAGTGCTGCCGGCATTTGGTTATACGTAGCCTTCGAGACGAATTCTCGTGGTTACATTTAGCAGTTTTTCATTAAAATAAAAAGAAAACTACGGTGAATTGTAATTTGGTACTGAGCCTTTTTTTTATTTTTCTTAAAAATAAATTGAAATTCGTTTAAGTTGGCGTGTTTTGTTCGAATTGGACCTATATATATGGAGACAGGCGCGTGTGAAACTCATGTTATATAGTTTCGCCCTCAGATTTATTTATACGTAAGTACCCACATATAAAGGTATACCACAAATCGGCTGCATACGCGTTTATTTATATATAGCTACCTCTCAACATCACGATAGCTTTCAGAGTTTCAGATTCCGTTCGATAGGCTCTCTTGTCGCACCGACGATGTCGTTGGTATTGATTGGCTTTTTTCTTCCCACATACGCGCTGAATTTTTATTTCGAGAGTTGATGAATAAAATTAACAATACCTATTTTCCGCGAAGGCTGTATTAATATTTTTTTTTTCTAAATACAAGTACTTATAGTTAAATATGACTATATTATAATATATTATGGTTTTGATTTGTGATTAAAAAAAAATATTTATCTTTATTTAATTAAAATATCATTCTGTCGTATGCTCTGTGCCGATGATTCTATAATATAATATATTATATATATATATATATATATATATATATAATATAAAAATGTCGACCATTACGTACGCATTGACGATTTTCATTTGTTGACTACACGCGTGCATACTATGTTATTACCCATATTATATAATATTGTACAGTAAGTATAGTTGTATTGAATGGTATAAACATGTTCTATAATCATACATTCACATAATACTTGCTGTGCATATACCTATACCGTGCCCGAGTATTATTATTAGGTGTATACGATATCATTATATCGTATGTAATAATCACGAAAGGATTTTGTATTCTAATAAATATCAACGTGTGCCAACCTTAAACGAGCACCGTAGCACCTTTAGAGTTTATACACTGTCCGTGTAGCGTACTCGACCATTATTATTGTTATTAAAGTCTCGTAAAACGATATGTGTTACGTTTTAAACGTTTATGGTATAAACCTAACTACGTATAAACATTACACGAATACACGATGGTGATTTAATCATATCAGAAAACAACCAACCGTGAGTAGGTATTCGGAGCGTATACTTTATATATCAAGATCATGTGAATAAAATAAGAAGTGTATGTATGTGTGTGTTATAATACCCAAAGGGACATGAAATACGCGAGTGACTGAGAAAATATGCGCGAAAACCACCGGAGCGTTATTTCAAATTTTTAGATAATTTATTAACTCGGCGACAAAAATATAAAACTATGGCATTGACGTAAGTATATAATACGTATGGTCTGTATCCCGACCCCTTTGGCCTACTCTCTTACCCACAGCGACATCACATTTCAAACGCGGCTATATACAACAAGTTATACACACGTTAAATAATCTAATATAATATTATCGTATAATATAATACATATAGACAGCTACGTGACTCCGTGGGACTCGGTGGAAAAATAATCGATTATCACATCTCATTGAAAGCTTACTCTAAATTATTTATTTAATGAACTGTGTACGTATATGCGACTCCGTTCCAGATTAACGAGATTTGTATTATTATTATATTTTACACTCAATGGCTTAAATCGAAGAAAAAAAATTGTCTATAGGTACGCCAGTTATAATTTGTGAGTATAATAATAAGAATAGAAATTTATATTTGTCTGTTCCGTTCACAGATTGGTGCTTATCGTTTTATTAAAAATAATTATGTATACCTATATAATAAATAGCCATATAGTAAATTTATGATTTTGATATTAGCACGATACCTGGTTAATGTAAATATTTAACTTGATGAGATCTTTACAACATTATAGCAATAGCTTAAAATACACATTCTACTCTTTTATATCTTTATAATAATAACGCCTCTCGTGTCTATTTCGTATTTGGTTATTTATTATACGTTCCGAAATATTATTATCTGAGAAACGGCTTGATTATATAGATTAGCCGATAATCGAGGGTATACCCCCATGAATTAAATGAAATGCGCTGCACATAAATGAGTAGATTTTTCTCTCTTTCTCCATAGTACTCAATATAATAATATATCGTTCATATCGTTATTAATATATTATGCTAAGTAAACAACTTTTGAACAAATATCAATTTTAATAATGAATTCCGTATTAATTGCGAATGTTCGATTAATTGCCGTGTATATTATGCGATATATTATATTAATATGCATTTTCAAATATTATATTCGGTCATACATAATTTTGAGTATTATATGGTTGAGATAGCTAAATGGATGCAGTATTATTGCGCTTATTGTTAATATATAACATTTTGCATGATTGCAATTTACTGTTAATATATTTTTTTAATGATAGAACATTGTAAAACTATTATATTTACTTAATGATTAAAACTATATTTATACACAAATTTGAATGTTGGAACAGTATGAAATTAAATTGTAGTATAAAAAAAAAACATTAAAAACAATTGTATACTTGCATTTTATATATACTTGAGTATATTTTTTCTGCTACCTAGGTGACTTAATGAAACTTGATTTACACTGAATTATAATTTTATTCTCTAAATTTGAACTTAAAACTAAATTACAAAAAAAAAAAGTAAATATATATTTATGTAGAGTGTAGACTATACAATACACCTTTATATAATCGAGATTGAAGATAGTAGTAGGTATACTGCTATAATTTTATTTTATACACATAGTAATAATCAAGATTTTATTAATTTTTTAATAAAATGTAAATAATTAATTGGATTATAGCTTAAAAGCAGTAGGTACTTGTTTTAATTAAGTATACATCGTGTACAGAATTGAAAGAATAATCAGAAATATATATTTGTACATCTCTTTCACTTCCAGAACACTCAACAACGCCGAATTGCAATTGCTACAAGTACTAAATATAGAACCAAATAACTTAAGGATCGGTACATTTTCGGAAGTACCCACTAAAAATATTCATTCCTGAGAATAGTATTCATTTCTTTTTTTACTAAAAACCTTAAGTGTTATTTTGAAACAAATAAAAAAAAAGATTGAAACGAAGATAAAAAATAGTTTGGGACTGTGTTTTGCACGTTTTTAACGCTTTTTATTCTGTAATATTTGCAAAAATTGTATTTTAAACTTTTGGCAATTATTTTATATTTTTATTTAGCAAGGGCTGAGGGTTAAGTAATATTTTTCACACAATCTGTAAAAGGAAGTTGAAAACATCATTAAACCTCCCGGATCCTCGTTCGACCGGATATCTAGGACAAAACCCAAATTGTTGAAAGGACAATCATTTTATCTCTTTATATATTCGTATTTTAATTTTTTACATATAGACATTAACACCAACAATTTTATCGCTAACCAAAGAAAACGGTAATGGTTTATAATTAAAACTATGTTGTTTTTTATTTTCGTTAAATGATAAAAGTATTTTATTGTTTTTATAAAATTACTTTAAAAAAAATAGGTCAAAATTTAATAAAAATTGTGTTTTTCAAATATTTTGTTTTTTGGTACTCTTATTAGATACATTCCCTGCTGTATTATTTAATATATTTATAAACTTAATTCAATATAGTGTTATAAATTTATTATACGTAAAATATCGGTTAGATATAAATTATTAATATTATGAATACTTAAATAAAAATAATGCAATTTAATTAAAATTATTAAATATAGTTTTTATATTCTCGTCCATTTTTAAAATATAGCAATATTAATATATTTTATTTAATATCTATGTTCATAAACTTGTGTCAATTGCATATTATTATACGGAAATTTACAAATTTTAAACGGTACGTTTTTCTTTCAACATTATACCACTTGATAGCCTAACTACATATATTACACTCATCGTAAAATATATTGCAATAAGGTCGGTTCGTTTCTTATTATGGTTATAAATACTTTAAACTTAAGTAAATAAAACCCTTCTTACCAAGTACATCAATTCCAATTTACTAAACGTATAATATTTTTTATGGTCCTTCGCCCGGAACTTTCTGCAGTTTTTTTCACTTGCCATTTAGGATATTTTTTACATCACCAAAGCTGTTAAAAATACGTATCTTTTGTATTTTACTCTTTTAATAGTTTATTTTGTACGTTTAAATTGTTTCTAAAAACCAAATATTTACAGCATGTGGCAATGGTTATGTAAACTATCACAAATTATTTTATCGCCATTCCATTGACATCATTTAATGTCAATGAGTTTTGAGTAATGTATATTATATTATTATTAGTCTTACATAAAATAATATCCGTGTAATAATTATTATTATAGTACTTATTTCATATTTATTGATTAATTCATGAATTTAGCTTAAAGAATTAAATGTATATATATTTATAACTACGATCCAATACCATTAAATTCAATTTTATTTCCAAACATATGCAATCGTATTACTATATTTAAGCATAATTTTTTAAGTTAAATCCGTTTATTCATGCTGTATGGTACCATTATAGTTGCTCACTGTTCTTTATATGCTATCTACAGAAATCTGTTGCTTGTTAAGCATACTGCATATACTAATTAATTGTAAGGAAATTTAACTATAGCATACTTTTTTATTGTTTATAATATGTATTCATCTTTGTCAAATATTATTGTAATTTCTATTTTCTTAAGTATGCATTGTTTTTATGTCATTCCAAAGAACTTCTTACAAATTTTCTTTTAATGCATTCTGATTTCTGACTGTCATCATTATCATTCTTCTTGTAGGTGTCAATCTAACATAATTGTCGCGTGGCTTTAAAACAATTCGTTGTTATTTATCTACCAAGTTTATTTATTTTTTTGTAATAATATAATAAAAAAATATCACAGAATTGTAAAATTCCTTTCGATTTGATTAATGTAGCATCGATTCCAACAGAACAGTCACATATCACTAATATTTTGTAAAATACCATATGTACATATAATATAGTATATTATCCCATGTAGTGTCTTAAATTATACGAGCTTGTATGGTCATATTCTGAATTTTGATGATAATTATATAGATAATAGATTATTAATTACACAGGGAGTAAGAGCAACTATATAACTAGTGTAATATACTCGTAGTTTATCTTTATCTTGTTAGAATATACGTTAACTCATAATTTTCTGGTAGCCTAATACAGCATTAACGGTATTGCGGTATAGACAGTATATTTAATATTAACACTACAGCCGTGATACATGGTATTAAAAATAAATCAATACCTATTATTCTTTATTTGTTTTTAAATTGGTACTTATATATTATACCTTATTAATATTTCATGTATTCGACAAATAACAGTAATTAATATTCATTAAAGATAGGTAGGTACTAGGTATACGATCATACGAACTTATTCCGATAAAAATGTGTAAACCGTAAATATACATAAAATATATAATATTTTGTTAATAATTACTCTACCGTAGAATTCCATTAAAAGCGATTCAGTTCATCAAACTTAATTAAACTTAATTACGGTTATACTACATTGCGTTTATCATATAGTTGTATTTTATATGGTGGAATTTACCAAATAAGTATTCTAGAATATATGTTATTTGTTTAGTTATTTGTAAGTTTATGTCTTGTGTTCAGTCGAATGTATAGAAACTGTATTATAAAGTACGCATATATTCTTATAATCTGCCAGTATATGTCTGTGATTAGTTGCTTTTATTATTTATTATGCTTTTTCTGGTTAAAAGTTTTTCATAGACTTGAGCTTCCTCTATATCTATCTATATAGTAACTCTGTAATACCAGTTGTATTTGACTATATTATAATATACAACTATATAGTTTATACCATATGATTTAATGAAAAATGTATCTCATTATTAAAAATATTTTATAATTTGACAATTGAGGAGACGTTTGTAAGAAATCATTATAACAAAATATATTCTTGTAATTTTAGAAGTGCGACAAGAAGCTGTACAACAAGCTCTGGCCGCAATGCAGTCTAGGCCCAAACCATCGTTGCCGATGCCCAGCAAACGTACCTCGGTTATGGCAAGAAGTCCCGATCGATCAGCCGCCGCACGCAACGAAACCGGTGAGTCAATATTTACTATTAATTAATAGTATATACCTATCATTAAATTTATTATTTTAAATTTTATTATTAACCGATGAAAAAAACTGATGTCCAGCGTTTCTTTTCAAATATAAATCTTTAACGATTTGTATATCACGTATTTTCAGATTCGAGTTCGGACGACGATAGCGTCGGTGACCATATACCTGACCGAGGAGAAATCAAAGATCGTGGTAGCGGTGGACGTGAACGTAGCAGCGGAGCGGATACCAGTAGTACGGGTGGGTCTGCTAGAGATACACCGCCACATCTAAAGACTGTTGCTTCTGCTGCCACTGTCGTTGCCACTACCATTTCTCCTTCTGCTACTCATGGACCACAACATCAGCCCATGCCGTCGATGCAGCAACAGCAACAACATAGACATCATCATCATCACCACCACACCAAGTGAGCGCGAAAATCTCTAAATGTATTTTTTGGCCACCGAGTGATGAAAAACCGTGGTTTTTCTTAAAATTTGGTGCATTATTATTATTTGTTCGTTGACTAAATCGTTTTGGGTTTACAGGATTCCTAATGGTGCGCCTGGAGGTGGAATGTCCGGCAACAACGGTCCCAGTTATTGGGACGAGTCCAGGACAATTATCGAGACTCCTAAGGAGCAGGATAAAATCAAACGCAATAAGCCCGAGGTGACTGAAGTGGCTGACATGTTGCATAACGTCCGACCTCCATGTGAGCAAACAACCTAATAAAATACATTCATTATTAGAACATATTATGAAACCTATATAATATAATCGCGCTTTCCTACTATTTTTTTATAATATCATTTTTGTTACTTGCATTGTGTGTGCGCTATTACATTATATCTTTTTGTGTCTTTCAGACCCTCAACCTCCAGACGTTACGAATAACGTGACGCAATCCAGGAGATATACACCCGCGGATCGAGTAAATCGGTACAGCCGAGATTCTAGACAATCGTCCAGCGACGATGGAATGGGCACGGTGTCCAGCAGCGGCCGTTGGAAAGTGTCGGCAAAAATTCAACAATTGTTAAATACACTTAAACGACCCAAACGACGGCCACTGCCCGAGTTTTACGAAGACGATGACGTCGAACTCGAAATTGCGGCCAACCCTAAAGATCCTAACGCACCGCGACCGGAGGGTGCCTACATGTCTCCCGCTTTGGGTGAACCACTATCCGTGAGTAACTAATAACGAGACGTTTTAATTTACCTAAAAACTAAATGACAATGTTTTTCAATCACTACAGGTACCATCAGGACTTCCTCGTAATTTGGAAGCTGCTTTGCAACGTTATGGTTCGAGTACTTTTAAAGCTCCCGTAGCTACTGTATTGGATCCTAATGGAAAATTAAGCATCACACTTACTTACGGTAATATTTTGTTTTTATTTTAATCATTATTTTTTTAAGCCCGTTTATTCATAATATTATATATATAATTACAATTTTTTTTTCAGGTAAACTTCTTAGCAGATCTCACAAAGTGGCCTACACTCTCCTAAACCGTCCACTAGTCAAAGGTAATGGTGGCGGAGAGTGCTTGAAACACGGTGACCGTGTAGCTCTAGTCTATCCGAACAGCGACCCATTAAACTTCCTATGCTCTTTTTACGGTTGCATATTCGCTGGAATCGTGCCTGTACCAATCGAAGTGCCATTAACTCGCAGGGATGCAGGGTCACAACAAATAGGATTTTTATTAGGTAGTTGTGGTGTTCAAGTAGCCCTGACATCTGATGTGTGTCTAAAAGGTCTTCCAAAAACAGCTACTGGTGATGTAGTAGCATTTAAAGGCTGGCCAAAGTTACATTGGTTTGTCACTGAACACCTACCCAAGACTCCTAAGGACTGGTGCCCACCACCTCATATTGGTGAAGACACTCCATCTTACATAGAATACACCACTGATAAAGAAGGTTCTGTAATGGGTGTTAGTGTAAGTCGTACAGCTATGTTAAACCAGTGTCGGGCTTTAAGCCAATCTTGTAACTATACTGAAGGTGACACCATGGTATGTGTTCTTGATTTTAAACGTGAAACTGGCCTATGGCATTCTGTTTTAACATCTATCTTAAATGGCATGCATGTGATATATATTCCATATGCTTTGATGAAAGTCAACCCAGCTTCTTGGATGCAAATGATTACAAAATATAGAGGTACACATTTTATTTTTATAATTTTTACAATTAACTAAGTTATGTATTTTGTACTATATAAATCTTAAATATTGCAGCAAGTGTAGCAGTAGTGAAGTCTCGAGACTTGCATTGGGGTCTTTTGGCAACCAAAGATCACAAAGATATTGTTCTTAGTTCATTAAGATTATTATTAGTCGGTGATGGAGCTAATCCGTGGTCCTTGTCATCATGTGATCAATTTTTAGCTGTTTTTCAATCTAAAGGCTTGCGACCAGATGCTCTGTGCCCATGTGCTTCATCAAGTGAATGTCTCACAGTTTCTGTTAGAAGGTAAATTTCATGATTTTAATAAATTAAATTACTTAAAATAACCATATTTAAAACCTTTAGGCCAGGCAGAGCTGGAGTAAATGCAACTGGGCGTGGTGTCTTATCAATGTCTGGCTTAAGTTATGGTGTAGTTCGTGTGGACCAAGAAAATTCACTAACTTCATTAACTCTTCAAGACTGTGGTCAAGTTATGCCCAACTGTTCAATGGTAGTTGTTAAAATGGATGGTATACCTTATATGTGTAAAACTGATGAAGTTGGAGAAATTTGTATGGGCGGACTCAGCACGACCACGTGCAATTACTGGGGACTTCCAGGCTTATCCAACGCAACATTTAGAGTTGCACCAATCGGAGAAGATGGAAAACCTACAAATGATACAATTGAATATACGAGATCAGGTCTTCTTGGATTCCTTGGACCTGGTGGACTAGTATTTGTGTGTGGATCTCGAGATGGTCTCATGACAGTTACTGGACGCAAGCATAACGCTGACGACATTATTGCCACTGTTTTGGCTGTGGAACCAATGAAATTTATATATAGAGGAAGAATCGCTGTGTTTGCTATACGTGTATTGCGTGACGAGCGTATATGCGTTATTGCTGAACAACGACCTGAATGCAGTGAAGAAGAAAGTTTTCAATGGATGTCCAGAGTACTTCAAGCAGTCGATTCCATTCATCAAGTTGGGTTGTACTGTTTAGCATTAGTACCACCTAATTACCTTCCCAAGACACCATTAGGAGGAATTCATTTGTCTGAATGCAAAAGAAGATTTTTAGATGGAAATCTACATCCGGCTAATGTACTTATGTGTCCTCATACATGTGTTACAAACTTACCTAAGCCACGAGAAGTACATTCAGGTATCTATTATTAAATTATATATTTATGTTGGGGGGGTTTGGGGTGGAAATTAAAAAGAAGTTTTCATATAATTTTGCCTAGTTGGCGGGACTGTTTCAGACGTGGGACCTGCGTCTGTGATGGTTGGAACAATAGTGCAAGGTAATCGTTTGGCTACAGCACAAGGACGTGATATTGGCATCATTGATATGGAATCAGATTCTAACAAAACTGTAAGAAAATATGCTCATATAATAATATCTAATATAATTTATATAATCTATCATTGTAAAGTCTAAATCTATTATGGTTTTTATTTTATAGTATCTTTTCATATCTGAAATACTCAAGATGAGGGCAATTAGAGATCCTGATCATGTAATATTTACTTTGGTGAATGCAAAAGGCGGTGCAGCTGCCACATTGACTTGTTCACAGTTACATAAACGAGCAGAGAAAGTGTCAAACTTGTTAAATGAACGAGCTAAAGTGAATACTGGTGATCATGTTGCACTTATCTTCCCTCCAGGAATTGATCTCATATGTGCATTTTATGGTTGTTTGTATGTCGGTAAGTTTAAACAAAAAAGCAAAAAAAATAACTACAATATAAATAATTGTATTAAAAATATTTTCATATTCTAGGTGCTGTTCCTGTAACAATACGACCTCCTCATCCACAAAATCTTCAGACTACTCTACCAACAGTGCGGATGATTGTAGATGTCAGCAAGTCTACATTAGTTTTATCTAATCAAAATATCATAAAACTTCTCAAGTCAAAAGAAGCTAGCAATGTAGTGGATGTAAAATCGTGGCCAGTAATCTTGGACACTGATGATATGCCAAAGAAAAAAATCGTACCAACTTACCGAGCACCTACTGCTGAACTTCTAGCTTATTTGGACTTCAGGTACCTATATAAGATTAATCAAATAAATAATGACATTGTGTTTTTATTCATTTTTATACTTACAGTGTTTCTACTACTGGAATGTTAGCTGGAATTAAAATGTCTCATGCCGCTGTCACGTCATTGTGTAGGTCCATGAAATTAGCATGTGAACTTTATCCATCAAGACATATTGCATTGTGTTTAGATCCATACTGTGGTTTAGGATTCGCTTTGTGGTGCTTAAGCAGGTGTGTATTAATAATTTACTAGTAAAGTGTATTCAGTATGTATTAATGTTGCTATTTATTAATTGATTTCAGTGTATATTCTGGTCATCATTCAATTCTCATACCTCCATCTGAAATTGAAATAAATCCTGGTTTATGGCTCTCAGCTGTTAGCCAATATCAAGTTCGAGACACGTTTTGTTCTTATGGTAATTTATATTTTATTCATCAAAATTACTGATTACAATAATGATATTTTTACTAACCATACATTTTTATTTCATATAGGTGTCATGGAACTGTGTACCAAAGGCTTGGCTTCATCTGTAGGACTTTTGAAACAACGAGGTGTGAATTTAGCATGTGTACGTACATGTGTTGTAGTTGCCGAAGAAAGACCTCGAATAAACCTGACTACATCATTCTCAAAGTTATTCTCTGCTCTTGGACTCAGTCCCCGAGCTGTGTCTACTAGTTTCGGATGTCGTGTGAATGTAGCCATATGTTTGCAAGGAGCATCTAGCCCAGAACCATCATGTGTATATGTTGACCTAAGAGCCTTAAGAAATGATCGAGTTTCCCTGGTGGAACGCGGCAGCCCACATTCATTGTGCTTGCTAGAATCAGGAAAATTATTACCTGGTGTTAAAGTGATTATCGCCCATCCAGACACGAAGGGTCATTGTGGTGATTCTCATCTGGGTGAAATCTGGGTACAAGCACCACATAACGCCAGTGGATATTTTAGTGTATTTGGCAATGAAATATCAGATGGTGGAAATGGATCAGAACAATTCAATGCAAGACTAGTCACTGGTAGCACAGGCGAAGTTTATGCTAGAACTGGTTATCTTGGATTTTTAAGGCGTACTGAATCAACATCGACACCATCAAGTGTTGCATTACATTCAACAGACACTATTGACATAATGTCTCTTAGTGATTTGTCACTTGCCTCGTCTAACCAATCCACTCTAAGTAGCAATGCTACTGCTCCTGCTGAATTACCAGGTATGCAATATACAATTAATAGTTTATTAACATTGTTTAATTTGAAAATTAATGTAATTAGATTCTATAGTCTATTAATATATGTAAGATTTATCATTTTTTTACTAAATTATTTATTTAATTTTAATTTCTTCAAATAACAATTCCTGAATTAATATACTTGAAACAACAATCAAAAGAAGTAAAATTAATAAAATAAATAAAATATATATATTAAATCATCCACTGTTATAAAATGAACTTAATACTATGTTTATATTGAAAAACATAATAAATGCATGAACTCTAATTGAATCTTCAAAAATATATTTCATGAGTGAATTATTGAAGTAATATTTTTAAATATTGTATAATATTTTATTTATTCAGAGCTTCATGATGCCGTTTTTGTGGTTGGTGCTCTGGACGAAACAATCATTCTACGAGGAATGCGTTATCATCCAATTGATATTGAAAATAGTGTTATGCGATGTCATCGAAAGATTGCAGAATGGTAAGATGTTTTACAATTTAATATAATTTTTCTTAACATTTTTATGTTTGAGTCTTTAATATTAATACAACTATACTATGATTTTAGTGCTGTATTTGCTTGGACTAATCTCTTAGTAGTCGTGGTTGAGCTGGATGGCAATGAAAGCGAAGCACTTGACTTGGTGCCATTAGTGACTAATGTGGTACTTGAAGAACATCATTTAATTGTTGGCGTTGCTGTAGTAGTTGATCCAGGTGTGGTGCCAATAAATTCGCGTGGTGAAAAACAACGTATGCATCTACGTGATGGCTTCTTAGCTGACCAACTTGACCCTATTTATGTAGCATATAACATGTGATCACCTCTAAATCAAGGGGTCTAGTTTTGTTTTTAGATAAATTTATAGTTGTGATATACAAAATTATTATTATTATTATTATTATTATTATTATTATTATAGAAATACACGTTGAATAAAAATCTTGATTATAATCAAATTTAAAAAGAGAAAAAAAATTTCAAAACAGTAGACTATATTATTATTATTGAAATCTAATTTCGATATAATAATTGTATGATAGATGATTTTATTTTTGTTATTTTAAGTTGCCATATTGTGCGTCTGATGGTTGTGATAAAATTTCAGGCCACTGTTTCATCCTTTCATTCTCTTTTTTCTTTAATAATATAACTGTATATATGACCTAGTCATATGTTAAAAACTTAAAATTTAAATTTAAAAAGAAAGACATAATTATAACAATTTAACATCGCGTAGCTATTTAATCTTTATTATACATAATAAACATTTATATATATAAATATATGAATATTGTGCAATTTTAATTGATAAAATTATTTGTGACTAGTATGCGTGTGTGTGCATGTAACACACGCATGTACCATACACGTTAACCTCACCATGTCTCAATGTTTTTGTAAATATTATAATAAATTTAGTATATATTTATATAATTATATACATATTTATGCATTAATGCATAAGTAACAATTGTAAATCAACAGTGAATAATCGCGTACACTGTGTATGAATGTGCGTTTTGTTTTATTTATGATTTTAGATTTATCTTTTCTGTACACAGTAAATAATAGATGCCAAAATGTGTATTAGTGCTCATAATTTTTGATTACCTTTAATATATAATATATAATTGAAACTTTGGTTGTACCTTAAATGAGTGCAAATAAGTGTGTGAGTGTTGTGTGTGTTTTTTTTTATGTATAAATAAAAAAAAAATAATAATAATATAATGTGTTGACTTTTATTACCCATTAGTTTGTATTCTGTTCAATAGCGTACTATAATTTTTAGTCCTTATCATGATCAGTATTGGATATATTTAAACGTTTTTAAATATTCCATACTCCATTAATTTGATTTACTTTGTGTAAGTATGATTATTTAAATGTATTGGATAAGTGATAAGTGATAACTGATAATAATTTATCAATGACTATATTATTACCTTTGATCATAATACTTCTCAATGAAAAATTGAATTGTACTGTAAAATACAAACAAAATACAGTAGACTCTTGGGAAATGGACTGTGCTTAAACAATTAGAAGAAAAAGTCTTAAAAACATAAATTGAAAAATAAAATTGTATTAGACATATTGTGGCATTAAAAGATTAATTTAATACAGTATAATAAATTAGTGTGTATGTATTATTTATAATATATTTTTTATGAAATAAATTAAAATTTTTCAATGAGTAAAATTACATGTTTATGTGAACATCTATTAATCTGCTGTTTTAATCAATCATCTAGTCTGATATTTGAGGGATTACCGAGAGCCTACTGTAATTATAAAATTATTGTTAGTTATGTCATAGGTGTTTGCTACTTTATTGCTAAGCAATAATTATCTGTCTTCGATTTGCAGTCAAATCTTTTAGTCATTAATATTGTTAGTTTTCGTCGCTTCTCTGAATAGTTGAATTTTTATTTATCTGGACCTGGAGTGACCATTATAATTGTAACACTAACGTACTAACCTGCTTATTATTGAAGCAATCTAATTGTTAATTATCACGAAATGCAATAAATGTTTCCATGAAATTGTACAAGTTGACTCCTTGTGCTGTTCTGTACGTAAAAAAAATATTCTTTACTGTTTAGGCTGCACTGCTGTTGTATATCGGTATTTAATAAAATTACATAAATATACTAAATCTAGGTCGACTCTAAAGTCTTCTCGAGTTGTAAAGTCGGTTTTGAATCAGATATTTCAACTAATAAGAAAAACGTTACGTTGTAAACTTTGCAATGAGTCAGTTATTTTGGTCGGTCACAAATTTGATAACTTCAATAATAGTTACTGTATCACAAATAATTAAATTAGAAGAAAACCGAATAAATTAATAATACAAATTAAACTTTATCGAAAAAAGTAAATCAACTAAAATAAAAACTGACGACCTTGAACAGTTGATTGTATACTAAAATGATCGAACTTTCTGGAATGCCAATTTCTGAAATTGAAGATTGTGTTAGCAAGCATTATTCAAAAAGTAAGTAAAAAATATATTAATATCAATATCCAAATAGAAAAGGCTTTCAGGATACCCATAAAAAGATAATCAAGTTTCAAAAACACTTATTTCGTTAAAAAAATAAATGCATGTAATCAAATTAATCTCTAACTCGTAAGAAAAATTACATAAATTGTAATTGGGTAGGCCATCCTATAAAATATAAATATATAGTTTTTAATGACGAGTAGGGCTGAAATCACATAACATTAGTTCCATCCATTATTTTTCTACAATAACTAGAAAACTAAAATCGTACATATTTTGAAAATTCTACAAATACATACACATTAGGTAAATATTGGTGAAAAAAATTTTTGAAAATTAAAATGAGTGGGCCGGGATAATATGTTTTTTTAATCATAATAATAGGAATTCAGAATGCAATCGAAGTTTAGCTTCTTAGTAATAGGTACTATTAATGTTATAAATTACCACATTAAAATTGTATGTTATTAAAACCAACAACAATTGTTTTAAACAAAATAATAGGTTTATTGTTATTTGTTTATGTAAATAAAAAGCATAAAATAAGATATTTTATAGAAGTATTTATCGTTAAATCTAACTGTCTACAAAAGTAATTTCGTTAAATATGAAATCATTGCTTTATTTCAATGCTCTAGTAATAAATAAAACCAAACCTAACGATTTGATTTTAAACAGTTTGCGTTAAATATTATCTCAAAGAACTTAACCACGATTGGTTATTTGAATATTGATATTTCTAGTAATACTTCTGACTTAACAAACTTGATTATCTGAACTGTATGGCAAAACTGGGTTTCCACCAATGTATTATTTCAAATTTTATTAGAATTATAGAAAACAGTTCTTCATGTATTGATCGTACATTTTTATTAGGACTATTTATACAAGTATCTACTACACTATGTTTTATTTATTTCTCCTGTATAGCTTATCATTATGTTGTTGGATTAATGTTAAAAAATATTGAAAGTAAGATATAGATAAAATATATATATAATAAATTATTTTATAAAAGTTAACTAGGTTATATCACTTACTATAACTTTTTACTTATTGATTTGAACATTGTACTCGATAGTCTATAGGTACAATGGTATTTCCAACGATTAAATTGGTTTCCAAATAATTTCTATAATATTAGAGAATTACAATAATAACTATATAAATATATATTAACAAAAACAATAAAAGCCATAGAATTTATAAGATTATCAAAGATTATCAATTAATATTACTTACTATATAAAGATTAATATATTCTCCTAGGATTATGAATCTATGGAATAAGCTCTCATAAATTTTTTTTTTATCTTTGGTGGATGTTTTAAATTTTCATATGAATAATGACGTTTAATATCGAGTTCTATGCAATACTATTTTATTACATATAATATATATTTAATGTTTTTATATTTATGTATTAATATTGATTTTATGATTTCTAATTTTAACTGTATTTTTGAGCTTCCGTTAGCCAATATATGTATACTGAGTTTTAAAATAGGTTTACCCCCCTCCCACTAATGAATACATTCGATTTTTATAAATTTCACCAATTTCGTGGAATTATATTTTTCTAGAATTTAAAATATGCTATTCTTGTGAACACACAAGCCTAGTTTCAAAAGGTACACGAAATTTCTTCACTGTAAATATATTTAAAATAAAAAATACATGGAGACAGCAAGCAATTAGTTTAACTAACCTACATTTTTTATTATATATATTAACTTTTGGGTTGTATTGAAAATATCTAAATATGTATATTATTAATAAGAAAAAATTAGGGCTACATAATATGTGTCCTCTAAGTTTAGTCTTAATTGCGTCAATACTTCTTTTTTTTTAATTATTTTGCTGAATTGATTTTATAAATATACATTATTTTCTTTCTAAGCGTGGTTAGTTTATACATTTTTGAAACTTATTGCACGCGCGTTTTAATATGTATTTTACTTATATACATAAATGTATGGTGTATCTATATCTCAATATTTTCATACAAAATATTCTTTTTTATCTATTAAAAAAAAATTGAAAATAATAGTATTGTGCTTTTAATTAAAAAAGCCTCTTTTTTTCCGGGTTCAGAAAAAAAAACACACAATTATTATTTATGATGCGCACAATATAATTATAATATTATGTGGAATATAACATACGATAACATTATTATGACGATTTTATTAAATAATACATTTATATATTTAACAACTAAAACTAATACTCTTAATCTGTTGACGTCTGATTTAGTAAAAAATTTGGAACATTGCCTCTATGACTTGAAAATATTGCTATATATTTATTATAAATAATTCTCTAAGCCTTTAGGTATAAGCTAATATAAAAATTAAAATGCCTTACAAGTTATAATAATATTTTATGGACCATGCAAGTTTCGTAAATTATCGTTTTACTGCAAAAAAAATACATTACTAAGCGGAGTTCCGCCTAGTAACATTGTTATAAGACGTTTTTAGAATTTTAAGTGTCTTTTATTTTTAAAACACATTGATTTTGTTTGAAGTTCAATAAAGTTATTCGACAAACGTCATATTTTTTTATTTCAACGATGACGCGTAAACCTTAAATACATAGTGTTTCTGTAAACGGAAAAATAATTATGTTTTAATAAATTATTATACTTATTTTTTCTTTAATTTATTACAATATTATGAGATATTCTCCCATAAGTCTCCACTCCCCTTCATCAAGACCGAAACGCACCGCTAACTTAATAATTAATAACCTTATTTGGGTATCCTTTTAAATATAATTATATCTACGTTACGCGGAGCAAAGCACGTTTTTCGAACATTTTTAAAACTAAATATATAAGAACTGTATGTGATTAGTCTGAAGAAATATAATTTTGGATGTTTGTAAACATGGGTTAATAAGTAGAATTGGGTACAAAGGCAACGTCTCAAGATAAAATCTCTTTAATAATAAGCGTACGTATATTAGATAAACGTTAACGTTGATGTGTATTGTGAGAATGACAGTGGCAGACTTGATATGGAATGTTTATCGTCGGAAAAGGTATATTATTTATCATAAAGTCTAAGGAAGTAAATAATACAAAATGTCAACACACAATTCTGAATAGTTAATTATTATTATTAAATAATACAGGTATTTCACTTTGAAGATAGTTGGTATTGTTCCATGAAAGTTGTACAGTTAATATAATATAATTTTTTATAAGATAAGTTTGGTAGCTGAGATTTGGAATCAAAAAATCAATTTAAAATGCATCGTGTTACTATGATAAAAAAAAAAAAAAATAATTTTGACGGAGCCGAAAAGTATCGAATCGTCTATACTCTATATAGTGTATATATTTTAATATTATGTTGATCAATTCTAAAGTGTACATTTACTATGTAGTATGTACTATAGGAAGTGAGAAATTAGTGTATTGATAATATTTTCATTTTTTATATGCGCAGAAGTTCATCACAATTAATTACAAATAACAAATACAAAAATCTACTATTATAATACTATATTAAGGACAATATAATACTTGTTTACCTAAATCAATAAAAAAATTAGTTATATTTTGTTTCGGGTAAGAATAAGAATAAAAATAAATAAAAAATATGAAAGTTTTTAAATTCAATCAAGTAGTATAAATTTTGTACTTGAATAAATTTATATAATTTTAGTAATTATTTAAAATTCTGTATGTAGAAAAGGGTGAACAATAACTATTGAGAAAAAAAATTTTTGTGTTTCTGTGGTCTGTTATTATTATATTTTATTCTATAAACCACTAATTTTATCCGTCGTTTAAACCTCACGATGGAACAGTGATATTTTATTTGCCAAATCGGCACCTATTATCAAAAACAAAACTTAATTTTTAAGAGTTTTAAAAATTCCTAATCTCATCAATATGTACAAAAAAAAAAAAATATTATATTAGTATGTATATGGGCTATATTCAATGCAAAACTAAAGTGATTTACATTACAGTACCTATTGGATAACAATATCATATTTAAAGATTAAAATAAAAACAAACGTAAATGTTATATTTTATTTAAAATCTTAATCAATTTAAGTAATTGGGAAGTTGAAAATAATACACTGATACAAAAGTTTTATAATCTGCAATCTAATATATTGTCTTGGTATAATATTATTATTATACATTTTATGGAGTAATATTCGTGCGAGAGTTATAAAAATCAACGCACGTGTTGCCCGATTTTTTGTACAGAATAACGACGACATTTTAACTGGCTGTAAATTTTCAATCGAAACACGTATATAATACGAGAGAGTACACGTTTTTATACGTTATACCTATATATTTTTTATATACTTAACTATATCGCTGGACGGTGGTCGCCCGTGATTTTGGATAAAACAAACGGCTAATAGCACTCAACCGTGGCTTAGGACTATATATATTTACAGATATTGGCGTGTTGAGCGGTATTGATTGGCCGCGAGGTTTACTGTATACACACCTACTTAAATTTCCCAAGACTGTCCGAGATGTGAGGGTGATGCGGAATCTGGAGTGCAGTCGTCAGGATATCAATCCCTTTTATCCTCTCCGCAGCCGTCATTGTTTTTGGACAAATTGTTACGGACATTATTTATTTATTTATTTATTTATTTTTATGTTCTTTTTTCAATCTCTATCGGAGAAAATCCTAAAAGTCTTGGGTATTAGTATCACAATAATCATTATTGTACATGATAATTCACCAACAAGCACGTTCAAACTTTTTTCTTCAATAATGCAGATATTTAAAATCTGATTTTTGGAATTTTATAATACACTTAGAATTTTGTATTCTGTATAAATACAAACATCTATTTTTCAAAATACAACCCTCCTTTTTTATTATAAAATAATTTAATATTAATTTGTTATGGAAAGTATTTTGTAACAAAATCAAATTTTGAAAAAGTAGTTTTTGAGTTATTGAATTTTGTGTACGAAAGATAATAACATAGTTTTATGAGTTTATGATATTAGATATTATGGAAGATAAAAGAGACTGTGGAGATTCAAAATATTTGGTTATCGATATTAATTTTTCAATATTTATAACTTGTAAAAATTATCCAAATATTATAAATTTATAAATATACTAGACCTTAAAACCTAATATTACATTTATTATGTATTTTTTTAAACCATCTTTAAGGACTATTTCTACCCTTAGTATAAACATTTTGACAACTGCAGAAAACAATTAGTGTACATTTTGAATTAAGTACGTTTATATTTTTTTAAAACATCATTAATTAAATAATTTACAGTAAAAAAGAGACTTTATTATTTGATAAATAGAAGTTTGTATCGTCATGATGGAACACTCCGTATTAAAAAAAAAATTCCAGAATTTTAAAATATGGTTTTAATTATAATTAAAAATTCTAAAAAATTAGAATGTTAATATATTCATCATTAAAGGAAAAATAGGACTGATTATAATCACCCTGTATTCAAAGTATATGTCTATCATCAATTGTACAGTATAATAGAATACACAATCGATTTTTTTAATACCATTCAACGCACAATCATGATTATGTATTGACACGTGTATATGATAGCGTAGTGGATTATAATTTTATAAATTACTATAATATAGTTACATATCGTATATATATAAGACATAGTTATATATTATTATTGACAATCGCATGATATAATTATACAGACGGCCGTTGCGCGGGGTTCGGACGAGAGATTTGAACGAAACGAGAACATTGTCGCAACTATAAAATAAAAGAGCGAATATTGTAACAATATATTAAATTATACTTTCGATGAGATGGATGCACCTATTAATTTTGTACGTTGGTGATATATATAAATATATATATAGGTACGCACACTTGCTAGGCGGGCAACCCGTTTGTTATGTATCTTATAAATGTATACACATTGTATAATAAGTAATGTACGCTATTACACGCTTTGCGGGATTCGTTGAGATCCACCGAACAGATATATCGGACTAAACGCGTTGACGTACCAAACGTAGCGGAAATAATGAAATTCGAGTGGCTAGACCTAACTCGCCGCTGTCGAGAGGGCGGCGAATCGTTCGCGTATAGTGTGCATACATATACACGTGCCGCAAGCTGACTACAAGAGCGATCGCGCGATAATAATATATATAAAAGTAGAGAATGATAAAATGATTCTTATGTTACGCGTTTCGGAATTCTTTTACCATATATTAACGCCGAGTCGAGAACACCTAACCCGTATTATTATACCGTTGACGCACTTTTAGAACACTCGAAGAGTCTCTGAGGCGGCGTTGGATCGGCCAATCGGCGGATCGCGTTCACGGGGCGCGCTTTCCGCCCCCCTGTCGACGCCGGCCGAAGACTCTGAAGTTCGCGGTCTCTCTCACACTCATTTTCTCCGTCACGCTATCTCACTCTTCCTCGCCAAATTTCGCCACTCGATCATAGCCTATAGCACAGGTACACAGTCATCGGCTTTACGAATCGCCGGTCGTTTGGAAAACTGTTGCGCTTACCGCTACCAGTGGAATAGGTTAGTATATATATATATATATATTATCTTATTTATATTATCGTTATATTGTTATATACATTATTACCATAAAATATATTACATAAAAAGACCGGATTTAATTGATATTACAACTTTTTTTGCAATTAAGATAAATCAAATCATTTAAATCTGATCAAATATGTAGTCGATATATATGTTATGTATACTATCTATTTAATTTTATAATGCAATTTTTTACGATTTTGTGTGTTTAAATGAATAAAATATTTAATTCAGCTAATTTTATTTTATAAAAACGCAACTATGACATACCCAGCTTTCTGTATGAGTAGATAATCTGTGGTTGTAACATAAAACCATTATTAAGGATTTTATTTTTGTCCATTACTATTCAATATAATATAATATATATATACATCATTGTATTATCGCCGGCATTATCCGATACGGATAATTTTGGTTTACTAGAATGTTAGAGAACTTTCCTATATTCCAGCCTCTTTACTATCTGGTTACACTATCCGATCAGCGTAAACATCGGTATAATTTATAAATATTTATCATACATGGAATGTAAGAAATAAAAACATATACAAAAAAAAATATAAAAATATAGAATACCAAAACTGGGTATTTAGCACTCCATAACTTCTGAAAATTATATAGTTAGTTAAGCAATATTATAAGTAATAACTTATAACTATTAAAAAAAATTATACTGTGGAAATATTTTTTTCAAAATCGAATACTTAAATTTAAAGAGCTATACAACTGTACAAATTATTATTTAAAAAAATTGATTTTATGCCATCTAAGAATTATATAGTTAAGAACTTTACAAGTTTTAAGTAGTCAAAATATAGCTTTATGTATCCTATCAATATATTATTGCAATTTTTATAGATCTTGATTTTTTGTTTTAACAAATACTTTATATTATAAAAATACACTTATGTTGTTTTTTTCAAATTACATCTATTTAAAGATATATTTATAAAAAAACAAACTTCTTTTATTGAAAAATATATCTGATTGGAATATTAATAATAAATTTAATGACATATCAAACAATCGTAGAATGATTATTATGTACATACTAAAATTGAATACATACAAAAATGTTTCCTACATTTTTTTTTAACTAATGGTGATTACATATATTTTGTTCTGTAATCAATATCTTTTCATCAATCACCTATTATTCAACGAATTGAAATGTTGTAGTACAAAAGAATAATGGATACGTATTATATAATTAACCGATTTTTATTAAAAGAATTTATTTCAAATAAATTCTACACGAGTATATAATTATCAGTTAATTAGGCTACAAAAAAAAGAAATAATAATAATAATAATAATTAAAACCATAATGCGGTATATATTATGAAATTGGTTTATTAAAATCAAATTATTTAAACATTTGTTTTAAAATGTCTCTTCACTATACATATTGTACTATATTTTTTATTCCTTATAGAGTTTCTTAGTAACTTTAAGATTCGTGACCATTGAATAAACGTTTTCTCTTTATGAACATTTAAACATCAAAGTTTCTATATTATACTTTAGAAGATTTTAAAACGATTATTACCTTTTAAAAGTAATAAATAATCAAAGAAATGAAAAATATTTATGAAGGTTTTGAACGTTTATTAATGGATTGATATTTTTTTGTGAAACGAATATTTAGAATATTGAAGTTTTGTGTTAATATTTATTAGTATTAATAAAAAATAGCACTTACGACGTTTCATATTACATTCTAATAATTAAGGATGTCTAATTTACGGAAACATACAGGAACTCATGGGACTCATAAAGCAACTATGGAATGAAGTATTATTTAAATCAACACGTCATAATGATGCTAATAAATAATGATGTATTTAATTTCAAAATTCAAGTTATTTTGCTAAATTTTGATTTTAGGATAATTTATGCCGTTTAAAAATGTAATAGACAAAACATTAGTATCAAATTGGAATATGTAATAGATGGATATGATAGATATGTTTATTTTTTTTATTTTTTCCACAGCAAATTTAGTTATCACTGATCGCCCTTGATAATGTTGTAGGTTACCATTTCGATTCGTAATATCAAATTAGTTTTTAAGTCACAAAAGTATTAATTATACCTCGTTCTCGCTCTATAGATCTTACCCCACAGTAACGTTTTTTTTATAATCCTAAATAAAATATATAATACTTTATTATTTGAGTTTTTTTCATTAATGTATGTGACAAATAATAATATGAATTTTATAATAACTAATACTTAATTTTTTTTTTTGTTATCTTTTTTCATAGTTTTATTTCTAATGAGTATAGACCATTTTAATAACTCGTTGTACTCTGCTTCAAATCGGCTTACATTCAAACCACTATTGCCGAACTAAAGCAAAACTGAAATCAAAACGTACATTTCTTAAAACACACCTAGATATTCTTCGTATAATATTAAATTGATCAAAATTTTACAATAAATGCCAATTATTTAAAATATTATACACCATATTAGTGTCTACATTGTCTTCCGAAACAGTATTTTTGTTTATAAAAATAGTGAAAACCTATGTTATTGAAACACAATGTTTAAAGTATGGAGTGAATTTAGTACAAAGTACATTTTACTGATAATTTGTTCAACAGTCATTTATTGATCCCATAAGAGTTATTCAAGTCATATTTCAAAAATGATATACTTTTTATAAATTAAAATGACTTTAAAAAGGTACACACGAAAAAAAATAGTATTTATTGATATTTAATACACTATATTATTTTGTGATTGAGATGAAAGGAATCTAGAAACTACGACTACACAGTAATTAATGTACCTACAATTTGATTGCAAAAAATTAAGGAATCATGTAGATTTTAATAAATTTAATATATAAATAATTAACATATAGAGATTCATGTATAAGCAAAAAATGTATTATTAAAATGTTCATATTATAGTTTTGTAGAATAAGACTGTGAAATTAAATTTTTCATTTTACAACTAAAAAAGGGGATTATCGTTTGAAAAAAATGAATTTTGTCTTACCTCAGAATACTCTTTTAATATTATTAAATACTCCAATTATTTGACAATAATATGATACGGATAAGAGTTGGAATGAGCAATAAGAATACTTAGTAAATACTCTTGAATGTAATATTTTAGTCATTAATACAATGCTATAAAAATATTTCACCTGAATTTTTTAATATTCATACTTAAATAACTTTAAAAAAATATCTTTTTATTATAATTATTATTAACCTATCAGGTAAATAATATTGTACATAATTTACTAAATTATATTTCTACTTAACTATACAATGTATGCTTATTTTTATGTATATTATTCAAGAATAATTATATTTTTAAACTTTTAAGTTCAAAATGAGTGGATCTGGTAAAAGCCTCCTTGGTCTGTGGCTTTACCGAACTGGAGAAGATTGGACTCTTAGAGAGGCATCTCAAACAGCTGTATGATACACTAATATTAACAAAATTTAATCAAATCTCTTTATATAATGTATATATATTACAGTCGAGATCTGCAGTGAGTGGTCGATCAGATCAGACAAGATTTGATTCAAGGAACTCTGTTATATTTTCATTGAAAAATCAGGTTGGTGGACTCGCTCGAGCGCTTCAAGTTTTTCAAGTAAGTAAATTAGATTGTATTTAACAATTTATTATGTTTAATATGGATAATTTAATATAAATAAGCAAATGTGAAATCAAAATATAATATAAACAAGCTATGTAAAGCTAATTTTTGGATGAACACTCCATAGGACTTAATAATTGAATTATAATCCATCTATATTAATATTAAGACTGCCTTGTTTGATTACGCCAGAATGTAATTGTATACAAATATAAAGCAGGCAAATAATATAGTTTAAATGTTATGATTATTTATGTACTTATATTTGTACATAATACTCGTATAGATAAAAACTTATATTATTTAAGTTATAATACGCCAATAATAAACACATTTACTTATAAATTAAAAAGAAAAATGAATCGTTTTTATTTGAATAGAAAATTAAAGACAATCCCACAAAATTTAAACTTTTCGATAAAAAAACAGGAATCTTCATTTTTAAACAATTTATAATGAGAGAAGAAATTAAATATTTACTGATGACAAAAGCTTATCATACATTTTAGTTGGTATATATGTTTGTTTAATGATATTCATAATTTATTTGATATTGCTTTTGTAGTTAGAATATTTAATTCCAATGACGAAAAAGAACCATAATCAGTCTTATTATTATTATTATTATGTTTATAATTCTCAATTTGTAATACTAATTAGCAGCATGAAAAATTTATAAATTATAATATTTTAGGATTTAGGTGTAAATGTTTTGCATATTGAATCTAGACCATCCCGCCGTAGAAAATCAGAATTCGAAATTCTGGTAGACGTGGAATGCGACAATAAACGAATGGAGCAGTTGACTGGAATGCTGAAGCGTGAGGTTGCAGCTATAAATTTAGCGACATATGAGAGTGGTGCCGAAGTACCACCTCCTACTCCGATGTCAGCGACAGCTAGTTTCGGTAAAAATGCAATTAAGCTTATTCAAGTCCAACTTATTAGTTTTAAAATATCAAATAATATAATTATAATAAAGTATTTGTATTTATAAATAATTTAAATAACTAATGAATTATAAAAAAAAAATGGCATCATTGCACTTTATATTTTATTTTTATTTTACTATTAAACACTCAAATTAAATGTAATTTATTTTTCAGTTTATGATCATAGTTATATTAAAGAATTATTTTTATTTTAACAATATTTTTTCTACCTTTATTAACATTCTTAAGGTGTTCTAATAAAAATCAAATAAAACAAACACTATTTTGGTAATTGATTTATAATTGTATAAGTTTTGATAGATCTATCATTATTTATTCTATAATTTTAATTTTTGTCTCATAAGATTTCTCAGAGTTTGAGCTTCCGTGGTTTCCGAAAAAGATTTCTGATTTAGATAGAGCTCAACGAGTATTGATGTACGGAACAGAGCTAGATGCTGACCATCCCGTAAGTTATTCATAAAGTATTTAATTAATTATTTAGTACCTATACCCATACTTTTTTAATATTTTGTTTATAATCTCATTTACTATTTTCTCAGGGATTTAAAGATCCAGTATATCGAAAAAGGCGTGTAGAATTCGCAAATATAGCGAACTCTTATAAATAGTAAGGATAATTTTAATATTAGTTATTAATAACAATTTGTTTTTTAACATTCCTAGTAAGCCTGCTAAAATAGCACAATTAATTATAATTAACCTTTTATCGTAATAATAATACGACACAATTATCGGTATATTATGTATTATTTTAAAACCTTTAGTTAGATGCATAAAATATGATAATATTATTTTAGTGGACATCCAATACCCAGAGTTCAGTACACACCGGAAGAAATCAAGACTTGGTGCGTATTTATCCGTTTCAATTATATTACCAATTATTAGTGATTGTGCAGTGTGTTAATTAATCGGAAAGTCATTAATTCTTTTTTAATTTTTTTGTATTGTAAACATCTTTTTACATTTTATTTTTATCAACTACAGTAAAAGGAAGGTCATTAGTTGTTCACTACGTAAAAAAACTGCTTTAAATTATTCATAACTAAATCATGAACTAGAGTCACTGATTTTCTAATTAATAATGATTAAAATTATCGGTTTTTTGAAAATCAAAAATACATAGTTCAGATATTTCTACAAACGTTTAACTTATTTAAAACAGAATAAATTATTTACCGTTTTTTTCTTTTACTATTATTTTCGGATAAGTTTATTTTTAAAATAGTTTATTCATCACCAGAGTTCAAGTTCGGTTAGTTTTCTCAGCTTCTAATTAATTTGTATTCAATAAGCATCGTGCATTCCAATTGTATCGACACCAATATTCTAACTATTATTGAATTATCTTGACACAGAATATTTATATTGACAACTGTACACAATAATAATATATACCTTTGCTGTGAAAATCTAATTGATCATTATATATGCGTAACTATATGTGCACGTACGTATTTTATGAATACGTACATTGATAATTTAATCGAATCTGCAAAACTGTCAAGACGTGTAATCAAGTGAATTTAATCCTGCGAATCGCAGGATACGGTTAACGATCCAATAGAGTCTGACCGTCTGCATGTGAAACGTCGCCGTTAATAATCACGTCAAAAACAATATATTCGGAGAAATCGATACACATGTATATTGTATATAATATGTTATATAAATTATATATATGTTTCAAGCTTTTCCGCGATACAAACGATACCAATAAAGACACGCTCGTGCATGCGTTTTTTCCAAGATATAACCAATAAAGAATTACGTGACATAATGTTTTGTTCTATCCCTCTTTCCCGGTCTATATTTATTTTTTTTAACCAGTGATTTTTATCGTTTATTGTCCTTAATTTTGGAATTCTGAATTTATCATGTTCTACAGGGGTACCGTGATGCGTGAACTCCATAAATTGTACGTGAAGCACGCATGCAGGGAATACCTAGAGAATTGGCCTGAACTGGTTAAGTATTGCGGTTACCGAGAGGATAATATTCCACAGCTACAAGACGTAAATATATTTTTGAAACGTAAGTGAGTCTCTTCAAGTGGTTATACGACTGTTAATTATTAATCGTAACTTACGACTCGTAACCAGCTGAATAAATAATAATAATTTATATCCTTTTGCCGGCGTTTTATATAGGTTAGGCAATTTTAGCACATATGTTGTTGAAAGGAAAACTAACACAATAACTGTTGTGTTAAACGATTCAATATATTAATTTAATGTAGTATTAAATTCATTGCGATAAATATAACGTACAAGTACCTAAATTTGGTTGTCCATTTCGTCAGCAATGTCATTTACGAATTTTAATACCAAACTTTGATATTATTGTGTACTTAACGTAAAGAAGACGGTATTGTCAGAAAAGTCAGTCTATATAGACTGAGAATATTTCATGGTATTATTTATAATTTGTAGAACTATAAAAGTGATTTATTTTATTTTTAAAATTACGGTAGGTTGATATTAATTTTTCCAAAAATTTTGAAATTATCATATTATTATCATTAGTATTTAATTTTTATAATAATATACATTTATACCATATTATATCGACTAACTTATATAATTAAAAATGTAATAAAATCTTTCTGTAAATACATTAAAACATTAAAAATAGGTTTATATTATAAATAGATAATATTATATCTTAAAAGAAATCAAAAATGTTATTGTGTACAGTAGAAATAATAATAATATAATATACGTAAAAGTTTAATACTTAAAATTCAAACAAATAATGTTTTTAAGTATAACTAAATAACTAACATTGATATATATTGTTAAATACGTAATTTTATGAATTTAAATGCTTATAAAAAAAATATTATAATCATGAACTTTTGATATTTTTTTAATAAAAGCATAAATGTCAATTTAATAACTAGGTAGAATTTGTTATAGATTGATTGAACGGGAAAAAATTAGGAGGATATAAAAATATAAAAAAAATATGTGTACTTGAATATTTAAAGTCTTATCGATCAGAATATTATTAGAAAGGGTACCTATGGACTATGAATAAGTTAATTTTTTTAAATAAAAAAGACTATCTCCTTGCGCTCTCCTTTCAATTCGAGTAGGTACAATGTGCGACTTTAATTATAAGATAATTCAAAAATATTAATTTTAATATTTAATTAATTTGATTTTTGGGCTAAGATATGATGTACATAAAATATAAAAACGTTAATTTATATATACATTTGAGAAGGTGTATACTTAATATTAGAAAATTAACCAATAATTTATAAAAAATTAAAATTATTCCAAAAACTGCCACTGGTATACTACATTTTGCTAATATATTATTATTATATAATAATATAATTTCATAAAATATATAATTATATATCATGGCCCTGTTACGTAATATAGAACGCGATCTGTTTATCAACTAGCATTGTCTTACCAGACGAATTAATTCGTTAACTTTTACGGACAATTTTTAGGCAAAACTGGTTTTCAATTACGACCGGTTGCCGGCTACTTGTCACCAAGGGATTTTCTTTCCGGACTGGCTTTTCGCGTATTCCACTGCACGCAGTATATCCGGCATTCGTCAGATCCATTCTATACACCGGAACCCGATTGCTGCCACGAACTGTTAGGTCATATGCCACTATTGGCCAATCCTACGTTCGCACAATTTTCGCAAGAACTAGGACTCAACTCGTTGGGTGCCAGTGACGAAGACGTTGAAAAGTTAGCAACGGTGAGTTGTGCATACGTTATTTAATTATGGTTACCTATAACCTAATATAAAAGTAAAATACCATAAGCCCACGTTTTTGAATAATTGGTACATATATTCTTTAAACCCTCGGGTGGATCAATAATTACTTTCCTTCTTGGAATTTAACTCTTAAATGTTGGCTTGCGTATGAATTTTGTTTTGAATCACAAAAACCATTTATTTTTTTTCATTTGTTAAAGAAACTAAAGTAGTTATTGAATTGAATATTATTTTCTGTTTTGTATGATAATATTTGAAAAGTGATAACTGTGAGAAAGAACTGGATATACATAAATAGCCAAATGCAATGTTAATTTTTATATTATTTTATTTTTTTGCTTATTACTGTAAGAACAATGCCTAAAAAGGGCTGAAATCTTGCTATTCTCATGATCAATTATACGTCATCAATTCTAGGATAGATACACCATAGAGTTTGTACGTAAATTATATTAATAATATTACTACAAATAAACAGGGTTTATTTCACAACTCTAAAAATTGACTCATTAGAAATAATATACGATCTTATTTTTATTATTTATTTATTTTACATTTTTTTTATCTCGTGTATCACAAATTTAAAGTATTTAAGTTGTATACACTATGATTTTTAAATAAACTCGATTAAATTTAATATTATATTGTAGAACGTGCACCGATACATTTGGATGTTTTACTGTTTACTCGTAAATGCTTAAAAATTGATGAGCTGAGCTTTACAGGAGTTGTACAGCTGGTATTGTATTATATATATTTTAGTTAAAGAAAAGCAAAAAATAAAATATCGATAGATTAATTTGTACTCTGTTGAAGTCGCGTAATACATATCTAGTCTCACGCTATAATAACATTGATTGGTAACTGATTAGCTTAAAAAAAGATGTTTAATGAATTTATAATATTTTTAATTGAACAACTATGTTTGTATGTATACTTTAGTTGTACTTCTTCACCGTGGAATTCGGAATGTGTAAACAAGATGGTGAACTGAAAGTCTATGGAGCTGGGTTGTTAAGCTCGGTGGCGGAATTACGACATGCGATTGAAACTAACGATAAAATAAAGCGATTCGATCCCGAAGTTACATGTCACCAAGAATGCATTATAACATCATACCAAAATGCCTACTATTATAGTGAGACATTTGAAGAAGCTAAGGAAAAAATGAGGTAATTTTAATTCTGCAAATGTATGTATGAACACAGTTCACTGAAAGAATATTTTTTTCATTGGCATCATATTAGAGTTACAAATTTTTTAATTAGAATACGTAGTTTGCACATAGGTATTGAGGTTATTGACTATATTTAAATATTTAATGCACTACAATTCTGTAGGGAACTACAATGATTTATTATTTTTATAAAATAGTGATTATGCTTATTACATCATACGTACATTTCGAAAGTCAAAATCGTATTCAAAAATGTAAAATAAAGTTAGTATCTAGTATGTACTATAGTAAACATAGGGCATGAATATAAAGTTTTAATTTATTTAAGTAATAAAATTAAATAAAATTAAATAATTTTTGTTGTAATTATTTATTATGTGAATAGTCAACTAATCGACATTGAACCTATTATGATATATTATGTATAAGATAGCGCAAAATTATATTTGAATAAATATTATGTTAATTAATAAAAATACTTATATAATATAGATCTAATTTCGAAATATAAATACTTCTATCGACTTTTTATATTTTTAATTGTAGTTCTTGGTTGGTTAGTTAAAAAATTTACACGAGACATGTATCTTAATAAAAAGCTATCCATTTAAAATATATACATAATAATTATAGTTTATTTTAAAATTTATATTTCTTACCAATTAAAATTATTTATTTTTTCAAAATGAATATCCTAAATAGATAATCTTTAAATGTAAACCATATTTTATGAATGGTAAAATATTTGAAATGTTTTTTTTTTTAAATATATATCTTTTTATATAATTTCACCATATATTGTTGATAATATATTAAAATTATTTATTAAATGATTTGGAATATGTACGTTAAATAGGTTGTACAATCTATTACGCTTTATTTTTATATTGTTTTTTGTTTCAGAGAATTTGCCGACAGCATTCAAAAACCGTTTGGCGTGCGTTACAACCCTTACACGCAGAGCGTGGAAATTTTGAGTAACACAGACAAGATCGTGGCTTTAGTGTCGGAGCTCAGAGGTGACTTGTGTATCGTAAGCAATGCACTGAGGAAAATACACGCTGAAGATGAAGCAGTCGAGAATATCAATAACATGTTACACAAAGGAATGAACGTGAGTGGAATATCGCCGGAAAAGTCTCCCGAGAAGTAAAGGTGTCTTAAAGGAATTGGAGGATCTTACATTTATTCGACGAAATAATAAGTTATTTATTAAACAATATTAATCATTATGAGATAGTCTATTATAATTATTATTATTATGTTATTATGTTAATGTAAAATGTAATAGTGAGTGATTAGAAACGTAGAATTAGTTTTATCGATGTTTTATTATTATTAAATTAGTCGACTATAGATATCTGTCTTAAAAATTAAGTATTTATGACGCGTTTACTTTTATATTATAAAAGACACAACATGCTGTGTCTGTATAATAATCAACCTAACGACCATTATATTATTATTACGCTGCAGTTTTTTTCGTATATTATTAGCTGTAGACAGGTCAATTGTATCAAAACCTATAGTTATGTCCACGTATTGGATGATTGAATTAGTGATGAACTATAGTTCCATAGATAAAAAAGTTACCTAAAAAAACGTTTAACGTTGTAATAAACATATTAGTGTTTGGATATATATATATATAAAAAAAAAAATATTCGTTAGTAGTTGTTTCTTGTTCGTTTAAAATATATTTTTTCCTATGTGTTTAAGCTTATAATTTGACGCAATAAGAAAAAATATAAAATTTATATTAAATTCATTTATATAATGTTATCTAAAAGTCGTTCTAGAGTGTGTTATTAATTGTACTAGGTACCCACCGATCAATGTAATTAGGTACGTTATTAATAACGTTAGATTTAAACATGTATGAAAACTAATGGTTTATAATATTATATTCATATATTTGCGTGTAGACATTAATAATTATTAAAAAATTATCAGTTAATATTAAATCAATATCGTAGGTTTAGGTAATATTGGTTTTTGTTTGTAATAATAGTATAATAGTATAATTATATTTAAGCATATAATATATTTAAAAATTAAATTTTAAACATCAAGTGATGAGTTTATTTATTAAATTAGAAATATTTTGTTCTACGTATTTCTTATCATATAATATATTTAAATTATATCTGGTATATTTTTAAAATATGTCCTAGTAATCTATGATGCGGGTAAGTACCTATTATTCAGTGCCGCAACTAAGTTTTTATTGCCACAGGGCAGTAGAAATGTAAGTGACACAATTGTCCATACATAATTTAATCTCCTATCTGTAATACATCGATTTTAATCCTACCACAATAATTATACTACAACCATGGTGCATTCTTAGACAAAATTTAATTACATTAGTGTTCTGTAAACGAAACAAAAAAAACATAACAAATCATAAATTGTACGAGTAGAAATATATTTAATTTTAAAAACCACTTGTCTTACTCAGCTAGTCTAACAATAAATACAAATTAAGGAAATTCATTAAAAATAAAATATTTAGTAAACAGTACAAAAAAATATCGTAATATATAAAATTAAAAAATAACATAATTCATCAACCCACTCATAGTCAAACCTTTTCTAACATCACTGCTAGTAGCATTATTACTATAAGTTTTGTCATTTACTTCTACATCATCTACTATAATATGTACATATATGTACATTAACTTATACATAAATGTAAATTGCAAAATTTATAAACATTAAAATCACATTTTCTTATATAACAATCTTACAATTGAATATTTAGGTACTTTTTAAACAAAATTAAAATTAAAATATATTATGTTACCTGATTTTTCAACCTAATGTTTATTAAAACCATTGTTGTCATTTTTATCAAACACTTCATAGCCATACTACTATAAGCATTACCAATAATAAGTATAGCATTATTACTATAAACTTTGTCATTTACTTTTATGTAACAGGCGATTATTACCTTCAGATATTTATACCTCCTGTAAACATTTTTGGGGGCAAAATTATCCTAAGTTAATTTTACCTCCGGTAAAAGCAGCCTAGGTCATTAATACCCCTTCCCCGGTAAAATTATTGTCTAGGGGGTAAAAATATACTGGAATATACTTACCGATTACTTTAAACTATTCTAGGTATATTTTTAAGGTGAAATATAATAGAATATTTTTAGCTACTGTTAAAAATGTGTTATGAAGAGGGGTAAAAATAACCTACTATATAATTTATTATGTTTAATAAAATATTTGATTATTACAATAAATAGGGAATTAACAAAATAAAATGTATAATGATTTACCATCGCTTTAGAAAATTTTTAAGGTAATTTTGTTTGTAATATAATCATTGATTAAAATATTTAAGTAGGTACTATAGAGATTCATTTAATAACATCTATTTTTATTAATTTTAATAATTACTTAGTGTGTTATTTGTTAAGTTTTAAAAAAAATATAATTAATAATTTTATAAGAAAAAAAATTAAAAACTACTTTGAACTAGTTAAAAAAATTAGAAAAATGTTTAATATTTTAAATCTAAAGCTTGAAACTTTATATACAAGGTTCTATATAAGCTTTTACTATAATAAATATTAAAAAGCAAAGCTTGATAATTAACCATAAATATTTTTAATGATCGTCTGAAGTTTAAAATGTTACAATATTTTTGTAGTTCAAAAATTGTTTGTAATTTCGTCATATAGTAATTTAAAATTTACATCAAATAGAAATTTGCTATTTATTACATAATTTTTCAAAATATTTGGCCTATTTTAAGCTATTTATAGGTATTTGAAATATTTATTTTATTTTTTTTTTATTATTGTATACCTAGCATATCATTTTTTATGATCAGCCAAAAAGTTTAGTGATTTAACATAAGATTTCATAAGTACAAGACGTAGGTACCTCCATAATGTAATTTAAAAATTTACAAAACGAATGGACAATTTTTTTTATCGATGTTTGAAGTTAGTTGTAGTTTTGAAAAAATTGTAGATTGATTATCCTAGTATATTTTTACACCACTTACGAATAATTTTACTGAGGGGACGGTATAAAGATACTAGAATATTTTTACTGGAGGTAAAATTAAACTAAGATAATTTTACCCCTGGGGTAAAAACATTTTAGGGTAGTAGAAACTTGCGACACCGGCGTGGTATATAGACAATTTTGGTACATTGGTGTGTATATTCTACAACGATGCCATTCGATTGATTATCATAATATTCGACGGGTCATTTAATAATATAAGTTCAAATGAAAAGTATTTTAATTGTCATTAGTTCGACAAAAAAATATATTTAGTAATTATAGATAATTTAAAATCATTAAGTTTTATAGATATTATTTTTTATTTTGATTACTTTATCAATTATGCATACCTATTAATAGTATTAATCATGGGCTATTTATTTCATATTCTATTTATGCAGCCTTGAGACATATATAATTTCTCATATGAACTTTAAACATCGTAACGATTATATGAGAATACATTTTTATACTAAAAACAAGGTACTTTTATGTACTTATTTCATCGTTTTATCTCTTTGAACTTTTCCCTGACCCTTCTTTAAATATTCCATTCAATACATCAAGCTCGTTTTCTCGGTATCATATCATGAGATATTATTATGTTACAAATTTCAATAATATAACTATGATCATACAGCGTGGAAAGTGGAGTTCAGCTCGGCTTTGATGGCGCACCTCTCTCGTAGTTCATTTTTTATTAAGTTGTATGGTCTTTATTTACCTTTATTCAAACTTATTATAATATTCATGTCAGCCAACCTTATATGTATTTATATTTTTAAAGACCTTTTTATAAAACGATAATTGTTTAAAGAAAACTTTTAAATTAAATACATATGTATATATCACAATAAAATATCGAAAAAAAATAGTCTTACACAATTGTATATACTTAAGTATATTTCACTTAATTTTCTGTAAGTACGAGAAAGACATTTTATCGTGATCGAATCGACCAATTCCTATCTATACTAAAACAATATATTTTCAAAACTGTGTACACTTTGAATTAATATTTCAAATTATTATACAGTTATTACAGGAATTTCTTGGAATAAATAAATAAACTTACCTCACTGAATAATGTTTACAAAATATATTATTTATTTATTTTTTATAAGTACAGGCCTAGGCTCAGAACCAATGAGATACGTTATTATTTTATTTTTTATTTTTCTTAGACCAAGACGAGAATACATTCTGCGATTATTGTATCGACGTTACTTAATTATTTTTCACTTGATATACTTTTTATTTTATTTTCATTTTAAAACTTACCAATTATATAATGAAAGTTAAATTGGCTTTTATTCCGAAAAAATTGCATTGCAAACATTCGATTTAGTGACCCATGTATGCGATGCAGTATAATAACTGAAGCAAATTATATTACCTAGATACCGTATTTACTGCGCTTTGAGAATGAAATGTAAATAATTGAAAATACGAGAGGATTCATAAAAAAAGCTCAGTTCTTATGACTTTTTTGGTTTAAGACAACTTTTGAACAATATCTACTTATCTGTAAAGGTTATAGTACTATTATACAATCAATAGCTGGATAATATCCAGGAGAAAAGGTATTATAGGTTATTTTAATAAAGCGGACTTTGAGATAAAAATTTGAGTTCTATTGTTACTAAAATTATTAAGACGTGCATTATATCGATCCAGCTTCAACGTAGCGAGATCGACTCCTGTAAATATCCCATTGATAGTAGTCCGCAGTCATGCGATGCTATGCTAATAAGTAATGTAACAACTGTAATTGTTAATAAAATTGTGTTATGAAGCAATGATGGCTCGTAGACTTAAAATAATATTGTTATACAATTAAAATTAACTGAACATTCTTGCAATTGGCATTAACGATATACTTTTATTATAGAAATCATTACGTTTTAGAACATACAATACAATATTATTCAATAATGAAAATTCTATTTCATTATAATAGGTACGCTATTTTTTAATTGTCACACATTTTCTTGGAAACAGTATTGGGAAGATTATAATATTATATTTCTTAATAACCGCAGTGTAATCACTTTGGTACAATAATAATAATAATAATAATAATAATAATAATAACAATAATAATGTATAGATACTGATGTTCGTTAAAAATAAAACAAAAAAAATGTATTTGTTTGACAATCGCAATATTATTTTACAGAGTGTAATATTATGATTAAGTATAATAATATCATGACAGTAATAACGTATGTATAGCTTTATTAGGACGGGAGTACTTATACAATCAAATTAGAGGTACCTATTCAAAAGAAAAAAAGAAAAATAACCAGAAATTCATAAACGGAAAACAAATCAACACAAAATACATTCACCTATATATTAATCGATAACATAAACAATGACAATAATAAAAATAACTGTTATACAACGATAATAAAAAAATATTAGTTTTAAAAACAAAATTTGTGATGTGCGTTTTTAAGACATAATTATTATCATTATTATTATCATACAAAATATTGAGATTAAGTTACACGCTTAGGTATATAGAAGTATTACTGATTTTCCGTGTTTAAAATCCCCAGTAGTTAGTAAAAAAAAAAGCGCATGTCGAATTTAGCCAATTGTTTAGCATCTAAATTAAGCTTTTAATTAGCAAAATAATAATAATGATATTTTTCATTGTATTGAAAATACTTACGAAAAAAATGGTAATTATCATAATAAAATAAAATCATTCTACAAATAAAACTATCAACGTTATCTGTTGAATAAGGTTTTAATAAATGAAGAACATATTATAACGTGTAAGTGTATACTTATTACTGTTTAGAATAAACAATGTACATCAAGATTATATTAGGTACATACTTTTTCATATAATAATTTTATGAATTAAATTAATAATAGTTCAGTTGTTTCAATTACTTTTTAGCTAACGTTATAAATAAATAAACACGTCCGAATGAATAATATTTTACATCGTTTTTCCGTTAAATGGAGCAGATCATTATTATATATTTTTTAGACTTGATTATTGTATGAATATATATATATATATTTACGAATGGAAGAATTTTAAGCAACGGTTAGTTTTTGTTGTTAAGTAGATACGACCAAAGAGATTCGTCGATAGTAGAGTTATTAAGAAACTATAATTTTTGATTAAGACACAAGTTCCAGCATAGTTTTGTTCAATTTTCAAAGTTATTGTACCTATAAAGGGATTTTAAAAATACGGAAGTTATTGATTCAACACTATCTCATATTTGGCACTTAAAACAGAGAAATAAACTTCAATCAAAGAGGATTATTTTAACCAAAGAAACACTTAATAAAATGATTATCTAAATTAGTAACTCAAAATTAACAATCAAATTAAAGCATAACGCAATTCGCAAAAATTGTAGTATTATAATGAAGAATATCAGTATAATGGCAGTGATTTTTCGTTATACTTATTAAAAAAAAATAATAATAATAATAATAATAATAATTATAATAAAAATAAGAATAAGAAGAAGAAGAAGAAGGAAGAAAATATATACTACATTTGAACAGCATAATGTATTTGATGTCATTCAATAATTGTAATCTACACAGATGATTTTATGCTTATTGTAGACCACACATAGTTTAACGCAGTCGATCGAATTCAAATGACTCGAAATCATATTTTATTTTCATGTATCGTATTGTGGAAGCATATTTTATATTTCGTAAATACTTATTTCCCAAGTAAATCGAACTTGACATGTATAATTATAGAGTGGAGCACCAAACACAACATGTTTTATGTGGATGGATTGAAGCCCGAACGATTAAAATATGCGACAGACCCTGCAGAATGTTATCGTAGGGTGAACTGAGCGACACAGGTTCGCACGCAAAGGCGGCATGCGGTGTGCCCTATTAAGCTTAGACTAATAATAATAGTTGTAAAAAAGGCAAAGATGGTCAACACAAATGCATGATATGTACCACATATACACAGTTAGAAATAAATGGAAAACTGTTTAAAATAAACTGTAAAGTGATCATACATAATACAATATATCGATTATATAATATATATATATATGTATATATGATTTGTATCAATAGATGAATATGTTTTATATTTACATATAATATTAATTTTTAGAAGTGTTAAGCTTATAGTTACCGAAAATCAAAAACGAACCATAAGCATCGAGATTTGGTCAATGAAAATAAATTAATTAATAGATTCCATTATTGTTTTTTTTTGTTTTTTTTGTTTAAGAATACTGCGCTAGGAAGACCATAAAATATTTATGCTCCGTTTGTCAAAAATTAGCGTATTATGTGGGTAATAATACAATGTATTGATGATTTCGTGCAAATATTATCGCAACCGTCGACTTGCATATTTATCGTCCAAATATAATTCTGTCAGTCTACGATGCGAAAATTTAATGAACAACTTTCTCAATGTGGCCCTGAAAAAAATATAAGTTTTATATTACAATAATGACATGAATATTATATATTATTTCGAACTGATGGATTTTAATTTAGAAAACCTATATAATATATCAAAGAAACAATTTAAAGTAAAACAGATAAAGTACACTGTATAGTATATGCGTATAGATAAAATAAAAAATAAACATCAGATATATGAACATATTTTTATGTTTTTAAAAAACATACATATTATCGGGTTACCGATTAAAATGGATAGAAAACGATTTACGATAGTTAAGTAGTGAAAAAACTTCTTTGCAGAGACTACACGAGTTATTGGGGTTCTATAATATTGTAAATTTCTCAAAAAGTACAGCAAGTCGGTTAATACTTAGCCGTAAATCTAAGAATAATAAAATTATTGTATTGAATACGGTGGTGTTTAATGTTTATGCCATTTTAACGATTCGACAATAGCATCGATGTGTTTTTAGATAAAAGAAAGGAAAAATATTTTTAAATCAATTGAAATAGTTTCAACTGCTATTGTAAGTTATGATTTTAGTAACAATGTACTATATATTTACCTGAGAAAGACGTGGCAAGTATTTCGACGGGCAAGGAACCGCGGCGGTGCGTCAGGAACGAATCCATCGACTGGCCGGTGGACAACAATACGTCCGGTCCACCAGAGCTCCGTCGCTTCATTGACTTTCTGCGACGTCTTCGGCTACCCGGCCGGCTTCCATCTGAACCTCTTCTCTCTGCAATCACACCACCAAATTGCAAGTTTTATACAAATTGTCATACACCAATAATGAACGTAGCGAAAAAATATGATAATATGATAATTCCATCAATGTGTACTTGAGACTTATATTTTTATGGATTGAGGGAGGGGGATAAACAGAGGACAATTTCCATAATCTCGAGGGAAAATTAACAAAGCTGACTTTTTAACATTTTCGTTTGATAACAATAAAATAACATGTCGGTTTAAAAATTAAAATTAATAATTTATTACAATCAAATAATAATTTAATATTTGATAAAATTAATTTTTTTAAATTTAAGTTTTAAAAAATTTATTGTTGCTAATTATTTTAACATAATTTACAGCTAGATGATAATATCATAATATTGGTTAATACATATTTAACAGCTCTAAACTTTTATGATAAAAATAAAAATGCACCAAAATTAAGGCTATTGATATAAGTATAGTTTTTCGGTTGCAGGGAAACTTTACCATTCTCAAATACACTACACGTAATTTAATACAAAAACGATACAAATTATAAACGCATGTCATATATGATAACCAATGCATTGCGCATAAAAATAACCCATTTTTATTTTTGCCGATAAAATGAATATCAAAACTTTTGGCTTAAAAAAATAAAAACAAACTAATAAAAATGAAACTGTACGTTTTACGACGAATTTTTTATTAGAAAATTATCAAGTTTTGTTTCAAAATTGTTTATAATATGAGTTACACGTCATATAGACGATATATAATTATTCTATTTAATAATCATCTATTATCATAAATTACAACCAAATAATACCACCCATGCTATTTACTAAATAGTATAGTTGTTATTTATATTTCATCTGAGCGATCAAGTAAATGATTATTAAAAGCGAACAAACGAGAGACGAAGCAGAAATATTTATAAAAGAATTTAAATTATAAATCTTTAATATATTATATTATAAATTTGAAAATATCAATTAATTATTTATACTTAAATAATTATTTAAAAAAAAATATCAATTTAAATTCAAATATTTTGAGTTAAAATAAATTGAGTGTTAATAAATTGAATGTTCATCTCAAACAACAGTAGATCATTTAGTTCGCCGATATAATACATTTTGTTGATCTAATTAAAAAAATATGAAAATTGCTAAGTAAGCAAAAATAAATACAGTAAAAAAGACAACAGTCTAAAAATAACTTATATAAATTGTTAATATCATTAAAAAGCAAAGCGTATTGACTGAAAAAAACCCATATTTAATTCATAGTAATTTGTTATAGATAATTTCGAGTATATTGTTACATCATTATATGTTAATAATATGATAGTGTGTAGATGCTGTTTTTCTTTTCTTTCTAATAATCGATGATCATCTCACCTGGCCGGGAAGGAGAAACAAGAGGCGAGCTCGATAATCCAATATTGGAATCATACGGTAGTGACGAACGTCTCGCGCCTTGCTTCCGGCTATTTGTGCTTAGTGGCCCTGTGGCCACCACCTTAAAAAAGGCACCTGCGATAGAAAGCCATGCATTAACCACAAGTGCACAAGTACGTCGACATAAAAGCGCTGTGACTGCAGTCATTCACAAATAAAACAATTATGGTAAAAATGTTAAAAAAATAAAATAAAAATAAAAAAAATTATATAAAATGTTATAAAAAATTAATAAAAGTAATTGAAAAAAATATACAATTTTTTAAATACAAATAAATTTTGTTTACTCTGTTTGGAAAAATCTGACGGCACAGACCCGCGTCTGGGAATAGTTGCTTCTTGGCCTTTACTGGCTGCCGTGTGTCCCGCACCATCACCGTTTCCAGCGCCGACCGGTGCTGAACCTCGGCGTCTCGTCAAAATCTAAAAAACAAAAGGAAATATATACATGTTTGAATTGATATTAAATTACTGTAGACCATATAAAGATAATAATTTTCATACAACTGTGTTATTTATGATAAATACAGTGCGTTATTCGGTAGAAACGACGATAAATAATTATAGTTATAGTCAATAATAGACTTGGTACTTGCAGGGATTTACAAAAAAATTGAATGATTTTTACAACGTGTTGTATATTGAGACGGTAATTACTATTTATATATCCTAAAACCCTGTGAACAAAAATAGATTATCTGTTTGTAAAAAGGAAATCGACGAGTGTCGCATCGGAAAGAACATATTACGAACATATACGGTCCTGTGCCACCTATAAGTAATTCCATTGTCGAAAAATTAAGGGACCACTATCTGTGAACAAATCGTCCTAAATTTTATGCTATTATATGTAATATAGTAAAATCTTTAAATGATAGTATTTTCGAGATAAAAACAGATTGACTAAAAAATAGTTTTTAAAAAAAATAATGTTAATTACAATCTACTAATCGCAATAATATTAATTGCTTGTTTAAATAATTGACTTTGTATTCCAGTTTTTAAATACTAATTATTATGAGTACATTTAATTCAAATTCATAAATAACTTTTTAAATATATATAATCAGGTTTTTAATTATGGCTGTAGATGAATATAAGTAAAATACAGCAATAATTAATAAAATAATGCATCTCAATATCGAAATTAATGATTACTGAACCTTTTCCCAAACACAGAATAAACTTCATAAAATAAATACAGAGGCTGGTTGCAATGCACTATACAGTTCATATAATTTACTCTACTCATCTGCAGTACTTAGAACTTTCTACTCAGTAGGAACTTATAACGAATTTACTACTTGTCCGAAACTTAATTTTTATGTATAATCATGAAATACGGTTAAAAAAATAGTTTATAATGACACAGAGTCACGTGAAAAATATTTTCCAAAAAACATGAATACTATTTGAGAAAATTAATGTTTATATATCAAAGAATCACGATGTACTTCTTATATATTATACACTATACACTATACCCGCTTTTCCGTACACTTCATTGCCTGTACATAATGCATCCGAGATATATTTGGTTGTCTAATGTTAACGTTTATAGCGTGTGAATAAATAATATTTCTAACAAATCAATTTTACATTGCTATCCTATTTGGTGTTGCTCGTGCCAATATTTTGAACTTTTAAAAGTAGTATTTAAAAAAAATATTTTTTTCGCTCAGATATTAGACTAAATATATTTTTTCAAAGTGTTATATCGATTTCCTAATATTTCTTTTTAAACTATATTATTTGTTTTTATATTTAGGAGCATAAATATATAAATTTTTTCTGAAGGTACACGTGAACAAGCGACGTAACAGTTATCTTCGGGCACTTCGTTGCCCATTAAGATTACGCCCCTTATTTTGTTCAAACTTTATTCAATTTGTTATTTATACTCATCGTATACAAACGACACGGCGTTTTTTTTTTATACCTTTACGTGTGTATTTGGCAATTATTTCAAAAATGAATAACTTGATTGTAAATATCAAAATCAGAAATAACCTTAAAACCATGTAGGTATGAACACTTTTTGAGTTTTAAGAAATAAACGTGCAATATTTGGTCACTATTGGTTCAGTAGTTTAAAAATCTTTAAGCCCTTTAAAAACGTATACGTTTATTTTAGGTTTTAAAACGTAATTTTAGAACACCTTACAAGTTATAACACTATTGTGTCCGTCCGTTCATTAGTTACCAGTACATAGTTACGTTTGTTGATATTAAGATATTTATTTATTTTCCGTAGTTACTGTACATAGTTACGATTGTTTGTATCAAGATTGTATAACGGTTCTATTCGAAGTAAATTCATACTAGCCAATATTCAAAAAAGATTTCAAAATATAATAGAGTTTACTAAAATCGTTTTTTAATATCGACTATAGAATTATATAATATAGTCTATTGACATTGCGTTGTATTCGAATTCAAAAACTTAGCATGCTCGCGGAAAGCGAGCTTTCTTAACTTACCTACATAAATACATATTTATATAAGCACCACGGGCACCCACCTGGTTCACGTGATTGCTATTACGCCTGATTTCCGCGTTGGTCCGCGCTGCCGGATCCACGTTTTCCTTTTCCTTGTTGGACGAAAACCTGGCCAACTTAAACGCCCGGTCCGTGTCCAGGATCGAGTCGCGTTTCGTGCCATTTCCACCGGGGCCGGGGCTACCGCCGCCGCCGGCAGACTGACAGCCCTCGCTACTGGTCGAGCCAGTCCGGCTGGACGCCGTGGACACGGCCGACGTACCGCCGCTGGACGACGAACACGGCGCCGCGGTGTCACCGCCAGTGGACAGGTACCGGGCTCGAACGTACGGCTGGATGGGCGGGAACGTCTGTTGCCTGGTCAGACCCCTGGAGCTTCCGGTCTGGTACCCGAGCACCGGTGACGTGACGCCGTGTATGACGTTGCACAGTCGGCTGGCGTCGGCTGTGTTCGTGATGGTCGCTATGCTCGGCTCGGGTATCAGGTTCTCGGCGCTCACCGGCCGGTCGTCCACGTTGCTCATGTTACTGCTGCCGCCGCCGCAACCGCCGCCGTCCGATGACCGCTGCAGCCCACTGCTCCTCGAAGATCCCACCGACATGCTCAGGCCCTCCTCCTCCTCCTCCAGGTACGGGATCTGGCCGAGCGTGAACCGCCGCCGGTTTTCTGCCTGCACCAGCAGCGTCGAGGGCACCGCGCCCTGTAAACTCTCCCGGCGCAATATCGTACACGGTAACGAGTGACCGGTAGTGACCCGGGCCAGGTTCAGGGGCACCGAGTGCCGGCGTCCCATCTTGTCCACCGTCTCCAGCATGACGGCTGGAAGTGAGCCCCGGCGGTTCTGTTGCTGCGGTGTATCTGGTTCGTTTTCCGGTTCCAGCATCATGTCATCCGCGTCCGCAATCAGCTGCTGTTCGACGGAGTTCTCGCGTTCCCGGAGCTCTTCCCACTGCTGTTGGTTCTTTCTCAGGTTTTCCATCATCGAGTGCGACAACTTGGTATCCAAAAACTTGTGCCACAGATTGAACAGCGGCAACACCATGAACTTGAAGAATACTGATGAAAAAAAAAACAAAACCAATAAAATTAACTATGATAGAATAATTTTATGATTTCATTTGATGAACGAATATATACACAACAATATTTCTATTATCTATTATAATAATATAGAAACTATTAGTTATATTTTCCGAAAATCTATATTCAAATTGATTTACGGGCTAAACTGATTATATGCAAACATAAAATCAAAGAATAATTTCAAAACTAATACAATTACAGTACGGTGTGTTTTACTTTAGTATAAAATATCAAATGCATTGCAACATCAAATTAAATTTTACTCGACAAAGACAGTTATTTTTATACCTATGTCGATTAAAATCATAAGACCTGTATATTAGAATAAGACTTTAACGAGCACCTGAAATAAATATATTAATTCATGTATTGATTCCTCAATTGTTTTAATTTAAATTAAATATTGTATACATAATCATTTATTATACTCATTAATATACTGTTTTTTTATCAGTTTAACGTTATATACGTGCGTATTAATGGTTAATAATTCGACGATATATAATACACGAATATACTCAAATGCAGTAGAGACACTAAATGTTTATCCTATAGGTTATGATGAAACCAAAAATATAAATCGTGTCCACAAAAATTAAAAAAATATACGTTTATTCGTGTGCCTTTATACTAACAAACATACTGAAATGAAACATAGGTATGGCTGTTTTTAGAATAAACGCATTTATTTTTTCGGTTGTTAGTCATTATATTTAGCTCTCTTCAATTAGACAAGTCCTCGTTGTGCGTCAGTTTATCTTAAATTTTAATAAAAAATACGAATATAGTTAATTTTTCTTAGAATTTTAGACCATAATATATTTTATATTATAGACGTGGTCTAACCCTAACAATGATTTGAATATGATAGAAAATGTCAAAGGCACGTACCAGTTTGAATTTTTGGCACCGTATTGTTGTATCGGTCACAGATATCAGTGACTGGCAATCCCAACTGCCTTTCGTAATCGCCCTGCCTGAAAAATTCATCGCACACCTTCAAACTCCATTTACGACTCACGTCCCATGGCCTGCACGGGTTCGATATGTCAGCACACTTCAGTGCTATCTGTAATATAAAGTGCCGCAACTCCGGGTCCTTCATGTCCAACTCGTCATTTTCCAGATAGTTCTGTTGAATTAAAATAAAAAAAAATGGATAAGAACACATGATAAGACGATACATATAAATACTTAAGTCAGTAAATTATTTTAAAAGGTGTTGAGTTTAAAATATTAAGTGAATTGTGTACAGTATAGTGTTTTAAAAACACAATTTACACAAATACCTACAGTTTTGTATATTTTAGTGAAAACTAACACATTGCTCAACAAATCACTTAACGAGCTTTAATTATTGTTTTTCATCGTATTATATTAGAAAAGGTCTTTTGAACAAATAATATGATAATTGAGTGTATAATGTATTTATTTTAATTTTGTAATTATAATAAATTTAATTAAAAGGTAGTGCATTAATTAAGACATATTGTTAGTTATTCAAATATATAAGAAATATATTTGAAGTCTTAAGCAATTAAAATAATAATAATAAAAGATTCATCTGATAAATAAAATTACTCAATTTCATTTAACTTCGAATGTTGATGTGAACAATAATACTAAGCACAACAAAAACTTATCAGTATCACACCAACGCTAGAGTTAGACATTCGAAAATAAGAACATATATCTATGGCATATTACACACATCATACTTACACGCATCTGGAAAACACATTAAATATTCATACTTGGATAACGTTAAATATTTTTATGGCAAAATACATCGTAGAAAAAAATAAAAAAGTATATTTTCGTCCCGTTTTCAAAAAGGAATTTATGAATTAAACATGAATAGTCGAGATCGTATAAATGAAAAAAAGTTTTTGGTGCGTTTCAAATGTATTTTATATATATAAAAAAAATAGATACTAAATAATAATATAACCATAGAGAAAAGTCTAGGTAAAAAGGGTAGGGGTGTAATTTAGGGGCCTAACTCTTTCTACAAAATATTATTTAAACATTCAAAAAAAAAAAAAAAATGCTTAAATTACAAAAAATAATTAAGTCATAAATTTATTAAATATTTATATTTGATAATAATATAATAATGTTTGCATATTAGTGAAAACAAGATTTCCAAAGAATATATAGCGTGGTAATATTATCATCGAAAATTAGTATCATTAACAGAATATTTAATTAATAATTAATATTAAGTGTTTTTGAGCTATTTTCAAAAAATAACAATGTTTTATATTATTAGTGTTAAATGTAAAACTTGTGATTTTACAACGATGTTGAGGCGACTACAGTATCTTTGTTTAAATAACTTATAATTGTGCATACTTTAATATTACATAATTATTTTAAATAGTACATAATTACCGTTAGTACCTAATAATAATTAAAAATGTTTTAAAGTAAAAAATATTGAAATATAATAGTTTAAAGTGGGCCACTGATGTTTCGGGGTCCAATGGATTTTGAACTTGAGAATGCAAATAAATAATATGATTGTGATATTCCCGTTCTCCCGTTCTTCCCGTTCCACATACACACATAAACCCATTTTTAGGGAAACTTACATTGAATTTTTTTAAAAATTCTGGTTGCCTCGTAATATCTGTGGCCAAAATCAATGAACTTATTTGAGACTCGAGGTCTTGTCTTATTGGACTTAGTTTCTCAGCTACGTGGCTTTCAAGCAAACAGCCAATCGCCGACCTCCAGTGGTGATTCTCTAGCACTGAAGTGTTCTAAATTGGCGAGCATAAAAAAAAACAGAAAGCCAATTAAATAGGTTAATAAAATGAAATGGTAAATGTGAAATACCGTTTTTCAGTTGCACGATAATAACAATGATATATAAAATGATTAATTAGTAATTTATAATATAATAGATCACCTCGTATAGAGTGGCCAAGTGATTACTAGTCGCGATAAGAAACGGTTGATTAACACCGGGGTGGTCAAGATCGTGAGCAACAGCTGCTATAAGAGACGCCATGATTTCGAGCGGTGTCAAGAAGTTTTTAATCTGTAAAAAAAAAAAATTGATATAAAAAGGCAAAATAATAAACATACAAATGTGTTATTATTTCAAAAAAGCATATAATAATTATTAAAATAATAAATACTGTACTAGCTATAATACAAATGGTGTGAAGGTAAAAAAAATAAAACCCCAAAATAACAACTACTTAGGAAAAGAACAATATCCTCATTTCTCTATTGGCTATATTACATGACACCTATTTATTGTTTTTAGAATATATAAGTACTGCACAGAAAATATTTGTGTTATATACCAGACAATACAATAATCAAAAAAATGAGCAAAATTGAATTATTATATAACGTCAAATCAAATAAATTACTGTGGTTTTCAAAACATTATCAGTTAGCAAATAAAATAATATACAATTATAATTTTTCAATCATATCACTCATATAGCATGTCGATTAATATTTTACGTTATACGAGTAAATCAATTTACCATTTACTTCCGCGAATAATGTACGAGTTATTATGATTTGTCGAAGATACATAATCAAATGCACTTGTCTTGAATATATGTTTATTTAAACATGTAATATGCGAAATATTTAAGAAGTTCAATTTTTTCTTTTTTTTTATTAAATCATAATAGGTAATGTATGAATGCAGTATAGTCTACAACTGTCAATGTAACGGAACATTAAGCCTGTTGAGTTAAAATGTATACGAATATTAACAAACTTTTTAATTCTAAAAGCACTAAATAAATAGAGAACAATCCATTTTAAGAATTGTTTTGATTGACTTTAATAATTCTTCCATTAAGTTATTGTATTACGATTGTTGTTATTATTATTTGTGTCTTCGTGGTTACCACACCATTAAGTTTGTATTTTCATACTAATCAACAGAGATATTAAAATTAATTTAACACTAAGTTTCATTTTAATATGTAATGATTATTTTCATTATAAATTATTCAAATAATAATAAGTATAATGATACCTACATTTTTTTTCACTTACAATACTAATGATTTCTGTTATAATTTTGTTGTTATAAACACCAAACAATTATTTTAATTAGTAGTACTTATTTTTTTTTCTTAAATAGATAAATTAAAGAATTACGTATATATGAAAATATATATAATAGAAATGCACATTTACTAATAAGTTATTAACTAATTTCTTTAATTTATATTTTCTTCACACCGAAATTCAATGCGATTATTTTCATTTTACATATGATTGTTTGACTTTCGAATCGATAAATAGTTATATAAAGTTTAAAACAAATTTATTTTAAAACAAGTATATAGATTAAAAAATAAAACAAATAACAATAAGATAAAAGTTAGGTTCAACTGGATCAAGTCGATTCATTTATGCGTAGTTAAATCCGATGGAAATATTAAATATTTTTACAGTAAACAGCCATATATATGTTATGCATTCATATTTAGGTGTCTGCAAACGAATAATAAAATAATCTAAAATTAACTTAGCAAAGGTTAGAAGTAAAATAAAAATATTATAATAATAATAACAACGGATGATTATGCACTACAGAGGTCCGTCAAAAATAATTTCACGACATTGGCACGCCACGAGACTTTTAAACTGTCTGCTCCGAATTAGGCCGGGCACGTATTGTGTGGCTTTTGCGAGCAGCACTAAACCTGTCAATATAGTTTAGCAATAATAACAATAGTCAAATAACAACACAAACAATAATAATGGGAGATTTCGTCGGTTCAACGCGTTCTAAAAATACACGGAAGCTTTTTATTTTTATGTCGACAATACGGAATTATAATAATACTTATACAAATAAAATATTATAGATACGTATATAAGATAGCTGCGCTACGAGCTTTTTACGAGAGTTACGAACCTATCATTTTCGGAGAAGTCAAATGTAATATATAGTAATATATAAATATAAATTTTCGATGGTAACATTTTTATGCAAGTAAATGTATATAATAGTTGCATACTAACTACATTATAGTATATTATAAGAGTAACGAGGTCAAATAAAATATGAGTATTATACTACATCTGCGTTAAAGATAGAAAAAAAAATTCTCTGCTGATAACTGAATATTCGGACAACTTGGAATATGTATACAAACGAAATGAACCCCCTTTGTAACAATGATGTTGTGATTTTAAACAATGTATTGTTATTATTTAATTATAAATACGGGATAAAATACTGTGGTGTTTTTTCTAATTCCCACGAGGCTAATGCGGTAAAACCGGAAAACTTGGTTTCTCGCCAAATGATTATATTAATAATAATAATGCATATAATATAATGCAATTAAATGTTGTTACTATACAACATATTTCAATGATAAAAGTGTAGATTTAATGGTATATTAATTATGAACTTATTATTAATTTAAAGTAATATTAAATACTAAAATTAAGTTAACCTATTATCTAGTCACTTTTTTCCCACAAAAAAAGAAACATAAATGTTACGTATATTAAAAAATAATAATATTATATATTTTTAAGCAATAGAATTGTGATTTTAAATATTAAAGGACAATTAAAATCATTAAAAAAATGAATTAAAAAATATCGACTTCTAAAACATTTTTAATATTTAAGTACACTCCAGCAGCTTTGAATTTTTTTGAAATATTTGTCGTAGTTACCTCATACTTTCTAACTTTATAAATCACTTTTAATATATAAACTCTTAACTATTATAATCCATTTACAATTAATTATAATTCAATATTTTTATTAATACTGTTAACGTATAGTATAAATTCTATCAAAATAATTGGTACTGTTTGTCCATTTTTCGGACCACTATTGAATGTCATCTGATGTAGTGTCAAACCGTTCGTGAGTTATCAAGTGTTACGAGCACACGCGGTCATTATGTATTCTGTGTATTCTGTACACTCAAATACTTCAAAGTCAATACACAAATAAAAAGTAATATTACGGACAAATGTAAAAAAAAAAAAAAGTTTCAACGATAAATATAACGAATTACACACGTCCGACGTTTCTACAACGATAGTTGAATAAAACTACAAGTATATTCGAAAATCTTCTTAGTGTTATTACATACGACTGCAGAATAATATCATACTATATTACATAATATGTAGAATGAAAATTAAATGGAAATTATACTCAAAGTAAAAACTTTCAAACTTACGAAACTGTTTATTCTTTTTAGTTATTTATATATAATTGAAGGGTTGGAATTTGTTTTAAGAAAAATGATCCTACATTCGGTGTTCTCGTACTTCTTACGCTTTATTTGAATCGGAGGTTATTATTATTACTTATAATAGGTAAATACATATTTTTAAATATATATATATATACACACACATATATATATATATTTATATAATATAATAATACCTACTGGAATAGAAATTAATTCTCCTCCAAAATTTAAATACTGCTTATGACAACTATAAATACTAATGATTATTTACACAAACGCACTCGGATGAATACATTCGAAATGCCTAAATTGTAGCTAAAAAAAGTGGGTAACTACGAATAATCGGTTTCCTTATTGTATAGCCTATAACATAGACAATAGTAAGATACACTCAACTATATAGTGAGCAAATTATGAAATCCAAAAACTCATTTAATATTATAATATATTTTATACTATAAATATATACACAAAATACGTGTTTCTAACCTTGTCTTCTTGCAGGAAACAATGCATTGCCTGGGTCACGTCGGTAGCGTGAATAGCATTGTGATACGGGTTTGTGCTGTGGTACCCTTCTTCTATGAGACCTGTGAACAAATATTACAAAAATACTCATTTAGAGATCTTTAAAGATAAATGAGTTCTATTTTTGATGTGATATTAATAATGATATAAGTATAACTTAATTCAAGTATATAATAATATTCTAATGACCTTAGTATTTGTTTTTGAGAAAAGATTCAGTAATATAAGCCGTCTGCACATTTTAAAAGTTGTAGAGATTAGAGTTTATAATTCATAGATCTACAATCTACGATTTAATATAAATTAATTAATTTTATTTTTAAAAAGCTGGATAACTATTATACATGTACATAATATGCAGATTGTGGCTAAAATTACACCATTTATATTCCCCCGTAAATATGACAAAAATAAAAGTTGTGTACTCCTACTCATTTCAGACACCAACCGGTGTTTTCAAATTAAAACTTTGTTAATTGTTTCCTTAGATAACACATTTCCGTGTACTTTTATGTATACGTAATAAGAAAAGTTTGAATATAATAGGATCATTTATAAGTTTAATTCTGTGTAAATTACCTATTCGCATCATATACTAAAATTAAATTTTAATCATTGCGATTTTTTTTTTTTTTTTTTTTTTGATTTTTTTTAGCTGTTACATCAAAAATACTTCTTCGGTTCGAATAATATCTTAAAAATAAAGTTATTAGGCAATCAATTAAATTAAATCAATTTGGAACATAATAATAAATTCATTATTTTATTAATTCTCATACAGGTTCTAATACACCATTATATGCCGAGTATGATTTTATTATAAATTCAAAAAGTAATCATCACCTAATTTCATTGATGGGTATACTTTAATAAAATAGATTTATTGATTTTTAATTTCAAACATTTTATTAAGTATTTAAAGAGATGTTCCAATTGAAACTTTCCCGAAACCGACTTGGAATTAAATACGATAAACTCTGTGGAAACCCAAAATAACTAGGAATGGATTACATTAGCACAATAATAAGACATCGCCGAATCCACATAGCGTTGTAGATAATAATAAACCTACACGTCGGACGATAAACGCTAACACTAAATAAACTATACGCGTGTGGCGTGTCATTACGGTGGGAAGACGCGCGCAGCATAAAAGATTTTCACGTTTAAAATACTTATAATGTGCAATATTAGAACTTTTGTAAATACGAACACTCATGATAATTATATCGATTAAGGCGAGCCACTTAAAAATTAAAATAAATAAATAACGTTCAGTTTCAATTTTAGAGTTAATGTTGTTGAATAGGTACATATTTCAAATGTAGTAAAGTTTTGTTGAGTGTCAAAAATAAACGCTTTAATAATAAACTAAGGTTAATTTAAATAACTAAAAATAACAATAATTTACATAACAATATCGTTCATAAATATTTTACGCTTGACATAAGATTACGATACATTTTGTATGAATGAATTGTAATTGTTATTTAAAAAAAACTCATATGTTTAAATGTTTCTACAAAACGTCAATGAAAATCAGTTTCATATGCATAAACAAATAAATGTTGTATTCTTAAAATAATTTAAATTAAGAACCGTATACTAGGTAGTTGTTTTAAAGATAATACGTTGGTTAAATATATATATACATTAATATTAATATTATGGTATACTTATGACTGGTTAATTTGTATTTTTTTTTAGTTCTAAAACCTAGACTTGTATTGCTAAATATAGATATGTTCAGAAAAAATATTTGTGAAAAAATGTGAAAGTATATAAGTCATATAAATACCAATGAGAAATTAAAATTCAATACAAAAATACCAGAAATAATGTGAAGAAGGCATCATATAAATTGTAATATACAGTTACAGATCAATGGAATAATTAGATAAATAATAAAGGACCAATTTCTAAGAAACATATAATTAGATTTTACTATTACAAATTATGTATAAATAAAAATGTATTATTTAAAATTGTAGGGATTAGTTGCTAGCTAAATACAATTTATTTAAAAATGTAAATAAAAATCTGTGCTTCAAAATCGACACGTATGATTTGTCAAAAGTGACTTGGTCTCCTAAGTATATCAGATAAAAATCAGAGATGTTAAGTACATTTGACGGCGAATATTTAAACTATCTTGGAATATTATTATACAATCCTCGTTACTGAATAATATAATACTGAGGTATTTTGATTATTTTCGCAGCTGTGTCAATTTTTGACCAGAAAATATGATATTGATTTTATAATATATTAATATCCAAATTATATAGTAACACTATAAATTAGTGTTTTTTTTTTTTTTAATTAACAGAATTGAACAAATACTATAGTTTAGAATAGATACCTAATACCTAAAATACTTGAAAGTGATAACACGTGATCATTTTATCAATTGCTAGATTGTTATACAAGAACAGATGATATGAATAATATAACGTAGTTACGGTACGTATTTCACACTTTACTTTATATCAATGGTCACTTTTCTAAAGACTTTTTCAAAAAAAAAAAAAAAATAATAGTAATAATAATAGATGGGTATACCTACCTAATGAATAATGAATATGAAAATATGATTACAAAAACATAAATATGACATTACTCAATTGAGAACTGCCTCACGCCAGGAGATTTTATTTTTTCGTCGACTTTAAGATATTTTTTTCAATATGAAAAAAGTTCTTTTCAAATAGCGTCAAGACGTACGATACGTGTATTTCATGAAATTGACTTTTCAACTGATATAAATTGTGTATAAATATATGATCTTGTGTACAATGAACTGGTGTACAATTACCTATACGGCTATTGGCTATATATTATAAGTGAAACACAGTGAGGTCACTTAATAACGACAGTTGTATTTTTGTCTAATTTTATACGTAACGGATAAGTGTTTAAATGATATAGCCTAATGAAATGTGTATAAACGAATCAGATAAAATATTATAATATGTAAAAGTTAATATTATTTTTGCTGAGAATATTACTGTTACCAAAGTTGATTTGAATACTGCAGTTCTTTGAAATATACTTATTATAAAATAAACATATACAAGACTTTCTTTTTATTGTTTATGTCAATTTTAACGACATTTAAATGCACACTATTCAACATATTTAATAGAAACAATGTGACGAATCGAAATGATGGCGGATGTTGTGAAACAAAATGCTGATAATGTTTTTTTATTGGTATCGAATTCAACAAAAGCGCGTACTTTTATTGTACAAATCATAAAATAAAAATATAAACATGAATAGATGTTGATATTTCACCATCTTAATATAAATATTAAAAAATAATTTGTAGTTAAATGAAATAAAGTGACTTTTTACTGATCGTAATAAAACAATATTTTTTCAGTTTACGTATATATTATATTATACAGAAAACTATCGTTGATATACAAATAGTATCACCACATTAATGTAAAAATAATAAAACATATTAAGGTGGCAAGCGTAGCACACCAATCTTTCAAACACTTATATTGATAGGATACGTATATTAAATGTGTTTTCATAAACAATATTTTAATGTACATTTCATTTTTTTAAATATGGTCAGATGGATGAGAAAATTTGTATATTATCGCGATTGCTACATAATTCATAGGTTTATACTTAAACATTCACTTCTGTAAGTGAAGGTTAATGCTGTTGAAAATATTTTAATACAATTGGCAACACCAATAACTACACTTCTTGTTTATTTTATCCATGCAAAGAAAAAATACTAGGTTGTTTGCCAATATTCACAGTATGTTTTCGAGTGCGATAAAATAAGTATTTAGTGTTTTTAAAATATCAAAAACAGCTAATTTCAAGAAGTTTATATTTTGTAACAAGCATTTGTCAACTGTAATAAATTCTATACTGATTGGAAACGAGATGTAGTGATTTCGTACGAATATATCATACAATGCCAGCATTTTAATGTACATAAAAATATCATCAAAAATACATGATACTCACTATCTGAATTCGATAAACCAAGCAATAAAAAACATTTACAATACTTTATTATAAAAAAATACATATGGAGGTGAAAACTACAGATATTTGATTATCATTTGAATTCAGAAGTCAAAAGTTCATAACCCATCGTCATCATGGTACGAAAAATAATAGATTTAACTTATTTCCTTTCAACCTAATAATTGTAATGAAAAAAAAATCATTGTAAAATCAATAAATTGTTTGATATAATTAAAAAATCTAGAAATTAATGATAACTATTAATGTGACTATTTGTTTATTTTAAAATATGTAAATTGCACTATTATTAAGTTTATGAAATATTTTACTGATTTATACATTATGAAAAAATATAATAAAATCATATGTGCAACTAAATAAACTTAATTAAATTTACAAAAAGTTTTGAAATCCCATATTTTTACGTGTAATTAAAAATCATGACAGCTTTAAAAACTTTTAATAAGTTTAATTAACTTTATGCACAGTGCACATATGATTCCATTATATTCTTTTATAACGTAAAACAAACATTTATTATTTTTATATTATATGTCATTGCGAAAATAATTTCTGTGACAAAAATAAAATATAGTATATAGCGAGCACACGTAAGCTACACATACATTACAATATACTAGTAATATAGTTAGAATACGAAGCTATATATACATGTACGTATTTAATCTTAAATTCTAAATCTAATGAGACATTTTGAGTACACAAGATTTAAAGTAATATTTATATCGTAATAATGTATTGTATATAATTTTATTTTTCTATACTTACTAAAGAGTTTCCAAACTTGGACCACATCCAACTTGAAGTGTTCCATTAGACCATACCAATGGAAAAGATGAACACAAAGTACTGGAAGCGATCTTCCTATAAAAATAAATAAAATATATCTTTAATTATGAAAAGAGCGATTTATTGCAGATGTCTTAAAACATCAAACTAATGTAGTATAACGTTTATTTAAATAGGTATTATTGTAACTGTATGTGTTAAATTTTCAAAAATAATAAAACTAACCTCAATATCGTAAAAATCAATCATGGCTTGTTAGTTAATATTACTTACTTACATTTTTTAATTCGATATTCAGTACATTTAAAGTAGGAAAATACAATACTCGTATTGTCATCAATCCTTTTATAACAATATTTAGTTTCTGAGTTAGGGTATTTGGTATTGGGCTATTTTTATAACACTATACATTTTATTTATAATTATTTTAATAAAAAATTAATTAGTATTTTTTTCACGAACACTTAAATTATACTTTAAACTTTTACATTTACTGTTATTTTAATTTACTTTACCTCGAGAAAGTGTTGTGCATTATGTATTTACACAAAAACAAAAATTAAACGAAATAAAAAAAGAATGACAGCAATATATTTAACATAACGATATAACTAAAAAATGTTATTACTATACGCAAACACATAGTAATAACATTTTTAGTTTAAACAGTTGTCACATAGAAAACATCAAAAACGGTAAGTACACAGTTTAATTATTGTAGAATGTTCGAGTAAATACAATGTGTACGACGGCGTTAAACGTGGGAAAAGCCAACTGGGTTGCTGTTATCCGCGAAGGGATTGTTTTAGAACAATTTCTAAATGTTTACCGTCTAACTTAACCACGAAAAATCGGCATAATATACTTATAGCGGGTCATGGGATGGTTTTAGATTGAAATATGTTTTGAACGTTGAAATTCCATATGACTCAACCAAACATATACAACTATATTTTTAATATACAAATATTACAAACATAAACATATTGTCACGTAAAAAGTATGCAATACGATAATACAATTTAATTCTAAGAACAGAGAATTATTCTGTAAGTTACAATGATTTGACTAGTATTCAAGTAATCTTTTGGGGGAGTAAAATAATATAAGGAAAATTGTTTATGACAGATATTCGATATTTATTGTTACTAGATTTAACATTAAATTCCGAGAAAGCAAATTATTCCCTGATATTTTATATTTTTATAGGTTTTTAAATGTTAAGCCTAGGCGTACCTTAAATTATTTACATTTGATTAGAATGGAGATAAAAAGTCATGAGATGGGCATCACTGTTTTTTTAACTACCATAAAAATACCATAAAAATATTAAAACTTATAGTCCATAAGTATTTTAACAATGTACGTAAAAATCGTTTTAACGGGAAAATATAAAAATAGTATTTTCTACTTACCCCCTGTAGCTGTGTCTAATGCAAAAGCGTTGAACGGCCATTTCCAGACGTGCTTGAGTACACACTGTGAATAAAATAAAATAACATAAATGTCAGTTAATAATATATAGAAATTACACAACTTGTACATTACATTAAAACATGTGCCATTTGTAATTTAAATTCCAACACGAATATATAAGTAATATGTTTATATAAATTGTATTTATATTAATATAGATAAATATTAAAATATCAATAAAGCTTTACAAATATAATAATATAATAATTTGCGTAATGTATTTAAGAATTTAGAACCGTAGATATTTCACTAGTAAACTGTATTAAAAATAAAACAAATTGCAAATACTTAAGAAACGCTAAAATAATAAAATAAAGTCGGAAAAATAGTATACAATACATTTTGAATAAATGTGTAAAATTACTGTAATGTTAGTAGCGTAAATTTAATGTTTTTAAACAGTTAACCTTAATGGTTAGTAATAAATAAAATTCAAAAAAATATACAGTTTTGAGTTAGTTTTTTTTATAAAAACTATGCAATAATATGAATATTACGAGAAAAAAAAAATTGTTAAATAATTAATTCAATCATAATTGCTAAATTATACAACAATAATATACCAATTTATTCAGATAAAATGTATACGTAAAATTATTTTCTAATAAAGATATTAAAGGAGATTTATTATTATAAGCACTATATTATATTAATAAATGTATATACTATACCTATAAATATTATTTTGATATAATATAATTAAAAATAATAAGTATTATAATAACTATTCATTTAAAATATTGCTAATTTTTACTCGTAACATAATAATTATGTGATCTTATATAATACAAAACATTTCAACCACACTTGATTGTTGAATATTTCAATATTCTCAATCAAAGAATAATATGATATTATAAATGTTTGTCTACATTAATGCTTAGTGATGTTCGACTTTGTAAACCGATTGTTCTTTAAGACACAGAATAGACATGGAAAATAAGTGAAAATAGTTAAAAGTTTATGAAGAAATTTTTAATTTCAATTCAGAAATCTCTGAAAAGCGTCTATAAATCTTATTTGTCTCATTTTTTTCTATTTTATATCCGTTCTAAAAAAATCTTAAGACTTTGGCACAGAAATTGTATAGACCTTTTTGTTTAGTGTTACCGAAGGGTGAACTACTCAAAGAAGTTTATAATATCCCAGCTCGTTTAGATGTCTACTTTAATCGCCTCAAAAGTTCAAACAATTTATCATAATTGAAAAACGTAGAAATTGAACGAAATGGAATTTTAATGAATCGAAAACCGAAAGAAATAATTTAAGTTTTCATTACGACGATACATAAAAGTCAACACCATCTGGATACTTATATATTTATACAAAATATGTTTTACAATTTTCCATTGTTAAAATATGTCTTTCTTTTGTGTTAACATTATTTTCAAAGGTCATTTTTAAGCAAATGAAAGTATAATTTTTTTTTTTATTTCAGTTTATTTTCCACAAACGATTCAAACGATTAAGCGATTCAAATATTTTAAGTCAATACTTCATTTACTTTGATAATATTGGTGTGAATATTAAATTTAAATACTTATTTTTTGAGAAATATTATATACAACTTACATAATATATGCATGGGAAATAAATTAATAAGAGATCATATAGTATTGATAATTGCTAATAGACTGCTGTTGATAATTAAAGAGTTAAAGAGGACTCTACTCTTAAATAATTTAGCAGATATTTCATGGCAAGATATAATGAAGTATTAAAAATAATTTTTTTCTAAATACAATTTATTTAAGGTAAAATTATTTATGATTTATTGGAATTGATTTCATTAGAATTCCGAGATAATAAACTCTGACAATATATTCATACAGCACGGTGGTAATATTTTTATTAATATTTTATACTATTCTAAGTTCAGATAAAAATATCAATAAAATTGACTTAAGTTAGTAAACAAATCTACTCGTAAATTTACGTATATGATCTAGGAGTGAAAAAAAAAATTAACCAAATAGAAAAAAAGAGTTGTTTGAGTGGGCTTTTGGTAAAGATATTACTTTATTTGAGGTACAAGATTGAGATATAAAATTGTGTTTTTTATTATATTCATTGAAAAGAACGTTGAAGATCGATTTATAATTTTATATATTGGTACACAGAAATTGTAATTCTACAATATGTGTGGACGTAAGATTACTGCTTTTATGTTAACCACGATTCATCTGAAAGAAATAATAGGGGCATCACTTTTTCTACTATCTCAAAAGAGGTATTAATTTGATAATGCCCTGTAAAAAAAATATTTGAGACAAAGACGGTTTATGCTCGGCAATAAAAGGTGATTCGAGGCACATGTTGGCGTGAAAGATTTAGTCAAATGTTATTCTAACTTTCTTGTCGACATTCAGTTTAATGTTAATTGTTGTTAATATCAAAAGGTTAATGCTAAGGGACTTGGCTCATTTCGAAGGGTGCCAGAAACTGGTAGAAATATTTGTATCAGTGAACTTAACGATAATTACCGGTATGCCATCAAATTTGATTCGAAATGTGTTTGAAATGTTTGAGGCATTGATCAATGTTATATTTCGTTTTTGTAGTAAAGGGTAAAGTCGTACAAGACAGAGACCGAATGATGTTCGTAATAACGCCCTCGGGTTTTGATGTCATTTACGTTATTATCGACAGAGCTATTATTGCCAGGTGTATCATTAGAGTAGGTAATTATATAGCGTTATCGTACGAACAATTATTTTTGTCATTCATATTAAGTAAAGGATAATAATCTCTTATTTATTGTGTATTATAGATTTGGCGAAATCGTATTGCTATGGTTATTGAATGTATTTAAAGTTTTAAACAGTTTTTAACAACTTGAAATTGAATCTGAGTGATGAGTTAAAGCAAGCGCAGATTTAATATTTTTCGTCCTGGGATTTTGCCCAGCAAGGCACCCGTTTTCATTAGCGGGCAACAATATAATGTTTTAAATCACTTATAATAAATTAAATAATGCAATGCGGTAACTTTTAAGCGATTTATTTGCGGTAAGCGACAGTTTACGATGAGGAGTAGATCACAACTGCTCTTTTTAGATTTAAAACGTAGAAATATAGGAATTATTATTATAAATATTGCAGACATATGATTTAATCTATATAATAAACTCTTAAAACAATATTTAATTCGATTAATTGTTTTGTTCTCAAACACGTATATATTACCACGTATAATTATACTGATATTTTGCGTTGAAATATCGTATAAAGTATCAAATAACAACGTTGAAACAACACATTAAATTCGCACATTGAACAAATTTTACCTTGGTGGTTGGAGATGGTGGTGGTAGTGGTGGCGTTTGTTTGGTTAATCGATGGGAGACATTCCCGCACACGCGTTTTCCGGCGGATCACAGCCGTTACGGGTTTCGAGTTTTCGGGGCAAAGTTTTCAGGCACCCGCAGTGTACGTCGAGTGGAGGTTTTGAAAATTATTGTAAAAGCCATAAACAGCAGCGCAGTACATATATATATATATATACATATATATACCTATAGGCTATAGCTCACTTTAGCTACTACATACGTTATATAATTTATACAACCAAACTATATATATTTATTAGGCATTCCGGGTATAAGTATTGAGTATACTATATGCATATTGATATATGAAGTGCACGCAGCTGCGGAAAACGAAAATCTAATTTATAACGGCCTCAGTGAAACTGCAGATGATGAAATTTCACTTGTGTAATTGACATACGACCCTCCCTTAACACGCCGATCTTTACACACACGCGTAAACGTACATGTGTACGCATAGTTTTATATATATATATATAGAATAACGTATATGTGCGCTTTCGTATTGTGGTGATGGTGGTGGTGGTTGTAGTGGTGGGGTAGGGTAGGGGCGGCAGTCGACTTACACTGTACTCCGCAATATATACGATTCTAATATTAATTACATGATTAATTAGAAACGACGAAGATTGACTAAGAAAACAGTTAATTACAGATATTTCGAGGTATCTACGAAATGTTTTCGAAGGAATATTAAATAAATTATTATTATTACTGTTATATAATACAATATACCGGCTGATGGCGAAAAGGATAAAGATACGATGCACGAGGCACAGGGGCGTACACCGTGTGGGTGGAGACAGCGGACGAATTGGTGGACGCACATAGAATAATACGTATAATATAAACCTCTTCAGTAAGAGGCATCAGTGGCGTGTACAAGACGGGCGAAGGGTTAGTGCACGGAAAAATGGCTGATGAACAACGTCATAATAAAACATATACATATACCTCGTTTCGAGAACATTCATTCGAATTATATAACGATATAACATAATACGTCATATAAATGATAACTCATGTTGAGTTCAAATAAACAAACCAAATTAGATATTATCGTCGTTTATTGGCGGACAAGTATTCCAATATGTACATTTAAATACTTCAAATACACTACGAGTTGTAGAAAATGTCACGTCATATCCCTTGTATAGTGTAGGACACCACTCGATGGTATAAAATATTATATTAATATGACGTAATGCACTTTTTTCGAAACGATTGTACATAGTTAATTATTTTATTACCAAGTTAATTAAGGTTTTATTTTCTGTTTTTCTGTTTCTTATTTAACTATACTACTAGGCTTCACACCCGTTAAATAAATAATAAATATATTTTTAAAGCGGTACAATTTATGTATACTGTACATACGTAAACGCTATGACACAAATAAACGACTATACGTATTATTTTGGGAGTAAATGCTGTTATCGCGGTTGCCAATAAATATATATATTCTAAAATCAAATCGTCGGTAAACAAGCCTCCAGGGCAATTTCATCCTCAAAAGGCATCATAATCTCTTATAGTAGGACAGGATAAGACAGTTGGGGCTTTGTGTCGAAGTAATATTAGATTACACCACGGACATCAAAGGGCGAACCATTTCCTTTGATCCGCAAGGAATTGACAGGAAATCACGGGAACTCCTTTGGGCGTTCCCAATAATACTTATATTATCCTATGACCTATATATAAACGAAACCCGGAGAAGTTATTAAAACTATTGATCCCCAGTAATTTCTAGGTAAACGATATTTAATATAGATTATATACTAACTGAATGTTATTACACTTATTATTACAATAATACATTTTTACACAACGTACATAACAAAAAACCAATAATTTTATATTTTATTGCACACAATTTTTATAATATATTTTAGGGTTTGTAATTTTACTATTACTTTAAATAAATATTTTTCTCAGCAATTTTTAATTGGCATATACTTGGTATAAATGATGTAATATAAAATTAATGAATAATTACATAAATCTCAAAGCACTTTTGCAGCTTAATTTAAAATTTTGAATCATTCTGTTTAAAGTTGTTTATTAAAATAGTGTAGGAATCTTTTAAACCTACATTACTTGGATATTATACCTGTCTGAATGTCTAGATTAATGGATTTATTTTTAAATGTTAACCCGTAATATTATAATATAACGTATCAGTGTACCTACTGTGTATGATCTTTTATAATCCGATGATTATAGAAATTATGTTATAATTGGATAGTTACGAACAATTTAATCATAATATAATATATAATGTTGAGTTAATAAGTAAGCATTACACAAGACTTGATCGATTAGTAAAAAATATTATAAATCACTTATACAATTATTGTCAAAATAAAATGATAACAAATTATTTGCAAATATCTCGCAACTATATTATAAACATTATGAACTACACATTATTATAATTAAATATTAATTATAAAAATAAAAATTAAATTAATAAAACAAACTGGATCACTTAAATAGATACTCTATTCCTAGACAATAAATAGCATGTGATAATTCTAGTAATAAAACTTATTCCATACATTTTGATCAATTAATATTTATCCATTTGTACTTCACTTTTATCATCCATACAGTATTATGGGAGGGTTAAATTTTGGATACCTATATCATAATTCATAACGTTGACACACGTCTTGTTAATTAATCAAATATTCACATATTTTTATTACACTCGAATATGACATAAATATATTATTATCATCATTGTACTTATTATATTTACATATTTATATTTGACATGTATATTGCAAGTTGTCCATACTTAATGAAAAAAAGCAATGTATTGTACAAAAATACGATAACCATACTTATGCAAATATTAATCGAGTTTAATAATATTACACCACATACCTATTATTATTATTTTATAATAAATTAATTAGATATGTAAAATTAAAAATTTGTAAGTATGATGTACAAATCACGTAGTAGTGTTTAATAATTACCAATTAAATGTTAATTTGTATCCACTTTAGTTATCTTAATTAAATAAATATAGGTTTTTTGAGTTGACATTTTATTCGAAGTAATCAATATAAACAAATTATCGAAAATATATAACTAAATACTCGTATTTATTGAATAATTGATTGAACCTATTTTTATAAAGGATTATTATTTATATGATTAATATTTTTAAATCTAACTCTGAAATGCAATATTGTTAAATTTAAATTTAAAATAATCATTAAAGTTGAACTAGTTAATAATATTGGTCATAATGAAAGAAATAAAACTCTAAAGGTACGCTATTAAATAGCTGTATAATTAAATAGGCTCTGTAAAAATCTTAGCTTTAAGCTAGATTTATCCTAAGATTTTTTTGATTGTTTATGTAAACTTTAATTTTTAAAGTGAATTTAAATAAAATAAAATACCACAATATGACTAATTGTATTTTAAAATCTTATAAATTAAATAATTATTTATATTTTAATTAAAAAAATATACTGATTAAAAAATATATTTTAAAATATTAAATATCTTCTTAGTTTTATTCAGATATACTTATATTATTATAAAAATACTTCTATAATGATTATATGTATACCTACTGCCAAAGTAGATGTTAATTACGCACTATAAGAGTTGTATCAAGTAGTTTGGTATAAATACAATTTCATACTTAATATGCTCATATACATTTCTTTATAATCTATAACAACAATGTAATATATTCGTAATATACATTTCGTAATTATTGAAATGTTTAAAAAAAAGAATAATTAAATCGATGTCACATAATTATATTACTATTGTGTATGATTTATTAATAATCGATTAACATTCTAACCTGGACTTGGCCGTGGTGAATATCGTCCAATAGCGCTGGCGCATTCTCGTTGGACAAAGATCGGGTGGTGAGCTTTTTCCGCCTACGCTTGTGCATGGTAAGAAACCGGCCGTTGGGTAACCGTTTACCGTGATGGGCTACCGACTCGAGTAGCACCACCTCACCCTCAGACAGCAATCGTGACCGTCTCCTGCACCGGTCATCAGTAGGCGAGTCGTCTGCAAAAATAAAACCAAACAAAACAGTTATATTAAAACATACGTAATACAATTTAATATAAGTTATATACGACAAATAGAAACGATTAGAAAAAGTATCGTCAAAATAAATGGGACCTATGTTTACATTTATCTGTACATATTATTTCATTCACCAGGGACTATTATAGCGCTATACGAAAAAAACAATAATAATATAACAATATATTTATAAATATGTTATATAACATTAATAGTATTAACGCACTAATAACCATATGCTGTATTTCATTGCACACTTGCACTACATGCGACAATAATATATTATTATGCATTATATGTCGGTTAACCGTTTTCGAGCAATTCACACTCACACCACATGTATAAGTCAAAATATGCACTTTTTCGATTATATAATATACATAAACCGACGTGGTTATATCAACTACGTGCCGAGTATGTATGCACGTATAGTTAATATATATATATATATATTTTTGCATAATCTCAATGACGCTGTGTTCATGTTTTATGCAGATAAACGATTCTATCAGTTACATAGACAGGGCTGACGGGAAGAATGGGAAAAAACAGTACAACGTTAAAAAAAACAACAAAAACATTACGTAATATATTTGGGCGATAAAATTTTTGACGAATAAATTATAAAAAAAAAATAGTTGCACATGATTATTTTTTCGATATAGCGGACATTCATAAAATATTCATCAGGTTAAGGATATCTTGATATTATGACGATATGGCTATATGACGTCTGTAAGAAGAACGACACATATTTATGGGAAAACCGGTCTCCACGTTTAATGTATATAGCTAAATGTTAAACTTCTTGATTTATACACCGCGAGCTTAAATAATTCCCACGAAGTCAAGAAGACTATGGTAAATATTAATACGTTACCACATCAATTATTTGTACTATGTTGCGCATACCACAATTATTATAAGGTCTATGTTATATATAGGTCTTAAGTTATCGTTCGTCTCATACAAAGAGTTGTGAGGATGAAAATCGAGTATACTAAAATAAAATTCAATGTCCGGATCCCAGAAGGGAGTCTGAAACTTCTACAAGTTCTATCCTCCTTCTAGCACCCCGTAATAACTAAACCACCTCTGGAGGATCTGGTGAACAGTATACCGAATTAAATCGAATCAATATAACGTTAAAGCGTTTTACGATACGAGTGTGTATGTGTGTGTATAGCGTTAAAACACTTAAACGACGGTCGTTCCGTTCGTTCGTCCGTCGGCGGTACGAAGTTTGCTTAGGACGTAACTACCGACAAACACTGCAGTCCCTTCAATATTAATATTATTACATATTATTATTATTGCCAGTATATATTTTGTTCGTCAACGCCCACCATGTCATTTCAAAGGATTTTTGTGCAGCGTAGGTTTGTACACTCATACATATACGTACATGCGTACACGCGTATTATAGTACTCAAACGACGGAACACACCCAAATTTATCGATTAAACGGTGTGGGTATAATAATTATTTGTCATCGTATAAAAACGTGCACTGCGCCGTAATTATATGCCATATTATACATACATACATACATACATACATACATACATACACACACACACACACACACACACACACACACACACACACACACACACACACACACACACACACACACACACACACACACACACACACACACACACACACACTGCGATAACATGTAATGTTATAGTACGTGCACTGTGCACTGGTGCACTGTTATAATTATTGCTTGTAGACAAAGTATACTCGTATATGCATATACACACTCATTACCGTTGCGGCATTTCAGCGCCTACGGGCTACGATGTACGACTAGCATGTCGACCTCCATGTAATATCATAATATATGCGCGATGTTTCTATAATATATTTATGTTGAATATTATATAATATTTACAGCGACATAGTAATGCAGCGTCGTCATCGCCCACCGGTTTCCCATTTATTTCTCCGGAAATAATACGACTCGATATAACGGTTGATCATATTTTATGAATACACAAAATACGGTGTTTCGATGACATCGTAAGATCGCCTGACTAGGTATGTTTTAATCACGACACTTGATAGGGGGTAAGTAACACACAAACCATGTACGGCCAGAGCTGCGAAAATGCAAGTGTTTGCTTGATCCGAAAACGTTCAAATGTCATAGTTGACATACAGATATAAATATGTTTTGAGTTTTACGACAAAAATTTCTCATGTAAAATTACGACTGACAGCTTGCAGTAAATACTTCGATGTACAATAATAATAAAACCGTAATATTGCAACAACTGTCAGGTCAGCAACGAGATAGAAAATAGGCTTTATCAACTAAAAAACTAAAGGTAATCATGCCGGTTTAAAATTATATACACTACACGTTGTAGTGTACTAATAATTATATCATAAAAGTATAAACCAAGACGTTTATTACGGACAAAATTATAATAATAGCAATGTTCTACTATTATTGTCACTTGTGATTTTATTTAAATAATTTCTAGTTTAAAAATATATCCATCAGGCATTATTACATATTAATTATATACGAACTAAACAAAATATTTTAACGAAATTTAAAATTAACTTTAATGACTTAATACATATGTGCCAATGAAACAATGCTACAGCCAAAATGATACGGTATGCCAGCTGAACTTAAGTCTAATAATCCTAAAAGCACCCTTGGCAAACTATATCACTCGTCCCCGTCTAGTTTACTATAAGGTTTATATACGTGATACGTATATATATATACACACGTGAACGATTTAAAAATTACTCACTTATACACACATTTACAAGTATATATATCGCCAAAATAAAGCACATCATTTTGACGACGTCGACGATGAATTTACCACGGGTACAATTATTTTTTGGTCTGTCATATGTATATTATATTATTATTGTTCCTTAGATATCGAAAAATGAAAACTTTGACAGTGTTAAAAAAAAACTAAATGAACGTATTCGTTTGGTACGAATTTCGTTTGCTCATTATATGCACACGACAATAATAATAATTAACTGCACGACTGTTTAATTGTATAATTACCATAAGAGATACTTAAAAAAGTAAATAATATTATTATTATTATTAAAAAAATTACCGAGTATAATATATACCGTCGCGTGTTTGAATGACACCGTGCAATTGTTTTACCCACAGCGTAGTTGTTGTGATAGTAGTAGTAACAGCAGGCGTTGTGCTGATTGTAGCGCATTGATTTGAAATTTTATATACCTAACTGTCGTGAGTGTGCAATGTGCATGCGTGTTCTCAAAATAGGAATTATGTATATATATATTATATAAATTGCATAATAATATAATAGAAGAATGCGAATAAAAACAATTACGTGTAAAATGCGCGTGGGTACCAATACCTGATGTGTAGAAGAATGATAATAATTAACGGCAGACGGTTGTCAGACAAATTATGATACAACGAAGGTACACGGTCAATTATTAGGTACACCTATTATTATTATTATACAAATACGTGTGTGTTGTTTTCGAATATTTAGATCGCATTATACATGACATTGTAAAACGGTCGAAATTGGTATGCAGCGATTGAAGTTCGGAAATCAGAATTACAAGATCACAATTATCTTGTTTATATTTTATAAATTATAATATCGATAATACGTATATTGTAATTTTACCATAGCACGAATGAAAAATTAACATTTCACAACCGTACGCGTTTGTCGACGTACGCAAGACTAAAAGACCAACTATAATATGCTCTGCTAACATGGCCTATATAATTTGCTATTTGTCGCAGTTAAAATACGATTAGTCCAAGACTATTATTGTTCCTATTGTATAATATATTTTTCAATTATTTCCAGTACATTATTTCTCGTTGTCGACTTATCAGATGGCCTTACGCACTGATACAGACAATTGTTTACGTTTTAAGAATTACATACATAATTAACTGAGTTACTTCTTCCTCCCAAATGTTATATATATAAATAATATATTTCCTTTTAACACATTTTCTTATTGTACCTACTTGTACACATTTTAAATACCATTAAAAAAATTAAATTAAATTAATACCTATAACTACAATATGCGGTCATACAATTATTTGTATAACTATTTTAATTAATTGATCTGGTAATTAGTGATAATAATGGCCATGAGTTTTGAATTTTTCATGATATAATTTATGTATGTAATTCAAAATAAAATAAATCATTTAAACACAGAAATGTATTATCATAAATAATTTAAATTCGATAAAAATATGCATATGTATTACCGAAAACGCTAAAAAATAACAGAGTTAGAATTACGAAAAAACCTATAATAATATCTTATTAAGCTAATAATAATTAATTAGGAATCGTCGAGCCTAGAGTATCTACATATACATATATTCTATTTTTTTAGGACGAAAACGCAGTTACACAAATTATAAAAGTAATACAGACTATTATTGTATTCATAAAGTGCATTTCATTTAATCAAAATTACTATTGACAGAGTATATTACATTGTATATGATAAAATACAAATCTAATTTAAATTACAATTTGTGGACTTTCGCGCGTTTGTTTAACTTTTAAACTACACAAATTGAAAAACACAAGTTATACACAATAAGCACAAGCGATGAAAAAGCAGATTAACGTTGTTATTTAAAATTTAAATGCAAATTTCACCTACCTTTTAAAAAAATGTATTAAAAAATAGGATTTTAATTACAGAAATGTATTTGTTTATATTATCTTATAAATAAGCTGATCAGCATAATCATCGGTTTTTAAAATTTTAATTGCGTTGAATTTTAAAAATGTATACTTATATTTTAAAAAACTTTGGGAATATTTACAATTAATTAATCTGTTATCAGATCATAATGAACGAAAATTAATAACACATAATGTGACTACTGCTTTTTTAATATATTTATCATTTTACATAATGTATTTTCTTCAATAAACAATATAATTTCTGTAAACACAGTAGAACAAATTATAATAAATTATTAAAATATACCTATGTATTTTATAACAAGTAATAACTGTTTTAATTTTAATATTTGAACATTCTAGATCAGAAATTAAATTTATGATTCAAATATTTACATTTTCTATAGGTAGACTATATTATATTTTCATTCTATAAGCAAACAAACAGATTTTAGACTTTTTAGATTTATAGTCAACTAACTGATAATTGCTGTCTTATAATAATACATTAAAACATGTCATGATAAACAGGAGATTCCATCATATTTATTTAAAAAAATACATATAAAAACTTTATAGTAATAAAAAATTACTGGAAAATAAAAATTAATATTTTAACGTTTTTTAATGAATGAATTAAAACACACAAGATAATTTTTGGAAACATTTGACAGATATATCGTGACTTTAATGACGGCTAAGAAAATTATAAGGATACAATTTAACATGATTTTTAAGATTGATTTAATTTACTTTTTATCAATAAAAAATATACAGTTACAAAGCATTGAAGAAACTCCAAACAAGAATAGACTAATCTAAAATGAATTTATCAAAAAATGTATATATATATGTGTGTGTGTGTTCATTTATGTAAGGTTGAATATTTGTTGACATTTTAAAGAAGATATTTCACTGAAAAAATATTTTAACTGTTTAAATAAAATGTAAAATGTTTTAAAAAATTAAAAAAAACTAAATAACTCAGCTCGAAGAAAGCAATTACCGTAACGTGGACTTGAAAATAATCTAAATTATGTTTATAAGTATTAACAAAATGGTTGCAAATAAATTTAATAAGTTTGAGCAAATGAATAATGCTTTATCTAAACATAAAATCTTAATTTAAAAATTCAAAATATTATTGTATTTTAATGAATTCTTCTATTTATATATGAAATTTAGACATTGTATCAGTGCCGCAACTAGAGGGATGCAAAAAGGCCTTTAGAACCCCCAATTTCAAATTTAGCACCTCTTGTTTTTTATACTAAACTATTAATATTTTAGTGAAATAATATCAATTTATTAGTAAACTGTCAACAGTTTTAGCACCCCACGTTTTAGAGGCATATGGATAGGCGTGTATGCATTGTATTCTTCAATATTCACACATTTATTTCATTGAATGTTTATTAATTTTTATAACATTGTAAAAATACTTGGTGTATTGAAACAATTATATTAATAATAAATGGAAGAAATTAATTTTTACATGCAATATTATAAATAGGAATTCTTTCCTATAATTTGTATTTAAAAAAAAATAATAGTTATCAATAATAAACAACAATGATAATATACTATAATATCAATACATTTTAAGTAGGTGCATGTATTCTATAATCATTAATCAATCATTATCATTCATCATGCTCATTATAATCATAATATTTACACAAAATGTTAATAAGACTGCAGTTCAAGGAAATTGATTTTAGGTATTCGAAGCTCATAAAAAGTGATATTGTAGTGTGAACTGAATTATTATTACGTATAAACATTTTAGGTGTGCAGTAAATAAAAATAAAAACACCATAAATTACCGAATTTTGTGACTATCAAAATCCTCCACAAATATACTACGCATTATATATGTACACAACGACAACAATCACACCTACCCGTTTCAGATTTATTTATTAGGACATTTTTAGTGAAATGAACGTATAAAATATTTTTTAACGTTCTTAATTACTTTTTAAATTTATACTTCGTAGTAAAACATAATATATTACGAAGTTAAAAAAAATTAATTTATTTTAATAGGTACGTATAATATAGTAATGGCAAATCTATATACCAATATTATAACTGATGGTATTTATAAGTGCTAAATAATAAAAGAGGATTATTGGATATTATACTTGAACTTTCTATTACTATCATTGAATGAAATCGATATAAATAACTAGACCTTATCTATTCATAATAAAATATAATATTATTAGAGATTATGATAAATAAAATATATATGTATTATAATACCAACTGTACTAAGTGTTAACTTAGCACGACTTTACCAAAAAATGAAAATTCATAAAAAAAAATGCCGCTATATTATCTCTAGATATACTAAAATCGAGATACTGTATAGAGTAAAGGAAAGGTTTACAAAGTGGTCATAGCAGTAAAGTGGTCATGTCTTATAATTCTGACGTAAAGAAAAAACAGCTAGTTATATCATTTGGATTGATTCATTGTTATCATAAAATATATAACCACTAATGATAATAATATTTTCCCTTTTTGTTTACAACTAAAATCTTACTTTTTAATGCTGGTAATGTAAAGTAAGTGTTTTGAATAAATAATAATATGTTTAAACATAATTATTAATATACCAAAATTATTTTTTTTCGAAATCTTTATACATACATTTTTATATATTATAGAATAGTAGTCACTATGGTTTTAACGGGGGTGGAAGTAGAGCAGGAATTCTGGGAATGGTTGTAGGAATTGTCAGGAATTAAGCACTAAATATTGGCGTTAAAAAATTGAAATGGGTGGTAGTGGGAAAATGTACCTCATAAAGACTATTACCATTATGTAATTTAAAAAAAAATTAAAATAATGTTTTATTTATTTGCTTAAAATTGTTTTTAATTACAAATTATTATTTCTGACATATTTAAGTAGACAATCTTGATGTTTTCAAAAAAAAGGCATAGAGTTTGACACTACGTTGAACCTTAACCCTTAGGATGGCCAATTTGAACACCTTCCGTACTGTTTACAATAATGGTGCTTTTTGAAAAAAGAAGGAGGTAATGTGGTGTCAATTGTTTTACTTCTCACAGACCTGTGGTGGTAGTGACTGAAGAGGAAGGGTTAGGTTAAACTGAAACTTTTCCAAAGATTTCCCTCCACTCCCAATAACAACTACATCAAGAGCACAATATTGGTTTACGAGCAAAGTAGTATCAGTGTACCTGAACTGAATCTTTGTGAACTAACTCAACCATGATATGGACACATGTATCAGATTAAATATAGCGCTTAGTATATTTTTCAATGTAATTCAAGCTATATTATAAATTTTCCTGATATTTATAAGAACGATTTCTGAAATTGTCGTAAAAATCAATGGAGTTGTGTCTGAGTCTATAAGAGAATAAGCTATAAAATACGTATAGTTACTAATGACAACTATATGTAATATATGTATGTTCAATTTTCATTAGCAAAAACGAAATGGATATATAAGGTATTTTATAGCAACATAATATATAGGTGTTGAAAAACAAAACTATAAATACTCCCCTAATATGTATGAACAATTTGATAGTATTTGGGTTCAGTAGTTTCCAAGTCTATAAGCCTCACCCAAAAGTACATTAATAAATATGATATACAACAGAAAATATATTTAAAACATTGCCTGGTCATTATGTCTGGATCATGTTAATATAAAATGTATTCCTATTCAGTGATCTATTTCAGTTTTTATAGTGATTTAAAGTCAGAAATTAATTATCCAAGGTCAATGCGTTTCCTGAAACCTTAATAGACTAGTTCGAAAATATTGTGGTAAAGAAATCAAAAAATATATAAAATCTTAGCTTAAAGACTCAGTGAAAAATAATTTTTATAGGGCAAATTCTCTGGCCTTGCGCCCATAGAATTATAACAGGGTCATTTCTAGTTAGTTTTATATATAAAGAGTTGGTAGTTATTTATTCACTCACTCATTATTTTAATTCTTGAAAATAACTTACCACCAAAAGACCCTGCTGCTCAAATAGACCCATAAGATATACTATATATTCTAAAATACTCCGCATTTTGCTTTCCTAAATAACATTATACCTATCATATTCAGATTAAATTTAGATTAAAACTCAATTTTTATTATATAAATCCTAAACTCGATTTGCATTTATAATCTCCATATTATCACACGATAATCATGTTACAGCCAGCCAAATTTTAAATAACTTAAACATGTTTATATTATGGGTTAAAATGTGGAAAGTTAAAATCCGCGAATCTAAATATATTCAATAATTTTGAATCACCAACAAGCTTGATAAATAATCTTGTAATTCTAACAATAAATTGAATTAAATATCTTAATATAATTCAAAATAAGCGCATCATTTGGAGCCTAAGCCTAAAACTTAATTCAGTTATGGAATTCGGCTAAAACTAAAACTCTTCAAGTGTATCAATTAATTTGCTTAAGACCAATAACCTATTTTCACAGGTAATAAAAAGCAAAAACCTATAATAAGATTTATATATATATATATTATAGACTATTAAAATTCTGCTCTTAAATTATTGTATAAATCATATAATTCAAAATCAAACTACAATCTTTCATCTTATTTCCACAAAAAACTCAAAAGAAATTGGCCAAAGTACTTAATAAAATAATAATACATAAACAAAAATAATTAGATTAAGTTTTGAATCCTGACCTAATTGTGCTGTTGAGTGTGTTCTTATTATTATTTTTGATATATTACATAATCGTGTTATGGTAGTTATCAAATTAATAAGCACTGTAATCAATAACTATAGATTGTAAATAAATATAAAAAAGGTACATTATAGGGTTATTCACGAATTTAAACATTTATCTTTTTTACGGCGAGTTATATGTGATAAGTCATGGCGTTAAAAAATTATTGACTAAATCTCGTTTTATTAGTTTAGTTAATAACTAAATATTTAATAAAGATATATTAATAAATAACTTAAGTATTCAATACCTATAGGTATTTACAAAAATAAATTAAAAATGTATATTTAATTAAGATTTATTTAATTTTGAAATAAAAAAAAAAAATGATAAGATCACATTTTTAAGTATAAAGTAAACAGCATTCTAATCAATATACTATTCATTTTTCAGTTGTAGTTTTAAAGTTATATAAAAATTTGAACTTTAAAGATATTAAAAATTGTATATTAATGGATCATTTATATGTGATCAATACGATTAAATAAGTATATCTGCAGGTACTGGCATTAACATTACTTACTTGCCATTATAGGTAACAAAATATTTTGAAGACAATTCTAAAATGTATCTCTTTTTATGATAGAACAAAAATGTGTATACTATGACAATCAATATTTTAAAACTCATAAATTGAATCTTTATCTCAGCTAAAGTTGGATATTTGAATCTCAATAATATTTTATGAAACATTTCAATTTCCAATTACTATTGTAACATTGGAAATACGCGTATCACATAATATTATATTACAATATTAAAGTCTATAAAATAGAAATCCACCATTTCAACAAACGAAAAAACTTGAGAGACACACAAAATTGATTCAATTCTGTGAAATATCTGTTGTAGAATTACCCAGTTTTCGAAAATAAGCAATATATTTATGTTGTCTCATCACAATTGGATAACACGACATTGATCATTAAAATGTTTCGGTCTGTATCATCATTTGTTTAGAAAATACACAATCGGCTAAATGTACAATAAAAATACTAAATAATACATCGTTGTGACTTCGTTTTGATGTTGGATGGAAAAAAATATTTGTAAACAAGGTTTATCATTAGATAGGGTTTTAACTACAAATTTTTGATAATAAGTTTGTAATTAAATTTTAACGTTTTTTACATTTTAATTTTAAATCATTCAAAACATAAATAATATTACAATACCGATATTAATTTTATAAATATAAATTACACCATAAGAAAATAAAATGAAATAATAATAACAAGCAACCCGTTTAACATTGTACATAATATATATAGTTAATTATAGCTATAAAATTAAATCAAAATGTGATTTATAGTCAAAACGCTAATTTACCAAACTCATCAACAGTATTAATGCCTAATCAACCACTAATCATGGCTTACGTGCAATAACTACAGTTATAATACCGTTATCATTCACAGTATCGTTGAAAGTCAAAAACATAATTCTGTACATAAATTCCACAGTAATATACTATTAGTAATAACGAAATACTAATAGCAATAGAAATAGTAATAACAATATTCCTAATAATAGTAATTATTCATATTAATAGTAATATAATAATAGTAATAATAATAATACTAATAAGTAATAACAATAATTAATGACGAACGGTTCGACGGCTATTTGAGTGGCATTTGAAAAAAATAATTACCGCATCATCTGCGAGTTCCTTTCTGAAATGTCTGTCATTAATAATGAATAATATGTTTGTCATTCATTCAATAGCTGGCAAATAATATAACATATTATAAGACTTTTTTTGCCAAATAACTGAATAATTAGTATAAAAGAATACATTCATTATCCAATATTTAAAAAAAAAATACATTTTTTAAATTAAAAATTTTGTAAAATAATGAATGTTATAATTTATCAAGACAACAATTCTTCAATTATCATCATTTGAAATTAAAAAAAAATCATCAACGATAATTTTACGTTTAATGTAAAAATGTATTAATTGTATACACCTATATAATCCATATGTTATATGTTAAGTTGTTATACATAAGTATTATATTTTAAAATAGTACATTTATTATAAGTACAACATTTAAACTAATTTAACAATAGATTGAAATTTTTAAATAGATATTATTAGGTATAGTTTCAACAATATCATTAGATCGAGAATTATATCATTTAAGTTATAATAAAAACATTACTAATTGCATAATTCCACTTTTATATTATATCTGTTATATTTTATTATTAATAAAGCTATATAAACTTTGCTGGTATAAAAATTATATTTTGCACGTATTTATTATAATATCCAGTATTATCTATTATTACCAAGTATAATTTAAATATTACTGTTAAGCATTATATTTTTTAAATATCACGTTAATAGGTAAAATAGGGCAATGATATTCGAACATTTTTTATTTTTATTGAGAATATTCTCGTGAAAAGTAATTTATCGAAGAACATTTTCTACATATTTCCAAAATGTTCTAAGTTACTTAAATCTATATACTACTTTTAAAACTTATTAGTTAGACTAGTTATAGTGTATAGACTAAGTATTAAATTAAACTATGCAAAGTTGTTGTTTTCATAATTGAAATTATTTATTTTATTTATATTGTACATATATAATCAGAATAATAATAATAAAAAAATGAATTTTCTCTGAATCTAAGCATTATTATATATGTGGTAAAGTAACAATATGCATTGTTTTACATAATGTGCAATTTGGTTCACAGGATAAGCCGCATATTCGTTAGTAAAATTACTGATACACCTACACAGTATGTATTGTCATTATATTTTATAATAATATAATATATGTTGCGTATCGGCCAATCTGCCGAAAGCCTTGACACATTTCAAACGATCAGTAGTAGTTACAGTTTAGTCAGTTTACACACAGGCGTAGTCATTAAACAAATGTTCACAATATTATGTACATAATATTATTATGTATAAATTTATTAACAACGTTCTGTGCATGTATTGGAACATAATTTTCCCGCGTTACGATCACGGCTAGCCATAGTGTTTTACTGCATAATAGACACATATGAGAAAACCTTTCACATGCACATACACTTCCACACCCAGCGCTATCTTTTTTCCAATTGAAAGCACGCGATTAAAAGCCCGAGTGAATATCTTTCTTTGGAAAATGCACAGTGTATATAATAGGTGAAATATTTTATATTTAAAATTATTATAAATATAGATGAAGATAGACATATATATTTTTAACGAAGCGGCGCCGTTCCTTTTTCGGCCGAAATAAAAATTATAGCTCGTAGATAAACTACTGCAAAGTCCGTGCCACATAATTGTATACGTACAATAAATATTCTAAAGACGTTTTTTTGTTATTTGGTAACTCCTCTCCTCTACAAAGCAGAAAATCCAAAAGTCTAGAACAACACCACACCGTATCCTCCCCAGTAATCACGGCAAAATGGCCAAATTCACTAAATAATAACTTTTACACTGAACTCGAGGTCAACGCATTATTTTTGATTCCGTCACACCAAAAAATTATTTCCACACATAGGTTGCGGTTCCAATACGTACACGGTGAAACACATACCAGAATACTCTAAAATTTGGTCGACTAATGAGAATCGACGACGTTCACAAGTTGTTTATAAGTGTGGATTTTATAGCTAACTCTTTCGATCACATAAACATACAGTACACACATATACAAATAAATTTATAAAACGGTACGCTCAATTGGTTAGTATTTAATCTGTCTATATAAAATTCAAATGAAGTAATAGAAATTGATTTATAAAAGTACACAAACAATCACAGGTTTGCGTAGTGAACAGCTGTACAGGTCTATTGTTATCAAAGCCTTTGCAGATCTTAATAAATACCATCGACTCATTGTTTATACAATCAATATAGTATTGTACTATTATAAAACTTTCAAACCAGAATTTCACGCATGCGATCTCGAACATTCCACGTCAGGTGCCTAAATGTAGTGGCGGTTTACAAAGAATAATATCAAACAAAAGAACTGATAAACACACTATATTTGTTTATCAAACGGTTGGAGTACATATTGCAATTTGAAATATTATTAATATTACGTTAATGTGCTTATCTGCAATGATTAGTGCGAGTTTTGATTATTACAAACAATCTAAACGTAAATTTGGTTTTGGTTCAGAAAAAAAATAAAAAAACAAAAAATTCAATTTTGGTTTCACTTCATGAAATAACTCGGTTGAGTGGAAAGTAATAAATGTATATCTGAAGTTGAGGTAATTTTTTATTACTCTTGATTTATGCATATTTCATAACACAATAAAAATAATAAACTTGGTCTTATTGTACGATGTATTAACAATATATTTACGATATACGCGAGAATAAAATAATACAAATAAAATAACTTTTTAAATGCATAAAAAGTTATAAGTATTAAACTAAACTACCGAGATTCAATTCAAAATAATCTCGTTAAGTCAAAAAAAAAAAATACTTGACTTCAACATAAATTCCCATCCTTGAGAATTTACTACCTATATAATTTACATATGTGAGTATAATACATTGTAATATTTGTTGGCTTTTGGGCTCACAACTATGTCGGCGTGTGAAAACTTTAAACCACAATTTAATGACTAAAATATTTTATATACTATGTCTATCTTACCTCTGAGTCGAATGTAAATCACATCTGGAGAATGAGCAGATACATTCGTGGGATCAGCAGTCACCTGAAATAAAATAAAATAAGAAGATTATTTTACCTTTCTAAAATCATCCACATAATAACGAATAAAGCGTATACATTTTAAGTTATATGTCGAATTATTAATTAAATATTTATACACAAATATCGAAAATATACATAACGTTAGTAAATATTTATTTTCCTACATTAATTTGATGTACTCTTATGACAATAACTAATAAGTATATTTTATTTTAATTTGGCAGAATATATCATTGTTAATATTTATAGATTGCGTATATAATAAATAATATAAAAATTACCAAGTGTTTATAATTTTAAAGTTTTAAGCCAAAATGCGTAAGTAATAGTTGAATAACAAGTTTCTCGGATAACTATAAGTACTATTGTCTTTCCTATTAATTGAGCATAACTACCTATAAATGTATATACAATAATTCAATTAAATAATATTATTCATATGATAATAAAAACAAGGAGCTAAAACTACATTTGTCTCTGTACCAACAAAACCAAAATGTATAGTTTTTCAAAACATCTTTTATATAGTAAAAATAACAAAATATAATTTGTAAAATATAACAAGCATGCTAAGAATATAAGCTATTGACTTAACTTGATGTTCTATTATATACGTATTTACAAGTATAAGAGTCAATTTTAGTGTTTGGCCGATGATACAAAAACATGTAGTTTTATCTCTTTTTTATAATTGTTTTTAAAATTATATTACTACACCTCTACTATTATAATAATTAATAATTAAATCGTTTTCTTCGATTTAATCAACGAGGACAAACACTTTTAAAAACAATTATTTAATCTGCTGACAAATAATCAAAAAACCAAAGTAAATAATACATTATTAGGCAACGATGTTTGTTTAGAATATAAAAAAATAAACATAAGAATTTTATGTTCACTAAATGTCAGAAAACCGGAGAATTATCGGTGGGTTAAGAATTTGTGCGAAAATAGCCGAAGAATATGGTTTTGCTTGCGGAATATGAATGGATAATAAAAACGATATGTATGGCACCATATTTAGATATTCCATTATGATGAATAGGTGCATCAATAATTACGACTTAGAACAGTACAAAAATAACCATGAGTAGCGCGATTATAAGAAGTAAAAATCGCTCTCAAGCGGATTATATAAGTTATTATTTTATTTCCTGGCTAGAAATTAATGAACTATATCAAATTATAGTTGGTAAGACTGATGATTTTAGCCAAAAAACATGGGCACGCAACATATACACATGCAAACTTGTTGTTTAAGTATTTCTATCTATTCTCTTCTTAATATTTTATTTCATTAATTAAGTCCTCGAAACCATGATCTCGAAGACGGTTACATATAGTTCCGATTAATTACGATTTGGTTCAAAAACGAAGTTTATTTGTTTCTAGAATAGCAATTTTTTTTTTTTTTATGTGACCCCATGTTCTCTTTGGTGGTAATATTTATTTAGTCAACAGTTTTAATTAAACCGACTATATAGTTGGCTAGCTGACAAGGCTAGCGACTAAAATACTGACGACCATTCCAGATGTTACTGCACGCTTTGAAATTCATCAAACCGACAAAGTGGGTGATAATTTTTGATCCTTTTAAATTTAAATAGTTATAGAAACAATAAGTTAAATTTATAATCAAATAAATGTTTCAAAAACTAACACGCTACATATCTTATTTTCCAAATATTTAACGATCTACGATAATATCCATATTGACAAAACCACAATATTTAAAAAAAAAAATAGCAAACTATAAGTAAAACTATATTTATAATAATGAAATGTTCTAAACTCTGATTTTTAAATAATACAAAAATATATAAAATATTAATTTAATGTTTCTGACTCGAGTGGTATGTAGCATTCGCGTTATTATTCAAATATTAACTTAGAAAATTGATGTCGTGATTACATTTCACAAATATTTGATATATTTCTATCATATAAAACGCTATTCAATACATATATAATAATATATAACTAAAAAATAAATGCATACAACTTTTAAGACTAAGATAATAGTATAAAGCGTCTTCTGAGATGTTTGGTGAGGAAATTATAAAAATCAGCTGTAAATTGTACAGATATATTTATAATTCAAAAAAAAAAGAGTTGAAAAGTACATTACGCCAATTATTGTACTTAGGTATAACAAATAATAATTCATATGACGTACAAAATAATAAACCCATTATTACCCAGTCACCTTTTCTTGTTTGGTAATCGCGAAACGTAAATTAACCCTAAGAGTACCAGTATACACTGTATATAGTTTGCAACATTTTTGCTATCATTCTTGTTTTTGTTTAAACACACTTTATGTGTGTACTATTTATATATATTATTTATGAAAAAAGTGAAGGCGGAAAAAAATTATAATTTAGGTATATGAAATAACGGTTTGATATACCTCCCGCAATATTAAACTTAAAAATGTATCTAATTTGCAAAAAACTTAGTTACTTTGCATGGGATTTTTGGTTAATGATTTTAAATTATTTAGTTAATAATCGATCAATATTGAAATACAATTATCCTTAGGATGTGCTTTATGGATATTATTTTATATATATATATATAATTATATAATTAAAACATGTATTATTTTATTAAATTTCTACGAAGAAACACATCCAATCATAATTTTAGTTAAGTAAGACTTTCACTAAATTTAAGCACCTATTTCTTTTATGTTATTACGCTACATAATCACAATGGTTACTTAGATATTATAGAGTATACAACCATTTTAAAGGTTACCTATAAGTACACTTAAATATTGTATTATATTATATTTATTTACCTAGACTACTTAATTACTTATATGCATTCTATACAAAATTGTATTGTTAGACAAATTAAATAATAATATATGCCTACTATTTTGCTTATTAAATTATTATTTAAGCAATATAATAAAATTCAACCATTCTTGTTAAGACTATAATATATATCTATGCATAAATTATAACTTTATACGTATTATTATACATAATATATTGGAAGAATTCCAATTATTTGTTTTATAGTTAAGACACACATTATATTATTAGAGTGAAATAAAAAATAAAATATACTTTATGTTATTTTTATTTTGTAAATCACTGTCAAAAGATCTCCGTACTTTTATTTGTTTTTGGATATATATATTAAAATAAAATGTTTAGTCATAAATATTTAATAACATTCATAAAAAAAGTACACAACCTTTATTATCTTAATATTTTTTGATTGTGATTTTAAGCAGTCTTAACACACTTTTAGTAACTAAATATAAACTTCTATAGTGGTCACCAATGGATTAAAAATGTATCTTGTACAAGATAACAAAATAAATACGAATAATTAAATATTTGAATATTTGAACACTTAAAAATATTCGAGGAAATACTCCGGCGACGCCGTTTTAATGGAGGCGCTCAACGGTTCAGTGACTTCCTGTGATCAATAACTTGCTTCTGAACCATCGTTCGAGTTTGACAACTGAATACGAATTGATGGATATGCTGTTCGGCCTTTATGGGTATTTTCATAATTTATAGACCTCCATCGAACAGTGAAAAATGTCTCTTGAGTGTCTCGGGTCAACCCCGATAGCGTTAATTTCGTGAAATCGATCACTAAAAGTACACTATAAGACATGATTGTTATAAGTTATAACCATTGAGGTAAGAAAATAGCATGGATATTAGAATAATCAGATTCGAGCAGCGAGCATAATATTGTAATATTATTATTATCAATAGAAAAGTAGGTATACCTAATGAAAAACCCCTCGTACCTATATATCTACAATCTATCCATAGTTTACTTATATAATAATCGAGCTGTAGTGTGATAATTATAATTACGTGTAGAATAACACATTGAATGCTCAAACATTAGCTCTTACGCTTTTTAATAAACGATGAGGCCGAAATATTTTTGGAGATTCAATTAACTGAAGCTGTAACATGCTTAACTTTATAAATGTAAACAACATTTAATAAGATTGTTTCCGGGAAGGAGCTGAAAAATAATTGGAAATAATGACAACAAAACCATCTTTACTTTCGTTCACAAGTCCTTTAACAAAAGTTCTAAATTTCTTTTAAACATATTTTTTTTTTTTTTTTTTTGGCTCAGTTTGTAAACACTATCAAATTGCTATAATTCATTTTAGTGTCAAAAGAATGGAAATTTATTTATAAATATCGTAACAGTCTTTTTGTTATTATTGTAATATATTTTTAAAATTATCAAGGCATACTACAGATAATCATTTGTTATTAAAAGGACTTACCTATAGATCAATTTATTTTATTTTATTCTATTTTTTTCTTTGAAGCTTTACTGTATTTAATTTACCGTTTCAAGGAAATATAAATCTATACTTATTAAATAAAATCGTCGAAGTTAATTTTAGGTTTTGATTTCTCCACATAGATATTGATCAGTAGTTTTCTTTATACATATCTAAACGATAAAGTTGATGGTTTAAAAATAAACAAAAAACGTATCATATAAATAATATAATATACGTTTTTAAACAAAAAATGCTCTAAAAATTATTCAATCTATGAATATTAAGTCAATTAAGTTGAGTTGTCAACATTTATTATCGCTGTAAAAAAATTATTTTAAGCACTACTCTAGCTAAGTGCATGTTTTCAGATGGATGATCGTCAGGGAATTTACGCGACACATGTCATATTAATTCATAGCTAAGTCTTTAAATAACTATCATAGTGATAAAAAGTAAATTAAACTAGGAAATTTAAAAAAAAAAAAACAAAACAAATGTATAATAAGTTATTCAATATTATTATTTCTTTTATAAAATTTCTTTCTAAATATATATTTTATTTGTTATTAAAAAATAAATAATGCGTTAATAACAGTGTCAAAAATCTTAACGGTCAACAATGTATTACTATATTATATTGACTAGATCATTGTTTCACTATTTGCTTAAATATTATTGGATAATATCAGTAGTAAATTCTAAAAGTTTAATTCAAAAATAGTCAATAATTTACTAAAAACTGCTGACATATGATTTATTTATTGAATTTATGTTTATTTTTATGGTTATATTGAAAACCAATAAAAAATTTTAAAAATAACTTAGTGACAATATGTCTTAAATTTTCAACCTGTAAAAGTGCTGCATGAAAATGTTATTTACTTTCCCAAAAGAGTTTATTCTTGCACCACTTAGAATCTTAACTAATAATACGATTGCTAATGGTCACATTTTAAGATTAAACGTTCAAGCTAATTGAATAGATATCTGAAACACTACATTTAGTTCTCTATCCACAATCCATAAGCCAATAATATAAGACTCAACAACCCAGACCATTGAAATCCAAGCACTTATCAAACTTGATAAATATTAGGTATAAGTACAACAGATTAAAAATTAAATTAAATAGTATAAATAAACTAGGTATTATTTCATATTCAATTTTAAACTCATCAACAATCTGTTAAATTTATTTATTATAAGTTATTTAGCTGTATGTATATATAGATGTTTTTAAAAATCTGTTTGAAATGTTTTATACATCATTCATAAATATCGAAACCATTATCAAAAATTCAGATTCGAGACGTAGTTCCTAATTAACGATGTTGACATCGAAAATTTCCGAGGTAAAAAATTTAACTTGTTGTGGTATTTGATACAATTATTATTTTACTACTTCTATAATTAAGAGATAATAGGTAATATAAGTATAACAAATAGGTATACTTATACGAACAAATTAACAATAATTAAAAGAACATAATTATAAAGATATATTACTAAATAAGTGTATTAAAAAAAAAATATTATTTTACTAATATTATGTTTATTAAAATTAATTATATTAATCTATTAATTTCGATTTTTCATTTTTAAATACTATTTAATAATTAAAATTTATTCTAGAGGCGATATAAAGGTGTATGACTCCTATCAACTAATTAATTTACTGAATTAATTAAAAATATATTATATAGGTATACAATAATTATGTTTTCTATTTAAAAACAGTACTTATGAAAATACCGAGTAAAAATTAGTATAATTATGATAATCGTTTTGCCTTGATTATAAATTATACCTTTTTTAAAAGTAATTTTTATATTTGAAATACGATTATAATTTACGGACACGCATAATATAAGAAATTAAATTTCCATAAAAAAATAATAATAATAACTTGTTAATATTCAATATTAGGAAATCATAAATTTTTTATCGACGATAATCAAAGATTTTAAAAATCTGTATAACTTTTGATTGCTATTTTTAGTATTTTAATTCGCTTTATCTGACGATTGAAATATAAGAAGATTCATAGTGTATGTATTTTGATTTGATATATGTATCAAATAACCCATAATTATTAAGAAATTTAAAACCGATTGACTCTTCTCCGTATTCCATAGTAAATCACATATAGTAACCGCTATTAATAGCGCAAAAGAAGGTAACGGTTGAGTCAATTTATTATATTCGTCGAATGACATGACCGATCACGATTAATTATTGGGTTTAAATGACGATTTGTCCAAGAGAGCTTTACAGACGAATCGAAATATTGCCTTTCCTTTTTGTTCAAACTAACTATAAGATCGAATGATAAACGACTACTCGTCTTGATTTATAACCCAGCTAGGAATATGCGGTTCATTAACACTGCGGAGAACGGTTGAAACATAAATCCGGAAATAGCATTATAAATTCTCGATATTATCGCCAGTTTAAAATTAAAAAAATACATTATTTGTAATATAACAATGACAAATTAATAGACACTTATATAATTGTGATCAAATATTATGTTCATTATATAATAATATTGATATGATGATACTGATTATATTATTAGTACAGTAGAATCCGCTAGATAGGAACACCGCATAATGAAGACAAACACTCGGGACAAATAAGCAGATTCACAAACAAATGTATTCGTTACATTTTACTTCGATTTATTGGGACAGTCGAATGATGGGAACAGATATTTCTAGGGCTAGGTAGAGACCATTTTTTCCGTTAGACAATATTCTAATATAAAATCGATAATAAATCTAATATTTAAAGTTAAATTCATAAACTAACAACTCATACACTGTATAAACTAATATATAATATATAACAATTATTGTTTTATAAAACTTTAGCAAGCATAAATAAGTACATTATAATGAATTTTCTATAATACAATTTGAATATTATTTTTGTTAAATCACCTGATAAAAACAATTGTAATTAATAAATATAATAACTATAATTATTAATTAAATAATAATTTAAATAATAAGTATATTAATATTAGAATACATCGATATCACTTCGACACTACATCCAAATGATATGAAACCACATTGAATATGAAATTATATTATAAGCTAGGAAAATTTTAAGTAAAATTATTATTAATATAAATCATGCTATTGTATAAATATACATAATTTTCAATAAGCGACTTGAACTTAAAAGATAAAAAATGGACGGACCTTTTCTTTTTTTATGCGATAATATATAACCTCCTAATTTGCACAATAATGATTAAATATAAGTTTTAAAAATATATTATGCGAGGTATTAATAAGAATATACTTTTTATTCCAAAATCGTTAGATTTTTCTGGCAAACACAATTATTTCAATTGTTTAAGCCTCAAAATAAAGTTAAATAAATGTCATCGATGGTTTTATGGTTTTTACCAAGCCACTCATTCCAGTATAAAGCGTAGGGTTTTTTTTAAACCTCTTACAACTTACGGTTCCTTCACCCTAAAGCAATGTATAAGTGGTAATTTCCCAACCGTGTCAAAAATAGCAGTTCCAACGACCTTAGATGAGTACCTCAGAAACCCTTGTCTTTATAAAATACTTCGTTTAGCAGAGGACTGTATAAGCCTCATCTGTCCTTCAAAATATTCAAACGATTATTGTAAGCCACAGAATAAAAAAAAATTAAAAACATATAAATAAAAAATAAGCATTTCTCTTTGCGATGGAGATATGAACGTATAATAAACATAATTCATAAGATAAAATAATAAAACTTTGTCTTAACAAATAAAATACGAGTAACTTTCTTCATTACATATTCTTTTTATTATGAATAAAATTACTTAAAATATGACATACATAGAGTACCTACTAACAAATTAAGAAAGTTCATCGAATTTAATTCTTTTGATACCTCAATAATTAGACAATTATATGAAAAGACGACAATGTATTATTTGATTGCATCAGAGTCAAATAGAACAAAACTAGACAGCTAACAAACAGTTATTTTTACCAATAAATAGATTTGACCAAGAATTTCTAGTGTTATTTCTATTCATTTAAAAATTAAAGAAAAAATAAAAAACTTTCACGACAGAATAAAATTATTTGCAACTTTGTTTAATATTTATTCATTTTATTGAACGATTCACTAAATTGAATACAATAATGTTTGAAATGTAATTAAATATTACTCTCCAAGCAGTCAAGTAGAAAAATGACTACTTTATTCAGTGTTATAAATAATATTAATGAATGTTTTATTTTAATTAAATGCCCTGAAAGACGATGAACATAGTTTTATCATAATGATTATAATTTGGCAAATGACGGATACTCCCCCAAAAATGCGGTTAATGAACATTCATCTTGTCTTGTCATCTAAAATTTACCACACGTCCAATAAAACTCGAGCTAAATCACTATATTTCTTGCTAGTATTGCTGCGAGAACGAAAAACAACAAAGCTATCAAAATATTTCTCTTGACATCCTCGGCGCGTTGTTGCGTATTTTTTCGTTAGTGTTGAAACAGTTCCAAAACTTGTCGGCCTACTGTACACGAATGTGAGGGTTGGAGCAAGTGCGACTTTAACTAATTTGATGACGGTTACGTCCAACATTGCATCCGAACATCACACGACCTTATTTATTCCCGACCTGTGCTAAATACCAGAGCCAAGATCAATAACATCCAAAGAGACAAACAAGTTTTGTATTGGAAACTGTGGCCAAAAAAATACTTAGGTAATTATAGAAATTCGATTGATATAAGAATAGAAAATTAATACTTTTAATTAGAAAATTTAAAAAAGGCTGACAATCCGAACATCACTCAACGATATTTCAAGATTTGAATTATAAATAGATGGACAATAAACACGCATTCGTCATAATTATTATTTTCGTATACACCGATATTTTGTTTCATTAGCATATAAAAATGTGTCCTGACATGATAGAAGTAAAAAAAAATAAAATGAAACACACGGTCATAAAATATTACACACGAATGATCACTAGAGAAGTGGAAAAGAACATCTTAATGCGCTCATATAAATTGCCGTCAAATAAATGAGGTTAGTGTTTTGTCAACGTTGTATATTATAAATGCGGGTGAATATTTTTATAAATTTTGTTTTATGTACGTTCTCATATAATCGCGTGAATTAGTGTGCCACAGATTATAAAAGGATAAATCGCAATTTTTTTTGATACTGTGTTAAAAATTAATTTTATTAATTTCGTACTTTATTACGTTTTTTAACCAATTTTCAAAGAAAAAAATATACCTACAAATAACAAATAAAAAAGTAAAATACAAAATTGAATTTAACTAATATTTTTTTTTTTAAGAATTATATTAATATGCGAAATTACTAAATACGCCTAATTATTTGAATACTAAATAAAAATTACTTTTGAAGTATTGTATTTTTAAATTTTAATTATATTATAATAATGATTTTCAAACTTACTTTCTTTTATGTAAAACAATGGTCATAATATCTGTTTAAATAGAACATTACATGTTTAGAACACATAAAAAAAACATTCAATTAACAAGCTCAAAAGCACAATGAATGAATTGCGTACAATAAAATACTCTCTAATTATAGTACATTATGGTCATAGAAATATGTTGAAAACGTCATTTTGGTGGTTTAGGATTGCAGAACATAAATAAAAAGTGTAAGCTTGTGATAAACGAACGAAGATTTAAATAATAATGCGTCACATTAAAGGAATACATGTATACATGTAACATATTTAGTATGTTACACATGTAAACATATAATATTTCTACAGTATATACTTTGTGTGTGTATATACGAAAAACAAAAACCTACCCTTTTTATTTTTAGACATTAGTATTTAAATAGAAAATATTTTTGGTCCCCCTTCGTTGACTATAATCTCGCGTTTCATGCCTTTTATCGAACGTTTTTAGACAACGATAGTCTTGCGCCAATGTTGATAAAATATTATATTCCTATTATCCTATAGCTCTAATATTATATATATTATCATGGCGGTCTTCTTCAGAAGCTGACAGAAATAAGAAAAAAATAAAATGACCAGGGTGAGCAGACTTTGGAGATAATAAAGTATCGATTAGGAATGAGAAGAAACATAGAACCAGACTTTTTTATATCTATTTATTTAAACTCTACTTTTATTTCGGTTGGGGCAGCCGTCCACCACAATATACAAAGGAAGGAGGGTGTCTAACCATATAATGGGAGAACATAAAACAAATTTAGAAACCGATGGCTAGGGAGACGAGCGGACGAAAAGAAAAAGGTATACAATATATACGATGCGGTCAATTCCCACGAATTATTTACTTGGGTTACCCATTTAAGACCTTGTTGTCGACGAAATATATACGTTTGAAAAATGCGCGTAAGAGCATTAGTTACAATCGAAATAAAACTAACCATAAGGATATATTATATTATAGTCAGGTATTAAGTACTTAAGCTATTTAATTACCTACGAAACAATTGATAAGTAACTCCATATAATCGTTAATCATATTATATATATATTATATAATATGTCAGAAAGAAAAATAATAGAACTTGGAAACACATAAATACTAAATCCGAAATTCGTGCCAAATTCAAAAACAACATAATATTACAAAAAAATATAACAAAATTTAATTGTTACTAGCGTAATTAGCGAGGTTAGGTTATAAGTAGAATGGGTTTTTTTTATTCAATCGGATTAAAAATATTACAAGTTAATTAAAATAAATTTAATGTATACGAACATTGTCGGATAATGATACGATTTAACAAACAGAAACACATTTTTTTTTCAATTTATACCAATCAAACTAAAATTGAGAATAATATATTATAATAAACTATAATATGTGTATATAAGATTAAATGTTAGTACTATTGCATAATAATATGACCATTAATAATACACCCGTTTTCACGATAGAATATAAAATATGTGTACTTATTGTATTATACACATTAATAATAACTATAATGTTTGGCAACTTAAGAAAATAATGTATTTACAGTGGTAAAAAGATATGTAAATATTATGTTTTTCAAAAATAGAACAATGAAAACGAGAAAATACCAAATAGAAAAATTATAAATATATATTTACATAAGATATATTTCTAGTATCAAAATAATTCTATGCAACTAAATAATTTTAATTATTTATTTTACTCTCCGGTGGGTATTAAAATAAGTAAACAATCTAAAATCTACAAGTCTGGCCGATATTTAAATATTTAATGCAAACACAATTTTACATATAAATCATCGCTAAAAAATATTGACAACATTTATCAAAACTTCTCTGAATTTATATTCAAAAAAAAAAAATTAATCATTATTATAACCAGCGCGCGTGACAGGCAGATGTGTTAATAAACTTTTCGCTCGATACTGTATTACTGTCCCTCTTTTTCATATCTTTCTGAATGTTTTCCGCCTTCTCCACGTAAAGCAAATTATTTTGCCGTCCCTGAAGCCAGAGGATTTAATCCGTCATATTGGATTTTTAGCCGGCTGTGAAAATAATAATCGACATCCTAAGTTGACCTATTTAATATTTTATTTTTTCTTCACACTTACACTATAATTTTGTTATCTGATTAATGACATTGGAACGATTAAATGTAGTTACATCACGTCATTTTTTTTCTTTAAACGTTTCTTAAAAGTAATGAAAATGTTATACACTAACTCCTTTGATGTATTACCTCTAAATTCTAACTAGCACCATAATTGGACTATCAAAATGTCTTATCTCCCTCCCAAAACGACGCCATAATGTTCGTAATGTAATGGTCTTGTGGAATTATACAATTTATGCATATAATTATTATTATTATTATCTTTATGACGGAAAAAACTCAACTTTCAAAACAATATATATGTAAAATTGTATAATGACACAGATACAATAGAATTAGGTACGAATAATATAAAAATTTATAATTAATTTTATAACAAATAACATAATTTGAGGTATATAATTTCACAACCACAATAATTATATGATAATATTATAGCGTTATCATGTTGACACTAGAACAGCGGTTCCTAACCTGGGAGTAATTTCCCTCAAGAGGTAAAACTCGATTTTTTAAGAGGTAAATATTAAATATATTGTATAGTATTAGTTAATATCTATCCTGATTTACGGGTAATAGTCTAAAAGGTTGGGAACTGTTGCACTAAAAAATTACAGTTTATACAAATAGCCTAACTTTTAGTGGCATAGCAGTAAATTGTATCTGGCGAAAATGCTATGAGAATTAAACGTTACAACAGATGAGAGAATTTAGCATTTTTCACATGGCTTTAGAAACATTATAGGATATAGCTTCCTATGCCTCTTTCCCTGCCCGATGTTCTTCCTATTACACTATAATAAATAATAAACTCGTTGCTGCAATTATAGCTAAGACATTTACTGCGCGAAAACTGATTGATTGAAATCACATAATAAGATATTAACATATCATACGCATACGCGCGCTGCATGTAAAACAGATGAACGGGAATCATGATTAATACTAGTTTTTATCATTCTTTTTCAGTCGGAACCGATGCAGATAGTATTCGTTGTTATAACTTGCAAGTGAAAATATTGCTATGCACTGCATAATAATATTTGTTATAAGCAATATCATCGCGTCGAAATGTGAACAATGGCAAATTAATTGCACGTTGTAGACGCCATCGCGCCGTATATTATCCTGACTCCGAGGGGCGGCGTATGTATATATTATTATACTTAGTTCTGTTTTATTCCCAAGACGAACGGGGTCGCCATCAATTACATGCACACTCGCGCGCCGCAAACTATATTATAATATAGTCCTGCACCTGTATAGCAGCAACCTTACACCTACGCAACCGCATGGAGCTCAATATCTCCTTGTTCGTTGTCATACGCGCGCGCACACACACACACATATATATATAATACGATAGTAGATATAAATTCCATAATAATCCATCTTCCACGTTTTCCAACTAATTCCGCGAGACAATCTTTGTCCATTGACCAACGATGAGATAAATTGAACAACAATACGTACGGTGCGAAACGATCGTAGTGTATATGTGCATTATTTGAACGTAGTAATAGAGTGTATACCTACCTAGTATGTATACTATATACATATATTATATATTATACTATCTAATATATCATATTTATATAAAAAGTTAGTGGGCCACATATGTAGATACTATGTTGTGTGGGCATGTGGCGTCTATGAACCCGATCCATCAATCCGGTAGACGACTTTTCCGTATTATAGGGTAGTCTTCTCGATGGACAATGATCCGAAGACAAACAACAATCTTAAATTTGCTTAATGTGTTTACAACGAAAAGTGTACATATTGTACGAGTATGATGGATATGATAGAGGCCAAGAAAAACTGTACGGCACGTCAGCCCGCTGTTATTTTGTTTTCTTGTTGCAGAAGACTAGTTTTTTTATAACTTAAAGACTTTCACGCAGCCTCGATATCACTTAAACAAATTTTTGACTGTGTCCAAAATATTGCTAGCGAGGAGGAAAATCTATTTATAGACCAAAAATAACCTTTTTTAAATGTTCAATGGATTATCAATATACATATGAAATCGGTAATGTATATAATGTGATTTTGACAAATGTTATAAAAATTTAAATAAATACAAAAAAAATATGAATGAATTCCTAATTATTTTATAGAAATATAAGAACAACTTATGTGATTTCTTGTATTAAATTTTCAGTTATCTATAATAGCTGAAAATTATAGTCATTATAAAAAATTAGTACATAAATAGTTGATGAAAATTTCAAGTTTCTGCGGTTGTTTATTTTTGAATTATAGTAAAATAAAGAAATAATTTTAATTAAAACTGGTTTAGTGTAAAAATTCGAGTTTTTCCATAACTTTTGTTTATTTTTTTCTGATTATTTTAAAAATACTGAGCATTTTTAATTTTGTCCTCTTTATAGTACAAACTAGAGATCAATTTTGTTTTTATCCAAAAATTGTTTAACATTTTATCGACTATTTATCGTTCATACAAACACACACATAATTGGAAAATCAATACATTCATTGCTACACTTAGAATCTAAAGAAACAGCAAACAAGTGTAAGTATATAACAGCTATAAATCGTAAACTCACTTTTTAGGTATGATATTTAATATTTAGTATCTGCACAAGTTCACTAAAACAACTCAAAACAAGGTAAAGTTAAACTGTTCACGACAAGACTTATGCAAGTACGTTGTTGAAATATAATTTGTTAAGTCAACCAATTTTTTTTTAGCACTCGTTGAAATGATACATACCTAACTGTTATAGTTAGTTCAAATATTTTTTACTGTTCAATGAGAGTTACAAAGAAAAACATAGACAACGCAATAATATATAAATTGAAATATTATCATGTAAAAACTCAAGAACTTCTATAACCAAAGTCGTGTTTGGTGATGATATATCTTAATGTCTACATAACCGGCTGGATTTTTATGGGTTCTTCATCCATTCCATACACTAGAACCAGCTAAAAATGCGTAAACTCATTTTTCACGCTATCGTAGCGTCTGTGTTTATAAATACAAGTGCATGGAAAAGACGATCGTTGTTTCGTTAAACGTTGTAAAAGCTATAAAATAAGTCCAGTTTAGTTTTCAACCGTGCAAGAACCGTTGCGTGTTAACGTAAAAAAAAAAAGCAAATAAAGCCATTCTGATTATGTTAGCGTTGTATAATATTAAATCATTTTTCTAACTGAAACAAGGAAGTGAAATAAAAACAATTTAAATAAAGATAAATGCGTTCGATTTATTCATGTATTTTTAGTACTTTTGCTCCAAAACATAACGATTGTCGAGTAGCTAAAACGATAATATAATATTCATTGCAAAATATGTAAAGCAAGAGCAATAGAGTTAGTAGAACAGCAATGCACCAGACATAAACGTATTGGTAGTATATGCTTCCGGAAAAGTTTTGATACGATGTGTATACACGCGAGGACGACGCGACTAAAAACATGGATTATAAAAACACATGCTTCACGACAAACGTATATTTTGTAAGAAATTATAAAATATTATGATTACTTTTATATCATATAAAAACATTATTTCTTTCACACCATTTTTATAATGGATTTGTTTCCTATTCATATTATTTCATAATATTTCTAGTTTATTTAAAATATATAATTGGATTTCACTGTTATTACAAATAAGAATATATTATAATGTAAATAACGTAAGAAAACGTAGCTTATTTTAAAAAAAAAACTAAAGAATCAAATCGTAAAATTGAAATAAATATTTATAAATATATTTTGATAATTATAATATTTTATTCACGAATGTAAAATTCAAAAATTGTTGAGCTGACGTTTTGATTATTAAAAAAAATATTATTTGAAAGTTCAAAGTAATAATTTAAATAGACACCTTATAGCTGCTCGTTTTTTATACTAATCATATTTTCACTAAATGGTTCAATTCAGTTGATATTTCTTAAATGTCAAAATATATTTTTCTAACATTTTATTTCGTTAAATTTAATATTTAACACCACGCCACAAAGTCAAATATTTTCTACTTTGACAACAAATCGAATTCATATTTAATATTAATTTTATTTTAGTATTTGACATAAACGAAATAAGTAAAAAACAATAATAATAAGCAATAATTTATAAAGACAAATTGGCAAAGTTAATATTGTTTTTCTGAAAACCTGAGTAATAATAAACACGCATAGAGGGAGATTTTTTTATTGGAAAATATTCATTATTTCAAAATGTATTAATGTTTTTGAAAATATTTTTTAGTAATATTTCATTTTATTGTAAAATACATTTTTATATTGTATAATAAGTTGTTATAATTTATAACTCTTAAACTACTCGTCAAAATATTCCGAAAAATATTGTTCTTTAGAATATTAAATCTAAAATGTATGTTGTTATTCAAAAAGTAAAATAAATTAAAATAATAAAACGATAAAATATGTAAAAAAAAATATTTTTAAAAAACGTTAATAGATTTTGAAGTAATGAGTGTTGTTTAATAAAAGAATCACCTAGAATATTAGTTTCTATATTGATATGTTGATATTATGATTCGTTTGACACGTTATATTAACAAAAACGTTTTCAACCTTTACACTGAAGTTTAGCACAAACAAATAACTATTAGTCATAAATGATAATAATAATAATGTTGGTTTAACAACATAATAATAAGCACATTAACCTCAATACTGTGGTTATTAAATGTTAGCAATTCGTGTACAATAATATTTATATATATATAAATATATTATATATGGTACGCGTTGTTTCCAACCAACAACGAGGTAAAGTTTTAAATAAATTAGCATTAGGATGTGCAGACTTATTGAACGATAGAAATATACCCTGTAAGGGTATTCTCATTTCTCATAACACGTTTTGGTCGAAAACTACGTGTAGATTATATTTAATAGGTTTTCATACGAACAAAATAATATCATCATGCCGTTATCCATTCAAAGCTACCACGTTTGAATAGAGATCATACTTCTGGATATTTTTGTTTAATAAAATATAAGAATACCTTTTTTCTAAGTCCAGCTTTAAGTGTTAGAAGGGGTTGAATAATTTCATTAGTTCTTACTTTATAAACAAACTTACAATATATAACATCACCTTAATGTTTGCTTTAATAAATAAATAATTTTCTACAATTTTATAGGGCGGGAGAGTAGAACATCTATGTACTTTGCCCATTGGAAAAATTTTAAAGATAGATTATTAAACGATACACTTTGATCGATAGGGATTAATGGTTTAAATCAGGTGTAATTAACGTCGAGGTTTGATGTGTACACAACGCACTAAAATAGAGTTCAAATTGATATTTAACAAATAACTGTGTGAAACTTATCAAAACCAGAAGATTTAGAACTATTCTTAGTGTTTATTGTGACTTATGAGATTATTGATATTATTATTATTATTATTTAGTATTATGACGTAGTAACTACAATCTATAAATATAAAACTAAAATGTCATTCACTCACTAACTAATAACAAAATATCGAAAATTACTTGACCTATGAAATTTAAATTTGACAGATAGGTGGTAGTTTATAGATAGGAGACGTCAACATAAAAAAAATATTGAGCAAAATTCGAGTTTCAAAAAAGAACTACCACGGAGATTTATTGGCTCCTAAGAAACCATTATTATTTGGTTTATAAAGTGTAACCATTGGTTACCGAAAATAAAATAGTTATCACAATAAGATAAATTTTAGACTCGTTAAGAGTCGACCATTTAACGTTTTATTCAACACATAGGCTCGATAAATATAATTTTATCTTTAATAATTTCGTGTTTAACAGAGAAGCTGATAATTTAAATATTTTTACTATCGGGAAACAATTACATTCAAATAGCCAAAAGGATTTGCTTTCATATTGAGTTACATCAAAAAAAAAAAAATTACACTCACGATTTTTTTTCGCGAGCAACCGTGTGTTACCTAGGTTACATGGATTAAAAAAAAAGTTATTAATTATTATTAAAAATTAACATTTACATGAATATATGTAACGTTGAGAAATCAAAAATATCATCTATAAGCCAAACTATAAAATCAATTATTTATCTACACGCATAATGCTAAATGTTAACATTAGGCAACCAAACTATTTAACACAGATGCATTTTGAACGGTCAGTGAAGTGCACGAGGAAAGCCAGTACCAATTATAATATTATTAATTATTAATTTTAATTTTAAAGCCAATGACATCAAAATGGATCACAATTTCATATAGGTATGCGTTTTGTATACTGATTTATAATAGCCAAGGGAACGCACACGCCTCTTATATTGATTACCATAAGCGACACCCCCTTTCTCACTGCCACTGCAAAGTTATCACCCTTTGGCAACAACCCGAAAACATCCTCTCTTTCTGCACTGATAAACATACAGTGAATATACATAAATAAATTATTATTGTGCAATATTCTTATTCTGACAATTAATATATTTACATATTATTGTACATATATTATATGCTACGTTTTTAGTTTTTAATCAAAAATTTCAGGATACAACCAGCATTTACTCTTCGTTAATAACGTATCATTTTAACTATTTAAATGTGTAACATAATAAAAGCAAACCAAATAAATTTATCTAGGATTGAATACAAAAATTATTATTACGGTTCTTAAATGGACTTATAAATTCAAACACATCTACACACTATATAATATATCTATATATATCTATAAATAAATACCTATATACGTATATATTTAGTTAGTTTTTCTCTTCTATTATCTATCTCGAACTTTATCATTATTCTCACCTAGCTATTTGTAATGAAAATTATACTATAAGTACGCCAGACAAGTTTATATAATAATGAGATATATATGGTAAAAAGTAATCACGATACGCATCGTACAACGATGATATTATTTTTTCATTCAATATTTTTTTTTTTTTAAATACAATGAAATAGTTATCTTTTTCAATTTATTTTAATAAATGGCTTTGAGATAATTTCAAAAGACTATGTTCAGAAATGTATTTCTGCTTTAAACACTTTTGAAAATTGGAGTCACTTAAAATATTTAATAATACAAATCAATAAAATAAAATAAATATACGTAATACAAGTCAAAACTGCAGTCTATAAACTGATATGATCAATACAAAACGTCTATAGGTTAAATCAACAAAAATAGTGCATTTAAATGAAAAATATTTTTATTTAATAATTGATCGTAAATTATTACTCAATACTAAATATATACCTATTGTAAGTATTTAGATAATAAGTTATAACTAATAAGGCATTATCTACAATAATTCAATAAGAGACTAAAACTAAAACTGTTTATGTTTATCAAAAACATGTTTTTCCATTTACATTTAATAAGTAACCACACTCTCAGAACACATTGATCGTGAACAAATAAAACAATAAAAAATAAAAATAAATACACTTAAAGATAAATCTGAACCGTTGGACGTCTCATCAATGGTTATTAGATTTATTAAACGAAAACGTTTGAAAGTGGTAAATAGGAAATACAAAAACAGTATTAACATCGTAAAGGCTTTAAAATAGAAAATAAAAACTGTCAACGTATAGAGTCAATGAGAATAGCGAAGATAAATGAAATAACATATTAAAATTAAGGAATCGAAAAAAAATATATTACTTCAGAAAATAAAATTTAAATTATATTATATTGATTCAAAAATGCAAACTAATTTAAAACAAATTGACTCGATAAAAAAATCGATCATAAATCTAAAAGAATGCTTTTAATTGAATAATGATACTAAAAAGTGTGAAATCCAAAATAAAATTCACTTTAATGAAGGAGATGACAACTTTTACAGTGCAAATTAAGTTTGCCAGTCTAGAAAACAAACGCATAGTATAAGTTTAATGAATATTAGTTGAGCACACTATTATTACCATTAACCATTACACTGTTTATGCATGATAAGTTTTATATAGTTACTATTTAACAAACAGTATGTTAACTTTACATTGATTAAATATATAAAGTCATCGAATTTATTCACCCAAGAGAAAATGTGAAAATAATGTTTATGATAAAATAAAATTATATACTTGCATTATTTTATAATTAAAGTCCTACATTAAAAACTTATATCATATTCAATTTATATTTCAACTATTATTATGATTATTACAAGTTGCAACTCTAATAATAATGTAAAACTGTAAAATATTAATTATAAAAATAAATATTTAATTAAAATACAGTGATGAAAACATATTTTTTATTTTTATTAAATATTTTAAAAATTAAAATTAAATACAATAATAAAATTAAGATTTAACAAATTTGAAAATTCTCCAAATTTTATTTTTTTCAAATTAAAATATAATTAGTTGAAAAATATTTTGCGTAAATATAATTATTTTTTCATGGAACAAATTATCATGATTATTTTAATTGGTAAATTATCAAAATACACCAATATTGCTAAACAATGAAATCTTATAAATATGTGATAGAAAAAATATATTAGCTGTTACGATAAATGGAAATTGAAAAAACGAATTTAAGTTACACACTTGATTCAAAGATAACTGTTTGTTTTGTAAATTATAGTAAAAAAATCCTTTAAAGATATGGAGATCGCAAATATGATTAACGACAAGTAATATTTGAATGTATAGATAAATATTATGCATTATAATACGAACGAGTTACCAATAAAAGAAAATGAAAAAAATGTATATTACACCCAGAACTTGTATTTGAGCAGAAATTCCAACGGTTTAATAATATACGGATCACACGAGAATCTAATTTCAATGAAAACGAGTAGTTTCTGATGGATTTCAATCGATGGTTAACTATATAGAATAATCGAAAAAAGTGCGAAACGATGCAATCTATTAACAAATACCGATCAAATACGATGTAAAATACTGAGTGATTCACCAAGCATGCTCGACCTTTTTTTATTCAATTTTGCTGTCATTCAAAATCTGATTTTTGGAATTTTTAAATATATATATACTATAATCAACACTTAAGGATTGTTTATAGATACAAATTTGTTTTTAAATAATAACCCCTTTTATACTAGAAACTTTTTAGTGAATACTTATCTGAAAATGTTGAAGAATCAAAATCAAAATTTAAATAAGCAGTTTTTGAATTATTTAACTTTATAAATGATATAAATATATAATGATATAATATGGTCTTTAAGTATATTAAAACTTTCAAATATATCAAAATGTCTATTTATTCATTGTTAAATTAAAGATGAAGGTGTGCATCATGCAGTGAATCGCTCCGAATAGATGTATTTATATACGCCCTAAATATATTTAACATTCAATACTACTGAATTGGTACTATATTATCCAGTAGTTTATATTAATGCGATACTATCTGCAAAAAGAATTATCTACATACATAGGTGTAATGAAGACTAAGGTCAAATTTAAATGCCTTGTCTGAAACGGAAATCGGAAATAGGACGCGAGCGCGATGTGCAATACCGTGAGCTCAGTTTTTCCCGGGATATGGAAACACGCGTCCACCACGCCCATAGTATAGTAATAACGCCGCTGTAAGCCACCCTCTCTGCTTTTCAGGTTGGAAAATTTACCCTAAAATTTAGTTCCCCTCCCCGCATTACAAACGAGGAATAATTTGTATGATACTTAAAGGACCCGTTTCGATATTGCTTTATAAATAATATAAACGTATACATCTGTATAAAGTATAATGTGTATACGTGAGTGCAGCGCGCTTGCGCAACACATCCACTTTTATGCACAACCATATTTTTATAAATACAATTTTAGAATTATAATTATTATACATTATAAATATCGAGCTGACGAACTCCGATATCACATAAAGCCACAGCACCACGCATACAATTATAAGTAAGCATGCATATAATACGACTGTTCGATTTACTTTCCTATCGATTTGCTCTTATTATTACCACCGTCGTATTTTATAGTATAATAAATATTTATATATTGTGAATTATACAGATATAATAAATTGTGTTCAACACGTATTCACCAGGAAGTTTTGAAACGATTTCTGATGGGACGAAAAAAAACAAAACGTAACTGGAACTCGATTTTATTTAGTTTATTTTTCTTTTCTGAGAAACTGAAAACTTTTTTGCGCAATATTCAATAGAATCGATTAAATAAATCTTGAAAAATGTAAGAAAAATACGTTAAGTGCCGTAAGGTAGTAACAGCGGAAGCTATGACAATAAAAATAACATATATTGTTTCATTATTGATTCACAAAGTAAATTTCGGAAAATGACCAAAAACAAAGAAAATACAAATTACTTATATCACGTTAAATTATGAAAACTAATAACCAACTAAACATAAAATCAAATGGAATATTAGCCATCAAGCTATTTTTTTCATTAATACTAACAAATCAACCTTCGGTACGAATGTGTTTAATGACAAATAAGTTCTTGTTTCTCGTTAAGTATCACTCTTAAAATATAAAAAAACGAAATACACATATTTTACATCTAATTTAAATTGATATCATGTGTACAATATCATATCACTAATATAAATGTAATTTAAAAATGTTCGATAATCCAACGCATTCCAAACTTAAAACCGCAACTATAGTGAATTAATAAATTAATATTTCAAACTTGTCAGGTTAATTTTATGATTTTTATTATTTATAATCTATACATACGATTATAATTAGTTTGATAAACCTGTAAACAATTTTACAGTGGATTGGGTTATGAAATCAATCTACACGCGGTATAACTGAACACATTATTCGAAACATCCTTTTTAAAAATCAATACTAGGTAATAAAATAATATAATTTAATAAATTTATTATTTTATTGAATGAATAATTGTTTTAAATTACAAGATGCGTTTGATATAATTTATAATATACACCAAAATAATAGATAGTAAATGTTTTTCTTCGATTTGTAATTATTATTACATCATAAAGTGGTACAATCATTTCCAAATTCACGCACTAGGCATATAATGTATATATGATAAACGAATAATGTACAATGTACATTCATATACATTAATAATAATTTATGTACCTATGTTAATGCAAAGATTTTTTTTTTATTTTATCATATTATACCAAAATATATTTATAGATATATTATAATTTTAAGAAACTTTTTGGGAATTTTTGAATAAAATAAACTTTATAAGTATAATAATATTGATTTATATTAATTAATAATTTTGTCGTAATATTTATACCTATTGATTTCAATTTAAAAATCAGATATAAATGGATTTAAAAATAGATAAGTTATGAGTGACTTATGACCAAATATATTTCACTTATACTCATCAATAATTCAGTACTTATTTTAATATTTGATTTTAAATATAGATCGCTAATATGGTCCTGATGATAAATAGAAGTAAAAATATTAATATATCAAAAATGATCGTGCTGCTTTAATAAAGGTGTATTAAAAAATATATATATTAGTACTTATAACCTGCACATGACCATAATAGTTTATTTAGATACAGACACAATAAAATTATTATGATATAAACGATTTAGTATTGTAATGACAGGAATTAAGAATTATAGAAGAAATAATTTATCTTAGTATAACAATTATTAATTATACATTTATATACTAAAGCGATACAACTAAACAAAATATTTACAAAGCATGGGTTTGAGTTATTAACGCTTTTCAATCAACCTCATAAGCTGATTTGACATACAATAACAACCATATACATGAACATGTAGAATGTTGATGCTAATAATTATAAAAATGAAGAAGGCATTTCATAGATTATAAGTAAAATAATGATCTATACTTTCATATATTATATGATGGCTGCAATTACCAGGGCCGTAAAGATATTCAAAATTCAAACAGATTAAACACTGCAGTTGACTACTTGTATCACTAAGATAGTGAAGTTTTGTGACATTAAATTTGAAAACAAACATAAAGCATTGAACATCGAATTTGTGTGGAGTTCATATGAAAGTACACATTCTAATCTTTCTTGAAATGAACATAGTTAATCGACGCTACTATAAAACAAATTTAAAAATGACCAAAGATCGCCGCTTTATGAAACACCATAAACAATATTACTTATAATTTACTTTATTAAATAATTATAGGTAATATGCACTTATATAACATTATTTATTTTAATTACTGAAATTATTTTTAAAAAAAAATTGTTAATATGCATAATAATATTATGTTGGTTTAAAATTCGTGGATACAATTGTTGAAACATAATAAATACAATATTATCTCTATGACTTAGAGTATTAAAATTAAACAAATATTATAAAAACGTAAACCACCAACCTTAAACTATTAAGTCACAGTTGTCTTGATTAAAGTTATTTTTTTTGTCTCGACCTACATAATGTGTACGCAACCCTAAATAATTTGTTCCGACCCCAGGTTGAAAATCTCTGTTTTGAACAACAAAGACATACAATTCTTTTCATCTGCGAGTATTTGCTTGTTAGAATTCGTTTAGTTAATAAACAAAAACTGTTATTCACATAAACTCTAAACAGTTTAAACCTATCGAACCGATTAACATTTAAACTCATTTATTCATCACGGTCCTTTGACCTGACTATAATTTTAGTTGTTGAACTAAATACTACAATTTTCAAATTAATTTACAAAACTGTCGTATACACTATGATTTGTTATAGGTACATACAAACATAGTCTTGCCACCAGCATGTATTGTCAAATATTATACTATAACAATTGTAGTTAAAACTGTTCTCACGCGTTAATGTCATTTAATAATTGGATATATACGGCACTCATAAATAATAATAACCATATGAAATATAACACAATAAAATAAAATAATATACTATGAGCCCTTAAATTATAAGCAGATTTCTAAAAACAATTTATATCAACCGTATTTACGCACATTTACTTAGCATAATTTTACCTTACATTAATTCAAATTTTTAATATTTTAATATATAATACTGAAAATACCACTCTACTGTACAGTGGATGTTGATTGGGTCACTGTAATGGATGTGTTAAATTTGAGTTCAATGATATATCGTTGTGTATGAAAACGATTCTGAGCGGTGATGGTCTATTAGACAGGATACAGGGAGTCATGATAAAACAATTACGTTTTTCTATCTCAGTAGCCGGCATTTTTTTTGGATACTCGTGTCATATTCAAAATTTAAAAAGGTTCCACGAGTCGGATGACAACAATATAAATTGTATATATTCATTGAAAAAAAAATGTAATTAATAAATAATACACTTGTATACGCCTTTATCTTATCACTAACCAGCATGCAATAAAATACTTGATATATGTTTATTAATTAAAAAAATAAAATATTCAATTATTTTCATTATTTTGAAGTTAAGAGCGGACTAGAGGGTCGGTGGTTGCGATCATAATGCGTATCATATTGTCTAGACTATTTTTTTTAGCCATTATAATTTTTAAATAATATCAATCCTCTTATAATAATATGCTTCATAATTATTGGAAACAACATTGTGTGTACTTAGGTATTATCTATTATTATTAATGCATAATACGTGGCCAACAAAATAATTTTACCAAATCTGTACTATAGTGTTTCATCATCATGAACAGTCGTCGGTATCCAATCCAATAACGAGTAACGCCAACAACGAAAATTGGTCACTATATCGAGGGATGAAATAAAACTCTCGGAACATTAGGGATATATTACGTTACGCGTACACTATCACTTTGATAACGGTACACACACACACACATATATATATATAAGTAGGTTGATAGTACAAACGCACCACGCACGCGCTTCTTTATGTCCACGACGACTGAGAACGACTGCACGTAGGTACACTATAACCTAAACGTCACCTGAATTATACGGCATGATGTTCTCATATAGTAATGTACATTCGCAGGTTTTCAAATATATACAATTATAATATAATGTATTTGACTCTGTTTTACGTACACACACTAACCCGCATACATTAAATAAAATAAAAAGTATGTTGCGAATATCGATAAACCGGTAAATGGTGAGAGTAAAACAGTGACTACTAAGTCATGGTGTGCAAGTAAAAAAAAAAAATAATATAATAATAATAAAAAGTTTGAACTGGTTGTTGCGATACGCCGATAGTTGTTGTACGTGTGAAAGTGAAATCGTTAACAGAGCACCTCTAGGACTAACGACCTACGTCATTAAGAGTCACGGGCGGTAAAAAAAAAAAAAAATAATAAAATATATTGAATAAAAATTCTCGGATTCTCCTACGTACATGTTATATGCGCATGCATGCAAGCGTGTGGGTGTATGTGTGTTAAACGCGTATTTCATTGAGTCAATATGGCTAGAACCCCAGAAATGATTTTGCTTGGGGTAAAATGGCGCCAAGCGATTAATATCAGCTTAAGTCCTCACTCAGATTTTGAAATTCGATTAAGGGTGTATATAATACACTCCAAGCGTGCGAGTAGAAAAATCTGGGCGACTTAAATCGTCGTTTATCAAATGCACGCGCGGGGTACCTACATTATTATTATTATTGTTATGACGCACAGGTGCGCGATACCACGTGCGACGGAACTTCCACGATAATGTTCGAGATTAAATAACGCAGCAAGTAAACGATTAGTGTACGCGTTTAATGATAATACCACCTAGGTCGGAAAACGGAAAAAATTACAAACAGTCGCAGTGAGTATACCTATATAAACGCTATATAGGTAAAACGGTTAAGATACAACTCTCAGACTTATTCCCGAAAACAGAATAAAGGAACTTGTGAATATTATTATTTATTTAGGCGTTGCTTTACGATGGTATATTATAAATTATACGCATTATATATATTAATACTATAAGCTTATTTGTACCGAATGGAATAATTTTTGGTGTCTTCGCGCCAGTAGCCCATATGTACACACATGTTTCCGTACACGAGATCGATCACTTAATCGGGAAATAAATACTTTATAACGTACAAATACAATATAATAATAATGGATAATGATATACCCCCAACATAATATTTTTTTTTCAGGGTCGGGGAGCATTTCGTTGCATAATTAGGTTAACGATGTACTTTGAAAACGTATCTAATTACCGTCTACGCGTCCCATTTATTGAGTTAACCAAAGGTTCACGAGTACGTAAACAACCCTATTAATTTTCTAACCAATATATATAGGCACACCCTTTGAGCTTCAATTAATGAGATGACACGTTGTTTAAATGCTATGCCAAATTTGACTGGCTCGTGCAGATTATTTACGGACCTATGTACAAAACATTTTCGGGACAAAGCGGACAATTACACATTTTTTCCACTTATAAAGCCATTGATATTATTGGACGGAGCGAAAATAATCGTCATTTATTTAGAAATGACAGCATATTAAACAACGCTGCAGGCGTCCGAGATAACAACGATACACGTACGATAGAATAAGAATATTAGCTTAACCTAACCTATACGACAAACAAATATGACATATATCCAAACAACTAAAAAACTAAGTTGATTTTTCTACTACAACTTATTGTGAATTTTGCATGAAAACATTTTGATAATTTCCCCTATAGCCCAGACCTGGCACCTAGTGATTTTCATCTTTTTTTACTCATGAAATCATTTCTAGTTGGCCAAAACTTCAACGATTACGAAGAGGTGAAAGAAGCTATAAACACATGGTTGCAATTACCGGCGGCATTTTTCTATGATAAATGAATACAAAAACTAATGCCCTGTCATGATAAGTGCTTAAATAATGAAGAAAACTATGTTAAAAAATAACTTAATATTGGTAATTAACATTTCAACAATTTGTTTTTTTAAATGTATATATTACTTTTTTTATTACCCAACGTAACTTACTTTCTGAACATACCTCGTATAAAATATATTATTATATATAGATCAAACACACACATAGGTATATATTTTACTTAAAGATACGGAAAAGTCTCAACACAACTTGTTTACTGGATAATACCGTCTTTTTTGTTTTTCGAGTATCTCAAGCAAAACAAATAATACATGACTATTAATAATTGTGGTTTGTCAAAATGATTATTATTTCCAATCGCGCGTGTACATTCTTGATACGACAACATGCTTCAGAGAAAAAACGGTGATTCGCAACAGTTTTTGGCATCACTTAAAAAGTGCGTAATAATATTATTGTAAAAACCGCAAAACGACGTGTAACGTAAACGAAATAATATGTCTCGGAACAATCGGCTCGCGACGCGGAGGTCGTTGTACCGCTTCGATAATCATAAAAATAATAATATTATGTACCTACATGTACGTTGCGTCGAAGCAACAATACGTTAAGCATGTAATCCCAAATCCTGCACTATTATATTGTAAATATTATTAAATATTACGAATGTGTAAACGGCAATAAGTTATATAATTATATGTTTTATTGAATTACATCTATATGCATTTATTTGGACGACCGGCCGGAAAGAATAGTATTGTAAAAATATATTGACCTTTACTATATGCAATGGACACACACGTACACAATGTTGTTTTCTTGGAGTCCGTTATAAACGCGTAACGATAGAAAATATATAATAATAGAAATAAAAAACTCAGACCCACAATACGAGTACTAGCAATAAAGCAGCTAGGAGTATATTATATAGTAGTACACCAGTGCCCTGCCGAAAACGTCTATCCCGAAGTTTCATGAATGGCGCTACCCGATAACAGTAAACTTTAACGGCTTACGGTATAGCCCTTCTCTCGAAGGCTGTACAATGTATATTGTATATCTATCTATCTATCTACGTATATATATAAACACACACGCACAATCGGTGACATAAAAAACGATAAACTCAAATATACTTTTAAAACCCTACGCGTATGTTCAACTGAAACGAGGCACGTATTATAATATTGAAAAAAATAAAAACGCAGTTATATGACACGACGTTCGAACCGTGTATTATATTATATTATATTCGTTATAGCACGAACGACACATATGTGTGTTGCACAAACGAATGTGCGTATAAGGTACCAACGTTTAAGTGTTTTATTTTTAAAAACATTTTTTAGCAGTTATGTATGTGTACACTAACACGGTTTTCGATAGCATGCACGTGCAATAATTATCTGCAGGCTTGGTGTACAATATAATATTATGTTATTAATACCATATATTCTTAAAATTATCGCGTGCTCGCAAATACACACCGCACGCATATGTACCTATATGGCTATATTATGCATATATATGTATAACCATAAACGTACTTGACGAGAATAAAATATATACGTATACACGCGGGTCAAATGCAGTGAAAAACTTCCGTTGAGTGTGGAAAACAGAAACAATATATAATATAATATTAACGGGTGGTACGGAGGGCTAAGTAAGAGACGTTTAGACGTTTAACCAATAAGTCCACTCACTAGTGCGATCTGAGGGTCATCGTTGTCCAGCTCGTGATAGTACGACTGATCGCTGCCCCTCCTACTGCCGTTAAAGCACATGATCCTCCGGAAAAGGTCGGACACCGCGGCGCAAAAACCGCATTGTTGTTGCATCACTTCGGCGTGCGGTGAGAGTAGTCGGTGTGACGGACCCGATTAAGTGACGGCGAAAGCTACGACGGCGGTGGAGGTAGCGAAAGTGCACAACAACAACAACAACAACAACAAAAACAACGATGACGACGATGGCAACGATGACGACGACGACGACGACGACGACGTCAACACCACCGGCCGGTAGCTCCAGCAGCAGCAGAAGACGGCCGCCGTCCGGTAGGGACAAGAGTAAAAGTCAGTCGTTGTTGCCACCACCGTCGCCGTCGCCGCCGCCGCCGTCACCGTTACCAACGACACCACCGCTTGGCAATCGCTATCTTATTACGAAGCTGTAACGCGTCGCAGTAGACCGTTGTCGTCGCACGTGGAACGGACCGAGACGCACGTGATGGCTGAAAATGGAAACGTTGACTGTGATGGCGGCAGTGACGAGGTTATGCCTTGTCGCATAAAACCAGGACAACGGCCGTCGGTTGACCGATCGGGTAGCGACACGGGACGACGGCGGCGGAAATAGTATTGTTATGTTAACTCTATATTAAAGCATCCCGTGATGGCAGTGACGGCGGTGACGGCGAGACAACGGTTGTCGTTACGACCGAAAATGAGGAAGAATATGAGCAGAAAAAAATAATTACTACAGATTGTGATAATAATATATTAGTGATAGGTATTCGAAAAAAAATATATTATTATTATTCTTATTATTATTATTATTATTATTATTATTATTATTATTATTATTATTATCTATACGCGCGCGTAACTGAGGGCGGCCGGCCGGCGAATAGTCACTCCGGCGACGCACGCACACACACACACACTGAGACGACGGCGGCGGCGGCGGCGCGCGAGCGCTCACTCTATCTCGCTCACCCACGCTCTGTCTCACTCATTCGCTCCTTCTCTCGTTCTCGCGTCTCTTTCGCTCTGCCGGCGCAACGGCCACGCTCGCACGCACACACGGTACACGCACACGCGCACAGACGATCGGGCGGCGGCGACGACTATATAGCGAGCGGTAGCGGCGAACGAGCGGCAGAGCGGCAGCAGCCGGCGAGCACCGTAGCGGACGCGCACAGAACTCTCGCGCACACACGCACGCAGCTGCCTGGCACACACAACCGCGCGCGCACACACACTGCCTCTCCCGGTTGTCGCCGTTCTCGCTCACTCGCGCGCGTACGCTGCTCGTGGCCGGGTGGGTGCGGGCCCGCCGCCGCGTTACAGCAGCTACGGCCGGCCGGCCGCGCGCTCCGATCCGAGTCGACGTCGGGGCAGGGTCGGTCGAGGGGCGCGCGCACGCTCTCGGTGGCGCCCAACATTTCCACCGCCACCTCGGCTGCAGGTGCCCGTAGAGCACGTGCGGATCGTCGCCGAAGGTGTGGCGGCGGACCCGCGGAGACCTACGCGCCGTGTTTACATTAATAAAATAATTGATATATTATTATTATAATAATACAATATTGTTGTTATTATTATACCTACTGCTTTTTTATTCGCGCCCGCCACCGATTGATGGTCAGCGACGACAAATAATAACACACCGTCACACACTATCATTATAGACGATAGTTTATTTATCGTAATAATAGACGCACATCCCTTCAAAGTCGTCAAGTTTTAACGGCCGGTCGGCAAGCTCTAATTTACTTTTGTACAGTAGTTGTTTGTTGTTATTTTATTTAACAACTATATCTGTGCTACAGGTAGCCTTTTTCATATTAAACATTTACAAAATCCTTAGTGCCGAATTTATTTGCTTAGACCTATCGAAAACGTTCTCATATAATAAAACTGCAGTACGTGGCCTTAGAGCAATACGCGTATAATTCAGAATTCAATCCAATTTTAACCGCAAATTAGGTTACCCACCACCTGAGGTTCTGTAAACCTAAACCCTAAATCTATCACTGCTCTACGACCCAAGGGATGAAAAGATTAAGTATAGTATTTCCTCGGATATGTGAAATAGCACTTCTCCATAATTGGATTTCATTCAAAGTTATAATGTGAGTTCATATAGAAATGTAAAATTTGTCATTCCCATAACATTTGCAACTAGAATTATTTTTATATTTACACGTTAATAATTCTCAACGAATTATCAGCAGTTTATATATTTCCAATGCATATCTACTTAGTATATATTTATTATATATATAAGTATAAATGGATATTGTATACTTATATATACATATATATGGTGTGTATATTTGTATGTGTATGTGTGTGTGTGTATAAGATAAAAAAAATGAAGGAAATTAATAACTTGTCCCTGAATGATAACATTTTTAATTACACCGCAATCTAAAAAAAAAATATTTTTAGTTAATTATTGTACATTCCTATACCTATATAATGAATAAATTATTTCAAATACTTTAAAATATTATACATAAATAAACTGCCATGTTAAATGCATTCTACATACACATATAGATATAATATAGGTAAATATAAACAATACTCGTTACATACGCGTACAGGGACGAATACAAAAAGAGAGTCGAAAAGCAAAGCCCCTCTCAGAGCTCGCACCATACATACATAAATCCACGTTTTTTTTTTAAAGCAATACATTGAATCCAATAATATAAATATATAGGGGGTTAATTATTGATTAAAGTAATTTAAAAAAGGTAGGCTAGAGAGTACCGCTCTACCGTACAGGTGTCAAGTGGATCACTGTAATAGATATGTTGGATTGGAATTCAACGATATATCATTGTATACGATAAACGAGTGGAGAAGGTCTGTCAGCCTATAAGTATATTTCATAAAATGTTTTTTTTTTTTGTATTGTTAATAAAGTAATTTATTATACTATAAGTATTAAGTTAAGTCGCTATATTTTTTCCAAAAACATTGCATTTACTTTATTATTAGTATTTAATTATACATTGCATTATATTATATTAAACAATTCTAATTAACTTTTGAGTCAATACCATTTTACTATAAAACAGTGTGAATAGATTCATGGTATAAATAGTATAGTAAAAAAATAAATATTACACCATATCTAAATGATAATTTAACAATAAGCGTAAACAATTGATTTGATACATATATAATATATATGCAATATTTAAAAATGTACAAAATAAATATTTATGTGGAGTAAGTTCATTCAAAAATATTTAAATCATTTAAATTTTTACTCAGCTGGCTTTATTCCTGATGCATATATTCGTATTTTAAATAATTCAATAAATAATGCTTAAATATAATGTAAGTTTAATAAATTCTCATCATGTGACTTGTCTGTCATAAATAATAATGGTATATACCTATCAAATTTAAAATTTCAATAAAACAACTTACTGAAACTATACGTTATTATTGAGTACCCATAGTAACAAGCACTTACCGGTGCGTTACAAATTTACGTGCAATTTTGTTGGGAACAAATTATAATGAAACGTCTAAACTTTTACAGAAAGCTTTTGAAAATATCGCTATTTCGGACAACACGCTTTTGGGTAATTTAAGTGTTTTAAGGAAAGTAGAACATCCGTGAGACACTTAACCTGATAGACTAACCCAATACGAATGGAACTATGGTTTGTGTTCATGAATAACCATCGATTAACAATTAGAAAAATAGTAGAATTATAATGTTTTTTGTAAATATATATTAAACAAAGACTTGAGCATTAACAGAATTGTAGCAACTTTATCCATTGTCTCTAAACCGATAAACGAATAAAAATAGGAATTTAATTACGAAAATGATTTTAAGGTGAAAAATAACGACACTTGGTATTTCTTCTCAAGACGATTTCTTTGATAGTGATAATATTGAATTGATAAAGTTATATTTAAAAATTCCAAGTACTTTTTGATCACACCTAGTAATCTGCAATTATCGACTAAAGTGTACGTATTTAAAACGAGCTTAATAAATAGTGCCGTATGTTTCACAATCAGTTGTATTTAAATATTAAAACTACTTAACATATAATTATCAATGGTTTGAAGTACATTATTTAGAGATTGGGGTTGAGAATATATAGACGTAAGTAGAACTACATCATATGCAAATATTAAATAGACAAAACTAAAATACCTTATAAAATTGTATTTTGTTGTATATTGTACACAGATAATGCTTTAAAAGCTTAGAGCATAGCATCTTATTCGACTCGTAAGCCATGTACACAAATTAATGCTTCTATATGACTAATTTACATGGATATTTTAAATGGAACTAAAATAACGGTACATACACTATACATTATGTAAACCACAAAACCGAAAATAATAAAAATAATGAAATCAAGGAGTGGAAATTATTTCCAAGGATGTGTAAAACACGATTTTATCTAAATTTTAACTTTATGCCACATTAATTCAAACAAATTAATATTTGTAAATCCATAGTCTACGCCGACCTTGAATAATTCACGAAATATTATTTCTTGGGATTTAATATATATTAAATTAAAATATTATAGTTATTCGTAAATACGAAATACAATCGTTATCAACGTAACTTCTAAATATAATTTAGATAGAGCACATAAATTGAGTATAAATTATACATTAATTTATCTACTTACTATACTTTAGTATACCTACTTTTGTATACTTACAAGCTAAATAGGAAGTCGAGTACAATTTGTAAACAAATATATTTAAAATATCGAAAAGTAGGATATATTAAATAAGATATTTAATTACGATGAAACTAACATAAAAAGTATAGTTACATTAATATATACGGTTTGTATTTTTTCTCTTTATTCTGAAGAACTCAAGGTTTACAACTTCGACGTTAATAATATTTTAAGCAAATTTGCCACTTTTGAAAAACCACAATGTATATAATATTTATAAAGTAGTAAAGTAAATTATAATTTCTACACATCAAATAAATGGCGTCCAATCAATTTAATGATACGTCGTCACAAACAAAGTTTTATATCCTAAATGCAATCAGTATAATGTACTATACTTATTAAACTTACAGAAAAGAAAGATATTATAACATATTTGAAAATAATATCATGATGCTGTTATTAATTTTCCATGATTTAACTTAAACTAAAAGCATTTCTAAAAAAATAGTTATAGGTAGAGGTATATAATACATGATTATATATATATATTGAACTGGAAACAATTATTTTTATATAGAAGAATAAACTTAATACTAAAAAACGTTATCAATTGTATCTATAGAGTTATTCTTTATTAAGTAATTGCAATCTATTATCAAAAAAAAAAAATTTTAAATATTATTCTATGGTTTTATAGAATTTCTATAGATAATTATAAAAATTAACATTTATAAGTAATGAAATACATAAAGCATTTTAAATAAAACTCTCAAGAGAGTTGGAAAATGTATTTGGGCGAGCACAGCAAATAGAGGACAAACTGGACAAAAAATCCTATCAATTATAATATATAATATTTATATTTTATATTTTATATATATATATTACATTATTATTATTTGTCAGTTATAGGTAGCAGATAGATTATATTTAGTTATATAAACTTATATCGTATACATATAACACACATTTTAATTTCCAAAATACAAATAATTAACTTATTAATTATTAATAAATAAATATTTTGACCCAATGTGTGTAAAATTGTTCATAGCACGTGTTTGTGACGATCGCACTAATGAATCATATATACCTAAACATATAAATGTATGTTAGTGGTTCGTTAGAAACCCATAACATTTGAATCAGCTGTGGATTAAACTAAAATGTATATTAATATCGGATTCACTTAAAAAATATATAATATCAACATGTGCATCTTTGTATAATATACAATATATTAAATAAGTATGTGCCACAGAGGTTCATAATTTAACCAATAATAATTCATAGTAAATAATGTGTTTTTTTTTTTTTTTTATCAATTTTCATTTTTAAATAACTTTTTAAAAAACATTTAAACAAGCATTTTTATATTCCTAGAAAGACATGAGAATAATGTGACTTTGTAGTAAATCCTACTTCGGCAGGCCACCCGGTGCACAGCCTTGGGAAACTGGTGGCTATGTACTTTCGCGTCGGATCTACAGATTATATTGTTCCTCCACTAATAAATACTGTCAACGCTGTACACACACTCACGAACCACTACTTGAAAACGATTAGCTATAGATCGAGATTCGTGGCCAAGATTTCAACACATAAATACACAATATTAAAATATTATACATACGCACACTTGTAGACGCGAAAAACGAAAAAACAAAACCACAATACGATGTAATCGAAATCGGTGGTGAAGAACGCGGAAAAAACGTCCGCGATGAACTGATTCATTAGACTAGCTGACAGAAAATATTGCTGTTGCATATATCTTGTCGTGACGATTGTAAACAACATGGTCGACCGTGCTTACCGTGTTAAGACACCAGTTTAGAACCTCGAAGGAATGAAAAATTTTCGGAACGCGCGATTGTTCTGTAAATTCCCTAGGAAAATTCTATACAAACCCCGCGGTGTTTCATAAACCAATAATCACCACGGTAAGCTCGGTCAACTAATAGGTACGGTTAAATGGTTTATAATATTATGTGTTACGTTGGTATACAGTATACTCGAAACGAGCGGATATTCACGATATTTTCCATTGGTCATCAATCATTCATACGAATACTATACGGACTATTTCGTCGCCGTCCCGTTCACAACGACGTCCAAGCCGGAAGGTTAATTGCGCCAATATCTATAACTCTTGAGATGAGGACAATATCAAAATTAAATTAAATGTATTTGTGCGAGTGAGCAATATCAGATGAAAATAAATATAATATACGAACCTGTCTCATATCTCTTAAGGTGACTAGGTATATAATACTATAACATATTATAACATATATATTTCAAACCATGAACGCAATAATAATAAGTGCATTCCAACGCGAAAATACTTTTTAGTCATTACTTATTACATAGTTATTGCATTATTAATTAACAAACAATCTCATTTTTACCAATTAATAAATAATAATAATATTAATGTAATAAATAATAAAAATAATATACAAAATAATTAAAATAACAAATTATGTCCAATTTAACCCAAAACACCTATAAACCGAAAATTATATTTGTATAAAAACCGAAAAATATACCTGCATATGTTTATTTTTAATAATCTATTTAATTTATAGTTTCTAATAATAAGTCCATTTGATTATATTTTTATTTAATATGAAAGGACTTTGAAATTGTATCCTTTACATATTGTGCAAAAAAATCCTGCTACTTTCAGCTGCCTACTATAAAGATATAGATTACTAATATCAACCGTTCTAACATGTATGAAACACGATACTGTCAACAATTCATCATGTCACTAGATCACCACACATTGAGAAAATCACTCGAAATTGGAGAACCTGTCATTATTAGGTAGGTATGTACAAATTAATATTTTCTTTTGAGGAACTAGGTCATGCAATAAATATAAGTTTGGGCATCAATCATGCAAAATATAAAACATCATCAGAAACTTTATGGAGTTTAAAATATTAATGCAAAATTAATTTAAAATAAAAGTTGCAATTTAATAATTCCAAGTCAGTAGGTACCATACATTTATTTATTTCTCAATACTTTCTTTGTTTACATAATTATTAATTAAATTTTAAATTTTTTAAGCGATTCTAAAGTTTGTTCTCCCTTAATTTAAAAAAGGTATTATGCTTATATTTTAACAACATTTTTATAATCCCAGGATAACACACTTTAAAATGTTATCGGTCCATACTTTCATAGACTCTTCAAATAAATTATTACTGTTTACATATTTCATATGATTATTATATTAAATAGATGATTATTTTACCAGTTATGGACCAACCCTATGTATATACATTTTTATTTTATCAATAAAATAGTAGAAGTACCAGTAAAAGTATTTACCTATGTATTTTACTATTCACCTTAACCTACGGTGAATATAGGTCTTTATTCGTTTCATAGTAACAAGGATATAAACACACATAGTATTCACTTTTTAAAAATGTGACAAATATTATTATTTGTATGACAACTGTAATGTTTTTTTCTACGAATAATATGAATATTCTATCCTATTTGAAAAAAAAATCATTATACCCAATGTGATTCAATTATAAAGTAAAATGTATGATTCGTTTTTTTGGTAATACCATATATACTATATTATATGTACCTACATTGTATATAACTGACAAATTATATTAAACATACACTTAATATAACTTATACTAATATATACGTTATGCACCTATACCTAATCCATTATTATAGTCATTTTTATTACAAACTTGATCTAGTAATTTACATAATATATATTATATACCTCATATTATATGCAAGTACACACCGTTATTACAAGACAATATAATATAAACTTTATAATAAATTAAGATCTAATTAGGTTCACAAATATATGGCCCGTGGGCCAAATTCAGCTGTCAATCTTTCAAACTGGCCCACCAAGCTGACTTATACTTACAAAATATATTAGTTTTGAATTTATAAATTTTTTACTAAATCGAAAATAAAAAAATAAAAAGTCTTTGATTTATTATAGTATCTTTCTTAAATTTCAATATCTTTCTATTTCTCACTAAATAATTTTGGACGCAATACCAAAGCATATATTAATACGGCTAACAAAATAAGGCGAGAGACACCTGCATCAGGCTATTAATTTTCTGATTGTAATAAGTGCTATACTACTATTACATATTGTAATAGTATATTTAAAAATTTTAAATTTAAGAAAGTATAATTTAGGTAATATTATATTAAAATTTATTGTCGTTAATACTCAATTCAAATACTATATAGACACCAATAGTAGTAAGAACAAAATACACATAAGACATAAAAATCGATAATTTTTTAACAATATATACCAAAATGAAAAAAAAAGTATATTATTAAAATAGAAATATGATATTTTATAACCACATCATAAATGTAGTAAGTAGTATATAAATAAAACATAAGGCAACCCATTATATATACAAAGTATATACAATAATGTATATAAGTTATAGCATAAAGTACGGGTATTTTTTGTTGTACACCATATTTTTACTGATACCAACATCTAAATTCAATATGGATAAAAATACAATTATTGACAAACTGCCAAATTAATGATCAGTAGAATGCGACATTTACCTTTATACTATAAATATTACGTTTAATACAAACAATACTAACTAATATTAAGTTGTTAGCTATAAATAACAACATATAATATAAATTAAATAAACAACCAAAAAAAAAAAAAAAACAACAACAACAACAAAAAACCAAGAAAATGTACCTATACTATAAATCGATTTTAGAATTTTTTAAATATACATAATTATATTTTATAATCTGTTATTATAAAGCATATTAAATACATATAATTCTTTCCGAATTAAATGTTTCTTTTTAGAATAAATGATTATATTAAACACTGATTATAATACCTAAGCTTTTTAAAACTTTTTCCATTTAAAATAACAGCATAGGTAATTCATATTTATGTATATCTTGTGCCGATATTATTGTTAGATATATCGACAAAATAATACTAAGCCACGATATTGCTAATAAAATGTTGAACTAAAATACTGTATCTAATGCATACAGTAAAAGTTAAAAACACTAAAATAGGGTGTGGTGGAAAGGTTATTTACACAGTATTTGGGTGGTCAATATAATACAACAACTATATTGTATAATAGTATCAGTGTCTTATTTTTACGATACCAAAATAATAATCCTCAACTAAGTGCCGATGAAATCATAAAATGAAGAATCGTCAATTAATAATAAAACGTATGCTTAAATTATTTCATAATTGAAACCTAATGATAATTGGTAAGTACAATACTGTCTTAGAAAATGTTAAAATCGCATAGCACATTTATGAGATGTAATTTGTCATTATTAGAATAATTAGTTATACAAAAATGCGTTTGCGTCGCGTTTTGCGAATCCATACCAGTTAAAAATAGCATTTATTCTCACAACTGAGTACCTACAAAGATATAAGTTTTAAAATAAAAATTTAAGAACCTGCTTTAATTTGTTTTTACATTATTATTTAAAATATAAGAAAATATATTAAATATATATATATATATGTACTATACTGTACTACTGTATATTATTTAAAAAAAAATAAAACACTATTTAGTTATACCTATACGGAATTAAATTCAAAACTATTACCTCTTTATTTATTGTAAACAAAAAAAAAATGTTATATTGAATTAAGGTCATATTATTTTCTGCACACACAGAAAACTGGTTTTTAATCACATTTATAGATTTTTATTGCAATATAGTATATACTTATATACTATGTATATAATTAGGAACATCAAATTGTTGCTGTTAAGATAAAAAAAAAATAACTCTGTACAAAAGTATTCTAACATAGTTTTACTTATTATAATTGAATCATTGTATATCTTAAATTTATAATATTTAAAAAATAAAGTATCATATAGGTAATAACTGAAAGATAATGCTAAATATATTATATCCATTAAATTCAAAACGGTTTGAACTAAATTCCTAATTTTAAAAATGTATTAAGGTTGGGATAATTGTTTGACAGTGGTAGAATCGAAAGGTCACACAATAACCATAAACTATAGTAATGACTTCCACTGAAATAGGTGTACGGTATAGCCAATCCAATTTGTTCGGTGAATTCGAGCAATACTTTTTTATATGTTGGTTTAGTTTGATATACTAAAACTACAGTTTTATTAGGTCATTGAGTAATCTTCCTACTAAATCGATAACGTCATTGTTAAAGCAATCGTCCCAAGGGATATTATGAGTTAACGTCACGCTATTAACAAGCGTTCTTCTCGACACTCCTCCTTTTGCACACACTATCATTTACATAAATGTTTAAAAAATTAACCTTTCAAACTATTTATAATATTTGTATTGATAGTATTCCAGAGACCAAGAAGATATTAATTGAAACACGTATTAATTCCAGAATTTCAATGCAACAGGATATTTTCTGGAAATGTATGACAGTTTCATACGGGTGTCTATGTTTGAAATAATATTTTATATATATTCATAGTTATTAATTACATATGAAATAATATCTATTTTTACGGAAATAAAGCTATTTCAGTTTTTAAAATAAAAGAAATTAACACATACATTTTTTTTTAAATTCATTTTTAACGTCTTTATCTGTTTGTAATAAGAATTGTTAGAAAATAAAATAATAAAATGGATGATAATCACACTCAAAGACATTGTTATTCGAAAGCAATCCAAGAAGCGCATGTTAAAAGAAAATCTCAACAAAATCCGTCGGAAATTTGGCGTATTTCCATCCTAGCTCTATGAGTGTCCTTTTGGAAAGAGCTGTCATCGACAACCCCGTACCAAAATAATATATTATTCGAACAAAATTTGTGAAACTGTTTAATTTCCAAATGTACTCTTTTAAGGTTTTAAAAAAATCTACTTGGAAGCAGCCCAAATCACCCCGGGCTGAATAACAGCAAAATGGCTACAAACAACAACAGATAAATTACCTACCATTAACCCCGTCTGAACTCATTGTCTACGGAGACCGCCTGCAAAGACTATATACGTAAACACCGTATAATATACATACACGGGATTATAATTCCCCGGCGACAGTAATGCAAAATCTCATTACACGCTAGGACAACGATAACAATCAACGTCATGGAATATTTTCTAGTTCTCGTCTCTGAAGGCGGTGAAGCAAATACAATCGCTTGAATGTATAGGTCATCCGTTGGTCCATAAAACGCACTGCACCAACATAGTGTGTATGTGTATGTGAGAGAGAAAGAGAGTGTACGGATTATTTGTGTATGCGGTGTTAATTTTTTACGACATTACGATAGTATAATAGCATGGTTATAAATTTATAATAGATTATAGCCCATTTCTCGTGGATTAAAATGTAATTGCCAGCTACTACAACAGTTTGTCCTAAAATAAGAAATCCTATCCTAAGATAAATACCTAATATAAAGGCAAGCTAAAAATATCGACGTTGCATGAGACATAAAAGCAACACGTTTCTGTTGTAGTATTTCTACTGATATAATATAATAGATTTAAATTTACTTCTTAGATCAAATGAGAATAAAATTATAGTTACTTCGCCATGAGAATTATTATGAAGTAAATACTATAAGTAAAAGCATTGAACAAATTACACCTAAAAAAAATATATATCTTTGGATTAAAACACAACTTTATTTTTCAGTATTAATTTTAATTGCTGAATAATGTCACTATGTATCACATATAATTACATTTGCATATATATATATTTATATCATCTACTTATTTAAACGAAAATATATAACTCTATAAGACAAATGATTTAATAATAAATTAGTACTAATTTTGTAAGGATTTTTTTTATAGACATATGTCTTTTTCATAAAAAAGTATTCAATATATTTTTAAAGATACGAATTTTTCCAATGACATCTCAGAAAATAAAATATTGTTATATGAAAATAATTTATTTACAAGACATTATAAAAAAAATTCTTTTTATTTTTGGAGAAAAAAAATCTGCTAAATAAGCTTACAATAAATTTAATAACAATAACAATGTTATTTATTATAAAAGTCTTTTAAAATTGTCTTTCTCAAGCTCAATACTTTCTATTAGGTATGTCATTGAATAATAAAATTTAATGTTTATTTACTCGAGTAACTTGGTTTGATACATTTTTGCTATAAGTAAATTAAAATGAATCTTCTTGTTTCAAAAATAGACAAATATCATACATAGACTTTTTTTATACACCCAATTTTTTTAAACTAACATTTGTATGCTACTAAGTATGATGATCTTAAGTAGAAACTCAATTAAGTGTTACATTCTATCAAACATACACAAATAGATATTTGGAAATACAATTTTTATATATCATGAATGACTGCAAATCAAATTAATCAAAATATGAATTTATAATAATGTAATCTCACGAAAAAATATAAAAAGAATAATCAAATGTATTCATTCATTACAAAAAAAAAAATTAATCAATACCACATAGCGTGTACAGCAATGGAAACAAAACTAGTAATAAAAAAATAATCTTATTTATACTTTTTTTTTTATTTTTCCGATCTGTTTTACAAAAACAAAAATAATAATAACTTGAATTGTAAAAGATGAAAGGAAGAATAAATACTCTTAATATTATTCATATAGATGTATATACTTATTTAACAAAAAAATATCTCCAGATAAACTTAAAATAAACAATAAAACTGTTTTCACCTGAAGTTTTAAATCAAGTTATTACATTAAAAAGAAAAGAAAGAACAAAACGGAATAATATTTTAATACAAAAACACTATATAAACAAATATAACGATTATGTCACACATAATGTTTTATAATTTATACAAACTTAAAATTGAATTATTGTACGGTGTACTGTTATGCGCTTAATAACATGTATTTGTACAATATAACATTAATTAAACAAAATTATAGGGACAACCAAAATCAAATTCAATATACATAATAAGATAACGAGGATTGTTTCGAAAAATAAATTCATATTGTATAATTAAGCCAAAACAACGTAGTGTAAGTAAGTACGCTAAAAAATTTTATAAAAACTAAGAAAACATTAATAATTTAATTTTCGATTAGGAAATTACATATTCCTACTTAATGAATACCAAATATGTATGATTCCTATATTATCTGGACACTAAAAAAAAATTGTATTGGTTAGATAAATATTTGGTTAAATAAAAAATAATTTGCTAAACCGACAAAAAAGAAAAATTTTTATTAAAATTGTAAATCCGTGAATAGTCAATTATCTATATACAAATACATTCCTAATGTTCCAGATTCGAAAACTTATACAGTTATAACACCTTCGACTTTACGAGAATAAACTGGTTGCTCGACAAACGCTCGAGATAAGATGTGGAGGTGATGACGAGTTTCAGAGAGTGATGAAATGCAACTTGCAACTGGACAATTGTGTGGATTTACACGACAGCACTATACCTAATACACGGTATGAGTTATAAATAGTTACACAGTGAAATAACATCTGTTAAATACAACATAATTCCATAACGTTTACATTACACAATTAACCATACAATGAATAATGCACAAAATGTTATGCGTCTATGCCTAATTTAGGTTTTAGTTTAATTAATATATTATAGTTAGGTACGCTTCGGTACTGACCTGTGCAGGAACGGTAATTACACATCGTGGGTGCCGGCCGATCCCGGAGCCGGCCAAACACGTGGCGAACGGAAACATCGGGCCGGCTACAGTGGCGGCGGCTTCGGCGATAACGCCGACTGATACGGTCGGCTTGTGAACGCGGTGTGTGTTGGTTTGTAATAGTGTGCGTCGCGTGTATACGTTTGTTTGCGTACAAGTGATCGTACTTACCCGCGCGTGTGTAGATTTAAAACGAACCCCGACGGGGGCTTCTCGATGACGCGAGGGCCGTGCGGTGGTAACCGATCGCATGCGCTTCTAAATAGGTCACTGAACACGACTTTTCACCGCATCTACACCACTGCCACTGCTGTACGTATACGCGTACATGTAACCTACTACTACAAATACGGCACGACCATACGTTAGATTTAATATAGGTAGGTGGATACTTGAAATAAGAACCGTTTTACTACATGTACGTCATTTTATGTGTTTTAGGTACCTACTGTATATGTTGAACGGAATATCGGAACAATAATTATTATGGAGTATTAGTGAAACACTCGGCAGAGAGTTTACAGCGTATGCGTATATAGTACTATCATAATATCAGACATATTACAAATATTACCTAGGATATTATAGTCACAGATCTATCTGCACATTTTAAACGAAATCAAATGTCGATTGTTGCAATATTTAAATATATATATATATATATGTATAATGATATAAGTGTTGGTACGATATATGTTAAAATACATATATAGTGTACACACACGCACGATACGGGTGACCCAGTTCATTGCCGCCATCGGGTCGCGGACCCCTTACGCCCCCGAGTCCGCGCGCTTTACGCGAGGTGAGGTTAATGCACTGTTGGCGTACCGTCGTCGCCGCCGCATGCAGCCGCTCCGCCAACGCATTATCGATTCCACCGGAGCACATCCCCTCCATGCATACACCCCCATCGCACGGGCACCCACCCACACTCTCGTCACCACGTCCGGGTCACGTATACACGCCACTGGCAAGCGCACCAGCGCCTTCCCGACCCTTCAAACTCGACCACTCCTCGACTGCTCACCCCATCAGAAAACTCAACGAACACGCCACCGGAACCTACACGTGAACGACTCTCTCCGATCTCCTCAACGTCACGCAATGAGAATGGAACGTACGGGAAATTGATGTCAGACGACTGACGTAATTCAGAACGATACGACCGCCGCCGCCGCCGCAAAGATTGTTTGTAGGGTATTCGAAAGAGCGCACCGGCGTCGTCGCGTAGTATGCGTGGGTGGTCGTCGCAGGCTGTCACGTGTTCTACGCGAAACCGGACACGTGAGTATGTGCAGGACAACGCGCGCGCTCACGCCGGCCGGTGACGTCTAGAGGTATATGTGTGTACCGCGTGCACTTTTCGGAACGGTTCGACGAAGGTAAAGGAGGTACATCTTAACTCGGACAGTATATTATAACACACATATTTCAATAATTATAAATCAGGAGCATGGGCGCCCACGGGAAATTTATCAGGGAGGGGCATAATGAAATCAAACACCAAAAAATACATTAAAAAAAGTTTATTCCTTGTAAACTACAAAATGTGTTAGAATTATATGCTATTTATTCGTTATTAAATAAAAACTGTAGTCTTCGTTATTATGATCAACAACCCCACACACTAAAGTAAAAATATCGATGAAATGTTTATAAGTCAAAATAAAAGTTAAAACCTTCAATATTCTATTTTAATTCCAGGAGGGGTGGGGCAAATGCCCCGTCTTGCCCCCCCCCCCACCGGGCGCCCATGATCAGGAGTATTAACCCTCAAATGGATAATAATTAAAAATCAAATTCAAACAATATAAGTATTGCGACAACACGACCGCGCGTATCTGACAAACACGCACACGTCTGGTATAATACAAATGTACGCCGGGTGCAACCGCTCAAAATATCATCGGCGTAGACATTTTACCGTTATCACTTATATTATTATCTCAATGCCGTATTTGTCACTTTTTTTATCGTTTTTAGAACACCGCTCAGATTATTGGGTTCATGATCGGTCTGACGACGACCGGTTATTGCTGAGTGACAACCGACAATGCTATTATGCATATATATAAATGAATTATATACGTATTATTGAAAATGTCTTGCAAAATTTTGACGAAGGTTTTTAACATTTTGTCTTGAACTCTACACTTGGGTGTACTTAAATATTTTTCTATAACTTATATTATACGCCATAATAATCGCGATTGTCTGACAGTTCGTTTTCATCGGTTCACTAGAACCCATATATAACAACACAAGAATTTTTTTGATAATTTGCAAATATACACAATATATTTGAAGCGATTGAATTATTTTTTCGAACACGTACATACAACAAGCACGCTCAAACGATCGGTTAAAATATGATATCTTCTAATGTGGCTCAAAATGACTATGCGCCAATCTCCGGTCATAGGTTTAAATCCTGTGCACATCGTTATGGAGTACTTTTTTTACATATGTTTCCCTGACCAGCAGAACCGAAAACATATATACAGCAATAGTAACCAACTTTATCCCATAACATATAACCACATATCAGATATATAAAAAATACGTATAGGTATAGGGTATAACGAAGTAATCTTGTATAAATGGAGTTGTATATGCACTTAAATGTTAAACACTTATTATTCATTATAATACGTACCTATGTACCGCCATGTAATAATAATTAGGTAATAATAAATCAACTAACCCTTTTATAGTCGTACTATAAGTACGGTGTAGATAAGACTTTTCAATATGTTAAAATTGATCGATCCGTCATCAAATGAATCACGTGGAACACTCATATTTAATGGTTTATTGCCCGTAAACGTTAAACGAATAGAATAAAAATTAAACGTCTTCTCCAAACTTCAGCTATATTTTAAAGACGTCTAACATTTATAAATTACAATTTAAACGCACCGTGCAGATTGCACAAAACTTGGTCTCATTGTTTAAGAACAAACGTAAAATACATCGTTTTTCTTAACATAAACTACGGTTAAGAACGATGTAATAATACTGTTTTAAAAATTAAAAAGTATTAACCATGGAGTTATAAATAATATAGAATATGAATTTAAAGACATTTTTTCGATAAAATTATTGAATAAATATTTTAATGTATTCAAATTGGCCACTCGACATCGCAATTTTTCAATCAATATAACAGTTGTGTACGTATATAATACAGTATACCAATCCACTGTCCTGACATTAATCCATAGCACTATATGTAACTATACTATATAGTATAATTTATATTTTTTTTTTTTATTTTATAGTAACAAACTACAATGCAAATAAAATTGTATGATTATTTTAATTAAATAACTTAATTGATGTTTGAACATAAAAATTACTTTGAAATTTATCTTAGCTTTAAAAACGATTGTATTTTAAAAAATTATCTATAATTAAAATGCTTAAAATGTGGTGTTTTATGTAGGTATGTTTAATTATTATTCTACAATTATTGAACATATATATATATATGTATATGTGTGTGTGTGTGTGTGTGTGTGTGTGTGTGTGTGTGTGTGTGTGTGTGTGTGTGTGTGTGTGTGTGTGTGTGTGATAATACGATTTAAAAACTAGAGACTAAATATTTTTTTATTTATTTCAAAATACCACTTTAACCATACTTAATAAAATAGTATATAAACGAAAAAACTAAAAAGGTGATAATTGAACTTGGCATTCGTTAATTGATTTTTTGGCTCGCTGTCAATTTTTGTTACTATACTGTCAATAAAATATTTTCTAAATTATTTTTATAATATATTATATTCAATTTGTTATGGACAGCTTTGACTTCAATCTCTAGTCTTCCAAATTTGCATGAAAGCAAAACATTTGATATTACATTAAAGTTATAGATAATAGATGTCTAATCATAATCTAAAAATTACAAATAATTTTTAAACATTATAGATAGTTTATTAGTATGATAGTTATTTCTTAAACAATGAATAATTATAAGATACAGTACAGAAATAACAAGTAAAAACAGTGTTGAAACCAAATTTATTTTAATTACACTCACTAGATATGATATAAAATATACATATTAGTTTTAAATGTGTTTGATAGTTTATGTTGTACGTTTAATTAAACTTCAAAATAAATGCATTTATTAATACATCAATTTTATTTAAAATACCCGGAAATGAAATAAGCTAATGAATTTCATAAGTATTAAGTATTCTGAATGTTTTATATCATAAGGTATGCCAACTGTGTATACCTGACTACCATATTTATTCCAATAATGCTAAAATAAGAAAATATAAAAATAAAGTGGCAACCACTATTATATATTTGTAAGTTTAAACTATACATTATACTTCAATAAACATTTTTTACTTTTAGATGCATTAAACAATATTTTAATATCATTAATAAATACATATATATTTTACAAAATAAAGTCATCATAACATGAATAATATGATCAAAGAAATAATTAACTAATAGTCATAAACTGACTATAATAATAACTTATTATATAAGACTTCAAAAATATTTTGAACACCTTCTTTATTATAGGTACAACAAAAAAGTGTCAATACTACAAAAATGAGGAAACCTCAAAAGGTTTAGGCCTTTTAGGAACCTTATTTATGTTATATAATTTGATTTTTAAACCACTTTTTATGCACAATAGTAAATACCTAAATATTATTTTATATAATGATGATGACCTCAATTTAATAATAATTACAATAAAGAATTGTTAAGTAACTCTACAAGTTAAAATACAACTAAATTTTGTTTCATTATTAATTTTCATTTCTATAATAAAAATAATATATATATATTATTATATAGCCATATAGGTATGTGTAACAAGATATATTTAAATAGACCTCTTGAACATTGGATAAACCTCGAGTGTTTTGAATGTTGTTTTTACTTAAGGTTGACTTATTTGGGCCACTATTATTAACAGTTCTAGTGAAAAAAAAAACCCCATAATAAAATGTCCCAAATTCTCTATCCCCCTGTAATTTTCTCTTTGATTTAATTTACGAACAATGCTTTCTATTCTAAATTAATAACATTTCTATTATTTTGTATCAAATATGCTACTTTATTTTTAGTTAAATTATATATTAACGTATTATTATTAATATTATTTTATTATGTTATTTTTATTATTACTAGCTATTAAGTTATTCGTAATTAGTGTGCTTAAATTGAAGCACGGGGATATCCGAGTGAGTCCGCAGTCTTATAAACAAATTATATTGAATAGCCCGAGTGAGTCCGCAGTTATATCAACAAATTATATTGAATATAACATAACTAAATAAATAAATAATTTTTTTCTTCAAATTCAACATGTTAAAGTAACTTGCGTAATAATAATAACGTTTCATAAAATTACCGATACCGTTATAAAATATATTTTATACATTATAAATATATAACTAGTCACTTTAACCAGTAATAATTTACTGATAGATAAGTTTTCAATTTTCAAGCATTTTAGTATTTAGATTGTTTATGTTGAAACTTTGTATTAGGCGCAATTGGTCCATGCCCATTCAAATCTACAACTATAATAACTTATAGGTACTTAATTTTTATTGCTATGATTGTGAAGTAATGGAAATAGTGGAGAAATTGCATTTTAATTTAACTTCGATAATAATTGGGTGCCTTTAAATCAGTGGTTCACAACCTCTTCTATTCTACGCCTCCTTTGTAGATTTTCAAAAATGTCGAGCCCCCCTCCTATAAATTAATCACCCCTTTTTTGTGTACTTTAAAAATATACTATACAATATTCGGAATCACTACTTTTTTATTGATGATAATAATTATGAAATATAAATAATTGTAAATAGTAATTTGTATTTCGTAATAGCTATTAGCGCCTCCCTAGCAATGTGTACACGCCCACCAGTTTGGGAACCAGTGCTCTAAATAAACTAGGACGCACTAAAGCTATGTCAAAAGTATGACATTTTTTCTTGGGACGCACTTGGAACATTAAAAAAGATAATTTTGGGACGCACTCGGGAAACTCACTGAAGCACTTAAAACAAATATTCTATAGTCCTGTTCAATGTTTAATACTTGTATTGATTTCACTGAAATACACATATCGATACACAACACGAATACATATTATGTTCGAATAATAATTATCCATTACTGTTTTCGAGGTTATGCATAGTTCTTAAGTTTGGTATACAAAGCACACTGTTACTCCAAGGCTGGGGATTGTTTATCCAATATTAATATAATATGAAACATTATTGAGTAATACAAAGACTATAATATGTACATACTACGTTAATAGAATGGGAGACGGTGTATGCGAATAGGCCAACAAAAAAAGGAGACTTCTAAAGCGGAAATTAATATAGCACAAAACACTAGAAATCTGAAACCAGTTTACAAGTTGCTTTTTATACGTATTTTAATATAAAATCAATGGGTGTGTACGAGTCAAAATTATGAAAAACTATATAAAAACCACCACTGCCGTCTACCGCTATTGGCAACAATTTATTTGTTCAGTATAGGTGTTAAAGCGTATTAAACTTGTACAATATTAAGTAACTTCATGGTAGATAGTATAATTTTACACGTTAGTATAATATTTTAAAATGAAAATAAATATTAAATTAATTTGTATTAATTATTAAGTATAGCGTATAATCCATTATAAAAAAGAATTTAGATTAAAAAAGTATAAATTAGTACAAAATTGAATGAAAGAAATAAAAAAACTTTATCTAAATGATATTATGAAGTTATCATTTAGTACACAAATATGATCTAACATTACTATTACTGCGGGTAAAAATGTTGTAACGTTGGTGTCCAGATAAAAGAAATATACAAAATAATTTTTATTTTATTCAATAAAAGAGTATTAACAATCTATATTTTCAGTTTAATTAACACAATACACACGTACCATCCATCATAGTGATCATATATAATTATATTATTTTAGTTTTGTAGATCTATGCAATATAGTATTTTATTTCTAATTAAAATGTAGAATGATAAGATTGTATTAGTTGGACTTTTTGGTAACTGGTTGGTTAACTGTAGTAATTTTAAAGTTAAAGAAGATTTTATAGAGTTAGATACACAAAAGGTATATTTATAATAATCATACTTGTGTAAAGAAAAATCGATTAGAAATATCATATTGGTAGTACTGTGCTTTGGATAGCTTTACACAGCTCTAAATTTAAATCGTTTATTCAAAGTTTTAATATTTAGCAAAATAAATGAAATGAGCAGTTGAAAATTTTATTTTCTAATTTCAGTCGAAGGTATTAAACGTAAATAAAGTCGAAAAATTTGATTTCTATAGAGATTACAATTGGGATTCTTTAGAAATCAATAAATGAAGGGCAGGATCTTTCTTATGTAAATGATACAAATGCAAATAATAAATTTATAAAATTATTTAAAATGTATTTATTTGTTATTAAACATACTATATATTTCATTTAAAAGTTAATAATATCTCAACCTGCTGGTATGCGTTATACAACTTTTCTAACCCGCAACTACTAAAGAATAACTTAATAAAGATTAATAAATCTAAAAAAATGAATTTTAATACACATGGAAATATATATTAATGAAATTTATTCGAATTTTAAATCCAAATACTTGTAGAAAACCAACGCTTTTTCTTCAAAAATTTCAAAAACAATTCGTTAAAAAGAAACATAATGTTTAAACTTTAAATAATTAACTATTAGCCTTCTTCTTAAAAAGCATACATAGTACCTATTAATCTTAAAACTTTCCATTAGAAAGTTTTAAATAGCCATATAATGTATAAAGAATATCTTTTTTAAACCTTTAAAAATGTATTAGCGAAAATTATTTAGGTACTTGTAAGTTGATACCTAAAGCCTCAATTGTTCAAAATAGGAACGTCATATTTTACATATACTACAATCAACATACGATGTACAAAAATTGAGTTTAAGAAAATATATTAAAACATAATGCAATAAAAAAATTTTTAAAATATCGATTAAAACATTAAAAAAATGTTAACATACAATAAAAAGACATTTTTACAAGATTCTAGAGTTAATCTGGATTAAAACAATAAACTAAATGTAAAAAAAAATTATCAATATATTAATAACACAGAATATATAGACACAGTATAGGTAGTAAAACTAATTATATATACTGATTTAGATCAAACACGGCATACAAACCTAAACAAATATTAAACACTTTTGAATTTGTAAATTTGCAATTATACGTATTAAATATATAATAAATATCAAAGTTATACAAAATGATAAAATAATAGTTACCCAAACGAAATAACCACCAATCCGATTCAAAGCAAAGTTTAATTTCACTTATACATTTTTTGTAAGAGAGGTGGAAATTTGATGTCATTATGACATTTAATGTGTTTCTTCGATGCTTAAGCAAAACTCACAGAAAAGAAAAATAAACTTTTACAATCATATAACTAGTACATATACAAATATGAAATAAATAATTATCTACGTATAGAAAAACATCGCATTGAATTCCTTTAAATACACTGAACTTCAGAAATAATTTTGTTATTTAATATTACTTTATACATAGGTATAAAGACATTATCTTCTGTGTACATTTTATAAGAACATAATTTGCTCAAGTATAATGAGATTTATAATATGTATATATATATAGGTATAAAGGGAAGATTTTCACAAATATATTATAGAGAACGAGTATATAATTATTATTATATTTTTTTATATATACTCTGTTCCACGAAATTAGATAAGGACGAATATATTTTAGTAGATTTAAATGTTATGTATTCCTACTTAAATTAATGATACCTTTCCAAAGGGTTAAATATAGATCAAAACCGATGTATTCCGAAGTAAGTAAATCTGTCAAACATTCACAAACCCGTGTACATATTGCACTGAATAATCCACATAGGTATAAGTAAAATGTGTGTAATTATGATAATAAATAATAATAGTCGTTTATGACTGACTAAATAGTTTCCTATGTGGGATTTTCCATACTTGAATAAATATAACTATCAATATTGTATCAACAGATAAACATGTTTTGGTCAATCAACACAATATTTACTTTAATACCTTATATGTAATTTACTTAGATACTGTATGTATTATATAAATATATTTATATACAAACTATTTTACTATATCTACTAGTATTTAAAGAATATACCTCTACCTATCAAGAATTTCAGTTGAATATTAGTATAATTTTATAGCATTATCAAAAATGATAAATAAACTGAAAGTTTCTTATGTTTATTTAAGAGACTTACAAAGCAAATAAGCGAAACACAGCAACAAATCCATACAAAAATCAATATAATACAAAATTATGTTTTCAATTATACCAAAATATCGGTTTCTTATTATACTCTTACTCATGTATGCTAGTTTAACTGAAATTCAAATAAAAACTTTCTTGGATACAATGCATACATTGTATTTATAAACCTTATTTTCAGGTACAAATAAATATATTATACAACAAAGTACTTTAATACAGTTTAATAAAATATCACGGAGTTAGTATAATATATAAATTGAACATGTATTTTGAAAACCGCGGTCATTAATAGCACGTCCTCTGAGCTTAAACACATATATTGTGACACCATGTATAAAATAACGATAATTGTAATTGTAGTTATATATTTAATTAAAAATAATGTATTATATTAAAATATTGTTTTTCTTAGTGCACTTCAAAAATTAAAACAAAGTTCAACAATAATATTGTAATAAAAAAGTTGTATAATAAATATATATTATTAAATTTATAACATTGTACATCATTACAACATAATAGTTAAATATAATCGAAAAGACAGCTTAGTATATAAACTAAGGACAATAATAGACGTATTATATTCATGTTGAATGAAAATGAAAAAAAATTAATAACATAAAAATAAATCTCTGGGTGGACTCTTAAGTCTTAAGAGCAATTTATATTAACCGAGTCATTACAATATTTACTTTTTGAACTGTAGTTGAATAGGTAACAGAATAAGCTTTATTAAAAATAGTTTTGAGTCATTCAAACACATTATTTCTTAAAAAAAAAAACTAACGAATAATAAGTGTAAATTTCAGTAGTTTATAAGGCTAGAATAACTACGAAGAAAAACAAATAAAAACCATATTGAAAAGAATCTAAAAAAACGTAAAGATAAGTAAAATAATCAAAAATTAACGGTAACAACAATATTATTGTAAAATTGCTAATATTGAGTAAAATCAAACATAAATATAATAAAACTGAATTTGAAAAAAAAATATTATATATGAAAACGTGTGTACATAATGTATTGCTACAACTAAATAAAATTATGTTATTTTTCAAAGTTTTAGGAATAATGATATCGATATTTATAAGGAGCATGTTTAAAAAAAAATTGTATGATGTAGTTAAGCATAATGTATTATTATGTTATAAATATTTATGTATATTATGGAAATTAGAAATGAAAAAAAAAATAATTTTACGTAAATATAATAAAAAAAAAAGTCCCAACAAAAGTCAATACAAGCTCAGACTATAATATAAAGCTGTTATTACATATGTTAACATGACAAACATATTTAAAATATTAATGCAAACAGGTAGGTATAACTTTAATGTATAAATATCAATTTCACTGTAATAAATAAATTAATTTATATATTAGTGACTTATTGTAAAAGAAAATATATATAAGAATATATACTATACAGTGTAATAATACGATTTCAGGTAACACTAAATATTTTGGACGGATGACTTTATATTGATATGCACTTTTAAAAACAAGTACTAAAAATACACATTTAGTGAAATTATTAACATTTTATTCGCGCGCATGCGTAATACAAAATGTTTTTAAAGTCAATTTTACCTATAACACTTGGTCCAAAATTCAAAATATTCATCACTCAAATTAAAATAAAAAGAGAAATTTTTTCAAAAATATTTAATTTACCTGTATCATCTTATTTTATATTTTTTTTTCATTCAATTTTATTATATTTAAATGCAAAACCCTTCACTTTATTTATTTATTTTTTAAAGTGTTATAAAATAAATATAACTCAGTTCATCTCTATATCCACCATTCTCCACGACTCCACTCTCAAGAACAGCAAACATCAACGAGTCAATAACACAAGAGACGAGTATCAATACCATCACATATGACTAACATGTAAGTGCGGTAATAAAATACGTTATTCAAGATATTATAAATACATCATAGTATTATATGTATAGTGCATAGCCAACGATAACTGAACAACTATTTTACAAAAAGTTTCCAGTCATCAGCAGCGTTAATGACCGCATACATAGGAAAAGACTAAAGAGTAAAACGAGTATGACAATTATGAGTATATAGCTGTATATATACTTGTTATTGAAGTATATACATTTTGAAATTTTGTACTAGTTAAGTAAAACCTACTAATATACAATCGTGAAATTTTTCTCAGTGACGGTGGTGACAGTATAGAAGAGCATTCAAAGTTCACTGTTGATAAAATTCGCAAAAACTTTAATTGTTGGTTAGCGCGATGACAACGAAAAAAGGCAAATTTGGTGGCCGCTGTAAATGAGTAAAAATCGACGGAGAATGAAGTATAAAATGTATATGTGGCTTTTCAGTTTGACAAGAGCTATGTGCTTCGCGGACGTCTGATATGCACACAGACATAGAAAGAGATAACAACAACGGAGGCTGTGGTGGCGGTAGCAGCCTTATTCATGATGATTTGGTGCGCAGCCTTTATCGATCAGCCGGGACACGACACCACCACCGTCGCAAAAGACCCGACCTGCCCTCCGCACCACCCACAAACGCCTTTGATGGTCCGCAACTTGTATACAAGGATGAATGTCCTCGCCTCGCCTATAGAACCCTGCACCGCTAGGTCTTGTCCCATCATATTCCTACGCCGCGCAGCACGTTTTCCAATTGCTATTTTTTTTCCCGATAAGTATTAGGTATTAGGTACATAATTCAGTAAATTTCTTCAACACAATATTTGAGATTTACGCACGCGGTGTTACCATTTGAACGAATCAATTATTACATGTGTAAGCCATACATGCTAAACACACACTATACGTCAATGTATGTTATTAGACCGAAGTTCAGTTATCGAGATCTCGAGAATAACGAATTCATTAATAACCATTGCTTTTAATTAATTGTTATTATTCGACACAGCACTTCAATACATAGTGTATATGTATAATAATAGATTAGCAAATATTTCTTCCTCGTGATACTATTATATGTATCTATGTCCTATATGATCGTATGAATATATTAAACACATAGTATATTATTATATTATACTTAAATTAATTTTGCATGTAAAAGTTAACTTCTTAAACTTACTAATTCAATAAAATTTGAATTTAACATTACAATTATAGTATATTATTGATTACTTGTAAATGTATGTATTTGTACTATAGAATTGATTTAACATATTTTAATATATACTAAGTGGAGGGACGTACAAGCGATCGTAATTTTTATTAATTTACAAAAACATATATTTACTAAGTATAGTTAACAAAGTATGAACTTAAATAGAGTTATTTAGTTTGACATTTTGGACGGAGTATAAAAGTTTGTGGTTGGTTTTAGACCAAATCTGAACGATGTATGCTTTTTTAAGGGAAATGCATTTAAGAATACTTATTCTAAAAGTTTTTCAAAACTAGTAAATGCAAAATTTGTTAAGTATCAATATTCAACTTACTTATACTTAATTAACAAGAAATGTATTTATTTGTAGGTAATTTGCATAGAAAAAAAACACAAATCTCTAAGACGATTCATTTAAGAGAAAAAATATATTTAAATAACACACCATTCATACCTAATTTAATATAATTTATAACAAAATAAATATAATTCATACTATGAAAACATGTATTTAATTTTAACTATTAATTATATTGATAAAAATGTAATATTTATAATAAATAAAACGTAAGATATTTAATTTAAATTTAGTTAAAGCCCAATTTAAAATCAAAAGTTAGCAACTCATTACAAAACCTTGGAAAATTAAAATTATTTAATAATATGTAAACAAATAATACTACAACTATAAAGTGATGGTTAAAGGAAATTATTTTCTATATAAGATAACTATCCAGCTAAACTAAAACAAAAAAATTAATTAATTAAGTTATTAACCACCTAATGTATCAAAACTTACTTCCCTTAAGCGAATTATAATAATATTTATGCATTTAAATGCAATATATTAGCTATATAATAAATCATTATTATTATTTTATATCAAATACTTACAAAAAGAACCCACAATATTAACAAGAACGCTGAATATAAAATATTTAATTAATCAATTATTTAATGTTTCGTAATGATAATTTCAAATTAAAAAGTTTAAATATCAATACGTACTTTCGTATAATACATTTATTAAATAAAATATTGCATTGGTAAAAATCTAAACAAACTAAACTTTTAAAAGATTCTACATATTATAATTTAGTATATAGAGAACCGTTTAAATGTAGTTAATATTAGTCTTAAAAATAAACCATTATCCAATTTTCTAAACATTGAACCATAAAACTAATAATTTTACAACCACAATAATAAGGGTTTACTAGCTACTTAAGTACATCAATATCATTTTCCAATTCATATCAATTCTCAGAAACTTTATAGCATTTCAAAACGGCTATGACACGATTGAACATAAAATACCTTTTTTACGACATGATTGAGCAAATTTGTAGACTTATCAAAGGATATACTATTACAAAAAAAAACCTATACAATTGAGCATAAATAACTGCAATGTTTCCATTTGAAATTTTGAGCTATATTATACAACAAATATTAATTTAAATAATTACGGTAATAAAATTATATGTTAGAAGTTAAAGAATAACACAATTTTATGCAACGTAGGTATTGTTGATATGTTAATTTACATGTTTGATAATAATAAGAAAATATTCAGACTCACTAGTTACTGTTCATCGACAAATTAAAACTACGGAAATAATAATAAATTAAATTGATATACCTTGTTATTTGTTTACAATTTAACTAAAATAAAAATAATAGATAAACATTATTTTTATAATTTGAACATTGGGCAAAAACGAATAAGTTTAATTTTATTTTATAATACAAAATGATTTATTTCAATTAATATTATTAATAAGTAAGAACGTTGTCAATAAAACTGTAAAACTCAGCCATAGCTCGTAGCTCTTGTAAGTTTGGTACCATAACAATTAGTCTAATAATACTTGAAAATAATTAATTACAAAATTTCGGTAACGTAAATGTGGCAGTATAACATAAAATAGTCTATGCTCAATCGTGTTTTACAGTTCAAAACATTAGTTGAATACCTACGCAATTTATTGTTTGATATAATATATTAATTTATATACCAAACACTAACATTATATTTTTACCATTACTGTTTGATGAAAAATAATAGATGAGTTTCGGGCATAAATATTGTATAACTAAAGATTTATTTTAATTTAATTTAAATAAATTTAAATGTAATCTATTCTATGGTACAACAGTAGAATACTAAATAAATATTATTATTAGTGATATTAACTAATATTTTCATAATGCCAAACATAGAAAAAGCGTCTTAAACATAAATTATAACGTCCAATCTTCACTGAACATAGCATTCTATTCACAATTTTATGAAATATAATACTTTTTCAATACCTAAAAATAATGTATGTTTTACTTAGAAAAGAATAGAGTAACAATTAGCTTTAATTATTATTAAACATTGGACCTATATGATAACCCATGCAAAGGTTTTCATCGTTGAATGAAGTATAGGTAAAGCATGACTAAAAACTGACTAGTTCTGTTCTTCCAAAATTAATTAGAGAAACCAAAACGTCACATTCTAAAACTAATTAATAAACCATTGTGGTGCAAAACATACTTTGTAAAGAGCCATATAAATTAAAAAATGACTACATTTAGTTTTTTTAAATCTATCGAAGTATTTTTTACTTCGATCAACCTTATATAATGTGTCATTTTTTTTAATGTTATATACATTTACATTATGCTGGCATATACCAACTTAGAACTTTAAAAAAGTAAATTTAAAAATAAGTTACGACTCGCAAAATTTCACTGAGAAATCTGCCCAAATTAATTAGTTTGATTTTTAGTTGAGCTAATCTTAGATTTTTATCGATGAATCCAAAAAGTTTTTCAATAATGTGTGTGTTTATACATTTACTAGTATAACAAATACTCCGATATTCACCTTTTGTGATTTTTGGTAAAAAAAAAAAAATTATAACTAGGTAGTTGAAACTTTTAGGAGATCAAAAATGCAAATAGTGCGAAAAGATTTAAGTATAAATACAATATCTTAATATTATTCTATATAGTTTGATATGATCTTATCGCTTGCATAAGTAAAATTCATATTATGCAAAATTTTAAATCCCTAGGACTAATATTTTTAAATTAAAACGGAATAATGAACATATATTGTTATTCATCACTTAAATATAAAAATTCATCCAAATTTTAACTTCCAATGTCTATAAATAGAACTGTTTTCATTTATTTTTAAGATTTTTTTATTCCAATATAAACTTTTTAGGTATATAAAAGATCTTTTATTCAATTTTTATTTCAAAAATTTGAAAATTGAAGATTTTACGAATTTATAAATACTAAATATTTTGCAAATATATGTAATTTTGACAAATGTTGTCTTTAAACGAAGGGTTCGAAAGTTTGAATTAACTGTTTTTTTACCGGTTTATTAAGTAAGTGGGCTTCAAAATTTTTCTACAAAATAGTGGTCCGCACAATAAAGTAGGTTGGATACCGCTGTTTTAAACTATAAACGCATTTATTATTATATTGTATTATTATACCTATTTAAATGTTAAGCTATTGGCTACAAGCCTATTCACTGCATTCTACGGCACCTATGTTAATATTGACTTAAAATTGTACAACACTAATTTATTATATAATTTAAATTTATACTATTATGATAATTTAAAATGTACAATAGGTACCTGTAAATTCGATGTTTTTAGTCAAAAATAATTCAACCGACCACTTTACTAATAGTAGAATAAACTACAAAAATGGTAATATAAATATATAATAAAATATACATAGTAATATAATAAGATAACATAACCGTCTCCGCACATAATTATTTTTCGAAAACAATATGAAATGCTTTATCACTGAATTAAAATTTGATATATCCATTACAGTGACCCACTCAATGACAAGGCACACACATATATACTAGCAGAGCGGTTACTAACCCGCTCTTTTTATTAAAACTTGACTCAACTTACTTATAATGATAAGAAATATTATATTAGTGCTTATATAGATATATTTTAATAACAACCAAAGCTTGATGTACTGCAGTTAGGAATTTCCAATCATTTAAATTATATTTTATACCTAATTAATTTATAACATCATAATATTCATTACATTCATTATATTATGATCATATGCTATAATTTAAAACTATTTAGTATAGATATTTAATAAAAGTATTAAACAAATGATAATAATACATATGAATAAATGATAATATAAATGAAACGATTAAACGACTATTTAATAATATTATTTTACTTATACGATACTTAAAATTAAATCAACGTATAGCTTATAAATAAATCATGAACATTTTTTCGGAAGATGTTTATAGACGAACAAATGTCTATAGTAAAAAAACAATATCGACATTTTGACATGAATATATTTATTTTTTAAAAACTCATTACCGTACCCAGTAACCACTATACAATTTTTCTTAAAAATAAACATTATGTACCTTTCTAGAATATTTTCTTTACCTCAACGTTATATTAAATAATTTATTTTACAATAAACATTCTCTAAGTATAATACAAAGAAAAAAACCTTTCTTTAGTTATTTTTAAAAAAAAAAGTATGAAAGACAAGGGTAGCGCATACAGTTTTAAAATAATATTAGCATAATAATTTTAAATAAAAACGGTCGTCATTTTTGGTATAATTAACTTAACAAATTTTATGAACCGATAAATCGAGATTCGTTTTTAAATTCAAACTAAAATCTTAACAGTTAACTGAATTAAAAATGTTTTTATTTACAGATCAAAAAGTAGTTATAGCTATTTATTTTAAGTTAGTAAAACAAATAAAAATGATTACTTTTAAAACTATAAATTAAATTGTTATAAGTAATTAACAATTAAAAAAGTTTAAGTGCATACATTATTATAGTTAATTGTTTTCTTTAAACGTATCTGTCTACATTTTAAAACTGAAGAGTAAGTGGAAGCAATAGCAATTAGTTTTAAATCTTCGTTTTAAATTGAACATGACAAAACCATGCACTACGTTTTAAAAATGTTAACATCCTATTTGAAAAGGTTTAATTAAATATATTATATACAACAAACTAAATTAAAATATTAAATAATCATTTGATATATGTACATAAAATGTTCTTTATATAATTTCTTACGGTTCCTCAACGATATAGTTTTGAACACAATAAACACGTTTTATTGACATGTTTTGGGAGAAACAAACAAAAACAAAATAAATCTACTATTATAGTTAGCTTTTGATCATGATAAGCCAACTAGTAAGAACTAACTGTATGTGAATTGTTTTATTTAATGAAATCAAATATACATTTCCGCATTTCTCAGTTTTTATTATTAAGTAACACTTACGTTCAGAAAATAATCATCTATCATCTATCTAATATATATGTAAAATAAAATTAGGAAATTATTAATGAAAGCTACTACAAAAAATTACAGTGTAATAAAATTTAATATTTTATATAATACAATTACGATTACAATGGTTTGTGTACTCCGAGGTGTAATTATAATATATTACAGTGCATTGACATAATTGTATAACGCAGAAATAATATAACAAATAAGAACCACATCAATTAAATTTGAATAATTTATTACTAATATATTTACATATAGTAATTTCAAACACCATTACTTAATATATGAATATTTTTAACATTAATAAAACCCTATTGGACCATAATTCTATGAATAAATATGTAAATCAAAAACTCATTGTTTAAAGAAATACAAACAAATAAAATACATATTTTAATATAACTTAATACTTCACCCATGCATAATTATATCATAAATAATATAAGTATTAATTAAATACACTTATGAGTTACAAAATGTAATACAACTTTTCACTTATAATGAAATGAACTTACCAATAAAAACTTGATAAAAATTCAGTTTAAACAAATTTTAATTTATACTTAAATATTATAACCAACAGACAACAGTCTGTTGTTTATACATAATATAAATTGAACTATACATTTTTCTTAAGTATTATTCACAAAACTTAACGTATCTAATCACTAATGTACAAACACAAACTGTATAATTTATGAAATAAAAATCGAGAACGTCATACCCACAAGTATTAAAATGAAATTACCTATTATCAAACTTAGAGATAAGAACATTATCTTTCGTAGTTTTTTCAGTACATATAAAATTTGAACTGCTGAACGTATATTTTGGTATGGTATGATATTATGAAAATTGAAATATAATAATATTAAATACCTATAGAGTATAGGAAATAGATTATACGTATAAACATCTTGTTTTGACTTCAAATGTATTCCATTCTTTTTGTAGCATTAAATAGAAAAGTATTTAATAAAGGGTAATTATTTTTTTCATATAATTCTCAATCGCGATAAAACAAAATGTTTATTAAATATTTTTATTGTTATTATATTTTTAAGTTTTTAAATTTTTGAATAACAATATACATTTTTAATTTCACATTCCGAACCAAAATATTTTTCAAAGTACTTCGATACATAAAAATCGAAATTAGGACAAGTAGTTTATGAGTTCTAAGAAAATATTAAAAGTTTAAGCGAATGAGTAAGGCGGTACAGCGATACCCCGCCAAATGGTAGTGTACTACTCATATTATTCAAACATTAAGTACTTTTAAATTGTAATTCATAAATTAATTGTCCTAATTTTGATTTGTATGTATCAAAATTATCCGAAAAATAGGCTGCTTCAAAATATGAAATTAAAATGTATATTACCATTTCAAATAGTAAAAACATTAAAAAATTATAATGTCATGTTAATATAGACTCGAAATTATCTAAGAAAAATATTTTCAAAAACATTAATAGTTTTTGAAATAACGAGTGTTCTTTGATAAAAGAATCATCATGTAAAGATAGATTTATAATCTGTTTATGGGGATGTTTAAAACATAGTTATATCATCTTTAAAAAAACTCTCAAAATTTTAATTTTGAAGAACCCCATAAGTATGATATTCACTACATATACTCGCACATAATATCATTAAAATACCTACCTAAACAATTTTAATTAATATGGCAGATAGGTAAATAGCGATTAAATATTTAAAAGTATCACAAGACAGTTATAATATAATATAATAAATGTATAAACCAAAAATAAATTATTTTATGGCGTTCAATGTATGTCCAGTCAAACACATCCAACTATTTAGAAATGCCAATGTCACTAAAAGTAGAGGGGTAAGCTTTCGATTATATATTAACTATCCATTATGGCCCATCAATACTCTCATATTAAAAATAATTATAAAATAATAACTGATGCATCTCACTCATTAGTTAACATTTATATTTTTTTTTTGTTATATTTAAATAAACTGATCATATATGAAAGGAAATAATGTAAATTAAAAAAAAAACATAATAACTTTATAGCTTATAAATATTATGGAACAGGAACTTTTATACAATTTGACACGCTTGATCTAAAATACATCTAAAATAGTTACGAGTTATACAACAGTGTTAACCAATATTAATTATAACCAGGTTCATCAGAAATAACAGACTTAAATACATGTATAAATAAAATAAACCTAATAGTATAATATATGCATACAAATTTATCTCTCACGTAAAACTAACGAGGTACCTCAAATTATTTAGGAAGCGGAAATAAGTTTAACCTTATATTATAGCACTATACTATACTATACTCTGTAAACAAATAATTGCATAATGGCATGATACTATAAACCTATAACTTACCTTAAAGGTACAACAAATAAATACAATTATTTCCAAAATTAAATTAAATAAAATAAAAATCCCGTTGTACTATTATGAAATAAATATTATTATTATGTTGTGATTTCGTGATTGCCTGTTATACTTATACAAGTATTATTATTATTATTTTGAAAATTTATCACAAAACATTAAATTAATTTAAATTTTATGAAAAATGTAAAACTATAACAATGAAATATAAAAAAAATAAAATCCAAACAGTACGAGTATGATAGGTATACTTGAAACCAGCACACCAAATAATATTGAATCTACAAAGCAAAAAAAAAATAAACGAGGAATGATGAAAAAGGTGAAAGACATTTCGCATTCCATTTCCACTTTCTGAATTCTGACATACAACATTTTGCATCTTATTATAAATATAAATATTGCTTTTCTCTCTTTTTATGTAATATGAATCTACATATTTTTCACCAAGATCATTTTCATACATTTTTTTCAACATTTCATTTTTTATCTTTTTGCAATAAACCAACGTTTAAAACCACGACTAATATAAAAACTGTTGACGCAGAATTAGAATATCTTTTATTGACTACGAAATGTTATTAAATTTATCAAATTATTAGCGTATTATTTTATAAGTTCAACTTTTATTTGTAAATTAATAAAACTGAAATTCATCAACTTCGGTAGAGATTTCTGTTAAAATATTTATCCTGCTTTTACTTGGTGAGGTAAAAATAAAGATTTCCGGGTACGGGTACTTTTCAAATTATAACGAAAAATTATTTACAAATAAAAAACGGAATTATTAAGCAAAACGGTTTTTGACTAAATCGATTTTATTTTGTTATTTTCATTCAAAAATAAACGTATAATGAAACTTTCAATAAAATATTCTTATTTGTAATTTCTAGACATAACATATAATAATAAAAATAATAATACATAATACATCTTCAACTTTATTTGTTTTATGTACAATAAAAAAAAATTATTTTCAATGTTTTTTGATAAGTAGATAATTGTTTTGTTCGGTTCAAAGATTGAAAAATCAATACAAGATTCTTTTTAAGTTGTATTAAAGAAATTTAAAAATTATATCGAATAAACATAGACACGATTTCACTACAATTAAGTGTTAACTACTTAATAACGAGATACACTTGAGACTCGACTTTTCCAATTTTTATATTTATATGTATTATAATTTATAATATATAAATATAAAAAAATAATACTGTAATAACTTTTACTATGCATAAAATGCCATAAAATTCCATTAACTCATATTATACTATTATTATAATATAAGTATTACATTGATTATCAAATATTAGCCAATATTATAATTATTATCAAACACATAAAATATACGATTTATTTTAACTACCATTAAAGTAATACAAAAATAAATAAATAGGCAATAGCAGTTTAAATATTAAAAATATAATAAAATATATGCTAAAAATCTCCGCTTAAAATCGTTGTTCATAATTTTAAAATTGTAGTCATTAAAAATTTATATTTTTATAACAACTTAAAAAAACGTTCCATGGAAAAATTTGACTTTTTTCAAATCGGAGTACCTACTATATTTATTTTTTAATAAATTCTTATTTCTTGATAAATGGAGTTTATCATTTGCTATCTTTAACTACTAAGCAGAAGATATTTCTAGTTAAATCATTTATCACTTATTTATAATGTATGGCATAAATATACAGATTTTATATTTCCATTTAGATAAATTATACAAATATAAAGATACAATATGCACAAAACCTTGATGTGTTAGAAAGTCATCAACAATTAATTTTAAATTAAGTGCATTATTCTTTGAAATGTTACACAATACCATACCTAATATTTATCAAAATAATAAAAGAGTTACCTTAATACATCTGTTGATGAGAAAGGTCAAGCAGCTTAATGAATATTTTATTATCATAAAAGCAGATTACATTTAGGTAAGTATAGGTACCTAACATAACTAAGATCCAAAGTAATAATATTTTATACTTAATTAGTCACCTCTAAAAAAGCAACTATTTTATAAATATAAAAATATTTAGTATGGAAAAGAATATGTAAACATATTAATAATGTATTTTACTTTATATTTAGATCAAATTTCTTATCTGTAAATAAATTATCACTTTAAATCAATATATGACCTATTGACTTAAATTACTTCTCAGATAAGTAAAATTATACTTAAAAGAATCTGTTGCAAATAAGTAAATGTAAATACAATTGTATCACAAGATTGAATATCCATTAAAATGTAGTAAATTGTACTAAATAAGTTTCCCCTAATAATTTTTAAGATTAAAAGAATAGTTAATATTGTTTCAAATAAAAATGTTACTAAAAGGTACCTATAATCAATATTATATCATATTTTTAACAGCTCAAATATTATAGTTAAATGAGTTACTACATATTACCTGGGAAAAAATTTAAATCAATTCATGATAGGCTAGACATAGTCATATTACAATAGCTGTTAATCTCAATAAATGTATTACAATTAGGTAGGTATCATTAAAGTTAAAAAATATTATAGGTTTGTACAACATTATATAAATGTACAAAACTAATCTATACATTCCAACCATAAGTATAGAATAACCTTACCTCATATAAGTCATGTACAATAGCTGAAACACATATTGCTCCTCTTCTACGCAATGCATATTGAGGTACTATTATGTCTAATGGCAATTTGGGAACCATTCTAATAAAACGCATTGGTCCTATATGATAAAAAAAGTGAAAAAGTTAATAGTTTGTTTATTTGATTTATTTATAAACTAATAACTATGAAATTTAATTTTGTATGTGAGGCAGTAATTGAAGGAAAACATGAATCAAATTACTATTTAAACAAAACAACATACCTTATACTATATTATATTATACTCTACACATGACTCTGATCCAATTTTGACTTTTGAAGTTCTGTGATTCTCACCATATTCATAAAGTCAATTTATTATGGTTTTTATTTAAATTAATAGAATATAAAAAATATTCTATTAATTTAAATTTTTTCTATCAAAGTTTTCAAACTTTGTATGGATTTTTAAATGTTCCTAGAGGGAAATTAAGACTTAAGAGACTGAAACCAAACAAAAACAGAGGCAAAATTACACGGAAATAGAAGGTTTACGAACGTAGTAAGCTAATAAATAATAATAAGGTTAGTCGTTAGCAACAATTCTCATTGCTCTATAATAAGTAGATAGGTACCAAGCACAACATTTTAAATAATATTATTATTTAGAATATTATCGCTATCAGGCGCCAGTGCACGTTCCGCTGAACTGCTATCACGAGTTAAGACATCCAACTGATTGAAATTACGCGTTTGGCTAACTTGGCCCCACTGGCTATTATCAACGCGACCACAATACCGTCGTCTTATCGCGGAGTGTTGTTTAAATAAAAATCTAATAAAGTAATGAGGTTGGACTCAACCTCTCATATTTTTGTTTTATTTATTTAGTTTTGTTTTTTTTTTTAATTCCGACCGCTTTAAGAATGCTATAAGTCTGGACACGATTTCAATTGCTATTAACAAATGCCAGGTATTATGACGATTTCCAAACATTCAATTTCCGGATAATGTTCCAGGTACACAAATGCCTTAAATTTTTCTGGTTTTGGTAAGTGACAGCGATTATCATTTAATTTTATTAATTTGACCACCAAAAATTAATGTACTCTTGTCATGACGGGTTTTCACAGAAGGGTAGTTTAACACAACCATCCAATTTAAAAATTATACTTCAATTGATAATCTACCTAAATGTGATTTATCAGAAATGAGAATTTACTCCCTTAAATAAAAACATTAATTTCAAGCATTTTAATCATTGGTTGTTTATCACTAAGACATTTGATGTTGAAAATTATAAAAATGTAATACTGTACATTTTGTAGTTATTTTTGTTTTATATTTTTAATTAGTTAAGTAAGTACCTAAAATATAATACTTATATATTATTGAGAATTCTACAAATGAATTACTCAAATAATTAATATAAAAATGTATCTGTATTAATTAACAACATTTTAAACCATAGCCCATAGATACCTCTAATTACACTTATTTACTAGTTGTATAATATTAATTATGTAATAACTTAAAGTAAACTAATTTTAAAACATTTTAATTTCAAGTTAGCATTATTGATTACATTACCTACCTTTTAATTTTGATTGTAAACAAAGCCCCATATATTATTGTAAGTACTAATATTTCCTGACTTCATACGTTTATATTTATTAAAATTATGTAATTAATTGAGATTTTATATTATTTTCATTTTAAGAACTTATTGGTAATAATTTAATTAAAAAAAAAAAACGTGTACTAGTTGAAAATGTACAGAATTTGAACTAGCTGTTATAAGTTTTTGGAATAGTATGTTATTTATACACAAGCTAATTCAATCCCCAAAAATTAGCCTGAAAATGTCCCCCTATTACAGACATGTTCTATAAATTATTCTACTAAACTACCATCAAACTACTAACACTTAATATTCCTGGGAAACAACCTATTTTTTTTACTAAAAATAAAGTTTTTAGTTTAGTTCAATACCCCTTTTAATACTATAATAGCCAATAGTTTTGCAAAATATAGAAATTTACAAAAATTAAATTTAAATGTCTATAGAAATAAATTTATTAAAAAGTACTAAACTTGGTTAATTACTTCTCAGTCTGTGTTTCTTAACAAAGTGCATATTATCATAATTATGAAGTTTTTATTTTCTTAATTTTTCATTCAATTTGTTATTTTTTTATGTAGTGAAGTTATTATTTTCTTACAGTTTAATTGTTATATTAATACGTTACATATTTTATCTTTAAATTTAGTTTAAAGTGAAGTTAAATAGTTTTTTAATTTTTATTGTTTTGTTTTTAATTGTTTCAGACACAACATACCTATTAATTAATTAGGTAACATCTAGCTTATTAATAGCTTAGAGGTAATTGAATTTAAAAATAGTTAATTAAAAAAAATATATATTAGTTATATAAAAATGATGAGTATAACTAAACCAAAACCCATTAATCCAGATACACCTTTGACACTGATTAAAGACATTCAAAATAATGTAAACAACATAACTGTTATGTGCATAGTATTAGAAGTAAATCCTGCAGTACAACTCAAAGATAATCATGAAGTCCGAACAGTGAAAGTAGCAGATAGTTCAGCATGCATCAATTTTTCAGTCTGGGATGAACCTGGTTCATTTTTATATCCAGGTGACATAATACGTGTTCACAGAGCTTATGCAATTTATTTTAGAAACTGTCTTACTCTGTATGTTGGTAAGAACGGAGAAATTGAAAAAATCGGTGATTTTATCATGACATTCAATGAATCTGTTAATATGAGTGAAGTAAACCTAAATGCACCACCACCACAACCACCTCCAGGAGCTAATGGAAATACAATAAGTAATGCAAGACGAACAGGTGTAGGAAAACAAAATATGAAACCAAATGCATTCAAAGGTAACAATGGAAAAAGTGGACCTAGAAGTCAAATGAGACCAGAAAGAAAATAATTCAATAACTGATTAAACTAGTTATACAATTTTATTTTGAGTTGGTGAAGAAATTCTGTGATATTAACTCATTTTTGATCGTATTTTAATATTCAAGTTTTATATTAAACTGTAATTAATTATGTACATCCTTATTTTACAAAAAAAATTCTAAGTAATATATATATGTGTGTGTGTATTTTTCTTTAAATCCTACTATCAATTATTTGACTAATAGACTTATCTTGTATTATATCATTTATATCCTTTTGTTTTGAGTATTTTATCTTATTGTTAATATTTTAAATTGTGCTATTTAATATCCATGTAAAAAATTTAATATTTAACCTAAATGCCAATTTTAAATGTAATTACATTATTATGTACAATTTAAAGGAAATTTTTAGACTAATAGGTACAAGACTACCTCCTATATTTATAATAATTTATATATATATTATAAACAGTAGCATTATTTGTAGGATATCATCAATTTTCTTATTCCTCTTATCATGCATAGTAATATTGCATATAATTTAAATTACCTTGTATTTATTTTTACCTACTCGTTATTAAATGATTTTTTAGAATATTGCTTTATACTAAGGGCCACAAAATTATAATATGTCCATTTAGGTGATGCGTCACTGTATGTTTAATTGCTTAATGCAATATTTAACAAACCATCTAATGCATACATTAGATGCATTTTATTAATCAATAAAAAAAAAAAAAAAACTACTAATAACTCAACATTTTTAAACAAAATTATATTTTGATTTGTATTTAAAGCTAAGAAATATTCAATTCAAACATTCAATATTAACAAATGAATTGATAAAAACATTATAATAATCATTTAAATAGTAAATACAATATATAATATTATATCATCCTTATTCTTAATGAGATTGTTTAGAACTTGTCGTGGGGACTATGTATTAAGTGTAGTCATATTTGGGAACATTTAAAAAGAGCAAAACAGATAATACTGATCTAGTTATAAATGAAATACATTAGATATTTGGTATGTTATCACATGTTGAATTTGTTTCATAAGAACGCTGCTTCGCCACAATATCTCTAACAAGGATTCGTTTTTATCGTTCTAATTTTTCAAACGATTCTGTCCGCCTATAAACATCACAAAGTCCTCCGCACGTATGTTACACGACGACCGCGGTCTTTTCTTCCGTTCACTCGATGTATATGTCTTCCACTGGATACGCTGTCTCTATGTATTTCTGATAGAATCTTTGGAAAGCACGTCTAAGAAAACGAATAGGGTCTTTATATTTGTATTATTTCTAAACGAATAAAATACGTATGAAATCCTTTACCCGATCGCTTCCGCCACTGGTCTCGACGATTCGTTTGCTTTAAACACGTGACACGCAAACCTCTGACATGTCGGATGTTTAGTAACGAACCCCATGTATCGGTTGTCATCCGGGTAAAACGCACAAAACGATACGTTTTTTAAAGAGTAAAAATAATCTTGGCATGGTGTACTCGAATCTCTAGTCTGCTAAATTGAAAATTAAAATATATATAAAGGTTGTATAGGTAAAAAAGTTTAGACAAGTATTCAAAAATAAAATTATCGTTTTTGGCCATCAGTTAAATATTTTTCCGTTAAAAATTATAAATAGGTATGTATACAATTTATTTGTTGAAGTACCTATAGTAAAGTAAAATTATATAAAATTTCGTGGTCGGGGGCAAGATACACTCGATTGTACAATACTTGTATATTATTAATAATTTTAAGATGTACCTTCACCTATACGGAAAATATAGGTAGATGTATATTTTAGATAAATCACCATCAGCTATTACTGAAAGACAATATTTACTATAAGATTGGATATTAAAAATTAGTCCATACAATGTTTTGTCTATACACAGTGGTACAGGGAATTTACCACTATCCCCCCCACCCTAAAAAAAATAAAAATATTTGATTGATATGTGTGTATACTGTGTATGACAGGTTCTAGTAGCTGGTAAAAGTTATATACTTATATATTTTCATTTTAAATGTAGTACTGTATGGTTAAATTATAAAACTCATAATGATTAATGATGGTCATGGTGGATGAATGTCGGCTAGTAAATTTCAAGGTTTGTCCCCTGTAAACAATAATTGTTTGCGCTTTTTCGTATTTACCTGTATGTACTTAAGTAGTTGCGTATACATATAGTTTGCTAAACAGTGCAGCACTTACCATCGTAGAAGATTTGGCACGATCGACCATTCGAAGTCCTTGGTCTGATACCTCAAGTATGCACGATTGTGGTTTACAATTGGGTCGCTCTGTTATCTTGCGTATGGCTTGACACAGTACGGAATTGCCTTTGTGCCACATTGTCTCCACCGAACCCATATATCCCAAAAGAAACCGTTCTCGTTTCACCTTGGGTGTTGCAGAATCGAAATCCGTGTACTCGACGTCTACTGCGTACGCGGATGGAAACGCTCCTTGAGCGCCAGTGCGTAGGTTAACTCCTATAAATCCGTCGATGTGTATAAACAATAGTATTATGATATTGTAGTGGCATTAACATTGACGTTAGTATCAATACTCTTATCAAAATCAAACAGTAAGTATAGATACCTTCGCACCAACAGTCTTCAGCTTCTTTTTGCACATAAATCGGATCACCGATATCCACTTCCATCTCGTCCCGGTGCCTGGGAACGAACTTGTATAGTCCTCTGTGCGTGGCCTCTAATAGCTCTAATTGAGATAGTGGAAGACCCGATGAACATGAAGATGCTGGAGTCGGAGTATCTGCGCATAAAAAATTTTCAAATTAAAGTTTCATTCCGACGAATTGCCAGCGTAGTATGTATAAGTACATGTTAAACGTGTTAATTATAGTGGGTACATTACCTATTTGTTGTGGTGAACTAGATTTGGCTCTCTCGGGCGAATGAACTAACGATATACCCGAGTCTGGAGATCGACATTCAAAATCTCGCACTCCCGATACGAACGATTTCCTTCTATCTGACGAAAATACTTCTCCTAATTCATCAGCCAAACTTAACACCGAACCAGCTTAGTGTAGGTGTTTATAAATTATATACATTAGTCAATTGATAATTTAATGGAATAACCAAATGCCCCTTCAATTGAAATCAATATTTTACTATTATCAATAATTTATATAATTAATTTAAAAAAAATGTTTATCATGCTCTAAAAATTATAATCATTAATAATCTTATAATATTATTAAAGATTGAGAAACAACGTTTAAACTTTTTTGAGTATTGGTGATTTATTGTTTTCTTTAAATAAGACATTTGGTTTGCTATTAGAAATAAAAACAAATATTACTTCTATTTTTTGGTAATTCGGGTAATTTTCTTCTTCTTTTTTCATGCCTTAAACGCACAATTTGACTATAATAAGTAGATATCATTATTATTAATACCTTATTTATGAATATTTTTGATGATATGTCATATCCTTAAGATAATATCTTACTTGTTCTTTGTCTCATTTTGATCGTCATCTGACATGGAAAACACATTGAAAGCATTATTGGTGTCAACATTTGTATTGATTTTAATTTCAGTCGTTGATTCTTCGTCTGATAATACATCATGAACTAGACTAAAATAAACAAATATTATTATAAATTAGTAGGTAATAAAACACATATGCTCAAATTGAGAGATGAACCAATCTCCCTAAACTCTAAAGATTATGTATTAGAATATATTTCATATAAACATATATTAAAACGTGTAAGAAAATATGTTTAATTTATTAATGAAATAATATGTACCTATAACTATATTTTTTAATATTTACATTATAGAAATAATTTTGGATGGATATATTACTATGAAACTGTGAATTTGTAAAAAAATGCATTATTTTTAACTTACTGTAACACATAGGTTCATCTTTAACACAACATTTTAATTATTCGCACATCTTTCTAAATTAATAATATCATTAGTTTAAAATACTCATATTTTACACTATATAGATTTTTATGTGTTTTAAATTATTATTCTTTAGTTATACTGCCAAATGCATTAAATTCACAGTCCTAATTATTACTAACTAATTTTATAAATAATATTTTTTCTTTTGTACACCTATGTTACGAATTTTGTTTCTAGAAATAATAATAATAGCAATACTAAAATATATAGGTATTCCATATCAAATCATCAACTGGACAAAGACAGTATATAATAATAATAATAATATTCGTTTTTCAATCTCTAAGATTTGTATTAATCGATTGCATGTTGAAAATATGTTTATACAATTTATCCAGAGAGAGAGATATGGAACGTACCTCGAGGATTTGCATAAAAAAAATATTCAAACCCCTCTCCAAATTAAATATTCAATTTACGCCCATGCAGTGACGACGCGAAGACAATTTTGTAAGTTGGAATAGTGGTAATGAGCTATTTAGATATTCATAAATATAAATTTAAAAGAAGTTGATACATTTCTACAGACTACTCTTTAATTTGCTGGATTGGTGGGTGGTCGGATGGATTGACAGAATCTTAACGGAACTCATGAAATAAAATATCTCCCGCCGCTGCTGCGCCTATGTAGGTACCGACTATTAACAATAAATGGATTATTAGATATTAAAGTTAAGACGATATCACATCCGCATATTAATATGTGTTGTCACCATTTTACAAAAGTTCAATATAATAATTTTCATTCAGCAGAACCACATATTGTGTAGTGTATCTCTTAATTTTAATATTAGGATGAATTGAAGTATTAACATAAATAACACTAGATTTTTATATTGTATACGCTTGTAAGATGAAGACAATATATTATGCAGATATTGCGTTATCTTAATAATTTTTTTTTTTTGTGAAAATTTAGTTCAATAATATTTATTGATAATAATACTCAAGTATTTACTATTCTTATATGATGATTTATGATTTATCTCATAATAATATTTATTAATGTAATAGTAGAAATCTTAAAATAATAAAAATACAAAATGATGGGTCCATCTGAATTTTTGTATTTAATTTGTGAACGACCTTTACCTACAGAAGCTTTAACAAAAAAAATAATCATGTACTCGTTATTAAGATAGTTTATTATTATTAATTATACAACTATAGAAAATGTATATAAAATAAAAATATAGTAGATTATTGCCAGATACCAGTAAGTACCTATAATGTTTTATGGCTGAATTATATTACCTATAGAAATGTGTACCTATGTCACGAATAAAATTATTTTTTTAATAATTTATGTTTTTCTAAAACACTCAGAAAATTAAATCATTAAATGTAATTATTTATAATCTCAATAATTTCAAATAAAAAGTTTGCATCAACGATTTTTCAAACAATAAATAATCAAATGGAAACGATATCTATATTATATTGAATGATAATATTCACTTCAAAATCATATAAATATAATGTAATTATGAAATAGGTAAAAAAAAAATGATAACCTTTGTAATGACAAATCAAAATCTTATAACTTTTTCGTTAAAATTATAATAGTTAACATCACGTCTTATAAGTGCTTAATTGAATAAAATGGAATACAAATATAGTACTATTTCAAAATAGTTTTTAAATAAAATGTGCATTTATCTTATACAACCTATAGTAGTTTAGAGTAAAAATTTTGAATGTTAAATAATATGATAATTGATAATTATATTTATAGTGCCGTGTATTATATACTTATACTAAACAGCATTTAAGAAGTGTAGGTATCCATATTAATATTTGATCAATTAAAAAAAACTTTACATGTAGGTTGTTGGTAGGTATATACCTATATTATAAAATCTTTATACTGATTTAATTTATACCTAACTTATGAAATAATAATTTTTTATATCAATATTACTTATGGTTTTAAACATATAAATTTATTTTTTATTTGAAAACAAAGACTTATTTACATTTCAAGACTTCTAAAATCAAACAAATTTAATTGCCGCTTGTCATAAGAATATTTATCGTATGTAATAATATATTAGGTTCCTACTCAAGTTCATACATAGGTACACGTCCTTGTAACAAACAACAGTAAGCTGTCATCAATAGTAATAACTTCCTCATTAATTTATTGCACCTATTTTGTTGTTTACGTTTATTATTAGGTTTAAAAATAATAAATATTAATAAGTAAATCTGTAGGAGAATAGAATTTTCTATTCCCTTGACCTTCAAAAATATATTCTGATTAACATGTATACTTACCTCGTTTATTATACTATATACATAGGTAGTTGGTCATCAGATGTCGAGTTAATATAATCAAATGATTATCGAAGACAACTTTTTTTATAATGGTCTCAGTTATTTTGGCCAATATATTATTACGCGTTACAATAGCAATATACTGACTTATGGTTTCGTGTTAATTGTTTATTATTAATAGGCTCACAAACCCAATTGCTTATATAATAAAAATGTTTTGATAAAACATTTTAGTACAATAAAAAACAAGCAATCAAAATGCTCTATTTAAAGTTTAAGTATAAAATAGTAGTTTAAACATGGTAGTTTAAGTCTTGAACTCACATGTGTTTTTTTTTTTTTTGAAAACAGTACATCACATATTAAACCCACTCGTAATTTATAAAGTGAAAATAAGGTTTACGCAAATTTTACTGTAAAAACTATATGATACTAAAATTATCAAATTTCCATAGAAAAATAAAGAAGACTATTAAATAATATGCTTAAGCGTATCAATATTTATTATAAGATCAAATAATTTTTTTTTTTTGTGAATTTTTAAAGCTTATATTTGTTTTATATTATTTAATACATTATTAAAAAATAGTTGATTAAGTTATCGAAATTCTAAAACTACTTTAAAACAAATGATAACTGTATAGGTTTTTATATTCTTCTCTATAAACTATGAAAAATTGGTGATTTGCAACAATTTCAAGGGACTTTAGTTTTGATTCGTGCAAAAATATTGTTTGTTAAAAAACACCTAAAATGTACACGTGCGCTGTATTTATAGAAACACATTTTGTTGACTATCTCTTCCGTTTGTATGCGTATCATTCTTTATTACATAATTTGTTGATATGTCTTTTAGTGCCGGTATCAAATTTATGTAACTGCATTTATTTAAAATGTGTAAATATGTAAAATATCATATGTGTAAAAAGACATCTATAAACAAATGTGAGCTATTTAATATAAAAATAATTAACTCAAGTTAAATTAATAAGTGAACACAAGATCATTAAGCTGATAGTTAATAATTAATAGATAATAAATTTATCTCGTTAAGTTTAAACTCGATTTAAAAAAAGTTAATCTAATTTTTTAATTAAAACTTGGATCAAATAAATATGAGTATTTTGTGTCTATATATATTATGTTATCAAGAAACAGAACAGAAATATATTAGACAATTTTTATTTAAAACCATGTATTACTAGCTTTAAAATATTATTATATAAATTTATTAACTATTGAAACCAAAAATTTCAAAAACATTCTAAATTTATGAATTATTTTTAAATTAGTTGGAAAAGCTAAGTTATTTCAGTCAATTAAATTATTAACTAGTTAAGTTTTTAAATTAATTATGTTAAATCAAAATAAACTATTAAGTTTAATTTAAGCTACTTAACTAGTTAATGCTACCTATGTTCATAAAAATAAAGGGATCGGATGGAATGGGCGGCACCCATTTCGCCCAAACTAGTTTAGATCTATTTAAAATTAAGTTGACAAATATTGTTCTCGAAAAAATTTATTTTCAGTTCACAAAAATGGTACATTTAACAAAATTTATCCACAATAAATAAAAATGGCCATTGAAGAACGAATGAAATGACTCGCACGCATTCGTCGTAAACAAAATACTCGTTGAATTACTATGTATATGTATTATCCTCACTTCCTCAGAAATATAACTGTTTATTAAATAATCACAATATTTTGTCACTCTATCGTCAGTAGCATTATTCCGACATCAAATCGTCAACAAAACAATCCGACACTTCTTTACATAAACGTTATCCTATCTTAATTACCTTTTCGGGATAAAAAAAAACTTGTCTAGTTGTCTGTATAGCGCATACACGATGACATACACGTAGAACACGATTCCGTACGGTCCTTATCAGCATACGGAATCATACACATTTTAAGACACCATTCCGTACGTTTTGTATCCAAGAGTTTAGTGCAATGTTGTCAGATTTCCATAAGGTTACGTAGGTATTTAAATATTTGACTTAGTTATACCGTTTTACGTACGTCGCGTACCAAACAGACAATCAGATTTTGCTGGCCGGTCACCGTGTTCCTTCAAGTGCAGTATGCCGGAGCCCGGCGTACTGGGTGAACTTACCGATTCCAACGAAAAACGGCACTGTCAATTTACCACAGTCTAACTCTATATATATAAAAAATCGGACTGTAAATCCGGTCGTCTGTTTAGTAACATTTATATACTTAACGTACAACAGTGATGTATACCTATCAGATAAGTTTTTGTTGTATCATGAGATATGATATCTTATACTAATTATCCCCGTTGTACGTTATACATTTTACTAAGCCGCCAGTCGATAACTTTGTCATTTTGTATTAAAATGCAATTACTAACTTAATTTTAAATTGATCTAAACTAGTCTGGATGAAACAGGAATCATAGAATATTAACATTTAAGCGAAACGGGTTACGGCCGGTGGGATTAAACTCGTAAGAAACTAACGCAAATGGGTATGTACAAATAATGTACAATATTACCATTAAATATTTACTGGTGAAAATTAAAATAAAATAGTTGATACATTTTTCTTAAAAAATTATAAGTATTTTAAAAGGTTTCTGATTTTTAAATATTACGATTAATTTACGAATACACTATAAATTATGTTTTAGCTGCTTTTTTTATAATCAATTTCACCGATACATTATGTCTACAAAATAATTCAATGTACATTGAAATGTTTACATTTATTAAGCAATAATTTTCTAGAAGTTAAATTTTAAGTTTTTTAAATATTAATTTAGATAATTTTAAGTTGCAAAAACAGCATAAAAAAAACATAAAAACAAATATCTACATTTTTAATTTCATATTTTAAAGCACAATTATTTTCTGAGAATTTCAATATAATATAAAAATAATAGAGTATTTAAAGTTTTGATAAGAGGGTAGTGAATGAGAGACAAAAAAATTGTGGTGTATAGGTATATGGTATATCTCTGTAATGTTCTCTACTTCGACTCTGCTCGTCTAGGTATATTGTATATCTACTTTAAATTATTATAATTTATTATAACTACTTTCATAAAAATTTGATTATTATACATGAAAATCGTCAAAAATATATTCTGTTTTGAAAAATGAAATTAAAAATGTATAATGTGTTTTGTAATGACTTCAAATTATGTTATAAAAAAATCATCAATACTTATCGAGAAAATTAATATTTATCTTTAAAAGGCTCCTTATATTATATAACTTAGACAATGTAATATTGTAGCGAGATTGTGGTGTATATATTTTGAATGAGGATAATGGACTACAAATAATGGGTAAATTATACATAAATACACTAATAGTTGAATTAATTAATAATAATTTTCTTTTGTCTGTATCTTATAATCAAGTAGCATTAAATAATTTATTAACATGTTTACATCCACTTACAATGCCCGCATGATGCATTCTCATGACCCAGGACCCATGTTTATGTACGAAGATTAGTCCATAATATAGTTTTTTTTTAATTTTTTACTTGCAAATTACCTCATCTATCTTACTCCTGCAGTCCAGCTGGGGATCAGGATTAGGTAAATATATTTTTTATTCGGTTGAATTGGCATAAATCTGGCAACGACTTAATTTTGATAATTCTTCCAAAAACGTGGGTTATTTGACTTATCAAACACAACATCCTTCAGAAAAGTTAAATACCTTCCAATGACAAAACCTTTAAATACTCTTGAATAAATTGCAATTATATATGGGTTATATTAGTTACCTACATAGTATTTATTGCGACTACAATTCAAATAAAGCTAGAACTGTATTATATTGTAAATTGGATACATTTTATTGGTAATACCTTCAATTTCCATGTTCAAAAAAACTATTTCAAGAATAATGGACTAGTCAAATGCTCAATAAATTATAAAAATATTATAGGTACAATTAAATAACCCTGGACTCTGCGGAAATCAGATAGATAACGCTATAGTTGTAAAAAAAGTAGAGAAACAATATTATTGTATAAATCTACGCTTCCCATAAAAAAAATTGGTCAATTGATTAGTACCTTGATATTATGATGTGTGCAATGTTATCCATATTTTTGATTTATAATTACTAATTCTTATAAAGTTTGTATACAAATGCCTAAACTATTATGATTATAATCTATGTGTCTATGACACTATATATTATTTATTCATTTATATATGTATCTTATTATCATATGTTGGTATTAACATATTAGGGTCAAATGACACAAAAAATATGTATTTGTAAAAAGTCATTTCTAAAAATAATATATCATACATATTATTATTTTATTTTAAATGAAATAATTACATAAAACATAAATGGTTTTATATTTTAATTCATATGTTACTTCCAAACCCGACAAATGTTATATACGCGTTTATTTGCGAGTTTATTCATACAAAAATCACATCAAAAAACTTTCAGTTTTACTATTTTTCTATTTTCCATAAAACTTTACCAACTTTCTTCCCCAAAAAACCCTTTTTCGGACTATTACTAACATTAAAAAAAAAAAATAGTCCTATCAATCCATCCGTTTTTAAATTATACGTTTAACAACGAACATAATTTAATTTATATGTATATATAGATATATTAAGAAAGACAATGTATTTATAAATTAAGATTAAATACTAAGCAACTTCGTATCCAGAATCCTATGAGATACTAATAAAAGATTTCGTTTTAATTTGTGTTTGATTTAGTTTTCATTTACTCGTGGATAAATGATTTGAATTAGTAAAATACACATATTTATAATGTTTTATTTTCTAAATTTCTTATGTATACCTATTTTAAAACATGACTAATTTTCTAAATACTTAATCAACCTTATGAATTATCTTACATTTTAATTAACAGCATAAGTAGTAAAAATACTATACATTTGGATATTTAATAAAAAACACATCAAGAATATTTTAATTTTCGGACTTACGATAAAGTTGATATCTACAGACTTGATAATGCATGTATTTAGTGTATACTGATATAATAAGTGGTAAATTCAAATTCAAAAACTTAAAAAATATCACTATTATGAGCGCTTATAGTGTCTAAACCGTTATATTTACGGAGATGAGTAATTATTGTGCAAATCATTATTATGGTTAGTCACACAAAAAATTAACAATTATTAACTTACTTTTCGTACTCATTAATATTTTTTTCATACTTTATAATGTAAATACTTATTTCATATTTTTTTTTTTAATATGTTAATATATATATATATCTGAATAAATGATTAAAAATATATAGATATAATAGTTATATAGTACATATAAGAATGATTATAAATTATAAGAACCTACTCTATACGCATTATTCAATATAGCTATATTTTCAATTAAGATAATTTTTTAATGAAATATAAATTTACTTTGAACATTTTTACTATAATTGAAAACAGTTCACAAAGTGATTATCAGTGTTATTGGATATGGATATATCCAATCTTAAATTTTAGGGAGGAAATTAAACATTCGATAACGTAAAGAATGTCGGTGGCTTGACTCCACACCGCCAATAAATTTACCAATGCAAACATTTTTATTTTAAACACTTAATATTTATTTAGTAATTTATTAAATTCCATATAAATCATTAATTTGACTATGAATATTAATATTATTTAATACATAATTTACTATAATATAATTTATTATATTAATGTATTTATTTATAGTTTTATACAAATAATCTTACTTCTTGAAGATAATATTTCTTTCTTTCAGTTAAAAGGCAATAATTGTTAGATATTATTTATTGGTATATTAGATTCTCTGATTTTCTCCTACAGTCTACTAGTAAATTTATGCTTATATGTTCTTATAATTAAATACCTATGTAGATAGTTCCAAAATTCAAATTATAGGTATGTAAAATTATTATTCAATGATTAGTTATTAAAATTGAGTTAATATACATAAACTGTCTCGAAACTAAAAAAAATATATATACATATAAATTAATCAAGAAAACAAGCTTAAAAATATTAAGGGCTAATTCCCCGTAAGCTCCACTTATAGGGTATACTGGCTATAATAAGTAGTAGTTCAAACTGTGTCACACGCCTTCTGTTGCCCTAATTTTAAAAACTAGATTTTTATCGTATTGTCAAAAATAAAAATATATAAATTGAAACTGAAATTATAGATTTAGAACAAAATTGCAAGATAAATTATCTACAAATTAGAAGAAGCTTTAGAAAACAAAAATTAAATAAATTTCAAAGTAAGATAATTAATTTTGACAGATGACATTTTTGCGTTTAAAAAACGGAATAAGCGTAACTACTAAATAATAATTAATAAAACAATTATTTCTGTAATAAAAATTTACAATAGTGTTTACAATATTTATTTTAATATTAAAGACTCAGTACTTTTAAGTAATTTGTGTTTCACTAATGGGTCACCGCAATAACACTATAAACAATGGTATTTTATTCCATAAAAAAAATCCTCATCAAAGTACATTATGCATACGGCCTAATTATGGTACTTATGACTATTATCCATGGTAAACTTGACATTATAAAACCGTTTAATTAACATACATTAATATAATTTATTAAATAATTTGTATCCCTCGAAAAAATATTGTATCTTAAAAAGTAAAATGCTTTTACGATATTAGGTATTATATTTGTATTTATATAATATATTTACATATTATTTACAACATTTAAGTATCTAGACCACGGTCGTAGATTACTAAACCATTAAGAATTTGTTCAAAAAAGATATTTATATTTTATAAATCTATATTTGAGCAGGCTAGTATAGGCGAACCTAAACATAACCTCTTCGCCCAGCTTTCATTCCCTACTAATCCCAAGTACGTAACTGAACCTTACAAGTACACGACAGTAGGTAAGCAAAATATTATATCTAAAAGTATAATAATATGACAGATTACATATCCAAGTAGGTATCTTAGATAATATATGTTAGCACACAACAAACAGTTGTTTCGATATCACTATGTATTTAAAAGGCAAAAAAACAGTGCTGTTTTTACTTACGTATAAGTCTGCGCGGACGCCCTGAGATGTTGGGGTAGTGATTCGAATATTTGCCTGAATTCTTCGAACTCAGAATCGGCCATTGCTTTATGAGTAATATATGCATGCGTGCTAATTACACAATGACCGCCGTCGGTTTCTGTGTTTTCGTGGGATTATTTTATTAAAATAACACATGCATAATATTATCATCTCATCGTGGACATCAGTAAAACTACAATTTCTCTATATGAACGCGCACACGCACACACAAACGACCGCCCCGCAAGTAGTACGGTATTGATTATTGCCGTTTCCACCCCGTGCCTTATAATATTACATTACTATTGCGCGCACTCCGTGTAGGCTTTCGGTTAGTCGTTCATAATAGACTTGAAATATTGAATATTTTTATTGTAGACCGTGATTTTTCATGGTAACGTTTTATTTTCCCAGTAATTATTATTACATCAATGTAATATTCAAAAAAAATAATAATATAGATTTATACGTGTTTTCGCGCGTTCTCGTAGATATATTTTTTTTCTCCACTGTTTGAGAACCAATTGCGTAGTGACGCCCACTTTGAGTACTAACGACAACAACGACACTACTTGCCGTTATCACTCACGTCCCGCGTGATTCACGCAAAACAGTGATAACGTGACCGTGATAATTTCCCGGACTGACTACAAGCTGGGTGACGTTACGGGACACGGGTAAAACAATAATTCGGTAGCTTTGTTGACTTTTGTATCGATTCAATTTCATACGCGATGTCTACAAAAAGTTACATTTTAGACAACGGTGCTTACACAGCTAAAGTCGGTCATACAGACGACGATGCGCCCAAGTAAGTCACCGCGAGCATCAAACTATGTGAATGATCGTGTTGATATTGTTGAACGTTGGTAAGATACCTATATAATTAACATTATTGTTTTCAGGATCATACCCAATTACATTATGAAGGCCAAAAGCGAACGACGTAGGACATTTATCGGTGATCAACTTTCTGAGTGCCGAGACAAATCTGGATTGTATTTTATGTTGGGCTTTCAAAAGGTGACGATTATGGCACTCGACATTTCTGTTGAATGTTTACTCACTATAATATTTATGCATTTAAATATATATAGTAAACACCTTATATTAGATAGTAATTTTAGTTACTACATTTCTAGGGTTACTTGTTAAACTGGGATATCCAGAAAACAGTGTGGGATTATATATTTAGTAAAGATTGTTGCAAAGCCAACTTTTTTGAAATGCCACTTATCGTAACTGAACCATACTTCAATTTTAGTTCTATTCAAGAAGGAATGACAGAAATGTTTTTTGAAGAATATGAGTTTCAAGCTTTATTACGAACTAATGGTAAATAAATGCCTTTATTCTACTTATTTAACATAATAGTACATTAAACATGGTTTTTTAGCCGGAAATTTATCTTGTTACCATTATCACCATAATAAACCATCTGCAAAATGTTGTTTGGTTGTTGAATCTGGCTATAGTTTTACACATATTGTCCCTTATATTTTACAAAAAAAATTCAAGCCTGGAATATTACGTGTCAATGTTGGTGGCAAAGTTCTAACTAATCATTTGAAAGAAGTGATATCATACCGACAGTTACATGTTATGGAAGAAACATATGTGATGAATCAGTGCAAAGAAGACTTGTGTTTTATGTCTACAGATTTTGATCGAGATCATAAAATTGCAAAAATGAAATGGCCTAAAAATACTATTGTCAGAGACTATGTTTTACCAGATTACACAACTGTAAATAGAGGACTTATAAGAACATTAGACGAGACTTCTGTGAGCAGAACTATAGATAAAGATCAGGTAAGTAAAAATGATTGTGTAGTTTTTGACAGATTATAAAAAAAATTTGTTATATTATTAATTGTAACCATTTTATAACATTAGCAAGTTTTAAGAATGAACAATGAACGTTTTACAATACCAGAAATTTTATTCCATCCAAATGATATTGGGATACCACAAATGGGCATATCAGAAGCAATTGTTCTCAGTATAAACTTATGTCCAGAAGAGACTAGACCTCATCTATACAACAACATCATTGTTACTGGTGGTAACGGGTGTTTTCCTGGTTTTGAAGAACGTCTTACTAAAGAAGTGCGGGCTCTTGCTCCTGATGAATTTGATGTTTCAGTGACTGTTCCTGAAAAGTATATAAAATTATAAATGTTATCAAAAATAAAATAAATAAGTATAAATTTCCTTTTAAATTTACAGTCCCATTACATATGCTTGGCATGGAGGAAATTTACTAAGTAAAGATCCAGATTTTTTTTCGCTTGTGGTGACTAAAGAAGAATATGATGAAGAAGGATTTTCTGCATGCCATCGATTTGATGTTTAAAATACAAAAGACTGAAATTATATAACATAAGTTATTATTTATTACTTAAAAATATTCTGAATTTAGTTTTATTTTCTATGAAATAAAATGTATGAAAATACCAATAAAATTATATTTTATATACAAATTTCAAAAAAAAACTTTTTACAGTGAATCACTTTATGACTAGGTTATGTACTATTTTCATAGTTAGAACTTATTAAAATCTGTTATCTATTTCTCAAAAAAAAAAAAATTTTTTTTATAATTTTTGATATTTATATAATATTTCTTCTAATTGTATTTGTATAAAAAATGTATTAAAAAAATCTGTGATTATTATATTATCACTATCCTATATTTTGAGTATTGATTAAAAATATAATTATGTGTATTGTGTGAATTATGTAAAATAAAATTATTTTTGTATAAATATTGAGTTTTTTACTTCTATTGATTAATTTTACATGTGTGTTATATTGTTATATATATATATATATATATACTATACTATTCTATGAAATACAATTTCAATTTTTTTCCAACTTTCCGAAAAATATAATATATAATTTAAAAATAAAATATTTAGTTTGAAACAATAGTCTTATAAAATATCTTAAAATATTATTATATATGTCATATTTGTATTTATATTCATTGTAGCTATATAAACTATACTATAAGGTCTTTCTATAATCATAATTTTAGTTTTTAGCATATTAATATGTTAATTACTTATAAAAAATTTATATTAAAATAATAAATATTTAGACAATATTTTTCATTAATTATTCAATTACACAATCTTTCCGTAACCATTGTACAATATTTCCATTCATTGAAACTGTATAAGCAGTGACCTACCTATCTATATTATTTAACATAATTATTAGTTATAATTTATTGCTAATAAAAAATAGTTATACCTAGGAAATCACTTTTTTCACATTTTAATATTTAAAAAAATACCTACATTAATAATTGAATCCTTTTTATTTTACTTGAATTAAAAATACCATACTAAATATATTTTTCATGTAATAAACATTTGTTACAGACTTGTTAAAATGGAACCAAAGCGATCTAGACTTCCAGTGACTTGGACTTTAAGACCAGTGTTACCAGAGAATATAACGACTGACAATATTATCACTGTAAATGTCTTTGTAGACACTATTATTAATCGAACCTCCACCAGCAAAATCGTTAAGAGTCTTGGACAATTGTCAGTGATAAATTCTTTGACTCATCTTAAACGCGTTAATAATCAAACTATCATACTTATGTTAGCCAACAATCTAAATTCAGATCAGTGTGTGGCAGAGTTGAAAAACAGAGGGTTTGATTTTGATGGCCTATCAGGTCGACCTAAGATTGTATCAGTCCCTGCGTGCATGCCAAAAACATGTAGCCAGAACCTACAAGCTCGTAAGCTGTGGCCATGCAACTTTCATCCAGATAAGCGACTAGAGTCAATATTGTGTGGTGAATTCTTTAATCAACTTCAACTTGCCACTATTGATCGTTACATGAGAACGGCGTTGTCATGTGCGGCTGGTGGAGTAGGTGCTGTGGTGGTCGATCCTTTGAACGATCTAATTGTAGCGCAAAGTGGTGATTTCCGCGTCGAACATCCTGTAAAGCATGCGATCATGTGTGTGGTAGATAATGTGGCCAAGGTTCAAGGAGGCGGTGCATGGGACCCCTCCTCTAACATAACCAAAACGTCTAGTATCTCTACTGATGACAAGACTGGGCCATATTTATGCACAGGGTACGATGTGTATGTAACTAAAGAACCATGTGTGATGTGTGCTATGGCATTGGTGCATAGCAGAGCGAGGAGGGTGTTCTATGGATATGCAAATGACAGCGAGCCCGGAGGCTTAGGTGGATCGGTCAGCGTACATCTCCTCAAAGGAATAAATCATCGATTTGAGGTTTTTGCCGGTGTTTTAGAAGAAGATTGCAGAACAGCAGCATTGGAGTTGCATGCCAAAAACGTTGCTCAAAACAAAAAACCCGCAGAACAATAAATTATAATTAATTACAAATAAAATACACGCTAATATTTGTCTTTAATATTATTAAATTTTTGTATTTATTACCAATGTATTTCTTTGGTTTCCAATATCCAATTCAATGACAAATTAAAACCTTTATAACTATATGTATATTATAATATCCGTTATCTAGCTTCCTACTACTGTACACCTGTGAACGGTTATCTACTATTACTAGTCTGTACGCACACGCAATTGAAATATCTATTTGTCATTTAAATTTTAGAGAAAACTAAAAGATATATAAATATATATTTAATTATAACAATATCATCAGCAATGATAATTGTAATAAATAAATATTAATTATAGGTTATCGCAGTATGTATATTGTGGGATAATCTTTTTTACACAAAATATATGTTTCATTAATTTAAATAAATAATGTAGGTATATTGGTTATTAAGAGTTTTTACACATGTTTGCGAGGGTTAGCAAAATAAAGTAAGTACTTATTGCATAATTTTGAAATTTAAATCTGTATATAACATTACCCCAGCGGCCCATTAAATATTTAAATCTCTATGCGATTTATAAATATTAAATTTAGATATCAACCATGTAAAATATTAATATATTACAATTTAGCCAGTGGTGTCATTTCAGTTTTCAATGGAGGGGGGCAAAAGTTTTGACCGTCTCGAATGGGTGAGAAAAACCGCTCGCGACTACATAATATCTTTAAAATTTGTAGATTTTAAAAATAAAATTGTTTGAGATTATGATATTAATTATTATTATTGTGCGCATAACAATATTGTGTTCCTTTCTTCACCAAACACATACACACACGCACGCACAAAACATACATACACGTCTCGCATGCGTCTAAATATAAATTTATTCCAATTATCAATTAATTAAAAATGTATCATTGTGACAATAATTTCTCAATAGATAGACTGTAAAATATTTTCTGAAAATATTATAAAAATAATCATGTTTTTGCACTAATAAAATATAATAATGGTTAAATAGCAAAAACCGGACGCCGGCCCCATTGGGTTGTTTTTAAAATCAGACAGGGGCAAATGCCCACCTTGACCCCCCTCCCACCAAATGACGCCACTGAATTTAACTATGTTCATATTACTTATTATCTTGCTTTAAAATTAAAATATCATAAAAAAACCCACGTATATCGACACAGATAATGTTTCAACAGCAAGTTTGATAGTAGTTAAATGCCCTAAAATGCACATAAAATAAAAATTATAAAAATTATAAAATAATAAACAATTAAATAACTTAATTTTTAGTGCACTGAATATAGCTGTATAAGCTATATATTAAAATAAGTACAAATATAACATTCTATGTTACACTCAGTGGCGTGCGGTGGTAAAACATTATGGACAAGCGCTAAAATGAGTATACCTACTTACCTAAAATCTAATAAAATTGTACTTGTGTTAATATTTTACTGGATATAATATTTATTACCAAACAAGTTTATTGTTAAATATATATAATAATATAATAAATAATATAAAATAAAATAATATAAATAATATAATAAGTATTGTAAATTTAAATAAAACCAAAATTAAAATTATTTATAAACAACTGTGATCATTATAAAAATTAAGAAATAAAAGAGTATATACGTAATATACAATTCGTGTACCTATAAGTATTATGTTATATAATTATGTTTCTCTGGTGATGTGCTCGGTACGACATGAGAGTGAAAAATAAAATGCTGTCGATAACACAAACAGTAAAAAAAATAAAATATTATATAATAATATAATATTATAAGTACACCTACGTCTGTACTCTGTTTCGATTTTTATCTGGATTTTTCGATAAGAATTAAGGCATTGCCGATAATCGGTTCTACCGACTACCACGAATGCCATAGTCAAGAATGCGCTGATATAATGTGACGGCGAGGGTGGCTAATCAAATCGCGCCAGAAGCGTTTTGCTGAGCGCTTTCGAGGACCATGCAAAATCGTCGTGACCCCCCCTCTACCGCACCCAGTCGTTCAAATGCTACGGCATAGGCCGAGTCTGGAAAAAACTGAGCGCTTAACTATGTATATTAAATTGCCTATACAGTAAAACATTTTCTTTATTTTTTTTATACAAATTATATTATTGTTTGTATTTATTGTAATTGTAAATTCTTCTGATTAAATCATGAGCAATAAAATTTTATATTACCCAACCCTTTCTTTTTACTTTTATTTTTTACTTTTATCTGGGCATGCGCCGCACGCCACTGGTTACACCGTATATTTATTAAGCACAGCAGCAAATCAAACGTCGGAAAAACCTTTTTGTCACCTTTTCCAAAAAGATCCGCATTTATTTATAGCGATTATTAATTGATGCCGCATTATAATACGAATCGTCGGCCGAAATTTGCATTTCTACTTCGATAGGTGTCACGCTTAACGAAATATTCGGCATTGAAAACAGATCGCCTCGCTGGCGTACCAATGACTTCAACAGGACTCACCACGTTATGCGTATCATCGGAATGCTGGCGTAACGACGACGAGGGAGTCGGCGATTTAACTTCTACGGCTGGCGCTACCACAACAGCGTTTACGATCGCAGTCATTCGCCGTATTTGCGGTTTTACGAGCGATGGACGATATTCGAGTGGCGCGTCAGGTACTGTCGCGGTTCATCGGAATCGCCATCGCCGCCAGACCTTATTATTTTTATATTCGGCATCGATCTAAAGTACGGTTTAACGATTAAACCCGAGGATTCCGAGTTTTTTTAAATCTTCGTGGTCTGAGCGTTTTGTGATTTTTTCATCGAGGCCGGTGTGATTTTGCAATCCATCGTAATATCATTATAATCTTACATGATTTATTTCGAATAAGCGTGTAATATTAATGAAAAATTAACGTGGAGAGAAGCGAGTTCACTCTCTATAGAATTATTCTATGTGTGCTCTTTGAAACAATACCGAAAATCAACTGCAGTTACCAGTTAGACAGATATTAGATACACGACGAATATTTTATATTTCAACACCATATGGTTGACAATAGCAATAACAACACATTTTTAATTATTTATTCAGTTGATTGATTATCGGGCAAAGACAGAACATAAAATAATACAAAATACAAAGAAAAAAATAATAATACAAAAAAAATAGTTATTATAGAATTTTAAAATCTTAGTCTTACCGTTGTAGCTATTATTTATTAAAAAAATATACACAAATAGCGAAGTTCAAATTCTTTATCAAAATTAAAGTTAAAAGCATGCTGTTTATTTTTTTTCTTTTTGCTGATCACTATAATAAATGGTTTAGATTCAATAATGAATATATAATGATTTTGATTATTTTCTATGAGAGCAGTTTTGAGTGCATCAAATTTAACACACGATACCAGTGGCGTAATCAAGGGGAGGGGGCTAAAGGCTAAAGACCTCCATTGGCCGTATTTTTTATATTGTTTTGAAATATTAGATTCATAACGGAGTGAGGAATGTATTAATTTTACAATGATGTAAGTTTTTTTTTATTTTTGTGTCCTCTTTGAAAACGAAAATTTAAATTTCCAGTGGTTTTCAAAAGCGTCAGGAAAAACCCTAAAAAAGTAACGGAAAACCGGGAATTTGTACGTATAATCAGTTTTCGACAAAATCAATATTTTTATTTTGCTGTAATTCAAAAACGAATCATTGTAAATACTTTAAATTTTCACTAGATCTTTATATTAGTGTTATCTATTTACGATTACATTTTTAAAATATTTTGACTATTTTTAAGATATTTATAGACAATTGACATTTTTGATTTTACTAAGTTTTATTTTTGAAATGCCAATATAAAAAATTTGATATTCCAACATTTTTTTAAAATTTAATAGAAGGTTCATTATACGTTGTACCTATTGTAATGAAAAAAAATTAAAAATCGTTAGTTACAATTTTTGTTGATAAGTATTTAAAGTTCAAATGTTTACGAAATATGTCAAAATCGCGAAAATGTACAAGACATTTTGAAGTTGAAAATTCAACAAATTTTTATGATTTATACTTAAGGTAAAAAAACCCAATACAAGGTTCTCTATAACATTTTCTTAAATAGCTGTAAAAAAAAAACTCCAGTGTCAGTATAGAAAAAAATTTATGAGCGTATGACATATAATATTTTACGAAATCCCGTAAAATAACGATATATTACAATTTAAATATAGATAATAACATAATATATCCTACTAATTATCCTAGACTGACAAATCATCTCCATTCAGAATCGTTTTTCGTATACAATGATATACCTGTTATTGCATTCAAATTTAACATATTATCCATTATAATTTATAGTGTCCTTCTTTACAGTAAAGCGATACCCACTTATTCACCCTTCTAAATTTAAATATGGCAATTGTCTTCCAAATTTAATTTTTTTAGATAGTAAATACGTTAACGTTAAATCAACGTTAATATGTTATCAGTATTTTTGTTTTTTGTTGTTTTTGATTTTCAATAACTCAAGTTAAAATTATTTAGCCCCCTCCCCACGTACAAAATTCCTGGCTACGCTTCTGCACGATACAGTAATAATATTAAAAACAATGCCGTAGCCAGGATTTTCTAGGGGGGGGGGCTTAATTTTTGATGGCCAATTATGACAAAAAATTAAATTTGCACTGTATTTCAGACAATATAATTCATATAATTATACATATTATCAAATTAATATCAAGTAAGTGTGATAAGAGCGGCGTTGCTTCATCACCACAAACGGCAACTAAATTAATAAAGTTATTATCGTCTGACATTTCGAGAGGGGAGGACTGAGCCTGGAAGCCCCTCCCTCCTAGCTACGGCACTGATAATAGTATAATATGCTTAATACTAATAATACTAAACCAATAATGTGACACTATATGACCTACATCCTAGACTAATCACGGAATAACTAAAAAAAAAAATTCAAAATTTTACAAATCCACTTCTTGAGTAGATTGAATTTTGATCTGTGTATTAATAATATAATATTCTCATTAGATTTTTTACACATAAAAAAAACACTTTCTACCGGAATTAACATAATTATTTACGTCTGTTTTAAGTTTAAATTGTTATGTCATTGAATATTCAACAATATAGTTACTATTTCTCTTCGAAGGATTTTTGATATTTTTTTATAATTCAAAAGCAAACAAATGTAGATATTTGAAATTTTGCACCAAATGTTTATATTAAAATTATCAATACACTTAATAGTATAATTTTCTAAAAATGTCAACTCTATTCATAGACAATTTCAATTTTTAATGTTTTTAGTTTTTTTCTTATAAATATTGATAAAAAATTATCGTTGATATGAGTTAAGATACTGATTATTTATTAATACAAGATTAACAAATAGTTCTTACATTTGTTAAAAAAATATCATGGGGGCCAGAGTGGGATTAATGAAATTAGTGGCGCTAGGCTAATTTATTTTTGGGGGTCCTAACTCCTAATTTTACAAAAAAAGTATTAATAATATGTTAATTGATATTTATTATTTAAATATAAAATATATTTTCTCTGAGGGAGAAAATTTACATCATTGTAATATTCGTATAGAATAAATACACGTTGAGTTCTTTATTAATACGTTTTTTTATTGATACATTATAGCTTTAGTAGTTCGCGATACAACTCCGTAACAAACACTGTCAGATAAATAGATGTATGTAAAATCACCTGGGTCGGCCACAGTATATTCCACTATCGATAGCCGTCAGTGGCGGATCCAGGGGGCGGGCAATCCCCCCCCCCGTTCTCTAGCAAACAAATAGTTTGAAGTCCCTGATTTTAGTTTTATTTTGCAATTATGAATATCATTATTATTACTATTACTATAAAAAAATTAATAAAAAAAAAAAGAGACTGGAAAGTAACATATGTACCTAAATAAATACTTTATCAAAATTAATGTGTGCCCTTTAAAAATCACCCCGCCAACCGTTATCTTTGTCTGGATCCGCCACAGATAGCCGATAACAAATTATGTACTCATGCGTACAATATATAATATAAATATCACAATTACATCATTTATTTATTAGAAAATATGATTTAATTAACTGTTAAAATATAAAATATATGCTAATAATACAAAAAAATTATTATTTAAAAAATACATTTTTCTAGATTTACTTGACGCAAAAGTATATACCTACATAATAAAATTAGAGTTTTTTACATAATATGTAATTTTTGTTTTTCTGTGCCAGAAATATGCTTTCTTAAAGACATTGGATTTTATTATATTATTATAAAATTATTAACTGATACTTTAAAATAAATTTATAACACAGCGGAATTGACGTTGTGTTACTCAAATGAAAAAAGACTGAGTGTAAATATGTTACAATATATGTACAACAGAAAACGAAAAGATAATTAACACGATCACAAACATGATATATATCTATGAATAATATATTATATTAATATATATATATTAATGTGAATATAGCTGTTAAACGGTTGTAATTTGTAGTTTATTTTTTATGTAATTAAACCTTTTATTATCGTAGCTACAAAATAAAACAAAATAACACAGTACATTGCGTGTACCTATTGTATATACCTATTTAATTCTATAACATGGTTGTCGCAGACAATAAATTATTTCAAATGATTAATATGAATGTATCTTTAAATAAATATTATTAAAATCATTTTTTTAATTGTAAATCTATAAAAACTGCAAGCCTATAATATTTTTTAAGGGCCCTGGGCTATAACTCGCTTAATGGCTTAACCCTCTTTTAATCTGGCTCTGACGGAGACAATTTTTATTATGTGCATATGAAGTTCAAATTCTTTAAACATTCATAAAAACCGAAACTTTATAAACTAGGAGTGTTTCATAAATGTGTAATAAACAAATTATATGATCTCAAATTTGTATTGTTAAGGTTTGAAAATCAATAAATTGTCCCTCATCAATAATTCATACAGGAACTAAAAATTTGAATGAAATATCGAATTTACATATTTTAAGAATGAATAATTAATTTTATTAATAATAATTTAGTTATAATTTAAGAAAAATATTATTATCATAATTTTATTTAATATTTTTACGAACCTATGAATTTTACTAAATGCAATGACATTTCTGGAATATATAGAAAGTAGATTAATATAACTAATAGTAAAATAATTAAATTATTACCTCAATAGCTATATTAAAAACTTATCATAAAATATACTTAATAGCATAAGCTAACGGACTGTCTCTGCGATAAATGAATCAAGCAAAGACGGTTCGTCGATTTTTATTTCTAAAAATATTAATTGTTAATACATTTATACCAAGTCCTATAGGTACCATACACCATGAGTAATTTATTTTATGGTAAGTTGAAGTTGAACTAATATTTACCAAAATCATGGAATATTTTATGTTATGAATTATATATTTTTATTTTTATCATATTTTAATATGTATGATTGTTATTAATTTATATTATTGTGTCAATATTATAGATATCTACTGAATTACCGATGAACCGTATTTCAGCAAACAATATTTTGAAACATAAATTACGTAAACGTTGTATAGCGTATAGGTATTTAATGTATAATAATATGTATTTTTTATTGTTATGATAAAAATAGTTTATAAACAAATAAATTAGATATACCTATATACAGAAATCAGGTCTGTAGCCACGGAGAGGGGGGCGTCCCCCCTAAAAAAATAAAAATTATTATTGCTTTTATATATAATAACCCCCTCATCAAAAAAAAAAAATTGCTTTACCACACATGAAAATTTGATCTGGCTACGGACCTGACAGAAATACAGAATTATTCTCTTGAATGTATGCAACTCAAATAGGTATATGTAGGTATATCAGTTGTTTCATGACGAATTGGTAAGGACATTGCGCTCTAACCACAGTATCTGTAACTAATAGTGACAGTAATCACCGTCAGAGTGCAATGTTTAGATTAGTTCTACCTAGTTACTGTTGAAGAAGACTTGCTTTATATTTATATAATCAAACTCGAAGTAACTCATGCGAGGACGCTCGTGGTAATCGGCGTCAGTTCAGCCGTACGGCAGACCTCTATTTCCATATCGGAAATAGTTGATAATTACGCTAAAGTACTACTTTAATTCCATTTACTCATACAATTAGAAACCACCAATACCACCACTGATCCATTGTGCACTTGGCTTATCGGCTAAGTTGATTACAGGCATCAGTTCTGACGTTTCGATTAACCACAACCGTACCCGTCCTCGCCAAAACTTTTTATTTATATTTTCAATATTTTCTACCCTCTTGTTTTCAGCCGGCAACCGCCGTGAAAGTTTCAACGTTGATTATATTTTCCCACATAACTGATAAGTAAGAGGGTCGAAAAGCACAATTTTTTTTTTGGATTTTACGTAAGTTAATACGATTAATAACAACTAACAATAAGTGATCATTATTATTTATTATGTTCAGATCGGTAGGTACAGGAAGATTCACTTAGTTTTGCGCGCATTGCGTATATTTGCACAACACGTCGACGCACATCACTTAATATGTCGCGAACAAATCGGTATAATAAGCTAATAATATTTTACTGTTGAATTAACACTCCTCTCCAAAAATCAATTTCATTTAATGTTCCCGATCGCCCCAATGATGTAAATTTTATATTAAAAACGGATTTAAACGTTTCCTTAGTATAATTAGGTAGGTACATTATAGTACCTACTATCAAAGATTACTAGTATATTTAATCTATGCTACTACCTACTTTACGCTCAACCAACAATATATTTTCATTTATTTATTCTAAGATGCGTTTATATAAATATAATCAACGATATAATATTAATATAATAATATGTCTTATAAACACTGTATAAGTCACTATAGTAATTCACTAACTCTACGTAGGATCGTAGAACATGTTCTATAGTAGGAAGTAGATAAAATTATTAATTAATTAATCAATAATTATTATTGAATAATAAATTGATCTACATGGTGGCCACGAGGAAGACTAGAGATATAAATATTAATTATTAATTATTAACAAAGAACAATATTAGTAATATTAGTAAACCAACCAAATATGTGTTGAAAATTTTTAAATATGCATTAAAATGTTAAAATAGGCCTGAAAAATAAAAATATGCATAAAAAATCAGCAAAATTTATTTTTTGAACATTTAATTAATATAATATATTTAAAAAAAATACGGAACCCTACTATAGATACTTATCTATTTTTCTTCATTGTTTTTTTTTTTGTCTCTTTCATCAGTTTTATCATCTTGGTATATTTGTGTACTTTATCACCCCAATTATTGATGATAAAATCATATTTGGGAAAACCGTTTATATCTACAAGTATACTCAATAATTTATTTTGATATTAGTCGAAACCATAAAAATATAATACTTTTTTTATATTATAATAGTCAATAGTGTAAAAAAAAACATCGAAATATATATTAAAAAATGAAATATGCGAATAAAATTGTAAAATGAAGTCCTTAAAATAGAAAAATTTCGAAATATATAAAAATATACACTACAAAAAAGTTTCATTTTTCAAATTGTTATGTCATGAAACAAATCTTGTGCTCATTTAGCATATAATACGGTCAACCAGAACAAATATGCAAATGCATATAAATCCGCGCTCTAGTAATAACCATTGATTTATTGACTAGTTTGTTAATAAGTCAATACTCAATTATAATAGTGTAATACTGTATAGCACTATAATAAAATAATTATAACATTGATTAAAATATATACAATTTATTGTTCTGTGGTAGGTAATAGTTTTCATGACTGAGTTTTTTAAGGTGCTCGTTATCAGTCGTTATCAGCTTATCACTAACCATGTTCGGTGTTGATAGGCGACCTCGTGGCTCGTGCCGCTTGTGGTTGTCTCTTGTGTTTACCATTTTCAAATTTTCAAACGCATTGTGAATTTTCTTTTGAAATTAACAGTTTAAGTTTTATGTGTTTAACGTAATTTTAGCAAGATGAAACCTCACCGGCATAAAGAATATAATAGGTTTAAGGTAAGAGCACCAAACAGTAATAATGAAATCAATATATTGTTTTATTTACCATAAATATTTAATATTTTGTTCTGACCTTTAGTTTCAACCATTCAGCGAAAGAATATCGGAAATTGATGTTGATGTATTCCACCGTGTTGGGCATAGCAATGAAGATTTTGATGACACTCAAAAAACTCGATTTTCTCAGGCTATTGAACGATGGAATGATTTAAACAGATCTGAGAGTTATAATCAATTATGCAGTAATTTAAAGCAATCACAATTAGAAAGCTTGCCTCAACTCTTGGCAAGAAAACATGAAATATCACAAGTTTTATTTAAATACATGGATGATTCTGATCCACTTTCAATTCAAGCTGCATTAGAGTAAGTTTAAACACATATTTTTATTCATATGTACACCTACTAATTTGATTTGGGATAATTATATTACGGTATTGTTATTTTAAAGGTTTGTTGTTGCATTTGCTCAAGACTTGCGACAAGAATTCTATGAATATTTCCCTGAGTTTTTAAGACTATGTATAAAACTATTACGGACTAAAGACGCTGAACAAATAGAGTGGTCATTTACATGTTTAGCTTATTTATTTAAGTTTTTATGGCGTTTAATTGTGCGTGATATTAAACCTGTATTTGAATGCATAGTTTTGTTGCTTGGAGATGACCAACCACCCTATGTCAATGATTTTGCAGCAGAAAGTTTTTCATTTGTAGCCAGAAAAGTAAAAGATAAGAAAAATTTTTTGAAAATGGTTCTTAAAAACTTAAAACATAAACGAGATGTAAGAAATATTGTTTAATAAAATTAAGATAATTTGTACATGTGTATTTAAATAATTTGATATATTTCAGAGTATTTATGGTTGTTCAAAACTTCTTTTTGAAGTAATCAAAGGCATGGCTGGTGGCTTACACACTTGTGCAGATTTATTTTTACCAGTTTACTTAAATTCTCTTGCTGATACAGATATTTCATATAAATTACTGAATGATGTATTGAACATGTTATTTGATAATATTCTTGGACATATTGAACCTAAGAAGAGTACACCTATATGGGCAATACTTAAGGTATAAAATATTGAATAAATAGATTTTCTTTTTTTTTAATATTGAATGGTTTTATTTTAGAAAACGACATCTGAATTTTTAACTAATTATAATAACAATCAAAATGAAAGGACTATTGACAATTTAAATCAGGCTTTGATTCTTTGTCATCGATTTATAGCTCATAAAAATGGATCATGCATTCAAAATTTGACTGAAGTCTTTGAATGGGTATTTGATTATTTGAATTATGCACCCCAGTTAGCTGAGGATCATTTACATACTTTAAGTTCTATTGTAAGCACACTCTGCCTATCAAATATTGGTCTGCCATCATATCAATCAAATGCTTTAATTGAAAAAGTAAGTAATATACATAAACACTTTAAGTTTCAGTTAATTTATTTATTTTAATTTCCAGGTTATGTCTTTAAAAAATATCAACATTTTAGTAGCATTTACTGAGCAAATGTATACCTATATAAATTTTGAGCTTTCAATTATTCAAACATTTTTAAATTTTATTGCTGAACTTATTAATGCAGATCAAGAAATTCCCAAATCTATAATTATTTGCTTATCTAGATACCTAAATGATAATTCTCCACTCAGATCCTATAGTTATGACAAATGGAGGATTAATTACAAAAATACACTCTATGGGAGGTAAGACATAATTTATTATAACTTGTTATCTTCTCCAATCAAAATATTTAATTACATTTGTTTCTTATTGAGTTAGGTAGTTTTATTAATTTTTAAGGTTTTATAAGAATTTAATCTAATAGTTAAGCTGCATATCATTATATTAATTTAATTAATTGTGATAATAATTCATCGTTTATTTTTTTTTCAGACATAATGACAGTGAAATAATTGGAAACTACATTCTCAAATATTTAGAAAATATTCAAATAAGCAATTGTGATACTGACAATGTTCCATGTTATTTGATTTTACTTCAACATTTTTGTCACAATGAAAAAACTTCAACAACAATTTTAAAAAAATTGTTTGATTTAACAACAAAAGAATTGGAAAATGCTGATGTCATAAATCTTTTCTCTTTTCTCAACATTATTGAAACAATTATGAGACTAAAAGAAAATTTTAATGATTGGTTTGCTTTACATGAATTAATACCTAAATTAAATTTACTTCTAAATAATAAATTTGGATGTTGTGCTTTAGTTTTGGAAATAATTCATGTTTTGATTTTAAATTTACAAATTCAAATTAGTGATAATTACATTAAGGAATTAGAAAATAAACTTATTGATTTACTATCATCGCCATATCATCAAGTACGTCTTACAAGTTGTAAAATATTAGTATTAATAAATTCACCTACACATACACATCTCGTGGAAAGAAATAGCCTATTCAAATTATTAGAATCAGTTGAAATTGTACCAATATCATTAAATGAATACCGTGCACGTCTTTTACGTATTCAACATTTGGATAATAATGATACGTTTTTAAATACATACAAAACAGTCAAAGATGCGTCAGAAATTGCTGTAAAATTCCTTTTAGGCAATCTACACATCAATTTCAGACCAATATGGGATCCAGTTGTCAAATTAATAGTATCACATGCTAAAGCATCAAAGACATTTTGGCCTGTATATGAAAAACAACTTGAGTTGAGTGTCAGACATGATAATTATGTTATAAATCCTGCCAAACCAAAAGAAGAATTTACGAGTAACATTTATTATTAAATATTGCATTTGGTTCTAATTTTACAGTTATCAATATTTTAGGTGACTTTATTTTTGAACGTTATAAGAAGTTGAATAATACTACAGAGCGTGTCGATATAAATAATTATAGAATTTTACTATGGAACAGTATGGTAGATTTTGGAGACTTAATAGAATCAAAAAATAAAGATATTGTAATACATTTTATAAATTTTATTAGGTAAATCATTAATATATTTATTTTGTTTTAAGTTATTAAATAATTTTTAAAATAATAAGTTATTAATAAAGTTCATTAATTTAGGTCTGAGTATATGCAAAGTAATTCAGAATTAGCTAATAGTTGGAATATAAAACAAAATTTAGATGAAAACAATCCTGAAACTGATATTGAGGATAATTTAAATGAAACCAGTTCTGAAGAACCTGTCAATTCAAATAAATCTCTCACCAAGTATTATTTATTTTCAGATCTTTTAATAATTGTGTAGAAAGTTTGATGATATTGTATAATTTATTTATGTATCTATTTTTTAGATTATTATTATCTCATTTAAAATTAATGTCAACCATTCGTAATCCAAAAGGCATTTATAAAGAGTCTGAAGTATTTGATGTTTATTTAAGTCTTCTTTCAAATAAAAACGCTGAGATACAAAAAGCTGCTTTTGACTGTTTATTAACATATAAACAAAAACATGTTACTCCTTACAAGTAAGACAACTCGAGAAAAACTTTATTTTAACTATTTATTGTCGTGCAAAGTATAAATTGTTTTTGTGTATATCAAATTAAATCAATTTTTGTTTTTCAGAGAAAACCTTTATAAATTAATCAATGAAAAATCTTTTAAGGCTGAATTAGTTATGTTTAGAGTAGACTCAGAAAGTGAAGCGATATTATCAGAGCATCGACCACTATTAATGCCCCTTATAATGAGGTAAATACTAAATAGTAAATAGTTATTTATTATGTTCATGTTAAATAAATATTTTATTTTAGAATTATTTATGGTAAATTGTTGGGTGGAGGAGGGCCTAAATCAGGTAGTAAGTGTTCTGGACAAAATCGACGAACTGCTATTATGCGTTTTCTTGTGGGTTGTGAAGAGCGTGAACTCATTGTTTTCATGCAAATGGTATTCAGGGTGCTCAACTGTCAAGTTCAATGTAAGGTATACAAATAATATTTAATTGAACTTTTTTATAAACAATTTTGTTTTTTTTTTAGTTTCAGAATGTCCCTTAGAAATGACTCATCATATAGTGAATACTCTCGATTTGGAACATGTCCTTCCACCTAGACGTCTACTATCTTCAGTTAACATGTGTGCTGTTATATTAAAGCAATGTGGAGCTTTATCAGGCACAGATGGTCTTTATTACATGCTGAGAGTTTTGTTGTGTGTTGGTGCTAATGTAAAAGCCATGTTGATGCATCGTTCTTCCGTACATTCTGGTTACTTCAGCACAATATCTAAAGTTCGAGTTACAACAGTTGAAACTTTAACAACATTTTTTCAACATTTTGAAAATTTCTCATGGAATAAAAATTTTTTGGACTCAGTGTTTGAAGTGTTCATTGAACCATCATTGAATAAAATGCCAGTTGAATGTTTGCAACATCCTACTCCTTTAATGAAATTATTAGTGGTTTGGAGCCAAATACCTAGGTAATTATTGATATTGCACCATATCATAAGATTATTTTTATTTACAAATTTTATGATTGGATTACTTTATAACAATATTTATTAAAATTTTAAAAACTATATTTAATGGGTTGTTTTCAGATACTATTGTTTATTGGGTTATCCTGTAAATCATTTAACACCTATAGAAATTTTAATTGATATATTAATATCAGACAAAACTCATGGTGGAGTAAAAAAAATAATTCTTGAAGTTATTGATAGACTATTAACTTTTGATGGAACTTATAATGATGCTATGGATGTTGATATTCCAGCTCTTGATATACCTCTTCCTTCATTGCCCTTAGAGTATGAAGGTAACATCTAAATCTTAAATAATACATACACTTTATATATTTATGTTATTAATTTAAATTTATTGTTGATAGATGTTTTAAATGTTGGTTCTCGTTTATTGTATAATTACCTTCCGACTATTCTTAAATATTTGTACAATGAATTGTCAAAAAAAAGAGGTGTTGGCCTTGCATCAATCGAAATGTCCATATTGACTAGAGCTTCTGAACTAGTACGAGATCAACAATCTAGTTCAAATTTACTATCTTTATTGTTTCCAGTTTTATTAAAAAAAGCCACCAGTGATGACATGGCTATTGCTCCATTATTTGCTACTGTAAACTGTTTGGTAGCAAATGTTGATGATGTTGGATTATTGCCTAGACAGTTAGCCACACTTTATGGTACTGTTGTTGGGCAACAAAGTAGAAATATGCTACTTGAATTCACTAAAATCATTGCTAAGAAGAGTCCGTAAGTAATTTGATTTTCTTAAGAAAAAAAATGAGTTTATTGATATTTATACAGTACTTCATTTGCATAATAGTACCCTAAATACTTTATGTTTAAATAGAATATTTTATTTAATAGGAATAGTAACATACATTGTGATATACTAAATGATTTAAATGCTTGGGATAAGCGACATTTGGATCAACCAGATTTTGATTGTAGAATGAATGCGTTAAAAAAAATTAAAGTTTTGTTGGATAGTAATGATATATCTGTTGAATTTGGTGCATTTGTGATTTATAATTGTTTTTATATTTTCAACAATGTGAGTTACAAATAATAATATATTCATGAACTAATCATATTTTGAAATTACTTAGATATATTATTAAATTAATATTATAATATTATTTGTAGGTCAATGATATTGGTCTTAGAGATACTGCAAGTACATGTTTAAAAAATATCAGTTGTTATCTTTGCTTAAAACATGCTAAACAGTCACCTGAACGAACATTTATTCTGGATTCTGTTTTATTGCCATCAATACGCAATGGGATTCAAGGATCTAAAGAATTGGTTCAGTATGAATCAATTTCACTATTAGGACATTTGGTTTGTTCATAATATACTTAATAATGTCTATTGTTTATAATTATTATAAATTTATTTCTACTATTTTTTTTTTCTTTTATATTAGTCAAGAAAATGTGCCCATGTTCATTTTGTATTTAATGATTTACAACCTTTGTCTAATGAAACTGATTTGGAAGGTGATTTCTTTGAGAATATTCAACATTTACAAACTTATCGAAAAGTGAAGGCTTTACATAGGTAAATAAATTTAATTTATATTTTATACATTCAAGTATATAATTTTGTTTTAAATATATTTAACAGTATAATATATTTATACAAATAATATTATTTTATTTGCTGATATTTATAATCATTATTTTTTAGATTCTGTGAAATCATGAAAAAGAGTTATCATTGTCCAAGACCTAAAACAATTGTGCATTACCTTTTGCCATTGGCCAATCAATTTTTATGCTCTCAAAAATACTCTGCTAAAAATAGTCTTGTTGATGCTGCTATTGACGTAAGATTGATAGATACATTATATAATTTAAATTAAAAATATTTTCACTTTGAATATAAGTTTTAATTATAATAATTTTGTAGGCTGTTACTATAATGAGTCGCATACTACCATGGCAACAATATGAAACTTTACTGAAACTTTACTTAAATAAAATGCGTCAGTCAATTGATTTCCAAAAGCAAACGGTGCGCATTGTGTCAGGGATATTAGACTCATTTCATTTTGATTTATCTCGAACAGTTGAAAGAGAATCTATAGTTATACAGAATTTGACTCCAGTAAAGAAGATCAAAGACACGTCTCAGAATGCAACACAAAATAATGAAACCGAGAATAAAAATCTTGATCTAGTCGAAAATGAAATGGAAGTAGATGATGACAATGAAAATGTTGATGATGAGATTGATAATGTTGATGAGAATGAAAATGATGATGAGAATGATGAGAAAAATGAAAATAATGAGAATAATGAATTGATTTTAGAAAAAATTCATGTTTTATGTCCATCAACAGCAATAAAAATTACTAAAGCAATTTCAGTAGGATTATTGCCTCAGCTCAACAAAAACTTAGCGCAGTATTCAGAATCTGATCGTAGTCATAAAATTAATAGAAAACAAGCTGAATATGACAAAGAAGAAATGGAAATGCTGAAAATTCCAGTTGCACTGGCTGTTGTAAAACTATTAAAAAAGTTACCAAAAATTATGCTCGAAGAAAATTTACAAGGTGTCTTCATGAAACTGTGTACATTTTTGAAGTCTCGTTTAGAGAGTGTGAGACGTGTAACTCGTGAAACATTACAAAATATTATGGTAACACTTGGCACAAGTTATATGAGCATGCTTTTAAACGAAATGACTGCTTTGTTAACTCAAGGTTTCCAAGTTCATGTTCTCATTTATACAATCCATGCAATTTTTGTATCATTAAGTGAACGTTTTGAAAAAGGCCATATGGATAGTTGTTTGCCATATATTTTAGAGGTAAATAAAACATGTCAAACTTAAAATACTCAATTTTTAACTTAATACATTATATCGCTGAGAAAATTATAAAATGCATTATATATTTATTATGCACTTATTTATTACTGCTGATCATAAATTTACAATTTTATATTCTATTACAAATTTTAACATTAATGCTTAACTGCAGGTTGTCAAAGTAGATTTATTTGGTTCAAGTTCTGATGAAAAAGAAGTAACAAAAATTGCAGGGAAAACTGTTGAAGCTAGAGGTAACAAGAGTTATAACACTTTACATATTGCAGCGGAATTTGTAACAGAAAAAAGTTTGATTAATATAATTATGCCATTTAAAGAAGTACGTACTAAAAATTATATTTTTAACTTTAAGTTTCTGTCAATTTCAATTTCTATTTTTAATATTTAGGTATTGTTTTCAACATTATCATTTAAAAATATCAGAAAATGTAATGAAAGTTTACGACACATTGTCACTGGATTAGTTGACAATAAATTTATTAAGACTGAATACTTATTAGAATTTGCTTATGGTACAGTATCTCAAAGTATTCCAGCATTAAATGAAAATTCCAAACAAGAAGTAAAAAAAAAAGAAGTTCTCAAGAAACCAGATTCGTTTATTATTCCAGAGGGTAATAATTTTGGTATTATTGTATTGAAAAACTAATTCATAATTATGCTCTCATTTTAGAACCAAAACGTACTTCCATACCATTTGATGGAACAGTGTGTGCTCGTACAAATGCCCATGAACTTGTTCAATTTGGCTTAAGTTTATTCCAATTTATGTTGAAGCGTGAAATGCTAAAGAGTGCTGCTTTTTCATCTTTTGTTGATCCATTTGTTTCACTAGTAATGGATTCACTTAAATCTCAACACATTAAGGTATATTGCTGTTGTATAAATTGCTAACATAGCATTCAATATTTCAATTACAATTTTTGTTTTATAATAAATTTATTTACAAAATTAGCTCATTACATTATCTCTTCAATGTATGACCTGGCTCTTAAAACGAGATTTACCATCTGTGAAGGAAAATATTAAAACAATTTCTGAAAGTTTATTTGAGATCATACACAAATATGCAACCGGTCAAAATTGCACTGGAGACAATGCTGAACTTGTTATGTCAGCATTTAAGGTAAACAGTTTTTTTAAATTTCATTTTTAAATACCTATTATTTTTGTATTGTATCTTGTATGATCTTGTATGTTTGCTTAATTCCCAGACACTTTCAACATTTATTCGTGAAGTTAAATACTACAGGCTTAACGATGATCAATTACGCCAATCTGTTCTATACGCAGAGCAAGAACTATCAACTGTTGAAGATGGAGGTTGCACTGTAACTACAACATTTACACTTATCAAAGCATTACTTAGCCGTCAACACAATTGCCCTGAACTCAAAGAACTCATGGCCCATGTTGCAAAAGCTAGTATTACTTGTGAACGTGATGCTGTACGTACTCAAGCACGTCAAACATTTTATCAATACTTGATGGATTATCCTATTGGAAAAGCTTTAAATGGGCATATTCAATTCTTCCTTTCACAATTAGAATATGAAGTCCAAAATGGACGTGAATCCGCTTTGGAAATGATAACTTTACTAATTAAAACCTTACCTCCAGTAAGTCTAATGCATTTATCATGTAATTTATAGACACATTTTTATAGTACAAATGTTTTGTCAATTTTAGGATGTTTTAAGAAATCATAGTTCAGCCATGTTTATATCACTTGGTGCACAAATGGTTAATGATGGTGTAGCATCATGTCGTAAAAGTGCAGCAGAAGCAATCACAATTATGTTGGGAAAATTAACCAAAAATATTATAACTACATTGTATGAAATAACACTGACTTGGTTACAGGGAATTAAAGTAATGACTAAAAACATAAATTAATTTACAACATACATTTTATAAAAACTTGGTATTTTGTTTATAGATTATTCATAGACAGTTAGGTGCTCAGTTAATTAGTTTATTTGTTAATGCTGAAGGTGAAGAATTCAATAATAGAGTAAAAACAACATTGCCACTTTTATGCAAGTATTTAAAACGTACAGTTATTTTGGATGGACCTGGTCGTTTTGTTCGAATTCACACACCTGTTGAGAATGACCAAGATTTGGATCACCTGCTATTTCAATGCCTCCAAACTTGTGTAAATATTGCTAACACTTGTCCTAGTATATTTACTAAATCATATTTAAATGAACATATCATAAATATAGCAAGTAAGTATTTATATTAAATATAAAATAGTAGTTTTCAATGTTTAACGCATAAATGTATTTTAGCGTCATGTCAAGAATTATTACGAGATGACCATGAATGGGTAAGACTAGGGGCTCTTCAATTTTTAAAGAAATATTTATCATCAGTAGACACTAAGGCAGTTGCACTGTGTGCGTCGAAAAAAATCGATAAAGAAGAAAAGAGATTCCTGTACTCAAATGCTCGACAGAGTGTAAAGAGTCTATGTTTAGATCTTGTTGATCAAATTATTCCAGGACATGAAATACTAGAAGATATATTAAAAGATGTAAATATTTTAATTTCTAACTCACAAAAGAAATATATGATTAATAGTTTTATAAAATATGTTTCAATATTTTAACCATTATGTTTATTTTTCAGACAATGGAAAATCTTTTATATTTATCAGATATCTTAAAACTTGTACAGTCCAAGAAAGTAAAAGATGATAAAAATGAACTATCTTTAGGATGGTTATTAAAAAATTTAAATAAACTTGTTTATGTAGAAGTGTCAAAATACCCCCAACATAACACTGTGGTAATTATTATTTTCTTTATATAGTTTATAAATTTGTATGGAATGTATTATTGTTACAATATATATAAATTACCTTTTATTATTAAATTTAATATTTTTTTATTATATGGTTTAGAGAAAAACAGTTTTTAAGTACTATGGGGCCTTGTCTGCTCGATTAGAACGTTCTAAGTTGATTTCAGTATTAAAAATAATTTTAAAACCACTGATTCGTGAACTTTCAACCACTGATGATGCTAGTATAGATAATAGACGAATTGCTAAATCTGCATCGATTATTGTTAAGAAAAAATGTGGACCTGAAACATATAATGAGAATTGTTCTATTATTCAACGAAATCTTAATGCTAGAAGAGCATTAAGAAAGAAGGCATCTTTACTCCAAGTGAGTTATGGTTACAATTAAATTTTATCTTAGTTCTACCTGTATAGCACATATATTTCTAATAACATATAATACTATATATTCATGTATAGCAGTCTTGTAAAATATTTGAGTAAATGTATTTAAATGCTTTTATAGTATTTAGAATACTTTTTAAGTTAAACTTTTGGAAAGAATTTTAAATATTTACTTAGAGATCTACATACTTGAAAATTTGAATACTTTTATGTAAATATCTTTTAAAATAACTATTTGTCACATTTCAAATTGTTTGTTAATAATTTGTATATTATTTTGTTTTTAATTAAAATTAAATTATGATTCATTTATTAAAAATAAATTATGTTATCTTAACATTAATTAAGTAAATTTAAAAATATTTTTTACAAGATTAATACATTGTATGTATTAACTTGTTTATTTAGATTTGATATAAATTTTCATACAATGTTTATGTATAAAAAATATTATAGATTATAAAATTATTGATTTTTTTTAGGTTGTTACTGATCCTGAATTAGCTGCCAAGAGAAAAATTGCTAAACAAGCAAAAAAGAAAGGAAACAAAAAGAGAAAAATGGAAAAACTCAAACAAAAAACAATTATAACACGGATAAAAAAAGATTTAGATTTAGAAGAGTATTGTTAATTTTAAATTTATTATTATGTATAATAAAATGTAAACATCGAATTCATGATATTTTCTAATTTGCAATCTTGAACTTAATTAACAAAATAAGAAATACTTAAATTCCTTTTTTATAGTACAAATATGCAGACTTTTAAGTAGGAATAATTTATAATTTATTTAATATTGCAGAATTAGTAAGTATTCTCATTACATAAGGAAATCAGTGGTAGGATGTTAATCACTTAACATGTTAACTGCTGGAATCACATATTATTATAGTAATTTTTTGGTATCTGTAGTTACACCTTGTTATTATCTATTGCGGTCTATCATCAGTAAATGTTATTGGATTAATAATAAATATTTTTTAATGATGGTGTTAGGAGAAAGTTTTGGATCAAAATATCAAATAATATATTATTGGCCTTAAATGGATTATTTTACATATACTTAAACATTCATCATATATTACCATATAATAAGTAAAAAATAATAATTTGTATCACTTTATAATGATATTGAAAATAGAACTTGAATTTTGAGAAAACACACCTATGCCAATTATCGCATGTTAGTCAATGTGTTGAAGTATATTTTTATTTTTTTCGTAATGATCAAAATAACATCTCAGCATCTTTATAGACATTACTTTAAGCATTTTATTTTTACAGTTGTTTTCAACTATTTACAGTTTAATATTATGCTTAAATTAAATTAAGTAATACAATTTGGTTTCTTTCAGGAAGTTTATAATATTTTTGTTTATAATGAATCTTCTGTAGTTGTGCCTGTTGTGGTAGGTATATGATGATTATTTTTTCATATTTTCAGCATTACCTATGCTAAGGAGATTCGATACCGACCGTTTCTGTCTTTGTCTATCACACTCGGAATATAGAAATATAGACGTATTTTTTGGCAAACGTACCGATTTATCTAGTGAAGCGATAAGAAATGTGAAAACAGATTTGAATATGTTGTTAAGTCTACTTGAGATCGATTTTCCAATATGTTTTTGATGTAAATATAACTTTTCTTTTTTAAAGTGATAAAATCAGAAATTTAGAAAAGTAGATGTCAAGTAGACTTAACGACAAATTAAAATCTGTTTTAAATGTATTATTTCACTAGATCAATCAGTACACTTGGCAAAAAAACACGTCTAAATGTCTGTATTCGCATCCGCATGTATTAAACAAAGACAGAAACATTTAAAATATTTTAGTTTTATTTTTAACTCTATAGTGAACTGTTACTTTTTAATTTTAAGCCACTTTTAGGTTATTTTATTAGAAATATCGAGTAATCTAGATAAAAACATCTTATGAAATATTTTTAATTGTCATATATGATATAGGTATACATTATTTTTTTGTACAATAGCTTATAAAAATATAGTGGTTATAAAATGTTGATTGGAATATATATACGTCCTTGAAAAAAGTCACTCATTAGTAACACTTTATTCTATAGAATTTTACAATAATAAGTCACTGCTCCATTTTCTTTTGAGATGACGGATAGAATTCTTAAACATACATAGGCATAGTTCTTGCTGCTAAAATTGGTGCCTACATAAACGGATTTCCGTTATTTAGTGAGGAACGTCTGACGATATAAATTGACAAACCATGGTCCACCACCATACTGTCTATCGTTTGGATATAGAAATTAGAATGGATAATATGGTTTATGACTTTGGGTATGGATCAATTGCATCTATCACAACATTTTCGTTTAGGGTCATTAGGTATACCAATTGTGCTCCTTACACACTGCAAAGCTATCCAATACCAAAAAGCTTCAGGCATTTCAATCCATCTGCCTTCATGTCTTCTCCTAGGTATTTCACAAAGACCTAAAAATGCCTACCTTTAATCAATTAGCTTAATTATATTACTTTAAATTTCTTACTAAATTAAACTGTCACAGTAACTCATTAAAAAACAACTATCCTCCACTTCACTTCCTGGTAATGTACGTAGAAGACTCAAAAAAAAAGTGGTCTAGATCTAGAGTCCTAGAGACATACTAAAATAAAAAAATAATAATGATAATAAAAAAATCACAATAATTGGTACCTGAAAAATACCAGGTCGGATGGCACTGCTGAGTGCCTGTTCATAAAATATGTTAATCTTCTGCCACTAACCATTATTAACAATGTCGATCTGTCTTGATGAGAAATTTGTAAATATTTATTTTAGTTTTCATAATGAATTTAGATGATTTGTATAATAAATTATAGAAAAAGTGTTTTCTGCAATGATAAAATTAAAAAGTATGTGTCATTTGATAAGAAAAAAACTTTTAAAGTTATAGGTAATAGTTTAAATTTGAAAATGTTTTGCAACAACATTAAATTATGTAAAATTAAAGACATTTCAACGGACCGGGTCTATTATTAATAGGTACGTAAATTAAATCAATATATCACTAAATATTGTATTTTGATTCGTATGAAATATGATTATTTAAGGATTATGTTAATAGCCACTAGGTGTATATTTCTATATTTGTGTCTATTTGGGCCGCTACAAGGACCCAACAACTTATACAAATATTTGTTATGGACGTACAAACTTGATAGTTGCTATGGATGATATTTACCCGTATTACAATACGGAAAAAGCTACTACGAGAAGCACAAAAACAACAACAAATATGATAGGTATGAATATGTTGTGGCTATTTAAAATAATAAAAGATTAAAAACCTTTTTTTATTAATATTATTACTAGCGTAATATTATTTATTTTGCAACACGAGCAACAATAAGCTATTCATATCGGGCGTCACTATATAATATGTTAAAAGCACACGATATTAAATAATAATGAATTCATTAGCTTATAAGGGTTTACCGTAATATTACTTGGTTCAAAGTAACGTTCGGTAATAAATAATATTACCAAGTTTATATACGTGCCCGACAGATAATAATATTATAATATTATACATTATAATAACTGGTTGATAGAATCAAACGTTTATTAGAAAATGAAAATCTAAATCAAATCACGATAATAAACGTCGCGTTAAAATTTCCTATAATTAGAATCACTATATTACATACACTATATATGGGACAATTAAATCGTTTTTATCGCTTTAAATAAGTAATTAAAACCAGAGCGGTTTTTAATTATTTTACCATAACATAATTTATAGGTAAGTGTGCAGTTTTAGGTCCGGTCTAAACACAGCGTTTCCAGTCACCGGTATAGACCCTTCCAATTTAAAACGATGTAAAATCAGTAGTTTGCGGTTTTTATTATTTCGGCGTTCGTCCGCCAAAACGCAATCTCGCCGGCGTTTACCGCCGCGTATCATTCTGTTGTGTAAGTATAGCTGTGTACTCCAATATAAAACAACGCATTTTGAATTCGACGGGAAATACAATGCTTAGCCCCGGCCCTGGACTAAATTACGGTCATAAAATAAATATCATTTAAATAATGCTCAAGAGTAATGTCATATAGAATTATTGATAAAATAATTGATGTAGTTTCTTTTCTAAGGCTTTGCTCTTTGCATCCGAGTTATTTATTTTAGTTTCAAATATACGAATGCAAAATGTGAACTAATATTCGGATCGTAATCTCTATACTTAATAGCACTCACAAAAAATTAATAATACGAGAAGTAAGTATACCTAGTACCTACACATTTTTTGTCTTTTAGAATATTAATTATTTGTGTTACTCAAAAAATATTTTATCATAATTGCTATAACAATAACAACATAATAATTAACGAATAAATAATTATTATTATTGTTCATTTACAATGTTGTCTAAATTGAAAAATTAGTTTCTTTAAACCTAAATGATTGTTTTTATGCTAGCAAACAATTATCAGGTAGGTATCAAAAAACTATATTTTATTCAAGTAAAGAAAGTAGTCGGCGGCCGACTATTGCATAGCGACGTCGCTTCATTATACATGGTAGACTTACAAATGGTTGACTCGGTAGGGATAGACAAACGGCCGAACGGGTGTTGTTTGATTACAGCCTGACGAAAACTGGTCGCTACTCGTTACCTGTTACGTTTCTTACGTTTCGTTATTTTAAATAACTAGGCATAAAATCGAATAAAATACATATCACGTGCCTTTTTTTATAATAAATTATAAAGTTGTATAACTTTCTGGTTAAAACGCATATTGATGAGATGCGCTTTAATTAATTCGAATGTTTTGAAAACAAAAATAATTAAGTATGGGTTTGAATTTTCAGATTTTTAAGGGCTTTATGGGTTTCATTTAATCCAAGTGCAAAATAGATGTATTTTTTTCTTCAAAAATTTGTATAACGTGTTTTTTAAAATTAATTTTTGAAGTATAAATTGATTATAAATATTAGTATTATCTATGATCCATACAAAAATCGGTTGCTCGCTGCGTGTAGGCAAAACTTTACTATACCTTTATTAAGACACTTCATGCGAAACTAGACATTTGTATAAAGCTAAGCTGAAATATTTTTAAATTGTCCTCCTCTTTCGTCAAAAAAAAACATTAGCAATTCAAATTTGTATATTTTTTCATTTTGTAGAAGAACTTAATTATATATCAATTATACAATTAATATTCTGGGCTTTGTTTTTGATAAAAACAGTTAATATTATGTACTTAGATATTAGTACTTTTTTTGCGTACGTTAAAGACATACTGCTACAATATATTTTACTAGCAAAACCACCAAAGCCAAGGGAACGTGCATGGAAAATCCAGTCGTTTCCGATTACCCACTTATAGGCTACAGCCCCCGGAGACGACTGTAATAGATGGCGATCGCGGATAGCGGAAAAGTCTGCAAGTATAGTGTAGTAGGCGCGAATAACGAATAAGCGACCGCAGACAGCCACATAAAATCGACTCAGCGTCCGATGACGAAAGGTCCTTTATCGGCTTTTAGCAGTCTTTCGCTTCGGCGTTCAATTTTTCCGCATACATCGAACGGCAGGAAAATGCAATCCTCGCCGTGTTAGTCGCACGAGTCCTGGGGGCCCGCGGAAGTTAGTTCGTGAGTCGCACTTTTGGTGGATCATCTTCAATCCTTATCGTAGGTAGCCGTGGGAATATAGCCGGCGAACCGTGTTCTACCGATAACTGCAGTTAAAAACGGTAACACTACGGGTCGGAGGTTAACTTCTGCAGCGGTCGCGTGCAGCCACCGCGGGCGGAACTCCGTTCGTGGGTTGGTTTCGTGCGGTCTTGTGGTTTTCGTTGTATAAAAGCCGGCGGTACCGTAACCGGCAGGCTCCGCGACCATTCACGAAACCAGGTAATCTTCGTGCCGTAATATATTCGAGCGAGGAATTTAAAGGAAAATGGAAATAGATAGTGTTTTTAACTATGTTATTAAGTACCATAGTCTGTTTTTGGCGAGGTTTTGTATCTCCGCAACGAGAGTACGGCTTGTCGATGTCGGCACCACCATCGATCTTCTTATTAGTTGTTTATAAATAAATATACGTATATTTGACGAAAACATGTTGTAGGAATATCACCACAACTGAACATAGTACGATATATATTCGATTAAATATAGACACAAATTAATTCGAAATAAAAATTTCTAAAAATAATTTATTGATTTTAATATAATGTTCTAAAAACCTCTTCTTATTTCTTATAATTTATTGAATTTACTAATAATTACACCAGTCATGAGAAGCTAATATTATACATGCCATATTATGTTTGTATTATTATAACGAATAAATTTATAAACAGCGATAAAAGTAGATATTTATCTTTTTTGTCACTACACTTTGGAAAAATAACCACAAAACGATATTTTTTTTAAATAAACATATTCCTATACAAACTTGGATAGTGTGTGTTGAACTGTTGAATAAATAAGGTACAAGCCATATTATAATTATAACTTATGAAAAAATGCTTTATTTCTGTATTGACTGTATTGACTGTAATTATTATTTTTCGCAGTTTTTAAGCCTGTTTTTTGTTTAATAGAGGAAATAAACATTTCTTTTAAGATAAAAGTTACTATTACAAATGATAAAATTAAGGAAAATATTGTCGCAAAATAAATATTGAATCTATTCTGAAAAATACTGAGTGATATTGACATTTTGATAAAAAATATTGATATCGCTTATCAGCTATCACAATCACTACGTTTTTTATTGCCTACTGCGAGATAATAGCGAAATGTAAGTCCGCTCACCTCACACCAAACAGGTACCATAAATTACTACAATAATAAATTGCAATATAATATGACTATTATGTGTCTGTATCATATTGCTTATAAGTCAAGACTTTTTTTTTATTTTCATATGCTTAGGCACTCTAATATCTATCAATTTGTTTGAGCAGCCTCTACAAATTTAAATTATGTAACAAGAATGTTTTACATTGTATTTTGTAGCTTTTATGATATAAATAAGTCGACTAATGTTTTTAAGTATAATTACAAATTATTGCATCTATAGCATAATATTATATAGGTATAATCATACGAAATGTGTAGATATTAAATTATTGAATTATTTTTCGTTGAAGTGAAGTACTGTATTATAATTGTCTACTAACCTTATTTATGTAAATAAATACATTACAGTCTACACTCTACACTTTTACAGCATCAATTACACTGAATTCAGATTCCTGCATTACAGTCACATAATAATTATGACTTTAGTTTTATTGAATACTGATATAAATTAATATTTAAAATCAAAATGTAAATATTAATAATAACTATTAGTGGCAGAACAATTTTATTTTATGAGTTTATAGAATAAAAAAAGTATTCAAAATTACAAATAATAACTTTTTATTGAATTCGATTAAATATTACAAATTGCGATATATCTTATACGTTAACAAAATATAATTATACATTTTTTTTGCCTTTTCGTATTCATGATGACAAAAAGATATTTAAAGTACTTAATACTTATATAATTTAATTATGTGAAATGTTTCATAATTACTTAAATCTATAATAATAAACAATAATCTGACTGTCGGTTAATAAACAAAAACATTTATACATTTTTTTTTTTAATTTTGTAACCCTTCTATATTATTCTTATTATATTAACAAAACCAATTAATAATGTTATTATTATTTAATATATTTTAGGTAACAAAGTGTGGATATGTTAATATTGAAGGACCTAAAGGTAGGGCAGAATAAAAATATCCCATTAAGCACTGTATAAAGAATACCTTATTGCAGTTGGCCTCCGGCTGTTAGTCAATCGCTTACTATATTGTAAGTGTAGCGTATAATGGTCGTAAGGATTTGGATTAATTGTTTAATTATCTGTTATTCGAAAACAACTGTAAATATCTTTAACGTAAAATAATAACAAATTATTATGTGCTAATTGTATCGAATGTATTGTAAGTATTGTAACATTGTGACGATGAACAATCAAATGATTATAGTTTATCTTCAAAGGTTTGTCAGTCACACGTAATATAATTTAACGCTGAATAATATACATGATAAAACAGAGAAAACATAAAACTGTTCACTAGGTAATTGAAAACATATAATACGTTCATGTTATTATGAATCGATTGTGAACAGTGTCTTCAAATAATATATTGTAATATTTTAGTTTTAAAGCCAACGGTTTAATTTTCAATTCAAATACATCGAATTTTTAAGCATGGTTTGAAAATGTGTATAAATTTGAAATCCTCTTTATTGCATACGGAGATCCTTGGCGGGTGATATGAAATGGTGACAGGTACCTAATTATATATCATTAGAGATCTATTTTAATGTAGTAAAATATGTAGGTATTTTTATACAAGTATAATGCAGGTACGTGTGGTGAGTATATAAAATGGTGCAACGTGGTTGAAGCTTGTAAGGATAAAACGATTTCATATCTTATTTACGACAAAAATAAAATAAAAATAATAATTATGATAGTTCATTATTCACATATTAATCTAATATAATTCCAAACGGTACATTTTTAAACATGTGTTTTTACAAGCATATTAATAATATTTTAATTTTGGCAAAAAAAAAATATCCAAATTATACCCTTGTTAATTTATATATATGTATATATATATGTATATTATATGAATGTATATATATTATAAATATATAATATCATTATTAACATAATATAATATTATAACAATGTATTTTACAAAATTTTTTTTAAAATTTTTCGTTTTATCGTACGCAATTGGTACGATGTACATAATAATAAATATTATATAATATTATATCTACGATATATTGTAATACGTGATTATTATGCATACAACGAATCCCATTATTTTTAAAAACATAGTAAGTGATGGAGTAAATGATTTATAACTATTTATTTGTAAAATACGCCAGATTTTAATGTGCGTTATGTACAAATTAGTGGGATAAGATGGCGCAATGGTCATGACGCACGTAGCTATTGGTTCGAACTACGACCGGGGCAAAAAATACTACTTCGTATTTTCCCTCTGTCATTTCATTTGCTCTGCCTTACCCCGCCGATCGGACTTCACTTGGAGTGACGTCCATACACGTAAAAATTCTCTTTTTAGAGAAGAGGGTAGTAGTACGCTAGAAACACTCTACTCTCCTTTCATATGATAAGATATTGACAAGACTGATAAAGTCTTTTTAATAACGTGTAATGAAAAAAAAAATGTATAAATTAAATTAATGTTGTATATATATATATATATATAAACTTACAATGCGTATAATAATAGTTCTTAACGGTCGTTTATTATTAGTGATTGTATTTTTAGCGGTTTTGATACGAAATAATGGTATTGTACAGTATTGGTCCTCCCGGAAACATATTTTATTTTTTAAAAACAAATATTTTCTCAAAATATTATTGATCAGGTATTCGAAATACTGCAATTGGTTGATGTATAGGCATTTTTCAAAAAAAAAAAATCATTTCAGTAAATTGAATTTGTGTTTCTAAACGGAGGAACTTAAACTCTTTAGGTTTTATATAATTTCATCTATTGACGTAAGGTCATCCTATTCATTGAGAGAGAAACATGATATATATAGTATAGCTATACGCGGAAAAAGGAAAACTATATAAACATTATAAACCGAAAATCAGACTTTTGACAATGCACGTTTTGTATTAGTTGTATTTAAATGTGCCTATCCACCTAATTATGATTCATTTTTTAAAATTTGGGTCAATATCATATGGGTCACGAATAATTTCGCGCGGGTCCAGTTGACCATATACGATTACAGCATTAATTTAGAAAATAATTGTTAGATTTATAGTGTAATACAAAATAAATTATTTTATTGACACGTACTGTACACACCGACACGGAGGTTCATTCAGAAAACCGCAGAATTTAGATAAGTACTGAAATCAGAGTATTATCATACTTATAGCGAGTGTAGCGGTCGAAAGAACCTCATCAGTTTCAGCTAGTTTTTAATAAAATATCGGTGGATAAACCTGGACGCATTATAATAATAATATTTAAAGGTAGAGAAACGCTGCAGCAGTAATAATAACAATGTACATTGTACAACTTAACAATAATAATAAAAATAATATAAACATCGATATTAAATCGTAAACAAAATTTCTCAAAAAAAAAAAAAAAACTCGGTTGTCGTCTCCGTGTTCGTATAGTTTGCATGTGTGTGTGTGTGTGTGTGTGTGTCGCGAATATTGAAATTATATGAAAAAAAAAAAAAATTAATGTTTACAGTTCGGCCAAGTCGCGGGCGGCTGATTGCTGCAGGGGCGGCGGCGTCGGCTTCGAGCGCGCGGCGGTTCACGGCCGCCGCCGTCGTCAGTCCGTGTGCCGCCGGCACGTGCACTTGACGATCCACTCGACGTCCACGTACACGCTGTGCACATAGTCGTCGGCGGTGGCCGAGAAGGGCCTGCGCACGGGTTCCCAGAGATCGTCGCCGGGCACAGCGCCGTCTAGCCGGTCGTGGCCTTCCACCGGGCTCCGGCACAGGAATTCCACCTTGACGGTGGTGCTGAGCTCGGGAGCGCACACAATGCCACTGCCGCCGCCCGAGGACGGACACGCGGCGCCGCACCTCTTCGGGTGGAAAGTCTTCCGGCTCCGGCAGTCTCCGAACTTCAGCCGGACCGGTGTCGTCGACTTGATCGTCGCCTTGCACTCGTGGCCCTTCTGCGGAAACGGATACAGACGATGATTAAAATATAATATGAGAACCTATTGCCTTTAGCTATACAATTTGAAGATTTTATGACAATGAGATTTCACTACAAATTACTTAGTTTATAAATTTTCATGATTTTTACAAATATTGTCGAAAACCTCGGCTAAGCGTAAACATTTACGTGTTTCTTTAATTTTTTTTTTTGTTGTTTTTTTCCGATTATTAAATAAAGCCTACTGGAAAATTTTCACTTTTGACCAAAGTCCAAAGTACTATCAAAAATCCCAAAATGGAATTATTTTTACCGCCCCAAAAAACGATGAAAGATAGAATAAGAACACAATTATTATACATAATTGTAAAATCAATACATTCATCGCTCCGTAAATGTGATTGAAGAACATCTATATAATTTGTAGTAATCAAAGAGGTTACATGGTTGTGATATTATTACCACTGTAAATATTATGTAATTAATAATTATAATATATTATCTAAAATAATAAAAATAAATATAATATGACAAATTATACTTGCAGGCTGTAATTATTACATTAATAATGAAAATAAATAATATTGAAATTTATTGAATTTAAAAAGAATTGATTTATTGAGTTTGTTAAATTCGTTTGATTTATCACAAACCACTAACTACAATTATATATATAATCATAAGATAATAGGTAATATCGTATATCATGTACATTAGGTATATGTGAATGCCATACCAATGTAAATAATTAATATTATCAAAAATCTACCTATCCTAACTTTACCATTAGAAATCTAAGAAAAATCGTCCCATGACAGCGGTGTCCCCAAAATGTCTATCACAATGTTTGATAATTTTACTATTTTATCGAGGTACAAAAATCGCACGTGGTGGTTTTTCACACATACCTTTTGTAGTATCACTAACATATTTAAAAACGTGTTCAAGTTATGTACTTATTAAAATTTATAAGAACTCTATTTTATTTTATAATATATAATACTTTAGTATTTTGTTGACGTATAATATACGAGTAATATACACGGCTACCATAATTGCAAAAATAAAAAAATTAGGTAAATTACGGCCAATGCATTTTGTTTGTACTCGAGTTTATTATTGTGTGATTTCTCTTTACGAACGTGAATTGCACAAAGCCAGGGAAACTGGAATAATTGAAATACGCTTTTGAATGCCGATCCCACATAATTGATTGAGCTTATTTTTTTTATTCGTATGAAATTTATTTCACCAAAATCGCTGTTACGTTTATTATTTTTTATGGTAACGAATTTCACGCGCAATTACCGTAGTAAATCGTATTATACCGGTATGTCTACAATTTATCTATATAAACGTTGGGACAATCGAATTTTTACACCCGGGTCTTGAAAAATTCAATTAAATAACGTTAATACAGCGTTGTTAAAAAATTATGACCATGAATTAATCTAATATCGCGTTATATTGTAACGCAGAAATAAATATATAATATGTATAATATTGTTTAGTCTTTGTCATCACGAAAGGAGAATGATAATGTGAAAAATAAAAGTAAAGACGCATTGAATAAAGTAAAACAAACGTTAAACTAATCGATTTAGCGGAGAAAGCAATAGAATATTATTATCGTTTGTGACTTCGACAAAGGTAATTTCGAAATGGACAGAATACAAAGACCAAACAAGAAGAGTGGTTATATATTTAAACTAGATAATTTATTTGTAAGAGATGGGGATATTAAACGAAACGAATATGTCGTATATATATATATATATAGTATCATAAAGGTGGCTGCTTGGAATTTGTGGTCAAAGAAACACGCGAACAGAGAGATAGTTATAGTACTGTTAGCCTTGTGGTGGTAGGCAATTTATATAACCTGTGACAGAAGCTAAATAGGTTAGTAGGTAGAATAGACATTTTCTCGTATATTCTCTAGCTTAGACAACGGCAATATGATGTAGGTACTGGAGAATCTATTATTTAAAACACTCATTTTCGTAGCAGATGAATTGAGTTTGATAAGGCTTTTTTTATGTCGGTTACTGTAAACAGTAATGAAATAAGTTAAAAAATAAATATGAAAATTATAGTTGTATATAAAAACACCACGATTAATATACGTTCTAAAAAAAAAATGTTAAAAATACACGAAAAAAAATTATTTGACTATTATAATCACAGCTGTGTTAGTGTTTTTTATATTTCAAATTATATATAGGTGCACAACAGTAAATCAAATTTTTATGACGTATATTATACACTTCATCGACCAGAGTCATTTATTTTTAATTAGTTACATTCATTCGAGTGTATACCACGGCTTAATACTCCGCGCACTTAGAGAATATTAAACGAATACGGTTTATTTTTATTTCATGAATCTGGTGTAGATTTAAGAATAGAACTGACTCTCTGCCGAATAGTTTGAAACGCGCCTTTGTGTTTGACGAAAATAAAATATTTCAATAAATTATTATTATAGCCGGGCCTTAAAACGAATAAAAATGTATCCTCTACGATCGTTATCGGTAAAAGTTTTGTCGCTAACGCTATAAGTAACTTTTATGATTTCCAAAACAGTACAATAATATATATGTAGGCATAGGAAATAAAAGAACAAACTAATTTCTATTCAGATTGAATCCGAGGCGTAAAAGTTGTCGACCGACTTTTCGGACTCGAACAGGAATATTTTTGATTCATTGTCTTTCTCCCTCTATCACTGTTTCCTTTTGGTACGCCCATTAGTCTATCCTGCCAGAAACAACTTGTCCGCGCGAACGGTATGGGGCGCGGTTAAAATAAAAGGTAAACACGACCCGCGACGACAAATACTGTAGACGTGACGTGCAATAGTAAGGCATTCAAATTTTCCCCCTCCCACTGCCCGTCGCAGCATTCGACCAGATGTTTCGGTCGTGAAAAATTGTATTATTTTCTATCCTTCAATGCATGGGGGTTCTGAACATGAATAATGGAATTCGCATTAAAAAAAAAAATTATTTATCAGGATGATGATGCGATAACGGCGGTTGGCCGGACGCATTACCATCAAGGTGGCAGTGCACGTACTCCTCCGTCTCGTTGGTTTTAAATCTACGCAGAACGTTCTTATTTTATTCCATTTAACCATTCAGTTTTTACAACTCGTATACGCCATATGGATATTGAACGATATAACGTATTTTATTTTTTACCACTAATGGCAAGCTTCACGTGATGTCGAGGTTTTTATCGAACACGTACAAGTTGGTAATAAAACCGGAAAAAAACGGTTTTAGTTGGTTCAACGTCGTTTTGTCATTAAAACAATATTCATTTGAAATTACTTGAAGAAAGTACATAAAAAATAAATTATAATTAAATATTGTACATGTTTTATTTTAATGGATGTGGTACGTTTATATAATAGAACACCATTATGTACAAACATTAATTAATATTTCTGTTTTTTAATTAAATTATAATTTATTTATGTTGCGTTAAGTTAACTACGTAAATCACTAGAATATTGGTGGGGTAATGTATACTATACAATTTAAACGAGTTGGAGACGGAGCTTTGGAAAAATTATTAGTCCTACACTCCTACGCGTAAGTTAGGTACATAATCAATTATATTTTAAGCTTTAGGTACATTAATATATTTTTTTTTAACGATCTGATTTATATATTACTATGGACTAAAAAAAGTGTGCAGTTTAATTTGAATTAGATTTCATGATTTTATTTACAAATTTTGTGATACTGATGTTACTGACGTTTTAATTTTTTTTCACATAATTTTGTTATCAAAATAATAAATAGGTAATCATTAAAAAAAAAAAAATTAAATTAACCTAGTGTATTATAAGTTAAGATAATTAAAGAAAAAGAAGGCAGGCAAGTGATTACTGTACTGTTATTGTACATTATTAGGCGATTGTTGAGTGGGTTACTGTTATGGATGTGTTCAATTTGAATACAATATTATATAATTGTATATGAAAAATTATTTTGAGCAGAGTCGGTCTTTCAACCTATATTACTAAGTATGTTAGATGATATATTCGTATAAATATTATAGTAATTTATTTTACTTTTAGATTAAGCGTAAATTGGGATAATTATTTTTCGAAAATATTGTATTTAATTATTATTGATTTATAAAATATATATTTTTACCACATCATATCAATTTATATCAGAGGCGTAGTTAGAATTTTTTTTATGGGGGGAGGGGGAGGCTAAATACTTTTAATTTGAGTTATTGAACATCAAAAACAACAACAAAACAAAAATACTGATAATATATTAACGTTGATTTGTCGTTAACGTATTTACTATTTTAAATAATTGAAATTTGTAAAACAATTTCCATTTTTAAATTTAAATATTTCAAAACAATATAATACTACGGCCAATGGGAGGAAACTATAGTCCCTTTAGCCTCCTCCCCCATGGCTACGACACTGACTTATATTATAAATAAACTGTAACAATACATTTTTGTAAATACCGTACAATAGAAAAATAAAGTTATATAAAATAAATAATAAAATTTACATATAGCCTTTAATAAATTAATGACTTGGATGTAAATATATAAGTAGTTTAGAAGATATAAAATAAATACAAAATAGATTTTAGGAAATATAAAATAAATATTATATAGTTGTTTGTGCATGAGTTTGTTTATAAGTATTACTATTTAGTTTTCATTTATTTTATATGAAAATGTATTAAATTATTTTTGGTTTTTCGTTAGTACCAATATTGTGACAGTAAAATATTAGTATATCATATTATGCTTACTCGAATGTGATGGTGTCTTGCATATTTAGCATTCACCAATGGTGGCGAATGACACGGCCTTATTTGACAAAGTCTAGTTTCGTTATTAGGCTTACATGCTTCATTTGCATTAGACATGCGCCTAGAAAGGCCTAATCCACACTGGGATGAACATTCTGCCCACGGTGTAACTAATGCTTCACAATTTGGCGGCCTTTCCACTAAACAAAAAAATATATTTTATATATTTAAATTTCTAACTAATACACAGGTAAACTAATACATAATAATGTAAATTATTTTCAATTTATTTATATTAGTATTTTATGAACCCTATACAATATTGAAAATGTGATAAAGAAATTTCAGTTATTAAACATGTTCGATAACAACTCATGATATAATTTAGATGCTAACATTATTTATAGGTGTGTTATTCACTTGGTAGATAGGTACTTTGTCAGGCAGTGAAGTTGCTTTATTTTTTCAATATCTATATAGATACTCCGTGTTTCTATCATATTCGTTTTTAATACATCGTAAATAATTCATGTATTATTTTGTCTTTAAGTAAAACTTAACGATTTATCGAGAGCATTTTAATCTCATCAATTGTTCAAAACTTGTCGGAACTGGGATGGTTTATCAATCAATTTCGTGTTTGGCATGCTCAAGGCTTATCCGGTCGATTGAATTCAATCTCAGCCTCGAACATTGTGTGTTTCGGTGTGACAAGAACCTTAAAAATTCATCAAATACACGGTTAAACTATAAATTATTCATCGTCGGCCATTACTTTTTCCGGTCCATCTAGGCTGGCGACGAAGAAAAAACATAGGAATTATTAAAGAGGCGTAAAATAAACAATAGATATGCTGCAAGTAAAGAATAAAAGGGGAAAAAAGAAATTCTGTCAAAAGAAACGTTAATTTGAAATGTGTATTTTGCAACTATTCCGCGTTCTTTTTTCGATGTCACTAAATGATTCAAATCCTTCAGATCTTTTGCATGAGGAACCCAATTTAAGTTTTAATCCCGTCACGTTTCCAGCACATTAGTTCAGACACTAAGCGTGCGTGTACGATCTAACATGACTTTAGTTGGTATGTGACGCGTATATATGCTTAATTACCGTCTTAGTTGCGGATGAGTTTGAAACAAATAAAATGCGCGCACCGGATTTTGAACCCACGTAATACACACGAAAATTCTAGTATAAATATTATACCAACACGCATATATATATATTGTGAAATGCTTTTGAAAACTTGATTTATTATATGATTAAAGGAAATGGTCTAACAAAATTTGTATCACGCGTGAACAAATAACATTTAATCTAGCCGAATAACAAATAATCATAAATTTAAAACATACAAGCTGTACATTATATTCATACTGTTATCAACAACAGCTACTGAAAACCTATGGAAAAATTGTGTCTAAAGATTCTATTTAAATTTTTATCTTTATATACTTGAAAATAATTTTTTTTTTTAATTGAAATTTTTATTCGTTTATCATTTTGTAGTTATTTTGTTGATGTTATTTAGAATAATATTATATGTGTGCATATAAATACGATAATAATATATTATTTCAAGTTTAAATAGAGAATTATTTTTTGTCCATACAACAACACTATATTTAACGTAAAATAATAAAAATAATGACTTTACAAGTAACGTTTGTATATATTCTTATCGTATTTTTTTTTTATCGAACGTTAATTATTGAATTTTTGGTATCTTACAAAGAAATTATCTTTAAATAATTTTTATACGTAACAGAAATTTCAAATTCACATTATACGGTCAATCCCTTTTCGAACAAACTAAATATTGTCAGTGGCCCTACCATGGCATTCATAATTTTTTATATATTTGGAAATATGATAATTTTGTATACTTTAGTTTATGGTTAAAGTTTTATCCTCCTTCTTCAAAGAATTATTAAAATTAAAAAAAAAAAATAGGACCTATTGAAGTATTGAACATACATTTTATAGTTTCTTTTAAGTTTAATATTGTTTAATACATTTTGAGAATCAGATTTTCAAAAATATTTTCAATATTAAGCTGCACAACGTATTATTTTTCCGATACATTTTTTCACGATGCTTCAATATAAATTATTATATTCTACAAAAGTAGATCTACTTATACTGTATACATGATACACGTAACAATTAGTATTTTTAATTTTCCCACAGTAGTTTTTTTGAAAAATATGAATAACCAATTATTACTATAATACTGTACGTTAAATTAGACGATAAATAGGTCGATTAGTTTCACTTATATATTGTGTACGTCACGTGTTCAATAGATGTATTTATTTTTAATAGTACAATGGAATCCTTGATTTCAGTTGGCAGGAAGTGTTTTTCCTTTTCTCACGGAAATCAAAAAGGTTTGAGAGTTTGTTCGGGTGTTCCATAATGCTCTGTCAATAGACTTATCAATAAAATAGTATAGTAAATCGAAAATGACGACCAAGTCAAACAGTAGACGGCTATATAGATTTTAATCTAAATCATAATCAAATTAAACAGTAGACAAAATTAATTGATTTCGTCGGACGGCGTCAGTAACTATGTAGGTTACGATGTTATACAAGGGTGATATAGTTTCGCGGATATATGAATACGTCTATATTATTGTAATCGTTTCGCGAGAACGCGGAACGCGGTGCGGAAACATAGTTTAAATTCGACCATAATGACGCCAAGACAAAATCTCGTGTTGTTATAATAACATACTAGCGAACAGAACACAAACGATGGACACAGTGTGTAGATTACGCAATATAACATATTATAATGATAATATTAATCGTTATACCATAAACTTATAAAGAAGACGCGCGTTTCCGTTTCGCCGGGAACGAGACAGCTAATCGTGTCGGCCCGGTTTGTACGGATCGTGTGGTCGGATGTGAGAGACAGAGAGATTCGGTCGCACAGCGGTAGGGACCGAGAACGAAGGATTTGTGGCGTATGTTTTAAGTGCTCCACTCGCGTGCATGGTTTTTAAAAGCTCTCCCTCTGCCTTCTTCGGCCGCCGCGTATGCTATTCCGGTTCGAAGGGCTCTTTTGAAATTGAACGTGACGTCGCATATATGCGCCGCACAAAGGTGCGTATGGCGCGTGCGCTCGGCGCGCGTGTGTGTATATGTGTATGTATGTATGTGTGTATACGTGTACGTGTGAGTATGTGTGCGTGTGTATGTGTGTGCGTGTGACCATTTGAAACATTGATCGAAACCCACCGCCTCTGTAATCTATGAAAAGATGTTATCAATTCGTCGACACCGCATCGTTCTCGAACATAACCCACCATAGAAAATATCGTCGTAGACGCGTGGTTTCGGGAGACTATGATATTTCAATGTAATTTCCTGTTTACCAATCTCCCGTAAAAATCGTTTTGTTTTGTTTTTATCTCGACTTGACATGTTTTCCGGGGTCACGGTTAAAGACCGCTTCCAAAAAAAATACAATAAAATAAAAACACGAAAATATTATCGTACCAAGTGAAGTCAAAATAAAATAGTTCTCGATCGGTCGAATCAAAAATAGATTTTTTGTCGTATCCGCTCCGAAAGTTAAGTTAAACCGTTGTGAAAAATAATCTTTTCCTGTCTAGCGGACAGTAAACGTTTTTTTTCCTGCTGCCGTTATTGTGGGTATAGAAAAGAGAAAAATTCCCGCTACTATGTATAAATCAGATTAATTTACACGAATACGTATCGATACACTTCAATAGGGGGGAGGGGGTGATCCAGTGCAAAGTTCATTATGGAGTACCGTGATATTGATAGAGACGTTTTCGGAGGCGGATAACGTTGTTATAAAAAATAGAATGTGTGTCTCGTGCGGGTGTGCGGCATGGCAATTTCAGTGTAAAGCGAATTGTGACCCTCAGCTGTGGCTCATACCGCAAGCTTCGACCGAGACTAAAATAGCTCACTTCCTACCCTTTTTGAACAATATATTATTGTCGATGTTAGATCGATAGTTTTTTTTTTACCTATTTTATGGTCAATGTGTTTTTATCTATAATAATAGTGTTTTATTCGATATGGTTTTTGTTTTGTATATTATATAATATATTCCTGTTGTATACATAATATATTTCGAATAACAATTAACTATGTACGTTACTTACTATTTACGTTGTCACACATCCATTCCCTGCAGCACTGTCCGGGAACTTCGACCAACCGGGGATGCCTGCAAAGTCCTTGAGGAGATATATTTTCTTGTGGGCATAACGACGCACAGGCATAAGTGCCATTCTAGAAAAACAATTAATCGAACTGATATGAATAACCATTATTTTTCACGAAAACACAAAAATATTATACATTAAGCATTATATGAATTATTATATAGTTATTGTAAAAACTAGAAACTGCAACTTCTGTTTTTGGCTCTTGCCCAGGAATATTTGAAATATATACGTAGGTATAGAAACTTTCCATTAGGTTTCGTATTTTATTGTTGTAACAAATAACGTGATGAAAAGTTTTTATGTTTATAATATGTCATCATTTAATTCGATTTGAAAAAGGATTCAGTATAAAATAACCACTCAGTTTCATAAATAAAAACGAATCGGATCTATAAATGATGATTCGATTATTATTATTATTACGACCAGCACCATATTCTTGAACAAATTATTATTAGGTATATAGATGTAAGTTGTAAAAATATACAAGGTGATTGACCAAACATAATTTCTCCCATATTTTAATTGAATAATTAATTATTCAACTTTATTAAATATACTTAGATAAAGACCCTATTTTAAAGTTCTTGAGATTTTTCTTATTACTATAGGTATGTCCTATAGAGATACACGTTTTTTTTCTACATGAGAACTCTCTTTTTCACTGAAAATTAGTTAATGAATCATCGTTTTTTTAAATTTTGATGTATCTAATTTAAAATTTAAACCAGTAAAGTTTATGAGTTATTAAAATATTTATATAAAGGATAATAATATTTAAAAATGGTTTTACAAGAATCTAAAATATATAGTATAATATCAGAAGTAATATTTATTATAATCAGATGATTTTTGTAAATTATAAATATTAATGAACCATTATAAATTACTAACATTTTTAAATTACTATAGCCTCTATATCTAATAAATCCATTATCATTGACCTATTATACTTACTACATAAAGTTTTAAACACTTAAAAAACGGCTCGTTTGAATTTTGATTTTTGTATGTCAACGTTTTCATAAAATAATTTAATGTATAAAAGGGACCTTTCTTTGAGCACCCTGATCATTTGAAAACCGAAGCTTGTAAATCTTTAAGACGTTACTTATGTAGTATAAAAATGTAAAAAATAAAAAAAATATTGTCTTTTTAAAATTCTAAAAATCAGATTTTGAATAGTTGTATTATTAAAGAAGAAAAAGGAGGTGAGCATGCTTGGTGAATTATCCTAAATAAAAACACAGGCTTCATTGCTACTATGGCAAATCTAATAACGTGCAAGGTAATATTGCTTTCGGCAAGCTGTAAACGATGTAAGGGGCTTACTGCTAAATCATGGTTTTGCTGGTTTTGGAAATTGTCTGGAAAATAATTACGTTCCCATATCCGAGAATATATTTGCCAGTAGAGGATATTTTAAATTTGCAATTTATTTAGAGGCTTGTTGGAGTATTATTATAAAGTTACAAACTTTTAGTCAAAAATGTAGAATCTATGTTGTCTTACTATATAATTTTAATTAAATAATAAAATATGATTAATTATATTCTTAACTGTTATATTAAATATATTTTCTATAATAATGATAAATTTGAATTATTTTTTATCAAAAATAATATGTGAAACGAACATCAACTAATCGATTTAAGCGTGATTAAGTATATATATTGACTTATCTTGATATTATATAATATAGTGTTACATGTTTTTATACATCATAATATGGTAATTATTTAATAAATTTACAAGATCTCTTTCAGTTGAGAATAGCCGAATTCTAGGAAAATTTTTTGAGCAAACTTATCCAAAGTTAATTTTTTGACTAATTGAACAAACATATTTCGTGGCTTATTATTGACTATATATTTGTGCTTAGATTCCATTGGGTTCTTCCATTGAAAAATGTTTAAATATATCAGTGGCTACCATGGATTTATACTGCTTTTATTATTATGATTTTAGATCAGGATTATTAGCGTCTAATATACTATACATCTTTTTAATTTATTTTAGCGATTGGTTGAATTATTACAGATTTGGGATCAGAGTACTAAATTGTTTTCTGCGATAGTAGCTATACCAAGTGAGATAAGTCAAGCTTGGTAGAACTTTTCATAAATATCTATTGGCCAAGCCATAGTGTTTTTTGAATTTTATATCCAACAATAAGTCATAGGATTAATAATTTTAAATAGTTACTTTTTTCATGAGATAGTAACAAAGTATCTAGTAAAGTTTATGAGTTGATAACCAAAGTTATATGAGGCTATAGTTAAACTTGTATTTTTATACTTTATTTTTGTTTTATATTTTCTTCAAAAAGTATTACGAAAATAAGTTATTTTTAGTTTATAATATTTAATCCATTGAGCATAACGTAGTTTTATAATATTTGAGTAAAACCAAACTTTAATTAAAAAATAAATAGAAAAATATCATCATTGATTTTTCACGATATTTAATTAGAGATAATATTGTAACATTTTAAATGTACAATATTATTCAAGAATTTAATAATTTAGTTATGACTCAGATGACGATTTGTAGTAAAAATATTAACATTAATAATGCAAATATTTAATTTATTTTAAATTGGGTACTCAAATTGTGTATTATGAACATTAATATGTATTCTGGTACTCAGCTTATAATAAAAAGTACGATACATAGAGTTTTACACTGAAATTAAAACATTCAAAAACGTATAAAGGATCATATATAATTGTCAGAACTCATTGTACATAATATATATAGTGTGTAAATACATTATTTTTTATCTTTTTCAATACTTAAAGCATGCTTATTAAAATGTATGTAAAAATATATTTTAATTTATTCTAAATAAGTAAAACGTTATAGAGTGATTGAATTACACAACTTTAATAAAAAACGCAAATAAATTTAAATGTTCGGTGAGTACTACGTGCAAAATAATAAAAACTATTTTTTTTCTTAAAAAATCATTTGTCACTGGAGATTTAAGGACATTTTTATACATTTTATAGAACAATAGAAAACGCATTTATTTTTAACCCCATTTAAAAAATAGCAATTGTCGGTATATTATTATGATTTTTTTTTTAAATTTTACACGAGTAATACAATACAAATTATTTTAAAATAAAACGTAAATTTTTATATCGAGATGAAGACTTTATTGGTTATACTAAAAAATAAAATTAAAAATAACAATAAATATGTTCATGTATACAAAATAAAAATGTTTAGTATTAAATTATAACGGTAAATATAAATGATTAGTTATTTATCATTATCAGTTACCTGACACGTGCACTGTGTTCTGCAATCTAGTCTGAACGTTTCTCCGTTGTCGTACGTCTTGTTGTATACCGTACACGGTAAGCCTTTTACTACTGAAAAAAAATGTAAATTATAATAAACCATATACAATTAACATATTTTTAAATAAATTATTACAAAGTATATTTTTCTTTCAGAATGTATATTCATTAGATGATTATCTATGTATAAGTATGAGCTTTATTATTATTTGTAATATTTGGTACTATGATATTTGCTTTTATGATAGTATTATGATCATATTATGATTTATAAATAAATATTAAATAATTAATAAATTGTACCAGGTAGTAGGTAGACTATAAAGTTCTACGAATCATTTAAATCTTTTTCAAATAAAGTGGTTGCTACATCTTAACATTTTTTAATATTCACTTAGAGTAAATATATTGAGCAGTAAATACACAAAAAACGTCGCGTGTGGAATAAAATAATAATATATATAAAAAAAAAAAATGTTAAAGAGTAAAAAAGTTGGAAGTTTAAATCCAATGAGTAAAATAATGTTATGACAAACCTTTATATAGTTGTATAACTTATTTAAAACTTTTTACATGATTTTAATATTAAATAAAATATTTACTACGTTTTGAATAAATTTGGAATAAAGTATAAGCTAGTGGTTGGTGAACTTGATTAATTCTTCGTTATATAATTAATAGGCATTACCTATTCACAGTCAGAACAAATTTTCAATTTTAATTTATAATTGTTCATAAAAAATTATTCACTGTGTTAAAATTCTTGGAATTTTAATACAAGATCTCACATACATTGTTCTTATATCTTTATAAAAATATTAAAAATACTTAGTCACAAATTTTTTTATATTCATATGAACTAAGAATTTTGTAATTATAAATTTATAAAAAAATTTTGTTTCATATCTAAATTTTGAAAAATGAATACAAGATTCCTCAAAAGTAGTTCATACTAAAACCTTAAAGTTTAAAAATGTATTAATGTAATTATTTTTTTAGATGTTTGAAGTTAAAATTTAGACAAAATTACTTATTTAAAAGAAATATGTTATTAAATTTAGAGTTGTATAATATGTTTATATAATATGGTATAAATACAATATATTATTTCTAATATATTACTAATTTAAATTGATTAGCAGATATAACATTTATTGCGTTAGAACACTTACGGAAAAAATAAACTGTTACACTCGCTACAGGTGTTTTACGTACTACAAAATAAGATAATTCTAGTAAAAAGAAAAATATTTCTCTATCAGGTGATTAAAAGAAATTGGGTAACCGAAATGGAAAAATAATTGAATCTAGTATAGTATGACAGTAATGTTTATAGGCTGTGGGTTTTATCAGTCAAACTAAAAGTTAATTTCGTCTCTCGGGATCATGAATAATTAAAATCAAAAAAATCTGCAGTCGGATAATAATAATAAGACTCAAGGTTATAATAATAATAAAAAAATAATCTTAATAAACTTTTATTATTCTTTAAGTACTTTTTTTTCCAGACCAAGAAAATAAACGTGATTTGATAGCAAGACTTAGAGTTTAAAAACGGCACTCAATTTATGTACAATTAAAATCTATTACCTACATTTTCAATGTAACGCATTTCAAAGTAGATACAATTATCTTGTACCACAGTATTATAATATTTCATATTGTTTTATAACAATTTTCACATTATTTTTTTGGTTGGAAATATTGTGAGAGTTCTTACAGCTAAAACATACGTGCATTTAATATTAATTATTACTTCGTCATTATTAAATACAAACTATGCGACATATTGTTAAGCGCATACTCAACCTAATACATATTTTGTTTTTAAAGATGAGATATTTGGAATTATCTATACAGAGTATGTTGAAATATAAATTATAAATAAAATATGAATGTGACCAAGAGTGAGATGTTAAAAATTTTCATTTATTAATAAAATATTAATGTTCATAAGTAAACTATTATAATTAAATAATATTAAAACATTTAAATAATAATAGTTAATGGTTAAAGTGAAAACGAACATAAAAAAGTCATATCAAGAATATGCTTTAAAAATTAAATAAAACATGATACATTTTTGAAACAGTTTAAGTTTAACAACATTGTAGGAGAAATAGTTAAATAGAAAATAATTACGGTCTTATAGTTATGAATGTGTATATTTACATGTGTAAAGAAAAAAATATGAAAGAAACGTTACCGAGTAGTATATTGTTGGAAAAGCTAAGAGGACGGAATGAGAAAATAATGTGAAATAATAACAAAGGTTTGAAAGAATATAAAATTTTGGAGAGTACTTCGAAGGAATGTTGTAACGGATAAAGACTAAAAAATAATTATGTGCAGAGGCTGGAAACCTCTAGGTTAATAAAACCTTAAAAAGACACTCGAATAACATTTTATTTAACTGATGCTTGGAAAAACTTTATTATAGAAAGTCCAGAAAGTTTTCACTAACAAAAAAAAAAAAACAAATGTAGGTACATGGATGAGCATTTCCTATTGTTTTTGCAACTTTGTGTTCTTACGGATTCTCATTTCCCACGAAGTTGTCATAGTGTATTGTTATTTTTAAATGAAAAAAATAAAAACAAAACACGTCATTAAAAATTGGTATGCGCTGAACTAAATTTAGTTAAAACTACAGACATTTTTAGTGTTCAATCGTTATCGCTTTTGAGAATATTAAGTTCATTCAGTCGGTAAAGCTGGCTTTATTGTCGTTAGGAAATTAATATTTGAATAATCCTGGAATATATAAAATTTTTTTTTTTAAATAACTTATGTGCTGAGTAAATACTGTTTAGTATTAATAATTAATATAATTAATATGTGTAATTGCTAATTACATTTAGTCGTTTTATTCGTTACCTTTGTTGAAATATTCTACATTGTCATGACGTGTATACTGTACGTATACTTTATTATATTATTATTTATTATACTCATTTAAATATCTGTCCACGTCATTTAAATCATAGCTAATAACATTAAAACTATAGATTAGTATGGAGTGAAAATATATCAGAAAACTCGAGGAAATAAAAAAACGGGAAGTATCATTTATGAATAGTATTATATAAATATATTGTGTAATTGAAATTTAAAACGATTATCATCTGGTTTTTAGTTTTTCAAATACGTCACATATATAATTGCAGTGTGACGGAAAAAGCGCGGGTCAACTGTAGTCCGTGGCACAGACCGAGAATATGAATACGGGGAGCGAGACCGCGCAAAAAAAGATGTTTGAATTTTTTACGAGAATATATAATAATTAGAACGGAGGCTATCCAAAACGAGAAATTATCGCGGTTATCTCATATACAAATATTCCGAAATTAGAAGCCACTAAGTTATATCGACCAATGTGTTTATTATAATATAATATTATGGACGGGGGTTCGTGCAAAATTGGAGATTAGTGATGCCGAAGAAGGCTTCTATGGTGTTTGCGGTATATGACGTGAATGATAAAAAAAAAATAAAAAAACCGCACGCATAACATAATATGGTTATATATTACCGTTATATTACACAAAACCATAATTTATACTGCAGTAGATATTGTACAGGGTCATTCGAGCTTCGGGTGTAAAAAAATTGCAGAGCAAAGATTGCGTTACAATTTATTATAGTACAGGATTCCCGCATATTTTATAACGCAAATTTCTGGTGGTTCCACATAATGATAATGCTGTAATAGTATAACCATTAACCGCGTAGAGTCTATAATATATCATAGCGATGGAAAAAAAATATATCGTGTTGTAGATTCGACATTATCGTGAATATTGGTGTTGTAAAATTTGTACCGACCGATTCACTGTAGCGCACGCGAGGAAATAAATTACGGCTGTCCGTTAATCGCCGCAATTCGAATAGCACGTACGTACGTATTATGTTAATGGTCTCCGGGTGAGTACATAATTCCGTCAATATCGTCATTGTCGATACATCCGTATTGGTTTTTAAGTACCCGACCATACGTCGATGCCGCGGATGTTTTTATTTCTATAATTCAGTCCATTCGAGTACTCAGAATCATATTTATACGAGATGCAATAAAAACAGGATTTGTAAAACTGTGTTCAGTTTTAGTACGGTTATCTTTAAAAAAAAAAAAAAAAAGAACTTATTGTGTGTTTTTAATGTCGGTTACAGTGTTGGTCATAAACTTTGGCCTGGGTCTGTAATCCCTTTCATTAATTTGCTACACACCAGTAAAAAAATATAGTGGGGTAGTTTTAATTTGAAAACGACGTCTATAAAACCAGGATCCTGTATCACATCGGCTAACCAATAAAGTAAAACTAAACGGCCCGTGATCAATATAATCGGGGTTTATTAATTAATAATAAATTATTATATCGCACTTTATGTATAGTTAAAGCGGTTCTCGGATTATTTGTTATAATGATATTTGCTTAAATCGAAGTCACCGCGCGCGTTACCATACGCAACAATTTCAACGATGACCATCGCCACCGGTTTCGAAGTTTGACGCAAATGTTATTATTTTATTTTTATTTTTTGGCTTAATACCTTTTTAGGTTTACGAAAACGAAATTATTATTTTTACCACTATGGTACTATAACTTACTTGTAACATATTAACTTTCCGTATTGCTTGTATAATTATTTTTCATTTAAATCTAAACTTTAGAAATACTTATCATATATATTTACTATTATTGGTTACGTTAAATAAGCGTGGCGACAATCTAATATCGTTGTTTTATTTCTGTATTATCATTGATAAGAGTGTGTCTCATTAATTAAATAATTGTCAAACATCTTTTGTTGAGTTGTCATGTAATTAATATTTGAATGAAAACCGAAAACTATATGTTTGTATACAATACCCAAGTCCAACGTTTGTCCACCGTCTGGAAATTATGATAAAACGTGAACGATACTTTTTAGTATTAAGACGACATAATCAGTCATCGATCACATTTTAAATATTGCATAACACAAAACGGATGTGTATATATTTTGTTATAATAAATAATAATGAATATTCATAGTTGTGTATTCAAAATTAATTTAATGGAAACTTTTGAAATTATTTTTATAACGTAAACCTTCTTTTTTTTAAATAAAGATATAATATTATTTTCTAACAAAATATTTAAAATTTGACGAATATTATTCGTTTAATAAATCGATAGTGAGGTAAAATATTATAATAGATTGTTATGGTGGTCTGTTGTTTACAGTTTTAGAAGATTGTAGATTAAATCAAAAATAAATTATAATGTTATGATATTTGACAATAATATAACTAAACATTTTAAAAATGTTAAATTGTATTTAAAAAAATGAATATCAAACACGCGTCATGTATACGATTTTAATTCATCAAGAATTATATCTTTTATTTAGTTTGATTAATCAAAAGTCTATTTTGAAACTTAAAAGTTATTATAGATGAAACAGTTATGGTATGCAATTTATTTTTTTGATTTCTTTGAGGTTCTTTTATTGTTGTTCTGGAATTTTAAACTATTATTTTTATCAAAGAAATTCCATCTATAAATAATAAGAAAAAATTTTAAATAAAATAAAAATGTATTTTTTCTTATTATAAAATACAAAAATAATACTATTTATTAACTCGATACACATATTATGATAGCTTTTATTTTAGTCACCGGTTTCATAGTTTGATGTATATTAATCTACATTAATTAGTTTTGTCCTCACATCTATAAATAAATTTAACAAACTAATTCCTTCGATCTTAATATGTACAATTTAATACGTTGATCTATATAATAACGATAATGTTTGTCTTGCATATGAAATTATAACTTATTGTTGATATGTATTTATGTATGTTTAGAGAAGAATAATTCAGACGTCCATAATATATAATAATATTGTGATGTATATTTTTACGTTTTATCATGTTTTGATAACAAAAATAACTGAGAAAAATTCATATTATTACAAGAAAAAATATCTATAATTAATTTAGAACATTTTTTTTTATAATAGATACATTTTTTTAACTGTAAAAAAACTAAGTGTGTTAATTGTTTTTATGTTTGATATCGGTTTGAATAATTACTGGAATCTACCCTCAGCTATTTAGGAAATAACGGAGATTAGTTCTTTGGAGTGGAATGAGGATAATTACTACATAAATGATGGAGATCTATCTATAATAGGTATAATTTATGTATAATATAATTTGCGATGATTTAAAAACAATATCGAAAACAAATAGCTAGATAATACATTATGTTAGGAAACTTAAAAAAAAAAGTGTTGCCTTCATTTTGTAAAAGATATTTTGCAGTTGGACGTGACGGTATGTCTAAACCATAATTTTTTACAAGGATATATGATGTAGCATAGTCTTTGTCAGACACGAATGTGGGTTAAATACTTAAATGCAATCATTAAACTTTTATGGACTCACGTCTCGTATTTCAGTTTCATACACCTAGGCATTCGTGGCGTCATGAAATTTAGACTTAATCGTTTTCAAAGATTTGTATAAAGCGAACACCGGAACACGTAGATTAATAGAATAGTAATAATAATAATAATAATAATGTTCCGTCGTCGACGGTATATGACCTAAGATAACAGTGCGTACTAGAGGTATTTAAGATAACGCCATCCCGCATGCGTTATCTTACAAGACTAAAACATAATATTAATTATAAAATCTGAGTTCAGCAGATTGCCTGTGTATCGTTCGCTTAAATATTACAACGAATTTATCTTCTATCAATATCAAAGGTGTATGAAAATTATTTGCAATTAGGCTTTGATACTTAAAGCTAACTGCACACGATTAGTTCTACTGAACGAAAATTTTCTGTCATACGTTTTTGAGACGGTTTCTAACACATCACGCGGGTCCACAATTAGTACGTTAATATATATATATATATACGTATATACCTATACCTCCACCGTCCTCTTAATATACCTATATATATGTATGTATATATGAAACGTCACGCGCAGGTGGCTCGCTGGAAACCCAAATGACCTCCATGAGGTACGACGTGAAATTATAATTTAAATAATATATTATTATGTATGTATTAAAATCGGACGAGGATTTATACTGGCAAATAATGAATAGTGGTGAGCGCCCGCGTGTGCCCATGATATGTGTTGTGTGTGCATGTGCGCGTGTGTGTTTTGTGTACGGACGAGAGAAAATAACACAGTGTATATATTATAATATACACGAACGACAGGCGCGTTTGGGTTCTAAATAATGGCAGGCGTGCATAAACGGCGCATTATGATATATATGTGTAGCCTGTGTAGGTATATAATATATTATAAGAGTTATCGCTTCATTACCGCACGCCCCGCGAATTTCGCACTGACGGGGCGATATCGACCCCGACACGATATTGTACAATAATAATATATTGTATATTATCTATCTATAATGTATGTATATATATATATGTGTGTGTGTGTTACATGTAAACACCATATGATACACTATATATACAGGGCGCGTCTGCCGTGTTTGATAATATTACGCGTATTATACTATACGGACCGCGAGTTTGGTTCGATTTGAGAGTTCATTTTGCAAAGACGTCCGCGCGACCGTTAATCTGAATTTTATATTTTATATCGATAACGTTATCATTGATAATTAATTTTTCGCGGAAATCATTTTAGACTATCGTTATATAAACAGTGGAACAGCATAGTTCCTAGACGCCGATCGTGTCCCGGACCAGTGTTAAGACTAGACGTTTTGTTCGGGCATTGCGGAGAGTCAATTTATTTATTTTGAACTGATAGGTATTATTACGTATGTTTTTTGAACTGTACATTTTAAAACAAGATATTGTACGGGTGTATGATAATATTCTATAGCTTAAAAAAGCTTAAAATATGGTTTTAAATTAAAAATAAAATCCCTGAAAATAGATACAAAAAGTTATTACCATAATAATATTATTTGATTATAGGTGAATTCATTTTAATATCAAAACTAATGAAACTAACTTGAATAATATAGGCGAACGTAAATTGTACACGTTAACGCATTTGCAAGGTGGAATTAACAAATTCCGATGTAGCATCCTCTCCGTAATGGTTATATAGTACAAAGTACTTACTTATATCTACTAATAACAGGTATGTCAGATTTGATATAAATGTCTACAATGTCTACTATAATTATAGTGAACAGCTGAGATACCGTCTGTATCGCGGATAATAATAATATATTTAGTCCCAAATGGGACGTTGTTGATTTCAATATTAAAAAAAAGAATATTATTTAACATTTATTTTTGACTGGCACTTTTAAAGTAATTAATATTTAATTGTATCTATAATATTCAGTACATAATAAATATATATTTTTTACTATAAAATTAAATATTTACAATCTATATACATATACAATTTTCACAATATATGATTTAATTTATAAATTGGTGATATTTTGACTCAAAGGACGTAAGGGTGTTACTTCCTTTAAAAGCTCCGAATCCATACGTTTAGATCTGAAATAATTTATAAGTCTTTTGTTTTGTTATTCAGGATGACTGGTTTATTTCGTTAAGGAGCCAACAATATTTGCATGTCAATTTTAGACCTGTATTGTGTTTAGTTAAGTCAAATTAAACATAATATAGAAATAATTTGATTAGCTTCTGTTATTACATTAATTATTGGTTATATTTAATTTTAGACTCATAAATTATGTACAGAAATCGGAAAGTCAAAACTTCCTGCCTCGTATAATTGAAGTTTAAATCAATAATTCAAATATTATATTATTATGTAGAATCAACTGGTTTAATTGAAATTTTCCTATTGTAACATTAACAAACAACAGAAACAATCATTGTTCGCTATTGAAACAATGAGAACTTTATACAATATCATACAGTGTATTTGTCACAAATGTCGAATTTTAACGACAAATCGTTAGGTTGTGTAATTTTAATATTTTGACAGTGAAAAGTTAATATGTACGGGCGATTCATTTACAGAAGACACTCATTATTTCAAAAACTCTAAACATTTGTAAAAATTTTTTTTTTATAATATTAAATCATCAAAAAATAAAACTTTTCTAACTATATTATTTTTAATTTTTTTTATGACAATACACATTTTTAATTCCTTATCTAAAGCATTCTACTTTTAGATTACTTACTACTTAAGTAGATATATAAAATTTGAATTTTGGATGATAATTTATGAATTTTAGGTACCTACCTATTTTAAGTTTCGATTAGTTGTATGATGTGATACTCCGAAAAATATTGATCTACTCAATCAGGTTAATCAAAATTTTAAATATTTATAACTAATAGGCCCATTTGTTCGAAATTTGATTATTATATGTTTAAACACTCCGAATTATGTTTTGCTTCGGTGTATTAAATTACGCACGCGCATAAAAACAAAGAGCAAACGGCATCTGCATCTGCATCACGACAACGGGTGTATAATAATATTTGTTTTCGAACGGACAAACGAACAGAAAACGGTTACACATACAACACATCAAATGACCCCATCGTCACGCCACCCACCCTATCCTTAAGTACCCCCTCAACCTTGCGCACTCAGCGTCCGACCTTTGCGATGTGCGCGCTAACACGCGGGTGGGCGTATGGCGACCGGAAGGGACACGAGCACAAAAGTGACCTTTCCGTAAATTTACCACCGCTATCAGCATAAAAACAAGCTAACACGACAGGGCCGAGTGTCGTAAAAGTTGCAGAAGAGTCCGTTCCGGCCGCCCCGCGAACCTTTCGTGTCACGACGGCGATAAAAGCGCACCGTCCGAACTGGGTCCGCGCATCCGTCCTGCAGACGAGAACCGTAAAAGTCTTGCGACCTTTGCGGGTACCCATGCCACAATCGCCGCGTTTGTTTTCGTCTTGTCGAAACCGTGGGCCCTTAATGCAATTTGACGATCGCCGGTACGAATAACGTAGGCGGCGGCGGTGGCGGAAGGTGCCGGGAAAACTTTCCGGGCCGTATTATACGTAAGTTATTATCTCCTCGCCCGTTGAACTTGACGCGCGCGAAAGTTTACCGTCCACTTTTCGGTCTTCTATATATCGCCGACGATGAAGTTATGTTCGCCCCGTGCAAATGTAATTAATATTCGTCTTGTTAATGGACGGCAGCGAGGTACGGCGGCCGATAAAGCGAGCAATATTATGCGTCCGTGGCGAAATTCTTGACGGGACGACGGCGGCGGCGAACCGGACGTTTTCTCAGAGAATACCGAGCATAATGATTACGTTTTCGGATATGTCATTAATCCTACGCAATATGCGGATATATATATATACTGCGAGATAAAGAAATCCGTGTTTGTGTTAGTTCGACTCTGCAGCGCAATAACAAGTGCCGGGCGCGGGCGTTGTTTTTATCATATTATCGGCGTGCGGCCAACGCGGAACGTCGGGTTTTTAAAAACACCGGCGCCGTGTTGTACCCGTGGAGTAGCACTTTCTTCCTAAAGTTTTCAGTTTGAAGATTGTTTCAATGGTAGTTCTTGGTAATTGAAAACTTTTTTAAGAGCTTTTGCAATTGGATTAAAATGTTTTAACACAAATTGATAATGAAACTATTACAATAATAATTTTCGAACAATCGATAAAACGAAGTCACTTTGATTCGTGAAGTGTTCACAGTTATGGTTATTTTTTTAAATTTTAATTTCAAACCATATAGAAATACAATAATTGTGTAGTTGATCTCTTTTATTAATTATGCTTATACATAATTCACAGTTATTATAATTTTCAAGATCATTCGAAATTTATTTGTGCATTATGCTGACAATGTTTTTTGAGTAATAAAATCATACCTAATTTATTATAATAAATAATAACATCTAATGTTGAACATTTTATTGACCTTCAAAAATTTAAGGGATTCGAAGTGATTTTATAATCGTATAAACTATAAAATATTAATTTTTGATTTTAATATTAACGTAGCTGTAACACCTATTATAATTTATTGCAGTTTAATACATTTTCTATTAAATCAATAAGTTATACATACATTTTAGTATATTATAATTTATAATAAAATATGTAACCTAGGTAGTCTATAAATAATATTATCAGTTTTAAATTATAATTAATGCTTACATTAACAGTATAATTAAAATATTTAAAATATATCTGTATTTTGTGATTCGTTTCTGTTCGTGCTTCGTGTCTGAAGTTCATTTACGAATAAAGTTTACTCAGATTAGAACTAAAATAAACTAAAGTCACTAACAATACGAATCAAATAGAGCGTATATCTAATTTTGGTGTTGGAATTAATGTTAGTTATGATTAATTCTTAGTAAGGTCTATTCTATGCTGATTTGATTATTGATAAAGAGAGTGGGGTTGAAAGTTAAAATCGAACTTTTCCTCTAGAGATTTACGTAATTTTAAGTTGTTTAACTAACCCTAAATTGGAGTATCTTCAACGTCTAGATTATAGCGTCACTTTTATCAGCTTTTATAGACCGTAGACACTACATTTAAATTAAGTTACGAGTACATTAAATGAGTTAAGTTAATTATAAGGTTACGATCGAATATGTTTTTAATACACAAATTTAAAATGTAATTAGTTAATTAAATTAATGTTATTACAAGTCGAATTTGTTGATGACATAAAATGAGATAATATTAAATCACTAGATTTTATATAGAATAGGTAGTACTTAAACATTTTGAATTTTATTGAGCAATTTAATTTTATAGTAATATTATTATTATTATTATTATTTTCTTAGGCAAATTTCGTTCAACATTCTTTTTGATCGCGGTCAGTGTTTTGGAAATGTTGGAATATAATAATAAAAATAAAAATACTAATAAAAATGGCATGCTGCAGGTATTGGTCCTAACTGAGTTTCACGCTTCAGAAAAGTCGAAGAGAAGATTTAGGAACGTGTTGACATAATGACACTTGGGCATTATTAGTTCGGGTTGAATAAATATTGCACACCGTCTCATTTTATCTTCACCTCTCATCATATCTCATATATACTGTAGGTATATTTTTCCACGTATATAAACACATTTTTCTTTTTTTTCCTCGTTATTTATTAAACTTATGTTTTTGTACTTGAATTGGGTGCAAAGTGCTTAAGGGATTTCCTATATATTTTTAAATGACTATATGCACGAAAAATGTCAGAAGGTTCGGATTACATGTTAGTCGTGGTGGCGGTGTAGGTCGTGTGCTAATTATTATTGATTACGGGTGGTCATTGTAATCAAAAAGGTTATGTTGGCTTGATGATAAATAGATGGCCTTTTGGGACCTAATAATAAGCCACGTATGGTTTTATATCAGCTTAAAAACAGCCAGTTTTGGCAGAAAATATGGGGTTTCCGGTAGATCGTTCATCACCACACACATACTTTTTTTATAACCAAATATTTTGTTTTACCAATGTTTTAATTTATGCCAATATGTAAGACGCAAGTATTTGTTTTTATATGTTATAATGAGATATTTAATTTAGAAAGAAAAACATAATTATTAATGATTATAACGTAGTTATAAAATAATGAGAAATAACATAAAATAACATACCTATTATGAAAAAATAATATATTATTAACCATTCAACATCACTCTTTAATTATATGTTTAAATAATTTATTTAATAATCTAGATTAACCCAAGTTTTTTCGTGTAAATTTCAATAATATTTGAATAGCATTCTAAAATTCATTTTTAATATATTCATTGTCGTACTTATTTTATTATTTCATCGATAAAATATAAAGCATATATTATATTTAAATAAAAATTGCTATCTTAAATAAAATGTATGTTAAAAAAAATTTACTTCATTTTAATAATGTTAAAACACTGATTCTATTATGAAAACATATTACCTTAAGTTTTAATTAAATTGTATTAGTAACTATGTTATGGTGTTTCTATGATTCCTAAAATATTAGAATCTGTGAAATGAAATACTCTCCATGTTAAGAGTTGATGGTCTCAAAAATTCCAAAAATAATTAAAAAAGTATATTTTTATAAATGTTTTTCTTATTAATAAGTATTTTATGTTTTGATGTTAAAATTATAAAAAACGGTATCCATGCTGAAATAAATATATTTAATCAATTATAAAATATAAATTAATGATTCTTAATCTTCAATCGGATATTTAAATTGATACGAAACAAATTATGTACAAATCATGTAATGGCTTTTGGATCTTATCTATTTAATTTTTATAATATGAAGTAACTTATTAGCTAGACGTACGTTGCGTCATGTCAGCCGCATCCATAAAAACATTTTAATATTTTTTTTTGTCAAAATTGAGTGTACAATTCGCATTAATTTACACGATTAAATTTAGAATTTGCACGTTTTAGATATTCCTGAAAATGAGAAATTTGTTAAGTAAGACTTGTGAAACGTTGCGACACGCCCAATTGAGATTTTCAAGAATTTCTCATTTTTCGGAAACTAAAATAATTGTGCAAATTCATGTAAATTCCATACTGACATAAAAAAAAATATTAAAATGTCTTAATGGGCATGGTTGGTGCAACGCACATTTAGTAGCAATTGTAGATACAACATGATCACCGTATAACTTCTAAATAACTATTATTTTGAAGGTTAACATCTATATGATAAGTGTATTAAAATTACTCAATTTTGATTAAATATTTAAAATTATTTTACTGTGAATAATAAAAATATGTAGGTACATTATAATATTTCAATATAAATGTCCTGTCCTGTGCACAAACTTGTAATGTGCATATTATAATTTTTTTTTTTAATGTTTTTTTCAATTTCATTGATACGCCTTTTCATTTTTAATCAATTTAACTATATATTGTATTTATTTTTATATAATATCTAAAAACTATTAACACAAAAAAACACAATTATTTGGACCCTATAAACCACGGGGTCTGCTTTTGATATGTGGCTAGTAATTTTACTTTAGACTGATCCACAAAATCTGGTTGCTGAAAGTATATTATTTTATGAGAATTCAGATACATTTAACTTAATGCCCAGTGATGTGGCCAACATGCAATTATCCCTTTTCAAAAAATAAAAAAAATTCCAACTGGCTCCGATATGAATATGATGCAAATAAAACTAAATGTGTGTACCACACGGAGACTGAATAACATTGTAAATTGAAATTATTTATTATTATTACAAAAAAAATGTTTTTTGCTCTTTTCATTATTTTATCATACCATAATGTACCTATATATACTTTTTAAAAATATTTGTAAATTAAGATAACTCAGGGCCTCCACACGAGTTTTTCTCAGTGAGACTCACTAGGCGCTGTAATCTTCATTAAATAATAATAATAAAAAATTTAAAAAAAATAATACCTAATTGAAATACACCATTGATGTAATTATCAACAACTTATAGTAAACTTTATTAATTTTATACATTTTTCAATACTATTTGGCACTCTCGGGTAATCTCGTCATGTGTACATATGTTCTTAAAAATTGTTCAAACAAAGTCTATGGTTGCTACATTGGAATAATTTAATAATGAATATTTAATTAAAAAAAGCACCTATATACACATTTAATTTAATTTTTTCAATTTAAATTTTAAGCGTTTTAAGCGAGATGTGCAAAGTTCTTTTCAAAAACCTATTTTCGTTACATAGAATAATGTGCAGTATACAATATGAAGTTTACTAAATTTCTCATTACCGGATTATTTAATACGAACAATGGTAAAGCAAATATACGGACACCATACATCAACATCGAGTCAACTGTAGATTACACAAGTCTATAAATCTCTAACATCAATGAGGGAACTTTTCCGAAAATTATTAGACCAATGTGCGCATTGTTTCTTACACACTGTAGATTCTTATCTCAGATTCAAGTTTTCTCATTATAAAGTTAAACGGAATTAAAATATTGTAGTTTTTACCGCCCAAAAACAACAATGCAGGAAAATAATGGACACGTGAAAACCCTGGAGAACGGCAAATAGTTACGAAAGAATGGCAACAAACGGAAAACGTTGGTACGAAGAAACCACCTATATATACATATACCAAAAAGCCCATAACTGTGTAATAAGCTCAGTAACAATTCATTAGAACTGAGATTGCCGGCATTCTCCAAATGACTATAGGTATAGGTAGTGAATACAATACAAATAATGTAAAATACGAGTACACAATACTAAATAAATCAATATAAAAGGTTTTAATATGATGTTGTTATAATTGTATGTATACATATATATATATATATATATATATATATATATCGAACATACATTTTGGGTTTCAGTCACGTTATAAATTTAAAAATTAACACCACGAGATTAACACCTGCAGAAATGTAATTAATTGTTATTTTAGAAAATAAATTTATTACGCATGTAATTATACAAGAAGTTATTAATTTTTTAAACGTTTAAATGCAATATTGTTTTTCAACATTAACCAGAATATATTTATGGGCACATGTATATTATATATTAAGCCAAGTTTCATTAGTCTTGTACCTAAAGTAACAGTATAGCAGTGAGATAAGTTATAAAACAAATATGGTTTATTACGTTTAATATAATTTTAATTTATACGTAACAGTCTGGGCTGTATTGAGGTTTGGTGGTGCCTCTGGCGAATGACTGCAGTATTTGCGCCCCCATCCCCTCATATGGGAATTTTGCATTTGACAGGCCACATACATTTTGTATAGATACAGTTCTGTTATAAATACATTCATATATACCTATTTTACGAGAATATTAGCCACGTATTAATTATACGTATAATACATAGATATTCCATATATTATAATGAATTGCAAATATTTCAAATTATGTGCTCCAATAGTCTTAATCAATTAATAATTTTTAAACAATAAGAATAGAGCTAGACTCTACTATTATAAGTCATTTAGATAAATATACGTTTTTAAAGTATTAGGCGAAAAAATTATCATATAAGTAGTATTGAAATTTACGACTCTGTCTCATGCTCCCCTTGCCTTACTCTGAATACGGTCACGGTAAAAGTAAATTTTAATTCATAATTTAATAATGGCAATTAAAAAATACGGTTGGTTTTAATTGACATATAATTTGTGTTACACGATCGAAAAACAATTAGTAATAATTACGAATTTGTATCAATCGTTAGTTGTTCATCTATTTCAAAACCAACAAACATTGTTTGTGATATCTGAAAAGTTCGCGAGCTTCCTCCCGATAATAATTAAGCGGGTTCGAATATAATTTAAAATACTCGAGTGTTTACATGAAAAGTCTGGCCGGAGTGAGTTTGACGAGTGAAAAATAGTTTATCGATAATCTAAACGTGAAATTCGGTCGTTGCGCAATTTCTGAATGTCACGCGTGAACGTTATAGAAGTAAAGGAATGATAATAAAGATAGGACAGATACTATTATAGCAAAAGTTTATGCGGTCACTACAAAATATATAATATCATATCAGCAAACTGGAATCCCCCGATAACGCTTGCTCAGCAAGCAATAACTAGGTCATAGGTCTCGTTTCACGTACTTTTCTGCACCCTTGGGGAAATTATATGTCCGCAGTAAAAGATCCGCAAAATACTCGACACGGAATTCTATAACGCCGAAGACCGTTATACGTACTACACACGGCAAGAATAAAATAACAGGACGCAAAACCGTTATTTTAACGCGATATTTTTGTTGCATAAAAACACCCCTATATGGTTCCGAGAAGTGTAAACAATATCGTGTTTTGGTAGGATAATTTTTAAACTAACAACGCGGTTATTAATAATATACAATGCCATAATAACTAATAAGTATCTGACAATTGACCGTAATACTGTAATATGTATTGTGTTTTAATACTTTAAAACTGGGATTTTAAAGCAGATGCCATACTACGTATACTTACGTTTTCAACGATTTCGGTGTGAAAAAATTACAATATATGTAAACGGTTATAATTGATATTGATCTAAATTAAACTCTTCGAAATTGCTGTCGATATCAATAATGTGTATAAGTAATGAAATATAGTTTTAAATTACAATTAAACAAATAAAAAGTACGCTAATGACTCAAAGTTGAAAAATTGAAACAGATCGCAGAAACAAATGTTTTTGAAATGAAAATATTAATAAAAAATAATAAAGGTCACAATTCGAAAAAAAAATGTTCAAAAACAAAATATGTTCAAAAGGTTTTTTTATGGGTTTTGAGTGACAACAGCTTGTAGGAAAAGTGAAAAATAATATAATGACTGTAAAAGAGATGGGTTAACAAAAATAAACTTAATTTTAACAACTAAATTACTATTTATAAGGTTATTGTATAGATGATGTTTTATTTTTGTGTTATAATTTTATTTCATTACTTTAATTATTATTAAAAAAATATTGATTCAATGTATATAATGTCATATATAAATAATACAAATGAATAAGGCATAATGCGTAATATTAAGTATATAATTAAATAATAATTGAATATATTATTTATAAATTACTTCATAAAACCTAAAATTACATTGTTTTGCTTGTATGCAGAATATAAAATAATATAAAAGTGTGTAACTTATTAACTTTTAATTGAATATAAGCAAAGTTCACATGTAGGCCTGATTAATAGAAAGTAAAATGTATTTAAAAATACAGTTCTATTATTTTCCTCGGTTAGCGATATTTGTATATTCAAAGATATAAATAATGTTAGCACTATATCTTTAAATTTTCAACGTTTAATAATCTATATTATTTTTAAACAAATTTAAGATGTGACGTGGACCTAAGAGTATTGCATAAGTAATACATAGGTATTTATTTTATTCTATTGTCATATAGAATAAAAGAATCATATAATAGTTATAAATATTCACACTACGTCACAGTAAGCATAATTTGTTAATACACGCGTATACAAATTATATTTGAATATAATTTTCTTATGGTTTAAAATATATTTTTACATATTGATAGTTAAACTTGAATCAATTTAAAAAACTAATATAAATATTATGAATTTAAATAGATTAAAAGTGTATATCATTATTATATACTATTGTATACTCATAAGATATAAATATAATTTTTTTTATTTTTAATATACAAGTTGCTTAATAAGTTAGGAAATGATTTTTAGATTAATTGGAACTAGTAAACGATAACGTTATAGTATAATTAATGAGGTTATTAAATATTATACATTGTACATAGTAATGTTATCTATTATTGTTCCATATTATGTAGGTATTTAAGTATGCATACTATATTTGAGAGCCTCCAGATTTATTGAACACCTAATATATAGTCTGACCTGTTTTGAATAATTTAAATTAATTTTATAATTATTGTGCATTATGCTTATGGTACTTTAAAATAATTTTTTCAAAACAAGCAAAATGTATAGTAGGTATTATTTAAGTATGACCTTTATAATTTTATTGGATGCTTGCGTTAACTGTTGATTCACTTTGCTAATATAATCCTAAAATTTGTATTATTTTAATTGTAAAATTAAATTAATGAGTCTTTTGCAACTTGAGCTTAAAAACGTAAACATGCTACTAAAAAATATAGAACTGTTCTCAATAACCCTAAACGTGGTACTAATAAATTAAATTACATTCTTAACGTTTTTATGAATAATAAAAAATAATTTCTACGGTCTCCGCAGGCTGGTGTTAGATTAAAAACTTTGACTTATGTTTACCAGGAGTAAAACGTATTTTTATTGCTATGTTGTTTTCAGTTAGTTAGGGGGTAACCATACGCACTTTCTGTGGAAAACTTTTAATCGCATTCGTTATTTTTTTATCTAAAATAAAAAATTGTGCAAATAAAATTACAACTAGAGAAGAAATCATTACGACTCCTTAGGGTTATCATACATTTTTCTGCATAGTTTGACGCAAACAAAGGATATGAATAATAGTGAACACGAAAATGTATAACGTATACAAGACATCCATTCTTTTTTCTCTTATTATTTTTTTTTTACTCCTTCCACCCCATTCACCTGTCCAGTTAGCCCTTCAACATTACCCGTGTTCATTTATCAAACCTGTGAAATGATTGTGAAAATGAAAAAAATGTTTATCCACGTCAGTTTTCTCGAGAGCATATTTCTGCTGTCGTTGCCGGTGGTAGTCGTCGACAGTGCAGGAATTTCTTTCTCATTACCCTGTAAATCGTCTGTCCCCGCTTCCAACTAACCCTCCAAACGGTTGCTGACGTTTGATGACGATTCATACGATCATTTAACTCAAAAATTGTAAGAAACGACTCTTATGGTGATTTGCTTATTATTAATTATTATTATTTTTTAAAACGTGCCTGTTATAAACTTTCCTGGAACTTGTCCAAACAACAATTAAATGTTTTTTCGAACTTAGTAATTGGCATTTCAATATAAAAGAAAAAAGTTTTATTGAATTTTTTGATTTTGTTTTTGTAAAGCTATCGAGAGAAGAAGAAAACTAGAAGTGTATTTTTGTATTAGGTGCTTTATCCCCTTAACTTTATAGCATTATTAGTTTGTTTCAGATAATTTTTTGATAATCGATCGAATTCACTGACTAAAGGTCTACAAACTTACTAACGTAACCACCAAAAGATTGTTCGTAGGATTTAAAATACAAAATAAAAACATCTTACGGTGCCCGCAGTAAATTGCACAATACTTGTTTTTACAACCAGAAAAACAGACAAAAAACGAAGAAAAAAATGGGAATTTTCACGCAAATCCAATTTTTAATAAAATCAGTTTTGTTATTTGTTGTAATTCAAAAAAAAAATAACTGTAAAGGTGTAGAAGCTTGAAATTTTCAATACATGTTTATATTATACATATTTTTTAATACATCATATGATAAAAATTTCAATTTTTTTCAGTTTTTTTTTATAATTGTTGATTGAAAACTATTTATTTATTAAGTAGATTATGTAGAAATGCTTGAAAGTTTAATACAAAATCTCAGTGATCAAAAGAAATATATTTTTATATATGTCTGTAAAAAATATTAAAATTACATAGTTATATATTTTTATTATATGCATTTGAAGTGTTCCAATTTGGATAAATTTACTTATTTAAATGATCCATAACGATATGTTAGTTATTTTGTTTAATTTAAAATATTATTCGTGGGAACTTGAACTGTTACATTTATTTTATATTATTAAACATTTTAGTATACGCATTAACATTTTTGATTTATTTTAAAATATTATCTATTAATAGATATGATTAATTTATTTTTATTGTTTTATGGTTTTTACAAGAACATGTTATTAAATGTTTCGTCTTTTAAGTTGATATAATTTGGTATAATGAATAAATATATATTATTATAATAATAAAATACTAAAAATAATATAAATATATTTTTGGAAAAAATTATATTAACCTCCTACTATAATACTAAAAGTTAATTGGTTTGTTATACCTATATACTAAAAAACATATCACTTGGTGATATAGGCTGAGACTGTTTTCGCTCAGAATCGTTTTTCGTATACAATATACTACCTTTAGAAATATATTTCTTAAATTTTTTTATTCAATATATATCATCGAATTAGATTTTAACGCACCTACAAAAGTGATCCATTCGACATATTATATATACAGCAGAGTGGTACCCACTTATCTAGCTTTTTTTTATAATATGTATAATTAGCTTCATCTTTTTTGGTAATTAGCCTATTATACATGTTTTAGAAAAACAAAACATATTGCAATATTAAATTTAATGATGTTTGGGTTACATCTGTAAAAAACTTAGAACAAGATGTTGTGATATTTACAAACTTATTTAATTGACTTATAATGTTTATTTTAGTTAGGAAGTTTACGATTTTGAAACTGTTTTTAGCGTTGATGGCTTCTTTTTGCTAAGTTATTTTGCATATTTTGGATTTGTAGATAATTTTGAGTTGTAAATTGACTTGATTTTTTTATATTCAAATAAAGATTATTTGTTGATTAGGAATGAATGGGTTAAATTGAATATGCCCGATTTTGGTCCTTGTTGTGTTAACTTTCAGTACTTTTAAATGCATCATGGAATTAGGATTTTAAAATATTTTTTTACCCTTTTGAGTTTATGAGTACATAAAATAGAATTCCAACAGCTCTATCATAGCATTTTTTGTTTAATGATAGCTTTAATGTTTTTTATTGGTATTTCAGTGATTATTCCATTCGCAAGAACTGCTGTTTTATTGTTAGTCTCGTTATAGGTTATATTATCCACACGTAATGTCATCCACATGAATTCCATATTCTTTTTAATTACGTTTATTTCATTTTGGATGTTTTGAGTAATTTAATTTGTTGGGAAGTGGTTTAGAAGTCTACTATTGTGTTTGAAAAAATTGTTTAAACAAAACAAGTTTTGTTTTATAGCCTGATATCAAATTCTAAAAAGGGTTTATTAATTTGACTAAGTTAATTATTTATTAAAATTATTGAAAACTGTTGCGGTTAGGTCAGTCTATAATATGTACGAGTAGGTACCTATATGTATGTATTTACTATTTCACTGTTATCCAAATTAATTATTCCATGTACGTGTCGTCCTGTGACATGGAATGTGTCAATTATTAAACATTTCAACGGGAGTAGTAGTTGGATAACGTAAAATTATACAGAATAAATTTAATGTAGTGCTACAGTTAATAAAGCTCTCGTTCAAGCGTTGACATTACAGATTACTGAATACTGAATAACTAGCCTTCATAAGATTCATTATTTCATATTTCAACAAAAACAGAGACTAACTAAATTATTAAATTATATTCATCGGTACATAATATCATATACGATATACCCAATGCAGAACGCAGATGCATTACGCGTATACACATAATATAATTTATTAATATTTAGATAATATCATTTTTTTCGAAAAAAATGACAACAACGTTGTCAAATTAAATCGTTCTGACGATGTGCTGTGGTTTGTTTTTTTTTCATTTAAGTCGTTTATCTTTTGTTAACAAACTATAACATTTATAAATCAATTGATTATAATTTTTTAATCGTATTTATTGAATTTATAGTGGAGCAATTCATTCGTGAGACAGTGTTGTTATTTCAATTTATGCATTGGATTATACCGAGTTCTATTTTTTCACGGTATGATGTCGAATATGAATGTGTTTGAAATTTAAATTAACAAGACTATTAAGTTTTGTTTCATTTGCTGTAATATTTTCTGATCGATTTCCACTCATCCGTTTCAAATAGCAAAGTATTACTTTTGCTTAAATATCACATAATATTATCATTCTCATTGTACACTGTTATCGTGAACGGACTCACTTGTTTTACAAATTATTCTGCCTTTAAATCTCGAAAATGTTTGCATAATTCATGTTTACTAATCATATAGTAAAATTGAATTTAAACGGGTCACGTTTTTTGATCTTTTAAGTAATGACGGGAACGCCGTAAACTAGTGGTAAAGGAATTTTAAATAATGAATAAACTAAGTTTAAATTTATCACAACACTGCACACATTTATCTTTTTTTTAAGTTATCTCATTGAAGTTTAAAAATAAGAACATGTTTATACTTTCTAATTGTATATACACCAGTACACTAATAACCTAAGTGTTTGGATTGATTGAAGTTTTTAATAGTTTGCTAATAAAAAGACTTAAAGAACTTTAAAGTCCATGTATTTAATTTAGTTCAAATATTTGTAATATGGTAATATTATGGTTAAAGGTAATATGGTCAATTAACTGTGAAATAAAAATACATCAAGTAGTATTGAATGTATATTTTGGATAAAAAGTAAATATTTATTTCTTTGAAAAAAAATAATAAGTATAATATTTGTAATTCATTATAATATACATTTCAGTTTTTTACAATACACATTATTTCAAAGTAAATTTTTGTTAAAAAACGGTAACAGATGAAAATAAAATTATATTTTTCTAGAACTTCAGAAAAAATCACGTAGGACTTTAGGTATAAAACTTTGCAATGAACATATTTCTCATTATTTAATTTGAACTTTCAATGAAAGATATTCAATATTAAAATAATATTAATATTATGTTTTTAATTTGAAAAACTCTGATGTTCTCAGACGTTAATAAAATAAATCGAAATCTGTTTTGTTTATAGTAAATATTATTTGAATACAAACGTTAAGATTTCCTCAAGAAAATATTTATTTTAGAAAAAATCCTTAGAAATGTTAGAAATAATCCATTAGCCGATTCTAAATGCAAATTACTTACTGTATATTTTTTTCAACTCAATTTTACTTCACGCATTTTGTTTATACAAAACCACTCAAGTTTTTCTATTCCAAGTTACATATTTTAGACTTAAAGAGTTTTAAAATTAATAAAGCAAGAAGTCAAAATGCGGTATGTACAAAAGGCAATATATATTTTAAAGGATCTACATATACAGCGTATAAACGCAACGGCGTAAATGTCAATTTAGACCTAATTAAATTGTATTTATCGAAATTTTTATAAGTATAATACAAACGATTATTTTGGAATCAACGAACAACATAATAATCATTGCTCATTTTGCGATTGTCGGCAATTTTTATTTAAAATTAATTTATAATGACACAATTCGGTTTATTTTTGCATAACCCCAGTAGCTTATGAGTAGACGAGTTGGGCTCTATTGGAGTCCATTACTGTATTTCTCGCCTTCTCGGTAGATGGTTTTATATTTATTCTGAAAATATGCTCGTGTCCTATATAACCTAACCTAATTTGGTTGTTTGACCTCAGTCAGGCTGTCGAATTCTAATCATAGGCTTGTAAAGTTCTGATAGTTAGTCTATAAAAATAACTATAAATTTTAAAAACACATCGAGAAGGAGCAAAAAACCAAAACACATATTTTATCTTATCATGTTGGATATTTATATTTTATAAAGATCCATGGAATGCGTTCACCGTCCCAAAACTACCTAATTACCTTTATAAATGAACAATCTTGTTGTATTGTGTGTTGAATTCGACTGCGAATAGCCATCTAGCGCAATGCAGTAGATTACGCAAATTCGGTCGAGTCAATTGCATGCTTTAAATTTATATTATATTAATATGTTATTATATAATATATTAATACATAATAATAATGGTGATATATCGATATGTATAGTCTAAAGTCTTAGTAGCATTGGCTATAACACAATGATAGAATAGTAGTTATTAGTGTTATAGCATAACTATAGCATAACAATATTGTCAGTATACAAATATACTACCTAACATTATTCTATAAAAAACTATAATATTATAATATATCTATACCAGCATTCAATGGTTAGGTTAGGTTAAAAAATTATCACAATAATAATACGTTATGTTAAACACCGCTATCAGCTGTAATAATAATTAGTTTGATTAAAATCCAAGCTTAAAATCCTGCAAAGTCGTTTTTATTATTTTAATTATAGTTGTCAAAATTATTCGTTTTAAGTTTTCTTTAATTATGATTTTGGTAAAGGCAATTCATTTAATTACTTTTTGAAAATTACCGTATTATTTTGATATAAAAAATATTTAAACAAATTGCCTTGGATAACGTTAGGTTAGGATTTTATTTCTCCGTTTAGTTTTTATTTCCAATTTGAATAGTTTAATTTATTTAATCCATCATACCGTAATAAACCACGTCAAAATTTAATTTTAACTTTTTCAATCACCGTTGCGCCGTGTACCTTTAATCCTTACGTACAATAATAATAATAATAATAATAATAATAATTTAGAAATGCGTCTTTCAAAGGTCATATACGCGAATAGTTTTCCACTTATGCCTATTCTAGCATTCAGTTTTTTTCTACCTAGATGGATGGATGATTAGGTACCTACATCATAATCGCCATAAAAACAGTAAGACGAGTGACCGACCATCAACAAATTCAACACATTCATAACGAGACATTGATGGAAAAATCGTAATATGAAAAATGGCATAGGTTATACGAGTATAATTATATACTGTGTTTTAATCGAAATGACAAATTGTCTGGAAACTTACACCGGGACGAGGGTTGTACGCGTGACTGTATAAACTTTAAACGCAACGAGACGTTTATACTGATGTATATATATTACATATTATATTGTGTATTAAAAAAAAAATTCTCAAACGCAACAACGGCGGTAGACCTGCGCTAAATTAATTTATCATTAAATTGATGAGAGCAACGTGAAAGGAAGAAACTCGTCGACGTGAAAACGATAACTTTGCATCGACGACTGCAATATTTTGATATAATGTTTCGCACGTTTTACATGTTAAGTATTTAAATACGTCTAGAAAAATATATTTACAAAAATTATTTTAAGTAATTATTGTTTTGTGTTTTTATATTTAAAAATAAAAAGTTACTATAATAGACACGTATTTGTCGTAAAAAAATGAGGATTTTATTTTTTATTTGCGTTCAACGTATATCATCGTATATTATTCGCAAGACACTGTGTCATAGTTGATTATAAAATAATATTTTTTTCTATGCATATTTTTTTTTTTTTTTTTTGAAAGAACTATGCAATATTGTTAAGTATATAGCCCTTGGAAATCAAGGTTAGTTGATAGCACTCGTTTCTTGCTATGTTGTATGAGATGATTTTTCGATTTTTATTTTATTAACTAAAAAAGTTGTAACTGAAGTAAAACATATTAAAACAATAGTTAAGTAAAAACATTTCACTGTATTTTTGTACCGAAAATCATTTCAGAGCTTTGAAATTAAAATTTCAAAATTAAAAATCTAAATCCGGTAAATCTATTATTGTTTAAGGATTTCGTTCAATTCCGTTTGTCGAATTCCCTGGTCATATAATATTTTCATTCATTACACTGATTGAACTATTTCTTTTTTCACTTCACGAATTAAGATAGCACAAGTATGTAAGTACATAATATTTATAATTGGTAATACACAGTGATGATGTACTACACCGTGTACTCCGGAAAGACAAAACAACACCACTCGATTTATCGGGAAACGTTTGCTCCGGAAGCCCGTTTTAATCGCGAGTCTGTGTAGACAAATAATTATTCGCGATGGTCCAAAAAAATATTTCTAAAACGAGAATCCGATGGTGCATAGTGTAGGCAATATTATACTCCTTACGCGCTACCGCGTACCGTCGCGTATTATATAACAATGCATTAATTATTACGGCATGCGCGAATTATAATTGAGCGGGCGTATACGCGAGCGGATCGTGACGACTACTCGGCTTGTAGACGGCGCCGGTGGATGAAGGGACGGTTAATGCGATTGGTGGTAAGGGTGGGGGGGGTGTTATTTTGGTTTTTATACGTGTACCTATACGCTGCTACGACGTGGGCGGTTGGTATCTATCCAGCGTACATAATGTCTCCGACCTAACTGATAATATTCATCCCACTCCATGTGGCATTATGTAATTCAGGTAAGTGCACTGTATCATGTATATTAATATTATTATACGACACTAAAACGGGCGCGCAACCCGCCGTATACGGCTGTAATCATACGTAATAATAATGATATATTAACTCCGGTGTACAGTGAGATCGAACACCCCGTCATCCTCCAGGTCGGATGTATGTCCCATAATCCGATATTGTCGCGTACCCTTATATTATGATAATGCCTGTAAAATAATCATCGTTGTTTTAACGACGTCTACCCAAACTTATATGTACACAAATAGCTATTATATTATATACTTTACCTACACTGTGCGGCTTTATTATATTTGCGTATGTACGACATCGTATAAAACGTGGCTGACGCGAGATTATTATAATCGGTTATGAATCGCAGTGCTATGGCGGTTTTATTATTATTATTACCGATGTCCGTTAAACGGCTAAAAAATATAGTTCGGCGGGAACTCAATAATCTGTGTGTGTTATGTGTTACCTACACACTATGTGGACGATAAATTAAATAAATAACTTCATACGCGGCGGGAGTGGTGGGTCTAGATCGAATGTCTTTGAATACTCGGAAAATGATTTTTATTACCGCATATTGGTCTGGACTGTAAAAAGTTAATCATATATCATTATTTAAAAGCAGAAATTCATTATTATATTTTATTCGCTAATACGTTTTGGACTTACAGGCGGAGTTTCTTCGCTATATTATCCATGAAACAATTAAGATATTAAAAAAACTTCACCTGTGTCGAATTTCAAACTTTTACATAGATGCAGGTTGTATGCAACTTTTTATTGACCAAAAATCAAGTCATGCCACTATAATATAATGTGTAATCACTAATCTCTAATAGTTTGCCTTCCCCTACAGGAATTTAAGTACATCAAAGTGTTCGATTTTAATTTAAAATTGCAAGTGTATAGTATAAACATAAACTTAAATGATATTGAGTAGACAAATTTTATAGATATAATACAGAAAATTATTGAACATCAAATTTACTTGCTTTTCAGGTATTCGTTTATGTATATATTATGAAATCCAATTGAAACTGGGAAAATTCAGGTGCAGCGAAGTGAGTATAATACTTTTGTGTTCCCGACTAAGATACCGTCCCTTTATAAGGCCATATAAAGTTGCATTAAATAAACTGATAATATTGCTAGATTCCCATATTATAATATAATGTTTACAGTCTACACTTGAACCACGTGATAAAAAGATTGAGCTACAACTGCCACATGTTTTCATTGCAGCTAGCAGCTAAAACGAAAACTGGTTGCTCATGTACCAGTTTTTTTTCTATTCCAGATCGTTTACCTCCCATTGCCGTTTCCGCTATGCTCTTCCATATATAACAGTTAATAGCTAGTTACTATCCTATCTATTGTTCCTGGGACTTTGATGTCATCTTTGACTCTGTCACACACTCTCATCAGAGGCGCTATATTAAAAGGTATCTTGGTACTTTTCGAGATGACACACTAAATTATGATTTATGTTATTTGGCATTCCACACTCCAAATATGCCCGGTTTGCTTTAATGTTTAGCTTTTGAGAGCTTCTATAAATATTATTATGGAATATTTTTTTTTTTTTTTGGTTCTACATTAGTTTTCTTTACATGTGTTATTATTTTAATTTCTCTTTGAACAACAAATCGTATGTAACATTTTATTTTTGAACACTAAAAAAGGGGTTTTTCGTCAGTCTTTAATTTAATGCACCTAATGCGTAAAACCTCACGCCCATGGGTAACATTAACTATTAATAACAGTTTAACGGACAGCGACGGATTTATTTCTTCAACGGAACATGACGTATAAGAAAGCTACGCGATTGATCATCGAAATAATATATTATCGAATACGTATACGCTCAAAATCGAACGGCATGCTTGCTCGCCTGCTCGGTGTATCGATATAATACGTTTGGTGCACGATGATAATATAATATATTATAGGTACGCATAGTAGTACGGTGGAGTGATCGCTAATTGCCCGAATGTACGCGAAACATCTGCTGCTGGCTGCTGTCGATCACGAGTTTATATATTATATATATATACATATTTACTCACCCTTCCCCATCATCTTCCTGGTTCCGATCGGAGACGATTTTGTTTAACCATTAGAGAGAACTCTTTTGTAGATTTCTCAACAACACGTCATATTGCCCGTACATATAAGCTTAAATACGGCTCCTTAGATATGTTTGTATATACAGAGTGTAACAAAAATAACTGATAAATATAAAATATAATTAACTGAAAAATCATTTTTATTCTAATTAATATTTTCAAACTGTATTTGTCATTAAACATAACTATTATAATTAATAATAGATAATAACAGTTCAATTTATTTTTTGAATATTGATTAGAACAAAAGTTAAGTTATTAAAGTTACATTCTTCAGTTTTATTTTTGTTGCACTCTGTATTTACGAAGTAATACGTGCCGTCGTAGTATTGTTTGCTTTGTCACGGCAAACAACAAACTATTTCCGGCTGCCTCTACTGAGACGTGTCGACGATTAAATTATATCTTATTATTATTATTGTTATATTTTAAGAACGACAACAGACGTCAGAGACTCAGAGAACCGTTGCGCGCCGTTTTTGCCGTCGTCATTCTAAGATTATATGCGTGCTACACATATGTATACATTATATCAGTGCAAAAAATAAACCATATACCTACATTTTATTTATTTATGAAAAGTGGGGAAAAAAGGATGGTCTCTGTAGTGTGGTTTTCGTATCCAGTTTATAAATCTATTAAAAACATAAGAAAAAAATATTTATTTTAAATGTTTGTTGAAACTTGAATCGATTCATTGTAAACTACGGCGTCTCAGTTATTTAGAGACTTGTGTTCACATTTTATTTTGTTTTGTTTTTACTATTTGGTACTAATAAAAAGTATACGAACCTACTGTAGAGTGCCAATAATAGTTACGGTCCTATTGATAAACAATATCGACACGTCATCTATTATGATAGACATGTTTGATAAAATTTAAAATATTCAAAAACAATTTTTAAAATGTATTATATACGAAACTAATTCAACTGTAACTGACATGTTACATGTGTATTTTCCGTGACTCAATAGTTTATAGTTAAACAAAGATTATTTAATGAATTTATCTTTAAATTACTCAATATGGATTTTCCGAAAATACTCTCTAAACGTCTAAAATAATTTCCAATGTACATTCCCATAATATATAAAATACATCTTCATTTCACGTAGTGAACCACCGCAAAAATAGTATTCTTTGTGCATCTTGTTGCACATTCAATTAGAATATTGATTTCCCGTGAGCTGATAAAAAAAAATATTGTTTTTATTAATAGTTTATTTTTGTTAAATATAGATATTAAATTATTACTTGTATTAGTATAATTATGTATATATTTTAATTGATAAATTTATAATTTATAACTAACTCTTATTCAAAATTATATTTACTTTTTATTTGGTGTGTATTTTATGTTAATAATAATATAATGTTTAAAACTATTTAATTGTATATTATGTATTATTTATATTGTATATTTTGTATATATTGTCGTGTACTTGCTCTCCGGAGCGTTTATAATAAATAAATTATATGCAGATGTGAACATATCATATATAATATTGTATAATGTATGTACAAAAATATCTTATGTTATCTTGAATGTCATGTTTGATGAATATACTCGTATTGTGATGATAATAAAATATAACGGGGAAATATAAAATTTTAATATATTTTTTTCATCATTTTTCTAAATAACACAGATGGAACTTGTATACAAATTATTTGCAAATTGTTTTTTATAAATTAATGAATATTTCCAATTTGTAATATTATTTCTATAGATTAAAAAAAATTGATAACTTTTTTTTATAATATTTTAAATTGTACGATATATTTTATGGTATTATATACAATTAAAACAACAACATTAAATTACATGAAGAGGGAGACCTACCTGTGTGGGAATTCTCAGACTTTGCAGATGGCATCTTATACATATATGTATATGTATTAAGTACTTAAAAGTACTACTATATTATGTATACGCAAGCGCTAAATGTCCAGTGAAAATGGAAATGATTAAATCATTGTAAAGTATCTAAATGTATAATATTTACTCACTCACACGTGTGAATATTTTATTTTATATTTTCAATATTGTGGTAAATATTCGGTATGTGTATATTACAATTTAAATATTATTTATTGACGACGCTCTATCTAACCGATGTTTCTTTAATACATATAATATGTAATCGAGTCATGACTCCGCTTTACAATTTTCGTTAATTGTACGAAACTTAGTCTCCAATTTTCCGACGATGAGCGTAATACGTACGTCAATAACTACAGACGAATTATGAATTTATCGAGTATTTCCATTTTACAATGACTGTAATAGTGTAAATAACACGTTAGATATAATTTGTTAACTTCATTATTTGTAAATAGGTTTTATACATACACTCATACACATTCACTTTAGTCACTTTTATACATACATAAGATAAAATAATATTTAAACATATTTTTTATAGGTGAAATTTATTCTTAATAACTTACAAAGTATAAAATATGGTAATTAATTTTTATGCACCTTATCATTCAATGACTAAATAAGTTAATTATTTTGTGTACAAATTATGGTTATGTATAAAGTATTGTAATATTGGGATATCTTATACTATCATTTTGTGAGAGTTCTAACTTTTAGATAATTTTATTATACAATTTAAACTTTGAGAAATACTCCATATTCGATTTATATTTTATATGTTATTTGGTTTATTTTTATTGTTCTATTACCTATATTATTTGTTTTTAAAATATACGTGTTTTTGTTTAATTTAGTATTTGTTAATTTGTTTTTCAACAATACTCATTCTGCGAAATATAGAAGTATTTATTGTTAAAAAAGTAGACGTTGATAAAGTGGAAAAAAAACTTCTTATGAAATCAACTTGAATTTTGAAAGATGTAGGTATTTTGTCTGAAAATTTATGGAATCGATCGTGCGTCTCTTGCTGTTCAATATTATTACAGTTGACAGGGATAGGAAGTCACCAGCTACAGCCTCCTTGTATGAATCTCAGATTTATGGGTCTACGTCTTATTTGCATTTTAATACTACCTACCGGTATACTACCTTTTGACCATAGTATTTCTTATTTTCATAATAATAATTTATATAAGTACACAGTTGATTTAAGTTTGTCAATAATCATTCATTTTATCGGGAATTGAAATTTATTGAGTCGACGAGGAGTGACTAGAAATAAGTATAATCAAATGCTTTTGTGGTGCGAGTCTGATGAATATTTTAATATATTTATTTTATTTTAATATAAAGAAAACATTTTGATCTAATATACCTAGATAATTTATGAAATATTAAACGATATGAAAATATTTTATCAATTAATTAAATTTTACATAAACTAGTATAATCGACGAAGGTAATAAACTCAGTAGATTCACTTATTCCATAAAATTAATAACACAATCTAATAATCTAATATTATGATAACTAATATATTTGATAAATATATTTTACGATTCTCAGTAAGTACCTATACATTTTTTTTATTAACATACAGTATGCTATAATATTTTATCCTCGCGTTATATAATATGTGCCGTTATAACAATTTTTCATAAGCATATATATTATATAGCTATAATATACTATGAAACATGAGTTTTGATGACATTTTCTAACAGAATCGTTATTTTTATTTATTTATTTTATTTTATTGACTTAACGATTGCTATTGATTCAGGTACAGGTTAACTAAAATAGTATTAAGAATATCGAAAATATAAATTTAAAACTTAAAACAAAATAGTTATAATAAATATGTTGGTGAAATATGATCTAAATAAAACTGAGATGAGAGGAAGTAAAATTGTATGCAAAAGATGGTTGAGTTCCATTGCTTGGGGGTATGATTGTAGGGTAATTGATATAGTAAATAATTTCTAATGCTGTGGTAAATTGTACGGAAAATTATAAAGTGGAGTACGTCAGGGTGTAATATAGAAAATATTTATTTATGTATAATATGATACATTGATTATTGTCTATTGATGATTTTTTTATGTTCTTTAAATACGCTTGCAACATCTCTGTTGCAACAACGAATACTCTTATTAATTAACATAGTCAACAAGTCTTATAATAGTGATTAATATATTCATTATTGTACACAAACTTTATTCTTTATTTACTGCCACTTATAAGAACACAACTATCTGTTAATTTTATATGATTATATATAGATATGTATGTGTGTGTGTATATATATAATATTATGTATGCTAAAATTATATAAAATTTGTGACAACATGCTTTATATTGACATATATATATTATAAATAAAATAAATTAAAATAATAATAAAAATGTTCTACGTATGATATACAAGCACGCCGTTACGACTTTATTTTGCTATCGATGTTTATCAGTTTGTTATTATAACAAATGTATTTTTTAATACATTTTGTATCATTGAACTGATTTGTTTTGTTATTGCATATATTAGTAATATTATAAACAATACGATGAAATATATTTGTATAACATTACAATTTATACAATATACGATTGTTTTATATATGATATTATCTTATTTAATATTACCTATTAGGTATCAATTATTATACTGATAATAATATACACATACACATTATTGATTATTTTTTAATTTTGAAAAATCCACGAGGTACACTTAAACTGATTTGTCCGAGAACTAAAACACTTTTAAGTATAATATCTAAAGCACTGCATTCAATCCATCGCAGAAAGGTTGATCAACCACGTTCGATTTGCAGTTTACACTTTACACCGGTATGACTGATAAATGGACACAAGCATCCGGTTTTTAAATTCTATTCCTTTTGATGCAGGTAGATAAAAAATTAAAAACTAGATAAGAAATTGGAACGCTAAGTAATCTTTAATCAATATAATAAAATCGATTTGGACCTTATAAGATTTTCAATTAAACACTCAAAATCATTATTTAGGTATGTCAAAAGGAATTCTTGATTAAATGAGTTCCACTAGAGCTATTATAATATATAATATAAAATAAGCAAAAATAAATCATGTAGTTTTTAATTTTATTATATCATATATTATATTTATTTCAAATGATAATTGAGAAAATATGTAATAAGTAACTAAAAATTATTAAATATAGTTTTAAATATTATTGGTTATAAAAATAAATAAAATTTTAATAATGTTAGTTTAGGTAACCTATTGATAATAATAATATGATTTTTCTGTAGTATTAGGTAATTTATAGATAATTAAGTGATATTATCCCTTGGAATGTGTGTGGCTTCGTTATACACCCGATGCTTTAAGCATCCTTTCAGATGCTATATATTTATCCATGTATCTTTTAGACAAATACACTACTTTCTTGATACCCGATCGGATAATTATTTTTGCACATTCATTACACAGAAAAAGCGATACGTATATGATACAATTTTTCAAATCGATAAAGATTTTATTTAACACAGCATTAATTTCAACGTGGAATACTGAAAATATAAACGTGAATCAAAATATGTATTATTTTATCAGTATAACATGAAAACAGTCGTAAAATGATTATTTATCATACGTCAATTTGCTGTGTAACATTGACTTTTTATTTTTAACCCATGGAAAATCATCATCTTTACATCCATCAGGCATTCCATTCCATCCAGTGCCTAAAATTTTGTTGTCTAAATTAACAATGCAAGCACCAACTTGTGTTACAGGATCTTTACTACGTTTAGCCATCAATAATGCTGTAGCCATGAAAAGATCACCCCAGCTTATACAATTGTCTTGCTTTCTACTTAAACATAACAATTTATAATACCAAAAACTTTTAAATTGTATAATCTATAATTGTACTCATTTAAAGATTTTGTTTTTGTTTCAATACTAGCATTATTGGCTGTAATATCATCATAGAAATTTGTAGTTTCATTAATTAAGCCAATTTGAGCTTCAGGTTCATCGGAATTAATTTGAAGTTTTTTATTACAATCAGTATTTTTCGTATCTATAATAACATCATTTTATAAATTAGTTTTTGAAATTTCTTAATATACTTTAAGACAATATTTTAAAATATGTGAGAATGTTTGTATCATTTAAGGGGTGGTTTTGAGGAGTAAACACTTCTGCATTTCAAAAAAATCGTCTTTTTACACTTAAAAACAATTTATTTGAGAATTTTTATTTATTAAAATTAAAATTTGAATGATTATTTTCAGAGTTGTTAAATATCATGTTATAACTAAGGATAATAGTCCATAATAGGGATATACTTATGCACATAACATAAAATATATTATTAAGTACCTATTTCTATAATACATATTTTACTATATAATCAGTATATTATTAGTATAATTATTATTAAATACTAATAAGTATAATTGATTGTATAAGATATCTAAATAAAATATAAACTACTAAACTTATGTTTAACATATTTGATACCTATAATAGCTATTAGGACATATATATTATATAAATATATATATTAAACTATAACACTATACGAGTATATTATTGTAAATTTAATTAATTTCGTAAATTAATAAATAAAGAGCTTTATAATATTGTGACCAAATTGAAAACATGTTATTTTTTTGTTTACTTTGTTTATAGAGACCTAGACGTCAGGGCTTATTAAGCGTAAGCGGACGATCGTGTTGATGCGTGAACTGACAGAACGCGTTTTAAATAGGTCAGAGTATGAAAAATGCATCTAAAAATCGAGTCGTAAATAATTGCTATAATTTATTAGATTCTATTAATTTAACTACTTACGCTTGACTATCTACATATATTAACAACATAGTTTTGTATCAATTACATTATAGATATTATGGTATTCGTTATTTAATAATTATTATAATAGATATTCGAAATGAAAATAGTTTCGATAAACGGTTTCATCCCAATTTTTTAAGTATTGTCTACAGGATTTTGGTTACTTAGGTAAAATATATTAGATTCACATACGAGAAATCTTAGATTCGTTTCATCGCTGCAGTATACATTTTACGTATATATTGTTTAAAGTTTAAGAGTTCTAAGAGCAAAAACATTAGACGCATTGTTTATATTTGTTGAAATTGAAAATTGAGTGAACTTGAGGATTGAGGTATTTAACATAAATAGTAACACGACTTTATAATTATAATAGCAGTATAGTATAAATGAAACATACAACTGATCTAGACACACATTGTATGACGTACCGTGTCCGATAGTAAGTCTTGTACAACATGACAGTCCTATGTATATACGTCGTTGACGTCATATAGTCATACATATGTGTGTGTGTGTGTGACATTAATAAGTATTGCCTCACATTACAATAGAAAGTTAAGCTATGATACATAACATATTGAAACGTGCGCCCGTGTGCTTACAATGTGTTAATACTGATATTAACTGTATATTTCAGCAATATTTACAAAAAATGTTAGATGATAAAAAAATCGATATAACAGGAAGAATAGGTATTAACTGTTTTTTAATTGATTTAAAAATTATAATTTATTAACTATATTAGATAATCTATTATAATTTACTAAATTTTCCGAATAATAAATAATAAAAACATGACTAAAACAATATAAAATATTATGATCTATATTATAATCATTTAACATAAGAAGCAATCCGGTCGGTGGCCTCGTATACTTGGGCGTGGCATCTTTCTGTTTATTGGCATACAAACCACCAACGAAAATGGAAATAGTTAACAAAAGCCAAGGTGTGACCTGTCCGTCAACGACGAAAACCGATCGAGTTTAGAGTATAGGTATGAGGTATGTATTTATAACTATAACCAGCTGTTTTGGGATTATTATCATAGACCATTTTCCTAAGTAAATTTAGTTTAATAAGTCGGAAACTAATCATTCGATTTTTTATTTAGTTGTGTACAATTTTGAAAAAATGTACCCACTATATAAATTTACAGTAAACAATGGTGTTCTTATTAAAAAAAAAAAAAAAACCAACACTATTTACCATCATCACTTATGATACTACTAGATGAGTGATACAGTAAATCTCAAGAATTTAAAATATCGTCTTTAAGTATATTTAATAATTTTAATGATCAATTTTATGAATCACACTCTCTATGTTTAACGAAAATGTTAAATTATTTAAATAAAATCAATTTTAATGTTAACAAATATGTTACTATTTGTTAGATATTAAATTTAAATACATGTTACCTGAAGTATAGATATAGAGTATATTAATAGTTGATATAATTTAATATCTTAGGACGTTCCCTAAACTTTTCCTCCGATGTTTTTGTTAGAGATAGAAAAATACTTGTGAATCTCATAACCACAGTAAATAATTTTAATAATTGTTACTTTTATGGACATTTTCATTGTTAGTTTCTAATAGTTACGCTGAAATTAATACAGTTTTATCGATGTTTAAAATATTTCATAATATAATATGTTCCATTGATAAGTGAATATAATATGTTAATTGTTTACATTTTTACTTGTAAAACCAAAAGCTTTGTATTTTTCTGAAAACTTACGACATTTATTAATATTTGTTGACCCAATTTCAGAACACGAAACGACTTCGTTTTCTTCGTTCATGGCAGAATTATTACTTTGTAAACAACGTTTCATTGTAAAAAAAAATTACAAAATGTATTTAATTGAAATGTATATGAAGAACACAAACGTAATAAAAATAAATCGCAAGTGAAACTAAACAACCCACACAGATTGAATACTGCGACAACACTGGATAATGAACAATGACTATGCTTTGGTCGACCATCAATTGTCGTTCTTATCTTAATTGAAAAAAAATTAATTTCCAAGAAGTAAGATTCGTAAAAAATACACAGAATTAACATTTGACGCTACTGTTTACATAGGTCAGTGAGTACGCTATTATAGAAATAATAACTTATTTTTACAAGTTATACAGTATGAAATTAATCATAAATATTATTGTAATTTTAATATTTATTACTTCAATACAATAAAAGACGAGTTAAAAAAAACCTTGGAAAAGCTGCTTGAGAAGTTTAATATATTAATTGGTCACATTTAATAATATATAAAAATAAAATAGGTTAACAACAACGCTATAAGAATCACTGAATAAATAAGCAAAATAAGTAATCATCAACTAAAGTAGCAACACCCATTACATAAGTATTGCGTAGACCATAAACGATAGTTATATATTAGTCAATAGGTCTCAGCAAGCAGTTCATTTGTCACACGAAAATAATTAGAATCATTCACCTTTATATCATTTAAAAAATACTTCAAAACCAGAAAAACCCGGTTTATCTGTCCATTCCGTTTTGTTCTATTTAAATTTTCCTGTCTATAACGTTCGGCAGTCGGCCTCATTTACGTGATTATACATATTAATTTAAGCAACCGCATACATATTCTCATATTATAGTTGTTATATTTATTTTTACACAGTTACATATTTACCTTTTATTAAGATAAATTTCATAATATCTTAAATAATAAAGTTTTCATATTATTCCCCACACATGTCACCAATACTTAAAAAATGTACTTCGACATTTGTAAGACGTATAACACATAATATTCTCTTTAGATAAATACCTCTAAACTTTTCTCATTCATCTTATTAATATGATTTGTACTATCCCGTGTTATTGATTATAATTGTACCACTGTTTATATTTATTTAAAACATTTCCTAGTAAAATTAAAAATATAAATATATCACACACACCCACACATTTAATGTCCGTTTACACCACAGATATCTACTATACTAGATAAGGTACTTCCAGTGTTTTACACTGAGTATAGTGAAGCTTAGTTGCGTGGGCTTATCTCACGTCACCCATGTTTTCGGATGGCGAAACAATATTATTAACACGCATGAAATACATACAAATTTAAACATTTTTCATTTTGTTAAAGCATAGGTATTAAACTACTAAAGTGTTATGATATACAAACCTACTGGATAATATGTCTATGATGTTTTCTTTAAAAATAAGTATTTCACAAATATTATAAATACTTTTAAAATGTAGGTAATTGAGTAAGTAGTATTCTAAACATTTTTCGAAATAAGTATTTGAACAATATTTTAAAAATAATTGTTTACAACACTGACATTTAAAATAAGTTCCTATTGCTTATTTAATTTAAAGAAACAAAAATTATTGATATATTTAATTTGTAAACAATCAATTTTAGTTGTATATTAAGTAGAGGAGATAGGATTATATGAACAGGATTGAGAGTACAATTAATATTAAAACTGTTTACACTCATATATAAATGGGTTTTTAATTGGCAATAAACAATTCACTACATGTAGGTATTATATAGGTCTGAATTTTACATTTAATTTACATTGGACATAAAACATTGTCTTATGTATATACATAATTGTCATACTTATTGGTTAGGTAATGTATATAGGGCCGCCGATTTTCAAAAGGGTACTTTAAATTTTATCTGAATGAACCAAAAAGTTTATAGATCAGTTACTAATTTAATTTATAATTATACATCTTTTTATTTACGCGTGCAAAATGTATATTTTAAAAATATTCACATTTTTATACATACAAATGGATTGATACCAGCTCGCTCCACTACTGTATGCTTCTGTGATATCGTATACAAAATATAGGTACACTTATTGGCTTAACATTTTATACCGACAAAGCGATTATTAAGTTAATGATAAGTATATTGTCTTTTTTCAATTTTTTCTTGACTGTATTTTATTTAATAGTTCGTTCCTTGTCAACTGAACGAAATAGTTTTAAAAACATAGTTCAAATATCGTATTGTACACTTGAGTGAATAATGAAAAGTTCGATTGTATACCGGTCGGTTGTGAGCAAAAAATAATTTATATTATATTGCTCGATAATTATTTGTTATGTATTATGTTTTGACAAATGAACATCATTCCATTCTAATTATTATACTGCAATAACGCGATAACAATAAGAGAATAAATTATATACTTGTAGATCACTTATTTATAAATTGTTTGTTTATTAAATTACAACAATAATAAAATAAGAACAAAATAAATTTGTAAATACTTTATAGTATTTTAATGTTACCCTTTTTGATATTTACTAAGTGCAAAAGTTGAACATATATATTTTTCTTTATATGATCTATTCATTGTATTTTGGATCATTCAATTCTTAAGGTTATTTATTAGGTCTTATAAGAAATGAATGCCTTTTCCAAATATACCTACTTTAAAACTATTTTTAGAATTAATTACGGATGTGTTTCATGATTAATTATACTGTACTGATATATACAGTATACGCATAAACATTAATTTATATAGTCCTTGCACTTCTTAACATTAGAAATTCCATTTCATTCGTTATAGTAGTGTGAATTTTTTTTTTAGCCGGAAAATTAGGAAAACTATTGTTCAACAAATGTAAAATGTAATAATAATATTAATAATAACAATTTATTTTAAAAGTTGTGTTTATTCGAGAAGTTCCCATTACACAGAGCGCTGTGTCATTATTTACGAACATGACGCAGTATATACCTTCTTCGTGTATTGTTACGAAATTATATTGTTATAATAGCGTTGATAATTATTAGAAACCGGGGGTGAATCAAATGACAAATGAGCCAAGGTTTTAGTGAGTTGGGAACGGGCTTACGGCTTAAATACGTAGAAGATTTTGTAGTAAATAAACCGCGTGGTACTGTGTACTGCGAGGCGATTCGAATTGTACGACTTAATGTATTATTTTTATGTACATGCATACATGCTTATAATGTTCAAAATATTATACATTATAAATTATTTAATATATTTTTTTTCCTGGCTAATAGAAACTAACTGAATACTTTAATCCAAAACCTATCGAATCAATGACCCGTTTTAAATTAAACCGCTGTTATTACGTTTCGCTTGCCTAACCATACTTATTGTTACCCACGACACCTAAGTATTTGAAGGCCTTTCATAATCAAGAGTAAATTTCTTCACAAAAGAAACGTAGTAAAATCTAAAATTGCAATGCCCGAACGTTCGTAAACTCCAGATGAAAGACGTTGTAATATGTTATGTTGGATTGTAATAAATCACTAGCGGGCGCCTTTTGAGTTTATAGGTAAATGAAAAATCATAGAAAACGTTAGACGCTCGTGCGTTTACAATATTATATAAACGTACGTACATTTTCTAACGTCGAATAACAAAAAAATGTTCACCAAAAGTCTTATATATACACATACTACTTATAATAAATGTTGGTGGTAAACGTGCGCATAACATTATTTCGAATATCGTGCTTACAAGTATTATACTGTATAACGTACATTGTAAATATAATATAATATAAGTATGAAATATACCGATATATATTTATTTAATAATATTACGTCACTTAATATATTTCACTTGTTATTTATTGACGTTCAATGGAAATGTGCAAACTGCGGGTCGATTCAACTGTGGTGAATTCGTTGCGTTACGACGAACGGATATTTGAATAATACCAAAAACGAATCGCGTGCGTGTGTGCGTGTGTGTGTGTGTGTGTGTGTGTGAGCGCGTACGTGTACCTATACATAAATATGTATTTTTGTCGGGTAAACGAGTATCATTGTTGATCGCTGCGGCGAATTGGTATGCGTGCGTGGGGCACGTAGGTAGATAGAGCCATATAGGTATTTTTTACCGATCGACGAGCTTGTGTAAAGGTGGATCGGTAGAGGCGGTGGAAGGGCTCGAGTATAAAAAAAGCAAATCACGCACGTGTCAGCGGTAATCCGCTATGGGTGAAGATTTAGTCGAATTTTTGTGAGGAGGGAGTTACATTTTTTAAAATTAAGTTGACATTTAAATGGACGAATATATATTTTCATAATCACGTGTCTCTGCTCCATGTCTTAAATATTTTTTGTTCCTTTTATCTAAAATAGTACGTATTATACAGCACGAAACACAACATGCGAACAATAACGCTTATGTCAAACGTACAATTTTTGCAATAGTAAACAATCCAAAATATGTTCGACTTTTTATTGTATATTTTTAATCAGAAAAAAATACATTTTTATTTTCGGAACGAGACGGGTTGAGGGAAAGACAACAAACTGTTGACCACCAACTATAGACACCGACTTGTAAAATAAATAATCATTTAAATTTCATAATGCGTTATTCATGAAACGTTGTTTTTTTTTTTTATGAGGATTGACAGTCCTCAGTTAGTTCCATTACATATCCGAGTGGAAAAATAATAAGTATACTATTAGTATTATAATTAAATCTATAAATTTTTATTCGTCCATACTAAATACGTATTTACAATGCCGACCTACCTCTGCATATGCCGGCCGGGCTATAGTAGTCGTCGTACTGGCATACCAGACCTTTCCTTTGGTCACACACTGCAATGCCGTCACATGGGTCTCCGTCTTGTCGCGCGCACACTGGGCAGCAACCGCATCCGTCACGGGTATGAGGCACGCCCGGTTCGCAAACCGGGTCCCTATTGGCGCACTGGCACGGGTAGGCGCAGTGGGACCGAACCTGTGTGTGGACGAGACAGAAAAAAAAGATGATAAACGAAAACGAACAAAATAAATACATTGTTTGATACAACACTGATTTATTGATTGTCTATAATGATTAATATATATATATATATATATACATGGGTAATCGGTATAGTCATAAGGACGATATAATATGATATTAAATATACGTAAATACAACATAAATTCAATGGTTGGAGAGTGGGGTGCACTTATACTGTTAACGAGCAGATTATACAAGGTGTAATTGATATGACTGACAAAATGTAAATATCCAATTATGTTACTTATTTGTTCTTCTGAATGTTACATATTTAAATTGTATATTTATTACATCATAAAGAATAAATATTTTTTTTTTTAAATATGGATAAAAAAAATAATTACAAGGGTAGGTATATACGTATAATATATAGTTATCTAGTAAATTACATTTATCGATTACTATTTAAGTAACGCTCTGTAATATACCCAATTTATTAAATAGTTTCCTCCTTAACATTTTCAGAAAAATTATTCGCTAAATAATTTATAGTAAAAAAGAGAGTTCGCTTTTTGAAAAACAGAACTTCCACAAGTTAGTCCATAAGTAGTACAAAACATCTTAAAAATTTAAAATAATGAAAATATGGCTTTTAAAAAATGTATATTAATAATTAAAATAATAATAGTTAATAAATTAATGACTAACAGTTGAAAAAAAAGGGGTTGTGTATTATGCTTAGTGAAGCACTCTGTATAAACGTACGATGACGACGGGCAAATCTACCTGCGAAACCCAGTGTGAGTGGGAGGTGGAAGCGGTGCGTATTGTCAGCCGCCGGATATTTCTCGGACTTTGCAGGGTCACTATATTTAATACGGACATATATAATGTGCATATATATTATAGATACCTCGCGGCTCGGACAATATAACAAACGAAATCCACCCTCTCAAACAGTTCAGCTCGCGTTGGAAAATTTATCTGTTCAGGCCGTTTTACGCGAGGACGATTGTCCAGAGTATTATCCTGCAGACTTTTGCAGTTTAATTTCCGAGCGGTTTCCGTCCCGGTCGTCATAATATTATTATTATCACACAACGGGTTAAAATAATATAATATCGATGTTCGCGTCATTCGAATACGCTTGCTTACCTATTTGCGATAATTGTAAGTTTTTAAACTCAAACGTGTCGAAAACAATTTTTTTTAGGAGCCTCCGATGAGGTTATTTTGTTTTTAGTTTATTTATTTATTTTTGTTCGGAGGAGTGGGGGGGGGGGCTTAGGACGTCTCGTCATTAATTGCGCCTGCGGGCACTACGCGTTTACCACGCCAAAAGTCGGCCGTGCGCGTTTCTCAGGCACATCGCTTTGGCAACTACCGTAAATAGGTCGTCAAGAATCGTTTCGGAGCGGCGGCGAGCCAATTTGGCTCATGATTGTCGACGCACCGTTCCCAGTTGCTATCAATAAGTCTTAATTCTTAATGTCCCATGCCACCTCACAACGGCGCTTATTTATACATAATGTATTATAATATAATAGTCAAAGTATGATCGATGGACTTATTCGGTGACAAGACGCACGCACCTATAAATTCACATCAGCGGTTTTGTAATTTCGCCAAAACTGATATCATACTGACTCGATCGATGTCGCGTTTGTAATAATCTCACATATAAGTATCGCGCGTGCGTATACGTGTTTACGTTGAAAATTATAATCTTTGAACATTCCAGTACAATAATATTGTTAATTGAAAAAATCTACGTTGACATTTTTATTTAAAAATTATTATTGTTTTTACAATTATTTTTGTGGGATAAGTAGCTTAAACTTAACATAATATTACTACTACTACTGTTGTACCAAACATTTTGATTTATAATATATGATTTTAAACCATTTAATTCGCCACTACATAGTTATGGGAAATAATATATTTATATATATATATTTATTGTTTTAGTTGAAAATATGTTTATTCCAATTTTATGTTAATGTATGTATTAAATAAATGAAAAAAAAATTTAAATATATTATATACGCGTAGAGTAATATACTGAATGTAATTTATTCATAAATATTATTGTGATAAATATATTTCATGGAATATTCAACATTTATTTGCGACCGTATTTTACCACGAGTGTGATAAAACATAAGTCAAATACGATAAAAAAATATATATATTTTTGATTTGTTCATTGTTTGGATACTATACTTTTGTTGATCGTATACAGAAATACATGAAAATTGTAAGTTTTCTATGATGCAAAATAATACGATATGGATACAATACACAGGAGTGTTATTGGATTAAGGCACCTGAAGAGATTTACACGGTGCTTTATGTCAGACGAAACATGTGTTCCGCTGAGAATTTCCTAACAGTACTTTAAGTATAGTGATTTCTCTCGATGCACAGTTTAATGTTAATCTCATTTTATCGTCACATAATATTTCTCGTTAAACTCGAAAAGCTTTTAAACTCGGAAAATATAAGTAATAATAACGATATTGTAATTAGATAGTACCTTTTTAATCACACCTATCTTTTTTACCATTGGGCGTGAACCGATTATCATGATTCGCTTTTTTTTTTTCATCAAGTAATTTTAGTTCGGTATCGCTTTCGATCCCATTACAAACACACACTGCAGTGTAATACAGGCCGTATCAAATATGTATTTTTTATATTTTCTATTAAAACATTGTCTCGTTACTAGTTTAAAATGGATACTAATAATAATTGTTTTTTAACAACCATGTAAATATACTGCAATATGCAATTAATACCTTTTAAGTATTAACGCAAATATTGTACTTTGAATATTAAGTACTCATTTTAAAAGATTTAAACACTGAATAAATTTATTACTGTTTAAAAGTGTAACAGTAACTAAATGTAACTAATTCTAATAAGTTTTAAGTATACACAGTTTTTGATAGAGGTTCATACTTTGAAAGTTCGTAGATTATTAGGTTTTTAAACATAGGTATACTTTATACATTTATACATCCGTTAAGTTCGTCCATTTATCCGTCAGCAGTTATTAATACATATTTATTATTGTTGATTTGGTTAACACGGAGATGGATATTATTATTAAAATTATTATCATCAATATTATTGTAATATCAGTACAATAATAATATCATGGTTTTACATTAGTGCATATTTAAAGCACAGTAAGATCAAAGACCGGTCTATACATATATTTTATTTAATATTTGCTAGTATATGATATCATAAATTATAATTATTACTCATGTTTTGTTATTTTCTAAACCTGGATAGAATTTATTTACTTATTTTTAGTTTAACTTTAAGTTATAACAGAATCGTTATAAAATATAGCGTTTATCGGTATTGAATATGATAAATATTTAGATTTATATACATAAGTACTAAAGGGTTATAAAATTATTTTAAAATTGTATATGGAATTTTAGTTTATTGTTTAAAATATTTAAAAAACCTGGACTTAACAACAAATATCTAATGATAGGTTTTGCTATTTTTTAATTTGATAAAATGTGTAATGGCGCTCTTTTTATTACATGTATTAATGATATATTTCTTTCTTTTTTTAAAGGAGATGATCTATTCCTAAAAAGCACAAACAGCATATCTGTTTAGTGGAATACATATTTATATTAATATTAATTAATCACGCTAATGAACTGATAATAATAAAAATATAATATTTTCGTGATAATCTTTGGTGTAAGCAGTCATCCATTAATGATACTCACGGTAATAATACAAAAGATATTTGTGTTTATTATATTTTTAAAAAGGTAGAACCTTAAACTTTCATAAGATCAAAATCATTTTTTTTTTTTTATTACATTAATTCCTATGTAACATTTTAATATACCGCTATTATGGGCCAAAACAACAAAAACGCCTTGTGTGCTCAACAATCAGTGTCTATATCCTGATTTTTTTTGTTATTTTAAATTACGTTATTTATAATGCAATGTAAATATGCCAATTATAATTGTAAAAAAAAATTACCTTCCCGTTAACAATATTATAGAATATGGATACTTAATGAAAATTTAAATGAAACTTTTTAATCTGCAGGAACAAATTATATTATACATTTATATAAGTCTATTGTATTGAGTAAGCGTTTTAAAAATGGTACATATACATAATTAAACGGAGTATTTTTTTTTTTTTTTTTTGAAAAGACGTGATTTAATATTAATTATTAGTGACTTGTGGATTGTTGTAAAAAATTAAATTTTGACATTATACGTTCAATGTTTATATTATTTTTATGATATAATGTGGATGGAATATAATAATTATAATTTATTATAATATGAAAACCTAACTTTTATGTAAGTTTTTAAAGTATTAATAATATTGTTATTTGTTTGTTATAAAATGTACAAAATATATTTTTTTATGTCATAAACACTATTGTATAATTGGTATGTCCTATTTATAGTATAGTAGTATAGATGGTACATATGACAATAAACGATGGCGGCGTCGCGAAAGCAATGCAAAAGCAGATCCCGCGGCGTCGTCGGTTAAAACAGGAAAAAAAAAAAAAAAGATGGTACATATGATTTTTATTTTGTACGGATAATCTATATTATGTGTATTATATATCATGTTTTTTGATATAACCATATAATATACATTATTAAGCTTTTTAGTTCAAGTAAATTTATTATTTATACGATGAAAATAATTTTATACTTTATTTTATCAATTGTTAAAGGTCAATAAAAATATGAAGCTTCATTACAAAAAAAATTGAGTCCATTTAATACAATTAAATTTCCCTTACTTAGTTATTTTATGTAATTATGCCAAGCTTATCTACTACGATAGAGAATGCCGGAACTAAACTTTTATAGTTGAATTATCTATATTTTTGTTTTGTATTCATCATGAGCTACTTTAAATAATATAGTATACTTGTACGGGATTAGAGATTATTTCTTTTAAACTTATTATTAATGTACGTAATATTTTACATATTTATAGTATTAGAAATATAACCTGTGAAATAAGTAATAAATTATACGAGTTTTATTACAAAATTATTTTGAAATTTACGTAAACAAATTTTTTAATCTCTAGATTTTATTTCGTAACTATCGAAACATTTTAATTGAGAAAAATGTGTACATTATAAAAGTTAGTTTATAAATGAAATAATGTTTAATCTCGGTGTACTTCAATAAGTCTTTCTTCTTTTGTTGAAGACGAATTGTCTGTATTTTAGTAAATATATATGAGATTATATATAATCATACTTTTCGTTTGAAATATTTTAAATGGAAACTCAATTTAGTGTAACATAAATATACAATAAACTTTTAAAATTCATCGTATTTAAAAGTTTTAAATATAATTCAATGATAAATTTTGTTTGAAATTCCATTAATTCATATCACCAAAAACAAGTTAAAGTATTAATAAAAAATGTTTACACAAAAAAAATATAAATAAAAAAAATAAAATTGAATTATATAATTAAATATAAATTTGAGCGGTATTACAAGTATACATTTAAGTTATAAACGTATTTTTCTATGTGCATTTTAAAAATAAATATTCTAATACACAGGTTAAGCATAATATACGACGGGATACATTATGATATTTTACTATTTAATATATTTATTTTTTATTTAAAATATACCACCTTTATTTAATATATTATTTTTAAACTGCGGGGTACTCACTTAAATTCTTATGGTTGAATCATATTATATAAAATGTTTATAATAAGTTATTACTAAGTACATGCATAACACATAATTTATTTCATAAAACGGATATAACTACATGTTTGAATAAATTATCATTATTTTTAAAGTTTTCCCAGTGGTTATAGCAGTATAAATAGCTTTATATCATAAGCCGTGTACACCACTCTCTTTACCCTCGAGTATTTGATAAATCCGCGACCCATTGTTTTTAAAACAATATATAAAGTGTGCTTCTAAAATTGAATAATTTTAGCTTTTTAAAATTCGTTTTTTGTTTTATCTTAATGCAGCTAGTGCATTACACTTATGATTTTTAGTTTTAAAAATCGAAAATCCCATTTATTGTATGTAAATTAAAATTTGTATTATAAGCGTGAGTAAAGAATTCCGGATGAATTACAGTAATTTGTTTTAGTACCAATATTATAATTCACAAATCACACTTTTGATGTTTTCTTTACGGTTCATAAATTTGTTAATTTAAATATATAGTTAAATTTTGATAACCCGCTGGATTGTAAAATAATCGTAATACGCGTGTTTATCGACCGGTCCAATAATGGTATGAAAACTGTAAGTTATTTATATATTTCCATTGTATAGTCTTCACGAAAAGCGTTTGATTAAATATAAAATTAAAACATGTCTGTCGACCCATGACTGCAGTCAGTACATATAAAACGGAATTCGGTGTATTTTACATTACATAAAAAATAATTTGACATTCGCTTCGCGATCGCTCCAGTCTACCAGAAAATACGACGTTAACACGTAAAAATAGGAACCGGAAAGCAATGTCATATTGACTTTTGCAGCGCATAGGACGCCGCCCGCCGCCGGTTGTACAACACATGGCCCATTATATTATTATAGATTCTGTTTTGCAAATACGTTTGTTTTCCAGGCGCGACGAGAACAAAAAATAATAATAAACTAATCAGAACCTGACGTACATATCGCATAACTATCGTCGGAATGCTCGATGTAAGGCGTTTTCCGGAATTCGTTTGAAATGGAAATAAGCAAAAATTAATTTTTCCCCAGAAAACGTTTACCGGTCGGTGTCAAAAGTATTCGTGCAAGCGTATCCGGCAGAATTTTCGGAATTCCATTAGGTACGCAGAGTTTGGCAGTGAAAAATAAAATAAAATTGGAAGACGGGAAGAAAAAGAAATGAAGGAAAACAGCGATATGCGAAGGAAAAGGAGACGGGGACACATTTCTAAGGCGTCCTCGGGTGTGTGCAATTTTGCGGACGCATCCGCATGTGAGGTAGTTCTTTGAAATACGTGCGACGGAATATTACACGCGAACAACGTATTGTTGTTTAACCGGCGTACGTACATATTTTATTACGGAGCGGTAAGACGGAAAATGTCTGCGTATCGTGTCGGGAGGTGTGACGCGGTCGCGTCTTTCGTGACGCGTACTTATATATGTATACTATATGCGTACAAAACGAATGGTTGGCAATGTCGGTCGTCATTAATAGGTAATGTCATTAACTGATGACGAACGCTATTTCAATGGTGTTAATATACACGTGAATAGTGTAGTTGTACACGTCGTAACTACTAAACGGACTTGTGTGTGTGTGTGTGATATCACCACGTGATACGGTGCACATCGATATATATATATATCATAACGTATAGCCTTTGTCACTCGTTCCCTGGACTATAAAATCGGTACTAAACATTTACTTAAAAATCGAATTGTTTTCAGATAGATGATGGCGGTTTTCTTGATTTTTGAAATCTCGTGTTAAAGCAGCGTATGAGGCATGGTATAGTCAATACAATTCAAAGCACTTATTCGCAGGTCAAAGTAAACTTTACCGAATTTCATACGGCATAACTATTTTATACATCTATACTTTTCATTACGTTATTATATTGGTAACGGATCATTTTACCGATGAATTAAATCATAGTTTTTTTTTTCTTTTTGTATATTAAAAAAATAATTTTGGTCATTGAATGTTTAGATTTGAGTGGAATTCAATTTGAGCGTGAGTTTTTGAAGATCATAATTGTCTGATTTTTAGCGATATATATAATGGGATCAATTAGAATAGCTGTATTACCATTTATGTTATTTTAAATATTCGACGAAAAGCGACAAAATATTAGATTATCTACTTTTGTTTGTAACTTCAAATATATATTTTTTTAAACTGCATAAATTAGTGATATATTTTAAACATTATTCTACATTTTGTGAGGATTATATTTAGATTGCAATAACTTATTTTTAAATAATAGATATAATTTAAATATTATAATGCATAAAAATACTATAACTGTACATTATTTATTCAAACAAGATATATATTTTCACAAAGAAATATAGTTTTTTTTCTCCCCATAATGCGCGATTGCATATAAAATATATATAATGTCTATTTCGTTAAAAGGCCTACTGTTATTATTAATAACGTATCGTGTTAAAATTATAGTTTAGTCATTGGATCCTTCGACTGTTAATTAGAGCACGATTTTATACCGTTTAAAATATTATTTAATTTGCGTCGCGACTTAAATGGCAGATAATAATATTATAGCAATACTGTACACACAGTTATAAGATAAAAATCGCTCGTTTATATATGATTTTACAACACAAAAGTACGAAACTCGTCCGACACATTTTCACTATTGATCAAGATTAAATGAAATAAGTCCCGAGCACCCGGTGGGAAATCACACGAGTTTCCGGCGTATGTGCAAAGGCAAGTGTAATTGGTTCAGGAATAATATTAACATCATCCTTTTAAATAACGCGGTCGTTTTGTAGTCGTTTGCTTAAGTACAAAATATATACGTGAGCTTCCCACATTATAATCTATAAACGGATAGCAGCTGTCTACCGATGTTTTACGAGTATAAAGGAAACTCGTACTGTATTATTATTACTATTACTGACAAGTTACAACAAGCGATTTCCGGTTATGACGTTTTTCCGGATATATTACATTATTCGTATACATTTCATACAGCGCACACCACTCCCGTATTCCTCCGCTAAAGCCGATCCCTTTGCACATACGTTTTCTAGCTAAATCGTACACTCCGTGCTTACGGCGTACTAGAGTATAGCCTGTCGGTTGTAGGTGGGAGGAGGCCTTCAATTTTACGTCCTGTGCACGTATTATATACACACAAACAAACGTAGTAGATAAGAGAAAACGTCAGCCCTCGGGACAGGCTTAAAAACTAAAAAGTAAATATGAAAAAAAGAACCCCAAATACTCGTGAATGCATTATAGCAATTGACTGCACTGCCCACGTGTGTGTATACAATGGTATATTATCTGGTCAGAAGAGGGGAAGGGTAGAATTTGTCTCTGTATCTCTCTATTTCTCTCTTTTCCTCTACACATATCTCTCACACACCCCCACGCACGTCTATATATATTCATCATATATATTATTATGTTATTCCCACCGCCAACACCGCCACCAAACCGTTCAAAATACGATACCCTAGAGCACGTTTAGGCTAATGATATGCACATATCATCCTTTTGAATGATCTATGCGCACATATATTATAGGTACGCGTGTATATGAAATGTAATAACTAATAATACACAGACAAAATAAACACGAGCGGTTGTCGTCGTTGCATTATGGAGCGTGTCAATAGGTATTTGATATATCGTATGCAACTTATCGTGCTACGATATATATATATATATAGTTCGTCAAAGAATTATCAAATAAACATATCGCAGTTCTTTTTAATAATCGTTTATTCAAATTTTCGATTTTTGGAATTTTTAGTATTTTTAAAGACTATATTGTAGATACACGGAATTTTTATATTATACTATGGGTGTTCAGCTCTTGTGGTGATATAAATTCCTTACAACAATAAATTATATTTAAACCAACAACTTTTAAATACTAAATTATATGCCACATTTATTTTATATTTTGTTTTTTCGATATTAAGATCTATTGTATTTGTATATAATTATTTTCTTTTATTTAAAAGTATCATTAAAATCTATTCAAGCTTATATAGAATATGGTTACAATAGCAGAAATGACAGATGGGTATACAATATACATTCATGCATTATGTGACAAGTTGATTTGTTATTGCTGGAGTTGATCCCTAGGCCTGCATATTTTTAGAGTTTTCATGGATGGTGTGAGAAGAAAAGGTTTGGATAGTGAATTTTGATGATTTTAAGTTTTTAGGTAAAGTGAAAATTATCATTTGATTTATAACATAGATGGGATAACATTTTACTAAGGCATCTTAAGTGGACTGGAATGCCCGAGGGGCTCTGAGATTTAAACCTTAAACATTTATGATTTTTAGAATAATAGTACAAAAATTAAAATATAATTCAGAAATTTCAAATTATATGCATCATATTTTAGGCTTAATAATTAGCATTAGGTGTAGTTTTCGATTAAAAAGAGGAAGTATAGAAGTGTATTATAAAGTCATAATATACTTAACATATGCGTTTACAATTCCAACAAAATCTGGGTTTCCTTAGAATTATTTTTTTATTACTAAAATGTTATCATAGTTTCGTTATTTCTATCATATTATGCAATTTTTACCTTTGATGATTTGAATTTTTAGCATTATGTGTTGATTTAATTTTATTTGATTAGATGACTGTATTTTCGATTTAAACGATAATAGTTGAATGAAATTTCAAAAAAAAAATTGCATTATACAGAAAAAATATATAATTTAAAATCATTTTTAAATCACTTAAATACATACTTATTTTTTTTCGCACGATTATTAATATAGCTTTTTGATTTCGTTTTATATGTATAATATTATCTTCAGATCATAATAACTAGGGAGGTATTTGATTAGTGATACCGTGTAAAAATATATAATGAGTTATTGATTTATTTTTAAGTTTCAATAAGTAAAAATTAAAGTAACCTTTCAATATGACATAGCATCGGAGGTGTACGTTGTCTCTATACATTATATATTAAACATGGTACACACGTGTTTGGGTTGACGATATTCTTCCGGTGTCATTTGTCGTTTTATATTATACATTATACATAATAAATAAGGTATAAGTACATAAAACAATACAAACAATACCAGCGAAATCAGATCATATTTAAAATACTCACTCGAATGATGTATCACACGAAATTTCCATAACGCTACACGCGTATAATATATCATCAGTCCGATGCCAAAAATCGCTCGTGCAACGACGTATTGTGCGACGATTAAATGCAGATTTCGTTCCTTATCTTATGTGACGCAGTTGGTTTCTGGTATATCGTGTTATAAATTATAATAATATCGTACATACCGTCCTAGCATTATCATAATAGTTATTTGTCAATTTTAATATTGTAGTTGGCATAATTTAGACAGCGATGAAATCTACGAATGTTTTTTGTCCACTATTGGAGATAATCATCTGATGCTAATAATTTTGATTAAAACTTCGGAACGGTTTTCAATGTACATCAGAATAGTACAATAAGAAATTATTTTAACATGATCAATTCAGTCAACCATAATAAAATATAGTTTATGTTAATCGAGTTTTTAAACTTACGACATAAGTTTTTTATAAATCGATTAAAAAACAATTCGGTAATCCAAACGTTCTATACACGTGTTTTAAGCATCAATTATAATGATTAAATTGAAAGTTTTAAAAAAGTTTTTTTTTTTTAATTGAAAATAGAAAAAAAATAACAATCAGTATCTCATATAATATAATAGGCAAATGTTTTGTAAAAAGAAAAATATAGACATGGTGGCGTTCATCGGCGTGTGCTTAGCATTCCACTCTGGGACGATGATGGTACCGAATATATTATATTGTATGTACAATGTACGTATATTGTATGAGGACCTGTCGTCGAAAGTATTAAACCTGAGACCGCTCTATTCGAATTTATTGCGTACAACAAAGATAGGAAAAACTAAAATGAATACATTTTTCATATATTTTCGATGCACCCGTCTTGGAATTTTTGGCCGAGCATTCAACTATCTACTACGATTTGTCGTAATACAAGTATCGTTTGACATCATAACCAGTCATCAAAGACCATTTTTTTGTACCGTTTTATTAAACTGAACAATTGTTGCGGTTTAAATGTTATCCACCAATCATCTCATACGCATATTCATGTAGGTACGTCAATCCGGTGCTCGGTGTGTAAGTCATTAGGTTAAGACATAATTTTACAGGATTTTTAGAATTTTTAACTATTAATTAGATAATAATTTTTGAATTTCAGAAGACAAAAAAATGTATTGATTTATGACATATCAATATTATAAAATAAAAAATAATTTATGTGAATATTATAATTTTATTTATTTGGTCTTAGTTATACTGTAGTTTTCGAATGATATTTTGGCCTAAATAAATTTAAACTAAATATATAACTATATATATATACACACACATGTATGCTGAATTTGAATTTAAAACGAATACAAAAGATCAAATAATACAAAATATTTTAAATTATTTTTATAGTTTTCAAACTTGATTGTTTGATTTAAATATAATCAACTGTTATCTGTATGAATGCCATCAATTAAGTAGTTAATTTGTATACATTTCAGTTAACATTGTTGTTTTAATATGCCAATATACTATTATTTATACTCTCGTGTGATATTATAATTTATCTGTAAATTTGATTAAATCTCATTGAGTCAATCACTTTTGGATTCTATTACACGCGTACTAATAGTATTTATACTTTTTTTATTGTTTCAAGTAGAATAAACTTCGATTTTCGAGTATTAGTATAATAACTTGATTACATATATTAAATATTGTTAACTTGTTAATTTTCCTTATAATAATATAACAAACGTTATTCATTATTATATTTTATATATTTAAAGTATATTCGCTAATTCTTTGAATAGTTAATACTCACTATTTCAACTTTCATTAACGTATTTAGTTTTTATACATGTATATATTTATTTTATTTCTGTGTCACTTTACTTCACTTCTCTTATTTAATTACTTAGCACCACATTAATTGAACGCTTGTTTTTTATTTAAAAAAAAACCCATTTGGAATTTTATTTTTATACATATAAATTCTTAGAAAATTATTCTGATTCGGAATAGAAAGGGTGTTATAGAATTTTAGGTTACTACATACTTAAAGGACGCAAATTCAATGTTCAGCTGGAAATTCTTTTACAATCCATTAGTTTACAAATAAAATTCTATAAGCATTATTTAATAAATCTATAAACAAAAGTCCTTTTTTTCTTTTTAATAGAACTTATGATATTATTTGTATTATAATATGTTCACATTGTATTGATTATTATACGAAAAAATTTATATTTTGTTTACTTTTAAAACTTTAAAAGTGTGTAAAAAATATCCATAATTAATGAACTATAATCATATTTTGTTAAACATAAATAAAATAAATAAGATATGTATATAATATGGATTTAAATATAATAATAATAATTAATTATAAACAAATGTAATTAAGAGATTAATTTTTAAATATTATTACAATTTTAATATTATGTTTTTAGGTGTTGAGTATTATTTTGTTTCTTTTTTTTGTGTACATAGTGACTGTTATAAGAATACTTTTTGCTACTTTTTTTTTAATATATATATATATTATTTTTTGGCATAAGTATTATTTACATATTTTATATTATAAAGAAAATTTTATTTATACATGAGTTTTTTTTGTTAATAAGCTTCGCAATGGTTTTTATTATTATTTTTTTTTAATTCAATAGCAATGTAAAATGTTATATTTAAGACAGTTTTTTTTAAACACAATATTATGTATATATGTATATAATTATGTGTATTTGTTTTCTTTGTAAATTTTTGTATTTTTGAAAATAATTTTTTAATTTAATTAAAACTTTCAAGTGCTATTAAATTTATTTTTAAAGTTTTGTTTTTGCAATAGTAAAATATTTTATTTTTTTTATTACTTAAATCACGGTAATTTTATGAGGTTTTTACTTTTTTTCATATAATAAATTTACCCTTTTAATAATATAATAATTTTCTAAAATATATGTTGTATTAATAAATGTTACACCTATCTAATACTTAATCAATACTGCTAAAATATTATTTTTAATTTGACTAAAATAAGAGTGAGGTTAAATCTTTAAATTTAAATGTTCATAATAATATTATATAGCAAATAAATAAGAAATCGTCCGATATGAAAATGATTTAAAATCCTAAAAATGAGCTTTTTTTATAATTAATGTATTGTTATATTATATTTTTTTAAATTACAAAAAAAACTAGCATAAATCTCATTTTTATAAGAAATTGTTTGGCTTTTGTTAAAAATACCATCACATAAATAATTAGATATAAAGTCTTATAATTTATTGTAACCATATCTTATAAAGTATATGGTACCTATATTCAACTTAAATATACCTTTGATCATTCAAAACCTTTGTATTTGAACATAAATGTTTATTTTAAATTGTTATTTTCAAACATGGGAAGAAAAAAAATTTATAACAGTAAAAAAAAAAATCACTTGACATTGACTTATATTTCTTAATAAAATATAACTCATATTGGTCTTAGATGGTTATATCAATGGCAGAACATTAAGTTATATTTTTCAATCTTTCATTACCTTCTAACTACAGCGAGTCTAACGAAAATTGTAACATTTGATTATAATATAATGTTCAAAGTCACACACATGTGTATTAAAAAGATAACTGTTTGTGTAACATGTCAAATGTTAACTGAAAATGTATTGTTTTATATAGTGAGAAATTCATTAAATTGAAGTATTACATATGTTAGCCAAAATATATAGAAAATTGTTGAACGCTTTTTAAAAATAATTATCGTACCTTAACATTTTAAATATAGTAAATATTACAAGATTAAAGTTGTTACTTTTATTATATATTGGTTATAAAGTTCTGAAACTAATGATTTTATAGTTATGAATGATCCAGTTTTTTTTTTTTAAATCATTTTTTTGATAATAAATATATATATAGATTGTTATAAATTGAAATGTAGCCGATTGAAATAGATTTTATTTTTAAAGGTATTTTTATCAATTTTGTTTTAGTTCTTGATTAGTATATTGTTTACGGTATTTGATTGCTGTTTGAAGTATGTACAAAATCATATTTTATATAATAATAATTTTGAGATATTAATTAATAAAGAATTTAATAAATATGAAATTGGTCTCTGCAGCTCAGAATATAATGATTTATTATTCATTTCAAATAAGATAAAATTCCAGGTATTTCAATTTCTTTATTTCGAATTTTTATCGTGGTATTTTTCGATTTTAAACTATATATATGAAAATTTTTGTGAAAACTATATAATATTGTCATAAAAAATGGAGACTAACTTTCAAATTGTCTAGTTTTTACAACTGTGGTATACCTGCAGTGGTGTAAAATATAAAACGATATAAAAAACAGACACAGCCAGAAAGAAGAAAAATATTTGTTTTTATACCCGTTGAGGTAAAATACGTTACCGACTTGTGTAATGCTTGGCATCGTCTCCGTCACCCACAGTTATTGTTTTACGTCTTGGTAAAGTAGTCGAGACAGAATTTTTTTATGTGATCAATCACACGCACACACACAAGAGGATATGAATCCACTTTACGAGGTGTAAAAGAAATTTATATTTTCAAGTATATATATATTATATATTATTTATTATTTTTAATATTCATTTGTAGTAGTAGCGTTAATAGTATATCGTTTCATTAGGCTCTCACAGAGAGCTGACAAACGGTTTTTGACGGGGAGACGAATGCCCGTCGGGACCCAAAAGACGAACGCAGCAAAAAAAAAAAAAAACGTGACGGTGGACACGAGTGGGGAGAATTGGTGCGTGTGTATTAGAGGGAGAGAGAATAAAAAAAATTTCACGGTCCAGTCACGTACGAAACATTTTGCCGTCAACGAGATTAATCACCGCTGCCGCCATGTAGCCACTGCGGCAGTCATGGAATACCGAAAACCTTCTCTCTTTATTACACACACACACACACACACACACACACACACACATAACGTCATTACATCGTTCTGACCGTTTGTCGTGTTTGCGAACGAAGAAGAGAAGATATAACTCAAAAATGATAAGTATGATATACAATATGTACAGCATTATTTTAATTTTAAACAAAATATTAGACTTTAAGTGTATAAGAACTTGTATGTACATGATAATCTATTACTGTGGAATCATAAAAGTAAGAATATATTCCGTGACTCATATAATGACGCTGAAGCACTAAAAAGACCATAGAAACCGGTCGATAATACACTAAGAATAAATTTACTGCGAAAAAATGACGCAAGAACTTTGTATATTTTGTAAGTATATGGTGTAACACGATATGAGGGCGTTTTGTCGGTGAAAAAACACGCAAGTCTCGTTTTCTAATGACCACACTCTTAACTCTGACAACATACATAATATTTTGATTTTCATCATTAAGGAGTAAAAAAAAACACTTTTTTCCAGGAGAAAAAAATGTTTCATCATGACGTCTTATCATTAAAAACCTTTTATCCACGTTTTGAGTACTTAAGTTCTACGGTTATTTAATGGAAAAAAAATATTATGATGTTGACTATTATACATCATAATTTTATAAATATCTATGTACAAGGGTGTTTGCAATAATGAAATCTTAATATTTATCGTTTAATTTGTTTAATTTGTTTAAAAACTTTATTTTATGTTAAATTCTAAACATTAAGCGTAGGTAATTATTGCTGAACTCATGCACAAAAATGTATTATAATTATTGTTTGGTTTAAATAAACGATATATAAGAAAATATTCGTACGTATTGAAAAAACAATTAAAGCTAGCTAATTTTTTGTAATTTTTAAGAAATGGTAAATATCTGCTTAAATAATAAATTAATTTTGCTATAATAGTGATTATATTAAGTTTGAATTCATTGAACTAGACTTGGAGCAATTTTAAAAACTAAGTTATTGATAAAATATATTTATTCGAGTAAAACTCACTACTTGGAATATATTATACTCGTACACACCTAGTGAACTTCAAAATCATCGGCTGGTTGGTTTAACCAACATTTAAAAAACTACATTTGACTTGAATTAATATACATTTTGTTGATCAAATAGTGATTCTTATTTTATATTGGTACATAAAAGTAAATGTTTAAGTTATATTACACTATTACACTATTGTACAGTAAACACGTGACTGCAATTCAGTTTTTCTGTTTCGTTTTGTTTTTAAACCCAGCCATAAAATAATATATTATTGTCAAAAAAACGTGCAACATCAAATTTACCACAAACACTGAAACACTAAACATGAAGTATTTCATTTAGTATGCATATGTATTTTGTGCTCAAGTTGTAAGTGGATTATACGAAACGTTTTACTATTTTTTAACGGCTGTAACGATTTGTGACGTTGATTTACAAATAGTAATTTCGCGTTTTACAATTTATAAATATATAAAAAAAACATTACATAATATGGCAAGAAAAAATGTTATTAAATGTATACATTGTGATTTAAAAATTGTGAAAAAACGGTTGAAAATAAAAGAAAAAAAAACATGCTACCAATATAATTTAAAAATTAGATTTATATAATGGTTCTTTTAACGTTAACATACAGGGCTCAGGTATACGGATTTAAATGTATTTTAAATTGAAACTCAATACATCGATGTTATTTTAAAAATTCAAGAAAAAAATCGAGAAAATTGGACTGTATATTTTATCGTAGATAAAAAAAAAAATAAAAGTAAAAACGTTTCAGTTTGCGTGTTGTACGGTAGTACATCAAAGCTTCATTTTGTGAGTGCTTGCCAGATTTTATGAAAACCACTATATGACGTGAATACATCTATGAATAATATATACTCGAAGAGAAATCTAATACAAAGTGTTGGATATTTTTATGTAAGCATAATATCGGATACAATATATAGGGTTGACGGGAAAACAAATTTACTTCATCGTCGCGTGGGACGTAAACAATTTTTTTATTCATTTAGAATTCAAAGGCAAAATAATACAACTCGAATTTGTAACTATTTTATAAATCAAATATTAAAAAGAAAATACATCAGCATACTTCTAATTTTTATTATCATATATTTCTATTCTTTTAATGACATTGCAAAGTCATATAGGTATTAAAAATAAATAATAATCGATCGTATCAATCAATATTAATCTGCATGTCAGATATTTTGATGTTGCTGCATCAATGCTGTATTTGCACGTCTAAAAACTCTAAGCATATGATTTTATTAGATATAATTCAATAACTATTTAATGCGTCGTCCGTTTGAGTAATTATTCGACAGTTATAACAGTGATGAAGTGAAATTTATGAATTTATTAATTAGTTAAAAAAAATATGTCAAAATTATATACATTTCAGGTAGCGTTTTTGTATATACAATATTATACTGACTGGCAAATACGATAACTTAAATTAACTATTATAATATTATTATTTTTATATGAATTATAATAAAATATGTGCATCATAATTATTTCTATAACTATTGCTATCACCGCCTCTTGATATAACAATATTAAATAAAATCAAACAATATTTTTAATTGGGAACATTTTATTGTTGATTTTTAAATAATTTACTTAAGATTGTCAATATAAAATATAAATTTTTACCATACCAAATACAACTTTAACATTTTTATTATGTTCCGCTGCAATTCAACACCCCTCTCGAAAAACATGTATTGAAATATTATAACAGCGCATATGGTAATAATAATATTAAATAATTAAATAATTTCGTTTAATATAATAGTTTATATAAAAATTATAATACTCATATATAATATACATATATTGTTTACTTATACTTATCGTGAAGTTTATTGACATCGCGTGTGTAAAAATAAATAACTTTTAAGTTTGGTGCCAGGATATCAGCGAAATGAAAAGGGATAAGGACTTCAGCTGATAGCCTCTACAACAGATATTTGTGTTATATTTGATATTTGTTAACCATGTTTGACTATAATAACATTTTTTTAGAACAAATCAATGAGTTAAGAATACTAATTTGAAAAAAGTTCATAATGTTTAGACTTTAAGATTTTTTTTTTATCATACACTACACAAATATGCATACAGTTTTGAAAACATGTCTATAGATTTTGAAGTTTCCAATTTTGAGCTATAATAACATAATATTGGAAATCAAAATATTTCTAAGTATTAGTTTATATAATATAATTTAACTTTATGGTAAATTTATCCGACAGTGTTTCACCTAAGAAATTATGTTTTATTTTTATTTTGATACACCTACTGAATGTTCTAAACTAATTAGACAATTTTATTTTATGATAATAAGCTGAGTTAAAAACTTAAATATTACTTAATTAATTTTTTTGTTATTTAAATCTCTAGATTTTTTTTTTTTTTTGATTAGGTTATAATATTTCATATGTAGGGGAATATTTTCAGACACTATTAAAATTATGATAAATAAAAAAAAATATTTATAATTTTTGAATATCAGTCTACTATAAAAATCAATACCTACTCAAAAAGTTATGAAATAATTGAAAATTTTTATTGAAATAATTTATTTCGTTAAATTAATATTTATTTAATACCAACATATAAAAATTTCAATATTTATTGTATCAGTGCAATCAAATTACACACACAAAATATTATGTAAATAATAATAATATATCATTGCTCATTAGATATGTTTTTGTATACATGTTGTGCATCGCACCGCGATTGCAGTTACTTAAATATTGATACAATACACATTACACAAGGACGTGCATATGGAAAACGGTTTCGGGTGACTTTATTGAAATTAGAAAAATGACAAAGTGTCACGGAACTTTAATGAGCCGCGACCTATCAGTATTATACAGAACGGTGTGCATAATGTAGGTCGGGACGGATGTAGCGTCTTAAGCGGCCTTTAAACTAATCAAAAACATATAATGTACGCGGCTATTCTGCGACAAGTGTGTACACAAAAGCCGGCGGGCAAATAAAATAAAAAATGGAACATACCGGGATAACCCAAAATTATATGTATTCGCGACGTGAATGAGCTGAATGCGACCGGGCTCGGGTGAAATAATATATAATAACGTGAGTTAGGCAAATGAGTAGAGGACGGAAACACTTTCCTGAACTACCGAACCGTAAACGCTGAGCGTTCCGTTGAAATATTTTCGGGAAACCCGAGTCGGGCTCTGGTGCGCGTTTTCTTTACGACCCGTGCCCCGTGCAAAAGTATTACAACTTCCCGGTGGCGACAACCATCTCGTTAATGTCATCTTGTTTACGCGTGTCCAAAAGTCACAGAAATTTCCAAAGCCTCGAGGGGAAGGAAAAAAGTCATGGCCCATTTCCATGGTTGGTTAATTACTCGTTTTATCTACGTCACGTAATATATACATGTTATTGTTATTGTATAATTACTACGTGATTAAGCATACGGGGTTTATGTGGAAGCAGGTGACAATTAATTGTTTAACACTGAAATTATGTTTAAATAAATCACACGACTTCCGGATCGTCCTAATTTCTGTACAGACGCGGTTTGGGATGTTTGTCATAGGCTTGAATACTGCAGTTTTTATAGAGTAATTTATTTGGACTATATATAAGTAGACACTGGAAAAATCCAGTAACAAATTAATATAAAGCTTTATTTAAAAATTATTACCTATTGGTGAACCACCTAACGTCGACGGCATAAGTGCGATTCATTAACCTATTTTTTCATGGCGACGGCGATTGAAGTAATTTATTGTAGTTGAGTTTACGTAGCTATGCGAGACTCGGATTAATTCGACGACGATTGCATTTCTTTGTCCGGGGCACAACCACCGCCACAGCGCTCACATATTTTATTATACCGTTGCGGTTAAATTGGTTTTCGAAATAGATGCATGCCCACATAATACAAAGACACTGTTGACAAAACGTTGTCAAAGATCTTCCTGAACTTCGCCACCGCGTGTGTGCACGGAGAATTAGAATATTTCCCTTTGATAGCGGCGTCGCTCACGTGATCCGGTTAGTCGTATATGGTATTTTATATATTATTATACGTATATTAGATTTCGTAATTGCAAAGAGTATTTGGGCGGACGGTTTGAATTGCCGCAATCGCGCGTCGACTGAGAACCGTTCTCACAATAAAGTCTGCAGATTTCGCATGGCTTATAATATATATATATAATATTATAGTCAATTTAATACCAGATTTTTGTAACGGTAAGAAAAACTCGGTTCTTAATTATATGTCACTAATGAATTTCTTAGTTTAGTTCATTTTTAATTATTAAAGAAATAATAATAATTTAATAATGGTTAGGAAAAAAAAATTCACATTTACAGCTATTGATGATATTTTTTTTTGAAAATAATCTAAAGAAATTTCTAGAAATGACTTTTTATTTAATGAAACCTGTAAATTAAAACATGCGAGTTTTTATTACAATTGTAATAAATGTTTCCAGGAATTAAAAATATTTAATATATTATCTGATAGATTAGCATACTCTGTATGTTTATATTTTTCACATTAATATTTATTTAGAATAATGTTTAAATTTGTTTTTGAAACTTTTAAAATACTCTTCTAGCAACTAACACAATCACTATAACTCGTAGTTAACGTACCCGTTTTATTATTTAGACCGACGCATTGTATAGGCAATTCGGTATAAACGTGCGTAGGTTTCCCAAGACGTTGGTTTTGGTACTATACAATGCGTCTGACGATTGACTTTTATTATTGTTGTAGCATATGCGATAAGGTTTTTGTGTTGTTATCAATAAATAAAATAATTACATGGACGTGCTTCTGTTTTATTATTATTTTTTTTTTTAAATATAGCAGAATACTGACTTCTCAAATAGCTGTAAAAATAACGATTTTAATTTAAATTATATTGTTAATATTATTATTTTTAAAATCCAATTTGTCGTCGTAATGACTTCGGTAATTTACATTTCATTACTGTAATTAACCATTTATGGTATATGTTTATATTTATGTGATAGCATTCAGCCTATGTAGTTTGTTTTTAAATTGTCAAAACATTAAGTTTCTTATAGCTGAATTGCTGTGCACTTATAAATTAACCATTATTAAATGTCCAATTGCTATACATTGTTTTGGTATTGTCAAGATGTCGCGAAAAAGAATAGCGTTTTCTCGGAGGTCATATAGACGTGTTTCATTCGACTAATTGATGAGGTCCGTTCTTGTCACAATTAATCATCCTTATTATATAGCGTTGAAAATTGTGTGTTGCGCTATTCTTATAATAATGCACAAGACAAAACTGTCAGTATAAAAAAATGCATAATACAATATATATTGTAGGATAGTTCTAAATCGATCCGAGTTTTTCAGTCATTATGAATTATAACATAAATCGTACTTAAGTCGACATAAATCGTTCGCAAGTGATTCGATGTTAAATAAACCCGATTAAGTGCGGTTTGAGCGGGTATAGGTATTCGTTTAAAAGTATTCTAATATAAATAATGGGGATTCCGTCGCGTAATAAATTAGACGATCTTCTGTGAAGAGGATTTAATCGTCGGACTTAAAACACGTGCACCATTGCTTTTATCGGTTTATAATATATATATATATATATAATACGTATAATATTGTTATGGTAGTAGTTATAAATAGGTCGAAATCGATAATCTTCACTGTGAACCAACTGTCGACGGTATGCGATGCTGGCATTAAATAGCTGCTAAGTGTTATTGCCAAAGTTTGCGGTGTCGGTGGTAGCGATCGCGGGGTCCAAAGCCATTTCGCGTGAAACCGTTTTATATTCCAATATTCTTCACACGCCACAACTTCCGGCGGCAGTCGCTTTTGGGTAAACACACTTGGATTCGAGAGTAAACACTATATTGGAACCGTACAATTCGTCGGTTTCGACGGCGAAGAGACATCGAGGACGAGGGATTCCATGAAATTTGGCAGCGCGGGTCTTACTCACGCTTTATTTTTGCAAAAAATAGTAGAACACTGTTAAATACAATAATCATGGACGGGGCTCCGCGAATAGACCACCGATGCAAATTCAATACATTATAGATATAAATACATGCATTATTTAGATTAACAGGTGTTTATACAGTATATTAAAACTTAGTATTGAGCTACAGTAGTTGCAGTACCGGTACCTACTCAAAACCGAATTTTAAATTAGGTTTGAACAGACACAAATATTCCTTTAACCAAACATATACTACTCCGGAAAACCTCTAAATTTTCTACTTGAAAAACCCTACACAGATTCTTCCGTTCTCTTCTGTCGATGGTCTGTGTATACGGATGCGCATCGAAATAGCAGTAGAACGTAAACAATGACGTACCTAATTGCGGAGTCGAAAGCACCAATAGAACATTGTGAATACCACTTAATTTAATATATATATATTATACAATACACATATATCATCCTATCGTCGAAATTGGCAAAACGTTTTCATTCTCTATCAATATATATACCTGACTCTCCATCTAACTATCTCTCTCGGTATTTATCTCTATCTATTTCTCTACTCAATATCTCATCCTTTTGTTTAAATTCTACCGTATAATTATCATTCCGCGTTTAGTTTTTAAAATACTTCTCCTATTCCGCGCCTTTCACTTACTGGTCTAACTCGATCCAGGCGACCCGTAGTTGTTTCGGCGTTCAACAATGGAATCGATGATTTATTTTCCGACATGCATTGTAATATAGTATTTCACGAGGGAATATATTATGGTGAGCTCATAACGAACGTGAAAAAAAACATTGAACGGTAGAATATTTGGGTAAAGAGTCCATATTATATTATATCATTCAGTTATTATTTATTTTTTTTTTTTATAAATTACACGTGAATCGTGATTATACTACGATCCGCTTATAAATAACAGCTGGACACTGCATATTCTTTTATTATAGGCGATGACAGGATACGAAATGTAATAACTACAATGCTATTTGCGGAGTTTTTTTTTCATTTCGTGTTTCATTATTTCCGGTCTTTTATTGTAAAAGTTGTTTAAAAAAATGACACTTTTCTGAAATTTGTTACTCTTGTTAATATTAAAAATTAAATGACGAAGATTTTTAAAGAACGATATAATTATTCGATTGATTTGTAGTTTTTAAATATTCAAATAATGATTTAGCGCATGGTAGCTTGATCTATCGCCTGACTTATTTTTCGTGCAAGAATCTTTAAAACAAATATGATTGACTGACTTATTGAAAATCATTTTTTTAACTATATAACTGTTTTATTTAAAAATATCAAAATGGATTAGATAACGACCAACTATGTTTATGAAAAATTATTATCTGACATTTTATGAACATTTTTACTAAGCAGTTTTGTACAAAATTTGTATGAACTAATAAAAAAAATTAAATACTTTATTTTTTTACTGTAATATTATTTTAAATATTTTGAAAGGAAATATTCAAATATATACTTTTCTCCGTAATAAAAAATGGTCTTAAATTTGTAACAAATCAAATTTCTCTTACCAATTTATTCTTATAACAATTACTAGTATTGTTATTTATTATTAACTATATTGTCTGTATTATAAATATATATAACTTACTTGATATACTAATTTCCAACTTTTTAAAAATTGATATAAATTAGTAAGGAAAAATATGTATTTAAAAAGTTGAACGTATTCTGAATACGTTTTGTTCATTAATTTTGAATACAAAATATAAATATTTTTGCACAACAGTTATTAAGTTTTTGTATACACTACATGTCACATGAATGTAATATATTTTTATAATATAATATAATTCGTTGTTAAAATATTGTTACGTTATAATGGGATGGACTACATGCAAACGTACAGACAGACAAACGTAATGACCACATTAGTTTACTTAGCTGTACTATGTGATGTGACACACATCATTATGCCGGCTTAAGATAGGCTACCCGACAAAACACACGAACAAAAGAATGTGACTATTGAAGGGAGTCTAAAACAATTCCAATTTAGCAAAATGTGTTAATATACATGTGTTTCCACTCAGTTGCTAAGAGTACCGGTAGGTATTCGAAAGTTTAATAAATAAATGGAGTGGAAAAACATTGTGTATGTGTTAACTCTCTCTCGTTTTAGGAGTTTCCAACCATCGCGCCCACGTTCTCTCGCACGTTCACTTCGTCACTCTCTCGATTTCTTGAGTTTCACACCTCTCTCAATCACCATTTTGCTCTGTATTTCGCCCACAATTATTAAGCACCAACGACATTCTTGTAATTTTATGTGTGCTTGGAATTTTAAGTTATCAGACAACGACGCTCATTGATGCTGCGATGACAATACACTAGCTCATCACTTGGTGTTATGTAAAAATGATATGTACGCGTGTAATTGGAATTCGTTTGTATTCACCGCAGCTGGCTACACAGTACCGAAAAAAATAGACCGTTTCTACTAGTGTGCAAAATAATATCATAGTGATTTTTCACGTTGCACGTCAAAACACTATATTTCTGTTTTACCCGTAGTGTATTCGTGACTGGTCGCAGTGAAACAAAAACAAACAACACAAACAAAATACGTTTAAATATTTTCATCTTAGAAAACAAGCTGATTGCATCCATTTAAGATATAAAAGTAATTTATATTACGAAATGCACGAGCTAGATATTTACGAATCAAAAATCATTTGATTTTAGTATAGTTGCATAGCAACACATGATTTTTGAATTCAATAAGACTGAAACATATATTATAGTCTATCAGAATTGGGTGATTTCATTTATTCGTATCTGATGAAAAAAATAAAATTGTTTTTAAATAATATATATACATATTTTTTATAATTTTGGTTATAATTATTAAATGTAATTAATTTAATACATTATTTAAATGATATTAAAATATTCATATTTGATTAAATAAAATGTATTATTTTTGTTTTTAAAACTAGAAAACAAGCTAAATGCAATACACCTTAATTTATTTTTTCCAAATAGAACATTAGCTTATTTATTTGTAACTGACTGATTTATTAGTAAGAAAGTCAATGTTAATATTATGGTTATGACGTAGTACTGTTTTTTAGATATATAATTTTTATGATATGTCTCAAATATTTACATACAATACACCTAAATTTAATGCATTTTATATTACCGTATTTAATTTTTTTCTAGAAATTCAAATTACTAATACTTATCTTGGTTGTATGTAAAACTATAGTTATTTCTAAAAGATTTTTATTTTTAAATAAACTGCAAAAGTAATTTAGTATCTATAAAACTTGAAAATAACAAATAATACATTTATAATATTTTATAAAATATATTTTTGTAAATTAAAATCAAAATGTTTTGATATTATAAAATAAAATTGGTATGACTAAAATACATTAATTTTTAACATCGAGTAGGCTAAGATAAAAAAGTGAAATTAGATATCAATTTTAAGCCATATACGATGTATGTAATTAAAAGAATATTGCGAATTTATAATTTAATTTCAAATAAGCTAATTTAAATCTTTATTAAAAAATATTTTATATAACTATTTGATAAAATTAAATACTCTGATTAATAAATAACATCCATTAAACGCAAACAAATACCAAATTGAATACATATTATTTATCTAGATATGTATTATGTATATGTGTTTACCGTAATTAGGTCACGACAATAAATTACCATTCAAAAATAATGTAATATGAAAATCTGTTATTATATTAGCAAAATGCACAATAATATAAACGGCATTTCATTATTTTAAAATTGTAATTTTGAGTAGATAAGGTTATTTAAATATTACAAATCGTATTACTAGAATAATTTCCATGGATTTTTATGTTGGAGTTACAGGAGTCGCACAAAATATAATATTATACGATACGAAATAATTTCATTATTTTTTAACATTCATTTTTCCGTTTAACTATCGAAATCTGTTTATCTAGAATATTTAAATGTTCATCTGAAATCACTAATCAGTGCACAGTATGAAAAACTCACTTCGCCCTGATAACTTACTATAATGATAACAATATAAGCATTGTTTATGTTTTTCTTAATTTATTAAGTTTCAGTTTCAAGAATACGCCAAATACCCTTGAAAAATAATCAAATTATACAAAAACGTATAATATGGAATGGTTTTGCGTATAACAAAAATTATAGTACTATATTAAAACATACTATAATAGTTACTACTTATTGTAAGTTATTGGGTATAATAACAACAACCCTATAATTTATTAATGTCAATCATTACTGAACACGACCACTATATACAACTTTAATTATACGGTAAGCCAACTTGAATAATACTATACTTTTAAAAATAGCAATTTAAACGATATAGAGACAACCTACGCTCTTCTTTTTATTTTGGTTACAAAAAAAAGGTTTTGATTTTTTTTAAAGTTTAACGATTTTCTAATATAGTATTCATTAAAATATATTAGCATGGTTTTAGATATTTATTAAACTTATTCGTCAATTCGTTTTATCTTGTTCATTTTTGTGTCTCACTAATAAAAAAACACGTTTAAAATGTTTAAAATGTAAAAACGAAAATTAATTTTATCCTATTAAAAAAAATCACACGTTTTCTGTATTTGTATTTTTTTTTTTTTATAGATAATTAAAAAAAGTTTTATAAAATATATAGTTTCAATTTTTTTAAATTTAAGTTTGGTCAATTGTTTTGGATTGAATCTAAATAATTTAAAAACAAAATTTAGATATATATTTATTTAACAATAATGATACCTACATGGCTACATACTTACACATTTTTAAATATTTAAAGTGAATATATTAAATAATACAATTGACACTGTTAACATTTTCAAAAATTCATGTTTTAATCTATAATGTGATAAAGTTTATTTGTTAAAAAAAAATATTAACCATTTTTCCATTACAGTTATATTTTACCAATGGAATAATGTATTGCATCTAAAATCGAAAGATTTATATTTGAATATTATTAATCTCTTCGGATTTTGTTAATATCCCATTAAGTGATTTTGGTGTTTAAATTGGCAAACTTGTTCTTATACACAATCCAAAGAATTTAATATTCGAGAAGATACTTTTGTTAACGTGGTCTGATTCTGATACAATAAAGGGTATAATATTTAGGATTTTATAATCAAATTCTTGAAAATAAGTCTACAGATATTTCGCAATAACCACCACCCACTATACAGGAAGTGTCGTCATAAATTATTTTCGCATAGTAAACAATAAAGTGAACATAAATCTAAAATAAAATTTCAATTCTTTTTATTTTTAGTTTAGGTGGCCCGGTTAACCTATATAGAATCGTGCTATTATATACCTGCTAACTCGTTATTTTTCTTTTTAAACATTTTAAAATGTCCCTTACAATAAATCGAAAAATATATAAAATGATCAACTGTGGACCATCAACACTAAAATATGCAGTATAAAAAATATATAGTTATCAATAGTTACCGATACGTAATTTATTTTTCGTTTTATATTATTATAATATGTTTACATTTTACATTTTACAATATACATTATTATATTTTTAATGGCAATCTGCATTTTCTGTTAAAACTACAGTGTATCATTAAAGTAGATATTTTAAATAAGTTTCAAGCCCGGTGGATTTTTTTTCCGAGCCCTTAAATTTAAATACAAAGTGTTTATAAATTCAATTGTGTATTAGTTCTTCAGATATCTTAAAAAATAGCATTTTATCATCATAATATTAAACAATTTAAATATTTTACAATTATTTTTATTATTATTTGGGTTTTATAATTGTTTAAAACAAATGGCATTGTTACTATGGAAATTATTTTAGTAAAGATTCCCTTTTATAAATAATAAATATTAATAAAGAATGGGGAAAATGTCGACAAGTGCCAATTATATTGAATTAACTAACGGTAATCGAATCAGAAAAAGAGACAGAGGAGAATAGGTTTGTGTGATATCGTTAAATATTCATTGTAAGAGAGTAAAGTAACAGGAATTCAAGCGAGTTATTTGATTTCGATTACCTAAATGTTAATTGTTTATGTATAAATATAGAAGCTTCTTTGTATAGTGAATATCGAAAGAATATTCACGAATGTTGATTTATAGAGACTCGGTGGTATTTAATATGAAAGAAATGTTTCCAATCTAGAATCATGTCCTCTTAAGTTATTGGTGTATCTGAAATTGTATCCCGAACAAATTAACAGTGGTTGGTTTATTTTCGTTCTTATGTCAGATGAGATTTCATTCTCATAATTTTTCTAGCTAATTTTCTGGACCTTCAGCACTATACCTTTTCCTTATACGATTGTTCTTCGTTTTTGACATGGGCGTAACGGTGTGCTGAGATCATTAAAACTCTACGGGAAACGTAACTTTCTGACGTGGATTGAACTTGAGGGACGTTGATTTTCAGAACAGACGTCTGATAGACGAGAAGAAATTAATTTTGGCTCTTTTTTGAAAACACCACGTCCGTCTGTCGTCTGTAATTAATGGTTGCAATCACCGCAAAGGTTTGAGTCGAACGAGTGAAATAAAAAGAACCCTCGTCATTGGTATTTTGCAGGATTTCTGCAGTCGAAGCCCTCATTCAGTAAACAATTAAACGCGGCACACAGAAGTTAAACGGGTTCTGAAAATATATACATAACGTTAAAGAATGAAAAAAGAAAACAATAGATTTTGAAAGAACAAAAAATAACGATACAAATCTTTTTTTGGTAATTGTACGCCTTTGTTCGAAAATATTGTTGAATAAATACGTGCAAATAATATTCAATTTGTATTAGGTCACTTTTCTAATAAATATGTCTATAAAAAATATTAAAACTGAATAATACAAGTACTGACAGAACTTAATTTAATTGAATATTATATTAAGAGTTCTATAAATATTTAAATTATTTATTTTGAATTTCGGAAAATCGATGTTTTCAACAATAATGGAATGGTATTTATTTTTGAAAATGTTTTCCAATAATTTTATATGAGTAACAATTAGCATTTCCACCATTTATTATTTATAATATATATATTTAAGTATCGATAATATTATTATAACGATGGATGTGATACAATTTATATGAAATGGCTGAAATGTAAAATTTACTATTTGGTCTATGCCCATAACTCTATAAGATTCACTTGGAATGTTGTTTATAGAATGTGACTTGTTCAATTTTAGAGTTGAGAACAACCCGTCTATGTAAACTACTCAAAACGCTTAATTATTCCCTATGGGCTAATTCAAACTGAGATGAGAACAGTGCTCAATATTATCCTTATTTTAAATGTTAAAACTAAATGGAATTAACCATTATAGAACTGACAAAACTAATATTCATAATTTGGAGAAAATTGTAATAAAACAGTTGCTAAATATTACAAACTTATAATTTTTAAATTAGAACATGCCGTATTATAATAAGTTAATTAGACATAATTTACAAAGCACAGAAGCAATTTTGTGAACTGTATTAAAAATTATATTCGTGGGTGATATAATTTAAATAATTATTTAATACCTAAATTAGTATAATATGTATTTATGTAGTCGCTAATAAAGCAATTCGAAGTATTTTCTATTTTGAAAAAGGTTACATTACAATTAACTGACTTAACAATACAGCTGGAATTCACTATTGACAAATCTAAACAATATTTATATGTTAAAGTAAAACAATAGTCAGCATCGTATAATCATTTATTCTGTACATTTATTTATTAAATGTTAATTGAATATGACATATAACTGTAATTATTTACGATTTTAGTATATATATCTTTAAACTTTTGTTTTAAATTAATTATAATACAGTTTCAAACAGTAGAATGAATGCATTTAATTTGAGTATAAAATATAATTTTATCTCTTGAACGTCCTGAAATTAGTATAATTATAATATTTATAATAATATGCATACTTTTATAATGTGCATGTAATTTTTTTCGTTAACACCATTTCAACATAAATTGTTGTCAACTATTATAATTGACGATTCAATCAAAATATATTTGTTAATAATATAGTTAAAAGAGTATCCTATCCCGTTTGGTCAAAACCAAAATGTATATCGTTTTAATTATATAAATTATCATTGTATACGTTCTATGTACAACTACGTATATAATTAATCACGACAACCCAATTAACATAAAAATGTCTCTTATGACGTATAACTGTGGTCAACAACTCTTTTTCCAAGAAAACTGGACACGGTAACCATCAGTTTTGATTAAGGGTCGGTTTTTGGATTCTATAATAAACGTATATATTCGTGTTTTACGGATTAGAAGGGTAAGAATAAAAAACACTTATTCCCGAGTACGTGTATATATTATAATGATAATTGGGTTCCTGTAGGATACACTATAATAATTTTTAATTTTTTTATTAAGGGTAATAAAAATAATAATACCTACACAGTTTTCGTTATCATAGTATTATTAATTTTATTAATGGCCGTTAAATTAAAATGTTGTGTTGCAAAAAGTATTTTTTGAGCTTCTGCAAAACATTTACCTATATAATACGAATATCGTGAGTAATATATTTTTTTAAATATCTTCTGTTATTTCGATAGAAGAAAATGAGAAGGGAAGCGATAGAGTGCCTTTTCAAAAACAATTAAATTCACATAAAGCATTAACTCTACGACCTTTTGTGTCCCTAGAATCTAGATGATTATAAATATCCTGAAGGAACAATGCGGTCACGATGGAAATTTAGATGCTTGGCTTTTTAGGAAAGTTCGGTGAAATATTTTCATTACCATCCGATTGTCTGCATACAGTACGTGGTGGATTGCGTATATAAATATAAACAATTGTTTCAAAAAAATTATTCAAATATTATAGTTATCATTATTATTTTATTGTGAAAAATCATAAGTTATATTACACTATACTTATGAATTGTATAGTTTTACTTAAACAATAATTTTATAAAAATCGTTCATGACATAATTGTTTTATAATTGACTGTTTAATTTAATTAAATAAAAAATCTATCTATCGTATTTGTATTTATTCTTGATTATTGAATATTTTTTCTGTATAATTTAGTATCTTTAAAATGAAAAGTCAATATAATTACAATGATGGTCTACTATCGTCTATCACATTTCTTAACTTAGAGATTATTTATACTCGATAATTGGATCTAGTTTTTAATTTTAAGGGGCAGGGTTAAAAGTAAGAAAATTCTTAATAATTTTAAATATAACTAGGAGGAACAAAAAAAATAAAAAATTAAAACGAGAATATTTACGCAAAACCTTTATTTAAAAAAATCAATTATACTTTCTACGTCTAGGCATTTTTTTACCGACGTTTTTATTATAAATTTACACACATGATAATATTTTTAAAATAGAACAAAGAAACTACAAGAACAGAAAATTTGAGCTGTTAATAGAAATTTAAAATTTAAAATTTTTTTCTATTAATGTCAATAAAAATGCTGAAACATTTAATTCAAAGTTTCTCGTGAGTTTTTTATTTAACTATTAAAAATATATTGGTACATAATTTTTTTATAATCGTTTAAAGCTTAAAGTTAGAATTATGAAAACATTTGTAATACCTCGAAAATGTACAAATTATTTTGTAATTAGATATCTATAAACATTTTATTTTATATTTAAGATTTAAAAATATATTACATGATTTTTCATACGTTTTTCTATTTATAATAATAAATAAAATATTTTCCAGAAATATCATGGTTTAATTTAATTTACATATGACATAAGTTTATAGTCAATATTTTGACTCATATTATGATATTATTATATAAAGTATGGTAAGTTACTATACTTTGAATTGGTAAACTAGAAGGCCATGCGGAGCTTACAGTCTTATCGGCCGCGAGTTTTGTGACTGCGACAAGTTCAGTCTGTTTGTGATAAGGCGAACTACCGCCGACATGGTATTATGGCTTTTAGACTCGTTAAAAAATAGACAAACTATACTATTGCAAAAGCCTATTATACAGCGGAGTGGTATTTATTTCCACACCTTTTTTATTTTTAAATTGAAATTAACCAATCAAATGTCGTCGTTAATCGTAGCAATTTAATCTACATTTGAAGTTTGTATAAATTATCAAAAATATTTTGAAATAAAAACTAAATTACAGTCGCAATTGACGTAAAATATTGTTGAATCAACCAGTGAAATATTCACTTTATAATATGTATCTTGTAATCAAAGTATACAAAAACAATTTTTTTATGCAAAAAAAAAATTGATTGTATCATTTGTTTGTCGCACAAAAACTAAATCAAAATTAATATTTATTAGTAAATATAAACTATACTCAAACGAGTCGCGTAGACACTGCGCCGTATACGAATACATTATCATTTATCAGTAAGATAACGAATAAAGTCTGATTATCCAGGTAGACTCGGATTACAAACACAATTTAATATGCGTATTTTATATTGATGTTTATATCAAAACAATAATGGATGGCATAATTAAATATTAGCCAAGTTCTGGACGTATTTCAGTAATCGACGTTCTTCATTTTAATGTAGGCGAATAACTATCCGAGTCCAGAGTCAATACCTATAAAATATCAATCAGAATAATGGTTCGTATTCGGACAGAAAATTGAGAGATATTACGTTATGCAAATTTATTTATCGTAAGATTTCTATTCCCTACCAAGCAGCTTTTGGAATAATATATTTTTATTCTATAACGCGATGTTTGTCGATTTTACATTATTTGTTTTGTAAGCGTTGGCTTGGGCTTATTTTAAATCACGGTATTATAGGCGTTACGAATTTATGACTTCCGTTGCGTAAAGCGATATATATATATTTTTTGTTTTTTATAATAATTACATTCTTACGATTTTTTTCAGCTTCTTACCTTGGCATAACGGACCAAATCGAATAGTAATATTACAATATTCCAAAAAACAAAAATAAAGAATGCTAAATAAAATATAATATACATTATGTTGCACCGTGTGAATTTATCTCGAAATTGTATTTTAAGGCGAAAGGTATCACTTTTATTATTAAAAATAATTACTATTGTTTTCAATCCTCTGTTTTTTTTTTTTTGTGGGAGAAAAATGAATAAATACTCGTAAATATAAACACAAATCAGACGGTCGTCTCTTTTTTTCGATGTTACAATATTATGGGCTTGAATCCACAGGTTTCAGGATAAATAATGGTGCTATTTTAAAGTGTAATAGACTTTTGCTGGACTTAAAAGTACCTACTCAAAGAGGAGATGGTATTAAGATAAAAGGTTCGAAAAAAAATCACGGACGGTAATATGGCGTTTCTCTGAATAAAAGTCATACCAGTGCAGATAAGTTTATACTTGCGTTTAAAATAATTGAAGTACTACATTTGCGCTGTAAAGATTAATCTTGTGCGTATTTTCGTTATTTTTTGACATCATTCCAGAAACCCTAATTTGAAGGTTTCAATCGTCGCTTTTCCGTGTCGCTACACGGTACACGTTATCGTACCAGGACGAGGATTGTATACATTGCGTTGTATATTTCGCGCGTATTAAAAATTTCGGACCATTTTGCGGTCCATCGTTATGCGGTGGCGTGACGATAAACGTCTTATGGAAATTTTTGAATGCGATTAGCTGTAGATTTGAATTGCTATAAATGTAAAGAGACATTCGTCTTTCCAAAAGAATAACATACGTTTTGTGCAGAGATATCGCCTTTACGCTTATAATATTTATTAAAAGTTATCGACGGGATTCACATGATTTTTTTCTTAGATATCATTCAATAACGTGGTCATTATAGTCAGTGATTCGGTTTATTGTATTTTGTAAACCGGATTAATAATAATTTTACAAAGATTAAAATATTAATGTGCGTTTTGAATATGCATGAAGATTCGTGAGTTATAAGCAATTTAGTTTATCTTGAATGGACGACTGCTGTAGCCTCTTCATAATAATTATTGTAATATTATTTTCTTGCATCAACATTTCAGACGTTATCCCATAATTTACATTTTAGCAGTATTTTGCAGCACAGAAGATTACTATTGAAATTTAAACAAGAAACATAAAAATACGTATATCTAATGAGTTCAAAAAATCATTGTATCAATCTATTTTACATTATTAACATAATCATAAATTTATTTGAAAAATGATTTTATTTAAACAATATAACTTGAATAAGTTGAACATACCTATTTATATGAAATTTCTTATGAATAAAAAACTGTCGTACTTTATACCTAATTGCTTTGTTTGAACAATACAACACATGTCAAAACACTCATTTTAAGGATAAAATTACATTGCATGTATGTTGTAGGCTATGAAGAAAAATTAACTTTTATGATTATTATTTATTAATCTAATACATAAATTTGCCGTTTTTATTTTGTTTTATTTATTTATTTTTTGGGGAGTAAGTTTTATTGATTGAAATTGAATAAACTTAAATCACAAAAAAAGCATTTTTTAAGAAATTAGACACCTTTTAGGGGGTGAATGTTAGTATCTATTTTATTTATTTACAAAGTTTTTTTTTTTTTTAATTTAGAAGACTTTTATGGTTTTAACACTGTTATTTTCTTTGATAGCTTACTACAAATCATTTCACAATATTTATTTAATTTTGTAAAGTATTAATTATAAGAATTTAATATAAACGAAAATAATAATAATTATTACAATAATTATTTTCCGTACAAAAGACGAACAATTGTATTGCGATAAACTTAACCTAACCAGAATGTATTTACTTATTTTTTTAGAAAAATTATTTGTCAGCAGGTATAAAGGATTTTTCCTCACTTTTAATTTAAGTTGTTTTTTTTTATCATTATTTATGGCATGAGAATACGAGATATGTCTTGTCTTCAGGAAGACAAAAATTTCAATGTTCCTGGTTTGTTTGATTTAGGGCGTTTTTGTTTACCATAGCCACACTATATGTCGTTGTTGTTGTTTTTGTTGGCGGTACCAACGGTGTCGTAACCAGAAATCCTAGTATTTTAAGAGCAAACACAATCCCCGAAGGACGAGTTTTAGCCGAATTATCTGGATAAGTTCCGTGGAGAAGTCCAATTTTTTTTTCTCTTACCCTTCAACTAATTGTATAACGATAATAATATAGACTTTAACTAACTCAATTACTAATAACGAAAATGTTCACAGATCTTCAAAATTAGTTGGGGATAAGAAAGTAAGTACCAACGTAACAAGTAAACCTCAACATTAGCAAATATAATTTCAAACGTACTGTGAAAATACTAAATAACTTGATTAATTTTCCTTAAAGTTTTGTATAAAATCAATATTGATAGGCCGTGAGGGATCTAAAACGCCGAATATCATCTAAATGCTATATTATTACACTTAATAACTTGATTATATATATATATAATATTATATTATATTTATATTTAATACTATTTTTTACTTAGTGATAAGCCCCAATTCGAACAATAGACTTAATTGATACAATAATAATCATAGGAATAACACATTGAAGAGCCTTCCCAGTGGAGATAATCCGTTCAATGTATATTAAATATTTTATTTCATTTAAATCCTACGCCGTAAGAAGGCCAATTGTTAGATTTGTTTTATTTAGTATTCTATTGGTAATTAATTGAAAGTTTAGATACAGAAATTATTACCCAATTATCCATTTATTATTACCACAATTATGATGGACAATTTTACTTTAATATAATATCAGTAAAAAAAAGAACACTTTAAAATTGAAATATTTATTATAACTGATTCACATTAATTAATTATTCAAATAAAATAATTTTTTAGTACAAATATCTTGTTATTAATTTTATTATTCAAATTTTATTCTATATTCTATATTTCTATATGTTAATATAGCCAAAATAAAAATGTATTTCCTAGATAAATATGAATAAAAAGTTGAACAATTTATGGTAACAAATAATTTATTTTTAGTGTTAAATTTTTAATAGTATCATACTTCATTAATATTCTGATAAAATAGATCAAGTTGAAAGTTTTTTATGTTGGGTGTTTATCTTTTTGTTTGAAACGAAATACAAATATCAAACATTGAAACGTAAAACGTGCTACTGCACTGAATCTAATACTAAAGTTTCAATTGAATGCGCTTTGTGTAATTTTACATCATTGACGATAGAAGTATTATAAATATAATGTCCAAACGATGTTAAAATTAAGCAGGTAAAGAACTTCTAAACTATTCACTATTTGCAGTCGTATTCCATGTTTTGAATAACTCAATATGCCCAACTCGAACAGAGCTAGAAAGTTTAAAATTAGATTATTCTGTAAATCTACATACCAGAGTACTGATTAGATAGTATAATATATTTGGCTTACAAATAACATCTACTAAAAATGTATTATATTATATATGTGTTATACATATAAATAATATATAGTTTTTTTTAACGTAAATCGATTTGTTTCATCAATATTGAAGGTATTAATGCATTTGAAATTTGTCTAGAATATATCCTAGACAGTCTCTATACAATTTAGTAAAAAAAAAAAAAACACTCATTAAGTTAAACTATATAACTTTGTAAATAATAACTATTATAAGATATCTTTCAACTAATTTAATATAATATTTAATTACGTAAATAATACTATTTAATCAATTAATATCCTTGCCACTAATTCAATAAATACTAAATAATAATAATAACACATATGTAGGTAATTATGATACGCTATGTAAGTATATGTAATGGATATCACAATCGTTAAATTATATAAAACAAATACAAATATTATAATTGTAAATTATTAAATATAAACGCATAATATAATATTATAAATGATACACTATTTTATATAATTATATTAGTTTTTTTTAACATATTTTGGTCATGGAATATCATAATATATAAATATTTTGTATGATTGCAATTGTTATTTTTAGATTCTGAACGGAGTGATGTTGTTTTTTTTTTGAAATGCCTATAAAAAAAAATTTACCAATCCAAAAAGTCTTTAAAATTTAATAAAAGGTTTTTTATAAGTTGTACTTATCGTAGAAAATAAAAATTAAAAATCGTTTAAAGTTTTAATGTTTACGAAATATATTAATCCCGAAAATTTGCGAGGAATTTTGAAGTTGAAAATTCGTAAAATTTTTGTGAGTTATACCTAAGATTAAAAAACTCAATACAAGGTTATCCATACGTTTTTCCTTCAAGTAACTGCAAAAAAAAACTCCAGCGTCAATATAGAAAACATTTTATTAATGTAAAAAATTAAAATTTTCACGAAATCGCGTAAAATAACAATACCTATATTATTACAATTTAAATATAGGTAATAATATAATATATCCTACTAATTATCTTAGACTGACAAATCATCGCCGTTTAGAATCATTCTTCGTATACAATGATACCTGCCATTGTATTCAAGTTTAACACATCTATTAAAGTAATCTATAATCTCTGCATCTCTACTATACAGCAGAGCGATACCCTTTTTTCTTAATTGTGCTTTAATTCAATGCAATATATTTCTAACTTTTTATAAATATGCGGAAATATACAAAAATATGCAAAAACAAATTTCGACAGTTCAAAATATTATGTTTTGTAATGATTATAGACAAAAAACCAAAAATGTGAAAATTAAATAAATTAGTAATTGCGTAATAATCCGCGCTCTATTTATAATTTATTTATTTAAATCGATCTACAATTTTATCAAAATTACAACTTCAAACATCGATAAACAAAAAAAAAATGCCCATTTGTTTTGTACATTTTTTAATTAATTTATGGAGGACCTACGTCTTGTACTTGTATGGAATCTTATATTAAATTGTTAAACTTTTTGATTGATCATAAAATATTATATGCTAGATATAAAACAATAAAAAATAAATAAAATTAATATTTCAAATACTTATAAATAGCTTATAATTTGTCAAATATTTTGACCGCTTGCGAAAACAGCCGTCGCCACACCACCGCCAACGTTGGATCAATTCAACTACCGTCAACAATGGAACAGGCAAAGGATGAGGGAACACCAGGAAAAGGTAAAGACATCACAGCAGTTTTGACTAACAAAACACTATCCCCCTGCACCCACAACAACCACACTTGCGAGCTATAAACCATGCCCACAGCAACGGAAAACTTTGGGGCCGTTCCCCACCGAGACCACGGTACTGAAAATATCAAACACTCCCGAAACAACCGGAACCCCGTATTAACTAACTGCCCCCTCCTCCCCGCCGGCGGATATACTGATATTCCCGGAAGAGGAAGTGGAATTGCTGCAAGGAACCGACTCAGGATCTGTTTTCGAGAGTGTGTGATACTTCCAGTGCCGTGTTCTCGGTGAGGAACGGCCACTAAGCTTCCCGCTGCTGTGGGCATGGTTCATAATTCGCGAGTGTGTTTGTTATGGTTGCAGGAGGGGGGTGTTTGGTTAGCCGAAACTGTTGTGATGTCTTCATCTTTTCCTGGTGTTCCCTCATCCTTTACCTGTTCCACTGTTGGCGGTAGTTGAGTTGATCCAACGTTGGTGGCGGTGCGGCGACGGCTGTTTTCGCAGGCGGCATGGGCGGTATTGGTGGCAGCGTGCAAGGTGGAAGGTGGTCGAGCAGTCCCTGGTTGACTGTTGGAGCTTTTTGTTTTCTTCTGCCTTTTGGCCGTGGCATTCTGGTCCGCTCCATTGTTGCAGGGCGTGATACTATGATGGCCATCAGCGGACTGGGAGGCGGTGCTCGAGGTCGACTGTCCTCCGTGTCTTGAGCTGTGAGAACTACTGGCCGTTGCAAAGTTTCTACCACCCTCTCCTGCCACTGGGTCACAGATTGTGGCCCTTTTGATGACTGCTGTGCGGTCTTCACAGCAACGCGTATAGTCGGCCCACAATACCGAGTCCCGACGTAGCTGGGTTATTGACAACTTCCGTACTCGTGCTGCCGTCACAGCCGGTGTGACGCCTTCGTACTTGCAGTGCAGATCAGCTGGCTCCGGTCAAACAGTTACGAGACTTACTGTAGCATGGTGGTCGGTGGCTGATCTTGGTGTTAAGTATACTGGCGTTGTACATTTAGAATAACTATTATTATTATATTTTTTCGAGTTAATTGCGTTTATTTACGATATTGAACCTATTGTGTAAGGTGTCTGTCTATTAAAAGAATAACATAAACTAAATGTTTGAAATTCCAAAACTTTAGGTTGGTTAAGTGAAAGCGTGAACATTACCGTTTGACCGTCAGAAATGGACTGAACAAAAATTCAAAATCGTAGTTTGTTTATAATATTGTTGTGTCGACCCATGCTGTTTATCGTTTCGTAATTACGAAATTTTGTAGCGAGATTCAAAAAAAAATATACATAATATTAAGATTTGATAAATAATTAATTACATTTTTATTTTAATTAATTTGCCAATATTTCTTGTATTTTTATTTCAATAAATCAAATAGAATACTGTGGTTATGAGACTCTATTTTTCTATTTAGTTCACATTTTTTTTATTATCAATACATTTAATAGTGATTTATATTAAAATAATATTGCATTCATATTTATTTTTGCAAAAAAAAAAATAAAATATTGTATATGTTTTTCCATATTTGTGGATTTTCAAATCGTATATTTAGTAATTTTTTCGTGCACATATAAGTGTATGCTATTGTTTAAAAATTTCTTAGTTTATTAAATGCACGGATCTACCCAACGGATTGTGTACTATATAGAAATTACACAGATTTGTTGGAATACGTGTAAGCGTCTTCATGTTTTACGTTTCGATATTTTTTTGTCATGATATTTCGTTTTGCTATAAATTTATAATACACGTTTCTTGTGTTTTCTTGATTTTTTTTTTATGTAGCTGCGTAACGCAAGTGTTAAGTTTATTGGCCAGTTATCATAGTTTTCGCACATCATTTCCCAGACTCCTGTTGAGTTCCACATTCCAGCCACCTTGCACTACTAACGTTTGCCCACGCCTTTTTACAGTTGGACCACAAACATGTCTGAATCTTGGCCAAAATTACGTAGTGTATACTTTATACTGACCACGAAAAAAAAAAAAGAAAAAAGAAAAAATATCCAACTAAATAGTTAAAGCTGTCGTATCGTAAAACCTTATTCCACGTACATATATATATATATATATATATTATGTATATCCACACGTACTATATATGCATTTTGTGTAAATACTTACCTCAGCTGAATCTTGATAGAGATTACAATTCGGACACAAGTCTTCGATGTAACAATCCACACACCAACCAATCACCGCAATAATGACGGAAAACCAGACGATCATTTCACCTGAAATCGTGTTTAATATTAGCTATGTTTGATTTTAAGTATATAAATATATTTCATATGAATCAATTAACCAAATATAATATTTTATAAGTATACAAGTGTATACGTGTATTTTATCAAGTTTAAAAAAATTAAAAATATACATTTGGTTTTTAGTCAAATAAAATGTCTACACGAATAAAATAATCTTCGCTGTGAATGGTTTATTATTATTATTATCATAAATCCTAACTAGTTTTAAATGATAAGATGTAAATTTGTATTTAACATAATAATTATTTCAGGCAAACAATAATAAATAAATAAAAGAACATATTTTAACATTAATAATAAGGCATAATATTATAATTAATTATATTACAATGTTTTTTATAAGTGTTTGTAAAATAATATTTTTATGTACTTTTTAAGTGTAGTTTTATAAAAAAATTTAGTGCAATACTAAAATTCTAACCTTCCTAAATTTGGATACGAAGTTTATTTAATTAACTGTAAATTGGTATAATGAAATTTTAAAAGTGTAATTATAATAATTAATTTCAAAAACATTATTTTTTGTAATGTAAGGTAAAAGTACAACTGATATAATTTATTTCATATATTTAAAATAATGTTAATTGGTATTGTTTTAGTTTTACATAAATATTGAATGTTTGAAACTTCATAACTATATTCAACTTGAGATATTTCAACGCAGTCTTCTAATAGAATTTTGTCTATTTTAAAGCTTAACGGTTTATCTTAAAGTCGTGGGAAAATGTTACTATAATATAAAGGGATAATAAATAATGAAATAGTAAATATTATTTAAGCAATCATAAAATAATAATATAGCAACCATGTGTTTCGCATATTTTTCAACTAAATTACAATATATTATCTATACAAATCTTTTTCTTATGAATAATATGAATGTAAATTTAAAATTTAAATTGCATAACTAAATTTATTTAAATAAATATAGAAATGTAATATATATATTTATATATATGTATATGTATATGTATCATATTTAATGACAATATACAAAATTGGAGTATGAATTAAATTAGTAAGATAAACGAGAGAAAGATTTTCTTGTACTCGTAAATCATGCATAAATATTGATATTTTATGTGATAAGTATCAAAATTTTGAAAATACAATTTTGTTAAAAACATAAAAACTTAAGATTGACACCCAATGGAATTATTTGCCGACAGAGAAGTTGGAGATATGATGTATCGGCTGAGTGTGTTAACGACTGAGACAAATTTTCGTCTAAGGAAGACCGAAATATAATAATTATGATGAAAATATTAGTTATAAAACTTGACGGTCGTTGTTCTTAGTTTCTTACACCTGCACAACACTAAAATAATTCGTATCAATGTCAGCGATTTTATGGTCGTCAACGTCGAGTGCACGTTTCTTGTAGTTAATCTGAGGTAGTTGTCATACTATGTTATATTACGTATAATATGTTACAACAGGTTTTTTTCATAAATTTTCTCATCACATTATCAAATTTGTACAATCCAAACAAATATTACAATATCTTACGCAACTCTCAAATGTGCAAAAAATAAGAATCACTATAATAACATGTATTTACAAGTTACTGTATAGTTGTATTATAGAGAGCATTGCATTTGATCAGATATGGAGTGACTTAAACCTAACCTAACTTAACGGTGTTTTTTTTAAATGGGCGAGTATCATTCAATTTTGAAAACTGAAATTTATATTATCGACATTTTTAGAAAAAAATAAGAGTAAAAATTGTCAAAATTACTTCCACAAATTAGCATACAATAATTGTACTGATTAAAGGTAAAAAAAATAATTGATGCAATTGAAAATGATAATCAATTATTGCGTTGATTGATGTTGATAAACGAAAACAAATTGAAATTCGCCAATTGTGTTTATCGAAAAATATTAATATATTTTTATACTTGAGAAAGTCGCGATACAGTTGACAGTGATGTTAAATTAAATTATTGAATTTTTTTTTTAGATTCAGATTTTCTAATTTTATGATCTTTATGGATATTTAGTTGTATATTATTTTTTTTTATAAATTAAAGTTCGTGGAATCATATTATTAATATATATGGTGCATACATAATTTATTTTTTGACTTTACTGCATATTCATTAATTGACACGCATTTTTACTTAAATTTAAATTTAACTATTATTACCCAAATTCGTTATAAATAATTGCCTATATAATTTATAGTCTATTTATTCATGGTGCAAATATCGATGAATAATAATTTATTTCGTCATGAATTCAGTGGTGAAAAATATATACCTATAGATATATTTCACCTGATTTCAAATATCCAGTGTAATATTTACAAGTACTATAGGTAATGTAAAATAAATGAAAACATAGCAAAATATTTTTGCTCATTGCAATCAAAAGATAATATATTGGACGTCCATACAAAATGATTAAAATAACTGGCATCGAATCAAACAATAGTTTTCATGTTAGCGTCTATAAATAACAATTACGGTGATACTTGAACGGAAATGAGGTTTTAAAGACACATTTTTTTCAGATAATCAATAAACAAATACCTATTATATTTTCTAGACGTTTCAAGCTTAAAACCGCGTAAATACAAACAGATTACTGGAATAGAAAAATTGAAACAAATCTGTGCTCGGTTTTTTTCACAAGACGCCCCATTTTGCACGTTATTGCATCGCAAAATATTTTGACGATACTAATATAATATGATATGATATGCACGGCTATGCCGGTTCATCGTTTTAATCCGTTTTACGGTCGTGTGGAGACGGAAATAATTCGGTTTTAATCGGAACCGTCTACGACCGGATGGAAGGGGATTTGACAAAAGAGAATGTATAGGCCGAGAAGATTGCTTTCCTCTAACTCTGCACAGGGCCATCCTACGCTTTCACCGCCATCCATCAGCTGCGCAGTATATTTATATTGGCAATATTAATCCCGGATATTTTTCTTGTACTCGGAAAACGGCTGGCCGAATGCGGCGGCGACGGCGGTAGACCTTTGCGAGGCCGGGGCGTGTTCACCCAAATATTCCGCGACGGCAGAGTACGACAAGCATTTTCCTGCGGCGTGCGCGCGTCTACGGCGGCAGCACAATGGGACTTAAATAGTAGCGGCACCGCGAGACGAAATCGATCTCCAGCTGCCTCCCACAAGCGATTTGTCCGCAAAAAAAATCATAACGAAAATAATAAAAACGAATTATTGGCACCGCGAATATTTCGCCGTTTTTTAATATTTACGCAATCGTTTGATGGAGTTCACGCCGATCCATCAAAACGGAGGGTGGTGGATTTAATATTTATACGATACCGATGACTATACTACTATAATCTAATTATTGATACTCGTCGGAGTGGGCGGGAATCGACCGTTTAAAAAAATATCAAAACGGTATTTTCGTCACCGACCACCGTATTAGTTCCGGTCACACAATATAGTACACCGCAGATTTATATAATTATAATATTTGTTTGCATTTCGATTTGTGTATATATTTAAATTTTAGATAAGCAGAGTTGAGTGGTATAGGAGTATCAGAAAAATATTAGTCCATTAATCCGCTCGTCAAATTTTAAATATTTATAAATTATTAAGTTGCTTATCCAAAATTTAAATTTTGATGCAACAAAATACTTCAAATAATGTTTTGAAATATAAAAATTAAAAATGTATGTTATCATTCAAGCGAATAAAAACTCCAATGTTAATGATATACGATATAATAATAAAACGAATATTTTTTTTTTCAAAACTATTGTTAACGACTTAATTTATGCGAAAGAAATATTTTTAAAAATAACAGTGTTTTGTGTTAAATATGTCACCTCGCATATTGTAAGTATGTATGTGACTGTCGACTGACCAAACTTATAGGACAGTAAAATTGTACTTATACCTTGTAAATTACTCGTAAATTTAAAATATTGTTACGCTCGATGTGGTATCATACTACGAAAAATTGATATATATAATAATTTACACCAAAATGTGCATAACTAATTTTATAAAATGTCACATTACGTAGAATTTTGTTGTTTGAAAGTTGTTCTTATTGTCATATCCAGTACGATAAAATATATTATTATTCACACGGGATACCGTGTTCGGTAGTTAATCGTTTTTCCCCTTACATTTGATCATGTGTATTTTACTATATAGGCTATAATTATTATTTCGTTCATGGAAACACATAATGAACATAATTAAACATAAGCTCACACATATAAAATTATAATATATGTGTATAAAATATTATATATTACCTATGTATATATATTTAATACATTAATTCGTTGTTAAAATGATGTAAAACAATTGACAAAAAAAAATTATGTAAAATAATACAATTCTAAAAAGGTGGCGCTGCATGTATATAATATGCGTGTGCACAGTGCATAATATGTACAGTAATCGATTGGGCCCGAAGTAGGACTATATAGATTTATAATATTCTTAGACACTATCAGTAATCATACCATAAACGTCAAGTTATATAACTATAATGTTATTTTTATCAATTTATATTATGCATTACTGGATGTGTTAGTGGGTGTATTCGCATGTGCGTATATTGTGTTCTTTAAAAGGATCTAAATATTTTTCTATAGGCTTCCGATTAACTTCGATCAACAGTAGTGTGAAACTATTTGAGCAAATTCATCAGTTATTGAAGTGGAATAAACCTGCTAGTCTACCATACAAATGTTATGATAAGTTTTAAACTTTTAATGTAAACTGATGAACAAGAAACAAAGGATGTCACTCTTTTCGGCTAAAATGGACCAACACATTTTCAGCCAGTACTGTTTTCTTTAAAATTTACAATTAGAACAACTCGACAACTAGCCAATTTTTTTAATTCTAATTAAATATAGATGTATCCAAAAATGTTATATTTACGATCAAAACAAATACACATACTTATATAGCTCACTGTGAAAAAATAATAAAAATAAAATTATTTGCAATAAACTGTTATAACATAATATTACTTTATAGTTTATAATATACCTTAATACCATAATATTTTACTATTTCGAAAGTGTTCAATGTAATCTTCACTTTTTTTGGAAGGAGGAAGGTTAATAAAAATAAATGGAGTAGTTTCATATAAATAATGTACATCGCCACCTAATCAGTTTGAGTGTGTCTACAATAATTTTATAGAGTAATATCAAAATGTTTAACCATATCATTCTTATTTTAATAATATATTATCATGTTATGAGAAACCAATTATACGTCAAATTATACGTTATCAGGTCACCAAAACGGTATATAATATAACAGTAAATTGTAAGAAACGACGATAGAAAATTATTTTTTATATATATTTTGTTTTTAAGTTTTTCATGGTAGACATTATATTTAAGTTAAAATTTAAATGTCAGAACTTAATGAAAATTATAAGAGAAAGTCTTTATTAGTTTTTTAAAATTATAAGTTTTCAAAAGCTAGTACAAAATTAGACGTCATAACTCGTTGGAAGTGCATTGAACCTATGTGTGCTGTTATATTATATTCGAACCGAATAGATATAATTTACTTCGAAAGAGGGAATATAATATATAAAATCCATGGTCCATATACAAGGAATTTAATTGATCTTTATAGTTAATACGGCTAATAAATAAAAAGCTGAAGAGGATTTTCACAGTAGACCATAAAAAATATTATTATACAAGAAATATGTAAAATTGTGGCATTGATTACAAGTATAATTATAAGAATAAGCAAAAATAATATGAAAAACGTAAGAAAATTCTACCTACTAACTCTAATTGCATCTCTGGAGTATATAAAGCTTTAGACGACATAAAACAGGTGATAAAAGAAGGTGAATATTTTTTCATTATATAATACCATAACAAGAAACGTGCTTATATTTTATGGTAACACAAATTTTAAGTTATTATTGGAAATGTATTTAATATATGGTATATAAATAGTACGTTTAAATTTTATCCTTTCTGAGTATACAAAAGAACAAGTATACAAGTTTTGGACGAAAAGTGCGCCGTACAAAATATATGTATACAGTAAGAACAATTTAATATCTTATACAATCTTATAAAATCACGATTTACTAATTTACTATACGAAAATCCTTTATTTATTTATTTATTTAATTTTATACCGATAAAATTGCGAACCCTTTCCACTCACACCATATTATAATAATTAAACCCGACTTCCCTACATTATACCGGAATTCCAAGGAAATCAGCTACCCGATATATTTACGGAATCCAGACATAAAACACACACACATACACACACACACACACACACACACACACACACACACACACACACACACACACACACACACACACACACACACACACACACACACACACACACACACACACACACACACACACACACACACACACACATACATACAGCAAATGCAGTTGTAAGAAAATGTAATAATATACACAGGGTTGATATTTTATTACCTGCTATCACTATACTTAAAGTATTTTTCTACAAGTTTGTATAGATTAAAATTTTTTCACGGAAATTGATGTCATTACTTTTTTAAACTTTTAAATCATTTTATATTTTTAAGCGACAAGCAATTTACTTTTATTTTCTTATCCAAAATAGAAACTCATTTTCAGAATTTCAACATAAAAATGACTAATACAAGTTTTACATTATATAGTTAAAAGTATTTTAAATTTAAATATTTATCACACTTATATATTATAAGTTATAACTAATTTTCAAAAGCACATATTATTTACCGATAAAATAACTGTGTAGGTATCTGATGAAATAAAAGAATCACCTTGTATATTATAGATGTTCGTATTGTTCTAACGTTTCGCGTTTGTTATATACGGCAAGGGCGAGATGCTATAATAATTACTACATTTAGACTTGTCCGCCATGATGGGGTCGTTGAATAGATCAGTCATGAGAATCATCTTATTACTTATTAGTATCATTGTTCGGGCCGTCTATTGCGTATAATACACGCGAGCTGCTAATCTCATGTATACGTACAATATAGTCGTTCTTATTTTCCTATTCTCCAGCACGATACACGGAACATGTTTTGTTCGGTCTTTCCGTTTGTATGATTTCAATTTGCGACGATGATAGCATATGATGATGAAATACCTGAGCTACGATTATTTATCCACTGCAGTCATATAGTATAATAATATTACGTTCATTTAATTTTACGCGTTTTCGACGTCAAAATGTACACAGCGTATTATATACAACGATATAGTTATCACGGTGTACATTATATCATCGTAATATCTGAACAATTTTCATTTCTGATGCGGAGCTTTTCAACTGTGCGTATATAGCATTGTTGTTTACTTATATAATTAATTACCACTACGTATAGTGAAAACTTCCGTAATTATTTTTTACGTCGGACGAATAAAAAAAATTACGAGATACATAATACAGTAGGTATATTTTGATCTAAATAATATTAAGTACCCAATAAAACTTTAAATTTTTTTTATTTTCTATGTTCAGGGTGTTTTCATGTAAAAATTTACCCAATATTATAATTAGTATACATATCGATTTCGGACTATCATAATTTTTATAAATTATTAATATGTACGATGAAAAACGTATAATATTCATTGTACTAATCGTATACGTCTGTGAATTGTATAATGATTCTTATGTTTGTTATTATCATATCATTTTTAAGAGAACGAAGAAGTTAGTATAGGTTATTAAATTACCACCACATTTTGGATTTATACAATTTATTGATCGAATCGTATTTTTGTTTTAGTTAATAAAAATCTATTGTTGGCGTAAACAGTGAAAATAATATTTATATATACTGATATAATATTAAATTATTTATTACTTATTGCGGTATATTGAAGTCAATAATATAATATTCGGGTCAATACGCAATGCCATTGAAATGTAACACGACGTTAAGTGTATACGATTTCACTACCTACTGTTATATAAAATATACTAACTGTGGTATTATTGATTCATTACATTGGATAATAATATCAATAATATCATTATTATAGTGTACAATTGATCTGAACATCAACAGTACATTTAGTTGTTAAAATGCACTATAATAGTATAAATGTACATTATTTAATAAATCGGAGTTCGATATAATAACAGCCACGGCGGAATTATAAAAATTTATATTATAATCATTTTTTTATCATATTATGTACATTATACTAAAATTATATTTATATTCTTTATAAAATATATTATTAAGAAAATCTACAGCTTATATTAAAATCCCATAAAACTTAATACTTTATTGAAAAAGTATAATAGTGATTACTGATTATGATTACATCAGAATATTCAACAATAAATAATAACAATTAATTTAAAAAATGTTTGAATATTCAAAAGCTTGTAACCAATGTAACCCAGTATTACAAATGATAAGTGAACAATAATATAATATTATTTTTCGTTTATTTACACGAATTGTATACAATTTTAGAATTTAAAGATCATAATAAGTGGATCACGCGTGATGGGTATTAAACCATGTTCAAAATAATGTCCAGCAATCAACAATTATAAACTATACTTCGTCATTGGTCGAATGAATTATGAAAACTCAAATCCCTGATTGTCATTTATATCAAATTTTCGTATGCACGATTTTATGTTATTCAATGCTATCGTAATATTTTTTTATATTAGTGTAATAAATAAATATCTGATAAAATAGTCTTTGAAACTTGAAAAAAAATTAATTTACATAATATATTATGATACGAAAATACTTTTATTGGTAAAGCGATAAAAAACATTTAATATTTACTTTTTTACAATTAGCATACATTTATTCACAAGGACATAAAATGAAATGTACATATAACATAACTACCGTCAATTATTGATCGATTATTATAGAATCCAATTATTTTACAATTAAAACGGAATTCGCTCTCTTTGTATTATTATTACTATACTGAAAAAAGTTGTTCTTGAGTTCCGTCCTAGTACTTACACATAAACAATTTTGTTTGATGTTACAGATTTTGGAATCAAATATAATTATTATAAAAAATACTATACACTATATGGTTTATTTAATTAGATGTTTGAGCTGTTTTAAGTGTTGCTTTACAAAAAAAAAAAGAAACAAACAAACTAACAAATTGGCTTTAATAACTCAAGGGCAATTCTAGAGATCACACGAATGGTACACAGTTATTACTGTTTAGACACGATAAAAATAACCCTATCTCACTGTACAATGTTCAGTCATTTGAAAATTATGTATATCTTAAGGTTATGAACAGGTATACAAGCATCTCGGTTATGTATTTCCATAAACGAATAAATCGTTATATAGTAAATATTATAATTATTAATTACTATGTAAAATTCATAAATACATACTTGTGAAAATATTCCATAATATATGAGGTTATTACGGGGATTATAGTAGAAAAAAATCAAGTAACATTTCAAGAAGTGTACGTACACGTATGTTTTAAAATAGACTTAGAATATTTTGCAATTAACACATTTGGTGAAGCTCATCAAACTAACAACATTTTTTCAAAATCTTCTAAACGCTTCTTTGAATTTTACCAGGACGAAATAGATTAATAAAGTATTTTAAGAACCGTGAGTTGTACATTTAATTAACAAGACGACAAGATGATAATGTAACAGAATATAAAGAGTTTCAATTAAATCGTATACATCCTGTGGCTGTGCTCGCACATTAATGGCTAAGAGACAAAATATGTTATTTATGAATCAAAGTTATTTATTGAGATCATTAGGTAATAAGTATTAAATTACTTATACTGTGAAGTATTATTGATTATAAGTAGATAAGTAAGAAGAAAAAATAAAAATATATTATTTCATACTAAATAATATTGAATTACCGAAAACAAACAATTTTAAATGCAAAATATTATATGTAATTAATCATCATTAAGTTTTATAGTCAAATAAGCTCCAGTAGTAAGAAAATACAAATTCAAGTAAATTTTAAACATTTTTCCTGTAAGATTCTATATTTTTTGTGACTTGGGTCATTGATGCAATTATCAGCGTTTTGGATATTTATAACTATCGGTTTTAGAAATTCATACGACCAATTTATAATTACGCCGTGGACAGAAAATAATATAGTAAAGTACTAAAGTATATATTATTTGGTTTTTTTTAAGTCACAACAATGTTATAACTATTGACACATTTTTAAATTACATTTTAATCATTTTACTCAATATAGTTATTATGTAAAGAAGTAAATTTTTAATAGTTTTAGAGATTTTTTGGTGTTGTTAGAGTCTAGTATCTAAGTTTCATAAAATTTGTTTGGGATTTCCAATTTTTTTTTTCATTATAATGTTCATGTATTTACAGTAGTACAAAGAATATACTTAATAGCGATAATTTCTTCACATATCTAATATATGTTTATGTATATATGTAATAAGCTTTCTCAACGTTTAATTAAATATTTTTTTTGTTTGGTGTATGTTTGAACTATTATTTTACTAAATATATTGGTTGCATCGATTTATAATGTAAAAACAAGTATTATCATAACTTTCGTACTATCTGAAATTTTTCCGGTTAATCTTCATAGCTTCGTAAGATCTCCAAGTATACAAAAACACAATTTAAAAATATCTGAAAAATATTTCAACGTGATTTAGTGCTTCGCAGCTTATTGATTATACGACTTTGATTAGTCGTGTGTTGTAACGTTGGCGTATGATTCACACATAATAATTGATTCTAAAAAACCACTATAATTTCTATTATGAACAAAAAGACATCTAATCAATTTGGATTTTGCTTCTGCCAGTTGTTATTTTTATCACTGTCGTTATTGTTATTGTTATCTTTATTATTATTATTATTTTCATGACTGCGTTTTGAATAATTACTTATGCAGACACACTCGGAACTTGTATAATATTTGACATCGTTTTTACATCTCTTGTATCTCCAAAAAAATAGTTAAAGATTTTGCATTCGTCTTCGAAGAATTTAGTTATAATTTATTTACATATGATTATATATATTATATAGGTAAAGCATTTCAATGCGAGTCTTATCTGCCACGCTAAGCTTTAGAAATTTATTGATATGAGTTATATGTGAGCGACTATAAACCGGTCCGAAGTGATTTCGTACCACGGTCGTTGTATTAGGTATTAGTCGAAGACAAAGACGAAAGGAGTCATATGATAAATTGATCTAATCTAAAATAGTTTTGAATAGAATGTAAATAATAATAATATGCACTATATATGTAATCTATATTCATAAGTTAATTTACAACGCTCCAGTGATTTGTTTTAAATGAAGTAAAGGTTTTAATTAATTTTACTCGTTTTTATTAAACCAAAATCGATGACCCCCAGATTATTTTTTCTGATTGTTTTAAACAATTCGTTAATTATTTAATCGAGGTGTTTGCCAGATTTAATTAAAACGCGAAAGATATACACAATGTTTAATATAAAAGCTTTGAGTCATTATTATTGTTCTGAAGATTAAAAAATTTGCGACTTGAGTTAAACACTGTTCATTTTTCGTTATTGTACGATAGTGTTTTTATTCGATCACGATGTCACAAACTATATGAATATAAATCTATAAATTACCAACCAGGTGCTATGAGAATATGTTTATATATATATATATATATATATATATATATCACGCGAATCCCATACGTTACGGAAACGAAAAAATAACATACCAACGATTGATTTCAATCTGTATATATGTAATTCTATACCGAGACATAGACGTGACATGCCTTTATAAATAGAATAATGTATTACGCAATATTATAGGTACAAATTATTAATAAGTCTGCCGTATAACCATATTAATATATTTATTATACAGAGCGGATTTGCTCAACTTAAAACACTCATTACCGGGAAAATGTTTTGAGGGATAATGTTTGCATAATATAAAACCATTACAAGCCAAAATGTTTGATAAAAAAAGGTATTGTACTCCTTATTATATATAATTATTATTAGTTTTTCTGTTTTGAAAAACAACATTTTTCACTGGTTATTTTTAAAATAGAATATTATTCTGAAAATGTATCAATATAAAACATAAAAAGCGAATTTTTAATGAACAATTGGTTAATTATAACTTATAAGTAATTTAATGTAAATATTAACAGATTAAAGTAGTTCGACAAGTGTACTCTACAAAATGTTAATCATTACTACGATCGTAAGAACTCTGGATTTTTATAAATTTACTAAACAACTAGGTATCTCTATACTTAATTCATATTAAATTTTATATTTTGAATTTATCAGAAAAATATTCCGCTTTGATATGTAAAATACAAAAAACGTATCTAATCATTAAAATAAATATAAATAAAAAAATTGATATCGATAAAAATAGTGAATATATAAATTTTTTCACAAATTATGAATTATTGTAATGACTATAAATTATGTGATACAAATATTTTCAAAAATTTTAATATTTTTTGTAAAATTCAAAAACAGTTTTAAAACATTTTAAATCAGTGACGTATTCATGAGTGGGGGTTGATATAGAGAATAGATATCTCTTTGTTCTTTGAACTTTTTTATTTTTACTGATTTAAGTATAATATTATAGAAAAACAGAATATAATTATTCTCGAAAATGCTAAACTTTAAACATAATGTTAAATATTGATGTTATTAATCATTTGAAAATATTATGATCAATGCCCAGTAGTCCATGTACTACTTACTGCTAAATATGATTGAAAACTTTGAGTATCGTAAAATACCGTCAATCGTCGTTATTGTCGATAACCATCCAATTATAACCATGTTTCTAAGTTCTGATAATAAGCGTTTGTTTGCTATTTTAAGGTAGTAGCTCGTGGATCCGTAATAAATGATAAACATAATTATAATATTTGACTATTCAGCAATCCGTTTAATACTTCTGTTTTATAATGCATCAATAATTAAAGACATATCCCAGGACGAGGGAATGTATTAGTCATAAGTTATAATAAATATTTTAAGTCAAAGTTCGAGGTTCTAAATAATTCCAATAATACAACAGAATACAAATAACAATCAAACCAAAAAACTAAAAAATTATTAATATTAACCCAATCTTTTTACATCTTCAAACATATCTAGATTTCCATTGAAATATTTGGATATATTTTCATCCACTATGGTTTTTTTGGTTTTTGTACTTGTGATATTTTATTATATTTTATTTTTAACACGTAAAAACAAATTCGTAGTTATAAAAATCGATCGGCTAGAATGGGCTAGATGTACACCTTTTTCCTATTCCATACATTTTTTTTTTCTTTACCTGTGATTTTCGACGCAATCGACATATGCCTTTAAAATGTAGGTATTTATTATTGTACCGCATAATAAAGATTGTTCTTTTATCATACTCTAAAGTCTATAGACTTTATAAGTGGCACGGAATATTGATTTACCCTTTTCGCGAATAAGCATAATAATATTCTATATTTCTACGTGAAGTACAACAATATTATTATCGTCATCATTGTCGATTGCACGTACACAAAATGCAAAACCAATAAATAATAATAATACTAATATTTACGCGCACATTCGATCATCATTATATTATGAATACTGTGGTTTAATTATTTCTAAATCGGAGGCATCGGTCACGGGAATAAAAATTATCACGGTCAGTCGTTCCTGCGGGCGCGGTGCTTATCGAGAAACGAATTCGGATTTGTGGTCGTTGTTTTCCGACGATATACCGTATTTGTACGCACACGCCACACATTATATTAAATGTGTATAACAGAGCAGCTCCAAGAGATAGATATCGCGAGCCGGCGCGGTGGCGTATTATTGTCATAAATCTAAATCCTATTAAAACACACAATCTGGACTTATAAATCCCACAGGTATATATAATATACACCGGGAGGTTACCGGCTACTATTATAGGTATTATATAATATATACATGCACGGTGGGCCGTCCGGCAATCCACGTCCGGGTGGTGCGGTGCGGGGTCTCGGATCACAATACAATATTTCAAAGGTCGAAAGGGTATTTAACTTTTGACATAGCGAAATTACCGATAAATTATTCATTAATCCTGACGTACAATGGTAGTAACGACGATGTGTAGGTACCAACTATAGTTATATAATCGACCACGTGACTATTATTTTTAACCGTCGTCGTTGCTCCTCATATTGTCTCTCTACCCGTCCGAGTAATTTAACATTTCTGACCGACGATTGAGTTCGACATCAATTTTTCGGGTTGAGTAAATAAAAAAAAAAAAATACCCCAAACAAATAACACTTCACGAGGTATATAAAGCACACACAACACTAATGTTGATACGACACCGATTCCGGGGATTTCGACTACGGCTAAACCGATATCAAACAGCAAAAGGCCATCCTATTCGTAACATATATATATATATAAAAAAAAAAAAAAATAATAACATTTCATCGCAAAAATTATCAATAATATGATGAATAGAAACCTAATGTGCCCGTTAACAGGAAATTTTATAATGGAATTTATTAACTTTTTTGAACAACAACTGTGTTTATGAAAATGTGCGAGTGTCGCACACGCCTTTATTTGAATTAACGGTGCGCCCATAATTGTTTTTATATTCTGTCGTAAATATGTCAACAACTCTTTGCAATATTGTAAATTATTATACTTATTACTTATACAGTTATACATAACACGATATACGAGAATAACACTGTATCATATTCGCGTTTGTATTTCAAAAAACACGTTTGTGTTTCTGACGTGTGTACGGACATAAATAAGTTGTCGCAGACAAACCGAAAAATCTCGTCTTAAGCTTTCCGCCTACGTTTTCCGAACGATTCATTTAACGTGGTTTATTGTGCACAGTGTTCCTCATCCGGTGATTATACGACAACTGTGTGCTGCACTACAACTGATACGTTTAGTACGTTAAATGAATTATTCTCGATTTTTCTTGTTCCGTACCATATAATACGATCGTTTTCCGGAGACAATCGCTTACTCGGAAACGTTCATTTTAAATGGTCTGAAATCGAATTTTAGTCTACAGTTTCAAATGTGTACACATAGGTTTCGGCGGCAACTTTTGTGTAAAATATTCTACGATTTGCAAAGGTGTCGACAAAAAATATCATCAGCGATATAATTGCTGATAGTCATTACATTCTCACTGCAGGTGTTCCTTATTAGTTACCATATTTCTTTAATGCGATAATTTACCGCGTTCATTTTTACCGAGTGGCGTTATTGTAACAAATTATATTTTGACAGCAATAGTGCATATATACATCCAGCGAGACTTTTAAATTACCTATATTGAGCGCCGTGTGTGTGTGTGTGTGTGTGTGTGTGTGTGTGTGTGTGTGTGTTTATACATGGCATACGATTTCATATTATTCAACTAATTATTATTTTTAAAATCTCTGTTTCACATTTTGTTATAATTATTAGTTCATATATTTTGTGAAATTGTATATTTATTATATTTATATTTTGAGTTGTTTTATTTTTATTTTCTTGAAACTTTTAATTAATTTCTCGATTAATTAAAATAATATATTTTTAATAATCCTCGTCGAGGTAATTAGATACAACAGCATACACCAACATAATATGGATATTTTAATTTTTTTAGTTATATAATAGTTTGTCATTATCAAATAAAACTCAAATATGTATATATATGTACACGGATATTTTATACGGTTTTAATTATAAAAGAAGATGATTTGTGTTTAAGTGTATTTTGTGTAATTGTATTGTTTTGTAGGTACCTCGAGGGTTTCATTTAAAAGAAATTATAATGTCCGATGATGTAGATAAAAAAAAAAAAAAGACGATAACGAGAAACGAGGAGCTAGAACTTATCGGCACCATTTGCAAGATATTAAAGCACATTTTTCAAACTACAGTCATGCCCTTTCATAAACGTTGACACCATCTTATGTTATCATTGATTTTTTTTTCTCCACGTCAAGTTCACTCGGCACATATAACACCTAATATTTCCAAACTGTCAAATTAAATGTCGGCCTCGTTAATACGAGTGATATTGATGATGTACACAAGTCCGTATGAAAACAATGAATTATTATGTAGAACCACAATTGCCTTTTCTTTAACCGCCAATGTTGAAGTTTTTCCAAGACTATTCATTCGGAGTACGTATACTCTGTACGAACGAATAATATTTATTATTACACCATCAAATAGCATCGCCTAACGCGACATTAATTCCAATTTGACACACGCGAAGTTTGTATATTAATATTCATTTTAGTTCTTCTCTTCATTATTACGACGTACATTTAAATTCATACCGACATTTCACTACGGAAATCACTATATGTTTTACATAAATATTTAGGTAATACAAAAACACTACCTATTTGGCTATTAATGACTATAATGAATGTTGTGATTTAACATTATATTATACTACTCGGTCGATGCGTATAAATTAACTAGCATAAAAATAAAAAGCAGTAACAATGACATCGATTAACAATATTTTGGTTTCGAAAATTAATAGAATTATGTTTGGACGGTAATCGTGTATTCGTGTAAATTCAATAAAGGTCAACATTATAAATTATTGTTGAGTCAAATGCTGTGACGAAGCGACATTTAAGCGTTTAATTCACCAAAGTGGACACTTTATATAATCAAATATGCATGTATGTATGTACATAAATCATACTTTGAATAAATGACCGCTTGCCTGTTTCGGATTCGTCATTCCAGCTTAGGTAAGGTTTACTTGTTGACCTTAATCTATTTTGTATTCCACGAGGAAACTTTGAGTTAAGGTAAAGGATAAGCCATGAGATTGTTTTACCTGTAGAACTTATTTTATTTTACTTTTCTTTACTCAGAAAAAATATATTTCATTAGGGCAAAGGCATTGTGATAATTTCAAATTAAAATTAAATTATATTTCAAGGTATTTAATATGAAAAAAGAACAATACGCATTCGGCTACAATGCAATTATAAAGGATTTTATATATTATAATAATTATCTTTTTTTCATAAATATTTGATCGATTTTCTTTGAATGCGCAGTCAAATAAATCATAAAAATGGACTTATCCAGTTGTATTTTTATTACATCACAATTTTATTGTAATAATTATATAAATGTTGTTCTTTAAAAAAATGTAATTTGTTTAAAAATGAATTGTTAGTTAACGATATAATTATTATTTGAAATGTTTTTTTGAATTGAACCTGAATTAATTAAAATTTTGTAATGACTGACAATAAATTATTATGCACATATATTAATTAAATGCTATAGTCGAAGGATTGTGTTTGAACAGTAAAAATAAATTTATAAAAAATATAATTACAATGTAATTTAATTGTTTCTGTTAAATATATAGAACTTTCTTATTTATAGTTTTATATTTATAAAACATAACTATAAAATTATTTATATAATCGTATCTATATAATGATGTATTATATATAAATAATGTATTTTTTTTTAACTAAACATTAAATATTTAAAAAATCGTTAGTTAACTAATTTACTATAATTATTTTAACTTTAAATTATCATTATTTTTTAACCATTTTTATATAGATTTGATTTATTATAGTTTGTATTTTTAAATATTAAAATATACAATTCTAATGTAAGCTAACTAAATTATATTATACATTTTATTTAAAACAATATTCAATTAATTTTACAAAAATGTCCACTCATATCCATTATTTTTATGATCAATTTTTTTTTTTTATTTAAAAAAGTTAGTAATTATTTTTATGCTAGAATACTATAATTATTAATGAATTTAAACTTTTTTCAATTAGAATCAATTATTGGTTATACTTCCATTGGTAGACAACAATTTTTCACGGTTGATTCTGTTTTTATTTAAATAATTTTATTACATATAGGTACTATACATATTATGTGTTATAACTATTTTAGGTGTGTTCATATTATATTGATTTAACAATAGTATTATTAGCGTTATTTATACCAAGTACACACTACGCTAAAAATGTCTAAGTGATTTATTAACAATTGGTAATACAGTATTATTAATATGTATAATGAGCTTTTTCGGAGTAGATTCAAAAAAATAATTAATCCTAAAATTAGTTTAAATTATTTTAATTATTCAGATGTATAACACTTCAAAATTAAATAAAAACTATCAAAATAAAAAATAATATGTACATTCAGAGAAAATTTTGTGTAAATAATGTCAATAGTTATTTTTAAAATTTTACAGAGATCAATGTATATAAAAACAGTTAGTACGTTGAGGTAAGTTTTAAAAAATGGTTGGTTATTTATAAATATAATATAAATAATTAATAATATCAATCTGTCGGTTATCTTATCGATAAATGGTTTGTTAATTATTATAGAAAGTTGTTTTCAAACTCATCGTAATGTTTAATGGTGAGATACAAATAATGGAAAGAAAAGCTTAAAATTAAATCGTTTATCGATTAAAAATGCATAAGTTCTTGTGTTTTTATAAAATTAAATATTATTTAGATTTCATAAAAGTTTGAAATCGAAACTCTTTTATTTTTACTATTAAATAAATATATATATTATATACTTATACAGGTATATACAGTCATACAAGTTTAAATGCTAGAATTTGTCGTACCTAATACTATGTATTATAGTTATTACAATTTATAACTTTTGAAAGTAACAGTAATCGGAATTCATTATTTATTGGATACATAATGTATACAAATATATATGTTTTTCTTTTTATTAATACAACACGACATTCATATATGTGCCAAAAAATATAAATTCATCATGACGTTCACATTCGACAGTGCCCATATTATTTATTTTCAAAAATACCACAACAGAAACCTCAACGTGTGTACCTAAATACGAAAAAATCCAATGTCATCATTCGTAATAATCCACTTTCCGAGTCAATGAATGTGCAACGGACATAAAAACTGAATGACTCTTATAACGTAAGTTCTAGAGAATTCGCTTTTTATTATAGAAAAGTTAATGGGTGGGTGTACAAGGAAATTTTCAAAATTATTATTAAAAAAAATTGTAATATTATCCCTGTAAAACATAGATGTTAATCCACTTTGGCCGTTGTACTTTTTCTTTTTGCATATCAAACAATTTCTAATGACTTTAATTTGTGAAGTACCCAAAAAATCAGATCCGATCATTTTAAACTATACCAGTAGAAGATTAAAAACATTTTGATATTTGTAATTGACTTAGTTAGTAAACACAATTTAAACAGCTCAAAATTGACGGCCATGGTTCTATAATATTGTTTACCTATCATTATTGTTTGTCAACTTTATAGAAAGCCCATTGAAACTATTAAACGATTTTCTATTTACAATATCAAGTTTAGTTTATTATATTGTCAATATGTATTTACAATTTCATAAAGTTGTAAACATTGTACATCCATCAAATATATTGTTAGCTGCATAGATATACTCTCACATAGTTATATTTACATTTAATATGCGTGGTGTCAACCATTGTAATTTTATCTTACTAAATAGTATTCTAGTTTTACGTTTTATGGACCTAGCTTATACTATTAGGAATAATTGATATACTCAGGAAAATATTGAAAATACTGTAGCTACTTCTTTAATTTTAATTTTTTTTTTTGGGGGGGGGTATAGGTATAGATACTTAAAAAATTAATCAAAAAATTAATCAAATTCCAGTGTTTATACTTAAAACAACATTATTATTTCAATATTTCATAACATATAAAAATGTACTATATATTATACTCGTAATGTTATATTTTTAAATTTACTGAAGTCTATAAAATACAATGATATAAATTAAATTCTAAAATCTTGTTCAAACAAACTCACATTTGATCAGAATATTGTGTTATAGTAATTTATTATACAGTATTTAATAGATTAAACATAATACTATCATTATATTGGTATACTTGAAGTTACCAATTAGAGTGTATAATTTTTTTTTTTTAAAGTTTTACACTAATTTTTATGTTTGAATAGTTTTAAATTATTTGTAATACAAAATATCGGCTGTATTGTTGCATTTTATAAACTATTAAATCATTATTAAAAACAAATAAAATACATATTGCGTAAACTCATCACAGTTTATTACGTATTATTATTATTATTATTTTGCTTTAAATAGTTGATAATATTTCAATTAATAAAATACGTAGCCCACAACAAAAGTATAGTATAATTTCGTAATTTACAATAATATTCATTTAACACATTACATTGTAATTTTAATATGTTTAAAATTCCATAACAAATTTCAGGTTTTGCAAAAATGTCTATTTTAGTTTTTCAAGTTGAAAAGTCATCATTTTTGTCATTGGCCCAGAAACAATATGTTACCCACATTATCGACTTCATTTGCTCTACATCGCTCGATGACATTATACGTATATGGTTAATAATAAATAATAATAAAATAATATACATGTGTTGTCGGCGGCGGCGATGGTGATAGACGGTATAGTGGTTGTTTTGGCGGTTGTTAGGTGTCCGACAATGACGACGTAGTGGATGTTAGCGGTAGTTGTATTCGAGTGTATATACTGCAGTTATATAATTGTGTTGTATTCGTAGTAGTCGTAATAATACTACAGTAGCAGAGATTTAACGCTAAAGTAAAGGGACGGCGGTGGCGGTAAAAGCGCAAAGGATGCGGGGAGGACGTCACCACCGTGCCGCCACCAGAGCATAGTCGGGCACTATGAGTTCTCCGGATTAAATATAATAAATTATAAATGCGTCCCGAGAAAATTTACTCTGGAAATTCCGTCACAATAGACCACGGACGACACGACTGCTTCAAATCCGGTTCCTGCAACGGATGTCTAATTTAGTACTATTATATGCGCGTGCTTGTCGTCCATGTGCTTGTACAAGTATATATCATATACGGCGAAAGAGTGCGCAATACTCTTTGCACAATTTACTCGTAGTGTGAAGTGTAAACGCGATTCGGGCACTTCGAAGTACGAATAGAACGTTCAACCGAATTCGAGTCGAACAATCGGTTGACATTTCATTTGTATTTAACGTTACAGTGCTTACGTGTTGTTGTGTGCAATGAGCTTCTATTAATGCAATCAATCTGAAATAATAGTATCCACTTGTACTTGTATTCGGTTCATCGAACTAAAAAAAATAAAAACAATAACACAAACCGAATTCATAATATCTATTCGAAAACAAATAGACCTTTTATTAAAATCATAATGTTGTGTACCTCAGACGATCGAATCGATTTTATGAATTCATACAGAACCAATTGGTTCATTATGATCAGAGTAACACATTATACTACCACATATTATTCAAAGTTGAGATATTTGTGTTTGTATAATAATAATATTATATACGTTGAAACAGCATCATCGTGATAATTGTTAACACGTCAAAATGATTTTCGGGTTTCCAACAATTAATAAAAATCTATTATTAAAAAAGGTATTCGAGTGGGTACCGTTCTGCTATCGAGTAATTCACTATTATTGGTGTGTTACATTTGAATTCAATGATATATTATTGTATACGAAAAACGATTCTAAGCGGAAACTGTTTGACAGCTTATAATATCACTAAGTATAGTTCATAATAAATATTTTTTTACATATAGTTATTCAAGCTATTTATTTTACTTTTAATATAACGGTAGGTTGATAAATAATTTTTCTAGAATAATATAGAATTTAATCATTTCTATAACTCTAAATTTAATTTGATCTTTCTTAAATACCGTACAACAGTAAAAATAAATTAATGATATTAATAAATATTATCTTAAAATAAATAAAATATGCAATTGCAAAATGCTTTTATAAAATTCATAATAATATAATATACAAAATAGTTTTAAGTTTCTGCGAATACTATTTTTAACTTATAATAAAATAATTAACATCGTTATTAATATAGGTAAGTAATTTCGTCAAAATTTAAACATAAAATATATATACAAAATAATTGCCTTAATATTATATTGTTAGATTTTAAGGTTTCTGTTGTATTATAAACTAAATTATAAGGAATCTTGTATTAAATTTTAAAATCTTATGAACAAACAATTTTTTTACATATTTTTAAATAAAAAATGAATTGTATTTTTTGAGATTTTCACGAATTTTATTAAAATTTTAACATTATATGCTTATACAAAAATATTGTGACTATAAATTTTTAATATTTTTTAATTTGGAAATGAATCATTTATAAGGAACCTTAAATAAAATGTTCAGTTATATCCATTAATAATTTTTTTTATTAACATTGAAAAAAAAAATTAAAAAATTTGAAAATTATATCATATAATTAAAATGATAATACTTGGAGAAAATTTCAAGTTTCCGCGGTTATTCGTTATTGAATTATTACAGAATAAATTAATTAATTCTGTCAAAATCTGGTTTAGCGTTAAAATTCCAGTTTTTCCTTAATATTTTGTTTGACTACCTCAATTATAAAAAATAACACTGGGAATTTTTAATTTTAATTTTTTCATTGTATAAATTAGATCTAATTTTCTATAAAACACCAACCACAAAGTTTAAAATCGAAGCATTTCATCAACAACTTATCGTGTATACATGCACACAAAAAAATATATACTATCGTATAATATTCGATACATTCATCGCTCCGTTGGGAATCTAAAATATACTGAGAAATTGATAGGGTGATACCTGAAATTCACACGTGATGTGTTTTAATTTTTAGTACTACGTGTGTAAATTATATAGCAACTTAGTATCAACTTAGTATTTTAAATACTTTTTTCACGGAGTATTCGAGAAGAATTTTAAACACTTTTCAAAAGTATTTTTTACAACATTTCGGTTTGTGTTTGCAAAAGCCTTTATGAGCAGTTTAGCTGAAATCGTGCAGCGCCAACCGCAAACCGGAAACGCTTATTAATCGCACATCTCCGGAATCCGTAGTAGGTACCCAGCGATGCCGCGGTCGTCCGGTAAAAACTCAAGCACACCGTACAAACAAGATTTGACAACGACCGTTTCGTCGGACAAACGTAAATACTGTTATTATAATAAAATATCTGCGGCTATGTATTATAATGAAACTGCAAAGTCCCGGAATCGTGTTTCCGAAACTTTCCCGAAGCGTATAATAATTCACGACATCATTTGATTAGACTACGCGTTTACGCGCTTACAACGTTTCTCTGTATAATACACCACTAAAATACATAATAGGTGTACGCGCAGACCCGGTACAGTTTTAGTTATTATTGCAAAAGGTTTTTCCACACATTTTAAACGTTTTAATTTGATTTGAAAACAGCGCGATTGTATCTGTGTTGGTGTTGTCATGTTAAGTCGTTACCCTCAACACGCGCACTGCTAAAGCGTGTAAACGTGTATAATAGGTATTGTAATTTGTAATAAACTACTCAGCGATTCCGCAAGTTTCGAGCAAATCCGTCGGGTGTGAATAAATAATTTCGTACTCACAGATATATATATATATATATACATATACATGTACTGTATATTGTTGTAATATTATAATTTATAAGTGTGTGCGACACGTCACCAAGCCACAGAAGCGTGGAAATTCGACAAAAATACACGTCAAATATAAAAGCATCTGTAATGGCGTGAAACACCAAACAATATTTTATATTTTATTATTATAATAAACAACACATACATATATGAACCTTAGATGCATGTGTCATCCTTCATTCATTCTGTATTACTCCGGAGTTTTATCATATACATATATATATATATATCTATTTTTGATTACTTAACAAATGTATAATAATAATCCTTTAGCCCGCTACGCCACATTTGTGTACCGCAGTAGTCTCGTTCCATCGCTTGTTCCATCGCTTGTTCCGTTTATTGCTACCAGGTCACGGGCAAAGTAAAAAATATTCAATTCACATTTTATTTCAATATACGTTACACTGTTAATAATATTTGACATAACTAAGAGTCTTGTCTAACATAATATTATTCAATCAAAATCCTCTCATATTTTCCCGATTGGTATTAATCTTTCATCGATACATCAAACCGGCAGCGAAAGATAACGTTTTAATTGTCGCTATACGCGTAACACATCTAATAATATAAAAAAAAATTCCGTGTAGATATTTAATATTTATTATACTTATAAAACCGTAAGAATTTTTTGTAAATTAAAAATTTTGTTTATTCTTTTGTACACTTATATTATATGTGTTTTAAAAGTAGTGCGAACCAATATTTATGCATAACTACCGAAATCGTAATATTTTAGACAGTTATCAATTGTAACGAAATATTATATAATTTACTTAGTTATCAATGTAGATAATTTACAAATATAAAAATATATTATTAATTTTTTCCTAAAAGTTCCATATAGTGGAATACTGTATTTAATACATACATTAATAAATAAATAAACTCACAATACCTTATTAGTTAATATTTACATTCTATTAAAGTTAAAGTTAAAAATTTTTTGAAAACTATATTATTAATATTATTGTTTCTAACTATCTGAAACTTAATATTTCACAATCAAAATATTATAAAGCAATTTGGTAAATTTTCAAATTAAATATTTATACAATATCGAGTATGACAAATTATATCTTTTTATAATTTGCGAAGTATTCAGCATTATCAGAAATTTCCAAAAAATAATATTAGAATCGAGTAGAATAATTAGTGGTTTTCGTTGATCTCTATTTGAATAACTAATAAATTATGTTATCATGCGATATTGTTAAATGTATAATTATTGCATTCGAAATGTACGTACAATTTACTACTAAATTATGTGAGGATTTTTTTACATATAAATATAATTTCAAATTACGTTCAAAAACAACAAATGCTTAATATTAAGTTGAAAATTTAATTTTTTGTTTTAACATTTTAAGTATTTATAATTAAATAACAGAATGAATACAATTCTCAAAGTTCTATTTTTCTGTGAAATACTTTATGGCCAATTTATCTCATTTAGAGAGGGGTGTTAATTGTTTTGTGTTTTAAATCACACTTTCCATCAAAAATCTTTGAACAAATTAATGAAGATAGAAACAAACATTCCGTCGTAAAAGTAATAGTTGCCTGAGATCCTGGCTACAATACGAATTTAATACTTTACATATTTATAAAATAATCAAACTGATATTGCGATCAGACATTATTTATAAAAGTATTTTAAAACCATGATCATTGGTAAAATTACAGTGCTTTTATCAGTTAATTATATTATCGAAGTTCTAAAAACTCAATATAAAATATCAAGTTGAAAGTTTTTTAAACCGAAATAAATAAAGGAAAAAGCTTCCACTATTGAAAAAAATAACTTTGAAGCAAAACTAAGCTAGGAAACTTACTAAGGTAAGACAATTCAAAGATAATAGTATAATAAAATATATAAATGTAAGATAACACGCAAATATAGTTGTACATTTTAAATGTCAAGTATAAAAAAAATAAATTTGTTATTAAACATAAAATTGTTTGTTAATTTACAATAATAACTTTGGTTAGACGGTAAACTATAAAAATACATCATATATTACGCACAATATAAAATATATTTTATGCATCAGCGAATAAAAGTTTTTAAGCCCCTATGATCATTCTTTTTGATTTATTATATAATAACAAAAACTAATATGACAAAAGCGAGATACAGGTGTTGAGGGCCCACCAGAGGAGGAAGTCTTTAAACTAGAAAGCAATGATAAATCATTGCATTTGAAAAATAATTGTCCAAAGAGCTTCGTTTATCCGAAAATGATGGAAGATTTTGTTGTTAAACGGATGAACTAGATTTTTCTTGTTCTCAGAATTCTCCAATAATTATCAAAGAATTTACAGAAAATGTTATTTTTGATCAAGTTTGTTGTCAAATCCATTTGAATTTATATATAGTTGAAAACAGTTTAAAATTCGGATTGATATTTTTTAAAACTTTTTTTAAGTTTTTTACTTTCAAACAACTTTTTTAATACGTGATATACGCCATTTAAGAATTTCTTAAATTTATTATCCTACGAACGATTTCTTGGTACACTGATAAAAGAATTACTCAGAACGCAGCCACAGTAGTAATTGTTATTTATTAAACTACAAATATAATTATTATAAAATACCCTCATATGTTAATACAATAAAGTAAATGTTCTGAGCATTTATTTTTTTTTTACTTTTAAGTAATATTCTTGTTGTTCTGTGGTTTTATCAATGTCAAAACGAAAAGTCCACCTGATACCATTTCATTTCTTAAGATTAATTTAAATTTAAATTTATTAAAAAAAGGTATATTATATATTATTTATAATTTTTATTGAAAGACGCGATGAACTAGTGAATTAGCGAACATTATGAATGAATAGAAGTATAGTAGGTACTAATTAATTAGTTATTAGTATGTATGTGCAATTTTTATACAATTATAATTTTGACAAAAAAGCGTGGCAGAATGTTCCCCTGAATGCTAAAATTCTAAATATAACTTTGCAGTATTATACTGTAAGAATATCGAATCAATCGAACAAATAATAAAAAAAATACTCACATAATTGGTAAAACATATTACGTTCTTGGATATCTATGGACTTCAAAATAAATTCCAACTATTTATTTGATATTATTCATGAACAATGTGATGTAAAATTTTAATCAATATGCATATTTTGTTTAATTATTCTAGCTATATACTTCGAACAGACAATGCTTGTTTACATATTATATGCAATTATTTAGTAACAGAGTTCAAAATTTATCAGTCATAATTTAAATGTTGACTAATTTATTTGTATACATTTTGATGATGTATATTTTATAGGTCATCAATAAAAATTAAACAATTAAAAAAATATCAAAGGAATGCAATACGTAAGATTTTCAACGTTGATGTATTTGGATTTCAAAATGTCACAGTTTATGTGATTGATAGTGTTTAGTATTTATTTATAATTTTTGAACGAAAGAAAATTATTTTTTGTCCATTTTAATTCATTTTTTTTTTTATTTATATTTAATTTGTATACTATATAAAATATAAAATTCATTATTTTTATTATTATAAAGTGTAACGTTTAATACAAATAGTTATGATACGTATTATATATATATATATATAATGTGATAAATATACCATTTATATATACTTTTTCATTTAACTTGTCTTTTATCTAATCCCAGTTAGCAAAGCTCAGCACTTTTATAATTCTTGAGAACTTCCTTATTTGAGAACTAGAAAGATTTATTTACTAAGTTCACATTACTTTTATTATATATAGATTTCTTGCTTTCTACGGATTTTAAGCTACAGCATTTCAACGTTGATTTATAAAATCTAACTCCCGAAGGACTGTACAGAGTTATACATTTAAAACGTACTAAATTCAACTATAGACATGAAAGTAGTATTATTATTTTTCGTCCACCCGTCGTATTCACAGTATTTTATTGTGGTACCATATAGATTAAATAACACTATCGATACGCAACGTCAATGCTGAAATAATGTATTGTTCATTATTTTAATTTGGATTAGACTCGCTAGTGACGCATGATGGGCAGGAAACGAGAAGTTACTTATTATCCACCTCCTCTTGACATCATAAGCCACTAGTAAATCGAATCAAAATTAAAATAATAAATGATAAATGATTGTATTGGCGTTGATTATCTATAGCATATTGAACATAATAATATAGCGAAATGCCTATACTTTCGAATGTGTTTTTTATATGCATTAGTATTTATCAATAAAGTAATACGAAATAATTTGCAATTAATTTAACAATTATATATTAACTTTAAATAGTATAATAAATTATAATTATTAAATATTCCTCTAATCGCACGTGATATAAATATTTTGATTAAATAATACTCCACATATCGTCTATAGAGTAATAAAAAGGGTTTTAGCTCTATACCACTTGATCTATTTCTTGTTAAGCAACTAAATTATCACCACAAAAGAAAAAAAATGCTTTAACTGTTCAATATCGTTCTTAGTTTTTCCATATCACTTTTACGAAAAACATTATTCAACTTTTAACAGCATAAAATAACAGATTATAAACAATTATACATACAACTTTTTTTTTGTAAATGTGAAATTGGAATAATAAAAACAACGAAATGCAATAAAAGTTCTTTTCTCTGTTGTAAGGCGAAAATCTGGTTTCTTACTTACTGATGTTACGTCATTGATTCTTCGGGCTTGAACCATTTTTCTAAATAATGTTCTAAAAAATATAATTTAAAATATCGTTAAAATACGTTATTCAAGCCTGGCATAAGAATTGAACGCGTAGCGTTATTTTAATGAGTGAACAAAATGATGATACTTTAAATTTGTATTATATTACATAACAATATAATATAATGAAATAGTTATTAACCTAATAAGTTATCCGTTAGTACGTTTCTTTAAAATAAACATTTAACACGCCATATTCGTATTTATAATACAATTTAGTATACTGATTTTATGACATCCGCATTATCTAAATGGTTTTAATTTCACGTATTAAATGTATCATAATGTATATTTATATACACATATATTATACTGCAGTAATCGTTTAGAAATTATTATTACTTAAACTTTGCTTTGAACAATAATTATACATACAATGATAATAAACGACGTAAGGTTGCCATTACATTCACCAGGACCAAACAGCAGAGACCTTGCCGAGAAAAGTATTATTAATCAGATAAAGTTTAATGTAGTATGCAATTAGCAAAAGTTTCCACTTATGATCAAACTTTAGAGCTGAACAAGATTGTAATGCAAATGATATCTCGATGACGATATATTGTGCGTTTTTAAATATTTTATTAATTGCGTGTACAGTTCTATGATTGTTTTCGAAATGCCTAACTAATGTCTTACGTCGAATATATCGTCCGATATTATACATATTACTATAACGTTAGTGTAATATTAAGATAGTGACAATACTTAATATATTATATCGCATCGAAAATCGACCACTGAATTCGCATTCCGAGAAATGCGTGGAAATCCGAAGACGATGACGACGACCGCAACGTGACGAATCATTTCTGGTGCTCGCGACGACGAATCGAATATGAACCAAATGGCGGTTTAGGCGGTATAGAAGTGGTGGGGGCGGTGTGTTGATCGGACCTAATCACGTGGAATAATGTCGGTAGCGATGCACGTGCGGCTAATGACGTGAATAAATGGATAATGAATATTACGTGTGTGCCTTTTCACCCCATCTGCACCGTCGCCAATCAACCATTCAGAGATTGACTCGAAGTGTATAGCTCCTTTAGTGTGTAGGTGGTTAGAGGAAAGTCGAGAAAGGATTAAATCGCACGTATAAGGTATTTACGGGAGTGTTGTAGCAACAGCCGTGTGAACGTCTCGTTTGGTGGAAGTTTTCGTTTTTAAACCTTTAAACGTCGCGTACCTATAACGGTGGCATATAATTTACACGCACAAGACGAGAAGTCGATAAAAATGCCTTTTATGGTCTGGCGCACAGGAGTGGTGGATATATGCGTTTTCTGTTACAGAATAATGTAATAATAATAATAATATGCGAGCAATGCGACGTGCGTCCGAATAATAATAACTGTTTGAGAAAAATCACGTCCGAGACACGTTTCCGATTACACTTTTCGCGTTTTGTTTCGGAAAATCACGAACCACCGGGTTATACAGATCGATAGTTCCACGAATAAATATTGTTCTCGAGTATAAATATTTTTGTGCAAAAAATGAGAGATTGCAAAGGTTGTAAAATAAAAGTCATACTCTGCGGGTTTTTTCGACAACACACGACGACGAACTTTATAAAATAATCTTTTATGCAAAACTCGATTTAAAATCAGATTATACGCTAAACAATTTCGATTTCTAAACACCGCATAATTAATATAATAATAAAAATAAAGACATTATGTTGTAGAATCAATTTATCTATACTGTGTATACTGTATAATATACATATATAATGTTACAGTTGTTCCGACTAAATATCCCGTAAGTCAAACTTTTAAAAATGTACTTATATTGTCACTGAAATGACGCCTAAAATTATTTGTTCATAATTTAAAATTGATCTGAAAAAACTAGCGATATCTGTCGATAATTTGTGATATCTGCTAGCATTAGTTGACGTTTATGGAACGATGAAGAGCAACGGACGGGATCACACGATTTTCATAGTTATAACACGATTTGTTAACCATTAGAGTTTGAAATAAAGAAACAAAATCAAGTGAAATATTTTTTTTTCATATACCTAAAATTTGCAGAATATACTGGAAATGACGTGGAATGTTATTTTTTTTTTAATTTCTGACATTATTTTGAAAATAATAATTAAAATTGTTGTATTTATTTATAAGCTTTGTTTTTTTTTTTAAATAGAAAAAAAAGGTTCCCAAAATGTTGTTTGTGGACACTTTACACAGAGTCCATGTTTATCCTAATGGCGAATTTGTTGTAGAACCACCCTGTAATCCTGTATTATATTAAAATAAACGCAATCGAGCGTGACCTGAGCGCGTCGGTTTTAACGCCCATCGCGTTAAGTACGTAACGGCACCGCCGACAGAATACATAATATATAATAATAAACTTACGCGTATCAGTATAATCTCATTATAATGATAACAATGTTGAAATATAACAACAACGTAACGTCGTAATAATAATTACTACCAAACTAGAATCGATATGAACTGACGCGTTGAGTGTGTGCCACAATAGTACTGTATAGACGATCGCGGAGCGTTGACGTATTATAGCGAGAATCTATACCGCGCGATACTTAGGTACGTACATATACGCAAATGTCATTAACGAAAACATCGAACGGGTTGTGCTCGTATGAAACGTCGTAACTCGAGTCTCTGGGCGTATTATGTATGATGATATAAACTAGTATAATCCGCATTGTTCATCGTATGCCAATATGACGTATGGAAATATAATATACGAAACATATACATTATTTTGTGTTTATGATATTATGCTCGGCGTATATAATACAATATAATAACTATAAATTATTGTTTATATCGTTCGACGAGAATATTTATTTCGTTCATAAATGAACCGTACTGCAAGCGTAGTGCATTTTATTTTTTCAAATTAATTAAACACGGGGAAACAATCGCTCAAACCGTAAGATTATTAAATAATAATAGATAATTTATTAAATATTTCATGATAAATTTAGAATAGATTATCTATACGTAAATCTGGACATATGGTAAAGCAGTCCATTGTGCCCCTCGGTGGATAAAGTTAAACCACCCAATTGTTATTATCTAACAACTATCAATAATGCATTTTTTTTTTATATTATTTTACTAGATAAATAATAATAATATGTTACTTTCTTAATTTAATGATACAATTTGTACAGTGTACACGTTTGTTCCATTTAATCATGTACGAATATAACACTGTCGTTTCGCTTAAGATATGAACATTATGTCCCATTAAACAATAAGCGATTTAACACATTTAATAAATATAAAACATTATAATCCACAATTGTTGACATAAATAATAATAATAAAAACAATATAAAGATGTTCCTAGAAAATGTTTTATTTTAATAGGTACTATCTATCATAATATTTTCATAAACGTAGATTTCACTATAATAGTTTTTTTGTTTTATTTTAAAATAAAAACGAAAACAATATCGTTAATTCATAAATGACATTAAAATTTAAAATAATTTTTATTACAAAATAGTTAATAATATGAGGGTTATATTAAATATTATTTTTATCTGTACGATGTAATTGAATAATTTGGTTTTAAATCATCAAATGAGTACATGAATACAAATAAATCGAATGTAAACAAATTATTATTAAATTAATGAATATTATACAGAGTATAAAGCTCTGTTAGGTGATATATTAAAAATAAATTTAATTTTAATTTGCTTAGAAAATAAGAACGCTTCAAGTGTGGTCTATTGAAGTATATAGTATTATATTATTCGTTTAAATATCAGTATATATAAAACAAGTATATTGGAAGGACAATGGTACGATCATAAGGACAGAAAAAATATTTTCTATATTATTAAGAGTATCTACCTACTTTAATAATAGCAACGCACAAGTTAGTAACCCTTTAAACTATAATACGGGTAACTTAATATTATATTTTGTTTTTTGTTTTACGTTTTTAATGAAATATTGTATACAAGGCTAAAGCTGTTTTCGATTGAAAAAGGAACAAAAAGCTAACCATGTTGAATAACAAAAAAAAAAAATAATAATAAAAAAATGGAAAATTATAAACAATGAGAGCTTTGCCGGCGGATATAAATTGAGCCAAAATATCCCTTGACTCGGAGCTGTCCTGTGTGGTTAAAACGAAACGAAAAAAAAGTGTTCACAATGAACCTGAAATGTAAATCCGGTATCGGAATTAAAGCAAACGAACAATGGTATTAAAATACGTTTATTATTTTACAGTATACATTCTAGAATGGGGTGAGAAAAAAATTATTTCAAATTTTTTATCCATTTTTGTGGAAATCGAAAATATACATTTTGTACACGTAGTATAACAGACGATTTTAAAACTTTTTTGGAGAAATTCAAAATAATAATCTCCGCAAAATATTTAAAATAATTTACCTATCTATATTTAATATTTGTAGAAACAACTTCACTGCCTGCGTAAATGGTATATATTTTAATTTTAATAGATTATTATTAAATGCTAGACATATAGGACGGTTTTTAGTATTATAATATTAAGTAAACAAAAAAAAAAAAAAAATAGTAAATAACTCACGATTCACATTTATTGTTTTCAGTAAATCACTGAAACAATTCACCAAGTGAGCCGCAAGTAGACATATTAAAGGCAACATTTTACTTGAATGCAATGAATAACCCTGTGTTATTAACTGAAAATAGTATAAAGTAATTTAATTACTGATATTTTATCTCGTGTTTTAAAATAATAATCTGATGTAAGTACAAAACTTTAATTTCATGTGCGAATTGTTGATACGTCTTACTTATTAATAAGTATATATATTACAACTAGTAATTATAAGATCTCCTTACATTTAGAGATTTTTTTTTTATATACATAGTTGATTCTTTTAATACAAATGTTATTTTTATACATTCCATACATAAAATCTAATTTTTCATTTAAATTTCTAATAATAACTTACATGCCCGACTGACAGAAAAAAAAACAGAACAAAACTAAAATCACATTACACTCAAAAACTAACTCTAACTAATAAAACACACAGCTGACAGCACTCAGTAAACTTATTTGTTTTATATTTTTGACATTTCGCAGTATTAAATCAATTAAATCCTACTGATTCTATTAAGAGTGTTTATAGAAACTGCTTCTCTTTATAGTATTCTCCAATACTTATATTACACAAAAAATAGTTTAAAAAAAATATATATTAATTATTATGCATATAATATGCAGTAAAAGGGACTTTAATTATCGTTAATGTAGATCCTATTGAGTGGAAGTGTGAAACATATAAAGAAAATCACAATACTGTACGTTATTTAAATATCAATATATTATACCTATTTAAATATTTAAAGGGATTGTCAAATATATTGTATTATTAATGAATAATCATATTACAATTTAACGATTTAATAGTGGTTTTTTCAAATCATGCATTCCTCCACTTTTTTAAATTGATCAAATTTGGGGGATATGACCGAAATATCCAACAGATAATTTCCTTCAAAACAAAATAGTATATTTTTCCTTTGTGTTCCATTTACAATAGGTTTTTTTCCATACTATTTACACGCTGTGGTATAAGTTCTAAAAAAATTATCCGTAAAACTTTTACTGGATGAAATCCCAGAATTTATTACGAAGTTCCTGAAACTTCTCCAACACATTTCTGATTATGATTTAGTGACAAAACTGGCTCGTAATAATTACAAATGGATCATGAGGTTATAGTACAACGTCTCAAATTTATAGATATTTCACTACGTTTAAGCACTGCAAACTTACGAAATACTATGTTGAAGATACAGAGTATTAATTTATTGGTAACTTAATATATAATATTTCTGACATAACCTGGACTGATATACATAATATTTTATTCGCTAGACTATATTTCATCATAGACAGAAAGATAGATAGAATATAGAAGCACGATTAAATTGTTCGTTGTTATAATATATGCAATTGTATACGTACGTACCTAGTACGTGTTATATCGATTTATACTCCTTATATATAATCGAGAAATTAAATACAATAGTATATTGTCTGTTCAGAGCATGTTCTTAACGTACCACTTTAATATATTATGTTTATTATATATTTTCAGAATAATAGTTTTTATTTAGTTTATAAACATGATTTTGCCGTTATTCATATTATTTACGAATAGGACACAAGTAATGCTATAGGATTCGTAGAACTAAATAAAAAATGTAAAATAATAATTAAATAATAAGCATGTAATTGAAAATAGTTTTTCCAATTATTTTAAATTGTATCGAACTAGTTTTTAATAGTCTTTTTTATCTGAATAAAATGTAATTTTAAATTATACTAAATATACAGAACACTTTGAAATGATTCTGTGAATACTAATTTTAATTTTAATTCTGATGAAATATCTGAAAACCAATATGTTAATACTATTTTTAGGATAATCATATTTTTTTATACATTTATTTTACGATATTATATTTGGATAAAATAATGTAATTTGTACATGGGTGGCAGATCGTTTTATTTATTTTCATGCATTTTTGACTGTTTATTATACACCTACAACTTCTTGAAATTTAAAACTTACACAATTTTATATTTAATGGTAATAAATAATTCAACTATTAAAACATAACTACATCGTCTAAAATGCCTAAATTATGTATACTTATAAATATGTATAATTCTTATACACAACAATTAAAATTATCAAACAAATAATTAATTTAAAAAAAAAAAAGGTTTTTTCTAAGACAAACATAGTGTAAAGAACTCATTATTTATTCGTATAATGAATTATGACTATCTAATTTTGAATAACTACATTACTAAAGAAAAAAGGGAGATGCTTGGTAAATCATCCTGTATACTCGAATAAATAATTTTTTCACTACATCTTATATTCTTTCACAAAATGACTACCGTAAATTTTATGCCATCGTAATAATTTGGAAATAATATAATAAATGTTGGTATTTTCGACTGCTGTTGTACGTGGATTTTCATTATTACCTGTGAAAATAAAAATAATAAGTATTAACCACTGTAAATATTAATATTTATATTATTTAAGTACGTTAAAATGTTTTAACCTGAACGTTCTTCAAAGAATTTTATTTGTTAGCATAACACATACTTAAATCTACGTGCTGATTTGTTGTACAGACAAGTTTATTTTTCACAACATAATGCTTTTATCCTAATTGATACTTAGATACTTTGCCCAATAGACATAACACGAAAACAAAAAAACAGAACACAGATGTTTTCAAATACATAAATGGCAATTGGAAATGTGTGTATGAATGCAATAAATTTATTTAATGGTCACCCATCTGCAGGATATATTCGGTTTGCTAAGTGCAATATGAGAGCCTCTTCAAAATCAAAATTAATTGTCTTGATTATCATATAACCGAAATTCTGTGTATACACAAATTACATAATAAAGAATAAGTTAATGATATGTTACAGTAAACTTAGTAACGACCAATTATATGTAAGGAACTAATCATAATGCCAATTAATTTTATTTATGATATAAATATATAATATATTTCGAATAAAAAATAATTCATTTTACGTTTTCTTTGTCAAATATTTTCGAAAATTAATTTATTCTATTTTGAGCTTATAAATTATTATTATTATTATTTACATTATTTTTTAATGCTTTTTAATAATACATAGGTAATGTAATTATGGGTATTAATATGGTTAGGTTCGTGAATTTAAATGTACAAAAACACACATTTTATGTTGATTGCCAGTGTAAATACAACTACATCCGACGGAAATAAATCGTTTGTTTTTCAGAAATAAAGAATTTATGTAAACTTGTATTTAAATCTTATTAAATATTAGGTAAGCTAAATAAAAACATACTGAAAAATGTCTGCATGTAATTATAATTGTCCTTTAATTTTTCAACCGATAACATTTTTATTCATTTTTTTTTTTCATTAATTAGTACTTACGGTAATTTGTATTTTAATATTGTATTTCAATGTATAAAATTATCTAATAATTGTATTTGTGAATAATACATTACACGTAAAAAATGAATGCAGTAGATACCTAATATTATAAGTATTACTGATAAACCTACTGTGGAGTATGTTCTATACTAAGTAATAAATTAAAAGAGACTTCTTGTAATATGATGCGCCAATTTTTAAGTAGATTTATTGCTATAAATCCGCCAATCATGAAAATTAAATATTATAAAAATGGCATTCAAATCAAACAATAAAAATGTCCTATTTAAAAGTAATAAATGCAAATCTCACTGAAATACTTTTATTGAACACATACACATATAAAAAAATATAATGATATATACTGTGGTTAATTTATGTTAATGATACAACCATTGACTATAAGTGTAATAATAAACTTAATATTTTATAAACGTTATATTTATTTACATAATTAAATATATTTTATTTGAAATTGATTCAACGGCACTAAATAGTTATAAATAATTTGGTTGAATTTAAATGTAATTTATTTAATAACCGCGCAGCTAAAGAAGTCTTCACCTTATTAATAATAATAAAATAAAAACGATCAAAAGCTATCCATTCCTTTCGTAAAATTTTACAATAAATTTTTAAAACCTTTTACATAGCTGATTATTATATTATATAATATAATGACATGCGCCACTCAACTAAAATGTCTAAGCCTTTTGAAACGACAACGACGTAGTAAAATTTAATTTTGAATGTGTTGCGAACTACGTATACATTATTGTTGTAAGCCTGACAAAGGAACATATTGTCTGGATGCTCTTAAGCTCGTCTTTTGCGGAAATAAATATGATGCAGAATTTGTGCACCTAACAACATTATACGATAAAATATGTGTAACATATAATATGAGTATTTGCTGATAACGTAAAAAAATATATCTTACAATCCAAACTATAAACAGCTGTATGATCAATTATCATCAAATATTTTATACTTTAAAATAAAACCACCAGGAAAAATATTTAAATCAACTATTGACAAAATATTTGATTTAATTATTTATTCTAAACAAGATATTTGAAACCTGATTATTAAAAAATAACTAAAAGCTATTATTTTAGTTACTAACACTCTAAATTTAATTAAAAAATAGTAGGTACTAGGTATAACTAAATAAAATCACAATCATGCATAAAATCTATTTTGGCGCAATGCAGGAAATCTTTGATCATTTTTTACGGAGTTGAATGATCTTTAAGAAAACTATATAAAATATAAAATACCAACATCATTTATTATAGAATAAATGTCAATTCTATAGTCAATTCCAGTACCAATTATGTAGTTTGTCATTACTAAAATAATAATAATAATAAATTATATAGGTAATATAACTTTACTTTGGTGTAGAAACTAAGAAAAATTCCAAGAACTCTGATATCCTCGTCTATGTTTATAAAGTGTTCTTTGATGTCGTTATTTTTTTTTTTAGTTTTAATTATGTAAACAAATCACTTTTATTTTCTCACACAAGCTATGTACATTCCATATAGTATACTACATTCTGTGAAGTATAATGACCATAATATCGCAGTATTTTATAAATTAAAAACTTTAATTTTTATTAAATCCAGGTAATTATTATTGATATGTATGAATAAAAATAAACGTGCGTATAGATTTTTTCAAAACAACAAACCCAATAGAATATCTATAACTTTTTAACAATTATTAACAATAAGCTTCTTTTTTAATATTTGTTTTTATTTTTCTATGCAATGTAATCTTGTCCGTTATTCGTCCACTCCACTTTAGAGTTCAATAAAAAATATGGAAAACAAGAATTATTGCATAATGTATAATCTAATAAAATATTATTCGCGATATACGAACTATGAACTCTTGACTGTATCATCTAAACGGTTCTGACTTTAAGTAATATTGACATTAGGAATATTTATCGTTACCATGAAGTTTGGGTATTGTAGATAGTAGTTAGAAAATAATATTATGAAGTAAATTCTGAAAAGAGTATTATTAAATTTATAAAACACGTATAATATAATATATATAAATAGCTTATCTTGTTTAAATAAAGTAAAAAATCCAATTGTATGAAACATTTAAGTTTTTGCTACTAAATTTCCATAAAAGCTTATTGGACTTCTTTTACACAAATATATTTTACGCTATTTAAAAAAAAAACTTTTTTGTGTTGGAAATATCAATTGAAAATCTACAAATGAAATGTTTCGTTTCCAAGAATAGAAAATATAAGCATCAAATAAACGTTGTCCAATTTTCACTTAAGCTCGATATAAAATACAAAATATAATCATTTAAACTGCGTAATACTGCGATAACAACCTTTATAACCTATATAATTTACTTATGTGTTAAACAATGAGAACAGCCACTTACCATCCCATAGGTTTACTTAAATTATTCGATTATCGAAAATATTTATTCTATATTAATGTTGAAAACAAATTACATTTCATATTCTATGGTCTCTTCTGAATATTAACAGTCTATGATTGACGGTTTTAAAGTAAACTAGATCTGAGAACGTAAGCATTAAAACCAATTTTTAACATTTAAAAATTATTTATTAAGTTAAACTAGCCATAGTGGCGGTCAATTTCACACGTGTCGTTTTTGATTCTTAAATATTTATATTCGTTTGGCAAGTAAAGTAATAATAATAATTATATAATATAGTGTATATTACGCTTTGCAGATGATAGATTTTAATAAAACATATACATAGGTATTATTTTTATCTGGACTATTATTTAAACAGTCAGTGTTCCATTATTTTATTTAAAAATGAAAATATTTAATAAATTTGTTGTTTAATGAGTTATTTTTTTGATCAAAATTCAAATCATTTGAATTAATATATTTATATATATTCGTATAACTATAATTTATATGTTTCTATATAATTTACTTAATTAAAATTTAAGACACAATATCATGTTAATAGTCTTATAATTTTCAATATAAATTAATTTGATAAAACGAAATTCAATGAGGAATCTATCAGGACGACAGCTGGTGCCGAGATATGAATAATTAAAATTGCATTCATAATTAGACGTAACTTTACAATTGAGAGATAAATAATCATATTTCATTGATTGCTTGTCAATTTTATTTTTCTATTTATAATATAACATTTATTTTACCATAATTTCACAGCCTAATTTGTTTAATGAAAGTGCAAATCAAGTTTACAAAAAAATAATTTTATTGACAAATATTGTTTATAACCAATACATAAAGTGTTTATAATTATTTACATTGTATTTTATATTAAATAAACAAAGACTTAAAATAATTATTGTTTGGGTCATAACAGCGATATGACGAAGCGATGATTTCTCGTTAGAACCACATAATTTTGCATAACGTACAGAATACTCATCATATTGTCATGATTCGTTTAGTATCTACGTGTTATAGTCGGTGAATCGAGTAGAATTTCACTATTAACAATATTTCGTACATTCTAATGGGGTTCGCATAGCTATGGTCCACAGGTGACGGCTGTTGTTGACATTATCTATTTGTATACATGTTTACAAGGTACGTTTTCTGTTATCAGTTGTATGATAAATTAATATCCAATATTAAAAGTTTATAGTCGAGTGTAAAATGTCCACATGATTTAATCCTAATTTCCATCACAAAATTTAATTTAATTGTTCAAAGGGTTTTTTGAATGACAACCCGTTGACTGGCAAAAATGTTGCACCATTTGAAATTATAATGTCAACTCATATAAATACCGAAAAATCAAAAATTTCCAAATACTCGTTATATACTACACATATTATAATATATTTTCAAAACACAGTGCTATGGGACTTTCATTCATTGCTATAATTATAATATTAATAATATTATCCGAAAAGATAACAAATTGATAAGTTCATTGATAATTATTATTTTAGCTATATCCACAACAACTAAACGTAGATACCGTTGAAGGTCACAATACATGAAATAGTAGATGGCCAGATAAAAACTTGAATGACACAATGCTTTATGCTATGAACTTAAAACGACTTCCTGACTAGACTGATAGAGGGTTGTAATACGAGTTAAGTTTATTAGTAAGCGCATCTGAAAAACGATTTTTTTTAAATACAAGTATATAACAATCAATGTAATTTTAGATACGAAGTCATTATTAATTATCACATAATATGATTATATCGCACGATATTTTCAAATATCCATACCAATATTATAAATTTATAACGCAAAATTGGTAAACTAAAAGCCGGCCGGTTGATGCAAAATTCGTAACCACCGTTTTGATACAGTTATGAATTTTGTGGCAGTTTATGCTGTGGTAATAACTTTTCAATTTCGAGGTTTGAGGTCTAATAAAGTCGCCTAACGTATATTTTGCAAAGTTTTATCGTTAACTTCCTTCCTCTATTAAGAACGAATCGAACGTCGATAAATAAACCAATGATGATCACTGCACGTTTCCGAAACGTAATAAAATAACATAGCAGCCATTAAACGGTATTTTCAGTAAATATGACCAATTATTAGATTAAGTCAAATTTAAAGTTTATGGTTACATTCTGAATCTCAATGAGTATTAATGATATACCTAATGTTTTAACACTCGATATAGGTGCTGACGAATTAAACGTGTTTCGTTTCATTATCAATAATGATAAAAGGAAAATAAATACGAAAATAATACGTTTTCTTTTTTATTGATCGTTGTATTTTTTTTTTTTTTTTTTTTAGTTTTTATTTTTTAAATTAAGATTTTTTTCATTAACACACAATTAACTAAGAAATATAAAATTTTACTTAAATGTTTAAGTAATTATAATCAATTTATGATTAAAATTATAATAAAATAACATTGTATATTACATAAAACATTATTATTTTTGATATAGCACAAAAAAAACGATAAATTAGTTACTATTCCCGCTATACTAACAATATATCTCATTATATTATTATTTTACCTCCTGCAGTTTAGTTTCTAGTGTAAATAGTATTATATCTGTATAAATCAAAACGATAACTGCTAAAAAACTATGAACTCGTTATAATTATACCTTATAATAACATACACTTAATGTCAATAAATATAGGTATGTATTATAATATATCAAAAATACGATACAATGATTATATTATTGAAGTTATTTATAGTAAATCAACTAAAAAGTTTATTTTTACAAAAAAAAAATCATATAAACTGATTTACTATTCAGCTTATAATACTTATCAATATTGGAAACATTATTATATTCCCAAACAAAGTGTTTATTACTAATATTTTTATAAATTAAAAATCAATTCAGAGTTTGTACCTAAATCACTAAAAGATTAGTAGGTATATACGAATTACTTACATATTTGACTACCATTAATAATAATACTATAATATCTCTATAAACGAGATTGATTAAAAAAACAATATTATGTATCTTATATAATATATATACATATATAATTTTTGAGAAGTAAAAAAAATACTGAAAGATAAATACTTACTAACAAAGCGGATTACTCAAAAATCAATTCTGAAATGCTTGATATAATTCACTTTTCTTTGCGCATAGACAGATTTACATATAATTTAAAATTTATTAATTGAGGCAATTACGATTTGTTTAAATATGATTTGGGTTTTAAATAAAAAAAATTATAAATACATAGAAAAACTAAAAAAGAAGGGCGAATGTATCCATTGTAATTTAAAATGCAATTATTGTAGTTCATTTTGCTTGTTTTCAAAGATTTTTTATTCTTCGGAAAATAATAATAAATTAATATTTAATATTACAACGGTAACTCGTTTTCACGACAAATAAAGATTAGGTTTTAAATTTCAATATAATATCCCATATAATTTGCATTAAATTTACCCAGTACTAATAATTCGGTTTACCTAAATAATAATCCGGAGAATTAAGTTTTAATACTCGCATAATGATATATTTTGAAATCACTGCAGCGATTTTCCGTTCAGTGGTATTTAGCTCTGTTATATTTTGTTGTATTGTTGTGCCAAAATATTTTACTCGGTCTGCAATAATCGCAAAAAGCACTAGAGTATATTTATAGTTCTGGTCGGACGGATGGATCATACATCTACATGGATCATGTGGATCATAGATCGACATTTGTTTAATACTTACGACATATTTCGTACATCATCATATGCGTGTACCGCAATATACACTATACCTAACTATAATGTACTTAGAATACGCGCAATATAGAATATTGATTTGTCACCCGCGACTATACAAGGAAACAAAACAGATCAATTCACCGTACAATATGCATGAAAAAAAAAAAAAAACAACGCACATCTTCAGACATGATCCAAAGCCAACCGCGGTGTCGGAGATTGCGCGTGTAAGTCTTAAAAAAATAATAAGTATGCCACTCTACGTAGGTATTATTGCTACGGATTTGTCGAGAACAGTACGTGGCCTTTACCGTCTTCCGCGAAGCTTTTTTTCGCAGGGAAAATGATATTTATGCACCGTAAGCGTGCATACATAGGAAATGAGTTGTTATTATTATTGTTATTTTTTTTAATGGAATACCGATTATAATATATTATATTTATTGACTATATGTATAACAATATATTATATATCGACAAAATTTAAAACTTTGAATACAATATTATTATAATTTCGAAATATTTTAAATCTATACAACAAGAATGAAATGTCTTAATGCTTTTTTTTTTTAATGCAAAGTAAAAATGAAAAAAGATTGTTTGAAGTTTCCAAATTAAAAATCAATAAAATAATAAATCTATGATTCCGCGGAGTAAAAAAAAAATATAGAAGAAAACATTAATTTTGATTTAAAAATAACTGACAAGATATTTTTTCAATTGTAAATAATTTATATCCCAAATTAAGGGCCTTCATTGATATCATTATATAAGAGTACCACTCATAAATTGTATATATATATTATTTTAAATAATTTACTGATTATTTGTGATTTGGACGTCAAAATTGGTTTACCACAAAAAGGCTCCAAGTCAAAATAGACCACATCGAAAAGTCCTAAGGGTTCAATACTCGTCTGCGCCATATCTAAACAAGTCTCGATTTTATAGCCGAAGTCGACGGTCGTTACGATCGGTCAACTGTTTTCTAGACTTCGATCGACCTCATCTTTTTCTCTCCGATATCCCATTTCACGTGTACATTGAACACATACACGCACATAATATTATTATATAAATGTGTTAAGCGATAAAAATAAAAGGCAACGGCCCAGGTAGTGTACCCAAAGATTATTTCTCGCGCTGCGGGTGCTCTCTGTTTGTTTTCTCGTATAACGGCCTCGTCGTCGCCGCGCCGCTAACGATTTCCCCGCACCATCCAAACGCCAAGAGATAACAATAATTTCGAACCCCGTCGTAAAGCTCCCGTGTCGTTTATGTACCATGTATCCACGCATATAATGTTTAATATTATATATATACATATATTGTCTATATTGTTTATTATATATTATTTATTGTTTCTCTCTTTTTCTTCTTTTTAATATATTGCGTTATATGGATAACTCTTATAACCTACCTATAATAGTTAGCTTTTTATTAAACATTTATCAATACTTTCTATAAGTCAAAAGTCTTCAAGGATAAAATGGTGCTTTAAATTCAATAAATTCGATCATGTTCACGTAGGTATTTAATATTTTTTAATATAATATGTAGTTGTATATTATATTGTTATGATTTCAGACAAACGTGTTTAGGTACAATATTATTTCATAAAACCAGAATCATCGACATCCTTAAATAGATACCACACATCGTGCAAACGATTAAATCATATGGATATTAATAATATTTATTATTGCAGTGATTTGTATTATAAAGCAGTACCTATCGATGAGATATATTATTATTATTAATTACTCGATTATTCCAATTAATTATAAACGTTATTTCCATTTATAAATTCTTAAATTTTATACACCTTAAACTAATAAAATTGTTATAATATGTTGAAAAATGTTCTATAAAATAAGAAAGAAAGAAATATTCTTTACGTTCACAGCTTGTAGATGAAGAGATATACAATTATATTATTAGATACATGTAAAATTTATATTTATAGGACAAATAATTTTGCATTACTAATATCATTGAATTTTATAAAATCCATGTATCTGACAAATTGAACTAAAAAAAAAAAATAATAATAATTAAATTAATTAAGACAAATATAAGTGTTACGAAAAACTATGTTTTTATATTATTGCGTTTGACAAATAGTAATTTTTAAACGAAATTAATCACTATTAGAAGTTTGTAGGTCGTGTTTGGTAAAAGTTTTTAGCTTACCGGCAGTGCTTTCTTATTTGACCAGCTTTTGTTAACATATTTGATGTCGGTAATTCGTTTAAAATAAATTGCGTACCATCATTTAAACATTGATTTTTTTTTATTTATTTATTTTATAAATTACAACTACCTACTATATCACATAATTCGAAAAATTAGCTCTTGCATTCTCATTTAAAGTTATTTGAGTTCCATTATTTACAAATATTTGTATCGATAAAAATGCATATACTTACGATGTACATACATAACAATAATAATTATCGTCACTTGTCGTCATAAATAATTACAGTACATAAATTAAAACCAGAAACTGTTGTTTTAAATGTACTTCACAACTTAATTAAACTTATTAATTATTAATTTCAAACGTTCTAAGTTCATATTTTATGTTCATTAATTAGCTATAGTTTTATACTTTTATTAAATTATTTGTAAATTGTATTAACTGTTGTATACATTTGTTTTTTCATTAATTCTGCAAATAAAACACAAATTCATTGTTTCGTTACTAAAGTTTGAATGCAACTACACATTTTGTTATTATAAAGTTTAAAGTTTTAAATCAAAAAGTGTGTGTGGCTATTTTAGGCACTGCTACTAATGGACAACGCTGAACATTTTGTACCTTTACCAAGTTTACCATATCGAATAAAAACTAACAAAAATGATTTTAAGCTGTATTTTTTGAAGTGTTAGATCTGTTTCAAAATTCCCCTTCGCTATCATAACAATTATCCTTAATGGAAACTATTAACACCTTTTAATATGTTAACACAGAAATTGGCACCGCTATCAATATTGTTATGGATATAAGCAAATACATTATTTACATTTGAGCAGGTGAACCATTGGACGTTAGAGGATACGATATTAAATTAAAATAGAATATTATCGTTACCACCTTTTCTCATCGATGACTTTCACTAAAAAAAATAGAAAGACGTATAACACACGTTAATTTAAATTTATGTAATATACTATAACTTTTAACAAAAGTCAGCTTAAAGTATGTATTATGAACAAAAAGCTTATTAATCTCATTATTTCTACACTATTAGCGTTTTATAAGTTCTTAAAATATTTGTTTGAAATTAAGAACGTCATATTATGTTGTCGTTAGAAAAATCGTTTATTTTGAAAGAGTACAAAATATCATATGTTATAGGTGATTAAAGATGATTGTGGCTAACTTTTATAAAATATTTCCATAAGACTTGCTAAATAATTTAGAGTATACGATTTGAAATAAAAATTCTATTTGTGGTGATTATAAATAAATCTTATTAATTATACGCTAATCATCCGGACAAGATCTCAATTTATACTTTCAACATAATTCACAAAAATGTATTATTAATGAAATTATTTAAAATGATTATTTATAACTTTTATACAATAACATACATTGATAGTTTTAAAAAATAAATAAAAATCCAATATAATAATATTTTATGAATATGCCTTTGGGCTGTTAAGTGTCATTGAATATTGTTCTGCCCTATAAAATAAATTAACATAAACTTAGAGTTTATTACACTAGTTTTATTTTTTTTTATAAATTATAATGCTAAACACATAATGTTATCGTCTTAGGATTTAAATGGTATTATATACCAGATACTTTGGCGTGCCAAAAGATTTTTTTCAAATATCAGAATCATTGAAACACAGTACATTATCTACAGGCTTAAGTTGTATAATGTGGTTATATATTTATCATTCGTATACGGTATAACTATATTTTTTTTAGCTGTAGACATTATTGAAATACATAGCAAAAATAACTCGAAGGAAAAATTCTTATATAAAAAAAAAAGTCTATTTGATGAATAACAGTTTTAATGGAACTTACTTTTTGTTCCATAGGTACTTGTACTCATCTACCCGAATGTTAAAATAACTTAAGAAACTTATAAGCCATATCGTATTTCTTTACCACTCTCTGTGTTAATCTGTCATACGTATTTTACTAAAATAAAATGTAACATTTGTATATGCAGTTTTAAATTATTTCGGTTTAATTGAAAAAAATGCGTTTGTCATTATGTAGTGAACATATAATATATTCGAGTTTTCCACCCTATTTTAAATGTTAAAAAGTTTATCATTTGATAATATATGTATATGAAAATACAAAACATTAATCATATAGGTGAATAACTCTATGATATATATTTTATTTTAAATAATAATCTATATAAGCTAGCTTATATAATATAATAAAATATACATCAAAATGAAAAGTTAAGCACTTAATAAAATATGGGGTGATTATTTTAACAATGAACCTCTAAACATTCATAATTTCATAAAATATAATTTTTTTTGAAATTTTCTTTTTAGTATACAACATCTTACATTTCTCTTACTGAATATGTTTGTTTGTTGATTTTAAATGTTTTTAATATTTAATATCGATGAAAATCGTTAATTTTTTTTAACAAAAAACGTAGTTTTTATGTGTTATTCTGAGATGGGATACATTTCTTAACATTTTTAAGTATTAAATACTCAACAAAAATACTATTATATTAATAAACATTGACATTTTAGACAAGATTAAAGAGAAATATGATACTCCACAAAATGCGTGTAACCACTCTTTTATAAAATATATTATTTTTAAATATCAACAACTACAGCAGTTATTGACCTATGGTAGATTACATGTTGGCTACACTATGTCACAAATAAAATTACTAATAAACTTTATTGAGTAAATATTTAACATTTAAGTATAATATAAATCATAATTAAATAATTATCAAGATTACTATTATAATATAAACATTAAAAAGTGTATTTTTTAAACGTTATTGTCATTTTTTGAAAGGGTAATGGGCAACTAAATTACTAAAAATTGTAAGAATTATTAATAAATATTATGTTTATACACTATATCTACGAATACTCGGACTTGTTATTGCATATCATAATGTAGAAATCAGAATCACGAATTCGATTACCGTAAACTGGACTTGACTTATTCAACACATATAATATAGTAATAGGGTATTTACCTAGTCGTAATGACTCACACGATTGCACCTGTGAAAACAACAACTTTCGAAGTTGTAACACAACAAGATAATGACCAAATATGGACTTCAGATTAAGGAGAAAAGGAACTAGGACGTCATTTATAAGGAAGCCCTCAGAACAGCACAATATTTAAATATACCAAAGCCGTCAAATTCACAGTATTTTTACGTCTTACGCTCTTACATATTATACTTGTCATACTTTAGTTAAATTAAATAAACAAACTATTTTAAATTACAATTGACTTAAATAATCATTTCGAATCCACGACTCGGAGACACGGAAAGTATAGATAGTCGTAAACCAGATTGAAATCAAGATTTTTCATTAAAGAAAATGGATAGGTACCTATACAAATCGTTTAAGTTCTGACAATGCAATATTTCAAGTATATCACTAAACATTGTAGTATTAAATATCGTTCAAATATTTAGGAGGGTGTTTTGATTGTCTGCATTTTGTCCATATTATGATTAAAATATTTTTTTTTAAACTTTTATTTTAAAAGTCATCTATAAAAAAGTAAAAGTAAAAAAAAAAAGAATAATGATAAAAAAAATATACTTGTAATAGTATATGGTTTATTTACAAAGAGGTCAACATGACAAAAAATACGTGTTTTAAATTTAAAACCCTCGTGATTTTAGTTTGATCTAATCAAAGTATTTTATCTTTAAACGGTCCATATAATTTCAGTTTGTATCACCTTCAGACATGATAATAATTATGTCCTTTGTTTAATTGTATAATAAGAAAATGCTATATAGATACAACAATGTCTACCTTAAAATTACGCATTTGAATAATACTATTGTATGCCTGCGTGTTAATCGTCTCATTTCGCATCATCTTTGTAGTAAATAATAAGAAAACACTCGTTTTACGTGCACGTTTATCTCACATGCTAATCACGGTTGTATAGTTATTTATACAAACAATAGTTTCCGTGCTGTTAAAATATATTTTATATTCAAGGAAATTCAAAAAACGCATAAATTCAAATGACTATTATAATAATCGAATCATTTTTATGATCGTGAATAAGAAAATCAAAGATAAAAAATTATCGTTACTAATACAATTTTATACAAAACCATAATGTATTTAAAATGTTTGTATAATACTACAGTTTCAGGAATAAGGATTGGGCTATTTTGGTGAGTACCCTTTCTGATAATATTAAATGCATGTTATAATAAAAATACATGTATAATGATATCGAATTGATAACTTTACACACACACACATATTTTTAACGTAGGTAGTTTAGGTTATACACTATATAATATTAACATTTTTTATTTTTATTTTTATATCTTTTTCGCCAATATTATATGTGCGAAGTTAAATGTGAATACATTTTATACAGTTATTAATTATTAAATACATGTGTAAAATGGATTAAGAATATACTACTTAAATAAATAAATATAAAACAGAGAGATGAAATTTTTTTAAATGCTTTAAATATATTTGATAGACTGATGCTACTTTAAACATTAAAATATAAATAATTAGAAATATTTCATAAAAATATTGTTCCTAAAATTTCGACGGTGGAGTTGTTAATATATATTATTTATTTAATAAAAATGTATATGTTTGTTTTTGTATAATTCAAGCTTATTTTAACGTATGTTTTATTATATTTTATTTTGACGAAACTATCTAATGTATGCAACAAAAGTGATAAATGATTATACCAAACACATTAATAATACTTTTATATTATTTAATTTTAATTGGAATCCATTATACATTTATACTATATCATTACCATCTACAATACAATAATTTAATAACAATAAGTAGTGATTATCGTTTAATTGAATATTCTAAGCAACATAACAATATTGATATAAAAACTATAGAATTTATTTAGATGTATTTAAAAGTTATGTTAATAATATAAAATTTTGAAAAGTTTGAATATAATTTTGTAAACATTATAAATATATTAAAGAAAATATTTTATTTTTGGGGGGGAGGGTGCATATCAGTTTATTGAGAATATATAACGTTATGTTTCCTTTAAAAAAAAGGTTTATTGCACTTTCGTAATTATAATAAATTATATTAATTCAAGGCATAGACAAGTTATAGCAAGAAAAATAAATAAATTATAAATTTTTGATCGATCACGATTATTGATATAATATGTCAAGTATTTTAATTATTATTGAATTGGGCTATAATGAAATTAATTTTGTTAACAGTCTTAATTTAAATATTTATTCAAGTATATCATTACAAAACTATTAAAAAACACCTAATGATATTTTATCTATATTATATTTTAATGATTTATAAGTTACGATATAATTTTAGTTTATAGATTTTTTAATATTATAATGGTCAGTTCAAATTCATTGCTACGACTAAAACAAATGATCCAGATATAATATATCAATAATGTTTATCGTTTTAAAAAAAATTCAAACTAGTTTGACAAAAAGAGTTAACAAAAATGTACAGTGGATGGAGAGAATTTCATTTAAGTAATTTGAGAACAATATTGCTTATATACTTAATAATGACGCCATGAAAAGAAGACGGAGAGTCAGCAATATATTTTTTAATTCCGTCCGACATTAATAGCCACGAGCCCTTTAATTAATAAAATTAATTACATTTTCATAAATTTGCATAAACACTGGGTATATCTGCAATACAAAATAAAACGCGCTTTTCAGTACCCGGATCGAAGAATACTGTGTGTACGCTTTAAGTATGCCAACTTGATTTGGCCAGACCTTCGAAAATAAAGTGCGGCACAGGAGACAGCGAATTACGCGTCACCAATTATATCGAGGTCGGGATGGAAAGTAAAAAAATAAAAACTAAAACCGAAAAAATGATGAACTCAGCGCGCGTTTGCTGCCGGAAGTCGGACGCCACGAGCTAGGTACTCCGTAAATTCACTGATGACGGTAAGTCCCTCAATAAAATCTTGGATGGTGCGTGAAACTTTCTTTTTAAACTTATTATACTGCAGCTGCTCAAAAGTCGTTAACCCAAAATCCTCATCGTCCGGAAGTATTATTGCCCGGGATTCAAACTTTAATTTCAGAAGCACACGCGGGATACATAATATAAGTGTGGTACAGATACACGTTTATGTAGTGAGAAATCGATTTGCACGTGCATAAACGGAGATATGTAAGTATAGTATGCCATCACTAAAAGCTCAACGACATAACATAAACCGTATTGTAGAATTCGATAAAATATGCCGAGAAATTGACAAAGTTTTTTTTCCAGTCGAGAAAGCTGCACGCATTAAGAAGTGGCAGTATATTAGAATCGCAGAAAAAAATTACAACCCTCATTACCTGAGACCGTGGTGGAAGGATCACAAGAGTGATATCATGTTCTTTTTCTTTCATCCTTATACTTACCTTTTTATTTTTGCTTCGTTCCGTTTTTCATTATTATTATTATTATGACATGCACATATACATCTTTAAATAAACGCAAAAACTTGTTTATACGAATATTGGTAGCTACAACGGAAAATGGAATCTAATACGTATTTCCATTATTATAATGAATATTACACTTTTCGACCGTGGTTATGTATTATTATTATTATTTTGGTCTTGATGAAATATGAACTTTGATACCAGATTTTCATTGTAGTGAACCTGCACTTTTATAATAATCTGTATATACATTTTTGTTTTTGAAAAAAATAATAGCTTCTGTTTGTTTTCGATAAAAAACAATTCCCGTTGACATACCTCACACATTGTCAAACTTTGAATTTATACTCTAAATTAAATTTATTTTTAGACTTAAAATTGTTTATAAAATAACATTAAAATATTAATTAAACGCATTTGAAGTAGAATTTACTAATCAATATAAAACCGTAGGAGTATTTTTTAAATAGGTAATATTATTTTAATAAGATAAAAACTTTATACCTACATGTTTTTAAAACATGTATGCATTATTATAAAATAAGACAATATATTATGGTTTTTACAGTGTATCAAAGAATATTTTTTTATTTTTTCAATCAGACAATTTCGCATATAAATAATTTTGTTACCAATATTAAGAATTTCAGGAATATTATTAAGATTATCAAAATTAAAACAATATATTTTTATTATTTTACTATTGATGACAAATATCTACTAAATATCAATGTTATAACAACATTATAACATGCTTTAACTAGTTTTATTCATTTTTTTATAAACTCGTAGTTGTGTACATAATAAAAAGGTTAAAATTAATTTTAAGTTCATTATTTGCATTTAATGAATTTTATTCAACTCGGTAATTATTTATTAACTTTAAAGAGATTAATATTTATCAAAATATGAGTTATGACTCGTAATTATGTCAACCAAGTTATTGGCTGTTTATATTGTATAACGTGTTGTGATATCAAAAAAAAATTAAAAAAATATATGTCATTTTATCGTATAAAATATAAGTGTAATAATAAATAAAGTTACGAATTATTATTTTTTAATGAAAATGTACATAAAATACTTTTCGCTATTTTATATTCATAACAAAGGAGTTAAGCATTTATTAGAAAAAATAAAAAATATATAATTAGGTAATAATATAATATAGTATGATAACAAAATAACATTATAGTATAGAAATGATTTATTTTTTAAAAACAAATATGTTGTTAAATTTAAATAGCTTATTCGAATTATATCATGTTTTTAAACAAATGAAATTGAAGTTTTCATAATTTAGTAGACTAATTCTATTATTCTTCATTATGTTTTTATCAGAAAATCGTTTTGTAATTATAGAAAAATTGTAGACAATATCGAATTACTTATTCATTATTTAAAATAATTTATTGTTTAGGAATTATACAATTAAATTGTACAACTCATGAAGGTAAGACGTTAAAATATAACTATTTTGTATGATTTAATTGTTTTACAGTGGTAACAATATTTAACAATATTTATAACATAAATTAACGTAATTATAAATGTTCAATTTAATAATAATAATACGAATTTCACCTCGAAAACATAAACTAAAAATATAAAATAATTTAAAAAAAAAACTATAAGCGTGTATTTAAAAAAAGAAAATTTGTTTCGTAACCTTTTATACGATAGACTCGTGTTGATGTTAAATATAAATAAAAAACAATTTAAGCGTAGCTTTTAGCCAGAGTAAACATCATTATTGTCTCTACGTATCTTGTCGTTTTAATATTCGTGTTAAATTATGTAGGTATCTATATAAGATGATATTTTATATCTCTTATTTTTTTATTCAAGTTGAACTATACGGTGAATATTCATCGACTGATTTATTAAATAAATATCGTTACCCTTTTATAATGCTATTTTTTAAATCAAAAATACGCGTTTATTATTATTTTTTTTTAACGAGCTTATGAAATTTTGTCAAAATATACCGGTAAGTATTAATGTTAAAATGTAATTAAATATTTCTAAAGCGCTATAATATGTTGAAAAATTAGTTGTTTATAAAATGCATCGACATAGAAAAATATAATTATAAGAATGTGTAGGTACCTATAACTATAATACACGTATAAAAACAATTATAAAAGAAAATAGTGGTTTAACATGTAAAACAATTTATAACTTTCTTAATATTTTATATTTTAGTTACATGTAATACATAAGAGTAAATCATAGTAACTAGATGTGAGATACTGAGTTTAGGAGATAAATTATAGCATAAAAAAATAACTCACTTCAAGCTACAAACAAGACTCAAAATCCTATCATTAGCTGCAATGGCTATACTATTATGAACAGTTCTTAGTATCATTTCGATACAAAAATTGTTAACGATATAATTAAAATTATTTAACAAAGCAAAAACTTAATTTCACAACCAATAGTCGATACTTCACAATAATTCAAACAAAAATGTTTCTTTTCTTAGAGTGCTATTAATTTAGTATCTTAAGTCAATTAAAGTATTCCTTTTTTGGAATACATTTGATTAATAAGGTTTTGATACCTAATCAATATTTTTTTAAATTATTGAGTGATATTGCTTTCCGTATCAACACATTTCGTGTAAGTATCTAAAAATTCTAATGTTAGAACTTAATGATATTATTACAATAACTGTTTCAGTTCATATGTATTTACAGTACAATTTTTTATTATAATAGTTAAAGAAATGAGATATTATTTAACTCCATATTATAGCATTATATTTCTTATGGTTTTTTTTTTTCGTTTAAAATAATTATTACAACAAACAGTTGTAAATAAAAAAAATATGGTTTAATGTTTGAATTTATAATGTACGATTTACTAATAATTTGTTATTAAATTATATAATAAATAAATGTTGTAAGCCATGTAAGCTATCAAATAATACAATCATGACCATATTGTTATCATTGTATTCTTTTATGCCGACAATGAAAGCAAACAAATTGACAATCACGGCACTTTAAATCGACATATAGCCATAGCCCTTATAGGTAGATACTGGAGAAAATTATTGATTGGTAAACAAACAAAATGAAATGTTTTCAATTTAATATAAATGACATTTCAAAATCTTATTGAGCACGTAAAACCTCAAAAACGGATACCAAATATGTTTCGTATATGACTGTGAAAAGTTTTCGGACCATCGTCGGTGACGTTTTTTGATTGTTATCCAACGCTTGCCGCCTTTGAATTGCATTCAACAGCGTTGTCTGGTTTTTAAACAAGGCGTATAAGTTTCGGCTTCCTAGCAAGTAGTCTTCGTGTACTTTCACGTATTATACTATTGAACTTTTTTCATTTTCTTTTACCAGGCATGTTAGCGCGTCCAAATCACAATATATAACCGGTCGCAAACCACTTCAGCAACCTTCAAATATTATAATAAACTATATAAGATTGATTTTGGTGGTATCCAATGCATATAAAAATATAAAATATATACAAAGAGGATCACGGACAAAAATAACATATAAATAAAAGGAATAATAATAATAAATCTCCAAGTTATCAAAAATACCTTTGGAAAAGGCTGACCAGTACGGGTCACGGATAAAAAGATACATCGTAGTCGGTATAAAGGCGTATTTCATATTTGCATGAATACGATAGTTTAGGGATGGAAATGTAATGCACCAAAAAGAACCTTTTTCACGTACCGTTGGATATGGGAAAATCCAGGACGTCTAAGAGATTTCAGTATTGAGAACGTTCCGCAAGAGAAACTAATAATGTGTTTAAAAACGGTCAGAGGGCGAATAGATTGAAAAGAAGTATCTTCTGTTGATGGCAGAGTTATCGAGTAGACGAGGATAGCGAATGGAACTGTAGAATAGTTGTGTGTTTTCCAATATTGGTGGAGACATGGGTTAGTAACCTCCAGCTATATTTTTAGTGATTTAGGTACCACATAACCACTGAATCGAGTAATTTGCGTACTGATATCTATACAAATAAACTCACTTCCGTCCCCATACCACGTACCAAAAATCCACTTGACAATAGGACTGTCAAAAAAAAAAAAAGAACTTGTCCCTAATGAATAAAAGATAATTATTTTTTTTTAATTAAACATATTCTATATGTCAATTTAGGACCAAATATATTTTTTTAATATATATAAATAATGAGAGAAATAAAAAAAATATATAGTGAATAATAAGTCATACATTTTAGATTAATAAATTAAATTAACTTGAAATTTAAAAAGTAAAAGTGTAGTTGTCTTTTACACTAATATAGTTCCGGTATGAACTAAATAACATACTAAAATAAATACACTTATAATGTTTTTAGATGGTAGTCAAAAAAAAAAAAAAAATAGCTTATATAATTATCGAATAAACAACAAATACAAATTTATATTCATAGGAAGATGTTATTATTTAAGTAGTTTTCATATATTATAAAGAAATCAAAAAAATCTAAAAGTATCAAACTTTTATCTATATTAAAAATCATAATGGTATACGTTTAAATTAGCATTTTAATATAATTGTACATAAAAATGTTAATAAAGATAATTTTTTAAATCGTCGATTTTATTTCAATATATTAACACGTATGTGATCATAAATCTATAAATTTAACTTTACTTATTGGTCGTATATTAAATAAAAATTTAAAAATATAAAATATTTTTTTATTAAGATTTAAAAGTTAAACTAGATATCATAATCTAGTCTAGTATCCATCCGTGTTATATATAAAATAGTATACAAATTTATATACCTATTAAATTTAAATTAAATATAAATATGATTTTTTTTTTTTATACAAGTTTTATTAAGTCCATTACTTAAAAATATAAGAAAAAAAAAGTTATTACCTATCTAGCTCAGAATATAATATGATGTAATCACGATATTATAAAATGTTTAAAAGCTTTACCGTCAGATAATTTAAATATACCTACCATCGAACATTGTATTATATAAAAATAATACGTTACCCCAAAATCCAAATATTTATTTTTATTATTGGTGGTATACCATTATACTTTTAGGCATGTATAATACCATAATGTTAACTTTTTATAATATACTATATAAAGTATACACACAATATGATTTCTCGATTTTAATGATGTGGTCTTTATTATATTTTAGATCAGATAGCCGTAGCGAACAACATTACTTCAAACGAAGATATATGTTTTTACTCATTTATATAACAATGATATTTTCGTTGTATTTAAAACATATGTGTCCTAAGATAAAAATATACTTATAATTGCGCGTCATTTTTAGTTATTTATATTACATTTTTCTAATATGTAATTATCTTACGAAATGTTCTCATTGTTTTTGAACGATATAGATAATTATTAATTATAGTTTTCTAAATGAAGTAAAAATTAACTTGGTTGAACCGTTGATTTATGAAATTATTTTTATGGCCAGTTTTACATAACACTATAGGTTATGTTGTGGTTCCATATTATACATAACTATTTTTATCTTACTCGTACCGACGGTCTCAAGTAAAAATTTTTTGACCCACCATTTTCCAAAAACATTTTTGTTTATATATTTTAAACTCAACAACATCTTATAAACAGTCAAGATCAACATTAATCGTACCTGTTAACTGTACAGTGTTTATTAATACGTCTTATAAACAAATAATTTAATAATCAAACGCTAGCTTAACATTTTAAATAGGTAACATAATTATTATTAAAATTGTTATTTTATCGATCTAATTTAACTTGATCGATTGTATTGTCGAAACAAAATAAACAAATGTCTAGAAAGTAATCTCTATTTTTATTTAACAAATTACATAATATGAATGAATTGATTTTTTCATCCAGCTAAACGTGATCAATTAAATACATGCTCTAACGTGTCGTGTGACTTTCGTGTATTATTTTGAGCTAAAAAGCGTTATATCGAATACGCGAATAATACACCAAAATACAAAGGAATATTAAAGGCTTTATTTTTATTATTATTCGGCGAAGAGGATTGTAATGTACTGCATAATATAATCCGTCGTGTTGTCCTCACTAACATCAGTGTGGATATTTCGATGGACACGATGCGATGCATTTCTCGGACGGGTGTTCGGAAAACGAATCCCGGAAAAATTGGTCGGTGATAAATGGAAGCACGTAAGGGGGGAAGGGTGGTGCAAGTGGTTTTTAAGACTGGCTCACCAGCCGCGGGCTATGATGGATTTTCTCCGAACGGGTGTTATTATTGTTTGGTGGCGAACACCACTCGCACAACGTCCGCCACGAGAAGACGAGAGAAAAAATCCGGGCAGATCGTTGTACACAGAGAGTATAGTGAATGGGACGCCACCGCTGAACAGTATGACGGCGACGGTGTGTATTATGCAAATCGCGTAAACGTTCATAAGAGACGAGGGATTTATCGTTATTGACTATTGGGTCCGCGGATCCGATGAGTTATGGGAGCAAGTATCTCCGCCACGACTGCGCCGCAGGAGGACTGCCGCATCACAGCCACCGGGCCGCCGCGTCCTACCTCCGTAAACGTCACGCCACCGCCGCCGGGATAGGACGGTTGAATTATGACTAAAAGCGTTTCGCAAAATAAATGAAAAAAAAAAAATTGAAAAAAAAACCAGAAACCGAAAAAAAAATCACGACCGACGATATTACAACGCCAGCTGGGCAAACCCTCTTCGATCCTCCGTATGGTAATGTTGCCCGCCCTATCAACGACAGTTGAGGAGGTTGGAGAAGTGTTATGACCTTTGATTTTGGAGTAGAACAGATTCATTTGTATGTGAATAAATGAGACAGCGTGGTTAAAACAACGTAACAACGAACGAAAAAAATTGTTTTTCAAAATGTGAATTTTAAAATATATTATAATACACGCACTCAGTGGATAATGATAAATAAATACTAATGATCCGCTTCCAACACAAAGTATGTTTTAATAATTATGTTTTTATTTTATGAGACTATTATTAAGCTTGTCAGTTTGTTTAAAATTTTATTGCACTGAGGGGAACTAATGACATATTTATTTTTATTCACTAGAATTGTCGTCCGCGATTTTATATATAAAAAAACCCACGAGTACTATCAATTATACGTAAAACGCGTTTATAGGACGACCGACGAGTAATAAACATTGCATAACGTAATATGTGTACATGTAATCGTGCACATACCAGTATGAAGGGGATGTAATTTAAATTAGTTTCAAACAACTTTATATTTCTTGTAATATGAAAAAAATGTATGTTCGTATAACCGTTGGAAATATAATTAATCTGTAATAAACGCACATAATATTACGCTGAACAACCTAAATTATCTATCAGCTAAATGCCAATCAACAGTAGTAATACGATATATTCTTAGTTTTATCGATCACCATTATGATAGAAAACAAATGTAGTTGTTATATAATTTTATTTACAACCTAGACAAATTCGTACACTATAATATTGAAATAATAAATTACATACCTCTTATTATATTGACTCTTAATCTATAGGCATTGATATTGATTTCGATATTGTACAGTGCATTAATAATTACCTGAAAAAAATAACAGAAAATACATTAGAATAAAATAGTAAAAATATAAGAGGACTTATGGAAAGTCACAACAGAATTAAATTGTTATTATTTAAATATTCGAGATTTTCAAGTCAACACGTTATGAAAATTATCATCGTTCAAAAAAATATATTATTCTCAACAATTAATATATTTATTGGGATTTAAAAAATACCAAAATATGAAATTATATATTAGTTTTGTAAAAATATAATGTTATATTGTGTTTTGAAGTAAATTCAAGTACAAAATTAAACTAACAATTGTGTTTTATGTTAAAAAAAAAATTGTAATTATCATAAAATCATAAAAATATTTTTTAAAAGTATTAAATTGTATTAATCATTAAATTATTAATAATATTTTCAATGATAACTAATTATCTTATTATTCAAAACACGATCTCACTTATTCATAATAAATTATGTTGGGATATGGTTGGTGGAAACTTCGTACAAGCTCGTTTTATGAATACAAAAATCCGTATCTCTATCATATTATGTGAGATTAATACAATGTCAAGAAACAGTTTTTAAGACAACAAAATATTAAATAATAGAAACTTATTAAACTAAAATTTAAAGAAGATTCAATTCGATAAAACTATATTTTCGTCATTATTAATCAGGTTGAACGATATTTAGTAAAAATTATTAAAATAAGAAAGTTGTTTAACCATTATAGTATTTTAATTTACAATTTTTTGTAAACATTATAATACAATAACTATTTATTAACTTTTTATAAACACTATCGATAGTAAGTACAATAAATTTAAGTATTTTCGATAAAAACCACGCATAAGACTAAACTTCACAAAAAAAAAAAAATATTCATGATCTCACCCTAGCCTGTTTCTACGATATAGCGGAAACATTCAAAGAATAATTTATTAGATTTAGTGCCAATTTTGTATTAAAAAATATGATATTTTTAACCAAATAATGCTTTGGTTTGATATCCAGGGTTTTAAATAATTATAAAAAAAGCAACATTCTAAAAATTTAAATATTTTTTATATTAATTTATAAAAAGAAACACAAACACTAGAAATCTGCTCAATATCCTCAACGGTTGCAGCAAAGTCAAGTTAATAAACTAAATACCTAATCAATAATGATTTACTATTTTTTATTCCCTAAATACAATTTAAATATAATTTAAAAATATAATAGTACTATAGTTTTATTGTAGATTCAATATAATTTATTTTTTTAATATTAAAATTTTAGTAATATTTGTTATTCCTTACATGTACATAAATTTAAATCATTTAATCATAATTAGATAAATAAAAAGAAACTTAAAATAATGACTAATGAAAAATATAATTTTTTTCTACTGAAGTATAGGAACACGGTTATATAAATTCATTAGATTCGGATCCCTAAAAATAGTTATAACATATTTTAATCAATGCATGTTATAAGCATCGTAACTATTATCTCTACAATGTAATTTTCATCATAATAGATGCTGATATCCATAGTATTCAGAGGTCTATAGCTCATGGACGAGTTCATAGATTGAGACTAGTCAACGGGTCTGAACAATATACACAAAGTTTTCTTAGTATAATTACAAGAACAATATATAACCAAAATTACAATATTTGAGAGTTATTCACTGTTGATAAACGATTATCTTCATCAGACTTATCATGATGTCTATAATTTATAACAACTGACCTCGTTTGTTTCAAGTACTTTTAATGTTGTTATTAAGTTTATCAGCGATAAATAGTTCATATTCTTGAGCTCTGTAATCTGTTTTCCCTTTGATTTTATAAAGAGAAAATCGATTATATAAATGTAATTTAAGCCTAACAATATGAATGTAGATGGTGAATTGTCAAATAATTAAAATATGCTTGTAATATGATTTGTAATATGGTTCAGTCTTACGAACGTTTTACTTTTTTTAAATAGTTCCTTTTGAAATAAATCACGTTTATTAAATGCTTAAATCATACTTTATATCAGAAATATTGCAATTCAAGTTTCTTTCATTTTTTGTTTTGTTTTTCTCCAAAAGTGTAGAAAATTCCTAATTTGCGCATTATTAATATACAATACAAATTGCTATTAATATTTATTATTCATTTATAAATGAAAATAATGTAAATAGGTATATTAATTTATTCTCATATTATTCATTATACAAAATATGTGATCAGAAATAAAAAAAAAACACTTGTACGTGTAAAACTACGCGGGTAATTGAATACAATTGTATTAGTTTGAGTTGAGAAGAAAGTCAGATTTACAGTTTTGATTTGTTCTCGAAAAAGTAATTTTTTTTTTAAATTCTTGACGGAAAATTCGATTAAATCAGTTTCTTAATTTTTCCTATTCGTACGAGCCAGGTCTACCTATTTGATAATTCGATCACGACACATTATCACCAACCATTGTGGATTCACACGTACAGTGCAACATTAAAACTGGCATATGGTGTAGTGAAGACGACAGAAAATCACGGACAAGATATAATATTATGTCGGGTCAGAATTTTCTTTTAATTCCTTAAATTCCATTATTCAACTTGACAATAGCATAAAAACCGACAAATGTCCGTGCAGAATCGACCGGGTCACCGGATGTACCGTAATTACAGCTTGTCGATAATCTTCGTATGGTACTACGTAATATGTGGGTACTTATTATATTGTGATAGAAGCGTTCTACCCTTATCCTATAGTCGATCTCGATCGCGTAAAACACACATGAGTGTATTTTTTGATTTCGTTCATCCCCAGTAACGTTATGGAAGGCTAGTGTGAAAATCGACTTAATATTAATATTATTATTGTAAAACTATTATAATAGAATGGTAAAGAGGAGAACAAAACACAAATGTGAACATGAATGTTACACTTATGTAGCCGTGTATTACTTTGACACGGTCGAGTTTTTACGACTGTGGACTGATGAATGTGTTGGACAACTGGTATGTAAATATAACCAAGAAAAGGATGGATAACGAGAAGAGAAGAGAAAAAAAATATATAAAAGAAAAACAAACGACCTGTGTATAGCTTTCAGCAAAAGCATAGTAAGTATATTGGAGTCGAATGGAAATTTCTTTTTGCACGGGAGTATGATGTATAGCAACGAGCGGAAGGATCTTTAATATTTATTAAGCTATGACGGGATGCCTGTGTAAACCACGAATAAATCATTGGCAGCAGATCTTTTATTCGAATCATAGTGTTGGGAATGTTAGGATCTAAATAAAAAATAGAAGTATAGAAAAGCAATATTAAAAAAGAGAGAATTAAAATATATAGAATAAAATAATTATCGTTAGATACCTAGTGCATTTAGGACCAGTGTGTATATTATTTTATTATTTTATTAAGTCATAAAATTATAAGAGTTATTAAAATTATTTGAAAAAATGAATCGATTATTTATATTATTATATTTTTTATAAAAATTTGTTAAAATCCGAGTATTTTAAGTAACTTTTAATTAAATAATCATATTTTTGTGAACACATAACTCATAACTAGGAAACGGATTTAAGGGCTATAAAAAACAAGAAAAGTGCCTTAAAAACACAATTAAATACACTCATAACAGATATTTTTTTAAAAATTGCACTAAAAAGTCTTCTTAAAATTATTGTTTACATTTTGAAAAAAATTGTTTAATTATATAAATGTGTATTTTTAGGTATTAATTATTATTTATATCATTTTCATCATATTATAGTTCTCCTATTTTATTTTTACTCTGAAAATTATTTCTAAAAAATGAATATACAATTTATTTAGATAGATAAATTCATTATACTTTTAACTAGGGTTTAATAATAGCACTGTATCAGATGCTGCTTAATTATTATCGATTTATTTCAATTCTTATATAAAAATGACTTAGAAACAAAAAATGCACAAAAATGCCAATGAAAAATAAAAGGTAAATTTTTTAATTTCTTGATATATGAAATGAAATTTGTGATTAAAAAGCAATGTTTTCGGACATTTAGAAAAAAATGCAATTTGCATTTAAATCCGTTTCTCACCCATAACTTTTAAATACCCGATGCATACCTACGTCTATGCGAGGTCCATCTTTGTTTGTAACATGTCATACTGTGTGCACATTGTACAACTGAGAAAGTCATTATGGGTAGAAATCAGTAATGTTGTTCTAAATTATAAAAAATGTATTGAATAATTACTAATTAGAACAGTTTAGATGCTGTATTATAAAGTGTGTATATTATACAAACAATTAAAAATAATATAGAAATGTACCTATGTAATAGTATTATTATGCAACAGTCAGATAAATTATTTGATTTCATATGATTTAAGTTTCATATACTATTGAAATCATTAAATTTAGTGCTTATTGTTTTTTAAACTAACCTGTTTGAATTATTTGTCTAACTAATTCTGTTTAGAATTTTTTTAATTAGAAGAAAGTCAATTCTAAATTTGTTGTAAAATACATTCAATCTTATCTATTAACAGCGAGAACATACAATATATCTGTTAAATGGCTAAATATTAAAAACAACGGATAATATGCATAATATTCAACACTATTATCATTTGATAAATGTTTATGATATACAGTAGTATATTAATATATTATATTGTTATAGTGTAGTCAATAATTTAATTAAGATAAACCGCGAATTTCCCAGACATAGAATATACAGTTCTACTCACGTATACTAAAATGTTGTTTTAGTACTTCTTAATAGAAGATAGAAGTTTCAGTTTATTTAGTTAGGTATTTTACATGTACGGACAAATTTGTTCGGAACAAACAGTGCAAGATTCGTACGAACACATAATATAGTAGTTTAAGATTATTTGGTGAGCTCAAAATTAACTTACTAGTAAAGTAACCTATTCGCATAGAATTGCTCATACAATTATGACAGGCATAGTATTTTTCAATAACATGAATTTTATGTTATAATGGATATTAAAAAAATGTATTAAATGAAAATACATACACTTAGATTCAATGGATGGCGCAACTGGATCTATCTCAATAAGGAAAGTTACAATACCATAATACACATACAACATCAAACAGCCGGCGACCTAGAACAAAGTAAATCGTAAAACAAGAGGTACACGATATACTTCTTGAATTCATATATTTGAAAGTGTTTCCGTTTGGAATCAAAATAGTTCTTTGATAAACATTGTTTCATCAAAGTTGTAAATAGAGAAAACTGAAATATTATTTTGTTTGAAATCACTATTATACGTAGAAATATTTGAAATATTATAGATTTATAAGAAGTTATCTTTAATAGTAACAATAAACACAATAGTTGATAATTATTTTAAAAATATACATCATAATTTAAATTAATAAGTTCCTGATATTTTATGTATGAAGAATTATAATAAAATTGATAAAAAAAAAAATAAATTATTTATTTACCTGACAGTACAATATTTTAAATTCGGTTACTTAACAGTTATAAAATCTGTTGGATATTAATTATTTTAGATTTAAAATTTTTTTCGATTTTCTATATGACAATGAATATAATGTAATTAATTTTTATTACTTATCTTTTACATTCCCACATTTTAAATATCATGTCGACTCGTAATTAGTAAATTTGGCCGGCTTTTAATTAAACGAAATTTTGTTCAAAAAAAAAAAAAAAAACAATGATAAAAATAGAATAATAAATATTTTTAGCATTGAACACCAATCGTGTTTCAAAAAGGCATTGACTGTTGGATTTATTAAAATGTTTGTTAATTTTTAAAATACCAGATCAATTAAAAATAAATGTCTCTAATTGAAAAAAGAAATGGTATACACTATTAAATTATAATTATTATTTTACAGCATTCAATGCTGAAACATAAAAAAAAAATGTTCTTGATCATATTCAATTATAATTAAAAACGGTTCGTCGAATTATGAATATGTGTGTGTGTGTGTGTGTGTGTGTGTGTGTGTGTGTGTGTGTGTGTGTGTGTGTGTGTGTGTGTGTGTGTGTGTGTGTGTGTTTTTTTTACAAAATAAACAAGTTTGGTAAGATATACACTCTTCATAAGTATTACATTTGAGACCTCGAAATTTTCTGAAAACAAAATGTGTTTTATATTATAAATGCAGTTGTTATATTAATAGCATAAACACCCAGTCATATTTATCTATCGACGTAGAATTTTTAAAATAAAATATATAAATTAATTAAGAAAGTTAGGTATATACTTTAAAAAAAGTGAATAAATTTATGATGTTTTCTGTAAACAGTTTAATGAACAACGGCTTCTAGTCAACTATATACCCACTAAAATATATTTAATGATTGTTTTTTATGCAATAATCAACGAAAATAGACCAATTATCAATTGTTATTGATAACCACAGACACAGATTTTAAAGACGATATTTAATTATAATTATATTATCGATGTATCAATATTTTGATATTTATTGAAATTTTTTCATTTTGTTTTTTCGGAATTAACATTGAAACAAATTGTACGTCACGATTGTCGAATGTCATATAAAAGTTCAAATATAGTTCCCATTCAAGACATGGTACCTATATGAGATACTTGTTATAAAAATAAATACATATTTTACGTCTTTACTTTTGTAATGTATTCTATCATTTAGTATTTCTATTTTTTATAATTCGATTAATCAAAATTTGTTTTCAGTATTATAGTTGTTTATTAATATTAGTTAATAAAAAAAATAAAATGTAAAAATTATAGAAAATATATATAATAAAAATCATATAATTTTATTTCTAATTCATTGTTTGCCCCTCTTGTATATACTTGTTTATTCTTTTTTATTATAATATCAATTGTGTTGTTTAACTTATTATTTTATTATTTACTTAACAATGAAAATAGGCTCTTGAAAATTATCGCATTATACAATGTAAAACGTGATGATTCGATATTAATTTATAAAATGATTTGAGAATCTTACACATTATCAGACAACGTTTAAAATAATTTGTTATATAATTTATGATTGAACGATGCAAGTTTGGTTTTTAATTAGGGAAATTATTAAGGATATTTTATACTAGTAGTTCAGTAGGTAAATAATTTATTATATTATTGTTTTTGACATGTAAGAATTACTTAACACATTAAGCATGACAAAAACTGTCAATTCAACCAAAGACATCTGACAGATTTTATTTTATGTACACTTTTCTCATTACTGCGAATTAAAAAAACATTAATAAGTAAGAGAAAAACAGCATAAGCATCAAATATAAAGTTATAATATTATAAAGACATGAGGTTATTTAAAAAAAAAAAAAAAAAATGATTTCATCATAATTACGAAGAAATATTTTCTGGTTATACAAGTTTATTTTTTTTATTAGTATGAATGATGGTTATTTAAAAATTATAACTCAATAGGTACTGTAGAAAAAGAATAAATAGTAATAAAATACCGCCATTACATTCTCGAGGAAATTAATACCGAGTTCTATGAAAAATATTCTTGTTAACGTATTCTTACTAATATGTTTATACTTTCTATGGTAATATTAAGACCACTTTAATTCACTATAATGAGGTAAAAATTTTTTATATTAAAATATTTAAATAACTTAAAAATGTAAAATTGTATGAACTCGAAACTGAAAAAAAAATACAAATATATATATATTATAGTTTATGTTTATGATATATTATAAAAAAAAATTAAATACATTATTTATTATTTATTTTTTTTTTAAGTCCAGTACATACAAAAATACAGTGTAAATACAAAAATATATTTATACATATATTTGAATGCAATTTATATGAGATTTAAATTTATGCTGAAAAATAATTTTATTACGTTAATATAAACAATATATTAATATAATTAAGTATATCTGTTACAAATATATATTTTTATAATCTCTGTCGTGTGTGCAGTTAATTTGTGCAACATTAATACATCTTTGTAAAATATTATTAAATGATGTGCTTTGTCATAATATTTTGTTCTTATGTCATTAAATACAAATTATTAAAATGATAATTTGAAATATTATACATTTAGAAAATAATATGTATTATTATGTTAATTGTAGGTATATCAATTACATATATAAAAAAATGAATTCCTACAAGGGGAAATATGTATATGAATTTAGACGACACTTTATACTTGAAAGCAACAATTAATAGTCATATTGATTTCGAAAATTAATCCGAACAATTAACAAATAAAAATGTTTTGTTAACGAATGCTAAAAATGTATACATTGATTCTCAGGTTTTTTCATGATTTAAAAAAAACGAACATCTTTGAAGTATAATTTTTATTTAATTTCTAATCTATATACAGACGTCGTATTCAACCTTCGAGCTTTATAATCTACCTGACAAACGCATTGAAATGGCCAATAGTTCCATTACTATTATGGTCAATATATATATAAAAAAAAAAAATCACATAGCAAATACTAATTAACTTTATTTTGTTATTCTTAAGCTATAGCTTTGGTCCGGATTTGATTTACTTTCAATACACAAACAATTTACATTATGTAACAAAAGTTTGAATTCAAAAATATCGACTTGCATAAATTAAGAATTAGATTAGCGTATATAATATTTTCGCAAGATATAAACCTACAGCGAGAATAACATTAATAATATTGTGTTCGATCTGAATATTATCAAATTTCGTGCATCGTATAGCAGTTTTACAACAACCAAAAACGAACCATGTTATTAATATAAACGATACCGTCGTGAATAAATAACGTTATTTTCATTTACAACACATACCGAGAGGGCGAACTACAGACGCGTGCTCATGTTTGTGACGATGACGACAAAGATTATGTTGATGATGATGATAATAACAATAATAATAATAATAATAACAACAATAATAATATTATTATAATTAGTCACACGGTCGCACATACCGTATATATATATACAATATAATATGGTACATATATGGTATACGGTCGTGTAACGAATATACATAGTATAACAAACTCCTCTATATTCGCGAACGGAACTGCGTCGGTCCTGGCGGGCCATATATACACCCACACACGCATAAATATTATATACATATTCACACTCATATAATTATTATATCATTGTTATAAATTATTGCTCGCCCCAGTACTCTACGTGCAAACGAGACAATAATTAACCGACTGATTGTGTCCGTTCGTGCGCGTATATGGACAGGGTGGGTCACGGGAATAAGTATTTTATACGTAACTCACGATATTTTAGATAGCGTACGACCATCTTTTTATGTTTTCTGGTGGATAAACCAGCGTGACGTTTCACGTTTTTAACTTTTAGCATACCACCCCATATTGTTCGTACATAGCAAAATTAAATCCGAAAGTATGAGTGAAGGCGGCGAAAGAAGACTTCACGCTAACTAATGCAGTTTTTCTTTTATTGCGTTTTGTACCCGAACACGCGGTTTACGAAACTCAACCGTCCCATAATACGGTGGTGTAAACTATAATCAACGTTATCTGACAGACCGAATGAGCTCTTCCAGACCTCCTATCGTCCTTCGTCGAGAAAAAACCGGCTATTTTCAAACCTATTTCGTTACTCGCTCTATATTTTGCGATATAATACGCCGTGGGCCGTGTTACAGAGTACAGACCGTGCCGCCGCATGCAGTATACCACAGATATCGTCGTTCACGTACTCGCGTGGTGTGTACCGTTTTTGCACTGCGTAGGTGCCATATACTGCCATTGGGATTTTAATTTTTTAGATGCGTCCCACACAAAAATAACTTTGCCGCCGCACACATATCTCCAGTTATTATTTATTATACATGCATTTCAAAACTACGGTGTTGCAGATTCACAGTACGAATAATATGACTTGTAAAAGTAATGTAAATTCCCACATCAACAAAACATTAGAGTTTTGGACTGTTATAATACTCATAAATTTATTTGTACGATGATGTAGATGACGATTAAGATGTATGAGTAACAGTATGTAGATGATGATTTTACAGAGCTAATTATCGCTGTCCGGACATAAACAGTGTTAAAAATTATCTGTTTGCCTTAATGATAAGACATATTATCAGGAGTTTTTTTATTAGGAAAAAAACACGTGTGTGCACAATAATATTATATTATATTTTGTCGTCTTATTTAGTCGATTTATATTGTTATAATAACAACTAACAATAATATAATTAACACCAATAAATGTATTTGAATAAAGTTTTAATTAACTTGAGTTAATTACTCGCTATGCTTGTACATTATTATTATTAACAGGTTATACTTGAATGTATTTCTACCACAAGAGGTTAAAAAGTTTTATAAATATATTTAAAAGTTAAATATTGCTTTAATTGTTTAAATTTTCAACCTAGAGACATTTTTAATTTGAGTTTAACCGTCGATATTAGTTACTGGTAGATATACGTTTTTTTTTTTTAATAACTGCAATTAAGAGAAGACGTTCAATAAAGTTTACAAAAAAAAGAAAACTTTTTAAAAAAATATAAAAATATATAACAGTAAGACAACTTTGGAGATTCAGCCATTCGGATAATTATGATAATATTGTTCGCGAACATTCACTTTGAATATTGCAAAAACCAACAATCGACCGTAGAAACGCTTATTGGACCTATATAATTATATGACGACTATCGGTGTTGTTGAGTGGTGTAATCACATCACCTATGGGCTATGACGTAGATGAAATACAATACTATAATATTAATAACAGTTGACTATTTTTTTTATATATATAAAATCAAAATCGTTACGCATATAATTATTTAATTATCAAGTTCTATCATCAACTTTATTTTCATTATATTTCAGCCAATTTTGAGAAATACAATATTATTGTTGTACGTTTCTGGAAGCTACCGTAATGTAATTCACAAATTAGGTTGACGCATTTTTATTTTATGAATCTATTCAAATTCTAGTTTTTGGAACTTGTTAGTTTAATAATCATATTTTTAATATCATTTTAGAACTATCTTATGAAAATACAATCTTCTATTATTTTTTTTTTTTTTTTACAAATGATTACCACCCTTTTAGATTTTGAGGAACGAAACAATGAATGTATTGATTTTACAATGATATGTATTTATTTTTTTTACTATTTTTTTTTTTGAGTCATTCATCCTTTTAGAATATTTCAATTTTAAACTTCAATATCTTTTCTGGTAGGAAAGTTGGTTCTTTGGTGACGAAGGAGGGGAACTTAAAAGTAAAAATTCCCGGTACTTCACTTATAAAAACTGTAAAAAAATATATATATAGTATATCTACAACGGTCATTCTTATGCAAAATCAATTATTGAGAAAATTGATTTTCGTACATGCTTATAATATAATTTAGGAACAAAAACCGTTCATACTTGAAATGTTCACCAAATGCTAGTATTAGCATTTTCTATAAATGCATTTGTAAAAAAAATACATTAAAAAAACTAGCATATTATTAATACAAGGTTCTTCATAACTTTTTTATTATGATATAAAAAATAAAAATGTACATTTTATTAAAATATTATTCAGATGATTTTAGTTCTTATGCTTATGCAGTTATGTATCATATAGACTCAAAAACTATTCAACTAATTTTGAAGAAAATTTCTGAGATTGTTCTTAGAGATACCACAATAGTTAAATTGAACCATGTTCAATAGTATATTTAATGCTATATTTAATATGTCATTGTTGGTTTGCCCATCTCAGCCGAATTAATTCACAAACCGAGAAACACTGATAACAATTTGCCATTAAACTTGAACGGAGATGTATTAATAAAACGCCGTTTTGTATATTTGTTTATTTTTTCACGGTCAAAATAAGGGTTTAAAGATAGTATAAAATAAATATATAACACAACTTTTTTAGTACCTAGTAAAATAGGCTGATAGACTATCAGATATAGAATAGTTTTTTGATATGCAATAATTTAACAGTGAATTCGAATTTAATATATGCTTTACATGCATTACACTGACCTATTCAATGACAAGATACTCTCTACACCTACTGTACAACAAATTAATTATCTACTTGTTCACTTTTTACTATTCATTGTTAATGTTTAAGTAGATACTTTTTTTTAAATTGTATATGTTTTAACCAAAGTTTTTGGAGTAGTTTCTGAGTTATAAAAACAAATATGCTTACTAAGGGTAACGATTTTTAATAATTGTTTTATATTTAAGATAAAATTAATGTAGTATCTAGGATAGGTAAATAATATCTATTATATTCTAAAATTTAAAAAATGTTAATACATTTATATTAATTACAACAATTTTCAAATCATCTTAGCTTTCATATCTTACAACTATATTATCTTTGATACACAAGGTTAATAAATTCAAAAACTACTCAGTCGAATTTTGATTGAGATTCATGAACATTTTCAAAAAAATAAAAAAATAATATACATAACAATTTACAGTAAAATAGTTTGTCTCATTTCACTAATATAAGTTTGAATCGTTAGAATGCAATATTTTAAATTACGATCCACGAGATGTATATTATTTAAAAATATTAAAAATCATGATTTTTATAAATTGCATTAAAGAAAAAATGGATTTACGCATTAAGCTTGGTGAATCATCCTGTATAATATATTGTAATTTAACACCGCATGGCTTGATACTGTGCGTACTGTATACAATAATACAAATACGTCGTTCGTGAATATGCATATTTATTATTATTATTATATCTAGTCGACGAAACTTGCAAAAAATGAATGCCATGCTAAGAGCGGTTTTGATGATAAAAACAACGGTAACATTTCAGTTTTCCATCCGTTCATTTCTCGTTTCTCTATTTTTTTTTTGTCATCCAAGTTGTAGTTTTATAGGAAAAGATCATTTTGGTACTGAAAAAAAATATCAAATATCTATCACGTCGTTTGTTGATAAATCACAAATTGCAATTTATTAAACAACTATTTTAATAAGACATTTCACAAGTCATTGGCACTAACAGTTACTTTTTTTTTTACTGAATTCATATTATTTACATTGATGTTATAACCAAATCAACATTTATAAAACTGTTACCTGGAAATTAATTATTAACCATATTATTATTGTCCACTGTAACTATCAGTAAAAAAAAAAAAAAAATACGTTTAATAATATTTAGAAATTAACATAATTGCAATAGTCGTTATAATTCTGTATGATTTAATAGAAACAATGAAACATTTATAACTATGTGGTTTATATTACAAAAATACGAGTATTTACTATATTTTCAGAAAAAAAAATGATATAAAATATATACTAAATATTTTATGTTAACCATAAATAAATCATAAGTTCCTTTTTGCGTTAAAAATCAATATAAATACAAATTAATACAAAACATAAAATTCGAATATAAAATCCATAAGACCCAGTTTAATAAAAATAACTAAAGAGTAAACTCTTAAATTTGAATTTAAATTGAATATTTTTCTATTTTTTTTTACGCAAGTCCATCTATATAATATGATAAAGATATAAATTTTTTTCTTTTAATTATTATATTGTAGCACCTTTGCGTTTAACCGTTTTTATTTACTCAGGAGCAGAACGAATAAAAGTTATATTATTTTTAAAACTTTATTTAGTTAACCGGCAAGTTTATAAAATAGATTAAGTTTTAAAAATGTATGGAAAACGCTAATTCATACTCTCATCGTATAAATATTTCTTATAAGCTATAAAGTATTACAGCTTAATAAAAACTTATTTTCTCTTACACTCAAAATATTAAAACACATTCAATTTTATACAATATTACATTTGACTGAAATCTATTTTATAATGGTTTGAAAAAATTTCATACAATCAATCAACGTCATTTTTTTCAAAATACATTAGAAACAAACGTGAAACATCTTATAGAGCAGATTAAAGAATAAAAAATTGAATAGCTGACTTCCTAGTACAACTGTGTTTAATATTTTAAACATTGCAATTAAAAATTACCGTTATTAATTCATCATTTGTTGAGGATATTGATTTATTTATAATAAAATATTTAAAATTAATATAATCTTAAAAAAAATATTCATTTATATTATTATTGTATTATGATTATAAAAGATAAATTTGATTTATATAATAATTAAAAATAATTTTCATTTCAATTCATTATATTTTAAATTTTACAATTTTGTTCTTATCAAATAAACGTTACATAGATAACACATTAAAAAATAAATAAATGCAATCTTGTATTCATTGGTGAAATACTAGACTAGATAATGGAGTGGATTTTATGTTCCAAAACGAAGTAAACCACTTTTGTTATCATAAATCAGACCACAGACTAAAATAATTTCAGAAAACAAAATAATACATATATATTATACCATTATGATTAAAAATCAATACAATTATTACTTTATTAAATAAGTAGTACATTTTAGTTATAATAATTATGTAACATTTTTTTATAACAACATCGGTGATATTTAAATTTGAAATTATAAAATGGTTATTATTAAATTATTATTTTATATTATTTTAAAAGATACGATGCCATTTTTTGAATATTAATATGAAATATTAAAAAACGATGGTCTTATCAAATAAGTTAATAAACCACTTATTGGAACACAACAATGAACAATGAAATTATTAAGAGGCATACCGTATATATTGTTAATTAAGTTTTGGAGGCAAATATTTGTTGTTTTTAATGAAGTGATTATTAACGAATTGAGCATTGTTTTATAATTTTTAAACGTCAGTAATTATTAGATTCAAGTATAAAAATATTTTTTGTTTAGTTCAACGTTAGAATTCTATGTCTAATATTTTTGGTTTTTAAATTCAACTAAATTTTAGTAATATATAATTCAAATTGTGTAGCTGTTTAATTATATTGAACATTATTATTTATTAATAATGAATATTTTGAATTTTGTTTAACATTTGAATACTAATTGTTTCATTGTAGATATTAATATTATACAGTAATACAGGTACTTCAATATCTAATGAAGTTTTACATCAGAGCAATTAAAAAAACGAAAGTTTATGATGAAAAAAAATATGATATTATTATTTCATTTGTTAAAAGAGTTATTTTTTTGTGACGTATTCAATATTTAATTAAATTTTCTTTCTGTGCATTGTACACTGTACACATCATTATTTGTTTTTATTATTTTTTTAGATTCTGAGCAGAGCAATAAATGTATTGATTTTTAAATTATGTGTGTATGTGTCATTATCTTTTAGAGCAATAAAAATGCTTAGATTTTCAATTTTAATATTTGGAAGTACTTAAGTAAAATTCCAAAGTATTTTTTTAGTAATAATGAATTTGCGAAAGAAACAAAAAATAAATAAATAAAAAATTATAAATAACGAATATTTTTAACCAATACTAGTTTTTGACAAAATACATTTTTTAAATTTTAAATAATCAAACTATGATTTTAAAATTTAATAATAGTTTCTTCATAAGTAATTTTTACTAAGATTAAAAAAAAATTGTAGAATTCCATACATATTTTTTATAGGCATCTGAACTTTAAATTATGATAATATAAAATATTAATGTACAAAAAAATTAATTATTTTCAAAAAATTTTTTAGTTGTGTTAGAATTCAGAAACAAACAACCCTAGCAACTTGAATTTTTCGAAAATTTATTAATATTTGTATTATGATTTGTCTAATGTCTACATATTAAATAATATTTAAAATAAACTTTTTTTTAACTATTTATACAAATATTATTAAGTTTTTATTTTATTTTATATTAATTAAGCCTTAAAAACTTTGAATATTTAATATGAAAAATATATAAGCCTAAATGTTTTTAGACATTTGTAGTTCAAATTAGGATGGAATTGGATATTAAAGAAAATAATAACAATTTTAATTATTTTATTTTAATTCAAAAAACATTATTCGTGGTAACTAAAGACTTGCGTATATTATTATATTTTATGTACACAAAGACATTTTCCAAACATTTAGATTAATTTTAAGCTATCGTATTTGTATAACATGAATTTATTTATATCGTCCTACAGTAAGATTGTATTGACTCAAAATAACAATAATAAATTATATATAAATATTATATTGTACGAGCACTATTATTCTTTATTACTATTACAATAATTAAATTCTAATACTTTAATAAAGGCAATGTTTTCGGAAAAAATATATCAACCTACTATGATACATATAATACTTAGAGTAAAATAAATTACTTTAATAGGTATATCAAAAAGTATACCATGAAATATATACATATATTCCATTTTTCTTGTTTTCGTTCAAAATCATTTATTTATTATTAAATTGAATTGTAATTGATATTTAATAATGAATTACTCAATGACAAAGTGCACTCGGCAGTCGGTACTACTGTACACTACTAGAGCAGTTACCTACTGCTACCTATTATTTTTTTTAAATTTCAATGTATATGAATACAACCAAACCTTAATTAAACAACGATATTTTTCAATATAATAATTATAATACAGATAAAATGTATAATTTATTATTATTATATTGATACATTTTCTATACTTAAAACATTATTTTTATTCAATGATTATCAATATCGATATAACCGTACATTAAATAAAATACAATTTTGATCATTGCTTAAAATAACAATTTTTATTAAATTCGAATTGTATTTATCATTTTGTCGTAGTCCATTATATGCATATTTTGCCCTGCGTTAAAATCTCGTGATTTGTTAATCGTAATTACTAAAAATTTTTCTAGACCAACATAAAAAAATACGCTGGAATTTTAGTCAAAGCGTTCGCTTTTTTAAACAATCATATGGCCAATTCAAGAGCTACCAATGCTGTTACATATTTTTTTTAATCTAACAATTACTTCGTCTAAACCCAATCGTACAAGTATCACGCCACAATTTCACGTATATTGCAGTTATGATTAATATTATCAATTTGAGAATATAAATTCAATTAAACTCACCGTCAGATGAACAACTCTGTTACTTTTTAACAGAATTTAGAGCTTTGTTTACTGATAATAAAATCCTTTATAACTCGTATAAAGAATAGATTTTAAATCCATTCCTAATAAAGTCTAAACTAGCGTTTTAATCATTTATTTTGAATCATACAAGTGGTTATAAAAATGTATATAAAATAATCATCATTACAATTATTATTATTTTATTACAATTATAGATATATAGAAACTACAAACGTTAATACATATAGCTCAAAGAATACTATGGTATTTTATTAAATTATAAACAGCTATATTTAAAAACAAAATGAACTACCTTATTTCGGTTTTACACAAGCAATTCTAGTTCCTCTACGTCGACAAACAAACCCAAGGTTTTTTTAATAGGTATGAAATAGGTTGAAATAATTGTTTTCAAATATTTTTATGTTTATTTTATTCAAATATCAACATAATTTTTTAAATTTAAAATATTCAACTTTATTTACATTTATTTTTTAGTGTGGATGAAAAATGTATTCTAAGAAATGTTAATCTTAAATTGTTCGTTTGTGTAATAATTTTATTTGGTACCTATCGTCTATAATATGAAACGATTCCGTAATTGCGCCTTCGACGTCATTGCGTAATGCGTCGAGTCATGAATACTTTATTAATTCATATTTAATAATTTGTTTATTCCACCATGTATCAGCGTAATAATATTACGAGCGCACAAATTATCAGTTATTACTTTTTAAATATAAGATAATATCAAAATTGTCCTTAAAGTGTTTTTATTCACAGAGCACTCTATTATGATACGCGTAGAGAACTGGGAAAGTAATTACAGAAACGCATTCAATGTAAAATATACGGTGGTATACGTGTTATTATTGCGTGTTATATATTGCGATAATATTATTCATATTACTACGCAATATTATTTTTGTTATTAAAATTGCGTCGTTAAAGTTTAACTTAAAATATATGGGTATAAAAAGTTATTATTTTTTTTTATAAAACTTAATGTAAGTTTATTTTGCATTTCGTTTTATTCTCATCAAAATGTTATATCATGACCATAAACGATTGCAATAATATCGGATTTAGTGACCGGGTCGGTTGGTGGATGCGATGACGTTTACTGCGTATCCCGTCGGTAGAACTTCCAACAATGCCGGTTGACAATACCGGTAGATCCCTCCAAAACGCAAACATCCATACGCACACACAGACACACAGATACACACTCACACACACATACATGTTCGTAGACCGGAAATCTCGTTAACTACGCAATCCAGTGGGCCACGGACCGGTCGGCGGAGTCGGTCGGGCGTGGAGGTCGGCGAGACGGTAGTTTCTCATCAAGACCGTATATAGTTCTGTTATCGGATGAATTGTTTTGCCGGGGGAAACGCGTTAAAATTTAATCAACGAGTGTGTCACACCGATGGCGTTGGTTCCAAACGCCAAAACATTATGACGTATACCTACGGACGTCACATTATATTCTATATATATATATATATATATACGTAGGTACGTGTGTATTGTAATAATAGCGTTACTATAACGTTAAAATAATACGCACAGCGTCCGAAACACACGCAAATCCCGACCATCGACAATAAGTCGTTATATTATTAATTATAATAATAACGATACAATTATTATAATAACGACGGCTACACGGCGACTGCGATAATGATATGATGCTCATGTATATATAGGCGATGACGATGACTATGGTATAATAATGATATACAAATGCCCGTGTATGGGATCGTGTGTGCTCTTATACGGCTTTAGTTCGGAACATAATAATATTCCGTGCGCAGCGATGGTACTAAAATCTCATTAAAACGGAATCGTACCGGCCACACAGCCCAAAGGATATTTTAACGTGATCCCGAACAAACCGCACATTGTAATATATGTATTATATACACCTATTATTGGTGCACACCACATATTCCATATATACGTATTATGTACAAAAAAAAAACACATTCACATATATTTGTTTATATTATGTACTCGACATTTCCATACAGATCGGCTCGTGTAGTAGAAATAGTCTGTAAACTATATTGCCCTAATATCCTATTCGTTTTATTTATTTATTTATTTATTTTTTTGCTCACGTCCACCGGTGTATATTCAAATTAAGGACAGATGTATAGCAGGACGACTGCAATCGAATAAAAACGAAAAACCCGCAGATAGAGTTACGGAGTCTCCCCGGAGAATCACTCTAATGCGTCTATTGTACCCCGAAGAGTGACAAAACAGTGCACTTAAGTATCGTTCGGTTGATGAAAATGACATAACACGTCACGGTAGGTACGTGACAACTTTCCGTTGTATTTACATTTTGAAATTACGTACTCGATATCATATTATTTATTCTTGATAACAGTTTTTAACGCAATGAATACAATAGCGTTTAAGAGACAATTTATATATTATTTAATTTGAGATGGTTAAATATTAGGTCATCTTTAGAAATTTTTGAAACTGATCGGTTTCGGACCATTTATATTTTTGTTTTTATCGTTTTAATAAACATGCAAATGCGTACCTATAATAATAATATTTTCCTTTGGGATTCGAGTTATTTTTATTTGAGAGGTATTATTTTATTGTAAAAATGCTCTGAAAATATTTTATTATTAACATAATCGAGCTACAAATTCAAATAATGTGATTTTACCGTTCAAAAATCAAATAACTTCCTTCGTCCAAAATAGATAAAAGTCCCGAATAGATATAATCTAATAGGAAAAACTAGAAGATTTAACATAATAAAAACAGAAAACATAAAAAAAGCTGTTATAGTAAAACAATGATTTTAACAAGCTGAATTCATAAATATTGATTTTGAAAATATACGATAAGTGTTGGTTTTGAAAGTTTTGCAGGACTTAAATAATATTATAGTATGACATAATATGTACCTTTTTTATTTGTAATATATACAATACGTAATATTCTAGAAAGTACCTTAAAATCAATCAAATATTTTTTTAAATGATTTCTAAAAAAGCAAAAAAAATATTTTATAGATTATACAAAATTAATAAAATATTATAAATATCTATTATCTTAGTTACATTATTTAGGTAAGTGTACAATATTTTAAATTCCAATAATTATTAAACATTATTCTTTCAATATGTGATTGTTAAATATCAACTTATAGTTATTGCTTAAAAATAAATATACTAAAAATTATGTTTTTAAATGAATACCTAAAATTACATTTTTTTATAATATAATAAACTGACACTTTTATTACTATATAATGAATAACTTAAAAATATGTATACTTTAAATATTTAAGTAGAGTTAAAATATAATATAATAACATTTTAGTAAAGTATATGGTATTGACATTGAATACATGCTCGTCGATAAATATGAAGGTACTTGTGATAGCAGTAAAAGAGCAATTTAAGCGAGTACAAAGTTATAAGACGATTAACAAAAGTTAGAGAAGATGTTCCGAATATGTAACTAGAATATAATATGAAACCGGTGATAGGAAAATGGAAATTATCTCTTAACCGTACAAAATGTAGTTATTTATTTTTATAGCTGTAGAGTTTCTTAGTATATATATATATATATATATTTTAATTACTTTTTTAATGACTAATGACTAGAAGTGTAGTAGTATACACGTTGTATTTATTCACTTGACTGTAAATCTATAGTATGTTTATTTTAACAACATCAATCACATTAATACAGTGTTATTTGGAAATAAAAAGTGTGAAAACCATGCAATAACGAATTCTATATAGATTTAAATCCATTTATTACAATAAATATTTAATTAAATATACCAAATCGAAGTAATATCTTTTAACTATCAATACTCATATTTTGTCAATTAAATGATAAACTCCATACACAATAATTTAATTATTTACTTAATGAATTAGTGTTATATTGTCGAACTTAACAATTTAAGAATTATTTTTTATTAAACATAACATATGCTTTATAAAAATCAAACGTATTATAAAATATACTATTTGAGTATTTTATGCACAAAATATATAATGTGTTCCATCAAGAGTAAACAAATTATCTATTTAAAATTTTAAAATGTAAGGTTTAATTGTATTTCCGTTATATTGCCTTTGAAATTAATTTTGTATTCTATTTTTCTAAAATATTTATAGGTTCATATCATTTAATCTCAGTGCTCTTATGTACGCGTTGAGAATATTTAGCAATTGAACATATGTTTTTAATTTTTTTAAACCATACAACATTTCTAAACTTTCTATTAGATTTTTTTCTTTATTACCGACAACAGAAAAAAACCATATTTATGAAAGCAAAAATAAAATAAAAACCAAACAGAGTAATGAAAAACTCTAACTTGTCAAAAATGAATTTTTATTATATTTAAAATCAATAATAACATGTCCAAAAAATAAATATAAAAATGTATAAATTGTTTTTCAAGCATTTGATGGAAAAATGTCAGAGTCGTTGAAACTTTGATAATGAATGAACATATACAATCATTTTTAAAGAAGTCATTCTAAATTTATTTCAATTAAATGTTGAGTACTCTTAGTACTCTTTTATATAATATTACTCATCAAATATTTATTCTCAGAAGTTTTATAATAGGATATTATTCGTTCATTTGTAATAAAATTTAAAACATAACCATGCCATTCTAATTTCTAAGTTTAGCAATTAAAATATTCACATTTCATTTAAAAATATGAGTGTTATAGTTGTATATAATATAATATATTGTTATAGTACAAGTATACAATATTTATTTGTTTTATTCTATTGTTTTTCCACAAACTGAATGCCAAACACAATATTTCAGAAAATAAACTAAAATTCAATTAAAAAATCTAAATTATTTATTAATAATATATGCATTTTATTTTTAACATATTACATATTTATTGGAATTTTAAATAAATTTACTGAAAACAACAGTATAGGTAGCTTGCTAGATTATTATACGATATTTAATCTAAAATAAATTTAATTGTTACATTTAATTCTTCGAGTCTTCAGCATCAGTTAAATTTCAATTAATCGTTTATAAAATGTATTAGTATATTTTGACGAAAATGAATATTATCTATAATATAGATAATATTATGTTTTATTCTATCATTGAAATTTAATTTTGTAATAGAAGAAGATAACGAATAAATGCAAAATAATTCGTTTTATAGATTTAACTGTATATGTTATATTTTTAAGTACAAAATATAACAATAAAACTAAGTATATATTTACGTTTGAATTAAATGAAAATAGACTTGTCATCGTCCATCTGCCACTGCAAATCATTTTAATTCATACGCAAATAAGTAAGTAAAACTTCATCATATTTTGTCAATATTATTATATTATGCTCAAAATGATAGTATTTATAGAATTATATATGACATACAGTAGACAATTTACTGTATTTTCAAATTATAATATTCATATTATCTTGAGTTAATGGAAATTTAATGAATTCTTGGTTAAATAATTAATTAACATTCTAAAATGATTCATTAAATGTAATATTAAGCTATTATAATATTGTTTATAATCAAGGTTTGAATAGTTGGACAAACGATTTGGAATTACACATTTACATTAATTGCATTTAAGTTTTAAGACGAATCAGAAAAATATTGTTTTTGCATTTATTTGGTAAGTATAAATGTACACTAATTGATTTAAATTGTATGTTTAAATATACTATTCGCTACTATTTTGTTTACAACTCACTCATATTTTATAATTTTAAAAATAATATCATAGATATAATAAAAAAAAAAGAGTTCATATTTACAAAATTAAATTAGACATATTTTTCAGAAAATTATTTATAATTTTATTATTGAAATACTTGTTGCCGTCTGTCAAAACTGATAAATGATAATGTAATACAATTATTTCGTTTTTATTTTATTAATATTTTTTTTTAACTATGTAGAATTTATTAGTAAACGTACACAATTATAACTAATCAATATTTATTTAAACCAAAATATTTGTAGCGCATACAAAATACTATGTACATAATGCAATATAAATACTCAAAAATGCACTATATTAGTCATAATTAGTCTTATTTGTGATGAAATTAAATGATGTTTCTGTCAAACTATTAAAATGAGGTTTAATTAATAATTGTATTTTTTTTTAATGTAGCTTAAGCACTTGCATAAAAAAATGATTCAAATTTTGTAAGTCATGGAAAAATACACAACTTTATCTATACACACTATATTTACGCTATAAAGTAACACTAATTATTTTAGCTGAACAATTTTGGAATGATATATGAATATGATTTTATTTCAGTCTATAGAAAATAAATTTTAGTTATAATTAAAAACAAGTATGTCGTATTAAATATGATGGTTTTTAAAACTTCTTTTTACTTACCTGAAATTCCATTCCAATTCAAGGTTATCCAGCTGAAACTTTAAATGTTACTCCTTAGCGAGAACAGTGAACACACTGTATATACAAAACGTTGGTTAATAAAACGTATATCATTATTTCGCAGAGAGTGAATGTTAACTCTATTACTATTGAATGGATTATTCCATTATAAAATAATGATTTTATAACGTATATTATCGAATTATCGAAGAAAACACAATAATTATTAGGTTGTTATTGTAATTTTGTGAATATAAATCGTGGTTTTACTATAAAAATAATACACATATTTTCAAATCTTATATTGGATAACCTAGAATTAAATGTATGTAAAATTATTACACATTACCATTTCGAGTATATTTTAATCGATATAAAGGTATTTTTAAAAAAATTGAATGCAATAGTTTCTTGAGTTACCTATTTATAATATTATAATAATATTTCTGTGGTTAATATTGTGTAATATAGGTTTATTACTATCAATCCACCAAGTTTGATAAATTAATTAATGGTCTCAATTTAAATTTAATTAACAACAAGAGCGTTTATTTATTTTTGATGACCATTTTTTAAATTAAAATCAAAACCTAATATTGCTGTATATTTTTTTATACTATTAAAAGTTAAATATATTGATACGCTGAAATGTAGAAACTGCACGTACTGTATTTTAGGGGATGATGAAATGCTAATTAATAATTTTATTTATTTTTGATCATAATATTTTGATTAATTTAAATTATAAAAATACACATCTAAATAAATATTCAATTTTTAGATGTTTCAAACCATGTGTATTGGTATTTGGTTTTAAATTTACTATATTATTATTTTGAATTAAATAATCATAATTATATTTTGTTTTTGACTGAAAATTAGTTAAATTTAAACATTTTTTATCATTTGTATTTCGTACGAGTATTACCAAGCTATTTTTTCTTTGTACGTGAGCATTAAAAAGATATCGACAATTTTAAGGAATAACTTTTGATGTAATAAATTTCATCTCGTGATTTTGTTGTGTAGAAAGTTATAATCTTAAAAAGTTTCTTTTTTTATTAAGATGTATTTCATGATTTATTTAAAATTTATAATAATAGTGCACTATTCGTCGCTTAGTTTAATTCAGTAACACAAGTTTCGTACACCTGGTTTCTTTAATATATATATTTTTTTTTGTCATACTATATAGTAATACGGTACAATATATAGGCAATATAGCTACATAAATGCGTAGTAGAGAAAGGTATTTTGAACACTCTTCGACTCTTAGTCTTTAGATAGTTTATAATATAATATTATGTTTGTTATCTATTATACATTGACTGAGTTTGACAGTTATATAATGCACTGCACTTGACCGTAACAGAGTTCCAAATACGGAAAAAAAAAATTTATTTTTTTATTTATTTTTTTTTTTTTTTTGTGAGAGGAGGCGAAAACACCACAAATGTATTGTAATAAATAAATAAATAATCTAAGTATTTAGTTTTTTTAAATAATTACTAATAGTAATAAGAGTAATATTTGTGATACGTATACATGTATAATATAATGTATAATTTCAAATCGTATGTTTTAATCCTATTTTTGTATAGTTAATACATGTAGTGGTGTCAACGGTAGCCGTAAAATGCTCACCTAAAAACAAACGTTTTATAATCGATTTATGTAAAGACCGCGTGAATAAGAAAGGCGTGTAAAAGAAAGGTTATTCACAAGCGGACGGTCGATGAATCGGTGCACTACGTTGAGGTTCGTGTGATATAAATCAACTGCAGGCGTGTTCGGGCTTAGAAATAATAATAATGATGATGATGATGATGACGATGATGATAATAATATAATGAAGACGACGATAGTAAGGAGGAGGGAAAAAATCATTGAACAAAACGGACGGCAAGACAAACTGTAGTGACGGTTGTAAAATCGACGTTCCGCTGACGTACGATATTGATGCATTACAATTATTATTATTATTATTATTGAATATATTATTATATCATAATCGCGTGTAACAATGAGAGAAGTGGCACGGCGGCAGTATCGTTTAGTCCGTGACCCGTCTTTTGCAGTCAAAAAATCAGTTCGTCGGTTATATGAATTAATAACGGAGGCGATTCACAGCGGAGTACGTGAGAAATATAATATGAACGGCGTGGCGTCGTGCTCAAGTAAATGCATTTTCTAAGTGGATTTATACAACTGCATTTTTATTCTGTCGTTTAAACAGCCAACACAACACGGTTCAACGGTTACCTACTACATCGGACGTGCGCGGAGCATAATGTCGGTCAAGTTCCGGTATACCGATCACAGCGAAGGATTAAAAATAAAAAAAATAAAAACTGTGTTCAATTCGAACCTACGACCACGGAACCCTCGACACACTCTTCCCAACCGCGGAAGCGGTCATCTCTAAACCCGTTTTCCGAAATCGACTAAACCTCGATACGCGCATATATCGTTTGTGTGTATAATAACTATTGCTGCACTGCACCGTTAATCTTCAAAAGCTTTTTTTCGTTCGGATCACGCGAGTTCACTTTGCATAAATATAACGAATTCGCACATCGGAGCAGCGTCGGAACAGAGCAATAACGCAGTTTAAGCGCACACTCTGTCATGTCTCATGACTGCACACGGGTAATACTGTAGCAATACGTTTTTGTATTATAGTACTATACCAACCCGTTTACAATTCCGTTTTCGCGTTTCCCCCTTCAACGGACACGATTAATTTGTGATTCAAATGACATATAGGGTTTGCGTACACACACACACACACACACACACACACACACACACACACACACACACACACACACTCACTCACACTCATTATGTATATTATATTGTATTATTGCACGGCGAAATGTACCGGCCGATTCTTTCGAGGTAGACCTGACGGTGCACGGGAAAGTGTAAGATAATTTATTTTTCCACGTTCAAGATAGAATATAGTTCTATGATTTGTATACCAACGATTGTGTTTATATTATATAACATGGTAAGTACTTATGATTTTTCGAATATACAAAATATTATCATCAATACTACTAGCTCATCCTGCACTGCAGTATTGACAAAACGGCTTAAACTCCGTTAAATGTAAGCTACATGGTAATATAACGCATTTGTTTGGACGATTTAGTGGAAAAATAAAACACAGATCTAATACTATAAACAGTTATGATAGTTATATTTTATTTTCTGTAATCATCTGTACAAAATTTCTGAACCACAAGGGAAATATATATACTATATTGACTGTCGATCGCATACACACAGACGCGCGTGCGAATAAATAAATTGAATGTGAAATATTGTTCTATATTACTCATTGGGGAGTGTAAATCGGATATGAACAATATATATATATATATATATATATATATATATATATATATATATATATATATCAGAAGACGAGAACATTTTTAACGTCCTTTACACGCGACGAGGTCCTACTTCTCCGCTCTCACATTGAATCGTCGAGTCGGGGTGTGTCCGTAAGTATGTACAGGTAACCTTTTAATCAACTGTTCACTCCCTCTTCATATTATATAATATACTATACGAGTATATACTTATATATACGCACAGCCTGCGGAACGACGACGACGCTGTTTGTGTAGACATATAATATAACACTCGATAATTACAATCCGCTTTCCGCTCGACAAAGGCCCCGACGACCGGTTGTTGGAGGTGAAGGTGCGGTAAGGTCCACTACGTTTTAACGTTTATTATTACTACACGCTGATGGCGGTCTCGTTGAAACGCATACGCGGGCGGACCATCGCTATCCGATATGTGTGTGCGTGCCGTTGCGTTTAATTATTGTACGCTGGACGCGGTTCGGAATTAGGGCACGCTTGGACGAGAACGACGTACACCCGACTGCAACACTTGCTATTCGTACACTTACGAATAAATAATAAATTTCAAAACCTTATTATCTGTAAAATACTGGTATGAAATGTGATGTATTCGTATAAACGCTCAGATTATTATTTACAGTGAGTTTGGCTCAGTACGCGTGGTCCCCGTATTAATTATAAAAATCAAATATTTATTGGGAACAAAAGATTACCCTATTCTAAGATCATTTATTTTACAATTTACTGTTTATTATAAGAACCATTTATTTACGCTCAACTAAAATCAGTTGTTTATTTTACATGTATTTTTTTCCAGTAGTATTTGTACAATGCGTTGGGGCGATCGACTGAATTTATGGTATATATTTATGTTAGGGGTCGATAATTACTGGGACATTAGTGAATTTATTGTAAATTATTTAAAACGAAAATGACAAAATTATTGTTTTCGTTGTTTTTTTAAGCAATGAAAACGTTGCTGCAATTTTATTTTTATTTTAAATTTACTCTAAATTCTATAGTTTAAATATGTTTAAAAGTACATATACAATATACTTTCAACAGTTTTGTATACTGTCAATTATTTCAGGTAAAATCTCTCAATTTTTAAAATATTTTTTTTCTAATAAAAATAAAATTATAGTAAGCTACAGTTCTTTTTTTTAACTCGATAAATTGTCTCAAAGAGGAAAAAGATAAAAAATTGTAATCTTTTTCACAATATATATTCATCCATGTCTATATATTTTTTGTCTACTACAGATTCCTACGAATATTTTATTGACTTTAGAATGCAATACATTGTAACTGATTTTTGTAACCTTGTCTAATTTCAAAGATAATTATATTTTCTTATAATTTATATATATATATATATATTATTTTAGGAACTAGTAGATTAAATATTTTAAATAAAAATGACTATTTATATTTCTTTGTTAAACCAATTCATATACTAAAATATACACTTAATATCTACGAGTATATAATTTATACTATAAAAATATATTATTTAGCATTTTATGACTTATGAAGTTTAATATCATTGATAATTTTATATGATACAGTATTAATGTCAATTGTTAAATTATTTATTTTAAAAAGTTTATAGTTTAAATTTTTTTCTGAGGAACATTTTTTTAAGGTATTTAAAATGTAATAGTGTTTCATGGAACATATGTTTTTCATTGGTATATAAAGCATATATAGCTTATTTAAAAAGGAAAAGTGAAATTCGCGTTATGTTTTTTTTTTTATTTATCGTAAAACTAAATTTATAGAGGTTGTTTTCAAGAGTTATACTTTTCTAAATTTGAAAATACATTGGTTTTAAATTTAGTTTTTTTGTAATTGAATTACGTATTATTTTACTCATATTATGTTTTAAGTTTCTTTATCCATAAATTAATAATTCTATTTTTTATTCGAATTTAAGAATAATACTTTAATTTTAATTTATAAATATAAAATTTTATTTTCAATTCAGTCACTACTCACTATAATACACGACTAAGCATAATAATACAATTTTTGATCCAAACTATCTTGTGGAAATTTATTAAATAATAATTAAAATGATATTACGTAACCAAAAAGATGTATCTAACTATTTTTTCGCCATTTATTTAAAAAAAAAATTACCAATTCCTTAGAATGCAATCATTTTATTTCTAGTCACCTTATACCGATCTTTTTAAGAATCACAATTACAAAGCAACAACATACATTCGAAGGCTCAAAACTAGGAAAATTGTATAGTTAGGTACTTAATATTTTCGTATCATCTTTTCATATATTACGCGCAAACAAAACACTCTCATCACGTTTGTACATGACCCAACCAGAACAACATTTCTTACGTCACAGTCTTTGGCAAACAAAAAACACGACGTCACAATATTCAAATAAAGTACTGTATTGTTTCACTTATGAAAAATATAAAAATTGACTAACAAAAAAAAAATACACACACGATCGAACTTCTATGGATGTAAAATATCTGAAATATGTTGACAAATATTTTCCTTGTAAAATCGATTTTCATTGATAGGTACTCGAAAGAATTGACGTCGTTATAAGACATAATATTACATAATTGTCAATATTGATAGACTCAAGCAATAAAACTTAATGAATTCTTAGAATTAACGTCTATCCAAACAATAAACAAAATATATTTAACCCAATCACTTGATATCAAAGAAATTATAATTTAATATTTTGTATAGCTTTGTATATATTTAACTTTAATAGATTTAGTCGAAGACTGTATTTTTACATTAAGCATTGATTCTAGTCAACCTGAATTATGTTTTAAAAAATGGATAACTTAATAAACTATTTGTTTTACTTTTTCAGTCACTCTAGAGAAAATAAGTAAACAACAAGGCTATTCATTGTTTTTAAATTATGCCCAGCAATAACTCCCAATTATTAGTTACTGTCTAGTCTACCGATAAAGTATACGAATAGCTTTTAACTATCTTCTGTTATATCTAAATCATATTGTCTAACTACGATATTGTAACAAAATAAATATACATGACTACATTATTTTCATATTTAAAAATACATTGAATCACTTTAACTAAAAACATTACTTTGTTATCAACGACGGATATATAGTATAAATGTTAATTAACTTTTACCATTTTTTAATTGAAAATAATAAATACTTCTCTTGTATAGCAATACGATAAACGACGTCGATTTAAAATTATATGAAAAAAAAAGTACGCAATTTTTTTTAAACCATTTCACAATGGATTTGAATTTGTTTTTTTTTAATTCGAAAATATTTTTCTAAAGCAAATACTTGTAAAATTAAAATCTATGATGTTGAATATGTGTATATATCTTGAGATATGCATCATAAAACCCACATCAACAGTTGACAACGTGTGATACAAAAAAATGTTTTTGTATAATACGCTTTTTGAAGCTATACTATAACGCATTTCAAATTTTTCAAAATAAAATTTAATTTTAGACGTTCCCTTTTAAAAATAATATATTGATTTATTAAATAACTGTATTTATAATAAATTTGTTGAAAGTGTGCGTTATATTAAAATATTTACTGAGAAAAAAATATTTAAAAATAACTATATATTTCTTAAAACGATTTTCTTTTATTATTTATTCAAAAACACTTTAAAATTGCTTGTAATGGCACTGTTAGTTAAAGTATCATATTTATTTTAAAAATCATATTTAAAAAAATGTACATCGTCATTATAAGTGATAAGCAATAATTTGTCGCTGCTAGGTATCATAAAAAAAGGATACAATTTGTATTTTGGTTATGTTTTTTCTATTTTATTTGTCTATCAGAAACTTCCCATAAAGTATATAATTGGATCACTTATTTAATTAAAAAAAAATATTTTTAAACATAACATTAAAAACTCAATACAATATTCATTGCATTTTTCAGAGTTTAAAAGTATTTAGAATTATAATGTTTTGAGAGAAAGAGATAAATATACGGACGTAAAAGGCTGTGGAAGTCAGTTATTGTTGTTGTGTGATGTGATGGTAGAAGTGGAAGATGGAGGATTCAGACAGACCAAAGGTCATCGTGAATCCTAATGCCCGCAGGAACGATGACGAGAAACAACGATGACAATGTAATAAAAATAATAATGAGAAGCATAATAAACAGAGCATGACATTTTAATGGTGTGTCCTGCGCCATATCGGTATCGAATTCGAAAAGGCAAATTTAATTAGACCTCTAATCCTTTTCATTCCTATCCCATCCGCGGCCACTGTCGCTGGACTCACTAAGCTCGGGGCCTTGCAATAACTTCCTCACTACCACCACTACCATTGTAACAACATACTTCAATTGCCCTCATTCCCGAGACATACAATAGGAAATTAATTTTAAACATTACATTTCGGTGCCGGATATAAAGGCTGATTCATATTGTCTGTGTATGTATTTATATACATACGTATTACACAGGATATATAAGCGTATCCGCAGTCACCTCCTCATAGGCATAATAACGATAGTGCCGTCCTTGAAAATTACATTCTGTATCACCATTATTACCACTTATTACGCCACAGTTTAATTCTCGTCTTTAACATTTTAACCTTTGCAACAAAGGTGGTCTTGCGATAGTTATAGATTAAAAGCGTTTACTCACCGATCCGAACGTCGATCACGTGCCCCCACCACAACCTTATATTCAGTCCATATTTGAATACTCTCGATAGAGGATTACAATGATTATCCACAAATATTCTTAAAACTGTTATTAAATAATATATAGTACATAATATTATAATTTTCAATCGTCACAGTCGCTCATATCATGAGTGATTTTTTTTTGGTACTATGTAAAATAATAATTTAAAGTGAACCATATAATTTTAACGCCAACTTATGAAAATAGATAGAATGAAACATCATCTTGTCGATTTATTATCATTGAACCACTCTATGTTCTATCGTAACGCTTAGGTATTTCGATATTGTTTTCTCAATTGAAGCGCCTCAATGCCGAAATATTGCTTGTAAAATATTACCTGAAACAAAATCAATAATTTCTATTAAACTAGTATTAGCACAGGAACAATGTAATACAACACACAATTCGTTAAAAGTAAATTTATAGGTTTTTATACCCATATATAATATTTATATTAATAAGAAATAGGTGCACCTATTATGTGTATAAATATAATTTACAACGCGTTAGGAAATAAATACTTTGCAATGATTTTATTTTTATTATTATTACGCTTGGTAGTCTATATTTTATATATATATATATAATATATATATATGGTGATCAGACGTACTATTTTTCGTAGAACAATACTCTTTTTTGATGCATTACCTATTGTCTTTAACAATTGTGTTAAGTACAGAAAATTGTACTCTATTTTTGAAAATATTATGGACAAATACATGTTTATGATTTTTATAATTTGGTATTAATTTATATTTTATAGTTAGAATTAATGCAATTTTATTGATGGTAGCATAGTTCATTTAATTTGTTATCTGTAAATATGTTTCCTACATATTAAAAAAGTTTGTATTTATTTAGTCAAATAAATAATTTTTTTTTAAATTGTTATATCTGGTCACCATATGTATATAGTTGTATAACAGCCATATAATACAGAAAAGTCTTCCTTAACGGAAATTTTCCAATAGCAAACATTTTTTGGGGAATGGCAATATTTTACTATGTCTCAATTGGAAAACCTTCGATAGTAGTTAAAAATAATGAAAAAACGATAACAGAAAAATACGCTCACACTAGTATAATAAAATAGTATTAAATAACGATTTAATAGGTTACAGGTATCATAACGGATAGATAAATCAATCCATAACTAAAACTCAGTAAAAAATACTGAAAAAAAAAATGTCAATATTATTGAACACTAAGTGAAACAATTAAAGTTAAAAATCTTATAATAATCGAAACATTCTTTTTTTTCTTAGTTTCATATTTTTAATTAACATAAAAATATTTCATTTACGTTTAATTGAGTGTTTACTGTTTAGACTATAATATTTATATTCTAGTTTTAAATTTCATTAGAGTTACATAATAAAATAATTAATTCATCAATTTTTCAAATAAAAAAAACGTAATTAATTGTATAACCTAACACTTTATTTTAATAATACTTATTATTAAATGCACGGAAGACACTGTAGAATATAAGAGGCGAAATTCAATTATTTTAAAAATACAATACGCAAACATGAAATATGTAAATTAATATGACAAATACAGATGTATTCAAATTGCGTCACTATGTTTGACATTCGCGTAATGTTTATTAATGATCATAATTTAATTGCAAATTAATAATGGAGCGTATTAATTGTATCACGAATATAAAAATAATAATTATTGACAAATGAAGTATTCAACTCAAACCATTTATTTCTCACGGTGGAAAATTCACTAAATTATAATCTTTCCGAGTAACGAGCTCATAAAAGTACAAGGTGTTTTGAATTATCACAACCACTTTTATTCAAGGTGGTTCCTAATCCGTTTAAATTCAAACGGTACTAATAAGTGTCTGTGTTAGACATGAAATTAATTACACAATAATAACGATCAAATAAGTCATTCTAAGGTTATGTCTATCACCAGAATTAATGGGATAACAATATGCTTATGATATTCTACTCGTATATCCGTCGCTTAAACGGACTCAAAGTCATACCATAACAATTGTTTTGACTAGCTCTCGGCCTTGATAGCTCATCTTTTGTACTCCGAATCATAATTATCATATTATCATGACGGCGATTCGGTAAAACGTCCATGTATACGCGTAGGGATACGGTTTGCCGTGTTATGCGTTTAAAAGTTATCGGAATCATTGCAAAAAATGTTCTTAATGCCAATTTAACACTAAAATAACTTTTAATCGGAGTCAATATTACTATTGATACAGTATATCGCGAGTCAAATAATGTTAGCGTTCGTTTTTTATAGTTCAAAATGTCAATTCGACTGACTATCTGGATCTTCGCGGACAAGAAGCGTATAATATACGCCTGTATAATATTTTGTAAATAAATCATTGCGATCTAAGAGATTCCGCTCGGGGTCCTGAGACATCGAAATCGATAATTTTAAGGCGATGTACATAGGAGGTAATGTCGCGAGACTCTCGCTGTGCCCCGAGATTTCTGGGACCGATATAATGATATACCGACGCGTAAACGGGCGTGTGGGGCGCAGTCACAGAGAAAACAATGCACCCATGTACTGCATGGTTATCGGTTCGTGCAAAGGGGTTTTCGTGGTAGCATCGAAAAGTTTGGACTTGGTTGCGGCGGTGACGTTATAACTTTGGAATAACGGTTTTATAAATATAACTTAAAAACTTTGTGAAACACAATTAACGGCTTACGTGCGCTTTTAAAACTCGCGGCCTAACTTCTATACATACCTACCGACCAGGTACCTGTCTACCCATATTGTATACCATACACTCCCCCGTATATATGCCTACTCTAGATATATTGTGTAGTTGTAATATATTATATGGGCACAATCAGAAATCTTCTTACTTTCCCGATTTAAACTCTTCGAAGTGCATTTGCCATTTAAGATAATAGTATCCACATCGCTGCAACCACGTACAACCCGTCGTAATTTTTGCAACTCACGTGCACTCGATACCATATTAATATTACTATAATCGCATGATCAAAAAACTTCATTTCCAACAATTTGTCGTATTTTTATCGTAACCCTTCATTACAAAATATAACATTTAATCGCTTTAATCGACTGAATACAATATTAAAGTTTTTTTATTTTAATTATTTTTTTATTTTTTTATTTTTTTTGATTTCACAGCCATCAAAAAACGGTATTTACAATCTACATGCAAATATAAAAATAGTTATCTTTAATCCTTTTTGTATATCATAATCATTCACTAAACTACGAGTTCATAATACTATCTTCCATCCAGCTGTTGCTGACCAATTGAACGATTTTAACCATTAGACAGTACTTGATTCTACTTAAATCATTACTAGGGCATCGTTTAAACTTCTTAAATACCTCATTTGAAGACAGTTTTTCGTCAATATTAGCTAGACATGGTGTTTTCGTATTTTATTTTTCGTCTTATCGTTATTAACGATAGATTAGTTTACTACGGTTCTCTATGTTTCCTTGCTGAAGTATAATTATTTCAGTTCCTTGTATTTTTTTATATTCACATATTTTACCATGATTTGTTTCATATTATATTCGTCCCATATTCTTCTTTCAATTTATTTTACAATATATCTTTCAATTATTATATCTGATAAACTCTTATGTCATATGTCCTATAATTATATCTCTTCTTAATTGAATATAATTTTATAGTTAATAAATCAAATTTTTTTGAAATTCAATTTATATTATTATTTAGGGATTTTGTTATACTTGTTTTGTAATTCCTTCGGTTAATAACTTATATTTCATTAATGATGTAATATTAATTTCAATCTTTAAATAATAAAACATGTCTACCTAACATTGGTTTATTTCATTCTAAATCGTTTTTTACGAAGGCTCCGCTTTTATAGGGTTTTTGTTAAACTGATATTCGAATGAGCTCGATTCAGTGCGTACATGGTAACTGTTTTTATTAGGTCAAACATATTCAGAGATAAACGCTGGTTCGGTTAGTACCATTGTCAAAGTGGTTTATATCAATGTTAAGCATCCTCTCATCGTCAAATCTAATATTGAACACATATACACACATACAGTGTACAACCTTAATAATATTTGCAATGTAATTTAACACAAGAGCTTTTGTAAATGAATGTAAACATGCTAGTAATTAAACTCACGTGTCATCATAGTCAACTGATTCACGATATTACTTTAAAATCTTATTCGATGTCGTTTAAATACGTAGTTATTTATCGCATTATCAAACATTAGTTATTATAGAGTATATAATATTATCTAAACTGATATCATATTAATATATCCACAAGTATTTCTCGTTCTAGTTTTAGAAATGTTCGCGGCATGTATTAATACGTGTGCCGGTAGGTCTATAATTAATAATAATAATATAACGTGATATTCTTGCGAATATCGTTAACCATTCGGAGGTGTTATGGTCGATACACGATAATCACATTGTTTTAATATCGTGTCGATCGTTCATCCAACAAAATTACTTTCTCAACTAATACCACGACACTTGAAACTTCTAGAATGTCTCTGTAATGGAATTATGTTACTCGGTGGTTTGGAAATGTTTATACCTGCATATAGTCTTTGATCATAATGTATATTGACGGTAAGCCAACTATACTCAGAATTGTTAAAAAATAATAAGTTATATTTTTATATTACAAATAACTACAACCTAAAGTGTTTAAACTATGCAATTTTGAAATAAATTATGTACGATTTCATAATATTATATTAAATTTTAAATCATTAAAATTGTGTGTAGTCAAGATATAAAATTAAATTGATGCAAACAGATTAAGCTATAAATTAGGAATATTAAATATCTATTAATTTTACTTACATCTGTATAATAGACTTTGAGAAAATTTTATAAAACAAGTACAATTTACATAAAAAATCAATTTATTTGTACCTTTAACATCGTCAAACTCGTTAAATTAAAAAAAACTAGTTTAATAAGAAGGTTGGCAATTACTAGAAAAAATTATAAAATTATAACTTTTTATAGTTTATAGCTTTATAATATAAATTTGTAAGTATTAACTAAAATAAAATACTCAATTAATAGTCTTAGTAATTTATAATTGTTTTAATGATAGCAATAATTTAGAAAAAAACAGATACTTTTTCTCACATTTTGGTAAATACAAAACTAATGTTTTTTAAATTTTAAATAAAATACTTCAAAAACAGTGTTTTTTATTAAACGGTTATCAGGTTTCTACTTATCTCGTAAACATGAAGACAAGAGTATAAAAGCCCACGCTAATTTTAAATGTTATCGAAAATAATAATGTAGACAAATATCTAAACATAGACGTTTACTGTTCGCTTGTGGAGCTGGGCTGAAGTGATTAGTTTCCCCCAATCCTTCTTAAAAAATAACAATTATACGCGTATTACTTATCATTATTCAAAGTTGATAAAGTAAATTTACGCATTTATTAATGGTAAATAAATACAAGCAGATTAACAAATCGATTAGTCTCGTTTAGCATAGGGTGGACAAACACCTGATAATTCATCATTGTTACAATCATTTATAACTGTTGAATTATTTTTATTTTTACCATTTGTAATTGTATGTGTAAACTTTTATTTATTCTATGAATAAATTGTTCCAAATTATTATTTTATAATGTTATGACAAATTTAACTCTTTAGTATTTGTGCAAAAATAATTATAAAGATATATTTCATAAAAAAAATATAAATAATATAATTAATACAAATTAAATCTCTTGAATATAATATTTAGATAATTAAAAAAAGTAACTATTTCAAAAAACAACATAATAGGACGCTCTAAAGCCTTTCTTCACTTGGTCATACTTGTTAATATTATTTGTATTTCAGAACTTATGAATCATATATCTAAGCAATACCATTAACATGAATGTATATATTTTTTATTATGAATACTTTCATTTTATATACTTTTCTGAATCGTTATTGTGAATATTTACACTACGACGTGCTAAGTCGTGAGCAGAGAGATTGAAAAAAATAAATAAAATCATTCTCACATAGCTTCCATAGTTATATTTTATCCTACGAGTTTCAAATATAAATCGACACGTTCTAAAGATTTTATAGGTTTCTATAAGTTATATACTGTCGTTGAACGAAAAATGTTCAACTAGCGTTCGATACGTTAGGAAGGATAAATAAAACTATGATACAAATTTGAGTAAATATTTAAATGTGTATTGCTGGTATTTCGCTAACAATAATGGACGTCACCAAAAATCGTATAATATATTATTAACTATATGACTATTTGTGTTTACTCGTCCTATTCATATATTTAAGCCAAACTTCCATTTTCAGCTACATTATGTATACATCAGTAATTCATTATAGATTAGCCACTAGATATATTTTAATAATGTAATTTCTAAAATATAGGTACTAAGTAAGTAACTAAGTTTGTAAGTATCGAAATGGAAAAATACGTGACCATTAGCGTAATAGGTTGCATTATCCTTAGTTTTGTTTCCCTTGGATATATTATAAACCGTCTAAAGATTCGATAAAACAAAACTGTGACGCAGGGTCGTTGTTTTGCAATAGCTTATACTGCTAAAGCACGTGATGTTTATGTGAAAATATTAATTGTTCCGGTTAAAAACTCGCTTAACTAATAATCAAGGAACCTATCTCACATAAAAACAAACAATAATGATTAAGAACCTCTATAATAATACACCGATATATTATTATGTAATTACGGTGGTAGCTTTTGTCAAAATCTATTCGTTTCACGGTTACGAACTATTTTATCATGTAAGTAACAATATTGTATTGATGGTAAATTATGAATGCCTCGATTCGTATAATACAAAAGTGGATTCAATGGTGGCGGAGACAGAACAGACGATGTGGTGTAGGCAAGTACCGAATAGGCCCACCGCAGTATATACAAGCGAGTGTGGTACTATGATGTACACATTTTCAGACCAACAATCAAGTGAATGAAGTTTTAAGTGAACGAATTATTAATAAACACAAATACTGATTTACGGTGTTTCAACTTTTACGTGATCGCACCTTAAGGATGTGTGATTGCAGAAAACTAAAGGTTTTAAACACACATTATTTTGATAAAAAAAAATCACCAACATTTTAAGAAGTACCTCTACAGCTGTGCCATTAAACTACACTCAGCTAAACTTTAAATACTTATATATATTATAACAATAATTTACTGCGCGTTTAGAATTCGATTAAAAAAATTATCAAATATTAAACTTCCAAATATGAAATTAAAAATGTATGTTTTCATTTAATACGTGGACAATTAATAATATACAACGATAATAAACTGCTTTTAAAAAAAAAGAATTAAAATTAAAACGCTTATACTTATCAATATGATGAGTTTTTACTGTAAATCACCATATATTATATTAACCACGCTGTATACATCTATCCGTTTCCATTTTTTTTCCATTTTGTCGTACACGCTCAATATTTCAATTCGGATTACCGACCGACACGTGTGTCGAATCTCTTTTTAAAATAACAACAACAACAAAAAAACATTGTTATACTATACACGCTCCAATTGTGACACATCTACACGTATACACCAATATGCAAATATATATTATGTGCGTAGAAAGCGAAAACTTGACATCAAATCCTATGTATGAATTTCGTAGTCGTTTAACAGCACAATAAAAGGATGTTAATTCTTTGCCGAACCAAAAAGTCTCAATGATTTCGTGGCGAAAGTCGTCTGTCTAATATTACAATCTGCGAGAGTAAAATAAACGATTTACGGAATTTCAGATAATAGTATAATGATATTTTAATATTAAATTGTGTCTTAGAATTATATAATGATAGTATTTTGTGTAAACTAAATAAACAAATAAAATATTATTGTGAAATTCGTTGTCGTCACAAAATACTCGGCGAGTCTCATCCAGGATATAACTGAAAGACCTGGCTATTATCATTTATTGACAATATCTCATACGTAACTTTTTCTCTAAACATTATTCAAAATGTATTTTTAACAACATTTAATACATCAAAAATTACAACTATACAGTAAAGACTAAAATATTACTATGATAGTAATATTAGCTTATTTGTTTTTTTTTTACTTACAAGCGTCTAAATAGAATATTAGACAATAAATAAGTTTAAGTAAGTTTGATGTTACGCTTTATTTTGTATATTAATTTTATCCCTTTTCTGTAATTGCTGTTTTAGAAAACATTTTTTAATAAATTAAAAATGATGTTAATATTTTCGTAATCAATTAATTTTGGTTTATTAAATAACACTAATTGTCAAAGTAGCTATTAATAGTTGAATTATTTTATTTGATTTAGATTTATTTAAATATCCATGAGTAGTTGTTTGGGAAAATTGCCGACTAGTAATGTGAAAATGTATCCGTGAAAATCCGTAAATATTTTTGTTTTAATAATTTTCAACTAAAATGATTGTTCTTTAATTTATTAAACTAGAAAAAGAAAAAGTATAAATTGAACAAGTTTTTTTCATGTGTATTACTTTTTTAATTCAAATAAATTTTAATCATTATTTATTAAAATAATAGAAAGAATATATTCATTATAAAATTGACAAAAATAGTTAAATAATGAGTTTAGAGTATATTTCATGTGTATTTATTTTCCACGGCAAATTAAGTTACTTGTATCATGTTAATAAATTTTAATTGATTGAAAATAAAAATATAATGTCTATCTATGATCAATATATTTTCACCATTATTACAAGTACATAGAATCGTACACAGTTTATAATATATCCTAGTCATATCCTAGACAATATGAAAAGTATATTTATACAGTATGTGGTAGTATACGATAGCTTATAAAATATATAATATACTACACAGCTTACCTACTTGTGTAATACGTATTATTATGTTTTATTTTATTTTGTTCCTTTTTGTCATTTTTTTTATATCATAGTCTGTCGATCTTTTTTTCCATATCCGATTAACTTCTCAAACAGATGGGAATACACCCACCTGGAGAGATTTATTAAAAAATCAAAGCTGAAAACATTACAACAATGGAATAAAAAAATGGCTGAAAATACTGAGAAATCAACTAGATAATCTTAAGATAAAGCTACTTCATTCAATCCTAAATCTATTCTAACTTTATCTAACCTAATCTGATAGAAGAAGAAAAAAAGATTATTCAGTTATAAACATATATCTAATAAGATAATTAATTCTTTAAATGTAATATTTAATTTTAAAACAACAATATTACCGTTTAAACATATCACCGACTAATAACCCTTGAAGTTGAAGCCTTATTTTTTTCAAATAAATAAAAAAATATAAATCTACATTAGTTCGTCATAACATCTACCATTATATAGTAATACTTATCAAAAACAAAAATAATAATGAAAATAAGGAACGTTTTCATACTCGAACCATACAAATCGTGACACAGGCCCGGCAGTCAGCACAATAACTAAGAAGAGTGTGCAGTGATCGTCGTTGTTATCTTAATTATCAAAACGAATCGAAAATTTACTTCAATAAATTCTAACATCATACCTTAAATACTGTACGTGTTATATATATATGGTGCATACGTTTCTGACGAGACAATGTATATTTTATACTTGTTCGGTATCAACGGAAACCTAAAAAATTCTGTTTTTCATAAGATTTTTATTTTAAAAGTAATACATTTTCTTTTAAATTTTTAGTTTATTGTACAAAGATTTTCTATATTTTTTCTTTTATTTATGCAAAATGGAAAACATAATACAACTATAACAACTTATGCGTGATGAATATTTAAATTTTTTTTTTTAAACACAATCAGTCTGTTCTCGGTAAAAATGTTGTTTACAGTATTGATTAATATAGGTACTGGGAATAAATAAACAACAACTACTGAAATAAAAAACAAACCGGCAGATTATTGTAGGGATCATCAACAATATCTAAATATAATTTGATATTACCATTCATCCCATATAGGTAAATTGAAATATTAATTTTTCATCCATACATCTATATAATAATAATAATATGTTGTAATGACATGTATATAGTTATCTTAAATAAAATGTATTGAATTTTTTTAAATGTAATTTTTACTTCTAGAGCGTAATATTTATAGTTATGTCATAGATATTAGTACTCAATAGGGAGATGAACATTTGGAAAAACTTAACTCTATTTTTATAGCGGTCATCTAAAAGTAATCCATTTTTATAATTCACCTTTAAATAGCTGTCGTTACTTCCGGTCCCTTTGGTGACCATTATGGAAATTCAACTGTATTATTAAAAACGATATAGGTGAACATATCATACCATCTTGGTTATGTGTATATCTATAGAATCTAGGCGTGTGCATAAAATATAAATATAAACAGTCTCAAAAGTCGAATTAATAAGTTTTTACAAAATAAAAATTGAGTACACAATATGTACGTGTATTGTACCTTACAATGAAATTGGATGGTATTATCCAATATCCGCATTCCAAAACCGTAGTCGAAGGACTTTGGAGGTACAACTTTATATATCTCATTCCTTTTTTATCCACCCATATTAGAGTCAGCAAAGATTTTCGGCAGCGCGTATATACTAGTATAGCTCCAAGTTTAATGGCGTATGGTAATAATTGTGTATGACAACAGTTATTGACTTGAATGTTTTTTTTTTAAAAAGAACAACATAAATTATACTATTGATTATAAATACTAGTATTAATAATCAATGGTTATATATTTTTACTAACATAAATAATATTTTGATTTTACTTTGATAAATGGTAACTGATTTTTTCAACATTTTTCAATTTAAAAACAATTAGAAATTAAATTAATTCTATACGTTTAAAATAGAGTATAAATATTTATATAAACATACATTCCAATATTATTATTATACTTTTAAATTTAATATTTTATAATTAATAAATCTATAAACTACATGGCTGTACTACCTACAGTAATACATTGTATTATCGTACAATTATCATTTATAGTAATTAGTACGAAAACGTATACTTTCTAACCTGTTTCAAATGTTTCGATATGCTAAATTATTATTTTTAGCGGGTAAATGCCAAGATGACTACTATTAATAGGTCGTGAGATAATGGTTTAATGCCCCCTAATAGAATACATTATCACACCACCAAGATTATCGTTTATATGTTTAGACGATTTATCCAAATCATATTTTATCAAAATGTTCAAGATATTTTCGGCATACGAAAAGCTTCGGTTTATATACTATTACACGTTATACTGTTATGCGAACTATTATCGAACATTAAAATGTAGGGAATTTTAACAATTTGTGTTTGTTTTATTACATAAATAGCTGATACAACAGTTTTTAATAAAAAATTTCAACAATAGTTTATAAAAATCAAGTGGTAACGTGAAAAGATAAATAATGAAACTATGTGTTTTCCAAAAAAATGTTAAATAATTAAAATTTTAAAACCAATTATAATTTATTACATAGTATTACACCAGTAATTTTTATGTGTATTTCTATGATTGTATAAATATTACATTTTCTCACCGTCTTGGTCAATTCAACTCTCGTGTAAAATATTTTATTTATAAATTATGTATAACATAAATACGTAGGTAATCGCCACGCGCCGTTCCGCTGTTCCTTTTGAATTGGTCGAGACATTTTAAATTGTGTTTCATTATTGTTGATAGGTGGAAGATAAGCTAGAATGGTTGGTCACGAGGTGTATTCATTATTAAATGCACAAGACAGACATGTCTCAACGTAATATTTTAGTTATTCAAATGCATTTAAACCCCGGGTCATGTTTAATGTGTAATATATTTTAGCTATAACTTGTAATTTCACAAAATGACTACATACATAATACAAACAAATTTTTGAACATAAAACTGTAACTTTGATAAACTTAAAACTATACAAGTTATACACTTCTTTTTAAGAGGAATATTAAATTATTAAAAACAACCAATTCAATAATTTTATAAAGTCGAACCTAAGCCTAGAATCATCATGTAAATAAATACAATGCCCGATATTTGTATTACATTATAATTTATTTGTATACCCGTAAACTAAACTTTATCGAAAATAATTTATTTAATTTTTAAATTTATTTATATATAAAAGCACATTTAACTTATAGATTTCAACAAGAATAAATCATAATTACTACTTACATATAAACAATTATAGAATTATAAACGTTGTACGTACTATCTATACATTATTAAATTAACAAACAACTATTATTTTAAAAGAATTATCTTAAAGAAAGTAAACTTACAAAATCGTAATAATATTAAAAGAAACCTTAACAGTTTAATCTATATATAATATATTATAATATATATTTCCTAAAACTGACGGTATAGGTACGTTTTGAATGAAAATGTGATGACAAATGCAAATTTATCATTAGAGGTTTTCGTCATAACATAATTATAATAGTAGACAGTTATTATCAATGATCAATGTTGTTCATAAATACAAATGTATTTGTCTAATGAAACGCGAGTGTTTAAACATTTAATAATTTACTTAACCCTAAATAACCTAACCAAATAGAAAAAGAGCATCATCAAAATTTAATTTCGATTCTAAAAGTAAATAAATGTATAATAGGTAAACGGTTTAATATATATCATGTTATTTAAATAATCATATAAATTATGGTAGTAAAAATATATTAATGTTCCAAACAATACTCTAAAAAAGTTTTTATAATCGATATAACTACATATGTATTTTATTTAAACAAAACAAATTGGGTATACGATAAAGGTAACTTAAAAATTAAAATATATATAAAAAAAAAAAAAAATGATTCTGTAAATTGAATTTTTATTATTTTATTTGTCAAAAAAGATGATAATAAAAATAATTATAAAATGTTAAGATGAGTTTGCTTATTTAAATATTTTAATTGAATTATTCAAGTTTCAGAATATAAAATGTATATTGAAAAATACACAGTGCCATTGTACCCTATGCATGATAAAAAATACACTTGAGAAATACTTGTTGAATAAGTACTCATTTTTTTTATTTCAAATTTTACTGTAGTAATATGACATAATAAATCTTTATAAGTAAATATAATATTAAAAACCCAATAATGGCCAAACTCGAGTTATACAAAATATTAAAAAAGTATATTACATTTACAAACAAAAACAATTATTGAAATTTTCAAAAAAATTAATAAAACTTTAATTTACACCTCTTCCCTTATTTACATAAAGATATTTGACAAAAGTATGAAAAAACTGCATTTTTTAAATTGATATATTTTTCAAACCAAACACAACACAATGTGTGTATATTATTACATGATTAAATAATAATTATAATAATTTAGTTTAGTTAAAATAGAACATAGTGTAATATAATACTATAGTTGTTAATAATTTATTAATTTTATAACTAACTGTTAAATGTTTAGCATTTTGAATATATTATATACACGATAAAATATAATTAAAATAGGTACTTAATAAGTATAACTATGAGTAGAATGATTGTAAATATAAAATTCAAAAATTATTTATGATTTAATTATGATTTTTTACAATAAAAATAAATTATAAACACGCTTTACCAAATGTATCAAAAAAATATATTGTTCAGCTACTCACAATTATTTTTATGAAAAAATAAATAACAATTCAAATATTTTTATTCCAACTTTTAATTATTGCGTTTTGATCAAAAATAATATAATATCATTTTGTTATCCTATTTTGCATTTAATAAAATTGATTGTTTTCTAGTTTAAAACTTATCAATATTTGAATGTAATTAACAAGTAGAAAACACTTTGTTATTATAAGACAAACAATTTGTGGAGTAAATAATTTTGGTATAGAAATAAAAATAACAATAGTAAAAACATATAACTATAAGTCGCTCTACGTAAAAAAAAATCCAGAGATGGTCGATACATAGGAACAATTGCTATCGACCTATATTATATTATACTTATACAACATGCGACCTTGATGAGACCATTATTGTAGAATATCACGATATGTATTATGATATTTAAAAATATTGCAATATGGTAATTTATTGTATAAACATCACTTTATACTACATAAGTACAAGCATCTACCAGGCGAAAGGTAAACGGTATATAGACACAGATGAGTGGGCAGAATAGTCTCAGGCAGAGATCCGTTCCATACGTCCATTGGATTAATTAAACAATATTCGTCGACTGGCAAACGGATATTTAGTGCACGCGCATGCGGGGAACACCGAATTTTGGATATAAGACGCACGCTACGGCGGTTGAAACGGAGATGAGAACTTATCGTCGTTGTCGGCCGGCGCCGATCGACGCGGTCTTGGGTTATGTTAGGCGGTCAGGACGACGGGAGGGGCGGCGGTAAGAGGCTTTGGCGAATAAAAGAAACGAATTTTGATGATGTTAGACCCTTTTCTTCCGGCCTCGAAACCTCTTCCAGCATAATTTTGTTTAATTAACCCCTCGTCAGTGAAATCCACCACCATCACCACCACTACCATCACCACCACAACTAGTATCACCGCCACCGTTGTCTCACAACCCTTAGTCTACTTCCACGGCTTCACAGCAGTTCCGGTAACGTAATCCAGTCATCCTCCTTGCCGCTGTCTACAACCACCGCCACTATCGTCGCTACTACCTCCGACAACTCGCCCTGCTCCTCGCTCGACCATCATCCGTATAAACACTCTCCGAGTCTCACGTGATTTATTGAAGTCGTCTTCTCAAGATGTGCACGGAAATACTGTAAGGTGGCACGGACGCCGGATACACCGGGGTAGTTTTCTAATTGTCGGTTATTTACAGCCCTCTCGAGATCACCTACAGGCCGCGTGGGCTACGCGACCGCAAACCGGCACGATAGACGTTAGGTGTTTACGTCACGTGCGTTTGTATCTAAACGTCATGGCGATAAAAATAATTATAATAATATCGTATAAATGTGTATACTTTGCTTCGTTATTATACAAGACCGTTTTAAATGAACTTGCTCAGAATTTATCACGAGAGTTGGTAAAAACCGGATTGGGCGTCGTGGAGGCCATTGCTTATTTAAAAATTACTTAAATATTTTTCATACAAATTATTTAATACTATTATTATTATTATTTGTTCGTTTGTAATAGGAATCACAATATGTCACTCGCATAATATTGTATTTTAAAAATTTGTTATTATTTTATATATAAAAAAAAATTTACTTTAATAACTAACATACAGTCACGGAACTCGGTAACTGAATCAATTAATAAGAATAATTTTAGTGGCATAATGAATGTATTCAATAAAAAAAAATAAAACGATTTATCTATTAGAAAATAACGGACAGCTGTTCACAAGTGTAGACATTTTATTATTAAAAAAACAGTATATTAAAACTAAATTTTTAATGATATGAAAATAATTGTATTAATCAGAATTCGTTGATTTTTGTTATTTTTAAATTAAAAATCATTTCATCTTGTTCGTAATTAGAGTCCATTTCTTTTAATGATTTATTACCAACGGGTCTGTTTGACAGAGAAATTAACACGCTCAAACAGGTGACTACAAAAGTAGGGGACTATAAATGTACGTACCGTAAGGTAATGAACTACGCTTTTGGAATACTGAAAGCGAATGATATGTAATATACGGTCATTTTATCTAATTAAGCGACTCAAAGAAAACACAATTTCATTTCGAAGTGATAAGGGATTGCGGAAAACCTTCGAAAGTAATTTGCATAATTATTAACAATCAATATAATGTATGTATAATACGTAGCAGACCGTACACAATGGCTGTTGGAAAATTACAATTCGTAATAGTATAGAATTGATCCATAGCATTACTTTTATCTGATCCAGTCTTCGAAATTCTCTTTTAGAAAACAGATTTAAATATTAACGACAGTCCTACGTGAATTCATTTTAGATTTCAGAATTCGTTTTTGTACAGTCGTCAACTGTATCGTATTCCGTTCAAATTAAAACACATTTAGCAACCTTTCAAATGTCAGTTTCACGGAGATCATTGCTGTTATTTATAATTACACAATCAATGGTAAATGTTTTATTCATAAATTATCTAAATGCAGTGTTATGAATGCAAAACGTGCTTAAATTTTATAATTTACCTATCACAGGTATATACTATGTAATTTTAGATAATGTATTAAGAGCGTTTTCTTTAAATTACTTTATAAAGAACTAATTTTTTTTTTTTTTTGTTAAAAGGAACGCTAAAAAAATTAAATGTGTTAATAATTATGGATCAGAAATCAAGTCTAGACGATAATTTAAAGACATTTTAAATATTTCAATTGTCTAAGTAATTTTTCCTAATAATAACTTCTAACAACTGTCCAATTATTTTTATAGATAATAATCAAGTGTATTAGGGAATGTACTCAGAGTTATTTTTTTAAATGGGATAATGTATTATTATTTTTAAATTAACATCATAATAGTATACACAACTACAAACGAGATGAGTTAAGTAATATTACAAGTCTCCATCACCTGGATTTCATGCTCTGACCGTATTTTTGTCATGTTATTAACATTATGAGTTAATACAAATTAAAAACACTAATTGTGCAAGTCACAATTTATGAATTCATTTAATTTCTTAAACAATGGTTATTCATAAATGGTTCGTTAAGCTAAAAAGTAAATTAATGTTTGCTAAGCATGTAGTTAGATTAGAACAAATATCACTTTAAGCCAATCAGATAGGTATAATTAAATAGAATTTGCAGTCACTATAAAAACCTGTATTTGTCTCTGTAATAATAATAATCAAATAATTGATACTAAAGTTAATGAACCCGATTGAAAACTTAATTGGTCAAAGAAACGAAATTGATTTGGAAAAATCGCTATTAATTTGTATCTTATATATAAAATAATACGCGAGTATAACAAAATTAGTTATTATAGTATATTATGTTATAATGGATAAATGAAAATTTCGATTACGATAAGTCTAATTATTTAATAAAATGTATAATTGTATGTGTTTCAGATAAATTACTCGACGGACAAGTTTCCATAGAACTGCATGGTGAACACATTATGAGTGATAAATATAAAGACAAATTGTTAAAATTAAATTTTACTAATCCTATTGGAGGTAAAAATATAAGCCACATATTATCATCATAGGTACTCTCAATTTCCAAAATGGAAGTCCCTGGTTGATAATCCTGATAATCTAGTTGTAGAAGTATCATAGGTACTTTGGCATGGTCTTTATATGAGGTATTAATATTATTATTGTATACTGTATACACAAACAACAAGTAAGTGGCAACTAGCGAGTATAATATTTGTAAAATAATAACTTATATTAAGTATACATTATTTTACGGTACTATACGTGCTCAATTAGTGATGACTAGAGCAATTCTAGGCGGATCATCCAGATATAAAAACTTTGAATATATAAAATATATTATCATAATATTATTGGTCTTTGCTTATACGTCATTATTAAATGTATATGATTAGTATAACTCTCGTAGATAATATTTCGACGATTAAAAACGGAATAAATACTGAAATCAAATGAATTAAAAATGCACAATATTCTTCAAATAATATATTATTTTATACTATGTTATCGATTTTACCAACCGTCATAGTTGTGTTATATCATTATTCTTGAATACTAAAAATATAGCAAAAATAACTAAGCTTATGGGAAGTATGATTAATACTTTGAATTTATTATAAGTAGGTATTGAATGACTAGGGTTACACATATTGTCATTAATTTTTCATTATGTGAGTATGTCAATAACGTTTTAAAAATACATAAAAATAAATAATAAAAAAGTTTATATCTAACAAGATATAATTTAAACTTGGAATAATACAATATCGAATGATAGTAAGAAAAAAAAATATTTTTTTATGTTCGACAGGTTATAGTTGACACCAAAAATGTAATTATCTATAAAAAAAATTGCAGATATTTTTCAAGACAATAATGCAATACCCGACTGATAAGTTTGTTATTTTTTTGAATGTATATTATTAGTGAAACTTGTTATTAGAATTGATGAGCAAAAAACCTTCACATTCTTGTACAAATTATGGTATATCTACTATCCGCTAACAAGGAAAATTGACAATAATAAGTGTGCTAGATTCACTTGTAGAAATCAGTATATTATAACGAATCTAAAAGACATATAATATGTCATTTCTTTCTGTACAAGGCCATCAGCTTTTATATTTTTGAAATTTATAATATTCTATTGCCATTTAAAATAAAATAATGACCAAAACATATTACTGTACATTATAATAATACTTCAACTACAAATAATAATAATAATAAAAAAAATAGGTTTGTAATAAATTGTTATATATTTTTTTTAATTTATAAAGTATATAATTATAATTTAAATAAACTTTTGTTATCTTCATTCTTATTAACTATAATTTACTAGTAAATTATACTGTTTGTTAATATAGAATATTATTTATTTTTCAATCGTAATTACTAATTACTATTGTGAGATATGTATATAGATATGTATGATGTCGTATTATATTAATATGGTTATTATCGTGTATTATTAATATAAATATATTTATCGTGAAACTACTTCAATTTAAAAGTTACACAGCTAGTGGGAAATAAAAATAAATGAATGTAAAGTAATATGTTTATAAAATTGTAGTTGTTAGGTCTTCAAAATAAATAATTTTTGAAAGCTATAAAAGCCATAGAAGTTTTTACATTGTTTAGAAATCTTCAAATGGGTCTGCTTTAAACAAATTATGAGCAGCTTTAGGTGTTCCGAAGTGAGAGTTTTTTATGCTACGGATTAGTGTCCATCTACCCATAAATCCGTTTTTATGGACTTATTCCACAAAATATAAAACCGCCGGAGAAAATAATGTCAACAAAAATTTATAGCTACTAGAGAGGGGTACTGCTGTATCTTAATATATCATACTATATTTTTAAATATTCTGTTACGAATAATTCAAGAAATGTTTAACAGCCAAAAAATACGCGATAATCATTTGCCTGCACATTGCAGTTAAGTTACATTATTATAATAACACGCGCACAGTACCACTTTCGGATCACTCAATAATGCATCAAATAACTAGAATTATGCATTACGAGACCGCTGTAATATTATGCCGCATATACGCTAGCTATATAGGTTGTGCTATGTAACGGAATGTTTTATTTTCGAATACATACTACTTGTATCGTAATATAATATGATAATAGTGCGACGATAGTTTTTGATGGCAACCACAAACAACCACAATATAACTCATAAATCATCGACACCACAATGTCTATTAGGAAGTATCATAATGTAAACCCGAATTATTTACTCGTCTTGTGAATCTAAAAATGTTTATTTAACAGATACTAATAAATTTAAGGTCTGAAACGCGATATACGGTAACTGAATATATATAGGAGCTTATATTATATTGTATATAATGCATTAGGCGAATTCACCAAATAACGCACGTTAAACACACCGTGATGTTGAATAAATTTTGAAAGTCAAATACGAATAAAAACTAATATAAAATAGTTTGAACGAATAGTTCATTCGAGTGAAAATTAAGATTGCTTATACATCTCGGAGTTCTCGATACGCTATAATATAATATCATTAATTATTTACGCGATAGTATAGAATTTGGGGTTTATTTTTGTTTTATAATCAACGAGTCCTGAACTACTACCGTCGCCACCGTCGTTTCATTCAGAAACAATCGTGTTTTAAGACAATATTCACTGACGAAATAAAATAAAACTATACGCCGACTACGGTCTTCGGCTAACCGAGATTAACGTATGGTTTAATAGCTGCAGTGCTGGAACAAATCTACGTCCTGTGTATTTAAACCGCAAAATAACGGGCGGGATTAAACGTATACAAAGGATATTAAAAGGAAAAAGTGGCTAATAATATTGGTACATATCAACAAGTCTGGGTGTTATCTATTTATAAATCTAGGACTCAGCTAATCTCGGTTAATCGACCACGAATTGAGCCCACGCATTAATGATGTTCGAATGATAGTGTAAATGAGCTGGCAGATGGGTTTAATGCGATTTATAGAACCTGACCCAAAAGTTCCCTATCACCATGACTATCTCTGTCGCACAATCACACATAAATAGAATCAAATACGATTTTTTTCAACAGTAATCTATAAGGAAATGCAGAGGCAGAAAGATATTAAATTTAACATTTTTGAAAAAACATTATAATAAGTAAAAACATATTATTATAACACGATCGATGCCGCAACTTATTATTGTTTCTGATTATCGTGAATCATTTTACTTTATTGTAATCATACATTTGTACTAAAGCAAACAGTACAGTAAATGAAATACAATTAGTGTTTTTGCACAAGAAATGTTTTTATAAACTAAAGTAACATGTATATTGGATACATACCTACGTATTAGATATTGGTTGTAAAATTAAAATCTTCTCGATCAATATTATTCAATCAATTTCCCAATTTTGTAAACATACAAATTAGAGTATAGAATAAAATTATACACTAATATAGATGAATTAATTACACCAATCATTTCTTGTTATATTGCACCTGTGTATTCATATTACGATAGCTTTAAAAATATCAAAATATAATAACGCGTATTATTATTAATACATGTATAATTTATAATACTACGAGTATCTAAAATACTGTAGCATTTATGTTACATGACAGTTAATATATTTATACGAGTGGTTAGGTTAGGTTATTATAATATAAACTCTGTATAACATACATACTGCAGATACAGTGTGTTTAATAATTTCCGACTGATATATTAATATATCGATACGTAATTAACTACGAGGCTTATTGGTAATACGTCATGTAATAGTCTATATACATTATAGATGTAAACACCATTTATATAACTGACCACCGTACGACTACGGCACATCCACTTACTATTATAAAACTTTATTTATTTACTTTTTAAGCATTATAGTATTATTGTTTATTAATGCAAAGTAGTTGGCAATAAAACTTAATAATAACTGAAATTGAGTTCTGGTTATTTAAATCCTCATATTTATCTGTCCATAGCTATAGTAATTATATTTACAGAGTCTCGCTACTCTTCCTGGATATCTTGCATTTAACTGATTACTCCCTGGTTACTTTACAACGTAAAAACGGTATATCACGTAAGACAACTATATATTTCAACACGCCTGCTGCTTTTGTGAATCGTAGGACGAAACTTATTTTTCGAATCAGTCCACCTGGAGGAAGAATGTCGTACGCCCAGTTAAAATTATTATTATTGTTAACTGTGAGTTTTACATTAATGTATTTGCATTTAAAATTGTAAATATTTACTGTTTAGTATTAAGAACTTTTAAAAAAAAACATAAATATTAACTAGGTTATAACGTATTTGAATAATAATGGTCGCACAAACCAAGGAAAAAGACGTTGGTGATAGCAAAAATGCTAAACGATATTACAGCCAAAACAAACAGAAAATCATCCATGAGTATAAGAAATAATCGAAAACTATGTGTACGCGGCCTAATTTTTTTCGACTAAGATGAGACTTGCCGCGGTGGCGGAGACGATAATAATTTTGGACCGCCAACTACAATACGGTAGGGGTGGGATGAAAATTGAAAAACTTGCCGTAATTTGTTATTGTCACGATTCTTCTCCAACCCTCCATCTAACCCCCCAGCGGCACTGTGGCCGTTCCCTGAGCCAATTGCGTCAGATGACGCCATTTATATAGGGGTTTCTCGCGTCACGGTGGAGTAATTACGAGTGGACGGCAAAGGTTTACGTATTTATTTAAATCTGCCAGTTTGAACAAAATATATACAGTTGCCCTCACTATATACGTATTTATCATTATTTCGACGACGAGGTTGAATTATTCAACTTAGCGTATTCTTAGTAATTTTTTTATTCTAAAATAGCCAGATTTTGAGTAATCTAGTTCCGATGAGTCTATATTCAGCGGCGAGGGAAAGATTCCTGGGGTGGACACGGCTTAGAATATAAAGAACTCAGATCGTTAAAAATAAATCACTATCAAAATAAAATTTAAAATGTATTTTATGCTGTGTATATTATATTAATTATAGCTTAAAATTGGGAATATTTTTTATAATTACTGGAGTCACGTTAATATTAACACTTGCACCTACTTAATTGTTCTATAGTCCGAGTACAGAAAAAAATTACGTGAATAACTATACTAAATGATATGTTTTTGTTAATTTTATAAATTATTATATGATTACTATAAAGAACACTACTTAGGTATGTATGTAATATTGATTAAATATTAGGGGGCGTTGAAATTCTAAACACGGTCCTGGTTTTGAACGCGAGCTGTTCAGACTTCGATGCGTGAGTATAGTCGTTAGCGCGTAACAAGCACGCGCATATTTTGGTTCGGTTTTTTTCGCCGATGTTATTATAGATTGACATGAAATCGGTCAAAGCTAATTACACGCGTGCTCCAATAACGCGGTCTCCTTGTGACGCGATCGTGTACATAAAATCGCAATACATCACGCTTTTAAATGTGTCCTAGCGCATGATATTATAAAATCGTAAATATTATGCACAATCGTAGTATACAGTATATACAGATAGGTGTGCGTTTTATATATACGCTCGTCGTGATGAAGGACACGCAGTTACTGCACCGACTGTGTTGGCACAACGTATAAGGTAGTGATCGCACGGTAGACGGACGATTGTTTAAGTAATATAATAATACATTAGGTATATTGAATGTATAATAGTATCGCGCCATCACCCCGAGACTTTCTTCTGTGTGATTACCATTTCAAACGCTGTCGAACAAAGCGAACCGGCAACCATATACCGCGTATCTCGCGTATTCGTAATACCGTTCACCCGTCGGAGGAGCGGTCGTTATTAAAAGTAAACAAAAAAAAAAAAAAAAAAAAAATAAGAATATAAATACAAACTATATTCGATATAATAACCCCTGCGCGCGGTTGGCAGTCAAACAATTTCCGCAAACGGCAAAAAGTTTGAAAACGTTGAAAAAATGACCTATCGAGTGCATTCGTTTCCGGGCGTGCGCTCGGTTAATGGGAAAACTTTAATGTCTGTCGATTTAACGGGATTTTGTCGGTCCGACATAATATTTAACGTTTCATCGGCACACGCGCGCCCACGTCGCATGTAGGCATATAATATTGTGTATATATATATAAAAATATACATTATATATATATATGACGATATAATGACAACTTGTCATCGGTGTTCAAATCAGCCTTTGGTGAGGTGTAAGGTCGCGGTAGGATAGGGCGCTGGATGGTCGCGAGGCGAGATGCATGCGAAATGAAGGGGTATATTATATAACGGGCCGGGGTCGGTCTCCCTTGCGGCGAACCTACTTAAAACGATGACAATCATAACTTGAACCCCTCTTCGACCCGCCACGTCGGAAGCCGTGACAGCCCGGCCGTTTATATATGTATTATATTGTTACCTAAAGTTTACGTGCACAATATTGTCATTAACCGGCTGACCTTTAATTATCGACTATATACCTACTATATACATGATGCGGCTACCCCCTCGTGATTCCTTTCTTTGCGCACTCTGCCGGGCAATTAAAATGCCTCCGTGAACGCTGCGAGACGGCGCGAAAACCGCTCTCCGGGCGATCTTCTCGACGGGATTTAATATTAATGGGGTGTCTGACATGGAGGATTTGGCGGTATCACATTTTGAACACTCATAAGCATGTCATGTCTTCAACGTGCACCGTGTGTTGTGCACACACGTTAGAACCAACACGTGCTCAAACTATATATTTATAGAACCCAATTAAAATATTTTAATACGGTTAGGATAGTCCGTTTGCTCGAAAGCCGATAATTTTTTTGCCAAAATATAGCATCATTTGTTTTTTGCCGATAGTCTATCCGAAGGCATAAACACTCGTAAACTTCCGTCGACAAACATATGAAATTACAGGTGCAAAATTTAAAATATATATACTGTCGACAGTTTTATTTACATAATTATTATATTAAGCACAATTAAGTGCAAATTTTAATTGTTATTGGTTTTAAATCCTAACAAATGTAACTACCATCCAACCTTATTTGATCAACAAACTGTCATTTATTTTCACCGTTTTTTTTTTTTTTTATTAGACATTTTTAGAATACTGAATAATTATTATATCAGTATATTAAAGTCAGAGTTGGTATTCAAATTGCATTACGATTTTAAAACGAACATCTACTGGTCTTTAATTATTCATTCTAATATTGACGACGCTATGCATTGAGAAAACGAAAGAATATATTAATTTATTTGCTAATTTAAATGTATTTTTCAATATATTTATTTATTGTCCTATATAATTCATAAAAACATATATATTCCGGGTAAAAGGTTATTATAGTATTTTTATTAAGTTATACCAATGAATGACTTTTGTATGCTGTATTATAACTTTGTATACAATGCGCGTTGTGGCGTAGTTAAATTTAACACGTGGGAGGGCATAATAATATCCGGTATTCTGGTATATTAATAATGTCTACGAAAACCGCAGTATTGTTAAATAGTTAAATGTATAGGAAATTAATTTGATCAGATATATTAAACGTTTAATTTATACTATTTTGTAGTGCATAATATATTTTATCTACATATATATATATATATATATATATAAATATATATTGATTCAGTTGAAAACAAACATCCTCCCTATAGAGCTTAGCCCGAGACACTTTGAATTAACGATGAGAATTGTCTTTGTTTATTGAATAAATAAAAAATTATCTATCCAACGTCGTCTAACGAAAATATCGTCGTGTTTAACGATCGTATGCCGCATTGGAGAGGGAGGGGGTCATATAATATTAACACGAATAAAATATTGTATTATCTAAAAACGGGATATGATATACGAGTATACCATAAATTATATTTCGAATAATCGTCATTGAGTATTTTATTATATTTAGATAAAACTAATAAAATTGTTCGTTATTTATTTATTTATTTTTACTTTTTAAACATTTTTAAAGTTTGCTTGACGAGAAGTCTAAGACCTCACCCACGCTAATTGTTTTTTCCAACATATTACAAATTTTACATGACTGCCGTTCGGGGTTAAGTTAGGGACAAATCACCAAATCATATTCGTTCCAACTAAAATAAAGTAGTTCTATTTATGAGATACGCGGAGCTAATAATATTATGCCGTGCGTGGGTGTGTACAGAGATTTTGTTCGGTATACCGTGCACAATCCACAATCTTTCACTGTTTTCCGATCAAACAGGCTACGTGGTAAGCGATAGATAAGTGTGAGCCGTGATATGGCTAGTTCGTAATAATAATAAGACCCGTACTTTGACTCCGAATTATATTATTTAGTTTGCCAAGTTCGATAATTAGTTTTAATCGCTTTAATCGCTTAAAATTTGTTCTCGTCGTTCAATAATATAGTGTGCGCGCATGTACCGACATGTATATTATCAATGCAATTCAGCTAAAAGTTATTATTCAATCTTCGTTACTCAGTAAATCAAGTTTCGAAAACATCAGTTTGTTCTACCAACTGTAAAACGTGTTCCCTGCATGGTCGTCAGCTTCGTCACAGTCGAATGCCGCTTCATTACCTAATTTGAATTAAAAATCGTATAATATTATATTTCAGATATTGAACCTATACAGAATATTTGCTGAGCAAAATTTATTCAGTTCTCGTATTCAAATAAACCCTACGTGCGTCTCGATATTTTTCTCAATTTTCACAATATTAAAATAACAGTACTTTTTCTATTGAATTAAAAATTTAATTATTCTTTGTGTAATATTCGAATATTTTGAAACCACCATAATTTAGAATTTAATAATAATTCTTAAATAAACATTTAAAAAGGTATGTTTATACATTTTGTATATTTCAATTAAACTACTAAAAGAACAAAATTAACATTCCAATTGAATTATTTCTATACTTAAAAATAATTCTAAAATAACTTATGATAGAAATAACAAATTAAATTACGATAAGAAATATTTTTATAATAATAAAATATAAATTGTCATTTGTAACTGATATTAATTAAAGGTAATCATTTTTTACACATTCAAATATTTCACTTCATTAGATGAATCTATTTAAACACTTCAAGAATACGAGTATACTACTTAATAGTTTAATGTACAGTAATATAAACTATATTATTTAAATTAAGTTTAAGATATTAAACGACATAATATTTCACTATATCATATTACTTTCTTTGAGTAAGTATTGATGTATTAACAATTTTCATAAAAAAAATAACTATCAAAATGTAATAAATAACATAATATGATTATATAACAATCAACTGTGATTATTTCTGTGACCAAGTGTTCCTAGACCACTGAAATATCATTACAGCTTTCGGATGAGTATCTTATTAGCGTACAGAATTAAACCCTACTTATGTGTTACCATTGATTTTATGTAGCTACATCCCCAACGTAATAGTATTCTCTTCTAAGATGATTGAATTATATTTTATTGATATGCACAAACATGATGAATACAATACGTATATTATTATAAATTGTATATTTGAATATTTCAAGAAATATTTACAAACGATTCCAAGGTCAGTTTTATTTTGATAGATCAAATTAATCCGTTTAGAACACATATAAAATGATCAAGAATAATATACATGTACAAATATATCATATTTAATATTGGTTTATAACTGACAACAAAATAAACTATCAAATTAAAAAACTACTAAGAGAAGGCAAAAATATTGTACACATCTTAAATTTAAATGATTTTAAAAATAATGCCTTCCCATAATTATATCCCAGATTTGGAGCTATTATCATAATGTTATCTTTTTGATACATTTAAGCAATTTCCTTCAAAACTTCTTGTATATTTTAAGAAAAGAAAATATTCCTAGCATATTGCAAATATAATATAAGCAGTATTTGCATACAACTTATTTAATTTTTTCTAATGTGCCGAAAAATATTTTCTTAACATATAAGATACAATAATATTATTATAAGATCAATACATTTTTTGTTCCGTATAATATAATCTAAACTTTGCTAATGCAAATGGGGGTCTCATTTATGGCTGTTATCTTCTTCGTTTAATAATCATCCTTTCAACGTTATTTTAAAATATTGTAAGTTTAGTATTCTTTATTTTACCTGCAGGTTTGGTATTATAAATATTAGCAACAAAACATTACATTTAGAATGATTGAAGTTATTATATATACCATTGAAATTATAGTCAACGATGTAGAAAAATAAAATAGGCTATGGTTGATTTATGCCAAAGTTAATAGTATTTATTTGAATATTTAAACATTTAAATGAACATTTTGTCATGATAATTAGAAAAAGTATTGCTGTTCAAGTATTCCTAAGTGTATTGAATATATTGGAACCCATCGTTGAAAATAATATAACATAGAGCAAGATTAAAATATATCAATATTTTTATTGCTAAAGATATATTTAAATAAAATGCGCCAACTATAGCACTGAAATAATAAATAAAATCGCATGATATTCTATTTTATTTCTACGGTCAAAGAAGTGTAAAATAAATTTTATTTGATATGGTAATATTTATATTCCATAGGCATATAATTTAAACACCGTAGTGTATTCTATTAATACAAAGCATTGTAAAATGAATAAATGCATTTAAAATTTTAAACACCATAAGTAGGTTATTAGTTATTGATATTTAAATTGTAAGTATTCATTTCCATTATAATATATTATTCATTTCTTATATTTTATTGTTCGTAAGCAATACATACCTATATAAACATAAACAAAAACTAGATTTTAATTAAACTATCCCCATTAATTATTTTACAAAACTATATTACAAACTATTTAAGAGGAGGTCACGCCTGAATTTATTTATGCCATCGTTGTACAAGTGCATAATATTGAACATTTACGATCAAAAATTAACGTAAGGTAACAATATTGTCTGTGTTAATACTTTAATTTTTGAACGAGTAATATGAATTGAAAAAACTACGTTTTAAAAACCCATATAATACGCTTTAAAATTAAAATATCGAAAAAAAACTACCCCTATTAACCAGAGAAAATGTTGTTACCTTTAAGTTTAATTATTATTAAACGTAACTCTTATATTAAAACTAATGAACTTAAACGTAAAATCCTGAATATAAATTTGCTGTGTTACACACTTTTAAGTCGGAAATAAAAAATTCTGAATGCCATCACCCTAATATAATTACTTTATTTTATTATGATCCATTAACTGTATATATATATTTTTTAAATATTTACTAAACAGTATTATGATAGTGTAGTTTTTAAATGTTGTCATGTGTTTCTGAAGATGTAAAAAAAAAATCAATAAAAAACTAATACTAGTTAGTAGTATTATCTAATACTACTACTATATCTAGTAGTATATATCAATATTAATCAATGATTCGTTCTTAAAAATGTATAAAGTCCCATAAATTAATAGTATATATAACTATAATAACATTCAATCAATACTAACATGAAAATAGTTCACTTCATCAATATTAATTGCTTTACTAATAGTTTATGTAGTTTATAATATTGATTTATGTTAGTTTTATGACATTTACATAATCTATCATTTTATTTCTAGCCATTCTTCTTTTGAAGTACAGGTAGTAATAATTGTAACTAACACCGGCACAAGTACCTATGGCACAAATATGTTGTAAGTTGTTAAATGGTCGAAAAATAATGTCCGATTAAAATATTATATCACATTGTAGTACAGACAGATGTATACATTTTTCACGGCACATCAATATACGAGCACGTTCGACTGGACGGTGTGCTAACGGTTTATGATATTATTTTACTGTACGAGTATAAATTTAATGGACGTATTATTAGGGTCTTCCGAATTTCGTGTAATAAAAACGATGGCGATTACTCGAGGTCGTTCGCCATACAATCTCTACCATATTCGTATCGTAATATTTCAAGAGAACGTGACGCGTAACATTGTAAAATTTAATCGAATATTGTATTATTTTTATTTTTATTTTTATTTTTTTTGCTTGGTTGTAACAATCCCGATGAGTCTGATGGCAACCACCGTCAAACTCATGATATTCCTCCAACGTTGTCTATTTCTGTTATCTGTGACACCAGACTTTTCTTCGTTAAATGTGTTCGCTTTTACATATCTATATTGTAACTTTCAATCAGGCTGTAAGTAGTAAGTAGTTGACATTAACCTGCAGGTAGTATTACGCGTTGTTTTATAACACACCCCCCGTCCACCAATATTTTACAAATTAAAATATCATACCGTCTCCTTTAATTAAACATACGTAATCAAATTGTATGATCAAACATAGAATATAGATAATAAAAAGTAAGTAACTGTTCTGATGTACACTAGAAATCTAGTGTAACTCTCTTGTGTAGGCAATGTAAATGAATTATTAAACACGAATTAAGTGATAGATCATTGTATACAATAAAAAAATATTCTGAGTGAAAAAAATATAACTTTTTGATAAAGGTTTAGTAATTTTGGTTGTCGAGTATAATATAATATTATCTATTCATTTAATTCGTATAATGATTATGTATACACAGGATTATTTATATTTGTTATTACAAATTTAAATCGTATAGAAACCACTTTATGACATCTCGGAGAATAGAATTATAAACACTTTTTTTTTATAACATCTATTGTAAATCATATAATAGTTGTTGTACAAGGTCCCATTTGAGACTTAATAATACAATCTCTTAGATGTTAGAATCACCTTTATGCATACAGGGTAAATGTATAAGGTACAAAACAAATAATATGTAAATTTTATACAATAATACTTAAAGAATTTTAAAAGTGATAACTGAAAATTAAAGTAATTTAAGTGATCGGTAAAAAATATTTAGTCCTAGAATTTGTAGAATATAAAATGTAATGGATCTTTAGATTTCACTTCTTATTGTTAGTATTAGCATAAGTTATCCGTTGTGTTTATAGTCGTATACCACTTTATAATTTAAGTATGACGAGAACGTGCCCGCTTACCACATTTGCTCCTCTTTGGAGAATATTCATATTATTATGTTCAATAGGTGTTCAACAAGATCCATAAGACTCTTCGAAATAATTTAAGACAAATTAATTTTAATTGTATTTAAGCGCTTCGAAATATAGAAACAACGTTGTGATAATTCACATATTGAACGCGAAAAATAAAATGTAATATATAAATACAAAATATTTACGCATTTAAAAGGCCATCGTAAAGAATGATTATTTTTTAAATGAATTTTATTTTTAAACATAACTATAAGAAATTAACAAAAAAATAAATTATTTTTGTTTTTAATGAACATAACTCGGTGCTTTCTACGCCTTTTTTTATATTTATCTATAGTAATAGTATCACGCAATGTTCAATAATGTTACATATATATATCGAAGTATTATTAAAGTTTAATTTTAAAAACATTATAAAATCGTTAGGTGGCCACAAAAATAATCGCAGCTATATAGCTACTTCCTTATTTATTTTCTAATTATATTTTTCATTACGTATTACAAAGAGAAAACTTTGAGTTCTTTTAACAATAAATAATATGGTATCCCCGAAAACATTTTTCGATCAAGATAGTAAACCCAAAGTGTTGTCGGTACATCTTTAAATATATTTTGTTTTTTGGTATAGGGGGTAGTGGAAAAAAATGAATAAAATAACTAGTAAATGTAAGTACCGTCGTGGTATCGAGGTTTATGGACGAAGTAGGGAGGATAACGTGCACGCGGATAACCGAACAGACAAAAAACACCTTTCGACGTTATCTACGTCTCTCCTGAGCATATATCAGAATATCGTTATTACAGTTGCGTTAATAAGTAGTATAATACTCAATAGTACTAGTAATTTTATCAATGTGTATAGTATTAGTGCAGTAGTACTGTATAGTACTGAAGCAGCATGTATTATATATTATAGTAGATTGCTATAGACTATTATTGTATACGTATAGCAGACATTGCGTTATCGATTTCCCGACAGCAACACATTTTCCTGAACTTGATACAACGCTATTATTATAGGACATGTGTTTTATAAAACACATGTTTATTATTGTTGTTTTTTTATTCTTTTCTTTGCGTTCGTACACAGCTTAGATTTTCCCGTAATAGCGTAAATAGCGACAGGCAGGTCTTATAACAACGGCAGTGAGTGCGTGTTTCTGTGGTTCCAAAGGCATGACGAACGAATCAGTCGTTGTCCTTTGAAGGTTTTGTGCACGTAACACAATACGTGAGTTCCTACACTCTTGACAGCACCCCGTGGTCAATTATTTATTAAAGAAAAAAATGCTATAGACATTCTTCAAGGAAAAGTTCTAGAGGAGAATTGTAGTGGCGAGCGGTTGAAAAAAATTATTATATATATATAATCTTAACGGTTGATTGTATGATTTTTTCCACTCGATGTCACGTCGCCAATAACGAGCCGGTCTCGGCGAATCGGGTCCCGGCGAAATGGTTAGATTACAGCTACGTGTCATGACATTATGCGTTACGTTTTGAAACAATAATCGCGTACCTGCAATACACATTATATTTTATACCTACATATATTTATACATATATAATGTATATTATACGTATAATAACACGTGGCGAACGAAACAATATTATAATATGTAATTATCTACGGAAGTTTAGTGGCGTTTAGTGGCGTGTGCGGGAGAACGGCGGACTGGACGAGCGGGGGTGGCGAACGGAGCTCGCGAAAGTAATCGGATTCGATATAAAGAGAATTTAAAGCGAGAAAAAAAAACGCGCGCCGTAGAAATATATACGGGTCGTATTTCGCGCACACCGCGCCCCACCGCGGCCGCACACGGTCGATCCGAGTTCATTTATCATCATCAACACCTGACAACCGGAGACATTTCGTGCTCGGCTCTCGTACCGACTACGCCGCTCCCACTCTCTCTCTCTCCTGACCGCCATTCCCATCGTCCCGTCGATGCTGCTCCGACACGCCGAAGACCCGTGCGCGCAGCGGCGGCGGTGGTGCCGGCAACGGGCTTTCTTTTTTGCGTCGTCCGCCCCTCAAACGCCAGCGAAAGCTGTTGTTTTTAAAAGAAGTGTACGCACAATGTGCGGGACCGCCGCCGTGTCGTGTTGTATATATATATATATATAAATATAAATAATATACATCGCATTATTGTGTATATATATATATATACGCGCGCCGACCGATTGGGGTTTTTTCCGCCAAATCTCTGTCTCGTCGTCTCCACGCGCACACTGTGGACACGTGGACTCTGGTCTCCACCGGGTGCGCTATGCACTGGACATGTCGTTTTTCCTCACACAAAACGACACTCGTGGTCTCGATCAACGTTTAGGTTTCGGCTTTTACTATTTTATCATGTTTTACGACATTATCACTAACAGCTAACGAGTTAGACATCATGCTCAACTTGATAATATGAATTCGTTATTTTGTAACTATGCAATAATAATATCACGACAATATTTTTTTTATTTTTTAAAGGGAATAAACCTTTATACGTTTACAAGTCCAGTTCATTATTTACTTTGAAATATCACACTACAATTATTTAATTATTATTAATGTTTTTACATAAACAATTAATGTAAATGCATTACACAATGCTGGAACCGTCATCGTCGAATAAAATATTTATTATTTTCCGTAATTAATTTGTCAGATAAAAAAGAATACTGCTATGTGGAACATGTTTTTTTTTATATAATATTATAGAACATGTTTTATTAAATTATTGTCGATTAAACTAAAATACTAAAAATAAACCTAACAGTTTTAGTTTATCATTAATAATACCTACAGTTTCTATTAGTTTATTGATTGAGATTTTGTATTATTATATAGTGAACTGAAAATTATATAAAAATGATTATATAACTGCAGTTATTCTCGTTACATTCAATCATAAGATCATTTATTTGTATTATTTTGTTAATAATTAAATTAAATCGTAAAACATTTATATGAAAAGATGTATAATTTCAAATTATTTATAACAAAACTTTAAATAAACATAAGATAATGTTTATACGATGAGACGCTTTAAAATTTAATTCATCAAATGTATTATAACTTATTTAGAACCACCATAGCAAATTATAATAATTCTATTAGTTGAAATCTCAATAAAACTAACTCTTTATTCATGCAACGACAATGATATCATCTTATTGTTGTTTGTTTATTTTAATATTTAGATAATATGTTTATATAAATATAAAATTAATTTATTTGACATTTCAGCTATATTACATAAATATCTTTCGATTATTAATATTATATTTACATGACGAGAAAAAAAGTTATTTTTTTTTTAGATTTTAGATTTATATCTTTATATTATTATGCTTATTTTGTATCGTTTTTGATAGCTTATAAATAAAATGAACTATACAAAAAAAAATAATAATAAATATAGTACACATAAAGAGTGTGGTAGGATATTCTTGACAGGAATTTTTGAAATTAAAAACTTTACGAGACCAACTCCATTTTATTTTCCAGTTCGATACGATATTACAATATATTTTTACTTCAGAATTTTTTTTTTTACACTTTCATATTCAATAATGAGAGTAAAATATATTTGTAACGAAATATCATGCTATAATAATAGTTATAACTTTTAAATCAATTGAAAAGTTACTAACGTAAAACATAATTTAATTTTTGTACAAATAAATTTGCTTCATGATTTTTGCAAATATTTATTTATTCATATTAATCATATTAAATTCAATTAAACATCATAATATTACTCGTATGTTAGATTAAGTTATGAATTATCAATTAATGAGGCACATCAACATTAACTATACTACACATTCTAAATAATTAAGTGTGACAATAAGCGTGATAAAACAATAGATTCCATTTTGTTAACCAATAAAAAACTATTAATTTATAATCTTAATAATCTAAATAAGTAAAAAAAAAAAATATGTGAATACTAAATATGATTATGAAGTTTTTTACCGTCTACGTGGTTGTAATAATTAATAATCATACAATTACAATATATGCGCAAATGCTCTAGTAATTCAGGTAACAAAATTATATAGTAAGTATATTAACACTTTTAACATTAATATTCAAAACATTTTCTTTGTCAGACAAAGACTATCTAAAATAGCTGTTCGTAACTTTATTAGAAAATGTACTCTTCATTAAGAAATCTAGATTTCTCGCATTTACTTTTACTTTGAAAAATATTTTAAGATATTACACTTAAAGAAACTCATTTTACAAGAATAAAATACTTTTATTTTAGACATTTAATATACGTGTAACTTTTTAAACTCCATTATTAATTTATTGAGATTAATTATTTTCAGTGTTATTTTAATTATCATAATGTAGATAGTATCATGTAACAATTATAAAAATATTTATATATAGTTAATAATACGTTAAATAAATTAAATACATAATATAATCAAGACATCTTCAAATAAATAAAATATATACTAATTATTAACTTTATTGTTAATAAAAAATGTAATTTTGTTGCTGGTACTTAGTTTTTAACAGCCACAAAAATAAAAATCATACAATAATTAATAGAAAAAATAGCATGATTTTGTTTCTCAGTAAAACATTCATTATATACATTTCGTAAGTAAATACGCGTATATTGCGTAAATATTACGTTAATATTACACCATAACATAATAGCTATCAATACTAGAGTATTCAATTTAAAAATGAAGTACCTATATAAATATTATTAATACTTTGTATATTGTAAATCTAATGTTAATGATTATAATATATTATAACTCCTACGTGCACTACTTTTGCCTATACATTACACCAACATATACATTTCTATAAATAGTTATCGTAAATCATAATATTATTAAATTCCTCGTAGAACGTGAAGTTCCAATATAATTAACTAATATACATATATTAAAATACATATCATGTAATGCAATAATCTCATGGTATACCAATGAAAACTTTTTTAAGAAACAACACCTAACACTTAAACTTATTTTGTTTCTCCATGTTTTTCTGATGGTATCAAACTTCTATCAAATTTAATGTAAATGGATAAATTAATAAACACTCCCAATGTAATAGTATATTATAATACTTATTCAAACTGTTGTATTTAAATTTAAATAGCAAAAATAAGTAATGAAAAGTTAGAAAAGTTATAAGAAAAAATTGTTAACAAATTTACTGGTATAAAATAATTTAAAAAAATAAACGATTATTCAATAAATTAGACTGTAGATTTCACAGTTAATATAGTAACATTTAATGCTTACACATATGAATGTAAATTCGGTGATTACAAGAGTAAAACATAAAATATAAAAAATTAATCATAACCAAATCGCTTGTAAAAATCTTTGACTCAATTGAATAATAGTAAAAATGTAATTATTTTTATAATTTTTAAAAATAAATAAATTACTTTTTCTGTAAAAGACATTTTAATTATACAACAGATAATCAGAATGAATATAAATATATATATATCAAGAGTGATTCACAAAGTATGCTCGCCTTCTTTTTAACCTCAATAATATAGTTGTTCAAAATTCTGATACTTGCAATTTTTAAATAAACTTTAAGACCGTATTACCATGTTTTAAAATTGCTATAATTATTTGTATTACTTAATGAGTATCTTGTAAAGATAGAAACTTCTAATTTTTTTTCCAATAAGAACCCACCTATAATATTTTTAATTATTTAGCAGATAATTTTTCTGAAAATTTTAATGTATTAAAATCAAATTTCGAACGAGTAATTTTTGAGCTACTTAACTTTGTATACTTACTATAAGAATCCATAATATTAGTTTAAGAAGATATAGGATATGGTGATTAGAATTTTTTAGTAATTGATAAAAATCTATCAAAATTTATAATTTTTTTAAAAGTAGTCCATCTATAAAAAACAATAAATCAATTATTAATTTTATTTTTAAAACCATTATTATAAAATATATTATCCTTAATATACACATTTTTAATAACGAGAGAAACTAAAATAAGTACTCGTTTAAATTTTAAATTAGGTACATCAACACATAAAAAATAGTATCCACTAAATGATTTAGGATAAATGGGGGAGGGGTAGATTCTTATTTGAAAAAGAGAAGTATTTATTACCACAGAATACTCTTTAAGTATTCCAAAATATATCAATAATTTTAAAATATAATCTGCGTAAATATATTATAAACATATTGAATATAATCACTATGAAAAAATAAAGATAAGCATGTTCGATGAATCACCCGGTATATATATATTATATGTGTAATATACTCGTAATAATATATTAATGATATTTTATATCTTTGGAATGTATTTGCAAAAACAAATTGCTTTTGTGAAACGTATATAACTTCATCGAACTTTACACCGTTCATTCAGAATTGACGTCATATTTTGAACTATTAGGGTCCTCAGAACTGGTATTATAATGTAATTGATCGGTAGGCCCTTACATCACTCCCCCTCGCTATCTACACTACAATAATCATCCATTCCTATCGTATAATCAAGTGGTATATATACATAAAAAAAAAAATAGAAAATCCAAAGGTTTCCTAATTACTGTAGTTTTATGCGGACGAGGGTTTCGCCGATTATATAAAACCGAAAGGAAATAATAAACCTCGTTATTGTAACACGGGCGTTGGCTGCGACCTCGGAACAAAACAAAATCCGTCTTGCGACCCAAGTGGAAATTAGCCTCGTAGTAATTCGAGGCACAGTTTGAGGGTTATTGTGTTATAATATTTTACCTATGTTGTATATTTATAATGATAATTACTTATCAGGTGGAATTGTCTATCGTAGTGCGTCATTCAAGTCGGTCACAGTGATCACAGTGGTGTTTAACAGCCGCTGATTAAATACAGATCCTGTACCGTGTTTTTTTTCTTTTTATACACATATCACATACAAAGACATTTTCGGTGCCGAACATAACGCGTATCGTAAATATGTACACCTTTCCTGAAGATACGAGTTGACTTACACCCTTTCCGCCCCTCAAAACTCCGTGGTTGGGTCATTTTTACGATCCTCCAACTCCTCAGCGTATAACCCTCCCCCCGAATTATATATTATTATGTCCCCGTACTATAGGTGTGTACTGTGTTTATACGTAATACATATATGTGTGTGTATGTGGGATGACGCTATCCGTTTGTCGTCGGTGGCGGGACGGATACGAAACGTGCCATCAAGAAAACCCACAAAATTCTTGTCTTACGATAAATAAAGTATGTTATTGCTGGAGACGTCGTCGTAGAGCCCCGTTATTTATGTGTTTATTTTTATTGTTCATATTATATGATATATATATATATATATATATATATACGAGTATATATATATCTGTGCGCAATAACAGGCATTTATTTATTTTCTTCTTTAAATATTTAACCACTTGTTTATCTCACTTAGGATGGTTATAAAATATAAATATCGCATGACCCATGTATAATATATAGGACATAGGTAACAATAATATCAATGACAAAATATATTTATATAATGTACGTACGTACACATCTAAATGTATATATAGATGATATACTACTATAGCACATCTGGTCGGACAACCACGAACGCTGTACAAGATATGGCACGTACTTCGCATGAATACTGATAATGTTCTTTCTTGTAATTTTCCATTCCCAGCCCGATAACTTCATCATAAATGCGACATTCACACTCAACCAGTGTAAAATATGAAAAAACGAACAGTTTTCCTCGTAATTTCGAGTTTTGAGTCACATTTTATTTTCTAATTTCAGTTATATTTTTAATTTTAATTTTTAGACTAGACTCATATTTTAAATACACAACTATAGTAAGTCCCAAGAAAAAAAAACATACCATGTTTAGATATTTTTAAATTTTTACCGACATAAATAAATAACACTCAAAGCACTTGGAATTCGAATATGACTAAACAATTATACCCACTCCTTCATTAAACTTTCAGATACGATTTCTTCTTAATAAAGTATAGGTACAATTTTGTCTCGTCTGCAATTAATAATATATTACCCCCGTAAACAGTTCATAATTATTTTATTACAGTTATAACTCGAAAAACTAAATTCAAAGTATCTACGCCTACTACAACAATAATTACAATATATTTCTAATAAACGTTAGGTAATATTTTAAAATGTTATCATTATACGTAAGATAATTTTATTATTGTTAATGTTACATAACAATACATTTGCTATATAATCGACTAACACTAAATTAATTGAGACATTTTCACACAGGACTACAACCGGACTACAACCAGGAATAAATAAAATCGTGTGCATTTAATATTATAAACACAAATACATTAAAACATCCTCTCAATGACGTACATAATAAGTCATCGCTATACGCTGTTTATAATAATATAATTGTATGCGTTTATTTTATATTCACTATATTTTGTATAATTATACATTATTATATAATGATACGAATTCGATGTGATATGATACGACTTTTAACACGGCTCGAATTAAATAACAGTACTTATATATCGACTCAATTTATATTTAATAATTGCTTTGAGCGTTATTTGCTTAACTCTCAGCGAAAATCATTACAACAGTGTACACATAAGTGTTATAACAATATTGCGGTACGATACGGGATACGTACAAAGCTTCCTTTGCAAGAGATTGACAAACACTTCTAATTGGTCTCGGTACCGCACAGATCAAAATATAGATCAGAGGATTTAGTTGCTGTCATACTAGCGAAATTCCAGACGTACCATAAAAGTACACATCGCTCGTGCACATTAAAACGTATCGATTGAAATAATTACTATACAACGTACGATGCGTATTCGGGCGAATGCATCGCAAACCCGAACATTGGATTCCTATACCCTATAATAACGTATTATATAATATTATGTTATGTATATAATGTCACGTACAATATTAATATTATAATATTCGTCGAATCTAGTTTGACGACCGACTGACGTTTCATTATACCATAATAGGACTGTTCAATAAATCCCCAGTATGTTTACATAATTAAACGAACGATACGCAATAAACGTCAAGAAACGGCTAACATATAATAGATGATCTTTTCGTTTCCATATCATCGAAATATGTTAATCTATGTAATGCATGCAAATGTATACCGAATATTTTTTTCTCTTCTAAACCGTCGTTGCATTCCATTTACGTAATTTATTGTTATTAGGTAGCTGTTATTAGCGTTTGAAATTATTTTTAAATTTACCAGAGACGTAAAAATGTATGTTACGACGACGACGATGGTCTTAAAAAATAAGACGAAAATATCATATTTCTTTATGTTTTCAAATTTGAGATAAAATAATTTTGTTTATTCTACTTGTCCAATAACGTTCAAATAAATTTAACGTCAAGTACCTATTTTATCTCAGACTAAAATCACAACAATCTGCTTCATAGTTCCTAAAATAAGTAGATAAGCCCAAAATACACAAACAGTACTGAAAATACTGAAAATATGATGACAAGTAATAAATTGTTATTATTTTATATTAGGTACATCTAACGAACGAACAGCGTGATTGAGATACATTCCTGAACATTAACTTCGCGTAATATCCTTATACGTATAAATTAACCTGGCACGTTTGATTGGTAGGTATATACGTAAATGTAATAAAAAAAAAAAAATAAAAAGATAAAAGACCAAAATATTTCAAACGTGTTGAAATAATATTATTTCAACGGTTAATACGAAGTCATTATTTATTCACGACTACTACATGACGAGACGACGATGATAATGATGATGATGATGCGATGATATAATATCGTTATTTTCCGTTTCAATACATCGTCATCGCCGACGTGGTGGTAACCGGTCTATATATATATATATATATATATATATATATATATATATATATATTACATTATTATTTGATGCCCATCATTGTAATATGTATATCGGCTATAATTACCCACCCCCTTGGGAATCATGATGATACTAAATGCGCTCGTGTGTGCGTGCGTGTGGGCGCGCGCACCCATTTACGAGGCTAATGGTTTGGCATGTAGGGAAAAAGGAACAGTGGCCAATCGAAAATAACAAAGGAAACAATGTGGCTCGTATCAGCGTATACACGCAGATATGTGTGTGTGTGTGTGTGTGTGTGTGTGTTATAATCTGATCGTCGTACCCTTTTAATATCATCAATTAAATTCAATGAATGTGATATCACGCATGCGTTGGTGTGTGCGTGTATAGGGCTATTATGAATACATATATCGCGTGCGTGCGCATGTGTACAACGATGTACATAATATCGTGTGTATAGGTATACGCGGTGTGCGTCCTAAGGAGCAGCTGTCCGCCTAACGACGCGAAGCATATAATATTTCTACATATTACACTCTTCGCCGAGTCGCGCATTTGTGTGCAGCAGCTAGGTCTAATCCGAATTTAAATCTCGTGTGACTTATAGACGTTAATTTATAATGATTACCGGGGATCGTAATACCCACAATTTTGACCTGATAAAATATAGACGAGACTTATTGTTCAGGAACACCATATTTTACTTGACGTTACGACGGATGCTTTAACAAATTTACCAAAATACACGGGGACGATATAATATACGTATCATAGTAGCTCATATAGCCGTTCCAGAGAGTTTAAGAAATCAACAGCAATCGATATCTGCAAATTAAAATTCCTGGTTAGGGACGGTGTAGAATCGATGAACATAAAAACGTGAATATGATGTCCATTATTTTCAGTATATATACCGATGATTATAAAACTAATCCGACAGACCTCGAGTAATATTAATTCAGTGCTTTGAAGTTTTTAGCCAAAATAGTACTAAATTCCGTGACAAGTGCACGGACTTTAAATTATATTTCGCCAATAATTTATATATTTTATAATACTATTTTATTATTTAATAAATACCTATAATGAATTTTACATAATAAATATTTCACAAATAAACATTTAACAATATTTGTGTATTTCAATAGTAATGAATGATAATGATACTTCGTTTTAAACTGTGTATTATACTTATAAATATATGACGCAACATAAAAATTTAAAATATTTTAATAATTATATAAAAATGTGTAAAAAATCTAAATTTTTGCTTAAATAAAACAATAATTAATTTATATATAATTATTAGCATCAAAATACTTTATTTTCTAATACATATTTAGTATAAGTATATCTTTTATTATCATATATCATTTTAAACATAATGTATTATTATAATAATATTTGATTCCAGGTATCGTATTTATAGAAAATAAATATTGTGCACCTACAAAAAGAATTCAAATTTTTAAAAATTGTAACTTTGAGCGAATTACCACCTGGTAATTGAATAAACTATGAATGTTTTAATTGCTAGGTGTGGTAAAAAAAAAACCATAATAGGTATAATGTGCAGAATAGGCTGATGAGTCTGACTTTACATAAGCTGATAGCCAGTACAGGTAGGACTTTCATATCACCGTCACCGTAATGGTTTGTCCCAATTTAAATTCCTAAAGAATATATTTAAGCATATCTAAGACTTATGGACCAGGGCCCGTTTGATTTCATGACAACTTAAAGAAGTTCCATCATGACGTCGACCCGGAAAACGTGGCTTTATAGCGTGCTTGATGGGTTGCAACGTGGTAGCCCTAAAGATTGCATGAAAAAACCACTTTTATGGGCCAAATAGTTTACCCTATTCTTGTTAGTGTGATATGTTCGTTAAGTGTTTTTTTGTTGAATGCCCCGTATTGACTTCTCCCAAAATTCATCCAGAAAATTGTCCTTTAATATCAAGTCTCGCTATTGCTTCTGTATCTCTCATTCCTTCTTAGTTTGATAGTAAACATTATTGGATAAATAGTTTAAGAATAAGTGATTCTCTCTTATGAATTTTGCATTTATTTCTACTAAAATATCGAATATGGTTGTAAAAAAACATCGTTCTTATCGAATGTTTATATTCTACAACGTTCAACCAATGACTTGAATGAAATGCGTTTAATGTTATCTAGATGTAAATCAAATGTCATTCAAATATTGCAACAACCAAGAACGACTTATTTACATTGAGAACGGTTACCGGTTAGCAAAAGAAATCATTTATTCGATTTTTTTCAACCTGAGGGATATAGAAAATACCTTTCTTAGATAAACCGATAAGTTTACTGTTTTTTTGTTTTTGCGCTTAGGTTTTCACACACAATACGATTTTCTTTTGATTTTACAAATGGAGCTTGTGTCGTTTATACAAAATATATTTCTCTTTTTACATATTACGATTTTTCATTACTCCTACAAGGCTGCAATCCTACAACATACTAAAAGAATTAACTTAAATAATTGTAGCTTATATATATTTATGAGATCTTAAATATTTATATGAAATTTCAATTTTCAATTTTTTTGCTGTTGATAATTTGAGATTTAATATTCAATTTGACATTAGAACTGTTATAATAATCATAATTTAAACATAAATAATTATACAGTTTACTTACACATACATTCAATTAAGTTATCATTTCATAAATTACCATAAATTACTACTTTTCTGGTTAATAAAAAAACAAATATTCAATTTACAAGATATAACGTCGTATAATCGTATAAAATATATTTTTTTTTATTTATATAGCAAAAAAATTGAAACAAGAAAAATAAAATACAAAAATACGAGTATAATTGGAGTACATTTCAAAATGACTGGGAAGCTTAAAAAACCAAATTTTCAAAGATCTAAATTTCATTTAGTCATAATTAAACCAAATAAATATCACCTGTTTATACAATAATATATCAAATTAATACCATATAACAACATTAGAAATGGCCGTCAAATCAAATTCTAAAATATGATCGATACAAATAAGATTAATCGTATGATATATGAATTATTTACACTTAATACTCGTATTTTCAAAATCTTATCAACACGATTCTCTTGGTATTCGACTTTTAGTTAAAAGAAAAAAAATTATCACATAACATAATATAGGTACTGTTACGTTTTAAACTTTAGTATTCGTATTGTATCGAACACGAATGATGGAGTGAAGCATTTCACGACTTACGTATAATAATGTAAAACATATCTCCTCAACAACGTCCTCTATTCACACAAACTATAGACAAATTTCGCAGTAACATTAATTAAACGCGTCGTTATACCCATTATGTATAGCGGTGGTTGCGTTCATTAGATTTTCAACAAAAATTCGGCGACGGTTATATGCTGAATTATAGAGAGAACGACAAAAAAATGATAAAAATAGCCTTGTATCGTATCAATATAATAATCATATTATATTGTTATGAAAAGGTAAAAATTCTATTATTCTACTGACCATCAATTCAGAATATTGTTCATCAATTCTATGAAAATAGGATAAAGGACCATTTAAACATGTATTTATTATGTCCGAGTTTCTGAGAACTGAGAACAGCTGATACACGAGTCCCGTATAATTACGCAAACATGATTACGATTATTTTTCTACGAAACTCTGTGAATCTTGTACAGGCATTATTATAAATATAAAACAGATAACTACTATAAAATATTCATAGTTTTTTTCCAAACATAAGCTTTAAAGCGAAAAAAATCGTTCCCCAAACATTCTGGTTGGACGATTTTAATCCCCTGTCTGATCTCTGACGCTTAATCAAAATTTTTTTTAAATACACAATATTATTATATTCATGGAATTCCAACGACGGATTTAACCATGGCAAATTCGAAGAATACCACAATTTTTATCTTGAAGTTTTGAAACGAATGTGTTGAAAAATGAACAATCACCTAAAAACGAATTAAAATCCCAGAATATCAGACGAATTTTATACTCTTTTATATGTAAATGAAACCCGAAAAAAAAACGTTATAAATTTAATACGATCATATACTTTTTTATATTTTATACAGCTTTTTTTTTTTTTAATAACAAATATGAAAGTGTTATTAATACGAAATAAGCATGAATAATTTAAAAAATAAATTAACATATGGAATTAATTTACGATTCCGAGTAAATATTAAGTTTTTTTATACGCTAGTGCATGTAGTTAATACAATAATACGAGTAATTATTCAATTTTGATTTCCGTGTTTACTTTACCATTATTTCCATATTCTCTAATAATAATAATTCATGTAGGTGAATACAATAATATATACAATACCTACAGTATATTAATTGACAAGTTTACAAAAAACTGTTTGATTTACAACCAATTCTACGTCCGTATTATTTCACAAAAATGGAAATATTAGGGATTTGTATGTATATTTGTACAAAAGTATTTCCATTCATCTACGTCTTAAAATCAGTAGGCACTTCATTAATATTCGTTAAACATCAAACAAAAATGCATGATACAAAATATATTTTAGTTTGTATCTTGCTACACAAATCTGTTTATAGAAATAAATTAAAAATAAATTTTATATATTTGGTTTTAATTTATATTATTTGTATTCAAGTGTCATAACTCATATTGGTTATATGTTTAACGAAAAAAAGTGTCTTACGCTGTATTTTTTTAAATAAAGTAAGTACCTATTGAAATAAAAAATGTATTCCTATATCTCAAAAAAAAAAAAAAAAAATTGTTTTTTGTTTAACAATGTAATGAAATTTGTCTCACGTATTCGTTTATCCTTGATATCACTCTATAATATATGTTTATAGATACGCAATACTATACAATTAATACCATATTGTTGTAATCAGTCAGGATGCAATTCGATCAATTATCATAGTCATTTGTGCGGGAGTCTATTGAATCGTAAAATAAGGCACTCTGTGTTCGTGGATTCCATTTATATTTGATTTGATTGTATTTAGAAATTACCAAGCTTTAGATAACATATGTATTATATACGGATAAATGAAACTAATGAGACCAGATAAGAGAATGAGTATAGGTATAGAAGATAATCGTTTGTACATAATAATAAATACATTATCGAATTCCCATCAGGTTAATAAGGATCTATTGATTCATATATAACATTGACCAAATCTGCAGCTCTTAATGATTTAACAAAGCATGAGCGTTTAATTTTGAAGATAAAAAATATATCTAAAACAAAGCATTATTAAAAGCTTACGAAAATTTCAAAAAACATGATTAATATGAAGAAATAATGTGAAACGTTGCATTATTAGATTATCTATCATTATTTTCCGATCAATAGTCACTAAATTTGATGAATTTATCAATTAGAAATAGAAAGCTAAATTTTAGTTTAAAGGCTTAAATTAAACACAATAAACGTCACGGTAGAATTATAATATTTTCTACTATATATTTTTAATCGTACATTTTAATTAAATACATTCTTCCTTAATGTTTCATTTATACGTTTTTAAAAACGTTAAGATCTATATAATCTTAATTTTCAGTTAAATATAGAAATACAAACTTAGCTGTAGTGGACATTAAAATAAATTAGTGTGATGTCCTATTATTTGTACTTCAAAATTAATATGATTTCTATAGAAATGAAAATAATAATAAAAACCTAATATTTTGAAGCGAATTAAAAATGTCAAAATTGAGATTAAATTAAATATTATTACATTACTTGAAGTAAAAACTGTTAACTACAATATTATTCTTATTATACAAAAGAAAAATAAATAATAATATTAATAATGTATTAAGTTTTAGATGTTAGCTTCTGTCAACATATTATGACCAATTAGTCAGCAACCTAAAGAGCTCTTTTTTATTTTTATAATTTTAATGCATTAAATAATACTAACAATAAATTGTTTAACAATTCATTTTGAAATATTTATTACTGTTATGGTATCATAATCATTTAAGTTATTATTAAACTAGGTAAGACGGTTAGACCTAATAACATCAACCATATATCTTCAAGAGCTCTATTTTAAGGTAATATACTAATACCTTTTACATTATTAATAATATAAAATAGTGCTTAACCTAATCGTGACTTAGAACGTAAGACTGTAAGTGTGTAACTTATTAGTGAGATTAAAAACGTATTGTAAAACAATAAACCAAATATCATGTCCGTACAAAATAAATTTATTCAAATCCATTATTACGAACTTATAACCCATTTTTATAGTTTTCCATACTATCTTTGTAGTTAAGATATTAGCACGATATTAAGGTCTAAAAATAAATTAGTTTATTATTATTAGTTATCTTTTTTTTTATTATTATTAGTATTATCCAATTTTATATAAAAGATGTTGAAAAATGATATCAGATTTTTAAAATAACTAATTCAATTCACGTAATGATTTTAGTATTATAGACGCATTTGTCATATGTTATCTTTTGAGAACACATTCGCAAACTAATCAAAGCAATTATTTATACCTATTTGCTATTGGACATTATATATCACTAAAATACCAATATAATTAATAGGCGGGTACTTGCCAAAAATCGTTAAAATAATATTGTACAGTAATAATATAACAATATAACAAACACTTCGCGTTCCCTATTGCGTTAATCGGAAAATGCGATCGAGGGTAAATTAAACATAACTTAAAAATGAAAAATTGTTATTTTCGAAAATTATTATTAATCAAACCGTACATGAACCACTATTGGTCTGAAAACTATTGGCGTGTGGCATTGACACGTATTACGACGGTCATCAATAACTCGAACGGGGCACCGTACAGCAATTTGCATATGACATATTTTACGGAGTCGAATATTACTAAGGCAATACACCACATTCAGTATTTGCGGCAGTGACAATACCAATAAAGTCGTCGTCGTCGTCCTTATCGCTTAATCAGAATTATTCATAATAGGGAATCGAACTATTGCTATCGCGCATTCCTACTATCACTGTGTACACCGCCACTCTGGTCGTCTGTCAGACGACATTTTTGCGATCCTTTTTAATTGCGATAACAACGAAACAAAATACTTGAAAAATTAATATATTTTTTTAATATTCGGTCGATGACTGTAAATTGTGATCTGATTTTTTCAAACCTTATCGTAAAAAATAAAATAATTATTTCAAGTAGTAAATAAACACTTAATGTTAAAAAAAAAATTGATACAAAATTAGAAGTTTAAAAACAAGATAAGTACTTAAATATTATTTGTGTAAAAAAAATTATGTGTGATAATGTGCGTATTATTAAACATTTTTGTTTGAACGACAAATTTGTCAAAGAACATGTAATCTTCCAGTAAAATGGTGCTGTGAACATGCGTAACACTTTTTGAGAAATACTATGATTTTGCGAAACACGATAAAATAAATGGCTTTAAACCAAAAAAGTTCCGTGAGCATACAAATACATAGGTATACCAGTAGAGGCCCGCGAGTAAATATGCCGGGGAGACTGAAAATTTAAACTTATATCATAATGATTATAGCTAATAAAATAATACAGGGCGCGGAGTAAAACTTGAAGGTGCAACATAATGTGTACAGCGTGACGTGACGAGTGACGATGCGCAGTGCGGCAGCCGGCGGCGTACGCTAATAATTGAAGTTCAATAATTGAACCCAATTTAAATACCGTCTATACAAACGGTGGCTAATACACCCCGAACCTATCCGCAATACCCAACCATGACATTACATGTCATGACTGAAACGGTCGGCCAGCAGTTTCAATAAACCGGCAACCGACGTAGTCGTTATCTTTAAAACCCGAAACCCCATCGAAGGAACTATTTATAAATTACGTTGCTTTCAATAGTTGTAAAAAATATGCATTTTTATAATCAGATAAAAAATATAATCTGATTATCATTATTTATCTATTATAATTATATATTTTTCACTCTATTTATTATAGCGTATTTTCATATTGCATGGAAAAACTCAGTTACAAAGTCTCCCCATAGGCCCGCCACTGATAGGTAGGTACAATTCAAAAATGTCCGAGGGTATTATGATTTGACTGTTACACTTTACACTGTTAAAAATATTCTTGACTTCGAAACCTGTTGTTACGTATGGACCGTGAAACCGGTAAAGAGGAATGGAAAATATTTTTCTGACCCCCAAAAAACCATACTCATAATTCCGGGTCATTGTTCCGATATCGATCGTCACATAATTTAAACTACTATTAGACATTTTTATCAAAGGTTAGACAAGTTAAATTCGTTTGCTGCCACTACTTGTTGTACTTCGACGGCTCAGTTATTCATCCGTGAAAATTTAACTACCACAACTACCTCCCAAAGATTTGACATCCAACCAACCCAAGAATACAGAATACCTATTATAATATCGCGTATATTTAGACGATGGCGCATATGGTATTTTAATCATAACTATTTTTCTTTACTCGCTGTAATATATAGTATAATAATAATATTATAGTTGCGATTGAATAAAAAAATAAAGTTTAGAGTTAATTCAAGAGCTCAGTTCTCCTATACTTCTGCAGTATCACTCAAGTTCTATAACAAAAAACGTCCGATGTTTTGTATTTGTTTTCCCTCAAGGAATGAGTTATTGAAATCGTATTGTTCAAACTCTCATCACTTCCTTTCATATAATACAAAGCACAAAAAATACCTGTTATGGCATATAATTTTACTTTTAATAATATTTTTCAATATGAACATATTACTAAATACTATATTTTTTCAAAAATATTAATTGCACTAACATAAATAAAAATGTTTATTTTCATAACAAATCATTACATTGTTTTCTTTTTTATTAATAATAAAATAATTACTATTAATATCATTAATATAAAAATTTAAACTTAAATGTATTAATAGGTTCAAGGAAATATTAAAAAAAAAAAACAGGAAAGTAGGAGACCATTCTGCTATCAGTAAATTGTGTACTTCCCAATAATCGAATAAAGCACTGTAGGTAATAAATGTGTTAATTTGAAATCAAGGATAAATCATTCCACATAAAAATCGATTGTAAACAAATACGGACAGTAAGTCTATATTGCAAAAAATGTTAGTTGTATATATGTACGAGTATATTTCTATTATAGTAATTAATTGTCTTATTGATCATACAATAGTGAATATACAACAGCTTAAAATGTTCTTAAATATTTTTAAAATTGTATTGTGTATAATAAAACATTCATGATTATATAAATATGTTGTTAAATTATTTTTTTCTTTAGGTAAAGTAGTTTTCGAAATTTAGTGTTTAATCAAAAATACCACTTTCTTTTAGATATATATATAACAGTTTAATAACACAATTAATGCAATATTCTTACAAAAAAATTTATTAATTTACTGTAATACTAAAAGTAAAATAAATTACTTTAATAATAACATTATTATTTTATATTATAACGGTTTAACACTTGATATTGGTACGATAATTACTACATAATATTAGGATTGTTGTAAAATGTACAACGCGCGACTATGAACTTGCGTTCCCTATTTCAATCTCTTAAAGCATATTTCGTGATTAAAGGTAGCCTATGTCCTTCTCCAAAGTTTAATCTATCTTTGTACTAAATTTCATCAAATTTGGTTCAGCAGTTTAGACGTAAAAGCGTAACAAAGTTACTTTCGCATTTATATAATAATAGGGATAGCAGGGGTCATAAAATAAAAAGTACAAATAAAATAATATTTATCAATTAATTGAATTAAATATTATGTATTTAAAAAATATTATTCTATTTTTTTATAACTACCGTATTAAATAAACGTTTTATGGTAAACCATTATAATGTTTAAGTACTTTACATTAACCACTATATAAATTTACTAAATGTATTGTTACCGAATTAAGTTAATGGAGTTCCAAATATTATACTATAAAATGTATATAACATTAATGTTGTGGTTATGACATAACACTTAACTGACACGTAAGGGTATTGAAAAAAAAATACATTTTTACGTTATTTTAAAAGGAAACACAAATTTAAAAAGACATATATTTATTTATTCTTTAGACAGTAAAAAAGGAACCAAAACGTTGGCATTTCGATCAAATGGCAAAAAGAAACGAGACATTGAGAAATAGGTAACAGAGTATATATATATTGGTTAAGGAGTAGAATTCTCCCTTCAAAATATAGTCTTACAGGACAATGTATTGGTATTTTCGAGTCGATTCGACGATCAAAGGTGGCACAAAAGGCGTTTTTTCGCTTTTTGTATATTTTTTTTTTTTTGAACGATATATTTCTAAGTAACAAATGGATTTGGACCATATTTGTCTCGCCAAGTACATTTTTGTTTGTATGTCTACAAGGTCGTCAACTATTTCTGCCTTCTACTACCTCTTAGTGACCAATACAGTCTGATCCGATATTACCTTCATCCCAGGCGACATAAAGAAGAAAATAGGCTACCTATAGGTTAGGTGAAATAAATAATAAATAAAATTGGTTTCAACCGAATGGAGCGAACGAAAGTCCAAACGCGATTTATTTTTTAAAAAGAACACCCCTTTTGTTGTACAAAGTTTTTTTTATTCCCTCGTCACTGCGTATGCTCAAATATACATTATATTATATTTTATATGATAGTAGCAGTATTGGTATTAATAGTTTTTTTTTTTTCATGAGGCGAGATATCCATTACAAATCTCCTATCCAAAAAAAACACACTCAAAAAAAAAATAACTCATAGTAAATTAAAATATACTATATTTTGTTAAACATTGATAAACATAAGTCACATAACCAATGTAATAGGTATCGGAATCATCTCGTTTACAACATATTTTGTTTCAATTCAAAATAGATTTTAGTTATTTAAATAAAATTTAATTATCATAGTAATTTAAAATAACACTGTGGTTATAAATTTCCGACGTAAACAGTCACTCGTCGTAGCGCTAGGGATTATCAAACTGCACTCCTTACACTGAAATGTATAAATTGCGCTCGACCAGATCATTCTATAAAATTTATAAATAAATATTTAGTCGGAAATTGCATTTGTGTATGTGTATGTGTGTGTGTCAATTTATTTACCTCCTATTACAATGACGTTATGACACGATGTAACTAATTGAAAAATAAACGTGAATATACCTACATATTTTGATATTATTAATCTGTAATTACTACTACTAATATAGAGTTTAAATCATGTACAGCTATTTAATCATTTCTACAAAAAGAATTCATTTTTAGTCTATTGTTTATTGATTTATAAAATAATGATCATATTTTTTATACTATTATTTTAAAATTATTTTTTTTTGTACTAGCATTTTATATATATATATTACTTTACACCTTTTATGTTCCTTCTTAAAGAACAATATTTTAGATTTAGAACACAAATAAATTATGTATATATTACTATAAGAAAAAAGAAACTCAACGCATACGATTATGATTTTAGTACATGTATATGTCCGTTATACGGATTGAAAATAGCAATGGTCTGAAGCATATGGTTTTACAAGAAAAAGTTTTACTAGTTCTCCATGAACTTATGAAGTATAAAACTTAAAAGTATATTGCACATCCTTGTAAAACCGTAGATAATCAAAATAATATACGATGCGCGTATACAATTTCAAGTTATAATATTATTGTTTATTAAATTAAAGTTTTTTATTTCATACTTTAGCAAACTACAAACGATTTCATGAAGCTATTTTGTTCTGTAACTTTGGTTATTACCTTAATATTTAATATAGAACACTATTTGACAATAAAGTGTTACTGTGTTAGTTAACGATAAACTCTTTTTTATGAAGCTTACTTCAAGATTACTTATATTGTTATTATTATTACTTTAAAACAAAATACAATTCAGAAATCTGGTTTTGTCTCTCTATTCACTGAAATATTCAACAAGAATCCTGACATTAGATAATATTTAAAATTAATAACGATAAAAAAAATACTTGTCCTAACAAAATAATTATTAATTAAAAGTAAATATAATATATTCTTTAGAATAAAAACTACACCATAATAAACTACAAAAAATAAAATAAACTGACATTATTGTGTAGGAATAATAAATATATTAAATTAATATTTTAAATATAAAATTAGTCATATATATTTTTGAGAAACGAATAAAATGTGTACTAAAATATTGTATGTTTTAATCTTTTAATATTTTTTAACTCAACAAGTAAAATATATTCCATTAATTAATACATACTTGTATAGTATTATATAAAATTATAATTTACAACATAATGATGATTATGAATTAAGTAAATGTGCACAACTTTTTAAAAGTGTTGATATAAATCTAAACGTAGATTTAAAAAAACTTCAATCAACATTGTAAACACAATTTTTATTTAAAACTATATGTATTTTTTATAGGGTCACGTTAAAAAAACATGTCAAATGATCTTGAGTTTACATGATTGCACGAAAATCAGACACAAATAAATGTATACCATTCATATCGTCATTATACATTTCAGTTTAAACGTGAAATGCGATATAAAGTTACAATCTAAAATACGTAACACGTTACTGCAAGAAGCCAATTATACACTTTTAAATGTTGAAAAATCGAAAACAGTAAATAAAACAGTAATACAAGTATACTGGTCATGAACCACAGATATATACTGTACATTTATGTTGTTTGTTCATAAATCACAAGAAAATAAATCGGTAAAATAATTCCTATGGCTTTAAAACGAAAGAAATAAACCGATTTTTCGTAGCTATTAATTTAACAACTCGCCATATGAATACTAACGCCAACAAACATCCAGTGAAACGGCACAAACGTCGACCCACATTATGTGCCGATAGGAAATGCGTACGATTTATCCAAGTCATCTCGCTAAAGGTGTGCGCCGTAATAACAATATTGGTTTCATCGTTATATCATTGACGTATCGTTTTGTAAAATATACTTGTACGTTTCGAATAAATTATTAAACGTGACACTAGTGCACAAATTCGCATATTATTTGCACGTGGCGTTCTCCAAATATATTTTTAAAAATAAAATACGAATACAAACAAAACAAAAGTACTCATTTTTATTTTTTACGAATGATTCTTTTCAGCAGTATCGAAATAAACAAAAATATATCACACGAAAATGTCATTTGCCGGATATTACGTATCAATACAAGTCAAATCTGATCTGATAGCATTATCTGTATGCTAGCTGATCGTCGTGCTTAAATTTTTTTTTTCTAGTCAAATGTTCGAAATGGGAGAAACCCGAATTTATAATACCTGAAAATCGCACGGTAAATATAATAAGACGATCTCTATTGGTGGTTACCGATTATCAAACTCTGGTGCTGGTATTCTATTATTATAGGGACGAATCTCGTGACTTTCACGACGCCTGGTTACGATATTTTCTCGAACCAACGACACAATCCGAGCACCGTTAACTGAAGTCGATGGTTTCCGGATCCAGCAAACCTTATCATCGACTGTATTTATTTTAGATTATAGACGAACAAGACGATTTGCGGTTTCGCATTGTCAATACACTCACACACACGCAAGCACACATCATCAAGCGCCCGCGTCAAAAACATTTCCGTTATCGCCTAATGTTCGATATATTCTTCCGAGTGCGCGTGGCAAGACATCAACTCGTGTGTGCGATACCAGAGCATCACTGTCGTCGTCTCGATGTCTTTTATCTGAAACCATTTTTCGTCGGAAACTACCTGGTGAAGCCTATTTGCAGCCGGATGAATAATAGTTTGAATGGTCGTCGCCAAGAATACATGTGTGACGTAGGGGCGGTTACGGTGGTTATCTTTTTGGCGTTTCCTGTCTTTATTTTTCCGCCATTATAAACGCAGTCAGTATACACACGAGTCATTATGCAAAACGAGACGACAGAAAAAAAAAACGATGCGAGATGAAGGGGAAATATTCATATACGTATCACGAGACTGCTGAACGTTTTCGTCGGATGCGGAAACGTATAAAACATTCAGGACATAAGCGCCGGTCATCCGCACAGTTTCGCGGCAGAAATGTTATTTTTTTACCCGGAACAGTGCGAATACATCTCTAAGCGTCTGAGAATAAGAGGGACCGGCAAACGATACGTCGCGTGTATACCCATATATGGTAAGTACCTACTTATAGCAAACGAAAACGGAAAGAAAAAACTGAGAGCACGTACGACGGCGGCGAGCGTACTTACCCCGCAAAGGGAAATCGCAGGTTTCCACATGGCAGACCAGCAAAAGAAAATGTGGAAATAAAAAAACTTGTGTAGGATCCGAGCAAGAGCCGACTGACGCGGTGAACACGGATGGACGTCGAACGAACAGATATTTATATACATTATGCATAATATGTATTCAGAATGTTTACCAAATGGTAAATAAACCGTAATTTCCGGAACGAAATCTTCGGAAATACCTACGTCCTAAGTATATTACGCGGTAAATATTCGTGTAAATCGCGTAGGTATGTACATAAAATATATTTGCTTACATCGGTACTGACTGTTACCGGTTGGTCAGACGACTCAATTTAAATACATTTGTTAATAGAATTCGCGATTATGACCATCATAATAATAACGCTATATTGTCGATTAAAAGCATTTTATAATCAAAATGTATTTATCCCTAAAACGTGTTTACGCGATATAATCGAAAAATCACTCTATGTCACAACAATATTACCAATAGGCAACTACAAGTGACACAAAATATAATTTAATTAAAATTTGAATCGAACATTATGATCAGTTTTTTAAATTAATTTTGTTTTTGCTGGAATTGAGATAACATGAAACATAAAAAATTGTAATTATTATATGATTAGAGATTGTCGATCACCTAAAAATGAAAACTAAAATTATTTTATGAAATGTTTTTATAAAATTCTGTTATTTATTGTTTTTGTTTAAATGTATTGTATTATAATTTCATTTGTTTATTTTAGACATAAATCGTTTGTTTATAGCTATAGTGATAATATGCTCTTAACCTTCCGTGTATACATAATTGTTGTGACCGTTTTGTATGATTATTGATTAATATACTTAATTATGTTTATACGCACGCAAACAATAATATATATACTTACAATATTTAAAATCATAATTTTTTTTTAAATAAACACATATGTTGCTTGAATTAAACAATAAATAAATAGTTATTTAATAGTTACGCGTATTTTATTATTAAATCGTCTTTTGTAATAACATGAAAATTATTATTTTTTCTTATTGTTATAAAACTACTTGTAATAATAATATAATTTTTTGACTTCATAATAATTAGTTTCGAATTTGTTTAAAATGTATAATCATTACGAATAAAATACAACATAATAAAATAATGAATTATTTATTTTATTAAGTTATTAAATACTTTTTGAGATTACATAAAATACAAATATAGGTATTACCCGCGGCTTATATTCATTAAAATTTCTAAACTATAGTAATATTGAAAAAAAAACCTCTAATTCTAAAACAACATTTTGGAAAATATATAGCCAAAATTTTCTAAAAAAAAATGTTCACAGAGTTCTCTTCGTTAAAAGTAGTTCATAACAGCGTTCAAATCCAGTTCGTTGTTACTTTTGGTTTTCTTTTTTTTTAACGTAGTGAAACTTGTCTAAAACGTTCAAATTCAGTATACGTTTGAACGCCCGAAATCATATTTTTTTAATGATATTCCTATTCGTTTAAATCGAAAAAATATAAATTGGATATCACAGTATCAAAAGTTAAAATCGTTTCGGATATTTAATTTTGTTTTGAAAATAAACGAATAAAATACATACATAATAAAGTTTAGATACCATGTAAATCAGATTTTCAAATTATATATTTTTTTCAACATTCGTTATAAGCTAGTAATGTGCATCAAACGTTTTTACATCACATGAAATTGGATAAAGATTCATTTTTTGATATGTCAAAAATACGAAATTCCCATTATTTTTTTGAGAAAAAAATGTGCAAGAAATGTCTAAATTAAGGATTGAAAATCATGGAAGAGTAGTTCCGATCAGAATTTATTCTAGAATTCGATTATTAATCAAACTTAAAAGTTTCAAAATATAAAATATAACTGGTGGGTAAGTCAACCAAATGAACTTAAAACATTATTTTTACAAAACCTAATTCCATCGAACGTCATGCATTTTATTCGTGCTTTTCAAATCGATTAAAATAAAAATGTATGGTTTTATTATAATTCTTCTTTACACATCAAATAATTGTCAATAACTGTAAACAAAATTAGGCATTTATGTAGAAACTCACAATCTGTTTTAGATTCTGGGTAGAATGATACACAATGTATATAATATATGATTTGTTTTCTATAATGATTTATTTTTTCGTGTCTGTGTACCCGTTTTACTATAGAAAAAATAAATGAATTCTAAATTTTAAATGTAAATTCTATTAAGAAAATAAATGAAATATGAGGGGAGTGATTAAAAGAAATTTTCAGTTATTACAATTACACGATCGTTATTCTAAATCGTCGAATCACACTACATTTGCTTAAGTGATACATGCAGCACACGCAACTCTAATCCCCAATTGAACAAACAGCCTCAGGATACGGCTTACATGAAAATATATTACTGTTGTAGTGGGTGGTCGAAATTGGGTGATGGATTAGTGGGGATAGAGTCGTAAGTAAAAATGGACAACGTGGTGTGTGGCAAGGTACAAGACATGTGTAATCGTAAATTTGTACATGTATTTTTTCAAGCATTATATTATACACTGCAATATAATAAAACGTATTTTACAAAATCGCGAAGACAACGACGAGGACGAGATAATGCTAGCAATGTATTTCTCGATCTTTTTGTCCGTTTTTCATTAGCGTCAACATGCACCGTACACCATAATCTCGGGCACGACCTTATTCGTCGAGTTGTGTTTTCAACCCGAAGGAATCAAAAACTTAAAATCATCGTCGTGCACGGTCGTGTCAAAGTGTTATAAATGTATGAGTGTGAGGTTGCAAAATGGTTAAGTCGGAACGCACAAAACGCGTTCACGTTACCACAGACGTGACGGTTGAACGAGGTGGGTAAATTAACCGGCCGAAATGTATTAGATGTTGCGGGCGTACGCGGTCGGTGGAAATGGAGGATGGTGGTGGGGGGATGTGTGCTAGGGTTTAATATATATATAATAAATATATGTATGTAGAGAAGCGATGAGAATATGAGTAGGGGAGGAGGGTGAAAAAACGTAAACGCGTGTCCGGCATTAAACATCACGTCATATTATTAGGTGAAAGGATTTCATTAAAGCCGGCTAATGAAAATAAACCGGTAGCGGCCATTTTTATTATTGTTATTATAATAATAATTTTTTTTTAAGTTTAACCGGGTCGGAGTGAGTCGACAAAAAATTATGGGTCACGGTTTTTCCATAAATTTAATTCGCACATATGCGTTTACTGTAACGTCTGTAACTATGTGTGTTTTTTTATTTTTTTAGACTTTTTACGTTTGTGCGATATTTATTAATATTATATAAATTTTCATAGTTATATTTAATTAGGTTAAATATTTAAATGTTTAATACACAATAATTACAACACAATATTTAAAACGCCAATAATAAGACGTAATAATATGATTCGAATCGTCTTTAACCGGAATAGCCTAGAAATATCGATGGTAACATGGAGATGAAGCGCCAATGTGACTTCTCAAAAAACTTTTTATCGTGTCATTATATTTATAGGTGTATGCACATTGCACGTATATAAATAGATTATATTTCGGTATTTACACCCGAACCAGTAACCACCACAACGAGTTAAAAAAATGCGAACTCCGAGAATCTTGCAGTATGGCTTTAACAGTTAATTAAGTTAAACTACATGGCCTCCCCTTAGACCTGCAATCTTTTTCTCACTTTTTTCATCTTCTCTCGCTCTCTACCTTACTCTCTTTTTCATGCTTTCGTAGTCCCTCGCATTCCATTACTTCCTTTTTTTTTCTTGGAGCAGATATCTTTCCTAAGATCCCAATTCAACAAATTTTAATCTTGTCGAAATTGTGGTCTACCGAGTTCGATTTCTACCCTTTTTTTGTACGTATAAAAGTATGAGTGAATTAAACAATAATAATTATAGTCAATTTGGGAACGATATAAACGAATAAGCTATTAAATATTGTAACAATACACGAATATAAAGAATAGAAACAATCTGGGAGGTAATAATTTTCTTAAGAACCTTTTCCGCTTGCCCGTCAGTGTTTGTTAATCTAAAAATGAAGAAACTTTCATTTACAAAAACAATTTAATCTACCTACGAGTACTTTTATTCCGTTTCGGGTTTGTTCGAGATAATTACGTTGCTCATTTTGCAAAAACGAATTTTAAAGACAAAACATAAATGATATGTAAATTACATCAGCAACATGCAATGTTCTTATCTCCATAATGATGTCTTGCACACACACAATGTACTTAAGATATGATTTCGATTATACGAAAAAATCACTACGCGTTCGACAAAAAACACAACGCAAAATATATTTGTTAAATATAATATACATAATATTATCTACGAGGAAATTGGATTTAGTGTGTTCCAAAATGAAGGCAGCTCATGACAATATTATAATTTTCAAACCACGCAAATATATTATAATAACAGTATAAGAGTTTAAATTTATACTGACAATAAAAGTAAAAAAATGGACACGAAAAACGTCCACTGCGAATACGGTACATCTTTAAATTTTTAAATAAAAATAGTTTGTACTTAACGTTTTTAGATTTGTATTTATTTAAACGTCTTGCTCGCTCTAACCGCACTGACAAAAATACACAAAATAATGTGTAAGATAAACTTTTTTTTGTAAAAATTATACTATCAGCGACACACCTTGCACAACAGCCCTCTTATGATAATTCGATGCTGCCCTGTGTGCGCACGTGTCATAGTAAATACGTATTTTATAGCGTAGAAAGATATCGCGAGGCGGCTAGCAGCAGTGACGTATAGTGTGTGTATAATAACCACGAGTGCATATTATAATACAATTAGACTAATAGCGTTTAAAGCTGCCGGATTTATGGTCGGTGTAAGTTACTCAGAATAAATGCCAGTTTAAGGGCCGTATCGGATTTCGGGCTAAGGCAGCGTTATAGACGATACTACTATTATTATTATCGTTATGCAATACAAATATCCCGCGAGGAATTGAGTTTCCGGATTTCCATCGTCATCGTCATCGGCGCCGCCCCCACCGTAACCGATACGTATCACGTTTCATGTACACACTGCACTGACGTAGAGTCGTGAAATAATATCAAAAATCGTAGCGTACTGTTTGTAATTACGCCAGAGCAATCCCGCCGACGGGTGCTGGTGCACGAGTTTCGTGGGCTCGTCCCGTCCTCCAAACAGTCGACGGACGAAACAAAATGTGACGTTTGTAGACCGTCGTTGCGGTTCGTCGTCATCGTCGACGACGTCATCTGCTAAATCTATTTAACGTAATTATAATTATTAATGTATATACAGACATCGCAGAACGTCTCACCGGGACGGTTTATGAATCGGTATTTTTATATTAAAAAATAATAATAATAAAAGTGGAAAGACACGAACTCTGACCTGCACGTACTTCTCAACGTCGGACAAAAAACTTGTACAGGCGTAACGTTTGCGAGTATACGTCTGTCGTGTACCTACTCCGCACGAGTATGTCTCAGACCATATAATATTATACGACATACACTGATACACTTACATGTACACGTTTGAGTTTCTGCGTATACGTAACACGTACTTTATGATATACAATACGGTGAAATATACGGCATGTATATACGCGGTTGTATATTACGTGAACGTGACGCGGTATCGGACGGCGTTATTAGACGGACGAAAATAATATAATATGTGACGTATAGTATAAATTGTCTCGTTTCGTTCTTTTTCGTGTACAGGGAGAATATTAATTGTCATCAGAACACTTGTTACGTATTGTTATCATATAATTTTGTTTTTACTAAACCTAACAATAATAGATACCTTTGATTTTGATGCCGAGTTATGGCGCGGCGTTAGGTTAAGATTGGCCAAATCATCCGAGATTTTTCGGTAACATAACATCGCATTATAATTTTTATTTTTTTTACAATATTTTCAAATAATGTGATAATATAGACTAATTAGTATTATATTCGCCAATTCATATTCGAAAAATGATTTTAATATTCAACCACTATAGTTTCTGTACGAGTCGTCATCTGTCCACTGTTTTCCCACCGACTTATTAACATGTATGAATATTATTAGATTGTGCGATGGATACATTTTAGAGTTCTCCGTCTAGTGTTCGATTTTATTGAACAATTTTAATGAGGAATACTTTTACTGAGTAAATATTTAAAAAATAAATTAACGGTTATTAATATTTTATACTACATAAAAAGCTTTATTATATAAGTATTAACAACTTTTAGATGAGTTCAATATGTAGTGCGTGTATTATAGTATAGTTTATTATTATTATTATTATTATTATTATTATTATTATACTGGGCTAATGACCGTTTTTACCATAATAATACTTATGTAATATATTACATTAAAAATACTGTACTAAAATATTCATAATGAATTCTTAACTATAACGTAATCGACTTTTAAATTAATTAACATATACAGTCCATAATACTATTATGCGTATATAGTCTAATGCATGTCTCGCGAATAGAGAGATAGATTTTAATTTAACTCAATTTTATCACAGGAATCCTTCAAAATTGTTTTTGAAAATGCTTCATGATAATCGTATACTCTGTAATTATAGTATTAAACCCAATCTTAAATAGCTTGTTGATTATGGTGATTTTAAGATTGAAATATTAACGACATTAAAAAGTACCTATTAGATTGTTTTTATCATTAAAATAATAATAAAATATAAAAATAAAATAAAATATATTTTATATTTTCAAATAATAATATAATAAATTGTTATGAAACATAATGTTTATTAACTGTACCAATTATCATTATAATGACTATTACATTTAACAGTTGTGGGCTTGTAAAGCTTCAACAATCGTATTCACTTTACAGCAAATAAAATATTTTTAAATATAAATGCAATTATCATTATAAGCCTTAACATCAAAGTTATAACTTATAAGTCAACAAACTTATTAAGTGTATTCAGTTCACTAATTTCTTTCAAACTCAACAGCTTACGAATTGTACGTAATAATAAATTATTTTTCCGCGCTAGTATTGTTTATGTCATAAAGCTATTGTATTTTTCAATACAAGCCATTAAAATAACTGTTAAAAATGGTAGGCCAGTAAGTACCACTTTGCTGTACATTAGGTGTCAAGTGAAAAGTTAGATGAAATGTACCTATGATTATTCGTTTTTGTGTTAAACCAAAAAAAAAAACAAAATCGATTTCGTTGAAAATTGAATTTGCATAAAAATTCACGCATTTTCTTAATTTATATTTGTATTTGCCGATTATCAAATTTACTTTTAGAATTTTTTTTACTTATTATCGTCCTTCCCCTAACAAGTACCAACTACATCCTATTTACAACCAGAAATCACCCCTATATTTTTTATAGTTATTTGTATTTAAAGTATTTTTACTGCCCCAAAAAATGTTTACAGACACAAAAAAAAAACACATCATTGTAAAATCAATATATTCATTGCTTCATTCAGAATCTAAAAATAATGTGTATAATATTAATAAATTATAGTTATTAGTTTGAAATGAGAAACGCAAATTCCATTAGTAAAATAACTGTAAAAACAATAATTATATCGCGGACACATAAAAGATGTAATATTTTCAAGCCTTAAAAGCAATTTTTATTACACATTTTACAGGCTGCAGCTTAATAGCTAATATAAATTGTTATGAACACACTCGTATTTTGTTTATCATAATATTATATTGAGTATTATAGAAACAAAATAATTAATTAACAATTATTTAGTGTGCTTTCACAAAAGTATTTTTTATCTTATTCGATTAACTATTAATTATAAATTCATAAACATCTATTAAAACATTGTAACTATAATACTATATATTATTATTTTACTAAGACGAATTAATTTTTGAGAAGTATTAATGTATTAAGATTGATTTTATGTGTACTGAATTTAAAAAAAAAATTTAATAATTATAATCATAATAAAAAATAAAAATCGATAAAATTAATATTATACAAATCAAAAATGGTAACCTATTTAAAAAAAAACATTTAATAAAATCCATAAAATAGAAATTTCCATTAATAATAATAATCTGAGCAATTAAATACTGGTCTTGTCTTCAATGTTTTTTAATAACCACTCAGAAATGAGAGAAATAAAATCACCATACTTTGAGCGCGCTAAGACAATGGGTTTAATGTATATTGGTATATAGTGTAAAAATGTACGCTAAATAATGTCTTACAATGCCTCATTGAGTCATTGTTTCAGTTCAAAACGGTTTTTGTTCCTTTTTAGCCGCATTAGTTGATGTATAATATTATATATATATGTTAATGCTAGTGCAATATTATTGTGTATTACCCTAAGTCTTGAGGCGTGTATACTTTGTAAACGATTTCCTCGTCTTTCTTCGAGTGTCTCAATGTTTAGTTTCAAAATAAAACCATCCCTGACGAATTTCTGAACGTTGTAACTTTTGAAAATAATAATTAAACCTGATCCTATTAACGTTTAAACGAATGGTAATTACGAGAGTTTTGTCATTATTTTTAATGTCTCTGAAGCCTATAGTTTAAACATTAAGAGAGCTAAACCCCTAAATATGTTTTAAAGTTTGTCCCTACGGGAACTATAAAACTTATAAAATTTGATACATTTGATTTCGATTATGATGAACCAGATAAATAACATGTTCTTAGACCATCATTTTATTTTATTATCATAAAAACGCGATACCGTGAATTTTTGAAATGCAAGCTTTTCTCATGTAGATTTATCTTATTGCACCAACGTTATTGATTTAGTTGCACCATTTGAATATAAATAGAATTTAAACTAATATGATTAAATAATTTTTATTTTTTTAATTATTATTTAAGATCCTTTAATTAATTATACACTAGCTATTCCTGACACGAAAGTGTGATATTGACATTTCGAGCATGACCACTTAATTGTCACAGTAAGAGTTATACACTAAAGTAATTTAACCCAAAAGACAATGAGTTGTAATAAAAAAAAAAAAAAAATCATCGATGTCCATACCCAAAATATATTTTCGCAAATAGAACAATGAAAAACGACAGACTACTCAAATGAATAATTTCATTAATTCGTCATTTGATTTTTTTTAAATGTTATAAGACTTACGTGAACGATGAGTGCCACTTATGGATAGACAACCAGACAAGAGGAATTCTGGGCCAGTGATCAAAGAGTCATATCCATCGAGTACGTAAGCAACACGAGAATAGGTATAATAATAAGACACATGATACAATATTTTCAAATTACCGCATATTGTAGAGTAATTAAATTAAACGTAATCTGACTTCTTCACATCGTTGTTATCCCCAAGTCAGCGATAAATTGTTAGTCGACAGATGGTTTTGATTTTTTTTATATATATTTACAACAGTTTCTACTCGATATCTTACCAGACAAGATATCAGCTGAACCAAAATCTGTGAGGCACGGCGATATAGTAATGCACGTGACAGACAGGGTTTGAAAAGTGTTGTTTTATACGATTCCTTTTTCGTCGAGCGAGTGACGAAACTACGTGACAAGTTTTATCCGAATGTAGGTACCAACCACACAGACGATACTACTTTTAACTATGTACATTATTATTGTGTCATCGTCACACATCTGTGTTAACCATGTAAATTTTCAATTTTTGTCTGTTTGGTAGCATCTGTAATATTATGTCATATTTATACTGCAGCTCGGCCGACGGCTTAGTATACTATATACAAACGCATCCTGTTTCGCGTAATTTGATAGCATGCCATAGATACCATGTATGTACACGAGTATCGCACAATTTGATAGTGTTGTCAAATATATAATAATAGCTTATTATATAGACGTGAAAAAAACCCCAATATATTGTGTACTGTGTACTTAAAGAAGCCAAAGGCTAATGGATATAGCGAATATGAGATGAAAATATTATAAAGCGATGAATTCAGAATATTATACCAGCCATCAAACGACAAATATAATAACTTATCAAAGCTTATTAATAAAACTCACTTAAGATAATAAAATTAAATTTAAACGTCAAAATATACATTTAACTATTATAATATATTATGTATATTGTACATGCTGTGTTAATTATGTCACTTTATTTATTAGAATATCGATTGTATTAAATTATTCAAGTAGTAATTAACTAGTATTATACTGTTCATCATAGACTTTAAAAATATAATCAAATAATCACATTAAAGTATTTATTAAATATCTACATAAATAAATTCAAAGTTTGAACAACGATCTATAAATAAATTCGTTTTTATTTTATAATTTCACCAAGTGAGATTTAGTTCTTTACCAAGGGGGGGGGGATAATATTTTTTGGTATGTATATATTTAAACTATAATAAAATCAGTCAACAAGTATATTATTTTAATAAATAATTTTGTTATTAAATGATAATTAATTTAGATCAAAATATTATCACATAATAAATAATATTATACAAATTATATATAATTATGTAAATCGATGAAAATATTTGATAAAATAAAGAGTAAGATGTTTTGGGGATATGGTCCATATCCCCCCTCTAAAAAAAGCCCCTGTCGCCAGCAATATCATATAGTCTATAGTGAACTGGTGTACCTATATTCTGTTATGTGTGTGGTACATAATATAAATGGAAAAAAGATTCTTGTTGATGTTAAATCGAGTGTTCTGCAAGGTTATATTATATATAATATATTAGGTATATTTATGTCTATTGTTCTATAATGATATCCTTTTATCTATTCTTCTGCGTCACTCTAACTGTTTGCTAACTCGGAGGTTCTTCAAACGAATATACATACCGACGACAATATAAATATATTCAATCATTCATATCTAGCAACAATAAGTTTTCAAAAAGGAATAACCATGTTAACTTTGTATTCAACAAAGCAATCAAAATTACAAAATGCAAACGAAGTGTATTCAATGTTTATTTTCTAATGTTAACAAACGTGTAAACATATACGATATAGTATTAATTAATTATGATCGCAAAGAAGAAAGTAAGAAGATATAGAAATAATAATTTTGATATCTCAAACAGCAAAAATAATTGCATAAGAACCGACGCGGTACATATAAAATCATTTTCGTAAGCAATTTACAATTATTTAAATAAACATATTACAAAACGTATAATACGTAATGCATTGCATTGAAAATTATTGTGTGGCATATATTTAACTCATATACATAGTTCTTGCAATAGCTTAAAAAAATAACTGTAAGATAATGGCAATAAATATATATTTCAACACATATTATTTAAACATAACATTAATTTTTATTAGAAGTAAAATTATAGAATACATAAAATTATTTGAACATTTGTTTGTAACAACCAATTTTTAATTTTTATACTCTCCCGACTAAATTGTTTTGAACTCTATAATATTTTTTCTCAACGTAAAGTAACATGTACAAAACCCCAAGAAGAGAAAAAGTTACAAACTTAAAAATGACATTACCATTTTGGGTCAAAAAGGGTATAGCAACTGGCAAGTATATTCACTATGAACTTTCTTAGCTGTAAGAACTAATTTTTCATAAAAACTCTAAACCATTTGTATATATTTTCAAAAGTTTATTTTCACTGAGCTACCATTAGAGTAACTTGTCCGTTATACTTTGCTCAATGATTTGTTTAGAGAAACCTTTCCTGACTAAAGCTCAAGGGACTATTTTAAACTATTCGATACAATTAAATTTTTAAGTTATATGGTTTATAAAATATATTTTATCCCATATAAATTTTTAATTTTTCCTTTGTTTTTATCTTTTGATAAACCAACATTTTCTTTTTCTCTTTTTTGTAGTCTTTGTAGATATGATTATATTATTCTAACACTGTTTGACTTTCGAAATCTTATAATCTATATAATATAACGAAACCTGACTTAACAATCACCTCACTTGACGTAAAATAACGATCAAGTCCCAACCAAAAAGGTAGGTATTTTATCTATCTATACGTATTTTTTATTTTACGGACATTGGCTGTAATGTTTTTCCTAAACACCTTAGATGACGGATAAAACGTTAGTTCAAACTCAAATATAATTGTATACACGTATGTAAATGTATATTACGCGACTGTAACGTAGCGCACGATTTCACGATAATGGATGGTTATGATCGACGACGTACACGATTGCGTACATCTATAATTATGTAACTATGTTTGTAACTACAATGTATGTTTAATATATATTAATATTGACTATAGATTTATTTTCAAAAAGAATACATTTAAAAAAAAAAAATAATATACGTATAAGTTCGACTAAAAGAATAATAAAACTGGTCTACAACGTACACTTTTAATGGTCCCGTGACTGTATATACTATAAAACATACATTAATAAGTTAACATATTATTATTATTATGTAAGTGAAGCATATTATAGAAAACATTTTTTACTCAATATTCATTGGGTACGATTTTATATTATATGGTTTATTTTGTATATTCAAATACTAATAACAATAAACGTATAATATATTATTTAAATATATTTTATCCGTCAACGACGTCGCGTCGTCGTTGATCATAAATATTGTGAGACGGCGATCTGTGTATGCAATATAGCACCAAGCGTGTATTAAGCATGAAAGGTTCCATATATGATTATCGCCATACCACCAAGGTATGTGATTTTTTTTCCACTTTATAACCCATACCAATAATTCAATTATAAATAAAATAAATATCAGCTAAACAATTTTTCGATAAACAGTTGTTACATTATAGGCGTTTTCTTAAACGCAACACTCGAATTAAATTCATGTTATTCTCGTTAAATGTATTGAAAAATACATAATGAATACTGACTTTGTAATAAAATTGCATACATGCAGTACCGTAGTACAATACAAATAACAAGCTTTTTCATTTATTTTTATTTTCTATATATTTTAGCTGTACACAAAAAAATAATACGAAATTACTAAAACATTGTCTACATCATATGTGTACAAAATATGATTTTGCCACAACGATATCTAACAAATAATCAAAATATATGTTTTTATTGTTTGTATATAACACTATTAAATAAAAAAAATACGTATATTTTATTTCTAGCGAATCTGAATTATATGATATCGATTTATTATACTGCTGAAATTACGTCTATTGTGTGTATATTGAAGTTTTTATTTTAGATCATACACCACAAAGTGTTTATTTTCGAATGACATAAAACAACTTAAGATGAACACACTAACACACATGCCAATTACAAAATGAACATATAGACGATATCACGATATCCCGAATTGTCTATAATACTAATGTATGTTTGGAGTCGTTTACGTTATTACAATATTACCTACATATTGTATTGCTTTTGGTGTGTAAAAAATGAATTTACATTTTCATTATTATGATTTATACGTCATTGAAATCGAAAAAAAATTATTCGTAACAAATTCACAACATAACACAATTTATTTATTCTCTGGGTCTTATCAATAATATTATCTCGAAATAATATCATCGATTACGTTCGTATCTCATAACATGGAAAAATTGAATATTATAGCTGTGTAAAACTGTGGTGCAGAGACAAATTTTCCATGTTTTTGTTTCGCATAGTGTGCATAATATAATGTATCGTCAAAATTGCAGGCACGAATGGATCGCATACGTTTTCTCATTGTTAGCTGTCCTATCCAATATTATCGTTACCTTTTTTTCCCGGACCTCGCGCACCCTTTTTATTTATTATTATTATTTTGTAAGCTCCTTTCGTCGTTACTAATACAAATGTCTCCATCAGGTCGGATAATATGGTTCCAAGTACACAAAGTGTACATTAAAAAGACAAATAAATTTATATATATACGGAATAAATAAAACACATGACGCCGTCACGTATACGCTGCAACACGCTGTAATAAAACAAATATGTGTAGATCTCATTTTTTCGAAAAAGCCGCTACCATAGACTATAACTTCTAGGAAAAACTATGACCAGATTATATATAATAATACAATATTAGTTCTATGCGTTCGACGAATTTTATCAATGGGAGGAGGCTTTTCCCATCACAACTTTCAACTGAACCTAATCCTAACATTACTTATGCTCATTGTACGTACAAAAATTCTACAAATTATTTAAAACAAATAATAATAATAAATAAATTTTAAATAAAGTTCTGTTCGTTTAATTCCTTTTAACCGAATCGCACGAAAGGTATTTAGTTGGTCGGCGATAAATCCGATCGAAAAGATTTCAAAGAATGTGCCAAGTCAAGGACGTTTATTGATGTCTTTTTTTCTACACAAGAAAGCGCACCGAAAACACCGAATGACATTTCGAGCCAATCCTATTCAATTGATACGGATTGAAATACTCGTGTACAAAACGGATGTGATTCGATTATTTATTTTACACAGGAAGCGTCGCCGAAAGTTTGCGACATATTTTTTTGTAAGACACGCGTTCATATTATACAAAGTGCACAAGCATATTATATTCATCGAATCGAAATAATAACGGGCAGAGATTACATCGTACAATCGGTTTATATTATACTAATATGATAATACGAGTATAATAAAATATACCTATTACTCTGAGACGCAATACAGTCGACCAAATAATTTAAATCGAGTTTAATTAATTTATAAACAATGTAAACACCATTAAATTTATGAATCAAAAGCCAAGTTAAAATTCATGATTTAAAATTTTGTTTTTGAACTTTATCTCATGGATTAAATTCAATCAAAATATTGATAAAATATTGTTTATGCAGAGAAATAACTTTTTGTGAACTACTCCGCACTTTTACAATTTAAAATTAAACGCTATTTATAATTATATTGTTTTTTTTTTTTTAGATTTTTTCAACTTTTTTAAAATTGTCGAATTCTACTCTGAGAATAATAAATTTATTTGTCACACCATTGCACTGGGTTTAGATACTTTTGCCTTACAATTTTGAGTTTCTCATCAAAGTGTTATACGTATATCACATAACAACCGAATGGCTTTGCCTCCACACATATACGCAGTATCTTATATTATAGTCACCATATGTACAAAAGTTCTGTGAACTAGCTTTTGGTCCAAGAGGTGTTTGTCTTTTAATTAATAGCAATAACGGAGATGTAGGGACATGTTTGTGTTAATTTCTTGCAACGCTAAAGGGTTTTACGTATTAGATTACCAAACACAATTTAAGCTCTAAAATTGATAATTTAGTTAAAACTTACTATAAAAAGTTCCACTCAAAATTACTTCTCCATCCCAACCCACTTATCACAAATCAACACACGGTCTCAATCCCGGACAATCCCCTCCGTCGTCTTAAACGACGTTGGTGTCGAGATCTTTTAAACTGAAATTGAGCTAGTTTAGCAGTCACGTCTATAGGTCCTATCACTGGATAGCTTCCCTACTCGCCGTCTTATTGTCCGTCATATTTTGTTTTCATATTTGCTTATTGTATTTTTTGTATGTATACAGATTGTAAAAGTTATTTTATATTTTAATAAAAAAAAAAAAAAAGCTCCAAAATTATCGTTATAATATATTATATTTGTTTTATGTATGAAAATCGATAGTTGAAAAAAATATTAAAATCGTTTTTAATGCAATCGCAAACTAAATGATTAACATTTATTATTATCAATATAATATTATAATATAAATAAATATATTATAACACGAAATAAAATAATATAATAATTTTTCGTAAAATAAAAACAAAGTTTAAAAAATTTACCCAACTTTATTTTACTGTAATCGCCTAACGCAATAGTAAATAATTATTATTGTCTTATAAAATATACTCCGAGCTTAAAAAATTACAAAACATTAATTTACTTGGCATATAATATAATATAAATATATAAATAAATATTAAATATAAAGTGAAAAACAGAAAAGTATATTGAATTAAAAGTTTTCTGACCAATAATATTATAGCTAACTTATCATGATTGATAATATGTTATAATTATATTCAAGATGTTTCACATTAAGTTTAATAAATTAATGCTATATCGTATGTAGTTATGTTATATTTATAAGCTACAACTTGATCTTTACTCAAAACTTTTTTATCAAAGACTTAATGGTCTCATTAGAACTAATTAAGCAGGTAATTTCATAGAACAATACAAATTTGTTAGGACTTTAGAATCTACCTAGGCCTGTAGCTATATATATAACTATATAAGAGTCAACGAACCATTCATTAATAGATAAAACAAATAACAAGGTACATATTATATTTCAGAGTTTGAGATAAAATTTGATTTTGTAAAATATACATAGAACAATATATTAAGCACTTAATATAATTCATAAAAATATGTATCCAAAATTACATAGATACCGATAAAATAAAACAAGTAAGTATATTGAAAAAAAAAACAAGCAACAGCTAAATTATTTTTATTTTTGTTTGTTTATTTTGTATTATAACTAAAAACAAGCTTGAGCTCATTATAAAGTGTTTTTCTCAAAAATTAGTTTTCATGACTAAAAATTCGAACTTGTCGTGTTAAAAAATGTGAAAAATTGAATTGATGAATATTCAAACATATTCACCACTAGATCTGTATTGATTCTAACATTTAAGTTATCAAGATAATATGGTGTTTAATTTAGCTTACCAATATTATATTATTTCTAATCCAGTGGTTGAACATCTAACTACTGTTAATAATCTTTAGAATACTATATAACTATTAAGTAAATATTTTGATATACAATTATATTGATAATATTGATTGTATTTTATTAGTACAATAATATATGTATTGAATTAATTAAATTTTGTATAGGCACCACTAGCTATAACAATAATTCAAATAAAAGAACAAAATAAATTGTACATAAATATATAGGTCAGTCTAAAGTTGTAAAATTATTTTATAGTTCAATGAAGTGACAAATTAAAAAGTGAAATTTAAAATTATGTAGAAAAAACATTTGATTTTTAATGCAATTTTGTTTTTATAATATAGTTTTTAAGTATTTTTAATACAATAAAGTTCGAGATCTTGTTATTACAATAACGACATATTTATGATTCAAAACAAATAATGCATCATATTATCAACCAAATTTATTTTCATCCGTAGTCATATTCAAATTATAAGTAACCTTTAACATTTAAATAGCTATAATATGATGGATACATAGAAAATAGCTTAATGTTAGAATATTTGTATAACCTATATATAATAGAAAAATAACTTGAAATTCTAATCATAAATTATATACAAATTCTCTGTACAAAAATGAAACTAAAACTAAATACTATACGTCACCAAATGCTATCTAACTGTCAATAATTCGTATACAATTTTACTCAATATAATATAAAGAACTAAATATATTTTACTAAATATTTTAACTTATTAAACACTGAATTTAATTCAAACTCAAGACTAGACATTCAAGTTGGTTGATTATTTTTCAGTTTTTATCGTTTTTTAATACATTTTTAATTAATGCAGTTTGCAACACATTTACATATTTTTAGTTCTATTTGGATTTACATAATATTAAAAGTTTGTATGTAGTATTAATGAACAGCTTAGCCGTTACGTTACGTTTGATTAAACTACTAAAATAGATAAGTAATAATTAACAAATTGTGTCTAAAGCTATAAAATGTAAAACAAAACAAAACCATTTAATTAAATTATGAATCATTTTTAAAGTTTCTGCTAGAACAGAAAAAGTAGGTAGTATGTACACGTATATGTTCCTGCACATCCCATTTTCATTTTTTATCACGATAATCAAACCAACGAAAATCTTGATTTTACAATATACGCATTGCGGGGAGATTACTCACTCCTTTTAACCGCCAATTAATTCACCCAAAAATATTTACTGTATACACATAAACATACATGTTATCTACACAAAAATATTTATCTTGGGTAAACTTTTGGTTTTTTTTAAACATTTCCTTAAAAACTAAATTTTTTTTTTCAAATAAAAGAACATCCATTTTTTACACTAAAATGATAATTGATACATAGGTATATATCATTTTATATTTTTACTTTTTTAAAGTATACATATAGAGATCAAATTTAAAATTATTAATTAAATCTAAAATATTACTTTTTACACACTAGGTATTATTAAAATTAAGAAAAAAAAGGATTTTAGTTTTTACGAAAAGGTTTAAAAAAATCAAAAGTTGACATGGTAAACGTACATTGTAATTATGTGTATATATATACGGTAAATATTTTTATGTGAACAACAAACTGACGATCAAAGACTATGTAATCTGTATTTAATGTGCATACAATAGTAAATGAAGATTTTAGAACGGAATATTCCCACTAAAATATGGTGTGATTAGTGCGATGGGCTGTGACGAAACAAACATAACATATTAAATGTCTAATGAACACTACTAGATATAACAATTCAATATAAATAATTACATTTCTAAAAACCCACACTTAAACTATTTTAATTTTAGAATCTGTTTGATGTTTATTTTAACGAACTATTAATTTATACATTTATAAATTAAAAATTAATTTAAATTGGGTATTATTTTAAATTATAGAACATTTAAAGTAACTTCAAAAACATTTATTTAGTCGTTTCATAAAAATGTAATCTAAATGGTTTAACAAGGTCCTTTAACATTAAAATACATCTTATTTATAACACTTCGCATTCTGTTTGTAACTCCGAGACTCTTTGACCCAGGCTTAACCTATAACGATGTTCACGATTTGTGACTCATAACTATTTTAATTCATTACATTTTTCTCCGTTGTATTAACTATACTAATTTTATTTTCATACTGTTTTTCCTCATTATCGTGTATTTAACTCTTTATTAATAGTATTTTTAAAATATAAAGGAAATTCCTAATTGTAGTTGTAAATAAAATATTTTTAATCACTATATATTATTTCAATTAATTTTTAATACATATTTACCAAACGGATTTTTTGAAAACTGTTATATTAGTATTTTATTATGGTGTTTATAATAAACTGGACTATAATTAAAAATTATAATAATCATTTAAAAAAAAAAAAACACCTGATGCTAACCATTTACAACTTTATTAATTAATCACCAAAAAATACTAGAGAGTTGAGACATGAAATATGGACTGCGTATATCTATGTAATGTTTTGGATATTATTTTCATTGCAATTAACATAAAATGTACAACATCAATTAGTTTTATTCTACAACTCGCAAAAATGTATATTGCTTCCGTATTAAAACAACTAGATCGTTAAATGGTATAATTATAGTAGATAGTAAACACTCTAAATATTTAAATAATCTATCATTATTATTTTAATTCGATAAATGCTTTCAAAACTGTTCTCGTACATCTTATTTCTATAAAAAACATACAAAAACAATGGTTTATAAAACAAAACCTCATTGAATAGGTGCTATTCATAATATTACACGCACATCTTTGTATTATTGTAGCGTTATTAACAGTCTAAAATGCAGATCAGTGAAGCATATTGCTAATATTATTTCAGTAAAAGCACTCGCGTGTATGTGCAGCACATTGAAAACTGTTTATAGAATATTATATGTAAAATGCGGCCACACCATCTCTATTCAATAATATGCATAACATTTTTTTTACGTAATTTATTTTGCTCGATTCAAAATGCTATAACATATATTATATAAAGCTTGAACTCCTGCGATGCGTATAATTTATATACTATCCTTATTCATATTTTGTCGTACGTGTGTTTTTTCACTTATTTATAATTCAATATATTGCGCAGCGCATACTTGCCACGGGTGTTGGTGAACATTATAAGTCTGTGAACATAAAATAGTAGATAAAGAATAATAGATCGAATAAAGAAGTTATGAGCCAGAGCAATTTACCGGAACTATTAAAAGAATTCTCTTTACATGAAAACAATTTTGAATACGCTTGTGGCTATGGTCTTTAATCTAACATAGAGCATATAGTTTGAAAGATGAAAAACTTTTTGTAATTGTAACTCAACTATGCGTATATGCGACGTATAAAAAATGCACGTGCTTTACAGAAAAAATGACTGTGGCTAGCGTTAAATAAAATATTGGCTAAAAACGAGGTTGTTTATCTCTTTTTTATATATATTTATTAATGAGGTAAAAGTCACTCAACCTCGTGGCTGCTTTTGGTATAAACTAACTCGTTTAAATATTATATTCTCACTAAAATTATTTAGAAATGACCCACATTTTATGAACAATCCTAGAAATATTTTTTATAAGTTAATATTTAATTAGAAATATATTATTTCCAAAAACATAAAAGTATAATATTTAATTATTTATTTATTAAAATATTATATTTTTTTTATATTATAACTGAATTAAAATTAATTTTGACAATTTGGTATTAACAAAATTATTTGCTAGACAAAAGAAGAAAATATAAAAATAAATTAAAAATTCTGTATGAAAATATAATATTAAGCTATATGCTTAATTCAAGTTTCTATATAATTATATATATATGCACAAAATTTAACTGTATTTTACGTTAAACTTAAATTTTTTACTTCACTCTTAAAATAATACTCATTTTATATTCGTTACAACTGCAAACAACAAACGTTTATTGATATCAACCCATTACTGTAGAAACGTACGTATTTCTCTTGTGAAACGATGTATTATTTACATAACTTACCCAACAGTTATGTGTAACCCTAAAGAAACACAAACTACAATTTATACGTAATTCTTGTCCTTTTTGGTGTATGTTTTGCTTGTGGAAAAGCATTATAGAACTACTTTGAAACAAGTTTTTAGGATAAAATAAGACAATACTCAAATATGTTAACGTGTTCTCATTTCTCACTCAAGAAATATTTGGTTTTTGGTAGTTGGTTTGTAACTATTGAGAAATTAAATAATTTGAAAAACACACAACACACCATTTTTTTTATAAATATTTAAAAAAAGTTAAATTCTGGTTTAAAATAAGAGGTGTACCTATATAATAAAATTGTTTTCTTCTATTAATACATTTTTCATATTTATTTTTACACATACAAATATACGTTTAATTAAAAATTAATTTGGTGTAATGAAAATATGTATGTCTTTGAAAGGCGCAAATTTTTTATTTATCATATTTAAATGCATTTTAGACTATTAACGTTAATTTTTTTATTTAATTTTCTGTAAACTGTATAATATGGAAAATAAAATCGCACAAACGCTATGCTTGAATGTTTAAACATTCAAATAATGTATAATATATGGTCTAGAAAACAACAAAAATTAAAGTTAGGTTATTCATTGGTAATATTTGTTAAATTACGACTGCGTATAACTATATATATACTTTATGGTTTTCCTGCGGAGGACTGAAAAGTCTGCACAACACAAACATCTACGGATGCTTGCGGCAAAAGGATGAAAAGCACGGTGGGAAAATCATGAAAGGGATATAATATACTGCCGTGCAAGTTCTAAATAGGAAACCTATGGTCAAAGTAATTTTTGAAAATAGCTAAATAGTTTTGAGCAGAATTTTAACCCTTGTGTGAACATTAGTACAAAATACGATAAATTAAAATCTATACAATGTTTAATTTATACATGGCCGAGTTATAAGCTTTATATTAATCAATGATATTTCAATTGTGTTATTTATGGATTTCCGGTTATTATTTATGGATTTATCTTATCCTATTTTCCTTTGAAAACCAGGTGAGGTAATTTCATATTTTTGTTAGCATACAAATATTAGCTGAAATATAATATTAAGCTCCGGGCGTTTTTGTGTCATAAATTATTATAAGACTCTAATCATTCGATATATTGTATTTAAAGATATTTCAAATAACCGTTTTAAAAAAAAACGCAACCCTTGAGTATCACAACGTGTCTAAATATATAAATTATACTCAGTAATACCCTAATAAAATGTATTAAACTTGACTTCAGGGATGACTTGTTCCCCATTTTTCATTAGATTAGTATCATAAACGTACAGTTGAATTCCTTTAAGACTGACCTGTTTTGCGTGCTCCCATGATCGTTGACAGCTTAAACTCTGATGGTGGCGATGGTCTTTAATAGTTAGGTCGTAAGCAGTTCATACGTCCATTATGGTATTCTCGATACTTATTGGCCACGAAAACGTTCGTTATTTTCTGTACAACTTTATACGCGAGTAGTGAGGGGAAAACACGTGCAAATCGTTGTACCGATAGACCGTGGTGGTGATGGTCGTCGTAGTGTTCGCGATGCGACGCGGCGGTATACTAAATCTACGGTGGTAGTCGCGCGGCATGACGGCAGCGTCGTCGTCTTCGCCGTCGGTGAAAATCGCGTGCCCCCGGCGGCGGCGGCGGAAACCTAAAAACTTTTGATCTCCTCGACCCATCCACCAGGCAGTGTCCAAGATGACAGGAAAACAGGAACCGAAAGCTGACCAAATGATAGACACGTGAATCTTGAACGAAAATACTGTGGAGGTACCGATGGTCATTTTTTCAATTATTCAACCTCTACTATACTTTAACCCGGGGATCAACAAATGGCGGCTCACAGACAAAGAATAAACAACATATACTATGACAACATTATATGTGTTATTATATGTACTTAGAATTTTGATGGCCTGCGAACAATTTTCAGATTCCTAATGTGGCCCTTAAAAAATATTAACTAATGACCCCTGCTCTAACCTTTAAATTCCTCATTCTCGTTTTCCTTCGTATCAAAATATTGTTCTTTGTGTTATTTTTTATCGATCCAGAATCTCCGCATCTTTCTAAGCTTTTACAAATTTAAGCCTCCTGTCAAGTTTTTATACCTAGAGGACTTAGATAAATCGACAAATAACGTGTAAAATTCTTATTTATCTGTGATTAAAAAACTAACATAAAAAATTAATTTTATACAACCATATCTAAAAATTTTCGCATCTTTTTATTTTACTTTTTTATTTTTATAATAATAATTTATTGTGTACATTCATTTCACTTGTAAGTTTCATGATCATGTAGTACTTTAGACACTTAAGATTTAATAATTAATCAACATATCATTTATCTTGAATATCTTTAATGAGTTGAAACAACAAAAAAGATTATTTACCATAAGCTTATTAGAACAATTCTAAAAATAAGTAGAAAAATCATTGCATTTTATAATTTTTTTTTAATGAATACATAATAAATTGTACACAATTTATTATTACTCTGCAATCCTTACCAAAACGCTTCTTATAATTTTTTTTCTTAAGTTTCTGTAAGTGTTTTTAAAATGGATAGTTTTACATTACAATGTCAAAACAACTAACTAAAATTATCAATGCAAATAATAACATTTGATATATTGACGGTCTAGTACCAATAAATATAAAATTACATTAACTATTGTATTTTTGTAAGTTTTTTTAGTGAATTGTCTTAATTAAAAAATAATATATAAATATACGAGTAATATTAAATTAAATAATAGATACTATATTAAACCATAGAGATGAGTGGTAAGTGAATCAGATTTATGTTAATAATATAAAAAATAATTATAATATATTATATAAATATTAAAATTATTGTTCAAAATATAATATCTATAAAAATTAAAAATTCATATAATCTATTTATTTTATAATGTATGTTATTTTTTTGAACTATTACTAAAATACTAACTAAAAAAACAAAATATCTTGAAAAATTATTTTATTGATATTTACAAAAACATTAATAATTAAGGTTTTAAATCCTTCAAAAATATAACTCATTAGTCATTACTATTAATAATAAACTTATAAATATTCAAATTTTAACCACCTTGTTTTAAAAAAAAAATTTTAAGTAATCAATGTAACATGTGTCATGTACATAATCGTGTAACATGTGATAATTTTTAAGTATTATTTACTGTTCTAAAATGTTTAATAATGATAATAATAATAATAATAATATCTATTATATTATATAGGTAAATTACTTTAAATATTTTATGAAATTGTACTTCATTAAAAAAAAACACTAAATGTCATCGTAGGTTATCAATTAATATGGTCCAAAATATCATTAAAAATTTACTAACGGGCTCTTCAAAATTATTTAGTCGGTACAAATTCTATTTTTATTCAAATTTTTATGCTTATAATTAGTACAACATATACTTATTTATACTAGATTTTGACAACCATAAAGTAATATTATTCTAAAAATAATAATATTTTCAAAATTAAAATGAAACAAATGCAAAATTTAAGTTGAATACAATCGTTTAACAACGAACATAAAAAGTATAATCCCAGACTGCAATAATATGTTTAAGGAGATTTGACTGTGATGAATTTTTATTGTGCAATAAACAGAAACACATTCAATATAGGGTTGAATTTAATTTACTGACTTATTCCGAGTAATAAACACTATATAGTATATTTATAAAACTATGATGAATATAGAACTGCTGTAATAATTTAATAGAATAAATAAACAGTATCAAAAACATATTTTATCAGAATCATCTCGAAATTATTTAAAAAAAATAGATATTCGTGAAACCGATATCAAAACATACCGACTTATTATTAATACATAACACTGTCGTCACTTTATTATACCAACATAGTTTAATAACACATTATAAACAAATGTATACTAATAATTTTAATTTTAAATATAAAATAATATGTTAATGAAGTAGCTCTGACGAATACAAGCGTTCTTATTAATGGTACTGCAACATACAACTTGAATTCACGTTCATAAACATAATATATAAATGACAGAAAAATAAAATATTTCAGCTTTTCCTTTTTAATTCTCACATGCATTCCCTTACGAAAAAAAATCAAAAACAGAACAACCGTAAACTGTTTTAAACGTTAAGACATAAGATTACATATTTGTCTATATATTATTCGATGAAAACTATAAAGTGTTACATGTTATCAGATCAAAATATAATTTTTCAATACAAAAAAGTTTATTTCATGAAAAAAAAACAAATAAATACTAAAGAATATTAATATAAAAAAAAATTATAAGACAACCTGTCTTATTTAAATAATATATTAAAATATATTTATACTTTTATCATTAATTTCTAAATGTATTATAGTTTTCGAATATGTTTATGATTCAATAAAAAATATATCCAATTACTTTCTTAATGGTACACAAAAATACATTAAAATTACCTTTTAGCATATTAAAGAAGTAACTATTTAGAAACTTGTTGGGCGCCTGGGAGTCCTTACTATACTAAATTAGTTGTTTTATCGTGTTTACGTTTCATTAGGTTCCAAAAACGCAACTTGTGACATACCAAGAAAGGTGTTTCTATGTAAACTGAAATGCAATAATGACATAATGTACAGCGACCGTTAGTCCCCTACTCTAAATATAGAAGTGACCTTTATGAATAATTAATCTAATAATTGTATGTTCTACACTATTGACCTATATTACAGTAGGTAATAAAACACAAGTACAATGATTTTTTAAAACCTTTTCTTACTAAAAATTATAATAACTTCAAACCAATAATTAATTATGTTTAAAATTATTTTTTACCATAATATTCTGAAATTTCCAAAATACATTTTTTTTCACTTAAATCTATAATACAAATAATTAAACAGAATACAAAAATTACATATACCGATATACCATATATTATTTGAATGTTTTAAGTTAGGTATTCAATATTCATTTAATATGACATACGTCATCAAGTGGATGAAATTATAGCCCTAAGACAATGAACTACAAAATAACTGAAAGAATACAACTCTTGAATATATTTTAGTAAAAAATAAAAGAACATTTAAATAACCGTCAATAACCTCACATTACCTCACATAAAACATTCAAGTTAACAAACAAATATCTATTTTTAGTACTTAAAAAAAAGTAAAACTGTCAAACAATACAAATTAGATATTTGTGAAAAATATAAAATACATAATGTGATCCTTTTAACAATAAATAACAATTACTATTTCTATAAGTATTAAAAATACTTCTTTTTCATTATTTATTATCATCAAAAAGAAAAAATATATATTTATATATTTCACTATTTTTATCGTCATCAATATTTACTTTTGTTTATTTTTTAAATGACATATACAACATTACAAACTTACTTTTATATTTCAAAGTAGAATATTTTTCTAAGAATTTTTGTTTATAAAAAAAGTTATTAAACTACCAATAAGTACCAAGATTAGAAATAAATAAGTAATTGAAGTTTGATTCTAATACTCCACTTTTCAGTCATGTTGCGTCTTAAAAATTAAATATCAACGAAAATAACTTCATTTTTATATCTATATATTTCATAATATAATTGTTTATAAGTTTTGTTACAACATTACTTTAATTTATATAAAACAAAAATATACTAATGAACGATATTATTAATATTGTTAAGATAATTAGAGTTTAACAGTTAAAAGAATTATACAAAACACAGTATGTCTGATCATAATTATCATAACTATATTTATAAACATTCAAATACATCTAACTATTAGAATATTAATAGAAATTAGAAATTCAACTCATAAAATATTTACATAAATATAATCCCTTTAAAATAGCTACTTCAATTGCATACATGAAATTAAAAACCTATTATATACATTAATACTTTAAATTATAATTTTGGATCTTAAATGCAATATCAATTATCAAAAATCATATTAAAAAAATGGTGGAAGTTGATTACCACTTTTCTGTAAAATAGAAGTCAAATAATTTATCATCATTGAATAAGTACTTTAATGGATGACGTATTGAATTTGAATTCAATAACAAATTATTGTACTTGATGAATAATAATTCTGAGAGAAGACAGTAACCAAAGTTATCAAATATTTATTTTAGTAATAGTCAATAATGATCAAACAGAGGGGATGAAGAGGATAGATAGATCTTCCCATGACTTTTTTCTTTAATATTTATAATAATTAAATGTACGTATATTGTACTATAAAGTACATTGTTATTTTATTAAATTTTGTTTTTATTTTTTTCTCAAAACAATGCCATGAACGTAAATTATTATTATCTAGATTCTAGTCTCATTCTAGGAACAAGGCTGTTATTATTATTAATATTTAGCTACTTATACAAAATATACGGGAATTACGCCGCTCGATCATCAGAAGTATTGAATAACAATACACTCCTCAGTCATCACTTGTTATAAATAAAGTATTAATTAACCTTAATTTAAACATTTTATTAGGCATTTATAACCATAAATTATATTTTAATGATTAAATAGTGTACATTAAAAAATTAGCCGCATCTCCCCCCCTCCCCAATATGACAAAATCATTTGGCCACCACTACTAATAGTATTAAAATAAAATTTCAAAAAATACTTTTAGTTTTTTTGATTATTTTAAAAACAACTGAGAATTTTTACTTTTAACCTCTTAACAGTAACTACTAGGTTCAATTTTTTAAAACAAACTTCCATCAAAGTTGATGATTGAAGCATTTTATTTACTAAAAAAGTGCCTTTAGACACAAAAAAATGAAATTAAAAACATTCATCATTGTAAAATCAATACATTCATCCCAAGGCTTATAATCTAAAAAAAATAAAATTAATTCATCGAAATATCAATTAAACAAAATTACAATTTTAATAAACATTGGAAATGGTATCATGTATGCTTTTGGTCAAATTGAGACTTAGCATTTAATATTAAAATTAAATAATGTTACAATGTAAAACTACGTAGTGAAAAATAAATTAAAAATATGCATATTATGCATAAATATTTGACAAAAACAAAATAGGTACTTAAATGAGTATTATTTATATTGTATAATATGTAAATTAGTAAAAATAATTAAATTTACCATAAATTTGTAAATAATTATCATTCAATATCATCAATAACATACAATAATATTTAATTTCCAGTCACCCATAAACTTATACTTACCTAATATAACACTAATTAGTTACTCGAAGTTAAATTGAAAGTTGGTTTGGAAAGTACCTCAGAAGTTAGTTAGTTATTTGGTATCATGCTGTTGTAGCTCATAGTTTCTAGAAAATATTATGTAACAGATTTGAGATTTCAAACGAAATCGAAACAAAAATGTTTAAACGAGTGGTTGAAAAATATCATATTTATATGTTATTACGAACTATTCTCATTTTAAATTATTAATTTTCAAACATAAATAATTTTAATATTACTATAACAATTCAGAATAAATACGATTCATAGGTCCTAAATTGCCTATACATCGCTTCGTCTAACAGATATAAATAATAATCAATAATAATATTATATTAAAATCTGGGGAATTCATACTGCTCTAAAGTATACATTTAATTTGATTTCAACTATTAATATTTAACTTATTTCTTATTAGAATAAGTCAAATTATTATAATTTTCTTAATTGAACAATTACAACTATTTTTTAAAAAAACATCAAATATAACTTATAAGTCCTTAGAATGGCACAGATATAATTGTGGTGTAAATAGCTTAAAAAAAGTCTTCATAAAAATGTGCGACTTGATTCTTGATTTAAGACATTTCCAAGACCATTTTCAAAATATTTTGCCTACTGTTGAGCTATTTATAGACATAAAAAATTTACATTTTTTTTTATAAATATCAATTAAAAATTATTCACTGAATTTAATACAAAAATTTTTATAAGTTGTTTGTTTTTTAATTAAGAATTATTATAAATCTATAGTCACAATATTTTTTTAAAAGTACTTAAAGTTAAAATTTTGACAAAATTCATAAATTGTTTGTTTATATACCTAAGATTTGAAAATTTAACACAGGATTCTTCATAAGTAATTTATAATAGAAATATAAAATCTATAAAAATATATAAAGACAGCTATTTTTATAGAACTTTTAAATTCTAATTTGGATGAAATTACACATATTTTAACGATAAATGACGATATGTTAATTATTTTGTTATTGGTAATTTAAAAACATTATTCGTGGGAAACTCAAATTTGTATTATTATTTATTTTATTATGAATTTTACTTGACACAATAATATTTTTTTTATTATAAAAATATTATTTGTTTGTAGTTACTATGAATTTATTTTTACCATTTTACGGTTTTTACAGAAAGATTTTATTAAATTTCGAGTTATATAAAATAATACAATATAAATATATACTGTTATGATAATTAAATACATAAAGTAATAAGTAATAATATAATAAATACAATATTTCCAGAAAAATCTATTAACTTGTATATAAACCTAACTATAATAATACTAAAAATCAAATAATTGACTTAAGTATATGAAAGTCTTAAGTTATATCATGAAATATATGTATACTTAGCTATATTATAAACTGGCACCCTTAACAGATCGTCTCCGCTTAGAATCATACACAAATTATAGATCATTAAATTCAAATATTATAATACACCCATAACAGTGACCACTGACCCTAGTGTACAGCAGAGCGGTATCCATTTGCTTACCCTTTTTTATCTATATTTTTATTTTAATATATAAGTATCATCTAGTATTATTTATTTATCCACACTTTGCCAGGAAAAAAATAAACAAACTTAAGATAGGGCAGTAATCGCACTATATCAGTGTATCTATGTTTTAGTGTACCTCAGTTCACGGACTAATCGGCATCAGTGTACCTCGCTTTGTGAACTAATTCGACTGAGATGGGCAATCCGCCTGTGGTGGATTAGATAATATAGCACTTGTTATATTTTCAAACGTGGTTAAACGTTAAAACTACTTTTTAAACTTTTCTTACATCTCTAAGAACAATCTCTAAAACTTTCGTTAAAATTGGTAAGTATTTTTTGAGTCTATAACTCTATAAGCTATAATCATAAAGAGTAAAGGCATTTTGTTTTATTGTACTTTTGGATAACAAATAATGGATTAAATATTATTTAAAAATAAATCTATATCAACAGTTAGTACATCAACTACTGTCTATAGCATTTTTTTTTTATTTATAGCCAATGGAAAATCTATATTATATAAACAAAAATTTAATTGATTTTTATAAGACAAAATAAAATCCATGTGTGTGCCGTCCTATAACAATATGGCAATATTTAGTTCATCATTTTTTAGTTGAAATAATAAACTTAAAATTCTTTTAAGCTTCAAGTAATCTATTGATATAACTTTTATTGAAAGCGGTCCAGTTGTTTCTGAGATTAGCGCGATCAAATATGTGACTCTTCATATTTATGATATTAGTATACTTAACATTGTTATGTAATAATGATATAAAAACATAAATTTTAATATTACAAATCAAAAAACAATTTAAAAAAAAGTATTTTTAAATAATTTAATATTTAGAATATTTTTATATAAAAAGTTCAAATGTGTGTTATTATTGCTTTCTAATATAAAATAAACAAATGTATTTTGTCGAAAACTTGTGTTATATATAACTGATTTCTATTTGTTTTTTGAAAAAAATTTTCAATTATTTAGAAAATTGCTGTGTATTTCTTACTATTAGTTACCTATAAGTATTAACTAGATAAATATTGCTACCAAAAATTAACCAACCGATCATTTAAATTAATAAATTTTTAGTCTAACATTTTATAGTTGAATTGCAAAATACCTAAAAAATTGAAGTTAAAACAATATAAAATGTTGTAGAAATGTGAAGAAATTCATAAGTATTTTTTTCAACGATATTTTATCGTTATCGAATAATAACTACAAAACGTGCATAGTGGTATAAATAATATACATTAACATAATTAAATGCCATGGTCAACTATAACATGTGTAAATAAATTAATTGAGAAAATGTACCCTACATAATTTATTACCTGTTTCTATATAACTATATAGAATCAAATTCAAAAACAAACTTTAAAATCCTAAAACTGATATGTTTTTTAATCTACATAATATATTTTAATTTTTCAATTCAGTGCATAATGCATATTATATTTTACATTTTAGATATTGAATTAAATCATTTTTATAATATAAAAATGTATGGTTTATCCCAAAGTTCAAGTATTGCATATATTTTTAATATCTATAAGTATATTAGTTTGTATTTGATGACGTCCTTATCCCTTAAACGCGGCATGCAATATGCAACGGAGTGCGACGAAAGAAAGCCAACAGGTGAAAATATAGGTTCGGTAGAATACATGTTTAAGTTGCGTCGAGTATCTCGAAAACTCATAAATATACGAGCACAAAATTATTGAGTATACGTGTATATGTCGAGCGAAAAACAAAAAATAAAATTAATTAAAAATTGCTTTTATTTTATTTTTAATAAGATGCTACGAGAATAAGTTCAAAATGTTACCTGTTGTAAAAACTGATAATAGTATTTTTTTTTTTTATATTTGCTTAAAATTTAATTTTAGAAAATTGTAATTAACTCAAAAATTTAGTAACCGTGTTAAAATTATAATTTTATCAAAGATATTTCTGCTGCACTATCAAATATTTTCATAGACAGACAGTGTATATTGCACAAAGCTAAGTTGAATCACCTTGGTCTACACCATGGTTATAGATAGTACGGCCACAGATGTATTCCCACCATGGGTACATTATATTATTATGTTTGATTGGGTTATATTATGTGGAATAGTTGAGCGATAGTAATTACTATCATAATAGTATCACTTATCATTAAAACCACTATTTACTTATACTAACACAACTAAAGATTGTATACTATTCATTAAAGATACATGCTATAATTATTTACAAGCATGTTTTATATATATATATATATATATATATATATATATATATATATATATATATATATATATATATATATAAAGGCCATACAGGATCAGACCCCATATCTCCCCTTATATATGCTCCATTTCTCCTGCATGCAACCAATATTTGAAAAGAACGACTTTGTAAACGCGCGTTCGTCACGATCACATTGATTGTTTTGCGAATAACATGTGAACGTCACGCACACTCATATAAAATAGAACGACAAGGTGAACATGAACAAAATGCATACTATTAAAGAACTCAAACTATTTAATTCGTTCAAATAACATTCATTTTTTTTAAATTTATCTTTAATATTACTATCATGTGGTGTTGTATTGACATTTTATCTATGTATTCTTATATTTTAAAACGATTCTGATTTTTTTTTTTTTTATAACGGTTATAATTTTTTTTTAAATATTGACACAAATAAACGACAACTTGCGTGAATTTATTGATCTCGACTGTCAAGTATATTATACGATTATAACATGATGATATTTTAATACGGTCGCTATATATACGCGTATATACTAAATACCAATCCAGATTAATTTAATAGGAATAATCGTCAGCGATGTCGTATTTTTTACGAATTGAACGTAAACCGATTCAATTTTCAACCGAAATTTCCATACATTTCATACACAACATAATGATATTATAATCGGTATACGAAGTATATGTCGCGTTGACTGAATGGGATACTGAGAGCGCGTGTCGTGGTCGCACCGCTTTGAACGATTTCTACACGATTTCTTCCCTAAATTAATACACGACACATCACCGGCGCAATAACAACATCGTAGTCGATTTCCTACAATAGAACGCGCAGCACAATAATTGTGTCCGAGTGGTGGTGTGTAATGGCGTGAGACGAACCATTGTTGTCACAATATTATTTCGACCGTATAATACAATATTATTAATATTATATAGATATTTGCTTTTGGTCAATCCAATGGATTAGAACACATTATTTATACGGTGGCAAAACGATGTATATTGTGTTTATATAATGCATGATGCGTATGAATATACAGTACTACTGCACACTGCACAGTTGTAATATTGACTGAGTATAACTGCGGTCAAACACAGATACTGTTCGACACTGTTCATACAGTGTTATGTGGCAATCGAGCACGCCGCCGCTGGACTGTGTGAAAACTTAAATTCGACGGTATTTCAGCTATAATTATTATTGGTTTAATACCAACGTATTTTTCCTCGGAATTTAAACTATAAATAAAAAAATAACGTTATTCTACCATCAAAAACATCCATAGCGCTAGCTCAAATTTAAAACAATATTAATATTTAAAAAACAAATAAATATCAGTACCCTCCCATTGTTTAAATATTAAATCTATAACTACCACTATGAGCATTTTGTTTGTAACATTATTAAATTTTCATACGCCAAGACTATATTGCCATTAAATAAATACAGTTAAAGAGCTATCGATTTCGCTATTGTTTATACAGTTCTTATTTACGATACCAGTATAATACATGCCTAATAAAACATTACTGCTGTCGATGAGTAGGTATTAAACATAAATACATAATAATGTATGAGAACCGTGTTTCATTGTTCCGAACGAATAACAATGCAGAAAACTGTTGCGATGAATATGAAACATAATATTTTAATTCTCTTACTGTTAATTTCCATCGACGAATGTTTGTGATGTTTTTGAAGAGATAGAATAAGCGACCCAAAGCAAATAAATTACATTGGCAAAAACTAACGCTAGACCCAAGACAGCTAATGTCAAAACCAGAAAACGATACGCTCTCAAAGGGGAAAGCTTAATTAACACAATCGCGTCATAAGAGTATAAATGTAAAACGTATCGTATTACATGTTCCTAGTTATTCTGTTAAAAATAAAATGCATATCACGATCAAACCGCACTGTAACATACACTACTAGATTTCAATAACCCAATAACAATAAAATCGAAAACATGCACGAGATGAAAAAAAACTGCACATACGCGAAATTTACTACGCACGCAAATAATAATATGTAATTTATATGTAATAGCAGAAATTGCATATGGCTGCAGAAACTCGATTTGTCTCTAAAATTGAATACAATCGTACGGGATGCAAACGTTGGACCAATTTTTATTACACTCTAGACGTCTAAAACGTTTTTTCCTATCTATCTACTACTATTTTTTCTTTTTTTTAAAACGAATCTATGTCTATCAGTGGCGTGTTTGAATTCCCCACTAAAAAATATACACTATTATACAGTGGACGCTAGTGAACTGAAATAAATCGTGAGATGGATATTTTTAACATTTTTAGGAGGAATTTTTTTTTGCAAAATTGATAATACTAAGAATAAATCATAAAATCAATAAAAAAAAACGTTACCCTAAAAATGGTAATATTTTTCAATACTGTCACGATGTCATATTATTATATTGTCATTGAAATAAAACATACTAAAATAATATTATCAACTTAAGTTTAAACAGCATACGAGAAATATCTATTGAAATATGAGTTACAAGTGCATAACTGATTTGTACAATGGTACACATATATCGTTACAACAAATTTTGTTTACATTTATTTAACATTTACATATTTTTCTTGCATTTTCTTTTTTTTATTAATGAAAAAACGTTATACTTACAATCTATATTTACACATCACACAATAAGTAAATTATATGGTAATTATATGACGAGAATAGGAAGTCTGCAGCATCCAATAAACTCTTGAATTGTATACCGAAACGACTTGATACGTGTTCTTTTACGTACAAAACGTTGACATAATGTCACAAAATCGATTGTAGGTCTTCTAAACAAACGGTAATAAAAAAAAAAGTTTTAACCATTGGCTAGTTTCAGATTAATTTATGCTATATAAAATGGTACCTGCTAGATATTTACCTTATATGGGTCGACATGGATGGAATACCCCAAAGGTAATAAAATAGTCGCTTCAGTCTAAAACGTACACTGTTACTGGTCCAAAATGTACATTGGTTTTATAATCCTGGTAAATAAATGTATCCAAAATGCGTACGCCCATTGTATGTTGTACTGCCCCTCAAAAAGTACATATTATATCTCTAATTTACATATACCTAATTGGACTTTATTTTTTAATAGTGTAAGATTATATGAGTTAACAAGAGTAAAAACTATAATATATATAAAATATTACTGATATATAATTTATATAAGTTTACAATAAATTCACCCGTATAAACGACTTTTGATTCGTAATGCAATATTATATTTTAAAATAAATTAATGAAACAAGATAATCAAACAAAATGTACGATAGTATGAAATATGAAGTATGAATATTATATATTTCTTTAGCTGAAAGGATTTTTTACTTTGACTATCATCTCGGTGCAAAATTTAATACTTTATACACGTCAAATACAACCCGTCCGTCTGACGTTATTATTTTTTCTCTGTTGTTTATTATTTTTCAATTAACGTTAAACTTTAGGTAAATGGCGAGAATATTATTATACCTACCCGATTTTGTTGTAAGGTAACAAAAAACAAACGCCTGTTATAATAACGCTAGTAACTCATCTGACCTAATAAGAATCACGAAATTTTAACAATATTTTACAAATAATGATGAATGTTTTCTTCTTCGAAGTATTTTCATCGAGCTTACATTTTTGTTTCTTCAGAAACAGGTTACAACAATAACAATAATGCTATATAATATAAAAACGAAACCATAAATTTAAAAACAACCCACAATACCAATATATGTACCGTAAGACGTTTTATCAGCGAATTTTTAGATCAGAGAAGGTAAGAAAATAAAAATCATCCTTATGTTGTCAAAGACACGATTACATATTATATATTATCTCTATAACAGGATATTTTTTGTATTGTTCTCAATCAGTGAAATTATTCAAATACATTAATAAAATAATTGAAAATTGAATATTAAAAGTTAATTTTAACTTTTTAACTGATAGTTATTTATTTCAGTTTTATTAAAACATAATTTTTAACATAAATTATTTTCATATAACCTGACTCGTCAAATAACAAGTTAATTTTGAATTAGTCAAATAAATAAATTACATTTTAATAATCCATTAAAAAAATATGGGTAGCGTTCTGTTGTATGGTAGGTGCATATCGAGTTAATCATTATGATGGATGTGTTAAATATTTGAATTCAATGATATATCATTATTATACAAAAAACGATTTGAGTAGAAGCAGTCTGTCTATCAGCCTACATTACTAAGTATATTTAATGTTGAGTTTTTTGATATTTCTATTAGGTAAAGTAATTAATATTACTATTATAGTTATACAATAGGTTAAATTAATTTCGCAAAAACAATGAATGTGAAAATAATATGGTATATATAAAACACAATAATATGCATAAAAGTTCTATGTCCCCATGAATAATGTTGTTTGAACTATAACAAAATAATGAATATCGTTAATCGTTATTCATCTATTCATTATTAAAATACATAATTTTAATTTCAAATATTTATAAAAAATAATTGTGATTGTACAGTTTTTAAAATTTTTAATTTTAATATGATATTACTTTTGAGAAACTCCATATTAAATTTTTAGGTATTGTCTATAAAAATTGAATATTTTATAAAATTTCAATTGCAAAACAATTTACAAATCTTCATGATTTTGACGAATGTTATAAAAATTTGAAATTCAAATGCCTATAAAAATAAATAGTGCATGTCTATTTTAAATATTTTTACATAATATCTATAAGAACAACTTATATAGGATATTGTATTATATTTTCAAGCTTTTTAACTGAGTAAAAATTTTAATCTATATTTATAGAAATAAAAAAAAAAAATTAATTTAAAATGTATAAGAACAATTCGAAAAGAATAGAAATATTTCGAAACTAATAATAAAATATCTAAAATCGTTTAAGCCGTTTAAGGCATAATAGTTATTTTATAGGTGAATAATTTTTCGATTTTTATCAAAATTCTAAATGTAAACACTTTTAATAAATATTATGGTTTTAAATGTTCGTAATATTTTAATTGCTAAATGAACAATTTATTAAGAACCTAACCTAATTTTATTACCAATTTTATCAAGAAAATAGCTTATAAAAAAAATAAATTAAAAACATGTAAAATTAAAAATGTCTATAAATAGCTATAAAAAAAAAAAAAACAAAAAATATATTATGTATATAAGATGATATTTAAAAATTTGGTGAACATTTCGAGTACCTTCATTTTTTTAATTATATCGGCGTTTCACAACTTTTTATTATTTATGAACTCTGACTTTATTAATTTGTCATGGATATACCATATAATTTTCCTATTAGATAAATAAGAAATTATAAAATAAGTTTAATAATGGACCATTTGATTGAAAATATGTTTTTATTTTAATAGGTATACACATATACAATATATAAAAATATAATAATATTACATTTTTAATTTTAATACGAGGCTTGAGTTTATTGCTAACACTTAATTATTTTAAATCTGGATCCGTAAATTATAAGTTAACTCATAAGTCAAAAACTCACATAAAATGTATTATACGATGATAGACACTTATTTTTAATGAACGTGTATCACAAAAAGCCTTTGCCTTCAATATAGAGCTCGTGAATGGTAATAGATGAATATTGAATGTATAACTGTTGTCTGTTACACCAAAGAAAAAAACAGATTTTGTCAAAAACTGAATTTGCATAGAAATTACTGTTTTTCCACAATTTTTTTTACGTCGTTATTTCAAAAAATGTAGGGAATTTTTAATTTTGACCTTTTTAAAGTACAGACTAGATCTAATTTTTCATCTAAAACCTCCATCAAAGTTGAAAATCAAAGCATTTTTTCGACTACTTATCATGTATACATTACATACGCATACACACACACACACAAAATACGTCATTGTAAAATCAATACATAAAATATATATTAACGTTTTTTTTTTGAATTTTGTTTGATTTAGTTTTGATACTACCTGCAAACTTTTCAACTGACGTTGTGCCAATATACACACTACTGTGGATTATAATAATTTTATTACTTCACAATTAACAATGCCATCATTCGATTGAATTCTATAATATCTCGATTTAAACATATCAATAGTCAATAGATAACACATGTGTGCTATTTATCAGAAACGTGAATTACATATTTTTGTTGCCTCTCAACTACTATCGTTTAACAGCCCCGTCATATATTTAAAACACGCGGACTTTATGTATGCACTCAGACCTGGATCTCGAAGTTTGCCTCATTATATAGTTACCGAAGCGAAACGACGCGTGGCCCATTAGAAATAAGGCATATATGCTTGATGCCGCATGCTTACAAAATAATAATAAACCAAAAATTAATATAATAGGTATGTACTTCATGCATGCCGAATTGGATATTTGAATACGACGTAGGGCCAAAAACAGTAATTCGTTGGAAACAAATTGTTGTTTGCAAAAGACGAGACACGGCAGGGGTTCACGTCCTTTATCCATAGATGTAGCGAATTCACTCACTTGAATATTTCAACCGCCTTCGTATAATCAGTCTCTCCACATAGTGCTTTGATAAACTATTTTGTAAATGGTAGGTGTAAGTGGTAGAAATATTGGTAACTTAATTTTAGCCAACGAAAATATTATATACCATCAAAAATAATAAACCTGAAAGTAAATTGACAAGTCAAATATCGAGTTAAAGGTTTTTCATTTTAATTTTAAAAAACTTCGTTCACTTTGATAAAAAATCATATTAATAATAATTTATATTCACTTGTAAAATAAAATCAACTTATAAGTCTATAAGATTATAAAATCAAAAATGTATCATATTAATCAGCCTTCAAACTCCATAGCGGCTATAATATTTCAAGATTATTACTTAATTTTTTTCCGCTTTATGTAAAATATATTTAAATTCAAAAACTAACTAAATAAATAAATTCAATTTAAAAAAGTAAAAAAATTCTATTAATATTTCATGTAATTGAAAAACCTATCTTCTAACTTAACCTAACCTGTGGTACCTAGCTACAATAAATATTTGTTGAAAATTAAATTTGTTAACAAAATATGTATGAATAAAATTAAACAATATATTATGTTTGTTTTAATTTAAGTAGTATATAGTATATACAACATTATACATATATTGCATTTATGAATATTTAAAAATATTATTGAATTTGTTTTATATACATTTAATTGATTTTTATTGTATTGAAAAATTTAAATATTTCATAATTCTAATTTGAAACATAGAAATGAGATATGATTTGTAATTTATTTTGTACCATCATTTAAGTTCTGTATATGACGTCTAACTACAAAAGAATAAATAACGAATGAATTTATTTAAACTTCTCAATTGGACGTTAAGGTCAATGTATTGTTTTTATTATTAATTTTAATTTATATCATGCTGATATATCACGCTAATATCATACTGTACACATGTATCATTTAAATTATTCCTTAACGAATTAAAGTGTATTGGGTTTTACGGTATTTTTATCTATTCAAAAGTCAGCCGCTATAATCTATCTATAAGTGCACAACAAAAATTACTCTCTTGTGATTTTTTTTTTTTTTTAATAATACCTACATTTTTTAAAGATATATTGTTATGTACGTACGAAATAAACATGCTCATCTTTTTTTTCCTTCTTCAAAAATTTACTTATTCAAAATCTGATTTTTTGAATTTTTAAATATTCTTAAATATTATATTTGAAATTTTTGAGATTTTTTTACTACTCAAAGAGTGTCCTGTGGCGATACAAACTTCTATTTTTCTAATAACAACCCCCTTACGATATAGTGTTTGTAACTTCTACCCCCTGGATATTTGTTTGTGTACGTGCTTGACACCTTGCACGCACACAACGCTTGGACATATATAATGACCGACTTTTTTGTTTGGTTTTCATCGCCATTCCGTGCGCCATCTGTACTCGCTTTGTCCGCCATAATATACCTTACACACTCAGAGCCTCATCAAATTACTTCCAAACATGTTGAAAAATATTATATACAACGATTGCGAAAAATAAGCGTTCGTCTACCTACCTAATTTATATAATAACTATATATATAGAGGTCAGAATTTTATGATTTTAAATGTTATTTCCTATGGATATTATGAATTTTAATTACCAAGTGTATATAATTCACGTTTGTATAGCGTTTGTTTAATAAGGCTAATTTTTACGATTCATAAAATGTAAAATTTAAAAATTGTGTTTTACATAAAATGCATAATTTTAAAGTTAAAGATAATTTATTACATCATCGTATACTCGAAAATATAACATACACATTTTATTATACAAAATATTTAATATTAAAAAAAAAAAATGTCCAGGTTTTTATAAAAATGTAATCTTATGGCTTATAATTGTATTTGTAACTGATCAAATATTAAGAGGATTCTATTTTCAAAATCTCCGTTTCAAACGAATACCTACAAAATATTGAGTGGTGACTTTTAAATTAAATTCTTTATATACAGCATTTCCTTAAAAAGATAATGCATTGATATTATCCATACGTTGCAAGTTTTGAAACGTTTCAAATTCTTATAACAATGTAATGTAAATTATATCATTAAAAAGAGATGTTGGTCGATCAAAGAGAAACTACGGTTGTAATTAGATTAAAATATTATATTACTTTATCAGTGATTAAAATATTTTTTGCTAAATACGAATTATTATATTTAAAACAAAATTGTATCAATATTTTACTAAAAAAATGGTAAAAATAACCAAAATAATATGTTTTTCGGAGATGATAATACAACAAATAACATAATATATATATATCATACTGTGAGCTTGCATAAATGGTTATTGTCTTATTGCTTATGGTACACGACTTGTAAGCAATTTGAAACGGACAATGAATAATGATACATTAAAAGAGTTAATGAAATAAATATGTGAAAAAAAAATAATTGTTAACTACAGTTGATCAAACTATCAACTTACTAGCCACCTATACGATTGTTTTGATAAACGAATCCCGTGGACTTAAATTTAGAAAGAAAATATTTTATTCTTTATCCGTACATTTTTACACGATTCAAACCGAACTCGCAACAACGTATTTGGCCCGTGGACAATCAATATACACTATACACGTAGGAACGCACAAACCCTGGCGCCTTCGGACACGCTACAATTGGATTTCCACAGACACAAATTTCGTTGACGGCTGCAGCATCCGTCCTGGCCGCAGGCCGCCATAAGTGTTTGTGTTCGATGGTAAATGTAACTATTATAAATATATATATATATATATATATATACAGTCATCCTCCTACCACACCTGTTACGAGCAAATCTAACGTCGAACTCGTATTCTGTGACGGATTAAATGGAGTCAAGATCTAGATCCGTTCATTCCCCATCCCTTATTTATGGCTACTGTGACGGTGTAGTACTATCCACACAGTACACGCACGCAGAGCTTGACGTGTTTCAACCCAACATCTCATGAGAGATAAACATTAATGTAATCAGACAATAATATATTATTATACCACTTTACCACCAATTTTCAACCCAGGGGTTATGACCTCCTCGAACACCACAGTTGTTTAATTATTTAGGATTAAAAAAACATGATTTATATATTATTATTTTTAAAATACTTAGAATTGTCATACTAATTATTAAAAGTGTCTAATGGAGATACAAAATTCTTATTTTTTAAATGAAAAGCACTTAATTTAGGGTGCAGAAAGTTTAATAACTCAAAAACCGTTCGAGCTAATTTCGATTTAAATATATCAAAATTATTATCATCTGATCAAAAAAGTAGTTTGTACCGTAACTAAAAATTGCACAAGCGGTTTAACAAATTTAAGAAATTAAAAATTCTTTGTGACGTTTATAGATAAAAAAAACAGTCATTCCTGATGCATCGGCTTTTACAGAGTTATTCATCAAGTGTTATCAAAACCATTTTTGTATCAGTTAATATACAGTCGAGTCGCAATAACTCGAAAAACTTAACAACTCAATTTTTTTTTATTATTCCTCTAAAAATATAAACTATATATAAATTAATATAAATTCGAATTAGATATCTCGAATAATACATATTTCGAAGCGAATTTTTATCTCCCTTCAATTTCAAGTTATCGCGACTCGACTGTATTTATTAAAATTCTGATTTTTCTGGAACTTCAAGTGTACCGAAAAACCATAATATAATATTATATAATAACACAATATAATTTTGTTCACAGATAAACAAAAATTGAGATATGAAAACGTTAAGTTTAACGAACGTTCCATTGTATTAAAAACCGTACAAAGCAGCAAACATTAAAGTACAATGATATTCAAGATAAACGTAACACTTCGTTTAAAAATAAAGTTATCCTACTTAATTTAGCATAAGAATTTTCAGTAAAATCGTATAAACTGATCACACTTCATTCAAAATATTAGACTGTAATATTTATTGAACTCTGTACTGAGATATTTTTCTAATAATTTTTTCAATTTCAAATTGCGACCAAAAGAATTATTACGACAATCTCTAGTTTTTCTATGGGGAATCAAAAATTATTATACAATTTTTAGTCAATTGTGTTAATTTATAACAATTGTATAAGTAATTTTTATAAATTAGAAATTATTACACGAAATTTATATATTATTTTGAACCTAAAATTCGTAATTCGTTTTGTAAATGATGGAATAATTATTACAAGTCAATATGCAATCAAATATACACTAGTGGGCACTATTAATATTTGGTTGTTACTAAAAAAAAATTAAATTTAGCTATTAACGGCATATATTTTAAGCATATTTATTATAGTTATTTAATTTTGTTTTGGCATAAAAGTAAATACTTTTATTCACGAATGAATGATTACAAAAATATTTTAATTTTCAACATAATTTTGAATAATTTTAACATTTAAAAATTTTAGTTTTATCCATTTTCAAGGACGTATATTTTCTCATATGTTATCAGTACAAATCAGTTGATATACACATAGTTTTTTTATAAATTATTGTAATAAAATAGTATTTTACGTCAATAACATATAAATATGAGTGTACAAGTGTACTGAATGGATTAAAAAAAAAAATATACACAAATACCACTTCAATTTTTCATTATTATAATAGGTATATTATAATATCCATAAATATAAACAGATTGTTTTATAAAAATGTTATACTCAATTCAAGATAATTGTGTATTGTATACATTAGAATTGTTCTCACAGTTCAATATAAATGTCTAATCTAATAAAGAATAATCCAAGCCGTTGAAAATTTCAGAACAAATTCCAACCAAATGTGATCTAATATATACCCAAACCGTTCTCCAGAGATTCCGACCGTTTCAAATTATTTATGCATCTTGAACCTTTTATTTACTTTTTACTCATTCATTGTTCATCGCACACCAGACGCAAACTACCATAAATAACGATATATTGTTTCTTCATATTTATTTTACCACGAAAATTAGTTAAAAATTCAGAAAACGATACAATATACAACGAATAAAGGAATTGTAATTTTTCTACGAATTTCTAAACCAGTACTTGTTTTACCGAATTGTATAGATCATTTTCAATGGATTTATTAATTATGTATTGTTTTCTTGATTAAATAAGAACTACTTTTATTTAATTATTAAATAAAACAAAGACTACAATTTAATAAATATTAATCATAGTACTTTGCTATTGATTATTTGTCAATCTAAATCAATCAATATTAATTGCATACATAAAAAAACTTATTTAAGCCCATCAAAAATGTTGATATAATGACGTTTCAAATCACATCAATGCAATAATATAAATGTTATAGTGTCGACTGAAGAAAATGATTTTAAATTTAATTGTGTTACGTGCCGTGTACAAAACGAACGTAATGAATAATATGCTACATTTATAAGAATTTTTAAATTAATAATTATATGCAAGGTATGCTGTTTTTATATTTTATCTTGATATTGAAAAATATATATATTACACAAGTTGTACTATATTTCATTGGACTTGTTATATAATTTTATTGTTTTTTTTTATTGTTCATTAAAATGTTCAAAACTTTTTTTCTTCATTTTGCGTGTTTGAAAGAAAACATTGTACCTACGTACAACATGATGCGTGCAACAATAGTCTTCTCGTGTCAAAATGTATTTTATTATTGTTTCTAAATAAAACAATATACATAGTATAGTTTATTTGTGATAATACATATTATGTATGTGTATTTATGTATGACTAGTAACTATTAATAAGGGAAGTCGGAGAGCTTTAAGTTATTTAAATTTTAAACGATTTCGGATAAGAAAACATTATAATATTCTAGTTGATAATTTATTAAAAAGCACAGTATAAATCTGCCGAAATGTGTGTAAAAAAATATAAGTATTCAAAAAAAATAGTATTTACTCTCTACTGAACAATATATAATGCATTATACAGATATTGTTCATTGACCTGTAAGTATTGTCAAATTATTTCAATTATTAAATGAAAAATAAATATCATAGCCACTACAATACCTAACCATCTGACTTAACCAGCATTCAAAAGTTCCATTATTAAATTTCGTTTTAAATCGATACCTTATTATATTCGACTGACCCTTATTGCTAACCTATTTGCTAATCATAATAATATAATTTAATCGTGTATAAGCCTTAATGACTAATAAAGTTTAATCAATAAATCGTGCCCATAAGTTACTATGAGAATAAATTAGTAAGTAAATAAGAATTATATTACCACTTCAGCATAAATAACGTAAAAACTTAATTCAAATCATCGTAACACAATATTTGAACTTATGTGTTCAAATAAAAATCAAATTCATACAAAAGTTAGTAAAATGTTAGTGAATATAAAAAATTATTTACTGGAAACTAATATAAAATATTTAACTTCTAATACATTTAAAAAAACAATATTATGAAAAAATTAAATAAAAATGAGCAGCAAAGGAGGAAAGAATATGTATTAGCAGTGTTATTGAGTAAGACCCGTATATCATGTGCTCATGCATATATAAACAGTCACGAAAACATTTTCTACGAAAGACCTTTTTAGGGATGACCTAGTAATAATGTATAGTCTTATAATATATATAAAATACAATAATTCTTTATGTATTGTAAGTTGTACGACCACCGTCTGAAATACTCATGGGAAAAACAATAACACTTAAGACACACATTTAAATTCTTCCAAAATAGCAGTGTCTACTTCAGATGATGGTTTTTAATAAACCAAGATAGAAATATTAAAATTATCAAAAAATAATTTTCTTGGTAGTACATAATGTCATTGATTATAAATACTAGTATTTATAATCAATGATAATATCTAAATAAATAATAATTAGATTTATAGTACACTGACTGCAGGATATGTTGAACCATTTTTAAAATAATCTACATTAGAATAATATAGTATTAAAATGGAATGATATGTTTCTTATTATTTTTCACACTACAATGTTCAGTAATTATAGTTTTCTAAAATGTTGATCAGTACGTCACGAGAATGTCATGAATAATTATTAATTCTATAACAATAAATTAAGCTTAACAATTGTATGAAGTCAACAGTGAATCTTATTAATAACCTCGAGTTAGTTATTTTATCAGTAATTACTCATTAGCCTTATACATAACCACTAAAACTGCGTTCGAATAATTACTCGGCAGCAGTCATAAATTATAAAATATACCTAATTTTTTAACCGAAATTCAACCTTCTGACATGTTTTATACTTTACACAAGCAATTCACCCAAACATCGATAAATCTTAATAAAACAAACTGTTAGAGGAAGACATTTTCATTAGACTAATTTATTTATTCTACTTTTGAAATTATTTGAGAAATTACTAGTTTTGATAATTTGATAAATTTTCCTTAGAATAAATTGTTATGAATCATGAGAATTACACACTTCGGGGCCAATAAAATTGGATATTTGTGATATCCTTAAATTGTACCTTGTCATTATTAATATAAATCGTAAATAAAATAATAAAAATCATAACATCAATATTAAAAACTTAAAGAACTTTGAAATTTTAACTTTTCTATTTCTTCAAAATATGTTTTATACATATTTATTTTAAATTAAAATTGAGTTTTGACAATATATTGTTTTTATTCTGATTCAAATATCTAATTATATACCTAATTAGTTATTGTAATTTTATTTTTCGAGAAAAATTTAGCAAAGACGACATAAATAATTTTATATATTTCTGTGTTTAACTTTGACTAATTAAAAGCTGTATATATTATAAATTTACTACAGCAAGATAATGTTTCCTTTACTGACATAGGTATCATATAATAGATAAAATAAAATAATATTAACATTTATGAACTCAATTACGTAAGTAGGGGATTATTGTAAATTCATATAATGGGTATATTAATAGCTTTTAACTATACTTATAACTAGAGTTATTCAATATCATTTACTTAAGGTCTATTACAATTTTTTTTTTTTTAATAAAACTGAGTAAATATATAGGTATAATTCACAATCTATTAAGTTAAAAAATGTAAGTAACTTTGCTGATTTTAACAAACAAAAACTGAATAGAGTGAAGGATGGGTACCAGCGATCAATTTCAATATTTTAACATACACTATAACATTAATATTTAGTTTGGAACAAATACAATTTAATATCAGCATGTAGTAGAAAACTCATATTAATTCAATTTTCGACGTTAGTCTCTCTTTAATATAGGAGAGGAATTCATTGATTATTATTAATTGATAATTTAAGTATAAATTGACAGCATTCGTTAACACTGTTATTAACTTTATATCAGCCACTAATATTTAGATGTTTATTCATTTAGAAATTACAATACATTTAGATATTGAATTGTGTACCTTGCGAATGAAAATTAATCGCAAAAAAAAATAAAAATAATTAATTATAATAAAACACTGTAAACACTTATACACATAAATAAACTAATTTTTTTAAATTTTCATAGTATGTATAAGATAAATGTGATTGAAAAAATTAATATTCGTACAGTAAATAAAATACATATTTTAATACAACTTTATAAAATATATATTTAATACTTTCATTACTTTAAACTTGTGAAAATATTTATTACAGTCACTATTTTAAGATAATGTTATCCGTCAACTTTATTCTATATAATAATTATAAAATAAAAACAACAAGAATACTGAATAAGCAATAAAAAACTACAATTTTATAACACATCCGGAATTTGTTATAAACTTTTAATATTTGCTTCTAAACATCGAATAATATTTGCTTAAAAAAGACGTTTTCGAACACTAAGTTTTTGTACCTGTAAATTTAATTTAATCTCCAGCCCACCTCACCTGCTCAATATTGACACATGAATGATTAATATGTATAAACAATTAAGAATAAGGTTAGTCCATTTTCTAATAAACCAAGTTTAAAATTCTTAAGGCTTTTTTAAATGTATATAGCTATAAATCTAACTAAATAAAAAGTATTAGTTATCGGTATTTGATAAAAATTTAATGGCATCAGCACGACAATTCTAACAATAATAAAAAAAATAAGTATCAGTTAAATTTTCAAAATGCCATCGTACAGACTTTCTATACAACAATATTCAATGTTTATAAATTATAGAAATTAATTGTATTCTCATCTTTCATTCATACTCCCAATTAAAAATTATGCTATATTAATCACTCTATAAAAATGTATATAATTTTAAAAACGATGTCGTAATATTCTCTTTAAAATTGTCATGAACTAAAATAATATTTATTGATAAAAAAAGTGAAATGTGTTTTTATTTTTCAAACTTCTTAGTTCTTTGCAAAATACTTTTTGTAGAATAACTCCAAAGTAAAAATAATAAAATATACTAATATAATTATGTTACTACAGTTCATAACAATTTATTCAAATTATTATCAACAAACAACGGTGGATAGTGTCATCGGACCATAATAAATGTCACTTTTAAAACTATGTTTACCTAAGTACTTTTATAACATAGATAGTAGAAAGGTGATGCAGCACATAAAGTATTATTAAACATACGTACGCGTGTATGGCTTGCACATATTTATATATACACAGAACATCGATTTTAGTTATTAGTTTGTTCTCCGAAAGTCTTCTATTCGCTCTCCAAATGAGCTTCATTTCTGATGATGATGATACGATGATGGAGTGTTTTTCTTGTCGAACGAACGAACCGCACAAACCCATTGACAATAATAATAAAAATAACAATAATATATATATATATAGTATGCACCTAAAACAAACAAACTTGTGGTGCATACTTTTTAAAGGTATACAAAATCGACAATATGTAATACAGTTTTGCGAGCCCGCAAAGTTTTAAGGATTTCTCGTTCAAATTTTTAATGTGTTCAAAAACAACTTTTTCATATTTGTTCACGAAAATAAAAAATAAAACGATCAGTTTCTAAAAGTTTTTATAGTTCCATTAACCTCTACAACAAAAAGAAATCATAAAGGTTCAAAGTCTGTACGACTCAAATGCACAGAGCTGTCAATTATTGCTTTACTGTACATTAAATCATACCTAAAAAGTAAAAAGAACATTTAATTACATGACGTGTTAAGTGTTTTTGGAGAAATATGAAAAAGTCATTATTATTATTTATACGTAAGCACACGTACAATAAATTTTATTTGTCATATATTATAAGTCACCATAAACTTAAAGTTTTAAAAAAAAATTTACACTTCGAGTAAATCGATGATGGAAGTAGCAAATTATGCCAAACAAATTATCGTATATACCTCGTATACACGTCATTATACTCTATATGACATAAAATGCACACTTATCCTTTTAAGTTTTCTATAACAGTCACACGTTAAACATTAAAACATTTTAAGACAAATGTGACACAAATTTGAATGAAATGGGACCATATTTTAATCATTTTGTTATCAAACGTCAAAGTTATTTTCATGAACAAAAGCATGTTCAAAACGATTCAGAAAAAGTAAAATAAATATATGTTATTTTATTACGACGATGACAAATAGCGAGAAATATAATAACTGTGTTTATAAATTCAAAATAAATCTTAAAAGTAGTGTATCATAGTTACTAATAACAATCAAGAGTTAATTTTTTATACATTTTGAAAAATATAAATAATATAATTAATTATTGTTTTTAATTTACAGTAAAACCTCTATAGATTCATTGATAATTCCTGATAATCGGCGGATAATCTATGATTTTCTAAAATTATTTATTGTTGTATTAATTACCATGTAATATGATATAATCAGCTATATCAGTCAACAATGTATTATTTTAAAAAAATCATATCAATGCAATATGCAAATCTGATAAGATTCTCAAATCTAAGTAGCAGGAACGATCAAACTTTAATAAACGGAAACTTTGTGCATGCACTTGTTATATTTATTAATTTAATATTAAGTTTAAGTTCATATTATAGGTTAACAATGCCTACACCCAGTGTCCACTCAATAAGCATAAAAGACTGTGCCGGATGAAGGTATACTACAACACGCTATTTAAACATATTATATTAATGGTCACATTCCTTAATTAATAAGTAATAAAGAATGCATTTTACATCTCGTGATCCATTGCCAGATGATCACCATATTGAAATAAAGAAATTGTTCACCAAAAATACAGTTTTTAAATTTTATAAAAATACGATGAATGGTTTGGGTTGTTGTAAATTATAACTATACACGTAGATTATTGTCAATTATTATATTACATAATATTGTCTCGATTGTTTAAATGTAATTCGTATATTTTTACTCGTTTGAGGAAAAAAGCGGTTTGTAAAATATTAAAATGAATTAAGCTAATGAAATTAGATTTCGCCATCCGCTGTTTAAACGTGACCATAAAATATGATTTAAGGATAGTTATGGACATATGACAATAAACTCGTGGTAAGACATACAAAGCTTGGGCAACGGTTATACTCCGCGTTATTAATATAAGTTTTTCATTCAATGATTCACGTTGTATTTTACCCATAAGTCATAACAAAGAAATAAGTTTTAAGTTACAATTTAATTTCAAATCACTACAAAATTAAAATATTTAATACGCGTGAAATGTACATTTATATTTAGTATTAATGTTTCATAAATTGTTCACTTATAAATCTCACAGACAAAAGTTTAAATGTCCACAACGGGATAATTTTATAATACGCTACGAAAGTTAACCATAAACCATGTACAATTAATTTTTGCGTTATAATTTTCGTATTTTCATAAATGTGTATTGTATTCAGTATAATCGTAAATATTAAATACCATTAAAAATGAATGATTTTAAAAAACAAGGAAGTCACTTTACTGTACAGTAAATTTCGATTTTTCCTCCTCATTGAGTAGTTAGGTCACTGTAATTGATGTATTAAATTTTAATCCAATCATTGCATATCTATAGGCTATGAAAAACCCATTCTGAACAGAGACAGTCAAACTCTATTTTTATATGGATTTTCTATAAGATATATAATATTACGATTACCAATCTATTTTTCTATTTGGTAGGATATATATGTTATATATATATATATATGTTTTACCAAAAACTTTGTGTATATTACGTAATCATTGTAACCTTTTATTGTTATTACTCATATTAGTTTATAAATAAATACTGACGTATAGTAGAAATATGTAAATATGTTCATAGTATAATTGGTTAAATTCGTCGAAGTATTTTGAAAAATTCCTTGAATATAGACAGTTATAATAAATAAAAGTTAAATGTTTAAAGTTTCTAAGAAATATATTGATTCTGAACGGAGCAGTAATATATATTAATTTTATAATGATGGTTTCTTTCCTATTTATATATTATATTACGTGAACATGATTTTTTTTTATAAAAATTAATTTAATTAGCAATTTGAAGTGAGGTTTTTGGTAGCAAATTGGCTGTAGTTAGAATTATTGAAAATTGAAAACTCCCAGTGAAACTACTGAAAAATTAAGGAAAACAACAATTTTTACAAAAAAGTAGTTTTGGACTGACATATTCACATGCAATGATTTATCATTAAATTCAAATTTCATTCTTTCATTACAATGGCCATTGCGCTCGACACCTATACATTATATAGCATAGTAGTTACCTACTTGCCACTTTATATTATTAATTTATTTGTTTATAACTTTACCATTTCACGGTATTATTAGTTAGCACATCATTTATTGTTAAAAACCAAATAATTACCATAATTTAAATTTGTTGACCTGTAAATTGTACATGAGTTAAAATCATTGAGCTAAAATTAATTTATTCGATAAAGTTTTTTTAATTGATTAATAACGTGCATTATGTTACAAAAAAATGCATTATTCAAATTAATTTTATGCAATTAAATGTTTTGTTTCCCTGGCGAATTCACTTCTTCGATTCATTATGAATTCAACGGCAATAATATTATTGTCTCTCATGAAGATATTCAAACAATGTGCCTAATAAACTTTGAAAATACTTTAATAAACTGAAAATATAAATCCTCTTGGGTATATATATATATATATATATATATAAGTTCCTTTATCTTCTCGTCTATTCGGCTCGATTGCCCAAGGGTTTAAAATTATTGTATTGCTATATTTATATAGCAATAGACTTACCATAACAGTCGTCGATATCAAATCAAATTATTTGATCAATATTAACACAAACCAGTCCTTTTGTCATATAATACCGTGATTGAACTAAAATGTAGATAGTACTTTGCCATAAAAATATGACTTGTACGAGAATTCACCCTTCGTTTTTTAGTAAGGGTCTCAGAGTTGAGTTTACATTGACAATTTTAAATTTAAAAAATAAGAGTATTTTATTTCTATACGCTTTTTTAACTGTAAAAAAATATTTCGTGCTAAAGAATCAATAATCGGGTAAACCATTAAAAATAACATCTATTACATAATATTATTTCAAAATAAAGGTTATAAATTATAACAACAGATAAATTGATAAAAACGTAAGAAATAAAGGTAGCTTTTCAGTCGCTATCTTTAAATACAGATTATCTTAATTATATAACCTACACGTCTAAACATAATAATTGTTTTATTATTAGCCAAATACTCAAATTAATTTTTGAGTAATTACATTTTAATAATTTAATTCATTCTAGGACTCGTTACACTATTATAAAAGCTGTACAATTACACGCATATTACCAACTATAGTCCTTGGCAATCATCTACACTTCCCTTGGTCTTTTCAAACATCACTATTAAAAATTATTCAGCACGTATTCTCATACACGTACAACTTGTAATTCAGAAAAAAATCTAATTAAAAAAGTTTAAGAGCAGACAAACTGTAAACCTTACGTTTTGAACGTACAATATAAAATAAGCTAATGAATTCAAATCTAAATTCTAAATCTATGCATAATATTTTGGCCAAATTAATATTCCTAAATACATGACTCTTAAGGACTTATGTAATAGTAGTTTATGTTATTGTAATATATAATGTCATTTTTTTTATTAGAAGCTAGTAAATTATATTATAATAGTATTACAATACATATTTACGATTTTCCAATTAAAAATATTGGATATATTTCGGTTTTAGGTGTTGATTTATTTATTAAAACGGTTTGCCATTTATCAAACAAATTGTGACTAAATTATCATTGTAATACGGTATCATAATATTTTTAAGATTATTTTTTAAATATAGCTTACTATTTTTAATATTGTCATTATTTGATATCCTATTATTATCATCATCATAATTCTCACTGCCGTTGCCATTGTTAAACTTGATTGAAAATGGTGTGGGTTTTGGCCAAATGTCCCAACGAATCACACGACGGCGCCTCGTCACGTTCCCGTAGTGAAGTTAGTCGGCGAAAATGAACTGTCAAAACTATATCCAAACTCCTTTGCCTATCGTCGGACTGTCGGATGCCCTATAAACAATAACTTATGTCTTATGGTATAGTATAAAAGGACGATCACTTATAATATATACCGTATCCCTAGTGGCAGATTTGTAGGCATTTTCTGCCTCTATAGGCCCTTCTTATAGACGTGCCCTCTCTAGTTACTAGTCGTTGACATCGTCATAATATAGTACGGATTTGTTTTAAAATTAAAATATATTTTTTTTAAACCATTCTCTCAAAATATGTATATTATATTAAGCACAAAGCCTGGAATTTGTACATCAATTAATAATTCAATATATACAATTATTTTCATACACATAACAAAGTGTATTATGTCGCAATTTAAAGTAGATATATTGTATAAATATATTGCACAAATCATATTTTAAATTTTAACCTTACAAGTAATATCTTTTTTACAAATAAATGGTTAAATATTTAAAAAAAGTACCTATAAAAATGTATTATAAAATTACACAGTTTATTGATTCTTTATAATATTAACTATTATTATGTAAATATAATTATTTACCAAACTAAATATTAATACACCTAATATATCAATTATGTCATTCAGAGTAACGCATAATATATATGATCAATTATACAATCAACGCATCATGGAATCATCGCTATTGTCCAATATATTGAACTAGGTGAAAAACTAAATTGACATAAACAGGACATTCAAAAACCTTTGTACAACGATTAAAAACAATGTACATAAGATACAAGTATATATATATATATATACTAAATTCGGATGTATTTCGCATCTTTGCATCATTTTCTAAAGAAACTAAATAAAAAATATACCTCTGTTATAATTTTTCAGTAAATTAAATAATTATAATAAAAGTATAACATGCATAATATATATAAATTAAATTAACAAGTGCCTATATGGTATTATCTTGTGGCTAAAAAAAGAACACCCTATATATGCTTAAAATGCAGACTTTCGCCGATCAACTCCATGTTTTGGAGACTACTAACTTTTTTTTTATAATTTTAACAATAAATATTGAAAATATATATATATAATTTGTAATGAATGATCAAAATTTAAGTATAATTTATAGTTACAAGCATATAGCTAAAAACAAGGATTATCCGAGAAAATTAGTACAACAATCATAATACGCGTCTTTAAATAATTATTTTAACATTATTTTTACGATTAAAACCATTGGATATACGTATATCTAATTACCATTTTTTTGACGATTTCAAATTAAAATTGAAATTATTCAGAGTTCAGAAAATTGCTGTACAACAAAATAAATTATGGTTACTATATAGTAATTACGGTATTTTTTTTAGCTCTATATAGTTAAAATAAAACAAAATTAAAGATTGACCAGAGGACATCGCCGTCTACACACACACACACACACACACACACACACACACACACACACACACACACACACACACACACACACACACCGCAACAACAACCGTGATTCTCTGTCGATAGTCAATCTCATTTCCGCATTTACTGCAGCTCCAGAGGATATATCACGCCACACAAACCAATAAACTACATTGTATTATTATACTTTTAAAATTTTTTTTTATGTATAACACAACCGGATTTTTTAGAACGACGTTTGTTTGCATTGAAGGTACACAGTGAATTCGTTTATGCACAGGATTATGATGTTGCCGTGATAAACAGATATGATATACATACATATTACGTTTATTGTATATAGTAGGTGCTACATAATATAGATCGATACTTTAACGTTTTACGCAATCATCTATATAATACGTGTATATGTATATACCTATACGCATATAATATAATATAATGTACATATAATATTGCGTGTGTATAATGTATTACGCATACATATATTTACTCGTGTTTTATTTCGGCTGGTTTTCCAGCCGGTCTGCCCTTTTCACCTGTATATTTTCCCTACGAAAATAATCGTCCGCCTGTCAGTTATAATTTATACCACACGCGTTATCCGAAATAAACGTCTGCAGCGTCTGCTGCCCGAGACGAGCGAAACAAATTCTTTCTGCGTACACTATAATAGGTACACACTACACGAACGGCCGCCGCGTGAACTCGACAGCCGGCTGAATCTTTCATACGACATAGCTCTCTTCTACAATTGGCTCGTCACGCATTCAAGTTTTCTCAAATTTTCTCAGAAAAATACGTATTTACGACGATTCCAGTATATGGGTAGTTACTAGGTTAAAATACATTCATCACAACGATTAGTATTTTATTATTATTTATATAAAAATGGTTGATTGATATGGAATTTTCTTAAATAATACAATTTGTCATTTATATATCATTACCAATAATAATATGTATTATACGACATATACGTCATGTATTATACATCATATCTGAAATATTTGCTAAGCTGGTCCCACGATTCGTGATTACACCGGTTCTTTGTTAAGAAAACTAGAAGTAAAAATAATAAGTGTCAGAAACTTATACAGAAGTTAACTATATGCTAAAATATAAAATTTTGAATATAAAGCAATTTGTTTTTATTGTATAAAATAATTTGCTATGAAGCGGAAACTGCATATACCTACATAATATATTTCTTCTCCACTAAAATTATACTACTAACAGTACAAACCCAAACTTTATAAGAGAAACTTTACGAATATTGTATTAGTTATTAACCAGTATAATATAAGTCATAGGCTCAAAACTAAAAGGTTCTAACTCCAAATTATTCATGAGAGCGCATTTAAAGTTAAATGTCGAATATATTATTTTCGGTCTCCCTATTTTTTACGAATTGTGTACAAAAAAAAAAGAGGAACTTTATTTTGTTATGGTATTATGAATTTAAATTTAAATTTAATCTAATTAATTCTCGTGGGATTAGAAACAAAAACTAAAAAAATAAAATAAAAACATAAAACGAATGCATTTTAAATTTACATCATATTTATATAATAACAATTTAATTTACATGACATCCATAGCTATATGACAGTTATTAGATAAATACATTATGTATGATACAAATAAATAGATAACATTGTATTTTTGGTCCTGCCGCATCACGGTCGATATAGCGCTCGATTTTTACGTAAAAAAAAAATTGCGATAAAAAACACGAAGCTAACAAATAGTAATTTTGTCTCTAGAAACGCGCAGAAACCACATTGCGTTAATATAGGTGCAGTTACACTGCATAGTCCATACATCTATTGTCTTGGCAAGCAACAAATGAAATCGTAGACCATAATATCCCTTGGGATAACCTTATTCGTGTTCTTCTGCAGGCTAGACAACTGATCCGTATCGAACGTAATAACGTCTAATTTTGAGTGACACTAAATAAAGAGAAAAAACTTCAAAAGAAGTCAGTTAGACTTCCATACTTCAATAGCTGGGGAGTATTTACGACAATTTTTAAAAACACCATCTAAAAAAGAAAAATTATAATCCATTTACACGGTTTATAGGGTTATTTTTTAAAACCGTTGAGATAATATAATAACGGCAATTGTCTAAAACTTACAAGTTCATCTACTTGTAACAAACGATTTCATCGACATTTTCCCCGTGTACATTTATGTACATTAAAAGTGTACGTGGGGGTACCAGAAGTAATTAAAAATCACGATTGTTATTGATACAATCAAAATTACTTATCGAAATAATCGTTGGACGTTATTATATTTAGCTTTTCCAAATCTCGATTAATAGTATTAAAGATAATTAAGGCCACGAACCGTTTTATATGGTAAATACTACTAGCTGGATTATACTTTATGGTTTGCTATCGCTGAACACTTAAAAATGTAATACGATTTAACGGCTTCAATAATATTAACGTATCCCAAATCAATTCGAATTCAATAACGATATGCTCTCGTATTTTTAATAGCCAGCCGTACCGTATACCATAATTTTATTTTATAATACCAGCATATTTTACACCTCTTGTCAAAACGGTTTTTGCGCATCAGGTCGTGCGTTACGAAATTTTATTTCTAAATAATCGAATGACGCGCTCATGACGTAATTAAATAACTATTATATTAACAGTAATCGTTTCAAATAATCAAAAAATATATTAATTTAATTACTGGCGAACGTTACCCGCCGGGAGGACGTACACATTAATCTGTTCAGACACCGACTCGGTAATCTTGGTAACCCAGATTCGGATGACTTTAAACGATTTTGTTTTACACGCTAATCCCATATCCCCTGAGTTCGGTACGGCAGATCTTGTATTAACGATTTATTTATTAGACAAATATACGCGTTAACGCGAGACGTGCAGTCGATAAAATACGTTTATTGTTCAATTAAAACAATTATTTGTTGTTTCTCTCGCACGGACAGACGTTATTAGGGAACATAAATCTGCGTATTGCTGCACACTCTGACACTATGTGATTATAATATGTATATGTTCATACAGTTCAGACTGCTGTGCGTCGCGCGGTGTACAAAATGATCGCTCCGTTCCGTATTATCGTCTATATCGTTCTGCAGCAGTACCACGGCTACTATAATACTAATCTATGAAATGTTGACGAATACGTACTATATTCGTATCGGATATTGTGTTCTCTGTGTTCGGTTTTATTTAATATTATGCTCCTACAAATCGCATCGTATTCCATATAATAGCTGAATCGATAATAACGAATTCACATAAATTTACATAACGGCTAGTGTCCAAGCGAATTCATTAAAACAACACGGGTGTAAACGGTGTACAGTGCGCGCGTGTAAGGGTTAATTTGTATACCACGAGATATTATATAGCGAGTATATAGAACACGAGGCAAAATAAAGTGCAATGAAGCTTTAACCTTAATAATTAGTTTCAAAAGTTCGTTTTTTTTTTTATTTTAAACGAATTAGTTGATTAATATCCCAACTCCCGAGTTTTAGAAAAAGAAATTAATTTAGTGTAAAATTATAAAATAACTGGATTAGTTATTAAAACATAGTTGAAAAAAATTATGTTCGAGCATTTCTTGCTCCATGCCATTCCACGTGACTATATAGATATTTCTCAAACAACTGAAAATCTCCCCACCTTCATATGCCAAGATAATGCTCCTTTCTAAGTTAATGTAAAATGGTAGAGACTTTTTTATTTACCACATAATTTATTCAGCGCGGTTATTCGTAATAATTTGACAAGTGTTTTCGATTTAAATCGTTCTTAGTAATGAGATCCGACATACAATTTAAACAAAAAAAAAACTGTAATTAAAAGTTAACAATAATTGATTCCTTCTTTCTTCCACAGCCTATCCAATATGAATAAGTACGATTAAAATTTAAAACATGTTTTTTTCAAGTATAAATAATGTGCGATGTGCAATCTTCAGTAATCGTTCAGGATTGAAGATGAGGCGCTATAGGAAGGAACGTCTAGATCGAAAAATATGTTTTAGAGTCTTGCTAGAATCTAGTCATAATTACTTACCAACCACTCAATCGTTTTTATTAATATTATGAAGATGTTACATCGAAATGTAATGTCTTCATCCTGTAAAAACGTACAACATTTATAGCACAAACGTCGAGTAAACATTAAAAATAATAAACGTACAAATCGATTTATTTATTTATTTTTTTGTTTGATTGAATTTCGATTAATAAATACTTAACTTTGACGAACACTTAATAATTACAACAATTACTTGTATTTGATTAAACCGTTTTACGCGACATTTGTTATTCTTACTGTATATATTTATGTTTAATAAATTCAATTAATTCAAAACATTTTTTTTTGTTTTAACCCGTAAGGAATTTTGTCCGTTCCACTATTACATTCTAATTAAATATTTACACGCGAATAAATCACATCCAGCTTATCTAAAACGTACAATTAAACGTTGGCGGTGCATCCGTCGTGCGCTGGGAAATTGCCAATGTAAAAGTGGTCTGCGATACGGCCACATCGTTATACTTTGGCGACATCGTTCGTATTCCACGGATAGATGACGTTCGTTTGCTACTTCTAACTGCAGCCCGCGTTAAGCAAACAAATACAATACGATCGACCGACAATTGATGTTTATAATTTTATAAATATTAAAATAACCCGAGTTCAAAAATATATAGAGGTACGTTCATTAAATTTGTCAATATTTACAATAAAATATTGATACGATGATGTTATTTATTTTTAAACAAATAAAATTATACTATGAAAAATATATTATTGTAAAATTAATCATGCTTACCTTGGTTTAAAATTCATTTATTATTCACAATAAATGATTTGTTTAAGCTTTATAATTTGAACTAATTATAATAATATTTTTTGAAATTATTATTATTTTATCATTATACTTCATTATACGGATATAGCTAACAACGAACTATAAATTTATTAAAATTTATGAAGTTTAAATCGTAGATATAAATATAATCTTAATACAAGCAATATCTCTTAATCATCAAAATATTATAATTGTTTTGACCTACGTACAATGCAAGAGTAAAGTCTTCGTTTCAAAACAGTACCTCCCCCTCCTCCCACGAATTCATGAAAAATCAGAAGTTTTACTTAACACATCAAGACTAGTTTGTCAATTCGTTACAAAATAATCATAAAACATTCTTAGCCCATGGGCCATGGCACTTCAAAATCTCCCAGTTTTTATTCAAGAAAATATATATCTTTTGACAGATAAATGGTGACCACCATTTATAAAATAAAAACGTATTATATATTCGTGTGCCTAAATTATCTGTTATAAAAAAAAAATAATCTTTTTAGTCACTTCGTGTGACTGTTTATAATACAATTATCAAAGGTACCTGCAGTACTGAATACTTATTATAATAAAATAGTTACAATTGAAGTCAACAATACACATAGTTTTTATAAATTATTTCATCTAACCTTACATTCATCATTTTATTAAGTGTATTAACTAATCATATTTAATAAATATCCACTATAAAATAAACAATAAAAATCTAATTAAAATAATTGAATTAACTAGTATGCTATAGTACAACGTAAAATACCAAATTAATTTTTTTATTAGATATATCTTCATTTCATCTTGATTCAAATTTAAATAATAACTTAATGAATTATACCAAGCTATAGTTATATATATATGCTTTTGATTTAGCTATAGGTATATTTCAATAAAATCATAGCTTCGTTATTCATTCATTTTATTAAATGTATGATTATTTAAAATATTACGTAGATAATAATTGTATACTCTTCAACTTACCGTAATAATAATAAAATAAATTACTTTAATAGCAATATAAATATATCATAAAATATACTTAGTAATATAGGCTGACAGGCCGTCTTTTCTAAAAATCGTTTTTCGTATGCAATCATTTATCATTGAATTAAAATTTGACACATACATTACAGTAACTTACTCAATGGCGATGTACACTTGACACCTACTACACACAAAACGATCTTCCCCTTTATTTTTAATAAAAATAAGATTTCGTTTAATAATGTGTACATAAATTTTGATTATTTTTCTTAAAAATTCGTGAAAAATGAAGGGGGTAAATATAGGTAATCCCTCTGCTGTACAGTAGAATTCGAGTGTAACTCATCATAGAGAGACCACTGTAATGGATATGTTATATTTGAACTCAATGATAAATTATTGCATAATAAAAACGATTCTGAGCGGAGACTATCAGATCATAAAATATATCATATTATAAATACAATTTGGTATTAATTGTTATAGTAATTAATTTTATTATATGTAATGTAATATAAACTAAAAACAGTCAATAGCATAAAATTAATCTAAATGCTTTGAAAATGTCACTATATATATAAAATATAATAATAAATATAAAATTTTCAAATTCCTATGAAAATAAATTACAACAAAATAAAAACAATTAAGTTGTTATTTGTTATTTACGAATTTAAAATTTAGGCTTTTAATGTTCATTAAAAAAATGAGGTTTATATATTTGTTTTAGTTCCAGTTACAATAGCTTATTTAATTATAAAGAATTTTATTTCAATTTCCAAACTTAAGCTATACAAATTAAACATTACAAAATAATTAACAAATTTTAAAAATTCTAATATTAAAAGCTTACAATAATATTACGACTATGCATTTTAAAATTTTGAATAATATATCTACAACTTATGAATAACCTTTTATTAAATTTTCAAGCTTTATGACCCAACAAAAAATATACAACGACAATAAAAAAATTCGAAAATATCAAATATCTATAAAGAGCTAAAAAACAGAAAAAATATTTTGAAATATAATTATAATTTAAATTATACCATTTATAGGAAATGGTAATTTTAAAATTTGGTGAAAATTTTTATTATCTACGGTTATTTGTTTTTAATTTATACCAAACTGTTTCAAAAAACTAAACCTAAAATAATCTTATAAACAACTAGTTTCGCAATATCCGTTACTTCTTATAATTTTTTTTTTTGTTTTACCAAATAATTTTAAAAATTATTGATAATTTCAATTGTTACCTCTCAAAAGTACTAATTAGATCCAATTTAGTATCAGAAACTACCCTCAACGTTGAAGATCAAAGCATTTTTTCTACTATTTTTTATGCTATATACACAGTGTATTACACATACACATCATTGTAAAATCAATACATACATTCGTCAAAATCTGAAACTTGAAAAAAAAGCTGTATTAAGAAATATAACAACTATTTTCTGAAAATATGTGAAATATAAATGTCACGTTGGAAATATAAAATACAATTATTTTATTATAAGAATATATTAAAATAATTACTTTTATTGTTTTTTAATTATTTATAAAAACTTCAGTATTTTTAATTTAGTTTATAAATTATGTAGCAGAAACTAACAACAATGAATTTTATTATTTGAAAACTTACCAATTAAGTTAAATTTATTAAAAATAATAAATTATAATACTTTTGTACTAAAATGTAGTAGTTATTTTCGTCGTAAAAATATAATAAAGCATAAATAAAAATGATTATTTATAAACCCGAACAAAAAAAATTAATAAAAATTAATTCATAACGATATTGTTACACATAAATACATGAATAATTATTACAATAGAATTTAACTCTCGTTACACAATATAGATGTAGTAATTATGTAAAATTGTATAATAGAATTTATAATTACGAGTTTGATTTTAGGATAGATAATAAATTATTTAAAATATGCTATAAGTATAGTCATACATCATACATATTTAAAAATGGCCATAAAATGTATAAGCTTTTCAATGACCAATTTTATTATATACCTAACAAACAAAATACATAATTGTTACGATTAAATACTTTTTTTAAGCAACTTTGGTAGGTATTCGTTTTCTATTTTCAGTTAAATTAATTGGTCAACGAACACGAAACTTCTTTAAAATGGTTAGTAAGTATTTAGTATGCCTATGTACTCAATAAATATACATGTATATGTGTGTGTGTGTGTGTGTGTGTGTGTGTGTGTGTGTGTGTGTGTGTGTGTGTGTGTGTGTGTGTGTGTGTGTGTGTGTGTGTGTGTGTGTGTGTGTGTGTGTGTGTGTGTGTGTGTGTGTGTGTGTGTGTGTGTGTGTGTGTGTGTGTGTGTGTGTGTGTGTGTGTGTGTGTGTGTATAATGTGTGTATAGAGTGTGTATAATGTGTGTATAATGTGTATATATCGCATATTTTATTTTATATTATCAATGGATTTCAATTAATACTAACCACTAAACATAAGTCTAATACAAGCGCTCAAATAAAAAAATTAACTAACAATAATTGGATTTAATCGTCTCATAAAAGACGTTTACCATGTTAACAAATTATCAATTACTGTGCCGGTAGTACACTATAAAATAATTTAAATATAATATAACTTCTTCTCGATAACTCGCTAAAAAATAAACGTAGCCGAAATTCGACCTTTACTTACTACACAAAAATAGTTTAAAAAACAACCAATAAATAAATTGTCGACCACGGTGTTCTTCACTCCTAATGTGATCAAAAATAACGGTATCACGATTTTCTGGATTTTGCTTTGACGGCTAAAAAAAATGTTCTTTTCGAATATGTATTTTTCAATGACAGATAATATTATGCAAAAAAAAAGTTTAAAACAACTCTATTACAAGGGTATTCCTTGACGATATCGACATAATCATCATCATCAGCATCATTATCGTCATCTTCATGGTCGTCGACAAATCGCCACCAATACTTTGCACTTTATCGACGGTTCGACAGCGAGATAAATGTTTTATCCGATGTATTCGCCATGGATAACCTGGCTAAATGTACGGTAGTAATTTAAAATAGTGTGGTTAAATCTTTTGCTCGAAAACCCCGGTGACTTCTAGTTCGAACAACATTTTGTTCTTACTCTGCATAATAATCTTAAGACGTAACCTATAATGTGTGTTTTTTATACGTATTTGAATGCAAAAAAACACATCTCGCACACAATATACGTAAATATATGGTAGCATACATATGAAAAATATCCAACAGTTTTAAATTCTAATCACGTGACAAGTTCATTTGAAATAAAAAATTTACAAGCGACCAAAGTTATTCCAAACATTTTAACCGTCAATTCATGCATCCACAAATATTATCATTGAATATTATAATAAATTATTTTAGACTTAAATTAACTTAAAACTTGGGATATATTCTACAGCGCTGACAAACACATTTTTCATAGAACTTTATTATTATTATTTAACATTTTTAACGATTAAATAAACGTCAATCATGTACATCTCGACGGTACTTCCCTCTTCTACATCCCTTTCTAATGCATACCTTACTATATTTTGTATACTTTACCAACTTAGCATTTCATAGTTGTACTAAAATTGCCTAATTATAAAGATTAAATATTCAATACTTTCAATAATCTGTATAAAATAATTACAATTTTTGAATGACCTAAGCATATAACACGTGTAACTTCAAGCAGATTTTGAAAATATATAAACATGATTGAAAAATTAACTTTAATTTGCATTGTAGTTTAATAACCCAGCATATTTTGAATTATATTTACTTTTTAAAGAATGTGCAAATTTGATCATATTTGAAGCGCATAAGTGATATTGAAGTTTTATTTTAAATACCAGAGGACAACACAATTTAATGAGATTGCAAGTGGGTAATTTTCCGTATTTATCAAACACATGGTAACATCGGTATTTAGATGAATTTTTATTTCAACATATCGATTGATCTACTACCTAGTAAAGTGATAAGAATTCTGAAAACAATAATTAATTTTCTCATAACTTTTAATTTAACTTCTCAAAATATTAAATTATTTTATTTTTTCTTCTATCTCTTTTGTTTAGAATTTAAGATAAAGTCGAAAATTTAGAAAAGTTGATTTGAAGTGGACCTATTACAGTAAATTCAAATTTGTTCTCATAATTCTTTAAATATTCTTAGATTAATCGATATTACAGCACAATTATATTTTGTATACTGTACGTGTGTTTGAATGTTAGACAAAGACAAAAAATCACTACTTTCATTTACCAAAAATTGAAACTTTATAGTTAATAATTTAGTTATAATTGTATTAAAACAAAAACATTTTAATTTATAATGATAGAAATAAAGCAAAATTAAAAAAATCAATTTAACCATTACTCTTATTCATTTTTTTTATCGATATTTTCGTTTTGTTAATTACTTATGTCAATTTATACATATTATGATCATAAAAACAAATAAAAAAAATACTGTCATCGTATTTTATGATTTTTTTTAGCTACAAGTGAAATTTATGTGGTACCTAAGAAAAGACCCTTGTAATTTGACAAAACAGGCCAATACGATTCACGTCTTGAGTTTCGGGAACTTTTGATAAACTGTTTCCACAAAATAATGTTTGAAAACTGAGCCCATATAATTAAAAATAATACGAATGAAAACAAAACAGTTAATGTAATATGATTCTACATAGGTATGATAAAAACGACAGATAATAGTTAGATGCTACACTTCATGATCCTTAAGAAGGCGTCATTCTCCACACGTGTAGTTTCTATCATATCAACGTATATCGCGGCAAATTTGCTTCAGCAGAATCCACTTTATACTGTTAGTTTTAATATTATTCGATTTCCCTTTGTTTGATAATAGATAAATTGACTCTAATATTAAAGCTAATAGCATAAAATGGATTCTGCTGAGACAAATTTGTTATGAAATACGAGTAATACGACGTACGTTAATAAGTCGAAGACAATATAATATGCGAGTACAACGTCCTTTTAAATGAACCGTTGTAAATTAATTTATAGTAATACCGTTATAGAAATTCAAATTTTTGTTAAAATTGTTATATCTGTAATTTATTGGTAGGTACCTATAGTTTTGTAATATCATATAACGAATAGTATAATAATTATTATAAATATAGATAAGTACCAATATAAAAGTAAAATTGAGTAGATATGAATTTCAGTGAATTTAAAAATAATTTATATATAATTGAGAGTTAAACTTCAGTGTAAACTACACATATATTTAAATTTAAAATGTTATAAATACCTATACAATAATTATAAAGAATATTATTGTAAGTTCGTTTAATAAAAAATAAATAAAGTAGGTACTTGCCTTCATTTTTTAAAAATGTAAAATTATATTTATTTATTAACTTGCAACATTAATTCATAATTTAGATATTTAAATTTTCATTTGTTATAGATTCGTGATTATCAACCGTTAGTTACAAAATAACAAAAATTATTTGATTTAAAAATGTGTACGTTATACCTGCCTAATGCTGTAATTTTACAAAACAAATTAGTCGATTATATAGTTATGTATAGCCCCTCAAATTGTATACTTATATTATATAAATATTGTATGTATATATTTCAACGAAATATGTTTTACGGGAGATGTTATATTTTATACACACAAAGCTGTCAGACATTTCTTTGGAGATTTTATTTATTTGCCGTCCTCCTGTATTATATTTCGTCACCAAAAATAAAAATAACTAAAACTAGAAAAGCTTTTAGCACCAAGTGGACAGTAACAAAATTACCGTACCATTAATTTTCCACTTTATGGAACTCAGTGTCAAGGAGACACGGGAGCTTAAGGAGAAGTACACTTTTCCGTTAGTACAGTCACTTCGCTAAATGAGAACTCAGCCAATCGAAAATGACGTATATTTTAAGCAATATTCAATCCATTTAAGATATCATTTGGGAAAGAAGTGACATATTAACGCGTCGACGGACAATATTGTTTTTGAAATAAACCAGAATGGTAAAGATATCAAAATATTTTATTTAAGCGTTTACGACACATTTTTTTACGCATCAATCTGCCTTATTTCGTTCCACACTCAAACTTCAAAATATAAATTGTTAATAGAAACAACTGAAATGCATGTTATTTATAATATTAAAATCACTATTTAGTTAAAAAAAAAAAAAAACAAAAATATAGAAAAAAATGTCCAACATATTTTGAAATTTATATTTATGTATATTAAAATATTTTCTGTACTTTCTGCTGCGTAGCGCAGCATATAATCACAACCCACTTAGATTTAGTCAGTGCAAGCTTTTGACATGACATTTTGCTTAGTTCGTATTTACATCGAGGTTCACATCAAATCGGGACCATTTTTCATACCATTACAATATTTTTTATACACATTTTAATTTTTAATTACAACGAATTTTGAAATATTTGATAATTAATGATCATAATTTCTAGCTATTTCTTGTTATTATTTATATATATATCAGTATTAGGTAAATCGTAGGTAAGTACGTAAGAGTTTAAAATATTATAAACAAACTTGTATGGTTAAATGATTACTTATAGTTGTAATTTGTAAATATTAATAATAATAATTATAAATGAATTAATACAAATTGAAAAGAAAAAAATTAGTCGATTAAATAAAAATAAATAATTCCATACATGATTTCATATTCGATTAATATCAGCTAATAATTGCCTACCCGTGTATAGTTTGTTAGATACTCTATTAAGAATAAAGATTAAAGAATATTTGTTTTCGAACAGTCGGTGTTTAGAATTATACTATCTATAACAGAATTATTTTATTACATGACCTACAATAAATAATATATTTTCTTTAAGTGAATATTATACAAATATTTTTATTGAGTATTTGAGTGTCTTTCAATAAAAATTTCTCTACCCATCCACCACCAGTTTCATGTTGAAGTCCCCATGAGACAAGACGTCCAACTATACACACACAGATGGCATCGAATTACCCTTTCTGTTGACCGTGACGAAACGAAATTACAAAGGTTTTTGTCTTCTTGATGTGCTAACCTTTCGATATTGAATTTGTCAAGCGTACTTTTCCCAACAGACAATATGGAAATCTAACACATAAATCAGAATATCGTGGTGCATAAAAGTACGCCAACTGGTGTTTTTTGTTATTATTATTTTTTTTTTTTAAGTATAATTTTATACACTGCTACCTACATGCTACGATAGTACGACCACATATGCATACGTGTTTAATTTTATTCTATACGCATTAATTAATTAAAATAGAGCATATTAATTAATTTGTGTCAGTAAGCCCAAACTACGCCCCATAACAAAAACATAATTCGATGGAATAATATTAAAACACTAAAATATTAAACACTACCACACGAGAAGGGAAAACAATTTTCTCTGCGACCTACATACTACATATATATATATATATATATATATTTCACAAACATACCGCTCTTAATTCGTGTACAACGAAGATATTGCGTTATTCGTTAACGAATCTAGAATTCGCTTAAACTCCAACAAACATTATGTGATGTGTGTATTGTAATTTAATGCATCGACTGATGTTCAGCAGTAATTTATTTGTATTTAACCCGAACTGCTAGGATTTTAGTCGTTGTTCAATGTTCGATCAAATTTAGTGTTTCGTGGAAACAGAAAACTGAGGATAAGACACAGACACCCAATGCAAAATTCAATGTTTAATAAATATCAGATTTTATCGGTTCGAAATACTAATATGAATTACATTCTGTTCTCGTAATAGTCGGTTACCAACGTCATGGTCGTCACGGACCTAGTTGTCATAGGACATCACCAAAGCAAGTTCCGGCTTTTACCATCTGTTTGTACGTATACGCGTGCAGCCGACTCTATTCCTCGTCCCATCTCTCCAAGATCGGGTAAGGTGGAGGAATCGAACGAGTCGCGTTGTTTGTAGTTAATGTCCCAAATTGGCGATTTGTAGGAAATCGACTCTCTCTCCAATCCTATTACGATACAGTCTATAATACTTGAACTTTGTACTTGCAATTGCTATGATCCTACAGACCATGTAGTATTAAAGGCGTAGTATAAATATACATATATAGTGAATATAAACATAGGCCAATGAGCAAAAAAATGACATTCGGCTGTTAAAGATAACAATCGAAAAATACTTTTTAACATTAACATTTCGAATAAGTACACGCGTATTACGTAGTATGTATAATATAACTATAATATATCTATATCATTTATGGAATATATATAGAATGGGGACAGCCTCCTGAATAAAAGAAAATTAATTAATAATAAAAATATTAACTTATTAACAGGAACGTAATGCTCTACCTTGACGCAGTTAGTGACTCGGTGTTTTAATTATAGAACTGTATGATAAATACTTAGTTTCAATGCTATAAAAGAGAACTAGACCATTTTCCGCAACTGATTCAACTTCATTGAATGATTTATGTTTATTTTACACGAATTTCCTAAAATAAATGCATTGTGGTTAACTAATAACATAATGTATACACTATTCAAAAGAAATATGATTTTTAATTATTTCCGCATGTATTATTTAAAAATCCCCGTGTGTAAGACGTAAGTGTGACACTGAAAAAGTTAGCCTTATTTTATTTTAAGGTTTTAAGAAATACATACGGTAAATAATTAATTAATATTACTAACTAGTAACTGTTTTTATAAATTATATCATTTTTGTTATTTTAAAAATAATTATGGTTAAATGATATTAGTTTACAAGTCACAACCTGTATTTAAAGTTTCTTTAATAGGCTTAGTTACCTATATTGTTAACGGTTCCCTTTTGTATAGGTTGAGGAATAAGATGAAAAAATAGATTTTAAACTTACTTTTATAAAGTTCAAATACAATATAATTTAGATTATATAATTTTTTTTAATTTATAAAAACCATCTAATAAATTAAGTACAGTACGAAAAGAACCAATAATTGTTAAGAGTGAAATTACTATTCACAATTATCAAAAAGCATACTTAAGTCAATATTGTAACATCTGTGTATTTCGGCATAACGGTTTTATGCAATGAATCCACCTTGAAGCAAATAAACAATTTATATTGTAACGACAAATGCTTACACCAAAAATATTTTTAATACGTCATAAAAATATATATTCAATAAAATATAATAATATTATCGTAATATAATACATATTTGATTAACTATAATTTGATTGACGTGGAACTAGTAACTATGACTAGTGGTCAGCGCCGGGTTGGCAAGATATTGGCCTACCGAGTTTTTAGAATTTCTAACGTTTGATAACAGGTACACCTATTGTACGATTAAAATAATTGAAGTTAATTGTATTTTCTACCAATGTTTGTACTAATTTATCATAAAACAAAAAAATACGACCTAACACTCAAAACCAGCCCATATTTTGAGCGGTCCACAGAGTTTTCCTCGGTAGCTCACCAGGCCAATCCGGCCCTGCTAGTGGTTGAAAGAAAGCTTATAACATTATAACAATAATTCCTTTCAATGCTGTAGTCTTATAAATTTGTAATCGAGAGATTTTTTTTATAAATTTATTTTCATTAGTTTTATTTTATTAATATTATTTTTTTCAAAAGCGTTTCAGTTTTTCAATTTCTATATTTTTTTTTTTATAAATTTTAAAATTTAAAATAATATATATATAAACTTATTTATAAAAGTAAATAAAATCTAATATAATATCGGATATACTGTTTATTATTATTGGGCCATTTTTATAAATTATAAATCACTCAAAACTAAAATTGTCAAATTGCCATAACCCTATTTTTTACAAACTCCTTAATCCTAATCATATATACCTATAATTTTATACTTAGTATACAAAATTATACAATTCAAAAACTACTTGTTCGAATTTTGATTTTGATACTTAAAAATATTTAAAAAAATTATTCAATAAATAATATACAGTAAAAATCATAAATCTCATTAGAAAAACAAAAGTTTATGTCGCCACAGAACCTTTCTTAGTTATCAAGTAGTACAAAAAATCTCAATAATTTAAAAATATGGTCTTATTAAATCAAGTTTAAGTACATTAAAGATATTCGAAAAAATCAGATTTGAATAACTTCAGAAAAAAACGGGATGAGTATACTTAATAAATCTCCATGTATTCTTATTCATTATTTCTACAAGCTTTCCCTAAAATGAAACTCGAATATAACACTACAGTATCTTTTTTTTTCAGTTTAAATCGACGACGCCGCGGGAATGCTTTGCAGTACGTCCGTAACGCCGTTATCGTTTATTGAAAATAAAATATTCATCAATATCTTACAATTAATATTTGCACAATAAGGGTGGACAAGACAGGCCTTGATTCACTATCTTATATAAATATAATATAACTATGATCATGGTTTTGCGTTCTAGTTTTATTTTTTTTTTAGTAATTCTTTACGGGCCAATTGATCAACCAGACTCCGCCACCTTTGTTTCTTGTGCATAATCTGCCGTGATCACCCATTTTGCCCGTAATTACCACGAGGTAAAGTAAAATAACGTGATCGGTAGCACCTCCAATATTTTATGTGGCTGCTGTAGCGGATACATCCTTAGTTCTTCTACCTTACCTAAGTCTACATTGACTGCCAACCGATGTCTTATAGTCATATGAAGAGGTTAAGTCATGTTCAAAATTTACTATTTGTTTCAAACTGAGCTTAACTAATAAACTTTATTGGTAGGTATAAAAAAATGCATTCCAACAAATAGGTAAACCTATCACTATAGTAGTGCAAATTTCCAGTAAAAAAGGAAATAAAATTATACTACAATTAAAAAAAAAGATTTTCAAGAATTTCAAGGATGTCAATTATTTAATTACAACGAATTTGTACGAATTTCAATGTTACAAACGTTTCCTCCGTTAATTACTGAAATTTACAATTCTAAATAATTACAATATACTTTTTCAGAGTCTAAAATTTTTACAAATTTAAAAATTCCAAATTCTAAATTTATAAGTCCATGTTTTTACCATCCCAAAATTGTAACGTCCAGATTCAGGAGGTCTGAACCTCTTATAACAACGTTGTGAAGAAATACAAAATCCCAAATTTACCGACTATTTCATGAATCATCATCGACGTACTCACAGAAGGACAGAATGGGCAGCTGCTGCTCCTGAGAGCTTAATGTTTTGTCTAATTGAAATATATAAATATATTAGACAATCTTATATATTAAAATTATCTCTAAAAATACAATAATAATTGACAAAAATAGTGTAACCTAAAATTCTGCTCACCTCTGCTAGTAAGGTCTGTGAACGCGTCAATGTGAATTATCGTTTTGTTGTGTATTATGAAGTTTGATACGAAACAAACATAGAACACAAAAAAAAAAAAATAACTTCACGTCAAATTCTATTATAATTATTATTATACAGACACTAAATAATAAATATTTTAAATATAATTTATAAAGACACCAAAACAATAGACATATATTATTTATAATATAACGTATTTTAATTTTGATTTTAGCGGCAGTGGTTCATAAATAAATCAAACAAAATGAACTTTATGTGAAAAAAACTTTGTTATGCCATAACTGACATATCACACATCAGTGAAAAAGGGAAAACATAAAAATCACACAAATATTGAAAGTCTTAAAAAGAAAAAATCGACGAACCATAATGTGTAGATAATTATACAGAAAAATCAAAGTTTATTTGTCTTTTGATGCTGTGCATTAATTAAACTGTTATTTTTTATTGACTAATGCAAATCATTACTTTCATTCAAATTATACGAAAAAATTTCGATAACTTGAATTTCAAGGGAAATAAAAATTAATTTGATTTAAATATTTTTAAATTATGGAAACATGGTTAACATAAAGAACTGATAAATCTATCTAAGATGTAATCTCTCTTTAAAAATTAATAATAAATGCATAGTTAATTAATTATCAGCTCTTTTATTTACACTTTTATTACATTTTTGTATATAATTGAGTTTTGAGGAATTATACTTTATAATTTATAGGACATTCTAATGAAGAAGTAAAAATTCTATCACATACGCATCCTACTGTTTATAATGATGCAAATAGTTGAAATACAAAGAAGGAAAAATATGAGCTTTTATAAACAAAGTATAAACTCATTAACATTTGCACGGCCACTCTTTACTTTGTTATAAAATATTCACATTAATTTCCGGTCATACAACCGTATTAAGTCCACGCCGAAATGAAAGATTAAATTGAAAAATCCAGCAATCGTTGTCGATACCGTTGAATCTAATGAAATCGAATAAAAAGCACGAAATAAAATAAAATCAAAACTATATTATACGCTGACGACCCAGCGAAACTCTTTAATAGCTAACAGAGGGCCCGTTCGAACAGGCTATTATCCCTTTTCAGTGATATCTGTTAATTTCAAAGTCGTGCACGCATTAATATATATATATAGATGCGCATAATTACTTTAATTGTAATTACGAGGGTTACCAAATTTCCATTAAGACACTTCAATTTTGAATAACGCATAATAACGTTAACCCAAAACAATGTATATTATGTATATCTAAATCTAATATAATATATACCAATATCTGTTCATTATAATATACATAGTAGAATAATACATTTACCTAAGAGTGTAACTTATCCACTATATATAATCTGTTTTTATAGGTATACATAAAACATACTTTTCTAGCATAAACAAAAAAATTTGATGTTTTTAAATATGACACATTAAATTTCCACAATGGTTTGTATTCGTAAAAACCTTGGTAATTAACAGGTAGTTTTCATATACGCGCAAGGCGCAACTACATTATTATAGTAGAGTTTACCAAACACCGGAATGCCTCTAAAAAGTTAAAAAAAATATATTTTTAAATTCCCGAGTATATGTAAAACATAAACACATGAATATAATATTGTATTCAGAATAATAGCTGTAGGAGATAGATGATAGAATAATTTTTGAAATGTTCTCTCTTAGTATTATATGTTCAGCGTTCAACGGTGATAATTCTAATGGCACGGAAAGTAAAAAGATAAAAAAAACCATTCCTATAAGAATTACTCCGCTACAGTAAACCGAAAAAACAGCATTTCTCTTTCGAGCCGTTTAACATACCTATAGGCTAAAATATAATATGGACAGCTACAAGATAATTTAATAAGATTTGCATAATATATATTTCATCAAACAAAATACGAGCCGATTGATATTATGACACTTTCCAGATCGATTAACGTAACATAGACTTAGTTTTGAGATGGCAAGTTTAAAAGTTAGTGTTAGCTCAGCATATATAATAAAAATGTCAAATATCAAAATAAGGAGCAATAGTAACGTTACAGACGAACAAGAACGTAGTGTCTAATTTCACCATCGCGCGAGCCAAAGTGTTCCTCCAGTCTCTACACTGCATATTATACAGTATTGACACTGACAAAAGATATTATAATCATTACCGCGACACAAACAATAACTGATATCACCAAATTCTTATAAACAACACGTTTAAGTAATTCCCCCGGCCACCACCATATTTCTGAAAAACACCATTTTTTTTGGTATCCATTATTTCCCGTACTTCAAACGCGGACGGAAAGGATAGTTTCTGTGATAGAAAAATTAATGAAATATTATTATTGCTACAAGTCGAGAGAAAAATATTAATAACACTGAAAAAATAATTATGATCAAAGTGGTTGATTATTTTAATATTTTTAAATTATTACAAATTCATCAAGTAAGGGCATTGTTACCGCTGGGTAACTCCTCCCATTAAGTATTCATGTATTATATTTTTCTATTATCTCATATTCTTATTGTTCCTAAAGGAACAGATTGTATATACCGTATAAAAATAAAAAATAAAAAAATTATTACAAAGAAACAATATTACAAAAAATTATTCAATCAAAAACATATAAACTAAATATTTTTTATTCAGAGATTCTGAAGAAAAGGAATTTTTGGTTGTACAGATTGAATTGTATAATATACTGTTTTTAAATAAATTAAATTATCGTATTTCCTACTAATATTTAATTCAGCTACATAATATAGAAGTTTTTAAAGAGGGGTAATTAGCGTCTGTTTTTACACAGACCTATAATTTATATTTTATTTTGCGAATAACAATCAATATACTAAAAACAATAATATACGTAACATCTAAATATATAATAGATGTATAGGATTGTAAATATTAACTAATAATATTAACGATACGGTTTATTTCAACGGCGAAACTGATATTCTTTCTGAATAATACATCCACGCCTTTTTTTTCTCAATTTGTTTGGCAACATATTTAATGTCTTTATCGTCTGTCTGATTACATGATAATATTCCCAAAGTCCAAATTACAGCCAATAATAATCTGTCAAAACTGTAACAAAATATTAAACTTGAAAACAAATGCTACATGATGCAATAATATAATATATTATGATATATATCTATATATATATATACTTAACAGACCTCATTAATTTTTGAGACCATAAAATAATTAAGAGACATGAGGATCCTGGGAATCCCATATTTGACAAAAATCGATTAAATTGCTGAGATTTCAATGAACAAACATTTTCATTCGTTAAATGATAATAAAAAATCTGTGGAAAATTCAATAATTATAAAAGTATTTTAAGTATTTATAACCTCGAAATTCCGCGGTAAATCTTTACTGTAAATTACATTTAAATTTACTTATTAATATAAATAATACAAATAATATTATTTTTCAAATAAACTAATATTTTTTTGCTAGTACATCAGTCAAATAACGCTAGAGTAGAAAAGTCGTAATTACGAATATATGATCCAAAGAATTTTTAGGTATAATTTCCGAACTTAGTTTAGAAGTGCTATAGTAGGTACCTATACTATATGTAGTATTTAACTATATTTTTTCCATTTAGTACATATTACAAATTTTAAATAATTTTAGCATAATTAAAAAATTTCAACACTTATTTTAATTTTTTAAACTACATATAATATACATAAATACTAAATGTCCAAATAACTTTATACATACATAATTTAAATGTTATTCTCTTTTTTAAATCTTCTCCATTACAAAAAAATCTATAGCGAAAAAAATCTCTTGGTCCCTTAAGATCTGTTATAGAGTTTAATATAAAAATAAATAGTAAATGAATTACAAAATTAGATGAATATAATTTCCTAGTTTGAATATTTCTAGTATTTTTTTTTTACAATATCAAATTAAAAATGTATAATTTTTAAAAAATTGCCACTAATTATCTTTACTGTCTTAAGTTAAACCATTCATAAGAACAACAAAAAGTTTATATTACCTACAGTTATATTAATTGATGCTATCTTTAAAACTTCTATAATTATAATTTATCTGAACATCTATACGTAAAAACATTAAAATACGTGCACGTTCTAAAAATGCAGTAATAATTATTACACTATAAAACTATACAAGACCTTAACTAGTAAATATTATGCCTAAATAGTATCTTATTAATTTAAATTAAAGCTTAATACCTACAAAATAATAATAAAAACACTTGAATTAAATTAAAGCTAGCGCTAAATTATAATCATATTTTTCAAAAATCGGATTCTTATGTAAATGTTTAAACAATTGTATAATACCTATTATAAAAAATGAATTTCCTAACATAAGTATGAAATTTATTTCATTATATTAGTAGATTATTTTCTAGAACATCAAAATAAATAAAATTCTATTTTTTTATTACTTAATATTCACACAACAAAATATGTAAAAAATTATTTTATTTCAGATAATGTAATTCAAAATATAGGTCATAACAAATTGTAATACCTTAAAAATCTATATTATAAAAATAACCCGAAAATAATAAGTAATAAGCGTTATATAAATATAAATACTTCAAACGCTTAAACCATGTATAACATATTTTTTTAATAAAAATATACACCTAAACTAATAAAAAAGATATCAACCTGAATCAACAAAATAATAATTATAAAAGGAAATTTTTTACAACTTACAGAATTTTTATATATTCTTGTTTTGAACAACATAAATACTAGTATTCTTTTAACCTATAAATGTATTGATAGAAATATTTTAAAGTTGAATGGATATTTTAGAGTTTATACGAAGGAAGTGAATATAAGAATGTGCAAGTATGTACGAGGACAACTTGAGAAGACATGACCACAACAACAAAACAATTTTACAAATATACAGAGTAAATGACAACAAAATTTTTAAGAAAATCATAATTGTAAAAAAAAGCATAGATGCCAAATAATTTATAAATGATTAAATTAAATCAAATAATTTACTTTACCGGTTTGAGTCCCGTAATCTCCGTAATATCAATTGCTAACATAATCATAAATGATATAATCCACATGGAACAATGCAAATAAAAGTGTAAATTTTCAGCATAATTTATGTTCAGATTCCACAAACATATCTCAGGAACTTCCTGCCAAAAGTCAATAACTCCCTTAAAAATAAATGTTTATATTTAATTAAATATTACAGATTAGTTATAAGAAAAATTGTTTATTGTTCTTAACTATTCATTAGATATTACGTTTAAGATAGATGAAAGCAAGACAATTTTAGTAAATTTGAAATAACAATCGGGCAATCCACAGAAGTCGCCAATTTTTTCAATGATAACCCCGATTATCGAAGGTAAATATAAATAACAAGATGCAAGTGTCCAGTTTACAATTATTCTAAAATGAATACCTAAAACAATTTGTTTTTTTTTTAATTGAATTAAACATTATATACATTTACGTGTATAAATACACAATGTACATGACTTAAAAATTGTTATACATAATATGTATGCTATAGTATATTATAATAAGTATACACCATTAATAAATTTACGAAAACTAAAATAAAATATGTACATAAGACATAACAGTAATTAATATTGAAGTTGAATGTTTGATAGGAATCGTGAAATATTTAATTTTAAAAATAACTGCAGGAATAGTTGCTCTGCTACGTAAAAGGTGTGTCATTTACTCATGTATACTTAAGAATATAATAACTAATAAGGCGCTTTAATAAACGTGTTAAATTTAATTTCAACGACAAATCCATAGTCGTAAACTGTGGGGGCAAGAGGGGCCAAGCCAATTGCTCCCTAGAATAAATTAGGAGTACCTAAGTAATATAATAATAATAATAATAATAATATATTGATATATAACTAAATAATTGCCCCCCTAATAAATATCCAAGTTACACTCATGGACAAATCATTATATACACTAAAAAACAATTCTGAGCAAAGACGTTCTCTAAGAGAGATAAATATTTCACAATTTTGACAAATTTTGTCAACATTTGAGATAAAACCATGGTTTAGAGGATATACAAATTGTACCATATATAATAAAAATAAAAATTTAAATAATCAAACATTCAAAATCTTTATAAGCTGTTCAAAAAGTGTTAAAATATTTATTAAATATTAATCAAAATATTTGGTTAAAATGTCAAGTCCTTGTGTGCTGCGATTATTGGTTTTTGAATCAATTTTGCCGAAAAATGTTATTTCCTGAATATTTATGTTTATCTATCGTATTATCTTATTAAATACTGGGATATAAGTACTTATGACATCCTTTAACACAAATAAGTTAGTAGTATTTACAGGCAACCTCCCTCAAAGTTGAAGATTAAAGTCTTTTTTTCTACTTGAAAAAATGTTTTCAGACACTTCATTTACAAATACATACATCATTATAAAACCAATAAGGTAAGGTATTAATTAAATGTAATTAAGCAAGTATTATTAAATATTTAAACACTATTTAAACTATTATAGATACCACAGAAGTTGTATTATTTATTGCAAGTATTATAGCACACGTTATACATATTAAATAAACAGTAAGTAGATCACAAATGCGCATATAATAAGTTTATAAGACTTAGCGGTATAAATACAATATTTCAACAAGATATAAAGTTTAATATTTTAATTTTCAACTATATTCCATGAAATAAAATAAGTAACAGAACTATTTAATTATTTTACAACCATGTATACAACTATAAAAGCCTAGATATGTCTAAAAAGTAAAAAGTAAAATTACATTGAACTAATATTGTATTTATTAATTAATATAATAACAGCACTTAACAATATATAAATTATTATAATTTAATTGAAAAAAATAACTAAGAAAAACATGTTTTCCAAACAATTTTCAGTTTATCATTACCAATTAAAATATATTGTACATCATATTATTCCAAACAAAAAAGACGATTAAATTAAATTCTTATTCTTTATAACTATATCGTATATACCTATTATATGTTCAAATTAAAAAAATCATATGCGTATAAACTAATATTACACATACGCTAAAAGAAAATTTTACAAAAAAACTAAAGCACCTATCAGCAAAAATTTGTCACAGTATTTTGTAATAATCGTCTACTTTTACCAAGCTTAACATTTCATAACTTCCTCTTCCTATCCATGAAGTGTTTCTCATGAATCATCGAGAAAGTATGTAACTATATTATGTACAAATATAAGATACGTTTTCCTAGCGATACATGGTGTGTCTCATTAGTAATAAATTATAATTTTATAGTAATATAACATTAATTAATAATAATATCAACACCTACTGCAGTTTAGTATAAGTGTATAACCAACACAAAATGTGAAAAAAATGACCTCTTTAGAGAATTTACTGACAAAGTTTTAAAACTGATAAATTATTGACTTCAAAAATGAATCTGACATAGCTAACTATCACGATGAAGAAGTTAGGAATAATTTCATCAATTTCCACTCAAATTAAATTTTAATTTTATTAAATTTAAATTATACTTATCAATTATCATACAAAAATATGGTCTACTGATTAAAAATCTTGAAAGTCAATTCCAATAACTTATTGAATTCAAACAGAGATAACTATGTATGTTTAATTATTTAAGTGAGACATTATAATAGTGATATACAATTACTCTATTACTATATTTAAAACAATAATTAAGTATATTAATTTCTGCATTACTTTAGATAACTTTACATTTTTTAGAAACTATAATTAAAACAGTTCTATACTTTTTTAAATCATTTTAATATATCTTGTCTTACCTACAAATTATATTTTTCCTGACGTTAAAAGTCTATAATAGTAGGCGTCTAATTCCAGGGTTACAATAGTCGTACACACGTGTTGTTCCACTGTCCGATTCTACCACGTGAAAAGACGCTACAGCGAAACAGTAGGTAGTGCCCATTTATAATAAGTTATTATTCTAAGTGAGTAATACATTTGTTTTATGAAATGACGAAACTAAATACTAATTTTAATTTGCATAATTTTGCATATTTTGAATTTTTAAATTTGTATGTACGTAAAATTGTCGGGAAAAATCATATTTGAAAAACATTTTTTAAATAAATTAAGGTCGTAGTCTGTTGTATCTTACTCATACGTCTGTTTACGATAGTTTCTTAGTTAACCTTTTTGTTCTTTTTATACTAATTATTTTATAGTTGTAGTAAAACCTAATGAAAAGCAGTACGTGTTCGTTCGTTAATCACAGTTAATTGATTGCATATCACGTGTTTACGATATTTTTTATTAATCAGTATATGTATCAGTTTTTTTTATAAACAATAATCAATTTGTTTTTTTTCCACGATTTTTATTATGTACCCATCTAATTTTTATAATTATAATATGCTTTATGCGATTTCAAAAAACAAAATAAAAAATTACTGCATATTTTTATGCATGTTTTGATGATTTTGACTGTATATTTCGATAATTTTAAATGCAACAAGTCCTGAACCCTATTTATAAGTACCTAAAAATATAAAGTTAATAAATAATATTATGTGATACTACTGTATGTCTGTATAACACATATTTTGAAAAACAATTGCTTTTTTTTTAAATGTTTGAATTAAAAGTAATACAACGTTTACCAAATTATGTTATTTAATTATAACTATGTCAATGATTATTATACAAAATGTTTTTCTATAGAACAATACAAACTATGACTACAAAGCTATTTTCATATATTTACGTTATTTTCATTACCTAACTACTGATGGTTTTTTTTTTTAAATTATTTTAATTAGTTAAAAATATTTGATTCAGAATAAATTATTCACGACACTGCCAATAATAATACCATATAAATTATCAACTAAGAAAACAACAACAACTAGGAATGTTTATATTGAGAAAACATCATAATTCATAAATGTTATTTTAAGAACTTTTTCAATACGTTATCGTGATTATTTGTTTTTGCTTGTAACCATGGGTATTCCATTTTCGATATACTATAAATAGATACATAGTTTAACTCCAGATTAAAATGATTAAATTTTAATCTGCAGTACAAGTGTACTATCCTAACAGTACTAACTGGTGTCTGATAATAAATAAATGTAATGAAATATTTTTTAAACATTTAAGTTAAATCACGTTTAAGGTACGGTTTCCTGTAGCGTTAACGAGCAGAACAGCACGACGTCATGACGCTGTAGAGAGCATAAGGCCTTAGTTTATTACAAACAATTATTAATAATCAAATAAAAACATATGTATAAGTATTTACCTACTTATAGGTAAATGATTATTTAATAAAATAACTATAATATTATTATTAAATCCACAATTAGTTACCTGATAAAATTACTAGAAATCTAAATGTAACATTTCTTTTTTTCTGTGCAATAATTTTATCGAAGGCATTATATATGCACACATTTTAAATTACGAATTGGGCAATTCATCTAAAATTCTTAACTCTGAAAGCCTATCAAAATAAAAATCTTTATTTACATAAAATATTTAAATAAAAATATTCTGCTTCATATTATGCAATTAAAAATAATACCAAGTACCAACGTTGCCGTTTAAAAATCAAAGAGTTAATAATGAATTCATTAAAAATGACACAGAAATATATAAAGACAATCGTTGAAGAAAATTCGTTGAAATATAATATAAGGAGCAGCTATTTAAAAATTTAATTCAATGTGTATGGAATTTAGATTACGAATACCTAGTTTGAATATTTTTTCCCCAAACTAGCATCTAAAATTGTACACCTATTATCATTCATAATTTCTATACTTTTTCTTGATTTGTTTACGAATCGCGCGACTTACGAGAGACGGATGGCAATGAATCATTATCGGTCGGAGGTGTAGTGTTGAAACCGGCGAGGAAACGGCCGAAACGCAAGACAGACACAATCGAAACGTAAACGCCAGCAATCACAGCGATAATTGCGATCGACTTGTAACAATTACCGCGTCCTCGAAAAGTCGTATCCATCATTCGCCACACACGAACCATCTGAACCGATCGGCCAATATTTTACTAGCGATATTTCTACGTATAATTATATTACGCTGTACCTATAACCTGTAATCTATACATTGCATTATGAATCGTGATGTGTAAACAATAGTTAATACATATCGTATTAATGTTTGTAATGTTTATCCATCTCGAAGCTAAATTATTAATTATAAATTATTATTATTTAATATTTATTATTAGAATAGGTACCGACTGCCAGCAGGCACCGGCTGGATTTAGAATTTAAAGGTTGTCGTTACAATGTTTCTTCGTAATCGGGAAATCAACGTAGATATTAATAATTATTCAAGCTTGCAGCAATAAAGGTTTTGAATTTTACAAATTAACTATAAAACACAATATTGCAGGTATTACATTAAAAATTTAAAATGAATTAATATCAGTTATCACATACTATTTTTGGACTACCGAGTAACCAACACGAATACCATATTACTATTTAACTTACTGAATTGCACGAACTAAGATATATTTTCTTAGTTCGTGCCGAATTGATGGTACCTATTTTAACGTAATACCACAGATTATATCAATCCATATTGCCGACACTATCCGAGATACCTTATAGGACGTTATCGTCACCAGCTCAAAATTTAAAATAATATTAATCTATACTGAACGGCTGAATAGGTATTTTCATAAAATTTCATATTGTGTTATTTTTATTCTGTTCTCAAGCCGTGGTGCCGTTGATGCGTCGGGTCATTTCGTCACCGACTTCATGCCAGTAAACAGTGTTGTTGCAAATCGATACTATCATTGTACTTCAAGACGGTGATTTTTCGGGCTCCAGCGCCATAGCCGTGAAAACATTATTATCACACAGTTTGGGTATAATTCTATTCCGCAGTAGGTATTTGATATTGCAATATATTTTGGTATATTATTTATTATTGTTGTTATTATCAAGCTCGTCATTTATTTATTATTATTTTTGTTGATTGTTGTCGATTGGATATACATCAGCGGTGTACGATAACGACCACAATAATCATAATATTATTTTGTATTGTTTTCACAAAAGATACTAATAACCGAAAAAATTACTATTAACGTATTAATAATTTAACTATAGATGCTGTTAATCGTTTCTTTTCGTTGTTTGTGAACGTAGTCAACATGTCCGATTCCGAAGACTCCGAACACGAAGAATTTTCCCTGAACATAGTCAATGCATCTGATTCCGAAGACTTCGAACACGAAGGAATTTCCCAGAACACTTCCAGCAACTACGACACCGATGAAAACGAGTGAGTGTTCAATTTTTTTTGTCACCTTGAATGGGTAATTAAACAAGTTTTATCCACATGACATTTTTAATAATCATCTGAACTGAATGTTTAGTATTTTTCTTATAAAAAGGAATATTCTTTTGAACGCCTATATATAGTGATTAGAGTGTTATAAAGACTGCGATTGTAGAGTTGGATGTTCAATAGGTAATAAATATTTAATTTTGTAAGTTTTAATTCTAGGTATGCATAACTAAAAATTTTGCTAAAAATAAATATTATATTTTACCTCTCATGAATTATGATAAACTTTAATTTTTTAATCTCTTAAATTGCTTCCCGTCAACTTTTAAAATGTACTACCCAACTCTGATTTCATTCATCAGCTTTTCAATTTATATCAACATTAATTTGTTATTTAAATTTGATTCTAAGGATTGTATAATAATTATAATTTTACACTTTATAAAAAAAAAAATTAAGCTTCAATATTATTAGTTTATTTATGGTTCTAATATTGATATTGATGCTATGTTTCAACAATTAGAGAGTCCACTATTGTATAAAATAAGTAAAATAACTTTGACTCCTTCCAATTTATTCTGATTTATCGATAGTGGTCTTAAACCCAAAATTAGGATTTAATAGTAATTAAAGTTATTTTACATTTAAAAATAGACTATTTTAAAAACAATGGTAAATTTAAGAACTGTAGGAATAGAGCATAGGTGAGTCTAGAACTATTCCACAGAACTGGCTTATTATATGGCTTATAGTAATTGTTCAGTAGTCCCTTATGATTTTTTTTTTTAAGTAAGTGAACTTAAATTACCAAATTATAAGCTCGCCTACCCATGCAGTGGCATAAATACAGGGGTGCACAACGGTGCACTTGCACTCCCTGGCAATATATAGCAGGTGCAAAGATATGTGTTTGTACCTGCTGAAATAAACTGAATTCAAAATTTAAAATTCTATAAAAATATAATTCTATTTTATTTTTTTATTGAATTGTTTGATAATGTTTTTGATTGAATTTTTACTTTTTGTTATGTTTATGCTTTGCACCCAGGGGCTCCAAGTCTTGGTTGGAGGAAACTAAGTCATACTTTTCACAAAACTTTATAGCAAAAAAATATATGTATTATATGCTCTTGGAGGGGGGAAGGGCTGAAATCTCGCCGTTTTGCAACTGCTGAAATTTAATGGAATTACGCTAATGTACCCATGTATATTATATCTATATTTTATTAAAATTTAACTTACTAACATAATCTATAGGTTATAAACTTATAACAAACTATAATATTTTTGATTTCAATTTCAGTTTATAGAGCTTTTACTATTAATATTATTTTAGTATAAAAACATTTTTTAAAACAGTAAAAATTAGTCAGTCACTGTATTAAATTTAATTAAAATCTTTATTTTAGATCTGAAATACAAGTAAATCCATTTTCAATTTATCCAAGACCATTGAATGTTAATATCCGTAAGTATAAAATATATTCTGATATTTTTAACATAAAATTACTATTTCCTATGTATAATATTTTTTGAAAATATAAAATAATTCATATTTTTGATTACATTTAGCCCCAGAACATCAATTAGAAACACATTATGATCAAAGTTTAACTGCAGCACATCAGGTGATTTAAGTTTCATTGTCAATCATTAAAAACAGTTAAAACTTATTCATAGTTTAATTTTATTGAGTAAAAATAATACAGTATACAATTACAACAATAAAAATCTATTAAACAGTTGTTAAATGCTCTTTTAGATAAGTTCATTTTTTTAAATAAAGGCCACTAATTGATAAAAATAAGATATTTTCGTTTGAAATTATTTATTGATACTTAATTTTTTTTAAATGATAACTATTAAACTGAAATCATAAAAATTTGATTTCCAAAATTAGTCTATACTTGTGCAAGATGATGATCAGTTGTATAGAAAAACCAATTCCTCCATCATAGTGAGCGAATCTATTTATAGTAATTGCTGCTAGCATTAATTAAGTTGTCGCATTTTGCAACAATATAGCGTTAAATCAAGTCATATTCTTAAAACAGCATGAGTATACAAGCTGTATAATTCTAGAAATGATATTGAGCATATATTTTTTTTTTTGCTTATTGTATATAGCCTTTATCAATATTAGCTAATCATAAATGTTATAAATTCCTGCATTCCATGCTGTTGTTTTTAAAAAGTTTATAGGCAATCATAACCTCTTACGAGTTAGTGATTTATTATTTTTTACTCTTATGTAATATTTTCCTTTTATTAACTCATTCACTGTATATAACATACATTTAAAATTTAACATTATTCACATGTGCTGAATGACTCCAATTATCTGTATCATGTACCATGATACTTATTTTTCAATCTAATGTAATTTGGACTCCTCTGTTACATTTGAAGTATATATTTTTTGTTAGGGTCTCTAATAAGTTTAATTTTCAACATACGGTCAAGTTGTGCATCAATATTTTAACTTTTCAATTTTCAACTATTTTTTATTTTTTAAATAAACCAAATATTTCAGGTACACAGAAAAATATATATCTACAAATATGATACACAGAAAATGTGTTAATATTAAAAACTTATCTGTAGTGTAAATTTATTTTTATTAATTTATTTACTATATATTTAAGTGTATTAATAATTTGATTAAGTCTAAGGATTTGTAAAATTAATGCATTGTAATTGTATAATGTTTTTATAATTTTTGTGTATTCTTTTAGTATTTGGGAAATGGACTTCGTGAAACTACTGGACGCACAGTATATGAAGAAGGTATTGTTCATACAATACCACTTATTTTTTTAAAATTAAACCTGTTGCCTGGACAAATTCTGCCAATTATTGCTCGTTCTTCAGACATTAAACTTATATTAAAGTATGTCATATTCCGTAATCGTTCATTTGGAGTTTGCTACAAACTGTAAGCCATATTTAATTAGTTATTCACTTGTACAAAATATTATATTATCATTATTTTTTATTAGTAATAGAAATAAGCCTACATATGGAACTATTGCTGAGGTTTATGAACATTCTGTAGACATAGACACTTCAGAGTCATTTCAAATTAAAGCTATGGGTCATCAACGATTTGAAATTTTACAAACCAGTACATTTCCAGAAAGGTAACTAATAATTATCAAAAAATTAACATTATGAGATATTGTACTATATTAAATAATAAAATAATATACATACTATAATATTGAAGTTAAGAAGACAGCTGTGTGGCGTCTAGTTGTCTAGTGTTGGTCGTGCATTACCTGTTTTTCATTCCCACTGAATTACCCATTTTCATACCTGTTGTGTAGTTAAACCATACTCCTGCACTCAAGGTGGCTCCCAATTTTTTTTTTTTTTACTTGAAAAGAGTATAGAAAATAAATATTATTTACTCTACTTTGTAATTCATAAAATTATGTTATTAGTTAATGGAAACCATTAAAGTTAACTTAAAATTTTTCTTTTTTAAAAAGAAATAAAAATCTACATAAATGTATATATATTTTGGTCTAAAAAAGAATAAATAAGAAGAACCAAATATTTGTATATAACATCACTATATAAATCAATTTGATAAGTGAGAAGAAATTAATTTTTATTTTGTGCCAGCATACAAAAGTTATTTTTTAGTGTAATTATAATTTCCCTTTTTTTCTAGTTATGAACGATCACTTGCGTTGGGTAAAATCAGAATCATACCAGATATTACATTAATTCATCCATATAATAAACTGTGCTTAAATCCAAACAAACGTCATTCAAGCCATGATGACAAGTAATACATTTTTACAATAGTAAAAAAAATATAAATATTATCAAATTAATACATGAATATTTTGTATGTTTTTGTTAGGTGCCGTAAGAAAGATATGTGGCAAACTCAGTGGCCAAGTTGGGTTTATAAACAGTATGATGTTTATGAATTGGCATCTCGCCTTTCCAAAAAAGTTAAAATGTTGTGTAAGATTTAATTATCAAATAATTTTTTAATAATATACTATAAATGTTATAACACTTCATAGGTATCATAACAAAAACACTGTCAAACTCCATGTAAAAAATGGCTGAGTAAAAAAAAAAAAATGTTATTTATTAGATCTTTAAGTACTATTAATATGTGATTTCACAATGAATGTTAAGTAAATTGAATTAATGTACATTTATTTTGTTTCAATAATTTATTTACATAGTGAGGAATTATTCTGACCAGAAATATTTTTTATAATATTTTTAATTTTTAATAGAGTAAACTCTATTTAATTATTTGGTTATTTATGATATCACATAATTATAGTGCTTAAAGATTTATAAATGTAAAATAATTAATTTTTTTTTTAATATCCATTTTTTAAACAGAATTTGACAAAGTGTTTTTTTTTTTGTGATATCAGTATATCGCCAATTTTTACTTATAACTAATACATCAATACATTTTTATTAGTTTTATCTCTTGAGGATTTTAATATAAATGTCTTTGTTACTACTAGGACATCTTTCTTTAATTAGAAGTAAGGTCATTACATATAAACCAAAAATTTTATTTTTTTTTATTGAGCTTGTGTACTTACTGTAATGTAATGATTCTAGTATAGTATTTGGAAACAAGATGGCGACCACCGTCAATACTTGGAAATTATTTCTACCACCTATTGCACAAAACCTTGTACTCCCCACACAAAACTGAATGGGGGGTTTGCAACGATGCATAAATTGGCCACCGTGATCCCAAATTTCAATATAATTTTTCATTAAAAAGTTTGCATGTTTCCTTTAATAATTTCAATGATTTTTACAAAAGGATCATCTACACAATTGTTTTTATATTTTGCAATTTACTAAGTATTTCAGTAGATAATTAGTAATCCTGCCTTACAAAAAATATTAATATTTATATGGTTTTAATATACAACTCCTGCTTCAAGATTATATACACTGTTATGCCGTCATCATTATTTATTTATTTTTCACTTTTCTCTCCTACTTTTTGTTGCATCTCTTTTCTTAAATTAAAAATACATTAAAACATGTCTGATTTAATAAAATAAATATTTGAATACATTTATAGCTAATATTTAATTATTTATGTATTATATTTTAAAGATAAAGATGTAAAAATCTCAGATGATCCAAATTTGTTGTCATTCCAAGTGACAAAACTTGGTATATTCAGTCAAGAACAAGTAAGCGAATTGCTTGGTACTGAGTCAACAAACGTACGACTTCAATTTGAACTACAGTATTGGAATAAAATTGTAAGAAATTTTAGGAATTTAATGAACTATAATGGCTTAATACTTTTTTTTTCTAGCAATCGATGCAAAAATTCATGTGTGCTCGATCTGGTTGTGGTATTCCAGTTTGCAATATGAGCAATGTGTTTCCAATGTCTCCTGAAGGACCACAAGGTACTTATTGTAACTCTTGGGGAAAAATCCATGATATGATTACAGTGACTGAGCTTGATGAGGATTTAAATGTAATAACAGTAGGAACACCGTCAACTGAATGCTGCTGGTTCCCTGGGTATAATAAATTATTTATTTTATTTTTTTTTAATCATTACTATAATAATTGATTTTTTTGCAGGTATCAATGGACAATAATTTTGTGCCCAAACTGTCATAGTCATTTGGGCTGGAATTATTTGGTTGAAGATAATTTGTCACTAACACCAAAGTTATTCTATGGATTATCTGTAAGTGCTATTACATCCATTAAAGACTACTTAGTGCCAGATAGAGACAGACTCGAAGAAATCAATGATGGAGAGACGTTAATTACGTTTTAAGAAATCTTTTAAAATTTTTTTATTTGTTATTAAAACTATTTTATAAAAGTAAAAAGTATGTAATGAGCCTTAAATATAAATCATATTTGCTGCTATACATACATTTTAATGTTTTACTAATTTATTGAATCTTCACTAGTTTTAAATTGTTATTTTATTATTTATGTTATTAAGGCAAATAATAGAGCATACTATTAGCAACAAATATTTTTTAAAAAACAAGAATCTAATAAAATTAAGATGTTCTTTATAATTTGTGTTTTTAATTACTTTTCTATGATAGTATTTCCTATAAAAATTAATACAATAAAATTATTGATAATAGTGTAGTTGATACTATATCAAAAAAATTTTAAATTGTACATTTATTAATATTTATGGTATATTGCTATAATTATATAATATATTATATATTACAGTAAATGAGCTGTTTCTGTGTTTTTGAACAATGATGTATGTAACATGTTAGTCACTAAAATATTATTTAATTAATATTTATTTAAAATAATGTATATAATATAATGCCGACAGTTCAACTGTATTAATGACTTAAAAAAGATTTTATCAATACTTTGTTGTATTATGAATCATAAATCATAATTATTTATAATATTATTAAAATAAAAAGATACACTATAATTTAACTTTGGTATGATTGATTAGAAATACATGATTGTACAAAATTTTAAAACTAAAAAATATAATATTATATAAAATAGTTAAATATTTAACAACATATTGTCAATAATAATAATAACCGTATTGACTATGGCTAGGGGCGATTCTAAATTGTCTTGCAATGTTAATAACCGAATCAAATACTAATGTTTTAGCATTTGAATTAAATGCATAATCTATATGACCAAATTTATCATGAGGGATCATTATTGTTTGATAGACTTTTGGTAGAACCGAAATCAGCTTGTGTATAGTCTAAAAACAAAATAAAATTAAACAATACAGTTAGGTACTTAGTTAAAAATAAAATTGTAATTTGTTTACAGATTAGGTTAAGTAATACAATGTTTTTGTTCTATATGTATACGATAATAACAATTTTATATTATCAATTGTTTTTAAATTTTTTCAATTATCCATAATATGATCAACCAGAAAACAGTTATCAATCGGATTAATTGTTATACTCCTTGTTTGATTGTGAATTTTTTTTTATTTCATGACGTTGCATTCGCATAGCTGCTCTAATATAATTCTATAGTTTTGGGTGATATGAGAATATTATCCATAAAAGTCTGATGTAGTTTGAGTTTTTCAGAATAATTATAATTCGACGAAGGTATTAAACAAGACTCAGTGTTAAATCAACGGTGATAATAAATTAATGAGATCATCTTTCATTCCGAAAATTATTTTGACAAAATTAAAAACTATAATATATTTAAAAATATGTTAAACATTTTTCTTGTCATTTGGTTGGTTTATTATGTACCAAGGTAGGTAGGTAGGTTATTAAAAAAAATTAACTGTTTAGAGTATCTTTTATTTTTCGATGCTTATGTACCTTCGACATTTATCTACTTAAAATATTTACCTATACTCTATGGTCTATATATACCACAGCGTAGGAACTTATAAACATTACTACTCTTTTTCAATACCTATCTAATCCATTCAGTCCAAAAGCGGAACATCGTTCTCCTCCAGAATATTAAAAACTGTGACGATGTTAGTTATACTATTTTATAATAACAACAATATGTTTTTATGTTCATCAAATTCAACGTTAAACTGATATTGGCGTAAGACAATTAAAAAATAAATATTTAATCGATTGACGACTTACACCATCATCTACAACCCTGTCGTTCTTGCTGTAGTACAATACAACGGGTGACGTGACTTTTCGTAGATCATATTCCGGTGGTTTGATCTGTCCGTATTTCTTCAAATTCTTATTATGTCCTAAATCGTAATGTTGAAATTTATCTGTAAAATAATAACGATCTTTAGTTAATTTCGTGATTATTATACGTAGGTATGTAGTTTAATTATAATAAATCCTTATGACGATTATCATAGTAGTGTCGAACATAAAATAATAAGTATTACATATTTACATATTAATATAACACGGAAGATTTATTTATGTCCAATCTACAATCCACTACTAGAAATCTAGGCAAATGAACACCACAGATACTGGCATGCTGCATTAAAACCATATTGTATTGCTAGTAAGTATTAAATATTTAATATTTACTTATAGGCTATAATATATTGACGATATCTACCTATAATACGATGTTTTAATGGTTCGATTTTTATATTACATACGTCGTTTTACACATGAGCAGTAATCCAATAAATCTAAAACCTTTTGCTCGCGTGTAATGTGTATATGTAAAGACGTATTTTAATGTTATCGAAAGATATTCAGTTTAAATGAGTTGTGTACCTAATTGTGTTGTGACATATTCGTGACTATTACAGATGTATCTGGGCAGCTGCCAGTCTAATGTCTGGTGGTCCAAATGACGAAGTTTTCCTAAACGAGCGGTAGAAACCCAAAACGTACTTTTCAAAAATATACAAAATCGAGTTGTATCGATTCTTACAAGAAAAATGTGTAAAGAAATCGATTAGCGTCGTCAGAATTTATCAAAACATACTGTTTGCCGGTTAAATATTTTTAAAATATTTGGTTAATCCAAAACTGGTTAATCCATGTAATATTTAGATTTTAGATAATCAAAAATTACTTTTTCCAGTGTTATACCAAAACGCATTATTCTTTATATGTATAGGGTAATAACATATTTTTTATCCAAAACGTACCTAATATATTTTGGAAGATTTTAAATTTTGAAATGCCAAAATAATAGGATTTATACTTAAACAATTAATATTTTTTTTTAAATCACTATAACTCATCAATTCATTATACATTATATTTATTAGTTTTTAAATACCTACATTGGTTAGTAATTATAGAAAATCTTCTCCTGGAAAATCAGTGTTTTGACAATAGTACGTTTTGGATTTCAATACCCCTCAATTATAAAATGAGTACACCTCAAAAAACACATCCTATTCGTACCATGCTTATAATTATGGAAACTTGTATATTTATAAAAATAAAATGTATTAATTATTATAATTAGAGTTGCTAGATTTTGAAATTACCAAACCAGGACATTATACTGAATAATATTTTTTTTTAGATAACATAATAATATAAGATAATCATACAATGATACAATGTACAATGTTATTCTATGATGTTGTATTTTATCGCTAAAACTCTTAAAGTTATTTTCTCTATTAATTTTCTATTAACCGGGATAAATTTAATGACCGACCGGGACACCGAGACTTGCCGCTAAAACCGGAACGAATAGCTAAAATATAATTATTAGGTATAGGTAATTCCGGTGTTGTACGATTGAGAACGTTTTACCTTTTTGGCATACAAAAAAGATTTTTTGTTTTTTGGTAACACGATTGAGAACGATTGCCGGTAGATCAAAGACACAATATTTTGTACCTTATAATCAAACGATTGAGAACGATTTTTTAAGCGACGTTGCCGTTATGAGTATTTAAAGTATAAATATAGTCTAATATCAAAATTAACGAAAATTTTCTATGTAGTACGCATATATGTATATACATATATAACTACTAGTTTTATATATCTATGGTAGTACGTGTGTAAGACAGAGATAACACATGCGAGTGCGACGTCCTCTTAAGAAAAAAACTCAAACACAAACCGTGGCAATAATGATATCAATTGAAAACAATATTATCAAAACCATGGCCAGCAAAGATAATGATCGTATTATTTCGACAATTAATTCTTATAAAGAGTTTGAACAAACCAAGGACTTCATAAGGTATCTAAAATTAATTGGAAATAAGTACTTAGGAAAAAAAATTAAATTGTACATAAACTGATAAATAATTATGAATATTGTGTATTTTTAATCTTAAGCCGATAAATAAATGATAACTGTATATTTTATTTCTATTTAATATTTTTAATTTTATGGCAACGTTGCATAAATGTTGGTAGGTAAAAACGTTCTCAATTGTGTTATTAAAAAAGGTACGGCCGATAAGGACCGTTCTCAATCGTGTTCTACCCAGGTAATACAGCAATATAATAATTAATTTGTTTCATATTTTATTTTAATTTAAACATCAATGTTACGACCTTGGATTATATTATTTCAAGCAAATATTTCATTAACAAAAATTCAGGTTTAAGAATATTTTTAATTCAAGTTTAAAAATTAGTTATCTAATTATACTAGTCTTAGTGTCTCATAATTTTATTTATAGATACTTTATGAGTGTTACAATGAATATTTCTTTTTATTAGTGATGAATGATGATAATTTATTACAAATTACAATACAATCCGTTGTAATAATAATAAATAATAATGCTAATAAAAAATAGTGTTGCAGCGGCATCAACCTTTTCAAACAAGTTCATAAAACTAATTATAATAGATAAATGGTTATAATATGCTCGTGACGTTTAGTTTTCAATTACAGTAAGAATATTGTTTGTGAATGCCACACACCATAGTTCATAGGCCATAAGTATCGATTCATACTTCATATATCTGTACAGTTATAAAGAGAGAGATGTTTATAAATGTTAGATAGGTATATTTTGTATTTTTGAATAATTAATTACAGTAGATAAAATTAGTCTTCTTCAGTAAAAATTGTTTATAATAAAATCAGTATCTGATTACTGACATTAAATTTGTTTGGTATTAAGAATTTGGGTATATTATTATATTTATATGAGTTTAATGGCATACCTACACAATAAAGCGTTCTTCTTATACACAACACATATGTTATTTGGTTACAATCTCATAACCATGTAATATCTCATAAGTTATGGTGCTTTAAATGAAGTGTAGTTCAATTTATTTTAAAAATATATTTATAAATTTATATGCTAACCTATGTATAATAATAATTTGTGTCGTTATAAGTTCTAACATGAACTCCGGTTCCCTTTCAAATCGAAAAAGTTCTAACATGATATATGACTGATTTAGTATAATTAATATAATAAACCTAGTTATTTAGATATATACGTTATTAGTTTTAATTAGACACGGTATAGTTTTAATAGATAATTAATAATGTAAACTAAACTTAAAGAAATTAAAGGTAATTTGAAGAAAATAAAAATTCATTTGTAGTGCTATTGAACGTTCTCAATATCATAACACAATAAATGACATTGCGTAGATTCTACAAACTTGGACGATATTTTCAATTCGATAATCTTAAAAATATAGTAATGTAATATTTTAGTATATTATTTTATAATAATTTAAAACATTGTTCCAATAATCTAATTGGAGCGGTAACCGAACCACGTAGGTACACAAATCACTGAGAAGACGTGGTAATGTACGTCACGTGATGTATTCTAAGACCAGATTGACCGATACAGACAAGCTAACATAATACCAGGTTAGGTTCAATAATAAATGTTGTGCATCGTGATGTTATTAAATACGTCTTAATATTATTATGTAAGCTGAACACTTGATTAATAAAAGAAAATATTATGTCATCGGTATTGCTGTTAAATATACTATTCTAAAATACTAAATAGGATAAAAAATATTAAATTCATAACTTATCAATGATTACCAAACATCATATTTGTGAGTATAAAATAATATGTTAAGAATAAGTATAGATAGCACAAACTACCAAATCAGTACAATCAATGAACGACATAAATTAAAAACGTGTTGCAATTTTAACTATACAAAATAATATACACATTTTCGTAATGTTGTGTTGACGAATAACATCAAAATTATGCTTCGATATTGAAAAAAAAAATAATGAATATTAATACATATCTTATAAGTATGCGAGGAAACTTGTATTCAATTTGCAAACCTTTCGAATCGTGAAAAAACTATATTATTTTATACATTGAAAAAAATATACAATAATTTCAAATGTTTATTAATAACTCAAAAAGAATCAAAATAATTTGTAAATTGTATGTAATTTAGAAAATGCTTATATATAATTGATATTTAGTGAAAATTTCAAGCAGTAAGATATTGATATGTTAATTGTTTAATAAACAATATTACACAATCCGAGTTGGTAACATGAAAATATAAAACGTTTAGTGATAATTCAAGTGTGCACGATTTAATAACTTTTTTTTAAGGAGCCTATATTTTTATATAAGCTATAATTTAATATGTTATTATAAAATATTATAAAAAAATTATTCCAATTATTTGATTATTATGATATTATTACTGTTGTCATTATTGGTTTTATAGGTTGGTAGCTATAAGGGGTAAATCCATGCTGAAATATGGCTTTCAAACCAACAATTATGTTTATGTAGATTTATCGTGTTAAAAATGAATGTACAAGAAATATTTGAATGATTGCATAATTATGTGATAAGTTGATAATATTTAATAATTTAATTTCAATTCATCTAATCAATATTTATCCAAAGAAATAATTTTAAGAATACAATTATTTCGTTTAATGTATAACTTTTAATAGGTATCCTGCAAGTCTTCGGCTTTACATTAGGAGTCAAGTGAATTACTATTTTGGGTGTCTAAAATTTGAATTTAATGATATATCACTGTGTACAAAAAACAATTTTAAGTGGAAACGACAAGTCAGCCTACATCACCAAGTAAATTATATATATATTTTTTTAGTAAAGCTATCAAAGTATTTTTTTTTTAAATTTAAGTGTTACGATAGGTTAATTTATTTTTTTCCGAAAATATTACGTTTATTTTATTCAGATATTAGACCATGAAATTCACGAAAATTTGTCTATTTCACAACTAATTTTGAGGAATTAATTGGATTTATAAGGTTTCGGGCTATAATTTTCAAGGAATTTTGGTTGATACACATTGATTTCAAGAGATTTATGGGATTTTTAAGGAATTAACCCACAATATTCAAGGATATTTGGTAGTTTTTCACTCATTTTAATGAATTTTTGGATTTTTAAGGTATTTGACCATGAAAATCACCTAATTTTGCCCGTTTCCAATTGATTTTATGTGATTAATGGGATTTATAAGGTTTTATTCGATAATTTTGGTTGTTAAACATTGATATCAAGTGATTTATGGGATTTTTAAGGTATTATTCAATGAAAATCAAAGAATTTTTCCTTTTTCCCGCTGATTTTATGGGATAAATGGGGTTCATAAGCTATTATTCCATGAAATTAACTGAAATTTTTCTGTTTCCTACTAATTATATGGGATTACTTGGATTTTTAAGCTATTCGCATATGAAACTCACAGAATTTTTCTGTTTCCCATTGATTTTATTGGATAAATGGGATTTATAACCTCTTAATCCATAAATTTCACTATTTTTGCCTGTTTCTTATTGATTTTATGCGATTAAAAGGTTTTGTGCTATAATTTTCAATGAATTTTGGTTGTTAATCATTGATTTCGAGTGATTTATGGGATTTATAAGCTATTCGCCCATGATATTCAAGGATATTTGGTAGTTTCTCATTCATTTTAATAAATTTTTTGGATTTTTAAGGTATTCGCCACAAAAACTCACAGAACTTTGTATAATTCCCACTGATTTTATGGGATAAATGGTAAATAAAAGCTATTATACTATGAAAATCTCCTAATTTTGCCTGTTTCCCATTGATTTTATGCGATTAAAAGGTTTTGTGCTATAATTTTCAATGAATTTTGGTTGTTAATCATTGATTTCAAGTGATTTATGGGATTTATAAGCTATTCGATCATGAAAATCACCGAATTTTTCCCGATTCCCACTGATTTTAGTGGATAAATAGGATTTATAAGCTAATATCCCATGATATTCAAGGGTATTTGGTAGTTTCTCACTCATTTTAATGAATTTTTGGATTTTTAAGGTATTTAACCATGAAAATCACCTAATTTTGTCCGTTTCCAATTAATATTATGATAAATGGGGTTTATAAGCTATTAATCCATAAAATTCACTGAATTTTTCTTGTTTTCTATTGATTTTAGTGGAATAATGGTATTTATAAGCTACTCGCTCATGAAACTCACAGAATTTTTCCTGTTTCCCACTGATTTTAGTGGAATAATGGTATTAATAACCTCTTAATCCACGAATTTTACTATTTTTGCATGTTTCTTATTGATTTTATGCGATTAAAAGGTTTTGTGCTATAATTTTCAATGAATTTTGGTTGTTAATCATTGATTTCAAGTGATTTATGGGATTTATAAGCTATTCGCTCATGATATTCAAGGATATTTGGTTGTTTCTTATTCATTTTAATGAATTTTTTGGATCTTTGAGGTATTTGACCATGATAATTACCTAATTTTGTCTGTTTTCCATTGATTTTACGGGATTAATGGGATTTTTATGTATTAATCAAACGACATTTTAATGAAGATAATCTCATAAGATTATCAATGAAACATTGAAATAATCAAATAACATTTTTATTTTTATGTTATATATATTTTTTTTTTAGAATTTAGTAGTGTTAGTAATGTTGTGACCGCTTTTACAGAACTTGTCAATTCAAAAAATATGTTCTTGAATAGATTTACAATTTAAGTATGTTTCTATTAAAAAATATCGTGGAAAATTTACAAAATGATCAATTTAAACTCAAAATATTGATAATAATAAAATGTAATATTTAGTTATCTATTACTTACAAATTTATGTTGAATTTTTTTAGACTAATTTTATTCATCGAGATGGTTTAAACAAGTTTAAAGTACTTTCTAAAAAAAGTGCTTTCAAGATTATTTAAAAATAAATTATCTTTAGTGTGTTCTTAGATTGGATTTAAGAATAATTTTCGATTAGATAATCTTCAAATAATGAAGATAGTAAAACGTAATTATTTATTCTATTTATCTATATAATGTATGTAATGTCATGATAACGTTAAAATTTTAGAAATCCCAAATGAAATGAACAATTTATAGTACAAATATATTTACAAAATAAATAAGTACATATTTTAGTATATTATAGTATATTATACATTAACAAATTAACAAATTAACAATTAAATGTATTTTAAATTATTATTATAATATCTTCATGAACTTGCGATGTTATTATTCGGGTATATGGATACCGTTCGGGGGCATATACACGCCTCAGCTTGTGCAAAATTATAAATCGCACATAAAAATACCGGTTTCCCGTATAAACCATAGGTTTAATAATATTAATATACGAGTAATAATATTACGACGGCGCGGCGGTTATAGAAGCTTATGATGTGTGATAAATTTTGTTGCTAAAATTTGATGGCAACGACATGTTTAATTTTTGTATAATGTATTATAGTTCATTAATTTTTTCACTGTACTCCTATGCTAAACTACTACGAGTCACCACTATTATCGGCCAGTATAGATATTTATTAATATTTGGTTAAAATTATTAAAAAATTAAGATATACTTACAGTTAAATGTATAAGTAATAATTCACCTAAAAATGGATATTGAACTTTTTTTTAAATAAATTAATTATAGAATTAAAACAGGGTGACATATTATTTTTAACAAAAATTTATTTTTATGTTATTTTTATATCAACCAACTGCATTTTCCTAAATTCAATACTTTTAAATTTTAACAGTAACAGTTGGAATTTTTTTTAATTATCAAAGTGACATCTTAACATTAACATTAATATTTTTTTAGTATTATTTATTTTAATCAAATTATAAATTCAGTTTTTTATTATTAGATAGAAAAACTGAAGCCATTACATTTAAGGTCGACTAGACATTTTTATAGAACAGTTTCAAATGTAAACGGAAGGTTCCTTTATTAATTTGCTACAATTTTTAAGTATAGAAGAAATGCAATCAAATGATACATTAAATATCTTTTGAATTTGTAAGTTGTTATATATTTAAATGAAGACAATTAAAAATTTTTTTTATTATTTAGCTACTAAGATATTTGTTATTTTATTAGTATAATTTTCATAATAAGATTTCACAAAACATAATTAAATTTAAAAAAAAAATCAGGATAATAAATATTTTGAGTTTTTTAGTACCTACATAATATTAATATAGCAATATAAATTACAAAATATTATTTTATATATTATTATATAATATCCTTGTCCTAAAATATAAATTATTTAATTTTCTGAATAAAATGTCAATACCTACTTATTTTAAATGAAGAATTTCAAAATTAGGTAACTTAATTTTGTGGATAAAATATCATAATTTTAATAATAACGATTAAGTGTCATAACGGTGTGATAAACAAAATATATTTTTGCCCCAAATATTTTCTAATCTGCTATACTGTATAGCAGTTATCTACAGTTTGACGATACGCATAACGTAAACTAAAGTGAATATTACATATTTATAATTATCTATACTTACGGGCTTTGATCATTTGAAGCAAATGGTCTATACTGTTTAACGATATACCCGCCCTCGAATAAGTCAATTTAAAATCTAAGTCCATCTGTAATTACATAAAACTATTAAGTAGGTAATGTATATAAAGTATAAATGGCTATTTGCCGCATGGGTAAAGGAAAATAGCTATACTCGTATTGCTAACTACCTACCGAAATAAATTTTATCAAACCTAACCAATGCCCAATGCAATAGATACCCAAGGCCGGATAACATTTAATTGAGTTCATGCTATTTGCATGTGTTTGAATAGAATCTAATTTATTATCTTAATATCTTTGAATTGAGTCCAAATAGATAAAATATAATAATTATCTATGTAGACTATTTTGGCGGATTTCAGGATAGGTTCGCATTTTAGAAAACTTTGAACATACATTTTGCTTTCGATGTAGGACGCAGGTATATAAACTAACCACCATTAGGTATATTGTTTTACGCAGCTGACATCCAACATTCTGACATATTTGTATAGCAAAAATTAGTAAAGTTTAAGTAAACAAATTTAAGTTTTCTTAGAATAATAATATACTGATAATTATAGAATACAGAATTAACAACTTGGTGGTAGATAGCATATAATAATAAAATTAGTGCATGTAATTTGTACATTTCATAATTATTTCGTATTACGTACTGTTTAAAAAAAAAATGTTTTACTACGTAATTTTCATCATTAAAATATTTAATTTTTCATATTTTTAAAAAAAATTTTTTATGTTCTTTAAAGTAATGAATAATAATTTTCCTGATTTTACCGGGCCACACCGTTCAAATAATATATAAATACACAATTACACTGGCGTATGATCCATAAAAAAGTATGACTTTTAAGATACTTACAGTAGAGTTCTCAGAAGTATCAAATCCGAATAATTCAGTCAGCAAAGTTACACACGCCTTTAAAAAAATTGATTTTTTATTACAGAACAGCGATATAGAATTCATTGACCAATGGTTCCTCGCAAACAATTCGTGATTCTTGATGCTTCGTGATATTGCCTGTAAAATAATGACGTGCACTGCAATTATTATACTTTTATTTAAACTTATAAAACGTTAGTATACAAATATTATCATCATACTGCGTGTCTGCGTATCAACCTTAAGTCGTGAGCCGAATTACAATATTGGCTACTCGAATAGATTTAACAATAGATTAAATGAATATAATCAGTTAAAAAATGTACTAAATTCTTTGGTTACTATTGGTTTAATTTAATGTTGACAAAGTCCATTATGTCACTAAAGGTGTCGGTCTACTATTAATTTTACTTATGCCATTAATAACTTAAGTCTTGAGTTGATAAATATCAAAAAAATATTTAGATGTCATATTTAGCCCTAAATTTTATTTTAACTCCCGCATTTAAGCGATGTGTTATAAAGCTAAGAAAACACTTGGTTATGTCATTATGTGACACGCTTGTATAAATAATTCAAATTGTCTGTTTCACTCAAGCCTATTTACTATTCTCTTGTTAGATCTTTTAGAGTATGCTTCCTGTACTTTATTACTTTGGGAACCTATTATAACAGCAGATTTTTTTCCCAAGTATTTAAACTTTGCATAATTTATTCTAAATTTTGATCACCTTCTACACGACTACTAATACTAGTTATGCAAGCTCTTATCACTTTAATAGATATATGAGAGTTGAAGTTAACTTGTTATTTTCGCAAAAAATAATTGATGGAAATATTTATTTTATTTTTCCAAATAAATCATCTTAAAAGTTCTTCCTGTCTCAGTCTCGCTAAGCCGTCCTACCCATTTCACATACAATAATAATTATATAATATATGTATATATATATATTTTTTAAATGTATTATAAATGGTTGATTACTTAGCAATTAGCCAAAAAAACATCCAAACTCCTGGCTTATAAGTATAGGCAACAACAACAATTGATTGGGATAATAATAATAATTATTATTATGAGTTTTGTGTGTTAAAGTGATCACCACTATATGCACATAATATGCCGCTGTTGAGAAACCGAAAAATGGATACATATAAAATGACTAACCAAATACAATTCTCCGAACTGTATTCCTATCCGTAACAGAAGAGATTTGATGTTGGTGAACGCCAAGAATGGAGCCATATGATAGCTGACGATGATTTTATCGTTATACTCAGGTCTTGAGGATGCGGTGGCAAACAAAATGGCACTGCTCAACGAGTACGTCACTAGGTACATTTTATCGTACTCGGTATTGTTGCACACATAATCCATCATAGCCGGGACATCGTAGTATGCCCATTCGTCAATGCTGCAAGAAAAAATGTATTTAAATAATTATTTAAATAAATATATTATGTATATATACAATCGAATCGTGATAAATCGAAAACTTTAATAACGCAAATATTTTTCTTATCCTTTGTAGTGTTCATAAGTTATATATGAAAAATACCTATATAATAATTCGAAAAAAATATAAGCTGAATTTATATTTTTACCGTTTTGCGATTTCGAGTTACCTATTGAATTTGATTTGTATTAATACGATATCATAATATATTTATTAAAATCAAGTTAGAGTAAATGTTATAGTTTATTGTTGTAGGGCGAGTTTGGTCCACTGATTTCAGTAGTCTATTTTTACTAATAAGTATATTGGGTCAATAAATATACGAGCCGCGGGGTGATACGTCATAATATTATTTATATTTAAATCTTGACATTGAATTTGAAAGTATTGTGTTATTGAAAATAGCAACCTGTAGTATAATAAGAAATCACAACAAAATATAAATAATTACCTGTATAATAATAATGCTTGTTTTAAACAAAATACATTAGGTACACGGGTAACTATTTACATATTTTGTCAGTTACTATATTTATTAATATTAGATCATTTAGATCTTGTATGTATATGCTATATATCTAGATATAAATATAGATATAGTACTCACTGAGTACTACTCAGTATAATCTAGATACGCCTGTTTCCATGGCTACTATATAGATAAATACGTAACTATCGGTAATCTATATTATGTAAAATTGATTTTTAAATACTCATCATTTTACACACGCATTCTTCATTTTTAGTATAATTTAAGTAACACTGGTTGTTTGAAGGACTGGTATTGTAAGGAGAACCAATAATAATCGAATCAATGACTACTCTGGAGTTCTTAATCTAAGCTCAATACTAATGATGACACGTAATATATGTATATATATAAATGGTTATATGTTATATAATCCTTACATTTTGATGGCATAATCATTAATTTATTGTTCACTACTGTTTTCGGCTATATATATACATATTTTAATATTATATTATTCACAAAAACCAGACACGTGCATCGCGCAACATTAAAGTGGTATACCTAATCATACAAAGTAAAATGTATATTACAAATAAATTTTAATGGTTTAGTTTGTACCCGAAATCGGAGTATGTAAATTGCGTCTCCGAAGAAAGGTCAGTCATATACTGTGTAAATTTAGGCTAAGGATTTTTTAAATGTACGGGAATTGCGTCCCGGGACTTAAAATATGCTAATAAGTAACAAAATAACAATATTTTTTTAAATTTTTTTTTTCAAGAAAAAATATAATAATAATAAGGACTACTGGACATATTCAGTATGACATAATATATTTGTTTGAAAAATCAGAGAATAAAAAATAATAAAATTTTATATGAAAAAAGATACTTAAATTATATACAAGATAAAATTAAAGAATAGCAAACAAAAAAATATTAGTTTATAGTTACGTAATGTATATATGCACGCGTGTAAAGGCCTACACGAAAGTATAGGTACAAGCGTACACGCATCGATATTATTAAATATAATTATATTAAATTGTGTGTAACTTACTATAATTATTGTGCTTACATAAAACTTGTAATAGTTACCTATTTTTGTTTACGTAAGACCAAATAAAATCGAGATCACAATCAAAAAGAAATCAACAAAATCGATCGAATCTAAAATACTATTTAATAGTCGTGTAAAGTTCCATAAATACCTTCAAGGCTTTAAAAATCACATATTGCGCATGTGTCAGATGACACTATACATATAACCACACAACGTATACACAAATTATATCCTGCAGTATGAAAAATATTATATAAATATAAAACTATATAGTTATGCGGAAACTATCGTACTGAGAATCAATTTTTTGATAAAAAGGGGACATACATTAGTGTAAATATGCCTATAATTTTTAAGGTACTTACTACTTACTACTTATTATATTATACAGCTATTATTATCACACAGTTATATGTATATATAGTTGCAATCTGCAACGTTTTACACTATCGTTAACCGAAGGGAATAATATAATAGATAATTAAAAACTTTTTGAACTTTTTAAACAACAAGCTTGAATTTGTGAGATATATCTACATAAAAATGGATAATAAAACGACTAATTATATAATCAATAACTAGTATAATATCACTTTAAATCAAAAATTGAACTTGATTTTATTAATTGTATGCATTTTGCGATCTACCAAATCAAATATGGATATATATGAATACATATGATTCGAATGTATTTTTCTCTGCATTATTGAACTTAAGAATATATTTTCATTTATAATAATATTACTAATTATGTATACACAGTAAACTCTGTTATTTACCTGAATTTCCAATACCGTGGATCCGATGCGTTGAGGTGTGTGTGATTCTTAGAATATTCGTTCCCTCTAAAATCGCCCAACCAGACATCGTAACCATTGTTAACTAAAATTGAGGCTACAAAAATCAAAATAGAATTATATTTTAGTTTTTTATGAAATACTCTTATATTATCAGACTACTTCTAATGTTACATACGTAAATCGTGATTGCTGTCTCTTAATAACCATTGATCGGATGCTCCCATAAATGCATGGAGAAGCAAAAATGGCGGGCCACCACGGCCTTTGATGCGAAATAAATTAACTAAATATCCATCTTCGGTTATTACTGAATGCTTACTATACGATTCATGGCCATGGTTTTCAAGGAGTTTACCCTATAAAAAATTATCTAGAGTATAGTATTATTTACAGTCATGTAGTAGTTCATATTTTATAATAATATACTATTATAGGATTTCAATTGCGTTCGCTGGAACGAATTTATTTATTTTTACCTAAAAATCATTATATACAATGCATCTTTTTAAGCATACTTTAATGTACCAATATGTATATATTTGTAATATATAGTTTCGTTTTTAGACTAATTAAATAATTAAATTGATTATCTTTAATACTTAATATTATATATTATGGAAACCTAAAAGCTTGTTATTTTCAAAGGTTTTAAGTTGAATAATTCCTACAACTAATATTGGTTTCTATTTGAAGTAGCTATATGCATACTTAATACTTAAATATATATAAATATAAATATATTATATGGTGTAAAATAAAATATAAACTGTAAGTATGATAATTGTTGTTATTGAAATCAACTTAAATTATTCATCATGCCTTACAGTAATTTATTTGGTTTTAAATGGTATGAAATTTAAATCACTTAAATATTATAAACTAAATAGTTAAAAAAAATATTGATTTATTTTTATAGTGTTGAATATTAAAAATGAATACTCGTAGAACATATAGATAATAATGATGTATAATTATATAAATAATTCGGTTTATATAAGTAACTCTGTGAGATTATTATAAGATAATATACCTATGTGTATTTAGGCAATATTTTGTATTCATACATTTATAATACAAATTAATTTTCATAGTTACAAATTATTAATATTGATTTTTAAATTCGTTATATAAATCTTATTTTTGATTGATTATTATAATTATCTTATAAATGTATGTAATTATTATTATTTTCTCATACATCGTTATAATCGATCTTTTATTTTATTCTTTGGATGCAGTGCTGGGCCGTGAAGTGTACCTACAGAAAATGTGAATTCACAGCAGGATCTTAGTGCTTCACACTTTTTAAGTAGTTAAAGTGTAAAAAATGTTTGTAACCATGAATATTCATGATATTTATGACAACATTTAAAATTCATTCGTTAATAGTAAAGTATTAATTAATCAAGGCATATTTAGTTCAGAGATTGAATTATTTCACCACAATATCATAATTATAATAGTATTTTTTATTGACGCACTGGCAACCGGCGAACAACCATTATAATATTATAATCATTAATTATTAATAATATAATGTAAGATTATATTTATAATGAATATGATATTGATTATCGCATCTATCCAACTTTAAAATTGAGCGTATAAACAAAGTAAATATTTTTAGGTATGCAATAAATATTTTCATGACATATAATTATAGATAATATAATATATAAATGGGATGATTATTTTAAAAGTCGACACTCATATACAAATGTTAACGTTTATGGAAATTTTTAAATTCTGAACGGAGTGATGAATATATTGATTTTACAATGATGTTTGTTATTTTTGTTTTTGTCACTGTCATCACGTTTTGAAATAGTAATAGTCCTTTGATTTTTGATTTCAGCCCCATTTCTTAAAGTAAAGTGAATCTAGTCGATACTTTGGGTAGTTAAAAGTAAAAAATTTTCAATAGTTTTCAAAAGAGTCAGGAAAAACCCTAAAAAAGTAACTGAAAAACGAGAATTTTCACGCATAAACAGTTTTCGACAAAATTGATATTTATATTTTACTTTAACTCAGAAACGAATCATTGTAAATACTTGAAATTTACACTAAATGTTTACGGAATATGTTAAAATCACGAAAATTGCAAGGAATTTTGAAGTTGAAAATTTATAAAATTTTTGTAATTTATACTTAAGGTTAAAAAATTCAATACATTGTTTTCCATAACTTTTTCAAGTAACTGGAATGAAAATCCAACGTAAATATAGAAACAATTTTATAAGCGTATGAAATTTATTTTTTTACGAAATCGCATAAAATAACGATATATTCTAAAACGATATAATATATTTGTTGTTATTCAAAAGTATAAGTCGTAGAAACTTGAAATTTTCACCAATAGTTGAGATTTTCATTTTCTTTACATAATTTAGTAAAATTATAAGATAAATATACCAGCATAATCTGTGATACTAGTGTAGGATAGATACAAAGTATTATGATAATTACATGCAATGTTTTTGGTTGTTTTTTACTTTACCGTATGGAAGTATGTAACCTGCCCTAAATACTACTTGCAAATAAATTAATTACTTTTATCAAAAAAAAAAAATATATTACAATTTAAATATAGGTTATATACTATATTCTAGACTGACAAATCATCTCCGTTCAGAATCGTTATTCGTATACAATGATATCTTTCACTGCATTCAAATTTAATACATCCATTATATAGCAGAGCGATATCCACATGCCCGTATTTTTTTTTTACATAATTGTAAGTCATAAAAAATTAACATTTATGAAAATAATTATATTTTTTACTTTTCTGAAAGAGAATAATAGCATATATTTTTCATTTACTAATCCAAAGAAGAATATTTTTCCGAAAATATGTAACTCAAATTTCAAACAAATTTTTATTATTATAATTATAACTTATAAGTATTTAAAGTTTATATGAGTGGTGTGAAGTGTACTTCAAGTCAGGGAGTCCTTTAAAAAATATTGGTTCACTCCGCTCAACTATATTTTAAATACATAGGTACTTATAAATTATAATTATAATTAACTACACGTTTAAAATTCGGTTTTCATTTATTAAAAATCTCAGAAAATGATAAATTAAAAATACATATATACTAAAAAAATTTAACAATAAAAATCGTAAAAATATTTAATTTTTTTTTTCAAAAAATGTATACGACTTGAAATAATGAAAAAATGTATATATGTATTTTAAATACGTTAATATTTTAGAGATTTTATCTTTAAAATAATTTCCATATATATTTTCACTTACTGTATTCAAGACACCGAAGGCTGATCCTCGAACAATCAATGAGTAAAACGTCAAAAGACCCGCGACAACCGCACCGGCCGATGGACATGGCACCATCGCACGTGCAACGTTAACGCGGGTAACAAACGTACTCAGACAGATACACTATTTTTATATTATTACTAAACTCACAGCATTATTCAGCTATGTGATCGTAATCATGTTTTTAGAAGCGATTTGCAGAAGTGGATCCGACTGATCCAAGACTTCGACGGTGGGAGCAGTTTAAAATGTATCGTCTACATGCATATTACTATGTATTAGCCCCTACCAATGGAAGGTTAATATCTCGAATTCTTTAAAAACTATTCGATTTATTTCCATATTATATTATTATTATTATAGTCGACAAGCATCATATTACTATATCAGATTATTATTTGTTATATACTATCGGTTTTCAGGTTAAAATTATGTAAGTAATCAGGTATATATATTTTTGTGAACCAGCTGACCGTATAGGTATTATTTATAGTAGATTTATTTTCAGGGCATTATGACCGTTATGTATAAAATACTAAATAGTATAGCATACCTTAGTGGCGGCTCGTAGAAATTTAGCACAGGAGTGCGATGAAAAAATTAAAGAACTATAATATATTAAACAAAAAATTAAAGATGTCGTTGCCGTCCGATTGAGTGACAAAATTCATCGCACATCATAAGCTTCTATGGCCGCCGCGCCGTCGTAATATTATTACTCGTATTAATATTACCTATTAAATCTACAGTTTATACAGGAAACCGGTATTTTTATGTGCGATTCACAATGTCGCACAAGCTGTGGCGTTGTATAGGCGTATATAATAGCTATTCATATATCGATATACCCGTATAATAAAATCGCGAGTTCGTAACGATATTAAAATAAACTATGAAAATAATTTTAATAATAAATAAAAATATATTTAGTTATTAATTTGTTAATGTATAATATACTATATGCTAAAACATGTATTTATTTATTTTGCAAATATATTTGTACTATAAATTGTTCATTTCTGTGGGGAGTGCGACCGCACATATGGACGAGCCGCCACTGGAATACCTACTAGGTTACTACAGTTACTATAATTAATATCATAATTCATAAATCATTGCGTATTTTTTTAATACGACTAATTAATTTACTCTATGATGTGGAGAAGTACTAAAGTGGGCTGAAATTACCAAAATGTTTAGGGGTACTAAATCATTAGATAAGTTTATTATTTTTTTTTTTTATTAATTTATGTTATAATTTGTTAGAAAATGTATTTAATATTTGTGTTAAATATTTCGAAATCAAAAAGTTGGATAACAATCTTAATGCTACACTAAAACCTAAAACATATTATTCATATTATAGAGTAATACATTTTAGAATACGTTACTTACATACAATGTTTTATTATATGACAATGTAAGAATGTATGTTAAAATCTTATATACATTTTTTAAATAATATATGATAACTTATTTTTTTAAATGTATACTATATGTGATCCAATATTGATGTTACAGCCATTTTATCATATATATATATATATATCAATAATAGAAAAAAGATTTAATACAAAAGATTTTTATTTAGAAATATTTAAAATTATAATTAATTATTATATTTTCTTACAATATTTGAGGGGGGAGTGCAACTTGAAAAACTCAAATGAGAACCTATAATTTTCTTGTAATCATAATGTGAAGAATTTTTTTCGAATTATTTGGATACATAAAAATCAAAATTTGGACTAGTAGCTAATAATGAGTTATAAGTATTTAATGTTAATAGATAAATATTTTGAGAGGTATCTCCGTACCATTCCACTCCGCTCATCTATACTTTAAATACTACTATAACTCGTAAATTATTATTTGCCAAAATTTCTATTTTTGTGTATTTTAATATTTTGAAATAAATTCTTCACATTTAGACTGGTGCAAGAAAATTGTAGACTCCCATTCGAGTTTCTAAAATTTACCCCCCCCCCCCCCCCCCTTCACCCATAAAATATAGTAAAAAAATATAAAAATTACTAATCATTTTTGATATTTCCAAAAAAAAACTTTTGTATTAAATATTTTTCTCTATTATTAATATTTATATGATAAAATGGCTGTAATATAGATTTTCAATCACGTCATTTAAGAGAAACAAACTATATTTCAATACATACATATATATATAAATAAATAAATCATATTTTTAATAAATTATTAAATTATTATGTTTTTGTTGTATGTAGTATGATAACTTGTTTTTTTTAAATTTATATTTCATATTTGTAATGTATTACATTACAATTAATATATTAATTTTATGTTTTTTCATAACTATGAGTGGGTGGAGGACATAATATATTTGTTTGTTTTACAATAATGACACATAATTATTATTTTTATGAAGCCTGATTTAATCTCACACTTTTGGAGCAGGGAAAAAAATCATAGTTAATTTCTTACAGCGATTCTTAAAAAAAAAAAAGAAATAAAAAATAGAAATGGTATTTTAGATGATATATTCTGTTTGATTAAAGCCAACAAATATGTTTTCAAGGAACATAAATAATAAGATTAAATTAAATTTAAATCCTTTAAAGCAAATATTGTATAGTTTATCGCGATATAACCTTTAATAATATATACATTGGTATTATTGTCTATTGTCTACCAACTTTATTTTTGTTCATGTCTCATTGCATTAACTCTTTTAAACTTACATATTAAACACTATTTTATCAGGTTTTAACAACCCTAAAAATGTTTTTTAATTTAATAAATTACAACACATTTAAAATAGTTGAATAATAATTGTTATTAATACAATCATACATTATACATAATAATATAAATAAATATTTCTAAATGTGGTAAGAGATGGATTAAATAATAACGTTCTGATCTAATTTTAAGTTAAAACTTCGATCCTACTCTAATGTTATTGAAAAATTGGCAATAGAAAATAATACAATTATTATATAATTATTATCATTTATTTTTTAATTTAATACTTATTATAACGATAAACTAATCCCAATACATTTTTTTTTACCATAGTAAGCTACATAAGAATAATTTTTTTACGATTTTATATTATAGTTTTTTCCTTAAGTACTTTTGGCTGTAACCTAACTTTATAAGTGTTTTCAAAATAATCAACTTAAAATATAAATTTAAAAAATAAGTCAGTAAAATATTATCTTTTATCAAAAACATACGTGGTATAAATTAATTGTCTTTTTAAACGTTACTAAATTACTAATTTGTATAATCTAACCTATTTTACCTATCTATATTTAGAATCTGCACCTATATACATATACGAAAGTTGTACAATGTACTTAAATAAGACTTTAAAAGTGCAGATTTAATTAGATATATCAGTGGTAACTTAACCTTGAAGTAAAATGCGGATAGAAACCCAAATATGTTGATAATAGTTCCCTCAAAATGAATTGTGTATATACTTTCATATACATACAACAATGTGAATCGTAAAAGGCAACTAGGTAGTAGGTATGTAGGTATTTATGTGTATTAAATAGGTACTTTGTCAAAGCGAGAAGTAAAATCTTTATAATGCACTAGTTCCACTAGTTTTAGATATGGTAGTTCAACCTTGGTGGTATAAATATTGTTTAGTTCGAATCTTTTAAAATTAATTAATCATACAACATGACACGTTATACAATATATTTGAATTGGTAACGGTCACTTTGATCATTACGACTAGAACATTGCCTACAGAAAATATTTTTAATAAAATGTTTCAATATTTTACAGCTTAATATATTTGATCAAGCAAACAATTGAATTGCATAATAGGAGTTCATATTTAATTTAAAAAATGTTAGATGTGTTCCAATATATAAAAAACTGAATATACAAAATATTACACCACATAATATCATATTCAAATACCTACTTAACTGTTATCAGTTTGTCAAGTAAGTATTTAATTCGCATAGGATAACTTTGGGCGTTATATTGATTATAGTTCTTGGTTCATTGATATCTAAGTCAAAACAATTAAAAACCAAATGGTTTTTTAATTTTTAAATTGTAAATCGTAATGTAGAATTATATGTAGAGCATATAAGTTAAGTATGTGAGTTATTAATCTTCAATTACTAAATAATGATAATAGTCCCTACCTCGTGGTGATATATAAGACATATTGGGTTAAATAACATGTAGATATAATGATTTAAAAAATATAGTAATTTATTATTATTAAGCAATTTTAAAATTTTTGCTGGTACAATAATACTTAAGTATAACACATATTCATTATATTTATGTAAAACATTATTAAATACTAATAAAGAATTATCCTTTTATACATAAAGTTAAATAACTCATTACTCAGAAATTTTTAGAATAAATGTAAATTTAATATTTATAGACATTAACATTTAAAAAACTTATCTGATTAACGATATACAGCAAAAGTGACTGGTTCTTGTGTTTGAAAATACAAGTTTATATAAACAAAAAATACTCTTTAAATTACATAATATTATATATTTTAAAGTATGGTTATAAGATTTTAAGTATACTTAAAAATCACAACAAAAACTAAAATTTGAATAAATGCATCATAATATGCATTATTAAAAATAAATACAGGATTAATTATTGGTGAATCACTCTGTATAATTAGAAAAATAAGATAAATACTTATACTTTACCTTTCACTGATATTTTACTCAAAACAACTAGATGTTGTGAATTGTAGATGTATTCAAGATCTTATTTAATGATTTTAATGTCTATACCAAACAATTATAATAGCTATATAGATTACCCCGATATGAAGTGGCTTACTTTTTTTTATCAAAGTTATTGTATTACCTAAATGTAGAACATTTCGAGTTTGTCATTAGTTAGGATAAATTACTGATGAAAAAATGTTATAACTTGAATACAGTTAAGTCAACGAGGAGTGAAATAAAAAGACTTAGAACACAACGGTCTAACGAGCGGGTCACAACTCACAATCCGTGGAGTCCATATTTTTTAACAACCCGACTGAACACAGTGAAACGAATGCAACGTTATCAATTTTTCATGAATATTGGTGAACATTCGTTAATCGTTGTGTTTTACGATTCAAGTCAGAATACATGTATGCATCAATGATTATATGATGTTCGCTGTATACACGAGTCGTGTGAGACCTGCTTACGATCTGTACGATTATTACTTTGTTATCTAATCATATTATATTCTACATTTGTGATTTTTGAGAAAAACTACTATACGTGCTATTCTGCATTGAATCGGATTTTTGTCAAGAGTTACTTATACTCAATTATCCGTCGTTAATATTTAGTCGTTGATCATTGTTACTCGTTACATCTTTTTATTTTAGTTTGAAGATAACTTTATACACGCTGAATGCGATAAAAAATTGCATTGAAATTAAAGTTATTTTGTCGGAAAGAGGAAAGAATTGGCAAATGTTAGAGCTTTTAAGTATAGATTTATTGAATTCATAATAACGACAATATGATATTGAAATATATGAAAATTGCGAAATAAGTATCTTACTAAATATTGATATATATTTAATTTATAAACAATAAAAACGTCAATGTTGTATGTGTTTTTGTGTTTAATAGTATTGTGTTTTGATATTGTTTTGATTCCTATTGTATAATTGCATCTGTGTTAAATTAGGTTACAGCTCTCACAATAAACCAAAAAAAAAGTGTATATTATTTTGTTGTTTTCGATATACCTAAGTATATTATGTACCTACATTTATTTACTATTATTTCATAATATATACTTATAATATAAATAAAATATTTACCGTGATTCAAAGCACCACAAAACTCAAACGTGTTGGCAAAAAATAAAAAATTAAGCAACAAACATGATTTTAATACCTATTGAACATTACCTATTTAACCTAAATAACGTGTTAGGTATATGGTGTTTAAATTCAAATAAGTACCGATGTATTGAAGTAATGTTTATAATATAAGTAATAACAACAGCTTCATTTAATATGACGTCACTTACGATTGGCTATATCATACTAATGAATAATTATGATATTGCAGGTATAAGAATGTTATAAATTATAATGTAAGTATTTTATTTATTTCAGTTTATTTACTGTGTACTATATACTATACAGTATATTTATATATTACCTATATTAACATTTCTCAATTTATTGGGTTATAATATCCATACATTTACTGTTTTATCAATTAAAATAAGTAGGTAACAACTAAATCAGTAACAGAAATTTGCTTGAAAGTATAATTAATTCATTATACTTAGATACACAAATTATATTGAAGATTCAGAATTACTTAAATTTTTAAAAATTAAATAATATGAAAACACGGGTTTTAAGATCTGATTATGTATTTTATAATTCATAATGAAATGTATATATATATAAATGCTATACAATTTCATAATTATTCTTAAAGCCCTCTCAAGATAAACTTATCTTCATGCTTGTGCAATATCAATTTAACATTAATAAACAATAATAATTCACGTTGAACAGTAAAATTCTGTACATATAAGTACACATTTAACACCAATACCAACAATATCACAGCAATAGTCATAAGTCCTAACTTCATTAGAAATTTGTAATTTTTACTAGTTTAATGTTCTGTAAAAAATAAAGTGTATTTATATTTTATTTCCTAATTTTAAATTGACCTATTTCGTCGTGGATAAAACTAATTGTTGGCCTTCTTCAGTTAAAATCAAAAGTCGGTATATTATGTATATATTATATATATAATTTTTTTAAAAAATGGTTAACTTACTTCATGTCAACGACATGAATAAAATCGATTAAACCTCAATTTAACAGAAAATCTCTATGCTATACTTAAACCTAATTTTGAATATAAGAAAAAGATGTTGAATTTCTTAAAATCAACCAATATAATTAACGAAATATAATTTAATTATTATAATTTTAATGTAACATATTATAAATAATTGAACTAATTTTAACTTTTAATTAAGGAATTGTAACTAAATAATGTAATCGAATTTACTGCCACGTTGTTATTAAAAACAAAAAAAAAATTGTAAATAATAAAACATTTGACTTTAAATTTGTTAAAAAAAACATTAAAACGAGTCTTGAATACTTTCACTTTGTAATAAAAAAAGTAAAAATAATTATTTTTTACAATAAAAGAATAATAATAAGTAACTGATAGGAGAGTTTAGCAAAGGGTTTCAGTCCTCCCCAATATTGTTTAGCTAGTTGCTCGGTGAATCACTCTGTATAGATGAAACAAGCTGATCATAATGACATTAATACCTTTATGTAATGCAACAATTTAATATGCGACATTGTAATTGCATAGTAGTGTCAACTTTATAAGAGGTGATTGTATTTCATCACGACCGTAAAAATGTATAATATATATATATATAACTCGTTAGTCACTAAAAAAGAATACATATTAATAAGTAACTATAAATTGCGTCCTATTTTTGATTTTTTGTGTAAATTATAACCTAAATATTTTTTATTTATACGTAAATTACGTTTATGGTTATTTTTACAAAATCAATATTTTAATTCTAATTTTTCAAACTTAGGATTGGCAATATAATTTAATTAATATTGATTTTGCTGTTTGTTGTTTATTATTAAAAATCCGTAATTAAATATCTGGTAAAAATGTATACGATAATTCTCGTACAAAATTTTAAAAAGTACTTTTGTTTTTTTGAATTTTTTCCAGCTAATATAAGAATCGCTTTGCATAAAATTTATGAAAATTATAAATTGTCTTGCTGACTGAAAATAAACAGAATATACCAAGACGCAAATTATACAGTTTATGACAGTGACCCTTTTCGGCGACTCAATTTACACCTACCTGGATATTATTAACGTTTATCCTACAATGTAAAATATTGAAAACAGAATTGAATTGAACGAAACCGTTTAAGTTTAAAAATAAATCGAAATCTTGTCACAAATTAAATGGACTTTGTCATATTTTTAAATTTTTAATAATCATAGTATCCAAATTTAAAAATAGATATTAATTAGATTATGACATTTTTATAATATACTCAATTTTAAACATCATTTGATAGCAATACCTGCTAAATAATAAAAAAAAATCAACAATTTTGATGATATAAATTCATTGTGGGGTGTAAAACCAAAATCAGAATCTTTTCCACCATAGTTGAAATCAATGCGTAATACACATTTAGTTCATTGTTGTGTATAGTATATATAAGTAATATAATTTAAATATAATGTAATATTTAAATTTAAAAAATGTCATATGGTTTTATAATAAATCATTGTAAAGGTATCATCAAAGTATAAATAAGTTATACATTATCTGCTGTAAATATTAAATAACCATTGCTAAATAATTAAAAATCCCATACAAGTGGAATTTGAAAACTTTTTACTTTTTACCAGTTAAACGCCGATTTTTGATTATAAATAACCTTATTGTGATTTTTATCTGTGTAATTTATAACGATCACATCATTTAAATTCAATCACAACCAGATCATAATATTATATAGGTAGTTACGTTATTAAGAAGATCCACGCTGTATCGTCATTAAGTTGAAATTTCACATTTTAAACGAGTGTATTGAGATTTTGAAATGTTATACTTAAATTTTAAACTATAAAATAATAATATACAAATTAATTATGAGAGATTGCTGTTATCGCGAAAAGTCGGTCGTCCTCGTATTTATTTGATATAAGTAAATAATACTCAGGAAGTAATAAGGAACAAGTATTATTGGCATTTGACAGTTTGTATGAAAATCATTATTAATTTATTTTAATTAAAATATCTAAATATTTTCAAAATCCATGTCGACGATATATCACACGATACCTATACCTATAGGTACATCAGTGATTCTCAACTGGTGTTTCGGTTTTGAACTTTAGACTTTTGAAAGATTTGCAACAACTTCAGATTGAAGTCGTTGTATGCAAATAATTTCAGTAAACTGTGTTATTGATTTTTATTTTTTTAAATGGTACTAATCGTTAACCGACACTAATCGTTGGGTCTTTAGCCGTTTAGCATATTATATTGTTAAGCCGTCCTTGAGTACTACATATTTAAAACATATAACACACAGCACTCGTTATATTCTGTGATTATTTACTAATGTATAGTTAAGTATATTATATATAAAAGATAAATTTACGAATTATTGCTTGTTTTTATAATTTAATATGGCCCAAACAAAACGCATAATACGCTTTTAAAAATATTGTTTTAAGTTTTCGAATATTTTTTCTACGGATTTGTTTAAAATAATCAGGAGCACCGCCATTATAAAAACCGTAAGTCTATACAACAATAATTGTATTATAATAATTATTATTATTATTACGTATGTATCACCTAGACGCCGAAAACGGTGTCATTGCCCTTTGATGCAAACATCGTCGACATAAGGTCGCGCGTGGACAACACTACCGGATATACCTACTACATAATAATATAATATAATAAGAATTTATCTAGTATATTTTATGTATAGTAATAACATTATATCGATCGACACTCGGTCAAATCTACTGGTGATTCTTGTTTGCCCACCAGTACACAGTTTTTTACCTGCAATAAATTGACAACTAATTTGCATACAACGAAAAACGTGAAAACGCGCTATTAAAATTTTATCCTGAAAAATGACTACTGTTTTGCATTAATAAGGCCGTGCCGTTATGATTTGGCACCCAAAGCAAAATTAAAAACATTCACTCCCATCTCCGTTAATTTATTATTTAATCTTCTTCAACTAACTTGGTATTATCGTATTAATATTTTATTATACATTTTTAAAAGTTTTTGTAAAAATTGTATAATAGTTTAAAATGTATAGTAAATGGTGTAACATCGTAATAAAAATAAAAGAAAAAAATTGTATGATCATTAGTAAACGTTATTGAAGTATAATGATTATATAATATAATATGTGATTCAAAATTGAATCTTTTTCGTCTTGATTGAAACAAAATTTTCTGTAACGTCTCCAAAATCGATATTATTTGTTATTTTATTTTCAAATTGTAGTATTACTGAGTTAGTGAATCTTTTTTTGTGATATTGTAGATCGTATGTATGTTTTGATCTCAATTTTAATTTACTAAAGGATCGTTCTCTGGATGTGACAAGCATATTAAGATAGAATCTATATGCAACTGCAAAGTTTGGACAAGTTGAATCAAATTCATATGATTGTATTGCATTATTTGCATTTAAAATATTTTTAAAAAAAGTTGTGTTTTGTACATCTTGTAATATTGCTTTTGCTTGATATTGAAAAAAAATATAATTCGTTAATTATTTCTGGACTTATATCGTCATCGTATTTTATTGCTAAGTTAGCTGCATATTTCTACAATATTTCAACTGGTGTTATAGATAGTGAATGGCCAGAAAAGAATTCAAAATCATTGCTACGATTGTACTAAAACACATATTTTGTTAGAGACGATTTGTTAAGATATTACTGTATAGTATTATATTAAATCGGGCGATGAACTTTTTGACGGCCCCTTAAAATGTTCGCCCGAAGCACAAGCTCTCTTGCCCCACTTCTACGGCTCTCAACTATTATCTTAACTTATTAAATCACATTCTTAATTTAAACTAATATATTGTAACTTGCAGTACCTAATGCAATAAACTATACGATTAATCATGGACACTTCGTTAGGATACACGTATCTATTAATTGAATCGAGTATATTATTAAGTTACACATTTTTCCGATGATAATTCGGCTACGTTTTGAGTTATTACATATTTCTATATGCTTATTTTAGTTGAACACGTAATGATCACTCGTTATACACGAGTATCTCATTATAAGTTTTTTATTGAGTTCTAGTAGACTTTTGCATTGTTTATGTACACAAACAAGATATACCGTTTTACGTTTGAGTCATTTAAACGTAGGTTTTAACAATTTGTGTGCACTATCGAGTTTTGCATTTGTGCGCAAACGAGTCGCGAAAAGGGGTTAATGTACGCAAACGGGTATTGCCCGGATCTGCGTGCCACGTGGTCAGTATTATTTTACAACCTACGTGTGGATACCTGTGAAGGTTACGCAATACCCACACGCCAAATTAATTTTACCGTATTATATATTATATAAAGGAAAGAAATAATACTTCTAGAGTTGAGGCTAGATTGAGCCTCTTTTCAAATGACTCACTCCAAAATGTGTTATAAGGGAATAATCTTTTTAGTTTGTGGCATAAAAAATGAAAATGTTCAAAAATATTAACTGTAGATAAATATATGTTTATTTTTACCCTCATTAAGAAATTGTTTATTATCAACGAAAAACAAACTCCTGTTACTATGAATAAAATATTTTACCAATATTGAATGTTTTTTTAATACTTGCGTAATTCGTAACGATAAACAAGCGAAGAACAATTATTTATTAAAATGAAAAATTACAAAACTAAAACGTAGTTTATCTTTAACGTTTTAAATTCACTATTTTTATTATTGGAAGTTAGAATATGTTCTACACTACTACAAAACGTGTGCACGCGTGCGCACTTACAATGTCTACATAGAACTAACTATTCCAGTGATACCCAACCCGTAATCTGCCGTACATTTTTAAAAAAATCAACAAATATACAATTATGTCCAAGATATTTTAATTTCTTTTTTTGTGTTATCTTATTTTTATTTGTGTTATTGGTGGTCCCCGCGTACGTAATATTTTACTACAGAATGAATTAAAAAGATATCACAATTGCATTTTGTGTGTTTTTATTAAATTAAATACGTACAGCAATTTAATTGTTGTTAATCACTGTTTTAACATTTTGTACGTAAGAAAACATTGGAGTAGCTATAATAATAACTGCCGATAGGATCGTCGCAATCGCGGCTCACTTCTCGCTGACTGTATTTATTATAAAGAGAAAAGGTTGGGCGGCACTGTTCTAGACATTTGTCTTGGTTACCGGAACGATAAATAAAAAAAATGCCAGTGTACGATCTAATGGCAAGTCTACCGAACGGCATTTCACGTATACCTTCTTGAAATTTCAGATGAACTTGACGTTGTTCGTTGATTTTATTTTGGATGTGATAATGCAGGTGTTTACTACGCAGACGGACCGTAAGTACATTGACTGAACACACATGTGTATGTAGTAGGTATAAAAAAACATAAATAACTGTTGTGTATTGATGAGCAGAGATGGGTAAAGACCTCGGAAATCCAGTTTTGAACAATTGTTTTGATCGACGGTATTTTTTTGTTCTTGCAGAAACGAGTTTGATAACAGCCACCTGGGATCATGCGGTCAATTCCAAGGTCAAGCTACAGAGCGCATTGACGAGTAAGTGTGTTTTAGCCTGTACATAATATGTTTATAATTGTTGCTTAAATTAACTATCATCAAAAAGTTATCGTTATGGGAAGTACTTATTCTAGTGTTTCGTATTGAGGGGCCGCTATACCAGCGTTTGTTTTCTCTGTCTATCTCCCACGGTATATAGAAACAAAGATACTCCGTATTTCCACGATTACGACTCTCCGGTTCAGTTTAGGGTAAAGACACCTATTATATATTTTATAGAGGAAAATATTTCATGTGCATTGGCCGGATAGATATTTAATATTTTCATTATTTACAAGTATAAGCATGTTTTAATTTAAAATAATTTCGATTATTTTTAATTATTAATAATGTATTCAAAATTGTAAATATTAAAAATCTATCCGGTTGATGCACAAGAAATATTTTCCTTTATATAATATATAATAGGTGCCTTTGTCCTAAACTAAACCAGAGAGTCGTAATCGTGGAAATACGGAGTATCTTTGTTCCTACATACAGCGGGAGATAGACAGAGAAAACAAATGCTAGTGTAGCGGCCCCTTAATTTTCTTCAATAATTTACTATAAAACATTTGAAAAGACGCAATATTCATTTTTTAAAGTAAGTTTTATTAATTAAAAAAAACACACATCTTTCTAATACAAATTGTGTATAGTATGATAGATTTGAATGAAAATTGAATTACCTTATATAGATGTATTATAATTACTTTAAAACTAAATACTTTGTTTTTATTGATGGTAGTAAAATTTTTTAATTTTATATTATGAAAAATATAATTAATAACTATAGGCTATAGAGCAGGGGTCTCCAACTTACGACCCGCCAACGTTTTTGAAACTGCCAGCTAATTAATGTTTTGAAAATATATTAGTTTTCATTGTTTTTATTTAATTTTTTCATTTGGTGTTATTCATATAACAATTTATTATAGTCATACTTATGTACTAATACTAGCCAATAATAGAAAAACCTGTCGATTGCACTTATTTAACATACCGTGTACTCGCGCAGTTGCGTTTTGGCTAGATAATATTTAACAATCGACTCCGAAATAATAATAATGCCATCGTGATCGACGGGTTTTACTAACTGTGTGACTACACTGTAATATAGTAGGTATATAATATTGAATTTTAACTATTCCTCAATTTCATTACCTAACCGTGATGTAAAAACGGCTGCATCCGAGTTAGGTCACGAATTTAAAATTACTACACTAGTTGGGTCGCGAATTATTTTAGGTATTACACTAGTTCCTGGATATTTTTTGGTAAGTACTACACTATATTAACATTTTCCATTCCATCTTAATAGATTTAAGACTGTCTATAATCTATTTAAACCACAGGACCACATCTTTATATAATAGTGTTGGAAAGTTAGTATAGTGTAATAAAAATATTATATAATAATTGAAAAGTAAATGAAAACTAGCAACAAAAAAATGATTATTTTTATTTATATTATATAAATATGTTTAATATATTTTTGTTTACTTATATTTGTAAAATTTAAATAATTTATAGTTTAATGAAAAAGAAACTAAAAAACAAAAAAAAAAACTGTAAAAAACATTTTTAACCATACATGTAGTCTAAACAGATCATAGACAGCCCTAAGTCTGTTGAAATGGAAAGGAAAACGTTAGTATAGTGTAGTACTTACTAAAAAATATTTAGTAATACCTAAAATAATTCAGGACCCAACTAGTGTAGTACATATAAAAATCCGGGACCTAACTAGTATACTACCTGCAATTAGCCCCTAGTACTTGGGATCCAACTAGTATGCACAGGAAAAAATAATTGGAGACTCTCTGCTATAGAGTATTAAAATCTAATATAATGATCAAAATTAATGTAATATAATCTACTCATCAGCTGGGTATTTAATAATAATGATTAAAATAAAATATAAGTTTTGAAATTAAAATTGTAATTAAATATAACTGTATTAATTGCATAAAAGTAATTATCGATTTTTGAGTCTAATAAAAATAAAATAAGCATTGGGTTAAAAATGAGGTATAAGTTATTTATAATATATATATATATATACATCTTTTATTAAAACAATTAAACATAATACATTATGGATTAGATATTATACTTAGTTACAGATTTTATTAATTATACCTATATTATATTATAAAGCTTATACAGTTTATGTTGGAGATAGTGAGTTAGGATTACTACTAAATATAAACAAATATAAACATAACGTAAATGGTAATATTAATACATAGTATTACTTCTTATATTTAATAATAGGTGACATAATTTAAATTGACACTAAACATCGGTTAAAAGGTAAAAGATGGGAAAGTGAGTACCGCTTTACTGTAAATTAGGTTTCGAGTTGGTCACAGTTCAGGATGTTTTAAATTTGAATTTAAGAATATATTATTGTATACGATAAACGATTCTCAATAGAGACGTTCTATTATCCTATATCATTAAGTACATTTCATGATGTATTATTTGATATTTAAATTAAAACAACTTATTTACATACTTAAACATATATTAAAAACAGATTTAAATCACAATTTTAGTGTGGATGACTTTTTTACCTACGCATTATCAATATGTGCGATCCTTCACTCATCCCATATATACTAATTGTGCAAATTGTGTTGTAGGTACAATTTGTATATTTCAAATAAAGGAAGAATAAACATTTTTATTTTGACAAACAATAATCTGTTATAAGTACAATGTTTTACAATATATAGATGTTAGTACTTGGTAGTTGCCAGTGGTTAATTATTGCGATTTGTGCGCGAAATTGGTATTCAGTGATACCAATTCAATATACACCAGGATATATTATTATTTATAATTATAATCTACCCGGATCTACTAGTCCGGTGGTATAAAATCAGGGTTCAGGTTTAAACATTTAAAAACGCAAAAATATGCCACACAAAACGTAATTGTTATATTGTATTATACCATTACAGTAAAAACATAGAAATGTACTCAACAATTGTTTTAGATTAATTATACATTATTAAAAAAAACATTTTTGGAAAAACCTCACAATTAATAAAATAAATTGAATATAATTTATCATTTAAGTACCTATGGATTGACAAAAATCATTTCATTTTCTCAGAAACTTGTCGCCAATTGTCACAAAATATTTTAAATTCTAATATATATTGTTAAATAGTCGATTAAAAAAAGTTTGAAAAAATAAATAAGTAACATATTATAATACTATGTGTTTATAATATCGAACGAGATTTAGAGAACAATAGTTATAGTTAGAGCAGAGGACTTGTAGCATTTACATATTTGTTTGTACAATCACAAAAATAGTAGAGAGTAAGAAACAAATACGTTTCATATTGAAACAAAGCTAATTTTGACATTTTATTTTGCATATAAATGCATATTTCGAGTTTTTTTTTGTCTTGGAGGATATTTCTTCCGTTCTATACTTTTAGATGCATATTTAAAACAATTTATCATTTTATCAATATTTTCCGTCGACGTTTTTATTTAATTTAAATATTTAATATATAACTAAAATAATGTTGAATTTAAAACGTTTCAAAATTTGAAAAACATCTAATTGTTCAATACAATTTTCAAGGTAAAAATATTTGTTAATCTTAAACATTTGAAACTAAAAAAATGTATCAATTATTTTTTTAGAATTTCAAGAAATTGAAACATTAATTTAAAGAAGTATCTATCTGAAAATCTATAATTAAAATAAATCAATACTTTTTGTAAGTTGTAAGTCTCTTGAATTGTATTTAAAATTTAAATAAAATATATTCATTTTTAAATGCATATTTGGTTTTTTTTAGAGCTACAAGTCCTCTGCCCTAGTTATAATGAATGTATAAATAATATAACATCTACAAATGGCCAATACGAATTGAAATCATTTCGTTTTCGGTTTATAACTCATCGACAAATGACATGTAAATGTGAAACAAAACACTTTTAAATAAAATACCATATTACTATGTGATCGTTTTTAGTGTTTTTACTAATATACATACGAAAACGTTGTACAATATAATAAGATAATTACAAATACGACTCATAACAGCCAGATGTGCGCGCTTCTCATAAATTTGTTGACTATTTTGAAATCGACGTTGGACAGCAGGTCGCGAACGTTCTTCAGGTACTTCTCGGCGGCGCTAATATTGCTATCGACCAGAGCGATCAGCTCGATGAGCGTTTTCGGCTTGTCCGCGCCGGCCGACTTGTCCACGGCGGCCGCCTTGTCCGCTACGGCCGTCCAGTTGGTGGCCGCCGGACCGAACAGGCCGTCACCCAACTCGGCCATGTGCGTCTCGATCACGCGCCTCGCCAACCGAAACCCACGGTCGTCGCGCGCCGGGTTGGCGGCCACCTCTACCAGCGCCCGGTAACACGACTCCCCCGGGCCCAGCGCCAAGTACGACTTGTACTTGTCCAGCAGCGCACTCACCGACATCCACGTGAGCTCGTACTCGCCCACCGGAACCCCATCGCCGCCGCCGTTCGGGTTCCCTTTGTTGCCGTCGTTGTTTTCGTCGGTGGTGGCGCCGGCGGCGGCGGCGATGGCAGCATTCGCGCGGGCCACGGTGGCGACTTCCGCGGCGGGGTGGGCCGTGGCCAGCAATCGGTGGGCGCGACAGTGTTCGATGTGCACGAGCACGTGACCCATCAGCGTTACGAGCACGGCGGCGATGAACTTCTTCTGATACGTGACCAGTTCCTGCGTGCCAAACACCCATTTCCGGACGGCCGCGCGGTACACGGCCGACAACCGTTCGGCGGCCGATCGCCAGTCGACGCCCACGCCGGCGGGCATGACGCCGCTAGTCCGGAGCGCGTCTTCGTCGGCCGCCACGTCGTTGAGATACAGACAGCGCGGCGCGAAGTCCTCCTCGTGCACGCCGCCGTCCTTGAGCAGGTCCGGCCGCTGCTGCACGATGGCCGTCACGTTCTCCAGCACGTACTTCTCGAACGATATCTGATCGCGCCAAGGCTTTCCGTCGCCCACGTCTCGCGCCTTGCAGATGGCCAGGTACCGATTCAGCTCGCGACTGACGTGATCGACGGCCCGGACCAGCCACCGGACACCGCTCCTCTGCCGGTCGGCCGCCGACAGTTGACCGCGCGCCCCGTTTGCGTACAGGTCGAGCAGCCACAGCCACCGGGCCGTGGGCTCCGGCCGGCTGCTGGCCACGAACAGTATGCGCGTCACCAGCGGCCCGTAACCGGTCGCCAGCTCCACGGCCGCCGTCGCGTCCCGGCTGCGGGCCAGCGTGGAGCGCACCGCCTGCACGTGGTTCGCCGCGTTGTAACCGCACGCGCACTGGAATTCGTCCACCGAGCCCGACACCGCGTACACTGCGGCGTACTGCTGCAGCACCGCCAACAATATCAATCGCATTCGGACTGGAGGCTTCATGTCGTCACTGCAGTCGTTTTTGTTTTGTACAGGTTACGTTTGGTTATGGGTATTTGGTATTATTACGCGACGAGTCGTAGACGGGTAAGGTATAATAGTGTATCGCGTCGCGCATTCGAGTCTGCGGGTTAAAACGAAAACGACACAACCGACGCTGCTACGGGTGTCGCTGCACTGATTTTGCTATTTTAGGTAGTCGTAGTTTTTCATATCGATTGTCGGTAGGCACAACGTTTTACGATATTTTTTCATACGGTGTTTGCACACCCACCGGGCCTCGTACAGCAGTGCTTTACATCAATATACACCAATAATACTATGATTGTGTATACATATATACAGAGCGTGCCCGGGTATTTCGCATAGACTATGAGAAAGATCTCGTCAACAGTCGACGGGCGAAATCAAAAACCGAAATTTCGCGTTTTTTTGTGGCGGGTATACTGATGAGTACACTTAGGTATTGCTGAAGATGCGTTGGAATATTTGGGGGATAGGTCCCAATACTGAAATATTTAAAATTGTTTGTTCATGTCATTAAATGGTTGGCATTTTGTGTAGTAAGATTTTATCCTCCCCCCCCCCGCCTACATTACATTCAGTCAAATCTCATGGTAGATATATAATGATAATAATGGTAGATTATATTCGTTGACACATATACGAGGATTTTGGGAATTTGCAAAATGATCACAGTGTGTTTATTATTATATGTTTACGCAGTTTAAACGTTAAAACTTAACAAAGTTGTCATCATAAATAAGACCAAAACGCAAAAAGGTTTTCAATTCCACTAACTTATATTATTATGATGAGATAATTCTCAATTTTGTACGGAAAACGAAGAAAACGCTCTGTATATACGATATAGCGATGCTAGCACGTCTCGTTGTTTGTTTTTCAATCGTGCGCATTTCCTCGTTTGAATATACCTACAAAACGTACCTAAAATACTATCGATTATAATAACAGTATAATATGTGCAGTACAACACAATGCATATAACAAATATGGGTATACAGAGTGCTTTTATTCCTAGAAATATTTTACTCCAAAGTATTGAAAATCTAAAAACGTAATACTAATCGTGACTATTTATAAGTTTTTCCCCGCTTTAATTTTAATCGTGAAAATAATCTGGGACTTATCTGAAAATATAAATGTAATTATCAAGACTTTTCCATTGAGTAATCACATATTATGGAATTTTAAAGAAGAGACAAATATGTGGGTCATGGAACCCAAATTATGTTTAGGACAACAATTGTATAAAATGTAATGTAATGTAAAAGTGATTTTTAAGCTTTAATTAGTACGTTTTGTTAGTCAGAACTTTTTAAATTTTTCGTCTTGCAGATAAGAAATTTTCGTAAAATAAAATAACACGTTACTCGTAGTATTCGCGCACTAATACAATAATAAAATTGAATTTATCGGAAAATCTAATATACATTGATGATAACCGATAACCATAAGTACCAAAAATTCTACACTATTCTTGCTACCTCTTGCGTAGCTGTATTTTAAAAATATTTTAAAATTATGACACAATTATATTACTCACACGTATTAATTCTATATGAGCACTACATTTTTTTAATTCGATTAATACAATTTACAATATATTACTACTGGAAGTAGAACTGTGATATGCAAAGACTGGAGAACTTTTTTTAATTCTTATTAATAAAGATAATTTTAATTTTCAAAGATTTAGTTAAATTTTTTAAAATGACAATTCCCTGTGAGATACATTCAAATAATATTTTTACCACTTACCACTATGTCCCCATCCCATAACAGAAAATATTTTTTCATTACCAGCTATAGGTAGGTAATTAATTTTAAATTACACTTCAATTCGTTTAAAAAAATATCCCTCCGAAATGTAATAATTGTCAATGGCGCAACCAGGAGGGTGCAAAAAGATCTTTAATACCTCCAAGTTCAAATTTGCATCCCTTGTATATTATACCTAACTATTATTGTTTTAGTGAAATCCATCAATTGGTAAACTGACAACAGTTTTAACACCCCGCGTTTTAGAGGTCTAGTTGCGCCTATGATAATTATATTTACATTTAAAACGAACAATTTGCCAATATTAGATTAATCATTAAATTTATACATTTACTATCAAAATTATTACTGAAATATAGTCGTTAATTATCTTAAATTATAATTATAAGTAATTTAAAAAATTGACACATTTAATAAATACATTTTTTTATAGCCATTTAAATTAAAAATAATAATTCTCTAAATAACTATAATAATAAGAAAGGAAAAGGCAGTTCTAATTTTAAAGAAAAAGTCTGTTTGTTGAAACAGTGCACAATACTTAATAAGCATTTAAAATTTAAGTATTTAAATATATATAGTTTTTAAGTATACTATAGTATACCAACAAAGAAATTTCAAAAATTAGAATTTAAATTAATTAATTATTAAAGGAAAACGTTGAAATAATAAATTTGTATACTTGATCAATCACACTGTATATATTATTTGCAATACATTACGTAATAATATAATATTATGTTATGACGTGATGACATCAATGTAATAAAACGCATGAATTTTGAATTTCATATCTAAATATGATACCTATTTTTTAATTTTCGTTAAAGTAACTATGAAGTATAAATGTTATAATTATATAAATAATATATTACTATAATTAAAATTTTATATTCCATACTCAATACTTCGTTTTCATTCTACTCCTATAATTTATTTTTTATTTTAATACTATTTCCTGTTAAATTTGAATGAAAGTCTTATTAGATATTTTTTTAATCGACAATATTATAAAATATACCTAAATTTGTACTTAAATAATTAATTAAAAAGTAATAAAAATAACATTTTAAGGCATGTTTTATCATTATTACATAAATTATTCAAATTGCAACTGCAGGAATAAAAATAAAATTATTTATAGGCATACACAAGTCGTCAATATATGAAACAAATATCAAACATATTTAACTTATCCATATTTGATGGATGCAAAAAAAAAAATTACTATTCAATAATAAATTAATAAATAAATTTGAAATATTGTCTATAGGTCAATCCACAATGATAGAAGCTGATGTAATTACTGGTCATTTAATCGATGAACCTCAAACAGGAGGAGAGAAAACTGACCGAATACCAATAATGGGTCATCCTCCCTCAATAACTTCAGACTTGAGTCTTCAAGAATTTTTAAACGCATGCAACAATTCTAATAAAATCATAAAGCTTGATTTTAAATCAACCGAAGCATTTAAACTAGCCTCGCCAATCATTGAAAATACCTATAAAGTAAGTATTTGGCCCCCACACGAACATGTTCAGTGGGAACCATTATCTTCTTGAAGAATAAATAAAAAAAATAAATATTTTTTAACAGAATTGCGAAAAATGATTAATTATTCATTTATTCATATTTTGTTTTAGTAGTGATCATATTAATAACAAACATAAATATCTACAAAGATAATTAAACATTTTTTTAGTTTAATATCATTAATGAATAGCTCAACGCTTAAACATGTTAATAATATTCTAATATAAATTTACTAAATAAAACTAAAAAAAAAAAAACCAGACAAAATATAGGAAAGATAAACAAGCGTGTGACAATTGATAGATAAATTTAATTAATTATACTGCAGAACATTTTTAAAAGTTGTAATTATGTTGTTTATTGAAATCCATAATTTAAACCTTTGACGCTGAGTATTAATTAAAATGTTCTTAGCATGTAAAATAATTTTTATATGATATATGAGCAAAGTTATCATGCTAATAATTACCATTTGTACCTATACTAATAGTACACAATAGTACATTACATAAAATAACATATTTAAGTATTAGCGGTGTGCCGGTGTAAGTGTATAACTTTTAAATATAATAATGTTCTTATTGTATTATAATTTTATACCACTATTATAATAATAATGAAATTAATTCTGTACAGTTGGTCCAGTTGGGTCTCGTTGATCTAAACGGGATTGGGGAAAGGGATTGTGCTGATTACGTATATATGTCTTTAACCAATTTTCGTGTAAATTAAACTTAAAAATTAATTTTTAGATTAATTATTATAATATAATATGACATGTGTAATATGGCATACAATTTTATAAAACTAAAGGATGTATAACATTTTATATAAATAACGTATACGTACGATTTAATATACCATAGTGATCATTTTAATGGTTATTATTGTGCCGGTATACAGGAAAATATGCATCTAAAAAATTCTGAAGTCCAATCGGATTACCATGTCTTTAGGTTTAATAAGACCCTACTATATGTATAATACCTAGTTTATAGTAACTACTTATGATTTTACTAGGATTCACCACCAAACCGCCAACCTTGGTTAAATGCAGATATCTTACCTGGTCCCGGTCCAGGAAACAGTCCCGGAGTAGACGCAGACACTTTCCTTAGAATATCGTCAAAAAGCTTTCCAGATTCAATTTTATCGTTAGGCTGGACTACTGAACGCAACGATAATGGTACCTAATCGTTTATGTTATACAAATAAGCACAGATTAAGTTAATGTTTAATTTAATCATTCACTAGCTGTGATTATTTAAGCATACTATATGGCTAACGTGCTTGTTATAGCCTATGATGATAAAGCCATATTATGAATTTTTCAGCCAAGTATTCGGAGAATTACATAAACGACATGGTGGACGTACTGTTTAAAAATAAATACATGAAACCTGTGACTTATGCGGTACGAGCGTCGTTTGCAGTCAATTCGATATCGGAACTTCAATACCTGTTGGAGACATCGCCGGTTGGCTCAACTTTAACCGTCTGGTGTAGTGACCCTAAAGATATCATCAATTATCCAAAATTGGTACAGCTTATAAATACTGTTGGAAAAAATCGAGTGTACTTGGATTTACTCGATGAAATGTCCAAGGTTTTTTTCGAAATGTATTCAACAAGTATTAATAGTATAGCGAGCAATAATATTGGAAGCCAGTCTTTGTTCCTAGCGTCATTACTTGCGCTAAAAAACGTATTCCTTTAAAACTTTTTCTATATTAATTATTAATTAGATAAGATAAAAAATCGATAGAAAAAATACTACATATGATGTGTAAATAAATAAATGTCTTTTATTATTTTAACATTATAGAACTTTTCAGTTTTCTTAACAATATTAATAATATACATAGGTCCATACCTACCTATCTATAAACCAAAATAATATATATTATTATGTTGGTAATGTATTAATATAGCTAGGTCAGTGCCCAATGGTAGTGCTCTGACTACATATTGTCATTCTGTACATGAAATAAAATTTATGAATTAATCCAGTCCTATATGATCGGTATACATTTGGGGCGAAAATTTAAATTATTACTTATAATTAACTTAATATTGTATAAATGCTCGTAATATGATAACGCACGGTTTGATATTTAATTACATTTCATAGCAGAGGCGTAAATGCGTAATTAAATGGGGAGAGGGTGAGAAAATAGAATCTGTTAAAATAAATAAATGAATACTACCTATAGGTACTGCATTGTCATTTGCCATAGACTATAGAATAGATGATATATCACTGTAATCGGTAAAAATGTGTAAAATTGATAAAGGTGTAGCATACGTCGAACACTCGAGTGGGTTACTATTACCTATGAGTGCGTTCAATTTGAATTCAATGATATGATATCATTGTATACGAAAATAATTCTGACCAGAGGACTATTACGAAAAAATGTTTTTTGTTGCCGGATAAATTCAAAAAAATTACCTATTCACGTACCTATGAATTAAATGTTTGATTAAAATCGATAATTTAATCTTATTTTCATATCGTTCGATTAATAATACATAAATACATATTACGATTTATTTCGTGTGGAAATCAATCTGTTTGTTTTATTTATGGCTGACATTGATTTAATTTACATAGGCTTTTATAACAACATGTGTGATTTTTCAAATATTTTCAAGTTTGCGGTTCAAAGAATAAATATTTCAATCAATATTTATGATTTGAAAACCATATTATACTTATGTAAATATACAATTATATTCTTGACTCACACGTGTAGCCTGTTGACACTATTTATGTAGTGTGGTAAACAAATGTATTACATTTTTCGTTCGGCATAGATGCATTTACCTAAAACCTATACATGGCCTATAACCAGTGCTCGAAGTGTGGGAGGATACAAAGGGATGGCATCCCTTTACTTTTTTTAAACTTACATTTTCAGCCCTCTACTTATTTTGTCTATAATAACACATCATTCCTAAGATGTAAGATTTTTTTTTTAAATGAAGTACATAATAACATTTTTATATTTTTAAAATTATTTCATTTAAAATTTAAATTATAGTATTGTACTTGAGCTTATATTTATCTAAGAGAACATTTTTAATTTTTACAACGAAAACAATTGTTTTATAATATTTCGGTTCAGCTTATTGTATTGTTTAGTAAAGGCCGTTTTACAAACATATTATCTATTTATCTATAGCCTTGTTTAGAATCAATAATATAATATAATTAATTAATATATTTTAAATTAAGCCGATTGGCGTTTAAAATGTAAAATATAAAGATACATGTTTTTAGAAATAAAAACTAAATAAAATATCACAGAACAATAACGAAATTTGATAATAAGTAGGGACGTAGCTTTATACTAAAATTTCTAAACTCAATTTCTAACAATGTTTAATTAATAAAATGATAATTGATAGTGGATGTATACGGTATATTATTATCATGTGTGAGTCGATCAATTGCTAAATTTATAAAAATATAAAATATATTAAACAAAATGTGAAGAATGTTATGATGAAATCATTTCATTGAAACGAGAAAATCTGAATTGTAGTTGGTCATCCCTCCACTTGTTTTGAGCTATTTCGACCACTGCCTATAACAATTGTTATACTGTCGAAATTCACATCACGGTAAAAAGTGATTCCTTAGTACAGTAGGTAGTACTTGTTATACAATTTTTTCAGATTGGAATATAGCTGAAGATAATTTTAGAAAATATGCATATTATCAGTACAGGCACGTGTACAGGAGGGTTTGAGTGTTCAAACCTTCTCCGAAATATTTTCAAAAAACACTTATTTTTCGACATAGCTGTGTAAAATACAATTTTGGATTTGTTTTATTAATTTTATCGTGTAAGATCTGACTAATGACGTTCATGTTCCACATAACACACACATATATATATTTACAATATTTATATCCTTCTTGTATCATATCCATCGGTGTTATATTAACAATTAATACAGTTCACCGAGTTTAATGTATACGATGTTTAAACAATTTCTTGATACGTTATATTATAATACGTATTTGGTATTTATAGCGCATGCAGGTAGATTCATCGACCATGAACATGTTCATATAAGATATAACTCTATGTACAAAAACGAATTATTTGTTAAGAATACATAAAAAAAAATATATTAAAGATTTTATCAGTTATTATTTCGTTAATTAGGTAACATAATGAAGTATTATATCCTTGAAAATACAAAAAAGAAGAAACAATATTTTTTTGTATAAATAAGGCATTTTATTAACATTTTTAACAAATAAACAATGACTTCTTGACTCACGCAGAAGAATATATTTTCCGTAACATATTTAAAAAATCAAACGATATGATCACAATTCATAATAAAATATTTCCATTTAAAATTCTTAGCCTAGTATTGAATGCACCTATTGATCTTATAATACTATTACCAGTGTTTTATTTTATTTGTTTGTCGTCATCGCCTTTTGAAACAGTAAAAATGCTTTGACTTCAACTCCAATATTTTTTCTGGTAGAAAAATAAATCTAGATGCCTTTTTTCGGGGGAAGGCGATCAGAAGAAAAAATTGTAAAGTTGTAAAATGTCATTGCTTTAAGTATCAAATCTATAAGTATAATAACTTGTCAAAAAGCTTGAAAATATTCAATACCACACCCTAGCCTCGCGATTTATTTGACACTGGTTACAAAAAAACCGAAAGTACCTGTATTATTATAAAGGCAAAGTCAATATTTTTACAAACGTGTGTTAGCTTTATTTAATAGTAATACATCAAATAAAGTATAAAAACCATTTAAATAATATAACAAAATCATATTTATTCGTGAAAAACTGAAAAATAATTTACTATTTTCAATAGCCATACTATTTGGGCTATAATGTTATGAACAGCAAAACAACTGACGGACGAATGTTTTGGTGCGTTTCCACCACGTACGGCGCCCGCGTCCGGTAGTAGTTGCCTTAAACTCTTTTCCAGCTTCGCGGCTGGTTATCGAATCCGAAGAAGTTTGCACATCCGCCGGTATTGTTAATCCATTATGAACTTCGGCCGAAGCTCGCACAGGGATTTATTCAAATCCGGTCGCTTAGGTCGCGCTAAATTTCACGTAAATATTCGTCATCGAACTGTACGATTTCCTCGGCGGACCCATCAAGTCTCGGCTAGCCACGTCCGGTTTGGCCGGACTCACAAAAACTGTCCGCGTTGATTCCCCGAAGACGGCGATTGCAGCTCAATTGCATCGCTTGCACCGCACATCACTGTAACGTCGGGCATCGAACAATATTACCTTTTCGTCAGACCGGAAAACTCGCGACATACTTTTGCTGACCGACCATTCGCGGGCGATTCAGCTGAAACCGGCAACATTGCCCGACGTTCGGCCGGAGCAGACGGCGATCGGATCTCGTCGTCGGATGTAACATTTGTAATAGTATTATTTTGCATTATAACGATGCAGTATAATATCCGTTGATATAGTTATAGTTGTACGATAAATTTATGATTAATATTTTTAGGAGGAACAGAATAATAATATGTTAGACCTATTCTTACAGTAACGAATAAGCTGTGCGACAGAAACAAATATTATTATGTATTTCAACACTATACACATAATTGTCAATAGCAGCATTCGCCAGCAATAGATGCTTATAGTTTTTGTATCCGAAATACGTTTTAATTCTAATACAATAGAACCTCGATTAATGGTCAGTATCAGCAGGACCAGAGCCTGAACGGATAAATTGACGATTGTGAGCAAGTGCACACAGTATCATTAAGTATATTTTGTTATGTAATTATGTTAATTTGATTAATCCTTCTAATGTATAGTATTATATGACAGTCAAAAAAATAATATTATGTTTAAGAATACGATTCAATTATGCTGTAGGTAGATGATCAGCTAAAATTGGTACATCTAAAATCTACTCAAAAACATAAAACGTTGACAGCTGTTCAACTAATGAAAAAATTCACTAATTATATCCATCTGAATACATTAAATTATTATTAAATATTTAAATACAATAATTGGGAACTATTTACTTTTGAAATGAGATAATTTATTCTTACACATTTCGATAATTGTTTTTTTAGTTGGTAGTTAATTTAATCTACTCATTAATCATGTACATCTATACTATATTAAGTTAATTAATAATAATAATACAAATAATAACCATTCAAGTCATTACTTGGTCATTTGGTACCTATTTCAAAATAGTTAATAAAATAATATAAATAACGATACTCATTTTTATTTATAATTCTAATGTAAATTATAAGTTTAAATTTTTACATTATTATGAAACGTAATTAAATATCAATCTGTGTGTTATAATATTATTCATATTAACGAATCACACAATAAAACGATTGTACTAAAGTGGACATAGTATTGATAGATTAATATTTATTAATAAAATTTTAAAATTTCCATAGCTCCCATATCTTCTAAACCTATTATCATGAATCTATATTATCCTTAGCAAATAAAGTTCAATAAATAAGAAAACTACTCGTTTAAATTTAAATTTTGATACATCAGAATTTCAACAAAATTATCTGTTATATCTGACTCCAATATGTTTCGCTGATACACTCACAACACTGAAAAAGGTCATGTTATTTTTTGAATGCTCATTATTGAACAGATACATATCTACATTCCAAATTTAATCATTGAAAATCTTGATTAACTTGACATTGCTTATTTTAATTAACAATATGTACAAAAATACAAAATTATACTATACATTAGTATATTTTTTTAGAATATATTATAATCTACACAAAATATTAAAATTTGTGTAATCGTTTAATGATTAACTTATATCACATTTTAGTCAATTTAATTTAGTTATTATTGAATCAAGTACATAAAACTGTTTAATCAGTTTTTAAAAAGTAATAACTATATAATATAGATGATACGCTTCAAATAAATAAACATTTATATTTTAATTGGTTATCTTGTACTTAATTCACATTTTTAAATACATGAAATTCAAAAATAATTAATTGTATTATTTCATCTTCTTCAACTTGGTCAAATGATTTCGTAATGCAATCTGAAAAAAAAACAAAATTTTATTTATGAACCCTTTAGTTTATTTTAAATGTCTAAAAATTCTAAGAATACAAATAAATAATAATAAATAAAAATCAAACCACATCCAATTTTTTAAATTTAATTTCTAAACTTTATACATTTTTAAAACAAGCAAAATATTTTTACCTAAATCTATTAACTTTCACTATTTTTAATTTTGTTTTGTAGAATTGATTAATAGTTTTTATTGATAAAAAAAAAAAAAAAATAAATTAGTTAATTTACATAATTTGCCCCAAGTTTAAGATTTAGGGATTTTTATTGATTCTAAAATACTATTCATTGCTCATATATCAGCGATTAAAAATAAAGCCTTAGCTATATTTGGCACAATAAAAAGAAACTGTTCTGATTTTCATGATCCACTTGCTCTCAAAAGTCTATATACTTCATTAGTCTGTTCCTTATTAGAATAGGCTCCATTAATCCACAACAATGCAGGAAATAATGATCAACTTTAAAAAGTGCAAAAGTTCTCAGATTTATATGCCATAAATGTAATATTTTAAGTTCTTACTCTGGTTTCAAAAATATTTTAAAATTATTAAACTTAGAAACTTTAAAACTACATAGAAATTTATCAAACAACACATTTCCTTTAAATCGCTAAATAACAAGATTCATAATTCATTTTAACTAAATCAATTAAATTTCAAAGTTACAAAATACTACACTCGCAACAATCATTTATTATATTCCTCATTCTTCTCAAAAGTATATGTAAAACGACCCAATAAATATTTTAAAGTCTTTTTGAAATAGTCAATTATTTTAATAAACAATATTATTATTATTATGTTATGTATTAGTCTATTTATCTTTTATTATGTTGTATCTTATTATTTATAAATTATATATTATACTATTGTTATTTATACAAATATATTATAAATTGGACATTTATCTGTATTAATAAATAAATAATTACTAAGTATTATTTTATTCTTAACTTTAATAGATATAATATTTGAGTTAATATCCTAAAACAGTGGTTTCCACGCTGTGAGCTTCAAATATAAATATTGCACAATGTATACTAATACTACTATAGTACTATATACTTATAAAAAAATGTTGCTTCAATTATTTGTTTAATTATTTTTATTTTTGAGTGTATGTGAAATGTTAAACCAAAAGAGTTTAGAAACCTGTGCTATAAACTCTAAAGTTAATTCTTATAGACTTATTTATTATTTAATAAAACAATTTTGACTAATAATCAAAATAATCACTAACATGAATTTAAGCTATTATAATTATTAATAATGAAGTGTTTAATGTATTGATGTATTTTTAAATTTATAAATTACCTGTTTATCCTTAAAAGACTTCTTTACTTTTCCTTTTGCCTTATGTTTAATCATCATGAAATTTTTGGTCTTCTTTTTTTCTCTGTTTGTCTTACTAGAAAATGGATTTAAACGTCCATCCTTGTATCCAAACTTCTCTCTGCCCTCTTGTCCTTTCTACAATTAATAAAATGTATAAATACTTAATTTATTTAATAGTAAATTTTTTGGTACCTTAATAGAATCTATTCTTGTTTGTTTATCATGTTTTCTTTTTTTATAAATATTTTCAATATCTTTAAGCCGAACTAATTCTCCCCTGAAAAACATAAAATATAAATTAACTATATTATTTATTTTATTAATATTTAATATATTTTAAAAATGCTTATTACCTAGATGTTTCTTCAGGTTCAGCTGGTCTTTTGCGATTTTTAGCAGAAGTCATCTGTTTGCTTAATTGAGCAATTTCTATACGTTTAAAATCTTCATCAGATAAAATTCTCATTGAACTAACTTGTGCTGCTTTTTCTTTCTTTTCAGCTAATTGTTCTTTTTTAGATATTACTTTTTTTTTTTTAGTAATCGTGTTTGTAGTTGAGTTCTGTGTAGAAATACTTTGATCAGTGTCATTTATTCCTTCAGTATCAGAATTACTTTCTATATCATCATTTTCATCATCATCACTATCTTCCACATCTTCATCTTCATCATCTATGTTTTCATCTTCACTGATTTCATCTTCACTGATTTCATCTTCTGAATGACTAACATTTACCCATTCATCACCTGACTCATCAGAATCATCACATGATTCATTATTTTCCGTTTCGAGAAGTATTTCGGCACCAGGTACAAACTCTTTTGCATCCACTTCACCATATTTTCTTGCCACTATTTCTAACGACGCTTCAGTAGGTCTTCCCTGAATAATAAAATAACATAACCATAATTAAATAACATAAAATATGTAACACGACTCAAAAAAAAAAAAAAAATTACTCTATCTTTTTTATGCAATAAATGTGGCATAGAAGATCTATAAACATGTATTAATGACTTAGCTGCCATCATGACACTACGCTCACGATAATTCTTGTATTGAGCAAGATCTCTTAGTAAATCTTCAGTCATAACTAAGGGGGCTCTTGAACACATTTCACGAATTGCATTTAACCTAAGAAACACAAATATATGTATAACACATCTTCTGCTATTTTAAAAATCTATTTATTAATATGCAAATCTTACCCAATTGCCATAACATCAGATGAATTTCTTTCCGTAACAAAATTATTTACTAATGCGCGCAACACAGGTTCTAAAACATCAGGTGGAACAATTTCGTGTGATGCCTGAGCAACAAATTGCATCATTCGTACCACCTCTAGAATATAAATTAAATAATTAGTGTTAATACTTTATCTGATATAATGACTTTCAGTAGCCAAAATTTTAATTGTATCTTACACCTACATTAACAAACTATAATCAAAATAATGTTTATTATGAAATTGACTATTTTAGTAAAAATATTAAAATAAATAAAAGATGAAACTTTAAATAATCAATTTAGTTACATAATTAAAACTAATATATATTTTATAGAAACACAATATTTATATTATATTAACCTTTTTGATGAGGTTGTAAAAACCTTTGGATATAAGGGTAAAAATTGAAAATTATTAATTGGTGTAAACCAATTAAACGTGACACTACATCTAATGTCAACATTTTAACTTCAAACCGTTCATGTCTTTTTTCTAACTGATGAAATAGCTTTTCTGCAAACCCCTGAGGATCATGTATTAATGTCAATGCTGCAAAATTAGACGATTGTGATTGTTTCTTCTTTTTTTTATTTTTCTGAAATAATTTAATTAAATTTTTTTCAAACAATATTTTCATAAATACAAACAAATAAAATTTTAAGCAATTTGAAAATATACATACCTCAACTAATCTTTTAACTTTTTTTAAATTTTTTGTTCTTTTTCTTGTTGTTTTGCTCACTTTATTAGCCATAATCACTTCTCTAGTATTTGGTGTGTCCTTAGATAAGAATTTAAGATTTTTTAGTATTTTAAGTAACAACATAATGTATCATTTGGTAAATAATTACATCATCTGAACTTGATGAATCACTCTCATCTGAAGAATCATTAGCATCCACAGTTACGAAAAATTTTAATGCAGCAACCATGACTTTAGTAATTTTTGAAAAACAACCTGTTGATATTACATTGACTGTTTTTGTATCCCTCCAAATATTTTTTTTGTATAAATCAACCATTATACCCTTAAATAGAAAACATAATATCATATCATTGCAATATCGTATACATTTTTGATTTTTTACTTATATAATTTACTTTATACTTACTAAAGACATTTTAGCTGCTTTGGCATTGTTATCTTTAAGCATGGTGTACATAAAATTTTGAAGATTCTAACAAAAAAAAAAACAAAAAACAAAATTACATTCTACAATTGTTCATAACTTCAGTATTTTTATACAACACTTACTCTATTTAATTTGGCATCTTTATGTTTTGAATTTAAGTTTTTAATATCAGAAACTATATGTGATTCTAAAAATTTTCTAAGTTCTTTATCTTGTGATCTGAGTAATCCAAAAAATAGAGAAAGCAAATCTGTAGGTGTCAATAATCGCTTGTTACGTAATAATATTAAAGCTCGGCAAAATGTCTAAGAATATAAATACAGTGTTTTTATAATTGTATATTTTGATTTTAAAATTGTGTTGTTATTAACATTACCATTCGCATATCCTTATCTAGAACAGGGCCATGGGTCTGTAACATATCTGTGAGCTCTTGTGCAAAGGTGGCCAATTCACCAGGATAGCAATGAGCTACCTGTGCCATAAACATTACTAGTTCATCGAGGCTTTTATTGAAATCTGTTGGGCGCAACGTGAAAACTGCCAATAGTGACTTATAATGGCGTTGTTGTTGAAGGAACTAAAAATGTTTAAGTTTTAAATATCAATCACAAAATTATTCATGATAGTTGATTTATTAATAGTTATTAAACTTACTTCATCCTTATACGATGCTGGATCCCTTTTTATAAGATTTTGGAGTTGTGGTAAGTTGTTTGGCAACTGATTATTGTGCCGTACCATTTTGTATTGCAAGTGGTTATCAACAAGTCCGATATGAATCCATAAACTACACACCAGTCGTAAATTAATATAACTTTAGTAGAACTGTGCTAGTACGCTACACAGAAAAAGTAAAGAGCAATATTATATTACGGGTTATTATATGGCGGTTACGGGGGAGAAGGGAAATAATACGCCATGCGGTGATAAACTGACTGATATCTCACAAAGTGATAAGAATAAAAAAAAAAATCAGAAAATTTCAATTTCATTAATGCCAACTTGGAAAAATAAAAGCCCCATCATCTGTACCGTGACACCAACATAATAATAAAAAATGTTCTGAATTTCAATTATTTTATTTCCCAATTCAAATTCATATATTAATTATTATTGATGTTATTCAATTATCTCAAATTAAATAGGTAATATGAATATTTACAGTAGAAATACTGTATTTCTCGCGTGTCATGTAACCTGTAAGCCATATTATATAGAACCGTGATTGATTGTCCATTACATTTAGGAGAACCGCAAGTAGCTTAAAATATTTTTTTAGATTTTGCCATTGTCGTAGAAAACCTTCAAACAATCGAAATTCTAAGGTAAAATTTGCTGTATAATTATTTTTAGATTTTGATTTTACAATGTGTTTGTGTGTTTTTTTTTTTACGATAAATAGTCAACTTTGTAGGTAGTTTTGGATATCAAATTAAATCTTGTTTGTACTTTAGAGAAGTCATAATTAAAAATTTATCAGTATAATTGGGAAAACTGATTTACACACAGGTAATTAAGAAAAAACGAGAATTTCTATAGAAATCTAATCTTATTTTGGTTTTTCTTAGTCACATCGGGTCTAAAAATTGGATTTAGCGTGTACTGCACTCTATTAACAAAAAACGTAAACTATTAAAAACAATAACGTATTTGTTAGATAGCGCTAGTAAATATTTAAAAAATTTTATATTTTAAAATGTCTTACCTTTAATACTATAAGGGCTTACCTATTCTATTTTCAAACACTTTTTTGTTAATATAATTAATTGTATAAGCTTAATTTAAAATCAATTTTAAAAAAAATACTTAGATACCTTCCTGTTATTATATAATAAAAATTGTATTCAATTTAATAATTAACTATTTATTGTTTTTATGAGTATAAATTTGAAGTGTTAAAATTAAAGAACTTATACTGGCTTATACAGTTATACTATAAAGGTAATACTGATATAGCCTATATGTAGGTAATAGGTATAGGAATATTATTAAATTATAGTATGTACTAGGCAGGTATTGGGTATATGGTTAAAAATTACTATTATAAATATTTACAATAAAATAAATATGGAGTTAATTAATATTTTTGTTCTGAAGTGTTTACTTGTATAAAGTATACTGTAATATTACATAGGTGTATATGTTTAATGTGTATAAACTGTATAGTGTATAATATACAATATATTAAATATGATAATATAATATTTTATTAGTAATATTACTACAATAGGAATAATAGTAAATTTTAGATTTACAAAAAATATATTGGTAATTCGGTAAAAGAGTATCAAACGCTTATAAATAAAATCATGTTTATGTATTTTCAATACTTTTAAATTTATATAAGAGCAATATATTGTGTGAAAATTATTAATAATTATTAAGATTTTTGCCAAATTAAAATTTTATATATGCATAAATCGAAAAGAAACTAAGCAATAAATTGACAATTTCAATATATGTAAATAAGACAAAAAAAGCCTACACATTTTAAAAATTAAATCATGTCAATATCATATTAAATATGAAAATAATATACATTTTTGGTGAAAATTAATTTTTGAATAAGAACAAAAAATGAATATTAATTTTATCAAAAACATATTTTACGTGAAGAAGTTTTTGTTTTTCACTTATTTTTTTGTTATTTTTCGATTAGTGCTTGGAATTTTTATTGTTGATCCTAAACACTATAAATGGAAAATGATTTGGGTAAAACACGATTGCATAAATGTCCAACTATTTTTATAATTTTTATTAAAAGGAATGCATTATGTTAAATTATTAAATGAAAATATGTCGATTAAATATTTGGATATTATACAGTTAAGTAATACATATTTAGTTATAAAAAACGAGATTTAACTACGTTGATTTAGTTTATTTACACAATGCATCATATTATGATAATGCATTCGACTATAATATTATAATGATTACCTATCGTTAATTTATTGTTCATTATATTGAGTTACATTTTTCATAACATTTTACGAAAGAAAATGACGTGTTCTATAACTTTTTAAATTATTGATGAATAATAATAATAAGTAATTATTATTTTAAATAAAGTTAAAAATAACAAAAATTAATGTAACCATTGTAACCGATTGGCCGTATTGATATAAAACAGCAAAATATAAACGAAAACGGTGATAGTGGGTAATAATTAATAATGTTTAGTTGGTGATAAGTTATTTTTTATTACGAATTAAAATAATTAAATATAAAAATGATAAATAATATTTAGAAAATTAATTTTATATCTAAAAAAATGTGCAAAAATTTTTCCTCCCCGGCGGGGAATCGAACCCCGGTCTCCCGCGTGACAGGCGGGGATACTTACCACTATACTACCGAGGATTATGATGTAATTAAAAAAAGTAACTAGTTTTCACTCATCCAGTGGCCTTTGTAACTGTACGTTTAATTGATTGAAAAAATAATTTTTCTTAATATTTATTAATATTAGTATTCATATTTTGTAACAGTACATACAAATTAAACCTAAGTATTCAAATATAGGAAAAAATAATGTGGAGGATCTCAATTTAACGATTTAAAAACAGTACCTATTCCAAGTACAAAATTATTTAACACAGAACCGTGGATCATTACATTTTTTAATGTTAAATACTATTATAGAATATAGGTATTTACTTAAATTTTTACTGTATGTATATGTTGATAAATTAAAAATTTAAAAATATAATCCACAATATTGTCAATAATGAATGTGGATTTGTGTCTGTCTAAATTCGACGGGCATAGTTTAAAATCACACACACTTTAACAGTTAAAAATTTAACATTTTTTATTATTATTAAACAAATTGTCATAAAATAACTCAATATATGAGATCTTATATAATTTTTATATCAATTAAAAATAACTATGTTCGAAAATAATTCAATACATAATAACATAAAATAAGGTAGGTAATAGGTTTATATATAGTTGATAATACTTGGAAAGGAATAAATGTACCTAGATATATCATAGTGTTTTCAAATATTTTATTAAATTTATAATTTATAATTTAATATAATAATTGGTGCGTGGTTCTATAATATAATGTGATTTTAGAGTAACATGTAAGTTACTGATAGATACCAATGTGTGTGGTAATGAACGGTTTGGTTTGGGGAAACTTTGTGGAATCGATATATACAAATGTGCGGACTTGAACGACTCTTTTTTGAAAGTGTGCGGTTATGACGATCTCTGAATTCGACAAGTGTTACATCGTTATATGAGACATGTAAATATAATAATTAAGATTGAAGATATTATTTTTAACCGTGAAGTTATTAAATGCAAATTACACAACTAATAATCATAAATATTCAATTTTATTTTATATTTTTTTAAACAAATAGTCTTTATAAAAAGCATATTCTTTATATACATACTAACCTATTTTAATTTATATTTAAAAATGATGAATCATCATCACTAAAGCTGTAAGTTAGAGATTTTTAATTTAATCATGAATCATGGTTTAGAATCATCTAAAATGATTTTTATTAACATTTAACAACAATATTAATGGTTGGATTGGTAATTGGTTATTGAAGCAATAAATTAATCTATGTATTTAATAGAGACTTTATACCAAAAGTAATTAATAAAATAATAACACTGACATGAGCATATTTTATGCTAAAACTTTAACGTTTATAATATAAAACATTTATAAATTAGATTTAAGCATTACGCTAAAAACTATAAAATTTAAAAATGTATAATCAAAGTACAAAGATGCATGTAAATATAAACGAGTGCTCATAGGTAAAATCTCAGTTTCAAAAAAAAGCTCAATATCTATAGTCATATCGGTTATTTCTATTAAACAATTCCAACAAAAGACAACTAACTCTAGTCAATTAAAAAATATATTTTTTTTAAGTGAATACTGCGTGTGCAATCTACGTGCTATTTACCAGTACGCTTTAATGTCCACGACCAGTGGTAAAAATGCGTGTTTTCCAATCATTATTTAAACATGTTCTGAAATTATTAAATTATTTTATTAAGCGTAGATTACCAAATTCGGTCAAATTTAGCTAGAAAGCGAAATGATTGCATCAACTTTTCAGTGAGCTGCAAAGATATATACGTACACTTATATTATTGAACTGCACTAAGTGCCTTATTTAATATTTTGTTTATTTTTTTTCTCATAGTAGAGTCGGGTAGTACAATATTATATTATAATTATGAAGCTTGATGGTTGATAAAAATATTTTATTGATTATTCGTATTTTGCTTTCGAAGTCTTTAAACTCCATGACATTTTTAAGGTTTATTTATAATCCAGTTGCATATACTATATAGCTTATATACCTTTTGCTCTAGTATATGATATAGGTACCTTAAATTAGTTAGTAATTAACTAGTATAATTATTTATATTAACTAATACGAGTACAATGCAATGTGCAATATATATTATATGACTATATTTAGTGTATACTGAGTGATTCTGTTATCGAATAATATTCACTACTTTAAAATCTATTAACGTTTTTGACAACATTTTTTTTCCATAATTTCCAGTCGAAATAAGACAACATATTAAAAAAAATATATACATAGTATATAAATACTTATTAATATTTTTATCGTTATAACTTTAAAGTTTTTTACTTTTTTGAATGAGTGAAGTAGTAGACTAACATTTTGCAGGGTATCCTCGTACTACTCCACTCCACTCACTAAAACTTTAGATATTTATAAAGTTATAACTCATAATATACTTCTCCAAATTTTGATTTATATATTAGTACTCCGAAAAATATTTTGCTTTAGAATATGAAATTAAAAATGTATGTTGTTATTCAAAAAAGTATAACACTTAAAAATAACAAAAAAATTAATGGATTTTAAAGTAAGTGTTGTTTGATAAAAATATCACTCTCTCTCTCTCTCTCTATATATATATATATATATATATATATATATATTTATTTATTTATATTACATAATATGTATATGTGATTAATATAAATGTTTTTGTTTGTGTAATAATGTTCACTTTGTATACAATTATAAAATGTGTTTTATCAAACTTAGCAGGTTATTAGTTAATTTTTTCTAAAATCTAATTGTTCTACATCGCTATATAGCTACATATACTATATAGGTATACCTATAATAAACAGTTAACAGGGTTAACTTTTTAGACTTTTATAGATGTTAAAAACATTACAGAACTTTATTATATACGTTAAAATTATGTAAGTAAAGAAAATAAAATGGCAAAACATGATCCACTTTTATACAATACACATCATTGTATATAGATATAATAATATTCTAGCGCATGATGAAAAATATAAAAAAAAACGACCAGCTTATACAATGTAATAAATTTAATAAAATACCTCTAAGAGTAAATTAAGTCTTTAAAAATTAAGTACTTAAAATGCAAATCATGATATAAAATATAAAAACGTAAAATCATATCTATTATCAAAATCTTAATACTGGTCGAAAATTACTCGTTAATAAAATATCTACTGTATAAATAACCAAAATGTAATAAATATAAATTTTGTATTTATGTTTTATTTAATATATTTATATAAATTTGCATTTAAATATTCGTAAATCAAAAGGGAAAAATTGATTTCATATCATATACATTTATTTTTATAAATAAATGAAATAACTCGATTTGCTTAGAAAACTATGAACAATTTTATTTTATTATATAAACAAGAATTTAAGATATCAAATATGAATTATAATTTAATAATTTTATTAATCATTCACATAAGTAATATAATTACATAACTTTAGACCTTAAAAACATGATAAGTTATCTTAACTTTTATACAAAAATGTTGTATTTGAACAACAGAATGTAGCTCGATAGTCTTTAAATATTTATAATCCAACAAAAATGAGTATATTTACCTATTATTTTTAATTTATCATGATAACAACAATGATAAAAAATAAAAAATTTAAATGTACTTTGAAATAGTATCTTTTATAATATTTGCAAATTATAATTCCAAGCGCTTTACAACTAAACCGTAATCATTGTGAAATATAATTATATAGTGTATGGTTAGGTTCAGTGACATTTTCGTGAAGATACCTGTTACACATTTCATGTTAAATTAGTACTATAAAGTAATTAATGGAATAACGAAGGAAATGTACATGGTACACAATTGTATTTAAAGAGACGTTCGGCAATATGAGGAGAATTCCCAATGGATTGCGTTTGACCCATTATGTTTAATGGACTTTATTCTAGTAAAATAATTAATAAACTAGGTACTTTTATTATCCGAATATTAGCTTAGACCCTTACATATATTGATTTAATAATATCGTACCATCCGATATTCAGTAAGTACATTATATATTTATATCCTGTCTATTTAAAATTGATGTATAAACAATATTTTTTTATTATGAATTGATAATTAATAATTAGGTATTTGCATTACTCTATTCCTGTATAATATACGACATTAATGCTATATGCATGATAAATAAACAATGTAAGAAAGCAATATAAAAAATGATATTTGTTTTATTGGACATCAATCAAATAATCACATTTAAGGGTTTTTTTCTATGTACTTAGGTTATTGAAATTTTGATAACCTGCTAAAAATGGCTGTTGAAGAGATCTCAGCTAGCGGGATTTTGAGATGTTTTTAGAAAAACTCCCTAAATACTATAATTTTTTGATAGCTTTATTATGTTTTCTAGTATAAAATATATACACAAGGATATAACATTAAATTGTCTTTAATACTTATGCAACTTAAAACAAATAACAAAAATATAGTCATTACATATACGGCGCAAATCGCCTATTAAATAAGAACCTAGAAGTCAGAAGAAGGAAAAAATAATATGATAAACACATGAAATGAATGTACTCACCAGTTATCAAGATCTAAGAGAACTCAGTCGGTACTACCACTTATATTATTATCGACTAACAAATTTATATTTTTATCCAAGGTAACCATGATTTAAAATATCCGTTTATTTAATATTTTTATACATGAGTAATAAATTTATGATAAATTATCATTGTTTTGCAGATCCCGATTAATCCCCTGATGAGCATATTTTTAATTTCACGAAACTTGTAATTTAATCCAATATTAAGTGCAATTTTTTATTAACACATTTTGGAAGTTCATACATCCCATTATTTTAGGATTTGGCCTGTAGTGCGTATAATAATGTATTATAATTTTTAGGCGACGATAAAACAATATAAAGTATCAATCCTTATATTTATATAGAAACGTTTTAAGTTTGACGTCATACGGTAATACTATTATATACTAATATTATTATACTTTCTTTTAAATATTAAATATACCTACCTATAATCGTGAATATAATGACTAATATATATACGTTATTGTCACAATAAAAGGTAGTGACTAGTGAATTTTTTAGATTTCAATCGAGATTACCTTTGTATTTGTATAATACGTATGCACGGACTTAAATGGTTTATTTGTTGTTTTGTATTTTATATTTATTTAAATAATTTATCATTACTATACATGGGAGATGCATTCAAACTCGTTCTCGGATCTCTCAAAAAGTCTGCTTTATGTTTATGAGCTCCACGTCATTACAACGTCTTCATGTCACTTGACAGTTCCACGTATAGGACTTAGCGCGTGCACACAACTACCTGTACACTTAAAATTCAAATCCTATAGCGTATAATAACATATTATAATGTCGTAATATCATATCGAAAAACAGCCACCGGCTACGTAACGGCCGTAACCCATTACCGCGCGTCTCACCCGTGTTTATTTTATTATGTACTGTTTTATAAAATATTTATACATAATCCGTTGTCTGTCGCGTTTGCGTTTGATCACCGGGCGGTAGACCCAAATACTTCACGTAAGTATGAGTATACTTGCACCTTTTTTCTTTGGCTGTACACATATTATACTATATTAAATGATATAGGTATATACCGGGAGCGGGGCTATGAATGTGTGTGTGTGTGTGTGTGGGTGTATACAAGCATATAACAATTTTGGACGGCGTTTAAAGGTGTCGGAATATAGGGTGAGAGAGAGAGAGGGACATAGACGTAATGAGAATAAAAAAAATTTTCTTTAACGGACAGTGAAAACTTGATCTCTGGTATTGGCCCTGAGGCTCTGCGTATTATTATTATTAAATATAACACATGCCACCGCCCTCACCGTTGTAATCGTAGTCTTGAAGTGGTGTTTATATATATTTATAATGCGCGTACGTATAATATATACACATACAGGTATAGTCGTTAGGGTGACGGTCTATCGGCCACATCACGGTCGCGAAAACGTTTGCCGCTACATATAATAACACAGGCGTTAGACGTCCGACATCGAATTAGCTTTTCGAGATAATATCATGTTGGGCGAAAAATATAATAATAAAAAAACCAACTCGACGAAATTAGGTCTGCGGGCGATAATTATTGTAACACATTACGTGCGAAAATGATGGATGGGTATAGAAATACGTAAAAAATAAAATTATGATTACAGCGGCGGTCGGTCACGACCTCTTTAAACGCGACGGTGATGAAAAACAATCTAAACTAATAGCTCAATATAAGTATATAAATATGTTCACACGCACACACACACACACACACGTACTACACGAAACACACTGAAATAAGCACGTGTAGGTAACACGATCGTGACCGACGGCTGCTCGTCGATGGCATATAATATTTTGATCGTACGGCATTGCGAAGTGGGTGCAATGCGATTTATGATCGCAATCGAACTTGCCAATAATTGCCCGCGTCCGGACTCCTCGTCATCCGTCACCGGATGTTGGGTTCGTGTAGACGGATATAATCGTTGTGGGTGGGCTCGTTGCGACAGTGACGATTGCAATAAATAATACCGCCGTCGATGTTTCGTGCCGTAATAAGACTTGCGATGAAAAGAGAATGATATAGCCAAATAGCGTGTACCTACTACCTACACCCATCATATATTTTATAAATTTTGTTGGTTGTCGAATTTAGATGTTAAACAAGAAATCATATTAAATCTAGTATAATGTTATTAATTATTATTGTATAATTGTTAATCAATAATTAGTGATAAACTGATAACTAATTATAATCCGAATGAAATTGATTTTTTTATAACGATAAAAAACTGAAATAAGCAGGTTTTTAGTTACTTTTTAAATCATAAAATACTACATTTTGTTTCAAAATAATATTAACATTACTATTTATTGTATTGATTGATAGAAGTGTAAAAACAGCAATTATTCATTTTAATTTTGATTGTTTTTTTTTATTCACATCATGTTTATAAGATAGTATTTAAAACTTATAAATTATAAATAGTATATAAGTAGTACTTAGGTATTACATAGATACTACCGATTTTAATACCACGAAAGAATTTAATTTTGTACATCGACTATTAAGTTTTATGTTAATTAATCAACGATAATGCAATAAAATCAAATTATAAATATTGAACATTTTTTGTTAATAATTTCTAACAAAATTATAAATATTTATCTAAATATTAATAAATACTCAATAACGGGTTAGGTATTTAGATATACTCGGGAGTTTATTAAGGGGGGGATTTAATAGGCAATACTTACTTTTATCTTGATTTGGTGTCCACGTACAAGTTTAGTCTACTTCACATCCAACAGATTAATTATAACCATGTTTTATGGAGGTAAAAAGTTATACCAAATTTTTTGTAATGAAAACTCACTTGTTAAATAGGCATAGGGTAATATTTGAAAAGTATTTAAAATAATGTACAGTGTTTTTAAATAATGATCACACGTTACAGCTGCATATTATAATATATAAATAAGTATGCATGAATTCAAAACAGTGTGATATAGAATCATAAAATGATTTCTGAGCAAATAGCGTATTTTGTAATCGAATAATTTAATTCATATAAACAATAATTTAGACTGAAGAAAAAAAAAATGTTAATTTTACACTGGGTGGTCAAGCGATTGATTTCAGTTTCATTTTAATGGAAAGCCGCATATATGATTAATCCATTTAAAACTTTTAATGGAAGAATGAGGAAAAAAACAAGTTGTTGCTTTTGGCGGAAATAATTTTAGGCATAATGAATCTGGTTTTTGTGTAAATCTAAATTTATCGCCACACTAAAGAGTTCAACAACTTTATATCCTATTAAACGGTCATCCGAATTGTGACTAATATATATAATCTATATAGGTGTCCGAACTATTAAGTATTTTATATTATTGTAATGTTCACGTCATATATTATCGTTAAATTGTTATATCGTTTAATAATATTATTGCTCAAGTGTAATATAACACACAAGTGAATGTATATTTAAATTGTTGTTTTTCGTTTTATTGCCATCGAATTCGATTATCAGTCTTTCGATCGTTTTATTTAATGTAATTTGTAATAGAGTATACCTTCAGTTATATCTACATTTTAGTATGGTATACGCATTATATAGCGTAATAATTTATATGGAAATCTTGATGATACTTTTAAATCTAGTAATTTATTCAAATAGCACAAATATATTTGTCTCAAAACTGAACATTTTCAATATCTTAATTGCACGTATGTTTCACGTTCATAGAGTAAGGCCTGAAATAGTCACGAGTACAATTTTAAAACCAGGGCCTAAAATAGTGTGCAGTGCGACACTGTTAGTGTATAGTATGAAATTGGTATAGTGCAGTACAAAATGAAAAAGTGTGTTGATTATTTTAGTGTTATGTTAAGACTTTGATAATTCCGTCAATTAACCATATAGTTAAAACTTATATTTTTAAATTTAAATTTTAATCTATGGTTATATCATTAACTTTTATATATTAATATACATATATATGTGATAATACTATTGACATTTTTAACTTATATTTTATTTTCAGATAGAGAGAACTCATATTAAATTAAGCGAAATTATAAAATAGTGTAGTACGAAGTTCTATTTATTTTAGGCCCTGTTTAAAACCAATGGGACTGAAAATTAAATACTCACAATATTTTCAGTAAACTGACTTTTGCACTAGTATCACTATGATACCAGACTACCAAAGTACCATGAACGATATGAGTCGGCAATATGGTAAAACTATGAGTGATTAGTAATTACCTACACAGTATTACATACAGTATTACTACATATAGATATTAGTATCTACAGCCGAGGCCCGTGGTACTACAGTAGGTTTTACAGCTGCTGAGAGTTAATTATTTTTTACAGTTGTCAAATTTGTACACACGCATTATTGTATTTGTTTTTACATGAGAGACTATGCATGTTTTATACGTAATTATTATATGTTTGAATTTTAAAAATATAGATTTCATTATTTATAATATATATTAAATAATCATAACGTAACGTTTGAATTATATAAATATACTTCGTCAAACGATTATGTTTAAATATACGTAATCACACCTTGAAAATTGTATTAAATGTTGTGATTGCATATTGTAATACGAACAGAAAATTTAATAGAAATGTCGATGGCTACTTACTGAAAGTGATTGTATTCTAATATACTTGATTCATCTATTTTATATTTCTCTAAAGGAAATGAGGAGCCATTAAGCCAATTAATATTTATACTTAATTATTAATATTTACAAAAAAAACATAAATTTTGATAGCTACATAAATAATTGTAAAAAAACCATCGTGAATTCGTTCAAATTTTCAATTGAATTGGAGTGCATGTCTGAAGTATGTTTAGAATCATTACATTTTGTGAAAAAAACGTTTTTTTCTCATTAGTTACAACAGAAAAACAGATGTATTTTATTTTTTAAATGTCAAGTATTCTCTGCTTCCATCAATAAAATTACATTTATATAATTGAAACACTTGGGCGTGGTTCATAGGAAATAAGTATAGTGCACATAATATATCTAGTCACGCCCAAACGTTAACGTAATTCGTAAATAATAGAAACGTTTAGAATATTCTGAAAATACAGCTTGAAACCGATAGAGGTCGGTACAAGATACTTGCATATCACTATGATATATTCACCTTCTAGATATTGTCTAGTGCCCACTCTATTGATTAAAATAATAAAAATTTCGATTTGTTTGTAGTTTATGGTTTATTTAACCTGAAATTAAAATATTTTTCTTTTTTAACTTGAATGATAAAATCCTCGAATAAAGAGAAAAAGATTATCAGCTATTCGTCAATAATAATCAAACAAATAGTGGTATGTGGTCAGGATAAACTAGGTATGCGGCACGTATCCGGCTAAAAAGGAAGAAATAAAAAGATTAAAATTTACATATATTATTATGTTAAATGACAAGAAGACTTTACATTAAAATTACTAATATTTATTAATTCTTATATGAGTATTATATTTAAAATTATTTATCAGGTTTCTTCGAAAGAAATTAATTTTTGGTATAGACACAATTTCTTTACAAAAGTGATCGTATTTTAGATTTTCTGATAGTATTGTTAGTATAGGAATGGCCGACTGCGACTTGCAGTAAAAGGAGACGTCCATGTATTTATTTTATAGCGGTTGAAAGCGCTGTGTCGAGCACTTATTGATATTTTTAAAAATATAATTTACAAATATTTTGTTGTTCACTTACCCAATTAGTAGCGTACTTAGACTTACATTTAACATAATCCTGGTGGGTAGATCATTTTTAAATAAACAATATGGCTAACCAAAAATATACATCTCATAAGAAACTGAATCTTTCTAAATATTGTTTAGGGGGGGGGGGGGTATCACAACTGTACCTAATAAAGGTTCATAAAATAGCATCGTACGCCACTGTAACCTAATCACCTAACTAACAACTGTTTGCCAGCTGGAATATTATTTTACAGTTAAGTTAAGTACTTTTATATTTTGTATTTTATTATATTTATATTTTATATACAAACAGTTCAAGGTCGTACCTGGAGGGTTTTGGGTTCACCCTCTCCGAAATTTTCTCGTATTACGCCAACTAAAAAATTATTTTATCATTATCTTATTATCTAACCTAACCTCTTCCTAAGATTTGTACAACCCTCGCTCCCCGAAAATGTTATGTAAGTACGGTTTTTAAATAGTTATGTTTATCAATATTACTTGGCAATAATTTTATGCTGCCACGTGTGTTTGTCGTGAAGAGTTAAGTGTCCTAATATTTAAATTAAATTATTAACTAATAATTTAATTTCAGATATTGAATTACCATGGTAATTATACATAACTAATGGTACTTATTCATAATTTAAAACAAAAAATGAGAATTATTTAATTTTTATTTATTACCAACAATATCAATATTATTTTTTTCATTTTATTGCATAATAAATTAAAAAGTATATCATACTGATTTTCATTTATAAGGTTAGTATTTCGAAATGCCCGATGCAATGAATAAATTATTATTAATAATAATAATACCTACTGCAGAATATATATTAAACCAGTATATGCATTTAAAACTATTTTCATTTTTATATAAACAAAGAAAGTATTGTTGGTATAATACTATCGTCATTTGCATTGCTATGATATTTTAATATCGAAAAATACTTTCCATTTTGAAATACTTTTTTGTTTTAAAAATGGATGGGTGTTTTTCACAAAATACAATATTACATCGGAACTTGGGATTATACTCGTGTAGTCGTGTATATGTATAATGTATATAATGTATCTATGTGCTCAAAGATATTATTATTACACTCGAGAGTACGGTTAAAATTGTTAGTAGATTTTAGATTTAAATATTAAAAGTGATTTGACGTATTATTGTTTAAGTTATTTAAATGGCAATTATGACTCTGCAGCACTATGTTTGAAATGAGCTTTCATCGTAATATCGAAATAGTCATTTATATTTAAAATTCTGTGTACATTTAGGTGCCTAATGATAAACTATAGAATATTATAGATACAATAGTCAATAATATTTGCATAAAGCACATTATTTTAATCAAATATTCAAATTGCACATTTCGATGTTAAACAATGTTCAACCAATTAAATAAAATATAACGCCGACAGTATTTGAATTTTTAATTTTACATAATATTAGGTATATTAGGTAGATATTGTTTTGAAAAGGTTGTATATTTTCTATAATATTATCATAATTTGGTTAGATATATAGGTTTCAGTGTTGTGACTGCGTGTGAGTTCGAAACTACTGTGCATACGTACGGGTTGTGCATTTAATAGGAGCCTTAAGGGCAAAAAAATAAGACTATCTACGTCAAAAAAAAATATATATATATATAAACATATAGTATCATATAAGTATTTTAATATTATACAAAGTAATAAATTATGAGTGTGCATTTCAATTTTGTCCGACCGCGTGCGGAATACAATTTTACTACAGTCAATAATATGAATAACCTATTTTAATGACTCGTTGTTCTCGCTTATTCGGTCTCCATTGTAATGTCCCGTGATATATAACTTAATCCACATCCCTAATTACTGGTGGCCACGAATCACGATTATTTATTGATTATACATTAAATATTAATACGTAACGTGTAATTTCGTATTAACCCGAGTGTTAATTATATACAATATATAAACCATATATTATATTGCATACATTTTCTACAGTTACACTTAAAAATACCAAAACATAATAATTCGTCTAATTATCACAAACGCGTAGTGCATACCTACGTGTCTACGTCCTACATATATTTAAGAAATAAATGTTCAAGTACTTAATGATAATATTACCAATATTAGACTAAAATATCTGTTCTAAGCGACGGAAATGCCGCCTTATCGTTTTAGGTTAAAACCAGTTCTGTTTTAAATTAATGGTGATTGGTGGCCATGAAAATAATTAAATCTCTAAGACGAAGAACTGGAGAAATAAAAATAAAACAAAGCAAAGATCCGAAAACAATTATAATATTATAGTGAACCGGCCACACGTTACACAGAAAGTATATTAATGATATTATTTGGGGTTGTAAGATTTATTGACTGATTTATATTACACGGTAGGCAGTGTCTCTTATCATTAAAATTTCGATTATACGCATTAGTAACGTGTGTTTATATAATAAAATACTGTACCAGGCACCAACTAACCATATATACGTCTTTGGTGTTTGGATATTCCACTTGAATTGTTTTATTATTATTAATATTATTTTCTATATGATACAACAAACAAGTGGTTGTTTAAATATAAAATTAATTATAATAAAAGTACAAAAACATCACTACCTAATCACTATACATGCAAGTCGCAACGTGTAACGATCAATATTGTGCAGTCTAGAAATCAATCTGTCAATTCATTAAATCATCGAATTATTTATTATATTCTATGTTATTATAATAAATTTATTTACCTTAGATTATTTACATTATATATACGGGATAAATGCAATTCAAAATATGTTATAACTAAACAGAAAGACAAAGATTTAGCAAATTTTTTAAATTTGTAAAAAGTAACAATAAAAATATTAAGATAATACTATTAATTATGACTTTAAGTATAATTATTAATTTAATTTAGTAATATTAAAAACACTTATATCAGTAATAATAACAGATCAAATGACGAAAGATGGGTTGGTTTTATCGTCCTGTAAAATGGATTGTTTTTTAGATAACGTGTATATCGTGTAGAACAAAATGGGAATAGAAAAGAAATGGAAACGGCGAAAGTTTTGAGGAGGAATAATAAAATTAATGTTATCCAAGAGCATTTATATTGGAATTAATAATTGTATAAAAAAAACACGATTTTATCATCCAACCTTCTGCCAACTAATAATTTTAATTCGAGAATATAAAAACAGAAGAGCAACCATGTGAATACGATGACTGATGAGCATTACATTAAAAAAAAAGAATCAGGAATAAAAAATATTTATAGTATTGCATATTTGCACATAGATAACTTGCATGGTTGCATGGTGTCTAACAATTTATAGAATAAATAATTTTTGAATATTAAGCTTATTATAAATTAAAGTAGGTATACACATAATAATATGATATATTATGAAGTATATAATTTAGAGTATTGAAAGTATTTTTTATATTTTCTTCTTTCATTTTTCTCATTATTTTATTATTATAATATTATTTTTTTTATGGTTTATATTTTACTTGACCTTATAAGCATAGGTATGTATAAAATTATGTACAGATTATATTATGCATCTGTATATCTAAGTTAGGAATAAAATAATTTTAAGTAGGTACCTTATTTTGTAATTTGACTAAAATATTACAAGTTAGTCAAATATTATATATAAATTTTAAAATATGAATTTTTTTATAGTTGGCCTTGGGAACTATCTGAAAATCTTAAATTATATAATATTTTGAATTTTCTCAGAATTAATTTTCACAATTTTTCGAGTACTGAGAAAATTGTATTTATCCACTAGATTAGAAGTTTAAGTATAGAAAGGTATAAATAAAGTTGTATACAATGCATGCAAGCGCTGAAAACGAATCTTTAAAGCCATTATCATGATATTATTTAAGTCTATAGTTGCTTATTTAGCTACATGGATATTACACGCGTATTAATAAATGGCTAATAAAATGTAAAATGATACAATTTCGATAACATAAAATGTCACAAAGACATTTTAATCAGACATCAAGCTTATATTACGATAGTTATAATTATATTTTGTTCATTGTTCGTGAATAAGATGACAATTTGCAATGTATAAAATTCTCTTTGAATAATAACAGAAAAGTTTTTAACATCAAATGATTCAAAAGCATAATTACGATTTGATGTTCAATTCACATGGCAATTCGAGTATCTAAAAGTCAGATACACTCAAAACCAACTTAACGTTTGTAAAATGATTTTTAACCACACTGCAATTATTGTTGAATGTCTACTTCAATATAGTAGTAAAATATCGATAAATTTAATAATTTATCATAGCCATAAATTAAAACGATTTTAGTAATCTAAGATTGGTGAGAAAATTATATTATTATTTTTGAAATACTAATTATAAAAATTGTATGTAAGTATAGTATTATTTAAATACACAAAATTGTTTATATAAAAAATAAATGTATCATCTTAACCCGTAGACCGTAATTAATATTAAATACTTAAAATCAGACCAATTATACATAATATACATTTATAAAATATAATATTCCCACTAAACATTTGGCTTAACCTAACCACTCATTAATACACCAAATCCACTAGCTCTTAGACACAATCACAACCTCATTTGAAAAAAGAAATATTGTCACGGAATTTTTCTAGATATTGCTTAGGCATTTGATAGAATATAGTATAAACTATAAAGGCATTCTCTATAAATTAAAATTATTCCTTATAGACCCGACTATTTAATTATTCAATCTAATCTTTGTAATCGGATAAATTAATACAAAGTAACTCAATTTTTTATTATTTTTCAACATATAGATATTATGTAAGAGTCTTTCAAGGCAACGATCTCTCTCCAATTTATTAGATATCAGATATTCTAAAAATGGCAAATACAACTATAGTATCTATGCGGACCACACGTACAATACTATACTGGTTACAAAAATAAACCCTGTTATGATAAATTCATCCGTTCTTACAACCCTTCTAGATTTTATAAGTATTTATAGAATAAAAAAATTGAATCTTCATAATATTTCAGCCACAATGTCTAGATATACTATACATAGACTGAAAAACTGTATGTATTTCATTTTTTAAAAACTCTCTAAACAATCATTTTAAAATAGGATCTGTTGAGCAACTAGTCGAAAACTCTAATACCAAATTTCACAAAAAATTACGCAGTACCATCATCAGTCTCTTGTTTTTCATCTATTTCCACTCATACCTAACAAACCTAATGGCTAATAATGGTAATCGTAAAAATGTTATCATTATGTTGTTATTAAAATTATTTCATGGATAGGTTCATTATATTTACTTATCATATTGATAAATACAGATTGTAAATTTAAAAATAAAAATAAAATTATAATAATAATAAGTACCTACCTATTGAATAACTAATATAAGTTATTTATTACTAGATTTAATTGATTTTTCAATTTATCAGTATAACAAAAATTATGGTAAAAAAATCTAAAGAATATACTATAGTTTATAATTAGGTATAAAACTAATAAGTTACATAACTGCATTTTATTGATTTGCCCATATTTATTGATACTGACACTTGGCTTTGGTTTTATTCAGGATTTAATGTTGAAATTAAAAACAATCGTCAGAAAGTTTGAAATTCAACCCACTCAACAATACCATTGCTAAGTGTTCTGTTGACACGAATGTCTTTTGTGAAAGTAACTTGGACAAAACATTTGTACGCCCATTATTCAATTTTCTCATTAAGGAACAGTTAAGTGCTTTATCATGCCATTGTATGTGAAGTAGTTTTGACGTGTTAGCTACTTCCTTTTGTATTCTACGATTTAACAATGTTAATTGTTAATGGATATTAGAGATAGAATATAAAGTGTAATTGGAATGTTTTATTTTACTCAAATTGAGATGCACATTCATAAAAATATATGGATAATTTATAAATATATTTTAGATTGTTAAATAAAATATAATTCAATTTAAACATAAAATGCATACTTAGTATATATTTATAAGCTTACTGTTACAACTTACAAACACATAAAATGAGTTAAAAAATGTATTATTTAAAATAATTATTAATTAACTTATAATTATCTATATATTTAAAAATAATTAGTATCATATGGTAAATGGTATCAATAATTAATTATAATTTATGAGAAAGGTACTGGCATTATGACGATAATATAAGATATTGTAAAAACACGGGTGAGATATTGTATTAGATATTTAAATATAGGTCAGTTTGGTAATAATAGGTTTTTATAATACTTCCTTATAACATAATTTATTTTTAAGCAGAGTTTAACACTATCGTGTTGGTCCAAAATGTATGCTTTTTTTGTTACCAGAAAAAAAAAACTTTTGTAGTAGTAAACTTAGTTTAAAAGTTTCTTGAAGCATGTGTAATTGCAGCCATAAATCGAATGTATAAATTGTGATTCGTGTACCTTTGTTTTGGCTTGAGTCGGAATTGGTTATCGTGCACAATACCCGAATAATGTGCACATTAACTGGCAGAATAAAGCCACCAAGAAATATTGCAGTTAGAGAGAAATGTGAACATTATCTGACTTATATAGCTTTGATTGATGTGTTTTGTAAACAATAATAACCCAAAAATTAAATATACTTAATTTTTAATTTCAAACTTTTCATTTTTCAGTTTTCACTATAAATAAAATAAAAAATAAATTTATTTTCTATACAAATATATCAAACAGACTAACATATGCTAAGTTTACTTGGATATGATATTGTTCAATTCCTTATCGATTAACTGATAAACTTCACATGAACAATTTACTATAGTTTATGGATTATGATCTAATAAGCATCATAGTATCTATACACCACCAAACTGTTAATTGTTTATAAACGCATTTTCGACGAATGACGATAAATATGAAAAACATTTAACATACCCACTCCACTACTTGTTGCGTACACACAGTATTCAGTCACTTAACGCTCAACAAAATCTCCGTTATATACCTATAGTCAGAAGCAGTAGTGTTTAAGTTAACGAAGATCCTTCGGGAATATAATATGTATTATACATTTATAAATAGGTACACTTAAAATACTATATTAGTCTAAATTACGACTAGGGTGGGTGAGATAAAAAGATTAACAATCGTCCTTCTTTAACCTATTTAATACAAGACAAAATTATCGTATTCATGTAAAAAAAAACAAACTTTTCGTAAGCTCAAAATTAGTATAATATATTATATTTTATCTAGTACCTACTAGTTACTACCTTATACATAAAAAATACAAAAACAAGTGAAAAGTTTTGTTGGCAATCTTTGTGTTTATTATATTGGCTTATAAAGGACTTATACCATTTGTAGGGAAACGCAGTCAAAGGAAACCGTTGGCGATTGTACTGTGGTTACTTGTTAAGGAACCAATATAAAAACATCTAAATAATATTATTTTATACGTTTCAATACTTTATACTCATTAGTAGAGCTAGGATTTCTATACAGTAAAAAATTTATAAGATATGCAAAAATACATTTTTTTTTAATATTAGTTTATATTATTAAATACTATTATTACATTAAATATTAGTTTACAAGTATATTATTATTTGTTAGTTATTATTATAAGTTTTTTTTAAATTTTCAAATGTGAACGACCGGCGATTAGATCAAATAATAGATTTATATTGGCTGAAACTTCTTTTCACATCACACGATGTTGTAGGAGCATATTTAAATGATGCGATTTGTCCAGGATTGCTGAATTTAAATTAATATTAACATATTTTTCATACGTTTCATATTCACCATTTATAATGCTACAAACTTTTAGCAGTGTTTTGAATCTCTTATTCTTCTTTAGTACCCAAGTCCATTTTAGTTTAGATATATAGTATATATTTACGAAAATTTGATAAACAATTCAATAATTATAGACGTTCATTAAATAAATACCATTTAAAACGAATAAGATTTTAAAAATGTATATTTGTGTAATTATATGCATTATGTTCAAAATATGCAAAAATATGCAAAAAAAATTGTTCTATTCAATCGAGAATTAGCCAAATCATGGATATATCTGACAACCAATCAATTTGGACTTAAGGAAAAAAACATGTAAATACATAGAAATTCTAGCCATACTCATAAGGTATCTACCCAGTTTTCACAGTAATGTTTTAAAATTTTAAAACGAAAGAATGTAAAGTTTTTAATTGAAATTATTTACCAAGATCTGAAATATATACATATAGATCAAGCTATTATATAATGAATAAAACGTTTTCGTTTTTTTTTTTATTTCATAATAATCATTGGTATTAAGTTTCGTATTGTTATTTTATGTTTATTAAATATAAAGTAAAAGGTCTTAATAGTATAATTATCATTCTAAATAAATATATATTATACATGTGTATACTATAATATAAAACTATACCTTATATACAATGTATACACTAGTTTATTACACCTTCACATTGTTGCAATTACATGTCATGTATACTCATATCCACGTTTAATGTTGGAAAGGCAAGTTGAAAAACTTTTAAAATGGTCCAAGTCTGCAGACTAAGATTAAGATGAAATTAAGGTATTTTGCGCATCAGGTTTAAAAGAATTCATCTCCCGGCATATTGTTGTAATGTCTAATAAATATTTACCTCAGATCCAAAAATATAAATACGATACTCATAATTTCGTTGTATAATATATTAATATTACTATAAGATATAATAATTGTAATTTTTTTTTTTAGGTACATTCAGATTCTTACTTTAACTTATAATACAACTATAAATAAAAATCGTCCAAAATTTATCACCCTTACTATTCTACCAGTTAATACGTCTCTTGTTTAATTCTTAGTGTTAATTTTTTTTTTAATTTGAAATATGTCTCAGCTGCAGTCATTATAGGGTTTTAAAGTTTAAAATTAACCAAATCCTCTTCGTTTAGCCCATTATTTGTCGTACTCGGTTCTCGGCTAACACAGCTATAGTATAACACTCAATTAATTTTCAATCCTCTTATATTTTATAAACGCCTCCACTTAAATTTTATATTATTATTATAATGAGATGGTTCCGAATGCAACACTCGAAAACGGATTTTATCGTTTTACAACTCACATTTTAGATACATCATCGTCTTATGTATAAAAAAGATCCGTCCCTAATAAAATTCTAATGAAATGTGCGGCGGCTGTAAAACTAGTACAATTTTTAGAATAGATATATTAATATACTGTTTTCTGTATAGCACACACGAATTTTTTATTATACGAAATGTTGTCGTTCGCCAGACCGGACCAGTTTTGCGGAGACCGCGATTGTACCAGTGCGCGTATAATATATTATACACCTATGGTTATAACTACAACGTATAATGTATATAATATGTATACATCTACTGTAAAGTGTACGTATATAGTACCTACGCGGCACGCGCAGACACACATGACACAGTGCGCCGCTCCGGTGTTCAAGGAAAATCGCAATATTCGGTTCCACTCAATCGGTTTTACTCAACGGTTTACGCGACAAATTTATTGGTCATTAACTATTTGTTTTGGTGGACATTTTTGTATTTAAATTTTTTTTTTCATTTGCCGCCTGGCTACCACGCATGTATATATTTAAGATTTAAAAAAAATAAATAAATAATAAACGCGTAAAAATCAACTTCGGTAGGATTAAATTCATTTATACACACACTGGGACATTCATTATATTCCCGTTCTGGGTATTTTTTTCAAACGAAATGTTCGTCTTATATGTTGTGTTTTTAATATTATGTACCTGATTACCGACAATACCTATATCTGTCCTTGCAAGAATCGTCGTTCTGTTTCACTATTGCCTTATGGCATCACAAAAGTTAGCTATAAAATATGTAGTTTAACGATCGATCGCCATGGCCCACGATTCACGATTATATTTTCAAAGACCACTGTCGAATTTAGATGTATCTATAGTTTTATCGATGGTGTTTGTCATTATAGCTGACCAATGACCAAGCGTGACGAATAATCTTAATTTATTATATTAATAACAATAATAGATATTTTTATATTATAGCTTGGTTATCTAAAGATGACGCAAAAGCAAAATTAGTCTTATCCTCAACGAAAATTCACATGTTTAAAATATTATATGGCTAAGCTAAATCCAACTAAATAAAAACGTTGAGTATACAGTATACAATTATTTTTCATGCGATTTAGCCATTATGATAACGATGTCGGTCAAAATACGTAATACATTACATATATAAAATATATACTTTAATGATATATTATGAACATGCAGCAATTATTGAAGTAGGTATTATACGAGTTGTTCACGCGGGATGACCAATATTTGCAAAGCTCAAAATGATCGAAATCACATTACGGGTGGCTGATATTTATCTGAACAGTTTCCTGATATTATGTACAGGTATTACCTTCAAGGAAAATCGCTCGGACCTACCTTTTTTTTATCATTTTATCAATAATTTCTTGTTTTAATCATATGTATGTAACGTAAAAATGACTATATATTCGTAGTAATATATATTATACGAGCTGCATAATATAAAGTACGTGCAAGATATGAGTTAGTACCCATATAAAATGACACATAATACCCTTTATATTTACGCGTCACCTTAAAATATTATTTTTCATGTAGTTATTCACTTACTTTATTATTCTCAGGGAAAGGGGAAAAAATGAAAATTCTACAAAACTCGTTTTGAAAATGCTTGGAGCAGGTATTTAATTTCAATATAATGTTATGATGTACTCCATTTTATAATTACACATTCATCGTGTATTCAAGTTATTGTAAAATCTACTTTTGATACTGTATTTTATAATATTGTGTTTCAATAGATTTAAAAAAAAAAAACAACACAAAATTTTAAAATCCTGTTTAAGGCGTTCGCCTTGTTTTCAATCATAGCCTTAGGGTGCACCTCCCGCGGGGCAAGATCAAAATTCATATTTATCGTTGAAACCAACGTGATCTTATTTTGACTCAATTTTAATTTTTTACCACTGTTTTCAACATCAGTTTTAATCAAATCTCGAAAATATTTTTTATTTTTTTAATAAATACGTGATATATGTATATTTTTAAAATCACAGGGCGGTGCAAAGCTCCTCTTGGTTCTCCCCGCGGGCAGTCTTGTTTGTTTCGATCGACCCGTACGGGTAAGATAGTAAGAACGGTATAAATTTAAAAGCAAAGATAAATCATCTCAAAAGAAAAACAAATTTAAATCGAAAACTATTGTTTATAGTAAGTTTACAAAATATTTACTTATACTTACATTTAAATACCATAGTAAATATAGTATTTCATGCATAATCTATACACTTTTATAAAACATGTGAATTACAAATAAAATGTATAATATTTATAATAATAAAAAATCAGTTCACTAATAAAAATATTAATGGCTATATTTCATTAATATTTCCCTAAATTTTAGTTTGTAAATATTATATATTTTTGAATAATTATTATTATTGTGATTATAGATTTTATATTGGGTAGTATTAATTAGATGACAGGAAATTATAATTTTTATACTTTGATTGATTGTATTATTAATACTATTAAATAAGATAATATTTTGAATTTTATAAATGTATACGTAGATCTTATTTTATGCTAAATAAATATTTCATAAGTAATTGAAAAATCAAAAAAAAATCAGAAGTTTGAAAATTATTATTAAAGTGTGAATAATCAACAGCATTTAGGACGTTTATAATTTAATCTTAAAATGTAATGCAAATTTAACTATTACGTCATTTAAACTACAACTAAAAATTATTTATTCATTAGTTAAAATTGTTTAATAGTGTTTATAGTTTGATATACAACACATTTTTAAATTTTTTTTTAAATAAAATTTGAAATTTGATACACCTATTCAAAAATAATATAAATTACACAAATATTTAATTATTAAATAAAATAAATAAATAATTAATTGTATAAACTATAACGAACTGTTAACTTTATTATTTAAGTGTACAATTAAAATTATTATATATTGTATTATAATCACGCACGATAATTTGTCGAGATTTTTAAAATTATAATAAAATGTACAATACAAAGTATAGACTTTGTGTAACTAAATGAGTGAAACGAAACAAGTGATTTCTACACGATACACCTGTTCTGAAATATGACGCTTTTATTTTGTTTACATATTTCCAATAAACACGGAAACATAATATAATAGGTATACAATTTCTAAATGGGAAAGATAGGACTAGAGGAGAGGAGAATAGTTTGTAGTTTGTGTGTAGTATTGATTGTTGATGAAAATTGTGTATTTGTATTAGTAGGTACTACAACTTAAGTCAGTTCAGTGTTTATTGTTTATGAATTGGAGTATGATAATTATAATTATTACCTACCAGTGCTATTTATAATGTATGCTATTGTAGAATTTATTTGTATTATTGTATTTACTGTTGCTTATTTATTTTATCTGTATAATAAATATGGTAATTTATAAATTATATAATGTAACTACTTGTATATTTATGTAATAATAAAATTGTACTAGGTGACTATTACTAATCATATAATATTGCACCCCTAGCACAAGACGGTCACGTCTCAAAATTTATAGTTTTGAGTTGTGGCATGTCTTGTTTTAGGGGTGCGATATTTTAGTTGAAATTTATTTTAAATGAAAATATTTGAAGATTTAAATAATGACTACAAGTCTATAAAACAAATAAATATCTATTCGTAAATACGCTGAAATATACCGAAATATCAACACACTATTACCACTTACCAGTGTTACTCAATTTTTTATTATTTTTTTAAAACATATTAAGCGTCATATATTAAAACAAGTTATATTATTCAATTTCAAACATTCATTATTGCTAAGTTGTATTTGAAGTTTGAACAAAAGGTGTATCATTAATAACAATCATTGTAATCAGGACAACAACTGCAGATCGCGTACCTACAGCATAGTATCACATGCGATCAAACAATATATGTGACGCATTGACACATTTTAATATTTCCGTGAATGTCACGATCATAATATTTTAGTTTTACTTTTCGTTCTTCGGCAATTAAAAACTTTTGATAACAAAAATTGGTGTCGAACTATAAGTTTACAATATCTAGAGAGTTTTAAACGGCGTTTGATTAGAATGATGCGGTAGTAAAAATATCGTAAACAAAATGCATTTGTGTACTGACGATGAGACGTGTTTTCAACGAGTCTTGATTTGGACCTAATATTGTGTACAATATTATTATTATTATTATTATTACAAGGTAGGTACACTACGACAGTCGTATAATTGTAGATACATCATTACATCGTTGTAAAACAATGTTTTATATTCATTTCCAATGCGGGCGTGGGTGGCGACTGGCAGCGATGGTCCCAGCACACAACAATATATGAATTACAGGTTAGATCGGTACAGATTTTGTGTTTGCACCTGTGTATAATGTTATATGTGTGTAGTGCATCTACGTGTATTTTTTATATAGAGATCTCGTTAGCAGATCAACGAGCGCTGTCGGTGTGCGCCGCACAGACAAACGAGGTTTACAATAATTTGTGTGCCGTTGTTATGTATAGGTTTACAACTAGCCCGACACCCATTATTTCACACCTTAACGCCAAAGACTAATAAAAACAATATAACTGGGCCCGTTGCAGACGCGCCACTGCCGCGGCCACCACACCTCCTACACAATCTCTGTCGAAAAACAACGGCGCGCACATAACAACAGTAATTATCCACTCTATCGTATATTATTATATTATATAGGCTGTATGATATGTGTTTTATATGTATGCGTATATCATATACACGAGTATATACGAAAATACACACACACACACCTATTTATATAATATAATAATATGTGTACATGCCATCTCTGCGAGGCGATAATAATCATTATCTGGAGTGTTATTTTTTTCGCCTCCTCTTATTATTTTCCTATTTTATGAGGCTGGTTTTCACACCTTCGTCGACACCGTCGTTGCATTAAAATATACATTATATATACCGACGGCATTATAATAATAATAATCGTATTTAGGCTGCGTCAGTTTTCGGGTGTAATTGCGTGGAACGTCCGAGTGGATGTGATGGCGGCGGTGGCGGCAATGTTACATTATACACTTGATGTATAATTTCGTAGCTATACTATAATAAGTACTAAGTAGATGTTATATATATATATAGGTACATGTTCGGCGGTGGTTATTTGGCTGCTCCCGAAACGACGACGCGCCGTCGTATCGTATCGCTCATCCACACTGGACCTCATCGTTTACCGATTCAACCGGCCGATCTGGGTATAAATACGATTTTCTCTACACTAAGTCATCCATTTACACGAATATAATAATTTATTATTACAAGTCTGATCTTAAACAATAATAATCTATATACAGTCAGTGTGGATATTTACTCGATAGGTACACGGGATTATGACATTTTGCCATTTTATAACGCATTATGATTAATAATTTCAACTGAAAATATCATCGCAATAAAATAACACGAAATCAAAATATCGTATGATGTGGTTTTTTATCGGTTTCTAATTTCTATTCGAATGTTGTAGATACAAAATAAATGGTTTAAAATGCGTGTAAAATATTTTTTAAGCCTTATGAAACTATATAATCAAAAATTATTATATTTTTGTGCTTTATTATTACTTCCAATGCCTTTAAATATTTAAATTATTATATCACTCAATATCGGTTACATAATATATATACTATATTCTATAATATAATGTATATCAGAATATTATTCAAAATGATTACACTTTGGTATGTATGTATAATATACACCGTATATAATTTATGTAGATATATTGTACATAGACGCAAAACGTAAAAGTTAAAATTAAACGTCACAGAAAGCTGTTTGGAACGATGCCACAATCCCTACTAAATTATAACAAGATACAGCTAGTAGGTACCTTTCTGTATTAATAAATACATTTTAATATTTTTCAAAGGTTCCCAAGGAAAGCTTTATCTTTTATTACTATATTGGAGATACGCATTATACGTAGGTACAATACGTGAGACCATAAAAGGAGCACATTTTCCTTGAGATAAAATATTTTTTATTACGACTTTGAATTATGGCAAATAAAAACATGTTTAAAAATACGTATATTTTATATTATATACATAAATAAAATTAAGGAAATATTGAAAGTGAAAAAATAAAATACTGCAGAAATGAGATAACTATATGGTAGTAATTGTATTATTTATTATTAGATTTGTATAAAAGTGTATAGGTAGTATTTTATTTTTAAATTATGTCAAATGCGATTATTTACTGTACTTTTATAATGTTCCTAAGTGGTTTTGCAGAATGAAATGAAAGCAGCTTTTGTTGTATACACAATTTGTTAAAGTATTTTATCAACGTTATTATTTATTTGAAGTATAATTTACAACTTTTATGTATTATAAACTTTATTCAGCGACCTAATGCAATTTACTTTTATAACTTACTTTTCTTATATTAAATAAATCTGCATACTGTTAAATTGAATTATTGTTATTATTATTTATATTAAATCAAAATACTTTTTGGAGTGCTCCTGATCCAATTATAAGACATTTAATATTACAAAATATTAATATGTTTAAATTAAAATAATACTTTTTATCTTAACATTTTCACAAATATACTAATCGATTTAAATTAAGAATATATTGTCAAGTAATGCAGAATTTTAATACATGATATAATATGTATTGTACTATTGTTGTATTGGTGTTATAAGTGTATTATTATAAGTTGCCTTAAAATTGTACTGTAGGTAATAGAATATTTTTAATTTTATGTAAAAAGTTAAAAAAAAAATAATTAGTCACTGATTAATATTGTACTTCTGTAATACGATTTTCGTCACAAGTAAGGTATATATATGCATATGCTATAGTATTAGTAGGTTAGGTACATAATTAAATTATAAAGCCTATATCAATAAGCTATAGGCTATATTATTTCTAATATCAAAATAATTAAGTATTTTTTGCACTGAAATTATTCCACTTATATTGGTTTTAAAAGATTGTTTATATTAATTATTTTAATTTAATTATGCTCAACCATTAAAAATGTTTTAAAGCGTAATAATTAACAAATTTTTCTAAAGAATATACAAAATAAAAACTCGAATTATTTGGAAAAAATGGGTTGATTAATATTTATTAACCTTTGAGATGCGGGCCAACGTTAATTAGACTCTCGTTATTTCCCAGGACAAGAAAACAGCGCTGACAAGTTTTCTGTCTTCAGTCTTGTGTAGTAATATAACGCCAAAGAGCTTCGTAAGATAATTTTTGACATTTCTTGGAACAACAGTAAAGCAGTTTATATTAACGAGTGCCGCAGGAAATAATGCACGGAAACGTCGTATGCTCGAGCATTAATCACAATATTATGACTGCGTGCGGTGACACAAGCCAAGTCGTTGCTCGTATATTATATATATTTTGTTTAAAGACGATTAAAAACTGTATAAAATCATCGAGTGGAAGTAATTAATTCACTCCAATTTTTCTCAACGGTTTTCGGTATTTGCGTTTTATCGCAGAAAATGTATAATATTATAAATATAAATAGGTATTATAAGGCGTTGCTACAGTTAAGTGATTACCCTCGTGAACACAAAAATAAAGAAAAAAATATCGTTTCGAGCGAAATATCGTACATAAACTATAGGTATATGTTATATTTTTGTAAATTATTTGAATGGTGTGTTATAGCTATATCATTAAAATATTAAATTCATATAAAATTACCTACCTTAATACGTGGTTATACGTATTACCTATTAATACACTACGATACGATTTGAGAATAAACGGACAAATATTATAATAATATTATTGGTGTGGCTCAGAGTATGATAAACGATAAGTATAATATATTAAATATTAAGTGCATACCTATTGTACACGCTAAATAATAATATTATATATATATATATATATATATATATATATCGATAAACTTGCTGCGGACAGATGTCTGAACGCGATAGCCGAAAAAATATTATCGGCAGGTATGAGTAGCCGTGTGTGTTTGAATATTTTTCGGCTGATTACAATAATTCCGCAGTAAACGGTATGTGCGCGCAGGCAGGCTCTGTGCCAACGGTCGAATTAAGTCATAATAATCGAATTGCATTCGAATGACTCGATCAATCGGCGGCGATAGGTACGAGGACGAAAAAAAATATTTACAACTGCACCGGCGGCGCACGGCGATTGGTGTCCGAGCGATTTACGACGTCCTCGTTGCCAGCACGTTTACCGGATTTACTCGTTTTTATTTATTCTTTTCCGTCGTATATTATTATTGATATCGCGCGAACGTAAAAATTGCACAACAGCGCGTGACACGCCGTCACCACACTATACGCTGCAGTATAATAATAATAATATAGTCGGACATCGGGCGGGACCCTATCAAATAACAGCATGTCTTTATTTCTCGATGGCGACTTCTGTGTTCTGCGTGACGAACAATATCGGGTTTTTTTTTTTTTAATAATAATCACACGACGACGGAGGTACGTGCTGCGCGCGCGTCATCTGCTGCACCCGGCAATGCGGTATAGTGTTGTCGCCGCTGTGGGCCACACGGCCGTCATCTCTCCTTCCGATCGGTTTCGGCTACAATAACTGCGGTGTTTCACAACAACTGTGTATTACTATATAAATTATTATGATATTTTACGCGTGTTGTAGCGCAGCATCTGCACCAGATGTACCGACCGTGTGTGTATAATATACGTTCATCAATAAATAACGGAAACGCTTTTAGTCCGTCCGTCGTTCATAACCCGCGTACGAGTAGAGTACAAGTACAAATAAAATCGGCGTATTCGACGTCAATTAGATCGCGTGCACGAACAATAGGCATATGGCACACACGCACACACACGATATGTCAATATTTCCTACTTTTAAGTATAATAATTTTAGAATTCCACGGTCTACGGGTAGTAATTCTTCGAGAAATCTGTGTCCAAAGCATATATTTTTACCATTACAATAATAATATAATATAAAACGGTTGAACTTAAAATAATTATTAAAACACGAATAAACATAAAAAATTATATGTTGTAGACTTTTTAATATAATAGTGTAAGCTCGTACTCAAATAAATGATTTTGTTTTTATACTGAAAAAATTAATAAGTAGCATTAAGTAAACAAAACAATTTAAAATTCAATTAATTAAAATAAATATGATACATTTTTATAAATATATATTATTATTATTATTGTACACAATATTTTAATTATGTTTGTATTATATTTTTCAGTTTAACTGTTTCATTTTTTTCTCTTAAAAAATAACAATATGGCGGGAGAACAGACTATTTTTTTTTAATATATATCCTATAATATGCATGAGTGGTTATAGTTTTTCAAATAATCCAAGAATCTAAAAAAAAAAAACATTTTTTGAAAACCGATTGCTCGTACATCAAATAAGACTATCTTTAGTGCCAATAATATATGCCAAGCTGCTCATTTCTTATATATTATAATATAATACACAAAATATAATTTATGCGTATCGTGATTTTATGTACGGAATTTTTCGACGAGGGTGGTGTGACAATTCGATTGTTCGGTACGTGCTATATTATATACATAAAAAAACCACAACAACCAAAGGGAAGGCGTATATTTGTAAAATAATATAAAAATTGATTTTCCAAACCACCACCGTCATTGATACTACTCGAGGGGTGTATTGTCGCGCGCAGACATAACGTTATTTATGGCTTTGCGCGCATATTTTTCTATATAATAATAAGAAAAACGTTTTGAATAGCAATATGTGTGTCCCCGCGATACCAGGTGTATCGGAAAAATTGTTATTGAGAGAAGGTCGCCAGCGAATATGTATTATTATACACGAGAGACACGCCATCACAAACATACCGCGGGCCGCAGACGCACACATCGCCACTGCACTCGTATATGTTTAATATACCAACTGTACATATTTTATACCTACCTACTGCGGAGGAAAGTTAATTTTCGTAACCTATTATTTTATGACCTGCAACCGTAATTGCAGTATCCTACGTGGTTTAATACTATACAGCCGACGCGCTCAGGGATTTTCTGCGCTAAACGTTTTTTAACAAGACACTAATTTTTTTCTTAAACCTATTTATATATATATATATATATGTTTCAATTATACACGGCTTGTTATTAGAAACCGGGAGCATCGTGTAATACGTGCGGTTAATAACAATAAACGCCGGTGATTATATACCGTACCGCCGCCGCACACCGAGTCCGTTTAAAACTCATTTAACGAGGTGCAATTTATTTTCAATGCAACTTATAGACGTTGTATAGAGCCCTCGCGGCGGTGGTAGACAACCGGCCAGAGCTGGTCGGAAGCTCGAAATTGCCATCGTGTCGTAACCCAAAAAATTCGTTTCGATCCTTTACTGAAATAAAAATGATAATTATCTACCACCGCGCACCGGTGCGATATTTTACCCGGCGGCTAAGATGATACGTAGCCGGTGATAAGTAAATGCACATCTAAATCAGTACCTTAACATGCATTAAGTACGACCAACAGCACGATAATATTGATAACTTATCCTAAATTTTATATAATATTATATCTATCTGTTTTTGTTTTAACTGGTGTTAACTTAAGCCACTGCGGGGTCTCTACCAATATGATGGTTTTCTATATCAAATAACGAATGAAAAATAAACAGCTATTAACGCATGTACACTCGTGATGCACTTGTATGATATGTCTAACGTGTGTGATGTATGAAGTATTTCGCCTTATCGGAGACACAAATTCAAATGCTATTATTATTTTGTTTTTGTTATTCGATTGTTTGGAATACGTTATTGATTTATAGATATTGTATTCAGTATAATTTATATGAATAAAGTTAAAATTCTAGTTAAAATGTATTAATATAGCATATCAATACATTATTTTTTATTTGTTTTTTAGATCCGAAATTAATTATACACTATGAGAATATAAATGTGTTATAAAAAGCCAAAAGGTTATGCGAGTTCTTACATATAATATATGTTTATAATATATTATAGAGTTAGAATAGTGTCAGATTCATTTCTAGCTGTATCGATCGTTTCCTTTTAGTCGATTGTCATGCACATAATGGGAACCACACAAGATAGCAAATACATTGTAGTAAATAGTTGATACTCGTACACCAAAACGTGCGTTGTTTGATAATGAACGCAGCAGTATTTTGCCTTTGAAATTCGAAATATGGTCAGATATGACAGCTCGTAAATCAAAAAAAAAGATACAAATTCCTTGTACAATGTAAACTATTTATTATCATATGAAAACAATTTCGTTGACGCCGTATTATATTGTAAAAATGAAAACGAAATCTAAGTCCATGGTTATATTTACCAGTAGATACTTTTAACTTTGTCAGTAAATGTTATGGAAAATATTCACATCCAAATGTCCAATGCTATATTTTTATTTCAGCATTTCCCTTAGCATAATATTAATCAATATATAAGGTCAGTAGGTATAAATTATAATAGTTGGATAAACTCCATAGCATTTCTTTTTCAACATTGTATTACAGATATGTACTGAAATAAAAAAAAAATAGTATTAGAAATCTTATTTATGAATTATTTGCGTACTACATTAATTCCAAGACTGCTAAATAATGTACAGCAAACGAATTTTATAGTTTTGTACACCGTAATTGTATATTGATTTATTACATCTATAATCAAATAATTTAGTAGACATGATGAAAAGATGTAAAATTATCACTTCTAAATCAGTCGAAAACGATGGCGATACTAGTTTGAAAAGTATTAACTGTAATGCCTGTAACGTGTTGTCTATTCATCTATATTGATAAATGAGAAAAATGTATTTATCCAACAAAAATAAAATATACATCTGTAATATAATATGATATGATCCATGTTAAGTTATATTAAGCCATCTAAAGTAGATAAATAATAATTTACGAAAATCAAAATCACGTAATAAAATCTTATAATCATTAAATTAGTTTTTTAAATAATTAACTAGATTTATATTATTTTTGTGAATATTATTAAATCTAATATTTTTATTAAAGTAATAGTATAATACTTACATAATCATTAATTAGTATTCACTGAAACATACAATCCAATTTAAACTAAAATGAAGTTAATAATCACAACACTATTTTTATTATTTTTATGTATTATAGACCTGTATTGTTATTGATGTATATTTTATGAATTATTATATTGAAAATGTACAATTAATTATTCACAAAATATTTACAATGTAGTGTAATTATTAGGGAATAGCTTATCATTAGTCACAAAATTAATTAGTATTAATTTAAACCTATAAAAAGGAGGTCGGTGAGCGAGAGTGAAAAAGTTTTAAATTTGATATTGGGTAAAGATAGCTTGTTAGGAGAATACAAAAAAAAATTTAAATCGTAAAAAAAGGAATGGCAAATGGTAATCGAACTATAAATATAAAAAATATAGAATATATAAATATATTCTATTCTTTAGTCATGTAATTGCATAACTTTGCTAAAACCATTACTATTATTAATGTTATAATGCATGATATTGATCATTATTGTATATATTTGCGTTAATTTGTTAACTAAATGCCATTTATCACCAAATTAAACCGATTGTAAATTCGTATTGGTATACCAAGGTTGACAAGATTATTTTATTAGAATATTTAAAAATAAATAAATTTAAATTATTTTATAATAGCATTAAATAAATTATTTTAATAATTAGTGCATTGAATTATAGTAAATATGAGTGCAAGAAACTAAGAAATATGTTTTATAATATTATGTTACCTAGTATAGATTGTAATTTCGTCAGAATAAATTATAATAATTAGTTAATTAAACTTCAAACTGACAGTTTATTGAATTTTCTTTGAAATTATTATTATTATTAATAATTGGATAATACGTTTGGCATTCATTAATAGTTCTAAATATTTTTTCATGTAGTTTAAATTCTGAATTTAAATTGATGATTAATGAAATGCAATTAATGTAAAATAACATATTTGTAATAAAGTAATAATACGTTTGTTGAAATAATAATAGACATGTAAAATGTATTATAAAAAAATATGAAAATAAAAATTTTTTAAAAATTATTGATTAAAATAAACTAATTTGATGATAGAGTTGGTGTAAATATTATAGGTACGTTTAACACTCGTTATAAATTATAACTTAGGTACCTAAATTGGCTTAATTACTCGTCGTTATCGATTAATTCAAATTTATTATTTATACGGTACTATTAAAAACATATACTTAATTCATTAAATATGAGAGGAAATACGTACCTTAAATTTCGTTATAAATGTAATTATATTTGACACTCATAAATAACACGAGCGTTGTAGTTCTAAAAGTTTAATATAATATAATGTTTATTAATGCTTGGTACTTGTTGAATCAACTTATTCCCTCAACAAAGTACTTATTTCACAATTGTAATCAAGTAATGCGACCGTTTAGAACAAAGTTGTATATTTCGTATCACTTATACATAATACACAATTTAGTATTACTAATAAAGTAAAAAGTAGGAACAGTTCGATTTTCTAGTCGGCTGCTGTTTCAACATAACTAGAGTGTACAGAACCTTATCATCTACTTCAGTTCTATGTTATTATGTATTTAATAGTTTGGTTTTTCTTTCTAATAATTATTACTTTTTATTATTTTTCAAATCGAAAAATGTTGTCAGCTAAACATAAACAGTTATTGTTAGAATAATGCATATAGTAGTTATTGGTGGCTTATTTATTTTTATTATTTTTTTTAGCAAATTCAGCATACGAATATTGCTTGGTAAATCCACAGGGGTGGTCCTGAATGCACGGCACCCCAATAATTTGAATTTGTTTAAAGTGTCTATTTACGTGATCGTCCTTGGTGGTCGTTTCAAAAAAAGAGGGGGAGATAACTGTTTGGTAAAAAAAATATAATAACAAAAAAATCAGACGTACCATGTAATAATGAAATTTAAATGTTAATAATTTAGTTATTGTAATAGGTATATATGTAGGTACGTAAATATGCATAGATAAAATCGTTACTTATAGTTAAAAATATTTTATGGACATATATTTTTGAGCTATTATTGTTTTATCTTGATAATTTATTAGTATTATTTTAATCGATGTGGCAATATCAATAATTTTTAATTAAAAAACATAGAATTTTATTTTTATCTTCAGCAGTTTTTGTGAAAAAAATAAAAACATCCTATTCCGATATTTTAGAAATATATAATATAGTGGGTTATTATTATACGATTATTCATTAAGGTTATCACTTTAATTTGATTTTTTATGTTAATTGGAACAAATTATGCATAGCATATTTAATACTACCTAGATACTAAATTAAACAAAATGCAATATATATAAGTTTTTAGGTCTGTAATGAATCTTAAAAAGTTTTAAACGGCATAAATTATAAAAAAATGTATTCAGGATTAAAAATATATATACAATTACGTAGGTAACCAACTTTATCAAAAATGTAACACACGTATCTTAAACGGACAAATAACGTGAACACTATAATTATTACAAAAATTATTATTATTGTTTTTTTTTTTTTTTAATGATTAAGATTTAGTTATGATTACCAATACATTAAAATTAATGGAAATAGAAAATACATTAATGGCTTGTGTAATATACAAGTATTACTTTCGTTCTTTCTTTAAATTTTATTTAAGAAGTGTAATCATAAAGAACCTACAGAAAAAAATCTAAAATTATATTTTATTCTTTTTGAATATGATGAATGATATTTACTCGTACTTATAAAATCAATATTAGTCATAACCGCTTAAGTAATACCTTTTTTAATTCATTGATCGTATACGCAGTACATATTTCAATACACATGAACTAAGTACCATATTTTTATATTTTAATTGAACTGTCTTGAGCTCCATTTTAACTCGATTTAAACATTTCTCTGTTTAATGCGTTTTATTGCAAAGTAAACTAATTGAAAAGTCAATTTCCCGAAAATAAACTGAACATTAGTAAGCGGTAACCGAATAATAAAATTGGAGTAATAAATCGTTAATTCAATTAAAAAGTTTCTATAGATATTCATAGTGGGTCTACCACGGACGTCTGTTTAAACCGCACTCAGCCCGACACAGGCTTCTATATAATGTAAGCAGCATTATAAATTAAAATATATATAGTGTACAGATAATGTTATTTTTAAATAGTATTTTACATAATACCATTGTAGTTTTTTAATTTCCGAATTATTCTCTCTCAAAATATAGTACAATAGTAATTTATACAATGTTGTCACCGGTAAGCCAGTTTAGTAAAATATTTTAATACACATTTTTAGATGGTTTGGTAAATATCTTTAGTTTTATTAGTTTAAATAAAATATTTAATAAAGTACCTATAGTAAAATAGTTTTTAAATTGATCAAATATTTGAAAAGTTTAAAAGTTACAAAGAATGTACAATCAAATTTGATTGTAAGTTCTTTAATAATTTGAATCTTAAATTATTTATAATAGGGTATCAGATAGTGCTTAAAAACCGTATTTCAAAGTATATTTTAAAGTGTAAATAAACTTGAAATAATATTTAGTTTATAATCGTACAAATAATAAGAGTGCAAATTGTTTAGTGTTTAACTTAAACAAATGTAATTACATTTGTATATTATTTAGATATAGAGTACTTATTTATAAAATACGTTTTTAAAAGTTTAGATTATGTACAATGTAGATATTATGTTTGTGCAAATATAATTTATGTAAGGTTGACTTACACTTTGTGTCTCTATATTTAAAACACGAACCCGTCGTAATCGCATGTTTAAAGGAACTTACTACCTTGAAGTGATCACTTGAATGATTTTTTTCGCCACACGGTGCGCATATAAGCAAGTGTCCCAGGTATCGCGTAGTGGGTGGTAGGGGGGGGGGGGAGTCCAGAGGGGTGTTAAAATAACGATTCGGTGAATTGGGTTAAACGTGCACAGAAATAAATTGTCATTGTATTTCACCGGTGAATATATCATATTATAATTATTATATTAGCGCAGATGATGTCGTTACCGCAACCGCGATCGTTTAAACTCAAAAGTGAAGAATATTATCGGTAAATACGTGTGTCATACGACAGAAAAAAAAGAAAAAACCGGCTGAAATTCGGTACCGTGTAATTTGTCTGGTTCACCGTTGGTGGTGGTGGTCGCCGCCGCCGCCGCCCGGAGCTTCCTGCAGTACACGAAACCGGTCGATAAGACGTAAAAAAACTAAAACACAGCACGTACCTATACAAAAACAGAGATAAAGAATGAGCCGAGGATGTATTAATATAAACATATTATAGTAATAATTTAATCCTTCTGTATTATTATAGTAGTCTAGCGCCTCTCTTCGCGGACATATTAATTGGTCGTTCGAATATCGTTTGGCTCATATATATCGGCGTTGTAGCACTCGTGCCGCGTCCATAATAATGTTTGGCGTACGTGCTAGACATATTTTATATTTAAATCTCCATTTGCTTGTATGAAAAATCAGTTTTTTACCATTGAAATCAGCTTTCTTATCAAAAATTCCTAAAATATAATATAAGCAATTCTTTCAAAGCGGAAAAAAACTTTAATGTTAAATATGTACCTATATAAAAAAAGTCGGACACTAACAAAATATTATTTTAATGTTTTAAGTTTTAGTCCTATAAATGTGTGTGTCTCTTATGTAACGAGTGATTTGGGAAACGTACTAATATGCTATCTTTTGATTATATGTTTATTTAAATTAGTCGACTTTTGAAATTTTTGTATACCACGTATATAATTTATGTATCTGATTCCTCTTTAAATGACTTGCACTTTTTATATAAATGTCCATATTTTTACATAATTTATTACTCACATTAAATGTACTATGTTGACCAAAATGTAGTAGTACATAAAGCAGATGTAATATTTAAATTATTTTTGCTCTTAATATTATAAATTGGAACCAGAGTACTTAACTAAAGTTGTTGATTAAACTCATATAACTAATAGTTAAGTTTTAAAAATAGAAAGGAACTATGGAATTATGTTGATTTTAAAATTATAGTTTTCTCTGATAGTCACTTGTCAAAATTAATCTATTAGAAATTTAAAATTTTTAAAAATTATACAAGTAATATTAAATCATATTAATACTAAATATTACATAATATATTTTATATCGTATGTATAACCATCATAACTTCACTTATTTAAACATGTCTATGAAATTTATTAACTAACGTTTGCAAGTAATCTCATCAGTGGTTTTCAATTTACAGTAAAAAAAACGGTTGTCGTTTTAGAAAGGATTTTACATCATCACAAAAAACTATATATACAACATAAAAATCTAAGCTTTGCAATATATGGTCTGCAACTATACGTAAATATAAATGAATTCTAAATATTTTAATAAATGCATAATTTAAGGATGAAATTTTGGCGAGCTTGGGGGGTTATATTATATTATTGACGTCAGTGATTAGTGTACAGTATACGTTAGTATATATTCTTCAATCGAAAAAAATTCTACGTATAAAATGGTTGGTGTTGTTGTGATTTCGAACCACTGCTATAAATTAAAATTATCTCACCCTCCCTATAATCAGTATAGGTAAACTGTTCTATCACTCGCATTGAGTGACACACGCTTAAACCTACGACGCCTTGCCTTGCTATAGTCTATGCTAATGATTAAAATCCAAAATATGATTTGACCAACTCTGTTAGCTTATGTTTAAATAGGTACGATTGCATACATTCCTTTACCGTTTTATACGTTTGTTCCCGCTAGATCTTATGAATTATGATCACTATTATATTATACCTGACACTGTAAAGTCATAAAGGCAGAATGTTAAACGATTTTAAGAACATTTAACACAATTTATGAGCGGAAAAACTTTTATAACATCAAAACAAACATACAATAATCCACAGATGCCCGAGTGACAGCCGTTCGTCTTTCCGCATACGATTGTCACAAACAAACAACACTCCTGCTGAATTCTAAGACAGCAAATAGACTCTTGTAGCACGCACAGTAGCAGCAGCGTTAAAAAAAAACATAATATTATATTTCCACAGCACAATTTCTTTCTAAATCCCTATCTATGTTGTAGTTACTTACATGCTAAAACATATAATACATATTATCTTATATATTTATTTTATAATATTGTGTCCATACGCTACATATTATACAATATAATAATATAATGTATTATATTATTATAACTTTAATGGTCGTCTATAGTATACGACAATACTTATACATATTTTTTATATTATAATAATATATATCATCATTATGCCTAAATTTCATACGCCAGGCAGTAAACTCGCAGTGAAGACTAAAAATTCCTCCCGGCTAGCGTTTTTTATTATGTACGATAATTATTGTTTATAATTTTACAACTTATTCCTTAAACGAATAATAATTAAGTCCGATAAACGTATACTTGCAGACACCTGTTTTATGTCTCACGGCACCACTGAGGAAAAAAATAATATAGTCGATTTTAAAATAAGTAGGTACATATTTCTTAGATAGATATAGGTAATATTATATATGTATATATATAATATTGTACTACACGTCTACATACATACCTACATAATATGTTTCGAGAATATACGGTAATTTTATTATTTTTCAAGTTTAACTGCTTTTGTTAAAATATTGTATTACTAAATATATGTAATATAAGTGTGTGTAAAAATATTTTTGGGGCGTCGTGATAATAATAATTATTACAATTTATTATATTAAAATCACCGAAACGTTTTCTCGCGCGCACATCATACATAATATAGTCACTGCAGTCGTATTATAAACTATTTAATAGTCTCGATCGTTTTTTCATTGTCGTCGCGGATATATTTTATAGTATACGGACTATACACCTGCGCCGGCCGAAGTTGAACGTGTACCATTTTATAGTTTTTAATACAACATCAGAAGGATATTACGCGATCTATCTACCGTGTGAGATTTCCCGACCAGTTCGATAAAAAATCGTAAACTGTGATAATATCGCGCGCGTATTCGTATTCGTCGTCACGCGTACTACGGTAAGAATAATAATATTACCTACTTATTACAAAAAAAACCCGAGGTACGCGACCAAATGTTTTTACTGTTTTTAGGACTTACTTATAATGTATACATACGTGTCAGCTATATAGCAGCAGCCGCCACTTCACAATAACATCGTCTAGCGCACGCCGTCTGTTCTTCGGTCGAAGTCCAGGTGCACCCCCCCCGACGGGGACTGCAGCTGCACGCGCGCGGATACCCCGGCTTGGCGCAGCACACGTATTATAGTCGTATCCCGTGCACCTCGGCCGACTCGGGTTTCTTTTGTGTGCGAGGTAAATACGCACATGGTGAAATATCATCATTATAGCGTTATCATTTGTGTTTACGTACGTAGATATATATAGTACTATAATAATAATACTATGTAGTGTGGTAGGTTGTACCTATATACTGCCTATATATACGTATAACAATATTATAATATATTGTATTAGTGGGTAAGTGCGCGCGCGCGCGCGCGAGTTGGCTCGTTCCCGCCCGCGGAAGTAGGTAGGCCCCGTCTTCCGCCCGGAACACATGTCGGCACGCGACCCGAACCGGTTCGCTTTTGCACACGTCCGTCCGCGATATACACGTGTTATGGAAATAGTGTACTAGATATCTACAATATTTTATTATTCTACATCCGACATAACGATATTATATTACCGCCTATACATAAATCGCGTAATGCGTAGTATATATGAACCTATGAATATTATTGTCATTTCGCGTTTTCGCCGCAACAGGCGTGTTTGTGCTGAAATAAACCGAACGAATTTGCAGCTGCACGCGCGTTTCTATTGCATTACCCTGCTATATGTAAATATTTTAAAATATTATAGGCGTATACCGTACTGCACTAATAGTTTATTATAGTGTATACTCGTCATCATTCACTATAATAGGCTCATGGTTGGGTTTCGTCATATCCGCGACGATTGACGGACTGGCGATTTCCGACAGTTGATTTCTTCAAAGGTTGCTACTCCAACTGGTATTCCTTTTCAATGCTAATATTGCGACCGGGATATTTTGAAAAAACGAGTTTGTAATAAAGCGCTGCAAAGTCCGAGTGTAGTCACAAATCTGAGTTATTATTGCAATTATTTGCAGTACACAAAATAAATAATTGACTGTGACTTGAAATTTTAGTTTATTCCTTTTTACTACAAATCACAGTATAGTTAAACGTAGAAACATTGAAAAATCGGTTATAATCAAACCAATTGTTATTCTATTTATTAACAATTGGATTGAATTCAATATTTTGAACCAAAAATTAATATGGAAATCATTTTTATTTGAGAACAAAAATAAAACAATGTCTTTTCGTGGTGCATGTCTATATTGTTTACGAAAATTACTGTTTGGTTTCAAAGTGATTGAGTCTTCACTCTTATCATTATATGAAAGAAAATTTGAAAATATTAATTTTATAAAATTAATGTAATAGTAATCGATTAAGTGGCTTAAGTTATGAATATTTTATTTGATTATCAAAACTTATTGGCCTTCGTCCATTAATCAAATAAATTATTTAAGTTTTATTAAATTATTCAAGATAATATTACATTTGATTGGTATACTGTACTTATCAAAGTCAATAATTTAATATAATATTGGATATCAATGAATAATTTAATCATATTCAAATCAATTTCGACTACGTAACTGTATATATATATATAACTACATACTATATCGAATGCTTAGAGATGCGAATTCAGTTTAATTACCTAGACTATGTCTCACACATTTAGATTATCTTCTATTATTAATATTTAATATTACATATTTTTATTTTTTGTTTTTGTACCTACCAATACTTAGCTAACTTATGTATTAATTAATTAATTATAATATGTTATTGGTTATCATAGCATTACTTAATTTGACTATTTTTTGTATCCATGCTAAACTGTCGTTTGGCGTGAATAAACTAATAATAATAATAATAATATATATCTTAAATACTACGAAATATTTCTTTTAAAATATCACCGTTCTGTCTTCTCGAGGTATGACTATCCTAGTGACAAGTACCCTAAAAGAACACTGATTGTGTATACTATTTATTATGTGATCTGTATCTGCATTTTTGTTCATACTACGAGTTTTGGATTAAAGTACAGATTTATTTTTTATTTCAAATGCTTTATTAGTTAATTACATTTTATATTATTACATTATAAGTAAGTACATAATTTTTCTACGATCAGACTACTATAATGCATATATTATAGAATTCGTGTCTATTATTATATTATAGAAGTATATTATACATTATACTAAATAGTAAATCATAAAAAATACAAGTTACTGTTATAATATATATATTTACATATTTGTTTTTAATTAAAAAAATTCGTACGATCTGTAAATACCTTTTTACAAATGATGTTTATAAGGTTAATATAAAATAATATTAAATGAATAGGTAAATTACATTCAATTCAGTCAATAAATATAGACTGAAGACTTGAGTGAAGGAAATTCACGTCTAGTAGTCTAATACATATTTAACTATTTTACTTTATATTATCTGTTGACAAAGTACAATCTCGATCGTAATAACTATCATATTACTTATTATACACATATATTTTTAATCATCCCGTGGATACAGTAGGTATACCGTATAATATGTTTTTTTTTTTTAATGATATTTCAAGTTGTAAATGTCATATTTATTTTCCAAATGTCTAAACAAAATAAATGATTTTCCTGGAAATTTCAATGTAAATAGTAATAAAAAAAATCGATAAAAAGGTATATGCAATAACAGTAAGACTGTTTTAGGCATTGTACGTATTATAAAACAAACACTTATAATGACATAGTTTTATTTTTATTCCGAAATTAGTAGGTACGTAGTGAATAGTGACTGTTTTATAGCGTATCATTCAGAACGTCTACACTGTTCTAATGACCATAAAATATATTTATATAAGTTAGACATAAAACAGTTAAATGTAAAATCGTTTTTTATGGCTTCTACTCGCGTTTTATTATTGCCCAAGAGTCTAGGAACTTACGCTATAAGACAAGTAAACCGATAAAATATATATTCATACTTATATAATAGACGAGGTACTCGGGGTCTATACAAGTTTACGGCATTATACATAAATAAAAATAATATTCGTTTAAATAATATAGTCATATTCACGTACCACGTCACTGACGTTTTAAACCGCCAATTAGATAAAAAAAAAAAGATATAATAAATTATTGACGCGCAAAGCAGCAGTCACAAATATCAGGTAGATCGTACACTCTCGACGACACACTGTATAATATACTTAATACTATTTATAAAAAAGTATATGTATTTAATGAAAATTATTATTGTATAACTTTTTAATATTATTTTGCTAAAATATCGTGTGGTTCTATCGTATAACATCGTACGAACGGTCTTTGGACGCGATGACATTTTAATCCTTATCTGGCAACGCTACTCGTAAAATATATTGTACCTATAATACTACGAAGACGTTGCTTTCTCGCCGAAAAGCGATAAATCGATCGATATAACTATAATTGCATTATGATATTATCTGGCGGGTCGAAAAACGCAAACACGGCGAGAGCGAGTAATAAGGAGTAGCCGACTTCGGTGGTGTAATAATAATAATTAACGATTATTATTTTACACGCATACAATAATATACTACGCACGTTTGTATGTGCGACCTGTGGACTAAAATATTAGGTAGGCGTAAGATATTTATAATTGCAGTGGCGATTATTCCGAGAAGAACTACACGAGATCATTTCGCGACAGAGATCTTCGGCAGAACCGCATGTGAGCGTGGTACTTACGTATATCTCGCAACGCAGACTGATGGTTATCGCCATGACCGACCTAGGTCGAGATCACCACCGGTGTACACAGCATCCCGCCGGCGGACGACGTGCAGATCTGAAATCAGGTGACTTTTTGAAACGGCTCGGCAGGTGTATCGATAATTTCACGCGAATCAAAAACAAAGCAAACAACCGCCCCGAAATGCCGTACACTTCTTGTTATAATATAATATATTGTGGGTAATATACATAAATAATCCGGTTTTTCTCTTTCTTAATTTTTGTTTCTGTTTTGAACGACGACTATATTTTATATGGGCAGATAGGTAAGTGCCTATGCACGCCAGTCACCAGACCGTCCAAGTGCCCGTCCGCAGACGATCGCATTTCGGACGGTTAGTTGTTTAATATTATTGGTGTTCTAGCGACTGGTCAGCAGCGTCTTCGTGTACATTCGTCGGAGTCAATATTTTCGACGGAAACGAGAGTTTTAGTATAATATCGTGGTTAAGCCGTTAATCCGTCAATACAGTAGAACTATTTTCTAAGTTCTCATGATGATATATTATACTTAACTTAAATTTATTTCTATAATTAGTTTAGTTTGATTTACTACTAATTTAATTAATTTAGACAAACAACGATAATTAAATTGTAAAATAATACCCCACAGCATTTAAAATTCCGTCAAATAAATATTTAAATTGTATCAAAAACAAAAACAATCAACTGCATTTACCCCGCTTACACATATTCATCAATACAGACACTATATAAGTATATTTCATTATTATATTATGTCCTAAAGTTATATCGTACATGCATTGTTGTTGATATTTTTATTTCAAATTATTTTCGATACAGTAGGTGCGATAAAATAAAAATGTCATTAGTCATATATATCAAAAAATTTAAGAGATTGATTATTTAATATCATCCATTTCGATGAATATTTTAATACACAGTTCATATTATCTATACAAAGTAGACGTGCTATTTTATAATATGGATTTGTACATACCATATAATTTATACACAAAATCAAAAGCCGACTCGAATCTTATATTGTATCAGTTTATACTTTTAAATTAGATCTTTATAGGAATAATATTATATAATCAGGATTCAGGATATTTTAGCTCAGTGTTTTATAGTAAACACCATTTTATATAGTATAGGACAATGAGTCAGAAGATTAAAAATTTAATAGAAATTAGAAATAAAAAACCAATTGATGAGTTGATTTTAAATGATAAATATCCTTTCTATTACTTTTTCTTCATTTAATTTTTTATGAACACTTATTCCTGTACGTTTTTAGATTATATATTATAGTGATTTATCATTGCTTTAAAATTAAATATCATATTATATAACACACAGCATTATTATATGAATAAGTGAGGAATATTGATAAACATATTATAAAATATTTTTATAGAATCTTATGATGAGAGCCCTAATATCAATTTATAACTCATTGTTATATACTCGTGTGTTCTAGATTAATTATAATATAACTATGAATTGTTATTAAAATTAAAGTTTCTGAATCCAGTCCTATAAAATTTTATTATTTTATTTTTTTCCCGTCGGATAATATAATCGATTAGTATTTTTTATTCACTCCAGATAATCAGTTAAAAAGTGAAGTCAAATTTTTTATTTCTTTTTTAATAAGAGTATGTTAGCGTTCTTTTTATTTTTCCTTTCTTATATACACGCAATATATCAATTTGTGTTAATAATGTTATTATAGCTTCCATATTAGAGTGAATTGACTAACTTAATGTTAGGAACTTTATCTGTATTTGTACGTTAGTTTCTTCTTAATGCTTTTTGCAACAATAATAATGAACTGACAAGGATAATACATATTGATATTTAATCAATGACGTTTATTTCGATTAATAAATACGAAAAATAACTATTACAATTCGTGTTAGGATTAATTTTGTATCATACCATTTTATAATGTTCAACAACAATTTTTAATTATCATTTAAATTATGCACCGGCGGCGTTATTCTGTATTTAAGCGTATTGATTATTACTATTAGCATGTTATGTACAAATGAATGTTATGAATTTATGAATACTTTATTATTTTACACATTTAAACTATCAGATTTAGTAGTAATACCTTTAATATTTCAATATTTGTAGTAATAATTATTGTAATATTGTAATTGTTCATAACCGATAGTAAATGCCGATTAATACGATGAATGACGCACTATAACTTATTGAAATATTACGGACCGTGCCACTATAGTACATTGAAAACAAAAGCATAAGTACTCGATCTGCTTCATGATATTATAAATTATTAAGTAAGTATACATAACATTTTTGTTCGTATGTTTCTTGGAAAAATTATTTAAAAATTCTCTTTTCAAACTTAAATACTTAATATAAAAGGAAAATAATCGAGTGACTTGTTCTTTTTATACGATAAATTACTGAAAAGATTTTTGTAATAACTCTGTATACCTACTATATTATAATTTAATATAATGTAAATTAATAGTATTTATTCAGACATAATATAACTATTGCTGAATATAAACTTAATATCTATCAATATTTCACCTTAATGTTCTATTCTGTATTAGTATTCATAGAATGAGTCGTCCACGTGATTTCAAATTAGCTTTTTACTGTCTACTATTATTTGGACGTGCTATACAATTGTTTAAAAAATGGTTCATTTGATTTTGTCTCATACTCTTATGTCACTCTTAATTCACCACGTAATTTGTACATATTGTACTATATTAACTTTAAAATTGTGATTTTCATTTGCTAATTAACTTAAATCCCATTTTTTTTTACATATAATATCTTTATGATGCATAGATAATAATTCTCTTTCAAACTTTAAAAATTCTCTCTCCATTTATTTATAAATTCTTGATTTAACTAATCGTTGTGTTTTTGTTTAGACTAAATATTATTATACTACGTATAAAAGAAACAACATTTTGTCAACTTGTTAATACGTACTTATATTCTGTTAAACGAATTATAAAAAAAAACCGTAAACATGTGTGTTATGTGTAAACATATTATATAATCATATTGACATTTATGAATATACATTTATCATACTAATAATATTGATAACATACACAATATCCTAACTTTACATGTATACATTATTTATGTAGTATTTTACCTAATGTTAATTATTAAAAAAACATTGTCTGACATATAATATAGCAATAATATTGTAATATTTATCCATACCCAGGTACATTGTATTTAATTATTAAAAAGGTTATCTTATTTATTTAACAATTATAATCTCAGTTGTTGTGCTTGTTTGTGTATTATTATTATTATATAGTTTCATTAAACCACTCTTCCTTCCTCTTTATTTCATTTTAAGATTTTTTATATAAACTATAGGTATTTTTACTATATTTTCCCATAATAATACCTTTAATCCAATAAGATCTTGACACAATTTCTTTTACTTTAATCCAGGTTTTATTAGTTGTTGTCTTATTTTAAATCCTGTTTTTCCCTTTGTGTTGCTACCAAAGAACAAAATATTATATTGATTATATCTTATGCTGTTCTCTTACTTTACTAATATAAGATTTCATTCTCCACTTTTTATACTTTTTCAGTTGTTTTTTTTTTAATTAATTTGTTTTAGTTGTACTTTTTATCATTATTTATTTTTTGTTATTGCATCTTTTTTAAGTTAAGTTAAAATTAAATAATTAAATAAATTATTTTGAATTAATATTTCAAATAATACATTTTTTTAACTAATATATTGTTTTTAGTATACACACATTTTAGTAGAATATGCTGTATTAGGTATATATAATTTGAATGTTACTGATTAAAGACATTATGAAATTTAATTTTCGATTCTTTGTATTGTTATTTTTTATTTAATAATTAATAATATATGCAAATTTATGCACAATTTCTAGATACAATGTACATATATTATAATTAATATAATTTGCTACCGATTTTTAAAAAGGTCATAACTTACTGTAGGTATCTATTTACCTATGATAATAAATTAAATTAAAAGTGTAGATTATCTTGATTATTCCTTGACATGCATATTTATAATGAAAATATATTTTTACAAAGTGGTTAGTTACGTGACTGTATAGGTTGATATTACAATTTACTTCTAAATATGATTTTAATAATATAATTTATTATTTAGAACTCTTATTTTCATGCAAAGTAGGTATAGTGAATAACTTAATTTTTTTTTTTAGAATGCGTTTTATATTACATTTAATTTTGATTTATTTGTTTCAAATTGATTTAAGCTAGGTAATTTTTTTTTTATTTATTTACAATATATACAGAAAAGCACAATAAGCAAATTGGATAATAATATAAATATCTTGATTGGCTTAAGGGGTGAAACCGTTCATCAACAGTACCTCCTGTTTAATTTAGTGGATTCATCTAGGTAATCTATAATATAATAATAATTTTAGTACGTTATGATAATAGACTGTGTTGTAAAATATCAAATAAATAATAATTGTTCGAAAATATTAGTCATGTACTTGCTTTTTAGTTTTTATCTGTGTTTCGAAATAAAAATAAAATCAACAATTTAAAAGTTCGCAGTTTTTGTTATTGACGAATACCAATCAGAAAACTTTTCAATTATCCAATTTAATAACATTGCCGATTGTAAATATTTCGTTTACTTTATTTATACTTAAATGGTTTGTCAGTTCTACGAAATCCATTTTGTTAATAAAAAGTTTTTTGAAGTCTGTCAACATTGTTAAGTTGTTATTTCGTAGAAAACTTAATCTGGTAGTTATACTCATACTCTATCATAATAGCTTAATACAAGGTAAGAAATTCATATATTATTAAATGTAGTATGTACTGATCTTTAGATCACAACCTAAATAAATTATATAATCATACAATTTTTGCAGTACCGCCAGTACCTATTGATTTTTTATGTCGTAGCTTGTGCCATACACTGCAAGTAAATCCAACGATCACAGTATTATACTATTTACGGCAAAGGGTTGGCCGTGAACATTTTTATGCATATAAAAAGATGATATTGACTATTTTTTGTAACAAACCATCTGCCTCAAATGCAGCTGCACATTTGCAAAAAAAAAATGTTTTAATTTGATACTTAGTGAAAAATGTAAACACATTTAGATATACATCAATTGTAAGTAAAATACGATATTGTTTACTGCACACTGCATAAATGTATTATAGGTACAGCATTCGAAGCGCGTCATCTATTTGTGGCGTATACGATTTATTATTTGGTGTTTATGGTTATTGTTCGAGTGGCAAATACATTAGTTAACTAACAGTGTAGGTTTATGTTAACATTTTGCTTGTTCGTGCCTTTTGGCCGTATACTTTTACAATGAATAAAAAAGTGTTGGGAACCGTGTTTCCCCGTCTTATTTGATCTACGATCATAAATCATGTTTACAGCCGTAGTGTATATATTATATAAACATATAAATATATAGTAGATATATGTGTACAAATACTAACGATTGTCAATTTGTGATATGCTGGTAAGATATTAAATGCATTTTATAGGACATCTTGTCATATATTTATTTTATCGTATTCGCTCCTTTTTCCACTCGTATTATTACTTCTTTTTTTTATCCTTCCGCGGGTACTCGTAAACTAATTTCATTTTATCGTAGATATGTCTCAGTGCCATGTATTACGAATATTAATGGAAATATTAAAATATTTAAATAACCACGGATGTAGTGATGAAGACGTGCTGGACCCCTGAAAGACTACTGGTGCGTGCCAATTTGTCATGGTACCCGCTGTGACTGTTATTTTATATTATTATTATTATTATTATTATTTTTTTATTCGATAATATTTTACCGATATTATATATTTCCATGGACTTTTTTTTTATAAATATTTTCTTGGTTTGATCAACCAGATATTATTTTTTTTACTACCTATCCAAACGACAATCTCACAACCGGGTGGCCCTATAATTATATACATATAAATAAAGATAATATTAAAAATGCAAGTTTTCCATAATCAAATGGGTTGTGACTGTAATGTGTATTCATTTATACGGCTCCGCTATCGTATAGGTCAAGTGAGGACATTTATAATATTCGTATACTTTTATAGTATCTAAATAAGAATTCAAGTCGTTTAAGAAAATAACGAGAATCAAATCGATATCTAAACTGTTATAATAACTTAAAAGCCAATGTTGAAGTTTGAAATAATAACCTAATATTCAAACTGATCTTTTTTTAATGATTTTAAATACGTGATAATAACTTGAATAATGGACAATAATCGTACATTAATAGCATGTATGTAGTGGAGTAAAAATACGTATCCAAAATGATGACCATAATATACTATTATTACATTATTAGATTACTGTTTTAAAATAATGTTTTAGCTACTCAAATAACCATACTATTTACTATTAGGTGCATAATTATATATTTTGTTGAAATATTTAACATTTTTAAATCAATGTATTGCGATCAAAATATAAGATTTTTAATTTTAAGTATGTAGAATATTTAAATTAAACTTAAAATATTAATTGATAAATAGTGTTATATTATACTTATAAACCACATTGATATAGATATCTAAGTACAAGTTTATAAGTGTGATACATATTATATATTTTTTATTTTATAGTGTATTAATGATACATGACATGCGTATGACAATAATTATAGATATTTACAAAGAATCATAAATATATTTAAATAACTGCGTATATTCCATCTTCATTCTTACAAAATATAAATAAAATAATAATACTTTTAATTTATTATAATATCTAGTGGATTTTTCTTTTTCTAGCAGAATAATGTTTAGCATCTCCACTTTTATTCAAAAAATCTCTCATGCAGATAACATGATAAAAAAAAAAATCCAAATTTCATTTAAATACAATTATATTATATATTGTACGTAAATAATCGATATTTGGCCGACACGACGATATAAAATATTACAATAAGTAGTTGTAAAAACTAAAACGTGCGAAATGTAATTTACTAAGACATAAAATATTGTCATTTAGAACAAATGTTGGACAAGTTCGTATACCTCAGCTATTAGCGTCAAACCACCACTGCAGTATATCTTCAAGTATTTAATTAAACCTTGAACTAGGTAGGTCATAGCTCTGTGGTCTATACTATATGATTTTTTATTAAAGTATTGTAATTTATTAAAAAAAACCTATTTTCGCCCAGTTAATTTCTGAAAATTGAAAGTAATTTTCTAAACTTTTATCACTTATTAAGGTAAAAATATAAAAATATGTTCATTTATAGATTAAAAAACTTTAAAAGTTGTGTCTGTGAAATAATAATTATTTATCTGATTTATATACTTAAGAAATATGTGTACAAACGTACAATGGAGTAGATTACTTAATTATAATTATTAGATTTGTTTATCTATCCTGGTACTTTAGATTATCAATACAAAGTGTTGGTCGCCAAATCTTTGTTTCTATTATATGTTGCTGTTATAAATTAAATCAAAATAAAAGAGACAATAAAAGAGACAATATATTATACTATTTTAAATTGGGGGGGGGGGGGGTGTCGAACAAGTTATTTATATATGCTTATATGAGCCACGAGGACTTAGAAAAAAGGTGTTAAAATACATATATTATTATTATATTGTAAAAATTATCAATGCTATAACTTATTACACTATCAAATTCTGGCCACACAAAAGCATACGTGTTAGATAATTAATATGTCGATTATTTTTATTATCAACTTATATTAAGACTGTATGATTTACATCATTAAATTTATGCTCAATAATTGTACAAGGGCGATAACAATAGTATACAAGTTCCTCTACTCGTTCAAATTGCTGTTTTTTATTTTAGAAGTCTGCTGTGATAAATTTAAATCTATACATTTTTCATAAAATTTCTTAAAATTTGTTTTATAGGCGGTATATTATGCTATATTAAACTCTAAAAAGTACCTGAAAAATACACCGCCGCTGAACGGGATATAAACTATGCGTGTCTAATAATAAAATAAAACGTGCCTAAAACAACATGTAAAACTCGAATTTCATATTCAAATTCTTCTCGAATTGTGTTTTAATACTTCGCAAATTATAACATATAAATAATAACATACGAATTGATTTATACACATAACGGCACCGGTATTTCTTTTGTCGCAGCCGGCATATCACTGGCGTGTTATCATCGCGCACTTGTTGTTCAAGCACACCTCTTATCTGCCGACTACAGTCCGTCTAGCGTACGCAGAGTTGGGGACATACAAGAATTAACTGGCACAGGAGATTCTCACGAGAGATACAGCTTCGTCTCGGTCGTGCATAGACCGCGCATATGAGGATACTTATTTTCGTCCGATAACGATCGAACAATCGTGTCATATATACATACCTAATATAATATAATGTTATTGTTTTTTTCATTTCTTTTCATTATCATTTCGCCGCCCCCGTCCTAATCTTTCGGGATCGTTTTCGACCACAGATATATTATTTATATATATATATATTATACAGAGATTGCGGTGGTGTTACCTGTGATGATTGTGGTATACACATATTATACTCCAAGACATAAAAGTATTTTAGTAACAAGTAACAGCAGTAGTATCGCTGCTCATATCAGTGGTATTATTGTTATTACTATTATCTGTAGTAGTATATAGTAGTATTAGTAGACCGTAAAAATGAAAAAAAAAGAAAAAGAAACGACCATGTCGTCGGAGCAAAGGTCAACCGTGTTCGGGTCCGGTTATTTATTGCCATCAGAGGCGCCTATAGGAACGGTCCCGCGACTGTGCTCCGACGCGGTGGCGGGCCATCAGTGGCGACAACGCACGGGTACATCGAATCTTTCGATCGAGATTTATAGCTAAATTACTCGACAAAGTGTTAATATTATACGTCGCAGTGCGTTAATCCCTCCCAGCGTCGAAGAATTCGAATATTTATACATGTATACAAAATGCGTATAGTATTATACTATTATACATTATACGAGCGGTTGGAAGTAAAAAAAAAATAAAAAATTCCTTGTAACATACCGCTCGCTGTTTATCGCAAAATCTATCGTCATAAAACAAGATCGAAAGTTATAAATCCTGAAAAAAGTCTGTTCACACACGTCTACACGACGTAACGATGTCGTTGGACATAATATTTTTTTCCCCCAAATTTTATAGGAATCGTCGTGGTGAAATCATAGGATTTTCATGTACACGCAAAACGGTGATAAATCGTTCGTAATAATATCCGTTCATCCATCGATAAAATAAATTTGAACAAATGAATTTATGAATCGACAAAATGCATAATCTATAATAATATATTACGATTTATGAACACTTTCCTGCCGTGTTATAATAATTATATGAACGTCGGTACATTATTGATTCGATATGGCGATACTTCAGGCCATTTATTACAAATTAACACAGTCTATGTATAAATAATAATAATTATTGCTTATCGATATTACATTAAAAAAAAAAAAATAAACTATATTAATATAATGTATAAGGATTTAAAATATTTAGCCAATTTTGTAAGATTTTATTTAACGTTTAATTCGTACGAATTAATCGTTGTTAAAAACGAATATGAGGATGCCAGTGCACACTGCTTGTTTTATATCTAACAACAAATATAGACAAAACAAATTCACATAAAATTATTTTTTTCTTATATTTTTGAGTAATCTTCGAGTAAAATTACCGATTTATTTAAATATCATTTAAAAGCAATTTAATATTAATTTAAATTTTAAATTTTATTTTTATTTGTAAAGTTAAATAATAATAAAATATTATTCGATACATACAATCTTCAAAAATATTATCCTCTTAATAATAATTTTTTTAATAAATGATTTTACTACAAGATAACTCAAAAGTAATAAAAAACGATCTTATGGGAATACGTTTTATCTACGTTATACGTTAGTCTAAGATAAAACACATTTTGTGCTGACATTCTTTTAAATTTAATATTGCTAATTCTTAACGTCTTGATAAAATGAAAAGAAACTTTTTAATAATGTAAAATTAATATATTAATAAATACATTATTATGTATTGATTTTAATACACTAATACAGCACTTTAACAGCATAATTAAATTATTATTTTTAATATAAACACTAAACCGTTTCGTGTTTTATTAAAATATAAGCGCATGGTTAGGTTATATGTTTAATACGTTTTTTTAATTTTATACTTTTCGTATAAAGCTTATACGCAATAAAAAAACGCAGTATACATGATACGTATACTATATTTTCCTTTTAAAAGCGCATTACTTGAATATATAACGATATATTTAGTGAATAAATGTATAATATAACTACTAACTGTAGGTAATAGTTTAAGGATTGTCGGAAAAAAAGATTTATGGTTCTGTGAAGAATTGTTTTTGAAAAACTAACAAGTTCTAGCTGTTGTATATATATATATATATATATGTGGTTATAATAACATAATAATATTATTTATTCCGAACGCGTAAAAAAACCGTTTTTTGAAGAGTTATCCTAATTGTATGCTGTACACTAATGTTTGTCAGTTATAAACGACGAATTCATTATTTCGTGGTGTGTAATGTTAGTCGTGAATGGTGCTTAAACACGCGGGCGTGCAAAAAAAAAACTTGAAATTATACAAAAAATCCGAAGTAAACGTTTGAAAACGAGTTATGCGTGTCTACTTTTCCATCTAACTCTTCGAGTGCACTTCTCTGCTATATATACGTCTATAAAACTGACTTTATTATGTATATTTTATTGTACATATTATTTGCTATGTAGTCAGTATAGTCACCCAAAACGCTTGAGTCGTCCCGCACTTGTGCGCGTCAACAACTCTGTAAAACGTTAAAATTAAAAAAAATTACGATTATAATATTTTATCACACAAGTATCGTGTTAATGATTAAATATGGGTCACATTTATCACGGACCATAGTATATCCCTTCTATTATGAGAATTTATTGTATAATACTCTTTTTAAAAGTTACTTAAAAAAAAAAAAAATGTGTAACCATGGCTGTTGTTGATGTTAGAGCTCCTATTTATCAATTTATGGAAGAAATTATATATCTATTATATTTCTTATGTTTCTATTAAAATTTATTGCATTTTATACCGAGTAACTTTTCTCTTTTATTCTTGCGTGTTCCAATTAATAAATAAATTAACATTGAACCAACATTAATTAACACATTGAAGACCAATTATTTTTGTTTTCTTTTTGCGGTGGAGACGAGTGCCGTTTCTAACGCGGTACCTATTATTTGTATAGATATGAAACTATAAACTCTAAAAGGACAAACATCGTGTTTAGATTTAGAAAATGGCGTGTACAAAAAATCGTTTTAGTATATTGGTATTTTATTTATATTTAATTATAATATAAATTGTATTGACAACATTGTAATACAAACAACTGTCTCGATATTTTTCCGATTATTTTATTTTTTAATCCTATCTATAATGCGGTAAAAAAAGAAACAAGAAAATCGAATCATACAATATCAAGTAAACAAATATAGAACGTACGATAAAATATCCCGTTTATATAAGAAATAATTGACGATTAATGACCGTGTGTATTTAACACTCATAGTTCATACGCGGCGCTTATCCCCATCATCATAGTAACTGCAGCATACTATTATAATAAGACGTATCGTCCGAGATCCGACTTACTATCGTAAAACAGAGACATATGTATCTAACATGTTCGTCTTCTATATGTGTATTATATTATATTATTATATAATGGAATATAATTAAATAAAAAAATATTATAATTTATAATATTTTGTGGATTGTTTTCATAGTTCATATTGGATTGATCAATTTGCAACAACATTAAGTCTGGGCTTCTCTATTATATATATACACACCTATACATATAGTAACTACTAAGTAGTGGCTAGTACCTAAAATATATTTATTAATTTATTAGGTAAGCAGTATGCACGTTAGTGATCGCATACGGCTATTACAGACGTGCAGTTAAATGTAATTTATATTTTTTAATATTATACGAGTGAGTAGATTATATAATATATTATTATCTTCGTATCGAAATACGGAAAAGGCTCAAATAATGCATTGATTAAAATGTTAAATATTTACAGCATTTCGATTGTTTGAAAAAATTGTTTAACATTACCACATTGTTTTTTCGCCTTCGTCTATGCAAAAACGAACGGGATAACGAATTTAATTATAAAAATGTAGAATCTGGTTTATATTCCGGGTACCTATGATGTTAAAATCACCTGTTGGTGGTAATCTCGGTTGGCAGGTGTAACGCAGGTGGCATAGATTATTATTATTTTGCTTTTTAATATTATTAATTTCATACTAAATATTCTAGCATCTCGAACAGTTTTCTATGTACGCATGCACATTGCACACTGCAGCATAATTTATAACACAGAACTTATAAAAGTGGGTCATTATACGTAAAACGACCCCCCATTCGACCCCATACTTTCGATTTTACAGATAATATAAAATATAAATGTAAAATATACTTACGTATTTGAAAATAGAAACTTAATAATAACGATAATGATATCAATAAATGTACTGTAGTAATTCGTAGCAGTTGCTAATTACTATTATTAGTATAGTTAATACCTATTATTTGGTAATATATTAATATTATGGGTTCATAAAATACACATCGACTAGGCCATAAAATATAAAAGAACATTGTAATTATTATTTAAATTTTAAAATCAATTATACGAATTATTACCTACTCATGTTATTATTATTAGTCTTAATACGATAGGCACTCAATGGGTAACTAAATGGTTTTTAGTTCATTAGTACCTAACAGCTAACGCAATTATGTTGACAAACTACTGTAATTGCATGAATTTTATTAGTAATGAATATATTAATAATATTATATTATTTATGTTATGATTATGAATATTTTTAGTTTTTAATATTTCAAATATTTTATAAAATTAATAATTATGACGATAGAATTTTTATTTTAGTGTTTTTTGTATTTTTTATATATTTTTTCGTGTTTAAAACCAAGTATTATATTAATTATTTTGATGGCAAAATGATTGTACCATAACTTGAATAGGTAATAGGTATTTTATATGTCAATGAGAGGAATATTATTATTGAAAATTCTCTTTAAATATATTCTTATAGTTTTTAACTGATAAATTAAAGTAGTAAAGCTCGTATCATAGTCAAATACACTTTTAGCAGTAGATATAAAGTCGAAAATAAGATTTACATAATAAAAAATATATTTAACATTTTATATCGTAAATATAATATAATATATATAAATGTATATTTATTTATTTCAATGTTAACTTCATAAAAATGTATTTAAATTTATAAGTTGATACCTACAAGCAATAGCTTGTGATATGAGTAGGGAGTCTATTACAATTATTTATTAATTATTTTACATCACTACAATTTATAAAACATATACACATAGTGTTGATAATAAAAAAGAAAAGTAAAAACAATAACAAATTAGTAATAATAATAACTTTTGTTTAATATGATAGTAACAACTTAAATAATAATTAAAAAAAAAAAACATAATAAGATATAATAATAATGACAAAATATTAAAAAAAAATTGAAAAGGAGTGTATAAATAATTTTTTACCATAGTTTTAAATTTGATTTTATTAATTTAAAATTTGCAGGTAGTTAATTAAATAATTTATTTCCTCTATTTTTATAACAATTATTCATCAAAAATGCATTATGTTTGAATAATCTTAAATTACCATTATTTTCTACCTTTCTTGTTTTATACATGTAATAGAATTCAAAGACTGTTTTATTCACATAGATTTTTATGATTTATATTTGATCGTATAATTGGAGCAATATTAATGTATTTAGTTTTTGATTTTTATCCTGATGAGGAAATATCCTCAATGTAATAACATTAAACGATTCTAATACATTTTTTTAGACAGAACTCTATAGGTACTAGTATGGCATACATTAGGACAGATTAAACTAATGCAAAATAAATAATTTTTAAGACTGGTATATCCAGAATAATAAGAAGCTCTTCAAAAATACAAAAATATTTTCTTTTACGTATTATTTGAATATCAATATGAGATTTTCATTTTAATTTTTCATCATATATCACACCCATGTTTTTGGCTGAACTTACTTTAGTTATATAAAAACAATTTTTATTTCATTCAATAACTATATGTTTATCTTAACATTTATTGGTATTTAATTTAATTATAATTTGTTCTTGTGAGCTCAGACTGGACAATACTAAAGAAATTATAACTGATTTTTTTTTTATTAAACATTAAACTATTTCAGTACATCATCTACTGACCACTGATAAACCTAAATTGTCATTATTTTATAATTTGGTCCAATAATTACCTATAAAAAACATTACATTATTATCCGCAAAAGCTAGTATTTTACTATATATATCTAAATTTAAGAAGCCATTTATGTATGTGTGTTTAAAATAAAAATAATACAACAATAATAGTTTGTTTTTATTTAATTTAATTAGATCGAATGAAGTTTTATATTACGTTAGGTTTTTATTGTAACTGTGAGTGTTCAGTGTTCGTAATTTTGCGTCAAGTATTCTTATATAATATTATGTTTAAAATTTACTTTTTTAATTAATAAAAAAAGAAGTGATTTCCATGAAGCAATGTATTTACGGACTCGACAATACTGTTCGTTAAACTTTACATACTTGTACGCTTCATTAAACGCTTCATTAGGTACTAATTTGTTGAAATGTAATTTTATGCTTGCCATTAAATTATTCTATACATTGTACTGCAAAGCAAAGGTAAAATTCTTAAATGGACAAAAATAATGAATTATAATAATAAAACAAATTTACAGATGAAATACTTTACACCTGTAATACGCAGAATTGATTATACCCGGTCAATGTTTTTAAAATATTTTAATATAATTTTATGTAAAATATATGTTTATATATGTTAAAATGAAAAATAAATAACCAATTTATCAGTGAGTTAACGGTATATTAATTTTGCTGGAATATTATATTTTGACGTTCACAAAAAAGCTATATATAATTTTTTGTTTGTTCATATTTATAGTTTTCAGTTTATGCTTAATTCAATTGACGTAGTATAATAAATAAATTAGAGTATGTCAATAAAACGTAATATTATTGTCGGGTAAATATATTGGTATTGCACCATCTATTTCAATTTTAATCAGACTATGGTATGTATTATTATTATTTTAAACAGTCCGTGTAACGTAATTATAAACGTTAAAATAATTTTATTTCCATAATATTGCATCGTTCAATAAATTGACAATTATAAGTTATTTTCACATTTAGAATAATATAAATCATTATTACACTTTATGACAATATGTAATGTGTGCAATATATTTATATAAAAATGAATTAATTAATTACTATTCCCTATACAATGACAAACTATATTCAACAACCCCAGTGTTGATATTGCAACTTATATATATATATACCTACCCACTATCAAGATATTATTTGACATTAATCTTGTAGCTTAAACGTTTTACAAAATTAGGTAGGTTGTTATTCATAAATTGAATACTTAAGTTTTGTTATAACTTATAAGTTAGAATATTAATTGTACAGCATTTGAAAACAAATAATACTATGCGATTATTGATTTTACTGACTTAGGGTAAGAGTAAGTATTCGTTTTTATTTAATGAACTTACATTTATTATACGTACATTATCATTTATCAAGATTTAGTTTCAAAAAGGTAGGTAAAAGGGTATGCTCTGGTGATATACATTAAGTGTAGAATGGGTCACAATTATGGCTGTGTTAAATTTGAATTATATGATATATCATTGTATACGAAAAACGATTTGGACCGGAGACGGCCTGTCAGCCGAATCACTAAATAGTAAATATAATTCGTGATATATATATATTTTTTTATAATTATTAAGACCATTTATTTTACTTTTAGTATTACGATATAATTTGATATAATTTTTTCGGAAAATATTGCATTTATTATATTGTTATAGTATAGTATTTAATTATTAACTAAAATTTGTATAAAATAGCTAAAAAAATACTTATTTATATACTTATTTTTAAAATTATACCATATATTATAGAAAACGATTATATACTAGGTTAAAATTTCAAGTTTTGGTGGTTATTTTTTATTTTCGAATTATACTAAAAGAAAGAAATAAATTTAGTTAAGATATGGTTTAGCTTAAAAATTCCTGATTTTTTGTTTATTTTTTAAATTATTATTAAAAGTACTGGGGATTTTTGATTTCGACCTGTTTAAAGTACAAACTAGATTCAATTTTCTATCCAAAGTCACCTTCATAATTAAAAATCTTATCGTGTACTCTTACACACACACACACACACACACACACACACAAACGCATATTATTGTAAAATCAATATATTCGTTGTTCTGCTCAAAATTTAAAATCAAATTTACTTGTAAAATTGAATGTTTTATAGTAAAGAAAATAATATTTACCTAAAATATTACATTACATTTTTTCAGTACTTTACAATACCTTTATTCTATATAAAAAAAAATTAAAAGATAGTTTGGTAGATACAGGCGCAGAAATAAAAATATTTTTTTCTTTAAAATTATATACCTGTCTGATTTTAATCTCAAAATAGTGAATGGTGAATGGCTGAATGGTTTAAATTGTTCATTGTATTAAGCGAGTTTTCTGTTAAAAGTTTGAGAAACAATGTAATGAATGATGAAGCCTTTCATTTTAAATTAAAATTATATTTACTATATACATATTATTATACATTTTTAAAAGGAAACAATTTTATTTTATGTTTTCCAGGACGACTTGTTATTTGTAAAAGGGTTTTAATAATATTGAAAAACTATGTTTTTACCTTTCATCGTTTTTAATTTTAAATTCTGAATAAAGAAAGGAATTTAATATTGTTTATACGATGAAGCTGGTTTTCGCAAAATATAATACTACTATATTTATTAAGAGTGCTACAAGATTGTTTCACACAATCTACGTATTGAACATTTTATACATGTATACTAAGTACTGTAAAGATGTATTCATTTTATTTTTTCCCCAACTAGTATAAAATGTATCAAATATCCGTGTATAATAAACTAAACATTATTAGTTATTAAGGAGTTAAAACAATTTTTATTTAACTAAATACGAACATTTATATTCTTTATTTTTATTTTAGCATTTATTTATTTTTCCATTAATAGATTAGTATTAAATAATATATTACTTGTATACAAGAGCCCTCTCTTTAAGTACAGCTACAGAACTCTTAAAAATATTAAATAACTATTATATGAAATTATATGATAACATTTAAATATAATATTTTACATTACCGCGATTGTAGTGTATAGTAAAATGTTCCAAATGTAAACGTAGTTTTCGAAAAATTTTTTTGAAATATAATTATTATCATACAGCGTAAAATATAGACATTATAGTTTATAGATTGGTATTATAGGTGCCTACTTTCTTGTGATCACGCACAGTTATCTATTAGATCATTGAATGGCGAGTAGATAACCATGGTATAGTAACTTTACTATTATTATATTATAACGTTAAGTTTAGTTGGCATACCGTGCTCACTGACATTATATACCTAATATTATAAATATTGGCGATTTGAATTTTCCACTATCATAACTGCTTATTTTTTTAGTATGTTTCAAATGTTTCAATAAATGCATATTAACGTTACATAATGTTACGCTGCAAATACGCTCTCATCATATTAACGTCAAATGGCGTTTCATGTTTAGCGAATAACATAAATGAATGATGTGATGGACAAAAGTATATTATTATAACGTATGTTATACTTCCAAGCATAAATAGTTATTACTGTATTAATTTAATATTTACTTATTAAAATTATAGAGAAATCTGTTCAATTTTTTAAGTTTAATTTACCGTGCTAATCGTTTAGAATATTTAGAATATTCTGGGAAATGTTGAGAAAAACACAATTAAGTGAATCTTTTATTGTTCACGGAAGAAGCAGAATTATAATATATCGTGTATTTTGTACTATTTTTCCTTTTCATTATTCTTGTACGAGTTTTAAAAACAACACTGTAAATTGAGCTATTAATTATGATTATCTATCGTCATATGTTATAAATTATTATGATCGTTATTATCAAATATAAATTTTTTTTACACGAGTAAATCATTATGCAAAATGTTTGAAATATGTTACTATAGCTACATAAGAGGTCTAAGGATTCAATGGTTCAGAGATATATGATGAAAAGAAGTGTATAAGTATAAGGCTAATTTTTGAATTAAAATCGAAATGGAAATTACTCCGAGGCAGACCACTGTAGATATAGCTAGACGTAGTAGAAAGAGGTCTTAATAAAGAGAAAACAGGAATGAAAAGTAATAGTTAAAAATCGAGATATCAAGATATACTGTAGAATGCAGTGAAGGTGGAAAAAATTCTATAAGTGTTATAGACGTCATTAAATAAGAAAAGATAATTGTGACTATGTAGTATATTATACGAGTAGATGGTATACAATTAATAACGTATAGGTACATAATGTATCCAGCAACTGCCATTTCTATTTAAATGGTATCACACTAGCTACAACAGCTGTGTGTATAATTAAATAGGCCCAATAATGGTGTAGATCGTTTATTAAACTTTTTTCAAATATTTCCAAACCTTTAATCTGGCTTTGATTTTATATTAACTAGGGATGGTTAATGTCATGCAGCTTTTCGGTGTGGTCCGATTTACATCAAACATATATTTCACAAATCGTATGCAAATATTTTCAAGCTCTTATTATGGTCATGATAAATTTGTTTGAGTGTCAACTTCACACACGTACTAGTGAAATAATCTGTACACTTGATTCGTGTCCTTCGGGTATAAACATATAAGCTTAATCAAGAGTTTCTACCAAAGCTGATACCGAATAACATAATTATTTAAGCTCTGTTCTTCTTTAAAACTTTATCAGAATATTATATTCTGGTCGATTAACGCAAGTGGCTGTTTATCAGAAGGGTACTTCAAAACTTCCTATGAGATCAGTATAATATAATATTTTAAAGGAATAAACTCATAGTGTAAACTTATAGGTATACGAAGTATGGAGTTTGTTAATTTAATGCAGGAATTTCCATTCCTCTTATCTCCTCACTGGCATAGTCGCGGGTTCGTTCCTTTGAATACAATTTATTCGTACCATACGTATATTATAGTTTATCAATCTAAAACTGACAAGGCGTTTGGAGGCTGAGGCGAGCTCTTGATGTAATTAATTATTCATTAGTCGTCTACTGTTTGTCGAGTAAGTATATAGATACCCAACTCGATGGTTCAAAATTATATTTGCATATTATATGTCATAATTTTTGAAGTTAAAAACATTTTGTCAGAGTGAAAACACCCGATCACGCTCAGTTTATTATTATGTTCACGATCACCGACAAATCGTCGCACAAGTTTCGAGTACAATGTTTATCAATGGTTTTGTGCGCTCCCGCAAATACAAATACTCAATATTAGCTTAAAATTATTCAAATTATATGAAATATAGCTATATTCTTCGAATTTGTAAATATTTAATTCTTAAAGAGGTATATATTAACACATGCATACACAAACTCAATTACATGACGTATTCATCACTCAAAATATATTATTTTTTTTTTTTATCATAAACTACGTGCAAATTATATGGATATATTGAATAGATAAAACTTATATTTAATGTACTTAGATTTTTTTTGGATAAGATCGGGTCATATACGATACGAGTATACGAGCATATTTTAGTGCTATAAGTCCCGAACCCTGTTTATAAGTAATTCGTATTTCTGTATAATAAATATAATATATATATAACATAGTATTCATTAGTTTAAACGTAACAACTAGTGATATAATAGTATAATACAGACTAGCAGGGTCGGATTGGGTACCTGAAGGCTCAGGCAGGAATTTTTTTCGGGGCCCAATAATTTAAAAAATTAAACCAAATATCAAAATAAGAAAAGTAAAGTATAATTATTTTGGAATAAATTATTTATCTTTATTAAAACTCACTTTTTTTTAAAATTTATGTATTATTAAGTAATAAATAATAAAATACATACTGCTATATATATTACAAAAATTATTGAAGTAGCCTTTTTAATTCCATTGAGGATTTGGAAATTTCATTTATTATATCTTCTTTATTTACGAGTATATTTCTAGTTAGATCTTTTTTTATGGATATTAGCATTAATGGAGTAAGAATATTTTGAGAAAGTGTTGATCTGAGTCTATTTTTAATTTCGAAAAAACTATTTCACATGTTACTTGTGTTAATGGTAATATTAAAGCACATTTGAAAACGACATATAAATTATTGAAAAGACCAGACTGTTTTGATAATCCCTCTATTAATATATAAGCACATGCTAAGCACTTATTACACTTATTACAATGAATGGATTCGTAGTTAACTTCTGATTCAGATTCTGAATTGTTTATTATTTCATTTTCTCCCTCTTGTTTTGATATACAGAGAACTCATGAATTAATATTAAAATTAAAAATTAATTATGTGCTTGGGCATATATTTATGTACAAATATTTCTTTAATTATACTTCTATACAAATTTTTAACAATAATTACAATATAGTACATACCATTAATATTATTTTTTATTTCATCAGTCACATTATTATCCTTTTCATTTATTTCCATAATACTCGTAGATTCAATATTTTTTTTTCCAAATTTGATTTTATTTTTATATAAAAATAATGATTATAAAAAAACCTTAAAGATTTTCTCTACATCTAATTATTTATCTATTACAATTTTAATTATATACCATTTATATTTGTTTTACTTTCACAGACTGTACAGTTAATGTTTTCCGGCAAAATTTTATTTATTTCAATTGACTCAGGATCCTTATTTTTTGATATTAATAATTCTAAGTTTGTAAAGTTTAAAATGAAAAAAAATGTGTATATTTATTTTAAAATAAATACTTATTAATTATTATAATCTAATAGTTGTTACCTCACTGAATACGTGCAGGTTGAAAATTTAATTTAATTTACTTTGGATTATTAGCATCTTCCATTAACTCTTTATGAAATTTCGCAGCTCTTTTTGCTGCTCCCGATTTTGATTTAGGCACCATTAAAATTTAAAAGTATTTTCGAAAAAATACGAAATAATATAATAATTATAATTCTCTTAAAAGTTAAAACACTATAATAATTAATAATGAGCTCGAGACAAAAACACATTCTCTTGTCACTTGTATGTACAAATAACGAAATACAAAAAACAAATGAGGGAAATGATGGGTATGTTATCGAATTATAATCGCTGTGTGCAAGTATCTGTATAATAATTTATTAAGAACTATAATAGTACATATAAATAATATAATATATATATGTATATGTATTATTTATTATTTTTGTTTGTGCCATCGATGTTATTACCCGCATAATTATTTGTACATAATATATTCCAATTTATAACATATGTTTACTTTTGAGACAAAAATAGAATAGAAAACTAACTGAATATTACAATACGATTGTTATATTTAATAAAATATAATTTTTTAGGTAGTGATTTATTTAACTATGCTGTATAGTGTATTATGAGGTAACACAGTAGAAGGACCCAGGAACTATAATACGGGAAGGGCACAGGCAGGAATCCCGGCCCTCCAGCCCTGGCCAGGCCGACCCTGCAAACTAGTGATTAGTAAGCGTATTTTTAATATTTAACATTTTTATATAAACAGAATAAATGTTTGTATTGTTAGATAGATTTACAAACCTTCCACTGGCATCAAAATTTTAATTAATTATTAAATTCACATTTTTGCATTTTTAAAATTAAACAAATTGATAAAATTAAAACGTTTTATTATTTTACGACATGGTAATTTTAAAAGAAATACTTATATTGCTGTGTAGAAACAATCGACAGTTGAAAGTCAACATTAAGAAAAAAATATTTAACTCTATAAAATAGTTCGAACCAAAACCAATTTGATTATTATTATTTTTATTAAAGAAGAAAAATGTGATTTTTTTGTAGTTATATTGTTATATACCAGCAATAAGAACTTAAAACGATTTCAACAACGATACATTTTCATCACATACTCGTACCTTCAAACAATGAATAATGAATGAAAATTTATCAAACGCTTGTTTCAGTTCGGTATACCAGGTGAGTGTTATATGTGATATTTACGTACCTACCTACTATTATTATACGTGATATCAAACACAGTAACTAGTTAATTTGGTCTTCAAACAGGTGTAAGTTTACTTAGACTCCGGGCTTAATAGATTTAGATCTCCCTGACAATATATAAATATATTCGGATTATTACTCATTATAATAGTATATTATAGACATACCATTGATAGCAGAACAACATTTTCGAGGTATTTCGTAAAAATATTGTACTATATTTAATTTATTAAATAATTTAAAACAATATTTTTTTATCTAAAGTTTCATATTAATAATATTTTACTTTACCTTACTTTTTCGAACATTATTGATTCTCAGTATATAACTATTCATTAAAAAAATATAATTTAACCTATGTATTCAATATTATAATTTGCCGCATAAATTGTACTATATGTAATGGGATATTAATCAAAAAATAATTTTTTATAAATTATTATAATATTATTATGTATAGGTACCGTGGTTATAAAAAAATATAACCATGATAGGTACTACATTATACTACCCTAGTATAATGTATACAATATTTGTATGTTTTATGAATTAAGTTTTCATTGAAATTCATACTTGACATATAGGTTATTATAATAATTATATTATTATTATTCGTGGTCATTATTTATACTCATTATAACTTTAAATAGAGGACAGATTGGCCAAGCGGAATAATTTTAAACTGCACTGTCGTCAGTTCAAACCTTGGTCACGGACTGTCCTCTCTCCTTGTGCAGGTGACTGTTTAGAAAATAGAGGCAATGCTATCCCACTGTGCAGAAAGCAACGGGAAACCACAACACAGTAAAACCTCCCTTAGTACACAATGGTCCAAAAATTTAATAGACTGTCAAACCAATCTTATACGGTTGTTACATAAAAAAATAAAAATAAAATAAGTGAAATTGTAATTGCCCAAATGAATTATGTGGTCCATCACTTTCTTGCAATTTTTTTAAAATAATATTTTGCTTAGGTTTTTTAAATTTAAAATGTAAGTCACCATTTAATAATAATTACTCAATAGAATATAGTTTTATCAACAAAAAGAATGTGGAAAAAATCGGGGTAATACAAAATGTCTGAAATACACACAAAAAAAAAATGAAAAATGAAAAAAAGGTTAAGACTTTTTGAAATAATATGATGTATTTATTATCAAAATATAATTACCCAGCACATACTTCTATCATATTTATGGCAATATTATTGTTTCTGGTGGGATATTCTGTAGATAAATAGATTTGTGTCCATGTTTAAATATTGTTATATGTAACGAGCGTTTTGGAAAATATAAATAAATTTATATTATTGTTGATATATTATTTAAGTATTTAAAAATGTTACCTTTGTGTATAAAAAAAAAATGGATGCAATATCAATTAAATCTGGCTATTCTTAAATCTTTTGAAAAAAATACTACCTACTTCAGTTATATTATACCTAGCTAATATCTAATCAACGCGCATTTTATGGACCCAAATAAAAATGGCGTTTAAATCGAGCACCACCTGCAGTCATATATTATTATATTATTCGGAAGACTTTTAGTTTACGATCTGATTTATTGTTGGAAGAAGGGTTGGGTAGAAGTAAGGGAATCCGTCTAAGTTTTCTTGGATATTTATTTTTATTTTTTTGTTATTTAATATTTATGTGTTTATAACTCGCCTCGGCGGGCGGCGGTCGCATTCGTTTTGGTTAGGTTTTCTGCATACATCGTATTATATTATATAGGTATATAGAGGTGCATACTATAACTGCCGTGCCGTCGCTTCTGTATCGTACGTAAATGCGTTCAAATAATATATATATATATATATATATATATATATATGTATGTAGATATATGTATATATATATATTATACACACGCCATCGTAAACCGCGAACGTACGAAACAAACGTGTTCAAGAAAATAACAATATTGAAATTGTCTCTACGTCGTGGGCAGTCCGCAAAGCCATGAATCGATTATCGCTTTTGCATATTTCCCGTGTATTTACAATGCGAAGTATTATATACACTGCATAACGTATACTTTGTATACGCAACGGCCTATGTTATATGTTTATTATATTATTATTTAAATATCGTTATCGTAAACAAACGTGTACGTTCCCAGCGCCGGATTCAATCATTGTCAATTAAAAATGCTCACCGTACAATGTATACAACAGTAGTCGTCTTCAATTTTATACGTGTAATTACGGGGAGGGAGGTGAGTACACACAATCATTATCATACGCATTTTGGTAGACGAGACGGCAGACAGACAGACAGACGGACGGACGGACCGACAGAGAGACGTAGTGGATTAAACTTCGACGGACGACTCAATTCGCATAATACTATTTACACACGTCAATTTCCGACGAAATACCTACATCACTTGTCCTGAGCATTTGAATTATTAAACGTTGATAATCAGAATAACCACTACTGTATGTGTGTGCACAATAATCGGCAATCTCTGTGTGTGTGTGTGTGTGTGTGTGTGTGTGTGTGTGTGTGTACTACATCATCGACTACCGTATAATATCGTTTGTATAATACACGAATACGGAATAATATACAATTTTGCTATCTCTGTAATAATTAACGCATATATGTGCTTACTGTTTAGTGCTTATACATCAATTGTGCACATTACGCTATTACACGAGCAATTTAATATATATATTTATGTAGAAATACAAATGCGCCCGATAAGAGATTATTTCACGCGTTTTTGTATGAGAACGTTGTATTCATTATATTTATATGCGCGGATGCGTGTAAATGTGATAAGTATTTCACAAAACACTTGACAATCTGGACAAAGGTAAATTCAATATTTGTGTATTGCTAGTTTATGCTGTCCGACACGCAGTTGTGGTTACTCGCCCACTATTTATTAATATTACGCGAAACATATTCTATTATTCATTCATTTATTATAATACTATAATAGCATTACATTCGCTTTGTTGAATACTAACTGTCATTTTGTTATTTATTTACTTAATACCGGGTGGTCGAACTCCTATTGACACGGTATACCTATACAACTGTATAAGTATGTTGTTTAACACCTGTAATGCTGCAGTTTGGATAATATATTTATTATATAATATCGTAATACGTATTATGAGTACAAAAGGTGCATTAAAATATTCGATTTTCTGTGTACAAAAATGGCCGATACTTGATTTATTATTAATATTTTTATGTACGACAACTGACAAGTGGTTATATGTTAACGGGGTATGCCTAAACAATAAACAACAATATTATATTTTTAACACAATGATGTTAGCTCCTAATATAATATAATATTATTTTTACCAGAATTTATTGTTTAGTATCTGATTTCATAACTAGTCATTCATTTTTTATACGTTTTTGGTAGCGAGTGGAATGGAAATTGATTGTACTATAAAATAAATATTTATTAGCTTTTCTAATTCAATGTTTTCGGGTATGAGAAATCCTGAAAAAGTTTTATGTTTAAATAGTATAATGCACTCTTATCCTCAAATTGAAAATATACCATAACCCGTAGACGTAATTCTCCTGTTTATAAATAAAGTGCAGTTTAAAACTTTTAACTGATTCCTACATTTTTTAAGAACTTTTTATTGTATTTGTACATATTGAATATAATTTATATATATACCTATATAGTATTATAAATAGCATTAAAGTATTATACTATATCTTTACAATAGAATAAAATAGGGTGACTGTGAATAATAGATCTTAGCTCAACTATAATAACATTCTACACAGTCGTTTCGTCCCTGTCGGACCCACGTGCCGGGGTTAAACATAAAATATCTTGCGTACTCCTCTAATACTATTTACCAATAATTATATACATATATATTATTATATATACGTAAATACTTTTGTAACATATTAACTATTTGTATAATACAATGCTGTGTATAGTATATACCAACCTAAAACTAAAACAGAATATATTGCAGCTAACTAAACATAAGCGTAACTATGGGGGGGAGTGGCTTAGATGAACTTCAGCTCTCCCAGAATTCCTGAAAGCCGCTCCAGAATTTTCGGGTAAATGTATGTGCTTATAAATATTTATTTGTCTACAATGTAAAAAGATATAAAGTTTCAAATAAGTGAATAATATTTCAAGAGTCAATTTTAAACACCAATAGAAACATTAAATAGTTTTCTAATTAAAAAAATTTGCAATAACACATTTTTAAGACTCCAGCCCAACTTAAAATACTAGTTACATCTATGTAGCTAAAAATAAATAGTTGAATACGTATTGGTTGAAGTACAACGGTGCTGAATAGTTAAATAATTAAATAATTCACAAAATAATTTCAATTAATTCACACAAACACCAATAAATGATGTAATGATATATTCTACCTGTACGTAAGTAAATAGGTGATCAATAAAATATGACAATAGTTAATTAGCCTTATGAATCAATAATTTACGCGGCAACTGCGTTAATTACAATCGAACAGCCCTTTTAAATACACTAAAATATTATAATTAACTTCATACTAGAAAATGCTAAATTGGTAGTGTTGGGCATAACCATAATATTAATAAATTTATTTTTAAAACATATTATTTTAGTAAACGTGTATACGTATATTTTATTGTTATGTGTGTGTACTAAATTTTGTGCAAAAACTTGAGCAGTCAATAAAGTCCATAATTGTTATACTGAGCATAATAAAATATAAATTCACTATGTATTACACAATTATTTATAACTTAATTTTAAAATTAAAAATCGTTATTGCGTGTTTTACGATAATAATATTATAAAATAATTATTCCTTAGAGTAAGCCTATAGTATAAACTGTAAAGTGTTTTAAATTCAAAATTGACACTTCACGACACGATTTTCAATAACACAACAAAATATCCGCGCCCATATAATTATAGAAGTATACCTACTAATTTAATTCAATGATCATTTTTTGTCTATATAAATGTAATATTACAATAACCCAATTTAATCTGTATTCAAATAATTTATTTTAATTTAATGTGCAATCACTCAGTTAAGCGGTACCTGTCGATATTTTATTCATATTATTTAACTATTTTTTTTTATTGCTTACGGATAATTGTTTTTTCATTCTTGAAGCTTGCATATATATTATATTAAGAAAAATAATATTATTCATAATTTTTAATTTAGTTTTTTATATTCTACTTTATGGTAAAAAGTATTCATTTGTAAATTATATGTACACAAATAAATTAAATGCATTTCATTTTTAGAATTAAAATTATTATATTATGCTACATTAATTAAATGAATAACGTTATATTAATAACGATATTTTGCGTGTTTGATGTCAACTTGCTGAAAGACATATTCAAATATAAATGTTAAGTGGTTACACTATAGGTAGAATTTGATATTTTGATATTTTGTTCTCTTAATTACTTTTCTTTTGTGAGTTCAATGCATTTTGCATTTACTGTTGTAAGTTTCAAACAATAAAAGCTAATGCACATTTCAATTATTTACTAATAGTTTTTATTTCAAAACTATATATATGACAAATTATTGTAGAACTAAAAAACTAACCGAATACATTTTTAATTATTATTGATATTGATTATGTTATATTATTTTTAAACAATTTTACATTATGAATATTTAAAAATTGTACAAACAACTGTGCCAATTTAATTATTGTTTGCTTAGTTTTTTTTTAATTAATACAAAATCTAATTTTTGATAGCTTACTATTACAAAACTTTCATTAACGCATCTCTCGACAAAAATATAATTATGCAATAATGTTGTGAGAATTGTTAAGAAAATCAGTCATAGTTATGAAGATTAAAAAAAAACAATTTCTGATGTTTTTGACTCATGTTGAAACAATAATATAAAATACAATTTTTAATTGACTGCTATTAATTATTATTTTACAATTATTAGCTTTGAACTCAGTTTTTTTAATTGTTATGTTTAAAATGTTGTAATATTTCTTTTCTTAATTCATATTCAATTAATGGTTTCAGTTTGATACTCATATTTTAAATGAATTATAAACTGGAAATAAATGTAAAGAATTGCTTTTTAAAATAAAGTATAAATTAAAAGAAAAGTATCGAGAAAATTTCTCTAATACGTCAATGCGTTGTTTTTATAGGTAAAAGAGGCGATTGTGAATGTGCAAGGCTCTTTCTATAATATCTTAGTAAGTTATTAAATTGAAGTATTAACCATTGCAAATATAATTTTATTGATTTCTATATTTATAATTTAACTTTGAAAATAGACAAAGAAATATAAATTGAGAACACGATGAAAAACAAATTGAAAGACAAAAAATAATATATTGGATTAAGATTAAAGTACTAGCATACCAAGTGGATGAAATATTTTCAACCGAAAAGATTGTACATGTTGTGTTAAATTGAATTTCGCCGACACTCAGAGAAACGATTGCTATCAAAAAAGGTTGAGTTACCTATGTGTTTTTCGCTAAAATGCTTCAAAAAAGAAAGTAACAATAATGAACACACATAGTACCTATTGTGAAATTAAAAATGTTGAGCGTTGAAAAACTGGTAAATACCATAATATTGACTCTTATATTTTAAACATTATTTGAACGCCTATACAATTCCAATTACAGCTGTGTCATTATACATTTTTATATAAGTTTTGATAAAAATAAGAAATATCTGAATTCAGTACAATATTTTCATCATTATCTGTTTTTCCTATGTTATTTATTGTTATTATGTACATTATTCTTTTTACTTATTGTGTTTTGAATACAACAGATTGTATTTTTCCAATAAAAATAAATAAATAAAAAAAAGTACAATTTTGGATGCATACAACCATTATATACATTTTTGAAATAATAACGAAGACTTTATATCTTGATTTATTGTAAATAGAAAATACCTGCATATATAAATATAAAATATATATTATTTAGAGTAAATTTTAGACCGACAAAAATTTTAAGCCTAATTACAGGTTAAAAAAAATGTATGAATATTGAATATAATAAATAACAACACGGAGAGCCTTAAAGTGAAACTTTAGTTTTAATCCTACTTACTGTAAAGTTCTTGTAAAATTTGGTGGTGTTTATTATTTTATGATAATAATAAAATCATCTAATAAAAAACATTAAAAATTGGAAAATATTATTTTTTTAATTGAAATTAATTAGGTAAGCATTACACAAATTAATCAAACACTGAACAGTTTTAATGGCATCTAAAATATATTAAAATAAATATTGAATATTATGCTACAATAATAAGCTGATAATTACTTTATTGGGGATTCATTTCGATTTAGTTATGTATCTTAGAGTATAGGGTAACAGTGTTGTACAATAATTAATGAATAATGAGTTTGAATTTTAATGACATTATCCAAAAATACAATATATTTTTAAATCTCAACCTTAAATGAGGTTAAATAAATCATATTATTGAGTAATTTTACTGTGTAATTAGTATTTTATTAAAAAAAAAATAAGTTAACAAATGCGTAAAATATAATCGTAAAATCATTCACATTCATTAAATGTAGAGCAATTATAAAAATCAATATTATAATATAGTCATTATATTTTAGTAGGTACCTACACATAAAAACTATTATATGCAAAATAATTATATTTAACAAGTTTCATTTAAATGTTTTAATTTTTAAGGTTTTATAAAATATTTTAAATATTATAATTGTAAATTCGAATGTTTATATTATGCCATTTTATATTTATAATTAAAAAATATTAATTAATACTTTTCATAAATAATAATAAGTAATAACTGAATAAAGCTATTATAATTTTAAATGTACAAACAACACAATATTTTATAATCTCCGTTTTTAGTTAAATTATTGTTAAAAAAAAAACAACAATAATCGTAAACCTATAATCTCTGGAAATTATTGATATTAATAATACTTTGAAATTTTATTAAACTATACTGCCAAAGATGAAAAAGTAAACTATTGGTTTTACAATAATCTTTTTTTATACTCGTAGTTAAAAAGAAAGTTTATATTTTACTACAAATTTAGATTTTTATTTGATATTCCTTATTTAATTGTTTAGGTAACTTAGATGCCATAATATTATATTGCTTAAATACTTATAAATTATAATAATCTATATTAACTTCTTTTTTAAAAATTATGGTGTTAATTTCAGTAAATATAGTAAATTTATTACGTTAATACTTTTAAAAATAATTGGAATAGCCAAAAACATTTATGAAAAAACGAAAATACTTATTTACGCACAATTAGTTAGTGATATAGGTTTTTTATCTTTAATGATTTTAGTTATTATGTTATAATTAAAAAAATATTAAGTGTAAAATTTTTTTTTTTAAATGTACACTATATTAGGTAAATTATTATTTTTTATATACAGTGAATTTTCAAAATTCTAATACCTATTTTAAATATTAAATGTCGTCTAAAGTTAGACTAATTTTAAGTTATTTTTACAATAATACAATTAACACTATTTTGTTGTGCATAAAATTGATTTATAAATTATATATTGTAATAAACTGCAATATTATGTACAATATATTTTATGACTGCGATGAAAAAATATACAATTTATTCGTTTTTAGAAAAACAATAAAATGTTCCATATTGATTTCAATTTAATTATTACATCGATTTATGACAATATAATAATTTTTGTATGCAGAAAAACTTTATTCCACATCAATATGATTTGTTATGGGTGCATATTTAAAAAAAATATTTTCAAATTTTATGTTGTAGAACAAATTTATATATAATAATTTTACATAAAATTATAAAATTAAATAAAAACATTTAGATGTATACGTGATATGATATGTAAAAACACTTAATTGTACCTAAAATATGCAAAAATGTGAAAAATTTTATTATTATTTATTTAAGTATGATTGATGAAAATCCACGCATTACATGCTATATTTGGTCTTTACTTATAAGTTAATAACAATAAATAAGATTTAATATTATAATAATTTATCATATAATTATATATGCCATGTTTCGGTTAAAAAATAGTAGTATCTACTACCTACACACCTTATAATAGTTATGATATAAAGATGAATTACTCATAGATAAATCATAAAATAGATATTCCCTGTACACTCAGAAATATTTTTCATACACAATAGTTTACTATTAAATTTAAATTTTACACACCCGACATACATTGCAGTAACCTAATCAATCAAGAAGTACTTACACTTGAATCCTACTATACTGCATTAGAGTGCATATTGACTTCTCTAGTTACCCCCTTTCGTATGCATACCTACCTTGCGATAAAGGAAACATGATACAAAAATTACTCAAGGTTTTGAAAATGTTTTTAATTGCATACAATATTATACAAGAGCTAGGTGTCTTCTTGCATCACATTATTATTTTTAATATTTGACATAATTAATTACTATTTCCGTGTTATATTATAAGAACTTAATAAATAAATACTTTATGATTCGTAATAATACACCATGAAATATTACATCGTCCATTAATTAAAAATCATATTAAGTTTCATTATTACATTGATTACATTTTAATCTACAAAATTATGTTATTACCATTTAATAATTGTAATACAATGCATCGATGAACATGTTTATAAATTATTGTTTATAATTAAAAAAGTTACGTTAAAAAAAATGAATAAATCCATCAGATGGTCGATGGATCCCATTTAAAATTTAAGTATAATTACCTTTTGCTTACTAATTGCATATTTTATGACACATAAAACTTAGTTAGGTGTATGGAATAAAAATATTATTTTTGCAATTTATTGTTAGGTAGTGTCATAAATTAATTTTATTATGATGGTAATTTAACAATAGATTTCATTAAAATAATGATTAAATGTGATTAAAATAATAAAGTAATACTGAGTATAAAAATTATAAAGGACACAAATATAAATAATAAATATGTAATGCTATAGGTAACTCAGGAGCAGTGAGTAGTTATAGCCTATATAGAAGTAAATGTTGAAGGAAAAATAAAGAAATGAATAACGAAAAGAATAAAACGAAAATAACTGGTGTGAGTAAAGAAGGGGTAAGGGATAACGAGTCTTTTGTGGGTGTAGGACAAGGGTAATTGACTTCATATAGTTTGGAGAGAAGGGCGAAGGACGAAGAAGAGTTCTACTAAATACTACAAGGCATAAAAAAATAATATGATATAAAAGTTGTAATAAATTAAGGCGTCTATACAAATACAGCATTTAGTGAAAAATGAGTTCAATAAAAATGTATGGGATTCAAATATAAAACAATTAAAGATAAGTATATTTATCTGCAATTAAAGACTATGGTTGTAAAAGAAAAATGTTTTTTCTTGTTATTAGATTATTTCGAGTAGAAAAATTATAGTTGGATATACTTTAATGATTTCGGTTACATAGTGACACTTGATTATGATGTATAAATGGTTAATAAAATAATAATCAATTACATTAAATAAACGTTATCTTAAAGTATGTATATTATGCAGCATGTCTTACTTTGTGTAAATATTAGCAGAGCTTATTACAGGTAAAAATGATTTTCGTTTTAACGCTGTTTATTTACAAAATGTAAAAAATTTTAGCGGTTTCATTTTCATCTCAGTACATTTATAAAAAAAAAAAAATGCATTTATTTTATCAGGCAGACATTTTAACAAATACCAATTCTTATAGCTGAAAAAAAAGTGATGATGATAATAATAATAAAAAATAGATTTATGAATTACATTTTATTAAAAACTAACTAAAAACACAATAACAGTATATGTAATCTACGAGGTCGTTCTAATCAATAAATATCTGATAGGAGAATAAAAACTATGTTTATATACTAAATCACAATAGACAACCATATCTAATATACATACATTCATCGTTAAAATAGTTAATAGGGCTTTACATAAGTCCTATAATATCCGTATTATTTTATGAATCTCTATAGAAATTGTCTTAAAATAAAATGAAACGTTATTAACAGTAGTATTATATAAGCAAATTCCAATTTATAAAAAATTAGCATATATTTAAAAACAAAATATGTACTTACGAATAGTTCGTTTATAATTCATTATAATTAATTTTTTCAAATCATTGCATTAATAAAACATTATTTTTTGTTAACGTTCCTATTGTTTTAGATTATTATTTTTTATTTAATTTGGTTTATGTTTGGTTTGGTACTGAATAACATATAATAAATAAGTACCTACTAAATGAGTAAGACGATTTATCTCAATAAATCATAAATACCTAAAATAATCAACTTAATGTGAGTTTATCAAGAATTTTAAATATATAGAATTTTTATGTTTAAAAATAAATGTATTTTCTATAATTTAACATTAAGCAAATAAAAACTAGCATAAGTAGCAGTGCTACTTTTTCTGTTTATTTATTTTCGATTTTACACTCCTGTAAAATGTAATAGTCTTGATTTAATGGAACAACAACAACTACGAATCATTTATTAAAGGCATTTATAGTATAGACTCATTGAATATTTTATAATATAATATTATAGTATTATACACACATCTCACAGTCGATTGGTATCGCGTCTTCAAAATGCGCACACGAGACGTCGTCGTCGTCATCGTCGTTGCCGCTGTTGTTAAGTCGATCGATAAACAACAAACACACACACATACACATTCACACACTACCACAACGACGATTTGTGCAGAGCGCTTAGGAATTTAGCACTAGTAAAATCTGTTTTCAACTGACCCCAGCGCACTCTCGTCCATTTGAGAGACTTCTGTTATAATATTATTTTACACGACATTAAAATAATATTACATATTATTTATACATATAGATAAGCAACAACTATAATATTTAACATCACTATGCTTATTAATTTATATAATAAGTGCTGCAAAAGATCTAAGGTTTTAGTTATAATCAATTCTTAGGCAAAATATGGTTATATTTTGAAAATAATTAATCCTAATATTCATAACTAGAAAATGAAAATATTTACAATTTGTAAATTTCACTAAATAAAATACAATTTTACAATGATTTGTTATCTATATCTATTTTATCGTTAAAAATTATAATTTTATATATCATAAATAAATATGTATTAAAACTGTACAATTTTATAAAAATACGAACGATAGAAATTTTTATAAAATCAACATATTTTACATTATACCATGGGTTTTATTATTTTGTTTTTGTTTTATTTTTACATTTAATTGACTCATTTTATTTATCTACTATTGTTTTAAACAGCGACATAATTAAACTTATTATATTATCTAAGGTTTTATTATTAGTTGACGATGGGTATGCTGATTGTTTTTTTTCTGAAAGCGTGAGGATTTCTGAGTGTCTGGAAGTTGATGTTTATGTTTTAATAGTTAATTTGGTATACTGTCGGTATTTGAGAAGTATGTTTTTGACTGATATAAGTGTACCGTAAACTGGGAATTGAGTTGGACCTTTATTGGTCATAAGTAGGGCCCGGATTTAAATGCACTTAAAACGATACAAATATGCTCTAAAAAACAACCAAAAATGCCTTTAAAAAATGCATTTTACCACAAAAATGACTTTAAAATTCTGTATATTTTTTTTATTCAATTTGTAATCTATAAATAAACTGTAATGATTATTTATTATTTTATTAAAAAAAAAAAAAAACTGAAAATTTGAAATTATAACTTGATGTTGACATACATATGTTTTGGTCGTTTTGAGGAAATATTATTCATTTTAAACATACCAAAATATATATTAAAATTTATGTAAAATTAAAATTCTAAGTAAACCTATTGTACTTACTAAATTTAACCTAACCTAAATATTGAAAATGTATATGCAAAAACCCGATAAACCTACTTAAATATCAAGAAAATAATTTATTTTTAGATAATGTTTTGAATAGGTTAAATTTTATTGTTTATTGAACAAATTTACATTAAAAAACCAATAAAATGACCCATTAATGCTAAAAATGCAAAATACAATTTTTAGCTTTGAAATCCTCATGTCATGAAACGAATTATGTACTTAGAAAGCATTGTGTAAGATCAACCAAAAACATATGCACTTTGCATTGAAATCGAGACCCTAATCATAAGGTATCCGTGTTTAAAGCGTGTGTGTTCTATTCGTAAGTGGTTGATGGTTGAATATTATTTCATCCATTCAGGATATTATTACTGGTTTGAGTCATAGGATTGACTGTTCGTCACATAAACTCAATTTTATTAAATTACTTTATAAATTAAATTGTTGTTTTTAATCTGTATTTGTTATAGATAGTTAATTTGTTATTTCTTTTTTAGTTGAGAATAACCCATACATTTGATTGTCAGTATTTATTTTTTTAATATTTTGACCGTATATAATTACAAAATATGATAAATCCAAAAGTAGTTCATGTGAATCATAATCTAGTTGGATATAATTCAATAATTTCAAACCAAATAATAAGTATGAATAGCAATAAATTAAAGCCCAATTTTTTGGTAGGTATTATATTATCTAATATGTAGTTAATGTAAATTGTATTATAATTGATATATATTTTAGTATTTGGTGGTATGAGAAACAATTTTTTTTTAATTGAGAGCTATATAATGAAGAGAATTGAATAGAAACATGTAAAAAAAAAGTATAAGATTCATCTATACCAATAATGGAAAAATATACAAATATTAGAATACAATAAAAATTGCCGTGCATAGTCCACCTGTTACCAAAAAATTAGATACAAATGTAACTATATTAACCACCGTGTATATATTTTTACACACGAGTAATATTTTTGTAGTTTTTATTAATAAATAAATGAGAGAGTTTTAAGTTGTATATACGATGATGGGCGATGAGTAGTATTACTATAATATACTGATAACATTATTAATGAGTACATGTTGGCAATTAAATATCCATTTTTCAATACTGTTAATATTATTGAAAATGTATTATTATTCATATCGATTTAAATTTAAATTGCATTAATCTAATTCATGATTAAAAATGTAAATGCTAGTTATCATACCATCATTAATGTAACCAAACAACTTGTAAATCATGTTAATCTTTATAATATACCATCATTCATACACAAATAATATAAAACAGTTGATTTCATTCTAACAAAATAAATTTAAATATTTTAAATCATTTGACTATAAAAAAAAAAAAATAAACGGTTCAGGCTTATAAAAACATAAATTAATTTAACGTTTGATCTTAGATAATACTCATTAAATTTTTGACAAGTGAATAATTATATAACTATAGCTGTCAAGTTCGTGTAGTTGTCTATATACAGGTATTTTTTAATTCGATTGGACATTATCAGAAATTTAAATAAATAATAACTATTTTGATAACTATATATAAAATAACAATTATTAATTCGATATTGAGCTATAGTAATTGCAGAACTTTTAAAGTTCGCATTTTTTAATATTTCTAAGAATAATAAATAATATAAAGCGTGTACACATCACAATACAAACTATATAATAATATATATATAATAATCTGTAGCATAAAACTGCGCCTATAATATCAGTTCTGTGTTATCTTTAAATATTATTTAAGTAGCTGTAGTTGAAAACATTATTTTATAATATTTTCTACTTAAAATTCGAGTTCAACGATATCTTACAGAAATATAATTCAGATATGATTAATGAATATTAAAATAAAAGGTTTTTTTTTAAATCATAATTTAATCGTGATACAAAGTAAAACTTACGATCAAATTGAAAAAAAAAATACTTAGACTTACATATTTCATAAATGCTATAAAGATGTAGAAAGTGATATGGTAGTAGCATAATGCCTATAATACGTCATATTAAGTATGAATAAAGTATAAATTATGTAATAAACACGGATAAAAGGAGAGGAGTCTGAGCCCCTCGGGTCCATCGCTGACGAAGTCACTACATTATGTATACATTACGAGTATACATCTAAGATTATTTTACATTGATTATAATTTATAGTGTATTAGTGTTTATTATGATTTATTGTGTAAAATGGTCTAATTATGTTAAACATTATTTTCAATATTATTGGAAATACTTTTATTTTCAAAAAAAAAAATGTATAATAAACAACATTAATAATATCATATTTTTAGATTATGTGAGACATTTATTATTTTTACAATGATGTATTGATATATATATTTTTAAATTCAGAGTAGAATTTAAAATTGAATAATAATGGACTTCAAATAGTCCATTTTCCAATTTTTTTCCCAGTATCTCTGACAATATCTAAAAGTTAGGTGTTGAGAAAAATCTTACTATAAGAGCAGCTTCTATAGAAATCCAGTCAAAATAATTTATCAAATATTATGATGTTGAACATCCTTATCTAAAATATTTTTTAAAGGTTTTCAAATATGTATTAAAATATAACTGTCAAGTATTTTTCCGTGTTTAATATTTTAAAGTACAAGAATTAAAAATGATTATTCGAAATATATTTGAAATAGTTTTTTCTAACAGTATTTAAAATTGACTACTTTTTTGAAAAAAAAGTATGATGATTTTTTTTATATTATTACTTTCAAATTTTTATTATCTTCCACCGAGATGAGCAATGATAAGTCATTATCTAATGATGTCATGAATGACAAGTAATTAAACACTCTGTCTCATCTTAATGTGACATTAAGATGTATCTATATATAATTGTAAATCATAATTTATAGTGATTTTTATATTAGTTACAAATTAAGTTATGAACTATAAATTAAATATGACCTTCTGTATTATAGAACTGTCTTCAAATGAGAAAACCTGATACCTCAAACAATGTTATTATTTTAATTACGACTATAGGCAAAAGAATAAAATTTGAATACAACAAGAGTTGAAATAATTATATTTTTCCTAAATTGTTTAAACTTATGTAGTTCGTGTTACATTTTTCTAATTCGACATAGGTATAGATAATTATTGTAGCATTGAAATTTGAGAATGCATATTACGTTTAGAGGTATGTCTAGTTTTTTAGTCTATTTAAATCGTTTATAGGACCAGTTTAATATCTAACTAAAACTAGTTCTACATTATTTATCTTCGTATTCATTTACACTTAAATTGGTTTTGATATTGCTACTTGAAAATGTTTTAATACAATGATATTCATTTATATATATATATATTAAACTATGAAACGTGTAAATTACTTAATATTCTGTAAATTTAAACGTTTCGATTATACTTTATATCCATATAACAAAATTTTTCATTTTCTGTACTGCCGGGCATGATTTTATATAATACGTAGCTTAATGACCGAAAAAAGTTTTCCAGAAGATTGTAACACTTTTGAAAAGTATTTTGCACATTTTATTATCCTATAGAATTGATGAATGTCTATTATATAAGCGTCCATAACTTATCTACAGAAAAGATCTTTGGAAAGTATTTTATCACTACCATATATTGATACTAAAGGCCAGTAGGTGTTACAAATTCGTCTACCAACATTATGTTTTTTTTTTAATTAAAATACCTGATTATTATTCTATATAAGAATTTCTTAAGTTTAATATCTATGGTTGATTCCGTGAATCGAACTTTTGTAAATAAATTTTTGTTTTGAGTGACTAAGTTCCTACTTCTCAATTTTTCATAATAACGTATTATATGTATACATCAGTGCATATTATGCGTACTTATTTTTATATTATTCTCCGTGTTTGCTGCTGATAAAGAATAGAGAAAAAAAATTTTTTTAAAGATTTTTATACAATTAAAAATTATATTCGGAGTATCACCAAAAGGCGGCTTTTTCATCTAAGTCCCTGTGTATTTGTATATAATTTATGCTTATTAATTATTATACTATATTTTATAGATTTTTTGGTTTAATTAATGAAAAAAATTATGGACTTATATAATTTTATTATAGCCTACTTAGAGCTTTTAATAATTGTACATGTTTTTGAATTAAAAAATTTGCAGAGTATTTAAAGTTAAGTTAATATTAAAATTGCAGTAACTTTTAAGTCTATTAATTTTATTTTATATTACCTACTTGATTAATAGTGAATTAATATTAATTTAATCCACGGTAAGTTAAATTATAAATAATAAATGTAATAAAATGAACAATGGTCATACAATGCACATAAAAATGAATTGAAAATTATTTTTAATTTTATTATTTAAACAAACAAGTAATAAATTATTTTTATCAAAATGGTATAAAATAACATTTTTAATGTAATTATAATTACAACTAAAATATTTCATCATTTCAGTTATGCTCATATCTATTTTAATTAATATATTTAGAAATATTCGATTGCCAATTGTTCTAACAGGATATTTTTTTTTTACTAAGAAATACCTAAAATAGTATACATATATTTTATTTATACTTAATAATTAATTTTTTAAATTAATAATAATAAATCGTAAAATAAAATGAATTGTGAATAATGAAATTCGTTTTTATTTTCTAGATTATAAAGTTTATTGTTTTGATTTATATAGATATTCAAACGACGGAACATTTAAAAATTTTTTAACAGTTCCATTGTGTCTTAGGTATCCATTTCGTGAAATATTATCTATGTTGTGTAATTACGTTAAGAAAAACCGCGGATACATTTCGTAGGTACCTAAACATAAAGCGCAATATAATATAACATTATACATTTCTTATAAGTTATAAATTGTAATGATGAATAAAATACAGTGAAACCTCCCTTAACGGACACCTCTAAACACCGGACACTCTAAATAACGGACACTTTTATAGCATTTTAACTTTTGATTTTAATCATTTCTATCGTAAATTTATAAAAAATAATTGTGGAATGTGTAGATAAAAGTCTACACTCGTAAATTGAATTTTATTGATATTAATATATTATTCATAATACATTATTAAACTGTTATATCTTATCTTATACAATATTCATAACTACATTTCTTCTATCAAAATACAGAATTGTTCTTCAGTACATAATAATTAGAAAATGCATTAACATACGAAATCACTTCGCGTCAAAATACGAAACAATCTAAAGTAACTGATTTTTTTAATATATGTTAGTTTCAATTTTTATATTATTAATTTTGTTTTATCTTTTTATCTTCGTATTTTTAAAAATACATTAAAATAAATTAAATGTATTATGTACCTATATATATCGTATATGATGTATAAATAACTTTAAATAAATAAATACATTTTTTAATTATAATTTCAATTTGTATTTCTCCTTCTAAATACCGGACACCTCCAAATAGCGGATAAAATTTCAGCGATCTGGGGTGTCCAGTATTTAGAGGTTTCACTATATACGTTTCTAGATCTATTCTATTATCAAGTTAATTTTTTTTAAATAGTATATATATATTAAATCTGTCTTAATTTTATGACTTAATAAAATATTTAAACAATCTTCATTAAAAATATTCTTTTATTATATTAAACTTAGTTATTATATTATAATGATTATTACACGATGGAACGTTCATAAATCAGAGGTAAACTTAACATTTCATAAATCATAAACATTTTATATTATAGCAAAATACTTTAAATATTCATTTTATTAAAAAATAAATATTTTTTTTTTATTTCGATCTATGATAAAATATGGTTTATTAATCTGGGAAAGAATTCCGCAAATTCAAATAAATTGCATACAAATATTACAGAATACCTCTCTGAAAACAATATTATATACTTCAAACCAATAGATTTTTTTCAAACATTTATTATAATACTCTGTAAATAATTTATAAAATATAGAAACATATTAAATTATAAATAAAACATTATTACTGAGTTGCATGAAAAACGTATTAATTTAATGGTTTAATAAAATTTAATGGACCAATCACGGGCCACTAAATCATGTTTAAGGAACCATTATCTCACTATTGATTCATTAAATATTTAGTGCCTGTTCATGCAACCTGACATCAATTATTAAATATCACGAAAAATCGACATGAACAGTCTAGCATAGCTTTAACATGATGTAAGAAAATTTAATATTATCAAAAATAAATATACATTTGTATTATGACAGTTATTTCGATAACTGGATTACGATTTAATCAAAAGTGTTGTGTACATAAAAAATTGTCAACAATTTTATATTTTTAAATTATTATTAAATAAATGGGTATTTAAAAATTAACTAATTATAAAACATAATTATTATACCATTCAACCGTAATATTATAAATTATATTTAATATTATTATTTTTATTATTTTCATTAATACTACCTAGTTGACATTTATATTAATCTATTTAACTTGGATATTGTATGACATTATATTAACCTATATTGTATTGTTTTAGATTCTGAGTGGCGTGAAGAATTAATTGGTGTTAGATTTCAAGCGGAGTAAGAAAAGTATTGGTATAACAATGTGTCTGTCATCACATTTTGAAGCAGTAAAAGTGATTCAATTATCAGCTTTGTGGGTCTACGGTTTTGGGTAGCAAATGTAATCAGGTTGGTTCTTTGGGGAGTTATACGTATAACTTACAATGTTTATCAAATATTAATACTACCTAGAATATTCTAAGCATAATATAATTTTCAAAATATTTTTTTTCTACTTATAATTTAAGTTCAGATTTTGACAAATTGTCTAAATCATGCAAATTTGCAAATTATTTTGTAGTTCGTAAAACTTAATTATTCCTCAGTCATACGTTTTTCTTACAGTAATTTAAAAATATCCAAATCGTGTAAGACATATTCGTTATAAATATTTTTAGTTTAAATATTGCACAGTTATACTTCTTAGGTAACGAATACATTTAAATATAAGTATTATAAGTAGTTATATTGGTATTTATCTATATATTCGGGCTACGATGAACATGATTACAACAAATATTGAATAATTGGCTATATTTTTGTAATAAATACTCTTTAGTATAATCACAATAATATAGTAGATAGAAATTATTATTTTATTTTTATAAAGATTGATGCATTTTGAAGTTTTCAAAATATTTTAATTATTTAATTAAATTTTATGCACGGTTCATACCATAATAATCGTACACAGACATTTTTTCTAAGGGAATGTTAGTAAATTTCAAAATATGTAGCTCAAATTTAACTACCTTCAAGAGAAATAAATCAACTACAAAGTTCACAAAAAAATAGTTAATATTTTCAAGCATAAATATAATTTTAACTTTGAATTTTATTAATAATTAATATTAATTTAATTTGGGTATATTTTATTATAATTCTAATCTCCGACCAAAATGATGTAAGTTCTTAAACTCAATAATTATTAAGGTTAAACGTCAAAATTTCTAAACTGATTTATGTTTATAACAATATTTATAAACTATACCTAACTTATAAATAAAGCACGAAAAAACAAGCTGGTCCCGAAGACCGTAGATGTCCGGCATTCCCCTGTGCACGCTTATGGTTCATACTAAGAACGCTTAATTTGCACGTATGAATAATAAATAATAGGTAATTGTACTATTTTACAGTACAACGTTATTGATATATAAGTAATATGTAAAAGTTAATAAAGCATATTGAAGTAATCTAATACTAATAATAGTATAAAATATATAATAAAACTTAAGGAACCATCCTCGAGAATAGAAGCTGATCCATTTTCTCGTTCAGAATTATTTATGTACAGGATAATCTATTAAACGTAAGACATTCATTACTTTTGAAAACAATTACGTTTTTGAAAAAATGTCTTTTAAATACTTTTTTAAGTTATAACAAAACAGCATTTTTGGAAAAAAATAAATATTTTTTATATATGTTATCGGTATTGTTTTTCACTTTTTTAAATGGTAACATACATTTTAAATATAATAGGTACCAAGAGAATATTATTAGGAATTATTTAATCTATACAAATCTAAACTTTAAACACTTATAATTTATAAATTATTATAACTATATCTATTTGTTCAAAATTCGATTTTTTTATACATCCAAATACTTTAAAAACTAATCACTATTGAAAAAAAATTAGAGTATACGCTGTCTTTATATCAAGTTTTTAAATAAATAACAATAACAAAATAGTATAAAATATAATTTTTTGGAATGATGTTGTTTTTAATTACCTAAAATAATTTAATAATAATATTTTTCTAAAAGTTAAAAGTATTTGAAACAGTGAATTTTTACGTTAAATGGATCAACCGGTATTGTTTATACGTACTTTAATTACTTTTGTGATTAAATTCAATATTTATTAATTTAACAGTGACTTATTCAACGAAATAACTATATTTGAAAAATTAAAACTTAATGTTACAGTAGAAACATGGTATAATTCAATTATTTAATTATAATATATTTTTACCTCGTAGGCATAATCCTCGGTAGTATAGTGGTAAGTATCCCCGCCTGTCACGCGGGAGACCGGGGTTCGATTCCCCGCCGGGGAGGAAAACTTTTTGTTATTTTTTCCATAGTTGAATTATTTTTATTTCTTAACTTTCATAATTAAAGTAATTAATTTAATTATTAATAATGTAATTGATTACATTATTCTAAATTATAATATTATATGTTATACCTTATTATTCATATTTATGTTGGAAACAATACGATATAACATTAGAATTAACACGTGCGAAATACTTTTTAGTAGATATTAAAACTAGGTTTTACGTTTAGTCGCGGTAACAACTTTTATAATAACAATATCAGTTTAAATTTTAAAAATTGTGTGTAGCGTTGTGTTGAGTGGTAGGTATATGAATAAAAGCAGAAAAAAACTTTTAATCGATGTAAGAAATATCAAGTCTCTTTGTGAAAATAAAATTATATTTAAAATGTATGAATTATCAATATAATTTTCAATTTTGTTATAAGTATCGCTTTCTTTGTATATTATTATTAATGAAGTTGTTATATTGTGTTTTGTTTATTAAAAATAATTTCTCATCTTTTTATACATTTTAAAAAATAAATTGTAGCTCTTAACATAGAAATAATTTAGATTAATGTGTTATTGTTTTATCTAATTTATCCTTTTACATATATTATGTCTGTTGTATCATGTTTTTTATTGACGATTTAATTATATAAATATTAATTTATGTGATAACAAACTAAAATATACTTAGTAGAGTACTTACAACGAAAGAAAAGAACATAGTTTTAATGACGAATACGTGTAATTTTTTTCCTCAGTTTTGTTAATACAGCTGTATTACCCGATATTGCCAGGGATAAATAAAATCGAAATGGTAATTCATCGAAGTGGATAGTAATAAATAACTTATTTTACTTACGTGTAACCAATTGCAAAACAGAAAAAAATGAATAATAATATGTGGTTATTTTTTCAATATTATTAATACTTAACAGCCGGTAAGCCACACAAAAATAACTGGTTGAAAATTGAAAATATATTATCTAAAGTTTACATTCAAAACCTCCATTGAATCATCAAAATTAGTGGGACATTTTTTGATTTTATAATTATACGATTTTCCTTTCATAATAATTATTACTCAAATTACCATCTATATATAAAATAGTTTTGTTAGCCGAAATGGCAAAATAACACCATACAGAAAATTATATTCAATCATAATGTGTGAGTTGCCATGTAGCAACATATATTGGTTGAAAAAACAAAGCTGCAAACACTCTTCGAGAATATCAATGAATTTCTTGATATATTGCTTATTGGAATCGGTTCAGTAGATTTTGTATACTATGAGAACTAAGAGAAAAAGAATTCGGTTTATTTATATAGCTATAGATTATAGCAGTGTATTATATTTTTTGGGGGGTACAGCTCGTTTATAAATATACAATTAATTTAACCTTATAAATACATTTTTATGATAAATGTTTTTTAAGTCAAAGTTATTATTTATTAAAGTTTTCAGCTTTGTAATTGAGAATTTTTGACTTAGTAATGATAAACAAGGTTGTGTATACACAATTTTAACGCGTATGTAAAATATAATTAAATGTGAACTAAATATTTTATCTAAAAATGTACTGTAAATAATTTTATTTTAAAGCTGAAATTCATTCTTAAATAACGTTCTCTTATATTATTAATAAATAAAACATTAAATGGAGTTTTTTAATAGTATATATATATACATACTTAAATACTTATTTATAATGCTTAAGATTGTGAATGTAGTGATTACACTATATAATTTATTCCACGTGAACGTGATTTTAAAAATTACATTATACAATATTATCTGATCAGGTTAAATGGGGCTGTGTAGTCAAAGTCCGATAATAATTAAGTTATATTATTTATTGGAGTATAAACGTCAAACGGAAGTTACGGCGTAATAAAGAATTATAATATAGTTAATAATGTATAAAATAAATAACAGTAGTAGAAAAATATAAAAGGACACATATTACACAAATACAAAAATCAGATATAGAGGCTTAGGACGAGTGGTAAAATGGATATTTATGATTGTACTAAGTGGTGAGACTATTGGGATATAAAGATTCATTCAGTAAATATAATTTCACTTAGTGAATTATAATTTATATAATTTAGTTGAAACTGCTGGTTTGTTGTTGCAATTAGCATTAAAATAGAAAAACACACATTGCACATTGCATATTATATATGCACTAATCTATAGACTTAAGTAATAAAATATAATAAATATATCATATACTCGTATTATTGCATTCAAGGCAGTAAAACTCAGTTTGCTTAGATTTTTATTACTTATAATGCTATAGAGATCTCAATGCGTTAATTTTTTTATTTGAAATATTTATGTTATAAAGAACAGCTTGTCTAAATTGCTGTTTTTATTTGAGTATTTGACGTTTTTTTTTATCAATTTTTGGCGCTTGACGATTTGGTTCTGGACCTGTTTTTCATTTTTTTTTCCAACGTCCATACTGATTGCAGCGTACAGAAAACACAACTTTAAAATACGATATGAATGAATAATTTCAAAAGAAATTCACTCCGGAAACGTGATGTGACGTAAGTATATTGCGCACGTTTTGTCGGAAATACGTCATTTCCTGAGGTGCACGTGACACTGTATATAATATAAATTGAACAACGCACAGATACCACGTGTGTACATTGGATTTTGGCTTTTCAAGCTTGTTCAAACTCAATTGAATGCAATGTTATTATTATTTTTTTTGTAGACCTATACCTTCCATATTTTCTTTTGATGGCGTTGCCCTCGGGACGTTTCTGTGCCGAGACGAAACTATAAGTAAATTATTGTGTTGCATTATAGTTACCCTACTACCTGCTGATGCACTGAATATAGTTTTATTTTTTTAAATTTAAATAGGTAACTACTAGCGAACATATCAAAAGAAATATTTTTAATCTTATACTTCATGTATACATCGCATTTATTTCGTTATCTGCTATTAAAATACATTTTATACACGTATATTACTAAGAAATATTATAGAATGTAAAACCATAAGATTAATACATAACTAATTAACAGTTTAAGTTAAAAACCTACTTTAAATGCTTTTAAGTTATCATATATAAGTTATAAGTATGTAGCTATAAGTATCTACACATTTAGAAGTCAATTATTAAATTACTATTGAAATTTAGAGAAAAATATATTGACTTTGAAAATGTAAAATATTTAAAAATCATAAAGATAATATAAATAGTAAAAATATAACTTTATTTTCAAAAATGTTGTTTTGTATATTTTAATAAATTCAAATAAGGTAAACATAAATATTTGCCATTAAAACGAGTGTTTACCTTCAAAATAATCATATTGAATTTTATAAGACTATTTTATTTTGAATGTATATAAACAAATAATTTTTAATTCTTACAGAATTTGTACCTATAACATTATTATATCACCATAACCTAATAAGTAGTTTTTAGTTATATAAATGACAAAAATAATTTCGTGTAGACATAAAGTCTAGAATTATTGGTGTTTGAGTAAGCTATATACATATAAATATACAATATACATGCAGTATACTATATGAGTCGCGTAAACATAGGTATGTGAAGTGAGTTTTCATTAGACATTTTATTTTATATTATGTACAAAATCCGTTCTTCCCTTGGTTCCCTTCACTACTGCTGCCATTAAAGAAGTCGGCATCCGTGCCTGCAGTCACAAATCGCAATCATGACGTTATTTGATATCGAGTGTATGGCACGTCGTGTTTAAGTTAACAACTTGTCAAAGTTAATACAAAAAGGTTCGAACGAATGCAACTTTAAACAATCACATATCACACTTGATAATACATCCGTAATAATAATATTTAAATTGCAAAAAGTAAACATCAAAATGTTTGTCGCGCAGAATTAACACGTAGTTATAAAATAATACATTATAACAATTACAAAATGTGTGTATCAACATGGCAACACATACTTTTGAAAAATATTCAGTGTAAATTTTTTTAATTAACAGTGCACTTATTCAATAAATATAAATACTTTTTAATGACTAGATTACAGGAACGTTTACAACTTAACTGAATGTATATAATGATATATTATGATCGATAAACTATATTGGCATTTGATAGCATAAAAATCTAAGCATACATATTATAGAGAAGACTAGATTAAGACAAAGAAGTGAGGTAAGAAGGAAATTATAAGTACCTAATTCATCGTAATTAGTTATTTGTATTTCGATTTTTTTAACACACTTCTATGTTATATTGGTCTTCTTGTATTAATATTTTTATTATTTAATATTAATAATAATAATAAATTGTAATAAGATAAAAATACGTTCTTGATAAACCATGATATTTTTAAGTACAATATTATTTAAGAAATGTCATTGTTGCATAATTGAAATTCAATTTTTATGAATCGAAATAAATTGACAAATATTATGCTTAGGAATATGAAATTAAAAATATGTGTTTTTATTCGAAAAATTAAAAAGTAAAAAAATAATAATGATAAAAATAGTTAACATAAAATTTGTTTTCAAGAATGTTGTTTTATAATAAATTACATCTGGTTATGTAAACAAAATACTCCAAAAACGTTAATACTTTTTGTAAAAATAAGTGTTTACCTTTAAAAGAATCACCTTTAAACATTTGAATTGGTATGATAGTTAATTTTTGACTTTTTTTATTATAAATTAAAGTATAATAAATTCCAATTTATACAAATATAGTACAATACTATCTTCCTGAATTAGACGGGCTTGTGAAAGGATGTTTTACGATAAGACTTAATAATTTGGTTCAAATACTTTAATCAACTTTGATCAGATGATCAGATCACGGAACCATCTCTGTTTTAGTCATGTACCTAGATTCCCAAGATGCTTTATCGAGGCAAGCGATGAATCGAATTAGTTGGAAATTTGAACAAAGTTTTGTTTGGTAACGTTTGTAAAAACATAATAGAGTTTTGTTTAGTGAACGAATTTTGATATCAGATTGAAGGGTTTTGTTTGATATTTAGTAGGATGTTAAATGAAGCAATGTCAGATGTTTTAGAAAGTTTGATTCCTTTTTCTTTTTGAATATCTTCTTTGCAGGATTATAGACCACAATAACATACGCCAAAAGTTATTATGTAGAATAACATTGTGAGTAGACTAATTAATTTAAGTTAGAGCTAAGCGGGCGAGTATAACCTTATATGCGATGAAGTCTATTTTATTTCACACAGCTTCTTTAAGACAAGTGTAAGTGTTTATAAAATGTTAAGACAAGATGTTTAACTTCCGATGAATTATGCTAATATGATATTATTAATAATTGTTAAATACTTATATTACTAAATGATAGCACGATATTAGGGTGTAAATTTGTTGGAAGAGGACTTTCATTCTTAATCTATATTTTCCATTTAGCAAACCAATGAAAAGTAATATACTAATATCCAAATGGAATATTACCTGGAAGCTTCGAGCTTAACAATATTTTGATGTTGATAAAAGAGGAGCAGTGTCGTTTGCGTAATAACCAAAAATTGTAATTTCTGATGTAGGAAAGTATGAAGTGTACTCATAGATATGGTACACAAAAAACCAAGACGACTATGTATGTAATTGATTATCTTAAAAACTAAAACTCTACTTATTTCAATAAATTTAGCCTTCAAAAATATATCTAAATATTTTATAATATAGTATAAAGGTGTAATATAGATATCCGTCTATAATTTTTGTAATAATAATTTATTATTATATTATCATAATATTAATAACGCGTTTCCAATGCGAAAACTAGAAAATATTATTACATGTTTTATTGTACCTAGTTCACCCTGAAATATTCTAATTGCAGTAAACATAATATAATGTATAATATATGTTTGTTTTACATGAAAAAATATAATAAACGTTAGACTTACCGACGTACTTATAAATTATACTATTATGTAGACATACTGATATACTACCTTTCGTAGGAATACGGTATACTCGTTACTTTAAGCTGTGTGTATTAAGAAAGAGGCTGAATTGGGTAGTAGACACAAAATAATATTCACAACATTAATTTACTATAGAATATAATAAATCTGATAGATATTATATTTCTGTTTTCAAAAATAAAACAGGCATGAGACTCATTATATGAGACGTATTATATCACAAATCAATGCAAAATCCACCCAATTCTAACTTAGCGCCGTTAGCGGTCATCATCAAAATAATAATATGAACATTCGATCCCCACCCGTGGAGTATTGCGCCCAAAGCCATTCTGCGTTCTTTTCGACAACTGGTCGCAGGTGTATGACATACCTATGTATCTTATATAAGACACATACACATACACATACACCTTCTTATGGCTTTGTTCGATTTCAGTGGAAATATTGAATTTTTAAACAGATATAAACGCATTATGTAAATAATAAATATAGTAACACTAATTATAAAAATATAATATACATTTATAAATGGGTAGGTATATTAAAATAATTATACCTCATCGTTATAAACATTTTATTCGCTGTCGTCGAAAAAAAAGCAAATACACTATACCGACAATAGTCATAGACATCATAGTCGTTTTATTAAAAAAATGAATATACTGTTTTGCGGCTATACGTTTACAATTATAATTTGTCAGAAACATGTGATTTATTATTTTTAAGTGGTTCTCATCGCAGCACAGCTGATACAGTTTACTGTTATTTGAGTTGCACAGTTAAGGAGACTAGCGTAACTACTAACTAGGATTGTTAAAAGAAAAAAAAGCAATATGTGTATAGGTTTACTATAGTGATAACTGATAATATTATATTGTCAGTGGAGATTCCTTAGGTAACATTACAGGATGTTTGACATGTTCATCAAGCGTGAAGAACTTCAAACCGCCAACCATTCGATTACAATAATAATCACTGATATTGAATTTATAGATGGAAATAATATGGATATTTTTAGATCTTTTAATGGAACGATGTGACTCGAATGTGCCTGTGGCGGTAATGGTCAATCAATAACACTCGTCGAAACGTACAAGTTCAATTTATATGATATAGATGATGCATTCGACTATTATACAACTATATAGTTGTACCAACGCAATATTTACCACCAGTTTTATAATGATTAAATTTTTCAATTATAAATTTTCCCGAAAAACTATTGTAATATACTAATATCCAACCGTATAGTGTATAGTAGTATACATAATATATAAAAAATAATTGTAATTGTTAATAATGTAATATCTTATAAAATAAATTTTCAAATATAAAAACTCAATAACACGTGGGGGCATCACTTATAATATAGGTATATTATCTACAGTTTTAAGCAAACCTGCAAAAGCAAAGTATGCTCTAGAGTCTTTATAAATGCTCTGAATTTGTAAGTACCTACGTGTTATATTTTTTGTTGTTTACAATGTACAGAAAACTAATTTATTTTTGCAGAGTGATTCATTTTAGTATACTAAAATAATGGCTAATAAAATATATACTACAGTAGTATCGTTACATCGTTATATCTAATATCACAACTTACTGAATATACGCATGGTAATTTTAAAATATTGTGTTTTAATGTATTTGTAGTTATTATAGTCTTAGTATAATTAATAGTATTATTGAATCGATTTTAAAGATAATCGAATTAATTAGCATTCTCTCCTTATTAATTATACATTCAACAAGCTCTACTGAATGAGCTTTAAGTCTTGTACTACATTATAACTATTATTGTTTGTATATCTTCTGTGTGTATAAAATATTTTAAGACATTATCGACGCATACACTCGAACAGTCCTACTTAAAATATATCTTTGGGGGACTCCCGAACACTGATTTTAATTCTGACACGACACCGATAATCGGGTGTATAAATAATAATTATTATACCAAATACTTCCCTCTGGCAAAACAACGCGAAGCATATAGTTTTTTTTTCTAATAGACTCTCGTAGTGCTAAAATCAAATCTCAAATCACTTCCCACGCAAGATTACTATTTTAGATAACTAACAAACAAGTTTAAATATTGAATTAGTATAAGTATAAAAGATAATTATAATGATTAAATTTGTAAAACTAACAAGCATATAATAAATAGATACACCGTTGTTCGTTTGTAGATTAGGCACAAAATGTTATTTAGTTTATCTATTTTCATACATCATTAAGCAAATTAATTAATTTTCAAACGTATCAAATTACATAGGTAGCTAAGTAAGAAAATTAATGTAAATATTGTATAATGTACCTCATAGAAAAAAGTATTTAAGTATTTTTTATTTTTTTAATATTTTGAACGTGTTGCAGCTATAGACTTTCTGTTTCTATAGACAATAAGACATCGAAATTCAAAATTCAAAATGTATATATATCACGTATTTGTGTATTTATCTAAGTGTTATCCAATATCTGACTTGATACGGCATATACATCATATTATATTAAAATATTCACTATTCTCTATATGGGTTAGTTGTCGTGACAGCTAATGATGATTTTTTGATTCGTATATTATTATGTTACTCTTTCTCAGTTATTCATTTTCAGTTCATTGCAATCGAGTTTTTCTATTCTTAGTATCAGACCATAAAAACATTCAGTTTTCTATAAAACCCACAACCATTAGGAACAAATATTATAATTCAACAGCGAGCCGGGTCATCCTTTGCAATTATTTGCAGGCGGTAATCCAATTTCTATGGTGTCATTGTTCACACTAAATGAGTACGTGGAACACTCTCCCATTCGACAACATTAATATTAATAATATCGTATATAGCACTATTAATTATCTTACCCATATTTTATAAAATTGTGTATTCGCCGCACAATGGTTTCGAATAAGAAATGCAATGAAATTACTAATTTGATATCGTCAAACGTGTTGTTACACATTTGATAATATTTTAAATTTGTATATATATGCATTGTATAATATGCTTATAAATACTCGACTACGGTAATGTGTACCAAGTTGTATTAAATTCAAGAAATTATAGTTAACATTATTGTTTATCTAATTTATACCTAGAAACCGTGTATATCGTATACAATTTAACTAACGAATTACGTCATGTACACCATTTCCTCACGTTATACCTTATTATTCTGAGCAAAAAGAAAATAATTTAAAAGTATTACAATCTTCATAAGTATATTTCAACAGTACAAAAACACTTAAATTTATGAATTACGATATTAAATTACCACAAACACAATATTATAAGACTATGTTAATTTATTGTTATTATAGTTTTAATTATGCTAATTTTTAGATTTTGACATTTTCTATTAATAATTCAAATTTATAGTATACAGAGTATACTATAAAAGTATTAGGCACTTTGTTATAGTTTTGTTAGTACTTCATATTGTTTAACAATAACATATATATATATGATGAGTTCAAAAGTTTGAATTCCCCGTGATTAATTTAAAGCGTGATCAAGTAAGTTTGTTTGAAAAATATTATACGAACCCTCCATGAAAAGCACTTATTAGTTATCACTGTATATATACGCACATAAATTAAGAAAGCCCCGCCACATCGTAATCAATTAATTAACTGTCTGTTTTGTTTATTTATTAAATTTATAACCATATTGTTATCTTCATTGTGCATGTAAATAATAATAATTTTTATTATTATATTACACAATAAATTTTGGTTTGGTGTGGTATTCAAAAACGGCTTTTTATAATATATTTAATAATGGATAAATGTGTAGTTGAATAGGAACGATTCAAACAATTGAAATGGACCTGGTTCTGGACCGTTTCCAACACATAACTTCCAAAGAATTAATCTTCCAAACGTTTTTCTGCTGAGAACGATAGAATTAAATTAGTGAATTTTCCACGAATATATGACGCAGCCAAGTATTACATATTTCAATATTTGACGTTGCGTCACGTGCACGGTGCACCCAACATTATACGGTGACCATTCTTGCGTATGATTGTGTTGTATGTATATACGGTGTCGATTTGTGTATTGTTTCCAAACGATAAATGACTCGTGTTAAGTATAATATACAACCTTTAAGTATCATATTTTTTGGATCGTGGAGTTGGACATTTGACTAATTACTTGGTACTAAATAACTCATGGTTAACCAAGTTAACTTGTTCATGGCTTATTTAAAAAAGGTTCTATGAGCGTCTCTCTTACACAAATACATTAAAATTATTTGTTTTTGCCTTACGTGCTTGGTGTATAGGCATATTTGGTGTGTATAATGTCTAATATACTTAGTGCTGTCACTAAATGTTAACTCATTTAAATATACGCTTGAGTAATGTACTAAGTACGTACTTGTTTCACAGTGTACCTCGTGAAATTGAAATTGATATTGATAATAATAATAATAAAAAAATATTGTGTTCAAAATTTGAAAATTCTCAATCATTACAATATAATAATAAGATATAACACTATAATACATATTTATATAAGCAGGATTTTAGTAATAAATATAAAAATATTTATAATAAAAAAAAAATCAAATACCGAAAAATAATAACACAATTACATCTATAACTACTTCTAACAATAACATTTCTTTCATAAATATTGTCTTTAAATATCGCTATGAAAATAATGATATTAAATGAGAGAAGATAAATCAATTATTAAGCAATAGTTTCTTCCAAAATACCAAAATAAATATAATACACAATTCATTTTTTTGTTCATCATTGAATGTGAAGGAAACTGCTTTTTCATTTATTGTTTCAAGAAAGGATATATCATCGAGATGTGAGGTCCCTACTATGTGTATATTTTTTTAATGAACAGAACAACAGTCTACAACGATAGATAGTAGATACTCAATTATAACATTCTAAATGTAGGTATTCTATCATTATTACACGGTGAATGAATGATGTAAAACGAACATCGATCGTTTTCATTATACTTATACATAAAGAGATTGTATAATAATATATAATAAATATAATGTATATACTTTTTCTTATTATATTATTTTTTTTTTATCAAAATGTTTAAACCGTTACGGGTCATTGGGCAAACAAAATGCAGGTAAATCAGTAAATGTATTATATAATCCAAGTGGCTTTTATGTGTAATAAAAATACCTTTTACACGGTACCTGAAACCACTCGAAAATTCACTGGACCATTATGTAACTCGTATTGTACTATTTGTGTCGAATGTATATAAGGTGCACCACACAATAATAATATCGAGTTCAAAAACTCGTAGATATGGTATTGAACACAATTTTTGGTTTAATATTATTATTATATTTTTCTTTTCTTTTCATTTGTATTTTGTTTGTGAGCCTCTAAACTCAAGAGACTAAGCCAAATGCTTCGATATTATTGCAGCAGACAATCGAAATTTTCCTTTGGCCACGTGCTCCTAAAATAATAGCTAAAAATTGTTTGGCTTTACATTGAAAAACCTTAGATTAAATCTAACTTAAAATTTATAACACGTTTTATAGCTAATATTAATAGTTACAGATAGTTGATTCTTTTTTTTTTTATCAAATAACCAAAATTATAATTGTAATTAATAGACATACTTTATTTAAATTAAAACAATAAAAAGTAATTTATTTTTGTATGGATATACATTTTCGTAAATTCCAATTAACGATGTAACGTAATCAGTAATCAGATGCAACTAAATCATTCACGTTGTTGTAATCATAAAATCAAGAGTTTATTCATACAAAATATTATTATAATAATTATTGTATACATTTTAATAAACAATTATGTTTTACAATATTGAACTAAAGCAGTAGGTGTCAGGAATATTTGTCGATAATGTCTTTTAATTTCCTTTTAAAATACTTATTAGAGAAGTATTTTTTTCATCGGAAAGACAATATGTACCTATAGAAATCGTTCTTAGTTCTTTATGATAAATTATAAATAATCACATAAAACACCTTAGACACCACCTAAGGAATCGTTATTATAATATAATATTTACCAATTATTATGTACAGCCTGCATCACGAATGTTTTGCTCCCATTTATCTATTTTCCGTAAATATAATTGTGGTATTATTCATTATTCGGCCAGTTGAACAAAACGTGTAAAATAGCATTAACTATTTTATATCGCAGCAATGACAGAGGCGGGTTATTTTTGTTAATGGATTCCAATAATAATGTAGGTACCGCTGATTTACATAGGAATCTCGCCCATTCGCCTGTGCGATTATTAACTAAAAGTGTTTTATTGATTTCGGTGGCCACGTCGACTCGAAATGATAATATATTATGGCTTCCATCCGTGAATATTAATTACTGGTCTATTATAAATCGTACTTTGGTATATAATGGCACCCGTTTGTTTAACGAGTTCGATATATCTACCCAAAAGGATCTCTCTCCTACTGGGCAACTACGGAAGCCTTCTCTTCTATCTTACAAAACCGCAGGAGGTGTAATATAAATTATAATACAATATATTTATATTAGATTTTATAGTCTAATACTAAAATATAATATGTATATATATGTATGTATGTGTGTGACTGTGTAAATTCTTACTGAATCCAACACGAAATATTCTCTTACAACATCTTTTTGATTTAGCTGACGTATTATACATTTATATTTTATATGCATATTGTGTACCAAATGAATTTCTTTAATATACCTAACTCAATGGATACATGTGAATATTATAATAGTACTATATATTATACACTACTCTAATATTGTGTTGTAACTTGTAACTTGATATTTATAAATTGTCAAACGTAAAAATATACGTTTTTGTTTTAATAATAGATGATTAGTGTGAAAAATTATAGTGTCATAATATATTATACTGAATAATTAATTTAAAATAAACATAATTTAAGCAGATTATTATTAAAATATAACTTATTGCATAAACATTGGTATAAATGATATACTATAAAATTCCATTAATCTATCAATTTATTATAAAATTAAAATTTGTCTATTTTGAACATTGTATGATGTTATTGTGTTTTCATAAACTTTAGAGAAATATAAAATATAAGAATTTTATGTAATACCTATAATTTTTTGAAAAAAAAATATTTTTTATAATAATTGTTTATTGTCTAAACAGTAATTATTATATTATACTACATTACTCATAATAATTTAAAAAAAAAAAAAAAATAAGATATCGTTTTATAGGACTAATAAATTATTTACTTGCACGCACTTGTAGTTTTCGTGAGGACTTTAACCGTTTTGTTTTTAATTTTTAAATTACCATTTAGACTTTGTGAATTGAATGAAATGAAATACTTTAGTTTTTGATGTTGAAAAAATAAACGGGTTTAATACAATATGATAAATGACCGACGGTAACGCGATCGGTTTCAAGACAGACAAACGTTTCTTGATATTTAAATATACGATACTACTTCTACCCATAGAATAAAAACAAAAATATTATACAATTATAATATTTTAATGTCACTATAATATTTAAATTTTTTTATAATAAAGATTCTGGAAATTATATAAAAATTTAAACTCAGTTAAATAAAAAAAAAACATGTTTAGCCTATTTTAAATTTAAAGCACATAAAGTATTTTAAAAAAATTGATAAACCTAAGTTTTTGTGAATATGATTTTGGCAATTAGATAGTGATTTTAATGAAAAGATAATAATAATATGTCAATAGTTTCAATATAATTAATACGTAAAATGTCTTATTAAAAATTTAATTGTATATTGGGGATTATTTAAAAAGTATTTAACTAATTGGTTATTAAATATGTATAGTGATTTACCAATTCATACCTTGTATCTTTTGGTGATGAATTTATTACTTTTTTAAAATTTATAACGTATTTTAGGATCATATTTCTAGATATTTAAATTTTTTATGCAATTTAACCAACATTTTTAAGTATACTTATGAACTAAATTTTAATGTTTATGTGATATAAGAAATGTCTTGTAGCAATACGGGATTTTTTTTTTAAAAAATAAGCTATTCTATTTTATAATAAATTATTAACGAGAATTTTTTGAATATTTTAACGTATCTAAATCGATACTAGGTCGTATAATTTTTGAGTTATTAAGTTTTATGTACACTAAAAATAATAGTCCTTAATAAAGAATTAACATAAACATACACAATATTTATAATGATTAGTGTTGTAGGTACTTATTATAATAAGTAGACCAATTTTTACGAACTATAACATTTTATTAAATAATAATCAATGCCTGTAATTTTGAAATGATCATAGTATCTACATCACCAAACCGATTATTATGGTATAATAGTCTATTATCCTTATTTTACAGTACCATAGAGTATAGCATATATTATACTCAATCACAGTTTTTAAAGAAGCTTAATAACTTAGAAACTATTTGTATTTATTAATACATTAATATTTAAAAAAAAGTTATTTCCTTGAGAATTTACAATAAAAAAGGTGATTATTATTTGAAAAGAAGTTTTTATTACCACAAAATAATTTTTTAATTTCACATAAAGAAATTATTATATAGACATGATACATTCTATAAATAAGACTAAATTATAGTCCTTATATAAATACACTTAATAATTCCCAAAGTTAGAATTTATTTGAATACATTCATTATTAAAGGGGGAAAATGGGAGTGAGTATCCTAGGTAAATAAACCTGTATAATATGTTTTGAAATTAAGTACATTTATTAATAAAAAAAAATGTAACTTGTCAAGTTAAAAAACTAAAATTGTCTTGAAACATTTCAACTTGTTAATGCTTAACCTTGAATAATAATATAATTTATAAGTTTATAATCAATAATATTTGTTATATGCACGTAGTTACTTATTATATTATGAGCTGTCATTGTGGTTGTTGTCATGTGTACGACAAATGACCGTAAACTCATCGTATATTTTATGTATACGTATTTTAAATAAATATCGATCTCTACAATTTTACCTATCACGTTGGAATTTGATAGGATAATTTTGAAAGATCAAACGCTTAATAATATATTATTTAATCCGTAAGTGATATAGGTACGATTATACACGCGATAAAATAAAAAAAATTAAAAAGTACAAACCAAGAGACATGTTGCTTGACTAATCCGATTATGAATACATGATATACATCTCATGTCTTTTCGAAGAGCTCCGCCGGAGTAATTATTGCGAAAAGCATCAATATTAAACGCAGTGTCATTGTAATATCAACGAGACACAGAGACTTATACGCATGCTGCACATAATTTCGTACCCATAGAGTGCATGCACCTAATACGAGTACGCGTCTTACAACGGACAAAATGGGTAAACGGAGTTTCCGTCCAACTCGTTTGTTATGCACACGCGCGCGCTATTTGCGGTCTGCTCGTGCTGTTGTATACGGCGTTGTTATAGCTACTTTTAGAAGATAATTTAGAACGAGCACGCTTAATTCGCGTTTGGGTTTTATAATATCAGTTCATTAGTTTTATTATTATTTTTTTGCCCTGTTTTAATTAACGTAATTTGGAGTACACGCGTCGTCGGCTTTAATTAAACCGTAAAATCTGCCGACGGTCACGGAGTCAGATGTCGGTAGTATTATAGGTACGTCGTCTAGCCTCTACCTACAATATAATATATTATTATAATAATACAGCAGGTACAGTAGGTGCACGCGCGCGACGATGTGCGTGCTGAGCGCACTACGAAATGCGGACGGCGCCAACAATTAAATAATTCAACATGCGCTTCTATACGCGCGTATAACGTCGTAGCATCAGTAGGTATAAATGTATTGTAATATGTATATTTTATGCATCGATGCTCGCGTGCGTAGAGCTCCTTAAATTCGAACAGTCCAACGTATTATTTTAACAGTATTGGTTTTGGTAAACATTGATAGTTGAATAACGGTCGGGTCAGTAGCGGGGCAGACCGTACACATAATAATTAATAATAATATATTAACGTAAATATATTGCGGTGCACCTACTACAGCCGTCTACAGGTGTCTTGAAATAATAATGAATGTTTACTTTTTTTTCACTATTTTTGTTTTTCATATTATGTGGAGGGAGTGAAAAGTGTTAGGAAAGTCACGGGAACATCATAGTACCTGTAGATGGCAATTAATCCAAAGAATGTGCGCCATATAGAGATTGAATGGAAGCAAAAATACAATTTTAAAAGCACTAAACCTAGTAATTACGGTATAATTGTATAATTGTATAGTTTGAAAACGATTATGGAGGTAAGAATGAACTAGCATAATATTATAATGTATAGGTAGCTATTATATTATTATTATTACATATACATAACTTTTCAATTGATAGTATAATAATAAATAATACACGGTGTCACTATATAATAAATATTATATACTTTTATGTCACAGATTTATAACTTTTACATTGGTTGAATATAGACAATAGGTAATGTGTTTGGTTTACTTGCAAAATAATTATCGCGAGGCTATTATATGAGTACTTTTTTAAGGTATTTCCAGGCCGTGCACTCGTGCATAATATGCCATTTAAAATACAATTTACTATTTATTTTATTATATAACAATGGAATGAAAATTAAATTAAAATGCAAATATTAACACTGTAGTACCATAATACTATCATACTAAATACATATTATAATTTATAAGCGTTTTTAAGTAGATACCTTGGTAATTGAAGTGTAAATAAAATTAATTAAAAACCGATATCTCTGTTGATGAACATGGAATTATAGTGAAACTTTTTAATCCTTTTTTTTGAACCAACGGAGCGATTACGTAAATATTTAAATGACTTAAGCAAAGTCTTATCGAAATGAACAGCTCTGCAATATTTCATTGTGTTTGGTACGCATGTTGATTAGTAAATCAACGAAGTATTAAAGTGAGTATAGCACGGCACCTATAATACCTATTCAGTTGTGTTTTGATAAGCAGTAAACACGATTCATTTTTATTTATACACCTTCAATTTATAATTATAATCAACTTCAATATAATATTACACAGTTATGTATTTTTATGAAATAATACCATCGTATATTGTTGTAATCTTTCAAAATTAGCGAGAAGGGTAATAATATGCGTATTGCATACTATAGTACCTATTGTTAATTAGCATTATTAGTAATAGTTTGTTTTTGATAAATTATTAATTATAGAATAATATACATTTTGTAACCCAAATAAACATAATACGTTACTATTCTTATCAGGTGTATATTGTTAATATAATTATATTTACATAAATATTTGTCTAAAATATATTAAAATAGTATGAACTACAATAATATATAAATAATTTAATATAAGTACTAATAATACATATATAATATGTTTTTAGCGAAATATATGTTACTGATTAGATAACTTTATGTTTAGTAAACTTATTGTGTTTAATAACTTACTTTGATTTCCATTTTCCATTACATTATATATTTATGAATTTTAAATATTCTTGTTGTTTACTTCAATACAACACACTTCCCAGGGAACACTTCAATTATAACAATTTATAATTTTGTAAAAATTTAAAACATTATATCGTTTTAAGATTGTAATTTAACATTTATGTCGTAAATCGTAATATTAATATATTACTATAGCCAATTAATTATTTATCTACGAGAACTGTATAGAAAACAGAGTGATGGTAAACCACCTATCCTTATTTTCCGACCTTGTGGACGTACTTGTGTGATCTTGATTTAAACTAGAGCTTCTAAACTGGTTGTCAATAAACCCCTAGAGAGCTTACTTAGGGGGCCGTAGAGTGATTTTGATTTTTTTTAAATTTCTCAAAAACATATTTTGGAATTATTCATATTATTTAATAACTCCGTATATAAACCATCGTATTTAAAATTTAATTTTATAATTCTTCTTTATTTTTTTTCCTTATTTTCTTCTTTATAACGTATACATATTTTTTATTTAGTTACCTATTCAGAAGCAGAGGCTTGCAGATATGCATATTATTCTTTTATTCTGCACTTTAACATTGTAGATGATATTATAATAATTATTCTTGATTTAAGAAAAAAATAATTAGCATATCAAATTTTTAATCCAATTCGGTGTTCTTCTACATTGACATCCAAAATATATATTCAGAGCTATGACATGTTTGATTTTAATCACCATTATATTCCTGCGAATACGGATTTTTTAAGTTTTATTCATGTGATTTTTTTGTGGGGTGGGGGGAGGGGGGTACTGGCGAGGATTGCAGTCCATGGTAATACTTAGTATATGTGACGAGTATATAGCATAAAATGTAAGAACCTTTGATCTAATGACTATGTAATAACAAAATACAATACAATACTAATTGTGCTTAAGAACAAAAAAAGTTAGAACATATTAAATTTTCTGATAATATTATCTATCCTATTGATCTATTGTATCAAGTACCTAAAATACGTATATATAAATAGTGACCAAAAAGTTAAAAACGTTTTAAAAATGACTGCTGGGCAATTAATTGTATCATTTATTGAATTTATTAAACCGTGTATTACTACGACGTTATAATTTTAAGTTGTTTTAATGCTCAGTAGTTGGGCCTCGCGTGTGGAGGGAATTACTAGGTACACATGCAAGTATTATTGAATATTTGATTCCTAATAACTACTATCACAGTATAAGATTAAAATCTAATATATAATAATAACACATCGAACACCACGGATCATTAGACTTGCAGATGAATAACCGAATACGCGACCGGAGGGCTTATATTTAAAATACAATTATGTGCGCACGATAAATCCACGTCACGCCGTTGTACATTCGTACGGCAGAATTTAGAAAATATGTTTTTATTTTCCTGTTTTGTATAATAACACAGCATTAATAGATAAATATATATAATTATTATTAAAACGAAATAATAATTTATTTATTTAATATCATATTCGTTTAGAAACCGATAGAAGAGCGAGTTTAAATTAGATACGTTCATATCTTTATGTTTCTTTTGCAGAAAAATTCCAGAAACAAAATCAATTTTTATTGAAATAATAAAACTGCAAAGCACTGTGCATGCCGTAGACAGCAAAACCAAATTTTTTCACGTCAAATAATCTCGATAATTTGTGCATGACGTATTTAATAAATAGATAAAACTTGTTCTTTCCTTCGACGGTTTGAATAATTGATGATAAAAAATACTGTATTGACGTACAATAAAAAAAACATATTTCGTATCGAGATATTAAAATAAAAGACCAAGTTAAAATTTTAATAACGATTACTTGAAGTTATTTTGGAAACAAATATTATTCTATTTCTATTTTAGCTATTGTACCATTAAAAGTAGATACAAAGCCTAATAATTTTCTTAATAAATGTTACGATCACTTGATATTTAAAAGTTTGTTTAAAACTTCGCCGGAAAAATATTAAAAATAATAAAAACTAAAAGATTGATTTTATAATTGCCTAAATTGAACCCCTGAAGTCGTGTGCAATATAATTTATTATCATATTATAAAATAAGTAATGAACTGTGTCACATATTATAAATGTTATAACATCAAATCAGCGGTAGTACGCGAATCGTCTACATCAAAAGTCTAGAATAAGCCGTACAATATACCGATCTATAAAAGTATTCTAATAATAAAAATATTAACGTATTTTAATGCCTTTCGGTTAAACCGCTTAAAATGCCTACTAAAATCGTCTGTGGTATACTCGTCAAAAAACATTTGACTCCATACTCAGTATTACCAAACACACGATTTCAACATATTATTAATATTATAAATATTATGCGTAGGCCCGACACTCGGCTGACGTTTTATATGATTTTTCTAAATCTTCCGTTTGATCGATCGGCAGAGTTTTTATTGCATTCGGATACGACACCGATGAAACGTCTACACTTAAATATTATTATTAGTTTTATTATAGGGTGTTGGTACCTACGCGTATTATGTCGAACGAGACGCGATAGTCTATGACCGTGACGAGACGTCCGTCGAAAGGACGCTTGTCGTCACGACGTCCTTTTTACGAGTGCTCATATTATTGTATACAATATATTGTATATTCAAACGTAAATTAGCTGCAATTTGGTGTGTTCTATTACAGTATGATGGATGGTATAATTTTGATATTAGGTACGTTATACTCGTGTGCATCATGATAATATACGTATATATATATCTGTATAGTATGTATATATTTATTCGAATACTACAGTCGTCGTTGTGCACTGGGTATAATATAATATATATAGCTACCGTAATATTTTATTGTATATATTTATAAACGTTATACATTACGACTACCTGATATTATAAGCCTTTTGAATATTTCTCATATCGTTCAGAGATTATACATTGTCTCAAACTTGTGTCCTCTACTCCCCTCCCCCTTTTTGACAGTTATATTATATTTGTAAAGTCTAACATAAAATCCTAAATATTGTGATTAAAAAATTATATGATATGATATATAAAAATATTATGAACAATTTTGTCCTCTCTCCCCCCTCCAAAAAAAAACACAAAAAAGTCCTATATCAATCACTGTAAGTACCTACTGTACTACTGTGTTTACTACACTTACTGTGTGTAGGTATGTTTTGATTGCTAGATCAATAAAGTACTATTCGTATTTCACCAAAATAATTATTGAAATTGCTATATTGCCAAAAAGATCAAAAAGCACCGGTACAACACGAAGGATCAAAGAGTGTTTGCTGTTCATCGAGATCTGTTGACGGCTTTAATAGTAATATAATATTATAGTATATACACTATATATTATATGGTTACTGAGAACATCGTAAATAGGTTATTGGTCTGTATAAAAGTATGTTGTTATATACGTATATAATATTATGCATAGTGTGTATACGGTACCTATGTACATAGTAATAATTATCTTACATAGTATTTACTTATGAATTTATTTTCTCGGTTTTATATCTAGACAGGTTGAGTTAAATCTGTGCAAGTAGCTCGTAAATTTTAACGATATAATATAAATTAAAAAGATGGTATACAGAGTACTCTCACGGAGCCACCGAAACTAGCGTTGTGACACAAATTAACACGATTTTCGAACCGATTTTATTTATGAGTTAGACTGTTGCAAATGCTGAAATACCTAAAATAAAGTACACTTGTATATTTTTTTTTTAAAATCTTTTTTGGATCTTTTTAGTTTTTACTATGCTCAGATTTTCTGCATAGACCCTAGAGATTATAGTAGGGATATAACTCGGGTCGGCCATCGATATAAGTAGAAATTCCAAGATATAATACATGTTTGTACTTATTAGCATATGTTACTATAAATCATATACCCACACAATTGTTTTATGTTGGTTCAATGACGCACGTCATTTAAAAATTAAAAATATTTAGAATAAAATACATTGGTAACGCGTCTGCACTAATCTGTTGAGGCGATGCAAAATATAAATAATAATAACAATATAACACGTGTATCAATGTGTTTGTCAAAATATTAAAATCTTAATAAAATCTATTAATAAAGTATTCAGATAAATATGTAATTATGTAAATAATATAATATAATAATGCATTAAAATTGATATCATCATTTATATTATGCAATATTGATGTTTAGAACTTGACAGCTAACATATTCCAATTATCAAATGAAATACTGTTTATTTCTTATTAACAAATAACTACTATGTTCTCATAACGTGGGCAATTAAAAATCGTCAAATGCAACATATTACGATATTAAAATTGTATACGATTGACATTTTCGATGAGTATTAAAAATTTATGAGCAAAGAATATTTCTTAACAACAACTAAACTAGAAAAAACTTTCGCTGATTTCAGATATATCGTAATTATTATATTTTATCAAATAATATTTTAAAAGAATTACTCACACACTCAGAAACCAACATGACACATAAAAAAAAAGAAGTTACAGAAGTTACACATCGAGTGAAAAATTAAAGTTTTCTCGCGGGACATTGTCACATTTAGTTTGCACTATAGCGATGAGATATCAAATGAAAGCTTTTTGCGTTATTCGGCGACTGAATGCGAAACAATTTTCATTGGATACATAAATGTTGCAGGTGCTAAACTGTGTACGAAATAACCACATATAACTATTGTAACGACTATAACGTAATTGCAGGAAATCATTCAAGCTTATTTTTTCTCTCGTAAATCGCAATACGCAATCGCCTATAGTAAATCAGTAAATCCGGCTGAAACCTCATTGGTAGCTAAAAAACTTTAACCATAAAAACACTTTAACCTTTTAGCAATTTCAACATCAAAGTTTATAGTTTAAACATTCAGTCTTCAATATTTCATTTAATCGTATTTGCCTTTTCAAAGTACGTTAGTAAATAATTGCGAAAATCAATTTTATTTTCAATAATTTATATTCATAAAATGGCCTTTTTTATTGTGCTCTAACGAGTCGTAATTTTTCAGCTGAACATATTATATGAATGTGCGGAAAAGAAGCGCATTAATTTAGGAGCATATGAAACAGTACGACAATATTGTCGTTTTTTTAAAGTGTAAAGTGTAGGACATACTTTGTGTTAAATAAAACGCGCGTGTTCCGTGTAGGTACTTAACGCGCACACACGGAATTAAGAGCCGCCTAATAAAAAAACCAAAAATAATAATAAACCATTTTCAACGTCCTATCCGCTCTTTTTGAACGCAAGCACGTACCTATGAGAAGTAATGTGGGCTCATAATAATTACTATATTTCTGTAGATATATGACGTAGTAGTTAGTTATCCATAATATATTTCGGTAAACGAGACCCGTTCCGGTAAAATGAGCACCGAAATCAATCACTTGGCAAATTGGACCGTTCTGTAAATGCCTGTACCCGATCCATACAGGTCAATATTTTTGATCATATATTTTATTACATAGTAGTATTATTCTTCCACCCGTTACGGTGCGGTGCGGGCGCGTCAAAAGATGAAACGGAACGGAAAACCCGAAAAATTACAGATAATAAACGGTTGTTTTTTTTTTTTTTAGAGCCTCCTCGTGTATTTGTCTTAAAAAACCGTTTTGGTTTTCGGACAACATGATCGTAAATTTCAAGATTTTATAGTGCGTGTGTGTCCTAATCTTCGTATCGTCGTTGATCCCTTTCGCTATAAGTAGCAATAAAAATGCAGTTAAAACCCGATCCCGACGACAACCGTAATTATTTACGGCGAATTAAACTGCGATAATTTACGAGACGTTATTTGTTTATTTTACGTGTTTTTCGTTTGTTTTCTTTTTTTTTAGTCTGTTTTGACGTAAGTGTATACGAGGACCTTTAGTTTGAAAGATAAAAATCATCGGCCGAGGATTCTAAACAATATACATTAAATATATAATATGTACGGTGCATATACTTTTTATACACACTATATAATAGATATTATACCGATCGGCTATCGCCGAAGTGACGTGTAATAAAATATAAGTCGGCATGTTGCAAATCTTAAAGAATTATAGTCAAAAAAATAAATAAATGTTATTGGGTAAGAATTAATTTTTTTGCTTTGTGTAAGTTGCGTATTACACATAGTTAGTATTATTTTATTATATATTATTAACAACTCAGATTTAAAACATGTATTTGGAGTATGGGCTTGTTCTTAATTGAAACTTATATGATATTTTCGGATTTGGTTAGGTTTTTAGACTAATAAAAATTTACTTTCTGGTTCTTTAAAATCAAACAATTTTGTTTTGTTAATACCAACTTTAGTCAGTTTTTATATAATGTATATATGATTTAAAAATAATAATCAATCAAAATAATCAATTATTGACTACATAATTATTAGCTTACTCAAAACACCGATTTAAATATTTTCAAAGGGTTTCAGACTCTGATGACTACATCTATAGCAATACATTAGCAATACATAATAATATACACTTTATTCAATTCATATTATTAATATTATAATCATCAATTCCTCAATTTTTTTAATAATATTTTAATTTCATTGAATTTATTGTTATACATATTATTTATATTATTTAGATACATTAAATGAATGTTATATAATAAATCATTAATAGGGTATTTGAATACACGGCGGTGAAGTTGAATAATAATTGGCCTTTGTCAATTGGTTTTCTACGGTCTATAGTTATATAAACCATAGTTAGATTGTTAATTGTTTACATAATAAAATATATTATTTTATTATAATTAAAATATTTAAATTATACTTTTATTTTTAATGATCTATTCTTAAGCATGATTTTCGATAATCATTCCATAGTACCTTCCATTAAAAGTAACTAGACAGTATCATGTAGTTATCCAGTTAGGTATATAAATATCCTTTTTTTTCTGTGATTATATACGATTAATGAATAAATAATGATTAATTAAATAAGAACAAGCCTTTTTTCACACGTTTAATGTTATACTATACCTCATACACGCAAGACAAGTACAAGACTATTCATTAAATAGGTTTTTTTTTAAATTATTTATACCTTGAATAATATATTATTATTAAATTGTATTCATGTTATAGTATAATTAGACTAAGGTATGGTGATGATAATGATTTTAAAATAATTTGAAATAATATTAAACTATTGATACTACTTTATAATTGTATAAAATATCTATTCAAAATCGTTTCCTTTATGCAAATGTGGTATTCCATGTCAACCGCATTCACAATGTACGTGGTTATTATACACATTAAATATGAACAATTAAGTTGTCAGAAGAAATATTAGTAATTAGAAGTTCTTGTATAAATTATTGTCAATGGATAAACTATTCAGAAATACTGAATTGTTTTAATTTTTACCCTCCCCACATTATCAAAATAGGTGTACTAACACATTTTATATTCTAAAATAAAAAAAAATATTTAATAGAACTGTGAGATTAATTAATGGATCCCAAATGAATTACTTTAATTATAACTCTAGTAAGTATTTTATAATTATATTATTAGTTTTTTATTTGTCAATTATGTTTTAATATTTTATTTTATAAAATATAATATTAAAAAATATTCATTAATTTGTATATTATATAATTTTATATTTAAGTTTAATTTTAAAATCCATACATTTTAATATTTTATTATACCTTATTATATACATAAAACTGTTATCGGGTATTATCGGTTTTGAATATATGTAAATAAATAAATAAAATAAAATAAATGTAATAAACTACTTTAAATACTTTAAGTAATTGTTTTTATTTTATATTGTTATATGTAAGCAAAACGTAAACTTAACTAAAATATTATAATACAATTATACAGGAACGTTTGCTTACTCTTTAATAATTGTTTAGCTATTTTCATTATTATTGTTATTTCAGCCTTTGGTGTTTCTTATTTCAAGACTTTTAAAAACTTTCAAATAAGACTATTTAAAGAATATATTATATTAATATAGCGCTTAAGTAAATAAATTTTCAATAGCTAGGCAGCTACTTACTTTAAAAAGAAAAACATTTTGATAAACGTCAAATATAATTATTTATTTTAAAAAATGTAATTTTATTTAAATTTTCATTTTCTCTAGTCGTCATAATGTACTGCCTTATGTACTGTCATAATGTACTGTCTTCTTATGTTATATACACTTTATTTGTTATAATATAATACATGACTTAAACAATCATAATGGACACGTCAGTTACAATATTTTTTAACAATAAATTACATATTATATAGTTGGGTCTTGTTAGTTATAATTATGGCTGACATAGTTTTCCTCTATATATTAAATTTTATCCTCGTAAAATTGAGAAACCGCCAATTACCTTCCCAACAACACTAATACATTTTGTTGCGTTCCGGGTTATTCGGTAATAATTTGAGAAATACGTTTTAAAACCAAAAATGATTTCTAAAAATATAAAACATCTCACAATTCCATTGAGTTTACAGATTAGTATAGGTATTTTGTAAAATTCGTATTAAATCATTTTATGTCTACCGACGTATTTATTATTTATTTAAAAAAATAATTCATAATATAATGTATACCGTATAGCCTAATCTATGGGTAAATATAAGTCAATATTAAATTCTATAAATGAACAGATTATTTCTCACTGGAACAATTCTATTGTATCAATGTTTAAGCTTCTTGAACTCGTGGCTGTAGCCGAACCCGAGGAATATGATTTAAAATGAGCTTGTTAGTTAAATATTCATGAGGCAAGCTGTTCCGAATATTTCAATTATAAAATGAATTTAATTATGAACTATATTATTGACAACTATATACTAAATCAATGTTTGACATTTGAGGTTTTTGTACAATAGGTATCTTTATACTACTAGACCAACAAATATTATTGGACAATAATTATTTTTAGTTTGAATTAATTTTAAACTACTGTTTAAATAAAGAAATGATTTATGAGATAGAAATTCAATTTAAGTAAAATAAACACAATATTAAATTGTTATTATTATAGAAATATTATTTCAAAAGAACAAATAATTGCTACTAATAATATTATTGTCAAATATTTATCAAATTATATGTACCCAATAAAGGAAAAATAATTTATTTACTTTAAATAAATATTAACACATCTATATTGAATAAATTATATATATAAAAAAAAAAAAAATACTTCACAGTTATTAATAAAAAATGCATAACAGTTATATTATTTTAAATATATGCAAAAATATATTTAAAATACAATACATTTAAATTTTAAAATTAATAATAAATTATATTATGTAATTACTAGTTAAATAATTGAGTAATTTTTATACATACATTTATTTAAAATCTTTAAAGTTAGATTAGATAACAATAATATGCGTATTTTATTATTATCATTAAATTATGTATCAAAAAAATATAAATAAATAATTTAAAACAATTGAAATTTTCTGAAAATATGAAAATCAATTTGTATTAAAATGATAAAAATAAATATTCAAACGCATTTTATAATACGTTTATTGGAATATGCATTGTTTTTATCACAAAAAGATTAATTTTTTAGGGATTTGGAGATATATTATTTTTAAATTAAAGTGATAATTTCATTATCAAACGTCCGATATTTACCATAATGAAAATTAGCTGTTCAAATAACGGAGATTGAACAAATTCAATAAGTTACATTTTTCATTGAAATAAGAGACAATGGTACAAAATCAATACCGAACCATTTGTATAGCACATTTAAATAACAAGAGAAGTTTATTCGAGTCATCATTCTATGAATAAAAATACTCGTAATGACTAAATTTTAAGTTAATACAAATTAAATAAAAAACAATGCTTAAAAGAAATGAAAACACATGTCGAATAAAAACGTCGGAACAATGATGTATTTAACTTAATAATAAATTTATTTTGAGAAAAAATATTCTTTTTAACACTATACTTAATTATATTAGTTGTATACAAAGAAACTATTTTGTTGTGTTATTAGTTTATTACTTTCATCAGTTTCATCTAAAAATTATACAATGTTAGTTAAATGCTAACCTAGACTCTTACTGTCAACCCGTAATTAGCTTTGTCCCATAATAATTGTTATTGATTTTTTTTTCTTGTTATTAGTAGTGATGTAAATATAAACTACAAACCACCCAATAGCTATTTTCAAAACTATTGATTTTTATAAAAAGGTATTTATATGTATAAATGATTTATATTGTAATATAATAATATACAATATATTATGTAGATATAACATGTTTTCAAACAAAACATCTACTCTTTAACCATAATTATAATAATAATTAGCATATTAATAAACAGTGTAAAATACTGAATTCTCATCTTATCCATAATATTACTATTATGTAGGTACTTTTAAAAGTTGATAACGGTTTTATTATGGTTTTTACTCATATTTCATTTCTCTGCGATCTTCGTGTAGCTCCAAGTTAAATAATCAATAAGTGACATGTAGTTAAATTCAAAAACTCTCGAAATCAAAAGAGTTGTAAACATATATTTAACTGTTTACAGCGGTCATAAATTTCGATGATAAATATTTGTTTACGAATTCAATTTGAAAATCAACTATATTAATTCTTTAACGAACGCTCTCCACACAAAAGGGGTGTAAGAAAGTAAAATATTTATATTTTAATACATTTTATATAGGGGCTAACGCAATAAAAACAATAAGACGGCATCGCTGGTCGACCGGCGGCGGTGTAGAGATGACCGTGAACAAACATATCGTTAGCTAAGCCCCGGCAGGGACTCATGCGGATGATTTATTTATCGATTTCACACCTTGTAAACGTGTGAGATCGTTAACACTTTAGCGGCGGTGGTGGCGGCGTCGGCGGCGTAGGTATGCTTTTGTTTTTGGCCAGAGGACGTTTTTAAAACACACATTTAAATCGTCTACTTAGATAAGAGATTTACGACATTTGTACATTATAATATACGATATAATAACAATAATAATATATTCCGTTCTTATGTTTTATTATTAAAATATTGTAATATTCTAAACACCGTCGTCCCGAAGAGACGGTAAACCAAAATCCTCTAACAGTCCTAAGTATGGTGTATTATTACATAGGAATTCAATATCTGTAAAACACCTCTGAAAACATTTTACGAGTAAATATTATGTGTATATCGTAAATATTTATCGGTGTGCCGTCGTTGTTGTACATCTCATATTGCCTGAAATTCTTTCAATTATTACTAAAAATACAATGGTTAACTAAATGTGGTTTTCTCTTTCTCCCTCTCTTTTGCACGTTAAAATTAAAATCACATAACATCGTATATTTAGGCGCTCCATTGCGAGTGCATTATGTGCGTTTTTAATTTGTGTTGTGTTGCACGATCATTTAATAATTTAAAATATAATAAAAAATATTTTATTAAGACGCACATGATGTTTATGATATTGTAGACCAATAATATATCTACTGGACTGCAGTTTGGTCCATATTACTGTCGTTTTAAATCGACGTTATTTGTGTGATCACGCACAGTGTAGGCGAGGAATAGGTACTGTGTAATGTTTATTAATATGCCTGTATACCTACACTACATAATAATATAATTTAAATTGCATATTATCCACTCATTACATCCTTTCGGTAGGTGCGCATTTAGTTAAACGCAACGGTTAATTAAAAATTATTAACATTATGATAATAAATTACAAGTAAACAATTTTTTTGTATAATTTAATCATTTTAGATTTTGAATGCAAGAAATAACTACTTTTTGTTTTATTAAATGTATTTAAGTATTAAAATACACAGACTTTACAATAAACTCAATAGCATATTTTATATTAAGTTTTTATTCAAGCATATGAAATAAGCATGTTATTCAAGCACTTAATATAAAGTATATAATATACAATTTGAAACTGAAACGTTATTAATATTAAAGTGATGAATATACTTGTATATGTATATACTGTACAATTCTGAAAACGGCGAGATTAAAATATTTACTCGAATATTTATATGAGATTTATATTCTTGTGAGGTATTTTATACTTACATTGAATGCTTATTAATGGGTTTAAAACAATATCAGACAAGAAAAGTTGAAGTTTCAAAAAATCAATAGTGTTTGTTAACAATATATAGTTTTTATGGGGCCTCATAAAATATACTTTATACTATTATTATTTAGAGGTCATTTGTATAAGTGACATATTCGGTCGTATATTATAAATTTATATTGTTAGTAAAATAGTTTAGGCCCTTTAGAATATAATATTTCTGTTTAATATTGCTTTTAACATTATATAGTAATACAAAATATTATATTAAATTTGTTTCACTGAGATCACAGATGAGACAATAATATAATGTTATGTCTTTTGGAAATTACTTGAAAAGATTGGTTATGACTTATAATGCGACAATATAAATATAACTCTACAGTCTTACTTAAATGTTTGAGCGTTTATAGTTGTACGTTTCATGAGTTAAATTAAATATTTAATCACCGTATCTAAACAACTACTAATTCACCTTTCTCGTGTGGAAACTTGGTGTCAAAACTAGAAAGTTAATCCAACCACATAACTTTTACTCTCAAACTCCAAATTTAGCTCAAAATAACATTTAACAATATCACAATTATAACCTCACTAAATAGAAAATACCTAGGAAATCTGAATACATTTTGATAAAAAACTCAACTAGGCATACCACACCCGTAAATTCAATGTAAAATCTCGACTCTGTACTCTTTATTATTTCCTTACACAAAATCGAAACCTGCATTCCACGCAAAACTAAATTTCTACAACATTTGGATGAAAGCAATTTGGATATGCAGTATTCAAACATAAGGCTCTGCAAAAAAAAAAAAAAAATCAAATCAAATAATCCAAAACAAAATATTCCATTAAACGAAAAAATCTCTCTTCTATGTACCTATCGAATCAATTACTACATTTAGATCTAACAATGAACTTGGTTCTAGAACTGCTATAAAATCCTACTCTCGTTACCAAAATTCACTCTTGATCATATATCACAACGAAAAATCTAACCAAAGCAATTCAATTCTCAATCCAACGTAAAGGTTGAAAAGAAAATAGTGTCGTTATTCACTTTTCTAATTTAACCCTATAACCTCAATCTAGGAATGTCATCAATGGACGAGTAATCTTATCAAGCGTCTCTATCTAATCTTCGTCTATTACCATTTAAGCTTATCGTATACAGTATATAAAGATTCGTTAGTTTAGAAACAAAGTTAAAACAAATAAATAAATATTTAACATTTCTCAATCAACAATCAACATTTAATAAAGAAGGCAAATGCGATGTAATTAAATTGCACGCAGTACGTAACTTGCAAGGAAAATAATGTAATTGTATTATAAATATTAACAAAGCAGTGTGTGTTCTATAGTAATAGTAATTTGATTAAAGTACGTGATTTAAAAATATCATCGCTGACATCACTTCAAATACTTTTATCGTTAGTGCGTAATGTAATTTGGATAACTTAGATTTAAATAATTCACTTGTATAAGTTTAATTATAATTATAATATAATTGTCTAAAAATACTACAGAATCTGTTACCTACAGTAATAATGGTTAACTTCTTCAACCACGTACAACACGTTATGACCTATCATATTTCTTCACATTCGGTCGTGAATATTTATTTAATTCGATTAAAAAAAAAAAAAACCATTACCGTCAAACGTTACATCCAATAAACATCACGCATTCGTATTTTGTGCCACGTTATGCGATTTGTATATTATTTTCATTTCTCGATGGGTAGTAAAAACGAAGCAAGTTAAACAAAAACGCGTATAAAAAAAAAAACAATAACAATAAACCACTATAGTATTATAGAGGTATTAATCTTGGTGAAAAAAATAATACCAAATTATGACACAGCCTGCTTACATTTTAATATTTTTGTTAGTATTATAATTATTCTCGAACCAATTACCGATTACACAATACGATGATGATATTATAAGAATAAAAACGTTATCTGCGGAATCAGTCACAGTATAATATGTATTATGTACGTATGTCATTACATATTATAATGTTTCTCGTGACGTCCAAACCATTATTGTGGAATATTATTACAATAATTTATTGATAAATGCGGGCCTATTGGATGTTTTTTTTCATTTTTTTACATCGTCGCTTTTCTATTACGTGAAGTCACAAACCATACTGAATAATTCATAACAGTTTTTTTATTTTTTTTACCGAAACGTAAATAGCAATAAATCATTAATTCTGAAAACGATAATATCATATAAGTATATTACAACTATAATATTATCGTACGGGTATGTGGTTTGTTGAAAGTGCTTTTTTGATATTTTAATTTTGAAATGAGGTACAAGCACGAGTAAAATATTACAGTATAAAAATGCTGATAACTCGCTTTAAAATCAAAATATCGAAATACAATTCCAATCTACAGAAAAATATGTTGTAGCTTTTATATTTAATAATTGATAAATTTACTCTTATATTAAAACCAATGAAGATAAACGAAAACTACTGAGCGTACATTTGCTATGTTACGTATTTATAAAACGGAGACAGCATATGCGGCAAAGATGATTTCTTTAATGTTAACGCCCGTAATAGCGTAGTATAGGTATGTATTATATTTTAGCTATTTAATTTTGGAAACATTCCAGCTGATCGTCCATTTGAAGAATTGACATACGACATTTGAAGAAAGTTGTCTTAAAAGATTTTAAACTGGTGCGAAAATATAATATTATATTAATATATATTATAAATAGGTATAATAATATAATTACTGATTACGATTTTTGTTGAAAAATTATACGAAAAAAAGTGTGGAACGAGAAATGATATCGTTAGGGTGAATTATTTTTATAGATTCGAAATCAATGGCGAATAACTTCATAATAACATTGATTATAATTACCATATTTTTATATCACAGTGAAAATGGTCGTCAATGATAAATAATTGATATTGTTAAAACAGATTACTGTTTTTATTTTCTTATCGTTTTGTTTGCTTGTTTTTTATTTACTGTTTAATCAATAACAATTGAATGTGTATTTTTATTTAACTTATTTGAATAAAAAAAAACTCTTAAATGCAAGTTTCCTCTAAAAACCCCCTCTTACGATAATGTCGAATACAAATAAAACTAAAAATCAATAGTTTAGATGAAGATGTATTTTTTATACACCTTCATTAAAATATGTATAGGTACTTCTATTTTATTAAAAATTAACCACTTTTAATTATTTTACGCATATTATAGCAGCACCATATTATAGACAAAGATTCGATATAATATTGGTAGAGAGTAATGTGTAAAAATCGTCCATAGAGACAATGAATATTAGTAGTATAAATAATATAATATTATTACTATACTAACTTTAAAGACTATTTTGACAATATATATATCGTCAAAGGTTTTCAAAGATAGCTTATTATAAAAATTACAATATAGTCGCGTATTTAGAACTAATTTGTAGTTATGCTCTGTAATAATAAATACATGGTATATTGAATATACCCATTAAAATTGAAATGACATAGATGACACAGTAACATGGTTAGGTTATAGATATGATCTAAATTCTAACTCTGTAATATAGTATAGTTTTAAATATTATGGTTATAAAATGAAATTATGATAAACGATTCTTTTATTTAAATTTTCATGTTGTCAACAGAAATGGTATGTTGTAGATTATCACTTTACTTGTAATCTATTATTTATCAAATAATATGGGTATAGTTATCAAGTATTATAACATGATGTATTTTGATGTATTATATTATATTACAAGTGTATTCTAAAACATTGTGCGTGCTTAGTGATGTATACAAAAATCAAAACTTTTCAAAAACAAATTCAATTTTATCTTAAAATATATATAATAGGAGTAATGCTACAGTAGAAATATTTAGTACTATGTAATATTACTATACTAGTATAGGCGGTATAATATTTCAACATCAAAAAGAAATTACTTTTACGCCACATAATGTTTTATGTTTTCAACAATTTTGTATTATTTTTATTAGTATTAAATTTTTAAAAATTCGCAGAAAAGTCCATTGTTATTATTCATAGTACACATTTTATATAGATATATTTATAATTTTGTATTTAAATTATAATATAATATAGACTAAATTACGTACAGGTATATATTTTTAAATTTAAATTTAAAATTGTATTCACAATCTATAAGTGGGTACTTATAATAGTACAATAGGTAAATTAGATGAATAATGAACAGAAACAAATATATAAAACATATATGAGAAAAGGTTAAGAATTAGCACCTCTAAAATACATAATATTCATTTTTTTTCTTTTGAGAGAAAGAGAGAGAGAGAGAGAGAGAGAAGTGATCTGTAATTATATTATGTTTGTTGAAGCGTCTTTTGATCTGCAAATTTTTATTATCCTTTTAGCGGGATTTTCTGAAATAGTTAGAGAAGACATTTGAGAAATAAGAACATTTTTGTAATCAATAAGTTTGTTATAAAATCTATTATAATATTAGTGGGATAGTTAGAGATAGTTATGAGTGTAGAGATATAATATAAACTATTGTGTATATTTAGGTTGGAGATATAAAGATTCCATGAATATTTGGTAATTAGTTAAGATTCCAATTAATCAGCTAAAATTCTTACATTTGGTGGATGCGGGAGTCTTGCTTGTTCCCAAATTTATATGCAGTATGACTAAATTATATCTATAATAGTGCTTTACAAGTTAGAATTTTGTTTTTAAAACTAAATTTAAACTTAACTATTAGGCAGAGAAGGTGATAATTTATGTTTCAAAGTATTTTATTGAATTAGAGTTTAACAAATAACAATAAGGAGTTATTATTTAACATTAGCGAAGGACATATTCACGTATTATTATATTATATTCACTTATTTCTGTAATTAATAACAAACAAATGTCATATTGACTAGTTAAGCTTCACATTAAGACGATAAAATACACTGTTACACTTTGAACAAAATAATAAAACTTAATAATTGTATAGTGAAATTGTTGTTGAAAGTTTTTTCTTTCTATTTACGTAATTTATCATCTAACGTTCACAAATAACTGTCAAGCTATAGAAACAAAATATTAAAATAAAGTACTAGCAATAAATTGAAATAAATAAGAATGCAGTATACATTATCCTAATATGTAAAAATATTATAGGATTATAATTTTTTTTTACTTTAAATTGTAGAGTAAGATTATTTAAAAAAAGAAAATTTAATTTCAGTTACATATAGCAAACATAATATTTTCTAATAAAAATATCAATATTATAAGCACAAATGCAAATAGAGAAAAGCTAAGAGGGTTAAGTCTCCTTAATAATAGTGGCTATAGTATTTTCAATATAAATGATCTAAATGAAGTCTTTTTTAAACTGAAGAAATTTTTAATTTAATTTTACAATTCATTATTTAATAATATAAAAGTATAATATTATTGAAAATATTAAACATTTCAATTTATAAGCCAAAAAAAGTTAGTTCTAAAAATAATCAAAGTTAATTTAAATATGCAAAATGTTAAAATTACTAAACAGTAAACCAACGTTTTTTTTATTTTGATGCGAAACATATTTATTTTATTTTTTATTGGCGATAGATATAAATTATGTAAATTATAAAAGTTTTCTGCCTTTGTTATTCTACTATTATAATATATACACGTCGTTCTGTTTGATAGAATTGTTCAACAATGCATATTGAACAGAATTTCTTTCTTTTTTTTTTCATTTGTAGATATTTTATTAGTATTGGTAAGTACATACCACACACAACACATATAAATGAATATTATATTACATTGATGTGTAATAGTACAATACACATAGCCATGTAGCAGTAAATCATTGTAACGTTTTACTCGCGCAGATGGAAACTGCGATTATTTCACAATATTTGTTCGTAAATTTGTGTGTGCGGAAAAGAAAAAAAACGATGACAAATGAAGATGGGTATAAAAAAAATTTACCAGAGCACGGGTATTTAACAAAGTACGTAAAAACGATTCCCGATCACAAATCGATTAATGATTACCCACGGATAGACGTATGTAGCAGTCGTTACGCGCGTACACAATGGCTACACGTACTTACATATACTTACCTACCTATCTACCGCCTGTTTGGTCTACACCACACGTGTGTGCAGCTTACGTGTTATACGGTTCAACAGCTGTCACCTGTTATCATGTGGTCGGTCTCGATTCTTAAAAATCAGATCTTATCCAGTGGAATAATTTACGGTCATTGAAAATCACTGTCAAGGTTTTTTTCTATGTTCTCGGTGTGGTATATCAATGATATTTACCCGATATGTTGAATGCCATACAAAACATACACACATAAATATATATTATATTTTGTATCATAAAATAGACATCGTAGAAAGCATATTTTCAAATATATAATGTATTGGATTAGCATGGCATACAGATGCAAACAAATTTTTAAATGCGCATTTTTAAATATTAATACTTTACATATTTTATAACACATTTAATAATTAAGATTCCAAAGAGAGAAGATAGATAATGTTCTTACCTTTGAGTTTAATAATAAGTACCATTACTCTAATGTTTAAGTTAAACTAACAAAACTGGAAGTACTAAATGTATATTTTGGTATGTTATTTGTTAGTAAAACGAAGACAACACATGCGGATACAACGTCCCCTTAAGTGCCAAAACTGTGGTTTGTTGTGTTGTTATTATTATTATTTTCATCGGTAGTAGATGAACACTCAGAACACAGATAGATACATTTATTATAGTATATGGTACGTACGTGAAGTAGGGGTGGATAAACACATCAAAAATCCATTTTCTCGTCAGCTGTTTGCCGGTTACAGATAGATGAAGAGGTTGTTTTTGCTGACTTACACAAAAATATACTTTAATATCGACTGGCGACATGTGAATATAAACATTTATTTTTTAGGGTCAAATCTCTATCTGAATTTTAAACATTTTTGAGAAACAGTTACATAATCATGTGAAAATATATTTGGGTTCACGGAAAACATTTTATTTTTCGAAATATAAATAAAAATTATTTTGTAGATAAAATAAACTTCTATAATGTACCAGTATTCAAATAGAATATTTATAAATTTACTTCTATAAAAAATATTTTTAAAAACCTTTAAATAAATTCATTCAGGAATAAAATAAAAAAAAACAGTTATTACTTAAGAAAATAAATATAACCGTTGAAAATTACAGTTTCTGATGAAATAGTTATATTAAACGAGGGAACGAGAAAAACTTGCAAACAGCTATTAAACTTGGAATGTTTTTGACATTCATATAAATTGAAATAAGGTTTTTTTAGGAACTTCAAAAAACAAAGTTTTACAGTGAGATTTTTAAAGGTCGATAAGCTTGTAAACATTCCTAGAACATACATTATAACTATAATACTATATTATCTATATTATACTATATTTATGACATGATTTATTAAAAATATATGTATGTTTTCAACAATGTATAATCATTTAAGTTATATTATTAATCTTGCTATTATACTACTTAATTTAGTCTTAACTTAGTATAACTAATCTTATGTAATTTTAGTATAAGTATCTATATCCTTAATTTTGAATCTCTCTTTTTTGCACAGCTGTCGGATTTTGATTTTTGTTAATATTTTATTTACTGTAACGTTTAATGGAACAATATATATTATTATTATACTATCGGGGGCACTAGAAATTGAATAAGAAAGTAGACGTACTACAGACATTATGCAATCAAAAAAATAGACTAAATTCTCAATAATTAGTTAGTAATATAAGCTATAATGTTACAACATTATATTACATTAAAACACTATGAAATAATTTGAGACTTTTATAGCATTCATTTGGGCATTGTTTGTCCAAAAAATGAGTACATAAAATAATAATACAACTATTATCATAAAAATATAAGAATAAAAACACCATTGTAAAATTATTATACTACTAATTTGAAAACATTTTAAAAATCATACTCTATTTATACCACTCATTCAGTATCGTAGACTGATTAAAATGCATTCATTCGATATAAATGTTACGAGTACTTGTCAGATATATGTATACCTATATATATATATCCTGTCATTATATTTTATTTTATATAATTGGAATTTATTTCCATAAATAAATAATTTATTATTATTAACGTATTTGAGGACATTTATAAAATAAATAAATAATAATAATATGAAAGGAATTTCATTTGATTTTCAAAGAATAAATTGAATTACTCATAAAGTCATGGTACAAAACGGTCATAATAATATTTATAGCAGGACTTTAGAAAATATTTAAACAGAATTTAATAATTAAAAATTGTCAATGAAGTAATTCTTGGAAAATAATTTAATAATTTAAATGTCAAATGCATCTAGTTGCACGTACAATAATTAATATATAGTATATATATATATATATATAGTTTTATAAAACGAGGATGAAAATATCAAACAAAAATAATATTACTCATATTTTATTTTTATAACGTGAATCACGTTATATAAAGAATGGAATTAGACTGGTATAGGGTATAATAGAACCACAATAAAAATAATTAATTTAAATATAATATGTGACGCTTTCCCTAAATTTCTAGGTTCTAAAATACGTAATTCATAACATTACCTCGTAAAATATAACATATTGTTATATACCTCAAACGATTACTTCGTGTAACTCTATGTTGACGTCGTTTTTCCGATAGTAATAAATATTAAAATATAATATCTAAAATTATAATTAACCCTAAGGGCTCAGATACACATAATGACAATAAATTTCATTGTTTTAGGTAGAAAATAGGATTGACGAGACAAAAATAAGAAGCCCTTATTAGAACAATAATTTTTACTTCCCGATGAAAAATAAAAATATAATACATTATTTTTTTTTTATCGATAATGTATGACTATTATCAGGCATAAAGAGTTGGTTAATTTCTTATATAAAATATATTTTACACGTCATCATCATTTCGCCTTACATCTTTTATGTGCATTTATTATATTTTACTTATTTTGTATTCCATTTTGATTTTTTTTCAACTTTGTCAAATATTTTATACATTTATCTAATGGAAACAATTATTATTGTCAACTAAATAACTGGCCCATGTGTGTTATACCAAAGTGGCCACGGAGAACTTATGTACTATGACTTATACGCTAACTTATACACCGATGCTCGCCCATTTATTGTGTACGCCCAAGGTTATAATAATAAGACGTATAATGCCTATAATATATGTTTTCTCACCTGAACGCCAAACACCGCCGCTGTAATATTGTAACACACACACACACACACAACGCACGAGGATAAAACACAATCGAGCTGCCACATTAATTTCGGATTTACGGCCTTCCGGGCAGACGAGACGGCTAGGCGCGCGTAATTGCTTGTTTTTTTTACACTTACACCTATACGTTGGACATTTTTTTCTTCTCACAACCGTTATAATATATATATATATGCATTGCGCGTGGTACAATATAATCCGTGTGTACCTACGTAGGCACCATGGCGTATATTAATAATAATAATGCGTCCCCATTCGGATCCGGTATTGAATTTTTTTTCCTATTTATGAAATTACGCGTACACGACCATTCGTGTCTTCCGCGGATCGGATCGGTATCGCGTCGGTACCTATACGTATATTTGTGCGTTATAATAGTATGTAGTGTATAAGATGAAGTATGTCGTGGCCCGTGGTACCGAAACATTTTTGTATTCTCATCCTTTCCCGAAGCCGTATCGATCGTCTCTCTATTCTCTCTATTTTTATATCAATTTTTGTTTTAGTTTTTATTTATTTATTTATTTTTTTTGTTTGCTCCCGCGGGAGGTCCTCTAGGTAACGATAGATATAATATTATATCGTGTTCGGTACCAGTGTTATAACACCACGATATTATTATACATACGTAAAGTGGTGCACCAGCCGGTTGATGGAAGCGCGACGATTCGACCATATTATATTATACCTACGCTGTGTTATGTTATACGGTTCATCGTCGTGCATCTGTTTCGGGTAAAAATCCGAAATATGGTCGCACATCTGTTACTCTCCAACGTACGCGCGCAATGCGTCTGCAGTACATTATTATTATTATTATTATTATTATGTTATTATTTAAGAACACTTAGCTTAGCAGTTGTAGGCGCACATGTCGCTAGGGGTGGAGTAAAAGAGCAAACAGCACATGGAACTGCAGCAACACCGGTCTAGCCGCGCGCCAGACAGGGTCATCGCACTCCAAACAAAATAATATGATATTATGATTTTTGTTGTTATTACCTGTATACTATGACATAGCTTTTATTATTGTAAGTTTAACACTATCTCTGCTATGAAGTCGTACGCACCACTTCAACTAATCAATAGAATACACTACGTTTTAATAAACCTATACGCAAGTAGTCATATAAAAACTATATGCAGTGCCGGAAACTAAAAATGTCACATTTTTTTACAACGTTTTTCATATTTTAAACCTATCTGATTAGTGATTATTTAAATAAATATTTTTCGTATGTTATTTATAAACTAATTATAATTATATGCATGCAATTTAATCAAAATACCAACAATAGAAAAAATAAGTATAATAATAAAAACAATTATATATTATAGTAAATGAGAAAACACGATATTATACATCTGTTTATCCTTTAAATTTAAGATACAGTCATACGGATATTCGAATACTTTCTACAATAATTATCGATTACAATATTATTGCCATCATAGCTACTCTTCCCTCCTACCTACATAATAGGAATAATGCAGTAGATGGATCCGACGGGACATTATATACGAAATGAAGGAGTTATTTTCTGCTTCATTGGATGAAAAGTTTACTTGTCGAATACAGCATATTATAAATAATAACCATATATATATATATATATATATATATATTTACACATATATATACATATACATATATATACACACACACACACATATATATACATATACATATACATATACATATATATACACACACATATATATATACATATATATACTATCTATATTACTTTTTGTTTGTTGACAACTATGTATAGTAAGTTTTTCAAAAAAAAAAAAAATAAATAAAAAGAAACTTCATTAATTTTATTCGAAATAAAATAGGTATTGTAGTTCGTTTCGTATATGTGTACGGAAAAACGATTTTCAACAAAAGAATTGCAAGGAAAATAAAATAAATATAGAAGCCAGGGGAAAATCCAAAAGAAAAAATCAATTCGGCAGGTATTACATTCACCCCCGAGTGGTGTTGAAGAAAGTAAAATAAAATGTTTTACGAACGGAGTTTATTGATTTAAAAGTTTTAAAGTCATCGTGTTGGATACAGAGACATTATTTGTTCTGTATCGACTTTCAACCGTTTTACGATTTTAAGTTTTCAACTATAACCAGTATCGTGTATAAATTGAACCACAGTATGGATAATAGTGATACTGTCTAACAAGAAGTAAAAATGATTAAAGTATAAATTCGACGTCATTCTGGTTCGTTTACGTTTGATTTGAGCCGGTTTATCGTGTGGTCGTGTTGATGTATAACACGTCGTGTAGCCCGTGAGCATCAAAACCATCTAGTGTTTTGGTGTGAAACCAATGAATCGCATAGATTAAAAACGCGCGTGTGACTTAAGACGAGTTCCGAATACCTGAGCGGTGTTTATAAAAACAAATCCACTTTTATACACACGACCCGCTTTATCGAAAACATTCCATGTGATGTTATAATACCTTACTTATTATATAGGTACCTTATGCTGCGAATGTACAGCCAGTAGCCATCATTTATACCCTGTTAATGGCTCACTTTGACCTATGACTGTAATAATAAGTAGATCCACTTCATGAATGTCTATAATATTATACGAGTTGTGTAGTTGTTTGGTGGTTATATATTGTATTGTATACTATATTTTATATATCCTATAAGATTGAAATTTACCTACATCACTATTTGAAATATTAATAATATTTAGTATATTTAGTAATTCAACTTTTGAAATATTTACAAGCACTAATTTAATAAATTGATTGACTTAATATATATGTGCATATAAAATAATATGATCTGACTGACTGATTGGTTCAACGAATAGCCAGAGCCGCCAAAGCTATGAGTATGAAACTTTATTAGTAATTTCGTTATATGGTAGTAGAGACCCACAACGAAAATATTTTCCTAAACTCGCGTTATTTCTTGGTCTCTATAATGGTCATTTTAATTTGTATATAGTTTATCAAAACCATTTAATAAGTGTTAAAAATATGGCTAGTTTTCATTTACAGAGTATAAATCTATCGGCATTATTTAATTTTAATTTCATGCAGGATTAGCTAGTTTAAAAATAAGAATAACAAAAATTTAAATATTTAGATTCTGGGCAAATCGTAAATTTATTGGCTTAACAATAATTATGTATATGCGCACGTGAGTATGTATGTGTGTATGTGGTATGTGTGTGCGTAGCAATAATAAAATAAATATTAATATACTCGTTACTCATCTTCTTCGCACCGTAAAATCATTTTTCATAAAGGTACAAATAATTTATCAATGAATTCAATTTAAACATATCCATTCTATAAACTCTACTCCTCAATTCCTCAATGACGAAGAACACTCGAATCCAACAATACATTTATAGTTCCCTAGTTTTAGTTTTATTTTAAGTTGTATTAAACTAAAAAATACTTAAAATTATTTTATCTTTTTAGAATAATAATATTATATTTCAAATCAATGTCTAAAAAATATTAATTTAAAAAATGTTTTTGAAATGTCACAGAGCCAAACATTGTGGCAAATGTGTATATTATATTTTATGTCTACTGTACACAGCTTTTTAAAATGAAATTGAGTTCGATCATAGTTGTCCAAATTACACATCGCTCTTCCTTGTTTGTTTTTTATACGAATTAATTTATGTTTATCTCTTCATATAGGCAGTTATATCGTAGTATTGTTGTACAGCTATTATTCATTGATATCTATGATCTTTTTCCGGCTCATGCTATTGTAATATCAGTTAAGCGTATAGTAGAACCTGCGTGTGTTCGTTATTTTTTTTCCATATCACGTCATAAACAAGTATGTTTTAGCTATTTTCTATATATATATATATATAATATTGTATACCTACGTCTCATACACTTAATGTATTCAGTATATACTTTATATACTTAAAATTACAATCAATCATTTTTTATTATTTAAAATTTAAAAGGTTCAGTAATGTATAAATAATAAAACAGTTTATTATAAAATTATTAACTTAATTAATTAATTTTCGTTGAATAGATATTATAGATAAGTTTTTAACTAAAAAGTTCTTTTTAATAAATATTTTGGAATTTTTCTGTACTTAGTATATTAAGACTACAGTGTATTAAATAAATAATCTTTTTTAAGTATAATCGCGTGTATCATTTATTATTAAAATCAAGTTTATTTTATATAGTAAGTAACTTATTAGAAAAAAACAAGTCTGGTAGCAGGTATTTTTTACAAACTTAAATATATTTTCCTTAATTACTACTATTTAATCCTAAAATTATATTTAAAAGATTGCTTCTTTTCAGTGCGTATTTACTATTTCTATTCACAGAGAAATAAATGGGTGTTACGCAGATGTGTCACAATGCGTAGTAACAACCCCGTGATTTTCAGTTTATACATATCTGATCAGCCTACCTCAACCTATACTCTAGTTTGCGACTGTGCTGATAGCTACTAAATAGACAGTAGCACCTATATCTAACCCTCCGTCCATGTTCCTTTAATCTATATCTATATTTCAAACTTGTCATCAAAAATGAGAAGTAAACATGAATGATAGTAAATACATTCATAGTACATTCTTACATCTTTTTCCAACGAGGGTATAACAATGCCAGACTCTTTTACTACACAATCAACCCATATCCAGTTCCCAATGGGATACCTAAGTATCACATCGATTGATGACTTAATTGGTTAAGTATCTCTCGTATAGAAATATATTAGTACGCTCCCTCAATGACCGAATATTTCTTCTTAGTCCGATTTTAGTATCAATAAGCTTAAAAAAAAAATCATCATTATTATTTATATACATTTAAGATAATTAATGATTCAGGATATGTACCTCCAAAGGGAACCACTCTTCACTCTTTTATTATTTATTTAATTTATAAATTAAACTTATTATTATGTATTTATCATAGATGGCTTATAATAAAAAATATATGTTCGAAACATTTGATATCATATTTATGAAATTTGAAAATGCACTACAATTTGAAAAATGAATATTCTTGGTAATTTTAATGAAAGTTGGTTTTTCAAATAGAACTGTGTCAAATAACGACGATATTGTTATTTTGTATTTAAAACATAATAATAATTGTATACTTGATAATATTATACTATAAAACGATTTGCATACATTTGTATATGTAAAATGTAAAATAATTTCAACTCGTTAAAAATTTAAATTATATAACCACACGTTAGTTGTGGTTCTACGCGATATATTATAATATATAAACGTTCAAAATGAATTAAAAATGTAATTTTATTATTATACATAGAAGCGCTAAAACGGAAAGAATGATGTATTATATATATATTTTTTTTTAAATTATTTGTTCGTTTGTATGATAACGTCAGATTTGAAATTCACGTGTGCTTAATTATATCAGTATCGCACAAACAATGTTAAGTTTTATTAGTTTAAGTAATAAATCTTTTTTGCTTAGAGTATGTAAGTTATATAAGTTATATTAAGTAGCATAAATCGCAATAGTTTGCAACTTTTCAAGCGACTTAAATTTATATTATAAAACAAATACAGCAATCTTTTTAAAAATTATTATTTTAGTGTTAATTACTAAAACAATTAAAAAAATTAGAATATAAATACTTATTAATTTAATTCTTACAAGATAATTGAAAATATTATTACCAAAACTGTATTAAGAATATTTTGAACAGCACATATACGTAAAATGTCTATACAAGGTTCATTATATTTTATAACAAAAATAAAAGTTCATATTATTTTGTTTGGTCTATACAAATTAATAAAACATTGGTAGAAAATTATTATAACTATGATAGGTACTTTATTGGTAGTTAGTATGAAAATTATAAATTGTATTAAAGTATTACATTCTTATCACTAGTAATATATTTATACATTTTCTAGTATAAAATTAGAGTCATGTAATTTTCATCACTCATATAAAATCATTATGAAAAAATTATTTTATAATCTAACATTAATTATTTAGATTAATTGAAAGGTACATTTTATTATGCAAAAACGTTAAGGCAAACTATTGTACTAGATAGTTTTCTATTAAACCTTTTACAGCAATATTTACTATTTTAACTATTATAAACAGCAGCGGCATAACCTATTTATTTGTCGTAACTGTTAAGTACTTGTCTGAAGTTTTCCATTATTATTTATAGGTTTACACAAAACAATTTTTTAAACAAATCACATACAGCCTACTGTAATATCTTTAAACAAATTGGAAATAAAGTCTGTTCGGCTGTTTAACCGTAAAACACAATCTAGAGCGAAGAGATTTATTTTTAAAAGTACCAATTTTCGTAAATCGAATTGGCTCGGATTTAAAGTCGTTATTTTCAGTCCGCCAATAAGATCATAGAATATTATGTAAATACGTATGTATTAGATAGTATTTTGCATTTCTCAATCTATACCGAACCCGTTAACCTCACTAAAAGGGATATGCATATATATATATATATATATATATATATACTTTACCTACATACTAATATTAATTCAACCCTACAATATGCAGAATACTATGGAACGTACGAAAACGATTTATCCACATTCACTCTGTGTGAATCTGTATAACTCGGGTTATAGCATATTGTATATAGCTACAGCACACAGATTTACAACTGCGGTCAACGGTCATGTATATATTGACAATCAGTCCTCGGGGAATAATGATTTCGCGAGTGAACGAAACGAAAAAAAATACTAGGTACCTACCAACATATAATAAACCTGCAACCCGACTAGCCGCAAGAGAAAAAAATAATAATATTAATAATGGTCTTGTGTACACATCGCCGATGATATTTTAACAAGGTTGTATTATAAGTGTATCAACACGACGGCAGCGGGGACTCTGCGATTCTTTCGAGGCGTAAATGGGCCAATATACGTCAAGTATTATATTATATTATTATGTCTTCGTGAGCATTCGTCTAATTAGTGTGATTTTTTTTTCTTCCTTCGTCCGGTAAGATACGCCGTTTTTATTTTCCGTAAAATATATATTACATAACGTGTATAATAAATAAGTGTATATGTATTTTTTTTTTTTAATTTTTTTCTCCGAACCGGATTCCTTTTATTTAACGACGCGGCAACGCATCGACGACACAATGAAGTCCTTAAAAACACAGACGTGCGTAATACGTTCGAATGGGAAATAAATCTCAATGGCCAAAAAACACGTAGGTACCTACATATATATATATATATAATATGTTATTACTACACGCATTAATATTATACCTACCGTCTTGGTGCGGTGGTCGTAAAATATTTACCGGTACCGCCGAATCCTTATCCGCCGCCGACGTTTCGGTGTCGATACAAACTAGTTTTTTTTTCTACCAAAGTTATATTATAGGCAATACATTATACACGAAGGGTATTCAAAAAAATAATTTTCATTGTGCCAGGAAAAATTTTTAAAAATGCACCAAAATTGACAGAAAACGACAATACAACTAACACTAGGATTAAATTATTTTCGACATAATCTCAGAACTCTTTCGTATGTTTTTGGTAATGTGACACAATCCCTTCAACTCTCTCAATAAAAGAGTGTGTTTTACAATTACAAAAGGTGGCTTTTTTCTCTTTTCTCAGAAGAAAATTGTTCATAAGTGATACTGAAGTTATCAATTAGTTACGCAGAAATTATACACCTCTTTACTGGAAGAGTTTGAAAAAACTTGTATTACACTGTTGCGATACGAAAAATGTAATAGAGATAATCGACAATTATGGCACAAAATTGTATACATATTACTGTTAACTAATGTAATTTTTTTATTTAGATTCTAAAGATATTTAAAATAATGTTTTAATGTTTGTAAGATAGGTATGCACTGATACTAGTAATACTTAATAGTTCATATACCTTTTATACCTACCTACTATATCTACAAAATAGATACTAACTTGTTAATACAAGTATAATATAATAAAATTTAAATAACCCAACTAATAAGTATTTTTTAATTAAATATATAATATATATAGATTACGTAAAATATTTAACCGGATGTAAGATATAGATAAAAAAAAATGTTAATTTTATTATAAATGTTGAGTACTTTAATTAAAGCCGTTGATAGTTATTTTATACTGTACGTTAGTGAGGTTATAGTAAACAAGTTGATAATTACATTTTTCGTTCTGATGATTTATCATTATTTAATATTTAATAATATATAATAATACTACATATTTATACTTAAGTATTGAGCCAAAATGAGTGAAATGACAAAACCCATAAACTATGTTATTTTTACTGTTGTATTGTTTAAAAGTTCAAATGATTGTAGTTACGTGTATTTCTACCTCCCAAAAATGTTTTATTTTCGTTGTATTCTATACACAAATTTCAAGTTTTAAAAGTTAAATTGACAGATTTTATCAAAAATATAAACTAACTATAATAATAAACATGCCTAATAATATATATTAAAATTAATGAGAATAATATATTTATTGTATAAACTGTAAACCCTTTGAACAAAATGATGATTACGATATATTTTGTTTGGTAATTTAAATTTAATATAACCAATTTGCAAAGGAATTATTTTAATACATTGAAGTACACCTGTATACTTCAAGTTATTAATATTTAATACTAAACATTTATTGTGAATTTATGTGTTAAATTTTGAACAGTTTATTTTTCCATAAATAAGAGTATGAGGTAGGAAGTTTTTGTACACATTATAACCAGCCAATATAATACAAAGATGGTGTTTTATTAATTCGGTCCAACATTATTTTTACAATTAGAGTGAGTATTCACGGTGCATTAAAATATTAAAACTGAGAGAAAGAACTCATTGTTTATCATGATATTCAGAACAATTTTACTTTAATTGAAAACGAGGAACAAAAACAAACATTGAACAAAAAAAAGCTATGATTTTCTTTACAAATCACTATAAATTAATCTTTATGAATAAAATAAATTTATCAAGAAAAAAATAAAAAAATTATATACAGTGAAAAACCTTCATTAAAAATAATAAAGGAAAATTTATAAAGTACATGTTTGAGTTGTAAACTTTATAAACAAAATTAAAAATTATATATTGTATTAATAATACTGTTGAAAGCATTAAGTTTATTATGAACATTAATTAAATTGTATAATATTTAAATTGATTGTATATATGAAAAAAAAAAATATAACTTAAAAAAAAAAATGTCGGCTAATATAAAATCATTCAAATATATCAAAGTATAAATCAAGAAAAAAACTGTTTTTCTTATAAAAAAAAAACTTTAATTGATTTCTTTAAATTCAAATAATACAGAACTACAAACAATATTAAAACTTTAGGAATAAAATAAATAATATCATAATAAAAATTAATATAATAATATATTATAATTTATACCGAAAAATGATCAAATTCACAATAGTCTTTAACATGTCTATAAAATATACAAAAATATTTATAAGCAATTATTATAAATTATAATTTCTAATTAGAAGTTCTTACTTATAATTCGTACATATATTTACACATTATACCGTTGTATTATTTTGCGTTACTATAAACTCATTGTAGTTTCTTAACTCGATTATAATAAAGGTTGCATAGTATCCATATAAAACTTTGATAAAACAATCACGTGATCGAAAAATCCTTAAATGTCATAAAAAATGGTCTTAAAAAACCAGTAAATATAATCGCTCCGCAATCTTTAAAATATCGGAATTTGCGTTTTTTATATAGTTTTTATGCAAAAAATATTGTAATTTTTTTTTTTTTGTTATCATTAATCAAATTATAAATTTTTATTACGCACCCATTTAACTATCGATGAAATAACTACATAGTACTAGCTATATCCAAAAAGCTGGTATAATATTTATTGATAATTCTTTTTATTTATATAATTTTATTTCCAGTTTGATTATCAAATTTTAATTTTAAATCTAACAAGTATCTGGTACAATAGATACATAAATTTATTTAAATTTATTTTACTGAAACTTACATTAAATTGAATATTGATGAAAATGTAAAAATATCTATATATATTACAGTATAATGTTTTTAGTTAAACTATGTGATTTAATTACATCTACTGTTTTTTATATATTTTATCACTGATCAACTTTTAATAAAAACATTTACTCCAAACTCTTCGCACTCAACTGTACATATTTTATATATATGGTAACCCAATACCAATTTCTATTTACGTGAAATGTACCCGTTCAAAACATTTGTCCACTGCGCGTATAATTTAGTGCATACTGAGCATACACACAGAATAATACAATGTAGACAATTATACAGTCACAACGTTATATAATATAATAATAAAATATTCCAAACATCAGTGTGTTCAACGAGCTTCTGAAATCTGAAGTGCACAATCACAACACAATGGAATGTGATTCGCCAAATTTATTTCATTTTCCACGTCACGCGTCAGTGAATAGTTGCAAGAGTCTTAGCTTGTGGTAACTATTTGGAACAATATGCTTAATATTTAAACATATTAAAAACGTAGACGAAAACAAATTATTGATGGAAGAGGATTAACATTTTTAAATACTTAAATATATCTACAACAATGATTTATCTATAATTTTTCCTAGATAAAATGTGAATTTGTTATTTATTAAAAAATGTACAGTTATCTAATGGCTTTTGCAGTATAAGTTTAAAAAAAACAATTTAAAAAGTATGTATACATGTAATATAAAAATACGTATTTAATTTAAAGTAAAAAAAATAAACACTCACAATTTATTAATACATTTTTTAAATTAAAATCCCTTAGCTGAATTATTCATAATAGGTATGTATATTATTTACCATACGGCTGGCTCTGCTGCAGTTCTTCTTCGTTTTAAAATAATCGTTTTCTTTGTTTTTTTCTCTTAACTCTCTCTGAAAAAGAATTACACGCAAAACAAATTGGTAAATAATCAAATGTTTTACAGTGGCGCATAATGTAGAGTTTGAATCAAATTACACACACAGTATTCTGAGTATAAGCAATAAAAATATGTTATGTAAAATATACGGTTTTATTTTTCACGACCTATACTACAAAATGTATTTGATTATTATTTTTTCTATATAGCCGTAAAAAACAGCATTTTAGTCATGTATACATTTATAATAAATTATAAAGTGTAGTCAATGCATTTCTATAATTAATTATTGAATAAGAAGTTCTTTTAATATTGAATAATAATTTTTTCATGAATACTAATTTAATTAATTTAATAAGTAATTATAATGTATTCTCTGCTGTAAAATTAATTCATGCAACTATATCAATCTATATCTATAAATATTTCGGTTATAAAAGCTAAATGTAATCAAATATCCTATACAATTTTTTAAAGAATTAACTTTTCTAAATGTAACAAGAGATTGTTCAATCGAGTTTGCTTTATTTATAATATTTAATTACCCATCACTAAACTTAAACAGAAATAAATTAAAAATTAAATGTTATAATCATAAAATGTTGTTTGCTATTGAAAATATAATCAAAATTATTTTCGCGTACAACTTATAATACTTAATAAACAAAAGAAAACGACGGTTTAGTTTTTATATTCTCTGTTTTATTGATTTTACAAAAATATGTTTTTATAAAGCTGTCATTCGTAAATTTATTCCACAAAATATCAATGCTTTTTCATGTAGTACACTTTCCTTCCAATAAACAAATAAAAACCTTAAAAAGAAACCCTTTCAATGTTATTTAATATGAGTAACGACCAATCTCATTTTGAGTTAATAGAAAAACAAAATATAAACTCGGGAAGTGCCCGCGATATGATTGCAATTGGATGAAGCATCAAAACTATGTAAATATAGTGCGTCTTTGAATTTTTTTAAAAAGTAGTTTCACAAACATTTTAGTGCTTATAAAAAAATGAATAAAATGTGTAACAAAACTCGAGCAGACGGCGTTAGCCGTATTTATGGGCGAATAATAAAAAGTAGACACACATATTATTGTATGTATAATATAAATATAGGCTATATTAATGACATAGGCAGTATAGTCAATTACAAATAAAGAGGAAAATAATAAAATGTACAATAGTAATAGATATAAGTACTAATCGATATTATATTTTCTTATATCAATAAGTCTTATACGTAATAATAATAATAATAATAATAATACGTGCAATAAATTAATTGATTTAAGAAGTTGGATAACAATTATACGATGTAATTTAACTGTATTCTTTGAAGTACACGTGCGTGTAATATGTTATGATAAAGTGCGTGAATAAAACTTATTACGAATGGAACACGAACGGTATTGTGCATTTGCACGATTTCCATATTTATACGTACCTACTTTAATATCTCAATACAAAGCAAAATGTTACCTACTAAGAAGAATTTTAATTTATATAAAAGCGGAGTATCATTGTTACGCGAATCTGCATATTACATACATGTACCCATCATAAATTAGATTTCATACAAATTGTGTATAATAGGTACAGCTACGAGTAGGCGTTCCTATTTAGTTGTATTATATTTATAAAAAGCAAATTTAATAATTTAACTACGATGAAATCGTTTCTATAAAGTTTCTTGTGGTTTTATTACGTATATCATATTCTGTATAGCTATAGGCTGTACCTAAGCCAAACATTTTCATATTTACATATTACGGTAATTGCATTTTACAATGGTTATAATATACTTACAGACAAACGACGCCATATCGTTTTGTTGGGTTCTTATTTGCTCGTTATTTACTCTAGATATATTATATTTTATATTAAATAAGTTTAAATCGCTAATCTCGGATTATAAATCTTGTGTTATAAATGCATTTCTATGTGTTTACCTACAAAAAAAAATATGACAAATGATATTTAATATTATACGTTCCACATTTTGTACATATTTTTTTTTAATTTTCAATCTATTTATTAATAATTATATATTTTTTTTTTACAATTATACAAATACAATAAAAATACGTGATAACATATGTTACCTTAATATTCGTGTATATTTTTACTTTAGTGTCAAATATTTATATAGGGAACTATTAACAATATTAAATCAGTGATTTTAACCTGATAAAGTTATCGTGGCAAAAATAAAAATAATTACTTGAATTACTTGAAATTAATATTCTAATGATCGGTTTAAATTTTATTTTGACGGTAAGTTGGTGTATAAACGTTTGTGACACATAAATATTAGAAAAAAGAAAAGTTTAAGGTTAATAGGTTTGGTAATTCAGACATATAACTAGAGATTTTATTTTTTTGTATTGTGTCGAAATTAACTCGTGTCTAAATGCATTGGCATCAAAATTGCAAGGGTAAACATTTTGCATGCGCCCAATTTTTGGCGTTCATCTAAGTAACTGCATTCATTTAACTCCTGTTCGTATATGTAATAGGGCTTAAAGAATAGTTTCAATTATTGTTTTTTTATTTTTTATACACCTAAAACATATCTTCGTATTTTTACGATTGTAAATATTATTTCATAAATACCTTTTTACATTTCAATTTAAAACAATTCTGTTCATTCGTTTTTAATTCAAAAATATTTTATAATTGCATACTTTAATCGCTGAAATAAATAAATAAATAATATCACGTCTAATAATTTGAATATTTTTGATGAGAAATGTTTGAATAACTTACAGAATACCAAGAATAATCCATGAAATGAAAATTACCACTTACCAGCAAGCAATATAATAACTATATCAATCCAAAGTTTTTTTTTTTATACACAATCTACGATTGGTTGTTCTTTAATTATGTACAAATAATACTTTTTAACGGTAAATAATATATATATATATGTGTGTGTGTGTGTGTGTGTGTGTGTGTGTAGTGTGTACACTGCACAATGAAGCTCATTCAAATACAACTCATAGGTTTATTAACTACTGAGTGACATTACACCGTTTAACCTCATCCAAAATTAGTCGTATCGAATTTAAACTTGACTCATCCAGTCGTGATTAAGTCTGTTGTTGACTGAAAAACAGTTTTTTTTCCAGTCAGACAAGTAGTCGAATACTCATGAATACTCTCGCTATGACGTACTAATCGTACCTATAGTATACAATAATACAAAATTATCGGGAAAATAATATGTTGTAATAACACCACAAATTGTGCATATTAAGCAGCGTATATGCACGCGGACCTAACTATCTAATTATAACAATATTACCTATATAGTTTACGTAATATTTATAGCAACGACGGGGCAGAAAGGGCGTCTCGGTAATTAATAATTATTACGATTATGCACTGGATGAATGAATACAATTGAAATTAGTGTACTTATTTCGGAGCACAGGACCTCCAGAGCCGTGTATAATGCATGTACTGTAGGCAATTATTACATAATGTGCGTACTGCCCCGGTTGGACGCTAATTAAACGTGGACCGACTCGAAGATGACCGCCGCACGACGCGTCTGCAGCGAGACGTCATCTGCTCGTGCACTTCATAAATCACAGCTCCGAAACGACCGGATGATTTATCGAACACTCGGGCCCGACCCGGTCAACGGACGTGTATAATATATTGTAATAAGCGTATTATATTATTATTATTATTATATGATATTAGATGTTATTATCGCCGCCGCCGTTCTTATTATATTATACATTTTATACTCGTTCACCACCACCGTCACTTAACTATTATCGCATTATTCCCATGCATAAAATAATAATATTTCCAGTATGCCCATCTATATGCGATGTGTATAATGAGCGCCTCCGGGAGGCCCAATATATTTTGTATTGTGATTTTTGTGACTTGTCCGTTTAAAGAAACATCGATCATCGCGCGGAAAACCCGTCTGAATCCGGCGGTGGCGGCGTGCGTCAATGAAATCGAACTCATCGCCACGGGTTGTGAGCGGTGATTATGTTGATGGAAAAAAAATCAGTACAACCGTATACGCGTAGTGTTCGTATATCTGTACGAGAAAATTTAGTCTAGAAAATTTGAGATCAACTATGACAATATAATACAGTTTGGAAAAATTCATATCAGATATTATGTATTAATAATACATAATAATAGATTCTGTTAATATACATAACTGTCGATTGAGTGATAATTTTAATACATTTATACGCGTCATGCGATTGCATCAACGAAAGTGTATATGTCGTAAAGTCAAGCTGAACCAATCGGTAAGACTGTTATTTTCAGTGTTCTACAGATGACGAGAAAGGTTTTATGCTGTTCTTTAACTGTGCAGATATTCGCAGAGCTTAACTATGTTGTTTCAACTGAACACATTTTTTACCTGCTTTGTGAATTGATGGTATTAGTTAGAAGTAGCTGTATTAGCAACAATTCATTGTTATTATGTTCATAAAGCGTCCAAACAATTATTTGAGGAAACAATAGGTTATGAAAATTTGCATCTAAAATATGGAAAAACGTACAACTATAGTACAAAAAAGGTTTAAGTAAAACTGACTATCTTTAGTCTTTGAAATACATTATTTAAATTATTATTTATGAGTACCTACTTATAAGTTATTAGTTATATAATAATTATGTTTTATCTTTTGTCAGTTGACTTAATTATAAATATAATATTTAAATTTGGTACCAGAGAATGTTTCATTATAAATTAATATTATCCTTATAGAAATGCAAAATGTTTTATGATTAATATCAGTTTATATAATTATATATCGGACATCGGATTTTCAACCAATATATCAGTTCATCGATTTAATAAAATTGATTAGCTATCAGTTTTATCTTACGTAGGATATCGATAATAAGTGGAATTGAATCAGTTCCAGTTTAAACTAAACAAAAACAGTTATATAAAATGGTCCATAACTTTGATTGACCTGTATAGATTAGAGTTGTACAAGTCATACTATAATGTACGATAACATTTGACAGTATTCTTCTTGTAAATACACTCGTCATTAAGAAAATCAAAGAATAATATATATATATATCAGTATCGGCATATATCAGTTAATCCATACTATGTTTTTTTTAAATTATATTAAAATAATTGTATTTTGAGTATAATAAATTTAAATATAAACCTGAATGACTTTATTTAAATAAGTGCATTTATATTACATTCAAATTTGGATACTTGTGATTTGGAGATACATAGTTCGAATAATTGAAAATGTATGCGTAATTCTATACATATTACTATGCATTATAATCTGCATAGGTAGTAACATAGCAGTAAGTTAACTATACGTAACTGTTACATAATTTATATAACGCCTGACATAATGTATTTGATTTTAAATTCTTGATAACATTTTATATCATTATGTTTACATAGCTTACAAAATACAAATTAAATAATACTAAGCTATTTTTTTTTTATATACATAAATTATATTATCCATGTTGTTTTATTGTATATAAAAAAATAAATCGATAACGTTGATAATGCTATTACAGAAATGACAAAACATAAGGGTATGATAATAGCATTAATAGTTAAGTAAAAATACTAAATACTTACTTTTATAACTATATTTAGATAAAAATAACAGTTTAATATCTTATTATGTATTAAAAATAGTTATATAATATACACTTTTAGATTAAAATATAATATATGTATATTAGCAACAATTTATTTGATCAATCGATGTGAGTTAATAGTTGAATATTTTGTTTCTGGTTTCAATTCATAAATTCATTATAAGACTTAGATAAATGTGTTTAACAATAATATGATAATTACCTTGCAAAGTACAAAGCAAGTGCCAAATGACCTCTATTCAAATAGGTTGTTAGGGGGTAGTGTATAAACCTAATACTAGTATAGTATTACGTACCTAAAGGATTCACAAAATTATTCTATTATCATCGTTAGGTTTTGTTTAACGTTCAAGTTTCACCCAAAATTTAACCCCGAGTGTATGACGACCATTAAGTAAGATAATTAATATATGTGTTGTATAAAATTAACTAAAACTATACTAATATTATTGCTTTGTATGAACCAGTATATAATTATACCTGTATTTAAGGCACTTATTTGTTATGGACTGTATAGAGTATAATATGTATAATATAGTGCAGTGATCAGAGTGATTCAAAATAAGTGGTGGGTATGGGTGCACTAATATTCAGTGAATTCATAAAATTTGCGTTTGCGAAAACTTCAGCACAACTGCTATCAAAATTGTTTTATATTGTGATATATTTCAGTTACTAGTGAATAGTGATTAATAATTAGTGATAGGTAACAAATTTACCAATTATATCATTATACTCGTATATTGAAATTATAGGTTTAGCTACTAAATAACATTTTGGTCTACTAAAGTCAGGTATCAAATTTTACAATTTTGAATAAAGTACCTATATCCAACATTTATAAAAACAATACATTTTTCAAAATCTTATATTGATAGGTTATTTTAAACAAAATAAGTGAAAGGATGGAAAATAATAACTAAAATAAATAGAGGAGTTGTATCACTCTATACTTCTCTACTTCGATCATTGCTGCATGTGTATACGTATTTTAATGTTTTATTGGAGACTAAAAATTTAGGGAGGAAATAAGAAAAAATTCTTTTATAACTATAGCCTACAACTATCCAGACAAAATGTACATGGATGCGTATGTGTGTATTTACGCTGTAACGTTGGGAATAAGTACTATGCACAACATATTACATCGTACTAGTTGAACAAGAACCTTATATCAGTTCAGTAGACTGTGGTGGCGACGAATCTTTCTCCCCCCCTCTCTCTATATATATATGTATACTTAAAATACATACAATATACGTTATACGTACATCTCACTGGGTTTATTCTATTGTGGTTAAGCGGATTTCAAAGAGAATGGAGAGAAAACCGAAAAACATAATATATAAACGCGTTCAAGAAAGATGAATAGGTACCTATATAATATATATTTAAGGTAGACCGCGAAGTGCCCGGCCGCATTGTGGTTTCGACCCCGACGCCCACGACTCAATGGAGGAGCACATTTCGCATTTTAATTCAATTAAATCTATCCGACGGCGTCCGAAAAAAAGAATACGACGACGTGTTCGCTACTGCCACTGCCGCTCGTAAGCGCCCTGGCTATATATACTTATATTTTATTATACAATATGTTCCATTCATCTGGCCCCGTAGTTCTGTCCGACCAGAAGAATAATACCGTCCAAAAAAAAAAAAAAAAAAATAAAATAAAATAATAAAAAAAAAAAACAGAATATAATATCCTCCGGGACAACACCTGTTTGTTATAATGTGTACTCGTATACGTGTATATATGTATATATTATATTATGCGTGCACTACATGTATATACGTCATGCATTATGTTCATACAATATTATGTATAGTTATAAGGGTAGGTGTATATATATATACATAGTACCTTGTACACCACGTGCGTATATAAAGTATTGGCTTTGTCGTCGCCGCCAAGCCGCTCGGACATCACGAAAACCGGTGAAATTAGATATTTTCGGTCCATTACGTACGATTGGCAGTGGCACGGGTCGGGTGGCTGTGGAACTCCTATTGATGCGAAATCATTATATAATGTGCCTCTCTGAAAAACGCAACGTTGCATCAGTCGAATCGTCAAATACTATTGCGCGCGAGTTATAGACCGGTGGGGACGAACACGTTGGATTTATACCTACGCGATCCCCACACCATAAATCTCCGCAACTATAATCGCCGTCGGTATGCAACTGTCTAAAATCGCCAGCAACAACCCCCTCGCCCTCGCGGCAGCAGTCTGTACTAGTCTGTTGAACGGAATTCGAGATGTGATTGGGTTCGTGGTCGGCGCTCCCAAAAGTCTAACCCGCCGCAGCAGCCCTAAATCACGCACGAACGTTATCGAAATCATATAGCCAAAAAGGTAAAGCGTGCTCAATCGTGTTCCGTCGATCGAAATATTACCGTTCGGCGTAGTTTGGGTACCTACAACATTTCATCGGTACACGACGCATGATGGTGGCGGTAACGTTTGCGTTTGAAATATAAGGACCTATCACGGTATTACACACAACGACCTCTAATAACATCGCATGATTTATAGAAGTGTAAGCACTTCAAACTCAAGAGTTGAGATGCGACCGACCGCTTGTTATATATAATTTATTATAATATAACTGTACAAGTATTATGAATAGACATTATTATACTATTTTTTTTTAAATTTATTAGCCGTTTAAGCGCCGCCGCGTTTTATTAATTACCACCCTATAATATATTATATTCCTATAAAATAAAATATTTTTATGTGTATCCAAACGCTGAAGAGTGAGAAAAAATAATCGTAAAAAATTATTGCCACCCGTATACGCATTATTTAAACATATTATACATTTTAATAATATATACAGATAAGTCATCAGGTTTACGAATCTATCGCGAACGATATTTATTCGTCGTTAAAATTAATCACAACAGGTGCGCGCATATAATTTTCTAATATATTATAATAGTTTTTAGGGTATATTTTATAATTATTATTATGAAGACTGCGTGTAAAATATACGACGATGGCAAAAGAAAAAAATTACGATGAAACACAACAACTATTTCGAAGTCTAATACGACGACCGCGAGGGTGTTATATAATAAAATAATAATAATATACCTGTAGTGTTACGCGTGTGGATTGCCACGGATATGCAGCAGCGTTTGAGATCGCTCTCGCAGTATATATATATATATATATATATTGGTAGGCATTAAACAATAAATTATTATATTATTATAATAATCGTTTAATAATATGGGATTTCGTCGTCGTTTGGGCACAACTACGATTGAGTTTAGATGCCAATAAAATAATATAATATGATATACACGTGCGTTTTATTTTTTTAAGGTATATAATTTATTTTCACAAGTCACAGTCGATAAAAAATTATAGGCAAATTCACCGTCTGTCGCAGCTATAGCCAGCCTACAATACTGGGAGCTACGTATACGCGTATCCACCACTACTATATATATATATATATGATATCGTTATTATTATACGGTTTACAGACGATATAATAGAGTATATACCGTGCCACGTCTGGAGAGTGTAATTATCACGTTGAGGTGCGAAATTCGCTGTAGATTTATCGTCCGGTGGCGTGCGGTCGGCCAATAAAACGCGACCGACAAAAATATATTGTATATAGTCGTGAGTGTGTGAAGTATATGGGCCAATTGTGTTATAATATTAACAGTATAGTGGGTACAGCGAAATAATATATTATATTATTATTATGATGATGATGATGAGGGTAGGCGCGCTCTTACATTATAATATATTATATTATACTTATAATAACACGCTGCGTATTATTATACTTGTCGCGTCATCGACGGTGCAAACCGCCGATTTTTTATTTTTTTTTTGTTCCGTCGACGAAACTAGACTGGCCGAAAATCAGCACATCGTCGTCGTCGTTGCGACCCGTTGAAACCACATATGTAATATATATAATATTATAATAATAGCCACGTGTAAACGTATATAATATGTAATATTGACATGAAAAAAATCGAGTTCGGTGATTTACGGTCCGCGGCAACGAGTGATAAATCGACGACGATATTATATTATATAGGTACGCGCCGTAATGATCTAACGTGGCTTATTTTATTTTACTTTTTTTTTTCGGCAGTGACGTAGAGAAGAAAAATCTACGCGGACGTGACTCGCGTTCCTTTACAGATAATATATGATGATATATTATGTATGTATACAACTGCTAGCAATAAACTTAACCTTTGCAAAGGACCGCGATTAGACTGTATAAAGAGACTGACGTGCATTCACCAGAGTTGGATTTGATCGGCAATACCGCGTCACGTACATTTTACTATTTACACGGACACCACGTTCAACATCACATCCAATACTATTATTGTTAGGTATACTCGGACATCCTAAAGTCATCGATGTGCATAACACAATCAATCGAAGAATTATCTCTTAATTACTTTATAGGTACTTCCAATGTAATCTTTTTGACAGATAATTTCGGATTATTCGTATATTGTTTACTCTCGTTTTATTATACTTGTTAATGTTACTCGTCTACATTATCTATTTGTATAAAACTATAACTGCCAACTGGGGTTTTTTTAATCATTTTTAAAACTTGTTTGCCTTTATCGATGATTCATCTATAAATATGAAAATTTTAAATGTGTGTATTATTTTTTTTTAAGAAATATTAAAAATTAATATCATATTTCATTCATTACAGGAACTCGAGAGCTCGTTTAGTTTATAAATTATCGCTTTCAGATTTTTCTGGTGTATATAATAAGCTCTAATTTATTGATCAACAATTTTTCATTTTATATATTATTATTATTATACCAGCTAAAGATTTTATTTTATCATTAAAAGCGATCTAAAACACTTAATTACGAGTATAGTTTTAATTTACAACCATATCAGTCAAATTTACGTACATGTAATATAGTTGAATAGTAATATTGTATAATATTATAGTATTAATATTTGGTATGGTATATTTACAAATTTATATGAACACTTGTAAATTAAAACGTCATAATAGACACCTTTTTTCCTATAATTATTATAATATACATTAGTTACGGCTGAATTTAATTTCGAGTTTCGATTTACCTAAAGAAAAATATCATATATTATTAAAATACAGCTTGTTAATCATGGTACAGATGAACATGTTTTATACTAAATTAACTGTTGAACTAGTGCTATCCATCACAAGTCATATGTATGTTTGTGTGTAAGAAGATTTTGAAGACCTGTATACCCGAATATGACGTGTAATTTCGTTCAAATTTAATAATATACCGTTGGCAGTGAATCGATTATCTCAAAATACCACGGGCCCCGCACAATGTAATGTTAAGTTTTGAGATGAATGCAAAGAAAGGAACGCCTAACGCATGTTTCTAATAAATTCGCATTTAACAATTATTTTAGGTATTTAGATTTTTATTTTATAGTTTTATCTAAATCTATGGATTCATAATTAATTACTTAGAGGTTAAATATATACTTAATGTAACTTTAAACTTTTCGTTGAATTTTATCGACCTCATTTCCAAAATAAACCTGAACAATCACATAAGCATAGTATATAATATCTGCACAATGAAAATATCAGCAATATAAACAACCGTTTTGTTGCTGAGTAGTGATCGCAGTCAGTGGTGTGCCGGTGAAGCAGAACTATATTCTTTGTTGCACTACACAGATTCCAGTTATAACAATATGTATTTATTGAAACAATATGGGTTAGGGGTAGATATTTCGGTTTTATTAGACTAAAACTAGACAAATAGTTTTTAAGTACGCAGCATTATTATATACGAAAAACTATACAAATTTCACAACAGGGTTAATGTTTATTTAAAATTTAGTGTTTTAAAATGTTGTGTTCCACTACAGTAACGTTCTAAATGTTCTAATACGAAGTATACGATACTATACACAATGTAATAATAAATAATGAATTATTAGTTGAATTCTTACGATTTGTCTCCCAGTGAAATATCTTGTCGTCTTTTCGTGGTCCCTTCTATAGTAGGATTAATACTTTATAGACAAAAGTCTTTGTATGTAATACAGTATAATATAATCTATAACTTAATAAGATAATAATATACTACCTACGAAATTGGTTCTTCCAAGTTTCTTATAAAAATTGTTTTGAATTCCCTATATTAAATTACTTAAAATTACATAAATAATGCTATGTTTTATTCACTCAACTATGTCAATAATAGTTTAATTATTAATTTTGCGAAAGATCAAAATATTATACTATAAAATTCCCTATGAATAATGTCCATACTTAGCATTACATTTTTCTTTGGATTCCAAAGATTATAATCATTTTATTTAAATATTATATTTAATTTTTAGAATGTTTATATTATATTATTAATATACCTTATATAATACCTTGTAACTCGTGGCCACTAAAATATACTAAACGCATTGAAAATACAATAAATTCCATGTGTAATAATTAACACATATATTAAATTCACAGGTTCACGTACTTGTATATTTATTACACATAAAATAGAGACCTATATGTTGCAAGTATTAAACAACACAATTGAAAATAAATCATATTACAAATTCCATTTGCTTGAATAGTATTAATATGTAACGGCTTCAATAATGGACTACAAGCATTGATAAAAATAAATAAGTGATAGATATTGAGCTGCATATCCGTTATAGTATAGTTAAAATTTACTAATTTACAATCATCCACGTTCCTGTCAATTAAAAGTAACAACTAGTGTTTGTTTAATTATGTAAATGCTGCTACTGCATTTAAGTGTGCCCGTAAAATTATTAAATTATATAATATATATATATATATATTATGTAGGTATTTAAAACATTTTTCATATCTCATATAGATAAGTAAATATTTTAGATTTCGAGTAGAGTGAAGAATGTAAGTACATATTAATTTTACAATGACGTATATTTTTTAATATTTTTCTTTTTGTTTAGAAGGAAAAAATACTTTGACTCTTACATTTGAGGATTATTTTTGGTAACATAATTGATGTATTTAATGCATTTATTAGGGAATCAAAATATTTTTTATTTTTTTTTCAAAAATATGTCAGCCTATATTTCTAAATATATTTTATTATATTAGTTGTATTTCTATAGATTCTATCAAAATGTAAAAAAATAGTTTATTATTTAAATGTATATGACTTTAAATTTTTCATTCGATAGAAAAAAAAAGATTGAACTAATCTTTGCTAACAAACCGTATTGTAAAAAATATTAAAAATAGTAATTATCATAATATTACCAGCTGTTTTTAATTTATATGTCAATACTGATGTACCCAAAACTTTTGTGTATAAATATTTTAACCCTCCATATTAATAACTATATTTGTCATCAAAGTTAAAAATTGAAGCATTTTTACCAATACATTCATAGCTCTGCTAAGAATATGTATGCATTTCGTATTAATTAATTTTTACTATATCTACAAAATCTAAAAGGATAAATTTTGATGATAATTTTATAATTATTATGTATTTTAAATAACTCATATGAAAATATAAGTTATGGCAAACAATTTAAATATAAAAATGGACATCGCATAAATTATTTTTATTTAACTAAATCTAGACCTTAATATAAAGAAGTTTATATGGGCCAACAAATATTCACATAAAAAAAAAAAAAAAAATAATACGAAGGTATTTTAAAATACTTTGAATGAATTTCTATTTTAATTTGTAAATACTTATTCTTAAATATATTTAACTATGTAGTTAATTCAATAGTTTTTCATTTGTACATTAAATACTAATTTGAACTTTTAAAATACTTCAAAGTATTTATTTAGACCATTAGGTACACCGTTACTCGTTAGTATTATGCGTTTCAGTAGTTGTTACTTGTTTCAACTTTAACCCATATTATTATTGATTAATAATTATTGCTATAAATGGTATATAAATTCCGTAACTTTGTAAAATAATTGTAGTTTATAATAATATTTATATATTCACTGTCATTTACAGCATGGTTATTTTGATTATAATAATTGTTTTAATTAATTCCCATGAACCGATAAAGCATGTAGACTGAAACTATAAAGTGGAGCGAAAGTTAAATATTAATTATATCATAACATACAGTACATGAACAGTTATAGTTAATATAAAAGGAATTTTACATAAGCGATATAAATTCAAAATCGATAGTTTTAGCCGTTTTAGATATGTATTTTATCATTAAGCGAGTTAGCTATTGCCATAATATGAAATATCAGTACTTTTTGCATAATATAAATTGTACACGTGTGAAATAAAATTTAAAAAGTAATTTAGTTAAAAAATATATATATATTATTGTTCTTTATCTGGTTCATTTCGTTAAATCGTTCAAATAAAATAATTAATAAAATTAATAAAATTGTTTTTGGGAACTCAATTTTCAATTTTCCAAAAACAAGCGGACACCAATGATATATAATATCTTTTATAAGCTTCATCATAATTATCGATATTATTATGCATCATTTTTACATATTACATATATATTTTTCATTTTCAAATTGTGTTTACGGAATATTTACCTAGTCGATATGCGCAGATAATGTAATGACTTCATGTAAATGAAAAATGAATATTATGTAACTTGTAAGCAATATGCATATGAATAAATACATAACATATACCTATGGTATGCACAACGTATATACTATATATTATTATTTTCGGAATAACAACCTTTACCACCAAAACTTTTTACCAAAGAAAAAATATAAAATACATTTTATTAAGCTCGAATCTCATGCACTGACCTCCCAAAAGCAAGTTGAGAATATATACGTACATAATATGTATTATATTATTATGTTATTAATATAATATAAATGAAACACGCAGACATAAATAATTATAGGTTCATTTAAAATATTCGTACGTATAATTAAATAAAAAATAATAAATATTAAATAAAATCGTTTTTGCTGATTTGAATAAAGAAAAAAAACCTATACTAAATAGGCAATAATATTTATATTTTCCCAAAATCTACCGTACATTTATATACTGGCTATTAAAATTCATGAACGTTTTCTGTTTAATGGATCAAAATTACTGTAATTTCGTGAATGATGCGTGTAGTTATGTAAAAAAACAATAAGTGGTCGCTTGAATTTATAATAAAAACTACAACACGGTTAAATGGTTTCATACATATTATGCATACCGATGATATTGATCCAGTTATAGGTATGTCCAGTAATTTGTTTAAATTAAAAAAAAAAATACGCACAATGATAATATTATATACATACGTATTTCAAATTAAATCAAGTTTATATTTTTTTTTATTTTACATAAATACAGTGTTCACGATTTAAAAATCGGATGAATCGTGAACACTGTATTCAAAATCATATTTATTGTAAAATGTAGGTATTTATTTATAAGGTGGAATGAGTTTTAAAAATTAGCGATTATATTACATTTTTGTTACAATTTTTAAATTATATCCAGTGTGAATATGTAACTCCCATAATAGTTACACGGCATATGTCATAGTCAAATATTGTTTATAAGACTGCAGGTTGAAGCATTTCAACCGTAATCAAATTGAATGCATAATGTCTATAATATAGTGTAATGTGACTTTTCAGTTAATCAAAATCTTTTAGTAAGGAAGGTACAATAGTATATTTACTATACCTTCAAAGGAAAAAACAATTGTAGACTGTAAATTCTGGAGAATAGGATGACCTATTGGAAAGAGATTATATATTATGTACATATAAACATTAATATTATCTGTAATATCATGTGTACGTGTCATGAAAGTAATGATGAAGGTCACATTGAACATTTGTAGCTATTGTAACCAAAACTCAATGCAATTAATAACTTTTAAACTTATACTAACTTGTAATTACTTCAATTTTACAATAAATATGATATTTCGAAATTGGATGAATCGTTTTGATACATCACCACGTTTTATAATATAACACCTACGCCTATGTCAAATGTCAATACAATTAATTAAATACTATTTAATTTCTACGATGTACAATTTTGTATACTTACACACAATACTAGCACTATACCGATCTGAACACCAATAATGCATACATTATACCTAATATATTAATACTGAATAGACAACAAATTGTTTGATAATTTTACTTTAAAAACTACCAGTTAAAATTTATAAAATATACATGTTTAATAAAATATAAAATATATCACGCAATTAGTTTGAAATTATCGTATATATCAGGTACTAATGAAGAAACACAGTCGAATATATTAATTTTTGTATGATGTGAATATTTGGAGTGATACTTGTGAAGTCATATTTTATATTTGTTAATTGTAAATGTATATATTATGCCTACATAATAATAATACGTTGTGCGTAGTAGTATCAGACGGGGTACATCAAATTACACACTGAGAATCCAGGCTCGTAAATTGCCAATCATTAAACTATGGTCCATATAAAATATTTTATTTGCGTTTAACCACGTATACAAAACACTTAACAAGATTTAATATAATTTAGGTACCTACTATATAATATAACAGCGTCTTCAGTGATGGTTTTCGAGGAGATCCATTAAAAAATAAATTTAAACAAGAAAAAAAGGACACACGCATACAACAAATAACTATCCTAATATTCTCAAGATTTCTGCCCGCCCGCCCGTCCGTCTGATGGTTTGTTGTTTTCTTTTTTTCAATTAAGCCCAGACTCGTATCGGTTCATTTGTCAACGATATCGCGGCGGCGACAGACAGTTCAGGTATACAGACACATAACATTATACATAATATAACATTTCACTTATCCAAGTAACCAATTTATGAAACACGAGCGGCTCCGCGGGGGATGAACGAGACGGGTAACGTTGTATACTATACGCATATTATATAGTCTGCTCTCAATTAAAAACCCCCATGTAAATGGACCGCTCTGGGCTGATGTCTGTGTTTATAGTATGTGTGTATTGTACCTATACGTTTGTGTTCCGTGGACACGATCCGAGTGTTTTGGCTGCTCTTGGACGGATGGTACGAATGTTGATTAATACCATCGCATTTAGGGCGGCTTGTGTTTGTGTGTGAGAAGGGAGGGGGGGGCGAAACGCTCGGAATTTTTATAAACACACATTGCTTAAAGGCTCTCCGATGGCGACTGGTATATAATATAAAATGTATAATATTATGAACATTGTAGACCATGATGTGTACATATAGTTATAATGTATTCGAGGTGATTTAAAACTATTTTTTATTTATTTATTTTTTTTTTTTTGAGAAAATCGATCATTCATCTGAAAATTGTATGCTGTACCGACATATAAATGTACGACGGTTTGACATGTAACACGAACGAAAGAATCGTCTACAGTGCGTTGTATAATTATTGTGTTATTATAATTGTTTTATCGTACGAACAAAAATTGAATTATCATACGTAATAGTTAACATGAATTTGAAAAAATTAACTTTGTGTTTTTATCTATAAGTCTTTAAATCCACGAAATTAGTCATCACCTAAAATCATCCTTTTTAGTTATAATATAAGTGAATAACTTAGAATTTTAATTAACGGACCCCGTGAAAATTTTACATTTTAATTATTACATATCTTGACTACAAATTATAATGGCACTGATGAATATCCTAGTTCAAAATTATGGTTAGAAATGTACATACCATACTACATTTATGACCAGTGAGCTTTGGTAAAAAAAATCATCTGAATTTTAATTCTAATCTGCAACATTAAATATACAGAACTTGAAACAATCTATAACTATGGTAAATGTTTTCCAGAAAATAAAACACATTATTATAAATAGAAGACTTTTTAATCGAAATTACACAGTTATTTGTATAATACCATTGATTTATTTATATGTTTTTTTACTATATGTTATAAAATATAAAGGAATATTTTATTGAAAAAATAAAACTTTAAAAATACAGATCATCGTGATTAATTTACAATTTAAACACACATGTACAAGTAATTGTAATTTATGATTGTATTTACTTAGTTAATGAACGGTCATTATTAAAAAATAAAAAATGTATAATAATATTGTATTTTACTTTGTACCTACGGAGAAAAAAATAAAATATTTACTCATTAATTATACAAATAATAATGTATTATTATTCGTTTGACCCTCCATGAATTGTTGATTTAAAAGTAAAAAAATAATAATAATCATTGTACAATCAATGATCGGGCTCAAATAAAAAAATATCGTGTTCTGCCGAGTGCAGATGTATAATTATAGTCATACCAAACATTTAAAGAGTCAGTTAAAAAAAAGTTACTCAGTTTTCATTTTTTGAGTCGACACGCCCAATCATCGAACTTTTTTATCGTCCACCGCTTAGAGACTTGCAATATCTTCCAACTAAATTATTGAATAGTTATTACCGAGTATTCGTACCATACAATTTTTTTTCATAACTCAAGCAATCATAATATATAATATACAAATATGTATATATTATATGAGCACAGCTTAATAATAACTCTTTTTTTATCTTCCTAGTATTTTTCATTATGAATTTTTTTTCTATTTTTACCTTGTGTGTATATATATATATTAATACTACGTATTATATGATACATATTATTATATTATAAGCATAATGTCATTCTTTTTTTTTCATCTGTTTAAAAATTGAAAGGCCTCTTCAAACAGATATTAATAACCGGTGTGTTTGTTTATCTGCCGCCGTACATGCATTATTAATTCTGTGCATTATGTTTATGACGTTACCGTTTTTTTCCCTTTATCTATACTCATCCATACTTCAATAAATTGTTTTCCGTATTGCACACACTCGTCATTGAATTCCAACGTGTCGAATATCTCTTGTCATTAAATATAAAACTCTGAATCAATGTTCGACATGAAAACACCCCCTCTCACTCTTACTCTCTCTCGTTTTCATACACACACTGTGCAATAACATGTAACATACAGAGTATCTTTCTATCGATAATAAACTTCACTCATAACTTCGGTTTAAGATACCTTTGAAGTATATCTTAAATAGTTAAATCATGCTTATAACTCGTAGTTGTTTGATTATCCTAATCAATTGGATTGTAATATTTAGCACAATTCCTTTTCAGATCATCAAAACTTGATAATTACAATCGTTTAAAACATATAAAAATATTAGTATTACAAAAATAGATATATTTATTTTTTTATTATTAAAATAAATAAACACACTAGTAAAGTCGATCAAATCTATAACAGTGAGTATATGCGATGTTATCAATAGTCTATTAAAAATAGTACGGTAAAAACAGAACGAGCATTTTACAATTTCTGTATACGCACAAGATTAATTTAAATAAAATTAATAAACAGCCAATAATTAATTCTTACATTTATTTATGTCTATATTATAATTTAAAGCAATTGAAATGTTATCAAATGATAAATACAGCATGTTCAGTTGATATAACTATAACGTTTCAATTGTTGATGGACAAAACTAATTTTTTTATTATTATTTATTGTATTCGTAAAAATAATAATTCACGATTGGATTGCTATTTGGTAACTACAGCAATTCATTCAGTTGCAATAATTTAGCACAGGCATATCATACTATGGACCAATATCATTCGTGTTGAAAAACAGTCTATTTCAATTTGAAGAGCACTATATAAAATATTCACGAAGTTCTCGATCCTGACGACTATACAATACGAAGACTATTTGTTTATTTAATACAAATATTACGATTATATTTTTTTCAAAACGTGCTTATGAATGCATTAAGAATTAAAAATAAACATAATTTCAAAATGTTATCTTTTGTCTGCTTTAAAGAAATATGCCATGGATGTGATAAATCAAAATGCAGCTTATAGAAAACAATTTATTTTTTTTTGAAAAAGTATTTTAGAGATTTTACCACAAATTTAAATTAAACAAATCTTCAGATATTGATCCTCAAAGTTAATAAATACACAATCCTAAAATATTACGTCACACAAACGATTTGAAAATGAATAACACAATTGGTACAACAAAACATAATATACAAGTAACTAAATTATTTTAAATAGTATTTGTATAACATTTCATTATAGAAATTAAGTACTTATAATATTACCCAAAAACCTCATATAAATAAACAAAATAAGTAATATGCGTAGATATACGCATAATACTTATACATTATACATTATACATTATACGTGTTGTTTTTGTTATTTCGAATATGTGCAAACATCATATTTATTATAAGATTTTAAAGGTTAACTAACATAAACGCTTACATAAGATACATTTATGTTCATAATTGGTCAAGTTATTATTTATATTATGGTTTACAAAGTACATTGTATCAAAGTAATTATTTAACATTATTAAGGCCCAATCGATAAATCTAATGTAGTATTTACGATTTCAGTGTTAATACATAAATATATTTTAAATATCAAACAAAACCAATATATTTATAATTGAATAAAAAAAAAAATCAGATGAAATACTTGTATTTTTGTATAACAATAACAGATGTCAAATACATATTAAAAATAAGCATTGTTATAAAAGCTTTTAGTTTTTATTTAATTTGTTAGCATTATACTCACTATAAATGTTTATTATTTTTTATTTAATTTTTTATAAATTCACTATCCTAAGTAATTAATCACATAATATGTTTGATGTGCCAATAAAATATAATTTGTATTTATTTATTATAATTTGAAAAAAAAATATCTTTTAATTGTAAAACGCGTTTTTTTTATGGGTCAAAATCTAATTTAAATTTATGTTTTAACTTTTAATAGGCTATGGTATTTATGGTATTTAATAAATGTACGTATTATCAACTGCCTCTTTGGAGAGTCGACAAATTGATTACCGATTGGAATTAAGTATTTTTATAGGTATTTAGTCTTAATTGGTTCGTGATTAAATTTTAGATGTATTTCACTACCTAAAAAATAGTTTCAGAAATTATCTGATATCTAAATCGCAGTCTTATAAAATATTCGAATAAAATTTTTCTAATAGATTTTAAGTAGATCCTCAAAGTTATATTTTAAATACTTTCTCCGAGTACCTATTCATGTTTCAAACAAATCATTTTTCTTTTTAGTTTATGAAATATTTTTTATTTAAAATTCAATTACATTAAACAATAAAGATAAAAAAAAATGAGAAATGGTTCTATGCAATTATTGCATTTAAGTCAAAAGATTTAATCTGCGAAAAAAATATAAAATATATTGAATTTACAAGAAATATTATTTTATAAATAATATACAGGAATTTGTTTTTAAAAACAATAATATATCAGAACCAATAATACGAATGTATATAAGGTATATATTACACTCAGTAATATTATACTCGTTTATAAGCGACTATTATACCTAACTGAAAATTAAATACTTTGAAAAATAAAATAATGAGCAATTTATAATTACACAAAATGATACGGTATAAAATGGTATAAAAATTAATGTAAAATATGAAAATGTTTAAAAAAAAATCGGTTTAGTGGATTTACAAAGTAAAATAAAATTTTAAAATTTTGTATTTTAATTAAAATATTCTTTTCATAGAATTTTAAAGACTTTTAAAAAATATCTTTAACAAAACTGTTAAATTTTTTTAAACAAATTTAATGAAAAAATTAATTCGTTAGATTTTTGTCCATCACCATTTCAATAAATTGAATATATAGCTTCAAACTTCAACTCCTAACCACTATAATACTACGGCCTACAGCATTGTAAAGCTGTTTTAAAATTAACAAGCATGGTATAAACTATTTATATATTTATTATTTAGTTATCTTACTAAAACCAACAGTGTAACTATTACATTGATCTAAAATAGACTTACAATGATAGAAATGAAACAAATTAACTATGTTGATTAAAATAGAAAATAGGTAGAATTATTTTTGATTGTAAAAATACATATTAGTATAAATAAATAAGTTTATACTCAAATATAATTATAGCTATAATTACTACGATAACATTATATACCTTAATACCTATTTTTACTATAAATAATTACTTAAAAACAAACAGGAACCGATTTTGTATCAGCCCAATTTTTGTTCGCTGTATATTGAGTTACCACATGTTAAAAAAATTTCGGAGGTCCTTAAAATTACAGTTTGCAGTGCAATGATGACATATCAACGAAATAATAGACTTTATAATATATATTTCTGAGCTACATGACATCCGATTCATGTCACCCAATTCTTGAGGGTTGTCGATAGTGGCGCAGGTGCGTCAGGGTAAGACGTACATCAGTCACTATTTGAATGATACTATTATTATGTACATTATTTACAGGTTCTTATCATTTTATCAGCTATCATACTAAAACGTAGAAGTTTGACGTACGATCGTTGATTACAATTTATTACAAACTTATTGTAGTCACGCATAAAATAGAGTTTAGATACCTGTATAATGTATATACTGTATTATGTACTATTACTATATAATAATATGTATTGTAGTTTTATAATATCCAAATAAATAACCTTAATAAAATAGTTGCGTGACCGATAAGGTTAAAAAATATTTTAAAACAAAATTGTCTTCACACTAAATATAGGTTAGATTGGGTACTTAAAAATTCCAAAAATCTACTATTTTTACTAATAAATTTATAACTTAATAATACCTGTACAATACGTACCTATTGAATGCTAAATTGTTTCTTCATATTATAATATTTAATAATTTTGTTACATAAATTATTGAAAAATATGATTTATTCCAAAACGTTTTTATAAAATATTTTTTTTATTTTATACTGTATATTTTAATTTGTTTGTGATATAATTTGAGACATCGGTGTATAAATGTCAGACTTTTCAGGCGGTATATGCAGGTGTATGCAATTTGAGCTTTAATGGAAAGCACCAGTATACATTGACATATACAAGTATAATAGTATAGTATTATTTAAATAACAGTAACCTGCAGTATTTTATGAGCGATTTTACATTAGTAATTAGTATTGTTGCATTAAATTGTAGGTATACAGACTAAGTTACTTTCAATTTATTATATTTACATGTATATATGTTTGATGTTAGTGGTTTTTGCTTGTTCTAATTATTTTCATATTAGTTTTTAAATTTTTATATTTTTTGCCAATTTTCATCAAATACGTATGCCATGTGGTAAATCAAATCATAATAAGATATTTTAAAGTTCATATTATTTTATATCCAATAACGTTTTATATACTACACAAATAGTTAAATATAATATATTATTATATAGTAATAATATTATAATAAATGATAATATGTTGTAACATTACTCTTATTTTCCTTTAATCACGCCTGGAGATATAAAGTACCTTTTAGAAATGTTCAAAAACTAAAATAACGATAGTGCAAAACTTCTTCGCTATAAATGTTGTAAATGGATGTGTGTTTTTTTTTTTCTAAGAACTTTCTATCACATTTTATCCTTATAAGTCTGACAATTCACAAAAAAAAAAAGAAATGGGAAAACGGAAAAACTTCATCGCTGCCATTTGTTGCGATCAAGTTTCTTGATATATGAGACATTAATATTTAATACCTATTTCAATTCTCAAATATAATTGGATTAATCCAATTGATAAATCTAAATGGAAAAAAAAAGGTGCTAAGACTATCAGATATATTACACTTTATTCGTTTATGATAAAATATTATTTCATAGCATATAACAGTATACCTGTACCTATGTATAAGTTGCATAAATTATCTCTATCCTTGACAATAATTATCTGTATAAAATACTTGCATTAATGGTTATACTTATATTTTTTCAATTTATTCAAAAGAAATTATTAAGTAATTGAATTTCTATAAATGTCGGTTTCTTCGTAATTATTTTTATTTATTTTTACTCAAACTGACAAATGTATTCTAGCAATATTAACTATTTTATTTGGTTTATTTTTTTTTCTTATAAAATATCTCGTTAATTGTAGTACGGTATTTATAAATTGTTGCATTTATAATTTAATAGTATGTGCATATTATGTGCATTCGTTTCTGAAAAAATGTTATTTTCCAATTATAAAGTAAAGCGTAAAGAAATAACGTCTTAAAAAATCATTACAGCATGGGTATTCGTCAAAACAATTAATAGTCAGAATAACTGTGTTGACTTATGTCGTTTTCCATTGGGTCGACATCAATACGCTATTACCTATTTAAATATCAATTATATAATTTAACGTACACATCATTCTTACAGTGATTTACCTTTGAGTTACCTTTTTTTTTTTTTTTTGGCGCAGAACAAAATATAATATATATTTTTACCTAGTGTGTCTAAAAATATAACGGAGGAACTGAGGAGCATATAATTTCCTTCTATCCCTCAAATTATTTATTAACAATATTTATCGGTGTAAACAATATTAGTAATATTATGTAAAATAATATATATTTATTTATAATGTATATATTATATTCAAACTTAAGTATAGGTAATATTTAAAAAAAAAATCTATAATTTAGTTGTAATATACATTAAATTAATACTTAAACATGTATGGGGGAGATGAGCTATTATGTACCCTTACCTTCTAGATTATGTATAAAATTGTTGATAAAGTGTATAATAAAATTCTATAATAAGATACATAATTGATTCAACTTTCCTGAATGTGATGGACAACGAAGATTTAATTTAGATACGTATCCCGTGATGTGTATTTACTAGTTTTCTGTAATAAAAAGAATTTATATATAATGTTAAGTATTATTTTATTATAATTTTATTATACGTATCATTTTTCAATCAGCTGTATCTGCTTAAAGTAAACGGTTGAACAAAGGTATTTTATAAATTTAAAGTAGAAACAGTTCAATCAATTACGAATCTGAGATGTACTAAAACTAATTGACAAAAAATATAAAAACAAATATACATAGGTACGTTTCGAGTATTTAAATGCTATATCGCTATACATATAATATATAATGTCCGTTTGTTTATATATATATATATATATATATATATATATATATATATATTGTACATTTTATTTTAGAGGTGTAGGTTACCGCAGTTATAAGGGAAAACGAATAGAACAAATCAAAAATTTAAAAAAATTGTACCAGTAATAATACCGGTATATAATATACATACTGGTTAATATTATAATACCTATTCGATATTCGTTTTTTGTAAATACGTATGAAAATATTATTATGCATTTAATTAGATACGAGCGGGTTGTATTAAAGACTGCCGTCTGATTGCGATATTTCCTCCAATCATCTCAATAAGGACTAAGGTCTATAGCTCGTTCTCGACAACCGGTATGTGCAGGCTTAACCGGAACAGCATGTGGTAACGATGACAAACGAGATTAGAGCGAATGCTAATGAGTGAAGCCTATTTGGATCGAGAAACTCGCACTGAAGTGTAAAAAATAAATGTAAACGAAAACAAATAACTACAGAAAAAAAAATAGTGCACAACATTATTACAAGTCCGTACGAAAATTTAAATACAGCAACTCTTCACGCGTCGGCCGCCACTGATCACCGACGACGATAAATCAACGAATCTTATGTCTGTACATAATTACCTATTTATATTATACGTAATATAGCGATTTCGATCCCGATGCTTATTTCCAACTATACAGGTCATTGTCATCGACACGCGTTTGAACTTGTAAATATAGAGTATAATTTTCAAACGAATACAATCATACAAAATTCGAGTAATAATAATATGAAGATTAATGACACGATAATAAATTATCATTCGCATCTCATCCACCATCGTATCTCCCTATAACCCACTATACCTACTTAAATACTCTTTTATATAACATACCTACCGTACATTTTCGTTTTCATCGGTTTTACCATGCACCTTAGTAAAATACCTTTATAATATAATCTTGGCATTTATCAGATTTTTTTTTTTTTGGAAGACGGTAATTTAAGTTTACGAAACACAACTAATTGATTTACAGTATATTTATTACGTTTCAAACCAGACTAAACTCGAAAGTTTATTAATGGTGTGAGTGTTAGTTAAAACGTATCCGGTCCCTTCGACAAGTCATTTGGAAAACCAGTTACCTATCTTGTGGCCAGCTGTACTTGAAGCCAGTACACACATCACGTGTCTTTTCTATTATACGAATGTATAATCGTAATCAAAATTAAAATGTATTAATCTTTAAAAATATTCGTAACATCAACATCGTTTAATTTACCATTACGAAAAATAAAATCGAATAAATATTTTACACACCTAAGTATGATATTAATTTATAATAGAATAGTTTTTATTAATATTTATTAATCGTTTTTAATAATATAATGATACCTATATGTACTTACCAATTAATACTAATTAAACTCCTAGATATGAATAAACAAATTCACTGCGTTTGCAACACGTGTAATTCTGGAGTGATGACCCACAAGCCAAACATTTTTCCACAAAACTTTAAATTGACATCTACCTTAAAAGTATTTGTACAGCTTTTAAATAAATTATAAATGAACAGTTTGGCCTTATCTGGCCAGTTATCTCCATACACTAATGTTTTTGTTACGTTTCGAGTAGTTTTGGTGTACAATTATACGTCTTGGGCCATCGGTGTATGGCCTCTGTGTGGTCTACACTGAGCTCGGACTCTCGTCGAAACATCTATGTTTTGGACTGTATATCGGATGGTGATCCATCTGATTATGCTCGCGGTCCAAACCAGAACATAGAACAATATATAGAATACATAATTCCCGTGCTACTTAGTACAAGATGTGTGCGGTCTTCCGTACGTCTCGGCATAAAATATAAAATAGTAGTTTGATGTTGCAATCAAGTGCATCGTAAATCATATTAATTTGCAAATGTTAGTATAGTCTTACAATAATTATAGGTACAACATTTTAACATAGTATCGACACTCGACAGTTAGAGGTGAAATCGAATTGTTGTTCAAAGTAGGAAAAAACGTACTCCCAAAAAAATGTAAGCCACATAATAATATAATTACTATGAATATCGACGGAGTCTATACACAATAAAACGCTTCGGATCATTCTATCTTACAACGAGAGACCATATAAGAAATAATGCCGCTAATAGAACACATATTTGCTCTCTATACTACTGATGCCGATGATGAGCCCGACAAACGAGTACAGAAACTCTCCGATTGTTAATATTATTGTACACGGTATATTATATTATGCAACAGCGAATACAGAAACAGATAATTAAAAACTATACATAGAGTGGAATGTAAATGGACCGATCAGATCGATCGGAACTGCGGCAGAAGTAGAAACGGCACAACTAACGCAGTAATTCTCGCCGACGACAACGACGCATACACACGCGCGCACACATACATTACACGGTGCGCGTTTGTGTTCCGAAAAGATGTATTTTAATTTTGTTCTCGTGTTCTTCGCCGCAGCTGCCGTTTTCGGAAGTCCGCGAGGCGTCCGTTCGTGCGCGAGTCGCGCCAAGAAACCGTTACACTACGTTTCCACAATGGCCGGGACGACGGCGACGGTTCCCTCCGACTTTACGCGGACCATCCACTGCGGTCGCTATCAGATGATTCCGTTTTTTTCATTATTATTATTTTTCTTTCAGTTTTTTCCCACCGTCAGCTGTCGCCCGCCAGCCTCTTCTATAGAAGACGGCGTGTGTGTCCATGTGCACGGATGATTTGTCCCCCCCTCCGGACACCTGCTCGGCGGCGGAGTGCGAGAGAGAAAAAGCGCACCTCTAATACCCGCCAATACAGACGACGCGACGCGGCTGCTGAAACGAACATAATAACGTATACCCGGGCCGGTGTGCGTTCGCCCCACGTACAAACGGCCATGTTAGCGCACACACACCACACGCACATCACACGCACTCGCTGGCATTGGGGTCTGGGTCGTGCTCAGAGAGACAAAACAACAATGATAATAATATAGCCGCGAGTGCGCATTTGAATATTACGCGGCCGCGGATAATGAACCAAAGTGACGTGCACCCGCCGCGGCACACCGGTGAGATACGCTATGTCGCGACGGCCTTGTTCCGAGAGGCTCAAGCCGTTTGGGAACTGGATTAGGTGTACTGCAACTGCCATTATGATATTCTATTCTGCGGCACTACACCGTATAAGATAACACGGCCCGTAAACCGTGCAATGCGCCTCCGACGTGTTATACGAAATATATGTCTTGCTGACTAATATTAGCCAGGTGTGAGGTTTTCAACGGATCTCGCGAGACGGTCTTTCATTTTTTTTTTATTGCGCTCGCCCGTATTTTTTATAATACGAATTTCTATGACGACGACGCTTGACTATAATAATATTACCGTCTATAAATACGCACAAACCTATTTATTCTCAAATACTTTTGTACGTCATCGTATTGTTTACGTATTGTCTACGAGTCCATGATCGATCTGTATAACTAGACGACATTAGGTATCAGCTGTTTGTTGTAGACCCGTTGATTACTATTGTGACGATAAGCGTTATAGGTGCGCTTTATTTCATAGTGAAATTAATTTAAATCATCAGAGTTGGCCAACTGAAATCCAATTAACACATACCTACCTACTTTTAATGACATTTTTGTTTACATTTTTAAATGTTGGCCAGTAGATGGAACAATATTAGTTTACATTTTTGGAATCATTCTATGTACGAGGACATCATGTAAACATGATATCTGTGGTGTTATGATACACTCTGTATGTATAATAAATAATTACGATTAATTATAATAAATTTATAAGTGATTATGTAATAAATCCTATGAAGAGATAATATATATTTTTTTATAATTAGTATTTGTGTGAAAATTTAAAGTTACATAATATATATATTATTTCATTACTTTAAATTAATAAATTCTTAGGAGAATGCTATTTTCAAATTAAATTTTTTCGTAAGACGTAGATATTTAAGATATTTTTAAAAGATACTATTAATTAATTGTTTCCCCAAACAAGTGTAATAGACTTGTCAATTCCATTGTAAATATTGTATTACTATTTTTTATTACTATAATCATACATGGATTATAAAAAAAATTAATTAATAATAAAAGAAAAAAAACTTTTGTTATTTTATGTTTGTTGAGTAATTTTTGATTTAAAAAGTGGATAAGTAGATAACTACTTTGTTGTATAATTGTATGTAATAATAATAATAGTTATGGAGTATATAGCAATCAAGTAAGTCACTAAAATCAAGTGTTGAATTTAAATTTAATAATGATAAATCATTGACTATACATACAAAAGCGATTATTATCTAAAACGGTCTCCTGATCAAAGATTTTATAGGACATTTCATTTAATTTGTTTATAAATTACAACACAATAAAGAAATTCACTTTTTAAAAACTGGTTTTACGTAAATATGTTCGTTTTTTAAAAATTTTTTTTTTCGGTTACATTGAAAAGTATTTTCTGTGAATTTTTTACTTTAAAACCAAAGTAGGTAATAAAAAGATCCAATACATTACTAAAAATCATTCTTGAAGTTGAAAATCTAAACATTTTTATTGCTTCAAAGTAATGACAGGCACAAAAATAAAATAAAAAAACGTTTAATTTAATCAACATTGGATAGACTTTTTAACGCGTTTAGTGTTATTAGTTTAATCAAGCTCGATTCGTTTTTGTCTCTATAGTAATAATATAATTATTGTGTCAATAATAAATAATAAAATAATACAGCACTATCCTGTGACAATCATTTTTTTCCATAGTCAATACCGATGATTTTAATTTGAGCTACGTCAAATACTTATTCTGTTATGTAGTTACTGGATAAAAAAAAATAATTCTGATGAAATTTGCATCTATTTTTAATAAAATAAAATATCCATTCCTTTATTTTATTTTTATATTATAGTAGAATAATTTAATCATATTTCTACAAAGTTACCCTCTATTGTTTAATTCAAAAATTATAATCGCTTTCGTGTTTAGCTTTTTAATACTTAAATTTTATGCTCAATGCATATTCGTTTCCGTTTATAACTATGTTTTCGTTATTCAAATCGTCTAGTTCATATATTTTGTTTTTAATATGTAATATTATTATAACATATTAGCGAAATTTAAAATTTAAAAAAAAAACACTATACTCTGCTATTAAATTGATGAAGCAGTCGATAATTACATATAAAAAATAGAACATTCAATTTTGATTCAACTCGTTCACAATTAATTGGACTACTTCTGGCATATTATTACAATTTATAGTAATAATTAAACTGTGGCTATTATAAAAATATAATTTATGATGTATAATATATTTATACTAAACAGGCACCGTGCACGGGCCATGGGTACGCCCACTGCACGATTAGTTTGCAAAAAATCATGTCGGAACAACTATTTGATAATTTAGCCGTTAACATTTTACACGGGTAAACTACGCTATCTTTTTTAGCAAAATCCTAACGATAATATATATTTAGATATATTTACGTATAAAATAATATGTGCACAACTTCGTAACGATAATGAGATGAGTTCTGCCAAATGCACGTAGCTACATCCTACCCATACTACCAATGGCACAGGTAAATGATTTTATTAGTTATTAGTTTACCTATACACGAAGATCGAGCACCAGAAAACACGGATACGCAAATCGTGTGACAGATCTTAAGACCTCACCCCTCCATTTACATGGCGTGCGGATGCTGATGACAGATGCAAATATATGGCGTGTTTAAAATTTAAAATATTATAATAGTATATAATATTGATGATAAGTCAATGATTTCCACGTAAGTATATCTTTGACATGCAACAGCTTCAACGATACATTATAATTTGTTACATTTTATTTCTCTTGTCGTAACGTCGTGTTCGCGATAAAACATCAATAGTATTACATCTATATATTATAATATATTAAACCATATTATTGACTGCAATCCCTGATCGTTATCGGGTTCATTTGTGTAAATGGACAACTTAAATGTTAATCCACAAAACGAATTTACTGTGGTATAATTGATTCGTAGCAAGTGTCCACAGCATCGTCGGGGGAAAATAAATCAATTGTATCAAATTTTTTTACATAGAAATATTTCGAATAAAAAAGCTACGTAGTACATAGGAATAGTAGCAATATTTTAATACTTTAAAAATATAGTTAATATGCATTTATTACGACTGCACGAAACTAAACAACTAGGCGCAGGTTTTGTGATATTATGTTATAAATTTAAGTAATTAATTAAAACTATTTAAATGTAGCTAATATTGTTAGTCATATATAGGTAATACAAAAATATAAATTACCTAAATATTATTATCCCTAGTTGTTTATATAAAAAAAATATAACAAGACATTATGTATTTATAAAAGTGCGTTTGCCGTTCATCATAATTATTATAGAATGCAGTTTGACGTTTCAACGAATAATTTTTGTTATATAAAAATTAATTTGTTTGAAATTTTAATTAACTACGTGCATTCTTGATGTCTAGATTGTCAGTATATAAGATAATATGTAGTATTATAATTTATAAAGATACAACATATCTATATTTAATAATTTTAAAATTCAAAAAAGATTACATTATAATAATATACGTATTATATTAGGTTCCAAAACACCAAGTAGTACATTGCTGTATAAATAACAATAATTTGAATTTTAGTGGTATAATATAATATTTTGTATTTTAATATACGATAATAGTTTGATATATTTTATTCAATTGATATCGTAAATTCTTAACTCAAATGCAATAGGTGATCCAATAGTTTACACTTCAAATTCAAATACAAATCCGGAAAATTAAATGTGATCTGTAATAAATTTCCAGACTTCGAGTGTAACTTGTCGATAAGTAGGTTACTGTAATGGAAGTGTTTATTTTAAATTCAGCGATAATCAATACATACGAAAAAAACTATTCTGAGTTGAGACGACTGGCGGATACGCTGTATTTATATTACTATAAATTACAATAAATAAATTATATTAGTAATAAGGTAAGATAAACTAATATTAGACAAAAACGTCATACATATTATATTATTATATATTAATATTATATGTTTGGTTACATTAATCGTTTTAATTATTTTTAATATACTTATTCAATTAAGTTTTGATCAATAATATTTGTTCTTATATTTTATTTGAATGTACCTATCAGTAATTTTTCTTATTAATTTATTTTAAAATAATCAATATTGTATTATTCTCTAACTTTATTACAAGCTTGCTTAAAAAAGATAGATATTCATTAAAATTGTAATAAATAATGTGTAAATGTGTTATGTTAATTGTAATTGATGAAAAAAAAATATAATAAATAATTATCAAATAAAATGTGATATATTACATTATATTATTTTATTTACTGAAAAAGCAATAGCGACGTAGTAACGTACCGTAAAATAGGTTTATTGATTTATGATAAAAATAGCTAATTATTATTCTAAATATTTTAAAAATGTTATTCTAGATAGAAAATAATATTATAGGGCATGTCAGGTATGTGGCTTTATGCTGAACTTCATTTTTTTATGACAAATTAATAAATAATAGAATATTTTTATTTTATTATAGGACAATAATAGCTATAAAAATTATATGGAAATTAATCTTTTTTTTCAAATTTTAAATCTAAGTCAAAAATGAAAAATGTTAAAAATGGATTCACTCAAAACTCATATAAAATTAAAATACTTTTAGTACATTTTATGACTTCATTATTTTGAATTGTTATGGTTAAGCATTTTTTTGAAAGTTTTTTTAGAGTTCTAAGGAAAGTCCATTTTCATACCTACTATTATAATGTATACATTCAGCCGATATTTAATCACCTACTTTATACTTATATAATGTGTTTACGTAATGACGTAATTGCGGCTACAAAAATAATACAATATAGTTATTATTTTTGGTTTGTTCGATGACGTCTTCATCGTTCAAACAGGTGTGCACTGCGCACTGCGCACTATACAATATGTTAATCCTTTTCGCAAACCAAAAAAAAACTATGAGAAAAAAATGTATAATACTAAAATTTGTATGATAACAACACTGTATAATGCAAATACACACAAACACAAAATACTGTTACCGTCATAATCCCGATAAATCCTCGTCCTTAAAGTATTTTAGTGAGACAGTGCAGTGTACGTATATACCCGAACACTATAATAATATACACATGATATCAATATTAGTATATAATAATATATAGGATTAAAACTTACGGTGCTCGATCGTTGGGTAATTTGCACATTTCCGGCCGCACCCACCTCTGTCTCCCTCTGCCGTTATTTAAAATATTATTATCCCCATATACATATTACGAAGAAAAATATTAAGTTTGATGAAAAACTATTCAAAACGATGACGGGCGACGGATTTCACGACACAAAATTCCGTCGGGATTTTTAATACCTACTCAATTAACTGGAGCTTATACTATTATATCTATTATGCCATTTATAATTTATACCTAATAGCATAAAATCCATTAAAATAGTATAACCATTTTATTATTTTATAATGCTCACGTTAAATAGATACATACGGTATAAATTACACGTTAACCCATTATTTATATTCGCCAACTAATAACTCGAATTAAGTACGTCATAATTCTGTACTTTTGTAGTTATTTTAGATTCTGAATAAAACGCGTAGGTAATGTATTAGTCTTAAAATGATGCATGACGTTTTGGCTTTATGAATACTAAAGAGGCTTTTAATCATTTAATCTTCAACTTAAGATATGTTTTCTGGTATCAATTAATGTAATCTAATGATACTTGAATGACAAAAAGATATCAAAAGTTTTTTTCAAAATATTTTGAAAACAAGACTATTATAATAACATTATCATAAATTAATAACCATTTCGTCAAAATTGATTTTTTAGTTATAGGATTTAAAATGAATAAACGCGGGATTTAACATTTTAACTAAATATTAAATTACCATTTTTTAAATAAGACATTACTTTTCAGAATATTTAGTTTTATTTTTAACTATTTATACGAAACCTACTTACTTACATCGCGTTCTACTGTACGTAGGTGTAATAATTTAATAATGTACAATATTTTGAGAAAAATAAGTTCAACCTACTGTATGGGTAGTAGAAATTAATTATTACATATTTTTAATACATTTTAAAATATCCTAATAATAATAAAAGCTGATTCATCGTTTTCATTTAGAATCTTTTTCGAATATAATGATTTAAATTCAAACTCAACACATTCAATCATTATAGTGAACTATTCAGTAACGAAATGTATAAAAAATAATCAGTACAGAAAAGCGATCACTCTATAGTTTTTTTTTTTCTATTTTTTCATTCATTGTTGTAAGTAAACTTACTAAAATTTAATTTAAAACTAACTATGCTTCAATAACGGTTAATATCCCGACGTATAGTAACAACGTTCAACATACATGATATTATGATATTATTTGATTACCGACAATGGGTGACAATGACAAACTTGGTTACAAATGTAATATTGTGTTACATAAGTACGGCACCTTATGGTTAACGTGAATATACCTAGAGGGTAGCTATAATACAACGTGTCAATTTCTTACTAGGGTAATAGTGTAAACTTATATTATATTCACATAGAATGTAATGTGTATATTGTTTAAGAATGTGTGGGTTAAATGAAACAATAAATTGACAATGAACTGTATAATGTGTAGAGAAATATGCGTTAGAATTCAATTTATACGATAAGAATATTTACATGGATTTGAATCAAAATATTTATAAAAAAGTATAAATAAAAAATAGCTCTAAAAGAATAATAATTTATTTTAAATATCTATTATACTTATTTCATATTTGGACCTTTTTATTGTTATAAATACATAGACAATAGTTATTTTAATTGTGAGCCTATTGGTAATTGGTATAATACGAAATGTCTATAGTTTGTATACAAGAGACACGGGCGTATTATATAAATCTACTTACAAATTTAAAATATTCACAAGACAAACAAGAATAGTTTATTTATAATTTTAAAATATTAAAATATCTGTAAATAACGTGATTTATATCAAAATTCATTATTTAAAAAAGATAATAGAAAAATAAAAAAACAAATTTCACGAATATAAAAACAAAAAATAAAAAAATAATAATAGTCTTATTCCTTAGGTCATGTATAGGTTATATATATACAATTATAATATTACCATATTTTATATTATAATATTCGCTATCAAACATTCCCTATTATAAATCAATGGGGTATGTGTAAAAGAATATATAAAAATGGGTGAATTTGCTGTTATGTAAAATACATTTTGTATAAATTGTGTATATTAAATAAATTGTTGTGTAAATTTATTTTTATTTAAAGAACAAAGGGTCACACTTTTATTACGATTGGATTTGGATTTTTAAGAATAAAAATATCCTCCAACTTGTTATGATAAATAATTAATGAATCTGTTTTTTATTAGAAAAACCCTATTTTCCAAATCATATATTAATTTAATATTACTTATATTGGGTGAAAACTATACAATAATACTTTTATATTTTTGGTGCGCTGATCAACGGTAGTGAGAAAATGTCCAAAAGTTAAAAATCTGAAATTAAAAATTGAACAGTCATTATAACAAACATACGTTTTTAAATGTATTTGTTAATTTATTTGTATAATCAATATTCAAGTTTGTTGATCAAAAAATGCAATAGATTAAAAAATAAAAAAGTTTAAAAAAATTCTAGTCATTTTAATTTAATTTGTATTACTGTAGTAGTATAAAATATACATACCATTAGCTTATAATTTAAATAATATAATATATTTATAAATGATTAGTACCTTACTCCTTTTTTAAATTTATGAAATATATTAAAATATTATAATTTAGTAAGTTCGTCTCGCCTATTTTAACTATGGTTGCAGCTTACCCATTGCAGTTTTAATTACGATTAAAAATATTTCCTAGTTATTTATCACATCAAATACAATATTATAATTATATGTAAAATATATTTGTACATAATTATGTATGAAACGTGAAATAATAATTTTTCTTCGAACATTTTTAGTTTTTTATATGAATTCAGAAAAGTGTATTTATTTGTTAATATATTATGTTAAATGAAGAATATATTTAGTTTAAACATAATTTGAACTTCGGCTAATAATAAAAATATTATTTACATAATTATTTAAATAGACAGACAATTTTATAATTTGAAAAAAGTACTTTTGCATCTCTGAAAACCATTATCTAACACATTAGTTTAAAATAAATATTAGTTATTCACTCTACTGACCTTATTACAGCAGATTAGTAACAATTAGCATTAATGATGTTTATGACTTTAAAATATAATCTATTTTTTATTATTTTTTCCGTTGCAACGAAAAATAAAAAGATTCTATTATAGGTTACATTATGATAAAATACGATATACTTACTGGTTTATTTAAGACTCTAAATAGTATTATTTCTTTCGTTGTATATTTGTATAACATTACAAATATAATCAATGTATATGAACATCTGTTTATTTCCTTATTAATACATCTTTTTCGAAATTGACAATATTGGATTCATATTAGTATAAGGTATTAAGATATACCATCATGACTGTACACGAAAGATAAATTAACTATCATTTAAAATAATAAATATTCATTGAAATGATTATCAATTTTTGATCAATCATACATGGAACATTTCCCACTCGAACAAATTCATGTATATGCGTAGTAAATATAGAGTATTATTAATAAGATTTTTTTTTTAATTAACTTAAAAAATATTTCAATTATTACTATATGTTTAAATGTGAATAAAACTTAAATAATAACACAGACATCTATATAATTTATAATATACTTCACGAATATACTTATAGTATGCTTATTAATGTTCTGCTTACTATATATTTTGTATTTTGACACGCCTATTTGGATTAGCAAAATAATTCGCTACCTTAAAATAAATAATTTTATCCTGTTAATTAAAATATTCGTTGTGATTTCACGAACTTACTAATACATGTACGATAATATACATAACATGTACAATCATAAAGATATTTATGTCTATTTTAAAATATATACTTACAGTATACATAACCATGGTAGAACGGTCAAAGAAGCAATTTTCTTTAAATGGATAAACTCAAAAAACGTCATAGTTCATTCGAGTTTGGGTCTGACAGGATATAAAAATAAATTGGCAAATATTGATCGGCCTGGGTTTGAAAAATAAATATTGCATACAGCAACCTTTAAATAAAGTTTATTAAATAGCATGAAAACGACTGTAGTTACACATGAAAAACAAATATATTTAAATAATAATATGTATTACAATATAATTGAATAGTATTTTTTATGCTTAAAAATTAACTTTTCATTACTTTATATTGCTTGTAATTTAATTAAATGAATTTTAGAGATTAAATTTATTGTCTTGGTTGTTTTTAAGACGAAAAAAAATAGAACTAATTTAAATTTACTTATAATATTTAAACTAATATTTTTAACAAATTAATTGATAATTTGAAATATACATTTAAATTTATTTTTGATGAACGTTTTAATTCACACCGATGGTGTGAGCAGATACACATTTACAACAGGTTTGTTTAACAATAATTAATAAACATTTAATAACAATTAAAACTTATATGAAAATATTCACGGATACCTACGAAGAAACTGTGCCAAGGACTTTGAAAAACTTTTTTAATGTAATATAATAATTGAAACAAGATAAATTTATATGTTTACGCATACATATAAATAGTGTTGTTTATTAACATTAAAAATGATTTATTAAGTAATTAAAATTAAAAAACGACCTTATAGCTTTTTTTTATTTCTAAATATACTTACATACAATTGTATGCTTCCAAAACACTATAAAAAATTGAAATACGTGTTTTGTTTCTGTTTCATTGTAATTACACGTTACTTTACAGTACATACAATAACGTAATTTAATTTTAATTTTTTTTATATGGTTCTGTTTTCTTTATGATAACATAAATAATGTCTGTATTATATAAGTATAATAACTATAGAAATATATATTGTATTTTTATTTTCGTAGTAAGTAGTATGTAGATTATGATTTCAATTAGTATGAATATTTAACAAATAATTAAATTGAAATTACTTATATATTATAATATTCTAAAATGTTAATTATACCTACATTATATATTTTAATTAATGTTCAAACGTTCTTATCTACTATTTGGTGAAATTATTATGAATAAGTATATACATACTTAATATGTGACGATTAACTACAAATTCTATTAAGTACTAACCTTTTATTGCCTTTGATAATTGATTAAGTACTAATTCAAAATCAATGCATGTTATAGTTGCTTTACAATTATTACGGTAAACTGTTCATAAACATAACATTATCGTAAAATAACAATCATAAAAACAGTTTGAATTTTATTGTTTAACTTTCGTAATTTACTGTTTAATGTAACTTAATTAACATCGGTATACTGAGGTGATAAATATTCACAATTTTATTTCAAAAAAAACACTAGTTTTACGACAGAGAAAAGCATACATACGTACATTATTAACCCATTATTATAGTGATGCTTCTAGGACATTACCTATATGTATAATAATATTATAATAATATATTATGAACCATTTAATATGGTCGTAATTGTACTATACTATAAACATAATATACTATATATCCTCGTGGACCACGTGGTGTGGTTGACCGTAGTATTTTTTTTTTTTAATTACTTTAAAAGATTTAAGTGGATTTTTTTTTATTATTATCATCGTAACCCAGTCATTACGATGTAGTCACTGCAATAATTACCAACCTCCCATTGCAACTATTTTACTTAGAAGACGAAAATAATATTCTTTAACAATTAACTACCATTAATAATATTTGTTTATAAAGATATATAACGTACGTACTTTTATTTTTATTTTTGGTAGCGTTCAAGATCTTGAGATATTTCTAAACATCGTCCCGTCTTAGGGCAACGATTAATTCGTTTCGCTATCGTTATATCAGTTGGACAGTTTATATACACGCCTCACAACATTAAAAGTAAAAATAATAGCGTATCGTTAATATCTGGACGTATTTTCATTCCAAAAGGCCCAAAGCCAACTTATACGACACACATGCTTGGTTACACACTTTTCTTTAAACTCGTTTTGCTCTTTCGACGTATACACACATAATATATTATAAAAATTGTATTAGATATTGTAACTTAACTAACTATGATATAATATTGTAATAATATTATACAAGATACTATCTTCGTGGGCCGCTTACATCTTATAATTATAATTGTTATTGTCTGTGTAATAATTCCAATAAAATATCGCCGACCAGATAATTACATTGCGTAGCAAAATAAAAAAAAATTAAATGTTTGTTTTGCGTGCCCGGTTTCGGGGTGGTCCTCACACTCTATTAAAATTATATTACAATATTATGTATGGGAAAACGCATCGAGACTCGGCACTACAATACCATTTTAAATGGGCATATTTATGAAACAAAATCACCAGAGAAACATTTTTGTTTTAAACCATAATCAATAGAGATGTCTTGTAACTCTGTAATTTTCGTCCCGAAAACCACCCTAAACGGAAAGACAAATGGAAAAAAAACTAAATACAGTTCAACGGTTTTGTCGATAGTTTCGTGTAGATAATTATAGGTTATTGAGGGTTCAGTGATCTAACCATTTTCTCTGACTTCTTGGCTTATAAGCTTAAACAAAGATGGTTCAATATTATATATCAATAAACAAAAATGTACAGTTTATTTTTACCCATTCATTGAACTCTAGACCTTTTTTTATATGTATGCAATATTTAAACGTTAAGCTATTAAGAATATATATATATATATTTGTTATCGAGAAGAGTTGCGTGAAGGAAAAGTGTATTTATTTTACGCAATTATATAACATTTAAAAGAATAGTCAATATACCGAATGTCAATTTTAATGAATTTCCAAGATCATAAGTTATAAGTCATCTGTTTTATTTTCTTTTATACTATTAAAATGCTTCAAGGCATTAGGTAGATTAATACAACCAAAACATAAAAGCTATGAACAATAGGACCAAAATATTATCATGGATTTCGATATAATGCGTAAACATTATTATTATTTTACTCGAAGTTTAAGTAGGCACTTCCAAAATTATTTTGTTTGACTGAAATAATATGCTGACAATATATAGTTACCTAATTAATTTTTTAATGAGAAGATTAAAAAAATAAAATAAGCTTTGACAACTTTGTTATTGGCTGATAATATTTTTATTTTTTTTTTTTTATTTATAATAATATAATATTATAATAATCATTAATGATTTGTGTATAGATTTGTTTTAATAAATTGTCTATATTAATTTCTTTTATACATTTTAGCGCGTATCTTAATTGTTGGCTGTTTAATTTTGTCCTGAAAATTGGTAAAAGAACTCAGTAATATTTTATTAAACTCGAGCAGCTTCCATTACTCTGGAATCGACAAGAGAATGTTTGACTGTTTATAAAATTCCACAGATTGAGCATTTAGTTTGATTTTCTTTGCCAATAAAAGATAACCGTGTTATCGTATATCTGTTATGCCCTAATCGTTTTTAGATTACTTCATATATTTTTTTCATTGCTTTTAGTTTGTTTTTATTTCTTTTCCAACTTTTGACCATTTTATTTCAATGTTAATATAAATAAATTTAAAATATCTTCTTAAATATAGCTTTTTGAATTTATCTTCTTTATTGGCTCATTATTTTTCGTTTCCTTTGCCAGTTTATCCAATTTTTTGATTCCTTTAATATCTCTGGTAACTGGTATCCAGGTAATAATGATATAATTTTTATGGTTATTTGCTGCTACTATATTTTTAACTTTAGACTGTTTTTGTTTTCATAGTTAAATATACTTTTACAATAGAGCTAATGAGTTTGTAATAGTGATGTAGTTGTATAGTTGTTGATTATGCAGTTTTATATATTTTATTGCAAACTATTCGGAAATGAATATGTTATTATTATTTAATTTTTGTGTTAATTGAGAATTATTAGGTTGTATAATTACCATTTCTGTCCCCTATAATCGGTTTTAAATGCGTCAGTGTAGATATGTTAATAATTAGTGAGTTCTTCTTTATAAAATTGCCGTTTATAATTGTTTATAGTTGAATCTTTTTTTGTAATAATTGGTTAGGGATATATTTAAAGATACATAAATTTGTCCATAATGGGTTAACCATTTCACAATTTAATGTGTTTACAATTAATTTGATGTTTTATTGAGAGCTTATTAATGCTTCTGTATATTATATTATATTGGTTTTTTTTTTATACATACATAAAGCGGTGATATTTCTAAGAACGTCGTAAACCGATTATAGTTTTATCGTTTTCAAAATATATAAATACGTATACTTTTGTCGCACATTATATTAATTAAATAAATATAGGAACACAGAACTAATAAACCAGCAGATAATTTTTATAAAGTCTCATCGTCGACCCTTGTTTTGTTACCTCTATTCCCCACCCAGGTAACAACAACAATCACGTGCGTAGTAAGTAATTAATACGTCAATAATAATTATAACGTCTACGTCGCCGGCTGCGGCTGCCGCGGCAGGTTAGTCCATTAAATTTTGGCTGCGGCTGCGACGACCGGTCCACCTACCGCATACGTAGAACGTTGCATGCGGACAGACGATCAATTATTATTATTATTATTATTATTATTAAGTAGATGGAGTCCAGCGGCGGCTGTGGTGGTCTAAGGACAAATTAGTATGTCGGTCAACGCGGTCAAGTATTTCGACATGGTACTGATATCTACCTAACTCACAAAATGCGTAAACCGAATGGATGCACAAGACATGCAGGTGAAAATCTTCACTTTTCGATGCGTATACGCACTAATTTACACAGATTAACAATATCATTAATTATTTAGTGATTTTATTTTTTTAAGTAGGACTCATGATTCCAAGAAATAAAATACTATTTTTATATAATCTTTTGTAGGAGTTGCTTCGCAGTATAGTCACGCCTCGCGTGATTTGATGCAAAGGAAACAGTTTTTCTCGGCTATAACAATATTATGTTGATACATTATGTAGATTGTATTAGTCTTGGTCTTGCAATAAATTTTTTTATGTAACTCTCGATTAGGTACGTGGTCTAGTATGTTTTTCTCCGACATATTTGCAGCTTAAACTAGAACACAACAAAGTAAGTAGTTTTTTGCTTAGTTCGGAGTAATCTTAAATGTAGAATTGAAAATACTAACTTCATCGTTTGAAATCTACTAAAATGGTTTTGAAGACACTTTTTGATTAAAAAACTAAACAAATGAACAAATTCATCCACATTGTATATACCCGATTCGTGAAATTTAATCACCACAAACGGTGACGAAATATCTAAAATAGTATTTAAAGGACATCGACAAACTAAAGTTTATTATTATCAAAGTAAATATTGACAAATTAAATATATTATAGCCATTTTTTTTCGATAAAAATAATCGTCTATTAAAATAATTAAAATTAAAAATTAAAAACATTTATAAAATCATAGATCATTTTTTTCTTTAAAACAATTATACAATCAACATTATTATTATTTAAGTTATAAGTTATTTACTACCTACTTATGAATCATTATTTTATTATTATACATTGTGAAATTATTTAATTAAAAACATAATATATCCTTTCAAGTTTCAATTAGAAAACAAAATTTTAAATTTATAACATTTTTTTGAACAATATTTTTAACTTTAAATTTTATTATTTTGATTTTATTATTATCAGTTTTATAATTTGATTTATAGAAATAACAACTACGGTCGAAAATCTGCGTAGATCGTCACTGGTGTCTATAACACCCAAAATTTCACTAAATACTCAATAACAGCATCATCCGAAATATCGTTGGAAACTACTTTTGGTAATATGAAAACATAAAAAATCAATAATACAAAATTTGAATGAAGATTAGATGATTCTGTTTAAAAAACACTCACATTCTAATAATACATTAACAGACAATTATTTTAAATGGAAAATTCTAATTTAGAACATAAATATTAATAACTGAAAATATGTTTAAATTTAAAACTGTTAAGCAAACTTAAATAAAATAAAATAAAGCTAGACTTTATTGCATTATATTTTTTTATAGCAAAATGTACAGTTTACATTAAAATTATTATTATCATACAAACCCAAGAATTATAATTATTAAGTATCATTATCTAACTTAAAAACGTACATATCCAATTTGATATTAATATGATATGTAAAATGTAAATACAGTGTAACTATAACAACCATTGTCACAAAAATTTAAAAAAATATATTTGTGAACTTATTGTCTTTTGGCATATTTTAATAAACTTTCTGTGCTATTGTATACCAAGACTTTGTGACTTTGCTTTAACATTAAATCTACGAATAAATATAAAATATAAATTGAATTTTAGCAATACCGTTTTTGCTATTTCCAAAGTGAGAGTGAAACAAAGTTAAAAGTTATAAAATTGTCAAAACATGTTTGGCTAAAACACTCGCAATCGTTAAAATAAAAAAAAAACAAATGCCTATTGATTTATCGATACACTTAAAGCTTTATTTGTATGATTAGTGAATGTACATTAGAGTATTATAGTCTGTTGTATTAAATCGTTAAATCTTGAAACATGGATATTAGTTATTTTATCCTCTCTGCCAATGTTTTCAGAACAGTAAAATACATTAATAATATAGAAGTATATCTATGACAGGATAAAATATGTCTTATTTGGATCTAAACTATAGCATAATAATATACCATTGATAATTTCAACATTGGTCAGTATCTCGTGTATAGTATTATATATAAATAGAATTTTATGTATTTTTAAAAACTAAAACATACGTACATAGTTAAATATATTATTAATACACGTGCCTATTGCTTATATTAAAACATTAAGACACAATATAGTATTTTGTATACATTATGTAGGTAGCTAAAAATAACAAAAACTATTGCCAATACATTGTACGTTCGACGATAATCAAAAATTCTGCACTTTAAAATTTAACAAAAGCTCAAAACTAAAAGACTACGATATTCTGTCTTTATTACACTTATCTTGCCAAAAAAAAAAATATATATATATATATATATATATACGAGCGTATTACATTGTATCTTTGTACTTAGAAAATGACCAAAACCTACTTGAAAAACCAAACCGAAAATATTATTTTTATAACAAAAAATATTTATTATGTATATTTTATTTTTCCAAATGTTTTAACGAGACGATTATAACATAATTTCATAAATAACAATCATCCGTGTATGATAATGATCGAATATTAATGTATTATATTTATTTAGCTACTAAAAATATACACATTATTGCAATCTTTTAAATTTGCATAATTCACTAGTCTAGAAATAATCCAACTGAAGTAATATTTTATTGAATTTTACTACTATTATTATTCTGAGTACTCTAATTTGTTTTTTCTCTGGAAAATCACAATGATCTTAATTATAAAAAAAAAAAATATGTCTGTATTCTTACCTTAAATAACCTACGTATTAGGTGTAAATAATTGTTTTATTTTAGATGAATGGACTGTTTTTTCAATGATATGTGTACGTGTTTTTTTTTATGTGTGTCGGTTATATTTTGGGACAGTAAAAATGCTTAAATTTTCAATTTTAGGTGTAGTCTCTGGTAGATAATTTGTCATTAAATCTACTTTGGTACTTCATAAAAAGTCTTAGTACTTTCAAAATAACCAGGAAATCTCCAAAAATCCGAAATTTCTACGCAAAACAAATTTATCTTTTTTTACATATGGTATAGTTTTTAGGATAGTTGTACTCGTTTTATGCTATTTATAGACATTTAACTTTTTCAATACACATAAAAAATGTCAAAAATATTATGTTATTAAAATAAAAGGTTACATAAAAATTATTATAAACAAAAAAAAAATAAATAATAAAAACTTTAAATACTATAATAAATACAATATTTTTGACAAAAATTAATTTAATCTACTGTATTACTAATATTAAAATAGATTTTTTTAATAGCTATATCAATACACACATTAAATATACTTTAACTTATATATAAATATGGTGCAAAATCATTTTTCGTATACAATATTAATCATTTTTATATTTTTTTTATCTTTTGTTTAAACTTTAATATCGTGTAATTATCGATAGCAGGTCATTTTACTGTATTAAACACATTTTAGTTATTAAAGTTATATTATATAACATTTTTTTTATAAAACATAACAATCTAGCAGTTCAGAATATGTAATATTATTATATTCTTTCACATGGACTGATATATAACGGTTACCGTTTTTTATTACTTCTCGCTCACGTACACCTAAAATTTCGTTTCGGTCAAAAACTTCGTAGATATAATATATTATATGTTACTACTCCACGGTCTACAGAAGTGTAACGATAATAATATGAGCATTATTGAACCTTTTTATTATTACTATTATTCTGAAAGTATTTTTTTTTTGCCCCGTTTACAAAATATAGGGTTTCCTTTACCAATAACATATAAAAATAAAGACATTTTCCACATCTGGCGGGATCGGTTGAAAAAAAAACTTATTGTTTAGCATTGAATACGAAATCATTTACATGCGCGCAAGTGGTTATTTTCATGAAATTTGTGTCATGCGTTTTAATATAATACACCGTTTAATTATCCTCAACAAAATTTGAGTCTACGATTGAACAATATCTATTATTTCGGTTCCTCCCAGGAAAACAAAAATCTATTTAAGTAAATGCAATATATTGTACAACAACATTTTTATGATCATACGCAACGTGTTAGTTGTTGGAGATTTTATTTTATATGTCGTCGATATGTTAGTTTATACAGTGTTAAAAATGTAAATATTGCTGACATTGGATTTTTAAAAAAATGTAAATAGTACATAATACAATTAAGTATAATAATTAATAACAACTGATAAGTATACTGTATACTAAATAAAACAAAATAAATTATAGCTTACATTGCCCGAGGTAGACTGGTCCATTATAGACTAACCCGGGCGCAATGTAAAATGTTTTCTACATTGCCAATCAAAATTGGCAGTACCGTGTTAGAATATGTATTATTTAATACGTTTTGTATGGGCACACGTTGATACGAAAACGAACTTATATTTTTCACTCTATATCTGCGAGCTGCAACCGTAATTTATAAAACGATCACGTTGCTATAGCCTGTCTTGTCCTGACTGCCCGTATTATTGGAAGCGATTAGTTTACAGTTTTCCACGATACGGTCGCTGCAGTTTTCTCGCACATAGCAAACGTGCAACCAATGCGAGATTTTATGTTAAACAGAAAACTTTTTTTGCAGTGATAGCCACTGGCAGTGTTAACATTGTAGCTTATAGATACCTAATTGAGTAATGTGTATCATATATTCATGTATGTAAATACCTGCAAGTAATGTACGGGTCGAGAAAATATAAAAACTCTGCGCAGAGTCGTCTAAATTTCTTGTTTGAGAATTGTTAGGGTTTAAATGAGATATTGATAAAACACTAACTGACCTACTGACCACTAGTTAAAAAAAAACATATTATTTTATCTTTTTTAGATTTGTATAGGTACCAACCTTTTACGTGATAAGAGTATCCAAGTGAAATACTGAAATTAACTTTTTTTTCAAATAAAAATCACCTTTTTTTCTGCCAAAACAGATTCTGATAAACAAAGAAAGAAGATGGATCAACTATTTCTAAAATTATTTGATGTCATATTAGTATAATTAATTTTTTTGTTTTCTCAATTTCGTAGGTTAAACTATTTTCAACAAAATCATGGAATCCAATATATGTAAGACATTACCACATACCATTGAATAATGTAAATATATAGAAGCGTGTAAGCTCATACCTAATCAAATATTTTAGAATTTCCATTGTGTATCTGTATGATAATTATAATACATATTGGTAATGCCAAAAAGTTTTAAGTCTCTAAAATTTATAATATGTTTTTTAAATTACAAAAAAATACCTAACATTGTTATTTTTTTATTTAACTAAATATCCAACTTTTAAAAATCTATAAAAATATACTGTTAATATATATAGTTTTCATATTTTTATAATTATACGAGTAAAACTGATAAAAACCCTTGTTTATATTTTCCTAAGCTATTAAAATTGAAAATTGTATAACTATTATCTAAAAATGAATTTGAAAATATCCATGATTTTGTAAAAATTTCAATTTTAAATACTTATAAAAAAATGTATTTATTTATTTATATCTATGTATTTTCCTTATTTTTAAATTGCTATAAAAACAACTTACGAGAAACCTTAAATTATAATTTCAAGCTTATTAAAGTTATTAATTTTTTTTTTTAGTTTTTAACTGCAAAATAATTTAATCATCATATAATTTTAAAATTTTAACAAAGCCAAAATGTTTGAAAATGTCAAAACTATTATATATTTATACATGGTACGTTGGAAAGGTATTCAATTTAGACAAAACTTGAACTTCAGACGCTCGTAATAATTATAAACTAATACTATACTTATATGTTATATATTATTTTAACACTTGTCAATAATATTAACATGTCTAGATACCATTTTATTTTTGGATTAATTTTTTTTAATATCTTGACTCGTGAGCTGTTATAGATTATTTAATAAATTTCAAAAAATGTAGTCGTACACAATAATAATATTATTATATAATATATTATATTCTTTACAGAACAGATACGAAACGTTTTTGCGGAAATTATCTCTCCCACGTAGTATTTTATACTAGACGATATAAAATCCATCCAAGATTTTCAGAAACATAAATGCGCATATCACGTACACAAAACGTACAACCTCGAAAACCATTTTTTATTTTATAAATTTTAATTTCTTTTTAGATTAATATAAAAACCACTCAACGGGTTTTATACTTCAGCTATCGTATAATATTCAAGAAACGTTTATATACACATGCATTCTTTTTAATCATACAGACAGAAATGTACCGATCATTATAATAGTAATAGTAATAATAATAATATTATCATACATACCCAACCTAGTCGCGTTACGATTCTCCAGACGTCGTAATTAGTTTTAATATGCCTGAATATATAATAATACAATAAATGTTTTATTAAAAGAGATATTACATCCCATACGACCATACCCACCCCTTTGTACCAGACTTATAACGTCGTAACGTTGATATTATAATATTATATTTACGATGACCGTAATAATAATATAATACTGTCCATTAATTTAATACAAAAATACAGGGCAATTACAAAAAAAGCCCCTCTACGTGTACACATTGCAATTGTATTACACACACACACGTCACACGTATAGTAGTAAACTGACGAGCCTATACCATAAAAATACGTGTAGAGTCTTATGATATACGACGTTATAATATTACTTTGGCGTATTACACGCGCTGGACCCGTTTTTCCAAACTTAATTAAATGAAAACATTATTATACCGACACGCGATAATATTATATAATAATATGTACACGCTTCGAGGTTGGTTACTTTATCGTGTATAATGGTTTTGAATCGGAAGCAGTTTTTTTTCTCTTGAGAAATTCTTAATTTTATTCTTATTTTATTATATTATATAGTAATATCGAACACGAGTCGTATTAAAATACTGCTGTTTGTATATATTATATTATAAGATCAAGTTTAAATATACGTATACAATAATAATATTCTTCGTTTTTGAAACTTTATATCTACGGCGAAAAGTCTGTATAACAGTGTACTATATAATGTAATCAGAAAAGTTTTAAAACAAAAATGAGATATCTATTTAAAACTTTCGACGACGTTTCAAGAAAATCATTTTGTTCAGATATTACGGGAGCATCTCGTGCGATGTGATATAGTACGGGACTATAACTATTATCATTCTCCATTCGAGAAAACCCCGACACTCGGTAACAGTGGCCATTGGGTGTGATTTACAAAGTTTGTTTACATATAAGTTACATTATACAAAGTATGCGTATATGACATAATATTTCATATATACACATAACAGTATACACGTCGCAACTTAATAATCGTTTAAGTGATACTGTATATTTTATTACGGAAGTTGCCAGCAACCAGTGGCACGAATGGGCGAGATTCTCAAGGGGCGTTTCGGTGCCCTCGTCCCTGATATTTTATTTTACAAGTACTGCTGACACGGTTAGCGAGTCCTCATTATTGTAGCTGTGTCAAAATACGATGGATTACCAATGAATTCGTGGAAACGTGATGTATGATGGTGATGATTATGCTTCGCGTAACATTTTTAACGTTTAATAAATAATATGTCGTGACGTTGATATTACATTTTGTGTAGACACAATGGGTTTTAAAATATTAAAAGTTATTAGGTGGTTTCGCAATTTCCAAGCATCCGTGATATTAATTGGTTTTAGGTACGATATTTTTGCAACAACATGCGTGATATCGTATGATTAATAAAAATTTTTATACAATTTTCGGTCACGCGAGTTTGGCTGAAGCAAAATAATATTGTTTTGTCGTTCGGGACGGTGAAGAGACACATTCGATGTGTGACGGACAAGCTAGTTACATTTCACGCAAACAATTTATTAACGATAATATCATATGTCGTGTTCAAAGACGACGTCTAAGAGCCTAGACAAAATGGCGTTTTCCACCGACTGTACGTTTTGCCGGTTCGATTGGAGTGCGTATTAGGGTAATAATACGGCTAAAAAGGCGATCGATTCGCGTATTTGTACTCCGAAATTAACAGTAACGAGTATACGTGGTGTATTACAGTACTTGTACTTATATAGTAGTATTCCGCCTAATACTGCGGATATAAGGGGAAAATCAGCAATATAATATATACCCGCCTATTGAGTTTCCGTGAATATATATAGAACATGTCACTCGTGTGTTCTCTGAGAAGGCTTATTTAGATTTATTTTTGAGAAATTGGTTAAAATCCAGATATTTGATGTCTGATGAAACAACCTTTGATACAGGCCGGATTACGTAATGGCAGACATATAGACATTTAACTGGAGCGCTGAAATGTTCAGGCTTAATAGTTGTCACACACATTTTAAGTTTATTAAATCTTCGTGTATAGGTAGTTAATTTTATTGCGAATTTATATTGATCGATATGATTTAAAAATGTATAATTTATATTAGTAAATATATTTAAAATCTCACCTAGAATAATTTTTTGCAGGCTTAATCAGTGCCTTTCAATAATTATGATACCGGGAGCTTTGAATTTTTCACTGGTCTGCAGTGTAATATAACGAACGGCAATCATTGAAAATATGTTTGCTGTTGATATGAATCCCGTAAGAAATATTGTACGACTTAACGTATTATTTTCAATAAAAAAACAATTTCGATTGTTATAAAATGTAAATGTGTGTCAAGACATAAAATAAAATAAAGACCGTACTAATTCCAATAGAATTATCACAAATTTTAGTTATATTTGTTAATTTATAATTATTGTAATTACTACATTTTAAAGAGCACGCGTAAATATAATCACTTTGTATAAAGTGTCTTTTAGTGATTTTAGTATCTTTTCCGAGAATATTTTAATTTATTATAATACAGCGTAGTAATTAAATTCCTTTCCGTCAGGAAACGCGTTAAAAACCACGACACGGTCGTGAAAAGCAAAATATATGTATATCCGAGGCGACAAACAAATTGGATTTCGTCGTTGTTATGATTACAGGGTAATAATTATGGCTATAAACTCACAGTGATGAGATTAAAAAAATATACATTTTCAAGACGTGCGACAATGTACGGAATAATTAAGTCGAAAATTAATTTTATTTAAAGACATTTCATAAATATTCATAACTATGTTATTTTATAATATAATCTACTATTATTACGATTTATATGGTGTACTGCTAAATGGGTCTTAGCGTTTCTATACCTATATCGTAATAAAAAATAATCGGCAGGTTATCTATATCCGTACGCTATTATAAATGTTAACGGTTCCACATTGGTTATAAATTAGCGTATTTAAATAATGATACAAAATTCATGTCGTAATGAATGGCGGTGTCCACTTTTAAACAGTAGCGTAGCTACGGCTCAATCTAGGGGAGGAGGGTTATTTAAAGGTTGTTATACACCACAAAATATCGTGAGGAATTAGCTAGGCTATAACCGTGATTAAAATATCACCGATAGAAATTCCACGGGGAGACATACACCCATACCCCCCTCCCACTGCTGCACCACTGCTTTTATAAGATATTTCAGACATGTCGTGCGAAACCTTGACTGTGTTATACTTATTATTAGTAAAAAGCTCTAACAATATAATAATGCAAAAAACTTGTCATTCTTGTATTTTTGTTTTCGTTTGTTTCTTTAGTAAAATTTTAACCGTAGTAGATTATCGTGTTTATTCCTCCGTATTACACAATATATAATATGAATTGTGATTTAAAAAGTTAAAACATATAAACATATTATTTATATATTAAATTATTATAGCAAAATTAATGTGCAAGCAATAATCTACAAATTAATACCATAGTCGCCATGCCATATAAATCGTATTAGATAAATATACTTATTTTATAATAACGTACTGTAGTGACTATAATAATATAGTGTCTAATGATATGTGAGAACGAATTTAAACAAAGCTATTATTTTAGTTATCTTTTTAATTTTTTTTTTTTTTGGCAGAGGTTGATAAGTTTTTGGTAATATTACGGAAGGAATATAAACCCGCCTTTGCCGTAGTTGTTAGGTTTATCGTGATAATGTTGAATACACGACGCATATAACATAATAATTAAATTTTATTTTACAAATTAGCATCTTTACACGCATCACCGCCGTCAATACATCGTCCGTCAAAATTAAATTTAAGTAGATTAAAACTAAAATACGCATTCTAAAAGTTTCATATTGACACGTTTCTACAGTTACTTCATGCTTACGCTAAGGGTCATTTTCTACTTAACTAATATATATTATAAATACATAATCGTACATATATACAGCTTATTTTTCATGATTACGTATTGAGTTATACTTATAATTGACTGGTTAATAAAAATCATAGGTGATGCGAACAAAAATCGTTAAAATATTAAAATCGTTACATTATATACTCGTACTTTACGTGTACCGGGTACCTTGTATACAATCGAGTAAAAATTAATTTAAAAAAAAACATTGATTAAATCTATATATTACAAAATAACGAGTTTAGAAGGAAAAATGTGAATATTTTTTAAACTTATAGACATTTAATGCTAGCTTACCCGTCACGTCTACGTAATAAAAACCAGTCACATTTTGACTATATTGTGCCTATATATTCTATGTGTTTGAATATACATATTATATTTTACCTATAAACTTATTGCAAAGTCAACTTTGAAGTATAATATTAAAATACATATGGTTATAAACTTATAACTCGAGTGTGCCTATACCTGTCCTACTTCTAACTCCAGATAAAAAAAAAAAAAAAAAACATTGCAAGCATAAATAAAATTCAGATAAATTACTTACTTTGTATACAATATAGAACAATGTTTATCAATTTGGTTAATAATTAGAATGTAATTATAATTTTGCGCAAATCATGTCTATGATTGCACACACACAGTTCCAGGATGGGTATAATTCTCGTGTTATCTAGTTTAATCTATTTTTTACACGCTTTTAATTTATTACTTAATTAAAACCAACGTTGGTTACACCCAAACGCGAATGAATCGTAAATCTTTATAATAGCTACATAGATACACCGTGGACGTGCAGACGAGACGCGATAAACGATAAATTTATAAAACGATTTCGAATAAAAGTAATAGGTAAATAAAATACACCGATTATTTAGATAATTATTGTATCCAAACTCAGTTACACGGAAAAAGAAAATTAAACGTTTGTATACACTTAAAGTTATGTTCGTTTCATTATTGTACTGTTTATATACACTTCTAATAATTTATATTATAATTTAATAGGCGCGTAATTTAAACATTGTACAAACGCGTCTATAATACGATAAACGCTAACCGTCATAATATATATGTATATTATGCAGCTCATTTAATATTTTAAATAATTTATTATAAACAACTTTCAATGGGATTATCTCGTAAGTCGGCGAGTACTCTTTATAATAATATATTATATAGGTTAGAGTACATAGGTATACCTCATAAAGGTTTTATAAAAGGACCTACCACCTTATAGTGTGTGTGTGTGTGTGTGTGTGTGTGTGTGTGTGTGTGTGTGTGTGTGTGTGTGTGTGTGTGTGTGTGTGTGTGTGTGTGTGTGTGTGTGTGTGTGTGTGTGTGTGTGTGTGTGTGTGTGTGTGTGTGTGTGGTATGCGTGTGTGCATCGTTGTAGGTTCAATTAGTATAATGAAACTCGGAAAAGGAGCTTTGTTTCCTTTAAAAATTAATATCCATTAAAAGTTTTCAAATTATTTTACTCGAAATGCGTAGTAATAGTTGTTTACCTGCTTGCAATTTTAAACGAACACAGTTCTAAATATGTAGAAAATTACACTTTTCTAACATGCAACACTTTAATATATATTAAACCGACGTTTACTAGTAGATTTATTATTTTTTGTATAATATATTTGGAGGTTATTCATATTGTATATAATATAATATTATATATTTATATTAAATATGGCTCGAACGTACCATATACTATGTACCTATAGTTTATTGCGTGGGAGATGATGGAAACGGCTGATCATTATTTATATTAGGTATATTTAAAATGATATTATAATATTACCGTAAACTTTTTAAAACAAACATAGTATTGTTGTACTATGTACATTGTTGTACACCATCGCATCTATAAGAAGTATATTTCGTAAAACTGACTATACTATTCTTATTATTATAGCAAATATTTTTTTAACGATTATTTTCAACAAAAAATTGATACGTGACACATAGATAAACCAAATAAGTTTCATCAATCTGTTTTACGTATTTTTAGCGCTCTCGTGTTGCCTTGTTCAACGATATTGTTTTTGAACTTAACTGGAATAATATATATATATTATACTGACTTTGCTTATTGTCTATGTACTGTGTTGTACTGCAGACATCAACATCGCCATAACAAGTTGCGCGATTTATTAACATTTTTATTGTCATCTGGTTATTCAAATATCAAATGACAAATAAACGCTGATGTTCCATTTGTTATTTTATTTTATATAGTTTCCATGACCAGACAGTCATTGTCGCGTAGATATTTATTTATAGATATTAGCGGCATTCCCGGTAAATATTCGTCTACATATCCACGCCCTGTGCAGATGCGAAAACGTAAAATTGTACGTTAGAAAAAAACCACTGTCTTATTAAATGACACTAACAACTTGATTTCGACCTCACTAACTATAAAATACTTCAGTATTCACACATGGATAAAGAAATTGTAAAGAATAAATCTAGTTTATCGCTATTTTGAAATTTACAATTTTTTTTTTTTGAAACGAACATATTATAACGTTTCTAAAATGATACAAGATAAATCTAACGAAAATCATAAGTTTTTGAGTTTGTAAATTGTGTATACCGAAAGTTTTACTTAAATAAGTATGTTTATAACCCTTTATAATATCTGAATTGTTGTGCATAGGCGGTATAACTGGGTTCTTGATACTAACAAAATTAAAAATATGTTTGCATGTCTTTGCCTTTTTTAAATTTTTAAAATGTCAAACAATTTCATTCTGGATTACTGAGCGATTTTTGCAACTATTTTCAAAACATGTGTAAATTTACATTTCCGAAGTATTCGTTAGATGAGTAACACAAATTATCTAATGTGTGTAAAAATTACAAAAATCGCGTTATAGCTAATCTGTAATTATACCAAAAATATATACATACGACCGGTTGAGGCCACAGGGTAAAAATTATTTTTTTTAAAATACATATTACATAGCTACGGGCTCATTTTTTATAATTCATTACTCGAACAGAAAAACTCTGTTATAGAATGTCCAAATGTTTGATATATTTGCAAGGTTTTAACATGATTTCAAAAACACGTTTTGTCAAATAGGTACTCTAGATGAAATCGTTTTTACGATAACACTGGCTCGAAGATGCTATAGATGCCAAATCCTCTCTACAGTGTTGGTTGGTTCAATTAATTTTATACAAAAAATTCCAGGTACATTTTCAAGTACGACAGTGAGGAGAGAAAGCTAACCAAATTGAGTAACCCACTAACCCATTCGACAAAATAACTTTTTTTTTAATAATTTATGAAAGTCAATTCTTAAATGTGTTTATATATAATTTATTATTTTTTCTAATATCCCAAAACATATATAATATAGATTATTATAGCCTATAAACAGCCGACGGGTGCCTAATTAAGCCGTGCTTTATCATTAAACGTGAATGTTATCCGCAAATTAAACGCGGTGACCACTAACCAGTGAATTGATCGCAAGACGTTTAAATATAACTTACTGAATAATCATAGTTAATATACCTAATGTACTTATTATATTTATTTCATTTTATTTAAAAAAACAGTATAGTATACCTATAGCATATAACACCGTATACGTTTAAGCTCATAAATACGCGAAATCATTTAGGTACATTTTAGGATTCTACTGAAATTAGAAAAACTGGCAAAATGCCCCCTCTAAAAAAAAAAAAAAATAATAACAATATGTCAAATTGGATCCGCTCGTAAATTAATTTCGAACAAAAGTATTGTGTTTAAATAATATGTATTTTTATGTTGGCTCTGTTTTCGAAATAATATATTTTCATTCACTAAATTGCGTTTGAAAAACGAGTTTTTCCCAAACGCTCGCACAAAAATGAATACTTTGTTACGCGATACGCGTGTATATAATAATATAATATAAATTGTATTATATAATACATATTGTGTTCACCTCAATTTTTGATTATTATAAATTATAATAAACAACGCCTACTCTATTCTTTGTTTTCACCAGAGATAAAATAGTATTTTTTTCACATATTATCTCGACTCATGATTTGCATACATATACATGAATGGTTTGTCAAGCGTTCATGTAGATATACTCGTCCTCCTTCAAATTAAACTAATAATATTACATATTATATGTATGCAATTTAAAACATATAAATAATTGAATAATTCACCTTAAAAATATTTATTTATAATTTTTCATTATGTAATTAATTTTTAATTGTTTCATTAAATACCTTATTTCTTATAATACGTAGATTAAATTCCTTTATTTTACTCATTAGTTATTACAAAACATTTATTCAAATTTTGATTTTATAAATTGCTAAATACGCTTAAAGACCATATTTTCAAATAAATACATAGAATTGTAATATTAAAGGAATGTCTTGTGACGATTCAATAACATCTTAATTTATTTCAAATGATTTCCGCCGTTTTCGTACAATAATATTTTAAACACATGAAAAAAAACCAAACGTTTAGCTTTTACAGGGATATTAAACATTGTTAATTATACAATAAAAATAATAATGACTGTGTTTAAAATATAAGATAGATATAATATATTTTAATCTAGCACTTAAATATATTTAATTAATTATATTCAAAGTGCTATTATCTTAATTGTTTTCTTAACGCTAAATCTATTTTTTAATGTACGTGAAGTTTTTTTTTACTTTTAATGTGTTAAATTGAACACTTTGCTTTAATAATAATAATCAGAATAGGAAAAAAAAAATTCCACTTTAAAATAGCTATTATATAACCTATTATAGCTATTATTATCTTTCAATATTCTCTCACAATTTTTTTTTTTTTTTCATTATTAAAAATGGATAATGGATAATAACAATCTATACACAAATACCAAAATAAGCAATTTTGATTACATTTTTAAATCAAATGAATATCTAATCTGAGAAAGAACTCAGTAGTATCACTCATCTGCAGATTAAATTAGTAAATCTCTTGTCCCGGTTAGTTTGAGATGTCTATAGGGGTTAATGATTATCAGCGGACAGTTAGTGATTGTATAGGAGGATAGTCGATTAATAGAAAAGTTTTGACCGTGAATCAACTTTCAATGAAACTAAAGGTAGTATTAAGTAAGATTGAATTTTTTAAATCAATGTTGAAATTATTTTATAATAAATTGAGGCCAGAGTATCATTCTAATAGTTGGTTGGTATGGAAAAGCTCATGTCTGGATACCATAGGACCACAATAGTTTGATAATAGCTTTATAAATTAGTAATTTATTCCTGGAATACTGGGAGATATTTTAGATTGGACTAGTAGGCACGCAACATGTATAGTTTGAATTTGTTTGATTGCCTTAAAATTTTAAAATGATGAGTAAATAAGGCGTCAATCAAATCTTATTTTCAAGGTACATACTTAAAGAAGAAAAAAGCTAAACCCATTTTATAGACATAACTGACTTGATTAAATTAATTGAAATAGTATATTTTCATATTTAAAGCTAATTTAATTAGATCTAATTAATTATTGTTACATAGCATTAAGTATTATAATAATATAACGTATTGGCGTATGTTAAAAATTAGTAAAAAATGATATATTATATTACTATATTTTTTAAACAACCAAAAAGAATTAAATATAAGTCTAAAAATTAAAACATATTATATTGATATTAAATTTGAAAGGAAATTACTGTTGTTTCAGTGATAACTGATATCTGATAATACTAATACTATTCGTCGAACGTCAAGTAATAAATAATATTACATCATTGTGGTTTACATTAAATATTTATATTACCAACGAAAAAACAAGTTACTTCATATCTTACACAGACACACATAAAACGATTTATATTGAAATAATTGGATATTATACTGTTTTATGTACAACGTATACCTATACTACGAGAGTAAAAATATCGACTCAATACAGTATTTATCACTTACCGTATTTTACTCTCTGAATTGGATTTACTGCATATTTGCTTCTGAGACGATAAACATTTATTGTACTAACTGGTTTTTAAATATCTCAAAATATGTAATTTTAATAGGTTAAAAATGTACATTTAAATCCATTCAAATTAAATTTCACATTATTAGGATTTACGGACGTTTTCATTATAAAATTTAATTTAAAATAAGTTTATATCTTTATAAACAGTAATAATTATTGGACGCAAACACTTAAACTTTGACCAAAATTAGAATTACGGCTACATAAATATTCGTATATGCGTTAGAGTAGTACAGTAATTAAAATAGTATCGATACATTCTTTTGTTTTAAAGATAAAGGCCAATTTTTAATAGTTTTTTAATATAATTTATGTTCTTCAATAACCAATCATGGATATAATAATTATTAAATTATTAATCAATAATTAAATATTGTCATTTCATATTCATTGTATGTGCTAAGCTATAATATTATAATTTATGATAAAATCTTTAGTAAAAATTTGAATATTTCTCCTTTTAAAAGTCTTAAATATCCTAAATACATATCCCGGCGTGTTTGAAACCATTAATACCAATCCCGTGTAATTGTAATAATGGCATGTGTATAAGGCCGACACAACACGGTAGCAAAATAAGCAGCTGCTTAGGCCGGAAGGTTTTTTTTTTGAGCAAAGGGAAGAAAGGCAAAATGTGATGAATTATATATACCTGATATAATACAGCTGTTGCACGGCGTGTGAAGTTTTTTTTTTAACTTTTCTGAAAATAATGTTGAGCGCTATTTTAAAAATTTGTACATTTTTAATTAGTTAATAGAACATTAAAAAGGCGATGTTTAAAGATTTATTTGTATAGAGCGACCAAATACATTGATCCATCTGAGTTTAGATGTAAAATATTGTTCCATTACGAGAAATGAAGGAACCTGTAAGCTTTATAGGGTTTATCCTCGTCTATCCAAGCACCACTTAGTACTTAATCCGAACGACGCGTGCGTTTCGAAGGACTGAATGTGTATGCTTAAGTGTGCCATAATGTTATAAAAGCGCACGTAATAAAAATGATCTAACGATTCAATTGTTGTGTAATATTTCATCAAACTTTAACTACACGTCTACATATCCCACTAATATACGGAATAATAATATTAAACTGTCGACTGACGCATTACTTAACGCGATCCGTACGATGATAAAAAATAAATAAAAACTTTACGCGTACAGATTGCCTCACTAGGTTACTATAGCCCGTGTTTTAGGGGCCTGTACAACTACACATCGTTTTTTTTCTCCCGAGTGAGTCTTAAAATGTGTACCACCTATGAAAAAACTAATAATAATAATACAGCATACTGCTTGGTTCTTGAATAAAAAAACAAAATTGAAACATTTTTTTTTTACTCTCATATACTTACAGACGAAACGTGCATAAATAAAAACTCGTATTTATAGTAACTATATATCAAAAACATGGATATGAGGTCTAATCGTATAATACAATATGTATACTTTAGTTTGTTTTTTTCATTTACTTTTTCCCCTGGTATTTTTTTATTCGGATGATACTATTATAATAGTATTCTCATTGCTTATCGCAACTAATCCCTCGACTCCGTGTTTAAGGTCGGTATACGGCGTCAGCAGCTGAATAATATTATATTTATATTAATAATAATATAAAAACTGATGATTATTTTTATTATATCTTCCATGCACCTGGGTGAACGTAAAAAATTGTTTGCTTTTTAAAACAATGAAAAAAAATTATACAATAAAAACAGCCAATCTATAGTGTATTTGATATATATATATTGTATATACATATAAATGGCCTACAAACATTTGCTTTTTTAATTTAAAAGAAATTCGTTTTGTTATCAGTAGTTTGTATATACTGACTCACGCGTTATTCTTGTTACCGTCGTCGCCATAAAACGCCAGGTCATCCAGACGTCCATTCATTATCGGCTTTTTTCACCTTATCGTTTATCTTTCGATTTTTTAGCCCTTTCAAGTGTACGTTCTAACAATAAAAACACATACCACAGCGTCAGCACCCGCAGCCGCCTATATCCAATTACGATATAATTATTATGGAAACCTAACGTAAACATCGTTTATTATTTGTTTGTTCAACTAATTAATATTATACACGTAGCATGTTATATTTTTATGGTTTATTAGTATATTATAGCCTATAGGTGATTATATAATACACTTAAGAGTTAGGATAATATAAGTGCAAGAGGAGTTGAAATGTGCTGGCTAATGACCCGTTTTTCGATTATCATATTATATAGTTTTCGGCCCCTCGCCGGTGCCGCCGCCTCCTATACTTATTAATATTGTTATTTACTCGAGAGTATTTATATACATCATATTATTATTAAAAATACCACCCTATACATCGCGACGATTAATGAAAACGAAAGGGCTTGTCGTTATAACGACAGAGGTGGCGTCGTCTGTGACTTGCGAAAACAAAACAAAACTAAACCAGTTGAACTCGTTTTAATTGGGGTCCATTTCTCATTAGGCGCGCAACCGATGTAATCGATACACTGCAACGATCCCCTTTAAATATTATCTTTTTTTATGCACCTACGCGTGTTTGCGATGGCGACGACGTTGATGACGTTACGATAGCCCACACGCATGATTAAAAGCCATTTATCTTAATGATAATCAAATTCATAACTTTATTTCAAGTATAATATATGTATAATAATATCTGTACTTTAAAAAAACGACTGTGTATTATTAGTTATGACGATGCATTAAACTTACCTGCGTATATATACGTAGTAGATGCTCGCACATAAGTACGTTTAACATAAATAGGTTAGGTTATAAAACGAATTAAATAAATAAGTCTTTCAAACATTTTCGATAACAATAATGCTATTATATTACAAAATAATGAAGTATGTAACAAAAATACACCTTTCTTAAAATCGAGTGACATAATAATAATAATAATAATAATAATAATAAAAATAGTAAACATAAAAAAAGAAAATATATTGTAAAAGATAAAATTAATAATAAGGACACGGATAACGCGTTGCAAGAGTGCGAATATCTAACCGATTACATTTACAGACATTATAATATATTTTATATTATAAATATACATATACATAAGGTGAAGCGCATGAACGAAAATATATATATAAAAAAAATAATAACGACATTTTCTTCGTTCCTCGCGTGTTACGAATTAAATTTAGGTCTTACCACAGATAAAAAATTATTAAAGATAAAAAAAACTGTTGGGAACAAGTTTATTGCGCGCGCGCGCGACTCCCCGCGGCGCAATTAATCGAAATTAATTACACGTGTGCCGTAAATATCGTATAAATCGTATAAATCGTTTTATGACGTTCAGCTGGGCCCCCCACAATATAATATTTCATATTAATAATAACACGTAGTCACTGTTCTCGTATAAGTATAGGTGTGGTCTGGTCGTCGAAGTGGACGGACGCTATTATTGGGTTGTCGTAGGACTATTTGTTTAAAAAACTCAATTTTTTTCGCGACCGAACGAAAAAAAAAGATAAATTGAACGAGAATACGTCCATGTTTATTATAATAATTACTGAAACGATTATAAAATAGCCACCGGACGACAACGAGAGGATACATGATATATAATATATTATAACAAACGATAAATCAATCAGAGGAAAAAATATGGTATTATGCCTGACGGGGTCACCCTGCACTATGTTGTCTCTGGGTTGAAGAGCAGCTATATACTTGTGACGGTAATTAATTCTCGGAAAAAATGTAAAATAAAAAAACTAGATTTCTTTCTCCCTTTATATTATTTCCTAAGCGGCCATATAACAAAAACGGACACACGCGCGCGCCCTCGAGATGTAGTCCACCGCGATTATATTATTATAGGTATTAAGTACGTCGTCGTGGGCATATAATATAATAATGTACCTATATAATATATAAATAATAAAATATTAAACAATACGCCATAATATAAACAAATGCCGGTTCTAGGGTAGATAGATATACACTACATATATACAAACAGAACTTATTTAAACGGGATTTAAGCATGATTGGTTTTTTTTTAATAGCGATTTCGTCCAGCTAGAGCAGAAACAGTGTCCCACAGCTCTGTACAACACAGTCACGTGAAAACGAAAGAGAAAAAAAATAATACTATAAATATAGTTAATAATAATAATACATACGGTTGTGGTAACGACAAACGCGGTTGTCCCCTTCGCGGAAATACAACCGTACACATATAATCTTACAGTAGGTAATCCATAATGATATTTAACGTTTGTTATAATATGATTTTTCAAGTCTCAAGCCTGCAACATAAGCGCTTGGTCCATAAGCTTCTGCCTAGATCGGTCCAGATGGCTGCGGAGCCCTTGGACCGCGGGGTGTTCTTCGGGATACTCTTCGACCTCTTGTAGGTATCTAAGTGCCTCTTCCATGCAATCCATGTATCCAGCTACGAGTTCTGCCACTTCTATAAAATTAAATAAATCTTGATATTAATGTTATATAAATACGCCATATTAATACATGTAACATGTTAATACAGTTAAGTATTTTATATAATAACGAGTCGTGATGTCTGCTTGGTGCAAATTTATTACAAAGTGTAGTCGTTATACGATATTCCCGATACTCAAATAACTTAATAAAAATTCATAAATTATAATAACGGGTATACTTACGGAAAATGTCGACAGGCAAAGCGGATCCCGATTCTTCTTGGACGGCCATCAGCTGTAAACAAAAAAAACCATTTGTTTCAATATATAACCAATATATTTATACACCTATAATAATATATACGTATGAATGAATAGATAATATAAGTATGAGCAGATTAAAGGATTAAGGCTTGATGTGAATCGCATATCAGTGGATACCGGTAAATGAGGGTTATTTGTTATAATATACCTGTAATATAGTAATAATAATGCTAATAACAGAAAAGGATAACGTGTTTATACCATCGACAGTAAAATATTATAATTTATAAATTAAAATAATACACCGTTTATAATGTACAGCTGACAACGATAAGCGGCCTTTTCTCCGCACTAAACAATTTACATTTGCATCCCTATAAAAACTACGTAGAAAAATCGTCAGCGGTATTACAACTTATAGTAGTTTAGTCCATTATTGTTACACGCGGTGCTTACATGGATTAAAAAACAACATCGCACCGGTTACACAAGAGTATAATATAAAAGTAATGCATATTAGAATATTATTATAATCTTTTTTCGATGATTTTTCGATGCTTTGACGAAAACGTCGAGTACTAGTAAAGCCGATATAATTATTACTATAATCGATGTATACGTTTATGATCTTGAACCAACGAGATTTTATCAAAAATACCAGGGGACTCATCAAACGGCCAAACTCCGTAAGTATGACATAATAAATATTATTATTTTTGTAGGATGCAACGAGAAAAAAACGGTTTCGGCTATATAGGTACATTTGAAATATATAGTCATACCTCGTAGAGAGACGCTTCACGCATGAATTCAAAACCAATCTTAATAATAACGACATCATAAACATACCAATAAGTGTATTTTAATACTATTATGAATTATGAATACTATGGATATATTGTTCACCCATCTCTGATCCACAACCATACCCCGGCTACAATTACCCGGCGCCATCATATAATATTATAATACATGTATAATTATAGCCGAAACCGAAATTCATAGCCATACCCCTCCCGCCACACGGTGTAGGTATTTATTTATTAAAATAGCGAATAACTATCATTTTTGTCTGCCTATGGTCGATATAATGTTTATATGTGTAGTGAAGGTCCGTAATTATAATAATTATTTAGTTTTACGGCGGCGACAATAATAGTATTATGACTCCCGTAATCCGTGTACCTATATAATAATCGTTACAAAAAATATTTCAGTTTTTTTTTCGTCAAACTCCAGTTTTTATTTCACACACTTCAAATGGCTCAAACTTGTTAAAAGGTATTCCGTTCAATTTTTCAGGCGTATAATAAATAGTAATCTAATATGAACGATGACTACGGTGGTGAACGTGGTCGCGTGTTTGACTGATGGACAACAGACCCGTGCATTACGTTTTACGAGACACCGTATAATACGCGTGTGTGAATTTTATTATTATTATTATTATTAAAGCTTTACCGGTTTATGACGATTTCATGTACACGATGCAAATCCCGAATCATGTTATGATTTTAATGATTAACATATTTACATATCGTATAATATACAGTCCTATAGTTTATATATCTACTCTAATACTCTATATATACATCGTAAATTAAACGCAAATACAGCATTACATACAAGTACGACACATAATATCATCACGCAAATGTATTGATACGTAATCAGGACGTAGGTATTAATACGTGTTCGCAAAATATAATTTTATAACTGTTTGTATATAAATATCAATATATTAGAAAACTTATATAATGCTTAGGTATATTGTAATCTTGCAGTAATATAGAGACACGAACACGATAATTTTAAGACCTCCTTTATAGATAAGTGATTTTTATTCGCCGATACCGAATTATCGTATGACGTTAAGATTATTTTAATTACTATTATACAATAGTACAATTAGTTAAAAAAATATATAACGTAAAATACACATAAAAATAAAATAGTTCGATTTATTCAAATCGTATATCATATTGCCAGGCATCTGCATACATACTTGTTTTATTTTTCGACCATGTCGAATTCCTAATGGCGAGAACAAGCGCAGCTGGCTGGTAAGCATATACGTAGCTTGAACATAGAATAAAAAACGTACCTAATATAAGTGTATGTTATATTATTGATAATAACCCTATATATATCAACCCCACATGGCCATTTCACCATCTGCCGTTTTTTCAGTAGATGAACGCACCGAGAGAAATAAAAAAAAATCTTATAGTAGTAAGTTTCGACGAATATCACAAAAAGTTTAAGTTTTGTTATCAATTGTGTTATTGTTTTTATAGCGTGCAATCCTTTTGGAATAATTTAATGGATTTTAAAGAACCATATTATTTCGCATAGGTAGGTACTTATAATAATAATATAAATGCAGGTATATTAATGATATAACCCTATACATCGTTGCATGTGTTCGATCAAGTATAATAAAATATAATATAATATATAAGTTGATAAATAACAAATAAAAGTGTTCACGCAGATTCGTCTCAGGAAAAGGTATGTGTGGGTGCGTTATTATATTGTGCATTTTGCAAATAATGCCACCTATAATACGAAAGCGAAAAAAAAGGGTTACTTTTCATATAGGTATACACAATTTGCCCCGAGAAAGGGTTTCTTATATTAAATATGGCTGGTATCTGGAATTATAGGTACCGATTATAGATAAATCTGCAAAAATCATACGCACCAATATATAATATAATATGTACCCTCTCACGTGAATACACCTTTTCAATATATTATTATCATCGCCGCACTAGTGTAAGTATACGAAAATATAAATACAACGCGCTATTTAGTTCGGACAACACGACAGCGATGAGCACTGTGTGCTCACAAGTATAACAATATAATATAAAGTAAAATATATAGTTATTGTAGTAAGACAATATAATTATGGTGTCTCAAAAACAACGGCCCGATATTACCGGTAATTCTATAAAATTATTTATTGTACGCAATTTAATGCATTTATTATAATGTGCGTAAAGGTCGATCTTATTATACATATTATATTGCTGCATGGCACTTGCAGCATAGCGAAAGTTTTGAGTTAATTTTGGAATATCAAACAGAAAGTTTCAAAGTGGTTGTAAAGCACTAACTTCCTTGAAATACCGCTATAGTGGTAAAGTTTAATTACATGGTCAAAAATCAAGTCAAGACGACCTACTTAAAGTAAAATATTTGTGCCTAGGTATACATGTCGTTTTTTATAGTGCCAAAAGGTCTAATCTTATTAATATATATATATATATATATTAGCCACATATATCAAAATATATTGTTTTTTAGTAAAATGCCAAGTTTAAACGCGCTATTATTAAACAAATTTAACAAATTAATACGTAAGTGTTATATTGTTATAGGTACCTATTTATTATTAATTATAATTATACTGTTAACACACATAATTCAGTAGCTTAATAATTAGAAATTAAGGTGTAAAATTCTCATAATGGGCTTTTTTTTAGAAAAATGTTTGAACACACTAAAAAGGGTTTACATTTTTTATTGATTGTTATATTTTAAGTTGGTTAGTAAGAGGCTTTAAACTATCATATTTAAAGTTTGCGCGCGTCTATATGCTAGTTTGTATATAGTAGGTATACATGCGGAACAATGCGAACATTTTCGCGGTTTAACTTATCCCGGTCCCACCGTCATTATATATCTATCGCTGGAATTTAATTTAATAAAGGATAATTTAATTTACATTTTACAAGTGTAATTAAACATTAACACAAAATTGTTAAATTTGTAAAATTGTATTAAAGTTTCTTTTACTCTAAATTTTAATCATACATAAAAAACATTTAACTTTCTACAGTTACCTAACATACAATCTATATTAATTATTCACATACCTATTAAAATATTCGTAAATTTCCAAACTATACTATTTTGTTATCTAAGTTTTTAAATTATGTATTGATAATTAAATGATTAATATACCTACATTGTTTAGAATATAATAGTATACTATAATCTAGAATATTATATAATAGTGTAATCCGAGATGTAATCCTACTGTTAATAGTAATAAACCTACTTGGTAAAAACTAATAACATATAAAAACTTATACAAAAAAAGAATTAAGTTTTTACCTTTTATGTTTTTATAATAATGACATATTTTTATTAATTGAATTTATCAGATTAAATATTCAAAAATTGTTTTCGTTAATTAGCTACTGACATAAGTAACAAAGAAGTAAAAATACGTAAAAACAAAACAAACATGACATATAAATGGTTATTGTTTTTTAAAAACGACATGTCAATATTTTCTATAAAACAAAAACAACGGGAAAGTAAATTAATTACTTTAGAACGTGTTCCAAAGAATTATCTCATTTTGTTAAAAGAAAAAAAATTGTTTTTTCATAGCAAGCTAAAATATAATTAAAATAATATATTGTTGGTAAAGAATACTATTAACATTTCAAAATATTTTTTTTTCTATAAGATCAAAATATTTTCACATAATTTAAAAACAATGCCGTCATTATATACTTTACACTGAAAAGTAATATAATGTTTACAGATAAAAATATCTCAAACGTTTCAATAATAATTTTAAATTGACATGAAATATTTTTAGGTAGGTACACAATGAATGTCTGAAGCTATATACTTTGTAAAAAACATTTTTTAAGGGATTACAAAAGCAGACCCGAAGTTTTGTGTGTATGTAAAAACTAAAGATATAAGTTGTACATTTTATTCTGACAGATATATTTTTATCATTTAAACACATCATAATATACCTAGCAGTGGTCACTTTATTAAATATCTATCATCGCATACTATGCTTACCTCGTTTGCGGGTGCCTCCTTCAGCAAACACGTCGTGGTCAAACGTTCCTGCATGTCGATCGTCGAATGTTTCTCGTACAAACACGGTATACAATCGTTATCGGACGATGATATAAATATATAATTATTTGACCGCGTAAATGTTTTAATATTACGATTACACGTTTCCGTTTGTGAAAAGTGATTGGTACGACGATACTTGGAACCACTCGGAGACGGGTAAATGCTCGAGTCTGAAATGACGGCAAGAGAAGAGACAACCGTCGACGGCGAGACGTAACTGTCGACTGACCGAGGACTGGTATCACGCGCGAATGCGAGACGACGGCGACGACGACGACGTTCTCCGTTGCGGTGCGCACCGTCACCACAACCACTGTAGTATTAGTAGTATTAGTAGTAGTAGTAGTAGTACAACGGCGGTATCAATAGGGGCAACGGAGATTCGATGCGCCGCCGCGGAAAAACGGCAGGTGAAGTTGCAACCCCCTCCCCCCTAAAATTGGCGACCAATTCTACTCGTGCACCTTTGATAATAGACTTCCCACTGCGACCAGAGAGGACCTCGTGAGCTCAGGTACTTCGCTATTACTAGATCGACTCTTTTATATAATTACCTAAAACTGCAGGATAAGACAACAACTACTCATATTTTTCCACCCTCTTAGTAGGTAATAATACCTACTAGGTATAATATCATAATTACAGCACTTGACGGGCCTCAAATTTGAAGTATATCAAAGTCTCAGTATCCTATTATATATATTATAGTACATTTTTATTTTTTTTTATATCTCAATTATATTTTTAAAAATTGTACATGATGTTATCTTCCGCGAAGGTATATATTTTTAAATATGTTATATAACAAATATTAAATTTCAAGACGAAAGTTGGGCAACCCTTGTATCCTTGTCATACCACGGTGGTGAAACGAGCGGGAGCAAAAGTGCAATATCTCCAAAATACCTAATAAGTGTATAATATTAATGATTGTATACGATATTGTTTAGACTTGGAAAGTGCTAAACCAATTATTGCCAAATTTTGTATGCATATTTCTTGAGAGTCAGGGCTTCAAAACCTTTAGGTTGCTATAGGGTGGCTGACAAAAATCGAATAATATTAGTTTGTTTATATATAGTGTTGCCAATAGTTAGAACAATTAAAAAATAATGGTGACTATGTACGTTACTATAAGATTTTTTTAATAAGAATAAAATAATATTTAATTAACTATATTTTGTTATTCAAATGTAAAACAAAAAGCAATGGCTACTGGCTTGGATAGAATCAGCAAGTTACCGCGAAATTAATTCGGTGGTATAGACTATATTTCAATAGATTCAGTTAGTGGGTATTAAAGTTAATTGTTCTAACCAATTTTAACGAGTATTAGGCTAGTAAATGTTCTAAGACTTGGTAGGCCGGTACTTATTCTACCTGGGACTGAATGTCCAAATGCTTATTGTAGCTATTATACGCTCAAATTTGACTAATTTTGACGAGCTTCAAAGTTAATTTTTTTAAGGATATCAAAAAGATATAGAGTAGTTTGAACAACACTCAAAAATATACTATATCTACTATATAAGTAGAAGTATTATACCTAATCCGCCACCGGCGGGTTGCCCATCTCGATCGAATAAGTTCATAAATCGAGGTCGATTGGTTCGTGAACTGAAGTATATTAAAACCAAGATACACTAATATTAAAACGCTAAATTTTATGTTATTTCGTTTTTTCCTTGGAAAAATTGAGTAATGTATAACTTGTACAATAAAAAACAAGAATATTAATTTAGATAAATATAGGTTTAAGAACAATTTTGTATATATTTAAAAAAATAATATTTTTAAACAATTGTTATTTTACACAATTATCGAATATTATGCTATTAAGCCATTATAGGTACTACTAAAATATACAACCAAAAGAGTCGCTCTGCTGTGTAGTAGATGCAAAGTCTGCATCGTCATTAAGAAAATTGCTTGGATGGATCATGTTATTAAGGATGAATTTTAATGATTTGATTGCATTCAAAAACAATCCTTTTTAAATAGATTCTCGCCAACCTCTATTTCAAAAGATATTTCGTAATATTCATATTTTCTATTACTATTATAAGTTTTATTTTTCTATTAGTTATTATAGTACAATAATATAATACGCGATAGCAGACATTCAAATAATAATAAACAATATGTGTCTTACTCGCATACCGCGCACTAGTTTGTCCGTCCTAAAATTTTGTCCCACCTCCTATAATGCTTTATACATATACGTGCAAACATAACAATTACTTATAACTAATAAGTAATAGAAATAAGTTATTAGTCATTATTATATACTTACTGATATAACAAGAACTAAATTGATATTAAAAAATCCAAAAGCTGTAATTTCGTCTGAATCCCAGATTAATATTTGATTCATAAACATTTTTACCGATAATTGATATAATGTTAATTTATTTATATAAAATTAAATCATGTTATATTTTTATTTTGATTGATAATGCATAGGTTATTGTTATCTCGAATACATAACACAATAACAAAAATAATATTTATAATACAAATATTTTACTTGTCGTTTTATTTTTTCAGGTAAGTTTGAAATACGATTTAATCGTAAATATGATATTATCTTTCTTTTCTGTAAAAGTATTTTTAATATTTATTTTGAAGACCCACAGTTCATAATGTTAAGTTGCAAATTATTTTATTAATATATTATTTTATAAAATTTCCGTTTGAAAAAAATGATACAGTTATGGTATCAGAATACATAAATTATTTATGACATTAAAAGTTTTTAAATTTTATAGGTACGTATAATTATTAATTACTATGTACCTAAATATACATTTATTTTTTATTTACCTTTTTTTTAATCAACGAAACGACTATGATAATAAAAACCATAAAAAAAACGATTTGTACATTTATTAAGTGTGGAATTAAATCTCTTAAGAAATCTTCAGTGGAATATGAATCTGAGGGAGTTGATCTCATGAAAATTTGCAAATAAAAAATAAAAAATCATATTAATAGGTATAACCGAATAAAAAAAAAAAAACACTGGACCATAACACAGACTGAATATTCTCATTAGTTCACATAGTTCAACGTGTAACAACCGTATGCTTTCCCTCAATATAGCAACTTCGGAATTTGTCCATTTGTCGGAAACAGCGACCAGTCCGTCCGGAAGACATTTCCAGAATTCATTTAATACTTTAAATCTAACATATAAGTTATAAAAGAAGAAACGCGATAAAGTTACAACGGCAATGTCCATAATGAATGGTGCAGAAAATAAATAGTATGGGATTAAATAAAATAATGTTGTTTTTGGAGTCCATAAGCACAATTGATGGGATTCAAATACAACGACGTATACGAGTAATAGAATCATGGTTGTCATCCAAAACTTTTTACTTGAAACATCTCGCTGTTGAATCGACAAACATGTTAAAAGCTTCTTAACTTTTTGATCAAATTTGATAATTCCGTTAACGGATCTTGAAAAAAACAAAATATAAATATATGAATTAACTTTTTTCTATTAATTAAGTTTTATTCAAAGAACTCTATTTTTGACGGGTTTTCTTCAATTTCAGGTTTATACCAAATTTAACTTGCCGAGAAATTTCATAAGTATAAAGTAATATACTTTCATAAACAATATTTTTTACCCAATGAAACAAAAGTAACGCGTTACTGTACAATACATAACAAAAAATACACGGATACAACAATCAAATTTTGGCGAATGGTAGATTATTAAACTAAATTTATAAGTCAATATCAATATCAACGTACCGTAGAACAGTACGAATACATTGATAGAATAACGCATAAATAGATTAAAAGTTACTAAATATTTTCAAAATTGTATAGCAGAAGGTATAGACACTTTAAAACACTCTGTTAGACTATACTTACGTTAATCTGTTTGTAATGCGTCGTCTTCGTAATTTGTAACATAATAAACGTAGTGTTACTTTCTACCGATAAGCAATTTCTGCTTTAATACTACGCGTTATTATTTCAATTGTTTTTGAGTATTGACATTTTTTTTTATTAATGTCTCGTGATCTTTACTTTTGGAAAACAAATTTTTAACGTGCTATTATAATAACCATTTAAAATATTGAAATTAATGAAATTCATACTTGATCGTCCATGTTTCTGACACTTTTGCTACAATAATGACAATCCAAAATTTTATTAATATCATTACTTGGAAGAATGGAAAACTAGGATCGTGGTATGTATATGTACATATCAATAACACAAATATGCAAACAAATTCTAGATACGCACAGCATGTTGTGTGTGTGTGTGTGTGTGTGTGTTTTTAACTAAAAATCCAAATTGTTCCATAGTGTAAGTTATACTAATCAATCCAATTAACTTGGTTAAAATCAAGATAAGCCTTAAAAATGTTATTTTAAATATAGTCATCGCAATAGTACACAATACTCCGAGCACGAGAAATTGAAAATAATAAATATATTATAATTTCTTCGAGACGAATGTAAAATGTTTGCTTATAAACAATGAAAACCGTCAATTCTGTTAAAAATTTGAAATATTTGATTAATTCATATGCAATTTATGTTATTGTCTTATTATATTAGCTTATAAATTATTAACAAAGCTTTGGAATGGGGAAATAATCAACAAAATTGCTTTTTAATTTCTTTTATGTGTGTACGAAAACGTGTTTAGAATATACATACTCAGTTTTATACATATTAAATGATATATTTTAGTGTATTCTGTTTATTTTCTCGTAAAATCGTGCATGAGTACCTACATATTTTTTTAATAATTTAATGGCGGCGACTGGCAGAGTTTTTGATTTATAGTAATTAGTAAACGCTTTAATCAGTATTACATTTTAGTTTATTTCTCGTGGATACAATTACTCTAATGTATTTTATCATTATTCCTTAACTGCAGATTGCCGATTGGAAAATATTTACGACAGTAATTCTGCGTAGCTATAGTATAGTGTTTAGCTTATTTTGTAACTCATTTTTTTCCGCTGTTACTCTGAAACACAACACATATTATTATTCTTTATTTAACGGTTCAACGTTCATCTTCAGAATTTCAGTTATTTTTACTAACGAAACAAGACCATAATAAATAATATGTACTTAAACCTAGTATTCTACACAAATAACAAATAATGAACTTTACTATTTTAAGTACCTATACCAATAGATACACGACTGCACTATACATTTTCCTATTACTCATACCTGTTTCCTATATGACAGATATGTATACTTATCCAATTTTTATGGTCGTAGAAACTAGAAACATACTAGAAACTAAATTTTAAATTTTTAGCGTGGCAAATTAACCTAACCAATTTTTTAAAAATTATGCTGAATGAAATATTACTGTAATTTCAGGAAACAGCCATTTATAAATAGGAACTAATAAGTAACAACTGACTCGTATTGAAATATTTTAAACGTTTAACGTTTAACAGGTTTCGTAATTAATTATTCGTGATACCGTTTGACTAACAATCACTATTAACAATAAGGCTAGGCTTAACTCATATTGTTAACTCATTAAGTTATGTTAATATGGACAAGATTAAGTTGAACGTTATTTTATTTTCCCCCTGTGCAACTGTACAAGTTACAAATTAAATAGAAAAAGCTAGGGAAGCGCTGTGATGCAGATAGGTATACCGTATACAAATAAGTATATAGGTAACAAGTGTACACCATTAATGATTAAATCACCGTAATGTATATGCTAAAATTTAATTCATTGGTACGTAATACCGCATAAAAACATATATGGTACCTATAAACGTTTTTATATTTGCACATAAAAAAACGATTCTAAAACCGAAACAAATTATCAATCTATATTTTTACAATATAAATTTATTGTAGGTTCTGTACTACTTGTACTACAAACAGGTAATTTATTTTTCTATTAATTATACGCTTAGGCGCAATTTGGGGGACTTGAGAGTGCTTAGCACCTCCACTTTTTTCATTGAAATTGCGCCCCTGATTATACACAGCAAGTAGGTTGAACTAATTTTGCCAGAAACAAAACATACCTATAATATTATATAAATCAATTAACCTCGCTTAACTAGGTACCTGTATTATTAAAATCTAGGTTTTAAAAAAAAAAAATGCTTTACTTTGTAAGAACCACTGTACCTACCTATGTCATTAAATTAAAATTATAACATTTCACTTACTCTTGATTCAATATAAGGTAGCTTAATAAGACATTTGAGTAACTGATCTTTTATTCCTATTATATTAAATAGTTCTACCCCGGACTGTAGGTTCTAGCCCGAATAAATAGACATAGGCATTGTATATTTTCATATTATATTTGATCGGAAACAGGAAATTAAACTATTATGAAATCATTTTGTTATCATAAGTCAATACTACAAAATCATTTGATGAACAATAAAAGATACCTACCGCGAGTGTAATCCGCAGATTTATTTGTATCGTCTGTCCCGCAAATATGCCACTATTGCTACCAGAGTACCTACCTACTGGACTGTCATCAATGGTATAAACACGGGAATTCCGAGTTAGTCCCTCGAGTAGTGTGTCTCGTGTGACGATATAAATATTATTTTAAATCGATAAGTAATTAAAGCACAGAATAGATTAAGGTAACATAAGTGAATTTATTATACTAATCAATCTATATTTCTGTCGTTCTTGATACGATAGTAACAATAACCAAAAACATTAATAGTTACCAGAGTAAAAGCTCTAGATCACGATTGATTTATGCACATTTCAATAACACGGACATTTGCACTCAACTATGGCCCACAGGTACCAATAATGCAAGAGATGATGATACATGATGAGTTTGTAATTTATAATATTATATAGTTGCGGGTTCCTGAGTACTTTAACTGTGAATAAAATCTATATAATTAATATTTAAGACTTGAAAAAAGGTTAAACATATAATTCAACAACAGCCGTTTTTCAATAATAGGTACCTATAGTACCTACGTAGTGTATGGTGGTTTTTCGTCACTGAAATAAAACTAAAATATACCTATTGTATTAAAGTAAGTCAAATATTTACCAAAATTATAAAATGAAACAGTCGGAACAACATAATATTGTTGTTTATTCATACATAATTATATTTTCATAAAAACTGCTGGAAACTTATATAGGCGTAGTTATATATACACAAAGATAATAATATTAATATGCGCAAATTTAATTTAATGTCTTTTTATAGGTATACCTTCTTAATATTATATCTTCACCTCATATTGCATAATATCGTTTTAGATATTTTATGCATTTTTTTTTTTTTTACTGTTTATATTTGATAATTGAATACGCTTTGATAACATTAAATAGATTATTAAAGTCACAAAATATTCTTAATAAACGATGAAACTGTCACACAACTCACGATTTTAAACGTGTCCATTGTCCGCCTTTTAACGCTATTTTTAAAATACCAAAACATAAAAAAATTTAACGTTTAAATGTTTTGAATTATTAAAAAAAAAAAATGTTTTTAATTATTCGTTATTAAAACAAAAACGTTCTTAAAACCACCGTAACGTTCGTGTCAGGGTGCGAGCGACAGTATCTTGATAATCTGATCTTATTTCGGTTACGCCACTGTCCTGTACGGCTGTACGTACAAGTATTATATACCTATAATAATGACTATTGAAGTATTGAATATGCAATAAAGCAAATACCTATTGACGAAATATTTTCCACGGTTCAAGTATAAGTATAAAATTGTGTGCGAAGTCTAGGCCCGATTTATGGTCAAGAAAATATTAACTATCGAGTGTATCATCTTTCACTCATTTTAAGGTGAAATACATTAATGGACGGATTTCATCGTATAGTTGAACTGGAAAAGAATCTGTTGTAGGCGCCTATAATAGTTGTCGAACGTACGTATGATGAGTAGATTATATTAGATATTGTGCTGAAATTTTAATTCAATCATAAATTACTGTATCAGTATGATACACGGACGAGACTGCGATGTCAGCTTTTCTATTGATATTTTATCATTTATTTATAAGACTATACATAAGGTGAACTAATTTCTACAAAAAAAATCACACATATTTTGTTGTTATATTTTGAATATTTCATTACATAAAGTAAATAATAATACACATAATAGTGAAAAGTTTCAACTTCCCGCGATTAATATTAGCTATATTAATAACAGCACAATAATTAAAATTGTTTAGTTTCATTTAAATGTCAAAAATCATACCTACTTGAAATGTTTTTTAAAAAAATGGTAGGTACTTTTTGTGTATTTTTGACATTTTGATGTTTCTGTAAAAAGTAATATTTAAGAAACCATATATTTGATTATCAGGCATCTTTATATATTAGGTAAGACTCCTGAACTCCTTCCTTGGCAATTTAATATATTATTTATATAATAAATAATTCATAAAATTTAAAATCAATATATTTAAAATTTAAATAAAATTGCAAATATTGTTATCTATGATTTTAAAATCTATTATGTACTAAAATTTAATTGTATTTTTTCAGAAAAAAATATACTCTTCACCATCTATACCATTTTAGATTTTTATTATATCTGCATCAGTAGACATTAATTATTAAAGTAGTCAGTAGAGCAATGGTCGGCAACCTTTTTGGATTCTCAGGCCACATAAACAAATTAAAAAGAATTCGCGGGCTAGACAAAAAAAAAAAAAAATGTTGTATTCTAAAATTACTTACTATGAAAAAAAATACTGTTCAAAATGTATAAAAAAAAAATTTGTTGTTCTAAAATAGAAAGCGAAATTTACACAATAGTGGCGCGTGCCACCAGTTGCTGACCACTGCAGTAGAGTATTGGTACTTGGCAGGTAATAAAATTAATTAACACAGATATCATAACAGGTGTAGGTGATTTATTTATATTAGCAGAAAAAAAAATGTTACATTGCATATCTAAAGAATACACACAATACTGAAAATATGTTTAACAAATTATTGCACATCAATTTTTATTTTCTTTAATTAGGAAGAAATCAATTTAAATTATAACTGTAATAATAATCATTAGTTACAAAGAATAAAAATAATAATACATTTACTATAAAATAAAATTATTAAAGATAATAACTATTATAATACCACCAATCACTACCTACACCCTAATTAGTTAATATATACTTATGATATACCAAAGCAAGATGTTATAATTAATATTTTTAAAATTTATGTGTATAATCTTACAATTTACTCTAAATTTACATAAAAATAATCTTATATACTTTTAATTCATTTATTATAATCTTTAGATTTTAAATATGTATTTAAAGGTAATGATAATTTATTTTTCATTATGTATTTCGTAGTTATTAATTTATTGATTATTATTTTGAATAAAAATTAGAATAAACATAAAATGTATATATTATGTAACAATATAAATCATAATATAATATGTATTAATTTGTTCACTTTTTTAACTAGTATAAGATTAGATGATATTTATCCATAATAAGAAAATTTATAAATATTCACCAAGTTATATTTGTGTCACATAATATGATGATATAAAAAAATATCACTGACAAAGTAACAAGGTGCACAATAATTTTATCATGAAAGTTGTTGTTATTATTATAATATATTTAAGTACTTTATTGCACAACCAATAATACTAAACTGAAAAACACAGTTTTTTAAAAAATAAAAATTCACAAGGAAACCTATTTGGACGGTATCAAATTTATAAATGGAAACACGAACATAGGCAAGAAGTTGGCTGCTCAGGTGTTGAGAAGACGACAAGCAAGTGCGTTGGAATGAATAATGGAGTAAAGAGGAGAACATTTTTGTTAATGGTTGTGATTTGTAAAGCTTTCAAATCTATAAAACTAAACATATAATATTGATTGATCGAATGGCACATTAAAAATGCAAATATTAGCCTTTTAATTTTTTTTTCTTTCTTTTTACATTATTTACAGTCTTCTCCATTTTTTTTTTAAAAAAATTGTTCTATATATATATATAAATATGTATACATTTTATGTATGAACACTAAATTAAAGAAAGAGTGGGGATAATGCTAGTTAAAATAATAATACAATTTAGGATATGTCTGAAAAAAAATTATAAAACAAGTTAAAATAAATAAAAAAAAATATCATAAGAATAAATAGTTGCGCGAACAGTGTCAAGATTATAATGTTACATATAATTTTAATCATGTATATCATAATATATAAATTGATATCAGTGCAAACAAATAATAGTGTAAGTTATTTGAACTTAAGGACAGCAAAATAAGTTAAGTTTAAGTCTGATTGACACCCAACAACGCCCCACTCTTTAATTTATTTAAAACTTGTATGTCTAAAAAACGAATTTCAATATTCTAAAGCGCGTTAGTCAAGCGTTTTCGAAAGATATGCAAAAAAAGAGTGATTTTTGTTTAGTATTAAAAAATAGAATCACCATGTAACCTATAAAAGGTCAGGTGCTGCAAGTCGAATTAGTGTGCATGATTTTTTGATAATAAAACACGACCTAGATAGACATAGTAGAATGATCCCATTCTAAACGAGGTGCACAGCCTCTATGTAGACCATCATCTTCTTCATTACCACCACCATCATCTGAGCTATCGTCATAATCGTAACTCATATTGTCATCAGAAGAATCATCATCATTTTCAGCATGCCTATGTTTGCCAGCTGATAATGCACCACCTGCTGATCCACTGCCATCACATTCCAATTGCTAAAAGTAATAGAAAATAGAAAATGGTATCAATGTAATCAATAAAAATAAAACAGTAATAATTGGTTTACCTCCATAGGATTTATGGTAATGTTAAGAGCTGAATCGTCCCAAGCCATTTCTGTGTCCTGGACTTCATCCTGAGATGCTTTTTGGTGGGCGGCCTTAATACGCACAATACCTAATGTAATCATTAAAACTAAAAATCCAACACACACTACAATGATAATTGTAACAGCATGTCCACCGCCATTGACAATAGCTTGTGCACGTTCATCAATAGATCCGTCCAAGTAATTTCCAAAAATGGTTTGTGCTTGTTTTGATTCTACAGAATGTTGAACTATTTGAGCATGAGCTGGTTTTGGTTCGGCATCATTTTCTTCTACTAATGAAGCAGCAGGCAGAGCAGTTGTTGGAAGTGTTGTAGTAGTAGTGTAAGCAATGGTTGGAGATTTTGGATGGACTACAGTTAACTGAAAATAATTTTAAATATAATTTAGTTAAAAAATAATAAATAATATGTGAACCATAAATGTTTTAACAAATTAACTCACAGTTTGTATGTATTCATTGCTTAAAAACCTTCCATTCATTTCTGAGCACACCAATTTGAATTGACGATTTAGGTAGTATGCAGGCTTGAAGTTAGTGTAATGGACATCACGTAGAGCTTCTTGATAATGGAATACAATATCAGCATTGTTGAAAGCCACACCGTCCTTCGAAACTTTAGCTGAAATTCCGAATTTAGCCAACATATCAGCAGGGATAGTTAATGTCTCGTGGTCAGGATTCAGTGAAGGATAAACAGAAATTATGCAGGAATCAATGCGACGCTCTAATACATTTGTCAATTCAGCTATAAAACAAAAGTACAACATTAAAAATAATTTCAAAAATAAAACATGAAGTCAGTACTTACGGTTTTTAGATTCATAATCATAACTTTCCGGCTCAATACTAATGGCAAGATCAGGGAAAACTTGTACACCCTGTCTAAATTCATGGTATTCCCTAGGTACTGTATTAGTACCGTTAATAATAATATTAGGTTGTTGAGGTCGGTGGACCATTATATAACTTTCAGCAGGAGGCATCTTCACTTCACGACCACCATCACAACTTTATTAAAATAATTATAAAATTATAAATTAATACAAAATAATAAAAACAAAATCTAAAATAAATTTTAACTCACATAAGAGATGTAGTTAAGTGGAGATTACGTCTACCAGGAGTTGGATAGTCACGACTGTTAGAATAACCAATTTTCCTAACCAAGACTTCTAAATTGGTTTTGTTATCACCCTCAATTGATAATTCAGTTAACTCTAAAAAAAAAAATTAAAAAAATTATATTAAATATTTTTTATTGATTTACTTATAATTAGACCATAAAGAATGTAATTAATGGAACTTACCACTGTTAGTTAGAAGTTCCATTCCAGGTTCCAACAACTCCATTGCAGGAACTTCAAGACTTTCTTTACATTTATGTAAACATGCAAGTACTTCAGGTTTCTCCAATTGATGCAAAAGTACTGATAAGCCAGCCAAATATCCTCGAAGATGATGTTTCATTTTATTTTCTGAACCTAAAACAATATAATACAATATTATTATTAATTAATTAATCATAATTTGTAATTACAATATTAATAATATTAAATACTAATAAAAGACAATTTTTTTATACCTTGCCAACAAGCTCCAACAGTCAAAGTAGTATTAATACCCTTAGTTGGGTGCAAAGGCCAATCATCAATAACTTCAGGGTTTTTGTTTTCAGTTTTAAAAAGAACTCCATCAATGTATAACTGAACATTGGGGAATTGTACTGATACAGCATAGTGATGCCATTCATTGTCACATACCTAAAAATATAAGATAGCAATGGTTATCATTTTTATACACTTATATTACTAATTAGTAATTATTATTTATATTGTTAATATTGTTAACCTGTGGAATTTTCCATCTCCATTCAGCTGGCCTAAAGATGTTCAGATCTCCTTGCGAAAAATCACGTCTCAAAAGTAATATAAGACGACAATTACGTACAAACCAAGCATAATGATGACGATTCATTTCTAATTAGAAAAATAAAAATATAAAATATTGCAGTACGTATTAAACTAAACTAAAATAAAAAATAACATACTGTGGTCATCAGCAGAACATAAAATATGTTCTTTAACATGCTTATCTTGGTGTGGCATTGGCTTATGTTTCATCCATGTTGAAATAGTGAATGCTGATGAAAGTCCATGATCAAGAACATCATTGGGTATAGCAACAGCAGTACTACTACCATCAAACTCATACATCTGATCAGATTCACGACCTTCATCATGTTTAATTGCATTTCCGGCAGATAAGGGTACATGGTTAGCAGGTAAAAGTTCTACACTTTCTTCACTTGCTCCTATACAAGATCATAAAAATAAAACAAAAAATGTATTTTGTTATTTAATTCTCATTATTGTTTACTAGTTATCAATCAAAAGCATACACGTGGTTGACTAATTAATAATGTAGATCCTAGTTAATATTGTAAGTTGTATATTAATATTGAAAAATTAGATGATTCTACTTAAAACTATTATTAGTACATTTTAACTTATCTGGAATTCTTTGATATATATATTTTAAATGACCCAGAGTTTTACTATTAAAGATATTTAAATGATTCAAAAGTATTTATAAATATGTTTAACAATTGTAAATATTTAACATATTATGTATAAATAATATATATATATATATATATATATATATATATAATATAGATTAATCATGACAATTCCATGAAACAATTCCTTGATAAAAATTTAAAAATATGGATTACATAATTCTAATAATTTTCAATATGTATAATTTTAACCTTATATTTATTAGTATAACCCCACAGCATCATTTTGGGGGTATCATAGGGTATATATTGGTGACCTTATTTTTCCTTGTACCAGGCCTGCCTCAATTTTATGTTAATACCGATATATCAGTAAAATTGAATTAATTAATAAAATATAAAATTATTTTATAAATAATGCAATAAAAAGTTGAAATAGTATAACCACGAATTAAAATTTAAAAATATATTTATCACCGTCTCATTTACTTCTAAGACTGTGGCATTATTTATATATATATATACCTTATATCTGTGTTACCACATCACTTTAAATCATTATGAATCACATTAATATTAATATGGGAAGTAAAATAAAAGATTGAGCAGCACGTTTAAAATACAAGAAAAACAAATTATTTCTCGAAACCACATCTACTTGTTATAGAATAAATGATGTATTTGTTAAAAAAACAAAAATGTTATTACCTACAATTAAAGTGAGTAAAATATGAATTTAAAATACTTTATTTTATCTTGTACAATTGAGTGTTTGACAGTTTTTGTGACAAAAGATATAGGAAAATTATTAAAATTTTTCACCCTGAAAATTGTTAAATTATTGCATATCAATCAAAAATATTATTTTTCCTTATGTTACTTTTTATTAATTACTCTTTTATTTGTGTAATTAAAGATTTAATTTTAATTTATGATATTGATTATTTTTAATTAAGGTGCTATAATTCAATATTTAAATTGGGTTTATAGATGATAGTATCTAGATTGCATAATGGTAAAATAAAAACCAATAAAGTAACTTGCTGATTACTTCTATAATCTAAAAGAAGTAGAAATTAATAAATGAGAGCATAAGGTACTAATTTTTATTATTAAAGGCTTTTTGAAGATTTATTTTTCATCCCTAGTAAAAGTCAGAAATAATCCCTACATGGCTACATTTAAATTTTCATTATTATAACTGTGACCTGGTGGTAGAAAAATGTGTCCTGATAAAAAATTGGGCAACCCTATTTTAAAACTGAAATTAAGCCTCTAGATATACGTATAAAATGTATTTTATTTTAAATAGTAGTTTATTTATAATTTCATAATATGAAACAAATTTAGTTTTAAAAAGATGATAACATTTGTAATATTGAAAAATAGTTTGTTTTTTTTTTAATTTAAAAGATTTTTAATTTATCCGAGCAAAATGGTTAACTTGAATGCACCAACATTATTAAAGATATACCTTGTTATTTCATTCCTCGTCTATTATTTTTATATTAAATACATGTAAATAAAAAAAAAATGTTCAATATTTACAAAGCTAAATTTCTTGAAAAGTATTTTACTTTAAATAATTAAATTGAAAATAAAAGTTTACATATTATCTAGATCAAAAGTTGATAAAGAAAAATGGTTTTCTACATAAGAATAATATAATAAGGGCAATATAAAATATTATGATTAAATATTTCTCATTTATTAATATACATATTTGAAGTAATTACTTACCACATAGTTTTCTTTGGCTTTGGACAGAATATGTATCACGATCACATCCTTTACCGATATGTGATGTTGCTAGAGTCAGCTTAGCATTAACATTTTTCACATGGCATGGATCATCACATAGTCTTAGCTGTGCATTAGGAAATAAATCTTTACGACCCGAAGTAGGGTAGTAATCAATTTCTTCTGGGATATCTAAAAAAATATAAATATATAATTAGTAAATTTATATTAAAAATATAGTTTATTAATGACTGATTTGATATACACACTTTTCCAACCCAACTTGCAAATTCGATTCACCTTAATAGTGACCATAACAGGAGCAGACTGCTTCATACCACAATCATAAGCAACAACTGACAATATGTAATTATGACTGTGGTCATAGTCTAATGGTTCAGTATTTCTGATACTTCCTAAAATATTAACCATATAAAGTAATTTAAACATATCTATTTTAAAAATTACATCTTTTTTATGAATATTTTATAAAAATAAAATAAAAAATATACCTTCATTGTTAATAGTGAAAGGTTGATCGTCATTAAGTATGTCATATTTGCATATGTCACCAAAACGTGGAGTACAATCACGGTCTGTGGCTTCTACTCGTAAAATCTCTTCATATAACTGACCTTCATCAACATCTTTAACATAAGATGCATCTAAGAATAGTGGAGCATATTCATTGATATCAACCACAGTTATATGCACAGTAACACTATAATATTTAAAAAAACAAATTAATATTAATAATTAAATTAAAAATACACAATACTCACTTATCAGATATCAGACCAGAACATGAAACTGCAGCAATTTCAAATTTATATGTTTTACGTTTCTCACAATTTAAAGTTTTACGAGCTCGAAGTTCAGCATAACCATTTGGACGAAGAATGATCTAAAAATTAATTTTAATTGTTTAAAACAGAAATATTAATTTAATTCTATATTTTTAATGCACAAATTATGAATATTTATTTTTATTTTTTATAAGGTAATTATTTAAAATTTTTTTTTTGATTTAACTTACTTATTTTTGTTAAACAAATAAACTTATTATTAAAATTTTAAAATATTTATAAATAAGTACCTATAGTATTATTAGATTATTTAACTATCTAAAATTATTAAAACTAGAGTTAAAACTAATTAAATATAACATTACAACATAATATAAATAATTAAAATATGTAAATAAAAAACAAAATAATTAAGAAATTCTTAAGAAATTTTCAAATAATATTTAATTAAATAGTAAATGTAAGTACCTAATAGGTACTGTAATAATTTGAACAATTTCTAGAACAGTTTCACTTACTTCAAAAGGTGCTTCTCCGTGATGTTTATTAACTATGTTAAAATTACAAACATCGCCAATGGCATAAATTTCTGGAACAACTTCAACTAGTGTTTCATTTTCTCTTACTAAGCCATGATATCCGCTAAGTTTATCATCAATCACCAATTTAGGTAAGATTTCTGAAAATTAAAAAAGTTATTTTCGAGATTATTTTTTACTATGAAAAACAATTATGATTAGTTATATACTATTATTAAATAATATATGGAATAGTTTCTTAATAATTCCTTCTTTCACGTTTAAAATTTTTATATTTGAAGTTAATTGACTATTAGATAAATATTACCTATAGGTATTATGATTAACAATAAATGTGCCTAACTAAATACTTAATACCTTGCTTGAAATGTATTATCCCAGTTAATAATAATATATAGGTAGTTCATTAAAAATAGGTAGGTAATCGATTACCAATTACTTTTAAAAGAATAAGTGAAATGAATAGTGTGAATAAGTATACATAATAAAGTTTTTTATATTTATTCATTACTTATTTTTAAAAACATTTTTCATTTAAAAATTAAAGAAAATAATTCTAATTAAATTTATATGATCTTAGGGGAGGACCCTACTACTCATTTCTTTTAAAAGTTATTTTAATTTTAAGAAAGACTATCTTTAAACAATACAATTAGTTTTAAGTATTAAGTGCTTACATCTAATAAATATTACAAAGTATTAGAATATTATATAGGTAGGTACCTACTGTTAATATCTAAATAATTCATTCATTATACTTAAAGAATGAAATATCTTAAAAAAGGTATCACTTTAAAACAAACAGATTGTTTTATTATTCAATAACTTAATATTATTATTAAATATTTCAACATAAATGGTTTATTACAAGAACATATTTAAAAAAAGTTTTACTATCCTAAGAAAGAAAATTTAACAAAAAGTTTTTGACATTGAGTAGTGCATTGTTTTTTAAACAAACATTATTTAAACTGGCAACTAATTTATTTGTTTATTAGTGCATTTGTTTTTCACCAATACTCAATTAGTAGGTATATTGAATTATTAAATACCTACATACTTTTAAGAATTTTTTTTTTATCAAATATATAATTTCAATTTTTTCTAAATTGTTATGAGTAAAAAAAAAAATGAATACCTTTTAATCTAACATTTAACAGCATTTCAATAGCAAAATATTTTAACTGAATAATATTAAAATAAATTAAGTAGTATAGAAATATAATATACCTATTGAGCCCAACATTCTACTCATAATTATACTATCATAATCTAAAAATTAACTTAAAATTCTATATGTAAATAATCAAATTATTTTTTAAATATCTAATTCAAGAGAATAATTTCAAGTATTTGATAAAGAATTTTTTTTATCAAACAGAATAGATACATTATTCTACGTGACATATCAATATATAATATATAACTGTATAATCTGGTTAAGATTGCATTATCCATATAAACATTTTCTTCTTAACTTATATCATAATGATTTTGATTTTTTTCTATAACAATCTCGATAACAACACGTAACTTGTTTGACATTCTGGAAGCTAATTAGTTTTATATCTAATTACATGACAATGAATTTGAAAAATATACCTAAATTAGGTGACTTTACTATATTGTATACATTTATTTTGTACAACAATAAAATATCTAATTACCTAAGAGTAATAAATTTCTAATAGCATAAGTACAAATCTTGTACCAACCTAATTTTTTTTTTTTTTGTAACATTTTATAAAATAGAACAAAAGGTAACATATTGTAAATTGTAATAGACAGTATTTATTTTAGATAGAAAATACAACTTATGAGTTATGTCTCATATTTAAACAATTATAATTCTAGAAAAGAATTTGACTGATTATCTAATTATAAAAATATCACATAAAATTTTTAAATAAATTGCAATACAAGATAAATCAAGTTTTATTAATTTTCCATATTCTTAAATACTAATGCAAATTTTAATTCGAGGTCATGTGATAAATGCTTAAGCAAATAGAGATTATGTTTATAGATACATAAATAACATTTTGTTAATTGATTATAAAATCAGTACCTATATTTTTTGTTTGAAGTAGGTATACGATTTTTATATGTATTTCAGTGAAGTTAGTTTTTTAAATTTTATAAGTTAACTTGGAAAATTACTTGTTTTGTAAAGAAGAATAAAAACAAAAATTAGATTATAAGAACTCACTATTGCATAACATAAATAATTTTTTCTTTTGAATCTAAAACAAGAATAATTAAGTTGAATTTTGAATAATTAATAATTACTTAGGTAAGTGGTTTTAAGTTTTTAGTATTTAAAATATTAAATAGGGAAAAATGGTCAACGTGTTAAATTATTCTATTAATAAAAATACTTTAAGCCTAAATAAAAAAAACTGTAACTTTTGTCCTTATAATAAAATTAATTCAGATAATCTATTAACTATATTGATACCCTGCCTCCCAGCTCTAATTATAAGTGCTAAATGAATTACTTTTTATGATAAAATGATAAACGATTAATTGTTTATAATATATAATTAAATTCCTAAATATTTTGTTTTTCAAGGTAGATAACAAACAAAACAAATTCTATAAGTTCATAATAGGTTATCAGTTATCAATTTATCACTAATATAAGTGGCACAAATTAAGATATACTTTAAATCTCGCCTTAAATCGAGTGCAATTGGTTAGAGGATAAGATAGTTCAGTAATTGCATAGTACAATGGTAATTGTGTATTTGTTGAAGAGCTTTAAAACTCTTATCACCGAGACAAATAACCTGTCTCAGTATAGTATGACTGAAGTAAAAAACAGTGAAGAAAATAATTGATAATGCCGATTTTTTATGACAGTATTAACTTTATCAACACTTAAACAAAACTATGTAGGTATGTCGATTGTCGGTATCTTTTTGTACTGTCACCATTATTGACAGTTTGAACAAATGGCACACACTCAAGACCCGGGTTTTTGGTCGATTAAGTATCATATAGTTATGTGATAACATGAAATATGCGCACGAACACGAAACGTTACCACCACGGCGGATAATTTGTTATTAAATTGTACAATTTGTACTATAATTAGGTAGGTAAACGAGTCAGGAAAACTGAAAAATCCAACAAATGCAAATCTATATTTGCAGATGACGCCGCCATTGGAGATAAAATAAACAAAAATAGAGGCTTGCAGTCACGGCGAATTACGATCAACATCACATCACAGATTCACAGCCTACGCTCTCTCCGACCGGCCGTCGAGCATCTCTTTCCCAATCGGCAGGACACCACCTGCCTACCACCCACCTACGTGACCAAGCTTCGGCACGTAAATCACGTTTTTTTTTATTATAGTTATTTTATTAAAATATTTCTTTTTTCTCTCTCCTCCTCTTTCTATATATACAGGTAGGTATATTGTATATAATATATACAAGCATTTCTACGCCCGTAACGCACTCGTCTGCTACAACAAATGATCGTTGTTGACCAATAACTATTTCCGGGCGGCCAGACGAGTCCATAGCCATCAAAATATTAATAGGTATTAGGGTGTTAGATAAAACACACAACACAGCTGCTATAAACGGCGATAAAGCAGAGTTAAAAAATCGTTAACTTACCGTCGGACGTTGTGAAACAGGAAACGAATGGGACAAACAGAGCGACAAAGGCGACGGCCACGACGACCGACGTCGACGTCTTGTAAGACATTGTTTTAACACTGCAGGTGTTTGGGCCGGGGGAAAGACTACGACGGATAACGCGAGACGGAGTTCACCGTATTTATTAAAAACTCATAGGTAATGACGGTGTTTACAAAACAATATGTATAAAAAAAAAAACTATAATAACAAACTACCTAAAAAAATACAATTCCCAAGGGTCGCGGTAAATGACAACCCTTAGGTTACACGTGAAAAACAGAATTCCGACGTTCGGCAGTAAAAACGGACGGCGTACACGCACGCGGAGAAGCGAAACTATACACTGACATAGAAAAAACGAGAAAAAAATCAAGTAGCACACGCACGCACTCACGATTCACCATACACGATACACTCGTACAACGTTACATTACAAGAACGACGACGTCGACGGCGGCGGCGGTGGTGGACTCTCCTACTCTTCCTACTCCGCCGCCGACGATAGATGTTCCTCCTCCAACACCACCACCACTTCGCCCTGCTCTCTGCAACGACCGTTCGCGCCCTCCACCGCCGACGCCGCCACCGAGACGAATCAATAATTTACATGAGTCAGAGCGCAGAGTGCCGTTTTCCTCTTTTGTCCGGTGTCATGGAAGAAAAAATCTAAGCGCACCGGTGTCAAGGTCGGCGCCGACGTCCAACAATAACACAACGTTTACCTGCGTATTATTAAATTATAATATTATGCACACGACGTGTATTACGGACAATAATCTTAATAACTCTGTTGTGCATAAAATACAATAATTATTGGCGCAAATATTTAAATCGAATGAATTTGTATCTATGCGCGCGCGCGTGATGTGTGTGTGTGTGTGTACAGCGCGCACACGTTCATCAATGTTCACATTATTTATTATATTGTAAAATTTAAATAATAAGGACCAATAAATGTCACGTTTGATTACGCAGTGGCGACATCAGGGGTGGGTCTGAGAGGGCACACCCGCGTTACTCATCGTCTATCCCGCGCGTACGCCGTGGTCATATGCACCCCAACTGACATCGCGTATTGGTCGCGCCAAAACTTTAAACCATGTGGACGGTATGTGTCGCATAATGTGCGCATCACACGGCGCATACAAATGTATTTTATAGACATTTGTTTGAATGCATTGACGTCTTGGGATATATTGTCGTGTTGCATTACCGCAGACACATATTATAAATTATTTACCTACTTCAGTTTACTAATAATATCGAAAAAATATTATTTGAACATCACTGGACACGTACATTTTTTATTCGAGTGTGTTTATCTTCTAAGCGAAAATCGAGGAGAGAATTTATAGTGGCTTACCCTCCCCCCACCACAGATCAAAAAAAGAAAATAAATAAAAAGCGAGGCAAATGGGTACTTCTCTGCTGTATATATTAAGCACCTATCGAGTGTGTCACTATTATGCAGGGTGATGTATTAAATTTAAATTCAATGATACATCATTCAATCATTGTATTACTAAAAATGATTCTAAGCGGAAGTCAACCTATATTCTATAATATCACCGAGTATATATTTCATGATGTTTTTTAATATAGCTTTTAAAATAATTTATTTTTAATGTAATGCATACATCGATGTTTATTATTTATTTGTATATTATATTATATTTGCATTGGAGAAATTGTGACTGTAAATATAGTTTTAAAAAATATGAATTTGTTATATAATATATCATATATAACAGCTATATTATAGCTGATATTATTTCATATTAAAATTTGTATAGTAAATAATAAATATTTAATACTATATAACTTCGTAGATTTGTTTAGGTTGTTTCAATACCTATCTATAGGACTTGTTAAGTGTTTATATATGTATTATGTATTTCTGTATATCTATATATCAATTATCAATATATGTGCCGTAACCTGCAGAATTTGCAGTAGGTATATTATAATAGTTATACTTATATACTAAATTAAATATACATTTTCTTTTTTATTATAACTATTGCCTGTATAGGGTAATTCATTAAATTACTCATCACTCTCCTCGTTTTTCTTCAATAATGCAATTATTCGAAATCTGACTTGGAATTTTTAAATATATATTATCTACTCTTGAAGCCTATTGTCCATATTTTAGATTTGTTATACTACTTATTTAGGAGTGTCCTGTGGAGATGAAAACTTTTATTTTTGAAATGAGATCCTAACCCTCCCCCTCATTCCGGCTTAACTGTAAATTATTTAGCGGAAAATTTTTGTGATAATTTTTTTTTTAACACATCAGAATCAAAATTTGTACGAGTATTTTTAATTGATTAAATTTTGTGTACTATATAAAGTATAAGTATTATAGATGCATGATAGTCCATGATTGGAAATTATGGGAGCTATAATGATTTTAAAATGTTAGTGATCCATCAAAATTTATCATTTTTAAAAATGGTTCAAATATAATAAATATTAAATTTATTAAAAACTAGATTTAATATTAAACATAATCTATTTAATTTTTAAATTTTTTAGAACCATTTTTATGACTTTAATATATCTAATCATTTTAATAACTGAAAAAATACTCGTTCGAATTTTGAATAATTAGGTACCCACATGAATATTTAGAAAATAATTATCCCATAGAGGTCTAAATAATCTATAATATAAAAGAGAGAATTTTCATTCGTGAATTAGAAAAATCTTAAAATTAGAATTTTAATGAATTTACTATTAAAGGTAAGCATGAGATTGTTCACATACTTTGTGAATCATCATCATGAACAGTATAAAAAAATAACAACTAAATATCACTCTTAATTAATTAAATTTATATTTTATTTATTTATTGCTACGAGTATTAATATATATATAAAAGAATAATATAAAAATTTAAATTTCATATTTACATTTAGGTAAACAGCTATATAAATATAGCTATAAATATACGTTTTATAACAGAAAATACAAACTTATTACATTGTCCTAGGTTCCATGCGTGTCGTTTAATTTTGGACGCACCAAATATATCTGTAAATCAATTTACTTAATTCAAATTAGTTAATTTTCAAAAACTCCAGAGTTATAAATATGAAAATTCTGGTTAAAACCGTTTAGTTAATTCACATTCGAAATCTCGAAATACGCATTAGAAATAACTTCGGGAGTACAAAATGTGCATGTATAATGTAAACTAAAAACGCTATTACAATCTAATCAGCCATCGGGGTTAGAGTAGATCGTACCTATTTTCTATCTACTATGATAAGAAAATGAGATGTAAATCAGTTTGACAACTGTGCATGTCAACGTAGCGAACTACGGACTTCAACTGTTTTAGTGAAAGCGTATTACACTAATATATTTTTGGTTGTTCGTGTACACTTGCACCCTAATTTGCATTGATTCAATACGATGAATTATATTTCTAATTAATTCGAATTATTGTATACATGCGTAAGTTATAGCGTAGGACTTATCAAAGTAATAAAATATCAAACTTAAAGACAAGAACACAGTGATTGACGGTTTTTTATGATATTAGAATATTTAAGCGAGTAATGATAGTACCTATAAATCAAGTTAATTCGAATTAATGGATACCTGAAAGACCGAAACAATATACCTAATATAATATTATAAGACATATTCCATAATTAATATAGCGTTTACCTACCTACGAGAAACCTCCAAACGAGCGTATTGGGCGCTTATATAATAAAAGTACCTATTACATATTTACATGACGTAGGTACTGTACGTTTGCACTACAATAATAGCTTTAGGATCTATATATACATATTCCCGTATACGATTTTATAGCACTACACCTTTGTGAATATAAATATTTCAATAGATAGAAATATATATTTGAAGCTTAAACACATAATATGAAGAATGTATTATTATTTACGCAGAAGACTTCATGGGGAGTGCTATTCACGTAGGTACTAATAGACGTATATAGAGATTAGAGGTACTTCTGTGCCTTCACCGGCCGTATATAATACGATGATTAATAATAAGATATATCAAGTATACCTATAGTGCTTATAATAATAAATAGGCACCTAATTTTATTTAATTGCGATGTGCAATAAATCGGTAATCCATTTTTCTTACTTAATCGATTTATATTTTTCATCGAGTAAATAGTCGTATAGGTACTCAAAGTATTTTTGTCATGTAATTATAATATTATTATTATAATTGTATAGCCGTGTGGCATACACTCATATTTATGATATTTTTCGCTTAGAATTTTAATAAAATATAAATTACATTCTTATTAAGTCTTCATTATTTATATTATACACGTTATATAGGTACTCATCAGTCATCAGTGACTCTTAACTTTTTCATATTATGTGCAGCAGATGTGGAATTAAATATCTACCCAATTTCATAATATTATTCATCGCAAATCATAATAAAATATATAACATCACGAATAACTCCATTAAAACCTTTTTGTATATATTGGTATATCTATCTAAGCTATATAAAGATTTATAGACTTATGGAGTATAAATCAATAAAAGTATAATTGAATACTTGTATCTGCATAAAGTGAAAATTACGAGTATAGTTAATTTAACTTATTAGTACCAATAGTGACAGGTACCAACTACATAATAAAATGTGTTTTAACATTAAAAATGTATGCTTACATGAACAATTACTTTGCTGTAGAGTTGGTTTCAAGTATATGTAGTCATCGAGTAAGACATGAATTATAATGAACGTGTTAAATCACTTAAATTATATTCCAATGATAAATCATATTGTAACAATAACCAATGCGAAAAACATTTCTGAACGTGCAAACAGTGCAATGTCAGCCTCAATTTATATATGATATTTTTATTATATTAATATTTCACTTTATTGCCTACCATAGTTTATTAGTAACGTGATAGGTTGAACTAATAATTATTGCAAAAAAATATCGTTTTAAAAACAATATAAAAGGAACTATGTATAACATTTTCAAACTTTTTGACTGAGAAACAAATAGTTTATCAACAAATAGAAGTAATCAATATTATAATTTTATAAGTTTATCTTTGAATATAGACTTGAACTCTACCAAAGGATTTGTTTTAAAAATAGGCGGTACCTATTTAGGCTCCCTACGATTTACTTTATGTATTTTTTTGAAGACTTAACCCAAAAAAGTTTCCTTGATTTTACTGAGCCGGACTTTTCTGTATCAACACGAAATTTTGTATACGCTTGTATTTTATACTTAAATATATGATATAAATTACATAACATTTGTTATTGGTGTGTAACCATATCGTTCGATACAATTTTATTATGAAGACAACGAGTACCGAATTTAATGATATACCAACTAAAACATAATTGCCGGGTTGCATGAACAATCATTAAACATTTAATGAATCACTATAGTGTGTCGTGAGTTAATGGTCCCTTAAACATGATTTAGTGACTCGTGATTGATCCATTAAATTAATCAATTTTTCATGCAAACCGGCATAAGCAGTGTGAAACAACATTCATTATCCGTCTTCATGTTGTTTACACATTTAGCGTATTATATAAGTATATGCACTGTGTATGATGTGAATTCACAGCAGCACCTATATACGCCGTTATCTAAACGGTAATAATATATTAATTATTATTATCAAAGTCAATTACTCAGAGTAGAGTACATTAAAAAAAAAAAAAAAAGACAGCGTATATACATAATTGATCACGTGCGTCTTGCGTCTATAATTATATTTTAAATAATACGTGTTTGTGTGTACGCGCGCGCTCGCGTTTTAGTTGCCATCCGTATTTGGAGTATACGCGAATCTGTTAAATATTTTATTACGCAATTATACTAATAATAAGTATTCGTATATTATGGCTTCTGCATAACTTTTTTTATTGTTATTATCATTCGCATGAACGTATATAATATACATTATTTATGCATTTATATTTCAAATATTACAGAAATAATTTTAAGTTTTAAACCAGTTTGGATTTGTCCCCACGATATACGTGTTTTATGAGAGCGTATAACTTTTTTTTTAAATCTCGCATTAAACCGTTTAAATTACGGTCGGATATATATTGGAAACCATTATCGTTATTTGTAATAGTAGTGTATAAACACGTAAGCTAAAGGATATATCCGATACCAAATACAAATAATACAATACATGTTATAAACATAACATTTATTATAACATCAACTTATACATAGTACATACACAGACTTCAATACACACATACATATAAAATAATATATTTATATTCATGATCAATTCACATCCCATTTAAAAGTATAAAATCATCCAGTATAATAATTTCGAGTTTTCATGTACATTTTGTTTAAACTGGTAAATACGACGTATAAAAAATGAATATATTTTTTTAGGTAAAAATACTTTTACCCTAAATACAATTTTGGATGCGTATTGGCTCAACCATATACCTACCTACCTACATATATTAATATTATATGGTTTTACCATATAGCTAGTATATACGCTTAACCTTAATGCTGTAACAAGTATATACTATGTATGAGAGTAAGAATTGTTTTAATATATTATTATGTATCTATCCGTATAGACCTAATACATGTACTTACTTGTACATGAATACCCGTTTATTGAACTCGAAAAAGGGAGTCTCAGAAATATTATCGGAAAGTAGTAGGTGTTCCGATGGGACTAGTGAAAATTACCATCGAGGGAATTTGCGTTTTAGAAAAATATCAAATAGGTAATAAAGATTCTTCTAAAAGATGAAATATAGCACTCCGATAAGCAATAACTACTAGCAGAAAAAGATATTGATAGTATTTATTTTTTTAATTGTATTCCATGCTTTAGTTTTTAAAAAGCAGAAATTCAAAATAAAACCTTTTCAAATATTATTATACTATTGTCCACTATACCATTGCATTTGTATAATAAAAAGTTAAACGACAGTTTTCTATAACTATTGTCCATTGCACATGCTTGCCATAATCATATGTTCATGTAGGTAAACAATCAGAAATCTATAATCGTCAACAGATCAATAAAAATACAAAACAAGGAACATCACTTACTTTTTTATTAAACTACGGACCAAGCAACATTTTTAAATTAAAAGCGATAAAAATACCTAACAGTTTATTTGAATAATTTTGAAACTTTGCTAAAAACCTTTTACCTTTTAGATAAAATTATGTAACTGTTGCATTATATTTCATCGTGTACAAATGTTTGTTTGAATAAAAATAGAAACGTTTTTAATAACTAATGGAAACGTTTATAGTTCACAATTAACTAATTAAAGAAAATGATTAAAACTAAAATAGTCAAATATACAACAAAAAAATAAATATAAAAAATAATAATAACATTAGGCAAAAAAATTTAATAACAAAAATCAAAAATACTCCAATATTTGTATTTATAATACATGTAATGTAAAGTTAAAAATATTTATAGTTTTTAAGGACAATTATTTCTGGAGGCAGGTTAATTCAATATAATATAATAAGGTTTATAGCTACATATTTTACTATTGATATTTTTTAATCAATAAAAATGTAGGTTAAGTTTTATATACAATATCTTACAATTAGTAATTATTATTAAAATTACTAAATAGTTTATCTCAAAAAAGAAAATATAAAATTATACCTAGACATAATAGCATTAATTTTGGTTCATAAAAATTATTTTCTATTTAGTAAGCTACAAATTTAAACATAAATAAAATGTTTCATTTTAACAATACATATTATACTATATATTATATTTTATATCAATATTTACCTATATATATTTTTGTTCTCTATACGTTATAAATATGTTTTGAATGTATCTGAAACACCGTCTTTAGTTAATAGAACCTTGCCCCAAGGAGTTAAATCATAGCCTCTTTCTGTGTACAGAAAGGGCCCGAATATTACTCTTCCTAAATTACTTTCATTCCTTTTTAAAAATCCCTTTTCTTTTAAACCAATTACTATATAGCCATTTGCGGTGGAATTTAAATCTATTCGTAAATCAACTTTAAATTCGTATGTTGCCTTAGGGTCATTTTTTGTGTTAGGCACTGATGGTGATTGATATTCTTTGATGCGTTTACCCTTGCTAAAATATGCTATTTTCACAAAAGTCTTCGATTTTTCTAAACAAATATATCATTTCATTATTTCAAAAATATATTAGTGAACGTTCTAATAAGTAAATTACAAGTTTTAAATTATACAAATATATGCAATGTTCAATAGTTGGTATAGATAAATTATTATTTTACTAACCGTGGGGTAGATTTAAGTTGTTAGCTTCATGAACTACAATATGCAAAGTTTCCTGTTGTTTTTTATAACTTAAGCTGATATTGATGTTGCAAAGATTTATATCGGGCTGTGAAAAAAGAATTATATTTGTTAAACATAACTATAAAAATAAAGTTTCTACAAATAGTAGTATTTAATTACACGATATACTTAAGTATAGAATCTATAATATTATTATTCTATTCAACTTTTAAACACTTACCCAAGAATGTTTATAGAGTTTAACACTTTGAGCTCCATCATTACTGGGTGTTATATTATCTAAATAAAATAAAGCATGACCAACTGCATCATATTTTCCTTGGTATTCATGATCAAACACAGATATCCTAAATAAATTATTGAACTATTAAAATATACATAAAACTATTTCATTAAAGCCTTATTTACCTCAAAACTTTGTTTGAAATACATTTGGTACTAATAAAAAAATCTTCATTTACAACAGGACTCATAGCTGCAGCTATAGTTTTACTAGTTTTAGTAGTTTTTTCTTGAGGCAAAAGCGTAAGTTTTAAAACTGTCTTATACGGTCGTTTATCTTTTCCTTTTGGCGCTAATCCATCCAAATTGTCTACACGAACAAAGAGCCTTCAAAAAAAAAAAAAAAAATGTTTCTTTTTTAATTAAAACTCTCTTATTACTTAAATATACGACTTTTAACAATATTAATAATCAATACCAATGTTATATAAACATTTATATATATATTTTAAATAATTCAATTGTATCTATACAAACGCAATAATATTATATAAAACACTTCATATTTAAGATATATTTAAAGAGGTTTATGAAACAAAAATAATGATTGGATATTATTTAACTGCTATTATAGCGGAAGTTTGTGAAAATTGAAACAGCGAGGTACCTATAACCTAGGTTATATACCTATAACCTTTAGATGGACCATAGACACGATTAGAAATTTAAGCAGAGAGAAGCAAAATGACTTTAATTTACGATAATAAGTTCCCTCCATATTTTAATAATGCAAGGTAGTAGAGAATGGTGTACAATCTATTTGCGAACGATCAAAAAATTTCTTCGAGCCCACAGATTTAACGATTTTTGTTATTTTTGTTATAACTCAAAAAATATTAACTGTAGGTAATAGGTACCCCTACTTTAAATTTTTTCACTACCATATAATACATTATTATTTTCTAAATGCAAAGAAATGCCCAAAATATTTAGAATAATTTTAAGTTATTTATACCACGTGTACCTATTGAAGTATTGACTTTATTATATGGTATTTTATAACAATTAATAATAGTATAATAAATGTGATGTTCTTGACAAAATATAATTCAACTTTCCATATCACTAATTGAAAAATAAATTTTAATATACATTCCTAGAAAGTTTGAAGCAAAGGCTGACAATACGATATCCACTCAGAATCGTTGTTCGATGCAATGAATAAATTATTGAATTTAAATTTAATATATCCATTAAAGTAACCTACCTTTTCAATGACGACTTACACTTGAAAAACACTTACTTACTATAAATCATGACTAACTTCTGTAATTTTATTTAGTACTAACTTTGTAGATAAAATAGGTATATGTTAGAAGTGGCAGACCGGTGAAGCCTTTTTTGAGGCAATATATCAATAACATTATGAACGGGAGGGTAGGTGGATACCGGGCAATAGATTTAGTGCGATAAAACGTTTTTAATAATAATATTTATACTATTAATATGTATGATTAAATGGTAGCTAGTTTGCCTCAGGTTTGGAAATTATTCGGAACGCTATTGCGGCACCTTAGTCTATATGTATATTATATTTCGTTGGTAATATTACTTTTTTGTATGTTGATCGTATGTGATTTTAAAATTAACGTTCCCATAAGCTTGTTCTTGGTGCGCATTAGGATCAACCGGAGGTGCATTGTCTACGGGTGTTTTCCAAGTATTCGAAACCACCTCACTAGATTTTGATCTTATTGATGTTAATCTACTAGTGACATTAATCATTGATGTTGCTACTGATCCAAAACGATAAGGACGTGCAGTTGAATTTGATGTGTTGTCATCGGCACTTTTTGACGATAATGCAAAACTATCGGAGTCTGTAGTCGAGGTCATATCCTATAATTAAACATCAATGTAATATTTTTAGTTAATTTATTTTTAATCGATAGAGGTAAATCCCTTTTTACCTGCATACTCTGAGATTTAAGCCAACCTGTAGTTTCTTTACATGACGCAGGAGAAAGATAATCCATTTTATCTTCTTTCTTGGAAAATTCTTTCTTACCAGATGTTAAACTCTTAAAAAAATAATAAGGATAAAAACGCACTAACAAGAGTTAGAACGTCAATATCTAAAAAGTGTTCTATTTTTGAACAAGTTATTCTTGAATTTTTTCTTAAAACTATCTGGTTTTTTTACAATTGACAAGTTTTTTTACTATAGACTTGAAAACCGCGTTACTTATATCATAGCCAAATTTTTGTGTTGTGGTTTAATTAATGTGTATTATTTTTAAATATTCAGTCACTTATCATACATATATATATATATAAATAACATTTTATATTATACGTTTAAACTGTTTTAAAGATATGTATGTATATATATATATATATTTAATAGAATTCGAAGAATAGTTAAAAAAAAATAATTTATTGTTTGGTTTTAATTAATTTTCAATAATTTACTAAATATCACTGGGTGTAATATTTTAAGTATTTTAAAACCTAACTTACCAAATCTGGTGTTGAAGTAGAACCAGCTCCCGCTGTGATAGGCTGTAACATCATCATACTGACACCAGCTAGTGTTTGAAATGAATTTGGAGTTTTTGGGTCTTTGAGTTTATTTATTGGTTTCCCCCATTTACCTCTTTTCTTCATGGTATGTGTTTTTGGCGGAGGATCGTCGTCTTCGCCATCGCTCGTAAAACCTGACACAGAAAGTCCATCCTCGTCATGAGAAATATGTCGACCAAAACTGTAACGTAATGGTAATAATCAACTTCATATGATGTAAATTTGTGTGCGCGAGTACACGTTAAATATATGTACTATGTACACAATTCTAAATAAAATGTGATGCGGTTTTCCTTAGAATAACTTGATAAGTACCAACCTCGATATCTTTTGAACGGTGTAGTGTTCGGTACTTCCGGCAACTGAGTTTCCATTTTCCAACAGCCCTAAATTGAGGCCCACTTCTTCGGAACGACGACCGAAACCAAAATAAAATAAACAACATCGGTAACAATTCTTGAACATGTCAGTATAATTTCGCTCTGGAAAAATGAATAAACCATTAACATTCTGGTTAAAACATTTCAATATCAAACCATCTGTTTTATATCATTTTGACGCACCACTGCAAACATATTATAACTGGTACGTTCTAACCTTGATTAGTCTATAAGCCATTTCAATAAAATATCAGTTATTACTTAATAGTTAATAAACAAAATCGACTAATTTTCTACTTTATAAAAGTTTCATCAGAGTATAAAACGTAAATAAAAAAATAAAGAAAGAAAGAATTTGATTTTGTGTACTTCTACCGGCGAATATACTCAAATTTGACTGTAGTTACCTATAAACACTTTTGGAAATAACGAAACCTCAATGTAGACAGATGTTTCGGTCAACTGTGTAAACAGTTTAGTATATTATGCAGGCGAACATCGGCATATATAGGCCCCTATCGGTATAAAACTACACAAAAGTTTACATACTAGTGCAGTGTACTATATGTTTATCGGCATAGGAAGTACCTATCTTTTTATGGTGATAATTTTTTATATTTTGCCAATCTGAACCTTATATAATATGTATATTTAATATTAATAATAAATACTTATTTATTCTTATATAAAACAAATCATTTTTAATAGGTTCAACGGGTCATAATGATTTAGATTGCATATTGTTGTATTGTTAGAAAATACAATGTAGGTACCTATTCACCTATAAAATAGTTTATTTATAACCAAAATTACTATGTATAATAAATTATTCACATAATATATTGTGATACATAATTAAAACAATAAGTCGGGGCGTATCGTACAGGTCGCGATCGAGGTTACAATAATGAATATAATGCGATTTGAGAAAAGGCTCTAACATATAGATAATAGATACCTACCACTTTAAAAAAAGTCCAATATGTAGATACCTTGTTTACACAAATTCTTCAGATTTTCTAGTCTTAATTTTCTAAACTTCCGTACTTCTATTATGGATCTACTAATACAGCAGCTAATTGGAGATTTCGATAAATAGATGAGCAGAAACCATGAGGCGTTTACATACCAACACAGCAACACAGACACTATAGACATTGATTAATATAATGCTATGGATCATGGATGCTTGTGTATTTATCTATAGAAATATAATAGAAGGGTAAAATTAAATTTTGAACTGAGTGCACTTGCATTACCTCTACTTTATAGATAACGCGAATCATACCTACCATAGTTATCATTTGAGACTTGAGTATGACCGGTGTTCAGCGCATGTATCGTGGCTAACACAAAAATTTGATTAGAAGTTACCAATCACCAGAGATCTCGCGAACACGAACGTCATGCTGTTTATTATGGAATCGTAGACCTCTATGATTATTACATTAGTGAAGGAGGTCATCGGAAGGGAGGAAGATGAGCGGAAAAAGAAGTGGCACTAGTGGATGTAATTCAATAAACCATTTGGCGGAAGCAGTTGAATCAAAAACGGAATTAATTACTTGTAATAAATTAAGGTATATACTGCATATGTTTCAGTGGGCTTATGAAAAACTCGAAGTTAAATGGGCAGGGTTCTTTAAAATTGTAATATACGAAAATTATATAGGTATTCATATTATAAACGATGTACAGGTGACCACAAATTAATGAGAAAGCGTTCTGGGATCTTAAAATCAATTTCCTATTTTATTAATAGGGAAATTGATTGTAAGACCTGATATTTTAGTTCATAATATTATTAACGATACAAGAAAATAATCAATAATGTGTTTTTTGTATATAATTGGCTAATATATATTATAAATTATAATGATATTATAGCTGTTAAACCCTTATTAGTGAATAAAACAATGAAGTTTATTCATCGGTATAATACTAAAATGTCTACAATTACTCAAAATGTGACGACAATTAATCACTGTCGAATTTTGAAACGACCGTCGTTTCTCCGACACACTCGTTCGAGCCACCCACTCAAAACGTCAGCGTACACATGTGTATATAATATATATATATATTATGTATAGTTATATTATATATCATGTAACGGTATGTTATTAAGCGTACCTGTACAAGACTGCACGTGTGACCGGTTTTTCACGGATTCTTGAAAGTTATTTATTTATTTAAACTTAAGTGACGTTCTACATTATTTATACCAATTTATTATAACGGTTTTCTATTCTTTCATTATTATTATTATTTTACTTAGTAAATATCAATAATATTGTTCGTGTGGAGTATTTAGGTACTTATTTCTAATTTAGTTGTATCATGTATAGATTAATAAATATTTTATAATATTCATAGTATATAACGTTGCACAAAGATAGAAATAAATATTAATATAACATTAAATAAAATCCTTTTTTTTTCTCAAGCAAGAGAATAAATTTAAGCGACGATGCGGTTAAATATGTACAGAATGTCTGCATACAAACCTTACTGAACTACTATAGTATATCTATACATACCTACCTATAGCCACCTATTTATGTATTCATTAGATATTTACACATTTAGTGTTCATCGTTCGGTACATAATAAGTATGTAAAAATCGCATTACATAATGTAGTACCTATTACTGTGTAATTTGTTTTTCAAGGTTCGTTCAAAACAAATTTAGTGTAGGTGCAGTATAATATGATACGAGTTACAAGTTTTACAAATTATTCAGATGATCAGATTTCAATTATAACTATTAGGTAAACGCAAATCCGTAATTAAATCAAAATATCGGAAATAAATTACAGACATGTCAATTTATTTTTCATTCACGAAAAATATTAGGTAAGTACAATACAAAAAAAAAACTATCTGAACATAATACATCTCTACTTTTGTTACCAATCGCCATGTATAATAATATTATAATGCAATCTAGAAAAAAAAATTTGATTTTATTGAGCGATACAAATATATTTACCTAATACACGCGTTTTTCGCATACTCGTGGTATAAAATAAAATTATAAAAGTAATTTACGAAAAATTTGAGTTTAGATAAAATTAAAATAAATAAATAAACAAATGAATAAGCTGACATATATATATATATAAATCTTTTAATGCCGTTATGTACGCTATACGTATTAAACACGTATATTTATACGTAAACGTTAAGGGCGCAAGATCACTATTATTGCAATACCTAGTCTATAGTAGACGGCTGAATCGTCGGCGTGACGTCCACCGTGGCGCCGTCGCCGCTGATAAATGGCAATAAGATTTATCGTAGCATCGTATACATATAGTTTGTATGAAATTTCTTTAAAAAGATCAAGATCCGTTCACGCATTCCAGAAAACGGATGAATTGCGACGAATTCGATTATTTTTTTTCGAATTAAAATCGATTAAAATTTATAGTTGTACGCACACTGAATATACCTGTTATAAATGTATTGTGTTTGTGTATACTTGTATTATTATTGGGGCTTGAATTTGAATGTAAAATCATTATTTTTTTCATTTTAAGGAAAATGCTTTTCGAGTACAAAATGCATTTCATACATTGGAGAATTGAAAACTTAAATTTTTATTTTTTTATTTTTAATAGTTTGGCATTGTAAGAGCATTTTTAAATATTTTTTAAGTAATTTTATTCCGTTTATTTATCATTTATTGATTGTTCTATTTATAATTTCTAAAGTGCGATTAAAATGTATTTATTTAATAGCGTACCTACCTATAGGACACTAAGATCTGGTTATGTACCTAAATTGTATACCTAATACCTATACATCTTAGGTGTGCTAACTAAAAACTAAAATATAAATTTTTTCGTACTATACAATTTAATATTTATATATTTACAGGAAAGATATTTTTACAAAATATGTCAGTGTATTAATATATATTATATTAAGCAATCAATCAATCAAAAATAATATAAAGAAAAAACTGTAAAACACAGTTTTGCCTTTACATACTTTTTAGTTTCATATTACACACTTAGCATTTTGCAATATACACACAATTTCAGTCCCTGGTTCCAACACCACTTTATGTTCATATTTTTCTGACGGTAATATAGGTAATATTATACCTATTATACACAATATTATGTACATTTATATTTATATGTATTATATGTATTATATGTATTATACCATTTATACCATTTATACCTATACAACTATACAACATATATAGATACATAGTATATATACCAAAATATCATATGATACTTAGACTTTCAAATTTACGACTATATATTATGATAATTTTATACCCAGAGCCTAATAACAATTTTAGAGGACCAATGTTCCAGTGAAAAAAGTATGATGGATCTTAACGTCATCAGAATTTTTTTTCTTTAGCACTAGATCACTGTGCTTTATATAAAAACAAAATATATTTCGATACTTAAATAGGGTATAGGTAAGTACCTATTTACTATCTATAATACCTACGTCCTACATATTATAGAGTGTCATAGTATGATATTCGCAAAAGGGTTCTTGAAAAATACCCACTCGTGAAATGTTAGGGATATTTTTGTATGTAAAATATAGAGGTATTTATGTGATGAACAAAAAAAAAGTTTTATTTTTGTGCGTATATGTGTAGATACGTATTTTATAATAGAAAAAATACTTTGATTTTTAACATTGAGGATGATTTCTGATTGCTAATTGGATCTAGTTGGTATTTTTGGGAGATCAAAATTGAAAGTTTTCAGTATTTTAGGTACTTTTCAAAATAATTAAAAGAAAAAACAAAATTTATACGCAGCTATAATTTTAAAAGAAATCGATTTTCTTATTATGTTGTAATTCAAAAACAAATAGATAATCGTAGATATTTGAAACAAAATGTTTATATTATTATTTTTTATGCATACTGTAATTTTAAGATATTTTAATTCCTTTTTAGTTATTTATAGACATTACCAGGAGAAATTTATGGAATTTTTTTCTTAATGCTAATAAAATATTTTTTGTTATTATACCGTATAATTAATGTTATGTAATGTAAACCAACTGCGCATATCACGAGCATTCTCTAGGTGTGTTAAAAAATTAAATAATAATAAACAAAAAATGTTTACAATATGGTTATAATATAATATACAAAAATAATTAATAAAAATATCAATATAAATTATATTTATTTAATTTAATATTTTAATGTAAAACAACAAATAATCACCTAAAACAGAGGTCATAACAAGTTAAGAAATTTTTTTGAAGATCATAATGCATCAATACATTTTTAAAAAAGTTAAAAAATGTCTGATATAAACTATAAGCAAATTTGCAGTAGCCTGTAATCAGTAAGTATAAACAGGTAATGAAATAGTTTCAATAATATATCTAGCTTGTTGGTATAAACTTTATTCAGCCTATCATTTTGATCATTAATCTAAACAAAACACAAGGGACAACCGATGATGGACGGATCACGGATGTGATGCCACAGATTGTTTCTCATGAGCTTTATTATACTCTACATTTCTACCAATTACTAACATATTCCTATATCAGCGGTTCTCAACCTTTTTAGCCGGCAGTGCCCTTTTGTTGGACAAAATTTAACTATGGCACCTTTTGTAAAGTGTAAATATCACGAGGAACATGATAAAAATGAATACTATTTCTCATTAATCTCTGTTAAACGTGATTGGCGTGGGTTTTTATTTTTTTTTTCATGTGAGAAAAAGCCTGTTCATAAACTTATGTAGATCTAAATATACAATTAGGTATATATTTCGTAGCTATATTTTTAATTTTGAAAAATGATCGAGTACACATTTAGCAAATTGAAGTAAAGACAATTGTTTGAATGCGTTTTTAAGAACATCTTAGGATTGAAAATATATTAGGTATTTATAATTGAAACTCAACAGGAACATCGGTCAACATCAATGTTAAATGTATATAGTGGCCGGTGGGTAATTGAAAATATTATGAACTTTAAAATCTTGAAAACGATTATTAAATTCGTAATAAAATGTAGAAATAACTTCATTAAATTTGACTGAGGAAAATGAACATTTTGACATTTTAAAAAGATTTTATAAGCAGGGAAATATATATCAATTCATTTTTTCAAGACAAGAGCATAAAGTTTCAAATTTATTTCAAAAGAAATAATTACCGAGTTCATTCATATACTTCAATATATCAACAAAAAATGACAGTTTTTCGCGTTGGTCGGGTATAGCCCACGGTCTTGTCGAGCACTGCACAGCAGTACACATATCGATACAGATTTTGTTATTATGAACTCCGTCTTCATCAATTATGCTTCCTTCTTTTATAGGTTAAATAAAATAAAATAACTCTGTAACAGACGTTTTAGATCCACTTTTCAACCAACAGCTTCGTAATTTAAAAAAAGAGATAAAATGTATAATGTATAGAAAAAAATGGAGTAAAATTACTCTCACAGGTTGAAGGTAGAAAAGCTCAACTGGTCTGGTATATTAATAGCTAGGTATGATAATAAACGATTATATTTTAATGGCCGTCGCTGATCCGAGGAAGTTACGCGGCGTGTGTTATTTATTTATCTATTATTCGAAGAAACGTAAGTTCCTACACGAGAATAGCAGGTAAAAAATTACATACGTTAATTCCTATACATGGTAAAAAAAGCCCCATCATAAGAAAAAAAACCTCGTACCAACTAAATACATTATTCGTTATTTTATTATAATTTACATAATTAAATATAATTAAATAATATATAAATTATTTACATTTATTTATGTAACACTTCTTTAACATATCTATAAGCATAGTTGCAATCTGCATTGTCGATAATTGTCATTTGTACCTACATAAATTAAAAAAAAAATCGAGGATAAAAATTTAAAATAATTGTCATTTATCATTTGTATTATATAATTGAAAAAATGTTAAATAAATTTTAAAATTATTATTAATAATAAATTATTTAAATTATTTTAAATGTTAAATGCAGATTGTAGCTATACTTTTAGATATGTCAAAGAAGTGTTCTATAGATAAATGTAATGATTATACCTCGTATTTAATTATGTAAATCATAATAAAATAACAAATAATGTATTCAATTGTTACAGGGCTTTTTTTTTTCAAAAAAAGTACGTGTGTAAAATTCTACACGGTGGAATACAGCGCGACATGTACGTATGTAAAAAAATATAGCTATTATACTTTGAATAATATTTTAAATTATCAAACTGATGATATTATTACCTTACTAAAATAAAAATATCATAATACATTTTATTTTTATACATTTTAATATAATATTTCAGTGCTGATTAAGTTGACGTCCGCTAGTCCGCGTATATTCTCGCTACTCAAGGTTTTGGTTGATGCCCGACACTTATATTTATCGTATTATTGATGTGCTATTGTGCTAATCATCTTTTATACAATTTTTCTTTTATACTGTAGAAAAAAAAGTACGAAAAATCTAGGTATTAAGAATAATAATAATAATCTAAAAGTATAATACATCAGTTTGTAGAGAAGTATATTAAACGGACGCGATCTGTTTGGGGAAATACTAAAAGATAAATCTGAATTTTGGCCACCTGCATAAGTTTATCTATTTTTATTTTTATTTTATAATATTATTCATATTTATAATTTTTCATACTTTTGTATTTATTATGTTATTATTATTATTATTATTTTTGAATACTGCAGTAAAAATTGTATTATTTTTAATACTGTAGTTTTTCGTACCTTTTTTTATCTGCATTATAAAAGAAAAATTGTATAAAAGATGATTAACACATCGAAAATATAAGTGGCGGACGTCAACTAAACCTGAGCGGAAGGAGAATATGCTGGGTGGCGGGTATCAACTAAACCAGTATTAATATTTCAATAGGTAGTAGTTATTAAAATTCTCAAACTAAGTAAATATACACATAAAAATACAACTGCAATTAGTTACATAAAAACAAAAACCAATTAAAAATATGCTGAAAAAGAAAATTGTACAAATGAAAAAATTGTAGAGTACTCAACAAATAAAATTAACCAATACCATCAGATTGATAACTTATAAATTATAGTATTATATAATTATATAAAATGTAGTAGTTTTACAATTATTGAAATATTGAATAAAAATATATGTATAGTTTAGGAGCTTATACATACCTACGTACATAGGCGTAACTAGGGGGGGCTTCAGCCTCCCTAGAATTTTTAGGTAAATGTATGTGCATAATGTATATGTATATTAGTACTAAATTTAATTTTGCCTACAATATAACAAAATATAAATCGTTTCATATAAACGAATAATCATTCAAATCAATAAAGTTGTAAACACCAATAGAAACAATAAATAATAATCAAATTAAAAAAAATTGCTATACCTAAAACATTTTTAGGAATTTAGTCCCCCTTAACTTAAAGGATTAGTTACGCCTATGCCTACGTACTTTTTTTACCGAAACTTATATATGTACGATATACCTCATTCTGTCGTACTAGAACTAACATAAGTATATTTTTAACCCGCTAGCCGTTAGGCCTAGTATAGGAATTTATATTCGCCCTATTAATCGATAATGTATATAGTAACTATGGGCATCGGGCAGTTGCAGGACATAGTCCACGATATACAGATTAGAAACACTGTAATACATATAATTATAGTGTGACAAGTAATTTAATACGTAAAACAATTTTTTGTCTGTTTAACTAAAATTGAGAGTAAATAATTGTCTTCATTCTCGGATGAGCAGTGATATGATGCCCTTGAAATGAGCTTAGTGTATAGGTTGAGAACCACTGTCCTAGATCAATGCACAATAATATATTATTTTAAAACAAACTTGATTATAGTAAAATCAAATAGGTCGGTACTGGGTACGGACTACGAGAGTTGGGAGGGATAATGTTACGACATTGCAAACTCAAGTATCATAACCACAGATATCTGCACCTCAACTCAACGCCGCTACAATTCAGCCATAATGTATTCTTTTTTCTAGTAAAAAAATGTACAAATAATTATAATATATGCCCATAAGGGATATAACTTGAACATTTAGGTATCTATGTGAAATTAAATAATAATATGTATCATTTATATTTTTAATAAGCGATGACGACGTCGCGGAAGTAATGCGAAACTACCTATATATAGTTCCTACGGTGTCGTCGATTCAGATATGAAAAAAAAGAACTAGATAGGTACCATCTATAACAGTATAACCTATAGGTATACCGTGTTCGTCAATTTAGAGGACACTAAATTTCTAGGCCGGATTATATTGGAATAAATCGAATTTTTCTTACGAAGTAGTATGTAGACTAATTAAGATACTAATAATAAGTGTATACATACACATTTTCAGATAAATTTCAAATTTTTAATCTTCTCAGTAGGCGCATGTGTAATACAACTCGCATTTTTTAGTCATTTTGACCTATTAACTATGACTCTAAAATCAAAATTGACTGAATAAAAGCCATTTAAATTTTAATGAATAATACATTTTTTTGATTCATTAAAATGCATAAAACCATTTATAATTATTTATTATTGGTTACTTATTGAATATTTTTACGTATTTTTTTAATAAAATATAATTTTATACCCATATTATGTTAATAATCTTGTTTATAAAACGTATATAAAAAAAATATGTAAAAATATTCAGTAAGTAACCAATAATAAACAATTATAAATGGTTTTATGTATTTGAATTGAATCGAAAAAATGTATTATTCATTAAAATTTAAATAGCACTTATTCAGTCAATTTTAGTTTTAGAGCCATGGTTAATAGGTCAGAATGACTTAAAAAATTTTAATTTATCCGAATTTGGTATAAAAACAACAGTTGTCATTTAAAAAATGCAAGTTATATTGCAAATGTGCGTCTGAGGTTAAAAACTTGAAATTTATCTAATAATGTACATTTATATAGCACTAGCTTGTAAAAAATTCGATTTCTTCCAATATAATCCGACTGAGAAATTCAGTGTTCCATAAATATTAGTGCACACGGAAGGTGTACTAAAACAATGTAAAATAGGTACCTTTTATTTTTATTTGATTATAAAATAAACATGCTTCTATTCATCAACTATCTGATTTTACCTTGTGGATTTTTTCACATTTTGTTTAAAATTAATAAAACATCGTAAATATAAAATTCTGGAATAATAATTTTTTTGATTAGATAGATATACCAAGATACTTACCAAGCTATAATTTTTTATGTAGACGACTATACACGAATGATGCAAGTGATTAGTAACATAAAAAATAAAAACTCGATTCCGGTATCTTATCAAAAAATTTAGAAATTAATAATTTTTAATTTTAGGCCATCAGCAGATGCTTCAAAGGCCTGAAAATACTAGGTACCTATTTCCTAATGACTAATATTCTGATATGTACATCTATCTATACATAAATTATTTTTTGCCCATCATTAACTTTTTTGAACAATAAAAACTATTTATAAAATTTTTTTATATATTGTCAACATAGTAGGTTAGAAGGTGGTACTTAATAAATAATAATATAGGTACTGTATATTTAACTGTTTACTTAATTATTTTTAACTAATTTTTTGTATAATCACACATAATAGGACGTATCCTACCATAAAATGAATTCATAAAAGTCCAGATGGTAGTATACTTTCCCAGGACAACATTATGTTTAGGTACCTACCTAAAGAAAATATTATGTACCCTCTAGAGTTGTTTTTAATGTACAAAGATGACAGACAGTAGCGTAGTTGATAATGTTAATGTATTCACATAGGTACCTGTCACATTAGCTGCAATATCTCCATAAAACAAAAAATTGAAAACTTTTGCTTATTCATACTTAGTTTAGACATATATTGATGAAAATGTATCAAATCTTTGAATAATGTGGACTTCAGCATCATAGTTTACTTGAATAACAACCAATGCTTGTGAGTTGTTACAATTTATATTATTTTAGTACTTACTCGTTCATATTTATTTATTAGTGATTCATAAGATTTCTAAATAGTAGTATACTTACTTACAAATTCTAAAATTTTAAGACTAAAATATAGACAGCTAAGTTTTTGTTAACTCTCAATGTTTATATATATTATTATAAAAATTAAATATTTTTATTATTTACTATAATTTATATAATTGATTTTTTTTATAAATAAAATTTAAATATACCGATATTAAATTTAAAAAAATTGTATGTACAGTATACATATTATTATATACATTAAATTATAATATATAAATTAAGTTATTATAGACTCAAGAGTTTACAGTTGATCTTAAATCCAATGTTGCCGATAATGTTAAGTTATAAGTAATAAAAGAACAATTTTTTTGTTCAGTATTTTATATTTTAAAATGTACATATAAAACAACCTTTACCTATATATAAGTGGAATGTATTCAGCCTCAACATCGATAGACAATAATATACTAATATTTTTTAACTTGGAAGATATTTAATTAAATTCAGCATATGCAATTTTCTAAATATTTACTCACTATTATATGTTATTTATACAAGTAATATCTTTCAATTACAATTTAACACATGGGTTCACAGATCCCTATTATATTTCTTCCACACATTAAATGCTTCAACTACAAAAGTAAACACAATGTCAACAATGTATGCCATTGTCTTTTCCATAGTCCAGTCAAGTCAAGCAACATATTAATTTATACTCAAATTTCAAACTTGATATGTTTTAGTTAGAACTTGGCATAACTTTGTTATATATTGTGTATTTAAAAATTAATTATTATATAGCTTTTTGTTGCTGAAAAATGTAGATTAAAATAAGGGATATAACCAGTAGTCTACTTTTATCTAGTGTGGACACTAGCTACTCAATGACAATATATATGTACATTCTAAATCTACCATTCAGCAGAGGTACCTCCCATAGTTTTTATTTATTGATATTATTATAATAATATTAAATTTTTACTCATACTTTGAATTACAATAAAAATAAGAATAAATAATTAACAACAATTATTATACTATTAATATTTATTTCAAATATCAAAAAATATGAAACAATTTATTCAGCTCTCCATTTTAGTATGATTCAAACTTATTGTAGAAAGATTATTATAATTTATAAATTCAATATTATTGATAAGCATATGAATGGTCGAAAATCAAATCCACTTTTTTGAGCATAAAATCAACTTACAATATTCTTAAAAATAAAAATATGTTTAAAGCTCATTAGTTTTAGGGCTTTACTTCTAACACTGATATACTCCATACATAAAATACCAAAACTGAAAAACATAAATATAGTCAATTTATCTAAGTTAAAAACAAATAATTATTCAGAAATATTGGGATACATGACATTTTTTCATTGCATAAGTAAATAATAGTTTCTAGTTTTAAAGCTTGATTCTGCAATAATACTTGGTATATTATAATGAATAGTAATTTAAAACAATTATATACATATTTATACTAACTAATTATTTAGTTTTCAAGTAATAGAAAAAATTAATTATAGATTATTTAAAACTTGTATCAAAATAAAAAAATAATTCAACAGCTATTTTTTAAATTCTTCTATTATGCGATACACATTTTATGTTTTCATTTGGTAACATTATTGACACAAAATCATTCTAAGATATAAGTAAGTATCTGTATGTATATTTTAATTTATTGACCTATAGACATAATAGTTATAGTTTGAATAATTTTTTTTTTATACGTTTAAATGAAAATTATGTGGTCATAATTCACCTACAGCCAAGATAAATGCTAGCACATCAAGATGTGCAAAAAGGGTAATGCATAAAAAGCACACATAACTTACTATCTATTCAAGACCAATCATAATATAAACATATTTACAGACCAACAACTTAAGCCTTACCGAGTACAATGTATGCTTGTGGCATATTACAAAACAAAATTGTGTTATGTGAATCAAATTGGACTTTAATTTTTGATTGAAAGGCAGCCACAAGAAGAATGTTGTAGATCTATGCATCCGTCAAATGATTCATTATTCAGTTTCTGTGAATGACATGAAAGTAACCTTTTATAAGTAATTTATTATTAATTTTTATGTAGGTAACATTTTTGAATGTAATAACCTTTTTTTTGATAAATTAATATTTAAACAAGTAAACATCTATTCATATAGTTTTATAAATTATTTGTAAATATTTTTTTGTTTTTGTTTTCTACAAAATAAAATATAACATAATAAATGCTATGATTAATGAGGTTTAAACTTATGAGGACACCACACCCATAAATGTTATCTCCATTTTACAAACATGGATAATTTTATATTTTAATCTCATTTTTAAAATTAGATGGAATTGACTTATTAATATTTAGGGTATCTTGGAGAATTATATTGATGTTTTAATATTAAACAAGTTATGATAATTTTAAAATTTATAAATAAATTAGTTTTAAAATACTCATAACTTGTTTTATAATTAAAATCTTACCAAGCCCATATTATCTTTAAATTTTGTAACTAATCTATTCACTCTAATTTTAAAAATAACAGAATAAAATGGATTATAATGTAATTTACCATGTTGTATATTAATAAAACAGAAACAACATATATGGGTGAGGTGACATTAATAATAACTATAAATAACTAACCAATGATAATCATTATCAATATCATATATATCAGAAGATGACACAATGATCACAATGATTCATATTAAAAATGCATGATTTTGTAGTATGGTTACTGGTCAGTGTTATCCACATTGACCACATTCAGCCACAAGTTAATAATATTCTGTAACATAATAACCAAAATCTTAAAATTGTACAAAACTAATTAATATGTTATATAAATATAATTTTGCACAAAATATTTAAATATTTTTTAAACTTAAAATTTTTAGATGAATTTATATTCTAACATTAGGCATAATTTTCTGTATTTTAATTAAGAAACACAAAGTTTTGGATGTTGGAGTTATTATTTAAAATGGTCATTTCATTATATAAAACATTGTCATTAAAAATTATAAATTGAAGATTTAAAAATGACCATTTTGAAAAAAAATATTTACCGCACAGATTTAACCACGACGACCAAGTTTTCTTGGTAAATGTGTGGCCTGTTTCAATCCAATGATATTGAAATACACACAGACGAACAAATTAAATGAATTAATGTTTGTTTACCTAAGAATGAGTATTTTACACGAATCGCAAACGCACCGGCTTCGTTCAAATAGTCCTCGGAACATCGTACGCACCGAACAGTGTACGGAAATATCACGTTTTCGGCAAACTACGAGATCGGTCGGCTGTAACGGTCAAACTAAAAAACACTTAACTAATATATAAGAGAATATAGGGACTACAAAATTAGATGGTATTTATTATACTTATTTTTATTTTATTTTATTAAATTTTTTACAATGAGAATTACAATGTAATGTTGTCATAAGATTATTTGGGCTTACAATATTAATATATTTTAGTAATTTAATTAATACATTAACCTAACTGTAAAGACCTTTGACTATAAAGGCTTACATTCTAATTTTCTAAAGAAAATTTGTTTAATAACTCGACAAACAGAAATTCCAGAAATAATTATTAATATATGATTGATGTGATTATAGTGATATTCATAAAAATACATAGTCAATATTACCTTAAAATAATTCTAGAAAATTATTTTGTTTACATCTAAGGTAGAAAATATGAATCAATATAAATAATCTAAGAGCCCAGATAATTTTAATCTTTTATGTCTAATGCCTATAAATAAAATAAAATAAAATTGTAATTTGTGACACTAAGAAATTATATGTTTTTAATTAAACCTAAAAAAAAAAAAAAACCTATGTAGACAAATAATCTTATAAGATTTCGTAAATGTAATTTTGGCTCCTTAAAAACTTGAGCCGATTTAAATAAAAAATTGTTGACGGTCGGCGATGTGTGAGTGTACGGTTATCCGATCCGGCGACGCGAATATACGGCGGCGGCACGATAATATATACACGGTTTTTTTTAATACGGCGTGTAACGCGACGAACCGCGAGATCCCGAAACTCTGACGGAAAAAGAAAAACATAATCGGGGATTAACCAAATACATTTATATATATATATATATACATATACACACACACATATATAAATAAAAATAACATTTAAGGGTTAACAAGCATGCATACTTAAATTATTTAAACAAAAAGCCAACAAATTTTTATCTTAGGTAAAAAACAAAAAATAAAAATTATTACATTATAGAAGCCATTCTAAATTTTTCAATATTTAAAAATATTAAATTAGAAAACTTGAAAAATAATTTTATATTATATATTATGTAGTTTACAAATCACTAACACATAGAAAAATTATTTGTTAAAAATAATCAATTTTACTATATTATTTTTAAACATATTATGTCATGGAAATTTTATAATTGTAAATTTTGAGTAAAACGTCTTCTAGATATAAAGCATTAAAACATAGACTTAAGTTTAAAATGAATTTTGTTATTGTTATTATTCAAGATAAGAATAAATAAAAGTTGTACATAAAATATTTTACATTAAATAAACTTTTAATTTATAGAAACATCTCGATATCTTGATTTCTTTGTTGAGTTATATATTTTTATATACACAACAATAAAACAAATATTATTTAAGTCTATAACTTTTATATATAGAAAAGGTTTATTATTTTCTGAGAATAATTTTAAGTTTTGATGATTTTATCATAAAATTTAAAATAGTATTACAAAACTTAATGACTGGGAATTTAATATTATAAATCATATTAAAAAGTTAAAAGTTAATTTTTATGATGTATAATTTATAATTACTATAATATACTATTTTTTTTTTAAATTAAACAAACTAGATGTAAAAAAATTAAACAGCCTTAAAATTAATAAAAAAAATCTAAGTTATGAATATAAAATTTTTGAAATGCTGTGAGTGAAGCTGCTTTAATGTTAATGATTAGCACAAAGTTTGTTTAAATGTGCATTCAAATGTTAAGTATAAATGTATAAAATATACATAACACATCAAAGACTACCTCACAAACAAATAAATTATGATATAAAATAAAAAAAAGGTTTTTTAATAATTTGATATAGAATCTAAAATTTTATTTAAAAGTACACTAAAAATGGTTTTGATTCACACACATTCCATTAAAACTAGGGTTAGGAAATCAACTGATTAATTGTAAATTTCTATGTATAATAATTGAATAATTATACTGGAAAAAAACGTCAATCAAAAATAATTATATTTTCAACTAATCTATTGTCTATTAACAATTATTGTAATAATAGATTGTCTACAAATTATTCAATAAAATGTCAAAAATTGATTATCAAAGTCATTAATCACCCAGCCCCATTTATGACAACTTATCAGTAGCGTATTTAGGATTTATTTAAAGGAGATGACTAAAATTGTCTATGTAAAACGTCTCAGCATTTTATTACCTACTGATAAACTAATAAATGGAAAAAAACACAATTATAACCAAATAAAAATATCTAAAAAAGGGGATCAAGGGGGGAGATATATCTCCCTAAACTCCCCTCCTTTAATATGCCACTGCAACCAATATTAAAACTATTTAAAAGCATTAAGTTGTTCAATGGTTAGTTTCATAAGACATGAGAGTTTTTTTTAATTGGATTTGAGACTATACTATATATCTAGTATTAGTATTTATTTTGAAATTTAATTATAATAAAGCATAATATATTATATTATAGTTATAAAACATTATCAATCTATTAGTTCACTTAAGATATATAAAACATAAATGATATATTCTTATAACTGCAATCATTCCAACATTAAAAATAGTTATTTAGAACATAGATATAATTAAAAAACTTACCGACGATCATCATATGAATCCCTAGAGAAATCATCATATGCATGAGATGAACTATTAAATGAAATGATATACAATTATAAATATTGTTAAGAATATTTGTATATTGTTATTTAAATACTTACGATGTACGACTGCTTGACAATGGTGAGCGGCGTGTGAATACATAATCTTGGTCACGCATAGTTGTTCCAATACGTGTGGATGATGATAAATAATCTCGACTAGATGGCATTCTTGGCATTCTTCTATCCATGCCATAGCCATCAGCGGCTGTTCTCATAAGACTACGATCATAGTAACGATCATACAAGCCTTCAGTCTAAAATCAAAATTATTAATTGAGATAAATTATAAATAATTAAATATTTTTAAAAACTTACTTCATACATATGACCACCAAGTTCAGAATGTGATAACATTGAGTAATCATCCATCTATAAAAGGAAAATTGTAAAATAATATATATTACAAAATTATTAAATTGTATTTATGAATTAAAATGTATTAAGCAGAGTACAAAAAGAATAAAAATATGAAATATAATGTTCTTGAGGATACATCTGATATACCTGATTATTGTTATAGGAAAAAATAGATTATTGTATCATTTGATGAGAAACCACATACTTTTTCTCAGAATAATAAATTTGAAAAAGTGGTTCTATCTAATTATTGCCTATTATATATCTCCAATTGAAATAAATTAGTTGAATCAATTCAAAAAAAATCTCTTTTAAATATATTAAGTTATATTTCTACAATATATTGCAATAATAAAAGAAATATACAGAGTTGTTAGAAATACAAATGATTATTTTATCAAAGGATAAAAAAAAAATCTTAAACATAATAATTTGATTACTTCAGTTTTTGAATTTATTTAAGGCTTAAAAACTTTTAACTTTCACTAAATAATCCAGAGGTATTCAAACTTTTTCAATTATCAATTATCAGACAATAAATGTAATAATTATGGAATTGTGAAACATAGTTTGAAAATTATGTTTCACAGTTTAATTATTGTCAAAAGCATTGGCATAAGTCAGAATTAATTTCTGAACTCAGAATTAAAACTTTAAATCTTAATGCTAGTAATCTTATTGGATAAGTTTAATAAAATGTATATTTGAGTTAAAATTAAAAATACTTAAACATATCATTAAACAGTACCAGTTTAAATAATGCTTACTCTTGTCATATCAGTTTTCAAGCCAGTACCATAAGAACCAAGAATACGATCACGAACAAATGAAGGCGGAGGTGGTGGTGGATAAAGTAGGGCACGTGGTGGTGGGAGTGGTGGTAAAGCATCTCTTCCATAACCATACCTAAAAAATATTTTAATTATAAATTTCTATTTTTATAAATGATGGCTACGAGTTAAAGAACAATGTGCGAAATAAGTTGTAAGGCTCACCCTTCACGACTGCACTCCCGAGACCAATGGCCACCCTTGCCGCACCTGAACAAAATTTCCCGTTTCATTTTTAATGAAATTCATTTCATTTTTATTTTATATATCAAACAAAACATGTGACTAGCAAGTTACTTCTAAACACATTTTCTTTAAACTGAACAACTAAACAGTATATACCTATAACACTGCTCTGGCATACCCATTCCAGGTCTTTGACGAACACGGCTATTTGAAATTTGGACTTTGATTGGTTGACCATCTAACATATGTCCATTTAAATCTTTAATAAGTCTGCTTACATCAGTTGAATCAATATGCTAAAGTTAAATAAGGTCAATAAAAAAGTGATATACGACAATACAAATTTAAAAAAAAGATAAAATTAATGAAACATAACACATGATTTAAATGAATGAATAAGTAAAAACTAAATAATTTTAATTGAAACATTTAAATATAAAGAATATAATTTATAATAAATAAAAATACAATTAACAGATTAACACTTACCACAAAACCATAAGTTCTGACAATGTCACATTCAACAACAGTTCCGTATCTACCAAATAATTCTCGTACTTCATTGGCTTTAGTTGTTTCAGAAAGATTTCCTACAAAGATTTTTGTAGTTGGGGTATTGGGACCACGGCGACTAGTGGCAGCTTCAACTTTCATGGCTAAATCATTAACCATTGTACCGTTCAAAGCTTTTATAGCTGCACGTCCAGTGTTATCATCATCCATATGCTAAATTGGAAAATTGAAATGTTTGGATGAATAAAATAAAGGTATGCATTAATATATATAAATTAATTATTTATAATTGTATTTAATTTCTAACACTAAAAAAAAAAATATATTAATTTCTAAATACTTACAACAAAGCCAAAATTTTTCATTACATCACATTCAACAACTTTGCCATACTTCTCAAACAGTGGTCTGATATCATTAGATGTAGTCTTTTCAGAAAGATTTCCAATGAAAATTTTAAAAGTCCTCACACTGCTGTTGTTAAAACTTGTGTTACTTTCTGTGTCAGACGGCATTTTTTCTTTTGCTGTAAAACATAATATTCCATATATAATATTAAATGTTTTTTCAAACTCATTAAAAAATTAATTGATACATAATGTGGCCCATATGCTAATGTATATTTCAACTGGATAATTTTGGATTGAAATGTGGGTTTTTTTTTGTGAAGTAAAAAAGTTTTGAAATAACATTTTGAGAAAATTTCAACATTTTGGTACGTGACAAGGTATTAACAACTTTTTTTTTTAAATTAATATTTATAGATTCAGATAGACTATTTTTAAAATAATTTTTGAATTAAAAGTTATATTTCTGATAATTTGTTAAAATTAGTAGTTTAGAGCAAGTTCAATAAGTTTAAAAATAATTATAAATTGTGTTTTTAATACTTTTATAATTAATTCTAATTTTACTCATTTAAACTTACAAGATAAGATAAAAGGTAATTTATGTAGTTAAAGTAGGTGTTTTATACATATTATAAACTTGTAATTAAAATTTTTTTAGATTTTATTTAGGTACTTTCTCTAACCTTGTCAACTTTATAATTTGGAAAAAATTAACAAAAAAAGTTTAGTTAGTTGTTAAAATTGATACTATTTAAAAATAAAAAAGTTATAGGTATTGCACAATATGTGTAACCCTAAAAAAGTTTAATATTTAAAATTTTCTCAAAATGTGTATTTTAGTACTACCTTTTACCTCCCAACAAACCCATTTTAATCCAAGATAATCATTAGTTAAAATATTTAGTCAAAGCTATACTCGTGAATAATATTAAAATAGTTAATAAAACAAGTAAGTACTCAAGATGATAAAAATAATACAAAATTGTCTCCTTGGGCAATAAAATATAAAAGAAGATAAAAGTAAGTTCAATAAATGGTTAATTATGTGGTACTAGTTTTAACCATATAGATTTTTAGTTTTTACTTAAGTATATAAATTGTAGGTAAGTACAAATGTTATGTTAAGTATATTTTATACAAAAAATGTGTATTTTGAATAGTATTGTAGTTATCAGTTTAGTTAAAAAATATAAACATGTATAGATGGATGTACAACATGTCTATATAACTAGGGCTCTCCCAGAACTGTTAATAAGTTTATAACCAACTTAGATTTTAAAGTAAACATATATATGTAGATAATATTGTTTACTTTACTTTACTTTTGTTAAATTTATTTTTTAAAAGTATATACCTATTAAGCTTAATATAAAAATATTTAGCTTTTAGCTAATTATTCAGTATGAAATCACAATATAAATATTTGTAAACAATAATTAGATTTCTAATTAAAACATCAATTGGTATATTGTTTTTACCTATTAAACACTTGATAATAATTGTACATCGATTGTTGATATATGTATAAACATATTTATGATTTGTATCTAATATTTGTAATTGAATTTATTTATAAACTTTAGTATTTCGTAGAAGAAAGACTTATAACATTACAGCTGTATTTAAAAACTATCAATGAAAAATATTTGAGAACTAATTCATTTATATATTATTAGAGTATATATATAAAAACTCAAGTAAAAAACATTAACTGCAGGATGTACTTACTACATATCATCAATATTATTAATATCAGTATATAAGATTACAACTAAGCATTTTATTTTGATATAGGATGAACTATTATTTATTAACCTATTTATATAGGTAAATAGGTAGGGGTATATTTAACAAATTTACAAATGTTAAAATGTGTTTCATCATATAAATTAATGGTGTGATGACTGTCTCTACACTTTATTTTCTTATTAAAATATTATAATCAAGTTCCTCTCCAACATAAAAGTAGAAACAACCCTAACTACCATTTGTTAGGACAATAGTCAGTACTCAGTAAACAAAAAGATATTTTATAGAAAAATACAAATAATATACAAATAGATAATACTTTTATTTTGTATCAATTCTCAATATACTATACTAGTAGTACCTAATACTCAATAATTCTCAATATAAATTTGAGAATTATTTAAAATAAGGCTATTTGAAAATAATATCAAATATCAAATATCAAATTTAATACTTTTTGAAAATTATATGAATAAAAACATTTAGGTAAGTAAGTATATGAAGTTTGACAAATGCATACCTAATGTTATAATTGAATTTTTAAATTTATTTATAAGCACAATATCTTTCACACAAATACAAACAATTACATTAAGGTTCCCAAGTACGAACTCTTCCATCCATTGAGAATCGATTCTTACACACAAACTATAAACTGTTGATGAATTACTAATATCGAAATATAACATGAGACAGAAACTATTGAGCTGTGGACAAGCTCTACAAGGAATTTACTGAGAAACAACTAAAGTAGCACATATAAAATCCAGTACGCAAGCACATTATTATTGTCACACAGTTAACAACAATCGTTTGCGTGGACATTGCGGAGTCGCGGAGACCGGGCGGCTTATAATACTGACCGGCTGTCTCCTCGGCAACGGTGTCTTCTTCAGTGGTACAGTCAACCAATTGTCTGCCCCGTTTGTGGTCAAAATCTCGCATTTCTCGTCTACACTGTGATGTGGATCGAGTGTTGTTGCTTTCGTTGTTATTTACAATATTGTCGTGTGCGTTCAAGACAACAAGGGCCACCACGTCATACACTCACCACACACGGACGAAGCACGACAGGATGCAGCAGCAGCAGCAGCAACAGCAACGGCAGCAGCAACAGCAGCGGTGGCAGCAGTCTATCGGTGGCTGTAGCGAAGTTGTAGCGTTGCGCACACGGCGGCCAAGACGAGTTTATGTTACGTATCTAAGTGTTTAAACGGCAAGATAGAACGGCGACAAAAAATTAATAAAAATCACGAAAAAAAAATACTTAACATACGAATTGAACATAAGACTACAAGTGAAGGCAGCGGCGGTGGAGGTGGGTGTCAGAGAGAACCAATTCTCGGATAAAACGTCAGTGTTGAGTGTACGAAATAGCTGAGCTGATGTGTGTGTATAATAAGTTCGTGTGTAGATCGTATAACTGTGTACTTTTGTGTAAATGTATGTAACTGTGTGAGTGTCAGTGTTGTTGGTGCATGGAGCATAATGACTAATGAGTATAAGTCCCGGACGCCACCGGGAGAGGGAGCGATTGCGTGACGTCTTTGCTTACTCATGGAGTAGCCGAACGCTTACCATCGTCGTTTATTTCTTCCATGAAATCGGTGCAGAGAAAACTTCAGGTGAATAACATGAGAAGATATTCTGATCTGAATGACGAATGTGATGATTAATGAAGACGGAATTTATAGATATTATGCTCTAAAAAATAAAAAAAAAACTGTACATTTAAATAAATGTTAAATAATTTTTCATTGAAAAATGATTGAATCTGTTTTCAAAATAGGAGTAATTCCAAGAATTTTCAAAGGGAGGATGTTCTTTTTTTAAGAGTAAAGGTAAAAGTACATTTACTAACTTAGGTAGGTACATTCAAATAAAATGAATCAGTTTAATGAAATTGTAATACTCTTTTTTAAATTAATTAATAAATAAAATAGGTTCTTACTATTATTATAGCTTAATAAGGTACTTAATTTGTAATTAACATTATACAATTAATAAAACTAAATTATTAAATACAATTTTCAGTTATTATTATTAGAAAATCTATTAATTTTCAATATTATTATAAGTATTTATATATTTTTTTTAAATTAACTTGTTAATTTTTTTTCGCTAATTCTAGATCTCAATCGTGTTTTTAGTAAACGTAAAATTACATATCTGTATATTGGCGGGAGAGCTTAAGCCTCTTAAGCCCCCCCCCCAACGTAATCAAGCACGTGCCACAAGCGCCGCCTCTTTTGGATCCGCCAATGTTTCAAAATATGCTTTAATTTTTTATTTTTAAATTAAATGTATTATAATTTTCAGGAACATTTTGTAGGCAACTTCTTATGCATTCGGTAATTGATAATGTATGTATTTTTTGTTAATCCTACCGATTGACCTAACGATGCGATTAAATTGTTGAAAACTGATTGAATTCCTTATTATGTTCATTTAAAATCTATCAAGCCATATTTTAAAATTTTATATTTCAATAAAGAATAATCAACACTTATATTTTCATAATTTTTTTAATAATCTAACCAAATTTAAAGGAATTAGAGATCTAAATTTTAAAAACTGGTCTAATCGATCTCAAGTAGATGTATCCACAAATAAATTCAAATCAGTTTTCAAATGTGTAATTGCATTACTACGTCCATCTATATGTTGACATTGAATAATAAATTATTATTATTATTGTTTTTTGATCGACGTTCCAATCTATATCGTATTTTTATCAATTCCTTATTGCGCGAAACAAAACCACTCTTTTAATAACTATGATAGATCGACCGTTTATTTTTTGTTTTAATAAGAAAAAAATGATCTGTAACGTAGCGTTTTCTATTTCCCAATAACTTTATATTCATAAATAGAAACTTGACATTTTTATAAACTTTAAAAATTAATATTTTCAAATCTTTTTGTACCAACTTAAAAATAAAAATGCTATGTCCTAGCTAAAGTTCTCCTTATTAAAACAAAACAAAAAAAATTGTCGATCTATCATAATTATTAACAAAACTATGATTCTGTTACGCGACAACTATGTTTTTACGTTCAAATTACGGGAGTATCTGCACGTTCTGATAACATTAATAGATTGTATAATAATATTAATCTTATCATCTAATGTTGGCGTTGAATGTATATTGTTGTTTGTTGAGTAAGTATTTTACTATTATAATTATATATACAAATATGATATCTTCAAGAGGTGTCTACGATTGTTTGACGTATGTATCTACTTATTTTGTTAGGATGGACAAATTAATCGATTAGTTTATAACTGGTTACAAGTTGCACTTAAAATTGTATATAGTTACAAGATACAAGATAATTTGGAAATATCAAATTTGTAACCGGTTACAAGTTACAGTTACAATAACAGTTAGATTTAAAGTTATAAGTTGGTCAAGAAAATAAAAAACAAAATATTCCTTTAGAATATGAGGTTAGCGACAAAAATATATTATGTTAGTTAAAACTAAAATGTTTATAATATACTAAAATTGAAATTTATTACACAATAGTTGCTAAATATAATAAATAATAACTAAAGTAGAACCTCAATAAGTCAAAATGTCATTCCCTTGCGAAAATCTCGATTACTTGAAATAAAAATTATAGATAACTCAAACATTCCTAGTTCCGATTATAAATAGATAATAATGGATAATTTAACCTAATCACCTTTATTATGTTCATTATTGTATTTTTCATTCGGTTTATTTTTACTACATTGATATTGTTAGTTTAGTCGTTTTAGACATTTTAGTTTCAATCGATTGATTACACGAATCAGGTACTTACTACGGTGGTATCAAATGTAAAATATATTAATTGTTTAATCACAATTTTGTAGTAATCATTTAAAAATAATAACAATAACAATGCACACTGTAATTATATGTATATACTATAACTAAATAATAATTAAAAACTATAATATACATACATAGTACATACATTATAAAATCTCTTTAAGTCAAAATGTTTTCCTAATATCTTGATAACTCAATAATTTTAGTAAGTCAACAAATTCGATAAATCGAAAAAAATGCATTTCCCTTGAATTTTGACTTACCGAGGTTCCACTACATATGGTTAAAGACGTTAGAACATCTGAGCATATCGCATAAGTAAAAATAAAAACATCCAATTAAAAACTATGATGCATTATGTTGGTTATGTTGATATAAAATATATTACTATATAGAAATCGTTATAACCTCGTCATACCAATGTTGTAATTTTTCATAAAAATTGTAATTATTTTTTTGTTTTATATTAGCAGTATTTTCACGTTAAATTAATAATCCAAATTATTTTAAGATGAGTCACATAATATTAATTGAATCAGCTATTCAAAATGATATAATTGATGGAGTTAAATAATTTATTATTTTTACTGCTCTTGCTAACAAAACATCAGATGTGCAAGGTATTAAATAGTTTTTTAATGTTTCCGGTATGAGGATGATGAACTAAATTAAGTGAGGGAAAACTTTTTAATACTAAGACAAAACTATAGCTTATTCAGGGATTGAAGAATCACGAACAGCCAAGCCAACAGTACACTATAAATTACAGTTTAACTATAAATATTCAGCATTCACTAATGTTAGAATCTTTCTTGTTATAAAATAAATAATAATAAATTTGCTAGCAGATAAATAACTTATTTATAAAATTATAACAATACCAATTGGCTCCTATTTATCTTTGTGATAATATTTTTAATATGAAATTTAAACCCAAAAGACTGTCAAACTGAGATAAAGAAAATAATAAGTAAGCACTAAGCACCTATAGTTCAATACGTATGATATAGCTATTTATAGTATAGCATACTTACATGTGCCGTTTAAGTCTTACACATTTGTAAGTAAATTTTTTATATAAATTACAAATTTATATAAAATATTAGTACATGTTAAATAAGAAAACATCCTACCCATACAACAGCGCACATATTGTTTCAGTCTTATAAATACCAAAATACGTACCTGTAACATAACAAATTTACGTTTAGCAGTAGGTACTCATTAATCCCCGTTACTTCGTTAGTATCAATTACAATTAGAGAATTTAAGAAAAAAAATATATCGGTTAATTTGCTAATTAAATGGCAAAAATGTAATTACATAATTTTGTATACATACATTTATAATTTATTAATAAATAACAGTTAAAATTTAACTTTACGAGCTTTTAAATTCTCTAAATTATCAATAAGTGGCGAACGTTCATGATTTATGCTTTTCCAGCTTCTATATTTAACTCGAATGATAATAAAATAAGATATTATTGATTATTTTTTTTTAAATTTTCAACACAAATAATTTTGCTAATGATAAAAAAAATAGTATTTTAGAAGGCAAAAAGGCCCGGGAGATAGTAAACTGCAACAAAATTACATCTTTTCTAAAAGTTGATATGTAAACTGCGACAAAAAAATTGATATCATACAATCTGCGACAAAATTGATAAGATACATTTTACAAATCGCCACAATTTATTTTATAAATATATATATATCAGTGGCGTAGCGTGTGCGCATGCTGAGTATGCACAGCATACACTTCACAAATTGAAAAAATAATTATTTTTGTATTAATAATGTAATATTTTTATAAAAAAAATTTTGATTGTATTAATTTAGTATTTCATAATATAATATTTTGTGGATTTTCTTCTAAGTTCATTAAGATTGATTAAACCGCAAAACTACGGCCGCGCCGCGCTATAGTCCACTATATCTAATGGCTAGTACCTATCATATTCATTATGTAAGCAGTATGCACGTTGGCGATTGCATATGGGTACAGACATTCAGCGACAGCTATTTATATTTCTTATCGATAATATTAATAACAAAACATAGAATGCTCGCGATCGTGTTTTTGTCACTCGTGTATGCAGGATCAGTTTTGCATACGCTATCGTCAGCCGTCGTCTATCGAATTATTCTGCCGGCTATATTAAATATTATGTTATGTACTTACGTGATATATATTAACAAATACTTAAAACATTGTGTCACTGTATGTTTCAAGTTAAATTTTTAATAGAGTATAAAGTAAACGATTTTATTAACTTACTATTTCAATGCATACACTAAGCTGAAACCCACGCTACGCCACTGATATATATTATATATAGATACTATGTACATAACCGATACGATAACACATATACATTAATCATTTAATTAGATATATATATTATGGTATAGTTATAGATTATGTATCAAAAATGATTTTTCTTAGAGTAATATTTTCGTGGTTTAAAACCAATTTGGCTTTGCATGTTTTCTTTGATCAAATCCATGTTAAATAATCGCTTATTTTGGAATTATATTTAAATTTAAATTTAAAATTGTTTAGCACCAATAATTGTTTACTGTTTTGGCTAAACATTTTTGTTAAGTTCCATTTAAATACATTATTACATGACATAACACGTACTAACCTAACTTGTAATAGTCTTGTACTTATAAAGGAGCCGATATTTAGTATATTGCACTAAAACTTAAAAATAAATTAGAATTTTCCTTACAAATTTTTCTCTAACATAACATATTCATTAAATGATATATGTATTATGTACATAATAAATAACACATAGGTATATATGATTCATGGATATACCTATATATGTTTTCGTATCGGTATATATATAGTATCTATATAAAGTAAATTGTCGCAGTTTGTATAATGTTAATTTTTGTTGCAGTTTACATACAGCCAAAGGCTCCCTAGACTTAGGGGCCCTAATGTATCTGCATTCCCTGCATTCCCTTATTTACGCCACTGTAACGATAGAAAAATACCGTTAATGTATTAAAATGTTCTGCTATAAAGTTGACTTGTTTTCTTTTTTCTTACTCTTATATTATAGGTAAACAACAAATTTAGTTATAATAGCAATACATTTTTAAGGAACTAGTAAGATACTAGTAATTGGCGTATAAAAGTGTTGAGTAGGCATACCATTTTTATAATCGGCTTACATTGTTCACGAAAGTATCACATATATAAAAAAGCAAATTGCTGTAAATCCAATATGTTATTCTCTTGGTTCAGAATCTAAAATGTGTTGTGATTGTGTGTAGGGGGTGGTAGGGTGGCCTTTATGGGATATTTTAACTTATTTAAGTTTTTTAGTAGTGCTGTAGCTCCCCCCTCAGAATCTTTATCCTAGTTGCGTCTATGCTCTTAAATCATAGATCCTTAAAAAAAAAATTCCATTTATATGTTGATGTTAAACTTATAAAATATTTCAATTTTCAATATTTAAAAATTACTACATAAACATTTATATTGTCCTATAATAATTATTTCATGTAATTTTGTAAGATAGATTTTTTTATCACCAATCATCAATTTTTCAACAAAGAGCAATAATTGCTAAAATAATTATTATTTGTTTTTTCTCTTTGACAATCACTCTATGTAGAATTTCCGTGTTCAAAACAAACAACAAACTTTGTGTAGTTTGATTTGCTAATAATGAATTGACATACTGTGCAACTTAAAATTAAGAAAATAATTGTGGTTTTACGTTAGCCTTTTATTTCAATTTTAAAGCGTGATATGTATTTTTATATTTTTATTAAAGTTTCTTTGACATTTTATTGTCATCTAAATTTATTGTTAACATCAGTATTACATAATTTAGACATTTAGAAAATAGATATAACAATAATAGTATCATAAGTCAGTATAAGGATGATAATTTTACAGTGTTTAACAATGTTCCTGTTCTAACTACAATATTAGTAATATGATAATATGTGCATTTTTAAATTGTAACATTTTACATACTCCTAATTCACATAACATTTTAAATTGTGATTATGTATTTTCGATATTTTTAATTTGGGGCGTGAATAACCCACGATGAGTTTTGTACTAAATTTTCAAATTTTTTTATTCAAAAACAAGAACTGTACATAATTATATGTATATCCATATAAAAAGTACACGCCAATGTAAAATCAATATATATAATATATTCATCTTTCCGTTAAGAATCTAAAACTTATTATTATCAATTATCAGTCTATAATTGGAATAGGCACCAGAATCCCAACATAATTACACTCCCAGTCAAAATATATTATAATTATATTCAATTTATAAGAAAATTATAATATATATTTTTTAGATTTATCGATTATAGGTATATATAATGAATCTATTTTATTATTTTCTGTGTAAAATTAAAATAATTGATGATTATTATAATAAACATAAAGTAAATAAATAACTGAAAATAAGTGTTAAGCCTTAATAATATTATCTCCGTTATTTTATTATTTAAAGAAATTAATTATCGTTTGATAATTTAACGACTACTATGTCTTATATGTGTTATATATGTCGTATATAATGATTACATTTTGGTTTTTAAATCCCGTTAGTATAACAACATTCTCACATAATATTAATATTTTAATAATGAAATATTTCAAATATTTGAAATTTATTTTAATGAATAATTTATTTATTAAATGTATACACTTTTTTATTTTATATTTACTTTTATAATTTTATGATTATTAAAACAGTATATTTTTCAACAAAATAGTAATTGTTTAATTGCAGGTTTATAGATATATTTTATTTGAAATTTTTGTATTTACTTCAAATTATAATTATATAATATTCATATGATGAGTTTGTATAGGCAAACAAAGACAAAGTATTAATTAAAGCGTGAAAAATGTGTACTTTTAATGAATTTTGTTATGCAATTCCAGTAAGATAAGTTAGAAATCATTTTATTGAAGTCCGAGTGAATTATTTATGTAACATACTTAAGAGATACAGTTTTAAATATCTTTCGGATGATTTATCAAATAATCGACTACCTATAGTTATTACAAACTTGAAAACTATAGATATATATATTAGTATAAATATGTATATATTTTAGTATAAATTAAAATAAAATGCAATAGCTAAACTATTTATACTAATTGTATTGTAAGTATTTGTAACCCATAGAAATATAAGAGATATAGAGCACGATTTTTCGTATTTTAAATTACTTACAAATTAAAGCATATATACGTACACAAAATATAAATATTATATAGAATCAAAAACTGTACTACACTTAAGTAAAAACGAGTTTTTTTCATACCAAATACTCACGTGAACTCAAAAATTACTATAAAACCAGTTTTTCAAACAGCTGCTATTGAATAATTTTGAAATCAGGATCTAAACGCGAGTTAAACGTGTTCAAAATACTTTGTGAGGACTGAGATGGATTATTGTTATATTTGAATGCACGTGGATGAAACTATGTATTATTTTATGCATTACACCATTATAACCACAGATATCTATACTTAGTACTTTTTATTTGTATCATATGACGCGAAGACGTACGCGCATAAACTTAAACGTAGTATAGGTATACAAATTCTTAAATATCAAAGTATGAAGTAGGTAATACTGTGTATATAACTCACGATACATTTTATCAGTGAAAGCTTCTTCTATGAAGGAGAACTAACAATTTTATTTTTTTATGGATTTGTAGTATTTTTGATGTGAAAGCTTTTTGAATTTATAGTTGATGTCGTCTATCTAGTACAAAAAAAAACAACAACTATAAACAATATAAATAAAACATATTAAATAAAATTATTTAAAAACAATTTAAATTTATTATAATATTATGTAATTTATACTATTAAAATATATATATCATTTGAAAAAATATAATATGCAATTTTCAACAAAGTAAAATTTAGTGACTTTTACACACCTACTTTAAAGTATATCATATTAAAAACAAGCGGGTGGTTATTAGGTTTTCACCAGGGTTGCAATTTAATTATTTTTTTGTTTTATTTATTTTGTTCAATCGAAAAAGAAATTCATTAAAAAGGAAAAAATTCAATTTTTTTTATTAATTGAACATATAATTCAATACTTGAGTTATTAAATTATACTATTGAAGTAAATTTAAACAATTTTATCTTATGTATTTTATCATAAGACTGCCATGTTAAGAAAAAACGCTTTTATGCACTTAAAAATCACATGTATAAAATCAAAAAAGTTCAAATTTAATGAACTATATTCAAATAAAACCTTATATATTTTTTTTTAAAAAAGTGTCTAATAAAAATAAAATTATCAGCAACAAAAGAAAAAATCAAAGGATATCTTTGGTAAGTTGCTTTCGACATGTTTGGACAAATAATTCTGTCGATAATGACTATAGAAATAAATAAAAATACCTGTGGGGTTTTCTAGGACTCCAGGAAGTGATCCAGGAAGTCATCTAAGGGATATGTAAGTATAATACGATTTTAGCTAAAATCCAGAAGAATGACTTAACAATTTTAAATAAATCGGTTCTGTTAGCTTAAATTTTTTTTCTCATTTTCGTTAAAAAACACCATATTTTATAACATAGATTACAATTATTTCATATCTATGCGCTATATGATATACTAGTATCAATACTAGCTATTTTTCATATATATTATTATTTTATTAAGTATATAGTCCATGAAGGTATAGAAGAGACCAGCAATTAACAAATTGTATTTATACAAGTTAAAATATGGTATACAAACATTTAATAAACATAATTTTTATTTGTACATCAAAAATAAAGGATCAAGTGCTCCGGTTCTATAAAAATATAATGAGAATTTTTAATAGAAAAGTAATACATTTTAAAAATGTAATAAATTATTTACTTTGATAGATTGCCCGGTCAATTTAAACCCTATATAAAGAATAAAATTAAAACAATTAATATACATTTTTTTGTAATAATCAATAATTTTTGTGGTTAACATTTTTAACATATTAAAAATTTTACATTTTATTCATAATCAAATACTTGATACATTTTTTAGCATAATAATTAAAAATATATTCAATACTTATGGAAACTAAATCAAATCAATTAAAAAATAAATATTTACACTTTTAATCTTAAAATAGAATATATTATTTGAAAATGTTTGTAAACTAATTTAAATAGTAAAAAAAACATAAATATTAATGTACTTAAATATTTTACTATATTATTTATGTAAGTATTAAAAATATGAAAAATATTATTTATTTTTGTATTATTTTAAGTTTGATAAACTGTCAACGACGTTAACCTCATGCTAACCCCTGCAGTGTCATCAATGTATGTACAAAAAATTGTTTAATAATTGTTAATTAAAATGTTCACATAATATTATTGGCTTTGTAATTCGTACGCGACAGATATTCTAATTTTAATTGAATTTACTCCATATATTTGTTATCTATAGTTTAGTAAGACTCTAGACTAAAGAACAAAAAATATATATTTATAAAAATTAAATGAAATAATGATATAAATAATATTACTTTTATCCGCTGGTTGAAACATTGAAAAATGTATTCATTTTTCCGATCGATGGTGAAGTAAAAATTATTACGGGGATAGCTGCCAGAAAGGTTATTGTCAAAATCAGATTTACATCAAATATGCATAGATGCGTATCGATACGTTTTTCCAAATATCTAATACATAATACATAAGAATAATTTTTTCAAAAATAAAAAAATATTTAAACTTAGTCACTTAGTATTTAATTGATCTGTATAATATAAATTTACTGTTTTTCTAATTAAAATAAAAACTAATATTGTACTAATTGTACTCATAATTTATGTATAATATTGTATTTAATTCAATGTTGATGGTATCGTATTAGACAAAAATATAATTTTCACGGATAAAGGTAAAACTTAAAGGTAAGTTCAATTATTAGTTTACTGGTTTAAAAATAAAGAGAACAATTAGTACACTGATACTAATTTTATGGTTACATTTTTTTTAAGCAAATCCGCGTAACTGTAAGTCCAGATACAAACCAGGTTGTTATTTTGCTAAAGAATTTTTTTCTTTTAATCGCTTCCAGTTTACCAATCATTGCACTATGTGTTATATAATATGCAGTTTGTTTTCATAATAATTATCAGTGTATTATTTTTATAATAAATTTAAATTCAAAGAGAATTAAACCGATTACAGTATTTATTAAAATTAACACTTAATATTATTTATCAAAGTTTTAAAATATGTGATTATTATATCCACGGATAAGATACTCAATATATGAAAATACAACTTAGCCATAATGTAGGTACCTTAATTATAAAGTATTATAGCTAATTATTAGTATTCATTAACTTAGTATATGAGAAAAATACCTACGCCCTACAAAATGGATATCCTTGTTTTTGTATATATTGATTAGATATAATAGATACCTACCTAAAACGGAACAGCGAAAGAAAGCAGCTTCATAAAAATTTAAAATATAAACATAATATCAATTTATTATCCTATCTATCCAATCATGTTTATAAAGATTTCTATTTTTTAATATTTTTATAATTAAAACTAAACTAACTATTATTTCTATTAATATTTAAAATACCAAATATTTGAACAGCAAGTACATTAAAAAAAATCATTATAAGTAATTTATACATTATTTACGGAACATCAAAAAATTAGTCTTATAAGCCTTTAATTTTAGTAGGTATATCTAAACAGTAAACAAAATATTAAAATAGTATTATTTGTATGAGTTAAATTTGTTATTTTATTTGTTATAAAACGAAACTGCAGTTTTATTCATTTATTTTATAAGCAATTTGATATTGACTGTAAATTATACGTTAAGTTATTAATAACTTAAAAAAGGAACTTATAAATTCCTAAATTAATCTGATGACTTAAAAAAATAATAAAACATTAAAGATATTAAGGTATAGTATCTATAAAATATTTTTTTATTTTAAGTTAAAGGAAGGTTATATTTTTTGTGAATTTAATAAAGTGTAATTCAAGAAAAAATAATTTTAATAAGTTAACTCAAAATCTGTAAATATAAATATTATGCAAAGGTTCTATCGCAAAATGAAGCGGACAAGATATCTGCTATAGGTATAATGATTTAAGTAGTGTGGATGTCAGTAAATGAGTAGTGGTTGACAGATAAAAATATAGGACATACATATACCTAATATTACTTATATATGCAATGGTTAAGTTGATTAAATAAAAACTGTTATTATAATGAGTTAATTCATTCACACACACACACACACACATGCATACACAGTACAAACTACACACATATATTTATATATAATATAATATATAATGTAATATTGTAAGAAGACGTATGGGAATAATATATAAAATAATTAAAATAAAATGTGTTAAAAAAAATAACCCATTAAATGTTAAATATAATATAATAAAAATATAATTCATTATATTTTACTTGTAGGAATTAAGTTTATATCAAACTAATTATTGTTTTTAGATTTATAGTATTTTCATTTTTACATGATATATAAGTATAATATTATTTTTTTAATGTTTTGAACTGTTTTAACATATCTACATGGCTACATACATTTTTTTTAATATAAAACAATATACTATAAGTATATAAAACATGTATTTTATAGTAAAAATTGGCAATGAGAATAATTGTACATACATTATCAATATAAAAGAATTAACTGAGACAAATTGAAAATGTTTTTTTTTCATCATGACACTTGATGAGCTTATACATTTTATACATTGGTTATTCTTATTACATATTTATTACTATTATGTATTATATTATAAACTGTAATATAAGACATTTAGGATGACTTATGATTATTATGCAAATAGTATTTATTAATAAATGTTGAAAATAAAAAAAACTTATTTTAGATTCCGAGTGGAAAAATTTTATTTTACAATGCTGATTTTTTCATATGTGTTAACGATAAGTAGTCAATAAAAACTTCGATATTCAACTACGAGGGTGGTTTCTGATAAAAAATTAAATGTAGCGTTTACTGAAACAAGGTCAACATTAAAATATTTTATTTTTCAAAATAATTGGGGAAAAAACGAAAAGTGAAGAGAAACCGCAAACCCAGTATTAAAAAAATTGATTTTTTTTTTTATAATTTAAATAAAATAACCTAAGATACTTTAAATATTCACAAAATATTTATTTTAGCGTTTCCTACACATATAATTTTCATTTATTTTTTTTATTTTATTTAAATTTAATATAGTAGGTATACATACATATTTTTATAATAATTATATGTTGATAATATAAAAAAAACCAATAATTTCGTCAAAAATTATATTATGAGATAAACTTAGTGATATAGGCTGACATATTACTGTTATTTTTGTGAAGTTACAAAATATAACTAAGATTTTATTTTACAAGCATTATGAATCCTGCCTAATATAAATAAATGTAAAAACATATAATATTAACTAAAATAAATAATAAATTAATGTTGCTTTGATAATTTGATATTGTTACACTATAAAATACAAACAAAATCATAAAATCAAATTAAATATTTAAATCTTACTTAAACTATTTACGAATATAAATGTAAATGGAAAGGTCAACGTGATTAAATAAAGAGTTGAAACAAATGTATTACTAAATAATCAATAATGCTAGAACCTAAAGTTTGGTTAACCAATAATCAATATCTAATCACAAGGATCTTAATGAATTTGCACACTTTCAGTATATCAAAATATACTGGGGCTATTAATATTTGTTTAAAAGACACGAAACAAATGTATACCACGAATCGTGATAAACAATGTTTAGAAGTATACCAATAACGAAGTGATTGACCTTTTTACGTAGGTAAAATCAGAATAATTTTCTACTATATAGTACTAAGTAACTTGGCTTTCACAAAATGCCAAGTACACTTATACCACTTGTACTCGTTTTCGACTAGTTTTATGAACTTTACAACGTGTCGACAGGATACTGCGATAAGGAGGTTTAGATATGAATACCATCATCTAAAGTCATCGTCACCTAGAGGATATAGTTAAAATAATAAAATGACGATTTGGTCATTAATTTAGCAGCAACAGCGGGCAACTCGTATAAGGTTACATTGGAATACTAGCGTTAGGAGATCGGAATCCAATTCACTTTCACGGTGAAAACAATTTCTCCGAGACAATATGTCAACGAGATTACGGTGAACCTGAAAATGCGATCCGTTGTAAAAATTGCGATAATTATATCTTTGTGTCCTTGGCGGGAAAGCTGCGGATGGCATACGAAAGCCGTATTCGCCGGCAGATATCGTAGATGCACAATAATATGAATATCGATGATTTCGTATTTGCTGGTTAGGTTTGGATATGAGAAGAAGTATGGAGAGAGAAAGAGAAACAAGAAAAAATAGAGATGGATATATATTTATATATAATACAGAGAGAGAGAGAGAGAGAGAGAGAGAGAATCTGATGTTCACGGCGTTGGTGGGGTAAAGTGAGTGGTACATAGGAACTTATAAATATTGGTTGGCCAGTGACCCAAATATCATTCGTACATATCCGTCGTGACCTTGGTCGTGTGTGCCGGGCATGCCATCTTCTTAACCGTTCAGTAGTATAGTAGTAGCTAGTTTGTTTATATCATACCTATATTAGCCAGTGCTCGTCTATCGCGCGAAGTTTAAGTTCAACACACCTTCACGCGGTTTATCAGTCGTCGGTCATGGCCGAATGCTGAACGATACTAAACTATAATTTATTGGAACTTGCGTAACGTAATCAATTTATATTTAAAGTAAGTACATTAAGTATTATTATATTATCAATACATGGTTTAGTTGAAAATTATACGGAAATCGTAGAAGGAATGCTGCAGCGCGATCGGAGTACGATATATATATTTTTATACTTGGATAAGATTTTGGTTTTACAATTGTGTTTTTCGAAACTAGAAAAGCTCAAAAAGTTTAATTTAATATTTATAAATTTAGATAATAGAATGATGCATTAGAAAACCAAAGACGTTAGTTTTTGAACTTCCCTGTAGTAGTTTTCAATTTATTTCTACAATTTTTAATAAATATTAACAAATTATAAATTGCCCTTTTTCACAAAGTATTGATTAATTTTAATTAAATTCAGCCAAGTTAAGTTATTATGACAAACTATTTCAACTATTACATAAACAATAACAAATTAACTATTTTAAATAATTATAATATAGTGTTAGAGTAGTAAATATGTATTTATATGTTTGCGACACTTTTTTACTTCAGAGTCTTTGGCCGTTAATTTGTGACACACACAAAGATATTTACCTATATAAATTATTGTTTATCTTACATGTAATTTACCCTAAAAATACTATATAATTATACTTTTATTGTATAATTATTGTAAATATTTTTGTATGAGGAACAAATTGATGGGAAAATACTGTGTAATCTTCCTGCAAAAAAGATATCGTGAACTAAAATTAAACCTTAAAAAAATTCTATGATTATATGTTACACAATGTAGGTTAGATACAAAATTAACATCTGTTAGGTTTACTTAAATAGCTCTTGTATAGGTATAATATAAACAGATTTTTAAAGGTCCGTTTAATTTTACTATCTTAAAGTATTACATAGCACACATCACACATTTGATTATGATTATTTAATATGTATCTACCTAGTAAACATTTTTCTTTATCTTATACTTACACACTAGCTTAACGTGGATCGTAATAATATATATCCTGGTTTGTTTTACTGACCGGGTCAATATGTATACAAAATTTTACGGTTCTTTCGCACTTTCTAATTTAATTTTTTTTTTAAATGCACATAACACGCAGAAAATACTTTTAGTGAATTGTCCCGATAGAAGAATAGCTTATTATAAGTTACAGTAACTGAATACTAATGATGATGATTTTTATTCGTTCCGAATACGTAAGTTCAAGTTGACCGATTTGACGATTAATATATTTGCCGTTGTGTGTTCTATATATTTAACTGTGAATATCTTATAGTATGTTTGATTAAAAGGCATCATAAGTACTTCATATGATTTTGAATTTAATATAATCAATTAAAGTATGTAGGTAGTGTATCATGAGTGATGACACTGTGTTTTAGAAGGATTAGTTTGACCTATTGAAATATATTTAGTGATTATTAGGTAGTAGGTCACTTACTGCAGTTTATTAAATAATATGTTTACATTTACGGTATAGCCTGTAGGTACCTACATCATATCTGTAGTATAATATATTAGCGTGGGTGTACACCGTAAACAACGTACGCAATGTAATATATGTATTATATTACATTAAAAATTTACACGTAGATTCCTACATAATAATACAAGAAAACACATAACCGCTTTGTTCAATACCACTGTTTAACAAATTTGATATAGCCAATTGGGGCTTTATTAGTTTCATATATATATATATATATGTTTGCAGTACACTTTTTATTGACGAACATCATCATTTCTATGAGTCTATGTATTTTACAGTTACCTAACCTAATCTATGCTTTAATATAAAATTTACAATTGTCGGATAAAACTAATAACAAATTAATTACATTTTTATTCGGTGTAACATAAAAAACACATAAGACTAATAGCTTTACTAAATGTAAAATTAATTTAATAGTGGATAAAACTTATATATATAATTTTTCATATACAATCTTGCTTATAATGCATGACTAGCGCATTTTTAAAAACGTTTTTGAGTAAAATGTCTACGTAGCAAACGTATATTTCATTGTGTAGCTTTATACAAATAAATAATTTAATTATTAAATAGATTTTCTTCATTTATCTTTATCACTTGCTAAAATGGTTTAACAAGATCATCATAGTTGTACGTTAACGGAATTCAGTACACACACACACACACACACACACACACACACACACACACACACACACACACACACACACACACACACATTGGTTTTTCTATGTGCTCCAGTGGTTCCGATTAGCTAGCGAAAGCAGTCTATAGACTTTCTTGTGTATGCGTGTGTTGTACAGATAAACCGGATAATAATAATATACATCTCTGACCGAACGATGTCTTGCGCAGTAATTATATTATAAACCACTTTCTTTCCGGTCGCACCCGAAATACAGATAAACATTGTACTTCGCGTATTCTTATGATACCCACAATTTCACTGTACAACATCGTCACCGTATAGTCCGGTCAAACCACCGGTGTACCAATACCTTTTCGATCGAGTTCTCTATTTGTTAATCATATTATAAATAATCATATGTTGCAATTCGAGATCGGGACTTTCACTCAGAAGTCAGAACACCATCCTCATAGTCGATAAATCCGAAATGAAACTCATCTCTCCATACTTGATATATGTTATACATTTACCCGTTGCTGTCGCGGTCCGCCATTGTAGTCGTTGTTGGCAACAACACGTAAACCAGACAAAATGTCGTTATCAGCATGTGTTGTGGATCACGGTGATTACTATACTTGAGATGTTTGAAATATCACTTATGATTTCCGTTTTTAATATTTCCTTTGATTGATTCGAAGGCGTAGACCAAAATCATTCGCAAGGGCTAAGAGAGGTATCTCCTCAAACTTTTTTTGATAAAAGCTCACCAAAGAAAATTCTTAGGTATTTTTAATACTGTTTCAAAGAAAAGATTCTTTAATTAATTAAAATATCAATATTTTTTTGGTAATAAATTATATTCGTAAATATTTAGTTTAGAAAAGGGAATGATTTTTCAGCTAAATTATTTTAAGATAAATAATAACTATATTGTGCATATGAAATTAATACATTGGTAATCAAATATTTTAATTGCCACTTTCTTGATAAGTCGCTGCAGTATTCCTCAAAAAATAGAAGGTTACTGGCATTAAAATAAAAAGTTTGAACTTTTGTAATTTAAAAACTTTGGTTACATGATAATCCTAATCAAAGATTAAATTCTTCGTTTGTAGATTCCAAATTAAAACACGCCAGCCTGCAATAGGATTAAAAATAATAATATAATATACCTTTATATTTTATAGATATAAGCATATGATTACTTTAAACGTGTTCTGAAATTAAAGACTACTTCTCAGTCAAATAAATTACAATTTGTTTAAATTTTTCAGATGAAAGTAGCGCTAACTATTTTAGCGCTCGTGGCTACCACGGAGCTGGTATTAGGTGTACCGGTTTATGGTCCACCGCAACCGCTGTCGATTCCGCACAAGTACAGGTCTCCGAATGGAGCACCCATCCCCGCCAAGTATCCTCCTCATCTTAGTAGTCATTCGGGAAAAAACGAATTCTATTCAAAATTTAATCCTCATTCATTACCACCCGGCTTACGTGGGCCCGCACCCCAACTGCCACCGCCTTTTGCTAAGTACCCTAATCTGCCACCACCCGGAAAACATCAACAACAGTACCAACAACAACAAAAACAACACCAACACCAACAACATCAATCACAGCAACAAAAACTGCATCATCATCCACAACAGCAACATCAACAACAACCACACCACCCACCCGCCAACAATAGACCACTAGGACCACAGTTCCAGTCGAAACCACACTTGTTACAGACCGGCGCTTCTCATCATTCTCCTACTCAACAAGGCCTAGTTAATAATTCTCCTGAACAGCGAGTACAAATAGCATCATCGCGGCCCACTCCTAAGATAACCAATGTTTGGACGGGTTCTAAATTGTCCGGATCACCGGACTTCCCGCCACGTTTCCCTGCTGCCGCCACCTCCGTAGCTCCAGTGACTACAGTTCCATTTTTGGAAAAACCCAGAGGACCTTATATAATCAACAGCGATGATGAAAGGGGTCCTATCAAGACCATACCGGCGCCAAACCTGAACCCAGCAGACAAACCAGCCAACTTCGAAGAACAATTGTATAGGGCGCAACACCAACAATCATATGTTCAGGATAATTCAATAACCGATGAAAAACTTTCATACCAGGTATAAACGTTTAAGAATAGTATCATATTTTTTATAGATTCGAATAATTTATTAGAAAATTTAAAGGTTACACTCACTTTATAAATATAAAAATTACTTATAGTATACTTATCAACTATTTATTTAACGATCTTGAACAGTACCTCAAGCAGGCCACGAAAATTATATATTATTTTACTACAATTTATTATAACGTGTGTATTATCTAGATATAATGATGTTTTAATACATGATAGTTTGGATAGGTCACCATAATAATAATATGCTTTCTATTAGCTTAGAATGTATCAGATTACTCGTTAAATATCTTTAGACAATAATATAATAGTAAATATGGGTAGTTAATAATTGTTTAAAATTTTAAAACAATTTTATTTAAAATACATTCGTGGAAATATTAATATTACTTTCTCTCAAAAGACAAGAATAGAAATTATGAGGAAATACTAACAAAAAAATCAAAATTTAAATTTATATGTCATATGCAATGATAAAATTAAATATCTAATGTCAATTTCATTATAATAATATGGCATTAAATCAGAGAAAGGTAAGAACGATTGTAAATATGTATAACAATCAATAGGTTTTTACATAGCGTAGAATCTAACTACCTACATATTATGCCACTTGTTGACAGTCGTTAAATTCATTCATGTATGCACGCCAAACAAAACATATTATCTATTAGAAAATGTACAAAAAAAAAATCGTTTTTATAACCGTTAAAAAAGATTGGCTATTTTTTATAATTCTATACGTAACCTAACTATTTTAATGAAAGTCTGTTTCGATTATTTTTTATAATTACAACTCGTTTTCCATTTGAATAAAATAAAAATAAATAAAATCAGATAATTACCATAATTTTTACCGAAAAATCGATATAATAATATAATAAAAGTCTCCTAAAGCTTGTAGGAGATTTCTTTTTTATTTCAAAACAATAAATAATATAATTTTTAAATTTTTAAATTTTCAATTCTAATTCTTAAAATTGATTGAAAAAAATATTCCTGGTGTTTTAGATACCTATAACACAAATTTTTAAATAAATAGAAGGAAAAATTATAAAGAAAGTTAAAAAATTTTACCAGGATTTTATTCAGTAATATTTATAGTTTGTGTGATGAGTTTTACTAAACAGTAAAGTGTAATATAAGATAATTTACTTTAAAGATTAAAAAAAGTTATTTTAAAGTCATGCGAAAAACCTTTGATTTTTTAAATTTGTTTACTGTAAAATGAAATAGATACATTTAGTTTAATAACGAATATAAATGATTTAATAACTATTAAACGCGATTAATTTATCCACATTAAATTAATTAATTCAATAATCGTAGAAATTAAAGATCGATAACAATTGATTGGATACAAAAATTTTAATCCGAACAATCGAATTAGTATTATTAATACTTATAGATTGTTTTAGCAACCACTATTATATTGTTGCCGAAAGAAACACGACGAACGTGATGAAAATGTATTAATGTATCGATGATTTGTAACGAATAGGACAGTTGTATTTTGCTATAATTAAAAACATAATGATATTCAAGGCTGAGTATTAACGAATTAAAAGTTAAAATTTAGTTAATTAACTCGTTACTTTTTTTTCAAATTAACTTTTAATTTAATAAGTTACTTTTTTTTAAGATTAACGTGTTAACTTCAAGTTAATTTTATTAAAAAGTCTCTAAATTAAATTAATTTTTGTTTGAAGAAAAGAATAATGAAAGAATAATTCAACATTTTAGAAAATCAGGTTTTTTAATAGCTAATTGGTAGTTGGATGTATCATTTTAAATTTCTTCGGTAATTTTCTTGAGCGCAAAGAAAAACTATCTAATAAACAAGATTATGTGTCTGGAATTTTTCATTTTTTCCAATTAGAAAATTTTAACTTTAAAGTAAGTTAAGTTATTTTTTTTTAAAAGTTAACTTTTAACATAACGAGTTAACAAAAAAATATGAGTAACTTTTAACTTAATTTAACTTTATTATTTTTAAAATAACTTAACTTAACGAGTTAAAAAAAAATCGTTAACTTGCCTAGCCTTAAATTGATATTATTACGATATCATATAGACAAGTAATTCTCACAGCACACCGTGTTTCAGGTAACCGAAGACACGAACGCTTACAAACATTTTGGAGGCCAACCAGCCTACAAAGAGCCGTCCAACGCAGACCCCAACGCTATACCAGCCGTGCCACTAGACATCGCCCTACAACAGCACTTGGATAACCAACATCAACAACAGTTATCGGCCCAACAGGTCGGATCGACGGACACGTTAACGCCCCAAGAGCTGTACTCGCTGTTGAACGGTAACCCAGCCTCCGCTGCCGCCGCGGTACCGCAGACCACGTACATGGTACCACAACCCGTCATGTACGCCGTACCACAGCCACAGTCTTTGGACTTACAAGTCGGCCACCAGCTCCAATACCAGGCGCACCCGGTCCAATTACAGTACGCACAACAACCTGCCGCTACAGGTATCCAGTTGCAGTATGCGCAACCGACCGCCGCGGAACTCCAGTACTTGCAGCCGCAAACCGTCCAATACCAGCCACAAGCCGTCCAATATCAACCACAAACCATCCAATACCAGATTCAACCCGAACACTTGCAGCAGCAGCAGCAGCAGCAGCAGCAACAACAACAGCAACAGCAACAGCAGTACCAGCAACAACCGGCGGAACAGTACAACGGCGCGCAGACGGCCGCCGCTGAAATATCAGCACAAAAACAACAACAGAAACAGGAACTGATACAACAGCAACAGGAACAGCAACAGCTGGAGCAGGAACAGCAGCTTTTGCAGCAGCAACAACAAGTCCATTTGCAGCAACAGCAACGCGAGCAGCTGAAACATCAGCAACACGCGGAGCAGCAGCAGCAGCAGCAGCAGCCGGACAACAACGATAACGTGCAGTACCAACAGGAACAGGACGAATACGAGCCCAGGAACGGGAACAAGGGATCGGTCGAACAGCCGTTACCGGCGGCGGCGGCGGCGGACGACGACGAGAAGCAATTGCAGAGCATCAGAGACCAGTACTACTCGGCCGTACCCAACGAACAGACGGCGGGCGTGCTGGCGCAGATCGCCCAGTCAGCGGCCAACAGCGACGCGCCGGTGGCCGACGAGTCGAAATCCGCGGAAAACTCGCCGTCCGATCAGTCGGTGCAGATCCAACAGTCGGTGCCGCTGTACGAGGCCACGTACGCGTCGTCCAGGCGCACCAATCAGGAGTACGCGGACGAGGGCGCCGAGGCCGACGAGCTGATGGAAGGCAGCGATTCGGTGGCCGTCTCCGAATCGTTGTCGTCGTCGGTCAACGGACACGCTCCCAGTCAATTCCCGTACAGCGCGGACAATATAAACGCGTTCGCCGCCAACTAGTCCTATATAAATATATATTTAGCTTATTACGACGGTTTGCCACCCGACCGGATATACACGAACGCGATTTCGGTATGTGAACTATACACTGTATAGTCTGTATAGTTCATATATTATAATTAGCTATTATTGACACTTTATTTTTTATATTCAATTTTTTTTTACACACTGATACCCGTCATCATATAATTGTATTGCAGTGAAATGTATTTATTATTATTTATTTATATTCGTTTTACGTAATTCTTGTCGCCATCGACACTCCATAAGCGTTTTGCCGTACGCGCTGTCCGCTGAATTATTTATTTATATTATATTTTATTTTTGTATACGTTTAGTTAAGTTAAATTAATATGTTATTTTTTAAAGACTATAAATTACGCGAACGATTGCTCAATTTTAAAATTATAATCTATTGACCATAACCACAATTTTCTCGAAGTTAAGGAGTTTCTTAAGGAGTCACGGGAAAACCTACAAACTCCAAAATTCAATTGGTGCAAAAACAATTAGGCTGAACATAAAATTATACATACCAGGGGTTGCCAAACTGTGGCTCGCATATGTCGATAATTTATCTTATTTACTTTAATCATATTATGTATATATACATCATAAGTATACAATAATATGACCCTTTTTTTCCATTTCGGCTCTTCTATATTTATTAATATATTGAGTAGCTCGCGAGTCTCTTCTCACTGGCCACCCCTGATATATACCGTATAGACTTTTCCTTAAACAGTTCTCAATACTAATTTCAATAAGTAAACAACATAGGTACATAAATACATCATGACATGTTTATTGAAAAAATTTAAATTAATTTGATATTTATATAAATATAAAATATTAATTATAGGTATAAGAATAAAATACACATTCCAAACAAATTTAATCGGAAGACTTATACACATTTGGTAATAGTTCTTAGAACTTAATAGATATTAACTAAGTCATTGTAAAGCAACGGTAGGTGCCCATTACCCACTACGCGGCCCTTTACTAAATTTAGCGCGGCCCGCACTAAAAATAAATTTTAAATTTTAAAATTCAAAATTAAAGAGAGTAAATAAAATAAGACATGAATGTTTTGGTCTCATTGTACTTTTATATACTTATATGCAATAACTTTTATTCATCAATCATCTTATCTTTTTATTCTTGCTTATTTTATCGTTTCTATTTTTATTAAACCTCCGGTTTGACAGATAAGTATAAGTACGACACGCGCATTATATACACACAGTTTATTATTTTACCTGTATAGTGTAATTTATAATATAAATTGTCAGTAATCAATGGTCACTATACAATTATTACTAAATGCTAATATTATTACTATTCCTAAAGGCTAAAATCGATTAAATCACGAAAGAAAATAATATTTTTTTCAATGATTTAAAACACTTTCGTAATGCATTAGGATTTATTGAAAATCTATGAGCAATTACAACAAAATATATGATAATCTCTGATAATATATTATAATTTTTAAAATTAATAATTTTAATTACAATGTCGGATTGTTGAAAAGTGAATTAATAGGCTTAAAACAGGATTTTTAATGATGAAAATTTGTGAAATTTAAAAGTAATAGGACCGCATAGTCACAAACTGTAGAAATTTGTAGTAATATTAAATCACTGTAAAAATGATTAAAACTTTCTAAAGGATTTCAAATAGGCAATATAAAATATAAGTTATAAATAGGGTTGGGAATGTAATACCCTATAAATCCCTAAAAAATGCCCTTAAAAATGATTTAACGCCCTAAAAATTCTAATTAATGCACTAAAAAAATACAAGTACATTTTTTTAATTTTTAATGAATTTAATATAAATTTTAAATAATATTTGATTAAATTAATTAAATTGAAATAAAAGCGATTAAAATAATTTTTCTATAAGCTAAACTTCAAGTTGGATTTCTTCTTATCTGAAAAAACAATTAGGGAATAGGTATTCCCTTATATTTTTTTTTTTTAACTATTTTGTACCTAATTTATTGTTTGTTATACAAAAATATATATATATATAACTCGCGTTGGCATTAAAATTTTAAGGGGGCTCTAGCGTATTATATTTTAAGGAGTAATATTTAGGCAATTTGTATGACGGGTACATTTTGGCTTTGTCTATGTGTAAGTAGTAAATTAATATTAATGTGTGTAATCCATTATCGCTTTTATAATACTGCCACCAGCTCGTTAATTGAAATACGAATTTCCGAAACTACGATAGGAACCAAAAGAAACAATTACCTATTGTTATATGTTTATATAATATTTATGTTACACTATTCATACGGACATCTGTGTTGGTGATATTATAGTAATACCTATTACCTAGTTAAAATTTAAAAAATATAATAAAATTAATAAAAATACTGTATACAGCCTTTTCGAAGAGCGGGTGTGTTGATTATTATGTTGGTTTATGTGTTTAAATTTATGTAATTTAAAAAGTTAAAAAAAAATTAATTTACCAAAATATTTAACAAGCTATTTTTATCTTATCTTTCTAATTAAAAAAAACAATAATAACTATAATCTTAGCTCCCCACTTAGAATCTAAAACGTTGTTGAATAAATACTTATATTTGATTAAAAATTATAGGTATACTTCTAATATTTAATATTGAAACATGAAGTTCAATATGAATTTATTAATTAATTAATATTTAAATTATTACCAATAATATTTTAACTACATTGCTATGTTACTATTATCGTAATTCTTGATAATACACTTACTTGTATATGAACTTCAATATTATGATAGGCCATATATTTTGACGTATAATCGTAAGTACATGGTACATCAATATTATTTGAATATGAATTACGAAAGGACCGATAGGTACAATTTAAAGTAAAAAAATAAGTTATGACAATTATTAATATATTCATGACTATAAATAATATAATAATGTAAATGCATATACTATTTTTTATACTTATATTTAATTATTTTTTCTGTAGTTTAATTAGCTATTTTTAAATTATTATGTGGCATAAATGTGGTAAATTTTACCAAGATAAAAATAAAGTACATTTTAAATTACAATAAGACGACAATTAAAATGTTACCTTTGTGAGAAAAGTTGATCCATTTTCCGTGTAATATCATCCCATAGTTCAAATCGTTTTAGTTCTTCGACAAAATTGTCTTCACCTATAAATGTTAAAAATATATATTACTATATATATTTACTTAATACATTTATAAATTATATTTGATGATATCAACTTCTTTTGTGCCCTGGCAGAAGTACTGTCTACAATTGGTATGGTCTCCAAACACATGGTTGAGCCCATTTACCAAATCTGATTTTAAAACTATTAACCGGGTTTCATATGGTATATTTGTTTGAAGTTGTCAATTATATTTTACAGCTTCGGTGACAGCGTATCGTAATCGCAACAGACGAGTTTGAATAATTTTTCTAAGATAACCCAGTATTGGCTCACCTTTAGAATTTTTTCGTTTGCTTGTTAAATCTCTTAATCCGGTGACGTAGTTTCGCAATAAATGGTTGCTACATTCAACTTTTTATACAATACAATTAGGTCCATATGGTTTAGCAATACATAAACGTTTCATAATGCTGCTATCTCCATCACCTATATAAGATTACATATAAAACGTCTTAGAAGCAAAGCAAAAACATAATATTACGTTATAACTATATAGTACTAAATGTCACTAAAGTTAGTTTAACATTTGTATCATACTAATCAGCTGTGAATAAATAAGATTATACATCTCTATACTATGTTTAAATCCGTCGACAATGATGTCGGCTTCCATAGCTGTGGAAGGACTATCCCAATTCAAAAAACAATGACGAGGGCCTGGTTCTTTATCGAGCTTTTTAGGCGAAAAGCACATACAACAGAATTTATTTCTTACACCGAAAAAAATAACTTTTTTAGTAACTACTCCAATAATGCAAGCCTATTTAAAATTAAAAAATGATTAGGTTATTTTATTATTTTTTCACATTTTATAAATTTAATACACCTACAACGCCAGATAATGCATTATACTTGGTTCTATATGACCGTTAACTCCAAGCACGGTCGCCTACAACGGCTATTTTTGGACGTCCATCGTGGTCTACATCGCCCTTTTCAACAGCGATTCTATCTTCTTCTTTTCCTGCTAATAACATTCCCTCCAAAGCAATTTCGTGAGTGTAATGAAACACTTTTTAATGCATTTCTTGGTACATCCTATTAGAAATTACCGGCATATTCAAAGTTGCAGTAAATTCTTCAAGTTGAGTATATCGTTGACCAGTATTTACAACAGCAGACACTACTGCCATATTAGTATTTATACTAATTTTATCAGAAGAATCTTCACTGTTAATATTTTCTTTTAAGCCACATAGTTTGCAAGTAAAACCAAAAGTGCTAAAAAATCCTTTCCTCTTCTCTTTAGTGAATTCCAAGTCACGAAATGTACAATCAAACCCTTGGTATTTTATTGACTGTATAGATTCAAAAATATATTTTATATTGAATAATCTTCTTCCATTCAGACTATCAAATGAATTATTTATTTCGGCACTATTATTTTCCTCCTCAACTACTTCAGTAAATAACTTAGTATTAAATGGAGTAGAAGCAAAAATTGATTTGGTTTGAGAGGCAAGTTATCATGGTACGAAGATTCGGCGTTCATAAATTGGATATCATTGTTATTAGTTCTATACACAAATAAGAAATCATAACAAATTAAATCTGAACCTGTTTCGTAACCTTTAATATTTTATCTATTGTAATGATATGCGCTCACATCATAATTGTAACAATTTAAATAAAAGTTTAAACATAATAAATTAGTAACGGTCGAGTTGCCACCCATGAATAACGGTTAATTTCAATAAAAATCTTTTAGGACTGATGAAAGAGACGATTTATATTACGAGGTCACACAGAAATTCTATATGCGTCTGTGACAATGAAGTACAGAGCGTGTGATTATTTTTCTTGTGTGCCGACAGAGACAGGGGATGGCCTAATGGGGTCTCTGCAACCAAGGATAAAGCCAGATCTTTGGAAACGCAGAACCCTTTGGTAGGACCGCCTAAGACTCTGGCCGGCTTGATCACGTCGTCACTCTCATCAGTGCAGACGCACCCCCCTTTTAACAACAATTTTCTTTAAAGTGCAGGCGCACGGTTCTTTTTTAAAAAATAACATATCTTTCAAGAGTGCAGGAGCACCAGTTTTTTTAATAATAATTTCTTAACACCGTTTTTCGATGAGCAACAACTAAGCTAGTTTTCTTTAAGTGAATAAGTCAGTGTTGTTTATTTATTTCATTACACGCGTCTAGTGATTTTATTTCATTGCTCTCACCTCACCACAATATACAGTCATATATATATATATTTCAGCGGACCAGGTAAGGTGCATGATAACAATATATTTTGTCACATTATTATTATTAACTAGATGAATAGTCTGCGTACGGTATACTTGATTAGATTCTCGAGTGCACGACCTCGAGAGCCCTCCGACGATTAGAACGAAAGAATTAATATTAATATATTGTGCGTAATACATCTCTAGCACTTCTAAGTGTAGGAAAGAATCCCCATAGATCTGGTGATATATCAGCCCCACCAAGAACTTGAGATCCCCGATTTTATTTTACATATCTTTTAAGTTTTTTATTTTTTACGTTATTACACTATCAATATACATTTTTTTAGATAGTACATTTTGTCTTTTACAGTATGTTAAATAATTGGAAACAAACAGAAAATTAAGAAAAAACGGTAATTTCTACGCAAAATTGATTTTCGACAAAATCGATTTTGATATTTGGTGTAGGTAATTCTAAAACAAATGACCGCAGATACAGGAAATTAATACTAAATGTTTATATTATGATTTTCTACACCATAAAATTTTCAAAATATTTTACCACAAGATTCACTTTGAAGATAATGTTGAAAATCGGATCATTTTTACTACCTCAAATGTTTATGCATGAATACATCATTATTTATTCATTATACAGTATTGCGTTTATTAGCTACACGCTTAGAATCTAAAATTACTTTAGACTATTTGTTATGATTCGTATTAGAGGTACCGACTTTCTAATTATTTAACAAACTGTATATAATATATTTTACCATTATACCAATTAATAAAAAAATAATAGAAATTATAAAAAATTATAAAAATTATAGAAAAACTGATATAATTTTACAATATGCCTATATAATATTCAATAACTGTTTTACTTACCTAGTGACCGTAGTAAGTTCTATGATGTTATTATCTGGCAAAATATTTTCAGATACTGATAAATGAGTATTTCCCTGTTACAATTAAAATAAAATAATACTGAATAATCTTCAATATTTAAAATATTAATATTATTTTAAATTTTATATTTGTTGAAATTACCTGATCATCGTAGCTATGATCTTTGTCATTTTTTTTCTTTATTGATTGTAAATTTTTCAATCTATATTTTTTTAACCTAGGTGCACTTAACTTACACCTAGTTTTTCGGCAAAAACGCCAGTCCTTTTCCATTTTGTAAAATGATGAATAAAAAAAAAATACAAAACACTGGAAGCTTACAGACTTCGGCCAGACGACAGACTGATCGGAGTGTAGTATTGAAATCAAATGATTCGTAGGCGGTACCTATATACTTTATATTTCCTTTTATATGGGTTGTATTAAATTATGGAAAAATATAATTATTGTATAATATTATTATTGATTATTATTGTTGTCCATTAGTGATTTTATACCTATCCTGGTTATCTAGTAATCTTTATTGGCTAATTTTTTCCAAGAATCGCTGTCTCACCACATTGAGCAACTGCCACGCGTCGCACAGCCGGAAGCCACTCTCATACGCGCAAGCACATGTCAATATATTGCGAAAAACGAAATATATTCTTGTTTGCACAACTATAAAAACCACTATAAGCGGCAAAATAAATTTTCCTATTTTCATTCAAAAGTACACGTTACGGATTTGTGACCAGGCGAGCATCGTAGAGCAACCTCTGGAAAAATATGAAATATTCATCGATATCCCAGCCCAAGTTATAAATAATATATTTATATTTGTTATACACAATCTTATGTACCTACCTATTTTGTAATATTATCGTATTATAATGTATTATATTTTATAATATAATCTAGAATGTCTTAGATATAATTAAGTATATCTTTGTATAAGACATACAGAATAGGTACTTATTTTAAATATTTTACATTTTACACAGTTGAATAAAAAACTGTTGGTTAATTAAATAGTTTGTTTAGAACTAATTTAGTAATAATTCATCTGTATTGATCTATAGAGTTAATATTTATGAGTAAAATTTTACCTTTGTTAATATATTTTATTTACTTATATTTAACCTATAGATGCATACAAAGTTTTTTTAATGTCTTTATATTAATGGTACATTAGTAGGTACATGAAATTTTTACTTAAATTACTTACTTATAGTTGGATTATTATTTTATCTTAATATCATTCGTAGGTTAGATCCAGCTGAATGAAAAATAAATGCATATGATTACATAGGTATGTAAAAATAGATTAAGTCAAAATCTAGATTCAAGTTTTAGTCAATCTAAGCAAATTTACCAGTTAGCTCATAGTGGTTCATTTAGAAATATCAACTGTTGTGTAAATATAAGTTTTTTTGAAACAGTTTTGGTCAATGGTGAAATAGAAAATATCTAGTTTATTCACAATCTAAGGGCTTAGCTTTTTGAGCTCATATAAATGTTAACATATAAACCTAACACTTATAATCAAACTTGTTGTTTACTTAGATTAATGAACCATTTTGAAGTTACCTTTATGTCACTATTTTGGAATAATTTATTACAACAACTTAATGTGGTTAGTATATATCTATAATCAATCAATGTTGATGTATGTCCAGTGTGTGATCAATAATCAATACTTCATATTGATAAAATATGTTATAAATCTACGTTCTGATGATATGCTTCAACATTAATAACTAACAATGAAAAATAGCACTATAAATGTTGTATAAACTAAAGAAAATGGAATGTTAGGGATTAAATAAATATCTTGGTCCTGAATTTAAAGTAAAAAGTTCAACATAAACAACAAGAAAAAATGTAAGAAAAAAAAAATACGTTGAAAAGACATTTGATTAGTACGGCACATAGGACAAATAGTGTTGTGTCCTGTTGATAACTGAATCATATAATTGTGGCATGCCCAAGCATGTCTACATGGAAGAATGATGTGTTTTGTGTCATTGTGTCCTAATGTTGCTTCAATACACACCATACATAAAGATCTAACTTATGCAGCTTGTGGATCATCATCTAAAGGCAATTCGGCTTCTCCCCTCTCCTGTTGTACTGGCATAGGTTGATGTGGGATTGGATGTAGTACATTTATTTGTGGCTCATCTGCATTTGGTTCTTTGGCATCTGCATCTTCATTATTATGATTATTAAGTTCCCAATTCCTTTGTCTCTGTTCATGTGCTGCACTTGCATTAGAACAGCGTTGGAGAAATTGCCAAATAGATATTAGGAACAAATATAATTACTCAAAAGCAGTTTTTATTTTTTGAGAATTAACTAAAAACTTTACTCTTAAATGCCTAATTGGATTCAAATTATTGTGCAGCTGATTCACAATAATATGATAATTATTATTTAGTTTAGTTAAATAATCTGAAATAAATGAAACAAACCATTATAATTTATAGAATAAACTTCAACAAAATAATTATGAAATTACAATAAAATCATTGTCTATTAATTTACCTAAAAATATCCATGAACTTGAATGGTTGGTAACAAATTTGAGTCTTAAAGAATTGTGAAAGCTCTCAGTATTGTTGTTGATTCTTCAGAGTAATCCATGTACAGAAATAATTTGTACTCCAATATTTCTTAACCAGTACCTGTCATAAAATACTTTATACTATAAATTATTTTAAATATTATTGTTTTGAATTTTTAATACAATGTAGTTTAAATTTTTATATTAAGTTAGTAATTATTTTATAGTCTTCTTTAAACCTTATGTTTAATTTTAATTTTGTGTTTTTAATTTCTAGTGCATAAAATACCTTTGGTAATATTGAAATAGTTGTTCCAAATGAACTCCATGGTTTTGAGTAAATGCCCTTATTAATAAAAAACCATTTTCAATGTTTTGAGCAAGCAATAGAGGAAAACTCATTAATAGTTTTAACGCTTTTAGAGCATCATCATTGTTATTGATATTTAAATAATTTAATTTCATCATTTTTCTCCATACAGCCTTTAAAAATTGAAACAAATTTAGATTAGATACCTAATTTAACCTTAGTGAAGTAAAATCATATAAGAGTACCTTTTTATTACTGTTAAAGTATACAAGATATACTATTAAATCCACTCAAACTTCAATTTAAACATTTATAAATGTTTATAAAAAATTTAAAAGTATTGGTACCTAACATATGAGGCGCATAGAGCTAAAACGGCTTATCCCACAAAATAGGTTTTTTCGGAGACTGGCAATACAAGTTTCTTCTATTTTTCATTTGCATTTTTTTAATCACTGAATTGTCATAAAACATAAATTGAAAGTTATTTTTGAAGAATAAATCTGTGTCTTTTTAACTATATATATATGCCATTTACAAGCTTTAAGTTTTCAAAGTTGTAATGTGGGTTAGGCCACTCAGAATTTTTAAAAGTGAGTAACTTACAAAAATGTTTGACGGTTAGTCTACCTCTGTGAAATGTAATAATTCCCTTTGACTTACATTTTAATGTATATAACACAGTTATATTAGTAAAAGTGTTAATTATTAAAAATTTACTAAACTTGCATGAGAATTTTAAATGTTTCATGCTGAGAACAAATAAAAAATTACTTTTAAAGAGGATTCTATACCTATAAAAATTATACCAAATAATAACAGCAAACTTTTTAAATGAATACAATTTTTGAAATATTCACAAACCTTGTTTATAATATTAATGAAATAACAGACAATTTACTATAACATTTTGTATCAGAATATAATAATATATAAAAAAAAAAAATAGATTTCTTTTCTTTGGTGATAAGATTCATAACAGTTTTATAATAATATGTACTAAAATCTTAATTTTGTATAAAAAAAATTAAGACCTAACATAATATTATAATTTCAAAATATTTAGATAATACTATCAAAACTTGGTTATTAAAATAAAAACAATTACACAGTTGTATAATAACAAAATAAAATACTAATTGATACCAAAAAACAAACAAAAAACTTTTTAAATGAATATAATTTTTGATATTATATTCACAATATGCTGTATAATATAATATTATTTTTATTCATGTTCTTCTTCATTATAATAAGGGTCTGGAAAATTTTCATTGTTATTTCGGTTGACTTTGAGATTATGATAAAAACTGTGTTTTATTGGAGGTATGAATGGAATTAATTACAATAAATCTTATTCTGTTATTGTATGTCCATTTGGATATAACAAATCTAATTGTTTAGTGTAGTCTTCAATAATATGTGAATTTCTTTTTCCAATGTAAACTGAGTTAAAAGGGTATTCTGTATTATTTGAATACTCATAATGGAACATAAATGGCTGTTCTTTTTTATAGTTAAGCCATTGGATTTTCATCCACTGTACCTTATCATTAGTTACATCTATTTTTCTATTTGTTATTTGTTTTTCCAATGACTTTGTTGAGAAAAAATCATCTTTAGTCATATTTAAAATTTGAAACGGATTGGTTTTTCTAGCAGATGCTATAACAGTTTTCCAATCATCAGGTAAGTGTATGTCTGGATGGAATTTTTTTTGCTTTTCAACTAAGCCAAAATCTTGGTCACAAGGTAAAAATGAGTGACCGCTTACTAAAAACTTATGATCAATTTCGTTAACAGATAGTGATGTATTAGCTACTATATAGTTACAAATGGTAGCCATTTTTATATTTCTATTCTGACCTCCACATTGGTCAGAATACATAATAAGTTTGGTAGAAGATACATAAGTTTTTACATAGTGTAAAATACATGATCCAATCTCTTGGGGACCTCTCGAAGCAACCGATTCATCCCAAACATACATCATTACCTCATTATTTCTAAGATTATAAACACCTAAAATTTGAAAGCAAAACTGGCCTAACCCAATCGTAATGGGTTAGGCCATTTTAGCCGGGAAAGTAACATTACAATTGCAATGCCAAAACGACGTTTATGCTGCCATCTAGCGAATAATTTTTTTTGTGGGATAGGCCCTTGTGGATTTCAAATATTATATCAATCTGAAACTTTTTATTACATAAAATAGAATTCAATTTTTTGTGGGTTAAGCCGTTTTAGCTCTATGTGCCTCATATAGCTCTTACTTGGTTATGATGAAACTAACAACAAACAGATTGGGTTCTAGGAAATACTGATAATAATACATTCCTTAAAGAACTTTCATAATCAGTTATGATTATATTTGGCCTTAATGTGGGGTAGTAAATTATTTTTTATAAATTGAAAAACATATTTATATGATCTCCTGGATTTACTCTCCATGAGAGCATAAATTGATGTAGGAATGGACTATAAAAATATTTTAAAATATTATTATTTTATAATAGTAATATATACAAATGTCTTACATAATTTTGAATCATGCAATGCAAAACCAATAATTTATATCCCATATTAGCTGGAACTACTTTAAAGATGGCATCCATATGTGTGTCCACGGGGGGTGCAGGGTATGCACCTGCACCCCCTGTGATTTCAAGTGGCACCATGAATAAAGAAAAATTGTTCAAAAAAGTAGGCTTGGGTTTCATTTACATCATTTAGTAACACAGTATGGATAAATTGTGTACAAGCAGATATGATGTTTGTTTTATCATCATTGTCTTGTACACAACATCTGAAAAAACTAACCTCACAACAACCAAATCTTTCCAGTTCCCTTTCATCATACAGCGTGGCTAGTTCCCTTAAATTATTCGGTAGTAAGAGCAATGATTTTCTTCTGGCCAAACGCATAAGCGACTCTGCAGTTGACCAGGGATATAATGATGCAGCTATCAAATGTCTATATATTATATTTATTATTACACTATGGTTAATTTATTATATATGTGATAGTTACCTTCTTACTTTCTCATCATAAAAATTTTTTTTAAATATATTTTCTGTTGATGACCCTTGTTTAAATACATGTTTTAAATTGATCATAAGGATGATATTATTTGCATCTGTCTTATGACCGCTATGTGGCTTAATTAAAATAATTCTGCCATCTCTAAGTTTTTTAATGGAACCCATACATAAATGTGATGAAGCTTAATTACATTTAAAGTATCTTTAAAAAAAAGTCTTGTTAAGTTGGTTTTGTATTAATGTAATTTTCTAATTGTTTGTAATTTATAATATTATAATATATAAGAACAAATTTATTATTATATCAATTTGTAAACATGTTTTTTATTAATAAAATGGCGATGATGTATTAGTATTATTATTTTTATTGTAATTAAAATTGTTATATTGTATGATTTTTATGTAATTATTAAGATGAATATAATTTTCAGAATAAACTGTTAAATAATAATTAGTTATTTTAACTATTTATAATTTTTATTTTTATGTTAGAGAAACAATGAAAAATGTATCGAAATTATTGTTATCATAAAATTACTGTTTAATAAATCTTCAAAAAACTACCTAACATATTTTAAATGGTCAAAATGTGTTGTAATGACAAAAGCCCCCACCATAAAAAAAAATACCAAAAAAAAAAAAAAAAAACTGTTAACTCTCTTTTAGCTATATAGTAAGTGATAAAAAGCTGATTTCGTCATTGAATCTAACTGTGATGAATGTGCAATGTGCTAAATATAAAATCAATGATATTTGTTAACAATGAAGAATGATTCTGAACAGAGACGATTTATCAGCTTAAGATACTTTATTTTATTTCTTTTACAGTGTTGGTTATTTTTTTATTAAGTTTATTAACAGGTACTGAATTTTGATGTGTTTTATAAAAATTCTAACTTCAAATGCTTATAAACAAAAAAATTTGAATTACTGTAATGTAATTATATGTGGAACCTTTTATTACATTTCTAAGTATTTTGTCTCAGCGAAAAATTTTTATTAACATTCATATAAAAAAAAATACTTAGAAAAATCGAAAATTTTGACTGTCTCAATTGTCTACCATGTATATATAAAGCTAATAATATAAACATTTTAAATATTTACAGTGATCAATTTTTGAGCATGTTAAATTTGTTTCTTTTTGTTCATTATTAGTTTTTACTATCGTATAGGTGTTTATTTATTATTTTTTACATTTGAATAAAATTAAACGATTATTTTTTAGAAAACTATTCTGTGTTTAATTTGGTGAATTACTATTATTTAATTATTTATTAACTTATAAAATATCTTAAATTTTTAAGTACTTAGGAGAAATTATTTGATTGCTATAGCATTTTAATTATTGATGTCATTTAAATACCGACTAATATTAATAATTATTTATTCTATTTTTAAATACTTACAAGATTCAATTTTTACATTCGTTGCTTCTTTACATAAAACCATCGTGTTCCATTGTCAAAAAAAATTATTAACTCAACATCAAAATTAAAAATTTATAAAAATAAAAAAATATATGGAATTGTGCTTGTAACGAATAATTTGGTCATGAAAATAATAACTAAACGGACTTCTTCACGTCGTAACTTCAAAAGTTCAAATGAACAATATAGTATGGCTTGTGGGTCCAAGGGGCAGCTCATTTTAAATTAATTTCATAATTCAGACTACAACTACATTTTTGAACTATTGTAATTTATGTAATAATTTAATTAAATCGTTGTAACCGCTTCATTTTCAAGAAAGTCTTAGTTTTTCGCTACCTATTTTCTCAGAAAAACTATTATATGGTTAGTACATACTTTAGTACATGTAGACATCGGCCATCGACGCTTTGCTTTATTATTATTTTTATAAATATACATACGTACATACGACTACAATACGCATTGTATTCCCTAATCGACGAATATACATTATATTCAAATTAATATAGACTTATAAATTGAATGGAAATAAAAATACTATTGCTCACTTTGTTATTTTCAACGTGTTATAGCATAGTATATACATACCTAGATGTATATAATCGTAGAACCTATATACATATTATATTTTCTTATAATTCATAAATAATATCTTTAATTAATAACTTAGGTATTAGGTAATACATTAATACTATACTAATATTAATAAAATTAGCTCCATCTGCATTCTAGGAAAAATTTAAATAATATTATATTATATTAATAATGTTTTTAATCAGACATAAAGCTAGGGCCACACATAGCGATTGTACCGTCTAACGGGTGTTGACCAGTTGTCCTCACACAGGGCTGTTCCGAAGGGTGGTGTATGGGTGGACTACCCCCTTAGATTTTTATGTTTAGAGTAGTCGGCAAAATCATAATATCCAACAAATCTAAAATAGTAGTTTATAAAAGTAATTTAAATTTCGTAATAATTTAAAATTACAATCATTTTTCAAATAGTTATACATTTATTTTTTTTTATACGTAATCCGACTGTAAAAACTGAAAATAGTCAATCCATCATATTATTAATTGTTGCCATTTTTTTGGAACTCGTATAGTATTCATTTTTACATAATTTAACAAAAACACGTATCTAACAATACGATTTTTATGTTATTTTATGAATTATGAAGATATTAAAAAAAATGATTTTACTCTAAACAGTCTAAACACATTATATCACGCATTTCACGCACAATAAACCAATAAGTCGAAGACAATTTCCTAAGGTCGTATACATTAAACAAAAATTTAGTCGGCAAATTGATAAATCTAGCCCCCTCCCCTCATTATTTGTCTTTCGGGACGGCCCTGCGGCCTCACATAATACTATAGGTATACATGATTATAATACTGATCCGCGAAATAGAGGAGGTAAATAAGTAAATAATATTTATAATAAGTATATAAAAAAAATAAAAACTATATTAATAATGATAGTTCACCTGGTACAAATAGAGTATTTTATACCAAAGCGTGTTATTTTAGATGCGTCTAAGTATAATTATAATAATATTGCATTATTCATATTATATTTATAAATTTTACCTATTATTTTATACTATTTTTTTATGTTACAAATTACAATGCCTACATATCTTGAGATCTTTATATATATAATTTAAAATATCAATTTTTGTTTTATAATTTAATTTTATACTATTTCATCTTTTTATTATAAATATTATTATTATTTACATATTTACCTTCCCTATTTTATAGTTTGGTATTATAATCATTTATATAACGATATGTAAGGGCAACTGGTACACGCTCCATCTAACAAATTAAAATTAATTTATTTCAAATGCAACCCGGCAGTGCCGCAACTAGCGTGAGAACCGGGAGTGCTCAGCACCACCAAGGAACCTCAGTTTATAATAAATTGGGGCCTCGAAATTTATAGAAATTTCAAGTATAAATTCGAGAGTAGGCAGTAAACAATGAAAGCTATAATGTAAATACGATTATTGATGATTTTGGTAATCAAAAGTCAAGAACAGAAAATGTTTATAAGTAAATGTTATTTTGTAGAACATATTTTAAATTGTAACTATACACAGGTGTATATAATATTTTATTATTTTATGAATATGACTTCATTTACACTTATATTTTCATCTAATTTATTGTGACGTGAGTTTCTTAAATTTACGTTGTTAAATTTTACTAGTAAGGTAAATTTACAAAAAAAAATTTACGATTTACATTTTTTTTTACCGTTAAAAAAGTTGAATGACCACTTTATTTGTATGTTTTTGTATTATTTTTAATCAAGCTATTAGAACTCTAATACAAATCAGGATTTTTATAAAATGATTAGGACCGATAAGATGCTTTTTATTTGTTATACCTTATTAATTATTTCTACTTAAACAAGGAATAGAAAACTATAAATATTAATTGTTATTTTTAATAAAGGGATTAAACACTAATGCTTTATTTTATATTTTTCTTGCCTTCTTTACATAATATTGTGGGACAAATTCAATAGGTACACTATAAATTGAATTTTAATTAAAATTTACCAACTGTATCGTAAATTTGGTAAATTACCAAAATTTTTTTTTTAAATCCACATCATTAATATTTTATAATACAAAATAAAATATTATAAGGTATTATTATTATTATATTATGTTTGAATTCAATTTTTGAATCATTTGACTGGGTGTAATAGTGTACCTAATCAATGAGGACCATTTGAATAATGTAAATAAACTAATTGTATATATATATATAATATTCAAATTCCAAGGTAACAAAAACAAGTTCAGTTATAAAGGCTTATTTCTAGGAGGCAGGAGTCATGTAGTACGTAGAAACAATTTACAATAGTGTAAACAAAGCGTTTATCTATGAATATATTATACAAGTACAACAGGGGACCCTACAAAACTCAGTTGCGGCACTGATGCAACCGCCTATTACCGTTTACATTTACGTGGTTTAGCCTCGATAGAAAAATTTACCACGTCATATCACAGTTGAACCGCTATGAGTGCACTAGCCTAAAACCAAAAATACACCATTCAATAAGAAATGTAATTACAATTGGCCAGAAGAAAAATTCAATACAATTAAACAATGCTAGCAAAAATTATGAGACATTAAAGTCAATAACTAATTTGTCGACAGTGGAATTGAACGTGTTTAATTATTTATTACATTTTAAATTTTCAAGTTTCGGTATTAGTTCAACAATGAGAATTAAGGGCCAATTAAAAATTTGACAATCCCACCTATTCATAAAATTTTGCGAATCTCTATTTTATTTCACAAAAACACGAGAACACATCCAACATTTGTTAGAATTCTGACAAGAATTTTTCTTAGATAACTTTGCTAGTTGCTACTGTAATATTGTATAATACATACGTAAATAGTACAAAATACTATGCTCTGTTGAAAGCGTTCTATAACTAATAATTAACTAATTTTTTTAATTTAATGATATCAATAATTTGCTCTAGTATTCCTTTTCAAATAACAACTTTAATTTGGGAGCCTCTTCATTTATTGGGATGATTAACTAGTTCATAGTGAAATCGATGATTTTTTTTTAATATTCATAATAAATCAGATATAATATGCATAATGTAAATATCAAGTATGTAGGAAAGGAGGTAGGTATATGACATAAATTTATAAAAACAAAATTGTCTGATAATAATAATCAATTAAAGTAATTTTTTACAAATTATATCTATATTATACACTGAATATCAAAGTAAATCCAAGTACTAGGCCACTAGGTACTAGTAACCAGAGACGGATCCAGAAATTTTCAAAGGGGAGGGGCGCACATTTCGTAGACATATAATTAGCCTTTCTTTTTTCTTTTTTGTCAGACTTTCCAATTAAATTAAAATTGTATTAATGTAAAATGAAAAGTATTTTTTTAAATATGTTTAAGATTTAATTTATATTATATAAATGTAATGTAATAAAGAATATTTCAGACAAGTATGTATGTATATATATACTTTATTTAAACTTAAGTAATAACTAATTTAAGAATTAATATACTTTAAATACTATATAATAATTAAACAATTTTCAAAAGTTCATTTTACCACCTACATATCTATTTTATAAGAAATTGTACACCATCGTAACTAGATGTCACCACTGTCAAAGAATTCGGTTTATACGTTTCGCGTATAATTTTTTTCCCTGTGTAATACGGTCCGGGAGTATACAGTCCAGGAATAGACGTCCGTCTGAATACGATACGATTTTATTTAATTCCAAGATTATACGGTCTACAGTTCACAAATAATTATTTTCGGAATTATACGGTCCAAGACTATACGTTCCAGATAAATATTCTTTCCGCAAAAATACGGTCTGGGCATATACTGTCCGTATAAATATGGTTCGAACATATATATTCCGAAATCCAACGATCCATGCGAATACATTCCGAGATTTTACGTGCGTCCATGCGTGTTTGTGACATTTAATTAGTATTGTCTTACATTAGTCACATTATAATAGAAAGTTAAACTATGAATTATGAAGATACATAATACGATGAGTATATTGACAAGTACATCCATGTGCTTACAATGTATGCATACTGATATTAATTGAATATTTCAACAATATATAATAACTAATAAGATAACAATAATATATAATAACATAGTAATGTAACAAAGTTCTCAACGAATATGCATTATGCAAAATGTTGTAATCTTATGTAATATATTATGACGTCTGATGCTTATTAACCAGTAACAGTAAATCTAAATAATTTAATAAGGCCTAATTATATTTCTAACGCCATCGCATTCCTACGCTTACGCCGTTGACGCCGTTATCAGCGCGAAGCTTTACTATAGCGTAATGATAGTCGCTGCACTGCTGCAGGCAACGACTGCCCGTTATATTAAGATAAAAAAACACTTCCGTTCTTTTTATCTGACTATATGGTCGTCAAGAGTATCCATACATAATGTTTAAGTATAAGTGCGCAATACCGCCGATACCCATGATCATGGAGTAGGACGTCCATGGATCGTTTCCACAGCGGGTTTGCTGACCAGACAGAGACGATGAATGTAATGATGTTCTGTTTATTTGTTTAATATAAAATAGTGTAAAAGTATAAATATATATCCTGCCGGCATGTGAGTAATACACCTCTTGTGTTATGTCTTATAGTTGTAATGTATTAATGTGTATCCTTGGCGTCTACGAGCGTCGGGGCCCCCTCACGAGGTTTATTTATTATTATTATCATTAAAATTAGGTATTAATGTATTATTATGCAATGTTACTAGGGTTAACAACCTGGTTACCTAATATTTTTACATTAATCCGAGTTTAATACCGTTCAGCTTTCTCGGCCCAAAATTAAAGTTAACTTATTTTTCCTAAAATGTGTATAATTATTTATTTTACATTTAATTTTTATCTTTTCATACTAAAAAAAAGGCCGTAGCCATTTCCTCCAAAAACGAGATACCGTTTTCCTCCACTGTCCATTTTCCTCAAAAAAAAGGTTAATTTCTATTTTGCTCCACATTATTTTTAACTAAAATTATGTCTATTTTCCTCTAATATTTTAGCCAGTGTTGGAGTATTGCGTCCTATATTATAAAGATAGAGTATGGCTAGGATCGCATTTTGCGCATATGTGTTGAATAAATTCTGGTCGCTTAATTTCTAGTTATGTAATTACAAAAAGTAAAATAATTATTCATATTATGTCAAATTTTTATTTTATTTAAACAGATATTCATTTGTTGTTGAAATATCCTATAACTATAAAAAAATATAATATTATATACTGTAGTGATTTGACTATATGTATATCTTATATTTTACATATTGTCTGATTGCGTTATCACCAACCACTTGTTATTATCTAATTTTTTATTATTATTTTATTTATTGATTGATGCATTTTTATTGGCATACGTACTTTTTTATTACATTCATTCTCTTTTTAGCCACCCATCAAGTTTGACGCGTACGGTGTATTATTATATTATAATTATACTTGAAATATTTAATTTATTCTTTTATTTTATTTAACATTCTAATAACGAATGACGATTTTATTAATTTATTTATTTAAGGAAAATGGTCAAAAAATTTTTTTTTTTTTTGGAGGAAAATGGACCCGCCCAAAAAAATCCACGATGCTCCGACTTAATAAGGCCTTTGAAGGCCTCGGCTTATGGTTGGTGACCTGTCTAAAAATTTATGGTTAGGTATTAGAAGCTACACAAATAGTAGCGTCTCAATATATATATTAATTCAATTAATAAAAAAAGAGCATAGAGATATTCATATAGAAATATCAAATAAGTAGGTAGCATTAAATATGATAAATTAACCTATACGTATTTATAGGTAACCAATAATCATGTTAATTTATATAAATATGACATTAAGTAAAATATTTTAAGGTTTTGAAGAAATGTTCAGTCTTAAGTAAATGTAAATTATCATTTAATATATACTATATATTATAATATAAATAGTAAAATAATAATAAAATTACAGTTTTTATTGGTAACAACAGCATAATAATAACAAGTATAGGTTAATATATATATTATATAGTAAGATAACAATTATAGTAATAAAAACTTATATAATGATTTATTAACAGTTTTTAGAATAAGGTCATCTTATTTTTTGTTATTGGAGTGGGGGGGGGCGATGTGGCTGATTTTTTAGTATGTAGGTAAATTAGTACTTTATTTATAACAAGTGAGGAGTGAGTTGTTATTGAATATTCACGATCATTGAGAGGGATAATAGCCCGTATATTTTATATAAGCAACTAAATATTAATAATAATATTGGCCTTATTCCTAGATGAGTCTACAATCTAGATAATAATAATGTGTATACGATCATAATAGAGTAGGTACTATTATTTTATTATTTTTAATATTATTCTTTCATAAGCGTTGTTTTGAGAAAAAAATAAAGCAAAATTTAACATTAACATTATAGTACAATATACATAAATGTAATTGTTATAAATATTAAAGAAAAAAAGTCATGGAGGAATCTATCCCCTTCATTTCCCCGTTTGATCACCATTGGTAAGATATTTTAGAAGTTAATAATCACAGAACTGTATATTTTTTTTAAGTATAATAATATTAGAACAATTTATATTTTTTATAATATGGATATATTATCTGTTATAATAGTATGACTGTAAGAGGTGATACCGTTATACCTGTGGATATTCGCCCATTGACATTGTATGTGACATTTCGTTCGTTGACATATTTGGTAGTCCATGTCTGCTTTGTCGTGAAACTGGTTGAACATGAAATGTCGATGTAGCAGTAGTGGTAAATTTCATATTATGCTTGGTTAATAAAAAAAATCAATATAAGTAGTGTCTTCCAACCGCGGTACTTCGTGGTTGTAATTGGAGTGAACTATCAATGGATTTAGACAGTATATTTTTGAGTTCAAAATCGGCTGTTTGGTCCACCGACCATTGTCTAAAATCCAGTAGAACTTATTACCACGCAGTCCGCAAATACATCTAAACTGGATGAGGTGTCTAGTACATTGTTTATACTTGTAACTATTCAACGTAGTGAATATGTTTATTTATTTATTTGTTCATTGTTAATTCAAACGAGCTAATATGCAATTATAAAACATACGTGTATACTGTAATAATAATACGAATTTAAAAAACAATAGAATAGAATAACAAGTATAAAAAAAGGTAGGTAAGTGAGTAGCACTCTGCTGTAAGTACTATTAGGCATTAGATGTCGAATAAAAGTCAGTAAGACATTATTATAGCCTTATAGGTTTGTTAAATTGGATTTCAATGACATATTATCGTATACGAAAAACGATTCTAAACGAAAACAGACTATCAGCTTATATTACTAAGTGAAAAATAATAATATTTTATGTATATTACTATTATAGTCATTTATTTTACTTTTAGTATTTTAGTAAATTGACATCATTTTTTCTAAAAATATTACATTTATTATTTTTATGTATTATAGTATTATACTATTAATTTATAATACTATGAATAAATAAAATACATATAGTGTAAGATTTTTTATTTATTATATAATTATTATAATAATATATATTTATACCATATCATATGAACTTAAATTACTCAAAATGTAATAACCTCTTTCTGTGAATACCGTAAAACAATAGAAATAGATTAATATATTTCATAGTATCTATAAATAGATAATATTTTAAAATTAATAAAAAATGTTAATATCTATAGTAAAATGTATAATAATGTAAAATACATAACAATTTTTATTCCTACAAATAATGCTTTTAAACTATAATAAAATAATTAATATATCGTTATTTATCATTTAAATGTCTAAATTGGAGTTGCCCAAATTGTAGTCCAAATTCAAGTAGTCGTATTTTATCCTAAATATAAGTATACCGATTGCGTTCAAACACACATTGGTTCATAAAATATATTATTATTATTAAAATAAAGTAAATATTTTAAATACTATATTGAACGTATTTGTATTTGAAAATATACATGAAATACAATTAATATGTCAATAAATAGTAAAATAATTATAATGTTAGATGTAGATATTTATAATCCATTATTTTTATAAAATTAAGATATATCCAAGTTGTTTAATTTTGTAATTTTGGTTTGTAGTTTGTATACATTTTTTTTAAATTAATTTGTTTGGTTATTTCCCGAGGAATACAAATTAAAGATTGCATTTTTATTTTAGAATCTGTTTGGCGTTGTTTCAAAATTTCCAAAAATTGAAATATACTTGGATGTGAAGTATAAAATTATGAATTGAATTTCGAATGGAAACTTTCACACATTCGTTGTCCAATACATAGTGGAACTAAAAGTAGCTCATATTTCAGGTGCAAAATAAGAATCGTCATCAATATAAGTGTCTACTAAATAATCGTAAAATGTTTGTATTTTAGCCGTCGAAGGTTGTACAGAAACTAATTCTATGGTAGCACCACAGATATATAAAAATACTAGATAGACGACTCCCTATTCCTTCAATGTAAAAATGATGAAGCTGACAAAATGGCCGAAGTTCTTTTATCTAAAAGGTGAATATTTACAAATATATATTATGATTAAATGATAAACCGTAATAATGTTATGTCGGGAAACAAAACTGTTTCCAAAACAAATCAAATCATTTTATCTAGAATTTATTGTGTACTCAACCACAAAAAAAAAAAACACATGATAAACTATTGAAATCAATACTCAGAATTTAAAAAAAAAAACAGAGCTAATTGAATATAATAATTAATAATTAACATAAATACGAATAATATCTAAATTATTATGGATCAGTAAAGCAGACATGAATATTGTGTTTTTTAATTCGATTAATTCAGTTATATGATTCTAATTTAAATTGTAGTACTTTAATTAGGCAATAATGCAAAAACTATTGATTTAACAGTGTAATATTTTAATAGTTTGCAGTTTATATTTAGGAATATATAGACGAAGAGCTCTTAAACACTAAATTGAGAAATTATGTTTTTTTCATTATTATTGCGGAATTGGCGTACATATACATTTTTCAATACAAATATTTTAATATTTTATCCTCCGTCGTCTAGAAAGGCAAATGTTCAATTTGGAATTCTAATAAGGGACTTATTATTGAATTTCTTTAATCTAACACACTATAATTAACAATAATTATTCATAGATAGGTACTTCAATACCTCAAATTGGAAATCCCTTGGTTTTGACTGACGCTTATTCTTGTATTTTTAGGGAGAATTATATAAATCCATGGGTTGATTGAAGTGCACAGTTTGTTTATTAATGAGATAACCATAATGATCGTTGGTGAAATAAATTCTCTTTTTTCAAACACGCCAAGAATTTCTACCATAACATATGGCATCCACGAAAACGTATATAGGATGACTTCAAATAAAACCACTGTTCCAAATATAAATTCAGTCTTCTTTATTGCTGATTCTTGTCCAATTCTGCTGTTGGATACTTCAGTATGGCCAAAAACACTCATCGATATTTTTGCATAACAGTATAATATGATGATAAATGATATACAACATACCCCAGTATAGAATATCATAATTAACAACTTAAATTCTACGTTGTCTGTAAGATAATCTATGTTGCAATTTATTAAAAAGCCTTCTGGTGCGTATCTGTAATCAAAATCTAAGAATGGTATGATTGAAAACAGAAACCCATATATCCATATTATACCAATCCAGATCCTAATCTTATTTTTGGTGTTTTTTACTATGGATTTCAAAGGATGTACTATACCATTATACCGATTCATTGATATGGCAGTTATTATCAAAGTAGACACAATTCTGGTAAGGCTGCCAATAAATCCATCAATCTGACAACCTAAAAAATACGAAAAAAACTAATGTGCATCATTAAGTTATACGTAAATATTTATTTTTTATTATAGTTTACTGACCCAAATTCCCAAACACAGGGCCTTGGCAATAACTGTTGTACATAACCACGATCGTTTTTGCTATTAAAAAGAAGTCACTAATGGCCAAGTTCAACATCAGTACATCTATCGATTTCGTTAATGATTTAAAACTAAAAAAAAAAATATATATATTCAAAAAATCACATATAATCTTATAAATATTGCAATTTTTTAAGCTATGATACAGGCGTGTTTATGAAGGATGTGAAAGGGCTCTAGGCTAGGTCTTACATCAAAATTAAGATTGTTAAGTCTATTGATGCCTAATAGTGTTTAAATTGCAGAAGTTTAATATAATTAAAGTATAAAAAATATTAGTTTAAAATATTTCATTATACATATTATATAATATCTATGTATAATGTATATTCTAAGTAGCTAAACGACAATTTAAAGAGACATTTTAAAAATTTAGCCAAATCTAAACCAATTTATTATTTAAATAATTTGATTAAGAGGTAAATATCTAATATCGTTAACCAGAAACAAGGATTTTGGTCAAATTTCTTTGTAAAACCCATAAAAAAAATGTAGTTAAATTCTGGTATTTGCTCTGATATCGTGCAAAAAAATGATGTCGACATTTAAAATTAATGGCAGTAAATCTATGCATACGAATCAACTATACGGTCGTCGCCACGACGGCATATTAGCCGTAGGAACGCCACCGACCGACACACACACACATGCACAAACACGCATCACATTAATTGTTGTTTTGATTTTTTGTATTAGTATTGTTGAGGCCGAATAATAGCCAAATAATATGGTCGCCGCCGTTGCCGGCCGATCGACACACACATGCACACAACATATTTGTTCATTTATACTATTATTTTTGTCTAATTACTATTATCGTTTGTGAATTATATAATATTATATTATGCACATAGTGCATCGGTGCATTATCTACGCCGCCGACTCGCCGGTGCAAAAATTAGCACGGCCGCCTAATATTGTTTGTTCGTTACGTATGTCAACATGGACCATTATCTCATAATCATAATCATATTTGTTAATTCAATAATTAATGAGCTTCATTCTATGTGACCAGATGTAAAAATAGTATATGGCAAACCTAGACACAGCCAAAGCCAAGAAATTTTGTAGAGAGAGCTAACCTTGATGTCGAAGACATGTTAACAACATAGATAACACAAAATAAAAATAAAGATTGGCCTTCGGAGTTAAAATTTATACAATTTCAATAAAACCGTGCATTGCATTCAGGTATAAATATTATTTTGTAATATATATTGAATATTTAAAATATTTTATATTTTTTCTATCAAATTCAATATTAAATATTAAGACATGGAAGGTCTCCTTACGAACCAATGTTTGGGTGCAAAGCAAGAGTTAGATTAGCATCAGTTGGCATTCCAGTAAACGAAATTTGTAACTTGAGTATGGAAGAAGATATTGAAAAAATAATGCTACAGCCCGAAAACAATAAGGATAATGAAATCAGAGACGAGAATAATGAAAACAATGAAATCAGAAACGAGAAATGTCTTGGTTTGTTAATTTTTTTTTAATTTAAAATTATTTTTTTTGAGCATTACTGTAACAATAAAAAAATTAAAAATGGGACGGTTCGATTTTAATTCAAAAAAAAAAAATTCATAAATAATATGCAAAATAAAACTTTTTATTGCTCGTTAAAAAAAAAACTAAACAACTTGACACAATCGAACAAATAATATCAAGAGTTGGAAGTCGGAACAACTGTTCGTATTTCCATACCTTACGTTGATCCCACGCAATTTATTAGCAGTTATTGCCAATGTTAACAACGGCTTTTATAAATTATGTAAGTAAAATAATAAACAAAACTGAAATTTATAGGTATTAATGTATTTATATTTGAATTAGGTACCGTAAATGGTTTTCTTAAACACAAGTATATGAGATCTCAACTTGTACCATGCAAAGAAATTTTACTTGATCTCACAACCCTGATTGGATCGTCTAAAGAAAAAGAGATAACACTTCGAGAAGTAGCAGGATGTAGTAGTCTTATGGGCACTCCAGGCTATCAAAGATGTTAATGTAAGATGAAATGTAAAACAAATAAATGCACTTGTCAAGTAGTTGAGAAATTATGCAATTCGAAATGTCACAGTTCATTACCATGTGAAAATAAATAATATAACAATTTAAATACAAATATCTCGATTAACTAATATTGTTTGGAATTAACGTAAATCCTTAGTAATTAACGTTATAAGCCTTGTAAAATATTCAATATTATCTATTAACGATAATTGTTAGTTAATATAAATTTAACATTCTTTACTGTAACATATACACACATTTACACAGGTCAGTCAGTGTGTGCGTGCGGTTTACGAAGTAGTTAGGGCGCGAGTATTATTATCTCACGCTCCCGGCTCGTTCAAGTTTTTTTTTTCGTTGTGAATTATTTTATTATATAATATGTAAATTACGGCGACGCGCTATTAGCCCAGACAATACAAAATTAAATAATAAATTTGTTGCTGGGCCTTGATTCTATTAAAATTACTTAAAAGAGTACAAAAAACCAAATTGTATTATATAACTTTACCTGTTACAACGTTATATTTCCAACATGCATATTTTATTGTTAAAGCTTACATTAGATACACACATATCTTATACTCAATTCCGGATTAAGAGAGGCCATGTCCCCGGGCCCCACGTGTGTAAAGGGCACATAGTCTCCTCGCCTTAAAATTACATTGAGTGATAATTTGTACTTTTTATAATACCTTCAAGAATATTTTTATTATTATTTTTTTCTTGTTTAAACTAACTGGCGATGAAGCCCATCACCCATCGAACGTGTTTAAATTTATAATAAAAGAAGTTAAACGGGTAAAATACTTCTCTATAATTATGGACTCTAACCCAGATCTTACGAAAATTGATCAAAAGGCTATAGCAATCAGATATTGTATTTTATCTAAAGTTTATGAGCGATTTTCAGATTAATCATCAGTAACTAGTCATACAAGAGAGTAACTTAATATAAAAAATTGTCGTGATCAATCTTATGGCAATGCTTTTAACATAAGTGATATATATGAGGACTTCAGGCATACGTTAAAAATCAAACCCTTTATACTTTACTTCATTTTATTTTTAAATATGTATTTTAATAAAAAATAATATGTTTTTATCTTCATTAAACGTTATTATACTTAAATAAAAATGTTTAAATTTGTTTTATAATACACTTTTATAATTTTAATGAATTGTTTTTATTGATGGGAGCCCACAACCATGTGGCCCCCGGGCCCCCGAAGGTCTTATTAATCTAGGCTTGCATATACTCTGTTCAAACTAACATAGTAACATATTCGGCGGATGATTAATGCACAGGGATAATAGTGTGGCTATTTTCAAATAATCATAAATCGTTGAATAATTTGAATAGAAAAGTAAAACCTGCACCGTATTTATTAAAAAAGTTAAATAGTATAAGACCAGGATCAACATATTTTTTGTAGTATGAACTATGAAACATTTTAATTTTATCGGTTTTATAACACATAATAATGATAAAGTGTCAAATATACTAACTTCAAAATAATGAATACTGCTAGAAAGTTTCCGACACCTCCAAATATCATAACAATGGTGTACAAAATACCCCAAAAGTAATATATTTGGGAATTTGGAGGCATAAATTGTAACCAATGGTTGTTGGTTAAATTCATATAATCATCCGTGAATAATTTGTTATACTTCCACATATTGACAAAATGTATGCTGTTATTGTGAGATTCTTTTGTATTTTGAAAGTCTCCATTTATCATTTTGACTAGATTATCTCTATTATACTGTATTTTTATGTATTTATTTTAACGATTTTATCAAATATGCTTTACTATGGCATTAATAAATTCACAAGGGTTTGAGTTTAACTATAGAATAACACAACTTAATTTTACATTAATAATACAAATGAGATTATATATATTTTTAGTTAGGGCTCATCCATTTGGGCCTCAATATCCTTTTTGCAGAAACGTATTAAATAAAAATACATATATATAATGTACGGAGATAATACAATTATTTGAATTTGTAACTTCATTGACCATTTGATATCCATTTAGTATAAATGCACTAAAAACAAAAATAAAATATTAGATTAGTAAAATATAACTTTTATTTTAAAGTATAGCCTAAACAGTGGAAAATAGGCAAACTCTATAAATTTTACAATATGTCTAAAAGTTGCAAAATGCCATATATTCGGGATACTGATAAATACAACAAATCAAACGGCCGACACTTGTCTAACTTGTTGAGTAAGTATACTTGTGATCAAGATTCAATACATTTAATGTTAATTTAATGGTTTAATAAAATAAATTATACTTAAACGTTAATTTAGAATATTATCAAAAAATATGTAAAACAAGGTATTTTTTAACTATATGTTTAACTAATTATTATGGTTATTCGAAACGGGTAACTGTGTGAAAAATATAGTTTAATTCACTAAAACAAAAATAAAAACCGTGACAATCTGGGCGATGGTACACTCTCCAGTCTCCGATAGTAAACCCCCCGGATGGCAAATTCTCCCAGGTTTACCCCAATACTACCTGACGTTAACATATAAACTCTCTTGAGTCTACTTTAGTTATTACTAATTTAATTTTAAAAATGTCGTCGTTGGCTATAATTTTAATCAAAATACAAATAAAATAAAAAAATAAATCGAAGATTTAACATTATATATATTTATAATATACTAGCTGTACCTATGCACTTCGTTGCCCGTACAAAATGCATCCGTGTTAGGTTTGGTTGCCTAATGGTAACATTAAGCGTAAGAATAAAAACTATTTTTGGTTTTCTAATTTGGTGTATAAATTATATTTCCGACAAATCAACTTTGCGTAAATGTCCCGCCCAGCGTTGCATTTTTTTAATCGATTAACCGATTATGTATCATTCGTTAAAAATAATCTGTCATTCGAATAATCTCGCAGCCTAAATAAAATAAAGAGGTAATAAATTGAGGTCATTAATCTGGATAAAAAATATCATATCATATCTATTAAAATCGGTTGAGTAGTTTCGGAATGCATCGAGAACATCATACCCGTCGTACTTCAAATTTTTATATACAAGATATATTAGTTATTTTTAAATTGTACTTTTTAGTAATTTATTATCTATACATTTAAATATTTCTGCTCATTTACTATACAATTATTTTAAAAGTTTTAAACTTAAATTAATAAACTCATATTAGTAGGTATCTTTTTTTACGACGATGGAACGCACAATACCTTCCTTGGTGAAAACAGTATTATTTGTATACATGTTGTTGGGGTGCGTGCGAAATATGCGATAAACTTCTCGGAACAATTCATATCTATACATGCCGAAATCATACACAGGAGCTGGTATTTTGCGCCAATTTTATTACTTGTAATTTGCGCCACGAAAAGGTACATTTAAGTGCGTATGTAATTTGCGCCAAAATATAAAAATATAAAATGTATTTTGCGCCACGTATACAAATTAATTGTAATTTATTTGTACTATTTTAATTTAATTATTAATTAAATTTAACTGCAAAAGTGTATACTTTTTTAGAAAATATTGTACAAATAGTTGAAATTGTTAATGAACATAACGGGCATGATCAACCAAGTATAGACAGAAAAATGTATTCAAATGGATGTAAAAGAAAAGTTATGGAATTATAATATGACTGATTTGGTATTATACTAATTAAAATTTTAATAAGGTGAACAATGACGCAAATTACAATTTTTGTAGGCACATGATGGCGCAGATTACATAATTGAATGGGTAGATGCAACAACCAGATATATCCATAATATGAAAATGTTTAGGAGAGACTAAAAACTATTTTTGAAAATAAATAATAGATGTAAAAATTAATAAAAAATATATTTAAAATCCTATTTTGGGTTTATAATTGATACCAATACCCAAATTGCCAAAATAAAATTTCTAAACTTACAAAACCATAAACAAGTTGGACATGTCTGGTTGTTGCACTAATAATGGACATCATTTTGAAATTATATTATAATAATATTGTGTGCGCGTTGCGCCGTTGCGCGGGTCGTTACAATATCAATGATAAGCACAGTTAGTATGACCAACGTTTGGCGCAACAACAAGACATATCCGGAGAAGTCTTGTTGTTGCAACAAAATATAAAACAGACATATCCATTTGTATTATATCTCCGTATCTAACGATAGGATTTGTCGGGTTGTTGCATTAACTGACGCGGATTTTTTTTCTATTGGTTATCACAAAAAAGTTATTTTTGAAAAAAAATGGAGATGTCTGGTTGTTGCATCTACCTCTTCAATTATTGCCTTTTTATTTAGTTTTATTTGGCGCAAATTACCAAATTACATTTTTAGATGTGGCGTAAATGACATATTTTTTTGGGAGAGGGTTGTTTTTGGCTTAAATTATATGCGCCCTCAAACACAATATAATTTGACGAACAAAATGTCAGGTTACAGGTAGCTGGAAACCCTCGGGCCGCCGTTCGTGGTTTAAATTGCCGATTAAATTTTCCATTTTAAGTCCTAGTTTTCCTATTTCTCGTATAATTGTATATGCCATTCCTTTTCCACTAGCATCATAAATAGAAACAAATTTTAAAAAGTCTTCTCTAATAAAACCATTATCAATATATCTTACACACAAAGACATTTTGTTCGATGCGAGATATATCACAAGTTTTATTTGCTAAAACAGTAAAAATTTTAATTGGTTTACTTTTAAAACAATTTCTTTTTGAAAAAGAGAACCGCATATTTGTATTATTTCATTTTGAATTCTGGGACTAATGTAAACCGATTTCCCCGATGAATTCATCAAATGAATTTTTAGTGTTAAATTACCACTTAATGCTCGATATCTTAATAAAGCTCGAAAGTTACCGTCATTATTATCTTTTTCGCAATAAAAAATAGGGCCACTATTGTCGTGATTTCTCATTGCTAACTCTTGACGACTACAAAAAATAATAGTTTCTATTATTGGAATTAATTTTAAGCGATTTTTGATAAATTGAGCTTTTTTAAAAGAATCTACTTGTGTAGCTACATCAAATGTTTTATTTTCTATTATTTTAACAAACTCATCCGCTCTTAACGTGGACAATTTATGATAGTCAGCATTTGAGTGCGTTGTAAAACATTCGAGAGCATTTTTCCAATTAATAAATGGTTTATTAACTATTGCACCGACTTTTACAGAGCTACCTTTTCCCGATGTTTCATTTGAAAACAATACACACATTTTACAAAACGTACCTTCTAGTTTTTTTAAATATACTAACCAGGAAAAACGAGTAATCCAAGATAGTTGAGATTTTAATTTTCTTTTTAAAATTACCGGAAAGTTGTATGAAGTATGAGGCTGCCATAGTTTTTTCAATAAATCATACTTAAGCTTATCGTCAGAAATTCTTGTATAAACTAATATCATACATTTCAGTTAATTCAGTTAAATTAATTGTATCAGTGTTGCTTGCAATTTAGGTGTTAATAATAATATTTGATGAACAAGGAATATCATCACAATGATTAGGCTCGATCACAGCGGTTTTTTTTTATTAAAAAAATGTAGTAATGAAGGTTGTGATGTCATACTTGAATACTTTATAGTTGATGCTTATTAGAACTTGATACCTCGTGGATTGTTGGATAGTAACAGAAATATTATTTTTCGTAATTTAAATGATACATATAATTACACACACGACTCGCAAAAAGCACTGAATTGACCATAATATATTGAAACAACCAAAATCAGAAAACAAACTAAATTCTATTCATCGCGTCTTATTGGTCGTAACTCGTAATAACTAATAAGTATATTATCGAGAATTTGAGTGTTCGTTAAAGTTGATACCATAAACTGAGATACATAGAATATAGATAAATATTACTATAGATAATATAGATATTATAATTTATGACAATCAACGACGCATGAGTCGCACGACAGTCTGTCATTATCTCAGTTACCTAGTAATACATATTTCGTTGAACCCCCCCCCCCTTCTATATACGCCACTGCCTACAACCTATGACTATAAATTATAGTCAAACTCAAATTTAATTAGGTATTGTTATTATTAATATTTTTTATCAAATATTTATATTCAAAAATGTAATATATTCTTAATAGCTGATTTATACTGTTATACGTTATTTAATATTGCATATTGTTAGCAAAAAGCAAATAACAACGCTTATGTGCAACACTACGAAATAATATATAAACATGAATATACTGAAATTCAAATAAGTGACCAAGGCCGTGAGTCTGCAAACAAACTTTCCGAAGAACTTTTTAAAATGATCGGTATACAACAAAAGGTAACATCACCGTACCACCCACAACTTAATGGTCTCGTAGAACGCTTGAATAGAACACTGAAAACAAGTTTATTAATTTTATAATATCTTTTATTATTTAATGTATTTATATCAGGTACAACAGAATGATGTTTTTAAGTGGCCAGATATTTTGCAGGGTGTGTTATTCGCATATTGAACTGCAGTTCACGCTTCCACAAAATATTCTCCCTTTTTTTATACTGTACCAACAATAACCAGTTCTTCCCGTAGATATAGATAATAATGAAGACATTGGTGATGATTTATTTAATGATTTTTATTTTGATGAGTTAGAATTTTCGAAGACAATCGAAACAATGCTTCAGTTAAGAGGTAAGATTATACATAGGTAGTTACATACAAATAATTCGTTAAGTTTTCTGTATTTATAAGCTATATGATGCTTATAATGTATATGATAATAATAATAAGGCTTATTAAGACTATGATGCTATATTTCAGCTTTATGCGCTCGGATACATTTTTATAAATGCACCATATATATTTGTTTAAATATTTATATTATTTATTTATAAATGTATAATTATATTATAATATATATAATATATCATATAATATTATCGTTATATCGAGTATATATAAATTTTGATTACAAACAACTAAGGGGAATAAAAAGAAATATAATTTTAAAAACTGTAAATATTTATCGTGTATATTACCTATAAAAATGTAGTTTGTTTTATTCTATTTTTTAATCATATCTTTATAAACAAAATATTACATTTAAGAATATTTAAAATAATGTTACTTTGTTTATCCTATAATCTTCGCAAAAAAATATTATGTTTATATATACGGTGTATACGGCGTATACGTCATTATAGCACATGCATGTGCCATGGCGCCATATTTTGTGACGCTCGAATAGATTTTGTGGTTTATCTATTATAATTACGCTAAAAACTGAAAAAAACTTTCTTGTCAAAAATTATATGACCTTTAATTTATATAAAATCTATTTTTGTCTTTAAGTTAATAAAGATATTAAATATTTAATATTTGTAAAGATATTGCTAAAAAAACTAAAAAATGTTTCCTAAAATCCAAGATGTCTAACACTTACGATAACCTTGGAGGGATGGTGCATTTTTTTTTTGTTTAATCAGGATTCCAAGGCAAACATTTTTGCAAGGCAAAATCCTCTATTAAGTGGATTAGTATAACTAAATGTTAATAATTTATATCAATAATATATAGTTATTATATTAGAAGTTAATATATATATTATGTTCTCAGTATATTCATGTATAATTATTATAATAGGAGTTGTGGAAAATAAAGCAAAAACATCATCGATGAAGCGCAACTAGGGCAAAGAGAATCGTACGCTAAACGCAACTCCAAAGCTGATACGGCGTTTAAGCCTGGTGATAAAGTACTTTTAAAATATTTGAGAAGGAACGATAGGAAAGGTGGTTGGTCAGTTATTCCATGGATTGGTTTATTCACTATTGAAAGCATCTCTGATAAAAATACATGTACACTAAAGAAAGAAGATCGGGTTCTCAAAAATAGACAACGTTTAAAAAATATAAAAAAGTTTTATGAACCCTCTCAAGAAGATCATATTATCATAAATAATGATGCAAAAAATCAATTGATCTCAACTTCTCAAGATGTTGAACCTATACAAAACACTCATAAACAATTATATCGACCCATCAGTGTAAATTTATGAATATAGATTTTTTAAGTATAAAAAGTATGGTTGCTAAACAAAGAAAAACCAATTAACCACGCCAAAAAAAATAATAGACGTTCTGGGCGATGGCAATTGTTGGTTTAGGTGCTTATCATTATGGATAAATGGATCGGAAGAACACCACGAACTCATTCGACAAAAACTTTATCAGGTAATATAATACTATATACTCGTACATATTGTGTAACATTTTAAATAATCAGAAAATTATTTAAAATATAATATATAGTACATACATAAATTAATATTGAATTTTACAGTTTTTTATTACAGATGATTGAGTAAGATCATGTTTTGGAAATATGGATTCGTACTTAGACATTAACCTATTAAATTTAATCGGAACATGGGCTATTGATGTAGAAATTTTTGCAACGGCATTAATGCTAAGTACCAATATATATACAGTGGAACTTAGAAAACTCGAACCTCTATAAGTCGAAATTTTCGATAATTCGAAGGAATGCCTTGACCTCGGCCTTACAATATATGATATGTGTGATCAATTTTCTCGATAATTCGAATTTCTCTATAAGTCAAAATATTTTTAGTTGAATTTCGGCTTATATCTCGAATTTATATAATAATTTATGTACATTACAAATAAGTCAAACAAAAAATATCTGATTTCTTTAAAAAATAGTTCTACTTTATTTATTACATTGTATTTTCTTTTTTTATATACAATTTATACATACATATATATTTATTACTTAATACTTTTTTATAGAATACTTTTATTTTAATTTTAATACAATATACATACCTACATACATTATACATTTATTAGTAAATATGTACATTAATAAATAAAATTATAAAATGAAATATTTGTTTTTAAATGAAAAAAATATTTTCGTTAACTCGAATTTCTTTGCTGATTCGAGTTATCGAGGTTTTCCGTAAGTCGAATTTTCGATAGCTCGAATTTTTTTTTCGCCCCCTACTGATTCGAGTTATCGAGATTCCACTGTATTTATTCTGATTATCATAAATCTTGGCAGCTATTTGGAAAGAATGGTACCTATAAAGACGGAGTCAAGGCTAATGAAAACTGTTTATACATGTGCCATGTAAATAGAAACCATTATTCAGTTGTAGCAGATGTTAATGCATAACTCATCAAATGATTATTTAAATATAATTTTAATGATAAAATTGTATTATATTATATAAAGAAACAATAAAAGTTGTGGTTCATAGTTAAACTATCAAGTTCTTTGATACCCATATTTATTTTATTTTATAATATTTCAACTGTGATTTTTTTTTTTTTTTACCTACTCCTTATAAACAAAAAAACAATAATAACTACAGTCTGCAGTCTACAATACAGGATGTTTCACCGAAAACAGACAAATGCAACACAATTTTTTTATCAATTTCAAGTATTAAGTTATAATTTTATACGTAGATAAAAAAATATGAACTTAAAACATTTTTACCAGTGAAAAAAACATTGTATATTTATAAATTACCTGATATAATTTTACCGGGGGCTATAAATATCTTAGTATATACTAGATTTATTTTACCCCTGGTTAAGTTATCCTAGGATAATTTTACCCCTGGGGGGTAAAACATTTGAGGGTACTAGAAACCTGCGACACCGGCCATAAAAAGACATGACGTACGCGAAAAACACGACCGCGGAGCCAAAAAACGCCTTTAAGTCTGTATAAATGGGCTTAAAAAGTCGAAATGTTAGAAATATTGATATATACAGTATCTAATATCAAAACGACGACGTCGGGAGAGCGTGATAACTCGGTATGTATGAATTACGACCTGTACAAAAAGGTATGATACTAATTTCGTCCCGGGTATTTATCGAGCACGTCTGAATTGCTTTCCCAGAACCTGTGACATTTAAAATGTATAAAGGCAAAATTATTGATTATTATAAATTATTTTAGTATTTCCGATTTAATAAAAACGATTTCGTTTGATAAGTTTCTTGTGAGTTACGTTTTGTTGATGACCAATACATTTATTGCAGCCTGATAACTGATAACATAAAAAGGCGATAAACGAGTCAGAAAAAAAATCTAATTAGCTGTTAATTTTATTTCCTGTTATATGCATTATTTTTTTTATTAGTTAATCAGGCCCGTATTTAGGGGTGGACCACAGTGAGCCATTACCTCTCCTGGTAAAACTTGGGAGGAGTAAATTTTCATGAACATTTTTTTTTTTATTAAGAAAACATAGTTATAATATTGAAATTATGTAAACTATTTTTTCTTTATATTATGATTATATATTAAACTTACTTATACTTTTGTTATTATAATATAATTATTAATTATAAAAGTGTACCTAATATGTTTAATTGTTAATAAAAATGCATATTAATAATAGTATTAAATTTGTTTAAAGGCGTAGTGAATGACGGTAAACCTTAACGTTTTGCGCATACGTAAAAACAGAAAATTGCAATTTTTAGGATATAACTTTCAAAAGAATGATTTGAATTATTTTTTTTTTTTTTGTCTCCGTTATTCATAATTTATTTAAATACATGTTTCAAAAAAAAAAAAATCATAAAAACGCGAGGTAAATAATTTCTGTTAAATTCTTTAAAAATTAAAATATACAAGTATTGTTTTATAATTTTCAATAGGTATTTATAATTTTTATTTTTAATACTGGACATTCACTCCCTCCCTATCACCAAAAATAGGGGTGGAATTTCATAAGTACCCTGGAGCGCATAGTTTTTAAATAAATTCCTGTTGATAATGGAATATGATGGATAAACAATTCAAATTCTAAAATTTAAATCAGTAAAATTTGCACTTTTAACTGGAAAAATTTAAAAGATAAAACAGGAATATTAATGACAAATATTGTTTTTTTATTTATTTTCCTATCATTTAATTATTGAACTCGTTATAGGTATGTCCATACCGACATTAATTGGTAACGGACGAAAATTATGAGATAGTTACTAAAGCCGTACGTAGATACGAAGTGTACAATTTGTACATCCTACAGTACGATTGTCGATTTATACATAAAACATGGATAATTAAGAATTAAGATAATATAAATGTATAATACTACATCTGTCTAGATGTCTGTATTATCTGTAGTAATATTCATCATAAAATTATCTCTTAGTATCGGTGCCGAATGTTCAATAAAACGTATGTTGTATATAAATTATAAATTACATATCTCAAAATCGTTATAATCAATTACCAAGTACAAATTATTTAAGTCATTGAAAAGTTCTTAGATACTTGGTTAACGAGTAACGACTATTGACTACCGGATTTTAAACGCATTTTAAATTTATAAACTCGTATTATAAATTTATTGAAAAAACAACTTGAAATACATACAATTCTATCAAAATCTGAAATATCAAAATATTTTACTTCCATGTACAATATGTACAAACATATTTTGTTAATTATATTCATTCATTAATTCGAATTTATTTGATCCGTATTAAATAAATTCGTATTGTACAAATATACATGCACGACTAAAATCTTCAATTTTAATATTTTAGAAAATTTAAAAACTGTTTATAATGTACAATACCTTAGAAATAAATTCTACCTCAGTGAAAAATATATGTTTCGCCAACTAGTACTCTACAAAACGTAATTGAAAATCAAAATTTTAAACATTTTGGAAAAACACATTTACGAATAGTTTTACGCGAAAACAGTGAGGTTTAGGACAATAAACGTAGACGTCAGAAATATATTGCATATAATTTTTCACTCACTTGATTTTGTGCTGCAATGTGCATAAAAAGGGACCATTTAAATAATGTAAATAAACTGTTTATTATAAAGGTGTACTTACCTATATTTTTTCGGTTTTATATTAATTTGGGTTAATTTTTGACTAACTTTTTAAGATTCTGCGGGCCACGCAAAAACAATAGTGTATAGTAGAAACACAGATAATGATCTTAAATTTAAGTTTGATCATCAACCAATTCATTCTTATATTAAAACTGATAACATAGTAAATTATAGTGATTAATGATTATATACTGTACCTATTTGTTGGTAATAATATATACTCGTACGTGCGTTAATATGGTTTAAAATGAAATAAATATTGGATTTAGAGAGTCGAAAACGATTTAAAAAATTGTTCATCTTTCCACTGGGTGAAATGATTGGGCCGCTCAAGAAACAACTTTCATTTTTTTCGAGGAAAAGCTACGATAATGACGAGTTCTATGAAATCTGCATCATCTGTTAGATTATCCTCGCCGTAAACTAACATGGTTATATAGGTAGGTACTAATTAATATTTTGTTGAAATTTAAATAAATAATTAAGGAGTTAAGATTCAAGTTTAACGTTAAAAAACACGAATAGCACAAATCAACTTATTATCACATATTATGTTATCTTAACAGACAAGATTATCCTGATTATCTATTAACCTTAGCAGTTGTAGATAATTATCTACTAAACTACGGTTCAACTAAACTAGACATATCTAAGGTTGTAAAACCGCCAATAACTTAAACTAGGATCAGTTGATAAACCAAGTTCCGCTGAACTCAAGTTAAACTAACTATAGTAATACGGGCCCCTAAAACTGTAATATTAATGTATAATGGATTTTAGCACAGCCTAAAATGTCGGGCAGTGTGTTCGGTCTTAGCGATTGATAGCAATCGGTCGCAATCAATTAAAGATAAACATAAGTTATTCCGGGCTGTATCGGTGAATAGCCCGAAATCCGATTCCAGTCTACAGACAACTGCGACCGCTTCGGTGTCAATCGTCAACTGAACAAATGCGATAAATGTAACCACAAACATACAAATTTAACATTAAAAAAATAATAAAGAATTTTGTTTAATTAAACCAAATTGTTAGTGTTAATTCATTAAATAATAATACACATATATACAAATATAGTCATACGTTCGAAATCTACAAAAATTTATCATTCACCGTATGACCCGAACAACTGATAACTTCAAAACAAAGTTTGTCCTACCTTTATATTTTTTACATTCTTATAAAGCATGCAAAAACACAAATTAAAAAAAAAAAAAATCAAAAAAATCGATAGGTTGCTAAACTAGAATTGTTCCTAAATTTGTAATTAATAATATTGTAATACATTTTTAGAGAACTAAAATTTCATCTTCAACCAAATAGTTTGGCCGTTAGAACACTTGTTGCAATTGACAAACAAATTTCGATTTACTTGATCAGTATTATAATTCGATCCCTTTTCAACCATAGACTTTTCAATCGTTTATATCAGAGTTCCTGTATTTTAAATGATTCAAATGACTTAAAATATGTTTTTTTTTTTAATATATCCAGCATACATAAAACGGTTGATTCAGGTCAGTTAGTGCGAGATTATTTTTTTGATTAATTTTATTATTAATTATTTTTTTATAGACTTAACTGTTGACTGTTTGTACTCACGGTTTATTGTCACAAAATAAAATAATGGAATTTGAATATAATATTACAACCAAGGTTTTTATTTTACATTATTTGTTTATTATTGATTATTAACATTTTTAATAACTGATAACGTCTATTATTTTATTTTATAGCAATAATTACCTACCGCAATCTTGAATCGGCTTTTGTAATGTATATTAGTGTGATCCGTTTACATGCATTTTGTACACCCGTAGTTATTTCTAATGCAGATTTCAAATGTGACTTAACTAAACCGTTTTAGGTAAACCTAATTAACAACCGTTTATATGCATTTAACTCCGACTTCCAAGAGTTAACTAATACGAATTAAGTTAAATCTGTATTAGCTATGCATGTAAACGTAGTTATTTTAATACATATATGTATAACAAGCAAATATGATCATAGATAAAACAATGTAAGAACCATGTAAACTTAAAATCAAAAGGTAATATTAGTTGGTACCTATTATAATATATTACCTATATGCTATAGATATTATAATAGCTTTTGCATTTTTTATTTCTATCATTTTACAATGATAAAAACATGACAAAACATTAATAATCTTTATAATATCGAAATAATAATGTATGGCGAATAACAGGTCATTTCTATTCGAAAATCTGAAGCACGCTCTAATGATTCAATGTAATAATAAGAATAAAAACTTATTTCAATATATTCAGTAAAATTAAATGTTTATTTAATAAAATACTATTTGAAATATAATATAATTTTTTAAATTTTAAAGATTTTGTGACGAATGCATTCATTTTACAATGATATGTGTATGTTATTTTTAAATTTTTTTTTGTGTCTGTCATCACGTTTTAGAGTAGAAATAATGCTTTGATTTTTTACTTCAGACCCTCTTTGAAAAGAAAAATTAATGTAGTTGGTACTTAGGGGGTCAAAAGTAAAAAATTTCCAGTAGTTATCAAAGGCGTCAGTAAAAATTCTAAGAAAATAATGGAAAAACGGAGATTTTTACACATAATTAGTTTTTGACAAAATCGATTTTTTTATTTTGCTGTAACTTAAATACGATTTATTGAAAATACTTGAAATTTTCACCAAGTCTTTATATTAGCGTTATCTATTTACAATTAAATTTTCAAAATATTTTAACTTTTTTTAAGCTATTCATAGACAAATGAAATTTTCGATTTTTCTAATTTTTCTTTTTTTAAATGCCGATAAAAAAATTAGGCATTCCAAAAGTTTTTAAAATTCAATGGAAGGTTTATTATAAGTTATACTTATCGTAGTAAAAAAAAAAATCAAAAATCGTTAGTCACAATTTTTGTTTATAAGCATTTAAAGTTTAAATGTTTACGAAATATGTCAAAATCGCGAAAATTTGCAAGGAATTTTTAAGTAGAAAATTCATAACATTTTTGTGATTTATATCTAAGGTTAAAATAATCAATAAAAATTCTCCATAACATTTTTTTTAAATAAATACTCGTAAAAAAAAATCCAGCGTCAATATAGAAAAATATTTATACGCGTATGAAATTTAATTTTTTATGAAATCGCGTAAAATAACGATATATTACAATGTAAATGTAGTGATAATATATCCTGCTAATTATTCTAGACTGACAAATCATTTCCATTTAAAATCGTTTTTCGTATACAATGATACCTGTCATTACATTCAAATTTAACACATCCATTATAGTGACATACTCTCCATCTCTACTATATAGTAGAGCGACACCCACTTGCTCGCCATTTTTTGGTTCTGTTATTATTACATCACGAGTCGTTTGAGCAAGATACCCAGCTTTCAGGAATTATTTACCAAAACATTTTAAAGTTAGTTTACGAGTAAAAGATCGTTTATTACAAATAATTGTAATTGTATACAATAGTAGGGTTTTCATATATACAAAATACAAATTTTTTTTGAAAAATTATGGGTACCATAATTATTTTTTAAATTTAGTGATATAAATATCACATTGCGTAGGTTTAGTTATACAATTTTTCAATATTTCTGTTTCACTGCAAGTGCAGGCGCGGGTCTAGAAATTAAATAAGCGGGGGGGGGGCTAAATGAAAAAAAATTACTTCCATCACATAAAGCATAGCAATAAGTTTAAGTTTTGAAATATTTTAAGTAGCTAAGGCCTACAGCCCCCAAGCGTCCTTTGTATCCGCACCTGCACAAATGAAATTAGTATTATTATTGCGTATGATTTCATTAAAACCACCAACAAAAGTGTCAGCAACTATTAAGCAGTTAATGATATTTGACCAAATAAAATATTTTGTCACCAAATGGTCTGTTAATAAGTACGTTGGATTTTCAGTTATATAGATATGTATAAATTGTTTGAGTTCATTGATTGATACATATATTATATAATTTAATTTTAAAATGTCGGAGATAGGTACGCATAATACCATTTTTATTGAAAATATTAATCTATCGTTCATTGGGTAAAGGTCGGTCTATATATAATATGTTGTAAAATTCTTGTAAATTATTTTCATTAAATTTAATAGGAATCTGTAAATTTTCAGGTAAGAGATTTTCTATTCGTTTTATTTCTGATAAAAACTGATCTGGTGTAATTATAAAAACATCTAATTCATTTGTTTGAACTTTAATATCATCAAATATCGACAGATCTTGCTATATCAAGATTTGTTTTATATTTCAATGACTATAAAGTATAAATAACTATACCTATGTAACTAACTATATTGTAATACATCATACATATGTGTATATGTATTATAACGCTGTATTGCATACTTTTTATATATATAAAAAGGTTATGTCGTTACATGTATTCAGCGTATACTTAAATTCTGTTTATGTATGTTCAACGTGACAACGTATATGTGCATATATGTTATTATAAACGTTTTCTATACATTAATTTCTTTACAAATATCAAGATACGTCTGTTAAACTTATTTTTATTGTAGTTTAATTCAGTGTATTAAGTTGTTATGCAACATGTGACTTTTTAAACCTACGGAAAGAGTAAATACATACTATATACGTATTATAAACTTTGGTAAAAATAACAGTTTAACGTAAAAGACGAAACACAAACATTTTAATATTAATTTAATTTAATTGTATTATTTGTATATACTATTTAATAGTATTATTTATCATATAGAATAAATAAATGTTTATTTGAATTCATCATAGGTATAAAGCTATAAATACGAATCAAGCTATATTGTATTACAGTTTTTACGATCTATATTTTAATATACATATAAATGACAGTAGTAATTTAAACTAAAAGTTAGTAGGTGAGTAGGCGGTGCGCGGTTATCAAGATAATAGTACATAGTAACATTGATTATAAATTATGTATAATTAATGATAGTAATTATAGTAGTCGTAGCGCATTCTCTTGGACGTTGTATGCGTTTCGCTTTGGGTGAAACATCCTCTAAATGAAGGATCTTTGCCAAATGATTTATTAAAAAAAAAAAAACACATAATATATTAATACCAATACTTATTTTATTTATGTTTATCAAGAGGAGAATTTCCAATTATTTACAAAAAAAATCAGTTATTATACCATCACAATATCAATAAAACACAAACATTAAAAATTACACGAATTATAAACCATTAACTTTAACGTCAATTATTTCGAAATTCCTTGAAAAGTGTGTTAAAATAAGACTAGATATTTTAAATAATAACAATATTTTATTAGCAAAAATCAATTTGGTATTAGTAACAAATCCAAACAATATATAAACAATATATCCACTTATAGTTATAATGTACTTTATCGTTCAACAAAAACCGATAATGGCAATTCAGTTGAAGTGGTACCGACTTGCTGGTTAAATGAAAAAAATATGCCTGACCATATAAAAATTCAAAAAATGTATTCAAAAAATAGTCAAATCAAAGGAAACGGCTCGTAAATTGGGAAAATATAGAGTTAGACCAAATATGCACTATGTAGTGCCAGTGGTGTATCCAGGGGTGCTAAGGGGGCTGCCCCCCCCCCCCCGAAATTTCAAGAAATCATAAATTATTATTTATAAAATAATATAAAATACATAAGCACTATACAGAAATACGGCATAGTATTACGTTGTTTCCATAACCAAGGAATATCACAAAGACATTAAACGTGTATAACGTCATGTCTTTCAGTATCGATGTTATCATATTCACATTGTTATCATTTTAACGGTTGTAGTGAGGCTGTCAGCGATCTTGGGAACTTACCCCTACAATACCTCAAGCGCAACTGCTAATTATCGTCGATCGACAGCGGAAAACACGCGGTCGCGTAGTATGTGGGTCGTCGAAATAATAAGGTGAGAAGATTGGTCGTATCGTTGTTCGACAAAACGCAATAATAATTTTATTGAACAAAATAAAATAGAACGACTAAGTACAAAATGTTAACAGTAGTACAGATTGTCGTGGCAAATGCGCGTAGAGACAATATGTATTCGTCGGATATGGAGGTCACGCAGTAGGAAACGGTCATCACGTTGCGAACGGGCGCAAGAATAGAAAGTGATGGAGGCGTCGGCCGCCGGCATCGTCGAGCCTGTCTTGAGCGCGCGGTGTGCGGTATGGGGGGGGGAGACATAGAAACAAGTATACAAATCGCAAAACATACAATATAAAAATTGCAGTACGGCTTACAATAATAACATAAAAATTAACTTACAAGAGTATAATACACAAGACTAACGCGGCACGCGTATAGTGGCGATGACCCGGTGTCGCCACATCATTATAGATAATAGAAGATGCATTTTCTATTATCTATGGTTATCATTCTTAAATAAAGACTATCGCGAGAGCAACTTTCCTATCATCCTGTAAACATAGCTTAAGTGTAACACTTTGTTTTGTAACACCTTACCCTTTTATTTATTTTAGGTTTTGCTTTTAATAAATAAATAAAATTAATTGTTGGCACATGGCATTAAAAATGAATGATAAAAAACGTGCACAAGGTAACTTGGATAACTTCTTCAGCAAAAAATCTAAAATGGAATTTAAATCTGTAAGTACTCTAAGAATTTAAATTATCTCATTCACAAATCACATTATGTTTATAATAAAACTCAAATTTATAGGGATTACTATAAACAATTAATTTAATTTTTAAATTTAGCTAAGGTAAATTAAATTGGTCTGCGAAGGATTGAAATTTGAGACAAAAATTTATTTTCATAATCCATTAAAAATTGTATTATAAAATATTAAAATTTATAAAGTTATAAATAGTTTTTATTGGGTAAGAATTAAAAACAAAAATGATTCTTACATTTAACTAATCTTAAGCTTTTGTTTTTGCTTTAATCTGCAATGTTGCATGTCATTTTAAGTTATAAACTACTCTGTAGAACTGTTAAATATTGTATTGCTCATCTTATTTTAACAAATCTAAATACATTATTACATTCAACTACTATTCTAGTAGGCATATACTTAGATAATAATTTATATTATACAAAATTAATGTAAATACTGAAAAAAAATATTTAAATTATTATTCTCAAATAAGAAATACCTATTTAAATATATAATAATTATTTTTTTATTTTTTATTACACTATAGCTTTAGCATTAACCACAATTTAAGATAGTGCTTTCTTAAAACTGAAACTAATATAATATTTTTTTCTAACTAAATGCGGTTATTTTTAATATTTTATGCCACAAATAAAGTTTAATTTTATTAAACTAGGAGATTGAAAAATTATCTTTGAAACACAACATCTGAATCACGGCTTGTAGGACTAGCTCTATTATCAATTCATAGAGATGTAGATATTACTGATGATATGGTACTAGATATGTCTTGATACACCACTACTATGCGCATTATATGATTTTAATTTATAATTCTGAACATAATTAAAAGTATTTATTATTTGACCTACATTTTATGTAGTCTAAATTCTTATTAGCTATTAACATGCATTCAAACTAATTATTATATGTAAAATAAGTAATAACATATTTCCCAATGGTCTATGTTTCTGTATGTATTTTTAAATGATAATAAAAAAAAAACTAGTTATTAATTCGATATTACCCATTACTATTTACTAATATATATATTCATTTTGGTACAAATTACAAACACTATGTTCGGTTACCTGCAGTGGTGCAAATTACGAACTCCTCTAAAATTATGCACTCTGGTAAAATACTTTCTTTGTATTAGTTGAGCTATTATTATTGATACAATTTTTATTATTTTTATAACTATATGATTTACTTATATATTATTTACCTTCTCTATTTTACGGATTGACATTATTATCATGAGTATAGTAATATGTGAGAGCAACCGGTACATTAGTTGGAGGACAACTAGTACATTTTTAAGGCTGAGACACGATTGAGCATAAAACACATTTTTTGCGACACGATTGAACAAAATTGTCGGCGTATCAAAGGAAATTAAAATACAAAAGAAAACCTTCACGATTGAGCATAAACAATTCTCCAACGTTTCTATTTTCAGTTCCGAATTATATTATACAAAAATATGTATTCAAATAATTATAGTAGTTCAAAATATAGCATGTTAAAAAAATAACATGATTTTATAGTCAATATTGTAGTATACATAGTCACATTATAATAGTATTAAGATCTGTTTGATAATAATAATAATAATAATAATAACAGTTATTATGACATGAAAATAATATCAAAATATTTATAAGTTAATAATAGTCTTAATAGTAGTCACATTACATAATATATAATAGATCCGTTTGGTAATAATAAATAAATTGATATACCTTGGTATTTAGTACATCTGTTTCAAAGTTGGCTAAAGATTCCGTACTCTTACGATTTAAATATTGGTTGAAAGCTTGAATATTAAATAATAATAATAATAAATTACAAAATGCTGGAAACGTGAATGTGGCAAAATCGCATAAAATATTCTATATTTAATCGTATTGCTAAAAAGGTATGATATGCTCAATCGTGCATTCGTGCTTTACCGATTTTTATTTACTCTTTAAAATAATTAAATAATATACTATATAGTTAATACTATACTTAAACTTATACGATGTAAAATAATTTTTTCTATTTGTTTAAATTAAATAATATATGATATTATAATAATAATATTAAAATTAATAATCCTGGATTTCCTAATACGCCACTCGGAACTTGTAACGCCGTTTTCCGGGGCACCGATGTGGTTACAAAATGTTTTTTTTACAAACTGTTAAATAATAAATAACATGGTACCAAACAGTTTTCAAATCGAGATTTTGACCTTGCAGGGTTGCCACATAATGCTGAATGACGAACGCTAACTTAGAATAGCATCTATACACTATTTTAGAAACATCTAATATCAACAATAATTATTTACGTTAAAGATTTTGTATTTTATCCGAGAATCAGTGGCGTAAACATGATTTCTGAAGGTTGGGATCAAAAAAAGAAAACTACATAAGTAGTATATATTAGACAGTTCAGAAGTATGAGCCCTTGAGCTTTTGAACATTATTGAGCCCTTGAGCCATTGAACATTGCCACTCCTCCCCACCTCATGAGTCTTACTCACCCACCATCTACTCGCGTACGTGTGTGACGTATATTTTACCCCTTCCCACCTCCCCCGTCAAATCTACACCTCCGCCTCCACCGATTCGAACATTGCTGAGCCATTGAACATTATTGAGCCATTAAACATTTGACGTTATGAGAAAAATATTTCATCAGCGCGTACGTACAACATATTCATTTATAAATATTAATATAGTTTTTAAAATATAAATTTTAGTGACTAAACTAATGACAAAACTATTATATATATATATATATATATGTTTAATGTAAAATATATATCATTAATCAATAGCATATGGTCAAATAATACATCTGCTCGCGTCCGCTTAAAGATAAATAACAATTAATAAAGTATAGAAATCCGATACGTCAATTATATCGATAAACAATTAAAGAAAAATACATTTATAACCGATATTATTAAATTAAATACTAATATTCACACAAACCATTATTATTACTGAAAGACACATTCGACATTAGCTAGGTATACTTAACGATACCTATTAGAGAATAACACATTAATAACCGATATACTTTTTGTATAGTCAAATTCGCTCGAGTCGCCATGATGTAGCAGACTCTTAATAGCCTCTATATATTTAAATCGAAATACTAATAGCTTGCACTTGAATATTACAAAATATTACATTATAGTGCATATTGCATAATGTAAACAAAAACAAAAAAATAATAAAAAGCCAATGGAGGGGGGATCAACCCTTATATACGCCATTGTAGAGAATATTAATTAAAAGCGTTTTTATTTCATAACTCAATTTCATAACTTAGATAAAGAAATAAAAATAAAAATGTGTATACTATATTTATTATTTATGTGCTATATTAAGAACAATGTTTTATAAATTTTATTATAATAATTATAATTTATTATATGGATACAAATTACAAATAGCCTGTTGTTTTCGTATAAAATAAATAACGTATTTTCGAAAATGTGGATTGTAAAATAATAATACTTTTTCATCACTATATAGTATATTTTACAATTAATTTTTTTCTTCATAGTCGATACAAATATACAAATATTATGGCTATAAGTTACATTGGTTTTAGGTATATATATTATAGTATACTTGCTTGCCTACTATAAAATTAATATAATATTTTATATCATCTTACAAAATATGATTAAATAATTTAAAAATACTAATGATTCATATTATACATTTAATTGTTCACCAGTTTTCTAAATTATATAATATATTATCATATAAAGTAATTTAATTTTATAAATCAAAGGCTACCACCAAAGTATTCACCGTTGATCGGTCTTTATTATGTTCAAAAAATACGTGATTGTAAGTACTATCAAAATATTAATTAACTGTAATATCAGTTTCCTATAGCAAATAACAATTATACCTATACATAAAAAAAAATATTTTAACATAATAATTATTATCAATAGATTATAATAATATTATGTTAAAATATAATAGGTATATTAAAAAAAAAAATGTTACAATTTACATATCATGGGAAACTGCTTGCTTTGACGTTGCACTTTCAAGTATTTTGAACATAATATAGACCGATTAAAGGTTTAATTTTTTTGACAGTAGCCTTTGGTTTCAAATTGACACGATATTCTATATACTTACCAAAAAATGTTGATAATTTAATAATATGTTTGATCAACTCACGGTTCAATAAATAAAATGTTTTTTTGAAAACGAAGGATATATAAGATAAATTTAGTTTTGTATTTTCATTCCCGTGTTTAACTTTATTGTGAACAGGTCAACGCAATATATAAGTATATTCTAAAAGGTTTTGACTTAAATATACAGTAGTGTATACTGTACCTACGTCTATAACTATGCAAGCTGTATTATTAATAAATAATAATTATAAAATACTTATTCAATAATAAAATACGTTAACGCTTATATTTACTGTAAAAAAACTACTATGAGAATAAATTATAATAATTATAGATTAATATGATTCTGATATTCAAGACTTTAGATTTTGATAGGAGCTTATTTAAAAATGATGTGTTTTTTTTTATTTTATCTTAAAAAACGATAAATAGTCAATAAAATGCTTCAATTTTCCAAAATGGGGTTGGTTTTTGGTAAAAAATTGAACCTAGTTGTTACCTTGAGAGGCGGAGAGTCAAAAGTAATTTATAAAATAAATTCATAGGAGTTTTTTTCAGTCAAAACGGGTTAAGATACTTTGGGTTATGGGTTTTGGGTTTGAAACCCAGAACATTTTTAACGGGTTACGGGTTTTATGTTAAAAATCGAATAAAAATTTTTACGGGTTTTAGTTTATTTCTAGAAATTCCTATAAAAAATTATTATTTGCTTCTGGGTAATAATTCTTAAAAATGTGATACAAGATCCAACAATAGTTGTTTTTATATCTATTTAAAATTATTTGAAATACATTAGCTCAATTATTTTTTATTTGCATTTTAAGTACATATTTAGTTGAATTTACTTATTTAAACAATAAATATCATCGTAATTATTATGTTATTGTTTAACACTTTATAGATTAATATATACACAATCTGTACTAACTAGCACAATAAGTTTATAATGTGATGGTAGAAAAAAAAAGATTTATAAATTAGTGCTTGAGCATTGCTAAGTAAAACAAATATAGTGATGGCAAAAGACTACAACAGTGCACGTTCGTGGCGCGAGCTGAGTTAAAAAAAAATATATTATTATTGTAGTAATTTGTTATAATACTAATCTATATTATTATTATTATTATATTTTGTAAAATCGTCGCGTATACTTGACCGCTGTCCCGGATAACGATATGATGGGGCTATATTTTGTTGAAAAATATTTTGTCGGAATGTTTATTCTCAAAATCATATGTGGTTGAATGTATAATCGTGGAATATACTTTCTCGGACTCATATTTATTTGGAATCGTATTCGGTTGATTTTGTTTTTATTTCATTTATTTTTTTTAAATATCAGCATGTTATTTTTCAAACTGTAAATTATAATCTATGAATCAGCGAAATGTCCGGGTTTGCAGATATTTGTCATTCAGTTCATTTAATGAAACGTACTGTTCCGTTACTCGAAGAATTAAACGAAACTAGTTATATACCATAATCCTTTTGTTTATTCTTATTTCTATTTCTTTTGTACGGTTCAGTATAAGTGACAATCTTTTGTTGAGCATCACATTATTATTATTATTTCGAAATAGGAGTTGCCCATTTAAACAGTGTACATTTTGGTGTTTATTTTTAACCGGACCTATTTAATTATCTACTGACTCAATTAATATCTAATGTATTGGAAAAAATCAAAAAAATTGTACAGATGATCCTTTTGTTAAAATCATTGAAATCGTACGGTGAAAAATGAAGTTATTAAAGGAAACGTTCAAACTTTTTTTATAAGAAATTATAATGAATCTGGAATTACACGGCCGCATCTCGCGGTTGTCGTACTGACCAGTTCTTCCACTTTATTTCGGGAGAAAATTACGACGCATTTCATTATTGCTATCACAACTTCGCGTATCTATTATTTGTTTCATTTCGTTATCGAGTATTGAGTATCGCTTCATTGCGTCGTAGGAATGTTTTACTGTCTCGCGTGCATGGCCGTCCGTTGTAGTAAGGGGACACAGTTTAGGTGTAACCATTGATTTTATAATATAAGTATGTATATATATATATATAATCAAACTAACTTTAGCGCGATAACATGATAAAAATAGATGGGTATGTGTTATTGTGCGGGTTTCAGACGTCGGTCGTCTGTGTACTACCGTGATAGTAAATGCACTCTGCCTCTGCGCATAAACATATTGGGAAAAATATTATTAGATTATTATTTTTCTAAAATCCTAACGTAACCTTTGTAAATTAGTCAAGTATTAATTATTATTTATGTAATTATACTTTATTTTATTCATACTCTTTGTTATCGTTAAATTATCAGGAGCAGTTAATATAATATTGTTAATAATTTAATATTATACGTAAAACAAAACTCTGTGAAGTGAATAAAAGAAAAAAAAAGCGTGTAAGGTGTAAAAGTGAAATGCTTGGATCGTGGTAGTCAATTTAATGATGATTTAAAAAAAAAGCACGAGGAAATATAACGGAAAATATTTCGGTGCGGGAAAATAGTTAATAGACCGGCGCAAAGTTGTTGTAAATGATGTTGAATTGATCACATGCCCACGACAATTTTAGGTTTTATCCACACAAATTTTTACTTTCGTGGAATAACCAATTAATTATTTATATATTTTTGCGAAAGTGGCAAAATGTATATATAAATCTTTTTCTAATAAATTAGGTCCAACCTCAATATTTTCCTTTTATTTTCATATAGTTTTATTACATTTCTAAGTACAAAATTCTACCAGAATTCCACTAGAAATTCCTCTGAATAATCAATTGTTTTTAATTTATACTTTTTCAAATTATTTGTTCAAATAAGTATATTAACACATTAATAAATTAATTAAAAATCAAAATGTATTATTTAATTATTACTATTACTCTTTACTATATTATTTACAGTTAAATAGTTTAATAAAATACAAATTTTGTGTAGAAAAAAAATTTAAGGGCATATTTGTATTTAACTAAGTGCATGCATATTTAGTATTTTTTAACAGCATTAAGTTTTGAGCCTTATTGTATGAGTGTTAAAATAGTCAGTAAAAATAATTTGAAAACTGTATACATTTAGTAAACATTAAAATTGACTTTTTTTGAAACTTATACTTAATTATAGTAATGCATAATGAAAATGTCAAATACTTTTAGATTATAGTTTATCAAGTACACTTATATATTGTGTTTTTTAACCTTAGGTAAAAATTACAAAAATTCTATGAATTTTAACCTTTAAAATTCCTTGCAAATTTTTGCTATTTTGACATATTTCGTAAACATTTGAACTTTAAATGCTTATAAACAAAAATTGTGACTAACAATTTTTGATTTCTTTTTGCTACAACAAGTACAACTTTTAATAAACCTTGTATTCAATATTTTTTAGTGTGCTAAATTTTTTTTATCGGCATTTCAAGAAGAAAATCTAGAAAATCGAAAATTTAAATTATCGATAAATAGCTTAAAAAAATTCTAAATATTTAGAAAATTTAATCGTAAATAGATAACGCTAATATAAACATTTGGTAAACATATTAAGTATTTACAATAATTCGTTTTTGAGTTACAGAAAAAAAAATCAATTTTATCGAAAAATGATTATGCGTAAAAATACTCATTTTTCCGTTACTTTTTTATGGTTTTTCCTGACGCGTTTGAAAGCTACTGACATTTTTTTTATTTTAACCCTCTAAAGTACTAACTAAATTCATTTTCATTTTCAAATCGTTGCTTAAGTTAAAAATCAAAGCATTATTACTACTCCAAAACGTGATGACCGACACAAAAAAAAAAAAATTAATTAATTAATAAAAAAACACACATCATTGTAAAATCAATACATTCATCATTCCGTAGTCCGTTCAGAATCTAAAATATTTTATTAATACATAAAAATATATAGGTATGAAAAAATAGGTAGATAATTTAGAATAAGTATATAAGATAATAATTTCAAAGTTGAATAAATTATATCTAAAAGACACTGGGAATTTTATCTTTATAGTTTAAAGTTTAAAATTAAGTTAATATAGGGTTTTTAAGTCACAGCTCAAAAACTATCTTACAGTCTAGAGAAATATGAATATCCGTGAATAGCATGATTCATAAATGCTGCGCTTAATGTCCAAAATGGATACAAACCTATATACGATTTAAGATAATATACAGGTTGAACCACGAATTAAGATATACAGAATGCCGAACGAGAGCTTATCAGGTGAAGACGGAAGTTTCCAAATATCCAGAACACAGATATATAAAAATACATATTCACGTATTTTTATATATCTATGATTTAGAATGACTTATAGTGCTTTTTTACACAGCGGCGTTTAATAAACTAAAACAGTGTCACCATCTACCAAGAATTATAATTGTACATGTCTTTATCGTCGAAATTGTCATAATATTAATTTCCCGCCACTTTTATGAAATTGTATTAATATTTGATTGTGATTATTATGATACTTGATAGTTTTAATCATACAAATTTAGTTAAGGATTTCGCCACCTTATTTCACCGCCATATGTTAATTTGTGAACCTGGGAACTTTCGACTTCGCAAAAATATTGATAACGGGCTGTCGCGAAATCCTTAACTAATTTTGTACCTATGATTAAAACTGTACAATATACAACTGATATAGCAAATATAGTAAAACCAGTCATTTCAAAATTTGCTGCCCCGACATTTCTAGTAAAGAAAAAATAAATTGGGTCATATCGTTTAGTAGTATCGTACAAAGAAGTTAATGATAGGGTAGAATGTGATCAATATCCAATACCTCGTATTGCTGATTTATTCAGAGCTCTGGAAGGATCAGAATATTTTACGTCTTCAGATTTGAACAGCGGATTTTTTCAAATCCCTTTCAAAGAGGAAGATCAATATAAACTTGAGTTTATATCTATTTTAGGCCTATTAACTTTTACAAGGCTATCTTTTTTTTTTTTTTTTATTATTAAATAAAGTTTAACTGAGGTAAGTCATCCTAACTTATTGTTGATTATATACTTTTTTTTTTTAACATTTGGACAATAGATAACAATTAGAATAATAGTAATAAGATATCGGCTCAAGGCTACCACAAGGTTTTAAAAATAGTAGTGCAATATTTCAGAGAGAATTAAATAAAGCCTTTTCAGCCATATTATATAAATCAATTATAATTTATAATAATTAATTCATTTATGATTTAGTATCCTATGGCAACAATTTTGAACAAGCTATCATTAATTTTCGCAATGCATTTGAAATTATTGACGAAATGAATTTTTCATTAGAAACAAAAAAATTTAATTTCTTTTACGATAAAATTGAACTGTTAGGTCATGAAATATCAACAACCGGCATACAACCACTAGATAAATATACAAAAGCAATATTGAATTCAATAGACCTAAAAAAATAAAAGACGTTAGATCATTTATCGGCATGTGCTTATACTATAGAAAACACGTTAAAGACTTTGCGAAAATCGCACACCCACTCAGCGAATTAATAAAAACTGGTACAAATAAAATAAATTGGCTTGACCAACATGAGGAATCATTTAATAAATTTAAAAAATGTTTAATCTCAGAACCTATACTAATACATTTCGACGATAATAAACGCGTATATTTAACAATAGATGCGTTCATAATGGTTCTAGGTGCATATATCAAAAAATTCGATGACACAAATACATTACATCCCGTAGGATATGCATCTAGAAAACTTCTAGACTCAGAAAAAACGTATTCCTCCACCACCCTTGAATTACTTAGATTATGTTTTGATAAACAATGTTTTCGGGAATATTTATGGGGACGCAAATTTACAGTATTCTATGATAATATTAGCTTACAATACTTTAATAACTTAAAAATACCCTTTGCCAGGATAGCTAGATTAACATTAAAATTATTAAATTTTGACTTTGACATTATATACAAAAAAGGGAAAGAAAATAAAGTCGACGACTCACTTTCAAGACATGCAGTTAACAATATTAATAGCACTAATACGACTGATAACAATATCGACACATCGACTAATTTACACGATATTAAAATACAACAAGAAAATGACCAAATTTGCAATGACATAATTAAAGCATTAAAAAATGAAAAAGTATCCACTAACATAAAAAGAAAATCTAGACAATTTATATTACAAAATGAAATATTATATTATAAAAAATATACACCTCCGAAAAACTATAACCTAATTCTTGTAATACCAAAAATACTAATTAATGATATATTAAAATCTTATCACGACTCGCCCACTGGTGGTCATACAGGCATATCATGCACTATACACAAAATTCAAAACAAATACTACTGGCCCTCGTTACATAAAGACACCACAAATTTCATTAAATCATGTGACGAATGTCAAACTAATAAAAAAAATGAGTGGAAAACCAATAGGCTTATTACATCCAATTCCAATAATAACAGGTAGATCATTAGAACGAGTAATATTTGACTATTTAGGTCCACTAATATCAAGTAATAAAAAACGATATGTGCTGGTAGCTGTTTGTAATACAACTAAATACATAATTACCAAAGCAGTTGAATCGGCGACAGCCAAAGCAACTGCCAAATTCTTAATAGAAATAGTATCGCAGTAGGGTTGTTTTAGAAACTTCTCTTCTAATAGAGGTACTCATTTCAGAAATAAATTAATTGCCGACATATGCACAAATTTAGGAATAAAACAGACTTTATCAACAAGCTATTCAACACAAACACAGGGACTAGTTGAAAAAATAAACGGTGTGTTAACAGGTTCAATAAAAAATTATCTAACAAATGGGGACCAAAAAAAATGGTCATACTTTCTACCATATATAACATTAGCATACAATGCTACGCCTCAAACCACTATCAAATACAGTCCGTTCTATCTTATGCACGGTTTTGAATCTATTTTTCCTATAGACAATAAAATTATCCCCGAAAACATCCCATATCAATTAAAACAATCTCTAATAGAACTAAATAAAATAAGAGATAAAATACCTCAACGTGTTCATAAAGCTCAACTAACACAAAAAAAAATATCATGACAAAACTCATACAACAATAAATTACAACATAAATGATTTAGTTATGGTCAAATTTCTATTTTTAGAAGTAGGCAAGTCACCCAAATTAGGACCTATATATAGAGGACCATTTAAAATAATAGATAAAGTTAATGAACTTAACTAAAAAATAAAATTAATTTTGAATGACAAAGAAATTATCGATACCATACATGTTAGAACGTTTTAACCATATTATAAGAGAGAATAGCAAATAATAATAATAAAAAAAAAAAAAAAATATATATATACATTTTTACATAATATTTACTTTCCTCTTCAACTATCATATCAGATATATATACGTACATAATATATATACATATCTTAAACTATAACACTAATATTAGTAGAAATTATGTAAATATCATATTGTTAATTGGCTTATAATAACACATAGGATTATCTACTTTATATTAATAATATTTATAATATCGCTTTAATTTATAATAAGCTAGGTATTTTAACTAAACCAAAAAAAAAAAGATAATAATAATAATGGTAATAATAGTAATGACAATAAAAAAAAAAAAAAAAAGTAAGCCAGCATTATTCAAAAAGACTATAATTGATAATTGTTTTTCTTTTAATGTTGTATCTTATAATATGATGTATATATTTTTTTTATTTATTGTCAACCATTTATGTTCGACATATTATATTTTACTATAGTAGTAAAATGTTTACAAAAACACACTTATAATACATTTTTTTTCAGAAATTAAAGTAAAACAATATATTATCACATACACATTTATACAATAACATATATATAGGCATAGAAAAAAATAACAACAACAATAAATAAAAATAATAACAAAATAATATTAATAAACATTATAATATAACAATAACCAAAAATGCTTTCACTCAATATAAAATTAATACTCACCTATATCTCTATATTAAAAATTAATTCTATACATAATTTCATAGCTTACGACTGTGGGGGCCCACAAATAAACATAAGTGCATTTAACAGTATCGACGTGAACTTCTGCGAAAGTCCAAAATCCACAGAAATTGAATCCATACCAAAAATAAAACTAATTCAAAAAGTAGAAAAACATTCACAATATTTCAAATCATGCTATATTTCCGTAGACTATCTCATAACGAGACGCTCCACATTTGAGGACGCCCAAATGGTAGATGGGGGTTATTATTCGGAAATAATTGAATTATGACATGCTTGATACGAAGATTTACATCACAAATTAATTCATCAAACCCCGTTAGGAGGCATACCAGGAATTCAAGTGAACGAAACATTTATTACTTCATACACAAGTTGGGGATTATTAGATAAGTATCCCAATGTGCAAAATAATGTTCCAATTACATAAAAATAACGTTCCCAAAAAACATTGAAACGTTCCTATGGAACTTACGTAGAAGTTCCAAAAACATCACAGAAATGCCTTATGCCGTGTTGCTTGTAACATTGAATAAAACATTATGTAACTGTTATCTGATATATATTACGTGAATAGTGTTTTAGAAATATTACTGTAATGTTTTTCTAAAAACTATTCCTGGGACGTTTTTAGGTATTGTCAAATAATGGTTTTAAATAATATGTTCCCGTTATGTTTCTTCGTAACTTTAAATGTACATTCGGTTAGGATCCCTCCTCTTCCAGTCACCCTATGATATATATTCATAAATAAATATAATTTCACCCAAAAATATATACTATTACAGTAATTGAAAATACTTAATTCTCCTAACAAGCATTTTAAGCACTTTTGTAAATATATTTTTGGCAGGTACCTGGTCTAGAATAAATCATCACTCAAAAGCATCCATACTTGCAATTAAATTAAAATGTATATTAATTATATTAGGTATAAAACATTAAATAAATAAATTTTTATTGAAAAATCTTTTGTTTATTGTAATCAATTTAATAAAATAATACATAAGTAGGTATTATAGTTATAAATACCCAAATAGTATAACAATTATACACTGTAGCATAAAATGTAGACATAACAACAAATAAAATTGTACAATATACACATTTAAAATTAACTGAATAATTAACAAGTACCTATACATTTTAATAATATATTTTATTTTGAATAATATAACAAAAAACTAGTAAATTTAAAAAAAAATACATAAAAATAATCATACCTATACATAAATTAATTAAAATTGTGCATTGTGGCACAATGTAACAACAGTAGACGAATTGTCACACAATTGGATACAGACAATTTTATACTTAATATCTGAAATATTAATTAAGTAATAATTAGATAGATCATTTATATTTATTATATAAATGCTTACATCTATAGATGAAAATGGTTTTGCAATAAACTCTTTCAAATTTAAAAACTTTCTTACAAGTAAATTCATGTTGTGATTTAAACTTTTTTCAATAATTTTATGGACAACAACTAAATAATTATCTTTTAATAACAAATATTTATTTTTTTCTTTAGAAATATCTATAGTTAATCTGGTATAGTTACAAATTATTTTTTTTTAAAGTTTATCATTTATATAATAAAATGGGGAATATATATTATGTTCTGTTTCATTGAACGTGGTGTACATTTTAGGAGTTTCATATTGTTAAGACAACTCTAACTTTTGTTTTTCTATTAATCTGTTGTGGGTTTCTTGAAGAGGATATTTAGAGGATTTTAAACAATTTTTTATTTTTCGCAATTAATTTTCATACCAAAAACAACTAAAATTATCCAACGACCCATGAGTTTTTACAAACTTAGGAAGATGGATTAAACTGTGTACATTATAAGATATGTAATGTTCACCATACAACATAGGATATTCCTTAACAAATTTTTTTAATAGAAATTCTGCATTATCATTTAATATATAACAAGTTTCAGTGAATAATAAAATCCTAATGACAAAAACTAGTAATAAATAATGAGAATATTGACCTTTTTTAAGTTTGCCTTTCAAAATAATAGGACCAAAGTATAATAAAAAAATCTTAATTCTGTTGCTTTCCAGAACTCAATATCACTAATTGGCTGAGGTAGACAACACAATTCAGAAGGTACATAATCTCTTATTTTTAATATTGCATTATTTACTTCTTGAATATTATTATCAATCATTCTAATGTCTTTTTTACCGTTTACCCACAATTCAATTAATCGCTTTGTTACACCCAAACAAACATTGTGCATATAATCAAGACACACAGTATCTACTATATCAATTGGCAATAATTTCAATGGATTAGGTCCTTTGTAATAATCTTCATTAAGTCTATTTCGAAAAGAATAGTCAGTTTTTAATGTAGACTCTACTCCAGGAAATATTACTCTATGACTTAAATATGTGCCTTCTTCTAGACATGAAGTACAACCAAAATATGCATTATATGACTTCACATTCAAAAGGAAACTTTTGGCTGGAAAATCACATACAATGTTACTTATTTCTAATTTCATTACAGTTCCATTAACATTTAAACCAGAATTTATAATATTTAAGAGTTCTAGAACAAATGGATTCATAAATTCTTCAACGGAATTAGGCTTTTTATCTCCATGATATATTCCTACAGCCACAACATTATTAAAAAGCTCTTTAAAATTTAAAACAGAAATCAGTATTGGCCACAATTGAGATTTAGAACTTTTAGAAATAGGAAGCCCATCAATATTAATGCCTATCTTTATAACATGATAAGGTATATAAATATTAGCATTATTTTTTATAAGAATAGGCAGAAACATACTTTCTATTCCAAAATGAATGTATAAACTATTAGTTATATTTATAACATTATGGGTTTTAGGGGTTTTCATCAAAGTTCTTATATCATTAGGAACTTTTAAACCTTCACTTTTCATTATTTTAAGGAGGAAATTACAACAATTATGGGAAACATTAAACTGGACAACCCAAGACCTTAGTTTATCAGAAATACTAATAGTCAGAAGTTTGATCTTCAGCAATTGAATGTACAAGAGAATTGTTAAATAACGTTGAAGAACATTGAACAATTGATGATTCACTCATTACTAAACAGTTGGCTGGTGTTGTTGTTGTTGCTTTTGTTTTTGTTATTGTACTATTAGTACTAATAACTATACATTTTTGAGATGAATTGGATATGACCTAAAAACAAATTATTATTAGTTAACAAAACATTAAGACTCAAGATTGAATATAATGTTACTTACTTCTATTTGAGCTTTAATTCTTCTCTTAAATTTATGATTGGAGATAGATTCAATATTTTTAATTCACTTACATTGTTTTGGATATTCTAATAACAAGAAAAAAATAATTATATTTATACTATATAAAAATTAATTAATCAAAAATACTAAATTAAAAATAATAGTAACATAAAATATTCAGCTATGATTCTTAAATATCCCCTTAAGTGTTTTTAACAAAGAGTCATTTGATCTCCTTATTAATACATAACACAAAATATACTTTATTATTCATTTTATCAAAACATAAAAGTCCCAGTTAAATTATTATATGCATATAAACATATTTTAAAAATTAATCAACTAATAATTTATATTAGCCTTACAAAAAAAGATTACTTTTCTCTGTCAAATCTAATTTTTGCAGTTCTGAACTACGATTGAACATTATTTTGAAAGCTAGATTCTGAGTATATCTGGTGATCATTTTTAATAACATTTTACAAAACATATTTATTAATTTTAAAACAAATTATATAGTTTATATAAATCAAATAATAGATATAATATCACATACATTTCATTATTAAAATTAATTGTAAATTTTGAATTTTAAACTTGGACATATTTTTTTTATTTTTTTTTACTAAATAGTTTATTTAGCATTCTTCTAGCATAGCTTTTGGCGTCAACACCACCAATCGAATGAAGAAAATGTTTCTATCAAACAAAAATTATCTTGAATAAATTCAAAATTATGTATAAAAATTAATTGATTTAATGTATAAATAACATACAAATTTTTCTTCAATATTATTCTCTGCTTGTGATAATTTTTCACAAGCTAAAACACTTTCTTCCGAGCAAAAAAGAAATTGGTTTAAAAATTCTGTATCATTTGAATCATTAGAAAATTTTAATCCTGGTATTATCTGGTGCTTAATATTTGCAAATTCATTTTTCAAACTATTCATTTGATTCCACAGTCGTTCACTCATCATACGACTAGCCAGTAGTTCAGAGTGAATTTTTATTAAAATAGTTTGAATTCCTTCTAATATAAAAACAACTATATTATTTATAAATTTAAATAACAAAATGGTTTTAAACTTATAAAATTAGTTGACTGCAAAATCATCACCATTATGTATACTGTATACATTGAAGTTTTATTTTGAAGTTAATGGATAAACTATAATAGCGGTTGAATCTAAATTACAACTTAAATCGCCATAGCCATCATATATGGACAGCGGTACTGGCTCTAAGTTTGTGAAGACTGACTCAACAGAAGATTCAGTTTGTTTGCTTATAGATATAGGTTCAATAACAAATCCATCATTATCTAAGAAATTAAACTAAATAGTAAATACATTTAAAGTAAATTATGGTTAATAATAAAATGTATTCCAATATGTACACTATATAATTATGTATACTATAGTATTTAATTAATACATTTGAACTAAAATTAGTTTATATTCAAAATATTGATTACCTTCACTATCACTGTCACTGGTTGCAGATAGTGAGCGTTTTTTATTCGTTTGAACAGTTTCATCTTCACAGTCAATTGACTCATATACTTTTTTGTTCCAAGCTTTGTTAAAATTTCTTAGAAAAAAAATAAAAACAAAATGTTATAATTTAAAACCAAAATTGTCTAATAAATAAAAAAACATTGTACTAATGTCCAATAGTAAAATAAATTACTTTAATAGTAATTATTTTATGATATCATAAAGACATAAAATATACTTATAGTAATATGTCTGTCATCACTCATCACTTATAAATCATAATCGTTCTTTGTATTCAACACATGCATTAAAGTGAACAAATTCATACTTACAGTACAACAAAGCGGTACCCATTTACCTACCATCGTTTTTAAATTATTTGTGTACATTATTAAAAATTATAAAAAAACAAAATATTTCTAAAATAATGAATATATTATTATACTGTCAATGTATAATATTTTATTATTTTATATTAAACCTAATTATATATATACATGTAGTCAACTCGCGATATAACGAATGCAACTATTGTTAAATTGTAAATTTTGTGTTACAATGAAATGTATTTTTTGTCTCGTCGATGTAACAATGTTTTTTTTTGGCTAAACTCTCATGATGTAACAAATTTTTACAATTTTAGATCTTGATATAATTATATTACAACATTTAATTTGTGTGAATATAAAATATACGTCTGCTGGAGCTATATAAAGATAACGAAAAATATAAATTAAAAATAAATAGTTTGCTTTTGCAAAGTTTGTTTCAGCGATTATCATACGATGAGATAAAAATGCATGTCGATAATAAACAAAATCAAGTCTTGACTCCGTTTTAAGTTATTTACAGGACATGGCATTAACGATAATGTACTTTATAACATTTTAATAAATTTGGACAACGCTACTGACTGGTTAAGAGCAAGCGGCTAGTGGCTACACATACAAAAAAAAAAAAAATAGGCGATTTAAAAAAAATAATAAATTTGTAGGTATAAGTAATAATTAATAAACAACACATAATATTTATTAATAAATAATGATTCACGTATGTTATTATTTTGACTATATTAATTACATCTAACTATGTATGCCCTGGGCCTCGCGTTTGAAAAAAGTAGTAAAATTAGTTCTAAAAATTGTTTAATTTTCGTAGTATTTAAATTTTATGTTTTATATAATTAGTAAATATCAAAAATTATATCAAAACGACGATGTAGGTTCAACAAAAAAGTGTTACAAGTATTTTTACCTGGACCTCGCAAATTCTAAGAACGACCCTGATGTATTTATATATACATTTATATGAACCTATGTAAATATGTATTATTAAATGATAATGAAAATATGTATTTGCAGTGTGTTGATTTCAATTTTGTATTTTCTTTTAAATATGAATTTTGTTGGTTTATGTTTTTAAACGAATTTTAATGTAACAAACTTTTGATATACCGATCTTTTTCCTCCATCTCATAAAATTAATTTTGTCGCGAGTTGACTGTATTTGTTTCACTATTTTTACTCTTTATAAATTTACCTACTTTTGTGTAAAATCCATAACTTAATAAATGTTATAGTTTTTTTTTTTTTTAAATAACTAAGTAAATAGATAAGTGGTATAAAAATATTAGATAATGAATCCTAGGTTTACTTAATTTTTTTTTCTTACCGTAAGTTATGTTACCGCCGAGCACTTTAATTTGGTACTGTGTCCATGATTCCGTTGGATTTTCTGAGTTTTTTAAATCATCGCTAATTACCGATCTTACTGATGGCTATTTACAATATTTTATGGTACTTGTGGCTAACCTTTCGGTTTCAGTTTCTACAAGTCAATTTACCAGAAGAACACTGAACTCCTTGGTGTCAGTGAACTTCACCACAACCCATTTCATTGACCGATTCTAGAATACCATAATAATAATTTAAAATAGTACATATTATAATTTATATGGTATGGGTTGTTTCCGTTTTAAAACCGTACAATATGGTGAATATGCATTCAATAGTACTAATTAAGTATAGTAAGTTAGTTTTAATATTCAAATTATGATTATGTAAAATACAAAAATATAAAATTGCTCACGAGAAACCGAAGAAAGACAACTGAATTTTACCTTTAAGTTTGATCATAGATCAATTCAATCTCTAATATTCAAGATAACCTCACACAATTGATTCTACTAAACACAAATTTGTAATGTTTATTTGTAAGACAAAGACAACGCATGTGTGTGTACCATCCTCGTGGTCAGAGACATGCCTGTTACTCACGAGATATTTAGTTATAAATTATAAGCTATAATATTAAATTAAATATGACTTACCTTTTTATAAACATTTGCCATACCTATTGTTTTAAAATAAAATATGTAAAATAACAACTATTTAAAAAATATGTTGATGGAAATAAAATATTATTATAATCGCGCGTGAACGGACAATTTAACAATGAGACAATTGGTATAGTTGTCAGTATCTTCTGCTGGTCATCAATAGCATGTATAGACATATGTTGTATAATAGTGTGTAAGTGTTAGTGTACGATAATATCAGTATGTATATTTTTAGTTAAAAAACATTAAAAACCATTAAAAAATTACCCATGTTATCTTATAATCTTATAATATATATTTATATATAATATGTTATCGGATAGACTAAAGCTTATGTTTCACTGGAACATTCTCGTAACGTATTGAGAACATTATGTATTTATAAAGCAATGTTTTTTCAAACCCATTAATGTAGGTTTGAATGGAAAGTTTCATTGTAATGTTTACATGGGAACTTTAAATGTATATTACTCTTATTTTTGTGGAACATTACATAAGCTTTCAGGAAACGTTACATATTTATGTTAACATTGATACTTAAAAATGTATATTTCTGGAATGTTTGTAACAGTTTATTGCACAGTGGGATGGCAATTGCGAAGGTATCACTTTCACAAACGCTAAGGGTACATGGAATAACGTCATAGTACAATCTAAATACAAAATTCATCTATCTGAGAACATAGCATTAGCAAACAATAAAGAAAACATATTGATCTTATCAACGGTTTCTAGATTAAAATTATCAGTTTCATATGGACTTGATCAATATAAAGGAGAAATAATTTGGACAAACGAAAAATCAAACTGTAGTATAACTGAATACGATGTATTGTCGGACCAGCCTCTATCATTATCTCCATAGGTCGCAACTATCAAAAAATCGAAACTTATATTGTAGAGACCACATACATCACTTTCGCGTTGAAAAAAAAATTTCTATGATATTCGCCTGCAATATACCAGTTATTCAAATTGAAAATAATCAATTACTCATATTATCAAACACTATATATGTAAACAGCTTTACGCCTAAAAACTCAGCCATTTAACACTGATTTACTATTCTACATAAATACGAAATTTTTTTATTTAGAATATACTATTAAAAGAACAGTTACAAATCTCTATGAAGACCTAACAAAAAAAACAGCGCAATCTAGAAAGACAAATTCTTTTATAAAAGTTATCACTTGCCTCTTATAGTTTATCCGAATTTGCATACACCATTGGCGACGGACCAGGATTCATAGCCAATAAAAATGGTGAGATAATTTACTTACAAAAATGTAAACCCGTAAATGTAGAAATATCAATACAAACTTCATGCTTCAATGAACTTCCGGCATCATACAATAATAAGACACTTTTCATGAATCCAAAAACTCACATATTACAAACTTATGTCACTCAAATAGATTGTAATGAATATTTACCTCCCGCATTTCAAAAAAATGGAAAATGGTTTTCCCTCATATTACAACCACATAAGGTAAATAACCCGCAGACATTAAAACCAGGTACTACCATAACCTGGTCTTACAAAAGTTCAGAAAATTTCATGACGGCAGGTATTTATACACCCGATATTATGAAAACACTGCAAAATCATCTAATGTTTCCTCAGGAATCTGAGACAGTGTAAAGAAATTTAATTAGATAAACATTAGATCATACTGTAATAGATCAAGGCATTAATGTAAAAAACTTAATCGATGAACAGACCTTGAGCAAATTAGTCCATCAGGAAATATATAACTTATGGGGCTGGTTCACGAGTTTCGGCGCAGTATAACGTCAGGTGCACTAGGCTTAGTTATTATTGGTAAAATGATCATGACGTTTATAAATACGGGGTTAAATGTAACATTATTATACAACACATTTGGGTGGAGCATAAAATTGATCGGTGGATTATTTTCAAATGTAACTCACCATTTAATGCACAATAAACACAAAAAGCAATATAATTCTAAAGATGCCTGTATTAAAACAAGTAAAACAAAAATGCAAGACAAAAAAAACCAAAGCATCATTAATTTCGTATAATCGAAGACTATCTGTATAAACATTTTTTTTTTCAGTAAATGTAGCAACCATATTAATAATAGATGATATGAGACTAATATGAGATAACACAATATTATATTAAATTAGGCAAAAATAAAATAGTATTGATACAACAATATAAAAATAAAATAAAAATAACTAAATTTAAGTAAACTTAAATTAACATAAGTTAAATAATGTGTATACCTAAATTAAAAAAAAAAAAAGAATGTAAAGCATAATATAATTTAAGTTAGTATAAGCTAAAACATTATCTGATTATGCATTATTGCATTATATAAAAAAAAATATGTAAAAACAATCTAATTTAAGCTAACATAAGTAAAGTAATGTTTATACTTCGATTCAAAAAAAAAAGAATGTAAAAAAGTAACTTATTTAAGTTAGCATAATTTAAAATAAGTTAAATAATGTGGATACCTAAATTCAAAAAAAAAAAAAAAGAATGTAAAGCATAATGTAATTTAAGTTAGTATAAATTAAAACATTAACTGTTTATGCTTTATAACATTATAAAAAATATATATGTAAAAAAATAACCTTTTTAAATTATTATAAATTAAAATAATAATTGTTTAAGCATAATTATTGCATAGGCAATAATAAAAAAAAAATGTAAAAATAACCTAAGTTAAGTTAATAAAGTATAAAAAAAAAAACCAAGACAATTATTCATAAATCAAATCCAAATAATACTAAAATAAACAAACAAACAATAGATAAGCGAATAAAATACAAAACTAAAAAAGAAGCTCAAATTAGGCAAAATCTTATAGTCATAAAATCAGCCATAAGTATATAGAAAATACATACATATATATATATAGATATAAAAATATATATAGGGATATTTACAATTAATTATAAGACAAATATCACTAGCTCTAGCCATTAAGTTAATATTATATAATATATGATCATAATATATTTTATTACATTATTATTATAAATTAGACGTATAGTCTATTACGTACGGTGTCATTGATTAGATTCTCGAGTGCACAACCTCGAGAGCTCTCCGACGATCAGGAGGAAGGTATTGTGTAAGAGTTAATATTAATATATAGTGGGGAATACTATTCTCTAGCACTTCTAAGTGTAGGGAAGGATTCCCACAGATTTGGAGACAACACCCCTAAGCCACGTGACCTTTTTTAACTAATTTTTTATTACCTTTTATTATCTTCTTATTTTTACGTTATTACACTTTTTTATATAGAATCCAAGAATTAACAACTAGCTACCTCCCCCCCCTTATTTTTTATTATAATATCCACTATGTGTCAAAAAAGTTTGTACGGTAATTATTATTATTTATGTAGTTTGTTGATTGTTAGTAATGCTTCATTTCATTATATTTCTCGTTACTTCGTTAGGTTAAAGTTTTCATTCCTGTGATATTTTTTTAATTTTTTATGAGAATTTCAATATGTGATGTAACTTTTATTATTGAAATATTTTCGACTTCCACACTTTTTATAGATGTAAAAAAAAATAACGACAATATTACGCATGTAGCTTTGTATACGGTGGTATGTACATTGATTGGTGTCTGCGGCAGGTTCTGTAAAAGCTATTACTTTATTTTCAATTTTCCACTTGTGAAGCTTTGTTGATATATATACCTACTCTGTTAACATAAATGATGCAGTTTCTCCTATATGTAATTTAAATTCTAATATATTAATTTTTATTTCTTTATTGGGTTATGAGAATAGGCGTGAGTTTTCGATAAATATGGTCTTATTCATAATTGCAATTAAAATATATCATAAAAAAACTAGAATTATAATAATATTATGATACATACCTATATTTTTCTTTTGAATACAATTTATTAATAATATGATAATAATATGGTCAATATGGGACACGTTTGAAAAAAATAATGTCCCGGCGGATAATTAAAATAAGATTTATTCCTGTATAATACGGTAAATCTAATAATCTTTCATTACAGTAACCTACTCTTCATTTACAGAAAAAAAAATTCTCATATCTATAAATAACTCAAAAAAAGCTAAACAATTTTCAAAATGTTATCATGTAATGAAAATGATAATATAAACATTTGGTGAAAATTATTACAAGTATATAAGTAGTAATAATTGTTTTATGAGTGAATATCGAATGTAGTAAACATTGGAAATTGAAATGTTCATAAAAAATTAATTTGGCTTTCCTGTTGAATCTTTTTTATCATATTTTGGTTGAAAAATGAATAAAGAACCTTGTGTCCTTATAACATTGATTATAGAATAGACTATTCTATAATCATTAATCAATGCTTGTATTAAATGTTTAAATCTAAGATATAAATGTATAATAACAAAAATATATACCATACGAATTGGTACGTAATACGTATTAGTGTATTGTAGAACTTTTAAAAAAGGTTTCAAAACATTGGTCATAGTTGCAGCTATTACAAATTACTTATATAAGAATGAGATAAGTTGATTATACGAGTTAATATACAATGTTTGATAAATAAATTATTTAAAAAAATTGTTTGATTTAATACCTACATTATACGTAATAAAATAATTTTAAATATAAACTTGAAAACAGAAAAAAAAAGCAAAGTTAATTCAGATGATGAGACTATAGTACTGAGAAAAAAAACTAAAATGTTTCATTATTTTGAAAATTATACCATTTTTAGATACATAGACTAGATAATATAAACATTATGGCATTTGGTAAACATTTAAAGTATCTATGGTTATTTGTTTTGGAATCATAACAAAATAAAGAAAACGATTTTGTCGAGAACTAATGTAGATAAAAAGAGTAAAAACTTTTAATATGAATTAATTTTTCTGTATGACATTGTGTTTTGTCAACATTTCCATGTATGGAAAATAACAACAATAATAATAATAAATGCAAATTAACACATTTTTAGAAGAATTTTTGGGAAGACAGTGACTGATATTTTGGACATAGATAGCCTTTTTTAAACATATTATAAATAGGCCACGAAGTAGAAAAATTGTTATTTCCGCCGGGGATTTATTCTTTAGAATGTTCTAATTAGTCGATAATTAGTTTTTATACAAAGAACGGCGGTAATTTATAAAATAGAATGATTATTTATTCTTAGAACAATAAAAAAAAAAATTAAAACTTATGTTCTACGGATTATAACTTGATTTACAACCCCGTCGTCTATTTTATAAATATTTTTTACTTTAAATTGTTATTTTGCTATCCTATCGTCTGTCGGTGATCAAAGTTAATTACTTATTACTATTATTAAAATATTAAGTCCCTGCATAGCACATATACATTATACAGAGTGATTCGCCACGCTCAAACCCATTTTTCAAGTTAATTAATTCAAATTATGATTTTTGAAATTAATAAGTTTGCCGTATTTTACCATATTTTCAAATATTTACGTGTTTGTGTCATTTAACAGCTTATATTTTAATAATTTTCTTGTCTTAATTGTTAGTAGATTTGTTTTAGATTATAAGCGGAGCTATTAGCTATTTCGATATGAAGGCATTAATATTTTACAATGTATTTTTTTTTCTGTCTGTTATCACCTTTTAATTTAATACATATATAATATTCACATAATATATAAGTTACGTTACATATTTTAAATACATTACTGTCTTATTCAGCATAACGCTGTTTTCAGTAATTATTATTTTATTTACATAATTACATACATTGAAGTAGCTGATATTTTAAATAATTAAATAATTACTAATACTATGTGTGCATCCTCTTGGAAGTACATAAGAGTGTACATATTCACAATCATGCATTATCCGTCACAATATTATAGTTGATTTAATATTATTTAATTGTATTTTAATAACTCAATTTGTTTTATAATAAATATTTGTACATATAAAATCATTTATAATAATTTAACTATTGTACTGAATAAATAAATAAAACTGAATATCTTATTGAAATTTTACATTCATTAACATAAATATATTTTCTTCTTCAAATTACTTAGCTCTCCCCTATTAACTATCTTATGCAAATTGCTAATGTAGACCCTATCTTTAATTGTCTTTAAAATCTGTTTAACTGGGTTATTGCTAATATTTTTTGAAACATTATTTATCTTTAGTTATTATTAATAGATTTATAATTTTTTATAACTGACAACTAATACTACTTATATTTATTTATTTGTTATCTATATTATGCATCCCATTTGTTTTGGGTCTAAGCCTGTACTTATTAAAAAATAAAATAAAATAGTTGTTAAAGAATAATAATTGATTCAGCAGTTTATCAATTATGCTTAAAATTACTTTTATATACTAATATTGCGCTCAAACAATTTTACAATACCTACATTTTACTTTCCACATTCTTTATTTTTTAATTTTTTCTAAAATAAAATAATAATCTTTGAATAAAATAAATCTATTTTTTATCTAGTTTGTTTCTGTGGTCAAATTAGACAAGATTGACAATAATATTTACGACCTACGGACTACGGGTAGGTATATTAATTCCATTAATATTAAATTATTTTCCTATAGAAAAATATTTAGTAAATAATCGTAGTGACTTCTATTGTATAATAAACATATTTTAGATATAGGTAAAATTTTTAGCTATAAATATATATAGGCATTTTAATAAATACAGGCAAAAAATCATTTTTAATGTCAAATAAAAATTTTGGAAAATATAAGACAATAACATCTAATAAAAAATCTCAATATGAACTTATTTATTTAATTATTTATGAATTTTCAAACTTTTACATTATGCTCCTGCAGGCCCGAACTGATACATCCTATTCAATATGACGTAGAGAATTATTCAAAAGTAAATTATATTATAAATATAAAATATTTAAGTTATTAATATTTTAGACCTAGTTTCGCACAAAAATTATCGCGGACCCAATTTACCCAGCCTCATTTTTATTGCCTTAAAATGTGATGAAAAAAAAATACGCTCACACGCGTACATCATTGTTAAATCAACAAGTTCTTACTTTCATCGCTCTGATCTGCAGAATTAAAAAAATGTAATCAATACAGCTTAAAAAATATTTTACAATTAAAATTGTATCAGATCAAAAGTTTAATTTAATATAATTAACAAGCACGGCACTAGAAATTTTTCCAGGGGGAAGGGTGGCAGAGTGAGGCAAATATTTTTTTTACATGGACTAAGGTTTTTCAACAATTAATGAAGTTATTTATATAAAATATAAACATTTTCGTATCATATAACATCATATAGCTATTAGCTATATAGCACACAAGTTTTTATATTTTATGCTCTAAACAGATAATATGTACAAACTTTTGAATAGTTAAAAATGTTATAAATAATGTCAAGTATTTTTTATGTACCTTATGTAAGAAAATGTTTAATCATAGACCTTTAACAACTGTATTAATAATGATTTAGAAAAATGATAATTTCTTTATTACTGTAATATTACATATATTTGTGAATAAATGATGATGTTTTTTTTTACTTACATTTCATAAATATAAATTAAAGTAATTGTGTTTAGTAATGAACAGATAAATTTGTTTGACTCAACTTTAATGCAATGATTTGGGATACCTTTGTTTGTTTATTTTTTTTCGGTAATTAGTATTCAATAAAGGTAATAATAAATAAATACAAGATTTTTTCTTATTTTATAAATTATAAAACATATTTTATTAAAACTGTAGTAAATATTTTCCTTATTAGACAATACTAGTAGGTTAATTCATAATAAAAAACCAAAGATGTTATTTTTTCAAACTTTATTAATTCAATTATTATAATTTATAATAAATTCAATTTATTCCTCAATTGATAATATTTTATGACTTTATTTATCGTATACATTTTTTTAGTGGGTAGGTGGTGATGAGTAGATCCCCTTCCCCTCCTGGTGCCGTGCTTAATAATTAAATGATTAATCTGGACTCGTATGGGTTTTAAACAATTAACGCATTTCGCAACTAATTTTTTACCATCATTAGATATGATAATATGGTAAAATTTGCCATTAAATGAATAATTTTGAGATAAGTTTATTTGATTTATTTTATCACAGCAATCAGCTTCTGTTAGTGGAACTTCATCATTCTTTTCAGATGTGAGTTCTGAGTCAGTGTCGTCAATTTTAATTACCCACATATCTGCCAGCATTTGAATATCGTGAGACGAATGTGACAATAGAGTATAGATAGGCTATTGACTATATGATTAATGATTTATTAAGACTACACAATAATAAGTACTAACTAATGACTAGTAATAATATTATATTTTAATAGAATTTGTTATCGGCCGATTATCGTCGTTGACGTACAGCGATGACACTAATGAAAATAGTATATATTGCTAGGAATATAAATATAATAATATTAATAATTAAAATTATTTCTACAACACAAAAAAAATATCTGTATAAATTACAGTAGATAATTGGAGTTTTCATCTAAGATAGATAAGTAAATTACATTTTGATTTTTATCTAGATAAGATAATAGATAGTTAATGTATTTATCAAGATAAGTTTCAAGTCAACACTGATATAGGCCGGCCGTCTCGAATCAGCATAATTTTTTATATATAGGCCATATCCCCATATATAGTGATTTATCACTAAATTTTAAAATTTAACGCGTCCATTATAGTATCCCATTAAGACTAATAAGCTTATAAGTTACAATTACATTAAAAATATAATTATATTATCTACAGTACAGCAGTATAGCAGAGCAGCTATTTATTTTCTAGCTTCTTTTTAATTGTTTATAAAAACAGAAATAACACAAAAAAATCAAGGCTTCGCATCCGAATTAACCCAAACTCGTAACACCCCTAAAAACCCTTAACAAATCAAACACCCATAATACCCGTATGATATTTCTTCAAAACACCCGAATAAAACATTTTGGTTATCTATATTAACTTTGTTTTTTATAATATTCATGTGATATATAATTTCCTATGTATATCTTGTGACTATATAGTTTAATTTTGTAGATGGTTTTCATTAACAATACTATTACCGGGAAAAATTTTATAATCAATTATAGGTAAATTCAATAAATATTTTCTTGAAACTAAAATCAGAAAATAAAACGAGTTTGGTTTAGAATGTTTTAGAATGTTTTTACAAATGTTTTGCATTCATGTTATATTTTATTATAAATAACAAATTATTTTTAAAAATGTTATTTTTGGCTTAATATTTTTTTTTAGGGGAAGTGCCAATCCTCAATAAAAATGTGTGGTTTTTCTAGACTACTGGACACCTGTATTTACCAATATTAACCCTAATAATAACGTTTAATAACACCCAAACATTTTTTTTAAATTTATTATTCAAGTGTTTGAACACCCGAATACATCTAGCACTCGAAACCCGAAACTCGAATAAATGATTCGGGTGCAAAGCCCTGCAAAAAATGTAATGCTCTCAGTTAAAAAAAAATATATATTAAACGATTCTGTTCTACTACCTTATATTCTTGTATTAGATTTTTTAAAGTGTAGATTTAGGTTATCTCATAAAAATAATTATTCAATATTTTAGTTTATTTTGATACATTTTAAATTAACATTTAATTATAACACAATAAAATACTATGAAGTGCTTACCTGTAAATTCATCAGATGATTTTTCCCAAACGTTGAGTTTATAAAAATAATAATACATTACTGATTGTTTATTGGTAATTTATAATTGATAATACTAACTTAATATTCATAATTTATTCAATTAATCTATTGAAATACGAATAATATTTTCACTGCAGCTTAACTCTGTGTACTACGAGATCACATAATTAACAGTCGACGAAAGGGTCGATCGGACTGCCTGTATAGTATATAAAATCGACGGTAGCGTCATCCGGTGACAAATAAATAAAATAGCTTTATTAAAAATTGTATAATTTTTCACTGAATTCTGAAAAAAAATCTATAAATTATATTCATGTGTTACATTTAAACAGTTGTCACATATAATTATATAAATATTATTCCTTATATTTTCTAAACCGTTATTAAATTTCAAAAATTAAGCAGATATTAAGTATTAACCCTTGAAAACGCCGTGTTTTTAAAGAGCGTATTATTGATATTTTTCGTAGAAGTCGAACGTATTATTTTGTCTTTAGTTATTATTAAGGTTCGGGACTTGTTGCACTTAAAATTATCGAAATAAACATGCAAATATGCAGCTAATTCTTTATATTGTTTTTGAAAACGCATATTATTATTATAAAAATAAAAATTTAAAAATTAGATAGGTACATAATAAAAATCGTAAAAATAACATATTGATTATAATTGATAATATATAAAAAAAAAACTGGCATATATCCTGAGTAAATAAGAAATGACGTAAACGTGTAATATGTGATCAATTAACCGTGATTAACGTGAACATATAATGCTTTTCATTTCATCGTATAGTTTAGAATCTATTAGATCATTAGGTTTTACCACAACTATAGGTACAATTGTTGATATTGTCAATAAAAAGCTTGGTTTTTAAACGACAAATAAACTATCGTAAACAGATGTTCGAGTAAGATACAACAGACTACGATCGTAATTTATTAAAAAAAAATATTTTTGAAATTTTTCCGACAATTTTACGTACATACAAATTTAAAAAATGCAAAATATGCACAAATATACTAAAAATTGTTGAAGTATGCACTTTTCCTAAAATATAACGAAATATGCAAAAATATGCAAATTTAAACTTAGAATTTAATTTTACCATTTCATAAAACAGATTTATAACTCACCTAGAATAATCTACGACCATTACAAAAAAACATTCAAATACAAAAAGTCCCGAACCCTAGTTATTATATAGTGAATTATTATTAAAGTGTATGTATATTGGCTATGGACATGCGCCAATGCTATACTGAGATCCATTTTTGATCAAATTCGGTTCCGTGGTTCCGTCCTAACATATGTATATTTATATTACATGAGTGACAACAGGGGCATAATTATGGGGGGATGTGGGGGATAAACCTACCCCATAAGCTGTATTTATATATTCACTTTTACCTGCAAATAGTTATAAATTTATAAATTATTACAAAATTAAATCAAATAAAATGTTTAGTTGTATTAGTTTATTACTTGGTAAGTAATAAGTAGGGCAGAGGACTTCTAGCATTTGCATATTTGTTTTGTACAATTACAAAAATAGCAGAGTAAGAAACAAATACCTTTCATATTAAAACAAAGGTAATTTTGAAATTTTATTTTGTATAAAATGCATATTTCTAATTTTTTTTTTTTGTTTTAGGGCATATTTTTTCCGTTCTATACTTTTAGATGCATATTTTAAATAATTTTTAATTCTATCCATATTTTCTGTCGACGTTTTTATTTAATTTAAATATTTAATATACAACCAAAATAATGTTGAATTTAAAATTAATTTAAATTTTGATCATATTAATATGGTTATTGCTGTTCCCAGACGTATGTTTTTCTTAGAAACACATAATATCGAGGATTGCCAATTAGATTTATTTTCCGGTAATTAATTTTATTTATTGTTAGATATATCGTTCACGGTACAAAATATTATCGATACAGGCCACCGAGACATCGGTCGTCGACATTGAACATATTCTTATTTCACTGTTTCAATAATCGCTATGATTCTGTTCGCTTAAGAGGACGCCATATCCGCATGTGTTGTCTCTGTATTACTAACGTACATCATAACAAAATTTCGTTCAGCAGAATATATTTTGTGATATTAGCTTTAATACTGGAGTAAATTTACCTATAAATTAAATTTAAAGGTAAGAATATTATCTAGACAATGATATATGCTTTTAATCATATTATTATTTTCAAGTGAGTTACGGCTTTGAAATTATCGCAACTTTAAAATGTTCATAACTCAATTTAAAATATTTATATCAATAAAATAAAGTGTTTTGAGTTGTATTTAAAATTAAATAAAATGTATTCATTCAAATAACACAGAAAAAATTTCTTACTTTTTATAAAAATATATGCATTTTTAAATTTGGATATTTAAATGCATGTTTGGTAATTTTTTAAAGCTACAAGTCCTCTGTTCTCTAGTAATAAGCATGATTTTTAAAATAAATGGTTATTTAATTTTTATCGTTATCTTATTGATTTATGTAACACGAGGTGCTTTACCACACATGTCATTGTACCTAATTACTAATTAGTAATTACTGTACCTACATGCTACATACACAGAGATATGAGACAAGAAGTACTCGAATAATGATGGGTAAAATTACAATTCCAAAAATATAATCTAATAACAAAAAAATTACTTCAAGATTTACTATAATTGGTATGAACGAATAGTGAAAAGTACTACGAAGTACGAACGCATGCAGTCATACGTATACCTGCAGCATTGACTTTTGTGATGTCGTTTACACACTAAACGGCTAAACAATTGCACACTGTGTCATTCTGTATCGAATTTAATATTTTTCTAAACCAAAAATTAAAATTAAATATTTTTTGGAGTATTTCGATACATAAAAATCAAAATTCGACAAGCAGTTTAAAAGTTATAAATATTTGAAGTTTAGATGAGCGGAGCATATAGAACACCAACATTTTGCGGGGTTTCACTGTATCACTCCATTCCACTCAGATTTTGAAATAATGAATGTTGTCCAATAAAAGAATCATTCAGTATATATGTTATAAAATCAAATTTGTAGTATGTTATACCTATACGGATTTTGACAATATTATGCACCATTTTAATATTGTTGCTAAAAGTTGGTTACAATAACATTAGTTTTTAAATTTTAGTAAAACAGCATTTATGTGGTCAAAAATTTCTAAGAGAAATAAGAGAATGTTATATAAACATTAAAAACATAGAATCATTAGGAAATAGTATATAAATTACAGTTATTAAAGAAAAAATTTACTTTTTATACGTTAGGTTTGTATTATGATTATTATTATGTCATTCCTCGATTCAGTTTTAAGGAAAATTTATAATAAAACAACCTTCAGCCAAAAAATGTTTATAAATTGATAAAGTATATTATCTATTTCCTATACTACTCTACTAAGAAATAATACTGAAATTTGTTGATTAAAAACTGTGATAATAATATATAGTACTATAAGTAACGATTAATTAGTTTTTCAAGTAATTAATTAAGAAATTTGTTACTGTAAAAATCTATGTAGATAACTATACATGAAATTAAAATATATACAATCGGGTTTTATTTTAAAGTTTCATAAATATTTATAAAAAAAAGTAGTTCAGACAAGTGAGTGTCAATATAAACTATAAGTTACTAAAAACCTTTCATCATATCATGTTTTTTGATATTGGCATATTGCTATTAAAAGTAATTTATTTTATTATTTGTATTACACTAGTTGACTGTTTTTTTATAGTAGGAAAATTAAATACAACATTTTTCATTAGTTTTCTACTTGACTACTTACAACAAAAATAAAATATTTACTGGAAAGTCACATTTTTTTATGATTGATTGAAGTTACGATATTGGATATTAAGTCCTTATTATAGTAATATAGTACTATAAAATGAATTATAAACATAAATATAAAAACAATTACTATAATATATATATATATAAATATAAATTTTATATTTAAAATTAAACATTAGGATAATGTTTAAATGAAGAAAATTTTAAAAAAATTACTTTTTTAACAAACAACAAGGATTAATGGTAACCAAATAAACCATAGTGTATTGTGTATACAGCAATGCTGGGTTACGGGGTGAGGACGAGGGGATAGACTCCTCCACAATGACTTTTTTGTAACATGTTAACCGCCGTGTGCCCGCCAACAGCCGTACGGCAATGTTCAAATTCTATACTTATATTTAATACAATTTTTAATATTTATAAATACTTTTATACACTACTTGGTATTTTAATACAGTTTATAATATTAAAAATACTTAATGCTTGAATAGTTTTAAGAATTAATTATAAAAAAAACTAAAATAAAAGAATACATTTTTATGAACTTCTAAACATAATACAAAAAATTCCTGAAAGTATAGTAGCAGATATAAAAACATTGTAATAATTAATATAATTTAACGTGAATAATTTTTCACATAATATTTATAGTAAAAAAAGGCTTTTTAAAATCATGTTAAAGTTTAATAATGATTATTTTGATGATTATTATTATTTTATAATGATTATACAATAGTATGATAAAACTTATACTTATTTATAAACAATAAATTTCATTTTTCATTACATACTTTTGTAACAATACTTTTATTGAAGTGGACAGTAACGAAAAACAGTTTGGGAACCACTGCTTTAGACGTTTATATTATTTCAATCCAAAAAATGTGGCACCATCTCTACCGTCTTTGATATTCATTATCTCTCTATACGCATAGTCATTGCTTTTACTTATACTGCGGTCATTACAAATGAAAAGTACTACTTATTAAATTTCTTATTAAAGATATTGATATACCCATAAATCTTACACTAATAGACGGTATATGATAATAGTTTCGGCGTCCACACGTGAAGGTGCTGATCAAGGTAGTACATGTACACCACACATGCGTAAAAGAACTATAGGATTGTAAAATCATTGTAACCGTAAGCCTCATCAATACTCACACCGCGTACTATCAAAGTTAAGAAAAACAGCACCACCCACCCGAATCCACCCCGGATGTCCCGTCTATTAGTATAAGATCTATGGGTATACCCTGTTTATTATCTAAATTAGATATGACAATATGTTATAATTGGTTTCGCGTAGTAACTACAGGTACAAAGTTCATCACTGCGTCTATAGTCGATAACGTGTTTATCACATATTATAAAATTATGTACCTTTTATTATTATTACCCATGTGATTCTACTGTTCTTCAGAAACGAAATCGGAAGTACCTATCATAAAAACCGAACACTGCCCAATATTATATAGTTTTAAGACGAGCGCCCCCGCGAACGTTGCTGTTATATGTAAGCATAGCATATAGTTATTAGTTATTAGTAATATATGTATAGTGGCGTTTGTGACCATGGGACCGGACGCGCCACCAGGAATCTGCCGATCCAGCAATTCCTACCCTGACCGTTGCACAGAGAGGCCTCCTGGTCACGATCGTATATAAACTATATCAAAATATCCAAGTTGTTTCAATTAAGTTTTGTTTGTCACAAGTCATATGATTTATGTAGGTAATATAGATTTTTTTTTTATTATTAATAAAATTAGAAATCTGTGATACCTGATATTGTTTTAAAATAATTAAAAGTTGTTTATTTGTTATTATATTGTATTTATTTATAAAAATAATATGTATATACTTAATTTTTTAATCTGGTCACCATAAATATGAATTATAGTCTGAGTTAGTACCAATGTTATATCCAAGGGAATGGCTATCCTAGTTGTTTAGTATTACATCTTAGTTGAAGGCACAATTAGTCACCAGTATAACCATTCAATATTTTGAGGAACTCCGAACTAGTATTGTTAGGAATCCTTGCACATACTTTAGATTAGTAAGCATATTAAACAATAATATAGTAGTGTAAGCAATATATGTATTTTTTTTTTGTAAGCGACTGCGTCGCCAAGACAAGAACGTAGAATAAGCAAGAGTCAGTCGTGTATAAGTAACCGATTCGTACAATACTGTGTCGTTAAAATATTCTTAAAATAAAATGATTAATAAAATATTTTTTTTAAAGTTAAACAGATTTTGTGTAGTGTTTTGAATTCCAACCCATAAGTGAACGAACTCTTATACAACAAATATACCTTTCGGACTTAACTGAAAGAGTATATAACAACTGATGGCAGGCGGTACCCTTTCGGAGTATTCTAACACAACGAAGTCTGTCTTTTACTCAGGTGACACAGTCCTCAATTTATATAAATTTTAATATTATATACGTAACAAATACGTATCTATAAAATATACGTATCATTATATACGTCCATTGTCTGTACATCATTCATATTATAGTGTCTTTATACGTAGTGTAATACGTCGTGTATAATGTATTACGCAACGTCAACAAAATTCCGTCGTTATCCTTGACCGCGACAAACAATCAAAGTGAATCAAACCAACGGAGTGGGAGCGCTGAGCGTCCAGGAACGTCCAGCTACGGTGTTTACATTGTGACAAGCTATCACTGATAATCAGCCATATCAGTCCATATCAGTCAACATTAACGACAATAAACAGCATGTATACGTTAAGCATAAGAACTGTACTTGTATTACTGTAAGTTATTAATTTATTATGAAACTTTAACGTAACATTAACAAATTATTATTATAATTACTTTTTATATACATATAAATACATAAGAATATTAATGTATGTCAACTCATACGAGTGATAGTGAGGGTAGCAATTCTGATTCAACTGAATTAGATCCTGATTTCGTCCCCCACCGAACGGTTGTACCTGATAATCTATCTAATAGACCATTAACTAGGTTACAAAATAAAACAAATATAAATACAAATCTTAATCTTCTTGATAAAATATCATTAATAGACTTAAATGATAAAAACACTATTTTAAAACCAACGAACATAATGGCGAATAATAAACAAACATTACTTTCGTTAGAAACAGCTATAAGACTCGTACCTCAGTTTAATGGAGAAAATCCACAGGATGTATATCCATTCTTTAGTGCATGTGACTTTGTGATTAAGACTGTAGATGAGGAATGTCGCCCTATTCTTTTGCAGGCAATTTTAACGAAATTAGCAGGTAAAGCTTTTGCGATAACACAACATCGAGAGGTCAAATCATGGGACTCACTTAGGGAGTTATTAACAGTTATATTTTGCGCTAAACGAACCCCAGGTTATCTTCAACTAGAATTGTCCACAACCCGATTTAAATCAGGAGCGACTATTCAAGAATATTCTTCAAGAGTCGAGAAATTACTACATGAGCTGTGCAATGTCAGTACAAGCAAAAGAATAGTAGCAGAAGCTAAAGCAGTACACGACTATATCAAAGAAACTACTTTAACTACTTACATTGAAGGATTACCAGATAGCATCCGAAATATCATAAAATCTAGAAACCCTTCCACTTTGGAAGATGCTATGAAAGTAAGCTTAGAAGAAGAAAAAATATTTTCATCAAATAAAGAAACACGACGTTTGTTTCAAAATAAATCTAACGCTAATAGCACAAATAAATATTGCATAAACTGCCAAAAAAGTAATCATAATTCGAATGAGTGTAGATATGTTAATCGTAGAATAGACACAGGGAAAAACAGCAAACCAAAAAACTCAAATACAAAGCAAGAGACATGCGCATATTGTAAAAAAGCTGGTCATTCCATAGAAAAATGCTATAAAAAAAAAGGAGCGGATGAAAGAAAAAATAATCAACAAGAAAACGATAAAGGAAATCAACAAAATTATCCGGGAACGGATCGAGATTTAAAGATAATAGCCCAAACAGAATAAGAACCTTACCATTTACAATAAAATTACATGACTACTATGCAATATTTCAAGCCTCACAATGTACGTCAGGAAGTGCAAAACTCCTAATAGATACCGGCGCAAAACTAAACCTTATCCGGCTTGACATAGTGCACGATGAAGTTCTAGTTTCGGGTACTAATATTTATCAGTTACAAGGAATAAACGACTGCTTAGTCAACACTATGGGTAGTGTTGTACTTACGATTTCAGATAAGAACCAAACTTTTGAAACCGAAATTCATGTGGTACCATCGTCATTTCCAATTGACGGGGATGGAATTTTGGGTAAACCTTTTCTAAAGGAAAACAAAATCATCATCAATGTAGATCAGGAGGAAATAACTTATCTTGACAATGCCACAACAACCATACCAGCCAGAAGCGAAGCGATAATTCCTATACGAATATTAAACGAACCTATAACTAATTCACAAAATATTTTTATTCGTGCTCAAAACATTAATGAACATATAATCTGTGGAAATGTCTTAAACGAAATAAAACAAAATCAAATACTCATTGCTGTAATAAATCCAACAGAAAATCCACAAACTGTGAATGTTGGCACTGCAACAGATCTTATGAGTTGTTCAGTTGTCTGCCGCAACTCGCGGAGATATTAGACAGAGATAGGTGACCAATTTAGTACTTGACAAATTAAGATAACAAAATCCCTTAATGACAATATAATAAGTCTGTAGTAGAAATTAATACAATATAACATTCAACAATAAATGATAAGAATACAAAATGATAATAACAAAAATATAATTGATAATAATATCACTTGAGTTCGGTGAACGTGCCGATTACATACGGACGGACCTCAACAACCCGGCTTCTGTTTGATAACGGACGAGCTGACAGCCACTGACCATTGACGACGATCCGGAACAGGGAGAGCGCCGTGACGACAGTCTACCTACGATTGTATAGAATGATACGTAACACGGTTTCTGACTACGGACGGCGATCTGGAACTGGGAGAGCGTCCCACGAGCGTGACAAGTGCCCGGTGCAAGTATACAATACGGCTCCCTTGACGACAACTTGCGAGTTGAGGCCATACGGACGGGAGTTACGCACAATGGCGGGTTACCGGGTCTCAACCTCGCAATACATAATTCGACACACGACAATAACTGGATCACGACGCACAACGCACCACGGTGGATGGACAATTTTGGCACACGCGGACGTAGTGGCGACGGGTGGCGAGTTGAGACCACACGGACGGGAGTTACGTACTATATGACGGATTACCGGGTCTCAACCTCGCACACAGCACATGATGTGTACAAAATTGTTTGCAACAGTCGAAAAGTTGGACTTGGTATACGCACAACCACGTGGTGGCGACAACGATTGAGTACGTGTGTATCGTCCGGCACTTAGCCCGACGATAAATAAAAAATTGCAACAGTTCAAAAAGACGCTACGCGTTCGTTATACCGAACGGCCAATAAGACGTCGCGCGACATCACAATGCACAAAGGCAAAAAAAAGGTAATGGGCGATCACGTACAAACGACGCACAACTCTGCCAAATATAGCGACACGACGATCACGTCACGGAGCCGCCTTCACACGGGAAAGGTCGGCAAAAAAGTGTCGTTGCAGCGGACAATGGTCAACGTCGATACGCGGCGGCGGCGACGATAGCCCACGCGATAAGGTCGCATCACGGCGTCGGGGCAAAGGGCACGAGACTATTGTTGGAGTGCGGCCGATAACGCATACACTCGGTCCGGATTGAACAGTGAAAATTCCAAGTCTAAACGAATTATCTCATGAAATTTTTGAAATAGTACCTATAAAATGCACACAAAGTAGGGAAGTTCCAAAAAATGCAAATAATTGTATTCAATTACTAAGAGAAAATCTTAGATGCAAACAATCACATGAACAATGAAGAAAAAGAATCCATTGAAAGATCATGCAGTGAATATTCAGACATTTTTTTTCTTGAAAGAGATACATTATCTTGCACAGAAACAATACAACATGAAATCAAAACGTCAGGAACAAACTAACCCATATTTCAGAGACCATATAGTCTCCCTTATTCTTAAAAAAAAAAAGTAGATAAACAAATTGAACAACTTGAACGAGATGGAATAATTAGCCCCAGTGACAGCCCATGGAACGCTCCATTATTAGTAGTTCCAAAGAAAACAGACGCATCAGGTATCCAAAAATATGGAGTAGTAATCGATTTTCGTAAACTTAACGAAATCACCGTGAGAGATGTCAAATGTCAGACGTATCAACAATTTTAGATCAGTTAGGAAAAGCCAAATATTTCTCATGTCTAGACATGGCAAGTGGGTATCATCAAATAGCGTTAAAACCAGAAGATAAGCACAAAACCGCTTTCAGCACGGAAAAAGGTCATTTCGAGTTCAATAGGATGTGTTTTGGTCTAAAAGGCGCACCAGCAACTTTTCAAAGGTTGATGAACCGAATTCTAAATGGAGTGAAATCATTCGTATATTTAGACGACGTGATTGTGATAGGAACAACAATCAGAGAACATGAACAAAATTTACGTCAAGTATTTGAAAGATTCAGAAAACATGGACTACAATTAAAACCGACAAAATGTGAATTCCTTCGACAAGAAGTAATCTACCTAGGACATGTAATCACAGAGCAAGGCGTAAAACCAGACCCAAAAAAAATACAATGTATGGTAAACTACCCCACACCGACGATTACAAAAGACGTAAAATCTTTCCTAGGTCTAGTAGGATACGAGTATTATCGAAGATTTATCAAAGATTTTAGTAAGAAAGCTAAGTCACTTACTAATTTACTAAAATAAAATCAACAATTCATCTGGTCAGGTCTTTGTCAGGAATCGTTTAATTACTTTAAAAATATTTTAATAAATGAACCAATCTTACAATACCCCAACTTCAATCAACCATTTAATATCACCACAGATGCCATCAATATTGCAATTGGAGCTATTTTATCACAAGGGAATATTGGATTGGATCTGCCAATTGCGTATGCGTCACGTACACTCAATAATGCGGAAACCAATTATAATACGACAGAAAAAGAACTACTGGCAATACTTTGGGCAGTTAAACAATTTAGACACTACGTGTATGGGTGCAAATTCAACATTGTGACAGATTACAAACCATTATCGTGGTTATTTGGAGTCAAAGATTATGGAGCTCGTTTGACCAGGTGACGACTACAATTAGAAGAGAATGACTATAATATCATATATAAGCCAGGAACGCAAAACACAAATGCAGATGCTCTAAGTTGAATAGCAAAAATCGACAAGTTATCAAATGTAGAGGACTACAGAAAAAAACATACGAAAAATTCGAAGAAGATATACAGAAAACATTAATAACAAATACAAATGTGATCGAAATCCAGGGTGATATATTCGAGGCACCTGAAGATATAACTCTTGTAGTTTGTGTATCAAAAAATTTTGAGATGTCACAAGGATTAGCTTTAGAATTTAGAAGAAGATTCGGTCAAATTGAAACATTAAAAGAACAAAACAAAGAAATCACAGAAGTCGCACATACTCAATATAATGAGAAATCTCTAGCATTTATAATCACCAAAGAATTATGTCAACAAACAACTACTCTTGAAACATTTTATAAATGCATCATTAATCTACGAACTTTTTGCGAAGAAAATAATATTCAAACAAAAATCTGATTACCTAGAATCGGCAATGAACTTGATAAACTAAACTGGGAGAAAGTTCGACTCATTATTAGGTACATTTAAAAAAATTCAAAAATAAAAATCATTATTTATGTTGACATCGAATATTCTGAAGAAGAAAAGCTCAAGATACGAACCAACCCCCCTATCTTCCCGAATTTATCTATTCCTATGTATATTATTTTGTTAGTAAAACAGCCTCCCGTCAATCCATTGTAGTCTTATATTCAATTACCCTATCTCAACTCATATTATCTGTCTTATATATATGATATTATTGTTCTCAATTATTTTGTTTTATTGTTATTCACCTGTGGTGCCAGCTATTTACTGTATAACTATAAATATCGTATTATTATTATTTTGCAATAACAAACACACAGTCCAAAAATTGAATCATCTATTATTTTATTATCTCATATTAAGAGAACAAAAACCTCTAGGCTCCATCAAATTGCCCTTACCGGCATACGTGGTTCGGCCTTTAGGTCATGTATCTGTTGTTCCTGCAGATCCATGGAAGCAAAGTAATTCCCAAGTAAGGACGAAATGTCTCAACTTCATTATCATATTACACCAAATATTAATTCATTACAAACATTAGGCCACCCAATTGAAAGCTGGGATGCTTGACTAGTAACTTTAATTTGTAATTGCATGGCTAATGTAACAGTCGGAGAATGGCATCTTCAGTACAAAAAGAAAGATCTACCCAAATACAAAGAAATTAAAATATTCCTATTTAATCGGATTGCTGCCTATAAGTTAATGTGGTAACGAATAAAAAAAAACCTTTTGTCAAATCCAGTGTTAAATTTCAAAAAAAAAGATATTCTTCACTAAACCTGTAGACAAATCAACTACAGTACATAAATATCCTTTCTACAGTGAATTCCATAAATTATATTCTTGTATGGGATACAATGATTTAACAGTAGTAGACCGTCGAGAAATTGCCTTAAAAAATCGTTTATGTTTCAATTGTCTATGTTCCAATTATCAAGCACGTGCTTGCAGGTTCCCAAGTTGTCAAAAATGTGGTCAATGCCACTAAAACTCAACATTGCGTTTATAACAAAGTCTTGAAAAATACAAGCCTGTTAGTGAGTCTGAGCCTATTGCAAATACAAGCAGTGATCTGTGTACAACCAAAGGTATGGCACAGGCAATGAACGTATCAGGAGACATTTTCATGTTGGCTACAACTATTGTGTATATTAAGGACGAAGCAGGAAACTTTCAGCCCTGCAGAGCTTTATTGGACTCTTGGTCGAAAGTTAATTTTATTACTGATGCTTGTGCTCAACATCTCCGATTGTCAAAAAAAAAAATGTTATTTGCCAATAGTTGGTATTAACTCCATGAAGTCAAATGCACAAAGACTACAACCGGTAGTTATGTACTTTCGGTTTGAGCATTACAGTGTTACATTAGAACTGCATGTGCTTCCATCCATTTCTAATGACATGCCAACTCGACTAATACGTTTAGATCAATCTAAAATTCCAGAGTTTTTTAACAAACAACCGGACTGGTCAGCGAAACTAGGCGGGTGACCGTCGCGCGCCAGGCGGCCGTTTTCATGTAAACCAGGGGTTCTAAAAGTATTATTTATTAAATGAATAGCTGGTGCAGCTGTGTTTCAGATGTTTATGAAAAAAGTTGTGAACCCTCACATTACAAATATTTTATTATCGTATAAGGTATATCGTATATACAATATGTATAATGTAAATATGCGTACTACAAACAGCTGCGGGTGAGGGTAACCATCGTGCGCGGCGTTTTTATATTCAAACTGGCCATCTGGCGCTGGCGACCGCATTCCATTGGCCTTATTGTATTGTCATTCTATTGAAACCAAATTGTGTACAGGAACAGTGTTTTTTCAAAACGTGTTAGTCTTCGATCCTCTGCCCTTCGTATATGTGTTGATTGCTATCGTTTGAGTTAAATGTGATATTTTTATACGGCTAATTTGTACAATATTTTATAATTTTTTTGGTGTTTTTTTTTACTATTTGTGATAAATTATTTTTTCGATATGTCAATTCGACCCGATATACATTCCCAAACGAAAAAAACAATATACAACGTGTATACATTTTTTAAAACCTTAGCCAAGTGCAAAGACAAGCCTGAATTGGCAGATTATTTTCTACAGTCCCAGGAGAGAACGGCCGAGGCTTGTGCGGTGAGTCTGAGAACTGTACAACGGATATGTAAAGAGAGTAAAATGACTGGAAATCAAGAGGAGTCATTATGTGTTGGAAGTTCTAATGACCTTAAATTTCAATCACCACGAAAAAGATACAGTCGCGAGAAATCTGTCACTGAACTTGATGATTTTGACAACGAAATGGTCAGAAGAGTTGTTCATAGCTTTTACGACAAGGGTGAATTTCCAACGACCGCTAAAATATTAGTAGAATTGCGTGAAAAATTAAATTACCGTGGATCGAAATCATCGGTGAAAATAATTTTAAAACAACTTAATTTTAAGTACAAGAAATGTAACGATGGTCGCAAATTCTTAATGGAACGATCGGATATTGTAGCTGCACGCGTTAAATTTCTTAGAAAAATGAACGAGTTTCGTAGGAACGGTGATACTCGGCCAGTAGTCTACTTAGATGAAACCTGGGTTAATCAAAACCATACCCATAGACGTATTGGGCAAAATGAAGAAAATACGGAAGGTTTAAAAGTACCTACGGGCAAAGGCAGTCGCCTCATCATATGCCACGCCGGATCTCCTTCCTTCGGATTCATTGAAGAATCAAAACTTATTTTCAGATGCAATTCTGGTAACAATAAAGACTATCATTCTCAAATGAACGCCACAATTTTTGAAAATTGGTTTTCACAAATGTTACTTAACTTAGAACAGCCGAGTATTATTGTTATGGACAACGCGTCGTATCACTCTTCATTGATCGAGAACTATCCGAAGTCCAACAGTAGAAAGGCAGATGTTCAACAGTGGTTACGGGATAAAAATATAGATTTTTCTCCCGTAGAAACACTTGACGAGTAACGAGAAAAAGTGAAGCTTTCGATGCCACGCGGAAAAAAATATAAACTCGATGAACTAACATACCAAATGGGTCATGAAGTGGTAAGGCTTCCCCCTTACCACTGTCAGTACAATCCAATAGAACTAATTTGGGCCCAAGTTAAAGGCAGAGTGGCTGAAAAAAATTCAACATTCAAAATTGCAGATTTCGAGACAATTGTGCATAAAGAGATCGATGCAGTAACTCCGGAAGATTGGGCCAAATGTGGAGAACATTGCGTCAAGATTCAGGAGGAGGACTTTGCCAAGGCGGGACTAAGAGATGAGATATTAGAACCAATAATATTGACCATTTACCCTGACGAAAGCAGTTCAAGTGAAGATGAAGACGACAATGATGACTAGATTATTTCAATTCGGAAATATATTTTTTTATGTAAATATTATTAAAATAGTATTAAGTTTCATTACCTAGTTATTAGTTTTTAAATGTACATACTACATATATATATAAAATTGCGTAAACAATTAAAATATTAATATTATTAGTTGTTAGCACATATGATAATTAATAAATAATGAGTTTAACGTACAGAAATATTTAATGTTCAGTTTTTATTACAACTCCCGCGCTTTTAAAATTATTTTACGCGGGAATGTAGACTTGGAATCACTGCGGGTAATTTGCCACCAGGCGCGCGACGGTCACCCGCCTAGTTTCGCTGGCCGGACTATAGTTGATCCGAGTTATGATACACCAGGAAAGATAGGCATATATTACTTGGTGCAGGAATATTCTATACACTTTTTAGTGGTGAAAAGGTTGAAATTTCAAAAAGTTTAATGTTCCACAATACTGAACTTAGTTAGATTCTCACTAAAAAGGTAATAAGTAATGACGTTAAACATTCTAAGTTGTCAACTAGAAATTGTACTCATGAAAAATTGGTTAATTCAGCTCTCTCGTTATTTGTAAGTAAATCAAATATCTGTACAATTGAAGAAGATGAAACTGAACTACGTTTAAAAAACACACATTCTAGAAATAATTCAGGACGATTCGTTGACAGACTTTTATTGAATATTCAACTCAACGCTTTTGGTGAATTTAGTTACTTTGAACAACAACGATTCTACAATTTAAAATAAAAACGTTTATTCAAAGACAAGGAACTTAGTATTGCTTACTACAAGTTCATATCAGAATATTTAAATATGGATCATTTGGAACTGATCATCAATGTTAAATCTGACATACAAACATATTATTTGCATCACCATGTAGTCACCAAGAAAGACGGTAAAATCACTTAATTAAAAGTTGTTTTTATGGATCAGCTATAACCAGCTCAGGTTTATCGCTTAACGATATTATGAAAAGAGGATCTATCAGTCTTCCCCATTTTCAATAAAGCTAGAATTCAGACTGCATAAAGTAGCATTAACTGTCGATATTGAAAAGATGTATCGACAAATATTAGTAGCTTCAGAGGACTGTGAGTTACAAAGGATTTGGTATCGTTCAAGTTTTGCTGAATCATTAAAGGAATACAATCTTCGTACAGCCACTTATGGAAAAAAGTTAGTTCCCTATTTATTGATCCGTTGTCTGGTTGAATTAGCGTCTACAGCTCCCAGTGAAAATGCTCAAAGAGTTATAAGGGATGATTTTTATGTTCATGATTTACTCACTGGTGCTGAGACCATAGAATAATGTTTCCAGTTGTTCAAGGATGTTTCAAATACTCTGAATAGTGACTGCATGCCAATGAGAAAATGGTGTATAATTTAAACAGAAATCCTAACAAGTTGCCAAGTACTGGTAGTAATCCCAATCATGTATTACAACTTAGTGAAAACAATGCAGTTAGTACATTAGGGATAATATGGCAACCAATTACAGATTGTTTTCATTTCACATTGAAACCACGAACTCCACTAAAAAATATGACAAAACGCACATTGTTATTGGACATCAATAGAGTGTATGATACACTTGGATTCATTACACCGATCTTAATTTCTGGGAAAATATTTATCCAACAATTATGGACATTAAAAATTGAGCGGAACACAAAGTTGCCCGAAGAAATGCAACAACGTTGGGAAACTTTTTATTTGTCATTAAATACATTAGATAAGTTGGTCATTCTTCGTCAAACGTTGTTTACCAGCTGGTTATCAATTCAACATTAACTCCACGGATCTGTGACGCCTCACAAGAGACATACAGTGCATCTGTCTACACAGTGACTCAGAGTGAAAACAGTAAAATTCTAACGTCACTATATGTGTTAAAATCTCGTTTAACCCCGATTTATCCAACAACAATACTGCGTCTAGAACTCTGTGGTGCGGTATTATCAAGTGAATTAATCACAGAAGTCATTTATGAGTTTGAAAAATTAAACATAAATGTAAAGAAAGGTGATGTACTTTGGTCAGATCCTACTGTTGTAATCGTCTGGATTAATAGTACTCAACCACTTAAGTCTTATGTTTCTAACCGAGTTGCTTACATTCTAGACAATACTGACAAGCCACAGTGGCATCATGTGCCTACAGAAAGTATCCCAGCTGATGTTATAACGCGTGGACAAACAATAAGCAATTTATTACAATGTATGTAGTGATGTAGTGGAATGGACCCAACTGGCTCTCTGAAAATCATATTTCATGGCCAACAAGTAACCAGTCAGTTTTAAATGAATTACCTGAAGTAAGATCTATCAAAATAGCTCTCCAGATATCTAAGCAAATTAATGATGAGTATCCACTTAACAAATTTTCAAAATTGAACCACATGGTACGTGTCACAGCTTATATGTTACGTTTTATACACAATTCTCAAACGTAAAATCAAAAATCTGAACGTCAAACAGGTATGCTCACTGTCAATGAACTACAGAGTGTCAAGAATATGTGATTTCGTTATGCCCAATTCATAGAATTCAAAACTGAATTAAATCTATTTTCATAATCTAAACCAGTGAGTTCTGATAGTCGATTAAAATTGCTTAACCCATACATTGAATGCAGTCGATCTTATACGTATAGGTGTAGATTAAATTACTTCGAGGCTTCAGAAAAAAGACGGTGCCCCATTGTACTCCCGTCTAAGGGAAAAATTGTTAAAATGATTTTTGAGCAAATGCATTTAGAACTGTTCCACATTGAGCCTCAAGGTCTACTTGGAAACATACAATTAAAATATTGGCCTTTACGTGAATGAAGCATAACTCGTGCTACTTTTCATCGATGTACTATCTGTTTTTGTGCTAAGTCTAAGGCGCTGCATCCAAAAATGGCACCCATACCTCGAGTAGAATATCAGTTCAAAGAGCTTTTTCCCGCACTGGAGTTGATTTTTGTGGACCCATAATGATTAAAAGTGGTATGAAGCGACTCAAGGCTATAAAATGTTATATATCAGTTTTTGTACGCTTTATTACTCGCGTAGTGCACCTAGAACTTGTTTTAGATTTGACATTAGAGACTTTCATGACAGCACTAACTCGTTTTATTACTCGACATGGTCCACGTCTATATATACACTGTGACAATAGAATAAACTTTGTTGCAACGAATTGGGAACTCTCTTCATATTTCAAGGCTGACTGTAGAAGGCGTTCAGTCACTGAAATTTTGCAGACCAAGGAATAAATTGGCACTTCAACCCTACGTTTGCGCCCCATTTTGGTGGCATATGAGAGGCCGCAGTCAAATCGGCAAAATCCCACTTAATGAAAATGACAAACAATATTTTATTACATTTTAAAGAAACCACTACTACACTGCTCTATCGTATTAAAGCCATTTTAAATTCAAGATCTTTGACTCTTCTAGCGGACGATCCTTCAGACTTTGAAGCTTTCAAACCTGGACATATCCTCGTAGAAGGTCCCATATTGTTACCACCTGAACCAGATTTTACTTCTGTACCACAGAATAAACTGCGTCAATATGCCTTGGTTAGATCTCAAAAGCAATGGTTCTGGAAAACTTGGAACAAAGAATATTTGCCATAAATTCAAAAGCGAAACAAATGGTTGAAAACTCAAAGAAACTTAGTTGTTGATGATTTGATTATTATCAAAGAGGATAAAGTACCACCGCTGAACTAATAACTGGCTTGTGTGACCGCATCCTGGAAGGGATAATGTGGTTTATAGTGTTACAATTCATATGGGAAACGGAATACCAACGTCCAGTTGTCCGGCTTGCTCTTCTATCAACTGTTAAGGATGAGGAGACAGGCCAGTGTTTATTATAATGTCAAAGGTCATATATTAAGAGTGAAAGGGATTTATTGTTTATATTACTATTGCACTATTACTATTGTTTACTAGGTATTATATATAATATATATTATATGTTTTTAAATTTGTTTTATGTTTTTTTTTTAGGTATTTTACATTAATGATCTGTGTTATATGAATGTTTCAAATGTGTGTTACAGATGTGTTTCGAATTGTATTCAGTCTCATTTAAAGGATTCATACTTTCAATGGGGGGGGGGGGGGAGAATGTTTAGGCTACGGTCACACTGCCGTTTGATGTTGGATGTTATCTGCGATGCTAGCAGTTGATTGTATGATAATAGTATCACACTAATGTGTTTGAATGTTTTATCGATGAACTGGTTTTTTTGAATTTTGTGTGATAAATTTAATTTTTATATTTTCATGATCTTTAATTGTCTACTCATCGTCGTAAAACAGGTCAGTGTCGTCAACCTTTTTATGAAAGGTGAAGGTTTTGTTGAATTGGACAACACTGAGACTGAAAGTTTATAAAGGTACAAACAAACTAGACTAAAGCTTCTTTTTTAATTCTAGCCTAGCAGCGAACAGTTGTCTTCGTTTTCTTAGTTCAATCTTTTTGTGATAACCACGTGAAAACCTCTGGTAACTATTGTTCCTAGGACCCATGATGAGCCGTGTTTAGTAATGTATATTGTTATTTATGTAGTCAATTATTGTAATTTGTCATTCGTTGTATGTGTATGTGAATTCATTGTCTGTGAAATTGTGCAGTAAAATAGCTGTCATTGTTCTTGTATTATAATAGGTAAGAACTGACCAGCTTCAGCTACATGGTACCAGAGATAACTGATGGTTCGTTCTTACATTTCTACTACTCTGCTTGCTACAAACTGCTTCCATTAGTTGCTATCTCAGTGATTTTTAATCCTTGCTAGAGTTATGGTAGAATCGCTCTAAATTATTTGTTTTGAAAATGTGAGTGGTAGAGCAGCGGTGATTTTATTTGCGAGACGGGACGCTAGTAGAGCAGCGCAGAGTTCCAGGCGCGGTATGGTGGTACCCTTCAGTGGTGCTACACGAGAGCGTGAGAATAATAGTAATTTACAGCTGATGGCACTGTCTCTGTCCTTGTTTCTGATGTAGACACAGGCTCCGTATGCAGCTTCGAGAGTATCGCAGATATGTACAATTGAAGATCAGTGATTTCGATCACTTGGATTACTCGCCAGGGTATTCTTATTTCGTTTACATGAACTAAGTGGTTGTAATAGTTTACCCACTTTCGATGGTGATCATCTGACAACTCGGTGTCCCAATCAGTTTTTTCACGCCACAGTTCATGTACAAGGATTTTTGCTTGAACTACAACTGGCTGAATGACCCCTCGGGTATCTATTTTTAACATAATATTTTATAAATGTTTGAAAAACAGTTGTCACTAATAAATTAAATATAAAATATAAAGGTTTAACCGGTTTTTTATTTTTGAGCACCCTTCAAAAAATTAAAGTTAAAATTTCTTATGTAGGCAAACACCTGACTATTTGTATTATAGTTGTAACTTGTATTAGAATTTTACACAAACAACTTATCGAAACACAACCTTATAGAATATTCTAATAAAACCGTTCTAATAATATATAAAAAAAATTATATTAAAGTTCTTGTTCTGAATATGTTTTTTAGCATTTTAGATTCTGAGTGGAGTGATGAATATATTGCTTTTACAAATTTATAGTGATGTGTGTTTTTTTATTTGTACGTGTGGCATATCTGTAAACACTTTTTAAAGCAGTATAAAATATAAATATTTCGATTTTTAAAAATGGGACTTGTTTCTGATGAAAAATTGGATCTGGTTGGTACTTTGGTAACTAAGTCAAGCGTACAAATGTCTAGTACTTTTTTTTAAAAAAATCAATGAAAAACGGGAATCTTCACTCAAATCCAGTTTTTGGCAAAATTGATTTTGTTTTTATGTTGGTGTGATTCGAAAACGAATAACAGTAGATACTTGAAATTTTCACTAAATGTTTGTATTATCATTTTCAGAATTATTTTCTATTTACAATAAAATTTAAAAAATATTTTGACGATGCAAACATGGTTTGTTATTTATAGGCATGAGAATTTTTCAATTTGTTTTAGTTTTTTGCTTTAAATGTCAATTAAAAATTATTCGCTAGGTATAAAAATGCTTGAAAATTGAATATGAAGTTCTCATAAGTTGTTTATTTCTCAGTTAAAAATTATCAAAAATCTATAGTTGCTCTACTATTTTTTATAAGAATTTTGATAAAATTCCTCAAAATCTCAAAAATTATATTTTAGTTAGAAATTCATAAACAATTTCCTTTATACCTAAGATTTGAAAATACAATACAAGGTTCTTCATAAGTTTTCAACCTATATATATATATGTATAAAAAAAAATAGAAATTCTGAAACTAGGTAGGCTGATACCTTGCCAATCTGACAATGATATATGGAGGTTGTGTAAATAATACAATAAGACCTTTAGAAGTATAGAAGTACTTATATCAAAATCAGAAATCTAATTGTACGAATATGTACGAATGAAAAAGATTTACAAGGATCCTCCTTACAAAATTATACAAAAATCTTGTATTTGTTTTCAATTTTTCAACAAAAAGGTGGCTACAACAGGAATCCTACTTCAAGAGTAATAAGAAGCACTGTCATTTATTCGTTGGTTTGTACTTCAAAACAGGGTTAGACTAGCTCAAACAAATAGCCAGGAAAATAATTTTTTAACAAGCCCTTTGTAATGATTGTAATGCTAGGTTATTAGGCAACTATTGTGTGCCTATCTCTAAATCATTACTTGCTAAATAATTATAATTTAATGATATTACCTTTCTGATTCCTGTGTACTTGCTTGTTGCAACCGTGGTTCGTATTTAAGATATAATGTGATTTGATTGGTTTATATATTAAAATGATTACACATTTTTTTTAAATTAACTATTTCTTTAACTTTATTTTACAAACACTTAAATATTTCACAGTTAAATAATCATATACGCCTTTTGTATAACGATCTGCGTAGTCTTTTACACTCGCTTATGAATCCTTATACAAAAGGACGGCAACGACGCACTCCTCGCTGTCGGCGACTACTAGTCTCCTTATATATCTAATTTTTATACAGATAAGAGTGTGTGCGTGTGTATATGTGCATATGTGTGAGTTTTATCTTATATTTAAAGCTATCAATTATTATAATTATCATACATATGTTATTGTCACAATTATTATATATATTATGGTATCTTATTGATTATTATTTATTATACATTTAAAATTTAAGATATATGATGGCTAAGCGCACATCATTACATCCACCCTAGCCTTTTTTTTGATGCGTCCTCGCATTATAATGTAAGCATATTATATAAAATTAAATTATTAGAGAAAAAAAAATTATACAATGAAGATTACAAATTATATACCTTAATATTAAAGAGATAAGTAATTAACTATAATGTGTAACATATTGAGAGAATATTACATTTTTGTACATCTAGAAAATTATTATAAGTTAATATGAAATTATGATAAAAAATTATATTTATGGTTATTGTAATGATATATACATGTAAGATAAAAGGGTACTATAATAATATTACTAATGGCAATGGGTAAATATTTTTTTTTTTTTTTTTTTTTAAATAATAATGAATATACTATATAACTAGGAAATAATTACATTTTTTTTTTTTTCTTTTTTTTTTTGAAATTATATTGCATATGACTGTGAAATTGGATTTTGAAATGTTTTGATATGTCTTCATATAGATAATTTTCTGATATTTGGGTATGAGCTTTTTTGCTTTGAGTTTGTGATTGATTTATTGACTTTGTCTCGTGGGTTGTGATTTTGATTTAAAGTCAGTAGTGGTTGATTTTGTTGCTCATGCTGTTGTTGTTGATTTTGACTTGCGTTATGCATAATGAAATGAGTGATGCTTGTAAATACTCCTGCTACTAATTTTATGCTTAATCCGAAAGTTTGGTATAAAAGAGAAATGTTAAGTCCTGTGTTAATGCAGGTTAGAATTATTTTCCATATAAAGAATATTCCTAATAATCCGGAAATAAATTCACCAAAAATGGTAAACCATCCCCACATTTTTCTTAGTTTATTGTCAACCATATTACTAATAGTGTTTTCGTCAATTAATGCGTTTAGATTTAACCTGTGATCCATTATTGTGAAACCCATCGTTTGTCTTGCCAAATTTTTTTGTGATGCTTCTATTTCTTGAGGTAATATTAAATATTGTTGAAAATTTTTCATAGTGTCATAATTGTAAATTCCTGCTGTCATTAAATGTTCAATACTTTTGTATGTCCATGTCCATTTCGTGGAAGGCTTAAGAGTCTGTGGTTTTTTTATTTCTCTAATGTTTTGCGATGTAGTATACCATTCTCCATCAAGTAAAAATGCAGATGGTAAAAAGTGATTACAATCTAATTCTGTGCCAAATTTTTGTAGGGTTCTTGTTTTAGGAGCCATGAAGTATGATTGATTATTGTAAATAACTGGTAATTCGTCATAACATATTGCGTTTTTTGATGATATTTCAACTTCTACTGGTTTACATTTTAGTAGATAAATGATTTCCCCAGCCTTTAATGCCGTATAACCGGGTCCTTCGCCCATATGGTATGCGAATTCGGATAAACTATATGTGGCTAATGACAGTTTGTGTAGCAGCACTTTACGTTCTAATTCGCATTGTTTTTGTATTAGATCTGTGTATAAAGTTGTTATCGATGCTTTGAAACGGTTGTCAATGTATACCAATTTAGTATTTATATAAGCCACTAAATCTATGTTTTGTGGATGTATGTCTTTGTTTTTAAAATAATTAAAAAATAATGAATCTGTAATTATGGTTAATTGAGAATGATCAGTTTGTATAGCTGGTATATTACATATATATGTTGATCTTACGTGCTGTAACGCAAAAACGATTTGGTCCGATTCCACCAGGTATGTTCGAGTGGTTTTGTCATTGTTCGAAGTTATTAATGAAGCAGGTCCGTCATATAAAATAATAAACTCATGAGTTTCACAATCATAAGTATTTGCGTTCCACACTACCTCTCCTTTATAAGTATCCAAACCGTATTGGTCGGATAATTTTAAGGTTGAACCGGTTGGGAGGGTTAATGTATTTTGTTTATGGTTTACTATGGCTAACCCTTCGGTAAGAGTGATTTTATAATTAGCTTGAACTATAACCTCTTGCCATGTGCCTTTTTCGGATGAAAATGTAGAGCCTTTGCAATTGCCATGTCTATCTACAAAACCGGCTACTGTAACGGATGATAGTATAGTCTCGTTAACTTTTAAGCTTGTAATTATTCCTCCGTTTGGTAGATGGTATGTTAGTCTCTGATGTAATTCAGAGCATCGGGCACTGCCTAATTCAGTTATTTCTGTGAAAAAACCATTTTCTACCATTTGGGCGTCTTCTAAAATTGAACACCTACTTATAAAATAGTTTATTATTATCGAGCATGTTTTATAAGGTATTTGGTAGGTATCTGTTTTTTGTAGAAGTTGGATCCGTTGAATTGATTGGGTGTGGATTTCTGATGGTGGTTCGCATGGTTCCACAGACAAGCTATTAAATGCTGTTATGTTGAGTTTGGGTCCATTACAGTCATATGCAATAAATCCATGTACCATGTGTAGTTGTAAGATGATAAGGAAAGGTGTGGAGTTCATTATGAATATGTTGAAGGTTAACTATAATGTGCTTGTCTTACAATCTTATAAATGTATAATATAAAATACAATGGCTGCTAAAACAAACATAATATGGTGTGAATATTTTTAATATTTAAAACTAATATTGTTATTATTATTATTTTATTTTATTTGTTTTATTATTAACCACTTTTCTTTTTGTATAAATAATATTTTTTTAAATAATTAGTTTTTTTTCTTATTATTTCTACGTTTTTTTTTTTATATTATTTAAATTATGTTTTTATTTATATTATATATAACAGATTATTCAATTGTTTCTGTATAATTTTATGATCTTTATTTTTTATAATTTATTTGTTATATATTTATTTGATTTATTTTTTATATAATATCTGATATTTAAATTATTATTATTTATTCGTGATAATTAATCATTAATGTTTTCTCTTGAGTGATATGGTTTAAGACGCCTAACATGGATTATATCTTCAGTTACTTTATTATCTAAAATGAGTTCGACTTTATAATTTAGGTCATTGATTTTTTCTAAGATTTTAAAAGGACCTCTATATTTTGGACCTAATTTTGGAGATTTCCCTACTTCTGAAAATGGAAATTTAATAAGAACTAAGTTTCCCGGATTAAAACTAATTATTTGATGTGATTTGTCATGATATTTTTTTTGGTTTTGTTGAGCTATTGAAACTATACTGGGGATTTTATTACGTATTTCGTTTAATTCAATTAATGACTTTTTTATATCATATGGTAGGTTATCTGGAATTAATTTATTATCAATTGGAAAGTATGGTTCGAAACCATGCATTAAATAAAAAGGACTATATTTTGTGCTAGTTTGTGGGGTAGCATTATAACTTAGTGTTACGTATGGTAAATAGTATGACCATCTAGATTGATTATTATTTTCTACATAATTTTTTAGTGAAGTAGAAAGAACACCATTAATTTTTTCGACCAGCCCCTGTGATTGGGGGGAGTAACTTGTAGATAAAACTTGTTTTATACCTAAATTGTTACATATATCTTCCACGAGTTTATTTTTAAAATGAGTACCTCTATCGGAAGAAAATATTTTAAAACATCCCCAATGGGATATTATTTGAATCATAAATTTAACTGTTGATTCGGCAGAAGCTGAAGCGACAGCTTTTGTAAATATGAACTTAGTATTATTACATGCAGCCACTAATATGTATTTTTTTTTATTGCTAGTGGTTAAAGGACCTAAATAATCAAAAGTTACTCTGTTTAACGGTCTATTTGATAATTGTATAGGTTGTAATTGACCTATTGGTTTGCCTTCTGATTTTTTATTTATTTGGCACTTATGGCATGTTTTTATAAATTTAGTGGTGTCTTTAACCAAATTTTCCCAATAATATTTATTTTGTATTTTATGAATTGTTCTTGTTATACCGGTATGACCTCCCGTAGGTGATTCGTGATATGATTTTAATATATTATTAATTAAAGATTTTGGAATTACTAAAATTGGTACGAAATTTTTAGGAGGGGTAAATTGTTTGTAGTATAAGATTGCATTTAATAGTGTAAATCTTCGCGTTTTTCTTTTAATATTTTTAGGAATACTTTTATTATTTGGTTCAATTATTGCTTTAATTATATCAGAGCAAAATTTGTCTTTAGCTTGTTCACTTTTTATATCATTAGAATCTAGATTTATTTCTGTCTGTTCATTTTGGACTATATCAATTTTATTAATTGCATTCCTAGATAAGGCATCTGCAATTACATTTTCTTTACCTTTTTTGTAAACTATATCAAAATTAAAGTCTAATAATTTGAGCGTTAGTCTGGCTATTCGAGCGGAAGGGATTTTTAAATTTTTATAATATTGAAGGCTTATATTGTCGCAGAAAACAGTAAAATGTCTTCCCCATAAATATTCTCGGAAGTAAATTATTCCAAAACACAAACCTAAAAGTTCTAGGGTAGTTGAAGAATATGTTTTTTCATTAGCCAATAACTTACGCGATGCATAGCCTACTGGATGTAATATATTATTATCATCGGGTTGTTCAATATAGGCTCCTAATCCTGTTATTGAAGCATCTGTTGTTAGAAAAACATGTTTATCGTCATCAAAGTGTTTTAAAAGTGGTTCAGAGATTAAATAATTTTTTAATTTTTTAAAAGATTCTTCGTGTTCTATTTTCCAGTCTATTTTTTTGTTATCTCCTTTTATAAGTTCAGTGAGGGGGTGTGCTATTTTTGCAAAATCTTTTACGTGTTTTCTGTAATATGAGCACATTCCTATAAATGATCTAACTTCTTTTTGAGTTGTTGGTTGTTTGAACTCAGTTATTGCTTTTGTATTTTTATCCATCGGTTTAATACCTTCACGAGTTATTATATGGCCAAGTAATTCAATTTTGTTATTAAAAAAGAAACATTTACTTGTTTTAAGAGAAAAATTTAATTTGTCCATTATTAATAAAGCATTATTTAAATTATTTAAGGCTTGTTCAAAATCTTTGCCATAAGATGCTAAGTCATCAATGTATATTACGAGAGATTTATATAATAATTCTGAAAAAGCTTCATTCAGTTTTCTCTGAAAGATACTTGAGCTAATTTTTAGGCCTTGTGGGATTCTAGTAAACGTGAATAGTCCATGACAAGATGTAAATGCAAGTTTATATTGGTCTTCTTCTTTTACAGGTAATTGAAAAAATCCACTGTTAAGGTCAAGAGATGAAAAATATTTTGATCCTTCTAGAGCTCTTAATAAATCTGTAGTTCTAGGTAAAGGATATTGATCTGTTTCGATTCTATCATTTAATTCTTTATATGAAACAACAAGTCTATAAGATCCTTTTTCTTTTTTTTTTACTAAAAAGGCTGGAGCTGCAAATTTTGATACTGTTGGGCGAATAATATTTGCATCGAGTAATTTGTTTAATTGTATTTTTAATTCTTCTCGTTGCTGTGGAGATACTCTGTGTGGCGCATTAAATTTAGGGTCCGTATAATTTGGTTTCAATTTTATTTCGCAAGGATCTACATTAGCACATTTTATGTGTGAAGTGTCTGTTGTAAAGAGATGAATAAATTTTTTTAATAACTCAACTACTTTTTTATGTTGATATTTATCGAGATTTTGACATATATTTATTATAGTTCCTTCACTATCCATAAGTATTTCTTTGTCATCGGAATTATTCGAAATTGTGTTTGATAATTTTGTGTTAGTAATTACTGATTCAATGTTATCATTATTATTAATAGATTTTTTTATGTCTATAGATTCCTTTGGAATTGTATTATCAATATGTTTTTTTATGTTATTTATCAAATGTTCTAAAGGCGATATGTCATTAATGATAATGTAATTAGACGGTACTTTATTTGACATTTTATCTGCTCTTGTTCCCGGAATCCAGTGCGTGTTTTTATCAACACTATATAAAACGATTATGGACCTATTATTATAATTCTTATTTTGATAGATAATTGCTGTTTTATTAGTGTCATTGTAAATATAAGTGTCGTGATTATAATAATCAGCGATTGCGGCTAGTTCGTCATCAGACATCCAATAATTAGGCAGCTGTGTAATATTCAATAATTGTAAGATATCTGCTATGGAAGTAATTTTATTTAATTTGTTGTCGTTTAAGGCATTGCATACAGCATAAATGCCACAGTTTCCATCTCCCGTGACATTTTCTCCTGGTTTATAATTTACAAATACTGATTCGATTTTATTATTATCTGTATTATTAATGTCTATATTATAATCATAATCTATTTTTTTTAATTTACTTATATTACTCATATTTTTATCATTACTTTTAGCATTTTCAAGATTATTAATGGGTGATTTGATTTTATTATTGGAATTATCGTTAATATTATTTAATTGTTTTATTGATCTATAAAAATAGTAATTGTTATGTATTAAATTTATAACATTTTGATGTTCTTGAGTTTTCCAATTATTCGTTATGTGTGTTTTATCTTTATGACAAATGAGAAGATTGATATTTGTGTTAAGAAATTCTGTAAAAATTGTTTGTTTGATAATTGTCCAATTACATTTGTCTATACCTGAGGCAATTGTAGGGATAGCAATTTTGAAATCGTGTAATTTTTGCATTGATTTTTTTAAGTTTTGAATTGTAAGCTTTATGTCATCATATTTAGGTTTATGAAAATATTTTTGTTTTGTTACTAGGTGATAAATTATTTTATTTCCGATTTTTATTGGAATTGCGTCGCCTATGGGTTTAACTTTTCAAGTTGAGGCGTTGTGTTTCCAAATGTTGTTTTTATTCGAGAGGCTATTCCTTTAGACATTTTTAAGTCTGCAGATATGCAATGGGCAATCGAGTAGTCAGAATCTACAAGAAATATATCAGCTATTTCCTCTTTAATATTATTAATATTTGTATTAGATAGATTAGTGTAAGTTTGTATTATAATTGAATCATTTAATGATAGAGTATTATTATGAAAATTGATAATAGCTTTATTGTTGTGTAGAAAATTATTTCCTATTATTATATGGCATGTTAAATTTTTGACAATGAATACCGATGTTTCAAAATCATGAGAATCGATTTTAAGTTTAATTATTGTAGATCCAAATACAGTTAATTGGTTGTTATTTGGGCCTGATAGAATAATGTTTTCTTTAATTATTTTATTTTCAGGGGGAACAAGCGTGTGTCTAATACAACAAATGTTGGCTCCTGTATCAATAGTTATTGGTACATTAATATTATTAAGTTTAGCACGAATAAATAAAGGTTCAGAAATATGATTAATTTTATAAGTAGTTGCTGGTTTTTTAACTGACAATGAAGGGTAACAGCGAGTGTCAGAAAATCTGTTTGACCTATTTATTAGTTTTTTTGAATTGAAAATTTTTTACATGTTAGTGCTGAATGTCCTATCATATCACATAATTGACAATTAATCGAGTTATTTTTAAATCGACAATTTTCTGTAGAATGATTATTTCTATTACAGATTGTACATTGTATTTTATTGTTATTTTTGTTTTTAAAATAGCAAAATTCTGTGATATGATTGTTTTTAGAACATATTTCACATTTTTTTGTGTTTATTTTATTGTTTGAAAAAAATTGGCGATTATTTTTAAAATTGTTGTATTTATTAAAATTGTTATTTTGAGCTTGAGGGTTTATAATATTTTCTATGTCGGTTTTAAATTTATTGTTGTTTTCATTAATTAGATTTATTTTCTCATTTATTTCGTTTGAGATTTGATTTAGTTTATGGGTGATTATATCGGTTTTTATTTCGGAAGGAGATTGATTTATTTCGCCCGTTACCATAAATTCTACCATTTCATATTTTCTTATATTGTCTTTTAATAATTTTAGTGTTGAATTATCTAATATTCCAATGTATCTAGCAATATTTGGTTTAAGACCTTTCATTATATATCTAGTTATTTCTTGTTGAGCCATTTCAGAATTTATACGTTTACAAAGTGATTCAATTTCATTAATAAATGCCATAGGTAGTTCATCATCTAATTGCTTTCTTTTTTCGAGTAATAATCGAAGCATATCTCTATGAGCAATGTGTTCGAATTCATTTCGAAGTTGTGTTTCTAAATCAGCCCATTTATTGAAATTTTGATTTTCAATATTTTCATAAAAAGTTAGTGCTGGGCCCTCTAAAAATGCAGGTATAAATTGCAATTTTTCTTGTTCGGACCAGCCATTAATAGAAGCTGCTCTTTGATATTTTTTTAAAAACGCATCTATACTATCAGATGAAGAATCGGAAAATATGTTAGGTTTGAAATAAGGTTTTTTACCCTCCATTTTATTCGTTTTGGTTTGATTATTTAAGTTTTGATAATTTTCATTTATTGTTGCAAAATCGTCCGGGCAAGATTCACCGTTTAAATATTTTAATAATCTATTTTTAAGTTCTGTAACTGTTCCTACACTATTTAAATTCCTTTTATTTAATTCTAAAATTAATTGAGGTTTATTAACTTTGTTAATTTCATTTGGCAGTGAAACAAAAATTGGTTCTTCTATTCCCTTTTCCTGATTATTATTATTTTGTGACATTTGTTAAAAAATATGTTTGCTTTATCTGCAATTTTATTATTTTTATTATTATTATTTCGGGGATTTTTAAACGCGGTAAGAGCCACTAGTTGAGCGCCACTTTGTAATGATTGTAATGCTAGGTTATTAGGCAACTATTGTGTGCCTATCTCTAAATCATTACTTGCTAAATAATTATAATTTAATGATATTACCTTTCTGATTCCTGTGTACTTGCTTGTTGCAACCGTGGTTCGTATTTAAGATATAATGTGATTTGATTGGTTTATATATTAAAATGATTACACATTTTTTTTAAATTAACTATTTCTTTAACTTTATTTTACAAACACTTAAATATTTCACAGTTAAATAATCATATACGCCTTTTGTATAACGATCTGCGTAGTCTTTTACACTCGCTTATGAATCCTTATACAAAAGGACGGCAACGACGCACTCCTCGCTGTCGGCGACTACTAGTCTCCTTATATATCTAATTTTTATACAGATAAGAGTGTGTGCGTGTGTATATGTGCATATGTGTGAGTTTTATCTTATATTTAAAGCTATCAATTATTATAATTATCATACATATGTTATTGTCACAATTATTATATATATTATGGTATCTTATTGATTATTATTTATTATACATTTAAAATTTAAGATATATGATGGCTAAGCGCACATCATTACACCTTGCTCTCAGCTCACAGCCTGTGCTATAAAGATGTTAGAACTGAGTTATCTTTTTCTCATTCACCCGCACTGCTTATTGCCGGTTCCAAATAGCTTATTACAGATCTCATAGGCTCGTTTTCATGGCGGCCTACCGGGAAAATCCCGGTGATCTAGTCCAACCGTGAAAAGGAACAAATTGTGAACAGAATTTAGAGTATTTAGACATAAAAGTAGATTATACAATAGAGACAAATAACCATCCATCTAGCGTTACATGTCGAGATAACAATATAGAATAGGTAAGTGACACAGAATCTTTGTTATCGTTATCATCAAATAATTAATTATATACCTACTACCTAGTTTAAATAAAAATAAAGAAAAGAACACTGCACTGTTGTTTATTTTACTAGGTATTCAGCATATGTTTGCTTAAACAGTTGTTATTGTAATAATTAGGGCCGTTAATTTGTAGGAAAGTGCATTTTTTTTTGGTGGTTGTGAAACGTAGCTTTGTAAGTATATAATTTGAATTATATAGCAACAAATTCATTTACGAAACTTTAATTTTGTATTTTTTGACGTTTTTTAATTTTTTAGGTCATATTTCTATTTTTTAGTTCATGTTTTGGTATTTTTAATTAAATTTCATTAATTACCATTTTTGAAAACCTTTTAAAAATTTTTAAAAAATGTTTCAGGCAAATAGCATTATTAAAGAATCAATTAATTTCAAAATCAAAATTTCAATAAAATCAACTTTTTATTAAATAAATACATTTTCATGCATAAAATATACTAATATCAATATAAATATAAAAATTAGATTAAAAACCATTTTAAGTGCATTTTTTTCTATAATTTTGATATTTTAAAGCATTTTTAAGGTTTTTAGTACATTAATTTCACGGCCCTAGTAATAATTCTAAATTACAGTTAATAACTAACATCGATATTAATACGAGTAACTAGAACCCGGACTTATATGCATTAAAAAGTATTAAAAAATGACATGTAATATGAAGTAAATATATTAAAATATGAAATAAAAAAAATAAAAATGCATTTTTAAAAATTAAAAATTGTATAAAGTATGAAAAAAATAAATGTATACATTAGAACACATAAATAAATAAATATTTCTATTTAAAAATAAAACAAATTATAGAACTTTAAATGTGTTTTTATTTTTTATTGTTAAAATTAATTATTAAATGGTATTTAAGTTTTTCTATCTGTTAATAAATGCTTGTATACTAAAAATGATTGAACCGCTTCCGTTTCCCCTTGTAATACATTGTTCATTTTATGTAATACTTTTAGATCTTTGTTTTTTGAGACATTTAATTTTGTTAAATCCTTTTAGGTCCACAAATAATGTTTATTTTTTCTTATTAAACTTATTAAACTTTCAGATAAAAGCATATTTTGAGTTTCTAGTTTTTATATATTACATATAATACATATTTTAAACCAAGATAGCTAACTGTATCGCTACTTCGATGTCCTACCGACCGAAATTTTTTCATGACAGGCAACAGCGCATTCATTAAAATATGCAACGAATATGCATTTATAGTCAAATATGCAAAATAAAAATTTAGCAGTGAATTCCAAAAAGTATAATTCGTCAAGATAAATAACAAAAATTGAAAAAAGTGAAAAGGAAAAAAATATGCAAAAACATACAAATTCGAGCTCTATTAATTAATAGCAAAGATCAATTATTTATAATTAATAAAAATTTTTGGAAATATTGAAACTTAAATTTTTATTCAAAAAACTTGTTATTTGTGTGATTGATATATTTGAAGATAAATTTGGTAAAGTTCAACATAAAAGAAATATTAAATTAATATTTCTGACATGGTTTAGTTTAACGTTGTAATCTAATAAAACATTGGCTACATGAAAATGAAGAATGTGCAGAACATAAATTCTTCATTATAGACAAATTATTGACTTGTAAATTATTTAAAAAATGCAAAGATCATTCAATAACGAGACAGTCAAAATTAACAATTTTATCGCATGTATAATTATGGATGAAATAAATTATTTAAATAATAACTTTACATTATGCTTATTTTTTAATTTCTTGTATTGATTTGGAACAAAATGTACTACATTTAATAATTATTATCGTAATCAATGATTTTACTGTGAAATTACACAAAAATCACAAAAAAAAACAACAATTTTATGTGAACACGTTTGATTTTTGTTGTGCATATGTTTTGAGGAAGAAAATAAATATTGAGCTACTATTCTCTAAATATGCAAATAACATTATTAATTATTTTATTTAAAACTAAAAAAGCCTATCCTAATTGGTTTAAATAATTTAAGAAAGCCAATACTGTCGGTCATCAAAAATAACAATATTATATTTTCGACTACAAATAAAGTAAAGCCCTCTGTTGTATTTTTGCTTTACCTTTACTTGTGTTTCCAAACAAACAGCAGTATGGCTTATTTTTATATTATTATAAAATAAATGGTTATAGGTACAATTCCTATAGAAACTCTGAAAATATATTTTTAAAAGTAATGTAAAATGTTACATAGGCCATGACTGTAAATTACTATAATAGTATTAATCTGGCAGTTATTATAATTAAAAAACAATTCAATTAATATTATAAAACAAAGATACCTAATAAAAGGCTGATCTTTGTAATTAACATAAATAAATTTATGAAATTAATTAATAATTCATATCCATTATTACATAGTTACTAACTACTCTATTATTCAATAATAAAATTTATATTTAAGATAGTTTTTATTTTTATTATACATTACTTTGCATAAATAAATAAGTCTATATACTATACACAATTATAAATTTAGTCATGATATATTACAATAATTAAAATAATAATAACAAAATAGTCTGCTTGATAAATCATTAAAAATAAATCTTTTAGGATAAATGTGTTTCTCTATGATTTAAAACTTCTTTAATACCAGAAAAATATTTTCCACATGTAGTGCACTCATACATTTTGTTTTCCTTTTTCTTAGGTTGGTGTACAGAATTATTGTGTTTATCCATAGCTTCTTTAGTCGGTAAAACAACATGGCAAATCCCACACTCAATTTCAATCATGTGCTCAAGATCAATATGTTTATTTTTCGCCGCAAATGTAGTGAAGGTACGATCACAATGATTACAGCTAAATGTACTTGAAGGACTCGTATAATGTACTACCAAATGGTCTTCCATTTTGTCCATAGTATCAAAATAAGCATTGCATTTGACACATTGAAACTCTAGTGGAGTTTCATTATGATGGCAATTGGTATGACGATCAAGACTTTGTTTGTTTGAAAATCTTTTTTCACAATATTTACAAATATGGGTAACACTATGATGCATTGAAATGTGTCGCTTCAGCTGTCCAGAGGTTTTATAATAAGTTGGACATTCTGAACACTTGAAACTACCCATATCTAAATGAAAGCGAGCTTGATGACTAAGTAGGAACACCATTGATTCTGCTTCAAAACCACAATCACCACAAATATATACAACTTTACCATTTTTAACAACAACCAATCGTTTTTCATTGTCCGTTTCATTTTCAGATTTCATTTTTTTTGATTTACGTTTTTCTTTATCAAAGAAAGATTTATCAGGACTTCGTTTGAGATCAACTATTATACTTTTTTTCTGCTAAAATAAATAAAAACATTAATGTTTAATGAAAACTTTTTTATGGTTTTAAAATATTATGTATACATACATTATTAGTTGTTGAACCTTGATAGCTGTTTAAACTCCCATTTAATTTATTTGTAATAACATCTGGTTTTTTACTGTCATTATTCATGATTTCTTTATCTGTACTTGCATTCTCATCAATGTACACAGTAGTAACATTGACTGGTTCTATTTTTAATTCATCGCCATCAACTATGTTGTATAAGCAACTATCAATTAAATCAGTTGTAGAATCTTGTTCTTCCAAGTCTAACTTGTACGTAATCTAATAAAGTGATAAAATATTAATGAATACATTCATAATATATGAATATTATTTAATAGCACCTACATTTAATGGATCATCTGATAGTTGAATATAAGTAAAGTGTACGTCTTTATGAACATTTTTTGATAATTCTAGATCACATGCTATTGCTTTACTTTTAAAGTTGTAGATTAAATCTAAAGTTTCAGCACAAGTTGTACAAATATTCTGAGGAAAATTATCATCTATTTTCACCTGAAAAAAAGTCGTACATTTTAGTTCATTTTAATTACAATAATAAGAGGATGTTATAGCCTAATGTGTTGTTGGATTTGTTATCTATATTCATTTAATTATATCTAACTAGGTATACAAGTTTCGTTGAAGAATATAAAATAATAAATTTAAATCATGGATTCAAGTATAATGTACTCCTCTTCTATCCTATTTATAAGTAAATATATAAGAATATATAAATATATTTTTTTAATTTCAATGATATTTTAATAATAAAATCTAAACACATTTTAATAAAATGAATTTAGTTTATTTATTTTTAAAATTAAGTATTATAATAAAATAAATAATAAAAAACTACTTGATGTTAATATTACAATGAAATTGTTCAAAGCAAGTTGCTGCACAAAAGGGCTATTTATTTTATATTTTTTATACTAGGAATGTGTTCATTTTATAGTTTTCTTTTTGTATGAATTTTTAAATTTTTATAAAAATTCTTTCTTTGAAAATGAGTGGTACCAAAATCTTTTTTGAATTATATTATTATGTTATAACATTATAAAATAATAATAATAGTGATATCGAAATTATAGGTTTGACGGAAATACTAAAAATAATGCTAAACATAATTCAATGTCCAATGTTTTGAAGTGGGACAGTAAGACATGTTCTCTTATATAAAACCATTGAAAATATTACTACTATTACAGTACAATGTTTATTTTAATGATATATATTTTATATCTATAGTAGTAGTTATCTACAAATGTGTTAAGCATTTTTGGCAGTTAAAAGATTAATCTAAAATTAAAGCATTGTGGAAAAGAACAAAAGTGAATTATCTATATCCTTAGGTTTAAAAGACATATTAATTTCCAAGAACTAAAAGAAAAAAAGGTAGATTAAATATATTTACATTTTAATGCCTTAAAGGAAGATATTAACTTAATTAGTCATTACACCTAGGTATTTTTATTATATAAGATTTACAAATTTCTTGGAAATATAATGATAAAAATAATGTATTACCTTTAATATTATTTTAGGTATAATTTGTATAAGGTAAGAGAATTGTAATGATTATATGAAATGAAAATGAAACTAATTTTTATGTAACTAAATAATATATTAAATGGATACTAAATATTATTCAAGTATAATATTATTTTGTACTTTAACTTTATTATTATTAATATAAAATCATTATGATTTCAATCATCATGGAATTTAAATTTGGTTTTGATTATTTGATTTAGTATTTTTAAGAAAATATATAAGGTATGTTCAATATAATTTTTATTGACAAGAAAAATCTATATGAGATATTAAATAAATGGAAAAACATACGATTAATGAAGTACAATAGTGAATTTTTTCAATAATGGTTGTATTTTTGTCAACATTCTGCCCTATGTGAACTGTAACGTTGGTGGAGCTGAAACACAAACGGCAGTCATTCAATTTTTCTTTTGTTTTGTCTATTACATCTCCGCGTTCTTCCATATTAAAACAACAATTAAAATAGTATAATTTATAAATAAAACAACGGTTTAAAGACAAAAAGAATAATCACAATATTTTAAATGAAAAAAAAATAACCGGGACAATCACAAATTAACAATCATAATATTTATTATTTTTCTGATTATTCTGTGTATTAATTAATTCGATAATCAACAAAAGGTATACAACTTGATAACGAGCAACTACAATGTGACCAACTACTGTACTCAACATTTACGGTACGGTAATTTTAGAATATTGTACGGGTTGAACAAACGATGTAGAAAATTCACAATTTACATCTAAATTCATATTTCATTACCTACCTACATCGTTCCGTGGCGGTTGAATGTATTTTAAATAGTATTATTATAGCATTTAGCAGGATTTTTGATTTGCTATGTTGTTCAAGCCTTTAGACATTAGGGATAGTCTTGTTTTTTCCTATATCCTATATGAAAAGCCTTAACATCTGCTGTAGAAAGAAACGACTTGCAATATTGTAAACGGGATATTTACCGCTGTCCAGTCGGTTCAGGTAAAGCGAATAACTCAGTATAGCATTTATTGAAACGCATGTACAATTTTTCAGCAAAACTGTTTTATCGTAATTATTATGCTTGTATATTGTTTTGCCAACACACTACACACTTTATTATGTATGTGAAGTTTCGTAGTTGAAAACGTATTCCTTGCTCATCTCATTATACCTACGAACATTCTAAATCTCAGGTTTCTAAACGCATTTTAATAAAACAAAATAAATTAATAAACTGTGCATCCTCGACTCTTCGTACACGTCTATGTGATACACTAGCAAGTAGCAATACACTAATACACTGCCTATATTATACCTACATTTATAGTTTTTGTGTTATGTGATTATATATTATGACAATTGATTTATAAATAGTGCCGATCAATATTGTACACGAACGCGATTGCACATTATATAAACAGGTAATTTCCTGATACGGATTGCGGAATATTCAGCCACTAAATTTTAATTCAATTGAAATTCGCAGGGTTTTTTTTTAATGATTTTTTCTGACTGCGCAAACAATATTTTCCCCACTCTTCTGGATTTTAGTAAAGAATTAAACTGAATGCAAATATCGCCCATGATACAACAAAGTAACAATTTTCACTACAGAATTACTTTCCTCATTGCACACTAAAAAACAGCCTGAAAGTTCGTATTCATTAAGTATGCTATAAGGGGTGGCTTGTTATAAGACTACTAAAAATAAAAATGTGCATTTTAACACAAAATTTGTGAAGCTTGAAATTTTGTGGAAAATATAACTGGGTCTAGATTAATCTAATACCTGATTCAAATTTATAATTTGTTTCGGTTTAAAAATATTTAATTATTTATTCACGAGAATCCAATCTTTTGCTATGAGTCATGACATTGTGTTGTAGAATGGAAATATTATGTAAAGTGAGATCTACAAATAATATTTTTTTAAATTACAAACCGTTAGTATGTTATAAAAAAAACTTCGACGAAGCGATTTAATCTTGTTAAATTTATTTAAATAATGTATAAAATAATTCCAACAAAACTTAGTACTTATAAACATCTATTCAAGTATGTACCTATACTAACTTTGTGTGATGTTGGTAACTTCAGAAATGGTACGAATACTGATGCACTCAACATAGTAATGCTATGCGGTAATTGGCTAAGAATATATAACTATATTTCTATATTACTTTTTATTTCAAAACTCAACTTATTTATAATTTATTGTAGTTATTATTATTTATTTTTGTATATAATATAATATATATAAATTAACATATTATTTAAATTTTATGTTAATTATACTACAACTATTCCTACTGACTAAAATGTATTTCTATAACACATACATGTTTGCAAAAATAAAATATACAATATAAATTAATGGGTCATATGACTAGTAAAACTAATAAGCAAAAGCCAAAATATGACCATTTATTTTAATTATTTTGTTGTGATTTAATAAATAATTATCAAAGTAACTAAAAAATAAATTCTACTATTCTATGTATTATTTCATACATTATGAAATTTCAAAATATTTAGACTTATAGATATTTGAAATTTAATTTTTTTTTTCAATTATGGTTTATTTTTGTTTCTTAATTAAAGATTTTGACAATTTAATATAATTTTCACCATTACATTTTACTGTAATATTCAGTAAGTATCAAAAATACAAAAGTGACTATCTTTTCAAGTGTTAAATTTCAAATTTTATCAAAATTGGATATTTAAAAAAAAAATTGTCAAAATGTTGTAATTACACATTCAAATTTAACACGTTAACATTTCAGTTCTAGTATTAAATATGTCTAGTATGTCATGGGTAATTGAATGACTTTAATAAATAGATATAATATTTATACTTATTCTTAATACTTTTTTTACACAAGAGTCTAATTTTCAGATATATACTACATGTATACTGAATTTAGTATAAAATAAAACAAACATAATATTGTCATTAAAAATTGACTAATTTTAATTACGAGTAATAATTGAGTTTATTACATTCGAATGTATCATTTAAGATATACTGCTGGATAATGCAAGGTGAAGCTAATACAATATTCATAAACAGACTTCTTTTATTATCTTATAAGTATAATAATTTGTTTTTACAATTTATATTCATTATTATTAAGTACAATATTGGTCATACAGCATACATAAGGGACCACAAACATCTTAATTATGCATAATATACAGTTTATCAACACTATAGTTTTATTATAATAATATATCATATTTTTATTAAAACGAATTTCAAGATCTTCTAAAAGTTTTCTTTGGTAAGTAAGTATATAATATAATAACTGGTCGAGTTTCTAACACAAAATAAATAAATTACTTAATACAATTGTTTAAAGTCATGAAACGCCTACAATTAGTATGAGAATTATTATAATACATTTAAATTGAAATAAGAAAAAATAATACAAAAATAACAAATAAATGTATAATAAAGATAATGTCTTACATATTTTTATAAACATTTTTAATAAATAGAAAACGTCTAAAGATTTAAAAATTGAAAAATGTAAGTACAAAATCACTTAAGTGCATTGATTAGTGCGTTGAAGCATCACTTATTGACTAGGGTGTGTTCGATTTATGTTTAAAAAAAGTACTCAAATAGGATACATAATATTACTTTTTTATATGTATACATAAAAAAAATAAAAATAATAATAATAATAATAATAATAATAATAATAATAATATATAAATACAAATTCATACAGACATTGCACATGTTTTGTCTTAAAGACGAGTAAATTTTGTTTTGGATTTTATAGATATTAATTTGCACATGAACAAAATATAACCTATTTTTTATTGGTTATTATAAATTTGTTAATAATAATTATATACGAATAAAATTAAAATTAGACTAGAATTTGATTAAAAACAATGTAAAAAAAAGATCAATTGTTTTGAGAGAGCGTTAAATATGAGCTTTTTTCGTTATCCTTGTTCAAATAAAAATAAAAATAAAAGTAGTGGAGGTACATAATGTATAGGTAGTCTTTAAAAATTAATTAAGTAAACAAGAGAGAACCATTGATATACAAATTTAAATGTATCTAATTAAAAGTACATAAATCCAATATATATTGGCTAGTCACAAAAAATGTTCAGATAGAGTGTGATTATTATATTAAATATAGTTACATATTTTATAATATTGTATGTACATCAAGTATATAACACATCATAATATTAAAACTCATGATATAAACAAACTGCGATTTGATCGATTAATATAATAATATTATGTATAGTATTTTATATATAGAATTAATATACATAAGATTTGGATTCTGTATATAAATAACAACACTATAAATATATCTTTGGTTTTCTATATAAAAAAAAAAAGCAAATAAGGTGAAAATATAATATTTAGAGTCGGTAAACAAAATGTATTACAATAATATTATCATATCGTGTTTGTATTTTAAAATCGTGTCTACTTATTCATGCACTACACGACTATCGGACTCATTATTTCATCAATTATACTAAAACACTATACTATATATTATAATAAAGCTTTTCTGAGTTATGACTTAAGTTTTTCGCGTTACACGTACACACATAATGCCTATACATAACGTATATAAATAAAAACAAAAAATAAAAATGATCGGTACTCGTTAATCAGTAATTTTGATAATTTTCACAAAATCCGTCTCTGTACAATCACCCGTGTTAAAAAAAAAAAATCTAAAAAATAAGAACCAATTTTCAGTTAAAACTCCACATTATAACATCGTTTCGAGTATATATACCTAAACTGCAAGGTGGGTATAATCGTGTCCTACACACACACACGCACATACACAAATACACACACACGCACAGTACCTACACTATACCTCAATCGGTGTACAAATCGTTTCTGTACATCGCCTACGTATAATACATTATTTTTTACATAAATGCGTTATAAACGTATAATACCTAAATATATATATATATATATATATATATATATATATATATATATATATATATATATCGTCATATTTATTATATAACATTATAATATATCGTATTAATTATATTTTTGATGATGGCTGGGCCGCGGCTCGGGCGTTCTCTCTCCGTGTGGTCCTCGTCCTCTAACTTATGCCGATGTACGGCGACGTCACCGCGCCCGGGTTGTTGGCCTGGCACGGCGATGACGCGCTGCCCAGCGGCGACGAGGCGCTGGCGCAGGCCGCCGAGTTGGCCCTCGTGGCCGCCACCGGCGATCTGGCCGCCATGCTGGCGCTGCTGCCCGTCTCGTTGCCGCAGATCTCGTGCGCGTTGTTACTGTGGCCGTTGCTGTTGTTGTAATAGTAACGGTGATCTGTATAACACACGAACACAACAGCGGTTATAGGTCGGGTGGCGTATAAATTATTATCGCGTCGTATCCACGACGGCTGTATAGCAATAATCATTATTATACTGTGTTTTCGGCGATCTAAACGAAATCGTGGTCGAAAAATATATGTCAGCCGACTGACTGTATGAAACTCGGTCATGATTTAGGCAGGAATGTCTGTTAGATACCTTCCCCCCCCTCCTCAACCCATCGCTATAACGTCTTTGACATACGAGCGTGTAGACTTAAGCAATAATATTATGGTATATACGAATTAAAAATCGCTGCCCCTATTTTTAATCCGTCGCAAACGTAATTATAATATAATGTTGCGTATACGGTTTCTTCCAAAGCACAGACTCCCCGGATGTATTATGCACATTACGCTCTATGAAAATGGTGTATATTATCGCAACGCGATGTACTATATAGCAAGGGTGACCGATTAGCGGCTCGTGGACGTACACTTCGTCAGGCATAAAAATTAATTTGCCGAATTAAACGAGGTTTTCATTCGTTTTCGTTTCGTCTGTTTGTACTCTCTTTGTGTACAAATAAACGTGTGTACATTACACTTCGATGCCTCCCCTCCCCCTTGAAGACTTCCCGAATTTCTGAAGTTGCCCTCCGTAATCATTCGACGGTACCCGGAGGACTGTCGAGAGTGTGAGTTGTTCCCCGAATTCCACCCGTAAGATTTTATTTTAACAGCATAAACAGTAAATACACGGTGCACGGACGTGACCGACGGACTCGCGTAGACCAAAAACTCACGCGAAATACCTACTGAGAAGACCGCTGGTGCCGGTGGGGTTGTAGCTGTAACCGGCGTACGGGGACGACGCGTACTGGTTGTAGGGCGAACTGGTGTACGACGCGTATTCGGTGCCGGCGCCTGAAACCAAACGGAGAAAAAACGTCATTTTACATATAAAATATCATGCACATTTACGCACGTAAATCGTTATTGTCCGTCGTCTTTGGCACTCGGTGGGGCACTCGGGCGCACCGCCGTGAGCGAAAAACCATCGACAAGTTCACAACACGCGTAGTGTTATACGTCGATCGATCGACCGCAGTTTATACAATAATAATATATAATAATAATTATGACCAATGCTGGCGCGCGACTTACCTGCTGTGGCGTAGTGCGTGGTGAAACCCGGTAACATGGTGGGCGCCGAGGCCGCGTACACCGTACCGTTGTTCTGGTTGTTGTTGGCCGGTTGCAACACGGTCAGGCTCGACGGGTCGGGCGATCCGGCGGGCGTGACGTCCGCCGCTGACAACGACAGCGAGACGCCGCCGGACTGCTGAGGTCCGGCACCGCCGCCGCTGCCGCCGTTACTAAACCCGCCCGGGGCGGTACCGCTATCTACGCGAGACAAACCATCACGATAAGCGTAAATAAAACGAAAACAAAATGCCATGCGATCGAAACGTCGAGCCGGCCCGGTCAATACGGCACAGTGGATTCGCCACGTATTATTATAATTTTGATAAATCGTGTAATTATTAGTCATACATATATACATATACCCAGTTGACGGTGTATTTAGGCTTGTCCTTTCGCGTCGGCGTGTGTGTGTGTGTGAGTGCGTGGCGAGGAGAGAGGTGGTTTGATGGGGGATATTGTCTTGGGAATTAAAGTTTTAATTAAAACGGTTGAAATGCGTTAATATATATTGTATTGGATAATATTTGTTTGTCTTTAATTTTTTTTTAATTTATATAAAATGATTACCCGATAAAAGTGTATTAAATTAGTGTCTATACATTGGTGCGAGGGGAGAGAGTGCAAAGTACGCTTTGCCGAATATCCACACAGAGTACAAGGGGACGGTAAATAAATGTGTATTTAATGGGTGGCTAAGGTAATAAGATCCTAAACACACGTAACTCAGCATTTAATATTATAACTGCTGGTGTATATTATATATGACTGATACACGGTATACAAAATATGACGTGCTCTGTATACGCACTGGCGGTACTGTCAACGAAATCCGTCTTGACCGGTCCGTTTCAAACGCATTCTAAACGACGTTAAAAACGAAAAAACCGACGCGGTCGGTGGTCATGCCGCGGTAAAAGACTTACCTGTGTGGTACTGTACGGGCGACAAATGGGTATGATCTAAAACGGTACTGGGACTCATCTTTTGGATCTCTTGCATCGTCAACGGGGCAAGGGGAGTGACTCCGCCTACTGGACGAAAAACAAAAACAAAAAAACAAAACTATAACAAAACATTCTACATAAGTACGTAACACTTTCTAAAACAACACTACCGTTCTATCGCTATTATATTATAATAAGCTAAGTGTATACTCGACACGATAAAATATAATAATTATCAGTACGTCATTATAATATCATACTGGCACTATTATACGTTCGGCGGCTATAATCATGCACATTTCGCGCACGTTGCACAATAACGATATCATTATATTATAAATAACTCACCGAGCGTGGTGGGCACGGGCGGCGTGTAGACGGGCGTCGCGTTCTGGGCCTGTTGCTGCGGCGGTTGGGCCTGCATGCTCTCGTACAGGTCAGCCGACAGCGGTGTCGCCGAGAACGCCGTCTGGTTGGCGTCGTAGAACGGCGACGTGCCCCCGCCGGACGTCACGCCCGCCGCGTTCAGCTCTGAGAATAGTTTGTGTTCGTCTTTCAGACACCACTTGCCGGGCCAAAGCTGTCGTGAAAAGATAAACGGTCGGTCAACACATCGATAGTAATAATACGATATTGCAGGTAGTCAATATGGACATATCATAAAATAATAATCGAGAAATCGAACGAGTGCTTACAGATACATTTGAGTACAGCGACGCGTCGCCGTTGTAGTGCACTTGAGATCGTTCTCTCTTGATTTGCTGCTGGTGGTCTGCGTGGCCGTTCAAGTCTCGGTTTTCGTCTGGAAAACGGAAAATAATAATTTATTAACACACTGAGCTATTATTATAATAAACCGCGCGTTTTGGGACCGCGTCGCCTCGCCGGGGTTTTGATACAAAAACCTTTCGTTTAAGTTCGGCTCATGATTGCATAAATAAAATAAAAAACATAAAAACACAAAATGCACTACACACACACACACACACACACACACACACACACACACACACACATATATACACATACACACTCACACATGCATCCGGGTCCTGACCCTTTCGGAAAATAAAAACACCGACTACACAAATATTCCCTCGGGGTCAAAGAGCAGATTGTGTTTCGCTGCTTATTACCCCGTTCCCGTTGGGAATATGCATTCAAAGCTTTAAATGTCAAACTAATATATTGAATTACGCGAGTGTTCCCCTCCCGCCGGAGCTTCCGAAAACACACGGGCCCGCGCTTAATGTTGTCAATTCGACATAAATCTGATTGCTCGTTTTGCGTTCGACGGTAATGGCTTTTCGAGAAATAATGATCGATTTCTATCGACTGCTTTTAAATTTGTCGTGGTCGGGCGGTGTCGGAAGGAGGTACACGTCGTATTATATTTTTTTTAAGAACTAAGTAGAAAATGTTTCCAAGTTTTTACCCCTCGAAAAAATAAAAAGAAGGCAGTTAATCACGTTACTTGATTTGCACGAAATTATTGTCCATGCGCATAGTGCCTATATAGTTTGCGATGACAAACTAATATTATACTGTATTTGTTCTAGAAACAGACTAGTCGACTACATAACAATAACACGTATAATATATATTATCATTATTAATCAAATTATATTTTGTTTAAAACAAAGTACTTGCCATTACGCTATTTAGATAATAATTTCATGTGGATTATTATTGGATTCGTTGAGAAATTCAGATCATTGTGTAAATTAAATGACACGTACTGGACGTATTCTAATCTAGTAGTTTAATGGAGGGTTGTATTGTATACAATGTTATTGTCAACTAACCTGTTTCGTGGTCCAAAAATACGATTTTGTTATCCGAAAATTGCAATTCAATTTCTCATGAGATTTTTTCGTTTTGAAAATGAAAATTTGCACTTTATAAAGATTTCTTGGACAGTTAGACATAGCCGGGGTATCGGTTTTAATTAATTCAAAAAGCCTGTTGTTTATGAATAATTTAAACTTTTTTTTTGTTTTCTCTGAATTACTTTATATATATATAAATATATATACATATAATACACTGTTTATGTAACAATACAATATAGACAAAGACTTCGGATATACACAGACCGTGAAAGGGTTGACGAAGACAAAAGGGATTTTAAGTTTGTCAAAGTTTCTCGAAAGCGTGTACGGGTGTATATATAAATATAAGTGTATAAAAGGACCTTTTCAATATCGATGGCGTATCGTTGTACAAAGTGAGCCTAATGCGTCGAAAGGAAAGGAACGATACGAAAGAGAAAACCCTTTACACGGATACCCAGACAGGGTGAAAGGCTTTTCGTTCGGCTATTCAATTTGCAGTTTGCCTACAAGTATCTTCTAAGGGAAAATAATTCAAGACGCTCGAGATGCCATTTGACAATAATATTCAACGCACGTTTTTATACCCTCAAAATTGTTCCACAAATCTAAGTGGATTGAAACAAATACAATATTGTTGAGCACGATTTTCTTTCCTTCTTTGCCTTCGATGTTGTTCTATAAAGTGTCTACTATGTAATTTGATTTTCTGTGATATATATATATATAATTTTATTTGAAGTTTTACGGTATTTTATTGTAATGTTTGTTCAAATTCAAGGATAATTCAGGTCATCAATACTTAGTGTTTTACAATAATTTAAAATTTTTTGTACGCCATTCATCCATGATTCTTTTAGTTATTCGTATTGAATTTAAATAAATAATTTCATGTACTATTTTTTTAATTTCCATTATGTAGAAAAAATATAATTTATAAACATATTATAAAAATTATTTAAAACAATCACTATCTTTTTATTTAGAAAACTATGTACGTGTCAAATGTGACATAGGGTATACTTATAAAATATCCAAAATAAGTTTTTGTATTTTGCAAATTTTTCATTAGACACATTTGGGCTTTAGAATGACGTACAAAATGTATACTCAAAATTGTTAAATTGCAAAAATATATGCAGCAATAAAGTGCCTATGTTTTCTTAAAAATATTTCAAAGGTTATTAATTGTAATTGAACAATTATAGTAGACCTCATTATTTCCATTTCGTCTCACAAATAAAAGTAAATATTATATATTATGCAGTGTAGGAGTACCTACCTATAGGTACGAACAATTTTATTTATACGATAAGTAATTGAAATAGTGGTGTAATTTTCGCATCCATATTTCATGAAAATAAAAATTATTATTTTAAGTACCTATAAATCACGTATTATAATACCGGTGGAAATATTTATAAAAAAAAATAGTAAACGACAGTAGAAGTACTTAAAAAAACTATGAGAGTACTGTGTTCTAAGTAGATAGATAAGATTGCGCGTTGCAGTTTAGACATCTACCCCTTTTCATCCTCTCTGCGTACTAGATAAGTCGAAGGGCCAACGGCAGCAGTGCAGTACCTACTATACTACTACACTATCATTAGTATTAGTAGTAGAAGTAGTAGTAGTAGTAGTAGTAGTAGTAGTAGTAGTAGTAGTGGTAGTAATAACGTCGAAGACTTTTCCGACGTGGCTGTAACGCACTTGGGTGGAAAGTAGTTTTCTACTTCCACCGACGGAAATCGCGGAGAAAGAGGGGGATATATTATTATGTTCGTAACGGTCGACCGGGCGGCTGCACCAGCGCAGCGGCGGCGACGGCAACGGTATAAACTTATCGGAAAACGAACACACACACATACACATTTATGTGTATATACATATAATATATATATATTATATACATATACGAGTATATAGAAAAGGAAGACGGCGGCCGCGTGGAAGGCGCGGGCGAGGTTAAGGGTGTACATAGGAGGAGAGTGAAGTAAAAGCTTTCGAAGGATGTCGCCCTCGCCCAGAGGGACGGCGCGGGCCGGACAACTATGGCGGTGTAATGGAGCGTTGCTAGGTAACAATATAGCTTGTAGAACTTTTCGGTATACCCTTCGTCGTCATCGTCGCCGTCGTCATCGTTATCCTCTTTATCCACCTCCTACTCTTACGATTCTGCCACCTCCACCGTTCAACCACTACATATTACTGATTCTATCCACTAAAAACTCATTCAAAGAAAACACACATTGCGCTCCCTCCCCATTTCTTCCGTTTTCAAACTGAAACACGCGCGTACACATTCTCGACACCGTAAACGGTAAGCGGTTACGTTACATTATTATTAATCCGAGTTCCAGTAATCTGGTTAGGTTAGTGTTGTGTTTCGTATGTCCAATATACAAAGGTATAAAATGTTTATATAACATATTAGGTTAGGTTAAGTACGTCACGAAATTTTGGCGGAAAACTATAATATTATCGGATGTGCCCAGACTACAGCGACATTATACGTATATATTTTTAAAAAGATGGTATAGTGGAAACCTGGCATAATAATACAGCAGGCTCAGTCACCCGAACAATATATAGAGCAATATATATGCTTACCCGTGTGATGGTGATTCTGATGTTGCTGGTGATGGTGGTGATGGTCCAGATCGCGTTTCCGTTTGGCCGTGGTCACGTTACCGTTGGGGTCGTGTTGCGGTATACCGAGTATACCGTTTATGCTGTACCGGTCGTGGAGGTGACCGCCACCTCCGGCCGACTGTTGCGGGGCCGGTGCGTGGGCTATCACCGACACGGGACCGGATCCTTGTTGCTGCTGTTGCTGTTGTTGCTGCTGCTGTTGTTGCTGCTGCTGCTGCTGTTGCTGATGATGTTGACTCGGTGGGCCGCCCGTGCTACCGTTGCTGTTGCTGTTCTGATGGTGGTGCAGGTTCTGCTGCTGGTTGTGCACGTGTTTCGCTTTCTCGGCCGCCTTGTTCCGGACGATCCTGTAACAATAACGCGACGGTTGAACGTTAGACCGGATAGTTATGCACATACATATAAGTGGCTGTACAATAATTAAGCAACCGCCGTGGAAATGAGCATATTTAACGGTTCGGAAAACAAAACATTATAATAATAGTTATTGTCGTCGTTCAGGCGAGTTGCACTAAAACTTGTGCCGGGCGCGCGCAACATAATGATATATTGTACGCCGCGCGCGTACACTCGCCACTGCGGAGACTGCAGTAGTCGTTGTGCCGCCCTAACATATAAAAAGCAGCGGTAGAACCAGTGCTACTCCTCGGGGACCCGCAACTTTTAAACTCGAGCCGAAAGTTACGCGCCGGCACAATGCACGCATAACTATATCAAAAGCTTCGCGGTCCGTTTGTCCGAAAGCCCCGCAGAAGCGACGTATATACATATACGATATACAACGCGCGTATATCGGGGAAAGGGGGCAATGAGCACCACACCTCTTTTGACGTAGCGGATCGCCTTCCGTGCGAGCAAAAGTTTTCTAAGTGCGGAATTGCGTTTTCCCCGCACCGAAAATTATAGACCACGTTGTATCGCTATATACGCGCGCTCCAGCATTTGATTAGACAATGTTCCGCACCGTATCGTTTGCGTTTGTTATGCGTTTCGAGTTTATACTGCACGACCATATAATATGGGGAGAGGTGAAGAAAACGAAATAGATAGATTGAGAGAGAGAGAGAGAGAGAGAGAGAGAAATTGTAAACTCTATAAAAGTCTGGTGACTTATGAATTAAAAAAGTGAGCTAAGGGGTGCGAGAGAACCTATCGAGTAGATTAATAACTTAACGCAATAACAGTTATGGTAATTGTCATAAGTCCAGGAAGCTCGGTGCGCACGTGCCCGGCCCAGTGACGGGCACGTGCCCTCTCTTCCCGCGAGTCCTTTTTCCCAAACTAGTTTTTAATACTGTAACGATTCACATTAATCATCGTCCCGCAAATTTATTACGGTTTTTCGGAGGCCACCACCCTCGTTCCGCACTGAGACAAAAGCCACGATTTTTCTCATGATATGCATTCCGATCGACAGCGAATTTAATGTGCGTCCCTTCCATTATTGTTCGAATGTCTAAAATATCCTTTAAATTTTGCGGCAATTATAAACGCAATAATACCACAATATATTATATCATATTATTACATAAACTATTATTTTAAAAAACTATTCGACCACGGGATTTTGATGATTATTGTTATTATCATTATTTGGTGTACTGTTTGTGTGTGTCCGATGGTGCAGACAATGGGCCGTTTTGACTTTTGTTTTTGACAATCATATATTATTCAGCTACAACGCATTTTCCCCAAAAATTGTTACGGGCTAGTAAACATAATGCACGGAATTAAACGGAGTTACTTCTCTATTTGTTTATTGACATAAATGAACGCGTGACCGGACGTGTCAACAGGTAAAGTTTTTAAAAAAAAAATGATAATAACACAAAATAACCCTTGGCGAACAGTTAATTGTTTGTACATCTAATAAATTAATAGTAAACAGTAAGCTCGGTGCTTATATTTATTTATAAAAAATCGGATTAAAAATTAAATTGCTATAATAGTTTGTTATTAAAATATTATTTCAGTAATATTATTGGAAATAAATATTAATATTTATAATTAATAGTAATACACTATATAAGTGATATTAAATGTTAAATAAAAAAAATATATATATATAATTTTTATATACACACATCATTTATTAGTTCATAACTCATAATAATATTGTTGAGAAACAATATTTTTATATTTTAGTATAAATAATTCGAAATCTTATATTGTAGTACAGTTTATAATAATATAATAATTAATAATATTAGGAAAATAATAGGTAATGAAATTATTGTTTTTGCTTATTTTATTAGAACACGCCGAGGTAAGTACCTATCAAAGTATTTTTTAATCTTTTTATAGTAGTATATCAAAATTAAGTTTTATATTAAGTCCATTAACATGTTTAGTGTTTACATAGTTGTTTTACATTTTCAAGATCATAATATGATTGACAGATTGACTATTAATTATTAAAAAAGTTATTTATTTAGACAGACAAATAGTATTTGACGGAGTCGACTGAATAATGTTTTAGCACAGTTATAATAACTCTACAGTATCGAGTATACTGTTTGGAACTAAAGATAAAACGGAACCCAATAATTCTGTACCTATAATAATAATTAATAATAATATGTAATTTTCTTGCAACATTATGTTTTATTCAAGACACGCGCTAAAATTACAGTCGAGTGGTAAATAATACGTAGTAATAATATTCAGTGTTTGCATCTTGAGCGTGTGGTGTGGTGGTATATTATAATATAATAGCATATCAATGAGTTTTGTGAACGAGGTTTTCGCGGGGCAAACATGTTCATCGAGTATATGATAATAATAATAACAATAATAAACTGCTGCAACGTACAGTAGGGTCCGTCGAGAGGGGGCACACGTCCCTTTTATGGTTATTGTATGAACCTTATACATTATATTGTGCAAATGGCGCATTGATGGAGTGAAGTCGGTTGCAGCGATCGTCGACACACACACATAAATACATAAGTCAAACTGACTTTGCCGGAGTTGCGCGCACAATGATCAGCAGGGAGTCTTTGGGCAGATGCATATACACACACACAAACACACACACACACACACACACACACACACACACACACACACACACACACACACACACACACACATCGCATACAAACGTTCCTCAAGCACATCCCTGTCGAACCGAGTGCGTTATGATACTTTTTTTTTGTGTACGCATATAATATTTTGAGAACGACGGTGGATCATACATACATATTATAATAATATAATATATATATATATATATATATACACATAAACATAAAATAATACGTATTATGTTCTAAAGACGTTAGTGCAGTGATCACCGACCGTGTTTCCTACGTTAAATATTGTATGCATGTATGTATGTATGCGACGATGACGGCAAGCGCAGACCGCAGTAAAACGTTTCACTTGTAGCCGGAAATCCAGCGCACGTTTCGCCCGAGAAAAGCCTCTCGAAACGCACGAGCTAACACGCACCACGACGATTTGCCGGGCGAAATGAGCCCTCGACGGTGTTGATGCAACGTGGATGTGAAGTGAGGGGGTATTTTTTCGATATTTTGGATTAGGGTGGCTGCGTCGTTGTCGCAAACAACCGTATAACAACTTGCAGTTAAAATAAATCGATGTCTAGAGATTTTCCGCAACGCATATTATTATTATTATTATATTATAGTGTATTTATACAACGATACATAAGTTATGTCATTACATAATTATGCGCATGGTAGGTATAATTAAGGCGAAATTGCCTGTGAAATAAACGTTCTTGTCGAAATCGATCTTTCGTTTTTAATTACTCGTATTGTAAAAATAATAAATTATATGCGTTCTTCCGTTGGGTTTTACGAGTTTTAACTAAGCTCTCGAGTGTTTTTTCACTTTTAACTTTTAAGTTATTACTCTTTCTTATCTTTCTGGCGAAACGATTGTTTTATATAAAAAAAAAAAATCACAATTTCTATTTATACGTAATATGTATATCTATTTAACGGTATTAACGAAAACAACTTAATTGTAATATTGAGTATATATGATCATATGGATATGATTAAGTTAAGATTATTATCGCCTAATGGGTCCATTAAAAATACTTGAACAGTTGTTTTTTATTCCACATAGTGCATAATTAGAACTTTTCCCAATTTTTAGATTCCGACTGTATTTTGTATTTTGTAATTAATAACATTGCAGTTATACGTATAGTAATTTAGGAAATACAAATTCGATCATTATTATACTTGATTATATATCGTTCATTTATTTTTTATTAAAACCTATACTTAATAAATTACGTGATATATGTATAAAGTATAAAGTTAATGCATGATTAAACAAAACAATTGAAAATTAACTTTACGGATTTATATTTAAATTAACTCGAAGAAGCTAAATTATTACAATAGTCACTTAAACTGATTACTTAGTTAGGTTATCAAGTTCATTAGAAAATTAAGTTTTCAAGTTCATTCAATCGGTGTACCGAACTTTAAAAAATAAAAGAAAGTAAAAGAATCGTGAAAATAAAATAATTAATGTCAGTAATTGGAATCAATATTATATATTGAGGACAACCATTATTTTATATTATAATATTTATTTGTTCTATTTTTTTTTTATACGCGAAAATATTTTGTAATTCAAATTTATTAAAAAATACTCATATAGACGTGTTGAAATGCAATAAGAGTACTTATTAAGAATAATACAACTGATGAAACAATAAAAGTTTTGTCTTAATTAGGTTATTTTATACAACAATATCCAACCAAATATATTTTTGGACCCCGAAGTACGCCTTACATAATAGATTAGTATACCACGTTAATTACGGATAAAATAATATAAAAAAGTACCACCGAGTAATTTAGAAACTGACTATGTCGATGCCTATTTACATACTATATATACATATAATTCATAGTGTTTGGTTAAAGTGACAGTTGCGAGTTGATTGACTATTAGGATGCAAACGAAATCTGGGTTAATTGGTTTTCCGGTTAAGCGATTATCTCAAAACGAATGTCGTTAAAAAAAATTTAAAATAAGCAAAATGCTCATTTCACAGTTAAATTTTTTTTCGGTTTCGGATCGATTATTATTTTGAACGATTCTGAAATACAACGTCGTCGTGGTGGACATATTATTCTGTTACCTACAGTATTGTTATTATTATTATTATTATTATTATTATAAGTATAAGTATACCAAAGCGTCTCACGTGATATATTATGTTGTATCAATAATGAACGTGATGGACGAATTATTATTGTTTTTGCTATAGTCCTTATACACGGCAATAATCATCGACGATTACAATACAGAATAATACCAATGATCGTACGTAGAGGCCTGTCCAACCTAATATTAATGATTTCATTTTTTTTTTTTTTGCTCGAGTACATTAGTGTAAGTCCGTTTTGGACCCAACACTGGCATACCTATGTGTATATATATACTATAGTAAACAATAAGCATGTACTATTTAACTATATGTACCGTATAACAATAATAATAATTATTATATTGCCGTGATACTGTGATATAGAAGTGCGCGCGATGCGATTGGTTGCATTTTAATGGTATTTGCCGCGTCCGATTGGCCGGATACGCGGCGTCGGGGTGGAATTATTGCCGTTATATATTATTATGATTATCGTAAGGGGTGCGCGACCCTAAGTCCTTGTCGTCGTTATTCCGCCACTATGAGCCACCGGTGACAGACCCGCGTATTACATACACCGCTGTCGTAATCGAGGATTATGCGTGTACACAGTTCGCATACACGGAAAATTACATTATTTTAGGTGCCCTCTTTTTGATAAGTCGGGCTGTTGTTTGTAGGCATGTTTTTTAGCTCGCTGAAAACATTATAGTACTTCCCTCAAAAAAATGGACCATGCAGTTCATTTTTATTATTTATTTTTTAGTCATATATTTAACATACATGTTGGCATATTATTAAATTATAAGATAAAAAAAAAAGTAAAGAAAGATTTTCCTAAAATGTATTTAGTTTTAAATTCATAAAAAATGTGTAATATCGAATGAAATATTTTAGTGTAAAAATATAAAATAAACATTTATTTGATTATTATTATCTGTTCGATTGGTATATAAATATATACAATGTATGGAGACACACTATCATATAGCTTGTAGTATAAAATTATAATACATACTTATATTATGATTGTAAAGAGTTACAAACTCATTATTAGTAAATTTATGAGTACCAATTTACTAATTTAGATTAAAAGGTTCATGAATTAAAACTGTTGTTCTTACAGAACCACAACAAAGTATCCTTACTTATTGTACTTCGATCTCTTTTTATATAAAATGGATTCACATATATTTTAATTATATGCAGTTAGATTAATTTAAATTTAAAAGTTAAAATAAACAGGGTAAAATTATAGATTTTGCTCTTTAAAAATGATAAGGCTTTGATTAATACTGAAATAAACCCGTACTATTTACAAATTCATTATTTAATTCTTAAAAAGTAAATTACTATGGATATCAAATGTAAAAATATTAGTATTAACTATTAATTGCTATTATATGCTTTTGTCTTAATAAAAACTGAATTTATATATGTATGCATAAATATTTATACTTATTTTTATTATAAGAAAATAGTATAATATTTGATTGTATTTTATTATTATTTATTAGTTAGTTTCTAGTTATTTAGTTCAAAATTTCAATGCTCCTATTCACTTCATAACGCTTATTAGTTTAAGTAAAGATAATTTACTATAATTTATGAATATAGTGAAAAACCGTTAACCTCTAAATATCAGATCAGGTTTTATATAAGGTCATTAAAAAATTAAATAGAGAAGTTTCAATAGAGTTTCGATTTTATGATTTTCAAAAGGTTTCTATTTTAATAATAGTTCTATTGATTCAGTTCTAGTTTCGCTAAAAATATGAGTCAGCTATACTTCATCATGCAAAATTTAAAAATCAACTTCCATAACTACTATGAGTAAATGTTCCTATAATATCATTATTTTAATTTTTAATAACGTATTTTTTTGTGACTAGCGTAAAATGTAAATTCTGTGAATCATTATTATAAATTCTTTATAAAGTGTATTATATTAATTATATACCGTATTTTCCATTTAGTAGATATATACACATTTCGGCGTTTATATTAATTAAGTATAAATGTATAATAAATTGTTTTTTTTTTTAATATCTCAAGTATAAAATTATATTTTAAGATAATTTTTTTTACATTTTTAGTTTAAAAATCTAGGTATATAAATATCATTATATTAGTATAATAATACTTAGAAATTAAATATAATTAAATAGAAAAAATATGTAATAATTTTGTAATATTTTTAATAAAATAATATATATATGTATTAGATCCTAAACAGTTATTATTTATTATGTAATATCGTAGGTACATTTTACAGATGAATTTGATCTACCATTTACAGTACATAGTGGAAAAACTACAACGTACATGCATACATATTATTGTATACTATATAGTAGGTACCTGCCTATTTAATATATTGTACAAGAATAAAATTTCACGAATTTAATATTCGAGCATATTGTACTCATTCAGCCATATTATTGCGACACTATAGGACACATTTTGTGGTGTGACGTTTGTGGTTATATAGTGTTGTTAAAGTGTTTAGCATGACGCGGGTTCAGTTTACCGTGGCAAATCTGCGGTTTTCGTGTGGATACTGGAGTGGGAAAGATTGGAAAACGCCATTGTGCTTACGTATGTTTTTATTATTTTCCCCTCCAGCTCAGTGCCCAGTTTTCGTGAACGAAACGTACGATAGATAAAAAAAAAAATACAATTGAGCCAATATTGATATTCGGCTCTCTCGCCGACAGTCAGTACCTATATAATATAATATAGTACTATCGATCTGTATGTTTGTATGTCACGTGATATAAATATATAATGAACATGGTAATTAAATTTCAGCGTTACTTTGTCATTGGATACTGCATATAGCCGTATTGTATGAAATCGATGCTTAAAATGCTACAAGCCCGACATATGCGATGCTGATAACATCTTCGGATCGCTGAATATTTTATTTGTGATGATGTACGGCCTACACCCTCGGTCGATTTGTCACATTTAATAAACCATCGTCGTCGGATTTTCACAAACGCTCTAACGGGGAGAGGGCTATTTTTGGGGGTAGATTGTCATCTCGACCACAAGTAAGCCGTCATTAGACACGGCGTTGTTTATATATTATCGAGTAATAAAAACCTGCAACCGATGGAAACAATGCAAAGAGCGCATACGGTGTTTATATGGTATAATATAGTGACTGGTAATATGTGCGCAGAGCTTCTGGCATGCATGCTGTCGCACACGAAAAACTCCAAAGGGGTACAATTTTCCACGGTTTTCCGGTCGGAACGCAAGACGGCGGGCAAGCGGCATAGACGGTGTATGTGTATGAAGGAGGAAGTCAAGGAAAGTGACTTGGGCGGGAAGAGAAGACGCTGACGGGGGGGGGGGGGGGGCGAATGGCTGCTCAAAGGGTCGAGAGAGAAAAAAAGAAGGGAGAGATCGATATCGCAAAGAATCCAGTGCACGTTTCTTTTTCCATTTGCCGTGTCGGTGTGTGCGCGCATACATATATACGACTGCGTTCGACAAAAGTGTTTTTTTGTTCTATTTTCTTTAAGCACACACACACGCGCGCATATATATATATATATATATATGTACCATATACATTATACATGGTTTTCATTCGTTTTCTTGTACGCGCATACAATTATATATGCTCTAGGCGTCGTATTCGACCGTGTCCGCCAAAACAGCTCCTGTGGCCCTGCTGCCGTGTTATCGACTGTTGTATAACTGCTGCAGTGTTACCCGTACTTGTTGATGATAAGACTATATCACTCGTACGATTTGTTAAGGTACTTATGAGTTATGGCCCATGTTTGCACGATGTAGCAACGTCGCGCGTCTGGTGTTTTGACTCGGACGCTCGCGCTCGATTTGAACGGCTTACGCCACTGCCGCTGCTGCTGCTACATAGAAACCCGCCACTGTGAAATGTGATTTTCGGATGGTGCGCGTCGTTAAACGCGAGGGACGGGTCATTGAGTCATCGAGTCATCACGATTCCGTGCACAGAGTGTTATCGTTTTCAGATTAGCCTTTTTCGACTCAATCGCACGGAAATGATAAATAGCCGTATGTACGCGTGTATACATACAGTGTATGTGTGTATATACATTCGGGGCGCGCGCCCGCCACTGGAATAAAAAGACCTCTCTTACATGAAGTGGTGTGAGGGTGTGAAAAACGCACACAACAGGTTGCGCGTTTCCGCGCGACTTTATGAAGATAATGATATTAATAATAATAACACGACCCGATGATTTTTGCAGCATAACAGATGTGCCGCCGCCGCCGGTCTTTCCGTTTCGACTGGCCGTCAATGATTAACAGCCTCGGACGACGACAACGACGATGATCGATAACAATGCGAGTTTAGTGAAGCTTAAACATTGTAATGTGTTATGTATTATTCGACGTTCAAAGGTCTAGTCCGGGTTGTTTTTTCAGCACTGAATATTTTAAATAGACAACGTCGACGAACATTATTTTATCGTGTATCGGGTTACAATAAGGGGTGTTTTCACGTGTATTTTTATACTTGATTGGGCGTATATCATTAGTGTTGTTAATAATTATAATAACGAATAATATCGTATAATTTTGTTACAATTAAATTCTAAATTATTTTTACATTTTATTGAACTTAAAAATATTTCAATTTTTTCCTAATGTATAGGTAAGTGTTTTTATAAAAGTTACTTTTAAGTGTACAAAATTATTTCATAATAAATGTTAATAATTATTTTAAAATTTAAAAATATTACTAACATATGTTGAATAATGTAATTTGCATTTTAATTTAAACAACAATAAGACCAAATATAGTTAATGTTCATGTGATTGTTCAAAAAGTTTTTAGTTCCAAATGTAAACAAAAAAATAATTGGCAATTTAGTTTTTGGATGTGATATTATTAGTTTCATTTTATTTATTGTTATTATACATATAAATATATTATAGAATAGGTATTGGTTATTATCAGTAATTTGAATTGGAAATTTCTCAACACCAAGAAATCATTACGTAATTTCCCGTTGTCGTTTTCACTGTAGGTCCTTCTTTGTTCCATGACGAATTTTATGAATCCGCGTTTGATTTGTTCACACATACTACTTATTGGCTACCTATTGGGTATAAGCTAACATGCGATTTGCGTTACAAATCGGACAATAATTATTAACATCTACGACAAATCGCACAACCATGTCGGACTTCAAAAGTAAAAAAGTTTCATACTTTCATTCGATATAGCTACATTTGTGTTATGTATACCGTTCTGCTTCTTTGGTATAGTAAATGTTCTAGCTTCAGTCGTGTATACTTTTATATATATTTATTATGGTGTTGTATTGGCAAGGAATTTTATTAAAACGCCACCGAATCCCACGGGTGCAGTCGCTTCTACTACTTTGCGATTAATAAAAACATATACACTACCAGCCCCCTCCCCTCGTTCATATTCCAATCCCCGGGCGTTACACCCTTTTTATTGTTATTGCTTTCTATCACCATCTAATCATGTAATCTCTAATGGCCCCTCGATCAAGTTACTGTAATAACCCAGTGGTCTTTATCTTAATCAAACAAGTTGTTGAATTTAAAATAAAGGGAATAAAACGATATTTTTGACATATGGGATGTTATTAGCGTTATTCAAAAAAAAAAAAAATTAAACAAATTTATAAATGTTAAAAAGATTACCTAACATAATTCGATCTGATTTCAAAAATCTACGTTAAAATTTGTATTTATCTTTAATTAATTGTTTTATTTAAAATTCAAGTGTCTATACTTTATTACTGTATTAGTACACTGGGTTATTATATACCTTGATAATTATACTGTCATCGTATATTTTAAAATAATAAATATTGCTTACCGATTGATTGACGAAACGCTAGGTACGTTGTCTTGAGTACAAACACCTTCTGCCAACAGCCTGTCTCGGATTTCCCAAGCAAACATAGTAGGATTCTCTCGTTTGTAGTTCGCTATGGAATCTACAACAGGTGCCGTAGCCACTTTGGGTTTGCTACCTCCGATAACTCCAGCTTTGAAACTACCAGTTTCATAATACCTGAAAATGAGCAAAATGTTAACATTCGATAACACATGATATTATATAATATTATATTATTATATGAATGCAGTGGTGGCCATGCATATTTTGAGTTCGTGATCACCGCATTTGGTTTTCTGTAAAGGCACACCTCCGAGTGCTGCAAAAAACAATGCGTCCTTTTTACCATATGAAAGGCCTTCTCCCCGCGACGATGGTCATATCACCAGGATATGGAAAATGACCGTTGGTCATTATATGCATATGAAGATGCCCTACTTCCGGGACACGATCCCGTTTAAAACAAAGGAGCTATATAGTGATTATTTATTATAGTAATAATATACGCGCAGACACACACATAACATTATATATTATCATTGTGTTTGGAAGATTGTAATTTTTTCGTCCTTTCCACGTCCCGCGTATAGTATATAGAAAATGCAGATTTTAGTCTATTCATGTAGGTCCGACCATTGTTTCCGGTGCTTTTAAAAACGACACTGAAAAGTATTTGCATGCCGGGCGCGGAACGCGGTGAAATGTAAATATCACTGACGCTGTTTAGTCCGAGTATTGAAAATAATGTACAACGCTTTTAAAAAAATAAATAAATAAAAATAAAAAAACCATAACTTCTAGGGAAAAATTAGTTAGCTTGCTATTAGAACGGTTCAATTAACACGCCGCAGTGATCGCGTTGACAATATTGTCTCGACGCATTAAAAACGCAAAGTTCAGAGCAGCTTAATTGGAACAAACGAGTCGTTAAATTAGAACTGTGTTTCTAAAGCGGTGTATTTTTTCGACCCCAAAATCTCCGTATCTAAAGTGGTATTTATAGTACATAGCAGTTTGTCAATGTCTACACCTGAGCCAAAATCACGAGAGTCGAAAATACGATCCGGTGTACGCAAATCACAAAGAGTTTTAAGTCATTTTTTTTATCCGAAAAAATACACAAGACTCGAAAATAATATATTATTCTTGGACGCGCGGCCGGCGCGAGATACACGATTATTAATTCACCTATACCCCCTCCCCGTGGCAACTGGACACGCCGCCGACCCGGTTACAGCCGTCGTTTGCGCTACCGCCTGCACACACACGATATTTTAATAATATTATTATTATTATTATCGTATACACTATACCGAATAAAAATGTGTGGCGTGCGCTGTTTATTGTGATTCAGGAGCCTATCTCCGTGGTAAAATCGACGGATATAAAAATAGTATTGTGCAGTTGATTTTTATGATATATTATATTGTACGAGTATAAGCGACCGTATATATTTTCATACACGGCGATACCTTTATGTATATTATATATATGTACCTTTAAAACGCCAAGGAATACGATTACTAATTAATGTTATTATATCGTATACACATTCGTGCGCAATAATATTCTTAATGTTACAATATCATTGCCTAATATACGCATATTAATTATATTATTATATTATTATTATGTGATGTGCTAGCGGATCGAAACCGCCACCACCGTGGGATGTTCGGTTTTCACGAATTTATCAATATTATACACGGTCCCGTCGACGGGCAACCCTTTCGCGCGTGTGTTGGAAATCATATTTAATATAATATAATATAATCGAGAATCATTGTTCGCGAGACGGGCGTATACAACGATTTTTCACGGTTGTTTTTGCCACCGCGGTCTATATAAATGTATACACGTAGCCGCCGACCCTATATAATATAATAATTTCGTCGCGTATATTATTATTATTATTATCATCATTATTATTATAGGTCTGCCGCCGCCGACCGAACTAAAACCGTATTATACACCACTGCGTTCTCGCGCGCATATAGCTAACTCAATTTTGCACTTAGCCTGGGCACGCGCGCGCAGGCGGTGACACTTCCCAGAAGCCGCCGCACGGATATAATACACGCGGCCGCGGTTAATGTTATTATAAAACTCGCATCGGGCGGAAACTTGCGACAGAGCCTGTAGTGGCTGAGGGACGGGAGACGGTGACGGAAGAAACGGATCGGATGGGAGATACTTTAAGCGATACATGTATATAATACGCTACGATGCAGTGGCAGTATATTATATTTAAAATACGAAAAAAAAAAGAGAAACAGTTTCGATTATATGTAGGTATGGTTTTCGCGCCACAGTTGTTGTAAATTAATTTTTTGTCTTTGTTAATATACATATAGGTACACACGGATGTACGTTTTTGAACTGTTATAACAATTTTATTAGAACTTATTTGATTATACAATAAAACTTCTGACATTATGATGTAATTTGAGAATATGTATATAAATTATAATATTTAAATAATTTCAGATATAGTAGAACAAATATCATTTTCAGTCGAGTTTTTGCAGTTGACATTGGCTAAAGCGTACGGATGTATCTATAATGTAAGTTTAACGCTAGCAATCATATTATTATTATGCACATGAATGATTTCCATGACAGTTCTTGTTAATGGTGTGAAAATATTATATGCTGTTAACTTTATACTCGAAAGCCATTGCTCTTGATTACGGCGTATTATCATATAAATTATACACAAACAATTTATATTTTTAAATCGAATTTAGGGTACTTCTATCGCGAAATAATATACAAGCATATATATAAACGTATATTGTGTTATGTGTGTAGACTATAGACACAATATGAAGTTTGCGTACTTGATATTTTTTTTTTTTTGGTAGGTCCACTTGTGCCTTAATGCATAATGCATGTAATACAGCAGCACGCGTAACCCGTTTCCGCGAACAAAAAAAAATAAATGGCAAAAAGATTCGCGTATAGAACGTACGGGTAAGAGAGAATGGGAGAGTAACATAAAAATTAATAGCGGCGACATGGTTTTTACGACCTTCTCTATTTTATTAGGGTACGTTTGTAAAAAAACAAATACAATATAAATGTATATATATATATATATATTATACAGGGACGATATTGTCCCAGGAAGAACCGGAAGCGGGGGAAAAACCCGTGGACATCGGTTGCGGTTGAGGCTCGAAAGAGTAGATCCATTATCTTGGTTCCGGTATACTATGGTAATTGTTTCATATATTGAATTGGACGTTACTAAAAAAATAAATATGAATACCAGAGAAGAAAGGAAATCGTCCTCAGAATCATAAAAAGTCGCCGGTTGTTTATTTTAAAAGGTTTTTAATCTAGTGGTAAATATATTAATCTGTTTGTTCGTGGTACACTCAAGTATTAGGAATATTTTAATATGGCGAGTCAATTAATAGACATACGAAAATGATACGGCGAGATAAATACTATGGATAATGTATACGTTGGAATTCATTACGGTTCGGTAGAGCTCTTGGCTACATCTTGCAAAATATATGATATTTTTACCGCTCGAAATTTCGAAACAACAAAATGGCATATAAGGTATAACACAGTTAATTTTATATGCGATTGGAAAAAATTAACAATTTTCTATCGTTGCAATGATTATTTACCTGGACAAGATTTTCGAAACGCATCCGTGAGAAACTCTGAGCTGTCTGGATATGTCGCACGGTCGGGTCCCGTTGTGTGCCAGTTCGACTATCCTTTGCCTGACCAGGTCCGGTAACGGTCGGCCGTTTACGAACACTCCGCCCAGTTGATTTACACCGCCGTGACCTGCGAACGACAATAAATAATAATCTGTTAGTGTGTACTCGTTAATAGCCTTGGCGAAGATACAAAACAAAAGGATCGATTTCAAGTATTAAATATTATTATGTACTAGTTACGTACATGTATATATATATTATACATTACATATTATAATATATTATACTGTGGACAATAATAATAATAATAATAATAATAATAATATATATCGCGTGTATTATTTATATACACAACATTATTACTGTACACGACTATAACCGTATGTCCGTGTGGGTACACAGTGATCCGATCGACGCGTTATTCTTTTGTCCGCGCCGTCTTTGCGTATACGTATTTACACTGCAGCCTGCAGGCTATTATCGCATACTATGTGTTATATATTATTCATACACCTACTGTTGCCACACCGCAAAACGCCGTGTATATGAAAATCACCGAAAACCGATAATTGTTACACATTATATATAATACACGCCTAAGTATATCGTTGTACGCCGAACGATCGCCGTAGTGCGTATACATATTATTATTATATATATACCGCAATCACGTATTGTCCCAGGTTTTTACTCGCTATATAATGTCATACTATATAACTATATACGTATTATAATAATATTATGTTAGGTTTGTAATGTACACATTCCGAACGTCCGGTGCGCACACGAAATTGTTACACCGCGACGACCATTATCCCCATCGCGACGCGTTATAATAATATAATATGATATCGCGGTGACATAGTGTACGTCGTGTGACTTCTACAACCGCGATCGGTATCATAATATTTTTCGCGACCGCGACGACCATATTATCATATTTTGAAGATTGCGACGGTGGAAATGGTCATAATAAGTATAGTGTTCGAAATTTTCAGTTTACCGTGTCGCCGTATACGGGAAAACGATATTCGCGGCGGCATCATTTATACACGATATACATATATATATATATATGTGTTGTATATACACGACGTCAAACAACTACATACTATTAATAATACATAATATTGTGCACTTATTTACGGGCAAAGCTCGTCGTTTTAATTAAAACATCTGCCCGCATTGTGCGAGGGCGCGTGCGGCGGTTTAATACAATCATTTTGTTTACAACGAGCGCACAATAAATGAGTGGCGGTCGGCGGACGGTCCGAATCGGACGGGCGAAAAGTGTGAAAAGGTCCGGTTCGGCCGGCCAACAACAACAATATACAGTAATAGTAATAACAATAATAATGCATATCGTACGAAAAATCTATCATGCTGGGTCGTTTGCACGCGCGCGCGTGTGTATGTGTGTGTGTAGATATTCGTGTCTGTGGGTGTTTGTGGGTGTGGTACGTGGCGTTTACGATTACGGACAAAACTACCCGCAGTCGTGTGCGCGCGTATCAGATGGTCTAACGAGATAATCTCGTTTGGGGCTTTGCGGGGGTCGGCCGACGAATTAAGCAGATTATCCTCAAGTACCGACGACGGGGTTAAGAGGGCGGTGGCTATTAAGGGTCGACATGTTGTGGCTCTCGAGTCTCCGCGCCGCCGTGAAAACAATAAACCTCCGCTAATTTATATTTATACGTGTAAATAATATACCTGCACCTCTCGCCGCGGCTTACACGACTGTGTTTATTCGGTGAAGAGCCCTCGGTTCACGATCGCGGCATAATAATATACCGCCGCGGTATCGCGGTATATCAAACGAGTCGATTCTCTAATAATTGTTTTTTATCGTACTATAACATTATTTTGGTATATTTATTTTCGAAAAACCCTGCGAAATCGCGCAGAGAACCGGGTTACCTGATAAATACATACAATACAAGCATAGGTGTAAGACATAGGTTTACCATAAATATCGAACCTACTATATAATTTATACATTATAAAGTATAACGTATGAGATGTGTATTTCATTTACTTTTTAGGTACTGCGGATATTTGTGACGAAATTTTACATCGTTGCCATTTTGAGTCGCGTATACAATTCAATTTAAAAGTATAAAATAATAAAATACGTGTACTCCAGTGGTCGATATAGACGTGAAAAAAAACACCATGTTGTGTGCATTAAAAGATAAACTGCCCACATTGGATCGGTTTTTGTTGTGAAAACAATCAGTAACTTTTCCTACACAGAGATTGCAGTTTTATCCCTGTTAAGAGTGTTTGGCCCTTTGGGATTACTCGCCCTTGTTGCTTTTAATGAATCTACCCTATAGAATCGAGTGTCGATTAAAGGGCCACGCGCGCACACATCACTCGACGTGTATGCAATGTATATATTGGCTGCCCCGTGTCTGAAATATAATCATGATGATATCATTATTGATATTACAACGAATTACCCCAGATGGATTAAAAAAAAAATAGTACAGTCTTAACGTTGGTATCGTTTAAATATTCTATTTTGTAATTATCATCAAGTTTACGTAAAGAAAAATCTACCGGCTAATCCAAATTTTTAAAGCTTTTTACAATTATTTAATTATACAGAAAACAATGATAAATGTATAATTTAATATATTGACAAAAAAGTAATTTTATTTTTATTTTTTAATTATAAGTCCAAACGATTTTAAAAGTTTTAATAAAATTTAAATTTAAACGTATTGGCATGATAAACACACAAAAGCGATGAACAACAAAAATAGCTTCAACTGTGGTCTCCACATATAACAGTAGTTTTGATAATTTGTGGTTAATTAAATCTTTTATTTTTGGGATACGAAAATGACTATTTGTCTGGTCTATAAGACAATCAAGAGCCGTTGTCGTCTACTCGAATGGACCGAGAAGAAATCTTAATTGGACGGTACCAAATATCGTGCCAGGAGAGTTACATACGTTTGTATTATTATTGTGCCAATCAAGCCCGAGCGCTTTTTTTTCCGGCTAATTGGTGCGCGTGTACCCACGACAGAATTAAAACGAATATACTTCGATATTTCAGGTAAGATATCGCTATTGCCGTCTGGTTGACGGACATATTATATTTTGGTTGCGTTCGACTTGGACAACCGTCTGGTTGGAATACACGAATATATTTTGTAGCACGCGCATGAATAATCGTATGTTATAAGTAACTTGCAACAACAATCGATTCGGTCAATAAAACGGTTCAGCGTCTGTATTAAAGCTGAAATAAAGGTAACTTTATATAGGCTATTCAAAACATGATCGCGAGTAACATGACGTATGAAGTGATGTCTACGCGTATTATTGCGTCGGTACGGTGCAGATTATCCGGAAAAAAACGCTTCTAACATGGTGTAAATGCATTAACACATTTTGACGTCATACGTTTGGTTTGGTATGGACCACTCAGACACATTGTCAAACACATTTGCGCATAAGTATATTGTGATAGATAGGTAGTTATGTAATAATATTATAATGTTATTTGTGCCGATGATCGTATAGGGACCTACGAATTATAACTTCACAGGCACGCGGGTGCTGCGGTACTCACACGTGTAGTATTCCATCATGTTCTGGTTGTACCGGTACGCGGCCGTCGACAGGTCCATGGCTGGCCTGAGCGCGGAGAACAGTCCGATATTGCAGGACGGATCCAGTTTGGTGGCGGCCGCGCCGAGTTCACCGACAACGGAATCGCCGCCTAACACCATGCCGGCACATAACACGCACGCGGCGGCGAACGCGAGTCGTGAGGGAGCGCAATATAATTTGGGGGGGGAGGGGCAATGAATCCTGTGACCGATGCGATGTGTGACGACGACGACGACTACCACGACGACTACGAGACTTAGAGACGACGAGACGACGACGAGTACGACTAACGGTGTGCGTGTGTGCGCGCGCGACGACGTGCACAATATGTGTATCCGCCGCCGACGACGACCGGCCGGGGTGGCTTATGTGCGGCGGCGGCAGTGTCGTCGTCGTGGTGCCTATATGCCGCCGCCGGTGGGCGGGACAAAGGGATTTGCGCGGTGGGGACGGCCACCTCCCCACCGTTGCCTCCGCACACCCCCGTCGTCCACATAATCGCGGAGTCTGATTTTTCATCTTTTTATCCTCTTGTATATTATTATTATGTTATACTATTTTATCTCTATCGGTTTTTGCATAATATTATATTATAATATTATTGTTATATACGATTGCTGCCACAACCGTCAACACCGTCGTCGCCGGAGAGAGACGGCAAAAATGATATAAATGCACAAAACAACACTAAAAATAGATTTTTTTTAACCAAAGTGCTGCTAATGAGAAAAATCAGACTCCAAATAATTTCTCAATACCCGCAGTTATATAACATCAATTGTAGTGCTTACTAATAATATAAAATTATAATATATTTTGTTCGTAATGCTGCAGGTTAGTTGGTACAATAGTCGATGAATGTTGATCTTTCACCGTTAGTTTTATTTTTAACTCGGACGACAATATTATAATATCGTATTGCACTGCACACGTTCTTGTATCGCGAGTTCTAATCCTGTTTACTCATTCAGTTTATGTGACGGGGAAGAAAATTTTTTTATTTATTTGTAGCGTTGAAGCGTGCCGAATTCGCGGGTTTCGTAAATATTTGAAATCGTCCCCGATGGAGTCACCCCACGACGGCGCATACTTTGATTTTTTTGGGCCCCCGTCAAAAATCCTTTCCACTGCCACCGTGTATTGCTAGAGAGACGCCAGAGTAGTGGTGGATGACGCATGTGCCGCGCGGAGGTTCCTGTAGGACCCTTTGCCATTGGCCAATGGGCGGACCGGAAACCCGAAAACGCTTTACGTACGCTTTTTTCACCCTTCTCGATCTCCGCGAACGTCACCCCTCACCGTTTCACTTTATCTCTCTCTTTCTTTCTCTCTTCCCGACTTTTCCACTCTGTCGTACGCTTATATAGTGTATAATATGTATATGTACATATACGGGTAGTAGTGGGGCCGTAAATATTTAATAAGCGCCAAAAGTCGAAAAAGCCAGCACAGAGCTTTTTGTGTTATTAAACCGCGCCCGCAAAAGCTTTACGGGTTACAAAACGTTTGTTTCCATCCCGCTCGTCCTTTGTGCCGTGTAATGGTTCCTTTGGGGAATGGCAATCGAAATGCCACACATAAGGCAAAAAAGCGTTTCTATACATGTATATAGGTACGACATACCACATACGTGTATATACAATATACGACGTATCATGTATATATATTATATTTGGACGTTATTTTTTTTCGAATCGAGGTTTTTCATATATACAATACTCGTAGGTGTACACGTGTACACGTAGGTACTCGAATAACTAGGACGCATACCTTTTTGTATACATAAAAAAAAAAAGCTATTGCATATAATATCTATTCGCCTTTTAACGTCAATGAATAGGAGAGAAAATCTACAGAAAAATATAAATAATTATAGACACGTTGCAAGACCGAACGGCTGCTGCGGTAATTAAATGTTTATAACTTAACGCCTTTTCCTGGCCTGATGATCATAACATACGCATAGTACACACACACAATCGTCCGTGACGTCGAGTCGGCCGGCGGCGGTTTCGGCGGAGGTGCGGCGGTACCGCGGGCGGCGTCAATCGTTTATCGGCCGCGGCTGCGTCGTCGTACATTACATGATTTGCGTGTGGCGGCGACTGCCTTTTTGGCCGCCACCACCGCTCATCAAAAGACCCGTTAAACGACGTGTGACGCTTAAATCATTTTTTTCCCTCTTCACATATGATTATATACATTACGTTTCGCCCGCACGCACGCCACCGGCCGGTCTCACACGGCTGATCCCGACGCGAATTTGTCGCACGCTCGTGACGATTGTCACACGACGACACGTGAAAAACGCTACTTAAGACGCGCGCCGATGGGACCGCGTGTGACGTGCGTGCGGTGCGCGGCGGTTAATGATGTGCAATGGCGTGTGTACACCTATGTGTGTGGCTGCCGTGCCGCGGCCCGTGTGGGTGGCCCTGCCGTATGTATAATATGATGAATTCGCCGGGGCGTGTGCTGCTGCTGTTGCGTGCCCTGCGCCCTGCACGGGCCATCGTGTACCGCTGCGGTAGACGTTAAGCAACGTGATGCACCGCAATTATGCGCGAGTCGGGTCACAACAAACGATAATATTATAATATGACGCGTACGATATTGCGCTGTGGATTTGGTAACGCCCAAAATAAAAATACGCGGATATTATTACCGTTGAAACTAACGACGCCGGCGCTTATTGTTTGTGGTACGGATTTAGATCGTCGTATTTTAAAAATAAGAAACAGAGTCAGAGGCAGAGCGACGCTGATATTTCGAATCGTGATCGCGGATGATCGATCTACCGGAACGACTATCCCCGTCGATTATGACGGGGGTTGTGCTAGCCTTTGGACCGATACTTAAACGTCACTTGTGTTCGCGCCGGCAAAACATATTAACGTGTACGAAACAACATTTTGAACGAAACCGTATTTTATATTTTATGACCGACGTGTAGTACTTATACAGCGACGAGGTAAGACGATGAGGCAATTGTCGTCGTGTCAGAAAGTCATAAAAGAAAAAAAACTTCAAAACGTTACCTACATTGAAAATAAAATAAAATACTAAAATTCTTTACATTGTCGTATAGTCAACCACGTCCCTCGCAGTTTCAGACGCTGCACAAGTCGGCGGTATAACACTATTATTATATTGTTGTTTGTGTGTGTGTCCCTCTCGTCGGCGCGCACAATGGGGAGTTAATAAATTCGGGATTGTCACGGCTACCCCGCACGGCGTGTATACAGGAGGTATATATGATATGTGTGACGGCAGCCGTGTATGTATAATAATATATCCCTATCGATTAAACGCCAGGTTCGTTTACTCGAACGAGATTGAGCGAGAGGGATACAGCGAGGAACTGCGAACCGGCGCGAGCACGTCATGAGTGTATGTGTGTGTGTGTGGGGGGGGGGGGGCACTTGATCGTAAAAGCCTGCAAAAGGTGTGCTAGAATGCATCAGATATATATAATAATAATAATAGAAGTGATGCAGCTGACAGCAGCAGCTACCGAAAGAGGGATTCGACGAGTGTATATTGCTATAAGGTAAATATGTATACATAAAGGTATGTATGTAAGTATAATATATATGTATATAAGTGTTTTGAACTACATATTATATATTATCGGATGTTTACCGAACGATTACCCATTGATCTCGGACGAAAAAAAAATTAAATACAATATCGTTGTCCATACATGAATACACAACATGCTATAAACAAACAAACTAGTTTGTCGAAACTCGTTTTGGGGTAAATAATAATAATAATATCAATATCTAACCATTTCGTATTTAATAATATTTTTTTAGTCCGATTTGTCGGTACACATTTTATGTAATATGCAATGTATTGTTTTCGTGTACATATTATTGAATTGCACATTTGCTACAACCGAATATGGGTATTACACATGCGACTATAACACGTGTACGACGTATATACGCCGTGATTCTGAATATCATGATGCCTAGGAAATCGAAGACTATACGAATATTATATCATTACACGTGTATTCGTATAGCGTGTACTGTTCGCCGTCGATGACACCTAGTGACGACGAAGGTTGCATCGCAGTTTCGATTTCAGAGTGGCTTGTGCCTTCGGGTGTGTCCGGGAATCACGAATATCTCACAGTGCTCTTGTCACACAAGTGCAATTGAATATGACCAGTAAAGTATCGATTACGCCGGTCGCCGACCACAATGGTCCGGTTTTCTGTTCGTATTTCCTCAGCTCGTTACATTCGTACTCACTACTCTCCAATTGTATACGACGAAGACGCTATAATAATATAGAACCTGGTGGGAAATTCTCACGATTCCAAAGTTTGCTGGAATATCTCATCGACTTCCCTTCGATATATCACCACCACACTACACATAATATTTTATTCGTATTCCCGAAGAAGCTAACGGCGAAGCCTTAAGATACTGCTCACTATCGCATACACTCATACGTACTTATATACACGGCAAAGATACGTATTTAATAAATCTTATTTGTATATTATATAAGCTTCTTAGTATATAAGTTCTTATTTGGCCAACGTTGTAGTTGTACTAACAAGAGTAAAGCTATTAAAAAATAAAAAACAATAAAATTATTTTTAAGCTGTTATTATGGTCAACATTCCATAGATAAAGACATTTTATCGTAAATATTTTCTGTAAAAATAATATATACCTAACATCTTCTAATACTTAAACTTTGTGAACAATAATTGGTTTAAGTCACTATAATTAAATGATGAACATCGCATTACGTTGATTTTTTTTAACACTTTTTATTATCAGAGTACTTGCATTAATCGTTCATAATATTATAATAATACATAACATGTACACATAATATATATATAATATAATTGTTGAGAGATTTATGAGCTCGACGACAACGATATTATGAATGGTTCAAAACTTAACTTTTGATAATAAATATTTCGCATCTAGTTTAATATGTTTTATAATGATATTCATTCGGTCGGGTACAAAAGTACAAAACAAGCCTTTTATAGGATTCCATTAAAGAAACATGGGGTAGGGAGCCGTAGAAATTTTGTCGTTAAGGAGAAATTAATTCCAGGGTTTGTGAAAATTGTGAAAACGCTTTTTCTGCTTTGACCGAAAAGACGGTGGGAAGGTTTATATGATCAAAAGTGGTTTATGATGGAGAGGAATGGTGGTTTGTTAAGTTTTTTACACACACACATCATAAATATATGTGTATATAAATAAACTGTTGGTATACATCAAATGTATGTACCCGAAGTAGCGGTGTGAGTTTGGTTAACTGATGAGACATTGGTGGCCGTGGTTGTGGTGGGGTAGTGCGGTAGGAGGATCAAGCTTGTATTTTTGCCATTACCGTTTTATAATACCGTCGTCAAAGAGATGGAGAAAGAAACGGCGAACATCAGGCGGGGATGCGTATACGCGGGTTTGTAGAGATGCTGGTGAGGAGGGTATGGGGCAGACGGAAAGATAAAGGCTGTTGTGGGCGGAAAGCACTTAAAAAGCTCCCCGCATTGTTTATTATACACCCGGTTTCTCAAGATTGGATTATCCCTCGGAAAACAACCGCAGAAATAAATAATACCGCGGAGGGCCGTTCACGGTCCGAGGATCAAGGATCGCACAAGCCCGCAATGCTGTTTGCAGATTATGGTCGCAACACTTTGAAACTTCACCGGTACGAACAGTGTACGACCTCCGCTACTCTCTTTTTTTCTCTTTAAAACACACTCGCACACACACACGTATACGAACACACACACAGGCGTTGGCCTTTGAAATATTCGACGAAAACGTGGTCTAACCACGAATAATGTATAATGCCCGCGCCAGAAAATTTAGTAGTCCTTTTTATTTTTGTATTTTTTATATTCTTCATGAGTAATTTTATGACGATTTGAGAGAAACAAAAGACAGTTTGAAGGAAATCGAATTCTACTATTGGTTTTAATGGAATTTTTTACTTTGATAAAAATTTTTAATTCATGGACGAACGAATAAGTTTCTTATTGTCTTTTTTTAAGGCATCTTTATTTTATGATTGGTGATTACGTTCATCACGATTCATCACTGTCATAACGCTTTGGTCTTTGATTATTACTATTATTATTATTATTATAAAAGTATCGTAAGTTGGATTTAACTCCGTCGGGGTTTTCTAATGAAACTGTCGTCGTAGTGCGCTAGGTCAAATTTGAATATAATTCGCGAGACCAGCGCGCAATCAATCACGACTCCCCGAGTAAGGGGTAGTCGACGGTCCGCGAAATTAAAAAAAAAAAAAAAACAGAAAATATAATACCTCTGTTGTATAATAGTAGAAAACCGGATCGAAATATATACGGGGGTGTCGGGTAGTGGTACACGGTCATATTTCACAGTTGCGTGCACATTGTGGGCCATGAGCTATAGCGAGAGATGAGAATGGAGTGTTGCTGAATTTATCATTTTCAAAATAATATGACGTGCCCGAAAATACAAAAACAAAAATATACTAACGAAATAAATATTTTATCCAAATTGAACCAACGAAATAATATTATTATGCAAGCCGAGATTAATCTGATTTATTTAATGTCTACAGAAACCATTTTTATTTTCGTCCGAGATTTTATTCCAACATAATAATTCTAAACCACAAGTTACACATATTTTATTTTAAATCGGAAAAATATAGACGAGTTACTATACTATATTAATATATTATGTATTGATCATTATTAAAATAGAAATTAAAAATAATATTGAATGAGTTTTAATACTCATTCAATATTATTTTTAATTTCTATTTTATTGATTTTATAGCAGTATAGTATAAATAAATTTAACAGTATTTTTTATTAACAAACATATTATATCCTATTTTCATAAAGTATGGTCTATTCATTAAAACATAATTAAAAATATTGAATCATTGAAAATTATTTTTTGCCAAAATAATATTATAGTCTTGCTTAAATAATTATAATATACGTCAAATTATAATAAAATAATATATACTATATATAAAGTATTTTTTTTCAAATATAATATAAAAACATTTTTAATGATAATAAATTTATCATAAATATTTAATATTAATAATAATTATACTATGTTTTGTAATAAATATATTATGGAGAATATATTATATTACATATAGGTAGACTAATCATAAATTAATTTATTATGACATTTATTAATTGTTGTCCACGGTCAAAGCATAATTTTAGAGCATTTTAACGATGAAACAATTTATTATTTTTACAATATTGTATAATATGTATATTTAAATTTCAACGATAATATTTTTATTTGTTTTATTAATTAACTTAGTGCATATAAATCCTAGCTCTAGTCATGATTTATACTTAATTGATACTTTCAAATTTGATATCTTAAAACACACCACATCCTATAAGGATGACATTTTTTAATAATAAGTTCGTCATATAATTTCGTATGAAAATATCCTCGACAATAACTTATTTTTTAAAATTATCATGTAAACATTTAAAAATAATATATTAATTTGCTTATTGTACAAATAATATATAGCTTATAATATGTGGTATTAAATTCATCAAATACAAATTTTTTTTTCAATTTAACATTTTTAAAAGTTATTTAAAATAATTTTTTTTATAAAATAGTATATATCTATTTTTTTTAACATTTATTTATTATTTTTTGTTAAGATTCGTTCTTTAAATATTTTATTTTATTGCATTTTTTATGTAAATATAAATTAATTGTTTATTTATAAAAAACGTAAACCAAATTTTATTTTGGTTTAATATTTTAAAATTACACTTGATTATTATTTTGTTGTTTGCTATTGTAAATAAAAATTATAAATTTAAAAACAGTAGATGTATAATAATAATGTATGTTGGCTATTCTGAAACTAATAAGATAATTAACATTATATGTTGGCGCCTGACTGGTTCTAGGATACAAAAATATGTCATCTCTGTTAGTGTTGTAAGCAAATAGCGGTTGTATAGGCGAAATCAGTGATGCTTAGTACGATCAAAACAGTGGTTGTATAAGTCGATCAAATAAATTGTTTTTCTTTACTATATATTTTAATGAAATATCTTACCAGCCGAAAAAGTTTTTAAAATTTTATATTTCTAGTGTTTTGAAAATAAAAACCAAAAAAAAAAATAAATAAAATTGACGATATTCCAGTAGCACCCTACACCACATCTCCCACCTCGCCCCGCCTCTGTGTTCAAATGTATTTATACGCACCCCTTCTCATACACTACTTTTAGATATTTATTGCGCCATTACGGAAAGTTCGTTTTCTCTCGGTTATTTTTCCTCGGCTTTTGTTATGGCCTAAAGACATAACGCACGCACCTTTTTCTTTTATTTTTCTCCGTTGCTTTTTCTCTTATATTTTTTTCCTTCACTCCCCCGGTGTAATTTGCCAAAGTGGAAAAGCTTTGAGATGGTTACAAATTGATTTGTGGGAAAAGGCGAAAGATGCATTTTTCTCGTTTCTATAATCTCACTTTTTATTTTAATAAATAAATTCTGAATCATTCTTAGATTGGTGATTGTGAAAAGAAACTCCGTGTATCATGTATTATGGTCTCTTAAGAGTTCCAAAAATGATATATAAAAAAAATCTTTATTCCCATCACGACGTAGTAATACCTTTGAATATTAGCCACTAGATATTTTGTATATTATTAATGATAATAATAATATCAATCACCATTATACTTAACTCTTTATACACCGCCCGAGTGTGACCAATTGGTCGAACTAGAAACAATCAATAATTGTGATAAATTTTAGATAATTTGGAACTCCCACACTGGCAGGTTGTACAGGTGTCACGGAACGTTACCCGTGGTGTTTCGAAAAAACGACGATTTCAGTACCAAAACAATATAATATAATAACAAAAACATCGATCGGTTTTCGATATTTTTTCTCTTTCCATTAGGTGCATTTTTTTTTATTATTACTATTATTATTATTATTATTATTCCACTACTGTCGCGTAGATGTATGTACCTACATTCCACTGTACTACGTGACTCGTTTTTGTTGGAAATTGATTAATATCGTTGATTTGGAAAAACGAAGGGTCACCAGTAACACATGGAATCTGGTAATTTACTAAAAGCAATAATTTCTTACGGAAATGGCACTTGAGTGATTGCCTGAAATAGAAAAATGTCGATAAAAAAATAAATAAAATATAAATAGATTAAAAAAAACCAACAAATTGAAGATTCAAAATTAAATATTATTATTATTATTCACGTTTATAAAAAATATATTCTGATCGAAATTACTCAACATTCTTATAAAATAATAATGAAATTTCATTATTTTGACAAAGAAAATATGATAATAATATAATTAGATATTTAAAATGATATAGGTAAGATTACAGACACTAAACATTCATTTCTTTACTCAAGATAGATGTGTGTTTTGATATTATTACCTCAAAAGCAATAAATAATAATAAATCATTGCTAAGACCGTTTTTGCTTTTCTTAAGAAAAATATGTTATGATTTACGGTTGATGGTAAGTTATCCTTACACTAATCCAAAATATTGAATAAATTAAAAATGCAATTCCTTAAAGTAGGCAAGTACTAAATAAAATTGATTTATTTAGGGATTAAGGTATTTTTTGAGAGTTTATTATAAAATAAAAATAAAATAGTGTTTACAGAATAATATATATACATTATAAAATCAATATACCTAAAAATTTTCAATAAAAAATAAATCAGTTTATAATATTAAAATACTCCTTCAGTCCTGCAAAAATCCTCACTTATACGTAGACATGGGAAAACAATGCTACCACACGCTATTGATTCGGATTTTATATTTTATGATTTTCGTTTGCCTATATAGTCGGTATAAGGAATAATAATGTATAAAAGAGAAGAAAATTACGGAATAATAATGCGCGCGTCCTATTATAATATAATATTATATAGCTACCGACTTTATTATAACACGTCCGTTCACTCTCAGTCATGTCGCCGCCGCGAAAACGGGTAATGATAATTGATTGCGGGGCAATTTTCGGGTAATCCGTAAAAGATGAGAACACAGCAGTAGAAGAACCGGCGGTGGAGGAGGTGACTGGACGGGGAGGACCCCGTTTTATTTTTCATTATTTCGTGTGAGGTCTTTATTGCGCCGGCTGATCGTTTTGTAATGGGCCTCCAAAAACACGGCGGTCACGACTGTTGGCGGTAGTGACGACACGGTTTTCTCTTCTATTCTGCCCCGGAGCACGCGAATCGCGTAGACAAATCGACATTTCATACGCCGCACATGCGCGTAATGTCTATATACATATGTCTAAGCGCAGGGACCCGATACATAGGATTCATAGTCGTGGTGTATGACGGAAAGGAACGTCTTCATCGGAAACATCTACATCGAAATCGTGGGAATTAAAAGAGATTTAGAGATATATAATATCTGCGATGAAAATAATAATAATAGTAGGTAGGTAATTGTCATCACGGATTCCGATCAAATTATGATTTTAACTCTGTTCGGTGTGATTAGACTATATACAGACTACAACTTTTTTAACCGAAAATCAAACTAATAATACGTTGAATTGATTTGTGAAAATAATATTATCGGATAAGAATTTAAAAAATACTTTGATTTATACAAAAATCATCTTGTCGTAGGTATTTAATTTATGTTTATTGTGTAAAGTATACGTAGGTACGTACACATTCGAAATGTATGGCAATCTTATAAAGAATATTATAATAATAATTTTGTTGTTGTGAGAAAACCGGGATTTTATTTTTCCAATGTTATATTATTATATGGCGGTTATGTTGAAGAGTTTCATTATAAAAAAGTTATTGAAAAGTGTGACCGAAAACGTTCTATTTTATAAGTACTACCTTCACATTCCAAGAACACCTCCGTGGTTGGGTGTCGTTTCCTTTTTTTCCTGTATAGTTGATATAGGTACCCGTTTCCTGTCTTGTGTATTACAGGCGTATATATATTGAATAATGTAAAACAAAACAAACATTATTTCATTGTTACTTTTATACTTAGTACAGGTATATTTCCTTTGTGTGAGTGTGTGTGATACAAAAAAAGGTTTATTTTTTTGTCCAGACTACTGCTGCCGTGGAGGAGCAATTGCCGCCACGATGTGCGACTGCGGTCAGAACGCTGCGTACGCGCTAATCACGGCCACTTCCGTTTCATCCCATCCAGTCAATGAACATTCCTCCGATGAACCGATCATCAATCAACTCGTACGCTGTCCTAATGGTTTTCGACTATATTATTCGTTGGCTTTACTTTTCATTCCGCGCCCATTATTGCACAAGTATCATATGTATGTATGTTTATTATATAAATATATATATGTTTGTGTGTATGTTTTTTTTAAGTTATATATTACGTACGTCACTTATTGACTGTATTACTATTATAAATAAGCTACGTGTTATTTATTATTTATTGTAATTAATTATTTGAAAGATTTTTCAACTGCAATAATAATTAATAAATGCAATAAACGTACAATTAGATGAAACATTTTCACAATTATTAAATACTAAAAAATTTAATTAATTTTAGTTAAAGGCAAATTTAAATTCTTTTTTTAAAATTGTGTTATTATATAATATGATAACCTAATATAATACTCATTTAATAATAATACGATCATATTCTATTGACCTAACTCGAGTTTCGTTATCCATATCGATATTGATAATATGTGTTATTCTAATATTACAATATACATTATACACATTCAATAAATCGTTGGTATAATAATAATGTGTAATAAAATATCGTTCTTTTGTGTGTCTGCGGTATATTCACTATGCTATCTAATCGACTAGTCCATCTCGTCGGCGAATCTTTTTTTGTAGGAAGCCGCGTACTGTAATCGGTTCGTCACAGTGTAGGGCGTGTAGAGAGTCATCGCCAGTGGATGTGGAATAGGGCCGTAGTAGAAACGGGTGTGGGGTGGATAGGAGGGAGGAGGTATTCACTCTGGTTACATTTTTAACAGGTAACAATGGGATACAAGATGATTGCATGCATATCGGAAACCCCACCCTAATTAGTGACGTCATTTCCGGGCTTAGAATCCACAGACATTTAATATAATTTGAATCCCCTCTCCTATTTTCCGATTTTGCGTGCAGATGATTTATTCGCTTTTTATGTGTGGCGCACATTTGATATGGTCCCACGGTCAAATGAATTTCGCTTTCGAGACCACATACAAGGCGTAAAATCATTGTTTTTCATATCGATAGAAAAGCGACAGACTTAAACGATAGTGAATTTAGTTGGGAAGTTATTATACAAACATTTTTAATGTAAATCAAAATGTTTAAACTGATATTTTTTTATTTACATAACCACTATATTGATTATTGAGTTTCAAAAACTATTTAGTTCAGTTACATTTTTTCATAGTTACAGCTGGTCGTTTTTATCATAGATGCGACATCAAAAATACAGTATGTCCACATGGGACGCGTATCAATTCGCAGAATTCTTAACCTCGAGTCGACTGATGTCAAGGACAACGATGTACTTAATGCAAGTCGAAGAGGGTCGGATGGGAATCGCTCCCATTGCTACAGAACGTGGAAACCTATTGTTTTCACCACACACATAGTATCAAGGTTATGATGCAACTGTTCACTATATTTATACATATAAATGTATTCATTTTTTTATGATGTCAGACTAAAAATTTTGTGGTATTTTTCGAAACTTGGTTATGTTTTTAACACCGACTTCTCGCTCATTACAGCGTCCGGTCGATCCAAGGTTATCAGTAGAGTCCTTCCACAATGAACTGCTGTCGGTCATCGGTTTTATAATCTGCCACTATACTCAGTCACCACAAATAATACAGATAGTTTCTTCGGTTTTTGTTCGTTGCCGTTTTTATTATATTTATTATATTTTATTTTTATAATATTCTTTGGAGTAATAATGTTCTACGTTTTGTCTCTAACAACCATCAATATCATAAATAACCAATCAATATTCAACTAAGGCAGGATTGAATATCCCTTCAACAAGTACGTGTGTACATACGTATACGTTATATTATAATTACGTTTTTTTTTCTTTATTTTTAATTGACGTATATCAGTGTTTTGAATTTAATACTGTCACAGTTAGTCGGGTTTGAAATGGGAGGGAAAAATAAAAACAAAACCGCAGACATATTATTACGACGACGATTCAGTTACCGAACCGGTATTATTCTGTTTAGGAGTCAGTGTAGCAGTTAATGGTCCGCGGCTGAGACCTTGCCCGAAGCTATTTCACACTACGCGACGACGATGGTAGCATAAGACACCCATGAATGGGATGTTTGTACACATCATACATAGCAAACACCGGGAGCAGTTTCTGGTAAGAAGAAGAAGAAGAAGAAGAAGAAGAAGAAAAAAATGTATGAATGGATCGAACAGGGAACCATGCGTGACCGCCGACCGTTGCTAATCACTACAATGTTCGGTCAGCTGATCAATATGATCTCCTGGCTCCACAATGTCTGCCATCGTTCATGGTTCATCTATCTTGTGGGAAAACTTATTAAAATTACTAACATACTAACGTTTTAAAAAATTTGTCACAGTTCTTGGGGAACACCAAACATTGCAGGGAGTCATATGTTTTCCTTCAAAAATCAAAAACAATTTCTAGAAAGGGTCAAATCATTGTAACTATTATACTATACAAGTACAATAAATCGTCGACGGGTCTGTTAATATAGTGATAGACGATTTTCAATTAAAGAAAATTGTAAAACCAATTTTTTTCATATTGAAAGTTACTGCACATAGACAGTAATTCGTCCGCTATTTTTTTCTTTTCGTTTTTTACATAATGTATATAAACATTATAAACGAAACACTGGGTGGATATACACGCGTTGTCGGCTCTCGGACACATTAAACGTCGGTATAAAACTCAATGAACGACGGTGGCGGCGGCGGCTGCACTATAAAAGCATTGTAGATGAATTCGTGCCGCATGGTTCATTAGATATGCCCCACATTGATCATGCTGACTGGCAGGTTCACAGCAGCCACCGCCGCTACCGCCGCCACCGACACCGGCCGACGACGGGGACGTGCACTCACGAACAAGACATGTATCGTCGCCGTGGTCCTTGGCCGGTGAAGGGGTGGAGGGAACTAGATATTTTTATGCGTTTTTAGCTAGGCAATACACCGAAGTCACACACATAATATATAAATATATATTATTAATATAGTTAGTGTACGAACTTCCCGTGCGTGCCAGTAAATACATATTCTATTATTATGATATTCAATACCTATACATAGGTAGTTTGTAAAACATTGCAACGACATCATGGAGCGTATAATAATACTCTTCAACAGTTGTTTTGAATGGATTTTCTCCCGCGTTTTCACCGATATTTATCGAACTTCTCGAACACATGTACGGCATTTCGTTATTATTTCCAACGAGCACTTGAGTAAACGTGTCCACAGAGAGGATATGGCCAATTTCCGCAACACAACGCAACAATCACGCGATATACTGGCAGTAGGTTTTTCACTTTTTTCACGTGTTTTGCATTTTACTTCATCCACGCGTAGTGTATGTTATACGTGTTTAGGCGTGGGAGTTCTTCTTGAATCATCGGTGACGATAGTAGGTGCGTAAACATGGCGATGCGAACGCTAGAAAATCGGTTTCATTATTTTTTTTCACAGACACACACACCGTCACTATTTTTCTTCTATATTTCACGTTTACCGAAAGCCGTTTTTGGACAGTCGTTCCCTTTTCAACGTGATATTTTTAATCATAATGGTTGTAGTATGGGAACGGCCTTGAATACGGTTTCATTGTGTAACCGCACCGTCTTAACTGGTCTGACATCCTTTACCGCTCGTCTACTCGCGCGCACACACACACACACATACACACATAAATACGCGTGCGCTAGCGCTAGCCCGAGTTTAACGCTAAGCTTCTTATTATTACATAATATACGTAAATATGATAGGAGGCTTAAAGTCAGGTCTACATCCTTCTTTTGCCGATGGTTGTCTTAATATCATAGCGGTGACGTCTTAAGTCGTATTATACTCAATATACGCGCAAATCCATGTTAGTGCAGGCAGCACGCTTTACGATTCGGCGCGAGATCCAATCGAGTAGGTTGCTCTTTGACCCATATCCAAGTTTGGTCTACTTGTTCTGCTGGAACGCTCTGATGCGCACGAGTAAAGAGCAAAAACCGTCTTGCTCGACGAACTGACGACGCAGCATTAGTAGAGGGGGGAGGGGTGGGCTTCACTCATTCATACCGACAATCAGCTGTGTGTGTGTTTTGGGCGCGCGATTTCGCTTTCAATCTGACCAGAAGCGATCGATGACAGCGGACGGTATGACCCTAACGCGACGACGACGCGCTTGGCCAGCCGTCCATGGTGTAGCGCATAAATGCACACGAAATCGCGTCATCGGACACCGTTTATGTTGTTTTGGCGGTGTGTCATTCGCGCGGCCAATATCAAGGACGTCGACGAATGTGTATCAATGGGCTAAAGTCGAAAATCCGACCCGAGACGAGATCGACCGAAGACCCGGTGACGATGGACTATATTATTGTAGTTAGGTGTGCACTTAGACTTCGTTAGATCCACACGCGCCTGTATACCTATATTGTTTATCATTTAATAGCTGCAGGTACCTACACCGCTGCAGTGGGTCGGTGTTATCGTGCGAAATCTAAACGCGTGTAAACAGCGCTGCACCGCCACGACGATATTCTGTACGGGTACGGACGACGGGCCGTGCGATTTGGTGGAAACTCGTGCGATCGTATCTTTGGGCAGTAGTGGCCGGTGCGCAGTCGGCGTGTGTCTTTCACTCGCTTAAAGCACGCGGCCCGTAGGTTGGATATTGCACACACGAACAATTATTTATGGTGTCGTTTGTGCCGGTGTTTTTACGCCGGCGATCGGCGGCGTGCGCACAATAGCCTACTTATATTATAATATACGTGCGCGTATGTGTTGTAAAGGTGCGGGATAAATTACGTCCACTCGGATGAGAGTGAAAGAAAATAAAATAAAATAGAAAAAACATCGACGCCGATATAATACGGTGCACGGAGTGGTGTATGCTGTGGCAAGACGAGAATATTTGAATATAAAACGCGTTTCCCGGCCCGCGTAAGACACACGATATAATGACGTATTGTATACTCGTGTTTATGTGGCAGTGTTCGAAATTCGTGAAACGTTTGCGGATCTGCGGAGACTATCGCGCCCTATTATCGACAGTGGACACTGCAGCGCGTTGCAGTATCGTCGCCGTATCCGTTCGAGATCGGATCCCCTCAGCGGGGAATACTTACATTATAATTCATTACTCCTTTGTAAAAAAAAAAAAAAAAATGAACTATATATAGCGTATACGACGCACGGTGTGTTACGTGTAATTCTGTTTCATTTTTTTTTTTTTAACATACTGTCTTAATAAGTAGAGAAATCCAAAGATTTCCATGTGACTCTATCACGATTCTCAACCCGTTCTTAATTGGTTCTTGTCGTCCGGAATACTTTATATTAATATTGTTATTATAATACACATAAACAAACTGTTTTGTATCGCGGTGGCGGCGGCGACGGTACGGCATAGCAACAATGATTATTCCATATTAAAATATAAAATTCTTTTGTGGGATGAATACTTTATTTACATCTTAATATTTTTTCTACGTCGATATATATATTGTTGTTTTCGATGACGTGCCGGTGGTTGTAAAAATAATAAGAAAATTAGACACGGAAAGTCAAGTATTTTTTTTCTTAGTATAGTTTTGCCTGCATTATATACATATACGATAAACTATATATTTTTCTTTTCTTTTTGTCAAATATACATTCAAAAACCGCCGATATGTATGCCAACATGCAACAGATATTGCGTACATATGTAATATTATTACATATTATATAAATTATACTTATATAAAATATACTAACAAACAACGGTAAAAACTATTCTTCATACACATGATTTGCACATATATACTGGAGTTCAGACGAATAATCGTTTTAAAATGATTAAAAAAAGTAAGCATATAAATTAAAATAAATTTTAATACGTTTTGTTGGAGGATGGCGCTTTAAAATGAACACAGTGTTCCTTGAGTTTTTGGAGAAAATAAAAATATAATATCATATATTTACGTATACGTATTATAATAATATTTTTGGTGGTCAATGCATTCTCTAGACATAGATGAATCGAAAATCTTCGCTATTGGTCAGCAGATATATTATTTATTGCGACGGCGGCTACTTTCGACCGAGCGATTTCTCACAGGGCAGCACCGTTACACACAAGCCTCGCGCGCGCTCAAAAGTCGTGCACCCCCCGTACATGTTGGTCGTCGAACATCGTTGGTCCGTATAGCTCAGCAACGTAATAATAATAATATTATATATACCTGTAAGGTAAACACGAGGCGCTGAGACATGTTTATATATAGGTATATATATATAATAATAATAATAACATTATACGCCTGGACCCATCGCCGCCGCCGAAGAATATTTTATATAATATTGTATTCTGGCCGGGCAATTTGTTGTTACCCGTTGCGCGGGCGTGGCCCACTGTCGAGGTGTGAAAGCCGGTATAAGCGTTAGTTTTTTTTTAAAATTTTTTTTTTTTTTTTAATAGTACTATATAGCCGTTTGTGTGCGTCGTTATCTGCATGAGTTATAAGGTCGTGAGTGTTTTGATTTTTTTTTTATAGCCGTGTTTTTTCATCGTACACACACGCGCCCATACTCTCCTGTATGGCATACACAACACCTTCGGGGATATCGGATAGTGGGTATACATATATTTATATATATTTATACTGAGCTTATAGGTGATCGAGAGAGGCGGCGGCGGTGGCTTACTGTATATATATTATAATATATTGTCGGCGCGCGGGTAATAAAACCGCAAATCGGTCTCGTGCATCGACCGTACATTATATTATATACCTGTATACTATATAATATGCATGAGCGTATTGTACCTACGATTTGTTGGCTCCGAATCGTCCGCTAATAATAATTATGTGCGTATTTAATACGCGCGTATCGTACGATGCAATCGCTCGTTTTGGCATCGTGATTTTATGATGTATTTGGTTATTTTTTTTCCAAATGTGACTTTCGTATTAATATATAACATACCATTAAATCTAGTCCAAAGCTTGTTGCTAAGTTTCTAATCAACGCATGTTTACGATGCAGGGTTGTCAATCCTGTGTTTAACTACCCCCAATCTGGAGGACCGGAATAAAAAATTAACTGACGTAATATATACTCCAATATAATATTTCGATTGACACAAAAAATGTAGACATATTTGCAAAATCATGACGTTTTCAAAAGCTTATATTATTTATGTGAATCATTATTTTATTATAATGTAGATATTATATTGCATATAACGAATTATACACGATATACCTCGTCGAAACGATTATTTTGGTGGGTATAAGTTCAAATCATATTAAATTATCGACGTTGTATTCGGGGTGTTTATGCAGTATAACTTGTCGAGATTATGACGTAGGTACTTCGTATCACAACACTTGAAACGCATTCGTAAATAATATAGGTACGAGTATAGAATATATTATAATACGTAACACACTACATATACGAGGGATTGGTCATACACTCATACCTACTACTTATATATATATATAATATATATCATTATCGTATCATCTACATACCTACTAACTGCGATCGTTTGAAAAATATCATATCCGCGCATCGTTAAACGGCTAGCGCTTATTGTTTATCATTTCGATGGAAGTTAAGAGTGAGAGAGAGAGAAAGAGAGAAAAAAAATGCTTAGACTACAAATTCGTGCCCTTTCACCTATTTCGCATTTATGCGTTATTATATTGTGCGCATACGTTGTATATATTATAATACACGCGCATAGAGGGTACCGGTCGCGTATACACATAAATGTTGTTATGATATTATATGTGCTACACATAAAACGACGCGCGCGCCCAAGAGATACGATCGACCAGAGTCGAACACGATTCTCGACGGCGGCGGCGGCAGACGTGCGGCCCCCGCGAGAGTTCGACCGGCCCGACCGACCGATACGCGTTTAATTTATCGGGTCCGTATTTTAATAATCTCTCGTGTATGCGCACGTGTGTGTGTGTGATGCGCAGTAGAACAGGCGCACAGATCCGATACTGATTATAATTAACCGACCGACGGTCGCCTCGAGTCATTCTTCGTCGTCTTCCTCGTCCTTGTCTTCGGAATATTTAGGACTATTTTATCGGACACGAACTGAAGTTTACCGTGCTGACTACATTGTAATATAACATTTCATCGGATTTTCGTTTCTAAGATTTATCGTCCGGCCACGATAACGATTAGGTTTCGTATAAGTCTTATTATAGAGATACGCGAGTCAAACAATCTGCAGGTTACCGATGCACTGCGGCGGCGTGAGTAAAAAAGAAAAAAAAAGGTTTGCAGCGGCCAAAGCTGCTGTTGGTTTTGGTAAGGTACTCAGCTCTACGACGGTCACCAATACGGGAGATTAACGAAATAAGAGAATATAATTAGCTCTACGTGAGGTGCTCAATATAATGATAATTTGCAACCCGGGAATTATCTTTATTTTACTTCTTCTCCCACCGGATTATGATTATTATTAAGAACGTTTAGTTCCCACGGATACTACCTCTACAGGACGTATAATAGAAGTACTTATATTTTATATTTATATACTAGATACGAATTATTGCAGTGTTCGTATATTACATTATATTACTGAGCCCAAGATCATATGCAGTACATACCGGCACTAAAATATTGCAGTAGGAATTCGATTAAAGCAAGAAACAATGTTAAAGTATAATTTTATTTAAGTTGTTTATAATAATTATGTACCTTGAATTATTTCATTTTAGCTTTCATCAGTGTTATAGAATTTTCGGGAAACAGTTTAAGCTAGTATATTAAAATAATATTATAATAATAGAGTCAGGTGAGAAGATTTGTAAAACAGGTACCGCTCGCAATTAACGCACGTCAGACATACAATAATAATGCAACACATTTCATAACAAAATATTGGATCGTAATAGTACTGCTACAATAGTGTAATATCTATTTCGCGACAGGTAGAATCCTTGCGATGCATTTCAGCGCATCCTGCACGATACGGACTTCGATAATAATAATATATAATAAGGAGTGGCAGACGCATTGCTTCCTTACATGCGCACAGTTATATTATTATATTATGTGTGCATAATGTTATAATCTGGCGTAGTTATTACCGATAAAGCGATTGAACAGCGCAAAACGAAAGTTAGATATCGACTTTTCGAAGACGACAAATTCACTTACCTACGTATTATAATAATATAATATGTACAGCAGGAGATAGAGACCGAGTACCATTACAATATTCTCATTATTATTATTAGTAGTAGTAGTACATAGCCGTCGTGTATAACTCGTGGTACCTCTGCAGTAATGTAGGCGCGTGTATACAAAATAAAAATATATAGTGCATGTGTATATATACATACATATTATATATACGCGTAATGGATCAGAGTTGTAGTTGCTGTACGTTGTAATTGCGTATCTATATATACGCTTTGCACGTGTATTATACGATAATATAATATAATATAATAACGGCGTATCGGTCGGAATTAAGACGAAATGGAATATTGGTTTTTTTTTTTTCTTACAAAAGTACACATACGCGCTGTGTACCTATGTATATATTATATATATTATATAATAATGCAGTCGGAATCGTATCGACCTCGTTAGCGTTGTCGTCGTAGGCCCGCCGCCGCCGATTAAACACGAAAAACCGTGTACGGACAACTATAATATTATAATATACCTAGACAGCGGCAATGTGGGCTGCGGAACGGGTTGCGCGGCGCGTTAATGCGGAAACTCGGCCGATATTAGACGGCGCACTAACACACACACACACACACACACACACACACTCACGCACGGACATATTATATATAATATGTATTATGCACACACACTCACACGTGCACGCGTCGCAACTTGCATCGACTAGCGCGAATACGACCTGACAACTGTTTCTATTATAATAATACAGTTGTCGCCGTCGTGACCACCACGTTTGGCTCCCGTTTCACCGTATCGTTATATTATTATATAATAATAATGATAATATTATAATATTTTTCGTAAACGGACAGATCGAGTCGGTTCAGCTGTTCAGACTCATTGTTGATGTTTGACGTTTGGACACTGTACACGTGAGATTGAAAAAAAATTAAAAAAATGTTCCCTTTAGGTGGCGATTTGGGCGGAAGAGCGAGTGAGTTCTGGTAGATATATAACATATAAACGTATACGTACCCCGAAAAATATAATACAATAATTGCATAACGAATTCGCGTCATCTTGTGCGTATAGCCGCATATAGCTGTTATTATTTTATGACGTTGGAGCAGGCGCCCCGCGGCCGCCGTATGGGCTTTTCGCCGCTTGCGCGTGATGATTGACGGTTCGTAATGTTTTCCGTTTCGCAACCTGCCGTAGTCTGTGATATTATTATTATTATAAATATTATTGCTGTTGTTGTTACGTTGTCTACGCCTTTGTGCTACCGTATACTTGACACCTATATACGCCTACCGACGGCGGGTAACCTATACGGCGATTACGACAGATGGTCCAGGGATAATTGAAAACGAAAGATGATTTTGCGCCCGATGCGAAAAAAAAACATAGACAATAATCCCCCGTGACGATTCTTATCTAATGTGTTGTGGTACTCGAGACACAAATAAAAAAACAAGCGCGGAATTCTGTTGTGGCCTGTAGTGATATTTACCACGTCACCGGAAGAAGATCATCAAAAACTATAAGTTACATTTTTTTACATCAAAAATATTATTAAGTGAGCAATTGCTATGTTATACTCGATTAGGTTCGTTTGTATTTGTTGTACCTAAGTCTTACAGTTTTTTCTTCTAATTTTTTTTTAAAGTATTATTTAGCTATCTATAGGTTATTTGGAAAAATCAATGGATAGTTGTAAACGCCAAACGGTATCCCTAAATAATAATAATAATGATGATAAGTAAATTTCTAATTTATTAATCTTTCTATTTGTTTGAATTATTGTATAATAACTGATTTAGTCAATTCAATATAATATATTTATATAAAAAAAAAAAAAAAAAATGGCGAGACTTTTGAGACGATTTTTTTATAGTAGAAAGTATACATGTACACTATACGGTTAACGCAAGTAAATCATGAAACGTACTGTTTTTTACTGTAGAAAAATTATACGCTACTATTAATTTTCTATTCTATAGTAAGTAAATACAGGAAGAATGGTTTTTTTCTCCCGAAGACTATATTATGACTATATATTACTATTAAAAATGGATAATCACCAATTTGTCGTGGACTCGAGAATGCCTATATATTGTATATACCACGAGTTCCTATATACATATATAATGTAATATAAAAGGTAAGTTGTGTCATTCACTCAAATATTCCACCCACTATAATAATATGTATAACATTATTGCGTCGTTTCTCGTTAACCCCGAAAAAAATGGACATAATTTTTCGTTTGTTGTGTAACACACCACTGTGGCTGTGGCTGTGGCAGTGCAACTGTGCAAGCACGGCTAAGCCACTACCGACGGTATACATATTGTAATATAATATTATTATATTATTGAGTTATGTTTTTCGGTATGCAGGACTGACGTTACGAAAGCGCCGCCAAATACCACTTCGACATGCACATTACTGGAAAAACTGCTACCGGTGCCCAGTTACGCGCGTGTATGCATATATTTATAATAATATATATATATATATATATATATATATACATCCATTATATATGTATATAAACAGTACGCACACGGAGATTTAACGCCATTGTGCCTTTTTTCGCCTCCGACACCTATTCAAAATAGTTGTGTATATACATAATATACTTCTATACAGTGGCGGCAGCAGCGCGCGATAAAAGAGAACAAATAAAAAAAACAACAACAAATCGGTTCTTTGTGTTATTATTCTTAGTGTTTTTTTTTTACCTTCTATATTATACGTACAATATATATTATATATACCATTGTCGGAATACGCGTACACGTACTTGCGATGCATGTATGAGTGTGTGGAGATAATCATGCAAAAAGTACGTCTATATACGGTGTCATCAAACCCTTAATCTGCCGACGAGCAAACACATACACAAACACGCGCTCGCGAGTACCTATGTGTGTGTTTAGAGACGAATATATAAGTACGCATACGCATGCGTGGTATATATATATGTAGTACATAGTACATACGATCATTCTTGCGAGTGTAGAAAACGATCACGTCGCCGTAACACCATGACCGATCGTAAATGGGCGAATTACGGAATTGAATAAGTTTAAAAATAGATTTATTTCGGGTGGCTGTTACCTAACGACAGCGATTCGCAATGAGTTATAATACCTATTTCGATCTAAGAAATAATTATCGTAAGAATAATTTAATTGTTAAGAACTGGAAACGATAAAGTCAAGGCATAAAAAATGAATGAAAATTGTAGGCTTTATTTTGTTTTAATAAATGTAACACTCATTTTTGCACTGAACGAAATGTAAATATCTATAAAAAAAAAAATGGCCAGGAATTTAAACAGACTTGTCAGTTGAAAATGACGCACAAACAAAGCAGGTGATTTTTACAACGATTGTTCATTATTTTAACTATATGCCACATCTTAGAATGTTTGTGCGAAAGTAAAAAAAAAATATTTTTCCTACTAGAATATTGAATAGAATTTAATTGCGTAAAATTATCATTTTTATGGATGAATAAAGATCTTATATTCATTAAAAGACACGGCTAGTATGTGATGGGTTTAATAATTATTTACTTGTACAATAATAATTACAGAGGCATTGCAAGCGCATGAAATAAAATATGGTTTTTTTTAATTGGACCTAACCAAGGTTGTTTATTGTGTCACATCGTAATCGTTGTCGCGTATATGTAACGCAAAAATATATAGGCAAAAGGATTTAATTACTTTCAGTATTTGAAATATAAAATAATAAGTTTGTAAAATTATTCAAATTGTTAGTACAATTTTTCTATCTACGTTTTTCGTTGAAAGCTATTAAAAACTTGCTATACGTATCATTTTTGTCACACTTATAATATTATGTGATTAGGTCATAAAATTAAAACATGTATACAAAAAACGCTGCGACCTTCTCCCGTACATACGTATATATATATATATATATATATATATACACGTCCCCATACAACGCTACAACTATTATACCTCCTCAGGTTACGTTTAAATCGTGATGGTCTGAAAATTTTCGTGCAAACATGATTGAGTTGATGTTTCAAAACGATACATATATAATAATAACAACACGCAGGAGGTATATTATAATATATTTACTGATCAACCGCGGACACACGAAATCGACGAGGAAATCGGTCCGTATAACATATACACATCGTTAAAACGTTATCGCTTTATCGTCCCGAGAGCGAACGTTAGTACTACGTCAACCCGATAAAACTATATGATAGTAATGATGATAACATAATATAAACGGGACGTATAATATACTGTTCGCAGTTAAACAACACATCGGTCATATCGTGTTCCTAACACGTGTAAAAATGTTGTGACAATAAGGTCCGACTAATAATTGTCAACGGTTATTATCCGAATAGCCGGGTTGAAATACTTTTGAGAAAAAAAAAGAGGCGTAGAGTACTTTTCCTTCGGTTCGAAAATATAGGCTGGTATACGCTACACGGGAAAAACATAACATAATATGTACGTTAAAAACGTCTCCGAGAAAACGGTTAAAAATAATAATAATAAAAAATACGTTTCTCGTCGGCGAGCCGTTAAATAGAAGATTTCGGGGGTGTTTGACACAATCGGACGATTTAAAACGCAATCAACTACACGTTAATGACAAGGCCGCGTAACAAGTGCCAGCGCGGGTGGGACCTGTGGTGTCGGTGCGGTGGGGGCGTAGTGGCGGTGTACGACATGTGGTGAAACCGTTGCGGGGGGCAGATGCGCGGCTCTCTCAACTGCCGCCGCCGCCGTCAACGGACGCGAAATACACCCACCACTGTACACATTGTATAATAATATGTAATACATACACACACACGTATGCCTATATAATACGTACACGCATAGTGTATACAGTAATAATAATGTGACTACTGTACAACGGAAAAAAAACATACTATTTTCATTATCTTCGCCCATTGTTCTTGAGGAAGCACGCTTCTTCGTACAAATGGATGGTATTGGACGAAAAAAACGTCCGTTAAAAATAATTACGACTTTCGACGGTTATTTTATTATTATTATTTTTTCTTTTGCTTTCTAGTTTTGAGATGACCACTTTTTGTGATCGGCCGTCGTCGTATTTTTCACACCCAAAGGCACCAGTAACCGAAAAAAAAACGAAACTTTAAACTACAAGTCTGCACTTCACGTTTGAAGTAACTTATTTACTTTGATATTATCTAAATTGACCATAGACAATACGAAATCAATATTACACGAATGTACTCAGTGTTTTGCTATAAACTGTTGTATAATAATTGTTCTATATAGAGTTAGAAAGTTTAATGAGTCCTGTAATATACACATATACGGCATGTAACCACAGATAACGTATCCCAAATAAAATTCTGAGATAGGAAAGTTAGGCATTCCGAAAAAATTTACGATATATTTAGGGACTTCTGAACGAGCACTGCCCTTCAAGATAAGGGTTTGCTGTACAATTAGAACGTGACGATTACGAACCAAAGTGGTTACTGGTTACTGTATTTATACACTGTATTCTCAGTGTTCTCGTTATCTTAACATTATAATTTCTGTTAAAATTGAGTTTGAAATTAAAAAAGTATAATAAAACTACACAACATTATACTATTATAGTATACGAGTATGACGAATGTATACGGAGGACGATAAGAAGAAAAACGGTGGATGTGTAGGCAAATAGAGTTTAGAATGTACATTATAAGTGCTTGCTAAGCAGTTGAGAAAAGCCTCGTCGGTGACACGGTAAAACAATACTAAGCGGCGATCCGGATTTAATAACTGGTCCATGCTAATACTCTAGTGTGTGTCCGGTCGTGATGATGAATATTTAAACGTAGAATTTTTTTCTTACTATATCTTTACATCTCTCTCTCTCTCTCTATCTCTCTCTGCCTCACACCATATATCCTTCTCTCTCTATCTTTTCGTTGTTTAATCAATCCAGACGGCCCTCAATGAGCGCCGGCGAATCGCCGAGCACGATCTCATGAATAATTCACTTGCGGTCCTCCGCACATACCCGCACCCTTCGCTAAACTTTAGCCTTATCCTATGCTAATTTCGTAACTGGAACTACTACTGTTCAGCAACAGCATCAGCAGCGCTGCACTATATACGTGTACGCACATAATAATAACGCTATATGTATGTATAATAATATTATAATGTGTGTATGTTTGTATATGTTCAATTAATGTATCTGTCTCGTGTATCATAACCAATAAGCCACCGGCAGTCTTGACCTAGGGCATTGTGAGCAAATTCCTCGGCGCGTGTACCTATATACAGATATACGGTACATTATATTAATACAATATACCGCTAGCGTGTATATTATACCGATTGTAACTATAGGAAAGAAGAATATTATAATATAGGTTCGCACATATTATTATTAGTAGTTGTACAAAACCGACACTGCAACAGCGCATAAACCGTACAAATAGTAATCTAACAAACTGTTACAAGCAAATCAATCAGCACGTAAACACACTCTTTTAAGCATACTCTAATTAGTAATATTTACGATAATTGTAATAAACGACGTGAATTGTAAAAAAGCTAAATGTAATTAAGAACGTAAAAATCACTTTTTAACGAAAAAATCTAGTTATTATATATTATATTTTATAGATATACGTGCATATAGGCGTATTGTCGGAATAGATAACGATTAATCCTTTAGGCATGACGTGTATTATTATAATATTACAGTCTGGTTTCATTATGTCACTTATACGACGGCGACGACGACAGCGATAGACTTTGTTAATGCTATAGTGCCGCATTATACGATCGCGTTTCACTTTACGAGCCGCGTTTGAATGTGTTGACGATATATATAGTTCGAAATTCGAATTCTGGAAATTACAGTCACCGTTTCGTTCGAACTTTACGAGTACATATTATATTAAAATATTTAATACCATTACAATACTGTGTTCAACGAATCGGAAGAAAATATCGTTTTTTAATTACTATTTTTACCAATGAGAGTGAATACGATAATTATTGCTCAACCCATAATAATAATATAAATTATGATCATATAATGGGTATTATTTATATTGTTTCTCCCAAAGCTTGACTTCCATACATACTACCTATATACAATTCACCATTTCGTCCGATTGTGTACTTAACTTATTTAGTATGTTATATATTTTTTAAAACGAACATTTTGTATGACCATCATCATATCATCGTACGTCGATAGCGGTCTCGGACGATTCTCATGAGTAAAGACGACACCTGTTGTCCAACTCCAAACCATATGTTACATGCGAATTAATCGAGTCGTGTCTAGTCCATCACACACACATAACACACATACATACATACACACGTGCACTCCCGAGCATACACGGTATTTCCATTATATTATACTACAATATTCCAACATTTCCAACACGGCGTACGTAAAATCATATAATATATTGTTTAAAAAATAAATATGTGTATACATACGGACATAGGCGGCGGCGACAACAATTTATCGGCCGCCTTTTATATTATTTTATACGTGAATGCAGGTCTATAGACTGCGGTATTATATATATATATATATTATATTATTATAATATATGTTTCACGCGTGCCTCCTTCACCCGGCTATATTACATTAGTCGTGATCGACTGGATCGATCACCGCCCGTCCTGGAGATTCCGATTGGATTATATTATTATTATTATTATTATTATTATTATTATTATTATGCACAGGTACAATACTATTATCTATAACTTTGAACGCCAAGAATCATAATGCGCCATGGCTATCGTGCCACGTGGGACTATTGAAGTCATATTGTATATAAAATATAAATACACAATAAAACAATTATATTTCGGAAAAGGTTGTTGAGCTGTGATATGTATAATTTTATTGCAAAGGAAATCACATAAGTACTTATATAGTAGATAGAGGTACGCATAGAAATCTATATGTTAGGTATACGTATTTATTACTTTTAAATTGGCGAACTCAGATTTAAACCCTTCCCAAAATATACGCGCTCGAAATGTGTGTAATGTAATATAACATTATCACAAGTTACACCAAACCCAAAACGATATTAAATTATATGCAAGCACTCATCAACACTGATTTATCTACGATATGTTTTATTTGTGCACTTACCTTCTTGTGAAAAACCGTTGACGCTGCTACTGCTGCTAATGTTCCCCGATCCCACTGAAAAAAAATTAAATAAAAACACAAGAAGTTAATTTTTCCAAATCGTTTTATTATCCATCCACGAATTGTATACATCGCAACTTTACCGTGAATTCGGTTTCAAAAATAATATCAATTGAGTACTTTTCAAAAAATAAATAAGTGTAAAATATTTTGTATCTATATGTATAATATATTTTCCAATTACTTGAATAAATGTGGCTACGTTACTTTATACCAGTGGCAGATTCAGAAGAGGGCTTGAAGTGCCAGCCCCACCCCCTTGGTAGTTTTATTATATTTGTAAAGCCTAACATCAAATCCTTTAATATATTGTGTTTAATAAATTAATATAAAATATGTTAGACCCCTCCCCGAAAAAAAATCTTGGATCTGCCACTGCTTTATACTCCCAGAATATAAACTCTTTTTTTAATGAAATGTCCAAGTTAAAGCTGTAGTATATTATAATATTATCAGGATTCATGATAACGCCGATTGATGAGTAAAATAATTTATTAGTATTATATTATACTATTTATAGGCTATAAATTTGTCATATTAAGAAATAATAATCTATGGTTATTAATTATAATGATATAATTATTAAAACAGTAATAATTTTAGTAAGGATACTATAATATAATTTCTACTTACCATCGTCGTGATGCATCTGCTGTTGTGTTTGATGCATAAGACCTTGCGCGTGCATCTGATGTTGTGGCATATTGTGAGGGTGCAAGGAACCCCCATGGTGCCCCAAGCCTAGCTCCATCCCAATCATAACCCCTTCCACGATGTCATTCACCTCGTCTGAAAAACATAATTATACATTGATTAAATTCTACTAAGAAAAGTACAATGATTGGAAATAGTCACATAAAATTATTTGTATACAATATTTATAAGCTATTTTGTATGTAATTGCCAATAATACTTATAATTATTATTTTTATTTTAAATTTGTTATAAATATTTTGACATTTTGATTTTTCGTGGGTCCCTCTAAATATATTCGTTGTCTTATATTTCAAGATTAAATATAAGTTCGAAAAACATATAATAATATTATAAACTGATAAAAACTAATTTAATTCGATTTTTATCAGCTGTGATTTACTCATTTTTTTTTTTTTTTTGTTTATCCAATTCAAGTTTAGTTTACGACTTTATATATCTAAGTATGTATAGTTGCATATAACTGACATAATACGTAAATAAAATATATAAATACTGTAACTTAAAACAGGTGCAAATAATTTAAACTGATGGTTGACGGCTGTTTTTGACCATAGAGGTTATTCTAAACCATCGATAGGTGTTTAAGTAGGAGATTTTCGCTTTGTCATCGTGTCATTACAATCATTACAAACGGTGAATAGTTTTTGCTATCCCGGTGGCCTGCCGTGCTCGTTGACAGTCTATTACGTTCTTATTTGTTCTTCGACTCGTACCGTGATATACACACATGTCACATACGCATGCGTCCTATATTTAACTCTCAAATTTTCTTCTCAGATTAATTTTGTAACATAAATTATCGATATTTTCTCACCCCCACTATCATTTTTATTTAGTATTATTATTATTATTATTATTTTGGTTGCCGACACATACGCTCATATATACACGTCAGTTATATGCACTATACCTTATATATAACAAGGTAGGTATACACATTTATACCATATTATAAAATAGCTTTTTTTATCGGGATAGAATATATATTATATTATTGTAACGACCGCGTTTATGTAAATGTTCTGAGTCGTGCGGATAAGTACACTGCGAAAGAAACGAAAAAGTGTGAAAATTGAAGCTCGTGATGACGCTAGCGGTCAACCACTGTAGGGTGTCATCTCTGCAGCGTGCGCGTGTGCGTATAAATCTCGATCACGCGGGTCCGGTCAGAATCGTGGCTTGATATTCTTCCAATACACCGGGTCATCTCGCGTTGTGTGTGTTTGATAACACGAAACCAACATGAAGGAATGAGAACAGAAAAAAACAAGGGAAAAAAATGAAGAAATGAGGTAAAAAATAAAATAAAAGAATAAAATAAGAGAAGGAAAAATTCCCGTGAAGCTACGCGCATCGGGCCCGTTATGCTCACGTGTGTCACTGCACGAACGCAGTCTCCAGTGACAATCAGTTCGTGGGTATCTCTCAATAAAATTATCTCAATACGAAAAGCCTATTCAAGCGTCTCTTCGAATTTATACATTATATACGTAAGTTCCTTCACAGAGAAAAGTACTCGCTATCGAATTGTACATAAAACAAGTATAGGTATATACATGGATAATTGAATGTATACATAAACAAAGATCTTTTATATTATCAATTATTTTGTCTTAAAAAGTCTGTAATTTAAAAAAAAAATATAATAATGAGAAGTATAATATTTTATTAAATATAATATCATTGCTGTTGCAATCGAATACGCCATAATTTCAAGTAGGTGGCACATAATATATATATATAGAGATAAATCTAATGTATACTTTGTATATTCTAATATATATCTAATGTATATTGATTGTATTTGAACGATTTAAATAGCAAAGCTTAACTTTTTATCGTTAAGTTCGCCGTGCAATTGGTGGGGACGTGTACCATTTCTAGAATAAAATATACTGTCCGAAATTTAATCTTCTTGCGAGGTATTATTTCGCGTTGGCATTTTTCTCACGTGCCTCATATAAATCGGGTTTATCTACCGCGCGATGTATATATTATAATACTCGGACGGAAACAAATGTACGAGGGCGGCGGTGAGCGTGTGTCCGGCGTGCGAGACGAGTCGGCGCAATCTATATAAATAAGTATATTATTATAATTTAATACCGCCAAATAAGAGGAGGAGGCGAGATGGTCGGCAATAAGAATGCCGATCGCGGTCGTGGAGACACGCGCTCGCGCGAAAGAATATAGTAATAATAACAACGTTCCGAATATAGTTTGAGTTTGATTTGTCCACGAGATGCGTCCGACAGAACCGCCTTAATGCGTGCACGTTGTATATCATACTCGTACTTTATATGCTATACAGTTATACCTCTACGGCTCTACCAATATATATATATATATATATATATAGATAGATAAATATAGATAATATAATATATTATATCTACTTAGATTATTTCTATTGTTGTTGTTATATTATTATTATTATTACTATTATGTGTGTTTAATCGTTTTTATTATGTTTAAAGGGAACAGTGTGCGACGTTATATTTTATGCGAAAACCCACGAAGCGTTCGACAGGTGCTGTAGCGAGGTGTGAGCGTGAAATATGTTATTGTATTATAATTATTATTATCACCGCCAGACAACTTTAATACGATGTTGGCGTGTATCATCGTTTTAACAACTATACCATCGATTTTATATAGTACAGGTTGGAAGTCCGAACCCTATAACTTCCGTCAATCCGACGGCCTATTTGTCACGATGGCTGGGACCGTGCGCTGCAATAGTATACGGCTGATATCATACGAGTACATAATAATATAATAATATACGATGTGCCGCACATAAGTACTTATATCGCATATAATATACCCTCATATATATGTATATATGATACGTTACGCGGCTCGACAGTTGACTTTCAAAGACTTTTTTTTCGTTTTTTTTTTCACGTACCGCGTATATAGGTATATAATCACACACTGCAACTATAATATTACGATACAGTAATAATAATATTATCATGACCACTCGCGTGTTGTAAAACCGCGTTGACATTATACATTCACATAGACAGAAGAATAGAAATTTAACCTCATTTTTTTTTAACCGCTTTATCAATCATGAAATCGGAATAATATTTGCGTTTTTCTGCGCAAAGAGGGGAAAAAAAATTAAGAGAACGACGACAAAGTGAAATAAATCATTGCTTTCGCGGAGTAAACTCGGATGAACCGACAACGGCGTAGTACATATACCTATATGTGCGTAAAAAAAACAATGTAACGCGTGCACGCGCAGTGCTGCTACAAGTCGCGTTCCTCCTACCTTATAATAAATCGTTGTCGAAGTAAACGTCGCAGCGAAAGGCCGTCTGTTTATACGTCGGTCGCCGATGACGATTCTATTCCCATAATATACAAACACGTAGGTATATATTATTATAATATTTCAATTGTTTAAATTTTAAACGAAAACATCGTTAATATTATTTTATTATATTTGCACTAATGTAATATTAAAACTTTAATAACACGATACCGGCAAAAAATATTTCCAATAATGCATAATATTATACATTCTATTTAAAAAATAAACAAATGCAACCAGACTTTATAATATAGTATTGTCACTACTATACTTTAAGAGTACTGTGGTGTATAATCTATTGACTTAGCGCGTGTTTACAGCTCCGTGACCGTAATAATAATGATAATAATAATAATAATATAACTTTTCGACGTACGCAGGTGGTTATAATTATTTATTCGTATGGGTATAATATGATGTATATAATATCTTAACGAAATATATACACATATCGGTAAACATCTATGTATGCATAAACACTTTGGCGTGTATAGTAAATTCATTCGACGCAATATTATTATTATTTAATATTATTCGTATAGGTAAGCGCGCGGCATAGTTTATCACTACCGCGTCCGTTTGTACCAGTTGTACCTACACCATATTATGAGAATTACGCGTAATATCGAACAGATTCAATAGGCGCATAACAAACAGAATATTAAAAACGCATATAGATATTAATTAATTTAAATTCATTGTGAACATTGAGTAAAACAATATTTATATAAGTTAAATTATACGTTGTTTTGTGTAAAATGTCTTTTCTAGATTATATAAAAAATATACCATTGAATCGTTTACTTGATTTTCAACGCTATAACCATGAATAATATTTAAAAATAATTTATTGTCATTGCGAACAAATTGGTCTATTTTAAATCATTTATAATAGTATATTAACTATTAAGTATTATTTTGGTTATGTAAGATAAAATTCCTATTGTTAGTTTTAGTTAAAATTGTCTGTTATTATAGGTAACAAAAATTTGTAAAAAAATAAAATAAAAATGTAATATCGTAATTGGACTTGTTAACGTAACGACATGAAATCAATATAATACGTTGGCTATCACGTAATATATGTTTTAACGATGAACTTAAATCAATAACAAATCCATTTTTTAGTGTAAGAGTATAAAAAACTATAAAATCTATTCTAGATTATAACAATTATAATTATAAACAATATTTTTAAACATTTATTTAAGCTTGAAAAAAAATGGCACTCGTGTAAACAGCGGTGATTTTGCTATTTTTGAAAAATAAATATACAACAATTTACAATACTAAAGATAATTCTGATCAATTACGGCAAAATTGAACCTTGTGATTTTCTATAGTTTTGGAAATTGTATTTGTACTATTTCTAAGGACGCTCGGCATAAAAATTAGTTAATTTCGTACTAGAAGAAAAAAAAACGGTTATCCTTCATTTTCTCATTTTACTATAAAGTCTATTATGGTAATTATAGTCGGAAGCTGTTTATTTCTGAATTCAAATATATAATTATACATATTATAATTATATTATTTTGTCATGTAAAAAATATTTATTTTAGTATAGCAACTTTCATAATAAATTACGTATAAACCTCCTTATCGATAATACTAGTAATTTAATTTAAATTACCACACGTATTTCGATAATCGTTATATAAACAACACTAAAGCAAGTACAGCGAACAATATTCCTCCCTCTTATTAATAAAAAAAAACATTAGAAATATTTTAACGAATAACTTATTAACTATTGATATATTTTATTTTTAAATATATGTAATAAATAGTTTTTGAACTTAATAATATTATTTATTTAAGAAAATTTTGTAAAAGCATGAGCATTTTATTAATACTACATTTCTATACCCACGTACCTATATTATCGCCAATATTATTTTACTAATTAGATTTTTTTCATATTATCGTTACAAATCATAAGTGATACAGCCATACAGGTATAAGGTAAGTATATAAACACTCGGCATTTTCTCAAGTTTAATATAAATCATTTTCTATAGTTTCCGTTTTAGTTGATAATAAAGTAGCAATAATTCAGGAAGGTCAATTCAATTATTTTATCATATAGATAAATAAAAAATCATTTATTTAAGACTGTTTGTGTTTTTTTTATTTGCTAGTCCTTGCGGTATTGTACGTGCGTGCGAGTATATTTTTGATAACTATAATTTTATATTTTAGACTATGAAATAAGTTTTAAAATAAATTTATGACTTTAGACTTATTTAAATTCTCATTGTTTCCCAATTACCCTATATACATTTTGATCTGGACGAAATAACCGAATCAAAAGAAAAAAAACAATGTAATATTTTATTGTCAGCTAAATTATTATGTATATTTTATTATATATTGACATTATGACATTATGTATTATCACGTAGATATCAAACCTATTACAAAAAGTTCTGACTACTTAGTGGTAAAATATATGTATATTATTTTATATAATATGTGTTTTTAATACTGTTCTGTGCTATTCATCTGTAATTTCTGTCACATTTATACATAACATAATATATGGTATATAATATATTATCTATCGAAGCTTTTGTTATATTCAAACAAAACGCATGTACAAAACATTTGCTTCTATAATACAACACATTTAAACATAAATATAATATATATATATTTAGTGCTACCCTCATTTTGGTGTTAATATACATTATATTATTATAATAATAATAATATGCGAGTAATATACCTGCGTATATATGCACTACATCATCATACACTGCAGAACCCTGTGACATCCGACGCGGCAGCAGTGGAAACGTCACAGACAATTAACGTCTATTGTGACGGCAACGTGTCAGCGGGCTGTTAGGGGTGGGAGAGGGTTTCCGTGGGGCTTGGTAGCGACGGAAGAAATAACCCCGTGTGTACTGCAGATTGCAGTGTCTATTGCTACAATATAATATCTATCTATTCTATAGTATCTATGTATACTTTTTATGAGACCAGTAATAAGAAATTTTGGGATGACAGATCATTTCATTACCCAAACATGGCATGATCCAAAATATATAAAATAATCATAGAGTAAAATCGATTGGGGAAGTTTGAATCGGTCCCGCATAAATTCACCATTCCGATAAAATAATATAGATAAATAAATAGTTATTATCATTATATTATATCATATTATAATGACTTGGCCCTGTCCAACCCGTCGGTATTATTACGGCAATGGAAACGTAATAGTCTATATTAATATATTTGCATGATTTCGTTATAAATTATATTATTTCACGCGACGATTTCCGTGGTACAAATAAAACGGTACGAGCTACGTCGAGTAATAATATAAATCGATAAATATATATATATAAAAAAATTTATCTCTGCAGTTACGAATGACCGGAAAAAGAACCGATGGTTACGCAATTAATTGGATTTTCATCTGGGACGGGTTTCCACAGCAGGAAAATTTAATCTGCCACTTTCTCTTGAGGTTTTTTCTCGTTCATTTCCTTCTTATGTATAGGTTAGGTTTATATATTTATTTTATATACACTTTTATTATACACCTTTTTTCCAATCAACCGATTGGTTCTTTTATGGTTTCCACGAGATATTTTCTTCTTCCCTGTCATAATACACACACTGCATATGTTTTTGATTAACTCAATAAATATCTATTAAAATAACTTTTGGAAACTTTAAATCTTTTAGAAACGACAATATTGTTGAAGAATTGTAAAACTAACGTTAAAGGTACCTAAATCTATGATTAGAGGAAAAATCCAGATTTATTATTCTTCTTTATATGAAATAATTTAATATAATATTTAATAAAAATATGCACAGTTTTAATAATATTTTATTTTTAAAATCATTTACATGTAGTTATATTTTTCTTTAAAATATTTTATAATAATGATAAAAATATATTCAAATGTGTTCTCAATTTAAATGATTTATGCAAAAATGTTCATCGATATTAGTATTATTTTAAAATATTTCAACTTGTTATTATTATAGAAGTTTATGTTTTAAAATCGTTTTGGCAAAAAATATTTTTATATTTTAAACTCAAAATTATAATAAAATATAACAGTGAATAAATTAATTTTGTAAAATCGTGTTTAATTATTTAGTTTAAACTTCTTACAAAGATATACTAGGCCTCATCAAAGTGGTAATATATTTATAAAAAAGACAGTTACATGCATATAAATAATAAAATATTTATTATATATATTATATATACATCTATAAAATACATATAACTTAATAATATTTAACAAAAATAATTAAATATAGGTATCACTTATATATAAACAAATAATATTGAAACGATTTAAAAAAATAATAACAAAATATAGTAATGAAGAAAATATTTAAGTATATAATTAGTAACATTCAGATTTTAAAAGTTCGACAAAATGATACTAATTTTTTCTAAAATAACCAAAAAATATTATACTAAAAATAAAAAAAATATTTAAAAAGAAATTTGTATTCATCAAAATATGTTTTGATAGTCATATGAATATCATTTTATTTATTTTTTTAACAAAAATAAAAAGTCTACATTTTCTATAAAAAATTAAAAATTGTTATAAACTATTAAAAACGTTTAATAATTATAATAACAGAACACAAATACATGAAACCCGAAAGAAAAAATTATTATTTTATTTTATTGGCAAATAATAAAAATATTATTAAAATATGGATTTTAAAATGTAAATTAAAATAATAATTGATAATAAAAATGTACAAGTATTTTTCATTACAAATTACAAAATATTTCAAAATATGCTAGAGAAATTAAATATTTCTTAATTACTGAAGTATTTCAAGTATTGAATACAATTTTTTTTCTTATACAACACTTTTATTAAATAAATCGTCCATATTTTTTCATAATATTATATATATATAAATAAGTAAATATAAACGCTTGTTAAAGTATATAACGCATAGTTTGAAATAGATAATTAAATACATTCTTTTTTCCACCAATAAGTTAATGAAAAAGTACAAAATATAATCAGAACAATACTACCAAAATATAAATAAATGTATCAAAATTATTTTTAATTTAAAAGTAAAATGGCTTTAAAACGTAAATAATTTTGAAATGTGTAATTTAATAATATTCGGTTTTATTCGTTGAATAACAAGTCATAGTCATCTAATATACTAACGAATTTGACTTTTGTTTATTAAACTGGTGACTTGTTACTAGTATGATCCCAAATCATAGATAATATCTAAATCAAGATCTGTGGAACAACTGCACTATAGCCGACGCTAGCCGTCTGTGTGTTGTGTAAAACGACTCACAGTAGCGCGCAATAATTATAGTGTTTATCCTATATTGCTATATATATATATATATATAATACCTATGCCCATAGTGTTCATATAATATCATTATAATATATTGTATAGACGTTGGGTGCGGGTGCGGTATAGACGATTGACGGCGACGACTACAACTACGACTAGGGGACCCATCATCAGCAGTATAACCCGTAATTATTATCGTTTTGTGTTGTCCTTGATGTCTGTGCGAGGCGCAATGTCAGCAGCTGCTGTTCGACTCTGATAACGACACAAAACTATATACACACGCACAATATATATTATAATTCCGGGACAAAAAGGGTTGTGACGTGTCCGCCGAAATGTCAATGACTCCATTTTACATTGGAGGCCGATAGTAGGAAAATGTGCGAAAAAACGATTAGATATACGAATTTGCGTGAATGGAGCGTTTGTGCGACGCGTGTACGCTGAAAATGAGTTTGTTACGATATTTAGATAACAATATAATTTATTGTATTGACTACCGAAAAGTTTTATCGGAATGTCGAAAATGTATATTATGTACTGTGTACATATAATTATTTGTAAATATACTCTTATTAATAGTGTTATGTAATATAATTTACGTACACCTACAATATTTTATACGCATATTGTACCAATATGTATATATATATTTATATACATATAAATTTTAGCTTATACCCAAAGGATATAGCCAAATAGGTAATGGGTGATATAATAATAATAATTTATGCATATATATGTGTATACTGTATATAGAGTACGTGTGATAGAAGAATGGTAATCGGCGGAAACGACAACAATAAACGTGCGGCCCGGCAAAGCTGGGCACCGACCTGTGGATTCACCCGCACGTCGTTTGTTTGTGTCTGTTGGTTTTTTTTTTTTTGATAATCAAGAGGACAATGATTTTGAAAAAAAACATAATTATGCATTACGAGCACAACACGCTAAAATAAATCATGGCCTGATATTGGAATTTAAAATAAAAATCATGTGAGATTTAAAAATATACATAATATAATTGTAAATAATATATAAAAAATTATAAAATAATATACTATAAAACTCCATTCTATTCCATATTATAATTCAGTAAGTCAGCAAAATCTCCCCTAATGGATATCTATAAATAGTGGACTTTTTTAAAAACAAACTCCAATATCTTTCTACAAACTAAACCCTCTAGAATCTAAATAATGGATAGAATTTCAGTACTAGAATGTTGATTAAAGGTTTCACTGTATAAATCAAAACTTAATCTTGACAAATCCCTCTGGCGCGTTAAACCTAATAATTGGAATTGTTTATTCAATCAATACTTTAATCATTTTTTAAACTCCTTCTACAGCACTGGCATATTATGATAAACTACCCTTAACCATATAATACTGGCATATATACAATTATTTAGTTTTTTATCAATTCAAACTTTGTTATTTAAATTGTTAATATTTTTGATAATTTTTATATTTTTATTTAGTATATACCTAATTTATTTTGTTCATAACATTCTTCCTAATATATAACATAATTATTACATATCATATTAATCCTTAGTCGGAAATAAATAAATAAGAAAACAATTTTATTATATTTAAAGGTGTCAATATATTATTTTCTCTATCATACACCCCACGCCACAATATAATATAGATAAAATACATTCATGTAGTAAAATCATTTTTATGATTTTTAAGAAACCTTAGAGTAAAATCACCTATTACATATATAATAGAACAATATTTTTTTTAGAATTTGACATATCGGTATTACATTTTATTATTATTGAATTTTAAATTCGATAAAAAAAAAATTTTAATCTAAGTGGATATTATTAATCTTAAATTATTTTGAGATAACATTTAAAAAAATTGATATATCTACCCTTAAAAATATTATACTCTATAATTTTTGAGATTGATGATTTTTCTATGAAATTACTCAAAAATATTAAAAAAATATTTTGGATGAACGCATATTATTTATGTTAAATAAATAGTGAATTTTAACAACGAATATCATAATAAGAAGATAAATTAATTATCTAAATTAAAATCATGATTTTTAACAGTTGCCGTTAAAATTGAGTTAATACTTAATTAAATAATATTAGTATTGCAACAATGATAACTAAAATATAAGTATAATACTATATTAACTCTATGGGAAAATATTAATTCAGTTTTAGGCTTGTTAATATATTTGTTTTGTTTTTTTTAAATTATATGAAAACAGCTCAGTGTCAAGATAAACTTATTATGGTGCGACTATCACTATATATATATATATAATTTACGTATAATATTATTGTGTTTACGCATTATACAACGAATGGCCGTGGGATATTATGAAAACGAGATTAAAATAAGTGTGTTTACGGCATACTGCCATAGAAAAATATTAAAAACATGTGCACGCAAAGCTTGCAGTAGATATACTCAAGGAGATGATGTTATTTTTTTCAAATGGCACTTGCACATACTTATCAAAATAATGTATTATTATATAATGATGTTGCTGTAGCCGTATTAGCTTATGGTATAAATTATTAAAATAGGTAATTATTATTATAGGCTTTATACCCAAAATTTAATTGAGACAATAATATTATTGGTATCGAATGCCAGTAGTTTGGTAAAAAAAAGATAATGTTCATCGAAGAAAATAAAGAAAATAAACGAATTATTGCTAAAAAATCTACTACGAAAAAAATCGTTTCCGGCGTTCACTTGCGTTAAAGTTACTCGGTTGGTGTGGTAGGTCACAGAATATGTGTCTTGTATTTTAATATTATTTTATAAAACATATAATAATATATTAATAATATTAATAATATTACAACAGTCGCATGCAACGAGTCACGTGTAGGTGCAGATAGACATATAATATAATATAGTTACTTACCAAAAGTAGTATATTAAAGCTCGTTCGGGGGCAGGTCCCGTGTCCCAAAGCGGAAGTTAGCTGCTCACGCGAACGCACACTTTCGACGGATGGGCTCGCGAAATCGGTCGACGACAACGAGGGTAATAATAATATTATTATTGTCGAACGCCACACGTGTATACAAACGGTTAATGACAATACTAATGAAATATGATATTATTATCGCGTTGACGGAGCGACGCGGCGAAATGGACGATTTGCGTATTAGATATTGGAACGGCGACGTCGGCGATAAATACCGAATAATATGATATCAAAGTTTAATGTATATTATACGGAATTAATAATCGAAATCCGGTCGAGTGGTCCGAAGGGCTAAAGCGTCGATGCGCACGGGTGCGGAGAAGCAAACCGGGTGAGAAAAAAAATAAATTACGATAAGTCAATCGAAGCACAAACACCGCACACGCACATACGCGTACACACACACGGGCGCGATCGCAAGCTCTCTATATGGTCTACCGATGGTGCGTCACGACCGTCGTCCGCCGTGCTCGCTGGTTAGGCACTGCTACTATGCGCGCGGAGGTACCGGTCTGTACTATGGTCCACTGGCAAACCAAACGCTCGGAACACCGTCTCCCCCGCCGCCGTCACGCGGGCCGCACGCCATTGGCCCGGAGCCGGGGCCGCCCGCAACAGGTGCCACACGCGCGCACACATACCCACACACACATGCGCGCGCGCGCATTTACCTGTCGGGTACACACACGCACACGCGGCAACACATTACCCCCCTTTCCCCCCCTCTAGCACACCCACGCCAGTGCTCGGCATCTAAGGGGGGGGGATTCGGTTGCGGCGGCGGCGGGGGACGCCGACGACTTTATTGCCGCCCGGTCGCCCGCGTCTTTTTAGTTCTTTCCCGCCACAGTATAAGTTTCACCATATAATATTATATGTACCAATAACCTGGCCATATTACGCACGCTATACTGTTATATTATTATTATTATTATTATTATTATCATTATTGTACTTGTCGTACGAACACTGAGCACATACACCTACTACACCACACGTCCGCGGTGTACACAGCGGTCATCGCGTTGCATCGCTGCAAGTAATTCGCGCGACATCTATAACCACCGTATACGAGTGGCCGACGTAACTATGTACAACGTTACAATAATATTATATAATATGCAGATGTGCAGTACCTACAGGCATTATAATACCGTCCGTTTGCCTTTATATGGGTACGTCCGATAATTATTATTATATTACTGTTTAAAATCGCTCTACCTATATATAATATTGTTTGTTCTAACCAGAGTATATTGCGCTAATTATTTGAATTGATTTAATTTGTAATAAATGTACCGTATATAGTTATAATTTAGTCTTACGAAAGACTTTAAGCCTATGATTGATTTTCTGTTTAAACTAATATAGTACGGGGTGTATATATCTATATCTTATTTTGATTCCCAAAAAATGTACAAAATATTGCTGCGTTGTGCGAGTAGAGTATAGGCAGTATAGCTATTATTTTTTTATAAATATGATTGAACAATAGGTAGCACAACGTACTCAGTAGATATTTAATTAACTTTGACTGTTATATTATACATACAGTATATATTCTTGTAAGAAACTTGCATATATTATAAATATTTTTTAAATTTGGGATTTTAATGTGTATATGTATATATATATGTATATAATACGACGTTATGTTAATTACGTACTAAAAAGATTAAATATATAGTGTACATATGTAATTTACTTACATGAATAATAATTTATTTTTATAAATGAATATTTTTAATTAAAAATTAGTGAATTTGATTATTAAATAATTTCAAGCAATGGTGGTATGAATATTGAATTTAAACATTATTACTGTAATCTAAGGTTATTTTATTTTATAGTAGATGATTTTTTATCAAATAGTATACATTATTTTAAAATTGATTAACGTTTTTGAAAATATTTCTCTTTCGTAATATTCTCAGTCGAAATAAAACAATATTTTTTGACAAGATTATATTTTATTTAAGTTTTTTACTTTTTTGAATAACATACATTTTTAATTTTATATTCTAAAGCTGAATGTTGTTTGGTGTATTTCGACACATAAAATTCGATATTCGAATGAGTAATATATACGAGTCAAGTTATAGGTGTCTAAAGTATAGGTGAGGAAGGTGAAATGATATGGGGATACCCTCCAAAACGTTGTTGTACTATATACTCCGTTCATCTAAATATAAAATACTTGTAACAGTAATAACTCATTATCTACATTTCTGAATTTCAGTTTCTGTGCATCTAAATAATTAAAAAATATTCTAATTCAAAATATGAAATTATTAAAATGAATGTTATCATTTAAAAAAGGGAAAACTTAAAAAAAAATAATACAATAAAAAATATTAATATAGTTTTTAAAAAAAATGTTGTTTTATTTTGAATAAAAATTATGTAAGATAAATGTTAATAGATTTTAAAATAATGAGTGTTTGATAAAAGAATCACCTGTATACCTATATATACGTACAAAACGTTTAAACTAAGCGTATATATATATATAATATATACAAATATAATAGAGGCATAGTCACATATTATTATAATGCACTCCAAACAGAAATATAAAATAAAAATATACAAAAAACAACAACACGTCCTGTTTCTGAGTCTTGAGCGTTTTCCACTCGACTGCACTGCAAGTGCTCAGTATATAGACTACAGTATCCTATTATTGTTAAATACTTTACTATTAGTTGGTATTATATACTGTATATACTATATATATAGTTTACTGAGACACATCTTATGCAATTATTATATTACTGCAGTAGGGTGTAGATATTCGTGCAGCCTTATACATGCGATTGTGATATGTTTGCCGTAATAATATTATTATTGTTATTTTCATTCTCACGCGAACAAGACAAGCCGCGAGTATATAACCTATGTAGAACATTGTGTCGCAGATTTATATATTATGTAGGTATAATTTAGAATACATATGGAACCCAGTCATGCTTACCCAGATTTTTTGGGAATAAAATTGAAACAGAAAAAATATAATGTTATCTCGATTTATATACCTATAGGTATTTTTTTGTGAATATGGGGGGATATTTAAATGCTATTATAAAAATCTAACTTCTGAGTATAGATCATAGTCTACAAATTACTCGATGGTGATACACTAAAGTACACAGCTATAAATATATATACTGAGTGTATCACGAAGTTCTGACAAACGAAATAACCTATGTTTTAACCAATATTTTTTAGTTTTTTTTTCATAAAATTAATAAACGCTTCTTCTACTTGTGCAATATAAACTTTTTTTATTTTTTTGTATTATTTTAAATTAAATTTAAATTTTTTTGAAAAAGTTCAAAATAGCCAGTTTATAAATATATTGAAAAAAATAGTTTTAGCGTTTACAGTATTAATTTGATCAATCCATTAGCGACTTATGAACGTTTAAATATTCGTTCAACGTTTTGCTAAGATAATTGTTATCTAGAGTTAACGATTACCATATCGGAATACTGATAATAATATTTACAATTTAGATAAAACCGTGGTGGTGTTTGGACAAAAAGGTTATGATAATAAAGAATATGGTTATCGTATTCATTTTGACTACTAGTTTTATTTTTTATAAAAATTAAAAAGTTTATATTACACGTGTAGTAAAAGTGCCTATTAATTTTATGAAAAAAAAATAAATTCAAAAATATTGATTAGAACACAAGTTATTTCATTAGTCAGAACTTAGTGATACACTCTGAATATGTCTATACTTATATCTATTTTGTTTCTTAAATAAGCTATGACCCCAAATACTACAATACTAAATTATAAATGTTTAATCATTTTGTATTATATTATTTACCAATATATATTATAGCGGTACAGATAAAATATAGGCTGTATTATCAATACATATTGTTTGTTCATAGTTTTCTTTTTACAGGCTCCTAATAAAATTCTTAATTATAAATGATTTTACGTTTTTAATTCAAACACATAGTATTATGATACAGATAAATACATTGTTACCCATATATCGCCATCATACACGACAAAGATATGAATGCAAAGTATACAATTATTAAATTTATTACTGCCAGTGGACTCAGTGGAGACATTATATATAACTATTACATAATAAGTTATAAAAAATTATATTATATACATTATGTATAGATACACTATACAATTAAGTACTTTACAATTTAAATTTCAAAAGCTTTAATATTTGCTGAATTTAAATACTAGAAAATTACACAATAATAATGTGTAGTAATTAGCTATGTACAATTAATATATAATACTACGAGGTCTTAATTTCATTACGCAAACAATAGCCAATAGATATATAGCTGTGTGTATTATTAGCAAAGTTTAAATACATGTATATACATTCATATTATTGTATCTAATATTACACGATATAACGCGTATCGTAGTATTATCTATACGCTATATTTAATTCTATAAGAAGAGCAGCAGCAAAATATTAAATATCTTATGACTTTAAAATCATAAAAAAAAATCAATAACAACCCTATAATAGTAACATAATATTTAGAGTAAAAAAAAATTAAGGAATTAAACAAATAATTTATATATAATATATGTAAGTGTCTCGAAAGAATCCTAGTTATTACATATTATCAATCTAATCAGCGTTTATCAATAACTATAACAAATATTATGATTATTTTTGAAATAGCTTGGTGTTAACGTAAAAAGGTTTTACCTATAATATTTAATCACTATTTCGTTAAATTACAATTCAAACATATATTATAAGTATAGATAGATTTAAATTAAATGTAGATTAAATAAAAAACAATAAAAATACAACTGAGACACAACCTGATAACCGCATAAAATTGTTGTTATTTGTTTGTACCTCTTGTGTCTTGTTAGTGAACCATTAAACAGTAGGTAAAGGTATATTATATTATTATATTGTACAGGTGCCTCTAAGTAAATGTATTTAAATATTTAATTGTATGAGCACGTATATGCGAGTGATGCGGGTGTTTTCAAATTGTAAAGTACTAACATTGCATATTTTGAACTTTTGAAGGATCCCTTCAAACTTCAGTGATAGGTTAACCAAAAACTATGAAGATTATATATTTATATAATAGAGCAGTGTTTTCATTTATTAACTTTATTAATTATAATAACGTATATTTTATTATAAGTACAACCTTTACGTATAATTTCTAAGGAGTGGTGCTGTTTTGTATAGATGCGTATTTTATGTATCCTTTTTGTTATCTGTAAAAAATCTTTTTTTTAAATAAAGCACACATGTTTTTAACCTATCTGAAGTGACTTGAATGAGTCTAATAATTATGATTTTTGTATAGGTACGTACGATATATTATAATTTATAATATAAATTATATAATATACCTATGTACGTTCTTCTGACATATTAAAGGTTTAAATTTATATTAATATTTTTAAAGTTTTTTTTGTTGTTTTTTAGATTAAGATACTATAGATCTTTATCAAAATTTACACTGTGTTTCGCTGTAAAAGAAATCGTACGATTTAAAACATACACAACATATCAAAATAAAATGTTTTATCATAATTAAAAAAATTTGTAATAAAAAAAAGTTGTTAAGAGTGTTGGAAATATCAACCACATCCCCTCCCGGGGCTCCAGTAATTACGCCACATCGTGTAGTATAATATATAGAAGATGATTTGAATAGGTTCGTGAAATATATAGCTTAAATTTATTCAAAATAATTTAAAAAGTTAATTATGTATTGAAAATAATAATTTTCGTAATGACGAAAACTTACAAGTCCCTTTATATTTTTCGAAGTACTTTAGAACCTAATCGTTAGAGAAAATATTCGTCATTTTTCGTTTAAATATCTAATTTATTGTCTAAATATTTTAAGAGGATATCAGCGTAATATTTGTTTTCTTACTCAGACTCACGCGCAACATATAGATAAAACGTTTTCACTTAAATTGTTATTTATGTGTTTTGAGTAATCGTAGACTCTTAGAGTTAATACAAAAATTATAAAGGATAATATTTTTGAGAGAATGACATATCGGTTTTATATTTTATTGTTATTTGACTTTGTATTAAACTTTCAAAATAAAAAAAAAAATAGTTGTAAATTTAAATTATGTTTAAATGGTTTGGAGACAATATTTAGATAAATCGATATATCATACCTTTAAAAATATTATTCTTTATCATTACAGTAATAGGTGATTTTACTCTAAGATTACTCAAAAACTAAAATAAATGATTGTACGTAAATGCGTTTTGTCGTTGTTGCGTATATGGGCCAGAGTAAGAAAACAAATATTGTGCTTACATCCTCTTAACTTCAAACTCTCGTATAAAATTAATACGACTTAATGTTCTTTTTTTTTAATTGGTCGTCAATTTGAAATGTTTATAAAGTTAAAATAAAAATAAAATATTTTGAAAATGATTGAACATATTATAAATGTTTGGTGAACATTCCAAACGAACAATAATCATTTCTTTAACTATAACAAACAAAAAAATAATTTTCTGATTATTTTTAGAAAGAACTTCGTATTTATTATTTTTATCCACCCCTCGTCACTAATACAAACCTGATCGAATTTGCTAGCACTAAAGTTTAAACAGTAAAAATAAAAATAAATTATATATTTCTTGTCAGTACGTGATTAATGTAACTTATAAATAAACAATAACTTTATAGTATACATTTATATATTTTAATATATTCTATTAAAAAATTTAGGTATCTATGTAATACACCAACGAGTAAAATATTTATATAAAATATAAACATTGATAGGTTTGTTCTAAAAATTAGAGAAAATGTATAAATCAAGCGATAAGTTTTAATGGTTTTTATCAAAAAATTAATTTTAAGACTTTTAAGTGCATTTGATTTATAATAATTTACATGTACGAAAAATAAGTATTATGCAGTGTAATTCTTCGATCTCCTTAAATAAAACTAAATAGTGAACTACCTGAATTTATTTAGTAGTAATGAGTAATTATTAAATGGTTCATCATATTATTAATTGTTATTAAAATTATTACATTTTATTATACGCATTATATACAGTTAATTAAAAATATGGTCCATCTGGTGAAAAGTTTTGGTAAAATAATTTGATGTCGATTTGGTAAACACAACTACGAGTATACTGCAACGCGATCTATTGGCGCGTAACGACCGTAGTATGCGGTATGTCGAGAGAATGCGTTGAAAACGTAATTGAGCAACCAAAATATTATTATTCGCTAAAACTTGAACACATATATAGTTATTATTATTTATTTTTCTACAGTAATTGTTATACTTAATATTAAAAACATGTACATTTTTTAATTTTTAAAATTATATTGTGTTGAAAATGTTGTTTTTTAAAATATAAAATTATCAACATTTTTCGTCCAATATTTTATCTAAATAATTATTAAATTATACTATTGTTATTAGGGTCAACATTAATAAGTAATTATCCAATAATCGTGATTTGGTTAATAATATAATATTGTCGCAGAATATGACGTTGATTTCGAATACTTCAGAAGACAAACTTACTTTATATGAATAATATAAATTTATTAACACAATCACAGATGCCCGTCAAACATTAACGTCTTAGGTTAAGTTAACCGGTATACAAAGGGTATAGAATTTTATGTACAAGATAAAAATATGCGCAATTATATAAGATTTATTGTTCAATATATAATGGTAATTTAATGTCAGAATATTATATTTTGACTTCCAGCTAATTCAGCTATTGTATTTTCGAATACAATAACAATATTTTTTTTTTTTGTACTTTACACTAAAAATAAAAATAGTACCTATACATCTATATAGATAATCAATATATTTTGATATTATAATCTAAATTTTATAAACTAAAACTGTTGATTAAAATAGTTTTCACGCCTGTCAACATTTTTTATAACAATGATTATTTAGTGGAAGAATAATGCACACATAACTAAATACATTTAACATTAAAATAGTTAAGCTGACAAGTGACAACAGTCATTATAAAAGGACAATAAATCTCAAGACTAAGTATCATAGAATGAAAAATTTGTAATCGTGAAAATAATTGAAAATAATTTAAATATTCCAAGAACATTAAAAAAGCGTAAATAAAAAATCATCCAAATACGGTAAGTTACTGAAAAATACGTATAACAAATAACTATAATAAATATTTGGAGATTTACCAAACATTTTTACGCTGTACTCAACCCGATATTTATTTTTTCAATTACATATTTGATGTTATTCCAATTATTATTTTATATTGCAGTATGGATAATTGGATAATATACATAATCAATACCATTATTATCTACAACTTTTATATTTAGTACATACAATAATTAAAAACCCTGTCCAAATTTCAATTATATACATCAGAATTAATAAAGTTTATAAAAATACATCAATTGCAAAATCAATTTCGAAAAAAAGAAAAGAAATTTTCATTTGGAAAACCGCCAGAGCATCTAATCTAATTGCATCACAAATCTAACTTTTAATTACCTATATTTATTACTTCTATATTTAAGAATATTACTTGCAAATCAGAGTTAAAAAAAATACATCACTAAAGTATATAATTATATAGCAATTGCGTGGAATTGATCTGTTGGCACCGATAAGTTGAACCATACTAATCAGTTTTATTTAAAATAAAATATCTTTTTATGATTAATTATGCAAACATAACTTATACCTTGTTCAACTATATGTTACATATCATTAAAAAATTATATTTGTCATCATGCTATATAAAATATACTTGTACCCTACTTATAAATATCTAGTCGCGGAACTGCGACCTGTATACATATATACAGGACGACTCGCTTAACATACTCAGCTTCATTACTTTCCTTAATAATAAATATATTGAATTATTAAATTTTAAAACTGTTAATTATATTTAAGATCTATAATTTCAAATAGTTACTTAGATTATTTATAGCATTTAAGGAAACAAAATTATTTTTTAATAATAACATTTTTTGTTAAAATTATTGATGTACATTATCCCTATTCTTGAAGAGGTTTATTGACTATTTAACATCACAGTATGACCTTTAGGAACCGAGAAAAATGAAAAAAGTGAGAAAGAACGCTAATAAGTAAAAACAAAGTGATAGCGCGTTCAAAAGGCGACAAAATCCACAATTTATCATTTAATATAATGAAATAAGTCTTACATAAGAGGTTGCATTTTTTACTGGCAACGAAGTGCAGGGGAAAGTCGGGAGAGACCAGTAGTAGGATTTTAATGTTGAACCATACCAATTCACTATTCAAATATTTAAATCCATAAACTTAATCGCAAGTATCTTTATAATTTAGTAAATTTCAAAAACGCAGTCAATTTCTTTTTGATTTCTCAAACCCACAATATTTACACAATAATAATTATTTTATCATGGCCAAAAACTACAATAATCTATAAAGGAAAGGTTGTAGAGATGTCCAAATATAGTATTATAATTTATAACTTTATATATAGGTGACTACTGACAACTGCAGAAGACTGCGTTCCGCGATGTGTAACTTACATGTATACAGGCACCACTTTAAGCAAATCTACGATAAATATAAGCAACGAAAATAGGAAATATTGAAACTCACAAATAAACATGAAGAAGATTTCTTATATATTAAATATATATTATATAATATATATAAACATTACATATTCATATATATATATATGTATATATAAGCAAAGCGAGTGTTCAAATAAAATTATCTCATTACAGTCCGAAAATCGATCATTAGTCAATCAAATTCAACTAAAAAAGTCATATCAAAATTAATTATAATATAATATATCATATAGAAATATTTTCAATTTTTAAAAGTCTAATGTCTTTTTTTACTCAATATTGATATTATAAATAATTGTTTTAATAATATATACTATATAGTATACACTTTTATTGTTTAATATATTTAAGTTATTTTATATTATTTTATATTATTAATATTACACAATATTAAAAATTATTCTTATAAAATATTTTCTTAGGAGACATATATTTTTTCTTATAATATATTTTATAGTAACAATAGTGACACCCTGGCTATAAAAAGAATAATTATTCATAGTTTTTAAATAATACGCTTATTAAAATGAAAAAATGTAAATTTTATCATCCCTAGACTAGCAGAACTGGAAACCGGTTTTTTGAAAACTACAGTTAAAACCTCGGTTTTTAATTTTTCAACACCGTAACCTCAATCGAAAAAAAAAACTTAAAACCTGATTTTAAAAACTCACACTGATAAAATTTTAAACTGTTTCAAACCTTATCTGGTACAGATTTATACCAAATCTTTAGATTTATAAATTCGTTTTCTCTAGACATCTTCATACTGCATAACGCTTTATGCATTTGCAAACAGTGTCCCAAAAACGGATTGATCAATCGAATCGAACGAGACGGCAAACACAAAAGGGCTACGAAGAAAGCGTTTTCTTCAGACTCATACTATAATAACTGTCAACCGGCGATGGGAAATTATCAAGGTTACCTAGTTGTTCGCAAGTGTACCGTACACAATATAATATTTTTTATTGATCAGTCTAAAAGGGATTTAGTTGAGTATTAGATGGCGCGTCGCTGACTTTAATAAAAACGATCGGCGTCATCACCGTTTCCTTAAATATTTATAACACCATTGGAATTATGGTAAACACCGCGGTTAGCGGTTACCAGCTCGCGAGTAACGCAAACCATAATTGTACGACAGCTTGCCCGACCGTTGTTAACATTGTATAATAATACGTATAATATGCTATAATTTCCGCGTCGTAAGGCAGTCTAACTAAAACCCGCCGAGGCCTTTTCCACCACTTTCATCGTACCGTCCCATTCGCTAGATAAAACTGTTTTCACGTCGTAGTTCACAATTGCGTATTATATTATGTAAGCGCCAGTAAGTTGCAAAGTTGACAGGTTCCCAATATATAATACCATGTTGTGTAGAGTATTATAATATATTAAACATTTCAACTTATAGGTGACTACGTGACATTTTGATACCCTGTCATTGGTTATATAATATGCATTATACAATTACACATAATATATTTATTATACATTATACATTTTTAAATCAACGGTCTTGTGAATTAAAACGTATTATATAGTATGGTAAAGTATTTGTAAATAAACTGATAATAGAAATTCATCAACGATAACAATACCTAAAATATGGCTATATATAATATTATATCATTTATAGCCTATTATTTTTTCATAAAAAAATTAAACTTATTATTTCATATAAAAACTAGGTTAAGAAAAATATTGTCTATAGCTAATGGCCAATTCAACCGTAAAGTATTATAATTAATACATTTTAAATATTTTAAATTACAATTTATTAATTATTGGTCTTTAAAAATAATAATTATATATCTACCGTTATACAATAATATCGTCAGTTTTAATTATTTGTTTATGTTTACTTTACATTTAAAGTTGGTTTCAATATTAAAAGAAAAACTCTATTTACATTCACTACCTATATTATATTATCTGTTCATCAAGAGAAAATAAATAAATAGTATAGCCAATAATCGGTATGTAAATATAAATATTGGTGTGGGTATAATAATTATTATTATTAGTTAAGTATTAATATTATTTATAAATAATATTAACGCAAAACAACAAATATATAAATCTGAAATTAAATAAAAATATTATTTGCTAAACCTAAAAATCAAAAATCTAGATCTTAACTATATTTTGAAGTCTATAAAACATTATTTTTTATAAAATAAATTACAAAATTAAATTTTAAAATCCTAACAAGATAAATTATATTTTATATATAATTTATCAATAAATAAATGATTTGTATATATATAAATCGGTTTTAAGAAGTGCGTATTGTACTCGAATACCTATAGGTAGGTATGCTTCTAGATAATCTAATATTTTTAAGCTCATATATTTAAACAATATAAAATATAAATATTTATTCAATTGTTTCTATCTATTTTCTACACATTTTTAAAATATCATTAATTAGTTATACGAGTATAAATTATAAATAATGATTCTCAAAAAAAAATTTTATAAAATATACGTTTAATATTTTATATTAGAAACCAGTGTAAGTTTAGTGACTATGAAAGCTCTAAAAACACATAATTATATACACGAAAAAAGTACCATATACCTATTTACTAAAAAAATATGAAATATGCACCAAAATAAAAAGATTTGACTGAACTATTGAAATTTGCATATATTATATTTGTTTGTATTGTTTATTTATTTTAAAAACAAAACCATCATAGAAAATAGGTACCTAAATAAGTTTACATACAAAAATGTTCATCGTGGTTGAGAATTGCAAAACAATTATCTAGTGAAAAGTACACAACTATAATATATGTTATATTATGTATATCATACAATTATATTTATTGTTAGTTCATTTTTTACTGTATAATGTTTTTAAGTATTTGATATATTATATTTTATATGTTTGAGTTGCATCGAGTTTATTAGAAAATGTTCTTGTCTGTAAACAATATTTTGACGTAAATATACACAAAACTATTGTGGTATTACACAATCAACTTAAATTCTATTGTAATTTAAAACTATTGAATTGCGTATACTGTAAAATTATATCATTAACTATCTACAAATTTACTATGATTCAGTAGTTAGTATATTTAATGCAAAATAAATATACAGTACATTGATAGTTGGGATTTCACAATATCTTTGATATATTATGTGAAAAGTTAAATTTCAGCATTATTAGTTTGCGTATAACTAAGTGTTTAAATATTTAGAATAATAATAATAATTATAATTTGACAATTATTTCTACTAATTCCATTTAAACCCCGCATTTGAATTTAATTGTACCATTTGTAAATAACTACTCGTATATATCTACCATTTATTGTATTCAAAAACATAATAATATCTACATTATATTTATATATTTTAATAGGAAGTATTGTGTAATATAATAGTGTTTTTACTATAATGTGACAAAATATTGAATTAAATTAGTAGTATACTTGTAATTGAAATTTTAAATGTACAACTTAGAAAATGAAATAATAATTTTAGAAATATAGTATATATTAAAAGGCAACAGTTAAATAGTATAGTAATTATTAGTGATTTATCGTATGTAGGTATAAATTATATTATATTATATAAAATATGATACATTATAGAAAATATTATGATAGTTAATTAATTATTTTGTATTACACTATCATGTTCTATACTCAAAATATTTTTAAAATATCTATAATAATTATAACTATAAAATATAATATAATATAACACAAGAGTACGAAAATTGCATAGCCTCCAAAAACATATAGATACTTGTTGATTTATTCCTTTGAATGGGATAACTATATAGGTACTCGCATTTAGCGTAATAGTTTTGTAATTCGTTTAACTAATATAATATAATACAATGTTTATTGTTATAAATAACTCCCAGTAATTCATCTTTTATAGGTACGTTATCTTATACACCAAGTTTTAATTAGATATTATTGGAATTCAAACACTTTTCATGTAAAAGTCTTTTATTTTTGTTTTTGGATTAAAAAAAACAAGTATAATTTATACATTTCTTAGCAATACCTATTTAGTTTTCGTAAGCAGCATTGATCATACAATAATATAATCATTGATTATGCTCAAAATTCGTGTATTTATAACCTCAATAAAAAATAAATGATCTTAAGGTACAATCAAAAAACTGTTGTATCAAAATAGAATGCTATTATACAACCTGGATTTTACATCATTTAGATAGATAATTAAACATTATTGCAGACGTAAAATACATAATATTCAATGTCGATACCATCATATTAAAATGTGTTTATAATATATTCGTGGGCGTCGATCAACAAAAAATATTAGATGATTTTGTATTATATATTTATATATTATTATTATTATTAAAATAACAATACATTTCACGGGTTCAGAAATATATGTATATATACATCATGCGACGTGGATACATGAGGAGTCGTTGAGATTTCCGTATCCGGCGGCTCAGCGAGCCGTTTGCCGGTTCAATTGGTGTAATGATTTATTTGGAAGTGGTACTAGTGCGGGCGAGCGAGAGGACCGGTCCACCTAGGAGGGGGTCTCAGGGGCCGGGTTATCTCCCCCCACGAGCCTGACGGCTGTCCAATAAGGTTCGCTCTGTGGAAAGCGTCACGTCAATTATTATTTTTTAATTTCCAGTTAATGCCTGTAATAAACCTTTATGTATACATATACAACACGGCTATAGATACAGCTATTACGTGTACGTACTTGAAAATACAGTCTATAAGTATACCTAAAGTATATGCGTATATAATATAATTATTATTATTATCGCCGCCTCTTATTGTAAAGGGTATTCAACCACTGTGTATATATTTAGTAGGCATCATGTACGCGACGAAGGTAGAGGCCATTGCGCGAACACTACAGGAGCAGGCGGTGGAAAATATATAGGTATTTGGTCGTTGAACTCTATAAAGTCGTTGAAAGGAGTGGGAGAACAGGATGCGTTGAACTTATCCAACGCGCGCGAGGGCACACGCCGTGGAATTGTGGAAATACACGAAATAATAATAAAAATAAGAGAAAAAAAAGAAAATGGATTTGTCCGTGAAAATTAACCGCCGAGACGGCAATATGGCCGCGAAACGAAAAAAATACGATATGGTCTTACTGTATGTGAGAAATCAAGTATTTTTTCCACATTTGGGGTTTTTCACGACTTATCGGTAAATATATTATTGATGAATGACAAAAAAAAAAACCATAATTTTTTTTACACTTCATACAGTTCAATGCACCCTCTTTTTCTGATTTAAGTTTGAACATTGACTCGCGCTATATCGTGCGACAATATGAAATACTCAAATACAGCTATTACAAAAAAATGTGTACATTATTATTTACAGGTATACCTTATTATTATTTATACTACCTATGACTTTAATATATGTGATTCGGAGAATTACAAATCTTAGTAAATTGCATAAAAAAATATGTTTATATATTAACATATTACATATTATAAACTTAATTTACTAGATAGGTGACAACGATGAATTCGCTGATGACAGAGATATTGACAGGGTCCTGTAATCTACTCGAACGATTTGGCAGGGATTTCGGAAATTTAGAATTTTCTCTTTCCTAAGTATATGTATACTATGCATATGTATTATGTGTAGCATTCGGCGAAAACATAAAAACTATTAGTATTACACAAATTATTTGCTTAAGTCTGTATGTTTAGAATGGAATGTAGGTACTCGATGAAATACACTCAAATGTTTAGTGATCTATATTTGTATAGAAATCTTCAAGAATTAATCAAAACAAAAAATAAATGTTAAAATATTATAATATTTTTATTTTATTAATTTAATATCAATATAATTTATTTACATGTATCTTATTTGAAATCATAGTAGGGACGTAGGCTAAAAGATCCACAAATTAAACTTAAAAATCTACAAAAAAAAAAATATATTGTCTATATCAATGATTCAATTACTTATAATAGAATACAAATTTTACAAAATTCATTTTAGTTTTCAATTGCAGAATTCAATATTTATTTTGTTCATGATTATTTATCTTAATATGTTAGGTATTTATTTACAATAGTTTGTATATGTATAATGTGTAGATAATGTCTAATAATATCACAATAATATAGATTACTGCGGGTACCTATATCATTCATACAACTATTAAGATTTACCGATATAATGTTGTTTTCAAAATTTGTTTAATATAATTTAAAGTTCCAAAATAGGGGTAGATTGAAAAAACACCAAATGTGACCCCCGAGGAACATTCAAATCTTTTATTTTTTTAAATAATATCACTGTAGCATTTCAGAAACTTTCCTGGTGGACGAAAAAAGTTTTTCCAGTCCATTCAAACAGAGGTAAACAAAAATTTTAATTGGAATGTTTCTCAAAGCGACTACAATAAATAAACTATATAGTTGAGTTACGTAGTAAATAAACTTTTAAGAAATCCTTAATTTGTAATTAAGAGTTAAAGTTACAGGTTATAAATTAGAAGTTAAAAAATTAAGGAAATAACATATATAGCCTTAAAATCTTTGTGAGTCTTAACTTTTGCCTACGTAGAGTCACATTTTTAATTACTTACTTTAATTATTATTAGCATTATCTGTATAAATTTTAGTTATTACACACATTTAATATCCATTATATAATATAAATATATTTAATCATAAACTTATTTTAATTTGAATTTAAAGTTCTCTTCATTCGATTTATAAACATGTTTATTAATCTAATATTTTACCTAGATTATGTATTAACTCCTCATGAAGAGAAAAGAACCACCAATCTACATTAGCTGTGGTACTATATAATAAAATCGTCAAATACATCCTCACGGAATATCGACTTTTTATAAAAGAAACGAGAGAATTTCTCCCGTCATACCATCTTGTTAAAATCCTAAATCCAGACCCACTACACAACGTCAAAGCTACTTTGGAATTCTTACATAACTCAAAACTGCTCAACAAAATCTGAACACTACTTAATATTACGTAATAATTTATTTTATTCCATTTGTAATATCTCATGTAAATAATTTCTTTCCGTAATTACTAAATATTAATGTTCGTCCAATGACCATTGCTGTCGCGGACTCAATTGAATAATAATATAATAATAAAAAAATATATTTTGAAAGTGATTTCTATAACATTCTTTTTGTTATTTAAATGTTATCTTAAATTATATGTTTTGTATATTATTATATAATATAAATGTGTATTATTGCAATTTACGGTAGAGGGAATTCTAATGCCTCGCTATTTTTGTATTCTAATTTATTTATATTTTTATATTGCCGTCATATACGGTTTATGTAATTATACATAATAAAGAATAATAAATTATTTAACATTTTATATAAAATAATTATTATTTTTTATTATTATTAATATTTAAAATATAATGTTTTCCATTCATTATATACTCGATAGGATTCTACAATAAATACAAATTACGAGATAAAAAAAGAGCGTATTTGCATGAACGGAGAAAGAAAAAAATGAATAGAATTACTCCGCTTTTGATACAATTACCTATTTAGTATTATTAGTCATATTTTAAATCGTAATAAATCATTTTCTGTTGAACTTAAATACACCTCTATTCATCGATAATATAATTAAGTAGATAATGTTCTTTCTATAAACATTTAACAAACTTATTGAAAACTTAAAGTATGTATAAGTAGGTATTTAACGAAGAATAATCAGGGTTCTTTCACAATACTTTTAGGTAAATACTTTCTATACAAGAATTGATATTTTTTATTTAATTATATTTAAAAATAAAAAAGTTTTTGTACAAAACATTTTATGTCATATACAAATATTATTATCTCCATACTATATTATAATTGAGTATTGAATATAGATCGAATGTTTATAAATTAAATTATTTATAAAAAAACTTATATTATAGAATATAACCAATTATCTGTAATTTAAAAATAAAATAAAAAATGTATATTTTTTCATAATATAATATTTAATTTACTAATATTATAAAGATATTTTTATCTGGGAACATTATCATACACTATTTTATTACATAAGAACTGCTTCATTAAACATTTAAATAGTTATATATAATATATTATCTTATTCTTATGGTTAAAGCACAAAAGTCGGATAATATACCTAAACATTATGTGAGTAAAGTGAACACTACTAATCATACGGGCTACATGGTTTTTGGATAATGTAAAAATATCATTTATAAAATGTTTAATTCGTAAATTAGCCGGGTAACCGCTAAGTGGTTAAAGTACATACTTAAATAAATTGTACGATAAAATAACGATTGTAGGCGTTGCACGTGATACACTTTGAGTCAAACTAAGTAGAAGTATAGACAGAAGTAGGTGATCCGTAAAATATACTATTTACAGTTGAATCTATTAGTGATAGTCAACATTACACGATGAACACGGGAATAAAAATTTCAGTTTTCTTCAACTTTTTTCAAGAAATCAATTTACTGTATGATACAATATTTATTTTAGGTATGATACTTACTTTACTAAAATAATAATAGATATTTTAGAAGTTTTAGCTACAAAAAAATATTGATTGGATATATGTATACATTGTACATATTTAAGGTACAAGAATTTTCTAATCATATTTTATTGGAAAAAAATTGCAGCAAGAAATATTTTATACCAAATAATGGCATCGAAGTGACCATGGATCATGGGTTCATTAACTCGTATTGTTATTGTTTATGGTCTTGGTTACATTTACTGAATCTTCGTTTATTAATAAAAAACTCATATATAAATCTATATGTGCTTGAAAACAATTTAACCATATCAACCATGATTTATTGTAGAATCATTGTATGAGTGTATAATTATAAACATGTATGGATCTAATATTTTGTTCAAAATGTCTGGGACCTTGTAACGTTGATTTTACACTAAATTTGATTAGTATTATATTAAAAATAAATAAGTTCGATAGTATAATATTATATTTATATCTTATAAGATATAACTTTATAAAGCTGAAAAATAAATCTAAAAACCTATTAAACCACCGTAATAAAATAAATATTCGAAGAATGTATGTACCACAGAATATGGCAAACATATGCAACTGACCTGAAATTAATAACTTAGTTCACATCAAAAATAATTTCCTAAAATAAATTACCTAATAATTACACGCTCTAAAATATATATTTAGACTATACAGTATAATAAAATTTAGACTTTCTATAGTCTATTTAAATTTCACTGAAAAGTATCTTAAGAAATATAAATACATAACTCTTTTAACCTATTGATGTTTGGCTCATATGCTAATCTATACAGTCAACAATAAAATCTAAAAAAAAGCTTTTTAAATTTAATTAGAACAGAAAATTTGCAGAATTTTTGGATTTTGTTTCACACAATCACAAAAATGTTATAGTAAAAAACAAATAGGTTTTATATTCAGATAAAAACGGTTGTGTAATATTATGTTTTACGTATAAATACTATTAAAAAATCTCTATTAAATAAAACTCTAGCGTTATAATATAAGATATTATGTAATATTTATTTTTCCAACATAAAAATAATTGAACTTGTTTATTATTGCAGACTTATTAATTTTATTATCGTAAAAATAAAACTTCATTATCGTTTGTATATTTAATATCTATAATTTGAAACCACTATATAATAAATCAAGCTATTAAGCCTTAAGAAAAACAAAGTTAAGTGAAATATAAATTTGTTTGCTCACTTTTACATTAAATGATTACATTTTGATTTTATACTTTTTTTCTATCTTGGTATTTTATTTTATTAAATAAAAATATTATATTAAGTTTAATATTTTGTAAGAAAAATCATTTTTTGTTTTATCTTATTGTGTTTTTCAGAGCATAATATTTAAACGAAAATGAGCGAATTTTTTAGTGCTACAATTACTTATGATTTATACATCTTATACAAGTTACGTTATAATAATACGTTGCGGATAGAGTAAGCGACACGCGATTAATTTACTGCAACAACGAGTTCGACGATGTGCTCGTTCTATGCCAATTAAAAGCGTTAACGCCGTTAACGTAGGTTTATATACACACTACAAGTCTACAACGATTAATTTCTTCTACCTACGATATGATTATATGCGAGTATAACTTTATCTCATTTGTATTCACTAATTGTATTTAACATCTAATTGAACAATAGTAAAGTATTATAATGCAAAATAGGTATGAACTAAGTGAGATTTTGGTTGAAATTGGTCGTTCAAATTTAACTGTGATATTTATAGTAACAATAATCTAATATAAGTACAATTTCGAATTGTAACGTGTAAATATTATATGATGTTTGTAATTTAATAGTATTCTTACCAACTCGTCTTAACACAGTTTTATGATTAATCCGCAAAATGCCGGAGATGTAGGTATGTAGTTCAATAGTCGTTCGTTTTACAAAGCATAATAAAATTATATAATCTTTTGTCATACGGATGTTATATAATCGTCATAAATTACACCGTTCTAATATTATACGAATTGTTTTATTTGATACGTAGAAATAACATGTTGTTGAGTACTACAGTACAGTATGTCAATTGTCAGTTTATTACAAACTCAGCCACAGAGTACTTGCACTTAACTTCGTTATATAAATTATAATATAAAATCGTATACAATACATATATATATATATATATATATATATATATCCGAACAACTTTACCCATACTTTATTTACAGCAGATAGGTATGGCCATGGGAATAGGAGGTGTATGAGAATTATTATACCATAAGTATGACGTTGTCATCATGTACGATATACCTACGCTACTATCGGATCAATTTTCACCATATATTGAGTGGTACCTATTCTACGTGTTTGTAAATTTTTTTAAGATTTTTACCTTTTTGAATGACAGCATAATATGAATTTATAATTTCATATGCTAAAGTGGAATAGTTTTTAAACGTATTTTGATATTCAAGAGTCAAATTTCTGACGAGTAGGTAGTTTATTGCTTTATTAGTTATAAACTATTAAAACTCATAAGGTATTAAAAGCTTAAATAAACGCGGAGTAAGATGGCACAGTACCTCAAAAAATGTCGGTCAACTGTTTTGGCGGAAATCTCACTGCTCATCAACATTTTAAATAATTATAAGAATAACTAATTACTTATTCGAAATTTAATTTTTAAGTAATCTGAAAAATATTCTACTTTAAGATAGAAAATACATTATGTTGTCAATAAAAAAAAAAGTAAAAACTTTAAAAATTATAACAATTATAATATTTTTAAAAAAGTTAAAACTCTTAACAAATAATTGTTAAATTGATAACATTTTGTATTGTTGGTGTAGCAAGATGTCAAAATATATGCTAAGTACTCATAATCGTATACTTATTAATTATTATTTACTGTCGTCAGTTATTAAAAGCAATTGCTTTTATATAAAGTAAATAGTTACATTTTATAATGACGCTGTACGTAATAAACAGCAATAAAAACGTATATTATTTAGATAAATATTTAAAAAAAAAAAATTATTGTCGTATGCAACGTGATTTGTACAATTTTCTTCTAATAATTAACTATAACAGGATTTTTTTAGTTAAATCATATCTTAGTAGTTAGTAGGAGGTAAAGAATAACATGATAACTGGATAACAGAGTTTCTATCTACGTCTATAATAGTTGAGCTCCGTTGGTTAGCATTTTTTTTATTATAACATTGAGATAATTTAAGTGAAAAGTAGGTAGTTTTTATTTTATTAAAATTATGAAAGTAATATTTTAGTGACAAAGAATACTTAATATTGTGGTGGAAAGTTAAGATACCTATTATGTAATGTATATAAATATATTATTCGCGAATCAAATTAATGATGTATGTATTATCCCAACCCCCTTCACATTCAGAATATTAAAAAAAAAATGCAAGTAGCATAATATTTGCACAACCTTTTTTATGGGTTGAGGGGGGTTCAGTGGAATGTACATAATGTATGACGTATATTTTATTAAGACTATTGAAGTTTTCGTTGCTAAAAGTTAGTATAAAAAAAGTCAAGTAGGTACTTTGTCATACATTATGTATTTCTTTTATATCCAATAATACTTAAATAGCAAAATCAAGATTATTTAAAAAGATTCGATACCAATCATTTATTAATTTTTTTTTTGTCGAAAATATACCACTATGATTTTGTCCGTCACATCTTTATAATATAATAAATAAATAAATTATAAATTATAATATTATTGATTAAACTGGTATAATTTGAGAAGATATCTGAAAACATAAGTATCTATTTAAATTTTCTTTGAATTCTATCTGAGACAATATCCGTAATGCTTATTATATTCACTTAGGATTTGCAGTTTAAATAAATGTAAAATGTGTATTTTATTGTATTACTATTAATAAGCAGTGGAATAGTAGCAATCAGATATACAGACTTTATAGGTACATTCCGTTACACTGGTTTCAAATTGAATTGCCTCGTAATCGGTGGCAATAGGTTTAGTAATTACACAGAAAAAAAAAACACTAGTAGGTAATCCAAAGTGGGTGAATGTGGTTTCATGGAAGTTTCAACAATAAACACCATGCGATGATGACTGTTTGATTTGAATCACAAGGGTGAAACAATCCGACATGGATACCGACCGAAACAAATCGGCGCTTCCTTCGTGCACGTGAAATGAACGTAGGTAGTGGGATAAACAAAAAACAAAACAAAAAAAAAAAACACAAAATAAACGGAGGGCTAGAGATTTATTACGATTTACGTTTCATCATAGAGCCGACGAAATGAAATCAATATTACTTGGGAAAACGACAGAAAAAATGCAATGCCTTTTCTCAGCTGAGGGTTGTGACATGCAATGGTGCGTTTATATTATATATTTTGAGGTATATATAGCTATTGGCCATATTATATGGGCATTCACTTAAACAACAAAACCATTACATTACCAGGATAACGAACCGCTCATGTGTAAATCATGTGGAGTAGATTATACAGTCAAGCAAATCATAACCGAATGCCAAAAAAATTCAAAGACTCGAGAAATAATATAATACCACATACCACAACAATTATAGGAGAATCATTTACAATCTGACCTCCAATGAAATATTAATATGAATATAACTTCCTAAAGGAAACTTAATTAATAATTATATAACATAATCTAAGCTAACCTTATACTGTAAACAATATGTAAATATAATTAAAGCGATTCGCTTTTTAGATGCCTATGTTATATAAGGCTAATAATAATAATAAAAAAAACCATTGATAGTTTTGTACCCTCCCCCTCTCTACCACTGCATTGTTAAGTATATATTTTTTTAACTTTAATATAAAAATATAATATAGAATCCGTACTTTTAATTTATCTTCTCAGTGCAATATGAATTTTTACCCTTTTTTTATGCAATGGCTCCGTTGAAATAATACAGTCAAACGGAAATCATTCGTAATCATTGTGAAAGCGTCGTCAGCGACGGTGGTTAATTAAACTGCTGCGTGTAGTCATAAGAACCTATACTGCTACTGCTGCTGCAGTTTCACGGTAAAAGCAAATCAAATTTTATTTGTTTTATCGTAGTGCCGCGTTATAATTACACGACACGGGAAAAGTGTGTATTGTATATATATTATAATATCATAGTGTATTATTAAAAAATTGTTTTCACGGTGAAATGTCCGGTTCCACCTCACTAGTTCTCGTATAGAAGTGATTATAAATTAGTTTATTTAAATGCGAGTGTATATTATCGGCGTTTTGTCGGTGAACGACAAACGGTCGAGTGATAGATTATTAAGCAACAGTGTGGTTTATGTGTTATACCACATACCATCAGCTATTACGCGAGAAGCGTTGCGTATTTAAAATATATTATATCATATTATATTAAAAAATTATAGTATAATGATTAATGGAATATAATTTAGTGTTCTGAATTTGATAAAGTTTTCAAAATTAAATTGTTTTGCTCTTTTCATGAAATTAAGGAAAAATATTATTATTTATTAACATCGATTACTGATTTGACAAACTGAACACTGTTAATTAATTTAGATAGTTTAGATTAATTATCAATTATCAGTTATTATTATAGTTTACTAATTATTGTTGTTACAATATGATCTATAAATTATTCGTTATGATTTTTGGAACCAAATGATAGCGTTTATATGATTATTATTTGTGTATCTTATGCATTACAATATTAAATATCTATTTTTAAATTTATTATTGTTACTTGTTAGTAACTACAAACAACCATTAACAATAAAAAATAAAAACTATGGGAATTACGTACCTACTATATATAATTTTATAAATATAATATTATATAATTTAAAACAACTTTCAAACTATTTTAAATAACAAATAATATAAAACGCCAGATTTTTTTTTTTATTTTAGATTTGAAATGTCTTATAATGTTATGAAAGTTTATGAGTAATGTTTACAATGTTATCTAGATATATTTAAATTATTTAATACAGATGAATAAAGCATTAAAATAACGGTTTATCTCTGTTTCATTTTCATACAATAATCATTATATGGGTATTCAAATTTTTCTCTTGTTCTAAATAGGCATGGAAACTAGATAATAGAACAATTTTTTTTAATATAAGATTTATTTTTATTTAATTACATATTTCGAAAAAATAAAATTTATGAAATTTTAAAACATAAAAATAAAAATATAATATATCCCGGGTAGTTGAAGACATCTAAGAAATTCCTCGATTCGTGATATAATCATTAAAATATTATATTCGATCCCTGCAATTGATGAACATATGTGGCGTGCCTCTCGAAACAATAATTATATTAATTAAAAAAAAAAAACGCCAGAGAGAATCAATGTTTATTGTCTATTTTTTACAGCATATATTTTCTATCAGTAGATTATATTTACACGAACCGTATTCGTTTAGAATATAATATATTTATTACATAGGTGTAATTTAAAATTTAGACGAGCAAATTTACAATTTCGTTTCGTCTTGAAATATTTGTAATTAATTAATTTAAAAAAATTTCCTGAAAAATACTCTAATTAGAAAATTAAAAAACCTAACCTACGTCTAATGATTTTTAAAAAAAATTAAGAATTAAAAAGAAACTATCTATTACAATGAAAATATTTCACAATTGTTCAAAAGCCTTGTTTATAAATAATGAAATACCTATACATTTTAATAAACATCAAAAGTTATATTGTCACATACTTATGAAGTATGAAGTAAACAGTAAATCATATATTTAATTATCATAGTATTTTTTATTTATTTTTGAGGTAAAAAAAATACTGGGAACTTACTTTTGTTGCATACATTACATAGAGTGTATCTCCTCATTGTGTAGGTCACTATAACGACGTGTTTTTATCTTAATTCAATTAAATAGCCATATGTTCGTAAAAATTATTTAAGTGATTAAGACGAGCTATTTTAATATCAAATAATTATTATTTTAAAAGTTCTTCCAAAGCATATTAAAAAAAAAGACAAACAAAAGCGATTATACTTTTGTGTTCTTATTATTTTTAAATTGATTTAAAATCTTCTTTTGAGGAATTATATTATTATTTATAATATTTAAATACTTAGCTATTGAAATTGAAAATTTTATCATTTTTATTACGAAATAACTTTCAAATTTTCGTTGTGTTGAAGAAACATATATAATTGTGAATTGTTAAAAAAAACGTATGTATCAATAAATAACTATTTATTTTTTTTACATTTTAGTATTTTTAAATTGTTATTAGTTTGGTGTGTGGTTTATGTGATATTTTATTACTTTGATGTGCACTTATTATAATATAATAGCATCCAGATACATCATTTTACTACGTTCTAAGATATTTTTCAAATGTAATTTTGTGAATCACTATTATTTTTATACTTTTTTACGCAACATTAAAATTACTACAACCGTTTCAAAATTGTGACTACAAATAAAATATAACATTGAAAGTTTCACGAGTGCATATGCCATAATATATGCGTATGTACCTAATATTTTATGGCTTATATAATATATTATATATACACATAATGTGTGCGTGTTTCTTTGACATAAAAATATTTATATTTTATTTCCGTTATAGTTTATGTGGTCGTTGGATATACATATATATATATACCTATACATAATACTTAAAATAATATATTTATACGAAAATAATAAAATTATTATTATATAACCTGTGTCGTGTTGCACAAAAATATAAATATACACTATTTTCAAATTTACGCTAAAGATAATAATTAATTTTTTTTGATAAAGACAACTTTGGACAGAATTGAGTAAAATAAATTAGATATATTACATTAAAGTATCAAACTATTGAAAACTTTATTTAATTTAATAGTATTTTGTAGGTAGGTACCTACCACAGAATAGATTAATGTACCTACTATAAATACGCATTATAGATTTTGAGTGAAACGATGAATATATTGATTTATTATTCTTTTATTGAGTACCTACACAATAAGTTATAAATAAAATGCTTTGTTGTCCAAAAATAAAAGTAGTTTTGTGTATAAAATTGGAACTAGTTTATAATTTACAGAGGTCAAACTTAAAAATTCTAAATACTTATTTATAAAATCGGGAAAAACTAATAAAAAATTAAGACAAAATGGAAATTTTTGTCCAAATTTCAACGTAATCGAATTTGTTTTTTGATGTAACTCAAAAATGAAAAACCGTAGTTTCTTGAATTGTTTACTGAATGTTTATTATTACATTATCATTTTTTTATTTAAAATAAAATTTTCAAAATATTTCGATTCTTAATAAACTATTTATAGGCATAAGATTTTTTTTTTAATATTAGTTAAAAATTATTTGTAGAAATAATGTTGTTCAAATGTTTGAAAGTGATATTACGTATAACATTTTAATTTTTCAACATAAAATGTATCACTACCAATATCGAGGATAATACAAAATGTTGTTAGTTTTGTTTATCAACTAATGTTTTTTAATTAAAAATTATAATACATAATATTATAGTAATAAATTGTGATCATATTATTTGAATTGGGTGATTGAATTTATTTTTCTTAATTTATTGTATATTATTATTTATTATGCATTTATCAAATATAATTATGAGTCAAACACTGATTTTTGACATCAAACTGAACTTAAACATTATTTAGACGAACCATAACCGAATTGCATCGTCAACATTATTACCAGATTAAACCGAACTTTTATAGAAGAATTTTTAGTTTAACTTGAACTCAAACTCTAAGTGATCTGTAGACTATAATATGAGAATTAACCGAATTTAACCAAATGTTATATGTTTAAGTATTTTGTACAATCCGTGCATTATAACAATTTACAATACATAAAAATATGTTATCATGTTTTTATCAATAAAACAGCCATAGTCACGGATTATTACAATAGGTTTTCCACAAAATAAATTTTTTTCATTTCAATAAATTGGCAAAAACAAAATTAGGCACCATTTATGCAGCCCACGGCCTCTAATTAGGTAGATATACTATAAAATTAATAACACAACCATTTTCAACATAACTTCTTAAGAATTCTAAAAATCTTTTTTTCAAATCAAATATTTTGACTTAAAATTATCATGACTTGTAGGTTAGTCTAGCTTAACAAATCTTTTCAAGTTTAATTTTCGAATATTACCAGATGCTTGATAGTTTGATATGCATTTTTTTCATACAGAGTTCGAATTTCAAAATGTACATATACTCATGTTATATATTTCTATATTATACAATTTTAATGTTTATGATAGTAATTAAAAGTTAGGTAGGTACGACACATACATATCTAAACATAATATTTACGTATAATAAAATAATAAAACATATATATTATATATTATGCATGTCATATAAGTAAAAAATGTATGGCAAAAATATATTGTATTAAATGTTATTTACTAATTATTATATATACATTTTTTTCAAATTATTACATATATTAATATATTACATACATAGTTTTGTAAAAAAAAACTTTAATTATACAATACTAGTGTAATATTAATGTATGATAATATTTTTTAAAATATATTTATCTACAAGATATAATTTATTTATAATTAAATTACAATTCTAAGTATTTAATTACTTAGAACAATATTTCAGTGCCTTATTTTAAAACGATTTTGCACAACTAAAATAGTATTTTAGGTTATGGTAGTCAAATATTTTATAACTTAAATGCCAATATTTATAGATGATCAATTTTAATAAGCAGAAATAAATATAATATTATATACACATTATTAATAAATTAGTTTTAAAAAAAGGAAATAATATTCTTTTGTAATAGATAATTATTAAAATAAAGAAAATATAATTTAAATGATGCATTCAACCTGCGTAAATGATGAAGGTATTAGATTTGCCTATAATATATGGTCTTCATATTATATAGAATATACTTTTTTTATATTGATTGATTACAACTTTAACAGCTAAAGCCATTAGTTTTAATTTCTTTTTTATGACGTTATATTAAATAACCTTTTTTATATATGTAAATCGGAGTTCTATACTAATTAATTTTGAGTAAATTTGCTTGTCTATTCCAGTTTCTTTATAGAAAAATATGATAAAATATTTTCATAGATAATATTATAATATACGGATGGTTAAATTGTTTTTTCATTCTATATCTTAAACAAATATTAACTTATTATATGGTTGCTGTTTTATGTTATTTATTTACAGAAGATTGATATTGTACTTTTTTGATAGCTTAAAAAAGTATTTGTACTCAGGTTATATATATATATAATTTACAAAATGAAAATAGAAACTAATAAAATGTTTAGCCATAGTTGTTTTGTTAATAATACGTGGGTATAAACTTGGATTAAGTATTAAATAGTGAGGTGTGAAATAAAATAATAAAATATTAATAATACATTTTTATTTTTATTTCCAGAGAATACATTTATTTTGATTTTTAATAGTGACTTGAACTTTTTATATATAATATATAGGCTTCTCTTTGCATTTATTTACATATAATTAGAAAAAATAATAATTTTTAGCATTTCTCCATGTTTTGATTTATGTAATTTTTGTTCATTAAGAATAAGAGAAAATGAGAAAATGAACAAACTATAAAAGAGAAAAAGATTAAATCTTGCTCCGCTCCGATTAGAATTTGAAAAGTGGGACAAATATCCTTACAAAAAAATTAAATATAATAATAATAAAAACAAACATCTATGTACTATTACTATTGTTATTATTATAATACTGAATAATAAATTACAATTATTATTTCGAGTGTATATATTTTAATAATATTCATTTCGAAATCTTCTAAAATCTGAGTGTGCACCAAATTCGGCCGTAGTGCGTGTTTACAATACGCGGCGTAGGTATCTACCCTGCGAGAAAATTATTAACTTATATTAACATTATAATATTTACCGTTCGACGATCGGACGGTGGTGCATATATATTATATATATACCTTATAGGTGTATGTTACACGGGCACGTCGTCGCGCGGTGTATAAAGCTGATTTCGACAGGGTGGAATGTAATTTATCATGTAATTATTATACATTTTGTGTGTACCTATTATATTTTCCATATATGACGTAATAAGTGTGTGTGTGTGTGTGTGTGTGTGTGAAATAATAATGTGTGCGACTATACGGGCAAACCAAACACGCCGCCACCGTGAATTCTACCCGCCTAAACAAAACGAGCACGTAGCACGGAGAACCGCCGTCAGTCGGTATAGAGTAAAATAATTACGTTTCATATTTTTTTTTTTTCATTCGGTTTCTTTTGAGAAAAAGGATTTTTTCGGATCGTTTTTTGTGTTGTCCGACAAATATGAAATATAACACACAAACACGTTCATAATATAAAAGATTCGTATATTATATGTGATGTACCCACTACCTAACTATGCCTATACAAAAAAAATAAGACTACGGGTATCCGTAGTATGGGGTTCCGGTTGATTATGTTATAATGAGGGCGCTAAATGATGTAGCTACCGCGCTTAACTCGGCTTGGTTCCCATAGGGCTTAATAACCCTTCGCCGACACCCTTAATCGGGCATAAAACTATAAGCCTGCGTAATATATTATGGTGTGTATTGAGAAACGCGCGTTGAATGAAAGTCGAAAAAATGTACTTGAAACGTTACGTAGTAAGTATACATATATATATATATATCACGTCCATTCTCAGACGTGTATGTGTGTGTGTCTGTATCGGATAAGTTATATAATACTATACGTATTACTATGATTTTTTTCTGATCAATAGTGTGTACTCGTTATTAATTTTTTTTTTTTTTATGGATCGTATACAATGTATACCTATTTATCTACCTATACACACGATTTCCGTTTCCAATAACACAACAATGACAAATAAAACAGTAATAAAAAATAGATTGTCCTAACAATATTTGTAATTTAATTCCGAGTTATGGAATCATAATGTAAATATTTGTGTACTCTATCGATTTGCATTTCAGTAAACTTTTATTGTACTACAACAGGAAGATGCACATTTCGTACAAATAGCAAATTATCCAAGTAATATATTATTTGTTGAAATCAAGTGACATGTGTATAATTCTAAACAGAACATAAAAACAAAATTTAGAAGCAAAATATAATTTTTACGTCTCCGTAATTTTCGTATTAAAGTAATTTTTTGAAGAAAGTTAGTAGTGCGTGTTAATTTGAATGACAACAATACAAATAGGTACACGTACATATGACAATATTAAATATTATATTATCCGACTTCTTGTTTGTAACTGTAATTAATTTTTCAACTACGACCGTTTTCCATGTTTTCTTGTTGTAGAAATTGCTTGCAAAACAATTATAATTATATACTACAATTCGATTTTATCTTCAAAATACAGTGACAAGTAAATTAAAATAATTTTGTATATTGTTCAATTATTATTTAAGATACAAATTAAAAAAATCTATGTAGAATTTGCAACCTAATATTTAAATAATATATATGTGTAGTAGTTATCGGTTAATTTAATAGTTATATTAGTTATATGGTATAAATACACATAGGGTAGTGGATAATAGTATCTATATTGTAATAATAAAATAAAAAGTATTTATTTTGTTTTTTTAACAAGTACACATTGTAATAATAAGAGTACTATCCAAATTTAACCTGGCGAATTTATTATAAATAAATGTGTAACTACATTATTCATACAGATACAGTTCATGATTAAGTAACGGAAAAAGTTGTACATGTTATTATATATTACCTTTTTAACACTCAATCGTCGTGGATCTATTATTAATCTCTCAATAATAGACATTTATTTTTGGTAAACATGACTTTTTATCTGTTTTTAAACCAAAATTACGTGATTATGTCGAAGACTGTATTTGTCATGCGCTCCAATACTAGGTATAACAACCACGTATCTTCCGTCGCCAACATTGCTTCTATACTTCAGAATCGTCGATATATGGGCAATGTAAACCAAAATAAGTGAATTGTATTCACTTTTTGCGGATTCAAAAAAAATAAATTATAATAAATGTTTAACTTATACAGAATACATCTTATACGAGTATAGCCTACTTATGGTTTTAATTTTAAAAATAGCAACACTTAAAACAAATTGAGAATTATATATTATTTTATCAATGCATACCTACTATAATATAATTAATATCATTTAAATAACTGTTAATCAAAAAATAAAACACTATTCGTTTGAAAATTTAAATTATTTTTCAAATTTTACATTAGTTAGTAAATTCAGTCATAAAACTGTAGACATATATGTTATAGCTTGATATTTAATTTAAATTAAACTCTTTTTTCAATATGTATCATTCTAGTAAGTATTGAAAATTATTAGGTACCTGACACCTGTCTACAGTGTCTATACATAATATAACTATAGTATAATTTAATGAATACTTAAAGTAACTAGTTGTTATGCATATTAAGTAAAATCACACAGGTGGGTTTAAAGATCTAACTACATTTTGTAAAATTGTCGCTTGGAAAAAATCGGGTTATATACACAGTAATCAAGGAACTAGTCTAAGTGGACTGTAATACACTATAATTAATTATAATTTACTTAGTGGTGTATTTAATGAAGATGGAGACGATCTCGGGTCCACCTTGACCTGAGTTAATAGTTAGTACACATCAATATTTAGATCATTATAAATGTATAGTATATACGACGTCACGGTACACTGACAATCGATAATATAGAAACATATTATTATAGTAGATATATGTTGTATAATACGAGTTGTATATTATCATAATCAAAGCAATGTTATAATATCGTGTCTATATATAGTACACGCGCGCGGACACGAAATCCTCACGGTCCCCATCCACTTCCGGCAGTTCCGTTTCTCACCTCCGGCATCGGGGTCGGCGTACACCCGAAACACACGGCATTGGTCGGTAGCGGCGGCGCGTCAGCCCGGTTAAACTGTTCCGATGTTTGCTCGCTCGCGGAGAGAAACGTTTTTCAATATCCGGTCGCGGTGGCGGTGCGGTTAGCGATTCGAGTCGGCGCCCGTGGGAAACTCACGGTTCCGCGTGCGTGCCGCATTTTCTGGATGGTCGTGGGGGGAAGGCGTAGACGAGTCTCTACCGCCGTCGTAGAAATACTCATATATAATCAGTATATACGCGTATAATATAAATATATAATATTTTATGTACGCATAAGGCGCGCGCGCCCGTTGTCTCTCACATACCGTCCGGCCACTGCTGTCATCCTTCATCGATCCCAATATTACACTTATATACGTATTATATGCGTGTATTACACAGGAGGTATGATATTGTATGGTCGTAGCGCCGCTTCCGGTGTCGGTACGTTCTTAAACGATATTACGTATATCATTACGCACCTATATATATTATTTAAGGTCGTAGCTTGGGAACTTTACACGCCGTCGCCTGCAACCGGCGAAACGTCACACTGGCGGCGGCGAAACGGTAACGTCATCCCGTCTAATTGCTCCAGCCACAGCCACAGCACCGGTCGAGCCCGTCGTCCCCTACTACCCGTGTCCGTTACACACCGTCGGCGGCGGCGGTGGCGGTGGTGAGACCACAGTCGTCTGTATAATACCCGTTTTATAGAATTATTATAAGTATATATATATTATTACTATATACAATGAATCATAGTCACTTATAGTTAGTTGGAAGGAAGAGAATATGTGCAGTGGTGTAGGTGGAGTTTGATAGATCAGTTATTTAAAAAAATATATAAACGTTGTTTTACTCAACTCGATACGATGGGAGACGATTAAACCCCTCCAGCAGTATCACTTGTTTGAACACTTATACCTTTAGTAAAGTGTAATGCTGCACCAGTTACTGGTTAGATTTTTTAACTACCCCGGACGAAAACAAATGAAATGTATAAGTATGTATTTCCTTATTTATTAGTAAATCAATTGTACGATAAAAACTGGAAGTAATAATATTAATTTATTATTTTCATTTTCATTATATTTATTTTTAAGATTGACGTGATTTTTATTATTGAAATTCATGAAAAATATCAATCCTACTCTCTATACATGAAATTAATAATACAAGGTTAAGCAAATTAGTAGAATTAGTGAATTATAGTAATTATATACACTGTTAGGATATCTAGCCTGGTCACCGGATTCCATGATTTTAATGTATAAAGATTAAAGAATACAAATGCTATATTATAATTAATTTATTACAATTAATCATTTATAATAATAATAGCTACATATGAAAAACTCTTATAATAAATAAAAAAAAAAAAAATTCAAAAAAAGTTCAAAATATGATCTGTCAATAACGAAAACTGCCCCTCGCTAATAAAAATACAGCCCGTGTATAACAGGTTGTTATTGTACAACAGGTATTATAGAGTATAATATGTGGTACAGTTCTCGTGTATTACCTATCCTACCTACAGGTGGAACAAGTAGGTACAGTTAATTCTGGTGGACCGATTACGCACTCACACGTATATACAATATAGGTATATGCATGTGTAATGTGGATTGTAAATTATACACACCTACAATATATACATACATCGGTGAATTATCCGTTTCAAACGGCTAAATCGCGTAATTAATAAAATTATATAATATTATGAAGTTATCCCACCGTTATTATTAAATTTGTTATTTTTGTGTTTGATGCGTATATTGAATATTGATGTTTTACTAATATCTAGTATACCTACGTTTTACACTGTACCGTGTATTCCATATCATGTTAAGTTTACTTTAGCCTGTTTATAGTATTCACCAATTACTGTAAATAATGCATAGATGTCCCGTTAAAATTATGTTATATTTTTGCTTGATTCTAAGTCACGCTTCGAAGTAATATTATAATTGTTCGTAGTTCGGCGCAGTCAGTTAACGTTAACCTGCGATAGCCGATTGTCTAAAACACATAATTTGAATAGAAGTTATATAATACACATCTTAATGATAAATTTTAATCGATTCCTTAAAATCATAAAATGCCAAAAGTTGTTTACGTCAGTATTATTGCATTAGTATAATTTTTCTTCACGTCATTTTACTCATTTTAATTCTAAACGTTTACATCATTTAATTTAGATGAGATACACTGGAATTACAATGTCTAAATTTTTAATTTTTTCATATTATTAATTGTACCTAATTTAATTTTTACAAATTTGTACCAAAATATTTTCGAGAAAAAATTAATTTAACACTTTGGCGTCAGTCGTGTAACTCACGTATTTGATTTTATATGAATACATTTATTTATTTTTTAAGAAATTTTTTAAAAATGTCTATAAACAATTCCATATAATATAGTTGTATTTATTATGTTTTTAGTGGATTTTACTAAAAATATAAGATAAATCTAACAATGGTCCTATTACATTTTAATAAAACGCAGATAACCGTAACACATTAATTATTGTTATCTTGTTTAATAATTTAATATATACTCTAAAACTCCACATACTTAATTTGCGTACAATTATAATTTTTATTATACATACAATATTTGTAGTTTTATCTATCTAATGTTTCAGAGACAAACGAAGATACTAAAAATACAAGTACTTTAAAAATATAAAAATAAATCCAATACCATTGTACGATACGACTGTCGACTATATTAAAAATTGATGATGCATTAATGAAAAAGTAAATAATATTTTTTTAAACAATATAATAAGTTTTTTAAAATGGACGGAGTTAAAGTCGTTACGAAAATTAAACAAAATAATTAAGAAAAAAATGGAAATTTTTTTATAAAACCAGTTTTTGATACAATAAAGTTTTATTTTGTGTAATTAAAAAACAAATTACCATAATTACGTCGAATTTTCAAATAATGTTATGTTAGTATTTCCTAAGTATAGAATATTCAATCCCCTGAGTCAAAGTAATTGAAAATTAAAAACAAGATTTCTTACAAAATTTCCATTTACATAATAAAAATATCAATTATGCACAGTGATAACATATTTTCATAATCGTTTGAAGTTCAAAATTTCACTATACTCGATATATATTTAAAAACAATACACAGCAACAATAATCATCAACAGATCTGTTCAGCATACTTCAATAGTAAAAATTAACTTTTTAAATTTGTTTTATTTTTTTTTTAGGATAAATCGTGTTATTGCTATGAACATTTAACCCTATTTTTGAAATTCATATGCAACTTCTTTTTTTACCTAATCAAAATTATATTTAGCATTATTCTAGTAAAAATAAACATTTTCGAAATGTTATTCTTATAAATGTAATGCAAACCACACCCATGAACATGTAATAAGCTTAGTTATGAAATACACACAAAACTTCTTACTCCATAAAATTATGTAAAATAAAAAATATACAAAATAATTAATGCTTATCAACAGGTGTCATCAGAATACTTGTATAGTTAAAAATTAACTTTTTCGTCAATACAACTTTGCCATTCCTGTAATTAAAATGCAATAACAATATATAATACAAAATAGTATATAAACATAAATATCATTATGATAATTTAATATTACTAATAGGTATAGTAAATGCAATGTTTTCAGAAAAATTAAATTAACCTTCCGGAATACTAATAATAAAATAAATTACTTTAATAGCAATATAAAAAAAAACTTTTCATGAAATATACTTAGTGATATAAGATGATGTCTCTGCTCAGAATTGAATTTGCTATGCATATTATAATAATGTTCATAATTTAAATCAAATTTAACACATTTATTTGTAGTGACCTATACGACATTTATTGCAGCATATAACAGAGTGCCAACTTGTATACCTTTTTGTTTGTTTTTTTTTCAAGTTTCAATCATTTAGTTTTAAAAAAGTAGAAATAGGCATAACATTTGAATGTTGAGTCTATGTTATCTCATACAATCATTGTACAATTATATTATCTAAACATAATACATGGCTTTTTATATTAGGTATAAAATAATATATTAAGTACTATATAATTACATAACTATATATTGTTTTATGTTTGTATATATAATTATATAAAATATGTTGTAGGTATGATAATAAAATTTCTATTTTATTTATAATTTTCATAAAAAATGTAAATTAGTAGAACTAATATTATTTTATTAACTAGATTTCAAAATAATCAAAATATATATGAGAATGAGTAATTTTTTAATAATTTTATTGAAAATTGCAGTGCTTGCAGTTTCTACTCGTAATGTTGTGTGAGATATGATAATTAATATAAGTAATGAATAAAAATAAAAATGAAAATTGATGTAGCTCTGTAGTATGCCATACGCTGATTTTATACGAATAGTCAGAACTACAAAAAAAAAAAAAAAAAACGGAATGCGATCACGATATACACACGTATATTATTATTTTGATGTAAAAAAAAAAAAAAAGAGTAAGAACGCAGAAAATACTATAAGACATATGTGCGTAATTTATATTGTATAATATATTGTGTAATACGTAACTAATAAACTTCCACCCGGCAAAATAACTATACAATACAATAATATAAAAAATACGACGTATATATATACTCTAAGTAGGTAGGTGTAGGAATTATAATACATAGTCGGAAGACACAGCCGTCGTCATCGTCGATGCAACGCACATAGAGCTTTTGCCACGGCGGCCGGGTGTTTTCGGCACGGCCACTCACCGTAGTTCCTTCCAGAAGTCAACTGTGCGGAACTCTTGTGCCGTCGGCGTACTGCGGACCGCGCGTATACCGTGGTAGTTGTATAACTACCGCTAATAGTATGATATACGCGACGAACACACATACACACACACACATATATATATATGTGTGTGTGTGTATGTGTATATGTGTATAGCAGAAGTAGAAGACCCTTTGGCACCTGCCGGCGAATCATTGGCCCGGCAAATTCCGGTGTATCGTGAGTGTGTGTGTGCGCGCGATGTGTTCTTTACGTTTTTATTTTTGGTCATTATCGGCCGCGTATAAGACACATGGCGCGACGACGACCAAAGGTTGCAATGTTATTACAGTATGTGTGTGTGTGTGATACGGTTTTCTTCTATGGGAAAAAGCACAAGGTGCTAATACCCCCTTCTACAGGACATATGGTGCCTTTATTATTGTGGGGGTGTGTTATCCGCATAATAATTCGTTCGCACAAGAAAACAATATTACAATATTATATTATATTGTTCTATAGTATTATACACACACACGCTGTCACGGGCTGACGACCACGGTCCGGCGACGTGCACATGATGAGTATTATAATATATTGTATTGCATATGATGATCGTGTCTTTGTCGCGCTTTTCACGTTTTGGCGGGTGATCTAGAACGACGACTAGTGCGAACAGTGCAAAAGCACTTCGCCGGGAATTCCGTGAACGAATCTGGAAATTTGCTTATGTCTGCTAAACGCACGTCAATATGTATGCCTAAATCACTCGTAGATGTAGGTTTTTCATTCATCAGTCATCACTGTGAAAAACGAGTTTGTGTGTAAATTATAGGGTTTGCCGTGTGGTATATACCGCGCATATGCATCAAATGAGTCAACTCATGGGTCAATTATCTTTTCTTTCATCAAACCGTATTGTATACATAAATGTGTGTGAGCTGGAAGTAAAATCCAATACGATTATATTGGCTTGTTCTTAAATCGAATTTAAGAAATCTTAAAACAAAATCTCTCACTGAACCATAAATAATGTCATCGATGTTCACGAAAAAAAAAATATTCGTAAAACTACTATAGTGCACGGGTTATGAAATAAAATACATTTTGGACGGTGAGTTACATGCACAACAACCACTGTGCGCTACGCTGGAGCGTACATTAAAATAATCACGGCTATAGACTATTAGACATCTCGTATGGTTTGATATAAAATATATTATATTTTTTATAATGTATATTAAAATATCCAGGTGGTAGGAGATTATAAATTATAAAGGTTTTATTTTTTATAGTTATTACCATTATTCTAGTCTTGCACAAATGAGTTTTTGAATATCTAAAGAGCGTTGACTATATTTAAAACACCGTCGTTCAAAACTCAAGTTGATTAAAAACCTTTAAGTTATCGCAATTAAAGTTACCGAATTTGGTAATTTAAAACGTATGATTATAATTCAATTTAAAAAAAAAAATGGGTATTATTTTGAATTACGATAAATACTCCGAACATACCTATTTATTATGTTGGTATGGCGTGGTAATATATGTTTTCACTATTTTTGGTTCGGAGCTAAAACAACATGGTAGACTGGACCCTTTCGACTAAACCGAAAGAGTTGGAACATAAACAATGTTTTTACATATCCACCCTCTGAGCAATATGTCAATTGTTGGTCTATTCTCGTTCTCTTTATCGTATAGTCACTATATTATATTATAACAGAAGATATATCGGTCGTTTAAAGTTTTATTTCTCGTTTATTAAAATCTCGACTGCATCGCATAACAACGCCTAGTTTAAGCACTCGCACCGCATTAGGGTGTCATACCAGTGCGGGGCCGGTCATCTAACGGTCGCGTCAGTCGCACGGCTGACCGCGGGGACACTGCGAAGCCTGTCGGTTGGGGTTGGCGGCCGCGGCCGTGTTGACCGCGTCGTCCTTGCCGCCGCCGCCGCCCATCGTGCACACCTTTTTGCAGACCATCTCGCCGGTGTCGATCATCTGGCCCTGCACGTGCGTGAGCATCACGTACGCACGCCGCGCGCTGACCGTCGGCTCGACGCCGTGGCCCATTCTCGGCGGCCGACTCGTGATCCACACGCGTTCCACCACGCCCTGTCCGCTGGGCGTCGTGTCCCTGTCGTCCCGCGACGCCTGCACCACGCACGAGTCCAAGTTGTACGTGAAGTCGGTGTTGAGCTGCGGGTCCTCCAACGGCGTGCTGCGTTTAGACTTACTGCTGTCGGCCATCGCGATTCCTCCGCTCGTCGGTCGCGTGTCGACGGGAGTGCGGGCGAAAATTAATTAATAAAAACGATTCGGTGTGACGTCGGTGTCCGCGAGTCGTGTGCGTTGCGTCGGTGGCTGGTGAGCGTTTTTTTTTTTTTTTTTATATATTTTCGCTGTTATTCAAAGTCGTTGCGCCGTAGATGCGGTTGGCCTATGCCGTCTGTACGATATAATATGCGCGCACAGCAGTTGACGACTAACCGACGGTCGTCACGGGCGACGTGCGATTTTTTGCGGCCGGACTTGGGAAAATTGCATTATTATCGCCACGGCGGCGGAAGATCGATATTAACTGCACCGTGTCGGCGTCGACCAAATAATAATATTATTATTATTGGACGACGATCTCAGTGCGACACCGATTACCGCACATCATCATTATTATTATTAATGTCGTTCATATTATTTAATATAATTTAATGCAGAATGAATGGATACGCTGCTGCAGTGGCGATGTTTCTATGCGGGTTTTTTTATGGCGAAATAATGACCGGATCATGACAGCCATAATTTATCATATACATATATTATAATTTATAAACTTTATTATTCACAGATCTGATAGCTTCGCTCGTGAAATTAACCAATTTGATCTTTATACGTATTAACGTTGAATATACATAGTATAATATATATATATATATATATATATTTATGAATATAGCGTTTAAATAATGATACATTTTATTATTATAATATTATAATAGTAGCGCGTATTGTGTGTTTAAACATTTAGAATCGATGTAAAAATGTAAAAAGATTTATAATGAGGTCTAAAAAGATGTCCTATTGTTGACCATTTCCATATGTAATTTTATTTTGACATCACTTTAACGGGGAAGGACTGTCGTGCGAATTTGAGAATATACTTGCACATTCATCATAGCCACAGAGTATATTATAGTATATTATATTATATAAGTATTATATTCGAAAAAAGAAAATTTGAAAATCGACAGCAAAGACGCACGTTTTAATTTCAGTAGTGCCGTAAAAAGGGTTAAAGAGGTGCTGTTTTCGCGTGTATGCCTATTATAATATACGATATTATATTATATGCGATATTATAGGTGGTTACTATGTATAACATAAAAACTACTTCCGTCGGAAATACCCGGAGCGGAACCAGTCTTCGTCTATAGACTGTCATCTGATAATCTATTGTATAATATAATATAATGTGTTATTATTATACGTGTATGTGCGCGGTGCACGCGTGGCGGACGGTAAAACGGCGGTGGAAGTGGTAGAGGCGTAGGCGGCGAACGTCTCGGCGGCGTGTAAAGGTCGGCGGAAGAGCGAGTCGTAATAAACGCCGTCGTCGTCGTCGTCGTCGCCGCCGCGGTCCGGTGGCCACGAAAGGTTTCCGGTCGAGTCGCGTGGCCGGCGGACGACGGCGACAGCTGCAGCTGCTGCTCATCGCGGCCCGGAGCGAAAACGACAAAATTATTGCCTTTAGCCCGCCCGCTGCAACGTGCTGTTCCGCCGAAACAAAAACACATTTTTGTACACACCGTAATACACGATAATAATATCAATTGTTATCGTTATAATAAACATTATATTGGGTACATTACTGTTATTATTATCGTCGTCGGTATGGGGACGTGTGTAAGTGCGACGACGTGCATAATATTAAATAGTACCGTAATTTATGCATAATATGACGACCATAAAATATTATTATTGTACATCCGTCACAATGGATCATCACATTATTTGTGTACCTATCGCACAATATAATATATATGATATTATTACGGTAGAAGGCGGCAGACGCGCGTAGAGTGATGGATAATATAGAATACGACGGTCTTCGTTGACGTTGCTCACCTGTGTGGTTGGACAACGGTTGGTTTGTGTCAATAGCCACAATTAACGTCACTTTTATTCTTCCGAACGACCGAAACGGACACAGATTGTGGTGGCTGTGCCATAGTGGCGGCGGCGGCGGCTGCAGTCCGTCCACGAGGAGAGCAAATTTCCGCAGTGTTCGACTGTTGAAACGTAAAACTAACCGATTTACGTAAATCAAAAGTGTTGCCGAAAAATCATTGCAAAGTTCTCTTATCCACTTTATTTCTATTAACACACACTATGTGACGTTTTTTAAGCTGTAACACTCGAAACGGCTATCATAATATTGTAGTATACATTTCTTGAATTTATATAATGATCATAACTCGTTTCCACGCGTGTAAATAATAATATTATAAACAATAATATTGAAGTGATATTCTAACACTGAATATATTATGATATTGTTTGTGATATTTAATATTTTTTTTTTTTATCAATATTGACATAGAATTTAAAGACGGATTTTATAATATTACGTACGTATAGGTACGCACTACACCTTGATATTAATTTATAATATCGTATATAATATATGATATAACTCAATTAGTTTATATTAATTTATATAATTTTTTTTCAAAAAATGTAAGTTCATAATATAAAGTGTATAATTTTAATAACAATCAATTACCTATACTATAATCATCTTTTAATTTAAAATCATGACATATTATGTCGACCAGGAACTTGATTAACTCGATCAGATTGTAGTTTTAATATGATTCGTATCTTACTTGTTTATTGTTTGTACATGATAACTTGTATAATGTATAATATACTGAATGTAAATTAAACAATTAAAACATCAAATAACACAGTTGCTAAAGAAAATTAAGCCAATTATTTTGTTAATATTAATTCAGAATAACATCTTAACAATTCTTTAAATTAATATACATATTATTTTCTCTATTGTTAGTGTTTTATTTTTATATTATATTATTATTCTTTCTTCTTTCTTTACTACGATAGGTTAAATTTATTTTTTACAAAAATAATTGCATAATATTATGTTGAATAGTAATTATTATTATATAACTAACTTTTATCAATTATAGTCAATACCGATATATAATAAATATAATCACGAAAAAATACAACTTAAAACTAATCTGAAAATTGCTTCATAGTGTTTAAAAATTAATGTAATATACGTATTGACTAATGATAAAAAGTTTCAAGTTCTTACAAAGATCTGAATAATGTTTTTTAAATGACAACAAAATAATTAGGTATGGTTAAGTAATAGTTTATGCAATATCCAATTTTTTCCAGATTAGAACTTGATCATATTTATCATTCATTACATATACATCTAATTCATTCTCAAAGTTAAAAATTATGGCATTTTTACTAATCCAGAAGGTGATGAGTACCTAATAATAATTACACGTAAAACTATGCAATTTACAGTTTATTGTAAAATCAATACATTCACATTTAATAAAACTATTTTCAGAGTTTAAAAATGTATTCAAATGATTTGAATTGTTGTTAGTTTTATAATTATTACCAGAATATTTTTTTAAAAATTTCCTTTGATTTAATTTTTCCATGACTTGCAACAGTGTTTACAAGTATTTGGTAAAAGTGGAACGAATAGAAATCAGATTGTTAAACTAATAACTGAAAAAAATAATTTTATTATATTAGATTTGATACCTACTTTAAAATGTATGATACAATTATTTGAATAAATTTTATGCTCATTTCCCATGCAAATTGTACATTTTTTTGCCTTTCACTTTACTTATTAATATTCAATACAGTCCACTGTAAATTTATACATAAATATTATATTTATAATGATGCCTTTTCTCTACCTTTATTTAAAGTGTTAGATGTTAAATTATTTGGATGTATTATATGTAGTTGTTATTGTTTTTTTTTTTAAATACCATACAATATTGTGTAGAATTTGTATCCTTTTAATTCTCAGAATTCATATTTTTGTTTTCAACAAAATACTATTTTAAACAGACCAATTTACTGTTCTTACGATTATTTAATAGATTTATATTTTACTTAAGACCTTATTCTTGTGTAAGTAGGTATACAACTTCATTAGGATTATAAAAGTTGGTCTAACATTTTGTTGGCTTTGTATGAGGACATTTTCATTTATAAACTAAATAAACACAAAGTATATTTATTATTTATTTTTTATATAATATAGAACTACATATTATTATTGTTTATATTATTTATTATATTATATAAAGTATAAAACCCTTTTTATAAAAAAAAATTCGAAAATGTTTTATCAACTATTAAAAAACACAGTAAGCAATATACATTTACAATATATAATTAGTAATAATTGTATCTGAGCTCATTGAATTCATAGATTTTGTTTATAAAATAAATCATAAATAATTATGAATATTTTAAACTATGTACAAGAACTTAAGTTTTTAAAATTTTGTAAGCAATTAAACGCATCTATAATTATAAAATAATTTAGTAACAATTAAATTAGCTATTTTTGAATGAAAAAAACAAATTTATTGACAAACTAAAAAAGAAAACGTAGTTTTTATTAAATAACATTCATAAAAATTAATAAAATTACAATTAAATGGATAAGTAAGTAAGTTACGCATATTTTAAGAAAAAGATTAGAAATAAGTAACGAATAAGACGTAATAACGATATTGTATATGCAATATCACAAAGTCTACATTCACTAGCACCTTTTTAATGCAATATTCGTCTCGATTTGACTCTGATTGCAAGTACATTTTTAAATAATTCGTTATATAGTAACCGTTTCTCGTCTTGTAACGCTACGGCGCTCGCGTCACCAGAGCTGTACCGGTGGCGTTTTGTGTGTGTGTACCCGCCGGATTTTTGTAATTTAATTACAGTCGGGCACGACGTCCGAGTCGGTCGTGTCTTTTTCGTACAATTAACCGAGACATATAACATACACGTGGACCGCACCCACACGATATTATAATACACCGTACGCCGTAAAGCACGTAGGTACGCGTACGTTGATTTTCACCTGGACGGTGGTATTATATTATGCTGTTGTTGCCGTACACGTACGGACGGCGCACGCGCTGCTCGTCCGTCGTCCGAGACGATCTCCGCGCGGAAGGCGGCGGGACACGCGCCGCGGCGTACGGTTCCGGTGCGTTGGCCGAAAAAACTTTCTTTATATATATATATATTATTATCATCGTCGTCATTATTGTTATTGTGTAGGTATAATATAATACGCGGTACGCATGTCGTGTGCCGCGATGACTGTATAATCACCGGCCGGTAAGCCGTTTCTTTGGTCGTTTCTCTCGCGCCGTTATCGCCGTCTCCGTCGGATTGTATTGTTGTGTTGCCGTACATATACGGGCGAGCCACTAATAAACGGCCGTACGTAATGTTGTGGACTAGTGTTTTTACAATTAAGTAGAAGAAAAAAACCATAGCAAAACGAAAATTATGCGGAGAGGGGGTGAAGAGCGGTACGAGCGACATAATAATACAATAAGTGGCGAGAGGAAGACGAAGAAGAGGAAGAAGAAGAAGAAGAAGAAGAAGAGAAAAACAATCGGTTTCGGTCTGTGGACGCGTAAGTTTATTGGAGCGGCATATGTGTGTGCGCGCGCGTGTGCGTGTGTGTCGGGGGGCACGCGTCCGTCTTGTGGTGCGTGTACCGGTGTGCGAGAGGCACTTATTCCGATGCCGCGCGCTAGAGACGGAGCGGTACACTTGGAAGACGAACGGAAGGACGCGGCGGTGGACGGAGAAGAGGAGTATCGCGTTGCAGGTACAGCAGTACTAATTAGTGAAGGCGCGCGACCGAGGAAAAACCCGTGCTCCGCGGACCGGCACTATAGTCGCCGCCGCTTGTTGCTACTCTTCCACACACACGCGCGCGCGCGCGTATTCGTCGCCGATAACAATCTTTCGGGTCAGCCTCTGTGACGCCGGCACCGCCACACCGCGCCGGCTCGCCGTCACCGTCTTGACAGTGCCCTCGTGCCGGCCTAAGTACCGCCGACCATAATAATAACGTATATAACACGATGAGCATAATATACACCATTTCGATGTACATATAATATAATGCCAGCGCGTAAGTATATAGCCCTCCGCTTCCGAGTCTCCGTGACGAATCTCCTCGCGAACGCCATCTGTCCGCGAATGACGTGTCCGCGGTCCGGCTGCAACGGGGGGCGCGCTATCGCCCAAACAGCATTGTCTACTATAATTTATAATAATATCAATAAATATTGTTATCGTATTGCGGTGTTCGATACGCAGGAACGTACCCATTGCAGTTATAGTGACGTTCCCACGGACTGGGCCGACGTTAGTGCGAGACAAACCAGGCCATTTGTCCGGGGTCTCGCGAGTACAATTTACGTCGAAATCCTACAGGCTATAGGCGACTATACGGTTATTGGTTGAACAAGTCTTGTCTTGGGCCTTTCAAAAGGTAGCGCCGGCCTTTTACCTGGCACTTTGCTAAGTACTGTTTCTGTAGGGAGTGATTTATAATTTTTCAACGAAAACCAAATGAAATATATTTTCGGAGTACGGAAATTATTTTCCGCTGTCGAAAAATGTGTAATACGATGGAGTTTGTAGTTCATCGTCGAGTGGAATATACCATATCCTAATATATAATTAATTGGAAATACCGATAATGATAATTATAAAACTGCATACTCAATGTTATGATTATCGATGTTGAACTGAAAGGGCAAAATCTATTTTGACCACAAATTATTATTATTTTACAAATCACATCTTATCATGGTATATGGAAACAAATTTTTAACATCCTAAAGTGTTTGATTGAAATTGTTAAAATTGAGCTGAGTACAGGTACCTTCGAGAACTTCGATGGGAACATCATTGATTATAGTATTTATACATTATATGATATATTAAATGCAACTTTTGTGTAAAGGGTATTCGGTTCCTCCGTCCGTTAAACTATAGCTAGTTTTATAAAAAAAATAAACATAGGTGGGACAGGTAGGTACATTCCCGCCATCCATCGCTGCCGCTGCACCGATATGATATTATCATTGTACAGATGAGTTCCGTTACTGGCAAATACGAGGAAACGCGGTACGGTAATTATTCATCCGTATAGACAAGTCGTCCGCGCTGCGTATTGGAATTGGACGATTCGCAAACATCCTTTCGGATGGAGCATTACCATTACGCGGTTGTCGCGGTTACGATGTTTTCCAGTTCGATACGGATGAATCGCAATATTGAATTAGGCACTATGAGTTATGACGATTATGACGCTTATGAATTGTATTTACTTATAAATACCTATTTTATTCGTAATGATATTATCTTAATATTTCGTTTTTCTTTAAATGTAAAAAATACGTAACATTTTATTTCAATTTTCATCATTCGTCGACTCTTAATTTATAATTCTTGTAATAAATCATATAGCCTGCCATGCTTTTCAATCGAACGTTTTTCTATTATTCTCAATACAGGTTATAAGACATTATTTCATAGTTTTTACGTCTATACATCAATACCATTGATTAGAGATGTCTAGTATATAAATAGAAAAATATAAGCTGAACATTATTTAAAAACTAGAGTGACTTTTCAATAACACGTATAATATAACGTTTTTTATGTTATATATTATTGTTTACGGATAAACTTAATTTGAGTATGGACATAATAATATTATTGTGCATTGCAGTATATTTCCTTAAGTCGTAATCATTTTAAGCAAACAACATTTTACAATATTTTGCATGGGTCTTATCCTGTATATTTATACGTACAATTCCTGTATTTTTTTCAATTTAATCATTTATTTTACCGACCATAAGACTTAGACAGACAGGTCAATAAGAGAATGGTTGTTGAAGGATCTTAAATTTGTTATATAGGTAACTAAGAAATTATACTCTTTACATATTTTTTTTTTTGTCCACATTCCATAGTTACCGAACAAAAAAACCATTTAATAGCGATTTGAGTGAACCATCTAGCTCGTATGCATTATCAAACTGTTATTTAAAATAGTCTCTTTATATTTTATACATTATTTACACACCACGAATACGGGTTTCCGCGTGAATGAATCTTTGTGTGTAGTGTTGCCAAATAATTGTTTTCACAAAACAAATTTTTTCACACTATTTAGAGTTTTTTTCTGAGTGTTTCAACACGTTAATTGTTAAACTGGAACTCGTAATGAATGACTTTTGATGGGCACAGCATAAAATTCAATAATAAAATATAAATTACAATACAGTTTTTACTTTCAACCATTTACATGGCATAATTTTTGTTATCACAATTTGCATTTAAATAAGGGATATTTAAACTTGCGTATCAAACAAAATACTTAATTTCATAATATTTGAATAATTTATTTATAAAAAGTCTAAGATAGAAATTTTGTTTATTAGCTACTTATTAAAATATTTAAATGTTTAACATGTGGTCATCGAAACTATATATATTATTGTAAAATGTATACTGTATATACCTACAGCATACAATAAGTCATTCAAAATCTGTCCCTGTGTGTTAAAGTTATTATCTTATTACTTAACAGTAAACACATATAATACGCGTAATTATAATATAAATGTTTTAAATATACACAGAGCCGTGTTAAGGAGGGGCAAAGGGGCCAATTGCCCCCGGGTGCCTTAATTTTGTAAAAGTAAGGGGTCGCCTTTATTTGCGCTTAATATGCTATCAGTGGCCCTAAATGAAATTTTGCCCCGGAGCGCTGAATTACTTGACACGGCTCTGGATATACAGAACTATATAAATAAGACTATTCAATGATTTTTATGAAAATTATTGTTTTAAGTCCATTTTATTAAAAAATATATTAAAGCATTCATCATATATATTTTTTATCATTTCATAGCATTTTTTTAAATGTATTATCATGTAGAATTGTTGTAAAATAAAAATAAATTTACATAACTTTACTACGTTGGTTTATTAAATGCTTTTAAAACGCGCGCTGCAGTGACATAACAGTTGTCAGTTATTCGATTACTTCAGTTATAAAATAAGTATTTTAATAATATAATAGCAAATAACATAAATAAATTAACATAACATATTAATATGTTTAATAGTAGGTGCTGACTACTGAGTGCTGACAGTTGATATAACAACCGACCACGGTCGGATTTTGTTTGTTACACTTGTTTTATGAATATTTGAATGACGTATTAACACTTATTGTACATAAGCATCATATTATACATAAATAAATGATACATTTATTTATTTGATTATTACGGACAAAGTCCAATATACAATATAATAATAGTAACGATTAGGTAATTACAAATTAAATTTAATACAAATTGTTCACTAAAAATACAATCAAATTAAATAAGTTACCGATGTTTTGTATGATGCGTAAAGACTTAAATGTATCGTTTAGAATGATGGTTCAAGTTTGACAGCATCTATCGGGGCTCCGATGCAATTGGACGATTCATTTCCATTGGCATTGTTTCAAATAATAATATTTATTTTGTTGTTGTTGTTGTTGTATAATTGACGTTGGGTACATGGAAAAAAAAAGGACCGATAGATTGGGGAACACTGAAGAGTATAGTGGGCATGAAAAAAAATTCAACAGATTACAGATAAACTACTGGTGTTAGTGTATTACCTACCAAAAATAGGCGCGCACACACACTTAACATCACAAACAATCCATGACAGCAGCATAATAATATAACACTGGGATCGTAACATACATATACAGTATCCGAATATTTGTATATAAATATATAGGTACGTATATGTATAGTGTATACACTTGATTCTAAAAAAAAAAAACAATACGAAACCTGTTGCATTAAATCGGTTTATTGTTATTACGACGTTTCGTCCGGTGTCTGTACCCCGAAAACCAATCAACGGTCGACCGATAGATTACCGACGGATGGACCTAAAGACGATTTTAACCGTACGCACTCTCTCACTCTCTCTCCATCACATTCACTAAAATGGTATTTTGATTCAGGTTTTTGCTCTTATCGTTACTATCGCTAGACCAGCGCCATTATATAAAAAAATAATAACAAATCAAGACATTATGTGGCTACCGTGTTACGCGCATCCACGTCGGATTTGTCAACTGTTGTTATTACAGACGTACTGCAGTTTACCTCTAATGGAGCGTTGTCTGGGCGCGATAATTGGATTTTGTAGAATATTAACATTATATTATAAACGTAATACGAGTGGCTTTCTTATGTTCTGTATCGGCAACAATATATCGAATATATACCAAATTCGTTTGGGGTTTGTCAACGTTTTTCATGTTGAAGATTTTGACTAATTCGTTGATGTAATGCAGTAAAACACCTGCCGTATATGTTATCCCGAACATAAAACCTGAAAAACGCTTAGCACTCACAATATGTAAGAATATACTATAAATAGAACAATAAAATTGTTTAAAAATAATTACTTAATACCATGGATTATAAAATTACATTTTATGCACTAAAAAATTAAATGATATAGCATACTATGTAATGAAGGTCTAAATTCCGTTTTAATCTGCTTTAATTAATATACGTAGTATATACAATTATGAGACCATCTTGTTTTATTTGTCATTAAAATATTTAATTAGAGAGGAATACTGAAAAGTTTAACATAATATTTTTTAACTACTGAATTAGAAAGTTAATCTTAATCAGGCACGTACCTACTTCAATAGATAATATTATCTACAAATATATTAATATATTATAAATTTATTAGTTTTCATTGTTTCCAACCAAAACGAAGTAAAAATTCCATTAATGGCATTTTATTTTTACATAATTATTTGTTAACTATTAAGTTTAAGCATATTATAATGATTTATACATAGTGGTTATATAGTTATGTGGTATTATAAAAAAGCCGATATTTTGGTCTATTCAATTTTTCGTAATATTAGTGACAGTTACAAGTAGGTATCCAAAAAAAAAGTACCAGTCCTAGAAGAAATTTATAGTACCTAAATTATGCATGAGTTGTTTTGTTTGAACTCGTGAAAACTTTGCCAAATAAAATAAATTATTTAAAAAATGACATGTAGTCGCATTAGTTATAATATATCGATCATTATTAAGTAGAATATAGGATAATGGTTGTACTTCTTAAGCAACAACTTGAAAACAGCTTAATATTTATTTCTACATTAACATTTGTAGTAGTATCACTATACACTAAAAAAAAATGGTAGGTATCTATTTTAATATTATATAGTAAAAATGTATAAGATATTTTAAATTTAAACAGAGTTAATTTGTTTCTTCATGTAGATGCACATATATCCATAATATTTTTTACCTATAAATGTAACCAAATTAATGATACATTTTCGAATTATTTTATACGTACATAAATATAATAGATTTTAAAAATTGTATTGTTTTAATGGTTTTTGGTGAAATTATTGACAATATTAACTATTATTATCGTTAGTAAATTGGTATAATGTATAATATACAACATAATATATATTAATCTAAAAATAATATTTTGCATTTTATACGCTTGTTAACTGCCCATTATTCATTTTATGGAGCTTTGAGAATAGATGATATATATTCTTAAAGATATTCGATAAAAGTCTAAGAATTGAAGTATATACATAACACACATTGAAATCATATTATTTGTTAAAATAAAGAAAATATATTATTTTACAAGGATTTATATCTATACTATATGCACGTATTATAAACTATGCTCTTCACTCACAGTGACGCATACTGGAATTTCCAAACTTGATGGGATGGCGAGGAGAGGTTATATAATATATATATATTTATACACACGTGTTTTATTAGAAACAATTTTATGGTTTTATGTATCTAGTAAAAAATGCCATAACGATTGGACACCAGTGTTAAAATACTGTTTACTCAAAATATTGATTGAAAATATAATTTAAAGGTAGGTAGGTACTTCAAATAATTTAAATTGTTATAAAAATATTATTATATCATGGCCATGGCGATTTTAATTTGTTCGCAGAGTATAGTTTATACTCTAAACTTACAGTTTATTTGAAAAAAAGTAAGCAATAATAGTTAAGCTATAATTATTATAAGAGTAATTTATATTAAATAAATTAAACGAACCATTTATCATTTATTTGTTATTTTTTTAAGTTACTGATCCTTGAATTAGACATAGACTATTTTTAGATTTTAATTTGAAACATTAGATTTATTTGGACCTCGGGTTATCATCTATTTCCCATTTTCTCCCCAATCCAAATTTTTCACTCTAGCTGCTATAACTTTTTGAAAAATGCATTTACTTATGTGTTATTCTCAATTCAGTAGTAGGTACTTGCAGGTTGTCAATAAAAAAAATGATTGCTAAATGACTAAAGGTTTTTAAATCTTTATAATTCTATATACTTATAATATAGAATTATTGATGTAGTACAATATTTGATAAGCAAATAATAACAATTTAGATGTTTATATGTATATAATTAAATGTTAAATTGCTTATATTATTTTTTTTGAAAATGATATGGTTCTGAATAGTTATATAAAGTAGACCAATCAAGTTACAACTATGTAAAATATTACAGTTTAAAAATACTCATAAATTACAGAAAAATTGAAATATTGAAAAAAAGTTTCCCGAGAAAAGTTGAATAAGTAGCTATGTGGTTTACATACTATTACTTGTCTGAAAACGAAATTTTTACTACATTAGTAATAGGTATTAATATTTATTTCTATACAAACAAAATTGAATTAATTTTTTAATTACTTCAGATTTAAAATTTGTTTTTACTTCTAAATTTAAATGTATTACAATACGATTTATCCTGATTAAAACAGGAAACTCAATTAATAAACACTATATATAATAAGACGCAAAAGAAGATAAAAATAATACTAGGAAAAAATAGGATCGTGCCAACTAGCTATTAAATGCATCATGGCTATCATATAAATACATGGAATTAATTAATTTGTATACGTATACATATCATTTAGTTTTAATATAATTAGTAATTTATACAACATTCAACAAAAAAGAAATTTACTACCGCTTTCTTAAAACACAATTAAACTTTGATTATTTTAATGAACAATATACTATATTTATATACTTGTAGATGTTAATGTATAGTACCGCTATAAAAAAAAAGCGTATAATATATAATTATTACACTGTACAGTTTAATTCAATCTTGTTTTCTTCGTACATTATATTATGCATTTAGAATGTAACTTATTATTACATATCTTAATTTTTCAATTTGTGGTTAAAGATCGTACAATAGACTCCTATAACCAATGTGTTCGTTGATATTTAAGTAATTATTGTCTGAAACAAGAAAATATTTAATGAATACCTTTACTATTATTAGTAGATTTTCTTTTTTTCTTTTTTTTGTCCTCAATAATAACGTTTTTAATTTATTTTGATTTTGAATTTTATAAATTTTATAGATATATTAGAAAATAGTATTATTATACCTAATAGAAAATGTATTGAGTTAATAATATTGTATTAATAATCTTGTATTCAAGAAGTTATAAGGTGTATCTGATTTTTTTAATACTTCACCAATATAAAAATTAGTTATATATTATAATTTATAAGTATCGTCATATTGAAATAGTGTCAATGAATGCTTCCTTCTATCAAGTCATCACGCCTTGTAAATACCATTATCACATTTTGCTTATTGTTTCATATTGAATACCGATTGTAATTTCTACTATTTTTTTAATAAGAAAAAAAATATTGTCATTTGTTAATAAACAAAAATATATAAAATTTAAAAACGTAATCATATTAATATGATGTTAATTTATGATTTTGAGATACGGAATATGTATCATTTTTGTTCATCATTTAAGCTTAAAAGTTCGAAAAACTGTTAGAAGTTATTTTTACAATAATTAATATTGTTTACCTACCTTAACATAATTATGTTTAAATAAATGGATAACCGAATTATTCAGGTGATTAATCCACAGGCCATTACGTATGCAATGAAACCTATTTTAAAAGGTAAACACATTACACGAACAGTTTGACGTGTGTTTATTTATTATTTACGAAGTATAGACAAAGAGATTAACCGAATGGTTTAACCTGATCTTTCCATCTGATACATCAACACAACTGAACCAGTTTCTTATCGTTAAAATTCTGACAAAAAGAAAAAAGAAACTGAGTTAGTTTATAGAACTCGTGTAATATTATTAATTATTATATTAATGCTATGTATATTGCACTAGAACTTAAGTTTAGCATAGATAACTAAAATATATTACGTCGGAAATCGGAATTATTGACAAATAAATTTGGAATATTAAATTTAATCTAATGATTTATCAATCACTCGGATGCCATACCCACCTTAAATGGCGATTTATTATCCAAGTATCATTTTTATTATGTATTGTATGCCTGTTGATTTATGTTATAACTTGTAAAATATATTGTCAATTATTATGTATTTATTTCTATATTCAACAATGTTTTTAAAAATATATAGGTAAGTACTGTTTGATTTTGTTAAAATATAAAAAATTAAATTAAAAGTACAAAGTTTTAATTGGATTTATTCGTTGTATAGATCTTCAGTTTTTGATTAAAAATCCATACAATATGTTTAAAAATATATGAACAACCAACAAAAATAAAACATAAAAATGTTTTTTTAAATTTTTTGATCAAAGTGTCTTCAAATGTTCCATGCTGGAACGAAACTTTTAGTTCCGCTCGCTTATTGATGTATACGTATTTGATAAAAATACATAGCTTCAGTTAGTTTTTTTAATTCAGCTTATTCTAATCCACATATTGGTAAACGAAATGCAAATTATTAATTTTTTCAGTTTTTATTCGTATTATTATGTGCTCGTATAAATATACAAAAATAACTATATTTTTTGAAAAAATAAATTCTTTATACGTACATATTATGTATATATATATATATAGTATACATACTAAATACGTAGCTACTTTATATAGGTAATATATTATATATTATATTAAATACAAAATATGACCAAAGTTAAATAAATAATCTTATAAATATAAAATTTATATTTATGAATATTTCGAATCATCGTTATATAACTTCTAATTATTTGTATATTTTAAATGATAGATACATATTATATATTATAATTCGAAATGTAGCGTTCCGTTTATAAAAAATAATATTATTTTTATCTTGTATAAAATAGTATACAACATCAAACAATTAATCGCAATAAATTTGTAAATAGGTTGATTATACATTGTAACTATTAGTTATAAAATCAAACAAAAATTATTGGTATTTTTAATAAACATAGTAAGTTTTTGAATAAATATATTTAAAAAATGCGTTTTATTTGATATTATACTCGTACATTCTCTGTCGAAATAAGTTTAAAAAATAAAAAAATATTTATTTTTATATTATTAATAGATTATTTTGCAGAAACTTAAAACAAGATAATATAGAGTATAAATATACTGCTTTTACTAATTTAAACATGTAATTAAATACTTTACAATCCCTATACTAATATAAAATGATATTATGACTATTAGTTCGACAATTATTATTACAACAAAATGTTAACGAATATGTGTTTGTTAGATATATGCAAATTAGTCTTCTAATTTTTCAGTGAACCTATTACGTTAAATAATATATAGGTAAATACAATAATGTAAATAGGAAATATGATTATACGAACCAAGTTACAATGTCAATTGATGACAGAATTTAATTCAACAAATTCGATTTAGCATTTAATCATGTAAATTAAATTGAATAATATAGCTGATGGGCTTATAATATATTGATGGTATTCCACCAGGGAAAACTCTGTTCTTTATGTTAAATAATAGGAAATTAATTTTGGTGGCTAACCAGTGAAGTCACGTGTTTGCTATGTGTACATACATATATAAATTATATTCCTCTGAGACTCGTTTTATGACTATTACACAAACGTTAATTAGGTCTCGTAGCGGTTTTTGTTGTTGTATTACTAGTGATAGTGAATCGTTGGCTTAGACGCTGTAAAAACATAATAAATTAATATCTACCTAATGATATATTTATATAATATTGTAGTAACTCATATTTCATTTCCAATCGTGTGGTTATGTACATTATACATAATATAAAATGTACAAAAATGTTACAATATTGTACTTGTTATACATAGTATATTATGCATTCATATTATGTATTATAAATAATAATAATAATTTTTATTTATAACTTTTAATACTGTGCCATCAATTATCTTATACAAACAGTCAATACCAGTCGTAATAAAATAATATTATAATATATACCTAAATACCTAAATACTTATTAATTGTCATATTTTCAGTTCAAATTATGTAATATGTAATAGCTAAAACAAAACCACAGTTCTATTACTCATGTGATTATGTATTACGTTAAATATTTTTGCTTAAGTTTACAAAAAATAACAAAAGGAAACATATTATTTTCTCAAATAATCTAAGTAATTACTTGGAAATAATCATAGTAAACTTACTATAATATTTACAGGTATATAATATTATTAATGTTATATTAAATTATACATTTAAAATAAATAAATAATCATCACAAATCCACCTGATTCTTTTATTCATTATTTGGTTCGAGTTAATAGTGAATTATAATAATACATATTATATATATATATTTAATTTAACCCTTGATTCAGTGACCATGGAGAAATTTGACTGCTTTTAACAGGTCCATTGTTCAACGTGTATACATATACTATAGATACAGTTTGTACCGGGGTACACATAAAAAGGATATTACCGTCGGTTGTTTCCGGTAATTATTATAGAAAAAAAAAGAGTAATTCGGACTTAGTTTGGATAAATTACGTATTCACGGAAATTAGGGACTGGAATTTATTCAGACGCAGATTATGGAACGGACACCCTGCGACGGAGAGGCAATGCATTTTGAATAATTAACAATGCTAATAACAGGTGGCTGTTTCGATGAATGAAAAAACAAAAATACGAAAAACGATAAATATGTACCGCATACAGTATCTGTGTTCATTACTATTTAAGTATAATATTTTTACATAGTCATACACGGCCTAATCTGATATTCAATCGTTATTTCTCTAATTAATTTCACTGTCAGTGTGACGTTTGTGTTCGAGTGAAATTAATTATTAAAAAATAATTTATTAATACATCGTAACACGCATAGGTAACATAAAATACTTATTACCCATACGCCATTCAAATATATCACACGGTCATTTTAGCTAAATTTAATATTATTTCTCACATAAATTTTAGCATTGAGTTTATTATATATGTTAATATATGGTATTAGGTACCTACTTTCGTTTCAATATATTAACCATAACATGATGTGCACAACGTTGTGTATCGATATAAAGTCCGACATTTTCATCCCATTTGACATGTAACTGTTTTAAATCTGTAAGACAATTAATCTTTTTATTGAAATATATTTAGATAATTATTAATGTGTTCGTGTTATGCACATGTCATTATAATCGTTGAAAATATTTTGTTTAAATATGTCATTAGGAAAGCGTATAATTTATCGAACAGACTATAACCTACATACCGTTTGTTACATGACGAAATCGGTAAATTTCTCTTAGGTATCATTAAACGCGTTTCGTCATTAATGTCTTATACACGTATACTTATGGGTATATATTATAATTTATAATCGATAATATAATGGTTATAACTTATAGAGCTCAGAAATTGAAATATTTTTGTAGGACCTCTATACAAATAGATTATTGACTTTTACAACCATCATAATATTATATATTATTTGAGGTAGTAATATATTCCTTCTAAAATGTTTGTTATACTTTAATATACTTATAAAATATACTTTTTTTAATTGCCCCTGATATTTGCTGTGATGAACAATTACTTTCAAATTCAATATTAAAATACAAATATTATCGACTTGATATATTCAACTCTTGAATTTCACCTCAAATATTTTTATGATTTTTGTAAAAAAAGAACTAGTTTGTGATATTATATTAGGCGAATATAAATTCATAAAAATAATACAAAATACTTCCACTCAAGATAAAAGCTAAAAAAGTAAAAGTTAATTAAAATTGAATATAATATATTAAAATATTTTTTTTTATGCAAGCTATTTATTTTTTAGAATAATCCCTAGGTGCTTAAGTCCATGTTTAATTATCAACTATACTAAACAACCAACGAAGACGATATTTCTCTATGTAATATTTGTAATACTTTTAATGTAAAATAGTAAAAACATTAAGTATGTTGACGCAATTAAAAAAATATAAAATCAATATATAAATATTGTTACATCGTACATACTTTAATTACATAAAAGGGATGCATATTTCAGCAGATTTTTTTGTGTTTGGTAGACTTTTAAGTTCAAAAAGCTATTGGAGTATTATGAATTAAAGCGCCTATACGCAAATAGTACCATACTATGCACTATACCGCAAAAGAATCAAATACATATACGTCCTAAAATAAAATAAAAAATATATTAATATAACATTTTTTGAATCTACATACGTTATTTTTCAACATTTTCCCCTCCTTCATATACAATATACAATTCAAGTGAGCGCAAACAGTAATAATTTACGTTCAATACCGAACCGTTAACTTATATTTTTACCGTTGTCTATAAAACCCATAACGTTATTATTAAGTATACGATAAAATTTACAGTTGATATTGTATAATGTTATTATTATACGCATAACCCATATATTCACATTTATCGATCTTAAGTAGATAGGCATATACAGTTTTGGTGTGCTTGTATTAAAATCGGATAGGTCCATCCGTTTATGTGATGGTGCGTGGTTAACAATGGATATATAAGTATTACCATAATATTATTGTGTATATAACATTTTAATATTTAACAGATTATATTACAATACGACTTTATTCAATGTTAATAGACGAAAACGATACAATAAACTACTACTACTACTACTACTACTACTACTACTACTACTACTACTACTACTACTACTACTACTACTACTACTACTACTACTACTACTACTACTACTACTACTACTACTACTATTATTATTATTATTGAACAATCTTCCGATTATGAGTGGTTATTTGTTCGTTTATACGTCAATTATAAAAAATAATTGCAGTTGCTGCGGAGGTGCTGTAAAATACAATAAAAGTGTAAAACCGAATAGGACGCAAATAGTTAAACAGTACACGAATATAATAAATGTATTTATAAATTATAATATCGTTTCGTAAGTTTATGATGATTAATTTTGTTAATCAAACTAAAGTTCCGATAGACAGATTTTTCAGTGACTGAAGTTTATTTTAATTTTAATACGTACTACATGTAGTTAACACATAAATTAATATATATTATTATTATTATACCAAAAATGTTTATTTTACAAAAATATTTAAATATAAAATGTACATTTTAGTTTTAAATTATTGTAGTAGTAATTGGGTTAATGGTGTATATCATTACATAATAACCCATCTATCAATATTTGTGGGGTCAGTGGGGTCAATTCACCGGTAATTACGAAACTGTAAAACAAATATTTCCATTATACCCAATAAAAAATAAAAAATTCACGAGATATCTTGTGTGCGTAAATTGTTTAGTGGTTGTGAAATAAACCTATGATAATTGTACCTCCAATAATAATATTTTAGATAATTCATACAGGCAATGAAAGGGGGCAAATGGTCGTATTCAAGGAAGGTACAAATCTACTGCTATTCTGCAGTTTCTCGTATTATTTACACGATTATTAGGTATTAATATTATTATATTGTTTGAAAAAACCAATCAGGTGAAAATAAAAATTATTATGGCATTAGTACGTTAAAAAACATTTAGATTACGATTACCAATAAATAAACAACAAACTGCAACTGTACACGATTTATGTTTATATTTTATGAGATATTATTTTAAATATGCGTACCTGTATATTTCAAACTTAGTACGACTTGACTCTAAGAATACTTTACACGCGAAGCTAGTTAAAAATTTTTTTTATAGAGGTCATAATAAACACCGACATGTGTGGATTTAATAAAAAATTTAAATATAACATAACATAATAAAATACCTATGTATAATGCATATTATATATGATGTTGACAGTTATTATGGAAAAATATAAATATTTATTATTTCTGTATTTATTCTATCTAACTGTAGAAATATAAAATTATAATAACATAACGTTAATTATATTTTAAAACTATTTTATTATAATATATCCTTTACAATTTTATACGCGTATTTGGTAGGAACTTATTTAATTAATATAATATGCATGTTAGAAAAAGAACCATACATTTTAATTTAATAAAATAACTCTGAAAAATTCTTGATATATAGATAATACGTCTAATCTATTACTTATAAAGTATATTTTTCAATTTTTTCATAACATTTATTTGAATTAATTACAATCAGTTTGTATTTTTTTTTTTTACATTGAGAGTAGGTATTTTAAGAAAAGAATACATAGCAAATTTACGAAAGGCGATAAAATAAAGACCTACCCAATGGTAACTTTTTAAAAGACGGGATGCCACGAATTTCCTTTCGTATGACCCTCAAATTGCCTGCCGTGAATTTTTTTTTTTTAAGTTACTTGAGTTATTTCCTAATTTCAGAAATTTAATTTATTTAAATTGCTTCATATTTTAGGTAGTGACCCTTACAATATTAGAGTCTGGAAGTGCCTTCAATAATTATAATTAATCAATTTCTAGTTCATATCACAAACATTCATTTTTTTAAAACTGTTATAACATTTAATATATAAAAATAATGCGTAATATTATATACTCGTACATAAAAATAAATAAATATTTAATCTATTTTAATAAAAAATATCGGTTAATAATTATACACCTATTAATAAAATGGCGTGTCTTAATGCACCCGAGGTTTAAATTTATTTGTTAATACTTTTAAATATTGAGATTTTAAAATTTAATTATTATTGAAATTATCAATTAAGTTACTAATAAAATTAATTTTTAGTTTCGTGGTTGGCCTAAATGTTTTTAATTTCATTATTATTATAATATCCTGTCTAAGAAATACTTATGTCTTAAAAATAATATTTTTGTTCATTATGGAAATTGTTATAATAATTACTAAAATCTAGATTTACTATAGAAGGGGATTCAAGTAGACTGTTTGGTTATATTAGAATTAACTCAAACAATGGTCGGAGGAAATTTGAGTGAAAAATGGTCACCTATCTAATACTTGAGAGGAAATTTTAGTGTTACCCATATTTTTAATATTATTATATTTTTTTCTTTTTTTGTGAATTTATAGGCTCTCTACTACATTATCTGCGTTCAAGTCTCCTGGTCGAGTGTCCATGTAAACCTTGTTAGGTAAAATACCGAAATTATGTGGAAATAAATGGATTAAAATAGAATAGAATAGAATATGAGTGAAACTTCTTACAGATAGGTTGTTTCAGTTATAGTACTAATGTGTTCTGGTTTAAATGAAGAGTTTCATAGATACATATTAAATGCATTTGAATAAGATATTGTAAAACTTGGATTGTGAAGAGCTATACGACAGCTATTTAATAGGGTTTTATCTACTGCGCCAGACCGTTTTATACTAAAGGAAAATGTTTATCGATTCTGCCAGTACAGGTAGTCTAAAAAATAACTTATTGATTTCGCTAGCTTCGACTTTATCAGTAAAGGTATTCTAAGTATAACCTATCAATTTTGCAACATAACCAAATATGGGAAAAATTAATCTTCCCAAACCAAAATTATATTTTAATTATGTTCATACAATTATTATATAGATTGTTATTATAATACGACTTGAACTAATATTGTTTAATATTTTATGTACGATTAAGTATATTGTGTATAAAATATGAATAATAAAAGCTTTATTATTATAAATATTATTATTATATTTTTATTTTGTAGATATATTTTTAATACATGTATAGTATTTCATTTGATTGATAGGTGTATAAATTGTGTTAATAATATATTTTATAATAAGGCAAATACCTATTTAAAAAAAAAAAAAATATATTAGTAACATAATTAAGTCAAATGTAAATGTAGAAGTTAAGAAGGAAATAGGATAACCTCAAACAAAATCGATAAGTTGTATTTAAATTAACTGACGGAGTCGATATTGGCGAAATCAAATAAATTTGGATTTTGTTTATTGATACCAAATTAGTATTTTGTCCAGGGTAAAACAAAAGTATTAAATTGTCGTTGAGAAAAACAGGAAGAGAGAAACCTTATAGCCTAAAGTAAACGTGATGTGGGATGATTTATCGTTGTTGACTTTAATTCACCACTTTGCGTACCAGAATGACATAAGGTCAAAGTAATTCTAAAAATTGTCACTTGTTATGGCGGTTCAGCGTTAGTAATATAGATAACTTTATCATACTAGAATTCAGTTACGGATATATTACGGTGATCGTTCGGCAGAATTTATTACAGTACAGTGTGTAGCAAAACTTCTCAGATTCGAGACATATAGTTGATGATCTCTTACAATCAATAAATTACTGCTATTAATTATTCGGACAAAATTCGAACACAGGCAATCATCGACCGTCGACTGTAGAAAACAAAAACAATCCAAAAATCGTAGCGTATAAAAACTTAAATCACGTTACGTGCGCAGTTGAGAGCGATGGAGAAGCGGCGCATCTGGACCATTTTTATATACATCGACACACGATTCTGTTTTATATTTATTTTATTATTTTATGTGTTAGATCCGTTGTTTATCGGCGTGAGATTTAAAAACGTCCTCTGGCGGAGCGTGATCTTCGACTCAAACGTGAACCGCTTTTAGCCTAGAGCATCGGAAAATCGCATTCAGTTAAAATATTTCAATATTATTATTAATGGTTTTTTTCTCTTTGTGTGTTTACATTTTGGTATTATTGCTCGATAAACGCCACCGACGTACAGGTAGGAGTGGAGTAAATCTTTATAATAGACAAATTATGAAATTGTGTGCACCACGGTACAGTACAAACTGCCAGTTTGGGTCGTGGACATATTGTATTTGAATTCTCTATAGGCATGTACGTGCGTATTCAGTGTGTTATTTTGTTTGGGTGAAAACATATTATTTAAATTTAGTGATTTATGTGATGTGGTATACGTTTGTTCAGGTCTCTGTGTGTATGCGTGTATGTGTGTGATGGGGATGCTGACACGGTCTGTCAATTTTCGACCGGATATTGTACTTTGGACATTAGTATAGGATTTCCGGAGCATGCGCGCAAACCCTTCGACGGTACTTACTATGCTACTATTATTATTTTTTATTCATTTTTATTATTATTATTATTATTATAATGTAACAAGTCGTGTATTATAATGGCCATGCGTATTAGTAGGTAGTGTATAATACTGCAGCTTGTATACACTGTAATACGTTGATAATAATTTTGAGCGATGACTAACTAACGGCGACGTGGTCGAATCTGATGTGGGTAGATGACTGTGTTATTATCAATGGCACGGTGGTTCGTTTAATTCTTTCACAGCGACACATATACAAAATAGACTTCGAGTTCATGCACTGTGACAGCTCGAGTATGGTAGATAGGCAGTTGATTGTACATTAAAACACTAGTACGCACTGATTTTTTTCTGAAAAAAAAACTTAGTAAGAATATTAAAACCCTCGGTAAATAGCTGTGTCCTTGGAACGTGAAACATAAATATATTTAATATATATAATGACACATTTGTCACACGAATATAATGTATTATGTTGTTATACTTCCATCAGTATTGTTGCATATATATACGTGTTTTATTTAGATTATAATAGATTACTTATATAGAAACTAATAACTACTAGATTTTATTAAATTTTTAAAATAGTATTTATTCATATTATGATATATTATTAAAGCTTTTTAAATCCATCGTTTATAATAGTTATAAATACATAATGTATATATAAATATTGAGTTTGAGTAAATAGTGTAAGTATTTATAAAACGTATTAATTAGAAAACTCTTAAACAATATTATTTATAAGTTTCTTTTTATATTTTATATGTAAATACGGTTATTATATTATTTATTATAGTTTTGGTATTAAAATAATTCAAATAAAAATAACTAAGGTAAAAATCTCAATAACAGAAATTAGACTATTTAAACAAATAATATTAATAATAATTTTTTTTTATTATTATTTATAAAAGCTATATTTACAACCTGTACAAAAAGTAAAGCACAATAAGTAAATTTGATAGTAAAGGTTATTATGCATATGTCTTGAGTGATTTGAGGGGGAAACCGTCCATAAACAGTACCTCCTTAATAATAATTAAATTATTTTATTGTTAAAGTAGTAAAAATTACCCTATTCATTTTTTTTTTAATTATTCGGAAAAACAAAAATAAATTAAGGGAATTTCAAAAAAATGTAGTATAAGATACTAATAAATATAATAATAATAAAATCATTACTTTTTTTTTTAAATAATTTTTTATAGAAATAATAACATCAATAATCGTTAAAAAATCGTTTGTTTATTTTATAAATTATAATTATGCCAACATTATTTATAGAAAATGTATAAAAAATATCCTTAAAAATATTTTTTAAAACTATTATTATTAGGTTACCGTATAATATTACATTATAAACCTTAAATTTGTGATAAATTCTGTATTACACAAAATATGCGCTTGAAATATTCCTATAATTTATAATAACTTTGACTATATAAAAAAAATAAATAATAAGTGCCGTATACAGAAAAAGTACACTGCATCTGATTTTTCAATACGTAATACAGAAACTTACCATAAAATATACGATAAATAATTAATAATAATTATTTATTTTACATTTTAACTTTTATCATTGATTATATAAATAATAATTTGCGTATTAAAATACTATGTGCGTAGGCTTATTATAAAATTATGTGTAATAAAAATGCAAATTAATTTTACTGGGCTGGTAATAGATGCGCAAACTTCGTAGATCGTGTGTATGTTATATGAAATAGAAAAAAAATGTGAAAATTAGAGCCTTAATAGTTTATTTTAAGTTTAATCTTTTCTTTTTTCTATATATTATTATTATACAACGTAATCAATTGATATTAAAATGCAGATACATTTATAATATGTATATACAAAAAATACTAAACATCTAAATATTTTTATAATACAAATAATGGTGGTCAACAATTAATAACAACTACAAAGGAGTGTTAATAGTAAGCAACGACAAGCGTTGACGTTTCGATTAAAATATTATAAAACATATAATGGCTACAAACTATCCAGTGTCTATTTATAACTTGTTTATAAATTTAAGTGTTAATAATATAATAAAATGTAGCTGTTTTTAAGATTCGTTTCTTTTGATAGGTATCTACTAAAATATTTTTAAATATACCTATGATAGTTTTAATCCAATATATTTAGAGTATTAATTTATACTTTGATGACTGATAATAATATGAGCACACAAATAGTCAAAATTATAATTTTACAAAATATTTATTACAGTTATTATAAAAATATCTATCGATCCAATAATGATGACCTATATTGGTATAGGTAAACGAAATGTGTCATTATAAAACAGTCGATAATGAGATGTGTCACGAAGATAGATGACACGGCACGCCCATAATATATTTCAAATTGATTGGATTTAATTTTGGACTCCATTAAATAATAATATGGCGACTTTACACAGTGAAATTCCCAATTTAGAATTTGCAGAGTGGAACAATGAATATGTATTAGCTTTACAATTATGTATTATTTATACTTGTTGACAATTTTTGAATCGGTAGAATTGCTTCAATCTTCAACATAGGATGTTTTGTGATAGACAATTTGATCTTGTTAGAACTTTCAATCGTCTGCTTCAGATCTTTCATAATCCGATTTCTTCAATTTAATCTAATTAACTCTATTGGTCTTTTTCCTTCTAGAAAACCACTTAGTACTATTTGTATGAATAAGGCGTCTTTTTGCTATGAATGTTTAGCCTAGAGGAGCCGCCTCTTTTTTTATTTCCTCCACAATATTAGGTTTTTGATAAATCTCCTTAAACTCCGCATTATTTCTGATTTTTTACTCTCTTGTATTTGAGTCTATGCATAATACAAAGACCGATCTAATAATTTTTCTTTCAAATATTAAAAAGTGTTTCTGTTGTATCTTATGGAGCGTCCATATTTCGTATCCATACATCACCACTGATCGAATTAAGGCTCTATATAATTGTATTTTTAAGCTCTTGGACAGTAATTTTGATTTAAACATCTTATTCAATTCAAAGTAATCTTAGTTTTTATTTCCTATTGTATTTCATTGTTCTGAGTTATAAGTGTGCCTAGATACTTGATTGCTTTCAATTTTTTAAATATATTCATACTCAGTGACTTTAATAATATAAATAATTATAATAAATTTATTTATTTACTTTAAATAAAGTGACCTACTAAATAATGTGGTTCACTAAAAATCGAGTTCATGTTAATACGAATTTCTTTGTTTTTTAATAAAATTATTCATGTATTAAAATTCTGATTGTTGGTATTTTAAGTATAGTTAAAAGACAATACAGTATGTATTGTTATAACTTGTTCTCTACTTAAAATGAGAAATATATTTTTAAAATTATAATTGGTTAAGGTAATGGATTTTTGTAAATGTTTGTATGTATAAATCGAAACTCCAAAGATTAGATTTTAAATTATTAACATTATATATTATATAGATAATATAGATAATTCATAATATTAGATTTAGAAGATATGGATACTTTTATCATTTTAAAATATTATATTAATTACATAATTTATAAAACGTGACTAATGCTGGAATGCATAGACAATCACTAAACATTTGATAAATTGATATAGTGAGCTAATGGTCAATTAAACAGGGTTTAGTGGCCCATGATAAGTCATTGGTTCATTAAATTTTAGTGAACCATAAAATAGTACAATTTTATTTTTTTTTGAAACTTGATATGATTGTAGTGATTACTAGACTAAATATTATCCTATTTTTTAGTTTATATTAAGATATATAATTAAAAGATATTTTCATTGATACACAGTATTTAATAATTGTTACAACTACTTTTTATATTTTTGATTTAAATGTATCAAAATTTTTAACAAATCGCCTGCAAACAATATTTACAGTAAAAAAGAGTGGTTATAGTTTTGATAAAATAAATGTGGGACGTTATAGAACACTCTTTAAATGATATAAAATATTTAAGTATTGGAAAATATGAGCTTTAAATAAAAAATATATACCAAAGAATTCTAATAATTATAACTCGAATAAACGCACTATTAAACAATTAAAGCATCAAAGGGTAATAGTAAATAGCAAATTATCAATGACCACGAATAGCGAATCACCCTGTGTAAATACCATACATAATTGTTTGATGTTCCTCGTGTGAAATTAACACACACACAGACACAGGAGGTGTTCTATCGTTGTACTTTATATTTACGTATAAATATTTTTTTACGTCACTTAATAGCTCGCGACGAGTAAACGAGCAGCTACCACGCAGCTACGCGTATCTCTAGCTACCTGTTTTACCTCCCGTATTTCGATATAACTTCGTTACAATACATATATCATCTGCGTAATAATACCTGTCGACGACTGACGTAATATTGATAATGTACGATATTACAATAGAAGAGACAACCCCGCGTCCGGACACGGTCATGTGAACTAAACGGCCGATTAGATCCGTTTCCAATTCGCCGCCGTCGACACCTGCATATTATTATTATTATTATTATCAGGAGCAAAAGGGTAACCAATATATACTATATCGTAAAGGGTTAATGAGAATAAAATTATATCATATCGTACGGCACACATGTGGGCGTACCACGCGTGTGCGCGTGCGGTTTACAAATATTAGACCGTCGCCGAGCACGTTCTGGCTGGTTTTTATTATTACCTTATGTAGGATATGAATTCTTATTAGGTATTCTTATTATTCTCATTCCGTCGCGGTCATCAGACATGCGTATAAGAGGCGCCGACAGGTGAATATTACAGTGCGCGTCCCGGCAGACAGACCCGATACGCAGAGTACATATAATATTATTATCTGTGGGCACCATATAACACTCATCTACAGTAGTACGTATAGGACTGAGATGCAGATAAGTCAATGCAGCAGGTAATAGGGCTCAAACCGCCCGTGATTTCGTCTGTGTACAACGTGTAACATAATATTATGTAAGTAATAATAAGTGTCTGATCATAGAGGGAGGCTAGTCTGGTGCTGAGTAGGGTGTGTATAATATAGACGGACACGTGAAACGCCAGTTAATCGAATTCGTCCACACTGTTTTCCTCCCGCTGGACTATGGGCTTCGCGTGCGCGCGCGCGCGTATACGACGATGACGACGACGCTGACCGATGGACCGGAAAATAAAATCCACGGCTCACGATTGGAGTGTCATTGATACATAATAGACAACGATGATAACAAAAAAAAAAAAAACAGATTGTCGGCTGATTAAAGAAAAAAAATCTTCTAAAGAAAATGGCGTTTTACTACACGCGCGCAGTAGCGGCAGGTGTGCGCAGCATCCCAAGCGTATTAGACGCCGTATTAAATATATTTATACATACCCACGTTATTAAATCGTCGCCGTAGAACAGATCGAAAAGAAGACGCGTGTATAAAAAACAATTAATCTGGTCCATAACAACTTTTACTTCGGGACCATATAACCTTTATATATGACTATAATATTACACTATCATCGGTTCGAGAGGATCGCTTTTCAAGGAGCTGCAGCACGCGGAAATTATGTCCATAACGGTCGTGAAATTTGATTATCGTACGATTATAATAACTGTATGATAAATATTAAGATTAATTATTTAATACGCTTAAGTTAATCCTGCGTAGCCATTCCGTGATAAGTAGGACAAAGATATTTCCACATCCCGGGGAATTGTTAGGTTGATGGTTTACGGAGTATTATCAGAGTTTGAATTGGGATAAAGTTAGGAAAAAGATACAAAAGCTTAAAAAAAAAATGTGCGTATCTGAATACTTAAATGTCTTATTCATTAAGATAAAACTAGAAGGAGTACAGATAAATATTTTTTAAAAAGAAGAGAGACTTCTTCCCATGCGTTTCCCTTCAATTCGATTATTGAATATTATAAAAAAATTAAAAAAAAAAAAAAAAAGTAACAGCAACAGTAAGTGATAATTTTGATTTTCATGATAGCATCTAAGTGCTTACTATTTTTTTATTCTTCACTGTGTTTGATGATGAAATAATTATTATGTTATTACTAATCACATTTAACAGTATTCATTAATTTTAAATTTATAAATATTATTGTTATAATAATAACCATATAAGTTATTGTAAACAAAATACACATACAGTGATACATTTAAAAGTAATGTAAGTTTTTCATTAAACTTTAGTTGGCTTTAAAATGTACACTAAAATTGTTAAACTAATCTTAGAGAAAAATTATTTTAAATTTTAAGTTCTAATATTAATTATTATAATAAATATCATTATACTATTTATAATTATGAAAAATATTTAATAAATAATATTATCTAAGTACACCAACAATGTGTACTGTTAAATAAACAAATTTAAAAACATCTTATAAATATAATAATATTAAATAAATTCAAATATTTCAAATTCAATAGCTTCTAGATTATTTTTTTTATTAGCATTAAGGACCTCCGCATTAACATTTATTTTCTCTTTTTATTAATAATATAGGAACAACTATTCTGTTCCACAATTACGACTCTCTGGTTATTGCAAAGGCACCTATTTTATATTTTCTGAGTAATGATTAGATAATTTTTAACATTTTTAATTTTTTATAAGTATAAACATGTTTTAATTTAAATAAATTTTGATTATTTTTAACTATTAATAAGTTATTCAAAAATACACAGGAAATATTCTTCTTAATAAAATATATAATAATTAACAGATTATGATGCTTTTGCCCTAAATTGAACCAAACAGTCGTCATCGTGAAAATACGGAATATTTTTGTTCTTATATTATATGTGAGATATACAAAGAAAACAAATTTTAATGTGGTGGTCTCTTATTAAAGCATAGTTTAAAAATGAAATACATTTTATAAAAATCTTATTAAACAAATAAAAATCATATTTTTTTAAATAGTTAAGTTAATTGTCATACCGCAAAATCTACAATATTATAATAGTATAATATTATTAAGTACAGTAATACTACCAACACATAAATATAATATTCAAATAACATTTATGCAATGAAATATTATACAAGTTAAAACACTAAAATGTATTTTGTAATGTAAAACAAATATATAAAATTATAAAAAGCCAATAAATATAAATTCGGAATATTTATTTTAACAATCTGTTATTTCGTTTTGAATAATTTTGATGAAAAATAAATTATTCAAGCTATAAAACTTATTTTAACTTAAGCGCCAATACATAATGATACAATATGTATATACTATACATAATTTATAGTGTGCCTACCTATACAGGCTATACATGCATCAGTGGCGTATATGGGTAGGGTGACCATCTGGACAACGGCCCACCCTGAAATGTCAGGTTCAATTAAAATATTTAATACTGTAATACTAAATAATTATTATATTTATTATTAATATTTATAAACATATTATTTGTTTAGATGTTCAACATGATTATAAATTCACTTTACGGAAATACTAAACCCTAGTGCGGCATTCCTAACCTTTTTTATTTTAAATGCAAATTCAATTCAATTTCTTATCACCCACAATATTAATAAATTGTTACATTATCGTATAATATATTAATATAATTATTATTCTAGTATTGTATTACACCTAATATGTATATTTACTACAGCATATTCTATGTAAGAATAAAAAGTGTTAAGACGGCAAGTCCATTATCACCAACTGTATTTGAACCAAAACGACTACGTATGTCACTACGGCTGCTACTATCTGGAAACACGATAGTTTATAATTATTATTGTTATAATTCTACAAACAAAAGCCATATCATTTAACTATATTAATATTGTGTATAATTCACAACCCTCAATAATTATAAGCTTATCAATCGCACAGAATTAAATAAGATACGTCGCGTTAGGTCCAATAAAAGCCTTATGTGCGTTAATAAACGTCTATTACATCGTATACTTATCTAAGAAAAATATTTATTTAAAACTTCTCATAAAAGGTTAAATACCACCCTCCAGGTCCACAATGCATAATCTTGTACGTTATGAATAATAAAAATTAATTATCAATTAGGCAATGCATATTTGTATGAATAAGTAAAATTAACTTTTATGAGGATAGGCATGATATTATGAATTATGATAGTGTTAATGTAATGTGTTGTATGAATTATTGTCTTAGAATTACTTATTTTTACTATAAATAAATATAAAATAGGTATGTCGTAAGACATAAAACTATAACGTAATACACCTAGTAATAACATCTCATATTTTTAGTTCCATTGAATTATTTTTCAATCATAACTATAGCTTCGACGCTCCCACTTATGTACTTGATTATTATATATAGCAATGGTAAATTTAATCGTTGTACGCTATACTTCACTGTTAAATCTTTAATTGACGAGTTAAAATTTTATTTTTTTTTTTTAAATAATTTAACTTATGCGTATTTAGGTTAATGACAATAGCTAAAGCAACAGATGTATTCTTAAAAAAAAATACATACCGACTGAAGAAGTTTATAATCCAAATCGAAAAAATCGAGTACATCAAATACAACCGGATGATTCCAACAGTTTAGTATAATTATTTCAAACTATAAAAATATAAATATTTTAAATTTTAAAACAGTTAAATATTTTAATACGTAGGTATTTGAATAAATAATTTACATGTTTCACAATTGTGATGTCTGATGTGATATTCAATGCTTCGTGACAAATTAAAGCAGTATTTTTTGCCTGTTTGAAATACATATTTTTAGCATACACATACACTATTATAGTATTTTGTATACTGTATAGTTGAAATTGTACTTGTCTTAGACGCTTTTTAATTCAATAAATATTTGTTTTTTTTATAGAAATATTAATAATTATTATTTGATTTAAGGTATAGTTGTGACTTGTGATTCAGCTAATGATATTTATTGATAATAAAATATGATAAAATCTACAAAAGTATGTATTGAATTAATTATAATATAAGAAAATCCATAAATCCACTTAATCAAAGGTAGCGTTGACGTATTGTTTAATTTAAAATATTTCATCAATAAATGTAAATCATTTTAGTTTTAGTAAACTATAGTCTAAAATTGTAATTTATTTGGTATAAACTATAAGTACAAATTATATTGTACTTACTTCAAGCATAGTAAAATGGGTTTCTCGAACTAAAAAAACCAAAAGCAAAAATCTCAAGGAACAGTGCCCAATGAAATATCCGTTATGGACAAACTCAGTATCCAACTCGTTAAGGTAGTTGACTGTCAATGACGTTACACTTGATACAAGTATTATAACCGTTTCGATGATGATAAGTATTGCGTGATAAGCATAATAGGTTTTTATTTCCTCCGTCAGTTCACGAAGTTCAGTAAATAAATTATTCATTTCTTTGGGATAAATGTATTTTGTATCAGGAAAAGAATTCTTTAATATACCTGTGTATAATCAATATCAATTAGTGTACATTTGTAAATATATTTATATTATAACCATAAAAAATAGCTTTATAATTTATTAACGATACATATATTATTATATTATTCTATCAGTGGCGACTAGTGAGGTTCACATAAGGTGGTTCACAAAAAATGTATAAGATATCTATGTTGGATGGTAAAAAAATTAATTTTACTGTAAGTACATATCAAAATGATGTACTTACTTATCTTATTTAAATTAATTTTTATAAGCATTTTACCCCATTAAAATATAAATAAATTATAAGAATAACTAACTAGTTATTATTAATTTATCATGTATAAATATAAACACAATACAATATAAGCATATAACACATAATGTACAATGATACGTTATCGTTTCGACGAATCACGCGATATCGTAACACGATAAAATAGGATAAATGTACTCCAAATTGCCATATATTACTAAACGACGTGTTGAGACATACAGCTATTTTTACACGGCCACCTGGAGCACAAATTATTTAATCGTTTATAGACACATTTCTTATTATAAGAGCTGCAAAAACTTTTTTTTCATTAATATATATTTTTTTTATTTACAACCATTTGCATAATAATCAATTATATGTTACTATAGGAATCTAATAATTTTTTATTTAATATTTTTGGGTGGTTTACGTGCTCTTGTGCACCATACAACGAGCCACCACTGTCTGTTACTATTTTCTATTATTTTGGACATTGGACTATAATATCTAAGAGGATCAGTTATTTTTTCTAAAATGTTTTAAGTTGACACTGAGGAAAAAAATGTGTAGGCTGGTTTTGAAAAATAAATAGTTACAGTACACTTCTTAAGTAAAATAAAAAATTAAAATAGTATGAGTCTATAAGTATATTTAGAAATTCCCAAAAGATTTTGTTAAATAAAAAAAAACAATAGGATCATAGGGGTCAGCATCTTTGGTGAATCACTCAGTATAATCAATAGAAATATTGATAAAAATATTTTTGAAGTTGAATTTTTCAAAAATAATTCAAATAGATTCATGAAAGTTTTATAATTTTAGCAAGAAATTAGTGTATAGTTATAATAATATAATCACTAAATAATATATATATATATATATATATATATATATTATTATTATCTGTAGGTGTTTTGAAGTCATCCTGCAGTATATAATATAAAATTATAAGATATCAAATTCTGATATAGCAAATACATACCAACTATATCTAAACTGAGCTAACCAGAACTCAAGAACAATGGATGTATAAACTATTAATTTGTATATTATTATATTATAGTTGTTTTCAAACAATTAAATATGAGTTTACTTTTTTTGAAAATTTTGTTGGCCAACTCGTACCTCTCCCTTAACATCCGGATGTATATCATGTACTGAACGATTGCCAGTGTTGTCGATGAACAAAACAGATTCCACGCCAATAGTGCGTACATAGACATGGTCGTGTAATGAAAACTACAAACGACATTGTGGGCACCGACGAATAAAACGTACAATAAGTAAAATATTTGAATATGTAAATCCGGTGGGCATGTAATCCTCGATACTGAATCGTCGAATTTGTAGAATTTTTCCAGCAGCTGTAAATAGCCTTGACTCCTGTGTATTGAAATCGAGATGCTGAAAATGGTCACGATGAACTTGGTGAACACTTCAATAAAAATCACCTGAAACCGTGATTGCAGTCATCTTGTCAACGAAATGTTTCAACACTTAACACAACTAATGAAATACACATGTTAATGATATCGAATCAAACAAAATATAATTGTTTTAAGTGAAATAGTTATTATAAATATAAATATATAATTCCGAAAATATTACTCAAAGAACAACCCGCCAATATTCCAATAACTGCATTTTAATTATAGATCATTATACAAACAAAAAATATAAGAGTTTTGAAATGTGTCGATACTTAATCTATTCTAATATATTAATGGCTCTCTTTTAAGTATTAAAGTTATCTAAAAATAATATTCTTTGAAAATTCAAATTTAAAGTTATAACTTTATTAGTTAACAAATATTTACAAGTTGTTGCACGTTTATAATATACATTAATATATCTGATGAAACAAAAATGTAAAATTATAATTATAATATAATATCTTTTGTAGTATATTAGGTATATAAAATTAAACTAAATTAAAAAACATATTTTAGTATAGTGTTGTAATATATGATGTACTTCTTTAGTGACTTAATTATTAGTGAATTTTACCAAATAAAAAATAATTCTTAGTGAGTGTATATAACTATAGGTTATGCTATCATATAGTATTATTAACTATTATAAGTAATATAATAAGGATTAAAAGGGATTAGACTGTAGATATTGATTTTTGTGATTTACGACAATCGTGGCTATGAAATTGTTTTTAAATAAAGCAAGAATATTGTTTATTTTCAGTTCTAATAAGTTTTAAAAAAATACAAAACAAAATATTACTAATAAGTAATAAATACTTATATTTCCAGAGAAATCACCTTATTCACGTTTAGTGTTGTAGTACAGAGAGTCACTACTCACTACTCTATTTGTTATTTAAAACAACGATGAACATACCTTCGTTAGCATATTAAAGCGTGGTAATACATTTTGGTTTTTTTTGAAATGGTACATGTTCACGTAAATCCCAGACAAGCCCAGACATATCCACAATAGCAAAGAGTACAACGATGCTATGATAACTCTCCTGCTTCCGGCGAATGGCAGAAGCCCGAAAACTTTGAACACGTAATACGTAACTTTGGGGTTGACAATATACGGCGAGTCCATAAATCCTCAACGTAGATATAATATTTGAATATAAAATATTGCTTCAACGGCAGTACACAATATGATATTATACGAGCCCGTCGCCCCTTTCAAAAAATAAAAAAAAATAATATGATTAAAAACACTCTTGGGGATTGTTACGCGAGTACTCGAAAAATACTCGACTGAAGTTAACATTGAGTATTGTCACGTTGTTTTGAACAATAGAATGCAACTTTTGATATCGAGTACTTAGTCTTAGACCAGTTTTCTCATTTTTTATTTTATTTTTTTTTACAATACACTTCCATTAATACTCAATATCTCCTTTTTAACGAAAACCATCGATCTCAATTATCGATTAAAAGGTATTTCAAGGGCCACACCTGTTGACGACGGTTGCGGTATCTTCGACACTTATCTTTTACCTATTGTTCAGTAATACTACTAAAAACCCTTAACCCTTTTGATCGGTTTTAGCTTATAAAACAAAATTATTAAACTAACAACATAATAACGATAATTTTATAATATAAATCATATTTTAGGTTACAAATAAAAAAAAACCTTTTACCTTTCTTTAAAATCGTATTTAGATGAATACGATTGGCGATGAACAGTGTTGTGTTTAGATAAAGAAAAAATCAGATTTTGTAATATTTTATTGTGAAGAACCTAAATTAATTAATTATATAAAACGTGATTATGTTAAAATAGCCTCAAATTAACAGTTTTATTTCTTATTTTTAATATTTTATTTTTTTCACAAACCAGACTTTTAAAAAAAACTATCTGTGTTCGATTGTACAATTCATACATGTCTATGTTATAGACCACGATAAAAGTGTATTAGTATAAATGTATTATTAAAGATTATATTTTTTTTTAACCACTGTAATATTGTAATATGATATATTACACTATACAGTAACATGTATTGTCTAATATTTAATTACATTTGTTGTACTTTTTTGAGTGTTATTTCTCAACTAAAATCTATATTCTAATTCAGTGACGGGGAAGTGACAGAAACTCTTGTAAAGAATATTAGGCCAAATAAAGAAGAATCAATAATAAAATAATAATGTTATCTAAATTCAAATGTTGTTTCCGTTAACTGATTTAATACTTATGCTTAATTTGATATAATTATCTAACCGATGATTAAAATTAATTTATTACGAATAATATAAATCCTAATAGGAAATAAAAAAGCCATACAAAATACGTTATATAAAACATTACATAATTTATTAACTAAAATTAAGTCGAAATGTCTAACTAAAAAAAAGAGAAATACGGTTTATATTGAAATGAATAACTAACGCCATCTGTTGTCGTTGTGTTCAAGCAATAGATCCGTTCTAAAGAACTATGCATCGAAAATGTGTAGATAGATACAAGAGTCCTATTTAGAATAAAATAATTATAATACAAAAACAAATAACCAACAGCTAAGTAATACTATATAATTACATCATAATATTTAATTTTTTTTTTTTTTAATAAACCTATTTAAATTATTTTATTTAAAATTAAATTTATGTTTATAATGTGACTATAAGGAATAAGGATCAATCAATACAATATTTAATTTATAAACAAATACAATGAAAACAAGTATATTACACCTCAACGACCATATACCACCGAAGAAGCGGTAGATAAACAAACGCAGGTAAGTGTTAATAGAATTTTTTCAAAATATTTTAAATAAATTGAAACTAAAACAATTATTTAGATAATAGATGTTTATAGTTTATACATGCTGTGTAAAATAATTATCACCGCATATTGAAATAAGTAATAATAATATTACGATAAATAAATAATTATCAAAAAAATAAAAATAACTACTTTAGAATTTAATTTTGCAATTTCTTTAAAACATTGAAATATTATGGTATTAATTATTGTTACGCCAGTTATGTACAAGTTATTCTAGAACAAGATTATTTTTAAAACTTAATATTGTGATAAATATAAATTACTCAGTACTACTGTAGTAATATTCTTTTGATGGCCTCCTCAATAATATATTAATATAATTAAAATAACTTTATATTATATTCTGAATACTAGTATTTATAATCAACGGAACTACTGTTAGTAAGGCACTAAGGTTTGTGTATGTTTAAAAAAGGTATAATACTTTTTAGTTTTTAGTTTGACGTATTTATTTAAATACATAAATAATACATCAATCGATTAATACATTTCCATTTAGAATATGTATATTTGTAATAGGTATATAATAGAATATATCATAAAATTGTAGAAACTTAAAAAAAATCGTGACAAAACATATCTACTGTAGAATTACAGATAGAAGGACTTGTCATTTTTTTGTAATATATAGAAAATTCCTCTTCAAAAATCAAAATAATTACTTATGTAAACTCTTTATAGTACTTAAGTCAAGAACTATATTTACGTGTGTATATGTCAGATAAAAAGGGCGAAAAGGAGGTTACTACTTACTAGGTCAAAATATGTGCATTTTAAATTTTACGTTGAGTTTAACAAAAGTTCTATAAAAATTGTCTTATGCGGTGATTCAATAAAACTTTAATTCGTTCGTGCAAATATTTAGGTACTATTTGTCCTTATGTACTCGTTTGTTCAATGACTAGTCATTAAAAATATTTGAAACTAATTAATTTTACTTTTTAGGAATATTTACTATGCTCGAATATTTTATAATAATTTAATAATCATTTCTACGGAAGAATTTCAACGTAAAAATGGCTATTTTTAAAGTAACTCGATTTGAATGGATTCCGTTCAAAAAGTAGCCCCTGAAATATATTATTTTAAATGTTCAATCTGTTCTTATTTTTATTATCATATGTACATATATTATTAAGATATCTTTATATTCAGATATAGAAACCTATAATAACATTATTATAGTATATTATATGATATTTTTTATACCAAGTACTTATATTTATTTATATGAATACTACGCATAGGTACATAGCTTTAATAGTATAATGTATCGATTATTATTGTGATAACTGTGGACTGTGGTGCACTGGTGCCGTGAGCTACGTACCTACCTATGTATATTGTACATGAACTATATTAATATCGTATTACACAATCTACAAATATAATGTTCGAGATATTTATAGCCATAATTTTCCAGTTTGTTTCTATATTTATTTTCATGCGATTCAGAGCGGAGAAAGTCAGTCGCTGTTTCTGAGAATATTTTATAATGATAATGATAATTACCGTATATTATATTGTTTTTATTAGTTAAATGGTAAGTTGAATTTATAATTTCCAATAGATATTTTTAAGTTACAAAAAATAAATAAAAATCGTTATTTTCAATCAAATATTTCGTCAAAATTTAAACTTAAAAAGTTAAAAGATATAAAAAAAATAAAATAAAAGATTCAAAAAATTTTGAAAATTATATTATATTCATAAAATTATAATATATTTAGTGAAAATTTCTACAGTTATTATTTTAAGTATTATAATAAAAAATAATAACAATTTTGTTAAAAACTGGTATTACATAAAAAAATATAATTCTGTTTTCTCAATATATTTTTTAATTATTAAAAAATACCTGCCAATTTTCTATATCTAATCCCTTATTTTTAACCCTCAGAAAATCTAGTATGGTTGGTATACTTTATACTCCATTTGATGCCAGGAATAATAAAGATTGATTTTTTAATTCGAAAAAGTTTCAACGGTAAAAAAAAACATAATTTATTGTAAATCTAATTTATTCCTCATTCTATTCACAATTAAAAATGCATGAGGCCTTTCATTTCGATCTACATTTTATACTAAGACTTAAAGAATTTAGTTTTGAATTTGAATGTGGATTTTTCTACTATTTAACATTATTTTAATAATTAAAAACATGTTTCAATTGTTTCAATAATTAATATAATAAAAAAATGTGTGTATAACATTATACAACGTAAAAATATCTGAAGGTTCAAGGTTTAGTTTTCAGGAGATATTTTACACTGCCAGGGAAAGTCTAGGAAGCTGTAACCTGTCATTTAGTTATTTATCATTGATTATAGAATAGTTTATTCTTTATAATCAATGATTATAATATGTATTAAGTTATATGTTACTTTGTACTGATTGAAATATTTTTTTGTTTCACGAAAAAGTTTAGTTTGAGATCAAAATAAGAATGAAAAATATTTTCAATTAATTTAAGATAAACTTATTGAGTAAATTAAATTAATTTTATGCACATAAAACTGAATAACTATATCATATTAAATATTATTTTTTAAATTGTTGTCAGGCCTGTGTAACTGCTTTTTGCTCATAAATAAATTGATATTGCATTTTGGCTTTAAAAAATAACATTTTATATGTATATGTACATTAAGAATATTTTATGACATATCCGTATAACATTATATGTTAACAAATCAGGATCGATCTAGGCATCTTGCCCATGGAATGGAAATTTGTCAACCTTTTTGTAATCTTCTTATTATACAGCAATTTATTTTATAGATGTGGATTATTCGATTATGATACACTTTAATGATAACTTATAACTTGCAAAAAAAAATTGACAATGTAAAACTTCAAAAACTAAGTAAAGCAAAGATTTTAGTACAAACTTGTATGCATTATGCATTATTAATTATAACTTGTTTATAAACTTAGTATTTTATAAATATATAATATATTAGATTTAAAGTCATATGCTTAATTCGAGTTATATTTAAAACTATAGTTATAGCTGCTCAAAAATAACATTATATTTATGTTTGGTTATACCAAAATGATTATGCTGATTATTAACACATTACATATTAGTTATACACATTTTACTATATAATATTAGGCTTTACATGAAAAATGAATGGTATCTGATGGCACAAAAAAAAAAAATAAAAAATATCCTTAGTTAATTCATATATTTAATTTAACGGTAAGTGCCTTATTCCCACTTCGCCCTTTATGCTTAATTTGATAAGCTACATAAGTGCGAATATTTATCATTTTTAAATATTGTCTTCTCGTCTTTATGAAAAAATATGTATTCGTAGTCTTCATTTCCGTAACTGTCTCGTGATAACTTATCAACTTATTATATCCAAATACATAACATTGATATTAAATTATTATCATACATCGATGTATGAGATATTAATACTTTAAAATATTTTTATAAAAAAATAATCTGTTTTTTACTTTGTAAAAAATCATAAACATACCCTCGTTATATTATGTGGTATAATTAAAAAAAACAAGGGTACGATAAAATAACTTAAAATGTCCTCTTCGTCATTAGTCAAGTACTGTGTACATCAAACAATCAGTATTCAGATAGATTTAATATAAATGCAAAGATGTTTTCATAAAGTTTCTAAAGCGTATAATAAGCCATCAAATGTGTCTGTTCGTGTTTATTTTATAGGTGCTTATAATATGGTTAAGAGGGAGGAGAGGTATCAATGAGCCGTGAAAACTGTCATAGTATCAACATCACTCATCTCTACAAGTATAATTTTATTATGAAAATTGATAACTTTTATTATTGTCGATTATTTGTGAGAAAAAAAATCTTTCTAAAAATATATCAAATTTAACTGAACACGCATTTTTTATTTATTTTCAACTAAGTATTCTTATTTCTTTTATGTACATTGTATATGTTACCTTATTATAAAAATCCATTTTATACGAAAACAAATATATTTATTCTAATAATATAGTTACATTTTGGTTACATAAGTATACGTTTCCTTTTACTTTTTAGTGGAGTTATTGTAGATTATAATTGATTAATCAGCTATACTAATAACATCCATTTAAAATAATCAATTATTGATTTTGATAAGAAAACCCTACTTAAAATTATTTTATATAATAATTAAAAATAGTGGTTTGTAAAAAAAGTTGTTTGCCTGGTCTTTTAATTGGGTTAATAATATCTGAACCAACCTAACTAGTGAATCGCGCGTTTTTATTTTCTTCGAAATATGCTATTTTTCTTTATTTTAGCTCAGACTATTGCAAACATTACAAATCAGGCATAATATAGATGAAGTAATAATATTATGTATTAACATTTTTATAGATATTTGAATTTTTCTCTCTGTTTATTTTAAAAATACTAACAATTATCTATTTTTATTACCCAAAGCTATTATTTAGATTATATTTTCTATTAGAAACCTTTGCCCACTATCAAAGTTGATGATCAGAGTATTTTTTCTACTACAAAAATATATCTGGACATAAAAATGAAATAAAAAAATGAAAAAGCCTATATGATGTAATATTATATTAAAATTAATAAATTCATCGCTTCGCTCAAAATCTAAAATAAAAGTTATTTTGAAAACATTAAATTATATTTTATAAAAATAAATAATAATAAGTTATGATTTATTTTAAGTTGCTTTATTTACTACTAAAATCAATTTTATTAAAAACCAGAATTTTGTGATATTTATTATGAACTTTACTTTTCAGCAACATTTCATAATATTCTGTAACATTACATTTTATTTATATTAAATTACTTATGTCTTATATCATATTTTAAATATTGTATTAGTGTTTTTTTCATTTTTTTGACAACTATTAATGTACTATACACCAATAAACAAAATATATTATATTTTTTAATTCATATTTATCAAATTTATCATCCAATATCGTGTTCATGTTTTTTTCCTATTTTATAGTTCCTACTGAATATTATTCACTATAAGTACAATGTACAAGAGTATATGCAAAAAAAAAATATCGATTTTTAAATTAATTCTTTTCGAGTGATTGTTTCGGTTAATATAAATAGGAAAGTACCTACCCCTCTCATTATTTAGAAATAATATCGATTTCGTCGCATGCAATAAGGTAACATTTTAATCGTACCACAAATCCATGGCACATACTCGGTTTCGTTGAATCCTGAAACTCAAATGTTTTATTCAATAAACTCACGGAAGTTGATAGTTGATTATAATAAGTATATACACTATAATAAACTTACGCCATTGTAATTCATTGATCGGTGGATCAAACATGTTACCTTATATTTCGTAATTGTTGGAGTATAGGTAAAAAAAGTAAAGAAAAATTTCAGCACCTATGTGTACAGTATTATGCATTTTTTTTCAATTTCAGGAGACCAGAAATACTCTATCGTATCGCTGTTAGAACTGACGTTTTTATTGATTATCCATAGAAAGGTTTTTATTTTTTATATCTTTTTTTTATGGTTGATGTGCGCAAAATATTAGTAAATAGCACATTGGGATATATCGTGATAAAAACAAACGCCGTAAATCGATATTCTACTTATCGTATACGTAACTTGCAAGCGTATCGTAACAAACGATAATTTATTTTTTTTCAATAAACCAACATAACAATAAAATGTACTATTGCGCGTGTAGTGTACGTTTTACCGCATAATATGTCCATTAAATTATACAATACCACTATTTATTTTAATACAGCCTTTTTCGTGTTATATAATTTTGCAACTTTTAACGAGTTTTGTATCATATACATGATGAGATTAATTTATTTCTATTCACCCATTTGTATGAATAATAATAATAAGTAATAAGATATTCAAAGTACCTACTATATACTATATAGTATGTTATGAATTTATAATATCAAACATGAAATGTATGATGGGTTTTTATTTTGTACTTTATGTAATTATCTGTATATATTAATATATATTTTATATTACATTTTGAAATGTTATTATACAGGGTCATGGGTTAATTTAATTATGAATATAGATTATTTGCACATTGGGTTTTGTTACAGTTTTCTTATGAACCAAACATAAATCATTTTTATTGGATGGCTAAATAATTTACTTAACGTTTGAAAAATTGAAAACGGTTTTTATGTACAATGTATTGGTAATTTTCTATGTACATTATTGGATCATAAGGTATCCTAGTTATATACTGATTATTAAACTACAAGAAAAGGTTATCGGTTGCCGTAAGGGTTTGATGGAGTATGGTTAATATTTTTTTTCTTTTCTCAAAACGTAAGTACATTATATAATTTAATATGAGTATATCATGAAAAGAAGGAATGTTGTTCAATATTAATATGTAATCTGAAATATATCAAAAAGTTACTAAGTATTAAATTGTTTATTTTTTTTTTTTTTTGTTTGTGTATTTAAAATACGTATAGATAGGGATTTTACCACTAAATCATATTTTTTTATAGATTGTATTTTTACTGATTACTTTTTGCTTCGAAATGTTGTATCATATTACCATAGGTAAAACTACGGTTTATGATATTTTATTTTATTCTGTTATATCACTTCAAAATATTGTTACAATCCAACGATTATTTATTCTTCCACAAACCATGGCCATACAATGAATCCTGTTAATTTTTGCTAACGCGCGCGTGTGTATGTATGTATGTATGTATGTATGTGTGTGTGTGTGTGTGTGTGTGTGTGTGTGTGTGTGTGTGTGTGTGTGTGTGTGTGTGTGTGTGTGTGTGTGTGTGTGTGTGTGTGTGTGTGTGTGTGTGTGTGAGAGAGAGAGAGAGGGAGATAGTGAGAAAGTGTGTACATCGTATTCATTTATAATATAAATAAAAAGGAAAAAATTGTTTAGCAAAGCGGTGAAATTGGTCATCATGAAATTTTTGGTAGGGACAGGCGTAGAGTAATATTTCGGAAAAAGACGATTTCGTGTGTTGCTACCAGTAATGCAATTTCTCGCTCAAGACCATGCAGCCACGTTGGCGGTGGTGGTAGTAATGCTGCAGGCAATGATATTTATATATATATATATATATAAATAATATATATTATGTACACAGTTAATAAACCAAGTCTCAGACGACACAGACGAACAAATTGACAAACCGACTTACAACGATGTTATTACAGAGCAGTATAGTAGTCTATGTTATTATAAATATATAACATAATATATATGTATAATGTATATATATATATATATATATATTGTATTATATGCATTATATAGTGCTGAAAACTGTGTATTTTTTTGGTTATAACTCTGGCAGTTCAGCGAGCAGCGAAAACGGCAGTAGAAAAAATAATTTTTTTACATACATTTTTTGTTGTTTTTTTTTGTTCTCGTCCTCATTCACATATAAAGGTCTCGCAAATTCTTATGTACTGTTAGCTGCTTATACATATATGTATAGTCGTAGCAGTGCGAAGAAACTGACTATTTTCTGGCGTTGTTATTGCAGAATTCGGGCTTTATCCCCTCGTCTACTCTGCCCTCTTCCGGGCGCGTCTATAGGGAGATTATACTGCCATTTTTTTCCGTAGATCATGTAGACGTTATAACGGCATTGATAATATTATATTCATCCGTCCGGCCGCGTGAACGCCATCCGTCTACGGAAATTTACGGAAGCATCAAAACACTAAGTTAATATAATATTACCAACCTAACAACACTTGCTCTTTAAAAACACCTTTATAACCCTGTATAGCCATCACCATAATCACTTTAAAATCTCGTCTTGCTTTTTATTTTAACCAGTCGTTATTGCTTGTTCTATTTATCATAGTCCAAAAGGTTACCGGGACAAAAGTCCAATGAACAGAGTGTAAAAGTTTACTAGGCGGTCAATTAAAATACCCATAATTTAAATCAGTCAGTAACGCACTGACGCTACGGGCTTTTATAAATATGTACAAACTATAATATTGTGTGTATACCTGTATATATTATATTACCATTGATACTAGAAAATCATAGATGTAATTAAGTTCTATTGTTGATACTTTGATAGTTTATAATTAATTTTTAATCAAATTTTAATAATATTTACAATATGCAAATAGAATATATTACTTTATCACTAAGAACTTAAAGCATAGTTACAATATTTATTAAAAGACAATCGATTTTGTTATTACATTTTTTTCTATCCATATGTCTAATAAGTGAACACTCCATAGTTTTAACATTTTTTATTCAAATATCAATTACTTTTTATTTGAAATTTTATGGAAAAAGGGTATCGAAGGAAAAATTCATTGTAGGACCAATGAATTGCAATTTTAGACTTAAAACATTTTATCGTTTTATAAAGAAACAAATTTCAAATATCTAAAAAAAACACGTGTCAAGTGTTGTCAAAGTTTTTCCATTCCTATATGTCAGTTGTTTGATGTCCCATTTCTAGATTTCTGCACCGGTGCTATATTGGCACTTTGTTAAGTAATAATTTCATTCTAATATAAACAATACAAAGGAAAACTTCTAAGACAAAATTCACTAGAATATTCAAGCTTTAATACAATATTATTACATTAAATTATATTTCTATCACTAGAGGTCGAGATATATAAAAGTGAAAATCATAATACAATATATTATTTTATTAATTTATTGTGTTTTAAAAAATATATAATAGTGTTTTCAAATAAGAAGTTTTTAAAAAAAAATATAATTTTCAAAAAATATTTTATAACTTAGGTTAGTTATTGTTGGGAAAAATGTTAAAAATATACGCTACAATATACATAGTTTCAATATATTTATTGATTTATAATTTAACTTTGCATATCACTAATTGACCAGAATATTTTTAATTGAAATAAATATAACAGAATAAAATTAGTATGTAAAAAGTATATAATTTGAAAGTTCAAATTAAATGTTTTGATACTATAACTATCTATTTTATTGTTCACGTGATTGTTTTAGACTGCCCTATAGAATGACAACATAAAAGGCAATAAGATAATAAAGTGAAAAGAGACCTTTAATGTAATTGGAGAACTATATCAAGTGTGTTTATGAAACTTCAAAGAAGGAGTAAATATATTGTATGATTATCAACTTTTCGGATAAATAGATAAAATATCAATAATAAATATAATATAGTGTTTGTGTACAAGATTTATAGTAGAGGTCAATATCATTATTGAGTTAATATTTTAACATGGTTATGATTTATATTGTGCATTAATTAGGTGTATTGATCGAATTATTAGAGTATAATTTATAGGTTAGTTTTCGAAATAATTAAATTGTAATATAATTATTGTAATTGACGAATTGATGAAATAATAAAAAAAAAATTTAATAGACATGAACAACTTTTTTGGAGATAATAAAATATATACAGCATGCTCACCTTCGATTTTTTTTTTTTCAAATAATAAATTTATTCAAATTCTGATTGGTCATGCTAATAGTTTGCATATTGTGGCAATTTATATTAATCTATAGGTATTTTATAATTTTAAAAAAATGGTTTGAATATAAAAGGTACTATACAAGTAGAGTCATCATTACATACATTTTATATTTTATTAGCTTATCCTGCATCGTGTTGCCTGTGACAAATTTAATGCTCACGGATTTACCCTGTCTTAAACTACGTTAAATGTAAATGACGCAGGTTTTTGAATATGATTATTTGGATGGTTTTGACCAAATATAAAATATATATTTAGAATTATATTCAATCATAATCACTGTTTTATTTTTTGTAGGTACCCATTGTTGATCCTATATATTTGTATAAAAAAAATATATTTGTTTTTTGTGACCCAATAAATCTCTATGTGAGTACTTAAAAAAAAAAAAAAAATCAAAAAATCCTTTCTCGGTGCACTTCTATATAGTGGCACGAAGGTACTATGAAAATGTCAAGTTGATATCTAAAGACTAGAAATAGTTTTGGCTATGATTTAGTCATTCAGGATTTCTTATTTTATACAATAGGTTTAAAACCATTATAAAGACGTGTATCCTTTGCACTTTCATTTTAATACTTAATTCAAAAACTATTCGTTTAAATTTGGAATGACACACCCAAATCCCCCCCCCCCCCCCCAAAAAAAAACCATCTTGTTAATAATTTACCTTAATAGTGATTCTTGTTTGAAAATAAGAAGTTTGTATTTCTACAGTACGTTCTTTCAATAATACATTTTAAGAATTTTAGAATAGGGTCCCTATTAGTAATAAGTTTACTTAGAAATTTTAAAAATCAAAAGTTTATTAAATGCTTTAATAGAGGATGAAAGGAGACGGGAGATATTCACCCTGTATATAATAATATATGACGGAAAAAAATGTTTTATGAAAAGTTTTCGTAGAAGTTTGGAACTATCTATGTACACTGCTGTATACGACGACCGCTTTATCCAATAAATCTTTCATAAAAAACAATAACAATAATAATACTAATATTTTATAATATACCTTCTAAATGATCGTTTTACCCACATAATATAATAATATACACACGAGACGTATTACACCGCGCGTGACGGTGGCAATATTGTTGTGATAATATTATACAGCGATGTTCCAAAATTGATGGACGACGGTTATTTGAGTCGGTTCAAATTCGATAAATTATCTGGGAGTTTCGTCAACGGCGGTGTAACATAATGTACGGCATGGCGCAATAAAAAAATCATGTTCGCGATTATTTTGGTTTTTCCTCGCCGCGAAAAAATCTTCAGGAGAGACCACGCGCGTTCATATTATTATATATATATATATATATATAAGTACGTAAGTATAAAAGTCTCTAAACCTCGCCGCCGATGATGTATTCCCCAGGGCTATCTATACCTCTATACCTACCTATAATAATGTTATACATGCCGCCCGGCCGAAAAGTAGCTCGTTAGAGCCGGCGGCGGGGAAGGGTTGAGTGAACCTAAAAGGCACCTGTGTCACCCGCACACCGCCGCGCGGTACGTACCTATGTAATATATTATACACTGTAACACCTCCCCCGCACGCCACTATATCGTAAACCATGGGCCCATCGCTCCCCCACACGCACCCCCCTTATTACACACAGTACCCTCCGCGAATCGCCGCCGTCCATAGGTCGTCTTCGTCGCCGTCGTCGTCCCCTTTCGCGATCGCGGTGAGGAAGGGTCAGAGAGGGCGCGGTCCCAGGGTTTTGGCGGCGGCGGCTATCGGCTATCGATTGCTCGGGACGGGGGCGCGCAGCGACTGTGTGTCAGTGTGCGGTAGTGTATTGGCGTGCGTGTGTGAGTGTAGTTCCGGAGCAACTCGACGGCGACGCTCGGCTCGGCGCTGGAACGCACCGCCACACGAGCCACCGACGACGCCGACCGACGGCCGCCGCCACCGACGCCGACGCCGACGACGACGACTACGACGACGACGACGACTACGGCGGTGACTACGATTACGGTGGCTACGACGACGAAAACCCCGCTCCGCAGTGGGATGACGTTTACTAGGCGAGCCGGACGACCGATACGCGGCTAATTTTGGAGGGTTTTGCAATAATATTTGTAAAAACTGTTTTTTTTTCTATCACACACACACACACACACTCACACTCACCTAAACACACACCTACACACACGCACACACCTACACAAATACAAACACACAACACACACACATAAACACACACTCGCACACACACACACACACACACACACACACACACACACACACACACACACACACCTACACGTTTGTATTATATACCCATCCGCTGCCGTCGCCGTTTGTTACTTCGCGTGTCTCCTACTCTGTCTTCTAGTCCGTCTGTATCGTGTGGTGTCGGTGTCACTCACTTACGAATCCGTATAATATAATATCACACGAATCGATTATCGAGTTCTCTGTCCGAATGCGAGTCGCCAACTGATTTTTTCAAAAATTCTTTTCGCTTTTTTTTTTCTTTTGATTTTTTTCCTCAAACACCATTTTTGCAACACTCCTTGGACACCATATCACACAATCGGACCGACCGCAAATGGAAAGCACCGAACCTGATCGACGACGATCCGGCTCGACAGTGGCGGCTTCTCGTCACCACTGACACGCGCATCGCAGGTAACTAAACAGCACATGTGACGATAATTTATTGCATAAAATACGATTTGCTTGTGTGGTCAACCCGTGCACGATCCTGTGACATCACTGCAGTCATTACGGTGTTGTGTGTACTACAAATTGTAAAACTTTCGCTTGGTGACATTGCCGTGTCCGTGAGACATTTATCCAGTGCGTATACAGTAATCACGGGACAGGTCGCGAGGCGCGTCTTCGGCCGAGCGATATCGTTAATGGTTGCCGGGCGAGGGAATGGGATGATCGGTAGTGGTGTGGAAGTCGCGTTACGAGCAACGAACGGTCGTGGGACCGAATGATACTCGGCCGTGTCAGGCGCTCGCGAATTTGTCGTCTCGCGACCGGCGAGAGATTTAAGTTTATGGATTTGAGGTCACGGGGTTCACACACTACCGGCCTTGGGGACATTCGCGGTACAAATCCGACGCTCATGACAATGTACTCGGGTCAGTGGTCACTTTATTAACCTCTGAACGATATAATTTATCATAAATAATACTACTGGGTGCACTTACAGTTCGTTGACTGCGCTGTTGTAATTTTAGTGAACACTGTACAGCGTGTCGTGGTCTATTTGGACGCAACTAAAGGTACCTATTCAATAATATGACACGGATACCGTTATATCTTGTGTTATGATACGCCGTAATCTATTAAATATTTAAAGTTTTATGGCGCGCACGCGTGTGTATGTGTGTGTGAGAGCGTGTAAAATTGTTCCCTTAAAGTGGACCCTACACGAAAATAATTATAATAGATACACCTATTATTGCTTTTTTTCTTTTAAATAATTAAATTTACGATTTAATTAATTGGCCTGAATGACGATATTAAAGTATCATAATAATGTCATAATATATAACGTAGATAATTGATATGTTATATTATATTCGTAATTGTATCTGAAAAACAATAGCAACAGTAATAAGGTGTTTTAAATACGAGTAGTTATCTGGGAATTTTGTGTGAGTTTATGGCCAGACATTCGCGTGGAGAACAAGCTGGAATATTGAATTTGTATTATAAGTATTATTGTTTTGATCGAAATTTAAACATCTTTTTATTGGGTTGATGTTGGTCATCACTATTTTTATTTGTTTAGTGGTAAGCATGCCTTAATTTGGGTATTTTTTTATATCTGATCGCACTTTGATATATTATTGAAACGTGATTAATTTTTCATTTTATACGTATAATTTATTGTATTGTAAAATAATAGCATTGTACTACCTACGTATAGGTTTTTTTGATGCTATTATTATCCAATCGGTTTTATACACGTTCAATGTTATGCACCAGTGCATGCACTAAAAAAATTAAAAATGCTATTTAGGTCCTAAGTACCTATTTTTTTTTTTTATAGATAATAGATTGAATTTCTGTTATTATTTCAACGCCATGTCAAATTATAATTAAACATGTTAAAATCTACGAATTTAATTATCATGTTATAGTTTGTGTTAGCACATACAAATGGGATAACATTAATATTAAGGTACTATATTAATTTATTGGGTTAAAATTGATTATCTTAAATTATGTATTTTTTCCGAAGCAATTGTTATCATAATATTCATAAATACATTGTATAACTAATTACCACAGAATACAGAATTATCTTTTAAGTATAATTATTTCAATATTATCTAATTTAAATTATAAACCATAATTCATGTAAATCCATCTTACAATTAGGAAAAAATACTTCGAAAGGTTTTTTTCTATCAATAGCACTGGTATATATTACAATTTACACTGTAAGTGTACATACGCACATGTTCATTTTATACAACTAATAACTAAAAATGTAAAAATATTTGAAATTATAATTGTTAAAGTATTTGATAAATTATATTATATATAGGTACATGTATTATATCACTTTGAATATTGTGTAACCATAGTAAGATACTAAGATTTTGTTCGAGTGTTTAGCAAGGCATATAATACGTATAATATTTTAATATATTTTCCAAATGCATACACCCTCTGTTTAAAAGTTGGACTATTTTTTAACTGTTATATTTATAGAATTTATGTGATCTAATGTAATTTAGTGATTCAAAGTAAGAATTGATTATTTGAGTGTATTGTTATTTCTGTTTTTTACTAATACTGAAATAACACGTGTGTCGTTGAACAAAATATAATTCAACGACGACGCAAAATATTTTATCACGCACAACAGTGGTCAGAAACTATAATATTGGGCAATTTAAATAATTATATTACCATACAACTAGGTAAAAAAAAATACCATGTTACTATTTTTTCACCTCATTAATGACGTCATTGTATTTTTTTGAACGAAGGCATGAATTTATATTATATAATAAGCTGTACGTCATGGAAGCGTAATTATTTACATTTAGCAAGTCATACCTTCTTGACCTATTATGAAAGTCTTAATACTAATTTTTTTTTTTTTGTTTATGTATTTATATACATAAATAATTTCAAATTTAATGTTCTAAATGTGAGTAAACACGAACGGCAGGTAGTACAAAATATTTTTCAACCTTATACTTTAGGTATTCGCAAACATTGCGTTTTTTAGTCGACCGACGTTCGTTTACCTTTGTACCATTTCTCTGACAACCGCCTTTTTCTAGAAAGAAAAATAATAATAATCAAGTTACAACCACATTAGTCCGTATAATACGAACAATAACCTGGTCAAGGAATTATGTCCATAAAGCATTTTTTTTTTTTTTTTTACTTCTTAGAGTTGTAGTTAAAACGCATACGAATAGAATGTTATACACCCATACATTCTCTCGGGAGGATATGGAGTTTATGATGTAACTACTAACAATATATTATTGTTCACCACGTTTTGGCAATTATTAAGTTTGTGACGCTATCTATCTTAAGTAATGGCCTCTTCAAACCAACTAACCATCATGACGTGTCCTATTGTTATATGTTTGTATATACATATTACAAATTGTGTATCGTGTTCCTTATGAGAACAGATATTACTACATTTCACGAACTGTTAAAAAAAAAAATTCATTGCATGTTTCTTTAGCGAAAACGTACACTATAATTTAACATTAAATAAAAAATATTATAAACAAAGTTGTATCTACTAAGTTTAGCAGATATAATAATTTATTCGTTTACTGACGTATGCGGTTGAACGTTTTGAGGTAGGTAGGTATTTTAAGGTGTATGATATTATTATAATAATATTTATCAATATTACTACATAAGCATCCTCGCGTTTTTTATGAATTTTAACGTAAAATTATACCTATTTTTTTTTAAATATTTTTCAATTATTTGTAGAAATTAATGATTAAATTATAATATGTATCTATTTTAACAAAACTACTTTCACCGAAAATCAATATATAATAAATATTTATTTTAATATTAAGAGCATATTTTATTTTAGAATATACTTTATTATTTTAATACAATAGATATAATAATTATCAGCTTATTATAATTTTCGGTAAAGTAAAAGATATGTGACTAATTTTTTATATAATCAATTATTGGGAAATACATACATTTAAATAAAATAGTTTTATAAATAATATAATTTATGACAAAATATTTAATTTTCAATTGTATAAGATTGAGTTTAATTGTTAAAGAGATAATATTTGATATTATAATTATTCTACTTCACTATTTATTTTTCATCTATGTCGTAATTTTATGTATTTAAACAAACCAATGTAATTGAATGGATTAAATTTATAATTTAATACGTCTTATGAGATGTGACTAGTAAGTTATAACAGACAGACTTGTTTTGTAGTTAAATTGCCTACCTAAAACGCCATGTGATCATAATAATATAATAAATTGAAAAATGTACATAACAACATGATACGAATTATAATAGGTACATCCATTAATATAAGATGCTAGGATAATGAATCACTTGGTAGAAATGTCTCAACCAGATGTTTTTATAAACACAGGTAAATTATTACAAAATGATATCATATTAATTAATTTACAAAAACAATCAGTCATTATAAAAATTAAAAAAAAAAAATTATTAAAGTTTTATTATTTATTTTTATTATTATTGAAATTATTAATAGTTAATTGGTTTATAGCTACACTACAGGTAATATATATTATACGAAGAATAATTAGATTAAATTATATAATTTAAAAGAACACTTTTTGTCTGTGGTTTTTTTCTAATGTCTGCATGATGGCAACAGTGGGTAATTAGATATTCGACGTGGAAAGCTTTACCGAGAGTTCAACACTGGTTTGGTTTCAGTATAAATAGTTACCTATATAATATTATTGAATTCAACGATTATTGAATATAAAAACCTGCCTATTTATGATTTATTATCTATTATTTTATAGTGTTATAAATAATATAAATTTAATTCCGTTGTTTGGGTTAGCATTTTAACGAATTCTAATATTTATTTGGGTATAGTTCAATCAATCGTAAATAATTCACCAATTAATCACAATTAATCGCTAACATTTTACCAAAAGACAATTGACCACAAGAATCAATATAATATCATACAATCATTGATCATAAATACCTAAATCCTCAATTATATTTTATCTGAATTTTGTTAGTCGTCATATTTCACTGTTTTATAGTTTTTAATATACGATTAACAACTTAATTTATGTAATATAATATAATGAGATGATGAAAGGTTTAGACATTTTGTATTAATTACTCATTTTAATAATAGTAATACAAATATAAAGATATTAACCGTCTCTTTGCATACATTTTTCAATATTGCATGTTTAAACATTAAGTTTATGCTATAGATAATATCTATAAAAACTAATTTCTTTATATTTTGTTATACTTATGTATCTAATATAATAATGGGAGTTGGTAGATTTAGTTGTTTTTACTATTGTGATTATCTTATTTGTATTTTTGGCTTAATTTTCAACTATTATTATTATTTTTAATTATACATATGGCATAATTATATTAATATTAAAATAGATACAGTATTATTTTAAGTTGCGATAAACTATCTACCAATCAATTATTATTTATTTAAAATACATTTTCGTGCGGTAAATTATTTGAAATGAAAGAAACCTTTTTATAATTAACATAATAAAATTTAATATTTTAACAATAATAATAAAATAAATTGAATTGCGTAATATCTTATCCAAAATAATAAAATAATTTGAAATTAAACTATTTTATTTTTTATAATAAATTAAAAATTATTAAAAACACAAATGGCAAACATCAAAAATATTATTATTTTTTTTTTTTGAAATTTATATTATTATTTGTATTTTGTATAAAATATAAATTCAATAATATCACATATAATAAAAATAACAGTCAACTAGCGTTAAAAAAATATTTAGTAATAAACTTTTCAGATTGACATTTTTTCATTTATTTAAATTACTAATCATTTATTAGAATATACTTTTATTGCATTATATAAATTATTCAATAAAAAACTGAAAAATTAACCTGAAATCAACTACAACGATTAGTACAAAAAAAACGTACAATTCTATCGCCCTCTTCCCAATGCAGATTTTGAAATTGATATTTTGGAAATAATAAGTATGTTTTATAAATTTCAAAATTAACATTTTAAAAGGGGTTAAGAAATTCAATCATGTTGCTAAAATCTGTTTGGTTATAGAAAAAATAAAAAATCAGCGTTAAGTACGTTTAACTTACTTATTAGTTTGATATAAATGATACGTAGATTCTACTGACAGAAATAGCGCTTTTGATGGCCTTATTATATTTAGTATCATTATTATAGGAAAAACTGTCGAAAATAAAGAATTGTTGAACTTAGGCATTTACAGTGACACTACTATAGGAATATTGAATAACAATAAAAAATTGGATAAATATAATTAATTTCAGAAAAATGTTATGTTATTACTTATTAATATCAATATGATTTAGTTTTTAAGTAGAGTTAGCGTTTAAAATTATTTAAATAACGTGCTAATTATTCAAAATATTAATCCGTTTACCTAATGACTTAGATTTTGCTTGTAAAATATGATATTTATTTATTGATCAAATATTAATGTATAATATTTATGCTAAAGAAGAGTATAATATATTTTTAAGCAAAATTGATAAGTATAATAAACCATGAAACAATTTATAAAATTGAAAATTTATTTTCTCTTAATGAGATTCTTATAATTTAAAATATACCTTCAAATTACCGCAGGAAATTGACTCGTTCCTGGACAATTAGTTTGTAATATTCGAAATCTAAGATTTATAGGTTAATTGATTGACATGTTCGAACAATGACGACACGATAGCAAATTATATGTGTAAATGAATAAGTATTTTTTTCCATCTCCTTGCAGGTAACTCTATTATTAGTCTGTTTTCCAGTAAATAATTTGCCAAACCCTGTTATTTCGTAAAATGAGATAGCATTTATTCCGTGTGTAAATATGAGACGGCATAGCACAACGGTGTTTGATGTTAGGTAGTATTCTTACGTAGTATTTTTTGACTCGATCTACTGGATTTATATTTCACAAGAGAACATGAGATGTAATATATTATAGAATAATTGAAAATAATGTACTTGAACGTTATTTTATTTGTATATTTATTTTTCGGTGGAAGTTGTGTAATATAAGAAATCGTTTCACCACCTCATCCTCTCACACAGGCACCAACCATGGTACTGCCAAGTAAAATTAATAACAAAAAACGTAAAAGAAAAAGGTTTAAAAAGATTGTAAGAGATACTATTTAAATTCAAAGATATATCTATTCAAGCGATTAAAATAACCATCTACGGTCTACATTAAAAAGCAGGTGGCCAGGAATTACATGAAGCTTTTCTAAAATCAAATGAGTGAATCGGGCAGTAATAATTACTACGAAAACTTCACTGTTGTGGAGAATCATAGCGGTGAAAATCTATTTCAGGATATAGTTGTATATATTGTGAACCTATTTCACTGTTATGCTTTGGATTGTAATGTGTTTCAAACAATATATATACTTTGAAAAACGTTTTCTTTAAATAATTGAGTAAAAGAAATTAAAATTTAAAACAGCCATCTACGATATGTATAATATATGATACATATCATATATCAATAATTATATAATTTATAGTTACTTGAACTTTATATTATTAATTATATGTTACTCAAGTGATCTCGCGGCATTGGATCAGCAGTATTATTGGCAGGTATAGCTAATAAGTATTGTTTTTATTATTTGTGAGTACGACATAATTAAACAATAATACTTTTATAATATTATTAAATAAAAGTGTTAATATCCAAAATTATTAACTTGACCTCAATCTTTTAAAATACATTGCGCTATATTAAACTACTATTATAATAACATTGCAATTACTAAAAGGAATTTTTAACGTATTAAAAAAATAATAATAAATTGTGGTAAATTTCGGAACAATTAATTGTAAATATGTACTTGATATTCAATGATACTAATTTGAAAACATTTGTAAAATATTAAATTATTATGTATGCGTTTTAACATAAATTTAATTTAAAGGTTCATATGGCTCAAGAACAACAGATATATATGAACAATGTACATAATACAACAATTTAAAAATAGTAATGTACATAGTAAATTAATACTTATATAATAATAAAATTGTTTTATTTAAAACATATAAGCACATTATTATTGAACACAAAATGCTTAGGAAGGCGATTTTCACTTGACAATAATAATATATATATATAGTCAATACTATCACGTAGTTATACAATAATAAATATAAAAGCGCAGCGGACGTCGTTGAAACGGATGGCGGGCTCACAACTTATAAGACTTAACCGAAGAGTATGGTAACATGCTTATTGCTTATATGTTTCAATATAAATTTAACATCAGATTAAGCAAATTTTTATTACGCGTTATATCTTATTTCTTTTTTTTTAAATATATATTTTCGTTTGTTCAAAAATAATAATATAATATTAACATTATAATCAAATCTGGGATGTGTGGCGTCGTTATAATAGTTGCGGGCTGGCAATAATAGTTGGTTTTATTCTTTATGCAATAGGAAAGCGCGAACGCAACTGACGCGGACAGATCAATATTGGTACTGCTATTTTTATGACAGTGTTAGATGATAATAAACGTGGAAGTGTGTACGGTATCCTTTGAAATTGTTACACCTACAATGCAACTTTGTAGTCATATACTTACACAGTGGAAATGTGTCCACTAAGCATGTGGAATTCCCGTCGGACATACCGTGCGTGTAACCGAGTATATATTATATTCGTGTTTGTTTGTGCCCTTTTGTGGCGGTCCCAAAAGGAATTAAACTCAGTGTCATATGAATTTTAAAGCACGCACAGACCATCACACAAATATATATTTCAATGTTCAATCCTAATATTGTTCACTGATACCGATTATAGCCTATAGGTTTGGTCTATAACCAATAATTTTACATTATTCAAAAAAAGAAAGAAAGTATATTAAACAAAATATAATCTTTCCGATTCCCAACATCCATCTTAAACAAATTATTTCCTTTTTTCTTTTACTTAATTCCATATCAACACTGCTTTGAGAATTTGTGATACGCACATGTGGTTCGCACTCACACTTGTTTACTCGTATAAGTTGACTCGAAATAGAGACTTAATAGATATTGGTGATTTTGATTTTTTTCTAATACTCATTTTGATTCAGTCGTTTACAATATTACAGTAGTATAACTACATTAGAAAGTTCGTATATTATATTTTAGATACCGTTTCGCCGTTAGTTATTGGTTTTTTGGTTGATTTTGGAAGGCTTGCACAGTTGTATTAAACGTTAAACATTTAGCAAGCAAAACAGTAAAATTATTTATATTTTCCATGAGATGTACTTTTAAAATTATTCATGAAACGATTTTTGAAAAGCAATTTAAGTAATTTTGTTGTCATTAAATATATTATTTGTGGATATACTTAAAATTGTATTCACACATTGATATTTTTTAATGTAGTGTTTTCGGAAACATTAATTCAACCTGCCTGTATTACTAATAGTAAAATAATTTACTTTTATAGAAATATTATGGTATCATAAAAATAAATACACTTAGTAATATAGACTGACAGACGATTGTTGCTCAAATTCGATTTTCGTATATAATGATTCATTGAATTCAAATTTAACACATATATTATAGTGACTTATCGTTCTCAATAACTAGGTATATTCGACACCATAGTGTACAGCAGAGCGCTTTCCTATGAAGTACGGCTCATAGAGGGGTTTGTTGACTCACGAAAAACGAATATTTTTTTGTTTGTATAGGGTTGCCATTGGTTACATAAAATAAAATAGTTATTATAATCGTATATAATTTTAGACTTGTATTTTATATTTGGCCAAAAGCACCTAAATTACTATATTAAAAATTATGTGTTTACATTTAACGGATTTTAAGACATAGTAAATCCGCTGGTGTTATTTAATTTTTCATGGGCAACGTCATGCAGGATCAGCTAGTACGACATAATATAACTTAATATAGGTAAATGATTATATTTTACGATATGCTCAGAAAACGGGTGGTGGCGTTTCATCGTGCCGGAGGTGATATGGAGACTCGTTTCGCCGGAATTCCGTCACACGATAGGTATTATCTAAATATACACTCGTGAATGGTGATGCTAAAACGGTTCGATCGAAAATCATCGTAAATCGATTGATTTTGAAATTGACACGGAGAAAATTGACGGCGACGAAAGATAATCCTCGAATAATACTTCTGTTACCCGCTCGTCATAAATATACCGTAGATTTGGTTAGTTCTCATCTAAGCGGTTAACTTGCTGGCGAAATAAATTCATAATGTAAATAAATAATAATATCTTAAAAGAAATCAAAAATGTCATTGTGTATAGTAAATTGTATAATACTATAATAAACATAAAAGTATAAAGTTCCTACGAATGTTTTTGAATTATAATAAAATAATTAAGATCGTTATTTATCTATAAATAAGTAATTTCATCAAAATTTGAATTTGAAATGTAAATAAAAACAATTAACTTAATATATTTTTTCAGTATGAACTACAATGCTGTTAACAATTTTTTTCAATTTTCGCGAATTTCATCAAAATTCTATCTTTAAATGCATATAAAAAAATTGGGTCTATATATATTTTTAATAATTGTATACAAATTTAAGAACAAATTATGTGGGATCTTGTATTTTATTTCCAAGAATTTTGACCCAGTGAATAATTTTTTATTAACAATTATAAAAAAACTTAAAAATATTGAATATCTGTCACGACTTTAAATATCTCAAAAAGAGTTAAAATTTTAGATCTATATATCATCTCCACTTTCGAAAGTATCACTATCGACGTATTTTTACCCCAAAAATGTTTACAGACACACAAATACGAATCATACATCATTGTAAAATCAATTCGCCCCGTTTAGAATCTAAAATATTCATTTAAGTAATAACAATTTACAGGTTAAGATAATGATTCTTATTTGATAAATGAAGATTTTATCGCAATAGGACTTCTCAAATCATATAATTAAAAAGTATTTGAATAAAAGTTAATAGATATATTACTTTAAATTAAAAAAAATCAATATTTAATCAAATGGTGGTAAACATGCTTAATGAATAATTCTACATAGTTTTGCGCATTGATAAAACAAGTTTTAATCAGGTTTAGCCCAAAGGAACCATTACGACAGTTTCTTGTTGATTATATACAAGGAAATGGTTCGATGTAGGATGTACAAATTCACTTATATTATTCATAGATTCATTGTCAGTATAGATAGACATTCTTATACACCTCTACATCCGTTATTTAAAAATTAAAATGTATTGTATCGATATTTTAAAATATAAAAATTAAGAAAATCTGAGTTAATCTGAGTTAAAAAAGTACATATAATACGAAATAATAAAAGTTTATCTTTATCTAAACGGTTTCTAGCTGGTCACTAAAATCAATGTCTTATTGTTTTTATTTTATTTTAATTTGATACAAGGTTATATTTTTTTTTAATTTTCAAAACATTTCATAGTTGTACAAATTAATTTAGATTTTTAATTTGATAACATAATCGAATAATAAATATGAAAACATAACTTTAATTTTAATTAGAAAGTAATATTTATTTTTTATAAATTATTTTTATATCCAATACTAATAACATATTTCCACACTAAAATGTATATTCTATTTTTATATTTTACATATAATTTTAGAACTTTTGAAACATTATTATATGTATATTATATAATAAATCGAACACTTTTCATAATACGTAAAATTTACCATGTATATAAATAATTATTTTTCATGAACGGTTCTATAATAAATTAAGTACAATATATAGTAAAGTTGAAATTAATTTGAATAAATATTACATCATACCTGCTGTTAATTAAATTTAAGAGATGAAATTATATAACTTAGAGTATAGTTCAACCTCAATAAGTTAATTGCGTGGTAACAATAGTATAGATACATTTTTTTTACGTAATTATTCAATTAGACTTGCATATTACTACAAAAATAATAATATAGTTATTACAATATGAAATTCAAATATCGCATTGTTGTATATTATTTATTTTGTGAATACATTTACATTTCATAACAATGACTAAATAATATTGTTGATCAATATTGTTTTATAATTTGAGTATTAAATACGAAATGACAATACAATTATTTATACAAGTGTTTGCAATTCAATAGTGTTTTCCGACAAGATATGGTTCTATAAAATGGGAGGTGTGAAAATCGATGTAATTCTATATTTAAGTGTTTGAAAAATATTATTGGTTATAATGTGTTTGTGTGGCACAAACAGACTTTGGTAACTGCTATAAGAAGGGTAAGAAGGGAGTGCTGTCAACGCGTAATCGACACTGATACGAATATAACGTATCGTCTGCATGTATTGTGTTGTCTGACCGATTATCTTTTCTTTTTTTCATAACAGATGGTGGTGAAAGCTTTTGATTGGTACCGAAATAATTAAATAAACATTACGTACTCAAAATTCTAAAAAATTCAATATTTCGAAACACGATAACGCAATAAATAACTTTGTTGTGTACAAAAAATAATCAAATTGAGCTATAGGTAATAATTAAATAAAAACTAATGAATAATTTTTTTCGATCGTCAACGTTGCATTCGACTTATAAAGGATGATATTTTTCTATAGAAAAACTGTATTCGATTGTTCTAAATATAAAAACGATAAACGAATAATATTATACAACCTTTAGGTTAGGTAAAGCTATACTAAACAATACTAATGTAATCCATATTGTAAACTATATAGCTGTACGTCTCAAATAAATTATTATCATTAATTTTATTATAAAGTACTTGTAGTTATTCGATGTATTATAATGACTTTGAACGATTGGAATTGTTTTTGTAATAAGACTTTTATTGTATAGTAATGTTAACACACCTTTTAAGTAGTAAGTATAAAATATTACCTACTATTTAAACGTTAAAAGTGTAATTTAAAGATATAATGCGACAACGTTCAATAATTTCCATAACTCATTCTTTGGTTTATTTTATTGAATCAATCTTTCATCGATCATTAATATATAAAACATTAAACTATTATAATATTTGTATATTATTATGTATTTGATTACTTATCAACCTTTCTGATGGTTATACACTTATACTAAAGTAAATTATTGTACATAATATTGTATATTATTATTAATATTATTAAGTAAAATGATTTGTATTATATTTAAATATATATTTGTTAAGTTATTGGTTGGAATTAAATAATTTATTAATATAATTTAAAGGGATAATATAGTATGTTTATAGTACCTAAATACACCTACTAAATAGTCAAATACAAAATAATTAATTAAATATACAACCTTAATAGTTTATAGTTTGAAAAAATTGTGTAATCGCTATTTTGTATATAGTAGTAAGTTGTTGAGTATTCCTTGTCATTGAGTACCTATAGGTTTTAATGGATGAAAATTATGTTGAATATTAATTTAATAAATGACAACAATTTTTAAGGAGAGTCTGTCAGCTTATATTTATTTTAGCCCATACTTAATTGTATATTAATTGTTTACATTACTAATAGTTGTTTTTTTATCAGTAATATGGTTGCTTAACTATTTTTTGCAAATATAAATCGCATAAAATATTATATAATAACAAATATACTATTTCATATAATAATATCGGTTGTTATTAATTTATAAGCCAATAACGATGCATAGCTAGATCAGCAGTGTGAAAAGGTTCGTGACGTAAAATTAATCTAAATACTTTGAAATATTTTCATTGTATACGGTAAATAATAATAAACAAAATGTTAAAAAGTTTTAAGTCCTTGACAAAGATATTATTTTTATTTTTTTGTTTTGATAAGCAACAAAACAACTAAAATTTATTTAAATATCGTAAAAAATTAACTTAAAATGTCGATAAACAAGAATATGTAAATAATAATATATATTTTCAAAAATGTTTACTTTTCTATAACACTTATGAGAAATCTTTAAATACATATTAAAAATTGTTGACTGAGCATAAACATTAATATCAATTTTTATATAAAAATTAAATTAAAATTTTCAAATGATTACCCAAAAAAATACCAAAATATTTTGAAAACTGTACAACTCTAATACTTTTTAATTGATAATATCTTGTGAAAATAGTAAGTATCTATTTACAGTTATTTGTTTTTGAATTACAACATAATAAAATTTACATTATCAAAAATTATAGTGTATCATAAATACTTAATAGTTTATTAATTTATTTTTAGTTTTACTCGATTATTAAAAAAAATACAGTGCTTTTTTCACTTTTGACCTCAGAAAATCCGAAATACACATAATTTTCTATCAAAAAGGATAGAATCCTACCGCAAAAATTGAAAACTAAAAATTTAATTTAACTTTTTTTTTATTGATTCATACAATCTATACCATTTTAGTATAATAAGTATAAGTTATGATATAAAATTAGATTTATAAGATAGACAACTTGGATGGAAAAGCCGCTCACTAGCAATACCCCAACTTTTTTTAAATTATAAAAATTGTATGTACAGAAAAATGGACACACACACATTATTGTAAATTTAATACAATCATCGATCAATTCAAAACATAAAATTGTTGTTATTTATATAAATTTTGAAGTTTTTCTATTATTATTATTTATTTATTTATTTTTAATATTATCAATGTAAAATTGAAATTAGTAAACCACGTTAAATTGATCATTATGGTATACTAATTCCCCATAGTTACAATATATTATTTTTGTATTATCTACTTATCGAATTTACTTAATCAACTAAAACTTTTTATAGTAGGAGTTAATATAACATATTTTCCTTAACTAAATTATTTTATATTTAATTAACTTAAATTATTTTACCAGTTTTGAATTTTGACAAACAGAACTTCAATAACTAAAGGTAGCCAACCTTCAGCATTAATTTAATGGAGTATCTCGATTCATTAAAAAAATAATAATAATTAAGCCATTAGTATATACATATATACTATCACACATATTTATATGACACGCAAGTTTGATTACAAGGAAACGCCCAAATAAAAAACAGTATGACTGCCGTATACGCTTTTTGTTAATTGTAATTTGTACGTACTTTCTGCTATATTGAAAAATATTATTGAAAATGCAACAAAATAAATTTCTGATATACAATTAATTGTGTATATTAAATTTTAAATTTTAAATTATCTAAAATTATATTTATGTTTATTCACTATTTTTTAGTGTGCATAGGTATTTATGTCAGACATAAAGTATCTATAGTATAATAGTAAATCTTAACGATCATTGTTCAGAATTAATGTCATGTTAAGTTGTAAGTACAAACAAAAATGTTCATCTACAATTTTTATATTTTAATAAAATATTATCTACCTATTATTGAAATACGCATTTAACACCATTTAAATACCAATCATTTATAAGATACATTATAAGTACATTATACATTATTAGTATACATCACACTACTATATCATGTTAAAACCAATATTTTAATGTATATTTTATTATAGGTACTGTATAGAATATTTTAAACAATAAAATAGATAATATGTAAATAAGCCCAAAATCTAAACCGAAGTCTGTGAAGGTATAAATTAAATCATAATTAATAATGTAAAAATATAAATCTTAATACATTATTATGTTACGGTGATACTTTTAGCGAATATTTTAGTAAGAATACATTTTATAAGACTTACTTTAAAACATATATAAGTGGTAGAGGCCATGATAAATTATACAAATAACCATGTACTATAAATGTACAGTAGACATGTCTCCCCATCTCAGCTCCGGAAATATTAAGATTTAAGATTTAAAATGTTTAAATATTTTTGAATTAAGCTATTTAATAATTTAAAATAAAGGACCAATTTGTTTATACAAATGCTATAGGTAATTTACAAATTTAAATTAAATTTACAGCAGCTCATTAAGAAAGAATATTTTATTCGTAATGAATTTAATGCTGATTTAGAGTAAAAATTTCAAACCTAATTGAAACTAGATTTGCTATTTGCAAATCAATGTATTGATTGTTGTAATATTTTATAACTATTCAAAGATCTAAGAATGTAGAATATTTCTCTTTAGAGAATCCTATTTTGGATTTTATAATTATATTTGTTTTGAATAAATTATATTATTTTAATTATTTTAAAATATCTTACTAAAATAAAATAAACTATGCTATTTAAAATTTGACTAAGTAAATAATTTAGGAAAATATTTTTATAAGACTCTATAGTATAAACATATACCAAATGGTAAATTATATATTTCAAACGTACAAATTACTGAGTACACATATGATTCTTATGTATAATCATCGCTATATTATACTTGAAACATATAATTTTGATGTTGGATATATTAAGTGAATAAAAAATATTTTTATACGTATATATATATATATATATAAGTATATAAACTAGAACTCCAAGAATGAAACACATTTTTTTCAACTTCCTGTACATAGATTATAGTAAAATACATACCCTAATTATTATTCAGTTAATTTAAAATTAACAATAATTCATAACGAGTGATAAGCATTTATGAATCACTTAATATTATTAAAGTAATACAATGTACTATAACTATGATATTATGAATATTATCTATGTGTTATAACTAGTTGTTTCATAAAAATATTGAAATATAAATTTAAATAATAGAATTTCCGTAAGAAATCCATAACCATAATATTTTATTTCGTATTATAAATATGAAACTAATGTCATTAATATTGTTTATATTGTAATGCTTAAATTATTATTAGAAAAAAACTAAGAATTTAAACAAATAATAAAACAGTCACATAAAAAACCCATTTACAGTACTCACATAAATATACAATATCGGTATGACCTCGAATTGTTACACTTTATAAAATATTTCCAAATAAATTATTATTATTTTGAATATCCATAAGATATAAATATAAACATCTGAAAATTTTACTGAACATTACCTGCAATAGCCAAAATAAATGTATATAATTAAATTTACATAATTCTAATTTTTTTTTTTTTTACAGCATTGTTTTATCAACGTGTAATATACAGTTTTTTTTTATAAATATCTCTTACAAGTTAAACATTTTTTTTGATTATAATATCATGTTTATATATTATATTTATTATTTTAATTTAAAAAAAACCCCGTTCGTCTGATTAAAAACTACTAAAAAAAATTTAGTGTTTTGCATGTCCGGAAACGTGCACGTTATAAAGGAAACGATCAATTTTGATTGTTTATCGCACCAAACTTGGGTTACCTACTATCTTTGGAGTATAAATGTTTTATTTTGTTTTATTTTATTCCATCATAACTATATTTTCAATATATCATAAAAATTCACTTAAATACATATATGCACGATTATTATATTGTTTATAGGTACATAATATTATATTATAAGAAAATTCTAATATAAATTATATAGAGGTAGGTATTAGATCTTTTTATTTAAATGAATAACAATTTATCTTTTTACGGTACTAACATCCGGCGGTATTTGGCTTCAATCTAGTATTTTAGTTATAATGTAGTAAAGATAGAATATGTTTACCGACAAGTCATGTAAAAAAAATTTAATTAATTTTTATTCAAGTATTTTTTTTTTTTTTTTTGGCAGTATTTTTGTCCGGGTATTTGAGTTTTAAGTTTTATTTAACGATTTTAAGTCATCATTAACAAATACATAGTTATTCAGGGTTATATTAATTTAAATTTTTATAAATATAAATAATTTTATTGCAAATTTGTATTGTTTAAGTTTAATATTTTTAATAATAAAATTAATATTATTATCATAAAAATTTCAATGTAAGAAGTTGGATATAGTTAATAAGTATGAGATAACTATCTACTTATAGATTTTTAAAAAAAAAATATTAAGGAATATCAATAAAATATTTCAATTACAATTTCCATTCTGAGAATTTTCTGTTACACCATATTTTATCTATGATAAGATAAATAGCCTTCATCCCACGAAGAAGACTGTTTAATTTTTTAATCGAAAATATTCACTTTGTTGATATTGAAGATAAATATTAAATGTACCTCGTCAGCTATAAACATAGAAAATAAAAATAAATAATTTTTTTGTTACTGCTTTTAACTATTCAAGAACTATAGCGAACATTTGGAATTCTGTACTCTATTTTCAACGCAGTAGTACATGGACTCGCCCGTTGAAGTTTATGACTCTCAAAAATATTGATCTGCTCCGGTTGGCCCCTGCGAATTTGGCCGCCGAGTAGCTCATGTCATAGATTTATCCATATGCATATACTGAAGCTTAAAAAATCCAAACTGCTTGTAAATTGAAATTTCTGTTGGTTGAATGTAAGTAGTATAATATATTTTGACGGTTTGTCGCGGTATATTGTTTGCTATACCATGGGATTCATAGCATAATTAATTTTTAAATCTACTCTGTCCTCTGATTTATACTTAAGTTATACAGATATACAATGATAGCCATATAGTAGACAATATAATTAAAATAAGAAAACTAAGCTATAATTATTATTTACATTTAATCGTAAAAATCGTACATCTTATTATTATTATTTTAAGTATTTGGGATTCATATTATAATGATCATACAATTCTTCGGTTACTATTACAATAATTATTTAGTTAATATTTGATCGTACACTTCATTTTTAATTCATTTAGACCCGTATTGAAAATACATAGCATTTAAAAAGTTTGGAAAATTTTAAATTAAAATAATTATAGTTAATTTTCTTTACACTACATATAATATGAATTGTTTAGGATTCCGTTATTTAAAAAATATTTACGAATAATTTTACGGATTTAAAAAAAAAATGTTTTTCAATATAAAAATGAACAATGTTAAAATTAATATCGATTCGTATTGTTAAAATATTACGGAATTAAATTAACGCTTACCTACTATCGAACATTTTATTTCAAACACTGTTTGGTAAACACTGGACGTTTATCAGAGCGAAAAAGTTATTAATGATTTATAGTCACTGACACGTAATGTATACCCGATAAGTTTTCCTTTTTAGCATTTTACATATTTTAATCATTACAATTATTGTGCCAATTGCAACAATGCTAAAACGTATTCGAAGAAAATTTAGAGATAAGAATAAAAACAATTTCCCTTATCAAGTTTTTCTACTGTAAGCTCTAGCTAATTGTTAGTTATCAGGTAGGTAAGAAATAATTCTGAAATATAGTTTTGACTTTACCGGTTTGATAAAATTTCACAAAGATAAGTATAATATAGAGTTTTGTTGAAAAACAAACGAAATACTTATAGACGCAAGAAGGATTCGTTTAAAATCACGGTGATCGAAAAACGAACGATGATCTAATTTTAATAAAGGGTGAGTGAACGGCGGCTATAAAAAAGCCCGTTTCTAAAAATTCACGTTATCATTGTGACTCGCGTATGTGAAAGTGTCATATGATCGTTGGTGGCGGTATACCCGGTGATCAGGTTGAACTAAATTCGTGTCGTCTATTCGCATGTCTTACAAAAGAAACGTGAGGGGGGGAGGAGAGAAAAAATACAATTTTATTATTAATACATTATATTATATTGTTACGCCGATCGCATATATATCGTACCACCTATTGAAGCTGCACACACCATTGTTTGGCAGGCGTATAGGTACTATATATTATTATGTATACTACCGCAGTGTTTCGGGTTTAAACAATATTTTTATTCCCCGTGTCCGTGCATAGCGGGTTAGTCTATTGTTTTGATAGCATAAATACGTGGGCGGGCATATACTTTCGATGTTATGCCCTATTTCCAGTGTCGTATAATATATTCGCGATAAAAGTGTCCCTCACACAGCTTCGACGCGCACAATGTTACACACGGCATACTATGTCGCACCCACGTCGCGAATAAATTCATATATTATTATTATTATATACCCCAAGTGCGCCGGCTTATACAACACGGTGTCACCGTGAAAACCTAATTCAACGTAAAATTATCAAAAATCACTCTCTCTCAGTCTCTCACACACACATACACATCACCTACACGCACACACACATACCTACACGCACACACACATACATACACATACACATACATACATACACTCATAGATACATACACACATACATATACACACATATGCACACACATACATACATAACCATCCCATTTAAAACTCTTATATTGACCTGACGTTTTATGGTAGTAGTGGTATGGGCCAGGCGCCTCGACGCCGCCGTATCGATCACGACTACACACATATACACAAACGAATACACACACACACACACACACACACACGTACACAAACGAATGCACACACACATTCACAGACAAACTCATACATACATATATATACACTCACACACTCGCGCACGCGCTCATACATTCGCGTGGCAAGGGCGTCGTCCGGGCTTGTTTCCCCGCGTGCCACCCTAGCAATCCCCCCCCCCGATCACCACCATCGCACACCGTTCGTAACCGTGTACCCTCCCCTCCGACTTCCAGCTGCCGACATCACCACCTCTACTGCTACACCACTACTACTACAACTGTATTACTATCACTACTACTAAAACTACTACAACTACTACTAATACTACTACTGGTGTACTAGTACTCGCGTACTACTACTATAACTGCCGCCGCCGCCACTTCGACTATACCTCGTCTTCTTCACTTCTTTCATGAATACGGTTTGTCCTTTTGTACCTTTTGTCGTCTTCTTATTTCTTTTTTATTTATTTATTTTATTATATATTTTTTTCGTATTTTCGGGTACTGTCTACACTACCACCATTTGGGAATAGAACACACACGCACACTCACGCACATATCGTGTCGTATAACCTACCTACCTGAGACTATAAAACGTACCTATGAAAATGTGTGTTTTTGTGCGTGCAAACATGTTGTACACACACACACATATGTATATATATATATATGTGTGTGTGTGTGATTACATGGTATCAGAATACAAATCTACCGTCGGCTGGCCGTTTATACCATCACCACGCATAAACTAGCATGTCGTTGGAAAGAGGCGTCTGATTTTTATTTTTCCCAAACGTCCGCAGAATCCATGTGTGAAGCGCATAAATCGTTTCTACAACCATTTCGACGTTTTTCAGCCACCCCCTCCCCTACCACACGTAAAGATCGATTTTTAGACAGATAGGGTTCTATATGCACATACAAAGAGCAAAATTGAGATTTGTATTAGAACACGTATTGATCATCGTACCGTTAAAATAATTTTCAAAATCGATTTCACAGCTTAAAATATCTCGGTTTTTAACGGACCAACATTTTCTTTTTGAAATTTTCAAGTAAATGTATGATAAGGTGTTTTAAACACCTATACCAAGTTTTTAAGAATATTTATTAAGTTTGATTAACTCGAGAAAATATGATATGCCTCATAAATAACGTAATATCTTCACCGAGTATTATATAAGATACGATGTTATTTAATAACGAGATACGTCGTCAGCGAGCGGGGTTATTATTTGCAAAAACCGAATGGTCAAATACAAATAAATCGCTCGTATGTAAGTGTCTGATATATTATTCTGTTCGTTAGTTCTGTAAATATCTATTATTAATAAAACACTCTCTTATTGGACGACGTCTGTCAACTACACGATAATTTATAACTACAGAAATATAATACCGGACGTGACAAAAACGTGAAAAACAAGAGTAGTAAATAAAATCAGTATTTGTTATTTTTATTAATAAAATAATAATAATGTTATGATGTTTCCATCACCGATCACTGTATATAAGGTATGGTATATTCTATACTATTACTGCGGTATTGTTTCTCGTATGGACTAATAGTAATTTAAATTTTGTGTCTACTTTTATAATTTAGAAATGAATTAATCTTAAATTTTGAGAATGGTTTATCATGGAAAATTTGATTTAATTGATACTTTAGAAATCAGGCTAGATACTAGGTCAAAAATATAAATTTCTAAGAAATTTTTTTAATAAATTGAAAAAGCACCGAAGGAATGACAATATTTTATATATATTGTAATTCAGAAAGCAACATTTAAAATATAAATTGTGTCTTTTCGAGCTATTTCGTATTTACAGATAGTTTAAATGTTTAAATTTTTATGGATAGGCAGACTATCTATTCATACCGTGAGATTTATTATAGCATTTTGGCATTGAATTGATGATCAGTACGAGTATAATATGCAATGTTTTTGAAAAAAAAATAAATAGTTAAAACTATTGAAAAAAAATGTTCCATCAGTTTTATTTGTTCAATATATTATTTTCGTATAAAATTACTAATCATTGAATTTAAATTTATACTTAAAACCAACTATAGACATCAGATGCGAGTTATCTGGTATTTTACTTTTTAACTGACGAAAAATAAGTCTGTTGAATCATTTTTCCTAAGAATGTATAGTAAATATTAGAAATTATTATTAAATTCCACATACGCTATTTCTATCAAATTATTATTTTACCATTGTTTTCTTTTTTCCTCCTTTACGAGTTAGCCAAACATATTACACACAACTACACAAGCAGTGCGTTGTAATTTATAATATGACATTGACGTACATATTTTATTGTCAGTATAATCTGTTACAGAATCATTACTATAGCAAAACAGATATTAATTTTTCTTAATCAGTATACAAATGACTTTAATTAATTAAGCGGAATTATATAAAATTATAAAACTTACTTGGAACGTTTCAATAATTTACTAGTTAATGAAAGTAACAATATGAATTCAACTTTTTATTCAGTAACTTTAATTGATTATATTTTGTAATTTAAAAATAATATTATTGAAAAAAATGTAATATTGAAAATCACAATAGGTAGTTATAAATTAGTAATTCTTCAGTAGATGTTGTAATTGTATGGGTACCTATAACACAAAATGAGAAATTCGAGTAGACATTGTGCTTCAATTTGTATGTGTTATATTCGTTACAAGGTTAATTGATATTACGCCAAATCCTTTTTAAACGACAATATTGCATTATATTATATTATTGCACATAGACGATAAATCAAGAAGAAATAAGCGTATTCATCGTTTCCAAATACGTCATGCAACGAAAACTATATATCTGTTGTCATCGATATAAATACGAAACAGCAAAGTTCACGAAGTAGTTCTGTGTGTTGTTTTATAATTTTCTTAATATTCTCAAACAAGAATTATTTTAATTTTCCACCATAATTGAATTTAAATAAATTTAACTTTAAAGTTCAATTATCTTGTATATGACTGATAAACGCTTATGAATACGATGTGACGTCTTAAGATTAATCGATTTATAATAGGTGCTTGAATGCTTTACCGCACTTCTGCATAAACATTTAACTATCATAAATAGTTAAGATTATATTATTCATTCTACTATTATATATAGTTTCAATGTAGAGAGACCATCGACTACTTTAATACTGGTTAATTTGATTAACACCATGACATAATTGCACTTATGATAATCTTGTTATTTAATTAAATTAAGCGTTATTATCCATAATCCTTCTAAAATATAATTTATTACACGCTAGGATGTATGATTAAAAATAGAAAAAAAGAAACCAAGTAATAATAGATAATTTATTTTTTTGTTAGGCCTAAAATGTTCACCATATTCGGTGCCAAATACAAGACGTGTAAGGCCTGCGGGGCTATAGACTCCATAATACGTGACTCGTGGGACAAATGGTTTTTTGATCTATATAGTTATCTTTTAAAACATATAATTTTCTATAATCAGCCTCACAAATAAAAATTATTCTCTCAATAAACCATAAAATTTAATAAATGTTGCGTCAGGTTGTAAAATATTATTACGTGTTTTAAAATATAATAAAATGTTTTGTAAATTAAAATTAAAATTGAATCAAAAATCAAGTTTTATATTTTCAATATATTTTTCTATATTTTTTATATTTTAATGTTTATAACCAATTACATCATACATATGTTGGTTATTTATATTATTCCTGGGCATTGGGGAAACATTCTATTATGTATGTAGAATATGTAATGTCATACAATTATAATAATTATCATTATGTATTTTTGTAATGTATAACAAAAACTAAAGAGTTATAGAGTTGTACCACATAATAGATTAAATCATAATGAAATTTCTGGCCACCGACATTTTAATCCACAAGATTGAAATTACTTATAACTGAATCTATTCTAACCTGTTTTGTAAAAAAAATAAAAATTAAACAGTTTTAGCCCTTAAAATCAACTCCCTTTCTAACTAACCATCGATAATTATTGTTTGTTACTATTATTTGACCACAAAAGACGTTTTTTGCAAACTTGTGGTTTTTATGGTTATTTAAATATTTCTTATACAATTTTTAGCCAATACCACAGAACTGATAAATCTTTTTAGTATGGCTAACTATAATTAATTGTTAGTGGCCGTATGAGCTATGTATTCCATTATCAGTTTTTATTCTAATTTAGTCTATCCTATGGTTGTACCTATATATTTCACTTTTAAACACATCAAAAATCCGTAAATAAATTTAGTGTAAATCAAGTTTAGCTAGTTTATTTATGAACATAACAATTCGCAATGAAATAATAATTTGTCTAATACATCATTATTAAGGCAAAATATTACATCAAATCCACTGACAAAATGTCATGGATCGTAACGTAATGACAATATTATTATAAAGTCGAGGTTTAAACGTATAAATGTCAGTTAAAGCAAAGGTCAAATATTTTGTTTTATATTTGTGTAATTAAAACAATGGTTCAACTAATGAAAACATTGTATAGAAACGTAATATTTGTAAATTAGAATTTTATCTAATAAAATCTTTAATACAAAGTTTTATTTTATGAAATGATAATTTTATTCAGTTATATTAAAAAGTTCTAATATGAAATATACTGTGAAGCTACTAAAGTTTCATTTATCTCTATTTAAAATATTCTAAACATAAAACTTTTTTTTTATTGAATGTTTCATTAAAAAATATTTTAAAGTTATTAAATTAGGTAATTCAAAATTATTTATATTACTAAAAATTATTATTTTAAATGCCTATTAATTTTTTATAGTTTTCACTGAATTTTAAAGTAAATATTATAAGCAATTTATTATAAGCTCCAAGTGAAACATACTTTTTTTTACCTTTAAGATTAAGGTAATCATAAGAATTTTTAAAATTAAAATTGTTAACTAAATAATTAGAATTATGTTAAAAAAAACAATAAAAAACTAAAAATGTTGACTTTAAAATATCAGTATTTTTAATATTTTGTCATCTAATAAAAATAAAAATAAATATTAAATTATTATAATAAATTAAAAATAAGTATTGGATTAGGCACTGAATTTATCTAAAAACTAAGCTTCTAGATTCTAGATTGTTAGATATTTTAAAATTATATAATAATTTACTTTCAATTCTTTCTACTCAAAACTTTGTATTAAAAAAAAATTAATAGAAAAATGTTTATTTAAAAATTATTTGTCTTTTTATCACTTTATATTTCACTAGATCAGATGCAGTTAGTATAGATAATACGTAAATCTACGTATATGTGGATATTATTGGGAAAATACTCGATATATTGATGGATTTTTTACTTCACTAAAATCACAACTAAAATTATACATTATATTAGAACAAGATAATATATTGTACTGATATTTTAGTTACACACAATTAAGTACATAAAAAATCCTTTTCTTTTCCAGATTAATGTGAAACAGTATATATTATGCAAACGAATGAAATCAATCGTTTTACTTATTACATTGATATATAATTATATAAATATTATTAAATAGCGATAATAATGTAATACCTATTTTATATTTAGTATTAAGCAAAGGCAAATCAGTAAGTAATGGATTTGTATGGCCCTTCATAACCTTATTTTTTTAGTCAAATGTGTTTAACCAATTCACTTCTAATCCACTAAATATAAATTATAAATATATATTTATATATATTATTTATGAATATATAAGGAATAAATAATAGCTCGTACATTATAGTAATTAACAAATAAAACCGCATAATTACGTGCATATATTTTACATATTGTAATATATTACATATTTATTTTATAATGTAAGGGAACCCTGCAGGTCACACAATGTTTAGTGTAAATTAATATTTTTTGACTGACTATTCTACTGGCGTGACGTTAGCTTTCCAAGTTCGTGAGCAACTAGAATTAGCTGGGTACACATAAACACAAATATAACCACAGGTATTGATCCTTCAGGTCACTGTTATTGAACATTATGTACGTGTATTTATGAATTAATGTATATACTATAAATACTAAATAGAAAACCTAGAAAAGAAATTATATAAATATATAAATAAGAAACAAATTAAACAAATATGAAGACAAATTAAAAGAAAAGCGGATCCTATTATTCTCTCAAGTCAGTTTACTATAAGCGGCCTTAGATATAAAAATAATAGGGATAATCAAAAAAAAAAAATTCTAAAATAAAAATATATTTCTGATTGTTATTTCTGATTAATATTTTTTAACCCATCGACTTCATTCATTAAGCTTTAAGAAATATAACGATTTAGAAATATATATATCAGTGGTGACATTAAGGATAAGGCAAGTGGAGTAGCATGTAGTACCTTGTCTAGAATTTGCGGTTAATAGTTTTAATGAATATAGTATGATGTAAATAATACATATTTTGTATCACTATCACCACTTCAAAAAAAAAAAAAAGGAATTTTCAATAGTTTAGATCTATGCTTCAGAGCGAACTATTGTGTAAAGCTTAAAAATCAATAGTTATTTTTTTAATCTTTTCCAGTTAATAGTGAGAACTTTAAAAATCAAGCATACATGAAGTAATTTTTTTTTTAATACTGAGGGTTATTAAATACTTATAAAACAGTGCATTAAATACCAAAATATATTGTATAAGTATTTCAATTCCTATTTTATCATTTTATTTAAACAGTAAAAACAAAGTAAAGAATTATTTAATTCATTTTAAATTATTTATGTATATTTGTGTATATGTTTATGTTCAGAATGGCAATGATAAGTATTTTACCTAATTGAGAAAAAAATACTATTCAAAACGACACAAATGATGCACTACCTAAGTAGTCTACGAAAACTGTAATTGTCAACGTAAGAAGTATTTCAATCATGAAATTAGCCTTTCATTATACATAACGAAAACCACGATTAATATTTTTATGATTGTCGTCAATCGGAGGAATATCTAAAATTTGATAAAAAAACAATACGATCAGTTTTCAACTTAATCCATCATCTCATATTCATATTATATTGATATAAAGCGTATATGCATAGATTTTGTGAACTACTGAAATTATAATTGTTCCAAGAATGATAATATTATAAAAAATATTTTCTTGTGATACCAATGATATCGTTGAATCAAAAATATTTTACGACTGAAATTTATTTACGCTTTTTATGTGGTGTAATTGTTCTGTATCGTTCCTGCTCATCATTGAATATTATAAAATTTTTCCAAAAAATGTCATTTCCACGTAAACATAAAATTACTGTTTTATTATATAAATTGGTGAAACTTTTTAGCGTATTAAATACTTTAGAAAACATAAGAATATTATAACGATCATTTTATTAACGGATTCGTCGAAATAATAATCAAATAGCTAATAAGAATATTTAATTGGTAAAATATAACTGTCGTAAGTGTTTTCATCATTAATTATTTTATGTCGTCGTAACTATTATAATTTTAATGTAAACGTGACTAATATCAAAAATAATATTAATAATAAAATGTTTACAGTATTATTTAATATAAAAAACTTACACATTAGTACAATTTATTTTATTTTAATTAGACTCCAGTTAGGTTGCGACTATTGATAATGAAATGTATAGTACACCGTTTTTATTGTTTCTTTTTCTTAATTATTTTTTTAAAGTTTTATCCGTTTTCTTAAAAAAAATCTAACTGAATCAATACATCATAAGTCATTCAACTAGTTATAATTTATTGACAAAAAAAAAAAAATATATCACCGCAACTAAATTGTATAATGTCGAAAGGTACTAAATAATTAATGTCACTCGTTATATACTTCATTGCATGGTTCACTTATCTCCGTTATTTTGCAATAAACTATAAAGTCAAACCATGACACAGTATGGCGGATAAACATTCTAAAACTGTCCCCACGTTAATAATACAAAAGTCTCGTCTACGAAGTTTGTCAAAGCACATTTCCATTTTATATATTATGAGTTTTGAACGTTTCATTTTGTGCATCCAATCGCCCAACACTGAAACACAGCTGTTCACAATAACAAATAAAATACTTATGTCTCAAAAAATCACGTATCATTGTTTTTAAATTATTTTGACGCTCCAGAAAATCCTATTTACTGAATTGACAATATAGGATAGAGTCCAAACGAAGAGGAAATACTATCGCATAAAAATCACTCCTCCAATCTTCATTTGCGTAGTCATTGACTTAAATTATATCATTTATATCTCTAATACTATCAAAAATAACTAAAAGTGAAAATTTATCGTATAGTTAAAATCTTTACTAGTTCAGCAAAGTTTTAATACTTAATTATTACTCATACATTACATTCAATTTTAGAAAGCTACCTTTCATACTTATCCATAAAAATGACAGATCATATCATGTGGTACATAGAATTCTTACCACATTTCCCCGAGTGAAATCTAGAATGAATTATTCTCAAACAGTTACACCTCCAAAAATATAACAAATGTTCTTCTATCGACAATCAAAGTTGAAAGTTTTTATTTATTTATAGTTTGCCCTTAACAACAAAAATAGTTAGGTTTTTTTATCAGTTTTTTTTTTATAATATAAAAATCAAAAGCGAAGAGATTCACGCCAATAAACAAACAAAAAAAGATTTCTGTTATAAAAGTTTTGTTGTCATTAAATCTTCATACATAGTGTCATAGTTGCATCATATTATGATACCAGCGGTATCATTGAATTAAAATATTCGTATTAAATCAAGAAGTTTTAAGTGTGGTATTCTTATTATTTTGGTTTAATATGCAGAACGTTACAAAATGTCCCTCATAGGTCTGTCTCTTTTATCATTATTTTTATTATAATTCAAATAATATTAATATCAGGTAATATTTTTGGTGTACGAAATAATTGTTTTATTCACGAATAGAACCAATTTAACTACTCAGAGACAAAACATAATACTACATAATTGCTTGTTATTTGAACAATTTTTTTTGTAAATATAACATAAAATTTACTAATATAATTTAAAATCATTTACAAATTCAGACAACTCACTCTAGAAAGCTATTGAAAAAAATTAAATTAAAAATATACAATTTGTCCCATCAGATAAGTCTATTGTTAACTTAAAAAACATAAACCTATTTATCTCTTATCCAAAATAGCTTTTTTTTATTTTACTTTATCTTTCTAATAAATTAGTCAACGTTTATTAACTATAGTTTCAGATTACGATAGCAACATACTCATCATAGTGACCTCAACATTTCTCCTCTCTATTAATTATCATTCACAATAAAAAAATCTACTTTAACACTATAGATCATCAAAATCACCTATACCTAATATATTTTTTTTATTAATCTCCTAGATAATTATCATCATTACATAAAATGAAATTGACCACGTATATTTTAAGCAATTAAAAATACCTACATAAAAAAAATTATAGCCCAATCAAGTTAAAGTAGTGGCACTGAAGTATTGGACTTCCTATCTTGTCTTTCAGTTCTTTTATTATAATCGTATACAAAATATACATATTTAATTTTGCTATTTTGTTACATATTTTATTTAAAATTAGGTTATTTAGAGGTTTATTATATGATAATTGTTTTTTTTTTTATAATATCCAAATCAACCTGCAACGTTTTAAATATTATATTTTTATTGTTAATTTAATATTAATAGGTAATTGAAAACGATTGACAAAGTGTATTTGAAACATTTTAATACTCAAACAATTGTAATTTATTGATTAACTTTTTCCAAATATGTTTATTGCTTATCGTTATAGTTATACAAGTTACTTAAAATTGATAATATGCACCATGAAAATAAGGCTGAATTGATGAAAGAAAGTGATGGTTATAAATTCGATGGTATTGAAGGCATGTATATATTAATGAAACACTGAAACGCATTATAAGTAACGAGTATTTCAATAAAATTATTACGATTCAATAGACGATTATTTTTCTTTTCGAAATACGCATATGCGCAGCACTGATCTCGACGTCTGTAGTGGATATTTCTATTATATTTTACGCGGCGAGTTTCAACATTGTCGATTTATATTTATTTCCCCCGGTTTAGTTGAACTCCATGCTCCATTAGTTAGATTAATTTTTATTTTTTAAAAGACGGAGAAAAATGTTTCGGGACTGAATTCAGTTTGGTCTACAGTCTACACTTATATTCGAAATAATTATCAACCACATTATAAGTTATACATACGACCATGGTGTTAATATGTAATGTGCAATAATGGTTTCTTATCGTGCAAACTACTATAAGTGAAATCCATTATAGCCTGTAAACAGTTAAAATTATGTAAAACTCAATGACCACATGGGTTTATAAGAAGACAAGACAAGTGTATGCGTTTATAATATGTGTATACTTACACTATACGATGGTGGTGACAGTGGCATGTCAAAATGTATTCGTGAGAATAACTGAAAAAATTAAGTAAAAGGATAAAATGTCGTCATCCTGTATACAACACCTATATAATGTAATGTAATTACAGGGAGAATGTAGGGGAAAAGTGATATGAAATATACGTCAGCCATAAAAAGCCAAAAAAGGTCGAAAACGTTATAAAAATGCTTTTATACTTTTCATATACATACATGTATATACACTGTATGTTCAACGGCAATCACGTTTCGGTGTATCGTGCGGACATAAATTCAGCTTTATAAAACTTTCATGATACGGTGGTGGCAGAAACCCTCATGTCAATATTTTATCAACACCGCTGCCAACGTAGGTTCGACAGGTATTGTATGTGAATATGTATATACGTTGCGATTCTAACGCCTAATCTTTCCTTCAATAATGAATTTATTACAATTCTGATGTTTGTAATTTTTATATATGCTTAAAGATATTTTACATATTTAAATTTTGTATAATATTTAAGAAACGTATGGTGGCGATATTAACTTTTTTTAAATTCTAAACTAATAAATGAATGTATTAATTTTACAATAATGTTTGTATTTTTCTGTCTCTCATCATCTCATATATGGGGCATTAGAAATGCTTCGATTTTAAACTCTAGAGGTAGTATCTACCTGGTAGAAAATTAAATCTAGTTGTTGCTTTAGGAGTTAAAAGTAAAAAATTCTTAGTACTTTTCAAAATAACTGGTAAAAACATAATTATTTTTTATAGATATTTAATGTTCAAATTTGAATGAAATTATATAATATTTTAACTATGAATAATGATTTTAATTATTTTTTTGAGATTCAAAAACATTATTGGTGGGTACTTATAACTTTATGTAAATAATAAAATTTCTAATGCAAAATAACATTTTCAAAATATGAAGAATAATTTTAAGATATTATCTATTATTTTATACATTGTTTTACGGTAAAATACAAGGTTGTATTTACTTAAAAGTTAATAATAGTAATATGATATGACAATATATAATTGAATAACCAATAACAGCAGCCGGTTAGACACCGACTGTATAATGGAAGGGTACCCACTTGCTAATCTTTTTTTTTGCAATCAAAAATCATTAATTTTTTTTATAAATTATTAATCAGATGACTTTTTTTAAAATCTTTATGTATCTAAATTGATATATTTGGATGGATAGTATTTGAGTTATTTAAGAATAATAGGACTATATATTAATGGGTTAGGAAGATATACGGGCTAGGATCTATGATGATTTGAATATTTTACGATTTTTAAAAATTGTCCAAGTATAATAATTTCAGAAATAAGGTTTTTAATAGATTCATTATGCAAGAAAAAAAATGAGAGTAAGCATGCTTGGTGAATCGCTCTGTATTATATCTGTCAGTTAAACGAGAAAATTGGGTTTATACGTTTTTCGCTCATCTCATATTCTTAAGAAACGCGTGTCATGTGCACATGCCAATGGACCACTACAAAGAAAATACAAAACGAGAGAGAGTGTTTTGTGTGTATCTATATACCCTGAAATGGTATTGTTGTATAGGTACTACAGTACTCGGGAAAATGATTTTTAAATGACCTTACGATTTTTCAAATAGTAATAAATCAATAAATCTAACTATACATATATTATAATATATTATTACTATTTGTCTGTCTTGGAGTCATTTAAAGGGCTAAACCGCGTTTTCTGAGTAGTTTCAATTTCTTGAAGTTCATACGTGTTACATTACACACTTGCAATCAAAACATTTTACTTACCAAACTTTTTTAATGTAAACTTTTGAAACATGCATCTGTATTATACATATTATTATTATGCAATGTGTCATAGTTTATATTGACACTACATAACTCTTTACAACATTTATCATTGTAGAAAATTTCTGTATGGACAAATACAGTGTAAAATACTAAAATATTATTACACCAAATATAGTGGTCAGTATATTTACTGAATGATTTTGATTTGCTGAATTTTATTTCATTAAAAAATATTTCTCCATAATAGCTGATCTTAAATTGTAGTTGTCAATACTAATGATTTTATTCCAAGTCTAATATAATTAATATATATATATTACGTGTAAAAATAATATAGTTTTTTTGAAAACGAATTACGGTAGGTATTGAATATTTAGATACTCTATGTCATAAATAAAATATATTAAAGATATTTTATATAAAAAAAACGGACTCACGAATAAAACAAACATATTTGAACTTTGAAAATAAAACTATTCAAAACTAATTTGTAACAGTTTTAGTTTATATGGATGGATTTTGGTTTGTTTTGTATGAAATATTAGGATTTAGACTATTAACCATTTAAAGAAATATTCTTTTACTTAAAACATCATCACATAAGTCACTAGTTATTGAGTTGCATAGTTTATTAATGTAAACACTAATTAGTCGCTAGTCATTAAACGATTAAAATACTACAAATATTTTCAAACACAATTAATGCAAAAAATAATAACTTGATTTGGGCGATTAGTGATCTACAGATATATGAACAGTATATAAAAGTATATCTTATTAGGCATAGTATATTTCAGTTAAAACGTGAATTATAATTCCTCACTTTTTCTTATTTGTTTATTTATAATAAATGTCATCATTATTTTAAGCAGAATAAATTTCCTCATTTATTTATAATTTATCATTTACAACTAAATATAATATAATATCATAATATTCACCCTAGTAAAATTAAATTTTATCACCGCTTGCATTTAATTAAGTATTATACCAATAATGAACAACATTTTATAAATCTATAACGAGTACAGTACCTAGTAGATTTTTTCATATTGCGACCTAATACTTCTAGGGCTTATAAATTAATTATACGTACATAATTAAAAAAAATTGATTTTTCGAGTACTGTATTTTTATTTTATACTTATAGGTAATTAATAAATTTAAATAATCTGTTTTTGTACTCGTAAAGCTTGCATTAATTATAAATAACACTTAATAATTGAGCCAATTATTATTGTTTAAAGGAATTGGAAATTGTGGTTTATTGGATCAGCCTAAAAAATACAATTATATACTATTTCAGGTTACGCATTTTAATGTTTTAAATAAAATAAAATAATTAAAACCCCTTTTGAATAAACTATTTAGAAGGAATATTGTCGTATACATATTTTAACTGTCAATTTATTATATTTTTAATTTTTATATTCAATTAATTAATAATATATAAATAGAATTAGCTCAAATAAATGTCGTAATATACAAATTGTACTGCTTTTTCTAAAATTTTGATTTAGTAGTTTTGTTTTTAAGTACAATACAATACGTTCAGTTTTCTAAAAAAATGATCTATATTCATTTTTAAATAAATATTGAATAACGTTTTTGAAATACTTTTGTTTTGGGTTCTATTTTCCAATAGATTACCATTTTTTGTATTTAATAGTAGAATTATAAGAATAAGTATTTGAATCCCGTTAAAACTTCTAAAAGTTAGGAGGTTTAGGTAGGTATTGACGCATAAGTAATACGCGTAATAACTAATAATCACTGTAACGTGTGGCTTCGGTTGAAAAGTCGACTAATATGTTGAAACGCATAAAGAATAGGGTCCAAGTCAATGTATTGTCAATTTGGTCAACAGAATATTCGACCACAAATAACCGATTACAGAATAAAATTAAACAACCATTACATCACTTATTTATGTATAATATGTATAGAATATTATAATATTATTCGTTATTTCCAATGACGAAAACGATGACTTCATAACGATCAACTTCCGTTACAACTACTTTAATAATACTACCATGACGTTAGACATCCATTTTATACGCCTGTCCGTTCCCCCTCTTCTAACCATCTCACTACCACAAACAATACCTCTATATCATTATACACCCATCTGTCGGATATCCATTAAAATTTATTGTTTTTCGAACGGTGGTGGCCGACACTGTGTACACTTACTTTTATTTCGTTTTAATTAAACTTTGACAAATGCGCTTTCTTCAGGTTTCTTTACTTCACCACCGCCGTCGCGACTTACACGGTCCCACCCTGACTGCCAACCCCATCACTGGCAAACAACAATGATTAAAGATTTTCACGGTGGACCTTGACTGTGTGCTCTTTTTTTCACCCTTTTCCGACGACATGGCCAACGAGCGCCAACACCCTATACACACACAAACCTTATTCGAATCCATTAAGCTAACCTTAGTATATACTTGAGATATATCTATATATATATATATATATCAGGCAGTGAACTAGTCTATGGTTTATTAAATTGTATGCTTGTAATAGTAATTAATCACTGCAGCCAACTCCGTCTGCACATTATCAGACTGTTTAATTGTATACTGAATCAATATATTATTTCGATACAAATGGTGAAAGAAAATGTCCTCGCATTTATATAATCGTATGATATGCATTATTTGAGATGAAAAGTACTGTGTATATATACACAGATAATGTTACGTTTTACAAAGTAAGGGGTTTTTTTTATCATAATTCACCACAACGTAAACATATATAATGAGCTTTAAAATCATTGGTACTCACGTACCACTCATCTGAGTTAAGAGAGCAAAAGTGGCGGATGTGTCAATTTATTTAAGTCAAAGTGCTTTAGGAGCCATTACAGTGTTGACACTAAAAGTACGGTACTTTTAAATTACTCGTTGAATTAAGAAGAGATTGAACGATAGGATAAGAATAGCCCACTGCTTACAATAATAATTATTTTAAAGTCCATTATTTCAGGTCGTAGTCCGTAGAACTTTAATTTTTTATTTTTCCATACTGAAAGTAACCAAAAACCTTGTGAAAATAGTCAAAAATCTAATGCTCTATTGTTTTCAATTTATCTTATAAAATTAATATTATATATATTTTTTTAATGGCATTCAATGAAAAGGTATGTTTCATTTAATTTAAAATATTGGTCAGTTAATAATTAATTTAAAAACTGTTACTTATTTAATTAAACAGAAAATAGATTTAAATATTTATACAAGTTATAAGCTTATAAAATGTATATTAACTATAAAAATGTGGAGTTTAAAATAATGGATTCTATGAATAACTAAATTAATAACATACATATAATAGTGAAGCGATTAAATGTATTGGTTTTAAAATTTTATTTTTTTTTTTTGAACCCGTCAGTACCTTTTGAAGAAACTCGTTTTTTTAACATAAATTTATTTTCTTAGTACCCAGAAACTTTTCGTAATAATTTGGATAAAAAACAAGTAAATAAGGAAAATCTGGTTGTTGAGGTATTTCTATACATTTAAAATTTTAGAGTATTGGTTTTTTTTTATATAACAATCAATAAAAAAATATGCAATTCCTGAAACTTGATTAAACTAGAGTTATATTTCACTATAAAATCGCTAAAAGAACAAAAATCTGCAGACTTTAGTCCGTGTATTTCAACCACATCTTCTACGACACGTCTTTCTATTATTATATCTCTACAATCAAAATTTGAATATGAACTATAGTAAACATTCATTAATTACTGAATAAATTACATAAATATTCCAGCGGTTATTTGAGTTATTTTATATTAAAATACTATATTTCCAAAGTAAATTTGTAATTTAAAACTTGTATTTGTTAAAATCAATGTAAAAACAACAAACAAATTGTTGAAACAATTAATAAAACTAGTGAAAAAAAAACTAGAATTATTAAAATTAAAAATTGAATATCGTAAACCTATGGTAATTTTTTATGAGATCATAAAATTAGAATTTTAGTTTATAATCATAAAAATTCACTAATTTCCATTTTAGTTGTAAAAGCATACAATTTTTAAAATATTCATGCCTAAAATTGACAATATAATATTAGGTTTTATATTACTCTTGTTAATAAGAATTAAAAAAAAAATTGAGTTTAACTCCATAAATATTTTTTATACAAAACTTAAGGTTTTCAATAAATATGGATATTTGATGTAAAAAACTATCGTTTTTTATTAATATAATTCAATAAGCATTAAACGTAGAATCTTAAGACATTCCGCTGTTAACAACATTTTTAAAATATTCAGATTAAATTAAAGCTAAATTAATTTAATTTTTTTCTCATTTGAAATTTTATAACTTTTTTAGTATTTTTTTTTTTTTAAAGGATTGATAAAAATATTTAAACTTGGTCAAAAAACTTAGAATATTGAGTTATTCTGATTAATATTGTTATTGAAAAAAAAATGGGTGTGTATGCTTAGTGGATGATCTTATATAACACTAAGTTAATTTCCTATAATTTGATTTGATTGATTAACACTTTTTTAATTACTTACATAAAATTGAAAATATTTCAATTAGAGATTAAACTCAATTTTACACACCTTTATATTGAACTGATAAATTGATAAATGAATAGTTTATAAGAAAAATAATCCGGTAATTAATTTTTATTGCATTGTAGATTTTAAATGTATCTCACGAACAAGTAACTGTAACAGATGTATTGATCTTAAATTTGAATTTTACCTAACCTAACATGAAAAGAGACAAAAATAGTAAAAGTAAAATTAAATACATATTGTAAAACAAATACTTTTTCATTCTGCTTAGAATCTATAAACTGCACATTTACATTTTCAGAAAAATATTCAGCTAGAATACTAAGTTAAAAATACAGTAACCCATTTTAAGAAGTAAAAATCTAAAAAATAAACAATGAAAACAAAGAGTTTCAACACTGTAGATATGTGTTATTATATTTTATTGATAAGATAAGTACATAGATTTTTCACATTAATATAGTTCTTTAAAGTAATTTACAATATAAATTATGGTTATCGATCACTTTGTTGACAAGGAATAAAAAGTGGGTAGTATATTTCATTAATAAACCAATAGTTTTCTAAAAAATACACCATAAACAAATTAGCAAAGTTATGCAAATAAAATATTTAAAGGTTGTGGGTTATAAAGTGTAGTAAATATAAACTGTATATATAAATGGACTAAAATTATTAAAACCGTGAACCACTACAACGTATTATAAAATCATCAATACACATTGGAATCATAAAATATAAGTAATATACTTTGTAAATAATTTATTTTAGTTAGTTAAAATTTAACTATAATATATAACAAAACTTTTAAATTACATAAATATGTTAAATTTTACTGAGTATAATAATAATGTATAATATATTTTCGTGTATATTACTTTTTTATTTTGTCGATTTTACTTCTTTTGTGACTGCTTTTGTGTAGATATCGTGTTAGTTAGTTCAGTTACGTATAAGTATTATGAATATTTATGACCATAGAACAACGTATATTTTATAAATTAAAATAAAAAAGCAAAATTTAAAAATATATAATTACTTACAGTTTTTGATAACTTTACAATATATAATATTATATTCGTTTATAGAAAGCATAATGTGTAACAAATTCAAAGTCAAAGTATTATCAATAGTTGATAAACATAAATATATATATCTATTTAAAGTTTATTTAAATTGCATATACAACCGTATCAATTTTTTTTTCAAATATTAAATCAATATATTTATGTAAATGTAGCTTATGTTTATAATTTATATATTATATTAAACATTAAACTATTTTAATATATATTTTAGATATATACAGTAGATTTTTATTTAAAAATAATTTATTACATATCAATAGGTAAAAAAAAAAATAAAAAATCCTTTAAATTATGAACTATTTTTATTTGTCTATAAAAATAATTGTTGTCGTAGCTAAATTTGCAAAAATAAATTTGTCTTTATTAAATTGACTAAAGAAGTATCAATATCAAAATTTAATTCCTGATGATTAATTTTTCTCGTACTATTTATATACTTTTTAAGTTTATTCTTAGAAGTTAAAATCGTGGAATATTTAAATAATACCAAGGAAAGAAATATAAAAAATCTTTTGAACTTTGATCTTTTTAACATATTCTGATTTTTTTTTTATATCATTATAATTTTTATACGTATAACTTCAAAAAAATAATAATAATAATAACAAAAGCTACTTCTTAAAATGCAGCATTTTTTGGCTTATTTAAGACTGTATTAATACTACTTTTATTGCTCTTATAGAAATTGTATCATATTATATAAAACAAAATTACTAAGAATTTTCAATTTATTTTGCAAATATTAACGAAAAATAATAATAATAAAATATAAAAAATAAAACTTAATTACAGTAAACTAATTTTCCATTGGGTGAGTTGTTCTTTTTATTTTATTATAATATATTTTTTTTTTGTACGTGTGCGCAACAGCAATACGTAGTTGAGGTAAATAAGTTTTTTTCCATGTAGGGTGAGGTGAATACATTTCATAAATAACGTTGACAGAATGTAATGATCCAGCAACAGACTATTTTATACATATCCATTTTTCAAAAAACAAAATGAGGTCATCGAATGAAACAATGTAAAAACAAAATGTGTACCTATTGTACAGGGTATACATAGATTTTGGTAGTCTTTTTTATTTTTGGTTTTTTTTTCACAAGAGTTGATAAAATTAAATTTACATACACGGACAAACTTCTACGCTATTCCTACATTTAGAGGCACAAAATATCTACCTATATATCAAATTCACTAAAAGCTTTACATTTGTTCAGAACCCCTGTTCATATATAAGAACTTTGTTATTAACACCATACATACATACGTAAAATGTATTATGTATTTTTTACGTCATTAATGCGATATTTTTTTCTCTTACCTTTTTGCTCTACACACAAAAGGCACATACGTCAGCTGAATAGTGCTCCATTATTATTTTCGTCGTAGTGATGAACTTTTATGCAATTTCGCCAGTTTGGATACGCGAGCACGCAATGCACGTATAATGAAATATATTCGGCGCGTTATTGAAGTTAAATACGACGATGATATAAAAATAATTCGTGGTGCTATAGTACATAGAATATATTATATACATACATACCTATATATATATATACATACTAAGAGGTAGAGAGAAATAGTGTATTTAAATGTTTCACCCCATCTATATAATTTAATCGCATGGTAAAAATAACTTTCTTGGTGCGTTTTTATTTTCGTTAAAAACAAAGAAAAATCGTCAAATCGTGCATGCCTCATTTGGAAAGTTGGGAGAAGCTGCAATGCGACGACCCTAGTGGTTTGCGTGACCTGTACCATATAATGTTACTATATAATGCAATTGGGGTTCATGAGGTTTTCGTTAAAACCACGTTGCCTTGTGTGCAATAAAGCTGCTAGGTATTCGCAATAACTTCACCCACTATTAATTTTTTATATTTTCAAACGACTACATCGACATGTCGTAGAATTTTTACAAAGATATAATATTTTATCAGAAAACTTGACATATTAAACAACTCTATATTATTTTGTATACAATGGATACCACCACAGTACATCTGGGATAACTATAATATTATTAAAACTAATAATTCTTCGCCGTGGTGAAAGAAACGATTCTGTAACGAATGGCAACCCTGTTCACAAACAACAAAATACTAACGGTTTATATATTTTAAATATTTTAATTAAACAATGAGAATCAGATTTCTTCTGTTAACATTTTTCGTAAATATTACTATGACTGCGACGTAAAAAATAATAATAGATTTTTAATTTAATTCCGTCGTAGGCTGTCGATGTATACCGTACCTACATAGTGCGTGCTATTGATACATTATAATACCGACAAAAGTCGCATTTTATAAATCCAGTTATATACCATTGTAATTTTAGTTTGAAAAGTCATGTTTTTCATTAATTTTTATACGTTGAAAAATTGGACAATCGATTTAGTATTAAGTGTATAAGTAATTTCGAGAATAGATAATTGAAATATTTTTTGCTGAGATATCGTTTACCATACATTATTTTAATCATACCCTGGAAGTTTGGCAATAGATAATGAGTCAAAGGTGATTCACGTATATCCAAATTTTTCAAACATCCTAAAAACTTGTCATTCCTAGGCACAATTATTTTGGTAGTTTAATTAATGTGTATACAATAATTTATATACTATAAATTGTATAGATACTCAAGCATTTCACTTAAATAGCAATTAGCGAGGGAAATAGACAAGCAATAATAAAATGTAAAAAATTTCTGAAAATTGTCAAAATACATTAAGTTACAAAAGTTTTAAAGTTACCTGTGTACCTTGACCGTATGTAAAACGTACATTAGAATAGACGCTTTCGATAATGTGTAGCTGAATTCATATTTGACACGAAACTTTTTTTTCACCACCCACGATCAATAATATACTATTATAATGTCGATTGAACGTTATTTTTTTTAACTCTAATCCGGGTGTGGTTAAGATATTATACCGAGTCAAGAATATTCATTAAAATAATAATAATTATATACATTTTTTAAAATATATATAACTTACTTAAAAATTGAAATACCATAAACACCATACCTGAGACCCTAGATAATATTTTTATCTTAAAATTTGATAATATACTAACTAATTTAATATAAAAATATTAATTTTATTTAATATAAAAATATTAAAGTAAAGTAGATTTATATGAAAGTAAAATATCTATGTTATACAATCTTACAACTTAGTAAAGTGAAGACAACATTTTATGTGAGTATGATTTCTACAAAATCCAAATATTTAAAATACAAATGCTGTTACAGGGTCAATAATACGGTATAAAAATGTTTTGTTCTCATTGTATGAGTTTATTTTGAAGTTAATTTAATTTCTAAAACAATTGTATTTCAATAGCATGAACAAATACAATTTTTATAACGCTTGTAAATTATGTTACGTTGAATTCCAACAAAATTAAAAATACTTTGTTCTAAACATCACCTATAATATATTATGTACCTTGTTTCAAGTTCTAATATTTTAATTATTATTTATTAGTAAAAGTAATATTAAAAAAAAAATGGATTAGTAGATATATGCTTTTTTGAGCAGAAAATGTCAAGTGTACCTCATCATTAAATAGGTTACTGTAATGGATGTGTTAAATTTGAGTCCAATGATAAATCATTGCATACGAAAATCGATTTTGAGCGGAGATTGTCTGTCAGCCAATATTACTATGTATATTTTATTATAATATATTCATATTGCTATTATAGAGATTGAGAGGAAGACCAAAGAAAAGATGGATAGACAGAATAGAAAATGACACGAAAATAGCTAGTGTAAGTAAAGTAGAAGTGAGGGCAAAGCCCTATGGAGGTGTAGGACCAGTGTAGCCGACCCCTTAAAGTCAAGAAAGACGAAGAGAAAAAATATATTGCTATTATAACTTAAATTTATTTTATTATTAATAATATGGCAAGTGTTATTAGGTTTAAACAGGTAATAGCTTAATATTAAGCTAAATATTTAAAAATGTCTTTGAGTACAATAAAAATTTCGAGTCCAACAAATAATATTTTTGAACGAAAAAATTAAATTAAATCTGTATAGTTATTCTTTATTTCAATATCCAATTTTTCCAAAATTTATATTTAATATCTATAAAAAAAAAAATTCTTTTTGGTTTCAAAAACAATTACGTAACTATTCATTTTTGAGATTTAACTATACAAATTGAAAGTGTTATATTTTAACTAAATACATAATAATTGTGATTTTGATGAATTTTGTCAACATTTGAATTACATATAGTTGTAAAAAAAATAAAAATAAATAATTTATATTATTATTTATTTTTAAATATAGCACTAAAAAACAACTTATGTCAGATCTTTTATTATATTTTCAAGTTTTTTGACAAGTATATATTTTTTAGTAATATATTATTAATAGCTCCAAAAAATTTTTAATAAAATACCGTGTATAGAATAATGTTTTTTAAATTGTTATAAAAAGTATTGGAAAACTTGGTAATTGTAGCGTTTCCTCACAAATATCAACTATATGTATTCACTTTCTTATTAGAAAATATATTGAGTTGAAGATTGAGTTATTTTTACTGTTATGTTATATAAGGTGACGACAGACATCAAAAAAACACAAATCATTGTAAATCATCGCTCCACTCTGAATCTAAAATATTCTAGAATAATTTAACAATGAATATAAAAAAAAAATAATATTTTCTTATAAAAATCATTTTGTTGTACTGTATGAAATAAAACTCGTCATTAGATCATAAATTTTATTGAAAATATATTGCTATTATGTGCTTTTAGTTTTGAATTTAGTAGCCTGTGGAAATACGATATATAATATATATATTGTACTCATTTTCCTCTGTAGTTTATGTAATAATTCATCTGTTGTATTAACGGTTTTTCTTTTGCTCGTGAACAACTTTACATTAGAAAAATAATAAGAACACACTTCGTTATATTGTATATTTGTTCTAAAAACTATTATTATTGCTATTTATTTTTATTTTTTTAGTTTTATGTTTATATTATATCCCATAGTTGATATTTATACTAATGCATTTATGCAATAGTTTTATACATTATTTGTGTGTTCAATCAATAGTATAATTTATAAGTTTTAAACATATCTCTAACTGTACTCCTTACAGAAATATTATATCAATACTATCAAATTATAATGGTTTGGATTTATTAAGGGCATCGTATATGTTGTGTATTTAGCATGTACGCATTCGATATTGAATGGATTGTACAAAAAAGGTAAAAATAAAAAAAAACCACATATGTAGTCGTCCCATATCCATATGTTATATATCCTCTCAAAACAAATGATAAAGCTCGCAATGAAATATTCACTTAGCATAACACTTTTGTAACGTATAATTCGAGTGCGCAAGGACAAAGCCAATTGTTTATACCCTCAAGTACTCACGCCCTCTTCAACTAACCTTAGAAATGTAATAAAACTGTAAGAAATAATCAATAAACATTTTAGAAAATACATAATATTAAATTCGCTCCAGAGTAGATGCATACATGTATTATAATACATATACGATAGTACTTCCCGTGTTGTTTTGTATGTATATATGTACACACATATTTATAAATAACGTACCTCTAAATGTATTGTTATGATGTATATACAAGAGTATATTTTATTCGTACAATTCTTGAGCTAAGAGAAGTACTTTATTGTTATTGGTTCGTTTATTGTACTTAGGGCATACAGAGTTCACGATGTTTTCATGAAAGTGACAACGATTCCTATGGGTACATTTGGACCGACAAATATTACGGAGCTATACGTTTGCTACGAGAGCAATGAAATATATAATAATTATGATTATTATTAGTACGATCATATCATAATTGATTTTGTCTTTTGTTATATAATGTTTATAGTAAAATTATACTATACAGTAGTGTGCGTCTATAAAAATTACGGTAATAAGATACATTTTACCTTCCATATTATTATCATAATACTAGATCCCTTCAAAACCTACTCAGTTATAATAATAAATTGAGGAATTTCCATTTGTGAAATTATATTTTATTTTTTTGTTTGTATTGTATTAAATGTTGCAAAAAAATTATTGTTATTGCAAATAATTACTCATACTCAATATAATCACCTATATAGGTATAAGGTAAATAACGTATATATTAACCTTAACCTATAGATATTTCAAAGATATGCTAAACAGCTAGTGATCATTTTTTACTCGTTCACTTCAACAGACAAGACATTATTCTCAAGACTTTCGAACGACATCATGTCATAAAATTTAAAATTGGGTGTAGTGACGTTTTTTGTACATAACACAATAATTACGTATGCGGATAAAGTACTTGGTTTAGGCGAGACCTTGGAGAGTTTCAGGTCAACAGCCTCTTTCTCTCTCTTTCTTTTTAAATTTGTCTGTATATCTCTCCTTTTCTATCACCAACACTTCTCTTTTCCTCTATGGCTTCCCTTATAATTCTCTCTACTTTTTCTTTCACGGTTTCCTTTTTTTACTCGGTATACTATCGTCGTTTTACATTCCTCCTACTATTGTTACGATACTGCAGCGTTCAGCCGAATAGAAATCGATGTTATTTACTACGTTTTACCAGAATTTATGCAATAGAACACAACATGCTCCTATATTTGTCATATTATACTGTGTTATTTTTGAAATATATAAAATATTAAGTTAAAGCATTTTAACGAATTTAATTTAAATGTTTGTGTTTAATAACCATTATTAAACCAAAATCTATAGTATACTACAGAGTTTAAATTTTACTATGATCCGTTACGAATAACTTATCAAGAAATATGTATATAGTAAACAATATAATTTATAGTATCACATTAAATCCTCATAATTCATTTAATATATTATGATTTAATTTGAATTTGTTGGTATTTTCAGATTATTAAGTGTACAAACCCTGCTCAAACTGTCTTGTTTAAGGGATGTATCCAAAATAGAGCGCCACAGGTGCCATTTTCCGGATGGACGAGAGGTAAATATTATAATATTATAATATTCTATAATAACAATGAAAAATGGAAAATTAAAAATATATAACTTATGTATTGATTAAAAACTATTTTCATAATTAATGTCAGAAAAATAGTTTGTATATGGGTCATAAAGTAAATATTTTACCACACAATTAAAACATTGTCAGTTAAGTATTGATTTAATCACTTTGTGTTATTATTTTAGAGGGTTAACGTGCTTGAGCCCTCTCCAGCAGTCCGGAGGGGGCAGGCCGACGAGGGTATAAGAGGTGCACTCGACCATGTCCATTGCTGACACCGATTCTTCATTCTCCAGTGAAGAAAAAAGCCTATTCCGTCCGTTCACCCGCGAATCACTGAGGGCCATCGAACAGCGCATAGCTGAAGATCATGCTAAACAGAAAGAACTTGAGGAAAAAAGAGCTGAAGGGGAGGTGAGTTTGGTTGAACTCTGGCCAAATCGGCCGAAGTCCATCCCACGTTCTCGTCGTTAAATTTTAACCCTACAACCATATTTTTGGAAGCGTAATTTATAGCCGAACACTTTTTGAAGTCCAAAATAAAACTACAATTAGCTTTAAATGTGATTTAAATGTGGAATTTAAGACGAAACTAGTGTTTATCTGTGCCAAGTTCTGGAAACGATCTAATATTAATGTTGTTTGTTTTATTATTTGACAACAGCCCTTGCCATGGAAGAGAAATAAAAATAAAGACGTAAGCAAGTAGAAAAAAAAATAGAGGAAATATATTTATAATTAGGCAACAAACTAGGCTAGAATTCATACATTATTCATATCTTATGATGTATAATATGTACATATTATATACATTATACATTTATTATATTATTACCATATGTACATAATACGTACTAATTTACTCGCTACTTAATATTTTTAGTAAATGTACAAAAGCATGTCATCACACAAATTCTTAGTATTACATACCATAATTTCAAAGTAATATTATATACATAATTATACATAGTATCATGAGCCATGACCATGAGCTTAACAAACAAAATGTTTGTTATAAAAGATTTATACATTTAAATATATTGATACATGCCTATATTATACTGCAATGTACATTTAGTTAGGTCTGTATTATAATATTAAAGTAGTTATTGTAATTTATTAAGGTGCGCATATTTATAGTTATAGTAGTTTCTAGAATAGTTTTCGCTAGACTAAACGCAAGTTAGCACTTTCGAAATAAAAGGAATGAGCTGTATAATTATATAGTAATATTACACTAAAACGCCGTAATAATTATCATTAATTCAGTTGATTAATTAAACTTGATTAATAAAATGATCAACGAATAATCATAAATACGTTTTGGTTGGACCATATTAAATGTTTATTATCAGCATACCTAATCATCTGACTAAGAAAAGTATCAAAACATTTAAATGAAAAATAGTAACTATAAACTTTATATTAGATACCTACTAATTTAATTTACTTTTTAAGTTTTTTGAACAAATGTCGAAATTCCTTGCTATTTCAAAACCATATTATAGTCATAAACAATTGAATTACATAAAAAATGTATAAATTACTTTTATTCGTATACATTTCAATAGGTTTTATTTTCGTTTGCTAAATAATATCGACTAACATATTTTAACGATAATCATAAAATTGTAGGTATTTAATTTATTTTCTCTGTAAAATAAATTCAAATTAATAAACATTTAACAGACTTACATACTTTGATAATAAATATAACTCACATGAAATGAATGCATGATTGGTTCTATCTCCTTACTCATGTTACTGTTGCAATTAAATTTATGTTAAGATACATTTAAAGAGTTTTTATAGCTAACTAATATATAAAAAAAACTAATAACAACATAAGTTTACTGTACATGAATAATATGACTTTTGTTTAAATTACTTTCATTAACTTTCATAATACAACTTAATGTAAAGATTTATGCAAATAATTTGACGGTTAAACAAACTTTTTGATGTTTGTTTTTTGTATGAAAACAAAACATTTTGTTACTTATCATTCGTTCTAGGAAAAATTGTTGGTTTTTTTTTTAATTTTCTGTGTTACAAAATAATACTAACCTTTCTGAAAAATTTTAATTAAATACATTAAATAAAAAAACACGTTTAATTAATAGTTACATTAAATCGATTACCTAGTGTACGATGGAAAAAATGTTCACGACCTTTAATAACTTAAATGCGCAGGCTACGATTGTGGTCTGTGTTGTAATAATAGAAACGCATTGTATTGTATGCCGATCCGGTGTACTATGGTGTACCAGGTGATGACGTGAACAATTTGCGTTCACATTGTGGTCGAACACAATGTAGTGCAACTTAACATGACAAAACTTTGTCGTATCGAATCGGTAAAATCTATAAAATATGTGCCACCAACACGATGCACGTAATTATAATGTCAAAATGCATTTTGAATTTCGATTGTTGGACTGTCCATATTCACGTATACGCGCGTGCTTAGAAAATGTAACTAATATAACTACCTATATACCTATCAAGTTATTTACATAATTTTTAAGTTTTGAACGTTATAAAATTTTTTATAATAAGTCCCGTGGATCTATGAACTATGCCAAACACAAGCGATTGTCGTTTGGTAGAGACGTTCTCGTAGATAATACTATTAAAAAATTGTTGACGTATATGGTAGTTATTAATTATAATACTCGTGTAAAATTATATTTAACAAAGAAACACATTAAAATTATATTTAAAAAAAATTTACAGTAAATTAGGTGGATAAAATACATTGTCTAAGAAACATTATACGTTAAAACACATCATGGTCGATATCAATGGTTATCATAGTTAACAAATATTATAATATTACGTATATTAAGGCGTAATGGAGTAGGTGGACTAGAATTTTTATATCGTCGAGTGTATATAGTATACAGAATTATAATTATTTTTAGGTGGTCGCAAAAATTAATTTCAGTGGCATGGGATTACCCACACGAACCCAAAATACCCCATCCCTAGTTTTCAGCTTTTGATCTGTAACATAAGTGTCCACAAAATATCATTAAATATTATAATATAACACGCTAAAACAACAAGTAAATAGCTGCTGCATCGTCGTATAATTTGTAATCTTATAGTATAATTTTTTTTTTTCATTATAAATAGTATCATACTATTACCTATACGATAACATAGTTATATAATATACGAACACCGTTTGATCGAGTTTCACTGGTGAAACTCGCCGATGATTTCGCGTAAACTCGGTAGTCGTAAAACTTTATTGTTAACAGGTTCGGTATGAGGACGAGGACGAAGATGAAGGTCCCCAGCCGGACGCAACTCTGGAACAAGGAGCTCCACTGCCGGTCCGTTTGGTCGGCACGTTTCCACCGGAATTAGCGTCCGTACCGCTCGAGGATATCGACCCTTACTATCACAATCAAAAAGTAAGCACGGGCCGGGTTTAGGTCACCATGGTCTTCACCGCTGCGGAAGTCCATTCGCGGTCTCAGGCAGCGGTGGTGACGACAGTGGCAGAGCGGACGCTTATAATTACATAATATATATATATTATATAATGTATATAATACACTATTATGGTGTTGTCTATAACATGACAAAAACAACCGTCCATCATTTTGTTGTTTTTATTTTCGCAGACTTTTGTAGTAATTAGCAAAGGAAAAGATATCTTCAGGTTCAGCGCCACCGATGGCCTCTGGGCTCTCGACCCCTTCAACCCTATCCGCCGGGTGGCTATTTACATATTAGTCCACCCGATATTTTCTGTAACAATCATCACTACTATACTTACAAATTGTGTGTTCATGATAATGCCCCCAACTCCGACTATTGAAGCGTCTGAGTAAGTCGATCAATAATAATAAAACTTTTTTTTTTGTAAATTTTACTGTCTATTTGTTAAAATTTTGTTTTTGTTTTTATTTTATTTGTATTATTACTGTTATTGTTATTGTCATTATTATTATTATTATTATTGTTATTATTACTATTATTGTTATTGTTATTATATCCTATAATAATATCTATAACGTTCACACATTATATTATGTTCCAATTTATATTCTTATTCAACCTTAGGTTTATATTATATTTTATTAGAATTTACCAACATTTATATAACTAATGATTATTATTATTATTATTATTATTATTATTATTATTATTATTATACGTTAGTGAGTCTTAGCTTATACATACTAGATCGCTAGCGAACTTGGTAAATTGTTGAGGATAGTATTATTATGTGTATGTAGCGTTAGGATGATTATTGATTTTTATAATTTATGTTTCATATTGTAATCTAATCGTTTCCAGAGTAATATTTACCGGCATCTACACATTCGAATCGGCTGTGAAAGTAATGGCCCGAGGTTTCATATTAGAACACTTCACCTATCTTAGAGATGCATGGAATTGGCTAGACTTCATTGTTATTGCATTAGCGTGAGTAGTAGAAGTAGATTTGTAGATACCTACCGTTACTAGGGCAATATAACCACAATTGAAGACATAATGTATTTTGTTTTTATAGTGGAAGAGGGACAGGATTAAGGTTAGCAGGGTGCTATAAAATCAAATTTGAGTTTATTCACTTTCAAAAAAAAAAATAATACTATTATCGAAAATGGGAAATTACTTTTTTGTTTTATTTTACGTACCTACCTATGTTATTGATGTTAATAGACGTATTTATCGGTACATTATTATTGTTTTTGTATCGAATTTCAAAATATATATATATATATATATTTTGTTTATAGTTTAGTGTAATCGTTTTTACTCGAAATTTAGACCTATAGCTGATACTATTTAGAATCGGGTTTTAAATTAAACATAGCCATATTAAAATATATATGTTTATATATATATTATATTTACATACATATAGTATATATTATTATTTAACTAGTATACTTAGTATATAGCCCTTTGTTTTAGAAGGTAGGTTTAAATATTTTGTGGACTATCGGTATCCAAATATTAACTAGTAAAATATAATAACTTAATTATAGCATGTGTAGTTAAATATTGTAATTTTCAGTTACGTTACTATGGGTATAGAACTTGGAAATTTAGCGGTTCTTCGAACATTTCGAGTACTGCGAGCGCTCAAAACTGTAGCCATTGTGCCTGGTAAATATAAAACGATATAATTATATATAAAAACTAACATGTTTTTCAGCCTTATATTGATATTATGATATTGTTAACATTGATCTTTATTAAGAGATAAAGATGTAAAATTTGGATGATTTATGTTTTTAGGATTAAAGACTATCGTTGGAGCTGTGATAGAATCCGTGAAAAACCTCAGGGATGTCATAATATTAACAATATTTTCACTATCTGTGTTCGCATTACTGGGATTACAAATTTATATGGGCGTGTTAACACAAAAATGTATAAAATATTTTCCTAATGACGGCTCAGCCGGAAATTTAACCAATGAAAATTGGTTTGCGTTCATGTCGAATTCATGTATGTAAACATATTTTTATTATTTGCTTAAGTAGAATGTAATAATTATAATTGTATTTATGTGATACAGCAAATTGGCAACCCGGCGAAGAGGAACCAGACGAGTATCCATTATGCGGGAACGGTACAGGCGCTGGGTAATATACTTACGTATAATACGTTATAATAGATAGGTATATTTGATTACAATTATTATTTATTTGTATTTCTGTTTTAGACAATGCAAAGAAGGTTATATGTGTATCCAAGGCTTTGGAATAAATCCTAATTATGGATACACAAGTTTTGATACATTTGCATGGGCTTTACTATCGGCTTTTAGATTAATGACTCAAGACAACTGGGAAGCATTATACCAACAGGTACTTGATCTTGGCGGACTATATATTTGTTCATATATGACTCGTATAATATAACAGTTAAAATTAATATTTGTATATATTATACATCTTATAAAAATATTTATGATTATTATTATATCATACTTGGTTTTTTGTGTCTAAAAAGTTGTGTAATGTTCATATCTAGGTGTTAAGAGCAGCCGGGCCATGGCATATGTTCTTCTTCATTGTGATTATATTTCTCGGTTCGTTTTATCTTGTCAATTTGATATTAGCCATCGTAGCAATGTCGTATGACGAGTTGCAGAAAAAAGCTGAAGAAGAAGAGGCAGCCGAAGAAGAAGCGATCAGGGTGAGTTGTTTACGATTGAACTGAACGTCCAAACGTGTAATAATTGACGAGTTTTGTATAACATACAGGAAGCGGAACAAGCAGCTAAAGACAGGGAGGTCCGGAGGCAAGCTCACGAGGAAAGAGTGGCGGAACGTGCGGAGAGAGCGCGGCACGTCACTCAACATCCGAAATCGCCTTCGGACTTTTCGTGCCAAAGCTATGACAATATGTTCGCCGATGGCCAAGACCGAGGGATTGGCAACGATCATCATAGAGAGAAAATGAGTCTGCGGTCGGTGTCGATCACGAGCCATGACAAACATTCGGACACCGGAAGTATGGACAGGCAGAGTGGCAAAACAAGAAAAGTACGCCCCGTGCACGAGTTAGGGTCGTGTTGAGAAAAAACTCAATTATGAATTTGAATCACTATTACTTACAAGTATTTTTCTTAAATGTCTAAATGTTAAATTTTATTTAATTTAACAAAAATAATATATAGATAGTCTTATAAATTATAAGTTATAATCATTTGGTAACAATATAAGAAATACATGCTTAATATTAATAATATATACTACCGACATCTTTGTTGAGTTGCATTAATTTTAAATAATATTTACATGTAATTTGCATAAACTTTATTCATCTTTTAACAACAGAGTTTTTTCCCAACACTTAAGTTATACAATCGCAATTTTTTTTCGGAACATCTGTCACGTTTCGTTTTGATTTCAGGCAAGTCTTAGCTTGCCAGGATCGCCGTTCAACATCCGACGGGCGTCGCGTGGCAGTCACCAACTGTCACACCGGAACGGTAGACCAAGGTTCACTGGAGCGGATACCAAACCGTTGGTCTTAAACACGTTACTCGACGCGGAGGTAAGTGCGAAAGATAGTCACAAACTCTAGCACCTTGTCTCAGGCCTGTGTTGTTTGGACACACAAAATAAATGAATTAGGCCCCATGGTACACCTGGGGGGGGGGGGGAACAAAGCCCCCTTCTTGAACTTTTTAGGATATTATATGTCACAAATATATTACAATGATAATGTTTTTATTCTTATAATCGTATTATACGATTTTATACAGATTATAAATTATAAATGATTGTGGCAATCGCCGTTCGATTATTATGTTAAACATTATTTTTATATTTATAAATTAGCGATTAGGTAATTAGGTCGGACGGTCGAAAACCGTCTCCTTTAATCAATAATATCTATATTACTGTCAACTATCGATGTCATGAAAGTTGAATTAGTGGTAATTGCCTATTAGTGTATAAGGGACAATGGGAACACTTTTAAGCTTCCCCCTTTCTCCCCCGATCAAAAATTCTGAATACGTGCTTGAAACTTTCAGGAACATTTACCGTATGCTGACGACTCAAACGCAGTGACGCCTATGAGCGAGGAGAATGGAGCCATCATCGTACCCGTGTCATACGCGAACTTCGGTTCGAGGCACAGCAGTTACACGTCACACACGTCCCGAATTACGTATACGTCGCATGCGGATCTGTTCAAACCACCCATGACCAAAGAGAGGCAACTGAGGTCGAGGTCAGCCAGAAACTATTTCAATCCATCTGATCAGAGATACCACCGAGACGTAAGGCATCCAGACAGTAGTAGTAATAGTGATACAGACATGCGTACCCATACCCACTATTAGTAAATACTAACCGATCGCACTGGGGTTTCAGGATGATTACGATTCGAGTTCCATGTCCAAATCGAAACAAAAAGTGGACGAGTGCGGTTACAACGATTCGCAAAAACACACAGTTGTCGACATGAGAGGTAAACTGATTGCGTATATTATTATTATTATAGGTGGAGTTTAAAGTCATCAAATGACGATAAATTTGGACACAAAGCCCTCAAATCGTTAGATAGTGTGTCATAGATTATTTTCTCGTTATTAATTAACCCGTATTGAAAGGTGTTATAGTTTATTATCAAACCGTATGTATTATATTTTAAATGTTTATTTTCGGTTTATCTTTTTTTTTAACTATATAAATATTTGATTAATACTTATATGACTTATAAATTATGTATTTAAAGTTTATTCATCCCTAGACCCACTACTGTACGGAGATGATAGCGGTGCAATAGTTAAAATAATCTGCAGAAGTTGTAATATGCTTATATTATATGCAATATTGTTTCAGACGTGATGGTGTTGAACGATATCATCGAACAGGCAGCCGGACGTCAGAGTAGGGGTAGTGAAAAAGCAGGTATGTGCTATACCAATAAATTCGTATCTATACATACTTCTTGTTGTTTTTGTTGTCGTTGTTGAATGTGTGTAATAATAATAATAATGTAATTACTTATGTCTTATGTTTATGTCCTACGCGTCATATTTGTGATAACGTAATACATCTCCCAAGACAAAAAAAAATGCTGTATAAACAATACATTGCTATCACCCTGTATAGATTTGCATGTTAAATGTGCTCATATAGTCTCATACACCATAATATCTCTGTTGACACGATTAATTGTCTTTCACCAGACGTAGTACACTTCATTCTGTGTTGGTTCTTCTTGTTTTAGGAAAGACATGTTACTTTAATAATATATATATATATATATATATCTACAACAATATTTACTTTAATAATACAAGATAGAAAACATAGATACTGCATCTAAGATAAAAAATACATTTTTTAAAATTTTTTTTTTAGTAAATAAAATTTCTAAAATCTAAAATGTTTCAAAAGAATTTATTTTAGTTTAGTTTTTACTGTTTTTAGTTATTTTTACTTACTTATATTAATATTACAAGTAATTATGTATAATATATTAATATATTTGTCAAAAATCTAGATAGTAATACCAATTACCAATACGTAAATGGCCTACAGATAACCAATATATCTACGTTCAATAGTATTAATTTTTTTTTCTTCATAATTAGTTCTATTACACTTCAGAGTTCCAGTCTTTTTAAACTTGTTTTATGATAAGTTTTGTGATTTCTTCAATTTGCAATAAAATTACATGCAGCAAATTAAAAACTTATTTTTTATTTAACATTTATGTTTTTGCTTAATTAAAAAAAAAAATGTAGTTTTATTTAAATCAAGTAACTTGGAACAGTAAAAATATTTAGTTTAAGATACCTAAAACCATTAAAAAATATCTAATATACAAGTTACAGGAAAAATACATATCCAAGATACAATTAGATACTTAAGATACAGCACCTAACTGTCCCTAAACATCTATTTATCCTTGTCGTGCTCACGATAGAAAAAAAACACGAACATGTGTGCAGTACAATATAATTGTTATTATTATTATTATTATTATTATTAGACAAAATGTGTTTCTACTATTTATTACTTTTAATATAACTATAATTGCTAATCAGTACTTTTGTCTATGCATGACAGTATAATATGGCGTTTAATTCTTCTCCTTCTTGAAATGAAACGTAAAGATCCAAGAGTCTGCGACCATAATAATATTTATGTGAACGTGAAATTATTATTGTTAGTTTATATCGTAAACGATAAATATAATAACCGTCATATTTTTTATATTTTAACGTATTATTTTACGTTCGATTTGTTTTAATTATCAAGGAGTATTATATGGCGTGGATTGATATTTTTTTTAAATATAAATATCATTTTGGTAGTACTTATAGTTTGTACATTTTAATGTTATTTGGGTACATCTAGCTTACTAATTTAGCTACTTAACAAGCTTCGTAATATATTTTATTTTACTTATTTTATGTATTATAATATATTATTAATCACATTTTATATGTAGATTGCAAATAACAATAGTTATCACTAGAAAAATTGAATTGTTGTAAAAAGTACTTAGATATTTGTATTGTAGTTAGAAATAATTATATATACAATTAGAATAAATAACATAAGCAACGTATAAATTATTATATTTTTACAAATGACTTTAAAAGCCAAGTTAAGCTACGTAAAACTTTTCTTTTAATATATTAAATATCAATACGAAGCAGTAAATCACTGAACATTTTCAAATGTTTAATAATTAAATCCACATTTACCTTTTTATTTTATGACGTAATAAAACGTATACAAAATAATTATATACTATATCCATATATGTATTTGTGAATTTGAATATAGGTCATAAAATCTTTAATATATACTAAATGATGAATATTATGAATTAATTTTCATAATATAATTGTTCATAAATATATATCGTAATTTAAGTTTATTGATATTTTGAATAAATTTAACTGAGTGATTGACGAACACATTTTCATTATAAACTGCCAACTTTTTATAAAAGGTTAGTGTTTTAAAATTAATAAATAAATTCATATTAATTTTTTTTATCCTGCACTCCAAATTTAAACCAAAGCACAAACATATTTACAGATAGTTACATTATGAATACTTTAATTTCAATTTCTTATACTTGTAACCAAAATGTTTAATAAAATATTTTGCACTTTAACAAATTGAAAGAATCAATAATTTTTATTTTTTTATACTAATACTACATTTTAAAACTTTTGTAAAGTATACATTATGATGGTTCCTCTAAAGATAATTTTATTAAAAATATTTTATAAATATAAAATAATACATGAGTTTATGTAATTTTACTAACAGAAATACGAGCCGACAATCCTACAATAAAATGTAATCTTTACTTCATAATTCCATAGTAAAATACTAAACAATTTTATTATTAAATCTATAGTTATATTTCAATATACACAATGATGCAACCAAACATGTTTACTTCCTAAGTACATATAAATTCGCTTGGAGGTTATAATATTATATATTTTTAATATTGCACTAATGTCAATTTATTAACATTTTATTAGCTTATATTTTTTAAATTACTACAATAATCTTGTAGATTAAATAAGTTTATCAAGCGGACTGAATTCAATATTAATTAAATACTTTTTTTTTATACTTTACACGTATGTTTGACCAATATTTATCACTAGATGGAAAATTAATCTTTCAAATTGTATTTAATGTTATTATAATAATTCGCTTGTATATAAACGATTTTAAAAATAAAATTTGTCTCACATTTTTAGAATACCTTTTAAGAATAAGAAAAGTTTTGATATACAAAAAAACTGCTAAATTGATTTCACAATATCTTATTCTGACAATGGGTTTTCTAAATTTAAAGTATTTTATAAGCGTAACCATAGGCGTGACTACGGTGAAGCAGAGGCTGCATGTGCCTTCTTTGCCATTTTCTAAAAGCGTTGCCACGTGATCGACAGTCACGAAAATATTTGCATATTTTTCAATAACTATTAGGTAATATGGTATGTTCTAGATTTTCACTATCTATTTTTGTATTAAAAATTTGAATAGAAATTAGATAGTACTACTGATTAAGTAATATATTCGACATTTTTTCCACAAACAATTATTACACCAAACCATAAGCCTTATGCCTATAAATGATTCTCTCTCACACCTTCTACCCCTACTGATTTTAAAAATTAAGATGATTAAAATTTTAATGGCAGTGGATATTAATTGCTGCCTCTGCGAAAGAAGCCTAGTCATTTTGTCTATGAGCGTAACATAGATGCATTTTTTTACAATTATAATATTATAAAATTTATAATAGAATATTTTTGAATTTATATCACCTTTTCTGATTACTTATTATTTTATATTCTTAAATAAAAAATTATGTATAAAATATTATGTTATAAAGCCTTTAGATTAGAGCTCAAAGAATACACAATCATAGATGTTTTAGGAGGTTTACAAATATAATTTGAATTTGGTAACATTTATAATTTTAAAAGATAGTGTGGATTTAATATATTTTTTTTTTTTACAGACTCTTGAATAAAATATGTATTAATATGAAAATGGTAAAATAAATTATTATACTTTGAATTATGATGGATTAATATTTTTTAAACATTTAAAACAAAAAAGTGCTGAGATAGTAAATATATGTTATATTAATAGTAATACGGGGGGTACTCTCGTGGGTGCATGGGGTACAGTGTCCACGGTGTACGTGTTTCCAACAGATGAAGATGCGGTAGATGGAGAAGATGAAGAAGAAGAAGACGAGGAACCCACTTTTCGTGAGAAGTTCCAAGTTTGGTTATTGAAATTCATCGACACATTCTGTGTTTGGGACTGTGGATGGCCGTGGCTCAAGTTTCAACAAGGACTCGCGTTCATAGTATTCGATCCATTCGTCGAACTCTACATCACCCTGTGTATTGTAGTGAACACGTTATTCATGGCGCTCGATCATCATGAAATGGATCCGAAATTGGATTTCATCCTCAACAAGGCTAACGTTGTAAGTATGACGACATGACATTAATAATATAATATCTACATAATATGGTTGATAATTAACATTAAACGGCCGAAAGAGATGTCGTATTTACCTAATTTTATATTGAATTTCCTACTATAACCGAATGCGCTTATAGTTTTTCAGCGCGACATTCGGCGTCGAAGCAGCACTGAAACTGATGGCTATGAGCCCTAAATATTACTTCCAAATGGGCTGGAACATTTTCGACTTCATCATCGTAATTCTTTCCGTAGTAGAACTGCTCTCCGCGGGTTACCAAGGACTATCCGTATTACGTTCATTTCGTTTGGTAAATATTTGTTAATTATTCCTAATAGTCACTATATGATAAAATAAAGTCGCATTTAACTAATTATTTGAAATATTTAACTATAGCTTCGAGTATTTAAGTTGGCGAAATCTTGGCCCACACTGAATCTTTTAATATCAATTATGGGTCGAACCATTGGTGCTCTGGGTAACCTTACGTTTGTGTTGTGCATAATCATATTTATATTTGCCGTTATGGGTATGCAGTTATTTGGAAAAAATTACACAGGTAATATATGGTGTTTATGAAACACACAAATAAAAAAATATGAATAAAATTGTATTTTTTCGCAGAAAAAATGTATCTATTCAAAGACCACGAGCTTCCCCGGTGGAACTTCACCGATTTTTTGCATTCGTTTATGATAGTATTTCGCGTGTTATGTGGTGAATGGATCGAATCTATGTGGGACTGCTTACACGTCGGAGAACCAACTTGTATACCATTCTTCTTGGCTACCGTTGTTATCGGTAACCTCGTGGTATGTATAATTACTTACAATACATAAATATGTATTACTCAGAGGAAGTATTTAAAGTGACATTAAGATACACATGGCGAGGGGGGTAGCAACTTTTTTAGGATTTTTAGGGTAGTATCATTACTCTCTAGAATCTACAACTATCATCTATTATCATTCGTCAATCGCGTTAATGTCTATTATGTGTACATTATTATCACCTACCAACTGTATGTAAGACTGATGATCATTTTTACCATTATGTTTTGCAAAATATTATTGATATTATATTAATATTTTACTAATATAGATAGCCATAGTTACAATTTATCGATACTATCGAAATACTACGAATCTTTAATATGGTTAATATTACCGTTTTAAAATCAAAAAAACATAATTAATTACAAGAATCTAATATACTACTAGTTATTGCTTAGTTATTTTAAATTTCAATTATATGCTTTATAAATATAGCTATTCATTTTTGTATTCTTTATTTTGGTCATTTTTAGTTTAAAGCTTGATAATTTTTTGAAAACATCAGTATGATTAGTAAAATAAAAAAACTATGTGGTGCAGATTTTAAAAGATTAGCCATAAAAAAAAAAATGAAAAATGCACTTGTTATAACATTTATAACATTCCTAAATTAAAAAATTATTTTATGACTAAATTAGAGTATTTATAATTTCTTAAAAAATGTTGGTATCCAAATAATTATCAGTAAACATTTTTTTTTCAAATGAGGATTATATAGCATCAACATTTTAATTAGGGTGCAAAAACTCAAATTATATTTCTAATACTAATGATACTATAACTATAACATTAACTAAAATACATGCCTACTATAGTATCATAAAGTAAACGAGTATCTGTATCTTAAATATTTACTAGAATATCTCAAAATATAAATGTCTATTGTTTAAATAAATAATTTATTTCAGGTACTTAATCTCTTCTTGGCGTTGTTGTTGAGTAATTTTGGTTCATCTAATTTATCGGTGCCTACTGCTGACAGCGACACGAACAAGATCACAGAAGCATTTGAACGTATTGGCCGATTCAATAAATGGATGAAAACGCATATAATGAACTTCCTCAAAGCACTCCGGGCGAAAATCACCAATCAGATATCGGTTCAAGCGTCAGGTGAGACGTGCTTAAGCTAAATTCTAGCCTAAGGTCAGCTTTCAATCCTAATCGAATCACAAAATTATGATTATTTTTTTATTTTAATTTTCTTATTGAAATAGCAGAACCACATGTCCACATACATCCAATTTTTATTCTGAAAATAGTACTTAATATTTTTTGTTAAATTAATAATTATGAAAATATGAAACGATAGTTCTAAAGTCAACATAATAATAATTATAACAAGAATAAAATGTGTTTCTACTATTTAATAATAAATTAGCAAATAAACACATAGGTAGTAGATACTAACAAAATAAATTTTAACGTGGTTTCTTGTAACCTATAGCATAATATTTATACCGTATATAGGATTCAATTACCTACACATAACACGTAATGTTATGTACATTACGTCTGTATAGTAGTATTATCAATAAAAAAAAAGTGATTACTTATTCGTTATGTATGTGTATTCGTCGCATATAGGTCGTGACAGAGATATAGACTTGCCTGTTGATGAAACAATTGTAGATGTTATTGCGCCATTTAAAGACACCAAAGAGCCAGTGGAGATGACAATTGGTGACGGGATGGAATTCACGATTCCTGGTAATTTCATATAATTTAATTAGTACTTATATTCCTTGATTTATTACCATCTATTTAGAAGATTTTTCATTAAAATATATATATTAATATAATAATCAGTAATCCTGTATTATTTATATATTTTATTATGTGTATATAGGTGATGTAAAACAAAAAATAAAAAAGAACCAAGTTGGAAATTCGATTGGTAATCATCAAGGGAACAAAGTTGGAAACGATTACAAAAAGGAAAGTTTCGACCTGGATAGTTTAAAGTAATAATAAATTATGCATTTTATAAAATTTAATAGTTCTACTGTTTTAAAAATAAAATTTTAATTTTAATTATTAGTTATTAATACAATAATTGAAAGAAAATACATATTCATTTTTTCAATACAATGCAATTAAAAATCGGAACTCACTCTGCTGTATAGGTATCAAATTGTATCTCAATGTGAAATTGAGTAGTTAACTTTAAAATATATGTTAATCATTTTATTAATCATTCTCAAATTTGAAAATCGAAGTGTTTTTACTGCTCACAAGATTGATGATATAAATAAAGCACATACAGATTATTGTAAAATCAATACACTCAAAATCTAAAAAAAAAATGACTATGCGTTTTATTTTCAAAACAGTTCTGAAAATTAAAACACTTAACTGAGAAATAAATAATATTTATTGCTTATGCCATTGTTTTTATTTTTTACATTTCAGATGCTAGCATAAAATTAACTCGGCTGTTAGAACCGCTTCAGCCGGCTACACACCACGCTGTTTAGGGAAACAGCTCACTTTCTCTCTTTATTTCTTATGAAAATAATGAACAGATAAAAAGAGAACCGAAACAAAGCACTGAGAATTTAAATTACTACATTTGTTCTGTAAGAAATGCCATAAATGAATTACACGTGCACCGTTATTGGATGAAAAATAACGATGTTTTTCACCATGACTATTATAGGGATCGAATTATTACATTTTTCTTCGTGTGAATTTCAGTGGTTATTTTTTTCTTTGCATTTAACGTAAATAATTTATATGTCTGTAAGCGTTTAATAAATTGAAAACACAATCAAAAAAAATGATTCGATAATCTAACGTTTCGATCCCTACCGTGCCATATGTGATTTTTTTACGCATGTTTGAATATTTCCATTGCACATGCACTTACAAAAGCCTGTGGTGTTGTTTTAGGTAGGTCTGTGAAAATGACACTGAAGAGCTTAAGTTATACTCGCTAAAGTATATTCACACTTAACTTATTGTATACATTATACTGAACGTCATTTTGGTAACTTAAACGATAAAAACAACTTATTTAGTATTTAAGCTCGACACGCTTTTCAATATTGTAATACTATACAGTTTTACCGGTAAAACAGTTTTGGCTAATAGATTGTACAGTATAATACAATCAAAAAATAATTATCTAAACACATAAAAACAATTCAGCAAACCAGGCTTTATTTGACAGACCTTTAACAAAAAAAATTATTATCTACATATACATATAAATATATATATATATAATAATAATAAATACGCAGTTTAAAATAAAATGATCTGTGATATTTCTATATACGTCGTATCTGTGATTGAATTTTTATTTTATTTTCGCCCATTTTTGTTTTGTTTGTATTTTGTTTTTTGTCTACGGACAAACACTTTTTCAAGAGAAAGTAAAATAATGTACATAACAAACGAATTTATTTGTAAAAATGTTTATTAATAATAATAATAAAAATAATTAAACTTGTATTAATGATTTATAATAAAATAATCTACTATGTAGAGACTATTCATTTTCGTTTTGGCTTGACCTTGTATTGCTTTATTCAGTCCTATATATATATAAATATATATATATAAATATATTTATTTATTTATTTATATATACGTGTTTAAAATATGGGATTTAACATTGAACAAGCGATAACACCAAAATGAAAAGAAAGAAATAACATCAAGCGCTTTAGATAAATTTAATTTATAAATAATGAATAGATTTTAACATAGTTTTTAGTTAAATTTGTTGTAATCTGTTAAGTTTTTAGTTCAAGATTAAATATGTTAGGTAGATTAGAGTTACCAAAATGACGTCGCTTTCGCTTTAAAAGCATTAAATAAATATCAGTTTTTGGAGAGAAAATAATATTTAAAAAAAATGAAGCGTAAATACTTAATAATATGACCTTTTTTTCTTAAAGAACAAAAGAACAAAAAAAAAAAAAAAACGCTTGACTCAATCACTCGAAAAACGCACAAATTTTGTAACGATGCATTTTTATTGGAAAACAACCAATTAAACTCGTCCTAAACGCACTGTTATTTTTAGATTCAAAATTTGTACTACTGAAAAAATATTGAAAAATCGTTTTGTTACACTTTTGAATATTGTTGAAAGTTTTAAGATTTAGAAAATATTGTAAAAAATTGTTAATTGATGGATGATAAGTATTGTGTAAACACCCTCTTACCTATAATTTTTGCTTAAAGGGTTAACAAAATTATTGTTTTTACGCATACTTTTTAAGAGACGTTATTATTATTGTTTCGGGGTAAATTTATACTAAACAAATTAATAACCAAATTAATTTAATTATATTGTTATCTGCTGTATCTGAGACAAGGACAACGCTGAATAATGTAAACAAAATATGTATGCGACGTTTTTCGCACCGGCATGTCCTTCCCTCTTTGGCGGTACGAAAATTGTCGGATAATATTGCCTACCTACGGATATTTTTTAATAATGTACATTTCATATTTTGCAATAATTTGTTTGTCTCTTTAATAAAAAAAATTGAGAAAAAAAAGTGTTTTCCTTTAAACCCACTCTTTGAACCATACGTGGATTTTCATATATTATTTTTACGTATATTATATGTATTATGTATATTGTATAATGTATAACATTTACAATTTAGTGTTTATTTATGTACAAGATCTTCTAAACACGATAAAAACCACGAAACGTTTGAATATTATTCTCATTACTCAGTATAATATTTATTGTTAATATAATTAAACGATATTTGCATGATACGATTAAATTATTATTAAACTGTTCATTACAACAAACCATCATTAATTTAATGATTATAATTACTCAATCTTCTTTCCTATTTTCAACTTTAGATTTATACATTTGAAGCTTTTTTGTAGCAAATCCTTGATATTCTATTTTTGTCGACTATCATATAAATTGCAATCACTATTTTTTTATAAATAATATATCAATATTTAATTATTTTTTTTTTTTTAGATAATTATGATATAAGCTATACATATAATAGTAAGTAAAAGGTTATTTTTATTTATATACAATGACTTGTTGACGTGAAGAAGGATGAATCATCCAGCTATAAAACTTCAATGTAAATTTATAGGTTATAGTGATTTAGAGGCTGGCGTATCTTTTGTCATTTTATGTTTTAAATTTGGCTAGGACTATAATAAAAAAGGAAAGAAATGGATTTATGTGATCTTGGAATTACCTGATAATTTTTGATTTTTAGGTACTTGTAATCTGTGTTTATTTAATTATTGTTTGACACTGGAGGTTCATACTCACAATTTAATTGAATAAATAATGAAAACAAAAATGATTTTTGTTTTCAAGTCACTATAGTTACATTATATGAATGCTATACATTGTAAAAATATTTGTAATAGGTAACTATAAATAATAGATGCTACAGATTATTACAAACTTTTATTCTTATAAGCATTATTAAGAATTAACGAAATAAAAATCATAGATCATTTAGAGTATATTTTCTATTTAGTATTGACCATGTCAACGTCCGATGATATCAAATGTTCTCTATGTCAAAAAAAAAAAAAAATGAAATGTAATAACTCAAATAAAGAGCAACCAACTTCTTCATTTGTGGCTAATTATGACTACAGTACGGCGTCTACTTCTTTTGTTCAATATGAACGACCACCCAGTCCAGAAGATACCAATTGTACTCATATAAGGTAGGTAATAATAATAAGTGATAATGTTTAATTGATTAGATACAATTATACTATACATTTGGTTTTAGAAACATGATTTTTTTGAAAAATTCATATAAAAATGTTCCCGAGCCATCGGAACAGTTTCTTAGGGGGGTAAACTGTGCAGTAATCAAACTATTGCAAGAAATCAAAGAAAACCACAAATTATGTAATAAAAAAAATCTAAATAAACAAATTTCAAAACGACGACAACATAAATCATAGTTGAAACATGACATTTTCCACATGTCATAAACAAAATACATTAGTGAAATTTATGAAGAAACGAATACACTATTATTTTTAAACTAAGTTTAAAGAAATTTTAAGAAATGTTTCAATACGTTAAAAAAAAAAAAGTTGAGTGTATTTACTCATTCAACAAATATTTTTATTAGCTGATTCTGAACTGTATTATTCGAGACATATTAAATGCCTATTAAACTTCATTAAAATATATAAACTGCACATATTTTACACATTTTTTTAGGTAGATTTGACTGAGTAAAAAACAAGTCTAAATTATATCCAGTCATAATAACATTATATTTACTATAATCAATACACAATTTTATATAAATATATTATTTAAAATGTATGTATTGTAAATAAAAAATACGTAATAAAATATAGAAAAGACACTACAAAGATCTTACTGAATCTATTGATGATTATTTTATAAAAATCGTATATTTTAGAATTGTATTATAATAATATATTAACCACTCTAAGATTTAATTTTATATAGTAGATAATTATTAATTATAGTTGGTCCTGAATTGCATTTTCTGGGACACATGAAATAATACCAGTGTGTTTATCTTTTCTCAAGCTTTATTAAATGTAGACTACACATATATTTAATACAATAATATTGGTTCTTGGACCAAAATATAAAACATAGATTTATTATTATTTATAATTATAATAACCAGGGCTCGTAAGTTTATGCACTTAAAAGTTCGAAAATATGCATTTATATGCCCTAAATTTTTTAAATTATGCACTCAAAATATGAATTATGTAAAAAAATTATGAGCAAATTTTAAAATAATAATCGACACTAAATTTTGACACAAAATAATGCAAGCGGCCTGCAATTGTTAGTTTTTCTTTCGGCATTGTTTTAATAAACTATGAATAATATGTATGGTGGTACCGTACACGAAAACAGGAAATCGAACGGACGAACGCATACAAACAACTCATCGGCGAGTGCAAGAAAACTGTACTGTACAAATATACAAAAATTTTAGATGCGGGTTGTTGAAAAGCATCCCACGAGCATGTACAGGATTCGTTTCAACGACGGACTTTGTGCGACGAAAGATGGTAGTGGTAGCGATAACATTGTTTCTGCGTTACTGCGTAAAACGCATAAAATCTAAATAGGTATATACTAGGACACTAGTCACCCGAGAATAAAAATAAATCAAAACACTATCATTTTATAAACGGGACAGTAAATAAGAAACAAGAAACTTTTCAATTAATTGTCTAAAAAAATTTTTTATGAAATAATATACGATATCAACTCAAAAAAATCGACTATATGCCAAATATGCCTTTACACCCAAAACATGCAAAACCATGCACTATTAAACTTTATATTATTATTACTACTGTTATGAAACGGATTTGTATCTCAGTTAGCATGTTTTCCTGTCTAGCAGAAAAAACATGCAAATGCATGAATTTACGAGCTCTGATAATAACTATTATGATTTTTGTGACCAATAAAAACCATGCATATTCAAAAAAATATTCGTTTTTCGTTAAAAAATAAACCCTATAGTGAAACCTTGTTAAAAAAGCAAAATGTAAAAATTAATTTATAGAGGTGCACATCCTCATCTGGGTAATAAATTTTAGAATTATCAGTGTAAGGTGTAACAGACTTGGCTGTGGATTGCTTAAACATACGCACATCCAAATTGCCTATTGTTAATATATAATGTAGACAAATCGCCAATTGAAATTTTATAATTAAATATAGTGGATATGCACGTATAAAATAAAGTTTTTTTATCACTTTTAATTTGTTTATTGAGATTCAAAAAGTATATTAACTATAAAAACTTAAAACATCGCATTATTATTTTAATTATTATTTTTTATACTTAACGAACATGTCTAAATATTTAGACTTTTTAAGCTATTTTTAGGTACTTAAAAAAATAATATTAATTTATAAAAAAAAAAATTGGTACTTATTTGTTATCGCTCCGCCACCGCGCCATATAATTATTATTACCTCTCCAACGGACGACCGTCCTTTGTATTATTATATTACTATACTAGATGAATTACCAGGCGTTGCCCGGAAAAACTCCTTTTATATTATAATGTGTATTTTTGTAGTGCAGAGTGCAAATGAAATGAACGTGTTTAGTATATAGGCACCGGGGCAAGGCAATGAAGAGATAACTAATAAATGGAATTTGTATGTGTATTGGTTTATGTTATCGGTGTACATTTTATAGTTTAAAATATAATTGTTTGGAGTATAGGTGTATACACGATGCATGAGATTATTTTTATCGATAAACTTCTCGGAACAATTCTTATTGTTGACCTTCGGACAAAAAGGATAGGTTACAGGTAGCTGGAAACCCGCGAGCCGCCGTGCGCCCATGCCGTGCAGCACAATACGTATTGGCGGTGAATAATTATGATTGTTATTTACTCCACTAAAATGCAACATTTTCGAAAATCCTTTCTTATTGCACGGTGAAAATATGAGAAGAACCTCTATTCCAAATTTCGAGTTTGTACGTAGTTTTTGAGTAACAGTGATCAGTGACTAAGTGGTATGTTGGATTTTATATGTATAGATAACATAGTAAATAATAATAATACATTAAAAACTATAAGTGAAACACACTTATCCATTATTATCAACACACATCTAAAACTATCCAAGAAGTTAAAAATGACAACAAATAGTTTAACAAAGATTGAATTTAAGTCTGTTTGATTATCATTAATTATATATAAGTGATGAATCCAATATTATATTTTGAATTTATTATTTAAAAGTCTATAGTTATATTATTATCGGTTCGTATAACTAAAATATTACCAATAAATATAATTATACTCCCAGATATAAAATTATATCATAATAAATTGTATAAGCCATGTAAGATATATATACCCTGTATCAAAGCGAGGCTTTTTAAGTTTATTTTTACTATCTATTACATTTGAATATTTAAAGGATAAAAATTTGAAAAACCATTTATTATTTAAATATTTCATCATACAATTTAAGTTTATTCTGTTTAGTACCGATAAAAAATTAAAAAGTTGGTAGCTTAGAAATCAATTAACGATCGTTTATTTATCAAATATAATTATTAAAACAAATACGGTTATCCCAAAAGTCCTCGATAGACTAATGAAAATCACATAAATGATAAATAATTGTTTTCAGTGACAATTGATCCAAATATCAATGCTTTTAACAAAATAAATTTATTTTATTAATTTTTTTTTAACTGTAATAATTGTTTGAACATATTCATGTGAAAATATAATAGTATTCGTGTATTTTATATTAAAAACTTTACATTAATGAAATTACGAAATTTTAAAAATAATAAACATAATAGTAACAATAATACAAGTATTTTAACCAGGTGTGTATAAGCCGTGAAGTTTTGTTTAAGTAATTTAACTTCATTACTGGCTACAAAACACTATGCATAGGAAAAAAATAACATCGTTAATAAACGCATAATATCACTTAATAATCATTTTAAGCTCTCGTGTAAACCTTAAACACTACAAATTATTAAATATTTTTTAATATTTATATATCACAGCAGTTGGCCAATAGTAGTATTATAAGAGTGTTAAAAATGTTAAGTGAAAATCAAGAATATAACAATATTATTATATAATAATATAAAGCCTCAATTGTAAATTTTGCCATATTAATCGTAATAAATATATTATAAATAATATCAATAATAATAATAATAACGTACAAAATACATTGTTTTCGCAATACGGACGTATCGTGTCGTGGATTAGACATCGGCGAGTCTTGAGCTTTTTGACGACGACCTCGAGTGAATGACAACCTTGTGACCGTTTTTGGTGACAAACCCATCGCTCTCGACCAACACGGCGGTTTCACGACCATCTGGCGAAGCAGCCCCATCGCTCCGCTCGTCGTCCGCCGTCTGCTGTTTGGCGGCCGCCGTGTACTTGCGCCATGAGTTTTGTATGATTATTGCGCAATAAACCTCGCGCATGCGCCACAGAGATGAGCTGATGGGCTCGTACCCAGCCTCTTCGGGTCGCGTTTGCATCTCTCCGATCTCGGCCACGGTCTCGATGATGGGATTGCCTTTTCTCGCGAAGAAGTCCTTAGTCAACGCGTCTAGTATGTCTACACAGTAGATTAGGTCTCCTTTGCATATCGGTATATCCATGGACACGATCTTGTACTTGTTTGGTTTGTGGATCTTCAATGGCGGTTCCAGAATGTCTAGGAAGTCTGACAGCTGGTCGTATCGAATGTACCTGGTACCATTGGGGTCGAAATGCTGCCATATCTCATAATACATGTCGTAATCGTCGTCCGTGAGACCTTCCTGCACGTCCTCTGTGGCTTGTGAATAGTTTTCCAGGATGACCGCAATGTACATGTTTATGACAATGAGGAAGTTGATCACCAGGTATGAAAGCAAAAATGCCGTTCCCACAGCACTACTACCACAACTGCCCGTGATACCCATCTCTAAATTTGGCTTTTGGCAGTTTTCCTCGTTCGTTATACCATCCAGTACTGCGTCCCAACCGGACGACGTAGACAGCTGAAAGTATTTATTTAACCGATAAGCAACTTGATAGACTAGGTTATGTTATTGTATACTAAAACATTATAGAATCACTGTTTTTTTTTTTTTTTTATCAGACACAGCATTGATAGCAGCTTACCATGAAAAGAAGTATCATCGATTGCCCGAAAGTACGGAAATTGTAATCTTCATCCAACCCTCCGTGGCTATCTACGTTCATAAAAAACGACATGCCAAATATAGCAAATATGAACATGACGAGAAACAGTAACAAACATATGTTGAATAACGCTGGAAGTGACATAGCTAAAGCGAACAATAGAGTTCTGATGCCTTTAGCTCCTTTTACCAAACGTAATACTCGGCCCACCTTAGCTACTCTGACCACTCGAAGGAGCGTTGGTGATACGAAATACTTGGATATCAAATCACTTAACACCAAACCTGTAAAAGTCCAACTATGTATTATAATAAGAAAATTACATGTAATATACTATTATTTCAATACATACCCGCCAAGGAAAGTATAACGACCACGAAGTCGAATAAGTTCCACGGCTCTTTAAAATAATAATATCGCAATGCGAATATTTTTAGTAGACATTCGGTTGAAAATATAGCAATAAATATTTGATTAAGACGTTCTAATACATCGGTAAAAAGTTTGGTCTGTTGGTAATGGTCAAGTGTCATAGTCAACATGTTAAATCCAATGAACAACATGATTAGCATGTCAAACTTTTTGTCTGTAACGATTTGGAAGACGATAGATTGTGGTCGCCACTAAAATATGTTTAAAAAATTGTATTTTAACTATTATTATAGATATGTAAAAATAATAAAGTTATTATACATATAGTGCAACTAACCCTAGGTCTTGGAATTGCTTTAAGTGGTTTTTTGGAACTCATTTTTTTCATAGCATTGTAATATTTCTTTTGGTCCTCCGTCATAAACATTTCAAGAGAAGCACCTGAAATTGTATAATTTCATTCTAGATTAATTATATTTTATCAAAGACAGTAGCTAAATTAAAGTAGGCTAATAAAGTAATAAACTAATAACTATTGGCGTTAAAACATTTATATTAATTTAAAAACAAAATACATACAGTTATATATTATGAAATGTACAGTTATTTTAAACTGAACCAAACATATCGAAAAATTATCGTATTATTTTATAATTAATTCTATTTAAAAGTCCATAGTTTGAAAATTAATTTATATGAATTTATTGTTTTTTAAATGATAACCTATATAGTTATGAAATTTTCCGATATTTCTTGGACTACTCAAGAATAATAACTAATAACAAAATATTCTGATGTTTAAAATAATATAGTACCTGTTTTTTTCTTCTGTTCGTTGAAATTGTCGATGATCACACCAATAAATAAATTAAGAGTGAAAAATGAACCAAAAATAATAAAAAACACAAAATAAAAATACATATAATTATTGATTTCACGAATTGGTTGTTTCCCGTGCGTCTAAAAAAACAATTAATAATCGATTGTTTTTAGATATTTTTTATATCATAAATTAACAATAATATATATATATGTGTGTATGTGTGTGTATGTATGTATTTTATTATTTATTTATATATTATTATGCTCTTACGTCTCTTGAATCTACGGCGTCTCTCATTATTTCCATCCATCCATTAAAAGTAGCCACTTGAAAAAGGCAAAGATACGCGTTCCCCACGTGATCGAAGTTCATTTTAGAATTTTCCCATTTGTACATCTCAGCTAAACAGACGTTTTTGTCCGGTATAATTTCGTGGTTCAAAGTTTTTCCGTCTTTTGGGTCGACACACTACAAAAACATATGGTAGGCGTTTAAAATATAAATAAGTTTTTTTTTTTTAATAAAAACTAATTTAATTTATATACTAATTTAATAAATAATTTTTGTAATACCTTGTAATATTTTCCGGCGAAAAGTTGTACACCCATTATAGCAAAAATCAACCAAAATATCAGACACACAAGTAATACGTTGAAAATACTAGGAATGGCCTGTACTAACGCGTTAACCACCACCTGATATAATACGATAATGTAAATATGAATACAATAGTAGTATATTATTAAAAGATAAAAAAAACTAATTAGAATAAAAATTTGAATAGTAATAATTAAACATGCTGTACGTAGTAATAAAATATAGTATAAACCATAGTACCATGCATAGGATGTAAATCACACAGCATAAACTCGCAAGCCAAACGGTGCGAAACTACAATTAAAAGCGCTAAGGGTATGCGGGTCTTCATCTAAATAGAATGACAGCCAAGTTTATACAAGTAAATATAATCGTTTTAAATATCTGCGCACATCAAAATAACTATACCTAAATAATTCGTAATGGGCGCAGACCATATACATAATATAACTAGCTATACACAACAACATAATAATATGTTGCTATACCTAATAATGATTTATGATCAAGAGTTCAGTAAAAATATGGTTCATATTACAAATTGATAAAAAAAAAATAACAACAATGATATATATTCAACCTATTAATAATGTTTAAAAAAAAATAAAATTAATTAATTTCTTCGAGCACTACAGTGTTGCGAAAGTTTTACGAATTTTATAATAAAATACAATTCTATCACATCTAAATGTTCTAGTATAGCGTTTGGAGAAAAATATCGAAACTAAAATGTATAATTACATAATAATATGTATATTTTATAGATATAAACAATAAAAATAATACTGGAGTTTAAAACTGTATTTCATTATTATATATTGTCGATCACGTACCCTCATACCCTGCATTCTAGCCATAGCTCGCAGTGGCCGCAAAGCTCTTAGAGTTCGCATAGTTTTGAAAGCTTGGATTCCACTGGCTCCCAACAAGGCAGCAACAAAATTTATCAGAGAAACCTGTGTGAAGTAGAGCCATAGAATACGCATTACAACGGTAGAGCAAAAAAAAAAAAAAATATTTAGCTGTGATTTCTTTTTATATAATAGTATGTACGGGCATAGAAATAATAAGGTTTCTATAAAATATTGAACATAAGGCATCCTCCAGTTGGCCTTTGAACGGTTTATAATAACTATTCGTTTAATAATATTCATAAACGAATCCAACGAGTCTTAATAGTATTATTACTGATTCGTTTAATAACAGCTATAAGAAGATCCCGACGGCCGATTTCGCAACGAAACAAATGCACACGCATACGCACACAAAATCGCATCCCAGGCAAAAAATCACTGCAAGTCAAATATTAATTTAACATCGTGTAGCAGCTGGTATGGCTTTGTATTTAGTTATTGTGACCATATAAGAAAAAGTAGAACAAACGCATTATATATAATATATATATATATAAATATATTATATGTTTAATTATATATATATATTTATACACAATGATAGAAAATAACACAGATAGTGAGTATATAAATATCCACATCACAAATTTTCCGACAGCTCGTACTTACTCTCATACCCTCCCAACGAGATACCGCTCTTAGGGGTCTTAAAGCCCGAAGAGTCCTCATTGACCTGAACGCTGGTATATCTGCCGCCCCAAACCATATCGCTGCCAAGTTAACTAATGACAACTACAAGATAATATTATAGTGTCCAATGAGTACAAAAACCATGGCGCAGAACGGTGATGATAGTAATAGTTTTCCTCTCGAAAATATAGCTCAAAATTATTGCACATTTATTTTTTTTTCAAACAAATTTCGAAGAATATTAAAATATTAATTAAAATTTAGCGAGTACCTAACTGCAATAAATCAATAAAAACGTTTTTTTTTTACCATAACAATTATGAAGTCCAGCCAACACCAGGCGTTTGTAAAGTAATTTCGGAAACCCAACGCCAACCACTTGATCAACATCTCCAAAAAGAATATAACTGTGAATATACGATCCATGTAATACAAAATGTCTTGTAAAACCGGTCGATGCTGGAGGTGTACATCTTCTAGCGCCTGCGGATATATTTTTTTTATACAAACATAATTATTATAACTTAATTAATTGTCATTTTTTGCGAATCCTAAATACTGAATAAATAGTTTTTAGATTGAATAAATATTAATTAATCGTTTTGAAAACATTTAAAATAATTTTTAATTACTCATACTAGTAAATTATTAAGCCCGATGTCCAGTAAGTACTACAATCCGATTTAACTGAAATCAATAATGAAGTTTTTATTATAATAGTAAAAGTCATTTTTAAATATGTTATTTGGTGTTAAAAAAAATGAAATAAAAGACAGAAAAATTTTTCCTGGAAAATAATGAAAATATTGATTCTTATGCAAATAAATATATAATTTAATAAATTAACAATAAATATTCTATTATTGTTATTATTATTATTATTATTATTATTATTATTATTATTATTATTATTATTATTACTATTACTGTTATTAAACTGCCAATAAAAATAATTGATGAAATATTATTATTTTTTTTTTAATTATTAATTTAAAAATAAACCATAACATCTTGGCCAATTTAATAAATTTATATTTATATAGTTCATATTTAAATATACTTTTGTTCCAACTTTTTAAAGATTTTAAGAATCTTAGTTGAATTGATTTGTATATGATATAAAACTCGTTAAACAGTATTGATATATTGATAGAGAATTATAATTTATTATATCTAGTAAACAACGTGACATAGTAAATTTGTTTGCCTTTATAGTTACCTATTATTTATTATCAAAATTATCAATTAGCATTGATATCAAAATTATTAGCGTTGTTTGTTGTATTAATTACAAAAATAAAGTATGCTCTCCCTGGACTATTTAAATAAAACACTGGGCCAAATATGTCACTTTTACAATACATTCATGAGAAAAATTAGGCGTGTGTAGTATTCATATTATTTTAGAGTAGTATTTTGTGTACATACCAACGCCAAACTGCTAAGCAAAATCATAGTGATCACAGCAGTTTCGAAATATTTGTTTTCTATAAGTTGAAATGTTTTCAGTCTGAGCTGTCCCCACCCTAACCAAAATGGCGTTTCATCATCGCCAGCCAGGAATGGAAATTTTTTATAACAGTTCGGCGGAAAACAGTCTTCAGGATATTCTTCTTCCTCGAATACGTCTTCTACCATTTCGACAGGACCTTGTTCTTTGTATTCGTCGCCATTAATTTCTTCTGCCGCAATCCCTTCATTGCCGCCTAAAACTAAAACAGTATCAACTTTATTTATAATATAATGTTTTAAGCGCTAAACACTACACACTGTTTTGGTTGGTTTCGACGTCTTCTTTGCTAGGATCTTTTTTTTCTTCAGCATTATGTAAGCTTCTTTTACTTCCTCTATGGCTCTCACTATCGTAAGGATCGTGTTCATGACTTCCGTAAGATTTAGTACTATTAAAACAATAAAGAAATTTTATCCAATGTTTTATAATAAAACGTATATATTTTCATTAGATTATTGTAGAACTATATAAATTTAAATTGTAAACATTTGGTAAATAAAAATTTCCAACCTATTATAGAACGTAGTAAAAATTTGAACTATATTCAAAAAGAAACTATGTTATGAAAATTAAACTTATTTTATAGATATTTTTCTTTTTTTTTTTTGATGAAATTTTAAAACCGTATCAAAAAAATTATAATGTTACCTTCTAGTGTCGTATTCATATTTATCCTTTAGGTAATAGTTTTCATCAGTACTGCTTTGGTGCATTCCAAACGAATTATATGAACTACTCGTCGGTGGCTTTTTTTTCTTGTTTTTTTCTCCACGTATGAGTAACTCCATTCCATCGCCTATAGTCACATCTAGTTGTTCTTTTTTATTCCGATAAATGATTCCAGCATCCAGGAGTTCCTCTAAACATAAAAATGAATTTTTTTAATTTTACACCGTAAAAATAACATACATTTAATATAAATAGATATTTACCACTACTGTACACACTCATCTCCAACTAAATTATGTTGACCGCTCTACTATACTATAATAATAACTTAAATGATTACATTACTATTTTGATTGGTAAACAAATTAAAATATCATATGTTAGAAATAATGTAAATAGCACGAGAGTTAACCTACATTGTAATCCGAACTGGAGTCCATGTTATTGATTTTATCGTTACTCAAAGAGGTCGCGGGAGCGCTCGTGAGACACGTCCACTTCCTTTAAATATAATAATATAAATAATATTATGTTTCATTTTTGATTTTGTTTTAATAATTGAAAATGTACGTATAAATATTTTGAAAATTTACAGTGCAATTTTTAAGTAAAAATAAAACCTATACATTTTATATTTTCTCCAGAGACAGTGCATGTCTACATTCCATTTCTAAAAATCAGTTTTACCGTACCTACATTCAAAATACCACAATATTATTAAAAGCCTATACTAATTTCTTTAATTATAATTAAACTATTCTTCGTATTAAAAACAAGTCGATCTATATTCACAATAATGTATAACAATTTATTATAAAACGTTTCAAGAAATGTTTTTTATTCCATTAGTATATACATTATACGCATACATAAATATTAAATTATTATAAAACATACTAACTATCTAACAATTTTAAGATTTATATTAATTGAATTTATTTTAAAATTAATCATTATCGATAAAAATAATTATTATTACACACGTAATAATATTAATATTATAACTATAATATATAATTAGGTTATATTATAATATTAAATACACTTTTTTCTTATCAAATTGATGTAAGAATATAGTCTATATTTTATAGATCAATATGATTAATGTCCAGGGATGGACTTACCATTTTACCACCCCAAGGCATTACAACACTATTTTATTATATAAATAAAAGTAGAAATATACTGAAAAATTGCGGTGCCCCCGAAAGATGTTGCACCCTAAGCACGTGACTAGGATCCCTATGCGTAAATCCACCCCTGCTAATGATGAATGATAATAATGAATCAGTAAGGATCGATAATTAATTTTTGGTGTGGATGAATAAGCAAAAAATAAAATATTAATATAGACCAATTATAGTTTATTAAGCGTTTTTAATATTCTATGTAATTTAAATATTTAAAAATGTTTGTCTTATGTAGAAAATATGATACAGACACAAAATGAAATATGTCATATTATGAAATATTTAAAATAAAAATTCTAATCTTTAATTTTTTTTCTCAATTACTCGATCCGGAACTTCAGTTAGAAAGTTACCTACACCTTTTATAGCAAATGCATATTAGATTAAAAACAAAACATTATTAGCTTAATTTACAGTAAAGTTTACGTTGCAAAAATCGTATCGCAAAAAGTAAAATGAAGTAGTTGCAATTAAAATAATGTAACTTAAAAAATGGCCGGTTGAAAATTTGAAATATTTAAAACTTTTGGTTGAAGTATTTTCGTATTTTAAGTATTAGTGCATTAAAAATAGAAAACTTCAAAAGTTTCAAAAACCTTACAATTGATTGTGTAGAATGTATTTAGCTCTGTCGACCGTGACGCGAATCTAATCGAAACATGTAAATCAATATTATATTATTACATTATAAAACGTCATTATTCTAATACGGCTACCTTTGTCGTACTTTATTCATAGAAATATTGTTATTGAAACCGTTTTCCCTTTATTTCATTGCATTTTATGTCAAGGAATAATCGGAATAGTTTTTTTTCCAATTGTTTTTTCACCAGCAATACACAATTAATTATTATTATTGATACGACTATTATTCTGTTATCGGTGTCGTCCATTGAGAAAAAATGTCGCCAAAAATATTCCCATTGTGGGCATAAGACACGTAAAATACAATTTTCAATAAATCCACTACCGGTTCTCGTCCGCGTGACGGGAAACGTTACGGAAAAAAAAAACAAAGCCAGGACGCTCGCCCACAATACCGTTGATATTATAATATTATGTGAAAATAATCGACGCGATAATCACGAGAAAATATGGCAACGTTGCGCGAGAGACTGAACTACACGATGAACGTCTGCCGCCTGTTCGCGCTGGGACTGGAGTCGAACGGTACGGCGGCCGTCGTCGCGGACGCGATGATCTTGCTGGCCAACCTGGCGTACAGCGCGTACGGGTACTACCACGTGACGTCCGTGGTGCAGCAGCGGATGCCGTACATATGGGACATCACGACGGTGATGAGCGTGGCCAAGGTGTTCACGTACCTGCTGACGCCGCCGGTCATGTTGATCATGTGGGAGTACAACAAGCGATCGCTGTCGGACGTGGTGCGCGTGCTGGACCGCGCCATGACCGAGACGGCCGCGGCCGCGCCGTTGACGCCGTTCGTCAAGTACTCGGTCGAGTGGATGTGCTTATCCATACTGATCGAGTACGCCGGGTACACCATGTTTCACTTGGACACCGACTTCGCGTATTTCACGACCACCGAATACGGCATGATAGCCGTGTACAACGTGTGGACGATGGTGCCGCTGCTGATGTACACGTTCTTGTTGGACACGATCCGGGCGGCCGCCCGGGACATCAACGGCCGGCTGACCACCGTTGCCGATTGGCAGACGTACCGCGGCTCATGGGACGACCTCAGACAGGCGGCCGTCCATCTGGCCCGCGACCTGTTCGGCGTCACCATCGTCATGTTCATCGTGCGCACTATTGCCGAGATCGTGTTCTTCGGGTTCTCGTTGTACCTGTACGGCATCAAGAGCGACCACGACGCAATTCGAATAGTCGTCTACTCCGTCAACGGCTCGTTCAGCGTCACCTGGATGTACGAGATCATCCGCATGACGAAAAACTGCAAACTAGAGGTAGGAACGTCTAGGTGTATTGATTGCGATACGACTCGTATGGTTCGTATAATTATTGTGTCGAAGTTGATAAATTCGATAGAATAATACCGATGATAGATTTATAAAACCGTCGTAAAGTCTTACTTCTCGGTTACGCATAGCCGAGTGCTGTGGGGCGAGTTTAAGACATGTTTTCATATTTTCTGATACCGTTAAAACGTTTTTAGTAAACGAGACGTAATACACTGGTCGAATCTTTCTCGTATTACGGTTTTTCAATACACAGAGTTGTGTTCTAAAAAATCATTCTTCTGAAATCCAAAAATACGTACAATACGCGTAATCCTAAAAACCAATAATATTTGTTATTTTTATCATGGTTTGTTTAATTAAAAAAATATCTAGTTGGGCTACTAAATGTTATGGCCTAAAACCCTATTCTTTCCATAGGACATTTTTGAATGCTTAAAATAATTTATAAGTAATTTAATTCCCATAATACCACATATTTTGTCGGTTTCTATCCAAAAAATACTCCAAAAAATAATTTTAAAAATAAATAATATCATTTTGAATACATAATACCTAATAGAAAAGGAAGATAATTATAACTAAAACTTTCTTAAAATAAATAATAATTTAAGTACATTTTATTATACATTTATTGTGAATATTATGATCAATATGTTTTATTTAATAATTATTTTTTATACTAGAATATTATTTTCCGTGCATTCTTTAAGAGCTGGATATTTTTTACGATATGTATTCTTTTCAGAAATTATAACTAGTTTTAGGTTATAAATAATGCTTATTGTTTAATTATAATTATTTATTTGTTTTATCTATTTATTAGCTACTGAGAACAAAAAAGGTCTTGAATTCAATTTGCATTAACTTCAATTCAGATAGCAAACAGGTAGATAAATACAAAGTAAGATACTATATTAAAGTAAGATAAAAAATCGTTTACATTTTATCTTATTTGATCAACACGTTTTATTATTGCCCCAAATTTGAGCTTTGAATTATACATATTCACAAATAATAAACGATTCGATATTCAGTTTCAAACGTCCCGTAAACTGTTCGTTATGGATCATGCATACCCATTCATAGTTAGATAGAATTATTGGATGTACCATTTTAATACTCTTCATAAATTCATAATCTGAATTAAAGTAATTTTTTGAAAATGCTCATGTATATAGTATTTCAGGTTACTAAATTAATAATATAAAATTCTATAGAAAAATATATTTCAAAAATTACCTATTGTTTTTCAACAACAAATATTAAAGTAAATTTAAAATGTTTGAAAATCAGTTATCTTATATTATTAAAAAAAATTGACTGTATATATAATTAATGCATATTGCAGTATTCATATTTTGTATTTAAAATCATTAATAATAAGAACTAAAAATTAAAAATAAATTTAATTTATAGTTTAAAATGTTGCAATAAGTTACTTATATAATCGTTATATTATATTTTATAATCAAAATATTGAACTTGTATAAAATTAATGTATCCCAGTTAGTTATTGTTATTATAATAATAACGAAACACATTGAATTTATAAATAACTATATATTTTAATTTTCAGTTTAAAAGTTATAACTAATAATAAGTATACTTATTATTTTCAGATAAAATATGCATATTTATACATGTTACACGCAGATTTAAATTTCATGCCATGCAATATTTTTGAAATGAATTACAGAAGTCTGAAATCAGTATAATATCATAATTTAATTAAATTAACCATAATGATTATTTGAATTTAAATATATTTATTTTTTTTTTTTTTTAGATTATCACATTAGTTGCAGCATTTCTGATTTTTCAAGTTCAAATGAAATTAACCTGAAAAATATCAGATCCTATATAATTAGATTTAATCAGAATTACTATAAATAGTATGTGTAAGTTTCTATATAAATTATTTAATATAACAAATAAACATTATCAATAAATCTATATTTATCGATTATAATGTACAGTTTTTTTTTTTAAACTTATCATAGGATATCAAATTAAAAGTTAATTAAATTTAACAAATATTTAAATAAAAATAAATCTATGGTATTTGAAAGAAAATAGTATTCATATATTATCATAATCTAAAAATTATTTTAATAACTTTCTTTAATTCACTATGTCATATCACAAAAAAAAGTTAGTAAGTACATACATTTAATATTATTAACTAAGTATAAAAAAATAACAAAAATGATTTCCATCAGGCATTTAATAAACTAATTTAATTGTACGAATAATATAATTTTAAATTCTAGGTGATTGATAAATATAATATATTTATTAAATTATATTTTTTTTTTATCTGATGATATTTTTAGAAACAAGAAACAAACTTAAAATTGTAAATTTATGACGGCTTCAATTAAAAAATTAAACTTAATTTATTTAAAAAAAAGTTAAAATAAAAATATCTTAGTATTTGTCTAAGCAATCAGGAGAAGCTTATTGACAATTTTAATAAATTTGTATTCATAACATTGGATATTTAAACGAAATCCAGATTTATCATCAAATAATTTAAGTGTTTATATTGCATTTAAAAAAAATACTAATCATAGGGATTTAAACATTTTCATCTTTTAGATTTGAGCGAAAATGACAAATCTATTAAATATTATTAATTTTATTTTAAAATAATACGTATCGGTTTTTTTTCTCTATGTACACGATAATTAATTAAAAAATTGCTTAAACTGAATTTATTTTGAGAGTGGTTCCTGATTGAAAATGTTATCTAATGCGTACTTTATATCGGTAAAAACTAAAAATTACCAGCATTTTTAATGATCATTGAGAAAAATAAACCACAAAATAAATTAAAGAATTATTAATTATATAAAATAATTATTACGTAACAACAGTTTTCGACAAAATCGATTTTATATTTTAAGTGTAACTAAAAAAGGATTAACCATAAATACTTGAACATTTTATCAGCTGTTTATGTAATAATATAATTTTCAAGAAGTTATCGTGATTTCTTGAAACTTTAATAATAGGTTCTTTATAATAATGTTTTTCTACCTATAATAAAAAAATATGCCATTTCCTTAAATACTCGACTTTATAAATTTAATTTTAAATGAAACCTCTTCCCCACCAAATAATAATTTCACGATGTAATCATAAATATATATTTACGAACCTATTCTAGTAAAAATAGATTTTTGAATTTTTTTTTTATGTATATTGCATGTTTGATAATAAAATACACAAAACACTCAACTTTGAAAAATGACGAAAGTGAAAAATACATGGAAAAGACCATCGACAACTATAACCAGCATACATCAATAGTAAAATTGAGATAGTGTTCATGAAAGCTTAGTTATGGAATACACACAAAACTCCATCCCTGGCCAGAACAAAATAAACTAAATAATTATTAATATGGCAACTTTTCGGAAAAATAGTATCAATAACCAATATATCGAGAATCAACCATACCCACTTAATATACGATTATTTAATAAGAAACAAAGACACAAAATCTATCGTGCGGAGTGATAATAATAGTCAAACTTATTTTCACAGATAGCTGACCTTACGAAGAAACAAGATTCAAGCACATCAACTCAAAGCCATAGCTTAAACTACCTCATTTTCTTCTTCGGAGAAACCGGACTGTAGTTTTAATAATATTTTACTTCAATATACACGTATTACAAATAAATTTAAAAAAAAATTAACATTGCATACAAATAAATTAAAATGCATTAATTGCTTAAGTTATAATCAAATAATAGGAAAAAAAGTACATTATAAGTGATCACAATCAGTTTTGAATATAATAGAATAATATGTAATATTTTTGAGCGTAAATTAGATCAACCTATTTTGTTTCAAAGTAAAAATAAATAACTTGAACTCATATAAATATATTATAAAATACCATTCGAAATATAGATTCGATTTGTTTATCATTTACAATGATTTATCACAGAATATAAATTTAATTGATCCACTACAATAATCAATTTAATGACGAGTTACATTCAAAGCCTGCTATACAGCAAAACTTCTTTAATTTTTACATTATCTTAGTAAGTAACAGGTAATACTTGTAAATTATAATAATATAATATAATGAAGGATTAACGTTAATTAGTTTAGTACAAAACAATTAGAAACTCACTGATGGAAATAGATAAATTAATAACATCACTGTTCTAAACTTAAACAGACTGGATAAAAAGTATTTCAAAAATTTTGACAACCATCTACAACTGTCATAATTAGAATAAAAAGAGTAACCGAAACTACTAAAATGCCGGTTATTAAAACACGCATTAATGCATAGTAGAATTTCGATTATCTGTCAGTCTCGGGACCAGAACCTTGACGTATAATCAAAAAGACAGTTAAACGAGAAACGAACATTTTTTTGAAGTTATAACATACACATTATTTAGTATTATTTTAATTTACTAAAGGTACATTTATTTACTACTCATACATTTCACAGTATATATATATATATATATATATATATTTGACAATTATTTATTATGTATTTACAATTATTATTTTTTTTTTAAGTCGGTTAATGTTTTTTGTTTGACTACGAGTATACTACTTTTCGGATAAACCAATCCCTCCCCGACATAAAATAATACGATTTTAGTGCTACACGCGTGAGTAGTGGTGGTTAATCGAGGAAGACAGTTATTCGGGATATGGATAATCGAGGTGCTACTGTACTAAAAGTTCTTATTATCAATTTAAAAAAATGCGAAGTACGTATTGGTACTTAATTATTTACTGTTATAATTCATTGTATGCTATCAACTAAAACAAATTGTCAACACTAGCTAACCGTTCTAAACACATCATTATAGTTTATTAACATTTAAAATATTTATATCTTAATAACTTTTATTAAATAGAACATATTCAATATTAGTAATATTACAATAGATTAGGAATACAAATAATAAAAACTTATTCTAATAATTCGTATTTTTATAATTCATATGTAACAAATGTTTACACACTTGAATTATTTGAAGTATTTACTTTTAGAATATATACAATAAAAAACCATTATTATAATGGTATCATTTAAAACTGAAAGTGAGTATAAACTATAAATTATAATGTTTCAATATTCAAAATTAGATAGTAAAAATAATGACGATAATACTTTAATATGATAATAATATGTATTATAGTAATCAATATTTTTTTACATTATAATACCTATTTTAATAGTTTAATAAGCAGCTTAAATTCTTCTTAAGTACTATGCAATCTTTTATTTTTTATATAGAGCCACTCTTAAAGCTTAGGTCAGACGTGAATGCCGCTGTTCCCGAATAGTTTATAAACGTAGCGTTATAACTTTGAATTTAAACTTTTTGGTATCATTTAAATTAAAAAAAAAAAAAAAAATGTTTTTCAAATTGGTATTTATTTCGATTTTCATAACATATACTACCGGGCAGGGTTCTAAACCAAATTACCAATATAATGAAAACGACCATGCCAAGGTTTGCACTAATTTGAATACATATATAAAAAGTATTATTAAAAGCATTTTACAATAACGATGCACATTTTGAGTAGCCTATTTCAGAGCCAGCGCTTTACAACAGAGGTGACACAAAGTGGAATTCGTATGGAGGAGGTAATAGTATTTATTTTACGAATGGGCTACCAGTAAATTTTGACTCAAGAAAAAAATGGCCAAATTGTCCATCGATCGGTCATATATATAATCAAGGAAATTGTCGTTCAAGTTATGCCATTGCGGTAGCGTCAGCAGTAACCGATAGAATTTGTATCCATTCAAACGGAACAAAAAATCCTATAATGTCTGCACAGCAGATTATTTCTTGCTGCTATTTGTGTGGATACGGATGTGATGGTGGGTCACACATCGAGTCTTGGGACTTTTACAGGAGACATGGGTTTGTGTCAGGTGGTGATTACAATTCCAACCAGGTACCTATCGTTGAATTTACAGCAAATCGTCATACATATAATTATTTCTTTTAATTAATTAAAGTATCAAATCTAATTCTGGAATCTATTGGATCCATTTTAATAAATTTTTGATATTTTCATTCTTTTATTTATTCAAAAATAACAAAATCATTTTATATTTTGTTTTTAATTTTTAGGGTTGTCAACCATATAAGATCCCACCATGTAAACTAATTAATGAAAAACTACCTGAACATAGTTGCACAACATATAACAGAGAAGAAACACCGGCATGTGAAATACAGTGTTCTAACCCAAATTATTACACTTCATTCAGAACCGATATTTATAAAGGTAGATAATACTATAATAACATTATAAAAAAATATAGAACTATATATAATTTAGCTTGTGTAATTTTCATATTAATGTTAGAGAGTTTTACATTATTTTTTTTTCCTTAAAGTATATATTAAGTATGTTTTAAATAAAAGTCTAAATGATATCTAAAATAATTTAAAACCATTGATCGAGCAATAATGTAATTTATTTTACAATTAATAGATAAGTATATTATGTAAATTGATTGCGTACTAATAGGATAGATTTACTTATTTAATCATTAAGCATAAAAAGTTGTTTTATGACTTAATTATACATTTTAAACTATGTAAAATTGCTATTATAATTGATTTGGTTTCAATAAAATAAAAACGAACTACTAAATTTCTGAAATGTATAGGATTTACATTTCAAATTGCTCAAGAGTAGTTCTATATTTAGTCCATTTTGAATATGTTATGTTTTTATACATAATTTCAATAGAAACCATTTAATTTCTTAAACAATTATAAAAACTATAGGTAGTAAATCTAATTCCATTTTAATCGTCTTTTCAATGGATGCACTTATCGTTTACGTTGAATTTATATAATAATGATAACACATTAAATATATTGGATCCGTTCCATATTATTGCTATCTATGTAATATCTTGTCGTTAATATTATTAATATTTCAACTTTATTTCTATGACTTAATTATTATTGTCTTTATAAATATAGGTAAATATTATCAAGTTTCTCCTTATATGGCTATGAAAGAAATTTTTGATAACGGTCCGATAACAACCCAGTTCTACATGTATAGAGATTTGATTGATTACAAATCGGGTATGTGAAAATTATATATTTTCGTAGTAGTTACATTAAACAATACACTTCTTTTTTTTTTTTTTAATTTTCAAGGAGTATATCAGTACGACGAGCAATCAGATGTATATTTCTTCACTGTACAAAGTGTGAAGATTTTCGGTTGGGGTGAAGAAAACGGTGTCCCGTATTGGTTAGTAGCCAATTCGTTTGGTTCAGATTGGGGAGATAACGGAACGTTTAAGATTTCAAGAGGTAACGACGGATGCTTTTTCCAAGAAAAAATGTACGCGGGACTACCATTTTAATGAATTGTTTATGATATCATAAAATAATTATAAATAAGCATCATTCAAGTGTTTATTGTCAGTACCTACTTTGAATAATGTGTTTCCATGTTAGCATGATGTTAAAATTAAAAAAAAAAACATACCACTTCAAAGACCATGGTTTACATTTTTTTTAAGTACCATTGAAAAAATGTTATTATATTTTTATATACCTAACTATTTTTATTCTTTTTAAATTATCCTCTAGATAAATAAAAACTTTTAATATAGTTATTTAAAAGTTATTTTAACAAAATAACAGGGTTGTTGTATAATAGATCAGTGGTA